>OW804099.1:39162235-49162235 GCA_942159475.1 Sthenelais limicola
ATCATGTTTCATTGGGCTGATATTATTGCCTTCTCCCACTATTAGTCACGCTCCACCTGGCCTCTATAGGTAGCACGGCCAGAAATAGAGCACCCGCCAATCGGCCATATTGTACTGCCCTGACCTTGGGGTGAAATCCCCTGCCTCTCCTTCTCAATCGTTCGTCCAGAGGATGATTCTCACACTATGCTACTTTATAGAGTAAGGTTCCTCTTACTCTACTACTACCCCAATAAGGGACTTACAGGAACACCACTTTGTTCATGTACCTGGGGGTTGGATATGCTTGTCAGAATCAAAAAATTATTCCTTTTATTTCTTCATTTTGACATGTACAAAAACAGATACAAGGCCCTGTCAGATGAGATAAGATCGATATATGTCAAATTGTTTCCTGGCCCGGTGTGTGTGGTGGTGGGGGGGGGGGGGGGGGGGGGGGGGGAGGTGTAGGTAGCCCCACTAATACCGTCCTAATTGGGATTTGGCAGTCGGTTTCCACTTCTTTCGCTAAGGTTTCCCTCGGTTTGAAGGGATCTGATAGGCTCTGAGCTTAGACTGAAGACAGACTGGAAATAAAATGAAATCGTAAAAAAAGAAACAAAAATCTAACCGAAATGGTAAAAAAAAAAAGGAAAAAAAAAGAGTGTGACTGAACCTGTGAAATAAAGGCCAGGGATCTTCGAGAGAAAAAAGAGGGACTGGAAATTATACCGGCTATTTTAAAAACAGATCTTCCAGGAACCATCTGATGGAATTTTGATGGTTGAAATACACAAAATTGTAATGCATAAATGATAAAAAGATAAATGTTCTGAGCTACATGCTGGGATTTTACTTCTATTCGGAAACTTTGAGCTCTGTTATAGCAAAAATGCTATTAATACATAGATCTGATTTAGATTTTTTAGTGTATATCGCTGTAGAGATCCGCAATTATTAGGTCTTTTTGTGTAGTGAGACGAGCCCGTCGCTCCTCCAACCTTCCATCCTTCTGTGTGTGTCAAAGCAAGGCAAGGCCTTTTTACAGAGAAGAAGTATTGCTTTATCTCGGTGGCCTTCAAGCTTGCTGGCTGGTGCCCCTACATGCCTCCCTACCTGCCACTGGCATGAGGTCATTACCCAGCCCTCAATGTACCGCGCTATTCATGGCTTGTCTGTCTTTCATCTCCTCTCCTCCCTCCCTCTCCCAATCTCACTCTTGTCCCTCGCCTCCCATGTCTCCCATCCATTCACTCTCTCACTCTTCTCCTCCTCTCATATTCTCTTCTCTCACGCTTGCTTCCGGGAAGCCCTTGTTCCCCAGCTTTCATTTCACACACTCGCATATTGTTCCATTCCATTTTTTCCCTTTTTCTTTTTCCCGCATCTTTCATTTTTTCTGTGTGTGATTTTGATTCCCTTTGCCTCCCTTGCCTGTTCGAGAGGAGAATTGCAGAAGCCCTCGCATTGCCATCTTCTGTGTAGGCTCAGATCCTATCAGATCCCTTCAAACTCAGGGAAACTAACCGTAAAGTCCCCTTAAGACGGTAGTGATATGTGGGCCAATATATACACCAACTGTGTAGCAAGTTTTAACATGATAAATCATGGCTTTGGCTTTATGTGCCTGAAGATAAAGATTTTTTAACAATGTCACTTGTACCAGCAGTACAGAAATACATAAAATAAGTACATATAAGGTAAAAATATCACTGCTTCTTGCAATAAACCTGCTAATAAATTGTAATGAATCATTATATACTCTATTGCCACCTTCCACGGTGACGCTTTGGAAATAAGTTGTCAGATGAGGCATGTCTTGATTAGGGTGATCGTGACCTTTAATTCTTAATAACAGAAATAGGATTGTACATCATTTGCCACATGTATATAGCATAACGTGGAGCATATCCAACAGTCGAATGAATATTTTGGCATACAAACATTATTCAGGCTTTTAATTCATCATAATTGTTGGTCGTTTCCATTTCCATCCTGAATAGCACAGCAATAGGGAGGTTCAGCAGACCTAACGTATACGCAAAGGTATCCGGATCCGTATCTCTGATATACAAACATACGTGAAAAGAAAGAATGAGGTTTAGCAAAACATGGCGAGAAAAATGTATCAAGCCAAATGTTTCATCTCACAATTTATTTTTTATACTTAAAAATGCGACGTTATTCACAAAAAAGATACTATACGATTACGTAATTGAGATAAGTTTGCTTGCTGAACTTCCCTATTATGGCAGCAAAGCAGCGTATATAATTTAGGATTGATTCTTCTTACCAACGACTCTCTAGTCTCGTTGTTCTTACCTAATGTGTACACTGTACTAAATCCATACCAACCTCGATCCAAAATAAGAGTCTTATGTAAAGCATTTGGCAACGCCTGTGTTGTTCGTCATTTGTCAGTGTCAATGTCCTTCTGCCATATCCCACTTCAAACATTGCAAAAAGGTCAAGGATAACATCACGTGCCATGCATTTGGGTTAGATTTTCAGAAAATGTACAATTCACCTTCACCAATCCTTTCAAATAAGCCAAATTTAAGACGAAAGTAAAGTTCAAAATACAGTTCAACCTAACCAAACAGATTGCTAGAATAAATGCAATGCCAAATATACTCGAATTTACCTAGTATTGACCAACGAGAGTGGAAGAAAGTTCTTCCGCTCTCGTTGTATTGACCAAATTGCAGCAGAATTTAGCAGAATTTACCAAATGTGAACAGCTGCCAATTGTACATTTTCTGAAAATCTGACCCATTTAAGGTATTTTTTAAATCATTGTGAATAAAGCATTGGCTTTGAGAAGCACAGAATGGAGTGTTGTGTTTCCTTTTGTAAGAGTATATGGGTCAGATTTTCAGAAAATGTACAACGACAGCTATACGTATTTAATTAATTCTGCTAAATTAAGCTGGCAAATGGTCAATACTGGGATATATCTGAGTTTATTTCGTATTGCTTGGGTTCAATATATCTGGTCAGTTATATTGAACTGTATTTTGAATCTCATTAATGTCTTAATATTGGGTTATTTGAGAGGGTTTCTGAAGGTGAATTTTCTGACGATCTGACCCATATGTATGCTGCTTTTTAGTCATTACATTGAATACTGCTGACTTCATCCGTATAAGATACATCCCATAAAAATAGATTTGTTTAAAAATGGGATGAATAATGAAGTTCAACGTGTGGTGGGCGTGTCTCTGGGACAATGAATAAACTAAATATTATGTGGGTCAAGTAGTCAGAATATGTACAATCGGCAGATCTACATATGTAGTACACTTAATTATGCTGAAAAATGATAAATACGCATTGGTTCATGTATATTTGGTACTGCGTTTGTTCAAAACAACTGTTCTGGGCTGTATTTTGAACCGCATTTATGTTTTAAAATAGTGTTATTAGAGCATTGGTGAAGGCATCTGTTGGATTATGTTGAACTGCATTTTGAATTGATTTGGACTATTTGAGAGGATTAGTGAAGCGAATTGTACATTTTCAGTCGACATGACCGATACATTAATTGGTGGCTATTGATTGATACGATGTTGTTTACCAAATTAAGGTGTACCGATTTTGCGAATTAGAAAAACTCCTGTTACGTAATACAAAGAGTTGACTTGAAAAGAAGTTGCAGGCGCCCCGGACTCACCCCAATCTAGGCACCCATAATTAAGAGAATCCCTTCAAACTGAGGGAAGCCTGTCGCTCTAAACCGCAAGATGCCATTAGAATCCCATTACGACACCTGCCAGGGCCAGGAAAGCCATTAACGCAGCAGGTGTCCAATAACTTACATATAATTCTTCCCTGAACCTAGAGTGAACGAACCTCCATAATCACCCTACTTTCCATGTTGCGTGTCTTAAGGCCAGTTATTTTCAAATAAGTTATTGGTCTAGATTTTGGCACTTTGCCATGATCTATAAGCCCTCATATAAATACACATGGTTTACATGTATGCCATGTAAGTCATGTCAATAACATGCGGGCTCTCTTTCTTCTCTATGTAAATTAGTGCTTGGCTTCCTACAATGCGCTTGTCAAGTATACTCTATTACCACACATATATTTCCCACACTGGCCCGGCATAGGTATTCTCATTAAACGTTTCGACGAACACTATATTAAATCGGGGTTTTGGGGGGTTTTTTTTCTAAAAATCGATTAAACTTTATTACGAAAAGCAGTGGTTCCTTCTACATCAGGATTTAGATGGGTGACGTGGAGTTTACCTTTCCGTTTCTTTAGCATTTATTGCCATTTTCTTATTTTGTTTGAGGGGTTTTTCTAATTTTCTTCTTCCCTTACTAGAGTAATAGGGAAATGAACTTTCCCTTTCCCATTCATGAGTGTGCAGACGGCTTGTCCACCCATGTCTGGCTGACTTAGCTACAAGTATGTCTCGGTCTGTCGGAGCTTAATAGAGTAACATGAGAAATTGATCGGAAAGAGCTAAAGGTTGGAGCAACGAGAATTTATTTTCACTGGTTATAGCAACGAGTATATTGTAAGAAATGGAGGAATTACCCAGTAATTCGGTCAATTATAGTATAACCGTCGGAGAGAGATATATGTGGTTCGTTCAGCTACCGTATGATGTACTTGTTAATTGGAGTCATGGGTGTTGTGCATCATATGTTTGGAACTGCTCTTCCATACATGGGTCAGATTTTCAGAAGATGTACAATTCAATTCGCCAATCTTCTCAAATGACCCAAATTTCAGAAGAAAATAAATTTTAAAATACAGTTCAACATAATTAAACAGATTGCTAGAATCAATGCAATGCCAAATATACTCGAATTTACCTAGAATTGACCAAATTGCAACCTAATTTTGCAGAATTTACTAAATGTGTACAGCTGCCAACTGTACATTTTCTGAAAATCTGACCCACATGCTTTTATGGCTAAATAACATGTGGTCTGAGAACTATGCATGATGTCAATAGTTGTGTGACAAATCGTATTAAAAAGATACAAGATGTTTAATAAAATTTTGGATTGGTGATTCATTTCCTCAACTTGGCTTTATCATGTTATCTCAAGTAATTCGTTTCCTCTGAGGCTTCATATAGTATATTCCTGATGACCCTAAGAAAATGAAATAATACAAATGCAGTTAATCAATGTCTATTCTTTCCTTTGTATGGTTTTTAGACCTTCGTGCAGGTGGTTCTGTCTCTTTGTTTAGTGTCTATTATTCAATAAAGGTTCGGTGATGTACTTCATTGTAGTTCATGAAGGGGAAAGTCCTTATTTTCCATTCAGTTTGGTATGTTTTGCTAGAGTTAATTAGATGAGCAATTTATATCCTATGTCGTCAATATTGCCAATATTTAGCAGTTTGAATCAGATGTGTCCTCACATTCTCGCCACCTTAGCCTGGACAGGATACACAGAGTAGGTACAGTATCATCATGATCATGAACTGAAACATAATCAGACATTGAGTTGGCAACAAGGGACCCTCTCAAAGACACCAGAGTACAGTCTGGCAACTCGCCAGCAAACCGACCTCTCGAGTTCACTACAGCAAAGGTGAAGGGGCCATCCCAAAAGTAATGAGAGAGTGTCTGTAGTATATTTCCTGCTTTGTTGGATCAGGGCGAAGTGGTTAGATAGACGTAAATGATATACGAGAAGTGAGAAGTGAAAAGGTTTGAATAGAGGAGTGCTAGGTGAATGAATGAATGAATGAATGAATGAATGAATGAATCATAAACATGTATTTAAACTCACTTACTTATGTACATATTACATATATATAATATGTCCGAATATATGTACATTTGTACATGTGATATAATATATACAGGTTAACTAACAAGTTGGTTGAAGGAGCGTGAGTTAGTTAACAGATTTATTATACATGCTTTCAATCATGAAAATTGAAAACAAATTAGTCATAAATTTGAACTTTACAGGTAATCTTAGTAAAAAAAACCAGATTGGTTGCCATGACAAACCCACGTAAATCTCTAATGAAATACGCACTATGCGTAAATCACTCTAGATATGTTGTTTTCAGAGCAATGCGTGTATAATAAAATATATTATATTATATTATATTATGTTTGGCATGTATTGACACATGAAGGTCGTATGTGATAGATGTACTTTACTTCCAATTCATCAAGTCGTCTCTCATTTACATATGGCACCACTGTGAAGTAATTTTAGACTAGTATCCAGTCCCTCAGTCCAACTCAATGAACACTCATAGCATAGGCCTAATTATTGATGCTTGGAAGATCGCTGGCTGTAGTGACTCTAATATGATAGTTTTGATTGTTTTTCTTAGTTTTGTTAATGAAACAAAAAGTATTAGTCTTATACAAGTCTAAGTAATTGCACACTGCTTAATGTCCCACTATCAGTCCTATACTGTTGTTTCTAAATGTAATCGATAGTTTCTGTGGTATTTCTAGGGACCATATGTCGAGGTTCTTATAAGATTCATGGCAGCACCAGGTTCCCTCCTCCACCCACCCCTTCCTATGTGGGTCAGATTTTCAGAAAATGCACAATATACCATTCTACAAATCTATCAAATTCTGCTAAATTAGAGTGAAAATTGATAAATACTAGGTATATCTGAGTATATTCTGTATTGTATTCATTCAATAAATCTGTCTGGTTATGTTGAACTGTATTTTGAACCTGATTTTCGTCTGAAATGTGGGTTATCTGAGAGGATTGGTGAAGGTCAATTGTACATTTTCTGACGATCTGGCCCATGTAGCTAGACACGTTATGATGGGACGCAACGATCCTCAGTCCTATATTTATTGTCCAAGCAAACCTTCGTGACGTCACAACCAACATGTCTGTCACTGTGTGGTAACATGATTAGGATGGCATGTGATAACATGTTAAGCCTCTTTGTCGAGAGATCCTCTCTTGTTTTGCCCCCTCCCAAGAACCCTCCCCCTCCCCTCCCATCTACTCACCGTCTGTTCATTGTTATACGGTAAGCTAACATATGGTCTCATCTCAACCCTCTCTACACTCTATTTGAGACCTATTTGGAGCGGCTCGCCGTAGGGTTACCATTGGGTCGCTTTGATGTTTACTCCAAGTAGGTCTCAAACAGAGTGTACTTGTATAATAACGTGTTTGAACACAAGTCAACTCACTTTCAGGGTCAGATTTTCAGAAAATGCACAATCTGCAGTTCTACACATCCATCAAATTCTGCTAAATTAGAGTGAAAATCTATAAATACTACGTGTATCTGAGTGTATTCTGTATTGTATTCATTCAATAAATCTGTCTGGTTATGTTGAACTGTATTTTGAACTTGACTTTCATCTTGAATATTTGGGTTACTTGAGAGGATTGGTAAAGGACAATTGTACATTTTCTGGAGACTGGAACTTTTTTAAATAGTTTTATTTCCAATTTCCAACAGCTTACATATACGCATATATGGAAACTAGCCTGTCCCACCTGCGAACAACAGTTTTTCCTGGGCGCTTGTGTTCATGAATATAATACATGTCAGGCAGTAGTCTAATGAACGCACGTAGAGATTCATAACAGAGTGGTAAACATAATAATGCCTCTTACCGACAGTAATGAGTAACATTATAGTTAACCTTCATTTTAATTGGAATATGGTGATTGTATTAGCAAGTCATATGGTCTTACTTTTGCGCGCTCGCTAATGACATATTGGCATTTGGCACGATGACAAGCAACACATTATACGTATATCGTGGGTCCGGGCGTCAGAAACTGTACAATTGTTAGCTCTACACCTTTAGTAAATTCTGCTAACTTATGCTGGAAAATGAAAAGTTCTAGGTGTATTTGAGTATCTTTGGTATTGTGTTGATTGTTGGTTTTAAGTTAAACTGTCTTTTTTTGTATTAAATTTGAGTTATTTGAAAGGCGAAAGGCAAAGCTTACGGCAAATTGTACATTTTCAGGAAACTTCTTCCATGTAATTAATACACCCTGTGTGTAAGTAGAACAGCAACTCCTGCTGCCCCGCGGTCCCAACTGTATATAGGCTCAGAAGTGAGAGAGTCCCTCCAAACTGAGGTACGCCTAATTCCAAACGAAATATAGCAGTGGTACTAATAATATACATTTCATCTTATAGTAAATTCTATGATTGCATATGTGTTAATAAAAAAACCCACATTTTGTGTCCCTCCTTAGTCCCTCTATCAGAATACATAGAACTATATCTAATCGATTCAAAGAACACTTTTTGTACGATAACTGACCATTTACAAGGTCGATCGGGGCATCATTATATAATAAACCTGAAATGTTGAGCGGGTTTCTGCAAAAATATTCAAAATATTCCAATTGATTCCAAAAATATTCCAATTAAGACGCCTACTCCAGGACCAAGAAAGCAATTAGCACAGCAGTAGGCGTCCAATCACTGCCATACCATTCTGATCTAATCTGAGCGTCTGTGAGCCTAGACTGGGAACATCAACTGTGAGAAAGGCACTAAGTATTCAATTTATTTAGTGCGCCGGGGTGATACTAGTGATAACTAAATAACATTATTACATTTATGCTGCAATTGCAGGCCCCAGTTGCATTGGCTCAAAACCCATTCCCCAAAGCTAATGAAAGAAATATTTGATATATATCAGTGATTGTTATATATAGTTCTTCGCCCTTGGGAAGTTTGAAGATATTGGCAGAGCGAGGAAACAAATGATGAAGGCTTTCTGTGTGTACGTAGGTGCGGTGCAAGTTATGTATTTGTATTTAAGATTTTTATTCAGACAAAACATTATGTACAAGTACAGTATTCTCAGAATTCGCTGATTTCTAATAATTTCTATCTATTTTACAGCATCAAAAAGATTTTTAGTGGCAATATGTTCACATAAATTTACTAATAGTTTAAAACTAACATAAGATATGGGTATATCGATAATTAAAACATAGTCACCTATAATAGATGTATATAAAAACAAACACCTGCGCGTTGTTCAAATCATGACAGTCAGTGAAAGTTTTTCTAATTGATTTTAAACATTTTTGAAGAATCCAAGAACTGTAGGAAAGAATTGTATACAGGCTGGGTCTACATGTACTGCTTCAAAAATAGTCTAGACTCAGGGTTGAGAGAGTCCCTCAAAACTGAGGGAAAGCTTCTCGCTCCAAACCGCAAAATGCCACTATAATCCCAATAGGACCTACTCCAGGGTCAGGAAAGCCATTGGCGTACTGAATACACATTTGTCGAAGGATATAGTACATATCTACGATGTTCTCGCCTTATGTATATCATATATAATATAAGGTGTAATGGTGTTTGGTACTTTGGTGTAGAGTAAGCCTTGATGTATAGTTTATGATGGCCGCTATGAATAAAAGATGAGGCAAATCTCCTGCCATCAAAACAACACCACACTCACTGCCACCATTCCACCGGCCCCAGTTCGCCTGTACGTGTATCCGTGGGTGAATTCGCCTGAAAATGTACAATTCGTCTTCAACAAACCTCTCAAATAACCCAAATTTAAGAGAGAAATGAGGTTCAAAATACAGTTCAATAGAACCGAACAGATCGATCAACAGAAAATCAAATATACTCCGATATATCTTAGTATTGACCTTTATTCAGTTTAATTTAGCAGTCTTAAATAGACTCTAATCTACATGTGCGTGTAGATCTGCTCATTGTACATTTTCTGACGATCTGACCCCAGTATTCTTTCTTTCTGCGTACTGTATAGGCACTTATTTCTTAGAAACATGAATTGAATTTGAATTTGAAAATATTTTATTCACGATCTAATACATTTCCATACATAAAGCATGAATGTTCGCAGTATAGCCTGATTTTAACATACACATTTTACATAAGTCTCAAGTAAGAGATGGATAATTGAAATACAAAAATATAACATGATAATAAAATAATAATGAAACTCGTGAATAAACTAATTTGTAGCCAGATATTTTCGATCATTCCATCTTCAGATTAGCTGTTAAATTTGACCTTTTCGAACTGATCAATGATGACTTTTATAGGTCCAAACCCTCTGATCAGATAAGAGTGGTATGTCAGCCTACTTGGCTAATCGGTTTTCTGGCCTAGAACTAGGCGTTTTAATGGGAATATAATGACATTTTGCGGTCTTAATGGAATTATAATGGCACTTTGCGGTTTCAGCGGAGAGGCTTTCCCTTCGTTTGAAGGGTTTCTCTCAACTTTGGGCCTAGACTGTTTGTATATATCGTATATGCTTGGGTTCACTAATGTCTTCGGTTCTCCAGTTATAGGCCACCATTTGCCTAACAAGATCCAATTAACTAAAGTATTGAGTCCAACTGCTGCATGCCGCTAGCTACCGTGTAATATGGTCTACGTGTTCCTCCTCCCAATGTCAGAACATGTACAGTGGGCAGTTCTACACATTTAATCATTTCTGCTATAAATTAGAGTGAAAAATGACAAATACTTAGTATATCTGGGTATATTCTGTATTGTATTCATTCAACAAATCTATCTGGTTATGTTGAACTGTATTTTGAAGCTAATCTTCGTATTAAATTTGAGTAAATTGGAAGGATTGGTGAAGGCGAATTGTACATTTTCAGGAAACTACACTCTTCGAACGGAGATTTCATAAGAACGCAGTTGTTATGGTTCGAGTACCCGTTACCGCAGGAGGGGGGGGGGGGGGGGGGGGGGGGGGGGGGGGGCGGGGCGGGGACTTCCCTCCAAGACCTGAGCATGTGACCTAGACTAGGCGGGGGATCAAAGTTTGTACCAGATGTTTGCTTTCCACACGTCTCTCCTTCTCTCCATATATCACTGGGACAATTGTGGCGCCAAAATCCTAACGATCTAATGTTGGAAGAATTGACATTGTAAGTGCAATATATAGATTCATATATAGTTTATCTATGATGCTGACGACACGCAGGGATATACTTATATGGGTCAAGTTTCCAGAAAATGTACAATTGGCCTTCACCAATGATTGGTGAATTTTGAACCTGATTTTCGTCTTAAATGTGGGTTATTTTGGAGGATTGGCAATCCTCTCAGATAACCCACATTTAAGACGAAAATTGGGTTAAAAAAACAGTTCAACATAACCAGACAGATGTATTGAATGAATACAATACAGAATACACTCAGATATACCTAGTATTTATCAATTTTCACTCTCATTAGCACAATTTGAAGGATGTGCTGGAACACATACTTCTAAATACTTCTTATCTGATCTGAGGGTTTGGGCCTAGAGTGTCTGAGCCCAGTCTGTTGTTTCCCTTTTTTTGCTGAGCCAAGCTATAACCCGTGGCAATGCTCTGTTATAAGAAGCTGGAGCTTTTGTGGCTGGACATATTGCCTACATCCATTACTTAAGTGTAATCAATAAAGTTCAGTGTGAAGCAGCCTGCTTAGATGCTCCGTCTATGAACGGACGTGCCCGAATAGTGTGCCTAGGCCAAAAACAACTAGACTTTTTTCCCGATTTACCTAGAAAAAACAACCAAAATAAATACGTTCATATTTAATCTCGTTGGAAAAACCTACCCCACTTAAATGATATGGGAACGTTACTATTGTTATTTCTTTTGTGATTAAAAGCTTATTAAAACAGGAAAACAAGTCTTCCTAACCAGAAAACCATTAAACGATACATTTCTCTTGTTAAATCAACTATTGTTATTAAGATTACGTAATGGACATTTACCGGTATTCAGTTCTTGGAAGGTTGTTTCCTAAAAGATATTTTTGAAGTTATGTAATCCCCGCCCCCTACCTTTTCAGCCTATACAGTCTTAGAGCTAGAGTAATTTTCAGATATCAACATGACTGAGGGGACCGACGGGCCTAACCACAACTTTATGTGTGGCATCAGTGAGGCCTCCGACAATGTATAGTCCAGGCAATCTACCCTCCCACACACACATCAAAATAACAAAAACCCATCAGTCCTATCCAGACACCCCACATTCCTCGATACCACATCCAGCGATAAGCTTAACCGCAAGGCTAAGACTAAGGCTAAAGTGTTAATGACTCCCTGAGACTCAGGGAGTCAAAACTGCCTTCTGAACCTGACTGCCATACATGTACAGTTTAGCTTCTAGAGCCCTATTCTCTGAAACCTGAGCAATTTGTGGTGAAGTGAAAATTAATTTATATACATTGGTTCGGTCAGAGCGGCAGGGAAAATGGAGATCGTTATCACTGCTGTGGGGCTGAAGCAAGGACTGTATATGGGTGAGATCGTGAGATGGCCTTCACCAATCTTCTCAAATAACCCAAATTTCAGATAACAATAAAGTTCAAAATACAGTTCAACCTAACCAAACAGATTGCTAGAATCAATGCAATGCCAAATATACTCGAATTGACCTAGTATTGATCAAATTGCAGCTTAATTTAGCAGAATTTACCAAATGTGTACAGCTGCCAATTGTACATTTTCTGAAAACCTGACCCATATATAAATCACAAACACATCCATTTTTGTGCTGTACAGAGCTCAGGGTCTTTTACTGTGGGGAGCACAGAGCCAAGGTAGGTAACCTGAGAGATAACATCAGTCACTCTAGAGCAACAGCTTGTGTTACGCCAGCAAGGGGAAATCCAGCCTCCCTTATAAATAATAGATCAAGTTTACCTTGCTCGCCCTTCCTTGGGTTTTACGTCTTGGTTTATATAGTGGCGAGTAGTTTACTCTAGGCTCTGACTCTATCAGATCCCTTCAAACTCAGAGCTACTCAGGCAAACTCACTGCAAATATTTCATCAGGAGGATTAATTAGGCTCAGTCCAAACCCTCAGATTAGATAAGAATGGTATGTCAGGCAGCTTCGCTAATCAATTTCCTGGCCTAGAATTCGGCATTTTGATGGGAATGTAATGACATTTTGCAATATTAATCGAATCGAATCCAGGATGTGTGTGGCACCAGGGTAGGACTGTCGTCACAATTTGATGGCAATGAAGGGAAGTCTTGGGCTATTTACTTTCATAAATATAGATTGTTTTTGTCGATTAACACTGTCAACACCCTACCTGCTTCCCTGTCCCCCATGGCGTCTCCCGACGCATCAAAATCATTTCGTTTTTTAGCTTTAATCCATATGGACTCCATCGCCGATTATACGGCAATGGAGTCCACTCCAGAGGCAGAGTCAGAGTCAGAGTTCACAGAATGGGTGGTGTGGAATCCCAGCTGCTATGACGTCAGTGCGAGGAAGAAGGGTTAAGGCTGAAGCATTGGGAGCTGGTAGACATGCGTTGGGAAATCAGGGTATGTGCATTTCAAGTACAATATAGACACTATGAACCCTGACGTTTTCCTTCTCAAAAATGTTTAGGATGACAAATCTGTACTTGTTTTTTCCCTGGGACTGCGAAAACATAGGAAATCGGGTGAGCGAGCCAAGTTTTCTAGAGTAATTAGCAGCCTCCGATTCCTGGTGGCGCGTCCTGGTGTCAAAGGGGAGAATTAGGCATTCCCTTGGTCTGCCACTAGCGCCGAAACGTCTAGGCTTTCCCTTCGTTTAAAGGGACTCTCTCTCAACTTGGGGCCTTGACTGCAGAGACTATCAAATCCCTTCAAACTTAGGGAAGCTGGCCGCAAAATCCAATTAGAATCCCATTAGGACGGTAGTGGTGGTGGGCCTACTCCAGGGTCTCACTATCAGACAGAGGTCATGTCAAGGTCAGAGCAGTGAGCTGACGTTTTTTGCCTTCCCCCTTCACGCCTTAATCACTCTAGGTCCAAACCCTCAGATCAGATAAGAATGGTATGTCAGTGATTGGACGCCTACTTCGCTAACCGGTTTCCTGGCCTGGGATTCGGCGTTCTAATGGGAATATAACAACATTTTGCTGTCTTAATGGGATTATAATGGCACTTTGCGGTTTGAGGCCAGAGGCTTTCCCTCCGTTTGAAGGGACCTTTTCAGCTTTGGGCCTAGACTGTAATAACTGGACCGCCCCACCCTCCCATTGTGGCACTTTGTATCGGGTCATATTTCATATTGCTCGTCCTATAGATTGTTTTTAATGGTATTTTAGGGCCAGTCCCAGAGACAAATACCAAATCACTCCCTAACTTTCAGGGGTCAGGTTCTTCCCATTAACACTTTAAGCCTTAGTCTTACCTTATGGCTGTATGCGGTGAGATGGAACCCTGGGCAAAACCTGCCTTGTACTACAGACGTTTAGGACGCCTACTCCCGAGCCAGGAAAGCCATTAGCGCAGTAGACGTCCAATCAGTAACATAGAGTTCTCCTCTGATCTGAGAGGCTTTGAGCCTAGACTTGCTATACCTTCAACAAGCTGCTCAACAATTAATGGTAGTATTTACAGCGAACTAAGATGTGGGCAATGTGTTACAGACATATAATAAAGTAGTATGTGCTTAATCAATATTATTGATAGATTTAAGAGGAAACATGGCCTCCCATTAACGTGGCCGTACTCTGGGAAATATAATCAAATCACACATGAAGCAGGGATGTAGATAATACATGCGTCCTTTCTATAATTATCATACGATGAAGTCCCAGAGTTGTTACGGCGTTTTATGTGGTATTGAACGGAAACTTTCCTTTCCTTTCTTCTAAGTTTCCACAAAGAAGTACATGTGCACTCAGGTTGTCCGGAAATTACAATCGTCAACAATTTTAGTAATTCTGCTTAGAAATGAGAAATACTAGGTATATGTGAGTATATGATTATTTGGTATCGCCTTGATTAAAAATATGTTTGGTTATGTTTTGTACCTCATTTTTATCGGAAGTTTGTTGTACTTGAGAGAATCGGTGAATGTGAATTATACATTTTCTGACAACTACACACAAGTACAGAACTGTTGGTGAATGTTACAGGGTTGATAGACTTGCTTAAGTATTTTGATTTTGTATTGATTTTTAATAACGAAATTTCAAAAAATCAAATCTAACATATTAGAATCACAAATTATTAGTCATTACTCAATTTATTGCCTCAGTGACTGGGGTGGACTAGACGTGCACTATAGGGCCCTACAAACAACAATGTCTTGCCTCTTGGGGACGAGGGCTAGTCTACAGGGTTCATTGACCCTCATGTACATGGAGCTGATTACATATATAGGTGGGTCAATTCACCAGAAAATGTACAATTCACCTTCACCAATCCTCTCAAATAACCCAAATTTAAGACGATAATCAGGTTCAAAATACAGTTCAACATAACCAGACAGATTTACTGAATGAATACAATACAGAATACACTCAGATATACTTAGTATTTATAGATTTTCACTCCAATTTAGCAGAATTTGATAGATGTGTAGAACTGCAGATTGTGCATTTTCTGAAAATCTGACCCAGGTGCGGGTGCTCCCCCATGTCTCCTCCAGCACACCTATCCTAGAAGTGGATCAAGTGGACTGACATCTTCTACTACTTATCCAGCAGATAGGGACTTTTCTTCTCCCACACTCCACCTTAGTCAGATGGTTTGAAAATGTACAATTCACCTTCACCAATCGTCTCAAATAACTCAAATTCAAGACAGAAATGAGGTTTATGATACAGTTCAACATAACCGAACTGATTTTCTGAATCAACAAAATATAAAATGTAACTAAATTTACCTAGTATTCATAATATTCCAGCTTCACCTTTCACGCTTTAGCAAAATTTGCACAATGCGTACAGCTGCCGGTTGTTATTTTCTGAAGACCTGACCCACCCGCCAGATGCAGAGATGCAGATATAAGATAGGGATGAAGGCCCGGGGCTGGTACAGGATCAATGTTTGTACAGTTCCAACTCACAGTAGTCAGATCTCATCTCAGAGTATAAAGGAAGATTTGATCGAGTAACCTGCATTGTGTAACCAACAAACCTTTAAGTTAAATATAACTTTATTTTTAAGGGTAAATATAAATATAACTTTACTTTTTTAGAGTGATATATCATATCCATTTACCAGTACTTCACCTGTGAAATTGTATCAATGCAAATCTTCATGAAAACAACAACCACAAACTAGTTTGTCCCTTTAGATTTGACCTCAAATGAGTATAACCAATAAACCTTGTTTAAACACAACTATATTTCTAAAAGAGCGATATTAATTTACTAGTGCAGCAATACCACTGTTTTTAAGAAACCTGTGAAATAGTAAATAATTGTAACGTTGTGTGACGAATTACGTCAGATTGTGTTGAGATATATATGTGCATACATTTTTAGAGTAAAATATTTGAGTCCAACCTCTTCAGTAGTTCACTCTGAGATGTTATTTTACGCCACCCCCCCCCCCACCCCCCGACCACCACCACCCTCCCCTACCCCCTCCCTTCACCTTCACCTTTCACTCTTGAGTAGATCCCCTAATTGATCACCTGAGGAAACACAGACGCTGTCCTGACCGACTTCAACTTGAGATAAAAAGTGCACTGAATGAGTGGGTAGCCTTTTGGGGCGGTGAAGTCACCATAAAATGTACAATTCCCCTTCACCAATTCTCTGAAATAACCCAAATTTCAGACGAAAATAAAGTTCAAAACACGGTTCAACCTAACCAAACAGATTGCTAGAATCAATGCAATGCCGAATATACTCAAATTTACCTAGTATTGACCAAATTGCAGTCTAATTTAGCAGAATATACTGAATGTGTTCCGCTGCCAAATGTACATTTTGTGAAAATCTGACCCATATATTGGAGGTGAGTATAATATGCCTCTCTCTCTCCGTCCCAACTTTACTCGTTCCTCTAAAAAAACACGCCATTAATGCATGCATGGGTGGTGGATTTGGACTAAATCATGCTCTCCCCCTCACTCTCCAGTCAGACATTGCGTGATCCACTGCTTTATTCATCCTCAGTATGACTCTGAACGCCATCAGATTGGAGATCTCTGGGATAAACAAGTCTGGAACATTTTTCATCATTTTCACTCATAAATTACATATATATAGTCTTTATTGGGGATTTTTGTGTATGAAAATTTGGTAAATCAAGTGATAATTATTTAAATGTTATTACAGTCTAGTCAGAGCCTCTCAGGTCAGATAAGAATGGTATGATTGGACGCCTACTGCGCTAATACATGGCTTTGCTGACCCAGGAGTAGGCGTCCTTATGAAATTTTAATGACATTTTGCGGTTTGGAGCGAGAGGCTTTCCGTCCTTCGGTTTGAAGGGACTCTGTACTCTGAGTCTAAAACTGTTCTGCTAAATTAAGCTAAATAGGAATATCTGGGTTTGATTTGAAAAATTGTTCAGTTAATTTTGAACCTAATTTTTGTTTTAAATGAAGGTTATTTGAGACGATTCACTCTAGGTCCAAACCCTCAGATCAGATAAGAATGGTATGTCAGCCTACTTCCCTAATCGGTTTCCAGGCCTAGGACTCGGTGTTTTGTTGGGAAAATAATGACATTTTGTGGTCTTAATGGAATTATAATGGCACTTTGCGGTTTCAGGCGAGAGGCTTTCCCTTCGCTTGAAGGCACTCTCCCAACTTTGGGCCTAGACTGGATTAGTGTACATATTCTATGCATCGAGGTCTAAACTTACGACAGTGTTCTGTTTTGTATCGTCAACGATAGTTGGTATCGTTCTGTGTTTAGTGGGTCACTCCTATAAAAAGTTTGGTATGGATTCAAGCGAAACAGTTGAATGAATTATGGTGGTATGTAAAATACCTTGATAAGATGCAGCAGGGTGGGTCTGCCGTATTTGTTATATTTATTGCGACTTAAATATACAGCTTTAGGGGAGGTTAGGGGACGGGGCCGGGCATGGCCGGGGTGACCAATCCCAACCAGAGGAAATCTAAATATAAACCATCAAACTTAGATGAGCGCTGCTGTACACATGCCAGAGGTTTATGAACGGGGTGACCACATTATATATAGCAGTCGGAAGAAGTGGTTATATCGGGAATGCCCTATAAATAGGTCTAAAGTAACTTGACTAAATTTAGGCCCATTCTTGACTCATGGCATGTGATCATCATCTGTACGGCGTAGTTGCTGAATGCTTCAAAGTGAAGTTCGAGATATGAGCTCAGTGAGAGCTTAGACTATTTCTTCTATTGCACTCTAGACTCTAGGTACAAACCCTCAGATCAGATAAGAATGGTATGTCAGTGATTGGACGAGTACTTCTCACTAATCGGTTTTCTCGACTAGGACTCGGCGTTTTAATGGGAATATAATGACATTTTGCGGTCTTAATGAAATTATAATGGTAGTTCGCGGTATGAGGTGAGAGGCTTTCCCTTCGTTTGAAGGGACTCTCAACTTTGGGCCTAGACTGTCTAAGTTTGTACATACAAGACCTTATTATGGTGACACGTTATCAAATGAACTGATGACATGTTTATAAGGGTCAGAATATATGTACAGTCCGCAGCTCTATCAAAACAATTCTGATGAATACAGTTATTTGCGTTGATTCTATAACTCTTCTCAGTTACGTTGAACTGTATGCTTTGCTATACATAAACTCCCACACCTCATATATATATTTTGATGCACAAACATACATATATGGGTCAGATTTTCAGAAAATGTACAATTCGCCTTCACCAATCCTCTCAAATAACCCACATTTAAGACAAAAATGTGCTTCAAAATGCAGTTTAACATAACAGAACTGATGGTTTAAATCAATGCGATACCCAATATACTCAGATATACCCGGTATTCTTCATTTTTCAGCCTAATTTAGGAGAATTTCCTAAATGTGTAGAGCTGCTAATTGTACTTTTTCTGATAATCTGACCCATATCTGTCCCTATTGCAACTCTTCTTATACACCATTGAATGTATATTAAATGCTAGGTCACTCCATGTTACATTTGAATAAATGTATACAGAAGAAGAAAAGAAAATAAGTCGATCTCCCGGGTGTGGTATCATTTTGTTGTTACACATTGAATGAATATCAATTGAATTATTGTTATAGGTTGCTTCAGTTCATATGAGTATAACATGGATATAAAAGGAAAAAGAGGTAAAAGAAGAGAGAAGGAAGATAAGTGGAGTGTGCTGAGAACGTACAATACTTCCTCGTCCCACATATAGGCCTACTATGTAACAAGGGGGAGGGACAACCTTATGTCATCATGGTGTGCAGGGTTCCCACGGTCCCGCCATGGGGTGAGGTGTAGAGGGGCCGGGTTCTCAACAGATCGTGTTACCACTTCCCTCCCCCGATCACTGCTTCTACGTATTGTATTTACCCCTTCACACCTACAGAGTAGGGAGCAGGAGGGGGGGGGGGGGGGATGTCGACAGAAAATGTACAATTCACCTCACCTCACAAAATCCTCTCAAATAAACCTAATTTAAGACAAACATAGGGTTTAACATACAGTTCAACCGAATAGATATTTTAATTCTACACAATACCAACTTATACTCAGGTATATAATTTTCCAGCATAATCTAGCAGAATTTAGATGTGTAACAATTACAGAGCTAGCAATTGTACATTTTCTGATGATCTGACCCATATATATACGGTCAAAACCTCTCATATCAGATATATATGGCATGTCAATGATTGGAGGCCTACTGCGCTTAATGGCTTTCCCCTCTAGTCCTAGTCAAATGAAACTAAAATGTAACCCCAAATCAGGCACAAACTGGAAGACCTGAATTTGATGAACCATCTTATCCAATAAAGAAGATTTCAATCCAATTTAATTCGAAAGTTCCCGGCCCTAGACTAGGCGTTCTAGTGGGATTCTCATGGCATTGTGCGGTTTGGAGCAACAGGCTTTCCCTCAGTTTTGAGGGACTCTCGCAACTCTGAGCCTAGACTCTTTTGTAAAAAAACCCAAAAAACTCTGAGCCTAGACTAGATCAGTCCAAAACTTGCAAAAGCAGAAGATATTATTCCGTTTGTTGCTGATCATGATCATTGATTTACAATTCTTTCAGCTTTTATTCTAAATTGACAGAATGTAATCATTGTGTGGGGCACGTAGGCCAGAGCCATTCAGGTGCAAAACAACCAAAGAGAAGAAGAATACTGTGTCCCTTCTTTCTTTGAATGAAGATAACAAAAAACAAATCTAGATTATGAAAGCTCTCCATGAAAAAACAAGATCCCAGACATTTTTTATTTCCTCAGTGCCTGGATGATATTTATTAAGCGACCAGGATCTTCTTCTTCTTCCTCCTCCTCGTCCTCCCCCCTCCCCCATACTTAGTTAGCAAGAGCTCCGACTCACTGCAGCTGAGAAAGTAACCGCAGTAAGGACGAGGTTAAAGTGTTCAGCGGAGCAGGAAATTACCACACATTCGCCCAAAGGAAAATAGAACAAAAATGTTGGTTTGGCACATGGCCTACATAGAATAATATACACACACACCAGATCCAAATTGCCCTGGGCAATTATACTAACTATAGACCCTAATTAGCCCTACCATGCAGATCTTTGGTGGGAGTGGTACCGACCGCACTACCTGGTTGTGCTCTAATTGTAGGTGTATTGGCCATTTGGGTCAAGTCGCTAGAAAATGTACAATTGGCTTTCAACAATCCTCTCAAATACCCCAAATTTAAGACGAAAATTAGGTTCAAAATACAGTTCAACATAACCAGACAGATTTATTGAATGAATACAAAACAGAATACACTCAGATATACCTAGTACTTATCATTTTTCACTCTAATTTAGCAGAATTTGATAAATGTGTAGAACTGTAGATTATGCATTTTCTGAAAATCTGACCCATTTGTTACTATAAGTATAATATTACATCATCAATGATTACAATGAATGCATGCTTCGTATTTCTTCACTTCTCAGATCACACTCTCACATATTACAACCTTACAGTGTAGTTCATATCTCATGTTTTTGTTACATAAACATTAAATTAAAAAAAGAAGAGAACAAAAGAAAAGAAATAACCTGATTTCAATAGGGTCCACAGATAAGCGTCCAATTGATTTTCCCATCAGTCAAACTTCAAGAGTCTTGGCGATAAAAAGAATAGTGCAACCAAAAGGGCATAGTTATCTTCTTTTTTTAAAAAAAAAAGAAATATATATGATGAATATCCACCAAACATTTTATAAGTCTAGTGGAGGGTACGTGGCAGCTGAAGCCATTCTTTATCTTCCAACCTGTCACTCAACCTACAGCTACATATCAGTTTTTATTGGCAATAATTTGACATATCTCTTCATAATGGTAGCAGGGAGATCCGCCACTTATGTCCATCGGAATTCTAATATTGTAGACAAGTAAGAAAAGTAGACCTAAAAACGAGTGGGAATGACTGGGGCCGTGCTTGAAGTACTTCACTTTGGAAGCTATCAGAGATGTTTCTGCTCTGCATCTAGACATATTGCCAAACTTTGACTTTTTTGCTACATTCTAAATGCATTTTCAAATGATTTATTGGCCTCACTTCCCATACTGTAGCGTTAAGAATAAGAAATTTATCCTGGAGAAACCCATCTATAGTCGATTGCCAGACAATTGCAGTGACGACTCAAATTCTATATTTGTGACATGCTATACCAAAGGAAGATATCACACTGAGAAAAGTTCTGACTTTGGGGATTGATTTACGATGAGGTGGGTCATTTTTCGATTGCCGAAAATCGACCCATGGGTCACTTCAATGGGGGTCACTTTTCGATCTGACACCTGCCTCGGGAGGCTATGACTCATGGGTATATTTCCGGCTATTTGATTTGTATACCATTTCTCTCAGGTTATTCAGAAAAACTGGCAAACTATAGAGACTCTAGCTTTTCAAATCAAGCTTCATCGTTATGATCAAGTACATAATTGATTTTTCACAAGTTTAAGTATTCATATACAAAAGGATGTCTTCTTATACCGAGTAAGGGTAAGAAGTTATGGTACCTTCTTAGGAATGAAAAGGTTGTTCGGTTTGAAATCCTGTTATTTTGGCATTTATTTATAAAATCCGATGTCTGAGTTCACCCTTTGCATCGCAGAAGCCCATCCTAATGGTTACTTTACGAGCATTATCTCATCATAGAACAATTTGACTTTCCAAAGAAATCCTTTTTCTCTGGAAATAACCTTTACCTTCACGGTTGGCTGACTGTGGGTAATGTGTAATAAACAGTTTATTCGCCTCACCTACATCTTTTTTTTGTCCAACATCGGATCTGTATTCAATAGAGACACATGGGGTTAAAAACGAAACGGTACATCGAGGTTATTAGATACAAATTGGTTCGTTTGGACCACTTTCTCTTTCTGAAGGAATTTCTTCATTTTATATTTTTTTCATGATTTTCTGTTTTCTTTCGACACACAAGTGGAGCACCACATACCATAAGCTATAGTCTGTCTGAAAAGTAGTTGACACGTGATTCCTTAGTCCCTTTAATGGGAGTGAAAACGTTTGTTATCCAGATGTTAATCCAACGTTCGTAATAAAGAGTTCATTTTTGCGACGTTGTTTTGACGTTGTTTTGAGATGGTTTCTTTCATGAACGTCAATTAAACGTAAACAGATATACGTTAATCCGAAAGAGTGCGACGTTGTGTTTACGTTGTTGCATGAACATTAGTTTGCATTAATTTATTGGAGGTTAAATAATTATAAACGTTCTGAAAAAGGCAGCCAGAGAAACAGCGTTGAAAACTTATGGCCAAACGTTTGTAACATTAACTTTAATCGAACGTTGATCAACGTTTGGCAAACTTTGCGTTTTCTTATACCTGGGATTCACCTTCACCAATCCTCTTGAATAACCCAAATTTAAGACAGAAATGAGGTTCAAAATTCAGCTCAACATAACCAAACAGATAGTTTGAATCAAGACAATATCAAATATATTCAGATATAGGTCTAGTATTAATCATTTTACAGCCTAATTAGGCAGAATTCACTAAATGTATAGATCTGAAGATTGTACATTTTCTTAAAATCTGACCCATAAGATTTACTGGCAAGGATCCTCACCTACATCTTACAGTAATCCACATCTCTCAAACTTACTTTTCTGTGCTCAAAATTGTTCAAACTATCTCTTGTAATTGAGAACAAACGAGGAGATTATATCTTCTCCCCTTGTTGCTGTACTTGGCTATGGTGGGCATACATCTGGGACACAGTGGTGGTGTGGTCTATTTCTGCCAAAACAAGTATATTATTTGTGTAGGTTACTACGCCATTATCAGCTTCCAGAGTAAAAGAATCAGAGATTGAATATGATTGGAATCAATCAGTTAGAGAAAAGGGAAAGTGAGGGAGACACACAGACAGAGGGAGAGAGACAGAGGTCTGTCAAACATCTTGGAAACTTCCTTGGCTTTTGAATAACCAAGGGGACCATAACCTCTGGAGAAAAAAAAATATTTTATTTCTTTTTTTTCTGAGTGCAGTAATAATTAAGAAGGAATGAAAATGAATGGAGTTTACTGGGGCGACCTGCTAGCATGCAGTGGGGCAGAGGTAAACTGCACTTGCATTGCATTACGTATTCAGGTTTGCGTGTCCGTTTCCCTGTGTTCCGGTGGATGAAGAGAAAATGGAGCTTGGGAATTTGGCCGTGAGCCAAGGTGCTATTGCTGGTCTGCCCCCGAACAACCCCTACACTCTATACTCGTCCTGTAGGCAGCGGCGTGCCATAGCCTTAACGTTAGAGGGCTTTGTTGTTTACTGCCTACGGGTCGCGTATAGAGTGTACGCCCGTATGTATACGTGCTCCCATTCCCGGCCCACATCTATAGACATGTGGGTCAGATTTTCAGAAAATGTACAATTGGCAGCCCTACACATTTGGGAAAATCTGCTAAATAAGGCTGAAAAATGATGAATACCAGGTATATCTGAGTATATTTGGTGTCGCGTTGATTTATATTAGCTGTTTTGCTCTGTTAAACTGCATTTGAAGCTCATTTCTGTATTAATTGTGGGATATTTGAGAGGATTGGTGAAGGCGAATTGTACATTTTCTGATGATCTGACCCACGTAATGGTCACTATAGCGATTAGTCGGATTTGTACACTAGTATTTATCATTTTCCTTTCTAATTTAGTAGGATTTGATAGATGTGTAGAACTGTAGATTGTGCATTTTTGAAAATCTGACCCATATAAAAGGGATCGATATCAATCTCAATGCCTTCGTCTTCCACTCAAGAGGAAAGGTTCTCATCGCCCTGAGGCCTGCCTACTTTCCAAGCAAGCTGGAATGATTGTTTTTGTGATGGTTTTAATACATATGGCAAGTCTATACTAAGCTATACTATAACCTGTCTGTTGGCTCAGATATAAATGGCTCAGTTCTCTTTACCTCTGTTCCTCTAACCTGTTTTGTTGTTGTATATGGAAGATGTCGTCTCTTGCTACTGAATCTAAGAAGCACATAGTATGCATTCTTCTATCTATTTATAAAAATTAAAAGACATAAATTGCATGAAAAAAATGCTATATCAAATTGAGGTTACAAAATTTCTCGGAAAGGTTAAATTATTTCTGAGGGACCCATATATGTACGATTACGTGTGGTATTTCTTTGCCCTTCGCTCTTGCATGGTTTCCCCTTTTCTGAATCCTGCCCCCCCCCCCCCCACACACACACACAGCAACCCCCCCCCCCGCCCCCAACACACACATACACTCCACCTCCCTTTTCCCAAGCTGTCCACCAAAACTGGTTACAGATTGAGACCGGGTTACAAAGTGGGACACGAGGGCATGGCGCAGCGGGGGGTGGGGGTGGGGAGGACGGGGGTGGGGGAGGACGCGGGGGGGGGGGGGTACTTGTACCTATAGATTAGAGGCCTTATATTCTGCACCAGCCAGATTGCAGCAGCCCCCCCCCCCCCCGCCCTCCCCCTCCTCCTCCCCCAGCCCCAAGCTTAATATACACCCAGAGAGATTACTCTAGCAATCATAGGGGATTATTTCTCAAGGCTGCCAAAAAAACATCACCAACGAGGCCAAATATCTGTGTCAGATCGTCAGCAAATGTACAATCGGCAGCTCTACACATATTGTATATGGGTCAGATTTTCGAAAAATGTACAATTGGCAGCTCTACACATTTAGTAAGTTCTGCAAAATTGGACTGAAAAATGGTCAATAGTAGGTATATCTGAGTATATTTGGTATCGCATTGATTTAAAGTATCCAAGTATCAGTTCTGTTATGTTAAACTGCATTTTGAAGCTCGTTTTCGTCTTAAATGAGGGTTATTTGAGAGGATTGGTGAAGGTGAATTGTACATTTTCTGAAAATCTGACCCATATATGTGTTGTATATGTTGTTTTATATGAATTAGGCTGTAAAGGGAGAAATACTCAAACTATCAACATTTTTGTCTTAAATTTGCGTTATTTGAGAGCATTTTCTGACTACTTGTCCTTATGTAAGGTCCTCATTAGGGCATGGGCTATAATTGCCAACATCCTCCCTAGGCAGGCCCTACACTCCGCAACCAGTTTCTATATACGTACTAGTATGGAGTAACTCATTGCGGAATAGAGGGCCTGCCTAGGGAGGATGAATTGCCATTGGCATTGAATTCTGTTCTATGTTCCCGCAAGCTATTTCAATCCATGCTATGATAAGGATGAAATTAAGAATGACCTCTCCAAATAACATCCCTTCACTGGCCCATACACTCTGTACCACACACTCTATACGCGTCCTGTAGGCAGTAAACACCAAAGCCCTCTATGGTTAACTCTATGGCACGCCGCTGCCTACAGGACGAGTATAGAGTGTACCATCTTCTCTTCTGCCAGCAGAGATCGAGGAGAAGCATGGATTGACCTCACAGATTAATTTAAGATTATTTCATTCTTTTACTCTGAGCGTGGGCCAATTTCTCGAGTGCATAGATGTGTAGATCTGTATATAAAATAATTGATTAAAACTTTCATTGTACACTCTGCATTCATGTTTGTAACTCAACTGCTACCTTTGGAATATTTGTTGTATAGAGATAATAAATACAAAATCGTTTGTTAAGTTGCGGAGCAATAGGGGAACATCAATTATATTTATATGTGGGTTCAGATCTGCAGAAAAACGTACAATTTACAATCTCTACACTTTAGAAAAACTGCTAAATTGGGCTGGAAAATGGCCAATACTAGGTATATCAGAATATATTCGATATTGGCTTGACTTGTTTGATCTGTTTGGTTATGCCTTACTCTCTGGTTACTCTAAGGTTATGTTGAAATGTATTTTGAACCTCATTTGTTAATTCAGAGGATTGCTGAAGGCGAATGGTACATTTTCTGATGATTTCACCCTTATACATATGTTCTCCAATATCTGGCCAATACTGAATACAGCCCCATCCTTCAGACTGGGGCGCGAGTACATACGCTCTATTTTATTTATTGACAAATAGTGCCAAGTCTCGGTTCAACCTGCGGTCGCCAGTGCCATAACTCATAGGTTGCATTTTGTTTTCCTGTCGATTCTGTTCGCCTCAATTACATCCATTATTCCAAGGCCACTGTTTATATTCATTATTCCAAGGTTTATACTGACTCTGAATGAAGTTCATACATAGAATATACCCCCACTGCAGTACGAACCAGTATTATAAGGGTCAGGGGGTCAGAAAATGTACAATCGCCAGCTCCACACATTTACTAAATTCTGTTTAGTACTGTGGAAAATGATAATACTCATAACTACATGTATATCTGAGGATATCGGTAAAATCATCAAGTTATTATAATATTGTTTGATGGGAGGTCGTTGGAAGAACTGCATTTATGCAGATTAGTCCAGCAGCCAAATGGGTATTTTTGGGTGAACCCGGCTCTGGAGGTCCCACAATGGTTTTTTACTGATTTTATACCTTTGGACTCTGGAGAATCCAAATCCGAGGAGTGCCAAGCTGTAACCCTTGAGGGTTTTGAGAAATTCAAGATGGCCGCCATGACCTATCCCCAAAAGTACCATTATCATGTTTCAGCTCATAATTCAATAAATAATAGGAGTAGGAAGACAATTCTTGCACCAAAATGCTCCCTGAAGTATGTACAAACTACATGCATAGTTTCATCAATCAATTAAACAAGCTAAATTAATTATAAATTCATTTATTTGACAATAATGGCCAAAAAAATGATTTTTTGGGGGAAATTTCCATGTTTTTTCCTCCATTCAAAAACTTTTAGAATTTAATTATATCCAGTACTTATTAACTAATACAATGAAGGACATGAACAGTTAATTCAGCCTGAAAAGTATCAATTTATAATACAAACTTACTTCAAAGTGTACAACAATATATCTACTCATTGTGTGGTGGCCCTGGTATTTCATCCTCCTCATCTTCTACTATTCTGGTATTATCATTTTGGCATGTACCTGCCCCTTCACAATTGCAGAGCATGGTGAATGGGAGCCTTGCCTGTGAACAAGAGCATCTAGCAGACTTACATTCAGTGTTACAGTGAAATTGGTACTTTTTGGGTGTGGTCACGTTCTTGCAATGCATGCAGTATCAAGTCAGAGGGCTTATGAAAGGGATTTTGATTTTCATAGGAAGGTTACCAGGGAGGAAGGTTTTCCAGAGTGGAATGGATTTAATAGTTTGTTGAATAGAGATGAGGGGCATGCTGCCAAGTGCCCGACCAGCTGTGTCTACACTTCATTGCTCAATATGAAGCCCTCAGACCCAGATACAATGCTCACTGCCATGGTAGAAGCTGAGAAACTAACTAAGGAGACTGGGCAGGATATTGTTGTACTGACATGTGACCAACAGCTATATAAAGTAGCAGTAAATATAGTATGGGTATATCCAGATTGATTTCAAAACTTTGTGTTACGTCTGGGTGGGATGCACTTCCTTATGAATTTCATAGGCTGTGTTGGAACCCTCATGGCTGAGACAGGATTATCTGATGCATCTTTCGGTGGAGTATCCCAGATTCTTTTGGGGAAGAAATATCCTCAAAACTATTGTGCATTACGTATGGTAACAGAGGAACTATTGTGCAAATTCATGCCACAGCACACAGATCATCAAAGTTTAATGAACCACTTAGAGTGCCTAGGAAATAGGAGCAGGACAACTAAACTTTGGGTTGATTCCCTGATAAAACCTGTGTTGCTAATGATGCTGTTTAGCAGAGCAGAAAAGGAAGGTGATTGGCCTCTCCACTTGATGGCGGTAAAAGAAATAATTCCATATTTTTTCCCTGCTGGCCACCACAATTATGCCCAATATGGGCTGTATTATCTTCGATCAATCCAAGCACTGCCAAATGATGTACTTGACAGATTCCTCAAGGGAGAACATGTGACACATTATAATCCAGGTACATGGAATGGAATATGGACAGACATGATGATTGAGACTACATTCATGAGATATGGGAAGGGACCAAGTGGAATGATTGGTATTATACTTAAGCCAAAAACTCTGACCACTTGGGCATTAAGCCTACATATTTGCAGTGTATTAGCAAATGATATCCAACACATGACCACCGAACAGAAAGGTATATCCCCTCAACACAAGGAAGAACTCAAAGGCCGCATCAAAGCTGATGCAAATGATCATCTCAAAATCAAAGAGAAATTGGAAATAGCAATTGATCCTCCTGATACCTCCAGCCATCCAAAGGACAGTTTAATTCAAATTGTGAATGGCCGAATTGGAAATCAAGAAGTGAATGTCGACAAAGCTGTGTCTATTGGCCAGAAACTGATGAAAAGATATGAGGACTCATGGCCAGGTGGCTTCCATGATGCCATTTCCAAAGAGGTGCAAACAATGACCATCATGAAAAAACACATCCAAGTTGGTTCAGTGAAGGTGTATCACACTAGATCTTGATGTTTTCAAGTATGAACTAGCACCAATGCCCACATTAATGTTCACAGATTCAGGTGAGATGAGAATTACAAAGAACAAATCAGCACTAAAAAGAGCCCTACAGGTGGAAGTTCCAATAAGGACAGTTACTCGCACAGATTACAAAATAATAGATGGCTCAGCAATTCTGCGGGTGGTTCATTGGCCTACAAATGGAAATGTTCAGGACTTGATAGAAAACGTCCTGAACTACATCTCTCATCATGTTAAAGACTCCAATGTATACTTCATCTTCGATAGGTACATAGAATATAGTACCAAGTGTAGCACAAGATCAGCAAGAGGAAAGGAAGCAAGTCGACAGCATATACTTTCCAATCAAATGCCATTGCCACCACAAAAAGTGATCCTCACTAATGCATATAATAAAAGCCAGCTGATAGAGCTCATCATAGAAGCCATCAAGTCAAGAAAAGACACCATTACACATGGGAAAAATAAGCTCATTGTAACTGGTCCCAGGCCAGTCCCCATTGAAATATGTGGTGGCATTCTCATCTACAGGCAAGATATCAAGACCCTACAATAGGAAGCAGATGTCATCAGATGTTGTCCATAATAGAGGAAACACCAACATCACGGCCAACCATAAAGGTCATCTCTGATGACACAGATGTTTTTGTCCTACTGTTGCACTTCTTTTTGGAAAAAAGGCTGACTTCACAGCTAATAATGGAAGGGACTGCAAAGGAGAGGAAAGCTATCAACATAGGTACTGTACAGGGATGCCAGTCTTCCATGAATTAATGAATTTCCATAATGTGCATGCTTCCAAATAAATCCAGAATCTCCATAACATTTTCAAATTTTCTTCTCCATTAAACTCCATTTTGTCCCTACAATTAAAGTATATCATAATCCTTTAGCATTGCTGAGTGTCTACCCAGCCCTAGTAGGGCCAGACACTGCTTTTTGATACCCTGGTCCCGTCAGTGGTGCAGTATAGTGGGTGGGCCTCCCTCCATTAAAAGACCGGGTCTTTCCTGGGGTCAAATTCCATCTTGTATCTCTAATGGAAGCATGAGACCGGTGACAGGTCCCTGGGGACTTACTACTCTCAGACCTGTCTTTCTTTAAAACATTAGACCAATGTAAGGCTGGGGTTTTACTTAAAAGGGGTCTTGGAGCAGTACTTTACCCACTTCGTTAGACCTTCTTTCATTCTTCTCCTGGTCTATATGGGCGACAACAACAACACCAGCACACCACTCGCGGACGATCCGCGCATCAAACTGCACCTTTCATTAAAATCATTTCTCCTTACTGCCACGCTACAATGGCGCCACTTCCCGCCACAAACCCATTTCGATTTACGCCTACTATATTACCCTATATATTCATTATATCTCATTTGAACCTACTATTCGCCCAAACCAATAACTTATTTCTCTTTATAATTACTTACCATCTTAATAAATTTAGCCAATCATCCTCAAACCGAATTTAATTATATTTACCCCTATACTACCCCTACATCCATTTGAACCTAACCTTACGCCTTACCATAAATATTGCCTTTAATTTAATGCCTTATTCTGCAAATATAAATTATAATTTTGTCACCTTTGAATTTATTATTATCTTTATTCCGCCCAACCCATATTTGCACTTAAAATCGCATATCATGCCTACAATCGAAATATATTACTCTATTACATATATTCCTTAATAGGCTTACTTTGTAAACTATATCATATTACTACATTATTTAATACATAATTCATCAATATTCAAATATTTCTTCCCCAAAATTAATAATTATTTTTCACTCACAATCCCCTACGATGCTACGATGACTACTATACCACGCCACTTTCTTTCTCTCCCTCGTCCTTGACCTTGTTCCACATTCCTCTTGTCCACGTGCACGCGCCAATCGCAACAAAGCTCGCTCCGCCACCGCGCCGACTACACCTTGCTTCTTCGACATGCTACTTGTCCATCTCCCATTACTACCAATCAACGATACATGCAATGATTGGAATTGTGAACTGGATAGCTTTCTACCTAATCTCAGAAGTCGCATCATTTCTACAAATACGGCCTAACATCTTACGCACACTCTCCATTATATTACCTTCATTCGGCCACTGTAAGTACCAACCGCCTCCCTCTCTCTCCATAACCGTCACCTTCCTACTTATATTTACTATGTCTATCGCCTACTTTATCAACGAATCTTTATTTCTCTAATTTATTCTACCATTTTATGCACCAAACGAACCAATTTACCTTTACCTTAGTTTATATATAGCCTTCGTTACTCTACAATATTTACCATTCTATCCCTTGACCTACTTCTAATCCTCTAACTACGTGTCGACATAAAATGGCGTCCCTGTTATTCGCACTACCCTACTTATTTACTAACGTTCCTATTTATCTTTACTATTTCCTTTTCCTTTATAAACAAATGCGATAACCTTACATAAGCCTATTTACTTGTACATTAGTTCATATCTACTCCTTTATTATTGTGCAATCTTTACAACTACCTTCATTCTATCCCTTCACCTACTTCAAATCGTCTAACTCCCTGTCGACATAAAATGGCGGACCAAATGGCGTCCCTCTTATTCACACTACCTTACTTATTTACTAACCTTCCTATTTATCTTTACTATTTCCTTTTCCTTTATAAACAAATGCGATAACCTTACATACGCCTATTTACTTGTACATTATTTCATATCTACTCCTTTATCATTGTGCAATCTTTACAACTACCTTCATTCTATCCCTTGACCTACTTCAAATCGTCTAAGTCCCTGTCGACATAAAATGGCGGACCAAATGGCGTCCCTCTTATTCGCACTAGCTTACTTATTTACTAACCTTCCTATTTATCTTTACTATTTAGCGTGCCTACTTTATAAACCAATGCGATAACATAACCCTATTTACTTGTACATTACTTCATATCTACTTCTTTCTTATTCTGCAATATTTACAACTACCTTCATTCTATCCCTTGACCTACTTCTAATCCTCTAGCTACCTGTGGACGACATAAAATGTCGTGCCCCTTATTCTTACATCTACTATTTATTTACTACTCTCCTTAATTTTGTATTACTTTAATTAACAATATACCTATTCCCTCACTATATCTCTCGCGACCTTTACATATTTATTAATCATTCCCTCTACCCTTTCACATATTTTGAGTCCGGACACTTTGGAATTATCTCAACCACGCCAATACGCACATGTTCAATCCATTTTAATATCTCACTACTCCCAATCATCTATACATCCATTTAGCACACTTCTTAAATTTATATTACTCCCAATCATTTATACATGCAATTATTTGACTTATCAAATTGATACTTTTCTACACATATTAATATTAAATTTATTATTTTATTATTTATCACAGGGACTGGCTGCCCACCTATATCCGCGCGCACGAGTCACCCATTTGCACGGCGCATTCGACTTATGATCCCGTTACGCCCACCCCTTTTGACCTATGGGGCCACCTCTGCACTTAAACGGCCAGACCATTACACGCCTTTGGGACTTATAACCCCCCTTCAAAGGTTAGTCATATATGTTTTTATTGAAATAGTTATTTTATTAGTCATTGTTTACTCTCGACACTTTACTCTTACCTTTACTCACATATGAGAACAAATTTACGCTTATTTGTAATCTTCTTTTTGCTATCGTTTAGTATTTTTCTGGGCCTATAAATCCCTTACCCTATAAATCCAACGCGAGCCGGCCTTTGTCCCTATCAATCCATACCTTGGCCCATACATCCCGGTGCATATACATCTTTTTTTCAAATAAAACAACACGGGGCTTCTCTAATGAATAAACAATCCTCTTGACACATTTTGGTAGCCCTGAAAAGGGCTTTTTTTTTGTGGGTGGTACGTTTATTGCTCACTTGTTCGCGGAGGTCTCACAAGCCTGCGTCTTTTCCCTGCTACCGTCCCTGTCAAAAAAGCAAATCACATAATTTATTATAAATAGATTAACTAGAAGCCATGCAAAGAAAAGAAAAAACTTAATAATAAATCACCCAAAATCAACCTTATACCTAAATAGCTTCTCATACAGAGCAAAAACAGCCTCGAACTCTTTAAAAACAGAAATACAATCTCAAGAATCGAAAAAACAATTCAAAAAACAAATTGAACTACAATATAAAAAATAATATCATAAGGCCAAGAGTATAGACCTCTCTTATACATCATTTTATCAGTATCATTGTTTAGGTTGATATTTAAAGTCGAACTCTTTAAGTTCTGTGCCATTTTGGTACACACAATGTAAGGTTTGGACAGAAGTACATCTAACAAGCCTATTTATTAACACTTATATATGTATATCATATCTCGCACCTTATTTTACTTAAATCTGTATCTGATAATTGATACCCAGAATTGTAAAGTTTGATTAGAAGTAAATCTAATTAAGCTACTTGTCTTTAACAACCGACATTTGTATTCAGTAGAAAGAATACAAGCTCCTATAATGTAAGGCATAACAGAAGTATATCTGACAAGCCATCATTAAATACCGACTTAAAAGTGTCTCTCTGTACAGAAAGATAAAGGAAAAAAGAGAAAAATGCAACCATGTAAACCAACATATCTATATGTTTTACTATATTATACTTTGTTAATGTTATTATTATTACCTTTAACCTTGCCATACTATCTACTTAATCGTACTGTACCGTATGATTAACATAGCAAACGTTGTAGTCATAATAATTAGGAAATGACTATCCACTAGCAGTTAATTATATAATTAATTAATTGATTAACCCAAGACTTATATTGCTTAGTCCCTACAAGCTCCTATAATGTAAGGCATAACAGAAGTATATCTGACAAGCCATCATTAAATACCGACTTAAAAGTGTCTCTCTGTACAGAAAGATAAAGGAAAAAAGAGAAAAATGCAACCATGTAAACCAACATATCTATATGTTTTACTATATTATACTTTGTTAATGTTATTATTATTACCTTTAACCTTGCCATACTATCTACTTAATCGTACTGTACCGTATGATTAACATAGCAAACGTTGTAGTCATAATAATTACGAAATGACTATCCACTAGCAGTTAATTATATAATTAATTAATTGATTAACCCAAGACTTATATTGCTTAGTCCCTACAAGCTCCTATAATGTAAGGCATAACAGAAGTATATCTGACAAGCCATCATTAAATACCGACTTAAAAGTGTCTCTCTGTACAGAAAGATAAAGGAAAAAAGAGAAAAATGAAACCATGTAAACCAACATATCTATATGTTTTACTATATTATACTTTGTTAATGTTATTATTATTACCTTTAACCTTGCCATACTATCTACTTAATCGTACTGTACCGTATGATTAACATAGCAAACGTTGTAGTCATAATAATTAGGAAATGACTATCCACTAGCAGTTAATTATATAATTAATTAATTGATTAACCCAAGACTTATATTGCTTAGTCCCTACAAGCTCCTATAATGTAAGGCATAACAGAAGTATATCTGACAAGCCATCATTAAATACCGACTTAAAAGTGTCTCTCTGTACAGAAAGATAAAGGAAAAAAGAGAAAAATGAAACCATGTAAACCAACATATCTATATGTTTTACTATATTATACTTTGTTAATGTTATTATTATTACCTTTAACCTTGCCATACTATCTACTTAATCGTACTGTACCGTATGATTAACATAGCAAACGTTGTACTCATAATAATTACGAAATGACTATCCACTAGCAGTTAATTATATAATTAATTAATTGATTAACCCAAGACTTATATTGCTTAGTCCCGAATTGATCGTTTAAAAACACTAGCCTCTACACTACCTTAGTTTATCTTCTAAAAACATGGGAACGACTGGAATAACTGGGACTATCCCAGAACTCTGTGGACCAATTTGTCATTTTCAATCTAACTTATACCTATTCACGACAAATAAAACATTTATCATATCATATCATATCATATATTAAACCAACGTAAAATAAATAAATGATCTAACTTATAACAAATGACTTTTACTTACATATACTAATTATTCCATAAATTACGAACATCATTTTCCTTCATTAAATCACATTAGCAGACAATTATTATTCAATGCATTACAAACTTACTTTCATACTCCATCTGCATTCGCGCTCTCCATGCTATTCTTTCCCTCTCCTCCTGCTTGATTTTGATTAGCATTTCTTCACTCCTCCTGGCCACCTCCTCTTTCCAAACTCTATAAACAAATCATTTTAATTTAGCAATTTTTATCTCCATAATTTGACATTACATCCGAACAAACAAAACATCTATATCAGACGCAACGAAAAATGTACATTACACACAATTAAAAATCTATATCATACTCCAATCAACATCTACATCCGACGCACACCTAAACTTTACTATTTAAAACATTTGACCTAATATTATAATAATCTTATTCATATAATGCGCTCTGCCTCACTTTATGCGCATAAACAACCATTTTTTACGCTCATTACTATTTCAAAAACCATTTTTTATTGACATAATTATACAATGAGTACGAGACTTACTTAATGAATGAGGGAGGGAGTGAGTCAGAGACATTTAGTCAGTCATTAATTTTTACTGAGTGAGAGAGTGCGGGAGCGAGTGAGTGACAGAATGATGGAGGGACTTAATCAGTGAGATAGAGTGAGTGACTGAGACCCTCAGTGAGTGAGTCAGTGACATACTTATACAATGACTACGAGTGATTTAATCAATTAGCGAATGAGGGAGGGAATGATTGAGACACATTTACTTACTCACTCACACTTAGTAAATAATGGAGAGAGTGATTGAACGAGTGAGTGACTCAGACAGATTGAATTACTATGACACTCCTTCATTTATTTAGTGACATACTTATATAATCACTACGAGAGTGAGTGTGTCAATCATTTATTCAGTCAGTCATTGAGGGAGTGAGTGAGATAAATTTACTTAGTGATCGAGTGACTAATTTATTGACTGAGGGAGCGATTTGGTGTGAGACAGTCAACCGATATGCTTGTTGGCCTTGATCGGGGATTCAAGGCCAGCAACGTGGGCTAACCTTTACGTAAACGGTAAAACCCATCCCTCCAAATTCGAATCTATCATGATCGCAGCATTTTATAGATGCACATGTCCACCTTGCACAAACTACAAGGGACATTTCACAAGCGATATACTAAGAGTGAGTGAGTGAGTGAGTGAGAGAAGGGTGGGGGGGGGGGGGGTGAGTGTGAGTGAGTGGGGGAGAAAGCAGCGTGAGTGAGAGTGAGGGAGAAAGAAGGGTGAGTGAGAGTGAGATGGGGGGAGAGACAGGCAGACATACAGACAGGCAGACATTGCGTGAAAGGAAAACCTTGTATGGCGATTAGGTAGCCTATACTAGGCCTCGACTCCCCGCTCCGGGGTGCGGGTGGATACGGGGACGGAAACTCTGTCTAGCGATTAGGCAAATAAAGCCAGTACGTACATTGTACAATCACAAAACTGTTGCCGCCATCCCAAATTCCATTTACTTACTTTCTATCTCGTCTGAATTTCCACAAATCGAACTCTGCATTCAGTATCGCCTTCCTTCGAACCAACCTTCGTAACTTCTCCTTGATCTTCCAAACCCTCTTTCTCGCCATTTTCAACTTCCTGTCCACTTGTTTATTTGTTAAAAGGCACTTGGTGATCTGTTCAAGTGACGCCATCTTGTCTTCTTTACTCTCTCCTAAGTCTCGCGTTATTTCGCAATCAATTTTTCTTTAACCTCTCTATTTTAACCTCTCTCACCGAATCCTAATACATAATTATCATTTTACTAATACACATCATTATCATTTTAATAATAATGATGTTTTCCGTTGCGCTTACGCTGCTGTAAGCGCCCTCACCGCTTACGGTGACGGCGCTTACAATTCTGACAAAAATATTTCCGGGGGGGGGGGGGGGGTGTGGCCAAAGAAGTGATTTGCTCCTTCCGCGATAGTGCACTCGGCTCCCCGCGAAAAACTACGATTACCGGTATCTCTCTCCATTTATCTGTCTATCTCTCTGTCTCTCTCTATTTATCTTCTCTTTGTCTGTCACTTTGTCTGTCTCTTCTCTCTGTCCCTCTCCCTTTGTCTATCTATCTCTCTCCCTTTATCTCTCTCTCTCTTTCTTTCTCTTCTCTCTATATGTCTCTTCTATCTCTGTTCCTCTTCTCTCTCTTTATTTCTCCCTTTTTCTCTCTATCTCTCTCCATTTGTCTGTCTATCTCTCTGTCTCTCTCTATTTCTCTTCTCTTTGTCTGTCTCTTCTCTCTCTCTCTTTGTCTATCTATCTCTCTCCCTTTGTCTCTCTCTTTCTTTCTCTTCTCTCTATATGTCTCTTCTCTTTCTCTCCCTCTCCCTCTCTTTTTCTCTCTCTCTCTCCCTATTCTATCTCTTTTTTTCTCCCTTTTTATTTCTATCTCTCTCCCTTTCTCTGTCTCTCTTTCTCTTCTTTTTCTCTCTCTTTTTAATTGTAGACAATCCTTTATTTTTTATTCGAATCCATTTTGTTAATATACAATACGGACCACTCACTGCACTCACACTCCTACTCGCCCACCACACCTTTCACTTGCAAATGCGATTGGGCGAGTGGCTATTTACCACCCTGCACCTTTTGTCTTAATATATTCTTCCTTTTCTTTATTATTATCAATAATAACACACTTTAAACACATATTACTAAAACACATTTCCTACACGACACGATCACAAATACAAAAATAAAAAGACATCCACTCATAAATGCATTATGATAACTTTAAGGGTCATTCATTACGAAATCATTTACATTTCTTTACATATGCACATTTATAATTTCTTTCTCCTTTTTTATTTGTAGCCTTGTGGGGTGATTGCGAGTCGTCATCTCAAGCGAACAACTTTGCAACAATCCGCACAACTTCAATCCTCACTCAGCAGCAAAGCGAACATAATCATGAAAACAATATTAGACAACATATGACCGGCTACAAGCCATTACTCCTACAACACCAAAAATAAATACAAAAAGTGTGTACATTTTTATAATAAACTATCATGCAATTCCCTAATTTGTACTTCTTTTTGTAAAAATAATTTTATTCCATCTTTATTACATTTAAAATTGCTTAATCATGAAGCATTCACTACTTTAATTTATTCTGCACAATCAATAAATCGGCAATGCATTATATTTATTATTTTATCCTTACCAAACACATTTTAATTCATTTTTTCATCTCCTTCTTTTAGCTTGAAAATAATTTTTTGCCACAAGTGGAGGAGCATCAGCAAAAGCTTGACAACGAGAATTAGACACTCTCAGCCACATTCTCTAAAAAAAATTGACAACTTGCGCGCTAAAAATCAAACAGAAAAGGGAAAAAAAGTAAGTCAATTTATTTTTTTTGTCCATTTTCAAACATGAAATGAAAATGACATACCATTCACATTTTTTGTCCTATCTCTTGCCCTGGCATTATTATTATTTAAACACCCTATGCCCATCTCATTCAATTAGTCTATTTTTCCCATTATTTGTTTATTTTAAACAGAAACTCTTCGCGACGGGAAGATACTCCCAATTAATTATAATAAAACCTTAACCCTATAACCTTGTCAATGATGAGAATGAACAATTTAAATATTTAAATATTAAATAATCCATTGTGCTTTTCTATGGAAAAAATCCTAAAGCAATCATTTTCAAAATTCATCATACATTCATGTCAAACTCCATAGTGTTCAACACATAAAATATTGCATCTTTTCTTTTCTTGACCTTTTTTTATTTTATATTTTTCAGATCCTCGCCAATCAATGTGTGTCGACTTATCGACCCTTCTCATAATACCAAAATCACGACACCCTCCTATGCGACCCCTGCGAAATTCATCCATCCTGACAAATGCGACCATCTATAATAGTGCATCAATCTGTCGACTTATGCACCCATCTCTTAATACAAAAATCAGGACAAAACCAGGACCACCCTGCGAAGTCGATTCATCATGACAAATTGGACAATCTCTAAAAATGAGCACATCCCGGCTATGTGGACTTACTACCTACAATTATTAATACATCGCGACTAATTGGTGGCGACCCCTGCAAACTGGATCCAGCATGACAAATCGCACCAACTCTAATAGCGCATCAATCTGTCGACTTATCCACCCTTTTCCTAATACAAAAATTAGGACATCCCTGCGATGGTGACTTACTACCTACAATCATTAATATCTGGCGACTAATGTGTGGCGACCCCTTGGTAATGGACGCATTTATCACTTTCATATTTGATTTGAATCATTTTTCCCGTGACAATTATTAATTTCAGATAGATCTATGTGGGCATCTTTCTCTCCCTTATGTTGCTAACTGTGTTGCACTAATTAATAATATATTATCAATATTTATTTAGCAACATTACATTTTATATTGATACACTCATAATGAAATCAATTAATATTATTGGTGCTATGACTTTGGTTTTGGGAGAAGAACATATTGTAACGATATGTTTTTCCAACTTGTATAGCGAAGACTAATGTAAGAAACACCATAGACTTTTATCACATATACGTCGATCAGATCAAAGTAGGCGTACTTCTCTACCGTTGTACCAACGATTGTAGAACGTGTAACTGTAAGTCTGACTTTTGTCCTCTGTATGACTGACCATAAACATTTTTATCTGTCTCTTTTGCCTATAGGTCTCCATTCTTATCTATTTCTTTTTTATTTCTATCACTTTTGTCCTGGCTAAAACCATAAAGTGCCTCTCTCTCTTTTCTCTCTCTCTCTCCCTTCTTATCTAACTCTAACTCTTTTTTCTTTATATTATCCATCCTATCACTTTTGTCCTATGACCATAAAATGCATTTCTATTTTTTTTTCGTCTCTCTCTGCCTTTTTATCTATCTCTTTTTACTGTCTATTCTCATAACGTCCCTCCATTTCACCTCACCTATAAAACACTCTTCAATATATTAATAACGGCCTAAACAAACCAATCTCACTCACTCACTTAACTTCGAATCTCTTACACATATAATTCATTTTATACATATACATAATTTTATACACCTCACTCTTCCATAACAATTTGTCATGATGCCGGGCAATTTTCTTTTCTTTTTGTTTATCGCCTAATCCACTATCCTCCATCACGTGCACATGTGGATACCTCCATTATTGGGCCAGCATCTTCTTCCACTTCTTCTTAACCCTTGCAAAATGGGGCCACTTCCACTTGGCCATCTTTTGTTTAATTTTGACTGCGCTCTCTTGTGCAATGAAATAAAATTTATTTTATTGTGGATACAACTTTCCTAACTAAATTATACCCTCCTACAAACAATTACAATACGATATTTATATTATCATAGGCGATCAAAACCATCTTTAAAACGCTACAACACTCTTTTCCTTATAAATCTCCAACCTTCCCTTCTGTCATGAACAGACTGAACAACCTCAATTATTTAATTTATCTTTTATTAATACAATTCACTACAAATCCCTACAAATCTCCCTGTGGCGACCACTCAATCTTGCTTTTGTTAATAGCTTCAAGCTTCAAGCTTCAAGCTTCAATCTTGACTGTTTGCCCATTTCTCATAATTTTTCTTGGCGCTCATGCCATGCCCCCACACCCCTAATGTGGCAGCGTGAGGTTCGCGCTTGTTTTAGCTCGAAGTGCTAAGATCGTTGTACTGTCAGTGACAGGGTAGCTGTATCGCCCCCACACCCATAGTAGGCCACTTAGATCTTATAAATGTTAAACTGTACAATGTTTTTTACTTTAGAACAACACATAAATTAACTCTATCAAATCGTTCTGTTTAAATGCAGAAAATGATTTCTGGCACATTTACACTTCGCCACATTTACACACAATATATCCATAGACACTTATACCAAACTATATTAGGCGATCAAAACCATCTTTAAAACGCTACAACACTCTTTTCCTTCAAATCTCCCTGTGGCGACCACTCAATCTTGCTTTTGTTAATAGCTTCAAGCTTCAAGCTTCAAGCTTCAATCTTGACTGTTTGCCCATTTCTCATAATTTTTCTTGGCGCTCATGCCATGCCTCCACACCCCTAATGTGGCAGCGTGAGGTTCGCGCTTGTTTTAGCTCGAAGTGCTAAGATCGTTGTACTGTCAGTGACAGGGTAGCTGTATCGCCCCCACACCCATAGTAGGCCACTTAGATCTTATAAATGTTAAACTGTACAATGTTTTTTACTTTAGAACAACACATAAATTAACTCTATCAAATCGTTCTGTTTAAATGCAGAAAATGATTTCTGGCACATTTACACTTCGCCACATTTACACACAATATATCCATAGACACTTATACCAAACTATATTAGGCGATCAAAACCATCTTTAAAACGCTACAACACTCTTTTCCTTATAAATCTCCAACCTTCCCTTCTGTCATGAACAGACTGAACAACCTCACTTATTTAATTTATCTTTTATTAATACAATTCACTACAAATCCCTACAAATCTCCCTGTGGCGACCACTCAATCTTGCTTTTGTTAATAGCTTCAAGCTTCAAGCTTCAAGCTTCAAGCTTCAATCTTGACTGTTTGCCCATTTCTCATAATTTTTCTTGGCGCTCATGCCATGCCCCCACACACCTAATGTGGCAGCGTGAGGTTCGCGCTTGTTTTAGCTCGAAGTGCTAAGATCGTTGTACTGTCAGTGACAGGGTAGCTGTATCGCCCCCACACCCATAGTAGGCCACTTAGATCTTATAAATGTTAAACTGTACAATTTTTTTTACTTTAGAACAACACATAAATTAACTCTATCAAATCGTTCTGTTTAAATGCAGAAAATGATTTCTGGCACATTTACACTTCGCCACATTTACACACAATATATCCATAGACACTTATACCAAACTATATTAGGCGATCAAAACCATCTTTAAAACGCTACAACACTCTTTTCCTTATAAATCTCCAACCTTCCCTTCTGTCATGCCCGAGAGACATCGACGATACAGCATTCATCGTCATCTAAAAATGAAAGAAATTGTTTTAGCTCGAAGTGCTAAGATCGTTTTACTGTCAGTGACAGGGTAGCTGTATCGCCCCCACACCCATAGTAGGCCACTTAGATTTTATAAATGTTAAACTGTACAATGTTTTTTACTTTAGAACAACACATAAATTAACTCTATCAAATCGTTCTGTTTAAATGCAGAAAATGAATTCTGGCACATTTACACTTCGCCACATTTACACACAATATATCCATAGACACTTATACCAAACTATATTAACGACATAATATAGAGATACACCATTATTAATAATTTCGCACTTTTTATCATCAACCTCATTCCTAATTCAGCAGCGCGACGTTCGCGCTGCGATCAGTGGCTTGTCCACATTTCATTTTTCTTCGGGGCCATCCCCCCACACCACCCTAATGCGACGTTGGCGCTTCTATCAGTAAATTTTAAGATTGCGCCACGGAAAAGGAAAATGCTTCGCCATTTCACATTTAACTACTTACACTTAGGGCATTCTCTTGTCACTTATAAATCTCCTACCTTCCCTTCTGTCATGAACAGACTGAACAAGGTCCTAATTCGGCAGCGCGACCTTCGCGCTTCGATCAGTGGCTTGTCCACATTTCATTTTTCATACTTTTTCTTCGGGTCCATCCCCCCACACCACCCTAATGCGACGTTGGCGCTTCTATCAGTAAATTTTAACTTTGCACCAAATAAAAGGAAAATGCTTCACCATTTCACATTTAACTCCATACACTTAGGGCATACTTTACATTTTTAAACACTTCGCCACATTTACACTTTGTTTCCTGCATGAGACGCTTTGTCCTAATGAACATTTACATGAATACATTCTACACTTACATTGCTTCTTGTCACTTATAAATATCCTACTTTCCCTTCTGTCATGAACAGACTGAACAAAGTCCTAATTCGGCAGCGCGACCTTCGCGCTTTGCCTTAATGTAAGCCAGTCAAAAGTTGAGCGAGTACTGAAAGAGTGCCAGACCAAAATACATAGGAAAGAGGAACAAATGAACCGGCTCCACCACATTCAACTCCTTACAATTAGGGCATAGCTTACATTTTTAATTTCACATAATTTTTCTTCTCTCTTATAAATATCCAACCTTCCCTTCTGTCATGAACACACTGAACAACTTCCTAATAACTTACATTTTTCATTTCTCATAATTTCTCTTTTCACTTATAAATGTCCAACCTTCCCTTCTGTCATGAACAGACTGAACAAAGTCCTAATTCGGCAGCGCGACCTTTTCTTCGGTCAGCGCTTCGATCAGTGGCTTGTCCACATTTCATTTTTCATACTTTTTCTTCGGGGGCCATCCCCCGACACCACCCTAATGCGACGTTGGCGCTTCTATCAGTAAATTTTAACATTGCACCACGTCATATTTTAAAATGAAATTATTTCACATCCTTACGATTTAGTCAACTTATATTAATAGAGAAAATGTACTATAATGCCACAAAATATAATATTAGAAATATTATGATAAAGACATGTATATCATAATATCTAAATGTATATACATTTTGCATACAAAATTGATTAGTTATGAATTAAATACTTCTCAATTAATATATCAATTTCATTTAACTGTTGTACTCTCATTAAAGGCAAATTTCTGGGGAGACGTGTCAAATTCTTCCCATACACGAATATGAACGCGGGCAAACTCAGAGTTCGGGTGACGGGCCTCCCAGATGGTTGTGATAAGCTTCCAAACCAATGGGCGCTAAATAAGACCTTTTCTTCGGTCAGCGCTTCGATCAGTGGCTTGTCCACATTTCATTTTTCATACTTTTTCTTCGGGGGCCATCCCCCCACACCACCCTAATGCCACGTTGGCGCTTTTATCAGTAAATTTTAACATTGCACCAAATAAAAAGAAAATGCTTCGCCACTTCACAATTAACTCCATACACTTAGGGCATTCTCTTTTCACTTATAAATCTCCAACCTTCCCTTCTGTCATGAACAGACTGAACAAACTCCTAATTCGGGAGCGCGACCTTTTCTTCGGTCAGCGCTTCGATCAGTGGCTTGTCCACATTTCATTTTTCATACTTTTTCTTCGGGGGCCATCCCCCCACACAACCCTAATGCCACGTTGGCGCTTCTATCAGTAAATTTCAACATGCCACCAAATAAAAAGAAAATGCTTCGCCACTTCACAATTAACTCCATACACTTAGGGCATACTTTACATTTTTAAACACTTCGCCACATTTACACTTTGTTTCCTGCATGAGACGCTTTGTCCTAATGAACATTTACATGAATACATTCTACACTTACATTGCTTCTTGTCACTTATAAATATCCTACTTTCCCTTCTGTCATGAACAGACTGAACAAAGTCCTAATTCGGCAGCGCGACCTTCGCGCTTTGCCTTAATGTAAGCCAGTCAAAAGTTGAGCGAGTACTGAAAGAGTGCCAGACCAAAATACATAGGAAAGAGGAACAAATGAACCGGCTCCACCACATTCAACTCCTTACAATTAGGGCATAGCTTACATTTTTAATTTCACATAATTTTTCTTCTCTCTTATAAATATCCAACCTTCCCTTCTGTCATGAACACAGAGTTCGGGTGACGGGCCTCCCAGATGGTTGTGATAAGCTTCCAAACCCATGGGCGCTAAATAAGACCTTTTCTTCGGTCAGCCGACTGAACCCCAATTGCGGTTAGCATATGAACATCCTCGGGCAACACAACCGCCTCCGATCAGTGGCTTGTCCACATTTCATTTTTCATACTTTTTCTTCGGGGGCCATCCCCCCACACCACCCTAATGCCACGTTGGCGCTTCTATCAGTAAATTTTAACATTGCACCAAATAAAAAGAAAATGCTTCGCCACTTCACAATTAACTCCATACACTTAGGGCATTCTCTTTTCACTTATAAATCTCCAACCTTCCCTTCTGTCATGAACAGACTGAACAAACTCCTAATTCGGGAGCGCGACCTTTTCTTCGGTCAGCGCTTCGATCAGTGGCTTGTCCACATTTCATTTTTCATACTTTTTCTTCGGGGGCCATCCCCCCACACAACCCTAATGCCACGTTGGCGCTTCTATCAGTAAATTTCAACATTGCACCAAATAAAAAGAAAATGCTTCGCCACTTCACAATTAACTCCATACACTTAGGGCATACTTTACATTTTTAAACACTTCGCCACATTTACACTTTGTTTCCTGCATGAGACGCTTTGTCCTAATGAAGATTTACATGAATACATTCTACACTTACATTGCTTCTTGTCACTTATAAATATCCTACTTTCCCTTCTGTCATGAACAGACTGAACAAAGTCCTAATTCGGCAGCGCGACCTTCGCGCTTTGCCTTAATGTAAGCCAGTCAAAAGTTGAGCGAGTACTGAAAGAGTGCCAGACCAAAATACATAGGAAAGAGGAACAAATGAACCGGCTCCACCACATTCAACTCCTTACAATTAGGGCATAGCTTACATTTTTAATTTCACATAATTTTTCTTCTCTCTTATAAATATCCAACCTTCCCTTCTGTCATGAACACACTGAACAACTTCCTAATAACTTACATTTTTCATTTCTCATAATTTCTCTTTTCACTTATAAATGTCCAACCTTCCCTTCTGTCATGAACAGACTGAACAAAGTCCTAATTCGGCAGCGCGACCTTTTCTTCGGTCAGCGCTTCGATCAGTGGCTTGTCCACATTTCATTTTTCATACTTTTTCTTCGGGGGCCATCCCCCGACACCACCCTAATGCGACGTTCGCGCGTGGGTGCTACAATTTCGTAAATTTTATCTAATTGCATAATCCATCTTTCCCATTTTCATTATTTTGTTTTGTACTTAATTCACATTGATTCATACGCGGATGCCATTTGTGTGATGGCGATCCTTCCTTATGGGAGAGCGAAATAGACACTTATACCAAAATATATTAACGACATAATATAGAGATACAACATTATTACTAATTTCGCACTTTTTATCATCAACCTCATTCCTAATTCAGCAGCGCGACGTTCGCGCTGCGATCAGTGGCTTGTCCACATTTCATTTTTCTTCGGGGCCATCCCCCCACACCACCCTGATGCGACGTTGGCGCTTATATCAGTAAATTTTAAGATTGCGCCACGGAAAAGGAAAATGCTTCGCCATTTCACATTTAACTACTTACACTTAGGGCATTCTCTTGTCAGTTATAAATCTCCTACCTTCCCTTCTGTCATGAACAGACTGAACAAACTCCTAATTCGGGAGCGCGACCTTCGCGCTTCCATCAGTGGCTTGTCCACACTTCATTTTCCATACTTTTTCTTCGGGGCCATCCCCCCACACCACCCTAATGCGACTCCATACACTTATATTACATACGTCTATGCTACTAAATAAAAAAAAACATCCTATTTTCCAGTCAGCAACTCGTTAGTCAAGCGTTGACAGAATTTTACTCATAATTTCTGCCACTTACATGGCTGACATTTTTCATTTCTCATAATTTTTCTTCGGGGCCATGCCCCCACACCCCTAATGACTCGCTGCAGGAGTATAGCATGCATTGCAGACCACAAGTCTTGTTCCTGAAAGTCAACTGGCAAGTTGCATCAGGGACGCGAGCAGTCTTGTCGCCATCACCTTTAGGCTTGACTATTATACTCCGGCGCGTGGGTGCTTCAGTTGTCTTTAGACGGTTGTAGAGTGTCAGTCACACCGACAGTTACACGTTGTACAATCATTTGTACAACCGCAGACACCGACAGTTACACGTTGTACAATCATTGGTACAACCGTAGACAAGTACGCCTACTTTGATCTGATCCACCTATACCTGATAAAAGTCTATGGTCTTTTTAACGTTAGTCTTCGCTATACAATTTGGAAACAGATATCGTTACAATATGTTCTTCTCCCAAAACCAAAGTCATAGCACCAATAATATTAAGTGATTTCATTATGAGTGTATCAATATAAAATGTAATGTTGCTAAATAAATATTGATAATATATTCTTAATTAGTGCAACACAGTTAGCAACATAAGGGAGAGAAAGACGCCCAAATCTGTCTCAAATTGCAATAATTATTCAAATCAAATATCAAATTATGTTGTTGCTGTTCTTTTCCATATGTTAGGTCTTTTAATTCATGATATTAATGACTGATGTAAGACTGATTCATTTTATGGTCATTGAACAAGTTTATGGAGCAACTATTATTTTCATTAATGTTTGCTCGTATTAATTTATTGTCATAGACAATTATTGCTCACAATAATACATAGTAAACAATTTTTACTAACCAATTATCATTATAAGAGGTCTATTTGGTTAATGTCTCACACAAGATAATTATTACTCATTATATCACATATCATATTAATAGACTCTGTGTTGATTTTTCATTGTAAATTGGTGCTGTATTAGCTTTAACTTGAAGACTAATCTATCCAGAAGTGGTGTTTTGTATTTTATTTTGTTATTCTTGAGATTCGAGTAACTATATCCGATTGGCGGATGTTTCATGTAACTATACTGATCAACTTGAATAAAAATCTTTATATATATATATAATTTATCCACAATTTTTACTTGTTATTCTGGATATTGTAATATGTATATACGATGGGCCGATATGGAACATCTCTTCGCACACACTCCTGTCCATTTCATTTAACTGTACTCTGATCAACTTGAATAAAAATGTTCATATATATATAAATATTCTATTCTCTTTACTTTTCTTTTTCTTTTCTCTTTTCTTTTTTTTTTGGACAAAATGTTATTCACGTTAAAAGACACTATTTATCTCACAAAAATATAATTATAATTGTCATCTTCGTCATGCCGTTACCTTTTATATTCAGCGATATTAGATTGAAACATATTGAATTGAATTCTCGTTACCCCAGTTAGGCTAATTAGAGCGTCACGCCACCTAGTGTTTCAAATATTACGTCATCCAGCGGAGACTATAACATCCGCTCTCTGCACATAATCGACCAAAACAAGAGGTCAAACTTCTAAAAATCACAGGATTCTAAATCAAATAATGATAATCAAATTAAAAATTCTGTCAAGGATTGACCAGATTCCTCATTCTGGTTGTGTGTATAACCGGATGGTTATTTTATTTCATGTTTTCTGACCCTGAAAAGTTTGCTATGTTTGTTGTTATTGTTGTTTGTAACCATACACTTCAGCCGCACCGGAAGCTCCCGCCTTAGCGCAGGAAGCCTGAGGCTTGTCAAACATGCCCCTGGTGTTAAATTCGCGCCCTATACAGCCTATCAGGAACCGCGAGAATTGAATATAATTGAAAAATAATTTATTTCGCTTAAGTTACACATGTACAATATACAAAAATACGTTACCATCCTTCTTATGACCTACAACATTATATTAGCTGTACGTTAAAAAAAATTTCACTAAGTCATTAAATTAAATGTCCCGTTCGCATCGTGAAAGATGTTGTCCGCGCGTGGCCGGCGGGGCAGTGTGGTGCCGTTCAGCTCAGGTCATCTGGGTCATAGCACGTTGTCTAGGTCATCGTGCGTCACTCCTGCTGACAGGGCATGATATCCCTTATTTCTACAACGCTCTGAACCAAAGATAAGGGGTTCGTTAGGGTTAGATGGCTGGAATTTCATTGAATTTTATGGACTGTTAATGGTGACAGGCGGAACCAGAATGTGCTTCGCCAGCATGACAATTTACACTTCACACTTTCTTTTTTGGGCTAGTCACATCCTTTGAGTTGGTGTATTGTTTCAGCTCATGATGGTGAACACATATGTCTAGGGTCATAGTTCCCATGCCCCTGATGTTTAAAACACATTTTTTTTTATGGGTGGGTGAAGCTGACCAGCATCTTGGGTTATGGGAAAGTTAATTCCATTCTTACTAGGATGAGATCACTTTTTGACTATTTCTCACCATTCTTTGTGGACAAAAGTGTTTTGACAAATGTGTCCACGATAACCGCCTTACACTATACTACATTTGATATATTATATTCATCAATAGACCGAATAAAATAAATTTGTCTCTGCTGTGACTGAAATAAAAAATTTCTTTCTTTTGGCTCGTACATAGCTTAAATTCATTCCTAAAAGAGCGCCCAACGCGCCGTCTATCATTTTCTTAAAAAGAACTGTCTCAACAATTAATTTAATTATATTAACTTATCCGATACACCCGAGTTCCCTAACACAACCTCCACCACGCTACCTCAACGACCCATTGGACGACTCGGCAACACTAGACACACAGAGACAACCCAACCTACACTACCAATACACTGACACCACCCAAACAATAGAACAACTACCAATCATTTTGCTCAAACAACCGAAAACAAACGAAAAATGGAAAACAACTGCATAATTTTAAAAGCGAAATCTGTGCATCATATGCATTTGAAATGGATGTGCCAGCATCACCGACTCCATCTCACCCATCTTGATGATAGTAAGCAAATTCTTTTTCATATGCATGATATTATTCATTATTCATGTGCTGCAATATCATTTCTTATGTTATTAGACAATTGGCCATGCCTACTACATAACACACACGCCACATGCAAAAGTAAATTATGTCCAAATCGCTGTTCGATATTTTTGCTTTTTATCGATAATATTATCAATGTTCTTTCAAACATTCTTTCAATGTATACCTTTTATGCTACTTCATTATTTTCTTTGAGTGAGACGCGCCCGGGAGCAAACCGTTATAATATGTTATTCCTCCTGCTTTATTATGCATATTTTAAGCACGATCACGGCATTTGCACTCATTTGATATTAAATGTTCTCATCCGTTTGTGTAAACAAATGGGCTCCACCTATTAAATTCGTTTAAGCATTCTTATATCGGCTACCCCTATTATGTGCGATTAACATTTATCATCACTCTCTTATTGCACTCATGATTAAAATATATCTCCTTTATCCTATGTTTCATACATGCACGAATTATGCTTAGCCAACTTGTCATTTCTGCATTAAGTCTGATATTTGAATCCAACGCGAACCTATAACTATTACATACACAATGGTTAAATTTTAATCCGCGCGAATATAAAGACATTTACACTTGTCGTTATGACATATTGCCAACGATTGATTAACTTTTTGTATCACATAGTTACTTTTTAGATATTATTTACTTTCATTTATTTATACATCCATAATAAATAGCTTATTACGTACAATATAATCGCGTTACTAAATCACTCATAATATTATTTCAGTTCCCTTCCAAAGAGGCAGTCGCGATCCGATGCAACTATTACTGTGTCTCCTGTTGTTCATCCTGCTGCTCCTTCACATATTTGTGGCATATTTTATTGTACAGTGAACCAATACGTGTGTAATAAATAGAACTTAATTGTCAACCAATTGTGTCAACCAATTCTTATTTATATTATTTACATTTCTTTACATCGCGATGTCCACTAAATACACCCTAAAAATAAACCCATAAATAAATATGATTCTATCCACAATAGAATATACTCTCGTCTATTCAATATTATATTAGATAATATGATATTATCTATAAACGTCCATTACTTTATAATTTTGCCATTTTTATATATAAAAATCAATAATATCGATGAGACACTTTTTGTTCAATATTAATTCATAAAATCATAATTAATGCATATCAGATGTGTTATCATAAACAAAGACAAGCAATTACCGAAGTAGCAATGTTAGGGAAACCGGCACCTGACCAGGTGAGGACAGTTTTGGATTTTGATGAAGTACCAGAGGAAGAAAACTGTTATGAGGAACCTGTAAATATTGGTGTACGCAGAGAAGGGGATGTTCCAGAGCCCCAGGGCCAATTACATGGACCGGAGCAACAAGAGCAGGAAGGCGCTGGCAGGATACCAATGATAGAGGAACTCTTATACGACTTAGTACTCTCAGACAATATCCTATCATAAGCGATAACCAAAATGATAAGTCCCATTACCATTATTTTTCAATTGAGCTTTATAGCGCTTATCATTGATTATCATCTATAGTCCAATTTCCCTATATTAGTTACTACTTAGTGACATAACTCCTGCGAACGAACATTATTTCAAAAAATGAAAAATATAATTGTGTCCATACTGGAGCAGTCGATCGAGTCAGAAGATGGGGTCGTGTGGCTATTATTTTTCCTCTTTGGGCCGTCTTGCCCCCACCCCCCACCCCCCCACCCCCCACCCCACCCCAACCACCCCCGCCTCCGAAATCGACAAAGATTAAGACACGCTGCAGCATAATAGATATATTGTCAGATCGAACTTAATCTATTTTTAAAAATGACTTTAACTAACTTTTTATACCTATAGGGCTTTAAAATAGTTTAAATAGAAAAGTGTGAGTGATACAGCACTCATATTTTGGCATTATATAGTGAATGTGTTGAAATAGGTAATAATTAGTCTCTTTTTACATTTAATTTCGTCTAACTATCGTCATTAATTATCATTTAGCTATGTATATGCCAAGGAGAAGCTAATCGAAGAGCAAAAGAAGCACAATAAACACCACAAAAACACACATTACTGCGAGTCATTCAAAATAATTGAATTTTATATTTTATTTGACAATCACAATGACTTTATATTTTATAATACTTATTCCTAACACATAATGACAGTAATCATCACAATTGACGAAAGAAAAAAGTTTGTTCTTTTAAATAATTTAACATGCCGACGGCCTACTTTGAGAGCGCCATGACATTCGTTTGATCCTTCCTGTTGCTAAGGAACCAAAATAACCATTCATACGACTATGCATATACGACATATGTGATATATTTTCATAAAATGTACAATTGGCAGCTGTACACATTTAGTACATTATTAAATTCAGAAGCATTTGACTAATAAATATTACTAAGGGAAGAAAGATGGTAATTCCTCATCCAAAAAATGAAATGTTTATGAATTTTTATCTCTATAGCATGACACTTTGAGAGCGCCATAACATTCGTTTGATCCTTCCTGTTGCTAACGAACCAAAATACCCATTCATACGACTATGCATATAGGACATATGTGATATATTTTCATAAAATGTACAATTGGCAGCTGTACATACACATTTAGTACATTATTAAATTCAGAAGCATTTGACTAATAAATATTACTAAGGGAAGAAAGATGGTAATTCCTCATCCAAAAAATGAAATGTTTATGAATTTTTATCTCTATAGCATGACACTTCTATCGAACAACCTACATGTAACAAGTCACACCTTTCAGTCCAACAAAATTTTAACATTTATTTATAACAAATTTATCCCTCTTAATTGGACAAATACATTATTAAATCTAACACTTACAAATTGATTGACATTATTATCACATACTAGTCATGTCCTCTATTTTATATTATACCGCCATACTATACAGTCCTATTATATTGTCATAAAAGTTAATGTTTAAAAGACGTTGACTTTAATCCCCGTCTAAATACATACGTAAATAATACATTTATAAATATTGAGATATCGATGTGTGGACATATTGGGTTGGATTGTGGGGTGATCTTATTTTTAAAATATTACCCATTTACTACTCTACTATACGATATAACATTGCTCAAAGACGAAATTTACGAATCATTATTTATTCCAACGCTGTCATTATACATTGTACGAAAAATACCGTAATTACCACGAAACATATGTTAATATAACAGACAGTGATGTAAAAGTCTTAAAATAAAATACAACCTAAATATTAGCTAAGTACCTCTCTATACAAATTGTGAGACTCACCCTAAATGATCGATCAATTATTATGTAAATCAAGGTATATGTTTGGGGTTTTTTTTGTTTTTTTTTTAAGTTTTTATTGAATCTATTAACAAATAGCCTTTTTCTCTCACGCGGTCGATCACATGATATTACATCTTACCCTCTACTCATGTTGCGTTTATTTTTGGAATATAATTTTAATTTGCTGCGCGAGATCGATTATTTTATCTTCCGATTGTTCAAACGTTCATCTTAATGCGGCCGCATAGAATCGTTTTCGTGTGTAATTTTTTTTTTTCAATTCAGACCGCCACGAAAATGTGATACCGATAAAAAGGAAAGGCACATTTAATTCAGGTGACATGTGAAATAATCATTTTTGTTCAGATATTTATGAATTGAAACAAGTTATGTAGCACACAGTTTAGCAATACATTTTACTCGTTCACACTGTTATAATGTCAGAGTGGACTTTTCTCCATGAATTAGCATTTTCTTTCAATAAATTAGACATTTTTTTCTTCTCGATTTAAGTTCATACATTTGTTTATAAATATTTTAATCAATTATTAATTCAGTCATTCATTCATTCAAATTAACAATATTCATTTGACCTATGTACAATTTTATATTTGCCCAATGTTACTCTTCTCTCTAATTTACGAGAAATGATCATTATGATGAATTAATTGACTAAATATCGATCGTCTTTATTAAACGCTTGTTGCGCCGTCTGGTGACGTCTTACCTGATACTGCCCATATGGCGAGCTGACCTCGATGACCATGCACAACGACCGAGTGAGTCAGTCCAAACCACACACTCATCTGCTTTGGACCTGCTCTACAATCTCCACTCATACTCTTAATACCCATTTCTACTATCTACCATCTAATTATTAACATTACCGTACAACGATGGCCACGTAAGTACTCTACTTTTCACACGATCTTTTTATTTGTCTTTAAGACAAATATTTTGCTATGTCTTTAATAATGACTCTCTCATATCGTCCTATTAACATGCGGAAAAAATTACACCACGCTTCCTCTAGAATGGCTCTGCACTTTCTCAAAGCCTAAAATTATGTCTTATTTTGTTTTGTACACGTCAATTTATCAGCACATTATCAAAATAAAGCAAATGTTTATGAATTAAGTAAATTATGCCACTCCTCATCTGAATTGTGCGACGCTATGGAGGAAATGTTAGTCTACTTAGTGGCTTTTATATCCTAATGATATGTCTACGCCTAAATTGGACAAGCATAGCAAACATAGCGAAATATTTAAATTGCCCTAATAACACCTCAAATAGTCGAACTTTAAGAGAGAACATTTTGAGCGACATATTATTATTATGTACGTATGCAATTGCAATCCAATTACAAAATTACATATTCCAGCCAAACCAAAAAGAAGATGAAAGTGCGCCGCAATCCTTGCACGCCGGAGCAGCGGCAGCACTTTGTCGATGCTATTGCAAACGGCTTGAGGGGGACCGGGAAACAGTTCTGGCCCCAACTCGAAGCTCTCGTAGACAAAACAGGGCTGGAGTGGACATTTGTCGTGGTATGCATGATAACAGATTCAACTTCAACCGACCCCTTTATTGCAGTAGCACAATTGCACGCTAATTTCGTCTTAGCCAATATCTGTACATATGACTTTTATAAAGAAAAAAAAAGGACATATACCTAATCAGACTCCACTATTATATTATTCATAATACACTCAATTTGCACTCAAATTATGTTGTCGTTACAGAAAAAAGTCAAGAACATGCTGCCGGACTTAATTGGCGCGCAAGAGAAGTCCACAAAGAGCAAGAAATCCCAGTTTAGAGAGAAGGAGACGTCACGCTTCAACGGCTACAACTTATTCACGAGGGAACAAGCTACTAGCAGTGGGTGCACTTTTCATTAAAAAAGACATACCATATAAGCTATAACATCAACTAATAGCGTTCATTTCAATACTATCTTGCGATCTAATTAACGCCTTTATATCACTCATATTTCTTAATAGTCGCTGTGATTCTGATAAGACCCTTTTTTATGTGCAAATGGTCCACTTGGGCTTAACACTTGTGCGGAGTTGCTGGGTTTTTTTTATTGTGATTGGGGTCTTTTTTGTCCTTAGTAAATATGATATAGGTAAATAAGAGCCTTTTTTTATGTGCAAATCGTCGAGTTGGGCTTAACACTTGTGCGAACTTGCTTTATTTTTCAATGGTGATTGGGTTGTCAATATGATATAGGTAAACGAATCGAAGCATATCGCCATATCGATACATATGCAATGCTTAGACGAAAAATGTCCAACTTTTTCTTTCGAGTGACATTTATTTCTATTCATACAGGTTCCTCCCAAGGCAACACTCGCCTGTCTAGTTTCGGCACGCAGTGGCGCTCGCTGACAGACGAGGAACGCGAAATGTACGGGCAAAAGGCGAAAGAAGAGCGTGAAGAGTGCCCAAGCAAACTCTCTCCCGCCCAAAAAGAAAAAAAAGTTAGGCAAATCGGCCAAAAAATGGATTTTTTGGTAAGTCTCCTTTGCATACGTAATTTCGTTCCAATACCGCAGGGCGTGGAAGTGATCCATTCTAAATTATTCTTCATGCTTTTTTCAAATGATCTATCCGATCCCCTTATATAATCATGACTCAAAAGCCCGTGAGTATTATAGGGAAATGGGCAACCATCCCATAACCGATAAGCGCTATACACACCGCTATTCGTCGCAACTCACTCCTCAACACACCCTCTCTCTCTCTCTCCACCGCACCCTCTTTCTCAACCCCACCCTCTCTCACCACCCTCTCCTCTCCACACCGCCACCACCCCCTCTCTCTCTCTCCCCCACCCATATCCCCCTACCAACACTATTCTCACCGCGTCTAGCGCCGGAAAATTAGCAACCTGTCAATCAAAACGTTCATTATTATTTTATTAGTGCATTTCATTTAGAGACATTATTGATAAATTTATTATAAATTATATTATTGTTGAATTATGTCGACTTTTTACTGTTCATATTAAAGGTGGATCTTCTTGATCGGCTGGACCAGAAGGCGTTGTTTGTGGGGATCCTTAATGGAGCAAACCATGCCATCGGCACAAGACACGCGGTCGATACTTGGAACGAGTATCGGACCGCACTTATGGCGTCGTTGCATGGCCGCAGTGATGAGGCCCCGTCCCCACAACCAACGCTGGACCAGCTGCGCCAGCGCGTGCAGGAGCGCATCAAAGAGGCTTATGGTATGGCAACACGTCATATTTTAAAATTAAATTATTTCACATCATTACGATTTAGTCAACTTATATTAATAGAGAAAATGTACTATAATGCCACAAAATATAATATTAGAAATATTATGATAAAGACATGTATATCATAATATCTAAATGTATATACATTTTGCATACAAAATTGATTAGTTATGAATTAAATACTTCTCAATTAATATATCAATTTCATTTAACTGTTGTACTCTCATTAAAGGCAAATTTCTGGGGAGACGTGTCAAAGTGTTCCCATACACGAAAATGAACGCGGGCAAACTCAGAGTTCGGGTGACGGGCCTCCCAGATGGTTGTGATAAGCTTCCAAACCCATGGGCGCTAAATAAGGATGCTGCAATCGCAATGGCTGATGCAGAGATCGTATTTGTGCACCGTGCGTAAATATATCAGTATATTATATTATTAAATAGCGCCTGTAACTAGCTCATCTCATAAAAAAAAAACGAAGATAATATCAAAAAAAGACATAGACCAATATTAATTTCTTATTTCGTCATTTATGGATGTGGTGGGGTCGTTTCCTGAAATATCACTTTACCTAATTTGTCTCTTATTATTAAACAATAATATAGTTGAAGACGAGCCAGAAGTGCCAGAAAGTGTTCCAATTGACGAAGAGCCACAATCAATTGCAATCGGACTTGATATTACGGCAGGTACGTCCGTTTATATTGTCATAGCGATATATATATATTTGTCCAATTTTCGTACTAATTGTAACATAAATACAAAAATTTCACTTATTTATTTTATAGGCGAAGGTGGAGCAATTATTGGCGTGGCAAGGGGCGATGTACTGACGGTTGAGGCAGACGAGCAAGGTATTGTAAATTAAAAGTTATTTATTATTGAATTAGAAAATTAGTTATTTTTGACATCATGCATGCATGATGTGACGTTTTATGACAATTGCCACTATATTTAATCGTGACATATAAAATGTAACATGTAAAATGTGACATAATTAAATAGCAATTAATATGGAAATAATTAAACTCAATAGACAGAGGATAGCAAATATGATTTGTATTAGTGCGAAATACAAATATTGGTCTTCCTTATTTTGTAGTTGAAGGAGGGCAAGTAACAATAGACGAGTTTGAAATAACTGAGCCCAGCGAGACAAAAGGTATTAAATCAATTAATTCCAGCGCTTGCCTAATTCGATTTGAACGTGGTTGTCCAGTCGGCAACAAAGGTTTGGAATATGGTTGCCCATCAATGACTCGTTGTAGCACAACACAATGAAAAATGAAACACTTCGGCTATTTAGAAGCCCATGTGAGTGTGATCCCGGTGCATTTTAACCGATTATCCACCGTACATTTGAGTCAATTTCGCGATTAATAAATACTTTATACTGCCTGTATTTTAACCATATTATACAGAATCAACGTCTAAATGTTTAGTAAAAAATCAAATATCAACGTAAGTTGTTCTCAGTCACGATAAAAATGTGAATAGCTTCTAGACATCAGATACAATTTTCCATTGTCCAGCCTTGACAAGACACAATCAGTCAAATATAATTGTCCCCACAATTGTAGTTGATAAATTTTTTTTGATTATATATTATCAATTTAATCTAGCCCAAATTTATCATCTTATTAAACAGAAACAAAAAAGAAAATGGCTAAGCGACCAAGTGGTAAGTTCATTTCCAACTTTTAATAATATCTGAATGAATCATTACAAATGTGCACATATAACAAATTATTAAGTCAATAAAATTAGCCCAAATGTACAATTTAAATGTAATTAAATAATTAGTTAGTATTCGAAATGGAAAGTATATTTATTAAGTCATGACTAAATGATGTCCGCTATTAAGACGAGTGCGATAATATATTTTTTTTGATTATATATTATAAATTTAATGCACCCCTAATTTCTCATTTTATTAAACAGCAAGAAAAAATAATCGGGCTAATGGACCACAAAAAGCAGATGCCAAGGAGAAAAAAAAAGCTAAGGGAAAAAGTGGTAAGTTCATTTTGAACGTTTAAAAGTCTCTCAATCAATCGATACCCCCCATTCCCCAAACCCTATTCATATCATCTCGAAACGTCTTCAATTAATTTTGTTTACATTGACAGGCATCCCTCTAATTAAGAATTATCTCAGTTGGTAGGTGACATTATTGGTGATAAGTTACGCTGATGTCGCTACATTTTATAATAATAAGGCACTTGAACATGCTTGTCCCAAGAAGCATATTTATATTTTTTGTGATTATATATTATAAATTTAATTCACCACTAATTTCTCATTTTATTAAACAGTAGGAAAAAATAAACGTGCTAAGGGAAAAAAACAAGCAGATGACCAGGAGAAACAAACATCTAATGGACACAGTGGTAAGTTCGTTTTGAACGTTTAACAATCTCTCAATCAATCGATACCCCCCATTCCGCAAATCGTATTCATATCATCTCGAAACGTCTTCAATTAATTTTGTTGACATTGACAGGCATCACTGTAATTAAGAATTATGTCAGTTCGTAGGTCACATTATTGGTGATAAGTTACGTTGATCTCGCTAAATTTTATAATAATAAGGCACTTAATTTGTCATTTTGGTTAATAATAAGGGAATTAATTTGTAATTTTTGTTAAACAGATGGACCAGAAGAAGGAGATGACGTGGAGTGGGAGTGGGAGAAAATCGTGGCCGTCCGCAATAATCCGGTGACCGGTGAGGAGGAGTTCAGGATTAAATGGCGTGGCTTTCCAAACGCCGACAACACTTGGGAACCGAGCTCTGCCATTAGTGACCATTCATTATTGACTTAATAATGTGTGGTAGAATTTAGATTTAGTCGCCTGCGCCGCTATGGGTCTCACATTGTGAGTGAGGAGGGGAGAATGGGGAGAGGGATTATAAATAGGGCTGGAGAATGGGGTAATGGCATTTGTGCATTAAGGGCTGTCATTTCGAGTGCAAGTTGTAAATAAAGAGCAATATTGTTAACATCTACCCTAGACTTCTTTGATTACAAATTACCGACATTCGTTCTATAGTGCGATCCGTAGACACCGGAGGAGAGGATAGCTGCTAGTGTCCCCATTTTAACTTAGCGCGCCGCCACCCAACTATTTATAGTATTGAGGTCAACGGGTCAAACAGCTGACCACCGTAGGGGCATACAAACATGAGGTGCACGTCTAAGACGCTCACTGCATTAGTGTATGAGACAGTACCAATCTTTGTCAATGTTTCTTAGATTTAAAACTTTAAAATCCCATTTTAAATGAGGAAACAGTGTCGCTGATATATATGAATATCAGCGGCGCCTGGGACAACCATAATAAGTCCATATTTTTACTTAATATACTGAGGAATGGGGAGGGGTGACTGTCTGTCTCCAGATATAACTCTGCTGTCTCTAACCCGATGTATCTGGTCTAACATACTCAGCTTACCAGTAAATGAAAGTTCAATAAGGATCCAAAGTGAGAGGCTCATTAAAATATAAATTATTTCCTTAATCACTAAAATGAAATAGGTTTAACAAGTAAACCTACTTACACAGTGCCACTACGGCACTCACCAGAGACCATACGGGACGGGAGTATACCCCTAACCCTGCCATTGGATGACCGGGACTTGCAGGCTCAAAGCCCGTCATTCCTTACGCTACTGGGCCCTTCTAGAATGGGGACAGTGTAAGTGGGCCGAATAGATGAATAAAGGTGGAGGCTCCAAACTTAGCCATTTCTTTAAATACAATGCAAAATTTCTCATGTTTTAGAAAAAGGGTCTGTTAATCTTTCGTTCGATTCAACTTTTTGTCTAGATGTGTAGGTTTCCACATTTCTCATAATATAAATTATCAAAGTACCTGCATGCACATAGGCAGTATGGGCCATAGGCATGTACAACACACACTATTTCCCTACATCTTTCTCGAATGAAATCGTCTACAATTCTTGGCTATTTACTTAAGAAAACTGGATCACTAAAATCCCACATGTTTTCTCGACAACCTGTGTGAATTTCAATGGAAGGAAGCTGCCAAATTATGCTTAAAAGGAAGTTTTGTACGAGTATGTTTTGGGCTGGTGCAATGGTTTAGCATAGGGATGCGCACCCACGTGGAGTTTGTTTGGCTGTCCCTACTCGGCACCGCTACCTCATGAATATTAAGTAGCTGCCTGTGACGTGTGCTTGGCGGAGCGCTATTTAATAACAGCAGATAGATACAAATTGAATATACGATGTACCTAAATCTATTTACAAATTTTGTGGAATAAGACACATCTAAGAAGAAAATAAAGTTCTTAATACATTTCAACCGAACGACAGACAACCAAGCACACACAGCAGGCGAGCAGATAGATAAAAATTTAATATACCGTAGTGGCCAGTTCATAACCCCGCGCTTGTACTTTTTTCGAACCCCCTTGAGCCCCGGCTTGCAATTGACATAACCTTTTAATATAGAATTAAATTTTAGATGAATTTATTTTTTCATGACGCCCACAGCCCCTGTCTGTATTTGAGATAGGCTTTTAAAAAGGTCCCGGATTATAAACGGGCCACTACGGCAATGTCTATGATTCCAAAATAAAATAAAATAGGAGGAGGAAGAGAAGCGTTCAACGCCACATATTAATTATACAAATAAAGACGCCTAACAGAAAAAACTTTGTCTCTCGAGACAACTTGTGTTGAAATTACCCTTAAAGTGGCTAAGATAATTAAAATGAGTAGTCAGGGAATAGTGTGAAATTTTTTATTGAATCATTAGTGAATGGGTCAGAAGATAAACCCAGGTCAAATGGGTGTTACATAATTCATGATGTCAACCAAACGGCCACTTTGGCATATCGGATTGGTATGCAAAAAGATTTTGCTCACTATTTTACCAAATATCTCATATAATATGAATTTCATACTTTTGATATTCACAGGTGCACGAAATAATAGCAAATGAAGTCTAAATTCCGTTAGTCGATAATCTAGCCAGCAACAGTGAGAAGTGTCAGTCGTCGCCTTCTAGACACTTTCGGTCCCCGTGTCCTCCTGCACAACGGAGCTACTGTGTTAAGGCATAGTAATAGGCTAGTCAATTTCATTTGTCCTCTCTGGATAAAATGAGTAGTGTTGCTACATTAACACAGTTTCAATAAATGTTATTTGGTTTGCTCTTTGTGATGAATATTGCCCTCCTCTCACTTTCAGTTGATTACTATTTTGGCAGACGATGTTAGTAGAGCACACATGGCCAATTTGGAGCGCGAACGATTGCTTAAATTCCTTCCGTCCTCAGCTTTTCCCACGTTGCCGCGCTACCAGACTGAATGGAGGAAAATATAAAATAATTGTAAGATAAATGTCCATTCGTATAGTGGTTGTTGATCGAGGCAATAAAAGTGAAAATAAAATAAAATAAGCACGTCTTCCCCTTTAATTGGAAGATGCGACATTTGCTATGAGCAAATATCGGGCCCTAGCAGCATGTTCTATAAACCGTTAGATTATATATGTCAAAAAGTAATTAAATACAATATCTTTTAAATTTTGCAGTTCAGAGAACATCCTTTAAGCAGTATTCATGCTCGTATATAATCATCCATGGAGCGTTTATAGATAAGGAAGATAATATTATATTAGATAAGGAACATTACATCGATTAAATAGTTGTATATTACATAAGGATATTTATATAAATTAAAACATTGTATATTACATAACGAACACTTTTTTGTTCAATCGAAAAACAACTATTATTATTAAGTGTTCCCCTCGTATTTGAACAGACAATATGTACGGATTGATACTGCTTGTGGCTTTTAACAAATTTTGACCTTAAATATCGACACAAAAATACCACTATTTGTGTCAATGTAACAGTAATGTGGTCAGAGTGAGTTAGAGAGAATAATAATTAGTAATAATGTAAAAATAAAGGCAGGGCAAAAGATATCGAAATGAAAAAAGGTATAGACATAAAATGGAGCTAAAAGTACAAATGGATAGATATTTAAAATAAAGTGCAATGCATTACCACACAATCCGAGAACAGGTCAATGAATACAAATAGGTAGGCTTCACACTAGACAACGTTGTTACCTTTAAAAGTCACACTCAAAAAAAACTTAATCTAGTCAATGCCAAAATCAGGCTGCTCTACAGGGCCAGACAATGACTTACAACAAAGTGCACCCTTTTAAATCTGTCCCTGCTGACATGACCAAATTGGAATAAAATGGGACAGTCAACTCCTCTGGATGAAAAAAAAGGTGTACATAAGGTGTAAATAATCATTCGTTCACATTTTGATATAATGTACGGACTACGTGAGTATGACCAGTTATATTGATTGCTTGGAAAGTTCAGTAGTGTACCCTACTATAGGATACTAATCATTTTTTATACTATATAAATAGTAGGAGTATTATAATAGACGATAGGACCGCAGCACCAGTAGATATAATTTTAATAAAATATTGAATGAGAAGATCATCGTGGGTCAACTGCCCTCGCTCTAAAAATGACATAAAATTTTACCGACTACGTTACCACACAATCCGAGAACAGGTCAATGAATACAAATAGGTAGGCTTCTCACTAGACAACGTTGTTACATTTAAAAGTCACACTCAAAAAAAAAATTAATCTAGTAAATGCCAAAATAAGGCTGCTCTACAGGGCGAGACAATGACTAAGGACCAAAGCCAAATACGACTTATATAAAATTGCCATTCTTCCAAATCTATACTTCTGTCATTTTATATATGACTGTGCCCCCAAATCAATGTTACAGAAATTGCAAGCACAACAAAAATAGAGCCCTTAGAATAATCTCCAATAAATAAAAATACGAAAACGTAGATCAACAAAATAAAAAATTAAATATCCGGCCCCTTCAGGCACGTAGGGACAAACATATATTGGACAATTCTTTCTACCTTGCTCAAAATCAACATAATCTTGAAAAAAAAAATATCTCCACCAGGAGCCATGGCCCTTGCAGGAAAAAAATCTCGGTCCTCTGTTCAAAATGAACAAAAATTAACAACTCAATGATCGACGAATGTCAAAAAAAGTGGAATGAACTGCACACTGATGCCAAAAAAATTCTCGACAAACATACTTTCAAAAAATAAAAGGAAAAGAGCCTATCACCCTTTAGGCCTACATAAATAAAATACAAAATTATAAGTGTCTGCGCTTCGTGACTGTGCGGACTGGGGTTGACTGCGAAAATGGGAGGGTAAAACGCCACCACACCCTATATACAAACGTCCGACCAACGTATCATACGCTATACCCTGCATGCAAATGCTACTGTTTTGTAGAAGAATGTCTCACCGGTCAGAACAATATATAATGTCTACCGATGTTAAATCTTACCGCTGATCCCCCAATATCAACGCATTAATTAACAGTTTATGCACCCTCCATCATTAAAAAGATAGACCAGAAAAAAGGAGCATTACAGATCAACATTTAAAGACAAATTTGTATCAATATATTAAATATAAAGGTTACTTGAGAACACCCACCCACACATCAAAAATAGGTGTAGTGTTGCGGTTCGCGGTCTTTTTAGATTCACAATTTTATAACTACTTTCAATAAAAGGATGAAAACACTTGCCACTCAGACGTCAGAGAGATGGTAAATTGTTTATACATCAACGCACTATTATAAGAGGTATATAGTTATTTTATGTTAAAATGAACGCATTTGCTATGTATATTGCCTCATATCAACCCCACATAGTGTCCAAATATTACCCCTGATCCCCAAATATCAACGTAGTAATTAACAGTTTATGCACCCTCCATCATTAAAAAGATAGACAAGAAAAAAGCAACATTACAGATCAACATTTAAAGACAAATTTGTATCAATATATTAAATATAAAGGTTACTTGAGAACACCCACCCACACATCAAAAATAGGTGTAGTGTTGCGGTTCGCGGTGTTTTTAGATTCACAATTTTATAACTACTTTCAATAACAGGATGAAAACACTTGCCACTCAGACGTCAGAGAGATGGTAAATTGTTTATACATCAAAGCACTATTATAAGAGGTATATAGTTATTTTATGTTAAAATGAACGCATTTGCTAAGTATATAGCCTCATATCAACCCCACATAGTGTCCAAATGTTACCCCTGATCCCCCAATATCAACGTAGTAATTAACAATTTATGCACCCTCCATCATTAAAAAGATAGACGAGAAAAAAGGAGCATTACAGATCAACATTTAAAGACAAATTTGTATCAATATATTAAATATAAAGGTTACTTGAGAACACCCACCCACACATAAAAAATAGGTGTAGTGTTGCTGTTCGCGGTGTTTTTAGATTCACAATTTTATAACTACTTTCAATAACAGGATGAAAACACTTGCCACTCAGACATCATAGAGATGATAAATTGTTTATACATCAACGCACTATTATAAGAGGTATATAGTTATTTTATGTTAAAATGAACGCATTTGCTATGTATTTTGCCTCATATCAACCCCACATAGTGTCCAAATGTTACCCCTGATCCCCAAATATCAACGTAGTAATTAACAGTTTATGCACCCTCCATCATTAAAAAGATAGACCAGAAAAAAGGAGCATTACAGATCAACATTTAAAGACAAATTTGTATCAATATATTAAATATAAAGGTTACTTGAGAACACCCACCCACACATAAAAAATAGGTGTAGTGTTGCTGTTCGTGGTGTTTTTAGATTCGCAATTTTATAACTACTTTCAATAACAGGATGAAAACACTTGCCACTCAGACCTCAGAGAGATGGTAAATTGTTTATACATCAACGCACTATTATAAGAGGTAGATAGTTATTTTATGTTAACATTTAATGTTTTTTGCCGATTTGGCGGACGTTGAAAAATGTTGCATATCACCAAATTGTCATTGTCTCAAAAAGAGGAATTAGGGACCCAATGGAAGTATTTGAACACATGTTTATCGACATTGTTGAATTGAATTGAATCGAATAAAGATGATCTAAAATTGTACAGATTACGTTCTCACACGGTCAATAATGAAGGAGTGACATTGAATGGTTGGAAAATTTAGTAGTGTAACGTACTATACGATATTAATCATCTTTGTACATTATAATCAGTAGGACAATATGAACCCATCATTGCTTGGAATTGTATATAAATGACCTCGAGAAAGTTATCACACACTCACAGATAAAAGTGGAGCAGGGGCCTACGTAGACTAGAGTCAAATACAAATGTCCTTTCTTCTTCGTAGTCACATATTTCGTAGTGTGAAAAGTAGGAATGCATTTGTACATATTAGATTATTTGAACAATTTTTTATTATTGGATTCTTTGTTCATTTATCACCATATTCGGTGTCATGATGTTGGTTATTGTAATTGTCTGCGGCATTTGAATAAGTACGACTCAGTCAAATAATGTGTCATCATTTAAGGCGGAAAAATTGCCATGTGCTTTCCTCTTCGGACTTAGATATTTCCTGTTGTGAAAAGTAGCCAGTTTTGACCGCTATAACACAAACCATAAAATTGGACACTATAACATTTAAGTTCTACACAGAAATACTAAGAATAACAACATGAGACTGAATATGTGTATAAATGAACGAAGAATGAACTTGAAGTGGACATATTGGCTAATTATAGATATATGTACTTTACAAATTAGACAATCATACATTTTCTTCATCATCCGTATTCGCATCATCAGTATCCACATCAGAAATACTAGATTCTGATAAGTACAAACGAAGATTGTTAAACTGTTCAACAAAATCTATTTCTTCTGTTGCCACCCTAGCCAAATATTCGGTGTCATGGTCCGTGTCAAAAGCGTTCATTCGGACAAAGCGTCTCATGCAGGAAACAATTTTTTGTTGAGCTTTTTCGTTGTCAATAATTTTTTCTATCATGAACGCTCTTGCTGCAGCAGTACAATCATCACGGTCTATCTGGCTCGAGAGTAGACGATGGCTTTCCCTGTAGAATTCAAGTATAGCCTGAAATTCAATGTCCAGAGCAGCCATCTCTTCATTGCAGCGGTCGATACGATTGGAGGCAACAACAAATTCTTTCATCAGATTGTACGGTATTCCCATACCATCAGGTTGGTTGAGGCCCCGGTATATACGTGCGTCGGTTTCCTTAACTTGATCAAAAGTGATTACAGAGTGCGAATTCACGCTGTTATACTGTTTTACCAGGCGGTGGAGCCGGTCATTTACCGATTTTAACGACTTGGATACACGTTTCGCAGCATCGCTCCCGCCTGGAATAGATTTAAATAGTATGAAATAATATGATTCAATAGGAATAGGCAGACATAAACGAAGACCAATATACGATATATTTAGAGGGGGATGTACGATCACGAGGGAAATGGTGATAAAATGTAACGATATAGTAGCAAATTAATTACTAAATGGAAAGACCAAAATGAATAATGAAAGGGTAGGTTGGAATCAACGTTATTGTAAAGAAAAGAAATGGCACGAGTGCATGTAATAGAGCAAAAAAATGAGTTAAATATAAATAATAATGCACGAAATGTAATTAATTGTCATGATTCGGACGTGTTTCTGTGTGGAAAAAATTAGGATGTGATTAAATAATGGAGTTGATAAGTAAAGGCAAGGAGTATAACGAGTTAGATAGCAATATAATGTAATTTTTAATGATGACGTTATTGCAACAAAATATAAATTGTCAACATGAATGTAGAGACAAGGAAGTGTTTTAGTTAAAAAGTATAGAGACTAGTCGATTCATCCAGCTAATATATTAATGGGATTGCTTACATTTAGTGAGTAATAATAGGTATGGAGTGAGTATTATAATTTCATACGTACTGGGGCCTTTCTGTACAGCGCCTTTTTTGATCAGTATGTGGTGCCGTCGCTCTACTGCCTCACGATGTAGTTTTCTAAGACAGTCACTATTCGTCTTGTTAGTGGCACTGCGAGAGTGTTCGAGGAAATCGTCATCTGTCGCCAACCATCGGGTGATTTTGCGTTTCCGCTCAATTGCAGCCAGTTGATTGGCGATACTAGAGAAAAGACAAAGAGCAAATATATCATAAATATGGTTGTTATAGGATTGCAGGAAGTAATCGTAATTAGGAATGAATGGGTGCAGAACGAACCTGTCATAATCAACTTGTCTTTCAATATCGTCTGCTGTCAACGCTGGACTAACGAGTTGCTGACTGGAAAATAGGATGTTTTTTTTTATTTAGTAGCATAGACGTATGTAATATATATTACGTCAGATGAAAAGGGATGACAAACAAAAATTAGTTAAAAATGATTAAATAGTTATTCAAAAAGCAATAGACGTATGTAATATATATTACGTCAGATGAAAAGGGATGACAAAGAAAAATTAGATAAAGATGATTAAATAATTATTCAAAAATCCATAGAAAGATTAATAGGAAAAAATAAATATGGACATTTGGCTAAAGAAGTTACTGATAAATGGTGACTATTCAATTTAGCAATTATGTTATATTCGAAATAGGGCATATTGTGCTTTATAATCTTACCGCAAGAAGTAGTATCTGGTGAGCAAAAGTGCGTACTTCTCTTGCCAAGTCTTCCCTATAGTGAAATGAATAAAAATATGGCAAGTTGGCTGGAGAAAATGATATTACTATTTAAATAAAGTAAAATTGAATAATTCAATGATAATTGAGGGATGAAAGCAAAATTTTTAGAATTCATTTTCTTTTCTGTGATTGGCAGTGAGTATATCAGTTTGGTAGATGTGGTGTCCATTTTTTAATGGCACAATTTAAATAAATAATTAATGTGCAGAGAGTAAATTAACTAAGTAGTTATTAAATACGTGTTAAAACTAACATGTAGACTTGTTTCGGGAGGTGTTCAGGTTAGTCAGGAGGTCTGCTGTCCATGTCTTAATTGTTTCGTCAGTAATGACAAAACCTGCATCTGCAATATTGATATAAATCAATTAGAGAGGCAACATATAATAATATATGTTAAAAATGACGCCAAACACATAAGTGCATTGTACTTTGTTATTTGTGAATGATAAGATAGCAATATAATTTGGATGAAATAAGAATTTTATCGTGGGAAAGACATATAATATGGTAGATTTAAATGTAAGAGAATAAAGTAAATGTAAAAGGTAATGTAATATAAAATATTTAGACATAGTGGAAATGTCTAGTCGATGCACTGTCTATGATTAGTGAGAATAATTGTGTACAGGTGTTGGTAGAGTAGAGAAGTGAGCTTGCGCCCAGATAATGTAGGTGCATAAAGGTGGCCGACAGTTGGCGAAGGCTATGAAGCCCGATTTCGTTGTTGATATGGGCGAAAGAGGCCCACTTGTTCCGAAGATGTATAGCAGTAGAATAGAAAAGGCCTCGGAAGGAGACACATCAGAGAGAAGGTGCGTAGGAGACAGAACAGACCCAGAGGAAGTAATGACATTTAGTGATAGATGGGTTGCTCGTTGATGACACACGATTGAATATGTCCCGATTCATTTGCCACAAGTGTAAGTCAACTAATAAAGGTGGGCCTAGGCGGCGCCTCTCCTCAGAGCGTGAGTTATTTGAGTAGGTCAAAGACTCAATTTATATAAAGATGGCGCCCTGCCACAAAGTTAGGACAGTGCGAGAAGAGAGGCGCAACGGATGGGAATTGAGGGTTTGTGGCGCGTGTCTTGGAAGAGTAGTAGCACAAGTAAGTTGGAAGCGCGCACAATTTATAGTCAGGTAGGCTTACAGTAAAAGAAAGAGAGTTGATTATAATAGAAAGTAATATATACATATGTGAAGGCGCTCAGACGTTTTTAAATGGGATGTAGAAGACTAGAGACGAGCGAGGGCTCTGAGTTTAGCGTTTGTGGCCCGTGTCTGGTAAGAGAAGTTGCACAAGTAATGTGGAAGCGTGCACAATTTATCATAGCGTATCGTTATAGTCATAGAAATGGCCCTACGATAATATGAAGTAATGTAGTAGATAGAGTAAATGATGTGACAAAATTATACATACGTTCTAGTGCTAATTTAGCTATGCTCCGCTCAGCCAAAAATTTAGTCTGGACAGCGACTGCACTTTCCATTTTAGACGTCATCCGTTTTGCTTGTAAATAGATTAGAAGAAATAAACAATTGAGTCAAATATTGAGACGTGCAAACGCTCCGATGCTAAAATGGGATGTTTTAGTACTAGATGGCTCAAATTGGAGGGAAGAAGATTGCTACATTATAAAAAGTTCGAAATTAGTAATAATGTTGTATCTCTATATTATGTCGTTAATATAGTTTGGTATATTTATATATCGCTCTCACATAAGGAAGGATCGCCATCACACAAATGGCATCCGCGTATGAATCAATGTGAACTAAGTACAAAACAAAATAATGAAAATGGGAAAGATTGATTATGCAATTAGATAAAATTTAGATAATACATACCAAAGTTCGCAATTTTTTTCCCGCCGTAGTGCAAGAGTGCTTGTACTAACAAATCTCGTCGATTAGATGCAGTCATCTCTTTTGTTATGTAGCACAGTTTCCCCAAGTAGCTCCACAATCTTTCAATATTCTCCCCGTCCGCATTTCGGTATGTTTGTAGGAGTCGGGGGTTATACTGCACCTACACAATGTAATGATGGAAAAATTTTAGGTGGAATGTGCAATGGTTTGGGTTTCGGTTATGTTGATATGGAATTAGGGACGAAATAGACATATAGAAATAAGGAGAGAGAGAGAGAGAGAGAGAGAGAGAGAGAAAAGAAACAAAAATGCCATTTAACATTCAAATTTATAACAAATAGTCAATAATTTGATTGTATTAGAATTAATATTACCTGACACTTCGCCTCATGTGCATAGCCATGCATAACCGGAACTGCCAGGGTCAGTTTGTCACTATAAAGACCTATTCGCTGGGGGAAAAAAAAAATTATGGTTTAATTTATGACGAATGAAAAATGACTTTAACATTGACAATGAGTAGAGGAAATTAGTGAGTCAAATTGAATTTTCAGAATGAGTATGTATGTATGTATGTATGTGTCAATTTCATTTGATAAAGAGTTAGTTGGACTAGGAAAAAGGGGAGAAGATAGGGTTAGCATTATGTTTAAATCGTTAGGTCAAACATAAGTGTCTCAACTATTCAACATATGGCTGAGCGATTTAGAGTGTGAATTTAGTATAATATTAAATAAAAGTTGTTTCATAAATACCTTCAAATAAGTCTCCAACTTGCAGGCAATATCATAACTGATATTGAGGGGAGCACCCAGTTCAAGAGATTTAGCAATAACCGATGCTGCATAGCCAAATCTAAAATGAGAAAATATTGTATAAAATATCTGATGAACATTTATAACGATTATTTGTAAATGATTACATATTGAAAAGGGATATAGAAATGATAGATAATTTAGTTGATTTAATTACGTGCAAGGGACGAAGTAATGGCTCGGGATGGTAATAGGCCAAAAAAGTTATTTTCGTTATGGATTTTGTAGCAGATTCCTGTTGATAATATGCTATATTATGATATCGAAAAAGTTCTCCATGGGATTCGAGCCAGATTTTTCGTAATTGGGCATTTTTTGTGAGAGTGCAAAGCATATGGAGCGAAGGGTGTGGGTTCATTTTAATGGTCATTTTAATAGAAGTTCATTTATTTGATGAATGTTGAAACATACTTCTCGCCAGAGTCCATGTCAATGAATAAGTATGGATAGTCATGGATGCAAACTGAGCCGAAAATTCCTGTCACATCCAACTTCGCAGTCCGGAATGACGCCCTTTTCTGGTCACCGGCACGGAAGTCGTGGCATTCCTAGAGGAAGGAGTTGAGGTTAGGAGGGTTGAATTATTTGATCAGGGGCATGTTGAAAATATGCACATTGCAGTACGATTTGTTTGACAGTGAGTGCGAATTAATTAATGGTCTGGTTCGCGCTGCACCAGGTGGACATGGGTCATTCTGGTGTGTCCGATAAGAGAAGGAGAGGAAAAAAGTTGTTGAGGCATTGTGTTAAAGGAAGAAGGTGAAGATTGTGTAAATATTGGTTGTATTTGATTAAGTTTGTTGTCAATGGATTGGTCCCACCCAGCCAAATGGAATGGGTATTTGTTTTAATGAGTGGCATCAAGTCAGATGGAGGGAAACAAAATAAGGTGATTTGTTCATTGAACGCTTGTTTAACAGCTATGTCAGCAAAATCATTCGATTGAATGTTGACATGCGGACAAAAAAAAACAGATGTGGCTATATAAACAATGGGGAAGGGAAGAAAATTTTTTTCTCACATTGTTCAAATCGGGATTAGTCACAGGAGGGGGGGTGAAGTAATCGTCCATGTCCGATTTTTCAATGAAAAAAGTGTCGGAGTGAAGGGGGGGATGATGACTTCGGCCAGAGGATTTCTTGCGGACCAACCGAAAGTTTCCATCCAAGCTGTAGTGGCGAGGTAAGGAGTCCTCCGTCTGCAAAAGGATATTGAAAATAATTTTGTTTAAAGATAATGAATAATTAGGGCAATTATCCGTAAGTAACAACATTAAATTATAGGAAGGTCTGACTGGGAACTAGCTATTGAAAATATGAAGTGACGAAATATGTAATTAATCCAATTATGATCAAAAATTATTTGATAATAGAGAGTGAAGATAGTGAAGATAAATAAATATTTTTTGGGGCAATGTATATGAAATAATAAAATTGTGAATGTATGTTAATTCAATATCAATAGGTAATATAGACAATACCTTAATACATATTGGACAAAGAGATCCATCCGGATATTGGGGAACTAATTTTTTCATATGGGCGAGATCGTGGTAGAATTTATGATGTCGTCCAGCACACTCATTTACTAGAATTCTATACAAATCGACCTGAAATAGTAAAAGTAACGTTTTCTGTACATGACCAATTTTTTTCTTTCGGGGAAATAAAGAAAATTATTTCAAAATATATTAATAATGATATGCAATTAGTAAAGTATGTAAAGACATTATGTTAAGGGCAATTTTGTATAAACTATTTCATTATTTAAGGAATGATAATTGAGAGAATGAGAGGAGTATATATATTAAAGGTGTATTACTTGTGGTGCATACGAAGGTATGTAGGCAAGGCTGGTTTCGATGCTTGCACAAAAAGATTGTAATGACATTGTCCCCTCAAGCATGAATGCCCTGGCTTGGGACATAAGGTCAAGATGTATAGCTGTTGTAGGTTTCTCGGGTGTGCCAGGCCAAAACCCATGCAAAATGAGTGCTTCACTCAAGTTACGACAGGTGCAAACGTTAATTACTACTTGATGTTGACGGCCTGCAAAAATATGTTTAATATACAATTTAATATACAATTTGTGACAGTGCTGAAGGAAAAGGCATAATGATGGCTGTCGAGTGTGTTGCCGATGCAGATGAAAAATGATGGATAATCTTTATTGATTACAAATGTGTCATGCAGGCTGTTGCAGATTAAAAAAGTGAATATCAAAAAGTTATGTACATTATATACAATAATTTATATATTATGAACGGAGGGATATGATAGATCATACCTTTGCTGTCAATAAGGACAAGTGGGTAGCGTATGATTTTGGAGTTGTCGTCGCATTGATGTGGGGTGGAAGGCAGCTCTTTCTCCCAGTGGAATGGGACGAAAACTTCACCCTTAATAATTAGACGATAAAAATAAACGTTATTGAAGCGATTATAGTGTCTGATTGTACTGAATAAGAAAAGTGATTGTTTAAATAAATATTATAAGTAAAATGGATAGTTTAATTTTGGGAGTAAAATAAATAACAATATTAAAATGAAAATACATACGGTCCAGCGCTGTGGCACATGTAGTACACATCGCTTGTGCACATTAAGTGCGCATTCGCAGCAGTAGTATGTTTGTGGCCCACAGTCGGTACATAGAATTATGTTGGGATCGTGTTTGGTGCAAATTGAGCAGAGTAAATGGACGGGCGCTTTTGACATGATGTGTTCGGCCATGAGAGGGAGTTCGAATAAGTCCCATGCATTGCTCAATTTGTTACGGCGAGTGGCATATGTCCGAGCTGAAATAGAAGTAGAGAAAATGGACAATGTTAATGTAAATGTAGGTAGATATTGGTTGGTTGTTTTGTTGTGCTTTTGTTGAACGTCGGGAGATGTGGTCACAGTAGTGAGGGTATATGTCTCCAAGGACAAGTGCTTACGAATGGCTCATGCATGTTGTCGATAGATTGGCTGACTAATTTTGCAATTTTGATATATTGCGATATGGTGAAAATGATTTGATAAGTTTGAACACGTTATTTAACATATTATGACAAGATTGGAATAATATAGAAATTACAAATATTTATGACAATTTGAGAGGATTAATAGTCAGCTGAATATATCAGGTTCATATTAGTCGTTTGACAATGCGAAAGTACAATATGAAAGGTAAAGAGTAGGGTATTCACACAAAATGCATAGGATATAAATATCATAAGTAAAGTCGCCACAAAATGGAGAGAAAATAAGGTGGGTGTTAAATATAATGTCGTTGTTTGGACAAAGGGAAGTGATATTAACTGAAGTCAAAATTGGATATATGAATATTGGCTGTATGAGAGGGTATATATATGGCAGATTTTTGCAGGTTAAATAAATGTTACTCACAGGCTCGTGATGGTGGGGAAGGATGTTCATGTAGTAGTCCAATAGGCTCGTCAGCTGGAAGTGGTGGGTCAAATTGAACAAGGGGCCGATCAGCAGAATGTTGTATGGCGAGATGTTCCTCATCGGGCACTTCAACGGAGTATGGCTGGGTCGTTGATAAGCCATTATTGAAAAAGGTAGCAGTACCAGAAATGAGTCGCTTTATCTGTTTTGGTTTGTCATTGGGTTTGGCCGTTAATTCGACATTATTGCGTGATAAGTCAATGTAAGAAGTTTCTTTTTGGCCAGTATGAACATCGAAATAGTCGACTTTCTCCAAATTGGCAGAAGGATATTCTCGCTCAATTTGCCTCCCTTCTCCAGTTCCAAAAAAATGGAAATTAGAGACAATGCGACCACGTCCTCGGCGAGGTTTCTTGACTTTAGGCATTTCGGGATAGTGTAGAAGTTGTATTAGAAGAAATAGAAGTAAAAGTGTCTGTCGTTGGGAAAAAGTGATGAATGATCAATTTGTGCCTCGTTGCGGTAGAGAATGAATTATGGCGTGTAGTTAGGCAAATGGTATGATCCTGGATATAAAAAGAAATAGATCAGTGGTCAAACTACGGAAAGGAAGTAGGTTGCCCATAGGGCCAAATTATATAACAAATCAGCTTGCACGCCACAATTTCATGTTTCCAAAAATATTTAATATCGTAGAGTTGTGTCTAAGATTGTGGCGAAGGTAAATGAAAATTATAAATTTTATATTTATTCATTTGTACATTGCTTAAGTAATTGTGATAATGGACAAGTTGATTCAATTGAGGGAAAATGAACAAAAATTATAGAGGAATGATTGCGATTAGGAAGGAAAATGTTTGTAGTCATTATTATGAGTATTGATAAAGGTGAGAGTTTTAGGACTAAGCAGTGGGAAAGGATGCAGGGGGAGAGAGGGAGAGGGAGAGGGAAAGAAGAAAAGACAAAAATGCCTTTAATGCCCATTTATTTTTATATTTAAAAGAAACGTTGTGAGAGAATTTATACTGTTTTAAGTTGCCGTGTGTTGGTAGTCGTAAGTGTGGACGATTAGAGGAGGAATGGTAGTCGTCCACAGCAAAATGTACTCATTATTTAAGAGTAAAAAGGCGTTAAGATAATGCCTGTATGTAGGAATATTAAAAAATGGAAAAGTGCATGGTTTTGTTGTCTTGGGTCAGATAGTGTATATTTATAATGTTTAATTTTTGCGGTTGACAGGGGCGAAACAAATGAAAAATTAAACGTTAGAAAGAAGCAAAATAGACTTGTTATAAATAAAAAAGAACAATTTAATAATAAAAGTCTAAATATAACTAAAATGTTAGATGGTCGTAGCGACGCTGACTGTAGTTAAAAGAGGGAATAAGGTGATTGAAAATAAATTAAGTTAGCAGATGCTACAATATAAGGTTACGCTCATTGCTGTGTAGAAAGAAGTAGTAAGAGAAATTAATAGTAAAAATAATCTTAAAGATAAGATTCATTTAATAAATAAAGGGGGTAGTCGAATGTCCTGATTAAAATAGAGTACTAAAAGTGATTAGTAAAGATAGGTAAGCCACGCCCACATGATATGGGCCCGCGGTAAATTTTAAGATTGCGCCAACGAAAAAGAAAATGGCGTACAGGCGATTCATGCAGCAAGAAAACGTAGACATATGCGTGAATGTAAGCGAGTCAAAAGTTGAGGAAGTACTGAAAGAGTGCCAGAGCGAAATAGATAGGAAAGAGAAAAAAATCAACCGGCTCCAAAACGATTTGGAAGAGTTGAGAAGAGATCGAAGGTAAATGGAATTATAAGTTTGTTTCGTGTGTGGATGGGGTTCGGGATATAGTGGGTAGAGGGTAGAGAATATCTTTGAGAATTGAAAGAAAAGAGAATGAAAGGAATGAGTTGGCAAATATTGTTGATGAGGTGAAAAGAGATGAAAGGTAAATGAAATCATAGGTTAGTTTCGGGAGATAGTTGGATTAATTTCACAAAGGGCAATCAGTCTGCCGCCCGGAGAGAGAGGCGTGGGAGAAAGATATTCAAGGAGCATGCCGACGACCTCGGGAGGACACTGGTCACCGAAACAAGACACCTGGATCACGCCCAAAAGAACGGACCAAAAACATTAGCCAGACCACCCAATCTTGTCACGCCATCTTATCAGCGACTCGTGCTCTATACAAAAGAATATTAAATTTTGCATCATTTCAAATGGTGCTTTATTGTTGAATTAAAAAAATATGGCTTGGATAATTGTATTTGGATGTGGTTATCCGGTGGGGAAAAAAAGTTTGGAAGATGATATTGAGAAAGATAAAATGATTTTTTTTTCGTACATATGTAGTGACTGATGGGTTGCCTAATGGACTGTCCGGAGGCCAGGGAGAAGAAGTTTAAAGTGGTGGGCAACGAGAAGTTGCAAAGCAAAAGCGAAGTGGGAAAGGAACAAATTTGTGGCATTTTGTGTGTATGATATTAAGGGGATTATATTTTTTTATTTATTCATGACATTGTTTTGCTGGTTCAAATCATGTTGTCAGATGTATTGATTAGATCTTATCGTTTATAAGTATGAGGTCAAAAATAAAGTATTTATTAGTTATTCCGATGAAGAGTTGCGTACATTTGGCTTTGTCAGATTTGTCATGGATCACTGAATCAAAAGCCTTTGAGAAGTCAATATATATTGCTACAGAGAAATTTTTAGCATGTGATGCCATATTAAGATGGGAGATATAATTATATAAAGGCTCAGTGGTCGAGTGGCCAGCTTGAAACCCCAATTGGCTTGTACTAATAAATACGATTAGTTGCTAAATAGTCAATCAGTTTATGTGTTATAATACGTTCCAAAAGTTTGCCACCAACATGGGTAAGAGAAATAGGCCGAACATCACTAGGAGATTTTGGAATATTTATCTTGGGGATCGGGCATACCACAGCAGATTTCCAAGCGTCAGGAAATATACCAGACATAATTGACATTTTGTAAAGATGGAGCACATGTTTCGATAAAATAGTGAAAACATCCTTATATAGACGACTATTCAGGTTAATGCATCATGAATTCTTTTTGGTATCAATACCATTAATTAATTCCAATACATCAGCTTCAGCAATATTTACATCAGACCAATTATACATGTTACGTTCTCGAATTGTATCTCGAGCCGGAGTGTTTCCGAGCTTACCATTTATCTTACTACCATAAGTGCAGAAGTGATCGTTTAAACCGTTTACTAAATCCATTTTTTCAACCATAGTATCTTCAATTAAAAGGGTTGATATATCCCCGCTCGAGTTACGTTCAATGTCATTAATTACAGACCAAAATTTTTTAGAGTCTCTTTTATGTGTAAACAACATTTGCTTAAAGTAATCAGACTTAGCGACAGCAATTGCTCGGTTACATGCGTTTCTGGCAGCTCTAGCTGCTCTTAGGTCATCTGGATTCTTAGTCCTATTGGCTTTTTTAAAAAACTTATCGCGGTTTTTACCCAGGGTAACAAGAGCTGGAGTGTAATATGGAGGGTTCACTCTTTTGGCCTTGAAGATTTTGTAGGGCGCAAGTTTATGTGCACATTTGATTACTCTGTCATGGTCTTAACTTAATAGTACCGGTAGTGTATCCCAACCCATGATGCATGGTGTCTTACATTTGTATTTGGAGTGGAGATGAAGTCATTTTGCAGGGAAAAGTTATTGGGTATGGGAGGTCAAAAGTTAACAAAGGCACATTTTAGTTTAAAATTGAATGATCGAAATGGACAAAAATAATCAGACAATAGGATGGAAATGGTGAAGAATGGGGTAGAAAGATATTTTGTTGGCACATCATATTAAATATGATGTGCCCACAAAATATCTTTCTACCCGATCTAATTTTATTAGGAAATAAGGTCATCTATGTACTACCCCAAAAAAAATAAAGATAAATATAGACAAAGGGAAAAAAGATAAGTAAAAGAAAAATTATGAACGGTTAAAGGTGATAATGAATTTTAGTGGCTGAGCAATGTAAAGATTTTATTAATAATGATGGGCTGTCACTAGCCATTCGCCACATCGCCAATGGCGAAACGAAAATCACTTTGGAGAAACAAATTTCAATTTGGAAATTTGGGTTTAGCCACAGTGGCGAAAAAAATATATATCTAATAAAAGAATATGTTTAATCATTTCATTACTCTCGTGTGGTTTCTGTCTTACGGCCAATACCATGTGAGTGATCGGGAGTCAAATGAAAAAGGACAAATATAGATATAGAAAATATCTAATATCTAATTAATAGTTTGTTGTGGATCTTTTCACTGATGGTGAATGTAGCAAAAAGTTGTTAATTATATTAGTTGATTTTGGGAGCGCGGTGATGGTTTGTTTGTGGCGAAAAGAAAGTCAGTGTGGCGATAATCTTTGTTTGGAATTTCGCGACAGTGGCTAAAAGCAAAAAAATCATAGCGCGAGCCCACTTAATAATGTCATTATTGAATTTATGTTATAGAAAGTTGACAGGGTGGCTTAAAATGAAGAGAGGAGAAGAAGATGGGGAGGAGGCGGAAGAGGAAAAAAAGTAAGTTTGAAATGTATATTATTAATAAATTATAGATGGATTAAATAGGAAATGTTCAGATAGGAGATGTTCACTTAATGATTTATTGCAAAAATAAGTAAAATAAATATTTTAGTCAGTGTGGGATATGTTTGATAGAATAAAAGGTGATAGTAAAGGAGGGTAAATTATTTTTTAATTGTTATTATTTGTTCAATGTGAATGATTATGCTTATTGTTTATTTAAAGTGTATAGTGTAGTCGTACGTGAGAGGGAGGGAAGAGGAGTAGCAGGTGGAGAAGTAAGTTTGAAATGTATATGTTTAATAAATAATAGATCAATTATGACATTATTTTATTGTTAATATTTGTTGAAATTATGTGAATGAATTGTAGTTGATAAAGATTTTGTTGTTGTTTATTTACAGTGTATATTTGGAGGAGGAGTAGAAGTCGTGGAGGAGGAATTGTAAATGAGTGAATAAAATGATTATTTAAAATTTATGGATGTCTATGTGATGTTTGTAGTTGTGTGGTATTAGTGAATAGTTTAATATAAGAAAAAAAATAAAAAGAATGGGACGAGTCAAACAAACAAAATTTTAATTTTAGAATTACAATTTGACAGAGACAGTGGAGAGGGAAAGGATTTTACAGAGATGGAAAAAAGGGCGATATTTTATGAATGGTTGATTTAATTTGATTGGAAATGCTGGAGTCAGCATAATATAAATATGAGAGAGGAAACAAATTAAATGGAGAGGTGGGCGTCGGTTGCACTAGAGAGGAAGCAAAATGTCTTAGGTTGTGGCGCGAGCATAGGGCGCCACACCGGAGGGTTGGGAGTGTGAGCATTTTTTATCCGAATTAAAGTAAGAAGTTTATATTATCATTTTGAAAAATATTTAACAAAACAAAATGGTTAAAATGGACAAGAGAGTAAATAAAACGCTCTGCCTTCTGGGGGAATATGGGGGCGCCACACAAGAGGCCTTAATGGGTGGGATAGTGTCGCGCAAGCGTGAGTCAAAAAGTTGGCATGTCTGAGAAAATAATTAAGGTGTGAGTGTTTGGTCTATCAAAATATTTATGTTCATTTTTGTTGTCACACTATACGAATGGGTAAAGGAGAGATGCCAAGTGTCCCGATTTGTCCGGGAAAGTCCCGAAAATTAGCCCTTTGTCTCGCGTCCCGCCCGCAGACAACTTTGTCCCGGAAAAATGTAATTTTGACCAGATAATATTTAACCCCTAAAAATAATTAAAATGCACCAGAGAGCAAGCAAAATCTCTTAGCGTCTGGGGCGCTAGGCGGGCCCCAGACACAATGCATCATGGGTTGGGATACAGTACCGGTACTATTAAGTTATCATCAGAGCTCATGTTCACAAATTGAAAGGGAAGTACCATAACGAAATTCCAATCACAATATAACAATTATTACATACATAAAGATATTCCAAATATAATTAATTCATGTATATCATTGGAAGTGTTTGTTTATGGGGGGTGGGGGTGGAGTGGCCCCCTCCCTGACCATAATTTTGCGTTGAAAAAGTATTCAGAGGTGCCAACTTTTACGATTTAAGCGTCAAAATACAATGCTACGATCTGTACGATCTGTATGACCAAAATTACGATTTTTGAGACATTTAGGAGCAAAACATGCCCTGCCAACAGGCCGTCAAGACTTCATACACTTGATTGAACAATCTTTCTGGCTATCTCATTAACTCATCATAATGCCTACTAACATTTTCAGAAACTATATAATCTTACTTAGATTTTTTTTTAAAATACCACTGATATATCGTGGAAGTTCTCTTGTCGTTAAATTGTTATAATATATATTCAATATTTAATTAAATGATAATTTGCTACACATTTGAAAAATTGATATTTCACAAGTATTGATGGGTGACTAAACATAAAGGATATTAGAACTTTTAATGCATAAGGGATTGCCCTCAAAATGAGCAGAACGCACTAAAAAGGCACTACATTTGCTCAAAATTTTGTGCGGGAGCAGACCCCCTACGACTACGTGGTACCTTGGCTCGACTACGCTGTAAGATATCCCAATTTTTGATAAATTTTGATCGAAAAATATTAAACCAATACCTCTATTTACTAGCGCACGTGTGTGTATATTAAGGCTCTATACATATACATGGAAATTCTGGTTCAGGTATCCATCACTTGCCAAAACATTATTTAACTTTATATAGTTTGTCCGGCTAAAAATCATAAATAGCCACCTTACACAAAAATTAGTGACATCCCTGGATCTGCTAGGTAGAAGTGAAAAATCTATACAATTGTAGCACTGAAGTCTCTAAGGAAATTATTGATATATTTTTATTTTTTTATGTGAATCAAAGTAAGAAGTTTATATTATCATTTGGACAATATTTAACGCCCCAAAATGCTTAAAATGCACCAGAGAGCAAAGAAAAAGCTCTGGCTTCTGGGGCCCTAGGCGGGCCCCAGACCCCACGCCTCAATGGCTGGGATAGTGTCACGCAAGCCTGAGTAAAAAAGTTGGCATCTCTGGTAAAGTAAAAAGATGGTGTCTGTGGCGAGTAATGGAGTAAAGAATATATGAATGGGTAAGATAAGATAAATAAGAAGAAATAAATGGTAGAGTGTTATGCTGGCAGATATATAGGGAATAAAAGGAGTTTGAGTTAAATGTGGGATTGACAGTGACACGTGAGATTGACAGTGACGCGGGTGATGTAAAATTGAGAGTGAGAGTCAGGCGATAATAAGGGAATGAAGAAGGCGATATAAAGACGGAATGGTAATACAATGTTAGGGCATTGGGGGGGGGGGGGGGGGGGGTAAATAAAATGTAATAAGGTTGAATTGATGATTAATATAATGTATAAAGATAGTATTACGTATATATGGGTTAACAATAGTAATTAGTTAGAGTTAGTTTAGGTCAGTTGGAAAGATTGGTAGGAAAGGTGAGAGGAGTAGAGTAGAGCAAAAAGTGTAGGGGTAGAATGCTATATGTATTTGTCAAAGGAGAGAAGTTTATGTAATAGTTCAAGTTAGATTGAAATAATGACGAATATGTGAACTTACTGATTATGGTAGTGGTAGTGTATGTGGATGTGAAGATGTTGTAGAAAAGAGAACAATGTACTAAGAAGACATGTGTTTTCGCCGTGCGAAGACACATAGCGCTTTAGTAGAATTGGGGATGCGTGCGCGTAGCATTACATCATAGGTTAAATAGGTCGGGTGCGAATGCGTGCGCGTCACGTCAGGATTAAATAGGTCGGCTTGACACAGTAAAGGTGCATATTTAGTCGGCAATATTTTAAATATGAATATGTAGAAAGGCGTTTTTATTTGAGAGTGGCAGGAGGAGGCGATATGCATTGGAGAGAAGAGATGAATGATCAAATTGATCGAATCATAAGTTAGGGCAATTGGAAAAGTATATGGACGATGAGAAAATTATATTCTAATTGTAATTTTATTTTCGTAACAAAAAAGTGCTGTCACCTGTCGATATAAAGGCACATGTAAAATTTAGTTAACATATGCCCACGATATCGCCACCTAGTGATTAAGATGTGCATCGAAGTAGTCTATATCTAAGGATGAAAGAAAGTCTTAAGCAGTGGGGTTGGCACTTGTCGATATGGGTTAAGACTGGCTTTTAGCATAAGGAAAGTCTAAGGTAAGACTTCCTTTTAGCGAAAGAAAAGACCGCGTTGGCCGGCTCCCCTGGGACACCAGCGGTGCTCAGTCCACCCCTCTCCGTCACCATGGTAATAATAATAATAATAATCGATTTTATTTCCATCACACAGTTATACATGAATTGAGTCGAATAATAATGGAATTGGAGGACTGTCTGTGCTATTCACAGCTCTTCCGAGCTCCCCGTTGTTTGGAACATATAAATGATCTAACATATAAGTTATAACAGTTGACTAGTTAACTATGCGTAATATATGTGAATAAGGCGTACAAAAGTGTACGTATATGTACAAGGGCGGGTGTGCAAGCACCCTTTCCGACCTATGTCGGTTTTCTTCAGTTTATAAGTTTTCTTATATTGTTGTTAATGGTTGGAACTGGTTGGAACTTTAGCATTACTGGCTAGTGAGATATATAGTGAGATTCAGTCCCCAGTCACGAGGGCATCAATTATTCAGTATCTTCAATATACATATATAATACTTCCGGCTAGTTGTCGGCGGTGTAATGGGTGCCTAGATAGCGTTGGAAGGCTTTATAGTCTGGTATACATCTAACTTTGCCGTCGAGGCTATTCCACAGGGTGGGTGCCTGGTACACAAATGACCTCCTGAATTTTTCGCTTTTTGGTTTCGGGACTATTAGTGTTGGTCCTTGTGATAATGATCTGAGGTTGATTTTTCTTCTGTCTAGTTTTTCTTCTGTTTGTGTGTCTTTATATGCTTTTTGTAGTAAGTGTATTTGTCTTCTAGTGTGTGGTAGTTGCAAGCCCATTTCTTCGTGTAGGTGTTCGACGTTTGTTCTTTTGTGTAGCTTGAGTGCGAGTTTGATGATTCTGTTTTGTATTGTTGTTATTCTGTTGAGTGTCTGTTTTGGTGCGACGTTGTATAGTGTGTCTCCGTATTCTAGTATTGGTCTGATCGTCATTTTGTATAGCATTATAATTGTGTCTTTTGTGAGTGCCCTTGATATTTTGGTGAGGGCTTTGACTCGTGACTGTGCTTGTGAGATTCGTCTTTCTATATATTTTTTGAATGAGAGCGTGTTGTCTATGTCTACACCGAGGTATGTGTATGATGTTGTGTTTTCTAACTTGTCTTTGTTTATATGTATATTTGGTGTGTTAGTTTCTGTGGTGTTTCTTGGCTTGTTGTGTATTGTCATGACCTGGCTCTTTTTGATGTTCAGGGAGATTTTGTTCATCTTGCACCAGACTCCCACTCTGTGGAGGTCGTCCTCCAGCATTACATTATTATCAGCAACATCCGCTCCCGACGCATATAGCACTGTGTCGTCTGCAAAATATTGGACTCCACATTGTTTTACACTTTTATACAGATCGTTAATGTACACTAAAAACATAAGAGGGCCCAGGGCCGTTCCCTGTGGGACCCCGCACACAACACTCCCTTCATTGGAGGTAAAACCATTCGCTGTCACCCTTTGTTTTCTGTCTGTCAGGTAATTTTTGAACCATTCAAGGGTGGAATCGTCCACGCCCACCCCTTGTAGCTTTTGTAATAATATTTTGTGGTTGACCGTGTCAAAGGCTTTCTTGAAATCCAGGAAGGCAAGCGTTGTTGCCTTCCCGGAGTTCAAGTTGCCATACACCGTTTCCAAGATTCTGTGATGGGCCATTTCAGTTGATTTGTTCGCCCTAAATCCGTATTGGTGTTCATATAGCAGATTATTTTCTTCTAGATGGTTATATAATTGTTCATGGACTAATTTTTCTAGTATTTTGGCCGGGTATTTTACCACTGCGATGGGTCTATAGTTGGTGCACTCATCCTTCTTTCCCCCTTTGAAAAGTGGGGTGATGGTGGCTATCTTAAATGAACGTGGTACTATTCCCTTTTGTATCGACAGATTGAAAATATGGGTTAGTTGATGTGATAGGGTAAGCATTATGGGTTTCAATACCTTTGTTGGGATGTGCGGGATCCCAGAGGCTTTCCTAGAGCCCGACCGGATTATTTGCTTGACCACCTGGGCCTGGCTGATCGGGGAGAAGGAGAAGGAGAATTGTGGTGGGCCATCCCCATCTTGTAGCTTTTCTATTGATTTGGTTTCCTGGGTTGTAAGTTTAGGTATAGACTCTGCCAACTCTGGGGCTATTTCAGAGAAGAATTTGTAAGCACCCCTTCCCCTTCCCCTTCCCCTACTGATATCCTGTCCAAAGGTGTTCCATTAATTTGGTCGACCTTGACTGGCATCCCTGGATAGAACTGCAATGAAGCATAATAAGATCATTCCTCACCTTCTTGCTGCCCATGCCCTGTCAGGTTGTGATACAGTTGGAAAAGGGAAAGTGGTCAAAGTACTTCAGAAAGGCAAAGGATTGCCAAGTCTTGGGGACAAAAGTGCAACAAGAGCAGACATTGTTCAAGAGGCAACAGCCTTTATGACTGCTTGCTATGGTTTCCCAGATGCTTCTACATGCCATGAGGCAAGGTTCAGAGCTTGGAAAGGGAAAACCTTGCATGCAAGCCTGTTATCAGCACCTAAACTGATGTCATTACCACCAACAAAGGAGTCCTTTGAGCAAAATGTCCTGAGAGCTCATCTACAAACATGCATTTGGAGGAACTATCTAGAAGTAATGCCACCTGATCTAGACCCTCTTCAACATGGATGGTCACAGGACAGGGAAAATCGAGTTCTTCAGCCAGTGATGGTTCCCCGCAATGTACAGCCTGCTCCAGATGCAATTTTGAAACTCATCAAGTGTAGTTGCCAGGAATGTAAGTCTGCTAGATGCTCTTGTTCACAGACAAGGCTCCCATGCACCATGTTCTGCAATTGTGAAGGGGCAGGTACATGCCAAAATGATAATACCAGGATAGTAGAAGATGAGGAGGATGAAATACCAGGGCCACCACACAATGAGTAGATATATTGTTATACACTTTGAAGTAAGTTTGTATTATAAATTGATACTTTTCAGGCTGAATTAACTGTTCATGTCCTTCATTGTATTAGTTAATAAGTACTGGATATAATTAAATTCTAAAAGTTTTTGAATGGAGGAAAAAACATGGAAATTTCCCCCAAAAATCATTTTTTTGGCCATTATTGTCAAATAAATGAATTTATTATTAATTTAGCTTGTTTAATAGATTGATGAAACTAGGCATGTAGTTTGTACATACTTCAGGGAGCATTTTGGTGCAAGAATTGTCTTCCTACTCCTATTATTTATTGAAGTATGAGCTGAAACATGATAATGGTACTTTTGGGGATAGGTCATGGCGGCCATCTTGAATTTCTCAAAACCCTCAAGGGTTACAGCTTGGCACTCTTCGGATTTGGATTCTCCAGGGTCCAAAGGTATAAAATCAGTAAAAAACCATTGTGGGACCTTCAGAGCCGGGTTCACCCCCTTGGCTGCTGGACTAGATGTCCTAACCCAATTCCTTGATTTTAATGTAACACTGGAGTGTTTTATAATGTAAAAATGTAAATGAATAAAACTATCATAAATTATGTATTGATTCAAAATCTGATCTGATCTGAGAGGCTCTGAGCCTAGACTGGTTCGGTTATGTTGAACTGTATTTTGAACCTCATTTATGTCTTACATTTATGATATTTGAGAGGATTGGTGAAGGCGAATTGTACATTTTCTAGTGATGTCATCCATATGGTAAATGCCATTGTTTTAGGATTGGGATTGTTGCAGGACAATGATGATCAATAATCTCTGGTAGAGAGATTGAGATAGTCTAAAGATTGGCTTGCGTTGATCTGCGCGTTTTATAAACAGTTTAGTCACTGTCTGCTTTATGAAATACTTGACCTTGACATGACATTTATTGGCGTACACGATGCAGATTATCGCTTTTTTTTTATCAATCATATTATACAAGATCAACATCTGGGTCAAGTCTCCAGAAAATGTACAATTGACCTTCACCAATCCTCTCAATTAACCCAAATTTCAGACGAAAATCAGGTTCAAAATACAGTTCAACATAACCAGACAGATTTATTGAATGAATACAATACAGAATATACCTAGTATTTATCATTTTTCACTCTAATTTAGCTGAATATGATAAATGTGTAGAACTGTAGATTGTGCATTTTCTAAGAAATCTGACCCACCTACACTGGGTGGGAAGAACATGTGCCTTTATTTGATTTGAATTGAAAATGATTTCATACCAATAGGCTACATAAGTGTTAAAAATATTGACAAAACAGTCTAGGTCCAAACCCTCAGATCAGATAAGAATGATATGTCAATGTTTGGATGCCTACTTCACTAATCGGTTTCCTAGCGAAGGACTAGGCGTTCTAATGGGATTATAATAATATTTTGCAGTCTTAATGGAATTATATTGGCAGTTTGCAGTTTGAAGCGAGAGGCTTCCCTCCATTTGAAGGGACCCTCTAATCTCTGGGCCTAGACTGAAAAGGTATACAGGCTTTTGGATGATGACCAGTTCTTCCAGCTGTTACCATAATAAAGTGGACAGATGACTAAGCTGAACTAATAAGTGTGTCAAATGAAAAAGCATCAACAGCAAAAAAGTATCTTTATATTATGATAAAGATTTCTCTATAAATACGATGTCGGTATAAAATGCCATATTCAGTGAAAAGGTCATTGATACAGACATGATAATATTGTGCAGGGAAATACCAGATTTGATTACATCCTGACACATGACAAAAACATTTAATTAAGTGATATGAATCTGTCGCTACCATGCTTGTCGTGTAATTGGTATACGTATATTTGGTATATTTGCTCCGAGGCTCAGTGTTGAGAGAGTCCCTCCAAACTGAGGGAAAGCCCCTCGCTCCAAACTGCAAGATACCATTAGAATCCCATTAGGATGTCTACTCCAGGGTCGGGAAAGACATTAACACAGTAGGTGTCCAGTCACTGAATACCTTTCTTATCTGGTTTGAGAGGCTCTGAGCCTAGACTGGTATCAGAAAATATGTATTAATAAAACGAAATCAGAATGGTTCGGACATAGTGCTACAGTTAGAGAGGACCTTTTATTGTAAACATGATTCATAATTGGTAATTAATAATCATTACACAAATTTACATAATTCAATATCTATATCTGACCAGTCCGTCGTACAAAGCAGGTTTTGCCCAGCGTTCCATCTCACCGCATGCAGGATTAAGCCACAAGCCAAGGCTAAGCTCAGTTCAAAAATCAGATCATATGTATTTTTCCATTGCGCATATAAGCATAGACGTGACCCTTCTACGTTGTGTATTTGTACAAAAGCTGGGGCATTTAGATCTGGTGGGTCAGATTTTCAGAAAATGCACAATCTATAGTTCTACACATCTATCAAATTCTGCTAAATTAGAGTGAAGATCTATAAATACTAGGTATATCTGAATGTATTCTATATTGTATTTATTCATTACATGTGTCTGGTTATGTTGAACTGTATTATGAACTGGATTTTCGTCTGAATTTTGGGTTATCTGAGAGGATTGGTGAAGGCCAATTGTACATTTTCTGGAGACTTGACCCTGGTTGGATTTTTTCAAAATAGTTTAATACTGCAGGGTATATGGGGCCATGTGGTTGGACCATACAGTGAACTCATCAGTGGTAATTGGCCCCTTAGTCAAGAATGCCAATAGGCACATTATAGGCACATCAAATCCAGATTTGTAATAAGGATGGGGGACTTGGTCGTTCGCCCCCTTCAGTATTATTTATAGATGATATAAATCAGTAGACCTACATTTAATTCCTAAAGCTAAACTTTTAAAATGTTATTCAAATAAATTTCCCACCTTACGATGTCGAAAGTGAATTATTTCCATTCGCATGGAGGGATCTGAATAGATAGATAGCATGTGATACCTGTGCAACGGGTATGCATGGTATTTCATCCGTCTTACTCACACCCGTAAAAAGGCGATGCATTTATTCAATTTAGACAATATTTTTACAAGAAGAAGCTTGCCAACTGTACAACTTGCGGACGTCCTGGAAGACATGCATGTCAGGCTAGGCCCAAAGATGAGAGAGTCCCTTCAAACGGAGGGAAAGTCTCTCGCCTCAAACCGCAAAGTGCCATTATAATTCCGTTAAGACCGCAAAATGTCATAATAATCGCATTAGAACGCCTAGTCCTAGACCAGGAAACTGATTAGCGCATAAGAAAGAAAATTGAAAAATGTAACCGTAATAATGAGGAAATACAAGATTTTTCATTATTATTTTCGATCACTCTCCTACAAAATCGTGTGATTATCATGACATTTCACTCTGTACCTAGTTTATGTGTGTTATTATATCACACTAAACATGTTTCCCTATTACTAGTCTAAGCTTAGATCGAGTGAAATCAAAAGTTATTGAGTTCTACTCTATAAAGGTTGAATCAGGGAAATGTTTTGGCTGCTCCAAATCTTGAATCAAATTCTCCCAGGAATTTACGATGGGATTTCACTCATTTCCCATGGCTTGTGTGTCCTTGGGAACTGGCCCGCTCTCACCACGTGAAGGTAACGTAATTTATAGCACCTGGTTGGCGGGTTCCTCTTGTTGCGGTTACTCAACGTCTCGGGTCTGTTCACTCTGTCTACAGACCTTCCAAGATAAACTAACCCCTTTTTCCTGGATATACCTCATCAGAAACAAGAGATATATTTCTGGTTTGTTTGGAAAATCGTTTGTTTGAATTCACCTGATTTTGATGACTGGGTGTCCTGGGCAAAATACATATCGAAATCCCATTGGGACGCCTGGGGAAGCCATAAGCGCAGTAGGCGTCCAATCACTGACATACCATTCTTATCTGATCTGAGAGGCTCTGAGCGTAGACTCAAACAGGGTCTGGTCGAACTCGATATAATATGGCGTTAGATATCATTTTGCAAAACATTTTTTATTTAAATAATTTTGCAAAATATTGAATAATTGTCTTTAAAAAAGAATAATAAATGTAAGCTCTGAGAGCTAAATCAGGCTGACTTATGTAAAACTGACTCCTTCCTTGGAGTCAGGCTAAGTTTCTCATAATAAAGTATGCCTAAAATAAGCTACAATACTTGTGGCATGACCCACAAACCAACAGAGAAGCAGCTGCTTTGTACAGAATCTCAACTAGAAACATACAAATTAAATATGATACGACCACAGAAAACCTGGCCGCAAGGAGTATAAGGGTCAGATTTTCAGAAAATGTACAATTGGCAGCTGTACACATTTAGTAAATTCTGCTAAATTAGGCTGTAATTTGGTCAATACTAGGTAAATTCGAGTATATTCGGCATTGCATTGATTCTAGCAGTCTGTTTGGTTAGGTTGAACTGTATTTTGAACTTTATTTTTGTCTGAAATTTGGATTATTTTAGAGGATTGATGAAAGTGAATTGTACATTTTCTGAAAATCTGACCCATAAGACAAGTTTATTTTAAGTTATTACAAAGATATTCTGTCGACATGAAGATTTCTCTTTTTTTTCAGGTCATCAGTTTATATCGATTGAAACAGGTTATTGGCAAACAATGTTTTAATTGGGTGAACTTCCGAGGGGAAGCTTTTGAATTCGAACTTTAGCTCCTTTTCATCTATTTTTTTTGTCTAGAAAAAAAAGATTCATTTCATGTAAAAGCCTTTTTCCCCCATTTCAATCTTAGGCTCACAACCTCTCAGATCAGATAACAATCTGAATGGTATGTCAGTGATTGGATGCCTACTGCATTAGTGGCTTTCCTGGCCCTGAAGTAGGCATCTTAATGGGATTCTAATGGCATTTTGCAGTCAGAAGCGAGACGTTTTCCTTCAGTTTGAAGGGACTCTTAGCATAGAAAGCTGTTGTGACATAGGCTAGGTGAGGTTTGACATAGTAGTGGATAAGCGGCTTTATTTGTGAGGTTTGACGTGTTAGTGGATACCTGGCTTTACTTGTGAGGTTTGACATGTTAGTGGATACTTGGCTTTACTTGCGAGGTTTGAGACGTGGTTGTTAGTGGATACGTAGCTTGACCTAGCAGACACGGCACTGTTGGGGAGTGGTAAGTGTGGACTGACTGTAGTACTCTACACGGCACTGTTGGGGAGTGAGTGTGGACTGACTGTAGTACTCTAGTGATTACGTAATAAGGGCGTCTGGTCATGCGGCCAGGTCTGTATGTGCGCAGTACGCCCAGCGCAAACAACAAGTTGGATAAGCTTGCGTAACCTCCTGCAATCCGCTAGACCTTCATCTCCTGCACTCCACTCCTTGCACTCAACCCCCCCCCCCCCCCCCAGCTAATTACATCTCCCCCACCTCCCCCTCCCACCTCCACCATGTAAGACATACATTCTCACTCGCTCTTTCTCGCCTTGGCTTGTAAAGAAGGTCGCCCTGTGTTATAGTTCCTTTATGTTCAACGTTATCCATCTTTTTGGAAATATTTCCCTATTCAAACTACGTTTATATACCGGTATATATGTTCCATACACAAAAAATATACAAAGTATGACTTTAATGTAATCTTATTCTATACATGACTGTAAGCTACGAATATATTCTATATAATATCCGACCCTATATAAATATTTAGTTCGTAACAATTACTGTTTTTTGGCTTGGATATTTGTATAGAGATCCTTGTCTCATTGGGCTTCTACATCTGCTTCATTTTGTTATACAAATAGATTGAACAATTTGCATCATTTCAATACAATATTTCATATTTCCATTCGTACAATATATCTGTCTTGTGCTCTGCTGGAGGGTGGGAGAGAATATAGTTATGTTCAGGCGGCCCTGCATGGTTTGATTATATTTACTTTTTAGACGAGGTACTTGGCAAACACCACTGCATGCTGTCTATGGAATGAGTTCTGCATGAATATAAACTTGGATGTCTACTATTTGTATTGAGCAATAATCTTATAGAAAACTGCCTCCATCACCCACCCACCTATCTCCCTCTGCGCTCCTCTTCTCTCCTCTCCCATGCACTCCTCCTTTCCCACACACTGGGCAACAAACCTCATTCCCTACCTATGTGGGTCAGAACGTCAGAAAATGTATAATTGGCCTTCAACGATCCTCTCAAATAACCCAAATTTAAGACTCAGAAAATAAAATCAGGTTCAAAATACAGTTCAACATAACCAGACAGATTTATTGAATGAATACAATACAGAATACACTCAGATATACGCAGTATTCATCATTTTTCACTCTAATTTAGCAGAATTTGATAGATGTGTAGAACTGTTGATTGTGCATTTTCTGAAAATCTGACCCATGTACCGCCCCCTCCCCCTTTACACACACAAATATCTTCTTCCCTCCCAAAGGCAGAAAAAAAGCACACCTGGGCCCGTTCATCGAGAGAAAATGACATTTGGCAGGAGGTTGTCTAGATGCTTATAACCCCCCCCCCCCCCCTCCCCCACCCATATACCTGTCCAGGTGGGTAAGACCCACATCTCTATAGGTGCTAACCTTGTTTACGCTAGTTTAGGCGGGAAATGCTGGCCTGCAGGCAGGGTAGGGCCTGCGTGATATCCTCCTCCTTCCCATTAAAAATACACCCTGGTATGTGTGCTTCCCAGAAAAACAGGTGTTACTCATAAAAACAACTAGAAAAACAATAATTCATCGTAATATTCTGGTTCAATTGACCTTCACCAATGATGGGAAAGGTATTTATATATATATAATGGCAGTCTTTTTCGCCCTTACTTTGATTATTCCAAACTATATCTGAGACTTTAATAACCTTTCTTTCTTCTTCTGAATCTTTACCTAACCTGACATGTACACAAAAAATGTCCTCGATACAAGAGAGAGAAAATATAATTGAAAATAAAATATCTGAGACTTTATTTTCAAATGGAATAGTGAATATACTTTGATTCATGAAACTATTTCCCCGATAGATATTACCATCATAACTATTTAAAGGTTCTCCACATTTATTCTAGGGTCAAGTCGCCAGAAAATGTACAATTCAACTTCACTAATCCTCTCAAATAACCCAAATTAAAACGAAAATTAGGTTCAAATTACAGTTCAACATAACCAGACATACTTATTGAATGAATACAATACAGAATACACTCAGATATACCTCGTATTTATAATTTTACACTCTAATTTAGCAGAATTCTGTAGATGTGTAGAGCTGTAGATTGTGCATTTTCTGAAAATCTGACCCACTAGCTCTTTCACTCTCTCCCATTCATCAGCTAAAATTTGATAAAAAATAATTGATACCATGAGTCCCAAAGGCCAAGGTGACTGACACTGGAAAAGAATGATATTATGAGCGCTTCATTATATAGAAGAGCAAGAAGCAGGAGTCATAAACTTCCCTGTTAAAACCATTTCGATCAAGAGTAGGAAAAGCACTAGCTCTAATTAATTGATTCCTTTCTTTTTCATTTGAGAGATAACACGTATGTACCTTAGGTAATAGGGGAATTGCATGTGGCACTGCGCGTGTCTGTTACATACAGTGCATGCTGGAATAGATTCAGTTCATAATAATATTTCACAACAATTTTATTGAAAATTGCAAGACACCAATATCAAAATGACCAATCAATATAAATGACGGTCCATAAATGACCTATGAAACCCAAATGATAGGTGGGACCAACGAGACTGGGACAGATGGGGACTTGTGTTATGGAAACATGTATAACACATGGATATTGTATTGACATTAGAGCACCAATAAATATTCCATGCTGAACATTTATATAATATGTTGTTTTAATAGATTTTACACTGTACCATAAGTCCCATAACTCCATGCGAAGCAAGATACAACATGGCGGACATGCAACTCCCTTATTATAGACTCCTCCTAAAATTAATTTTGGGAGCAACCTCTTCTCAGGAATACAGCTCTGCCTCCACCTCGCTACTTATATTAGACAAGAAGTAATAAAGTTGGCCGCCGCTCCTCGAGGGAGATAATTAATTTCCACTCGACGCAAACCCCCAGAGCAATATTGGAATTAAATCCTGATTCTTATTGAGGGGAACTTTTAAAGTTGCTGCCATCTGTTAAGGTTGGCCAGCCATTCATTCATTATACAGAATACCAGGACGATGTGCTTCCCATTGGTACCAAACCTTTGATTAACCTCCTTTCTTATTTGTGATACACTTTGACTTCGACCCATTTTAACTCCAGAATGGTTGCAGGTCGCCAGAAATAGTATACAATTCCCCGCTCTGCACATTTAGTAAATTCTGCTAAATTAGGCTGGGGAAAAAGGGATAAATACCAGGTATATCTGAGTATATTTGGTATTGCATTGATTCAAAACAACCTTTTGGTTGTGTTGAACTGCATTTTGAACCTTATTTTTGTCTTAACTTTGGGTTATTTGAGAGGATTGGTGAAGGGGAATTATACTTTTTCTGGCGACCTGGTTGTAAATAAAACTGTTTGTTGTCAGAATTCTCAATATCCCTTCCAACCTTTTGGCAGTTTCTCTTAAAACCAATAATTCCATTAATTAGTTTCTCATTGACTGTTATGACGATGAACAAGCTGTCCCTGATTATCCTGCCAATAACCAGGTTACATGTAAACGTATGGCGAGAGAGAGAGAGAGAGAGAGAGAGAGAGAGAGAGAGAGAGAGAGAGGGGAGAGAGAGCCCTGTACAAGCTCTTTCGTGGAAATAATACCACTTTAGCCACGCTGAAAATATTGGAACAGTGCCAGATAGATGATTATAAAAACATGGACTTAGGAAGATTGGTAATACGGAGAGGAGGAGAAAGAGCTTGCGCGCCAAGCCTTAGAATCTGAGAATCAACGTTTAGTTATCTCCGTCACATGAGGTATTGGAAATTGCGGCAAAGTTTACACATGCATATTATTTATTCCCAGTTGGCTAAAGTTGTTGGGTGTATTTCTGTCTACTAGGTATTTCCCCGAGTCTCTCTCAGTATTACATGCATGCGATACCAATTATAGGAAGTACTGTATTTGTATTTAAATATTTCATTCAGCTACTATAGTAGCTGAATGAAATATTTAAATACATTTTCCAACAAGTACAATATTCTCAGTCAGTGCTGACAAAAAGGCAAATATAATTAACAAAATCGGAAAAGTTATAAAGGTTTAAAACCTATGACATAATCGAAAACATTGATAGTAAACATGTAAATTATTCATATTAAAAACACTTAAAAACCCTTCCCGCGCAGTGACTTTATCATGACAGTCCTAGTGAATTCAACTATTCCTAATTCAATTCAAATAAAGCAATTCCATTAAACGTACAACTATGCCTTGAGACCTCAAGGTATTGTCAGTATTTATATATTTGCCTCCAAAGATTTAAATATATCAAAAAAACTATACACTCTTGGTCTAAACCCTCAGATCAGATAAGAACGATATCTCAGTGATTGGACGCCTACTTCGCTAATCGGTTTTCTCGCCTAGGAACCGGCGTTTTAATGGGGAATATAATGACATGTTGTGGTCTTTATGGAATTATAATGGCACTTTGCGGTTTGAGGCTAGAGGCTTTCTCTTCGTTTGAAGGGACTCTCTCAACTGTGGGCCTAGTCTGTATATTCAATACTGCATTAACAAATGTAAGGGAGTAATAATAATCATTGTCATCATAGTGAAATGATAATGAAAGCTCTCAGCATTCCTGCAGACTTAGAAAGGATTAAATATCTGCCTCCTTGGAGATTAGAGAAGCAGAGGACAATGTATATAATGAATGAAGGCAATCTAGGCTCAGAGCCTCTCAGATCAGATAACAATGGTATGTCGGTGATTGGGTGCATACTGCGCTAATTATAATGGCTTTCCCCGCCCTGGAGTAGGCGTCCTAATGAGATTATAATGGCATTTTGGGGTTGGTAGCTAGAGCCTTTGCCTCACTTTGGAGGGATTCCCTCACCTCTGAGCCTTAACTGGAGAGACTTTCCCTCAGAGTCAGATTGAAAAGACTCTCAACTGTGAGACTATATATACTGGAGAGGCTTTCCCTCTGTTTGGAGGGACTCTCTCAAACTCTGAGCCTGGAAGGGAGATTCATGGTGATGAACGCAATACATAATAATAGAGATGACGGTGAGACGTAAGAGTTACACAACAATTGCTCGCCACCACTGCTGTGTATCAGTACGTGTACAGGCTGTTGTAGGCAGTGGTGGGGGAGCACATGATGTCTATCTGTACTGTATCAAATTTTCGGAAAACGTACAATTGGCAGCTGTACATATTTAGTAAATTCTACTAAATTAAGCTGAAATTTGGTCAAGAGTATGTAAATTCGAGTATATTCGGCATTGCATTGATTCTAGCTATCTGTTTGGTTAGGTTGAACTGTATTTTCGACTTTATTTTCGTCTGAAATGTGGGTTATTTGAAAGGATTGGTAAAGGTCAATTGTACATTTTCTGGCGACTTCTCCCCCGTAGGCTGCAGTGGGGGAGCACATGTGTTGCTTGCTGATGGCGTCAGCTGATAGGCTCCACAATCAATATTTCAGCATACGCAGTAGTTTCATCTTTATTGCATGGTCGCCTCCTCGCTTCACTCGTCTATAGATGAACCCACTCAATCATGTCCTAGATCTCCAACCTGCTGCTGATGCTGTTGCTGATGCTACCCACATACATACGTCCTTATATGGAAGAAATTTATATTATTATATGTGGGTGAAGTTTACTGAAAATTCTACAACTCGCCTTCACCAATCCTCTCCAATAATTCAGATTTGATACAAAAGTTAGCTTCGAAATACAGTTCAACATAATCGGACTGATTTTTTAAGTCAATGCAATACCAAAGATACACAGGTATACCTAGTATTAATCATTTTCAAGCCTACACTGAAATCTGCTAAGTTAGGCTGAATAATTATAAATCCTAGGGACATCTCCGAGTATATTTGGTATTGTGTTAATGACAAAATCTGTTCGGTTATGTTGAACTCTATTGTAAACCTCTTTTCTGTTTTAAATTAGTTTTATTTGGGAAGATTGGGGTCCACATGATTAAAAAGTAAGTCCTCAATCGATTATGTAATTTTAGGTGTACAAACCGGTACTGAACTCCTGTCTGGTGTCCAGTGGGGCATGGTCCTGAGGACCTGACAATGGCACCTGTACTGAAACAATATATACTAAATTATATAATGATTATATAAGAACGGCTCTATAAAGTGGTGTTGTTATCTTTGCTGATACCCAGTTCCCTCCCACATGTTTATGGTAAACGTGTACTGTATTCTTTACTACTAATGTATTTCATTACAAGTTGGGTTGTTTTGTTCTGGGATGGATACAAATAATGTTTCTGTTTTGTACCCTTTTTCATAATTTGTTTTTAGATTTTTTATAATATCCCTCTTTACTTCGCCATTGCAATGCAGTCTATGCTCGGAGACTCTCAGATCACAGTCTAGGCCCCAAGTTGAGAGAGTCCCTTCAAATGAAGGGAAAGCCTCTTGCCTGGAATCGTAAAGTGCCATTATAATTCCATTAAGACCGCAACATGTCATTATATTCCCCATTAAAACGCCGGGTCCTAGGCGAGAAAACCGATTAGTGAAGTAGGCTGACATACCATTCTTATCTGATCTGAGGGTTTGGACCCAGATCAGATAAAAATGGTATGACAGCGATTGGACACCTACTGCGCTAATGACTTTTCTGGCCCAGGAATTGACGTCCTACTGAGATTATACTGATATTTTGCGATCCTTAGAGCATTCTAATGAGCATTTTGGTGTTTGGAGCGATAGGCATTCCCTCAGTTTAAAGGGAGTCTCTCAACTGTGAGCCCAGACTGAGAACCATAATTCCAACTGTTTGCGACACTATTTTAAGGTGTTCATCTGTATTTCACTTTGGCCTGACACTCGGTGCCGCGCCTTACAAATGCTATTGATATTTGATGTTTAGCTGCTGCTGAATTATTTATTACCCACAGCCTATTCCACCCATTGACTGAGAGAACTAGAGCATATGTAATTGTTTCATTCCATGGCTAATATTCCACCTTCATCAACATTTGCCGAAATGCCCCAGGACTGCACTCTCACCAGCTGTAGCCACACCATGGCCATCTGGGTCGGATTTCCATAAAATGTACAATTAAACTTCGCCAATCTTCTCAAATAACCCAAATTTCAGACGAAAATCAGGTTCAAAATACAGTTCAACATAACCAGATAGATTTATTGAATGAATACAAAACAGAATATACGCAGATATACCTAGTATTCGTCATTTTTCACTCTAATTTAGCAGAATTTGATAGATGTGTAGATTGTGCATTTTCTGAAAATCTGACCCATCTCGTTGTTGAGATAAAAACTTAGTCAGGTGTTCAGTGAAGTATTGACCTAGATATCCGGTTGTTGTTCAAACCATTTTTCGTCCTGGCCCTGTAAAAACAGATTTCCTTTCATGCGTCATACGTTTGTGCATGCATAATGAACATTTTTGATCCCCTGAGAATTGTTGGCCTTTGAACAGATTTATGATTTAAAAATTAATTGGATTTAAGTTTCGGTAGATAGATAGGAAAAAAAGACTTCATCAGAGACATGGTGAGTTATGGGGAAATGGTTTTATATTATAGTTGTGGTGAACAATTAAATATGTGGTTAGAAATAGATTTATAAGTGCTTCACTAGTTGGTCAAAGAATTATTTGGAGTTTGAAGCTGCATCCCTATCTATTACCACAAGAAAAATCACTTAATTATTAATCCTGTTAATTTATTATTAAATTTTCACATTTTTCCCTCCATAAATATCGGGAAAAGTAGGATGAATAAAAAATTACCCTCGGGCTATTTCCAAGTAGCACATTACGCTTGGGCTACACGATTTCGTTTTGGCGGGCCGTCGAAATATAAATGTGGACTATGTATGAAACCCTACTGCGACAACAAGGTGAATTCCTCTAATATGTTGGTCAAAGTTTGGGAAAGAAAGGAACAAAAGAAATTCTTAATGTTTTCCTCGAAGTTATCTGAGAATAAAGCTTTAATACAATACATCCTGCGAGCTAACACACAAGTGACGGATACACATAACACATGTGTGGGAGATGTTTTCAGAAAATGCACAATTCACCTTCACCAATCCTTTCAAATAACCCAAATTCCAAGTGAAAAGTGACCTTCAAAATGCAGTTTAACACAATGAAAGAGATATTTCTAATCAACACAATGTCAAAGATACTCTCATATACCCATTATTCATAATTTTTCTGTCTAATTTAACAGAAGTTTCCAAATTTGTAAAGCTGCCGATTGTGCATTTTCTGAAAATCTGACCCGTGTATGTTTGCTCTCTAGGCTGGTTATGGCCATAGAGCGGTAGTGTGTGTCTGTTGACTGCGCCCGCCCGCCCGCCCCCTATGGGAGGAGACCAAGCATATATGAATAGCACCAACATATGGGTCAGATTGTCAGAAAATGCACAATCTACAGTTCTACACATCTATCAAATTCTGCTAAATTAGAGTGAAAAATGATAAATACCATGTATATCTGAGTATATTCTATATTGTATTCATTCAATAAATCTGCCTGGTTATGTTGAAGTGTATTTTGAACCTAATTTTCTTCTTAAATTTGGGTTAATTGAGAGGATTGGTAAAGGCCAATTGTACTTTTTCTGACTATCTGACCCATGCATAGTCTATTTGACGTGCAGGTTGATGGATGACTTGGTGGAGGCATATCTGTATGCTGCCTCTATTTTTACCCACCATATTTGCACCATAGTTTCAAAGTATAACCAGTGGTAGGACCACAGCCTATAGAGCAACCTTCAGAAAAAAGAGAAAAATGCCTCGGGTTATATTGGTTAGGTCGTCTGAAAATATACAATCGGCAGCTCTACACATTTACCAATATCTGTTTACTTTTTCTGCTGAAAATGATAAATACTCATTGGTACATGCAACGAGACTCTATGCTCGTTGGTACGTGTTAATATAGTCTCGTTGGTACATGTATACATATTGGAGTGTATTTGGTACTGTGTTGGTTCAAAACAACTGTTCGGTTACGTTGAGCTGTATTTTGAACCTTATTTATGTCTTAAATTAGGGTTATAGTAGAGGATTGGTGAAGGCCAATTGTGCATTTTCTGGCGACTTCACCCATAGCCCGTAGAATGGGTATATCATCAGTATAACAACTTATGTACCTGGTTTCTTGGTACTCACTGAATCATGCCTTATACAAATATTACTTTGTTCATTACCGAATGAATCCCATGAATGAGTCTTGGATTGGTATAGAATAAAATTAGAGACAGAAATCTAATTCAGTGTATGATGTATAGACTACGTGAATGGACATAATACTGACAAATGAAAGGTTTGAATTTCATTACATTTGATTGATGATATGGTGCACTGACGATGTGGATGTTCATTTGTAAATTATTATATCTTGAGGGGTAGTGGGTGGGTGGTCGGTGGGTGGGGGCAATGTCGTGTTTGTTACCAACGTTGCTGACAGCCGCCTTATGAAATGTAATTGACTTATTGGTTCAGGGGAGGTCAATATAAATGAGGTTGAAACTATGAAACTTTGTTCACATCGTTACTGTAAACGTATCACTAATGTTCGCACAGTATTTATTTTCACTATTTTCGCGCACCCACCTTTGTGCTTGAAAATAAATCCTGTGCGATAGGAATAATTATTGCATAAAGAAGGTGTGAGACTTCCATGCTGCCCGAATTTAAATCCGCGTGTAAAGGTATCAAAGTGTTTACTGCGCAAAAATGTATCTGCGCGAAAATAAATACGTTTACAGTATTTTCAGGCTGTGCGTTATCATGATATTCATTATATATGTTACTGATCCGTTATACTTTAGCCTGGGAGTCATGCTGTGTCTACAACCCTGTTGATCAACTCTAATTCAACTTATATAATAGTTCACGATTCTCTGTGGGATCTTCAGATCTACACATTTAGTAAATTCTGCTAAATTGGACAGAAAAATGGCCAATACTAGGTAAATTCGAGTATATTCGGCATTGCATTTATTCTAGCAATCTGTTTGGTTAGGTTGAACAGTATTTTGAACTTTATTTTCGTGTGAAATTTGGGTTATTTGAAAGGATTGGTGAAGATGAATTGTACATTTTCTGGTGACTTCACCCATCTGCGTCTATATTCTGATCATGGGTTATATTACATACACTGGTAGAATTAATTCATCTAACAGTATAAATATTAATATTATGTGTATAGGAGTAGTTGAACTTTAGTGTAAAATAGTCTATAGGTTGAACAATGAGGACCAAGACTTGAGAGATGAGATCAGATACTTAAAACATATACAAGGATTTACTGTAGGAATTATCTGTAGCTATATAGTAGTGTTTGTCCAATTTTATGGCCGTCACTTTTCATAGATATAGCCTTGACAGAAATAAAAATCCTTTCTTAGGTACAATTTTTATTGCAATTAAAGTGTTGGGTCTAGACTTTGAATAAAATATACAGCTGAATAAAATATACAGCATGCTCCATACCTATGTCCAAGGTATAAGGAAGAAGGTCAACATGACCGCTGGTGTGGTGACTCATATATTGAGACTATAGACACGGGACACACACACCTAAGGTGAGAGAGTGGAGCGAGTACTGCTGAATTATGCAGTACTTTGTTCCTTCATGGTCAAGTATACGGCGGACTTTAGACTTCATATCTAGTTTGTGTCCTTTATATCACCACATCAAGATTATCTATCTTTCTCCTTTATTATTCTTCTTCTCTGACTCACTGTCTATAAACATGTTATTAATGTGCCTAAAATATTCATTATATTTGTGATATAAAATAGAATATCATTATGGAATACGCTAAAAGTATGATTGAAATAGCATGCAACGTGATGTGTGGTACCATGCTGGTTTTATTATATAAACGTGGGCTTTTTTCTCCTCTGCTGGTGGTGTAAGCATACATAATATGTATGGGTCTGGTTGTTAGAAAATGTACAATCGGCAGCTCTACACATTCACTAAATGTTGCTAAATTAGGCTCAAAATGATCAATACTCGGTAAATCTGAGTACATTGTGTATTGCATTGATTAACAACGAAATTGTTCCCTTATGATGAACTATATTCGAACCTCAGGTTTGGTATAAATTCAGTAAAATGCACAATCTACAACATCTATCAAATTGTGCTAAATTAGAGTGAAAAATGATAAATACAACATACATCTGAGTATATTATGTATTGTATTCATTCCATAAATCTTGAACTGTATTTTGAACTTTATTTTCGTCTTAAATTTGATTATTTCTGAGGATTGGTGAAGGCCAATTGTACAATTTCTGGAGATTTAACCCATATGTATAGGAAGAGGAGGAGGCCTGTATGTCTTATAACCATGCCAGGGTTATGGAGTGGCTATATTTTTATTCTGTCTGCTGAGAGCGATGAATGGCAGACCTGCATATCTTGTCTAGAGTGTTGGGACAACTGCGCAGCATGCTGCAGTACTCTCCTGTTTTATCCTGACCCCTATATTTGGGTCGGATCTTCAGAAAATTTACAATTGACCTTCACCAATCCTCTCAAATAACCCAAATTTCAGACGAAATAAAGTTCGAAACACAGTTCAACCTAACCAAACAGATGACTAGAATCAATGCAATGCCGAATATACTCAAATTGATCTAGTATTGGCCAAATTGCAGCCTAATTTAGAAGAATTTACTAAATGTGTACAGCTGACCATTGTACATTTTCTGAAAATCTGACCCATTTTATACACATTCACACACGCCCTGCTACAGATAACTGCCTATGTACTGAATTAACGCATGCTTTACATATATGTGTGCTGAATTAATATCTACTTTACATATATGATACAGTCATACTTTACATATTTTTCCTTCCCACTTCTCAGTGCATGTTGTTCTCCAACTAGTTGTATAATATCAGTATATACCCAACGAGTTGTATAATATCAGTATATCAGTATATATACCCAACGAGTTGTATAATATTAGTACCGTATACGTCACACGAATCTATACAAATATATCGCACATCCCATCTGCTAGTTTTAAACCTTTGGACCTGCATTAAAATCATTCATTCGATCTGGGTCGTTCTGTGTTACCAACGAGAGTCACATCTATACTCATCTAACATTGACAAAGTATTTAATATGTTTTGATATCAAGAACCAGTGATGAATTGAACACATTGTTGATTGAAAGATAACATTATAGATCTGACATTTCATAGAAACAGAATAACGTGGGGATATCTATAGCGTTCATATCCAGTCCACCAAACATAATAACAGCCGTGTAAAGTCTGATTTGTATTTACTGTGATCAAAATTACCTGTATAGCTGAAAGTGGCATTGTCTTTTATCCAGCTCTTACCCAAGAGAGTACTAGTATGTAAGACCATCAGCATATTATTACCTTCTATAATTTCGACGTGACTACCTCCTCTTTTGGGGGCCAATGTCAAGGAAAACATCGGCTAAATTGTCCAAATCCCTTTTCCTGTCTCGTCAAGACTATTTGGAAGTTGCATTTTTTAAAAGAATTAGTTGAGAACAAAAAATAATGAAAATCCGAATAGCACTATAAATTCGGCCTTCACTTCTGGTAGAGAGAGAAAGAAATCAGTTCTATCATGATGAATTCTTCATATCCATTATATATACATGTATACATATCCGATTTAGGTTTGCAACGTAGCGTTTATTAAAGTCCCTAAATTGTTTTTACTGTGAGCATAAACCCACCTCCACAAGTCCCTTGCATCACCATACAGACACTCCCTTACCGACCATGCTCTTCATTCACATATATCTTATTCATTTTTGCGCACTTATATAAGCCATGTCATGCCAGGCATTCTTCTCTTGTTTGCTACCTTCATGTACACAGGCAGGGGTGGGGGCAGGGGGGGGGGGGGCAGGGGGGGGGGGCCAGGGGCAGGGGGGGGGGGCTAGACTGGAGAGATGCTGATCTCACGCCTCTCCTCTCTTTGTAAATATTTTTTACCTCCTCACACAGGCAGGCTACTAGTAGTAGGCTGAAGTTTCTTGAAAAATGTATAATTGCCTTTCACCAATTCTTCCAAATAACTCAATTTAATTAAGAAATTAGCTTCAAAATACATTTCAACATAACCGAACAGATTTCATGAATCAACCCTGTATTGGGTACAAAAGTCACTCAAATTTACCAAGTATTAATCATTGTTCAGCCTAATTTAGCAGAATTTACTAAATGTGCAGATCTGGTGATTGTACATTTTCTGACGACCTGGATCAGTTCATAACTCAAATAATTCATTGAGAATATTATCTATAGAAAATGAAATGAAACCGATTAGCGAAGTAGGTGTCAGTTCATAACTCAAATAATTCATTGGGAATATTATCTATAGAAAATGAAATATATATAGTAAAGATTAATTTTCGTACTGTATACAGTTTTTAATTAATGATACGGTGACTCTATGCATCTCCCCATTCCGAAAATCAGAACAATTTATGAAATATAATAAACATAACTCATTCATCATTTATCAATAATTCATCAATAAATGTAATTGAAGTAATTCATTCATAATTATCTTTTGGTTGTGCCCTATTGAATGTGGGTCAGATCGTCAGAAAATGTACAATCGGCAGCTCTTCACATTTAGCAAATTTAGCTAAATTAGACAAATGGTGAATACTAGGTATATCTGAGTATATTTGGTATTGTGTTGATTCAAACATTCCGTTATGTTGAACTGTATTTTTTTTACCTCATTTATGTCTTAAACTAGGGTTATTTGAGGGGATCAGTGAAGGTGAGTTGTACATTTTCTGGCGACTTCTCCCATCATGTACCTTTACTATGACTACAATCACAAGACACCTAACGAACCATCCAACCCACTCACCCACCCATACCATGCATAATGCATAGTCCTTCCAAGCGCGAAGCCTTTCAGTTGATTGGCGGATTGGCGTGGGAGAATTCTCCATGTTGTGCTCTCAGACATAATGTACATGTATACACACAAACATACATATCCAACAATATGTATACATGTACATACATATTCATATTATATGCAGTCTATGTCCGATTCGTCGGTGGTCCCCCTATATAAAATCGTGGTGAAATGTCTGTCATTTTAGAAAAAACAACCCATTTGTCTTAATATATCTTTGAATTTTTATTCTGTCGTAAAACAGACATAAATGTTGCTTTGTTATGATATAATGGACGGTATATCATGTAATATGACTCCAATTGGATGTCGTCATAGCATTAAGCAACCATCACTCACTCACTCACTCACTCATTCACTCACTCATTCATATAATGTATTTAATTGTTTTCTAAGAGAAAATCTCTCTAAAATTGTTAAGCATTATAATCCGCCCCGTTTTAATTGTGACCATAGTAAAAGGTGTGGTTGTATTAGCATGTACAAATATTTTACTTAACAATATAACTACATAATATGACAACTAGGCTAATACTATTTATAGCTAACAAATAGTCATAGGGAGACCTGGAAGACTTGTGTCTTTTCTATTTATCCTCTCTTGATCCCCTTTTCCTGATTGTAGATGGGAAATGAGAAATAAACATGATAATACATTGGTCAGATTTTCAGAAAATGCACAATCTACAGTTCGACACATCTATCAAATTCTGCTAGAGAACAACAGTCTCCATTGTGATATTGTTCGGTATATTTTACGTTGTAATTACGGCGTAATTGTATAGTCAGAACTCATTAACGTCTCCTTGATTGTCTTATTTTTAATGACACATAGCTTGAATATTGTCCTGTCATTTTACACATGTCTGAAAAGTAATTAACCCCTTCCCGCAGCACTTGATTAGTACAATCATTTTTGGTTTACTTTATTACGCTCTGTATATCCAGTCCAAAGTTGATAGAGTCCCTTCAAACGGAGGGAAAGCCTTTCCAGTCCTATCCAGACACCCACATTCCTCGATTCCACATCCAGCGATAAGCTTAACCACAAGGCTAAGACTAAGGCTAAAGTGTTAATGACCTCCTGAGACTCAGGGGTCCAAATCTGCCTTCTGAACCTGTCATTATATTCCCATTAGAACGCGGATTCCTAGGCTAGGAAACCGATTAGCGAAGTAGGTGTCTAATCACTGACATACCATTCTTATATGATCTGAGAGTTTGGACCTGGACTGTATTGGTGGTGGGTCTTATCACATTTTAGTTTATCTTATCTGAAAACATTATAATAAGTTCTATATTCGTATACTACCCCAAATGTTCTATACCTATAAAATAAGCGAATACTCTATGGTCGTTCTAGAAAATAGTAGGCTATGCTTATAATTATATAATTATATGTTCGTATGTAATTAAAAAAATATTGTTTTTTTTAAAGTTTAAACCTCGTCATTTAAACTAAAAAAATCAAGATGGAGTAAGGAACCCAAAACAATGAGGACAGAAGGGGGGTATTTGATGTAGGTTTGTTTTATTGCAATGCATGGGGGTCCGACGTTTCGGGCTTCAATGGCCCTTTATCAAGGAGGTTGGGTTGGTAAACTAAAAAAAAATAACTGAAATACTTATATATTCGATATACACTCTATAGTCAGGACTTACACTGAGAATATTACTTGTAAAGTGCCTGAATAAAAACTTTAAACAACAACATATTGATCAGGTTATTTATCCCTGGCCACTATAGTGTTGCCCAACGTGCACGAACCTGCTTTATGCCCGATTATATTCGCATTATGCATGCGACTGCATTCGTGTATGTATTGCCAGGTTGCTGGTGTATAGAAGATGTCAGACATGCAGTGCGTGTGCATTTATTACTCCAACAATCGTCAGTCCTTCATTCATGCGGTTCTCTGTGTGCGGCATGGCATGATCCATACATACTAGTACCATGCGGTCCTTGATCTTTCCTCTCTATGCCAGACAATAGTACTGAGGGGCAGTGACAGGCCGCCTCCATTTTCTCTCTACTTGTTAGAAAAATATCATTCAATGGTGGCGTGATTTTGGGTTACAATTTGGTTATTCAGGTTACATGGTACTGATGAATGCAAGTTCTGTTTTTATAACTTCGTTACAAAAAATATTAGCCTCAATTGATGGGGTTTTTTTTAAGAAAAGGAAAAACTTCTATAACAGCCTTTTTTTTATCAGGCTCACTGAGTGTAGAGTGCCTTTGAACGATGCAATGGAGAATGAGCGAATACATTTGATTACAAACACACAAATGGAGCACTGTTTGTTTGAACGAGGAGCTCAATTTATTTTACAGACATTAGTTGGCACGTATATGTGTACGCCATACGTGTCATTTGCCACCAACAACATGAAAAAGCTGACAGGTTCTATTGCATTTCTCAGGTGTATGGTCAATTTATGTCTAGGCTCAGAGTTGAGAGAGCCCATCCAAACTTAGGGAAAGCCTCTCGCTCCAAACAACAAAACACCATTAGAATCCAATCAAGATTCCTGCTCCAGGGACAAGAAAGCCATTAGCGCAGTAGACGTCCAATCACTGACATGCCATTCTTATCTGATATGGGAGGCTCTGAGCTTAGACTTGCTTAGATTTTCTCAGAGTTGGACACGTAGCAAGGTAGTCAGTATTTGAGTGCGCTAAGCGAGGACTTATGTGGTGGGTGAAGTCGCCATAAAATGTACAATTCACCTTCACCAATCATCTTGAATAACCGAAATTTCAGACGAAAATAAGGTTCAAAATATTTTTCAATCTAACCAAACAGATTGCTAGAATCAATGCAATGCCGAATACACTCAAATTTACCTAGTATTGACCGAATTGCAGCTTAATTTAGCAGAATTTTCTAAATGTGTACAGCTGCCAATTATACACTTTCTGAAAATCTGACCCTGCTACGTAAACTTTTTTTTCCCCAACATGACCCTGCTACGTAAACTTATATTTCTTGTTAGCAGAGCATGCTTACGCAATAGTGTGCTTAGTTGACAAACAAGCCATGGTAGATTGTTGGAATTAAATTAAGTGTCTTATGTAAGGATCTTAGGTAATTTTGACAAATTTGAAATAGTAAATGAGTCTTTCAGTTGCTATGATCAGACCACGTTCTCAATCTGCTCACATTGTAATCTGCATTTGTCTATAGGGGTAAGATTTTTTTATAGAAAATGTACAATTAAACTTCGCCAATCTTCTCAAATAACCCAAATTTCAGACGAAAATTAAGTTCAAAGTACACTTCAACCTAACCAAACTGATTGCTAGAATCAATGTAATGCCAAATATTCTTGAATTTACCTAATATTGACCACATTGGAGCCCAATTTAGCAGAATTTACTCTACAATAGTGGGTGCTATTCTACAATAATGGGTGCTATCCTACAATAGTGGGTGCTATCCTGCAATAATGGCGCTATCCTACAATAGTGGGAGCTATCCTACAATAGTGGGTGCTATCCTACAATAGTGGGAGCTATCCTACAATAGTGGGTGCTATCCTACAATAGTGGGTGCTATCCTACAATAATGGATGCTATCCTACAATAGTGGGTGCTATCCTACAATAGTGGGTGCTATCCTACAATAGTGGGTGCTATCCTACAATAATGGGTGCTATCCTACAATAGTGGGTGCTATCCTACAATAGTGGGTGCTATCCTACAATAGTGGGAGCTATCCTACAATAGTGGGTGCTATCCTGCAATAATGGCGCTATCCTACAATAGTGGGAGCTATCCTACAATAGTGGGTGCTATCCTACAATAGTGGGAGCTATCCTACAATAGTGGGTGCTATCCTACAATAGTGGGTGCTATCCTACAATAATGGATGCTATCCTACAATAGTGGGTGCTATCCTACAATAGTGGGAGCTATCCTACAATAGTGGGTGCTATCCTACAATAGTGGGAGCTATCCTACAATAGTGGGTGCTATCCTACAATAGTGGGAGCTATCCTACAATAGTGGGCGCTATCCTACAATAGTGGGAGCTATCCTACAATAGTGGGTGCTATCCTACAATAGTGGGAGCTATCCTACAATAGTGGGTGCTATCCTACAATAGTGGGTGCTATCCTACAATAGTGGGTGCTATCCTACAATAGTGGGTGCTATCCTACAATAGTGGGTGCTATCCTACAATAGTGGGTGCTATCCTACAATAGTGGGTGCTATCCTACAATAGTGGGAGCTATCCTACAATAGTGGGTGCTATCCTACAATAGTGGGTGCTATCCTACAATAGTGGGTGCTATCCTACAATAGTGGGTGCTATCCTACAATAGTGGGTGCTATCCTACAATAGTGGGTGCTATCCTACAATAGTGGGAGCTATCCTACAATAGTGGGTGCTATCCTACAATAGTGGGTGCTATCCTACAATAGTGGGTGCTATCCTACAACAATGGGTGCTATCCTACAATAATGGATGCTATCCTACAATAATGGATGCTATCCTACAATAATGGCGCTATCCTACAATAGTGGGTGCTATCCTGCAATAGTGGGAGCTATCCTACAATAATGGCGCTATCCTGCAGTAATGGGCGCTATCCTGCAATAATGGGGTTATCCTACATTATTGGGTGCTATCCTGCAATAATGGGTGCTACCCTACAATAATTGGAGCTATCCTGCAATAATGGGGGCTATCCTACAATAATGGAGGCTATCCTACAATAATGGGTGCTATCCTATCCTACAATATCCTACAATACAAGGGGCTATCCTACAATAGTGTGGCTATCCTACAGGAAATACAATAGATGAGATAAGGTTGGTATACCAATGGCTTTAACGGTTAATGGGAATTTAACGCTACTATTCCAGTCAGTTTCCCTTAGTTTGAAGGGATCTGTAGGCTCTGAGCCTAGACTGAGGAGTGAAGTGAAAGCAGGTGACCACACAATGGTTGGAGATGGTAGATGTGAGGAGTTTTTCACCTGAAACTGAGGCATTCGGTCAGGTACATCAACACATACATGTAAAACTGAGGGCACACCTGTGTGCTGCACTTACTGCCTCTCCTATAGATCTCTGAGTCAGGTTGTCAGAAAATGTACAATTCATCTTCTACCAATCTTCTCAATAACTCAAATTAGCGTAAGAAAATCAGGTTCAAAATACTGTTCAACATAACCAAACAGATTAGTTCAATCAACACAATACCAAATATACCCAGATATACCTAGTATTTATCACATTATGCAGCCTAATTTAACATAAATGTGTAGAGATGACGATTGTACATTTTCTGACAACTTGACCCCTATCATATCCACGAGTCATTGCAGACTTGGCGCGTAGCAAACATCTAGTTTGCCAATGTCCAACGACCTTGGTACTGAATCTAAACATGTCAGCAGTGGAGATCATCGTCGGAGATGTGACAATGCACCTGGTAGCTGGCACCTCACACCTTTACCTGTAGGCACTGAATTATAAAACCACATTCAGACATGAAGCCAGTGTTTGTACCTTACAAGCAGCATGTGAGTGCTATAATATGGGGCAGTCAGTCTATTCTAGGCCCCAAGTTGCGAGAGTCCCTTCAAACGAAGGGAAAGCCTCTGCCTCAAACCGCAAATTGCCATTATGATTCCATTAAGACCGCAAAATGTCATTATATTCCCATTAAAATGCCGAGTCCTCGGCCAGGAAAGATCTGCAATGTGCAGGTGTTTACCGACGAGACGTTATAGAAATAAATAATCCTTCCTGTATGGGTCAGATTATCTGAAAATGTACAATCAGCAGCTCTAAACATTTAGTTAATTCTGCTAAATTAGGCTTAGAATTATTAACACTAGGTATATAATATGAGTATATCTGGTATTAGCTGGTATTGTTTGGAGGGTTTTTTTTTTTTTTTTTTTGAAAATAAAAGGTTTTTATTCATTTTAGGCCGCCATCTTGACCTTTACACTTAGAACGAACGACACAACAAATGTGTATACCTTTATATTATATAGTTTTTTTGGTCTTTTCTTTTTTTCCCTTTGCACTTCTGGATCTGCTGGCATTGTGTTGATTCGCAGAATCTTTCAGTTATGTTGAACCGTATTCTGAGTCTCATTTCTATCATAAAATTAATGAGGTTTATTTTGGAGGATTGGTACATTTTCTAACGGCCTGACCTGTATACAGATAAAACGCTCTTGAAATGTCTTTCTATGTGGGTCAGATTTTCAGAAAATGTACAGTTGGCAGCTGTACACATTTAGTAAATTCTGCAAAATTAGGCTGCAATTTGGTCAATTTTAGGTAAATTCGAGTATATTTGGCATTGCATTGATTCTAGCAATCTGTTTGATTATGTTGAACTGTATTTTAAAATTTATTTTCGTCTGAAATTTGGGTCATTTGAGAAGATTGGCGAATTGAATTGTAGGCCTACATCTTCTGAAAATCTGACCCATGTGTGCCTTTCTACAGCCACCACCACCACCACCACCACCACCACTACCACTACCACCACCACCACCACCACCACCACCACCACCACCGCCACCACCACCACCACTGGACCATCGGTCATCCCTCATATCAGCACGGGGGTTGCGACCAGGAGGGGGAATGTGTGGGGATTGAGGTTGGGCAGTTTTCTGGCTCTGTGCTCCTAGAAAATCAACAGAGCCTTTCCCCTGCCTAAGTCATGTCCCATCAGTGCAATATCCGCCTGGAACCCAAGCTCAGGTCATAAATTACCATTAATTTATTGGAGCCTAAGGAAATGTGTCCCGGACCAGCCCAAGCTTGGTGTCCTGCTGCGAATTCTAACATCACTCATTGTATGTAGGTCTAGCTTGTGGGCCGGGTGACATTTCATTTCTCGAATTTTTGCCCTTTACACTCTGACATCTCGAATCTTCTGCTGCTTGGGTGTCAGTTGCTGTTCTCGTACAGTAGCCCAAACTGGAGTCTCCAAAAAATGTACAATTGGCCTTCAAATCCTCTCAAATGACCCAAATTTGAGACGAAAATCAGGTTTAAAATGAAGTTCAACATAACCAGACAGATTTATTGAATGAATACAACACAGAATACACTCAGATATACCTAGTATTTATAGTTTTTAACTCTAATTTAGCAGAATTTGATAGATGTGTAGAACTGTAGATTGTGCATTTCTGAAAAGCTGACCCAGTAAGTGGGAGTGGAGTACATTTGGTACATTTCTATCATCTCCTACACTATTTCTGCCATTCTTCACTCTATGCTGGACGACCCGGAAAAGCTTTTATTTTGAGCAGTCTCGAATAAAGAATTCATTCATTCATCCACTAGGATGGTATGTCAGTGATTGGAGGCTCACTGCACTAATGGCTGGCTTTCCTGGTCCTGGAGTAGGCGCCCTAATATGATTCTAATGGCATTTTGCGATTTGGAGCGAAGAGGGGACTGGGATGGCTTTCCCCTCAGTTTATAGGGACTCTCTGAATCTATATTGGTTTAGTTATAGTTCTGTGCATCGTTCCCTGTCTGCTAAATACAACATCGTTCCATTACTTCCCCAATTGTTTATTCTACTATACGCATTCCTCAATATGTCGTCTATGTCTTAACTGGCAACTGTTTCAAACCTCATAAATAAATGTAAACCCAAAAGTAATGCGAGTCCAAGCTTCCAAGCTGCATGTACACTGCACATGTACGTGCTGTAGTGTACCACCAAAGTACCACCATGTCCCAAGTCCCATCCCAGCGCGTGCCTCCAGATTTCAGCAGGGGAACCCCCTTACCTATTTCTCCTGATGTCCTGGCGTGTTCCTCACAATTCCATGAATACTTCTTGTTCATGTAGTCTCCTCATTACCACTCCATCATGGCAACAATGCATCTAAAACTGATCTTCATTTCCCACTATGACTGTATGCTTATGTGTGTGTGTTCAGCAATACACTCTAGGTCCAAACCCTCAGAGTCAGATCAGATAAGAATGGTATGTCAGTGATTAGACGCCTACTTCGCGAATCGGTTTCCTGGCCTAGTATATAGGCGTTTTAATGGGAATAGAATGACATTGTGGGGTCTCAATGGAATTATAATGGCAGTTTGCGGTTTGAGGCGAGAGGCTTTCCCTTCGTTTGAAGGGACTCTTTCAACTTTGGGCCTAGACTGAATGGGTCTGTCTAGGCTCAGGGTCTCCCAGATCAGATAATTATAAGAATAGTCGTCAGTGATTGGACGCCTAATGCGCTAATTAATGGCTTTCCTGGCCCTGTGGTTTGGAGCGGAAGGCTTTCCCTCAGTTCGGAGGGACCGTCTCAACTCTGAGCCTAGGCTGTACCCCCCCCCCCCCCCCCCCCAGTGTCCTTCCTCCTCTCCTTTTACACTTCCATTCTTTACCGTACGGTTGTAAGGAGATTGGCCCAATCTCGTAAAATCTTCACAAATCCTCTGAAATAATCTTCATATGCAGAAACAACTATAGGATGAATTTGCTCGACGCTCCAGTGCATTTTGACTGGAAGGAAGGTACATTATACTTCTAAAATGAATGAATGGTTAGTCCTTCCCCTTTGCCAACAGCTCATTGTAAATGTGTGCATTCTGATGTTGGTTCTATCAACGAATATATAATTTTATTCTCGTTGGTTCAATGAATGGCCAAGCATTATCGCTGAACACTGAATACCCATTACCTGACCCTGTACCTCTCCCTTCTATGGTTATAACACAAATCTCTCTTACTTCAGATGCATAGATCCCCCTTTTGTCTATTATGGGCTGAATTCAGAAGCTTAGTCTACACTCCTAATGTCTGCATAATCTCTCAAGTCTTAGCTCACAGTGTTTCTATTACTCAGATCTGAGATGACAGGTATCATTTCGCATTTTTGGACTGACTGACTCATCCATTTGTTTGAAAATGCAGTTCATGTTGAGGTTCGGGGGTTGTTAGTTGCTGCATATAACCCAAGCCTGTTTACAAACGAACACAGAGACTGGGCAATGGTCAAGTTAGCCTTTCCCTCTTCTATGTAAATGTACACACACATACAAATAGACAGAAAGATGTACCTCAAGACCCTGTACCCACTGACCTCCTCCTCCTCCCTGTCTTCCTTCATGATGTGGGCCAGAGGTAGTATACTAAGCAGGGGTTGCTTTAGGTACATTACCGTGACCACCTTTATGAATTATATTGCCCCCTTTAGGTTTATTTACCCCCCTAGAAGTTGTCCCTTTTACCCTTCCCTTCTCTATCCCTATCTCTGCCCCCCAAGATGTCCAAGTCTCCCTCCCTAGGCGGGCTGGAGGAGAAGTGGGGGGAGACAGGAGAGAGAGAGAGAGGAGAGAGAGAGCCTGTCATTGAACTCGGTCGCGTTGCAGCACAGGCTCTGCCTTGCTCGCCCGCTCTATACCCGCTTCGAACCAATGGCGGCCACAGCACCGCCACCAGAGCCACCTGGAGACTGTTGTGAGAAGCAGCGGCAGTAGGCCAGCTTCGTTGATTGCGACAGGATGCTATGTCTCCAGTCTCCAGTCGGATTACACTTCCAGGTAAAAAAATAAGCTTTAATTCTAGATTTAAACCCTGCCAAGCACTGGAGGTATTACCTGGGCAAGCGTCTGGAGGGTTGTTATTGACCCTGGAGGCCCTATAGACCCCCTGGAGGCTTTATAATGACAGGCTTCCTGGTCAGCCTCCCATGTAAATATCATTGTTTTGAATTTTGATATTACCTCTGGATTCTCTCATAATTCATTTTATTGTATTGGCAATGAAGGGATATTGTTTAGATAATCCTGGAATTCATTCTAATACTTGAGTGTCAGGTATTGGAAATCGCTGGCAGGGTCAGACCAAGGAGGTTGTTTATATTGTTCATACCAGATGTTATTGTCGTTGATACTTTTTTAACAGGTCAGGTCATTATTTTTCTATAGTGCACAATCTAGGTTGGGGACTACACTCTTTAGAGTATATTAGCATTTACTGGTTATTCAAATGTCAAGTTTAGAAGAGCTTAGCTAAGGCAGAAATAAGGTTTGTATTGAGATGATAGGTATAAGCACAGGGAGGTATAGATGGGTCTAGGACTAGGGGCTGGCAGCATGATTATAGAAGGACTATCCAATACATACACCCAGTATTAACCTTCTCTATTCCTTTGATGAACAAGGCTCTGGTGAAAAGCACCTTATCAGCAATCTAGGTCTGTGTCTTAGCTACGGTTTGGCCTTATCTCTGGGGACTCGGTCATTGGGAAGTGATTGAAATTACAAGAGATCCAAGTTGTCTCTAACCTCGACCTACATAGCCCCCCCTACCTCCCTCCTCTTCTCTCTCTCTCTCCTCTCTCTCTGTCCTCCCCTCCCCACCACTTCTATAGCCTATAATCTCTGTTACTCTATAAGCTATAATCAATCCTATCCTATCACGTTGCCTATCAACAATTGCAACCAAGATCTTGCTCTTGTCATGTGTCATGATATTATAGTATCCCTTCATGTGTGGACCGTTTGTTTACTATTTGTCAATTGTTAGGCCACCAGTTTGGGGTGGCCACCCATATGGGATTGTATGCAACCCCCTTGTCTTCAATATAATCATCCTCGATATTTTGGAGTAAGTGTGGAAGGTGTATTAGAAGTAGATGCAATCTGGACTACCTTACTACTACTACTACTACTACTACTTCTACTACTACTACATTCTACTACTAACTATTCAACAAAATATATACACATGACTTCAGAACTGGAACCTGCCTTCGTCATTGTGCTCAGTGATCCTGGATAAACCTTGTTATTACCATTAATATTACCATCAGTATATCGTGTGTATGTGTCTTCTTATAATTTGTGTGGATTTGCTGTCTAGTTTCTACCACGCACCCCTTCTCAATATATATTTATATGTATGTACACCATCTGAAGATATCCAGTGATAAACGAAGGTGAACTACGTTCCTGATGCATCTACTACCTCTATCGTTTGGTGTTGTTACATAGTTGGTTGCTTGTCTGCCAAATATTATCAGTTATATCACCTCAGTTGTTTCCAAGCCACTTCTGATACTGTTGTTACAGTTTTCCACTTTCTGAAACAACCCAGCCAGCATCTGAAACTGGACTTTTGGACTAACCTCAGAAGTTAATCGTTGAACAATTGGTGACAATATTGTAAAGCGAATGTTGGGAGGTAGACTTAATTTTCCTGAAAGGGATATGGAGTGAGTCCCTCTGCTGTATTAATGTACTACTTCTGAATAGAACAAACGGATTTTACACTCGCCAGTACCATATAGTTGGTTCTTGGGTTTCATTCAAATAGTCTAGGAAGTAGGAAGAAGCCAATACAGATATGGAATGAGGACTTTTTATCAGACCAAGGAAAGGAAATATAATCATAACAGGAGCTCAGCCCTCGGACGTATTGGGATTACGAAACAGAATGGAATGCATATCTTTATATAATCAGCTGGAAGGACATTAGCCTGGAACAGAGGGGGAGAAGAAGGACATATATATTGGACAGGAGATCCTTGACACATGCACTAGCATTACGTTGTAATCATACACATTCATGCACATGCATTTTGGACGAGGAGAAGGCGTAGCTACAAGGTAGGCCAGCCAGCCCCGCGTTCTCTGTACGTTGTACGCGCGCTCTCATTCACACTCCATAGGATGTCCGGTGAATTTGGCGGGCCTTTGGTGGTTGAATGTTGCATGGTAGTAGTGGGAGAAAATGCAGCCAGGCCGTACGATGATGATGACTTATAATGATGATGACATAGTACCTTTAGTATGGGACTAAGCTATTATAAGCAGCATGGGATACATTATTGGAGCACGGACCCGTCCTCCTCCCCACCATCGCCATCTTCATCGTCAAATTAACCATAATCATCTTGTCAGCCAGCAAAATAGCAATTCTCTTCACGGACGCCTACATGTTCACATGATTGTACGATATGTTTAATTTAAATTATTTCATTAACACTTCCATTTATTTCCAACCTGTTTATTTCCATTCGGATTCCAAATTGAATTGTTTTGTAAGAAAAGTGCGATCGACTTTTTAAGTCGTCACTCTATGTTTAATATTTAGTTCTCATGATCGATTATCTAAATCACAATTCACAATTTCAACTTCATTTTTTAAAAAAAATTCAACTTCATTGATCATTTATGCATACACGGAGATATAGAAGGAAACAGCTTGTGGGGACTCACACTGGCAGTCTCTCTGATCAGATAACAGTTGTATGTCAGTGATTGGACGCCTATTGCACTTAAGACTTCCATGCCCTGGAGTATGCGTCTTAATGGGATTCTAATGGCATTTTGCTGTTTGGAGCGAGAGGCTTTCCTTCAGTTTGGAATCTGAGCCTAGACTGAGTGTGCAAGTTGGGCCCCTTTTTCCCGTTCACATTTCTATATCCTAATTATTTCTTTTATTTCTTTTTAATTCCCAATTAGTATCTGTAACCTCCAGTAAGCATTTCACCTGATTTACCTATACCGTCCTAGGCGACCCAACCGTTCCCTATCTTCTACTGAACACCCAACCCACTCGCCCCTGTACTCGTCCCTTCATTAAATATCCCACCCCAACTTCCTTCTTCATTCCCACAACGAGATTCCCAGCAGAGCTTCTATTCTATCAGTTCCTCACCGACACACGACCTTGAATTGGTCATGGCTTCAGGTCTGAGAGACAATGAAGTGCAAAGAATGATTCATAATCATTGGATACAACGTCTTTGTTGCCTGAGTCACCTACAGCACTAGAGTCATTGTGCCAGCTAAGCCTTCTCTAGGCTTATGCACATTCAGACTACAACTGGCCACCATAATGAATAATGATATAAGGGCTCATTCTACTCTTGTATCTAACCTTTGATGGTTCACTCTTGTAACGGATCCTGTCTCCTAAATGTATACATAATTTCGATCATCACAGCAGAGGTTAATCCTGGGGAACACCTTGGGGATACATATTAATTCCTTTCATTCCCTGTAAAAATTGTTAATATTCTTGGGGTTGGGGGAGTGGGGTCGACTTCGAATAATTTCGTACAGTACCAGGACGTCAGAAATATACAATCGACAGCTCTACATATTTAGTAAATTCTGATATATTAGGCTGAAAAATGATTAATTCTAGGCATTTATGGACTACATGTATCGTATTGCCTCAAACAGTCTCTTCAGTTATACTGTACTCCGAATTGTATTTTGAGCCTCATTTTTTATATTTAATACATTGCCTTTAGATATTCAGTATAGGTTATAGAGAGACAATATGTAGCTCGTTGACAATTAGCTGAACTGAACATAACAGCTCTCCCGGAAAACGTTGATAAATATATTCAGGTGAACTTGATTAACGGGACCTTTGGCCATGTTTGTCTCATGCTTGGCAGGAGGGGAAGGAAGGAACCGCTTCTTTCTAAATGTCATTCCTCTCATCATCATTAATGCCACTAGTACCTCCTGTAGCTAATGGCTAGTTGCATAGTAGGTCGTTCCCAATAATAGCAATTTCCTATTTGGTCATACGATGCGATTGGAGTCTAGTATTTAGTCACAGGTTGTACATTTTACAGTCAAAACTCAGAGCCTGTCCCATGAGATTGGTTTGCCAATGGCTTTCCCGGCCCTGGAATAGGCCCACCACTACCGTCCTAATAGAGAATCAGTGTCCCTTAGTTTGAAGGGATCTGATATAGGCTCTGAACCTAGACTGTTTCTAGATCTACGCACTTAACATCGATTTCTTTGACAATCGGCCGTGTAGTGTAATATGTAAAAAAAATAGTTGGCAATATTGCTTCTCATTCAGATGCTACTTCCTTGTCGATCCCAAACATAAAAGGGACGATGAATTTGTCCACGGCCTGGGCTTTTCATTCAAAATTATCAACAATTCGAGGGACTTTTTATACATTTCCGGATCGGGCCATTCGAGGTTCAACCATACGTGTTCTATCTCTCGATCCATATTCATTTTTCTTCTCCCCCTCCCCCCATTCCTGCTCTATCTGTCTCGTTTTGTCGATGGACAAGAACGGCCAATGAGGCATTGAGGCATTGAGGGAGGTGGCAAGGAAGGAAGCAAGGTAGCTGAAGGTAGAAATAAAAGTGCGCGCTCGCTAGACGTTATTGTACTGATGTATTATATGGGGTTGGCCTTGCGGGTGGTCACGCTCTGTTTCACCCCCCAAGTAGCAGCAGTCTGTTTACACCCCCACCCCCACCCACCCCCCTCTCTAGCACACTGAGCCGGGTCATTCATTGTGCTGCATACTTTTGTGTCCCTAAGGTATTTTCAGGGACGAGAGACAAAAGCCCATGCATGCGTAGCCAAGTCTTCTATGCGGGCAGACTTTCTGTTTCAGTTCACCAGTCTAGGAATAGAAAGCTCCTCCTCCTCCTCCTCCACCCCTGTGTTGAGCAGTAGTCTATTTATCAGAAACCCCACCACCTCCTCCCCAGCACAAATTTACGAACTGGAAATCTAGGTGCGGATTTATTTTCAGTCAGTATTTGCACTCGATGCTGATGATAAGGTTCTTATTTTAGTGTGGACTAAATTTACCCACGATCATGTATGCTACACGACCCGTTTCATAATAATCTCTTCTCTAATTCTCTAACAACACGATTGCTTCGGCAGCATACATGGACACGATTTGTGTATATAAAACTAAAAGAAGTTAACATATTAAGAAAGGCTTATTATATACTTTAGTTGGGGACGGCATCACATTGAATGTTGGGTACATTTATAATGTTTTAACGATTTCTGGATACGTTTCGTGTTCTTGGAGCTTGAAGTTGGACCTAGCAGCAGTATTGTATTGTTAGGTTATTGTATTTTTGAAATATGTGTTTAGGTTAATGTTTTTAATGACAAACGACAAACGACACAAGACTTGCTCTTAGACGTGACTAGGATTGTGAAGTGGGCATTAATACTACTCATGGTTTTTTTGTCGGACCTCTATACTAGCTGGGATGGGAATTAGTGTGTGTACTTTGAACCCTCTCCTCAGATTGAACAAATTCTTGGTTAATCCACTATAACCATACCTCCCTGCTATATATAACTAACATGAAGATGCTTTTTAGAAGTAGGCGAAAGTTGGCATTCCTCATGGAAAATGAGAAGTTAGTGCACATGTATTACGTTCCCTTCGTCCCAATCTCCGTAGAATCACTGAATGATTTCACCTTCAGTTATAGGCGTTACGCTACTCAGCGCACATATATAATTATATACATAGAATAACTGGAGTAATAGTGATTGTTGTACGATTTGTTTGGGGGTCAGTAAAGAATATCAGCAAGCTGAGCCTGTCTTTATGATCGGCTATCCTACATACATACTGCCTGAGAGCTCTCTGTCTCTCTCCTCCACTCTCTGGGCGCCATGACGGTTCACGTTAACCCATGGCAGCCCGCAACCCATGACCTAGAATAAAAATCCCGACCAGTCCGCTCGCAATCCTTCCACCATTTCCCTTCTCCGCTTAGCGACCGATTTGCACCCAATCCATGCACCGCGATTCACATCTGGCCAAATATATGAACCTTAAGGGTGGATTTGATAAAGAATTGGTTAGAATTTGGTGCTAATTTGCCTGGAGAAAAGAGCGATAGTATCGGTGAGAAAAGGCAAGGCGAGTATGTGGCTGTTGTTGTGGTAGCGGAGTGTGGCTTGTCTGGCGCATAGGAAGGCATGCAAGCTCCACACAGATGATGCTTTCTACAACGGCGGGTCAGCTGACACCTCCAGCTTCTCCCATAATTTGTGACCATTGCTCCCAATCTATCCCGTCGTCAGGCCCACGGGCCAACCCAGGTAGGTCATTTTGCCATTTGTGTCCTCGCCCACCGGGATTTGGAAGATTTACTCGCCGAGATAGCTTTCTAAAATGCAATATTGTTGTCAGGAAAGGCAGGCCTTGGATCTGGCCCCGACTCGATTCCTCCTCCTTCTCTCCTGCCTGGGCCGGTGAACGGTCTACTACAACTACTACATGATAGAGCTCTTGGAAGGAGAACACTACTACTGAAAGAGCTTCAACCCTACCATCCCCAAGGCTTACACATTACACATCATCGACCCCAGTGCTCTTATTGTTTTGTGCTTATAATACACACCCATTTACACTCAAGCTTGACCGTCTGATTTACCCAGGCCAGAGACTAGAGTTGGGATCATGTTGGGTGCACACAGTACTAGTGGATGTATGGACCGTTCTCGTCGGCAATCATGATGACGGTGACCCCAGTTCGTCAGAAGGAATCATCATACGAAAACAAATCGTATATGAACTACTACAGCACAGTCACGGTACTTAATGGAATACCTTACTACTTCAATGGATATTATTGTTACCACTAGAATCTCCTTCCTCTACCTTCTTGTTCATGCACTGGATTATATATTATGCGTTGAATGTTATTATTATTATTATTATTCGCTCGTGTTCTTCGTCTTGGTGTGTCATGGCTTGTGGAAATGGTTTCTCTTGCCCAGTCATTTTACCCAGTACATCCATGTAGTAGTAGGTCTAGTTATACTTGGGCTTGGAGCCAGACTTGGTCTTGTCGGATCCTACATATATATGATGTACATACACTCAATTAACGTTAACCCAGCCAACCAGATGGACAGATGGAGTTAAATTACCTCAAGTATTCACACTCTAGCATTGCCATCTTTGATACTGCTCTCAAGATTTCTTTTTAATTTTACCATATTTTACCCCCACCGTTTCGAGTTCTGCTGTTGGGGTTGGTCCAAGGGTAGTATACTAGGGGTTATTTAAGGTTTTGCTATTCCTCAACTGAAATGACTGAATGTCGATCCAGCATATGCCTCCGTAGGATACTGCCTTCTGTTGTTGTTGTCATACCTGACATATTGCATGGTTAGGTGTTAGAGCCTCTCTATTGATTACTCCCGATCATGTAGTATACTACCATCTATTTTGTTTAACTGGGATATACTAGTAAATACAAATTGACCCCCCCCCCCCTCCCTCCGGTTCCCCCCTCGTTAGGAACTGAGCTGGGTCTTGGGGATTTGGGTCCTTTGGGTTTTCGCCGGTTAGCCAAAGCAAACCCCAAGCTTTTATTGATAATAAGAATTCGCCTTTCCTTATACAAGTGCCATGGGGAACTATTCAAATCGAGAAACTATCAATTATTTTCCTACGTGTGCCCTTGTCTCTGACTCGCTGTCGTTTACCTGAATGGGATCTTAAGGTAGGCAAGCAAAGCTAGAGCGAGGAAGGGCTCTTTCTCTCCACCTTGGCGGTTGGGGGTTTGTGGGGGGGGGGGGAGTAGATATGGTTTCTGATCAATTTATAATCATTGTCAAAGCCTGAAGAGGACTGGCCTGGCCCTGTTTACACTATCTTGCCTTTCCCGCCAAATTCCCCCTTATCATAGCACTAGAAAGGTGTGTATCTAAGCCGAAATGCATTGAAAACAGATATGGCTTCATTTACCATTCTTGTCTTATCGGGGAGTTGGCTGGTCGGGGGGCGGGAGGTGGAGGGAGGGAGGGCGGGGGTGGGAGGGCCCCAGTTGTTGTTGGCCATGATTATGCTCTTGTTAGTCCTGACAACGCACGTCTAATGTATTATCGCAGGCCAGAGAGATAAAGGTGGACCTTAACCCTTCGCTCGCAATGATATGATATCCTTCTTAAGCAGAATTAGATCAAACGCAATCCCGTTGGATTCCTATCTTCCGCTAGTCAGTCCTCTAGGATATTCTACCTCGCTCCCCCTCCCCTCCCCTCTCTTTCTCTTTCTCTTTCTCTTTCTCTTTCTCTTTCTCTTTCTCTCTCTCTCTCTCTCTCTCTCTCTCTCCCTCCCTCCGTCCTCTAGGATATTCTACCTCGCTCCCCCTCCCCTCTCTCTTCGCTCTGCCTCTCCCTCTCTCTTTCTCTGTCTCTCCTCTCTCTGCCTCTATCCCCCACCCCTTTCTTTCTCTTCCGTCTCTCACATGTTCTTTCAACCTTAGAGTAATATCATATGTGATATTACTCTAAGTTTCAACCTTTCTCGTGTCGTCTCCTGGGATACAGTGCCAGTTGAAACCTACAGCAATATAACTAGTACTATGACATAATCTTTGGAACCTCTGGGAAGCCCAACTTCATAAATCTGAAACATCTGAAATGTGCCAACAGAATGAAGGGCATTATCTAGAACATGGAAGGTATTTTATCAATGCCCTGTCCCAAGAGCCTTCCCATCCCAGAAGCCTTCCCACTATGTCTGCCGCAGCTCCATCATTTTAGACCGTTCTGATTATGGAACCCTCAACGGTGGAGAAATGTAACGAGATTACGTCTGTGGTTGTCACATATATAATATTCATCCATTTCTATGCCTCTCTGACATAGCCCGCTATCAGACTAGATAAGGAATCATGGCATGTCTTTGATTTGATGATCCATGTCTGTGATATGGTGTTGGAGGCTTATGAAATACGACTGTTTAGTCCATTGTTTGTTCCCTACCGTTGAGATAAATGGAATTGCAGGTTCCTTGTTCTAGAATCATGTCAGTCTCGAGTGTGTACGAGTACGTGTGCACGTGCTGTGATTTCTGTAGACATAAATTTTAGGTTCACAGCCACTCTTGAGTCTCAGATCAGATAAGAATGGTATGTCAGTGATTGGACGCCTACTGCGCTAATGGCTAATAGGCGTCGTAATGGGATTCTAAGGGCATTTTGTAGTTTGGAGCGAGATGCTTTCCCTCAGTTTGGAGGGAGTCTCAGCTGTGAGCCTGGACTGAGCTTGTAATCCAATCTCCCAATGTTTTTCCCAATTATTTCCCCATTGTTCTTAGAAAGGAAGCATTTGATGAAATATAGATTTCACTTGGCGCCATTTCAACCTGTGTATATTTATGAAAAGGACATCTGCAGTATGGATTGTTTCTAGCAGCTGGGTCAGATTTTCAGAAAATGTACAATTGGCATCTGTACACATTCAGTGCATTCTGCTAAATTCAGCTTCAATTTGATCAATACTAGGTAAATTCGAATATATTTAGCATTGCCTTGATTCTAGCAATCTGTTTGGTTAGGTTGAACTGTATTTTGAACTTTATTCTCGTCTAAAATTTGGGTTTTTTGAGAGGATTGGTGAAGGTGAATAGTACACTTTCTGGTGATTTCACCCACTCTACCCGTGATGTCCCACTTGGATATCGCATGTGCCCTGCTATACATGTGATATCAGGGTACATACATTCAGATACAACCCACATCGATTCAAGCTAACACATGGGTTCAATGTCACATTTCGACGTATCGCCTCGACTATAAATTTGTTACGTATCATTGGAAGGGATATTGATAAAACTCATAAAGTGCTCTTCACCCTCTGCTGGCAATCCATAGCCACGGCCTGCAATGGCTGCCCACTGTATGATGGGTGGAATGAACATGGATGAAACCCATCTCTCGTCCGCCATCTTCCTCCATTCATATTACTTACAGCTTGCTGCAGGCAGGTGTCTCCCTGTGTTCAATCAATTACTTCACCCACATGTATCATGGTCAGATTTTCAGAAAATGCACAATCTACAGTTCTACACATCTTATCAAATTCTGCTAAATTAGAGTGAAAAATGATAAATACTGAGTGTATTCTGTATTGTATTCATTCAATAAATCTGTCTGGTTATGTTGAACTGTATTTTGAACCGGCTTTTCGTCTTAAATTTGGGTTAGTTGAGAGGATTGGAGAAGGTGAATTGTACATTTTCTGGCGATTACACCCATGAGGTGTTATGTTATAAACGGCTGCACAATTACTGGGACTAGAGCCAGAGCAATATTCGATGTTATTCCACCAGTCGGACATTTCCACATATCTCACTATGTGCAGGCTAATTTAAAGTCTGATATTAACAATCTTACCACAATAACCTTAGACTATAGCCTTGAAGAAGCTTGAGCAAAAAAACATGACATGCATTGTCAAAGGAAGACTTATTTGACTTCATATTCTATTCGGAATAATGCCCATTCAATCCAATATTGTGCTCATGAAAGAAGGCCCTGAGCTTCTAAGTAAGACTAAGACATGCGATATGAAAACGATATGTCGTGTATATAATATATACGTCATGTATATAATAGTATACTTTTCTGAATCATGTGTTCCTCAGCAGTCCTCAGATCCGATAAGAATGATATGTCGGCGATTAACGCCTTTTGGAGCGAGAGGCTTTCCCTCAGTTTGGAGGGACTCTCTCAAATCTGAGCCTAGACTGAACTTGTTTGTCGTGCGATATGCACATATATATAATATATTGAACCAGTGGGTTTGGCTCTTTATTGCTCATCAGTGGTGTATATTGGCATTATTGGCCTATAACAGGAATAGTAAAGACTACACTGGGCATGTGGCTGTGGGCTGCAGCTGTCCCTCCACCAGTACAGGCTCACATTTTCAAAAAATGTACAATTGGCAGCTGTGCACATTTAGTAAATTCTGCTAAATTAGACTGATAATGGCCAATACTAGGTAGCTTTGAGTATATTCGGCATTGCATTGATTCTAGCAATCTGTTTGGTTAGGTTGAACTGTATTTTGAACTTTATTTTCGTCTGAAATATGGGTTATTTGAGAGGATTGGTGAATGTCAATTGTACTCTTCCCCTTACACCCGCCCAGCCACCCATGTCATAGTGTAACGAGGGAGAGTGGGAGAGACAGCTGTTCTGATTATGAAACCTAGTCATGCCAGAACTGACTATTACTGCCCTATCATTCATCTCCTTATATAATTGTTTATGAAATCAGAAACTGACTCGTAGTTGTATGTTTGAATGATATTAGAGTAAGAAAGAATCTTACTCTGCGAAATAACTTACAGGACAGCACATTCGAGTACGTCTTCACCATTGTATGCCACACCAGAATCTATGGCCACACTTTTAATTAGGGTTTTATGTGGACCAGCAATGGAGGAGGTAAAGGTGGGAGGGGGGGGGGGTCCGACTACTCATTAAAGGATTAAGGATGGCTGGACGGCGTGGGGGTGGGGGTGGGGGGAGTGGACGTGCTCATTACAATGTTGTCCAGTGCACATTTAATCATTATCCCGCACGATAGATTATACAGGTATACTACAGTCGATGGATAAGGTGTTTAATAACCACTGCAAATGTATGTTACAATGAGGTTGTATATATGGGTCAGATCTTCATTGTAATTTCTGCTAAATTAAGCTGAAATTTGGTCAATACTAGGTAAATTCGAGTATATTTGGCATTGCATTGATTCTAGCAATCTGTTTGGTTAGGTTGAACTGTATTTTGAACTTTAATGTCGTCTGAAATCTGGGTTATTTGAGAGGACCCATATATATGTGCGGAAATGGAAGGAATAGTCGTACGCCTGAAATGACCAAGTAGATTGGAGTTGACAGGTTGCTGTGTCCTCCAGGAGTGACAAACTAGAAACAGTTTGTGCAAATAGTTTCTACATTCCAGCTCATGAACCGTTTGTTTTGGCTAAATCCTAGCGGCAGGGGTTTCGTTAAGTGTACTGTGTACTATCGGGAAGTGCGGTCAGGTCGTCGGCATATGTACAATCGCCACCTCTACGCATTTAGTCAATTTTGTCTAAATTAGGGCAGAAAAAAGATGATTAGAATACTAACTAAGACTATCTGAGTCTATTTGGTATTGTTTTGATTTAAAAAGAAATTCCATTCGGTGATGCTGCACTGTATTTGGAACCTAATTTTAAACAAATAAATTTAGGTGAATTGAGAAGATTGACCAATTGAACATTTTGAGGTGACTTGGCCCATACCTAGAGTGGTAAACAAAAGCCGAATCTGGGCAGTATAATCTCATGTGTATGTTTGTCCTCGATCTCCTGTATTTTCGCATGGTAGTGATGGTAGTTTGGACAATTGCCAAGATCTGACTCGTACTCGTTGTAGGAAACCAAGGGAGTCACTTACTTACTTGCTGAATGCTACATGCACGCCCCTACAGACCGCTTATTGTACTATTCAGCATGTTGTATTGCTATTACGTAACCAGATTTAGGTGTGGCTCTCTGTGTTGGGTAGGGGGTTGGGGAGAGCCCTGTGTGTTGGGTAGGGGGTTGGGGAGAGCCCTGGCTAAGTGGTCGGGGTGGGTGGAGCCCTGGCTGTTCCTCCATTAGCCCCTGTACTGACGCCATTTTCGATATATTCTTCTACCTTTAGGATTAGGGGAGCCATACATGGGTCAGATTTTCAGCAAATGTACAATTGGCACCTGTACACACATTTAGTAAATTCTGTTAAAATAGACAGTAAACATGGTCAATACTAGGTATATCTGGATATACTTGGTACTGCCTTGATTTAAACAATCTGTTTGGTTATGTTGAACTCAGTTTTGAACCATATTTTTGTCTTAAATTGAACTTATTTGAGAGGATTGCTGAAGGTGAATTGTACATTTTCTGGCGATTTTACCCCAGTATTCATAATCGAAGATCTTCTCTAATATTCCTAGCATATCTGTATCATAAAACTAAGAGATATGCCCTGAACGTGTACGGCACCCCAATATAAAATTATATAAAATATGTCCCCTTTTCTGTCCCCTTATCATTATGTCATTGTTGTCTACAGTCTAGGCTCAGAGTTGAGAGAGTCCCTTCCAACTGAGGGAAAGCCTCTCGTTCCAAACAGCAATATGCCATTATGATCCCATTAGGATGCCTACATTAACGCAGTAGGCGTCCAATCACTATCATACCATCCTTATCTGATCTGGGACTGAGAGTTACTGTGAACCCCTAGAGACTGATTGGTTTCCACTGGTCAATACCGCAGGCCCAGCTGAAAACCATGGAGTATTGAACCCATGAGTAAACAAGCTGTAGGTGTGTGTGTGTATTGGGTGGGTGGGGGGCTTATGGAGGTAAATAATGAAACTTAGGGCAGCAGTTGACCACATGCCTTGCCCCTCGCCTATATCAGAACTGTACCCATTTCACACTTAACAAAAACCGAAGCAAACTGAATCGAACCAAATTGAATCGTTGCAAACTGATTTATTAAAACGGTTCTGTTCACACTACTATAGAATGCGCTTCGTTGCACTTGGGCACCTCACTTCTGTTCACACTACATTCTGTCTCCTGGCGAATACAATTCATTTTGGTTCACACTAGTCTAGCTCAAATAACATTGGAAAAGCTAATCGACTTGTAGGATCCACCTACCTTAGGTGAACCCCAGCTTCGCTTTACTTTAGATATAGTTTGGAATCGTTTTGAGGTGTAGTGTGTCTCGTGTGACTGTAGAAAGCGCTCCAATCGCTTTGAAACTCTGCCCTCTTGGCTCATACAATTTTTAAATTTGAAGCATCTTATAATAAAGCAAGTTTAATGTCTTACGAATAATTGTCTCGATTGGTATTGGAGGAACTGATTCAAGTTGATTTGTGAACTTGAAACTGACGAAAAATTGGCAAACCTTTGTCTTTCTAACACATACATACTTACCTGTTCCCCTGCCCCCCCCCCTCCCCCCCCCCCCCCCCCCCACCCCAACTAGCCTGCTATTGTCGACACACGTTGAAATGCCACAGAAACTGGGTTAGATTGTGTGGAACTACGTCTTATAATTGACAGCTAAGGAGGCTATTTAGGTATTCCACCCATCATCTACGCGGTGAAGGAGATGCGATAGGCCCGGCGTCAGCTTTCCTCCTTTTCCTGCTCTTTCGCCGAAGAGAGATGAAAGTATTGAATGACCGGAGAGAGAGGTTTTAGTTGCAGTTGCAAGCTAAGATTATACTGACTGGCATCTACGGCGCATTAATCATGTCATGCTTTCAGTCTAATCTATGTTTAAAGGTGGCATTGAGCTTTTCCACCCTACCCCCTCTGGCACCTACATGCCTTCCTGGCCTCCAGTACATACAGTGCCATGGGTCAAATCGTCAGAAAATGTACAATCGGCAACACTATACATTTAGAAAATTCTGCTGAATTAGACAGTAAAATTGTCAATATTAAGGTATATCTAAATATATTTGGCTTTTTGTTGATTTAAACAATCGTGACATTCATTTCCAATTTTCACATGTTATTGGAACTGCTGTGAAGCGATGAGGTGTCCTGGTAGAAAATAAAGTAAATCATGACATTCCACTTGACCTTCATTTGTGGGGGAATATATAAAGTTCAGCTATAAAGGAAACTGAAAGCTATGATATAATATTAAACAGGAAATTGCAGGAAAAAGTTCAGTTTAACCGAAAATTCTGCTAAACCGTGTTCAGGTTCAGTGCAACACAATGTATAGATGGATGAAATTTCCAGAAAATGCACAATTTACATTGTTTAGAAACCCTCCCAAATAACCCGAATTTAATACAAAAATGAGACTCAAATCACAATTCAACATAACCAAACACATCCTTTGAATCAACTCAATATATCCAGATATACCTAGTATTAACCAGTTTCCTGCCTGATTTGGCAGAATTTACTAAATGTGAAGAGCTGCCGATTGCACATTTTATGAAAATCTGACCCAGGTTGTCATTCTTCCTTAGGTGTTTTCCTGTCGATGGAATGCATACAGGTATTACACAATATACTATATATAGACTGGGGCGGGGTGGGGGTGCATTGAGCTGTGAGAGGACGTGAGGCCATTAGGCAATCCATCCCTGCCTAGCGACCTGCCGATCTTGAACCAACTCAGCTCCAGATTTGGCAATGACGTGTAGCACTGGCTCTGTATGAAATAATAATTCTTAGAAGAGGGGCCTATATAGTATTAAACAGTCTAGGCTCAAAGTTGTGCAAGTCCCTCCAAACTGAGGGAAAGCCTCTCTCTCGCTCCAAATCGCAAAATGCCATTAAAATCCAATAGAAGCCGACTCAAGTCTCCTTGGAGAAAATCCCCCCCCCCCCCCCCCACAACAACTTGATAAAAAGTCATATTTTAATGGGTGGTATTTTCCATCCTGAGGAATACATGATATCTCAACTGGCAATACTACTCAACACAGTTGTTAAGTCGCAGACAATTAATTACTGCTTTGAATATTGAGTTCGATTTCATTCATTAAGAACAATTATTCTGTATCATTCGTTTTAGGAATAATGAATCTTGATGAACCTGCTTTGCAAATGAATATCATAGTCCCATTTGTGACTTGTCTTTAGAGTTCCAAATTACCACGTAGAAGAAAATGGCTATTTCTTTCTTGTGGGAGAGGCGAGTTAATTAAGGTAGATATGCGCCAGGTCTATTGGAATATGGAAATGCGTAGAGGAAAGGGAATAGAAGCGCTGATTAACAAAAGGGAGACCCCCCCCCCCCCTTTGTAGTCCATATCTGCTTCATATAAGGGTGAAATCGCCATAAAACGTACAATTCGCCTTCACCAATTCTCCGAATTTACCCAAATTTCAGACGAAAAAAAAGTCCAAAATACAGTTCAACGTAACCAAACAGATTGCTAGAATCAATGCAATGCCGAATATCAGAGATTTACCTCGTATTGACCAAATTGCAGCTTAATTTAACATAATTTACTGAATGTGTTCAGCTGCCAATTGTACATTTTGTGAAAATCTGACCCATAAAAGGCCTCCTGCTCCTCCTATAGTTCGATTCATATGAACCGAGCTTTTTAATGATCTGCTTTGAATTCTATATAATATACACCAACATACCTCTTAATAATATATTCTCAACCACTCTCTCCGCTGAGAAGGGAATATCTATAATAGTTCCCTGGTAAACTGTGGATTATACATTTTCTTTTATACTATCGACTGCATACAAGGACAAATGGTGGTTATCAACTCATATTTTGCCAATCTGACAAGAATTACGTCTTTTTTTCTAACAAGCAATACCTTAAGGATTTATGAGTGAGACACAGACACACACAGCATATAATAATCACAGATTTTATTGTGGGTGAAGCAAGCTAGTCTGTAGACTAGCCCTCGTCCCCAACACAGTTGTATGTAGGCCCCTAGTGCAGGTTTACTACTAAAGTTCCTCAATCGAGGCAGTACTCACTCTAATAATTAGTGATAGTGATAAGTACAAGAAAGATTTTAATTCTTTAGAAATGTCATTAAAAAGAAATCACACTTTTAAAGCCAGTCTATAGTCTAGCTAGAACATTAGGAAGCCTTCTATATAACGTGAATCATCAAAACATATTTAAAAGGAAAAGAGGGATGAGTCATTCATGTATTCTTCACTTTTTCGTATTTTTCAGGCTGAGAGACCTGGGTCCACTGCTAAAACGCCCCAGTCAGTGAAAACCGAGTCGAACAAGACGTTAAAAAGAAAGCTTTTTTCCCCTGGTGGAGGCACTTCAGACGATGAATGTGGTATGTGCCACTTCCTTTACAGTATAGCAATAAAAAATCCAGATAGAAAAGGCTGAAGGAAAAAAAAAGTTGGTTGGTGTATGTATGCGTGAGATTGACGGAGGGAACAAGATATGCTTTATTCCTGGGGAATGAATGGGTGGATGGATGGATGGATGGAAGGGGGTATTTGGGTCAGATTTTCATAAAATGTACAATTGGCAGCTCTACACATTTAGGAAATTCTGCTTAATTAGGCTGAAAAATGATGAATACCGTGTATATCTGGGTATATTTCGTATCGTGTTGATTTAAAGTATCAGTTCTGCTATGTTAAACTGCATTTTGAAGCTGATTTTTTATCTTAGATATGGGTTATTAGTGAGGATTGGTGAAGGCGAATTGTACATTTTCGGAAGATCTGACCCATCTAATATAGAACCCAAAATCCTTAACAAAAAGTGGAAATCAGCTGGGTCACGCGATCGTTCCTTGCATGACATGTATGATAATTTATATATTCGTGAATTTATAAAGTGTTTCTGTAAGTTTAATGGAACTGGGTCTTTTGCCCCTTATAGGTATAGGTGCATGTAGGGCATGCTAAGGGTCTGCTAGTTGATCCTTTAGTACTATGTACATTATAGCATTGGTGGTAGTGGGAGACTGCAGGAAGCCTATGGATACACTTTTATCTTTAATAACAGTTGAATGTTTATGTTACACTGATTAATTGTTAAATAATAAAAAAATATTTACATAGTCTATATCTAATCCCCTTGTAATATTACTTTAGTAATGAGACATTATTAGATGTTGAATCAAAATTAAGTTTAATATCATGATCAGTGAGTGGTTGCCTTCAGATAATTTCCACGAGGAGGAGTCGCAATTGATTAGTCTGCTTGGTTGTTTTTATATATTTTTTTTTTTTAGTTTTAATGTTGTATATTTCGTGACATGTTTCGGTCTTCATTCAACAAGCATACCTTTTTTCCTTCTTCTCCTTCATCCGATTTTTTTTAATCTTCAACAAATGGCTTCTTGCCCTTCCAGAACCAAATCATAAGAGGGCTACGCCGAAGCGCCGGAGGAGTTTGCTCGCAGGGGAAGCTTCGCCACCTCCACCAGGCCCCCAAACCACACCCAAACATGGAGCAGCGAGCGCTGAGCGGCGACTCAATGTGCCGCTTTCTGAGCGACAGCAGCTTGCTCTGCTGATGCAAATGGCACAAGAGGAGACTCATCCCTCAGGTACGTTTTTTTATTTTTTTATCTTTAAGAAATTTTATTCTGCTAAAGCCGGGATAGTGTGAACACACAGGCAGAATCCCATTATTGTGCGTCCAATTACTTGGCCTAGTCCAGGGTCAGGAAAGCCATTAGTGCATCACTGACATACCGATCTTTTATTTTTAAGGAATTTTATTTTGTTAAAGCCGGCTTAGTGTGAACACATTTTTAAGGAATTTCATTCTGTTAAAGCCGGGATAGTTAGAGTTATTAGAATCCCATTATTGTGCGTCCCATTACGTGGCCTACTACAGGGTCAGGAAAGCCATTAGTCCACCACTGACATACAGATCTTATCTGATCTGATAGGCTCTGAGCCTAGACTGGACTGATTAAACCCACTTATGTTGGATTATATTGGATCCGTTGGCCAAGTGACCGATGTGTTTTCCCCAATAAATCAGTCGGTCTAGTGTTTCCTAGCTTTAGTAGATGACATACCACGGGGTATTATGGTAGAATTATCATGCAGCTTGCTGTATTACAGCCAAGGATAATAATGAGGAATTATAATAATTAATAACAACGACAATAATAATGATAGTTATACTGATGCATAGATTAGAGCAAGAGAACAAGTAAGAACTATATTGCTCGTATTAAATTAAAATATGATAAAAGCTATCCTGTGACAGCTTCAAGTCTTATTGTAGGTTTGTTATTGATTGTGAAGTCTTATTAAAACCATTGACTGCTTTAAATAGCGAAGTCGCCGATGAATCCAACATTTTAGTGTTAGATTTTAGATTAGCTATTTTATAAGCAACACTTAAATAAAATAATATATACATATGGATCCAGGCTTAGTTTTGAAATAATAAGGGGAAATAAACCACCTGAAAATCATTGTTTTGTTTTTATTTTATTAATTTCATTTTTTTCTATTTCAGATTCATCTTCTCCTCGGCCCTCAACGCCTAACCACACGGAGACTACCCCCAATAATAGTCTAGGATTAGGTAACAGAAGAACGCCCTCCTCCACGTCCTCCTCCACTACTCCAGTAGACAAGAAGGTGAACAAGCGCGGAGAAACGCCGCTCCACCTGGCCGCCATTAGAGGAGATGGTCGCCAAACCAAGAGACTAATCAAACTCGGCGCTGATGTCAATGTTAAAGACTTTGCTGGTAAGATTTTCATTTTTTTTTTTTTTTTTTTCATATTTTCCCCAAATTTTTTATTCATGTATGGGTGCAATCTTTTTTTAAACATTTCCTTTAAGTACGAAACACACTGAACTGAACCAATCGATAAAAATTGGTCATAAATCGGTTCAGCGGGTTCGTCAATCGAACATAATCGGTTCAAGCGCTTCATCAACCTCAATCGGTTAGATACAATCGGTCAACCAACAGATTTTTTCTTTCTCATAACTCTGTCGGTTAAGTGTGTCTGATGCTTTAGTGAGTGCTCTTTGAATCTGATGCGGGGGGAGGGTTTATAGAACAAGGTCCTTCATAAAATAGAGAATTTGGATCAGGATTCTTGTTAGGATGTCTTTTCTTCCTATATTTTTTTTCGATGTGAATAGCATACCACTTTGCCTTTTTTTCTCGCCTCCCCTGATTCCCCCCTCCCTGTTCCACCATTTATTTTTATACTCATCCCCCTCCTCCTTCTCTCGTTGTCTACGGCCTTGGATCTCTTTGATCTTCGATTAGGCATGGGTGCTCGCCCAAGTTAAGTATGACTAGTAAAGTGCAAGATATTCCTGTATCCATACTACTGATGGACGACCCTAGCCCTTATGGGTCGGATTTTCAGAAAATGCACAATCTACAGTTCTACACATCTATCAAATTCTGCTAAATTAGAATGAAAATTGATAAATACTAGGTATATCTGAGTGTATTCTGTATTGTATTCATTCAATACATCGGTCTGGTTATGTTGAACTGTATTCTCGTCTTAAATTTGGGTTATTTGAGAGGGTTGATGAAGACCAATTGTACACTTACTGGAGTCTTGACCCCAGTATAGATACAGGGTGATTATTAAGGCTAACATATGGCGGTTAACGAGTGCATCTTTTACCAATAGGAAAATAATGAACTACATCTGTAAATATACCTGTTATTTCAACGTGATCTACTCCTCCTCCCCCGCTTCTCTCTCCTAGCTCTCCCCTCTCTCCTGCATACACTCTCTCTCCCTCGCTCTCCTCCTCCTCCCCCCCCCCTCCTCTCCTCCTCCTCCTCTCCTCCTCCTCCTCTCCTCCTCCTCCTCCTGCCCCTCCTCCTCCTAGCTCTCCCCTCTCTCCTGCATACACTCTCTCTCCCCCCCCTCTCTCCTCCCTCCCCCCCCCCCCTCTCTCCTCCCTCCCCTCTCTCCTCCCTCCCCTCTCTTTTACCCATACCATACCCATGGATGACAAGACCTTATACTTCAGAACCTGCCTTATACGTGGCCTACGTGCCACAGAGATGTCTCATGTCAGAGGCAAAAACACTTCATGTGGCATTTGGAAACTTGTTAATGATACGAGATACGCCATATGGGACTATGTCCGCCATTAGCTGAGGCAAAAACACGTGTATCCATTAGATATAAATACAAATACGCCTTTTTCTTCTGCTTACATTCGTCTTCCTTCAAATTTAATAACAAAGATGCTGCTGCAGCAATGCTTCTTAAGACGTCGACCCTTTTTGCAATTTTACATTTGCATATCAAAGCTTGTGAGCTAGTGTTGTGTGATTGTATGCCTCCTGTCACAGTTTTTGCTGCATTTCTCGTCAGTTGTAGTTTCAAGATCCACCTGATAGTTTTCAAATTGAACTACCTGTACTGCCTCGTGGTGCTATATATATGTATGGTCTTCCGGAGTACCTTATGGTATGGCTGTACTATCTATATCTTGTAGGTTTTCTGAGAAGAACCTGTCTTTCTATGAAACCTTTCGCTCTGATTGTAAGTAAATTCAATCAATGGAAAACTTGGGCTGGATGTAAGGAGAAGTGCTAAAGATGTCAATGGGTTCTCTTTGTTGAGATGAGTAAAATGAAATGGTCCAGAAATAGGGTACTAGTCTATGGCAGTAGAGTGGGTGGGTGGGTGGGAGATGGCTCTTGTAACCCCCTTGGATAACACTCAACCCCCCCCCCCCCCCCCGCACTCCCATTCAGACTGCATTGAACCAGGATGACAGAAAAAAAAATCGAATTATCCAACTTTGTATGACACATTGAGCGAGTGTTTTTCCCCCATTGGCTTGACTCCTATTCATGGGTCAGATTTTCAGAAAATGGCAGATCAACACATTTAGTAAATTCTGCGAAATTAGACTAAAAAATCATCAGCACTTGATATATCTGAGAATATTGCGTATTGCCTTGATTCAAGCAGTCTGTTTGGTTATGTTGAACTGTATTTTGAAACTGATTTCTGTCTCAAATTTGGGTTATTTGAGAAGATTGGTGAAGGTGAATTGCACCTTTTCTGGCGACTTCACCCATATTCATCCAGCTGCACTGGCAGCCAATATGCAGACAGGTCAGCTAGATCTTGTTTTGTTTTTTTCTTTGTTTTTCTCTTTTTTTTGGCCTAGTATTGGACCCCAGTCTTTCCTGACAAGTACAAGCTGTCTGACTTAACGAACAGTCTAGGCTCAGAGCCTCTCAGATCAGATAAGAACGGTATGTCAGTGAATGGAAGCGTACTTCGCTAGTAATAGGTTTCCTAACGCAGTAGGCGTCCTAATGGGATTTCAATGACATTTTGCAGTTTGGAGCGAGAGACTTTTCCTCAGATTAGAGGGATTCTCTCAGCTCTGAGCCTAGACTAAAAGGCTAGAAGTTTTGTAGGTGCTGATTGATCACCTGGGGTGAATGGCATCAATAAGATTAGAATAAATCTATTTTACCCTTGTCTAAGGCTGAACTAGTTATGACAACTAGCACTTCACCCCTACTAGGCAACTGTCTAGGCCAGCCATCATGACCTGTCACCTTAAAGCCTTACTTAATCGTTCTCATAACAAATCCCTTTGACAGCTCCACCCCCCTACTCTAGCCCCCTCCCACTGATGACCCCCTTTTACCCAACTATTACCCGTACCAGACAATGAACCTATTTTGTGACCCCATAACCCAAGAGTTAACATAACCCCCTCGTCCCCAATCTCCTCCAAACCCCCCACTGGCCCTTTGTGTTACCCCCCAACTCCCCCCCCCCCCCCCCCCATCCTCCCTCTCCCCTCCCACACTACCTGGGTTAAAGAGGGTCGTGGCGGGCTTCTGGTTGCCATGGAAACTAACCCTATTGTTGATGGGTTGAGAGTGGGATTTGATGGAGCTGGGGACACAAGCGTACATTGTTCCCCAGTTGGGTCTGGAGTTGGGTCTGTCTGCCAGTGGCGAGCGACAGACAGAACAATGGCAGACTCTACAAGGGACAAACTTTTGTTTTGGTTCAGCTTTTCTCTTCCCTTGTCACAACCCCTCCCTCCCTCCTTCCCCTGTAATTTCACCCCCCGCCTGGCCTCGATTCTTTATTGAAATTGCTGGAAAAGTGTTTATTTTTCTTTGGGGTTGTTTAATTAATACAATCGTCAATAAAACAGGTGTATGTTCAGTGGGAGAGGAGGGTGAAGCCGCCAGAAAATGTACAATTCACCTTCACCAATCCTCTCAAATAACCCAAATTTCAGACGGAAAAAAAGTTCAAAATAGAGTTCAACCTAACCAAGCAGATTGCTAGAATCAATGCACTGCCGAATATACTCGAATTTTACCTACTATTGACCAAATTGGAGCCTAATTTAGCAGAATTTACTAAATGTGTACAGCTGCCAATTGAACATTTGGTGAAAATCTGACCCAGGAGAGTATACTCAGGTGAACGGCCTGACAATAGTGCCAGTTATATCAGAGTAGGCTGGTGAGAAGCTAGCAGTTATGAACAAACTATATAATACATCGTGTGACTTAGAATTGTCAGCTATGAACAAACTATATAATACATCGTGTGACTTGAAATTGTCAGTTATGAACAAAGTATATAATATATCGTGTGACTTAAACTTGTTTCTGGACAAACCAACCTTCTGCTGGTTAGTCGTTAGTAGTCGTAATTATTCTGTTATTTCCTGGTCTTTACCACACGACCTCTTAGAGACATTCTCATTATTTCATTGTCCTTTTTGTCCGTCTTTCTTCTCTTCTCTCTGCCCCCCTTCTCTTGTCTCTTTCTCTGCCTGTCTCTTCTCTTTCTCTTTCTTTTTCTCCTCTCTCTCTCTCTTTCTCTCTCTCTGTCTTTAGCTCTCTCTCTCTCTCTCTCTCTCTCTCTCTCTCTCTCTCTCTCTCTCTCTCTCTCTCTCTCTCTCTCTCTCTGTCTTTGTCTCTTTCTCTCCCCTGTCTTTCGGTCGGTCGGTCTCTCTTTCTCTGTCTCTGTCTCTCCCTCAATGTCTCCTCGTCTCTCTATTTCTCTGGCGACCCACTACTATTCCCATTATCAAGCCACATAGCGCCAACAACTGCCAGTGTTACCACATGAAGTGACCTATGAACTTTACTGGGCTGGTTTTTTTACGCTGGTTTTTACCTGTGGGCGGCGGAGAAGATACGTTAATAGAGATAGGTGTGGTGAGACCTTTATTAAAGCAAAGGTCACGTCCTAGCAATGGCCGGCCACTTGTCTCCAGAGCACTGAACAACAGCAGCTGACGACAGTAGCACCCCCCTCCCCCTCCCCCTCCCCCTCCCTCCCTTTTCCCACCTCCCCCTCCCATTTTCTGTTCCACTTCTGCATCTGGTGTTTATAGTCATGTATTGAGACTCCATTTTTTTGTTTTCTTATCTTTACTATCAAATGAATTCACAGAGTTGAATTTTTTAAAATAACTTAATTGATGAACAAAGTGTATTGCCATACAGTCATACATGTATATCTCCTACTTTCAGAGGTATATTTCTGCTAACCAGGTCTACCAGTGTATGTGATAGTGGTCGTTTTGGTGACAAAACAAAACAAAAAATTCCAATATTTCATTGTACACAGGCTTTGTCGAGTAGTTTAGCTAGTTTAGAAGAAAAGAATAGATATTTTTCAGTGCTGGATACCTTCCAAGATATTGCATCGTGAGGTCGTGAGTCATTTCTTCATATTGTTCCTTGACCAAGACGACCATTTCAAATTGTTGTTGTTGAAGTTGAAGTGACGGTTGTTCTAGTTTTTTCACCTGTCATCCCATCAGTCCAATTGTCGTCTGGCACCAGCAGACGCTCGATTCCTCCTGTATGGAAGGAATTCCTGTATGGAAGGAATTTCATTATTTGATCCAAATGTCCAGCATCTAGGCCTACACGGTTTCACTACCGCCCCCCGGTGTGTGTTGGACGAACTGACGCCTCCTCCTACCAATGCTAGGCTGCACTATTCATAGCATGTTCTCCTCTTTGCTGAATTTCTCAATCGGAAAATAAAAGATGCAATCAATTAATATTCTTAGTGTTGCCTTTGTCGGAATCGAGAGGTTTTTAAATTGTCCGATATGAGGTGAGGCATCTAGTAGTGTCGCTGCCCTTCTCTGCCTTATAATATGTGGGGAAGGACTTAGTTCGCCCCGTTTACACCAGACGGTGTAGCAGTCGCTTGCTCTAACAGGTGGAGTTGTTTTGGTGGGGAGGATACTTGTCTTCTGATCTCTGTGTGTTACCTGGAATTCTTGCCATGTATCAAATTGTGGTTAATATTGCTGTTGGGTCAGATTTTCAGAAAATGTACAACTCAACTTCACCAATCCTCTCAAATAACCCAAATTTCAGACAAATAAAGTTCAACCTAACCAAACAGAAAGCTAGAATCAATGCAATGCCGAATATACTCGAACTCCCCTATCATTGACCAAATTTCAGCCTAATTTTGCAGAATTTACTAAATGTGTACAGCTGCTAATTGTACATTTTCTGAAAATCTGACCCTGTAAGTAAGATTCGTTCTGATTTTCTAACGACAGTAATTAACCAACGCATAATTCTTACATTTCAAGCCATGAACTTTAACTTGCTCGATAATCCGAAGTATTCCATGAAAAATGTTCATGTTTTTAAATGTTTGTGTTTTTCAGGTTGGACGCCGCTCCATGAAGCGTGTAACCATGGCTGGTTAGATGTTGCTAAGCAACTCCTCAAATCTGGAGCTAACGTTAATGTCCTGGGACTAGATAACGACTCTCCTCTACACGATGCCTCCATCAATGGACATCACAAGGTAATTTATTGATTGATTGATTGATTGATTGTAGAGATGATGATGCACGGGGTAGATCATCTGATTATGTCAGGTCGTCCAGCCATGGACTAAAACCCTGCCCACACACAGCCGATTTGCCCCCCGATTTGGGTCTCCCGATGAATTCTAGGATTTCATATCCAATCCAGGTTTATGTTATTTCAAAAACATAAACCAGGCTTCTCGGGTGGTTTACATGTCCAAAATAAACCAGGATTTGAAATGAAATCATAGGATTCATCGGGAGACCCGAAACGGGGGACAATCGGGGGCCAAATCGGCTGTGTGTGGGCAGGGTATAATACAGTGCATAATGAAGTAATATTATTTAAGGTATTAGATGTAAGTTTTCTTCTGACGAGATTTTTATATTTAGATTTGTCACCTTTTTCAGGATTAATTAATAATTTTATATAGTAAAAAAAGAATTAGATAATAAATGATGGTGGCAATTGTTAAACCTGTCTAAACTACGAAGGAAAATTACATCCATTTAAAAAAATAATACTTAGCACTTTGAACCTTGTGTGGTACAGTTAGTAGTTTCGGTGCTTACATTATTTATACCTTCTTCAGGGCATTAATAATTAATTAATACATTGTACCTTCATCAGTGCTTTACTAACTAATTAATACATAATGATAATGTTAAAACTGGTGACTTTGTATGTTACAGCTGGTAGAGTTGCTGCTCCGTCACGGTGCCAACCCCCTGCAGCAGAACACTAAGGGTAAAGCCCCCCTGGATGTGGCTACAAATCCTGACATAGTCAAGTTACTCAAACACGAGATCATCGCCTCATCCTCCAGCGGCTCCAGCAACGACGAGATACGTTCTCCAACTTCGCCAGAGAGCAACGCTTCAGATCATGAAGGTGCGCTTACATACATTAAAAAAATGAATCAGGGTGAAGTGGCCAGAAAATGTACAATTTCACTTTCACCAATCGTCTCAAATAACCTAAATTTCAGACGAAAATACAGTTCAACCTAACCAAACAGATTGCTAGAATCGATGCAATACCGAATATACTCGAATTTACATAGTATTGGCCAAATTGCAGCCTAATTTAGCAGAATTTGCTAAATGTGTACAGCTGCCAATTGTACATTTTCTGAATATTTAACCCATCAAGGGTTGATGAGCTGCCTACTGCTTTAAACACTAATGTTATAGCTTGGTTGAGTTCTTCTTGTTTTTAAGATGGCTTGGTTTCTTGTAGTTTTTTTAGGAACAATTCTTGAGCCATAATTTATACGAAGATTTGATCATGCAACCAATAGCTATCATTGGGAATTACTGCTGAATCATTTTCATTTACCTAAATATGCTTTATTATTAGCATAGACAATTTCCATTAAGGATCATTCCTTGAATAATAATAGGTAATATTTATTTCAAACTCCTTTGGGTATAATTGACCTTAGAGTAAAAGATACTTTTTTTATTTATTTTATTTTTATCTAAAACATGATACTTTTAATGAGTCTTGACATTGAAAATTGAAAGCCCAAATAGTTAAGTATACAGAAAGAATCTAATCTGATATGTATGTTCATTTGCAGATAACGATTGTTCTCCCGGAGGTACCAGACCAGAAGGATTAATTAATAACGCCGTGAGCAGACTTCAAAAGTCAGTCGCTGCGCAGGAGAAGAACTCGCCAAGACTTACCCTCAAATTCCAGCAGCTAAAGTCCTCTAAGGAGAAGAATGGTCACTCGCCCATACGTTCGTCCAAGTCACACAAGGAGTACAAAGCCTACAGTGTGGTGACAGTGGACACAAGTGGACATTACGAGAACGGACCGCGAGGTGACCATTACCTACCTCCCCTGAGCGGTGGTAGTACCTGCAGCAGTAGCAGCAACAACAACAACAGTTCTCACTCTCACAGAGGTGATAATAGTGACTTATACATGGTGGAGGGCGAGCATCTACAACTTTCTCCGCCACCAGCCAGTAGTCATTCACATCACCATCCACCACATCACCACCATCACACCCACCTCCTGTCTGTGGCCAGTCCGCACTTGGCACACCACCACCCTGTGATTACGTCAGCCAGTGGTGGGGTGGCCATTGCATCCCCGGCCTCTTCCTCTTCCTCCTCTTCATACAAAGGAAATATTACTAATTTATACAACCCGGGCACAGCTGGACTAAACCCAGGTGTTCCTCTGCACATGAGCAACTCCCTGTATAGTGGTAACAACCATAGCAATAGCAGTGGTTCACCACTAACTGCCAATAGGCATACTGCAGTTGCTAACAACAGCATTAGTACAAGCAGCAAGAGTGATACTCACCTCCATTTGAGTCAGATGACTCAAGGGTCAATAGGTAGTTCTTGTACTTCTTCTTCGTCCGCCTCCTCAACTTGTACTACAGCGTCTAAAGCTGCGGTGGTGGTGAGTGGTGGCGGCGGTGGTGGCAGTGGTGCAGCGGTGGCTGACAGGACCACTGCAATGTTCACTGCCCAGTTTGAGGACATAAGCGATGTGGAGGACGAGGGTGGTGAGGAGGAGCCGATGGAGGTGGACTCCTGTACTGTCATCTCCTCCTCCACCTCCTCTGTTGTGGGTCCCGGCCCACTGTTAGCACAACAACATTCACTGGGGGGTGGCCATCATCATGCTGCCTCCTCCTTACAACAACAACAACAACAACAACAACAAATCTCATCTCACATTCCACATACGTTAAGCTCAGTTCCCCCAATGGGACAAATGCCACCTCAGATGATGCGACGAACATTCTTTACCTCCAAGCAATCAGAGTCCTTGCATCATCACACATCTCACACCTCTCATCATCCCTTGTCCATCCTCAATAGTGATACAAAGTACAGCCATGGGGTGCACTTGCTCCCTCACGGCTACACCCCAACCACCACCTCGCACCACCATAATTTCAACCCCTCGGCCATGTCTGTTGTAGGCGATTCTCATCATCATCAACAACACCGCTCTCTCGGCGACAAAGATAGAGACTTGAAAGCTCGCCTGAAAGAATCTCATCAAGTGTATAAATTTGAGGATGATAGCGGTGATGAGAAAGACAAAAAGGACATTAGAACCTCGCCCAAAAATGAGCGAGAACGAGAGAACCGTGATATGTGTAGTAATAGAACTTCTCCCAAATCTGAGAGGGAGTCCCGGTTTTCCCCTAAAACAGACCGGGAAAATAGGTCTCCTAAAAATGAGCGTGACCGCTTGTCCCCTAAGTTTGACAGAGACAGAGACAATAATAAATCTATTGGTGGTAAATCCGAAAAGGACCGTTTACAATGTAGACTAGACAGAGACCGTGAACGTATTTCACCTAAATTAGAAGGAAAATTGTCTCCTAAGTCAGATCGAGAACATAAGCACTCGCCCAAGGCGGAAAGGGACCATGGGTTCGGTGGTGGTAACAGTGGCAGGGGCAGTAGTAACAAAAGTCCTGATGTGACACAACACTCCCCCAGATCAGACAAAGAACAATTGTCTCCTCAGTCTGACCGAGACAGACCCACCTCCCCCAAGGTACCACCTTTAAAAATAATCATGCCCGGCAAGACTGCCGCAGTGCAGCCCCGGGACGGTGAAAGCTTAAAATCACTGCTCTTGAAGCCAGCCCTTCCCTATGTGCTTAACCCGACTCAGGAGGGAGCCAGTGCCGATGGCCAGCCCATGGAGAACAATAGTTCAGCATTAGATAACCAGAGTGGTGCCAGTGAGCAGGTGATGCAAGGGTCGGTGAGGGCAACCAGTAACAGCCCCAACACCACTGGTGGCTCCTCTAGTTCCCAACAAGGTGCAAATGTGAATAACGGCAGTGGGAGTAGCAGCAGTAGTGGTGGAAACAACAACAACAATGGTGGTGGTGGTGGCAATGGGGGTGGTGGCAATGGGGGTGGCGGAGGAGGAGGTGGAGGAGGAGGCGGAGGCAATGGTAACAACAATGGCCAAGGTAACAACTCAGGGAGCAGTAGTAGTGGTGGTGGTAACAACAACAGTTCCACTGCAGCAACTACTAGCACAACTTCCTCCAACTCCACCTCCAACAACTCTACCACCAATACCTCCTCCTCCTCTAACTCATCCTCCAACTCCTCCAACATCAACCCCTCTGTGTCTCCAGACTCATCACAACAACTCCAGCAACAACAATCACCCCCAGCACAACAACAACAACAATCACAGCAGCAACAACTACAGTCACAACAACCGCAGCCATCCCAGTCCTCTGATGGCGGCTCTCTGGGCAGCAACAACAGTGGTAATGACAAGGAGAATTTGTCCTCCCCCCAAGACCCCAACAACCACTCTTCTCACCTGAACTCCGAATCTATAGCGCGGAGAACGCGTAACAAGGAGCGAGAGGAGAAAGAGCGGGATCCTGACCGGGAAGTCAAGGATGAGGACAGTAAAGATGGCAAAGATGAACAGCCTGGTGAGAGGCGGATTACTCGTTCAGCCTTCAGGTCGCAACAACAGCAACAAAAGGAGAACGGACCCTCCCCAAACTCCCATCAACAACAACAGCAACAGCAGCAGCAGCAGCAACAACAACAGCAACAGCAGCAGCAGCAACAACAACAGCAGCAGCAACAGCAACAACAACAACAACAGCAAGGTAAGCTTCCTAGGAGAAGGTGCATTATGTTATAAATTTAGTGGAAGAAAAAAATAATATATTCAGATATGCATAGGTTAAAAAAACCAGGGATCGAGTTGGTTATGTGTTCAATAAGCAAGGTTTTCTGGTTCTATATGTATCTGCATTAAGAAAAATTAATCTCTGTAAATCACCAGTTTATATAAGAGATTACGTTGCATTGTCTTGTGCTACCTATTTCATACCTTCAAGTGTAATGTGGGAAGGGAAAGATCACAGGAGGTACATATATTTTAATTTAAACGGGGATAAGAAAACTGAAACAGGCCCAAACTAGTGACTGAGTTGTAATCTTTACCCAGGTCTGAACTTGTAAACTTTATTTTACCCTGCAGCATGTTTCACCCAGGTCTGAACTTGTAAACTTTATTTTACCCTGCAGCATGTTTCAAAGTCTTGCGATGTGTTGCAGCTAATGGCGAGTCTTCCAACTCCTCTGACGAGAAAGACAAGGATGGTCCTCCCAGCCATCATCATCACCAACGTCAGCAGCATTATGAGGTGGACCTCCATCCTCGCAAGCGTAAGCTTCGCCACAGGACGGATTTACCACAGGAAAACAGTGGGGGGAGCAGTAGCAGTAACTGTAGCAGCAGCAGCAGTAGCCATCCTCACCATGTCTCTCCTCCTCCACACCATGAGAAAATAGAAAATCCATATGCCCTCTATCTCTCCATTCGCAGACAGGTAATTAATTATTCATTCATTCATTCACTCATTTGTACACCTTTATGTAATGGTACTCCACCTTAAACACCCGTGTTTATTACAGAGTGTGAAACCAGTTTCCTGTCCATATATTACTCTATATGTACATGTTTATGGCTGAAATAAACCTTTATAATATATTTACGTTTTTACACCATTACTTTTGGAATTGAAAATTTGATTGCCATTTTCTTTCAATCAACATTTCATGTATAATTTGAGTACCCCTGACTGAACAGGTATACAAATCCTGATAGTCATTTATTTTCTAATTAAAGCTTTGTTGAGCTTTCAAGAATATGGCTACAAATAATTTAGTACCTTAAACAAATAACAAATGGTCGAACTTAAGTGATTGATTGCTTGATTCAACAAATGCTCATGTTTGTGTTTCAGATTGCCTACAGAAGGCTTCAATGGGAGTGCGTCCAACCCAAAGCTCCACAAGGATTCAAGGATTACCTTCTTGTAAATGGAAACTACGTCCTGGAGGGCAACTCAGCCTCTAGGCTTGCTGCCCCAGTGGTAAGCATAGAACACTTTCTAATCCGGTTAACCACTCCATATAAATTTGTTCACTAGAATATTCCAATCGTGCTGTTTTAACAGCTTCAAAAGTTTTGATTGGAAACTATCCTTAATCAGCCATTTTCTAAATTATTCAACTTTCACAACCATTCATTTCATTTGGCATAAAAAACTGAATAAATGACAACTTTGCAATTTTTTTGATGAATTAAATGCATACTTAAAATTGTGTTTTTCTTGCAGTTACCACCCCCCAACTCTGTGACTGGCCCCATGAGTGAGTTATTTAAGGAGCAGGAGAAGAGTCGGTACAAGCTCCGGCTACAACATGTCATAGAGCGGGTAAGTCTACCACCCTACTTCACCACTCTCATGTAATGGCTCTGCTAGTAGTGTACCTTTAAATGCAGATGAGTTAAGTCACAAGAAAATGTTCAATTTGCCTTCACCAATCCTCACAAATAACCCAAATTTGAGTAAGAAATGTAGTTCAAAATGCAGTTCAACATAGTTAGAATTCAAATACTATATTACACATTACATTCATTCAGTTAGAATTCAAATACTATATTACACATTACATTCATTCAGTGAGAATTTAAATACTATATTCCACATGACATCCATTCAGTTAGAATTCAAATACTATATTCCACATGACATTCATTCAGTTAGAATTCAAATACTATATTCCATATTACATTCATTCAGTTAGAATTCAAATATTCCATATTACATTCATTCAGTTAGAATTTAAATATTCCATATTACATTCATTCAGTTAGAATTTAAATATTCCATATTACATTCATTCAGTTAGAATTCAAATATTCCATATTACATTCATTCAGTTAGAATTTAAATATTCCATATTACATTCATTCAGTTAGAATTTAAATATTCCATATTACATTCATTCAGTTAGAATTTAAATATTCCATATTACATTCATTCAGTTAGAATTCAAATATTCCATATTACATTCATTCAGTTAGAATTTAAATATTCCATATTACATTCATTCAGTTAGAATTCAAATATTCCATATTACATTCATTCAGTTAGAATTTAAATATTCCACATCACATGCATTCAGTTAGAGTTCAAATACTATATTCCACATCACATTCTGACCAACATTTCCTTACATTGTCTATTACAGGAGAAACTTATGCTGTCTGTGGAGCAGGAGATCCTGCGTGTTCACGGCCGGCGAGCCCGTGCGCTGGCCAATCAGTGCACACCCATGTCCTTCTGTGCCGTCCTCAAGGACGAGAACATCTACAACCCCATTGAGGCGGCTGACCAGGAGGATAAGGAGAAGACCATCAGGTCGCGCTACAATGGTCGCCAGTTCCTCTCCTGGCTGGAGGATGTGGACGACAAGTTTGAGAAGATCAAAGAAGCATTGTTGTTGCGGCACCACCACGAAGCAGAGAGTCTGTACGCGGTGCAGAGACTCGAGTGGGAATGGAAGCTCAAGGAGTTAGGCTTGGCAGATTGTAAAAACCCGCCTGTTGTAGACACAGTACATGTGCCAATGGTGCAGGTGAATGACGACTTTGAACTGTTACCAGCCTAGGAGGACCAAGCCACTATCTGGTTGGTGTGTGTCAATAAAGGAAGGAATAGGCAAGTCAGTCAATCAGCCCAGTTGTGGTGGTGGTGTCTCATGGCTGCTGCTGCTGCCACCTGTTAGGGAGTTGTGGCGACCTCTGGTGGTAAAAATGGGTAAAATGATGGGCTGCGCTGTCTCACAGCGCCCCCTTGTGGGATCCCCGTTGTACGTGTGCTTAGTGATGTTGAGACGATCCAATTAACGAGGGGCAAATACTGATATCATTTGCTACTAGGGCTTCTATACGGCTATGTTGTCCTACTGCTCCTGTATGTACCAAGGCTGAGGTATTAAGGTAGTCCTAGCAGACCTTTAACACGAAGAAGGAAAGATGTTGTTAGAGAGAAAAGGAGGAATCATGGCTGCCTTTGCTTCAGTCGGTTCCACTCCCGGGTGCTCTTCTCACACACTCGGAAAACTGCAAGAAAGAAAAAACCCTTCGTCCTCCTCCTCCTCCTCTTCCTCTTCCTCCCTCCTGAAACAAGGGAAGATGTTATACTAATGATGACTATCGTACAAGAAGTGTATGATGCACAGACAAGTGTGCTCGACTGTTTTGTCTGCCGTGGTTTCACTTTCAAGGACTTTCAAGGACGAGGAGAGGAGAGGAGCGAGTGGGCGGAGAGATCAAAGAACCTGTGCAGAGCAGTGGCCACAACACCTTGATGATGATCACTCGCTGTTTACTACTACTTAGGGAATCATTAAACGATGAAACAAGAAAATGTCCATGTGTGCGATGCTGATGATTATTAATTAACAAAATGGTGATTATTATTGTTAATAAGGCCTCGTCATCAAGTGTGTATGTACCGCAGGACCTTTAAAGATGGCCTCCCAAAGGGCTTTAGAGTCTGAGAGATTCCCTTGTAGGTCCTTAACACTGAGATAGATTTCTTACGTACTATCAGGATGCCAAAGGTTATCTTATCAGATGAAGAATGATGGTGATGTTTTGTTGTAGATTGGTGTTTAAGCGATTTGTCATTCATTCATTCATTTAATCATTCATTCACTCATTCATTGTTTGTTCTACTAGGAAGAAATCTAATTTCATGGTTGGAACTGAGAAGAAGATGGAGAATTTGATGTGGAGGAGGAGGAGAAGAGAGGATGGGAAAACTAGTACAATGTCTTTGATGGAAATTAATAATGGTTATGTATTTATAGTTGTGGGCGAGCGTTGACCAATTAAAAGAGAAAAAAATATAAATAAAAAATTGTGATGTCTTGTTATGATGATAATGATGATGATGATAATGATAACATTTGATGTTCGTTTCGAGTAACCGGGTGTTTCTTTTTTCACAGAATGTAGATTTTAAGTATCTTGGCTGAATGGTGTTCTCTATGTGTTTTATTACCAAGGTCCCTCTATGATCACATCAACAATAATATGCCGGTAGCATTTTTGATCTTCTCGACAGTTTTGTATTTTATAGTCAGGCGTTATATCGGAGTTTATTGATGATAATACTAATAATAATGATGATACCTATGATAATAATGATGTCATTATCATTGTATGCTCAAGAAAATTTTAATTGGATGGTTTGGCTACGTTATGTCTACCTATGTAAAGATATAAGACAATACAAGTGTTTCCGTCAGATGATAAGCGATTGATCCCCATGGAGTATTTTTGTGATAAGGCTTTACGGCCAGTTTGGTGTTGTGTAGATTGAATGACTATAGGTGTAGGTGGGTGAGCCTCCCCCTCCCTCCCTCCCTCCCCCCATCCCTAATCTAATGTACCCACTATGAAGTGGGAGGGAGGAAGAAGGGGGAGAGGGTGAAATCATGCGGCTCACCCTTATATGTAGGTCTATAGTAGTTAAAAGCTGTGATTCATTGATGCTAAAGAAAAAATAAATATTTGTACTCGCCATCACTTACTTACAACTAGATGATAATCTTAATATTATTAAGACGGTAATAATAATAATGATAATAATAATAATATAGTGCTTACCCAGTGGTTACCGACTGTTTCTTTCCCATTACTTCCTCGCGAAGGTAGTAATATTTTACCAGTTTTACTGTTCTCCTCGTTTGGAATCATCACAGCTTTTTGGATTTACTTTCGACTCTAGTTGTAATCAGGACGTTGCCATATGGATGATATTCATAATAAAATGTTCCTATAGATGATAATAATAATAATGAAAAATTATGGAAGTGACTCGAAAGCAGTGAACGATTTATTAGTATCATTTGCCTATAACGGTGAGAATCCTTCATTACAATATTAATGATTCAGTATGGTTGGGCGATGGACATATGTTTTGTTAACTAGGAAAACAGCCTGCCCATAGCTAGAAGCCTATACTGAGGGTACCACACATTAACCACACATAAACTGCTATACTACAGTATAGAGTACAGTGAATGACGTTACATATTACCACATCTATAATAATATTGTCATTGATATATGGTTATAGACAAAAGGACCTGCATATTTAGTTGGGTTTTCACAGGAAAGTATATTTCAACTAGTAGTAATTTACTGCGACATTTACATCACCACCCATAGTCTTACAACCTTCAGGCAAACGTATTATGATTATATGACAACCGTATATATTTATTATATATACAATGGTTCCAGTTGTGTCCGTTAGTGTAGGGACAAACAGCGGCAGTCCGGACTCATACGCACACATCATCTCTCATTTCACCCTTGTATACGTTGCCTCTCTTTTCTCTCTCTCTTCCTCTTTTCTCTCACTCTCTTCCTCTTTTCTCTCTCTCTCTCTCTCTCCCTCTCTTTTCAACTACTACTACAGACACTCTCTTCCCCCTCTCAATTCTCTCTCTTCTCTCTCCCCCCTCTCTATATATCTCTTATCTATCTATGATATTAATGAATAGCTGTCTATCATCTCTTCTCTATCAGCTGTAAAAAAAAACTCTACTATCTTTGCTGGATGATCTAGACCATGGTCAGTTAGTTAAACATGAAATTTTACTGACAGATTATTGACCTTCTGGCTTGTAAAGATTAATTACCCCTGCACTATGTGGTTGTAATAACGAGTCGCCAACCTACCAAGATTTAACCATGGTAACTAGACAGGTCAGGGTTAATTGACCATTGGTCAGCTTCGAGGAAGTGGTCACCAAATTAAGGAGATATAAAATCATGTCAAGGTGACTCCCAATGTCTTCAATTCCTTTGGCAATGCGGGATGTTGGCAGTACATCTTCCCCTGCTGTTGTTACATGGTGAAACATGAATATTTCTTAGATACAAACAAGTCCATGGTTACGCCATACAGCTCGAATTCGAGAATAATATCCTCTGCAGATTAATGGCATTAAATGTCTGTCTATATTACAGAAGAAGAAATCACTCACATCCCTAAATTCGCCCTACCCTTATTATTATTATGATCACAAGACGAACGTACTACCTAACCTAATCAACTCTTTATGATCTATTCATAAGGCATCCACTCCCCCCTCCTGAGAATATTTATAATTCATTGGTAAATAATGATAAATCGTGAAGAAAAAGTAAAACTCACTTGGTCATTTAATGCGAAGTGGCAAAAAAGAAAAAATTTGTGAAACGTGTTTACTCGGTGTCCATAGTGTGTCGTGCGACCTGTACAATACCTCCTCTACTACTATATCTATAACCTGCCCTCTCTCTCTATATATTGTACATAAAACATTATTGTCATTTGCTTTGACACTATACGTACTACCTAGTGGTGCTCGGAGCAACCGCCCGGTAGGCAAGAAGCGAGCAAGAAGACTATGAAGAGAAAATATATTATATGTTATTATATGAACACGGTGTCATTGATTGTACATATTTTTTTTGAAATTATTTTTGGACTAAGCTAATGATATCAGTGATGATGATAATGACGTTGATGTGACTGAGAATGATAAAACATAATAGTAACGAGAGCGAGAGCGAGTACTAGAGAAAGAAAGAGAGTTAGGAGGAGGAGGAAGAGGAGGAGGAAGAAGAGATGTAGATTATTGTGAAGAAGGAGGAGGGTACATGTTTCTCACTTCCCCTTGTTACCATGTCTTGAACTGCCTCCCTTGGCTCCCTTGCTACTGTTGTCAGACTGTTTTGGGTTTTTTCCACTTGTTTTTTTTCTTTGGTTGTGTGTGTACATAATTTAATGGATAACTACAATAACAGATATTGTTATATTATAATGTGTATGAAAAAAGGAATATAAAAAACTCTGCTGGACATTGTGTGATGGTGTGCTTGCCAACAGAGTACGACCTCTTGCGGATGAAAATGATACTACTATAAAGATATCTTGGTAATAATGATGATGATGATGATGATGAAAAGTATGTTGTTGTAAATTCCCAATAGATGGCGTAGATGTAGCTTTCCCTCATGAGGCAGGTCCCTTAATTAGTAATAATATTAATGATGATGACTATGGTAATGTATCATTAACCCATTGGCATATTATAAAGAGGAGGAGAGGCTGTTGGGTGACACATACTGGGCACCACTGTCACAATGTGCTGTCACCCCAGGCTTCCGTAGAGATGTGAAATGAAGCTGTTACACAGAGGAAACAGCTGTTACACAAAAACCAAACAAACTGGCTTTTGTTTATTTTTTTACCCTGGGGAAACTGTGGTGGGGAGAGGAGGAGTGATCCATAATTAAAATCATAATATATATCGATATATATTATACATACATAGGATATTATCATCATCATGCCCGTCGTAGTAAATAAAGAGAAAGTGATTACTCTATTATTAAATAAAACATAATATTGATACAAGCTACAGTTGTAAGCTTTCATATTTCTTTATGTTTTTTTTGTTTCTTTTATCTTAATAACAAAACAGGCGGTAGTATTTGTTCTACCCGAGTAAATTCATTGATAAAGCAAAATTAAGTAGTCTCTAAGGGAAAATAATTAGAAACAGTTACGATAGCGTGTTTTTAGGTCTTGTGCAAGTAAGACGGGCGTTCCACCAACTAAATTCAAGTTTAAAAAATATATCAGAATGAAGTACTAATTGTTTACTTCTTTGATATCTTTTTCAAGAACATATACACTTAGTTGCATGTGCGTTTGCATTAAGAAAAAGAAACATGGTTGTCAGTGGAACACCCATCTGGTTGATAAAAAAATATCTTAACTATTTGATGGGTTCGATGTGTACCTTCCATACTAAGATGCCAAGGAAGAACAATATATAAAATAAATTCCTTTCTACACCCTATACCGCACTAACATACAGCGGCAGCCGCTATGCTTTAGCGTTGACGTTTACTGCATGTTAGTGCGGGATAGAGTGTACCTGCGTTGCCCATTGTAAAAATGTTTCACTGAGATTTTTTAAGGATTATAGACTAAGGCGTTGTGTTTCTGACGTTGGGATTTAGTTGTGAAGCTGGTTATAGTCTGGTGCCTACTTCTCTTGATGCTGTCGCCCTCTTGTTATTTTTGTTTCCGATATTGCTTCAGTTTTTCTGTTTGCATTGTGCAGGACTGAGTTGTTTGGATCTCTTGGTTTGGATCTGCTGCTCGTCCTATTGTTATTTCAACAAGTCTGACAACAATATCTCGCAAGCAAGTGGACGGTGTTTGACAAAATGAATAAAAACAAAAAATATAAATTTGTGTTTGTCCCAGTTTTTCATGTTTGATATTTTAAGCTGTTTATGCAGTATCTTTAAGTTTTAATTACTAGGATCGCTTCCTTTAACATCATACATGGGTCAATTCACTAGAAAAAGTACAATTGGCCTTCACGATTCCTCTCAAATAACCCAAATTTAAGACGAAAATTAGGTTCAAAATACAGTTCAACATAACAAGACAGATTTATTGAATTAATACAATACAGAATACATTCAGATATACCTAGTATTTATTATATGCGCATGCTATATGGGAGGTGCTATAAGTGGGGTGCTGTATTCCACCCGTGATTCTGGTACTATGATTATAGAAATACATAATGAAAACCACATCATTAAATAGAGCATTAAATTCTCTATTGAATGATATAAGACTTGTTAATGTAGGCCAAGAAATGGCTGCGATATGAACGTTTTAAGTAGGCCTAAAAACTGCATGATCCCACAGTGGGCACCGAACATTGTAGGCCTACTAACGGGGCTGTCAGCGGGTCAGCGGGGCTCTCTGAGCCCGTCTCTGAGACTTCTTTAGTAATTTTTTTTAGTGATATCTGATGAAATTTGATAAAATTTTATGCACATATAATAAATATAGAATGGAACTCGCCAGAAATGATCGAAAATTTATTGGACTTGATTCGTCCACATAAGCACTCTGCCTACGGCATCGTGCTTATGTGGACGAATCTCGTCCAATAAATTTTCGATTATTGCCGGCTCGTCCCATTCTCTCTATTTATAGATTTTCACTCTAACTTATCAGAATTTGATAGATGTGTCGAACTGTAGTTTGTGCATTTTCTGAAACTCTGACACATGATAGTTGGCTGCTTAGCTGCCCTCGTACCATACTCGGCCAGCCACTGAACCTATTGTGCCAACAGGGGCCTGTCTGATATGAAAGTGCACGTACATTTTAAGAAAAATATAGGATTATAAACTTGAACAGTCCCTTTTTATCTTCAGGTGCACATCTGATAAATTGATCATAATCGATATAGGGCCTAGTCCACTATGCCGATTCCCATGCGATTTTCACAGAATTTAATGCAAAAGAGTCCCCTGCGGCGCAAAATCGCATGAGAATCGCCTTAGTGGATTTTATCGGTAATAATACTGTTAATATATTGAGATAAAAGCAAGATTTATTAGCAAGTGCGAGCCGCTAGAGGTTGAAATTGCTCAACTTATTTTGCCAGCTCAATCCCTATGGAAGGCACTTCGGCATTTTCTGTAATTACCCTGCAACCATGTCCAACTTTAAACTGGCCAAGATCACTATCTTTACTATCATTTGGAAATGATTAAATGTATTTGTATGTAATAATGAAAAAAGTTGAATATTATAATTTTCTTCGGAATTGGTGCATATAAGGGACTGTTCATAATTAATCACTGGGTGGGGGGCTAGGAGGATTTAGAGGGGGCACCTTTTTTTGCACAGGCCCAGAAGGGGAGGGGGATTTGATTTTGCACAAGTCTTGAAGGGGGGGGGGGCATGCATTTTTGTGCATGAAATTTGACCCAAAATAGGTATTTCTATATGAAAAGATATCTCACTATATAGAATACATCCATGACTTGCTTTAATACAACTTAAATCACAACTTGAACACGAATACCAAAACACAGAATCCAGAGTATAACTGTGAGATTGATATTACGATTTGTATAGGGTTTGCTATGGTTAGTGTTAGGTTATATGGATGAAGAAAAACAGTTGCCGACTCCCCTCCACCCAGGCCACGGAAATGAGGGTTGTCTGGACTCAGTGTGGACGAGGTCTGCAGCCGATCTCCTAGATCGACTGCAGACATTTTAATTTAGGATCAGACATTTACATTTTAGCAGAAGAATATATTACGTTAGCTTTTTAATGGAATAATCGCGGAGTTTCTACCTGGAATATGACAGCAATACATCCATGTGATAATACTAGATTCTCTACGTTTGTTTTGGAAGCCATTATGCCCGGAAGTGTCTCACAGGAAGACTCAAGTGGAGCAGTCTGGGAAACTATGTAAATCTGGATGAAGCATTACGTAGTCACCACGCTGTGTGATCGGTTGATCGGCCGATATGGAATCTCCATTCACGCTAACGTTAACGAAAGTTGAATGTCATTTACTTGTGTGCATTTCGGTTATTTCGACTTTACTAATGTCTAGGTGAATTATTTTGTTGGCCATTCATTGTAGTGGATGCCTAAGTTTGTAGGAAAATAAGTGCGAGAAAGCCTGAGCAGACCTGGGACCCCCACTCTAATAATCGTTGTACAGTTATGGCGTGGCGTTCGAAATGTTTAGGTGAATAGCATTCGCTTATTGAAAATAAGTGGTTTCTCTGTACTGGGGATGGCTACTGGGTAACCAACACTGACGCGAGCCAGTGAAAGGATAAAAGGATACAGATTATACAGGAAGAAGGGAGTCAGTACCAATGTGGTATGATAGTACAATAAAATTGAAAATTCTATCAGGTAAAAGCACATAATGACACCTAGTGTAGAAAAGGTTATCAAATCAAGTAAAGCGAAGATCTTTATGGCCAAATGGGTCTAGTTAAGGACCTGCATCAAAAAGTCCAAAAGCAGCATGATAGCCTATATCAAGAAGATCACACATTACATAAATGGGCAGTAGACAGTGCCTTAGACAGTGTGAAGACTTGATTAAAGACATTCCTATAGAGAGATTGAGATCAACAATGCTGGATGCTGGAGTTCAAGTGAGAGACAAGAGAAAATAAAACAAGCACCACCAAATGAGTCGTAAAAGCAAAAGGTCCCAAGCAACGTCCATTAAGGTTGCTCAACAGCTTGGAGCAGAAGTCACCTTTGTTTTGGGAGAAGCAGTGATAAGTCCTGCCCAGATAGACATACCACAGCTGACTTTAAAGAGTGCCAGGAGGCAATACCTAAGAATGCCTATAATGCTATAACTACATTGAAGCACTTCATTCCCTGTATGAGGAGAGCCTCTTTGACATTGAAGCTTGGAAGGATCTTTGCCCTTGCATGGCTGATGATATTTAATGGATTAAAATGTTGTTACACTATAGTTTAATAATACTTATTAGAAAAGTTTTGATATACATGTAGTGTGTACCAACATATATTCATATAAAGGAAAACACAAAGGTGGTGTGTTATATAAAAGGCTTTCTATATCAGTGTCAGATACAGTTAATCAAGGAAGATTGGCACATACCAGTATATAGTTCTCCAACGGTAATAGTATTAGCGCATATAAATGAGTTGCAAAATTAAAAAAAATAATTGAATACATTTATTAGAGTAATTTACTGCAAAACAGTAAGCAAACCCAATGTACATGACTGTACAGAATTAAATAATTTTGTGTTCTAAAATATAGTCCTAACCCTTGTGGGTCGGAAAAAACGGCACATAGAAATACACAAATGCGTCATGACAGGAGTCATGATGTAAAGAAAGATGTCAATGTCAACCAAGACTAATATAAATTTAATTTCATCAATAAATCTATCATACTCAAGTACATTTTGATAAGTAACGGCGAATAAATAAAACAAAATCTGCGGGACTATGCAGGAATTCTTGGCTTCGGTATTCAACTGTGTGCGCTACGTGCACTTGGTTGAATACCTCCACTGTGCAATAATATGTTTTCCCACTCCATCCCTTGGTTATTTTTGTCTTATTATAGTTTATAAATACGTTTCTAATTCTCCTAAGATACTGATATGGAGCATTCCAAATAAAATTATCAATCAATCAATCACACTTATTCCACCCTTGCTGCGTCGTCCCTATACCTTTAGCATTGTACACTGCATGTACCTGAGGTTGCGGTGTACGATGTGTGGTACACCACACCTCCAGTGTACGGAAATTATAAGAAGTCCCTTGCCTCATCACTCCGCGCGGGAAAATGTCTGTTATGCGACTCTAGTTGTCATGGGGCGTTACTAACGTTATTAGAAGACGTCACTAGATATCATTGCGTCGTTGCCGGCATCAGCATCGATAGGCCTATACTTTCCCTATAAATTTCCCTAAGTTCCACCAATATTATCTTCCTTATCTAAATACAAATGTGCCTGCTACAACCCAATAGGGTCAGGTCGTCAGAAAATGTAGGCTACAATCGTCAGCTCATATATGCCTTTAAGGTCGGCGTAGCTGCGTGTATGGACTAATTCTATGACGGCCGTCAATGACGCATTATCTGAAGGAACGTCATGATGTAAACAAAGCTATGAAATGAACTACTTTTTGTGCGAGTGGGATTCTGAAGATATATGATTAATTAGAATCAAGTAGACAACATATTTCATTAATACTGGTAGTTTAAAAGGTTATTTCATGAGAATTTCCATACTTTACTTTTTGAAAGGGTGGAATAAATCCAGAATCCACCTCGGGTGGAGGCGAGAAGGATCGTACACCCCTCGGTGAGGAAGGATCCCTCGGGCGCTCTGCGCCCTCGGGAGCCTTCCTCACCTTGGGGTGTACGATCCTTCCCGCCTCCACCCTTGGTGGATTCCTTCTATTTATTTGGTGTCAAAAGAGGTAGAGAGGAAGGGGAGAGAGTGAGTGAAGGTTGAGAGGAAGTGGGGAGCCATCTATTTTTGCACAGATTCTGAAGGGGGGTGTCATACATTTTTGCCCAAGAATTTTGGCCATTTCCTCCTAGCCCCCCCACCCAGTGATTCATTATGAACAGTCCCTAATATATATTTGGGAAGGTTTTATGTCACCGTAACGTGTCAGACATTTTAGTTAATAAAAAATAAAATAATTATTTAGAGTTGAACAAATTAAAGTATGGCTGAAGGTAAGTCATCATATAGCTCAAACATAAACAGTGATATTATCCCCCTGCTGTACATTATTGCACCTGAAGAGTGCTAAAACATGATGTCACCGTAACGTGCTGGCACCAGATCTTTATTCAAAAGACACATATAAAAGGAAAACTTTGCAATACATCAAACAAACAGTTCTTTGAGAGGTACACAAATTGAAAAAAGGATAGAATATTTTAGCTTTTTGCAAAATACAAATTTGATCGCGACTCCATTTTATACTCATTGTTGATTTAGCATGGACCTTTGACTTTCTGAAGGATTTTCTTCATTTTATATTTTTTTCAGTTATTTTCATATTTTCTGTCAACGCATAGTTATACTTCTTACATTAATCAAGGTTCCCACGGTCATGAAAACTCATGGAATAGGAACTTGCATACATGTGCCTCCCTTACACTGCTCATGTGGGTGAAATCGTCAGAAAATGTACCATTCACCTTCACCAATCTTCTCAAATAACCCAGAATTAAGACAAAAATTAAGTTCAAAATAAAGTCCAATATAATCAAACAGATTGTTTGAATCAAGGCAATATCAAATATACTCAGATATACCTATTATTGACTATTTTTCAGTCTAATTTATCAGAATTTACTAAATGTGTAGATCTGCCGATTGTACATTTTCTGAAGATCTGACCCATGTATATCACAGTGTATCCTGAGAGGGATACTTTTGAAATGTGAGATACAAATATTTAGCCACATTTTTATCGAAAATTTAAAAGATCTTTTCACCAATATCATAGCTTGAGTAAATGATACTCATCTATGAAACCAAATGCATGATGGGAATGATGAAGGCTTGTGGTATAGGAACATGTATAGCACATGGATATTGAAACATGTAGATCTATAGCATGCACATGGATATTGACAATGAAGCGCAGATACATACATGTATATTTCATGCTAAACATGACATGATCTCTATAGATTTTAAACTGTGCCATTAGTCCCATAATTACATGCGAATCAAGATTCAAAATGGCGGCTATGCAAGTCCCCTATTAGTAATTTGGTTTTCCAGGCCTGGAAAGTCATGGAATTCTGGAGAGGTTATGGAAAAGTCATGGAAAATGAAATTGTCCACAATACTGCCGACAAATGCCACATTTTGTTCAGCATGACGTATGTCCAAAGTGTCCACACTCACTCTCCGATGACAGTCCTTAATGGGGGAGGTGAAATCGCCAGAAAATGTACAATTGGCCTTCACCAATCCTCTCAAATAATCCAGAGGTAAGACAAAAATTAGGTTCAAAATACAGTTCACCTTTGGGCCGCATCAGAGGTTTTGGAGTGAAAAACTCCTCCATTGTAGATTTGCTACAATTGGTCTTGGAGAAGAATAGCTTCAGGTTCAATGGCGAAAACTCAATACAGGTAGGTGGCACCGCCATGGGAACCAGTGTTGCTCCTACATATGCGAATATTTTCATGGATTGGTTTGAACGTTTGTATATCTATACCTACGCTCTACAACCAGTGATGTACAGAAGATACATAGATGATATCTTCATGATCTGGGATGGATCACGGGAGTCCCTAGAATCCTTCGTCACACATCTAAATGAAGTTCACCCGAACATCAAATTCACAGCTGAGATCTCGAACTCCCAAATTCATTTCTTGGACACAACTGTGAAGAAGGATGCAGACGGCCTACTCTACACAGACCTTGACTGTAAACCAACTGATACCAACAACTATCTACACTACAACTCCGCTCACTGGAGAATGTGTAAAGACAGTATAGTATACAGCCAATTCATTCGCATCTGCCGTATATGCAAATTCTTGCATGACTTCGACCGTAACTGTCTAGAGAAAGCTAGACATTTCTCACGTCATGGATACCCCCTCAAGGTAATACTAGAGGCATACTCACGCACGAGACTTGCAGATAGACAGCCCCTACTAGGCCCAAAATCCGACTCTGCAGACCCGCCTACTGATGGAAAAATGTTATTGGCTATAACAACCTTCCATTCTTCCTGCAACGTCTTTGCCTCGGGCATAAAAGACAATTGGAACATTCTGGGTAGATCCACTACCACGAAACACCTCTTCAACAGAAAGTTGACAGTTGCATATAGGCGCCCTAAAAACCTAGGTGATATCCTAATCAGGGCAAAATTAAAACCAACAACTACCCCAACCACAACACCAGTAGCTGGACCTTCGTTCCAATCTGGTCCTCACAAGCCCTGCAAGACCAAATCTTGCAAGTATTGCGCCAAAATTGACACATCAGGAAGGATCTCTTCTACAGTCACGAAGAGATCGTACATTACACGCAGCAACGTGGATTGTAAGTGTAATAATTTGGTATACTGTATCACTTACATAAAATGCAAAATGCAGTATGTAGGGAAAACAAAACAACGCGTGATGCAACGCATGTACCAACATTTCAGGACCATCAATATTCCTGATCTCCCACTGCATGATACCTCTGTGTTGAGACATTTCAATTCCCCCAACCATGAAGGGGAACACAATGTGAAGTTTCACATCCTCGAATTTGTACCGTACAGCACAGACAAAGCGATTTCTGAGGACTATCGCAACAAATTGGAAGCTAAATGGATCCACCGCCTCAAAAGCATGTCGCCAAGAGGCCCCAACATCATGGATGCCATCACCTGGAAGACTCAATTAGACCGTTAGTACCACAGAGGCAGGCCCTAGCTATCTAGCTATGTTGAAAAAATTTCTACCCAACGATAGCATGATGGGCCCCGCCCCGAGTGGCGACTATGATCTCAGGTTTGAGCACCCATGTGAGGGAATCTTAAGTTATTATAGCAACCCTTGTGGCTATCTAACTTATTTTTCCTCGGGATATTATCACCATAATATCCACCAACTATATCACTTTGCAGATCCCACATGTCAAGACAAGGGCACACCGTGGATACTGTCAACAGACTGTCTCCAGGGTTTCTGTAGGTATTGGAAACCCACGGCTGGTGACGTAATTGACATTCCAGTAGCATGGTAGCTCTCTTGAGGTCACTGTATCGCATCGTCTGTATACAAAATACTGTTCAACATAACCAGACAGATTTATTGAATGAATCCAATACAGAATACATTCAGATATATCTAGTATTTATCATTTTTTACTCCAATTTAGCAGAATTTAATAGATATGTAGAACTGTATATTGTGCATTTCCTGAAGATCTGACCCTAAAGGTATAAACCACTGTTCAAAAGGAAAAGAACGGAAACACTATTTTTTTAATATTTTGCTTCATAAAAGAACATGGATTAGTGAATCTAAAAAGCCAATAAAGAATTATGTCAGCTGGTTAGTTTTTATTCCAGGGAGCCCTGAAAGTTATTACCATTCACCAGAGTCTATAGGGAAAAAGGCGATTTTTTTCAAATGTCACGATTGTGTACTCTGTGACTTATAATTTGCAAAATAATTATGCCCCAGGGCATGGATTACTGGCATAATAATGATCTACAACGTAATCTAAGCAAACTTTCCCCAAATCGGGATATCAGTGGCAAGTGTCCCCTTTGGTTGGTCAAATCTTACGACCAAATTATTACAAGAGCAAACCTTACAATAATCTATTGGTAGAAAAAAGGTCCAATCCATGAATAAAACTAAAATGTATGGTTCCCAATGATGAAAAACCTAGGATTGCGAGCTGCACCAACCACGGCGGACATCATACTTTAGTATTTTAAGATGCCACCAGGGCTGAGCCTCTGTATGCTCATCAGCGTTATGAAGGCGATGGTTGGTAAATAGGCCAGATTTTAAGAAAATGTACAATTGGCAGCTGCATACATTTAGTAAATTCTTCGGAATTAGGCTGCAATTTGGTCAATACTAGGCAAATTCGAGAATATTCGGTATTGCATTGAATCTAGCAAACAGTTTGGTTAGGTTGAACTGTATTTTGAACTTTATTTTCGTCTGTAATTTGGGAGAGGATTGTTGAAGGTACATTGTACATTTTCTGAAAATCTGACCCAAATACATGTACATGTATACAGCGCATGCTGCTAAATACATGTATACAGCGTATCGAACCATTAATAAAAGGACTTTTTCCAAGAGTTAAACCTTTTCAAAGCGGTACCCTGGACGGATTAATTCAATGATGGAGCGACACCTAGTGTTACATATAGAGCTAGATTATTTTCGCACTGACTAATAACACTGACCGATCGGATGGACACCTAGTAGGCAGATTTGGAACCTTTACCAGATTTTCCAGGAATATGATTCAGTGCACAAACAGCTCCTTTTTTTGAAATAATTTTATTTGGGCTTAATTTAGACTGACATCTATATTCCCATGAGAACCCAGAAATACATAACAAAAGATATATAGGTAAATTATGAGATTATGACACAAATAGATATTTAACCTTTTAGCCATTTAACATCTTATGAGCAACAAAGAGGTTTTAAGGACATGATAGGTAATAATAAGCGCACATTTAAGTTAACACAAATTACCTGACGTGTTGATAGTTACACATCTTCTATTTACTCAAACCTAAACAGGAGATCTTTCTCCAACCCTGAGATTTAGCAATCAATGGCAAAGGATTTCTATAATACTGTTATATCGGTAACCACTCTAGGCCCAAAGCTGAGAGAGTCCCTTCAAACGAAGGAAAAGCCTCGCGCCTCAAACCGCAAAGTGTCATTATAATTCCATTAAGACCGCAATATCTCATTATATTCCCATTAAACGCCGAGTCCTAGGCTAGGAGACCGATTAGCGAAGTTGGCTGACATACCATTCTTTTCTGATCTGAGGGTTTTGACCTAGAGCGTAACCTTTTTGTTTGTTACTTGAAGTACAGCTTCGCTATGAAGGTTGGACGAGTTCAGGACATATATGTTCATATCAAAACATTTCTTTCATTACATACACCTGCCGTGACGACTGCTCACAGCAGGTGGAACGTTCAATAAAGCAGTATTTATATGGACAATAGTGTGACTGACAGCTTACAACAAATGCTAGGATATTTTAATGACCATTCAAAACATGTTTCTGTCTCCATTTTAATTAATTCTAGTTGATTGATCTATTTACAAAATAAAACGGACGCATACTTTCCCGTTGGTGTGCTCTTGCAGAAATAAGTCGCAAAATTGATATTAAGTATTTCATTAACAAGATTTCTTATTAATGCGATTTGAGGCGTATGCATACATGTACCCAATTTCAAGACAGTGCATTAAATGTATCCTAAAATCATTCTATGAAGTACATTTATATTGTTTACTTTACTATAGTCAATGTCCACCCAGAACTATTGCAACGGGTTTTTTTTCAAACATAAATATAGAAATACTTCTTAGATTTCCTAAATATTACCATTGTTGGAATCCACTTAATCGCATCTTTTCAGATATTATGATGGTATCTCAAAATCCCTTTTTCTACTTATGGACTCATTCTAGACCTTTGTATTTTCTTCTGATGACTCAGTTGAATGTTGGGATCAATAAAAAGACGCACGCAAGAGCGATTTACATGTTCAACTGCCGTGGCGGCAGTAGTTATATGTTCCCACACTAGGTGTCCTCGTATGTTACATGGCGGTCCGGAATACATGTGACATGTGTCTTCCTCACCCTTGAATAGATCAGATCAGATCAGATCAGATCAGATCAGAGAACATTTGATTCAATCATTTGATTGCTACAATGTGGCGGTCCTCCAGCTAATAGGAGATTTTCAAGTCTTCATTGTTACCTTAGTCCAGAGAAAAAATTGGTATGTTTCCGATTGGTATGTCTTTTTTTTTTGTTTTTTTTTTGTTTTTTGTTTTGTTTTGTTTTAGAAAACCAGCTTCCAGGAACTGAAAAAATGTCTATTTTATAACAATAGTTGTTTTAAACAGGGGAAATGTGCTTTTTGACAGTTCTGGGTTAGGAAAACAGGTTTTCCTGCTTTTATTACCCTTTTTTATTAAACAATCCAAAAAATATGAGGTATGGTCAAAAAAGATGTTGAGGTAGGGGAAGGTTTTTCTAGGGGTGGGGGGGGGATACATTTTTTGCCTTACAGTTATTGAGTATTGGACAATATCACTTTTGTCGATGACTGAATGTGATTCACCATTACGAATTGTACATTTTCTGACGTTCTAACCCACATTCTTTTTTTTATTCCATTCAGGCCGATATACTATCTTTTTCCCCTACGCCGAGTCTTTATTCAATTTGTCAACAAAACTGTACCCTCCGCCGATATAATATTTAATAATTTACAGAAAGACGCGCTATTCTTCAAGGATGATCTCAGGTGGTGCCTCTAAAAACACAAGCTAAATATGCACCTACAATCCTTCTAAGTTTTTTCCCTTCATTCTACATTAAAAGTTGATATAGGTTTTGTAATCTAGAAACTAAAAATTCCTAGTATACGTCCGCTGCCTAAATCCATTATTTATTTTCTGGTCATACACCGATACAGACTCAATGCATTCTAATACTGGGTGAAATCGCCAGAAAAAGTGCAATTCACCTTCACCATGCAATCCTCTCAATTACTCCCCGTTGATGTATGTACCACATGCTATTTGTATGGACGGGAGTAGTGTGGTAATTTGCACCAGTTCCACGCGTGTGGTATGACTTCCTGTCTCCAGTACACATAACCATATAAGGTAAGCATAGCAACATGGGAGTAAATATAGAACCTAAATTCGAATGTGGTACTCGGGACACTATTACACTGTCCTCATCTCGGACAGTGCAATAGTGTCCCTTGTACCACATTCTCATCAGGTTCTATCTATATAACTCAAATTTAAGACAAAAATAAGGTTCAAAATTCAGTTCAACATTACTAAACAGATTGTTTGAATCAAGGCAATATCAAATATACTCAGATATTCCTAGTATTTATCATTTTACAGCCTAATTATGCAGACTTGACTAAATTGTAGATCAGAAGATTGTACATTTTCTGAAGATCTGACCCTACTATAACTTGAAATAGTGATAACTTCTACTACCACCACCGAGATGACAATACTGAGGAAAGTTAAATTAAGACCTCCAGTAGGCCGTATAAGGTCACCAAGGAGGCACACATCCATGCCTTTCAATATAGGTTATACTCCACATGAAAATTACATGTAATTCTTTCTTAAAGAGCATAACGGTAAAAAGCTCCACTGAGTGTTCCTTCTGCGAAGAAAGAGATGATATCAAACATTTTTTTATTGAATTAAGGCAACCAAAGCCCTTTGGACAGAAATATATAACTTCATCGATTGTACGAGCCATCTTAACTACAAGCCCAATGGCAATCTAATTTTAAGAACACAAAATCAATCCCTTGTCATAATGCCACAATAAATACTCTTTGGCATAGAAATATGAGGACACAACACTGTCATAATTAACTGGAATTTTCTCTAGATCAAAGCGTATATCCACAGACAAAAGTTGTTTCACAAAGGTTCTCTAGAGTTCAAACATGTAGTAGCCGACATGAAGTACAGATGCACAACTGTATTGTATGAGAATGGCATGAAAAAAGTTCACGACTATTTACGCAAAGCATGGAAAAGGTTCTTCTATAACGACCTAGAGTTAGATGTAGGTAACAACCCAACTATCATTATCTAACCCCCCACTTCCCCTCATAATAATTAAAAAGAACGAGTCTGTTCAATAATAATGATATATCATTCCAAAATTTTTACAATGAGGTTAAAAGAAGATTATGTATACTGTTGAAAGCTGGGAAGCATAATTCACATGATTTGATTTTAAATTATGTTTATTCAGGACAACAAAAATATACATTTCAGCGACAAGCGTTGATATTCTCAGAAGTTGCCTGATTGCATAAGGCATGGCACTCAATGATACAATAACACACAGAAAAGAGTTTTAAATAAAAATACTACATACAACAGACCCAGCGAAAGTGTAGAGAATGGAACAAGGTAATAGATAGACAAGTGGTAGGAAGATTATCATAACCATACCCACCTGGCTTGGTTGTATTTTTTATTAGATTCTCTGTAAATCCAGTTTCGACCTAAAAATTGCTGAACCAGGGGATTATTCATATTTGCAATATGACCCCCTCGTTTTTCAAAGGTTTACTCAAGCATTTTGTATTTCATAAGCGCTCCACAAGTATAACAACACTTTTTGTTTTTATTACTTTTATTTTCATTATTCACAGAAGTGAAGGGCCTTTGTAACCCAGTGTTAATCGCCCACAGAGAAGAGAACGGAATTTGTTGACATATTGAATAAAGTAGTTTTAAAAAAAAATTAAATTACCAAACCCCAGGTGTTTTATTTTTTATTTTTACAGCCGTTCAAGGAATGAAAACTTAGTCTTGATATATTTGTATACGCTTCTCCACTCATTTCTCAATCATTGATTATCATGTTTAGTTTTGTACACGCCCAGATGGCAGGATGTCATGAATAAAAGCTTAAAAACAAAACAAAAAAAGTTATAAGTTAAATTTCCCAGTGAGGATTCTAAAAATCAATATACCACCCCACCACCACATCCTATAATAATTATTAGAACTCTTTCTCTGAGCAAACAACACAGGATAAAGTACAAACAGAGCTTGAGTTGAGCTTATTATATGGCATACAAAGGATTTTACAGTTTCAGTTTCAACTCTCTGAACTGAGTAGTCTATGAAATTTTCCTCTGACCAGATTGAGTGTTTTCTGGCATATTTGTTTTAATTACTAGGTTAATTTGGTTGGGTATAACACCCCCTCTGTTCCTTAGAGTCTAGGGCGATTCCAGCCGGGCCTGAAACCATTTCGAAGCCCTCCGTTTCCCTGGTCAATCCTATGGTAATACATTAAAACTGTATTCTCAGCTGTTAGGACAAAAATTCTGATCAAATTTATTCAAAATATTATTGTGACTGAATTTATCAATATTATGCTGCTGTTAAATGTATAGATAAGAATATGTAAAATAAAAAAAGCAGAATCAATGGTTCACTTGCTATGATTGGATGTAATTAAAAAAGAGTCCTAATGTATGAAAGCGAAGACTTTCTAATGGGGGAAATCACCAGAAAATGTACAATTCACCTTCACCAATTCTCTCAAATAACCCAAATTTCAGACGAAAATAAAGTTTAAAATACAGTTCAACCTAACCAAACAGATTGCTATAATCAATGCAATGCCGAATATACTCGAATTTACCTAGTATTGACCAAATTGCAGCCTAATTTAGAAGAATTTACTGAATGTGTACAGCTACCAATGGTACATTTTCTGAAAGATCTGACCCTAAAACCCCTATTGCTCATCTTGCCCGACCTCCTTAAGCACCTCACAATACATTCTTCAGCTCAACAGTCATTTATCTCCAGGCAAGAATAGTATGTCAGTGATTGGACGCCTACTGCGCTCATGTGAGCGGTGAGTAGGCGTCCTATTTGGATACTAATGAGTAGGCGTCCTATTTGGATACTAATGATAATTTTTGCGGTTTGGAGCGAGAGGCTTTCCCTAAGTTTGGAGGCACTCTCTTAATCCTGAGCCTAGACTCTCTACTGCTCATCGTGCCCACCCACCCTTCCTGAGCAACTCAGTAGTCATTAATTTCCATCTATATCTCAATGTGTGGCAGAGATTATATTTTCCAAATGTCTGGATTGAAAACGACATCAATGCAAGTCCCATATTTCAAATTACCTTCAATAGCTCTTCTTCAATGCCTGGATGGGTAGGTGCCTGGAGATCTAAATACAGATATCTTATTGTAACATACTGGAAGACCCGGACCTGATTTCATCACTTCAGCTTGAGCAGGTCGGCGGCGTTGCCCGAGGGGGTATATGGACCTCGAAGCCCAGGACTCCAATAAGTCATTATCTAGCTTGGAAAATAGCTCACTCAAGCAAAATCTCTCATCTCTCCATCCTTTCCTGTCACTTTCTTAAAATTGAGAATAAAGGAGACCGAAGACAATAACATAATTGGGAACTTGTTTCAAGCTCTGCGCATGTCTGAAATATAGGGGATTATGGGATTGGATAGAGTCCATGTTCTGCTGAGGGAACACAATCGAAATTATGCTGAGTCATAGATTGATATGGGTCAAGTCTCCAGAAAATATACAATTGGCCTTCACTAATCCAATCCTCTCAAATAACGCACATTTAAGACGAAAATCAGATTCAAAATACAGTTCAACATAACCAGACAGATTTATTGAATGAATACAATAGAGAATACACTCAGATATACCTAGTATTTATAATTTGTCACTCTAATTTAGCACAATTCGATGGATGTGTAGAACTGCAGCTAAATCCAGTCAAAATGTGAGTAACTCTTGTATAAGCATATAACAGCATCAGAATAATATCATTGATAAATCCAGCCCTATAAGTCATAATATGAGTAACTCTTGTATAAACATATAACAGCAGCAGAATATTGATAAATCCAGTCCTATAGGCCATAATGTGAGTAACTCTTGTATAAGCATATAATAGCAGCAGAATACTGATAAATCCAATCCTATAAGTCATGATATGAGTAACTCTTGTATAAACAAAAAACAGCAGCAGAATATTGATAAATCCAGTCCTCTAAGTCATATTATGAGCAACTCTTGTATAAACATATAAAAGCAGCAGAATATTGATAAATCCAGTCAGATTTGTTTTGTCACAATAGCTGAGAATGTAGCTTTAACGAGCAGGCATATTTAGGCCAACTCTGCCAAACTGTTTCAAATGTCTGATTAAATATTGATTTATATGAAAAGTACTATCAGTTAAGAATCATCAAGGATACAAACGAAAAATCGATGGCAACATCGAGATGTACATGTCAGAGCAATAAAAACGTTACAACAACAACAGAAAATATCTGCTGGAGAACTGAACTTATTTAACTCTGTAATTGTCTACCCAAATAAAGTAATTAAGCCCCAAAAGTTTATTCTATTTTTCATGATTTTTGATTTCTTAAGGCCTATCATTTGAGGGGAAGAATAAAAACAACCAGAACAAATCTGAACTATAATTACTTTGCTTACTAAGGCTGTAACCTCTAAAAACCCATCAGAAATAACAGATGGTGTTCATAAGAATAACATTGAGGTAAATGAGAAATAATATAAAAGTCAAAGGAATTGATATGAAACTCCACCTTGTGGCTGACAAAATATAATATAAAATGCGCATAATGGGCAAGCTGCGTAAAATGCACGTGGTCTGTCACATAATGACAAGCTTGCTAAAGCTGTAAATTCAAAGATTTAATAGATTGTGAATATTGGTAACTAATTTGAATGTAAAATGCCAAGGGCGCCACCTAGTATAAGGCGTATCAACTGTACTTTTGCCATTTTCGTCGACACATCGCACCGCGGCCAGGCCAATCTCTATGGGAGCGGGATTCAAGGGGCTTGATTTATGAAAATTCCATCTTGGGAATCATTTTGTCTACCTAGCAACTTAATGTGAATGTTTTTCTCAATGATTAAGCTGCTTGAATAAGAAACAGAAGAAAACCGTTGATACGCCTCATACTAGGTGGCGCCCTTGGCATTTTAGGACAACCGAATTGCGTCACTTGGGAAGGCAGCTTTAACAGAATTTACAGCTGCCAATTGTACCGAATTTTCTGAAAATCTGACCCTGTAGTAGAAGCATAGAAGTATATGAAAAGTGGTAGCATCGCATGGCACCACAAATGTGTTATCATAGAATGAAAACCAATATGTGGACGCTGATCAGTGGTCCATCACCAGTAGTAAGTGTCAATATGTTTGCTTATAGCCAGCATCAAATGTTACCCTATTGTTCAGACTAGATGCGATGCCACTAAAGCCTGAAGCACACATGGCCGATTTGGCCCCCGATTGCCCCCCGATTTGGGTCTCCTGATGAATTTCATTTCAATCCTTGTTTATGTTTTGAAATAACATAACCATGGTTTGAAATGAAATCTCAGTATTCATTGGGAGACCCAAATCGTGGAGCAATCGGGGGCCAAATCGGCCATGTGTGCGTCAGGCTTTAGTGGTCATAGCTGACAGAAATCCCTTCAAACTCAGGGAAATCCATCTAGGATTCCTCCCACTCCCGACCGCAATCTCTCACTAGGACGGATGGGGTTGGCCTACTCCTGGGCCGGGAAAGCCATTAGTGCAGGAGGCGTACTGATCTGACATACCAATCTTATCTGATCTGATAGGCTCTGAGCCTAGACTGTATTAGCAATAGGATATATGTATTAAAAGAAAAAGGTGTAAATTTATGCTAACACTCACACCATAATGTTTTGTTCTACTATTAACTGTTATATTATACAGCTGTACTATTAATTGTGTAATCAATTCTCGGAATATTGATACGATATTGGTAATCCAATGTTAATGTATCGTTAATTTTCTAGTCTTCTTACTATCAGGGCTCCACGGAAGAACTTTTGGGTCAGATATTCAGAAAATGTACAATCAGCAGATCTACGTGTCTATCAAATTCTGCTAATTAAAGGGGGGTCTCCACTGGCTGCAGTAAGCTGCGGTAAGCTCTGTGGTATATATGATGTCTTTGCAATGTTTATGAATGCGGCGGTCTAGAGTATATATGAATACTGCATATATATTGATACTAGAAGTATATGGGTCAGATCGTCAGAAAATATACAATTCATCTTCACCAATCCTCTCAAATAACCCAAATACGAAAACCAGGTTAAAAATACAGTTCAACATAACCAGACAGATTTATAGAATGAGTACAATACTGAGTATACTCAGTATTTATCATTTTTCACTCTAATTTAGCAGAATTATAGAATGAGTACAATACTGAGTATACTCAGTATTTATCATTTTTCACTCTAATTTAGCAGAATTTGATAGATGTGTAGAACTGTAGATTTCTGAAAATCTGACCCATATATATAAATATGTAAAATAAATTAAAATGTTCCAGGTAAATTCGAGTTCCTATATATTAAATTCGTTGTTAAATTCTTTGTTCATTTAAAAGAGTCTGCGGTCTCATAGGCACCTGTCCAAAATCTAGGTACCATATGCGATGACCCGAAAGATTCCAAGAACAGCAAATGGGTCAGATTTTCACAAAATGTACATTTGGCAGCTGTACATATTCAGTAAATCCTGCTAAATTAGGCTGTAATTTGGTCAATACAAGGTAAATTTGAGTATATTCGGCATTGTATTGATTCTAGCAATCTGCTTGGTTCGGTTGAACTGTATTTTGAACTTTATTTTCGTCTGAAATTTGGGTTATTTCAGAGAATTGGTTAAGGTGAATTGTACACTTTCTCGCGACTTCACCCAAATAACCTCAATTTCTTCTGAGAGCATGTCGACGACATGTTTTAGACGACATGTTTTACCCAGATGCTGCACATGGCAGTTGATATAGCTTTTAAGCGTTCATTTTGCCCAGGCACCCTCTTTCTCTGCCTCAGCGTCTGTAATATCGAAGCACAGATATGGCCAACATTGGACGCAGCAAGTGGAAGACTCATCCTGCCGCCACTGACAGACAGTCTGTGGTTGAGGAACAGTTTAGAGGATTCATTAACTGACATATAAGAAGGGAATAAGAGGAGGAAGAGGAGGAGAAGTGCTGAGCTAAGGGTTCTAGCTAGTAACCCAGGGGCTTGCCGGAGCTTGGTGCATAAGCTAAGGAAAGGAAAGTTGTGTTTGGGAATTTCTATACTTTCCCCCTTCCTTTCGTGGGTAGGTATTCAAATTCCTACTCACTATTTCTGCCACCAGGCATACACCAGCTATAAAAACATAAACATATATATACACCAGCTGGGAAAGACACAGGCATACACCAGCTATATACACCAACTGGGAAAGACACATAGGCATACACCAGCTATATACACCAGCTATAAGAATGACACATAGGCATACACCAGCTATATACACCAGCTATAGGAATGACACATAGGAAGGCATTTTTATCCTACCTCCAGGTGAAGGAATTCCCACTAAAATATACAAGCATATTATATATACTGTAAACGTATTAATGTTCATGCAGTATTTATTTTTTTGCTATTTTCGCGCACTCACATTTGTGCGTGAAAATAAATCCCGTGCGAAACGTATAATTCTTGTATAAACAAGGTGTAAGACTTCCTTGCTGCACGAATTTAAATCCGCGTGAAAAGGTGTCAAAATACTTAGTGCGCGAAAATGTATCTGCGTGAAAATAAATATGTTTACAGTAGTTTATACAACAGCTCCTGCAGTTATTTAAACTAAAGAAAGACATTTTAAGGATGTGATGTCAGCATGCCAAATGTATGCTATCGCATACCCATAAGTAATAGGGTCAGAACTTGAGAAAGTGTACAATCAGCATTTAACAAATTCTGCTAAATTAGGCTGAAAAATAATAAATATGACCACGGCTATATATGAGTGAAATTGCCAGAAAATGTACCGTTCACCTTCACCAATCCTATCAAATAACCCAAATATAAGACGGTCTAATTTTTCGGTCTGATTTAGCCGAATTTACTAAATGTGTTGAATTGCCAATTGTACATTTTCTGAAAATCTGACCCATATCTGTGTATATTGGCTATTGTACATTTTCTGACGCCCTGACTCAATGTCCAAGTGTGGGGCAGAGACTTAAATCTTTCTGGTTTGTTTCTGAAGCCTGTCGTCCTTTAGCTCCTTAATGAATATACTACCATCTATGGCGTAGGATGCCTAGACTAAAACCCAAATGTGATGTGTTACAGGAAAATGAGTCACAAGTCGCAAAAAATGGATTTTGAGATATCAGCATACTTGAAAAGATGAGATCAAGCCGATTCCAATGATTGTAAACATGAGGACATGAAATAAATATCCATTTTAAGTTTGATATTTTTATTTTTGAAAAAAAGAAAAAGTTTGCAATATTTCTGGGTGGACATTTACTAGTAAAGCACCTTAATATACTCTATAACATGACCTTTGAAATGCATGGATATATTTATTACACTGTCTTGAAATTTGGTACATGCATTCATGTAGCCGAACCATCAACCCTATACCTGGCTACTGTGTACGCGTGAATAGGTACAGCTAGCATTCATGCTACTAACAGCATTAAGCAACCCAAGAAAGAAAACATTCCCACAAATACATCTTGTAAATAAAACACTTTGGAAAATATCAATTTTGCGACTTGTGACTCATTTTCCTATAACACATCACAAATAATGAGACTGAAAAGCGCTCAGATAAAAGCAAACATTCATGCCTCACCGTAGTTTGTCATTGGCCGTGACTAGACCCATGTGGCATCTTGTTCCTTTGCACGTTATACATTTCAATAAGACAACACTTTGAACTCTACACTTTGCTTCTACGATCAAGGTATTGCCGGAGTCTCAAGTCCTTCTGATGTTTTTTTGCCTTTGGGTGTCAGGTTGGTTGGTGTTGGACTGTGAAGGTCCATTCCCATTACCATGACCAGCCGGCCGATACTTGCTGGCTGTAATACTTTAACATTGTGATTTTGCTGTGCGGTGGCCGTACACCAATCGGCCGTTGTAATGTGAATGGGCCTTAAAGCTGCCTTCCCAGCTATTTTCTATACAAATCTCAGTTTTCACTTTACTTGTTAAGCTAACTCATACACTGCCCCACCTTATCCCAATCGTTTAGGTTTCTTTCTTAAGGTTGGAGTTTAATATTTGAGAAGAAATACTCGTCCTCCCATACTGGTGTACACAAGTGCGACCTACATAGCCTTGTTCCATTCTGATAGGCGCTGCACATGCGTTTTAAAGGGAAAATTTGTTTGCAGGGACTCCAAACATGGGGTTTGGTCTGGTACAGAGGTGCCACCATGTGTCGATTCACTGCATCTACAGTACTACAACCATGGCATCAACGATCATTCCTGTGTGTCTCCGATCATAAAATAAAATGTTGCGCAATAAAATTTCTTGAAAAAAAAAGAAAAGAAAATTAACGACAAACAAACTGGCCGAGACAAGCATTTCACAAATAACAACCTTGGACGACAGCAGCTGTTGGACGACCAGCTACAGTTTAACTAGTTTCAAACTTGTGTAACATCATAAATCGGTAGATAGTGGTAAACCTCTTCAGGACATTGTTATGTTAATAAATTCTTTATTTTGTTTTGTTTTTGTTTTTAAAGGGTTTTATTCCAACATACCTGCCATCTGGGCTTTAACATAGCTAAGACACATCTTACGTTGACCCTATTTTGTATTTTTTTTGCGTTTTCAAATTTTCTATCTCCACTTCTTCATTAAAAACTATTGATTCATTTTCTCACGACATAAAAACGCCAACAGTCCGTTTTAACATAAAATACTTTGGCTTTTTTTCTTTTGGAAATACGACGACCTACTGAACATAACTTAATCTTTTAGTAATTATTATCTGCCGTCCCTTATTACAGGTTTTGTTAATACAATCTATACAGTTGTTCGACATATTTGTCCACTCTCTTCAACTATTTACTGCTTCTCTGGTCAAATGCAGCATTATACCTTAAGGAACGATATCTAATTTTAATTTCATTTAGAAAAGCTTTAAAGTTTTATTTTGTGATTTGATTCTGATTTGATTTGATTTTAGCGAGTGGCTGTCCAGACAACATAATAACATTGGAGAAAAATATATCTTTCTATATTAGTCAGGCAGCTTAGCAAATGGATGTGGACGTTCCGGACAAAAGCACCAAATTTGGTCCACATGCTGTTCATTGCCTTAACTTTCAATTTAGAGTGGGAGCCCTTTCCAAAAAATACATTAAGGCCGCCATTTTGGATTTTTAAGGTCGCCATCATGTAAAATCCTATATTTACCAATATCTCAGCTTCCAAACAACTTAGGATCATGATCTTGGTCTCTAAACATATATTTCCAGGGTCAATGAATACAACTATACCATTTAGAAAAAGATCAAATTATATTATGGCCGCCATCTTGGATTTTTAAGATCGCCATCATGTAAAAACCTATACCAATATCTCAGCTTCTAAGTAACTTAGGATCATGATCTTGGTCTCTAAACATATGTTTTCATGGTCAAGGAATGCAACTATACCATTTAGAAAAGGATCAGAGTATAGCTACTAACACAAAAACTATATACAAGACATTATATACATTAGGCACTATTACACATGTTGTATATGCTTGCCCCCTTCCTCACAATGGCAGTGGCATATTTTAGTGTGGTTTCAATTGGCCTTTGAGAATTTCACTCTTGCATCTACATTGGACTAGCTCACTGCAGGCCTTACAGATCTATGATCTAAAAGAAGGGAATTGAAGTGAGATATTGAAGAAAGTAATGCATGGTACAAGACCATATTTCCAGAGAATCCTGCCAAACGTAAGCTCACTGGAAGTCAAAAATCCCTAACTAGTTCACTGCATGCCTTACAGGTTGCTAGTTACATGGCCCACACAGGAACCTATGTGTTAATCCATTCCCAACCTAAGTTCTAGTCTTGGTGCACACTATTCATTCTGCTCCATGTGCAACTCTGAGAATGCTGCAAAAGTGGAGCCTTGGGTGCAGGGACTGTCTCTAATGTCTTTTCCTTCTTGAATAAGTCCTCCTGGTTTCTCCAATATGTAAAAGAATGTTCATGGTCACTGACCCTATCATATTGGATAAGTGTTGTAGTTAGTGGAAATGTTAAGCACCGACCACTACACCTATATGTAAGGATGGAGTGTTGTGTGTTTAAAAGCATGTGTTACTTCCTGATAGCAAAGATGTGCCTCCCATGCTGACTTCTTGCCTCTTGAATATCGATTTGGTATCACATCCCATGACACTGTAAGATACAGGAAGGGGCAGGGATGTTTCTCTATCCAAGTCTTTGTAGATAACATTTGATGATATGATGATATGTAAAGTTCTTGCCTGTAACCAAGGCAACCCAAATGTTCACAATATCCTCATGAGTGGTTGGTGCCATGGACCAATTATCTGCTTATAGGTTCCTCAAAGAAGGGTTATGTCACCTTATGTGATGATGATTTCTTTGCCTTAGGGGCAATCTTGTTTAAAAGAATGCAGACAGTTCCCCTTTGATGGTTGGGTCATTTATAAGGTAGGCCCAGTTTACTAGTTGTTTTATGTATCTGGGACAAAGGCCTGATCATATTGATTGTTATTGGGATTTTAGTGGGGAGCAAGTGCACTACAACAGCTTTATCAAGAAGCCTCACATCAATGGAACCTGAAGGATCATTCTGTTTAAACATGGTCAGAATGTTTAGCTGACCATACTTCTTTCTCAGGTGCATGTTTTCACCATCATATATACAGATGGCTCTTAAGGATGAAGAATGTAGGCATACCACACATCTTGTGTTGCATCACAATGTGCATGAAAAAAAAACAGTTCTACATCATTCTTGAGTACCTTTTAGAGATTGTTCTTGCTTTTTTTCTTGGCTCGATGAGCAATGGAAGAGATAGATTGCAAGTTGTATTTAATCAGCTCATGAATGAAGCATGCATTATCATATCTGTATCCCTTCTCTTTAGTATTTGATATCCTGATCATTTCCTATAATAGGTATTCTCCCAACCATATTATTTCCATCTCTCTGATGATCTGTGCCAGATACACTGGTCGCATGTAGCAAGGGCAAAAGTAGTCACCTGATGTGTATACCTTATTCACATGAGGTGGTAAGCCTTCTGAAATGGGTCAGCAATTTGTTGCACTTTATTTTCCTTTATGTGTAGGTTTATGGGTCCATCCAAGTTCCATTGGGTTTTTCTTGCTTTTACCATCTCTAAGTGCAGCTCATCCAACATTGCTATGAACTTTTCTTCTCCATGGGTAACAGCCCAGTTCCACATGTAAACTTGTCAACAGCATAGAGTGGTAGATCAGTTAATTACTGGGATCTGTGCAGGATTGAGAATTCTCTAGCGTAATGCAGCATGCATTCATTCCATGCATCCATGCTTTATGATAATTGGTGAAGCTGCTTTCTTGTAAAAAAGGGGCAAGAGTTGTGTATGGGTTGTGTGCAGATCATCTAATGCATCTTGCAAGGAGGCATGAATTGCTGACCAGGCAAAAGTGTCAATGTTTTTAATTCAATCTCTTTCTAACAGTTGACTAGCATACTACAAGCAGGTCTCTCTTAATATGTAAGGCCTGCAGTGAGCTAGTCCAATGAAATAGGGAATTTCACAGAATAAAATAATAAAACCACAGTATATCTGCTAACTTTTAATTACTATTAGCGGAGGTGAAACTAACCAAACCAAACCAAACCAAACCAATGTAGATGCAAGAGTGAAAGAGGATGGGTTGCAAGGTGTGCATACTCAAAGGCCAGTTGAAACCACACTAAAATATGTCACTGCCATTGTGAGGAAGGGGGCAAGCATATACAACATGTGTAATAGTGCCTGATGGATATAATGTCTTGTATATAGTTTTTGTGTTAGTAACTATACTCTGATCCTTTTCTAAATGGTATAGTTGCATTCCTTGACAATGAAAACATATGTTTAGAGACCAAGATCATGATCCTAAGTTACTTAGAAGCTGAGATATTGGTATATATAGGTTTTTACATGATGGCGATCTTAAAAATCCAAGACGGCGGCCATAATATAATTTGATCTTTTTCTAAATGGTATAGTTGTATTCATTGACCCTGGAAATATATGTTTAGAGACCAAGATCATGATCCTAAGCTGTTTGGAAGCTGAGATATTGGTAGATATAGGATTTTACATGATGGCGACCTTAAAAATCCAAAATGGCGGCCTTATTGTATTTTTTGGAAAGGGCTCCCACTCTAAATTGAAAGCTAAGGCAATGAACAGCATGTGGACCAAATTTGGTGCTTTTGTCCGGAACGTCCACATCCATCTCAAATCTGGCATTAAGCTGCCTGACTATATCTGTCTTTATTCAGCAAAAATAGTTTTTAGGTAGCGAATTCAGTTTCAATGCCTCATTGCATGTATTTGCTTGTTGTTGACCCTCCATGTTTACCTATGATTCACAGAGCATGAAACATTACACAGTAGATGCTGAGCATTCAGCTGCAGGAACTAGGCACGGGGCTTACTCTGAGGTGTCAGGAAATGGGCCGGATTTCCTGAACCTGACCCATGCCTGAATAGTAATAGGGGACTTGCATTAGGCACACATTGCACACATGCATGCATGGATGCGTGTGTGTGCATAGAGTGGGTGAGTGAGATTGGTTGCTTTACGCCCTTATCAACACATTAAATATGGTTATATCAAGGGCGGGAGAGCTGAGAGGGAGTGAGTGAGTGAGATTGGTTGCTTTACGCCCTTATCAACACATTAAATATGGTTATATCAAGGGCGGGAGAGCTGAGAGGGAGTGAGTGAGTGAGATTGGTTGCTCAACTATGCAAGCACTATGCTTTGATTGGTTTTTTAGAAAAAAAGAGACAGAAAGGCACTTTAAGGTCTTACCCAGGACCATCGTGCATGCAAAGAGTCAGTGATCATTGGAATACAGGCAGTTATTTGAATTCTTAAAGCTACTTTTTCAGCTATTATCATCAAAACCATCTCACCACATTTATTTATTATCTGGGTCAGATTTTCAGAAAAGGCACAATCTACAGTTCCTCACATCTATCAAATTCTGCTAAATTATAGTGAAAAATGATAAATACTAGGTATCTGAGTGTATTCTGTATTGTATTCATTCAATAAATCTGTATGGTTATGTTGAACTGTATTTTTAACCTGATTTTTGTCTTAAATATGGGTTATTTGAAAGGATTGGTGAAGAATTGTGCATTTTCTGGCGATTTCACCCACTTGACCTATAAATAGGACTGATTTAAGATATCAATATTAAGCCTACTGCTGAATTTGAATTTGAATGAGCGATAATAAGTGAATCCACTGCAACCAAGAATTAATAATTATTTTCTTTGATTTGACCTGAACTTTGAGATGACTAAAATACTTGTATTGGTTGGTCATGAAGTTATATGTGAGTTTTAAGTATCTAGAGGCACAATTTTAAGGGATAAAGCTTACATTATATATGTTAGGGATATAGGTTCTAGCATTATATGTATGCCACCGTAACGTGTGGCTACACGTTACGGTGATATCATCTTTTAGCAGACTTGGTGTGACAGCAGTGGGTTGGTGTGGCTTTTTTATATTTTATTATTTAAGGCCAATACAATATTTAAGTAATTCACATGAAAACACGCACTGTCCACCATGGACGTATTGAGGCGTGCATGCCTTGCTAATAAGATTAGGTTTTAAGTAATTCTCACTCTCTACTTCATTTACATTAGAAATATAATCAATTAGGCCTATCACTTACTACTTTAACTGGCATACTGGACTGCCTTATTTCATAAAAAATCTTTTATTTAACTGGCTTTGTCCAATAAATATCGTACAGAACAGAACTAAACCTACTATATATACCCATCACACAAATCACATAAATTCCACACATATTATATGAACATATACTAAACTATAAGGCTCTCCAGGAACCGTTCATACCAATTCTTAACTATGCAAGCACAATTTATGTTTTAGCAATAGGGAGATTTATCAACCACAACGCACCAACACAACGCTAACGCATCCACTAACTATTTGTACATTACTACCGCTATGGGGATATCTCGAGAGGCGCTAGGCCGAGGGCATCTGCATTGCAGGCCTCACGAGATATCCCCACAACGGTAGTAATGTACAAGTAGTTAGTGGCTGCGTTAGTGTCGTGTTGGTGCGTTGTGGTTGCTAAATCTCCCTATTAATAACGAGGACTTGCGTGCATTGGGTTGCTATCACACCTCCGCGGCCGCCACTTGCTGGATCAATGAACAAGGAGCCAGGTCAATATTTGTCCATCCATCCAAATAGTCGGCCCATATGGATAGGCTTGTTGACTCGCATACCTCTCATTTATAAGTTTACGTGTTCAATAATTCCCGCCTACGCACATACGTGAGTACGCTAGTGCGTGGGTATGCACTTTTGCTTTGCACGCTTGCAATAATTCTGAGGTCGGATTTTCAGACCTGCTGAATAGAGGAGTTGCATGTCCGCCATCTTGAATTTCGATTCACATGGAATTATGGGAGTTGTATGTCAGTGTAAAAGGTATAGAAAGTATGTGATCACGCAAATCCCCTATTCTGAGGTCGGATTTTCAGACTTGCATGAGCGCAGAACCATCGCTCTGAATAGGGGATTTGTATGTCTCATTGCGCATGTCTATTACAGTGCATGCTGGGATGAATTCAGCTCAAATCTGCCATAAAAATATTTAGCAACATTTTTATCGAAAAATACTAGGATCTTTTCAAACAATATGATAGCTTGTGTAAATGATTTATAAAACAAATGCATGATGGGAAAGATGAAGGACTTCTTGTTTTAATGTTGTTTTGTTTTAATATTGTTAAATATTCCATGCTCAACATAATTAACGTTTGTTCGTTCTTTCCGGCTGTTGAAAGTATGGTGCTTTGGCTAGAAGACCGTCCCTCCAGGCCAAAAAGACACACAATTAAACAACCGTATCATTGTCTAAAATATAAATTTTACACTGACATACAACTCCCATAATTCCATGCTAGTTAACATTCAAAATGGCCGACATGCAAATCCCCTATTATTAAAGAGTTCACAATAAGAGTCCCTCTTCTAAGGCTGTCCTCTTACACAAGGTTTTCCACTTCCTTCACTATACCTATACCCTACCCACTATGAGAAGCGATATGCAGTCTAGGCTCAGAGCCTATCAGATGAGATAAGATCGGTATATCAGTGATGCACTAGTGCCTTTCTCGGCCCTAGATTAGGCCAACCACTACCGTCCTAATGGGAATTTAATGGGATTTTGCGGTCAGGATCGAGTGAGGCTTTCCCTCAATTTGGAGGGGCTCTCATGTTTGTTCAAATTTCATATCATGACCCTGGTAACCGAAAAATCCGAAAAAAAAATGTATTTTCAATAATCCATTGGAATATTTGCTAGGCTATGCAACAATGTCTAGGGAAGTCTGTATGTCACCATAACGTGTGGTGTTTCAATATAGAATAAAGATGGATTTTAAATGTTTTAGATAATTTTCGATATATTTTCCCTTATACTAATAGTTGAATATTTTTTTTACTTCAGAATTAGAACATATACTATATACTTGGAAAGTTTCTATGTCACCATAACATGTAGGACATTTTAGTTAATAAATAGTGAAATATTTAGAGTTCAAGGAATGAGAGTTAGGTGGTAAGCCATCATAATAGATAATGAGATATACCCACAATGGTAGTAATGTACAAATAGTTAAATGTCTTAATGTGGGTTATTTGAGAAAATTGGTGAGGGCGAATTGTACATTTTCTTACGATCGGTAATCCATAAGATTATGACAATAAAGATTCGTATATATTATACATATTTTAAAAGCTCAAATCCACAAATTCCAAACAGCACCGACGAGGCATTGCGATGGCAAACTGTCTTTATGTACATAACGCAGTTGGAGTGTATAAGTTGGTTTCAGTATAAGATCCATATATATTCAGATGAATCCTCGGTGGAGAGATATTTCTTCTCTTCTTGTAGCCGCATTCGGTCGGGCTGAACCATCTTGCTAAGAGTAAATCGAGTTGTAACCATACACTTCTGTATAGATTCACCCCAGTATTGTAATAGTGTAGTGTAGGGGTAAAATCGTCAGAAAATGTACAATTCACCTTCACCAATCCTCTCAAATAAACCAAATTTAAGACAAAGATTATGCTCAAAATACAGTTCAACATTACGAGACAGATTTCTTGAATCAATACAACACCACATAATTATACTCAGGTATATCTAGTATTTATCAGCCCTAATTTAACAGAATTTGATAGATATGTACATGGACCTGTAGATTCTACATTTTCTGCTGTCCTGAGCCAAATATGTTTCACAAGACTTCTTAAAATTATGAAAAAGGGGTACATTTTAGCACCAAATCTTCCGCCTTTGGCCACAAAAAGGTAGCAGTAGTAGTATATGGAAATGAGGGTTTGTCCCAGGAAACAACCACGGTAATACACTGATAATGACAATGAGGGAGGCGTAGAGTCAGATTTTCAGATAATGTACAATTGGCATCTGTATACATATATGTATATATTTAGTAAATTCTGCAAAATTAGGCTGCAATTTGGTCAACACTAGGTAAATTCGAGAATACTCGGCATTACATTGATTCTAGCAATCTGTTTGGTTAGGTTGAACTGTATTTTAAACTTTATTTTAGTCTGAAATTTGGGCTATTTGAAATGATTCATGAAGGTAAATTACACATTTTCTGGCGACACATTTTCTGGCGACCCTGTAACCAGTCCCACCTCGACCTTTCTCATAAGCGGAATACCAATTCTCCTGCATGCATGGATGTAGCATAGGCCTAATATCTTATTTTAATACATTGTTTTGTAGAACCAAGGCAGATGTATGTTTTATTTCATTTTTATATTAGTATTGTTGATCTTCGTCCTAAATTTTGGTTATTGGAGAGGATTGGTGAAGACAAATTGTACATTTTCTAGCGACTTGACCCAAGAGCAGAGCACCAAGGTAATAGCAATGGGACTGCTGCCAGTGACAGGCCAAACCAAGAAGCCTCTGCGACTTCAGTATATTATAGACCCACTCATTGAAGTAGAACCAGCCACTTGTCATAATGTCAAAGCATCATTTCACCTTCCACCAAGTGCACGAAGGCCGGGTTACCAAAAGCCGGCCATAGCTGTATATGGGTCGGATTTTCATAAAATGTACAATTGGCAGCTGAACACATTTAGTAAATTCTGCTAAATTAAGCTGCAATTTGGTCAATACTAGGTATATCTGAGTATATTCGACATCGCATTGATTCTGTCAATCTGTTTTGTTAGGTTGAACTGTATTTTGAACTTCACTTTTGTCTTAATGTTGGTTTATTTGAGAGGATTGGTGGAGGTGAATTGTACATTTTCTGGCGATTTCACCCTTATCATGCTTATGGCATTGCGGCCGTGGATGAAATCGCCAGAAAATGTACAATTCACCTCCACCAATCCTCTAAAATGACACAAGTTTAAGACGAAACCTATCCTCAAATACAGTTTAAACAATCAGATCACCAAACAGATCTTTTTCATCAACTCAATGCCAAATATACCTAGTATAAATTTATCAATTTCAGCCTAATTTAACAGAACTTATTAAATGTACAGAGCAGGTAATTGTATATTTCTTAAGAATATTTGGAAACAATGGAATATAAGAAATGCGGCGTTAATATTGGGAAAAAAACATCGATAAAAAAAATCGATAAATACAAGGTATATCTGAATATATTCTGTATTGTACTCATTCAATAAATCTGTCTGGCTATGTTGAGCTGTATTTTGAACCTGATTTTCGTCTTAAATTTGGGTTATTTGATAGGATTGGTGAAGGCGAATTGTACATTTTCTGGAGACTTGACCCTGTTATTGAAATAGGTTTGACCTGAATCCCACAGAGGGCGCGCACAATTAACAATCATTTCCGGTTCACTGGCATGTAGACACAGGCATTTCCTGTTCCGGTCCTTCTAATGCAGCAACAGTCTAGGCTCAGAGCCTATCTGATGAGATACGTTCAGCATGTTAATGGCTTTCCCAGCCCTGGAGTAGATAGGTTCTAATGTGATTTTGCAGTCAGTTTGGAGAGATCTTATATAGCCTCTGAGCCTAGACTGGCAGTATTATGTTGACGAAATAAATCTACTGCATTTAATCACACAATTTCAGTACATTCTAGGCTCAGAGTCCCTCCAAACTGAGGGAATTCCTCTCGCTCTAAACCGCAAAATGCCATTATAATCCCATTAGGATGCCAACGCCAGGGCCAGGAAAGCCATTATATAGCGCAATAGGCGTCCAATCATTGACATTCTTATCTGATTTGAGAGGCTGTGAACCTAGACTGAGCCGCAATCGACTCACCACTTTTGGAAGACCATATAATTATGTAGACTTTTATTGCACAGACAATGAAGCAAGGCGACGAGGTGTTTTGCCAGGCTTTTCTTACAGCTACAAGTAGGACGACTGTAGCCCGCCCCACCCCTCGCCAGGGTAGTACATATAGGGATAGCCCCACCCCCAGCTGACACCCCCTCCGGCCCCTATGAGCTAGTTCTAGAGCAGCTCTATTGCTGCAGTTGTTGCTATATTACCTCAATCCCTTGTTGTTGTTGCGTTGGTGATGCTAACTTAGCGGATAAGAGGAGGAAGCGCTTGTAGCAGGCTTCTGGCTATGAGCAAGCAGGCAGGTGGCAAGAAGGGGAGCGAGTGAGAGGAGGAGGAGGAGGGACAGAGACAGTGTGAGAGAACTAGAGGAGAAGAAGAAGATAACAATATGTCCCTTCGGCAAGGGGAGAAGAAGAAGAAGAAGGAGGAGGAAGGAGTGGAGGCTTCTAGACATAGCTGAAGCCTTACGTTATTATACCTTGTTTCTTATACTACTGCCTCCTCCTACTGCGAGCTCCCAGCAGCCAGGAGTCGGTGAGTGAGCTAGTGCGAGAAAGACTGCGAGCCACTCTTATGTCTTGTCTTCCATTGACATCACGCTTGTTGGAGCAGAAGCCTTACGAGGATTATGCCTGTCAGTATCACGGGCTGCCCAGGGAGGTGGTGGTGGTGGCCGCATCAGACTCCCCTCCCTCCACCACCACCAGCACCACCTGCACCACCACCTCCAGCTCCACCTCCTCCACATCATGCACCACCCACAGGGATTCTACGCACCAAGCATTCAGCAGCCACGTATACGTAAACGTAGGTGTTGACTTCTTCCTCTCTCCATTTTGTTAAAAAAAAGACATGACAGCCACAATAATTATGCACTAATGTTGACATTCTCCACCCACCAAGCCCGGTGCTGTGCCTCAATTTACCCCCCACCTCACCCACCCAATTTTCCCCTCCCACTTTCCATTCATTCATGGTAAGCTATGTGATAAAATGTATCTTCTATAGAATTGCCGTCAACAGGCAGTTTTATATGTATGAGAGAAAATGACCCATTTTATGTCTACCCATTTTATCTGTATTATCAGTATTATTATATGTACCCCCCTATGTACTCTACGAGTTGGATGAATAAAGTAGTTTCCTATCTTATCTTATCTTACCCCGATTAGAAGAAAGAAAACATTGCTAGCTATCCATGTATGGAGGAACATATGGAGATCCTCCTTATCAATTGTTGATTGCAAGTAATTTCATGTTGAGAAAAGATATCTGCTTTATCAGCAACCCATCCCCAAAGCTAGGAAAAACACAATCAACATAAGTTTGTAGATTTTAATCGTTCTCCAGTGTCTGGAGGCATCGAGAGATAAGGATGTACTCAGGTAGTATGTCCTTGCCTGTGGAGAGGCTGTCAATCGCTTCTTCCACCTTTCTCTATTTATAAATACCCTTAGCCTGGTTGTGTTCGAGTACTCGGTATCTCAGTGCACATTTAATAGCAGGTGAGCGTCGAATATGTGGTAGTTTCGAACGCACCTCGTCACCAGGTTCAGGGACCAAACACAAAGCTTATTCGCCAGTGAAAATGATGATTTATATTTTCCCCGAATATTATTATTATCAATTATTATTATTATTTAAAAAAAAGAAAAAAGTCAAGTGTCTATTCATCTTGGCAACAAATCATCTCACTTTGAGCGGGTAACATCTAGATTTTACAGCCCAGTCTTTCTGCTTATATGGGTTGAGAATATGCGACTTTTCCTTTTGCTCTGGGAAATCAGAATATGAAAATACACTACTATTCTAGTATAAAAATACATTCGTAATCTACTAAGACAAGTAATATTTATGCTTATGTTTGTCTCAATTCAAGAAATGCTCGAAAATTGCTACATGGAGATCATGTATGTATCTTGATCTAAATTCAAACTAAACAAGTGTCTCATCAGAGGTTATCATCAGTTCTTGTGCAGCATATGAACCTGTTGTAGCATAACTATAAACACTGGTATTTCTGTCACCACATATTCATTACACTTCCTTCAAATGTGTGGTATTATTATTATTAATTGGAGCTTATACATTTCCCATTTATTATTCCAACTTTCAAATCAATCGAAACAAAACACAAAGGTCTCGCCCCAACTCATATGTGATGTGTTTCAGGGAAATGAGTCACAGGTCGCAAAACATGAATTTTGAGATACCATCATATTTGAAAAGATGTGATCAAGCGGATTCCAATGATAGTAAACAGTAGGGCATCTAATAAGTACTTCTATATTTTGAGTTTGATATTATTTTTGTTGAAAAAGTTTGCAATACTTTTGAGTGGACAATTACTAGTAAAGTAGCTATATATACTCTATAGGATGCCCTTAGAAATGCATAGATATATTGTATACACTCTTGTATACACTCTTGGAATTCGGTACATGTATTCATACTACTAGCAGCTCGAAGAACTCCAAAAATGAAAACATTCCAAGCAAGGGCTGTTGTGAATGAATTACTTTGGAAAATAGGAGTTTGGCGACTTGTGACTCATTTTCCTAAAACACATCACATATATGTCGTAATTATGACAAGCTTTTTCACAGAACAGATATAGGAAACATCTTAATAACATTGAAACACAACGCTTACCCTATAAGCTCCAATACATGTAAACAATTTGGGCTCCTGTTTTAATTCTATTTTAAAAGGAAAAAAATGTGAAGTAAAAATATATAATACTAGCAAAGTATCCATTCGGACAGTCCCCCTCTCTTCCTGCATCTCCCCCTGTCCCTCCCTCCTTTTCATTCTTCACTCTCCCCCTCAGGCCTCCATTCTGCCCCTCTTTTTCATTCCCATTCCCCCTCTTCTCTCTCTCCCCCTCCCTATCTTCCTCACTCTCCCCTTCACTCTCTCCCTCTGTCTCCCCTACTCCCCCCTCTCTCCTAACTCTCTCCCTCCCCTCTTCTCCCACCCGTCTTCTCCCTCTCCCTCTTCTCTGTGTCTCATACCCTGCCCCTCTTTTTCTCCTCCCTCTCCCTCTTCTGTCTCTCCCTCTCCCAACTCTCTTCTTCTCCCTACCTTCCCCCTTCCCTCTCCCATGAGCTATCAAATGCATGACGTCATTACGTTTACTTTCAAGAGGCAGTCATGTGAGCAGTCCTTTGTCCATACAAAAGGCTCCCCAGGCTTCCTCAACTTTCCTTGGTTAAAAATAGTTGTATAGAACACAACTAAAAAACTTCGCAAACCACATACAACGTCCTCCAGAGATGGTGGACAGAAATCTACAGATCAGTAAAACAGCTGGTAAAAAAACAAATTATGAGAAGATGAGGGACAAAGAAATCCCTCTTCCCGTATATTATACGGATTATATATGAAAATAAAGAAGAATGGATTAAGACATAAGGTAAAGAGGATTTGAAATAATAAATAAATAAAACGATTTATGTATAAAAGAATCATAAAAAGTAATATTACCCAAATATTTATGAAGGCATGATTTATAGGTGACTGGTCTCCGATATGAGAAAATATGGAGAATTGAACTATTAGTCAAAATTATCACCGCTCCTCCAAAGAAAACAACTGCATTTCGCGTTTGCTATTGGGGTTTGGTTTGGATTTCCATAAAGGGGTGAAGTTGCCAGACAATGTACAATTCACCTGCCCCAATCCTCTCAGATAACCCAAATTTCAGACGAAAATAAAGTTCAAAATACAGTTCAATTTAGCAGAATTTACTAAATGTACACAGGTGCCAATTGTACATTTTCTGAAAATCTGACCCAAAAGTGAAATCAATCACAGCAGCTATAAATGCATAAACCCTTTGACGTAATAATTCTCGGTTATCGACGGCTTCAAAGGGTTTTCATTATAAGTGATCATTCTCAAGGGTTTCACAAAATCTCTAATAACACATGTTCGATGTTTAATGTCAGCTTATTGATCTATAGCAGCAGCCCAGGCAACACTCCCAAATGTTACTATTGTCCCTTATATACTCCCAGAGAAAGCAGTAACTAGTAAATACTCTTGGACTATACCGGCATTGTTGGGTTGCCTGTATGGAAGAGCCCTTTAAAGCTCCAACCTCAGCAATGGTTTTTTATTATACGTGATAATATGAAGCTTTCTGTCTTTTTTTGACAAGGGATATCACGAGAAGCCGCCATCCCTGCATGGTCGAAAAAAACGTGCGGGCATATAAACTATAAGTCAAATACCAACCTCATTATATCCTATCTTAACACATGCACGTTAATATTTTCCTCACAAATTTTCCATCTGTTTCTACTGCGTTAACATGCATAAAAAGCATAAAATGTAGACATATGTGATGTGTTACAGGAAAAGTCGCAAAAATTGAATTTTGAGATATTATCATATTTGAAAAGAGGAGATCAAGCATGGTTAACATTAGGACACCATATGTATTACGATATTTTAAGTTTGATACTTTTATTTTTGAAAATACAGTTTGCAATAGTTTGGGGTGTAAAGCTACATGTAAAGTAACTAAATATACTCTAATCATAGGATGTCCTTAGAAATACAAGGATATATTTAAAATGCTGTCTTGAAATTTGATACACATATTCATACGACTTAAAGCGCTAGACCCCCCAACAATGAAAGCATTTCTACGGACGTATCTTCTAAAAGCATCACTTTGACAAATACGGTACCAATTTTTCGACTTGTGAGTCATTGTAACACATCACATATATATGCACACAAGTTTGGGTATCTCATGTTGGTAGGCCAGTGAAATCAAGCAGTGGGCACTGAATTGGGTGGGTGAGTGTTCTCAATGTCATGATTTGATAAGTTTAATGACCATCAATAGGGGATTCGATTCGCAAAATATGTACAATTCAACTTCGCCAATTTTCTCAAACAACCCAAATTTCAGACGAAAATAAAGTTAAAAACACAGGTCCAACCTAACCAAACAGATTGCTAGAATCAATGCAATGCCGAATATACTGGAATTTACCAAGCATTGACCAAATTGCAGCCTAATTTAGCAGAATTTATTAAATGTGTACAGCTGCCAATTGTACATTTTCTAAAAGTCTGAGCCATATTGCTTTCCAAATGAAGGGATTTCTGTCAGCTCTGAGCCTACACGGATTATATCTCAACTTGCTTTCACAGCTGCCAATGCACTTTAAATTCTTAATTTGATTTAAGGTAACAAAAAAAGATTCAGTACCGTACTATTTAATTGGTAAAATCTGGAGTAATTAACTCGTCAATAAACAATAGTAGCATCAGCAGGCCGATTCTAGGTGGAGTTATATAATAGATCGATCTGCTGCGTAATACATGGTCATGCTGACCTCTAGATTGGCGGCAATGCGGCCTTTAATTACTATCTGATAGATGTCTAGACACGATGGAGTTCATACGATTTATAGGGAACGTCTGCAAGAACTGGGATTATCCCAGAAGTCTGTCGTCCTGCTTGTCATTTTTCTATGTAACTGCTATTTTATCATTGACACATTATACAAGATTTTTTAATTCAATTCAATTCAATTCATAAATGCTATTTTCATATAATGGGTCAGATTTTCAGAAAATTGCACCATCTACAATCTACAATCTAGAATTAATTTTGAGTTATTTGGAAAAATCGGTGAAGGTGAATTGTGCATTATTCTGGAAATTTCCCCCACATAATAGTAAAGTAGTTAAATATATTCCCGTAGGATGACCTTAGAAACCCGTAGATAACACACCAAACTTGAAAACATTTCTAAAAAGAGTTCTTGTGGGGAAAACAACTTAGCGATGGAAAGGCCAAGAAGGCAGGCTATAATGAATAAAGCTGTCGTAAAAACACACAAAAAACTTTTGAAAAATGTCATTTTTGCTACTTTAGATTCATTTTGTGACACATTTTGTGACACATCACGATAAGGATCAGATTTTCTTAAAAATTTAATGTACAATCTTCGGATCTACACATTTGGTAAATTCTGCTTAATTAGACTGTAAAATGATAAATACTAGGTATATCTGGGTATATTTGGTGTTGCCTCTGTCTGGTTATGTTGAACTGTATTTTGAACCTCATTTTTGTCTTGAATTTGGGTTAGTTGAGAGGACTGATGAAGGCAAATTGTGCATTTTCTGGCGATTTCACCGATACGATAACCCGAAATAAACTTTCCCCTTAACATTGCAGTCACTGGCCCGTTGGTCTCTGTTTCTCCTCTCCAGTCTCACAAACAGCCCTCTTCATCGATTCCCGTTTGGTAACGCGCCTACAAACAAGCCAGTTTCAAACGTGGTTCGATTTACATCTGTTGCTATAAAAACAGAACATTAGCGAACCCGATACATGTGTTACCCTCCCACAATGTGATCTCCCCCCCCCGTCCCTTGGTGAAGATGAATTCCAGGAGGAATTTTCATGTTCAACTCAAGAAAATGTTTTTCTATCTTTCCTTTGTGTAAATAGGCCTACATATGGGTTATATTTTTCATCCTATCTTCTACCAACAGGCAACAGGAGAATACAGTTTTAACATTGTCAAAGCCCAGACTGCGGTTTAAAAAAATAAAAGTCTTAAAAAAAAGAAAAGAAAAGTGAATTGTACATTTTCTGGCGACTTCACCCATCCAATGATATCTTTAACTAATTAAGAATTTTACTTTTTGTTCCCTTCTTTTCCTTCCCATCTGAAAGTCACTTGACTACAATTGGAGAGAATTTCACCCTGTAGTATTTGCTGCGGGGCTAAAACCCTGCCCACACACAGCCGATTTGTCCCCCGATTGCCCCCCGATTTGGGTCTTCCGATGAATCCTATGATTTCATTTCAAATCCTTGTTTATGTTTTTAAAATAACATAAACCAGGACTGGAAATGAAACCCTAGGATTCATCGGGAGACTCAAATCGGGGGGCAATCGGGGGACAAATCGGCTGTGTGTGGGCAGGGTTTAAGTCCGCTTTTATAGTTCCGTGGCCTGCCAAAATCCATCGCCGCTGTTGCTTCTGTCGGCCGATTCGACTTCAAATTCTTAATTTTTTCCCATTATGCATTTGTTATTGATATTATTGTTATTGGTAATTACGACTCTTGACTTTGTATAAGACAGTATCAGTGAGAGAAAGACCATATTATGAAGGTCAAACACATATAGACTCTTGTTCTTGAAGATCAAGATATTTATGAAGACAGAACTAGGTAACAGACACATACATTTTAAGTAAATAAGTAATTAGATTGGACTATTCGGTAGATCTGCTACACAGAGTATATCGTCCGATTCAGGATTGAAATGATAAAAGAATGTAAGCTGTAATACTGAATACAAGTTGTTATATATATTTTATTATTTTTCCAGTTTTCGATAAAACTGCTGCCAACTATTTGTTTGTAAGATTTGAATAGAACCCATCCCAGGATGCACTGGTTATACCAGACGTGCGCAGTGGCACATGCAATTCCCCTATTACTCCTTCAACTCCAACTATTCCGGCTATGCAAATCCCTTATTGCCACGATTATTTCTCATGGTCGCAATCGATCTCCTTCATAGTTCAAAGTCTGCGTGGTGTTTAGCTGCCCACCATCGCTTATTGGGTCAGATTTTCAGCCAGCTATACACATTTAGTAAATTCTGCTAAATTAGGCTGCAATTTGGTCAATACTAGGTAAATTCGAGTATATTCGTCATTGCTTTGATTCTAGCAATCTGTTTGGTTAGGTTGAACTGTGTTTTGAACTTTATTTTCGTCTGAAATTTGGGCTATTTGAGAAGATTGGCGAAGTTGAATTGTAAATTTTCTGAAAATCTGACGCTATTACCAACACAGACTCTGGTATAACTTGTCTAGAACAATGAGGATTTACATTATTCACTGCCTGAAGCAAGAGACTATTGCGTCAATTGGTTGCATAATACTGCCTATAGGCTCAGAGTTGAGAGTCCCTTCAAACTGAGGCAGACCCTCTCGCTCCAAAACTGCAAAACGACATTAGAATCCAATTATAATATATGTATATATATAATAGGACGTCTAGTCCAGGGCGGGGACACCCATTAGCGCAGTAGGCCTCCAATCATTGACATACCATGTCTATCTATCGGTAAGCCTAGACTGAATAGGTCTCCATTATGCGACTACAATTCATTTCCCCCAAATTAGCCCATGTTAAAACAAGTTCTTTTAGTAATAATAACAATAATTAAATGATAATAGTAAGTTTATTTGTAATTAATTGTAGATTACTACAAATAGGTGCTTACATATCTGGTCATGTGTCCAAGTCTCCCAGTCTATACCTTACTACATCAAATGACATATTTGATATAATAAATATATAAGATAATATCAGAACTACTTGGATGACTACACATAAAGAACCTCTATCTAATCAGAGAGAACATTCGTTAACCAACTGTTAACCAACTGTTAACCATATTACAACAGTTTTCACACAAGAAGATAATATAATATATAATAATAATATATTCAGGATCGTGATAATATGAAATATTAGCCAATTCCGACTTAGAAGCACTATAAGGTAGCCGCGAACACTAAGTAGAGCTATTTAAAAATAAAAAAATAAAAATAGAAATACAAAAAATAAGTAGAGTTTTTTTTTCAAGAACGGTGGTGGTAGCTTGTTTGGATAAATAACCATAATGAATTGAATGTTTTCCCATCGATATATTAAAAGATGGTAGCGACTATTTCATCGGATTATCGCAAATGACCAGATTATCGCATATGAAAGCAATTGCTAATTATCGATGATCCATAATATATATTGATGAATGTTGGTATAGAATTAAGGTACAGTCCTAAAACTTAATAGCGTAGTTACCTATCAACAACATGGACAAGAATTATTTTCATTTTGCATTGTTAAGTGCATGCTTTTCTATTTCCGTTGCAATTCTTTACTGAGCAAAATTGTACAAGCGATACTAGCTCATGTGACCCAAATTAAAATTTAAACAGATTTCATCAATTATGGTATAACACATTGGAATTTGAATTAATTATTCATCTTATAAGTTCCTCCTACTGGTATCTAACAACCAAGAAGTATATTTTTATCTTTTTGACCATCTAAGAACTGTATATATTGTACACACGATAACAATAAAATGAACATATGTTAGATTCACAATTCTTCTTACGTTTTCTATCATCAGAATTATCCTACACGGATATTTACATATTTGTATATATTGAGCCAAATTACTTATAATTTTGTGTGATGTGTTCCAGGGAAATGAGTCATATGTCGCAAAAATGATATTTTTCAAAGTGTTTATTTTACAAAATCACTTTATTGGAATGTTCTGATTTTTGGAGAGTTTATCACTCATAGTTACATCAATCGATGTCTCAAATTTCAGGACAATGTATATAATATGTCGTTTCGTTTTAAAGATCCTCATATGGAATATATCTAGTTACTTTACTGGTTATTGCCCCCCAATAATTTTGCAAACTGTTTTTGTTCAAAAATAAAAATATCAAACCTAAAATCTGGAAATACTTATTAGATTATCAGACTGTTTACTATCATTGGAATCGGCCTGGTCTCATCTTTTCAAATATGGTGGTATCTCAAAATCCATTTTTTGCGACTTGTGACTCATTTTCCTGTAACACATCAGATATTATATTTAGCACATACCACATACCAATAATACCCAAACACCACCCCGTTGTAGGGGATATAAATGGCTACTGTTGATAACTTGGGAGTAACTCCTAGAAATGTACCCATTCAGAAATAAAAACATATTCGATGAATCAATATGTGATCTAGCATTGACAATGTTATCATAAAGGCTGCAGCATCAGTTCCCGATATAGCCCTCACACCCAGGCCGTCAGTGAACTGTGGGAATAGGGGCTGTTCCACAATAGGGGAATTTACATTGCTCTAGATTGGCATTTGCATGGATAGATAGATAGATGTATACGTAGATAGGCAGATAGATAGGTATGCAGATATAGGTAGATAGGTAGGTATATAGTTATAGGTATATAGATAGATAGATAGATAGGAAGGTAGGTAGATAGATAGGAAGTTAGGTAGATACATAGGTAGATAGTGAGTGAGTGAGATTGGTTGCTTTAGGCCTTATCAACACATTGAAGGTTATATCAAGGGCGGGAGAGCTGAGAGGGAGGCAGTTTATGATCTTACCCAGGAAATAGGGATAGCGAAGAAGGGACAGATAGACAGAGTATATAGGCAGATAGATAGATTGGTAGGTAAATGGGTGAGTAAGAGAGAGATGGATAGACAGATAGATAGATCAGAATGAAGAGGTACAGGCAGGAAGAATGTCCTCTACCCTTCTTGTCAAAACCAGGATCAGTAATGAATAAAGGCTATTTGAATTATAATTGTTATGTATAATAATTAAAATAATTTCAATTGTGTTGTACATTTTGCAAGAAAGCTGGAAAAGGGATGAACATGCTCCATAGTACTGCAATTCCAGCAATTACTCCACGTTGGTGTTTGTACCACATGCTATTTGTATGGGCGGGAGTAGTGTGGGTAATTTTCACCAGTTCAACGCATGTGGTATGACATTGTCATTCCCTCTTCCTCCCCCCAGTAAACAGCTATATACTTATACATAGCAACGTGGGAGTAAATATAGTACCTAAATTTGAATATGGTACTCAGGACACTATTGCACTGTCCTCAATGTTTTTGTTTCTTTTTGTAACCCACTAGCGTATGGCTTGTGGGCCATGAAAAAAACATCTTGGACAGTGCAATAGTGTCCCCCGTACCACATACTCATTAGGTTCTATCTATTTACCTAATCAGTAAATAGGAATATGCTAGTTTTTCCAATTCCAAACATTGAAAATTAACAGTGCAAACGATGTGTTTTGATGACTGGGAGCATTTCAGACGACACCAGAAACTCCAATTATTCATTTTGATTGAATGCGTAATCAAAGTCAGTTTCATGGTAAATGCACTATAACTATTAAGATAGGATGAAATAATTTTTTTTATAAATGTGAAGAATGAGTTCCATAACGTAGACGTAGGCTTCACATTTGGGTGAAGTCGCCAGAAAATGTACAATTCACCTTCACCAATCCTCTCAAATAACCCAAATTTCAGACGAAAATAAAGTTCAAAATACAGTTCAACCTAGCCAAACAGATTGCTAGAATCAATGTAATACCAAATATACTAGAATTTACATAGTATTGACCAAATTGCAGCCTAATTTAGCAGGATATACTAAATGTTACAGCTGCCAATTGTACATTTTCTGAAAATTTAACCCATATAGAAAAAATATAAAAGGAAAAGATATTGGCAGACAGTGACGAAGCCAAGGCTTTTAAGCATGGGAAAGAACAGATGTTCTCATTAGCCATGTGCGAAACACAACACACATTATCCATTTCACAATTGTGCGAGAAATGTGATACGTTTCATTTTAAGCGCATTAGCGTTCTGGATTGAAAAGGACGTCACAAAATTCCCCGATAGGGGACTTCATGTCCACCATCTTGAATCTTGATTCGCTTGGCAATATGGTACTATGGTACTGTATGGTACAATCTTAAGAAAACATGCCATGTTCAGCATGGGATATTTATCGGTGCCCCAATGTCAATACCCAATTTGTTGCCGTAACAAAAGTCCCCATCTTTCCCACCATGCATTTAGTTTTTATAGATCATTTATACAAGCTATGATATTGATGAAAAAATCCGTGCAATTTTTGATAAAAATGTTGCTAAATATTAGTATGACAGATCTAAACTGAATCTACCCAAGCACGTTCTGTAACAGACATGCGCAGTGGCACATGCAACTCCCCTATTGAATCGAGAGAAGCTATTTCAAACCTCCGCCGCTTCCATTCACAACCACATCTGAGTTCACATGCCAAAGTTCTAAAACTGGGATATATACAGATAGATATTATATTTATATTTAGAGGCTTGTCGCTTCGCACCTGCTGCCAACTATTTCCATATAATTATGACATCACTGTGCGGAACTCTATCGTTAATCGATAAGTCATGGACTATGTGTTCTCTATAAGGGCTAATTATGACACCATCAGCTCCATAAGTGGGGATCGAGGACAGAGGCCTATTGATATAATGTTTTATTTCAATGGGTAGCGATAAATAAACAAGATGTGTTTAGAAAGCTTATGATATGATATTTCACATCAAGTGTTCATTACAGGGGATCTTCGTCTATTTAGAAATAATGTCCCGACTTTCTCAATGGCTGTTAAGTGAGCTAGGGAAAAGAATATGTAATAGACAGCTCTGATTTTATAAGGTATACATACACACAAACATATTTATTAGTAACTGTTGTTCACTTAATAGCCATGAAGTTGGGTCCCAGAATTTTGAATCAATGTACAGTAAGGTATCCGATACTATAATATTGTGGATGTCAGTATCAAACAATACACTAGCGCATTTTTCTCTTATTAGATGCCATTGCACCTTCTGTAAACGTATTAATGTTTGCACAGTATTCATTTTCGTGCACTCACTTTTGTGCGTGAAAATAAATCCTGTGCAAAAGGTATAATTATTGCATGAACAAGGTGTGAGACTTCCTTGCTGCACGAATTTAAATCCCGCCGAGAAGGTGTCAAAGTACTTAGTGCGCGAAAATGTATCTGCGCGAAAATAAATACGTTTACAGTAGTTAGATCAAAAGTGAAACCCGATTGAGGCATTGGAAAAAGTTTACTCTGTGTTTACTGTCATTGAGTTATTTCCATATGAAATCTTTGGTTGATTTGAATTGATGAATATAAATGTATTGATCTCTGGGGCAGAGTCAATGGCCTAGGCTTAGAGACTATCAGATCCCTCAACAAGGGAAACTGACCTCAACATCTCATTAGAATCCCATTAGGACGGTAGGGATGGGCCTACTCCAAGGTCGGGAAAACCATTAACATACAGATATAATCTTTCATATATATAAGGTCTCAGGAAACGGTGAAAAGCAGGCTTGATTGCCTGAACCCTGTACATGTACGGTTGAAATCGCCAGAAAATGCACAATTGGCCTTCAACAATCCTCTCAAATAACCCAAGGTTATGACGAAAATCAGGTTCAAAATACAGTTCAACATAACCAGACAGATTAATTGAATGAATACAATACAGTATACACTCAGATATACCTAGTATTTATCAATTTTCCCTCTAATTTAGCAGAATTTGATAGATGTGTAGAACTGTATATTATGCATTTTCTGAAAATCTTACCCATACAGAGGTGACAAAGGCCATTCTATAGGTTAGCCTGGTTAATAATAATAGTAATAAAAGATAAAAATGTTATCAGCAGTACGATTGCCCCATCATTACTTCTAGCACTTCTTCCAGCATTTAAGTGTCAAATCAAGTGTCAATCAGGTTCACTGTTGTAATGGAGCCTATCCCCTCAACAAAGAGCATTCAATGCGGGGCCTCTGACCGAGAGGCACCAAGAGTCGTTGAGGTTGTTGAGCCACAGTATCAAGCACTGATCCCTAACGTTGTATAAGTGGGTCAAGCCTCCAGAAAATGTACAATTGGCCTTCCCCAATCGTCTAAAATAACCGAAATTTAAGAGAAAAGTGACGTTCAAAATACCGTTCAACACAATAAAAGAGACAATCTGTATCAACACATTGCCAAAGATACTCTGATATACCAATTATTCATATTTTTTCAGTCTAATTTAGCAGAAGTTGCCAAATTTGTAAAGCTGCCAAATGTGCATTTTCTGAAAATCTGACCCAAGTACAGGGGCCTATTGTCCAAGCTAAGGAAAGGAAAATTGTGTGTTGGAATTCCTACACCGTTTCCCCTTCCTTCGGTGGGTAGGAATATAAATTCCTATATACCCACCATTTTGTGTATAGGTTGTTCCTACCAACTGGGATTATTTTCCTTTCCTACAGGTGAAGGAATTCCCACAAAACAATCCTTCCCTGAGCTTATGGGTCAGATTTTGGCTTAATGTTTACCTTAATCTTGATCTCTTTTCAAATATAATGATGATATCTCAAAATCTATTTTTTGCGACTTGTGATTCATTTTCCTGAAACGCATCACATATTTCATATAGGAAGTTTAAACCATTTACCTGGATGAAAATGGCCTCCGCACAATCCCTTAAACCCCACCTTTGACGCATGTGCCGAGTCGGGGTGATCCGAATCCTCTATAATAATCACAAGAACTGAGCAGGAACACTAAAGTTGACCACTTAATGTCGCGGCAAGTAGTTGACACCCATCATAATAACCTCTTATAAGAGCCTCATTTGGGAGAAGGTTTATACACACAAACCGTCTCACAATAGGGGATTTGCATAGCCGCCATATTGAATCTTGATTCGCATGGAATTATGGGACTAATGGTACAGTATAAAATCTATAGAATACATACCATGTTCAGCATGGGATATTTATCAATGCTCTAATGTCAATATCCATGTGTTATACATGTTACCATGACACAAGTCCCCATCTTTCCCATCATGCATTTGGTTTTCATAGATCATTTACATTTGTAAGCTACGATATTGGTAAAAACATTCTTGCAATTCTTTATAAAAATGTTGCTAAATATTTGTGTCATATTACAATAGAATCCAACCCAGGATGCACTGTAATAGACATGTGCAGTGGCACATGCAAGTCTCCTATAGGGATGATTTATACAAGCTATGCTATTGGTGAAAATATTGCAATTTTCGATAAAAATGTTGCTAAATGTTAGGCCTGAACTGAATCTATCTCTGCATGTACTAAGAGATATGCGTAGTGCCACATACAAATCCCTTATTGGCTGGCCGTTAAACACATAAGCATATAATGAATCTGTATCCAAAATGATAAACACCTCAATATTTGATATGTTGTTTGAAATAATAGAAACACACTGATATGAATACTCATTTGAAAAAATGATTTATGCCTGGAATCATGCACTATCATTCCATTGTCTCAGAAAATAATGAATTGATAACTACGAGAGAAAATCACGGAGAAAATAATCCCAATTTAAGTTTAATTACAATCCTGTTGCAGAGGTGTACCATATTTTGATTGGATTGGAAAAAGGTAAACATTTTCTTTGTATGTTGAGATGTCAATAAAAAGGCTAAACAAGAGGTTTTAGAGGCACTTTGGAAGGCTTGGTCCACAGGTCAACGACGGCTATGACAGAGATATGTAGGGGAGTGCACTGAAGTAAGGCTGGGAGAGCACCTTCCCAGTCGCTCTCTCTCTCTCTCTCTGTGGCTCACTTTCCGTCCCGCTCCAGTTCGGTGGAACAGAGAGATAGGAGAGAGAGAGAGAGAGTGAGAAAGAGTGAAACAGAGAGGAGGAGGGTAGAGAGAGTGAGGAGTTATAGATGGTTGAGATTTTCAGAAAATGCACATTTCGCACCTCTACACATTTGGTAACTTCTGCTATATTAAGCTAGTCAATACTAGGTAAATTCGAGAATATTTGGTATGGCATTGATTCTAGCAATCTGTTTGGTTAGGTTGAACTGTACTTTGAACTTCATTTTCGTTTGAAATTTGGGTTATTTGAAAGGATTGGTTAGGGTGAATTGTACATTTTCTGACCATCTCACCCAGAGAGTGAGACTGAGTGAGAGAGTGTGTAGTAGTATTTGGCCGCAGTACGTAGTACATTAGAGGTCCGGGGGTGTCGCTTCAAATGGTCAGCCAGTCTAGTTAGAGGGAGAAGAGAGAGAAGAGAGAGAGAGAGTGAATGTACATACAGGAAGACATTCTGTACATGGGTCTATAACTATTACTACTCTATTGGTTCATAGTGGTGCTATGCTCTATGCAGGATGTATGCTTCAGTCACAGGACAGGTAAGTTCTGTGCTATTTATAACTCATAATTGCATCATTTTTCTAAACCCTGCCTAGCCTATGGATTCTTTTGAAGGGGTCTGACTTCCCAAATTATTTTACCAGCTGAGGCTACTTAGGGAGGTCGCGAGCTGTCTCTTTTTTAGAATTCTAAAGGGGTTTGCTTGGTCAAGTGGTCAATCTACCTGTAGAATAAATAGAGGCAATTAAAGGGGTCTCTCAACCGCTCATGAGGTCTGGACTGAGGCCTGGTCAGTGGATATAGGTGCATTTGTGGGTTTCTTTCATGATGATTTTTTGTTTAAAAAAAACGAACACTAAGAAGACATCCTTCTATAATGGGGGAGATAACACGGTTAAACTGCTATACATGCCAAGTATTTTTGTGGAGGAAGGGAGATTTTTTTGTAAAGATTACAATACTAACTATACCAACATATTATGACAACAACTTCACTATGAAGCATTAGAATCTATAAAAGGCCAAATATATGTAGTTAAATAACTTGTGGTCAATGATCACATGATCACGTAGTCATATAGATCACGTAGTCACATGATCACGTAGTCATATAGAAGTTTTTTATTTTTATATGGTTATAAAGATTCTCGGAAAATACGGAGAAACATTCGGGGATTTTAAGAAGAACCTGATATCAGCACCATGATATGCATATCATAGCAGGCATGCACATTAATTGATACATATATGGGTGAACTCGCCAGAAAATGTACAATTTGTCTTAACCAATCCACTCACATAACACACATTTAAGACGAAAATCAGGTTCAAAATACAGTTCAACACAACCAGACAGATTTATTGAATGAATACAATACAGAATACACTCAGATACACCTAGTATTTTATCAATTTTCTCTCTAATTTAGCAGAATCTGATAGATATGTAGAAATGTAGATAGTGCATTTTCTGAAAATCTGACCCACATATATGTATGTTTTATTATAACATCGGACGAGTTCACATCAGTTCTTATTGTGTTTGTTTGGACAAAGAATGGTGGAGGAAGATGGAGTGACATCAATTAAAATATATTATAACTGCTCAGATATGGGGATTGGTACCTATGCTTGTTTTTCTGATGACCCTTGAATTTCGATTTACATAGATGTGATAGGATAACTTATATATGTACCACGTGGTATATGGAGATATTCTGCTGCTGTCACTTCTCATTCGTACCGGTTCATGCTTAGAACCTAAGTTACCTTACAACAAGAAAGGAGGGAATGCATGCATGGACGCAATATCATCTATTTTGTTGCAATGTTCACTCCAATGAAAACTAAAAAAATTAGTCAAGGCTGCGTGTGTGAGGTTGGTGCACGGTGTGACTGACCCACTACTAATATTAGGGGACCATTTTTGAGCTGAGATCAGATCGCTCTGACTGAGAAATCCCAAGACTGCATGGCAGCCTAGAGCCAGAAGTAGTAGTACTGCCAAAATCGAATTTGTCTTGAGGCCGTTGCCTGATCAATGGATTGGCCGCGCAATGAGGTTAGGGTTTGGTGCAATAAGCGACCGCAGCAAATTGTGCATCCTCGCTAGGGGGCAGTGGCGACTGTGTGCAAATACTACAGGAATAGGGCGATTGCAGCGACACCTTTTCGGGTCTTGTGATACTAAGAGCGGAGTTTCTTTGAAACCCTAGTTGTCACATGACTTTGTAGGTTATACTAATAGGGCGATTTACATAGCCACCATTTTGAATCTTGATTCATATTGAATTATGGTACTGTATACAATCTATAGAAAACATGTCATGTTCAGCATGGACTATTTATCAATGCTCTAATGTAAATATCCATGTGTTATGCATGTTTTCATGACACAAGTCTCCATCTTTCCCATCATGCATTTGGTTTTCATAGAGATGTTTTACAAGCTCTGATATTGGTGAAAACATTCTTGCAACCTTCGATAAGAATGTTGCCAAATCTCTGTATGTCAGATTTCAACAGATTCCATCCCAGCATGCACTGCAGTAGGCATGTGCAGTGAGAAATGCAAATCCCCTATTTAATGGTTTTGGACTATGATTGAAGTTAGCAAGAGCAATATTAGGTGTCCATGCCAATGCTCTCTTATCCTGAGATAAGAATTGTGTGTCAGTGATTGGACGCCTACTGCAACTCCGAGGCATCCTAATGGGATTATAATTGATGTGATTTTGCGGTTTGGAGCGAGAGGCTTTCCCTTGGTTTGGAGGGACTCTCTCAACTCTGAGCCTAGACTGGACATTTTTAACCCCTTAATTGCAGCACATAAATTACACTTTATGTGTATATGAATCTCATGTTTTTGGACCATGAAGTTCGTAGAGCGATATTTGGGGTCGGGCGTAAGATGGTATCAGTCTTGACGAACGGTGGCAAAACGCTTATTTCAATAAGCAAATGCTATTCACCTAAACATTGCGAACGCCACGCCATAAATGTACAGCGATTATTAGAGAGGGGGCCCCGGGTCTGCAAAAGCTTTCTCGCACTCATTTTCCTACAAACGTATCCATCCAGGCACATCAATAGCCAGCAAAATAACAAAGCTATACTTGAGTTAAGTCAGTTTAACCGAAATGCACACAAGTAAATGACAATCTTCGTTCAAATTACGTTAACACTAGCGTGAATGGGGACTGCATATCGGCCGATCGACCGACCGTGAAAGTTGGGCCACATGACTGAAATGTATGGGAAATGATACGTAAGGCTTCTCATAGTGTATTGAGCACGCTCCTTCCGGTCAGACACTTCCGTCTTTGCAACTAACAACAAACAACTAGCCTAGGATTATCACGTGCATGTATTGCTGTCATATTCCATGTAGAAACTCCGCGATTATTCCATTAAAAAGGTAACGAAATATAGATTCTTCTCCTGAAGTCTAAAATCTGCAGGGGTTTTATGGCATTGCCATAAAGACGCCTGCAGACCAAGCAAAACACCGAGTCAACTCGTTCCCAGTGGCCAAGTTTAGCCGGGTCCCCCGGCTCTGCAGTCGCCGAAACCATAATTTTAAAAGCTTTGATCAACGATACCAACAACGATATAACAAATACAGCGGCCGGAAAATATTCTACTAAACTAACCAGCCACCGATGTTACCATACACCTACACAACACAAATTCTCGCGCGGATACTTTCTAGACTCTAGAGCCTGTCAGATCCCTTCAAACTAAGGAAAGCTGACTGCAAAATCCCTTTAGGACTGTAGAGGTGGGTCTACTCCAGCGCCGGGAAAGCCATTAGCATACCAAGCTTATGTCATCTGATCGATAGGCCTTGAGGGTAGATTGGTATATGAAATTCATTGATGGCAAGAAAATGAGAGAATGAATTTGGACAAAAAGGTAAATCCATGTCTTCCCGATGTCTTCCCAGTTTAACCGCCCATAGAAACAGATTATAGTTTCAAGAACATCTGAAATAGCCTCTGGTACCATTTGCCAACCTTTCCAGTGGGAGGGATTCTTGGTTGTTTTATGTATGGACAACATTGACAGAATCCGAATACATAGTATTCACTGACGCGGCTCGCCATACTGTGTGTCAACCCCTGTAAACATTAGCTGGACATGTGTGCTCCAAGACTGTGTGTATCATGATGGAATAATGAGTATAATCGCCATTATCAAACATTCGAAATGGGAAAGCCGGTCGATCTAGTGCCTGCCGCTCTCTGCATAGACACACAGTATGGCTGCCAGTGAGGATAACCGCTGACTGGGGTGACCTCATGTGAATACTATGTATAGATGATATGGACAATGAACATTACAAACTTTGTAAATGAAAATAAGTACTTCGTCAGTGGTCATTTGCCTAAACAGGTAGACCAGACTATATAGAATGATTGATGAGCCGGGGAAGGGGAGACTTAGGGATATTACTATATTGTATTGATGTATCGGACATGACTACAAGACTAATGTACATCTCGCCATTTTATAAAAGGTAAATTAACCTATATGAAAATATTGACAAGCACTGAGTGGGATGACTTGTGACAGTGACAGCGGTGATGGGTTGGAAATAACACAAGAATCGGGGATATGTGCACATTCACCATTTGGATCTCTCAGGTTACCGAGGAATAGTGGTGATCCTACACCTACTGGATGAAGTCGCCAGAAAATGTACAATTCACCTTCACCAATCTTCTCAAATGACCCAAATTTGAGACAGAAATCAGTTTCAAAATACAGTTCAACATAACCAAATTGCTCAAATCAATACAATGGCAAATATACTCAGATATTTTTAGTGTTTAATTTAGCAGAATTTACTAAATGTGTTGATCTGCCAATTGTACATTTTCTGACCCATATCTTGTGTTAACCACGTTGTGGTTAACGTTAGTTACAGACGCAGCACCACTACCAACGGGGCAGGGGCAGGAGCCCCCCGCCCCTCCGTACATCATCCATGCATTTGTTTCTGTACGAAATCACCAGAAAATGTACAATTCACTTTCACCAATCCTCTCAAACAACCCAAATTTAAGACAAGAATTATGCTCAAAATACAGTTCAAAATAACCAGACAGATTTGTTGAATCAAAACAATACAGAATACTCAGATATACCTAATATCTATGAATTTTCACTCTAATTCAGCAGAATTTGATAGATGTGTAGAACTGTAGATTGTGGGTTTTCTGAAAATCTGACCCACGAGTGACGTATACAGCGGCGTGGGCAATGGCCCTATTGCGCGAAAGTTGTGGTTGCATCTACATTGTGAGCACAAAACTAACATCAACCAAAACTAATCCAGGATTTGGAGGGTGAATCGCCTGCATCCACATTTATCCGTATATAATCCATCGATCTACCCATATGTACATAATATATATTATATAGATATAAATGATAACAATATGTACATGTATATTGTAGAACTAATGCAAGTAGATTTATACATATTGGTTCATATATATGTTCTTTGAAACAATATTTACTTAGGAAGAAATGAGGCTTTGTAAAGGTTTGGATAGATCCCGGTCTTCCACCCCTACCAGAGTTTACATAACATTGGAACAAATAAGATGTAGTTAGTAGGTTGGTTATGATATCGTTTAAGATTTATATATTTTATATAATGATATTATTTTATATATATTTTATATATAGTCGCTACGTTTTAATGAGTCGAAGCTGAGTAGGAGGAAGAGGGGTCAAGATATAAAGACATGGGTGTGAAAAAAACACGAAAAAGAAAGAAAAAAAGGCAAGGTTGTGAGTAAAGCGTGTGTCAGGAACAATGGGAAGAGGTAATGTTCCCAACAGGACGGACAGACAGGCGAAGGATCACTCTATTAATAGGAGGGTGGAATTTCCAGAAAATGTATACTATAGCCCATGCTAATTACGTCGCGGCGAATATGACTTTGAAGGCGATGTGTGGAAGAAGGAATGCCATTACTCCCAATTAATCTGCCACCTCCTGATAAAAACAACAGCTGGATCATCACATTCACTCCTGTCCCTCCACCCCAAGTTGGGTGAAGTTGGGTATCAGCACCACTTATCTTATCACACTTCTCACAGAGGCGGTGGACCATGTGAGGACGGTCATGGGGACGAGGGGACGGCGTTGGACCATGTGAGGACGGTCATGGGGACGAGGGGACGGCGTTGGACCATGCCAGGACGATGGGCTTAATTACCAAAACAACTGGCTTTCTCTCCTGCTCCTACCGAAGTTCATTTAGGCTATACTATACAATTGGCCTTCACCAATTCATCCAAATGACTCAAATTTAGTGCAGAAATTAGCTTCAAAATAGAGTTTAACATAACCAGGCAGATTTACTGAATGTATACAATACAGAATACACTCAGATATACCAAGTATTTATCATTGTTCACTCTAATTTAGCAGAATTTGATAGATGTGTAAAACTGTAGGTTGTGTATTTCTGAAAATGTGACCCAGGAGTATATAGGACAGTGGGATAATATTGTTGGGCAAATACATAGCAAGTGCAACTAATGTAAGGTATTAGTTCTTGACTTTTTTATTTTTTATTCTCATCCGGTTATCTTTTTATTCCTTGCCAATGTCAATTTTGCTTTGCTCTCTCTCTCTCTCTCTCTCTCTCTCTCTCCTCTCTGACTTTCTGCTCTTCTTCTCTCTCTCTTCTCCCTCCCTCTCCCTCCCTCTCTCTCACCCCCTTCTCTCTCTGTCGCTCACCCCCTTCTCTCTCTCTGTCCCTCTCTCTCACCCCCTTCTCTCTCTGTCCCTCTCTCTCATCCCCTTCCCTCTTTGTCCCTCTCTCTCACCTCCTTCTCTCTGTCCCTCTCTCATCCCATTCTCTCTCTGTCCCTCTCTCTCACGCCCTTCCCTCTCTGTCCCTCTCTCTCACACCCTTCTCTCTCTGTCCCTCTCTCTCACCCCCTTCTCTCTCTACCCCTCTCTCTCACTCCCTTCTCTCTCTGTCCCTCTCTCTCACACCCTTCTCTCTCTGTCCCTCTCTCTCACCCCCTTCTCTGTCTACCCCTCTCTCACCTCCTTCTCTCTCTGTCCCTCTCTCTCACCCCTTCTCTCTCTGTCCCTCTCTCTCACCCCTTCTCTCTCTGTCCCTCTCTCTCACCTCCTTCTCTCTCTGTCCCTCTCTCTCACCCCTTCTCTCTCTCACCCCTTCTCTCTCTGTCCCTCTCTCTCACCCGCTTCTCTCTCTGTCCCTCGCTCTCACGCCCTTCTCTCTCTGTCCCTCTCTCACCCCCTTCTCTCTGTCCTTCTCTCTCACCCCGTTTTCTCTCTGTCCCTCTCTCTCACCCCGTTCTCTCTCTGTCCCTCTCTCTCACCCTTTCTCTCTCTGTCCCTCTCTCTCACCCCCTTCTTTCTCTGTCCCTCTCTCTCACCCCCTTCTCTCTCTACCCTTCCCTCATTCTCTCACACACAATCCCCCTGTCAGCCCATGCGTTATACTAGCCGCGATCGTTCTATTATTGTAACTCTAATAATACGAGCGAACCCAAGTCCATCTGCCTGACCACTCATGAGTTAAGCTAATAGCACAAGTAGCACAAGTAGCACCCACTGTCAAGTCCTCATGACAGACTAACAACCTACTCAACCTGCCTAAACTGAACAGCTGATCTGGGTTCCTCCACACAATGGTCCGATTTTCAGAAAATGTACAATTGGCAGCTGTACACATTTAATCAATTCTGCTAAATAAAGCTGCAATTTGGTCAATAATAGGTAAATTCGAGTATATTCGGCATTGCATTGATTCTAGCAATCTGTTTGGTTAGGTTGAACTGAATTTCGAACTTTATTTCAGTCTGAAATTTGGGTTATTTGAGAAGATTGGTGAAGTTAAATTGTACATTTTCTGAAAATCTGACCCACAACAACCAACCAACTGCTCATCATTGGCTTCCAACCAGCATCGCCACTCACTCCTCAGTATGAGCTTAGATCCAGGGCTCGCTTGTGCCTCCTCCTCCTCCTCCTCCCTACGACTCTCCCATCTCTCCTTTATCCCAATCACCTCCTGAACAGGATCTGAGCTGGGGAGAGAGAGAGAGAGCTTCGTCACGACCACAACATGGTCCAGCCGGTCGCCTATCGCTTTCTCCTCCGTCCTCCTCGCCTTCTCTGTCTCTCTCTCGTTCATGACCAACGAGGCAAGCTGTTTTTTCTATATTAGGAGCTTGTTATCTCTCCCTCTCTCTCTCATCTCACTCTCTCACTTTCTATCTCCTCTCCCTCTGTCTCTGTTGTGCCGACACCACCACAGACACAGTTGTTTCATGCATATGACAACAAGGAGTAGCTCAGGGCTATAAGGAACAGGAGCAGGAGCAGATCCGACTTTTGCTGAATGAGTGAATAGAAGTGAGCAGTTGGCTATTAACAGTTGGTATATACTATGAAATAGCATGGCATGCATGAGGAGGGATATGGATGGATGGATGGACTCATCAATGCTGCTTATGATAACACAGGGGCTTCTGCTAGATAGCCTTCTACTCACTGAGCAACTCGTGTTGTAGTAATCCCATCACCAATTGCTCCTGTCACAGTTGTTCATAAGGCTTAGCGCACCCCAATATCACCACTACCACCACCACCACCACCGTTACCACCACAAGAGCAACTCATGCGGTGGTTCCTCCAGTAGGAGCAGCTAAACAAGCTGTGTGGTGACCGCCTCTACTGCCACCTCGCTATATACTACTTACTAACCACCAGCAACCTCCTCCCTCCTCCTCCTCCACCCCCTCTACCAACCAACCAACTGTCATCTCTCCCAGAGTCACTCGTATATCTTGGCGGTACCGCTCTCTAAGAAGCGCCCGCCTCTCTCTGATATGGTCAGTAGAAGAGCAAGTGCAGGAGGACCCAAAGAGCAGCTCTGAATAGTTGTTGTTGACATGGTGGCTGTTGTCATGGAAATCGGGCCAGATGATCCAAACTCCTTCCTCGTGCAGGTGAGTGAGTCCGCGATGTGTTGTTGATGATTCTGGCTTAATTCTAGGTCAAGACCTTTGACCTTATTTCCAGCGGTTAGTTCCGGTTCCTGGTACGCTGATCAATATCTAAGTGGGTCAGATTGTCAGAAAATGTACAATTGTCGGCTGTACATTTAGTAAATTGTGCTAAATTACACTAAAAAATAGTCAATACTAGGTAAATTCGAGTACATTTGGCATTGCATTGATTCTAGCAATCTGTTTGGTTAGGTTGAACTGTGTTTTAAACTTTATTTTCGTGTGAAAATTGGGTTATTTGAGAAGATTGTCGAAGTTGAATTGTACATTTTCTGAAAATCTGACCCAAATGCGAGTGATTGTGCGCTCTGTGGCAAGGGGGAGGGAGGGAGGGTGGGGGGGGGGGTGGGTGTAGGGGGAGGGATGAGGGGTTGGGGGCTGGGATGTGATTGGTCGGTGCGCTCTCTCAAGCCTATTTCCCCTAGGGGGTAGGAAGGCAAGGGGCAAAGATAACATTTCCCCTCATCGGAGCATCTAGGGAGGGAAGGAGAATCAATTGACCACGTTGCTGGGAATTCAAACAGCTTTTGTCCTACTTGCCAGGCACAATTTGCGGAGGAATGGATCAGAATTAATTGTATTTCTATCCTTTTGGGATAAAATAGCAAGCAAAAGGGGGTAATTCCCTCTACTGTATCTGGGTGTCGCCAGAAAATGTACAATTGTCCTTCACCAATCCCCTCAAATAACCCAAATTTAAGACTAAAATCAGGTTCAAAATACAGTTCAACATAACCAAACAGATGTATTGAATGAATACAATACAGAATAAACTCAGATATGCCTAGTATTTATCATTTTTCATTGTAATTTAGCAGAATTTGAAAGATGTGTAGAACTGCAGATTGTGCATTTTCTGAAAATCTGACCCATCTGTGTGTTTGCTTCCTCTGACTGATTCTAAGAAGGGCCTGGTCAAATGTTATCGGACGCTATAAAGAGAAAGCAGGGATGGGGTGGAATTAACCCATTGCCCCCGTTGCATAACAATCTGCGAGCTCAATATTAACACTGAAAAAGCTACTCGTAGATTGTTATGCAACGGGGGCAATGTTTGTGTTTAAGTATAGCAACACATTCCAAAATAAGGCAGCAAAATACGGAAGATAAAAGTTGTGGTGTTTTCTTCTATGTTCACTTTTAAAAAAGGAAAATGGTGATAAACAGCACAATATTTGCGTGGCCTTTTTGATTTTAGGGTCCAATTCTTGAAAAATAAATGTGTTGTTTAGTTGCAAGAAGCAATATAGAGTAAATAAAGAGTGTGTCAAGGCAGGAGGCCGAGGACGAGTGTATACAATACGCAAGTTGTGTTACGTATCATAAAGCATTGCCAAAAAGCCATGTTGTTTCTATCGCCAAAAAGGGATCCGTCGCGATGGAAAACAAGACCATTGCTTGCCTACAGGTCTTCGCCTTGGAAGCGTGAATTGAGACTTTTAGGGAAAAGTCACACCCCGTGATTACGCTATACCCCCATGCACTGTACTGTCTCTTTCATGCTTATTATTTATTTCAATAGGGGAGTTGCATAGCCACCATTTTGAATCGTGATTCGCATGGAATTATGGGACTAATGGTACTGTATAAAATCTATAGAAAACATGCCATGTTCAGCATGGGATATTTATCAATGCTCTAATGTCAATATCCATGTGTTATACATGTTTCCATTACAAATGTCCCCATTATTCCCATCATGCATTTGGTTTTCAAAGATCATTTACACAAGCTATTGTATTGGTGAAAACATTCTTGCAATTTTCGATGAAATACTGCCAAATATTTGTATGTCAGATTTCAACAGAATCCATCCCAGCATGCACTCTAATAGATCTGCGCAGTGGCACATGCAAATCTCCTATTGAGATATCTTTATTTTTCCCTGGTCTTGGTTTTGACAAACGGACATCTGTATCACAGGTCTGTCTTCCCGTTTGGGCCCTAGATTTGAATTCACTTAAGGGTCAGATTTTCAGAAAATGTACAATTAACAGCTGTACACATTTAGTAAATTCTGCTTAATTCTGCAGCACTTTGGTCAATACTAGGTAAATTTGAGTATATTCGGCATTGCATTGATTCTATCGATCTGTTTGGTTAGGTTAAACTGTATTTTGAACTTTATTTTCGTCTGAAATTTGGGTTATTTGAGAGGATTGGTGAAGGCCAATTGTGCACTTTCTGGCGACTTCACCCATTAGTATAATGATGGCAAATGAAGAAGAAGGAGGAGGTGAAGGCGGCTTCACCCTTAAGTGTTGTAGGTTATAGGAAGAAGAGTAAGTCTATGGAGTCTACCTTGAAGAGATACGATATTTCATATATAAAGAAGTTATGTATTTCTTTATGGTCTGGCATCCGTTGTTATCTTTACTGCCAGGTGTTGACATTATATAGAGGAAGAGAGAAGAAAGTGAATTAATGTGTGACATTTGAGTGAAGAGGAGGAGGTCAGGGAGGTGCTTAGAGGGTATGGGAGGAACGTTCAGTCGTGGCTCAGACCCAACAGAAATCCCTTCAAACTCAGGGAAAGCCATCTAGGGTACCTCTCGCTTCTGATAGTAAACTCCCATAAAACTCCAATTAGGACAGCCTACTTCAGGGCCGGAAAAGCCACTAGCGCAGTAGGCGTCCATTCACTAACATACCGATCTAATCCGATTTGATAAGGTCTGGGCCTAGACTGAAATATAAAGAGAGGAAACAGAAATGTCTTCTAACCGACCAGACAATATCTTTCAGCTTCTTGTATTTATAAAAAAAACTCTTCTAAAATTATACCCAAACTTGAAACGCTGGGAATAAATGAAGTTATTCCGCATGGAAACTAACGCGTTGTAATAATAGTAATTCTTAATTCTTGAATTGTTTCCTTTAGAATATTGGAAGTATTTTTAGCCCGCGAACTCATGTATTGATTGTTTTTAATATGGCCAAAAAAATTTTAAAAATTATTGTACTGTATTATATTTGTAAATGAATTACAACAGAATGTTAATATATAGCTGCTGAATGGTGGTATGTTCAGGATGTGAGTTAAACTAGTCAGAAATGTGTTCTGCTAGGAATCAAAATTACTCTAGATATTGTATATATGTATTGGATGATTAAATGTATTAATGTCATAAGTAAATGACACTTGATTATAACTAGGGTCGTTTGTCACGCGCCTGAAATTATGTAGAATTCAAGGTAACTATTACAGCAACTAAACTAGTGCAACTGATTATATAAGATCACTATCATAAATTGAATTAAAGTTAAAATTGTCTAGATGTCTATACAATTGATCGAAATATTGTTTTGTAAATTGGCAAATGAGAATTATCACGCATATGAATCTTTGACAAATAAAATTTTCTAAAAACAAAAATTGGTCCATATTGGATGGGGTGCACCTATAATGCTTCTTCTTATACCTAGCCTAATAAGCAGTGATGCTAAGTCCTAATGAAACAATGCTAATTGAGACTTAGTGCTGGAACATCCTTGTCCTCCTTGCAGACAAGCAGGGTTAATGTTTTTACATCCCACTCTCTCCTTTTCCGAGGAGGTGCGCTTTTTCTGGCGATGATAAACATCTAGGGCTCTGTCTATAAAAGGCAGGCCCGAACCTATAAACGGCTGAGGATTCGCATCACAAACCTCCGAGGAGCGTCTCAAGCAACCCTGGTTTTTATTTTAGTATATGGGTCAGATCTTCAGAGAATGTACAATTTTCAGATCTACACATTTAGTAAACTCTGCATGATTAGGCTGCACAATGATCAATACTAGGTATATCTGAGTATATTTGATATTGCCTTGATTCAAACTATCTGTTTGGTTATGTCGAACTGAATTTTTGTCTTAAATTTGGGTTATTTGAGGGGATTGGTGAAGGCAAATTGTGCACTTTCTGGCGACTTCACCCATTAGTATAATGATGGCAAATGAAGAAGAAGGAGGAGGTGAAGAAGAAGATGGGTTGTCGCGGAGATGAGGTTGTCTCGACAAAGTCAAAGAAAAAAGTCTTTTCTTGTCGAATAAGGGACTTGTTATGCGCGCATGCGCCGGCAAGGAGGACACTGCGCATGCTTGAAGTGAAGGGTTTGTAACGCAGTCTAGACTCACAATCTCTCAGATCAGATCAGATAAGAATTCTAGTCCTGGGTATGACCATAAAGTGCCTTTCTGTCTCTTTTTTCTGTCTATCTCTCCCTCCTTCTCTATCTCTTTTTCCTGGGTATGATTATAAACTGCCTCCCTCTCAGCTCTCCAGCCCTTGATATAACCATATTAAATGTGTTGATAAGGGCGTAAAGCAACCAAGCTCACTCACTCAGATAAGAATGGTATGTCAGTGATTGGACGCTTACTGCTCTAATGGCTTTGTGGCCCTGGAGTAGGCGTCCTAATGGGAGTATAATGGCATTTTGCGGTTTCCAGCGAGATGCTTTCCCTCATTTTGAAGGGACTCTGAACTTTGAACCTAATTGAATGCGACTTAATTGTTTTATCAAACTTGTTAGCCGCGTGAACATGTTTTTCCCCACCAGAGGAGTTAGTCCTTGATATGTTTGTTATTTACACCCGCAGAGTGACACGAGGGAAATAACATGCAGAACAAATGGAAGTCTTTGTCTAGTACAACTCACTGGGGTTTGCCTTGTGGAAAAAAAACCCAATACATTGTATATCATAAATATAGCAAGAAACCTTCAAATAGCACCATTCGCAGCACTGATTGTGCAGTCTGAGCTCACAGCCTCTTAGATCAGATAAACATGGTATGTCAATTATTGGACGCCTAGTACTGCGCTAATGGTTTCCCTGGCCCAGGACTACAGGCATCCGAATGGGATTATAATGGCATTTTGCGGTTTGGAGCGAGAGGATTTCTCTCAGTTTGGAGGGTCTCTCTCAACTCTGAGCCTAGACTGCATCGGTTTTGGTGGACTCTCAGCGTTATGACTATAACATGTTATTGCTCTTCTTATAGGCAAAGGCCATATTATGTCCCTTTTGGTGGATTAGTGGCTCTCTGAGCGTTATCCATGGCTTAATAGGGAGATTTAGCCAACACAACGCACCAACACAACACTAACGCATCCACTAACTATTTGTACATTATTACTGCTGTGGGGACATCTCGAGAGGCGCTAGGCCGAGGGCATCTGCATTGCAGGCCTCTCGAGATATCCCCACAACGGTAATAATGTACAGACAGTTAGTAGATACGTTAGTGTTGTGTTGGTGCGTTGTGGTTGCTAAATCTCCCTAATAACTGACCATTGTGACTATGTATATAGCCTATTGCCTATAGCCTATGCCTTTATTAATATAAAAAGGAACATTTTAAGTCATAATTATTGTAAATTTTCCCTAAAGTACTTCCGTCGGTTCAGGTTGCGGGGATGCATATATATATATATCACTCAGTGGTATATGCATGCATCATGCATCTGACAAAATTATATTTCCAATTAGAGCACATTTGGCACGAGCTGCATGGGAATAAGGATGCTCTTCTCTATGTTTACATCCTAGATCTGTTCAATGACTTAAAAGCATCATCACTAAAGTCATGCTCTACTTTAAAGTGAGCTACTCAAGTCCTCTACTACTCGGCTCAGAGCCTATTAAAAAAAGAGCCACAAAAATATTGCAAAAAATTGTAACTGAATCTGGATTGTACTTATATCTGTTTGTATCTGTATAAGTAAGTTAAATCTAATCTAATTAGCTGTTTTGTTTTTTCAACTGAAACGAGTCGGCGAAATATTAATATGCAGTAGAATATTGACTAAACTGCACTATAAATAATAACCAAGCGGTTTAAATGATGATAAAATGATGTGATGATATACTACATATGGTAATGATTAATGGTAAAAATTGTAATAATTAAATTGTAAGCTTTCGTTCTGTACTTGTCAAATGAGAATTATCATGATATGAAACTTTGTCCAATAGAATTTAAAAAAAAAAAATTAAAAGAGATAAGATCTGTATGTCAGTGGGCTTCCCGGTCCTGGAGTAGAACGAACACTATATACCGTCCTATTGGAATTCTAATGCGCTTTTACGGTTAGTTTCCCTGAGTTTTGAGGGATGTGATAGGCTCTGAGCCTAGACTGTAATCCCAATAGTTAGTCGTAGCCACAACTTTAAAATGGAGTTTTAGTCTCAGGGGTAATTAGGTTTTGAAAGATTATCCACCCTACGTCACAGCAATGGTTTGAATGTAGATGTGTCTATTTATACACACCTTTCTCGCCCGCATATATATGGGTCAGATTTTTCACAAAATGTACATTTGGCAGCTGTACACATTCAGGAAATTCTGCTAAATTAGGCTGCAATTTGGTCAATTCTAGGTAAATTCGAGTATTTTTGGCAATGCATTGATTCTATCAATCTGTTTGGTTAGGTAGAAGTGTATTTTGAACTTTATTTTCGTCTTAAATTTGGGTTATTTGAGAGGATTGGTGAAGGTGAATTGTACCTTTTCTGGCGACTTCCCCCATATAGGGAAAACAGCTACTTATACTACACCTATAAATAGCCCATGCTCCTAATTCCAATGAATGGTTAATGAAGATATTTCTGGCAGCTCATCAGCCTAATTGAGCTGTCGCCGTGTCTGCAGACTTTATAAAATGATTTTCTGCATAGTTAGTTCTGATGATTACATTTCATTTAATTGTAACATGAGTTTAGTGAGCTAAGAAATGGTTTTGTTGATGATGGGATGGTGCAATGTAAAGTAAGTTTACACTGTACGCATGGGGGCATTGTGTTGAAACATACATGTCCGAATACAGGTATATTACCAAGGTGCTGCAATTATAGGCCTACAGGTCTAATGGCACGATGGAGGTTTGTAATCAATCGAGAGACATTGGGTTAAATTCCACAACACCCCAATTGATTTTAACCTTTCGTAGCTCATCTAATCAAACCTTCTGAGATTCTATTGTAGAATAACAATATTAGGGTAAGATTTTCAGAAAAGGTACAATTGGCAGATCAACACATTTAGTAAATTCTGCTTAATTAGACTGAAAAATCGTCAACACTAGATATATCTGAGTATATTTCGTTTTGCCTTGATTCTAGCAGTCTGTTTTGTTATGTTAAACTATATTTTGCAACTGATTTCTGTCTTAAATTTGGGTTATTTGAGAGCAGTAGTGAAGGTGAATTGTACATTTACTGGCAACTTCACCCATTAACACAATACTGAGCAGCGGAACAAGGCTGCAGATCTTCTTCCTTTCGGTGATCCTATACCCTGTAAAGCTGTATTCTCAGCTATCATGACAAAACAGTCTTACCAAATATACTCATAAATGTAATGTGTTACAGGAAAATGAGCCACAAGTAGCAAAAAATGGATTTTGAGATATCATCATATTTGAAAAGATGAGATCAAGCGGATTCCAATGATAGTATACAGCCTAATAATTTAATAAGTATTTCCAGATTTTAAATTTGATACTTTATTTTTGAAAAAGATTGCAATATTTCTGGGGGCAATAACCAGTAAAGTAACTATAGGTATACTCAATATGAGGATATTTAAAACGAAAGGTTATATATTACATAAATTGTCCCGAGATTTGATACATCGATCGATGTAACTATAAGTGATAAACTCCCCAAAAATCAGAACATTCTAATAAAGTGATCTTGTAAAATAAACACTTTGAAAAATATCATTTTTGCGATTTATGACTCGTTTCCCTGGAACACATCACATATTATGACGTATACGACTGGATTTATAAATCTTTTATCTGCACTGGCCAATTACCAATTATGTTGTGTATAAATAGTTTACTGCAACATGTTCCGACTCAGCTGAAAGTCAATGGACAACCACTTTGGTCGATTTTTTGTTGTTGTTTTTTAGAGCAAGGCTTCATAAAAGGCTACATTTATAGACACAGAAATCTTCGAATTAGGCCTACATTGCATATAAATTATGGGGAATCCCCCCCGCCCACCCATGGATGAATCCCAGATGATTATTTATCATTTGATAGATGAGGCCAACATGCAGAAATAACTGTTTCTAATTTAAGAACACCTTAAAATGTGCATTTTTGTTGTATAAAACAACTATTGTTACGAAACAGACATTGTTTCAGTTCCTGGAATGAGAAAATGTAAAATGTGAAAATAAAATCAATGAAATTTATTTTAAAAAAAGGTTTCCATACCCTTACCTAGTTTTCATCTACTAGAAATGGGAAACACGCCTATTTTTTTGGCCTCCCAAACCAAAATCCAAAATGAAACCAACGCGAGGCGTAAGTAGTGCACTCACAATGCACTCAGACTCATCATGCAGAAGTCGGAGCAAGAGTGGCGTGGTCGGGCTTGGTCGGCAGTAGTCGGAAGAGTAGCACCGACATTCAATCAGCTCAAATTTGCAGCAGCTTTGCGTGGTGCACTCTCATCAGAGTTCGTGTTTGAAAAGGAAACAGTTTTAAAGCATAAAGGAGCGATCGATACGCACTGCAATTATGCGATTATGCATCGTAAGAAGCGAATAAACTCAGGCGATGCGAACCTACGGCGATTGTCTTGTATGAAGAAATGGGTGAAGTCGCCAGCAAATGTACAATTCACCATCACCAATTCTCTAAAATAACCCATATTTAAGTCGAAAATCAGGTTCAAAATACAGTTCAACATAACCAGACAGATGTATTGAATGAATACAATACAGAATATAATCAGATATACCTAGCATTCATCATTTTCACTCTAATTTGGCAGAATTTGATAGATGTGTAGAACTGTAGATTGTGCATTTTCTGTAAATCTGACCCAAATGCGCTCTGTCCGCTACTTAGACGGGCCTAATCGATAGCACTAAAAGTACAATAAACACTTTGCCAGGCTCAGAGACAGGATCCTATCATGAATGTTTCTCAGTCTAGAACTTCGGAATTTGTTCTAATGAACTTTGATCATGTCAAACTCATTTCTTTTCAACATAAAGGTAATACTTTGAAAGATGGCTGTCGAAGTATTTTTTAGGAGAGTTCGAATGTTAGTTATAACTGAGCGGTAAACTCTGTTCCCTCAGAAGGGATGGAGGGAAATGTTAAAAGTGCACTCTCAGTTAACATCGGTAAAATCAAAATTCATAATTTGTGATCAATTATATTTCCCACCTCATCTGAAAGTCATTTTGGAAGATTTTGTCTGGTTGTTTTACCTACAGGACTTCATAAGATTCCATATTCATATTTCGGGGACCCGCCAAAATCCTTTCCTGCGGCCGTTTTCTCATCGGAATTCTTGAATAAACATAACAGCAGCAGAATATTGATAAATCCAGTCCTATAAGTCATAATATGACTAAATGGGGAGATTTTCTTTGTCAAAATAGTTGACAATTCAGCTTTAAGGTATCGGGACGAGTTATCCCATTAATTACCGCGTCGCTCCCATTTGTCTTATATGGGTCAAGCCTCCAGAAAATGTACAATTGGCCTTCACCAATCCTCCCAAATAGCCCAAATTTAAGACGGAAATCAGGTTCAAAATAGAATTCAGCATAACCAGACAGATCTATTGCATGAATACAATACAGAACACACGCAGATATACCTACTATTTATGAATTTTCACTCTAATTTAGCAGAATTTGATAGATGTGTAGAACTGTAGATTGTGCATTTCCTGAAAATCTGACCCACATATGTAATGACCCTTGGTAATCGTTGGGGAGGAGAGGCAAAGACAACCAGAACAAGTCTAGATTATATTTACTCTGTTTGATATCAGAAGCAGCAGGTTACATGGTGAAAATGATCGTATAAGATAAAGGGTGTGTAGAAGTATATAAAGGTATAAAGGAAGTAAAGTAAATAAGATGTAGTCTACTGGACTTACACGCCACCTTGTGGACAATATGTAAAGACAATACTTGCGCATAAAAATGCGTAGAATGCGCGTGGAATGCCATAAAAATGCGTAGAATGCGCGTGAAATGCGTGCGCAAAGTGCGCGTACATTTATACATATATATATATAACGAGTGTAAGTAGGATATAAAAAGTAGACAAGAGGCATGGCATTTCATTTGTACCTGTATGTAGAAATATTGCCACAGGGCCTTTAGAATACATTTGAATATAGGATAGTTGAAATCTGGCTTTAAATAAAGCACAAGATAAAGATATATAATGCAACCTCAACTCCAGTGGTCAGACCACAAGAGTTGTGAACTGGAGGCTAACTGATATATAATGGGTCAGATCGTCGGAAAATGTACAATAGCCAGCTCTGCACATTTGAACAGTTCTGCTAAATTAGGCTCATATATATGATAAATACTGGCTATATCTGAGTATTGTGGTATATCTTTGATTCTAGCAATATGCTTAGTTAAGTTGAACTGTATTTTGAACCTCATTTATGTCTTAAATTAGGGTTATTTGAGTGGATTGGTGGAAACCAATTGTACATCTTCAGGTGATTTCACCCATATACCCCCTCCAATGCTTAACACAAAGACCCGTGGGTGAAGGCACCAGAAAATGTACAACTCGCCTTTACCAATCCTCTTAAAATAAATAACCTAAATTTAAGACAGAGATCAGGCTCAAAATGCAGTTCAACATAACCAGACAGATTGGTTGAATCAATATAATACTGAGTTACTCAGATATACCTTGTATTTATCATTGTCCACTCTAATTTAAGAAAATAGATGTGTAGAGCTGTAGATAGTACATTTTCTGATGTCCAGACCCCCACCCACCCCCGTACGTCCTCATGGGTCAGATTTTCAGAAAATGCATGCATGCATGCATAGAGTCAGTGATCATTGGAATACAGGCAGTTATTGAATTCTTAAAGCTACTTTTTCAGCTATTATCATCAAAACCATCTCACCAAATTTATTTATTATCTGGGTCAGATTTTCAGAAAATGCACAATCTACAGATCTACACATCTATCAAATCATGCTAAATTAGACTGTAAAATGGTCAATATTAGGTATATATATATGCCTCGATTCAAAAGTTCTGTTTGGCTATGTTGAACTGAATTTTGAACCTGATTTTTGTCTTAAAGTTGGCTTTTTTGAGAGGATTGGTGAAGGCAAATTGTACAATTTCTGGCGATTTCACCCAGGTCCCCCTTGTCCATGACAATCCTTCGTTCCAGCGCGCACTGACTTCGCTCCCTATAGTCAGTCCCTTGCTCGCTTATCGTCGCTATATTACTTTTGGTATGCTTTCATTTCCTACCTCATTTCTCCCCTTTCCGCGCCATTATGCACCACTCTTGTCTTGGAGTTGAGCCCCGGTGCGTTCGGATATCATCTTCTGCCGTTCCCGCTTTTGTGCGCGTCACTTTCCTCCCGCCGCGCATCCTTTCATTATGGTGGTTACTTTTTGCGCTGATTTTATCTCATTTCTTTCTCTGCCTATATGGGTCAGATTTTTAGAAAATGTACAATTGGCCTTCACCAATTTTCTCAAATGACCCAAATTTAAGACAAAAATGACTTTCAAAATTCAGTTCAACATAACCAAACAGATAGTTTGAATCAAGGCAATATCAAATATACTCAGATATACCTATTATTGACCATTTTTCAGTGTAATTTAGCATGATTTCCTAAATATGTAGATCTGCCGATTGTACATTTTCTGAAAATCTGACCCATATATATACGACCAGTTTGTTTGGAATAGTGTGCTGGCGATCCCTCCCGGCTATGTACTATGGAGGAATTGCACTGAAGAGAGAGGGTACAAACACCAAACTCTGCCGAGTGACTCTGAGTGACTCTGTCTCTCCCTATCTGCCAGCTTTTTTCCACGCACTTCTTTTGTAGGAGGCATAGCGGGTGTGCCAGGCATTATCTGCGAGCCTGAGTTTATAGCAGAATTGACTGGCATACTGTATTCATTGTCTGACGTCCCGATGACCTTCCTGATGACATAAACATATTATATGAATATACAATGAGTAAAGATAAAGGTTTAGAAATAAGAAGTAAGGATAAAGGTATAGAAATAAGAAGTAAGGATACCGGTATAGAAATAAGAAGTAAGGATAAAGGTATAGAAATAAGAAGTAAGGATAAAGCTATAGACATAAGAAGTAAGGATAAAGGTATAGAAATAAGAAATAAGGATAAAAGTATAGAAATAAAAGGTAAGGATAAAGGTATAGAAATAAGAAATAAGGATAAAGGTATAGAAATAAAAGGTAAGGATAAAGGTATAGAAATAAGAAGTAAGGATAAAGGTATAGAAATGCTGTAGGAATAGCAATGGACATACACTCTAAGCTCACAGCCTCTCAGATCAGATGTGAATAATATGTTAGTGAGTGGACGCCTACTAATGGAATTCTAGGGCATTTTGCGGTTTGGAGCAAGAGGGTTTCCCTTAGTTTGGAGGAACTCTCTAAACTCTAAGCCTAGACTCGAGCGGAGTAGCAGCCTATAATGATATGCTTACAGTACAGTTGGAAGCCAAATCAAGGAAAATAATGATTATAATAAACATGTTTTTACGATTATGAATATAAAACTATTTTACTGCCTTATTGGTCCGATATCAGGTCATCCCGCCCTCCATTTAACTCTCTCCTTCTCCGCCCCCTCCTGCTTTTAGCTCCACTTTTCTCACTCACATAAAACTGCTAAATCGACCGAAAGTATTTTTTAATTCTCCTTTCTTTGATCTCTGGTGCAGTAGAATGGAAGATTTGAATACAGTCTAGGTCCAGAGGCCCTTTAAACTGTCGGAAAACCTCTCGCTCCAAACCGCAAAATGTCATTATAATCCTATTAGGATGCATACTCCAGGGCCAGAAAAGTTATTGGCGCAGTATATAGGCGTCCACTCACTGATATACCATTGTTATCTGAAGTGAGAGGCTGAGAAAGAGGGAGAGGGGCGATAATGGAAGAACATGCGAATGCTGAGTCATTGCAAGCTTTAAGGAAGAGACCAAGAAAGGCATGCAAATTAAAGCTGCATTCCCAGCAACATTTTTCTCTTTTCAAAATTCGATTTTGTGGTCATTTCATCCCTATTTGAAAGTCACTAAGATAAAGCATTAAATGATTTTGACCCTTCGTTTTGTTGGCGTAAAACCTAATCATCTCCCAAATTCTTAATTTGGGTGACCCGCCAGAAATCGACATCTCTCAATATGCCCTTCTACCCAATTGAAGGAATTACCCGTTTTTATTCATTTTCAGTATTCAGTCTAGGCTCGGAGCCGATCAGATCAGATATGATCGGTATGTCATTGATGAACTAATGGCTTACCTGGTCCTGGAGTTGGTGTCCCAATGGCAATTCTGAGCCTAGACTGTACCACCTAAAAGACTTTGATACATGGGTCAAGTCTTCAGAAAATGTACAATTGACCTTCACCAATCCTCCCAAATAACCCGAATATAAGACGAAAATCAGGTTCTAATTACAGTCCAACATAACCAGACAGATTTATTGAATGAATACAAAACAGAATACACCTAGATATACCTAGTAGTTAACAATTTCACTCTAATTTAGCAGAATCTGATAGATCTGTAGAACTGTAGATTGTGCATTTTCTGAAAATCTGATGAATAAATCTAAAATCTAAAAAACACTGACATATGGGTGAAGTCGCCAGAAAATGTACAATTGACCTTCACCAATCCTCTCAAATAACCCAAATTTAAGACGACAATCAGGTTCTAAATACAGTCCAACATAACCAGACAGATTTATTGAATGAATACAATACAGAGTACACTCAGATATACCTAACATTTAACAATTTTCACTCTAATTTAGCAGAATTTGATAGATGTGTAGAACTGCAGATTGTGCATTTTCAGAAAATCTGACCCATATACCCCTTCCCTCAGACCAGTCAGGCCCCTCACCCCACCCCACTAGGACTTTGCTCTTTACTCCCTTTCCTGCTCTTTCCCGTCTCCATTGCCACTTCCATCCCATCCCGGCATAGATTCCCACCCAGCCTCTACCACAAACTGTAGTCACTGCCTTAAACAGTCCAGGGGCTATAGCAACCTAAGGTAGAGACTAAAAGTATTAATAACCTCCATTTCAGGCCTGCTGGTGCACTGTTTGTGCAAACTATTATACACCAAACAGTGCACCAGCCGCCCCTCCATGTTGGTCATTAATCCTTTACCATCATCACCCCTCTCCCTCTTTCTCTTCCACACTTCTCCCGATCTCAGAAATACCACTTAAAAAGACCTTGTCTATTTATATATATCCCCTCTCCCCACCCCGACCCTACAGGACCTTGCTCTTTACTAGGGTGAAGTCGCCATAAATGTATAATTCACCTTCACCAATTCTCTGAAATAACCCAAATTTCGGACGAAAATAAAGTTCAAAACACAGTTCAACCTAACCAAACAGATTGTTAGAATCAATGCAATGCCGAATATACTCGAACTTACCTAGTATTGACCAAATATGCACCCTAATTTAGCAGAAGTTACTATGTGTACAAGTGCCAATTGTACATTTTTCTGAAATTCTTACCCATATATCCCCCCTCCCCACCCCCACCCTACAGGACCTTGCTCTTGACTATCTCCCTGTATTCCCATCCCCGATTCCCTCTCCCATCCCATCCCAGCATACATGGGTCAGATTTTCAGAATGTGCACAATCTGCAGTTCTACACATCTTACAAATCTGCTTAATTAAAGTGAAAATTGATAAATAATAGGTATATCTGAGTATATTCTGTATTCTATTAATTCAATAAATCTGTCTGGTTATGTTGGACTGTATTTTGAACCTGATTTTCGTCTTAAACTTGGGTTATTTGAGAGGATTGGTGAAGGCCAGTTGTACATTTTCATGAGACCTGACCCATCTCCCTGGTTCCCATCCCTGATTCCCTGGTTCCCATCCCATCCCAGCATACATTCCCACCACCCAGCCTCATCCTCTACCACCACAAATCAGCGAGTGTGCCACCACCACCCCCACCACCACCACCGCACCTCACTGTACCCATTCTCTTTGATGTGCAATCACACCATTTGATCAGACGCTTCTCAGTACACAATTATGCCAACCTATTCATTCTTATTACGAGCGGCAATCCAAATGTTTGTCATGCCCCTCTTGCCTTTTTATGTTCTTCCTTTCATCTAAATCTGTCTCCCAAGCAGGAGGATTAGTATCTCAGCGGCATCGAGATCAATATTTTCCTTTTAGACTTAGCTTTTCTTGCCCACAATCACTGAGGGTTTTTTTTGCTCCAAGCATCGTCCGGATTATCATATTTAATGGTTTTAGCCTCCTCCTCCGCCTACTACATCGTGAGGTTTCTTTTGGCTAGGATTATGTTGTTGTTTTGGTCAATAAAACGTTGCCTTTAAGTTGGAAGGATGGTTTCAGTTGCATTTATTCAAACATTGAGCGGCTGCATGCATGACTTATCGGCCTATACATTATTTATTATGTTTCACTTATTTCTATGGGATTTTTCATATCCTTGGTAGTAATTACGCCGCAGATGTTATCACCGATTTATAAGGGGGTTTTCCCCATGCATGCGAGATTAATTCCTGAATGATTCTTGAAGAATTCTGTAAGGCGATGATCTTACATTGTAGATTTCTAGATTAATGATGCCGTCTGTACAAAGTAGTATCTTTACACTGGAAATCTCTGAGGATATCAATAAGGGACGGGCATAATATGGCAAGCCGTTTGAGTAACAATTCAAGAAGCAGTGTTTCTCGAGGTAAAACAAATTATATTATATATTTTCATGTGGAAAACACTTTTATCTTAGAACATTGTTTTATCTGAGTCTTTATCTCGTCTGAAAAGCAATGTTTCTTGAGATAAAACAGTGTTTATCAATATAAAACAGTGTTTCTCACGAGATAAAACAGTGTTTTATCTCAGGGGCGTCGGAACCGGGGGAGGGGGGGGGGGAGACATGTCCCCCCAAAATTTATATAGCAGAAGAAAAGGTCAAACCCAATACTGAAAAGGTCAAACGCCAGAGGATTTATCTGAGTAAATCCAATGTGTTTTGTAATTTTGGGTCTTTAATAATAGTCTAATGTCTATCTTTATCTCAATCTTTTCTGCAGTACTGACATATATATTTTTAACATAAATGGTGACCCTTTATCATGTCTTAGGTCATAGATTCTACAGCTGCATAAGCTTAAGATTGAGAGACCTACTTATGGGAAATTTCCTAGGTCATCTTTATGTGGTTTTGTATATATTCAATATATATTCAGTATAGGCCTACATGTACAATAATACAATACTGAAAAGGTCAAGACCATCTACAATTAGGCCTAGGTCTTCCTGGTTGACCATGATCCATTGTGTAATAAAAACCAAAGCTAGGCAATATGGATGGAGCAAATAACTTAACTGCCTTAAAAAACATTTCAATTATATTAAAACATTATTCATATGAATATTTCACTTCCAACTCTATCATATATATATGTATAACTCTCACTCACAGAGGTGTATGTAATGTATACGGTGTTAGGACTAATGGGATCATAAATAATGAGATTTTAGATGTAAAATGCAAACACTATGAAATGCTGGCAAATAGTATTATTTTCACTGAGACAGACCTTCAGTACTGTAGTGATCTTAGGACCATGTAAATTTGGGGTTTTAATTGACCCTTTAATAGCCCACCTGCGCTGACGCCATTTTGCAAGAGGGATCATGGGGTCTGAGGTCCCATTGCAGTAGCAAACAATCGTCATGCATGATTTGACAGACTGTAAGGACCTCAAACAATCCCATATTTAAATAGGGTCCGTTCATGCGCTCTTTCGAATGCAAGTTGCCTATTGATATCCTCACTATACTTTGTTGTTTGGGAGAAACATAATTATAATTTATCATACCTTGAACACCGTTGGATTGAATAATATGAGTGAGCAAAAGTAATGTGATGTGTCACAGGAAAATGAGTCAAAAGATGCAAAAGATGGATTTTGAGATATCATCATATTTGAAAAGATGAGATCTATGATGTTCCAATGATGGTGAACACAGGAGCATTTAATATGAACTTCAATATTTTTCTCAGAAAAGTCTTGCATTTCAGTGTTGGAAATAAAAAAAAAATGAAATTAAGGTTTGTGGGTTATCTTCAAAAGGTGAGGAATAACATGGCATAAAATATATCGCATTCAGTACAGATGTTCTTCTCACAAATAAACATGTAATAATAATGAACATTGTGTAAAATAGCTGTCATCATACGAGATTTGAACGGATCTGGATAAATCAAAATTTTCTATGATGCTGGCAGATCCTCAAGTTATTTTTGGTAAGAACTTTCCTTCTATGAGTGATACACGCCGCATATAATTCCAGAAAATTTTGTCACATATTGTGAGTGCCACGTATAGTGACATTTTTACCTGTTACTTGATAATAGAAGCAGAGCCATGAAATCAGCAGACAATAGGTTTTAATAGGCAATAGGCATAAATATCAAGAATTTTTTTCCAAAAGTTATGTAACTGCTCTATTAGTTTATGGTGATTTTTCATACCATTTAATTTTGTCTTTTTACAGATGTACATGTTGAATATCATCCTATGGACATACACTTTATAGGGGTTTCCATACTCACCCCCAAATCACCTTGATTTGACCTTTGCACATACCACTATATAATAACTATATTTTCCTCAGCTTCCAAGAGCCATAAAGAGCAAAGATACACTGTGGTAAGAGTTAACGCATTTCCCTAGTGAAAGTACACGAAAAGCGGGTCAACTTGTTGCACGCTCATAGCGCTTGTCTATATTGGCTTTTCGCGTACCTATCTACTGGCAGCCGCGAGTGTGTAGTGACGTCACCACGCGCTAAGCGCGTAAAATCAGTCGCCATACCGAGGCGGTGGCGGCTTGGCTTGCTCAGTGGAGCGTGTAAAAACTAGGCGGTTTAGGGGGAGGGTGGGCGTGGGTGGGTGCGGGTGGGGGTGCGTGTTGTGGTAGGGTTTGGGGGAATTAATATTGCGCATTGAATTTTTGGTTATTCATTCATCAACTTTGGGTAGGGTAAATGTATTATTCCCTTGAAAATCATCATTTTGATTCATCATTACTTTTGATGTATTTCTATTGTATTTGTGCCAGCTTCTGTAAAGAGAAAATCACAGATATATATCAAATGATAATAGGTATTATGTAAATGCAGATTGAAAATATATAGTGGTAGAGACCCTAAACGATTCCTTAACAACAAATAACAAAAAGGATTGTGTAACCTAAGTTCGAAGGAAACAAAGTTCATTAGGATTACACAAGCGGAAACATAAAGAAATTAAACATGGAGCAAGATGTAGATATCCCATGGCGTAGGACGACGCCACACATCGACGGAACTTTGGTACATACATCTCCTAACAACCTATGAACACTCCATGGATCACCCTACAAGTTTGTATCAGATTTATTGGTGTTTTTACATCGCCGCCAATTTACTGCTGTTCCGACAGAAAATCCTACTATTAATGATGGAGGAAGGACCAACAAACTTCAGAGCTAAGTTCGGGAGAAGAACTGGAATCAAATCGCTTACCTCCTGGCCTTCCCACCTACCTTACAACATTTATTAAATTCCTGGACAGTTTAATAATAGCCGATTACATGGACAATAATTATACTATCATGATTAACTTGCAAATTTATATTTTCATTTTTGCAAATCATGTATAGACAATCTATACAAAGGGTAGGAAGAAAATCACAGGCTATCATACACTCATACTGTGTTGCATACTTATGTAAATTTATTTGGAAGGTGACGGGACTGGCCGTGCGTGTTGTCTTATTACGTAATAGCCATACACCATAGAGCTACATACCCGCCGCCCCTCCAACCAGAGAGGGCCAGGCACCTACTAATGACTCTCACAGCTGTGAGGCCGCCGGGGTGGCCGCCACCATTCACTTATACGGCAAAAGCACCATACACACAGTATCTGACTCATACACACAGTAAGGAAACATTATAATTCAGTGACTAAAACATCGAATATCATAGTTAAAACATATCAAGGAATAAAATCTGTTGTATACATGCATCAATCGGATAACTGGGCAAGACATTTCCTGTTCACAATTAATTGCATTAGAGCTTTTACTATGCATACTCAAGGCACAATTCTTCACCTTTCATCATGGATTTTTAGCTGATACATTTCGAATGCATGCTATTGTTATTAGCAAATCCCTCTGATGTCAGATGTATTTAAGATACCTATGTCAGATGTTCCTTGAATGCAAAAAGTATGTGGCACCAATTTATCTACTGAAACATAATAAAAAATATAATTTTTATAGGCTACCATGCCAATGAATTGTTATCTTGTACCATCTTCAATGATCTTGTAACGTTTTACCACTTACCTTTAATAGAATGTGTACATTTCTCAGGTGCCTAATGATTTAATGAATGACACAAAACTGAAACAAAGTTGAACATGGATTATTCATGAGAAGTGATACTAAAGATCATAGTTCATGAATTAGAGTGAAATAAAAGAGATGCATGCACCATACTTACCTGGGATACATATGTACTGGTATACCTGCCCAGTGGTCGGCGAAGTAATGAGAGTGTATATAAGCAGCAGGTTCAATTTGTATGGTAAAGGGTTGGTAGGTATATAAATAGAATACAGCTGTCTAGGTGGGTCCCTTAGGTTTCTGCGGCAGCCGCCACTGCTGCCGCCAATCCCCCCCCCCTTCGTCACCCTTGACTTGGCTTGAGTGTCCACCATGCCTAGCTTTCTGGGGCGTGTGGGAATACGCGAACTAGCGTGTGACACAGGGCGGTTGTTCGTGTGAAAGCACACTTAATTATAACAGTGTAGCATTTGCACCATTTTTCTGAGAATGGCCCTTAATGCAAGAAAAAAAGCAACTTTTCTTCAGGTGCAATCACTGGTTGAGTAGTTAAATATACCCTTCTTACAAACACATTCTTGAAGTCTGGCACATCTATTCATGACATTAGCAGCAGTAATCACCCTAATAAAGAAAACATTTAAATCACTTTGAAAAGTAGGAATTTTGCAACTTGTGACTCATTTTCCTGTGACACATCACATATGCCTTTAAATACAAATCTATCTAGCAGATGCACTAGTCAATGATGTATGAAACAATTTGAACATGGGGGGTGAGGGGGGGGGCAACTTAATTTGTCCCACAAAGTGAAATTGTATAGCCGATAAGGATAACAGCGAGGAGTTGGTTTGGGGATAGTTTTACTATTGAAGAAGGAGTGAGATTGTGTATCATTGTGAATGACATAATTTCACTCTGAGTTTGACAATTGTGTTTATATTTAATTTATATCACCTATCAACTACCTTGTTTTAATGATGAAATTTACTTCTTAGTTGTCCACTTACATCAACCATTCCCAAATGCCATGAGATGGAAAATTATTTGGATACATGTGTGTTTTTTCAAAACACAATATGCGAAGAGGCCAACATGATAACTAGCTAATTTTTGTTATAAAGTACAAAATTAGTTTTCTATGATTAGCAGCATTAAATTTGATTATTTTTGATTATGACTCTTTAAAATACATATACAAATAATCTAGATCAGGCATAAATGCACATGCTGTATGCAGTTAAATTATTTTACCAATTGTTAAACATACAAGAACTGTAAAATAGTGCAATATTTGTATTCAATATATGAAGGATAAATAAATTGATGGATAAAACCTGTCTGCGTCTCTCCCGTTCTGCCCCTATTTTCTCTCTCACTGTCACAAATACTCTGTCTGCATCTTTCCTCTCTCTTTCTGTCTCTCTTCTCTACCACTCTCTCTCACTCTACCAAGAATTTTGTAAACCTCAGAGTTAACATAATTATTCAGCTGAGATTCATTAACCTAACATCTACATCAGTTATGCTAACAGTTCTAGCCTATCATGAATAAATGAAGCCACTGAAGAAGTATGTTTCACTTTTGCCTGCTTTATTTGAGCATAGGCGCTCCTAGTATTTGAATGAAATTCAACTCTGCTTCCTGCCACCTGAATTTGACACACACTAGTGCACACATCGCAGAGATTTTATACTCCAGCAAAGTAATACAAAATGCTATTTCTACTCGAAATAAATTGTCAATATGTTTAAATTCTGAAAGAACATATTTTTCTACCCCCCATATAATGTTGTTTTATCAACATTTGTATCTAAATATAAGGAAGATAATATTGGTGACAAAGTGTGGAAGTGTGGATGAAAAGTATAGGCCTAGCAATGCTGATGCTGGCCACGACGCAATAATGTATGTCCTTCTAATTTTCACAACGCTAGTAATGCACCATGACAAATAGTGTCCTGGACAATGCTTTATACCTGCCTGGAATGTGTCGGGGTCTATTGTTTTTAGGCATATAGGCCCTCGAATAAAAATGAAATTGGGGGGAGGAATTGTTCTTTCCTTGCTCATAGCCAAATTCTTGTTAAACACCATTTCTACTTATTATTCATTCTATCAGATCGGGTCTGACTAAAAGACGCACAGCACCGAAAAACCCGCACAGCATCTGCACAGCACCCAAACAGCACTGTCGCTGCTTGTGTGACTAATATTAGATGCAATACTTTGCCACTTTGTACATGAAATATTCTTCTGATAACCATGATATTTGAAGATACAAATTAGTGAATGCGGATCTCAAAAGCCTGTAAATATGGGTTTTATAACTGGAATAGTTTTACTGTAAATAGCTGTCGAAGTTTGTGATATTTAGATCACTTAGGTCATTAAATCACTGTCTCAGTCATTATATTGCAATATGTGTGGAAATTACTGGTGGTTTATTTTGAATTTATGCTTTTGAGAATGGGCAACATTATCAAATACTCCGAATAAACAAAGAATCAACGCAATGCTTAGTCACAATTAAAAGAACACAATAGATCAATCAAATAATAATTTACTTTATTAAATACTCTGAATAAAAGGAGAATCAACGCAATGAAATATATTTATTCAATGCTTAGTCACATTTTCTACTAGCAAAGAAAACTATCATTTCTCTTGCCTGTTATACGACATGGCCAAACCAAGATCAAATCAAAATAGGTTAATTCTCTCTTAATCTTTCAGACTTGTTGACAGAGATTGTAAATCACCAACCAAATATGTTCTCTAGTTTTTTTGTTTCATTAAAACAGGGTTCCCGTTTTCTGGTATCTTTATACAGTGATCGTTTTCTGAACAAAATTTGTATTACATGTATATATAATATGAAGCATTGCGTTCATTCTAATTCTATTCAGAATATTTAATCAAGTTGCCCACTGGAAGAAGGCATTTGCGCTGGTCTATAAGGCCTCAACTGAGACAAGAATTCAATCCTTTCAATATAAGTTGCTGTACAATGTGATAGCATGTAATGAATAATTATATATTAGTCGTATAAAGCTATCGTATAAAATTATAAATAAATCCGGTGAAAATCATGTTTGGTATAGAGGAAAATAATTTGAATGTGAAGATTGTTAACTGGATGTTCCTTCAAACCAAAGCGTATATATAATAGGCATGAACTTTTTTTATAAAGGAGAATTTACACTATTGTCACTGTTACTGGAACTAAAATACAGATGTGAGATATATATTAAAGGTATGTACATGTACAGCAAAAGTAGAAAGACGTCCTTGCTCTGGAGAAGGGTTGAACAGCAGATCAGAGAAACAACAGGTGATCTAAGCCAGAGTTGAAGGAAAAAAACAAAAATATATATAAAGAAAAATGTTGGTAAGGTCCTTCTGGATGCTCATTATTGTAATTGAGGTTAAAAGCCGCTACCTTTTTATCTTGGTGAACGATTTTTTCTCTCTTCGTGCATTGCAAAATCTTTAGTCACCAACACGATGAGAAAATGCGTTTGCCGCATACTATACGTTTTCACAAAAGGACCCCCCTTGACTCATTTCTATAATCATGCAAAGCAGATCATGTTAATGGCGTAGATCACTGTTTCAATGTCCACTGTTTCAATGTTTTCTTTAGCTTTTACTCTGTCATATTGCACGATTGCATGCGAGTCAAAATTCATTATAATTATGGCTTCCATGCAAGTCCTCTATTGTTTATAATGTACTGGAAAAAAGACATTGCTGGTTCATTATTCAGTTTTGTGTGCACATATGAAGGCGTGAAACAATGGCAGTATTAAAAGAGGAACCATTTTAAAAGACAAATAGTTCATACAAATAGTTCATATTCGATCCCCGAAAATAATACTCCCTTCAGAGTGCTGGGATTAACAAATATTAAGGGTTAGAGTGTCAGATAATGTATAATCGGCATGTCTATACTTCTTGTAAATCCTGCTAAAATATAATAAATACAATTCAAATCAATTCAATTCAGGACATTTTTTATTTGCATAGATGATGACTACAAAAAAGAAAGTCCAGTTTTGAAATCTAGGTTCCAAGTCTTCGAGTGGGGTCCTGGTGGTTGGTTATTGCCAAAAACGAATTACAATAAAATACTCCGATATAGATTTCATGGCTATTTAATTTGATATTCAAGGGCTATTTTCTACCTGTCTATGTTTAGCTGTTTCTTTATGGGTAGGCTTAGTTGAATAATATCTAATAACTACCTAACAGTGAGTAGTACTAACTAGAATATGGGGTAAAAGTTAGGGTACAATAACAAAGTGTAATCAAACAATGGTTGGTAGTTGGTATGGTCGGTCCAGACCAATAACACCAATAAATACAGGGTATATCTGGGTACATTTAATGTTACATTGATTAAAAAAAATGTGATCGGTTATGTTGAACTGTTGAACCCCATTTTTGTTTCAAATTTGGGTTATTTGAGAGGATTGGTAAAGGAATAGGACATTTTCTGACGATCTGACCCATATCTCCCATTATCGCTCAGCTGTTAGTACCGAGAGTCTCCGATGGGTGGCTCTTTGATACAGAAATGTGGCAGATGGCCTCCTTCCATGGCTAATTATATTCATCCGCCTAAAATAGTAACATTTGCTATGAATAGGACCACAAATCTCTTTCATTTAACTTCGTATTTGATCTGAGGATTACAGATTTGCTAAAACAGTCTTTCCAGCTAAATCTGTCAAAGTGTATTTTTCTATTTCACTCTTTATTAGACACTGATTCCCCGAGGAAAGATCTTAATGGGAAATTAGAGGGTCAAGTCGCCAGAAAATGTACAATTGGCCTTCACCAACCCTCTCAAATAACCCAAATTTAAGGCGGAAATTAGGTTCAAAATACAGTTTAACATACCCAGAGAGATTTATTGAATGAATACAATACATAATATACACAGATATACCTAGTATTTATAATTTTTCACTCCAATTTAGCAGAATTTGATAGATGTGTAGAACTGTAGATTGTGCATGTTCTGAAAATCTGACCTTATTACGCATTTCTACATGTAAACAAGTCAAAGTTACTTCAACCATCTTTAAGAAGATGTTATTGAATGTGGAAAGCTTTTAATGGGAGTGTTTTGATTGAGAAATCCTAGATTTATTAGTTAGAATTGATACCAGCGCATGTTTATGGATCGACAGCGTTCTCAGGGCACACAAGAACACCTCCGTCCCTTCACATGTGATCGGATTACAAAAATGTCTGCAAAATCGAAGATGTGGGCGGAGATTAGAAAAGGATTTAAATTTGCAATACTGACACAAGTCAAAATTGAAGTGGGAACGGGAGTTATGTTTAACAGATCTGTGATGTCTTTAACATTAGTTTGCAGTCTCTTCATCTTGTTACGACTATAGTGTAACATAAGGGTCTTTTTAAATTAATGTACAATCTTCAGATCTACACATTTAGTAAATTCTGCATATATAATAAATAGACTGAAAAATGATAAATACTAGGTATATCTGAGTATATTTGGTATTGAATTGATTCCAACAATCTGAATTTTAAAACTCAGTTTGGTCTTAGATTTGGGTTCTTTGAGAGGATTGGTGAAGGCGAATTGTACATTTTTTGGCGATTTCACCCATAAACGGTAACAACAGTGACCCCCCCCCCCGCCACACACACACACACCTCGACCGTACAAAACCCAGTATATAATAGACTAACAACTAGTATCATTATCACATCATATTCATAATTATCATACTATGGGTGAAGTCTCCAGAAAATCTCTTTCCCTCTCACACACGCTCTTCGGTCAGATTTTCAGAAAATGTACAATAACCAATTGTCCTCTCAAATAACCCAAATTTCAGACAAAAATAAAGTTCAAAAGACAGTTCAACCTAACCAAACAGATTGCTAGAATCAATACAATGCCAAATATACTCGAATTTACTTAAATGTATACAGCTATATATAATCTCAGAGCCACTCTGATTAGATAAGAATGGTTTGTCAGTGATTGGACGCCTTCTTCGCTAATGGCTTTCCTGGCCCTAGCCTTAGGGGTCCCAATGGGATTCTAACGGCATGTTGCGGTTTGGAATGAGAGGTTTTCCTCAGGTCCCCGCTCTCAACTCTGCGCCTAGACTGGAGAGGCTTTAATTCCCTCAGTTTGGAGGCACTCTCTCAACTCTGCGCCTAGACTGGAGAGGCTTTAATTCCCTCAGTTTGTAGGCACTCTCTCAACTCTGAGCCTAGCCTGTATAGATCAAGGTTGAAGATAAAAATAGACATAGAATGAGCAAGCAAATGATTGCATGAAGCGGCAGGTTACATTAGAGCAGCGAGGCTAAACGTGGGGGAGCCTGACAATGAAGGTGTCTATACATGGAAAGAAGGATAATGATTCCAACTATAGGCCAATGAACCACCGGCGTCATCTCTAGCCTCAGAGAACAGACGCTTGATTTGGCCCAATGTCCAGGGAAATTGTGCCGATGGGCGATAATAAAAGTTGGGGGTGGATGAGGGAGAGGGAGAGTGTGTGGGGAGAGGGAGAATTTAGGAGAAGGGCGCAACAGAGTAGGAAAGGGCAAGAGGGAGTATTGAAAAGGTCGTACGGAACAGGGCGAATGGGTAAGAATTAGGAGAGGAAGAAAGTGAGCAAACGGAGAATGGGAGGATCTGAGGGAGAGAGGAAGAGAGTCGCGTAAGAGGATCAGATTTTCAGAAAATGCACAATCTATAGTTCTACACATTTACCTAATTCTGCTAAATTAGAGTGAAAATTGGTAAATACTAGGTATATCTGAATGTATTCTGTATTGTATTCATTCAATAAATCTATCTGGTTATGTTGAACTGAATTTTTAACCTGATTTTCGTCTTAAATTTGGGTTATTTGAGTGGATTGGTGAAGGTAAATTGTACATTTTCTGAACATCTGACCCAAGAGCGTGTGCGAGAGGGAAAGAGAGAGAGAGAGAGAGACGTGCAACAGAGCTTGAGGGAGGGCCTACTTTTAGATAATCAATGTGGAAGGTAGTGGAAATATGTTTATAGGAAGGTAACCTCGTTTCTCCCACACAGTTTTGACAGTGGCTTTGCTGGTGGAAGGTCCTTAACAATGATGGGGAGGTGGTTTGGAGTCTGTAACGATGGAGGGCCCTTGGCCAAATGCTGGCTCAAAGGCCATAGTATATGTAATTTAGTATATATTAAAGGATTAATGGCCGACATTGAGGTACTGTGGCCCGAGTGCACCGGCTAGTCTGAAAGGGGGTCATTAATCCATTTAGGTTCTGCCTATAAGGTGCTTATAGCCCCTATACCATTCAAAGCAGTGATGAAATCTTTTAGGGACAGATTTGGGCTATAATTGCCCACTGAAGGCATGCATTATAGAGCTTTAGTCCATTTTGGGTAAGATTTCACATGCACTTATTATACTACAGACCGCGTTGGCCTAGTGGCGCCACCTGACGCGTTCCATCACGGACTAAAATCAATATACAACTCGGATTTAGCGTTCGAACAGTCTGTACGCCCATAGACGTCCCTCGGCCTTGGGCCTTGGGACGTCTATGGGCGTACAGACCGTTCTCACGCTAAAATCCGAGTTGTCTATTGCTATAATAATGCCCTGAGAGAACTATAATTACCCTTGCATAAACAAGGTGTGAGACTTCCTTGAGGCACAAATTTGAATCCGGCGGAAAAGTATCAAATTACTTAAGCGGTGAATACACAGTCACGATTTGGGAATCAGACACGATTTCAGGATCTACGATTAATCGTGGGTGCTTATTTGCCTGAAATCGTGCCTATTTTTGGACCTACACATGCACGATATGGTGAAAAAAGTGAAATCGTGGGTTAAAAGTGAAATCGTGGATGGGTTGGCAGTCTAGATTTGATCTGCGATTCTGGAATATAGATCTGAGAAAATAGTTTTAAAAAACGACCCTAGAAGCTAACAAGAAATTATAAAACTGTAAGAATAAAATAAAATATAACGTTACTCATTTTCCTGTGACACATCACCTATTTTCTGGTGTTTTTTTTTCTCTTTTTAATTGTTGAATAAAAAAAAATAAAATATGAGAAAAATGAGACCTTATATCGACATGTCTAGGGGGGAAACTCAGCATTATAAAAGTGAAAAAATTATGTCGATACTCCAAGAATTAGTGAAGTTATAGCATTTCAAAGTAAAATTATAAATAATTCAATTCTTTTATATAGCAAGATCGCAGATAGACCTACGATTTTCGGATTTATTCGAAAATCGTAGAAGCACCTACGATTTATCGTAGACCCTATTATAAAGGTCTACGATAAATCGCAGCACTCTCTACACATCAACAATTAATCGTAGAAGCAGCGGCGATTTGATTTGAAATCGCAGAAGACCCTTTTTTCCCCCTACGATGAATCGTACATCCAAATCGGCGCTGAATCGGCGCTAAATCGGCGCTGAAATCGTGCATGTGTAGGGCTTTTGGCACGATTTGGGACCTACGATCTGATGTACGATCTCAAATGGACAATTTCAAATCGTACGACAGATCGTGGATGCCAAATCGGCCCCCAAATCTTGACTGTGTATTCAGGGCTTTAGTGCGCGAAAATTTATCTGCGCGAAAATAAATACGTTTACAGTATTTTATACTTGTTTAATGCTGCACTCTCAGTAATCAAAAACTAAAGATTTCTACTTTCTGTTCTGTTCTTTCCAATTAATCTCTCTGAAAGTCATTTGAACAACATCTTTGAGGATTTTGCCCTGCTGTTGTTTTTGCTAAGGGCTAATAAAAATAAAAGTCCACAGGGTGGACAAGCGCAGGGTGGACAAACGTATTTTTGTATTTTGTGAAGAAAGATGTAACTGTATGGCCATATTTGTAATAATAAAAAAAGAATTCATAATTTCGGAGACCCGCCAACATCTTTTCTGGCGATGGCTTAATTCACTTATCATCGCTCATCAGCGCCCATTTTCTCTCGGCCAGTTCGACTTCAAATTCTTGAATAAACATTGAACAGCAGCAGAATATTGATAAAATCAATGCAATATGTCATAAGTAAACTTGGTGATATCTTTTACATAATAGCTGAGAATGCCGCTTTAAATGGTATTTTACCGGGGATGGGAGATTAACAGTAACTTGCTAAACTGAATATCAAGTCAACCAAGCAGGTCAGACTTGAGTAAAACAGTCTTTAAACAACGAAGTCTAATTATCATGTTATTATAAGCATATGTAAAGCATTTGGCCTATATCATTTTCAGTATATAATAATTATTTACTATGTAATATATGGGGGTGAAATCGGCAGAAAATGTACAATTCGCCTCCACCAATCTTCTAAAAAAATCCAAATTTCAGACGAAAATAAAGTTCAAAATACCGTTCAACCTAACCAAACAGATTGATAGAATCAATGCAATGCCGAATATACTCGAATTTACCTAGCAGTGACTCAATTGCAGCTTAATATAGCCGAATTTACTTAATGTGTACAGCTGCCAATTCTGAAAACGTGAACATATATGTTTGTGTATGTATAATTATATAGAAGTTTATTAATATATACTTCCCAGCGGGGAGCATAATTCAGTTTATTTGATCGTCAATCATTTTGTCACCACCAAAAAGCTGCCCCGACTTTTCCGCACTGAAGAAGATTCCCATCATTTAATGTTTAAACAAACAAGAGAAAAAGAAATACACGAGGAAAACAGAAGTCACTCATCCTTGCCAAAAAGCTAAATTCCCTCATGCCGTCTATAGTTGATATGGAAGCGGACAAGAGACTGTCAACAAATGTGATTACAATGAACATTTGTAAAAGCCTGTGGAACTTTATACAACTGCGCGCAGTAGATCCCCACAAATCACAGATCACCCTTTGCTATTCAATCTACGCCGGGCGTGTTGATTTAGGAGCTGGCGTTCTGGCAAACAGGGGGCGACCTTTACCTTGCGACTTCATTCACCGTCTCGACTGCATCTGATGGGTGAAGTCGCCAGAAAATGTACAATTCCCTTCACCAATCCTCTCAAATAACCCCAAATTTCAGACGAAAATCGGGTTCAAAATAGAGTTCAACATAACCAAACAGATTTATTGAATGAATACAATACAGAATATACTCAGATATACCTAGTATTTACCAATTTTCACTCTAATTTAGCAGAATTTGATAGATGTGTAAAACTGTAGAATGATTTTCTGAAAATCTGATCCACATTCTGTGTTTGTCCCAAGTGAGCTATCTATTACCTGGTAAATTCTAGCCCCTTTTGTCTCTGTCTGCCTTGTCAGGCGGCTCCCTTTCTTTCAAGTGTTGGGTCAGATTTTCAGAAAATGCACAATCTAGAGTTCTACACATCTATAAAAAAAATCCTGCTAAATTAGAGTGAAAAATGATAAATACTAGATATATCTGAGTATATATATTCTTTATTGTATTCATTCAATAAATCTGTTTGGTTATGTTGAACTGTATTTTTAACCTGATTTTTGTCTTAAATTTGGGTTATTTGAGGGGATTGGTGAAGGCCAATTGTACATTTTCTGGAGGCTTGACCCTGTTGTATATTATTTTCTCTCTACCGCAACCACCGCATGTATGTACACATATATTATGTGTATGACCTGACAAAGTGATGTTACCTACGTACAGTATTTCCTACTTGTTTTACAGATATTTATGTTGACAAGCGACACTCACCGAAGCTCAATAGGTTATATCTACTGCACATTGATCGCTCTAAATACTATACATGTATACTCATATATATATTTATGCATATATAATAATATATGTATATCTATGTGAATATTCATAATGTGCCTGCATATATTCATATTATATCTACATGCGTTTATTATAATTATTTTCGGAATATGTATCACTCAGGATGGGTAAAGTCTAGGTTCAGAGCCTCTTAGGTCAGATAAGAATGGTATGTCAGTGATTGGACGCCTACTGCGCTAATGGCTTTCCTGACCCAGGAATAGACGTCCCATTGGGATTATAATGACATCTTGCAGTTTGTGGTTTGGAGCAAGAGGCTTTCTCAGTTTGAAGGGACTCTCTCAACTTTGAGCCTAGACTGTAAATAACTCTAAATACTATACATGTATACTCATATATATTTATGCATATTAAATGTATATTTGTGTGAATATTTATAATGTATATAATGTTGTATGTTCATATTATATATAATAATTGTTTTCGCAATATGCATTGCTCAGGTACATATGTAAAGTCTAGGCTCACAGCCTCTCAGATCAGATAAGAATGGTATGCCAGTGATTGGACGCCTACTGCGCTAATATTAGGCTTTTCCGGGCCCAGGAGTAGGCGTCCTAAGATGATTCTATATAATATAGCATTTTGCTGTTTGGAGCGAGAGGCTTTCCCTCAGTTTGGAGGGACTCTCTCAACTCTGAGCCTAGACTGTGTAGGTCGAAATACCCCACCGCCAGTCTATCCCTGCAGCACATGGGTGAAATCGCCAGAAAATATACAAGTGACCTTCGCCAATCCTCTCAAATAACCCAAATTTAAGACAACAATCAGGTTCAAAATACAGTTCAACATAACCAGACAGACTTATTGAATGAATACAATACAGAATACACTCAGGTATACCTAGTATTCATCATTTTTCACTCTAATTTAGCAAAATTTGGTAGATATGTAGAACTACAGATTGTGCATTTTCAGAGAATGACCCATACACAGGGAGAAAGGGCATGTATATAATACAGGAGGAGCAGGCAAAGGATAACTTCAGTGTCACTATCCACGGGACACAAACAAACATCCATGTACATTGCACACGGAGGCTATTGGACGTGAAAGGGGACGTTAACCACCACTAGATTAAGTGACAGCATATATATACTACCTCTGGCAATGGAATAATACCATAATAGGATGCAAGAACTGGATTTCAAACATCCTAGTGAACAAAGGAGTAAAAGTATGCCTTGCTATACAGATTGGCGTATTATAATTTTCATCAGCACTCCATCACTACAAAAAAGTTTGCTGTGATCCAAAATGAAGTAAATACAGTAATAGTTCCGTTACTTGCAGACCTGTCAAAGAATACCTATACCAAGGATGGAAGTATAGTGGTAGACACAAGGGCACAAGTGTGTTCTAGTGGAAAATTAGAGGCTTATAATCCTGGAGATAATATTATATATCATACCTGCTTTTAGCTTTGAATCATTGGAGTGGTTGTTGTCTACGTGAAAAGCACACAAATCCGTTATGTATCTTTTGGTAGGTTTACATTGTTATGTTGTCCTATTTGGGTCAGATTTTCAGAAAATGTCCAATTGGTAGCTGTGCACATTTATTAAATTCTGCTAAATTAGGCTTCAAGTTGGTCAATACTAGGCAAATTCGAACATATTCGGCATTGCATTGATTCTTGCAATTTGTTTGGTTAGGTTGAACTTTATTTTGAACTTTATTTTCGTCTGAAATTTGGGTTATTTCGGAGAATTCGTGAAGCTGAATTTTATATTTTCTGGCGATTTCACCAATTTATGAGTGTAGTATACCGTATCTATACTCCTTTTGATCCCTTGATCATGCATATTGTATTTTTCAGTTAAATTTAAATCTGAAGTCTTACTTTGGGCTCATTGTGCATAGGTTTTGACAAAATCAAATCGTCTATATTGTTTTGGTGGAAACTCTATAGTGCATGTCTTTCCCAAATAAGGTCCCAAGACTATGTTAAGTTGGGAACGTGTCTAGATTGAAAGGTGGACTGCATATCAGTCTAGACTTAGAATTAAGAAACCGCAAAATGCCACTAGATTCCCATTAGAACGCCTATACTCTAGGGTCAGGAAAGCCATTAGCGCAGTAGACGTGCAATCACTGACATACATAGTCTACGTTTGGCCCACCCAGAGATGACAGCAGGTGTCAGATAGAAAAGTGACCGACATCGAAAAGTGACCCAGGAGTTGATTTTCTGAAATTAAAAAAATGACCCAACCCATCAAAAACCAATCACCAATTAATAAAGTCAGGTCTTCCTTACAGAAACCTTTGGCTATTCGACAGGTCATTTTTCGATATGACACTGGCCCCTATAAGAGATCTTGGAAAGAGTCATTATTATAATTGTTCAATGGCCATTAAATTGCTCTTTTGCCAATAGTCCATGGCCTATAGTCACTCCTCCCAGTGAGTCACACACGGCTCAACAGAGCAGCTCATGGCAAAAAGGTTCTTTACAAATAGTCACCCTCTCTCCAAGTTCTTTCAAAGTGTAAATATCATGAGAGAATCAATGTCTTTGCTAGAATTCAAACACAACATCCCCAGTACCACTTTGCACAAGGCTAATATTTAGAGATTTTTACCCGTTTAGTGGAAGGTAAAAATAGTTACATAGTTTAACACATCCTTCCGGGCGCCATTGTCAGCCTACTTCAGTTTGTCTGTGTCCTTTCTGATTTCCTTCTATCTTTCTCTCTCCCCCCCCCCACCTCTTCTCTCTCTGGAGAGGAGGGAACTCTTGAAAAAACGAGTCAGTTATACATAGTATTCACATGAGGTCACCCCAGTCAGTGGCTATTCTCACTGGCAGCCATACTGTGTGTCTATGCAGAGAGCGGCAGGCACTAGATCGACTGGCTTTCCCGTCTCAAATGTTTGATAATGGCGATTATACTCATTATTCCATCATGACACACTAAAAAATGACCATCTAACCTATCAGATTACTTTAAATATTACATTCATTAAAACTTTCGGAGGTGAACACGGCCGGAAACTAGCATTTTCAAGGCTTGGAGCACACATGTCCAGCTATTGTTTACAGGGGTTGACAGACAGTATGGCGAGCCGTGGCGAGCACCGCAAAGTCAGTGAATACTATGTATACTAGGCCTTAAGGAGTTGGCAGAAGTTCATCTAAGATATTTTGGGAGAGGGTCACATTATGGTGGAGTCGCTCTGCACAATAAAAAACAAATTAAAAAGATTGGAAGGGCTGACAAGACATGGTAGAGAGATGACGTCACGCATGGGTGTCAGTGCCCTCTGTATTGTTTTACCTTAGCTATCTCAGGAATCTATAATTCAAACAGTCATAAATGATGACAAAACTGGGACTTTGTCGCAGTACTTATATGAATTCATAGCGTTTTTTTATCCCAAAATCTAACTAGTCATTAGCCATGCAGTTTACTCATACCTTAATTAAGGTTAAGATTTTCAGAATGTACACAATCTACAGTTCTACACATCTATCAAATTCTACTAAATTAGAGTGACAAATGATAAATATGATGATAATGATAATATACTATGTATATCTGCATTCATTCAATAGATCTGTCTGGTTATGTTGGACTATATTTTGAACCTGATTTTCGTTTTAAATTTGGGTTATTTGAGAGGATTGGTGAAGGTCAATTGTACATATTCTGGCGACTTCACCCACAGTAGTCGTCTCAGAGTGGGCCAAACTTTACCTAAGCCACTCACTTCACTTTTCCCGATAGCTATGGCGAAAAGAAATTGTGAAAATTCGGTGGAAGTTAATGGCGAGTGTAGCGTGTAATACACAAGCTATATTACCTGCAGTGTGTGGTATCATGAGCACCAATGCTGTAGTATATGGGTCAGGCTGTTAGCAAATCAGCACATTTAGCGAACTTTGCTAAATAAGGCTGAAAAATAATAAATGCTAGGTTTATCTGAGTATATTTGGCATTGCGTTGATGGGTCTGTTCGGATATGTTGAACTGTATTTTGAGCCTCACTTTTGTCTTAAAAGTGGGTTATTTGAAAGGATTGGTAAAGGCGAATTGTACATTTTCTGAAGACTTCACCCATATGGCGTTCCATATTACCCGCTAGAAAGTTATAATAGGGTCAGATCTTCAGAAAATGTACAATCTTCAGATCTATACATTTAGATAATCCTGCATAATTAGGCTGTAAAATGATAAATACTAGCTATATCAGAGTAGGATATTTGGTATTGCCTTGATTCAAACTATCTGTTTGGTTAGGTTTGGTTAGATTGAACTGAATTTTGAACCTCACTTTTGTCTTAAATTAGGGTTATTTGAGAGGATTGGTGAAGGTCAATTGTACACTTTCCGGCGGTTTCACCCTATAATGCAAGCGACCTATTGGAGAGGATGGTTGGACAGCTGGAGTCTTGTCCTCATGCGGACATATGGATGGATGCAGTGTATAGCATATTGACCTGGTGCCATCCTGACAGGGCCTGACACACTTGCCCGCCTAGATTAGACTTGTTCACTAATTATGCACTGGTCGGTTAGAAGGTCAAACATGCGAGGATATAGAGGCCATCAGCAGCAGTGGCGGGCCAAGTCGCCTGAAAATGGGTCAGATTTTCAGAAAAAGGTACAATTGTCAGCTGAACACATTTAGTCAATTCTGCTAAATTAGGCTGCAATTTGGCCAATACTAGGTAAATTCGAGTATATTCGGCATTGCATTGATTCTATAGCAATCTGTTTCGTTAGGTTGAACTGTATTTTTGAACTTTAGTTTCGTCTGAAATTTGGGTTATTTGAGAGGATTGGTGGAGGTGAATTGTACATTTTCTGGAGATTTCACCCAAATGTACAATTCGCCTTCACCAATTATCTGAACTATACAACTTTTATTCAGTATACATCTTACATATTCATAATTTTACAATCACAATACTGAAATGGAATCTAACCTCTGTGGTGCAGCTCTTCCAGATAGTCCATCCAACACTTTTCTTCACAATATGTCCTCTAGGACTTTAGTTACATAGTTCTATTATCATGAATAACAAAGTCATAGTTAAATTTTCTGGTTAAGTAAGTTTTACATACCTTTCAGTGAACAACTGGGATTAATATGGAGTTTTCTATGAAAGAATATCACACCTTTAAGACAAAAACTAGGTGATAATAAGTTATTTGACTTATTCCATATTGCTACCGTGACTAATTGATTATTTCTCTAATTAATCAACAACTAGGAGCTGATGTTTTAATTCAACACAATACTGAATATATAGTCTAGGTCCGAACCCTCAGATCAGATAAGAATGGTATGTTAGTGATTGGACGCCTAATTTGCTAATCGGTTTCCTGGCCTAAGACTCGGCGTTATAATGGGAATATAAGGACATTTTGCGGTCTTAATGGAATTATAATGTCACTTTATGGTTTGAGGCGAGAGGCTTTGCCTTCGTTTAAAGGGACTCTTTCAACTTTGGGCCTAGACTGTATAATCAGATTTAACTAATCTTTATCAATTTCCAGCCTAATTCAACAGACTCTATTAAACGTAGAAAGTTGTTAAATGTGTAGAGCTGACGATTGTACATTTTCTGACGAACTGACCCTGGTGCATGCAACAGATGGGTTATAGACCTCTCAATATTAGCTCTGCATGATCCCATACCAGGGAAGTGAGTAGAGATCGAGTAGTGAGTGGGTGTACAGGAACTGGTCCAGGAGTTAGACCAGGGGTGGGGCGGGTGGAGTGGGTGGGGGGGGGGGGGAGGTAGCACAGGCAGTCCTCATTCAGGGCTTTGTTGCACAATGAAAGTCCACGAACGTGTGGCCTAGGAATTAAATCGTGGTTGAAGAACGACCAGGATTAGAAACGATCAGGCTCTGTTGCACAAGGAAACGTCCTAACTCTGCACGTTCTTAAGCTGCATACTCTTGCTTGTACTTATACATACAATACGGTATTGATGAACAGGTAACCTGTAAATGCTAGAGGAATTCCTTTTATGACATCACTAGGCCAGGTGTTTTCCAATAACATTCTCTAATTGTATAACATTTACCGAGGAATAGACCCTTCAATCACTGTCCATGACTGCTGCCGTCCTTTCTAATTATAGCACTCAAATATTCATTGTTGACCATTGGTTGATCCTGGCTGATTTAGGACCCCTTGCCCTCCTGCCCTCTTGCCTTCCCACCCTCCCTCCCTCTGAGGACCAGTAAAGATTAACAACGAGTAGCTAATTTGTGGGTTCACGTTTGTATATAATCGTGGGGACATAGACAAATATCTGGGTGAAAATGGTGTTGCACAAGCCAGTAACGAACAGACTTAGGACAACCCTGAGGGTTGTCCTAAGTCTGTTCGTTGCCATTTTGGGCACATATATAGATAATCTATTCATTATTTTCAATAGATTAATTAATAAAAACAACATTGTAACTGTTTGCAAAGTAATTAACGATTTTTAACAACATTTAGCTATTCGTGGGAATGAAGCCTGCTCATTGCTATTCACTCCTGTTCGTTCGTCCCTGTTCCCTCAAAATAATGTCCACTATATACTGAGTGCCTGTGTTGCAAGCCATGCATAAATTATGTGTGTGGGTGACTGTGTGAGTGGGTGAGTGGATGTGAGATACATGTGTGCATGGGGGGTTTGATTGTTGTGTACATATGTGGGTAAGAATCCAATTAAAACTTCCTATTTAAGGTTGGAATAGACAAGGGTAGTGATGTCATAAGACGGAATTCCTGTGGATTTTACTGGTTACCCATTGGTACCGTATTATATATAAAGGTACAATGAAGAGTATGAGACTAAAGAACGTGTAAGAGTAGGGAAGACTAGGATCATCCCTTGTGCAACAGAGCCTGCTCTTTTCTACTCTTAACTGTTCTTAACCAAAGATCAACCACAATTTAACTCCTTGGCTGCACGTTCGTGGACAAAACATTGTATATTTCAACTTTTTAACCCTTCAATGTCTCTGCTGAGTCATTGAATGCCACTTAACATTCTTATAATAGTACTTGAACTGGCAATTCCAACCAGCAAAACAATTTAAGCCACCCTGAAATGTCTATTTCTCACGAGTGTGCACGAACGTGTACCCACGAATTGGTTGTGCAACCAGTTCTCGTTAGTACCACAAAGTACGACCACGATTGGATAAGATTAAGGAAAGATCTAGGCATTTAGACACAGTACGAACGAACAGCAAAGATTAGGCTACGAGCAGCGTTGTGCAACAAAGCCCTGGACATTTATGTGTAGTGGGAGCTAGGGGGCTAATTAGATCAGTTTCTTTTTACAAATAAAGTTGTTAGCATGCCCCAAAATGTCTTTAAAATACACAAGAGCTTTTACTGGTTATAAAGAAAAACAACTAAAAAAGCTGGTTTAGAATAATGATAATATAATCTTTCACTAAATCCTTATGAAGCGGTCACTCTCATTGACAGAGGTTAACCCTTCCAATCTCCAATACACCAACAATGATTATGTTTATATATCATCGCTTTAAAAAAATTGTGAAATATGTATAACTCATTTATTATTTGATATACATACTGGAGAAGGTGGGTCACACTAGTAAAAGTGGCTACCCTACCTGATATAATATATAACCTCAAATCAAAGTTAATACTTTACTTGTATCTGGTTTGAAATACTCATTGATGTATATAAATGTCTTGTCCGACCGATAATGTAAATACATGCTCCCACAAGCTGGGTTCCACCAGAAGATCCTATCCTCATTGGAGGTGTAGTACCCAGTGGAAATAAAATCTTTAAAAAAAAAGAAAAGAATAATGACCCAACAGCCACCATATACCGGTCCAGGGGCATGGTCCCCCAGGACAATTTTTTTTAGAAAATGAGTGCCAGTTGAGCTCATTCTACAGACTCTGAGCCTCAGATCGAAAATTACACTTTTAGTCCATTGTCTGGGGGTGATTCCGTGTGCAAGTCTGAATGCACTAACTTTCTCTCCAGAATCATTTAGAGGGTACCCTGGGATGAAATAAAATCGAGGGTGACAGTTCTGAATCATGGGCATAAGTTGGGAAATTGCGATTGAAGTTTGATAGCCTTGGATTAGCCCCAATTATTTGGATCAAGTATTTGAAAATGAAAGATTGAATCTATTCCAATTAAACTTTGTCAGATTATAGTCTATAGGAATGTTGATTTTTTTAAATAAAATTTTTTTGCAGAACCATCATGAACAACCACCAGGGGGCGTTTTTTTGTGTTTTTTTCTGTATTTTTTTAATACACTTAAGTTCACTTACAGTTTGAATCTAGCTTTATCCATTTAATTACAAGGGATTGATATGGTCTTAAACTGCATGAAATGGGCTTCAATTTGATATATGAAACATGTCTCTATGTTAATAATAAAAGAAGTTATGATTTTTCAAAAAATAGATTCGGCCAGTGGTGTAGGTTGCGGCCGCATGCCTGCCGAGGCAAGATTTTCACTTTTGTACAAAATTGGCTCATCTGACAGCTTAGACTTCATTAACTTTTTTGTTCAACTCATAGAGTTCTTCAATTCTAAACCTTGTGTTGTATTCTCTTATCAATTATCAGCCACCAGGGGGCACTTTTGTCCCAAATTTCACTTGTTTCCACTTACTCTTTAGTTTTAGGTTGCAAGGAATCCATTTTCCTTAGTCATTATTCTATTCCAACTGTATTTGTAAAGTCACAATCCAATATGGCCACTACAGAGTACAACAAATCTAATATCTCAGGTCCTGTTTGCATCACATCTATATGGTGTAGTACATAATGAAGTCTGTGTTTCTTTTTTTTACCTTTTTCAGTCTCAGCCCCAATATAAGGATCAATATACAAAAATGACACTTGAAATAGTTAAGAGACATGCTGCATTATAGGTTTCTATCAAAAAAATATGCATTCTTTCAAAAATAACCTCAGCAATTAACAAAATGTATACAAAAACGCTTAAACTTGGCTGAAATAATGGACATATCCTTGTCTGTGTGCTATGTATTTTCCATTATCTATCCACAAATGACATCATTGGAGAGAGAAAATCCTGAGCTTTAAGCACATATCAATTTTTTTGTTTGGGACCATTTTAGACTGTATGACAATTAAATTAGTGGTATTGAGAAAGCACAAATTTGAAGGACAATTGAAAACCCCAGGGTGCTCTCTCTGAGGTCGGGGTGATAAGGCCACTCATCTATAAATAGCCTGCCCCACCACCACCTGTCCACTCTCTAGTACTCCATGGTTGGGGAAAGAGAACTTTCTATCTCTGACTGAAGACTATTATAGGTGCTACACAAACCAGTATTGCCCCTGTTTTGCCTTTATACTCCAGTACATTATATCTATACAGTATACATTATATGTATACAGTATATATATAGTATATATAAGTACTTCATCCCACCATTTATTAGACTTAGTTTCTTTTCTTAGGGCTGTCAAACACATGTATTTGTATGGTTGCAATTAGCACCAGGTTGTATCTTGAACCAGGCCACCATATAGCCTCTTATATCTTTATAAGTCCATCAACTCTTATATTATCAATTATTTAGGCCTATATAGGTATTTATAACAGGTACATTGCTACCGCTTGTACTGGTGCACTTCACTAATAATATATTATCACTACATTTTGGTATTAGTTGTTTTTACCAGTGTCAGTGTTCAGACGTTGTGCTGGTGTACTTCTGTATTTCCCATATTTTTTTTCAAGCCCCTCCATAAGGGCTATTACCTGCATTAAATCACATGAGGGTCTCAACACACTAACTATCTGGTCCCTGAGAGATGCACATGCTCTCTATCCAACGGTTGATTGATTCTCCACTCGTTTTCTATCTCATATTCTTTTAGTTATATAAAAGGAGATTCACTTTCCATTTTTACAGTGGATTTATGTTATTAACGGATGAAGACAATTTCTTTTGTTAAATTCTTAGGTGTTAGAAACTAGGTTCTTCTATTTTTCTTATTTTGTTTGTTGGCCTTCCTCTCCATGGTAATCCCTTGTTAGGTTGTTACTACTGTTTCAATTTTCTCGGTACTATGCATTGTATCATAGGGTTTCACATTTAGGGGGAATCTTACTATTTCTGGACATCATGGAAGGCTTGCCCCTTAAAAAGGCAAAAATATCTCCATCTGCATTTGACCCACAAAAGTGTGCAATATGTCAAAAGGTGACAAGGAAGAAAGCAACAACTTCAGAGCAAGGTAGGGCACGTGTTATAGAGGCTGCAAGAATAAGAAAGGATGTTGTCAGCGAGAGGGTTCTAAACAATTCCACCAATTTTGTTTATCACGTGTCAAATTATTGCTACAAGGGATACACTCGACCGTGTCAACTATTTACGTTGGTGTTCAGTTTATCTTGAAGATATGAGAGGGCTCCCACTAAAAGCTCCTGACATTCATACAGCATTTCTTGAAGGAAAGTTTGTTGTGAAACGAAGTCCAGGCATATTCAATGCAGTTGGGGCAGATATGTGCCTTGAGCAAACAATCAATCGGTCCCAAAAGAGTAGTTCTGGAATCATTGGTTCTTCTAAGAGGAAAAGTTTTGTGGCTCAATGGGAAATCATCTACCATGAAATGTTGGCAGTGAGCAACCTTCAGCGAGAGTTGAGTTGTATCCAACCAAACCATTATGAGGTCAATCATGAGTTTTGGAAATCCCTCACTGCTACATATGAAGCTCATGTAGGAAACATGATGTCCTATGTTGAATATCATGAAAATCCATTCAACATCACGTCTAACACTGAACATGCTCTGCATAACATTCTAACTCAGGAAATCATGAGTGAAGAAATCCGTGAGCAGATGTTGAATGTCAAGAATATTGGGCCGAAAAGTATGCCAGATTCCGCCATGAAGTTTTTGTTGACAGAACTAGAAAGATTTCAGATACAATACACAGGACAAACCTCAAGATGTTTAAAAGCCTCCATTCCAAACAGAAATCTGTCCAAGTCAAAAAGAAAGGACAGACCAAAGAGCTGGGTCAGTCACATAAACTCCTTGATATTGCACATGTCAGAGGATATGATACCAAGGAACTTTTCAAATATGAGTTGGTATCACGTAGCACCTTATTTGATGAGGATGGACTCATGACAAAGCCAACCAAAAGTGACCTCATGCATGAACTGGAAAAATTAATTCCAAAAGAGGACAATCCTTTGCCTCCTCCACTAAGTCAAAGTACTTGTATTGTGGATGTCATGGCATATTTGCGGAGAATAAGATTTTCCACACTCAAAACATTTGGTCAAATGTGTGAGAGCTTTGGACAAATGATTCAAGGGATATGTAAGAATGCATCATGCATTGACTTTGTTTTTGATTCATATATAACTGGCTCAGTCAAGGATTCAGAGAGACAGCGAAGAGCAAAATCAAAGGCAATTGAGCTCAGTTCTATTGCTATGGACACACCTCTCCCTATCAATATGGAAGCATTTTGGGCATCCATCACAAACAAGGCAAAGCTGCAGATGCTGCTAGCTGACTGGCTCACCAGAAATGCAGGGAAGTTTCCCAATGAAGAAATAGTTATTGGTGGGATGCTTGACTACAAGTCAGTCTACAAGCAATGTATTAGGATAAAGCATTCTGTGCAGGAAAAGGTTCCTGAGCTTGATTCTGAAACAGAAGAAGCTGATTACTGCATTATACCACATGCAATGGAGGCAATAAAGAGGGGGAAGAAAACGATAATCATCTTATCAGCAGACACAGACGTAATGGTCCTTTGCCTGTACTACTGGAAATCCTTCAATTGCCATGGCCTTCAAGAGATGTGGATGAGAGCTGGTGTAGGAAATACAACCAGGTATCTCCCTCTTCATTCTCTAGCACATACCATTGGACCACTCTGTCAAGTCCTTCCAGCTGTGCATTGTCTAACAGGATGGGACATTACAAGCAAGTTTGGTACTAAAGGTGCAGCACTAAAAGCAGGTCCTCTAGAACACCTTCAGGGATTTGGTAAAAATCCCTTCCATCACAAATTGGAGGAGGAAATTACCAAGGCTGAAAATTACCTGGTACATGTGCTAAAACGAACAACTGAGTCCAAAAACATGGATGAGCTTCGGTATTCATTGTACCTGCAGAGTAAATCCAAAACATTGGACCAACTTCCACCTACAAGTTATTCCACAAGAGGACATATTTTGCGGGCATTCTATGCTACATATGAAATGGTCAATTGTTTGGATAAGTTGTCATTGGAACCCTCTTCATTTGGCTTTAAATCATCTGACGGACTGGTGCTCCCTTCAAAATACATACGTATTCTTCCTGAAGACTTTCCAGAGGCCTGCACTTGTCAAAAGTGTGCAACATCAAGATGTGGATGTAGAAAACAAGGGCTAGCCTGTTGCAAATTTTGTAAATGCAAACATCTGGAGGAATCAGGCTGCAAGAATCCATATAACCCCAAATGACAGCATTGTGCATGGTACAGATGCCATTATGTTAAACATTTTGTATAATGTTAGCTCAAACCTCATTTATTATGGGTTCTTGTGCAAAATTACTATGTGAAATAGAGAACTAATGAGTAAGTGAAAATGAGCAGTTAAGGACAAAACTGCCCCCTGGTGGCTGGTAACTGATAACAGAATACAACACAAGTTGGAACAGAATAATGGCTGAGGAAAATGGATTCCTTGCAACCTAAAACTAAAGAATAAGTGGAAACAGGTGCAATTTGGGACAAAAGTGCCCCCTGGTGGCTGATAATTGATAAGAGAATACAACACAAGGTTTAGAATTGAAGAACTCTATGAGTTGAACAAAAAAGTTAATGAAGTCTAAACTGTCAGATGAGCCAATCTTGTAAAAAAGTGAAAATCTTGCCTCGGCAGGCACGCGGCCGCAACCTACACCACTGGCCGAATTTATTTTTTGAAAAATCATAACTTCTTTTATTATTAACATAGAGACATGTTTTATATATCAAATTGAAGCCCATTTCAAGCAGTTTAAGACCATATCAGTCCCTTGTAATTAAATGGATAAAGCTAGATTCAAACTGTAAGTGAACTTAAGTGTATTAAAAAAATACAGAAAAAAACACAAAAAAACGCCCCCTGGTGGTTGTTCATGATGGTTCTGCAAAAAAATTTTATTTAAAAAAATCAACATTCCTATAGACTATAATCTGACAAAGTTTCATTGGAATAGATTTAATCTTTCATTTTCAAATACTTGATCCAAATAATTGGGGCTAATCCAAGGCTATCAAACTTCAATCGCAATTTCCCAACTTATGCCCATGATTCAGAACTGTCACCCTCGATTTTATTTCATCCCAGGGTACCCTCTAAATGATTCTGGAGAGAAAGTTAGTGCATTCAGACTTGCACACGGAATCACCCCCAGCCCCTGTACTATTTGAAAATTACTGATTTTTGAGGCCCTTAAACCCCACAATCAAAATGACTGATGGGAATCCTGCCTTGAACTGACCTTAATTGAGTAGGAGAAATATGGATCTCCAGTCAGGGTCCTCCTCAGAATTCTGAGAATTTGCAGGAAAAATGTGTATTTGAATTTCTAAATATCTGTTTCACTATTTGGCATGTCAGTTAAATGCAGACTGCATGGTAGCCAGAGATTTCTGGGGGATGAAGGGTGGAGGGGGAAAGTCTGTGGAAGGGTGTAAATTGTAATTTTTAGGGCCCCAAACCCACAATCCTCGTCTAGGCCCACCCCTAGTGGTGGTTACTGTAGATTGTAGGTGGGAGGGGAGAGGGGGAGAGAGGGACATCGAGAAGGAGAGGGAGATAGGAAGATCGAGAAAGAGGGAGAGACAGAGAGAAAGAAAGAAGGAAAGAGAGAGAGGTGGGAGGGAGAGAGAGAGAGAGAGAGAGAGAAAGAGGGAGACAGGGAGAAAGGGAGAGAGATAATACAGACAGGGAGAGGCATGCATCCAGAAGGAAAGCAGGAAGGGCACACAGTGAGAGGATATATAGAGAGAGGGAAAGAGAGGGAAAGAGAGGGAGAGAGAGAGCGAGAGAGAGAAAGAGAGGGAGAGAGAGAGAGAGGTGGAAAGAGAGAGACAGTGAGAGAGATAATATAGACAGGGACAGACGGACAGAAGGAAAGCAAAAAGGACACATACTACAGAGAGGAGATATACATATTATATATAGAGAGAGCGGGAGAGATAGAGATATAGACAGAGATAGAGACAGGGAGAGAAAAAGACAGGGAGAGAAAAAGACAGGCAAAAAACAATGCAAAGAAAGCCAAAAAGGATACAAAAACAGATACAGAATCGGTAAAGTCACCGCAACAGATTCTCCACCGCTCTTTTATACATATATACATTATATACACCCACTCCATCTGGCGGGCGTGGAGGGCGCCAGGGCAAATTAAGGTATCAATACACAAAAGAGGCCGCCAGAATATTGAACATGGAAAGTACATCACTTTCAATGAGTCGACTCTGAATAAAGGTGTTGCCTCTTGTCAATCAGAGAGTGCTTTATCTGGGACGCCCTGCTGCGTCTCACTAAGGACGTCACGGGCATGAGTAGGCTCCATGTCTATTGCCTGGGAACCACCGAGGATGAGGGTGAGAGGAATAGGGGCTTTGCGTCAGTGCCTTTTCTATTTTTTTTTCATTTTTACTAATTCCATTAAAAACATTACAAATTACCTGCCTGTTTGAATGAAGATATATGTCAGTTGCTCAGAGGAACAAGACCAGGAGCAGGAGGAAAGATAAAGAGGATTATTATTCCTGATTCTAATATAAAAGCCATTGTCAAATATAAAATATTTCTGAATGGGGATAAATGACATTAGATATATATATGGGGGAAATCGCCAGAAAATGTACAATTTACCATCACCAATCTTCTCAAATAACCCAAAATTAAAACAAAAACTCGGTTCAAAACATGGTTCAACATAACCAAACAGATTGTTTGATTCAAGTGAATACCAAATATACTCAAATATACCTAGTATTGACCATTTTTCAGTGTAATTTAGTAGAATTTACTAACTGTATATATTTACTGATTGTACATTTTCCGAAGATCTGACCCATGTATCACAGACGTACAAATGCACAATAATATTCAGAATACAACCTTTCTTTGTTTCTCTCCAGTCTGCTGCCTTTCACTATACAGTCTAGGCTCAGAGCCTCTCTGATCAGATAAGAATGATATGTCATTGATTGGACGCCTACTGCGCTAATGGCTTTCTGGTCCTGGATTAGGCGTCTTAATGGGATTATAATGGCATTTTGCGGTTTGGACCGATCGAGAGGCTTTCCCCCAGTTTGGAGGCACTCTCCCGACTCTGAGCGTAGACTTGAGAGGCTTTAATTAATTCCCTCAGTTTGGAGGGACTTTCTCAACTCTGAGCCTAGACTGTGCTGCTTTGATACCCTTTCATAATCATTCAGCACATTTAGCACATTTATGTCTACCCAAGGTTTGTGTATAGATGGACTTATTATTGCCTTTATCATATCTGCATTCCACTATAGGGGACAGTGCGATAAAGTGGGTGCAGTGAAATATTCTTATCGAACGTGTACGATACAAATTCGAACTTTTCCTCTTTGCTTTTAGATATTTTAGCTTGTAGATACTTTACTGCATTGAAGGGCTGTTGGTGCACTGCAAACATATATGGAGGTTATTAATATCTTTAGTCTTTGCCTTAGGTTGTTATAGTCCCGGGACTGCTCAAGGCAGTGACAAAATGTCAATATTCTTCTACGTTATGGGGCATGTAATAAATACTGAATGGAGCTCGGTACTACATGTAGTAAATTAATTAATGGGTCAGATTTTCACAAAATGTACATTTGGCAGCTGTACACCTTCAGTAAATTCTGCTAAATTAGGCTGCAATTTAGTCAATATAAGCTAAATTCGGGTACATTCGGCATTGTATTGATTCTAGCAATCTGTTTGGTTATAGGTTGAACTGTGTTTTGAACTTTATGTTCGTCTGAAATTTGGGTTATTTCAGAGAATTGGTGAAGATGAATTGTACGTTTTATGGCGACTTCACACTTATATATATTTCAATGAATAATTACTACCAATAAATAATTACTAGCACCTTTTCTCTATATTATGTTGGAGCGGAGTGAGATTATTTCTATAAGACAACTGGAAATCACTTGTGGGGTATTATACAGGATAAGAGACAAATCCTCTATTGAGGAGAGAGATGGAGTGTCTTAAACATCTCTCTCTCCCTCCCCAGTGTCGCTATCCTGTAATTTGGACACCAGCAGGGGGCTACTCTAAGGCTGGGGAGTATAGAGGGTTTATTGACCAGAGTGATCCGACTCCTGACCTCATGTATATGGCTCGGTTGTCAGAAAATGTACAATCGGCAGCTCTACACATTAAGTACATTTTGGTGAATTAGGCTGCAAAATGATAAATACAAGGTACATCTAGGTATAAATATTAGGTATATCTGGGTTTATTTGGTATTGCGTTGATTGAACCAATCTGTTCGGTTATGTTGAACTGTGTTTTAAACCTCTCGGGGTTTTTTTGCTTAAATTCGAGCTATTTGAAAGGATTGGTGAAGGCGAATTGTACATTTTCTGAGAGCCTGGCTCATATATTGCATCTGGAAAAGGGTTCACAAACTCACGCCCTGCAAGGATTTCCGTAAAAGTGATCTATGCTCGACTACATGGGAGCTAGCAATTAATACAATGCATGCCAATAACATGAAGTTTATTGTTGATATCGGTCCATACAGTGCAGATGGGTCGGATTTTCACAAAATCTACATTTGGCAGCTGTACACATTTAGTACATTCTGCTAAATTAGGCTGCAATTTGGTGAATACAGGGTAAATTCGAGTATATTCGGCATTGCATTGATTCTAGCAATCTATTTGGTTAGGTTGAACTGTGTTTTGAACTTTATTTTCGTCTGAAATTTGGGTTATTTGAGAGGATTGGTGAAGGTGAATTGTACATTTTTGGCGACTTCACCCAGATATACATGTATGTACATCCCCTCGAATGAGGCATATTAGGTGCCACTTATTAAGTAACCGCTGGGTCTTGAATTATTGCTGGGGTTGTGCAAACTTTTTCAGTGGAAATGCATTAAGTTCTATATTTGAATTACAGCCGGGTATAATTATTTTGAGTTAATTAGCACCGGGAGGCGGTAATTCAAGGAAATACGGTATATTGGCAACATAGCTGCTTTAATTATAGATAATTAAAGCTCCCAGCTTAATCGACCAAAACTGTTTCTCATTTCTTTCGTTAACTGCGCTAACAGCTTTCCCGACCCTGGAGTAGGCGTCCTAATTGGATGCTAATGGCATTTTGTGGTGTGGAGTAAGACAGTTTCCCTCAGTTTGGAGGGACTGCCTCAGCTCTGAGCCTAGACTGTGCACATTTTAACCATTGTTCCGCAACAAGCTGTATGGGTCAATTCACCAGAAAATGTACAATTGGTCAAATAACCCACATTTCAGATGAAAATCAGGTTCAAAATATAATTCAACATGACCAGACAGATTTATTCAATGAATACAATACAGAACACACTCAGATATACCTAGTATTTATCATATTTTACTCCAATTTAGCAGAATTTGATAGATGTGTAGATGTGTAGATTGTGCATCTTCTGAAAATCTGACCCTTGAATTCATACATGGCGCCAATCCAAGTTGACTGCTGGTTTCTGATTTATTATTGTTCAGTCTTACTGGTATATAAAACCAGCGAAAGCTTTTAAGGACCACCTACCTATTTATCAACACATATCCATCTACTTATATACCTGTTTGGATGGGAAAACTTGATCCTATATATCAACTATATGTTACAACATTACATCATTTAGGGGGATATTTTAAGTTGGTGACAGGATTTTTCTATGTATACAAATTAAACAACATCCCAGCCACTCTAGAGTTAATAAGAACTAATAAATAAGTCAGATTAGGAAATTGAAAAGAAATATTAAAATAACAGGTAGATGGTCCAGACTAAGAAATCTATCAATGGCCTGAGAGGTCTAGCGTAATAATTATAAAGGGGGTGTTCCACTGATCGGTTTTGCCTTTGATTGGTTTTTAACATTTTGAAGAATACCCTGATGAAGAATCTGATACAAGAATCAGACAGATGAATACAGTAACATATCCTTTAGAGCGGGGGAGATAGAGGGAAGAGAGAGGGAGACAGAGAGAGCTGAAGAGAGGGGGGGGGGAAGGGAGAGAGGGAAAGAGAGAGGGAAAGAGAGAGGGCAGAGTGGGGGAGAGAGAGTGGGGAAAGAGAGGGCGATAGAGAGAGGGAGAGAGAGAGAGCTGGGGAGAGAGAGGGGGATAGAAAGAGGGAGAGAGAGCTGGGGAGAGAGAGGGGATAGAGAGAGGGAGAGAGAGAGAGAGGGAGAGAGCTGGGGAGAGAGGGAGAGAGAGGGGGGTTAGAGAGAGACAGAGAGGGAGAAACAAAGATAGGGGAGGAAGAGGGAGAGCGAGAGGGAGAGCAAGAACAGAGAGAGAAGGGCCAACCTCTTATATTATTTATTTCAAAATATTACAAAATCGCATACAGAGCGCAAGGTAAAAACCGATCAGTGGATCAGACCCTTAAGTAACTCATCTATTTATGAACTTGACATGAGTACGGAGCAATCGTTAGTATTACCATTATTCCACTGATGTACATTGGGGAGAAGGACTGGAACGCTATATAATTAACCAATCAATTAATTAATTCCACCTATTTGTTGATTAGGAGAAACATGTACATGTGGGTCAGATTTTCAGAAAATGTACAATTCAACTTAGCCAATTCTCTCAAATAACCCAAATTTCAGACGAAAATAAAGTACAGTTCAACCTAACCAAAAAGATTGCTAGAAACAATGCAATGCTGAATATACTCAAATTTACCTAATATTGACCAAATTGCAGCCTAATTTTGAAGAATTTTCTAAATGTGTATAGCTGCCAATTGTACATTTTCTGAAGATCTGACCCACGTATACGTTAGCGCAGACATTCCGTAGAGGGACAGATTTTCACAAAATGTACATTTGGTAGCTGTACACATTCAGTAAAACCAGCGCCGTGCTCGTAGTAACCAAGTTCCAATCATAAAGAAAAGATCTGCATCTTCTTGTTCTCTTTAAGAAATACTAATATTTCTGACATAAAATATACAGTCTAGCCTCAGATTTGAGAGAGTTCCTCCAAACTGAGGGAAAGCCTCTCGCTACAAATCTAAAAATGCCATTAGAATCCCATTAGGACGCCTACTCTTGGACCGGCGTCCAATCACAGACATACCATTCTTATCTGAGAGACTCCGAACCTACACTTTAAGTTCACGAGAGTTTATGCTGCTCTGTGTTAGGGTCAAACCCACCTGCATAAATCCCTCCCGTTGGCAGGTTTTTCAAACAGCCCAGTCTACAAACAGTCTACATGCATAGACTCAGAGTAGGTGGAACAACAGAGTAAAGCCCAGCAATTAAAACGAAGCCATGTATTTAGAATACACCTTACACGACTTTTGAAGAAATGGAAAGTGCAGATTACAAACCTTTTGCACCGACACTTTGATGTGGGATTTAGACGTAACTGGTATACCCCATTGGTAGGATCTCACCTCCAGGGTCCCTCTGTTGGGATCAACCGTAGATTAAAAGGGATCAACTTTGATATTAGACATAGCAGGATGTAAGTTTCCTTTTAGAGGCCAAGTAGGTGAATAGGAGATTTGCATCGCCACCATTTTGAATCTTGATTCGCATGAAATTATGTGACTAATGGTACAGTTTTAAATCTATAGAAAACATGTCATGTTCAGCATGGGATATTTATCAATGCTCTATCCATCTGTTATACATGTTTCCATAACACAAGTCGCCATCTTTCCCATCATGCATTTGGTTAACATAGATTATTTATACTAACTGTGATATTGTTGAAAATAGAAGATATTTATATCTCCGATTTCATCATAATCCATCACAGATTGCACTGTACATGCACGCGCAGTGGTACATGCAACTTCCCTATTGACGACAAAATAATATGCAAAATATTGGTATGCAGAAATAGATTTCTTTATGAGAACCATATATATACGTAATCAAATGATATCTTGTCTTGCATAAAATTATGAAAGCTAAACCTTAATATTTCGTACTTGAATTGAAGGCATTTTGAACATCGACACGCGGAATATAGATTTATTTTGCGAGAACCATCTGGGTGAAGTCGTCAGAAAATGTACAATTTATCTTCACGAATCCTCTCAAAAAACCCAAATGTAAGAAAAAAAATGTGGCTCAAAAGACAATTTAAAATAACAAAACATGTTTAAAATCAAGGCAATGCAAAATTGTACCCATCTGTAAACTCAGTTTATCTTAAATATAGGGTTATTTTAGAGCATTTGTTAAGGGAAATTGGAATTGCAGGCGACTTCACCCACATATACTGTGGGTGCAAAGAGTGAAAGGGAGAGAGAGGAGAGTGAGGGAGGGAGGGAGCGAGGGAGAGAGAAAGGAAGCGCGAGATGGAGAGAGAGTGAGGGAGAGTGCGAGAGAGAGAGAGAGAGAGCCATTACTTTTCATCCAGAAGGTCCCTACAGGAGGAAATCCCTCCAGCAGTGAAGGCTAAATGGGTCAGATTTTCACAAATACTTCGGATCTACACATTTAGTAAATTCTACATAATTAGACTATAAAATGATAAATACTAGGTATGTCTAAGTATATTTTGATATTGCCTTGATTTAAACTATCTGTTTGGTTATGTTGAACTGTATTTTGAACTGAATTTTTGTCTTAAATTTGGGTTATTTGAGAGGTTTGGTGAAGGCCAATTGTACATTTTATGGCGACTTCACCCAAATGGTCATAGGAGGAGAAGGGGGCAGTTTGTGGAACTAGCGTCGTGCCGCCGAGGATTTTGTTGTAATTGTGAGAAAAAACAGTGAGTAGAGTTGAGGCAGAGGATTAGACCAGGATAAAAACGATATTGACCCGAGTCTTAAACGGACTGACATTGACTGATTGGGATGGGTGTCATGGAATGATGGCACTCTAACCACTGACAGACTAGTATTACAAGGCCCGCTTTAGCTTTACACACCACAAGCCAAGGGATCGAACATAAATGGATCAGATTTTTCAGAAAATGCACAATCTACAGTTCTACACATCTATCAGATTTGGAATGTATTCTGTATTGTATTCATTCAATAAATCTGTCTGGTTATGTTGAACTGTATTTTGAACCTGATTTTCGTCTTAAATTTGGGTTATTTGAGAGGATTGGTGAAGGTGAATTGTACATTTCTGGCGATTTCACCCAAATATGACAATCTAGAGGGACGCGTGTCGTATCATATGGATATATAATATACTGTAAACGTATCAATGTTCGCGCAGTATTTATTTTGGCTATTTTAGCGCACCCACCTTTGTTTGTGAAAATAAATCCTGCGCGAAAGGTATAATTAATTGCATAATAAACAATGTGTGAGAATTCCTTGCTACGCGAATTTAAATCCGCGCAAACAGGTATCTATGTACTTATTGCGCGAAAATTAATACGTTAACAGTAGAGTGTATTGGATTGTTGCAATCTGAATTACTTGCCTAATTTCTTTTTACCATAGATACGATTATGGCTCCAAGAGGAATTTGAGTGGGGTGGGTTTACTTGTGGAGGAAACACCATAGGTTTATAATTATGAGTCAGGAAATTAGAAAGTGTACAATTTACAGCTCTACGCATCAATAACATTTTGCTAAATGAGGCTGAACATGATAAATACTAGGTATATCTGAGTTTATTTAGTATTGAATTAATCAAACAAATCTCTCTGGTTATGTTGAACTGTATTCTAAACCTCATTTTTGTCTTAAATTGGGGTTATTTGAGAGGAATGGTGAAAGAGAATTGTGCATTTTCTGGTGCTTTCACCCTTAAATGGTAGAGACCGGCACTTCTCCATCAATTACTGTAGTGGTGAAATGGCCTGATGAAGCTCTGAGATGAAGCCAATCTTATTGTCTTACCTACCCGTGGCTCCCCCACCGGGAGAACCGCAATCCACACCAGCCCCGCAACTAAGTCACAACGTCACGACGTCTGGAGGGCCCAGCGCGATAACGTCAGAACGTCACGTCAAGACGTCACAAACTGCTCGTTTTTTTTTATCCTTGTTGCCCTTTCAAACTGGTGGTACTTTTCATTGTAACAGAGTGTTAGAAAAGAAGCAGGGGGGGGGGGGGGGTTATTAAAATACCAACGTGTGACTCTTTTTATTAGTTTTGATTTTAAAACTACAGCAAACACCAACCGGAATGGACTTCTGCAGACGAGTTAGAAATCAAACAAAAGGGGATATCCCGACAAATGAAGTCTCCTATACCTACGGATGGTTATATGATATGTACACTTTTAGTGAGGATAAAACAAAATTGATGAAGTCCAGGGTCGTAAATCATGTCTATAACTGACTGCTTGTGGTTCTATCTATCAATAAAAGCACAAGGCCCTTTTCACTGATGTGGCTGTAGGAGGAGGAGAGGAGGACTTTAGGCTAGTGAGATCAAGCCTTGATGGCACACACGACCAACCACCACCACCACCACCGCCACCACTGTGGCGACCACCACTGCCGCCACCACTACTACTACTAGTAGTAGTAGTATACAGACAGGCCTAGCAAGAGTTAAGTCCACAGACCTCAGTTCCTGTCGTCGGAGATATAAAACCTATTGTAAAGCTATTGATCTGCAGGACGAGGTGGTGGAGGAGGAGGAGGAGGAGGAGGTGGTGGCGGAGGTGGGGGCGACCACGGACTGACTGACTGACTGACTCGCCGGGCCTGGTCTCACTTCTTCCAGTGGAGAGAGAGGAGGAGGAGATGGTAGTGGACCTATTGCCTGTACTCGCACTGTGTGGGAGCGCCTGGATCATCCCAAGGGCTATAGGATAGAGAGAGAGAGACTCAGAGAGAGAGAGAGAGAGAGAGAGAGAGAGAGAGACTCAGAGAGAGAGGAGTAGTAGCAAGAGGAGGAGCCGGGAAACTATAACAGAGAGGCAGAGAATCAGAAAAAGAGAAAGAAAGAGGTTTTTAGCAGAGAGACCCTCAACAACACAACCACGCTTTCGATAGAGATCGAAGTAGTGAGAGTAAAGGGCCTGCCTGCATGCATGAGAGAGGAGGAGGTGTGGGGAGTGGAGATCATCGAGAGATGGTAGTACTACAACTAGTGTGGTGGCATCATCATTAATCAGGGAGGAGGAGGAGGAGGATCGTCCAAGTGGTAGTAGTCAACCTATCGTCCCTTCTCCCATGTGTGATGTGACTTGTGCAGCAGTAGGAGTACGCAAGAGTACGCAAGAGTACGCAAGGAGCATCAGGATTATAAGAAGCAACCCGCAGAATGAACCGGGCAGGCAAAATGCACACCACCGACCAGTCACACCAGCTAATGGTGAGTTCTGCACTATTAAAGTTCAATGCATATATACATTAACACATGCAATTGCTTCGCTTCATTAGGGCTTACCAGGACAATACAAGATACAGTCTTCTCAATCTTGTAGGGTGGCAAGGGGTTGTATTATACTTTTTTGATAGTACATTGCACCCTTTGTTGAGAAGGATTTCAAAATGAAATAATCAAGTGGTTTTTAATCAGGTTTTACTAGTTTTCCAAATCCCCAATTTCTTAATACAAATTAGTATCCTACAATCTATATGAGGCCTCCGTGATTCGTTTCCCCAGCCATCTTGTTAATTTTGGTTTTGCTTTGTTATATATATAGTATACTACCTATTCTATTATCGTACAATTTAATGATGTTCACTTCCTATGAAGAAGTATGACAGAAACGTTGAATGTTTTTATACTTCCTATGCAGTCTAGGCCCAAAGATAAGAGAGTCCGTTCAAACGAAGGGAAAGCCTCTCGCCTCAAACCGCAGAGTGCCATTATAATTCCATTAAGACCGCACAATGTCATTATATTCCAATTAAAACGCCCATTCCTGGGCAAGAAAACCGATTAGCGAAGTAAGCGTCTAATCACTGACATTCCATTCTTATCTGATCTGAGGGTTTGGGTCTAGAGTGTATGAGATTTAATGACATACTACCGTGGGAGTGGTTTGCACGTTGAAGACAAGGCATCATATATGTGGTAGTATACTACTCTGGTTGACAATGAACAATTTTAGGGGTTTAGTGATCTATCAAGCGATTGCATTATACTGCCTAAATAACTGGATTTTTGAAGAAAGAAACTTTCAGACTTTACCAAAACGTTATTCCTTCAATGACGGAGCCCTACATAGCTTTGGATGGAATCCAGGTGCCCGTTGTACAAGCTATAAGGAAAGGAATTCCTTCACCTGTAAGAAGGAAAGATCCTGTTAAATGTGAATTTGCCAGCCCAGCTGGTATATATAGTTATAAGAATAGCTACACAATGGTGGGTATAGGAATTTTCATTCCAACGTACCTACACCGAAGTAAGGGGGAAAAGCGTATAGGAATTCCCCCACACAAATTTCCTTTCCTTGGCTTTATCAACTATACACGTATAGAGTCGTAGGCTTTATACAACAGGCCCCTGCAGATAAGCTAATGTTTGATGTAGCCGAGGTGTAGCTGAGGGATCTTGTGGTATCAGTTAACTTGTACTTAGACCAAGGGTAATGCAATTAACAGTAAACATCGCGTGCCTTTCTCCATCCAAGGTTAGGAACAGTAGCCAGCATTTCCAGTCGAGCATAAACCCTCAATGATTCACAAAATAGCAAAACAAACACATGGTATATTTATAGAGAAGCGGTGGGGTGGATGGGTTCCACTTGGACGCTTGTATCAGTCCCTCTCTGCACTGTCTACTTAACCATTTAGATTATCATGCGTACATTCATTAACTTCAATCTCTTCCTTTTCATCTCCATCTTATCTACAGAGGAGTCAGGCTGTCAGAATATGTACAGTTCGGCTTCACCAATCCTCTCAAATAACCCAAATTTGAGACGAAAATGAGGTTTAAAATACAGTTCAACGTAACCAGACATATCTCTCTTTGTTAAATGTGTAGAGCTGCTGATTGTACATTTTATGTAGTTCTGACCCCTATGGTGTTCGGCCATTTGGAATACCTGGAGCAAAGGTTTCTGTGGCTGCAAGAGGATTTCTTTCTGTACAGAGTCTTGGCTCACGGCTAGCTTCTCAGATCAGATACGAATGGTATGTCCAGTCTAAGCCCACCGTTGAGAGAGCCCCTTCGAACGAAGGGGAGGCCTCTCGCCTCAAACCGCATAGTGTCATTATAATTCCATTATTAAAGGTAGTAAAATGTCATTATATTCCCACTAAAACGCCGAGTTCTAGGCAAACAATTAGCCAAGTAGGCTGACATGCCATTCTTATCTGATCTGAGGGTTTGGACATAGCGTGATTGGACGCCTACTGCGCAAAGGGGTATTTTTGAATAGCCTAATTGAATTCTAATGGCATTTTGGAACTCGCTCAACCGTGCCTATAGACTGCAGTAGGTTGGCGATACTAATTAAGAAGTTTCACTAAAAGACCTTTGAGAAGATGTCATTATTGTTTATCAAATTTGTCGATCACAGCTCATGCGTTTGCCATGCATTATATTAAAGAGAATTGGCATCGTAGGAAAGAAGTCTCCAAGCCATATATATATATGGGTGAGATTTTCAGAAAATGCACAATCTACAGTTCTACACATCTATCAAATTCTGCTAAATTAGAGTGACAAATGATAAATACTAGGTATATCTGAGTATATTCTGTATTATATTCATTCAATAAATCTGTCTGGTTATCTTGAACTGTATTTTGAACCTGATTTTCGTCTTAAATTCGGGTTATTTGAGAGGCTTGGTGAATAGGAATTGTACATTTTCTGGTGAATTGACCCATATGCCATTCATTCCATATGTATGATTTGAATTTCAATGGAACAGTTAAATTGTTTGCTAGACCCAATAGGAATTTATTTGGAAAAGAAATGTGAATGTAAGAAGCTGTGGAGTATGAGGACATCAGACAATGGGTGCATTGCACTATATGCGATTCTGCACTAAATCACTCAGGCCTTGTAAGAATTCTTATCAAAAGTTGCATTGCACTATATACGATTATTTTCTGAGACTAGTCTTAAAGAACTCTCAAATGCATGAGTTTCAATGCAACAACCCTCGTATCATAAAGCCCTTGTAGTCGTAGTCGGGTGTTATGAGGCCTATAAGACACAGGTTTATCGTGTATATAGGCCTAGTACAATGCACCCATAGTACAATCGGCAGCTGTATACATTAAGTAAATTCTGCTAAATTAGGGTTGAAAATGAGAAATACTGACTATATCTGAGTATATTGTTACTGCCTCGATTCGACCAATCTGTCTGGTTATGCTGAACTGCATTTTGAACCTATTTCTGTCTTAAATATTAGTTATTGCAGAAGATTGGTGAAGGCGAATTGTACAAGTTCTGACAACTTCACCCATTATATCACCCTTCCCAGTAGGCATGTATTATTATATGTATATCATGACCATGTGCATGGCGTCGACATGCCCTCTTTCTTTCCTTGATGCATTAGGGTTGCCTTTGATTATCGGTTATCCCCAGTCGTGATGGCAGTCTAATTTAATGTTACTTATCGAGGCTTGGCTCATATTTCCCTCATAATTAATTATGTTGCACACGTAGAGTGGCAAAGGCAAATGCTCTATTGGCCCATTGTCATATTGGTGCCTTTTTGATAGGGTTTTCATTAATGCATTATTCCTATATGGGCGGCCTAGGTCCGCAAACATACTTCCATGGACGGTTCTTGTACGTCAATCAATAAGTCTATGAATATTGCAATGGAGGAGGAGGCACAGAGGAGAAAACCTTAAAGTCCCACCACTCTCTATGGCACAACTATATGGGGGTTGAATAAGCCGCTGAGAAGGTCTCAGGAAGTGGTTGTAGTTTGGTGCCATGATACAGTAGAGTCAGATATGATAGATTCAATTACGGTAGAGTCAAGCATAACGACCATCTCGGTAATGCGACCGACCGCTAATAGGGGATTTGCATATCCGCCATCTTGAATCTCGATTCTCATGGAATTAAGGGAGTTGTATGTCAGTGTAAAAGCTAGAGAAACATAATATGTTCAGCATGGAATTTCTAACGGTGAGCACACGTAAATAACCAAGTGTTTTACATGTTTCCATAAGACAATTTTTCCCATAATGCATTTAGTTTTTATAGATCATTTTCAAAAGCTATGATATTGGTGAAAAGATCCTTGCATTTTTTGATAAAAATTTTTCTAAATATTTGTAGGTCAGATTTGATCTGAATCTATCCCAGCATGCATGCCCTGTAATAGACATGCAAATCCCCTATTAAGACCAGTTTGGCTTAGTCCCAATGAGATACGATAAGATAGAATACCCGACAAAGCGACCATCTACCTCGCTATGAGACCAGAAATCGCTCAGTCCTAAAGGTGGTTGTCTAAGCAGAACTCTACTGTACTTTATTCAAACAGTTTGTAGATATGGCAAGAACCTTATACTTTGATAGATAGCGAATACTTTACTTTGTTTCGAATGAAGAAACGTAGGAGATGTTTTCAACAAAATGGATAGTTAGACATAGTAGAATTGTGACTTGTCAAAAGATAAGATATAAAAATATGTGGGTAGGTAACGTTATATTCAAAGTTATATTGTCTTAAACCCTGCCCACACACAGCCGATTTGCCTCCCCTTTGCCCCCCGATTTGGGTCCTCCGATGAATCCTAGGATTTCGTTTCCAATTCTGATTCATGGTATTTCAAAGACGTAAACCAGGATTTGAAATGAGATCATAGGATTGATCAGGAGACCCAAATCGGGGGGCAATCGGGATATATAGTCTATGCTGTTATGTCATCCCGTGTGAAATTCATGTTAATTTTTGCAGACAAACATTTTTTTGAAGCATTCAATGAGCAGAATTCAAAAGTCAATTTCTGCAATTTTTTTAAATTATTTTATCATACTGAAATTCAAGATGGCGTCCAAGATGGCTGCTCGGACAATAAATGCACATAACTTTGGTTCTAATTAACATAAATGAATGATTTTGGTGTCCATTTCTATGTTTTCCATGTCAGGGAATCCAATGAAATAAAAATAAAATCCAAGGCACTTAATGCCTTTCCGCTAGGGGGCGTTATAGGTCATTTTTCACATATTTTCCTAAAAAACAATAAAAAATACTTCAAATATCTTTCAATTCTTATACACAAAATCTTTAGTCATTTTATGCTTTCATTCAATCTCTTGGTAGTTAATATAACATTGGTAGATGATTTTCTATGATTTCTTTTCAATAATAAATAACTTATATTTCCAAAGAATGCAGTCACAAACATGATTTTCAAAAGTAGTCCAGTAACAATATGGTTTGACCTAGGACAAATTGCAACAGAAGGTTTCTCAATGGTTTTGGGTAGTATGAGTGGCCCTTATTAACATACTAAAAGTCTAGAAAAATCTGGGTGGGGGAACATGCCCTAAATCTCAAAAAGAAAAATGGCTGCTTCTAAAACTTTGAAATGTCATAACTCAGTATAAAATCAGCATATATTCAAGTGTGAATACACTTTATTAATGTTTTCAGGCATGGGGGATCCAATGAAACAATGAAAAAATCCATATAACCAATATTTAACAAGTTAGTATACTGATACATGAAAGAAAAGAAAACTGCCCTTCAAATGCATCCTGTGAAGTGAAAAATCAAAGTCCCATACAGTGAGATTGTACAAAGCATTCATGACCAAGGATATCTGATAACATCTTTCCACTAAACAAGCTGTCATAAGCATTGCTGTGACACTAGAAATAAAGAACCTTCCACAGGAAAAAACAATTAGCCATACACTGTATATGGCACCTGACATGTCATCCTGACTTCATCAGCCTGGTAAATAGGGCCTGAAATCTTTGCACTTTCACCATCATGACCACATGCAGCAGTGCATTCCATAATAACTTGGTAGGAACACTTGCAGTAGCTCTACACCTGTAGCAAATGATCTGTAGTAGTTGGTCAAGGGCAGGTCAGTAGACTTCCATTTCCAATCTCCCTTTCAAGTTTGAATTTGGTAGCATATTCTTTGGCTGGGGTACTTATTAGCAGCTGATATAGATGGTAGGAATTGTGGATAGACATGCATGATGAGGACAGGGAGCCTTTTTTGTACTACAGTAAGTTACAGAGGTAGAATATAGCCTTCTCCACCTTTCTCTACATATCAAGTAGGGGTACTTTGTTATCAGAGAACACATCAGCTAGTATTTGGAGCATAGGCAGAAGCAGATACAGATATGTTTATATTGCAAATAGCAGTTGAATCTCATAGACTAAAAGTATTTAATGTTATATCACATTCTGCTATTGCATGGATAGGAGCAGTGTTCTGCACTCCTGGTATTCTAGATTTTTCCTCATACATTTGAGGCTCCAAATGCTTTGCTCTTTTGCCTTCTTTGAGCTGTGGAAAGATGTTATTATCATCTGTGTTTTCACAAATGGGAATAGTGCCACATGCCAAATTCAACTGCTATTTGCAATATAAGCATATCTGCATTCAGTGATTCTATAGTCTGAAATAGGAAAGTTTGATATGGATTAGTTGATCACAGCACAAGCAGGTATAGACAAGAGACGTGTTATGCTGCTATTGGGTCATTCCCTTTGATTTCAAATTACCAGACATGAGCATAGTTACTGACCAGTTCAGGTAACAGTTAGGCAATGCATGGTGGATAAGGTTGTGTAAGAATTAAATGATATTTTAAGTATTTCTTACCATTTCTTAGGAAAATATGTGAAAAATTACTTATAGCGCCCCCTAGCGGTAGCTAGTAGCCATCTTGGACGCCATCTTGAATTTCGGTATGATAAAATAATAAAAAAAATTGCAGACATCGATTTTTGAATTCTGCTCATTAAATGCTTCAAAAAAATGTTTGTCTGCAAAAATTAACATGAATTTCACACGGGAGCCATTTTTTTGACATAAGCAAATGGACTTCTATAGATCTAATTGGGTTTCTGTCTCTTCTGAAAGCTTACAATTTAAATCATTTCATGTAAAGTTCTAAATACAATTTAAGAATAATATCCTATAAATTGTACTGCTTAGCACAGTGCAGGATTTGTACCCGACAGATCCCAGGTTTGCTAGATCGAGGGAGTAAATGCTTATTTGTTTTTCCATAGACATTACACAAATTAATTAGGTTTCCCTATATCCTGACTCACTTAATTATCAATAATTTAGTCAGAATAGCTAGCACTTCACTTATTGAACTATTAATCAAGGATTAATGACCGAGACTGACATTGAGGCCCGAAAAGGAGGTTATTAATCCTTTTAGTCTCTGCCTATGGTGGTTATAGCCCTTTACTAGCCAGTGACTAATACGCTTTTAATTTCTAACTGTGCAATTTGTTTTCGCGCTTTTCACGATTTCACTATTCAGTCCTCTCAGATAAGATATGAATGGTATGTCAGTAATTGGACGCCTACTGCGCTAATGGATTTCCTGACCCTGGAGTAGTGCATTCTAATGGGATATTGCTGTTTGGAGCGATAGTCCTTCCCTCAGTTTGGAGGGACTCCCTGAACTCGGAGCCTAGATTGTATTTCCGGATTGTGTTTCTTGAAAATGAGTCACAAGTCGCAAAAAATGGATTTTGAGATATTTACATATTTGAAAAGATGAGATTAAGCTGATTCTAATGATAGTAAACAGTAGGACATCTTATAATTATTTCTATATTTTGAGATTGATACTTTTATTTTTGAAAAGAAAAGTTTGCAATATTGTTGGGTAGACAATTACTAATAAAGTAGCTAAATATACTCTATAAGAAAACATTCCCACAAATACATCTTGTGAATAAATCACTTTGGAAAATTTCAATGTTGCGACTTATGACTCCTTTTCCTGAAACAGATCACATATGGAATCGAAACTGTGTCTTTGCAGTTCCCCTATTGCAAGCTATGGTTGTTTTAGCTGGCCGACTAGCTGCTACCAGCATGTGGTCATTTAGGATAATAACATGAGCAATTATTAACGGTTAAAATACGATCCTAGATCACGCAATTCTTAGCGGATGTCCCTTGTCTATATGTTCACATTGCTACAATGACTTTAATTAATGAATATTCAGGCCAATTGACCATTTCCTTGCTCTTCATTGCACACTGGGGCTTTTTACGCTATAAATCACAATGGATGCTGTAATGGTTGCCTAGTTAAATAAGTGTATATATGTTTACCCTGGATTCTACCACTGGGTTACTTGGTTTTATATTGTGTTTACATGCTAGAGCATACCAATGAATGGCAGGTATATGTACATACGTATGGATAAAGGGCATGTATAACTTTATATATTTAACTATATTATAACTTTCTAGAGGCTAGTAAACTGTGCCCTTATGCTTAAGCACCATCTATCATTTCATGATTAGTGGGTAATGGACTCTTTATTATATACATTTGTATGAACCAATGTATCTCGATTGGCGGGTCAATAACCTTCAGATACACACAATGGTGAGTAGAAATATGTGATGTGTTACAGGAAAATGGATTCTGTGATATTATCATATTTGAAATGATAAGATCAAGGCGATTCCAATGATAGTAAACAGTAGTACATCATATAAATATTTCTATATTAATAATTTTTAAGTTTGATATTTTTATTTTTGAAATAAAAAACCGTTTTCAATGTTTCTGGGTGGACATTTACTAGTAAAGTAGCTAAATATACGATATAAGATGACTTTAAAAATGCATAGATATATTTAATATACTGTCTTGAAATTTGATAAATGTATTGAGGGTACAAATAGAGTTAAGCATACCAAAAATGAAAACATTCACACAATAACGTCTTCTGAATAAATCCCTTTAAAAATATCAATTTTGCGACTTGTGGCTCATTCTATTATAATTAACACATCACATATTTATTCCTACCCACCACAGGAAGAGAGAAAGAACTGCAGGAATTCACACACACAATTTTCCTTTCCTTTCCTTAGCTTATGCAACGGGCCCCTGCAGGTTTGCTGAAAGGCTGATAATGGATAATCTAGTTTCCTCCATGGTGAAGGGAATAGGAATACTCTAACAACGGGCGAGTAGTCGTTCATTTGCAGCTCGGTGAAGGTGTCACGTATCTGTGTGGCGTAATTATACCTATGGTCTACACACCCTCAATTAATATCTGCTGCACTTTTAAACTAAGAGTATACTACATGTTGCCTAATGTTCTACCAGCTCCATTAGCCTGTCTTCCACTAATCCCTCGGGTAGTATACTACCATCTATTATTGGGACAAAACTCGCTAGCAGATCCTAATATTATTTAAACATGCATTGCTCTGAAAAGAACGTATCTAGAGTGATTTAAGCATAGTGCGTATTTCACTAGTGATTTACGTAGGATTGTCATGGCAACCAATCTGTTTAGATTACCGGTAAAATTCAAATTTATGACTCATGTTTTTCTATTTTCGTGATTAAAGGCATGTATAATAAATCTATTAACTAACTCTTTGGTTTCAGTCGCTTAGAATATTACACTCGTTGCTATGCAACTCGTGCAATATTCATGCTCCTTCAACCAACTCGTTAGTTAACCTGTATATACCCTACCCTTTTCCAAGATTAGCAATGGATCTTTCCACAGATATCCTTACATAAGACTGGTCTTTCATATACAGTTGGACATTTCTTGTGGTTTCCATCCAACACATTTATGAAGTCCTGTATCAAAAACAACCTGATATAAACTTCTGAAATGTGGCTCAAATGACCTTTAGATGGGATAGAAAAGAAGAGAACAAAAATGAGAAAATCTTTAGTATTTGACCGATGTTAGCTGAGTGCGCATGTTTTAACATGGCGTTCTCTCAATATGTCTCCCTATTGTTTCAGTCTGCTTGCATCTTTCCAGTATTAAACATCAATCTCCTCACAATCATTTGCAAAGTGTGTAACTATCAAATGGCATTGGTTCTTGCATCAGAGACAACTCGACTGATCACAAATGTGGTTGAAGTCACCTAGAGATGTACAAATAGTCTCCAATCAACTCATAACTCAAATTTAAGACAACGATGAGGTTCAAAATACAGTTCAACATAACCAGACGACCCCACCCTAATATCATGGTCCAGTCGCCAGAAAATGTACAATTGGCCTTCACCAATCCTCTCAAATAATCCAAGAAAATCATGTTCAAAATACAGTTCAACATAACCAGACAGATTTTTTGGATGAATGCAATACATAATACACTCAGATATACCTAGTATTTATCATTTGTCACTCTAATTTAGCAGAATTTGATAGATGTGTTTAACTGTAGATTGTGCATTTTCTCAAACTCTGACCCACCATGGAATGCGTGGCCATTCTGACAAAGGTAACTATTATATATCCCATAGATTTGTTATGCCCTTATGATACTATATATCATAACTATTTATTGTCTTTTGGAAGACTATGGGTCTCTGTTAACAGCGCAAACAGATCAGTGTACTTCTGGGAAAAAGGGACCGAATCATATGTGCATTTTGATTGTGCATTTTCTGAAAATCTGACCCACATGTTTGCAACGTTATTATAGAAATTACACTCTTCCAGACAGCGGCGCTGTATTCCCATACCATTAGAAAGCATGCTGACAGATTGTATTATAGCTCAAGTCTAACTCCAGTCCCCTCCTTTGTTTCCAGTATCGATTACATTTCCATGCTTTGGCACTTGTAATGATCTCAAACGTCATTCGTATAGCATTTCCCTGAATGAAAATATTAATACAAGTCTCCGACTGAAAGAGTACTTATATAAGCTTGGCTATATTTACCAGCTATTAGCCAGATTCGGACAAACATACATGTATTAATACACTAGATTGGCTCCATGTTAACCGCGGGTTTTCGCACCATTTCGCAAAGCCTAAGGGCTTAAAGCTGGTGTATAAATTATCCCTCTTTTCTGTTAGAGTAGAGTCAGTGGATCATTATGGTGTAAATGTAAACACAATTGTATTAACACCATTAGTATAAATTCCCTTAGGCAAAGCCTAATGTGACAATAGGGCATTTGCATATGCCACTGCAAATAAAGGAATATTTCAATTCAATTCAATGTATGTTAAGCCCGACGCACACGATTAGGGTCTCCTGGTGAATCTTAGGATTTCATTTCAAACCATGGTTTATGTTATTTCATTGAAGGATGAATATGTAATTTTGTGTGCAGGTGCTAGGTTCATTATCTACCTGAATCAGGAATTTAAAAGGATGATTTAAAGCTGCATTCTCAGCTATTACGAAGAAAAGACCGTGCCAAATTGACAATATATTATGAGTGAAGAATTGAATTTATCAATATTCTGCTGCTGTCATCAGTTTATACACGAATTTGAAGTCGAATCGGCCAAGAGAAAACTGCCGCAGGTGAGCGATAATAACTGAAAACTCCACAGGAAGAATTTCGGCGGGTCACCAGAATGTAAATATGGTCTTTAATGAAGCCCTGCAAACAAAACCAAACAAAATTATCCAAAACTTTGGTCAAATGACGTTTATATAGGTTGCAAAAAATGGAACAAGGTCATTATTATTATCATTGTTTCATGCCAATGGCAATAAGCTTCCCCCCCCCCCCCCCCCCCCGCACGGGATTGAAGGTTTTCCCAAAAGAGCCATACAGAAAATACAAAGTTTGGATTTGAGAACTTTATTATTACCAGTTAGTGGTCGATCTTTCATGTTCCAATCTCATAAGAAGGATCTATAAGGTGAGTTAAACATTCCTCGCGTAGGACTTGTTTCAAAGCTGCATTCTAAGTTAACTTTGATCAAAAAAACATTAATTTTCTCTTTTTTGTATTCTACTTTTCCGTCCTTCCGTTCTTTCCATACAGACCTGAAAGTCAGTCAACCAACATTTTGGAGGATTTAGCCTGTTGTTAATGTTTCGGCGGCCTGCTGAAACTCTTTTTCTTCCTAATTATCGCTCAACCGGGATTCTTTTCTCTCAGCCGATTCGACTTCAAATTCTTGTATAAACATAATAGCAGCAGCAGAATATTGATACTTGAGATCTATAAGTCAAACAATAAGGGGAATGAGTAAGATTATTTCAGTCGAGTATGCAGCCTTAATACCATTTTTCTGACAAGTACCACAGATCCCAGCATTGATTGCAAATCTAGATATCAAATGACGTCAATGCAAATCCCTTATATGCAGGTATTTAACCTGGTGGTGCCAACTGAGAGCACAAATGGCAGTGAGGGATCTGTGACAATAGCACTGAATTAATCATTCATAACCTGCTGCTTAGTTCAAGTATATGTGCATGAGGGTGTGAAGCCTTTACAAAGACTCCTTTCATTCCACCATGGACCCCACGATCCATACAACCAAGCTATGAACCATGAACCAGTAAGCCTCAATCAGCCAATAAAGGTCCTGACTAGATGGTCTCTTTCTCATGGTCTCAGAAACAATCAAATACATTTGATGTGTTATAGTAAAATAAGTCACAATTAAGTCGCAAAATTGATATGTTTCAAAGTGATTTAATCACAAGACGTTATTGTGGGAATGTTTTCATTTTTGGGATGCTTAACGCTGTTTGTACCCTTGATACATGTACCAAATTTCATGACAGCATATTAAATATATCTATGCATTTTTAAAGTCATCTTATAGCGTATAATTAGCTACTTTAGTTGTGTTTTTTTCAAAAATAAAAATATCAAACTTAATATATAGTGATGTACTACTGTTTACTATCATTAGAATTGCCTTGATCTTATCTTTTCAAATATGAAAATATCACAAAATCCATTTTCTGCGACATGCGACCAATTTTCCTGCAACAGATCACATATTGTTGCAATGAATATATACCTCTAATAATGTCTCTAATATCTCTCATGCATAGATGATGCAATCATGAAAAAAACTTTAATAGGTGGCCTGATTATATGGATCACTACATTCCTCTACGCATACTCACACAAATTACCCCAAATTAAGGCAAATGTATCTAATTAAGTTTTGTTAATAAGAACATACGGGTGAAGTCGCCATAAAACGTGCAATTCACCTTCAACAATTTCTCTGAAATAACCCAAATTTCAGACGAAATAAAGTTCAAAAGACAGTTCAACCTAACCAAACAGATTGCTAGAATCAATACAATGCAGAATATACTCGAATTTACCTAGTGTTGACCGAATTGCAACCTAATTTAGCAGAATTTACTGAATGTGTTTAGCTGCCAAATGTACATTTTGTGAAAATCTGACCCATACTGTGATAACAAAGTTTTGATTGGTGGTGTGCCTTTGCGGAATAGGGGACATGAAATATAAGAAATTTTATTTGATTTCCATACAATAACAGTTTATACCTGTAAATGCTTGCACTGTAGACTGAAGGCGTTGCCCAAGTTACTCGACGCATTTAGTCACTGTCTTGAACAGTCCAGAGACAAGCAGACATATTAATAACCTCCATTTCGGGCCTGCATGCTGGTGCTCTGTATGTGCATAATCCATTGGCTTCGCCATGGGAAAACAGTGCCCCAACAGGCCCCATTTTGACTGAGGCACGCTTCGATCGTTCACCTATGAGGGTGCATAACAACCCAAAAGTTGACTTAATACCTGAAATAATTTTATTAAAGAAATAGATAGCGAGCAAGATTAAAAGCCCAAAGCCATTTGTGACATAACCTTAAGCAAACACAACAGCTGACGGCTCAGGGGAGGGAGCAGTCTATATATCTTGTTTAGTCAAGAACATATAACATTAATTTATAGCGGAATGTCCAACATTATTCAGCTAATAATAACTAAATCTATTTTATGCCCACAAAAAGCGCGCCAACGGCCAAATCATGACTGTATTGCGTTGGTTATATGAATTGCCTCACTAGGAATGAATATCATGCTTTTAATAGCAATATATGTGATGTTTACAGAGCCAAATTCTTCTTTTAGCTTTGTTATTATACCTTGCATCACTGATTCTCAAGGGAATATGACCTATGTAAAGCTTCGCAGAATCTTGGGCATTTGTATTCTGCTTGTTTTGACGTAAGGCCCATGCAGCAGTGAAGGTCATAGTCACACTCCCAAGGTCAAGTCATTGTGAGCAATCTAAACGAATTACTGCCTAACATCTGGCCCAGTCATGGTTGTATAGTTAATTAGGATGTCTCTTCAGTCTCACAGTGGCTGGGTCTATATATAATAGGTGTTATGCACCCTGTATAAGGGTCAGATCTTCAGATAATGTACAATTCACCTTCACCAATCCTCTCAAATAAACCAAATTCCAGACAGAAATGAGGTTCAAAATACAGTTCAACATAACCAGACAGATTTATTGAATGAATACAATACAGAATATACCCAGATATAACTAGTATTTATCATTTTTCACTCTAGATTAGCAGAATTGGATAGATGTGTAGAACTGTAGATTGTGCATTTTCTGAAAATCCGACCAATAAACTGCGGGCCTGGGAAATATGCATACGTTGACGTAACGTATACTTTGCAGCGCTTTATTGACAGTGTATGCAGTATTGATCTCATGAGTGCCTAGGCTGCCCAGGAAAATGCATAAAAACACATTGGTCCCTGAGTTGCGTAAGACTGGTATCATAACATGTCTATATGAATGGACGCATAATACATACAGAGGTGATGGGTAAGGTAAATATATTTGTAACCACGATATTATGTGCTCACAAAACAGATGCTCGCTTACACAAGAGTAGCTCATGTGGAAAATATTCACCTGACAAATGCTGTCAACGATATAGAAAAGGAATTTGCTCACAACCATTTAAGTCTAGACTCAGAGTCTATCAGATCCCTTCAAACTCTTCTCCCCCTTCTCTCCCTTCTTCCCCTTCTCCCCATTCTCCCCTTTCTCCCCCTTCGCCCCCTTCACCCCCTCCTCCCCTTCCTCCCCCTTCGCCCCCTTTGCCCTGCCCCTTCCCTCCTCCCCCTTCTCCCTCGCACACACACAGGGAAAATAAAATGAAATAAAATAAAGTTCATCAAAGTCATCATTTGATATTGGCCTATACCTCAGATTAGACAGTTCCAACTTCATGGATCACTATACTGAATAGATTAACTGTTATCTATGTACATTGTAGGTGTAATCTGAGACATGTGTTCAGCTTGACAGAAAATATACAATCGGTTAGATATTTGGTACATACTGCTAAATTAAGCTGAAAATGGTAAATACTGGATATATATATATCTGAGTATATATATGCATCCATGCATGGTATTAGGCTGATTCAGGAAATCTGTTCAGTTATGTTGAACTGTATTTTGAACCTCATCGTTGTCTTAAATTTGAGTTATGAGTTGTTTGCTGGAGACCATTTGTACATCTCCAGGTGACTTCAACCATATTTGTGATCAGTCGTGCACTGCCTCTGATGCAAGAACTAATGCCATTTGATAGTTACACACTTTGCAAATGATTGTGAGGAGATTGATGTTAATACTGGAAGGATGCAAGCAGACTGAAACAATAGGGAGACATATTGAGAGAACGCCATATCTAAAGCTAGTGAAGGCGAATTGCAAATTTCTCGACAAGTTTCACTCATAATATATTATAAGTGAAACTCTATAGGGAAATTTAGCAACCACAACGCACCAACACAATGCTAACACATCCACTAACTTTTAGTACATTATTACCATTGTGGGGATATCTCGAGACACCGGCATTTCAGATGCCCGGCCTAGCACCTCTCGAGATATCCCTTCTGTGGTAATAATGTACTAATAATTAGTGCGTTAGCGTTGTGTTGGTGCGTTGTGGTTGCTAAATCTCCCTATGATCTGATTGGTTTAAACGTCCCAATGGTCAGTTCTGGAGCTGTGTGTTTATGATATGTCCATACGTTCAAATAATGATGTAGAAAAGCAGATTAAGTGGTAATCGAATAGTAGCCCCCACTGTCGAAAAGTGACTCAGTGTCAATTTTCTTCTTGTTAACCATCCTATTTGCCGCGATAATGTCCACTATAATGCCTGTGACGCACATTGGGTTGTATTTACACTGTACATGCATAGAATGCCATCACTGGCCAAGATTTGTATCGATACAACATACATAGAGAGATTGAGGGAGGGAAGGAGAGAAAAGGATAGGGAGAGAGAGAGGGAGAGAGATAAAGAGAGGGAGAAAGGGGGTGAGATACAGGGAGAGGGAGAGAGAGGGAGAGAGATAGAGAGAGAGGGAGATAGGGGGTGAGATAGAGGGAGAGGGAGAGAGAGGGGAGAGAGAGAGGGAGGCAGAGGCAGAGAGAGAGAAAGGAGAAGGAAGAGGAGCGAGTGAGCTAGAGAGAGGAAGAGAGGGGAGACAGAGAGAGAGAGAGAAAGGAGACGGAAGAGGAGGAAAAAGCGAGTGAGCTAGAGAGGGGAAGAGAGGGGAGAGAGAGAGAGGAGAAGGGAGGGGAGGGAGAGTCTGAAAGAGAGACTTTTAGCAACATCGAACACTTAGTTTTTGACCGATCTGCAGCTTTAAATTCTACCAATATATCATTTACATACAATGGGTGCATAACTACTTGAATGGGTTCATCTGAAAAGAAATCAACTAACAAACTTTTTAATTTTATCTAAATTTAACAAAAACTGTGGATGAAAGCTTTAATAGATTAAGTGATAACATCTTACTGCTGTGGGAAACCTCTGAGCCTAGACTCTTTCTAGGTTTGCAATTTCGTTTAATCCATATTATGATATCTATATTACCTTCAATTGCGGATCATTGCATCATTGCAAATCTAATTTGAGGTTTAGAGACTCTTTATAAAATGCGCTTTGAAAACCCCAGTCTTTTAGAAACCCGAAATTATAACGCCTGCTGTGTTGTTGTCCTCATAGTACACGTTACAAGTTATATATAATATAAGTATTTTTATTCATGTAAAAGGCCCAGGAAAGGGTCAAAAGCTTCTGTAGTGCAGTTCTTCCAGCCAACCAAATATTAATTGAAAGAATGATTACAACCAGTTATAATCAGTTATAGATAAAACGAATGACTAATTAGATGATTGATAGTATAAATTTACAGCAGATACCTTTAATACAGTTATGACTAGTAAAATCAAGCCCCAAATTCCCTAAATTCCCTAAATCCATCAACTACAGGGCGCACAAAAGGCACAAGAGACAGTTCAGTTGTACAAGTGAATACCGAACACATACACGTTACGTTTGTTTTGAAATAAAGGCCTTCAGGTGAGCTGAATAATTATTCATTGGAATAAACTTGCATAATGAGTGTTATTTACACATTGTGTGTGCGCTGTACCTGAATAAATCGATGACAATAGCCCATTATAATAGCCGCATATGCATGTGCATATATGCGTGCATTCTGCATATGTACCAACGATCCTCCATGTATGGGGGATCGTTGTATGTACGCAGACATTGTCAATAATCGGTGACCAGGATGTGGGAGGTGGGAGATTGCTTGGAACAGCTTCCTAATTTGAATACTTGGGTCAAGTCTCCAGAGAATGTACAATTCGCCTTCACCAATTCTCTCACAAAAACCCGAATCTAAGACGAGAATTAGGTCCAAAATACAGTTCAACATAACCAGACAGATTTATTGAATGAATACAATACAGAATAGGCTACACTCAGATTCACCCAGCCTCCCAAGCCAGGGCAGATTCTACTAATCGCGCAAGGAATTAAGCTCTGCTGTGGAGGATGAGATATACCTAGTATTTATCATTTTTCACTCTAATTTAGCAGAATTTGATAGATGTGAAGAACTGTAGATTGTGCATTTTCTCAAACTCTGACCCACCATGGAATGCGTGGCCATTCTGACAAAGGTAACTATTATATATCCCATAGATTTGTTATGCCCTTATGATACTATATATCATAACTATTTTATTGCCTTTTGGAAGACTATGGGTCTCTGTTCACAGCGCAAACAGATCAGCGTACTTCTGGGAAAAAGGGACCGAATCATACCGGGCACCCAACGGAAGACCTAACTAAACAATGGTTTACTTAGAAAGTCGGACAACCCTACTGTATAGGGTATAAATTGTTTTGATCAATTTTACTGTCTGAATTCTACTTGCGCCATGGAGAAAGAAAGTGAGATAGATGGATAAACAAACAGAATAGGAAACAGGAAAATGATAAGGGAAGAGCAGAGTATCATTGATTCTAATGAATCAATTGTCAAATTTGAATTCTGTATAAATGGTACTAAATGCATTATATCACATACGAGCCATATATCGGGTCATTTACTAAATAATTAGATTAGTTATATAGTTCAAACTAAGACTAGGACCCTGCCCACACACAGCCGATTTGCCTCCCGATTGCCCCCCGATTTGGGTCTCCTGATGAATCCTATGATCTCATTTCAAATCCTGGTTTATGTTTTTGAAATGACATAAACCAGGATTGGAAATGAAATCCTAGAATTCATCGGAAGACCCAAATCGGGGGTCAATCGGGAGGCAAATCGGCTGTGTGGGGGCAGGGTTTAAGTAAGTACACAGTTACTACTTATTTATTTATAAAGGTAATTAATGAAGAGCCCATATCTCCTGATGGTACTTGATGGTATAATATATTGATTTACTATGTCCCTCTGTACTTTGGAAGCGTCGAATTGCTTATGGCGTATTTCTTATCTGTCCTGTAATGTTCCAAGCCGGGACCAATTAAAAAGTCCTTTCCCCAAGGGAATTGTGACCCCTCCCCACCCCAAGTGTAAATAAATTCAGAATTTAAAAACAAAGAGTTTAATTCCAGTTTGGAGCGAGAGGCTTTAGATCCCTCAGTTCGGAGGGACTCTCCACAACTGTGAGCCTAGACTGCCCAGTTACTCGTACATCTTCTGAGTCAGATCTTCAGAAAATGTACAATCAGCAGCTCTACAAATTTGGTAACTTCTCCTAAATTAGACTGGAAAATTATGAATCATGGGTATATCAGAGTATCTCTGGCGTTGAGTTGATAACAATTGCGTCTTTCATTGCGTTAAACTGAATTTTGAATGTCACTTTCCTCCTCTTAAATTAGGGTCATTTGAAAGGATTGGTGAAGGTGAATTGTACATCTTCTGAAAATCTGACTCTTTTATATGACGGCCGGTTCACGCCATTGCAATTTAAACTTTGTCTTTGGAAAGCAAACGGGACCAGCTCGTGTGTGTGCCTTCTCCTCCTCCTCTATACCAGGTATATTGACATCTGCAGGGCCTTGAGTTGCTCTGTACGTGTGTGCGTAATGCTCTCTGCTGAGCTGACTAAAGCAAGCGTTTACCGAATCATGATCGACGTTTCAATCAATTTGATGCAGACCAAGCCTAAACGAAGTGAGGCTGTGCAGGGAGCAGCTGACGCGGAAAGGAAACACAGGGAGAAATCAATTATTTGAGTCTATCCTAGGGCGGGTCACAAGACTGGACTAAGACAGGATTGTATGGATCAAGGGTATATTGACTCGCTGGGGGGTGGGGTGGGGTGGGGGTAGGGGGTAGAGAGGAGGGGTGGGGTGGGGAGGAAAGGGGGGGGGGGGTAGGGGAGGAATGTCAGAAAATGTACGATTGAACTTCCCTAATCTTCTCAAATAACCCAAATTTCAGACGAAAATGAAGTTCAAAATACAGTTCAACCTAACCAAACAGATTGCTAATAAGCCTAATTTAGCAGAATTTACCGAATGTGTACAGCTGCCAAATGTACATTTTCTGAAAATCTGGCCCACGTGGAGAAGGCAGGGGAGAGTAGCGTAGGACTGGGGAGGGGAGGGTAGGACTGGGGAGGGGAGGGGAAGGCTTGGTAGGGAGGGGAGGGCTTGGGAGGGAGGGGAGGGCTTGGGGTGGGTATAGAGTGGAGAAGTAATTGGGAAGGGAAAGGGGAAGAAGTGGGACGTGAGTAGGAAAGTCAAATTAATAGTGAAAGAAGCAAGAGACTGGAAGTAAATAAAGAATGGTTGCATTCGGAATATAATTGTGGATAATGGCGGATACATAGTCAAGAGCATTGCATTGATTAAAAAAATGTTCAGATTGGTTAAGTCTCAAGTATTTTACCATAAATCGTCAAGTCTTTTCATGCCGATGTACTCTGGTATTTACTCTTTATCTATCTCAAGTATTTACCATAATACAGAAGTATCTCTAAAGGCACTAGTCCACTAGGCCGATTCTCATTCTTATTTAACATTGTAGTCATTCTGTAGTGTTATACAAGGCTCACGCCACAATGGGTCACTATTAATTTTACTCATCCTCGGCTCTCTGACCCCTTAACCCCAGTTACCATCGCACCTTTATAACATATTGCACCTGCTTAGTGGTGTATCAATTTCATTGGGTGAAATCTCCTGAAAATGTACAATTCATCTTCACCAATCCTCTCAAAAACCCAAATTTAATAGAAATGTGACGTTCAAAATACAGTTTAACACAATGAAAGAGACATTGTTAATCAACACAATGCCAAAATGACTCTAATATACCCACAATTCGTATTTTTTCAGGCTAATTTAGAAGAAGTTAGCAAATGTGTACAGCTACCAAATGTGCATTTTCTGAAAATTTGACCCTATTTGCCAAACTTACTTTGATAAATAAAGAATTATATATAATTGCTTCCCCTTAATTGCTCTGATGTGGATGAGCTGATATTTATTAAAAGGTATCAATCAGTCTGTTTCTCGTCTAGGAAAGCTTAACTTCTTGCCCTTTTATTACTGAAGATCATTAGAAAATAATTTGAAAAGTTACAAATAGCTCTCATATGATTTAAAGGCAAAGGCTCAGAGTTGGGAGAGTCCCTCCAAACTGTCGGAAACCCTCCACCTCCAAAATTTAATAGCAAAATGCCATTATAATCCCATTAACAGGCCTACTCCAGGGCCAGGAAAGCCATTAGCGCAGAAGGCGTCCAATCACTGACATACCATTCTTATCTGATCTGAGAGGCTGTGAGCCTGCTGATGAGAGGAGGCAGAGTCTGACGTACTGCTCAATGCATGGACTCAGAGCAGCTCTCATATATAGGGCAATCAACCTTACCTTTAACCACGTCAGTCTCACAATAGAGTGCTCATATTGGCACTCTACTCAATCCAGTTTTGCACTGTGTATATGGGTCAGATCTTCAGAATATGTACAATCTTCAGATCTACACATTTAGTAAATTCTGCTAAATTAGACTGAAAATGGCCATTACTAGGTATTCGAGTATATTCGGCATTGTATTGATTCTAGCAATCTGTTTGGTTAGCTTGAACTGTGTTTTGAACTTTTTTTTTCGTCTGAAATGTGGGTTATTTGAGAGGATTGATGAAGGCGAATTGTATATTTGCTGGCGACTTCACACATATCTGGAGGCAATCCAAACGAAATCACGCATAGTGTGTTCTACTGGGGCACTATCCAACTAACTTCTTTTTCCACCGTTTGCTGTTATCACTTTTAAGAAAGCTTTGACCCAAAGTTTTTGCTTAATTCTAGATAAAGCAAAAAGCTTTGTCACCCATTGTGCATATAAATAACATATTGATGGAATTTACAGCTGCACTCTCCGATCCGGTCAAAAACTAAAGCCATTAAACAAAAGTCATTAGCGCAGTAGGCGTCCAATCACTGAAATCTCTCCAGGAACACAGACTGAGCCAATGCAAGTGACCTATTGCATGGTTTACTCGGCTGCTGGTGTAGGTATCTTAGTCAAGTCCATCATGTCTGCTTCAGTGACCAATAGCCGCAGTCTGCTTGGCACTTTTTACCCTGGGAAAAAGGAATATAGGAACTCTGCCATACGTACGCCTCTTCTTGATGACGTCTGCAAAACCCAGCAGGCTTAAAATAAAAGTGTACTACGAGTTCACATATAAATATAGCATTCATTATAGGGGATTTTACATGCGTCAATGGGCATATGCCAGTAATGCAATACTATAGTCTTGCTTCATTCTTTGATTTAAAAAAAAAAGAAATTAAAAAAATGGATAATTATGTAATTCAACCTTTGAGACAATATATAAAATGTCCAACATAGATGTTTATTTCACCAATGTTTCAGTCAGATTGACCTTCTTCAGACTACAACTATGAGTTACATCCAATTGTTCTCATTATTATGTCTGAGGGTGGAGGCGATCATCCAACACTGGAGCAGTGTAGTATGATGATACATCAAGTATCACGTATCAAGTATCACATCAATTATCACTCTTTATCACTTATCTATAAACTTAGTTGCCCATCTGTTTATTTACACTTATATTTCATAGTTATATAATGTATATACATTCATTGTATTGACCCCTTATTCTGTTGTTGTGTTGTTACAAAGGCAGTATTCCCGCGCTCATGCATTCCCAAGCCGATTGCGCTCCTGATCAGACTAGAAATTTTGTCTTCCACTATCTATGAAGTTAGTTGGCAATCTGTTTATAACTTATCTATAAAGTTATAGTTGTCCATCTGTTTATAACTTATCTATAAAGTTAGTTGCTTATCTGTTTATAACTTATCTATAAAGTTATAGTTGCCCATCTGTTTATAACTTATCTATAAAGTTATAGTTGCCCATCAGTTTATAACTTATCTATAAGGTTAGTTGCTTATCTGTTATAACTTATCTATAAAGTTATAGTTGCCCATCTGTTTATAACTTATCTATAAAGTTATAGTTGCCCATCAGTTTATAACTTATCTATAAAGTTAGTTGCTTATCTGTTATAACTTATCTATAAAGTAATAGTTGTACATCTGTTCATAACTTATCTATAAAGTTAGTTGCTTATCTGTTTATAACTTATCTATAAAGTTAGTTGCTTATCTGTTTATAACTTATCTATAAAGTTAGTTGCCCATCTGTTTATAACTTATCTATAAAGTTAGTTGCCCATCTGTTTATAACTTATCTATAAAGTTATAGTTGCCCATCTGTTTATAACTTATCTATAAAGTCAGTTGCCCATCTGTTTATACAACACTAGGGTGAAGTCACCAGAAAATGTACAATTCCCCTTCACCAACTCTCCCATATTTAAGACAGGCTCAAAATAGAGTTCAACATAACCAGACAGATTTATTGAATGAATACAATACAGAATATACTCAGATATACCTAGTATTTATCATTTTTCACTCTAATTTAGCAGACTTTGATAGTGGTGTAGAACTGTAGATTGTGCATTTTCTGAAAATCTGACCGACTAAAGTACTGTTCATCACAATCTGTTTGTCAGCATACCGAGCCTATAGAATGTGCCATGAATCCTACACCCAGTATATGATCTAATGGGTGAGATTGGACAATGCAATTTTGCTGGATGATGATGTTTGGCAGCATATCAAACCTATATTTAGCATCGTGTAATGAGATTCTACACCCGCCCTACATCCTCCACCTATCTCTGTCCCAGCCAAAATACATTCATTTTGAAAACTGGAAATTCTAGGCACATATTCACAACTAATATTTGCCCAGGAACTTGAAGCGTTGCTTTTTATTTCTAATTCTTGCAACTGGTGCTGAGCGCAGTAGAACACAATTGCATCAGCAGACTTTACATTTTCAACACAGTAATTTCTTTGCTTTGTGTTTTCTACGATGTTAAGTTCAGGTCTTATAGCTGATCCTCCGCTAACTCCTGGTGTAGTATACTACCATCTGGGTCAGATTTTTAGAAAATGTACAATCAGCAGCTCTACAAATTTGGTAACTTCTGCTAAATTAGACTGAAAAATGAATAATGGGTACATCAGAGTATTTCTGGCGTTGTGTTGATACAGAATGTCTCTTTCATTGCGTTAAACTGTATTTTGAACGTCACTTTTCTCTTAAATTAGGGTCATTTGAAAGGATTGATAAAGGTGAATTGTACAACTTCTGAAAATCTGACCCATCTACTGTTGAGAGGAAACATGCTAACGGGTGCTCTATATCCTACTCTTTTCAGATATTATAGATGGATCGTTAACAATCAGTTTTTCTTAACGCAGAGAGCGAGGAGTAATAATATCTTCCTTTATATAGCAAAAACATATAAAAAGAATACTCATTGAAATATGTATAATATTTGTTTTTAAATTCTGACATCACTCCTCTTAGAATTCACCAGGAACCTTTATGAAGACAGGTGACTTCGTTTTCAGTGGAGTTGATGAACTCCCTTCATTTCTTCAGAATGATATCCAAAATATAACATACACGTGTATTCTGTTTCAACAGTTTCTTAATTAAACACCAACTTTTTTCTCTTTTTTGTTGTTGAGATTTTATATGAAAAGGAAATAAGAATAAAAACAAAGTAGAAAAAGGATTTAGTAAATAGTAAAAGATGAGTAAGACCGTGTTGCCCTGCCCTTGCGTAGTGATACATGCAGGATTTCGTTCCCACACTCTCTTTTAGAATAGGAGGCAAACGATGGTGTGAGAAATGGCTGAACTTTGTGAAATGTTGGGTGAAATGACTATAGATCTTAGGGTATACTGCTCCGGGAACTAGGGTAGTGCTGAAGTAACAGCTGAACTAGTAACAATAACACGAAACAGGATTAAAGCATATATATATATACCTTCTCAGTTAACATCGATAAAAATCTAATATTCTTCTTTTTCTACCCGTCTGAACGTCTGTTATACTCTACTAACTGTAAAAAGAAACTATATTATCGCCCTAGAACGGGTTTTCTATTGACTTAAGATGTTATTCTTCATGAGTACGGAATCGATAACTTAATACTTAATAATTGTTAATCAACCAAGGAACCATCCTGACACCAAGGAACCATCCTGATTGTATTATGTGTATGAACTCGGATTTGAAACTGAAACTGAATTATTTCTTTAAAACTAAAGGAGAGAATGACCTATTGAACTGTTTTGAACTCCTATGATAGCATGTGCACGACAACTCGAACTCACAGACTATAAAAGACATTGCCATAGCCGTCAATTTCCAATATTATAGCAAGAACAGCATAGTATCGCGTATGAGGGGGGCTATATTCTCCGAGTATGGCCGAAAACAACGAGGCCGTAGGCCGAGTTGTTTTTCGGCCATACGAGGAGAATATAGGCCTCCGAAGACGCGATACTGTGCTATTCTTGCTTTTATTCCATGATTCTTAACTTAAAACAACTTTATTTGCTTTAATTTCATCAAACTGTGTTGTCTGCATAGTTTCGAACGGTCGTGACGTCACTGTACAATACAGGGAATTTATATTGTCCACCTTGTGAGCGGCAAGTATATCGATTATATTGTACGCTCACGGCCAAATCATGGAATAAAGGATGAGCCGTAACTATTAACTCACTGATTTTTTGAATATGTATCTACACTATCATTGTACCATATCTTTTCCCATATTATACTATGATTTAAAAGGGATACCTGGAAGATCTCAGCGTAGAAATTACATTGAGAAGGACCATTCATTTTCAGTATCGCATTAAGCCGAAATGTACACATACATGTTTATTGAAAAAATGTTTTTTAATAATAATAAAACGTTATTTGACCAAAACTGTGGAGGATTTCACCTTGTTGTTATGGCTGCGGACTTGATAACCTTTTATATTTAGATTTCGGTGGCCCGCCGAAATCCCTTGCTGCAATTTTGATTGTTTAAGTATGCTTGCCCATGAAAGCACTTAAAGTTGTGTACTTTTTTTTTAATTCAAACTTTATTCAGGTTATAGAGCAAGTACATAATGTTAATATTGTAGTAATTCAAAACAAGCTCCCCAGATCACCATACGGTGGTCTTCCCCTGGGACCTGAGCCAGAGAAAAAAGATGTGTACAAGTTGGTATTGGAATAATAAACAGAAATTGGTCATTTTTAAGCTGAGATTATATCATATATATACACAGGTGACCTCCCTCTCACTAAAGATTCATGTTTATGTTCTTATGGAAAAAGAGTCTACTCGATCCTATGTTTAAAATCATCAAAGTTATCAATTAATCTGATATCAACCTTTCCTCTGTCAATAAATATAAAACAGCACCAGAAGATCGAGATGAAGAGTAGATGTATACGGTCTAGGCTCACAGCCTCATAGATAAGATAGGAATTGTATGTCAGTGATAGGACGCCTACTGCGCTAATGGCTTTCCCCTGACCCTGAAGTCGGTGTCCTAATGGGGTAATAATGGCAATTTTAATGGCTTTCCCTCAGTTTGGAGGGACTTTCTCAACTCTGAGCCTAGACTGCGCTGCAGTTATCCCATTTCATAATCATTCAGCACATCTGTCTGTCTGTCTTCTCTCTCAGGAGGCGTTTGGGTATCAGATGATATTTGATATTATTCCGGCAACATATTCTAAAAAATGTTTATGTCTACCCCAGGCTGTTATTTAACAGTCTGGAAAGAAATCTGCTCAAATATCTCCATTGTATTTGGTATAAATCAACTCGAGTCAGCAGAAAAGATCATTGTATAATCCAAATGCAATGTTTTATTGATGGGTGCACGGGGGTGTAATCGCCATAAAACGTACAATGCACCTTCACCAATTCTCTGAAATAACCCAAATTTCAACGAAAATAAAGTTCAAAACACGGTTCAACCTAACCAAACAGATTGCTAGAATCAATACAAAGCCGAATATACTCGAATTTACCTAGTATTGACCAAATTGCAGCCTAATTTAGCAGAATTTACTGAATGTGTACAGCTGCCAATTGTACATTTTCTGAAAATCTGATCCATGGGAATAATTAGTGATTCTATTTAGGGCATGGTTTGGGATTGCGTCCGTGGCCAAGGAGAAACAATTCTTATTCACAACCGATTTTTTTTTATCTTAAGCTCCTTTTCGAGAATTTTTAAAATATTTAAATCAAGATATTTGTCAATGTTTAGATTAGATCAAGCTTTAGATTGAATACAAAAGCCTTGTCTCCCCCTTGAGAAGTTTTAAGGTTTGACGTGAGATTTGATCTGGTTCTGGATATTAAGCCTAAGCAGTCTAGGCTCAGAATCTCACATTATAAGATCGGTATCTCAGTGATTGGACGCCTACTGCGCTAATAACTTTCCAGGCCCACCATCGTCCTAATGGGATTTTTCGGTTAGGAGTGAGAGGCTTTCCCCTCAGTTTGGAGGGTATGAGCCGAGCCTAGGCTGTAAAAACTGATTGGTGTAGCACCCCCTTAGTTCAGTCTTCAATTCATGCACTAATCTGAGATGCACAGGTATAGGCTAACCTGTATCATATACATTATATATAAATACTTCTGACTTAAACTCTGCATGTCAGTCACACAAATCGCACCGGGCCAAACAAATAGACTCTTTCCCTGCCATCCCTCTCAATAAACCGCCAACACATCGCCCATGTACAGGCACATAAACAAGTCACCATATACAGTGGAACCTCTCTATTGAGACCACCCTTGGGACTGAACAATCTGTGGTCTCTTAGATTAGCCCCTCTCGTTAGAGGGGCTAATCTAATAAGAGGAAAGTAATTCGGGACTGAGAGAAACTGGTCTTAATATCGGGGTGGTCTCTATAGAGAGGTGGTCTTTATGCCAGGTTCCACCTTACCTTCTTATGCAGCCTGAATTGGATAGACAACATTTAATTTTAATTCATTACTTCTATGATAATGATGATAAAATGTACCCTTTATATTATTAGAAGTATTAGAAGATTAGTTGTATTATTAGAAGTATCGCAAACCAGATAAAGTTGTCCTTCCTTTGAGAAATGCACCCAGTAACACTCTAGGTCCAAACCCTCAGATCAGATAAGAATGGTATGTCAGCCTACTTGGATAATTGGTATGCCTGCCTAGTAATATAATGGCACTTTGCGGTTTGAGGCGAGAGGCTTTCCCTTCGTTTGAAGGGACTTTCTCAACTTTTGGCCTAGACTGGTAATCACTACACGTCCCTATGGTACACCAACATCATAGCTTGTGCAAATGATCTATACAAATCAAATGCATGATGGGAAAGATGAAGTCTTATTTCATTGAATCATGTAAGATACATGAATATTTACAAGAGATCACTGTTAGAAATACCCCATGTTTTCTATAGCTTTTACATGGACTACTCCTATGATCGATATCATGCGAACCAAGATTCAAGATGGTCGACATACAAACCACCTATTGATTTAATAATATAATAATGGTATGTCAGTAATTGGACACCTACTGCGCTAATGGCTTTTCGGGTCCTGGAATATGCGTCCTAATGGGGTTATAACGCACAAAGACACCCGGGTAGGGTATAATGCGTTTTTTCCCTTCTTTATATACTTGTAGTTTAAATGTGTTAGGCCTTATTAAAATGAAATTAAAAAAAAAAAAATGGCATTTTGCGGTGATGAGCGAGAGGCTTTCTCTCAGTTTGGAGGGACTCTCTCAACTCCTATAGAGTGTATTCTTGGATATATGTATAGAGAAGTCATGCAGGTGCCATCAAACACATGGGTCAGATCTTCGGAAAATGTACAATCAGCAAATACAGTTAGTAAATTATACTAAATTACATTGAAAAATTATCAATACTAGGTATATTTGGTATCGACTTGAACCAAACAATCTGTTTGGTTATGTTGAACCAAGTTTTGAACCGAGTTTTTGTTTCAATTCTGGGTTATTTGAAAAGATTGGTGATGGTAAATTGTACATTTTCTGGCGATTTCACCCACATAGATCTGCTCCAGCTTTCCCACAGCAATGGTGACTTGTGTTTGCTCACACTCGCCCCGTCTCGCACCGGCCCCGTCCTGTAAATTTGACTTTGTGTTTAAGAGGTCTATACAGAAGGATCGATTGCCTTGCACACTTATTTGGCGATTTGCAATTATAATCAACGTGCTTCTCAGTGCAAAGCTACTGCATATAGGCCTATGTGTATAATAAGAGAGTCAGACGGACGCTTTATTTTGAATGAATTTGTGGCGGTGTTTGCGTGGTACTTTTTAAAAAATGAAATGAAGTTAAACACTTTATTATACACACTTTGCTTTGAAAATAACCTATGTAGAGTGGTTTACGCATAGTGCGTATTTCACTAGTGATTTACGCGGGGTTGCCATGACAACCGATCTTTTTGAATTAATTGAAAATGTGTGAAAATTAATCCTCGCGAAAATAACCCAATTGTGCGTAGGAGGCAAGATCCTCCCCCTCCCCCTCCCCCAGGGGGCGGATCTAGGGTCTAAAATGAGGGGGGGGGGGGTCCAAGATAAAAAGGGCACGTCAGTCCATTCCCCAAAAATGCCCTCCCCACGATCAACCACGAATACCATGAAATTAAGAAGTCAGCGAAAATGGTATGAATATTTACATGTATAGCAAAACGCGTTAATTTAAGGATATCACTTGAAGGTCTTGGATTGAAAATGCGCGAAAATAACCCAATTGTGCGTATGAGGCAAGATCCCCCTCCCCCTCCTCCCCCCCCCCCCAGTCCACCACCCCCGCATGCCCTACTGAGGCTAATGCAATTCCCCAATAGCCGGCAGGGGGCGTTCTTGTTTGTGCTAGCGTCCGCTGGCGTTTCCTCTCTACACAGAAGGCCATGTCACACATAAGTGGCTGACATGCTTCTGTGTAAATGTTGGGCTTCATTCTCAAATCCTGCTCAGGTAGAGATGGGGGAGGTGGCATTGGTGGAGTTGGCGTATTTAGACAAGCCGCCGCCATAAACAAACCAGTAATAAACCAATAAGTATATATGTACATATAATCATGTATAAACTTGTGTGTACAAGGACATGAAAAGGTCATTGTAGGATGTTTCATCTCGATTTGTCGCAAATATTAATCGTCGAGTGCTATATATTGATAGAAGATAAAGAGGTTTGAAGCTGCACTCTCAGTTAACGTCGGTCAAAAACAAAAGATTTTCTACTTTTTGTTCTGTTTTGTTTCAACAAAAAGTAATTTCACTAGGTGTTTGGAGGTTTTTTCTCGCTGTATTCTCTCAGCCGATTCGACTTTAAATTTTTGTATTAACATACAACAGCAGCAGAATATTGATAAATTCATTCCTATGAGTCATAATATGAGTAAATTCGGTAAGATGTGTTTTGTCATGATAGCTGAGAATGCAGCTTTAATATCGTGGGATTATTATCGCGCGATAAGTGGGATCGGAGCATCTATTAGTATTGCAGAGAGGTTTACTGCCAGAAATCATGATAAAGGCATTTGTTGTAAGTGGATCAGAGGAAATAGAGGGCGATTGGAAAGAGAACGATATCTACAGATTGATTGGAGGAAATACAATATTAGATAAACAACAGTTAGGAGAGAGACAAATTTAGAGGAAACATTGACTGTAGGTACAGAAATGAATAGAGAAGAAGGGACAGCACCCTGCTAAAAATAGAAGAGAACCCCTAGTCAGGCCTGGTCTACCTTACAGGGTCAGATTTTCAGAAAATGCACAATCGAACAATCGATTATGAATAGTAGAACAATCAGTTCTACACATCTATCAAATTCTGCTAAATTAGAATGACAATGGTAAATACTAGGTATATCTGAGTGTATTTTATATTGTATTCATTCAGTAAATATGTCTGGTTATGTTGAACATAACCACTACTTCAAGTAGCTTTTGAACCTGATTTCTGTCTTAAATTTGGGTTAATTGAGAGGATTTGTGAAGGTCAATTGTACATTTTCTGGAGACTTGACCCAGTACTTAATTGTAATTAATGAACTCCAGGCCACATCTCCCGGTGGTTTAGCTGGTGGTACCTATACTGATTTTCTATGATACCTAGCCTATGTACTTAGAAGCGTTGAATTGCTTATGGCTTTTTTTTCTCATCTGCATTGAAATGTTCCCAATTGGGACCAACTGAAAAACCCTCTACCTCAGGGAATTGTGACCCCAAGTGTAAATAAAATCTTCAAAAGAAAATGAGAGTAGTAAGAGTAAGAGAATTATTAAATGGGTATTAAATGACATTTCAGTACATGTTTATTCATAAAGCATTTATGGTTGATTGCAGGATCTGGACCTGGAAGAGAGCGGGGACTTGGAGGGAGTGACAGAGCTGAACAATAAACACTCTTCCAACAATTATGATGTACAGATGCACATGGACAGGGACAGTGTTCGGCTATCAAGAAGGTAAGGCTTTGTAGAACTACTTTGTATTGATTTCAGGTGATAGATCCATGATAAAGTGTACTTTATAATACCTTTCTAATGGGTAATATGGAATGCCATAGGCTACAGCATTCACACTCATACCACATGTGGGTAATATGGAATGCCATAGGCTACAGCATTGGCGCTCATACCACATACAGTGGGTAATATGGACTGCCATAGGCTACAGCATTGGCGCTCATACCACATACAGTGGGTAATATGGAATGCCATAGGCTACAGCATTGGTGCTCATACCACATACAATGGGTAATATGGAATGCCATAGGCTACAGCATTGGTGCTCATACCACATACAATGGGTAATATGGAATGCCATAGGCTACATCATTGGCGCTCATACCACGTGCAGTGTGCGGTATGGCCTGTGTATCACACAGTAACCAGAAATGATTATCACAGCCACAAAACTGTTCAAGGGAGTGACTAATTAAATTGTTCCTATAATATTAGACAACTTGCATTCAAAAGAGCGCATGAACGGATCCTATTTAAATATGGGATTGTTTGAGGTCCATACAGTCTGCCAAATCATGCATGACGATTGTTTGCTACTGCAATGGGACCTCAGACTCCATGATCCCTTATGCAAAATGGCGGCAGCGCAAGTGGGCTATTACTAGGGAAGTATACTGCCAGTAAATCGCTCTTGGGGATGTCCAGAAAAGTTCTAAGGAAAACTCTGCCAGGCAAACCTCCACCCCCACCCCCCTAAAAAAACAACCCCAAAACCACACACACACCGCCAGAACCAATCTAGGGTAATTAAAGTTCAAGATCTAGTGCAAAACCCTGCAAAGGATTAATACAATATTCAAATTTTAACCCTAACCCACCTCAGCAGGGTTTTGCCCTAGATTGATCTTAAGGCTGATATTCATTAGGCTGTAAAACGTGCATGTAAATGGTGTGTGTAAATAGGAGGCCCTCTTCTCCTATTTACTCACAAGTGGATACCGATGTTCCCATAAACGTGCACGTTATGGTCCCATAAAAATTCAAACTCATTGATTTTTACGGGAGCATGTGCCGTTTACGGTGACCCTTTTACACACACGTTTTACCTACTATACTAGTGGATACGGCATTTGACCCTTGATTGGTTATATATATATATCCAAAGAGGTTCTGGCCCGGGCTTCTGACCCAGGGGTTCTGACCCGGGGTTCTTACCGGGGGTTCTAACCGGGCGTTCTTACCGGGGGTTCTGACCGGAGGTTCTGACCGGGCGTTCTGTTGGGTGGAGTTGTGCCCGGACACTGACCATAACACTGATAGTTTCTGACAAGATAAATACCTCACTGCCCGGAGTGGAAAGGAGAGGAAATCTGTACTTCATCGCTCAGTCATTTATTTCCTCTCCCACTTTGAAACTATTGGCCACTTTAAACAAGTTTTTTTCCTCCTTAAATATTTTGACTCTTTAACTTTGAGAACTCATGATTGTTCTTCTTATAAAACACTTCACTCCTTATCTTACGTGCACATGCGTCCGGGGAGTTTTTCCCTCCTTGCCGACCATAAATGTACTTAGAACATTGCATGTTATTTCCTACTCTTCTTGAGAAGCATGCTTGGCAAGTTTCCATGAAAATCTGAAAATCTGAACATTGCCACTCCTCCTTCTCCTTCTCTTTCTGCATCCCTCTTCCACATCTTTTGATATGAGATTATAAAAATGGTGCAAGTAAAAAGACGCAGCTACAACCATTATGTCCATATCAAAGGAGGGAATGCCTTTGTACCATGAACATGAAGGCATAATTATAGGTTGGTGGAGAGGGAGTTGGGTGCTCACAAGGCCTGCTTTCACAACATGGCACTGTGAGACCTTACATGCATTTCACATCACACATCCTGATAGACCATAATAGGGTATAATACAACCCCTTCCCTTTAATTGTCCATGTGCCCTTTGCCCTTGCACAGCAGAACCACTCCCCCTTGATTTAAGATCGACTAATGCTTCCTCAGGCCTACCTCTCCCCACAATGGTCCCTCCACAACTGCTGTGCCCGCCTGTGAGAAGATTCTTGCTTGACCAAGCTTGCTATGTGTAGTGTAGGGTCAATTCATCAGAAAATGTACAATTGGCCTTCAGCAATCCTCTCAAATAACCCGAATTTAAGACGAAAATCAGGTTCAAAATACAGTTCAACATAACCAGACAGATTTATTGAATGAATACAGTACAGAATGTACTCAGATATACCTAGTATTTATCAATTTTCACTCTAATTTAGCAGAATTTGATAGATGTATGGAACTGTAGTTTGTACATTTTCTGAAAATCTGACCCTGTAGGGTAGACCGGGCCTGACTAGGGGTTCTCTTCTATTTTAAGCAGGGTGCTGTCTCGCCCGCCCTCCAGGTCTTTCTCTGTATCATCATCTCTGTAAATCGTTTCCAAATCGCCCTCTCGATATGTGACCCTCTCCATTTCAACTATATCTTTCTTTCTCGATCCATCTCGCCTCTGAGAATTTCTTTTTCTACACCTCGAGCTCTCGCGATGCTCTCTTACGTTTTCCCCAAATCGTTCTCGCTTTTCCACACTTTCCATTCATTTCTTTTTCTCCCGAGCGAATTACGTCACATCTTTTGATATATCACGCTGTACGATATTAATATCTTTATTTATGTTAATATCTTTATTTTGTCTCTTTCTAACCCTTTGCTTGTAACTCTGACTTTTCAGCATATCTCACAATCTCTGGTTTTCTCTTCACATCTCTTCTTCTTTCCCTTTCCACCTTCTCTCTCTCTTCCTTTCTCTCTCTCTGCTCTCCCTGTCTCTTCCCTCCCTCTCTCTCCTTGATCACTCACTCTCTCTCCCCTTCTTTGTCCTCACACTCTCTCTCCCTCTCTCTCCTCATGCTCTCTCTCCCCTCCCTCTCTTTTTCTCTCTCCTTTTTTCTCTCTCTTCCCCCTCTCTTTTTCTCTCTCCTTTCTCTCTCTAACTCCTCTCTCTCACCCTCTCTGTCTCTCTTTCTATCTCCCCCTCTTTCCCCCCGTCTCTCCCCCTCCCTCTCTCCCCCTCCCTCTCTCCCCCTCTCTCTCCCCTTCCTATCCTTTTGGTCTCATGCAGTCTCCATCTTCCCAAGGCCCAATTTCTCTCTCCCGAGCGTGGGGACTTGGTGGGGATTCCAATGGATGGATGCCTTGATTGAATACCGGTATAAAGTAATATGCCCATTTCAACTAGGATTACCCACAAACCCCTGCAGCTTTTCGCGTGGTTCTTACCCTTGAACGAGGCTGACATACCTTCCCCATCCTACCATTCTCCGTCTCTTCTGGCTCCAGTTCTCTTTTGGATCTACTGCTTCTATTCTATCATGATATGTTTCATAGATTGTTAAGGTTTTTAAGGTTCGTTATAATGAGGAAGCTATTCACTTATTTTGGCATTCTGGCAAGAAGTAGTTCCATGGATCTGAAGGACCCCGGCCTAGAGGTCAGAGCTCACCATATATATAACCCCTCTGAGCATTTTCATTTTTTTTGTCTTTAGTGTAAATTAGTCGTGCGAATATTTACAAGAGGGCAGCTCTACACGTTCAGTAAATTCAGCTAAATTTGGCTGACCAATACTAGGAGTAGTAGGGGGTAAGGGTCTATATATACTAATACCCTCGGGTAAAACCTGATCGTTACCTTGAGTTCTAGGTATATCTGATATATGTTGCATTGCATAGATTAACGAAATCTGCTCCCTTATGTTGAACTATAATTTGAATCTCACTTTTGGTTTAAATTTAGGCTTTTTGAGAGAATTGGCGAAGGTAAATTGCCCATTTTCTGACGATCTGGCCCAAATATGGGTTCCAAGAGGGATGCATGAGGTCATGGGTAGTTAGATGCACACAGCAGTCCCTGACGAGCAACCTATTCTCCCAGGAGTGCGGGACGCTTCATTGATGAGCAGCTCTGGAGCGTGTACTTTGGTAAATAAACCAGTTTTATGCAGTTGAAGACGCACAGGAGCAGTTGGGTGAAATCTCCAGAAAATGTACAATTTGTCTTCACCAATCCTATCAAATAACATAAATTTAAGACAAAAATCAGGTTCAAAATGCATTTCAACACAACCAGACAGATTTATTGAATGAATACAATACAGAATACACTCAGATATACTCAGTAGTTATCATATTTCACTCTAATTTAGTAGAATTTGAGAGATATGTAGAACTGTAGATTGTGCATTTTCTGATAATCTGACCCAGTTGGAGGTTAGGTTGAAGAGGTTTATCTCTACTGTTGTCTCCAACTCCTGTCCTAGCTACCCACACCCAGCCTCCCTGAGAGGAGGAAAGTTGAAAATGAAGAGACAAATTGGTGAACCAAAGAGTACATGGTGGCATAGCTTAGACAGGGCTTTGAATTCATTGGAACCATTCTTTCTAGGTAGAGTCACTTCTATACCTTGTCAGAGTGTTTTGGAAAGATGGGAAAGTGGTCACCCCAGCGCCCCCCCCCCCCTCCTCCACACTCACACCCACACCCACACATTTATACATGTAACATAATAATGAGATGGAATAATATGTTGGCTACTTATGTTGGTCTGACTAATTAGGTCAGATTTTCAGGAAATGTACAATTGCCAGCTCTACACATTAAGTAAATTCTGCTAAATGAAGCCGTAATTTGGCCAATACTAGGTAAATTCGTGTATATTAAACATTGCATTGATTCTAGCAATTTGTTTGGTTAGGGTGAAATCTATTTTGAACTTTATTTTCGTCTGAAATCTGGGTTATTTGAGACGATTGGTGAAGGTGAATTGTACATTTTCTGGCGACTTCACCAAATTAGGAAAGGAGGAGCCTAGCCTAGGCTCAGAGCCTCTCAGTCCAAATAAAAACGGTATGTCAGTGATTGGACGCCTATTGTGCTAATGAATTTCCCAGCCCTGGAATAGGCACCCTAACGGGATTATAATGGCAATTTTGCAAGAGTCTGGAATCTAGGAAGCGACAAAATCGCAAAGTAGGCCTACAGGTAGAATATGTGGACTGAAAAGAATAAAATTATAAATCAGTCAGTAGTAGAAAGCCCTAATGACCCCCTCACTTTGAGGGGTCAGGTAATTCCCATTAACACTTTTAGCCTTATTAGTCTTAGCCTTGTGGTTAAGCTTATCCCTGTATGCGATGAACTGCAACGCTCGAGGAATGTGGCTTTCTGGACAGGACTGAAATGACAAGGGGAGAAACTGTGGTGAAGGCAGTGTAAAAAGAGACAGAAATAGAATAAGAGACAGTGCAATCTGAGAAGCACAAGTCAGGAGACAACTCCACTTGGAAATATTGAAGAGTGAGTGAGTGAGTGAGATCGGTTGCTTTACGCCCTTATCAACACATTGAAGGGTATATCAAGGGCCGGAGAGCTGAAAGGGAGGCAGTTTATGATCTTACCAAGGAAATAGAGATAGAGAAGAAGGGACAGAGAGACAGAGAAACAGTATTAGCATTCTATGATCTATAGATAAACCGCAGAATTCACCTTAAATAACTGGAGTGCACAAATATCCTCCTCCACCGATAGATAAGACACAAAACGCGCTTTAAATAATTGGACTGCACTAATATCGTCAGCCCCAAACTTAAAGTAGATCAACATATTACCACAGTGCACTATGGGTAATCTCTCACGGCAGTGCATCAGGGAGGCCCTTAATCAATAGCAGTCTCCTCGAGGACCCGGATCAGGCCGACTTATTGCCTCCCTCTATATTTGGAACGCCCGACGGGATCGAAATGGTCTATTTTTAGACTGCCTTACTCGAAGGGGATGGAGTGGAACTCTACTAATTACTCGTCTCCACCCCTGAGGGGCGCTCTTGTCGATCTATATATAAACATTCAATGGTCATTTAATACAATCACAGCGTCAGTGATTTTATGTGGTTTTTATTTAAGGGTCAAAATTTCAGTGATTGTACAATTGAATCTAATAAACAATCCTCTGAAATAACCCAAATTCAAGACGGAAATCAGGTTCAAAATACAGTTCAACATAACCAGACAGGTTTATTGAATGAATATAATATAGAATATCTTCAGATATACCTAGTATTTATCATTTTTCACTCTAATTAAGCAGAGTTTGATAGATGTGTAGAACTGTATAGATTGTGCATTTTCTAAAAAATCTGACCCTTAAATTAGTGTTAAAAATGTATGTTTTTAACTACGCTACTGTTGAGCTGGTTCTGTAGGTGGAGAAGGAGGAGGGGTCCCATACATGGTTCACTTGCCTATTGTTTGGTTAGAACCTATATACTGCAAAATTAAAGTGGATTATCTTATACTATAGTTTATGGGGCGGTGCATACTTTTTGCCCAACTTTCTTAAGGTTTTGGAAAATTGCAATGTCATCAACAGCAAAATCAGTGTGCATGAAATCAAGTCGTAAATTCTTAATCCAGTCTATAGACTCACATCCGCTCAGATCAGATAAGAATTGTATGTCAGTGATTGGACGCCTACTATTTTGTCCAGTCTTGGCTCACAACCTCTCAGATCTGAATGACAAGGAAGCACGGTCTTTTTTTTTTTTTTTTTTTATTTCGTTAAAAGAAAGCACCACCTTCAGTATAATGATAGCCCTATCCCTACTTCTTGAGGTAAAATCAATGTCAGCTAGGTTCGAACATAAATATGGTGAATAATAAGAGTCCTGGAGGGATTTCAATCTTGGATTATGATGTTTAATGTTGGCAGACATCTTCGGAGGACTCATGACGTCACTCATGATGGAATCCTGGCTCTATGCTGGCATAGCGAGTGCAACGTGGTCATGCTTTTCCTCCTACTGGCATTTTGGCAATGATATAAAGCAGAAGTAGGCATATTCTCATTAGAGCTGAATCTTTACATGCTATTCCTGGCCAGATTTCACTTTTTGAAATGTGATTTTAAGAAAGAGAAGGTGTTTTGTAAGGGGTAAACAAGTCTTACTAAAACCGGAACTGACAAACTTCTTGTCTTCCCCCCATTATCGCTCACAATAACAAAAACCTTTTCGGACTGTACAGGGTTCATTTCAAACCATCTAAGTTCAAACAAACCCATACTAGTCTAGTTATAGCCTCTCTCAATCACTAATAGCAAAGAAAATGGCTTAATAGGGATCTGAAGGGAGTAAAACTTCATTCAAACTTTAACCCAACCACGCCCTCAGCTCAATCGGCCGGTATGGAGCCAAGATTGGCTCAGCCTTGATGACGTCAAAATCAAGGAGGATTGTGGGTAATCTTCCCCAAAATGGCGGTAGTCATGAATCTTGAATCGAGTCTATTTCAGACGTTTCAAATGCTTCTAGCAACATATTAAAAGATACTAGGGATATTTCTGAACTACAGGTATGTTTTTATTTAATAAAAGAACCTATTGCGGTACCATTGTACTGAAGGCGGTACTTTATTTTAAAGGCCAATATAATATTTAATACATTACAAAATACGCTCTGTCCGTCATGGATGGTTCTCAGTCTAGGATCAGAGTTAAGAGTCCTCCAAACTGAGGGAAAGCCTCTGGTTCCAAACCAACCTTTAGGTTGAACTGACAAGACAACGTAATGGTTGACCTAGGTGCACTTGAGGTGACAAATTTAGCGAAGCATACAATCACAGAAATATGTGATCCGTTTTAAGGAAAATGAGTCCTAAGTCGCAAAATATGGATTTTGAGATATCATCATATTTGAAAAGAGGAGATCAAGCCGATTCCAATGAGAGTAAACACTAGTACACCTAATATGTATTTCTATATTTTAAGTTTGATATTTTAATTTTTGAAGAAACAATGGTTCTGGATGGATAATTACCAGTAAAGTAACTTGATACACTCCATACTAAGCTCTTCAAAACGTAAGGATATATCTAATACAATGTCCCGAAATTTGTTACATGGATTTATATGACTATACGTACGAAACCCTCTAAAAACCAAAATATTTCAATAAAGAGATCTTGTAAAAAAACACTTTGCAAAATATCAATTTTGCGACTTGTGACTCATTTTCCTGAAACACATCACAAATAGAATTCCAGGTTTCATGTTCACGTTTAAAGTGACGGATGGCTATTGACTCATTGGCGTGGGCGTGGAGGGCATAGAAAGAAAGTAATTTGACCAGTCCGCAAGATATAATCGACCACCGAGGATTCCACAGACAGAAAAAGGCATGTCAATGCAATGACAAGGGATGACAACTGATAGGGCCCCAAAATAGAGGGATAGAGAGGAAGGGTAGAGAAAGCAGTTATCCTATAGCAGTTCTCGGGTGTGATAGGGTATATAGGGGGAAGAGTGTTGAAAGGGTGCGAGCAAACACCCCACTTGCAATCTTTTAACACAAACTTAGAGATAGAGCAGCTGCAGCTTCTTCCAAAGGTAATAGATATGACTAACAGTTATAATGTGTTTTAGGAAAATGAGTCACAAGTCGCAAAAAATGGATTTTGAGATATAATTATATTTGAAAAGATGAGATCATACGATTATCCTAATAAGAGTAGAAGAACAATGAAGGCCTGGAGATGATGATCAATACAAGTGTCCTTATTAAAAATGATAATAATATATCACTTTTAACTATTTTCTAATGGGAGGAGTGCGGAGTGCAAAGATTTAATAGCAACACATCAGCAAATTATTACAATTATTATTGGCAGATAATTGTTCCTTGCCAATAATTAGCTGTGCACTGATGGTTTGGGAACATATATATATAGATTGGTGACAATAACATACATGACTACTTATGGGTGAAGTCGCCATGAAATGTACAATTCACCTTCAATATTTCTCTGAATTAACCCAAATTTCAGACAAAAATAAAGTTCAAAATACAGTTCAACCTAACCAAACAGATTGCTAGAATCAATACAATGCCGAATATACGGTACTCGAATTTACCTTGTATTGACCAAATTGCAGCCTAATTTAGCAGAATTTACTGAATGTATACAGCTGCCAATTGTACATTTTCTGAAAATCTGACCTGAGGCACAGTCGACACATGTATCAAAATACTTATACCAAGCGTCTTTGTTTAAAATGCATTATACATGCATATATATCGGGTGATCATATCTTATTTTATTTTATTTTTCCATAAGTGTACACAGAGTCATACATACTATGGTCCTGGCTTACATTACAGGAATGATATTCTCAGCTAAAGGTTGCAAAGAGAAATAATTCATTAGCACAGGTATGCATTACAGTAATGAATATATATTATATCTTTCCATATTTTCTAAATAAAAGAGAAAACAAAAATACTCCTATACTAATAGTCCTATAGCTCAAAGAATTAGTCAATTAGTCAATTTTGTATTATTTTTTTTTGCCGTGATAGTTGAAAAGGCAGCTTTAAAACGCCTGATAGGAATACTCTATCATCTGGGTGTGCCCAAAGCAAAACCAAAATTATTAAATGCATTTGTGATCTCGATTTATTTGTTCTGCAAATTATATATGTAACACTAGTTTTACTGTAGTTTTCAGTACTGTAGGGCAGTTTCTCACCCCAGATAGACGTTCGCACTTTAAATCGTGAACTCCAGAAAGTGTACAATTGTCCTTCACCAATCCTTTCAAATAACCCAAATCTAAGACAAAATAGAGGCTTAAAATACAGTTCAACATAACCAGACAGATTTATTGAATGAATACAATACAGAATACACTCAGATATACCAAGTATTTCTCATTTTTCACTCTAATTTAGTGGAATTTGATAGATGTATAGAACTGTATATTGTATATTTTCTGATGTCTTGATATGATGGGTTACCAGTGTACCTTGGTGGTGATCCGTCAAGGAGTTAGTTCTTCTTCCCGCCGGCAGGTGTGGACACAGTATCTTGCCAGTTGCTGGTGATTGCCACTCCATGTAACTACATTCTACTGCAGTTGGGTGAGATCGTGAGAACATGTGCAATTCGCCTTCACCAATCCTCTCTGATAACCCACATTTTAGACAAAAATGAAGTTCAAAACTCAGTTCAACATAACCAAATAGATAATTTGAATCATCAAACATGCTCAGACATACCTAGTATTTATCATTTCACAGCCTAATTATGCAGAATTTATTAAATTTGTAGATCTGAAGATTGTACATTTTCTGAAGATCTGACCCAACTACTGGCGTCTTTAGGCAGCGCTCGTTGCCTGGGTTTTCGCATCTCCAAATGATATTTTCAGATATGCTCCAAATTTTCGTTTACTTCCTTTAAAGTCTTACAATTCGCCTTCACCAACCCATTCACCAAACCTCATAATTTAAGTTTAATTGTCACAGAGTCCACGAATAGTTTCCTCATCCCAGGACTGTTCAGTCTAGCCTCAGAGTTGAGAGAGTCCCTCCAAACTGAGGGAAAGCCTCTCGCTCCATACCGCAAAATGCCATTATAATCCCATTAGGACGCCCACTCCAGGGCTAGGAAAACCATTAGCGCAGTAGGCGTCCAATCACTGACATATCATTCTCATCTGATCTGGGTCTAGACTCTAAATATTTATGCATATATGATACGCAGTATGTGTGATATGTATACATATATGGGTCAGATCGTCAGAAAATGTACAATTGGCAGCGCTGCATATTTATCAAAGTTTGAGAAATTAGGCAGAAAATGATAAATATTAGGTATAACTTATTATATTTGGTATTAGGTTGATTCAAAATATTAGTCCCGATATATGTTGAACTCTATTTGAACCTCATTTTTGTCTTAAATTTGGGTTATTTGAGAGGATTAGTAAAAGCGAACTGTACAATTTCTGGCGATTTGACCCATATGATAAATATATTTAAAATTAATTAATCGTATTTTAATCAAATAAAATTATAGGCTCGTTGGGAATCGACCTATATTTTACCGAATAAAATCAGCACATGTTTCAGTAATGTAAAAAGTTTGAAAATGACCTAAACTGGCCGAGATCGTACACTTCTCTGACGCTAGTAATAAAAATAAATTATATAAATATATAAATGTATGTATACATCCAGAATCGCAGTGCACCACTACTCACATTCACCCTGTGCTGGGTGGGGGCCAGTTTGGTTTGGCAGCACTGGGGTGCAGTCAACGGCCATTAAACATAGGCTGGCTCTTGTATTAGCAACGCGTCCCTCGCAAATAGATTTGAATATCATGAATGAGAAATGCTGCTGGCATGATGTAGCTGTGTGTGAAGTACTCGAATCCCCTTACTACTACTCCCCATCCTTGAGCTTTCTGTCAATAGGCTATAGCCGCCACATGGGGTGAGGACTGGTAACGATAAACCTATTGGGTCAGATTTTCAGTAAATGTACAATAATTGGCAGCTGTACACATTTAGTAAATTCTGTTAAATCATGCTGCAATTGGGTCAATATTAGGTAAATTCGAGTATATTCGGCATTGCATTGATTCTAGCAATCTGTTTGGTTAGGTTGAACTGTATTTTGAACGTCATTCTCGTCTAAAATTTGGGTTATTTGAGAGGATTGTTGAAGGCGAATTGTACATTTTCTGAGGATTTCACCCCATTATCGCATAGGGTTACTGGGCCCATGGTCTATTCACAATTGGCAAATAAAGAGTTTATTAATTAACTGATTAATTAAACGAATTAAAATCGTCATTTGTGCGACTGATTGTCTAGTTTTGAATGCTAGTCTTTTGCAAAGAAACAAGATATCTGCATATAGTTGGTAGTACGCTGATTCAAACAATTTATTCGGTTATGTTTTATGTATTTTAAACTTCACTTTTGTCTTCAATCTGGCTTATTTGAGAGGAATTGGTGAAGGCGAATTGTACGTTTTTATACGACTTATACGGAAACCTCAGATTCTTATTTGAAAGAATATGTATACACAGTTGTATGTCATGTAGTCACTATAATTAGATACTGCAATTATAGTTTAAAGCTGCCTTCCCAGGTATTATTAAGATTGAGTGGTTCTTCTGGATTTACACGACCCATGGCCCAAACAGAGAGAGAGAGAAATCATTTTTCCAAGGCCGGGAAAGCCATTTGGAATTTGTATATTTATATATTATTCCAAATGGTTTTCCCGGCCTTGGAAGGGAGGAGGAGGAGGAGGACGACGAGGAGTAGGAGTAGGAGTAGAAGGAGGAGTAGGAGTAGGAGGAGGAGGAGAGAGCCAAAAATCATTTTTTCAAGGCCGGGAAAGCTATTTGTAATTTGTAAAGGGAGGAGGACGAGTAGAAGGAGGAGAAAGCAACAAAATTACTTGTACCTGCTTGCCCTCCCTACTCTCTCTATGTCTCTCCTGTCTCTCTCTCCTATCTCTCTCTCCTATCTCTCCTATCTTACTCTCTCTCCCCACCACACTCTCCTCTCTCCCCTATTGTTGTCCTCTCTCTCTCCTCGCTCTCTACTCTCCTCTCTCTCTACTCTCCTATCTCCCCTCTCTCCTCTCTCTACCTTTCTCCTCTCTCCTCTCTCCCCTCTCTCTCCTCTCTCTCCTCTTTCTCCTGTCTCTCCAGACCCATCTAGCCATTCCCAGGTCAAGGAAGCCATTAACACAGTAGGGTTGCAATCATTGAGAGAACAACAAATTTCCATACAAACTTTATGCAACACACCCATCCAGCCCAATCAATACTAATTGATACGAATTTGTCCTCACTAGTTTATGAAGAAGGCACAGGGTGTCCTGAAAGCTGATTTCTTCCTCACCTGTGCTCACCCATGAAATCATTGTGTATGTAGTATATGGAATTGGCAATTAAGCAGCATAAAGTGACCACCCATTGCCGTCCTTCATGGCTCATTAGCCGTAGAAAAAAGACCTTAACAGTCGGTCTCGACGGGGATTAGAGGACGGAATTCCGTCCTCCAAGAATGTCCTAGACCAGACTCTATTTATTTAGAACGATGACGCTGACAAGTCAGTGACTATCGCTTAAAAGTGTAACAGCAGATGGGTCAAATTTTCAGAAAATGTACAATCGGCAGATCTACACATTTAGGAAATCCCGCTAAATTACACTGAAAAAGGTCAATGATGTGTATATCTGAGTATATTTGGTATTGCTTTGATTCAAACAATCTAGCTGTTAGGGTATGTTGAACTGAATGTTGAACGTCATTTTTGTCTTAAATTTGGGTTATTTGAGAAAATTGGCGAAGGCCAATTGTACATTTCCTGAAAATCTGACCCATTTCCTGAAAATCTGAATAGTCATACATTCAGTCCTATAACTCATAATATGAGTAAATCTGGTGAGATCTTTTTGTCGTAATAACTGGGAATACAGCTTTAAAGGAATCAGGACAGACTTTCTAAATCATTCAACAATTCCAGAAACCATTCAAATATTTCGTTGAAGACAACCTGATTGTGAAGACCAAAGGGTGATTATTAATAATGCATCTATACATAGCAACAACAGAAACAACATTTCAACGCGGGGCACGACGAAATTAGGAGCGTTTCGCTAGGAGCTATTGAAAGAACGATGTTTTTATTTTGTTTTCTGTAAATGGCTTACAAATGGTTGATGCGCTGTTAGTTAGTGTTGCTAAAACTGCACCGATGGGTTTAAAGGGCTTTCCAGAAATAGTATCCTATGGCAACATCCAGAAATTGAATCTGACAATGAAATCAAATGGTATAAATGGGCCGGCTCGCCGGGGAGTTAGTGGTAGTCGGGTGGTTGGAGGATAAATGGCCGCAGGTAAACTACGCTATAGATGGCCACCTTCAAATGTGGCCAGAAAACTTCTGATTCCCGAGAGTGGACTTGGAGAGGGTTCTCTTGGGTTTGATGGGCATTAGTAGAGGACCGGGGTTCTGGCCGTTGGAAAAAAATAGTAATATAATAATAAGAGATTTTATTTCCATATCGCTTATAAATACACAATTATAATACAATGTAGAAGAATATGACTATAATATACAGTGGAACCTCGCATAAAAACACCTCTCTATAAAGACGACCCCTCTGTTAAGACCAGTTTCTCTCAGTCCCAAATTGCTTTACTCTTATTAGATTAACCCCTGTAATGAGACCACCTCGCTATGAGACCACAAATCGTTCAGTCCCAAGGGTGGTCTCAATAGAAAGGTTCCACTGTATTGAAAAGGAGTAATGTACAATGTAATGTCTTTGGAATACCCCTGAATTTGGAGCTAAACATAGATCTAGCTCTTAGGCTTTTTTATTAGTGAATAAGTTAGTGCAAGCAACGATCCTATAGCTACATGCTGTGTAGCTATAGGATCGTTGGTGCGAGGGGCACATCGTAATTGTATGATCAACTTACTTACCATCCATCTTTTTAAAAAGATCTTTACAAGTTGCTATAATCAGTCTAGGCTCAGAGTTGAGAGAGTCCCTTCAAACTGAGCGGACGCCTCTTCAAACCGTAAAAATGCCATTAGAATCTCATAAGGACGCGTAGTCATTGCTAATAAAGAATACCATTATTATTAGGACGCCTACTCCAGAAGCCATTAGCGCAGTAGGCGTCCAATCACTGACATGCCATTATTATCTGATCTGGGAAGCTGTGAGCCTCGACTGTGTTTATAGTTTGCCTAGACTGTGTTTACGGTTATAGTTTGTGATTGTATCGTTATCGTATCGTTACTTGCACTGAATTCAAACGGAAATTAATGATTACGATACGAGCACTCAAAGAGCACCCATATCGTACACATGGTGCAACGGTTCAACGTACCCAGTATCCTGACGGGTTTATTAAATAGGGGGGCGGGGTGTCCTTGTGTAGTCAAGATCTTCTGGAAATTTCCAGGTAATGTACAATTCACTTTCACCAATCCTCTCAAATAACCCAAAATTAAGACGAAAATAAAATTCAAAACACAGCTCAACCTAACCAAACAGATTGCTAGAATCAATGCAATGCCGAATATACTCGAATTTGTATTCACCAAATTACAGCCTAATTTAGCAGAATTTACTAAATGTGTATTGAACATTTTTGAACATTGAACATTTTCTGAAAATCTGACCCAAATCCTCTTGGAGAATGAGGACACAAATATGTTTCCTGGGGCCTGTTTCGTAAGAAGCCCTTCCTTAAAATGTTCCTTGTTAAGTATTTTTCCCTTTGCTTGTTTAGGGAATGACTACGGTTTGAATAAAAATTCGATATTTGAGAACTTGTATTGCTATGATGTAGCCAATTAAAGAGAAACTCTCCGGCAGTACGGAGGTTTCCAGCCACCTTGGAGGTTCATACAACCTTCTAATGTAGAGTAACAATATCATCTCATTCATTGACTGTCGATGATTCTCTACAGAGTTTCACTGAAAGTTTTCATTTACAATTAAATATGCAATATTTGCGCCTTAAGATTAACAATATTCGCGCCTTAGAATTAACGGAATGGATTCACTCGATGATAATCTTAAATCACATACATACATACATTCCATACATACATACATGCATGCATGCATACATACTATACATACATATACATGTACATACATACATACCATACATACATACACATACCGTATACATACAGTGGAACCTCTCTATTAAGACCACCCTTGGGACTGAATGATTTTTGGTCTCATAGCGAGGTGGTCTCTTTAGAGGGCTCTAAATCTAACAAGAGGGAACAATTCGGGACTGGGAAAACTGGTCTTAATAGAGGGGTGGTCTCTATTATGAGGTGGTCTTTATGTGAGATTCCACGTACTGTACATAGGTTTTAATTTACTTTATTTAAGCTCAGGAAGATATCCTATATAACTGTATTTGTATGAATAATACAAATTGAATAATAATATCTAAAGGCCTTGCTCGAAACATTAAGGTAGCCGGCTATAGTGCACAGAACTTGGCCCCTTGGATGTGAGGATCGGTGCCATTATGTGTGGCCTCGATCTATAGTCGAGCAGAACCGCGGGGGATCACTTACTGACTGAAATAGACTATTTAGGTGTGTAGTACTACTCTCATCATACTCCTCTAGTCCTCACTCTCCTCCCACGCTCCTCCTCCTCCTCCTCCTCCTGGGACAGATTGTCAGAAAATTTACAATTCACCTTCACCAATCCTCTCAAATAACCCAAATTTACGACACAAGTAAAGGTAAAAATAGAGTTCAACCTAACCAAACAGATTGCTAGAATCAATGCAGTGCCAAATATACTCGAATTTACCTAGTATTGCAGCTTAATTCAGCAGAAAATACTAAATGCGTACAGCTGCCAATTGTACATTTTCTGAAAATCTGACCCTCCTCCTCCTCCTCCACCTTCTCCTCCCCCTTCTCCTCCTCCTGTAACATTTACCTTGGTGCCAGCTTTTTCATCAGCCCATTCCCCGCATGCGATACTCGCGGCCGCAAAAAAAATAAGGTATTAAATTGTGTGAATGGCTTTTCCAGTGCAGCAAATGGTGTCGGACAGAAACTAGTGTGTTTACGTAAAAAGCGAGTTGCCACTCAGGAGGAGGAGGTTTAAGTAATGTTGATTGTGTATATATGGGGGCATCGCATTTATAAACATCGACAACTGTATCAAATATATATATATATTATATATGAATCATTATTTGGGTCAATTCGCGGAAAATGTATAATTCCTCTTCACCAATCCTCTCAAATAACCTTAATTTAAGACAAAAATAAGGTTCAAAATACAGCTCAACATAACGGAGCTGATACTTTGAATCAACCAATACCAAATATAATAAAATATATCTAATATTTATCATTTTCTGTCTTATTTCGCAGAATTTGATAAATATGCAGATCTGCCAATTGTACATTTTCTGACGATCTAACCCCCCATGATACACACGACCGGCCACCCAGTCAGCAAGCACCGGGGTGGAGGAGAAATAGCACAGTTGGTCAGGCCAGGGTTCGAACCCACAACCCTCGCATCCTCTGGGTCCAAGGTCAGCACCTAGACCACTGTGCCACCCCTCCCCACATCTAGACTACCGTAGCTATGGTTAAACTATGTCATATCAGGGGTCAGATTTGGCAGATCAACACATTTAGCCAATTCCGCTAAATTAGACCGAAAAATCATCAACACTAGGTATATCTGAGTATATTTAGTATTGCCTTGATTGAAACAATATTTTAGGTTATGTTGAACTGTATTTTGAACCTGATTTTTTTTTACTTAAATTTGGATTATTTAAGAGGATTGGTGAGGGCCAATTGTACATTTTCTGGCGATTTCCTCCATTAATGGTATGATGAGAAAGGATTAGGTCAGGAGTAAATATATCGAGAATGAAAATGCCAATTGAGGTACAAACGAGTGATTTAAATAGTGAGAGCATAAGGGTATAACAATCTATATCTAAAAATAAAAAAAATGGGTATACATAACATTGTATGAAAATAATATAATTTATTTATGAATTAAAACCAGGCACATGCAGTTAGCCCTGCTATGAAAGAGCCAATATAAGTGTAATAAGAGATATGACCTTAGGTTTATGAGTTTACTATATGTTACCCTATGCATGACAGACACAACTGGTGGGCACAGGTGGAATTATAGGGTTATGCCTTTCCAAGTAAAGTAGTAATCTAGTTTTACTGGATGAAATAAACTAAACTACAGGGGTATATGGGTGAAATCGCCAGACAATGTACAATTCACCTACACCAACCTTCTAGAATAACACAAATTTAAGACGAAAATCAGGTTCAAAATACAGTTCAACATAACTAGACAGATTTATTGAATGAATACAATACAGAATATCTTCAGATATACCTAGTATTTATAGAATTTCACTATAATTTAGCAGAATTTGATAGATGAGTAAAACTGTAGATTGTGTATTTTTTGAAAATCTGACCCAGTTACCATGCATTGATTAGAATGACCGATTGTTCCTCGGAATTATACCCACCGCTATTTTGATACGTTGCATATAATATACTTTCCGTTGTTAATGTGATATTACACGCTGGGTGTTTACAAAATAAACAAATATCCCTTTCTCGTGAGGTCTTTTGGAACAGTTCCATAATATAACGTTCAAGCTTCTCATTCATGGGTCAATGAGTCTGTTTAATACGTGAGGGAATGCTTTCAATATATACTGAAATGAAACGGATAATTGTAGAATAGCATAGCCGTCATGTGGACCCATACACTTGATAGAAAGTATCCAAAGACATGTCATTTTAAACATAGAATTCATATTAGATATCTCAGTGAAATAGCTGAAACATACATGTATTTGCTTTCACCCCACTAACAATTATCTGTAACTAAGTGTAAGACATTTCGAGCGGTTCTAACATTCCTTTTGAGAAACTTATTCCGGGCATGATGAGGTCGGCAATTTGCTTCACCGTGTGACCATATCGTATTTATAAGCTTCAATGGTCTCGGTCAACTACGAGACCTGTGCCCAGAATGCGCAATATTGCTCTTTTGAAATGTCCTTAAAGTACCTTATCGATGAACGAATATCTATGGGGTAAATTCCATGGGGTGCATCAATGGTTGTGTGAAGTAGACATATTGGCCTTCACTAATCCTCTCCAATAACCCAAATTTAAAATAAACTTAATTAAGAAAGCAGTTCAACATCGCAAACAGATTCTTTAAAAAGAAGGTAATAACAAATATACGGTACTCAAATATACCTATTATTTATCATATTTCATGCTAATTTAACATAATTTATCAAATGTGTATAGAGCTGTCGATTGTACATTTTCTCATGAACTGGCCCATATGGATAAGTAGGTTTGGTTGCAGTAAAGGCCCATTCCCATTACCACGACCAGCCGGCCGATTCTTGCCGGCTGTAATACTTTAATATTGTGTTTTTGCCTTGCGGCGGCCGTACACCAAACGGCCGTTGTAATGTGAATGGGCCTTTAGGCACATTGGTGACTTGATACCCCTCCAGACGGTCACCATTACCTGCAATATTCTTAATTGTATCGTATCGCTGCTCACATTGCATTTATTGAACAGTGGCTCCAACGATAAGAGCCGCTTTTGAACCCGTCTTATCGTAACGATTATGAGCCCTGTTTTGCTGTTTGGAGGGAGAGGCTTTCCCTCAGTATGGAGGGACTCTCCCAAATCTGAGCCTAGACAGGTACCGATTATTTGCTTGGAAAGTAGCAACAACTGAATAGGAAGAGCCTCAATGTGATGGAAAGGGACATTTGGTATTTGCCCGTCACTCCCAAGTGAATCATATTTTTCGGCAAATGCCCAATCTACAGTTCTACACATTTATCAAATTCTGCTAAATTAGAGTGAAAAATGATGAATTCAAGGTATATCTGAGTATATTCTGTATTGTATTCATTCAATAAATCTGTCTCATTATGTTGAACACTATTTTGAACCTGATTTTCGTCTTAAATTTGGGTTATTTGAGAGGATTGGTGAAGGTGAATTGTACATTTTCTGGAGACTTGACCCAGGTAGTCAGTGCTGGCACAACACCGCCACGGGAATGTCCCATAACCACTAAACTAGAAGCTTTGGCTGCCACCCAGGCCACACTGTCACCAAACTTGCTCCTCCTCCAAAGCAAAACATAATTTAAGATCATCTGAGTAAACATCCCTCCTAATTGATCCCCTTTACTCACCCTAATCCGTTGCTGCAAGCGATTAAGTTTTGCTAAGATGTACAATTGAATTAAAACAAGGTAAAAGACAACGTCTGACAGATGCAGTAAAAAACAAATTGGTTAATAAATTAGACAGTCCTTCCTGGATTGCTTGAATTGGTCGACTCGCAAATAGGTCCCGCGGTATTCATGTACACATTATTCACTGTAGGGAATGTGTCCCCCTTCCCCAACAAATAATACAACGATAATTCATTTATATATATTCAGTAATTGGGTCAGATTTTCAGAAAATGCACAATCTACAGTTCTACACATCTGTCAAATCCTGCTAAATTTGAGTGGAAAATGATAAATATTAGGTATATCTGAGTGTATTCTGTGTTGTATTCATTCAATAAATCTGTCTGGTTATGTTGAACTGTATTTTGAACCTAATTTTCTTCTTGAATTTGGGTTATTTGAGAAGATTTTTCAAGGCCAATTGTACATTTTCTGGAGACTTGACCTAATTGATCCTTCTGGTTATTATTGTGTCCTGTATAGTCTAGGCTTAGATGTGAGAGAGTCCTCTCCGGAGTCCCACAAAATGCCATTGGAATCCTATTAGGCGGCTTACTCCAAGGTGGGGAAAGCCATTAACGCAGTTTTTGCTACATGACTTCATAAACAATTATCCACAATTATATTTCCTTTCCTGCAGTGGCTTCACTTATTATTGTTATTTTATTATTATTTCTTAAAAAGTAGCAAGACATTCAGTTCATTATTTCCAAGAGAATTCCAGTTAGTATATTGCATATGTCATACATTGACGTTGCCTGTCACTTGTTTCATAATCATAATAATATTAATCATAATTAATAACATAAATCATAATTAACCATACATAATGATCAAAATGGATCTTTTACATGACAAAAACATGCCTTGCCACACCTGACAGGAACCGTTTGAACTGTTGTCATAAGTATGTATTTCTGTTGCTATGGCTTCACTTATTATCGCTCACCGGAGGGCGTTTTCTCTCGTCCAATTCGACTTCAGATTCTTGTATAAACACATAACAGCATAATGTATTGATAAATTCAGTCCTATGACGATAAGCCATAATCATAAATGTAAATTTGGTAAGATTTATTATTTGTAATAGCTGATAATACAGCTTTGAATTCATTTCAAAAGGGGCTCTATATCAAAGAAACTCACTTGGCAATTACACCATACAGTACCTCATCTCCTTATTCACAAGCTCGTGGCAATGGCAAAAAGTATAATCGATTCAATGGAAACCAAAAATTGATTGAAATGGAGATTTTCATGCTGAACTAATTGGGCCGTTTTAAGCTGACTGGAGGCGGATTTTACCCATTAAGCACGCCCTGGTGCCTCTGCTAGATGTGTTTTGACGCTAATGCAAACGGACATTGTCAAGTTGCTGTATGGATACCACCTATCATGTTCCAAAATTGCTAACAGGAAATGGGCATCACTGCTTGCGCATGCGCAAAGTGAAGGCAAGGATATTGACGATGGGCCGTCCATACCTATAGTCTTCCAGTGGAATACATTCTAGACTGACAGCCTCTTAGATAAGATAAGAATGGCATGTCAGTGATTGGACGCCTACTGCGCTAATGACTTTAATGGCACTGGAGGCTTTCTCTCAGTTGACTCTTAAATATTCTGTTCATTCTGTTAAGCCAGAAATAGAACTGCGCAGACAGGTTACCGTATTTCTAGTATAAAATATTTTTGTCATTTCTATCATATCTTTGAGACACAACATGATGCATGAGATGTACATATATAGATTAATATAGATTTATACTGTTGCCTGGTGGTAATTCCGTTATTCGTGTTATATGTAAGTGTCAGCAACACTAGAATACTATACCGAAACCCAGGGATGTACGGTAACGATGTTTTCTCACAGTAAATGCGCATGTTATAAGTTCCAATAATATTTACTGGAGGTAATAATGGATGATATGTAAGTCAAAGGTTATATAACCTAGAAAACATTGCAGCGAATTTTAAAAATCTGAATCTGATAACCACAATATATAAGATTGCTAAGAATAATTAAGCATTGTATTGGATAGGTTGAAAAACAGTGAATGAATTGTTGAATAATAAGGATCTTACTGATTGAGTGATATTGCATTCTTATTTATTTACTGGGCGGTCGAGGAAGAACTGCAAGTGAGCAGAGGACTGAAACCTATTCGTGTTCATGTAATCATGTAATTGTAATGAAATAGTATTTGAATAAAAGCATTATATCTACATATATACGTGAGATAGACCAGTTAGAAGGATTTCTTAAGCAGCTGAGGAGTACAGTTATATAGCTACAGCTTCTTTCGCAGGCTGCCCAGGATTGGGGTATGACCCTTTACTGAACTGTTGAAATCGCATCATCAATGTAACACGTGTTAAGATTTCATTCGCTCCAGGGTCAAGTCTCCAGAAAAAGTACAATTGCCCTTCACCAATCCTCTCAAATAACCCGAATTTAGGACGAAAATCAGGTTCAAAATACAGTTCAACCTAACCTGACAGATTTATTGAATGAATAAAATACAGAATACATCCAGATATACCTAGTATTTATGATTGTTCATTCTAATTGAGCAGAATTTGATGGACGTGTAGAACTGCAGATTGTGCATTTTGTGAAAATCTGACCCATCAGAAGGCAACAGACCTGCATACCCAGGGTCGCTCCTTAGCCTCATTATATGAATTAGCTATGTCGGCCTGACAGGGTTGGCTGTGCCGGGATCCAAACTAAAGCCCCAACTGTGGTGCACTGTTAGAAGAAATTACGTCAGATCATCACATGCGAATGCCTCATTGTCTGGAAATGAGGGTCTGTAACTCCTTGCCTTAATGCCTGGCACATTCTTGTACCCCATTGGCAGCTTCTGGTTCTAGTTCTCTCTCTCAGACCTCATTTACAAGTCAAAATTACAGCTCCAGTCTATGCTTAAGCCCGACGCACACATAGCCGATTTGGCTCCCGATTGTCCCAAGATTTGGGTCTCCCAATGAATCCTAAGATATCCAACCATGGTTTATGTTATTTCACAAACATGAACCAGGATTTGAAATGAAATCCTAAGATTCATCAGGAGACTCAAATCGTGGGGCAATCGGGGAACAAATGCTCCATGTGTGCGTCGGGCGTAAGAGTTGAGCAAATTTCTCCAAAATGAGGGAAAATCCTCTTGCTCCAAACCCGCCAAAATGCTATTATAGTCCTACTAGATGGCCTACTTTCCATGGCCGGGAAAGCCATTGGCTCAGTAGGCGTCCAATCATTCACATACTTTTCTTATCTGATCTGAGTGGCTGTGAGTTAGCCTAGACTGGCTCTGGGAGCTGGCCTCCCTTCCACTATCTTCTAAGATAAAATGCTCTTAGATAAAATGCTCTATATTTGTTCATGAGTGATCGAGTTTGGAAATGGGATTACGATCTACAGGTGAGGGAAGAGTAACGGGTGGAATTACCACAACAACAGAATCTCCAGGCACCTCTTCATCGGCTCACCTATTGGGTCAGATCGTCAGAAAATGTACAATTGGTCTTCACCAATCCTCTCAAATAATCCCAATTTAAGACGAAAATCAGGTTAAAAATATTAGTCAGGTTCACTATGTATTTTCGTTGGCATTTTTTGGAGATTAGTAAAACTATACATTTTTGAAAACGTCAGAACGTCAGCAATCAGAAAATGGATGATGTCATTTGCGCCAAAGTCTATTTTTGTGAATTATCAATATTTTTGTTAAAAAAGTGAAAAATATGATTTTTAATTAATGAAAAATTCTAAATCATTAAGAGATTAGTAAAACTATACATTTTTGGAAACGTCAGAACGTCAACAATTTTAAAATGGATGATGTCATTTGGACCGAAGCGTATTTTTGCAAATTATCAATGTTTTTGTAAAAAAAGGGAAAAATATGATTTTTAATTAATACAAAATTCTAAATCGTTTAAATCATTAAGAGATTAGTAAAACTATATATTTTTGGAAACGTCAGAACGTCAGCAATCTTAAAATGGATGATGTCATTTGGACCGAAGTGTATTTTTCCAAATTATCAATGTTTTTGTAAAAAAAGTGAAAAATATGATTTTTAAATAATAAAAAATTCTAAATCATTAACAGATTAGTAAAACTATATATTTTTGGAAACGTCAGAATGTCAGCAATCTTAAAATGGATGATGTCATTTGGACTGAAGCGTATTTTTGCAAATTATCAATATTTTTGTAAAAAAAGTGAAAAATCATTTTTAATTAATAAAAAATTCTAAATCTGGGTACAAAACTAATATTTTCATGGCATTTGGACTTTATAATGCAGTGACATGGTGGATTTAATTATACATTGATATATTGTAAGATATTAAGGTCAAATGGGGTCACCACATAAACATTACCCATATAAACTAAGGTACCATATCTGTTAAAGATTACAGTAAAGTTGCAAATTATTGGCAATGGTGTCAAAGAAAATTAATATTAGATATTATAGAAAACATGCAATAAGACTACTAGTTTTCCATGTATAAATGAAGGGTCTGTCTTCAATTTCTGCTGGATTTTATTATATATCAACCTGTGAATGCATGGAACACTGGCAAAGCCTTTGCACATTCCACACCAAGACATGTCCATCCTGGCTTTATTTCCACAACCCCAGATGCCAATGAAATGCATGTATTTCTCAGCAAGAGTTCATAATTGGCTATAACTAATATTAATACATCTGTGTCTGGGGAGAAGAACATCAGTGGTGCGTCCAAGGGGTTTCTCTGAGATGCCTACACTGCCTGGTGGATCAACACTGTGTCTGCTTCTTCATGGTTGTCTTCAAAATGTAATGGATGGTTGCTTTTAGTACATCCTGAGGCAGAAAAAAATTACTACTTTGTTTGAGTCTTTGTTATATTTGAGGATCTTGGTAGCAAGATATCCAGTAAGGTCAGCATTTGTTTGGTCATGAGAAAGGAATCGACTCATTGGAATGTTTTTGATGCTTGTATCATCTTTTACCTGATACTGGATTGAATCCTTTCCCTGTCTTCTCTTCTCTCTTGTGGCAAGCCTTAGGGAATCAGCCCTGTAGGTGTCAAACACCAGAATTATCTCATCAAAGTCTCTTGTTAGAGATATCAGTTGGTCATTAAACCATTCACTGAGGTCCTTTACTGTCACAACTTAGTTAACTTCTGGACAACTACTATACCATCCACCAGAGCAATCTTGGGACTTGGATATCCATCATCTGTAGGAATTGCATAAACTGAGTCTGTAGTTACAGGACAGTACAGCATGAATCCAGAATTTTGATGTGGGCTATCTACACTTGTCAAATTTTTCAGTGCATTGATTAACTTTGATTTGTCAGTGCATGGCAGCATTGCTCCATCCAGGGAAAATAGTGCCCTTGGGGTCAAAGTGAACTCATAGTTTTCTATGGCATAATTCTGGTTGATTTCTCGGTTGGATCTTGCAAGGACCATCAACCTGCCATAAAGATCCTTTGTCTCCTTCAGATCCAACTCTCTTGAGAGGCAGGACATTTCTGGTGAAGCCATGAAAAATCGCTGTCTAGCATTTGCATTGTTAGAAATGCCAACCAGTCCAGAGTGAACCTTCATTAGCTTGTTCAGGTGTTCACATGCATGATCTGCACCAATAGACAAAAATGGAATGTCACCCTTGAATACTGAAGTTCCCTCCAAGTCTCAGGATGACCGATTCTCAAGTCCCACATGTCTACAATGTATCAGGGGAAATACTTGACTATTCAGGGGACAGACACCAATAAGTATATTAACTTAGCCCAGTTTAAGCAGATTTTCATAGTTTTTGTTATTTAAAAAGACAAATTTGTTGAAACCTGTAGATTTTTCAATTGAAACTTATCATCCTGATCTATTTTGGTCATATATCTGAATATTGGTCATAATATTAACTCTGACATTAAAAGAAGTGAAAAAAAGAAAGACAATCTTAACGATGCCAAATTTGAGTGGCAGCCTTTTTGGTTTTGCGTATTTTTGAACTTTTTCATGCTCCGATTTTTTCCAACTTTTGATATGTTGTTCAGAACATCTGAAATTATTTGAAACAATCATGAATACGCTGTTTAACATGAAACCTTTAATTGAATTGCATGATTATTTTTCATTAAAATATTATTTTTCACTTTTTTTTAACAAAAACATCAATAATTTGCAAAAATACGCTTTGGCGCAAATAGCACTATGCATTTTGAGATTGCTGACGTTCTGACGTTTCCAAAAATGTATAGTTTTACTAATCTCCTAATGATTTATAATTTTTTATTAATTAAAAATCATATTTTTCACTTTTTTTACAAAAATATTGATAATTCCCAAAATAGTCTTCAACGCAAATGACATCATCCATTTTTGGATTCCTGACGTTCTGACGTTTCCAAAAATATATAGTTTTACTAATCTCCTAATGATTTAAATTTTTTTATTAATTAAAATCATATTTTTCACTTTTTTTACAAAAATATTGATAATTTGCAAAATTGGCTTCAGCGGAAATGACATCATCCACTTTTGGATTGCGGACGTTCTGACGTTTCCAAAAATGTATAGTTTTACTAATCTCCACAAAATGCCAACGAAAGTTAAAAAATGAACACAGTGAACCTGACTATATAGTTCAACATAACCAGACAGATTTATTGAACGAATACGACACATAATATACTCAGATATATACCTATTATTTATCATTTTTCACTCTAATTTAGCAGAATGTGATAGATTTGTAGAACTGTAGATTGTGCATTTTCTGAAAATCTGACCCTATTACTTCTTTTTATTTTCGACCCGCCCGATGTGAGTATACATGTATACATGCAACCTCGAGTCTGTTATTAATTGCCATGATAGGGGAAGAAAACGTTCCGATAATTAGTCGAGCAAAACTAGAAAACATCAATGGATGATAAAGCGTTTTTTTCTGTAACTGCGATTTACATTGATTTGGGCATAAATGAATAAAAAAAAAACTACTCGGGAGAAGAATGCAAGTCATTGTTTTGGGCTTTTTAAATAAATCCTTGAAAACGGGCAAATGTGCCTGAAACGTCGGACCCCACCCAATAAACTTTCACATTGTGATAATTCTCATCTCGAGAAGCAAAATCAAATGAAATACATCTAGGATAACGTTTCATGAAAATGAGGGTTTTTTTTACTTTTCTTGCCGGGATTGGCACGTACACTACTTGGGTGATATATTGCCGCTTATTATGGCAAAATCTTTAACCGTTTTGTTAAGAATTTCTTCCCTCAGAAGGCTCATGTTTTTCAATGATCGATAAGTTGCCAGATCTGGCTTATTGCTTGCAGATAATCTCCAAAAACTCCCATAGTAGTATATTACTACTACATGTATTTGTAATCCCAGCACGCTACCCTTTATTCCGGGTTTGTCTGCGCTATAAACGATCATATATATGTGATTTGTTCCAGGGAAATGAGTTACAAGTAGCAAAAAATGGATTTTGAGATACCATCATATTTGAAAAAAAATGAGATCAAGCGGACTCAAATCATAGGAAACATGAAGGACGTCTAAGAAGTATTTCTATATTTCATGTTTGATATTTTAATTTTTCATATATTTATGTTTGAAAAAAAATTGCAATATTTCTGGGTGGGCAATTCCCAGTAGAGTAATTCTATGTACTCCATACGATTATCTTAAAATGCTAGGATATCTTAAATACATTGTCTCGAAATTTGGTACCCATATTCATGCTACGATAAGCGTCAAGCACCCGAAAAATGAAAACATTCCCACAAATTTATCTTGCGAATAAAACACTTTGAAAAATAGCAATTTTGCAACTTGTGACTCATTTTCTTGAAACACATCACATATAGGAGAGAAGAGCCAGTTTATGCCTGCAGGAGGGTGTAATCCCCCAGCCTTTTCATGTAGGTACATGTTTTTGTTTACTTGGCGCACTGCTTGCAGAAGTGCAGAACACCCAAACCCATGTTGTAAGTAGCGAGGTAAATAAATGATATAATGTTTCATCTGCTGGGGATAATTGATGCAACGGTTTGGTCTGCCTGTTTGTCAGGTGTGAACGCAGGTGTTGAAAGGGAGGAGGAGTAGGTGCTGGAGGAGGAGCAGGAGGAGCAGGAGGAGGAGGAGGGCGGGCCCCTCGATCATGCTCGAGGCAATGGGTGGAGTACGCCACCGTATTGGCCTAGCGCACCGACTGCACTGCACTCCCTCCCTCCCACCTTTCTCTCCCTCCCCCTATTCTACCACTCGCTGGCGAGCAGAAGAGCAGCTCCTGCGAGCTACATGACCACGCATGATGATCATAATCGAGTACATACATACATACATACATATACCCTGGCAATGTACTCCCGCATTATCGGATGTTTTCAGTAGTCCAACGTGTTGTCTTTATCTCGCGCTTGATGCTCCGCCTTGCTAGTCCTCCTACACGCTCCCTACCTATACTCCAGGGCATCAGCCTCTCTAGATGGTCTTCTTAAAATGTAACCATACAAATCCATTATTTTTAAGGTGAGATGATACTCTGATTCAAATAAGTTTACCGATGGGGCAGTTTGGTTTTCGTCGCTACCATGAACGATCGGTCCTTCGGGGTATACCTAACCACTTTAGGCAGAGACTAAAAAGATTAATAACCTTCATTTCGGGCCTGCTGCTGTGTGTATAATCTATCCTCCGCTTCTTCTCGGGCTTATATTCGGTTACTAATCCGTTACTATTACTCCTCGGATTTATTTCAAAGTATATCAAAAGAAATATGGCATACATTTATGTTTCAATAATGCCTTAAAGGAGGGCAAAATCTCCTTTCTCAAATAGTTTCTGCCCCCTTTTTTCGGAAGGCAAATCCATAGAGGGTTTTCTAGGAACACCGATGCTCGTCCCCCTTCCCCCCGCCTCCCCCTCCCCCTATCCCGGGCAATCTCTCCAGGGGCGCCCGTACCCCCTCGGGAGTCTGACCCCGCCCATTTTTACTCATCTTCAAACATCACCTAACGACTACTATTCCTCACCTCTCGCTACAACGCCCTTGGCCTACACTCCTAGAAAAAAATCCCATATGGTGATCCCTTGAGGGTCCTTCATTAGCTCGCTTATCTGAAGAAACTAATAGGCCTCCTCCACCCGGTCGCAAGGAACAAGCGATTGCCTGCGACCGTCAATCCAATGCCAGCAACACCTAAAGATTTCGAAAGAAATCGCAGATTTAGTGGAGGAGCTTCCACTTGACCACAAGGTCTCTCTCTCTAGATGCATAATCGCCATGAATCGCAATGAATCGTGTAGAAGATTCACATCACAATGCTAATAAATCATCCAGCTGGAAGACGTTCTAGGAACCTGAAGAGTCCTCCAAACCTGTGGTCCTACTATTGAAACCTTTATTTCTAGGAATGCACTGTATGAGGTCTATCTCTCCCCCGAGTCTCTCCCTCTATCGCTAACAATCACTCACTCACCTATACTACCCACGTTTCACTCAGCGTCTTCAACCCTTAGTAGTGCTGGGTAATCACACTCATAGATTCAATGTTGACAAAATCTAGGGAGGCATATTGTAATAAATCATATCCCTTTTCTCCTCCTCTACCCACTCTACCACCACCACCACCACCAAGAACCACCACTGCAACAATCTACCACCCCAAGGCTCCTATGTGGGTGAAGTCGCCGGAAAATGTACAATTCACCTTCACCAATCTTCTCAAATAACCCAAATTTCAGAAGAAAATAACGTTCAAAATACAGTTCAACCTAACCAAACAGATTGCTAGAATCAATGCAATGCCGAATATATTCGGATTTACATAGTATTGACCACATTGCAGCCTAATTTAGCAGAATTTACTATAATGTGTAGAGCTGCATTATTGTACATTTTCGGAAAATCTGACCCATGCTCGAGTTAACACCTAGGGAAACTCATAGGCCCAATCAGATATCAAGTATGCAAACCGATGTAAGAAGCTGGCGTTTGTGAACTGTCCTTGCAATGCACGCTATTTGACATTGAGCCCCTGTGCAAGAAACTTATATCAGAACTGCAACACTAGGGGGCTCTTATTCGAGTTCTCTGCCTCTGATGTAGAGGGCGCATCAGTATACTTTTGGGTCAGAGGTAGGCCATGCAAACTGGGAGTACCCCTGAGGAAGCATTCTCAGGTGTGTAGAGTAGAGAGAGGAGGAGATAGAGAGGAGAGAGATAGAGAGGAGGGGGAGATAGTGCATGCACACAGGCAGAGAGTGAGAGAGAGAGAGAGGGCCCGAGGTAGAAACGCGGGCTCTCCTATAATATATACTTGCTCTTAGTGGCTCTTCCGTGATACATCTCTTCCTAACACCTCAAGGCAATGGATAACAACACCGAAGTCAAGTAAGTGTGTGTATATACATACAGGAGGTAAAAGAATGAGTGGTGCTGCTGGTGGTGGTATCAATGCCCATCATCAAATAATTAGCGGGTGACTTTTAGAGATTCTTTTCATTCAGAAAGTGTTGTGAGCATGCAGCCATCGCCTTTCATACATCCCAACTCATATAGCAACAATCTCTGTAAAGCGTACGTAACTAAATATGTATAGGAACAGAGAGTGGTGGAAAGGGGTGGTAAAAGTACAAGTGGTTATAATAATATTGTCATGATATTAATCTTTCACTATATTGGTGACAGGCTAAGCTATGTATGTAGACGTTCTACTATACAAATGTATATATACATGAAGTTGTAAGGGCCGTCAGTACTCATTGCAGCAATTATAGTCACAAGACACTTAGCAGGAGTACCTTGAATTGATAATAAAATGAAAACTGTTTTGGGGTGAATTCCCTCAGTTTGAAGGGACTCTCTCAACTCTGAGCCTGGACTGAAGCTGGAGTATACGAAAAAGAAAAAGATAGATTATTTCAAAAGCATAAATCAGGATTTGAAATGAAATCCTAAGATTCATCAGGAGACCTAAATCGTGGGGCAATCGGGGGCCAAATCGGCCATGTGTGCGTCAGGCTTTATTATCGCATAATTTACGATATAATGTCCTAGTGGATCCCTAGTTTAACCAAAATGAGCCTGTGACATCGCGATGGTTGCTTATTGAGATTTGATTTAAAGCTGCATTCTCAGCTTTTATTACGACGATGAAAATCAGACAAAATTTACTCACATTATGACTTATAGGACTGAATTATGAAGCCGTGTAGCAAGAACCACAAGGAGAAATTCTCCAAGTTGGAAAAGAATACAACTAAAAGTAGAAATATTTAGTGACCTGAGACTGCAGCTTGAACCAGAGCTTGCCACACATCACAGATTGCTGACTATGGGTGCACAGTCGCCAGAAACTGTACAATTCACTTGCACCAATCTTCTCAAATAACCCAGATTTTAGACGAAAATAAAGTTCAAAATACAGTTCAACCTAACCAAACAGATTGTTTGAATCAATGCGATGCCGAATATACTCGAATTTACTTTGTATTGACCAAATTGCAGTCTAATTTAGCAGAATTTACTAATGTGTACAACTGCCAATTGTACATTTTCGGAAAATGTGATCCACATAGACTTGTCTCACTCCGTGGTGGTGAGAATGTTTCCTAAGATCATTGTAGTTATTTAAATTTTTCACAAGAAACCTTCTTCGTTGGAAGAGACATTCGAGACAATGGAATACTATTTCCAGTTTATTATACACGCATTCAATACTGAGGCCCCGACAGCCGCACATTACTTGTAACGTGGTATTGGACTAGTACATTACCGGCGCGTTGTCATGGCGACGCAAGTTTGGTGGCGCAAGATTGCCGACGCAAGGTTGCCGACGCAAGTTTGCCAGTGCGAGTGCTTTCTTTCTCCATGTTTCAACTGTTTCTAGTTCCATTTCTCTTATACGAAACCAGATATTATGGTAAATTATGTTATTATCTTTTTAATTAAGCACGTTTTACATTCAAATCTAGGCATGTATAATAATCAACTTATAGGACTCGTTGCCGCACGGACGCGTAAATAAAGGACTCGATCTTCGATCTCGTCCTTTATTTACGCGCCGTGCGGCAACTCGTCCAATAAGTGCTAATTATTATACACGCATTCAATACTGAGGTCCCGACAGCCGCACATTACTTGTAACGTGGTATTGGACTAGTACATTACCAGCTCGTTGTCATGGCGACGCAAGTTTGGTGGCGCAAGATTGCCGACGCAAGGTTGCCGACGCAATCAACTTACTATAAGGCATGTATAATAATCAACTTATAGGACGAGTTGCCGCACGACACGTAAATAAAGGACTCGACCTGCGGTCTCGTCCTTTATTTACGCGCCGTGCGGCAACTCGTCCTATAAGTGCTAATTACATTACTAGACCTACTCCGACCTAAGGTTTTGATACATCCTAACAGTTGATGGAGGGAATTTTTCTCAGTTTGGCAAAATAATTCAAACATGCGCGTTACTCGCTGAGTGAACTGTTTATATGGATGATGTCACCAGAAGTTGCACAATTTGCCTTCATCAATCCGCTCAAAAATCCCAAGTTTAAGTCGAAAATGAGGTTCAAAATACAATTGTACACAACTGAACATACTTATTGAATCGAGACACTAACATATATGTAGTCATAAATGCCTAGAATCTATCATTTCCCAGCCTTTTACTAAATAAGTAGAGCTGTCGATTATACGTTTTCTGGCGTCCTGGGTCATATGGGTCAGACCTTCTGAAAATGTACAATTCGCCTTCACCAATCCTCTCAAATAACCCACATTTAAGACAGAAATAAAGTTCAATATAGAGTTAAACATAGTAAAACAGATATATTAAACCAACACAAAACCAAATATACTCAGATATAATCGGCATTCATCATTTTTCAGCCTAATCTATCAGAATATACTAAATGTATAGAGCTGCCAATTGTACATTTTCTGACGATTTAAGAAATAGATTGTGTTTTTTTTGTCATGAAGCAACCTCAAATTTCCCTGTACATCCTGATCTAAATCCTGATTTATTATACGGTGGAACCTCTCTATTAAGACCACCCTTTGGACTGAATGATTTTGGGTCATATAGGTCTCATAGCGAGGTGGTCTCTTTGGAGGGCTCTGAATTTAATAAGAGGGAATAATTCGGGACTGGGAAAACTGGTCTTAATAGAGGGGTGGTATCTATTATGAGGTGGTCTTTATGTGAGGTTCCACTGTATATGCCTTTAATAACCTATAAAGGAGGGTTATAAAACCATTTTGTAGACATCTCCAAAAACTAATTCCAGCGTTTGAAGTGCCAGGGCCGTATATACGACTATATACTGGTGTATATATATATATGCATACAACGTATCACACTCTAGATACGTCCTTTCATATACAATGCCTATATAATAAAATAGAGCCTAAACCTGTGACCTGTAACATGGAAATTATTTACACAACCCCAATAATGTTTGGTGATACTTCGCTATGCAACATTCCACATATTGTCACGTATACGGGTAGAAAGGTTATACCATCCCCAAACCACTTAATTCCACGTTAATATTGGAAGGGAAAACAGACAAATATATATATAAAAATGAAAGATGCATGTCTGACTGCGTATGTGCCGTGTTGCGTTGATTTTTAAAATCTGTTCGGTTGTCCAACATGGACGCGAATCAGATTATTGCAGAATTGAAATTAATGTTTTTGCAGATTTCTTTTGCTTTGTATAATGACTATAAATAGAATTGTTTTAACATCAAAAGACGCCACACCAGGTGGAGTTTTTTTAGGCTCTGATATATGAAGGTAGCCACCCACCGCCCCCCCCCCCACACAAATATATTCATTTACCATTTGCGTCTCCTGATGAATCCTCAGGAGACCCAAATCGGGGGGCAATCGGGAGGCAAATCGGCTGTTTGGGGGCCGGGTTTAAGAATCACTGCCCGGATAATACAGGTAGCCACTTATTCTTGTATTTTATTAACAATTCCACTCCCACCCCACCCCACCCCACCCCAAAAATAAAAAAGATATTATGATAATTTAAATTTTCTAATTATTATTATCTTTTCAAGCCACCATCATATTATTGTAATCGCTCTCTATCGTTATAATTTAATATCTTTTAAAATGACTCAGGTTATGAGGAAAACAACATTTTGTGTAATTCATATCCTGAATAAAATACTTTTCAAATCAAAATCAAATCCATCCCAGCCCCCGTACACACCCTAGTAACCTCCTCTGCATATGTGATGTGTTTCAAGAAAATGAGTCACAAGTCGCAAAAAATAGATTTTTGAGATATCAACCAAGCGGATTCCAATGATGGTAAACATATATATATATAGGGCGGTTAATAAGTATTTCTATATTTTAAGTTTGATATTTTTATTTAAAAACAACAACAACGTTTGAAATATTTATGTGAGGACGATTAGTGAAGTAGCTAAATATACTCCATAGTGTGACCTTAGAAATGCATGGATATATTTAATACACTGTCTTGAAATTTGAAACATATATTCATACGACTTAAAGTGGTAGATACACCAAAAATGAGAAAATTCCTACAGAGGAATCTTGTGATTTTAAAACACATTGAAAAATATAGATCTTGCGACTTGCGACTTGTGACTCATTTTCCTGAAACACCTCACATACAACCCATGTTATCATTGCTGAGGTATAGAGACAACAAGCAGTGAGCAGGATTTATTCCCGCTGTCATGATGCAGATAATTGTAGGCAAGGCCACAACAATAGGTGTGTTTCCGCTATTATAGCTGAGGTAAGGCCACAAGAAAAATAGGTGTTTCCGATTACCCCACCCCCACCCCCACCTACATAGAGAAACCTTCCCCTACCTATAATTTCTTGATTTTTCTTTCCTGATTTTTTGTTACTATACCGTACTTTTGGGGGGATTTTGTGACAAAAAAAGCTAAGAAAAGAGGAAAACGGGTTTTCCTAGCCCGGAACTGTCAAAAAGCACATTTCCCTTGTTCAAAACAACTGTTGTTGTAAAATAGACATTTTTCTCAGTTCCTGGGAAGTGGTTTCCTAAAAAAAATGATTAGAAAAAGTCACCAACCCCCTACCTAGTTTTCAGCCAGATAAATTGGAAACACACCTATTTTATCGTTGGCCAAAGGGGCAGAGGGTAACTTTTTTTAGAAACCACTTTCTAGGAGCTGAATCTATATCCTAGGTATAGCTGTTTTTAACAAGAGAAATATACCTTTTAAAGTGACACTTCTCACTGTTGTTGGCTAGATTATGGAGTAACGGAATTTCTACTTCATTTTCTAGTATTTGATTCACCTTACCCTACCTAACTAACTCCTGTGGATATCAAAACTCTAACATTTATATCATATCAGATATTTGGTAAAATAGTGAGCAAAATCGTTTTTGCACACCAACCCGAAATGTCAAAGTGGCAGTTGGTTTGTCATCTGGAGTTACATAATGCCAGGCTTTTGACTAGAGCTTGTCCATAGACTCCTGGGTTAAAACTAGCCGAATCATCAACCCTATACCGTGCTACTGTGTACGCGTGATTTGAATGGGTTGTATGTACAGCTAGGTTAAAACTAGATACATCCATGGGCATTAGTGAGTGGGGGCAGCACTTGACGGCTACTATTCTGTGATTTGAAAGCTGGTCTATTCATTAAACTTATTTAATGATTATTGAATGAGGAAACAATGTTGGGGCTCTATACTTTATATATTGTCATACATATCCTATATGGTTAGACTGAATAAGTTTCATGTGATTCTGTGACTACAAGTTTTAACTATATAAGCCACTTTAAGGGTTTATTAGTAAGACGTGTTAGCCTGATTTTAGCTGGGGGGGGGGGAGAGAATCCCCACAAAAAGTTCATTAAGTAGGGGTAAGTAGGGGGGTAGGTAAAGGGGGGGGGGGTGTAAATCGGAATGACACCTATTTGCCAATGTTTGGAGGATTTATTTTCATGTTGCAGGTAATTGTAAGCAATATTTGGATTGATGGGCCAGATCGTCAGAAATGTACAATTGGCCTTGTTATATTATAGGGAGTTGTGGAAGATTCACCAATCCTCTCAAATAACCCAAATTTAAGACGAAAATCAGGTTCAAAACACAGTTCAACGTAACCAGACAGATGTATATTGAATGAATATAATACAGAATATACTCAGATATACCTACTATTTATCATTTTTTCACTCTAATTTAGCAGAATTTGATAGATGTGTAGAACTGTTGATTGTACATTTTCTGTAAATCTGACCCTGATGTTTCTTTCTCCACCTGTGTGTTGCAGATCTCCTGGTCGAGGCAGTTGCTTACGGACACGTTGCCTCCTGCTCATTATAGCTGTGCTCATACTGCTGCTGCTCGCTGTTGTAGCCGTCTTCTTAGTCATATACTTCATTACACTTAACCGTAAGTGCCACATTTTATAATAATAAAAATTATAATAATAATAATAATAATAATAATAATAATAATAATAATAATAATAATAAGAAGAAGAAGAAGAAGAAGAAGAAGAAGAAGAAGAAAATTATTTTATTTCATGACTAACATATTACAAAGGAGCAAAATTCAAAGAAAACCTCAGAAAAGAAAATACAGGTAGTACACCTCAGGTCTAGACCTGGTCTTCCTGCTTAGTATATATAAATATGGTATATATGAATTTATTATACGTGCATCCCTCTTGAGAGTTGCAATAAGTGGGATGCAATAAAAAATATTCATATAGTACACATACTATATATGAACTACTTCGTCACCAAGTCGGCTAATTTTTAACTTTTTCAGATTTACGCATGATACATTTGTGATTACAGATCAAGTTTTATGCACATATAATAAATATAGAATAATAGAACTCGCCTGCAATAATTGGAAATTTATTGGATGTGATTGGTCTGCATAAGCACTCTGCCTACGGCATCGGGCTTATGCAGACGAATCAAGTCAATTTATTTGACTTATTTATTCGATTATTGCCAGCTCGTTCCATTCTCTCTATATATATATCAGCAGTGCTGTTCTTCCCAGGTACCCTTAGGCATATTGTAAACAAAAGTTTTTGCTTGAAGCCTACATCTAACATCTAACATGTGAATAAAATACAGACTAGAATAGATAACAATATGGTTGAAAATTTATTTCTTCAACCTAAGAAGGTAACTGTAGTTTTCGGCATCCTGTACTGGATAGAAGCCAAAGCATCCTGTACTGGATGGAAAAGAAAAATTGTTAAAGTAAAAGCTATACAATCCTACACTAGATGGTTTGACAAGTTCAATACATCACTGACTAATGTAGGATGTTTGCATTAAAATGTTCTGGTTCTCCTATACATAGCTATAATACACAAGATACATATGAATAATAGTAATAATAACACCTCAGTCATACACACAGCTGTCCAAGGAATTCTTGAATATGACCCAAAATGAAAAAATAGACCCATTGAACGATGTAGGGAAGACCTCACCACCCGTCTCCAGCTGCAGAACCAGCCCAAGAACATATTAGACCTGTTCTTTGTATGAATCATGATAATAAATTCTTTGGGGAAGTTCCAGGGGAGCATACAAGAACATTGTCACATTGCCCAGATAGAACCTATTGTACAGAAAATATTCCCCATACTGTGGAGCAGGCATCTGGAACAGCATGCCTGAACTTTCTGAACTTATGCTTATTATGATGTGAATACATAGTCACGATTCGAAGTAAGACTTGGATCTGCGAGTCATAAAAGTTCGCAGAAATTCGCAGAAACTGTAAAAATAAATCGTGGATGCGTGGGACCGGCTGCGACAAATCGCAGAATCTTACCACTAATTGTGAGGTCCAAAATCACCCCATTCACTCACGATCTTAGGCATGATTTCAACTCACAATTCATAGTAGCTCTTATGGGTGAAATCGCCAGAAAATTCGCCTTACGATTCGCCTTCACCAATCCTCTCAAATAACCCAAAATTAAGACAAAAATGAAGTTCAAAACTCAGTTCAACATAACAAAATGGATAGTTTGAGACAAGGCAATATCAAATACACTCAGGAACACCTAATACTGGTCATTTTTCAGTCTAATTTATCAGAATTTGATAGATGTGTAGAACTGTAGATTGTGCATTTTCTGGAAATCTGACCCTAATAATATGAAATAAGCAGTACTTCTGCGATACATTGTGGATGTGTGTGACCAGCCACGATTAGTCGGAGACCTAATGGTATTTTCCACCACTAATTGTCTTGAAATATTCAAACAAAACTGACTATAACTTCACTAATTATAGAAGTACCAAAACGATCTTTTCACTTGAGCTACTCAAACATATGTACGCCTACTCAACTGGGTTAAATTTGTGACTCGATCTCGACCCGAATCGTGCTCCGAATCGTGAATGTATGGGGGAAAGAAAATTGCTTGAAATCAAAAATCGCACAGGAATCCCACAATCTCACACACAATTAGTCATAGACCATGAAATCGTATGATTTACTAAAATCGTGACTGTTCATCGTGTCAGAAATTGCTTAAAAATCGCAGCGGTTTGACGAAATTACCAATGTGTTTTTATAGCTTTTATTTTTGTGAATTCATAATTATTATGAATTTACCATGTGTTATTTTAATTTCAAGCACGCCAATTTATTCTCAAGAAGAAGAAATTGAAATAAGTTCACAAACTCTCAGCACGTTTCAAAGAATTTTAAATTGTCTAGGCTCACAGCCTCTCAGATTAAATAAGAATGGTATGTCAGTGAAAGGAAGCCTACTGCGCTAATGGCTTTCCTGGCCCTGGAGTAGGCCACCTATTGGGGTTATAATGGTATTTTGCTCTTTTGAGCAAGAGGCTTTCCCTCAGTTTGAAGGGACCCTCTCAACTCTCAGCCAATAGTCTAATAAAAATTGCGCTAAATATTTTGTACCGGTCCACCACGTTTTTTCTTGCTACAAAAGCTTAAAGAAGCCGCGATGCCTAAAACAAGTTTTCATTTTTGTTTCTCTGCTATTTATAGCAGAGAAACAAGTGTGTTACTATGAAATACGCCAATCACTGATAGTGGATCACATCTGATAATATTCTTTAGCTGTCTGTGAGGTGTTTAAGCATGCCTTAGCATGCCTTATCTAATCCTTTGAATCAGGTGCTATGTATCTCACTTCGTCGTTATAGTTACACTGATTGACAGCTTTTCTATAGCCAAGGGAGCTCAGCCAAGGGAGCTGATTGGCTCTTAGCTGATTGGCTGTTAGTAAGTGTTAGTAATGGACGAACCAGAGCTCCCTCCGCTCTGTGTACATGTGTAGTCCTATAGCACTACACAGTGGAGAGACCACTGAGTGACCCTTGTTTGTGGGACTGTTTGGGTCGGGGCATTGAGACGCACATGTGGTGGTCATCTGTTTATGGTTTGAAGGTATGTGATTGGCTAATCTCCCCACGCGGTCAGCGCCCGGCGATACGTTAATTAGCGTTGTGTGAGGGGTGCATATATATATGCACCACGGTAGAGAATGCCGTGTGTGGGATGTAAGCTGTAGTGTGGGACTGGACTGGAAGCCATAGCCGTAGGTGTACACAGAGAATAACTACTGGATATCCCCAGATTTTTATTATTGCAAAAGCTGGAATTGAATTGAAATGGGAAGTAAATTATGTTTTCCAGTTCCAGTCGGCGTTTTAGGTGAAAACTTTAAGGAATTCATCCTTGTACACTAGTTGATTAATTACATTTATAGGCCTGCACTTGTCTCCTCCTCCTAGTATTTTTGGCTAGTTGATTCCATGATGTCGACCCCCATTAAAAAGCCTAAATGTTTTGAATTTAGTATATTTTCCACTTCTTAGTATATGGTGCAAAGTAGCTAGGCCGGTGATTACTTATATAATATGATATGCTGTGTATTGAACGGCCATTTAATTAAATATTCTGGGACATTTCTGGTCATATTACTGGGTTATGATTCATTTTCATGTTCATATTCTTATAAAATACGTTGTGGGTATTGCCAGGTAGAAGTTAGTTCTTATTTTATGTTAAAATAGCCACCACCTATTTGTTTGAAATGTTCGGATATAAGTTAAAATGTAAACTTTGTAGGTAAATATTTTGCATTTTCAGTCTAAACATGCCTAAAGTGCAATAACTATAAGTTGACATCAGGCACAAATGATTGTAGCTGAGAAAATCGTTTCCAGTGGAAACGCCAAGTATATGAATTAAGTTGACACTGATTACAAAGTTAAATATGTTAACAGTTGATCAAATCGGTGCATAACTTTATAATTAGTTAACTTAGTACTTGTTTATACTTTCAAACTACATTTTTATATCTATAAACGCCACGACTGACTCCCTATTGAGACGATGGCAAGTAAAAGAACTATATCAATGAAACCATTTTTTAAAAAAAGAATTGATATCCTATAATTGACAAAGGTTATTTTTAATGCAAGGATTAATTTTAGAACCGACCCTCTTTATTTAGTCATACCCTCCCTATACGGATAATATCTGTATATATAGTATATAAAATACTGCTATATGAGGGTGAAGTCGCCAGAAAATGTACAATTGACCTTCACCAATTCTCACAAATAACTCATATTTAAGACGAAAATCAGGTTCAAAATAGAGTTCAACATAACCAGACAGATTTATTGAATGAATACAATACAGAATACACTGAGATATACCTAGTATTTATAATTTTTCACTCTAATTTAGCAGAACTTGATAGATGTGTAGAACTGTAGATTGTGCAATTGGCAGATCTACACAATTAATAGATTCTGATAAATATAAGGCCGAAAATGATAACTACTAAGTATATCTGCGTATATTTAGTATTTCATATACTCTTGGAATCAGTAATTTAGACTTGCACATGAGATCAGAATGTATAGGAAGAGAGCATAGATGCCCTAGATATAGTTTGCAAAATATAATTTTTAACAAAGCATCAAGGCGGCGTCAAACTGGTCTGCAACAAGAACCCCATGAGAAAAATGCATTGCTTCAAAACAGTTGCAATAACAACACATTTTTAGCAAGTCGCCCATCCATAGCAAACTCGGTCGTCTTTATGTACATTTGTATTGAACATTCTTGTACAATTAATCAACATACACATATATTTTCATTTATAGATCATTTACACAAGCTATGATATTGGGGAAATGATCCTTGCAATTTTCGATAAACATTTTGCTAAATATAAGAGTATGTCAGATTCGATCGGAAATCATCCCAGAAAGCCATACAATGTGCAGCGAGACATGCACATTCGCTATTCTGGCAGTTTTATGTCAGAGAAAAATCTAAAGAAAACATTCCATCTTCAGACGGCTGGAAATATATAATATATATTTCCAGCCGTGTTTCAGGAAAATGAGTCATAAGTCGCAAAATTTATATTTTTCAAAGTGTTTTTTTCACAAATCACATCATTGGAATGTTCTGATTTTTGGAGAGTCTTTCACTTATAGCTATATCAATCAATGCATCAAATTTCAGGACAATCTATGTAATAATCCTTTCGTTTTAATGGTCCTCATATGAACTACATTTAGTTACTTTACTCTTTAGTGACCCTAGAAATATTGGAAATTTTCTTTTTTCAAAAACGAAAATATCAAACTTAAAATCTAGAAATACTTATTATTTTATTACACTGTTTACTATCATTGGAATCGGTTTGATCTCATCTTTTCGAATATAATAGTATCTCAAAAATGTATTTTTTGCGACTTATGACTCATTTTGCTGAAACACATCATAGATTCATGCTATATTACTTGGGAACATATTATGTTCCCAAGTAATATAGCATGTGTAGTATACATTATATCCAGGTGTCATGAACGTTCTTGGCACTGTTTCATTATATAGGGTTTTTGTACGGACTTTTATCATTATTTTACACAGGTTACTTATACAGTTACAACAATCTCAACCTCCTTTATAGGTGTGTTTCGTCATGCCCTCAATAACTTTACAAAAATGTGCCCTTAATTGGGGTAGATCTTTTTAACTCCAGGCCATGCCTTAATTATCTTTGTTAAAGAAAACCGTTCTTTCTTCACCCTTTAAACGTCATGCAACCGGTTATACCTGCCTATTATACAGGGTGCTGTTTCAAATCGGGAAAATGGACCCTAGAAAAAAAAGTTCGCATACACTTGGGACAAATTCCGTTTCATAATCTTATTTTCATGTTTGAGGCCTTATACATTTGTTGGTCAAGTCTCCAGAAAATGTACACTTGGCTTTCACCAATCCTCTCAAATAACCCAAATTTAAGACGAAAATCAGGTTCCAAATACAGTTCAACATAACCAGACAGATTTATTGAATGATTACAATACAGAATATACTCAGATACACCTAATATTTACAATTTTTCACTCTAATTTAGCAGAATTTGATAGATGTGTAGAACCGTAGATGGTGCATTTTCTGAAAATCTTACCCTTGTGACATTTGTGGCATTGGCCGTTTTTAACAGGCAAATAAGACAAGAACATTTCTTTATGAAACATGCCCCTGCAGGCAGTGCAGTGGTGTGTGAAGGAGTCCCTCAGTAATGACAGCTAATGTGACATCAATGACAAGATAAGATAAATTAAAAATTAGCATGAGCATTCCAATTATATAGCCATAGGTTGGATGCCAAGCATCTTTTTATTCTTTATCTATAACTACGATCTACTCTTCACAAACGTCAATGACAAAGTGGTACCTTGGGTCATTATCATGGATAAGGATCCATGATTATTCAGGTTACTTATACAGTTACAACAACTCAACCTAGGGTCATTATTATGGATAATGACCCAATAATATTCATGGATCTTCACAAACGTGAATGACAGGTGGTACCTTAGGTGTTTGGGTATAAAACAGACATACCATTCTTATCTGGTCTGAGGGTTTGCACCTAGAGTGTTCATCTGCTTGGTTACACTTTACTGATATTGTATACAAAAGAATCGCTAGGTGGCGATATAATTATGGGTGGGACCCCAGCTAGAGTTTACGGTCTGATGGAGGTGCACACTATATGACTACAGGTAGACGTTTGCTGAAGCGTGGTACTAGGGACATTTAGCAACCACTACGCTAACGCTAACACTAACGCTAACATATCTTTTGTGAGGACTACGTCACCACTAGGTGTGCTATTCTTAGCTTGCTACCTGAGATACGGACGTCAATTACGCTAAGAGGTGTGTCAATACGTTCCCAACGTATGTCTATTTCACGCTAAAATGATGGTAAATTATGATTTCATTTTTATGTACAAATGAGCGGGAGGTGTTTCCGAAGGATTCAGGTGTAACACACTACTCTCCTTCATGAAATTGTGTGCCTTTTTAGCCATTTGAAAACACCTCTCCACCTAAAAATATTTTTCTCCTGCCACTATGTACGGCCAACCCTATTGTGAGGGACTAGCGTTTACGTTAGCGTTGTGCTGTTGCGTTGTCACTGCTAAATGTCCCTATTATCAATGATTAGTCTTACACAGTCTAGGCCCAAACATGAGAAAGTCCCTTCAAACCAAGGGAAAGCCTCTCGCCTCAAACCGCAAAGTGCCATTATAATTCCATTAAGACCAGTAGTAGAGGGGGAGTTATACACCAAGTCATGATACAGGGGTTTTGTTAGATAATGATAATCTGTTACAAAACTGTTACACTCTAACCCCAACCTCTACCTACTGTTTGATAGATATAATGGGCCAGGTCGTCAGAATATGTACACTCGGTAGCTCTACACATTTTGTCAATTATGCTGAGTTAAACTGGAAAATGATTACTACAGGGCACACAGGTCTTATAGTATATTATAGTATGGTATTGCTCTGGTTCAACAGATCTGCTGTTCGGTGATATTGAACTGCATTTTGAACTTAATCTCTGTTTAAATTTGGAGGTAATGTATTTGGGAGAGATTGGCAAAGGTGGATTGTGTTTTTTTCTGATGCCTTGACTCATATATCTGCTAACTGTGAGAACATCGATATTGGAACTGAAATACAGGTATGGCAAAACTGCTATATGGGTGAAGTCGTCATAAAACGTACAATTCACCTTCACCAATTCTCTGAAATAACCCAAATTTCAGACGATAATAAAGTTTAAAACACAGAACTAGAATCAACACAATGCCGAATATACTCGAATTTACCTTCTATTGACCAAATTGCAGCCTAATTTAGCAGAATTTACTGAATGTGTACAGCCAAATGTACATTTTGTGGAAATCTGATCCATATGGCCAGTGCAATACTTTGTGATAATTTCTCCCGGTTATTCATCATTCACCTGTTTGGTAGATGTACTATAGATGTATCCACAGGTAGGGACGGTGTATAGGTGGTAGGTAGCCTCGCACAGCAATCAATTATGCCAGCACGTGGGTCGGGGGCTGAGGGTGGGTTACTATAAACAATAGGGAAATTTAGCAACCACAACGCAGCAGCAACACAACACTAACACATCCACTAACTATTATTACCGTTGTGGGGATATCTCAAGAGGCCTAGCGCCTAGCCTCAGCCTAGCGTCTCTCAGGATATCCCCACAACGGTTGTAATGTACAAAATTAGTTAGTGGATGCGTTATAGTGTTGTGTTGGTGCGTTGTGGTTTCTAAATCTCCCTATTTATTATGATCGAACTCTCTCTCAAAAAGACTCCAGCTCATCATGTATTAAAGCAGCACTCTCAGCTAACGTCGATCAAAAACGTCGTTATTTTCCAACCCGTCTAAAAGTCATTTGACGTTTTCTAAGTCATTTTTCTCTGAGTTATTCCACCAGGTAGAGGAGAAAGAATAGGTGCCTTATGCTCCGTCTATCTATTATTCATTCTTATATTCCTATGTAATGGTTAATTAATTGAGGAATTAAAATATATATAGAGAGAGAGCAGTCTAGGCTCAGAGCTTCTCACAATGGTTTGTCAGTGATTGGACGCCTACTGTGCTAATGGCTTTCCTGCGATCATTCAAGTGTGTGTTTGTTGCGGGGGGGGGGGGACTCTCTGTCCTATCTATACTCACCCACAGTACCTCCTGGATCCGCCCTTCTAAACAGATGGCTTGTGTTCAATAACCAATCAATGATCTATCAATAAGTTAAAGAGGTGAGCAGAAGGAGCCGGTGATCATCTATTTCTGCAAGTGGGTCAAGTTTTCAGAAAATGTACAATTGGCAGCTGTACACATTTAGTAAAATCTGCTAAATTAGGCTACAATTTGGTCAATACAAGGTAAATTTGAGTATATTTGGGATTGCATTGATTCTCTCAATCTGTTTGGTTATGTTGAACTGTATTCTGAACTTTATTTTCGTCTGAAATTTGGGTTATTTGAGAAGATTGGCGAAGTTGTTTTGTACATTTTCTGAAAATCTGACCCATGTATAGTAGCACTGTGCTCCCCTCCCCACCCCCACCCCTGCATCCTCTTTGTTGAGCATAGTCGACTGCACAAGAACTTCCCCCTCCTTTTATATATCAATTGATTACATTTGGTATACATCCAACGCCACAGTGTACGCAGGTGTTATATAGGTACATCCCCCTGGATAGGATACTGCGATGCTCTCTTAGCGAAATTATCACCTCAGTTTGGATGTATTTATGCCGACCAAGGGAGGAATTAAAAAATATATAGAGAGAAGTCTAGGCTCAGAGCTGGTTTGTCAGTGATTGGACGCCTACTGTGCTAATGGCTTGCCTGGCCCTGGAGTAGGCATCTTAATGGGATTATATATAATGACATTTTGCGGTTTAGAGCGAGAGGCTTTCCATGTTTCCCTCAGTTTGGAAGGACTCTCAATTACGAGCCTAGACAGAGCTGAATAAAATCCTCAACATATACATCCTCTTTATGATCATCCCGCATAGTCTTTTATTGAAGTGCATATGGAGCTATATGGGGGTACGTAAGGGTAAGAAAAAGGGCTGTGCTAACATTTTGGCTCGGAGCACTGTATGGTAAAGGAGTTAAAGGTTGCTCTACCTGATCTATGTTTAGCAGATATACACTCTTTCGGTACCTTTATACCAGTATATATACCTTTCGACCTGACCTACTAAGTTGGTCTTATGGAGTACCTAAAAGGTCAATGACTATCATGGCAGAGGGGAGCACACTGAGGGATCTCCTGGCATGTATATCTATTTAATGAACCAGTGGGACTCTTCTAAATAGAACATGTTTCTTTTAGAAAGTCTTATTGTGAATCATTCTCGTCAAACTGGATGGATGGCCAATTTCGTTTTTCTCTGCCAGTTAAATAGCGCAAGAGAAAGAGTTTGATAAATGGATCGCATTTACATGAAGGCACCATTCCCCATGTGTCGGCGAATGTTTGTGTTGGTGGTGTTGGTGTTGGTTGTATCTACACGGACCAATGCAGAAGAACACACACCACCACCGAGTCCATTCTACTACCATTATCAACAGGATCAGGTTGAAATCTGTGTCGGAATAAGCAATAGTGCTGAAGACAGTAGTATATCAGCTGATTCGTATGATCCCCAGCAACCCAATCTTTCGCAAAATGAATCAGAGCCAGACGATATACAAACCTGTCCTAACGGTATGTGCAGTTGCAAAGTTCTTTTGAAATTCTTTGAAAAGTGCTGAAAGTTTGTAAACTCATTTCAGTTTCTTCTTAAGGGAAATTTTATGTTGTGCGTAACGTTAAAATACCACATAATAAATTCGTAATAATTCGTTCTTATGTGAACGTGTCGAGTTGAAGGTAACGGATAATTGACCGATCCCATATATTTATCCATATTTTCTCTTCAGAATTTCTCCTTTTTCTTTCGGTCTCGAGTCCGAGTGGTCAATTTGATTCTGAAGTAAAACTTCAGTTGTGGTATAGCTTTTTGACCTCTCACACATTGTCCCGCTAACTTCCCAAGCGTTGTAAGTAAGACAAACAACAGGAGAACCCATTCAATGGTCAATGCATAAGCATAGCAAAGCATGGCATAGGCGAGGGATTTCTTCAGAAAATGTACAATTGGCCTTCACCAATCCCCACAAATAACCCATATGTAAGAAGAAAATCAGGTTCAAAATACAGTTCAACATAACCAGACAGATTTATTGAATGGATACAATACAGAATACACCCAGATATACCTGGTATTCATAATTTTTCACTCTAATCTAGCAGAATTTTATAGATGTTATAGAACTGTAGATTGTGCATTTTCTGAAAATTTGATCTATATAATAACCACATGCTAAGACATGTTGTTACGATCCTCAATGATAAATACTTTCCTTACAGAAATGAAATATACTTGAAAATGATTCTGCGTGACCTGATCTGATCCTAATGAAGTGGCATTAGTATTTGAATTAACAGTTGGCAGACATCCAAACTGCATGGCATGATCAGATGTAAACAACACTTTACACATGTGGGTTCTATTCAAATGTGCTTCTATTCAAATTCGCTCATATAACCTCTCATATGCACAAATCTGTAGATTAATTATGACAAGTAGATTGATAATCGCCAGTGGCCGCTATCTGAGTAATATACGGTTGGTGTGCCAAATGAGTGTATATTTGTATACATGGGTCAGATCCTCACAAAATGTACATTTGACAGCTGTACACATTCAGTAAATTCTGCTAAATTAGGCTGCAATTTGGTCAATACAAGGCACATTCGAGTATATTCAGCATTGTATTGATTATAGCAATCTGTTTGGTTAAGTTAAACTGTATTTTGAACTTTATTTTCGTCTGAAATTTGGGTTATTTCAGAGAATTGGTGAAGGTGAATTGTACGTTTTATGGCGACTTCACCCACATGTAGTTACTCATGCCCAAAACCACATGCGACTTCTTTTTACACTTTAGTTGAAGGGTACATGTGATTAATGTGTAACATTGATAATTGCGTTGTTAAGAGTTGAACAGTTTCATAGCAGCAAATTGGTCCCTAGTCAGTTATGTCAATGTGGTAATGACATATGTAATAGATACATCATAATTACCACATAACACTCGAGTGTCCAAACTATGACAAAACACGAAGTTTTAACTGATGATATTAGTTTGCAATTTACATAACAAATACTGTTTGAAGGATTCCATTTCGATTCAAAGAAGCACAATATTTATATCATTCAAATTCACCCAAATTTGGTCATTTGATTCAGAATATTATCTTAATTGTTATTACTAAGAATTTTTGCATAGCCCTGGGATAACCCTGCCACTCGGCCGGTCGATTAATTTAAAGCAGACGGAGTTATAATAGTTCTAAAAATCGTTTTTACGCAATACGAAAGAAAATGTCTAAATGTATGGGTGTGGAAGCGGCAATATCAAAACATTTAGATATTGTGAGCGATAATATGTGAAACCACCACAGCGAAGGATTATAAACGTGAACTAATATGAATCCCTGCAGCAAAAACAACAGAGTGAAATACTCCTCAATTGACTCCACAAATGATTGTCAGATGTTTAGGAAACAGAACGGAACAAAAAGTAGTTCTTGACTTCTAAAATCTTTAGGTTTTGAGCGATGTTAACTGAGAGTGCATCTCCGGAAGGATGGTAATGGTTGTACAATCGACATAATGATTCTGCCTGCTTTAGTGCAGTGAGCATGCATTCAGGACCACCCATGCTCTGAGTGTTTAAATCCTTTATTTTGTTATAGTCCTACATCGGGGATATTATAGTGTTCTCGCCAATAATGGTCACCTTTGCAGAAAATGTACAATCTACAGTTCTACACATCTATCAAATTCTGATAAATTAGAGTGGAAATTGATAAATACTAGGTATATCTGAATATATTCTGTATTGTATTCATTCAATAAATCTGTCTGGTTATGTTGAACTCTATTTTGAGCATGGTTTCCGTCTTAAATTTGGGTTATTTGAAAGGATTGGTGAAGGACAATTGTACATTTTCTGGAGACTTGACCCCATAACATAATGATAGTTGTTGTTGAGCTGGTTCTGTAGGCGGAGAGGAGTGGCGAGCTCCTCCCTTTAAAGTTCACTGGCCTATTGATTTGGTTAGAACCTGATAGTGATAGTTGTTAATTGGTAGAATGGAAGCTTACATAAATCTGGATAAAGAATCGGTACAAGTGGTCATAAAATGTAAAATCGGCAGCTCTACACATAAATTTAGGCTGATGAATTAGGCTGAAAAATAATACATACTGAGTACCTTTGGTACTGATTGAGCGAATCTCTTTGGTGGTGTTAAACTTTATTTTGAACCTCATTTCTTTCTCAAACTGAGTTATTATGTAGTGGTCCTGGTGGTTGAACTTGGGATTGTGACCTGCTGAGGTTGTGCTTGCCGCGATAGCTCAGTGGTAGAGCATTGGAGCGTCAATCCAAAGGTCCGGGGTTCGGTTCCCTGTCAAGGCAATGGCATTTATCAGCAGGTTCACTACATATATATTCACCGGCTGAGCACCACCGCTCATTCCACTTAAAAGCACCACACAGACCACTTGTATTTGTTGGATTTTTTCTTGTGGCTATTTTTTGGGAATTTTCTCACAATGCAAATGTGAGTGGTGCTTGTTGGCTCTAAGAGCACACAAGGACCGGACAGGTCACTTGTCGCTACAAGGAAGCTGCCATTAAAGAAGATGTAGTTACTATATGCAAATACTTCCCTGTACCTCCGATGAGTTCATTATAATTCATATAGATCTGCCTTTTGTGTAAAATCCTATTGATTTTTTTACTTCTTCCACACTTTTTGTAGCCGAAAATCGGTCGGATAAGATTTGCTCAAGCGTTAGCGGCTATATTTTAACCTCAGTTCACAGTTTTCTCACCTTATACTCTTACAAAACAAACAAAAAGACTCCAACTAATAGATTTGCCAAGTTTGCCATGTGTACCTTTTTTGATAAATTGTTTGTACAACATTTTATATATGTTTTTATTTCCTTTTTAAATACAGTTACATAATCGGAAATAGGCTTCGACTTTCTGGGACATTACAGTTGTTCCAAGAAGGCCTTTAAGATAAATGAATACAATTTACATTTTTACAATCATCTATTACAGTACTTATACAAACACATAATTAATTAAAGGATTTGATATAATGCATGTAATATGGACAAAACAAAGGGAGTTCTCGAGCTCCCTTGAATTGAATTTCTTGAAATCCTCCACCTTTTTTTGTAGCCAGAAATCGGTCGTGTGAGTATACTTGGGTTTTGGTATAGAACATCAACAACAGAACGCCTCCTTTGCCTTCTATCATAACCGATTTTCCCATTTTGTGTTCTTACAGGAGGAGCTGATAAGGAGGATAAAGATGGGGCCCAAGTGGTTGTTTCAGCCGGGGCGATCAGTGGGCGAGTGATAAGTGGACCAGGGGGAGGGGAGGAGGTGGAGGTATACAGAGGGATACCTTTCGCCAAGCCACCCATGGGCAGCCTACGTTACGCAGACCCTGTGCCCTATGGAGCCTTCCCTACAGGTAAATATATATATATATATATATACGCACTCTATAGAAGGGTCAGATCGATGTTTAGAAAATGTACATTCGGCAGCTTTACAAATTTGGTAACTTCTGCTAAATTATTGTGAAAAATATGAAAAATTGGTATATCAGAGTATCTTTGGTATTGTGTTGATAAAAAATGTCTCTTTCATTGTGTTAAACGGTATTTTGAACGTCACTTTTCTCTTAAATGTGGGGCATTTGAGACGATTGATGAAGGTCAATTTTACATTTTCTCACGATCTGACCCAGAGACGCTAAATGATTCCTATAGCGTGGGTCCAGGGATTTAGAGAGAGAATGGAATGAGGTACTAGCAATTTATTTTAGTTTTAAAATATAGGCCTATAATATGTAGACGTGGCATAAGGCCACTGTATAACCATTGAATTTGTTTTCCATATATATGTATGGTATTACACCATGGATTCAATTTAAAAATCTTAGTTTTAAAAGATGTTTTTTTCTTCAAAAATCAACATTACATTTCACTTATCGATGTTATTCTCAGTTCTGAATACAGAGAACATATCAGATTCTTGAATATTAAATCCAATGAATATCAAATCACTAGTACTGAGTTCCATATGCTATTTATCATATGCCGCTAGCATAGAAGAATATTGAAATCTAAGCCTTAGGCTAACAGCTAAAAGAAAACACCTACTCGAATATTTATCCGATGAAAATGTTTTCATTGCACCCACTTTATCGCACCTCGCAAGTGGAGACGCTAAATGATTCCTATTAAATAATGTGATGTGTTCCAGGGAAATGAGTCATAAGTCGCAAAAAGGATATTTTTCAAAGTGTTTATTCTACAAGATCACTAATGTTCTGATTTTTGTAGAGTTTTTTACTTATAATTACATCGATCGATGTATCAAATTTCAGGACAATGTATTTAATATATCGTTTCGTTTTAAATATCCTCATATGGAGTAGATCTAGTTCCTTTACTGGTTATTGCCCCCGAGAAATAGTGCAAAGGGTTTTTTATTTTAAATAAAAATTTAAAATCTGGAAATACTTTAGATTAGATCATTAGACTGTTTGCTATCATTGGAATCGGCTTGGTCTCATCTTTTCAAATATGATAATATCTCAAAATCAATTTTTTGCGACTTGTGACTCCTTTTCCTGTAACACATCACATTTAGGGTCCAGGGATTTTCCATTGATTATTATTGAATTACAACCCGTTTCCTTGTCTGTGTCTCGTTTTCTCTGTCATCATGCCCCGTTGCATAACAATCTGCGAGCTCAATATTAACACTGAAAAAGCTACTCGCAGATTGTTATGCAACGGGGGCAATAACTCTATATAAACCAAGTGAAACCCTGCATGGGTATTGCCAAAACATTGCCATGTCCAGCGAAGGAGGTGGCGAGTGGGGGATGGGGGCATGTGGGGTTAATAAAAGGGAAACAACAAAACTAATATCCCTACCAAACTCCTCCATTATAGTTTTGCTACTCTGGTAGTCCAGAATGGTTAATGTCTGCTATAGGAAAGCATATTCCTATGTATTCATACATATGAGGCCCACCCAAATTTATCCTGATATATAGAGATCTCTCAACAGATTTCCAAACCCTCAGATCAGATAAGAATGGTATGTCAGCCTACCTCGCTAATCAGTTTCTTGTCCTAGAACTCGGCGTTTTAATGGGAATATGATGACATTTTGCGGACATCTTAATGGAATTATAATGACACTTTGCGGTTTGAGGCGAGAGGCTTTCCCTTCGTTTGAAGGAACTCTCTCAAGTTGGGGCCTAGACTGTAAAATACTGATTCTGATTCGAGCGGAGAAAAGGGAAGGAAGCTCTTGAGAAACGTAGAGTGTGTGTCCTGAAACAGAATGACTAGAGATACTTCAGTGCTATGGATACATTGGGACCTCGCAGTGCATATTCACAATAAAATGGTTGAGGCACCGACCACCCAGTTATCCGTTTCGTTTCGCACATTTATCTACATTTAGCTCTTCCCTCTCTGCTATAGTTGATTCTTCTTATCAGCAACACGCTTAGCAGCATCTACTGCCTCTACAAATAGTAATAGAGGAGTTGCCATCGCCATGTCTAATGGAATATATTAGGTTCAGATTTTCAGAAAATGTACAATTCAACTTCGCCAATCTTCTCATATTTCAGACGAAAATAAAGTTTAAAATACAGTTCAACCTAACCAAACACCACTTATTGTGCTTTTTAGACTGGCATTTATTTGACTAGATCACTCAAGGTAAAAACTGCTTGATTTGGCCAAGATTGATCTCACATAGAACGCCGCAGCAGGCGACCGACCTATTACCACATGCATATGGGTCAGATTTTCAGAAAATGCAAAATCTACAGTTCTACACATCCATCAAATTCTGATAAATTAGAGTGAAACTTGATAAATATTAGGTGTATCTGGGAGTATTCTGTATTGTGTTCATTCAATAAATCTGTCTAGCTATGTTGAACTGTATTTTGAACCTGACTTTCGTCTTAAATCTGGGTTATTTGAGAGGATTGTTGAAGGCCAATTGTTCCTTTTCTGGAGACTTGACCCATTATGTAGCGTCTATAGTTGGAATAAATGTTCTATTTTAGCTTACATCCAAGTTCAAGGGTATGCAGGAACATCCTCCCCTTCATACACACATACTAAATATAACATAATCATATATATAATACATGAATATATTATATGCAAATAGTCGTTAAGGAAGCAGATAACCGTAAATCTACAAATAATAAAAAGGGGAATCGTTAACATAAGGAATAACTCCTCGCAACTGTATTAAACAAATGTTTTTCTTGCAGTTTGTGCCCTGCTTGTCTACGTTAACTTAGTTCCATTTTTTTTCTGTTAAAAGTTAAATGAACATTCTTTGCTTCTGTAGTACTACACAGTCTGTCTTTGCTGTGTTATTCTAATTGTATGCGATTTGTTTGTCGTCACATTGGTGACATGAGAATACAATCGATATAAGATTTTGTTCAATTTAAGAAAAGAAATCTCCCTTCTTTTACAGCAAGTTATGCTGCCATCTAAATTACGCTTTAATAGTAAAAAAATCCATTTAGGAGAATGTAATTTCTTGAAACCATATACATAATATTAGTGAATGTGTTCATATAATATTTGTGATGTGTTTCAGGAAAAGGAGTCACAAGTCGCAAAATTGCTATTCTTCAAAATGTTTTATTCACAAGATGTCTTTGTGGGAATGTTTTTATTTTTGGGGTGCTTAACGCTGTCCATAGAATGAATACATGTACTAAATTTCAAGACAGTGTATTACATATATCCGTGCATTTCTAAGGTCATCTTATAGAGTACAATTAATAACTTTACTGGTTATTTCCCCCCAAAAATAGTGCACAGTTATTTTTTCAAAAACAAAAATATCAAACTTAAAATATAGAAATACTTATATATTAGATTATTAGACTGTTACTATCATTGGAATCAAATCTTTCCAAATATGATGATACCTCAAAATCAATTTTTGCGACTTGTGACCCATTTTCCTAAAACACATCACATTTTGTCTAAGTCATTTGTAAACATTGCATAACACGTTTTATACGATTGCCTTCTAACATGGATGGAGGACATCCATGCATCCCTCTCCCCCAAGAGAGACCTGCAAATAAATTATTATACTTTCTACCCTGTCCCTTACATATATCTCCCTAGGAATGTATATGTGTAGTGTGTTCATGCAGGCTATCGCCAACCAATCCATTAATCTTCTCCACATATACAGATAGAGGTTAGCCAAAAGGTGACCACCTACATCAACTTGGGCGACTTTCTGAGCGATTTGATGGTGTAGCTCCTATACATCGAATATATATACACGCTCTGCTGTGATAATTTTACAGTTGTCTCTCGGGTTTTTTTGTGTGTAATAGTGTTTTATTAGGCTGCAACTGGTGGGTAGAAATTGACAGAACTGGCAGCAATCCACCATCTCCTATAGTTTTGTATAGGCATACAGTGTGATCGATTGTTAAGGGATATGTTACCACAATATTCTTCTGCATCCTCTGTATCACCGATTATAAGTGGGTCAAGTCGCCAGAAAATTTACAATTGACCTTCACCAATTCTCTCAAATAACCCCAATTTAAGAAGAAAGTTAGGTTCAAAATACAGTACAACATAACCAGACAGACTTATTGAATGAATGAAATACAGAATATACTCAGATATACTCAGTATTTATCATTTTTCACTCTAATTTAGCAGAATTTGATAGATGTGTAGAATTGTAAATTGTGCATTTTCTGAAAATCCGACCCAAGTACTCGTTCGGTGGTAAGTATACTCTGGGGCCTGTTGTATAATAAATCCTTACTTAAAGTATTCCTTGCTAAGCTATTTTTCCTTGTTTTGTTAGGAAAATCCTACTGTGGGATTAAAATCAAAATAGCACTGTGTGTATGACAAATTAAGGCTACTGACGAAAACATGGAGTAATTCAGAAGATGTACCCTTTAATGGCAAATATTTTTTTATTTAAATCAAATCAAATTCCTTTCCCATGGCTTTCTTACCAGCTGCTTAGCAAGAAAAAACATCTAAGCAAAGAAAAGCTTAAGGATTTGTTATGACACGGGCCCCTTGCGATTATATATGAGAGATAGATAGAGAGTCGTCCCATGTGAACGTGTTTGGGAAGTTCTTTTCTGTTTTTGGAAGATAGATCCAGTACACAATGCTCTGGATACATGAGTTGGGTCATATGTACAATCGGCAGCTCTTTACATTTATTAAATTCTGCTAAATTGTGCTGAAAAGTGAACAATACTAATTTATATCATAGTATATTTGGTATTGCCGTGATCTAGAATTTCCGTTCAGTTATGTTGAACTGTATTTTTAACCTTATTTCTGTCTTAAATGTGGGTTATTTGAGAGGATTGGTGAAGGAGAAGTGTAGATCTTAATTTACTGCAGGCGACTTCAGATATGTAAATATACGCAAACACGCGAAATGGCGCTATGCTGAATTATTCACGAATTTGAAATACTTGAGATTTGTTGCTCCCGCCGCCCCTAGAATGCAATCAGACATTGCAAAACAACACACAGATACATGATGGGAGTTGGATTTTTTTTTGAAAACATGCCAAGGATTTGCACCAATAACTGTCGGGAAATGTTGTATACGAAGGCGGGCTTGAGATGGAATGGAATACCAATAGATTTAGAGATAATGGGCCAGGTCGTCAGAATATGTACAATCGACAGCTGTATACATTTAGTAAATTCTGCCAAATTGAGCTGAAAAGTTATCAGTATTATTTATATTTTAGTATAATTGGTATTGCAATGTTTAACGAATTCTGTTCAGTTATGTTCAACTATATTTTGAACCTCTTAAATTTGGCTTATTTTAGAGGATTGGTGAAGGTGAATTCTACATTTTCTGGCGGCATATATATATAAAGTGCATATAATGTTATAACATTTTGGAAAACTATTTAGGATTATAATTGGCAGCTGTACACATTTAGTAAAATCTGCTATAATGGGTTGCAGTTTGGCCAATACTAGGTAAATTCGAGTATATTTGGCATTGCATTGATTCTAGAAATCTGCTTGTTTAGGTTGAACTGTATTTTTAACTTTATTTTCGTCTGAAATTTGGGTTATTTGAGAAGATTGGTGAAGGCGAATTGTACATTTTCTGGAGATTTCACCCATTAATGCAGACTCCTGTGACTTGTTGATGTCAATTCAATTAAAAAATCCTTTTATTGCTGATGGTATAATACAATACGGTTTCTCCAAATCTAGAAACTAGTTCTCCCAGAGGGTGCCGCGTTCAGGATTAAATCTTATAGTTAACTTGAACTGTTACAAACATGAATTCTTAAAAGTAGTTTAAGACATTTAAATGAGATGAAAGGGAATGATTACATACAGATGAGACATTAGGAGAAGTGGCGGTAGCAGATGATACAACAATAGTTCATAGTGTACTGACTGTTCAAATGAGTTCGAAGTCGAGATGTAGATGTTAAGCAAGTTGTTGGTTAACAACATTTTGCCGACTGTCACTGTTTGGCTTGAGGATGTGAAAAATAAAAGGGTCACTAATTAAATCATTACTTAGATTCTTATTTGTCAAATAGAATGATTGAATACGAGAATAATAGAGAAATAACAGACAATAGTGGACCATAAATCATATAACATGTACAACTTCATCTAAGGAATAATTTTCTTATGATCGTTTCAAATGCTTTAATTTTTATTTTTTGCCTTTTTTGCCTCTGTACCATGAACCGGTAAAAGCGCAAAGACTCTACAGTGAAATATTTTCAAGAGCAAAAGTTAACTGGAAATATTCATACACAGAAACGGTACCTGGGTCAAGTCGCCAGAAAATGTACAATTGACCTTCACCAACCCTTCCAAATAACCCAAATTTAAGACAAAAATTAGGTTCAAAATACAGTTCAGCATAACCAGGCATATTTATTCAAAGAATACAATACAGAATACACTCAGATATACCTAGTATTTATTATCAGTTTTCACTCTAATTTAGCAGAATTTGGTAGATGTGTAGAACTGTAGATTGTGCATTTTCTAAAAATCTGACCCACCTTGGCGCTGGTCACCAAAATGTAGGGCTATCCTTCCTGCCCGCCCTTCAATCAAGCCTAATCTTCTCTCTTTAACTCCTGTCCCTAAATGTTATCATTGTCTAGCATTGGTTTATGGGTTCAGCTCATTGCTGCTGTTGTTGTCAAAGAACAGCTACATTAAAGCCCTTTGTCCACTGAGCCGATTTTATCTCCCATCAGATTGTCGGATGGGAAAAATGTTCTGAAGTTTTGATTCATCCAATCTTGACTGGAGGCTGTGTTATACCTCATTGTGTCGTCATATATATACCTATACAAGCTTACTAAATCTACATTTCTACTATATATCTTCACCCTAGCTCCTACCTGTTCGGAGGCTAGCTCATTAATGTGTAATTAAGCTTCTCTCATTGGTCGCACTGCACCTGCCAATCAAGAGCAGAGGTTTACCTCATGGTAAGCCTCTAGACTACTTAACAGGTGCAACTGTCCAGGGTTAGTCAGTTACCTACCGAATTACAACTAGGTTATAACATCATATTACCAGGTATAAAGACCACCTACAAACTCATAACTTCATCACCATTTATGTTATACCAGTCATAACAGCTGCTCCGGTGGCACAATGGTTAAATCACTGGACGAGAAAGCAAGAAGTTCTTAAGAGTCCCGGATTTGAATCCCACTAGTGACTTGCCAGTGCATCATTCCACCTCCCACCCATTACACACCAACTGGGTTGCCAAAAGCCAGCCATGCATATTATAGCTGCCTATGGTTATATACATGTATGTAAAAGGGTCCAGTGATTGGTCAGACCCCTCTTCCAATCCCTGCAGTTCCATCAAATTAAAGGGGTCAGATGTACAAAGTATCTGCCCGGCCTTGGGAGATACTCTCCAATTGATATATGTGCAAATATCTAAGAAAGTATGACGTAGATAAAATGAATGAAATATGTTTTTTTAACAGGCCGTTGTAAAGTACCCCCCCCCCCCCGACTCTGTTGATGCCCACCAGTCAGCTGGCTCCATTAGGGTCAGATCTTCAGAAAATGTACAATTCGCCTTCACTAATTTTTCAAATAACCCACATTTAAGACAGAAATGAGGTTCAAAATGCAGTTTAACATAGCAAGGCAGATACTATAAATCAACGCAACACCAAATATACTGATCAGATATACCTGGTATTCACCATTTTTTAGCCTAATTTAGCAAAATTCCCTAAATTTGTAGAGCTGCCAATTGTTCATTTTCCGAAAATCTGACCCATTAGCCTCCATCCTCCCTCAGCCACTGGCTAACACACAAACACACACACACACACCAAGATTATTGGTTCAGTGGATACATTCCTTAACTAAGGATGGTAAGCGCCTTATCCACTTACACGTCGGTCAAAATGCGTCGGTCACCGTCAATCGGTCGCACGCGTTTTTTGACCGACGTGCGAGTGGATACCGAAGGGACGGTCAAACGGTCGCAGGTGACCGATTAACCGTCCATGCCTCCCATTTGACCGTCGCACCTCCGGTCAAAGAATGAAACAGAGCATTAATTACGTGTAGGTGGACGGTTAACCAGAGCCTCTGGAATTATGTTTTTTTGGTTTTTAGGCTGTTTTTGGTCGTTTATTGTCCTATTGAAGTATTTTTTTAACTCTGATACGTCTGATGGACATTTGAAAACAATGTGAAACACATTTGTACCTTTAATTTCAGTTTATTTTTTTCATTTCACTTGATTTTTATTCATTTTGGGCCGTTTTGGGCATATTTTACTGCCTATTTCAATATGTGGGTGTTTTCCTGGTGCCAAAAATGCTTATTACCATTTTGGTGAGTGGTTTGGAGTTCATCTGTACATTTATTTTATCATTTCTATTGATTTATGATTAATTAGTGATATTTTTAGTGATTATTTCGACTTAAAAATTGGAAATATATATGAATATTTGTTAGTATTAAGTAATATTTTACTCTGAGCATTGTATTATTGTCCCCTGTGATGACGATGTAATAATGTCTAGGAATTGTCTATATTAAATCAGTTTCCAACATGTGGATACTACCGAGGATAGCTCTTGCACAAACAGACTAAATATGTGATCTAATCAGATTAATGGTTTAATTAATAATCGTGACGAAGGTACATATTGATAATAAATAATATGGAGATCGATCAGGAATAATAGCAACAATATAAGAAAAGTCTCACTAATAAATCCAGTTTCGTCAGAGGAGCCTGTATAGCCTGAATGCAGTGATATACCTATAGAGGTGTTTTTGTTTTAAGATTTTTACTCAGCCAGACATTATGCAACAGGTATCTACATATAGAGCCACTAGTTGGCTGTGACGGCCGCTCTTATGTCTGAAAACGCTAAAAACGATCAGTTTCTGGAAAGGTAATATGGGGGGGGGGGGGGGGTCTGGTAGGTCTGAGAAGCAACAATTTTGATGTTCTCCACGAGAATGAAATCTTTCTATTCTGTCTAAAAATTATCACCTTATACCATATTTATTTCTTATTTCTCGACATGACATTATTCCTATAATAGAATCGATTCCATATCTCATATATATCACTATAAAAATCATTCCGAGAGTCGTTAGGCTTATTTCTACCAAGAAATATTTTAACTTTCTTAATATTTTATTTTAAATATTAAAATTCGAAATTAATTAATGATTTAAATAATAATCATTGCGAATGTACATATCAATATTAAATAATATGCAGGTCAATCAGGAACAATAAGAATAATATAAGAAGTCTCACTAGCCCACTCTCTCTAGTTGCTAAAAATCCAGTCCCATAACACAAGGCAGTGAACATGGCTCTGTTTGCCAAGCATATTTTTAAGATATATATTTCAAATTAATATATATAGTAATATCAAGGAGAGTTTGGTAGAGTCTGGAGATCGATGACTTGCTAATATATATATGTAGAAATATGACCAGAAATGTCCATACAGTAATAAATCAAATGTCTGGTGGTCCCTAGGGGACCGTCCGACGGTTACATGGGTGGCTCTTTTTGACGTGCAAGTTGAGTACCGAGGACGGTCAAGAGCGACGGTCAAAAGTGGCCATCGGTGGTAACCGTTTGACCGTCCCCTCTGGACCCTCTTGACGGTCGGTAAAACCGACGTGTAAGTGGATACCCCACTTAACACTTCCACATGGGTTCTCACATATCTCCATTAATCTCATGGCAGTGGCCTGGGTGATATGAAAATGAAGAATTATGAAATGTTACCATGGTGACAGATACAACTGATATATCAGGTGACCTACATCTGAGAGTGCTCATTATTTGGGATCATATCAGCATTAATCAAACGTGTGCCAGGAGATATTGCTCTCTAGTTCATTGACATGGATCAACTGATGCCCCACTGGCAGTTTAAATGCCGGAAATCTGGGGATATGGTAATAGGCTAAGTAAATGCTACCATAAAATACTTTTGCAAGGCCGTTATTTTATGCTGGGCTGGCTTGAATTGAAAGCAAAGGATTACTACACGAGTTTAAAACTTGGAATTAATAATTGTGCATTATATATATCCTTAATATTGATGTTATCAGTAAAAAAATGTGGTCATTCGACAGTGAAGGGGGTTGATCATCAAACCAAATTTGTAATTCTATCGCAGTTTCCCCATGTTTTGTGAGACAAAACATTAATTTTTTTCATTTATTTATTTAAGCCAAGAGTGGTTAGAAATTGCTATTGTAGCAAACCATCCTAAAGGATATCACTTACATATAATGTTCCAAATTTTATATATGTTTAAAGCTTTGTGGCTGAAATATTTGGGGATTCAAACCAAACATGTGGCCACTGTTGAAAATGTTTCAATACCGATACTATCTCATTTCTATTTCTTTTTTTTTAAAAGAAATTCTTCCCGAGGTTTGCAATCCTGTGGAAATACCAAATCCTTAAGGACGTTCCTTTTGGTCTCAGGCTGGGAACATGATAAGCCAAACCCAAATATTTTAGGGTCAGAAAGCCTCTGGTGGTTGGTCACAGCTAGGGCCCTTTGTTACATATACAGGTCAAATTTCAGAAAATGTACAATTAGCAGCTGACATTTAGTAAATTCTGCTAAAATAGGCTGCAATTTGGTCAATACTAGGTGAATTCGTTTGTTTGGCTAGGTTGAACTGAGTTTTGAACCATATTTCTGTCTCAAATTCGGGTTATTTGAGAGGATTGGTGAAGGTGAATTGTACATTTTTGGGGGATTTGACACATATAAGAATGAAGGCTTGGTCATTATCACCATCATCATCATCATCATCATCATCTCCTGGTGTGGAATTGGTGTTATGTCAAACATGTCATCATCCAGATTAACCGGGGTAAACTAGGCAGAGGCCAGCAGGGATGAGCATATTGTGAGCGCCTCAGTGGGTCAAATCGCCAGAAAATGTACAATTGTGATCAGTTTCAGGAAAATGAGTCACAAATCGCTAAATCTATATTTTTCAAGGTGATTCATAGGCAAAATTGTCTTTCTGGGAATGCTTTTATTTTTGGGGTGCTTAACCCTGCTTACAGCATGAATACGTGTAGCAAATTTCAAGGCAATATAATAAATATATCCATGCATTTCTACGGTCATGTTATAGAGTATATTTAGCTACTTTATTAGCAATTGTCTACCCGACAATATTGCATTTTTTTTTTCAAATATAAAAGTATCGATCTCAAAATATAGAAATATTTATATGTCCTACTGTTTACTATCATTGGAATCAGCTTGATCTCATTTTTCAAATATGTTAATATCTCAAAATCCAGGTTTGCGACTTGTGATTCATTTCCCTGAAACACACCACAATTGTCCTTCACCAATCCTCTCAAAAAATCCAAATTTTATAGACGAAAATCAGGTTCAAAATACAGTTCAACATAACCAGACAGATTTATTGAATGAATAATACATTCAGATATACCTAGTATTTATCAATTTTCACTCTAATTTAGCAGAATGTGATAGATGTGTAGAACTGTAGATTGTGCATATTCTGAAAATCTGACCCATGTGATAAACCCTGACCAGCTCTCCATACGTTATCCAGATACCACCATTAGCGGTGGATACGCTGCCATATCTACCAATTAATAATATGCGCTCACCGGTTTGGTATTTGCTCTTACAAATAATAAACATTTACGAACGGTTATAGATACATCCATACACACAGATAAATATGGTATGTCTGGGATGGAATCTTATTGGGTATGACTGGTCCATCTTTGACAAGCAATTCCCCCACTCCTTTCTTGTTCCTTTTATTTCTTTTTATTTAAAATGAAATACCACCACCACCCCAATCCCCCAGAAAAGGAGAGAAGGGGGTGGGGGTGGGGGAGCATGTCCATGTTAGTTAGCTCTAGCAGAGTTCATATTAGGATCAGATTTTCAGAAATTATACAATTGACAGCTTTACACATTTAGTAAATTCTGCTAAATTAAGCCGCAGTCTGGCCAATACTAGGTAAATTCGAGTATATTTGGCATTGCATTGATTCTATCAATCTGTTTGGTTAGGTTGAACTGTATTTTGAACTTTATTTTCGTTTCAAATTTGGGTTATTTGAGAGGATTGGTGATGGCCAATTGTACATTTTCTGAAAATCTGACCCATCAGCTTCTTTGCTGTTACTTGAGAGTATACTTGAAAACTAAATGTGAAATTAGACTGGGAAGATGGTGTACCCAGTTCTATTTTGGATCTCAGTAATTTTTGAGATATAAATACTATCCAATCTGAAAAATCATTAGTTTGCTGTAGTCAATCGGGCAGATTAGAATGCTCAATTTTGTGTTCAAGCTTATGGTACAAGATACCAGAAAATGTACAATTCGCCTTCACCAATCCTCTCAAATAACACAAGTTTAAGACAGAAATAAGGTTCACGGTACAGTTCGATATCACCGAACAGATATTTAAAATCAATGCAATATCAAACATATTCAGATATACCTACTATTTATAATTTTTTAGCCTAATTTAGCAGAATTTACTTAATGTATAAAGCTGCTCATTGTACATTTGCTGACGACTTGACCCTTATATATATACAAATTGTAGGTAACTTGTATATTCTCGACTGTTCAATGTCCTTTATTCTCGAGTGGCTGTCCAATGTCCTTTATTCTCGTGGGTTCTTTTTCCAGATCTTTATTCATTTAAAGTTTGTGGAAAGTATTTCCCCATATAACAATTATAACAGGTTGTACTACTGGAATTGAGACATAGACTCGTAGAGAAATACTCGTATATACGATGTTTATACATTTCTGTTGATTTGTATAACCTGCTAATTCATAAACAGATCCAGATGTACTATAAGCAAAACAGAGAAGTTTATTCTCAATCGAGCTGAAATGGAAAAACATATGTTTACAGAACTACGTAACTGAGCTTTGGACATGAGGCTGAGTAAACTTATTAGACTCTTGGCCAAACTATGCAAATGGAAAATAAACAAAGATACACGTGGGTCAAGTCTCCAGAAAATATACAATTCACCTACACTAATTCTCTCAAATAACCCACGTTTAAGACGAAAATCAGGTTCAAAATACAGTTCAACTTAACCAGACAAATTTATTGAATGAATACAATACAGACTATACTCAGATATACTTAGTATTTATTATTTTTTCACCCTAATTTAGCAGAATTTGATGGATGTGTAGAACTGCAGATTGTGCATTTTCTGAAAATCTGACCCACGTGCTCATGTATAGGGGCTGCATGTGTGAATACTCACAACTAAAGCAATATTTTTATCACACGTTTATATTTCAATGAGAGTTTGGAGAGAGATAGAGGGAGAGAGAAGTCGGGGAGAGAAAGAAAGAGGGAGAGAGAAAAAGAGAGAGAGGCGAGAGAGAGGGGGAGAAAGAAAGAGAGAGAGAGAGAAGGAGGAGGGGGAGAGAGGGAGGGAGAGAGGTGAAGGAGCGGAAGATAGCGAGAGAGAGAGAGAGAGAGAGAGAGAGAGAGAGAGAGAGAAAGAGAGGAGAGAAAGAAAGAAAGGGGAGAGGGAGAGGGGTGGAAAGAGAGAGAGAGAAAATAAATGAAAACAATGCACACAAATGGTTTGTTGGGCAAACCCTAAAATTGGAAGTTGTCCAATAAAACCATTGTTGAACTGTCACCCAAAATAAATATAAGACGATATTCTTCAGTTTCCTACCTGCTGATCTAAGAACTAAAGCACTATCTTACATACACCTCGGATCGACTTTTACAATTATTGATCTAATTCCTCCGTTATTCTCTCACAAAAGGTTCCTTCGATGCGGGTGAATATGGAGATGCGTGTCCCCAGTACTTGGATCGCACATTTGGTGATTTCATGGGCTCAGATATGTGGAACGCCAAGACCAATCTCTCCGAAAACTGCCTCACCCTAAACATTTGGGTCCCCAGACCTAAGCGCCCTAAACGAGCTGTTATGGTAAGAAGAACTGCTTTATATTTAGTTATTCTGGCTGTATAGCCATAATCCTGTACTTTGTTATAACTTTCTAGGGGGTAATATGGAACGCTATAGGCTACATCATCGGCGCTCATACCATGCACAAATAGCGGCTAATTACAACAATTTCTTCGCCATAAATATCGGGAAAAGTATGATAAACACATAGTTACCTTCCGCCGATCGCCAAGTTGCATATTACCATTGGGCTACTTATTATGAGCATATGAGAGAAAACCTGAAAGACAATGTTCAGTTGCCTGGGTTCCATTGCCCCGCTACTTCTCCCGCTACTCCTCCCGTTTCTTTGTAGTGGTCCCGCTACTTTTAGAAGCGGGAGCAAGTAGTGCAAAAAGCAGGAGCAAGTAGTGGGAAATAGCCGCTTCAATTCAAACATGTTTGATTTAAAACGGCTACTTTCCGTTCCTTCTAAAGTAGCGGGACCAGAGAAACGGGAGTAGTAGCGGGACAAGTAGCGGGGCAGTGGAGCCAAATATAAAGGAGGCCCTTTTGTGAAACCAAAACCTTATAGACAAAGAATAATTTTATTCTATTTTCTGTGTAGTCCATATGAAATAATCCAATTGATCAATAGTAGGCCTACATATCATCAACACGCATCCTTTTTCAAACAATAACCAACTGGTGACGATTCTTGGGCAGGTCTGGATATTAGGAGGGAGCTTCTTCCAGAGTCATTTATAAGACCCTTTTGTCAATCCAAATACTCATGGGTCAAGTTTCCAGAAAATGTACAATTCACCTTCACCAATCCTCTCAAATAAACCAAATTTAAGACGAAAATCTTGTTCAAAATACAGTTCAACATAACCAGACAGATTTATTGAATGAATACAATACAGCTTATACTCAGATACACCTAGTGTTAATCATTTTTCACTCTAATTTAGCAGAATTTGATAGATGTGTAGAATTGACAAAGAGGCTGAGAACCTCCCGTTAGCCGGAGAGACCCTCTTCTTTGAGACGAACTGTGTCAAATAAAAAAGTTTTCTAATCTAATTTTCTAATTGTAGATTGTGCATTTTCTGAAAATCTGACCCTTATAGACAAATAAAGGATAATTCTATTCTTTGTCTAGTCCATATGGAATAATACAATTCAAAAGTACATAATATCAACTCCATGCAACCTGTGTCCAACTCTGCTTGTTCATTTCTCGTCCAGGTGTGGATAATATTTGGAGGGGGTTTCATAATTGGGTCAGATTTTCAGAAAATGCACAATTTGCAGATCTACATATTTAGTACTTTCTGCTATATTAGACTGAAAAATTGTCAAAACTAGGTATATCTGAATATATTTGTATTGCCTTGATTCAAACAATCTGTTTGGTTGTGTCAAACTGAATTTGATCCTCATTATTGTCTTAAATTTGTGTTATTTGAAAGGATTGCTGAAGACAGATTGTACATTTTCAGGCGATTTCGCCCAATTAGACTTTGTCAAACCAAAACCTTATAGAAAAAAGCTAATACTAATCTTGTTCTAGTCCATATTCTATAGTTCATAATACCAACCTATGGTACATGATAATATCAACTACATGCGTCTGTTGTTGAAATTGGTTATCCTTTTATTCACCGGAGGGCCCGGAAGATCTGCTCTGCAGAGTGTATCATCGTTTTCTGCTATTTAATTATTGTACGAGATGTCAGAATAAAAATCTTATATATTATATTATATATTGTCCAACAATAACCAACTGGTGCATATTCTAGGTGTGGATATTTGGAGGTGGCTTCTACTCGGGCTCCAGCTCACTCTGGGTCTACGATGGCTCCGCCCTGGCGGCACAACAAGATGTCATTGTGGCTTCCGTCAACTACCGGCTTGGCTCCCTTGGCTTCCTGTCCACCGGCGATGGCCGCATCAAAGGTAATCAAAGTAACACAAATCATTTCGAAATTAATGTATTTTGAATAATTTTGATGTGTTACAGAAAAATTAGTCACAAGTAGCAAAATTAGTATTTTTCAAATGTCTTTTTCACAAGAACTCTTTTAAGGAATGTTTTCATTTTTTTTAACAGTTTAGTGTTCGGTCATATCTTTGGAATCTTTTCAAATATGACGGTATCTCAAAATCCATTTTTTGCGACTTATGTTTACTTATTTTTCTGTACCACATCACAATTGTAGTTTTATAAAGAAAAAAGGGAAAAAAAGAAAGAAAAAGAAAGAAAGAAGAAAAAAGAAAGAAAAAAAGAAAAAAGAAAAAAAAGAATACACTCTCCTGCCCGCCGTATCCGCGCAATACGAAATTGGATACGAATTTCTTGTCCCCACTTTTGATACGATTTTTTTCGTCACAGCGTTTTTCGTACCGGCGGAAAGCTAAAGGATTAGTCTCCTAATCCCTTAGACCCCTATGGCCGGCCGGCCGGCCAGTGCCAGACAAGCTGGCGTGACCATTGGTGTATGACGGCCACTAGAGTAGAACCAAACAGAGAAAAATACCTTACCCATGCTTGGGTTCGATCTAGCAACCTTAGGATTCACAAGCGAACTTCTTCACCACTACACCACCGAAATTGATGAAGACAGATGTCATAAATGATGCATATGAGTAATTCTCCCAATCGGGCAGCATTTGGTTTTCCAGCCTAGGATCTCTACAACATGTATTTGGGATGATCACACATGATTATAACCATTTTATTCGAATTCCTTGTCAAAAATGAGGCTGTGGGAACCATACTTTCAGAGTTCTTGTGCCAGAATCTCCGCCGCTATTGCAATAAAAGTGCTTTTTCAGGCTAAAAAATAAGTAATAATTATGGAATTTGAATATAATACACAGGCGAATTTAGAAAAGATATTCCTTCTGCTGAGGAAAAATGGTTTCTACATATGCACATATGTTCATCATTATGAAAAATCGCAATATGTATATGTATATCTAATTTAAACTGATCTAGACATGGAAAATATCATTTTGGAATATTTGTGTCGCCGTTACGACATATATATTGTCTTCACCACAATCAAATACCCCAAGAGAAATGATTAATATTTAATTACATTTATTTTGTTGTGGAGGTACAATGTATATGTATGTATAGTTAGAGATAAGGAAAAGTTCCCAGCCTTCCCAAACTTCACATGCATTATGCTCATATACCCTGCTATATGTGAACCAAAGATTGTAGAGATTCAATGAATTTTATTTTTTCTAAAAAATTCTTTAGACATTTCTGCACCTATGTAGTTCTCAAAACTCAATACGAAAAACGGAGCGCGAATACGGAGCATATCATATTTCGTCTCCGTGATTCAAATGACCGTTTTTCGTATCAGAAGTTCAGGCAATTTCGTCACCACTGTTCACCAGTAGCGTTCGCGGTGCTCTGTAGACAAAAATCGTCTCACTGAAGACGAAAAAACTTGCCGCTCCGTATCGCCCGGGTACGGCGCGCGGGAGAGTGTAGATATTATAAAAACTACTAGCCATTCCTATGGGTATATGACATGTGGAAAACATCCAGAGTCATAAGACGCTTTTGTCAAACCAACACCTTATAGACAGATAAAGGATAATTCTATTCTATTCTCTGTCTTTTACTTATAAGATAATACACTTAAATAGTACATAATATCAACTCAATGCAAGTTTTTTTTTTAAATAATTTTATTTGGGCTCAATTTAGACTGACATCTATATATATTCTCATGGCAACCAAGAAATACATTACAAAGGATATATAGGTAAATTATTAGGTTATGACACAAATAGATGTTTAACCTTTTAAACATTTAACATGTAGGAAAGGTTTTCCTCAATTATAGCTGATTATATCAACCAAACTTTTTGATACCATTATGATCACCTACCGTTCGCATGAGGTTATAATACAACATTCGAAATTCACCACATTATACTGATAGATTTAGTGACTTTTGGAGATATAAACACATAACAAAATCGTCTTAGGACGAAAAGATAGATGTACATGTGTTTAAAGTATTAAACCACAGCATTGAATGTGAGTACCAACTGTACTAACTGTATTGAAAAACAGGTCTGTAATGTAGAAACAATTAGGCAATAGCCGCTAGAAGTGAAAACAGTCTGGGCCCAAAGTTGAGAGAGTCCCTTTAAACGGAGGGAAAGCCTCTCACCTCAAACCGCAAAGTGCCATTATAATTCCATTAAGACCGCAAAATGGCATTATATTCCCATTAAAACGCCTAGTTCTAGGCCAGGAAACCTGTTAGCAAAGTAGGTGTCCAATCACTGACATACCATTCTTATCTGAGGGTTTGGACCTAGATTGAAAAGGAAAAGTTGAAAGAAAAGTCAAAGAAGATGCTGTGCATATCATGTATAATTTCATTTAATTTGTGTATTACTGTTACCGTAGACAATATTAACTGTTACCGTAGATGTAGAAAAACAGGGGTTGCCGAAAGATCTGCTATATAGCAGAGGCTACCACCCTTTCCACTTATAGATAACAACATTGATATACCTGATGTGGAAATAAAGTTACATAATAACAATAATAATAAAATATGTTTCCCTGACCACCACAGGTAACTTTGGACTGAAAGATCAAATCCTTGCATTGAAATGGATCCGTGACAACATCGAACATTTTGGTGGTGATCCTGAATACGTCACCATTTTTGGGGAAAGTGCCGGAGGGGCCAGTGTGGGCTACCACGTGCTCATGCCCCAATCCAAGGGCCTCTTCAGACGGGCGATAATGCAGAGTGGCACCCCCAACGCCCCCTGGGGAGTAAACCCTTCTCCAGTCATGCGCAAATACTCCAAGAAATTCTTCAGTGACGTCAAATGTCCTGACGACGCCAGTGTGCTCGACTGTTTGCGACAGAAACCCATTGATGAGATTCTTGCCAATGAGTGGGTTGTTGATGGCTTTTTAACTTTCCCCTGGGGTCCATCGATAGACAACGAATATATCACAGACGCGCCAAACAATCTTGTCCGAGATGGCAAATATAACGATGCTGATCTAATATTTGGTGTGAACAAGGACGAAGGTACGTTCTGGATTGTGTACGCCTTGCCGGGCTTCTCAAAGGACAACAGCAGTCTACAAACATATAACAATTATTTAAAAGCTGTAGATATATTGGATTATAACTTACCTGAGGAGACCAGGCAACAAATTAAAGATCTCTACGCGCCGGCCGATCTTAGCGATCAGGCTGCGTTGAGAGACGCGCTGGATGACGTCAGCGGTGACCGAGCGTTCATATGCCCCGTGACTGAGTGGGCGGAAACGTGGAGAAATTTTGGGCGTAAAACATACTATTATTATCTAAGTTACAGGGCTTCTAATGAGGCCTGGCCCCCCTGGTTTGGCGTTATCCACGGTGCTGAAATCCAGGTATGGACTTTTGTTTCATTGCTTTATTTTTTTATTACACAATATACACAAATCGAATATGGAGCAATTACATTCCTTATATCAACACCCTGCCCACACACAGCCGATTTGCCCCCTGATTTGGGTCTCCCGATGAATCCTATGATTTCATTTCAAATCTTGGTCAATCTTTTTGAAATAACATAAACCAGGATTGAAAATGAAATCCTAGGATTCATTGGGAGACCCAAATCGGGTGACAATCGGGAGGCAAATCGGCTGTGTGTGGGCAGGGTTTAATCTGAGTTTAAGTCCATTGGGTTGTAGAAATATAAATATTAGAGCATCTGAATGTGAATGTATGATAAAGACTGTCAATTATGGTGAATACATTCACAGTGGAATACAAATAGTTTCCTTCATGAGACGTCCAGTCGATTCTATGAATTCTCACTCCAAAATCTACTCTTATCACATCGCGATTGCATTATAATAGTGATAGTGTATATGCAATAACCTCCAAGGTATTGTTGTCTGAATTGATAATTCACATAATTCAACCCAACATCTTTGGTTTTCTATCTTTGTGTGGGTTATATTAACCAAATGTCATAAATTCATGCAAAACATTAGGGAGATATAGCAACCACAACGCACCAACACGACACTAACGCATCCACTAAATTTTAGTACATTATTACCGTTGTGGGGATATCTCGAGAGGCCTGCAATGCAGATGCGCTTGGCCTAGCACCTCTCGAGATATCCCCACAGCGGTATAGTAGGCCCTAATATATATATATATACAACTAGTTAGTGGATGCGTTAGTGTTGTGTTGGTGCGTTGTGGTTGCTAAATCTCCCTAATGACATCTTTTTAATTAACCTTCTGAATCCTGCCCCTGCATGAAAGCTAATCAATACTTATGTTGTTAATCCATACATTCGATGTTTATTTTAGTGGATATTCGGCATGCCCTTAAACAGGAGTAGGGGGTATACAGTGGAAGAGATAACGTTTTCAAGAGATATCATGACATATTGGGCCAACTTCGCCAAATACGGGTAAGTGCTCGCTTAAGGGTCTGGTGTTACCTTACGCTTTGATTGATTTTTAATTCTTTCTTTAAAACGATTCCATATTATTTCGTAAGTTAGACAATCTCACAGACACCTAGTTCTAATCAAAATATATCAATCCTGTCAAATAACCCAGATTTAAGACAAGAATAAGGTTAAAATTCCAGTTTGTCATAACCGATCCGATATTTTAAATTAACGCAATACCAAATATATTCAGATATACCTGATATGTATATAACTTTAAGCCTAATTTAACAGAATTTACTAAATGTACAGAGCTGCTAATTGTACATTTTCTGACTACCTGGCCCATTGGGATATTTCTATATTTTAAAGAAAATAAAAAATAATAATAATAACCTTCGCTAAACCCCATATTACCGTATTAGGGTGAAATCGCCAGAAAATGTACAATTCACCTTCACCAATCCTCTCAAATAACCCAAAATTAAGACAAAATTGAGATCCAAAATTCAGTTCAACATAACCAAACAGATTGTTTGAATCAAGGCAGTACCAAATATACTCAGATATACCTAGTGTTTATGATTTTTCACTCTAATTTAGCACAATTTGATAGATGTGTAGAACTGCAGAATGTGCATTTTCTGAAAATCTGACCCATTAATCTTGATTTGTCCTACCTTTGCAGGAGTCCGAACGGCAAGGGTGTACTCTATTGGCCTGAATATTCTTCGAGAGAAGCTTCTTACATAGAATTCCAGAAACCATCGCATTATGTCGTTCATCGAAACACAACACATCGACGAGAAAAGTGTCAATTCTGGAATGATGTTCAGAGAAAATTCCTTGAATCTAGACTCAAAGAGTAGCTTCAATTTGAAGAAAGTGATTAACACTACTAGTACACACTACAAAAAAAGAGTTGGTGTCCCTTTCCAAGGCCTCACAAATGCAAAATTTATTTTTAAAACCATAGTTGACTCTTAGGAAGTGGAATCCCATCCATGTCTTTTGTCGCTAGGTGAATACAACATCGTAAACATGATTTTGAATAGCTTGTTATATCTGTTACGGAGTATCAATTAACACAAAAATTGATTCAGTTCCAAGAGTTATGTAGAAATTAATAGTAGAAATATAACTTTGTTTTTATAGTCGTGATAATACCTAGTGTACTCTCTTTGATGGTAGGCTATATTTTGACAAGTGTGTGGGTCATGGATATAGATAATTCATGGTAGAAAATGTATTATAAACATTTATGAATAGATTACAAATGTTGAGTGAGATTAATTTCAATTCCATCCATCTGGACATCTCTCATAGGAGATATGTTTATGTACGTGGAGAAATTTGGCGTTTCCTAATATTGTCATGGCAGCGCGGTTTAATATCACGATATCATTATAACGGTCAAAAATATATTTTAATGAACATACATTGATAATTGATTCACTGGATAATCCCCCTAAAAATATATTCTTAATAGTTAAAAAACGAGACTTTGGTGTAGTTTTTACATAGCATATTCATTTATATACAAACACTTTTTAGAACACGTTTATAATAAGTTTAGCTTCGTTGATGAAGCTACATATCCGACGAGTAAGTGTACTGGGAGTAAATTGGGGAAAAAACCCCAGACGATTATTATCTGGATGTATAAAGGTCCATTCCCATTACCACGACCAGCCGGCCGATACTTGCCGGCTGTAATACTTTAACATTGTATTTTTTGCCGTGCGGCGGCCGTACACCAATCGGCCGTTGTAATGTGAATGGGCCTTTAACTTACATTGTTCGTGGCAATACATCCAAGATTCTTCTTCTGTGTCTCATCTCATTTGGGGCTGCCACCTAGCCGTGGCTGCAGATAAGAATTAATTTAATATGATCTTCATAAAAAATGTGTTTTATACACCCAGACATCCTTGCATTTGCTGCTAAGGGAATTAAGGCCCAACCTTCTTGTGGAGGCACATTCTGCATATCATCTTAGATGTAAAAATTGTGTGTTACTACTTAACCTCATCTGCAATGTTATAGTATATATGCTTTTATTAAGCTTGTCCACGGTGAGGCCAAAAATAGGTGTGTTTTCGGTCCCCCCCCCCCACTCGCCCCCCCCTCCCCCCCCCCCCACACACACCTGCCACCCGCCACATACCTATAAAAGATTTTCTGATTTTGTTTTTACCCCAGCCAGAAATCCCTTAAAAAGTACATATCTCTTGTTTAAAATAACTCTAGGCACGTAATAGCCATTTTTTTCAGCTTTTAAAACAATCATTTCACGAACCCATTTTTCAGTTTTTAAAACAATTAATGTTACAAAATAACCATTTGTTGCTGTTCCTAAACAGTGGTTTCCTTTTTTTAAAATTACCACCACCCCGCTCCCTATACCTGGTTCTCAGCTGCTTTGAACCGGAAACAGACCTTTTTTTGGCCTAAGGCGATTGAGGTGACGGTCCGATTTACCATTGGATAACAAGAAAGTACTTCTGGTTATCATAAGTATAGCCTTTAGTAAATTTGTTTAACTTATATTTTGATTGGATGAAAGGTTGACAGATCTTAAAGAAATATTATAAATGGTAAGTGATAATTTAGCATTACTGTGCAACCGATTTTGTTTTTAAAAATCGTGAGGAGCTTGATCGGTCGCTTGATCGCCTTCGTTTGGCCTGCCCTATTGAGACGTGAGTTTCTAAGTGGTTACAAGAACAATGTTTACCAATGTATAAATCGGTGGTTTTCACTTCGTGTGTAGAGGGATGTAACAAGGTGCAAGTGGTGCCAAACATCGTCCAGTCGATGGATGGGTCTCTATAGTCCCTGTACAACTTTTCTTTTTTGAAAAGCAGGACTTTCTCATGATTTGAAAACCACACTTAGGCCTAATCGTTCTTCCCAATATTGTTTACCGTAATCGTTCATGTATTTGGATAGTGGGGTGTGCGATATGTGACTCATCTTCATCAATTTGGTTGTTTGTGAGACCAAATATATCTGTGTGAAAAATAACTACTTTATAAATACTCCTTCAACGGATAATTTTTCTTTTCTTTTTTATATCTCCCCAATGGATTATTATTGTTGTTATTATCATCATCATAATGTATTCTGTGGGTATTTTACCTCTTTTACTGAGATTGACGATCATTAATTTAGACATACCCTGACCTGTACAAAGATTTATATTATATATATATATTATGTGTATATTAGAGGTTATTAGGTAGGTTGGCATAGCAATTCAGAATTATTGAGATTTGATCGGAGAAGGCAAATTAATGTTAAATATCATTATTTTGATACTGCAAACATATTAATGTACTAATAATGAATGTACTATAACAGTTGTTTTAACCTACGCACTGACGTTATGTAACTTACAAAACAAAAGTCTTGGTCCGTGGCATTAATATTCCCTGTACTTTCATAATGCACAAATCATCTGTTTAAGTTAAATTTGATTAAAATTCTAGAACGTTTTGCTGGCCTACATTTACAATCAACCCAGATATATTTCATTATTTTGGTGATAAGATCAATCACAGGGATAGAATGCATATGTGTTCGTTAATATAATTATTAAACATTGAGTACTGCGATGTATTTTGTCAACACACCCATGGGACATAGAACTTACTGGATTACTACTGTAGATTTTATTAATGTTACTCGTACAACTCAATCAAAATGACTAGTAATATCAAAGCGTGAATTTCTACGTAGAGTATTATATATATATGTATAAAGACCTAGGTCCTAACGATAAATTGCTGCTCCGACTGTGTGGGTGCTCATTATGCACAAATCCTTTATTTGGATCCTGGATCTTTTAAAATCTATGACATAATTCACTCTCATACTGTGTGTGTATTACAAACCTAGACAAAAAATGTGTGGCCATTCCATATTATTTCTTACGTGTATCAGGGTCAGATTTTCAGAAAATTTACAATTGGCAGCTGTATAACATTTAGTAAATTCTGCTAAATTAAGCTGCAATTTGGTCAATACTAAGTAAATTCGAGGATATTCGGCATTACATTGATGCTAGCAATCTGTTTGGTTAGGTTGAGCTGTTTTTTTAACTTTATTTTCGTCTGAAATTTGTGTTATTTGAGAAGATCGGCGAAGTTGAATTGTGCATTTTCTGAAAATCATACCTAATTCTTGATATCCCGAGATGGATAGTAGGAGAGAGGGAAACGAGAGGGAAAGGGGAGGGTCTCTACACGGACCCCAGAAATGATCTAATAACGGTTGGCAGGATAAATCTAGCTCCTCAAATGGTTACATCATATCTTTCAGGGCAAATTCCCGGAAATATTGCGATAAACAGATATCATTTAGGGGTAACTTCTAATGATAGAAATCGGTTCCAACCGACAGCTCTCTCCCTCTCTGGCCCTCCTTCTGGGTCCTGCTCAGTGACAGGGAGTCACGTACCCTGTTGGTCTTCTAGTATTATCAGAGACTTAACCAAACGCCACCCATAGAGGTAACTGCAGTGCAGACCTTTAAAAATGGCTTCTTGGTATCTATTTATATCTGCTGTGTCTTTTTAAAAGCGAAATTCTATCTGCGATGTACTTTTTAATGTTCTTCATACAGTTTATGCACCGTAGATGTAGTCTTCAATCTTGGTGTGCACTGGTAATCTTGTTGTTGAGGGTTACATACTACTAGTAAGATCTATTATATATATAATTTATATACATACTATCAATCGCAATATGAATTTATTTTTATGGTGTTCAGTCGTAAGGGAATTAATTACTTGCCAAATAACGTTATACTGTATATGGTATGTGGGGATACGTATAGGTATACATACATGCATATGCAATCGTTTTTAGAACATACCAATAAGAGTTTATAAAGTCCATGCGAGGCACAATGGGTTTGTACACCTTTTAGAATGCATTCTTTTGTTCAAGGATTTGGGATTATCTAATGGGAAATTTACTATACATTGTTACGTATCTCCTTCTATAACGGTATACCCCGATGAATATATTGGAAATGTATACGAAATCATGGTATTCAGTTGCACGTTCCATCATCCCCCAATGACAAATGTAAAGTTCACGTCCATTACGTTTGTGAATTACTTTATATCAAGTAGATTCACCAAAATGACTTGAAATGATGACAATGTAACCTATTAAGTAATTAAATAGGTTATCTCTAATGATCCATCCTTCATAAAAGAAATTCAACAGATAACTTTCATTCAAAAAGCCCTGAGACACGAATTATTTAAAAGACTATTTAAACAAGGTCACCCATTACAGAGCGACTCTGTAAAACCTACATCAGTTTGGCTTTAGTTGATCAATGTCTCGATTCACGAATCTGGCATCCGTCCCGTTCCACCTGTAAATAGAAATTGACTGTTTGTGCTCCGAAGTTATCCCGAAAGAGACGCCCATACGATCGAGATTAAATTACTGCTCCAATTGTTTTTACTTCTCATGTATAGGTACCCCCTAGTTAAGTTTGTTGTTGGAAATTAGGATGCCCTGTTATCATTGATGTGAAGAAAAAAACCCTGTGAAAATAGAATTTACCATTTCCTTGTGTCGGGAATTATATATTATAACTCCAACATATATAAGAAAGTGTTATATAACTGTTTCAACTTCTGTGTGTAGCATTATTTGCGATGTTATACCCCAGGATGTAGGAAATACAACCTTCGGAGAAAGGTATAGGATGATTGAATTCATGTAGTTTTCATCATGTTTTGTTCTAGAGGCTTTTTAGCTCCCTGTAATAGGTATGAAATAATATGGCATTCCAACGTGTAAATTTATTTTCCAATAACACCCGATGTACATCACTGTATATAGAGCTTTTGTAAGAAAACCCCTAAATCGTTAGGCATTAAAGTATCATTTTAATGCAAATAATTTGTGGTTATTTTTCCTCTGCCAACGTTAATGTATTCGACAAGGAACAACGCTGACATCTAGTAGGAAGCGGATTATTTACAGTTGGAGATTTCAAATGATTATTCCAGTCCGGGCTCAGATGCACGGTTGGGGGAGGGGGAAAGGGAGCGGGAAAGGGGGTGGGAGAGGGAGGGGCGGGGGAAGGGAGTGGGAGAGGGAAGGGGAAGAGGGGGATTCTAAAGGGAGGGAGGAGGAAAAGGGGCTCTTAGAGAGGGAAAAGTGAAAGGGAGGGGTAGAGGGAGGAGGAGAATGGGAGAATTGGCCATACACTCTAGTTCACATTTTCCCTTGTATGAAGTCGTATTACCTCTGATCACGGTTCGCAAGTACACCCTAGAAGCTGAGGCACCTTCACAGTCTCAGAGCTTTTTACTACTACCAACGATTATACAACAGAAACTGTTTGCTACTCCTTTCTGTCTCTTTTCTCTGTCTCCCTCTCCCTTCTTCTCTATCTCTATTTCCTGGGTATGATCATAAACTGCCTCCCTCTCAGCTCTCCCGCCCTTGATATAACCTTCAATGTGTTGATAGGGCGTAAAGTAACCAATCTCACTCACTCACTCAAGGGATCTCGTTGGTCCTGTGTAAGACCATAAAATGCCTTTCTGTCTCTTTTCTCTGTCTCTCCCTTTTCTCTGTCTTTCTCTCCCTTCTTCTCTATCTCTATTTCCTGGGTATGATCATAAACTGCCTCCCTCTCAGCTCTCGCCCTTGATATAACCATATTAATCAAATGTGTTGATAAGGGCGTAAAGCAACTAATCTCACTCACTCACTACTGCTGATAACAATTTCCCCCAAGCAATGCCATTACCCTTCTAGCTCCCATTTTCATCTCTCCCCATTAAATCAGCAAAACCGAGAATGTGTTATAGTCGGATACAAATGGAACATTACTATCATGCCTTATATCAGTATTATTCTATGATGTCTATGAGAATATTTATAAAATCCCAACAATAAAAAGAAATGTCAATGAAACTATACATCATTTTTCACGATATTTTAAACTTTTTTGTTCTTTTCAAAAAACCTTATAGTATATGGGCCACTACATCAGCAAAAATGCAAAAGAAAATAAATTGTAGTCTAAAAGATGTGATTGAATACTTTTTTCTCTTAATTTGATTTCCAAAGCATTGGAACCGACAGCCCTGCAATAGCCCTATGTTTGAACTATGACATTTTATATCATGATGGGTGGTTGTACACAACACTGTAGAGTGAAATCCTTCCATAATATAAAGTTAACCAGAATCAAGCATGTGATGCGGATATTGCGATGGCAGGCAAATCCGACCTATTCGAGCCAGATGGTAAATAAATCAATTTTTTGTTCAAAATTAGCATCGTGATATAAAAAGAAAATATAACTCACACTAAATCTGGGGATTGTATCTTATAGTCACTTGTTTTACTGTGTTGAGAATCCACGAGAATATACTACAAGTTGGCAGGATTTGATGCCTTACTTTACAAGCCCCCATCATCGGAAATGCCCTAAGAGGGCTCAAGTCCCGGGCTCAAGTTATCACTATCAGTATGACATGTACCAAAGCAGAGGTTCCTGGCTATGCCAAGGACAGTTGCCAATGTCATACACTACCTTACTACTTCTCAAGATGGACTCCCCTCAATGTGGCCGCTCCCCAGGTGTCCTCATCATTTGATCCTTAACTCTGGAAGGGCATCTATAGCAGACATTCACCTCCATGGCACAGGCTGCCAGATGCTGCATTTGCGTATATAAACTCACAAAACCTGCAGTTCAATTCAGTACACACAGCTCTCTCAAATATCTCAGACTTCACTTAAGTTAACTTTGCTTCACATTGACACAGATTATAACACTACATATCTCTTTCTTAGAATTCTTATAACATGTCTATCTCATGTATACAAGATTAGGGATGAAAGTGGGACGTTGGCAAAAATACTGAAATATTTCTGGCAAGTGGAAAAGCAGGAGAAAATTGAAAAATAATTTTGATGATAATCTTTGAGAATTACGACGAAATTTGGTTAATAAATTCTGTGCAAAGTTTCTGAAAATGTTTTCTGAGACTTTGTTGTAGTTTTAGGTTAAGAATTATGAAATTTGGGTGAACTTTTATAGTATTTCAAAAATACTGATTTCAGTAGAAATACAGAAGACTTTCATCCCTGTACAAGATGGTGTCAATCTAGTATCTTCATTACTTCACCCAGGGAGTTATACAGAAGGAGTAGAAACGAGGATTATGCACATCCCCCATATAGTTAAAATTAATGCCACAACTACTACTAGCGCCAACTATTCATAAGTGTGTCCATAGTATGCTGTCACTGGAAAAGGGCAATCAAAGCTGCCTGGGCTATAGGTGGTACTAGTGTCAACAATAGCACTGCAGCATCACCTGGCAGCAGTGGCAAGACCATATATACCTGTCAAGCATCTGCAGCTTGTAGGAGTGTCGTTTCTATTCCCTCTGTATATACCTCCCTGCTTCATCTTCATCTTCATGTCTCATCACTGAACTTTAATTATATTTAGCATTCCCCCTTGTTACCATGACAACTGTAACCTTGGAAATCTTGTACATTGATCTCGTTACCATGGCAACTGTAGCCTAACCATGGAAACTTTGTACTCAAATATTAAAATCCATGTTACCATGACAACTGTAACCACTATATGACATCATGTTATGACATGTAATATTGTTATGCCTGAAAGGAAGCCCAATAAACAGTATTTTTCAGTAATCACAGCCTTCTGTCTTGAAGGCAAACGCTACTATCTAGTGGAAAATGACAAACACACACACACACCAGTACACGTCTTCGCTGCCAAGTCACTACATGTGACTCTACACCTGCAAATCCCTACACTATGAATTAAGGCTATTTCTATTTGTTTTTCTTGGTCCATTTCCTTTCAATGTGGCTGTAATTAACTGGAAATCTTCATATTTCTTTTTTTTCTCAGCATGAAATTTCCATGGAAAGTCACTACTACAATAGTTATAACACAGGAAACTCACTACATAGAACAAACAGAATGTACACTGTAGTCAGTGTAAGAATATCACCCTACATAAAAAGAACTAAAATTTAGCTGGTTATTCAGTGGGTAAGGGTTCCCCCAAAAAAGAATTTAAAAAAATGTTCCCCTATAAAAGTGTGCTTAGCTTGAAATTTGACTTTTGAAATGTGTGTGAAGTGATTACACACTTTCATGTTGGAGCTACCAACCCACACATGAATAGTTTGATGGAAAATGGATAGATCTAAGTCTGTCAAGTAAGATTTATATCAGTAGCAAACTCACTACGCCGGTTTAATGTATTGAGTTTGTCACAGTGTAGTGAGTTCGAACAAAAACCCCATGTAGAGTTAAGCTTCTAGAGCCCTGTTCTCTGAAACCTTAGCAATTTGTGGTGAAGTGATAATTAATTGAGATTCATTGGGTGGGTTTCTATCCATATAATATACAGGTAGAGCGATTTCTACGAAAAGAGGGGTTTCTTTGTGTCACATGTTCTTGGAATCTGGGGTCTCCCCATCTACTTTGTTGGTCTCTACAGGTCTGTTGACCCTGTCTGGAGGTCATTATATGTGGTTTGTGAAGGTATCTGGGGTGAAAATGTGATTTTGAAGCCTTTTTTACATTGGGATCTCTACACTCTATTTATAGCCTGGGAAAGCCCCTGTGAGACACTACATCATTTCCCACAACCTTTCAGGGGGACCTAACTGCATGCAGAGGAGTGGGAGAGTGAAGAAGAGGGGAGGGAGAGGGTGGGGGTATTGGAGAGAGGGAGGGGATGGAGAGGGTGTAGGAGGGGGAGAGTTAAGAAAAGGGAGTGTGGGGGAATAGGAGAGGAGGTTTGAGGGGGAGGGAAAGAACAGGGGGAATTTAGAGGCGAGGGAGAGGATGTAGGGGAAGGGAGAGAGGGGAGGGGGAGCATGAGGAAGAGGGGAGGGAGACGAGGGGGGGGGGAAATCAGAGATGGGGTTGGGAGAGAAAAACAGGTATGAAAGACAGAAAAGAGGGGGAGGGAAACGAGGGAAAGGGGGAAGTGTGGGGAGAGAGGGTGACCATCCAGAGGACGGGTACCTTGCTAGTTTTTTTTATAAAGGAGTGTTGAGTTTACATGGATTATCTCTTCATGTTTGTGAAAATAGTATTATGTTATACAAGACTCCTTGAAATCATAAAAAGGGGTTCTTTTTGGCATAAAGTCTTCCGCATGTTGCTACAAAAAGGGGGGGGGGTAAAATGGGTATCATGTTAAGCAAGACTCCTTTAAATCATAAAAAGGGGTCTTTTTTTAGCATAAGATTTTCCGCGTTTTGCCACAAAGGGGGGGGGGGTAAAATGCCTTAAAAATTCGCGGAAATGGGGTACTTTTCAAAGGCTGGAACAAAAATGCGTACCGTACACATTTGACCCCTGAGTGTGTGTGTGTGGGGGGGGGGGGGGGCAGTGAATAGTCACGTTTGCTTAATTTTGAAATGGTAGATCCCCAGATGCATTGATCAGATGGCGCTGCCATCTAGTGACAGCCACATACCTCACCTGAGCTTAGGGCACCTAATACACAATTTGTCTTAAACCATCTACCATCCACGTCAGTATCCACTGCCCATTGTACTCCAAAAGTTATTATGGTCTTTGGTCTTATATTATAGAATTCGGGATATTATAGATCTCTGCGGTTTTGGTGAAACCAAATTCTAGGCTTTTCCAGGACGATTCCAGCAATGCTCAATTCGTCCATGGCTGAACATTCTTATTTGTTTTTTTAATTTCTTCTATTGAATTATTCTATACCCCACATAAACTAGACATATTGCTGCTAATATATAGACGAAATTGGGAACGTTAATGATGAATATCTTAGTCAGGGCAGCTTGGCAGAGACTTGAACTCTAGCTAGAAATGAATAAAATATTGTGCACATTTATGTTTTAACACTATTTTGCACTTGATAGGTCTTGACATAAGGGTGATAACGCTTTTAGCTAGAAAAATTGGGCCTCCCATAATTTCCCTTCATTATTAAGGCCCTAAAATCCAGGGTGTTTTTTTTTTACCTCCATGCCTAAATTCTTAGGTAAACTATGTAAATAGGGGGTATTCTTTTATGTATTTCGTGCAGTCGGACACAATAAAACTATTGAAAAATGTCTCCAATCATTTTTTCCCATTCGGATAAGCAAATGACGATTTTAGGGTCGAATGACGACCAAATGGTGGAATAAATTTGTTTGGTTATAACTGTGCATCGGTCCAATAACAGGAGCATTTATTCGCTACTTCATTGAATCTGTAGCAAAACAAATAATCAGATGCTAGACCTACTCTTAATACATGTGTGCAACTAATATCCATGGCCCATTTGATGAGTTTTAAGACAGGGCCTCTGCGCTTTTGAACCGAAAAAAAAATCAAGGCATTGCAATTTAGGCTGTTACAGGCCCATTTCAGAGATTTTTCAGAAACCTAATGATGAGACCAGTCGCGGTTGTATTTTGTTGTTGAATAAAGGCCAATAATGTAATTATATGTATACAGGGTTACCACAGAAACTAGAAGTAAAATTTCCTGATTTTTCCCTGATGTGTTTGTATGTTTCCCTGATTCATAACAAATGTAAGGGTGCCAGGTCTGTAGTGAGTGCTAAGGAAACTAATTTTCCGATTAATTATTCAGGGAATGCCATGTGGCATATTTTTTCTGATTTTCCATTTTTCTTTACAAATCTGAATTTCACAGAACAAGATTCTGTTGATTTTCTGAAAATTTTCAAATTCCCTAATTTTTCCCTGATATTCTGAACATTTTTAAATTCCCTGATTTTTCCCTGCTGGGAATTCTTGGAAAGCATTTTCCAGGTTTTCCCGTTCCTGTGGTAACCCTGAGTTAACAAGTTTTATACTCAGATTTGATATCAGTCATCGTTTTTTAACGTTTACTTTGTTTATTTGTGAGAGGCAAAAAAAAACTTTTAAGGCCATTTAATAAGTACCACATTTTACAAGATCAATGCCAATAATTATGATGAATTTCCAGGCCCCACGACCAAAATGCCTATTTTCCAGGCCTTGATTTTTTTTTCAAATTCAAAGCTTTTTCCAGGCCCCATGAAGACCTAGCAAGACCCACCAGCCAATCACCATTTCAAAGGCTTAGTTTTCCTGGTCTAGATTTGTGTTCTCCAAATTCCAGACTCTTTAAGGCCCAGTGGGAACCCTGTGAATTATATCAGAACTTAAATTACATTAAGGTATGATTGATAACGGTTATAGAACTATTACAGTAGACTTTTTTGTAATATTTATCCGATCAATATTCTTCACTCAATATGAAAGGACCGTGAATCGTGACAATTTTCCATGTGAACTTGTACTTTGACGTAGGAATTTAAAAAATGTATTAACTATTTAGAATTGATTTTATTTACCTGATACATAATCCAATCAAACATTGTAAATCTTAAAATAACCTAAGCACTATATCGTATTCATTTTCTTATGAACTCTTAGGATTTCTTTCCAACAAAGTTTATAAAAAGGTTTTTGACAAAATTCTCCAAAATTCATCGAATCATTAATTGGCCATACCGATGTAGGCCTATGTATACATATAGGTGGGATTCTGGTCTCTTATAGTTTAGTTCTGTGCATATATACCGGGAGCCTATACTTCCCGGCAACACATTATTATGTGACATATGATAAACTTGATGCCCAGACTTGATGCTGACTTTCGATTCATTCCCTCCCACCCCAACTTCATTGCAATGTTTTATTATAACTTTTAAAGTGTAAAAAAACCCTTTCTGGTAAACGTATATTAAACTATGAGACTCAGGATCCTTATGTGGAGTAATCCTGAGTTCGGACACAAGTCAGCCCTTGTGTGTGTTTTTCTGTTTTATAACGTTATACCATGTTTTATAACTCCTTGTATGCCTTATTATTCCCTGTATCTTATTAGATAGTTTTCTCATAATATAGCAACTTTTCTATAAAGGTAACGGCTGGATCTTACCAAGCAGGATCATCCAGAAGCCTGCTTACCCATTTGTCTGTTTCACTATTTTACAACGTCAGACAAATGAAGTATTTTCAAATCAAATCAAACGAAAGTAGTTTTTCACAAACGCTAACCACTTGGTTTGGACCAAATCCACCAGATGGCATTACAGTGGCCCGTACAGAGCGCCTGCACAAAACCACTTCAATGATGGCACCAGAGCATTGCTCTGTTGACACCCATAGGAAGACCTGTTACTATAATGCACTTGTCAATTGCAACCCCCACCCCCGAACCCTGGGGGTATGGGCGAATGTCCTGGGTATTTTGTGAAATATGATGCAAATCCCCGACCCCCAGTGCAAGAAATTTATATAAATTCCCCGACCCCAATTTAAGGGGCACAATTTTCACATTATTATTGCAAATAAAAATTATAAACAAATATAAACCCTGACGGACATTACCCACCCCGGGGAGGGGACATATTTTTTGGATACCCCCTACCATTCCCCCTTACCCCCGGGGGTGGGTGCAATTGACAAGTGCATAATTTCAGATGCGTATAATTTTGCGTCAAATTAAAGATACAAATAAAGAATTTATAAATCAACTTAAAGAAGTATGCGAAGTAGGCCCTATATTATTAATAATAATAGGATGAAGTGGTGAGCATGGTGAAGATAATTCGTGGTGTAGTAAAGAAAAGAGAACTTAATTAAAGATTGAAAAGTATAACAAAAGCATATTCAGAAAAATGTATATCGACCTATAAAGTATAAGAGCAAACAAACGACACCCTGTTAAAACTGAGATGTACCCTTGAGTTCTGAATCTCAATAAGCGTGTAACAGACAAAAACCAACTATTAAATTCTATGCCATTGTTTGATTCGGTGATATCAACTTAGGCCGAGAGTATGGATGTTAAAGTAAGAAGTAAAAATAAAGAAATGTTCTGTATTGGAAATGACTGATCGGATTCATGCGCTTGTGGTTATACATTTCTTATTTTGAGATTAATTTGTAGACCCTACTAGCCTTATGATGTATTTTGAATATGATTAGAGATCGATTGTGTGAAAAATGATAATTTGGGGGAATAAATACCCCGCGTAGGGGAACAAAAATAAAGAAAGAAATGACTGACAATAATGTACGTAGCAGCTGACCTACCAATAGGGTCATGGAACTTAGTCTTTTTTAAAAAAAAAAAATCCTCTAAAAATTAGTAACATGGATAGCAAATTTAACAAGGATCCTTATCCCCCCCCCCCCCCACACACACACACACCACCACCACCACACCAAAAGTTGAGGCACATAATGTTGGTCTTATTCAGTAAGGCCAATAAAAAAAAAAAAATATTTAAAAAAAGTAGATATTAGATTTGATAAACCACATTTCTATTAGCACTGATATATAATATGGGTAGGCTACTTCTCAAACTATGGGTATCCCAAACTTACAGATGTTCTGACCAGCTGGTCAAAAAGTATCAAACATTTATTCTTCGCTTTACAAAAACACGCGTGCATCTTTTTCATTTTTTTGTATTCGTTTTTATTGACAGTATTACAAGCATGTCCCATGCAGTGTCACCATAGGCGGTCTTCCCACCGTGCTGCCTTAAGACTATGGCCTTATTAGTGATTGGTTAGTGCTGGGTTGTTGCAGTAATACACTGAGGTTAGTTTCAATACGAGGGGGTTTTGGAGTGTGGAGAGGAGAGTGAGTGAGATTGGTTGCTTTACGCCCTTATCAACACATTTAATATGGTTATATCAAGGGCGGGAGAGCTGAGAGGCAGACAGTTTATGATCATACCCAGGAAATAGAGATAGAGAAGAAGGGAGCGAGAGACAGAAAAAGAGACAGAAAGGCACTTTAAGGTCTTACCCAGGACCACTGGAGAGGAGAGTGAGGAGAATGAAAGACAATATGCAATGAAAGACAATATAACGGTAATATTTATATAGACCGAGTTAATAACAGTCGAGATTACTGTCCCAGGTACAGAAGGAAGGGCTGGTTATACTGACTAGGTAGGCTAAAAAAAATAATTTTCGTCTAGGTAGGCTAATATAGTAATCAGAGATTACATTATCAGATCACAGATAATTACCTCGAGTAGATAATGACAATAAGTAGATCTAACGTTAGATAGCACTAAACTAGAATAAAAATAGTTCAATTATAGAACATCCAAACAAATATTTTTTCTAAGGTCGTCACTTTTTAGCATATTATGGAAATGTATTTAAACTATTGGCCAATAATGTATACGTGTGTCCTCGATAGATTAGATGTAATGAAATATTACAGGCCATACTTATGTTAACGAGGCAGTCGGGTTTGAAGGTTATTTCTAGCTTAGTTTGTGTATATTATTTATGTAAAGTATGCATGCCATCCTCGAAAACACATTTTTTTAGGCCTACATAATTTTAGAATAATGTGAAGCAATAATCTTGATTCGTAGGCCTAGCCTATAGCTAGACATTCACTAATTTATATACAGGCCTAAAATGAATTATTTTGACTTATATATTATTATTATACTGATTTGATATCTATCACAGGTCCTCCAATTATATGCTTACCTATTAATCAAATAAAATTAGCAAGTAGGCCCTACACTAGGCTAGCACAGGTTACAAGAATATATTTATTATTTCCAAACTGCTTAGTTAAAGTAGACCTACGCAGATGTTATTATATTATTTTACAATACTAAAAATAACCTATATGTGGGCAAATGGCAGCAATGCCTACCATTGCCATTATAGGGGATCTGATTAATGTTTCAGAAGAAAATAAATAAACATAATTGGCCTTCATTTGAATGATGAGATCGAAGTCCACCAGATGTCGTAAGATACTGTTTTGTGTGCGTACGTTCCTCACATAAACAAAATTATGTAATATCGTCGTCAAAACAAACCGGAAAACTTCTAATTTTCTATCTAAAATGGAGGAAATATAGCATTTTGTGTCCCACATAACACCCAGATAATTGAATCTTGACATGCTGTGAGAAAGGGACTCAGGAGAGAAAGCATGATTAGGGTTTTGAAAGGTGTTGTTTGTACAGACTTCACGTGTGACAACACTCCCACACCCACATGATTGAAAGATCTAGGCCGGTGTCAAACTCTCCATTGACTGTTCTCCCTGAGTTTTATATCAACACTAATGATAAGAATACAACGCAGAATAAACTATAAGAAGGTCTCTTACCCTAGATTGATTAGATAGCGATCGATATCAATAAGGTTGGAAACAGAGCGAAAATATATAAACACATGTGTGATAGCGGAGAGTGGTTAGAAACAATGGCGAGTATCAACAAACCAAGTAGTCCGGGGCAACTCCTAAGCTACACCTGATTGGTCGGCACCTGTCACATGACCCACAACATTATGACGTCACTGAGTGACGTGTCTAAGGGATTTTTGCATGGCAACCAGGCCTTCATTATCCATGAGCACAAAACAGAGGGGTTTTGTGTGTGCTTTCGCCTGGTGTCCCTCGAAAACGGCCTGAATCTGAGGATTACTGAATACACGGACTGGATTTTAAGCTAAGACTATACCGATGCCGTTTTCGAGATGCAATAGGTGATTTTCAGCTACATGAAGGTGAGTTTGGCACCGTAAAATATGTCCACCAAAGTGACCCTTCCACAACGGCAGCGATCGTTTGGGACTTCGGGCGAAAATCTCTACAACCTCGACAACATGCCCTCTCATCATTTACCACCATTGACTAGTCAAACTGTTGGCGGTGGGGCCCATCTCCATTCTGGCAGTCAGTCGGGTGTTAAAGTGCAACAGCTTTATGAGGATAAACACCACGAAGCGCATGATAAGAAAAGGGAAAATATTCAAAATGGCGGAGGTAACGAGAACAGCCCATCACATTTACCAGCAGTCCGCCCTGCTTCTGGCACGGGCAGCGGCACGGGCAGCAAAGCTGGCTCGGCAAAGCGAACAGTTGTGATGAATCCCGAATTGGCTATGAAACAGTACATGCATAAACTCTCATCTTTTGAGCATCATGAAATATTTACCTATCCCCAGATCTACTTTGTTGGTCCTAACTGCAAGAAACGTCAGGGTGTTGTGGGAGGTGCCAATAACAATGGTTACGACGATGAGCAGGGCTCCTACATCCATGTGCCCCACGATCACATTGCATATCGTTATGAGGTTCTCAAAGTGATCGGTAAAGGCAGCTTTGGACAAGTAGTCAAGGCTTATGACCACAAAAGTCATCAACATGTTGCTTTGAAAATGGTTCGCAATGAGAAGCGTTTCCACCGCCAAGCACAGGAGGAGATTCGTATATTGGAGCATCTCAAAAAGCAGGACAAAGACAATACTATGAACATAGTGCACATGCTCGAGCATTTTACGTTCCGCAACCATATATGCATTACATTTGAACTTCTTAGTATGAACCTCTATGAACTCATCAAGAAGAACAAATTCCAGGGTTTTAGCCTTCAATTAGTTCGCAAATTTGCCCATTCCATTCTACAATGCTTGGATGCCCTGCACAAAAACAGGATCATCCACTGTGATCTTAAGCCAGAAAATATTCTCTTGAAACAGCAGGGGCGAAGTGGTATCAAAGTGATTGATTTTGGGTCAAGCTGCTATGAACATCAACGTATTTACACCTACATCCAGTCTCGCTTCTACCGCGCTCCCGAAGTGATCCTCGGTGCCAAATATGGAATCCCAATCGATATGTGGAGTCTGGGTTGTATTCTTGCTGAGCTCCTAACAGGCTACCCCCTATTCCCCGGAGAGGACGAAGGTGACCAGCTAGCCTGCATTATAGAGTTGCTCGGCATGCCACAACAGAAACTCTTGGATAGCTCTAAACGTGCTCGCAATTTTATCAGTTCCAAGGGCTACCCCCGATACTGCTCTGTGGTTACAACCAACGATGGCCAGGTCCATCTGCAAGGAGGTAGGTCACGGAGAGGCAAGAGCAGAGGCCCCCCTGCCTCGAAGGAGTGGGTCACAGCTCTCAAAGGGTGTGACGACCCCCTCTTCCTTGACTTCATGAAGAGATGTCTTGACTGGGATCCCTCTACAAGAATGACCCCTGGCCAGGCCCTCAGACATGCCTGGCTCAGGAGGCGGCTACCAAAACCTCCCCCTAATGAAAACGACCAAAAAAACGTACGCAGAGCTTCAGCCACCCGGAGTGGGATTGTGGCCAAATATAATGGAACCACGGGGAGTGGCAAAACACGACTCATCGCCACCTCAGATGAAGTATCAGCAGTCCCTGCGGTACCCCTAAACACCCGACCAAAGTTGCCCCAGATCGGCTCAACAATGTAAAAGGAGTTCATGATATTGTGATATATTTTTTCCTGACTTGTATTTCAACAAGGAGCCATATTTATGTGAGAAGAAAAAATATAATAATATTATCAATGAGTCGACCTATGAAAATCAGCCCCCGAAGCTGTGTGTGTGTTGGTTTTCATAGAGTGTGCGTGTGTGTGTTTTTGCCTACCGTCCATTGATAGCATCCGTGAAAGATCTCGTTACAAAAGAAAACAAAACAACAAAACTAGTTGGATGTATAACAACACTAAAATCAGTGAACAATAGTTGTGTAACAAATGTGACTAGGCTACTACTACTATAACAAGAACATCATCAAGAGCAGATGACCACACACCCTTATATGCCACAGAACATTGAACCAGGACTGGACGCCAGCTAAATCTCAGTTCATGATACTTACGATCATGCACTATTGCAAAACTGTGATGTGACAATTTTATAACCACTTTTATTGTATCTCGAAGGTTGCTATGCCTGTATTGTACTTCTTTGTACAATGCGTTCTATGTCCTTTTAATTTGCCGTCAAATTCTTGGAAATATTTTTTATTAGTGATTCAGTAATCTATTTGCCTGCAAAGCATTCCTGAAGAAAATATCTGCTAATTCCAAATGGATATGATATATATATATTCTAGTGCTCTAAAAATCAATCTAGAAAATTGACTCATTGTAGTCATTTTATAAATTGGTCCTTGTTATGGTACCATGCATTTAATTTATAGAAAAATCGAGACCTTTATTTCGTCGATGTGACTTCTTACTTTCCCATCATTTTAAAGCACATTTTTGGCCGTGTACGATAGATGCTGTACAGTGTATGGCGAAAATATGCAGTTTTGATGTGAAAACCTTATAATAACAAAATGTGCGAATAGCGATCTTACCAAGTGAGGTTTTTAAAGTGCATGTAATTGTCTTAGTACTCGTGTTAATTGATAAATTAGGTCATTTTATCCCCAAGAAATATATCGTTATTGTCGATCTGTTTTTTTTTAAAAGAAATTATGTCATACTGCGTGCATTCATTCTTACTAACTTGGCATAAAGGGACAAAGCATTTGGAACTGATCTTGTATATATCAATATGTATGTAAATTTTCACTGAGGGCTTGATAGATTCAAGCCTAACTGTAGTCTCTTAGCGACCAATTTCCTAGACTCGGACCACATTGGATTCTGCATAAGCAGAGGGGCCATCTTGAAAAAGATATTTTTGTTAGTGAAGTATATTAGAAAGGTCTTGTGTGTTATGTGGTTATATTTATGTTCTCTCTTTTTATTTTGCTCTCGCTGCAAACTTATTCATATTTTTTTAGACTCGATGTTGATACGCTGTATGTGCACATGGCATGATTTGATATAAACAGTGAAGGCTCATAATATTATATAACATGCTCTCAAGGTGCCTTTATTTTAACATCACGGACTTGTGTCTTTAAATTGAGTGCCTCTCGCGGTCATTTCAATAGTCACAGTCCAGGTTTAATATTCTGAACCCAACACACAAAATAGGGAGGAACAATTATGTTACCAGGTTTTCAATGAGGCATTTTAAAGTATTTATTTGATCATTTAAACGATGTGAACTTCCGCCATTTTGATTCAGCAATTTGCCACTCTCAGTGACAATCTTTAAATCCTATATTTTAACAAAATTAAACCCTACCTTTTCTCTCTTTATATTGATGTTTTCATCGCCAATTTTTTAGAGTAAATCTCAAAGGGAATAATATCTTATTCTGGTTTTAAATGCTTTTGCTTCCTACGTACAGTATACTCGCTTTTAGTTTAATAGCATGCCATCAAGAATGAGTTGGATGTTTCGGCGTCCAACCCATGTGATTTTTTATCCTGATCATGCTCACTTTGTACCACATACATCGGAAGATTCAGTAACAATTTTTATTCATTCATTGTGGAAATGACTTCTAGTCAGAGACTTTAAAATAACAGAACAACGGGAGGAAGTCGTTAATCTTCATCAGCGAAATATTCACGTTTCAATTAATTAATATTCAGGAAGAAGGCGGCCCCTTTGAAAGCTTGGAAATGACACATGTAATTAAATCAGGGGGATTTTATGCGTATCTCATTGTTCTTTTACTGTTGCAGTGAAGTGCATGGGTTGAATTAGGAAGTCATTCCATTAGATGAATTCTGCGTATGATCACACTGATCTGTCTTTTACACATCATGTGTGTGTACTATCTAATATGTACATACCGAGTCCCCTGCACCATTCCCATTCAAGGGGTGTTTGAAACATCCACCTGTCTATGATTATATCACTCCATGGATTTGAAAACAGAAAGAAAAAAATCGCAGTGAATGCTATAATAATTGTTGGTTGCCAAGAATGGAGCCAGATTATGACTTCAGGTACGATAAAAGTATTATCATTGTCGTTTAATTTAATAAGGAGGTTCTTTTTTTATTTATTGACGTGCTTGTCTGCAAAAGTATTGTCGTGAGTCTTGTTGGGTATCCCAACGCGTATATATGAGTGATCTGGAGGAGTATTAATTAGATCAAGTGTATCCACACCGCTCCCGTTGTGTTAATAACTCATGTACATCTATCCATGTATAAATTTGCTGCACTCAAATGATCACATGCCTTACATCATTGCTCCACCCTTGGGGTGTTTGTTTTTCTTTTCTTTTTTATTCATGAAGGAGGTCAGAAAAATAATACACAATCTGAGTTTTTGATGAAGTAAGAACAATAATATCTTGCCAGCACAAATCATGCTAAATGTTCTGGTTTTCTCTGTCTGGTCATCTTAAATATTGTCAGGGCTATTCATCGTTTTTTGGACTGTTAGTGTACCATGATTATTATCAATATACGTGTAACACAGCATGCCCACTGAGGTGTGTGTTTTAGATCATTTATCTCAAATCTGTGGAAACAAAAGTGTGGAAATTATTCATAATAATATATTGTCACATTTTATACATTGTTGATAATGTGTATGATGTAGGCATACTTTCTTTGTTGGTTAGAAATCCCTTGCTTTTAATTATTTATCAAATAACGGCAGGCCTTGTATCATAATGCATTATAATGAAGAAAGATTTCTCTCTGAATTAACTGGTCAGCAAAAGTTTTGGTGGTTTGATTTGCTGTGCACCTTAGAAGATATGATAGCTCCGAGTTATTTTAGAATCGAGCAAACTGTATATAACTATTCTATGTATGAGCACGACCGACAAATTACATACATTAATGTACGAGTGGGTTTCCCGTTGGTTTCTCTAGTATATCGATGACTGTAATAATAATGATGATAATAATAATTGTAATAATGGAAATGAACATACACCTCGCATTGTTTGAGAGTACTAGTTGGTGGAAATATTACAATATTGTCAAATGCAACCAACAATGCACACGTTTTGAAGCATTTGCTTGAAAGAAATTTCATAGACAAAATAATATAATATTTATTTTATGGAGAAAATGCCTAGACAATTTCGCTTGAGACACATGAAATTAATTTTCGGGTAAACTGGCTGGACTGGAGTAAAGATGATAGTAATTTGAACACAAAACCTTTTGTTTATTCGGGGGTTTCCTTGTAAGAGTTTCGTACCTACTCTAATGATCAATGTTTGTAAAGTGCCTTACAAGCCAACCTACTTAATACTGACTTATATTTGTTTTCGCCAAAGGTCATTAAGTTCAATATGAATGCTCCTGCAGTTTTAATTCCACCAAGAAAACCAGTTTTGGGATTGATGAAAGTGTTACATCAATACTGATAGGAAATACCAACAAAAATTCGAGGAGAGAAAGAAAATAAAGCATAAATAATGTACCTAGATTTCTTTTTGGTATATACCACATACATTTGTCAAGCTTACCAAAGGAAAAGATTGTGAGTTCAGAAATAGCTCCTGTGATATTGATTTTCAAACTTTATTTATCGTAAATAAAGATGTAAAGTATGGACATATGTGTACGATTTTTGGCTGAATTCCTTGTTAGATTTTCAAAGTCATCTTAAAAAAAAAACAATCAAACAAATAACAAAGCATGCATTTTAAAGCGTGCTCGCCAAGACTACAACAAAAATAATGACGAATCCAAATTCCCTCATATATTTTTTTCTGGTGTGTGCCATGGTGGAAGGAGTGGGGGATAGGGGGGGGGGGGGGGTCATTGACTGGCGTGCTTTTATGTTGATAGACTTATTATACAAAATGGACACGTAAGGTTAAACACATGTTTGGCACTATGCATGTCATGCACATGGAGTCACACTCGCACCAGTTTGTGCACAAGTGGCTCCTCTCTGAGGCCTGGGCTCTCTCTCTATGAGTCGTCCAAAGCACCAGATGTGCACTCATAACGTACATTCTTAGTTCTAGCACAGCTGTGCTCCCCGACCACTCACTCCATGCACTACCTCCATCACTGCTTCAGACCTGGCCCAAAAGCACACCTTCCACACGAGTTCCACGCTCCTTTTTACTCCAGATAGCCTCCCGACATTTTCTATATTATTATTATACAGTACGCGGTGTCGATCGATCAAAAAATGAAAAAAAGAGAAGCAACCTGCGAGAGGAGGAGACACGCAGGGAATTTTGTCCACCTTGTGAGCCGGAATCATTACATACATAGTTACCAAAACATGTCATTGAGCCAAAGATGGAAACTATCCTAAGTATGCCTGAATATATATCAAAATAATAATATGTGGGAGCGTGAGCACCATGAAATATAGATATAGCCCTCAAAGAAAAAGATGGTTGAATTTGTCTCCAGATTTATGACTTAACTTTTTTGAGATAGAAAATAAATCTTGAGTTTTAGCCAATCGAAGTATATGCTACGCCGCCGGTGTTGGTGGATGACCGAAAATGACATATTCAAATTTGATCTCATAGCTGACGCTAGGGTAAGAGCGAGGAGGTGAATTTAGCATGTACAGATGCAACAAGTCTTGATGGATCTTATTTTGACATTACAAGTATAATTGGTATTTGCTTATAAATCGAGTATTATACATACATACCTGTAAGCGAAGAGGTTATATAGAGACATGGCATTTCATTTAAATACAGGTTGGAATTTACTCCCAACTTCATATAAAGCTACATAGGAAATAAGCCCGATTTTATCCCGATGGTGATACTACGACCTCTAAGATACGACTCTCCACCAAATGCTTGTGATCCTAGTTGCTGCTCTGTAGGGTATTATTGTGCACAGTGCATGATTGAATGTACATAATGAACAATGATAATATTATGATGAACAATTACACCGTTGTACATAACAAGATTCATATCTATGTGGAAATAAGTGACGGTCAAAGAGGAAAGTCTATATAATATCCATTTCTACTCGAAGAAACAATTTTGAAGGATACATTAAGAGGAGTCGCGTCTTGCACTCTTTATGATGATAATTAATGTATAAAATGTAATTGTCGAATGATGATGACTTTGAAAGGTGGACCTTAGCCAAAAACTAAAATATTTATCTGGAAATATTGATGGAGAAGTTTATAATGACACTGTGTCGTCGGCGAGATGTTTTTACGATATTATATTATATGTACGACACTTTTAATAGGTTCTTTTACCCTAAGGTTCTCTTGATATCATTTATGGTTGAGTTGAATGAAAATGCATACATACATTCTAAACAAAGATCAAATCAAGTAAGGAGGATCTGCTACTGGTGTATCGTAAGAAATGAAGAAAATACTGTGATTAAAACACATTTTCTATCAACAGGACATCCGACTGTGTCTTGTCTTCATTTCTATCTCCTCCACTATAGCTTAGAACTTTGTGATTTTTTTTGTGAGGGGACCACGTGGACATTTTTTATATGGAATAATAAAAGTTAAAAATACCAACACATTTTTCCCTTTTAAGTCATTTTTGTCTGATGTTCTGTAACATTTTGTTTACACGTATTTCGTTTCGCATTGAATATGCAAAAAAAAAGAACCCCATGATTCTATAAAATCACTTAAATCTTACGAATATAGTCTAGGCTCTCAGATCGGATAAGAAAGGCATGTCATTGATTGGACGCCTACCGCGCTAATGGCTTTCCCAACCCTAGAGTAGATCCTAAAGTAATTCTGATTGTATTTTGCGGTTTGGAGCCAGAGGCTTTCCCTCAGTTTGAAGTGACTCTCTCCACTCTGAGCCTAGACTGTATACCTTTCCATAATAATCCAGTGACTCCAAAAGAAAAGATTTATTATATCTGGTTATGCAGTAACCTAATCAGTTGTTTGTTTTCATTCTGGTGGTCTTGATTAATCATGAAATGGATCCTGCTGTTGTTCCTTGAAGAAGCGTGATTACTCTATAATTAATCACCATTATATACCATATGTCCTGGGCCAAAGAAAGACAGCAAGTGTCTACATCATATTCATCATTTGTGATATTAGTCAGCCAGCGAGGGCAGGGGTCATTTAATCAGAACTTTATACTCTTCCAAACGGTATGATCAACATGACCTTCCGCGCCATATAATATATCATGGTTTGCAGTCTAGGATCAAGAGCCTCTCAGATCGGATAGGAATGGTATGTCAGTGATTAGACGCCTACTGCGCTTACCCATCGGCCCTTGAGTAGGCGTCCTAATGGCATTTTGAGGTTTGGAGTGAGAGACTTTCCCTCAGTTTGGAAGGACTCGACACTGAGCCTAGACTGGTTTGTTTAAGCAAAAAATAATAATAGGGGTGTTTCCGATTATCTGGCTGAAAATTAGGTAGGGGGTGGTAACTTTTTAAATTTAATTTTAGGAAACCACCTCCCAGGAACTGAAAAAAATATCTATTCTATGACAATAGTTGTTTTAAACATGGCAAATGTGCTTTTCGACAGTTCCGGCTTGGGAAAACCTGTTTCTGCTTTTATTAGCTTTTTTTGTCAAAAAATAAAAGAAAACTAAGGTATGGTACAAAAAAAATTCGGGCATGGTCAAAACAAATTTTAGGTAGCCTAGGGGAAGGTTTTTCCTGGGAAGCAAGGTCGGGGGGGGGGGGTAAATCGGAAACAAGCCTATTTATTTGTTGGGGCCTTAGGATGGATGGGTGAAGAAGAAGGAACGAATATCTATAGTCGAATGATTATGATGATAATGATATCTGCCCGTCAAAAGATCCCCAACAGTTGTGCTATCTAGTACACAGGACAGACTGCTTGTTCTTTGTCACATAATATTGGAAATGTATACGCCAGAATGAGTCATCTCTTCGCGGTTACGTTGCGCTCAGTTAAAGATGTCCCCCAACAAACATGCCCCTATCATGCCTATGATCCTGGAAAGCACTGCGGTGTGCAAGTACTAACTCTCCCCATTACATGTGCCAAGGCGGAACTCATTATGTAGCATATGTCCTTGAGGAAATGGTTTGGGGAGAGAAGATCCTTGTGTGGCAAATCGGGGATTCACCTCCTGCCATAGACTCGCATGTAAACTGCCACCACTGTAAGACCCGCACTTGTATACTTGTCTTGTGTCAAATATGAACCTTGCAAAAATATCAATAGTTCCCTGTTGGAAAAGGACACGATTCTTCCAATTTAAGGTAAACATATATTCCAGGAATTACAGATTATTTATTGAAATATGAACCCTGAAGAAATATCAATACCGGTCGTTGTCTGTTAGAAAAGATGGTTCTTCGAATTTAAAGTAAAGACATATTCCAGGAATTACAATGTATTCCCTACAACCCACGAGTTGCCTAAAAATAAACTTAATTCTAATCCACCCCACTGCTAAACAGGTTGAATATATCTCCTCTTAGTTGTCGTCACGGCATTAAACAACCATTACTCACTCACTCAACATTCTAAAATTATTTATTGACCATGTTTTATCACAAAGAAATGAGAGTGCATTGATTCTTTATCCTCAAGTCCAAAGAGAGCCATTATATTGGAATAGTTTTGTATTTTAAGTTTAAGTAAATAAAATAACTAATACACACTGTAGATAAGACTTTAAATAGATTGTACATCAAGTTTCGACGCTCTCTTTTCGCAAATTGGATTCCGTGGTTGGAATGTTACATCACTGCAATATGGACCAGAATATATGAGTAGACTTATATGAACTTTGTAGTACGATCTAAAAATACCCCCCAAGTAACACGAGTTGCGGACCAATTAACTGCTGTTATAATAAAAAGAACCCTGGCCTGATAGCTTGTGTGCATTATGAAACAAGTAAATGTTTGAATCACTCTAGGCCCAACGTTGAGAGTGTCCCTTCAAACGAAGGGAAAGCCTCTCGCCTCAAACCGCAAAGTGCCATTAAGACCGCAAAATGTCATTATATTGCCATTAGAACGCCCATAGTCTTAGGCCAGGAAACCGATTAGCGAAGTAGGGGTCTAATCACTGTTAACCACCCATTTCCCTTTATCCGATGACCCAAAAAAGCGCGCCAATCGAAGTTGGTTAATTTTCCCTACATGTTTTGTTTTTGCAAAAGTTAAAGTAGTGATATTCTTTATTCACCAGTAAACTATACTAAACATGTGGAATGTTTTCAAAAGGTGTAAGTATTTCAGAAATAGAGATTTGCGTCGTTTCGTTTGACTGATGGGTCCCAATAATTAGTATTCCCAACCTAAAATTGTAGCTATTAAATAAAAAATATACCATTCACACTGAGCGCTAAATTTAAATCCAGCAACTCGTTTATAATCAACATGCAATAATACCGTATATATTTGATTCAACGGGCGATAGCTATAGACAATATAGTATACTCGAGGGGCATTATAAATAGCACACAGACCAAGAGATACACACAACTAAACACAATGATGTGTAGCTATTTTTTAAGGAACTTCGGGGGGGGGGGGGGGGGGGGGGTAGGAAAGAGAGAACAGGATATTTTATTCAATTTACTGTTAAAAGAATGTTTGTTATTGTTGATGGTGTCTGAACAAGTGGTGGATATGGGTGAAGTCGCCAGAAAATGTACAGTAATTGGCCTTCACCAATCCTCTCAAATAACCCAAATATAAGAAACAAAATTAGGTTCAAAATACAGTTCAACATAACCAGACAGATTTATTGAATGAATACAATACAGAATATACTCAGATAAGCTAGTATTTATCATTTTTCATTCTAATTTAGCAGAATTTGATAGATGTGTAGAACTGTAGATTGTGCATTTTCAGAAAATCTGACCCATATAGGGCTTCATGTCTAGCGCACCCATTTCTCATCCATGACATCTATTATCCCACTCTACTTGTCATGCCTGATCAAGTATCACCCACTCATACATATATCTCCCTCCTAACCTCAGATCAAAGTAACACAATCTGTTCTTTGTCCGACACATGTTTAATATCATTCTCATTTTTAAGCTTCCATTAGATAGATGTATAAATGGACTTGTGTTCATTAAACAAACTTTGATCTTAAGTGTGGGTTTGAAAGAAGGAGAGGGAGAGATGTATAACTTTGACCTCCGCTCTTGCGACCTGAATCAATCGGGTAATCGCAATGAAGTTATTTTGCATACAGAATTTAACAAAAATAAAGATGATTTGTATTAAAGTCAACATTTTGATTTGATCTCATGCACGTATACCAAGTGAATGTCATTTAACAAATGCAAATAGATTCACTTTAACAATTTATTAATATTTCATTCCTCAGTATATATTTGAAGATGGGTGACGTCCTATATCAATATATTCATTTTCATTCATATTTCACTTTCATGGGGAGTCCCCTCTTGACCCCCTAACCACAAAATCAACTTAGTTGTCTCTCAATATTGATGGCGTTCTCCCAACTAATGATATACTACGGTATATACAACATGTCAAGCTTCTGTATCAGTAATCACTCACTCTCTTTCTCTCTCTCTTTCCCCTCTCTCAATCTCGATCATTTCCCTCTCTCCCTCCCTTAGCTCCCTCTCTCTCTCCGTCCCCCTCTCACTCTCTTACCCTCTGCCCCCCCCCCTCGTCTCTCCTCCCCCCTCTCTCCAACATTTCCCCTCCCTCTCTCTCCTTTCTCTAACTCTCTTTCCCTCTCTCCACCTCTCTTTCCCTTTCCCTCTCCCTCTCTCCAGATCTAGTCTATTATGCACGATGTTGGCTCTAAGTCAACTTTAAGTTGGCAATTTATTCTACTTTCGGAGAAACCAGCGACGGAACCTCAATGGATACTCAAGGTATATTTGGCTTCGTTAAAATGCTTAATAATTCCCCCGGAAAAATCCATTATGTCCCATTAAGGATGCATGGAAATGTTGGTCATGGCTAATGGTACAGGTGTCTGGAGGATGTTTGTCTTCTATCTGTTATTCCATGCACTCCTCCAGTCATAGCGGTGAAGATATATGATAATTATAGTTTATGCACACTATATTGAAGCACAGGATTCCTGGAATGAGGAAATGATAAGAATCAGGTTCAGGTAATGCTCAGGTATAAGGCGGATTTGCAGCATATAGGATATAGAGCTATATAGACTAATAGCTCAGGAAGCAGGTGTTATAAAGGGTAACTTAATAAGGACACGATGTGGGCGTGAGGGGGGAGGGGAGGGAGGGTATGAATTAGGAAACACTCATCATGACATGATGTCATCTCGATGGGGTTACGTTTGGGCTATTGTGTCCCTGGTCGCGCCCCAATTAACACAATACAAAAGGATCTATCTAGCCTAGCTCTAACTGTGGCAATGGTAAAAGTTATTAGGTCCGTACAGAGTGTATGTATCCGTGTCGCCTCACCCTAATCACATGCATAGTGCTTGAGAAGCTGCCAACTTCCAGAGGCAGAATGACTCCTCTCTGCCAAGTGTCTCCATATGACTAGTATATGTGTAAAGCGGTGGACAGTCTGCAGTCCATCGGGGACAGCCCCTCTTCCATGAATTCTGAAGTGGGGCATCACCGAATTCGTTTTAAAAATCAAAGCTGTGATTCGAACTAAAACGGTGAGATAATTAGTCCAAATATTATATTGTATAGCAGGAATAATAGATTCCGAACATTTTTATGTTTTTTCAACTACTTGTTATATATTTCTTTTTTTTTCAACAAAATTGTATTCAGGAAATATTTCATACAACATATAAGGTTAGTCCTGATCGTATTAATTGTATCAATGTCATGTCAAATTTAAGTGCTTAGCGCTGTGAAAATCATGCATTTGACAATAATTATTTTAGTCTGATGACAATTGTAGTCTAAGCATATTGTAAACAGATGATTATGATATGACTCAAGATGCCTCTAAATTACATAACAATAGGGAGGGTTCCGCAAGCAAACCTATCTCAATTACGTAACCGTATCCCTATCTTTTTTGTGAATTACGTCGCAATTCTATATATGAAAAATAAATTGTGAGATGAAACATTTTGCTTGATATGTTACATCACGTTTTCCCCGCCATGTTTTGCTGAACCTCTTTCTTCCTTTTAGCATATATGTTTGTATATCCAAGATACGATATGTTTACGTATAGGTTAGACTTTGCTGAACCTCCCTAATCTTTAAAAGTGCTCCACCAAAACCTAAGGTGAAGATAAGGGCAAAGTGTGACCCTTTGGATCAAACCTGACAGCTAGAGGAGTTTATAAAAAGAAATCCTCTTTATATCACACGATGGGTGAGATTCCAGTTGCTTCGATTTTCCAACCATGGACGTTTTTTAAGATTAGTAAGGAAGTAATTTTAGGGGAAATTGGGAAAAAAGAGCAATATATTTGTAATAAAATATTAAATCACATAGAATCCTCATTTCCAAGCTATTTTAGATTATCCTACGATCGATGTATTACTCATCCTTTATATATTGCCTTGATGTAATTGATAACTTAGTTATTGAGTAGCTGGTTTTCGATATATCTCCTTCACATGCGCAGTGGCATATATGCAAACCCCCTATTACTTAATTTGCCTGACCAGTGGCTATACTAAAGGTGGGGATAGGGCGGCGGGCAGGGGGAGGCCGCGGGTGTTTGGAGAGGCTTGCCCAATGGGTCAACCTCTCTACATACCAGCATGAAGCCAGACTGACCCCTCCTGGTTGGGTTAATGCGCACGTGTTCCCGACATGAACACTCACAATTCACTACGCTCCCGGACAGAAATCTCCCAAATATTTCGGTATTTTTAGAATTGCATGAATTCTTAGAAAACTATTAATTGCCGATGAATATATTTTTCATTAACCTTTTGTCGATTTCTTGTGCTGCGATGCTAAATATCCTTATTGAAGAAGCGTTTGGTATAGGTTGATAGCACTCAAATGTTATATTAAGAATATAATATAATAAAAATAAATGACCTATATAATACAAATTGTTTGATGAATATAATTATATATAATGAAAATAAAAACAAACGAAACAGATTCTACAGTAAATTATTAAATTACATTTCCTTTGGTGACAGTATTACTGAGAGAGTGTATGTGAGAGGGAAAGAGACAGAGAGAGGGAGTTTGGAGGGGTGGGGGGGGGGGGAGAAGTTTCTTTTTATTTACAAAGTTCATTAAGGTAAGAATTTAGTGCCGGTTTATTGTCATGATTGAGTTAAATGGACTAAGGAAACGAAATAAAAATGACCAACATGTCACGAAATCCATTCTTGGTCTAATTAAGGAATAAATCTCCACACATGGACAACAATTAACTGCAACAATAATATCTAGATAGTATGTTGAATTATTATCCTTTCTCTTTATAGGTGAGATTTTCAGAAAATGCACAATCTACAGTTCTACACATCTATCAAATTCTGCTAAATTAGAGTGAAAAATGATAAATACTAGGTATATATCTAAATGTATTCTATTGTAAGCATTCAATAAATCTGTCTGGCTATGTTGAACTCTATTTTGAACCTAATTTTCTTCTTGAATTTGGGTTATTTGAGAGGATTGGTGTTGGTCAATTGTACATTTTCTGGAGACTTGACCAAACAGTTTCGAAGATCGAGAATAAAACATCCGTAAACAAATGAGTCAACGAAATGGTGTCTCTAACACATTTTCCATACTTTATTGCAAACAGTCCCCACTAGCTCCCATTAAACAAACCAATTCAGAAATATTGTCCATTACTCTAATTTATCTAACGCTTAAAAGGACCTTATGCCGGCGAATGACACGCACACAGCATTCAAGTGTGGCATGTTTTGAACGTTAGGATTCCCGATCGCCATCAATAGATCAACTTTAAGAAAGGTTAGCAGGTACATTGCGCTTGGCTGTAGAGAAGAAATATCCCATAACTCGCGAAGTCATCACTGTAGGGTCTGAAAATGATATATATCAGTTAGTACGTATACGTATATAGCCTGAAACAGTGCGACCACCTACATTACTCTTGTCTCAAGCATGCGGTGCTGTACTTTGTCTGGCATTGCACTCAATGTTCCTGAGGGTAAGATTTTCAGAAAATGCACAATCTACAGTTCTACACATCTATCAAATTCTGCTAAATTAGAGTGTAAAATGATAAATACAAGGTATATCTGAGTGTATTCTGTATGGTATCCATTCAATAAATCTGTCTGGTTATGTTGAACTGTATTTTCAACCTGATTTTCGTCTTTGATATGGGTTATTTGAGAGGATTGGTGAAGACTAATTGTACATTTTCCGGCGACTTCATCCCTATCTCGTGTTCTCAGCTGATGGCTATTTGCTTGACAATCATTTTTGAACCACTGCGCATGTAAGAAATATGCATGGGGCAATAGTTTCGGTTCGCTCCAACCCAAGGGAAATAATCAAGACAGTCTAAGCTCAAAGTTGAGAGAGTCCCTCCAAACTGAAGGAAAGCCTCTCGCTCCAACCCGTAAAATACCATTATAATCCTATTAGGACGCCTAATCCAGGACCGGGAATCCATTAACGCAGTAGGCGCTAATGTTGTCCTATAAATTACTTTTTTTTTATTATAGCTATTTATACCTCATTCCTGGGATTTAGTGAAGGTCCGAGAAACAGGGCGAAAAGCAAGGAAATTGTCTGAACACTGTATAATAATTGTAGAGATGGCAAATGCCACTCTATAATGTTGAATTAATAAATAAATAAATAGATAAATAAATAAATAAATAAATAAATAATAATAATAATGTTAGTTTGCATTCAAATGATAAAGTGTTCAAGTTGTTCATTCTTTGCACAGGGTTTCAATATGACTTCAGTTGACGCGCTTTGCATTTGGCCAGTGGCATGAGAATGCGATGTGTTCGAACCCTGGCAAAAAGTTTCGCCTCCTCCTCCCCAATCACTGACAGAAGAACAGCTGTATGAGGTGCACTAGTCCTCGTAAACATGCATAATAATATATACATGTATGTATACATTGTTTTATAACAAAAAATAACCTTATTTGACAAGAATCGAGCTAATGTGTTGTTCTCTGTTCATAAAATCGCATAGCAAATTTTGAATTTTAAAATGATACATACTAGGTATATCTGAATATATTTCGTATTGCATTGATTAAAACAGTGTGTTCGGTTATGTTGAACTGTATTTAAAAGCTCATTTTTGTCTTAAATTTGGGTTATTTGAGATGATTGGTAAAGGTGAATTGTACATTTTCAGGCGACTTCACCGAACAATAGACACTAGGAAACCGTTCAGTATGGGGTAATTGTCAAATAATCAAACAACCATGCAGACAATAGTTATCATCAGAAAATCAGCAAAATAGTAAAATATGGTGATCATGGAAGTCGGTGACTATTGGCCTGGAGCAGATTTTCAGAAAATGCACAATCGGCAGTTCTACACATCTATCAAATTCTGCTAAATTAGAGTAAAAATCTATAAATACTAGGTGCATCTGAGTATATTCTGTATTGCATTCATTCAATAAATGTGTCTTGTTTTGTTGAACTGTATTTTGAACCTGATTTTCCTCTTGAATTTGGGTTATTTGAGAGGATTGGTGAAGGTCGATTGTACATTTTCTGGAGACTTGACCCCAATATCAAATAATCAGCTATATATGGGTCCGGTCGTCTGGGAATGTAGCTGCAGCTCTATACATATTGATACACAAGGAGTGAAAAACCAGTAAGATAAGATAAGATGATTCTTTATTTGCCATAATAGGTGTGATGTTGACACAATAAAGGTTGTGAACCTCTCAAATTAGAGGTCTTCCAGTTCATGTCTCTCTTACTCTAATTCTGGTATACTACGTTTCGACTCTAAACAATGAAGACATTTAATATTTTGACTCTACCATGGGTCAGATTTTGAGAAAATGTACAATCTTCAGATCTACACATTTAGTGAATTCAGAATAATTATGCTGTAAAACGATAAATACTAGGTATAGGCCTATCTGAGTATAATTGATATTGTCTTGTTTCAAACTGTCTGTTTGGTTATGTTGAACAGAATTTTGAACCTCCTTTTTGTTTTAAATTTGGGTTATTTGGGAGGATTTTTGAAGATGAATTAATTGTACATTTTCTGATCCACATGTAATACCTTCTTTGTATACTAAGAAGAGGCGGAGAGCGTAACATTTCTTGCTTTTTAAATGCTGATTTATCATTTTAATTTGTTATAGCATCATAATATGCCTGTTTAGCATGTAGACGCGCATGCAGATGGCAGGATATTAAAATGAAAAAAGTTACACAAAAATATAATAATATTATTTTGTAGTGCGTTGATTGAAACTACTATCTATTCGGTTATGTTGAACTGTATTTTGAACCTCATTTATGTTTAAATTCGGTGTATTTGAGAGGAGTCCAAACCCTCCGATCAGATAAGAATGGTATGTCAGCCTACCTCGCTAATCGATTTCCTGGCCTAGAACTCGGCGTTTTAATGATAATATAATGGCATTTTGCGGTCTTAATGGAATTATAATGCCACTTTGCGGTTTGAGGCGAGAGGCTTTCCCTTCGTTTGAAGGGACTCTCTCAACTTTGGGCCTAGACTGGATTGGAGAAGGTGAATTGTACATAAACATATTTCTGGCGACTTCCATCGTATGAAGGCTTGTAACACATCCACATAATGTCATTATTCTTCACTAATGTAACCTGCGTGATCCAATCCGAATGACATGATGTATCTATAGACCCATGTATGCCCGCTGTATGTAGGACCACCAAATCCGCCTCACGCAATTAAATATTTGCTCGGGTTTGATCATCCCACAATAGCGGGAATCACTTGTTGTTGGGTTCTGCCTCTTACTGAATCTTACTGAATCGACACTATTGCTGGTGTGCAGCTGTATGCATATAGTGGACAGTGGGAGAGATGCTGGAAGCTGTTGTGTAAACTAAAGGTGCATTGCACTATATGGGTCAGATTTCCAGAAAGTGCACAATCTTCAGATCTACACAAATTTTAAATTCAGCATAATTAGGCTGTAAAAGGATAAATACTAGGTATATCTGGGTATATTTGATATTGCCTTGATTCAAACTATCTGTTTGGTTTTGTTGGACTGTATTTTAATCCTCATTTCTGTCTAAAATTTGGGTTATTTGAGAGCATTGGTGAAGAGGAATTGTACTCACGATCCGACCCATATATAATTGTATGGTAAACCCGTCTTAGGGGCCTCGCAACTCCCTCTAATCATAACTTGCATTGCACTATATATACGATTAGTTTCTTAGACTAGCTTAGAGGCCTCTCAGAGACCTCAGAGAGACCTCTTATATATTTCGCTCAATGCATGAGTTTAAATGCAACAACACTCATATCATAAAGCCCTCATAGTCGTAAATTTAAGATGGTGCTACGAGGCACAATACACAATACACAATCTTATCATGTATAGTCCAATGCGCCAAATAATATACGATAATTTTCTCAGGCTAGTCTGAGAGACCTCTGAGAGAGCTCTTACCTTTATCAAATGCATGGTTTAATGCATCAACCCCCGTATCATAAAACCATTAATCGTAAATTCAAGACACATCTTACTTAAATATAATGCAATGGGTCCTGAGGAAAATTATATTTTTGTTGGAATTCCTTCACCTATAGGAAGGAATTTTCCCTTCTATGTGAATTTCCCAGCTGATACACACACTGGTGAGCTGGAATTTTTATTCCACGTCTTACTCAATACGTTTCAGCCAAGTAATGCAAAATGAATTAAATGTACACAATTTGTTATCACATATCATCAAAACACGTTCTAACAAATTAATTTCATCTCATCTCGTTCCACTTCAATTATACATATATAATATGACATGTTATGCTCTGTAATTTGATTTCTAGGCTATATATGTATTCCTTCCTGGTGAGATAAATAATAATTAAAACAAATCCTGCCTACCAAAAAGTACAGGAATCCCCCCCCCCAGTTTCTTTAGCTTATACAACAGGCCCCACTGGGAGGAGCAGGAGGTCCCGCAGTCCCTGAGCGTGACGTACCTGATCCCCCCGCCCCCCCCCCCGCCCCCTCCCCCCTGTAATAGCCTGGCTTCACATGCTACCTAGATCTCTTCAGGCAAAACACACCGTGTGAATGTGAGGGCAGAGAAGGCAGGGTGGGTGGGTGGGAGGGGAGAGGGGGAGATGCACACACAAAGTCAAAGATATATGGGGTTTGTGGACCGAGTGATCCTTGTATACGGTATTATGGTATTCAGGATATGAGGGGACAAGTGTCCGAATAAACAAACAGACATTAATGGTCCACTTATAAATTTGACCCCCAAAAAATACTAAACCAGTATTAGTGAGTATTAGGGGGAAGGGCGTTGTGTATGTTTGTTATGGGTCAAGTCTCCAGAAAATGTACACTTCATTTTCATCAATCCTCTCAAATAACCCAATTTTCAGACGAAAATCAGGTTCAAAATACAGTTCAACATCACCAGACAGATTTATTGAATTATGCCCTATACAGAATACATTCAGATATACCTAGTATTTATAGATTTTCACTCTAATTTAGCAAAATTTGAGAGATTGTGCATTTTCTGAAAATCTGACCCTTATGGCACTGAACCTTGCCATGTTTGTGGTCCCCTGTTCGACATATGAAAATAGCTTGTTAAATTTGGAATTTTGTGTTTTAAAATTGATTTTCTATTAACAGTCTAGGCTCAGAGTTGAGAGAGTTCCTCCAAACTGAGGTAAAGCCTCTCGCTCCAAACCAAACCGAAAAATGCCAATATAACGCGCAGTAGACGTCCAATCACTGACATATCATTTGATCTGAAAGCCTGTGACACTAGACTGTTAACGTGATTATGATTATGATCATTTAGGGATCAGTTATACCACGCAAACCCAATAAATGATAATAACAATAAAATAGCTACTATACCCCCCCCCACACACACACACTCATACTACAGGGGTGAAATCGCCGGAAAACGTACAATTCACCTTCACCAATCCTCTCAAATAACCCACTTTAAGACAAAAATCAGGTTCTAAATTCAGTTCAACATAACCAAACATAGCTATTGAATCAAGGCAAAGTCAAATATCCTCAGATATACCTAGTATTGACCATTTTAAGTCTAATTGAGCAGAATTTGATAGAAGTGTAGATTGTGCACTTTCTGAAAATCTGACCCACAGAAGCTTGTTTCCTGTCATGAGTCTAGAATCTACACACATACATACTTACCGTGACTCCACAATGCATCAGCTCTCACACGACCGATTTCTCACAGAGTACACAATAGATCTGTCCTAGAAATACTGCACTAAACTATTTCAACCATAGAGAAATCGCACAAAAGGCGTTAACCCTGCTAACATATTCCAGACCTAAATTTTTCACTAAGCAATTCACATACCTGTTATCAACCATGTCCGATGCGACCTGGTTGGTATATATATGGATTCCTTTTATGGCCTTTATTCATCATCGAGTTTTAATCTTATGAAATAAGGGATTTGCGTTGGCACATTCTTCAAATGAATAACATAAAAACTCTATTACCAAAACTGCATGTAATTTCTTTTTAACCATTTCATATTCAGGGAAATGAATTTTGCTTTCATTTAGATCCTTTTCAATCTAATATTATATGTTTAATAGTGCACATAGACCCAAAATAGCCAGAATTACAACAACTTTTTAAATACATTTCTATTCGGGTCATATTATACATAATGATACTGCAGTATTCTCAGCGATCCTAACACAATTCTATAGATAGATTATGATATCATAACGCTCAAAGGTAAAACACACCACCCATGTCAGCACGTACTTTAATGAATGATTAACCGGGTCAGATTTTCAGAAAATGCACAATCTGCAGTTCTTCAAATTCTGCTAAACTAGAGTAAAAAATGATAAATATTAGGTATATCTGAGTGCATTCTTTCGATAAATCTGTCTGGTTATGTTGCACTCTATTTTGAACCTGATTTTCATCTTAAAAATGGCTTATTTGAGAGAATTGGTGAAGGCCAATTGTACATTTTCTGGCGACTTCACCCAACAATATATTCCTATTAGGTATTGCTATTTAGGTCTGGGATGAGGCAATAGTTTCCCAATTCCTTTGTTGTACAGGGAATGGATCGATCTATCTTCCATGGGAGAAAATTATGAATTTCCAAGTTTTGGTGAACATGCAACACGAGACCAACCAGTCTAGGTCCAAACAACTCGGATCAGATAAGAATGGTATGTCAGTGATTTGATGCCTACTTCGCTAATCGGTTTCCTGACCTAGGACCCGACGTTATATAATGTAGTGACATTTTGCGGTCTTAATGGAATTATAATGGCACTTTGCGATTTGAGGCGAGAGGCGTTCCCTCCGTTTGAAGGGACTCTCTCAACTTTGGGCCTAGACTGCAACGGATCCTAAGGAACCACAGGATATTTTCGAATACTTCGCCAGACCGACTTCTGGAGCTCTGTTCTGGTATTGTCACCACAAAGCATTTTGTGACGCATGTGTGGCTGCCAAATAGATCTCGTTCACTGAGGCCGTCACTCTAAAACATCCTATTTGTTCTCTACATTGTATATTGTATAGCTGCAAAAAGCAGCAGAGTTCAATTCCTGGAAACGCCTCTGCGTTTTGACACTCTTTTTTATGGCCGTTTTAGAACTCTTTGGGACACAAGGCTACTTTTTTTCCACGATAACAGGTGCATCAATTTTTTTATGATGTCAAGTCGATCTTTTACAGACAGTGTTTTGTCGAAATGATTTACATTAGGGGATTCAATGTTTTGATCCAGTTGACCTTAGTAAACTTGTTCATGTACAAAACATAAAGGTCTCTATTTAAAGACATAGACAGAAAGAAATGAAGCTATATTTTATGACACTCACACCTGTCTTTTTCTATTGACTTTCTCCGCTTTGTCTAAATTACACAAAACTGAGCTTTCTTTGTACAGGTTTGCAATATTCAGTCTAGGCTCAGAGCCTCTCAGATCAGATAAGAATGGTGTTTCAGTGATTGGGCGCCCACTGCGTTAATGGCTTTCCTGGCCCTGGAATAGGCGTCCTTATGGGATTCTAATGACAATTTGCGGTTTGGAGCGAGAGGTTTTCCCTAAGTCTGGTTGGACTCTCTCAACTCTGATCCTAGGCTGTATTTTAGTTTTATTCCTGAACGTAGGTTGCTGTTTAAAGTTTGCTGTTTTAAGTCCTGACGATAAAAACATTAATTATCTACATGGTATACATAAATTGGAAGGTACTGGTATAGTGTTTTGACATGGAATATAAGTATATAAATATTATAGTCGAGCCACTTTTTGTTATTTAAAAGCAATTCTCAAGGTTGCATCGCCAGTCATATATGGGGGTTAGCAAACAGTTTAATTAAAATGTAGCCTATGTCGTTTCCAAGAAATGGCTATGCTACTAAGATAAGATATTTCTCATGCTACGTAGAATGTCTTGAACGGTAATTCTTTCCTCTAGCTCGGAAGTGGCACCTCCACTCAGTCACTACTATACCAACACAAGCACCTCGTGCAACAATAGGCTCTTTAGTGCAAATCAAACCCTTTTGATTCGCTTGTTTCGTCAAATTAAGGACACCCGTAGCAAATCACGCGATTGACGAGGTTTAAGAAGCATCCTGCCGGACGGGGTAATATTGCGCAATGGGGGATTTTAATTTGAGTGCCTGGTCGGCTTATATAAACGCTTCAATTAATTATGTTTGTCCACCAGAAGGCCAGACGACAAATGTAATCCTCTCGTCGGCCCGCGCGCTTCTAGAGGCGAGCTCTTAATGAAAATCCTTTAATAAGGAGGAGAGGTTGAGGTGGGTCATATGGCAGGTCAGAACATTCCATAGTCTGGCTGGCACATCTGTCTTTTGTATAATTAGAACGTCCTGAAACGATAGGGGAGATAACTTCTGGTATAGTTTGTAATATCATATTTGTAGTGTATATAACTGGAACAGGATTCTATTCGAAACATTCTATTAAACAATTCCTTGCTTATCCGCTAAAACGGTATATAACTTATTATAAGAAACTGAATACTGGGTTCGGCATGGCAGTGTCTCAAAGTTGAGAGAGCCCCTTCAAACTGAGGGAAAGCCTCTTGCTCCAGACCGCAAAATGCCATTATAATCCCCTTAGTACCGCACACCACCATTATTATCCCATTAGGACGCCTACTCCTGGGACAGAAAAACCATTAGCGCAGTTGGCGTCCAATCATTGACATATTCTTATCTGATCTGAGAGGCTATTGAACCTATACTTATGGGTATTTCCTACCCCGGAGCTGAACGAACCACAAACTCTCTCTCTCGGACTTCAATTATTTGCGACCGATATATCCTCGATATTATATACCATGTCTAACAATACCTAAAACCTAATGATTTTGTAATTTCCTATGGCAACGCACGAAAAGCCCCATTTTATGGTGATGTGTTGTTTCTTTAAATTATTGAAATGTTAAATGTGATAGACCAATAAAAATATTTAAAAAAAAACCAAAACATATTTTACATGATTTTAGATGGGGCGGGTATATATGTCTTTTATCATGTCAGGTATATATGTCTTTTATCATGTCAGGTATATGTCTTTTATCATGTAAATTGAAGATAACAACACACGGACATTTCTGTATATGCGGAAATGCCATTCTCTTAAATAAAATGGATAAATTGCCAAAACTCTTTACGCTTGAAAATATGTACATGTCTATCATCAACAGGGTATACTTTTAAAGTATTCGCCGTTGCAATTGTTTTCATTTGCAAGGAATTCATTTCTTCAATAGAAAGGACAGATTATCTGGTTCCTGAACCTGGATTGAAATTGCAATCGTCTATGTCCTCTATTATGATTGACCAAAACATTTTAGATTGAGAGAAATTCCACATAGCCCGAATACCAGGGTAAATCATGCAGCAAAATGTTCCGGTTAACCGAAAGTTCAGCTAAGGAGAGCTACTATATTAATTAGTATAATAGGAAATGTGCAGGGAAATTACAAAAGGTTCAGTTTAACCTCTAGCAAATGATCGCGGAAAACAATTCTCGAAATTGTATAAGTTGATTAAATTGAAAGCAACTCATCTAAAGCAAACCATGATGTTGAATTGTGTGGGTTTTTTTTTTTTTTTTTTTTTTTTTTTTAGAAATTTGGCGACCCTTTCAACGCGTTTCACCGTTCTGTGGTATGTCAGCCTACTTCGCTAATCGGTTTCCTGGCCTAGTACTCGGTGTTTTAATGGAAATATAATGACATTTTGCGGTCTTAGTGGAATTATAATGGCACTTTGCGGTTTGAGGCGAGAGGCTTTCCCTTCGTTTGAAGGGACTCTCTCAAGTTTGGGCCTAGTCTGTATAGATGTTCAGGTAACCTTTCCGGGTGCCACATCAGCAGCACAGCTGGATCTGCCATAACTTTAATTATACCTACTTGTTAATGTTGATGGGCACGCACCTTGGTGACGTCACTTCACAAGCAGACGACATATGTTGTCAAGCTGGTAATGGCATATTTACCACATGCGCGTGCGCTCAATAGTAATGGCAGAAGCGTTTATTAGCAACACTGAGTTGACAGGCAAGCACCATAGACACCTTCATTAAAAGGCTTCACAATTTGTAATTTGTTTGGCCAAGATCGGCAAGAACTTCCCGTGGATTTGACGGCTTTGGGGAAGGAAGCTTTTGCGTCGTCCGTTTATTATTGAGTCTAATGACACCTGTGTTGTATTTGTATATTGTTTATTTCCGAAAACAGTACATGATAAAAATATTTACATCGGAAATGGGCCTGTCCTCTTCTGTGACAACTGTAGCTCTTCCAGAGGGTCCCTTAGACTAGACTTTTAAGTTACCTTTTATGGTATATAAAGGTATAGAGTGAACGTGAAAGTGAATATGGAAGATTAATAACATTCAAGCAGCAGCATCAGTAACCAACTAAATATCAATCTTGTGTAATGAGGTGTCCAACATTGTGTAAGAATTAATGACCGGCATTTCTGGCCTGTTGGTGCACACTACCTCAAGGCAGAGGGTTTATATTTCATCATTCACATGCAAGTACTAAACACCAGATGTGACATAATAAACTTATTTATCCCCTATTATTGGACCTAAAGATCAATACAGGTAAAAGAAATATATTGAGTAGACAGAGTATCAGCGGGCGCGAGGGCGATTACCAAGAAAGGCAACAGAGCAGTATCCACTTTCGAGAAAAACACTTTTAATCATTGAAATTGATTATTGGCTTATCGGACGTATTATCCCATTTAAGTCTAACAGGCTTAGCAAGGCGTGTATATTGGCGTATACCGCCCCTCTTTAACTACAAAAGACTACGAGTGAATGGTTTATGGCAAGTACAACTGACTAAATAGAAACAATAAGTAGAGCCGTTATTGACTTAGCAGGGGCAAGGCTTTGTACAATACCTCTTGACGGCTGCTACGTGTAGGTCTAAGTGGTAAGCAAGGACGCCGCACAAGTCACGATGACGTCATTCGTGACAACACAGATGCCCGTTAAAGGACGTGAAAGGGTAATAGCGATATAAGCTGTACAGGCCGCTCATATAAGTGGTTGTTTATTAATTAACAATTGTGCGAGAGAGCTAGGAAAGAGAGATAGCAAGAGGGAGAGAGAGAGGGAGAGAGAGAGGGAGAGAGAGAGCGAGAGGGAGAGGGAGAAAGAGAGAGCGAGAGAGAGAGAGGAAGAGAGCGAGAAAGAAAGAGACGAGTGAGAGAGGGTAAGAGAGAGAGCTAGAGAGAGAGAGAGAGCTCAGAGAGAGAGAGAGAGAGAGAGATCGACAGACAGAAAGAAAGAGAGAGACAGAGGGAGAGAGAAAGGCATGGGGAACGCAAGACAAATATCAGCCTCTATACACAGAGGCTATTATATGATGTCCTCTCCCGCACAGAGATCCTCGGCTTCTGGTCACTGCATGGCTGTTTGCAGCTGACTTTGACTTATTCGTACATATAAACATGCTATCTAAAATTGTAACACTTGCCAAACTGTTCACTAGAAACGTTCCCAGATGGAGGGATAGATAAATTGACAGATAGATAGATAGGAGTTTATTATTGAACTATAAAATACGAATTCATAGATACTTTATAATTAAAATATTCAGTATATTTTAGCTAAGTAATCCAACAAGGCATGGTATCATTATCAATTATGATTTAGACAGCAAATGCTTCATCATTTGGAGTTCAATAAAACTGTCAATTTCAGCGACTGCCTGCGACAGACTGAGTGGTATACAGGTGTTACACTTTTAGTGGATCAGGTTGCTCAGAATGACGCCAATCACTTTCTACCATTCATTCAGACCTTTACCAGGTACCGGTAATTAAAACCAGCTGTAATTACACCCACATACTTTGTTGGTGTCTTCAGTCTAGGCTCAGCGTTGAGAGAGTCCCTCCAAACTGAGGGAAAGCCTCTCGCTCCAAACCGCAAAATGCCATTAGAATCAGCTGTACATTTATATGAAACCGGTGTATATGTTAGACTATACCTGAATAAATATATTGAACCAAACAAAATATATAAACAAATAATCCCAATAAGACGCCTAATCCAGGGCCATGAAAGCCATTAGTGCAGTAGGCGTCCAATCACTGACATCCATGCAAGAGGCTGCGCTTTTGGTCAAAATAAGAAATTTCAGGCTTTTCGATGATTTTCCAGACCCAATTTAGTGATTTTCCAGAACATTGATGACAAGACCAGGGGTTGTATATACAGTCCTATTTATTAATGATTTAACAAGTTTTGTATTCCAGATTTTATATAAATCATCGGACTTTTTACTTTGTAAATTACTCATTGTACGGTGGGAGAGGGACGGGCCAGGGGAAAGTGTACCATATAAAGAGACTGAGAATTTCCCGGGCCCTTGGAGCAAAATGCACATTTTCCAGGCTTTGGATTTATTCCAGGAGCCGCGGTCATCCTACTAGTGTGGATTGCTTTCTGGCATCACTACTGCTTGTCTACTGAGTATACCTTATCCATCCTCCCTAGGCAGGCCCTATACTCCGCAACCAGTTTCTACGCACTAGCCCAGTATGGAGTAACTCATTGCAGAATAGAGGGCCTGCCTAGGGAGGATGACCTTATCATGAAGATGGTCAGGTCGTCAGAAAATGCGCAATCGGCAGCTCTATACATTTAGTAAATTCTGCTACGTTAGACCGATAAATGCCCAATACTGGGTATATCAATTAACAAGCAATCTATTTCGTTATGTTGACCTGTATTTTGAACTTTATTTTTGTCTCATATCATGGTTATTTGAGAGAATAGATAGATAATAGATTTAATAGATCAAAAACTAAAAACTAAATATTATATTGTTTTTAATTTTTGATCTATTCGGTTATTGTGAGTTGTATTTTAAACCTCCCCTTATGTCTCCTTCCTTCCTAATGTAATATCGAGCCATTGACAAATAAAAGATTTTCTTATCTTATCTTATCTTATTTGTCTTAAACTTGAATTATTTCAGGATTGGGGAAGACAAATTGTACATTTTCTAGCGACTTGACCCATATCTGGTCACCAACAATATGGTCTATCCATTGTGGGTATAAGGACCGTGGCTCTCTTGTCTCACCGTACTACAGGGTGAAACCGCCAGAAAATGTACAATTGTCCTTCCCCAATCCTCTAAAAAAACAAATTTAAGACAAAAACGAAGTTCAAAATTCAGTTTAACAAAACCAACCAGATAGTGTAAATCTGAATATTGTACATTTTCTGAAAATCTGACCCTACCAACCTTCTGCTCGATGGGGTGAACCAATTTCATGTACATCGAAATTTTGAATTGCGAACTTGATCGATGGCCCAAATGTGAACATATAATTATATATACTGATTATCTTTGCTATCTAATACTACTCTTGAAGAATAAACACTATTGATTTGCCGCTGTTTATTAGCTTTCATAGGGTACTGTCATTCTCAGTGGCCGGACGTTGTAGCTAATGTGTGGCTAATAATTAATAATTAAGACTTATAATGTAAAAGAGTCAGGTCGTCAGGATAATGTTTAATCGGCGACGGTAAAAAAATAGTAAATTTTGCTAAATTAGGCAGTGGTACTTACTGGGTACATCTGAGTACATTTGGTATTGTATTGATTCAACAGATCTGTTCGGTTATGTTGAACTGTATTTTGTACCTCACTGTTATCTTTGATGAATGCAAATTGTGCATTTTGTGAAAACTTGACCCCCACACCTCTTTTCAGTTGTCACCGATCGTCTAAGGATCCTATTCTAGACTGGAGGAGTAAAGGTCGCCTCGGATGTCGTTCTTTCATTGGTCGGTCTAGAAGTCGCAGATATGTTCCTTTTTTATACCAGAAAAACTGTCCTTTTCCCATAGACTTCTATAGTTAAGTTTGATATTTTTATTTTTGAAAAAAGTTTGCAATATTTCTTGGGGGCAATAACCAGTAAAGTTACTATATAGTCCATATGAGGATCTTTAAAACGAAAGGATATATTACATACACTGTCCTGAAATTTGAGGTATCGATCGATATAACTATATAGGTGATAAACTCTCCAAAAATCAGAACATTCCAACAAAGTGATCTTGTAGAATAAACACTTTGAAAAATATCATTTTTGCGACTTATGAATCATTTCTCTGGAACACATCACATATGAATAAAACGTTTTGAAAAATAAAATGCGAGGCAGTTCATTGCTGTGATCTGTCATTTATTATACAAGCACATTGTCGAGTTCCTATAATTCATACTTTGAACCTCGGTATCGGCAAATTGACAGATAGAATAACAACAACTTTTCAATAGAAAGATTATCATGATTATCTTAATCGGAGATTCATCAGGTATAACTCAAACAGAATAATGCTGGGTCCAAGAAAGCAACAATTAATCCAAATTATAACATAGCTCGCTTTTGTGTAATCATTTTGGATTAAACCAAAGACTTATCAAAAACAACCAAACTATCGGCTAATACATAGACTATGTCGGCTTTTTAAAAGTCTTAATTAACTAATCGAGACATTTAGTTTCTAAGTAATCAATATACCTCTCACAAAGTACAAGTTCTGACAAATTGAAATTGAATTTTTGCATGTCATATCAGATTTCGATAATTTGTTATGTAATATTTGCATAACCCAATAATAATAGAAGATTACATGTACTCGTGATACAATCTAGCCGTTAGGAAGAAGAAATAAAATAATCACATTGAATATAATTGAAATGAGAATCAGCAAATATTTCAAACCACTTCGAAACAACAGTCCAGGCACAGAGCCTATGAGATGGGATAAAATCGGCATGTCAATGGCTTTCCTGACCGTGGCCTCATCACTGCCGTCCTAAAGGGATTCTGCGATTAGTTTCCCTGAGTTTGGAGGGATGCGATGGGCTCTGAGCCTAGACTGACAACTTAAAGATTGTGAAATGAAACTGGTGCACAATGTGCGGAGGCCACTCAATACACTGGAAGCCTTAAACCCGGAGTGATACAAAGTAGTTCTTTGAGAAACAAATACAGATAACATTACACTGTACTTAATCAACCTGTGCTTGTTGCAACATGGTAGACTAGTATACCTGCCATGCAATATAGACAATGCTAATGGCTGAAATCGCCTGAAAATTTTCGCCGTCACCAATCCTCCCAAATAACCCAAATTTAAGACAGAAATCAGGTTCAAAATACTGTTCAATATATCTGGACAGAAATCTCTGATCAATGCAATACCAGAAATAATCAAATATACCCAATATTTTTTTCACTTTTTGAGTTTTGTTTTTTAAGCTCAGTTTATTAAATGTGTCGTCATTGTACATTTCCCTACGACCTGACCCTATAATGAAATGCTCTTCCAAACACTGAAAGGAATGAATAAAATATGACCTACACTAGATATCCGTCTACGTACATGAGCCCAACTTTCCCACGAACCCGAAATATACTCCTAGGAACCATTCCAACAGGCCAAATGTTACATATATATTCGATACACAATAGGGGAATTGCATTGGCATCATCATTACCACTATGCGAAAACAACATAACCTTTTATCCCATAAACATTCTATTCAACGGCGAACGTACAAAGCACCACGGGACTCTTATCTGTGCATACATAATTAAGTATTCAGTCTATGAGTCTGGATGAGGATTATGGCAGATAAATGTGATGTGTTTCAGGAAAATGAGTCATAAGTCGCAAACTATATTTGTTGGATTATTCTAATTTTTGGGGTGGTTAATGCTGCTAGGAATATTAATACATATACAAAATTCAATGCAATGTATTGAATATATCTATGCATTTCTAAGGTCATCTTATGGAGTATATTGAGGTACTTTATTAATAATTATCCACCCAAAAATATTAATAACTTTTCAAAAATAAAGATATCAAACTTAAAATATAGAAACACTACTTAGATGTCCTTGACGTTTACTACCATTAGAATCGGTTTGAGCTCATCTATTCAAATATGATAATATCTCAAAATTCATTTTTTTGCGATTTGTGACTTATTTTCCTTAAACCCATCACAAATGACCTTTGTCTTGTCCAGCAAAGGGTGGGTGGGAGGTGGTGGTGAAGGTGGGTTGAGGTGTGTATGGAGGTTTGGGGGGGGAGGATAGGGGGGGGGGGGCATCCCTAAACCTAGGCCAGGGACACATAAATAACGGGTGCAGACCAGCGGGCTGTTATTACCGTTTGTTTGATCAATTTTATTCACTCATTTATAAGTATGTAACATTACGTTGATTTTAGATATATATTTTTACAAATAACACATATTTCCCAGTCAAATACTTTTTCATGTGTTAATAATTGGTTATTTGAGAGAATCAGTGGACAGTCTAGGCTCATAGGTGAGAGAGGCTCTCGCGAAATGCAAAATGCCATTAGAATGCCATTAGGACACCTACTCCAGGGTCAGGAAAGCCATTAGTCCACCACTGACATACAGATCTTATCTGATCTGAGAGGCTCTGAACCTAGACTGTGAAGGCGAACTCTACAACTCATAGTGAATTCACCTAATTATTCACCAAGCTCAATAACAACCACAATAATCACTTGTACACACAAAGATATTTTTTCAACTTGCCATTCAATACGGACATCGGCTGTATTGCAAAGGTGGGTAATATTTCAATAGAACCATTTTACAAGTTGATCACACATAAATGCATTCATTGATATAAAGCGCATAGGTAATGTATACGGGACCTGTGTGATCAGACCACTTAAAGAATTTAGTCGCAGATATTTGGAATTTAGTACATCTATCTACTAGATCGATCATCATATATTATGTATATCCAAGGTATATCTTCGTATACAAATTATAAGCTGAGCTACATGTATACCAGGGCCTAGTCTATTAAACCGATTCTCATGCGATTCTCACAGGATTTAGTGGAAAAGATCCCTCTGAGGTGCAAAATCGCATGAGAATCGGTTTAGTGGACCATGCCCTTAAAGCCAAGTTACAACTCTGAGGGAGGTATATAGAGGTATAGAGGAACACAAGGTCCAGGTTCATGAGAAATAATGTTTGAATATTGACATGACATTTGGAAAAGACATCTGGTAGGTAAAGGGGAAATACGAGCGCGCCTAAGAATTCTTTTTTTCTTCAGCAGATATTATTACATGCTCTTTTGGAGGCGCATTATAATTGAGGGGGGGGGGGGGGGCAGCAAGCCCATCCAGGGATATTTTGATATTTTGAGTGCCTTGTATTTTTCTTTTTTTTATTACAATGTCCATACATTATCGTACATGTTAGCTAGCTCCATTGAAGGTTTGAGCGACCGGTTAATCTATGCAAGATCCCACTAAATGGGAGATAATTTAACCTGGATGGGCTTTGTGACATCTCTGCTATATAATTATACACGAAGACTATACTACGCTATTTAAACTAATCCCTCTATACTAATCATAAATCTACCCCTCCCCCCTAAACCTAACCAGGTTTGTTTTGTTTATCACATATTAATACATCATGAAACACAGAAACTCTGAATACAGACAGGTAGAGTAAAGGGCCTGGTCCACTACGCCGATTCTCATGCGATTTTGCGCCGCAGAGGACTCTTTTGCACTAAATTCTGTGAGAATCGCATGGGAATCAGCTTAGTGGATTAGGACCCTTTAGTATTATTATCTTCATCCTGGCGTTCTGACAACTGAAGTATACTTCAGGCTTTAGGAGCACGTTCACGCGGTCGTCTTTGCAGTAGGGTGGAATCTGAAATGAACAAATATTGAATATGAGCATTTTTATTTCCATATTATGAAATACAAATTTTAGTGGAAATAGGTGAGCACCATCTGTCAAATGACAGCTCCTCCAGGAGGACCTTTGAACTCCTGAATACAATGTTACATACATACATTTCTGTTAGGATAGTACAGCCAAAACAATAAGGGAATTGCATGTGCCACTGCGCATGTCTGTCACAGTGCATCTTGGGATGGATTCGGATGAAGTTTGACATAAAACTATTTGGCACCATTTTTATCGAAAATTGCAAGAATGTTTTCACCAATATCATAGCTAGTATAAATAACCAAATGCATGACAGGGACTTGCGTCATGGAAACATGTATATGATACCTGAATATTGACATTAGAGCACTGACAAATAGTCCATGCTGAGTATGGCATGTTTTCTATATATTTTATACTGTATATACCATTAGTCCCATAAGTCCATGCGAATCTAGATTCAAAATGGCGGCTATGCAATTCCCCTATTAGGATGTTGAGTGGGCGTTGTGATTAGTATGGAAAGCAGCGAATATTTTAATGTATGGTCACATTAAATAACACGTGTGGTCACATTAAATAACACTGGTTGCAACACAGCTTCTTTGGTAGATCGAGTATAGGCTCAGAGTTGAGAGTCATTGTGCAGTAATATGCCTACCACCAACACCTTGCCATCACACCTAGTGACAACTACAGGGATGCTTTGTTAATGTGGATATTATATTGGCTTGAATTACACCTGTGTCCTTAATAATTGGAGGACATATATGCACATAATTATGAGATAAGATGAAGGTAGAGTATATGGAGAAGGCCAATAAGGACATGAAAACACGTGTACTTGTTTAATTCTCTACATCAATAACGTTGCAACGTATGAACATAATCAGCACTATTGATTACATATGCGTATTTTGAAGGAATTATTAAATCTAATAGGGTCAATCAAAATATTTAAAAGAAAATATGGGATACTGGTTTATGATCTTAAAACAACTCAGTAATATTTAACCAACTCTAGGTGTGTTTTTTTTTAAAAAAAAAAGCTCGGACAACGGAAAAGTACCTAATGTAACCCGGAAGAACAAATGGCAGAAATTGGTTTCATACGTTTGACGTTTGTGTATTGGGGATCCCATGTTTCGAGCACATTAGCTCATTATCAAGGATAGGAGGAGTATTTTTTACTATATGGTGATGATTTCACCTACTATCTTAGTATACGGGTAGTTTGGATATACAAAACTGTTAAAGACACTGACTAAATACCAATATATTGAGGAAAGGCGGTAACGCAAGTATTGGTGCCAATTGCACAGTCATTCCTTATCAGACCTATTTACCTAAACAAATATTGTAGAATAGCGATTGATTTTCACACAATCAATTTCATTCATACACATGAGAAGATAACACTTTATGTGTTTACTTCATTTATTCTTCCGCCTGAAACTAGACCAGAGGAGTATGATAGAGATAACAGAGTTTTATCATTTTGATATCGTATTAGCATTTGACTGTGAAGAAGCTGATATCAGTTATGTCACGGGGTTATGTTGCGGGGGGGGGGGGGGGGGGTCATGACCCCCAAACTTATCTATATGGGTGAAGTCGCCAGAAAATGTACAATTCACCTTCACCAATCCTCTCAAATAACACAAATCTAAGACAAAATGAGGCTCAAAATACAGTTCCAAATTTACCGAACATATATTTTAAATCAACGCATTTTTAAATCATACTCATGCAGATATACCTATACAGTATTTGTCTCATTTCATTCCAATTTACTAGAATTTACTAAATGTATAGAGCTGCCGATTGTACATTTTCTGATGACCTGACCTGGGGAAACCAGCAATGAAGAATATATTATGTGAGACATGAGTGACTGGGTTTTTACCAAAAGTCTGGGACATCAGCGGATAGATACCTGGAAGTTTGTATGATGAACTTCCTTATGCGAATCCCCACCACTCCCACTCCACGACTATCATTAACAAAAATATTATTTTACTAGCGCTAGGTAAGTTCATATACAGTGGAACCTCGCATAAAGACCACCTCCATATAGAGACCACCCCTCTATTAAGACCAGACTCAGTCTCGAATTGCTTTCCTCTCATTAGATTAGCCCCTCTAATGAGACCACCTCGCTATAAGACCACAAATCATTCAGTCCCAAGGGTGGTCTCAATAGAGAGGTTCTACTGTAGCTAGTATTCCCATTTGGCCGGGGTGGGGGGGGGGGAGATTTAAAAAAACTTTTTTATTGGCCATAAACATTAGTTATATAAAGACGCATAACCATTGTCCGTGATTGTTTTTATGCGTTGCCAGTGGATAAGGCAATGTAGCTAAAGCACCAGGTATTTATAAGCACATTTGCAAAATCCAAACTCATATCATCTTACATACCACTCTTCACATCTCTTGTCTCCTCATAACTTGTCTAATCATATGGGTCAGATTTTCAGGAAATGCACAATCTGCAGTTCTACACATCTATCAAATTCTGCTAAATTAGAGGGGAAAATGATAAATATTAGACTATCTGAGTATAGTCTGTATTGTATTCATTCAATAAATCTGTCTGGTTATGTTGAACTGTGTTTTGAACCTGATTTTCGTCTTAAATTTGGGCTATTTGAGAGAATTGGTGAAGGGGAATTTTACATTTTCTGGCGACTTCACCCATATACTACTTACTGCAATGTTCAGGTACTTGTTAATGTTCCCCGTTTCCATACCTGATGCCACTATGAATTGGTGCATGTCACCTTATTCGTATTTTTTTTTTATAATATCGATCTTATTATTATATTGAAAAGCCAAAAGTATTTGTATGTGATCAATCATAAACGCTAGATATTGCGATATATTATGTGGTTTATTGACTGGGAAATCTATGTTAGGATTGACAAGACAAGACAATGATTGTAATTTATTTTCATTAACTTAACCTGTAAATATCATTGCAACCTAAATGAGAGCTTATAACAAATACAGATAGAAGGAAACATACAATGTTACCACATAGTACAATGTAACCCTCGGCAGTGAGAGGTGGTGAGTCTAGACAGGATAATATCATATGGGTCAGCTCTTCAGAAAATGTACAATCTTCAGATCTACACATTCAGTAAATTCTTCTAAATCAGACTGTAAAATGGTCAATTATAGACCTGTATATCTGAGGATATTTGACATTGCCTTGATTCAAAAGCAATCTGTTTGGTTATGTTGAACTGAATTTTGGAGCTGATTTTTGTCCTAAAGTTAGGATATTTGAGAGGATTGGTGAAGATGAATTATACGTTTTCTGGCGATTTCACCCATATACACATGCAACCAACCATAGGCTGTACCCCATGATCTATTCCATGCTAACAATAAGTGGAGAGTCAAGGACGGGGGCACAAGCCCGCAAGGGTTGTCACGGAAACTGGCACCAGAGAAAACACAAAACAACAACCCAAGAAATGGCGCATCACGAAGGGAGCCTTTATTAAAGATGTAGCACGTGTTTTGCCCTGGAAAGGAACCTGTGGGGGGCTTATATATGGGTCAGATTTTCAGAAAATACACAATCTACAGTTCTACACATCTATCAAATTCTGCTAAATTAGAGTGAAAAATGATACATACTAGGTATATCTGAGAGTTTTCTGTATTGGATTCATTCAATAAATCTGTCTGGTTATGTTGAACTGTATTTGAAGCTATTTTTTGTAGTAAATTTGAGTTATTAAGAAGAATTAGTGAAGGCCAATTGAACATTTACAAGAAACCTGACCCATATAGACAAAATTGCCCGACGGTAATCCCGATGTTCCATATTACACGCAGGTGTAATAATTGCAGTGTAAGTGAGCGTAGTGTAATATGGAACTTAGAGATCGCCTGAGGGTAATCTTCTATTTATTTTACCTTTCCCGATATTCATGGCGAAAAAAATAGTGAAAATTCGATGGAAATTAATAGCGAGTGTAGCGAATATTGCCAGTACAGCGGGTAATACACAGGCTTTACTACCCGCTGTGTGTGGTATTCATGAGCGCCAATGCAGTAGCCTATGGATTTCCATATTACCCACTAGAAAGGTTGAATAAATAGCAAAAACGTCTTGGTTTTCAAATATCAAATAAAGAAATTGTTTTTTAATTCTTCACGATTGATAAAAGATTAAGGTTAACAAGGGCCAGGGGTCAAGAAGTAGCACATCAAGGCTACTCTTGTATCTGATATGTTGGAAGCCATCCTTTTTTTTTTTTTAAAGAAATTTTATTGACTCCAGTTCCTTTGCTTACACAAGGGTAATCTCATGGTAATCATTTCAAAGAGAGTAATCAGTATCAATATATACAGTATTTTTTAGATATTTTTAACATTAACGGTATAGTTCATGAAGTAACGATTTGCAAAAGTAATTTACCTAGATATACATACAATGAACGAGTACATTTCAATCGAACAATCATGGTAGTGTAATTTTTTGGATTTTTTGCCTCTGCCAGGGCTACACGAATAATAAAAACAACACTTCGCGTTATATTTTTCATATTTTCTGGTTTCTACCAGTAACTATATACAGTAGCTACTATCCTAATTAGCCATACCAGTTGTCGTGGCTTTTTAAATAAGCTTTTATCGAAGCCCAATTTTTCTGCCTTACATCTCCGGGCAGGCCATTCCATAATTTGGGTCCTCTCACATGTGGTGATTTGTTTACTAATTCCAGTGCAGGCCTAATTGCCTTGATTACTGGCCCCGCGTTTTGTCTAGTTTGTCTGGGAATTATCGTTATGTTAGCAAGATCTTTTTGCTTTCTGTACATAATACCTAGTAAGGCGATGTCGTATCGCTTTTTGAGCGGTTCTATACCACAGATTCTGCTCAATGTTTCACCATCTCGTTGATCATTTAAATATACAAGTTTGATGGCTCTGATTATTAGTCTCTGTAGTTTATGTTTTAGATGTGCACTGGCGAGGGAAAGAAACAATCCTCCATACTCGAGGGACGAAAGAATATGGGATTTTACAATGGTTTTGGTCATCTCCACATTCAGATATTTTCTGATTTTTCCTAGTAAGAGTAGCTTGCCCATCGTAGCACATTTCAGACGTACTAGGTGACTATTCATCGTTAGCTTACTATCAATTTTAAAACCTAGGTAATCAACATTTTTCGATCTTTTTACTCTATGCCCATTCAGGTAGATATGACCCAGGGCGGCAAAGTTCACCTTTTTTAGTCTGTGACTAGTACCTAACACTTGAATTATGCACTTTTTCTCATTGAGTTTCAGCATGTTGTCGTACATCCATTTATTGATGGAGTTGGCGGCACCCTGCGTAACTCTTATACAAGCATCAACATCATTACCGGTAACAGTACAAGCTGTGTCATCAGCGTATAACGTTAAGTTGATCGAGTGATCTGCTGAAATTAGATGTTTCGTACACAGAGGCAGGTCATTGATGTATAACAAGAATATTATGGGCCCTAAATGGCTTCCTTGGGGGACACCACAATTTATTGTAATAGGATTTGATAACGACCCATTTAGATTGGTTCTTTGCTTTCGATCCAATAAGTAGTTCATTATGATACCGATTAGGAGAGGATTTAGTTTGTAATGATGTAATTTATATCTTAAGATCTTATGATTTATACAATTGAAAGCTTTGGAGATGTCGTAGAAGGATGCCACTGAGAGGTTACCATTATTGATACCACTTATGATCGGAGCGAAAAAGTCAAATAGACTTATGTTTGTCGAGTGGTTAGCTCTAAAGCCACCTTGGCATTTGCTAAAGAGATTATTTAACTCCATATGGTCAACAATTGAGGAGCATACTATCTTCTCTAGTATCTTTGACATGATTGGTACCATAGCTATCGGGCGCAGATTATTAAAGCACCTTAAATCACCACCTTTCGGTATTGGCTTAATGACGTACTCCTTCCATTCCAGAGGCATCAGACCTGTTTTCACACATTTTTTTATAAGCACAGTTAATTGTGACGACACAAGGCTTAAGAACATTTTGAGGGTCTTACTATTAATCCATTCAAAGCCGCTACCCTTGGACGTGTCAATATTTTGTATAATGTCCTTAACTTGGCTTTCTGTAATGAGAACATTCGTAACTAGGGTTAGATCAGGTTCATCTCCTAGATATTCCTTATAATTCTCTGACAGGTTATCATCTTCCTTACCGAACTTACTGTAAAATACATTCAGTGCATTAGCTGCTTCTAAACCAACTAGAGGGACACCTTCAAGCAGAAATGAGGTTGGCAGGTTTTTGGATTTATTTCCAAAGTGAGCTTTAATCTGCGTCCAAAATTTCTTACTGTTTTTGCTACAGTTGTTTAATTGGTTGCGAATCACCTCCCTCTTTTGTGCCTTTACAAGTTTGTTTATATTCCTTCTGAGTCTTACGGCTTCACGGTAGTCAGATTGAGATCTATTTTTTCTGGACCGTTTAAACAGCATATCTCTATCAGCGATCATTTTCAGTATGTTCTGGGGTAGTACCATTTTTCCCTTTCTCTTAGTTGAGATTACCTCTACCGGACTGTATTTGTCTAGATAACTCACTAAACATTTTTTCATGTTGATCCACATTACATCAGTCGGTGTTTCAATGTCACCAAAACAGAATTTATTTACAAGTGTATGTTCAAGGTTGACTCTCATATGTTCGTGATTTATATTATGATATCTTCTACCGTATCTCTTATCTAACTGTATCGGTTCTTTGTTTTTCTTTATTTGCGTGAAGGTACAAAGATGGTCCGATATGTTATAGTTTAATACACCAGAATTCATAACATGGGGATGATCAGTAAACATTACGTCTAGAAGGGTACCATTATCACTATTATATCTGGTTGGTTCATTCACCAGTGATTCCAAGCGAAAATCTGTCATCAAATTGAGCATCTCCCCTGTTTTAGGATCAAGGTCATTAATAAGGTTAATATTAATGTCACCGCAAAGGAAAATAACATTGTTTGTTCTTCTTTTGACGGACATGAGTGTTGTTTTTAACTCAGACAGGAATAGGGCTTTATCCCCTGTTGGAGGACGATAACAGTTTAGAACACTTATGCTTTGTCGTTGACCCGGTTTAACCATAATACATTGAATGAATGATGAATGACTTGAGAGAGACAGTGCAGACAAATTATTTCCTTACGCCTCCGCAATATGATCATATAATCAATGCAACAAAAGGTAAGGGCAAGGATCAAACCCCGCAGTCTAGGCTCTGCTGGGCCTATTCCATCAGATAGCTGCATGTTAAGTCAGTGATGCACTATACTACAATATATAATGTACAATTCGTCTTCACCAATCCTTTCAAATAACCCAAATTTCAGACGAAAATAGAGTTCAAAACACAGTTCAACATAACCAAACAGATTGCTACAATCAATGCAATGCCAAATATACTCGAATTTACCAAATTGCAGCTTAATTTAGCAGAATTTACTAAATGTATACAGCTGCCAATTGTACATTTTTTGAAAATCTGACCCATATATGTGTGAAATGTACAATTCTCCCTCCCAAATAACCAAATAGAAAACAAAATGCGGTTCAAAATATAGTTCGATCAACATAACCGAACAGATATTTTGAATCAATTGGATATCAAATATACTTAGATGTACCTAGTGTTCATCATTTTCAGCCTTAGCAGAATTGACTAAATGTGTAGAGCTGCCGATTGTACATTTTCTGACGACCTGACCCATATATATATACATTGTCACTATAATAATGGCTTTCCCGGCCAGGGAGTAAGGTCACCTAATAACGATCCTGTGGTCATGAGAGAGGTTTTCTCTCAGTTTGAAGGGGCTCTGGAGTCAGAGCCTAGACTCTCTGGTAGTACGAGAGGATTTAAATCATTTGCTATTATATGTGATTTTCCTCAGGTTCTTTGCCAATAACCTGAATGTTGATATTACCATTTAATTAAATGAATTTGATATGCATGTTATGTTTCTAGTTTAGACTGACATGGTCATAAACACAAGATATTAAAAATACCAACCAACAATTCATCAATACAGTCTAGGCTAAGAGTTGAGATCGAGAGGGAAAGCCACTCGCTCCAAGCCGCAAAATTACATTAGAATCCCATTAAGACGCCTAGTCGCTGCCCGGGAAAGCCATTAGCACAGTATGCGTCCAATCACTGACATACCTTTCTTATCTGATCAGAATTATTAAAAACGTACTATTTAAATGGTGCATTCAGGTAATTTTTAAAAATAGAATTCTATTCTATTTCTATTCTAGTTTGTGAAACTTTCGACGGAATTTGGTAAATTAAATTTTGTGATATTTGTAGTTAATTTTAGGTTAAAAAAGGTGGAAAGTTTTTTTTGTTTTTTTTATTGAGATCACAGACAAAGACACAAGGGTTACTTATTTTCTGGTCTTTGTTTAAATGCTGTAACTCAGAGAATGGTTTACTTAGGGAAATTTTAAATAGAAGGGAAATACAGAAGAGAAAAAAGACAGTAAAGAAAGGAAAGAATGAGAAAGTTGTTAAAAATAATACCGATTCCAGTATAAATACAGAAGACTTCCATCGCTGTTGATTAATATAGAGCCGAGCAGTTGGATAAACATTAATGTCTAGCTATGGCAGCAGAGAAGGAGATTGCTGTTTTGTAATCGGGCGGTAATCAATATGTTAGGGATATATTTACTCGGTTACACAAGAGGTACTGCATGGGAGGCCAATCTAGCTGCATACGAAGCCTATATTGACCCCCACAAGCTTTTTGTAAATACCTAGAATGCTCGTTCCACAGGCCCACCTACACAGATCTTTAATTATATACATTGTACATAGTCCACATAATGTATTTTCACACGTCTTGCATACATGTCACATACATATCATGTCCTAATTGTATGTATTTTCCACTCATATGACTTGTCGACACAAACTACATAGATATTATATATATGGGCGAAGTCGCTTGATCATGTACAATTTGCCTTCACCCAATAACTTACATTAGAGATAAAAGATATTGTTCAAAATCAGATTTATTAACAGCTTTAGGTTGCTCCTCTTTTCAGGCTGTTACTATAAGGGTCAGATCTTCAGAAGATGTACAATCCTCAGATCTACTCATTTAGTCAATTCTACATAATTAGGCTGCAAATGATAAATACTAGGTTTATCTGAGTATATCTGTTATTGCATTGATTTAAACTATATGTTTGGTTATGTTGAACTGTATTTTGAACCTCATTGTCGTCTTAAAGGCAAACTATAGGCATATTATAACAGCAGCAAAATATTAATAACGTTCTTCCTACAGACTACAGGTTGAACAATGAAGAAATCACTCTAGGTCAAAACCCTCGGATCAGATAAGTATGGTATGTCAGCCTACGTCGCTAATCGGTTTCCTGGCCTAGAATTCGGCGTTTTAATGGGAATATAATAGACATTTTGCGGTTCTAATGGAATTATAATGGCACTTTGCGCTTTGAGGCGAGAGGCTTTCCCTTCATTGGAAGGGACTCTCTCAACTTTGGGCCTAGACTGGGAATAAATAAGGTAAGCTCCGTTTTCGTACAATCGCTGAGAAAGCAGCTTTTAAAAGGTTTTTATGAAGTCGTGTCGCGATCGACTGAATGAGTAGGTGAAAAGTTGGGGGTAAGTGTATGAGTGATCCAGCGGGCGGGGGAGGTGAGAGCAGGAAGGAGAAAGAGCCACCCTGTCCTATAGGGTCAGGTTTTTAGAAAATGTACAATTGGCACCTCTACACATCTAGTAATTTCTGCTATATTGGACTGAAAAAAATGATAAATACTGGGTATATCTGGGTATGTTTGGTATCGAGTTCACTCAAAGGATGTGTTTGGTTATTCGCATTGAATTCGGGTTATTTGGGAGGGTTTCTAAAGGTGAATTGTACATTTTTTTTGGAAATTTCACCCTAGCACCCACCACAATAAGGGGGTAGGTATAGATATATTGTAATGTACTGTACCCACTGACCCCTCTTTCTCAAACGCTGTCCACAGATCCAATAGCTTTCTGCTAAGCTGGCATTTTTTATTTTTCTTCTGTGTCCTGGTGGGGGAGTTTGCACACACAAACCCCTGTACAGCCGGATAAGCCAACATGAAACATACACGTGTGTATGCAATGTACATGCATGGGCTATAGGGCGTCAGAATATACATGTATTCAATCGCCAGCTCTTCACTATTTGAGTAAATTCTGCTATATTAGGCTGAAAATGATAAATAATAGATATATCTGAGTATATTTGGTATTGCCTTGACTTGAAAGATCTGTTCCGTTATGTTGAACTTATTTTGAACTTCCATTCTTGTTGTTGCTTTTTGAAAGGATTCGTGAAGATCAATTGTACATATTCTGACGACCTGGTCCATACAACCCACCATAGATCTATTGTCAGACCAAGTTCGTTCATATACACTCTAGGCCCAAACCCTCAGATCAGATAAGAATGGTGTGCCAGTGATTGGACGCCTACTTCGCTAATCGGTTTTCTGGCCTAGGTCTCGGCGTTTTAATCGCAATACATAGATTTCACTGACGTCACGGGCCAAGGAGAGCATCGCCATTTTAGTGGGCTACCCCGTGTAAACGTTAAATGTCCAAGACTCAAAAATGCTGTTTTCCGGCCGTTCTAACCATTACCAGTTTTAATGAACCCATGATAACCCTTGTTGATATGATAGGTAATCTTTCTTTTGTAAATCATTACTAAAGTATCCAACATTGTGGCGTTTATCAGCTTTGTTTTTATAAGCACGCTATTCACGCAAGGGTAGCGCTGCCCCCGGTCATGGCGGCCACTGAGAATCCCCAGCCAGGCGTGTGACGTCATGTGAAATCTATGTATATAATGACATTTGCGGTCTTAATGGAATTATAATGACACATTGCGGTTTGAGGCGAGAGGCTTTCCCTTCGTTTGAAGGGACTCTCTCAACTTTGGGCCTAGACTCTCCGTTCATATAGCAGCCTCTACCAAGCTCATCGTGTGATATTTCAACATAATATTAGAAAGGAAGAAATTCACGTAAATATATATATGCTAATAAACCGCATTTTGAACGCCTTCACCATAAAACTATCTTTCTTTTTACTTCGAAGTAGATCCTCGATTAATTTGCCTGCAAACATGTACTGAAGTTCCAAACTTTCACAGCCCCCCCCCCCCCCCCGCCCTCCGAGCTTCTATTCAGACCAGGCTTCTATCATCCATCGTTCTTATTTCAAGCAAACAAACTCTTACAATGTATACTTGCATAATACTAAGACAACTACAACTATAAGAATAAGATACATAATAAGAATTAACTTTACTAACAAGCAGGCAGTAGGAAGAACGACGAGTCTGTGATTGTAGTATACTGCTTTTTAAAAAAAGATAATTGTCTCACATACCGAGAGAATGGAACGAGGTGCTAGTAAATGAATATTCATTAAAAATATTATAATTAAATATTCAATTACTAGTACCGAGTTCCATTCACTATTTATTATAAGAAACAAGTACAGAAGAATATTGAAATATAAACCTTGTTTTTGGGTTTTGAATCGTCATAAAGTATCTAAAATTGACTAAAATCTAAAAAGTAGGACCAATTCGAATTTGTATCACGATAAAATATTTTTATAGCACCCCCTTTATCGGAGTGAATTTATTTTTGCTGTTTTCGCGCACCCACCGTTGTGCGTGAAAATAAATCCTGTGCGAAAGGTATAATTATTGCATCCACAAGGTGTGAGACTTCCTTGCTGCGCGAATTTAAATCCGCGCGAAAAGGTGTCAAAGTACTTAGTGCGCGAAAATGTATCTGCTCGAAAATAAATACGTTTATAGTAGTAACTTTGTTTCAAAATATTTGTTGTGTCCTTTTGGCAATGATTCATAAACTTTAATACATTCAAACAGTTCAGAATTAAAACTTTTTCGGAACAAAGAAGAAGAGGAATATATACAATATTCGATTTTTTATGGTTGATTCAACAGAGTAGGATATTGATATTTGTTGCACTAGAGAGACCGCGGCGAATACGATCCCCAGAAGCAGTTCTATGCAGAGGGAGGGAGGCCGTCCGGCCTTAGTGGTTAAATATAACCTGTAATCAAAGCGTTTTGGCCGTAAACCTTGGGTAATGGTTGTGTAATGACATAAACTGATAAAATATAAAACGAGACGGTTAAAGCCCGCCATTTACCAACGCCCTCTTCATAGCACCCTATTCAAGTTCCTACTTAGGATGGGTGATAGCGTAGGGACCGGTACGTGATAGCGTAGGGACCGTATGTACTCGTTGTTGGTCTGATTCTGCAGGTGAAGAGGGGTGGGGAGTTCCTCCCTACATGGTTCACTGGCCTATTATTGATTTGGTTAGAACCTGAATTTTAAAAAAAAACCCAGTAAAAGTAGTCAGAGGGGAGGGGTTGCACTTCCAGTCACCTCATCCTGGGTTAAGTGGCCAGAAAATGTACAATTGGCCTTCACCAATCCCCTCAAATAACCCAAATTTGAGACGAAAATCAGGTTCAAAATACAGTTCAACATAACCAGGCAGATTCATTGAATGAATGCAATACAGAATACACTCAGATATACCTAGTATTTATCATGTTTCACTTTAATTCAGCAGAATTTGATAGATGATTTTTGTCTTTAAGTTAGGTTATTTGAGAGGATTGGTGAAGAAGAATTACAAGTACATTTTCTGGCGATTTCACCCATATACAAATTACGGATACTACTTTATATATTAACAACTTTTCCCAATACTCTGTTCATATACTATCTCTACTAAATCTAATTCCTATACTTCAGTGAAATACTCATTTTTGATCGCATTTCACATCGCCAGAGCCCTATTGTACTTCATAAAGCTAGTACTATAGGCTCAGTACAGAGTCCCTTCAAACAGAGAGGAAGCAAAAACCTGCACATTAACGCCTAGTCCCGGACCAGGAAGCCATAACTTAGCGCAGTAGGCGTCCAATCACTGACATACCATTCTTATCTAATCTGAGCTGCTCTGAAGGGACAGTCTTCTTCTCAATGGGTTTTGCCTAATTTACTCATTAATTATGCATCAAATCATCAGTTAATTGCAGCAAGAAAATGAAGTTTACCAACCATTGAAGTAAAAGATATAGGGACAGGTACTTAGTGCTGGACGGGTGGAAAATGAAAAGCTGTCAAGGAGAATGATCTAGTCCCCACAAATACATCATGCACAGCACTCTCACCTGTAAATGCCTTGTACGAACCGCGATCGAGTAAGTCTAAATAATCAACTTATACTAGTGTTTCTGATGCATACATCTCAGTATATTAGAAAGCCACCTTTCCAGGGGTGCGTTACATAAAGGGAGATACACAAACTTGCATCTCAAATCGACTAATGTAGGAAGTGCAAAAAAATGTGCGTCCTTAATTGGTTCAGGTAGTATTGGGAGATATTGCGTCTCCATAAAATATGTTGTAACCTGCATCGCGTTTAATCTCAAGAGCCTCATCAGATGAGAATTCATTCATACAGTACGAATAAAATGGATATCATATCAGATGAAAATCTGATTCAACACTGAATGGACTTTTGGTGGAAAAAGGGCTTCATTGTGATGAATGGATCGTTTGCTCAATTTATTTGAGCAAACTCCCAGCAATAACCCCCCCCCCCACACACACACACACTGGCCCCTTCCCTCCTCCCTCCCTCCCTCCCTCCACCATGGCTTAGCTATAGTAATCTGGGCCTGGCTGACCTTTAAGGCGTCTCCATACTAATCAGCTATTATTTGACAAACAAAGAACACTCGGCTAGCCTTTCTTTTTCATCCGCTAGATACTTGGCTCTAGGTGCTCCTGTCGCTGCGATCTTTACACTCCCGTTTCCAGCGAACTTACAAATTGAACCACAGATATGTGATGCCACCCCCAACCCCCAGCCCCCGACCCCCACATCTCCGCTCCCCCCGGTCCCCCTGATACTAATGGCGGCAGATTAAAATTGGAATGTGGCTTAAAACATTGACGACTAAGCCAGACAGAGGCCTGGAATACTGCCACTTCTCCACTCCGCATTCATGAGTTGGAGGCCGATACCTTGAGCTTAATGGGATTAAATCAACTGTTTTCAAGGCGATTAAAGTATAATCTTTACATATGCAGGTATAATGTGCTTAAATCAGATCCTTATTGCGCAGTGTGTCGAGGGCTAGGTGTGGTAAGAGGGAGATCTCGAGAGGGTTATATCAGCTGGATGTGTAGAAGTATGATGTTTCCGGGTAAGGTAAGGCAACTTGTAAGGGCGAAAACAGCATACTGTAAAGTACTAGTATTGGCTGCTCTGAGATGACCATAAAACACTCTCTGACTTCTGCCTACACTGTGATTCACATTCAGTAAGATCATATAATTATTGTTATATATTGCACTCGTTGCTACACAACTTGTGCAATATTCACGCTCCTTCAATCAACTCGTTAGTTAACCTGTATATATGTATTATTATATCCGTGACACTCTAGGCCCAAAGTTGAGAGAGTTCCTTCTAATGAAGGGAAAGCCGCTCGCCTCAAATCGCAAAGTGTCATTATAATTCCATTAAGACCGCAACTGTCATTATATTCCCATTAAAACGCCGACTCCTAGCCCATGAAACCGATTAGCGAAGTAGGCTGACATACCATTCTTATCTGATCTGAGGGTTTGGACATAGACTGGTGGATGCATGTACTTTATGTTAGCTAAATTAGCCCATATTGAAATGTTTAATAGAGTGAAAACAGACCGAGGCAATGGAAACACTAGACAAAACGATGCTCTAGCAATGGAGGTTTTTATTCCCAGAACAGAAAAGGATAGAAAAACGCTTAAATATAATGTTGCAAAAATTTGGAATGAATTACCGCCTTCCATAAGAAACATCGAAACTGTCTATTTTCAGTAAAGCTCTCAAAGCAAAGAATACTGCATAGATAGCATGGTGTAAATCCTTGACCAAAATTTTACACCCTGATGTATACGTATGCTACACATTGAGCAGTAGAAGTAATCAGATTCACTCACTCATCGCGTGGAAGAAGGACGAAAAACGACCGAAAGGTCGAGACTACTTGGTAAAAATGTACCTGAATAAAGATTTGTTGAAAAGAATAAATTATTATAATGATTAAAATCTACTGCTCTCCATGCACCATCAAGATCCCGATGCGTGGGTTGAGTTTGCTTACTGTTTGCTTATGTAAGGTAGGTAGAAATGAGTTGCCAATCACATATGTATATGTATGTATCCTTGCTATACCGCACTAATCATACATAATCCATTTGATTTACAGGTAAGAGAGGGGGGGTGCACCAAGGATCCATATAATATATTATACCGTAAACAACTGAATGAACGCTATACACGTAATACAAACAGGATAATAGTGAGGTTCAGCAAGCCTAACCTATACCTATACCTAAACGTATCCGTATCTCTGATATGGGTCAGATGGGTCAGATTTTCAGAAAATGCACAATTTGCCTTCGCCAATCGTCTCAAATAACCCAAATTTCAGACAAAAATGAAGTTCAAAATACAGTTCAACCTAACCAAACAGATTGCTAGAATCAATGCAATGCCAAATATACTCGAATTTACCTAGTATTGACCATTTTTTAGCAGAATTTCCTAAATGTGTACAGCTGCCAATTGTACATCTCCTGAAAATCTCACCCATATACAAACGTATGTTAAAAGGAACAAAGAGGTTCAACAAAACATGGCAGGAAAAACGTAACGTAACATATCAAGCAAAATGTTTCATCTCACAATTATATAGGTCGCCAGAGTATGTGCAATCGACGGTTCTACATATTTAGTCAATTCTTCCAAATTAGGCTGAACAATATTTAATGGTGTCATTGAAATTATTTTGTTTGTTTTAAATTAGGGTTATCTGAGTTTATTTGTTACGCCATTGATTAAATAGATAAGTTCAGTTATATTGAACTGTATTTTGAAGCTCATGTTTGTTTTAAATTTGAGTTATTTAAGAGGATTGGTGAAGGTGAATTGTACATTTTCAGGCAACTTCACCCATGCAGATATTGGTTAGGTAAATGTTCTCAAACACAAGTTACAAAAGACAGGGTTACATATTATTTATATTTGACGAAATGGGGTAAACCGCAAAATATAATTATATATTTTTTTTTAAAAAAAGTGTTTATTCAAGATATCCTGCCCTCGAGGCACATCTACACATCTAAGGTTCAATATCAGTCTCCTTTATATAGAATATATTTATTAATACCATATAGCCTACTACTGACTGCTAGATTAACACCTACGCATCACCTTGGAAGTAAAGCAGACAATGAAAGGCACTTTCCCCTAAGGAACTCCGTACTGCGGTCCCAAGGTAATTATTAGGATATGTTACAATGCACTAAGGTGTCAGCTCTTATACATCCAGCCATAATCCAGTCATAATCACTTTGTACCTGTCTATTTTACAAGTGGTAAGGTCTTCTGTAACGCATCCCACTGCTGCACCAGTGTAGGCCCAAAGTTGAGAGAGTCCCTTCAAACGAAGGGAAAGCCTCCCGTCTCAAACCGCAAAGTGTCATTATAATTCCATTAAGACCGCAAAATGTCATTATATTCCCATTAAAACGCCGACTCCTAGCCCATGAAACCGATTAGCGAAGTAGGCTGACATACCATTCTTATCTGACCTAGACTGGCACTATAGTACAGTACCTTGAATCCAGGATCAGAGCTGAGAGTCCCTCCAAACTGAGGGAAACCTTCTCGCTCCAAACCGCAAAATGCCATTAAAATCCCATTGTGATGCATACTACAGGGTTAGGAGAGCCATTAGCGCAGTAGGCGTCCAATCACTGACACACCATTCTTATCTGATCTGAGAGGCTCTGAGCCTAGACTGAATTAATTTTATTTCTATAAGCTAAGGTCCTGAAACCTTTGGAATGTGTAGGATATATAATAGCAGACTGTGTGTACTGTGGACAAATACCCAACGAACCCAAAGCCATCAGCACATATCAACATGTTTTGATATCGTAGGCTCTATGCCCGATTTGCATCCAAAGGTAAGTCGTCAGAAAATGTACAATTCACCTTCACCAATCCTCTCAAATTACCCAAATTTTAGACGAAAATAAAGTTCAAAATACAGTTCAATCTAACCAAACAGATTGCTAGAATCAATACAAGGCCGAATATATATTATATATTTACCTTGTTTTGACAAAATTGCAGTCTAATTTAGCAGAATTTACTAAATGTGTACAGCTGCCAATTGTACATTTTCGGAGAATCTGGCCCCTAGAGGTCTTTGTTTTTCGCAGTGTGGCAATATTAAAATAAAACAATTATTATGGCCCCGTCGATCATAAATATTTGTCGAGAGGGAGAAAGAGAGAGGGAGATATGCCGCGAGAGGGAGAGAAAGGAGAGGTGAGAGAGTACCTGAACTTTCTGAAACAACACCTAAATTCGCCATTGCACTGTGGACCTAAAACAAGAGATCTGTTCGCTCCCTAAATGCATCTATTTGTCTAGTCGGGTCCACCGCCCAGACAAACCTATCCTGGCAGGGTCAGATTTTCAGAAAATGCACAATATACAATTCTAAACATCTATCAAACTCTGCTAAATTAGAGTGAAAATTGATAAATACTAGGTATATCTGAGTATATTCTGTATTTTATTCATTCAATAAATCTGTCTGGTTATGTTGAACTGTATTTGTATACCTAATTTCTATCCTAAATTTGGATTATTTGAGAGGATCGGTGAAGGTCATTTGTACATTTTCTGACGATCTGATCCCCGGCATATCATGACAGAATTACACACAGATAAATGTTGTTGAGCTATTATAGGCGACCGGCTGTAAATATTGTCAGTAGGAGCAATCATATATAGCAAACAACAAAGTCATTTCAGAGTGATAAGGAGAAAATTGTGCTCGGAAACTGGGTTATGTATATAGAGGACTTTTTTTATCCCAGTAAATCTGGATAGGATACAAATAAACCGAGTCTTTTTAAAGCTAATTTTATATAATTTCACATCAGTCACCTTAGAAGTCTTGCAATCTGACACAATTTAGAAATAGAAATAGAAATTGGGAGTGTGTGATGATGTTACAAAGATTTGTGGTAATATTATAATAAGTAATAAGTTCTTTATCAGTGTGGACACACTCGGTATCTTGAATACATGGATATTTCAAATCAGATCAGATCGGTATATCAATGGCTGTCCCAGCCCTGGAGTAGGCCCACCGCCACCGTTCTAATGAGATTTTACGGTCAGTTTCCCTTAGTTTGAAGGGATCTGATAGGCTCTGAGTCTAGATTATATTATCCTTCTCCATATATGGAGAAGAGTAAGGTTTCTTGTTTACATACATCACAAGGAGTCTGACCTCTAACGTCCTAATGGGATTTTACAGTCAGTTTCCCCTTAGTTTGAAGGGATCTGATAGGCTCTGAGCCTAGCCATCTCGGTATATGGAGAATAGTATTTTTTTACATACATACACTACAGGCAAATCTGATCACTAACATCCTAATTGGATTTTATGGTCAGTTTCCCTTAGTTTGAAGGGATATGATAGGCTCTGAGCCTAGACTGTATTATCCATCTCCATACAAGGAGAAGAGTAAGGCTTTTTTTACACATACATAACAAGCGAGCAGCAGGTATGATGTGTAAAAGGTGTGACTAATGGTATAGATACCGTTATTGTGGAGGTGATGGATTGTGTGGTGTGAGGCGGCACGTGGCAACACAAAGAGAAGGCTGATCATGATCACACAATGTGCGCCAGTCACACATTCATACACACACACCAGTCACCCATGGGCCAACCAGGTCACGCAGAAAAAAGAAATATTTATCTTTGGGTCAAGTGATTCAAACTGACCACTGCCAAGTCATTATAGGTGGACAATGCATAACTGTAACAATACGAGACCAGTATCCTCCTCTTGACTTGCTAATTGTGATATCTTGAGGTCAGAGGAGACAGTCTAGGCTCAGAGGCGAGAGAGTCCCTCCAAACTGAGGGAAAGCCTCTCCTATCTAGGCTAAGAGTTGAGAGAGTCCCTCCAAAACTGAGGGAAAGCCTCTCCTATCTAGGCTCAGAGTTGAGAGAGTCCCTCCAAATCTGAGGGAAAGCCTCTCCTTTCTAGGCTCAGAGTTGAGAGAGTCCCTCCAAACTGAGGGAAAGCCTCTCCTATCTAGGCTCAGAGTTGAGAGTGTCCCTCCAAACTGAGGGAAAGCCTCTCCTACCTATAGGCTCAGAGTTGAGAGAGACCCTCCAAACTGAGGGAAAGCCTCTCCTATCAAGGCTTAGAGTTGAGAGAGTCCCTCCAAACCGCAAAATGTCATTAGAATTCCATTGATGCCTACTCCCGGGCCAGGAAAAGCATTAGCGCAGTAGGTGTCCAATTACTGACATACCATTCTTATCTGATCTGAGAGGCTAGCTGGGATCGAGCCTAGACTGGAATGTTGCTCCTCGTTCTGTTAGCAAACAAGATCTCTTTATCGTTATCTTAATTAAATGTAATCGTTAATAGCAATTAGAATATGAGGTGTTTTCCATAGTTCCAATCTATTTTACAGTTAGATCCAATGAGGCTAAAGATAACGATTAATGTTATAACAAAAGAATAACGATTCCTACTCGTAATCATAAAATTAATGACACAAATTCGAATTTTACATGACCTCAGATGAAAAGAGTGGTTGGTTCAAATTGATATAAATGTTTATTAACCTTTTATATTAATTTGAACCAAGAAAGGTGCTCTTAGATAAAATACTTTTAGAGAGGGCGCAAATGAAGAAAGTCACTACTAAGAATTTAAGACGGTATCAATAGCGAACTCAACTACTAACTTCTAAGAAGTCAAAATATTACGTTTTTCAAAATAATTAAGCAGAACAATAATCATGAATTAATCTTGAACTGAAGCATTTGTATCAAAACAAAAAGAGTTGATATATGACTATACCTAGAAATATTAATCAATCTATAATTATGTAGCAAAGAGGATGTTTCCACTAACGGAACATTTTAACAGACCTTTCCTATAACCGACCATATATATACATTTAAGGTGTTAATGAGGCCAGATATTTACCAGTCTATAAATACACCATAACTCCAGACAATTAGAGACATTAAATCAAAGTTTTTCCAGAGGCTATAAAGCGTAGAAATAAATAGTTTGCCAAGAACCTTTCGACCAACTCAACACCCACCACTCTTGGGTGGAAAATATGAATGAAAGGTATTCTTGAAACAGATTATATTCAAATGTCAAAGAAGTATCTACATATTTAACGTCTATTAAGTACAGCAATGGCGTTGAGGTACGGAAGCTTGAATATCTTATTGCGGTTCAAAGATGCACAATAAAGGCTATACACATAAAGTACAATTATTTTGCCAACAGAATATTGCGCGCACTAAGTTGGAATGAAGCGTTAAACAGGGCTACTGGTTAACAGAGATTGAACAAGGGAGGTTCTTTTTATTTAAGGCTATTACTATTAGGGTAAGATTTTCAGAAAAAGCACATACCCATGTCATCTATCAAATTCTGCTAAAAGGGTGTGAAAAATGATAAATACTAAATGTATCTAAGTATATTCTGTATTGTATTCATTCAATAGATCTGTCTGGTTATCACCGTTATGTTGAACTGCATTTTGAACCTGACTTTCGTCTTAAATTGGGTTATTTGAGAGGATTGGCGAAAGGCCAATTGTACATTTTCTGGCGACTTGACCCATAACATACTGGCTACGGTACAGAATATTTCTAATTAATATAAAGGCAAGACATTTTTGTGACTAAAAAAATCGGAATTAAACCATTTTAGGAATTAAACCAATCAGATCTTGCGAATATCTTGACAAAAAATCGGTTATAAATGGCGGTGGAATTTTGAGTAGAATTGACGATTTAGGGCAGTTTAATAAATACTGATTTTTGAAGTACAAACATTGAACAGTCTAGGCTTACAGCGTCTCAGATCAGATAAGAATAGAATACAAGTGATTAATGGCTTTCCAGACCCTGATTTTCATGACATTTTGCGGTTTGGAGCCAGAGGCTATCCCTCAGTTTGGAGGGACTCTCTCTCAGCTCTGAGCCTAGACTGTGAACACTTGCATCATCCCTGTAGTTGACACTATGTGTGATGTGTGATGGCAAGGTGTTGGTGGTAGGCATACATTACTGCACAATGAGTAAGGTGCTGCAAGCCACGCATGGTCAGGAATGTCTAACAGGGTGGTTGCAGGAGGAGGAGGAAGAATCATCAACAAAAGCTTGTTGTGTGTCAACTATAAAGCATGTCATCTATTACTGACATAAAACATTCCCCATCATGTCCGATGGTCGTGTCAACCAAATACTAGGAGAAGGGGTCCTCCCCGACAACTTTCTCATAATATATGAATCAAAGGGATACACCAGCGTCGTACAAACACATTGTGCGTATTTGTGAAGTGGGTTGTGTCCTAAGTTTGGATATTGCATCTCCACTGGGGAGCGGGTCTCCACTTGCAAGTGATATATCAAGGTAATTTAGGTGGAGACGCAATTAATATCTATAGGATGGAGACGCAATATCATTCCATACTACCTTGACCAATTTAAGACGCACAATTGTTAGCATGACCTACATTAGTCGATTTATGTAATGCACCAGAGACATATTGTATCTTTTTTTTAATAAGTTATTGGGTTTTTTAATAACTTGTTGGTTTCACCTTTTTTAGGTCAATACTTAAAAGAATGTTATTCCTACTTTTCTCATTGAACTCACTGTTTTATCATCAAGTCATAGACTGTTGTTTATAAATGTCAAATTCGATGGAATTCATTGAAAGCTGATGCTCATGTAATTGCAAATGCCGCTTCATTTAAAAAGTACACTCATCAGCTTCTTGCACCTTTTTAACGCCATTATTGAAAAGATCTAATAATCGTTAGTTGGATTGATGTGAGGATGAATTAAATGTATAGATAAGGGCCGCTTAAAGCTGATAATCGTAGAAATTTGGCACATATTATATGCTAGTTTTGTGACGACGTTAAAATGTAGACTTATATTTCAATGGTTACGAGAATAATTTAGGCATGGCACGAATACATCCACGAAGTGGATACGCGCTTTTTGTGAACTTGATTAACTTGTACGGCCAGATTTGTAATAATAAAAAAAAATTGCTGTACTGCTTAGTATCAAGCTCATTCCTGTACTGTCTTTCCTGTTCCGTCTATTTGGTTCTGAGTACTCAACATATCATCTGATGTAGATTTTATATTATACTAGCGAAGTACCCATCCTCCGGACGGTCACCCTCTTCCTCTCACTGTCTCTCCTCTCCTCCTTTCTCTCTGCCTGTCCCTACCCCTCTCTCCTTTCCCCATCTCTATTCTCTCCCCCCTCTTTTCTCTCTATCCTCTTGTCCCTAACCTCCCTCTGCTTCTTTCATTCTCTCCCTCTTTCATTCTCTCCCATCCCCTCCCTCTGTGCTCTCCCCCATCGTCTCCCTCCCGTCTTTTTCTCCCCCCTCTTTTCTCTATCCTATTATCCCTCGATCTCCCTTTCTGATTTCTCCCACCCTCTCCCTCTGCTTCTTCGCTCTCCCCCTCCCCCTCTGAACTCTGATCTCTCTCCCCTCACCTCCCCCTCTCTTTTTCCTCGCTCTCCCCCTCTCTGCTGATCTCTCTCCCTCTCTCTCCCATTGCTAGGGACTCTGCAGGACTTGTTGCTAGAGACTCTGCAGGACTTGTTGCTAGGGAATTCCACGTTGCCTTGAATGGTGGGACATAGAGGCATGACCTAAATCTCTTCTAGTTCCTAACAGGGGGTTTCCCAGGCTATAAATAGAGTCTGGATATCCTGATTAAAATATAATGTCCTCCAGCCAAGGTTGACCATCCTCCCTAGGCAGGCCCTATACTCCGCAACCAGTGTCTACGTACTAGCCCCTGCCCCAATTGGCACTGAATCGGTGGGACTAGGTCAACGTGTCCCAAATAGCGCCAGCCAATCAGTGAGCTCCCCCTTCGATTTTGAGAGGGGCCTATATTTAGCTGTGGTCAATTGTCAAGACCCTGTCCGACTCTCCTTCAATAGGGGAATTTACATGTACCACTGCACACATCTGGGCAAGATGGAGATTTGAGCGTTGGAAACAGTTAAAACCAGTGGATATTAAAGTTAGAGCATCAATAAATATCCTGTGATGAACTTGATATATTTTTATATGGAATTTACACTGTACCATAAGTACCATAATTCCATTTGAGTCAAGATTCAAGTAGGTGGGCATGCAAGTCCCCTATCCCAACAAGTTAAAGAGGGCAGGCCATATGGTCAGACACACAGCAGGGGGTGATTAGTACAATCTCGCCCTGCTTTGGGTAGCTGACCACATGCTGACACACTCCCACCGATACCCAGGCTACTGTGGCAGGGCCTAGTATGGAGTAACTCATTGCGGAATACAGGGCCTGCCTAGGGAGGATGAGGTTGACGGACCTGTAGAGACAAAAAAACAGCAGGGGAGATCACAGATTCCCAGAACATGCGTGACAAAAAAACCCTTCTTGAGATTTATATATTAGACACTTCTCCAAAATATGTTACTCTGGGACAAACATACTCAATCGCTAATGCTTTATAGCAAATAGATCTCCCTTTGTTAGTCATACTTATCTCACAGCTAGTATCTTCTTTCATTAATTATTTTCCATTGTAACTACTCATGTCATAACAATTTACAACCGCTGTTAGTTTTAAGTTTTAATTTTTCGATATCTGTTCTAACAAATCAATTCAAGGATCTGAAAGTGGGCAGTCAAAGGAAGAACTAGTCAAGTGTAGACAGAATTGTAACAACATCTGCAATAAAGAATTTTTGAAATTGAAATTGAACGCTGATTTATCGCTGTAACCATGCATCACGCATGCAATTGACCAAACACACAAAATATAGGATAAGACCCAAACATAAGGGCAGTGTGGATGTGGATGTGGATGGAAGGTTACCATAGCAACCTTGTCTTTGCCTAACGTTCATTACAGGTCACCATGTTGTTCCTGTGACCTTCTTTATTACCTAAATTGATTTGAATATCATTGAATATGCTTAATTAGGTCATGATTTATATCATGTAATACTGTCTGGGGTCACACTCCTCTCCTGAATAAAGTTAAAGGTATTTAAGACAAGTTCATGGAAGAACAAAAGGAATTTTAACTTGCATCCAATCTCTGCATGAACCCTTCATCAACTAGACTTTCCAGGCTTTCCAGGCCCTGGAGTAGGCATCACAATGGGATTCTCATGACATTCTGCGGTTTGGATTCAAAGGCTTTCCCTCAGTTTGGAGCCAAGCAGAGGCATGAGACTGTTGCGGGATCGAACTCAGTTTGAGCAATAAATGGGTGAAACAGGTCATTTTTACCCAACATCAAATGGCAACTGGGTCAAATTTTCTGAAAATGTACAATTCACCTTCCCCAATCCTCTCAAATATTAGAACATCAGAAAAATTACGTTCAAAATGCAGTTTAAAACCAAAAAGAGATATTTTTAATCAATACAATGCCAAAGATATTTGGATATGCATAGCATTTGAAATATCCCACTTTAATTTGCCGGAGGTTGCTAAATTTGTAGAGCTGACGATTGTACATTTTCTGAAAATCTGACCCAACTACTATAAACGCTGAACTTTTTACTATGTACCCTGTTGAAAAAGGACTACTAATCCCCACTTCAGGCATTCTATGGTGCTCACGCATCATGTCGCATCAACATTCACACAACCCAATCTTAGAACAGCAGCTGCACCTGCTTAGCTATGCTTAAAAACAGTCTTTCTCTATTAATGCAAATATTTGGGGGCCATATGAATCACGATTCTTCAAACACTCGTCTGAATATAAGTGAATATTTGACGGTGATCCTCCTCTTTTTACCTCAGGTTTATACACGCAGAACAAATAGGGAAACTGCTTCACCCTTTTCTATCGTGCCTCATTTATACTAGAATGGAATGGCTTTGAAAAGGTTTGACAGCGGGAACTACTAATAGTGAGCTAAAAATAGTAATGTTTGGCAGAAAAAGAGGTATTGGGCTGGTAGTATTGCCAGCACCTGCATGTGTGGTAGTAAAACGAGCATGATGAACTGGGGAACAGCGATCCTGGCGGCCGTCATCACAAGCATTGACAATGGATCAAAGGCCATACGTTGGATGAGAGGAATGCGTATATGGGTCAGACTTTCAGAAGATGCACAATCTGCAGTTCTATACATCTATCAAATTTTGCTAAATTAGAGTTGAATACTATGTATATCTGAGTGTATTCTGTATTGTATTCATTCAATAAATCTGTCCGATTATTTTGAACTGTATTTTGAACCTAATTTTCGTCTTAAATGTGGGTTATTTGAGAGGATTGGTGAAGGCCAATTGTACATTTTCTGGCGACTTGACCCATAAAATACCGGCTTTGTTTACAAACACTCCTGTGGGCATTTTCTTTTTTTATTTATAGATTTGTGTAGTAAATGCAGGTGTGGGTCGATACAACAGCCCTGGAGGTGTTTGACCACTGCATGGGCTGGTCAATGCACTCCCTGCGTCACGTGGGGGGGGGGGGGGGGGTGTCCAGGGCTGCGTCCACCTTACGTCATGCTAGTGACGTCATAGGAAACTGCTGGGGTTGTCACTGGGCAGCATTTAGCGCGGACTTGTGAGGTGCTTAAAATGGATACTGACCAGATGTAACTAATGAGGGTTATGGGGCGGGGGGGGGGGGGGTGCAGGGGGAGGGGGAACCGTAGTGGTTTACCTGGTGAATATTTGTACCAGTAAATTTGCCACGGAATAATGTTTCCTTATCACATACGGTAGTTGTCTCAAACTGACAGTTATTTGTATGTCCTATATGTTAAATTTTGTCATTAATTAATATTCTATTTTAATTTCTTACCCTTTTTTCGACTCTATTTGATATAACTTGCTACTTCTGTAATGTCAATCAGCGAAGTATGCATTAGCAAACTTAAAAACATAAAAATTTATTGTAATATCAGGCAATTCTGAGAATAGCATCAGCGATGTAATGTCTTTGTTCCCGAATAAAGATGTTTTCGAATCAAATCACATATTTCATGCATAATTTCAATACTCGAATCTTTGCATTAAGTCTAGGCTCAGTGTTAAGAGTCACTCCTAACAATTAGCACAGTAGGCGTCCAATCACTTACATACCATTTCTATATTATTTTATCTGAGAGGTCGTGAGCCTAAACTGCATTTAGAGGATGAATGAGCGAATGAATGAATGAGATGAATGAATGCATTGAATGACAAAAGGAATGAAAGACATTTTCTATTAATTTTGAGATTCGAGTGGCGGAGCTGGCTTTGGAGCCATGGAGGGGCATGAGCCTGTTGCGGGTTCAAACTCTGGTGTGGCTGGGTCAGATATTCAGAAAATGCACAATCTACAGTTCTACACATCTATCAAATTCTGCTAAATTAGAGTGAAAATCTATAAATACCAGGTATATCTGACTATATTCTGTATTGTATTCATTCAATAACTTTCTCTGCATGGTTATGTTGAACTGTATTTTGAACCTGATTAAATTTGGGTTATTTGAGAGAATAGGTGAAGGTGAATTGTACATTTTCTGGAGACTTGACCCATCTGTATGAGCTGATTTAGGATGGACGCCTCACCTTTAGTGAAGCCAATTAAGTAGCCTTATAAACCCTTTAAGTTGGTATCCCCAATTTATAACACAATGTTAAAGAAACCATTAGAAAAAAGACATAAATGAAAGGATGAATCAAACAATAGATGAATGAAAGATGGTTGAACGTCAGAAGTGATGAATTACGCATTGAATAGGCCAAGGACAAAGTCAAAGGTACTAAAGGTACACAAATACACCGTGTACGACGCACTTTGTAAAGAAAAATGGTCAGGGAATTGGATTTTCTTATGCATCTACGTCATCAAAGGCACTCGAAACTTTCTGCAGCCACCAAGAAAGACTATTCTGTTCTCTTGAGAAAGGAGGAGGACAAAATCAGAGGAGGATAGGTGCGAAATAAAACACAGCCGATGATTAATTCATTTCGCTTCATTCAATTATACTTTGATGAACTTTTTAAAACGCAGAGTACATTGGGTGTGAGAACTAACTAGCAACACTTGCCAGGGCCACTCGAGGTACAAACCCTCAGATCAGATAAGAATGGTATGTCAGTGATTAGACGCCTACTTCGCTAATCGGTTTCCTCGCCTAGGACTCAGCGTTTTAATGGGAATATTATGACATTTTGCGGTCTTAATCAAATTATAATGGCAGTTTGTGGTTTGAGGCGAGAGGCTTTCCCTTCGCTTGAAGGGACTCTCTAAACTTTGGGCCTAGACTGGGGCAAGTCAACCCATCAGCAATGTACCATGCCATTCAGCGCCATTCTTTATTGCACACACAAACACACAAGACTGCGCGGTATCTGATATCATAAACAAACAGGCCTTTTTGCCACAGCTGGTTCTATACCATCAAAACATCTCCAGCCACCACATACAGTATTGTAGGTCGCTACCATCATTTGTATTCATTTTAACGCCTATGTTGCAGGGTTATGAATGGCGTATGTCAACTAATATTTGTTTAAAGAAGTCTATGGGGGGCGTATAATTAGATATACCCGATAATATGATAATATACTATACGGTTCAAGTCGCCAGAACATGTACAATTGGCCTTCACCAATCCTCTCAAATAACCCTAATTTAAGAAGAAATTTAGGTTCAAAATACAGTTTAACATTACCAGGCAGATTTGTTAAATAAATACAATACAGAATATACTCAGATATACATAGTATTTATCATTTTCACTTTAATTTAGCAGAATTTGATAGATGTGTAGAACTCTAGATTGTGCATTTTCTGAAAATCTGACCCATACGGTTAGCTGATGCCTGGTCCTAAGAGCAGAAGTTGTGTGAGAAATGCAACAATTGATGGTAATGTTTATATTGACAGTATATATACCCTCAGGACTGGGGAAAAGATCAATTTTATGGACCAACCGGGGTTAGATTTTCAGAAAATGCACTATCTACAGATCTACACATCTATCAAATTCTCCTAAATTAGAGTGAAATTCTATAAATACTAGGTATATCTGAGTATATTCTGTATTGTATTCATTCAATAAATCTGTCTGGTTATGTTGAACTGTATTTTGAACCTGCATGATTTTCGTCTTAAATTTGGGTTATTTGAGAGGATTGGTGAAGGACAATAATTGTACATTTTCTGGAGACTTGACCCACAGTTCGGAATAAGCAAGTTATTAATGTATTTTAAAACCATATCTCCATTCTCTGAAGTAGAATGTCCTGTATAAATACGATGATGTCTAGCTAGGCTCAGAGTTGACAAGAGTCCCTCCAAACTGAGGGAAAGCCTCTCATTCCAAAATGCAAAATGTCATTAAATTAGCTGCCAAAATAGACATTTCACCCAACCCGACCCCATCAAGCCGTCAGTCATCTCACCCCTCTTCCACATTCCTGCCTCACAAAATGTTATATACCACATTTATGTATACTCTTATACTCATTAGCATAAGCATAAGTATTAAAAATACTAGCAGTAGCATTGGTAAATAGCTAGACACAGCAGTGGGCAGAATAACCATGGCAATTTGTATATGAAATAAACACGTGAGCCTACGTAACAATTATGTTTCACTGTATTGTTTGACTTGCTGTATAAACATCCTAATTAAAAAAAAAATCCCAGGAAAGCCAATCACTGACATTCTATTCTTATCTGACCTAGGATGCTGTCTATAGACTCAATGGATGTATCTTTCCCTACACCTTCCTCTATTTGCACTCTCCTTAGCAAGAAATGTCTGGAAAACCTTTATAACGAACGCATTTCCTGGAAATTCGGTTAGATACAGACAAATATTGCATTGATTGACATGTACATGGAAATAAACATACCTACATGTAATCGATATTTCCTCTTTAACCAATATTTTGATTTTCTGGGGAAACATGTCTAACTATACAAACATTGTTCAGAAAAAAAATTACACGGAAATAAACATCCTTAGTACATGAGACCCACATTTCTCGTTGAAACCAATATTAGGGGCCCAGTAATTCAGCAGGAATGTTTCTATGTGGATTGAAAATAGATAAATATATAAATTGATATATCTATTTTTGGGTGAACTAAGGCTTATGAGTGACAAGCGACCCACTCTCTCGTTCTTACACCTTCAGACAAAAGACATGTCACTCTTGTTGTTGTCATCATCCCCAGGTTCCCCCAGACAACTAAACCAACGCTTGGGGCTCCAGGCCAGACCGGCCCTCAGGCCTCCTCTATGTGTACATTTTTCATGTCAGATTTTCAGAAAATGTACAATTGGCAGCTGTACACATTGAGTAACTTCTGTTAAATTTGAGTAGTAAGTTCTGCTAAATTAGGCTGAAAGTTGGCCAATACTAGGTAAATTCGAGTATATTCGGCATTTCATTGATTCTAACAATCTGTATGGTTAGGTTGAACTGTGTTTTGAACTTTATTTTCGTCTGAAGTTTGGGTTATTTGAAAGCATTGGTGAAGACAAATACATTTTCTGGCGACTTCACCTACATATGGGTGAAGCTGGCTGAAATTGTACTACTGACCCTCACCAATCCTCTTAAATAACCCAAGTTTATGACAAAAATGAGGTTCAAAATACACTTCCAGATAACCAATCACACTGGTTCAATCAATGCAATACTAAATATACACGGATATACTTATATGTATTTTATTACATTTCAGCCTAATTAGGCAGAAATAACTAAATATGATGAGCTGCCAATTGTACATCTTCTGATGATCTGACCCATAATGCCATAATGTTTAATTCACCAATTTATCAGCTGGGGCATTGACAATGTACATTCTTTATTGCTAGGTTTGCTAAGAGAAAGACAAGAGCATAATCATTTACGTGATTTGTAGGGAAAATTCTAGCATCCCTAACAATAGTAATAATAGAGATGATGAATATCATTACTACGGGTCCGAACACCAGCAAATGTACAATCAGGGTTGCATTACATAAAGGGAGATACACATCCAATATTGCGTGTCCAATCGACTAATCTGGGACGCACACAGAATTGTGCGTATTTGTGAAGTGGGATGCGTTCTAAGTTTAGATATTGCGTCTCCACAGGGGAGCGGGTCTCCACTTGCTAGTGATATATCAAGGTAATTTAGGTGGAGAAACAATATAGGACGGAGACGCAATATCACCCAATGCTACCTGAACCAATTTAAGACGCACAGTTTTTTGTGTCCTAGTCAATTGGAGACGCAATATCATGTATATCCCTTTATGTAACGCACCCCGGTAGTGCTTCACATTTAGTAAATTCTGCTAAATTTGGCTGAAAACTGTTAAATATTAGGAATATGTGAGTATATTTGGTATCGGGTAATTTGAGAGGATTGGCATATTTTCAGGGGTCTTCACTCTGATGTTATGTACTGCGGAGATGGGAAGTAGGTGCCTAGCTGGCTTCAATAGGCAGCTATGATCATCACTTATGTTGATATGAGTTTTTAGCCAAGAGGGTGGGACCAAACTGCAGCCTTGTTATTGTTATTATTATGGTTGTGGGGTGTTGAGGGGTAGATGTAATGGATATGGATGGGATGGATCATATATATATACCAGTGTTCTCCAAGAGTATATAAATGTTAGTAAATTTTGGTGAATTAGGCTGCAAAATGATAAATAATCGGTATAATATGGATATATCTGGTATTGTATTGATTGGGCGAATCCGTTTGGTTGTGTTGAACTGTATTTTGAACCTCATTTCTTTCTCAAATTTGAGTTATTTGAGAAGATTGAAAGTTATTTGAAAGTACATTTTCTGACAACCTGCCTCCTATTGATATTGATATCGGTCAAACATCACAGATGTATTCATGGGTATCATCATAAATAATAATTGGGCAGTATTGTACAACAAATGCTCAGGAAACAAAGAACCATTGTTTTGGCACCTTTGTGTAAAGACAGATAGGCCCCTCGGGGACGGCTATAGGAAGGAAGACAGGAAGGAAAGCCCACGTTAAAAATAGACGTCAACACCTTTTGGGCCAGATTTTCAGGAAATGCACAATCTACAGTTCTACACATCTATCAAATTCTGCTAAATTAGAGTGAAAATTGATAAATATTAGGTACATTTGAGTGTATTCGGAATTGTATTCATTCAGTAAATCTGTCTGGTTATGTTGAACTGTATTTTGAACCTGATTTTCTTCTTAAATTTGGGTTATTTGAGAGGATTGGTGAAGGCCAATTGTATATTTTCTGAGAATCTGACCCCCCTACTCATGTTTATATGAATAATTCAAGTGGAACGCTTCCTTTTCTCCTCACTACTGATTTCCCAAGCATATGAAAAAGATGTATACCTCGCCTCCAACAGGTAACTTGAGAGTGAGCCCTTCCTGAGACAGGGAAATCTGATCTTGAGGGATACAACTAGAATGTGTGAGTATTTACGGAAATGGAATGTGGTGAGTGGGAAGTGAATGGAAAGTGGGGAAGAGACGGGTGTCAATGGCAGTGAGGAAGAGAGGAGAGAGAGGGGTAGGGCAAGAGAAGAGAGAAGAGAGGAGAGGAGAGGAGAGAGGGAGAGGAGAGGAGACAGAGAGAGCGAGAGAGCGAGAGAAGTGAGGGATATAGTTATAATGTATGTTTTAGTATATTTATATTGGTCATGTTACTACCTTACGATTTATCAAAATTATATCAGTTTAAAACTTTGTTATGTACCGTTATCCATCACCTCTAGCTGGCCTAATATAAATGTTCATTAAAGCTAGATGTTTGTGATCAAAGGAAAGCTTCTCGTATACAAGACACAAACCATAAATAATTCATGAGTTCCCATTACTAAACCATGACTAGGCGTAAACAGGAACTACGTCTATTCATAAGGCAAGGGGAAAACGGAGCTACGTCTATTCATAAGGCAAGGGGAAAACAGTGAGGAAGACATCACTTAGAGGGAACACTAATACCGATAAAGGATCAATACCTACTTAGAAAAGAAATGAATATTTAAGCTGTCTTAATAATGTAACTATGCAGAATGGAAGTAAACAGATTATTATGAGTGCCAGGGCATCGTTGCTCCTGATTCGTTATGCTAACGTCATCGTAATCGTTAATAGCGATTACGATAAGAAAGGCTCAAAGATAAAAAGCAGCTCTTAATAGTTGGTGTCATTTTAGTATTTAAATGCACTGTGGCCAGAAATAACAATATTTACAGGAGCAACACTTATAACGATAGCTACCAGCAACAGTAAAGTAACGATGCGATTATGAATCAATGTCCTGGAGAGCCAGGCCTTCCATGTACAGTCGGCAGCTGTACACATTTAGTCAATTGTGCTAAATTAGACTGAAAAATGACAAATACTAGATATATCTGAATATATTTGGTATTGCATTGATCCAAACGATCTATTCGGGTATGTTGAACGGTATTTAGAACCTCACTTTGGTCTTAAATCTGGGTTATTTGTGAGGATTGGGGAAGGTAAATTGTACATTTTCTGGCGACTTCACCTTGGAGTGGGTGGGAAGAAAGGGAAGGTTATAATCAGGAAAGTTGGCAAGGAAGGATTCCTTCACTATATAGCTTTCTCTAAATTCAAGGATATTTCAAGGACATTTTCAAGGAGGTAACACAGACTAGTGTCAATGAACTTGTCTGTTTTCCAGGACGGTGGCCATGCCGCTATAAACAGTTTGCAGATCAGGAGGATCTTATAAATACTCGCAAACGTGCACTGATTTTTTTCATCAGAATAACATACGCGGTATAATAATCATAAAATATAAACATCTCGTATGTAATTTCTGATAAAAAAAATCATACTTAGTACGGGATACATTAAACTCCATTTTGATCCTCATTTCTGTCTTAAATTTGGGTTATTGGAAAGGATTGGTGAAGGCGAATTCTACATTTTCTGGCGACTGGTGCCAATGAACTTGTCTGTTTTCTAGGACGGTGCATGGCCTTGTCGCCATAAACTGTTTGCAGATCAGGAGGATCTTATAAATACTCGCAAACGTGCAGAATTCTTGTCACGAGAGTCATCCATTGTTGAAATCCTTTTCTTAAGGAATAGGGGGTTTGCATAGCCGCCATTTTGAATCTTAATTCGCATGGAATTATGGGACTAATGGTACAGTCTAAAATCTATAGAAAACATTCCATGTTCAGCATGGAATATTCATCAATGCTCTAATATTAATATCCATGTGTTATACATGTTTCCATAAAACAAGTCGCCATCTTTCCCACCATGCATTTGGTTCTCATAGATCATTTATACAAGCTATGATATTGGTGAAAACATTCTTGCAATATTCAATAAAAATGTTGACAAATATTTGTATGTCAGATTTCAACAGAATCCATCCCAGGATGCACTTAAACAAACATGTGCAGTGGCACATAAAACTCCCCTATTCTAAGGTCTATAGATAGGTTGTAACCGACAAAACTATTTTTTTATCAGAAATTACATACGAGGTATATAATTATATGGTACTGGATACATTAAACTCCATTTTGATCCTCATTTCTGCCTTAAATTTGGGTTATTGGAAAGGATTGGTGAAGGCGAATTGTACATGTTCTGGCGAATTCAGCCGCATGCATGCATGCTACAGAGAGTAGGGAAATACGTGCTACGGTGTGGCCTATAAACACATTTCTTAATTAATAATAATGAGGGCAGTACAGTCTAGGCCCAAACATGAGAGAGTCCCTTCAAACGGAGGGAAAGCCTGTCGCCTCAAACTGCAAAGCACCTTTATAATTCGATTAAGATGTCATTATAACCCCATTAGAATGCCTAGCCCTAGGCCAGGAAACCTAATAGCACAGTAGGCGTCCAATCACTGACATACCATTCTTATCTGATCTGAGGGTTTGGGCCTAGACTGGGTTTGAAATTTAGAAATATGATTTAATCAATGCAAAGTTCAATCAAGTGAATATTTGGTAATTTACTGAGTGATCACTTTCGCATATTAAATATAGTTAAAAAGGTTTATTGATTATCTCTCAGCGCATCAGCCATTTTTCTCTTTACCAAGGAACACGCGAACCTTGAACATGTGGGTAAATTAAATTCCGCTATTATGAAAAAAGTAATCTTACAGAATGTACTCATAATATTATGACGTATATGACTGATTTATCAATATTCTAGCGATAATACGTGAAGCCACCGCAAGAGAAGGAATTTGGCGGCTCCCCGAAATACAAATGTGAACATTTATATAGCAAAAACACAGGAAAGAATCCTCCATAGGTTTTGTCAAGTGACATTCAAATGGGTTGGAAAAGAACAATAAAATTGAGAAAATACTTAGTTTTTGCCAGGTGTTAAAGTGAGAGAGCTGCTTTAAGAAAAGGTTGATCAATAATGAGTGACTTTGCATGACTGAGTGGGAGTCAGTAGATGGGTCAGATCGTCAGAAAATTTACAATTGATCTTCACCAAACCTCTCAAATAACCCAAATTCAAGACGAAAATTAGGTTCAAATACAGTTCAACATAAGCAGACAGATTTATTGAATGAATACAATACATAATACATTCAGATATTGTCAGTATTTATAGGTTTTCACTGTAATTTGGCAGAATTTGATAGATGTGTAGAACTGTAGATTGTGCATTTTCTGAAAATCTAACCCTAGAAGGCCACACACAAGGTATTATAGGGAGAGAACAGGGCGCTGGGTGAAAGGCTTTACAGGCCTAGGTTGGTTGTGTAGTAAGTAGACGTGGTAGGTCTTATATTGAGCTCCCTCAATGGTTCCTAGGCTACTCAGGTACACATCGCAGCATTGATAAATAAATAGGTGCACTGGGATTAACCACCAACTAGCTGGTTATAGACCGCACACACACAGCGTGGCTATATGCGCAATTATGTGGATTTAGAATATACTGGTTGTCGAAAAATGTACAATTGGCAGCTGTACATACTTCTAAATTCTGCTAAATTAGGCTGCAATTTGGTCAATACCAGATAAATTCGAGTATATTCGGCATTACATTGATTCTAGCAGTCTGTTTGGTTAGGTTGAACTGTATTTTGAACATTATTTTCGTCTGAAATTTGGGTTATTTGAGAAGATTGGCGAAGTTGAATTGTACATTTTTTGAAAATCTGACCCATATCATATACTCGATAGAGTCTTGAGATTTGATATCATTGTGTTCATGCGACTGACAACATTAAACACCCAAACTATGGGAATACTCTCACAAACTGTAATTGTGAAAAACACATTCTAAAAACATAGATTTTGCGACTTTAGATTCATTTCCCTGTGGCACACCACATTTATACTTATTTTAGAATCCAGTACAAACAAATGGTTCAACATTCTAAAATAGAAATTTATGATGAACAAAACATCATCTTCCAGGAAGCTCACGTCAAAAAAATAATCACAATTATCCATTCAGTCAATACCATTGGAGCAATAACCTCTCAATACATTTCTCTCCTGGACAGTTGCTCAAAATTGGAAATCAAAATGATATCTTAAGACAGCTACATCCTGTTGAATAGCATATTGACCATTGTTCTTTTATAAAGTAAGCCAAATATTCTACGTCTTAAAGTATTAAGTATTCGTAACCGTTGAATTGAATTGAAGTATCCTTTATAAAACTATAATGTGATACTTATACATATATGTCTGGTAAAGAAGTATACATGGGTGAAGTCGCCAGAAAATATACAACTCACCTTCAGCAATCCTCTCAAATAACCCGAATTTAAGACAAAAATATGGTTCAAAACTCAGTTCATCATAACCAAACACATAGTTTGAATCAAGGTAATACCAAATATACTCAGATATACCTAGTATTGACCATTTTTACTGTCTAATTCAACAGAATTTACTAAATATGTACAGCTGCCAATTGTACATTTTCTGAAAATCTGACCCATAAATTATACACAAGTCATTCGTTTGAAAATGAAACCATTAATATCTGTACTCTTAGACCTTTGCACTATCACTATTTTACATGTAAACTCACTACTACAGCTTCCTCCTCTAGTCTGACCATGTCGCATGTAACAAAGAAAGAAATAACAACCCAGGTATGAACTGGAAGACGTGGGAATATAAATTTATCTCCTGGATTAACATGTGTTTATACAGTACAAACACCATAAGGGTAAGATTTTCAGAAAATGCACAATCTACAGTTCTACACATCTATCAAATTCGGCTAAATTATAGTGAAAATTGATAAATACTAGGTGTATCTGAGTGTATTCTGTATTATATTCATTCAATAAATATGTCTGGTTATGTTGAACTGTATTTTAAACCTCATTTCTGTCTTAAATTTGGGTTATTTGAGAGTATTGGTGAAGGTGAATTGTACATTTTCTGGAGACTTGACTCATAAAGTACAAAACACCCACGATTATTATCATTTGTGTGTGTGCTCAGGGTCTGGTAGTGAGATCTATAGTCAGTGACTGGCAGCCAGGTTGGCAAGCACACGACGCATAGCCAATATTATATAGTCGTCCCACTTAAAAAGTAACTCAAATCTAAAGACAATATTTCTTTTAAATATGGAAGCTTTCTGACCGTCAAGATGATCTACTAGACTTCAGAATGACCCCACCTTAGCTACGAGTATATTGAGTTTAGTAATTTCGTTACATCATGGGCTAGTGATTCTATAATTTTAATTGGTGATAATAATAATAAACTTTATATTTGGCAGAGCAGAGGTGGAGGGTTTTATATATAAGATCATGACTTGGGCGTAAATATTCTAATAAAGTGATACACCCAAACATGTAAAAAATAATGTGATAAGTATGCCAGTTAACACTTTTATTTAAAAAAAAGGGTGATACAAATGTAAAAAAACCCATAGAAACGTCGGTTATAATCATTATATCTATGATATAATTGTCGTTGTATATTTTGTCAAACTGTGCAGACTAGTAATGCTGATTTGTAATTCTGGATATATATTAAATTAAATTTGTTAAATTAGATTAAAACAGTGATTTATATATGTAATTATAGTTATCTAGATGATCAAAGGTGTGTAGTATTCATGGGTTATTTGACTTACATCCTCAAGTAATAGTTGGCTTATGAATAATATTGCAAACATTGATCAGAGATAATATATAAAGGTGTAATTTATAGTCGTGACAGCAGTCTTGGGTCAGATTTTCAGAAAATGCACAATCTACAGTTCTACATATCCATCAAATTCAGCTAAATTAGAGTGAAAAATGATAGATACTAGGTATATCTGAGTATATTCTGTATTGTATTCATTCAATAAATCTGCCTGGTTATGTTGAACTGTATTTTGAACCTGATTTTCGTCTTAAATTTGGGTTATTTGAGAGGATTGCTGAAGGTATATTTTCTGGAGACTTGACCCAGATAGTGCTCACCTATTTCCACTTCAAATTGTATTTCATCATAATGGTAATAACAATACTATTTACAACTGCCTTTATTCCGGTTTTGATGTTTTATTTCTGTTACTGAAAAATAATCAAATAGAACGAAGGACTAAGCTTAATCTTGTCATTTCAATTTCGTCATAATTGATTTGACTTCTACTATCTATATTATATATTACATAATATGTAAAAAATAATAAAATAGAATTTGTATACAGCATATCCTCCAACAAGTGGCATCTAACAATACTATATTAAGGCATATTGTAGTATACAAATGACTAATAATACAATTGAGGCCATTGACATAATGGGGTATGGGCTTCCAGTATATGAAAATCAGTAGTGGCTAACTGTCAGCTTCAACTGAGAGCATTACAAGTTACAAAATGCCACTTGCTCAATAAATACGTTTTAGACATAAAATGAGACGAAAGGTTGGAGGAACCTGCACTATGACGAACAGAAGTGAATAAGTTCATTCACACCTGCAGCCAAATCTAAGGACGGAAAATGTGTTCCCAGTCTAGGCTCAGAGTTAAGGGAGTCAACAAACAAAAAAAACTGAGGGAAAGCCTCTCACTCTGAATCTCAAATACCATGATCATACAGTCTAGGTCTAAACCCTCAGATCAGAACAGAATAGTCAGTGTTAGTGATTAGATGCCTACTTCGCTAATCGGTTTCCTGGCCTAGGACTCGGCGTTCTAATGATGGGAATACAATGACATTGTGCGGTCTTAATGGAATTATATTGAAGGGACTCTCAACTTTGGGCCTAGATTCTATAATCCCATTAAATAAGCAGTTATTATGTAATGTTATCTAAAATTATTTTAGACCATTTTGTTTACATTATATCAAATAAACTGTACTGTTTCATGAATTGCCCAAATATTTTCGACTGCTTTCATGCGTTGCCCAACGTTACCGTTTAAAAATACTGTAGTAAACATCTCTTGATCGAAGGTCACCAAACGCATGTAACATATATGTAAAGTATAGAAATAAACTAAGATAATCCCCAAATCCAGCTTGTACAATTATAGCCCCATCTATAATAGCGAGAAGGATATATAGTTAACACACAGCCATATCGACTAGGTTAAGGTAAGTTTAGCCGGCTTTGGCAAACTTGTATTGTTTCCCTGGGGTGTGTGTATAATATAGCTCATGTGTATGATTAACAACTTCTCTCTCACTCACTCACTCACTCATGCTGACCGTCTGGTATACATGTGAGCGGGGTGGGGTGGGGGAGGGGGGGTACACAGGTACATAAAGGCTACCTGCTGAAACCTCCAGCTTTTTGTAGATCATTTACTACGCCTCAAAGCCAAAGCACGAAAGGAAATGTTTGTGCTCGATGTACATGGGTCAAATCGCCAGAAAATGTACAATTGTCCTTCACCAATCCTCTCAAATAACCCAAATTTAAGACGGAAATTTGGTTCAAAATACAGTTCAACATAACCAGACATATTTATTGAATGAATAGGCTACAGTATTTATCATTTTTCACTCTAATTTAGCAAAATTTACTTAGAACTGTGTTGAGCAGCCGACGGTACATATTACATTCAGACGACCATTTACCACCATGATTATATCAACTCACATTAGATATTGTTTTTATTGATGAGGATTAATTGGGAGTCGGCGGTACCCTATATACGTAATGATTTTATACCATATTATATCGACGATCCCACTAAAAACCGATCTAACCATTAGATGTTTTTGTTTTTTTAATAGATTTCTGGTTTACGTGGTGAAAGACGAGGCGAGGTGAGACACCAGGATCAACTCTTCAGAAAATGTACAATCAGCAGATTTACTTACACATTCATAAAATTCTGCTAAATTAGACTGAAAAATGGTCAATTATCCCTAACTCGCCAGCAATGGTTGCAATAAATGGCGATATTGTCGGGAGATTTTTCCACATCAGCCTTTGAATATACGATCATTTGCATCTTCATAGTAAAGAAAAAATAGATATTTATATATTAGTTAGTTGAGGTAGTTGACATGTTGGCATATAATCAACCACCTTGCCCCGTACAGGCACAGATCATTTTCTAAATAATATATGGGTCAGATTTTCAGAAAAGGTACAATTGGCAGCTATACACATTGAGTGAATTCTGCTAAATTAGGCTGCAATCAGGCCAATACTAGGTGAACTCGAGTATATTTGGCATTGCATTGAATCTAGCAATCTGTTTGTTTAGGTTGAACTGTATTTTGAACTTTATTTTCGTCTGAAGTTTGGGTTATTTGAGAAGATTGGCGAAGTTGAATTGTGCATTTTCTGATAGTCTGACCCATATATATATATTAAGTTAGTTGAAGAAGTAGTTGACCTATGGTAATGAATCCCATGCAGACTTGGCCAGAAATCTAATACTTGCGGGTGAATGCAATGAAGAGATCTCAAGAGCCAGCCCCGATGTTGAAGGAAAGTAATCAGGGAAAGAAGGTAAAGCAAACATGAATAATGGTGTGAAATGGTGGCAGTTGGACGAGTGGTGGCCTGGTGGGTGGGCGGCAGTGTAAGAAGACGCAATTATGGTAAATATATGTGGGTATATGCACCACTGGAGCTATATATGTTTGTTTATGCTATGGCCAGCTTGGGAACGGGCAGTGCATGTTATACTCCCCATGTCCGATACATTAATGCATAGGAAAAATGAGGCCCAATTTTCACCTTTAAATATGTATACAGTACTAGGCTCCGAGCCTCTCAGATCAGATACGAATGGTATGTCCATGATTGGACACATACTGCGCTAATGGTTTTCCCAGCCCTGGAGTAGGGGGTCCTAATGAGATTTTAATGATATTTTGCGGTTTTGAACGAGGGGCTTTCTCTCAGTTTGCAGAGATTCTCTCAATGATGAGCATGACTGGATAGCGAAAAGGATGCCCAATTTCCACTTTAAATATGCAGTGAAATCAGTTTAGAAAGGTTACCATCTCCACTCCACTTGGTAACTTTAATATTGATGGTAATTGGACTCTATATGTAGAGGCAAGTGTATATCGGCTATCTAGTCGTATCATAAATAGATACTTTACAGGGAGAGCATAAACTGATTGCATTATCCACGAGTACCAAGTTTGTTTGTCATGTATAATTGATACCATGACCCAAGTCACCCACGATCCAAAAATGATCGATACTATAAGGATCCCTTTTATAGATTGTGTTCATTTACCTAAACAGAAACATGTAAGAAGGATATTATTTTTGTCGCTTCCTCTCTCTTCTCTTCTCTCTCTCTCTCCCTCTATCTCTTCCGCTCTCCCCAACCCCATCTCTCTCCCTCTCTCTTGCTCTCTCCCCCTTCTCTCTCTCTGCCTCTCCCCCACCCCTCTCTCCCTCTCTCTGCCTCTCTCCCCCACCCCTCTCTCTCCATCTCTCTCTTTCTCTCTCCCCCACCTTTCTCTCTCTCTCTCTCTCTCTCTCTCTCTCTCTCTCTCTCTTTGGCATCTCTCTCCAGCTGTCTCTGACCTCTCCTCTCCCCCATTCCCCTCCACTTCCTCTCCACTCTCTCTCTCTCTCTTTTTCTCTCTTCCCTCTCTCTCTCCCCTCTCCCCTATCACAAGGCACTCATTAGCAAATCCTTAGTCAAGGGGATTTAAGACATCACAAGTACATGTATGTTCAAATGAATGAGAGGCAATTACATGAGTATCGTAATGAGCTCTTGATTAGAGCTTCAGCTTGGTACAATTACATAACAGATTAGTAGCCTCTCTACAAGGGGAAGAGGGATTAACAATTCATTAAGGAGAACTATGGGCACAACGTCAATATTAAGGCGGAAAGCTAGTTAACGGATTTAAATCGTAATAATTTGTGATGTTTGAAGCTTGTACCTCAAGCTGATTCGGTTGACAGATGCCTTAAGGGTCAGATTATCAGAAAATGCACAATCTTCAGTTCTACACATCTATCACATTCTGCTAAATTAGAGTGAAAATTGTTAAATACTAGGTATATCTGGGTGTATTCTGTATTGTATTCATTCAATAAATCTGTCTGGTTATGTTGAACTGAATTTTGAACCTGATTTTCGTCTTAAATTTGGGTTATTTAAGAGGATTTGTGAAGGCGAATTGTACATTTTCTGGAGACTTGACTCTTCTAAAAATCCTGATTAATGAGCAATGCATACAAGCTACATGCATTCTGTTTGATTTAGTACCCTTGGCTTGGTTTCTAATATTTCATTCTTATCCTAATCTATTTTATAATCCTTTGGCCCAGGTTTCACTGAAAATGAACCGAAATTCGTATATGAAAGTGCAGCAATTTCGTCGACAACCATAAACATATATATAATATGTTTGGTGAACTATTACAATAGGTTTCTGACACAGATCTATGCATGATAAATGGATCAACAGAAAAAAATGATAATGATGGTGGTAATCCGTGCAACGACATGCATGTACATGCACATGCTACACTAGTTCTAGATGGGTCATTAGAGTGATCGGCGAGATAACATGTAATAAAATCATTATATGGAGTATCCATAGCGTACGTTTGACCCACTCATCCCATTGACTGGGGCCCAATCTATGGGTAAGATTTTCAAAAAATGTACAATTGCCAGCTGTACACATTCTGCTAAATTAGGCTGCAATTTGGTCACTACTCGGTAAATTCGAGTATCTTTGGCATTGCATTGATTCTAGCAATCTGTTTGGTTAGGTTAAACTGCATTTTGAACTTTATTTTTGTCTGAAATTTGGGTTGTTTGAGAGGATTGGTGAAGGCAAATTGTACATTTTCTGAAAATCTGACCCATGTAAGAGTTATACTATCTGAACCATAAGGTACGAGGGACAGATGATGTTGACACATGGAAGGATTGGGATGCATACATCACACATAGTATACATGTGTTGTGTTACCAGAAAATAAGTCATGAGTCGCCAAATTGATATTTTTCAACGTGTTTTATTCGCATGATATCTTCGTAGGAATTTTATCATTTTTTGGGGGGTATTTAGAGCCTTCAGTCATACGAATAGTATCGGAATACACGTAATTTGGTACTTGTATTCATTTCTATATATCCTTGCGTTTCTAAGGTCATCCTATGGAGTATATTTAGCTACTTCACTAGTAAGTGTCCACCCAGAAATATTGCAATTTGTTTTATCAATTTAATATACAAAAATTCAAACATAACATATATAAATACTTTTTAGTTTTGCTAAATGTTAACATCGTTGTAACATCGTTGGAACCCACTTAATTTCTCAAAATTCTTTGGACTTTTTTGCAACATTACCCATTTAGCTAGAGAACACTGTTAACAAGTAATAGAGTTTTGTTGGTTTTGTTTATTTTTTCTTTATCCACCGCCTTAGGTTCTCCCCTCTTTGTTCAGACCATTGATATCGATATATGTAACACTGCTATATGGTTATATTTTCAGAAAATGCACAATCTACAGTTCTATACATCCATCAAATTCTGATAAATTAGAGTGAAAAATTATAAATTTTAGGTATATCTGAATTTATTCTGTGTTTTATTCATTCAATAAATCTGTCTGGTTATGTTGAACTCTATTTTGAACCTGATTTTCGTCTTAAATTTGGGTTATTTGAGAGGATTGGTGAAGGCCAATTGTACATTTTCTGGAGATTTGAGCCTCTACATTGGGAATAGCTCGCTGAATAGATACAAATGATGTCATATGAATGAGTCATTTATGAGGCTTACTGACTCGTATCCCAGGGGTCATAGAAAACCAGCTTACTCGTTACTCTGTTAACTGTCTTTATAGATATCAAGGAATTTTCAGCGACAATAGATTAAGGGCAGTAATAGTGCAATTATAATTCCGTCATACATTAGGGTAAAGTCGCCAGAAGATGTACAATTCGCCTTCACCAATCCTCTCGAATAATTCAAATTAAAACAAAAAATACGTTCAAAATACAATTCAACATAGTCGAACAAATATTTTAAATCAAAGCGTCACTCAGTGGATATACCTACACATTTATCACTGTTCTGCCTAATTTAGCAGAATTTACTCAATGTGTAGAACTGCCGAATGTACATTTTCTGATTATCATAGCTTGTGTAAATGACCTATAAAATCTAAATGCATAATGGGAAAGACGTATTCTTGACATTCTGAGACATTTACAAAACTTAACATTTTCTACTGTTTGTTCCGTTCTTTTCCAATCCATCTAAAGGTCATTTGACCACAAGTTTGAAGGATTTTGTCCGGTTTCTTTAACTATAGGGCTTCACAAAATTTCACGTTTAATAATATTTCGGTCACCCGCCGAAAATCTTTCCTGTGGTGGCTTCACATATTATCTCTTATATACCAGCGGCCGTTTTCCCATATAACAGCAGCAGAATATTGATAAACTCAGTCTTATAAGTCATATTATGAGTAAATATTGTAAGATTGTTTTGGCGGGAAAGCTGAGAATGCAGCTTTAACAAGTTATATAATCAGGATCAGGATAATAAAACTACAGATTATAGAATACTGTAGTAAATATTATTATTAAAGGTTATGGTAAACCAGAAATCCGTGGGCGGGCTTTTGCAAATCCAAGGAAGTCCACAATTGTATTAACTTTTTGGCGGAAATTGTATTAACATTTTGGCGAAAATAAACAATTCTATTAACTTCTTGGCGGAAATATTAACTTCTTGGTGGAAATAAACAAAAATAAATTATGTTTACTCCTTGACGCAAATCAACAACAATGCTATTAACTTCTTGAGGGCTAGTCCCACATGTTAATCTCACGTTCATTTACCCCCAGGTTCATCCCCCAGGTTCATCCCCTCACGTGTTTTTGTACAATAATACATCTCCTCTTTCTCCGAGTGGACGACCGGTGTCATATCGAAAATTGACCCCTTCTAAAAGTGACCCAGAGATCGATTTTCGACCTTATCCAAAAGTGATCCAGTCATTTATGCAGGTCTACTTTTTACCCAAAGTTTTGCATTGTATAGAGCTAAAACCTTGCCCACACACAGCCGATTTGGCTCCGGATTGCCCCCCCCCCGCACCCCCGATTTGGGTCTCTCGATGAATCCTATGATTTCATTTCAAATCCTGATTTATGTTTTTGAAATAACATAAACCTGGATTGGAAATGAAATCATAGAAATCATAGGGAGATCCGAATCGGGAGGCAATCGGGAGCCAAATCGGCTGTGTGTGTGCAAGGTTTAAAGCTGCTAATATGTCAACATGGAAGGTGCTTCAACATAGTGTCAGGCTATTTAAATGGTACACCTATTTCACTGGCTAACACCTACCCATTACACACTACCCATAAGTACTTCTTTAGCCTCCACAATAATCAATTACTAGACTATGGTACCTCGCTTATATTGTGTAATTGTAATGTAAACCAGAATTCTTATTCCTGTGTACTGGACCGTTTTATTAGGAAACTAAAAAAATACCAGGTTAGTATGTTACTAAGGGGAATATGTGTAAAATGCACGGCGGTTTCACAGCTTGTATGTCACCACTAGGTATGATTGTATCATCTTTTATTCTCACTGATAAAAACCAAAAATATTTCATAGACGTACGTAGTGTACACAACTTCTTCATATTATCCCAAAAGTTAGCCCAATGGAATAGTAGTCTAATATTTCAATATAAACAAACAATTTATCCCGGAGAAACCCATCTAGTCGATTACAACTCAAATTCTATAATACAACTGTACCTTTCAAAGCTGTGCTCGGTAGGTAGGGAAGATAAGCAAGAAGGGAAATATTAAAAAAAGTCCTGATTTCGGTGATTGATTTTCGATGGGGTGGGTCATTTTTCGATTGCCGAAAATCCGACCGCTGGGCCATTTTTTGATGGGGGTCACTTTTCGATCTGACACCGGCTGTTGCGCCCACTTAATCTTTGTTCATTTAGTTACCTGTAACTATTGATGGTCAGGATAGGATTAAGGCTGGTGATTAGGGATTAAGGGATTAGTGTTAAGGGAGCACTGACTAGGGATTATAGGTGCAGAGCGGGATATTGTGTGTTACAGGTAATAAAACCAGGTTTATGTAAACGCAAGCCCAAATGAAATATTGAAGTGTTCCAGGGTCAGATTTTCAGTAATGCACAATCTACAGTTCTACACATCTATCAAATTCTGCTAAATTAGAGTGAAAAATGATAAATACTATATATATCTGAGTATGTTCTGTATCGTATTCATTCAATAAATCTGTCTGGTTATGTTGAACTGTATTTTAAACCTGATTTTCCTCTTAAATTTGGGTTATTTGAGAGGATTGGTGAAGGCCAATTGTACATTTTCTGGTGATTTGACCCTCCATATCCTTCTTTCTTAAGCGACACATTCACACGTTGTAAGCGGTCGTATTTATAAAGTATTTATACAGTAGAACCGCTCTATAATGAGAGACACCCACACAATCAGCTTGTCCATAATGGCGAGGGGTCCGGATTGAAGTGGTACGTGTTACTGTATACAGCCTATGCTCAGAACGTTTCATATCAGATAAGAATGGTATGTCAGTAATTGGACGCCCACTGCGTTAATCATGCTTTCCCGGTCCTGGAGTAGGTATCCCTATATGGCATTATAATGGCATTTTGCGGTTCGGATGGAGAGGCTTTCCCTCACTTTGGAGGGACTCTCTGACACGCTGAGCCTATACTGTATAAGGGGAAAAAATGAACAGTAAAGGGACTGACCCAAAGTGTCCTTAATAGTGCGGTGTTCGGATAATAGAGGTGTCCACAAGCAGGGTTTTTACTGTACACCTATATTCATTCTCTCCATCTTGTCTCTTCCATAGGAAGATTTGAATATAAGATTTTGAGTCAGAACAGGTTCTTCTCCTATGTTCTCTTTATAAAAGTCTTAAAAATAAACAACCGTAATAATTGGACGAAAGGAGCTCACCAGTCCAAATTTATGGTAATTGTTTTTGGCATACAGTTGATCTTAACAAGCACATAACTCTGGATCCTAGGGGCTTCAATAGTCCTGAATAGCCTGAGAGAGAACATTTAAAATATAACCTATATTCATTTACTGAATGATTGAAAGAGAGGTGCTAGTGAGAGGAGACCTCGTATAATAGAGGACAAATGGGTGGTGGTGGTGGTGGTGGTGCAGCCAGAGGAGGAGGTGGTGGTGGTGGTGGTGGTGGTGTGTAGCCGGCGGTGGCCCTTGTGGACCTGTGCTGTATTGGTCAGCGCTATAGGGGAATTGCACTACACACCAGCCAATCCTCAAGATTTGCAGCATTACAGGGAGTATATATACATCATAATATATATGTGATCCGTTTTTGGAAAATGAGTCATAAGTCGCAAAATATGGATTTTGAGATATCACCATATTTGAAAAGAGGAGATCAAGCCGATTATAATGATGGTAAACACTAGGACACCTATTAAGTATTTCTATATTTTAAGTTTGATATTTTTATTTTTGGAAAAAAAGTTTGCAATGTTTCTGGATGGGTAATTACCAGTAAAGTAACTAAATATACTCAATACAAAGGCCCTCAAAACACTAGAATATATTTAATACAATGTCCCGAAATTTGATACATGGATTTATATGACTATAAGTGATAATCCGTCTAAAGATCACAACATTTCAACAAAGAGATCTTGTGGAGAAAACAATTTGAAAAATATCAATATTGCGACTTATGACTCATTTTCCTAAAACCCATCACATAATTATGATCTACAGCTCTACACATCTATCAAATGTTGCTATATTATGGTGAAAAATGATAAATACTAGGTATATCTGAGTATATTTAGTATTGTATGGATTCAACAAATCTGCCTGGTTATGTTGAACCTTATTTCTGTCTTAAATTTGGGTTATTTGAGAGGATTGGTGAAGATGAACAGTACATATTTTGGTGATTTCACCCATAAATATATCTCTCTGAGCAGACTATTTCAACATGATCAAACTGTTTAAGACAATGCTTCACCCACAAAATATAGTGTATTTAATAAAAAAAAACATCCGTCAATAATAAAAGCATTTGGGGAAAAAAACAAAAATCCACTGGGAGAAGTGGTGGGATTTTAGAATTTTATTTAGGGTAGTCGTAAATGTTAATTCTGAATGCTAGATACCAAACAGCGATCCCCAAGTCAGTCTAGGCTCACAGCCTATCAGATCAGATAAGAATGTCAGTGATTGGACGCCTACTGCGCTAATGGCTTTCCCGGTCTTGCATGGAGTAGGCGTCTCTAATGGGATTCTAATAGCATTTTGCGGTTTGGAGCGAGAGGCTGGAGCGAGAGGCTGGAGGGACTCTCTCAGCTATGTGCCTATAGACCGTAGTATAACAATTATGTTAACATTTCCTGGCAGATACAAGTTTGCATTCAAAAGAGCGTGCGTACAATCAAGCCTTCTTCAGCAGAATAAACACGGTGCTATACTACTACACAGCCCCTGGAGGAAGATTCCTCCTCCAGCTCCTTCACCCAAGTGTACACACGGGTGCAAATGCCAGAAAATGTACAATTGGTCTTCACCAATCCTCTCAAATGACCCAAATTTAAGACGAAAATCAGGTTCAAAATACAGTTCAACATAACCAGACAGATGTATTGAATGAATACAATACAGAATACACTCAGATATACCTAGTATTTATCATTTTTTACTCTAATTTAGCAGAATTTGTTAGATGTGTAAAACTCCAGATAGTGCATTTTCTAAAAATCTGACCCACACACGGGTTGCATGACAATAGACCAACACCCCCCGCCAGCTCCTTTGTTTCTCACAGAGCCTCGATAAAGATGAAAGAGACGGAGAGGTGGGGAGGTAAGTAGGTAGAGAGAGATGGAGAGAGCCTATGCAAGAGTGATTAGCCTCATTTTGTGAAAAGAGTCTGTCACTGTGTCCTGGAATAGGTCCAAGTGCATCTGCTGCTCCCTCCAGCCAATGTGGGTTAAATTTATACATCGATTTGATGGGGAGACATGGGTGAAGTCGCCAGGAAATGTACAATTCACCTTCATCAATTCTTTTCAAATAACCCAAAGTTAAGACAAAAATGCAGTTCAATGAAACCAAACAGATTGTTGGAATCAAGTCAATACTAAATATACTCAGATACACCTAGTATTTACCATGTTTCACTTTAATCTAGCAGAATTTGATAGATGTGTAGAACTGTTGATTGTGCACTTTCTGAAAATCTGACCCATACGTCGATTTGATGAATATGGAGGCGCGTGATGCGCTCTAGGCTGGATCAGGAGGCCAGAGGGTGAGAGAGGTAGGTAAGGGTTAATAGATTTATGTATACATGTACAGGCATATATATATATTATATACAGTCTAGGCTCAGAGCTGACAGAATCCCTCCAAACAGAGGGAAAACCTGGATCAATAGATCAGGAGGCCAGATTATGTGTGACAGAGGTAATGGAAGGTAAGGGTTTATGTTTATGTTCATGAGCAGGGAGATGTATGTATACTCTAGGCTCAGAGCTGACAGAATCCCTTCAAACTGAGGGAAACTTTCCGGAAGCCTCTTGCTCCAAACCGCTAAATGCCATTAGAATCCTACTATTAGGACGCCTACTCCATACACAAATATATCAGATTTTGGGAATTTTAATCTTTGACGAAATTTGTACCAATCAGACTTTGGGAAATTTTTGCAAAATTTAGACGAAATCTGGATATAAATTTTGATAATACTATTTGGAAATTTTCAAAAATGGGTCAGGTTTTCAGAAAATGTACAATTGGCATATGTGAGTAGGCCTATATTTGATATTGCCTTGAATCAAGGCTTGATTCAAACAATATGTTTGGTTATGTTGAACTGAGTTTTGAACTTCAATTTTGTCTTAAATTTGAGTTATTTGAGGGGATTGGTGAAGGCGAATTTTACATTATCGGGCGATTTCATCCAAATACTTATTTCGGTACAAATTTTATACTTAAGACTTGCATGGTGTTGTATGGATAAACACGAGTGAGTGAGATGCTCTACTTCTTGTAATGTACAAGTTTACTGGAACAATCAGAAACCCCTTCCACTTCACAACTGTGTTGTGTATAGCTAGAGATAGTTTCATGTGCAGAGAAAGAGTGAAATTGTGCGCGAACATTTGGCAGAAACTGCGCTTGAAAACAAGTATCTGTACGAATAGACCAACGGGTATAGGGGTAGTAGAAGAAAGCTCTTGTTTATGTCATATTGTTTTGCAATTGTAAAATACTGTTCATGACTCGCATCTGTCTTAAGGAATCAATAGAAATAAGAAAGAAAAACCTCGAAAACACTACCGCATGTCCTTATAAGTTGGGGAACATGTTGATGTTCTGGGAGATTTAATGCATTGCTCTCTGACCTCGGGACACCCAAGTAGTAATGAAAAAGGATTAATTGTATTTAAGACAATATATTCATACATGTAGGCGGGGTATTAGTGCTCCTAGTTTACAATTATGGTCAATTAAATGTAATTATGGTCAATTAAATGTACACCCTGGTAAACGCTTCCTATCTAAACCAGTACAATGTCATATTTTCAATTTATTAGGGGTCAGATTTTCAGAAAATGCACAATCTACAGTTCCACACATCTATCAAATATTGCTAAATAAGAGTGAAAAATGATAAATAATAGGTGTATCTGAGTGTATTCTGTATTATATTCATTTAATAAATCTGTCTGGCTATGTTGAACTGTATTTTTAACCTGATTTCCGTGTTAAATTTGGGTTAATTGAGAAGATCGAATTGAATTGAAAAATCTTTTATTTGTCAAAGTTATAAAATAACAGTTACATAGAGAAAAATGACAAGCAGGTTGACAGACTTCTGGGATAATCCCAGTTCTTCCAGTCGTTCCCTTTGATTGGTGAAGGTTAATTGTACATTTCCTGGCGACTTCACCCTCGAGACTTTGTTGATTTCATTGAAAACTCTGGCCTTAATTACACCCGTTTACTTTTGACGTGTGCAGGAAAGAACCTATTTAGACTATTACTCTCTTTCCCCATATATAAACACCATTTTTCATGTGGATGAATATAGCATCCGAAAATAACAAGAAAACAAACACGTTCCCTTTGATTGGTGAAGGCCAATTGTATATTTTCTGACGACTTCACCCTCGAGACTTTGTTGATTTCATTGAAAACTCTGGCTTTAATTACATCAATTTACTTTTGATATGTGCAGGAAAGAACGTATTTAAACTATTACTCTCGCCCCCTATATATTAACACCATTTTTCATGCGGATGAATATAGCATCCGAAAATAAGAAGAAAACAAACACGTTCCCTTTGATTGGTGAAGGTCACTTGAATATTTCCTGGAGACTTGACCCTCGTGACGTTGTTGATTTCATTGAAAACTCTGGCCTTAATTACATCAATTTACTTTTGATATGTGCAGGAAAGAACCTATTTAAACTATTACTCTCGCCCCCCATATATTAACACAATTTTTCATGTGGATGAATATAGCATCCGAAAATAAGAAGAAAACAAACACGTTCCCTTTGATTGGTGAAGGTCAATTGAATATTTCCTGGAGACTTGACCCTCGTGACGTTTTTGATTTCATTGAAAACTCTGGCCTTAATTACATCAGTTTATTTTTGATATGTGCAGGAAAGAACCAATTTAGACTATTATACTCTCTTCTCCTATATATTAACACCATTTTTCATGAGAATGAACATAACGTTCGAAAATAACAAGAAAACAAACACAAATAAAAACATAAAGCTTAGGTTGGCCCCTATTTTGACCCCGACAGTAAATTGAGGCTACACACGATCCGGGGTTGAGTCCCTCCTCTGATCCTGATGTAGTGTGGGTAATTATGAGTGCCACAGTGACTGGGGTAATTACATTATGAGTGCCATAGAGACTAGGGTAATGTTGGGTGTTTGCGGTCGATTACTGACGGTAGAGGTAATCTACTGGAAAAACATGTTTTTATCAGTCTAGTGAATGTTGGCCATCATTATTGGGGAAAACACATAAAAAGTTAAAGGCGAGAGTGTAAAGATTAGTAACATGTTGTCATTAATAATTTGATAAGATTTGTTTTTTAAATTGATGTACTTTTTGAAGTTGGAATCGATAAATTAAAATATCGATAGATTTACTAAAATTGAAGAATTTTATGAGAGATGAGAATGAGTGAGACATTTACGACAATTAGGGTGAGGGTGGGTGAGAATTAAAATCTGTGTGAGGTGTGCGGTGTTGATACAATATGAGGAAATAGTTGTGTGTGTTTGGGTGTGGGGGGGGGGGGGGGGAGGAGAGGGATGGGGATAAATAAGTTTAGTTGTCACTCAAAAACAATGGATTTGAGATACCATATTTGGAAAGATGAGATTAAGTGGATTCCAACGATTTTGATTTTAACGTTTAAATTGAGAGGGAAAAAAAGAAAAAAGTTTGCAGTTTGGAAGAAGGAAAGGGGTGGAGGAGGTCTTCCCATTAATGCCAGCATATCAACCCACACAGGGTCAATGACACATATTACCCCAACTACGTAGATAGATGGAGGTACATTTTTTTTTATTCACCCAATCTCTGGGTTGCGTGTTACATCCAGCTCCTCGCATATCGGTTAGATTATTTTGGATAATCATAACCATTGTTTTGTGTGCTGGATTTGTTTGGGTCTTATTCCTGTTTTCCGTATCTGACAGCAACACTATTTTGTTCATATAGGTCAGTTTTTTAGAAAGTGTACAGTTGGCAGCTGTACACATTAAGTAAATTCTGCTAAAATAGGCTGCAATTTGGTCAATACTAGGTAAATTCGAGTATATTCGGCATTGCATTGATTCTAGCAATCTGTTTGTTTAGGTTGAACTGAGTTTTGAACTTTATTTTCGTCTAAAATTTGGGTTATTTGAGAGGATTGGTGAAGATGAATTGCACATTTTCTTGTGATTTCACCCATACACACGTTAGCCTAAAGTGTTTTCAGCATTCACTCAGATGAAAAGGAGGAAGAAATCTTAATGGAATTTCTCATAAAAAGTTTACCTGAATAATTTTAATCCATTTAACACACATACATATTTATCTAACCAAATTGTGTCGATCCATTAGTATTCTACACTTGAAGTGAATAAATCTGGTCTAGTAGCATTGTTATGCATACTGCATCTATTATATACGTGTATGGATGTCGATTCGCCTATATAAACCTGCTCAGAGGGAACTAGTACTTTGATCTGGGAAGTTATTTATAGGCGCATATATATGGGTCAGATTTTCAGAAAATGTACAATTGGCAGATGTACACATTTAGTAAAGTCTGCTACATTAGGCTGCAATTTGGCCAATACTAGGTAAATTCGTGTATATTTGGCATTGCATTGATTCTAGCAATCTGTTTGGTTAGGTTGAACTGTGTTTTGAACTTTATTTTCGTCTGAAATTTGGGTTATTCGATAAGGTTGGCGAAGTTGTATTGTACATTTTCTGAAAATCTGACCCATATGTATATTGTATTGTTTGATCCTGCGCTGTGGTTATTTGCACGACTGGCAATAAGTGGGTAGGATAGTACCACGCAGGGGGTCCTACATGACATGTATTGTGACATGATATATAGGCATGTCACTGAGTTCCATGTGTGCTGTTGCTTGGTGCTGCTCTATCTGTATCCACAGCTAGAGAGGGAGGTCCACTCCAGCTCTTTAATAATACAAAGCTGGCTTTTCATGGCCTCTTGGAGAGAATGAGTGTGAGAGAGTGATATGTGTTTGAGTAGGGAGGGAATAAGGGAGGAGTGTTATCACGAGAGTCGGCTGATACAATGTGATTCAGTTAATAAACTAATAATAAATAGGATAATAAAGGTTACTCGAGGCAAGTTAAATATCAATGGGACATTATAAAAACATACAGACAGACAGAGACGACCAGAGGACTAAATTTGGAGAAATTGTAGTATGGTTTAAGTAAGGAAAAAATAAGGAAGGGTTTTTATGCGGAATAACAGTGAAATGATTCAGGGCACAATAAAAAAAACCACTCAGGGGGCACTGTTTATGTAAACAATAACCTGAATAAAGGAGAATATCGCTGTATATCGGTTAGGGCCGGGGTGGAAATGATGAATTGATGTAGATATCATTAAAAGTTGTTGATTATGATTTTATTGATTACACCATGACATGAATAAAATCTAGTTATTCTAAAGAGAATATAAAGCGATGAACAGACAGACAGGGACGAGAGTGAATTAATTGTGAAATAAGGGTACAAATAGTACAACTTATAGAGGATAAAAACGAGTATACCCAAGAGAAAGAGGGGCCAGAATGACCTTAATTAGGTGGGCAAGGAGAAGCAGAGCTTTTTTGTCTATTATAGAGTTACTCATAATTATTGATAGAGCTTCTCATTATACGAAGAGACAAATGAGAGGAACATTAATTTTGTTTAAATCAAAATGCTCCAGGCCAAAGTCAAGCCCAGAATACTGTTAATTTGCCATCATTGAGTCGTGTCAGAAGGTTAATGTAAAGTTCAAACAAAGGTCAATAGTCTATACCCGAGACAAGGCCATACCATTCACTGAGACTTCATGCAGTCTAGGCTCACAGCCTCTCAGATCAGATTTGAATGGTATGTCAGTGATTGGACGCCTACTGCGCTAATGACTTTTCTGTCCCTGAAGTAGGCGTCCTAATGGGATTTGCGGTTTGGAGAGAGATGCTTTCCCTCGGTTTGGAGGGAGTACTCTCTAGACTCTGAGCTTAGACTGTATTCTGAAACTAAACTAGATTGATAACACAAGTATTAGCGGCAAAGTAACAACTTGACAACAGGTTGTTAATCAGTACGTGGTATGTGCGAAGTGGTTGTTACACGTTTGTTATGATGAATAACGTTACTTTAAACTGGTCTAAGCATTTACAGATTGCGGGCCATTCGACACGTCCAAGGCCAAGGACAAGAGTAGCAGGACTACCCAAGTCATACATTATGGGTCAGATTTTCAGAAAATGTACAATCGGCAGATCTACATATTTAGTAAATTCTCCTAAATTAGACTGGAAAATAGTCAATAATAGGTATATCTGAGTATATTCGTCGTTGCATTGATTCGAGCAAACTGTTTAGCTAGGTCGAGCTGTATTTTGAAATTTTATTTTCGTCTGAAATTTGGGTTAATTGAGAGGATTTGTGTAGTTTAATTGTACATGTTCTGGCGATTTCACCCTTCTATGAAAGCTTAATTAATATAACGATAAGAGTCCCTGACAAAGACATTTCCTGTATTATACAAACTTTGATGTATTATAAGAATGTATTGGAATGGAGGACGCTACAAACGTTTTTATCATATTGACTAACGTCAAGTTTGAGACCTGAATTATATTGGACTGTTACTTCCGTACCTCAAGAGAATTCCAATAAAACACGCAAACATACACAATTTTTTATCTTTAAAGCTGTTTTAAAAACAGGGGGCTCTTGAAGCTACACTTTGTACATTGTGAATTTCGTTTGTTGTTCTTATTAATTATATCACTTAGTGATTTTACTCTGTGGAGAGACTGGGTGAGCACTTCTCAAGATGTGAGGTACTATTATCCCTTCCACATATACCTAATTAGAGTAATCCATATTAGGGTCAGATTTTCAGAAAATGCACAATCTACAGTTCTACACATCTATTTAATTCTGCTAAATTAGAGTGAAAAATGATAAATACTAGATATATCTGAGTATATTTGGTACTGTCTTGATTCAAACAATCTGTTTGGTTATGTTGAACTGAGTTTTGGACCTAATTTTAGGTTATTTGAGAGGATTGGTGAAGGCGAATTGTACATTTTCTAGCGATTTCACCCATTACTCTAAGCACATACCAGGTATTCTGCCCACTGACTACAGTCTAGCCTCACAATAGGGTAGGCATCATAATGGGATTCTAATGGGATTTTGCGTTTTGGAGCGAGAGGCTTTCCCTCAGTTTGGAGGGACATGAGTCTATCAGATGAAATAAAATTGGTATGCCAATGGCTTTCCCGACCCTGTAGTAGACCGACCTCTAACGTCCTAATGGGATTCTAATGGGATTTTGCGATCGGTTTCCCTTAGTTTGAAGGGGTCTGATAGTCTCTGAGCCTAGAGTGTAAACTGGGTGTAACCAGTGTCCCGGATGGGGGTTTTCACAAATTAATCATTCAACAATACAAACATTTACGGTATTCTTATAATATATGAACAAAAAACTAATGCGAACATAAGAAAAATCAGCAAATAATCATAACACTACATTCCACAATGGCATAATATAACGTAACGCACTGACAAGAGTTCTATTCTACTTCGAAGTTACTGACTCACATGAGTGCTTTCCGTGAATCGCGGAGGAGTTTATTGTTTCCCATTAATTTAACTGAAATTTGGAAGACCAAGTTTACTGGCCATGCTCTGGGGCATGTTGTTGTGTTGACGTTGTGGCTCGGTTGTGTTGAGTCTCCTGCCTGGTATACTAGGGTCACATTTTCAGAAAATGCACAATCTACAGTTCTACACATCTATCAAATTGTGATAAATTAGAGTGAAAAATGATAAATACTATATATATCTGAGTATATTCTGTATTGTATACATTCAATAAATATATCTGGTTATGTTGAACTGTATTTTGAACTTGATTTTTGCCTTATATTTGGGAATTGCATCCATATCCCTTCACCAATCCTCTCAAATTTAAGACAGAGAAATAACGTTCAAAATACAGTTCAACATAATCGAATAGATATTTTAAATCAACTAAATACTAAATATACTTAGCTATATATGCATTAATCTATATAATCACACGAACTAAAATAATTGCACCGTTTTTGTGATATGATGATGTAACCAGATTCGCATTCGCCAATTTTAAGACAAAAATAAGGTTCAACATACAGTTCAACATAACCGAACAGATCGTTTAAATCGACGCAATACCAAATATACTCAGATATACGTTAATATGTTAAATGTGTAGAGATGGCAATTGTACATGGTCTGACGACCTGACCCATATGAGCGGGTTATGCATGCATGCGACTCCAATAAAGATTATTTATAATGCGAACCACTGCCACAACCACGATCACCCCCCACCCCCCCAACCCATTACCATGCACCCTCCACCGCGCTGTATTCAGGAGGGGGGGGGGGTCAATGCTATTGGTGGGGGGGGGGGGGGGGTCCCAATTGAGAAATGGAAATAAGGCACTGTCCCAACTTATAGGAGACTATCATCGTGCCCTATTCAAACTATCACCACCCCGAAAAAACCCATCAACTTGACTTAATTTAATTCCAATAATAATTGGTTTATTGTCAATAAAGTAATGATAATACAATTATGTGCATGTATACTATAAGTAACATGTATGTTCCCGAATTTGTAACAAATCAATTCGAGGATCTGAAAGTGGGCAGTCAAAGGAAGAACCGTCAAGTGTAGACAGAAATGCCCGACCTGTTGTAACAACATCTGCAATAAAGGATTTTTTAAATTGAAGTTGAATACAAAGGTACTCCTGGAAGAACTGTCACTCCACAGATAGTAGATAGTACTCACCGGTTTCCAATAAAAAAAAATGAAAATGAAACTAAACTAAAACAAAACAAAATGTATACAAAATGGAAACAAAGGTACCTCACTAAAATAAAAGCACTGGAAGGACTGTCATTTCACAGAATATTTCGGAATACGATATTCCTGGAAAAGCTGTCATTTCACAGATGGGCCTCACCTGTTTCCACTAGGATAGTAAAAAAAATGGAAATAAAAATACCTATGTATACATTATATATATATATATATCACCAATCCTAACCCACCCTCGACAAGGGAAGGATTTTACAGTTCCCCATACCTTACAAATCCCCCCACCTCACTATCAGGGTCAAGTCACCAGAAAATGCACAATTCACCTTCATCAATCCTCTCAAATAACCCAAATTTCAGACGAAAATCAGGTGCAAAATTCAGTTCAACCTAACCAGACAGATTTATTGAATGAATACAATACAGAATATACTAAGATCTGCATAGTATTTAACAATATTCACTCTAATTTAGCACAATTTGATAGATGTGTAGAACTGTAGATTGTGCATTTTCTGACAATCTGACCCCTCTACGTGCACGGTGCTGCATGGGTGGCATTAGGCAGTAGTACCAAATATTGGTGTTTTCCACTCGACATATTGGACCCAGGGAGGCGCGGATTACACCGTAACAGTGTTAGCGGTGTGAGGGGGCGGGGGGTGGCTGCACTAATTGGCTGAAGTCGCCAGAAAATGTACAATTCAGCTTCACCAATCCTCTCAAATAACCCAAATTTCTGACGAAAATAAAGTTCAAAACACAGTTCAACCTAACCAAACAGATTGCTAGAATCAATGCAATACCGAACATACTCGAATTTACCTAGTATTGACCCAATTGCAGCCTAATTTAGCAGAATTAACTAAATGTGTACAGCTACCAATTGTGCATTTTCTGAAAATCTGACCCAATTGCCTTATACATGGGGCCACTGCTACAACATCATGTTATTATGGGAGACATCCAAACACAATCAAAGCCTCAAACTGCGCATTAACCAGACCTCCATCAAATTATTGTCGGAATAAAAGGCAAAAGTCTGGAGGAACAAAATTTTTTAATGGCGGGGAGGGGGCACTTCATTGCATTGCATCACGAGAGATGAGATACCTATTTAAACTTTATTTCTATGTTTTTAAACTCATTTACTAATTAGGTCCACATACCCAGGTGTTTAATTGCAAACGATCGACCCCATTCTCTAAAAATAACCCACTGTTTACGTATTATCCTCACATAACAAATAATTCCTCAGAAGACACGTAATCCCTTTGACAATATTATTGTTGCCAAGTCATGGAAAATATAAAAAAAGGAGAAACAGGGCGGCACAAAGGAATCGAGCAATAAAGGTGGCTATGCTGAAGAATAAGAAAGTTAATTTCATCTATAATTTCGCCCTTTTATCTGTTATAACAGCAGTATTCCCTGAGAAAGCTAACACATGGGACAGAAACGGGCAATATCGATCAGTAGCCAGTCGTCCAATGTTGATAGCATCCTAGAAAATATTATACTGTGAATGCAACACAATACGGTACAAAATGGCATAACACGCAAACCTCTATTTGACAATCAATAACATATCCCCCATCACTATTAGTAACATATTATAATACAGTTTTCCTCAATTATTAGTGATAACAAATATCGATGATATCAAAATAATTGTTATTTGGGTTGAGAGACTAGGTTGGTGTGCTTTGGTTTCCAGTTAACCAAATAATGACAACAATAACAAAAACAACAACAAGCAAGTGGGTCAGATTTTCAGAAAATGTACAATTGACAGCTGTATACCTTTAGTAAATTCTGTTAAATTAAGCTGCAATTTGGTCATTGCTAGGTAAATTCGAGTTTATTTGGCATGGCATTGATTCTAGCAATCTGTCTGGTTATGTTGAACTGTATTTTGAACTTTATTTTCGTCTGAAATTTGGGTTATTTGAGAGGATTGGTGAAGGTGAATTGTACATTTTCTGGCGACATCACCCAAGTATAGCATGGAATTACAAGACAGCATGAAATCGGTTTTTGTATTAACATTCCTGAGAAGGGTCTACCGACCCCATTCGGGTCGACCATACAGCTGCCCTCATGTCATTTTTATCAGCCTTTTCCTCTGTCCAGTTCATATTCCCCCATATCAATTGGTGTCAGATTTATTAGTTTGACTGTGTGGTACATGATACTAGTCGCATTTTTTAATATGATATCTATCAGACAGATAGATCAGATCTACTTATAAACAGTTGAACTTTCTGAATTAATTGAAGTATGGGCTTTCAATCGTTTTTGGGGCATAAGTAATAGTATTCAATCGTTGTGGCGTTATGGAGTTAAAACGGAGGAAAATGATAACTTAAAGCAAGAGGTGAGAAGAGGGAAGGGGAGAAGAGGAGTAGGGGGAAGGATGAAGAAGGGGGAGGGTAGTCGTAAAAAAAGTTGAAAGTTGGTCGAAAAAAAGTTGAAAGTTGGTCGTAAAAAAAGTTGAAAGTTTGTCAAAAAAAAGTTGAAAGTTTGTCGGAAAAAAAGTTGAAAGTTGGTTGGAAAAAAAGTTGAAAGTTGAAAGTTTTTTTGAAAAAAAAGTTGAAAGTTGGTCGGAAAAAAAGTTGAAAGTTGAAAGTTTTTTTGAAAAAAAGTTGAAAGTTGGCCGGAAAAAAGTTGAAAGTTTTTTTGAAAAAAAAGTTGAAAGTTGGTCGGAAAAAAAGTTGAAAGTTGGTCGGAAAAAAAGTTGAAAGTTGGTCGAAAAAAAAAGTTGAAAGTTGGTCGGAAAAAAAGAGTTGAAAGTTGGTCGAAAAAAAAGTTGGTCGTAAAAGTCAGTCGTTCGTAAAAAAAATGAAAGCCTCATGGTTTAATCCAGCTTGTTCTTAAACAACTTTAATAATCATAAAATTCCCTAAATCGAATCATTTATATTTGCTAATAAACATCTAAATATTTAAAACATGATTTATCACATTACTTTTACTTTCAACCATTTCTATAAGATGCAGAAACACCCAAAAAAGTTCCGTTCCGTTTCCTTCATTCAGATTCCATTTGCCATTACTTTTACTTTCAACCATTTCTATAAGATGCAGAAACACCCAAAAAAGTTCCGTTCCGTTTCCTTCATTCAGATTCCATTTGCCATTACTTTTACTTTCAACCAGTTCTATAAGATGCAGAAACACCCAAAAAAGTTCCGTTCCGTTTCCTTCATTCAGATTCCATTTGCCATTACTTTTACTTTCAACCATTTCTATAAGATGCAGAAACACCCAAAAAAATTCCGTTCCATTTCCTTCATTCAGATTCCATTTGCCATTACTTTTACTTTCAACCGGCCGAGCGGAGAGCTGTCAACTGGCTTACGTCACACTGTCTTACACTGTCTTACGTCACAAAAGAGGTGCCGACTCCCAGACTACACTGTCTTACGTCACAAAAGAGGTGCCGACTCCCAGACTTGTCAACATTGCCACGTGCAAAGTAATACCGTCCCTTGGGTTGAGTAAAAAAAGTGACGTCAGAATTCTGGGATTCCCCTTCCTATCATGTCAACATACCTGACAGAACAACGTGTCTCCCCGAATAAAAACATCAAGGTCAAATCCCAATGTACAGTCTAGGCTCAAAGTTGAGAGAGTCTCTTCAGACTGAGGGAAAGCCTCACGCTCGAAACCGCAAAATGCCATAGAATTCTATTAATACGCCTACTACAGGGCAGGGCAAGCCATTAGCGCAGTAGGCGTCCAATCACTCACATTCCATTCTTATCTGATCTGAGAAACTGCTGTGAGCCTAGACTGCCTATAGAGTTCAAAACATGCTTTAAAACAAACTGATCGTAAGTAATGATCATTGAACACTATCCTAAAAACCTAATAACTAAATTGGCTTATCAAAGTTTCACAGCAATAGAAAACATCACTTATCAACATTCCTGTGGGAATAGGGCTTGTATTGACTGTAATTGTATACAGGCTAAAAACTCAATTAAGCAACCACTAAGCTATTACTCTAGGGGTGATACTCTGGCATGTGCTCTGGAATAATACCATTAAATCTTTGTAAGATATAACAATAACAAATAATAAAAAGAAAATAATAAAAAACTTGTGGTACATATGAAGGTGTGTTGGCTTGGCAGTACAGCAAGTAATACCCATGTTGTCAAGAGTAGAGCCGGGTGCTGGGCTTATTGAACACATGCGGCAGTGCTGTATCAGCCTAGCTTAAGCACAGTAAGCCCAGGTCTGGTCGATACGACTCTTTATCAGACAGGCTAGACACCTCGCCCCTACACTGTGGACTTCTCCATAAAAAGTAGTTATTAAACAAACAGCTGTATATGGGTGAAGTTTGCTGAAAATGTACAATTCTCCTTCACCAATCCTCTCAAATAATCCAAATTTAAGACAAAAATAAGGTTCAAAATTCAGTCCAACATAACCTAAGAGATTGTTTGAATCAAGGCAATACCAAATATACTCAGATATACCTAGTATTGACCATTTTTCTATCTAATTTAGCAGAATTTACTAAATGTATAGAGCTGCCAATTGTACATTTTCTAAAGATGTGACCCATATGGTGCAGCCTATTCTCTCCAGGCAAATCTAACATAAAAACAATATAGAAGTATTTATTAGATAGCCTAATGGTTAACATCGGTGGAATCCCCTTGATCTCGACTTTTGCAAATGCAGACTCATTGTTCTGTGATGCATCACATTTGTACTATTTTATTAATACAATTTACTAACATTATTTACTGTTCCAAACAGCATGCAGGTCATTAGTTACAAATCCATAACAAGTACTGTACTTTTTTATCACTAGCTCTATGTCGCATCAGTGAGATTCACATTTAGTGGGTGAAGTCGGCAGAAAATGTACAATTCAACTTCACCAATCGTTTCAAATAACCCAAACTTCAGACGAAAATAAAGTTCAAAATACAGTTCAACCTAAACAAACAGATTGCTACAATCAATGGAACTTGAATCTACCTAGTATTTACCAAATTGCAGCCTAATTTAGCAGAATTTATTAAATGTGTAGAGATGGCAATTGTACATTTGACCCTAGTGTTCCAATTAGGGAGCTCTATGGGGGTGGATAAAGTGATCTCTGTGTCTGGTCTGACTCATTCAATATCAATATCGGTAGAGCTCTCGTTAGTACCTCATATATTATCTAACAGACACGGTGGGTTCATTTCAAGGTTGTTCTTTCTTTGTCTTTGAGCATTTCTTTTTATTCCGACGTATATTTTAAATACTGGGTTACACACGTTGGGTCTCATTGGGAGATCATCGATGTCAGATATTGAGGTGTGGACAGTTCTCACTCCTTTGCAATATATATAAATTGAGAAAAATAAAATGGAATGATACCAAAATGGTTAGATTGTGAATAGGAAAAACGACTTCGTGGTCTCCGCGCTTTTGGCCAAAAGAAATTGCAGGCTTTTTCAGGCCCATTTCAGTGATTTTTAGGAACCCTAATGACGGGACTTTATGTTTGTATATTGTTTTTCATAGGCCAATAACGTATGTAACATGTTTTATATTCCGATTTTATATCAATCACAGTTTGTACACTTTTACTTGGTGCGGCACTTAGGGTATGGTGGGAGAGGAGCGGGTCAAGGGAAAGTGTACAGCAGTCTAGGCCCAAAGTTGAGAGAGTGCCTTCAAACGGAGTGAAAGCCTCTCGCCTCTCGCCACTACTAAAGCTATTCTATAATTACATTATTAGAACGCCGAGTCCTAGGTGAGGAAACCGATTAGTGAAGTAGGCGTCCAATCACTGGCATACCATTCTTATCTGATCTGAGGGTTTGGACCTGAACAGTGGGAAACTCAGAATCTTCGAAAATGATGAGTTTCAAGGCCTTTCAACCAAAATGCCTATTTCCCAGGCTTTTCAATGCCTTTTCAAGTTCCAAGTCCAGCGGGGACCTTGACCTTCATTAGCATCTCATAGCTCTATCGTGCCGTTATTAGTTAGTGTGGTGACAACACTAACAACACCAACATAACAAACGAGTAATGTTTTTCCCGGTTCCAAAGTGTACTCTATTTTTATATCATAAGACACTTTCCAAGAAGAAATCGCATGAGCTGTTAATTGGCGGCTTTCAAACCAAATACAAATAATGTGTCGCGAACTAAATGTCCATATTGAACAAATATTGTTCTCAATGTTTAAGAAAGGGGCGCCATTTAAACAATGCTACAATAACTGAGCCCAAGGTTTGTTCCCAGTTGAGTTGTCTACATCTTACTCAATTTATTTAAGCTACTTTTGGAGGGTCCGGTCTATAGATTTCATAAAGTTCATTGAGGTATAATACCTCTCGTACGATCGGTGTTTGACACGATATCCAAAGTGCTCCGAGCTTAGAGCCAAGTCTCCCTCCACAGCCTTCCTGGCTCTATAAGATCAGCATATAATCTACACAATCCATACCCTTCTGAGGTATGGAAATATGTTCTATATGGGGATATGAGGTCTATTTCGGGGGTATTACCAGGTAATTCCAATAACGACTGCTACTTTTAGTAATGATAGGCAACATTCCATGTTAGTTCCCACTGTTGTAGATCAAATCTTTCTACTGCGACCAAAACAAAACATTTTCACGGAGGCAGTTGCTCTCATATTTTCCTAGGTTAGAAAGCTGCCGTATATTGTACTACGCTCAGGCTCTAGTGATATGTTTATTTTTTATTCTACGAAATCGTAGAGAATTGGGCTTCCAGTGGGCCCATTATATCATAACAATAAGTACATATACTGATAAAACGTTATTTCAAATCTAGATATATTAATGATCAATGTCAGTTACGGTTCAGCCAGTTTTGGAGTTTGTCCATTGTTCTTTTTTTAGTTCTCCTTATTCTTGTTCATTCTTCTATAGGCAATGTGACCCTTATTAAGTCCTTTTTAATAATTGTTATCGTTTTGGTTAATCCTAGGTGGATTCATAATATGATTTTTTTCTAAAGTCCAGTCCAGGTTATTATACTGAATATTTCTGAGTATCATAAAGTTATACATAGGTACTTTTCAAATTTAGATTCCAATTAAAAATATAGTTCACATTGAATACAATACGATAACGGGTTAGTACGTACGTGGTTACTTTCTAAAGTCAAGCTTATTATATAGGATATTTCTAAGTATCCAGGAATATTCTAATATTCATGTTCAGCATGGAATATTTATCTATCTCGACCCCTAGAAAATTATAGTATTCTACAGATTCGAGCATTATGTTGACCTAGGTTATAATTGGGCTTCTGGGTTGTACCTGGCCTCGTCCTAATAGGAAGATTTGCATAGCCGACATTTTGAATCTAGATTCGTATGGAATTATGGGACTAATGGTACTGTGTAAAATTTATAGAAAACCTGCCATGTTCATCATGGGATATGTATGTGTGCTCCAATGCCAATATCCATGGTTTATACATTTATTCCATAGCACAAGTCCCCATCTTTCCCATCATGCATTTGATTTTCATAGCCCACTTAAAGAGGCTATGATATTGGTAAGCAAATTCTTGGAATTTTCGATAAAAATGTTGCCAAATATTTGTATGTCAGATTTCAACAGAGTCTGTCGCAGAATGCACTGTAATAGACATGCGCAGTGGTACATGCAACTCCCCTATTATTAAGGATTTACACATTTTAATATCAAACCATTCTTTATTTCATCGTTCACCACACATCTTTAGATGTAGGGCTGGAACATCGCAATATACTATTCTAAATTATAAGCAGAGAAAATGTCTAAAACAAAAAAAATTAAACAACGTGTAGCTACCCAGTCTAGGCTCAGAGCCTCTCAGATCAGATAAGAATGGTATGTCAGTGATTGGACGCCTACTGCGCTAATGGCTTTCCTGGCCCTGGAGTATAAGCGTCCTAATGGGATTTCATTGGCACTTGTGGTTTGGAGCGAGAGGTTTTCCCTCAGTTTGGAGGGACTCTCTCAGCTCTGAGCCTAGCCTGTACCAAGATATATACAGAGTAGTTGAGCTTGCGTACACAGTTCGGATAATTGTAAGAAATTACGTAATACACACCAGTGTGTATAATACATGGGTCAGATTTTCAGAAAATGTATAATTGACCTTCACCAATCTTCTCAAATAACCCGAATTTCAGACAAAAATAAAGTTCAAAATACAGTTCAACATAACCAAACAGATTGCTAGAATCAATGCAATACCAAATATACGCGAATTTACCTAGCATTGACGAATTTGCAGCCTAATTTAACAGAATTACTAAATGTGTACAGCTGCCAATTGTACATTTTCTGAAAATCTGACCCACATGTTGATAGCACCTTGCTGACACGAAAGGGTTAACATTGGAGCAGGTGAGCACAGAATTGTGACAAACAACGCATCAAAATATCCACCTTTGCGTGTTGACTTCTCATAATCAATATGATGAATACGCACTTTTTATAATAGAAGGATTCCTCCCATTGTATACTATAGATCCACAGAATATTATGATCAAGTCGGTTATTTTTTTATCAGGCATATATAACGACATCACCGTGAGATCTAGCAGTCAATATCTAACCATTAAACTCCTCACATATCACCAAGATAGAAATGTATCGATTCAGACTAAAATGAATGAAAAATAGTGATAAAAATAAGTTCATATTCTAAGAAATCAATTACTTCTATTAGGATATAATTATATGCGGAGCGAACTGCGCTCAACCTTTCTTATCCAAACTGCTACCATATAATGAAGAATTTCTATTATGAGTCATATAATTTATAGCAATTTTCTGGCTTTATTAAAAGGTAAATGTTGGCAGCTCTAAGGTGATATCTACAATCATATCTCTAATGCAGTAGCAAGAAGTTGAAGGAGAGAATATAAATAAAAACACAGGTGAAAGTACATCAAAAGAGCATTAAATGGAGGCAGGGGCAGGCCCATGGTTAATATGATCCAGGTACATAAGTAAAACATTTCATGACTCGCTTGCTCCTGTATCCGCACCTATAGCCCGCTTTTTACCTAAGTAGCTTGATCCCTGTTTTTTTAAGCCTTTGGCACCAAAACAAAGTCCCTTGTTCATTCATAGACAATTTCATTCATTTCTCACGCTTGGCCTTAGAGCGAAAGCTGGAGACTGGGTTTGGCTGAAGGCACGCAATAGTAAGTGGGTGGAAAAGCCTTTTTGTCAGGTGTACTAGTTGTTAATTCTTACAATAGGAATCAAGCTTTTCCAAACAAGGCGCATTTATATTGCTCTGGGACAAAGAGTAAGTGTTAGGAGTATGGCGCCTTGTTTTGATAAAGCGATAAAAATATGTTAATAGGGGATTTACCACCATTTTGAATCTTGATTCGCATGTAATTATGGGACTAATGGTACAGTGTAAAATCTATAGAAAACATGTCATGTTCAGCATGGAATATTTATCAATGCTCTGATGTCAATATCCATGGGTTTTTTCCATGTTTCCATGGCACAAGTCCCAATCTTTCCCATCATGCATTTTGTTTTATAGAGCATTTATACAAGCCATGATATTGGTGAAAGCATTCTTGCAATTTTCGATAAAAATGTTGCTAAATATTTGTATGTTATATATATATGATGCGTTTATTCAAAATTAATTCATTACAGTTACATTGATACAGAAACAAAGAATAGGTTTCAGTCCTCTGAATCTATCCCATCATGCACTATAACAGACATGCGCAGTGGCACATGCAAATCCCCTATATTACTGTTAGGAAAATAAAGAACGTTGTTCTTCACAGCCATTCCCAATATGCCAGCTATGCTTGTGACGTCATACTATAAATGACGCGTTAATGAAGCGTTCAGATGACGTCATATTTCACAGTATTGGTTAGTGAGGGTTTACCAAGACACCCGACATCATGTGATCAGGGCTCAACAAAAGTTACAATTAATTCATGTTCAGGATTGTTGACGATGTTGACGTAATAAGAGCAGTTTACAAATGTGTGTGTGTGTGGGGGGGGGGGGGGGGGGGGGATTTGCCCCGTCATCTACATCTGGAATCATAACCACCAAGTGTTGTCTTTTTGTTACAACTTTTTTACCAGGACCAGAGATGTATATATATATATATGGTAAGGGGGTATATGTAGGTCATTAATCCTTGAATGTAAGCACTAAAAGTGTAAATCTACATTTTCCTAGGCGCCTCTTGTAAAATATTTCATGTTTTCTACGCATAATTCCCAATAAAAACCTAATGTCATGTCTGCTCTGTATTAAAGTAATCTACAATGACTATTGTCCAACTCGCTAATGGGGGGAATATGATTATATCCATGGTATTAGCAAACTGACAGTCTACATGCGGAATAATAAATGAAGACGGCCGATCGATTAACACTATTATAGGCTAGACATTATCTGTATGAAAATGACAGCGGATAAAACCCATGAGTCAAGCGAGTCCGTCAACGAAATCTTCGAATAAAGAGAGGAAAAAGAAATAGACTGGCAACAGATGTGAGGGACTGATGTAGGATAAAGCAGCAGCGTATCAGTGATGGATGCTTCATGTCGTGAGTGTAATGCCTGGCCCATAGCTTCCAGCAATGCAGAATATGTCTTGTCTTGTATATTCCTTATTTCCACACAGGTACGTGGGTCAAGTCGCCAGAAAATGTATAATTGGCCTTCACCAATTCCCTCAAATAACCCATATTTAAGACGAAAATCAGGTTCAAAATAGTTCTACATAACAGATTTATTGAATGAACACAATACAGAATACACTCAGATATACCTAGTATTTATCCTTTTTCCCTCTAATTTAGCAGAATTTGATAGATGTGTAGAACTGTAGATCGTGCATTTTTAGAAAATCTTACCCACATGGTAATACAAGTTAACAAAATTAATAATAAGTGATACTATCAAAATGATGGGAAACAACACAGAACAGAGGAGGGAAGGAGCGGGTTAGTTTCTTGAGGTTTGTTGGGGGTTCCGCCGTTTCGGGCACATTAGCCGTTTTTCAAGGAGGATTTGATTTTTACATTCTTATAAAGAATAATAATCATCTACACTTGATATGGGTGGCCCTCTTCTATGATAAGTATTGGTCTAAGGCACCAGAGGGTCCCTATGTGTGGCTTGTCCATAACATTTTACTGAATACAAATTGAATATATATATGGGTCAGGTTTTCGGAAAATGTACAATTGACGGCTGTACACATTCAATAAAATCTGCTAAATCAGGCTGCAATTTGGTCAATCCTAGGTAAATTCGAGTGTATTCGGCATTGCATTGATTCTAGCAATCTCTTTGGCTATAGGTTGAACAGTATTCTGAATTTTATTTTCGTCTGAAATTTGGGTTATTTGAGAAGATTGGCGAAGTTGTTTTGTACATTTTCGGAAAATCTGACCCATATATCATTGGGCAGAGTATGAACGGGGCGCCATAATTAGACTCACTAGTAAAACACGGTGGGAATAGAGGGCAAGTTTTCCCATAAATTGAACGAATATATCTGCATAATCGATTGAATTAGAATAATGACTTTTGAGTTATGAGGTCACGAGTGGTTTTAATCAAAATTGATATTTTTTCAGTGTTATATTTACAGGATCTATAATATTAGTACTAATGTTCTCATTCCTGGAACATCTAGCGCTTTAAGTCGTATAATATAAGTACCAAATGTGTAGACTGTGTGCAAAATATATCTTTGTGTTTCTAAGGTTATCCTATGAGGTATATTTAGCTACATTACTAGCAATCGCCCTCCCAAAAATATTGCAAACTTTTTTTTCAAACTTAAAAAAAATCAAACATAAATATAGAAATACTTTTTAGACTTCCTAAATGTTAATATCCTCTTCATCTCATCTTTTAAAATATGATGGCATTATCTCAAAATGCATTTCTTTCGACTTACTCTTTTTTTTCTGTGACGCATTGCATATAAGGAGAGACAATGTGCTGGTGAAGTTCTGCCAAGTGGTGTGCGTGTGACATCATACTCTAAATGACGTGTAAATGCGCTGAAGGGGTGGAGGATAGTTCATCATCCAGAGGATAACTCATGTGGTTACAGATTTTTCTTTATTTGCTTTGCTTGTCAGACCGTTTCGGATAAGTACATGAGTCCTTTTTCATGGACTACTAATACAAAGAAGGAAATGGGTAAAATCACCAGAAAATGTACAATAAATATATTTGTCTTCACTAATCCTCTGAAATAACCCAAATTTAAGAAAGAAATGACGTACAAAATACAGTTCAACATAACCATACAGATTCGTTCAATCAACACAACACCAAATGTACTCAGATATTTATCATTTCCCCCAATAATTTAGAACAATTTGGCAGATGTGTAGAGCTGCAAATTGTACATTTTCTGACGACCTGACCCAAATGTTTTATTTGACAAGTGGGGAGTTTTACAGTAATATCCCCCGGAGGAGTATGGAAAATCCTGAATGATACAGAGTTAGACATCACATCTAAAGCTAGTAGCCAGTAATTTGAGTAACCATTAGTTTAGTATAATATAATGGGTCAGATTTTCAGAAAATGCACAATCTACTGTTCTCCATATCTACCAAATTCTGCTAAATTAGAGTGAAAAATGATAAATACTGGGTATATCTTAGTATATTCTGTATTGTATACGTTCAATAAATCTGTCTGGTTATGTTGAATTGTATTTAGAACCTGATTTGCGTCTTAGATTGGGGTTATTTGAGGGGATTGGTGAAGGCCAATTGTACATTTTCTGACGACTTCACCCTCGAGACTTTGTTGATTTCATTGAAAACTCTGGCCTTAATTACACCACTTTACTTTTGATATGTGCAGGAAAGAACCTATTTAGACTATTACTCTCGCCCCCTATATATCAACACCATTTTTCATGCGGATGAATATAGCATCCGAAAATAACCAGAATACAAAAACAAGATTAATTAAAGGAATGAAAGCAACTCAATTGAAGACACCTCACGTTGAATTATATTATCACGTTTATTCTGACGAGTATATTTTTCGATGGGAACTAGTAAAGCAATGTGAGAGGTTGGAGAACCGTTTCCTAAAGGTGATTTCTCCATCCATCCATCCATCATATGGAAAGAAAAGACTGAGTTGCAGGGATACTTGTACACACTATGTCAGTCTGTAATGTAGAATATGTCTCTACGTTTGTCAAGGACCACAAGACGGTACACCTGACAATAAAAAGGGCTTCAAAACTACATGAATTCTTGGGATAACTCGGCAATAACAATACGAAAAATTATTGTAATCCTTCTAGGAACATCCCACTCTGATTGGTTGTATTCTTCAGTATTTCGCTAGCCTGACCTGAAAATAATATAGAATACCTTATATGAATTAAGCTGATATGTTCTACCAGAGCTATACATGGGTCAGATTTTCTGAAAATGTACAATTGGCAGATCAACACATGTAGTAAATTCTGCTAAATTAGACTGAAAAATCGTCAACACTAGATATATCTGGGTATATTTAGATTGCCTTGATTCAAGCAGTCTGTCTGGTTATGTTGAACTGTATTTTGAACCTGATTTCTGTCTTAAATTTGGGTTCTTTGAGAGGATTGTTGAAGGCCAATCTGGCAATTTCACCCACATGCAAATGCAGGTATAGCTCTGGTTCTACTGATAACATCAATCTTGCAGTACTTAACCCATGGGTTTAAGATAGTTAAGGTCAACTCGACAGGAATTTGACTAAATAGCCAGTGTTGCTTTTGACTAGGCAATCAGTGACTGGTGGTGGGTATGAAAAGGTTAGAATCCACCTGGGCTCAATTCAACTCAAAAAACCCTACCAAAGGACATTGGTTCACCGAGGTTTAATAAAACATTTAAATTTAAAAAAAAAAGAAGGTTAAATCTGCACAGATCTATAGGTGAAATGAAATGATAAAAAACAATTTAAAGACTAATTTTATTTTATCTGAAAAGTAAATACCAATGATCTTGCCCATGATAACTGAGGAAACTATGTGTGGAAAGATGAACGGGAGTAATGTATTTCTATAAGTTACATGGAGACAGCTCATACAACACATGTGGGAACAAAAGCTCCATGTTTACATAAGGGTGTATGGAGACTAATGGTCGCTTGTCTCCAGCAAATCCGATTTATGGTAGCTCGGGGAAACTGGAAACAGTTGCTGCACAAGGACGTATGGGTGTGTAATTTGTATGCATAATGTGCAATAAATATGTATGTATGTATGTATGTATGTATGTATGTATGTATGTATGTATGTATGTATGTATGTATGTATGTATGCATGTATGTATGTATGTCCCCCAAATTGTACAAAATGGCCACATATTGAATGACTATTCCCACATGAGTTCAGGAGTAACTTTGCTCCACTCAGAAGGAGGGGAGCGGAAGGTGGGCGGAATTAGCAAGTCTATGTAAGTTATCAGAGGAATCCAGCTGTTTCATTTAGCCCCGTCCAAGCGTGTGGGCAGATCAGTTCTTAGCAGTCAACGTAAGAGAACAAATGCCATCAAAGCATCGAGTGCTGGCCTCAGAGATAGCGTGGAGGACCACACGCATTGAGAGGGGAATAAACAGAAATTTGAACTTGAATTAATGCTATTGATAAATTTGAAGATGAATGTCTAGGGGGCCTGCATGATTTTTTTTAAAGTTTTTATTACCGAGAATTTCACAATTGTGACACTTTTCATAAAAAATATTGATTACGTAACAGCATAGCACATAGGCTACTACTTCAGATATAATAGCTTATAATACTTTAGTGATGAAAGATTGGCCAATCATCCTAAATCTTCCATTAGAGTGTACAAACTTACAAAGCCATCAAAAGACAATTAAGATACATTTAACTTGTATTCGGTTAAAGATATAACATAAAATATAATAGTCCCCGTGAGCCTTTTATATCCTTATCACTGATGGCTGTATACATATGTTAAATAAAAAAATATATAAAATTATAGACAGTTGCCTTCATCTAATTTCTTTTTCATCCTCTCATAATATCCTTAGTCCTTGACAATTTCATGTACAAGATTTTATTGATTGTAACTATTAGTATTGTATAAAGAGTATTTGTTCTAATATATGTATTGTGTATGTCAGGTCAGAACAAAAACCACATCTTGTTGTGAGCCTGCGTTGATTAATAGGGTCCGATTTTCACAAAATGTACATTTGGCAGCTGTACACATTCAGTAATCTCTGCTAAATTAGGCTGCAATTTGGCCAATACAAGGTAAATTCGAGTATATTCGGCATTGTATTGATTCTAGCCATCTGTTTGGTTTAGGTTGAACTGTGTTTCGAACTTTATTTTCGTCTGAAATTTGGGTTATTTCAGAGAATTGGTGAAGGTGAATTGTGGACACGTTTTATGGCGACTTCACCCAATATTTCCTGAATAAAATTTAGTTATACAAAAAAATATGTATTAGTTATCTATCGACCTCGAACAAGGTTCGTGGACTTCTGCTAAATTTTATTGTGCGCTCTCTGATAAATGCGCACTTAAAATGATCTCCATTTCATTTCCTTGGAATCCATAACATTCTCTCGTGTTCGTTGAAGGAAATCTAAAACATACATTAAATGGTATCTCTATCTTGATCTAGATAGATCCAAACAGATAGATACCAACGATAATATCATCTAGTTCTGAGTGAGTGAGTGAGTGAGTGAGTGAGTGAGTGAGTGAGTGAGTGAGTGAGAGAAAATGACTTGCCCGATATCTTTTCAAAAACAAAATACAAAATCACAAACTGTATTCCTTCGAACCATAGATCACGGCATCATTTGAATCTAAATATACACTCTCGCGTTACCTGTCATATCATGAACATATTGAATTTGGCAAAACGTCATTTCATCCAGGTTTTCTGTGCGCCCGCCTATGCTGGGATCTTATACAGACACGCAACAATAACTTCTTATTGTTATTAGGCATTATTTTGGCAACATTTCTTAAAGTTGATATAATGCGCTTTCTTTTAACTCCATGTATCACTTATTATTACACCTCTGTGATGTAGTTGCCTATACCTACAACATTGTATGTCGCACTTACAGAGGGAGGTTGATAACAAAAGTAGGCCTGGTACATATGCCTAATCACTGGAAGTCAAATTAATTAAGATCAAATTAATGCGCCACACTTTGTAGGCAAAACTAATTGCAAATAGGTATGGTACGCTATAATTATATTATTTTAAAAAAGGAATTAGAATAAGTAATTTGTAAACAAGAAATTTTGACTGACGATAGACCTGGCCCTCTGCCCCCCCCCCTAAATCCTTGCACGGTGGATAACACCATTATATTATATTATTATTAATACTCAGTTTTATGTTATATATTGTATACAGGCAACGCATGAAGACATCCGGGTAAAATAATTGCGGGTTTTTTTTTTTATTTCTATTCGTATGATTATTTAAATTGTCGATGGCCTTAAATGAAAAAAAAATAAAAAAATCCCGCCATGTCCGTGGCATGTTCCATCTATTCATTTGCTCATGTGTAAGACATAGTATAGCATTAATTATGAAAGTCATGCGACACATGGAAATATTCGCGTTATATGTATTTTCTATATTGATTGACCTGAAATGTAACCCTATTAAATATTGGTAAAGCCTGAATGACACATATTTCAAACAAACTAATAGAATATGCTCATCTATGAAACCACTGTTTACGTTAACAATGTAACATCAGAGACAGTACACCTATTGTACTGTCTCTGGTAACATTCATTGGGTGATCTGCCGTTCTGTGTGTTATTTATCATGACCCAATCGCCATGTATTTGACCTTTCAACGATCAACATCAACCAAGACCTCGACAAACAAAAGCCACATCCCTGCATTAGCACCAGTTTTGTATCATGTAGTTTTTGCAAATTAAAGAATTCATTACTATGATTTTCGCCGGCTCATCGTGTTGTAACAATCGCAGTGACAGAACAGAAGCCGCAGCTGCTAATAAGAGCGTTTACGGTAATAGATACATGATCTTCAAGACAACAGGTGGGATACCTCACAAGTTCGACTCCATTGTAAATGGGAATTCAGCGCATGACAACATTGCATGGAACCTGATTTACTTCCACAAATCTCCTTGTCAGACTATGTAGGGCAGGGCCAATCCATACGTACTGTAATCAGCTGTCCCAGTTAAGATATATGGGTGAAATCGGAAGAAAATGCACAATTCGTCTTCACCAATCCTCTCAAATAAACCAAATTTAAGACATTAATCAGGTTTAAAATACAGTTCAACATAACTAGACAGATTGTTTGAATCAGGGCAATATCAAATATACTCAGATATACCTAGTATTTCTCAGTCTAATTTGGCAGAATTTACTAAATGCGTAGATCTGCCGATTGTACATTTTCTGAAGATTTGACCCATATACCTGTTAATCGTTTCTATTCACTCTTCTCATCAGAATTTTATGTCCAATCTAATAGGGGATTACATATGCATCAATGATCATTTTGAATCTTGATTCACATAGAATTATGACATTTTGTGTAAAACTGTGAACATGTGTAATAAATGGGTCTGATGCCTCTACTAATTTCAAATCCAAGAGGAAAGGGTTTAGCCACCATCAGGTGCTGCCCCCATCCCCCAAGTTGATGGAAACTAATTTCCAGTTTATTGACCAATCACTACCCTGTATCAGTGACCACATCCCAGAAATAGATAGAGTAGCATGGGGACCGACCTGGAGTTACATAACTTCAGATGCCAAACCAACTGACACTTTGCAATTTGTCTCCCAGCCGAAATGAATTTACTCACTATTTTGACCAAATATCTCATATACTATGGATTACATAGTTTTGATATCACCAGGGATTGGTTGGGAAGGTTAAGAAGTAAAAGATACCAGAAAATTGAGTAGAAATACCGTTACTCGTGAATGAAAGCCAGAACAGTGAGAAGTGTCACTTTAATGTCAATATTCATGTGCTATACGTTTCCATGACACATGTCCCCATCTTTCTCATGGTGCATTTAGTTTTCATAGGTCATGTATACAGGTAAATATGTGTATGTGATTGATTGTCAAACCTGAACAGAATCCATCCCAGCATGCACTGTAACAGACATGCGCAGTGGCACATACAAATCCCCTACTGTTTATAACTTGAATACCGTAATGTGTGTATTCTATACCAACGTAGGGGCGTACCATTTTGGGCAAACTTGGAAGAACTACGTAATAATTAATATCTAAACTAAAAGCAACCAAATCCAATCATTCAGTAGACACGCTGTTCGGATATAAGGCACCATATAACAACAGACTGGCCACTTTTTTTTAGTGTTTTTTTTTCAAAATCCCTGGCTGGAAAAAAATAAAATGAAACCCATTTTCCAGGTTTTACCTGATTTCCAGGATGGTGGGGAAGGAAACCTGACAGTGAAAAATGGCAGTAAAAACTTACTGTATAACTTTGGATTAAGTGTCCAAAGGGCATTAGTACCCTAATATTCCCTTTGTACTATTGGTACTCGGCAGGGCATCAAGCACAATATACCTGGGTTGCCCTGATTCTATAACAGGATTACCCCGATCCCACTGGCTCAGGGTTAATTAATGAATAGACCGCCAGGTGTGACACTTACCTTATTCCCCTTTACGACAGCACACCCTGCGCGCGCACTCCAGGTTCTGACAGCCACTGGCCGTTGCGGTATAAGGCCCATCGAGGATGTTATCACAGTAAAAGAAAGTCTGGTGATCCAGGTTTGGGCACACGTCAGTGAGCGAGTTGAGGCCCTGCCCAGTCAACAGTAGACAGCCTGATAAATCCAGGTAGGTCAAGTTCGTCAGAGGTCCAGCCTTGGCGAGTGACCTGAAGGTGGCAAGGCAGAAAGCGGGGTTGAATTATCTTTTTATAAATTTACCTAGATTGCTCTATTTTGTAGTTTAGTATATATGTGTTGCGTCTGTTGTAAGAAATTTGTTTAAAATGTTTTCCGACCACCCCGATATACACGCCGATATACCCCCTTCCCATCTATTGTTTAAAATGTGGCCAATAAATAATTGATATTTCAAAGGGGGAAAAAGAGAAAGGAACTGCATCAATCAAATTGGAGAAGCTGAGCCAGAGCAAGGAAGTAAGTTTCCCCTATTCGTTACCCGACTAAATCATTACTACTCGTCACCATGTAGACAAACCAGACTAATAAGTTATATGGTTTTACAATGAATTGGTATTTCAGTTCCCATTTTCAATAACAATTTTACAGACTAGCCTGCTAAAGACGTAAGTCTGTAGTTTTAATTTGCAATTTATGTGTATAGATATCTTCAATAGGACAGATAAGAAACGCATTCCATATTTTTAAAAAAGGACAAATTGCATTATTCCATGCCTAATACTAAATATTTCAATGTAAATCTTTATATAGCCAAATGTAGGGAGGCATCTAAGTAAACGACTTACCGAAGTCCTTCATCAGTAATTTGGTAGCAACCTGACAAGTTGAGGAAGGACAGCATCCTGGGAGGCTTGAGAATTTTACTTTGGAACTCATCTGCTTCATCATCATCCAGATTAATCACATTATTGTACATAGTCTTTTCGTCTCTATTTTTATCCCTTGTTGCCGGACTGTAGCCGACGCAAAACTTGTCATTGGGTGGAGGCTTAAGTTTAGAATAATGGAGATGTTCAGGCTCCAATGGCCTGGGAAGAAGGGCGCATTCTTCAATCGGCCTCAGTTCTTCTCCCTCTCCATGGCTCGAGCAGTTTACATGACAAGCAGCCTCGGGGGTAGCATGTGCCACAATCGTGCTCACAAGGTGGACACTTCCAGATCGTGGGTCTTGACCGCCTTCGCTGAATGGTGGATCGTATTCAAAGCCCCCGCCCTCGTGGTAAAGGTCTTCAGCAGCACTACAGAAGCTAAGTTCTTCCGTTCCTTCATCAGTGTAGAATGATTCTGAATCATCCACGTCTTTATCCTCATCAAGTGGTGGTTGTTGTTGTTGTTTACGAGAGGGTGGCAGATTCAGTGCTTCCATGTTAGTTGCTGGTGTTGTTGCACTCTTATTTTCCATCTGCCTTTCTCGGTACATTTTCTCGCAGAGACACTCGTTAGAGCAAGCAGCTTTGACCTCGGTGTGGGACTCGTCGTTAATGACGAGAGCGTTCCCTAGGCGCTCCATCGTCGTGTCAGACACTCGGCACCCCGATAAGTTGAGATAGTGAAGATTGGCACCACATCCGTTTTTACCAAGTCTGAAATATATATTTTTTTTTAATTTCGTATTTTTATACAGCAAATCCTCCGTAAATGACTGTTGAGTTACAAACAGGCAATGCACAGTGTACAACGAACCTATAATCAATTGGGGACATTTACATATTGACATGGGCTCACGGGCGATAATTCAATGAAGAATAACCATGGTCTTTCACCCGCTGCTGTGTCTAACTACATCTGATTCTAGGGAACAAAAATGCTACTTAAGACTATGCGAAGTTGTTAAATTAGATTTGATTTAAAGAAAGTTTCACAAAAGCTTAACCACTATTTTCTACAGTGCGTTGGTCTCGACGACAAACCACCACCATCATTTATACATCTTCTGTCTGACTGACATTGTGATAAGAACTATATAAACTTTGACTTACATCTTAAGCCCAGAGTCAGAGATGCGTGTCTCGGACAGGTTCAGGTACTCAATGTTAGGAGTAAGTTTCAGCAGTCTCTGCAGCTGATTGTAGAAAAGGAACATTGGCAATCTTAAAATCGTTCATCATTAAATGTGATGATAAAATGAATTAATGTTAAATTATATTTAAAGAATTTTCTTTCTATTTTTCCAATGAAGAATGAGATATATCACACTGTGAAAGTTCGGTCAATAAGATTTATTAAAAGAAAATAATAAAATACATGTATTACGAATATTGCTTACACATGCAAATCGATAACCCATAATATAATTGTGAGACAATAATTCTATAACCTATACTGACAACTAACTCTGCGCTGCAACTACATAAATATCAGCAAATACAGAAAATTAAGATAATTCTTCTGATGCTGACAACCTTTTACAAATAATAAGCTTTTTATGATGTAATTATGAAGCATAACAAACGTTGTGGATCAAACAGTGAGCACTCACCATTGTGTTAGTCAGCGCGTGGCAGTTGGCAAGGTTGAGTATCTTCACACCATTTCCAACAGAGGGCAGCACATGCTTGACTAGACCGAGGAGGATGTGAGCCTCTCGGTGCAGCTACAAACAGCGAATAAACTCTCAATTCAATATTCAATTATGGATTTTGGAGAGAATAGAGCTAACTAGAAATCCAGATAAATGATGTGTGTTCGCCGCTAGAAATCCAGGTAGAACTTGCGGTAAACTTGCTAATAGAAATATCGATCGCTATCACTATACAAACATGGCCCTAGCTGTCATATGAATTTACTAACGGGAGAATGGCCATGATGATTATGGGAATAAAACTTAAAAACATACTATTGTTTACATTCAAAAACAGTTATAGATTGTTGGTAAGGCCTTCATACCAGTCTACTTTGCTCGCTCTGATTAGGATCGCCCTCACTGTCTGCCGATTCATCGATATCAGCGTCATCGTCTATTATCTGATAACGGTCCTCCTCAGGGTCCTCGTCATCCTCTTCTTCATCCTCCTCGTCGTGGAGGTCCTTCTGTTTCACATCCCACTCTCCTGGGGTGAAAACAATGAAAGTGAACGTTAAGGCAGGGTAAGAAGTATGAAGTGTAAGTAGCATTTCATGTATTCAACGTTAATCCTATCAGATTAACTCTTGGGAATGTGGGCTGTGTCATGTTTAGAGCGACTGGACTTGTTAGTCTTCAAGATAGTGGTAAAATCTGCTTTTTTATGGTCATCAAAATTTGTTCTTTTGGTTAAAATCAGTTTTATTATTCTGTACAGGTAGGTATTAGGGGCCCTATAAAATAATAATTCAGCCTTTTATTAAAACTTGAATATTTTTGGCATGACCCGACAGACATCCCAGCATATGCTTGTGAAAAATTAAAATTTCTGAAAAATCGAATTGTTTTTTCATCAATATGGTCATCTTTATATCAGTTTCAGAAAAAAAGGAGTCAATTCTTATTCGGGGCCTCAGTTTTTTTCTGAAAGGTTCAGAATTTTTTGCATGACCCTACATCCATCCCTGGGATAAGAACATTAACCTCTCATAAACCATTGGTCAAACTGGCTACATAATAGCGGGAGGACAATTTAGGGTTATGGTCTGATTGATAGTCTTCTCCAACTCAATAAACTGATTACCAACCAATAATAATTTCTAAAGAATCAGTAGTATATAATATATACCGCGGGCCCATCTGCGAGGGTGTATTTCTCGCCACAACACTGGATCTTTCACACTGTCCTGCCAGTGAGTACAGACTTGTGCACAGGCTGCCAAGTCGTGCGGGCTCAGGTGGGAAAATATCTGCGTTGAGATTTCCTGCGGCAGGTCCAGAATACCGGTGCGAGGAATGTGTGATGTACCGCCCTCGATAAGTTCTTCAGGGGAACAGGAATCTTCCTCCGATTCTGAGGCTAGAATAAAATGAACAATTCCATTAGGCAAGAGGTTCTCTCTAGCAGTTTTCATTTAGCGTATTATAAGAAAGATGAGAAAAGCGATGTGCGTATATACACAGCCTAGGTTAGTTCCATAGGGCCCAGATAAGATCTCGGAGTAGGCGTAGGGGGCATGGAGATCTTATATGGGCCCTAAGCGCTTCGTCAATGGTATCGTCGTAAGGTAAGTGTTATATCTGTTTATATTTTATGCCCCTCGCATCTGCACACACACACACACACACACACACACACACCCAAAAAAAACCACAAAAACTTTTACGGGAATTAAAAATATTGTTCAAACTAATGTTTACATAGAATGGCAGACTTAAAGTGCGTTAAAAAATGATAATGCCATAATACTTACAAGAATCACATGACTCATCCTTTTCGGCAGCTTCAATGACACCTTTTTCGGTGTGTTGTGAATCTTTCTTCAGATGCGATTCTATCACTTTCTGTTTCAGTTCACACAGTTCATCATATGTGAAGTACTCAAGAAGCATTGGTTGGAAAACCTGCCACAATAAAAAAAAATGCTTTATTTAAAAATGTATCTCTAGTGTGTAATCGTTTCAAGTAACTATAACGAAAAAGAAATATATATACCGGTATACAAAAGCCAATAGAGGTCAATTCTAGAATATTAGCATTACAATATTGTGGATACTATATCTATGTTGATTATAAGAAATAATTAGTCTTTGCTATCCTTATCGAATTGGTTCATTTAGGTACGGACAACAAACTTTGGAAACTGTTTGGATACCTCTTCTTCCTGTTTCATGTGAGGAATGAAATCTTCAGTAAATTCTTCGAGAGCTTTCTTCAACTGGCGACTGTAGTTGAGTCTGTCCTGCTCCGTTTTCTTAGCAAATCCCTCCTGGACGAGTGTCATCATGTCGGTGAGGTGACTGTCCTGGAAGCAGAAATAACAAAGTTTCAAATCCAAGGCGGGACTGTAAATATGGTTAGAAAAAAAATACTCTGTAAACAGAGTGAGAAAATTGGTTAAATTATGATAAATAGTCAAGGATGCATGAACCATCAGAAAAAAAATCGACGATTTCTGCCATAGGGATCCACAAATTTGATGAAATTAAAAATGAATTAAAAAGCCTAATATGTCTTTTCGAATGTCGTGAAAGCTTATGAATATTATATACATAAACATATATACGTTAGCCATTATTTATATTGATTCTTGCAATCGTTGCAAGCACAGTAACCACTATAATAACTGCCTATGCTACACCTATTTAGTGGCGGCAGTTCGCCGTGGTGACATATTAAACCAGGGAGATGCACTGTCAGATTCTAATTATTTAGAAAAATATATTATATGTATATATTATCACCTTGTGACAGTTGCAGACCATTGTATTACGGATGGAAAGTTGCTTCAGTTTGGACCTCAGGCGTTTCATTATGAGGGTGTTCTCAATCTGCTCATGAAGTTTGAATTCTTTGAATGTGTCTCGCAGGGAATCCAGCAGAATAGTAAGATCGGCCACGTTGGAAAAATTTGTAGTTTGGAGCTGAAACGAATGACGGTGAAATATTACTAAGCGTACCGGTACTCAAAGAACAACATCAAATTACCGTAGATTAGTTTATCTAAGTTTTGAATGTTATACTCTACCATACCGACTATTATACAGTTGTAATACCTCGATCAGAATTTAAGTCTAAATGGTAAACATCTTTTTTCTAGTGTGTTGTAATGTATTTGGTAATACAAATATAAATATTGTATATAGTCAGTTTCTGCTTCAGCACACCTGGCAATCTTTAATGGTAACTGCTGGCACAACTGGATATTATCCAAAACTGCAAAAGTGTTCACTTATTTGTCAACTGTTCCCCTATAGCTATACCCGTTTGACAAATAAAGTATTTTTCAATTCAATATACTGGTAGGCCTATATACACATACAATGAATACGGTAGGCCTATCTATCGCTACTGTGCCAGGTAAAATGACTAGCAATAACACCTAGCTTCGATGTGAGTTTTTCGTTTTCAAAAGTGTTTCTTATCAAGAATTGTGTGGATATAAAGCTGAGAAACAACCAAAAAATAAACAGGAGTCAGGACATGCCTTTTCGATCAATACACAGAGATATGTCTATCTGATTCTTAGCCTAGGCTATGTAATTGCCTCGCTCCCTCCCAAGTCGGAGATGATACTCTGTCTAGTACATGTATCTCGGCCTGAACAAACAAGTCAGGTCAGTCAGACAACAGTAAATAAACAAGAAAGGAAAGCATATCCATATGACATATTCAATCGTATCGATACAGTGATGGAATAAAACAGATCTGGAGGGTACGGAGTAACACATTATCACATGCATATATACAAGATATATAATAAGCATTCCGGTAACGTTAAGATTAAGCTAGATTAAGAAATGTCTTGAAACGAAAAGCTCGAACGAAGGCAAAGGCCTTGATTCTTGAAAGGGGATGGGAGTTGCCACCTGGCCCTGGGGCTGGGCCCTGGGCCGTGGACGGTAAGTCAGCCATCGTTAATACTGATAAGTAACTGTGTGACAACGTCGACATGCAGCAATTATGATACACTGAACATTCATAAACCATACCATACCTTTTCAACGTATTCATTTACCAGTCCCTTCATCCTAGAATGAGGAACAGTGAAGACATCCACCTCTTCAGGGATAAACGGCGCCATTTTGTTATGTGGTTTGTTTGGTTTGGTCTGGTGCAAAGGTTTCTTGTGGGGGTTTGGCGATACAAGGGCTTTTGAAAAAGAGTTGTTTGCCTTTAATCGCTCCATATAAATATATTTTACACAAAGCATGCCAATTGTACCATTTCAGTCCCTGTTATATAGAGAAATTCAATGAAAATTATTTTTATTTTTATTCAAACTGTTCCTTCGGAACATATCCGTGATACACAACTGCCATGGAAAGAGCAAAAATTCAACTCTCCAACCGTTGCAACGGCAGTGATAACAAACGTGGTGGCGCGAACGAAACAGGGAAACAAATTACCTCATCAAAGTGTCTCCAAAGGACTTCATTCTCTATTGTCAAGATGAACAAAGACAAAAAGGAAGAACAGCAAAGACTCAAGCTACAGAAAAAGCTAGAACGTGAGGAAAAGGCTAAAGCTAAGCGAGCGGAGGCTCATAAGAAACGTCTTCTCCAAGAAGCGAAGAAAGCTTCCAAGCCAACCGAATGCCTCAAACATGTGACGACCTTTCTAGATCCCAGCCTAGCCACTCAGACAGCTGGCAGCAAAATAATAGGTTTACTTGGTGAGAAAGAGCAAAAGTACGAAATTCAGAAAATGCCTCATCCTAATGTCATATCGTTTTGGCGAGAGATCTCAGAAGTCGTTGAGAACGATGAACAAACCTGTGAACTAATCAAAAGGTGTGTGCCCCAGGACGAAATACTGCTGTGGTTATCAGCTGAGCAGTTTGTTTCCTACGTTACCCAAGGTGCTGGTACCTATTATGAACCTATTTGTACATTCCTTGTTAATCTTAGAAAGAAGTTTGAGGACAGGAAAATTACCCTCTTGGTTCAAGGTCTTAAACTCTTCATGAAGCCGAAAGGTCGAGGCAAAAACGCTGGCCCTTCGATTTCTAGAATTGAGCTAGAAGAGAAACTCATTGATATTCAAATGAGAGTAGGTTGTAACGTTGTCTTTACCGAATCTGATCAAGAGACTGCTGAGACTGTTTTCCAGTACTTGAAAGCTGTTGCTGAAACTCCATTCAAGAGAGACCGATTTCAGAATGTGATGAATATGCACATTGATCCGTCATCCACTGTGAAGATTGACCAAGATGGAAATGGTGTGACCCAAGCCTGGAGAAATATTATTCAGATATTTAAGAATGTGAGTGCTGATCACGCCAATGCTATAATGGCTGTTTATCCTACCCCAGCCAGCTTGATTCAAGCTTATCAAAACTGTTCGGAGGAGCAAGGCTTGAAACTTTTAGCAGACATTAATGTGAGAAGAGGTTACGGAGTATTGGAAAATAGTAGAAGAATCGGGAAGGAACTCTCAAAGAAAATGTATATTTTATTTGCTTCTCTTGATCCAGGGATAGTCCTCAAGTGATTCTTTGTACTTGCTGCATGTATGCTGTTACTTTAAAATGTTCTTTACTGTCATCAGAAATGTGTACTATATGTTTGCATACTGTGTCTGTTATAGACTAAGTTTAGGATTCACTGCCATGGAGATTAATGATAATATTCACGTACTTTAAATTTATTTTTTGCAGATTGACAGGGTTGCTCCCACATAGAAATTGTTTGGTATTTTATCTGGGTATTTCATAGTCTTTCAATTTTCCATTAGTTTGTATTTACGAGTATAGGCCTATATCTTGTTTAAACAATCGTGTTTCTGAATGAAATTAAAAGTGGCATATTATTTTGTTAGTGTTAGTGGAGACCCTGAATGAGTTGGTTTTTAAAAAAATGTGTTCAGTTGTTTTGGTATGTCCTGACTCTTACCCCTGAGCTATAAGGCCCAGACAAATAGGGGTATTTCTGGTCCACGCCCAACCATCCTCACCATACCTAGCACAAATTATCTTGGTTAAAAGCTGGCAGATCAAAATTCATTTCATGTTGAAAATTTCATTTCATACAAAAATACCTAACCTTCAGGAAACAATAATACTCTCTCCGTAGCTAGTTATCAGTTGGTGTGAACCAGAAACTGGCCTACTGTAAACGTATTAATGATCGCGCAGTATTTATTTTCGCGCACCCGCAAGAAAATAAATCCTGCGCAAGGTATAATTATTGCATAGACAAGACTTCCTTGCTGCACGAATTTAAATCCACACGAAAAGGTGTCAATGTACTTAGTGCGCGAAAATAAATACGTTTACAGTATTTATTTTTGCCTAATCATATTTTAATAATAATAGTATTGTTTATGTGTCCTTAGAAAATGAGTACAAATAGGTGCTACACTTCTGGTCAGCTCGAGGTGTACAGTTCTTCCAGTGCCTTACCTTATAAATGACATAATTATTTGAGATAACAATATATAAGATAATATCAAAACTACATGTACTTTGTGTGATGATTACACATAGAGAGTATCTAAGCAGTGCGAACATTTGTTAATCAACTGATAACTACATGTACACATGTATTTGACAAAAGTTAAAAGTGATTTTAACGCCATACATTTAATTTCAGTGTTAAAACTATGTCTTTGAATCAATGTGTAGCTATAGGATCGTTGCTATAGCTACACATTTGAATCTCTCCGTCACTGTGGACGGACTTGGAAAATATAATCAGGTGTTATTAGTAACTTAGCTAGATGTAATGAAAGTTACTTGTATGACTATTGCTCCCCTATTTTATTTTATTTTATTTTACAAAAACAACTTTAACACTCCCCTGTGTAGTGCGGTTAAACTGTATAGCTCACTGCTGACACCTGGTGGCTATGAGACCTAACTAAGGGCAGAAAGTCAATAAAGCCAGATCTTCTCACATTATCAAATACATAGTCTCAGGGTCTTGATTGTCAAAATGATTTCTCATAAAAAAATAAACTTTAGTATAGTACAGTATCTTTTTATTTCATATCATTACCTATATATTAAAAGACAAAGCATGGCCTGATCCTTCTGTTATAAATGTCATCCAGTGCGTCCATAACTGCGTACGAAATAGAGACAAATCATATACTCGAATAGTGTCTTTCGAAAGCTTTTTGTGAAGGATTCAAGGTGTCAGGCAAACCTCTATTATATGATAGGCCTTTAGCTTGACCAACTCAGGAGAGGGATATGTGGGTCAGATTGTCAGGAAATGTACAATCGGCAGGCAGTTCAACGTATAATATTGTAAATTCTGCTAGATAATGCTGAAATGTGATAAATACTTGGTATATGATATCTGAGTATATTAGGTATTGACTTGATTAACAGTGTGTTTGGTTATGTCTAACTGTATTTTGAAGCTCATTTCCGTCTTAAATTTGGGTTATTGGAGAGGATTGGTGAAGGCCAATTGTACATCTTCTGACGATCTGACCCATAAGCTCTTTGGATAAGAAACTCCTTCGAAACCCTCTGAAACAGTGAAAAGAAAATGGTTTACTCATCGTGATGATAAACATAATTATGCTGGTATAAGAATGACTAAGAAGTCTGAATTATTAAGCACGCATCAGATCAATGAGAGACTAAACCGAACGCCACTTTGCATTTAATGCACAAGTATGTTCCTACTCTGGAGTCATTCGGAAATCAATTCTTCTTATCAAACGCGACCTTTGTTATGAGTTCCTGCTGTTACTTTGTGTCGTGTTCTGGTCTTAGATGAGTCGCTGTTGTGCTCTCCATTATACCTGTAGTCTATTGACCATTTTGTGTTCACAGTATATAATACAAGTTGATACGGGCCCTGGGTTACCTGTTCCCCTAAGCCTTGGCTGTCATCCTTTTGATTTGAAGCTTATCTGTTCATGGCCATTTTTCTGAAGCAGATAGATCTAAATAAAAGGACGACGAAGGGATCGATCTTGTTATTTCTTTGATTGTTCATATATCGACATCGTGTACTTTATCCGACCCTTCCAAATATCTACAGTTCCGACTGACGTATGTATTTCAAGGCTGATACAAATTCGGCAGGTCTAAGCTCTTAAACCATTTCGTCTCACGAAACCAGCCGAGAAGAATCGTCAGGCAATAATTAATAGGAAGTTTAAGCGATTACTCGTTTGATATTAGGCCAATTTCCAAACGGGTGTGCGTATTACATAGATTTTATCGTTAAGTGTTGTGTAGACCGACTCTGTTGAACATTGAAGTCCAGCTATACATAAACCGTAATATATAAATCAGTTTTCATTTGCCAAGCCTTTAAACAGTAGTGAGTACATCTAACTTAAAACTTATCGGATGATGTACTCACTACTGTTTAAAGGCTTGGCAAATCATGAAAACTGGTTTATATATTACGGTGACACCATACACCTCACGTTTATTTCTTTTAGTCAACGCTTTGGCCGTCGCGGCGTACTTTCCGGGCATTTCACACCAATCCAGGATTTGAGGAAAGGGTGACTAGTATAGTTTCTTTCTGATTCTGATATTTCATCAAATGCCAAAAATAGTTATTGGGGAATTAGCACGATCAATTTCAAAGCTTAATTATATATATATAAAAAAATGTAATAGTTTTAACGATAAAGCATTCGGGAAAGGATGACGTATTTTTTTCTGATTCTAAAGTTCACCAATCTAGAAAAAGTTCCCAAGTTGACTAAACGAAATAGACCCCTCGATCTTTTCAATCCTTACAACCCAGCGTCGCACATGACACCACCTGTTTGGGGCTCCAGTCGCGCGGACTCTTATTTCCTTATTCCAACGCATATTTAATTTAATTACCATCAATTAATTAATAAGATGTATCTCCTATGTATGAATACAATCCTTTTTGATTACAACACCTATAGATAGTATAATAACCATGAGCCCAACAACTGCGACGGTGGGGGGGGGGGGGGGCGGGGGGGGGGGTGCTTGGCCCCTTCAATTCCAAATGACTAGGCGGAACTCAATGACGGAATTTCAACGACATTCTCATCAATACTATTGCTAACACAAAGAACGTTTCGGACACAGGCTTATCCAACCCAAGTTGTGGTCAGCTAGAAAACCCGCACTAATATCCGACTTTTCATTTCAACACTCAAAAGTATATAAGTTATATCTATTGCCAACTTATAATGAATTCATGCTGTTAACTTGGTACTTGAGCACCCTTGGAAACTTATTGTATTATACAAAGTATTAAATTGTACTCTATGTACCGGTAACTATAGAATCTGCACGATGAGAAGGGCACACACGAAAACCATTCAAAAGAATGAGATGTGTCTTTCTACCCTGAATAAAGAGATTTTGCCTAAAAAAACTTGTTATCATCTCCCGCTCTCATTGATTCCATGTTGGCGTAGTTTGAAGCACTAATATCACATTCCCAAATGTCTTTGAACCGGTTCAGCCACTCAAAAATTCTATCAATGAAATAGACATGAACTGTATACCCCCGAAGCGGCTATATCAATGAAAAGCCCATCGATTGTGCAAAGTATTTTTTTACTTATGAGTATACATTTCACATAACTATGTAATCAAAGGCGTATAGGCACGCGGAAGGGGACACCGACGCCATTCCAAAATGGACCTCTTTTTGAAAGAGAGCATACACATGATCTTAGACTGTACTATACTTTATTGATCTGCTGGGGTGTCAAGTAGGCAAAGGGTTGTCCTCATACACCCAGCACACCTGAATCCATGCCTGATTGCTGTACGGAGCGAAGGGCATGGCGGCGGGGGGTGGGGCGGGGGGAGGTGGAGAGGACAGACCACCAGATGCATCATGCATTAATCGTTTGCAGTGGGTGGGGAAGAGCATTGGTCACGCTAGCGGACCATTCACGTGTGTACCAATCTGTGCATGAGGCTGTGGAGGAGGAGGAAGACCAACACTTACCCGCACATGTCATCAGAATGGACACGGGTTCATCAATCTGCGACTGTATGCAACCTGGACCACTGGCTTTTAAATAGTATTGCCATGCTTTTATTTCGACGTTATGGGTGAAGTCGCCAGAAAATGTATAATTCACCTTCCCCAATCCTCTCAAATAACCATTATGTAAGACGGAGAATCAGGTTCAAGATTCAACATAACCAGCAGATTTATTGAATGAATACAATACAGAATATACTCAGATATTTCAAGTATTTATCATTTTTTCACTCTAATTTAGCCGAATTTGATAGATGTGTATAACTGTAGATTGTGCATTTTCTGAAAATCTGACCCTTGAAGCTATATCAATGTGGGTGAAATGGAACGTTTACTGTATTAGTCCTTCTATAGTTGAACCCTGAGAATTAACAATAACTAATTTGCGATGAAGATTGATAAGTCTACTATTAAGTAAAAAGAAGTCTGAAGACATGCTATTTTTATTCACTTTATGGCTATAGACAGTTTACATTGTATCAAAGACACAATCGGAAAACGATGTGTTGTATCCCATATACCTATCCTATGTTATACTATAATTACAATTACATAATTTTAATTCATTATCATTCAACTAAATACCCAAAGCACTATATTAGATCAATCTTGTCGGCTCGTATCAAATTTAAATTCTGAAGTATGGTTGGACACTGATGACAATTCATGTTCAAGCAAATGCATTATCATTATAACACTAGGAGTACGTATAATTTCCGAATGGTTTTATAGTTTACCTTTCTCTTTCCTCCCTATTTGTAGCTTTCTATTTATTCATACCATCAAGTTACTTGGATTTTGTATACCAACATATTATAACGATAATAAAATATGAAATCTTGAAGCATTGCATTGCAGTTGTTCCACTTTTTGATATTGTTTGTTTAAATGGACACAGTTCTCCAAAACGATTGTTTTCTACTCTAATTCTCGCGATGAATAATTTATTGATTGAACTGGGAATATTCTTAATCATACATGCTTTTTACATCCAATTTTTTGGTCCTTTGGTTTCGAGGAGATCTTTTCATCATATAAATTATGATTGTTTGAGTAGGCCTATCATTTTAGTTTTACCCCTTCGATTATTTTGAACATTGACAGAGTCATATCAAATATCTAAAATCACGTTCCACATTGTGTCCTACCACGATGCATTTTCAATCGGCTAAATCATAATGTAATGATCTTGCCCTCTCATCAGAATAGGGTAAAGCAAAAATGCACTAAAACGCTCAAGTACAAACCAAGGTCAAAAGGGACAATGATACATGCAGCCAAGACCGTAAGCCAGAAGACTAGCTAGTCCATATACGATGCCTTTAGGACGTCTCTTTGAGCTTCACCGAATTCCCGCTTGTGAGTGTATCAATGTTAGCCATAGAACGACCAACTTGGCTCCAGGTACAACGCATCCACCTGAAATATATGGATCAGATTTTCAGAAAATGTGCTATTGGCAGCTGTACACATTCAGTAAATTCTGCTAAATTAGGCTGCAATTTGGTCAATACTAAAATTCGAGTCTATTCGGCATTGCATTGATTCTAGCAGTCTGTTTGATTTGGTTTGAACTGTATTTTAAACTTTATTTTCTTCTGGAATTCGGGTTATTTGAGAGGATTTGTGATGGTGAATTCTACGTTTTCTGAAAATCTGACGCATATGCAGCATAGTAGCCTACGTTCACCATGGCCTGCTTTTATAATTAAAGATGTCCATCTCTTGCTATTTAATCGTCTCCTATATTATTTCGCCCACTTTCAAATTACACCTCATTTTGTTTTGGGCCCTGGATTTCTAAGCCTTAATATTAACATGTATTCGACGATGAATGTTTGCAAGAAATGATTTATCAATCATGGAAACGCCTAGGAGTAGTAGGTCAATGTTCAATCGTGTATGCAAAGTATTGAAACCCCAAAATTACTCGCAATTGGGATTCTGGTTTAGAACACATTGCATTATATGGGTGAAGTCACCAGAAAATGCACAATTGTCCTTTACCAATCCTCTCAAATAACCCAAATTTCAGACGAAAATAAAGTTCAAAATACAGTTCAACCTAACCAAACAGATTGCTAGAATCAATGCAATGCCAAATATACTCGAATTTACCTAGTATTGACCAAATTGCAGCCTAATTTAGCAAAAGTTACCAAATTTGTAGAGCTGCTAAATGTGCATTTTCTGAACATCTGACCCATATGGTGTGCAGTCGGCGCACTTTTCAATCTGGCGAATTCCTCCCTGTGCGCACATGTACATGCAGCTTGACATGCAAACTGATTCATCGGACGTGTCAACTGGAGCAAATCATGCAGAAGGAAATCATTTGTGATTAAAAAAGTATCGGTCCCAAGTAAGGACACGATCAACTGGCGCACGGGATCGACCCTGGACAGGTGTCCGCATGAATTATAAACAATCTAATCAGCGGGCAGGAACTATGGACCCTTGATCAGAACTGTGGTGAGACGAAGCAGCAAGCCGGCCTGCCAGAAATACCCAACTTATTATACGGGTCAGATTTTCAGAAAATGTACAATTCACCTTCACCAATCCTCTCAAATAACCCGAATTCCAGACGAAAATAAAGTTCAAAATACAGTTCAACCTAGCCAAACAGATTGCTAGAATCAATGCAATGCCAAATATACTCGAATTTACCTAGTATTGACCAAATTGTAGCTTTATTTAGCAGAATTTACTCTATGTCTACAGCTGCCAATTGTATATTTTCTGAAAATCTGACCCACAACTGAATGGGGCTGCTTGCCAATTGTAGCTGCGTTTATCTTGGGTGCAAATATCATAATACATGCAGCAATCTCCCCGAACAGTATCACAAACGTGAATTTTAATATGAATGCCAGAATAGCAACTAAAGGGAGTTTATTTGTTGCGGATTGGATGTGACATTTCGAATTCATGTTTCTAGTCTCTATAGGTCTGGTAAATAAATCTAGATAGATACACAATTGCATATTTGCCATTAGCTGTATCCATTGCATGCTAAGTTGACGGTATAGTTTAGCACTTTATATACTGGCTACAATATATTAGAGGTTGCATTATACATAACCATTTTCTATAATTTCCGATCGAGGTGTTGATTGGATATGCACGTGCATGAGTTCGAGAGAGTGAATGGATATCAGCAAACAACTCCCAAGAGTTTCTAGACAACAATAGTTACCCAGTCGCCTAGAACATATTCCAAACATTAATAACTATTCACCTCGCCCCCATACCCATCCTCGCACAACAAAAAATGTAAAACAAAAAATGCGTTTCCCCTCATGAGCACTGCGATCTCAAGTTGTACAAAATATCATTTTCCCAACATCAACTATCTCCAAGTGGCATGGCATGCAATATCTACTCAAAGGGGGCCAAAATAAAAATGAGAAGCAAGTTATTTATAGGCCATAAACTAGATATTTTCAACACATTTACCGAGAAACTCTCTGAACATGTCTGAATGGGCGAATAAACACAAACAAAACAACCCCATCATACTGCAGTATATAGTTTCATTGGAAGTACCAGACTCCGTGCATAAAGATTTGAAGAGTCCATTCTCATGTATAACCAGGAACGCCAATCATTGATTATCAATCAATATTCGTTTGATGTCTGATCCTTCAGGTCCAGTAGGTTACCGCTCAATCGATTGGAAAAGATTGCAGTTCAAATGCGCACAAAAATCAATGGCTATAAGCCCCGAGGTTGCCCGTAGCATGCATGTGAGACACACGTGCCCTCATAATCATTCAATCTCATAAATTGCATAATATATTCTGCTTCCAATTTTAAGTGTTGAGGTTCTCCCAGATTAGCATGGGTAATGCCTTTCATTAAAAGCCTGTCAACACAAAATGGGCGGTAAATGATCCAATTAGAGGAAAACAGATTTACAATGCGATCGGCCCACCTGACCGACCCCTAGCGAGTGTCTGATGAACTCGACATGGGGTAGAATGCAAACAGCATCAAACTCAGGTGCACAATACCTGGGCGCAACCAAATCAAGTTTCCAGAGAGGGGTGTTCGCCACACATTCGCAGGTAGTTCCCAAGTAACTTTTCGCATGAATTCCACAATTGCAGCTCTTGCACTTGATAGCAAATTAGACCAGAAGAAAAATGCCATTTGTTATGATCATGGTAGTTTAAAGTTTGAGGCCAGATACCAGGTTAGTCTACTGGTCAATCAACACCTGGCGGACACCCCTCTGATGAGAAAGTTTGTGCCGGTCCGCAGAACTGTGATAGATGCTCGCAGCACAGGTGAAGCGGCAGACACGGCTCAGGTGAGGCCCGTTGACGGAAGCAGGCCGGGGGGCTCCGGCCCGTCCCCCCGAGGCACTTCTCTAGCTCTACAGCAATGACATTGGTGGACAAGGTAGCAAGGGACAGGCACTGTGGCCAGGGGAACAAACACACCACCACAAACATGGTAAGTTCGCTAAGATTATTTTACCAATAAGAGAGAACTAGAATATTCTAATTTCTATCTAAGTTTTATCTTAACTTATGTGTAATGCTTAGAATAATGATACATGTATATATGTTTTACATAAGTGAACATATTTAGACTCTAAACATGCATTGGCTACATTATATAGCAGGGGGTACATCTTTCGAGCAGGATATGTTAGTTTTGAGACTCAGCAAGAGTGAATGATTCTCCCAAAACAAACGTATATTGACGCAACCAAACTGAAATTTAGGAAAGTGAAATTAACACACGATGAAAAACATCTTGCTTCAAATACATATATATACAAAATGGCCTATCTCAAGTAAGCTTAAGGGACAATATCCTTTTTAAAACATGCAATGTCCCAATTCACACGCGATATATTATATATAAAGTCCATATTATTTTAAATGCCAGATCATTCACGCCAGAACCTGACAAATAAGGCTAATAGAGCAGCGAGGGATAGCGCCTCGCCATGGTTACGCCATACCTGCTCAGTTGTTGCATAAATGATAATGGTATACTAAGTGACAACTACCCTACACCTGGTCGTTGTCCAGCTCAGCTTCCTATATACCACTCATTAAGAGGGTGCATGTTGCGTAATGCTATTGTGTTTACTTACATTCCACCTGCTTCCTAATTAAAGACCAGTATGACAATAGTCCTCAGTTTAACTTCCAGCCACACGCATTTACCTTAATCATTGGACTGCTTATCAAGATAATAAATACCTTCACCTTCCCCAATCAGTACTCCAATCCTCTCAAATAGCCCAAATTTAAGGCGAAAATCAGGTTCAAATTACAGTTTAACATAACCAGACAGAGTTATTGAATGAGTACAAAACAGAATATACTCAGATACAACCCTGCCCAGCCTCTGAAGAACCGGAACCCCAATGCTAGCCTATACCGGTACTCTTTGAAGTCTCGGTTCTACAGAGGCTGGACAGAGTGTATACCTAGTATTTATCAATTTCTATTATAATTTAACAGAATTTAGTAGATGCGTAGAACTGTAGATTGTGCATTTTCTAAAAATCTGACCCCTTTACGAATGTGTGTAAAACTATATCTGCAGCTGGAAATTGAGAGCTGGAAGAACGCCACCAATTAGAGCCTTAAGTTAAATAAGTAAATTTGTTGAATGATTTGCTGGAGTACATACTTGTCATTCTGAATGGCACATGTTCGTCCTCTCACCAAGCTTCTATACAGAATTAGAACGTGAATATATCCCTTTCATAAAAGAGGAAAGTTTTTCTGGACCCATCGCTCCATTTAAGTCATTCGGTCTCACCATAATATTTTCTTTTGGCATATTGAACAAGTGGCATTCCTCTCGGCTCCAAATAAAATGTAATTAAATTCGGTTAATACATTAACTAGTATATAGGCCTGAAACTCTGTTGAGAGGCATTACCTCCTCCACCAGTCACACAGCTTAGGTTTTATTGGTGATACATGTTGACATTGGATCATCGGAAGGATCATATAAAATGTAATGGGTGCCTGAGAAAGACTCCAAAATCTATACTACTCATAGGCCGCCCGAGCCTTGGCTAACTTACCATGTACTACTCACGTCGGCGCCGGGGCCGGACGGGCCGGTACCGGCTGCAGGGCGGGAGGGAGGGGAGGAGGGGCGGTCATGGGCAAGACGTAAAAGCCGGTAACCATCTCCCACCACTCTCGAGTATACAAACGGGGAAAATCGATTGGTGATGGGAGCAAAATGCTGTCAATAAATACTTAATGTGTCTCTGTTTCATTAGGTCGTGGTGATCAATCAATGTTGGCAATAGGCGCGCGAAACTCGCAGTATAATCGATAGGTCTTCAACCGATACTCATTGCGTATGCTATTTTATCATCGCATGAATATTTTAACGTGGGAAGTTGTCAATAGATCTGGACTGTTTATCTTTAATAATTAATTAACCAAATTATTAGCATGGAAACAGGTCGATCTGCACCTGGCGACCAATCTGTCTATTTCGAGGGAATAGGGCCTATATTCATATGGAAGTTAAAACTAAAAGATATGCAATTGCGTAATAGTTATTCTATTCGTGATACCGCCCTGCATGATGAGGACAGAACGAGTATAGAAACGTTGGTAAACAACATAAATAAAACAACGAAGTAGCGAGCCTACAACCAATCCCTCTCAACGTTATTTATTTGGCTTTGGTCCCTTCCACCTCCGTTCATAACCTTCTGTGAATAATATGTTGAATTCCATCTGACACATTTCTTTGTCAGGATTGTCAGGATCATTTCAAATTTTGAAACTTCCTTATTGTGGATACACTTCCTGATGCGCAAGTCCAGAGTCGAAGAGGAGGAGGAATGAATCAACACTTGACTTACATCAAAGTCCCTGCTTGAAATATCTCCCACAACATTTACAGAAGTCTGACAGCTTTATGAATTGTCGGTGCTAATAAACACCGAATAAACATTGATACCTGATGTTTAACACTTGAAGTCTACCAACGCGGTGGGCCCCATGCAAGCACTCGGCCAATCTAAATCCCTTGGTAACAAGAAACCTCAGGTACACAGGCTGGCCGTTAACAGCTGGGGGAGTCAGGTGTGCCTAGTTCTACCTGCCAGGTAGTCACAAGGCAGCCGCCTCCCTCCTCCAGCCAGGCTACAATTTCCCACGTTGCCTGGAAACCGGTGTTGGCAGGGAAAACATTTCCTCTGAAAATTATATGCTTGACCATGACATTTTCCAGGAGCATTTTGATGGCTTGCCAATGCATAGAGAGAAAGAGAAAGAGAGAGAGAGAGAGGGGGAACTGAGGTGTAAATATATACATACGCGCGATGGGGAGGGGGGTGTAGGGGGGTGGTGGTATCCAAAGGTCCCAACTTTGCTGTTTGCTCACTCAATATTACCAATGTGTCGGGACTGATATGAGGATATATAGGTTGGCAAGGCTACCTTACCTGATAAGAGGGAGACCTTGCTGGAACCTTAACATAACAAGTGATAAGAGTTGAGTGCCCTTGAAGAGGTACTCCTCTTTCGCTGCCACATCTCTCCCACATCAAATGTGGCGTGGATAAGATGCGTTTATTCTAACTAAGCGTAGAAGTTCCACTCCAAGCTTTGCAAGTATTATTAGCTTAGGGCCTTCAGCACCGTACCTGTCAATGTAGCAGGCCAAATATAACAGCCACTCCATGGAGGAGCACTGGACACATATATAGGCCGAGTCCTTTCAACGAAAGGGACTTTGAACAAGCTATTCACAGGTATATATTATGGTACGTGACTCAATTTCTATTTTATTATATATTCGGGGGTGGGGGTGGGGGTGGGGGGGGGGGGCAAATATATTAATAGTCAGGAAGAAAGAACGTGGCCGAGAGTGTACACGTAGGTTTTCTTGCACACAGGAATCACTCAAACAACAAAAGGTAGTCTGTGGAATGGCGGCGTGGAAGTTACTAGGTTTCATAGTAATCCCCTAAAGGTAAAGTGAAAAATTGAGATTGAAGTTGAGATAATAAGTATAATTCCAGGGTGGACATCACAGATGGGCGCATCATTTTAATTGACCGATTTCAAACCAGAAATCGCACATCTTGTGATATTCTAGGTTGAGCAAACATGGGTGAATATTCATACCCTCACATGCAGACATCCCTGATGATCAGAAGATGAATTTTCATGTTTTCCTCACGGCTTGATCGATCACCGAGGCACCGGGTAAACATTTGCACAATTTCTGTGTATTTTTGAAGCTCTCATCGTATGACAGGCTGCATCATCTTCCATACGTGGAGATCCCAGGTACCCCATGATAGAATTCCAGTTCGTGCACAGAGGCTGACTGGAGTCTAACGTATAGTGATCAGTAAACGCGTTTTTCTTTAATAAAGGACGAGTATTTTTAAGTGTCTACGTTTGTCGGTGAACAATCAGTATATACGTTCCTATATATTAACACATTTTGTGTTGAATTAGGTAGTTGGGTATCAAACTGACCATTGTCATGATATGGGACCGTATAGTCATATCTGAGACGCTTCATCATGCTTCATGCATATATGCATATAGGCATCCCCAAGAATATCTATATAGTACAATCACTAATCAACAAAAACACTAAGTGGGTCAGATTTTCAGAAAATGCACAATCTAGAGTTCTACACATCTATCAAATTCTGCTAAATTAGAGTGAAAGATGGTAAATACTAGGTATATCTGAATGTATTCTGTATTGCATTCATTCAATGAATCTGTCTGGTTATGTTGAACGTATTTTGAACCTGATTCTCGTCTTAAATTTGAGTCATTTGAGAGGATGATGAAGGCGAATTGTACATTTTCTGGAGACTTCACCCAAGTACATCCCCGAAGAGTCCAGATTACTTTATATTTGGCAAAAAAAAACACATGCACCTGTATAAAGCATGATGAGTTGAACGATCGTATCAATGCTTGCTTTTTTTCTGAGCATTGTAAAATACTTGCTCCATCCATTCTTTTCCACACCACAGCGGGACAAGTTGTATGTGGAGGATTGTTGACTTTGATCCCTCTGGCTCCCCTAGCAGAGCCATGAAATGTCAACACCCAGGCTTGCCATGCCCCATCAGCAGCAAACATTTCGCCTCCAAACTTGTCGATTTGCCTGCCTACTTTAAATGGAAGCAAACAAAGGTAATGCTTGGAGATGGATTTGGTATCTTGTACCCTACCCCGCCCCCCGTCCCCCATTATTAAAGTTTCACATCATCGCTGTATAGTGTTACACAATAAAAAAGTTACTAATCAATAACTACCGGGTTTCCAGGACGGTTCATGTGCATGCATCCTTGTGAGCGAGGCATACCATATTGTGTAAGGGTGACTGGGCTACATTGTAAATACATTTCCTATAAAGTGAAACTTAAATGCTCTTTTCGCTCTGAAATGGAAATGCTGTGGATAGTTAATAACTTGCAATTTTTGAATAATTTTTGAATGAATAGCAATAGCTCAAATTTGGTATTGATATAGATATATATAATGTGTTAAGTTCCGTTATCCAAAGTGTTCCCTTAATTTGAATTATATTACCTAAAGTACTTTCTTATCAATGAAAATGTATTGTTAATCCCTCGTTAGTGATGATAACATTATATGTGTGTAATGTTATGAGTCAATCTAGGCTCTGAGCCTATTAGATGAGATAAGATCAGTATGCCAATGGCTTTCCCGGCCCTGGAGTAAACCCACCGCTACCGACCTAATGGAATTCTAATGAGTTCTGAGTTTGAAGGGATATGATAGGCTCTGAGCCTAGACTGGTCTATTTAAAACTCAGCTGATTTGTAGCCCATACAGACGCCCATTTCCAATCTTCCCGTCAGATTCATCGCAGTAGAAGGGTAATAACAATAGATCCCCAGTCGGGACAAGCCACTCCTATTAATGACACAAGTGGTCGGCTAATGACCAAGATAATTGGGATCTCTTCCGAGCTGCTTCTCTGTTCATATGAGCAGATAATCATGTTATGCGGGTGAAGTACTGAGTGGACATTCTCCTCCTCTTCCACCACCCCACCCCCACCCCCACCCACCTTATTGCTCACCTGTCCTCTTCCCACCTACCTGCCTCAATGTCAATACCAGCAGGCCTGCTGTGTCCACCCTCTGCCCCTACCACTAGCCCAGCAGCTCAATACACTGCAATCCTTCTGGTGCCGCGGTTCCATATATATGCAGAAGGCATACATTATAATATTTGCCCTGAATATAACTAAGTATAGCTTCTTCTTGGATTCCAACCTGTATGCTGGCAATGCATGGAATCAGGTCATCGAAATGAACACGATAGGCCTATATATAGGTAACAATCTCGCAGTTGGCTGTCAATCAAGCATGCATAGTTCTGTTAAATTATTGTTTATAAACTACCCACTGCAAGGAAACCTTTTCCTACACCCCTTTCTTCCAGTACATGGCATTCAATATATTGAAAGGCAGAACTTATTATTAAGTGTCTTCCTGGAAACTGGCAATGTATAGAATCGGGTCATTGCAAGAGAACACGGTATATAGAATATATTATCTACATAATATGTCTATATATTGTGTGTAGTAACTAATATCTATAGGTAATACCTGCAGGCACCAATTTTCAAACTATCTTGCATGCCAATATGTCTGAATAATTCACTTAGACAAAATTATTTTCCAAATAATATCATTAAAATAACATCAGAATCTCAACGTCAGCAATGACTCTGAATAATACGCTCGTTCATTCAACAGGGGAATTACCATTTGTCAAACAAGGATGTGCGTTTCAGATAACGTGCCTAAATTACATATTTTCCATATCCTGGAAAAAACAAAATATTAGCATAACACATAAATTCCATGTGATAAGTCCATTAGGGTTATAGGAAATAAGAGTGACTCAATGCCCCGCTAACCGGTTGTCAGCACCGACCCACTTGCTCCCAAATTGCGGCATGAAAACAAGGTGGGTGAGTCTGGTTGTCCACAGTTGTCCTATAAACAACTTGGCATAAAATAAAGGTCCAGTTTTTATAGGATTACCTTTCATCGCCCCACTAAGCTTTCAAAGGAACAAAACCCGCGTGGCCATTGCATATTTATTCAAATGATACCAACACACCCTGACAATGGTCATTGGACTGTCCTTCGTTTTAAAGTGTTAGCTATAGGCGGGTCGTGCAGACCAACTTCATCTATACTCACCTCACATTCAGACAGAGCGGCCTTCGCCTATACAAATGCCCCGGGCTAATGCTTGGTATTCACCCTGTGCGCAGACACATCAAACAGAGCCCCATTACCTATTGTTATTTGCCCATCGAGCGCGTGCAATGACAATATGCTGACATTGTTCTCTGACCACAATAGCCTTATGCCATGGCCGATCGAGTCAATTTGACAGAGTGGGACAACTCGGCCATGCACCGTTGATGGGGAACGCTGGCCAGATCGGGCGTGGATCCGCAAGGGTGTGGATTGCCTGCAGAATAGAAATGTTGTTTGAATTATGGTAGGGAAATATTTGTTCTTTCTAGCGACGCATTTAGAATAAAAGTACTGAAAGTTCGACTGTTCCTATAGCCCGACTGCATAATGAGTCTGTCTCATGCATGCATCTGTTCATGTGTTGGGCATTAATACATCGGTAAACAACACAAAATCGAATTATAACTTCTTGCTGCTATGACATTTTTCACATTGAGATTTTTTTTCTCCTTTTCGTCTCGTATACTTTCTGAACATTTCTTGTGAAATACACTTTAGCCCCATTACACAGTATCCCGCTCATGGCTCGCATTCATCTACCGACGGACACAATCCCAATGTCCCTTTTCCTTACCCCAATTAAGTACCCCTTTATGATTACATGGTTAGAAAATGTATTCGCCCTTTGGTAAATTGCCTTCTGAAATTGTCTGTTACGTCTAAGAAAATTGGATAGGTAATGTAAAATATATTACCCAAAACTTATTACGATAAATATTATATCTCTTATTTACCACAAAAACCTGCAACAGGGTTAATCCCATTAATATAAATGAATCGACCTAAAGGTGTTGTGTTTACCTGGTCAGGTACTTAAGCCCCCCCCCCGCCCCCACACCCTGCAGAATGCCCTCACCTGGCCTCACCGACACACGCCCCACTACCATGGTCACCAACTATGACAATACGCACGCGTACGCACGTGTACGCACGCGCACCTGGCCCCTAGCCCTAACTTAACAGCGCCGCCGATCATCGGTGGAAGTTATTTATTTAATGAGAAGAGCATTTGATGAGGTCGCTGATGTATATCAGGTTTCCATGGAAACGATTAGTGCTTTATATGCATGCATGACACAGCCATGACAGCCATCGTTCCAAACACCCCCAGGGGCGCCACTGTCGTCGTCACCAAGAGGATTTATTCCATTTCACTAAGTGATTATTCACAAATGAAGTTGAACTTTTTTGTTTGGGGCCAGGCGCAGGTAAAAAGCGGTCGATCAAATTGCTTCAATAACGAAGTAATCGCATAATGTCGGGTTTCGACCCGACCAATTATTCAACATATGTATCAGGCAGACGGGTTACCATTAGGTGAATCTCGAGGGCCCTCTCCATATCCTCTTAAATGTTACTTGGATGTCCCCAGCTACAGAACTAATTATCTCTTATCTGTCAACAATGGCAAACAATGACTTTAAAGCAATCAGACTTACGCTAAGTCTATCAAAGCAGCACCGAATCTCTATAAATAATCAGGAAGAGAAAGCTGAATGCATGTTGCATAATAGCCACATATGTTCACGTTTGGGATTCTTCGGTTGATTAATGAACAGGGGGATGCTACTTGAGTGTTCATAGCGTAGGTTCCAGATAGTAAATGAGTTAAACCCAATCTGTCTGGTTTAATCTACCATATGGAATTTGATTTCATGCCCCCGGAAACTGGAAACGAATATTAAAAGCGGTACGCTTTACACTGATCAAACGAAAAATACGAATAATATTTACCCCTGGAACAGTATATATACATTTTACCAAATAAAATTATAAAACAAAAACCCTGGTGAAGGTTCTATGATGAACCAAAACGTTGGTAAAAATTAAAGTAAATACACTCAGCAACCATTATGATCTACAAGCAGTTGTCTCCTTTCCGCATTGGATCTTTTATTCCCTCTTACAAACACTCCCTTCTTTATCAATGTAATCAAATGTATTTAGTTTCATTTCTTCCCCAAACTATAGTCCAAGGTAAACATGATCCACAAGAAGCTATCTTTCTGGAAACTGGTAGAATGTCGGCTGCTTCTCAGGTGTGTGTAAATACCTGTTACAGGTAATGTCCCTGCTTCCAGGTGGGCTCTAACCGGAAGTGGGCCATGCGTTTAGGTCCAAGTGTCAGGCTGGTGACAGGCAATCCCGCAAGGCCCTATTACTTTATGGATGTAACTATTAGGTTGTATGCACCAACAGGAAGCCCTGCCTATTGTAGTCCTTCAGCACTACAGTTAATCTTTATCGTGGACAAAATAATATGCCTGCCTGTGACTCATGGCCATCAGGGTCGCTCAATTATCCTTGGGGCTGCGAGTGTAATGAGTTATTTTTCCCGATAGGAGTTATTCATATGCTTCTCGTGAGTATGGCATTTACTTAGTTAGAGGTATAAATCGGTGACTTGAAAATTATTACCTGAACTACATCTCCTAGTAATCTGTTTATCAGGTTTATATATATACGAATACGGTATTTCTACATAAGGTGCATGGTTGTAACGCTGACATCACACGTATGGGTTTTATTTTTTAGTATGACGCTAAATAAATGCACAAGTGGTTGTATGCCGTCCTAAAGTGAAGAACGCGCCACTCTGTAATACAACCATGTTCTATGTTTTACCACAAAATGTGCACATTCATTTAGATCATTTTTACCATAATTCTATCTATTGGAAATGTGACGGCGAAATGAACATCATCACCATTGAGGGTTTCGTGATTTCGGTGTTGTCTCGCCAAGATCAGCAGTTCAAGGGCTGAGGCTACGTTAATGAAAATAGAATTCCTACCAATAAAACTGATCAGCTCTGCAGATATGATTTGGATATGAGATAGGACTCGATTTCATGGCATATGGCAGTTGTTTGAGGTTATAGAAGGCCATTGTGAGCTATTGGTAGGCAATAAAGTATTCATGCCTACTTCAGACGACGCAAACCTTGGGACAACAATAGGCACGCGTGTTTGGAACCATTAAGGGCAAAACAGCTAATTAAATCCCTCTCACTGCTAGTTTTGAATCATGTGTCGCACGCGCCCACTGTAGAAAGTAGCAGTTTTAATGGCATCGTTCAGGAAAATGAAATATATTGGGCCATTCATCCCATCGCCTTCCCCATCCAACGACGGCAGGAGTGTCATTATATGACAATTGTTCCGGGTGAAAAGCCATGCCCCTTCAGACGCCTAATAAATGGTTTCCATAAAGGTATGGGACGCTTGCAGCACGTAGTACACTGTAGCGTACACTGCCTTGATGGAGGGACAATACCCGCTTTCATGTGGTTTTATTGAAACAAACCTTGGGAAAGAACATAGAGTAATGATGGGAGGTGTCGTAGCTTGCTGGATGATGGAAGAACTTGTACCTGATTAGTTACGTGATAGCTTGATGTTATTTGTAATGTTTTATTATAAGAGATAACGCAGCCAGGTACGTTGGGTCATTCATATATCGGGCTGTATCCATCTTTGGTTCCTTATCTTTACAATAGGCAGGACGCATTTAACTATACATTATGACTGATGGTCGGTATATTATTGCGTATGATATAAGGTTAATAATTATAATAGATGGTGTTTACAGAATGGGCAACGCTGTTGTTTTTACACTGGAGCATATACTATGAAGTGATTAAATGTATTTCCCTACTCTCTATATGGCGTTTTGGTACTTAAAGAAAACGTTACACCGAGGACTCTTTAATCATATTTGAGAATGGTTTATTTGTGCATGGAATGCTACTTCTTAACGACTTCGAATATAATTCTTTTCTTCACGTTTTAATTTAATGGCGCAAGCAGATTCCGGTGTTTAATATCAGAGGCCTTTTTGTTGAGCCGAGTGTCGGCTTACAACATTGTCTCTTAATTGCTTAAAGTTTTTGTGCCAGTCTTTTTTCCCACTGATTATCATAAGCGTACATTGTGGTGCGCTTTTTAAAACGCAAGCCTCACTCTTCCTTCCTTGAAAGCTCCTTCCTCCTTGGATGTCTCTGATGACAGGTAAAAATTGCACTGAAGCCCCGCAGGCAGTAAATGTATATCTATCCGTGGTTGACCATCGTTGGATAGTAGATTTTAATGGGGGCATTCTACACCTGTGTACCGTAAAGAGGGTAATGTTGATAGATCAAGAGGTAGATGTGCGTGAGGAGACAGCAGAAGGAGACTGGCCTACCTTGATTAATTAACACCTGTCGTATTACCTGCTGTGCCAAGCGCAACCCGAGGCAGGTGTTGTAAATCATGGCTTCTATTGATGTCGTTTGAGGAAAGATAGGTCTGATGCTTTGATTAATAACGACCACTGCGTTGGTGGTAGAAATCCTGTGGTATGGATCAAAGATTGTTGTTTTCAAGTATATGAGAACGTAGAAATTGACAGGAACGGATTTTCATTAGTTTGGGTTTTTTAAATAAAAAAAATGGCAGCATATTCAGGAAAGATATATATCGCAAACATTTAGAGCTAGTGAATACACATTTACGTTTCTTTTAAGATTTTATATATGAGTTTTAATACTCTTGATCATTTGGGGAAAAAGAACAAAAAAAACCTGATGATTTCCAAAATGCATTATCCGATAGTTACGCACGTATGCTCATGAGTGGTATGTTGTGGATTCGAACCCCCAATACTAGGTAGGAGAAAAATCCCAGTGAGGTGATCTAGTCCTGCGAAAAAATAGATATTTGTCCATGTGCGCGTATTTATTTTGACTGCCAGAATATTGAATCAAACAATTTGAGGAGCATGTCAGGGACTATACATGAACAGCAACATTCTTGCTTATAAAAAAGCTAGTGTTTAAAATTGAAGCAGTTGCTCTATTTAAAAGCAAATAAGTACCCCGTAGACCGAGCGCGTGTTGCCATTAGAAAATAATACTTTATAGCTACTTCTTACACTGACTATATTGCTTCAGTGGAAGAAGCGAGGGGGCGCCACTGGTGTTCAAATTTACCTTCCCCATCCACCCAGCTTGTTCAGTCAGTGGCACGGTTAGTCTCTTTCACAGACCCACTATCCACATGGTGGCGGAGCGAGGGTCCAGGTTCATGGACTATGGCACAGTGCGATCTAAAGTCAGCGGTATTCAGAGGGGAAGGAGGAGATGGGGGTAGTTGAAACGACGCCTCCGCCATTATTCTTATTTTCAGCATTGTTTATTCTCTTTTCATCCAGGAGCATCCCTGTTTAATGGGAGTTCTATTTTTTTGGTATTTTTGATTTCACAAAATTATTCTATCATGTGCTTTATTTGTACCTGTTGTACAAGGAATATGATAATTATGCCATTTCCTGTAGTAGAAGTCAATTTTGGGAAGTAGCCTAGGCTACGTAGGCCTACGCAAATAGTGAATATATAATATATATTCCTCCTGGTTGGTACGAATGTTAACAAGCATCTATTCTAGACGTTGCAATGCCTGTGTAAGTACAGGAAGATATAGATATTTGTGTTAGGGCAAGTGTATAGACATACATACATACACATTTGTCATAAATGTTTGAGATTGAGTTCTGGCTAGACTATTTAGTGGTGAGGGTAAAAATCATTCCACTATATTATGGAGGGGAGCAAGTAGAAGAAGTGTGCGACTAGCGAGATTATAATAATTAGAATAAATTAGATTGTAATATAATAACCTCGCCCATAGTTCCATCCACTCTCTGGGATCAACTCATGGTCTGAATCAATATAAATTCCGGTGACATTTTAAATTGCATTTGACATAATTATAAATTATATAATTCCATCCTCCAAATTAAGCCCAAAGAAATAACAATTTAACTAAAGTTACTTAAATTCTGGCCTAACAAATTAAATTCTGTTCTTTTAACCATGCAGTATAGGCCTACCATATAGGCCTATAATTTTACCATATTTGATAAATTTGTGATAGGACTACTGTATGGCTCTAATCGAACGGCCCTAGCCTAGGCCTGTCTATACTATAACAACGAAATCCATGATAATTAAATCATTGATTGATTCTAGAGAGATGTTCACTTCCGATCAATACAGATATATCAATATGTGCGAATCGATATATATATAGGTATAGCCTACCGAATGAATTAATCTTATCCTTTAAGTCCCTAAGATTGACTTTTTCACCCCGCGCCCATACCCATTCACCTAGACAAATTAAGTATCCGTCCCCTTAATTGCCCCCAGAGGCAGAGCATTGGGGGCGAATACCGTCCCATAGGATTTAGGCTAGAAAAACGAATTTGGCAAATTTCAAACTCAAGTCTTGCTCCTGCTAATAAACCTTACCTCGTATCAATACTTCTTTATAATCTTTTTATTCTCTCCATAAAGCTGAAAACAGTGATAAACACAAATTTTGCTTGTTAATGCCAAGCCTCCCGCTTTGATTTTTGCCGGAGCCCGGGCGCCGGAGGCTGAGGGACATGGAAATCATGAGATAAAAATAGTTTTAACAGGTTAATATATTATCAAACATGTCTCTGGAGATAGATAACCCAAAAATAAACAAAAACGAGGCTAGTTCGTTTTTGTTTATTACTAGTATTGGGGAATCAAGGCCAGCAATTAACGTGAGCTACCATCCACCTTGCCCACTGAGATACCCGCCAACATCTGTCCGATCATTTCCAGTCACGCCCACTCCGCCCGGGCTTTCACAGCTTTCAGCGCTGGTTAGAACATGCTGCAAATTAATCAAGTGTTCACTTGAATAACCGCAAGCAGGCCAAACTATGTTCTACGATTGATCAGCCCGGGAGACGACTGGCAGTAATCAATTAATCGATATTAGAATCGAAAATGCAACATTGCTGAGCCAGTTTTGGCTCCACTCCCGAACTGTCCGTGTTTACATCTCGTTAGTTCTCACTGAAATCTCGTCCAGTTTGTGTATTCTGACGTCACGTCGTTAATGACAACAAAGTGGCCACTTCACTGCTCGTGGACTTGTTGAAAACTTTGTGGCACAAGCTGTGACGAGAGCCATAATATGCTCATTATTGTTGTTTGAAAAAACACCTTTATAACTTGATTATCTGCATTTGCAGGGGCAGACCGCAATATGTCTCGGAGTTACCCAGCCAACACGCAAGTGCAGAAATTCCTTGAGGAAACTTACAACAAGGAAAGGGATGCCCGGCTAGGTTGGTTTTTCACAAAAAGCCACACTAAAGATGAAGCGAAAACATCTGGACAGCTTGAAGTTTTCAGGAAAAAAATAGAAGCAGCAGCACCGAGGCCAAATGAGAAGTTGTTGGAACTGAAGGACATTAAACCTAAAAGCTACCACAAACGTAAGATAAAGCCTGATGATAATCTACTAAAATTGGCTCAACGCTCATCTACAAGCATTGACTTGTTGACGGACATGCGGCCAGTTGTAGGTAGAACTCGGGACAAGTTGTACGATGGTTTCACCAAGGAAGGTAAAGGGCGATATGCATATTTGATGGATCGTTATCAAACCATTCCAGAGAGGAAATACCAATTCCCAGTATTGTCGTCTTGGGATTATGGTTGGAGGCTAGAAGATGTAATCAAGAAGGAAGAAGTCAAGAAACCACCATTTGGTCGCACTAGGATTGTTGCAGACACATTTTACACCAGAACAGGTATACCTGGAATTCGACGTGAAAAAACCATTTGTTGAGTGTGCTGAAACTACCTGAACTCAAACAATTTCGAGTGATTTATTTAAACTATTCCATTGCATGCCAGTTTTATTTCGTAAATATATTTTAAAAATTAACCTCAAAGTGTAGATACTTCAATCGCAAACAAACGGTGATGGGGTCGGTTAATTCCATAAGATAACGAACCATCTGAATGTTCATTTTCATCCGGTCAACATCAAGGAGACAGTGACTTAATTAAAAAAAAAATCATGCCTTTGTGTCGAACACATGTCACAATCTTAAAGAACTGAGAACTAAGCTGTTGAAACGTGCAGCCCAAGTCTGTAAATTAATTGCCTGTATCAACTTTTCTGCTATTTTATTTGTACGGTACAGTAAATGTGTTATCAATAATGTGAGATCACCGAATACTTTATCTAAAGCCTTCTCCAATGGTCAAACCGTCCATACCAATGGTCAGAATAAATTAAGGTTATACGCATCGTGATTAATTCTGCGTGCCTTTTAAAAAGTAAAACACAAAGATCTAATTCATTTTTAATAGCTACTCTGCGGAACTGTGTCCATGAGTGTATGATACTGTGTGTCATTTTGGTTGTTTTTTCTTTTGTGTAAAAATGATGTTTCAATAGATTTTACCATCTATGTCTTGTGGATTGAATTGATTTATTTATTTAAGTCTACATATATTAATTAGTCAACGCCAACGCTAGTCCGATCAAAGGCTTATTTATATCTGGAAAATATAATACAGCAGGCAGAATAATTATCTTTTGTGTGCGGATTAGATTATTCTTCGGTATACAACTATGACCCCCAGGTTGTTTCATTTGGCCCTGGTCCAAATCCTCCTCTGTACTATTGAAGCTACATAGTATATAATTAGTTTCAGCTTTATAATTTCCTTTTTTAGAACAACAATCCACATTCTCTATTACAAACATGCACACACTTGTGAACATCAAATGTTTAATGCAGGGCCCCACTTGTGATTACTCACTCGTTGGGCCATAATTCTCTAGTCCGAAACTTGCAAAGTGTGTCTATATGAGAACTTAATGTGAATAAATTCACTGGTGAAGTGCGGCCCGAATAACTGCTCGAGCAGAAGCTAAAATCCCCAGTCAAATTTTTGACTATTTGTTTCGTCTGTTGATGTGACACAACTTGTAATGTAATATAAATGATCGTGTTTATGGAAAGACTGTGATATTGGCGGCTGTGTGTGTATATGCGCACGCACCGCCGTTATTTTCTATTTTATTTTATCTTCCGATTATATAATCGGAAGGGAGAAGCCCATGTCAAATTCCGTCCAAAGGTTGACACCTTCTTCAAGAGTCACATATTATGTGTGAATAGAACGAGCGTAAGTGTAGTAAATAGTCTATAGTTGTATGGCTGAGTACTGGAACTGAATTATGTAATCAACGAAAAAAAAGTGTGAATCACCTGATATTGCCTTCAACAATAATGTATTACAAGGTTTTTACCTGAGGAGAACCAGACACAAATAATTCTAATATCCATTATACACACATGTACATTGTCAATTGATAATCCAGGAATTGCAGTAGTAGACCAAACCACAAGCAAATACAACCCCGTTGTGGTCTAAAGAGCATGAAGTTTGAATTTGGTGCAATATGATTATTAAACATCCATGTAAATAACATACGTGTTTTTGTGTTTGTGTTTTACTGATTGAACCCGTAATACAATATGTGAATAATCATTGAGGCTAACATTTGTTATATAAATAAGCTCGCAACACCTCATTTTTATGTCATTACCAAATCCAAAGTTACTCCATAGCACAAGAAAACTCCATAAAATATCGAATTTCTGCAAAGCTCTTTTAGCAAATATTTCTACAAATCATTTAAATGCTTTCCAACTACCTCAATATTATATCGAATGTAATTTCCATTTAGTCCTGACTTATCTCATGATCTCAGTTGAAACTTAAAAATTAACCCACGACCTTTGTACAGAGGGAGGTAGGTCACGCCAGGAGAGCTCGGTTGACCTTTTTACAATCAACATTCAATCATCGGTTCTTGTATCGCGGACACAATTCACCTGGGAATATATACTCTGTAAAATATGCATGGTGTGCCGCCGCATTTTCTTTACCAAATTGCATGCGAAGGAGAAATAAGACCAACTAAAACAGGGTTAAACCGTCACTGCCAAGAGTATTCGCAGTCTTTAGGCTAAGCCCTAGCTAGCAGCTCTATTAACTATTGTAAGAACCAAAGCAGTCTGTTTTTTTCCCCTGTTTTCTCAAAACAAAAATTGACTTGAATACCGTTTATCAAGCCATTAACGAGTACATTTTCTTGATTTCTGGATGGAACAAATGGAAATTATAGTTCAATCAGTACGAATGGGATAATTACTTTCAGAAATAGACATTTGTACCAGACGAAATTGAAGTTTAAAATTCAATTACTATTAGGGTTAAAGGTTTTTACATACATCCATTTTAAAATAGAGCCTGAGTATTGTCCTTGAGCGTAACCTTCATGTTTGTACAACAAACCAAAAGCATGAGTCTGCATTATTAAACTTCGTTTGATTAGATATAGGAACCTGGCCGACAGCCCAAGCCTCCGCCCTCAAAACCACCATATATAAATTATATCTACTTGGGATGATATCAATCAAAGGTATTTGGGAGACGAAGAAGTAAAAACAAGGACCATGATGCAAGCCAATGTTAACAATTAAGTGCACGGTATTTGGGATCAAAATAATACTGACATTAATTTATTTTGTAATAACATAATCATAATCTGGTTTATGATTATCTATAAGCTAAACATATCAGTCACCGTACACAAAGCTCGTATTATAACATTCTCGAAAATTAGATTTAAACCCCCAATAAACCTGCCTATTTGTTAATTATTTAATTTTGTCGAATTACTACCAATTTGTCCAAAGCTAATTAATACTGGGAACGTAGGAGTGATTCATTGAGTAATACTTTGTCGAAACCTTAATTGTGAGTCTTGGGAGAGATTCATACCAACACAATTGGTGTCAACATATTCCAATAACTCCAATGGACGCGCTTATACTACAGGCTCAATCACATGTAGACTAATTTAACTGGTAATATTATCTAGTAATATAATACATACTCACTAAGTGAACTCAGTAACCCAATATGACTCAATCATCCTAAGTCTACGAGATTACACACCATTATTCCCAAACAAAGCGTTTTGACTGAGCACTGTTATTTCCTTTTCAAAATAGCTGATGGGTCATTTTACATGGATTAGCGGGAACCTCCCATTTCCACCATTTCATGTATAAATTATATATATAAAAAAATGTTTTGATAGAACATAACTCGGGTTGGGTCTGCCAATGTTGATTCAATCGCCATGAGTTTATTTCTAGTTAACAATTAGCGCGCAGATTTCTTGTGAGATCCTTTAGGTCGGTAAATTTTTAATTTGATAATGTTTGGCTTGAAAGGGAATAAGACAAATTGTGACCATTGAATAACTTGGCAGTCACAACCCGAGTTATGTTCTATTATCATATCCCAATGTATTAGTTCCCAATAAATAGTCATTATCAATCGGTTTATTGACCGTCCTCTCCAATTGATGAGGGACGGATTTCATTAGAGTGGAATACGGATAACTTTATATAACGGTCCGATTTAATTCTGTTTAATTGTGTACAAGGGTACAAGTAGGCTGTATATATACAACCCCCGATCGTAATATAAACGGTAAAAGCAGTAAATCTTTGTCGACTAGGAATATATATATGTGTCTGTAGAGCTCTGACCATTCACGAAGAGCTGATCTATTTCTAAATTTACTCAATATCCCCACAAAAGCTAATAGATCCTATTCACGGATCCATTGGATCTAGGTAGCTCAGCATGAAAACACTTCAAAACAGTTTCTGTCGTTTAGAGCCAAATAGCGACTAGGAGCACTTCATATGCTCTCCAAATTTGCGGCCGACCCTGAATCGGGTCTTTCCCTTATTTCAAGTAGGCATGGAATGCATACAAAGCGTCCGATTGGCAAGGTATGTTGTTGGTAATGGTCAAAGTCTCTCTTACCCGTTAACTATATAGCACACAAACTTCAACAATCGACAAGGCTGTTATTTATGGTTTCCCGAATCAACCTCATTGTTCGCTTACATAAAAGGATATAAACTCACACATGCCGATGAATGGAATCATATTATTTCAGTAAACACTGCCATCCATTGTTCACAGCATAGATAAGCGGAACATATTAAGCGTGGTCAGTGAAATACGTTCTTTTATTTTCACAAGCACTCGGGCATATCATGCAGACAGGGATTATTTTCTATTCCAATCTACACCTATGCTCGATATATCAAGACTTTGTCAGGAGTGGTTAAAATATGTGGAATATATAGGCCGAATAGTATTGGCTTCACTGGGAAAACGTATGAAGGAGCTATTATTCGTTTCAGTAAAAATCGCTAAAATACACACAAAAATATTGACACAATTATTTCAAGATATTTTAGTTCTCTTGTAAGGATAGGAATTTAATGAAATTGTTTGAGTCAAATTTAAATAATGTCGGGTAGAAATCTCCTGGAAACCACATTAAAAAGTTAATATCAAAACTCTGAGACTGTTAAGTGTCAATTAAGATTTATATGAAGGTTTGCAAGCTCTGGCTGAATACAGGTCAGTAGCCTTCAAAACGTGCTAAAGCTGGTCCTCAGTACGTTGAGAAAGCTCGTTCCTATTAATCGCCTTAAATAGGTAACACCACTTCATACTCTTAGCTTTCCCACTAAGTGGTCTATGCAAATATGATCATCCCGTTCCCTTTTTAACATATTGGAGACCAGTCCATTTTTAAGGGAGGGAAGTAGCGGGATATGTCCATTATATTGTAAAGTTGTATATGGCCATATCTTTAATGATTTGGCCATAACTTAATTAGTTTATTTTGTCCATGGCGTGGTTATTTATTTATTTGACGAAGATGATGCTGATTTATATTTACAGGAAGCTAATACATATTTCTAATCAACGTTTTAAAGATCAGAACACACAAATATTGCCAAATTAATGAATGTTGTTTGTTTGGAGCTGCCTAACACCCTCGCACCCCCATTCATCCTGACTGGTCATTCAGGTCATTGTATATATAGTCGTGAATACGTACGTTGCTGCTGAAAATTCTGATGCAATATAATATACGTTTGCCCTCACGGGTGAAATTAGGGTTAACAAAGACGCTGACAGTCTAGGCTCAGAACTTCTCAGATAAGATAATAATGGTATATGTCAGTGATTGGATGCCTACTGTGTCAATAATGGCTTTCCTGACCATGGAGTAGGCATCCTAATGAGATTCTAATGGCATATTGTGGTTTGGAGCGAGAGGGTTATCTCAGTTTGGAGGGACTCTCTCAACTCTGAACCTAGACTGTTGAGCTGTTCGTAGCATACCATCTAAATGAGGTCGCGTAATTAATTATGCTGATATATTTAAACTTATTCACTTTCAGGACGAACAAACGATGTCAACCGAATATGATTGCATAGGTATTGAAATTGGTTTGCAGTGTTCAATCACACTTAATTTTGGTTTATTGGTGTACCTTTTTTCTGTTTACAAAAAAATTTCTCACGAGTGAATTTGCATGGAATACACTTTGTCCTTCCTCGCCTATGAATCTCTTATTATTCTCTTCTCGATGTTTAAGTCTGGCGTTCGGTGCATGGTCGTTTCCATTCTTGACTTACTCTTGAGTTAGACCTTTTCTAAATAGAGGTTCAAGGAGGAATTGCAATATATATAGTTTGTAATACATTCCCTAAACTTGTCTTCATTTTGTTAGAATAATTGTAATCAAACGAATAAATGAATTAATGAGTGAGCAAAGATATAAATCAATACTATAGGTGTCTTATGGATTCTAAATATTGCCTTTTATTAGCAAAACAAAAAAAACTAATCAAAATGAAAGGAGAACGGTTAAAACCATTTATATTCAGAGCACATGCTTTTGGTTCCTGGCATTTCAATCGATACAACAAAACATATATTATTAAAGTCTAGGCTCAAAGCCTCTCACATCAGATAAGAATGGTATGTCAGCGATTGGACGCCTACTGCGTTAATGGTTTTCCTGGTGCAGGACTAGGCGTTCTAATGGGATTATAATGACATTTTGCAGTCCTAATGAAATTATCACGGCACTTTGTGGTTTGAAGCAAGAGGCTTTCCCTCAGTTTAATAGAAGGGACTCTCAACTTTGAGTCTAGACTGATTAGTGCATAATTATGGACTTAATTAACATCTCTTCACCTTGGGCCTCACTCCTTAATTGAGAACTATCATAAACACACTTGTATTTTCTTTCTTTACTTTCTTGACAATTATTTCTGAACACTGTTTGTTCACTTGTAAATCAAGCCTTTGAACCAGACCCAAATAAATTATTCGCATGGGAAGCATTTCAAAATCTTAAACGAACTATACAAGGTAAATAATATACCCCAGCGGTTCCTATATACGTTTATTCGCGGGACAGCTATTAGGGTTACTCAGTAAACAGTCGATGTTGATTGAAGGAAATAGAACCCACACAAAACAACTCACAGGAGTATGTATACGTATTATTGTTAAAGGCAAACGACACCATTGGGTACACTTTAAAATAAATGTCATTTTCCTGAGTCTTTTTTTGAGGTATAGAGCATTTTGGATTCATTTCACGATCAAGAATCTATGAGTCATTACACGAGTGGCGAATCTTCCTGAATATGTTCCGACAAGTGCAAAATAAAATGCTTCGAAAATAAAGCAAAACATATATGTTTTCTTCAAAATTCTCAGAAGCTACCAATAAATGGAATTTCCGGTCAAACTTTAAATACTACAACAAATCGAAAAGATCAAGTTTTCAGCTTAATATTTAATAAAACAAACCCAAACATATTCGGAGTAATGCTATAAAAATGTAAAACAAATTCCCCCATGCATAATAAATTTCGCAACCTGGCTCATGTTGTGGCCACTTTTATGATTTATAGGATCGCAGCTGGGATCGCATTGTCTTTAGTGTCGATTGCTTTTAGGTATATAGACGTTAAAGGTAATAACATATAAGGGAGTTATTAGCGGAGTGGTTCTGGGATCTTTCCTGTAATGTGCATATATGAAATCCCGTTTTGACAGGAATGGAAAACATTTAGATGGTATTGTTTGTGGTCTTAAAAGCCTACCATTCAGCCCTACCTCAACTAAGAATACGATGGCGACAAGGTAAGGTAAAGTAAACGCACATAGGTTTTAGTCTTCAAGCCAGATGCGAATTCTCCAGCTTCATGGCATCGATATACAGGTTTCGGTAGCACATCCCGTTCACAACTATTACATTAAAACTCACTTAATATAAAAACCACATGGAAATATAAAATAATAAAATAACGAGTTTCAACATCCCCGAGTTTAAAATATTATTTTTGAATATTCACAGTTTCTCAAATTTGTAAACACTCGAACAGAACATTCATTTATTTCTATACCATACATCGTAGGAGTCGGATGAATTAATCAATGTCATGTAAAAAGTTATTCAGATAATTCTTTATTTCAGGAACTTTGCCACCGATCGACGTGCCCGAAGGACAATTCGAGTTCTGAGCGGAATATCTTCCTGACTTTCGGAAATGACAGCCAATGCCATCTGCAACGTTTCGATTGGCTCAAAATGTAGATGGATTAGCTCCTATCTCAGGGCATGAATCAGATATGGACTGATAACCATTATAGTCGATAACATGTGGGGAATTTGAACTTTTGAATTTGTATTTTTCATGCACAGAGAATTTGAAAGAAAGGAAATTCAGTTTATTTGTTTTTCAATTGGCCAGTATATCTAAAGTACATATATAATTAAAGTACACAATGTTAGAAGAGTATAATAAGTATTATAATAATGAAACTTTGAAAACAGACAACGTTTGGCTGCTTAACCCTTTCGGGCCCATAGACAACAATAATGTTGCTGGACCCATGTGGCCAATATTTGGCCATTTGGGTAATTAGGGAAAAGTTTGGATATCTATGGAAATGTTGGCTTGTAACACACTATAGTGTATGTGGTATCATCTAAAAGCATGCTGGCAATTAATAATCTAGTATTTATTTCCATGGTAACTGATAAGGAATAGAATGGTAACCATGGAAACAAGGTAACAATTTAGGGCTTATTTTGGTCAGTTTTCCTCTGTGTATTTAGGAAATCCACTTACAAAACCACTAGATTTCAAGTACTTGGATACCTTAATATTTCTCAATGAAAAATAATGTTTTACTCCAATAATCGTTTCCATGGTAACCGATTTTAATCAATTACATCATTACATTTTTTGACTAATAAATTTTCTGCTGAACCATTCACCCTCATATGATTATACTTTTAATTCTAGCACAAACAGATCGAAATTAGTAGTACGAATCATTTTTTTCCCTGTATCCAACAGGGGTAACCATGGCAACAGGTTAGGGTATATGCCATTGATTGAGGATCCTGAAAAAAAAATTATTTAAAAAAAATAATCTGATAGTCATGTGCGGCATCAGATGAAAGCTCAAAATAAGGAGAACTCATAAATATGATTTGTTTTGAAATTGGGCCAGAACTGTTACCATAATCTAAAATGACTTTGATTTCACTAATTTTAGTAGGCACAGTTTTCCATTTGGTTTCTATGTAACAACCTCATGAAATTGAGAAAGATTTATCTAATCTAACTGTTGGATCATTTAGAATGACTTCAAAAATAAATATCCAACTTAAATAGTCAATTGCTAGAATATTATACTGAGGTATCTGTTCCATATTTCTGCATATTGGTATCTAAATAAATCCTGAAGTGGTGCTCAGGTGCTGGCGAGGAGCATAAGGTGTTTCCAAGGTAACTATGGAACACCTGAAGTGTTTGGTATCAAAATGTTCCAAATAACAAGACCAATCTTGATCAATACCTATTTAGATGGTATATCAAGTATTAATCTTCATGTTGGTTTGGGAAAAAAAATATTATAAGACAGTGTGTTGCCATGGTGACCGAAAATTCGTGAATCACTGTATCAAAATTGGAATCTCCAACCAAAATGCTTTTAGATGATACATTGATTTTGTCCAAAATAAGTGTCAAATTGTTGTTTTGATGAAGATAGAGGCATAGGAATATTACAAAATGAACCCAAAATTCCCTGGAGAGGCTGGGCTTGAAAGGGTTAAGACTCCATAACCATTTGACCGACTGACTCCCCTGTTTCTTTTCCATCATAGATTAGATTAGAAAATGATTTACTGGTTAGTAATATTGAAGTACACTTGAAAGTTCGCTTATGGCCCAGCCAATCTCCTTTAGTGGCGGGATCCTTACAATGAACTGTGCCTAAAAAATCGGCTTAGTGGACAAGGGGTCTAAGCTTGGAGAGTGGCGCCACCTGTGAACTATATGGGCTACTCATCTCAATTAATGGGATCTACAGCATTCTTGTCTATATATAAACCAACCTAAAGACCGTGAGTGAATATTACACTGTAGGAATGTCGAAGGGTATAGGACGATAGGACTTTTATTAATGTTGTTGGAGTGGGAATACGACCGTGCAGAAATTTGATTGAAAGTTATGGACCAGTTTTCGATAATCATGCAAGAGACGGAGCTACATATGTTGCATTCAATTAACTCACGTTCGTGTGAACAGTTAAAGGGAAGATGGCCCTAAATCAGAATAAGTCAGGCAGTTGCACACATAGCAAGCATAACAATTAGTTCGTTCGTCTCACTTTTGGGATGAATGAACAAAAATATTACATGCTAATAGTGTAAAACCGGGTATGTATAAAGCACCGAAAGATGGCTAGATCTCTTTGAAATAATGCATTGCAGAAAGAGAAGTAGTACATTGTTGGTCGTAACTTAACATTCGTCGTTCAAAATAGTTATATGTGGGTAGATGGATATTTGAATGAAATAAACGGAGTGACTTGTTACAAATTATATATATTAACTGTTTGACGCTTTTTGTAAATGCAATATCAGTATATTCCATGGATTTGCATGTGATAGAGGGAAGGTCAGGAAGAAAATCATCAGACACCACTATTCGCAACATGTCACGGCATTACATAGCTGAGCGCTGACGGGGACGGGCGACAATTTACAATGGGCAGCTACAGTTAATAAATTAAGCTTAACAATATTGGATATATCGGATTATATTTGGTATTGCCTTGATGCAAATGATCTATTCAAATTGGGGTATGTGAACTTTATTTCGAACCTAACTTTTGTTTTAATTTGGATTGAGAGGATTGGTGAAGGCGAATTGTACATTTTCTGGCGATCTGACCCACAAGCATCGAAGGACGGCACGATCATGCTAGTGGGGCCCTCTGGTGATTTAGTTGACCACTTACACAAATTGGATAACACCTCTTATAAGATTGTGGACTTCTGCATTAAACTACTAAAGTACAATATATTATAATTATCATGGCAAATAGATTTCCCCAATTAATGAAAAATTAACATACGGGTGGATTTGTTTAAGAGTAATTTACTTCCGTATCTTAGAATAATGGATCTTGTGAATAGCGGCCAATCAAGTATAAAAACAAGAAAATAAGTTTTCATTTTTTATTCTTGCTCACTGAACGACTGTGGAGGAAAGATTCAGCATCAATGCCACTCGACTATAGATGAAAAAATAAACCTGTAAACAGATGTGTATACTCAAGCTTGTAAACAATAATCTAAGATTATCAGGCTCCAAATTCTGAAGATTACCAGTTCTCCAAAACAAGCATTGCAACCTGTAAATATAGAAGTATATGCAAGCTTGTAAACGCTATTTGAAGATTATCAGTACTCCAAATTTTGAAGATTATCAGTACTCCAAATTAAGCATCGCCACAAGATCTTATAGTTCTTGGGGTTTCAAGGGGAAAAACCAGTCACTTGAAATATTGGCATGTTTCACATAATAATATATACTTTTTGTTAAGTGTTATGATGATACTTTAGGCTTCCTCTTCTTCTTCCTCATCAAACTCTCCCTCCTCCTCAGCGGTGGCATCCTGGTACTGCTGGTACTCAGAGACCAAATCATTCATGTTGCTTTCGGCCTCTGTGAACTCCATCTCATCCATACCCTCACCAGTGTACCAATGGAGGAAAGCCTTACGCCTGAACATAGCAGTGAACTGCTCAGAGATACGCTTGAAGAGCTCCTGGATGGCGGTGCTGTTGCCAATGAAGGTAGCAGCCATCTTGAGTCCACGTGGTGGGATGTCACAGACAGCAGTCTTCACATTGTTGGGGATCCATTCAACGAAGTAGCTGCTGTTCTTGTTCTGTACATTGAGCATCTGCTCATCAACTTCCTTCATGGACATGCGGCCACGGAACATGGTTGCAACTGTTAGGTAGCGTCCGTGACGTGGGTCACAGGCAGCCATCATGTTCTTGGCATCAAACATCTGTTGGGTGAGCTCGGGGACTGTGAGGGCACGGTACTGCTGGCTACCACGGGATGTGAGTGGGGCAAAGCCAGGCATGAAGAAGTGGAGACGTGGGAAAGGTACCATGTTGACAGCCAGTTTCCTCAAGTCAGCATTAAGCTGACCAGGGAAGCGGAGGCAGGTGGTGACACCAGACATGGTGGCTGAGACTAGATGGTTCAAATCACCATATGTTGGGGTGGTCAGCTTGAGGGTACGGAAGCAGATATCATAGAGAGCTTCATTGTCAATGCAGTAAGTTTCATCTGTGTTTTCAACCAGTTGGTGGACAGAAAGGGTGGCGTTGTAGGGCTCAACAACTGTATCAGATACCTGCAATAAAGTGGGAAATTTAGGGAAACTCAATGAAGGAATAAGAATCTTGAAAAACATTTATTTTACCAATTGGTATTAGGCAGGGATGAAAGTGTGGAAATAGCAAAATACTGAAATATTACTGACAAGCGGAAAAGGGAACATTATTTTGATGATAATTTTTGATGATAATTTCGAATTTTGTGAAATGTACTTATTTTGGATTTTTTGCGTGTAAATTTTAGGTTAAAAAATACTGAATTCAATAGAAATTCTGAAGACTTTCATCCCTGATTAGGTATCAACTACCACTGATAAAGTGAATCTAAACCTAGGAAGCCTGTGCCTACGCGCCCGTCATGACAAAATCATGCAGTTCACCAGAATTGAAATGGCTGCATCACTGGATAAACGCCGTTAATGCCTTTTTAAAGACCCAGATTGAAGAAAAAGTTTAATATAATTTTGATTATTCATTAATTTCATGGGATGGCATTGATAAAGAGTTCAGGCTCCGCAGGCACTTTGTTGCAATTAAGAGTTATATAAATGATTATGCACCTACATTATAAGGTTCGTCAGAAAATGTACAATTGACCTTCACCAATCCTCTCGAATAACCCACATTTTAGAAAAAAATGAGCTTCAAAATTCAGTTTAACATAACAAATCTGATACTTTAAAACAACACGATACCAAATATACTCAGATATACCCGGTATTCCATCATTTTTCAGCCTAATTTCCTTAATGTGTAGAGCTGCTAATTGTACATTTTCTGAAAATCGGACCCATTTATAAATAATGGCTCTATGCCATCATGCTTACCTTGGGTGATGGTACAACAGAAAAGGTGTTCATGATCCTATCAGGGTACTCCTCACGGATCTTGGAGATGAGCAGGGTCCCCATTCCAGAGCCAGTGCCGCCACCTAGCGAGTGGGTAAGTTGGAAACCTTGTAGACAATCACAACTTTCCGCTTCTTTCCTGACAACGTCTAGGACAGAGTCAACAAGTTCTGCACCCTCAGTGTAGTGTCCCTTGGCCCAGTTGTTTCCAGCTCCAGACTGTCCAAATACAAAATTGTCAGGCCTGAAAATTTGTCCAAATGGTCCTGAGCGAACGGAGTCCATGGTTCCTGGCTCCAAGTCCACCAACACAGCTCTTGGCACATATTTACCTCCTGGAAAACAAAAAGTAAATTCCATTAAGTACAACTACAAAATGAGAATGACGGGAAATGTATTGTAATGAGTTCCTAAGATTTTGTTGAGCATTGGACAATAATAATGGATTTAGAATGTTTTGAAAAGTGTCTATTACTTTTTTATAAAACAGATTTTGAGGGATATTGGAAATGTTCGAATAGAAAAATGTTACATTCTTAAGACGAGGGTGGGGATTAGAAATGCCATGATGGCTTCAGCTAGATTAGAAGATCTTCCATTAGACTAAATTTAGAGACAACATGTTAAATGGAAGCATCCAACGCAACAGCCCTTTTAACTCTTTTTAGGGCCTGTGGTTTACACATGCCTAATAAACATTCATTACTGAGCAAACAGGTAGGGCATTTCCACCACTGCCACCACACAACTGGTCATAAATACCTCCACCAATTGGTCATAAAGTCTTATCTTGGAGGCACTCTATGAATGAGTCACTCACCGCTAGCCTCATTGTAGTACACATTTATCCTCTCCAGCTGGAGATCGGAGTCGCCATGGTAACTGCCGGTGGGGTCGATGCCATGCTCGTCGGAGATGACTTCCCAGAACTGCAATGAGTGTAAAAAAAAGTTTATTTATTACCACGCTTAAAAACCCTAGGTCAACCTGACAGAAAGAAACTACCGGTGTAACATTTTTAACGATCCCTGAGCACGTATTGGTTGAGAATGAGGCGTTTAGGTCCTCAGTCAGCTCAGAAACCAAATTTGGAATTTTTGAACGTTCACAATCTATGGAAATATATACATATTTCTCGCATGGAAAATTTAAACTAAAACAAAAGGAAGTGAAATGGCAGCCAACACTAGCATTTAAACCCCATTCGTTTTCATCTCTGGATCTAAAGCTAGTTCCTTAGGCGGCCACCACGAACGCCCCAAATAAGCTGGCACAACCCATCAAAACATGTATGATCATAATGTCCTGTGGGACCAGTTTGCGTGGAGGGTCAGGCCGAAGAAAATGTACAATTAGAAGCTCTACACTTTTAGAAAATTCTAATAAATTAGGCTGATGAACTTCCATACATTAATCATTACAAAATGATAAATAATACTATGCATATCTGAATATATTATGTGTTGCATTGATTCAAGGGGTCTGTTCGGTTAGGTTGAACCGTATTTTGAACCTTTAAATTTAGGTTATTTGAGAGGATTGTTGAAGGCGAATTGTACATTTTCTGACGCCCTGACTCATGGGCACATTAGTGAGGGAGGAGGCTATTGATATTGTCTGGATGGCTGTTTCTGCCTAAGTGGATAATGGCAAGGCAGGAGGAAAAGGTCTAAAAGTAACATGGCCATGGCCAGCACAAAGGTGCAGTAAATATGCAGTTTGTATCTGACACCACAAGGACACTGTGATGTGATAATTATAGTTTGACAGCGTCATTTTGTTCTAATTCCTACAGATAAGTGTTACTAACTTACTGGCATACTGTAATAAACATAATATTATGCAAAATTCAAATATTATACTTCCTCACTCTCCCAAGAACTGTATGGGAGTTCTGACAACATGAAGTCTTTTAAATTTGAATTATCCCGACATCATTCATGGAAGAGGCAAATACAAAGAAGTTGTTTCCCAAGTCTAGGCTCACGCTCAGATCAGATAATGTCAGTGATTGAGCGCCTACTGCGCTAATGGCTTTCCCGATCCTCATCCTAATGGCATTTTGCGGTTTGAAGCAAGAGGCTTTCCCTCAGTTATTGAGAGGCAGCCGGCTCTCAACTGCAGCTGGGCCTAGACCGTTTCTATCCCATACTTTAGGGACACACAAATTGTGGGGCATAGGGCATGGTTCATGCCGGATCCAACCTTTGATCTACTGTGGTAAAGGTAAGGTGGGATACGAATGAAGATGGGAAGCGGCTTTGTTATCTCAACGAGTTTAAAACACTTAAATGTACTAACTAGAGTTAAATATAATCTCGTTGGTTATCTGTAGTCAGTGCTGAGCAACATAAGGCAGTACTCAGGTATGCTTCAGCGCATATGACCCCCAGTACCGATGTGCCATGAGCCTGATGAGGGGCTGCAGTACAGTCATAAGACAGTTCCGAGGGGGAAAACAATTATAATTATTGAGGGTCTCTTCTAACGTTGCAGAATATTTTAAACTGATTTAAAGACTAACATTAGCTAACATTTGATGACGAAACACTCAGATTTTACCAATCTTAATTTTGAAAAATGTGGCAAATCAGATTTAGAGAAACCTTTAAAATTCTGACGAAATTTGGTTATAAATGGTGGATTTTGGAAGAGATCTGACAACTTCTGTAATTTAAAAAAAATACTGGTGTCAGTAGAAATACTCCATTAATACTTCCATCCCTGTGAGATACTAAGTAAGGGAAGCCTACATGTATATGCCTGGCAGGGAGTGAGTGAGTGAGTGAGATTGGTTGCTTTACGTGCCCTTATCAACACATTTAATATGGTTATATCAAGGGCGGGAGAGCTGAAAGGGAGGCAGTTTATGATCATACCCAGGAAATAAGAGATAGAGAAGAAGGGAGAGAGATGCCTGGCAGGGACGTGCACAATAAAAGACTGGGGCTGATATTTGAGAGAATGCGGTACGTGACACCCTGGAGGCAGCATGCCGCCGCTCCTCCAGGGCAGATAGGATGCCTACTCCAGGGTGATGAGTCATGCCCATGTTTGGCAGATGGTGAGCATAGCTCATAGCAAATAGAGCCATATTCACTCCAGGACCAGAGCTAATAATAAATGCAGTCATAGATAGCAACCATGGTTGACGATATATTCTCTATGCCACAGTAGTATTTGGTATGAATTAATCGCCGTTAGAAATAGAAATCACATAACTAGCTAGTTCTGTGAGGAACTTAACAAAATAATAAAATCCAATTCGGTGCATACATTTATAGGATATTTCTGCACTGCCCACTGAATAACACAACCGTAGATGTATACTGGTGATATTGAGAAAATCCTGGGATCAAGGATTCAGAGGAAAAATGATACTTTAAAAAGATAAAAAGATCAACAATTTTATCAACAATTCTACTTCAACTAGGCCTATATCCAGGAGGTCCTTCATTCAGACAGAAAGGTTTGGGTAGGCTAACCGGTATGATACGGAACAAGGAAGTGGATTCTCCAGAATATTCAATGAATGAATTATAAACAGCAAGGCAAAGGAATTCTTAGCTATTCCAGATTTGGAGTGATCCCAGACTGCAATGCGGACGTAATTAAAACACAACTTGCCACGCAAACAACCTTCAGAAGCAGTGTTTTTAGCTATTTCAAAGTACCTACACATGCCTCAGGTAAAACGAATAGCAGACAATAAGAAAGGCTCTAAAAATAGGACTAGAGACCGGAGACGAGAATTATAAACAGCTTCCAGAAATTTCGTAGTTGAGTCTACACAATGAGTCTAGCCCTAGGGTCGGACTACCGGTTGAATCTTCACGAAGGACACACTTTACCCCATGTCACAAAGAAACTATAGCCTATATTAATAATAATAGTGCCATTGGTTGGACGATTTTACATGTGACGCACATTAGGCCTATGTTAGATGTAAAGGTAGAATGTTGAAGGATAGGGAATGCACATGAGCGGCAGAGCCAACTTTCGACTTGGACATACCATCACATGGGCCTTTAGAATGAAGGGGCCTCAATCGTATCACACCCTAGGCCTAGCTCACCCTCGTATCCCACTATCTGGCGGTTCAGCCGGCGACTAGACATTATGTCAAACTAAACTGCGCAACAATATCAATAAAACAGTTCCATATACTACCACCACAGGTTGGCTGATAAAACCGCTGAGATTTAGAATGGTCAAACGTGAAATATGAATACATAGTTTGGTCACAGCTAAGCATTTCCTCCCCGGCCTCTGTCAGCTTCAACGAATGAATGGACGTTGCCGGTGTAGCGTTTCAAAATGGCTGTAGTCTGCCAATACGGTAAATAACCCCATTTGGTATGGCTAAGAACAACGGCTCAGAAAAGGCGTACAGACTTGATAATGGTTAGGTGAAGTACTTACTTTAGCCCCTATTTGGTTTCCACACTGTCCAGCTTGGATGTGTACGATTTCACGCATTTTGGCGAGTGTATTCGTCTGTTGCCGGGTGAGGTTATAGACCCTATGGGCGGCAGTTTCCTGGCGGTAACTGATCTGTCCCGGCGTCTGACCAAATTTATACCCTCGCTGAACGCGGAGTGATATCTGAAGATTCCAGTCTGATATTGAAGCCTGGTTCAAATACAATTACCTCTAAACTCCTTTAAACAATCGCAATTCGTGGGAAACCCCTGTTTACAATGAATTATGTTGATTAGGCTTGGATATACATTTCAGGAAATGTTATGCCCTATTTTCTGTAAGGGATGTATAGGATGTAAAGCGTCTGCATTGGTTTTCGCGGGCAGGTACCGACGAACAGACGCTCCACCTAGTGATAATGACAGGTGCACTGTCAGAGAAGTCAGAGAATGTCGCCTACGTCGTTATACTTGTCCTTCCTAGCATGTACAGGTGTGTATTTCTAAGTATGAATACTTATACTGATATGCCTACCTGTGTTTCCTCAGTGACCCTTCATTTCTTTCATAGCTTTTCATTCCTTTATCGGAAACATTCATCAATATCAGTAAGGCCTATCAATTTAATGTCGATGCTAAGTTCAAATGGATTTCATTCCTCGATGTGTTATTAAATTTAATAACTGTGATTGTCATCTGGGTTTTTAAAAATCAAACGAGTACCTAATTCCCGTGGTCAATGAAAATAATAAACAAATGGTTTAGTGATAATACGTAAGATAGTTAACGGATCATATAATTATTGGGTCCCATAGGTTCCGCCCTACTTCTCTATCACTCTAGTGTTTTTTCTTCTATATCAATACCCAATCTGCACGCAACTGTTAAAATGGTATGAAATGCTATTGTATCTATAATCAAGCTTCCATCTGAATGCCATTCGCCCCCAATGTTTAGTTTTACAATTCTAGAAATAACTATAGACTTTTAAAATAAGCTAGCGTTCACCTAGTTAGACAGGAAACTGATACCAGTCATCATATAATATTTAGGACCAGTCCCCTTCTTTTTTTTAGTTTGATCCAGTCGGCAGACGGAGTTCTTAAATAGGAATATATTGTTCACAAGGTTCAATTGATTGAGTATTTAATATCTACAGTATATATGCTTTATGGAGTTTTATGAGCCGAATAAGAAAAATGTGAAAATAATACTGGGATATTGCCATTCTAATTCTTTAAAGCATTGTCGATGATGATTTAGCGATGTATATGCCCAGATGACAGGTGTCTTAATTAATTTGAATAAAGGATTTGTAAAAAAAATAAAAATATTTAGGACCATCTGATCAAGTAGACTTGACTTTGATATGGGAATAATTAAAATATTATCAATCCACTTAATTCTAGTTTAAACTCGCCAACATTATTTGCTCGAACAATTTATAACATAATAGTGGGCGGTCGTAAGCCCCTGGTACAGATGTGGTGTTACATTAATTTGAGTATCTAATTATATTATTTTTAAAGACAATATTAATCTATATTCTGCCATGGAATCATTACTGCAATAACATAAATTACTTCTCCAGTATAATAATAATCTCTCCACAGAATATATGTGGTTGTACATGTGCATGGTTGTACTAGTTAGCAGGTTAACAGAAGCCTCTGACGTAATCAAAACCATACACAAACGGGCAATCATAGCAGTCAGGTGAAAGGATAGACTAGCATCAAGTCCCTCAGCCTAACTCAATGATCGCACACAGGGTCTCACTGATGCTTGGGTGTCACTGGGCTTAGGATTCCTCAGTCGAAGCAGTATAGTGATTCTAATATTACAGTTTTAACTTTTTTCAATATCTTGTTTATGAAACAAAACAAATTAATTTTTTTACACAACTCAAGTGAAAGGACATAACACAGGTGAAAGAACCTACCTTACCTGTGCGCATCCCATGAATCAAGTGATGCCTTGTAAGCTCACAGAAACACAATACTTCATGCCCGAACAAGAAAGAAAATGAGGCACTTCTATCAGAGACTACCTGACGGTATACATTGCGACGATATTGTTTTAAAGCATTGGGCCACTGAAATTGTCAATTTCCACCATGACCCGGTATATAAATGAATATTGTTCTGGGACTGATTTATTCTTGAAAATGATCGTACCTGTAATCGGCCTTTATATAACCATGCAAATTGCAATTGACAATCTTCCCACTATGTGTAATCTTAAGTATCTCGTATGCACACATGCCTTCCCACCTTGCAAGGGCCTGTTGTCGCAGTGCGACCAGGCACCGAGTTTGGTGGGTTGGGCATTTGTCATATGCAGTACTTACATAAGTGTGTTGTTGTTTCCCCAGTATAATCCATATAAGAACAGCTGTGACGTCCTATTGTTGAGTGTAACTGTGTACATAACCATATTCAATTCCATGCTTAGAGATCGGTTCAACTATGTAAAGCTATTGTCATATATTTTAACTCACTCTTATGGCTGACAAAGTTCTAAAATGGTCAGATCTAAACAACATTAGAGGTTTTAAAGTGGTGCAATATAATATCAGATCTATAATTCCGAAGATTGATGTAATAAGAAATGAGATTCTAACCAATAATATTGACATTATAGCTTTCACCGAAACATGGTTGAAGACAGGCATACCAGACTGCCTAATTGCTTCTAAAGGGTATGATATAATAAGATTGGATCGCAGCTACGGTACAAGAGGAGGCGGTGTATGTTGTTTTATAAGGTCCGACTACAACTATTGTGTGCCACCAGAAGGCTTAGTTTCTAACAATAATAGCGAAATTTTATCTATCTCACTAAAAAAAGGAAATGCCCCAACTTTCAAAGTTCTTGTCGCATATAGGCCTCCAGCGGGTAATATTAATGCTTTCATCAATGATTTACAGGACTGTAAGAGATCGGTATGTGCCAATTCCAATAAGAAATGTAACATCACTATATGTGGCGATATGAACATAATTATTTCGGTGAATGACAACAAGAAAAAGGCCTTGATGAATTTCTGCAATAATAATAATTTGACTGTGGCCTCAGATAAAATTACGCGTTATGGGCTACTGAAGAACTCCATCTTGGACCTCAGCTTAGTACAAAGCAACATTGATTTCTCCTCTAACATTGTCCCTTACTCCCTGTCAGACCACGAACCGACCCTAATAATATTTAAACGTGTGAACCCCCCAAGGCCAAAGATTCAAATAAGAGGGCGAGATCTTAGAAATTATTCAAAAATCAATTTAAATGCGGAAGTAAGGAAACATAATTGGGATGCCTATTATATGAAGAATAACCCAGATGAATGCTGGTCAGAAATGTTTGGTATATTATCCGAATCAGTAGACAAAATCGCGCCCATTAAACTGTTTAAAGAGAAATCGGTGCCCCCAACATGGTATACGCCAGAAATTAGAGACTTACATAAGGAGCGAGAAAAACTTTATAAAATAGCAAACAAAACAAAAAAGGCAGAAGATTTAAGGCGTGCCAGGACTACCCGAAACGCTTGTAATATATTAATTAAAAGACTGAAATCTGAATATTACAGGAACTTACTTTTCACTCATCGAAAGGATACAAAAAAATTCTGGCGCGTTGTTGGGGACATCAGTGGTAAAGACGAAAAGATAATTAAACAATTAACAATAAATGATAAGTTAGAAGAAGGGAAGGAAATGGTGAACTTGGTAAACGATTTTTACTGTAATATAGGATATGAGATTAATCAAAGAATTCCTGACACAAACAGAACTATCTCTGTGGAGACAGTGGCGACACCTTGGGTTGACCAACCTATTGATTCTAACAACCTCAATGAAATAATCCACAACATAGAGGGGAATAAGAATTCAGGCTGTAATAACATTAGTACTAAAATCTACAAAGACGCTTTTTCTATCCTACATGAGCAATTTAGATTCTTATTAAACCTCTCACTAAAAATTGGTATTTTCCCAACTATCTGGAAAACATCGATGGTGAAACTCATACCAAAGGTCTCTATCCCTAAATCCCCGTCGGACACTAGACCAATTTCCCTTTGTCATGTTGGCGGAAAAATCTTGGAGAAGATAGTAGTATCTCAGATTCATGACTATTTGCGAATTAATAATATAATGAATGAAAAACAATTTGGTTTTCAACAGGGTCGCTCCACAACCGAGTGTTTAGCAAAATTTATATCCGATATCAATATAAATAATTTTAATGATAATTACTCCATATAGCTTGCTTCATTGACTTCTCCAAGGCTTTTAACTCGGTAGTACCGGAAATCTTATTGGAAAAGTTAAAGGAATGTAAGTTCTCCGATCTTATAATTAAATGGATGAAATCATATTTAGACAATAGGAAACAGTACATAAAAAACGATGAGTTTATTTCGAATACTACTGATATAAATTTCGGTGTCCCACAGGGATCTGTATTAGGACCTGTGCTCTACTTAATATACGTTAATGATATTAAACATTTATCGATTAATAGTACGTGTCTACAATATGCAGACGACACTGCCCTCTACTGTTTTGGTAAGAGTGTTAATGACTGCGAGGCAAAAATGAACAGCGATATGTGTATCTTCAGCGCCTGGTGTAAATCGGACAAACTACTTGTAAATACTAAGAAGACAAAATGTATGCTGTTTGGTAAGAAGAAATGCAAAATGAAAGACAAAACAATCAATATCACCCTGGACGGAGAAATAATTGATCAGGTAGAAAAATACACTTATTTAGGGTTAATTATAGATCACCATTTATCAATGCTACCACATCTAAACAATGCAATGAGCGTTATAAATCAAAAACTTTTCATCTTCAGGAAAATCAGATTCAATTTGACTGACAAAGCAGCGTTAGACATAGTTAAATCCAAAGTACTCTCACTATTCGATTATGGTTTATTTTCACTATATGGACTGAATAAATATAATATAAAGAAGCTGCAGACACTGCAAAATAAAGCTCTGAGAGCGGCCATGCCCCATCTTAACGATGTGCGCAATGAAGTACTATGGAAAGAATGTAATATAATGAACATAGAAAATAGGATCTTATTTAACATCAGTAAATTAGCCCATAAAGAAGTATCATGAATAATTATGATGAACCTGCGAGACACACAAGAAGGGCTTTCGCCCCTACCCTGAGACCGCTACAAGCAAAAACAGAAGCTGAAGCAAAATGTTTATATAATAGTATCAGAGTGGTTTGGAATAAATTACCATCTGAACTCCGACTCCAGGGTGACCCACTTGTATTTAAATCTAATCTTAAGAAACACCTGCTATCAAATCAATAGATTGTATTGGTACAACTTCTTGCTTGATTCAGAGACGCAGAAAATAAATCTGTGTTGCTCTGTCCCCCTTGTCCTTGACCTCTGATGTCCGATATGTGTATGTATACTTTGCTGGGTGATTCAGAGTCGCATAGAATAAATCCATGCAGCTCTGCCCCCTCTGTCATTTACCGCTATCTTACTGATATCTGAAACGTATATGTATAAAATTTGTGATGTGTATTTATTGTAAATAAGTCTATCCTGGAAAGTACTCTGTTGGTACTGATTATCAAAGGTATTTCATTATATTCCTAATTGCATTGTAACGAAAGTAAAATCTCGATCTAAATCAGCTGAATGTATACCCATTCAGATCGATCATACTCACACATGAGCGTAAAGAAGAATGTCTTCCATTACTCACTACGACGAATTAGAAAATATCTAATTAGACTGTAACCCCGCTCATCTCATTATCATTATTTCATTACCCACATCTCATTCATCACCTCATTCTGTATAAAGTCGAATACTAGACTAGTTTTTCTCATTAGATACTATGTGTTTCATGTATAATAAAAAAAATGAAATAAGAAGGTATATTGCATATGCCCTGCGACAAATTGTACATAATAGATACAGGGCTCTTATGAAAAACAGTGTAAGTTGAGATGTTCCCTGTATGTAAATAAAAATATTTGAACAAAAAAAAATGCCTATATTAAAGAACGTTTCTTTGGGAATACATTTCTTGTACAAACAGGTTCCATCAACCGCATCTGTGACATGAAGCTAAATAAACTCTATACAACAATTCAATGTATATAAAATCATCAAACAGTTTGGAATTCAATTTTTGTTTAGGTAAAAGCGAAATTGTTGAATCATAGGAAAACAATTCAATAGATTACTGATATAATTATTTAAATGAGCGTATATATATGCATAATTAAACAAAGCTGTGTTACCAGCTATAGTTCCGAAAAATGCTATTTTCTATTTTGTGATGTATTGTAACTTGGGGAATCTTCTTGAAATTAAAAAAAAAACGTTATTAATCCTTTGTTTGTACCCCCAAATTGTCACTGTAGAACAGCAAAATCTCCAGAAAAGGTCACTTCATGTTTGACTTTGGAAATGGTAATGTTGACTTTCACAAAGGTCATTGATAAGTTGCCTAATTGGAAGTGTTCTTAGAACCCTGTCATATGCTTAAATTAAGTAGTCAAGGGATAAATAGTCCCAGAGATATGAACCTAATATTCAAATTTAGATACAAATTTTAGGTTTGACCATGGAAGGGATGACCTTGACCTTGATAAAAGTCCTTGATAAGATGGTTAATGGAAGTGCTCTCAGAGCCCTATCACATGCTTCAATTGCGTAGCCAAGGGATACTTACTTTAAGAGGTACATACCTATTTCTATAAGTTTAGATCTAACTTTCTGGTTTAACCTTGGAAATGGTGACCGTGACCTTGACAAAGGTCATTGATAAGTTGGTTAATGGAAGAGCTCTTGGAGCCCTATCAGATGCTTAAATTTTGTAGTTAAGGGATAAATAGTTCCAGAGATATGTATCAATTACTCAAATTTTCACCAGAATTTCAGCTTTGACCTTGAAAATAGTGACCATGACCTTGACTAAGGTTATTGATAAGATGGCTTATGGAAGAGCTCTCAGAGGCCTGTCACATGCTTAAATTTTGTAGTCAAGTAATAAATAGTTCCAGAGATACATACCTATTATTCAAATTTACATCAAAATTTCAGGTTTGACCTAGAAAATGATGACCTTGACCTTGACAAAGGTCATTCATAAGATGGTTAATGAATGTGCTATTGGAGGCCTATTAGATACTTAAATTATGTAGCCGAGCATTACTTGCTTCCAGAGATACATACATATTGCTAAAAGTTTAGATCAAAATTTCTGGTTTGACCTTGGAAATTGTGACCTTGACCTTGACAAAGGTCATTGATAAGATGGTTAATGAAAGTGCTCACAGAGCTCTATCAGGTGCTCAAATTTTGTTGTTGAGGGATAAATATTCCCAGAGATATGTATCAATTACTCAAATTTTCACCAAAATATCAGCTTTGACCTTGAAAACAGTGACCATGACCTTGAAAAAGGTCATTGATAAGATGGCTAATGGAAATGCTCTCAGAGGCCTGTCACATGCATAAATTGTGTGGCCTAGGGATGAATAGTTCCTGAGATACAGGCTTGTATATTTAAATTGGATTTAACCAAAATTTAGAACAGAGTGAAAAGTAAGCCTTGGTTACTATAGCAACGCACATTCCAATGACACCTGGCATGGGTTCTTTTTCTTTCCCGTGATGTCACTTACTACTTATATGCAATAGGTTGTCATTTTTCCCTATTGTCCTATTTTTATAAGGGAAAATAGGATGTCACTTTCCAGAATGTTGCTATTTTTTGTACTTCAAGGTCATATATGGTGACCTTGACCTTGATCAAGGTCATTGATTTGAAGTCTGCAGATAGCCCTTATATACACCTTCATTATACCCAAGTTTGGTCACATTCCTGATAACAGTGTAGAAATGGGACCCTAAAAACCTAATTTCTGCTAGAGTACAAAAAAAACACAAGTTACCATGGAAACGTTCCATTTGAACCCCAAATCACCGACGGCCAGATGGCAGACAAGTAGATTCTGATGATTCAAACCCCGTAGTATCAAAAAATCACCACCGCGAAAAATCCCCAGGGGGGGGGAGGGTTTTGGTACCTGGCCCATGGTCTATCAATTCTTGCTGTCCATCGAGGTCCATAATTCAGTATCAGTGTCACTACAAAGTTTGTTCTATAGTTTGAAGTTATCTGGCATGAATATTTTAACCAAAATTGGAAACGTTAAAGTAACACTTCTCACTGTTCTGGCCTTCATTCACGAGTAACGGAATTTCTACTTAATTTTCTGGTACTTCTTATACTTCCTAACTAATCCCTGGTGATATCAAAACTTTGTTATCCATAGTTTTTTTTAGATATTTGGAGAAAATAGTGAGTAAACTTGGACCTAAGTAAATTTTACGAATGGTCGGTCCAAAACAAAATTCTTGTTGATATTAACAAGACCAAGGCCATGCTCTTTGGAGGGAAGAAGAAGGAAAACACCCAAGTCTCATTTAAAATTAATAAGAAAAATATTGAGCAAGTCTCTAACTATACCTATCTAGGTATAATCATTGATAGTCGGCTAAATTTCATGGAGCAGAGTAATCAGTTAATTAAAACGTTACATTATAGAATTTACCAATTATCGTTAAAAAAACCCCACTGTTTTGATGGTCAAAGCCAATATATTATCAATAATAGACTACTGCACCCCATTTATCAGTAGATGCAACCAGAAAACGCTAACTATTATTCAAAGGCTTCAAAACAAGGCACTAAACACTGCTCTGAAATGCCCACCCGAACTTCTACCGAAGAAATCCACTTGTCAACCAAAACTATGAAACTCAAAAATAGAATCGATTTTCTTCTCTCCAAACTCGCATTCCTATCAGTGGCTAAGCTTAACAAGTTATAAGTTTATTAAGTTAATCAATCATTTAATGAACTATTTTTCTGTTTAACTTTATAATCAGTTTAAGTTAATGTATATATTGTGCGTTTCCAAAGGAAACGAATTCTACGGTCAACTATTTGTGCGCAATGGCTAGATTATGAATATCAGAAGTACTGTAATCTGAAATGCCTCGAATGTCTGTATTAGAAGAACACAGGAGTGGAAGTAAAATTCAGTTTATTAACAACTAGGAAAGTTGCACGCTCCCTGTTTACAAAGGCAGTTGGATAAACATGAAAGTACAATGCAAGGGAATTAGACATAAGACATCAAACAACATATTGTAATCTAATAATACACAATTGTCTTTTAGTCTTTGCAATTCCTAGCTTGTCTGTCTCCAAGACTTGAAACCCAGAAATCCCAAAGGGTGTAGTAGGTGTAGATCACTCAGATTCAGTCATGGGTGGTCCTCTCTAAATGGGTTCCTCTCAAAACCTATACAGTGGCCTTAAGTGGCAACTTGTCAATCAGACCAAGATAGCCAATAGAATACAACAAATGTCAACCAATAGGATGTCACACTGGCCTTCAGGGATTTACTGCAGAGATGGTAGAAGGTTGTCAATCAAGCAGTCCTTGCATAAGTGCAAAGTTAGTAGTGTTGGCGTGAATTACATCACACAGAGATGGGCATCCAGATATCCTCCCAGATAAGTGTCCACACTCCTCACACCAATCCTCAACCAACACCTCAAAATGTATCACATGAACTTGCTACTCAGGATGATTGACAGAATGGTACCCAATTCACTAACATTCACGATTTAAAAAAAAAAAAAATACCATAGAATGTAAAAACAACAACGCCCTCCCAGAAGCAAGAGTGACACGCCAATTTGATGCCCCTATGTTAAAATTATTCAAACCCAAACGAGAATCTGACAAACAATCCCTCGACTTTAAGGTTGCCATAAGATGGAACAACCTACCTATTAGACTTTGCAATATAGAAGATGTTAAAATTTTCAAAACACAGATCAAAAAATATTATTTAGAAAAAGAGTAATTAAAACCCTTTTGCTCGGCTCGCTCTCATTAACACTCCCACCTCACATAAGAATATTTACTTTATAGTTTGTTATAACTTTTCATTCCTCATTATTTCTCACATTGCCTTGTTTCTGATCAGTAGATCGAATTGTATCACCTCTGATATTTGTATATATTTAGTATCTATACTAATAATGGTTCTCATATGAATTAAGATCCAAGATATCTATTATATTATATCAAAATAGATTTAACAGGGTAGGCAAAGGAGAAAACACACTATGGAGAAAACTGTTCGCTGACATATCAAATTTATTAGAAAACAACAAATAAAGAGTGCCATATGAAAGGTAATCGCGACCTGGTTAAACCAACAGGCAGGTGAAACCCTTTAGGATGTTCTAATATTGGTAATCGATTGCTTGTTTATATGATTGTCCCATGTTCGTCAGGAGTAAGAGCATATATGTATATCTGGATGTCGATATGCTTAGGCGAAGAGGAAAGCTTTGTTGATATATTGAATAAAGAAGTTGATATAAAAACAAAAACAAAATAATAATGGTTCTCACTGTTTTATAAGATAAAAGATAAGAAATGTACCACTTCATGGATAGACATGCAGATGGCCTAGAAGAAAGCTGAATGTCAGCGATGTGTTCTACTGCAAATTTTCACAATGTGTATAAAAAATAAAAACGTTAAAAAAAACCCCCCAAAAATGAGTGTGCCCTGTACGTCTGTCCCCCACCCCCAAGCGAAGTTTGCAATAGTTGGCCAGCACCATCCGAAATTACCACAGATCCGAAATTACATAAGTGTAGATCAATAATGAAGTATGAAGATACATTTTCAAACAGTGCAGGTACATCATCTTTCAAGGTTCTGTGCATGAGGTAGTATTTTCACAGATAATTGTGTCAACTAATCTCACCTGGACAATATATCCAGGTATAACATGAGCACCTCTTATGACGTCATATCAACGTTGTTAAGAGACCTGTGAGGTGTTGGTTACCTATCGGCTGGAGACGTTCCTAACGTCCAGTTGCATGGTAGCATCCATAGGGAGTGGACCTGTCGTCTCGTATAATTATTTTCACAGATTTGGTTTGACAAATGGGTCAGATTTTCAGAAAAATTTCACCAGGCAAAATATGAAGAACAACTGGAGAACTGGTGCATGGTGGGATAAGAGTAATAACCGTAGGATGCTATGAGCATGTGTGAGGGAGGCGCACCAAGTTTGGTTGTAAATAGAAGTCATTTTGACTTTTTCCAGGAAAAAAGTGGAAGGGTGCTGACGGTCAAGTAACAGCGATCATTGGCATGAATCATGTCAGGTTAGTATCGATTTCATGAAAAAGGACTTATAGATGCCTTGAGGTTGCCTTATACAATGCAATATACAATTTGATATTAGCGAGTACCCACTAGTGGTGTGTCAGCTCCTACAAATGTGTCAAAGTCTAAATAAAATTTATTCTTCGAAATTAATTGTACATTATCTGGAAGATTATTCCAAAGAGACGGGAGTTGAAAAACAAAGGATTTCTTAAACATTTCATTCTTAGGCGTGGGAGTTTTCATTTTCTTCCCTTTTCGAAGTCTTATAAGTGTAACATTTCTTGTGTCTAAATACCCGTCATTTCAAGTTTTGTTGAATGCCAGTTGACTTTAGGACTACCCAAATCTTTCTCATGAAAAATAACTGTATCATCAGCGGAAAGCTGAATGGTACAGTGTCTTCCACTAACTGGCACAAATCATTGATATAAATGACACACATTATAGAAACTAACGAGTTACCTTCATACAATCAGAGCACAACATTGGTCTCTAAGCTTTTATGTGTCATGTCTTGGGAAGCATTAATGTTGATAAGTTTCATAAGGGCTCATGATTAACGTTAACCATGCAGTAGTCGGCGAAAGATCATGGATATTTCTTACCGAATATACTAACGTGAGCCCATATCTCAATGGCCTCAACAGTATTATAACTGACAATATACTATGCACATGCCTTATTGTAATACCTTTCTATTGTCTGATGATTGTTGTATAAACATACTAAATAACCAAAAAATAAAAGAAATAAACATTTCCTTGAAATCCCAGGGTGATAGTTGTGCATTTTATGGGTCATGTCACTGAGCCTTGTGAAGCATTGATTTTAGTAACATTTAATGGAACATGACCACTTTATTACTCAGGTGTTCAGACATACCCATTAGTTTTGTTGATGATTAAGGCAAAATGGCGTATATTTTAAATGTCCTTTAAATGTTTATGTTTAAATGTCATATATGAATGAAAATTGGTTTTATCCAGTACAAAACATTTTCCAGAATTATGTCTCATGGTATCAGAGGGTTGATTTGTGTATTCTGTCAGGCATTCGATCCTCAGCACCATCCAGTAATCCAAGCCTTGTCCCGCTGTGTGATTGAAATAGGGTATATCCCAGACTCTGGTGGGTCGATCTCATTCAACATATGTCTTTCAAGTCTCTCCTTCAACTCATTCACCTTTTCAGGCATTTTGGTTGACAAATCCACCCTCTCTTCTGGATCAGCTGCAATATATATAAATTAACATTAACTTAACATTAGCCCATACAGCTTGGCAGCTAGCCCTGTAGAATTATAGGGGTTGGTGCTAATCATTATTAATATTGAATTTTTTGAATATTGAATGTTCTTAGTTACAAAGTCTTCAGTTATTTTACCTGTAAGAATATTGATGATAACAAAACTGTGATTTGATAGATTTGAAAAAAAAACAGGAATACATTCAATTCAACTCAATACCTTCTATGTCAAACAGTAACGTTCTGTTTTCTAAAGTTTGGGCAAAGACTGAAGCCTGGAGGAACATGGTTATATTATATGGCAATCCAATAGTTCCTGAGCAGAGTGGACTGTTAAAGTTTGAAACACGCCTAACTCTCGGATTGGCAAATGTCTCATTCTCAGCAACTGTGAAACCAAGAGTGTTGTCCTGAATCCATCCATCATTTAATCCAGCAGATTTATGGACAAGTTTGTAATTATCATAGCTGCAAAGGAGAAATATCATTGCCCCTTTATATTAACGCTGTATTCTTGTAAGGGTGGTATCGTAATACATTTCCATGCTAATCTGAATAATATCTGATAATGTTACAATCATGGGGGGTACATACCTAAAAAAGTGTTTTAAATATCTGCTGAAGGAATAGCCAGTTCAGATATTTCTTCTTATTAGGTATGATTAGTTTCAACTTTCACATCACAATTATTCCTTAATTCGGCTCTAGACTGTATTACCCCTGACCTACTCTGTCTACTAAGCTTTATAAAATCATTTAAAAAAACAACATCAAAGGTAATCTAAACAAGACTTACTTAAGATAAATCTAGTTGAGTCTAGATATATAGAGCAGATTATATTTTGCGTATTTATTTTAATTGAAGAATCAGAATAAAAAGCCAATCCCTTAACCAGAGCACCTCCCTGCTAATGTTGAGCTCTTGTAACAACTCCCCATGAACAAAGCTCTTGCTCTGCTTTGACAAGAAAGGTAATTCAGTGTTCTAAGCAGTGTCCCAACTATACAATCATCATCATATTTCAATTCCATCATAGAATAGTATTACAGATTAGATACGGATTGAAATGAAAAACTATGGCAACATCAAGCTGTACTGAAAAGATAAATAAAAAAGTTACAGCAATAATACAAATACCTCAATGCCCCATATCCAAATACTGATTCAGAGTCCACATGATAAACTACTTCTCTTCTAGCTGATTTTCTACCATGGCACAACATGTTACTTTGGTCAACTCCATCCAAGACACTTTTCGAATCTAGGACAAGAGAATATTTCATGAAAATCATCATCATCATAACAGCCATCCTTTTGTCTGGAGTGACAGGGTTTAGGCTTGATATAGTTGATATTTCTGTGGAGGGCATGTGGAATTCTCACCAATTTCTCCTTTTGCCATAGAAACAAATGTAGGCAACCAATCTGTCATATGTATTCTCCTATAAAAGAGAATATAATGAAATGTAATGAAATATATATGAAATGAATATAATGGATATAATGAATATAATGAATAATATAATGAAATATAATGAAACTACCTTAATCTGTAGTTTATACAACACCTAATATAATAATTCAATATAATTTTGTGATACGTTTATAAAGAATCCAGTGGAATAATCAATGAAACCTTACTCATTATTTATGTAGCCATGCTTTGTAATGATAGATTGGGGACCACTAATGAAGCCTGGTACTCGCTGTCCACCCTCAAATGTGCTTGCTTTAGCTCCTCGTAATGGATAGTTGCTTGATGGTCCAATATCACCCCCATTCTGTAAATATTAATAAACTTTCTCTTTTTGGAAGCTAGGACCTTAGGGGTCAGATTTTCAGAAAATGCACAATTGGCAGCTGTATACTTTTAGGAAATTCTGCTAAATTAAGCTGAAATCTGGGTAAATTCGAGAATATTCGGCATTGCATTGATTCTAGCAATCTGTTTGGTTAGGTTGAACTGTATTTTGAACTTTATTTTTGCCTGAAATGTGGGTTATTTGAGAAAATTGGTGAAAGTGAGTTGTACATTTTCTGAGAATCTGACCCATAGATATGTTCTAGTATGTATGAAAAATGCAGTCATATAAATTTGCTCACACCCTTGATATGGATCTTTATGGGGGATTGTTTATAATAATTTATACAGTTTTCAAGGGGAAATTGATGGCACAAAATTATGTGCTTGCAATAGAATGTCTTAATAATACTTTATTATGCTGTTATGGGATTGGAGGAGTTGTAAAACATACATCTGCTGTCATGGCTATTATTGTGTTGTCAAATAATCCTCGCTCTCTCAGTTTGGCCACAACTTCCCCAACTGCTTCATCAACATGGGTGATCATTCCTAGAAACACAGGGACATTACTGGCTCTAAATATAGTTAAGATAATTCCATATAAATTTATGTTTACGAAATCACATATCCATCTTCACTAAATCACAAAGAAACTTAAGGTCAGAATGAATATTAATATTGATACCAAGATATTCTTTGCGCCATTCATCCTCAATGGAGCCATAATGGACAAGGTATTTTTCATCAACCTGAAAGAAAGATTTCCATCTTTGCTAAATGCACAACTTACAATACTGATTAGTGAAAAAAATGTAGGTGTATTTCCAGTTTAGACCAGCTGAAAGCTAGGTAAGGGGCAGAGGAGGTAACTTATTTAAATTAATATTAACAGGAAAAAACATATCAGGAACTGAAAAATATATTTCAAAAGTATATATATATCATAATGTAAAACAAGAGAAATGTACTCAGTTTCTCAGGATATATGTGGTGTGTGTAGGTGTGTGTGCTGGGTCGGGGGGTGGGGGGGGGGGGGGAGGGGCGGTAGTGGGGTTAGGAGGCTTGTGTTCCTGCTTTTATTAAAGTTATATTTGGGTACCAAAAGGGGGTCAACCAGAAACATACCTATATTTGTGCCTTCAACAAAAGCTAAAACAAACCAAATTATACAGAAAAAATAAAAGCAATTACTACTTACCTGTACAGGGACATGGGGAGCAGGAAAAGACATGAATAAGAAGAAAGGTTCACTTCCACTTCTGTCAATGATATCCAGAGCCCTTTCTTTGATAAGGTCCTAATTAAAAAGAGAAAACATTACCTTATCCGAGCCCCACATACTACCATGTTTTCATTTTCCAAACACGGGATATCATGTGTAACGTTCTTACATAAGTATTTCATTTAATATTTATTTGATAGCGAAGTGTGTGTGTGTGGGGGGGGGGGGGAAGCTATTTTACATGAACTTTAATTATTGCAGATGCTCTACATGATCACTGCCATTGCTATGAGTCATGTGACCGGAGGTGACATATATGATGACCACTACTTGACCCAGCCACTTTCAGTTGTAAGCAATATGTTACAGTAGCATTAGTGGACACAGTCCTATTATGTTTCAATTGATTTGAATCATAGTTTTGCATAAAAGAATGTTGAGCAATGTAGAAGGCTTTACCTATGAGCTTGAATATGCCATGCGATTAAAAGTATCGAGATATCTATACTCCAGTGTGAAAACAAAACGTGTGGCAGGTCAATAATTGTTGACATGTATAATTATATGTCTTGAATGTGGACTAAGGTGGCTTAATTCAAGAGAAAGAGATCATCCCATGTCATGAATAAATATAAATCACCCATAGTCGTGCTGTTTCTGACCAACATGTCTGCAACTCGTGGTCTTTTCTCATGTTTGTGATGCAATAATGATTTCAAATACTATAATGCTCTAGAAGTAATCATAAAACATTTAACTATAATGATTCTGCTTTTTACAAAACATTTACATATAGAATACATCTCATTTTAGTTTCCTATAATTATGTGGTATTTAGACTCTAATTGCTTAATAAGTCCCTTTTAAATAGATGGGACACCATTGTTACTTACTGTTGACTATATAGGCTTACAGAAATAATGAAGAAAACACTACTGATATAGAAACAAGTAGATAATTGATTATTGTAGGTCATCAGACATTCGCCTGCGATGCTTACAGTAACATGGATGCCCTGCCTCGACTTGTCAACTCTTTCTTGGTCATACCAATCGAATGCAGAGTCTGAATAATATGCAAGAATATAACCAATATAACTCAGCACATTATTAGCCAGCCTTCTAAGCTCTAGAAGAAAAACGACCAAAAACCAAAATTGATAATAATCCAGTAGTGTATCGCATTCTGTTAGCATGTTTCCTCTCTTGCCCTGATATTACCAAATATATCATAATATACTACCATGAATTGAAGATTTGCTTTGGCTACTATTGGGAGCAGCCTTACTCCTTTCTCAAGCCATGTCACACAATTTGTACAATAAAATCACATATTCTCCTTAAATTCGGATCACTATACTCCTGAAATCGTAGCCCGATTCTCCACCATTATCAGATAGGGAAGTAGATGATATCTCAGGAATAAGAGACTATACTAATCAGTAATAATCCTTGATAAAGAGAGAGACACTGAAGACACTTGTATTCGTCGTGAAGCCTCAGTGTATACTGAGAGAATCATTTATTTATATATTAGTAAGTTGTGTTAGTGTATAGGTGGCGTGGTGATGTACCAGGCCCACTGAGTCTTGGCTCAATGCCCAAACCTACAGCCTGACACCATGATGTTTCATACCCTCTTCCCGTTACTTGGAAGTGAACCTACCATTTAGATATCTTGACTGTGAACATCGTGTGTAAGAATCCAAATATCCATTTAATGTTCCATAAAATGTATCAAATCCTCTCCTAGTTGGAACATAATCTAAACGACAATGTCCTGCATGCCATCTTAAATAGGAAAATACCTTGTTGGTTATATCAGAAAAAAAATGACATAAAATAGATAAAAACATCAAATTCTGATTTGTTATCAGTCAGAAAAATAATTGCTACCCATCTGAGTGTGTTTTGGTTTTCTCTTGTCTATTGATTCATAACTCAAAATTGAGAAATAAAATGATACTTGCTGACATTACGTGGTAATACATTAGTGCAAATGCCGTACCTACTTGACTTACTACTTACCTGTACAGGGACATGGGGAGCAGGAAAAGACATGAATGAGGTTTTTAAGGCTATTTTAAAAAGCTAGGTTGGTTCTACAACTGGCTTCTTATTCGAGCCAGGTTTATATTCAAGACCTGTCTTTCATGTATGCCAATTATATAGGCCATAAAATCAGAGGTTTGTTTTAAAACCCATTGTATTTCATTAAAAGATGATCAGTTGATTGGTGATGGATTCACAGCCTAATATCTACAAGGATGTGCACTTTCTGTACAGTACTACCTTATGTGAACGTGTATAACTTTCCCTTACCTCTACCCGCGGCTTCTATTCAATATCCACATTCTAATTAACTAAGACCATACTCACACATGTATACACACTGCCTCAATTCATACAAGGCTTGTATGTTCAGATGCCGGCTTTTAAATTGAGGAAAAATGATACTGTTAAGACTAAAAGTAAAGCTACTGGCTGAGGTATATTTCATGACATCCGTATGATAAAGACTTTAAATTCAAGTTACTGCAGAATACTCACTTCCCTAACACATGAGTAGAATAGCCTAACTCTTGCAAGTGTTCCCCAAGTAGTTTCTCTCCAAGAGGGATATACAGCTGACGATCTGGTTCAACTACCGACCTCTGAAATAGTCAGCTGTAAAATTGTTGACCAAGTAAGTGTGCCATAATTGTCATTTAAGTTGCTTAACCCTGCATGAGCATATGGGTACCAAGATATGACTTCTTGAACCAATCCTGTATATATAATATGCCATATTTTATTCTTCATATCACCTTGTTTCCTGTCTTTGATTTCTTTTAAATTCCCGAATCGTAACCTCTGTGCCAAATATATATAATTCTTATAATGCTGTTTGGTATCATAAATGCACAGTTAAATTGCGTAAAACAATGAGTATTTTTATGTAAATTATTTGGGGGATATTATTTTGAAAAAATATTTTTCTCCATAACAGATTGCTAAATGCGGTATGACTAAAAGACGCACAGCACCGAAAACCCACACAGCATCCGCACAGCACCCGCACAGCACCGTCGCTACTTGCGTGACTAATATTAGACGTATCTCTTCACAGTTTTTCACATGAAATATTCAATGTATAACTGAGAAATTTTGGGATATCAATAATGATGGGTGGAACTCAAAAGCCAGAAAATAGGGGGTTTATAAGTTGAATAGTTTTACTCTAATTAACTGTCAAAGTTGCAAGTTGTAATTTAATTTGATCTTGGTTTAGCCATGTCGTATAACAGGCAAGAGAAATGATAGTTTTCTTTGCTAGTAGAAGTATTACACTGTATGACAATGTATATAAACGTCTAAGTTGAAATTGATATTGAGAGAATATGAAAGATATTGATATTGAGAGATAACGTAATACAAGTTTGTGTTATTAGGTCTAAATAAATAATCCATTAGAAAGCCATTGATAAGGTTATCCCATCACTAATTTGCAAGAAATGAAAAAAGTGGTGGGAAAAAAGTGACAGAGATAGCGCATCACAAATGTTTGACCGACAATGAACATAGGCTTGTGCTGCCTTCCCCTTCACAGAAGACGTCACATTGATGACGTCACCCAATACAAATGGTGACGTACTCCATTTCTGTTCACATAACAAGCTTCCCAACCTTTTCATTTTGTGTGGGGAGGCTATGTGACGGAGATTATGTATTTGACCAACATTTGACAACCAAAGTGATAGTGAATATCTTTTAGTGGCTTTATCTGAATTAGAAACAATTCACAATTGCTATGCTTTTTATGAGATTTTTCTATAGTTAATTAATGCCTTGAGATATAAAATAGCCTTTTTATTCAATGTGTTGACTTGGTATGAAAATACATATTTTTTTGACCGACACAGTGATCTCTGAACGCATGATTTTAAATATATATATTTCATATTTAAATGAGAGTAAATACATTAAAAAATTGTTACATTAAAGCAACAACATAACTTCATACTGATGTCACATTTTCTTCATTGTAGAAGAATTTGTTATATCGATTTAGCAACTTACAGTGGAGGTATGTTTGGTCGTTGTCAAAATTGCTGCCATATTTCGTTGACATTTTCTTTTAAAATGTATATTACCGAACTATTTATGGGAGTATTTGGAAGATATTATCTTTTCTATCCCATCAAATATCAAGCAACATGAATATCAATACCTCATTATTCTAAACTGAAAAGTCTTAAGACTTTTCAGTTTATTTAAATTTTCACCAAAATTGACGGAGATCACTATTTCCTAGTACCTGATAAAGGCCCTATATATATGTTATAAGACGTACATTAATGTGCGTTGATCCTCCTTTTATTCAGAGTATTTAATAAAGTTGCCCATTCTCGCAAGCATAAATTCAAAATAAACCACGAGTAGTTCCCACAAATATTACAATAATTATATGACTTGGACAGTGATTAAATGACAGTAGGTTGATCTAAATATCAGGAACTTCGACAGCTATTTACAGTAAAACTATACCAGTTATAAAACCCATATTTACGGCCTTTTGAGATCCGCATTCAATAATTTGTATTCTCAAATATCATGGTGATCAGAAGAATATTTCCTGAACAAAATGGCAAAATGGTGCGTCTAATATTAGTTGCACAAGTAGCGGCGGTGCTGTGCGGGTGCTGTGCGGGTGCTGTGTGGGTTTTCGGTGCTGTGCGTCTTTTAGTCAGACCCTGCTAAATGCTTGCTTCTGAAGAATTACCACATTGATGGTTAGCATTGTAAAACCAACTTACCTGAAGACCAAGGCGATGTGCATACTTCCCAGTTAGGAATTCTCCACGAGAGCTGGGGATGAATATCAAACCCTTTCATATTTAGGTCCTTACAGAATATGATCTTTATTTTCCTAGGCAATTTTGTGGTTTATGACAATAGGTATCATTGCAAACTATTAATGACAAATATGAATGATCATTGATATACCTTAAAAAGTGTCACCAAGTATTGCTTCTGCACTACAGGATGCTATTATTCGCCATTATTTCATACATTTATCATAAATACAGATTTGATATATCGTATCTACCATGAATATGCCATTGAGGGATATATATACTACCCGGTCGCTTGAACTAAGTACTTTTGGGAAAAGTCTATGACTTGGCTTTAAGTTGTTCCTTTTTAGGCATATTTAAATACATGTAATATACTAATCTGATGAACACATTGCTTTCACTGCTTAGAATATCCTTAGAGTAACTTAGAGTAATATGGGGACAGAGAAAGCTTATTGCCGGCCCAAAGATGAAGGTGCAGAAGGGCTTTGTGCACCATGATAGTCACCGCCGATGCCCGCCTCTCTCCAGAACCTCATGGAGTTCTGAGTGAACTGGAGATTAATTATTGTTATATGAATAATAATAATAACTATTATTCATATCAAAAACTCATAACTTTAAAATGATTTTTTTAAATTGCAAATAAATCTGTTGGAAATGGTCAGGAGCACCCCACTACTAATGGCAAGATGAGTGCTAATTAATTACCCTGCTGGGCGGCGGATAGGATGAAAGTACGGTAATTTGTACTCTGTCCTATACTTTCTCTAAAGAATATCACACTTATTGCTAAGCAACTCATTTCATGGCCCTTTAATTACCAGCAGGTTAGTTAAACTGTATCTATATAAGTCATTTCCTGAATAAAAAACCCTAAATCTTTTATTTACTTACGGAGTACAGATTAAGTAAACATAATTCCTGTTCAGGATGACCCCCGAGCGGGCTAACTGCTCCATGTGGGGTGTGTGCACTTCATAGTTGTTCCAGCTTACATCATTGTAGCCCAAATCATCAAGCATGATGAAGATCATATTTGGCTGGTCAGCCTGTGGGACATCGTTGGTTCCTTGTAATGTTGTATATTCAAATTTATTATACATGCATTGCTCTGAGAACAACGTATCGAGAGTGAGTTATGCACAGTGCATATGTTACCAGTGAGTTCTGTGTGGTTGTCATGGCAACCAATGCATTTTTACCAAGTTTACTGCCAAAATTCTACTAATTTTCTATTCATATTATTAAAAGCAAATATATAATGAAACAGTTAATAACTCCTTGGTGCGAATCACTTAGAATATTGCACTTGTTGCTACACAACCCATTGTTATAATGTATTGTAACATATGCCCTTTATACATAGAATTTTCATTTTTACCACTACCTCCTGCCTGTACGCAGACCCAAGGTGAACTGATTATTACAGGTTGTGATTGGTCTGTATTCAGGGTTATTCACGCTTGAGTTGGTTGAAGTCATGTATGAAGGGTGCAATAAAAGTGGGGCTATTATACAAGAAAGATTCGAATTTGGCTATCTTCTTACTTTTAGACACCTTATGGCAATTTAGAACCAAAAATAAAGGTTTTTGATTCGACATTCTTCTTTGTTAAGGACATAATTATGATAAATAGTGAATGGAAATCGCTACTAGAAATCTCTTGTCCAATAAATATTCAATTACCAGCACCTTAATTGTTCCATTCTCTATACATTATGTCCACCAGTCGACCTTGGTTGAAAGCTCACCCTGATATGAGCCAAATATATATGAAAGTACATCAATGAAATAAGGGGCATAAAGCAACCAACTGCATCCCCCAACCCCAACACACAGACACACACGCTCCAAATTCCCATCCTCCCAAAGCTGGGCGAGATTCTACTAATCTAGCCCTGCTACATCGTTATTGCTTTCTGCGGGCAGGAACTATTATAGTATCAAATGTTTGCCAAATAAGTTGAAGCCAACTAGACAGTAAAATCCAATAGAAACAAATCCGTTATTTCATTCACAAATCCAATATTTTGAACTTTATGCAAATCATGTGGTCATGCCCACTTGGGAGAATAAAGAAACATGCTAAATAATATAACTCCACATACATTGATATAATCACAGAACTAGAATATATAGAGTTCTGATTATCATGTTCTTATTGTAGATTACCTTTCAATATGTGATTTATATTTCGAAAAATAGCCAAATTTATTATATATTCATATACATTTGAACTGTAACAATTTGTTTAATGACCATGTGGTGGGCTAAATCCAAACCAATCTTTTCATTACATTATAAGCTATACTAACTAGCATAGGGCCTATTAAATATTATTTACATTAAAGTATGGATAGTCTTACCTTGTTCATCTGAAGGACCTTGGAATTGAAAGAAAAGTCCAAGTGTTGACAATCCAATGGCAGTGATTGCCAAAGACCCTAGGATCGCTATTAGAATTTTTGAATCCATTGCTTTACTGTAGATGCACCAGAGTGAAAGAGAATGCTGTCATCCAGGCCCAGAGATGGGAGTCTACTGATGGGCTGTCCTTTTATGACCTTCTCACCCAATTGTAAAAGGGAAGGAGTGGCTGTATACATAAAAACTCTGAGAAATGGTCTCATAAATCATGGAACAGTAAAGGTTATTAGCTTATAATTGCATCACTTGGTTTTGGATGATATATTAGTATTCAAGGGTTGACTGAGGGTATGTGGATTTGGGTGCTTTGGATTGGCAGGCCAAATTAAGGCTGATGGTAAAGCATTGAGACTGCCAAATACACATATAAGTAGGATATTGTCATGGCATCCAGTGACAGAGGCATGTTTTCCTATTATATCCTCTAGTTTGGTTGAGATTCTCTATGTTTTGGTAAAATGACTTCTAGACTCTACGCGACCAACCGCTTTTGAAAAAAGCCGCCATCAGCTAATTTTTCACACCCAGAACTGTTGTACCGGTTATCACGGTAGGGTGCTATAGAAGGAGAAACGAGAATTATTGCCGTCTTTGCAAACACAATAAATGATCGGTCAGCTTTTTCTCCTGTCTGAATGATATCTTTGTTTTGTATGCAACGTAATTAGCCACAGATTACTGGAACATTATTGTCCAGAAAAGAAGATATAACCACATTTACCACTTTTGATTGCTGTGTTAAGATTTTCCGAGCGCACATTGCCACCCTTTAGTATGTGTAAACGCTATTGCGATTGCTCATAACCCATGCTCTTCTACCCATTCCGACGCACACTCACCCACTACTGCTGCCAGCACAGTTGGTCATGCCTCAGCAGAGGTTTGAATAACAAGTGTATTAGACTTTGTATGCACATAGATTCCCTCTTCAATAACCCACTTGAGATGTAGAGTGCAAGTTTGTAAAAATGCTTCGAAATGGCCATAGGAATTGTATACGAAATAGGAAAATTTTTCCCTAATCTGCGTTGCAATATGTCCCAAGATGTTTTGTCCTACTCATTTTAAAAACATTTAAGAACTTTCCCAATTCTGACCAATTTTACATCCAGTCGATTCCTAACTTGCAATTTGCTTCTGCAAACTTGCATTTTTCTCTCCCTACTTCTCTTCGATCTAGGTCCCACTTCGTCAGACTGACTGCCTACTTTGCAAGACATCATGTCAGCCTGCATTTCATCACTTCCAAGTTTGACACACTTACTGCTAACTTGCAATGCATTCAAATGTTTACACTCCTTTTTCCAGTCACAACAAACACTCATTACAATAATTAGCCCCGCCCCTTCAACAATGAAAGGTAATAAAACAATTTGTCTGGGTGTTTAGGGTATGAATAGATGTGTGAGTCATCCGAATTGGATAGTATTTGTGAATAAGGTTTACATATTAGTCATTTGAATTGCATACGAAATAGGAATTATGTTTATTATTGTTGACGTTTTTTAGCTTAGACAATTTAGTCATTGGAAATGCATACAAAATAGGAAGAGGTTTTGTACAGGAGAGAAGTGGTTCAATTGATGTTATATACAAAATGAGAGAATGTTGATTATTGTAACTAATAACTTGGGAAGCTCACTCTCTTAAGAGGTTCACTCCCTATTATATTATACTATACTAGTATACTTGAACACCTTTACCTACATGGGTCACACCAGTGATTATCCCAATGTCTTTGTCACTGTTATTGCCATTTCTGCCAGATCTGTTTGTTTTGACTGGAGTGAGAGGGGCCAGAGTTGTATGAATGCTAAGTAGCAATGCTGTGGCCCAACATGCCACTCCGAAAAGCTGAATTGCAGATTGGAAATTGAAGAATGCAAGTTAGCAATAGCCTGAGCTAATATGCTACTCTATCTATGTGCATACAAATGCCTTTCCATAATTAGACACTAAAACAAAAGCATTTCAAGGTACGGTACCGTAGGAGGGGATGGAGAGCGGGCAGGTGGGTGGTCAGTGTTTGTCATTGAAAATGAGAACAATCCACATCTATTATAGCAATAATACCCGAGGTTTTGGGTGGTCTGGGTGGTCTATAGCCTGGTGGACAATTCGAGGGGCGTTAGCCCCGAGAATTTCCACCAGGCAATAGACCACCCAGACCATCCAAAACCGAGGGTATTAGTGCTTTTAGACCCGATTTGGTCAGATTCGACTGAGGGCTATTAAGAAAAAAGATTCACCGACCTCTAGACCTTTTATTTACCAGTTCTTTCGAGGTCTATAACCCCCGAAAGTTGCCGGAAGTGATTGCCATGGTCTATTGTGAAAAAATACACCCCAGAATCTGACCAAACCTGGTCTAAACATGTACAAGCAACTATAGCCTAATAGTAAGATTCCCACACAACCCAATCCAGCGGTATGCTTTCTAGAGGGGAAAATTCTAATCGAAATCGGTGACCAAAAAATTAACATCCTAAAATGTTCCTCTAAGGAGGTCCACCGAGCTATAGTAATGAAGAAGAAAGTAAATAGGCTAAAATTCGACGAGTGGCAAAAGGTTCTAAGGATCTCCGACGCTGAGTTTGAAAATATAGATTGGAAAATCATTTTCACGAGAATCTATCAGGTAACAACTGAAACCAGGTTACAGTCGTTTCAATATAAGCTTCTGCACAGGGCAATCCCGTGTAATGAACACCTTAATAACATTACTGTTAAAAAAAACAAATGTTGCAGCTTTTGTAGCGAAAAAATAGATAATGTCGGCCATTTTCTGGTGGAGTGCCCAAAAGCGAAAGCCTTGTGGCAGAATTTATTCGATTGAATATCGAGGGTAGGTTACTTCAACAAAGATGGAAGTGACAGAGATATAGTACAAATGATTAATGGAATGGCAAGAGTAGATATAGGCCAAATACTATTAGGCATACCGGTGACAAATGAAGGTTCCAAAATAATAAACTGGTTAATCGTTCACGCCAAATCATTTATACACAGGCAGAAGCTGTTTTACAATAATGAGTTGAACTTCATACACCTTATGTCCGAATTAAAATCTAGAGTGAACATCACTATACAATCCATAAAACTCAGCCAAAACAAGAATGTGAAATCTCTTCCCTGGAGAAATCTTAAGGAGGATATTGTTGTATTTTTGGCACAAACGAACGGGTAGAAAAACACAAGTGTAATGTTCTAATTGTATCCTTTGTGTAAGGTGTGAGAGAGTCTATGCAAAATACTGACAGGGCCTGAAAACTTTTCTTGTTTGAATAATATGTCTCCCATTTAGGTTCATTAGTTTATCAAACTTCTCACAGGTAGCGCCACAGTATAGTGACTCAGAAGATAGCTGGTTCCGACCACTGGCTGTAAGAGAGTATATACAAATATTATTATGGAAGAAATGAAATAGTTTCTGATTTTATTTTCATTTGGTTGTTTGTACACCACCTTCATAGGAATACACTGCATAAACATGTTTAGTGATGTAGAGGCCAAGATGGCAGGCAATATGAATAAAAAGTTGTCGCAAAAACAAAAAAAAACTCTCTCAGTGAAATTTAAGAGCTGTTGACCAAAAGAGGGAAGGTGCATGGCCGGACTTCCTGTTAAAGTTTCTTGCTTAATTGATAAAAAACTACTGATCGAGTATTAATTTTGTGATACTTGAAGATTTGGGATGTCAATACTGCTTTTCTTGAGTCTAGAACAGTTTCTTCATTTGAATGCGTCATGCCATTAGTATCAAAACACAGTACTTATTATGTAAGAAACAGGAAAAGATAGCATTACAAGTCAGGGATGCAGATATCTGTCCCAAATTGCATATAGATCAACAGACCTTGGTGTAAAATCTTAATAACATTAGTTATAGAAAACATAAAAGTATAGCTAGTCCCTTTCTTATCTATGGCAAATAAGTATATGCCCCTAGCTGGGGGAACTAATTGATTTGCACTTTTGTACTAGATAAGTACGAATTTAGCTCCATAAGTTACAAAACAGGTTGAAAGGTGTTCAGGCATGGCAAGTTGATAGCGCTGGAGCAGAAATCTTTGAAACCAGGTGACATAATTGGGTCAGATTTTCAGAAAAATGTACAATTCAACTTCACCAACCCTCTCAAATAACCCAAATTTCAGACAAAAAATAAAGTTAAAAATACAGTTCAACCTAACCAAGCCGATTGCTAGAATCAATGCAATGCTGAATATACTCAAATTCGCCTATTATTGACCAAATTGAAGCCTAATTTTGCAGAATTTACTAAATGTGTACAACTGCCAATTGTACATTTTCTGAGAATCTGACCCAATTAAGAATACATGTACGTTCACCATACCTTGACAAACTATTATGCCCTGATTACAGTACTAACAACGTAGATAGTTGAAGCTAAATACGATGATACGTTCACCGATTATATGCGCATCCCTCGTGATAAGTGCAATAAGTGGGATGCAATAGAAATATTTTTATGGTAGGCGTACAATAAGTTGTAGTTGTCTAAAAATAGCTCCCGCACTGCAGGCCTATCCTGTGTATTTGTTGACAAGCTTTACATAGAGCACTGTCTCTCTGAGACATCTTTCACCGAGTCAGCAACTTTTTCAGATTTACACATGATATCTGATCAAGTGTTATGCCCATATAATAAATATAGAATGGAACTCTCTACCTCCCTTATTGCCTATACTACTACCTTCAAGGCCCTCCACACGGCAAGACCAAGGAAGGCAAGAGGATGGACTATATGGCGTCTAAGATGCAGACCTTAACCCATTCCAGGCGTATTCCTGTTTCTTTGGTCCCGCTACTCAAGAAGTAAGAGGAAGTAGCCATTTCAAATCAAACATGAACATCGCCACTAGGTGACTAAAATTCACATTTTTGTCTATAATTCAATAAACATCCGTCTATTGATATACAGGAAGAGGAGTTTCTTTGTCTCCCATGTTCTCAGAATTTGTTGTTTTACCAACCGTTTTACTGATCTGTAGAGTTCCGTCCACCCTCTCTGGAGGACGTCGTATGTGGTATGTGAAGGTATCTGGGGTGGAAATGTGATTTTGAAGCCCTTTTCAGTTTTTTAGTTGTATTCTATACAACTATATTTAGCAAGGGAAAGTTGGGGAAGCCTGTCGGGAGTGTTCTTTTATGGACAAAGGACTGATCACATGACTGCCTCTTGAAAGTAAACGTAATGACGCCATGCATTTGATAGCTCATGGGAGAGGGGGAAGGGGGAAGGTAGGGAGAAGAAGAGAGTTGGGAAAGGGAGAGACAGAAAAGGGGGAGGGAGGAGAAAAAGAGGGGTGGGATATGAGACAGAGAAGAGGGAGAGGGAGAAGAGGGGAAGGAGAGAGTGTAGGAGAGAAGGGGAGAAGGGGAGAGGGAGGGAGATTGAAGGGGAGAGTGAGGAAGATAGGGAGGGGGAGAGAGAGAAGAGGGGGAATGGGAGTGAAAGAGGGGCGGAATGGAGGCCAAAGGGGGAGAGTGAAGAAGGAAAAGGAGGGAGGGACAGGGGGAGGTACAGGGAGAGAGGGGGACGGGTACTTAGCTAGTCATTCATAAAACTCATTTCACATTAAACAATAAAACTAGATGATATATTTCCTACTTTTCGAGCTTTGGTATAAATAGGCCTATGCCAATAATTCCCAAAGATATGGCAAATTTAATATTTGCATAAGGTAAATAATGATCAAACAATACACTTTAATTAATATATATCATGGCATAAAAATAGAACTAAACTTTAGCTGCATATGCAACAACGCTTGTGGCTCACACGTTCTTTCACATGTCATTCACCAATAGCCACTTGCATTTAATGGTGTGGGTCAGTGACCATGCAGTGGAGGTCGCTGACTGTCAAGGAGAATTGTTATTTTCCATTTATATTCTCCCCTGTCATCTCTATGTATTCCACACCCATTGAGAATCAGTGTGTTAGAACCAAAGTGGTAACCTTATTATACTTAGAGGCTAGGTACGTCTTTGTACCTGCCCTGGGCTTGGAGAGAGATTGGTATTTGATAAAAGGATTAAAGGTCAGTAAACCCCAAGATATTATGAGAAAATCAACTTCTTTGCTATTATTCAAATGTAACTGCCCAAGTTTTACTTAATTCAACCTAACATTTAGCGAGTTTTACCCATTTAAAGGAGGGACAAAGTAGTTCCACAGCTTAACACTCCATTCAAGGCACCACTGTTTGCCTACGTCACAAGGTATCTTAAATCTTAAAATAAACATGCAATAAACATAATAAACAATTCCCCTGATACCTACTAGTAAGAAAAGGGGTGGGGTGGGCTCTTGTTGACTGGCCACAAGTTCTATCACAACCAGACAAGTGCCTTCACTACAATTTGGTGTTGTGACCAAATTGTTCCATCTTATAATTACCTTGTTCTCAGACTCTGGTGCAAATAAATATTTGCACCAGGGTTGTTCATTACATTACATTACATTACCAGTATATTAATTTAGCAATTTAGCAGGATATTTGGGATCCGTTTTAGGAAAATGAGTCATATATTAAAGTCGCAAAATATGGATTTTGAGATATCACCATATTTGAAAAGAGGAGATCAAGCTGATAGTAAACATGAAGATGATAGTAAACATGAAGGGGATTTTAGAAGTGTTTCTATATTTTATGTTTGCTATTTTTATTGTGACTCATTTTCTTGAAACACATCACATTTTAAAGGTAGATCGAGAACCCATAACACTATAGTTTTATCACTCATCTAATATTCTTCCCAGAAAGACCAACTATTATATTAACTTTACATCTTTACTGCTCTGCCCCACTTGCGATCTACCATCGCTATGTGGTTAGTGTAGCATGAAACAATCTAACCAACTATTAAAATATCTTTTTAAGCAATAGATCAATGTAACCAAACTAATCACCAGAGTGTGTCGGTTCATAAGATTTGCCTCTGTTGTGTTTATACACATTTCTAGATGGTGGACGGGAGAAAGATTTTTCTGAAATACCTGATTCGTCATTGGAAGATAAGATGTGGTATTTGTATTCTTTATTACTCACAAGAACTTATTCTTTTAGCTTACTCTTAATGTATCTGGACCCAGGGGAAGAACCTTGGTATTCCTATGCAGATGGTATTATACTACTGCAATTACCTTACATCAACGTATATTGATGTAAGTAACTTCATCAGAAATATCTGACTACATGTAGTGATTAAGATTATGAGGCTTATGTACCATTCATGTATTCAAATATCCCTTGTTTAAAAATGCACAGGAACTACCAGGGCCTGGTTATTGCCATGACAATAAGCCTTTGTCAACTGGGTCAAGCATCAAAAGACGGATGTCCAAGAGGGGAGGAGATGAATGCTAATATCTACAGTAGGATATATGTCATGTCCATGAAGGGTAGTATATACATCATCGCTAATGCTAGCAAAGTATTAGAGAGAATTGGGAACTGCCGCAGCCTAGATGAGCATCAAAATAAGATGACCAATCATTTTGCCTCCTGGGGTGTCAACCCTAGATCAATAATGGGAAAGGAATTTGAACAATATGAAGATTCTCACACAAGTTTCACACCCTTTGCATCAAATGAAGAAGCAGAACATATGCTCCAATACGGATCAATGCAGAATTATGCCAAGATGTTCAATGTTCCTGTGGAATACACATCGTGGACAGTGCTGGCGAAAACCGACTTAATTGGTCGATATGGTACATTCCCAAAGGGACACTCGATAAATTATGGATTGATGAGGTAGGAACCACATCCACATGATTAAACAAAGAAACAATACTGGGCGCGGCCCCAAGGTAGCTGATTAGAAATGATGAAATAGCTATTTCCAGGGAGGATATTCATATTTATAAAAGATAATTTATTATTTTATCCTAGTCACATATGGTATCTCAAATGAATATTCGGTATGTTTTGGATTTTATATTAGGAAATAACATTCATTTTTTATGGCTCCAATCTAGGCTTACAGCCTCTCAGATTATCAGATAATGATAAGAATGATATGCCAGTGATTGGATGCCTACTACTTTCCTAGCCCTGGAGAAATGAGGGTATGTGGGCCCCTAAAGTGATTTGTGAAGTCCGGAAAAAAAATCTGAAGTATTTCCCAGAACGTTATACCCTGTAGTTAAGTGTCATTTGATTGAATGTCATAAATGCACAGTCGAGGCTCAGATTCTCTCAGATCAGATCAAAATGGTATTTCAGTGATTGGATGTGTACTGCGCTAATGGCTTTCCTGGCCCTGGAGTAGGCATCCTAATGGATGGCATTTTGAGGTTTGGAGTTTGGAGAGAAACTCTCTCAAATCTTAGCCTAGGCTGTGCAGTAGTATTTGAATTATTCAAATAATTGATAATGAATTCTGACGTAGTTATAGAAAATGTATGCACACCAGAATATATTTTGATTTTAGATTCTACGAGAACAATGAAGAAATATGCATTGAATATTACGCCAGAAAACCTGCGAAAGTTGGTGGCTCTCTGACGCACAATGCAATAGACGTCATTCTGAGACACGACGAGTGGGGAGAAGGGGTCGGCCGTGGCATCTATGGAGTGGAAGGGGAGGAAGTAAAAGTGAATATTGTCTTTATGTTTCCGGCAAAAACAGGCTAGGCCAGGCAACCAATCACACGAAAAGATCTGATTCCATCCTCATTCAAAGATGTTTGAAATAAAGTAATTGACAGAAAACTTGAATACATTATTGAATGACCTGAGGCTTTATAGGTTCCTGCAATGAGACACATAACATGTTAGGCAGGGAGGTAAGAATATATTTTAACTGGGTACTCCAAGTAAGTTTTTCAATTTTAACAGTGCTCAGGAAATAACAAATTGTTTCCTAAATTTATACGTTTGATATATATATATTTTAGAAAGGGCACTTTGACCACTTGACTTCAATCAGAGTGGAAGAATGCATTCAGATAAATGTTATATATTATTACATGTGAGCAATTCCACCCAAAATGGGTCATTTGGGTTGAAAAACAACAGCTCGTGCAGAGACTAAAGTATTTATCTGACATTATTTTCTTTGGTATGGGGAGAAAATCCTCTAGGTGGAAGGTATTCTACAAAGTTTGTTGCATGTTTTTAATCACAAGGCCAACCAAATGCTATTTTTGTGCCAGCACCTTTAAAAAACGAAAGTTATCATATCCAAACCACTTAGTAGCCAGTAATTTCGGGGGGAAACTTATTATTCTGAAATATTATGTTGTTTTGATTTTAAAAAATCACTGTAGTTAACTTTCCAATTAATTTCTTGGTGAAATAATGTATGGCTGATTTGATTGGAAGCCTCCTGTCGCCGTAGCAGTGGTTAAAACATTTTTTGGAATATATAGGCCTAGAAAAACTTAAGATAAAAACAAAATTAATTATAACATTGTCCATGATCAGTACACCCATTGCATCCATGGAGAAAATCTAATTCTTCTGAAAATCCAAGCATATTGTAAGAAAAATATGGTGTTAAAAGAGTAACAAAAAAAAAGAATACAGGCTACCCTCCTAATAATTGCTTAATACCTTTAGAGTAGAGCAGTGCATGTATATAAAGGTTGTAACATTTCTTAAATAGTATATTATGGTTAAAATTATTTACATTTAAAAGAATATTCTGATCTTAAATATGGGTAGTCTCGTCCATCAGAAGGACCTTGGAACAATGAGGTTTTTTGAATCCATTGCTTTCCAGGCATATTATAGGGAGTGGTCTCAGCATTCGGCTAGATATTTAATTTATTTATCACTATTTGGTATACAAGAATACAAAGAGCAAAATTTACTCAAAGTAACTGTATTCGTTGATACGCCACTTTAGGGGTACAGATTTTCTTTTTAAAAAACACATGAAAAAAATGATTGTTAGTAATTTTTATTTATCAAGGTAGTTAACAAAACCAAGCAGTTGGAAAATAACAGAATATTGTAAGAAATACTATCATCTGGTATGCTGTATTTCTTTATTCATTTATTATCTTGGGCCAGTCCACGGACAGAGCATTATATAAGGAAAATCTACCTTCCCAGGTAGTGATATATTATACTAAGTAACTAACTACAAACAGTCAGTCATGACTTGCCCCACATCTTCTTTGGGGTACTTTGGGGAGGCTCCTCTATGTTGAATTGTTTTCGCATTTCCTGAATGTCCTGTTCCCAATGCTTCTCGAAATATATATTAAGAATGAAGTCAGCGTTCCTTCCAACTCGAAGTGCCCACCACAGATGTTCTTGGAGATAAAGCGCTCGCTGCCTGTGAGGAATCGGAAGGAGAGACCAACAGTAGTATAAGTTATAACACCCTCACACATGTGTAATAATCAGAAGGAAAGACCAATAGTAGTATAAGTTATAAACCCTCACACATTATAACTCCCCTAGGCTCAGCATTGCGGACATAATTATTCTCTGTTCTTACATAATTTTAAGAAATTTAGACATTATTTCTGTAAGAAAAAAGTGTGATTCTCCATATCTCCTCTGAAACCACTAATTGCCGTAATTTTCAAGGTGGACATGTTTTGGCATAGTGGGAAGCCATTCCACTATGTTTTATGAGCGATTTTCTAGAAAATAAAGGTTAAAAAATGGTTTGCCATTTACACCCACATGTTTTATGCCAACCTGTTTACGCCTGACATTCCATAACAAGGTAACTGGACAACCAGCCAAAGTGTCAAAGATGTTCAACGCTGCGTCATAAGAAAGAACATCACGCCAGGGTGAAGAGATTTTAACCCAACCAGATTCTCCTACTCCTTCTCCTCTCTTCCTCTCCCTCCTCCTCCTCATATATGTATATGTCACTATAATTGAGAATCTTAGCATGGAGTTTAAAAGCTTAATTTTAGATAACAAGTACCAGTGACTGCTCACGTATCAATATTTCAGATTAATTACGGTTAATGGTTACAGTGGTTCACTGTTAACAGTTGGGTCTTCAAAATTTCATTTCTAACTTTTCATTTACATTTACTATTGTCAAACACTCAAGTTTACCATTTTTCACACATTACAATATTGCACAATTCCATTCCCATCATTTCATTTCATAGACTGTTATTAATCTCTTCCTTTGCATCTGTCTCAGGCACTCTGAATCTGATGCTGTTGCACAACAGTGATCAAAAAGAGCATCTTAAATGGGTTCCAATTGGGGTATAAATACAGGTACTAAATTACAGAGAGAGGTTGAAGGAGAAAGATAGCGGAAGAGGGAACAAGGAGAGATGAATATGTGGGCCCCACTGTCCCACTAGCTAATCCTGTGCATAGCACAGGTATTTGCTAGTCCTAAGAATTCTGACAACCAGATATCCAACAATAGGACCAAAACATTTCACTTATGTCCACCAGAATCTTTCAACCTCTGATGGGGCGATGTATGAAATGATCAATATTTATCACCTGCTAAATCTATGGAGATTGTTTATTTCCGGTCAACACATAGGTACAAGGGCACAACTAATTCACCTTAATTTACTCACTGCCACCATGACACTTTCGCTCCCTATATAGAAGTTTATGAACTATCCCTCGAACAAATTGATTTTTTATATATAGGAGTAATATTCATAATTCAGGAGGGGGCCCACCTCTTCTGAAAACAATTTAAAAAGTTGCAAAATACATATAAAATACGTGTGAAAACATCCCTGAGGGATATTACGTTTTTTCTATATTAATGTAATATTGTATTGGCCTTAAACTGAATTTAAAAAAAGAAAAAAATATATATGCAAGATGTTGACAGGCAATATGTATAAATGAATGTACTAGCCCCATTATAAATACAATATCTACAATATAACAAAACTTACTTTGGTCTCAGCCTCAAAGCCCCGAACATCCCACCGAGTAATCCTAAAGGTAGGCCTAGTTGTAAGCCCTCAACCCACTTGACAACCACCTCACCTAGCATGTGGGTGGGCATGCCTAGTAACACATGGAAGAGATCATGCACCTCTCTGTAGCGCTGCATCACATATGCCAGTTCAGGGTCATCTACAAATTGGACAGGCCTCCTTCCGTCTGGGTCTATTCTCTGCAGAAATAGTAAAAGCCATTGTGAATTACCACTCTTATTAAGAATTGGAGATTGAGAGCAGTGTTCAATTACTGCACTGTTGAAAAAAGGATTGGCAACACCCCACCCCTGCCCCACGTTCCCTGAGACATCCACGAAGCAGGTGTATACAAAAGCTTAGTCTAAAATGATGTATTAAAAAATGCTATTACTCCATACAAGCATTGTTGATTTAACCACCGCTGTTTATTTATCTATATAATAAACGTGAAACGGGGATTTTTTGTGGATTATGTTCTTGGAATCTGGGATTTTACCAGCCGTTTTTCTGCTCTGTACAGGTCCGTCGACCCTTTCCAGAGGACATTAAATGTGGTTTGTGAAGGTATCTGGAGTGAAAATGTGATTTTGAAGCCCTTTTGAATCATTGATCTCCACACTCTATTTATAGCCTGGGAAAGCCCCTGGGAACTAGAAGAGAATTTGAACAAAAACATAATGATGTCATGCCTTCAATGCACCATGGGTCGGGACCATCGCAGGGAAAGAGAGGTGGGGAGGGAGGGAGAGGGTTAGGAGGGGGAGAGTCAAGAAGAGGGAGAGGGTGGGGGAATCGGAGATGGGGAGGGGAGGGAAAAAAGGTATAAGTAACAGAGAGGAGGGAGGGAAAAGAGGGGAGGGAGAGGGTGTAGGAGAGGGGAGGGGGTGGGGAGAGAGGGGGAGGCAGAGAAAGCGGGGAGGGCGAGAGTGAAGAGGGAGAGGGAGAGGTGTGGGGCGAGAGGGGGACCGTCCAGAGGACGGGTACTTTGCTAGTACAAGATAAATTTAACGTGAGAGAATACAATTTGAGTATGTCTATAGTTAGGTATTCAAAAGAGCTACAGGGTTGGAAAAATCTCTTCGAAAAGTGGTTGTCCTGAGGACAACCACTTTTCAAAATATGGTTGTCTGACATATTATATATGGTTGTCTGCTAACACCAAATAAAGGTGAACCCTGGTTGTCCACCGGACGCCCAAATATTCATTTTTGTTTGTCCACATGGCTTACATGGGTGGTGCATACAACCGGGCCGTGGGATTTTTCTAACCGTGACCTAACTAGAATAGGTATTCTAAAGACCTAACCAGAATATTAGCAATTTAGCAGGACATTTTTAATGTGGATGGATGAACCATAACACTATTTTTATCACTCATCTACACTTTTTCCAGGAAGGCTGACAATTATATAAACACATCTTTACAGCTTCCGTTAGTGTAGCATGTGACAATCTGACCAGCTATTATAGTATCAAATATTAAAACAGGTGATTAAATATACCGATATTTATACTACTTTTTTCAGTGTTTTAAACAATAGATCATTGTAACCGAACTAATCACTTGGGTGTGTCAGTTTGTAAGTTCAGCCACCCTCTATTGTATATATACACAGGTTTCTAGAACGGGGACTGGACGAAGATTTGTCTGAAATACCTGATTCGTCATTGGAAGATAAGGTATTTGTATTCTTGTGTTCCACATATCAAGGAAAAGGTGCTTTCTTCAACTACCTCATAAACATGATTATATATGTGCTGAGTGTGTTAACAGTTTTTAGATCATTTACTTGGCCAATCTTAGCAAGAAATATCTCATCATGATAAGCTGGTGTGATTTGGTATCTTGTCTACAGTACAGAGGTATTTAGAATCCATTGAGAAAATTGTCATAACTTTGAGAATATTGGAAATAGAATCCCAATTTTTGCTGCAAATTGATGCCCATCATATGCTACGTTTATGACTTAACATGCACTTTGGTATATAACATCTTTTTCATGGTGTAATTTGCTAATAATTTTACAAAAAAACAAAAAGTACTCGATTTGAGGGCGTAAAAATGAAAATCCTGCTGGAGCAAGTGCATTGAACATGGTCAGCTGGAATCGGCTCTGCATTGATCTCGAGGGAAATTCTTATGGCAACTTTCAACCATGAGATGGTATGCACGTCGTCCTCAAAAAAGAGGTTGGTAATTGGATTAAGTTAGAACTGAGAACTACTCCATAATGGTAGATAAAAGCCAGATGATTTGACATGATTTGAAGGCTTCAATCATCCTAAGTTTCTGAACCAGTTTACTGGATTTCACAAAGCACATACATGAACAGGGCCTTGAAATAGAAACGGATTTTCACTAGGCATTCAATGACAACTTGTCTAATGATAACTTCAGATGATTCTGTATACATAAGATAGTATAGGAAATTAGATTGAAAAATAATTACTATGGAACTTGAGTGTGGCCCTGGACTGAAGTAATTTAAGTGAGGCCAATTCATTAGAAGTACCTAATGATAAATTTATTAGATTAATCTTTTGAGTGAGTGAGATTGGTTGCTTTACGCCCTTATCAACACATATAAAGGTTCTATCAAGGGCAGGAGAGCTGAGAGGGAGGCAATTTAGGATCTTACCCAGGAAATAGAGATTTTGCTCACCTCAGAATTGATATATTCTATGTACTTCTTTCCAAATGTATTATCGGACAGTGTACTTAGATAGTTGTAGTCAACTGTTTTAGTATTGATCCTAGGTCTCTCCCTAATAAAGAAAACAAGTGAAAGAAAATTATATTATCGCACAAATTTTGTTTTGTACTCCATAGTAAATAACAATGAACAATGAACAGTTCATATCTTTATGTGACATTAAAAGAAGCAACTTCTCGATAGGTGAAATTAGTTTATCTCATATACAAATGAAAATTGTAGAAAGATGGCTTTTTTGAATATATATTATTCAAAAGAAAAATTTAGATTGACATGTGCACCATTTGGTGCCTATAACTGACATTTTGCGACACCTACAAAAGTATCTGAGATCCAATGGGGTCATTCTGCATTTTACGCTGCATGTAACGAATAGCAAGATCTCCTGTAACTTCCCCCATGGTGGCAATCATATCTGAATGGGATAAACAAATACCCAACAATTATGTCCATGACATAGTCAAACTATCAGCAGAGCTATACATACAAGGTAAACACTACTTTTGGTTCATATCTAGATTTAAGGTATGCATATAACCACCATTTTGCATGGTAAAAGCAAGCCAGGGAATATTATCAAGGAAATCTCATGATTCATGATCTTTCCCATTTGACAAAGCTAATTATATAGAGAAAAAATTGAGGACATTCTGTACAGGTTCCTTCTACTACACTTTTTTATTATGATAGAAAATTTACAAATGTTGAAAATATATAAATGCTGTAAATGAATAAATGTTGAAAATATCAGTATGCGACATAGTGGGTTGGGTTGCCATAGTCCAAAAAAGACAAATTTGGAAAAAAAAATTGTATTTCAATGATGGTCATATAAGAGAGTTGAGGCAAGATCATAGGGGTTGCTTTAAAACATTTAAACCCCACAGCGAGGAATAACATAGGAGTCCATATTATCAAAGTGTTCTCTGATGGAATAGATTGCCTTATATTGTAGGCTACTATAATAATAAATGTTCACTATTGATCTAAGTTGGAGGTAGATGAAGTGAACATTGATAAGATTGTATGAAAAAAAAAGTATGTGAATTGATAATTGAAATCATTGTATAATTAAAGCTGCAATTCTTTGCCCTGCATTACTGTACAAGCCGAGATTGGTGTTGTATTTACAGATAAATATGGACAGAGGCACTTTAGAGAACTTGGAGACCCTTGTATCTAGTACAGTATCTAGCATGCACTACTGAGCTCAACTGCTAAACAATGAACCCACCTCCACCCCTCCAACACTTAACTAGCCTCCCCAGCCCCTTCTGCCAATCACCCCAGCATTTGGGCAAACAGAACTAACCACCATGTGCCCCACCCAAGCCACGCCAACACACCATGTAAACAAACCAACACCTAGCCATGTGCTCGAGGTAAAATCCGACCCAGGCCCCCTAGACTCCCTGTCCTCTTCTAAAAGGAGGCTCAAAACAGACTAACAATTAACTGACTATTCCTAGCCTCCTAATAAACGACAGTACTATACAGCTTTGATTATAGGCATTTATTGAGGATCAAAATAAATTATTTTATTTTCATTGTCTATAAAGCTCTGCATCTCGCCTTCAGATTAACTGTCAGCATCAGTAAACTAATAAATAAAAAAATAGATCATCATTTTGCTGACACCCTGGCACTGTCCTTACTGAAATTTTAACGAAAAACTATGCCATTCTGCCCCAACAACATTCTCATCGATATTTTTTATATCAGTTTAAGTGGTCAGTGTGAGGTATTTGTTCAGGACATCAAGATCATTTGTGGGGGTCATTTTTCAACTCCAAGAAGATTCTTACAAATTGAGAAAAGAAAAGAAAGAGAAAAGAAACAGCGGTTTAAATAAAATTTGTGCCATGCATCTATTTGGGATTTTTTGATAGAATATCAATCCATGAATTCATCGACCCCCCTCTAAATCCTACATGCATGCTTCTGTACAAAATTCTAGAAAAAAAGTTCCTCTAAAATAAGCATTTTCCCATTATTTTCCTAATGAATTTAATTTATGACTATATACTTCTTGCCAGAAATATCTGACAGCATAGTGGGTCTAAGCCACCATCTAGTAGGGTGCAGGGGTATGCTCCCCCAGGGAAATATTTGCAAAATGAGTGCTGTTTTTGTGCATACTACTGGTTTTGATCCAAGATTCAACGTCATTTTCAGTCACCCTATACATGTATATTCATATCACCAATGTTGAACACTGCCATTTTATTGATTATCAAATGGCCAAACAGCATATTGTAAAATAGAGAACTATATCCCAATATTTGTGTAAGAGATTAAGCCCAAACATTAAATAAATTTAAAAAAAAAAAAAAAAAAAAAAAAAATTATCAGTTTCCACAGTCGACACCTCGGCGCCTATATTTGGGCGGGAGCAGACACGTGGCCGTTGGTTTCCGGCCAATCCTTGTGTCATTGTTCATTCATCATATTATTATCCATAGCATCGTACGACCAAATATGTTTTCATGCTATCAGTTTTGTAGTATTCAGTGCAGAAATTACATTTTTATCTTGATGTATTTAACATTCAACAATACTGAATCACTTAAATATCATCTATCTCTCTGTCTCTCTCCTCATTTCCCTCCCGCATGCTTCACCCCACCCCCACCCCCACCCCCACCCCACGTCCTTCATGTATAAGCCTTACTAAGTTAAGGGTTCTCTCACGATTGATTTGATATAATAAATATGCTCTACAAAAAGACCTACAAATTGTCTCAAGGCCAGTACGTCGGACCAGTGCTTTTAAAAATGGTGGCCTGACTGCAATTTTAACGTTTGAAACTTTTGGGAAAACCCTATGGTAATGAGATATGTTTATAAACATTACAATGCAGACTATGAGCTTAAAAGATCGACCCGATAAATAATATAGATGTGTATACCATCTCTCCATGGAGTGGCCAGAGATAAGGTGGCAGATCCGACCGTAAGTAGGGACTTTTGGAAGCATGAGGTTGGTATGTGTTCAGGATACCTCGATGTCCGCAGGTCTTCTTGGTGAAACTCATCGTGATTAGCAGGTGGCTCAGTCTGGTGAACTTCTCCTGTAAGTCGTAACACATGACGAGGTGATGTTAAATGTTAGTACATGTTGATTCCTTTTAGTTTATCTGGCATCTGGCATCTGAGTTCATATTAAAGAGCTCCAATTTTATTTTTAGCAACGTCCCCACCTAATTAGAGCTTTATGGCTTATAATGTAATAGACTGTAAAATTTCAATTATATTTAATTTGTACCGGTACTTAAACCACAATACATTGTACATAAGGGGTGAATTTTATTCAAAGGTCTTATCATATAATATTATAATTTAACATTGTATACTAGAGTTAAGACAATACTTTATTACAAGCTACTCTGAAATCTACAGGAATGTTAAAAAATAAGTTAAAACACGTAATGTCAATGCGCATCTTAATGAAGGCATAACATCTTAATGAAGGTAAATTGTAAAACAGGCTCATGTAAAATTATAAGTTCTGAAATGTATATCACGCAGCCTGACTGCTAAGTAGAATTTGAAACGACAACTATAATAATGTAATGTAATGTAACCATCTATGTATGAGAATTTGTAAGCTTGAGATTATACATCATTTTCTATTGTTTAGGGCTCGTCGGAAGATCAATCTTTTGAGGCTTTTGTCCTGTTCTGTATATTCTTATGGAATAAAAATTCAATATATAAACTGTAAGACACATGCAGGCTTGATCAATAAAATAATGTCAAGCTTTGATTTGTATAATTTGCAGTCATAGACATAGTAGTCTCGATCATAGGATATATAGGCCTACATAATATCACATAAATACAAATAAAAGTAATGAGTATTCGTGCGTTAAGCCAAGGAAAACATAATATTAATCTACAATCCCATGTACAAGGGGAAACGTGCAGAAGTACACGATTTACAGAAGCCTTCACTACCGTACCAAGACAAGTTCAATGCTTGAGAATGGGCGATAATCGACAATTTTTCAGTTCACTTGAAGACTCACCTGTTCCTGAATGTAGACCTCGGTGCAATACACGATAAGTAGGTGCTATACGTTTCAATCTATGTTCCTTTCTACATATTATCCTCGATATGCTTCTTATAGCATACAAACAACGTGTCTCTGCCATCGCTCACACACTGCCCGCTGACAGATGCCGGCTAGGGAATCCCTGGGGGAAATCCTCGAATATGACGTCATGTGGACGAATGTGTATTGGTAAATAAGAGCACGTGGGAGACCACGCCCATATCTAAAACACGTTTGTGTACGTTTGACACCAGACTTTCAAAAATCAGCATGCAATCAACAACACACTGTCCACTACATGACATGGATCGAAGTGGGCAGAAATTGTTAGAAATTAGAATTGTTTAGATCATAATATTATTCATATTCTGCATACTGCCAATGTTGCCAGAACTCTCAAACTCTGGTCCCTCGATCGCCCCTAGGCCTACTGTCCTTGGCATTGTATATTTTATATATATCGTGCTCAAGTAAAGTCTACGCTGCGTAGGTTAGTGGTCAAAACACCAAGAAAAGTTAAGTTATTACAATGTGCATATTACCAGGCAATATTAAGGCATAATTATAGGAGCTTATTTCCGACTAGACCTATACATTATGCAGTTCCCAGGCACGAATTTATGACTACCAGGCTAGTTAGTCCCCCACACTAGCCTACCACCACTACAGACACGTGCACACTCATACAAAAACCCTACATACTCAAAACCTTTAAAAAAAAAAGAATGGATAATAGTTGATTGACTGATTGTAAAAAAAAGTTGAATTTGATTTTAACATCCTTACCGTATGGTCATGGATCCCTTTGGATGAGACTCCTATAGAAATAATACTTCCATGGAAACCGCACTGTCAAGAAGACGTATCTAGGCCTACGAATAGGATACACGAATATTCTACTATTTAAAGCCCTTGCAACACCTGGTGTGTGATGTAACCTTATTTTAAACGTTAAAATCTACATTATGTAATATTTGTATGTTTTCTTTAACTTTTCTTTGGATCTCACGAGAATATAGATGCATTTCTAAATTCAGGCCAAATAATTTGTGTACGCACTCTATAGCTGGCGCCGCATCCTAGACGCAAATATACCTGTAACCAACTATCCATCATTTCTCCCGTCTAATTTAGCATAATTTATTATGTGTAGAGTCCCCGATTGTACATTTTTCCTGGATCGACCCGACCCTCTATAGGGCGCCGTTATTAATACGTGGATACCTTTTGCAAATTTCCTAATGATTAATGATTCTGAATAAAATTATGAGGCAACTCGAAAACAACTTGCTTCAATTTTATTTTAGCATTTCATTCAGCGACCCTTTTGTAAAAAATGTATATAACTACTTATTTCAACGTAAATGTTTTCGTTTAGTGAAAGAGAAAACGCTGTATGCTTAGGACATCTTATTTGCAATAATATTATTATTTAGAAATATTAATTAACTGCATGGATTCTTGTTTGTGCGTACTAGTATAATGGACCATGCAGTGGTTGGGCTAATATTATGTTATGCCCCACAGAAGATTAAGGAGGCATCAAACGCTTTTGTCTGTACATCTTCTGAATGTTCCTGCATGAATGAATAGATATACGTATGAAAGTAAATAAGATTTCTGACATCCTTTCAATTCATCTTTATTCCAACACAAAGAGTACAATATCTAATATTATGTTAGATTATCGATTGTGTAAAGATCTATAAATGTATATTTTATCACATTTTATGGATGAGGTTCTACCTTTTGGCACAGTAAAGCACTTTTGTCTTCTTTATAAAAGTCATTCTTATATAATTATCAGGATACAATAATGATGAATGTGGTAAAACTGTTTAACCCATCCACCATTCACTTATTTGAGGCGTTACAAAGTGTTTGCGTTGACTATGGATTCACAATTCAAATATATAATAATGTACATGCAATTAAAGATAAACTTGCCTCTAGTTTTTGGACGTCAGTTTCCTGTGCATCATACCACTAATTTTAGCGCGGGGAACATTCCAAAGACACATGTTAGTTAATACTTTATTCCAATCTTCTAACAGGTAAAGTTATGAGCAACCGCCTTAAGACCTGGCAATAATTAAGGGGTTCGGGATATGTTAACCCACAACACTCTTTTGTCAACATTATCAAAATACAACATTTTACAAATGCTTTCAAATGCAAAACCCTTCAAGAACGGTGCATCTCTTACATTTATACTTTATCACATACGTACTAGAAACATTAGATGCATTCTTATATTTATAAGCACCGTAAAAGTTCAAATTTATCGGATTTTTGTCAAATAATTGTTAGTCCAATATCAATTAATCATTGAAGTCTTGTGCTTTTCATTAACATGATTTGGGGCATGAAGTATAATCACGACCCACATTGCACTTGTCGTTACATAACGACACTTTACTCAGTGTATTCTCTCTGTTTCTTTGGCTATTATTACGATCCAATGATAATATAATTATGACAGTATAATTTTACCATTGAGTAAATATATATATTCAGCCCAATATCAAAGAGTTGTTTGGTTCCTTCTGTACCATAATATAATAGATTTTATGTAATAGGAGTGCATGGATCAAAATGGCAAGAAGCAATCATTAATGTGTTCACAAGTAATAAATGATAAATAATAAGATGGCGCCAGCTAAACAATCACTATCATAACGTACAACCTAATGCAACGCATCTATGTATAATTTTGACCAATTTGTCAATATTTTCGGTAATTCATATGTTATACCTAATTTTGTGATATCTATGTACCCCTAAAATTTCATTTCATTAGCTCCTACCTGTATGAAGGCTAATTAAAAAGGTATATTCTCTAATATTCAATAATGCATGCATGCCCATAGTGACTTGTCTTTTATGTATATAAGGGTGAAATCGCCAGAAAATGTACAATTGACCTTCACCAATTCTCTTAAATAACCCAAATTTAAGACAAAAATCAGGTTCAAAACTGAGTTCAATGTAACCTAACAGATTGTCGGAATCAAGTCAATACCATATTTACTCAGATACACCTAGTATTTATCATTTTTCACTCTAATTTAGCAGAGTTTGATGGATGTGTAGAACTGTAGATTGTGCATTTTCTGAAAATCTGACCCATAATGTGTCTATAAGGAATTACAGTTTTTTTTATTCAAGCAGAGGAATAGACCTTGAACGTTAATTATATTAATAACATATACAATATAGCAACATCAAAAGGCAGATCACTTATAAATAGTTCATTTTAAATAGAAACATTATTTATATCAATTTCATTTTCATGAAGAGATAGATATTGGATTTGTATCCGTTGCAACACCATGCACTATATTTGATTGCGTTCACACGTTAAACTTTCGCATTGGACCGTTTTACAATTTTAATCATACAGTTCTTAATATTGTTGATTAGGCAACTTGGCTACATCTTAATTACGGAGAAATGTTTTTCAAGTTTTTGTAATATTTTCAAGTCAAGCAGATGGAAGAACATGAAAATCAATTACAATGCAATTTACATGCAGATACTAGTCAAATACAAAAAATTGCAATATAGCATGATAATTGTTATTTTCGTATAATTTTATAGTTATATAGGTATGAATATTATACCCAAAGTAAAGATATTCCTATATCTGCTAATTCTAAATATCTAAAATTTACTTTTTATCTTTTCCTTGATCTGCCAAATTCTTTTCCTGGGATTTTTTCTCTTCCGACACTATAGAATCTTTAGCAATACCTTCAGAATCTTTTTGTGATTGATGTACAGGAATATGCGAGGCAGACGTTTTAGGCATAGGAATTTTAGATTCTTCCCTTTCCTTAGGCTTTGGTGGTTCTTTTTCTGGATCAGTTTTCTCTGACTCTTCCTTGCCCTCCGCTTCTTTGGGTTGTGAAGCCTGGGTCATAATATTAGAGATTGGATCGAACTTGACAAAATCTCCACTATCTCCTAGAGATGTCGTGTCCTGAATTATCTCAATGTCATCACCAATAGAAGACAATGCCATTGAGCTGGGTTCCACAGATGCCACCGCTTCCTTTACCAATGCTTCTGCCTTCTCAGCTGCTACAGCGGCATATGTAAGAGCAGGGGACGTGGCTACTGGAGTTGCTTTCCCTTGTTTCACAATTCCTTCATGAGCATCCTCAGCCTTCGGTGTCTTCTCTGGGGGTTGGCTCCAGTGCCACGGTTCCTCTATGACTACAATATCTGTGTCCGTTTTTACAGCCTCTCCAGGTCGTGACGAAACCGGTTCTCTTTCTGCTGCTGGCTTGGGTTTGTCATCCTTTTTGGGTGGTTCTTCGGCAGCTTTCTTTGGCTTCTCGTCCTCTTTCTTGGGCGCTTTTTCTTCTGGCTTAATGGGCGGCTTGTCTTCCTCTTTTTTAGCTGGTTTCTCTTGGGGCTTACTCACGGGTTTAGGGGCTGGTTTTTCATCAGCCTTTTTAATACTTTCTTCCTTTTGGGAGGGACCACCTTTATCTGAAGTTGAACTTTGTGGCTTGTCGGGCGCTGCTTTCTCCGAGTCTTTGCTTTTTCCGGCTTCCTTTTCAGAAGGCACTGGCTTGTCCTCTGGTGATTTCCCTTTTACCACTGTTGGAGGCTTAGATGGGGCATCATCTGGGCCAGGCTTCGACGAGGGTTCTGTTTTTTTCGTTTGATCTTAAAGAAGAAGAAATTTGCATATTTTGCTTAATATTTCTTATATATAGACACGTACACACTGAAAAGAGATTGAGGGATATTCAACCAAAGATGTCTCTTAAATTATATTATTTACCCTTCGATTAGTTTTGCGTCTTAATAATAACTTTCGAAATATGTATGTGGCATGCATTGCCAACAGAGACTTGATTTTTTTATGAGTGAAGTGTTTGAACAAACCCTTTATTTAACATTTTAAAAAAATAATTTAAGAAATATTAACCGATTACTATATGGCAATACATTTGGTTGATAGCATATGCGATTCCTACTGCATGAAATGATGCTGAACTGCAAGCTGATTGTTCCATATATTTAGTTTTGCCAGGAACCCATAAAACGTTAATTTTCAAGAGTACGGTCGACCTTCGACCTAAAAGCTTCTCAAAATTAAACGGTTCTCCAATTTATTTTTCAAATTATATTTCAGCATCCCCAAAGAAATAATGAGTTATACCCTGTTGCCAGTGCAAACCTATGCTAAACACTCACACTGAAAAGTGGTGATTTGACTACGCCATTTTTACCAGGCCATGCACCCCATAGGATTACCATATAATTTTTTAAAAAATGTGTATTGGCCTCGTACATCTAGATACATATATACGGTATGCAGTAGCCGGTAGTGGGTACCTTGGGTTGGTGCGAAAAGGGTAGATATAGATAATTATGGCAGCCCCGCGGATATCGACCAGAATGTAATAGGGAGGCTGCAGGTTCGGTCCTCACCTATGTATAATATATTACAGGGCAGCCATTTTTTCTACCTTGGAACACTACAACATATTGCCAATAAATGTTGTCACTATCTTCCCCGTTCACTACTTTCCGGAACAACTTGGTGAAACCAAGCTAGGTGGAGAAGGTCCCCACTTAATTATGTTGATGATATATTATTATGTTATCGATATCAAGTGGTCATTACGCAAGTGCACATGTTTATCAACAGTATCAACATTCAGGTGATATATATAGTTGAAAAATGTGAGATACCGGTACTTGCAATCTATTCGAAGACACAACCAATATATCACAATACCTAACAGAATATAGGCCTAAACACATATTTTGTTTATTGTAAAGCGGATACTAATCATAGCTGTTAAAATATCGCTTTTAAAATGTGGTTACAGGTTCCTCTGACATCATTAAGAATCATTTTAAGTCGCAAACAAGGGTTTTGAGATACCCATAATGATATTATCTAAAAAGATGAGATCAGCTAGGCGGATTCCAAGAATGGTAAACTTTAGGGTATTTAATGTAATGATGTTGTTTGCAAAAATATTTAGTGATATTTCTGTGCAGACAATCACTAGTAAAGTTGTGAAGTATTTTCCCTTATAGGTGTCCTTTAAAATGCATATATCTATTCAGAACACAGTCTTAAAATTTGGTTAATATATTTTGACAACTAAGAGTCAATCAACCCAAACATAATAATGTTCCCACAAAGAGTTCTGGTAAATAAAACACTTGGGGAAATATTAAATTTGCGACTTATGAATTTTGTGACTGTTCTGTGTGAGTGAGTGAGTGAGTGAGATTGGTTGCTTTACGCCCTTATCAACACATTTAAGTTGGTTATATCAAGGGCAGGAGAGCTGAGAGAGGCAGTTTATGATCTTACCCAGGAAATAGAGATAGAGAAGAAGGGAGAGAGAGACAGAGAAAAAGAGACAGAAAAGCACTTTATGGTCTTACCCAGGACCGGTATTGTTCTGTGACACATCACATATACTTTTTTGTGCTAGAAGACGGCTTACCTTCAGAAGTAGGTATATCACTGCCCTTGTCGGCATGTTCACCTCCCTCCTCGGGGGATGTCTGGAAACATCACAAAACAACATGTAATTAAGTATTACCCAACGACTACATTGTCAAGTAGTTCAGGGGTCTATAATAGATTAGTCTATATGAATCAGTGAGTATAAACACTTTGGAAAAACTATTCGATTACCCTTCGAATAGTTTAGCGTATTAATGCTATAACTTTTTTAAATATGTATGTGGCATGCATTCCCAACGGAGACTTGTTTTTTTTATGAATGAAGTGTTTGAAGAATTCAAATCAGTATTTAATCATGTCATATCCAAATAAGACTGACATCCGCCCTTATCTATATTAGATTAGGTGGCTTTAAAAGAACGACCATCCAATGAGTACATTTCATTATCAGAAATCTTATTATTTGTGAATATAGTACCCATGCATAGTTATTATTATGCCCTTAGACAAAGGCAAAAAATATAGATGTGTTGAAAACTAGGTAGGGAGTGGGGGGGGGGGTAACTTTTGTAACTTTTGTAACTTTTTTTTTTTTTTTTTTTTTTTTTTTTTTTTAGGAAACCACCTCCCAGGAACTGAAAAAAATGTCTATTTTATAACAATAGTTGTTTTAAACAAAGGAAATGTCTTTTTTGACGGTTCCGGGTTAGGAAAACCTGTTTTCCTGCTTTCATTAGTTTTGTTTTGTGTGTGCGGGTGGGGGGTAAATAGGAAACACCTATTTTTTATTTTGGCCTAAAGGCGGCTCATGCCACTATAATCCCCTCCGAATTTAACCCAACTATAGGATGGGCAAATGCAGTGAGTATTTCCACCTGCTTAACACTTTGCTGAAAGGACAGAATCTAGGCATCGGCCCAATGCATAGGTCAGCGCATAAACTGATATAACTGTTTCTTTGAGTTTCCTATGTATAATGTGGATCTAAGTATTACATAATATATAAGGAAAAGATGTAACTTATGCAATGTATACTTATAAAATGTATACTCCCTATAGGCTACAATTCTCCCTCAATGTGCTCAATAGTTTCATAATTAATCTATTTGATTTAATGTGTATACCAATACTATGTAGATCAAAGGAGATTGACAATTAGTCACTAACTAGTGACAGTAAGCACATAATGCAATTCCAGTCAGCACACTAATTGCCGCAAATTAAACTTCTACTCGTGATAAATTAAAAAGGCAATTATTTTATTTTATTTTAATCAAATAAATCAAGTGCCCATCGGGGTCGGCTAAAGTCGTTTTGATAAAATGGAGGCGTTAAAACAGTCCGGCTGATTTAAGAACTATAATAATTATACCAGAAAGAAACAGAGCCAAAAGTTTAGTGAGGCTACTTTATTCAATTTTTCTTATAAATTTTATTGGGTCAAATTACCAATTCATGCTATTCTCATTCTCATAGAACCCATTCAAAAATTTCTGTCAGAGTTACAATAGTTTCAATAGGTTTATCAACTAGTAAAATAAATCATTATGTTTGTATTGTGTTATGTTCCATGCTTTACCGATTTTCACATAGTACGTACACATACTTTTTGTTTGATTTGTAATGAGGCATGGTAATAATAGAGCAATATACCATTGATGTGTATTTCTGTGATATTTGTAATGAAATATGTTAAATGATTGAGGTTTAATATAAAAAGAAATCAATCACAACAACATGCAGCCTGTGTCCGCCGAGCAGCACGCACCGTAGTGCATGCATGCACGTAGCCCATGTATACTACCACTAGTGGTCCAAACACAGCATTAAACATGGCATTAATTGCGCCTTGAGATAATGAATATGTAGCTGAAGGTCGTGTTACACGCAAGGTTATTCATCCATGTTTTCCTAACAGATAGTTTTTCCCCGTGTGTATTTGGAGCATGTCTGATTTAAATTACAAAAAAAGTTAATCATAGTAATTTCAAAACTTTCCAGGATATATTCACGATCGATGAGTCATAACATGGACAAATATTATTGATTTGAAAACATTTATTTAATCATAATTTGGGTTCATCATTTGGATACAATCTATATCCAATCCATATGTAATGTATGTAATGTAATAAAAACATTTTTCTCCAAAACAAAGAAAATTCAACATGCATTTTAGTTGTCTTGCATGTGACATACTAGTATATAATATATTATGAGGTGCTAGCATACTCTGACATAGCTTGACATGTATAGTTTAGTCAGTCAGCAATAAAAAAAAAGACGTTGGAGTATAAACTGAGAAGACATTTACTGGACTGTTTTAACAGTAGTAGTTAATTATGATTAGTGTTAACAGTAGAGAAAGCGAGTACATTCCCTCTATGTACAGCCTGCCAGAAGTTTGACATATCATATATTGCTGTCATGTACTTTTAGTGATGAGCAACTCTACCAGAGCAGTTACGTAAAAAAAAGTTGACTCCTCGCCAACCACCCTATTTATTACCCACTAGATGCACCCATATCATGTGTGTAATATAGATTGTTTTAAAAAACATGATAAAGGATCAATCAAAACACACCTCTCCATTTTGGTCGGTTGCAGAAGTTTTCTGAGACCTCCATCTCTCGTACTGTTTGACACCGATGTAGAGGGCAAGTCCCATGGATCCAGCAACCGCCGCACCTATTACCACTCGCCGGTAACTCCCACCTTCTTCTGCCATTCCAACCATGTTGCTGCAATGAGAGTACTACCAGCACTGCCCTGAGACTAGTATATAAGTAGGATCCACAGAAATGGCAACGAAAGAAATTGATTGGTAAGAACACCAAGCTGTGGATCGTTGAAGAAGACTGTGTCACTGAACGACCCTGGTATATTATAGATTGTCAGTGTAGTGGATGTGAGGTATAGAGAGATATGCCTGTGACTCCAATGTAGTGATCGTCTGTCTACCTGACCTTCACCGGCCTAGACTATGGTGTAGGCTGGAGTGTGGTGGCGGTACACTGCCTTGCACCCCCGCCCTCCATGCAGCGCCCCCTCCCGCCTCTTATTGCACTGTGACGTCGGCGTTCTCTGTGCGTACGAAAGCCATGGAGTATTGGGGATTCCCGCGTTATAAATAACCAGGGAAACTAATCGGAACCTAATTAAATGTGTATACAAATGTGAGGTACTTAGCCCACACTCTGAGAAGCAACTTTAGCATAGAAGCTGGAAGTGTCTTCCAGATGGGAGAAACTTTACTCAGCTGGTATTAACTTGTGTTCAACTTCAAGAACTGCTCATGGCAGTTTAGAACACTCACTGATTGAACAATGACTATTTTAATAGCAAGTCGTAAATTTGTATATAACTGTTCTCATGTACCATACGTGTTGTTCTAGTTCCGTTTTATATTACTGATATCATTTATCAAATTAGCTATCAATATAGTGTATGTCTGCTATGCTATTCATGTGAGATTGAATATATATGGCCAGGTGAGATTAGATATTCTTATTGTTCTGAAATGGTACTGGATTTAAGTGTCTTCGCCATTGTATGTGTCCATCTATGTATCTATTCAAATAATGTCCCTCTCTATATGCATTGTGTATAATGCCCGATGAAGATATTCAGACGGGAGACATCTATTTTCGGGGATAGTAACTGTGTTTACAATATACTCGAGGTCACGCTATTTTAATCCTAGAGTTAACAATGGAAACGGGAGGGGGCTCGCATGTACTATGACGCGAAATATATTTCTAGATTACTGCATTCTTGATGGTAGGGAAATCAGCATCTGTTTAATCAACGATTAAGATGAAGATTAAATCCAAATTCGGTTAAATCAATCTGTCCCTATTTGATTTATCAAGGGGAGCACTGTAATGATCCATGAATGCCGATTTATTCTGGTGTATATATATAAATCAATTACACTATAACTGATTGTATTTGCATTTTGTTGTTCCCTTTTTTTTTTACCAGCACCGTTCAGCTCGTAGTGCCCGTCGGTGAAATTGAGTCAACCAATGAACCCACATGCCATTAGTTACGATTGATTTTCTTATGCAAAGGCCGTCTGCTACTGGCTGTTGTTTGGGGGAGTCTAACCCCATGTCAATGATTGTGGTATTGTATCGGGCTATATTGAATACATACCTGCATACGTTGGATGACATTTCTATTGGCGCGTTTTTCAGTGCGGAGCGGTGCGTTTCATCGTAAGAATCGTCAATCTAATATTAACCAAACGTACCACAAAACGCACCAATTGAATTAATTAACTATCCACGTCATTTTAAACAAACTCGCCGCACCACGAAATGCCCCAATGGGCAGGTACCCTAATTGAAATGTACAAACGGCGAGTCTGAGGGTTGTTTAGATCTTGGAGTAATTTAGATCAATACATGATAATTGTTTCCAGAAACCGACACAGTCCCATAACGCTGATTGAGGGATGTAATATAGCACCCTCGAATTCACAGCACCGATGCACACATAATGAAAATAGCCTTTATTGCTGGTGCGATATTTATTGTCATAAAACATATACAATTAAGGAATCATTTGTATAACCTTGACAAAAACGATGCTGACCGTGAAGTGATGATCGATGGTGATATTGTTATGAACAATGAATGGAGACCCAAGTATTCTTGGCTGGGAGTACAATGTCCCATAAGGTGAGAATACACTGGATATGGTAAGTAATGGTAAATGAATATGGGTGGGAAAAGAGTAATGTGAAATGGAAGTTGATGTTAACTGAGAACGTCTCGGTACGGCTTGGCTGCAGTACCTGCTATGTCTTGCATTTCTCGCAATCCCTGAAATAAGTAAACAAATACAATTAGATAAAATGTCAAAATATTAAAGTTAAGGATGGAATGTGTACGAAATAAAAACGAATATCAACAGTCTTCATAATCCACACGTATGTACAACGAGAATCGGGTGTAAAATGAATCTGCCTTTCTTGCGAATGTAAAATTTATTTTGCATGTAGCCAGGTTTTCTATTAATATTAGCTTAGTACACCTGTCTATCTCTAATGGTAATGATATTATGAAGAAGCCCGTTTGACCAATTTGTCAACTTTTCACAAATAAGTAACCATTTGACCAATAAAGTATTTTTAAATTCAATTCAATTTCATTATTTCTCTTTTTTAAAAAAAATATATTTAATGCACCAATACAATGCGATTCCACCAGTATCAAAGGTCTTACCTCCAGAACAAGTTTGATGTGAGCTTTGATCTTTGAAGCATCATCGGTAAGTTTCTTTATTTGCTCATTAAGTGCTACTTCTTTCTTTGCGATGAACTGTAAGGCTTCAGGCAGCGTAAATTCAACGTAGAACCCAAAGCCAACACATACATATATCATCTTTGCGTCCGGTCTAAAAGATGAAGGTAAAACATTTAAATGTTTATAAGGCCGCGAAGGGGAAGGGACACGAAGTCAATTCTATCTAGTCGTTAAAAATTATATTCACAGAGTCAGACTCTTTGGAAAAGGTAAAGTCGACTTTAAAAAAATATGCGGAAATTTTTGCAACCTGGGAAAAAATATGGAAGTATCTGGGTTGAAATCAAAATAAGTAAAAAGATCGATCAAATATATAACGAGCGACGAAGCTTAAAAATACCGTTTACCTTTGTTAAACCTTTGTTTTATATTTACACATGTTTAGAACTGTACAAGCCCCGAGAGCAGGAACAGGAAATTAAGAATTTTGAAAAAAAAAAAAAACTCTTCAAAAGTCGATCAATTTCTAAAAATTATGTTGAATAATGGTTGAATGGACACCGATTACAATCGCTGATAAAAAGATGTGTTGAATGACATTTATATTATGTGGGATAGCTAACCGATATCACTATAGGCTCAGTAAGTAAGTTCAGTAAAACAATTTTTAAATTACTAGTATCAAGAAACTGTGGATACTTACACACGAGCCTGTACATAGAAATTACATCCTAGATCCACTTGTGTCTTTATTTCTTGTTTATCAATGCCACTCTCCTTCAAGTATCAAAATGTAATGTAATGACTAAAATGTCAAAATATGGTATTAACGATCAACTGAACCATCAGTGAGTTTAAAGAAGTACACGGATACGGACAGGGAGGTGTATAACACGCTGATAAGCATATACGTCTATGAGCATTAGATCCCAAGATAATTGAAATTCGACAGAAAATAATTATCATCAAAGGCCTCAATAAATCGGTAAAACTTTTTTTTCTGGTTCTGGTCTTAAAGTTAGTTCAAGTCAAAACATTTGTGAGTGAAAATACAATATTCATTGACACCTACAGGAACATAGTGATTTGACAATAAATTTGACAATAAAAGTATTTGGTAGAGACAGGCTAGGGTTAGGCAAGAGTTTATCCGATCAGATAAGATTGGTATACTAATGGCTTTCCCGGTCCTGGTGTAGGCCTAGGCCCACCACTACCGTTCTAATCGGATGCTGATGGCATTTTGCGATGAGTTTCTCTCCGTTTGGAGGGATCTGATAGGCTCGGAACCTAGACCGATGTTAATGACTGGTATTATATCGGGCTTTATCTAATACATACCTGCATACGTTGGATGACATTTTGTAACAGTAGATATTCTGAGAGTGTCTCGTACACTTTGTCTCTTTGATATAACGTATTTCTGAATAAGATAAAATAAAGTGCATCATGTAGACATCATGTTGTGTATTTGATACGAAATGATATCCATCTCTAGACTCTACTGGCCCATGCCTGTATATTATGAAAGGGGTGTATATGGCCCCTGGACGTTTATGCCCTGGGACGTTTAACATAAGTTAATTATATGGGCTATAATAAAATGTTCATGCAGTCATGGCCATGGATCATGGTCAAGGCTCTTTTCTCTGAACAAGATAAGAGGGAATATTTGAATAGATACCCATTAAACAGTCAAGACATAAATTGATTTGATAGGATTTATTAATTCGTTGTGGGGTAAATGTATATATGAAGAAGTAGTAATGGATGTCGGGCCGTAAGGCCACACACACATCCCAGGTATTAGCTGAAGAGTTCACATATTGTTCTGTCACTTGTTTCAGAGCCTCAGATGACCCCTCTCAGTTCTTGAGATTTTAGTTATTGTTTATTTATAAATTGTTTGTAGGGAGGTGGGCGGGTTTTCAAATACGTGCGCTCACGCCTGGAGGAGATGGAGAAGTGGCCGAGAGCCTGGAGGCGGAAGCGGAAGTCCCACCAGGGTGTTGTACTTCCGGGTTCAGGTCTCAATACTTTACTTTCGTTTAATGACGGGGAATTATTTAGTTTAAATAATTCCTCCCCCATTAAACAGTCAAGACATAAATTGATTTGATAGGATTTATTAATTCGTTGTGGGGTAAATGTATATATGAAGAAGTAGTAATGGATGTCGGGCCGTAAGGCCACACACACATCCCAGGTATTAGCTGAAGAGTTCACATATTGTTCTGTCACTTGTTTCAGAGCCTCAGATGACCCAAAACCTTTCATAGGGCCTTGAGAGCACTATGCACTGAGGTTCTGGTTGTTTTCACAGGTCGTATGTATGATCTCACGGCATCGGATGTCCAGGTTCCGTGTGCCATGATATCCTGGAGGGAGGCACCTGCCTGGTGGTATGCGTACGACGCGCCACCCCTCCGGAGGCTGTGCATAGAGACCTTTTGGGGGTCTTGCCCCACATTTGTGAGTACCTGGGCCCATTGTTTTCTCATGAACGTGGTAGTCATCGGTTTACCGTCCTCGTAGGAGAACAGTGGGGCTGCTTGCTTCTTTGCTTTGTTCACTTTGAGCAGAGTAGCGATGGCCCTGCGCGGGCATATTTCATCTCCCTCTTTCTGAGGTAGGTAGATTTCGACCGGTGTTCTCGATGTTTGCATTGTTTTGCTCCACTTGAGCTTAAGGGACACTCCCCCTTCTTGTAGGGACACATCCCCTCGTGTGAGGTGTCTTGACGGATCGTATGCTTTCACTGTCGGTGGGAATAAATTTGATTGGCGAAGAAATCCCATAAACATAAGTAGCACTGCTGCTTTGACTTGGTGCTTGTACTGCAGTGAGTCTGCGGCTTTGAGGCATTTCCTTAGTAACATGGGAGACACTGCTGCCTTTGGGGAAGGGGTGTGTCTCAAGGAGAGCTGCAGGCCCTTAACAGCTAGATCTACATCCAGGTCGCACAGAGGGCTGACATCGAGCCTGGACATTCTGAAGAACGTCCTGAGGGAGGACAAGTTGTTAACGATGGAGCCTATTTTTAAGTTGTTGTCTGCCAGGTACTCTAGGTACCAGCAGATGTTCGAGGGCGTTGGCTTCTCGTAGTCCAGCCCTAGGGCCAGGGAGAACGAGATGTAAAGTCGGACCGCCGATTCTCTGTTGGCATTCGTGCCCGGCCTGTGTGACTGGATTCTCCTCCTTATTGCCTTCTGCTCCAGGCCACGTTGGAGTTTGCCTAGAAGAAATGAGAGATGTTAAAGGCACTTGTTTCACATTTGGTAGGCTTCAGATGGAGTTGTGTAATTATTTTATCTGCTATTTGTTTATATTTTGGTGCGGTATGGAGCCTTGATAGGGCATCAGGGAGCTCCATTAGTTCCCCCGGTATGTGGGCGAACTTGAAAGTTATTTCACTTTCTGCCGCTAGGAACCAGAAGGCTCTAGCACATGCGGCTAGGGTTTGGTCTCTCGGTTTACCACCCTTGTATGCCTCCACTGAGGCCTGGTTATCGCAGCATATGCGGACAATCTTTCCTCTGTCAGCTGAAGATGTTAGTGTTCTAGCTGCAGCTAGGCAGTTCAGGGCCTCGAGGTGGTTGATGTTTCTGTTTGTTGTCTCCAGCCTCGAGAACTGGTATGAGAAGTACTCTGTGCCGTTAGTCGCACCCCCACCTGTGAGGCACGCGTCGGCCCATATTGTTGTTGTGACTACGGTCGATGGTATGATGGAGACTCCATTATAGGCTGGTGTAAAGCGGTTGAACCAAGCTAGGTCAGCTTTGATGGCGTTTGATATGAAGATTGAGCCTCCCTTCGCTTCCCTTAATGCTGTGAGGAGTCTCTGCATGAAGAGTGTGGCTGGTGCCACAGCTTTAGCCAGGTGAGCTATTTTACCTATTATGCTCTGCATATATTTAGTTGTCACGACCTTGCGACTGGCCGCCTGCGCCAAACAGTGTTTTATTTCGGCCAGTTTGTTGGTCGGGATCGACATTGTGTTAGAGTTGGTATCCAGCACAATACCCAGCCACTGTACACACGTGGAGGGTTTCTGAGTCTTTTCTTCGGCAATTTTAAGACCCAAGGATGTTAGGAGGGACCTAGCTATGTCGAAGTTGCGAGTCATCGTGGTTGCGTCGGGTGTCAGGAGTATTATATCGTCTAAGTACATTAATGACACTACTCCCTGTGAGGCAAGGGCTCTCACAATAAATGACGCGACCATTTGCATGATATATGCTGACAGGCGTGCGCCGAACGGTAGAGCTCTGTCAACATATGTGTTGCCTTCGTGTGATATGGCTAGTAGTGGCCAGTCTAGTGGGCAGATGTTAAAGTGTCTGTAGGCTCTTGAGAGGTCGAGGACCGCCATGATGACCCCCGACCTCCCTAGGCTGTTGATGAGCTGTGTAGCCATTGTGACCGTTGGCAGATTGTGGACGGCCGGCTGTCTGTTATAGTAGTTTTTCGGAACCCATTTGTTTATCCCCCCGTCCGGGAAGGAGAGATCAACGATGATTCGGCGACTTGCTGGGTCCGACTTGGGACGTGTCATGAGGGGGCTATGGTGGCACCACGGGACGAATGGTATGCTGGTGAACGGGCCTGCCATAGCTCCGAGTGAACACTCCTTCTGAAGATAATCATTGATAGCCGATGGATATGCTATAGCAGAGGGGTGGTTTGCCTTGGAGGCTTGGGGTGGCGGAGGGCCGCCCATGTATTGTAGTGGGAAGCCATATAATATTCCGTTAAAGATTGTTGGATCATCTTCGTGTCCCGTAGCCACTTTTTCCCACTCTGAGATGACCATATTGGAGGGTAGAATGACTTTTGCTCCTCTCCAGTTGGGAAGGCCTTCCCCCCTCACTGCCTCATAGATGGTAGCCATGCTTGGCGGTAGCGATAGTGAAGGGAATGGCCATTTGGAATAGTTATCAAAGTTATAGTTTGGCGGGGGGGTCTCTGGTGAGACTTGGCTGTTTATACTGGATAGTGAGTCAATTATCGATTTACCTTCAGTTGTGAGTAGATCGATTTCGAATGCTTGGATCTCGTTAGGTTGCTCCGACTGTTCGTGTTGTGTTGCTAGCTCGTTGGTGACTGAGTGAGCGACAATCGGTGAGACTGGGGCCCGAGTCGAGGTAATTCCTCCTGGAATCGACACTTTGGCATTGATCGGGGGAATCAACACTGGGTTTACACTAGAACAGTTGTTAATAGACACTGGGGTTGTTTTTGGTATCTCCTGGTGTTGTATCGGGGCTAGCTTAGCACTGCAGTTGTTGTACACGACTGCACTTTCCAGTTGGGCGGAAGTGGTGCGGCCATTTTGTTTGTTTACTTCCGGTAGTGAGGCAGCATGGCAGACACTTCCGGTTGTGTGTGTATTGGCACGTTGGTTTATGCGAGAAGCGATGCAGGTATGTTTGGCATTGTAGTTGGGAATAAAGGCTATTGTAGAAGGGCTATTGGACTCACGTTTTTGGTCTGACCGTGGGCCGGTCAGTGGAGCTAGTTTTTTGGGGAGCGGTTGCCTCCAGAGCCTGACGGAGTCGACGTACCCTGGGGTTTGTAGTTACTCTGCCAGTCACGTTTGCCTTTACCGTAGCGGTCGTTGTTCTGTGCTCCTGAGGACTCTCTGTTGGTGTTTGTCCTCCTATTATTGCAGCTTTTGGCAGTGTGGAAGAACTGCTTATGACGAGTGTTATAATAGCAGTATCCACAGCAGTGGAGAAGAGAGATGGCTCCCTCGGTGTGGCTGTCAGATAGCGAGCACTCCTCTGAGTTGTAGAAGGGGCAGGGGACTGAGATTGCCCCTTTCTTCTCCTTTGGTTTGATCAGGGACGATGGGCGATGATTCCAGCTGATCTTAGCCCTGAGCTGTTGAATTGACTGTAGGTCTCTCCATTTCATTTTGTGGTCTAGAACATTATCCACTACCGTTTGAGACCAGAGGAGGGGTCCCGTCCAGCTATGCACAGCCACGTCCTCCCCCAGCTCTGATAGGTGTTTTAGCATACACTGTAGGGTAGAAGCTTCAAGGGCCTTCATAGCACACATGGCCGCAAAGCCACAGTAGTATTCGTTTATGGTTATGTCCCGCTTCTCGTCTCTGAGGCGGGTGGCAAGATCATGGGGTAGTGAATTTTCTGGTGTGTGAATCATTGCTTTTTTACCTTTTGTTTTTGATCGCCCACTGTACTGCCTCTCCAGGGCCCTGGTGGTCAAGCGCTGGTGTTTATGTGCCCGTTTGATGTGTCTTGGGGATGGAAGGACTTCACTGTCCTCGGATGAGGACGATGAGTCAGTGGAGTAGTTACGGAATGGGTGTCTCATCTCTGCGAGTGTCTTCCTGTTCTTTTTGTGCTTTTTCCTCCTTTTCCTTTTCTTGGTAGGAGGGGAGGGGGCACTGGAGGATGTATAGCTCGATTGTGACCTGGTGTCACTGTATGTGTCATCATCGGACTCGGAAGATGAATAGCGTGCCCGTTTTCGTTTGGGTTTGGTTGGGCGGCGAGGGCGCTTAGGTTCACGCGGCCTGGAGGAAGCAGTCTCCCTAGTGTGGTGGGTGCTCGGGGTTGACTGGACTCTGGACATCTCCAGGATGGTGTCACAAAACTTGTCGACGACTTTTGTGGTAGTATTCCTTTCTTTCTGTTTTGAGGAAGCCTGTTTCGCCTTTCGCGGAGTCGGCTTTTCCTCGTGGGGCAGCAGGCCCTCATGTCTTTCTTGGCCCTCGTGGCCATGATCACCCTCGTGGTCACCCTCGTGGTCAAGTGGACCCTCGTGGTTCTCGTTGTCTTCCTCCATGTCCTCGATAGTTACTTTCTTCTTGGACTGTTTCTTATTAGGCTTAACTTTGACTGGAGTTTGCAGTTCCTCCTCTACGTCCGCCAACTTGCGGTAGTTTACTCTTTGACCGGTCCTGTTCCTGGTCATGTCACCAGCCATCACTTGATGGGCCTGGTCAGTTTTCAAATACGTGCGCTCACGCCTGGAGGAGATGGAGAAGTGGCCGAGAGCCTGGAGGCGGAAGCGGAAGTCCCACCAGGGTGTTGTACTTCCGGGTTCAGGTCTCAATACTTTACTTTCGTTTAATGACGGGGAATTATTTAGTTTAAATAATTCCTCCCCAATTAACCTGAAATTGATCACGGTCATGGCATGGATCGATCTGTTCAGTTCGTACCAAATAACCATAAATCATGATTATAATGTTATTCTAATACTCCATGCCACCATAGCTATACAATACAATGGTATATATAGCTCTGATTTCACCTTCTTCACCTATAATAGTCTATGCAGACAATGTTTTAAAACGAAGAGAGTGAGTGAGCATAAGTGAGTGGCGCCCGGTGGCGCCATACTAAAACGCCGATATTCCTAAATAAATCACGCGTGGTATGTTGTCAACTTACTTCAAATCCGTCTTTAGCCTTTCATTGAGGAACTGCTCATATTGTTGGACCTTTTCCCCAACATTCTCGATGGGTTCGGCCTTCGCCTTCTTCCCCTTAGCTTTACTCATATTTTCCACGAGTCCATGTGCAGAGGGGAGAATCCCTGTTCTTGGGGGATTCCTGTTTGGGAAAATGACGTCACATATGCACCGCAGTGAGATTTAAATACTCAATTTCCATGCCCAATTAAGTCCACATCTTCAAATGTCACCCTATCTTTTCAGTTATTTTTTTAGCTAGAGATTTAGACACAAGTATAAAAAGATATTTATTTAATGGGGCTTATTTAATTCACTGCGCGTCAGTCATTTCGGCCGGTGAGTGGCCAAGATGGCGGAGTTACTACTCGATTCCAACATCAGATTTTGGGTGTTTTTGCCCATAGTTGTAATTACCTTTCTTATTGGGATCATCCGTCACTATGTAACTATACTCCTCTCATCTGAGAAAAAGGTGGAACTGCAGCAAATCGCAGATAGGTGAGAGCTAATATTTTATACCGTTTTTATCAGGTCAGATATTGGACGCATCTCGGCATTCACGCTGTTTTGCATGCTGTCACCAGTCCGTTGTTACTGTTAGCATCGTCACAAATTAGGAGGCTTATATCTTTTTTCTGCTTGTCCCATTTCTAATCCAGTCGAAGTAAACAATGCGTAGATGTCCGTTCTAAAATATAGTGAACGAATAGATGTATGATATGATTGATACCTAGTTCCATACTAATAACTAGGCCCAAATGCAAATGGGGTGTGGCCACGGGTTAGAACGTAGAAGATGGCACTATGACTATATACTGTATCTCTCCTCTACTATTTAATTGGGGCGATGTCCGCTCCGAGGGTTTTGGTCGCTTACAGAGAAGCGACAAACCAAACGCGGAGCGGAGAGCAGCTAGGCCATCGTACAACAGCAGTATACTATCACAAAGCATGAAAATATATCACTCATCACATCAGATCAGTGTAAAGAGTAAAGGTAAAAAAAAAATGATTAACAAAATGTAGAAATTAAGATAGTTGCTAGATTTTCAGGTCGAAACCATGCCCTTAAAGGCTTATTACGTTTCACACCTGTTTATACAGCATAATTATTTCCCATTCAGTCAAGCTCTCATCCGGAGTCGAATGCTGCGGGAGAATGGACGTTACATTTCTCAGCAGGTAAATTCATTAACAATACATTCATGCACTTGATCTTTGGAATTTCCTGATAATGTAATAATTTGGAAGCTAAAGAGGGGATTTTGTTTGGTCTGACTAAATTACTGGACTTGTATTTTTGTTGTTCAGGCTTTTATGATGAGGAAAGAGTTTCTCAACAATGAAGAAACTGGATATTTCAAAACTCAAAAAAGAGAGCCGGTCGTGAAAAACCCTATGACAGGTAAGATTTTTAATTTTTTTTTTAACATTTTATTTCTCATTTCTTCATTGGTGTCATCCACGAATGAGACTTATCTGATAATCACACACTGTGAAAATTCGCTCAATAAAATTTATTTAAAAATATCATTTATGTCAGAAGAATCCATAGGAAAATGATGTTGAGATATGAAATATTCACCTCCATAATTCTAGTATATCCTCTTGTAAATGTGTTCTATCGTATCCATATTTACCCCGTCAACACTTCACAATTTACTTCAGATCCCACCATGATGACTGATATGATGAAGGGTAATATCACCAACGTTCTTCCTATGATCGTGATTGGTGGATGGATCAACTGGGCATTCTCCGGTTTCCTCACAAGTGGGTACATTTTCTGCATTCACTGAAAATTGACTTTTTGTATTTTTACAAGAAAGATACAACGAACCTGTATTCATATATTGTCAGCTTTTATTAACAAAAATCAGTTTTGTAGGTCTTAAATATAATGGAGATACACTTGTGATACTTAACTGAACCATGTATAAATAATTTTTTGCTTTCTCCTGCAGCTAAAGTACCTTTTCCTCTCACACTTCGTTTCAAGCCTATGCTACAGAGAGGCATCGAACTTTACTCACTTGATGCCTCCTGGTAAGTATTTGACTTATTTACCATTATACATGTAATCAAACTACCGTAAAACCTCTTCTATTAAAAAATGTTGGGAGAAGGCCCAAAACGGGTATGTGGACTTCTATTGGTATTTTTGCCTAACAATGCAATACATAACATAAGGTCTAGGCACCATCAATCACTTGAATAGCGCGAGAATTTGTGCAGATTTTTGTTAGGAGAGACGCCGTATATCATATATTTTTCATTATTCAGGGTCAGTTCAGCCTCATGGTATTTCCTGAACGTGTTTGGTCTGCGTTCCATGTATAATCTCATTTTAGGCCAAGATAATGGTAAGTAATGATAGTCACATTCTGTTAATGATTCTAGTGTACACTCTATCCGCGTCTAGTAGTCAGTAAACATTAGAGCCCGCATCAAAGCGGGGCAACGCTGAACCCTATGGTGCGCCGCTGCCTACAGGACGCGGATAAAGTGTACCATTAAATACACTTCTTAAAATTTGATAAAATATTGTGTTTGCTATATATGTCATGGTGTTTTGTTATTCATATCATCACTTAGTATATTTAACAAGTACTTGGTCAAGTAGGTAATGTAGTTACAATATGCCATAGGTAGCCGGGGAAGACCAACTTTTAGTTGACAGTGCTCACCTTTCCCCCGACAACTTCATATACATTTAAGGGGATGTAATTGAAATTGAGAATTTTCAATATCCGCATTATGCTGAACCATTACTCTGGAAAACGGTTGACTGGGTTGCGGCATATTCTGGGTGGTGATGCTCTATCTTGGTGACTGAATTACTGATTTCTATGTTGTGTATTATTCCAGCCGCTGATCAAACTAAAGTCATGCAGGACCAAATGTCTGGTGCAGCCATGGCCATGCCCCCAGATCCCAGCAAGGCGTTTAAGGTAACATCTCAAATTATATAAGTTGTCGCAAATTTTACTGCCTATTTATGATTTAATCTCTTTAAAATTATTTGATTTTTCTTTATCATTCAAAATAAAAAAATATACTGCTGACATCTAGTTATCCGTTCTTGTAGAGGGGTATATTGAATACGAAATATATTTTAATTTTACGGTCTGGACACAAAATTGATCCCAATTCAATTCCGGTTATTTGTTATTTCTGTTGTTATAGTTGTTACTGTTACTCAATTATTATCTGTATCTGTTTTCAGGCTGAGTGGGAAGCTCTTGCCATCGTTGAGCACCAGTGGGCTCTTGAAGGAATAGAGGACGAAGTCACCGGCACTGCCATCACCCCACCAGAAACAATATTCATTAATCGCGTCCGTTAATTTATGTCATCATTAGAAAATAAGTGAGAATGTCTAAGTCGTGTACCATATGGAGGGAGAGTGTGGCGAGTGATTGTTTTTCATGGAAATCGATTCTTATCTTAATATGTAATTCATCAAAAGACGAATATAAGAATCAAATCGGTAGACAACTATCTGCCACTAAACTTTGTCAATGTATATATATGTTGTCTTCATTGGTGTAAGATATTAACGAGTAAAAGGCAGAAATAATACTACATGAATGCATGTATAAATTGCACCAATATACACTCTGTACGGGGTCTGTTGATTTGGGACTTGAAAGAGGGACGAAGCATACTTCAGTACTGGGTGCCGCATTCGGCAGACCCCGTACAGAGTGTAATTATACTTTATATTGAACTATGTTACCAATTCACCTGTAATTTTTTGTTAGGTAATTCAAACTTGTTTTTATATAAATCTTCAAGTTAAATTCGTGCCGCTCTTGTTTGGAACAATGTACTATCATTGTAATTAATCATGCTTTTCTGAAAGTGAAATCGCTATTCACCCGACATTCAGACAAAAGCCATAGGAATAGAAAGATAATATTTGGATGTACAGTCTTTTGCAATAAATGAATCGGTAATATTACTAAGCATTCATTGTTTTTCTTAAAGTATTGAATTAAACTTCCATGACCACGTGAGTGCCGAACAGAAAAATTAATATCGTCTAATAGATATAGCAACGGACTTCCAGAAATGTGGGGGAATGAGAAAGTTGGTTATTAAAACGATATTTCGACCCAACAATTTATTCTAGTTTTACTTCTAAAGGTCCCCAGGAAAAAACAGGACTGAGGCCCTTGCGATAGTATTGTAAGCATGTAATTAATAATTTTGTGAGATACAATCGTTAATTTAGTTTTGTCGCCCGTTCAAGATAAAAGAATTCCTGGGTGGAAAATAACAACAGCAACGAGCAGAGAAGTTCCTAATGCTTAAATATTATCTTCCTTTCCCTCCCAGTCCAGAGTGCTGATGATTTCTTTAACAGACGTGTTCTCACTAAGCTCTTCGATTCACCTTCAGATCAGTTCTTACTGCACGAGGTAAAACAAACAAAACAAAGACAATTTTTATTTGAGAAATTAGTATATTTCGTGGCGAAGACGTCACATCAACAAGACCGACTCTAGTCATCTAGCTTGACCTTTAGTATAAAATTCATTATTATTCAGCTTGACATTACTTTTCATTTAATATAGTCCAGACATAAATGGTCAACATTTTAGACGAAAATGGCGTCCTTATAATTTATATTCAAATATCTAGTTTTACAAAAACGGGACTGGTATTTTCGGAGAATTATCACATTATCTTGTATAGTATACTATGAATTAAACATTTAAATTGTCGACGAATAGTCTTGGATAACAATTTGCTCAATAATTTCATGTTAGGATCAGTAAAGATAATGAATATTTTAAACAAATATACTGAAGTAAATACAGTTGTGTAATTGAAGTAAGCTTAATGTGTAATAACAAATTTGAACATCAAGATCAAAAGTGATTCACAGTAATGGAAATAAGCTTAATTAGTTGTAGCACATTTGAAAATCAATTGTTACCTTACATTTAACGAAAGGCTTATATCGACATGAATAAACACAAAAAGGGACTGCAGACATACTCCAGCAAACCAATTTGAAACTTGAACTCTCGAAGTTCATGGTTGCTCATGATTACTGACTAAAGATTACAGAAACTATTACTTCGGATGTTCCATGATACATACTCGCATGTATTCTCAATGAAATGTGTACATAACGCATAGCCGGTAAACTATGTGAAAATGAGATCGTGATATGTACATGAACAATCACAAGCAATTGTTTGACATAATCGTCCACTTGGATATTTTTCTGAACGATTTTGAAAACATGGTTGAGACAGAAATGCTGAATGATAGGGAGAGTACTGTCCATCTATCTGGCGGTTGTGTCTATGCAATATTTTTCTCCAAAAGCATGTTAATTTTTTCGAGAGTTTCACATGTTTTCATCTGAGATTCACTTAGTTCTTTCAAGCTTGTAGCTACAACATCAACGGCTGTATTACTCTTCACCTGCTTGCGTTGAAGCATGGCTATAGACTTACTCAATTTATCAACGGAGGAAAGAATCCTATTGACATTTTTTTCAACTTTGGACAACCGATCGCCCAAATAGAGAAGAGGTGCGTCTGACTCTTCCTTCCCTTTTTCCATGGAGTAAAGTCTCTGTTCTAGATTAGCAATTTTAGCAGAAATGTCCTCGGAAGAGCCAGATGCATCGTCTTGATCATTCCGAGAGGATGACCTCAGCGAAATTTTATTCTGGTCTACATAATTCAGTCTCGATTCCATCTTTTTAATTTGATCCCACATTTGTTTGAACTGCGTCTCCTGCGAATTGTCTTGATCCTTGGGACATATGACGAGAGGGATTTGCTCATCCTCGTCTTCATCCTCCATCGAAGATGTGTCATTTTGATTATCACTATTTCTTTTGTGTTCATTTTCGTCACCTCTGTCCTCATGGTCATCATTTTGAGATTTGTTTTCAGAGGCTGACTTGGAATTTTTAGTAGTAGCACTAGGGTCGCTAGGATCAAGAGGTTCTTCTTTTATTAGAACAGGAAGCTCAGGTGGTGAGACGTTGAGATCCGGGTTATCTCCGGATTCTGGATTTTCGATTGGCCTGATTTCAACAGTTCCGTGAGTCTTTCCCGGTACTGCAAACGCCCATTCTACATTCGAATCTAAACAGACTTTCTTGGCGGGCGGTTCTGAAAAATGAATCAAGACAGTCATTATGTATAGGAGACCTGTGAAGTATACCAAGAAATTCTTAACCGCGATTCCCCCCAGAGTAGAAATATGTGTGCCTATAATTCAATATCAGTTGCATACATGGTATGTACATAACTTTATTCAATCTAGTTTTTGAATTATTTCCAATTAGCTATATTTTGAATTTGGGCCCTACCTTGGTATAATGGAAATGGCTATTAGGTAAAATTAAGTTTCTCTCTGGAGAGGGGAATCAAACGCCTAAACTTTAAAAATAGCTAAAAAAAAATATTAACAAAGTTAATATGTAGGCCCTACGCTTCATTGTTTTGACTTGTGGGGTGAATTATGACTCCTCAATCGCCTACTGTCCTACACATTCAATCATTCTGCCTAATTTCTGGGTGACACGAATAGTTTGGGTGCATTTGTGTACTGTTGTCAGTGTTGAGAAGTAACAAGTATTCTGCGAAGCACCAATCAACGACGCGAAAGAGAAGCGTCCTATAACCTGTTTTATTACAAAACTCAATATTATATTACGGTAATTACTAACTTAGTCTTATAATTCAAAATTCAGCAAGGACAAGGTGCGTGAACAGTAGTCTGTAGGCCAGACCCAGCTCTAACATGGGATGTGGGATAGTGGGACTAGTCTACGTGAACAGGTGCCCGTTTGAAACGCAAGATGGCAGCAAACGAACGAAAATATCGCATATTCATCGTGATTCGTGGGAGTACCAAAAGTAGTAAACTTACGGTCATCTAAAATAAAGGTTTGTGTTTTGGTTGTGAGATCAGTTCTGAGGAGTGACCTGCCGGCCTTTCCAGCCCCGAGGAGAGACCGCATTTTGGGTATGTTGGGCTGACCGTGGGCCAAGCTAACAGATCGGGCGATGATGAGGCCATGACCCTGCCCCTGGGAATGGGAAACGTTGAGGTTGGCTTTCAAGCTATCTCTATGTCGAATTACAGGTGGTGAAATACCTTCTAGGTGGACATAGACACCAACCCGTATATAAGGTTCTGCGGAAGGTTTCCCAGCGCTTGTCACCAGTGGGTATTCGCAACAAGCCAACATGACATCCCTCTGAGTCCGAATCATAACAGCCCCACGCCGACGTTTCTTATAATAACACATGGCGTCTATCTTCGTTTCTTGTCCTGATTTCTCAGCAATGACTCTCTCTAGGGAGGCACGCATAGTATCCACAGTGGTAAAATCGATTAAAGCTACAAAGCTCATGCCTCCTAATTTCATGTCTCTTTTCAATCCTGTGTATATTTCCGCATATCTAACGCCATGAACGTCCAAGCTATCGACGTCAGCCATTTTGCTACTTGTGAGTAACAATAGTCCGCGTGATGACGTCACTCAGCGTTTCTAGCGTGTGATCAGCAGCGATGACGTCAGCAGTGCTATGGCTCAGATGTTACCATAGCAACAGACCAGGGGTACTGACGCACGACCCGGATCGCAGGGTTCTATGATGTCCGCAGGCCACTCTTCGCCGCACCGGAGCACCGCCCAGGCCATAGCGAGCTGGTGCGTGCGCGCAACGTAGTGCCAGCGAGCCAGAGGCGCCACTTTTTTTTCAATATGAGCCTGAGTGTTTTTGAGGCAATCTGAACCTATAATATAGCCTCTATGAGTATTATTATATCATCTTTGGACGTCCACTGAGCAAAGTGGATGAGCCCGGATCGCCATAGCTAAAGACATTATCGCGCTGGCCCCAGCGACCTTGAACTTGCCTTTTATTTACTCACACAGCGTGGCAGGCATGGCTCCATGCTCCCGCGCTAACGTCACTGCCTATATGGTTTGAGCGCCATGGTTAGAGTTTAAAAAACAGCCTTTGGAGGAGATGAAAAAAACACGAATCAGGAAAACTACGCTATGCTTCTGCAGGTGAGCTATTATAATATAGGCTGCACAGCCGTATGACTATAAATCTCTGAACTCGTAATAGATATAGGCCTATACTATAGTATAGCCTATACACGTGCATGAGCGGGAGGGGGGAGGGGGGGCTGGGGGAGGGGGGGGCTGGGGGAGGGGGGGGGGCTGGGGGAGGGGGGGGGGCTGGGGGAGGGGGGGGCTGAGGGAGGGGGGGGGGCTGGGGGGAGGGGGGGGGCTGAGGGAGGGGGGGGGGCTGGGGGGAGGGGGGGGGGCTGGGGGGAGGCGGCTGGGGGGAGGGGAGGGGGGGGGGGGGAGGGGGGGGGGGGCAGGGGGGCAAAACAGTGTGTGTGTGGGGGGGGGGGAGTGAATCAAATTAGAATCATGCTAAAAGTAGGCCTACATAATAATTTTAATATCTAGGAAATCTGCTTAATATACAGCTGATATTTTTATCATCAAAAGTCATTTATATCTTCGAAAGAGCCTTTGAAACAAAACAAATATTCAAAATATGTTAAATTTAATGGTGGATAGGGGTTACGGGGGGGGGGGGGCACAAATTTAATTATGAAAACCCATCACTCATTCAAATTTAATACAAGTGTATAATGGTTATCAATTTAATGTACCGTAAAACGGGGTAACATTGACCCATTTTTTAAGATTTTTCAAAATGGATGGTATTTCCTGTGGTTATTTTCCTCTCAGTTAGGCATTAATTGTTACCTATGTTGAGCCCCTTGCTTGCCCAAATACAATTTTGAGATTCCTGGTTGAGGAACCCACTAAAATTCTTCAATAACCCCTGGGTCAAAGTTACCCCACTATTGGGCTAACTTTGACCTACAGTTATATTTTTTTATATTCTTCTTCCTTATCTATTCTAATTCATATCATCATTATTTTTTTTGTTCTTCTAAACTCATTCTTTTGCATTTGTATATATTACTTTTCAATTTAGATAAATGGTAAATGAACTGTGTGCAAAGAATTTGCTGCCACAGGGAATCAAACTGATGTCTCTTCTGTTACAGGGGAGAGACATCCCCACAAAAACAATAACTTTGACTCACCGCACTTAATAACCAATCTCTGAGACCAGTAGTAGTACAGCTTAGGGGCCATAGGGCCATATTTGAGATGGATGTGGACAAAGAGACCAAAAATTGCCCACATGCTAATTACTCCCTTAGCTTTCAATTTTTGGTAGGCGCCACTGTCGCCAGTGACTTTATGGCGGCCATCTTGGATTTTCAAGACCGCTATCCACGTAGGTCAAAGTTACCCCAGAAAAGGCAGTGAAACCACAAAAATTCCGAAAATCGACAATGGATGACTCAAATAATTTATTTTAAAAATTACTAAATATTGTATGTGATGCCTAAGTCACTGGTCATCAGTAGTTCGCTTGAGGAAGTCCTAGCTCTATTGCTAGGTAGTTACCCAGATGAAAGTTCAGAACTATCGCTAAACATTAAAAAATTGTTTGGTTATTTGACAGCGCCCCCTAGCGACAAAAGAGGGAGTATATCCCAAGATTTCCCTGTTGTACACAAGCTTATCTCATCAATATAACTTTGAATACATAAAATTAAGAATCTACCAACAAACCTTTATCTAAGAGAGAAAAACAATGTTTTCCTGAGTGTAGGTCAATGTTACCCCATATAGGTCAAAGTTACCCCATTTTACGGTAATATTATATATGTACAGTATATATATAGTTGTCTAAAAATACTTGCCTACAATTCACAACGTACTTGCTAGTACACATCTCCCCCTATACATATACAGGCAACAATTACTTTAAACTCATTATTTATTCAATTTTAACTTCCAGCTGCACCATCAATTGTATGCATCCAGCACAAAACCTTCTATTTATTTATGAGTAAAAAGCCCTTAATCACTTAATGTGACTGCTGATATTTGTAAATAATTTTTAGTGTAACTTTACCTAACGTCTTACTTTTGTGATACATTTCTTATGCATCTATCCTTTTTTCAGTTCTGAGGACAATTAAATCACACCAATAACATGGATTTAACACTGCGTCAATCTGGTATGTCTGACAATCTGTTGGAAATCAATTATGTTTTACATTCCTAAATAATTGAATGATATATACAAAAACTGAACTATTCTACAATCATAAATCGATTTTCTTCCATTTAATACATTGGGTAATTTTAGTCGTATGTTAACCTATAGAATCAGTAAAATGGAGTGGTTTGCTCTCACATTTTTTATCAGTCTGAATCATGATCAACATATTCTCTCATATCATTTTCTAATTTAAATTGATGTACAACCAGATCCAACTATGTATAAACCATCTGACATAATTTACCAATTAGCAATATTACCTGCTGCCTTGATTACAGGGAAGACTTTCCGCATTAGATTGATATGTCATTTGACTCATATCACTCTTATTTTCAGCAAAACTATTTCATCATGCCAACTTGAATGAGCGACTGACTGCTTCAACTAGTCATGAAAGACTACTAAGAAACATTGATGCTTTTGGACTTGAGATAGCATGCCAGACACCCGGAGATGGGTCATGCTTCTTCCATGCCGTCTTGCATCAGATGGAAAGGCTTGGGCAGCCTCTGGGATATTCATCGTTTGACCTTCGGCGGCATGTTGTCAACTACATGAAAAATTATCCGGTATTTAAGGTATGTCTTTAAGGGATTAAGGGATTCATAACCATGAATATAATTTTCATACTTCGACTATTTTATAATGTTCCTTACCCCTACCTATCCTTATTCTTAATATAGAGACAAATTGGAAGGAGGTGCTAGTAATTGAATATTTATTTGACACAATTGGTCACGCCATCATGATACTACATCCTGTATGAGTAATTCTCCCAATTGGGCATCAGTTTGTTTTCCAGCCTATCTTTTCTACAACCTGTATTTGGGATCATCAATTTCATTGGTTGTGGAAACCATACTTTCAAACTTCTCATGCCAGAATATCCGCCCTTATTGCAATAAAAGTGCTTTTTGAGTTTCAGGCTAGGAAATAAGTAACAATTATGGAATTTGAATATAATACACAGGTGCGTTTAGAAAATATATTCTTTCTACTGAAGAGAAATGATTTTTACACATGCACACATGTTCAGTATTACGAAAAAACACAATATTTATCTAATATCTAATTGAAACTGATCTAGACATGGAAAATATCATTATGGAATCTTTGTGTCGTTTTATGTCATCGATTAGCTTCAAAATAATGAAATACCCCAAGACAAAACATTACTATCAGATTGCATTTAGTACTTGTAAAAGTTACTAGGCCACAGTGATTCTGAAACTGATGATTTTCCAATATGTTTGCTAAAAAAACATGTAATTTTGACGTTCCTAACAATTATTTAAGACTGCTTGAAAATGGTGAAAAATATGAATATGATACGTGTAGGTCTAGGTGTATTGTAGGTGTCATACATGATATGTTGTTATATTCTGTACCAATGTCGCCAATATGCCATACCATCACCTTTACGCCATAATTATTATGAATAAAGAGAATAATATGGACATTTTTACAAAATCAAGTCAAACTTCTAGTTAGAACCAAGCCCTAGTTTACCAGCCAAAATCCATTCTCTAGCTTTGACTTAAACAAATTAGTGAGTAATATATCTGATGCTTAGACTAAATCATTTGATTAATCAGGTTTAATGAGGCCGAAATATGGCAAAATAATAGGGAAAATATTGGTATCTGAGTCATACGAGTAGGAATTGAAAAGTTGGCCCGAGCCTTCCCAAACTACATCTGCTTTATGCTGATATTCCTTGCTATATCTACAAAAACAAATGTCAAATAAAATCAAATGTTTCCTGTTTGGGAGAATTACTCATATGTAAGTGTCTCCAGGCAATCATGATACTAGATCCCATATGTAAGTGTCCCCAGGCCATCTGCATACTAGATCTAATATACATATATAAGTGTCCCTAGGCCATCATTTTACTACATGTCATATGTAAGTGTCCCTAGGCCAGCATGATAATAGATCCTATATGTAAGTGTCCCTAGGACATCATGAAACTAGATGTCATATGTAAGTGTCCCTAGGCCATCATGATACTATATCCTATATGTAAGTGTCCCCAGGCCATCATCATACTAGATCTCATATGGTAGTGTCCCCAGGCCATCATGATACTAGATGTCATATGTAAGTGTCCCTAGGCCATCATGATACTCAATGTCATATGTAAGTGTCCCTAGGCCATCATCATACTAGATCCTATATGTAAGTGTCCCCAGGCCATCATCATACTAGATGTCATATGGTAGTGTCCCCAGGCCATCATCATACTACACCCTATATGTAAGTGTCCCTAGGCCATCATAATGCTAGATCCTATATGTAAGTGTCCCCAGGCCATCATCATACTACACCCTATATGTAAGTGTCCCTAGGACATCATGAGACTAGATGTCATATGTAAGTGTCCCTAGGCCATCATCATACTAGATGTCATATGTAAGTGTCCCTAGGCCATCATAATGATGCTAGATCCTATATGTAAGTGTCCCTAGGCCATCATGATACTCAATGTCATATGTAAGTGTCCCTAGGCCATCATCATACTAGATGTCATATGTAAGTGTCCCTAGGCCATCATGATACTCAATGTCATATGTAAGTGTCCCTAGGCCATCATCATACTAGATGTCATATGTAAGTGTCCCTAGGCCATCATGATATTCAATGTCATATGTAAGTGTCCCCAGGCCATCATCATACTAGATGTCATATGTAAGTGTCCCTAGGCCATCATAATGATGCTAGATCCTATATGTAAGTGTCCCTAGGCCATCATGATACTAGATGTCATATGTAAGTGTCCCTAGGCCATCATCATACTAGATGTCATATGTAAGTGTCCCTAGGCCATCATAATGATGCTAGATCCTATATGTAAGTGTCCCTAGGCCATCATGATACTCAATGTCATATGTAAGTGTCCCTAGGCCATCATCATACTAGATGTCATATGTAAGTGTCCCTAGGCCATCATGATACTCAATGTCATATGTAAGTGTCCCTAGGCCATCATGATACTAGATGTCATATGTAAGTGTCCCTAGGCCATCATGATACTCAATGTCATATGGTAGTGTCCCCAGGCCATCATCATACTAGATGTCATATGTAAGTGTCCCTAGGCCACCATGATACTAGATGTCATATGTAAGTAAACCTAGGCCATCATGATACTCAATGTCATATGTAAGTGTCCCCAGGCCATCATCATACTAGATGCCATATGTAAGTGTCCGCAGGCCATCATCATACTACACCCTATATGTAAGTGTCCCCAGGCCATCATCATACTAGATCCTATATGTAAGTGTCCCTAGGCCATCATAATGATGCTAGATCCTATATGTAAGTGTCCCCAGGCCATCATCATACTAGATCCTATATGTAAGTGTCCCTAGGCCATCATAATGATGCTAGATCCTATATGTAAGTGTCCCTAGGCCATCATAATGATGCTAGATCCTATATGTAAGTGTCCCCAGGCCATCATCATACCAGATCTCATATGGTAGTGTCCCCAGGCCATCATCATACTAGATGTCATATGTAAGTGTCCCTAGGCCACCCTAGGCCATCATGATACTATATCCTATATGTAAGTGTCCCCAGGCCATCATCATACTAGATCTCATATGGTAGTGTCCCCAGGCCATCATCATACTAGATGTCATATGTAAGTGTCCCCAGGCCATCATCATACTAGATCCTATATGTAAGTGTCCCTAGGCCATCATAATGATGCTAGATCCTATATGTAAGTGTCCCTAGGCCATCATAATGATGCTAGATCCTATATGTAAGTGTCCCCAGGCCATCATCATACCAGATCTCATATGGTAGTGTCCCCAGGCCATCATCATACTAGATGTCATATGTAAGTGTCCCTAGGCCACCCTAGGCCATCATGATACTATATCCTATATGTAAGTGTCCCCAGGCCATCATGATACTAGATCCTATATGTAAGTGCCCCTAGGCCATCATGAAACTAGATGTCATATGTAAGTGTCCCTAGGCCATCATGATACTAGATCCTATATATAAGTGTCCCTAGGCCATCATGATACTAGATGTCATATGTAAGTGTCCCTAGGCCATCATGATACTAGATCCTATATATAAGTGTCCCCAGGCCATCATGATACTACATCCTATATATAAGTGTCCCCAGGCCATCAAGATATTAAATCCTATATGTAAGTGTCCCCAGGCCATCATCATACTAGATCCTATATGTAAGTGTCCCTAGGCCATCATGACACTAGATGTCATATGTAAGTGTCCCTAGGCCATCATGATACTATATCCTATATGTAAGTGTCCCCAGGCCATCATCATACTAGATCTCATATGGTAGTGTCCCCAGGCCATCATCATACTAGATGTCATATGTAAGTGTCCCTAGGCCATCATGATACCATCATCATACTAGATCCTATATGTAAGTGTCCCCAGGCCATCATCATACTACACCCTATATGTAAGTGTCCCTAGGCCATCATGATACTAGATGTCATATGTAAGTGTCCCTAGGCCATCATGATAATAGATCCTATATGTAAGTGTCCCCAGGCCATCACCATACTAGATCTCATATGGTAGTGTCCCCAGGCCATCATCATACTAGATCTCATATGGTAGTGTCCCCAGGCCATCAAGATACTAGATCCTATATGTAAGTGTCCCCAGGCCATCACCATACTACACCCTATATGTAAGTGTCCCTAGGCCATCATGATAATAGATGTCATATGTAAGTGTCCCCAGGCCATCATGATACTAGATGTCATATGTAAGTGTCCCTAGGCCATCATGATAATAGATCCTATATGTAAGTGTCCCCAGGCCATTTTGATACTACATCCTATATACATGTAAGTGTCCCTAGGCCATCGTCACACCATATCCTATATGTAGGTGTCCCCAGGCAATCGTAATACTAGATGTCATATATGTATTTTTTTTAAAGATATCTCATTATATTGCATGTGGTGTTCTCTCTTTATTAGGTCATGGAACCAGGCTCCACAGTTGCCATGGTTGACTTCCGTGAGGTGCATGGCCAAGGATGGGACAATTATTTGTCCGAAATGCGCAAGCCAACTGTCTTTGCTGACCATCAGGTGATACAGGCAGCAGCCCACTTCCTTGGCCTTGACATCTTAATTGTCACTAGTTCACCAACAGCTAGCACCGAAGATCAACTTATCATCATTCCATCCCATCCAAATGATGCCCATAAATCCATCCTTTTATTAGGGCACCGATTTGAGGATCACTTTGAGTCTCTTAGAGTGAAAGGTATATTTGCAATTCAAGTTTCTTTTTGAATGATTTGTTATTCTTATCAAAAATCCTCATTATAAAATGTTTGGCATTTATTGAAACAAATCTTGTATTTGTCTGAATGTAAGGAAGCTTAATTAAATTATCATATGACAGCCTATGATGTCTTTCATTGCTATATTGATAATGTTCCCTTCAAAAGTCTAACACATATTTTGTATTGCCCCTAAGTGTTTCAATAATTGTACTTGTATTGCATTCATGGAATTATTCATCTTCATATAAACATTGGCTTCTTTTTTTTTCTTTCTTTAGATGTTTCACTCGTATCACAGACATGCAGTCGTGACCCTGTAATAACTGGCCTTGAGGTTCAATCTGGCCTCGCGATTGAATCTCTTGAAGAGGTGCCGGCAGACATAGCTGATGAAATTGAAAAAAAAATTGCAGTCGCTACATCAATAGATCAAGTTCCTACTAAAAAAGAAATTGCTGGTATTTCCTTTTGCATTTATATTTGTTGTGTTTTGGTCAGTTTATGTGGTAGTGTCCACAAGCTATCCTGTACATACCATTAGCACTTTTTATAGATTATAGTTGATATACAGTAGGGAAAAGTGATAAAATTTCGTTATCTAAGACATCAATTGAAGTTGATCTCCCAATGTATATTTTTCCTGTCTAGGTTTCCCCCATGCTTCACTTACTGCTGATCGGTCAATGCAACTCATTGCCTTTTTTGAGAGACATAAATTGAAGAAGAAGCAAGAACCTAAGGGCATCACACGGGAGATACAAGTTCTTCAGTAATTACATTTATTTTTTATTTATATATCTTATCATACTAGGGGTTTATTTATTTCGCTCTGTATTTGCAAATTAATTTCTATGATCCATTATAAGTAAAACTGTGCTATCAATCATTCAGAGAGACTGAGGAAGACTTCATTGGAAGATACCTCATGGAGATGAACAAAAGCTGTGGAGTCTTTACATACAGACACCAAAACAAAGGCAAAAATGTGCAGTTTTTCTGTGAGAGGTAATATCTAGGCACATTAGTTTGTACGTTTAGCACACTAAACCAATATATGTATGTCAGTGCTATTATATTATGAAATATATATTTTGTGTATGTGTTTTTAATATCTTAATTGTGGAATTTTTGTATATTATTAGAAATAACACAACCATTTGCATTCTAAAAATGTATGGTTGCAAATGGCTGTATGTATAGTTTGAACTAAAATAAAAATATTTGTTTCAGGCATTCGGCTCCTAGAGGGAAAAAAAAAGGTCCCACAGAAACGATTGCTAATAGCTGCAATGCCTATGTATCGTTCACGTTCATGAATCATGAAAAGCACCAATTTGCTGTCATTAGACGTCAAAGTAAACACACTAATCATGATCCAGAAAATCCGCTAGAGGCCAAAAGGAACCCAGTAGATCCTCTGTTACGGAGCTATATTGAGTGCCTATTTGAGCAGGTAAATGCTTGACACAAATGTCTAACAATATTCTCATCAAAGTCAGTAACATAGTGTTGCCCTGTCAGAGACGTTCGCTGTTATATATATAAAAAAATAACGTTGATTTTGATTACCCTTCACTTTGACACTTAACATTCTCTTTCTTTTTGACTCAGGGGAAAAAGCCCCTGGAAATTACCGTACTTGCATACGGCTGGGCCAAATCTAGGGGATATGACGACTGTCATGATAGAAGATATTTTGTGACACCTCAAGATGTCACCCAGATATGTGACAATGTGAAGAATCGAAAGAGGTAAATAAATTTTATTTCATTGAACTCAATTAAAAATATCATATCTTACTCCATTAGTGAAACATGTTCTATTGATGTACTTAAACCAAATGATGATATATATAGCGATTAACATAGGTAATCGAAACATTTGCTTTCCAGAATACATAAGAGTGATGCTGTCTCAGTGGAAGTACTTTGCACTGACATCATCAAAGAGAATATTGTTTTTTACCAGCCACTTACAAGGTAATCGATTTTACTATTTAGCATTAAGTAACTTTGGTCATTTGGCAAAAGTGTGCAATATAGAGGATGATGTTGTACATTTACACAAGCATGATATTAGTTTTGAAACATATGTTCTTCTTATCAGTAAATCCCTGTGACTAAATGGTAGTAAATATATAAATAGATCTAAACTAACCACATCTCTGTGGCTGAAGTATATATAATCAGTGACCAGCACTTATGAGGAATAATATGCTTACATATTTTAGGGAAGATCCGCTCATCATTGTGTATCAAAATAAAAACCAACTGCACCGAATGGGAAAATATGCAGGCAATTTGGTTTTCATGGATGCGAGTTATAAGGGTAAGCCAAATATTGCTCATGGTCTACCAAATATATAGGAGACAAGAATAAGAGCAACAACTAAGGATGTTTGTAATGTTATGTAGTAGTGAATAAGAAGGAGATGGAAAGGTTTGTTAGAAGAGCTTTAAAAAATGTTCGAAACATGATTAATAATTGTATTCATTGTTGAATGCATATTAGCAGATCATTGAATAAAACATTGAATCTAATGTAATCATTAAGTCCTAAATCAATTAATTATAGGTCAGCAGCCACACTCACACTCTACTGTCCTTCCATTTGACATATTGTGGCAGATACCGTAAAATTATGTAACTTTGACCTTTATGGGGTGACATTGAAGGAAAGAAAGAGAAATGAGAAAAAAACGCTTGGATTTTCACTGCTGCTCATGCCCTTTTAGAATTTATTTTCAATGAAACCTTGTGTGAGAATTTACTATATTTAAATTTGAAATTTGCCCTTTGTTAGTACTCGTAAGTGTGGACGAGTGCACCAGCAATGGTACTTGTCCACAGCAAAATCTACTGATATATTTCAGTTATTAATTTCATAACATTATCTCAAATGTCATGATACATTCTGAAATTTCTATCTCATATGTTTATCTCTTTATATATGCGTTTATCTACAGGACTAACTGCATATGGCTATGCTGTTTACTGCATCCTTGTAAGGGACAATAGGGGCCGAGGCACCCCTGCCTCATACTTCATAACATCCGTAAACACAACATCTATCCTTGTGAAATGCTTATCTATTTTGAAAGATCATGCTGCAAAAAATGGAATATTGTTTGCGCCTAGGTATTTTTGTTTCCCATTTTTTAAATAGTTATACTTGTGATTGTACTGTAACCACATATTTTAATTATGTTAAAGGATAATACATAATTACTAATTATTGATAATTTATTTGGTTTGGGTCAATCAACAAAATTTGCTCACATTTATTTCAAACCATATGAAGCACTGTGTATACACACAGATTTATATTTTGTTTATATAAAATTTATTGCAATCATTAACAAAAATAACCAAAAGTATACTAAACATCTGTAATACTACCTTAATTTTTATAACTTTTCCCATTTTTAGATCTTTCATGGTCGATAAGGACTTGAAGGAGGTCTCAGCGATTAAGACTGTATTTCCCCATTCCTCAGTTCTGCTTTGCTGGTTCCATGTATTACAGGTATATTGGTGATATTCAATGATATCAAATAATCAATAATTCAGTAATGTATAAATTGAAGTTCAATTCCTTATGTTTTTTTAAAATATTCATAAAATGTGTTTCACAGTGAAGTGTACAGTACAATTCGTAATTATTGTTGTATTAATTATAAAGGTTGATTTTTATGAGCTGGTTTCAACTTAATGTTTTAGCGGTTGCTAACAGTAAGATCATGTAAATTGAGTTGACTCCATTACTTGAACTGTAATTATGTTTTTCATTTAGGCAGTCAACCGGTGGCTCACCCAAAGAGATTCAGGCATGTCTGGAAACAACATGGCACCTGTAAGGATGGACGTTATGGAGATGATGAGGCATCTCAAAAGAGCTTCAACCGTGAGTGAACATACCTTTAGACAGCAGTTGAACAGGCAGTTGCTCAAAACACATTCATGTTGTATTGTCTTTATTGCAAAATATAATCTCCCTCAGTGTACATGACATGATTGTTGTGTATGATATGTTTCAGAGAGAAGAATTCAATGAAATGTTTGGTCGGTTCCAGCATCAATTAGGCAGATATCCCAGAGTGCACAAATATCTGTGTGACAATTGGCTAAGTTGTGGACAAATGTGGTCAAATTTTGGCCGCAAAACATGTCATGAAAGTCAGGAAACAAATAACATGGTTGAAAGGTGACCTTTTATTTTGTATTTATGTATATCTCATATTACTTAATAGATGACTGAATTAGTGTTACATATTTACTAATTTAGTGGAAACAATTGATTCTGGTTTTTTGCAGGCAGCAAAAATGTAAATTTTTCTGTCAAAAGTGATGTAAAAGTTACTTTTCATTAATCCATATTTTGCCGCAAAATTATATCCAAAAATATATAATTCTCATGTCATGACATCATTGGACATATGTTGGTAATAAATTGCTTCATAAATAAATGTGTGACTATCCCCTTCGTCATGGCAAGAGAACACAAACTACTTATGATTTGTATGAATTGCTGCACGCAAACATTACAACTTTTATTTTTCAGGTTCTTTCTCCTTTTAAAATTAAACTACCTTCGTGGATATGGTAATAAGCGAGTAGATGAACTTCTTCTTCTTCTGAATGGTGATATTTCACACTACCACGAGTAAGTGTTGATAGTACATTTCTACATTCTGTACATGTTTTCTAACCAAATGGCACAGACATTTTGTTGAGTCATAATATATTTGAAAAGTTGCTGCTAATGGTGATTTCTGGCTAATCGAGAACAGACTACAAAGTTTTGGGGCACTGATGCTGCATCATTAATGAGGCTGAGTTTGTCATATTTGTCATATTCTACTGAAAGATAGAGATTGAGACTGAATAGTGTAAGTTATGTGCAATTATTCCTAATTTCAGCTATATGGAGGAACTTGAACTGGCGGGTAGGCTCCCCAAAAAAGTAACTACAGTGGGAAAGAGCCAGGCAGAGACAATGTTGTTGCAGGGTTGGGACCAAAGGATAAGTTGGATTGACACTTGGATATGTAAAGTTCAATCCCATACACAAGTTGATCTTTCCTACATTGTTGATGTGCAAAAACTAATATGCGAATGTCCGGCTTCTGCACGAGAGGGCATGTGTAAACATGTTCATGTTGCTCTCAGCCTTGGGGGGTCGTATTTCAATACAACAGTCGAAGAGGCAAGAGCCGATGCAGCAAGGGAATTGTACCAAGCAGGCTCCTATATGTCAGAGGATAGCGACATTTTTGTATTTGATGGAGATGACATCAGCACTGTAATAGAGGGCACGAAATGCACATGCATAGCGGCATCACATGGTGCACTATGTATATGCAGTTTAGTTGCAGCACATGTGACCGCACAAACTCAAGGTTGTCAACCTCCTGTGGACACCTTCACCGAATATGAAGAAGAGGAAATTACAATTGATCCAGTTGCAGTAGGCATGCAGCATAATGATGAAATAAAATCCTTCCTGATGAGTGAGGATAATACAAAATCTTCAAAACAGGAAATTTGTAAAATGCTGAAAGATGTGCATTGTCACTTGGTCAGATTGCAATATAAAAAGACTACGCTGAAGCATCGAATTGAACCAAATTCGTCTTCAAGAGCTACTATTGATAAAGCGGTAAAAGCGAAAAAACAGCGGTTGACAGCAGTCCAGTCACCCATGAGTGATCACCAGTTTTATACTGGAAACAGACGCGCAAAAAATAAAATGCCCGACGGTGGGTTTAGACGATCAAAGTGTTCAAAAACAAAGAAGTTTACTTAATAATATGTTCTATTCAAGCCTCTGGTCCATGTTAGCCAAACATGACCTCATAATTTACTATTTTTAAATTTTCTACTGTCCAGCCACTGTATCAAAGAGTTACCAATTAAGGCTCTATGCCTATCACCCCCTGGAAAGGGAACACGGTAACATGAAAATTCTTTTGTGTTTATTTGTATTCCTTTCTGTTAGATGTATTCCTATAAGGTGCTACAGAGGTCATGGTGATAGTTGAATTTTAACTCTGTATAAATCCCCATCTTTGCTCAGGTCCCTAATATGCAATTGGGAAAGGAGGTTCTTCAGTATTGAAATATTATATTTTTCTAGATGTCTGGCTTTACTGAAAAGTCTCACACTATGACTAATTATTTTTTGCAATTTAACTTTTGTTTAAACTGTCATCTTTAGGTCACTTGTAAACATGTGACATGTGTTAATTCATATTTTATATGCAGGGTGAATAACAATGCAAGGTGTGGCTTTTTAATTTGATTAGAATAATCGATTACTAGACTAATTTGAAAGTGTTTCTGAATTTTGCAAATTTAGTGCAGTCGCATTTTCAAAATGTGACTAAATTTTCTATTCCAAAGTATAGAATTCTGTTGGTAATCAACCTAAGAAGGTGTTCCACAAGAATGTATTGCAACTTTTATTTTTATGTTTTCAATATTTAGCCAAACATGACCTCATAATTTACTTCAGAACATGCCTGGGTATGAAAGAGTAAAATGTAGCTATTTGTATCATATATCGAAATCATATTTTGATAAGTATGTATTTCTAATTTATATCTTTGCAAAAGGAGAAAGCATATCATAAAGGATGTCACATTTTCTCAACATACGATCTTCAGGTAAAAGAGATGTAATAAACATCAAAGGATATACTGCTATCCTGCATTTACCTGTGTTTCTGTGGGTATAATATGATGGAATATTTGGTGCTGTTTTGTGGATTTGTTCGACCACTTCGGGGGCATCATTGCACTTTAAGTAAATTGTGGTGGGCAGATGGATCTGGTAACACGAATTGAGAAAATTCTTTTGATATGATGTATTGTTATGAGGTGCCAAGGAGGCTATGGTGCTATGTCACACCATAGGTGCTACTTATTTACAAAGTTTAATCTTATATAACTTTTTGTATTATACATGTTTAGTCAAATGTGGAAGTCTGTATATATCCCCATCTTCACTCAGGTCCCTATATATAATAAGGATATTACGTTCATCAGAATTGATGAATTATCTAATTTTTCTAGATATCCAACTTTAGTGAAAAGTCTTGCACTATGACAAAAGAGGGTTTCAGGTGCATTATTTTTCAAAGTTTAACTTTTCTTTAAAACATCATCTTTAGGCCATTTGCCAAATTAATTTTGCTCACAAATGTTTGTGCTATGTTCTGACATGTGTTATTTCATATTTTTCAAGGAGTGGGGATGGGGACATGTGTTATATCGCCAGGTGGATTGGCAGATGCTGATAAGGAGCATTGTAAATGTCCAATAATAATATGCCACGGGGCACCACCACCTAATATGCCTTGCAAAGGCTTGTACTAGACTGAGTGAATAAAAGATCAGAACATCTTTGTAATCCATGCTTGGCAGTCGTTCTTCGTACCTATTCCTATCCTTTGAACACTTTATTTTGTATATATTAGACAACCCAATAAGATAGAAACAAGCCCATTGTTACAAATATATATGTAAATGCAGTAAAAAAGACTAATGAATTATGTATTCTTAGTACAGTTTTTATGTTACATAAAAAAAATAATTTCAAATTATGATTCCTGAAATCAAACCTGCTCTTCTTGATGTCCTATACATGCATATAAGAGAAGGTATCATGATGTCCTAGTCACACTAACATAATATAGATCTATCTAATATGATGTCCTAGGGACACTTACATATAGGATCTAGCATCATGATGGCCTAGGGACACTTACATATAGGATCTAGTATGATGATGGCCTGGGGACACTTACATATAGGATATAGTATCATGATGGCCTGGGGACACTTACATATGACATCTAGTATCATGATGGCCTAGGGACACTTATATAGAGGATTTAATATTTTGATGGCCTGGGGACACTTACATATAGGATCTACTATCATGATGTCCCTGGGACACTTACATAATTATAGGGTCTAGTATCATGATGTCCTAGGGACACTTACATATGACATTTAGTATTACGATGGCCTAGGGACACTTACATATGACATCTAGTATCATGATGGCCTGGGGACACTTATATATAGGATCTAGTTTCATGATGGCCTGGGGACACTAACATATAGGATCTAGTATCATGATGGCCTAGGGATACTTACATATAGGATCTAGTATCATGATGGCCTGGGGACACTTATATATAGGATGTAGTATCATGATGGCCTAGGGACACTTACATATAGGATCTAGTTTCATGATGGCCTGGGGACACTTACATATGACATCTAGTATGATGATGGCCTGGGGACACTTACATATGACATTTAGTATTACGATGGCCTAGGGACACTTACATATGACATCTAGTATCATGATGGCCTGGGGACACTTACATATGACATCTAGTATGATGATGGCCTGGGGACACTTACATATAGCATCTAGTATCATGATGGCCTGGGGACACTTACATATGACATCTAGTATGAGGATGGCCTGGGGACACTTACATATAGGATCTAGTATCATGATGGCCTGGGGACACTTACATATAGGATCTAGTTTCATGATGGCCTGGGGACACTAACATATAGGATCTAGTATCATGATGGCCTAGGGATACTTACATATAGGATCTAGTATCATGATGGCCTGGGGACACTTATATATAGGATGTAGTATCATGATGGCCTAGGGACACTTACATATGACATCTAGTATCAGGATGGCCTAGGGACACTTACATATAGGATTTAATATCTTGATGGCCTGGGGACACTTATATATAGGATCTAGTTTCATGATGTCCTAGGGACACTTACATATAGGATCTAGCATCATGATGGCCTAGGGACACTTACATATGACATCTAGTATCATGATGGTCTAGGGACACTTACATATAGGATCTAGCATCATGATGGCCTAGGGACACTTACATATGACATCTAGTATCATGATGGCCTAGGGACACTTACATATAGGATATAGTATCATGATGGCCTAGGGACACTGACATATGACATCTAGTATCATGATGGCCTAGGGACACTTACATATAGGATCTAGTATGATGATGGCCTAGGGACACTTACATATAGGATCTACTATCATGATGGCCTGGGGACACCTACATATAGGATCTACTATCATGATGGCCTGGGGACACCTACATATAGGATCTAGTATCATGATGGCCTGGGGACACTTATATATAGGATCTAGTATCATGATGGCCTGGGGACACTTACATATAGGATCTAGTATCATGATGGCCTGGGGACACTTACATATAGGATCTAGTATCATGATGGCCTAGGGACACTTACATATGACATCTAGTATTACGATGGCCTGGGGACACTTACATATAGGATCTAGTATCATGATGTCTTAGGGACACTAATATATATTTATGAGATCTAGTATCATGATTGATTTGGTACAGTTACATATAGGATGTAGTATTATGATGGCCTGGGGACTCTAGAATATCAGATGTGCAATAAATGAGTATTTATTTATCATGAATAAAGGTGACAATAAACATCTATATTTTATGGTTGGGCTCCGTTTTCAGTTACCATTAATTGCCAACATACTGCATTTCTCCCTTTTCAAATGGTGTATAGACTAGACATATTTGGGCCAGGTTTATATTACACAGAATATTAAAGTTATATTCCCAATAAATGTATTGTATTTTAAAAGTGTTACTAGTACGTATGCAATGCTTTTGCCTAAAATATTTACGTCAGCTCGATAAAGTGTGTCAATATAATTGCAACTACTGTAGTTGTATTATCTTTTTCAGACTAAAATCATTCATGGAAGAATAAAATAAAATAAATGACAATAAGAGAGCAATTAAATTTTCTGCCTTTATTTATATTCACTGGGAAAGGTGGGACATGAAAATGTCCCGAGCTGCCCTCAGCAGCTCCACGCCCCCATTTGACAGGGCACCGAAGTTTGTCTGGTCTATTATTTCCAGCACACTGTCCAGGTGATGCCTATATATGAGAAAAAAGATAGAAATGAACAAAGATAGAGATACTAACAGTGGATCATGATGGTGGTGACGAATGACCCGGATATCGTTCGGGTAAAATAGGAATGTAAGAAAGTTGTAATGTCACAATCATGTGTAACTAGTGTAGAAAGTAGCCTATCCATTTGCAATCAATAGTATTTGGGTAATGTATTTATGCGCTACATGTCATAATCATAGTTAAAATTAGGTTTATTTTAGGTTACAGTATATAAAATCTTAATTTGTATCATACCTTGTTGACTCAATGGCAGCAGTTTTGGCCACTGCAGTGCCCTCAAGTTGCACTGGTTTGCCTGGTTGGATGGCAAAATCGATGTCCCGTAGGGACTGAGCCAGCCCTCTGACATCCTCTAAAATGTTTATAAAGGAGTGATGTATTCAGAATAGTCCATTAGATTTAGAATAGTCCAATTTAGATCACATATTCCAAACTGGTTTAATAGGAACGATATGTCTCCAAGGTTTTTAAAAATGTTTTTGGTCATGTTTGCATCAGTGCTAAAAGCCTCAAGAAGTATATTCTAATACAAATAGTTCTGTATTGAATGGGTGAAAATTGCTGTACCAGGTGCCACTTGATTAGAAAATGAAGATGAAAAAAAATGGCACATTCATTCTTTCTTTTTTCGTCCATATCCTGAACAGTCATCTATCTCTGATTATATCAAGTGTTTAAATGAGGACAAAATGATTGAAAATATGTTAAGCACTAATTGTTAAGGAACAATATATGTTCATATAAAGAGAAAGTGATAATAATGATGTGAGTTAGCACTTAGTAGTACTTACCAGGGTGCAGCTTGGAGAAAGCCGTCAGCATGTAGTGCTGACGGCTTTCTCCAGCTCTTCCGATGTCGAAGAGCCGGTACAGCTCCCTACGGGAACTATTTCCTATCTTTAGATAATCGCCCAGCACCTGCTTGGGCATATTCACTGGAGGGCGAATAAGACGAATGAGCTCGTCCCCAGTGAAAAGGTATCTCACTGTGGACGAGCTCTTCGTCCGCTTCCCCTCCAGACGACTTGAAATATACATTAAGTCTGGAAAATAAAATAATCAATTATGAAGATGCAATAATGTTATAAGAAATTAACAAAGGTACAGTTGCAGTGATTTAGTTGTATATTATTTAGGAATATATATGTATGAAATATAGTGTAGTTCTATTTTAGGGGCTTCTCATGACGGATCATTATGAGTTTCCGAAAAATAAGACAGAGCTGATGAAAATCAAACCATCACTTCAAAGCCAGTTACCGATCAAAAATATCCACAGGGAATTATTCTTAACTATCATTAAAACCAATAACTCTTGCTCCCTTCCTACATGAAATAAGGCGTTTTGTTAAAGTTGCATTCCACTTATGTCATACTGCTTGACACCACTAATAACACATATGAAAAATAAAATCCAAGCAAGTTTGAAATTGATGCATGTGGGACTGAAGAAATCATTGAATTAACAAGTCTAGCAATTTGTTTTTATGTGAGAAAAGGTTGATTGCTTGTTTTAGTAACGAATTTGCAGGTTACAGGTTAAAGAAAACAATTTAAATTGGAAAGGCAATCTTAACAATTTAAATGAGGAATAACAGATTTACACATACTCGCACTTTGCAATTGTTCTAGAGTTTCAATAGCGGTCCAATCGGCAATTTCAACTGAAAATAAAGAGAAAGTATTTAAGTTGTAATAAGTTCAGAAAGAATATATAAATATATATCGATATTACAATTATCAGTTCAAATGTTCAATAAAAAATCCCAATAAAATTATATAATGAGGTATGTTGTTATCCTGCCTTGCGTTGCAGAATTGTATGATCTCGGCCTGTGTAGGTTGTTTTCAAACTCTTAACATTACTGAAACATGTGCTGATTTTATTTTGCAAAGCATTGCAAAGCATTGGCCGATTCCTATTGAGCCTATATTTATGTTTTTTAAAAATTAAAATAGGATAGATGAACATTTTAAGTCTTAGCACAATTGGACAAGAGACAATTAACAGATTGAAAATGAATAGCGAGACTTCAAATAGATAATTGGAATTATTAGACAGACTTAAGAAATAGAAATATCGAACAGACTTTAAGTAATGTTATTACTGTGAAAATAAGCAAAGATACATGGATACCTGACAGATGACATTTTAACAAACATTCAATTCTATTTCAGATTACTTTACGATTTGTAAACATTAATATGTCAACATGTGAAGAAAAGTCTTTATATATATAAATTAAATCAATTCACCTCCAAAAAGTTAGATAATTTTAGAATGAAAATTATTAATATGTGACTGAAATCCTACCACCAGTCGGAAAGAAAACAAAATTGAATATTAGGCTTCTAATGTATGATACATAGATTTATTTTAAAAAAGCAAACACCAACACCAACATAGATCCTCGTTCTCACAGTGCAGCATAACTATGGTAGTGGAATAATTGATAAAAGAAATAGCCAATATAAAAATGGGTCCTGATGAGTTTGGCACCCACATCCTGGGGTAGTTGTCCCTCCTTGAAGTCTCTTTGAAGTCCCAACTCAACAGGACACATACCACATACCTAGTGTACATGTAAGATACAGTACACTGAAATGTCCTCTGACGATTCTGATTAAGAGATATACTTATCACAAAACACCAATTAAAAAGTTAAAAATAGCAATATTTCTCTAAAACTATGAGAAACTCTCCACAATAACTTACGGTTGTTTGTGTGGCTGGAAGATTTTTAGAAAGTGATTAGAAGAAGACTGGCAAGTCAACTTTGACCAAATATTAGGCAACTTGTATAGATGGTAGTGGTGGGTTGTATGAGTCATGATATTATGATTATCATGAGTGTTTAGAAAAAGGAAGTGTTCACTGTTTAAATTGAGTTAAGTGTACTGATGATTGCCATAGGGGATACAGAATATGATGATTCAGGGGTACAGGGAATATAATGTATGAAAATTACCTGAGAGCATACAAAATCTCAACTAACTGGTTTTTTTATATAATGGATTAGACTGATGAACGTGTAATGACTGAAGGATGTAAACAAGGAATTGTAAAGTAGGAAGACATTATGGAGTTTGCATGAGATGAAAATGCTAGACCCACTAAGAATATAAAAATATAAGGTATGCAATGAATAAAGGTGAGGTACTTACTAGGCGCCCCTGATACGGCTACAACTCCCCCTGGTCCTTGCTCAACTCGGGCTTGTTGGGGATTGTTGGGGCTGGTTATGTGGGCTGGTTGGGGTTTGTCATTAGCCATTGGTTGTTTGTGCGCTGTGAAGACAACAGTGAGAATATAAAGTTATGATCATGGAATGCTAACTTTGTATCATTCCCTTAGGGGCAACAAAGAGATATGTAGTAGTGGTAGATATTCAATATTCACTATGACTGAGGATAAGCATCATCATATGCATAAGGAGGGAATACAAAGACATGTATACACCCTCAGGATTGTCAGTATTGCCGTGTACAGGTTACTTGAGAGCATACAAAATCTCAACTAACTGTTTTTTTTATAATTATAATGGATTAGACTGATGAAGGTGTAATGACTGAAGGATGTAAAGAAGGAATTGTAAAGTAGGAAGAGATTATGGAGTTTGCATAAGATAAAAATGCTAGACCCACTAAGAATATAAAAATATAAGGTATGCAATGAATAAAGGTGAGGTACTTACTAGGCGCCCCTGATACGGCTTCAACTCCCCCTGGTCCTTGCTCAACTCGGGCTTGTTGGGGATTGTTGGGGCTGGTTATGGGGGCTGGTTGGGGTTTGTCATTAGCCATTGGTTGTTTGTGCGCTGTGAAGACAACAGTGAGAATATAAAGTTATGATCATTCCATGGGAGAATGTAAAATTATTACTTGGGGAATGCTAACTTTGTGTCATTCCCTTAGGGGCAACAAAGAGATATGTAGTAGTGGTAAATATTGACTATTCACTATGACTGAGGATAAGCATCATCATATGCATAAGGAGGGAATACAAAGACATGTATACACCCTCAGGATTGTCAGTATTGCCGTGTACAGGATATTAGATAAACAATTGATATTATGATTAACAGAAGTGACGTTTATTGCATTCAGAATTATATATTTCAGTTATTTAAAAGCAGATATATTGTCGGCAATAATTGAATGTTTGAACTTTTGGATTGGTTGTATAGGGTGTGTCAGTGTTGTCAGTAAAATTGAAAGTGTACTTACATTTTTTGGCACACTTAGTGGGCACTGAAATTGTAATTATCAGCAATTTAATTTAAAGTATGATAGGTAAACAAGGCAAAAAAGACACAAGTATACAAGGCAAAAGATAGGATGATATATGATAGAACCAACAACAAAAACAAATTTGAAAATAATCAATATAATCAAATGATATAATTATCTGTTAGAATGATTATACGTTAGGTTATGTGAGAAGGAAAATAGGCCTTTGAGTTAAGTTGAAATGTTGGCATTGATTGCACTGACAAGTGGTTTAATGCTTAGAAGTAAACGATGTGCGATAACCACACATCACACCAAATGCATATAATATAGAATAAAAGTATATGAAAATGAATATAAATAGCATTTATAGAAGAGATATTTCGCCCATATTCTTTTATGATATACATGAGGATATGGATAGCATTATCACTGACACGTTTAATGTAATACATACATATAACTCTTTTAATCTTCAGTATTTTGAAAAATTCAGAAGGAATATATATTATATGGGAATTAAACTGAAGTGAATTAAATTCATGGGGGGGGGGCACCAGAAATTCTGGCAGGCAACATGTTTTGGTCAAACGATTGCCCAGTGGGGCAACATATTCCATATAACATCTATTCCTTATTTCAACGACTGATATATATATTATATAGAGAGATTGTTTGCTTTACGCCCTTATGAACACATTTAATATGGTTATATAAAGGCCGGGAGAGCTGAGAGGGAGTCAGTTTATGATCATACACAGGAAATAGAGATAGAGAAGGAGAGAGAGAGAGAGAGAGAAAAAGAGACAGAGAAAAGAGACAGAAAGGCACCTTAAGGTCATACGAAGGAGATATAGATATAGGTATATATTATATATTATATATGTCACATATATGAGAAGGAAAAGGTAGAATGTGTGTTTGAAAGGTATGTATGCAAAAGCAAAAATGAATAAGTGACAGCATAAAGCATCTATGCAAAAGACATAAAACGATGCATAACCATTTAGCAAATAAGCACATGAAAGTGAGAAAAATTAGTTAACTGCTATTGCCGAATTTTATATACTTTGACATTGAATTATTTGCATTTGATTATAAATGTTGAATATATCAAATAACGTAAACCAAATCAAATAATGTAAACCTAAACCAAAGATAAAAAAGACATTATCATTACCAATATTATTACCTGTGTGTAGCCTGGAATATTGAAGGTTATACAAAGATTAAAGTTAGATGAACTTAGCAGGATTTGAGAAAGGTACATAAAATTTGCATCTGTGCGATGTATGTCATCAGCACAAATCACTGAGGGGAACACACAATATCGATGAATACATGAGGGCATACATAATATATTCCCTAAAACAGGCCCAATTTTCAGTGCAGGAGGCAGGTTCATTATCGTGTGGACACATTATTTTAATGTTTTCATAGACTATGTATAGGGTTTCATATATTGAACGAAGCGAATACGTCCACCTGGCCCAGCCAAACTGCTACCATGCAATGAAGACTAGAACGTCTCCATAGCGATGTTATTACATCACGATCCGCCTATTACGTCATAGGCGATGCCATGTAACAGTTGTGATGTTTCAACTGTTATTATTATTTATTGGTTTTTCCATAACAAATGATGGTTTTGATAAATAATAAACCTTCTGCCGTGTTAATATTATTATAATAAGGAATTTGTTGTAAAAATTCCCATAATCCACTAGTGGGCAGGGGGGGCCCTTCCCCTTTGGGGGCGGGGCTTGTTGGCATTACATGGTTTCGCTCCTGGGGGAGCTCATCAGGCAGTCCTCAAGTAACAACAAAGGTTGATACAGGTGGCAATTTGTATCAGAAGTGATACTGACTCAATTAAGTTGAATGTAAAAAAAAAATAAAAAAATGTATAGGGTTTCATATATTATATTAATAGAGCAGACTTAATTTGAGTCAGACATGACTGGAAAAGCGGGTGGAAAAGTGAGTTGGGGGTAAGTCCCACACAACAGGAGGGTAGTGATATAATATAGGATCAATATCAATTTACAATTCATAACCATGATGCATAAACACATTAATATCAATTGTTAAAAGGATATAGAGACTTTACCTGCAGCCTCATCCTTTCGTTTGTTGCGCTGCTTCAGGCGCTCTTCAGAGCTGAGCCCTCGCTTAACATCAATCTACAGGAAATACATAAGAAAGGGTAGATATTAACGGCCATTACAACGAATATAGACATATGTAGCACAACTAAAATAATTATACAGCGTATTATAACACTTTTAGCCTTCAGGAACGGTTAAAATTTAAATATTTTGAAAACTGCATCATTGGCAGTTCGAGGCTATAATACGCTATGGAACGCCAAATTATAAATTTAATTTCCCGCGTAGAGCTGGCTCACCACTGACAGACAGGGAAGCAGGGGATTGATTACCGCTGAATGGAGAGGTCTGGAGGGCACAGGCAATGTGGTTAGTGATGGAGAGCTAATGTTTAGGGTGTTTGTGTGTGGGTGTGTGTGTGGGGGGGGGGGGGGGGAGGGGGACAGGGGTGCAAGAGGGGGAGGGGGAGGGAGAGGGAGTATGGGGAGGAGGGCGACAGGTTTGGTGGAGGTGTCAGGGGAACGGAGGAGGAGGGTTTGGTGGGCGGGGGGGGGGGGGGGGGCGGGGCGTAAATGAGGAGGAGGGTTAAGGGGAGTGAGGGGGGAGGGGTTTGGTGGGGGAGGGGGAGGGGGAGGAATGAGAGTTTGGGGAAGGGGGAAGAGAGGGAGAGGAGTTTGGTGGGGGAGGGGGAGGGGGGATGAAGGGAGAGTAGTTTGGTGGGGGAGGGGGAGGGGGATGAAGGGAGAGTAGTTTGGTGGGGGAGGGGGAGGGGGGATGAAAGGAGAGGAGTTTGGTGGGGGAGTAGTGACAACAGAAATTCACCCCCCCCCCAACAAGGGGAGGGCGGGGGGGGGGGGGGGGTAAATGAGGAGGAGGGTTAAGGAGAGTGAGGGCGAGGGGTTTGGTGGGGGAGGGCGAGGGGGAATGAGAGTTTGGGGAGGGGGGAAGAGAGGGAGAGGAGTTTGGTGGGGGAGAGGGAGAGGGGTTTGGTGGGGGAGAGGGGATGAGAGGGAGAGGAGTTTGGTGGGGGAGGGGGAGGGGGGATGAGAGGGAGAGTAGTTTGGTGGGGGAGGGGGAGGGGGGATGAAAGGAGAGGAGTTTGGTGGGGGAGTAGAAATTCCCCCCCCCCCCCCAATCAAAATTGGAACCCCCTACACCACCCACCACGCACTCATACGCCGTGAAACACAATCAGGAGCATTGGCTGAAACTCATGTAAATGAATCTACAATTTAAATAATTTTGTTGGCAGAATAATAACAGAGCCATACACCTCTGATAATAAGTTATCCGGCTGTGCACGCAGGTTAAACAAGGGGAAAAGGTTGGGGAGAGGAGCATTATAAATTCAGGTTTGCAATGCCTTATTTCAAGAAATCCTATTTGGAACAGCCTACTTTAATTAGCTATAATGAACCCAGCTCTGAATCCCTTTCCACAATCAATCGCATAAGTCCCATTAGCACCCTTTTATATTGCCAAATATACCACGAGGTTGGATAAAAGAGCTATCATGCACCAAGTCGGGGATATTGCACCATATGAAAAAGACAAAATAGCAGTGCCTCTTCACCATAATTTATAAAGAATAAGGGTGATTATGAAAAGATATGAGGCACATTTGTTATATTAATAGTTCAGACATACCGTGTCCATGTTGCATTTACAGATGAGATCAGCTAGATGAGCTAAGCGGCGCTAGTGCAGTGCCTACGTGACCCTAGCAGAGCACGGTGCTCTGTTTACATCCGGTGCAGGCCTCCAGAAAGTCTCCTCCATTGCGGAGAGCTCCAATTAAAAAAGTCCGGTGCGCCGAAAATTGTATTGCTCCGCGCGATCGCGCTGCCGCCACCTCAGTGGCCTGCGGACATCATAGAACCCCGCTAACCGGGTCGAGCGGTACTGACAGGTTGGATAACCAGCGTCTCTCGACTCGCACCAAGCATCAAGCATGTCACCAATTTATTCCAGCGAGCAACTAAACTTTTAATTTGGATTTTGCAGGCCTATGCAACATAGGCCTACAGATGTTTACATAATGTGACCAGCCAAGCAGAAAGGGGACTCCAGCCATGGACCCCACCCAGAAAACCATCATGTTTTTTCGAAATTTTCGAATTTGGGTTTATTATAGATTCTAAATCTGCATGTCCTCCTGAGTCAATAACCGAATAAAAATAGGCCTACGGGTACGGTAGTTTAATATTCCCAGAATTTGCTGAGATATATAGGCCTATGGGCTTTTTTGTAAAATTATGTCAGTGTTCAGTAGACGATCTCAAATTGGTTTGGGGAGTGACTCATTTTCCTGTGACATGTCACATGTACAAAAAATAAATATTTAAAAAAACAAAAAAAACTGACAAGGATGTACAGAAGGGGAAATGAGCATTATAAAGGTGAAAGAATTTTGTTGATAGGCCCTACTCCAAAAATTAGTGCAGTTACAACTTATAGACTTTCAAAGTTACCTGCCACTCAGAATTACTAATATAAACATTTGTTACAGTGACGTCATGAATATGATGCGACTCCTAGCGGGAATTCCCAGGAACTATAACTCCCGCGGGAAGGTACCTTTCTGCTTGGCGGGTCACAGTCATGAATTTTTTTTAGCCTAGGCTATTGCAGGCCTAATATAACAATATATTCATGTATAGGCCTATTGGTGCTCCTCAAATGACTGGTTTGGGCCAAGTACAAGTTTTGAGTAATCTATCCCTTAAGCACACTCTCTTCCCTCCCTAGCTTCTTTCTCCTCTCCCTCCCTCTCTCTCTCCCACTGCCTCTGGCTGCACCCTCTCCCTCTTTCTTTCCATCTGTCTCTCTCATTCTGTCCCTCCTCCCCAAGCTCTTTCTGCCCCCTCTCTCATGCACCCCTTCCCTCCTCTCTCCCACAATATATATTCTTTGTGTTGACACAAAATATTGATAGCTATTGATCTATCTCCCAAGCTAACATTTAGAGGTAATTTTGAGATATGTCAGCTTGTGGGTTAATTATGATGAGTGGTAATTGCCAGAAAGGTACTCATGTTCATTATTTCAAATTTTCAAAAACAAAAATTTAAATGATTTTATTGACAGTATCTGACAATAACTGCAACTTGACCATCCTAACATGTAACTGAAATCAGTCTTAACAGAAACGCAAATTTATTAAATTATATTGACACCAGTCATTGTTTACTTTGGAAATGCAAGAACCAGGGGAAAAAATGAATGTATACAATTACAAAGTGTTTACTGTAGTTCTGATTCTTGTTTTTTAACCATTTTGATGAGAGATGACCAAATTCAATAACAGGCTAGATTTACAGTACCATCAATCACACCAAAATTCAAAGATGATAACCTGACAAGACCCGAACAGGTGATACTGACTCGTCTTCGTACCGGTCACACCAAACTGACTCACAGGCACCTTCTAAAAGGTGAAGTGGCTCCTGTATGTCAGACATGCAACACTCAACTGAGTGTAGAGCATCTCTTAATACATTGTCAGGCAACCAAGAGAAACAGAATAAAATTCCTGCAAAATCGCAGGACACTGCAGAGTATTTTCCGGGAATCTGGGAACAAAAATATTCTTGATTTCCTACGGGAAACCAAATTGTACGACAAAATTTAGGTAACCTAAATGAAGCCTGACTTCGTCAGGCCAAACCCTGTTTCATGAAATAGGGAATTTCACAGAATAAAATAATAAAACCACAGTATATCTGCTAACTTTTAATTACTATTAGCGGAGGTGAAACTAACCAAACCAAACCAAACCAAAACAGATTTATAAAAAGCTGGATTAAATAAAACTTTTTTGTCAAATGTGATAGAGTAAAGGAGTACTGGAATGAATATCCAGCAGTGAATCTCTAACCTGATATGCTTCAGAAATGTTATTAGACATACTTTAACCCCCAAACAAATGATCTTCGGAATCAAGGACAGAGGTTGTAAAACCAAGCAGGTGAATTTTATTGTCTTATATTCATAGACAAAGATTGTTCGGTAGTAATAACATCAGCTTCAATAATTTTATACCAGAGATTAAGAAAAGGCTTAATGCATTAAAGATAACAGTGGAGCAAGACTCCGCTGCCTTGAAACTTTTTTAACCATGGAAGTATATTCTTAGGAATTTGTAAACCTGGACTATATGCCCAGGAACCAGAGGCAACCATGTGTCAATCTCTTTGAGTGTGTCAATAGAAAACTGAAAAAACAAGAACAAAATACAAAAGAAGGAAAACCCTTCAGAAATAATGTAAGTGTAAAAAAAATAGCTGTCAATACTTGGAGAAAACTGCAAGAACAGAGAAAAAACCAAAAAATTGAATTACTGGTATCAAGTAATTTTTCACGACAGATCACAATTATATAAAATGGTAATTTTATCTTGATGTACCACCTATTTTTTTAAATCAAATCTTTTTATGAATAAAGATCCAATGTTGGACACACAAAAAATTGATACCATATCGGCCTATATATAGGCCTACCATATAGGCCTATACCATATTTGACCTTGAAAATGACCTTGGAACAAAAAATGATCTTGAGAAATGAATTCCTCATACTGAAAATCATCAATAAAGTGGTATTAGAGTTGAAGATCCACCAAATGCTCTTTCCTTACCCAAAAAGTCCAAATAGCCATAAACAAGATAAAACAACTTGCCAGATTGAGAGAATCATTTCCAGACAATCTTATAATAAACTTATACAAACATCAACGTGATATATCTCCTACAAAATTTACTTTTCACCAAGTCACTCTGTATCCTATCTGGGATCGCTGCCTTCAACGATTTACCGACAACCTGGGTATGTTTGTGTCACCATTTCGCCTCACCACAAGTCTCCAAACTTCTATTGGTACACTGTATCCTTTACGGGATCCATACCCATTTTGAGGATACCTCTTCCCCTACAACAAGTCAACCCAGAACACGAACATCAAGGTTAAACGAAAAGGAACAGAATCATCAGTGAAACATGCCCGCTACAATGCCAGAGAATGATACCACAACACAATCCAATTCAGCCCCCACAAGTGCCATGACATCCACCCCTCCTGAACAAAACACCCGCATCCCTGACCATGTCTTCCCACACCTTCGGCTAGCTTGCAGGGCTCTGCAGGGCCAAGTGAGAGCAGAACACCACACCCAATTCCTAAAAAGATGCGTAGACGGTGACACAGACCCCAAAGGCCTACGTTACCGTGTTCCAGCAGCAGTCTCAAATCCCACATACAAATTTTTACTCGAGTGGGAACAAGCCCACACAGCATTTGCCAGAATGTCCCCTCCCCTCTAAACCCAAATCCCCCCGAGAAGGAGCAAGCGATAACAGAAATCACCTACCCAGAATGTATTGTATCCCATCACACCGATGACCCAATCATATTTGAACTATCCCACCTCAGCCTCGACCAACAGACCTCAGTAGATGAACAAATGAGTGACCTACAACCCGCCCCCAGCCCTATTCCATCCTCCCCCAAACCTACAGGGAAACTCATGTTCTCCCCATCTCCCACCACTACCCACACCAAATCCGACAAGGCAGAACCAGATCAAGAACCACGTGAAAAGACAGAAGAAGAAAAGGTGCCTAACCTTGTTATCACCATGGACAATGAAATCATCACAACCTCACCGACCAGTCCCACAACTCCCAATCCCCTCTTTCCCCTCCGCCAAACCCCCAACGAGAAGACACTCACCCCTCATGAGATCAACCAGATCTATTACCACATACACCAGATAGCATGTACGCTCGACAGAAGTATCGGAAGAAGATTAGGTCCCATTCTCAATGTTGCAGGATACTTGGAACTCGAATGAACACCACCAAGTGGAAAATCACATTTCGTTCTAATTGCTAAACTAAGTGTTCTACCATTAATTATACCGAACTTAAAACTATAGATTCGGTTTCAATTTATACTATATTTCATATAACCAAAAATTTTTTTACATCTTAACTCTAATGTATATCAACAAAGGAAGACAGCTTTATTAAAACTCTTACAAACTAATATTTGTGTCAATCAACAGTTGGGCAAAACCAAGTACCCATCCCTCCAAACACACCCACTCCAGAAAGAAAGAAGCTCCACTTGACCCACCCCCTGCAACACATTATGTGTCACAACACATTAATGTGTTGCACCTATCAGAATCGAGTACAGGATCCGTGACACATTCATAACACATTATCAACACCAGAAGCTCCACTTGACCCACCCCCCTGCAACACATTATGTGTCACAACACATTAATGTGTTGCACCTATCAGAATCGAGTACAGGATCCGTGACACATTCATAGCACATTATCAACACATTCTTCCTATATGTATCCTTATATGTTGTACTAATATATAATGTGTATATATGAATTGTGTAGGTTGTGTAGTGCTACCTGAATGGTCGGCGTGGGTGGTTGCTTGGTTACGATACAACACTAGCCGCCATTCTCAAGTTCCCCGCCGGGCTGGCAACACGCTTTTTTTTTTCGTTTTGTTTGAATAAACAGTCTGGGCGGTCAATCAGACCGTCACTTCCAGTGCCACTCTGTTGTTGGTGTTCATTACTTAAATTACTATATATGTAGCATTCCGATCGAAAATTCATTATCCCTGACGAAGCCCCCCCTATAGGGCGAAATATTGGATGAATAAAATGATACTTTCGAAGATGACGACTTGAGTGATATATCTCCTACAAAAAAAACTTATACAAAGTCACCATACTCCCACTCTTAGAGTTTGGCGACACCATATATATATAATGGTACATCGAATATAGCTTTATTAAATAAATTGCAAGTTTTACAAAACTCGGTTCTAAGGATTGCGAGAAGGAAAGGAAAGAGGGAAAATGTTGACGACCTACATATCGAACTATCAATTCCAAAACTAAAGACCAAAAGGGAGGCTCATTTATTAGAATTCGCCTACAAACTCTCAAAAAATAAGGAATATATAGATTCAAAAACAAAAAACCTCAGATCAGGAGCAGCTAAAAAACCTAAATTATTAATAGCAACTCCTAAAACTGAGAAAATAAAAAGGTCTTTTCTGCCCCTTACCTATGGAACGAAAAGAGGAACACTTTCTATGATTCTAAAAATACTTATGTAGATGATCTGCAAAATTTTAGGATCTACCTAAAAAACCAGTATATGTTTGATACGGACCCATAAATCTTTGTATGTTGTATGCCTTTTTATAGTCAGAAGTATATTAATCTTAATATATTGAAGGTCTCAAGTTAAACGACACCGCTTTGTAATTATGTAATACCTCAACTAACTATGTCATTCGTTTTTTACAAAAGATCATACGCAAGCATGTAAGACTTGAATAGATATGGAAACACGGAAACACCGTCAAATATATACCTCTTATTATAGCTAATTGTCAAATCTAATAAGATGTTCCTTACTACCTAATTGTAAGATGTTCCTTACTACCTTAATTGTTTAATGAAAGTGTATCTTTATGTATGATATATTGTATTTCTGTACTTGACGAAATGGTGCAGTGGCATTCCTTAAGGAATCCTGATTCTCCCATAGGCACTAGAGCTCACCACCAGTCACCTGGAGTGGCGAAATTGGTCTGTAAAACTTGGCTTGATGTCCCGATATCCTATGTTTTCGTCATCCAGGTGAAAAACCAATGCCAGATTTGACATCCTCAACATTTTTCATAGCCAAAACGTCAGGGTCAATAGCGTCTTTACTGAACTATAAATGCACATACTGTCATTTCCCATCGCATGTCTACCAGCTCCCAATGCTTAAGCCTTAACCCTTCTTCCTCACACTCGGCCGTACTCGTGTAAACTTCAGGTGTGCTCGTAATGACGTCATAGCAGCGGCGATTCCACCAGACAGCCATAAACAAAGCGTATATATGCGGGGCACCATCGCTTACGTCGGCGATGGTTCCCGCATGAATTTAACACAAAAACGAAACGATTTTAATCCCACTAGCCACGGGAGGAGGGCGGGACAGTGGGCGGGATGGTGGGCAATGTCAACCTACAAAAACATTCCATCTTTACGAAAGTAAATAGCCCAAGACTTCCCCTCATTCCCATCAAATTGTGACGATAGTCCTATCCCCTGGGCCACACACACATCTGGATGAGAGAGACAGTTCAGTCCCTCAATAAGTTTATCACTGTATTGTATTTTTATATTTCTACCGATTAACATAAAACCAATGTAAACACAGATGGTTTGCGAGGAAGATATGTACTATACATAGACCGGTTATCCCAATTTCCTGTAACATTTATAAAGTCGTGGAAATAAAAATTCAAATCAATCAATCAAATAGAAGCCAAGATATGGCATTATTTACTGCTTGTTGGTGGCCATCTTGAATTTTGCAGCTACTGGCCACCAGGGGTGTCTACCAACTTGTAGCTGGTACTTTTTGAAAATTTCAGGCCTGATCTAACACCATGCCAAATTTCAAAAAGGTGTCACAACGTGCACAATGCAAACAGTTAGGTCCCCAAATATTACAACCTGATCTGAAAAAAATGCTTTTTTCCCCCAAATCTGGCCATGGCAACAAAATTAAAAAAATAAAGATTTTTTGTTGAAACATATTTTTGGAATCGCCATATATGTACTTGTTTACTATGGTACACCAACCTGTACAGTAAAATTTATATATTATTTTATATTCCCTGTAAATAACAATGCTAAATATTCTTAAGGTTGACAAAAATGACCTGAGCCGGGTGCTTTTTCCAATAGAGACCAATGCTATTTTGTGGAAAATGTCACAAAAACATCAAAATCTCAAAAAGCACACAGTCCCCAGGTGTGGACTTTTCAGGGAATGTTCCCCCATGTGTCCCGCATCATATATCCAAAAATCAGCTTTACATTATTTTATTCCAGGTTCCATGCTAAGATACCTGTACTATATGTAATAAATACATAGCCAGAATCAGGATAATAAATTCTCATGTCTGTGAATTTTGCGGGGATTCTGATGATAGGCCTATTTGCTTAATGCCAGGCCTATATATGTATATGAATGACACTTGGGTCATTCAAGGTATAAAGGTAATGCAGTGGCTCCCACTGGTGTTGGGATTGTCTACTTGTCATAATGTACTTCTATCACTCATTCCTTGAATTCTCTGTCAGTCCCCCTTTTTCATATAATGTAAAGCTGCCAGCTGCCAGCCTCCATGCTCGCTATCACAGACCTGTGATTATCCTGATTAATCAGGCTCAGGTACACTGACAACTGTGGATGACCTGACTTAAACTTAAGTGTCAGGGCCTCGCCTGTTTCGAACAGGAGTTCATTTGAGAACATAAATTCAATTCAATTCAAGGATTCTTTTATTGCTGAAGATGTTATACAGTAGGGTTGTCCAACTATCTAAGTAAACCATTGTTTAGTTAGGTCTTCCATTGGGTGCCCGAAAGAAAAGTGGATTGGATTTTGTAGGACAATTATATTATATTATATTATATCACTACTTCACACCTGAAGAAGGGCGTCCATAGCCCGAAAGCTTGTGTAATCAATAAAATCATAATCAACAACTTTTAATGATATCTACATCGATTCATCATTTCCACCCCGGCCCTAACCGATATACAGCGATATTCTCCCCTTCTACCAATTATATTATATGTATATTATTAATTAAGTGGAGGACAAAATCCAATCCACTTCTCTTTATGTTCTGGAATGAACCCCTGTTCAAAACATCGCCCAATGTTGCACTTGTGTAGAAAGTGACCCTCAAACTGGTAGACAGTCTACCCAATTGAGCCTATGGCCAGGCGACCATGGTATAAATCCCTGCCAAGCTATGGGATTCAAAACCTCGAGCTCCCAACCTACAAAACAGAAGTTCTGAGAACCTGTGTCCTCTTAATTAACCACCTGAGCCACAGAGGATGGTCTAATCAACTTATCTTATATGAAAGATTGCAAAAGATGGGAGGCCTTCTTCTGAAAGACCTCTGTTTGAGAAGACCACAACCTTGCCTTCTCCTTATCATATAAAATTACATCTGAAACTAGTCATACTTGCGACCCAGAGGTAACTCCCCAGAGTATTGCGCAGTCACACTCTGCCCTTAGGGTTGGAACAAGGACATTACTGGCTTCCAGGATTCTTGCCATTTTCTCGAAAAAGCCTCCTGTGACGAAAAATTCTCATCCCAGATTCCTCCTCCCCTGACAAAAAGGTTACTAATAATTTAGAGCCATTTTTGTCACAATTATACAACAAACGATTTCTGCCACTTTCTCCCGCACTTTCCGGGCCGTAGCCACCAGTCACCCGCTCTTACATCACTAGCAGAATAAAGCCTTGCATCATTATCCAATTGTCATAGCTCAGTGATTAGAGCACTCGCCTACAGAGCGGAGGGTTGCAAGATCATTTCTTTCTTTTTTGTAAGAAAACAAGCAACATATGGTCCAAATTATTTGAATGGATACATTCAGTTGGGTATTTCAACCTGGATTCCCGAAATAAAGAAATTATAACTAAAAAAAGACAGTAAAATAAAAGTGAAACCCTCCAGGATTATGTTCAGTTTCAACAACGATAACAATAATACCAAAATAATGAACCGGGTTGTACTACAAACTAAAGTCTATATTCACAGGCAGAAGCTTTTCTTCAAGGGTGACTTCTCCTTTTTATCCAACATGTGTGAGCTAAAATATAGATGTGATATTTGTATTAGAGGTATGTCCAAGTCTGCACATAAAGGTGACAGGTCCCTGCCCTGGAGGAGGGTTTGGGAGGATATGTGTGAAATAATCACTAAATTAAAAGGATAAATGAGATTTTAGAGCTGACAATTCAACCTTTTTGTCAATGAAGGCAAAGAAAGAATTCTCTAATCTAACTAAATTAGGCATATTTACCCTTCTTACTCAATACAAATGGATAATTTTATCTGATCTTTAGTTCCTCATGTCAGGGTAGGCTACATATTGTTTTTTTTTGTTTGGACAGCTGGTTTATTTTGGACATTTGATACAAAAATAGCATCGATTACTAAAATTAAGATCAAATTTATACAAAAATTTAAATTATTATACATGCATTCACTTCCAAGGCCCCAACAGCCGCTCATTACTTGTAACGCGGTAATGGACTAGTACATTACCGGTGCGTTGTCATGCCAACACAAGTTTGGTGGAGCAAATTCGCCGGTGCAAGTGCTTTCTTCCTCCATTGTTTCAACTGTTTCTACTTATATTCCTCTTATACGAAAATCAGATATGGTATATTATGTTATTATCTTTTTAATTAAGCATGTTTTACATGTATAATAATGAACTTATAGGACTCGTTGCCGCATGGACCGTAAATAAAGAACTCAATCTCTGATCTCGTTCTTTATTTACGTGCCATGCGGCAACTCATCCAATAAGTGCTCAGTATAGTCAATTCCTCTTTACTGTCAAGGTCGAATAAGAACTTGGGAATAGAGCATGTCCATTGGCAAATATAAATATTTATTTTAAAAAACAACCATTTGATAATTTATGGCATATGACAATGTATAGAGGTAGGCCTATGATATTGTTATAGAGTCAAAAAGTAGTATCTGTACGTAGACAGTTCGTCCTTTTGACGATTCGCTTGCTTAAAATTGTTAACTTTCCAGACATGTTATTTCAGGTGACAATTTGTCCCTCTGATGATTCGCTTTTTATTCTTCTAACATTATTGGACGAATGTACTCTTGAGACGAGTGTATTTTCTGGCGAATGTACCAAGACAATTACCTTTGATGCATTGTACTATATTTGATGGGCCTTCTTATGGTCCGCACTCTTACTATAGTTTATGACAGGTTAATTAGACACCGGTGTTTTCTCTCTGATCTCGAGGAGTGGAAGAGGGAATGACCATTAGTTCTTGCTAATCTATTAAAACCCTCATAAAAGAACAGCTGGGCCATGGCATGGCTCAGCCCCCTCGACCAAATTTTTATGATAGTTCCTCCTGTCTTAGCAGTAATAGGATATCAGATCTCCAATCCCGTTCTGGTCTATCGGCAGAGGCGGTGGACGGTGACATTTAATGGTCAATACATGTGGTCTGTCCTCCAATTCCTTCTTCGACCTACCCCCTTTACTCTCAAGGAATAGGGTGCTAAACTATATAAGGTCGATTCCACAAAATCTGTGACATGAGGTTTTTCACCCCTTACACTCCAATTTGTCAATTAAATTTTACGCATTTCTAACCAAAATAATTGTATCGGGCCCACTGAAAGCCTCAATGCGAACCCCACTTTTGTATATGTGAGAAGAAAATTATAGATTTTATGGGCAAAAAACCCCTATATTTAGGTTATTTATGTAGTAAAAATAAACGTTTCTTAATTTTGAGCCAAGATGTAGAATAAATACTTTTGGCACATCTTTTTTTGGATAATTATTATTGTCATACTTTAGGATTTATCATTTTAGCAAAATAAGTATTCAATGATATATTTTCTGTTTGGAATTCTAAAAAAACTGGTGGGGTAGGTAATGTGTCCCCGTGGGTGGGTACATGAATTTAACATTAATTTAGCTATGAAAAAGGGTTTTATTTTTGTCAATTCTCATACATAGCCCCTTACTCAGGGAAAAAAATGATTACATTAAAATAATGTTTGGGTTTGGCTTAAAAAGCCCAGAGCCTTAGACACAAGATGGGGTAATTTGAAATGTCCCCGTGGGTGGGTACAATTTTCCTGTATTGAATTTGGAATAGTATGGATTTTATGATTTATATTATCTTCTAAGTATGGCCATACCACAACGATTTGTTATGAACCAAAATAATTTTCATCATACATTTTACCCTAAGTCAAGAGCAGAGAATAATGTCATGTCCCCGTGGGTGGGTAGGATCCCCATGGGTGGGTACATATATGAATATTTGCTTGAATAATAGTGTTATGGAAAATGAAACTCTTGTGTGTATCTAATTTTCATGCATGAGTATATAGGGATGTAATTGTGCTACTAATGTATGATAATGTAAGATTCTTTAAATCAAGAGCAGAGAAAAATGTAATGTTCCCATGGGTGGGTACTGTCCCCGTGGGTGGGTACAGTCCCTGTGGGTGGGTACAGTCCCCATGGGTGGGTACATATAGATATATATGAATATTAGCACAATGGGAAATGAAACTATTATGTTTATTGATTGTTCATGCATGTTTGTATAAGGATGTAATTGTACTACTAATGCATGAACTTATTTTTATGATTTAAAGCCCTTAATGTTAGAAAATCCTATGTACCCACCCATAGGGACACCTGTACTTTCTTTCCTTAACTTTAAAAGAGCATAGCAGAAAGAGTTTTGAAGATTAGTGTTCCCAAATCATACAATGTATCACTGTAAACATAAAGTACATATAAGCAAAAGATAAATGATTTTTTACCAATTCTAAATTTTGAGGTTTTTTTTGGCTATCGTCACAGATTTTATGGAATCGACCATAAAAGCTTGAGATTGTTACAAGAGAGACAGAATAAACCTGGCTACGAAACTAGACAGTGGCTATCTTGATTCTACCGAGATTCTAGTCAATTAATTCACTAAGAAACACCCTCACGAGTAATTGGCAATTCAACTATATCAGGCGAGAAGCAACTAAGAGAATAGACGAACGAATATATAATCTTTATTAGAGGCGAATCCAATACAGACGAAAGTATCATGGCGTATTCAACATCTCCATCTCTTGAACACCTAGCTGTGGGACGACCAGCCCCAGGGGGAAGACCCCCTTCATCTAATGAGTCAGCGAATAGACGACAGGCGAAACCGTATCAATATATAATTGACTCAAATATATGAATAGGCCTATAGTTAGCGCCACCTGACGCACCAGTGGACCTAGTTCTGGACCCCCTTGCTCTGTTGGACAACCCTCATCCAATCCCCCCACACCTGGGCCATCACACATGCTGTTGAAATTTTATCATTAAAAAACTCATTGGGGTAGGTGCATAAATTTCACGTAAAGTTACGTGAGTCACTTAACTTTAAGTGTGAAAAGTTACAATCTCTACGTGACTCACGTAAATCCTGGTGCCAAAACAGGCCACGTAAGAATCGTAACTTTAAGTGACACGTAACTTACGTGAGTCACTTAAAGTTAAGTGACTCACGTAACTTACGTGAAATTGGCTATGAATTGTGGGTAAAACGACATGTACGCCATCTAGATTTTACTACAGAACTTCGACGCAATTCCACTGGAAACAAGAAGATTTCTTGCTTTTGTCAAACAGAGCCCACATGGTCACCGTCGGACGGTCCCCTAGGGACCACCAGACTTTTGATTTATTAGTGTATGTACATTTCTGGTCATATTTCTACTTATATATATATTGTTACGGTTTTCCTTTTCATATTGTCCATGTTCATGTAATCGTTGGGCCTGGTCTTCCAGAGCCTGGTCCCAGAGATGATCTAATGATGATGTCGAATACGCCATATTTAATAAAGATGCTGGATTACTCTATTTGGTGTCTGCTATATGATTATTATTAGGAAGTCAAGGAGTTGTTTGCAGTTCGAGTCTCAGGTTTATTATGTGAATCGTCAACAAACAGGGGTTTATATAGTACAAGTGGATCGTCTATCGTTAATCGCCTTTCACCATTCGTTATTCGTCTTTCGTCATCATGACATTACTTTTAATAAAAATATTACTAGACGATTCGTCAAACTGGGCAAATCGCCAGGCGATTTACCTTCTATAGAGAAATACATAACACTAACGATACAATAGCATACCCCTATAGTCTGTTCTATAACATTACTCCCCCTTTTGAGGTTTCTTGACCCGTAAGAAATATAAATAAGAAACAATGTCATTAACACAACAGCGAGGCACCGTAGATCCTTTTCAGCAGTTTAGTTTCAGCAAGCAGCAACTCGAATCACAGGAAATGTTCATAGTTCTCTTCCAAACATGGAATTTAAATAGATAGCAATAAATTACAAACTGTTTAATGATCTGCCGTCGGCCGGAATGGGAGTCCATCTCAGTCTCTTTTTACTAAGAACACTAACATAACTGGATATAAAAATCCACACAGGTCACACAGTTCAGTCTATTCACTGATATCACCGGGATCAATCCTGTATGTGGCCGTCGTTTCTTGTGTGTGCTGAACAGCACCAGTGTCCAGCTTTCTGCGTTTCACACGTTCCTTGACTACCTGGACGGGGAAACCCGGCCAGGTGGGCAGTTCCGGGGGACCTTCAGGTTGGGGCAGGGGGACGTCTGGTATAGCCTTTGCCCACGTAAACACTCGCCGGTAGGACAGCCGACACACTCTGGGACCTTGCACTATCTCCCACGACTCTTCATTGTCCTCATGGACCACTGAGTGGGGAACGTGAATGTCAGCAAGCACAGGGGCTCCTAGGGCAGGCATATAGGTGTTCCCACTTACTACACCTGTTCTTGCAGGAGGCCTCATTTCTCGTACTGTGGTTTCCACCAGCTGGGCAACCAGATCCTGGGTCTCAGGTGTGAAGTTCCACCGCTCGGGGAACTGGAGAGCTTCTGCAGGGGCGGGGAGAGTGGCCAAGCAGTTATACTCCTCACCTGAGCGATTCGCCTCCAGGGGGAGGGGGGTGTTGAGGTTATCCGGGCGAACCGCCTCAGGGGCTAGGCGAACAGGGCTATTCGTAGTCTTGTTATCCGGCACACTAAACTCAGCTACTAGCAGGGCAGGGGGGTTGAGTCCCAGTTGATCGCCTCCGCCCGTGTCTGTGGTACATACTTCCAGAACCTCCTGATTCTGGGTTTCACTATTTATCACAGGTACTACTAATTCCCCTGGCACTGTCATATGTTGGGGTGGCGGATCGCCAGCCCCCATCTCCATTGTCACTGATTGCACCAAGTCTGATCTGTCCGGAGAAATACATGGGGCCCTAGCACTCATTGCCTTCATAGGCATTCGCATAACTTGCACAGGCTGGGCCGAGTCAGTTAAATTAGTTGTTCTCACACATGCTGTCTGAATATTAGTAGTAATGTCCTGGATTTCCTGGTCGAGGAGTCTGTCTAATTCCGTGGTTTCTGGTGGGTGTACAGGTGTGACAGCCTCCACCTGAGGGCAGTAAGGGAGGGGGTCGGGTGGGCGATCAATGGGCCCCGTCTCTTCAGGTGTTTGCTGACCATGGTCTGATGGCGATGGCGGTTCGGCTGGCCTTGTAGATCTCACACCCTGATCATACAGTTTGACCTCCTCCGGGGTGGCTAGTCGTCCACTTAGTGGCCTTCGGCAGGTAACCACTATTACTGAAGCTGGTCCGGGCCAGTCAGGCGAAGCAATGCCGTGTACGTTTTGTTCGTGCTTCACTAAGTCCCTCCTCCTCCTGGAGAACACCACTCGATCACACTTAGGGCACATCACCCCTACAATAAGATCGTCATGCCTCTCTTTCTGGTGATCCTCCAAAGCTACTCTTGATCTGGTAATAAACTGGCAGTTTGGGTGTGAGCATTTGTATAACTCCATTCTGCTCGCCATGTTGATCGAGAGTGACAGGTCAGCGAGATCCGCTCTTCTTTTATATGGCAACACCGTCTTTGTTTTGAGCGATTTTCCTACATTTGTAGCAAGTCGTTTCAGGCGAATGGGCAGGATCGGTCTTGCGATCGCTTGATTATTGTGTAAATGCAACCGCTGAAGCTGTTTGCTGATGTCTGATTCGTCCAAACTCGTTGATTTACTTCTAATCATCATAACAGTTTTAATCACAGGTGTTTCTTCGCTTAGATTCATACTTCGCGGGCCGGGCTCAGGCCATGACGCAACGTCATGTTGCATGTTCAAGGCGGGCTCGTTTCCAGCGGGAGGCGCGACCCAGTTTGGCGCTGTTCCAAGATGTAACGTTTCGCCAGCGAGCGCTCTTCTGAGCGGTGCGCCAGTTGCCTTGACTACAAGGCTGGTTGTCTTGGCTGCCGCGCTGGTCGGCCTGGCGACTGACGTTCCGTCTTCTGTGCACATGTCGTCATGTCCATTTCGCAGCCTTGCGTGTTTGTTTACATCACAAACCAATGGATGCACGATTCTCTCTCCTCCATGTGCTGCTTTCATGATATCGCCATGCACTACTTTGCGTTTGCGGCCGCTTTGAACTCGATAGACCATGTCATTTAGCACTTCAATCACTGTCCATGGCCCAGTCCAAAATTTATGTAGTTTCGGAGATCTCCCGATCTTCTTAATTGGTTGAAACACCCACACTGACTGACCTTCTGTATACCGTTTCTCTCGAGTGTAGAAATCGTAATAGTCTTTCTGTTTCATTCGGGTAGTTTTGATAGCTTTAAAAGCAACTCGGTGGGCTGCTTCCATTCGCTTACACATGTCACTCACATACCCTTCTCTAGGCTGGGGGGTTCGTTGTTCAGGTAGGCCATATGCCAGGTCCCATGGCATATTAGTTTCTCTACCCAGTGCTAGGTAGTTTGGGGAGAATCCTGTAGTAGCATGTACAGAGGAGCGATATGCTGCAGTCACATAAGGAGTCCATAGATCCCAGTCACTATGTTCTTCGTCCACAAGTCCAGTTAGCATGGTAGCCATGGTCCTATTAAATTTTTCTGTTTGACCATCGCTCTGCGGGTGGTACGGGCAAGTCCTAGTCTTCCATATCCCTAGGAGTTCAGCCACTTCTTTGAACAGATTTGACTCGAAGTTCCTCCCCTGATCTGAGTGCCAGATTAAAGGAGTACCAAATCGACAGACTACTTCAGTAACCAGTACTTCAGCCACTGTTTTTGCTGTGAAATCTCTTAGTGGGAAGGCCTCTGTCCACTTGGAGAACAGGTCAGTAATCACCAGGATATAGCGGTTTGCACGAATCGTCTCTGGAAATGGCCCGGTGATGTCCATGGCTATCTCCTCCCAGGGGCCTTGTAGTGGCCTCTCCCCCATCTTAGTCCTCCTCCGTTGACCTGGTCCTTTCCTCTGCTGGCAGGGTAAACAGGTAGCTACAAAAAGGGCTATGTCTTTTGACATACTAGGCCAATAGGCGGATCGCTTTGCTTTGCTTAGAGTTTTGTCTCGGCCCAAATGCCCTCCTAGTGGTCCTTCATGTAGTTGCTTCAGATACTCCTCTCTACCTGCTGTAGGGACATATACTCTCCACTCTCTGCCTCCAGCAGAAGTCCATCTCCAACACCCTAGCAATCCAGATTGAACTGCCAGGGATTGGAAGTTATGCAAGAACCACAACCAGTCTTTCTCAGGTACTCTGTCTTTTTCCTCAGGGCACACTTCTTTTTCCACAGCTGTTTTAAATATCTCGCACAGGACATCGTCTTCTTGGTGTTCACTGAGCCATTGGTGACCTACATCCCATTGAATGACTCTAATCCTTCCTACGTCTCCTTCTTCTTCTGTTACTTCATCAATACGGTGACATTGGCTACAAGGGATTCGTGACATTCCGTCTGCATTCCCGTGCTGTTTCCCTGGCCGATGAACGATCGTGAATGTGTATGAGGCCAACTCCTCCAACCACCTAGCTAGTTGTCCCTCTGGCTCTTTCATCTCCAGCAACCATTTAAGAGCGCTGTGGTCAGTGCGGACAGTGAAGTGGCTCCCTACTAGGTAAGATCTATACCTCCTGATGCCAAAGACAATCCCCAACAGTTCCTTCCTAGTCACACAATAGTTCTTTTCAGCTTTATTTAGTGACCGACTGGCGAATCCTAGCACTCTCTCTCTACCATCGATCACCTGAGACAACACAGCCCCTAGCCCTTGACCACTGGCATCACTGTCCAAGAGCATGGGATGATTGGCATCGGGGAATCCCAGTATGGGTGCATCACACAAGTTCTGTTTCAGTTCATTCATGCCTTCATCACACTGTTGGCTCCATTGGAAGACACAATCCTTCTTGGTCTGTTGAAATAGAGGGGCTGCTATACTGGCGAAATCTTTCACAAATGACCTGTAGTAGGAGCAGAAGCCCAGGAAGCTCCTCAATGCTTCTTTGCTGGTGGGTATAGGCCAAGATTTCACGGCCTCAATCTTATCAGGATCGGTGGCCACACCATCTCCAGAAACCACATGCCCCAGGAAGGCAACTGAGGGTTGAAACAGCTGACACTTGCTTGGTTTTATTACTAGTCCAGCTTGCGTGATTCGCTCTAGAATAGCAGCCAATCGATTAGCACATTCTTCTGTGTTCTTGCCAAAAATAATAACATCATCTAAGTAGACTAAGCACTGTTCACCTACTAGTCCTGACAACACGGTGTCCATCAGTCTCTCGAACGTAGAGGGCGCATTCACCAGCCCAAACGGCATCACATTGAATTGAAACAACCCTTGGTGCGTGCAGAATGCAGTTTTCTCTTTGCTTTCATTGTCCATTTCGACCTGCCAATAGCCACTGGCCAGGTCCAAGGTGGTGAATACCTTAGCACCACTCAGCATATCTAACGTGTCGTCCATTCGTGGTAGGGGATATGCGTCTTTCTTGGTGATTTTATTCAGGTCCCTATAGTCTACACAGAAACGCCACCCACCACCTTTCTTTTTGACCAGAACTACTGGGGAGGCCCATGGTCCCGTAGCTGGTTCAATGATGCCCCCTTCTGACATCCGTGATAATTCACTCTCCACAACTTGTCGTCTGTGCATAGGGACACGACGAGGTTTATTTCTCACTGGTTCATGGTCTCCTGTGTGAATCTTATGTTTCACCATCCCTGTCCTCCCCAAGCTTTCCCCCTCCAGGAAGAAACTAGGGAGAAATTGTCTATACAGGTCATTAATCAGCTCATTGTGTGACCCCACGGTTTCCTGATCAGTCCGTTTCCACAGTTCTTTTAGCAATTCCTCTTCCTGTTCTTTCGTTCTAGGCTGAGTGGTTTCCCCCAGTTCCAAACTGTTCTCTCCCTCAGCCCACAGAGCCACTTTACTTCCTTTAGGGATCCGTATATCATTGTTTCCTCCGTTCAGAACCTCTGCTATACTACCCAGATCTTGTGATAGGTGCACAGACCGAGCTACACGAATATCAGGCACAAATCCTCCATCCTCCAGGATCCTGAGATGTTTCAGGGATCCTTGATTGTCTGATACATTGTCCCATTCTACTCTCATCATCATGCGACTCCCTGCCCTCACTGTGGTTTCCTGGGCTGCATACACATACCCCTCCAAGTGGCCTGGTCCTGTATTGGCCTGAGTCTCCAGCCACACTTTCCCACTGTCTGTGTCTACCTGTCCTTTCCTGGCTCTAATCACATCCATCCCCAGGATGCCTCCTTGGTCCAGTTTGGCTACTATCACTTGCATTTGGATTATCAGAGTCCCAAAGTCAACTTCTATGTCAGTTTCTCCTAACACATCAACTGGTGTACCCCCGGCTCCAGTTATACGTATTTGAGATGCCCTGAGTGGTGGTGGTTGATCCATTTGCTGCCAGATGTATTTACTCATAATAGTAGTGCATGCTCCCGTGTCCACTAGCCACTGTATTGACACTCCCCGACACTTTCCATCTACTACTACCCCCGCTGTCGACGGGTCCCATCGCCCCTGCACTGCGATCCAACCCTCTCTCCCACCGGTTATCCGTTGGACAGGCTCCCGGCCATTCACTGCCCTTGGTCGTTTCCCTGCTCCATCAACGGCCTGGGTGCAGGCAGGTGGGGGCAGTCACGTTTGAAATGGCCTATCTCGCCACACTGGAAGCAGCCTCTATTCTTGGGTTGAAGGCGATTCGTTTGGGGGCGATTCGTCTCCAGTCGCTCTAACCTTTCAATGATTCGCTCAAAGACTGACTCCAATTGGACAGGTGCACTGGGGGCCGCTAGGGGCGATTCGCTCACTGCCACCCGCACTTGACCCTTGGGCGCCGCATACCTATCCTTCTCAGCCTGAGTGAAGGCTTCTGCGTGCAAAGCTGCTGCTCTAGCTTCAGCAAAAGTTCCTGGTCTAGCCTGCACTACCCACTGCCTCAGCTTTTCGTCTTTTAACGCTGCGATGTATGCATCTCGGCTGAGATCATCCCTGACTTCTCTATCTACTCTGGGGTAGGCCAATCGCACCATTCGCTCAATGTCGTCGGCTACGTCATTCACATTTTCGTCTTTCGCTTGTCGTCTCAGTCTAAGTTGCGTTCTGTACAGGGCGAGTTGGTCAGCCGGCTGGTATCTCTTTTCAAGTTCTTCTACTAGCAACATATACCCAGTAGGGCCATCCAAGTCCACTTTCTCTAGCACAGCTAATGCCGAACCGTCCAGGCTGGCCCCTAGATACAAGGCACATTCTTTATCTGTCCAATCGTTTAAGTCCGCCACAACCTGGAAATGGTTCAGGAAGTCACCAAGTGAAGTGGAACCGTCATACACTCTTGGCGCTGCTTTCACTTTCCTGCCTGGTCTGGCTACAGCCACTCCTCCCCCACTCCCAGGCTTTACTTTCACATCGGGCTTTGGCACCTCCTCCAGTACCCTCACACGTCTATCTCTTGCAGGCTGAGATGACCGCCAGTTCTCATACTGACGTGGGTTGACAGTCACTTCCAGCGATGGCGTCAATGGAAAAGGATGGGGATCTGTAAGCGATGATGATGATGATCCATCGCCCAGGGTATTGATGTTATCCCCACCGCTGCCACCAATGTTACGGTTTTCCTTTTCATATTGTCCATGTTCATGTAATCGTTGGGCCTGGTCTTCCAGAGCCTGGTCCCAGAGATGATCTAATGATGATGTCGAATACGCCATATTTAATAAAGATGCTGGATTACTCTATTTGGTGTCTGCTATATGATTACTGGTACTTATATTCGCCAAAGATATCTGCGCTTTGCGAGGGAGGAAGTCAAGGAGTTGTTTGCAGTTCGAGTCTCAGGTTTATTATGTGAATCGTCAACAAACAGGGGTTTATATAGTACAAGTGGATCGTCTATCGTTAATCGCCTTTCACCATTCGTTATTCGTCTTTCGTCATCATGACATTACTTTTAATAAAAATATTACTAGACGATTCGTCAAACTGGGCGAATCGCCAGGCGATTTACCTTCTATAGAGAAATACATAACACTAACGATACAATAGCATACCCCTATAGTCTGTTCTATAACAATATATATATATTAGCAAAGCATCGATCTCCAGACCCTACCAAACTCTCCTAGATATAACCAGATATATTAATTTGAAATATATATTGTAAAACTAGGCTTGGCAAACAGAGCCAAGTGCACCGCCTTGTGTTATGGGACTGGATTTTCAGCAGCTAGAGAGAGTGAGCTATATAGTGAGACTTCTTATAATATATATTGTTCTTGTTGTTCCTGATCGATCTGCATATTATTTAATATTGATATGTACCTTCGCAACGATTATTATTATTTACGAAACTGGATTTGAGTTGAGTATGAAGTGAGAGATAGTGTGAGATATGGGTTTATATATGGAGAGGGGGGGGTGCTAGAGTAGCGGTAGAATGAGGGTTTGTGGGTGTTATGCTTTCCTTCCTTCAATGATCCCGCCTAGCGTTCTTCGACGCAATGCTTAGAACATTATTATTAGGCTAGGCCTATACACCTATATACATCGTCGTCAAAGGTGGCAATAATACAATGCTCAGAGTAGAATATTACTTAATATGAACAAATACTCATACATTCAGTCAAATCTCGATTGAAGAAATTTACCCATGAGGACCCATGCTAAAAAAAAAGTAGAAACCTAAAATTGACTCGCAAAAAAGCATGGAATAATTTAAATCAAAATTTGCAAAATCTGGAAGTAAAGAAAGAATTTAGAAAAGAAAGATGTACAAGCAATGATTCGAATTCGGTGACACCCTAGTATAGGGGTAAAAGAGAAACGCAATGTTGAAAATGGATATATTAAGTAATAATTTATTTTATTGACGGTCTCATTTGCTGATTTTACATGTTTGTAGGGAGTATCTGACGGCCTTTTTTAGTAGCCTACTACATGTAAACGATTTGTAGTATCTGATCGTACCGTACTGTACTTTTCTTACGAGCGATTTAAAACTCTTGCCAGATGTAAAGTCATGCTGTGCTGATCGACTGACGACTCTTCAGTCTTTTTTTCGTACCTATATATTGTATTTTACTATATCCCTAAGTCATATAGCCTAGTTCTACTCTTCTATATTCAAAATTGTGGTAACAGCCGGAAGAAATTGAATTGAAATTGAATTGAAATTGAATTGAAATTGAATTGAAATTGAAATTGAAATTGAATTGAATTGAAACATACTCTAGGTAGTTCATAAAGTTATGTCAACCCGTTTGTCTGTTTATATAATAAGCCTACTCGTTTCTACTTATTTGTACTCACCGAAAATAAAAATAAAAAAACATCTTGTCTTATCTTATCTTATATTCCCAATTTTTAAGTCGAAATAATCACTAAAAATATAAAAAATTAATCATAAATCAATAGAAATGATAAAAATAAATGTACAGATGAGCTCCAAACTATTCACCAAATCGTCATAAGCATATTCGGCACCAGGAAAATACACAAATATCAAAATAGGCAGTTAAATATGGTCTAAATGTCCCTAAATTCATAAAAATCGAATGAAATGATAAAAATAAACTTAAAATAAATGTACAAATGCACTGCAAAGTGTTCACATGTATCAACCAGAAGTATCCAAGATAATAACTACCTTCGTTATGTCCACAAACACCCACAACAACAAAATAGGGGGGGGGGGGGGGGTCATTGGACCAGAAAGGGAGGGTCATTAGTCCAGCAAAAAGTATACATACATAAATACGCAATAAAATACAATGGAAAGCATCAGATTCTGTAGTATAATACAGAAAGGATTTCTACCAAGAAATATTTTAACAATTGTCAATATCCATATTCTATTTCGACCCAAGCAGAGTTTTCTTCTTTTAAAGCTCTTGCGACCCACACAATTTTATTGGAAAAAAACAATATCTTGGGTAAATCCAACAGGAATAATAGCAGATTAAAACAGATCTCATAATAGGCCTATGGGTGAAGATGTATATGGCAAATTTTGTGAAAAATTTGATCTTCTTGAAACACATTTATTTTTATGTGGTATACAACTACAGTTGTGCTGAGTATATTCTGAAAAAATGGGAAGAATTAAGGGTCATTTTCATTATAATAATGTGGATTTAAGCCCTTACGTTGCCACCTGTGGGCAACGTAATTTTGAGCCACTTTAAGTGTCACTTAAATCTTACGTGAAGCCTATTTAAGTATTCTGCACCCCAATTTGGACTACGTGAGTCACTTAAAATTTAAGTGACTCACGTAACTTTCAAGTTAAGTATTTGGCACCCGATTGGACTTACGTGAGTCACTTAAATTTTTACGTGACTCACGTAACTTTTAAGTGAATATTATGCACCTACCCCATTATTTGAAGCTGTCATCACAGAAAGAGTTTTGGTGATATAGTAGAAAAATCTATTAAATGATATGTCTACTTTTAATCATTTGGTTTCCCCCTTTTCCCATTTTTAGTTTCCATTGTTACCGGCCCTCATACAGCATAGCCTACAGAACCATTTTGAATGCCTGCACTAGGCCTAGTAGCCTACTGATTGTGATCCCAATAGTTCCTGCACAAAAATTATGTGCAAAAAAGGTAAGACTTTGTTAAATTAAAACCTGTGACAGTGGAAATGGAAACTCAGTCAACAGGTCTTCCAGTTGGACCGAGGAAATGAATTAAAATCTTACTGGATGAAATGTGACCCCCGGCGCTTTTTTGAAAAAAAAAAGCCAAAGGCTTAACAAAATCTAAGGTCTGTCATGCCGCCATTAAGGGTCGATCCTAATATAGGGGCTCCCCTACCTGCTGGCCTTAAATTCCACTTTTTTCATAGGACGAACCTCCTTAAGTAGTCTCAAAAGCTGGCTTGCATATAGGAGATCAGAATGGTGTGAAAACATTTTTGATATGAGCAATAATTAAAAAGTTCTCGCTAACTGCGCATTCGAAGCGAGGAGAATTCAAAATGGCTGCCAAAACAGAAGGTTGATGGAAGAGCCAGTAAGGAAGGAGATTGGAACAGCCGCGGCCGCTCTTAGCCAATCAGATGTGACTACTAGCAATGACGTCATACCTTAGGCCTGGGGAAGCCTCTCCGATCAGAAAAACATTGAAGCACTGAGATTATAATTTATTCCATCAAAAATAAAAGAAATATGTCTGCAGGGGTGTTATGGCGCTGCCATAAAGACGCCTGCAGACCTCGTCAAGCAAAACGGCGAGTCCAGACAACCCTTGTTTCTCAGCGGCGAAGTTTAGTTGGGTCCCCCCGGCTCTGCAGTCGCAGTCTGCAGTTGAAAAACCAGAACAATATTAGCCTAGATGAAAACAACCATGGCGGTTTCTACGTTTTTCTTTAAAGAGATAAACCACTGTCATACGCACTGCTGCAGGCGGGAGTTCAACGAACTAATACATCAAAAATAAGGAGTGACATTAATTTTTTCAAACTTTGTCTTGAGAAAGAACATGGTTAGGAGATAACAAAAAGCACAAAAAAATGGATCTCAGCATATTTTTTTTTCATTCTAGAGACCATCAAAGTTTAGTATTTGAGTATGTGGGTATGTAAACATAGCCACTATACGGTACAGGTTTACCCTCATGTATGAAAGAAAGAACAGCTAGGGTATCAACATATTTTGAAAGATATTATTCAGCATTGAAAATCTTCAATATTCCTGTTTTTAATGCATCTGGATGCAGATTCAGTTGAATAACTTTTTTAAAAAGTCGGTGACCCCCATTTTTTATTGCTTGAGAGGGTAAAGGAATATGTTAAATTAGCTATATGCCTATAGAGATTTTTAGGAAAAAGTTATTTTCAATCATTTTTTTATACTGAAAAAACGAAAAAAATTGTCCTTTTCTCATAGACTTCTATAGTGAACAACCATAAATTTCAGGGATCCCTGAAATGAAAACTAACCCGGGGACATATTGTTTTTATTGGCTTTTTGAATTCACATACCGTAACCTTGTTCTTTCACGAGGCAAAGTTTAAACAAAATGTTATTTTCAGTTTTTTTCCCAGTTGAACTGTGGTTTATCTCTTTAATTGTATCTGTAGGCCTATATTGCACTATTGGATCATCTTTAAATCTTATAATATTTATATTGGCATTTAATGATTAAAGTGACACTTCTCACTGTTGTTGCCTAGATTATCGAGTAACGGAATTTCTACTTCATTTTCTAGTATTTGGTTCACCTCACCCTCCTAAATAACTCCTGTGGATATCAAAACTCTAACATTCATATTATATCAGATATTTGGTAAAATAGAGAGCAAAATCGTTTTTGCTTGCCAACCCTATATTCAAACTGTCAGTTGGGATGACATCTGGAATTATGTAACCCCTAGGTCGGCGTTGGTCAGTACAAAGGGCACTAGTTCCCATTACTACCACCAGGGTTAAATCTGGCAGTACCTCCTGGTCTCCAAAGCCATTTCCTCATGGATTTGACGTGGGTTTAGGTTCTGACCCATTCATTACACATATTCACGAATCATTGAATGAAAACGCAATGCTGATACTCAATACTTCAGATATTGCTATACTTATCATATATGATTACACTGACAAAGTTTCACACGATTCCATGACTACTCATTTTAACTATCTTAGCCACTTTAATTGCGGTACTAGTACCGTAACTAGAAATAAATGGTGTGTATTGGCGCAGCCAATGCTGCTATAAACCAGGGAGCGGGAACGTCCGGAAGTACGTCACCGGAAGACGTCTCAAAAGACAGCGTCTCACATTCCAGACAGTTGAACAGTCGGACTATTTTCGCCGATCACCTCTAGCACTAAAAAATCGAGGAAAAAAGAAAAATTTTAGAGGGATGGCGCCGGTTAACTGTTCTGCTTGTCTTACTACCCACGAAGAGGGTGAATGCCCTCTTTCAAGGAATGTGGACGATCATGAAACAGATTTGGTAAAGTTGGGGGTCGGCCTTGGCGTGGCTCCCCCGAAGTCTGCTCGTGGCTCGATCGACTACGCAGACTGGTTGGAGGAAATACTGGATAAACAGTCTAAGAAGTTGGACAATTTGGCAGATAGTGCTTCAAACAGGTTGGAAGCAAAAATTCTCACTCTTGACCGACGCATGAGTCAACTGGACATCAGTAAAGACAAATCATCGTTCGGTACTTTCAACATGATGCAATCTCCACCTAAGATGCCATCTCGCGAGACAGAACCCGAGAAATCGGCAGATAAGGAAATTGGTAAGCTAAGGCCAGAAAATCACCTTATACCTGTTAAGAAACCGGAGGAAATGACTGTGAGGGAACTTTTGTTTGGGTGCTACTCCGTTCTTACCTTTTTGATAAGCCAACACATGGACATCAAGGGATATGTCCACCATTTTAATTTTATCGCGGCTAAGGCAGCAGGCAAGAAGTACGCGAAACAGGCTCTCATACGTTATGAAAGGGCGGTCACTGACAAAGTGCTGTCTCAGGAGTTCAGTGACTGGCCGGCAACTGACCAGGAACTTTCTAACAAGTTTTTTTCGCCTGAATACATGCGTAGCTTCATTGCCTGGGAGGCCTCTTTACGCCGTGGGCCCTCAAACAGGGGAGGGAGTTCATATGCGGGCACCCAAAGACGCCGTTCAACTGCCAAGACCCCGGGATCTGAAGGATACGATCCCCTATATGATTTTCAGGGATGGCCAACTAAAGTGTGCTGGGTTTATAATGTACCAAGCCATCCGAAGCAGTGCCCAGAAAACTGTAAGCGCCAACATGTGTGCGGCCTTTGCTCTGCGGCCCACCCAGCGGAGACTTGTGACCTACGATCAGCGAGTTTCACTTGGTCACTCTCCGGGGCGGGAGGTGGCAAAGCCTAACAACCAACTGCCTGTCATGGCGTCGCACCACTTCCGGTTACTGTTTTACCACAAGCTTCGCCAACTGTAAGTGTTCTTTCCACTAATGACTTCGACTTTATCACTTCAAAAGCTATCAAATTAACAGCTGGGTTCGATATGGAAGGCGTGCCTTCACAGATGAATCCACGTGCGTGGGTGGAATTTCTTCAGTCGCCCGGTGTTTGGGACCACGACAGCCTGTTTGTTTTGGACGGCATCGTTCATGGTTTCCGCCTTTTGAATCCGGGCGCAGTTCTACAAACTTATGATATCGCTAACTACAACTCTTGCTCTGGGGAAGCAGGGGTGGCCATCACCTCTTTATTGCTCAAGGAAATATCAGAGCATAAATATTCTGTCTCGCCATCGAAACCTCATTGTTTACATGCATTGGCAGCCATCCCTAAGCCTGACGGTACCTACCGCCCGATAACAGACTGCAGCAAGCCACTTGATTTGTCAGTAAACAACTTTATGAATGAAGTGACCTCAAAATTTTCCTTGTTACAAGTCGATGAAGTGCTTCACCCGCTGCCAGTGGAGGCGTACATGGGTGTCGTCGACTTGTCTTCTGCTTATAGATCAATTCTTATTCACCCCAGCCAAAGACAATATTTTGGCATCCGTTGGTCCTTTCCTTCGGGTGTCTCTTACCTTATTGACAATGCCATGTGCTTCGGGGCGAGCTCGGCCCCTTTTATCTTCAGCAGGATCACTGACTCTATAGCTCGAGTGCTTCGAGAGCTTGGCTTCAACGTGTACTGTTACCTCGACGATTTTTTTTACTGGGGAAACTCTCTTTCGTCCGCCTTAGAGACTCAATCGAAAGTGTTACGCACCCTCAGACTCTTAGGCTTCCATATAGCCTGGGCTAAGGTGAGTTCCCCTGCTACTACTTGCCGTTTTTTGGGAATCGACATTAATTCCTCTTCCCTAACGGTTAGCCTCCCACAGGACAAGATGTTTCGCCTGTCATCTGAGCTAAAGTTTTTTCAGGGTCGCCGCTGGGCCACAAAGAAACAGTTGCAACGTATCTCCGGACTCCTGTCACACTGTGCAAAAGTGATCCCTCTGGGACGTGTGTATACAAACGAAGTCTTTGATCTTTTGAAAAACTTTCCAGATGGCTCTAAGAAATATCTCCCCCTACCTTTCCACATGGATTTACGTTGGTGGCATGACAACATGTGGTGTCACAACGGCACTCATCCTATTCCCCTACCAGACCATACTACCATAGATTATTCGCATTATACTACAGACAAATCATTCTCCTCTTCCCTGGGTGGTCATATTTTGACAGGGTTGATATGTGTTAGCTCTTCATCAGAATTTGTAGCTTTCGACCTTTCGTCCTCCCCACCTGTGATTGCCTTACCGACCTGTTGTTTCGGACAACCATCTGCCCGAGAACTATGTGTATTTGCCTTGTCAATGTACAGTTCAGTGAAATCAAGAATGTTTAATGGCAAAGGGATTTTAGTTGTGTTCAACACAAAGTCTGCCACCTTTTATCTGAGCCGTGGGCGTGCCCATTGCTCACATCTAACAGATATTCTCAAATATCTTTTTCATCTATGTAATCACCATGATATCCTCCTTGTACCGTGTACCTTGTCTTCTCTGTAGAAACTCTGGACAGGAAAGTGGACGAATTAAAATGGGACGCACTGGCAGTTTCGACTCAGCGCACCAGACAAAGCCAATGGAACCAGTACTTCCAGTTCTGTCAATCCCACGGTCTGAACTCTCTACCAGCAGCACCCATTACAGTGGGCAGGTTTCTGGCTTATTTGGGGTCGGTCAGAAAACTTGCCTACTCAACTATTAACAACGCCATGTCAGCCTTAAATCATCTCTCGAAGGTCCACCAAGGTCCAGATCTCAGAGAAGACTTCACCCTTCAACTAGTTCTCCGAGGTCTGAAGCGTCAATTGGGCTCTAAATCTAAGCAGAAAGAGCCATTACTTCCAGCCGACCTCGCTGCAATGTTCAAGCACGTGAAATTATCCACGCCCATAGAATTTGCCACTTGGGTCGGCATCTTGCTGTGTTTCTGCACTTTACTCCGGAAATGTCATGTGTTTCCTTCCTCAGACCATCGACACCTACTTCTACGTAAACATGTCCGTTTCAAGGAAGCCTGTATGTTCATATCGGTTCCTTCGTCTAAGACGGATCAACTAGGGGTGCGTGACCTAGTAATACCTATCAAGAAGTGCTCGTCAACTCTGTGCCTATATACTGCCTTGTCTTCTCTCATTGACCGCTATCCAGCGTCAGAGGACTCACCACTCATCTCAACTTCAGATCAACGTCCGGTTTCATATGCCTCTGCTCTCGCCTTGCTTCATCGTTGGGCGACAGCAGCTTCCATCGCCAAAGACGTCGGGCTTCATAGTCTGCGCCGGGGCTCCGCAACTTATTTACACATGTGTGGTCTCTCCTTGCCAGACATACAAAAAATGGGGGACTGGCAAAGTCTCGCCGTCCTGGAGTATCTACATGCTCCCCTGTCTTACAGAACATCCCTGGAAGACCACGTTTCTTCTCTTCTATCCATCTACTGACTCTCCCACTCTACTCCGCTTATAATAATACCTAAAACCTGGGGTTTGGGCAAAAGCCTATACCTGGAACTTTCTTCTAAGCAGATCTTTCCACGAATGCCACATCATTGACATTTCTCTAGACTTTGAGATTTCTTGATATTCATGTTACCTTGATATTCACTATTACATATATCTATATGCATTGTTATTCTATGTATGTATTTCTCTTCTTGTACAACAATTTACTACCATGAATGTGTATGTCTCCAATGTCAACCTTCAGCAATACTTTGTAAAGGATTTGTGTGTCATCGCCTCAAATTGTACAAGAACTCCAGAATTCAGAAATAACAACAATGCATCAAATTCCTGTGTTTGTTTGGTTTATGGTGTGTATTGGCGCAGCCAATGCTGCTATAAACCAGGGAGCGGGAACGTCCGGAAGTACGTCACCGGAAGACGTCTCAAAAGACAGCGTCTCACATTCCAGACAGTTGAACAGTCGGACTATTTTCGCCGATCACCTCTAGCACTAAAAAATCGAGGAAAAAAGAAAAATTTTTTTTTTCTTAAAGGTTCATTGGGGCAAAAGCCTATACCTGGAACTTTCTTCTAAGCAGATCTTTCCACGAATGCCACATCATTGACATTTCTCTAGACTTTGAGATTTCTTGATATTCATGTTACCTTGATATTCACTATTACATATATCTATATGCATTGTTATTCTATGTATGTATTTCTCTTCTTGTACAACAATTTACTACCATGAATGTGTATGTCTCCAATGTCAACCTTCAGCAATACTTTGTAAAGGATTTGTGTGTCATCGCCTCAAATTGTACAAGAACTCCAGAATTCAGAAATAACAACAATGCATCAAATTCCCGTGTTTGTTTGGTTTATAAAAACAAATGATGGTATTGGAACTAACGTTACGTATAGGCCTATGCGTCTCCTGAAAATCAAAGAAAAAAATACGGTAAAAATTGGTAAAAGGAATCATGATGTAGCCGGCATGTAGCTAGCTGCAATGAGTGGCCTAGGTCATAGCCTATGTACCGTACATTTATGTACGGTACGGTACCTTGAGCAGGTTGATTTCAGCGCACCTGGGGCTATGCGATAGTCAGCACGGAACGCCATCTCTCATATCTGAAAGGAACCATGAGTTTTGATCTGCGACGGGGTCAAAGTTGATCTTAGGGGTCATGGCGCCATCTTATTATTACTTAGAGGGGACTTGATCACACATCACACATATTGATACTTTTAAGAATGTAGTTGAAGTATTGACCGTGATTTGTATAAGTCACATATCCTTATGTTTTACTTTACCACATCCGCGCCTACTTTGTATCCATTCATATTTGTTCGAGGTAGATTTGTGTACTTCTCTTCCAACCTACCACCCCTATTTAGGGTCATACCAAATCATCCTGTTGACAGACGAGTGCTCGGTTTTAGCGGAAGTTTATCTTGTGCGTTATTGGATGTAGGGTGTGCATGCTTTGAACCCATGACAGTACAGGAATCGCTGAGAAACTTATTAGTCTGTCACAAAAACATCGACATGTGACTTTGGATGAAAATTTAAGCGTGTGAACACAAGTTATTTACTAGCCGTCTCCGGCGACCACTTTCTCGTCGCCGGACGATCTTCATCCACTTCCAAGATGGCCTCTCCGACGAGCCCTTTCGCAGAAAATGGGCGACTGTTGAACATTCAACATACTCTCCGTCTCCTAGAAAGGGGTTTGGTCCTCACCAAATTCTCTCGAAAGAAGAATCCTGAGATGCGGACATTTCTTGTCAAATTAGAGACGCGGCAACTCATGTGGATGCGGATTGTAGGAGCCCGACCCGAAGGGACAGGTAGGTAACGGCGGGGGTGCTACTGCAGGCGGCTTAGGCTTATTCTGACAGACGGTCTGACAGCTAGTGTCATCGGAGGTATCATGCATCATCCCTCTCTTGTCAAACAGCTAGACTTGTGGTTTGGACTAGTACACACACCCAGCCCCATGATCAACACGTACTAATCTTTACCTCATTCCCTTTACATTATTACCTCACCTCCAATGTCTTTCATTACATTAAATACATCCTAAAAACACAAAGTTTCGCCCTGTGAATATTGACATTTATTGGTGAAGAACTACTCTCAGTCTCAGGGCCTGGAGATGTGGATATTTGTGGGGTGGGACACCACTGGGAGGTGTGAAGTGGAGAACCAGCTGATCCGCTCTTATCATGTAGCATCACTCATGTCACCACACCACCACCACTTGGGACGATCCCAGTATCTATTCTGAAGTTGCTTGAACAAACTATTCAATCAGATCGCGATTTCCTCCCTGTTATCAATCCAATGGCAATGGCCAATGCATCCCTGGTTATTGAATAGTGTAGGCCTACATCCGCTCGTTATCTCCTACCCACCGATTGATGTGCATGCTCTAATAACATCATGATTACGGTTACCTATATGCTATGAGACCCAGTCATAGGTTTCGTCCTGATATTATATAGACTATTTTTGTTTTTCCTAGGCCTATAATAGCTACCATAAATTGATTACTTGAGCTGTTTTTATTGAATCAATTCTATGCAATATTCATTTATATTCTACATCATGGAAGCGATTCCTTGCTCAGTCAGGTTATTCTATAAATTATAATCACCTTCCAGCGATTTTTGTGTACGTAAATACATGGAAATATAAACTAATAGGCCTACCATTAGGCATTACCTATTACTATAGTTCAATTCAATTCAAGAATTCTTTATTGCTGATATTTTTACAATAAGGTGGTCCAATAATCTAAATAAACATGCGTCTAAATAGGTCTTCCATTGGATGCCTGAATCTTGTTTTTGAGCTTTCTTTTGTTTACTCTATTACTACTACGGTTTTCTAAGACTACTACAAAGTTACACAATGAAATGATAAAATGGGTATAATGATTTGTGGAGCATGAATAATAGATGGATAGTTGTCTCTTTGGTGAATAAAAATATGAATTATTTTGCATAGATCCACGCTTTAATGTTTCATACCAATGGGGAAATCAAAGAAGTTCGGATAAATTTCCTTTAAATAATAATAAAAAACGTTTTAATTTTAGGTTAGATGCTTTTCTATGAAATGCAATCCATATACATGTATTACTCTTTTCTGATAGGGCCGTGTTGGTGCATTCTGCATGCCACGTAAATCTAGAACACACAAAAGCTCAAGAGCTATGCATGGGTTAAGAGCATGCATTGCCCTTATTCTGTCCCTGTCATGCCACATGGAAACCACTTCAATGACTTTGTATATATCAAGGCTTAATTATCAGCTAAAAGGTGAGAATTGTATATCAAGGCTTAATTATCAGCTAAAAGGTGAGCATTTCTATCTAAAGGGACCAAGAAATTATTTTTATTCTTTTATCAGGAAGGTTTTGATAACCCGAAGTGAAAGTAGAGCGAAAGCTCACTCTTTGATTGTGTACCCTGGATGAATTTATCACGATTGGTAAATGATGATTGGTATCGATCTATCAAACTGCTATTAGCTTTGTTTAACTTACTCGCACACGGCAGATGGGAATCCGGCTATGCTTTTTGTCCTGACCAAATTTCTCGCCTTATCTGGATGGCCTTGAAAGCGAACCTCTTAGTCTTTAAGATAATATGAATGATTTGGAGACCTCCATATTCTTCCTTGTGTGTGGGTCCTTCTTGGGGACATCCTCTTTGACCACTTCCCGATTCTTTATCAATGAAGGATATCAGACGTGAGTGCTGGGGCAAGATGAAAGTCAATGCCAGGTGAGGAGTCTCATGCATATACTGCATTTAGTTGTTTTCATCCTGGACGAGTCATTATTGACCTTACACTCGAGTTAGTTTCATACTAAAGCTTGGATCTCTGTGTCCTCACCTCTGTGAAGGCTCTATGTTAGGTGGGCTCTTATCCTGGGACGAAGACAGAAGTAAATCAATCCTATAAATCTAATTAGACTAAACTATTTTTCAATCTTTTATATAATATTAAAACCAGAGTTTCTACCCCACTCTGTAATTTGTTGATTCTTTTAACTGTTTTATATCTGACTGTTCGCTGCTCGGTTCAGCTTTCAGTGCTGGTCTTCCACTGAGGACTGGATCCTTGACGAGTACAGTACCATGTATTGTTTGAAAGAGTTGCCAGATATCCTGCAGCAAGGCTCTACGCTTTTTGTGTGCCCTGGAGACAGAAATCCAGTATGCCAACAGTTACAGTTTTGGTGTGTTGGTGATCTCGCTTTTGACTGACAATCCCCTCTTTTCCCAGGCAAAATCGAGGTTTAAAAGACAATATGATATGATTGTAAGTAGCGGAGTAATTTCTTTTCAGCATTTAAATTTTTTTAATAAACCATGGGCGTATATATTGTGGCATAGTTTACAGTTCTCGGTCTCTTTGGATACCTATGCAGGCATTCTCTCAAATAGCTAGAAAAATAAATTTACTCATCTTTAGATGCTGATCATGAAACCGACGAATCTTAACTGAAAGACTCAACTCGTTTGTCTTTTTGTCTCTCTCCAGCCCTGCTTCTTCATTCTCTATATGCTTAAAATGAAATGAAACTATTTATTTCTATCTAGTAACTTCATTTATCACGACTCATTGTAATACATGTATTAATTTGCTTCCTTAAATTTCTGATAAATTTCCCAGAATAATGGACCAGGATATACAGAAATAGTCTTAATCCGCATCTCTCTCAACCCATTTGGAAAATCACTACTTTCCCAAACGTTATCTGGAGCGATGTATGTGCACACATTTGCCTAGATTTGATTTATTTTCCATTGTATTACTATCCTCGTGTCATCTTGTGTACTGCGCACACCAGCACAATCCATTACATAACAGAGCTTGTGTTTATTTATAAATCCATATTAAATTATATTAATACACTTTCCTGTTTTCCACCACTTTGCATCATAGGTTTGATTATTGTTTCTAAGGAATAACGTGGTATATATCTAATAAATTGTACTGCTAAAATCCAGTATGATCCTTCAAGATTCATTCAAAAGTTGGATAAGGAGTTAGACTTATCGAATATTTGGTTTATACTAGATCATCATGGATCCCCTTATCAATCTGACATATCTGTATAGAGTGTGACATCCCTAATCTCGCTAATTCTATGTGACATAATGTGTAGGGCTCCTACACTACCTCCTACTTCGTTCTAAACCTTCGCATCTCTTATGACAGATATTTTCCGAGCACTTTTCATTCATTATCTTTTTATTCACAGTGTCACTTATTAGTGGGTCACAGTAGCTATATTGGCTAAATTAATAAATGCATTTTATTAGTGCTAGCTCCCCACATCCCATATTATATTTCTCTAATATTTTGAGAAAAATTTCTAAATAAAATTCTCTTACTATTATTCGCAATCTTGTCCTCACTCTTAGGAGAACGAATGTAGATGGTACCCTCCATGACAAAGTACAAAATAATGTGATGTACAGTATGTCATGATATATTATGATGGAGACTATTTTATCTCCCCCAGTTATCATTATTCAGAGATAGAATATATGCCCTCTCTCGCGGTGCTTTATCTGGCTATATTTGACCTTCACTCTGTTCCCCTCAAGGTCTGTAAATCACATATCTGAGTGATGGTTGAATCCATTACGGTAAATATTGCTCTCGTCATCTACTTCGAACCCCCGTCAACCATGCATGACCAGAGAATGAGGACTACGGCTGGCCCAGCCTGTTGTGTGTGACATGTTGCCACTGCTCATTCACCATTGATGTCTTCCCCTCCTCCTGGTCTATGGGAAATCCCTCACTGCTCCTGTACCCTAAATTTCTTTTTCTGTATGTGCACATAGGCGTTGTGTTTCCTGTTTTCTGTCGTATCTCGGTCTGGCCTGGTTGGTCTGTCTCCCTCGGTCTCCCTCTCCCCTACTCTCTCACTGCCCCCCCCCCCCCACACACACACACGCCCCCTTCTCTCTTCCTCTCTCCCCTCTCTCTCCCTCCCCCTCTCTCTCTGCCTCTCTCTCTCCTCTCTCTTCCTCTCTCCCCCTCCCTCCCTCTCTCCCATCTCTCTCTCTCTCTTCCTCCCCCTCTCCCCTCTCCCTTTCCCACACTCCCCCTCTCCCCCTCTCCCTCCTTTCTGTGCCTTTCTGTTTCTGTGTCTCTGACTAGTATGTCTGTCTGTCTGCCTATCTCCCTCTTAGTCCTTCTCTCTTTCTCTCCCTGGTTTGGGCATATCTAGGGTTGCCTCCATATCGTTCGTTAGACAGGGTTGGGGAGTTTGTGTTTGTTGGGGTGGGTCACATATTAATTGTCATTCATACCTCGCCTCCCGCTCCATCACACAACACCACTAATACCAGGCCAGTCGTTTCCATGGTTACAAATGATGGACAATGCTATTGGGAGTTAGGACACTTATAGTGGACTCTCATGATCTCCTCCTCTCCTCTCTCTGTCTCTCTCTTGTCTCTCTCACTCTCTCTACTCTCCTCTCTCTCTGTCCCTCTCTTGTCTCTTTTCTCTTTTCCCTCTCTCACTGTCTCTCCTCTCTCACACTGTCTATCCCTCTCTATCTCACTCTCTCTCTCCTCTCTCTCTCCCTCCCTCCCTCTCTCTCTCTTGTCTCTTTTCCCTCTCTCACTGTCTCTCCTCACTCACACTGTCTCTCCCTCTCTGTCCCTCTCTATCTCACTCTCTGTCTCCTCTCTCTCTCCCTCTCTCTCTCTCTCTTGTCTCTTTTCCCTCTCTCACTGTCTCTCCTCTCTCACTGTCTGTCCCTCTCTATCTCCCTCTCTCCCCTCTCTCTCTCCCTCTCTCCCTCTCTCCCTCTTGTCTCGTTTCCCTCTCTCACTGTCTCTCCTCTCTCCCTCTCCCTCTCCCTGTCTCTGACTCTCTCTGTCTCTCCATCTCTCTCCATCTCTCTCTATCTCTCTCTCTCCATCTCTTCAGGCAGCATATGAAAACGTCGTTGAAGGACAATACAAAAACTATTCTTTGTAATTTAATGACTTGGCCTCTAAATGAATAATACAAAAAAATCTCTCTCTCTCAGCTCTCCTATCTTTTACTCTCTCCCCGTCACCATGTCTCCCCCCTCCCCCCCCCCCCCCCATCTCTCTCTCCACTCGCTCTCTTCTCCCTCACTCTCCATGTCTCTTTCCCATTTCTCTCTCCGCTCTGATCCCTCCGATCCCCTCCTCTATCCATATCTCTCCCCCCCCCCCCCCCTGCAACACTCACCTGTACTAATCAGTAATCTACTAATAGAAAGTAGAAGACGGACCATTATTTCTGAACGATTTATTAATGCCTTATGCATGGTTCCACACTTCAAGTAAAACATTTACCGATTCATTTACCCTCATGAATCATGTCGGTACATTGCTTTATTTTACGTATTTCATCTACCTATGAGTAGAGGTTTGTGTCCAGTGGTTTGCTGGGGTGAAACATATGTCTACATATTTGTCATAACTGGACCTTCCCACCCACCAAGGTACTCGTATACTTACCTGACACATCTGACCCTACCGAGGATTCTGGAGATGTACACATGTCTAGTAGCATCCTACCGGGAATTTCCAACTCTGAGTGTATCAATACTAGTCAGAGACGCTTAGGTATCTGTGCAATAGTCCCACTAGGTAGTAAATGATATATCCTAGTCCAGAAAGACCTGAACTACACTACAGCTTTAGGCTATCAACTACTGCTACTCTATGACGATACCTTAGAGGAAAACTTACTCTAAATAGGTAACTTGTCAGCATTCCTGGCAGCGTGCATGCATGGTCCATGAATCGTGGTATTTCCCAATTTATGTAATATATCCTATTTGACATGTTGGAAATCTTCGGTCTATTAGTTCAGGCCGGATTCTTTCTATTTCACAGCCCTCAGTGCTGTCTACAACTGACATGAATTGGCTACCTATTAATTGGTATTCGTTATTTTGCCAGTCGGGAGAGATAATATACTCTCAGATCAGATAAGAATGGTGTGTCAATGATCAGACGCCTAGTGCGCTAGTGGCTTTCTCGTGCCTGGAGTAGGCGCCCTAATGGAATGTTGCTGTATAGAGCGAGCGGCTTTCCCGTCAGAGTCTAGAGTCTAGACTGTAATTGTTCATTCAAACTATTTTCCAATATATTTATTCTTGCAATGTGTCAGTATAGCTAATTATGGGAACCCAGATGAACTTACCAGTACTGAAATAACACTTGTTATACTTCTTATGTTTCACTACTATATAGAAAATAACGTTAATTTACAATGAGATAGATGAAATAGGAATTCCCACCCTAACAAATGCAACATTAAAAAGTCATAGAATCCTAGAATCAGAATTGTCGCATCACGTTTTTGTCGCATGCTACGACACACATCGCACCAGTGGTGTCCTGCCTTTCCCTCCCACCTCTCCCTCCCCCCACCTGTTTTGTGGTCTCAGAATTATAGCGCATGGGTCTGTGTATATGAAACGCTTGCAGGGCAGTTAGGGGCAGGCGTTTTGCCGATCATGTATTACGTAATGATGATCATTCTATGGCTGACCTCCCCTCGCGTCTGCTGAGCTCATTATTTTCTGATGGGCTGTTGAGGCCCAACATGTATCCGCGCCTGTATCATTCTCCTTGCTCGCTTGGGGGTCAGATCATCAGAAAATGTACAATTTCCCGCTCTGCACAATTAGTCATTTCCGCTAAATGAGGCTGAAAAGTGATGAATACTAGGTATATCGCAATATATTTGGTATTGTGTGGATTTGACAGATTTGTTCACTTATGATAAACTGTATTTTGAACCTCATATTTGAATTATTTGAGAGGATTGGTGAAGGCGAATTGTACATTTTCTGACGACTTCACCCATATAAGTATTGCGCAGTCACTTCCATTTCTGCCATTTTCCCACCAAGGCGAGGTCAGGCGAATTGGCAAATATTTGGGAATTCGTTTTGTACATTAGGATTAAAATACCTTATTGTTTAACAATCCAGAGGCTTGTAAATTTATCCCATCCGCCGAGGGTTGGAAATTTTAGTTCTGTGTAAATAAAATTTTCGCACTTCCCGATGATGAAATTTACTTGGTTGAGGTTTTTTTTAGTTCTGTATGAATGTACCCTTGACAATATTAAACTTAGCTTTTAAGTTTTGCACGATATTATGATCACAATTATACACTCATGGGCTTTGAGCCAGATGTGTCTTTTTTCAATTATTTATTCAGGCGTTGTTACATCTTACATCAGTTTTATAAATTCACTTGTGCGATAGCCCCAGCTTCACCTTACGGTGGTCTTCCCTGGGTGCCTGGGTTTGATACTGGAGATAAGTTTTTCACTTTTTACCCATATCCTGCTGCTGGTTGTAGCTGGATACAAGATAAGTCAGCGTGCTCGGATTTCATTCTCGTCACCAATTGTCATTGAATTCCCCACCAGTGTATGTTAAAACATGTCTGAATGTTTATTTTGCTAATATTGTTTATTTGTTATTGATATATTCTATTCCATGCCTGCGGTATTTATGCTGTTCTGTGTTCTCTTGTCTGTTTGCTGACCCTCTGTCTCTGTCCCTGTCTCTCTCTCTGCTCTTTCTGTGTGGGTCTGTCTGTCTGTTTCTCTCTCTCACTCTGTTTTGTCTCTCTGTTTCTCTCTCTCACTCTGTTTCTCTCTCACTCTTGTCTCTCACTCTCTCTGTTTCTCTGTGTTTCTCTCTCTCTCTGTTCTCACTCTCTCTCTCTGTGTTTCAATCTCTCTCTATCTCTCACCCTGTTTCTCTCTCTCACTCTCTCTCTCTGTTTCTCTCTCTCTCCTTTCGTTTGCACCTGGCCTTTTTCCCGGTAACTTGATTATGTAGCTATTGAGCTTCAATTCTGATTCTGGTGCAAAGCAGCACCGTCAGAGAATCCTTTCGACGTAATCCATACGTCCTGTTCCAATGCCTGGAAATGTTGTTGGCATCTGGGCGAGACCATTAATTTGTGTAATTAGACAGAACACCATGTTTTAGTTCAGATTTTCTCCCCGGAACAACTCCATTTCATGCATGTACAACTGTTTTGCCTTTGTCAAAGAAAGAAATTCTGATAAGATCTATTTATAGATTGCCCATCGTCCCTTTCCGAGGCAAGAGTTCCATCTTCTCTTTTGGCAGACGGATAAACTAAAAGATTTTCTCTTGGCATGAAGAAAGCAATGGAGTTTATGGTTCCTGGAAGTACATCTATATGTTATGGCTTTTCCTAGAAAACCTCTTGTAAACGCCCTTTAAATCGAGAAGGCGACTTTGTTTAGTGTTACTCAGGTAATTAAAATTTCTTGATTAACCATATCGGACCTCTTCGGTGATTTCCTAATTTTTGCAACTTCCTATCTTATTCAGTGATCTGGGTCGATAGTGGCGAATTATTTAGTGGTTGTATTGTCTAAGTGCCCAGTATTATGTGGAAAGGGCCTCGGCTACCAGGAACTCATGGGTCAGATTTTCAGCTAATGTACAATTGGCAGCTCTACACATTTAGGAAATTCTGCTAAATTAGGCTGAAAAACGAAGAATACCGAGTATATCTGAGTATATTTGGTATCGCATTGATTTAAAGTATCAGTTCTGTTATGTTAAACTGCATTTTGAAGCTGATTTTTGTCTTAAATGTGGGTTATTTGAGAAGATTGGTGAAGGTGAATTGTACATTTTCTGATAACTTGACCCTCATAGCAATTTCGTCCCTTCCTACGCCTGCCCTGCTAATGCATTTGTTGAAGCTGGAACAAAAAGGCAGCGAGGAATCGGAGACGCCAGCCAATCTGGGGCTTAACAAGTTTTACTCTTCAGCAGTCAACTCTCACTCCAGTTATTGCGATCTAGTTATCTGGAATTTATTTCTAACCCTGCACTTGTAGCGCTTCTTTTATCATTTCTCTCTCTCTCCTCTCTCTCTCTCTCTCTCTCTCTCTCTCTCTCTCTCTCTCTCTCTCTCTCTCTCTCTCTCTCTCTCTCTCTCTCTCTGTCACTCTCTTTCCCTCTCTCTCTCCTCTCTCTCTCTCTCTCTCTCTCTCTCTCTCTCTCCCTGTCTCTCTCCCCCCCTCCCCCCCTCACACACCTCGTGCTGGTGTTCATTGCATTGGACCTATTATGATAGATTCACCCTTTGATTCACATTGATTAACAATAATATCGCCCGTATAGTATTTGTAAGGTTTCTTTTAAAGGTATCCCTTTCTCCTTCGCCCCCCCCCCCCTTTTTCATTTTCATTCAGGTATGAGCTAACATACATCATTGGTAACAAATAGATTTTTACAAGGCAGCCCCCCTCAGCTCACCATGGCAGTGGTCTTCCTCTGAGCCCTGAGCCGACGAAGAAGTATAATTAGATATATAGTAGGTCGTTTTTAACTAAATAAATAGGACACGATGTCCGAAGAACACAAAACAATTTATACAATTTTCCCCTTTCCCCTTTCCCCTTTCCCCTTTCCCCTTTCCCCTTTCCCCTTTCCCCTTCCCCCTTTCCCCTTCCCTTTCCCCTTTCTCCTTTTCCCCTTCCCTATCGACACTCGCAAGAAAATATGATAGTGTACAGTCTTTGTATCATCAGTATCATCGATTTAGTTTAGGCTCAGAGTTGGGAGAGTCCCTCCAAACGGGCCAGGAAAGCCATTAGCGCAGTAGGCGTCCAATCACGAAATGCCATTCTTATCCGATCTGAGAGGCTAGAGGCTGTGAGCCTAGACTGGATAGATCTTCTAAGGTCATGGAGTGATTCCATTTGTTCGTCCTCTGTAAATCATTGCTCCCCATATACCACAAGAACAAGGGTCAGATTTTCAAAAAATGCACAATCTGCAGTTCTACACATCTATCAAATTCGGCTAAATTAGAGTGAAAATTGCTAAATACTAGGTATATCTGAGTATATCCTGTATTCTATTCATTCAATAAATCTGTCTGGTTATGTTGAACTGTATTCTGAACCTGATTTTCGTCTTAAATTTGGGTTATTTGAGAGGATTGGTGAAGTCCAATTGTACATTTTCTGGAGACTTGACCCACAAGCTATTTGGATGCACACGTGACCCATTCAGGGAGACCGTCTACAAGGTGATCAATAGTTTGTCTTTGTGAATAAACCTTATTTCATGGTTCAACTACCCCCCCCTGGGTTATATAACGTATTGTGTATTCGACTGTAAAAAATCAATTACTCTAGGTGATCCCGATAGAAACTTATGTGCTTTCGGAAAAAAATCCTCCTTCATCCTCTACGTCTTAATAACAAGACGATGCAAGTAGGTCCTGACCCGAGAAAAAAAAATATATCCTCTCCTTAAAAAAAAAAAGAAAAAATCCCTCTCCTGAGATGATCCTTGGACCAGACTTTATTATCAACACAATGCCAAAGATACTCTAATATACCCATTATTCATAGGCTTTCAGTCTAAATTAGCAGAAGTTACCGACTTTGCAGAGCTGCCGATTGTACATTTTCTGAAAATCTGACCCATCTCCTCTCACCCATTGTCCAGTAACCTATCTTCAGCCTGAAAAGAGAAATTCTAGTGCTGACGAAACAAAAAATAATTCTACGTTTTGGCTGTGTTTAATTTGTATAGGTTCCTCATTTCCCCCTATTTTGAAGACAATGCCTATATTGAGATCATTTACATGTATAATTAGATGTATATACAGAAAAAATTATAAGATAGAGGAAGTAGTTAATGTATCTGTACTCCGTGACGGGTATCCTCAGCTCTGAACTGTTACCCTAGTCTCCACACCTACCAATATATGCATGAGAAAGTTTTCTACATAAATATACCGTCTCTCTCTCTAACCGCGAAATGGCGTTTAATAAAATCCCATTAGGACGCCTCCAGGGCCGGGGAAGCCAGTAGCGCAGTAGGCGTCCAATCACTGGCATCAATTTTTATCTGATCTGAGAGGCTCTGAGCCTAGACTGAACCTTTTAGTGTAGTGACTAACAGCGCTACTTTTTTTATTGTGAAAATTCTTGAAAGTCTTTTCACTTTCATAAATGCAACGAAATTTCAACTAAAGATCTCGAAAAAGTTCAGCATATACTGACCCCATTCATATTTATAATCTTGTGAAAACTAGATCCCCTTCATAGCTGCTGCAATCTCTTGAGAGCCCCGCCCCCCTCAGTTACGACAATCTATGTAAACATGTTTTGCTTCTGCGTTTTTTGTACCTCATCTCTCTGACCTTATTGTGGGCAAGAGGTCTATAGTACCACCACCTACCATTATCATAGCATGCTAAGATAAGGCCACTTAGATAGTCTACCAGTGCATCACGGGCCCTGCTTCAATGGAGTCCCAGCGTTGCCATTAATTGTGTCGATCCATTCCTACCATACATATGTGGTGCCTTGTTCCAGCCTTCGCTTATGCCAACCACCTCATTTTGATATTAGAGTCTGTCGCAAAGTAGACCCCGTCTTGCTGTTTCTAATGTTTTGTATTCACATGCGTTGTAATGGTAGGAAATAATATTGGAAACTCTCTAGGCTCAGAGTTAACGGATTCCCTCCAAACTGAGGGAAGGTCTCTTTCTCTAACCGCGAAATGGCATTTAATAGAATCCCATTAGGACGCCTCCAGGGCCGGGGAAGCCAGTAGCGCAGTAGGCGTCCAATCACTGGCATCAATTTTTATCTGATCTGAGAGGCTCTGAGCCTAGACTGAACAGCAACTTTCAACACACAGTGGCTGGCCTGAAAGCAATGTCTTAATCACTGTTGCTGTACAAAAATTCCTTTTGATAAGCAACTCGATCCAATTACTCGTATAATTGACAAATGCATTGGATAGGCTCGTCAGTTCATTGGCCCAATAAGTTGGCTACAACTGATAACAATTACAGATAATGAAACCAATAACAGTCACCTGTAGTGTTGCTATTATATAAGCAAACATTTCGACAGGGAAGTACCAATCGGTATCAGAATTGGTCAAGAGTTGAATTCACTACGTTTAGATTCTGACACCTACTGCATCGAAACATGACATGCTCAAAATTATGGCTATAAAAGCTCAAAAGTTTTATTTTCATTGCCACTGACAATTTTGCGCTGAAGTTCCGGGATTTTGAAAGAATGGAAGTCAGATTAGAGGAACACAACGTAGTACTGGAAATATTTGATATTTGATTGGGCTTCTAACTGAACCAAGTCCATGTCGGGGTTGACTTACCCCAGGAAAAACAATGGTAGAGCCTTGAGACCGTTTATTGTGATTGGTTTGACCCCAGAGTTTAATGGCGTAATATAGTCTCCGGGCAAGACTCTACAAGAACAAAGAATATAATCAAGTAGATAACAGACTGGTTCCCATTTTAACTAAAATTATTGAAATAAGTATTGAAGTAGGTCGAAAATAAGAAAATCCCCCCAAAACTAAAAAAGAGTTCATGAACAACTGAATAAATAATATGTTTAGTATTGTATGCGCCAAGAAGACAGGATAAGATGAATAAAACTTGTCAAAAAAAATTACTGAAATATTTGGCTGAAGGAAAGTAATATGCAGAATAGTTTCAATATCAGAGAAAAATGAATACATGTATTTCCAGTCCCCATTTCCGCACATGGTTTTTCGGCTCTGGAGTGGGCGTCCTAACAAATTAAACATGCCATATTCTTTAAGTAAATCCAATTCAAAACATATTTCATATAATTCAATCACTTATTATCATATTGATTTATTTCATCCAATATTCGTCTCATCCTAATATTGCTTTAGAATAAGCTGGTAAAGTATGTCAGTGAGTAATGGACAGGTTATCCAGGAGTCACAGGTTTCTTCAAGCCCATGCCAACTCTCCCGCCGCCATGTTGAAATATGCCGATTAGTCATGGAAAAGATTTGACTGACTTCATCTTTGCAGCATGTTGATATTGATTTACTCCCGTGGTATCTTAGTAAGTGCTCTTGGGTTAGATTATCAGAAAATGTACAATTCAACTTTGCCAATCTTCTCAAATAACCCAAATTTCAGACGAAATTAAAGTTCAAAATACAGTTCAATCTAACCAAACAGGTTGCTAGCGTCAATGGAATGCCGAATATACTCGAATTTACCTAGTATTGACCAAATTGCAGCCTAATTTAGCAGAATTTACTCTATCTGTACAGCTGACAATTGTACATTTTCTGAAAAATTTGATCCTCTTGCATCTAGCATCGGGGATGAATAACTTGGTGTCATTCTGGTCTCCCCGGATATACATTACTCTGCCCATTGGTTACTATATGAGTAATTCTGCACTTCGTTGCACTTTGCCTGAATTTGAGGGAAAATATGAAAAAGGTCCAGGTTAACCGAAAGTTCAGCAAAAGAGAATGAAAATATCTAGTAGGAAATCAGCAGGGAAATTGCAAAAATTAAAGTATTGACATTAGGAACTCAATCCTAAGTTTGAATTGAAAAACTTTAATGGGAGATTGGTGACAACTAGTTAGTAAGACCGGGGTACAAATGAAAACATGGAAAATAAATATTCCACAAATGTACCCCGATTATGAGTCATAAAATTGTTTTAAAATCAAATCAAATTAAATGCCACATTCTGCATTGTCTCTATGAATATACATATATGCAAGGTGTAGAAATATAGTTCTGAAATGTATTTTGTATACCGTAAATCTGTGAATGAAGATTTGAAACCAATTTGTCAAGAGGTTTACACTTCTTCAACTGCAGAAGTAATGGATTTATGGACTCATGGATTTAATACATTTTATATTTCTCCTTTCTGTCATCTATTACCATGTGAAGTGGTCCAAGACGCATATTAGCGCTATAATTAATCATTATAATTGATAATAATACATGAATAGTTTTTAAAAAAAATATCCACTAAGTTATGAGAAGGAAAAGGAAAACATCAGGTCAGCATTTTATAGTACCAAGAAATTCAAACTCGATGTCCGGAATAAAAAGTGGAGATGTCTCTGAATATCCGATGTGGCTATGTACCTATGGCAACTATTTACACTTGAAATAGCGATCATTCCCTACATGTTGTTTGGTATGTCTATCTCAGCGTTTCTCATTTTTCTCTCCAAAGAGGTCCTACTTATTTTCCCATTTATTTATGACCCGGAGCTCTTCTGTCGGTAACTAGATGGTATATCGAAGTAATATTCTGATCAAAATGCAAGCTTTCGGTGGTTTTTTTAATTAAAAAGATAATCTCCCATCACGATTATTACAGTCAAGGCTCAGGGCCTATCAGATGAAATACGATCGGTATGTCAATGCCTTAGGCCCTGGAGTAGGCTCACCACTACTGTCCTAATGGAATTCTAATGGCATTTTGTGTTTTGTTGCCCTTAGTTTGAAGGGATCTGAGAGGCTCTGAGCCTAGACTAGTAGATGGAAAAGTTTGAATGAAAACTTGTGCCATCCTGCTGATGTTTAGTCGCTAATTATAGCCTAAATAAAAAGCACGAATGTAAGTTTCCCTTAGTTTTGATAGGCTTTGAGCCTAGACTGGATTAGAAGGAAAAGTCTGAATGAACATTTACTCCCTGTTGCTGATGTTTAATCGCTAAAAATCATAGGAGAAAAAATCATAGGAGAAAAAAAGCACTAGTGTCAGTTTCCCTTAGTTTGAAGGGATCTGATAGGCTCTGAGCCTAGACTGGTCTGTATTAGATGGAAAAGTCTGTATGAAAACTTGCTCCATGCTGCTGATGTTTAGTTGCTAATCATATCAGCCTAATAAAAAGCTCTAGTGTCTATCTGCTCCATCTGATTGCACCAGTTTGGACGAATGTTGTTGACGCCTTTGCTCAATTCCTGGAAACACAACAGCAAGTGGCACTTTTCAGCAGTAGTATTGCAGCAAACGTTTCCCTGAAGCCCGTACCACTCGCCGGCTAAGAATTCGAAGCAGTAATCCGTATTCTTATGATCAAAGTAAAGACAAAATCAATTTATTGGGTTGTCTGTTTGAACTTCTCGAAAGAGCGTGATGTGGGCATGTCGTATAATTAATTCCCCAAAGTATCTTCTGCGCTTACCTTCATTTGTCCTTGCATTGATCAACAGGGATGCTGGTCTTCAGTATTTGTACTGATATCAGTATTTTTGAAAACTTCGTAAAATAGTCAAATCTCCCCAAATTCTATAACCAAATTTCTTCAAAATTTTCAAAGAAATTTATATCAAAATCGGATTGGCCAAATTTCGTGTATATTTTCAAGAATCAAAACGATCAAAATCTCATTTTCTTTGGTCATTATACATTAAGTCTAAATGTTTATAAATCTCTTTTAAGTATTTAAATCAGTTTAAAATATTCTGTAAATATTCAGTATTCTGCAGACTTTTAGTATTTTTGGCATAGCCACACTTGCATTCCTGGATCGTGTATATCTGTAGCTGGGGTAGACCAACGTCTCTCACTATTCTTTACCTTGTATTTACCCCTATATATATCCGCCCTTTTCTGTGCCCCTGCCACTGGGGAGGTACATACTAAGAGTTTTAGAAAGGTGTATTGTCCACCCATTTGGTCAATAGTCAAAAACTATTGAAAACCTCTATATTCAGTATTCGGTCAGAATACGGTCGTTGGTCTCTTCATCAACAAAATATTCAGTATATAAAATGTATTTGAATATACATATATACATATTCATTGGTGGGAACTCTACTAAATTCTAGACCATACAAATTATGAGTCAAATGACAACGTATAACTATGTTCTCGTGTCCAGAAATTATGTCTCAGTTCTGTGTGTATGAATTGAATCATTAATTAATGAAAAAAATTAAGATTATATGCTCATAATTTGTGATTATTATTGTAAGACATATTCATCGTTTTATATTTCATCAATTCAAACCATGTGATGACTTCAGATGTTTATAATGGGATGTTGTTCTCCTATTTCAGTTGACTTGAGAGAAATTAGAGAAATCCGAAAAGGCAAAAGCTCTAAGGAATTCGACAAATGGATAGAAGATGCTCGGCGTGTGGAAACAGGACTGAGTTTTGTCATACTCTACGGCGCCGAATTTCGATTAAAAACTCTCTCCTTAGTTGGTAAGTGTATTGTTGAATATTACGTTTAATGAGTGTCAGATTTTCAGAAAATGTATCATTCAACTTCGCCAATCTTCTCAAATAACCCAGATTTCAGACGAAAGTTCAAAACACAGTTCAACCTAACCAAACAGATTGCTGGAATCAATCCAATGCCAAATATACTCGAGTTTAGCTAGTTTTGACCAAATTGCAACCTAATCTTTCAGAATTTACTTAATGTATACAGCAGACAATTGTACACTTTCTGAAAATCTGACCCATGAGGGTTTCTCTCCAAAGGTCTTCAACCATATTCTCGCATATCAGTGCTATCTGATAATATAAATGAGAAAAGTTGCTCAGAGCCTATAAGATCGGTATGTGAATGGCTTTCTCAGCCCAAAGTAGTCCCATCAATGCCGTCATAATGGGATTTTGCGGTCAGTTTCCCTTAGTTTGAAGGGATCTTATAGGCTCTAAGCCTAGACTGGATGTCATAGATTGAAAGTGATATCCATTTGATTTTCCGCCTTCCTTCCTTTAAATAATGTTTACTCACTAAAATAAGAGTCATGTGGCATATATATGTCTTAGCCTCTTAGGTGATGTACTGTCTTAGCAAAATAAAGAATTCATTATCTTTTGTCCAGTTTAGGCTCAGAGCCTTTCAGATCAAATAAAATCGAAATATTAGCCATGCGCTAATAGCTTTCCTGGCCCTGTAGTCGGCTATCTAATATGATTTTACGGTCAGGGGCGAGATGCTTTACCTCAGTTTGTAGGGACTCTGTAGAAAGAATATAGACTGTATTAACAATTATTCATGTTATCTGTATTCATCCTTCACTTGACCTATACATAAACTATATACATCAAAACATTATTCATTACCACTTGGTCTAATTGACTTTATTATTAAGACGAATCTGGTTATGGCAGTTGTATTATGTCCATTGTCTTGTAACCTTGCCAACAAGAACAATGGACTGGTGTTGGCATTGCCACCGAGTTTTAAGTTAAGCTGTTGCGAAGAGCTGTTATTTCCGACTTCGTATGCAAGGGTTCAGAGAAGGTCGTGGTATAATTTAGAATGAATACAGAATATATGCCTAGTTAATTCTGCCGACAGTTATCTCCAGAGCTTGTGTATAGGTGGTTTGCACGTGCCACTGCGCATGTCGGTTCCAGTGCATGCTGGGATAGATTCAATCTTGGGAGTAATATAGATATTACTTCTAAGATTAAATTCAACTCTAAGGTCTGACATACAAATATTTAGCACCATTTTTATAAAAGATTGCAAGAGTATTTTCACCAATATCATAGCTTGTATAAATAATCTAAACCAAATACATAATGGGAAAGATGGAGGCTTGTGTTATGGAAACATGTAAATCACATGGATATTTACATCGGAGCACCTATAAATATTCCATGCTCAACATGGCATGTTTTCCACAGCTTCTACAAGTGCCATGCAACTTCCTTTAATAATAATTTCCATGCGAATCAACAATCGGTACGGCGGACATGCAAGTCCTCTATTGCTATACATAGAGCCTATTCTAATTCCTCTATAATAAAGACGTAGGCAGCGGCATAAAGGTCTAACTGCAGTCAATCAGGAGGCAAATGGCGAGAACCCACCTACAGGCTCGTTGTCTATTTGTGATACAGATAGGTTGTCAGAGGCTCTCAGATACAGTGGGAATGGTGAGTCAGCGATCGGACGCCTACTGCGCTAATGGCTTTCCTGGCCCTGGAGTAGGCATCCTAATGGGAGTCTACAGGCATTTTGCGGTTTGGAGCGAGGGGGCTAAGCTTTCCCTCAGTTTGGAGGGACTCTCTCAACTCTGAGCCTAGACTGCATTGGGTTGTGTTGTTGATAGTTGTTCCTATACTTGTACATGTAAACCTGGGTTAGTCGGATATATACAAAACAGTAGTCGGGAAGGATCACCCCCCCCCCCCCCTTCCACTTCACGTGGTGTGTGTGTGTGTGGCGGGGGGGGGGGGCGGGGGGCCGGCTGGTTCCTTGGACAAATTTCTCAAACTCTACCCCGGCCTTGAGTGGTGTGGATGAGGTCAGTTTATGGGTGAAATCGTCAGAAAATGTACAATTCACCTTCACCAATCCTCCCAAATAATCCAGATTTAAGACAAAAGTGTGGTTCAAATTTTAGTTCAACATAACCAAACAGATTGTTTGAATCAAGGCAACGTCAAATATGCTCTGATATACAGGTCTATTATTAACAATTCTACAGTATAATTTAGCAGAATTTACTAAATGTGCAGACCTGCCGATTGTACTGTTTCTGAAGATATGGCCCATAGAGAGGGGTGTGGCGAGGTACTACTGTAAATAGCCGCTCTGGGGCGGGTAGGGTCTGGGGCGGGTAGGGAAGAGCAGCAGGTGTTTCTCCCTATAGTGACACTAAACGGTATGAATGAATCCCCGAGCCTAGTGTGTATTTATTCAGGTAGAACAAGGTCTAGAACCTTGGTGTTTGTGGAGGGATGGGTCAGGCTGCCAGAAAATGTACAATTCGCCTTCACCAATCCTCTCAAATAACCCAAAATTAAGACAACATTGAGGTTCAAATGTCTCTTCAACATAACCGATGTTTTGAGCTAACACATTGAATATAAAATACACTCAGATATACCTAGAATTTATCATTTTCTAATTCAGCAGAATTTACTAAATGTGCAGAGCTGAGGATTGTACGTTTTCTGGCGACTTAACCCATATGCGTGTCTAGACGAGGCGTATGCTGTCTTGTAACTGTCTTATTGAGGAAATGGGGGACTCCCGTATTATTCTCACTCACCTCCCATACCCTCTAGCCTTCCTGTGTTTATCTAGCACTTGCTGGTGATTGGAAAGTAAGGATTGGTGCCCTGGACAGTCTAGGCTCAAAGTTGATAAGAGTTCCTTCAAACTGAGGGAAAGCCTCTCTCTCTCCAAACATTCAAACTATTGTATCATGACGTGGATAAACAAAAGAGTATAGACCTTTCTATTCAAGTTTGTGGGGGATGTCTGGGGATGCTTGGTCAAATAATACTTTTTATTGGAATTTGTAGAAAGTTACCAGTTACTGATTGAGTTGCATTGATCTTATTCGTTCTTGTTTAAAATGTTATATGTTGGGATCATTTTACAGATTAATACTCTCAGATTCTCATATCCTGAAGAAAAATACATTGTGACAATATTTTAACTTGGATACAATGGGAATCAGTTCTTCTCCCTCTAAGTTAACATTAGGTTCCTAGGCTTACCCAAGAAATGAGGTTCACAGTACAGTTTAACATAACCAATCAATGCAATAGCAAATATACCCAGATATACCTATAGTATACATTTGTCATTTTGCAGCCTAATTCACCACAATGTTCTAAATGTGTAGAGCTTTTTTTTTATCAGTAAATGGGTGCAGGTAGGAAATGGTACACCCTGAAAACAGGATCGAGTTTCAGACAATTTCCATTATTTTCCCAATTTTGATTTATTTGAGTAATACTTGCATGACTGATCACACTGGTCTCTGGTCGCAATCACACTCTCCCTCCCCATCTAAACAATTTTTTTAAATTGTCCATTTTTTGACAACCTGATGCTAAATATGGTGAGTGTTTGGTTATTCCAGACTGATCTACAGGGTGAGATCGTCAGAAAATGCACAATTAATCTTTGAACACCAATCCTCTCAAATAACCCAAATTTAAGACGAAAACCAGGTTCAAAATACAGTTCAACATAGCCAGACAGATTTATTGAATGAATGCAATACAGAATACATTCAGATATACCTAGTATTTATCATTTTTCACCCGAATTCAGCAGAATTTGATTGATGGGTAGAACTGTACATTGTGCATTTTCTGAAAATCTGACCCTACAATACCAGCCTGGAGTCTGGGATGGGAATGAATAGTAGGAGGAGTGGCAACTCTTGCAGGTGGAGGAGCAGTAATGAATGAGTAGCTGATCTGGTCTCACCCTATATAAGGGTCTTGGGCCAGAAAGTAAACACTCTGTACATCAAGCCAAACAAAGGCTATTAGTATTATGGTGCAACTCTGAGTGATCGTGATTACTCTCACCCAATGTACGCACATGTAGATGCCCCGCCCACTCCCCTTCATATCAAGTTATTTCATATATCTTAGGTTTGAACTAAGCTTGAACTAAGGTTTTTCCCCTTTCTTTCATTTATTTTTTTAGCAGAGTGATCGTGATTACGATGACCTATTAATATATGCCCTTACCAACAATGAGAAGTTATTTGATATATCCTAGGATTGAACTAAGTTTTCTTCCCATTTATTGTGATTTTTTCCCCCCGTTTTTGTTGTTTTTTTTCCCGTTTTTTTGGGGGGTGGGGGTGGGGGTGGGGAGTGGTATTGTATTAGGGGTTCTACTTTTTTCATTTTTTTTAGCTGAGTGATCGTGATTATGATGACCTAATACGCCCTAACCAATAAAAACAAGTTCTTTAATATATTCTAGGATTCAACTAAGTTTCTTTTTCATTTATTTTTTGGCAGAGTGATCCTAATTGCTGTAACCCAGTATACGTATATGTCAATGTCACGCCGACTCCCCTTCCCAACCATATCAACTTGTTTAATATTTCCTTGAACTGAGCTCTTTTTTTTTTGCTCTTTTTGTTCATTTATTTTTTCATGGTAGCCTCCACATAAAAATACATTTAGTACCTGATCTGCTCGCCGACTGGACGAAATATACTTATATCTCATAAAATATGCATTCAATATCATAACCCATACATACTTTTATCTCATCACGTTAACACCGTACTATGGTTAACGCATTAAGGGCAAAGTGCTTTTGTGAATTCTCCATCGGCAAAGGACCTAATAAATCCTCTTTATTGTACTCTACGAGTCCTATCGGTACATGTAGCGTGCATTCATTTCTAGTTCATCATTCTATTCCTCAAGGCTTATCTAGCTGCCCCAGAGCATTGACAAAGCTTATCTAAACTTTGTATGTATGTATATTGTTTATTTCCGAAGACAGTACATGATAATAATATAAGATAATTTACATCGGAAATAGGTCGGTCCTCTTCTGTGGGAGCCACAGCTCTTCCAGAGGGTCTTTGGTCTCCGTATGTTCAATTGGAGGAAAGTCTCAATGGTCTCAATATAATTTATTTTATTTTTTTTGACCTGATTTTATTCAGGCTCATTGCTTACAATCTAGCACTCTTCAACCCATGGGTAATTTTCGTTGTGCCCTGTTGTTGGTCTACATCGAAGTTTCTTTTGGAGTTAACAAAGTGTTGATTACCGGTGTTTAATATAACAATGGTGAGAATTAATATATTGAATAATGTGTTTAATGACATGGTATAAGGTTTGTGATATATGAGGTGATAGATCTGCAGTCTAAAGTTATATCGACCATTATTCGGGTGTTGAGATGGTTATTACTTTCGTATATCGTATATCAATATATACAGAGAGAGTATATTATCAGACACAATCAAACATAAAGAGATCACCGACAGAACATGTTTACTGCTCTTCATGCAATTGTTGATGTTAATATTTTGCAGCCAAGAACGCTGAGGAGTTGGGTGTTGTGATACAAGGATTGTCTTACCTTATAGACGAGTCCCGATCCGCGTGTTATCTGAATCAAGTAGAAAGGTGGGTGCTCGGCTTTTCTTCGCACATTTTCATAATCGGATATCTTATCAATTTGTGAACGTGTTAGGAAAATTCTCAATTTATTGGTAAATTAGTCCAAAATGTTCAGTCCCAAAGGTACCAGGGATATCTTACCAATGGTTCATTTTATTTGATTTGATTTGAAAATTGTTTATTCATCACCAAAGTTACAAAAATTACGAAATGAATGTGAAAAAATGTTGACACGCTTATGGAATTAAATTCCATGTATTCCTGCTGTTACCTTTACTTAGTGACGAAATTATAGGAAAGTTTTATGTTGTTGTTGTTGTTGTAATAGGTTTATTTCTAGAAATTATACAGTTACAATATTTCCGGAAAATGGACTAACATTCGTATGCAATACAAATTATATTTCCTTCTAAGAATTGACATTCTTAGGTCTTCCTGGAGCGTCCTTATTATCACTGTTAAGTTTGAGTGTGAAATACATTTGTTCTCGATTAAAATTTTTCTGCAGTTATATAATATCATGTACCTACTACATTACAATCTTTATAAGTGGGTTAATTACCCCATCAACATAAATTAACATAACGTTTATATATTGGCACAATTAGTGTCATTTACATCATTCCTTAGGTTAGTACAGTACAGTACTTTATTGTTACCATAGGATATTTTTACTATTCTACATTCTGTTTATCTATCGTATACTAAACATTATTAATTATCAATTAAATAAGTTTGTACATGGTCTTACAAGCCAAAGTTTGTTATATTATTTATATGTACCCTCAATGACATATAACATCATTATTATAGTGACTAATGGGGAACTACACAAAGGTCATGATACAGAGTACATTATCAAAGTAAAAAATATAAAATACAAGAATACAGAATCTGTTAAAATACATACCGAGTCTGGTTCGATACTAGTATATAGGTACAGTACAGTACCTTTTTAAGTGAGATTTAATTAGTCTTGTATTACTAAGACTAATAACTCAGTTTATATAATTTCAGTTCATACACTTTGAGAATTATAATGATTTATCATCATTTTTCTTTTGTTTGCATGTGTCCACAAATAATAAATTATCATATTTTTGCTTCCTCAGATGGTTGCGGAAAGAATTTTATGCTATGGAGAGCAGGTCAAATACGTAAGTAAATACTTGTGATTAAAAAAAAATATTTTGCAACAAATCAGATGATCGTCAGAAAATGTACAATTGGCCTTCACCAATTCTCTCTCAAAGATCCCAAATTTAAGAAAAAAATTGGTTCAAAAAACAGTTCAAAATAACCAGACAGATTTATTGAATGAATACAATACAGAATAAATTAAGATATACCTAGTAACACAGGGAACCATATCCCCCCCCCCAAGGGATTGGTTAATAAATATTAGGAACGACCTCCCTTTCCCTTGATAACCTTGATAAGTAAAGATTCAGTTTATTTAGTTGATATCTACAAAGCTAAACAGAAAGTATAGAGGAAAGCCAACAAATCGAAGAAAACAAGTGTTAATTATATCTTTATTGTAACAAGAACAAAGGTTCAATTGATGTAGTTGATATCTACAATGCTCCAGTCAATTACACGAAAGTGTATTTTCAATTTTCAATAAGGAATCGTTATTTGTATGTATAGAGGAAAGCAAACAAATCAATGTTAACTATATTTCTATTGTAACGAGAACAACACTGTAAACAGGGAAAATTTATTCCGGTGATTTCTTGAAGCGGAAATAAAGGGCTTTTGTATTATCATTGTGTTAATCGCCCTGAGATATGGAGGATTTGTTGATATATTGAATAAAGTCTGTTATATATATATGAAAAAAAAGATATACCTATTATTTATCAATTCTCACTCTAATTTAGCAGAATTTGACAGATGTGTAGAACCGTAGATTGTGCATTTTCTGCAAAATCTGACCCATATATATATACACATTGTTGTTCTGTTTCAGGGTGAACCTAAGAGATATCAAAGTGTGGTTACCGCGCATAAACTACAAAACTTCAAACAGAGAATTAAAAGAAGCTTATCAGGTCAGTAGTTCCACATGTTCCGCTCAACTATTTCTCCAAGGCTGTTCTAACAATCGGTTTTACCCCCTTACGTCTTGATCGTTTATTTGACACTTTTTTAAAAACTAATGGAAAAATCAATTTAAAAAATATCGATTAATGAACGAATTTGATACTTGGATATTTTTAAGTATCAATTGTAAATTGTAAAAAAAAAAGTCAAAATAAAATAAAATTGTAAATTGAGTTATGCTATTGATCTTCTACATCTAGGGGTATACCTGGTGAGCGGACATTGCAACTTGGTCTTGTTGTCGTTGTTGTTGTTGTTTAAAGTTTTTATTCAGGCTTAGACATTTTACAATAGTAATATTCTCAGTGTAAGTGACTATAGACGCAAATAACGACCAATACACAAGTTGCATATGATATACCAGTATTACACCTAATTCAATGTAAGTTTAAATGACGACAAGAATCTATTCTGTTAATTTCATACGAATATATATAATTTCTATTTTTATTTTATAATTATACAACTATAAGCATTGTATACGTATACATGGTATTTGCAGGCTATAGAAACAGACATGCGAGATCTGAGTTACGAATCCTTCGCCATGTTATACAGATCATTAATCTTCCAAATACAAGTAAGTACATTTTCCCACCATCTCCCTGTATTAAATGGATGAAGTGACGTAAATGAACACAACTTCTCCCATCATTAGTCAAATATTAACATAGAAAGGAACCCTTATTCATCATTAGTATTTATTATCATTAACTGTTTGTGTTCTTTCAAACACGAATCAATATATACAGAGTCTGTAACATCACCCCATCTACTACTGTAAACGTATTAATGTTCACACAATATTTATTTCCGCGCACCCACCTTTGTGCGTGAAAATAAATCCTGTGCGAAAGAAATAATTATTGCATAAACAAGGTGTGAGACTTCCTTGCTGCGCGAATTTAAATCCGCGCGAAAATAAATACGTTTACAGTAAATAGCATTAGAACCGAGTTAAATATATTTGTGCTGCCACAGGACACAACCAGAAACACTTTATCAAGAGTGAGCGTGTCTCTAATGAGTATCCTAAAAACAAATCTGTTAAAAAAGAAGCTAATAAATATCAAATAATCATAGCAGCAAGACTTCGGGGTTTGGGGATGATGTGTCTTAGAGTGGTGTGATTGTATTCTTATCTTTCATTCCTCGATCCGGCTCATGTCTTGTGAATGAAGCTGGTATCATTGAATAAATACTGACTGACTCCAGATGAGGGAATATCATCTTAGACTTGTTTAACGATTTTATTAGGAGGGTAGCCTCTGTGTTTTTCTGTTTTAAGTTGTATTTCGATTGAATGGGCGCAGCCTCCTTTTAGTATCACTATAGGAAAGGTATACTTATACAGGAGCCAGACTGTCGCACCCCTGGCTAAGTCTAAATTGGAGGGGTGGCCTGTCAGTGGCCACATGGGTCTGTTTTGACTGTGTTGGCTGGTGCTGTTAAGTAGAGGAGTGTATTGGCTTGGCCTGTTTGCTGTGAGTGACAGGGAGGGAGGAGGGAGGACAGGGAGGGAGGTGTACAGACTGGCTGTGATTGACAGGGGGTTGGCTACTAGGATGGTGCTTGAGGATAAGTGAACAACCCTGAAAGCTTGTGAATAGTTACTAGGCAGGGGGTTGGCTACTAGGCATTCCTACTAGGCCAGGCCTACAAGTGTGATCTGACAAGCTACATCCTGTAAGATCTTTATCTTTGGATCTGTAGACTGTCATCTGTACATCTGTGTAAACTGATTTCAGTGAGAGGAAATATCTGAGGAGATCATCAGATAAGTTATGTAACTGAAGTGTAACATCACTGTGAAATGCCTCCTGCTGATTGTGGCCCAGAGTGGAGGAGGCCAGGTTTGGAAGTGAGTGATGGTTGCCTATGCAATCAAATGAAAAAAAGAAATACAAAAAAAGAACTATATACTAAAAATTAGAATAAAAAAGAAAATAGCAGTTAGGCAAATCAGCTGGGCTACCCTCCTAGTATCGAAAGATACTATAGCAATTGGGCAGTAGTATGTTGTCTTGTTACCACTGGGTACAGCACCTCCCATGGTAGTAGCATATTCTGGTGGAACCTAGCATATATAGGAACATAATTACAAAGTGAACATTTTCGTCTCAGAATAAGAATTAGTTGATAATTGCCTGATTATTCAGGACAACCACTGTGTATAGTGAGATCCGTAATCCATTCGCAAATAGTGGTGATAAAAAATGACATTTTATGGTAACAAATTGTAATAGATTGTAATGAGAGTAGTATTGTAGTAGTGTATTGACACTAGGAGTTAACCTCTATCTTATGAGAGTGACTATCTCTGTGTGCAATTGCTAAATAAAACATAACGAGTTGTGGGTCTGAAGCCATTTTTGACAAGTCAAGACAAAGGGCAGTAGTCGATATGAAAACTTGCACATTTTTGTCGCACCGATTACCCTTATACTTGGGTTCCCTTTCTTGGTGTGCTATTTACTCACATAAAGATGCCATTCAGACTCTGTTACATTATGTACATGACAATGAATTTAAATTAATTCAATGTTGCTGATGTTTTATTCTCTAGGTTCATTCATCTTATTTACAACAATTCTTCCTCACAAAAAGGTGCGTACCCACTTTCGAGAATTTTGAAGTTTAAAGCTGCATTCTCACCTATTGCGACAAACAAAATCTTGCAAACTTTGGTCGCATAACTTATATGACTGCTTTTAGCAATATTCTGCTGATGTTATATGTGTATACAAGGATTTGAAGTCGAATCGGCCGATTTAAAACGTCGCCGGTGAGCGATAATATTAAAGTAAAGCCATCGCAGGAATCTTAAACAAAAATCCTCCAAAATGTTGGTCGAATGACTTTTAGACGGGTTGGAAAAGATCGGAACAAAAAGTAGAAAGTCGTTGTTTTTTTACCGATGTTAACTGAGAGTGCAGCTTTAAATGTAACCTTTTTAACCCAAGACGTCTTAGAATTTAAAAAATGAAAAGTTTAGTCCCTTTGGCGTTTTAAGGGAAAATGTGAAGTACTATATGCATAATGCATTGGCTAGAATCAAGTCTTATGTCTGGAACAAATTCATTTTTTTAAATAATTATAGACAGATATAAATGTCTCAATGAATACAACTACCAGCGGGGTCAAGTTTGTTGTTGTTTTATTGTTGAAGTAGATCCATGCCTGCCATGTTTCCACTTACAGTTAAGTCTTCTTCAGAGGTTGATTTTATAAATATTTTATAAATATATTTGGTTAAATTTCTTTCAGTGACACGTTGACGCTGGAAGACTTCCATGTATTTCTCACCCAGGAACAAAAAGTAAGTCTGGATGGTTGTCACCGAGCCAACATGCACTGCACTCCTTGCCCCAGTAATTATAATGAAGTCATCCCATACACCTCCTTCCCCTTGGTGTGACTATTGTAATAGTGGATTTGTATTTACCACGGCAAATGTCTGTGACAGTGCATCATGGAATGGATTCTGATAAAATCTTACATACAAATATATGGCAAAATTTTATAGAAAATTGACAGAATGTTTTCACCATATCATAGCTTGTATAAATGATCTATGTTAACAAAAATGACTTATGGGAAAGATGGATACCTGTGTTATGGAAACATGTATAACACATGAATATTGACATTGGAGCACTGTTAAATATCCCATGTCGAACATGGCATGTTTTCTATAGATTTTATACTGTACCATTAGTCCTATAATTCCATGTGAATTAAGTTTCAAAATGGCAGCTATGCAAGTCCCCGATTATAATTAAAGTCATCCCATGCACCTCCTTCCCCTTTAAACTGCTATAGTATTGTGGGTCAGATCGTCAGAAAATGTACAATTGACCTTCACCAATCCTCTCAAATAACCCAAATTTAAGAAGAAAATTAGGTTCAAATTACAGTTCAACATAACCAGACAGATTTATTGAATGAGTACAATACACAATATACTCAGATATACCAAGCATTTATCACTTTTCACTCTAATTTAGCTGAATTTGATAGATGTGTAGAACTGTAGATTGTGCATTTTCTGAAAATCTGACCCATGTAATTAATGAAGTCATCCCAGGTTAATGTATCAAACACAACTAGCTGAGTAATGAGCATCTCTCCTCTCATCATGCGACGGGGCAATTTTTACTAGAGCGATGCGCCATTATTTTATTGGGTCAGCTACTTTGGTCTGACCTACTTATAAGATGCTCTTTCCAATCACTGACATTTGAGTATAATAACCACTTATGGTAGGAGCTCGCAGCGTGAAATAAAGAATAAATAATTTATAGGTTTTATTTAAAGAAATTTTATTTGCAAACAATTTCAGGATTTAATTTCACGATTGCTGAGCTTTACATGACTGTTACCTTTTTTCCCCGGGCTCCTTGTTTGTTTTAATGATATAATATAAAGATACAACAATGTGTGAATATCGACATATTGTATAAGAACTACCAAAGAAACCTGTATATACATTGGTGTGTATGACTGGTAACCTGTATACAAAGAGCTTAGAGTTAGATTATATTTACGGTCTTTGCTGTATATCATAACCGTCTATGGGTCAGATTTTCAGAAAATGCACAATTTACAGTTCTACACAACAATCAAATTGTGCTAAATTAGAGTGAAAATTGATAAATACTTCTATATCTGAGTATATTTTGTATTGTTTTCATTCAATAAATCTGTCTGGTTATGCTGAACTGAATTTTGAACCTGATTTTCGTCTTAAATTTGGGTTATTTGAGAGAATTGGTGAAGGTGAATTGTACATTTTCTAGCGACTTCACCCATATATCCTGGTATATAGTCACGGTATTTCACATTTTTGTATCCATTTCTACAGGGCTCATCTGTACTAATCTATATCCCTTTCTACCTTGTTTCACTTTTGAACGATTTAACATTGGTTGATGTTCTTCTACTTGTGTAGGAACCTGGTACAGAGGACATTAGCGTAGTGAAAGCCAAGATGTTGTCATTTTTAGACGACTCTCGCCGGGAAGCGGTCGGTCTTCACTTCACACCTCAGGAGTTCCAAGACTATTTGTACTCAAACCATAACACGGTCTGTGAAGAGAGAGAGTTAACGGTCAACCAGGACATGAGCAAACCTTTATCTTATTATTGGATCGCCTCCTCACACAACACGTACGCTATTTCCACAGAGTTTATTTATGAAGAAAATAAAGAAAAGACTATTTATGGGCTATTTAATTATACGATTAATGTTTAGGCGAGACATTGCCTCCACCTTCTCAGTCTGAGCTGCTACCATATAATGAAGACTCGAGGGGGGGGGGGGGGGGGGGGAAATATACGATTAAACCGGGTCCAGCTAACCCATTAAGGGCGACGGGTCTGAAAAGGGGCTCTTTTCCAAATTTCTACTCATTAACATGAACTAGTCCTGGTTAAAATCTTTTTAAAAAAAGGTCTACACCAAGCATTGATAATAAAAGTGAAAAAATCTTTTTGATACTACAAAATTGAGTGAAGTTGTCGTCTTCAAAGTTTCCTGCCTCTCAAATGTTATGCTAAACATCTCAAAACTGGTGATGTCCATACACATGATACAGTGGGGAAAAAATCAAGACAATGGCCCCATAATTTCTGTTCAACATTTTACTCTAACAAATGCGATTTGTATGGGGTAACTTGTAAGTACTTCACCAGGTTCAAGTGATATATATTTTTTGGTTGTCCAACATCATTATTCAAAAGACATATAAATAACAGGAGTCTTTTTTTTCCAAATTATAATACATCACACAAACCATTTTGAGAGGTATGATATTTTAACAAGCGCTACAAATTTCTAGTTTTTTTTTGTTTTTTTTATACAAAAGGCAAGTTTAATCATGACACCATTTTGTACTTATTGTTAATTTTGTATGGACCTTTGACCTTACAAGTGATATATTGTCATACATTTACTGACAGGTATTTGACGGGTGATCAGTTCTCCAGCGAATCGTCGTGCGAGGCGTACGCTAGGGCCTTACACATGGGCTGCCGATGTATAGAACGTGAGCATGATTATTTAACTATCTGTGTACTTATGCAATTAAGCAAGTTATTCCTAATTTCTTTCTCGTGGTACAAGGTTATATGAAAGCCATCTATTTTTTAAATCTGTCCTTGTGATTTATTTCTACAGGTAGATGAGATAATTCCATGTATTTTACCGATAAGATTAGTGTAAAAGATACATTTCTAGAAGACACTTTCCAGTATTTCAACCATTGATTTAACTATTGCTAATGTAATCAACTTTGATCGCAGAAATATCTGCATAATGGGGCCTGTTCAAGATACAGGTGGATGTTTTGACTGCTCCAACATCCAACGTCCACCTTGTACATATATATAACTTATCCGTTCTCTAATCCTTGCTGTCTGCACATATACTTATTAGTCATGTTTAAATTTAACTCAATGGTTCGGATACTCTATTTCACTACTTTAAGACACGAAAAAGTGGTTTCTTAATAAGAAAGTCTATTTATACCCCTTGTATCATATTTCACCTCATTTTAGGATACTGAGTGATGAAAATTTTCAGGCATTTATTTATTCCATATAATTTAGCATATATAAATTTATATGCTAAATCCGCTTGATTAATTCTGAAATGAATTTAAATATTTAAGCATCTTGCCGCGAAATTATTGACTAGAATTTCCACTGCTTAGATGAATGGTATTGGGTGGCTGATGGCGATATCCCTTCAATTTTCCACTTCACTCACTCATAATGTCATTCATTATTTGAGCTTATCTTTTAGATAACGTCTTTATATCATAGCATTAACTTAAATTGGGTTAATTAGTAAACTATATGAAGATCCGGGGATGGAAGTCTTCAGTATTCGTTCTGAAATTTCTGTCTTTTTGAAAACTTTCCAAAATTGACACCCGTTCCCCACCACCATAACCACACTTTTCATAAAATTACCAAAAACTTATTGACCAAATTTAATTTCTTAATTGACCAAATCTTTTTTCGATTAAAATGTTTGTCAGTTTAAAAATATTCTGTACAGGTAGTTGAGGCCCTAATTAATAAAAATAATTCGCTCTGTTTCTCGAAAATTGTCGGGGTTTTTGGCATGACCCGACTTCTAAGTCTATCTAAATAAATCCATGTAAAATAGACAGCAATCCCCGACCTCCCTAGAGCGGAGGCTTGAGGGCTGGGATAAGGGAGGGGTTTATGAAGCAGCGGAACAATACCCCCGTGAGGTAGAGACTGAACTAAGGGGAACGGTGGAGATACAGATGCTATGTATTGCAGTTGACTGTTGGGACGGACCCGACCTGATGCCCATCGTATACCATGGTCTTACGATGACAACTCGTATACGCTTTGTCGACGTTTTGAAGACCATACGTGACCATGCTTGGGTCAACTCAGAGTAAGTTGTAAATGTGACATGAGGACGAGGGTGGTGATCCATGCATCATATACTACATGTATTTATTTATATTAAATGGTTATGATCTTAGAACATGTGTTGATAAGCGAGAAATGGCCCTGTCCTTTGCAAGAAGGGGCCCTGGAGAGAAAGGGAGAACAGTGAATGAGAATGCGCTCCACACTGCACACACATAGCATGCCTCTTGCCTGCGGTTGTCAACACTACTTATTGGACAATAGGGAGATTTAGCAACTACAATACACCAACACAACACTAACGCATCCACTAACTTTTAGTACATTATTACTGTTGTGGGTATATCTCGAGAGGCCTGCAATGCATATGCCCTCGGCCTAGCGCCTAGCGAGATATCCCCCCAGCGGTAATAATGTACAGATATTTAGTGGATGCGTTAGTGTTGTGTTGGTGCGTTGTGTTGGCTAAAACTCCCTAACATCGTCACTACAACGTTATAAGGCTTGTCTCTAGCGCCGACCAATCACTCACTCTCTGCTGCTGTTAATTATTCCTGTGAGCAAAATATTTGCTTTTAAGGCCAATTTTAAGAATGGAAATTAGTTTTATCTTGTCCCATCACTTCGACCGTACTAAAAAAGAAGGGAAAATAGTGATTAAAGATGGTTAATTTTGATCGCTTCTTATCTCTTGAAGTTGACTGAATTATGAAAGAATTATCAAGGTTAAAGAATTATTGTTTCAACTCCTCTTTTCTTATGGCATTGGTGAATGCTAAATGTTAAATATACTTAGCTAAACAAAATTAAAAAAAATATATATACTTAGGTGTTCAGAGACTGATTGACCGTTTTGGAGACGAGCCTTGAATGTCTAATGACTGGGTCTCAAGTGGAAGTACTGGTCACAACAATAAAAATACCTTACTGACAATATTGGAAACAGTCACAACAATATTCCTCCAATTTGATTATCAATATTCATAAAAATCACATTTATAAATGGCTTAACTTGGTCGACTAATTATTTGCTAGTCGCCACAGTATTTCAGCATTTTTTCCAGTGATTTTAAAAAGGAAATGATCTTTTATTTCTGAGTTGAGTGATTTATTTTTAATGACTGACCAGTATCCCAAGTTTGGTGTCTTATAATAAAATTAATAATAATAATATGCATGATGAGGTGTTCACCATCTAGTTATTATTGACCTGTCACTCACTCACTCTCACACACTCACTCACACTTACCACACACACCTGCTGCAGGGTGTGTGTGGGTGTGTGTGGCTAGCTAACCACAGGTTTAAGATGAAGGACTAAAACACAACAGTGTGCCGGGTGCCTGCATTATGTGTCTCTAACAAATATTTTGTTTTGTGCCGTAATTGTGACCACTTGAGAGAGGAGAGGATTGGATGGAGAGATGGCTGCACTGAATAGGTATGGGGAACCTCCTGTGGCAGCTGCTGTTAGACTTTGTTTGCAAATTATAATTCTTCTGAATTATCATTCTTGCTCATTTTATAAGGGAGATATTATCAAACCTTCTTGATTTCATCTGAATAAAAAATTCATATGATCTCGAGATAAATTTTCAAAAAACCTACAAATGAAATGTATCCGATTTATTCAAGCTACCTCACTTTTGTAGTTAAATGTGACCTCCCCCACTTTCTGCTATTTGTATGTTATTTTTATGTTGGAAAACCCTCTTTCATAAACCTTTTTCCTCACATGGTAGCATTGAGGCTAGGAGGAGAGCCTCTCGCCTTGTATAAAACAATTTTCAGAAACCCCTAAACCATTTTGAGCAGAGGCTAAAAAAAAATTCCATTTAAATCAAATCCATTTGCAATAAAAGAAAAAAGAAATCAATTGAGTTGCTCACTCGGTCCCCATGTCTACTCGTACGCCACAATACACCTGTGGATGATATAAGGACTACTTCTACTTCTACTACTGTTGCGTGTTGGTGCTCACGTCCAGCCGGGCTCCCCTCCTGTATACGCCGGCCACCAACCTCTCCACCTCCAGCCCTCTCAGTGTCCCGAGGCGCGGGGTTTGCATGTGCTTGCTGCCGCCAGGGCAACTCTAACTATCTGCCTATCTTTCAGTGGATTGCTGGGACGGCCCTGATGGGATGCCGCATATATACCATGGCCACACACTAACGAGCAAGATCAAATTTGTAGATGTGCTTAAAACTATCAAAGACAATGCTTGGGTTGGGTCAGAGTAAGTAGAATGGTCCACCACCACCACCTGCTTCTACTAATATCGAGTTTTTTTAAAAAATTATTTATGATTCATTCATTAGTTGTACATTCATTTTTGGTTTTATCATTTTTATTTTTCGCTTCGCCCTCATTTCGTTTCGAAATTTTGTAATATTTTTTCCATAAGAATTTTGATTTTGAGCTTATGAAATTTCTTGCTGAAAAATTGGGGTACGGTTTTTCTGTGTGTAAGGAATGGATGGAGAATTGGCCTTCCCTTTGTGTGTTTTCACATTCATGTATTGCAGTCTTGTTAATGGAAAACCACAATTTTTAACGAGCTCGCCTATATATATTGGAATGGTCATCACATTGCAATGACTGTATATTTGCTTGAGGCTCGTTAATCACATCTTTTACATGGGCACAGCCTTTATATTGATGCCCATTAGGAGTATTTTATATTAAGAGGGTTCTATTACGCCACACATACATTTCCACTGCCTATATTAATTTGTTTTACTGGGAATTGTTGTGTACATTAGATCATAAGCACGGTCCGATCTCGATCTCGATTAGTTTCAAAATTCTCTATTTGAAATCAAAATAATAATATCGAAACCATGACAGGAAAATCCCAACAGTCTCTCTCACATCAATCATGGTAGTTGCCTGATATTGTCCCGATCTAAACACCTCGTATCAACGTGATGGTGAATATATATATATATTTTTTTTTGTTAATGTTGAATATTGTAATCATATCAACTCATTCTCCTTGTTATATATGATCGTCGACAGTGTTTATTTAAGCAGTCTACTTCTACCCAATTCATGTTACTTTGTTTTTGTTTACCTTGAAATTTTTTCTTTCTTTTGAAAATTTTTTCTTTCTTTTTTAAACACCAAACTATGAGATGGGAATTAATGACCGGTTAACTAGGAGACCGATTTCTCCTTATGAATCTCTCATGGGACACTTATCACTTCATATTTCACGCAAATCCAGGGTAGTATTTTCCTAATTATTAATATCCGACCTGTATCCAAGCATTTTGAATGCGCATAATGAAGGTGAGAATTGCATGGAAGAAAAAAATCATTTGAAATATTTGGCATATGTGTGTATGCTGGTATTTACCGTGATTCTTTCCGATCACGTTTCTTGCATGCTCCTCAACGAATCGTGCTTACACGACACTTTTAAACCACAAATTGACTTTCCTAGTATGGATAACACATCTTTAATATAGCTTCGACAATCACGGGCTTTTAACTTAATCTCGTCTATATATTCTTACACTTATGTGAAATATTTACTTATACATTTTTGTATTTCTTCCTTAGTATATGATCAATTTCCCTATTAAAATTTAAAAGGTATCCGGTTTATGATAATATAATCTCTTTAATTTAAGTATTTTAAAGCTTAGTTCATAAAAGAAATCTTGTGAAGTAACGCTCTCGATGATGATGATGATGATAGATGATGATGATGATGATGATGATGATGATGATAATGTGGCCAGATTTCACCGATTGTTTTTCTACGTGTTACACTATAGGCTGATATTGTCTCACTGTCTGTCCACCATATAGGTACCCACTCGTACTGTCCATAGAGAATCACTGTACATTGCCACAGCAGCGAAACATGGCCCACAAATTCAGGGAGATATTTGGTGATATGTTGTTAACAGAGCCCATTAGTCCAACGAGCAATGTTCTACCATCGCCTGAACAACTCAAACGGAAAATTATCCTAAAGGTAACTTTTTAACCGTATCGATGTGTTGTGTGCTACATAACAGGGTTCCCACGCATCGTTAAAAGTTCTTAAAAATGAAAATATTTTTTTAAGGCCCTTAAAAGTTATTAAATTTGGTATCGAGTCATACGTCCTTAAAAATTGTAGTGCCCTGATAATTTCTCCATCGGCTTCATATCTCAGTTCAAAAGCTAGTTTAAGCTAGAAGGCATAATTTAACGAGTATATTTTCAAAATTGTCTGTCCCTCCCCCTCCCCCTCTCTATGCCATGCCTCTGGCGCTTGCAGACCCCTTCCCCACACACAATCGTCACAATCTTTTCCATAAAATTTGCACATTTCGACCCATACAATATCACAAACCTGCCACTAGAGTCCTTAAAAAGTGTTGAGCATTTAAAAGTCCCTAAACTAAAAATGGGAAACCTGCATAAGTAACCAGGGCCTCTTGGAAGAACTCTTTGTCAAATAATGACTTATCTAATCTTCGATTTTCTCCACAAGGTATGGAAACATATATGTTGTACTCAGGAATATTTTTTTTTTTTAAAAACTAAGAATTTAAAAGGTGTTTGAATAAAATGTATTTTACCCTTTAGCACAAGAAATTGCCCGAAGGTGTCGATTCAGCTATGATATCTACGAGCGATGATCGTAAGTATATAGATCTACTACCATGCTATTGAGGGGTATGTCACGTTCCTCATCTGTGGGTAACCAATACCTCCCCGTTCCCTTAAGGGTGGTCTCCACTGGCTGCGGTAAGCTCTGCAGTAAGCCTTGCGATGGTGAAGAGTGGCGAGTTCCTGAGTACATGATTCACTGACCATGTAGGCAAGGACCTTGTCATTCCTAACCACCTACAGAACCAGCACAAATGACTGTCACACAAATGGGTGCTCTGGTTGCCCAGGCCTATTTGGCAACCTCCATCTGTTGACGGAGGTTGTCATTGAGTGATGGAACTCTCCCTATACACGTTTTTAAATAAGTTTTAAAAATTCAAAGTCATAAAATTCAAAGTACTCTGGACTGGGAACCCTGAATTGTTTCCTATAAGTATTTGTATTTAATTTTTTTATTCAGCAAAAAACATGTAACGAGTACACTTTTTCTCAGTAGTCACTGACTCTTTACAAAATTCACTATTTTATCAAGGAAAATTAGTGAATACATATTATAGTAATCCTTATAATGAAATATTCGACATGAAATAAGAAAAATACCGATAGCTTACAACCATCACCGACGCATCTTTCAAGTCATTATGTGGATACACGTTATGGAATATTATTGAAGCTTTGTCCTTTAGATTGCAAACCTACATTTGACTGCCAGTCAATGTAGGTTTGCGATCTAAAGAACAAAGCTTCAATAATATTCCATAACGTGTATCCACACAAGCAAGCAGAGTTTGGCCCTAGTAACTTATTAGCGGAGCTTTTAATTGTCAATAAATCCCCTTAAAGTACCTCTTATGGTTTTACATACACTGTAACTTTGGCCAGTTTTGGTCAAAATTGTGTTTCCAGCCACTTTCCTCCACTTGATAGCCCTGGATTTCTTCACTTTTTGGCCTACTCCTAGCAAATAACCTGTTACAGTGTATGGGGCGAAAATTTTTTTTGAATTTATTTATTTAATAGGCTTTATTTAATGTCGGCAAAAGTCGTCGGTCAGGCTTGATCTTTTGTCTCTCAAAGGGGGTAATTGGCGTATAATGGTTTTGGCTGATAGCCGGGCTAGCTTTCTGAGCCAAGCTGATAAGACCTTAGTCGCCGGGCTAAGCAGCTGGGCCTGGCTGTACCTGCGCCTGTGTCCCAGTCAGTCTGTCCACCCATATTGGGCCCCTTTCCACTTGAGTGTGTTGTGGCGGGCTGGCTGGGCTGGGGAGGGGATGGTGCAACTTAATTCCGACCAGATGTGAGTCACACTGGGCATATCCTTTTTCAGAACTTCTTTTAGATGGGATATATATTTATAGTCCTAGAACAACTGTACTGCTTACAGTGTGAGAATTAAATCAACCTTCGAACGGAATTTGTACATCAAATACAAGGAAAGTTGTGTAATTTGAAAGTTCTACTTTCAGCCCCCTCTATATCTATCGCCACTCCACCTCCACCTGGGCCTTCCCTTTCCTCTTGTGGCGAGGGTGTTGTGACAGGGGGGGGGGGGGGGTCCAATTAACCCTGTTACTCCTTCCTCACATTCCATAGATGTCATCATCACCACTCCACGCCTGGTCTCATTAACAGGAATGAGGAGATGTATTTAAGTGAAGTGTCACCCTAGTTGTGATAATAAGGTCTAGACGGTCAACATACAAGCTCAGAGTAGAAGTTTTACTCTAGCTCTAAGATACAAGCTTATATAAAGATGGGAACATTGCGAGAAAAGAATTATGAACTTCAAAACTATCAGAAATTGATTAAATTCTGTTTCAAAGTTAATTCCTTTACTTGAAGTTTAGTGCAGGTGATTTATTTCTTTTCTTTTCTTCTTATTGGCTCTAAGGCTTTAATTCTCCCCGCTCTCCCTCCCTCTCTTTTTCTCTCCCCCACCCCCTCCCCTTTCTATTATAATTATTATTTTTTCATATTTCGAACACATGTTTCTTACAGACCTGAAATATATATATATACTGATTTCGAAATGACCTCCTCCACTAAGCCACACACAGATAGCTAGCATACACCCAGCCAAACGGGGTTAATGGGACACCCCCCCCCCCCCACCCCCCCCTCCCCCACACCACCTGCCCCTCTCCTCCCAGTGTAGTAGGGTATGACTGGGCCAGGTGTTATGAATTAATTGATTCAGTGTTCATTAATGTGCCTGCGAATTCTGGGAGTGGAGAGGAGGAGATGGTGGTGGGTGGTGGTTGTGGTGAAGGCACTCCTCCCCTCTTCTAGCTTCCCTCATCCACCACCTAGGGGATTTCCCCTTATGGGAGTGCAGGTTTCTCTCCACCACCACCACATCTCTGCCCCCACCAGTCTTTCTCCTGTGCCCCCGCTAGGTGCAAATAGGTACTCCTCCTATAATGATGGCCTTTAACCCTCCCCCCCCCCCTGTCCCACAACCACAATGCCCTCTCACATCTAGTTTCAGATGTTTACACCATATCATACTGATGAGTCCAGCTGTTCATCCTCTCTCCAACCTCTCTCCCTCTCCCTCTCAGCAGGGACCTGGGACTGCTGGGGAGGGTAAAGAACTCCTCCCCTGCCACACACTAGCTCTTACCATAAAACATAATAGGTGTGTGTGTACCTAATGTATACTCTTCAGAATGGATGGGTTTGATTTTGAATGTAAGAAAAATAATCTTGTGCATTTAAATGTCATAAGTGTCATTTAAATGCTCCAAACCGCAAATGTCATAAGAATCCCATTAGGACATTATTTTTTATTTTTTTATGAATTTCATTATTCTAGTCTAGTTGCTATATGTGATGTCATCCCCCTGGTGTTAAGAAAGACAGGGCCTCTGCCTCTATGCCTCTGTGGTGGTGGTGGTGGTGGTGGTAGAAGGAGGGATGGGATGAGAGGTGGTGGTGGTCTCTGAGTGGTGGTGGTCACATCTTTCTCTGACCCTCTCTCTCTCTCTCTCTTGCTCATTAGCTCATCACTGGGCATTCCAACCTACCTTTCCCCGAACTCAATCACCCATATCACTCTTTCTTTGTACCAAAATGATAATTTGGTAGTGACACCAAGTCTCTCCCTCCTCCCTCTCTCTCTCATTCTCTCTCTCCCTCCCTCTCTGTCTCCTCTCTCACACAATCTCCTCCTCCTCCTACTCCTCCTCCTCCTCCTCCTCCTCCTAAGTTGGGAGCATGGGGTCACCATTTACTAGAGTGATAAAAATGTCACAACACTGATATCAGAGCTCTGATTCACTCCACCACCACTGGCAACACCCCCCCCCCCCCCCACACACACACACACACTCCCTCTGTCTCACTCTCCTCCTCCACCACCAGAGGGAGGGGTGGGTTGTGTGGGGTGGTCAACATGTGTTTTCAGTCAACCACAAGTCCCACACCCCTCCCCTCTCATGTCTGCTGCCCTCAGCCCCCCCCCCCCCCCCAACGATGGCCTTTAACCCTCCTTAACCCTCCTATCCTCCTAAAGTCCCCATTTGTATAAGTCCCCATTTGCCTACATATCAACGAATGATATTTAGTAATTGATCCGATACCCCACTATAACAAATATCAATATTCATAATCAGTCTTTAGAAAGTCCCCATTTGCATACATATCAACGAATGACATTTAGTAATTAATTTGAGAGCCCACTATAACAAATACCGTATTGGCAAAAAAGGGGGTGTAGGTCATGAAAAAATAAAGTCATACCCCCCATATCATTTGCATTCATATCTCCAAAATTAATTGTATAAAATCCCTGGGCTTATGAACGGGCCACTACGGTATTGTAATTGATTCGATACCCCCCCCCCTATATAAGCTCCGCCCCTGTGACTATTCATGGTCGCAGGTCCCATGCCTCCTTGTATATAATTACGTATCAAATATTCAATTATAACGATATTTCAACTCCTCAGTAGCACAGTAGTACTGGGGGAAGTGCGCAGCCTGCTGTAGTCACCTACAACCCTATACTATAACCGGACTATAACCCTAAAGGGCATAGTCCACTACGCCGATTCTCATGCGGTTTTGCGCCACAGAAGACTTTTCCATTAAATTCTGTTAGAATCGGCTTAGTGGACTGGGCCCTTCACTCAATACAACTTATTCTCATATTTCTTTCCTTTAAATCTTGCCATAGTCTTCAGTATACCAACCCAGGTGTGCACTGAGACACCTGAGGATAGTTCAAAACTGCATCTTCTCTTAGGTGATATCTATGTGCCTGATGCTGATTTCAGATGTGTATAACAACCCTTTGTATCAAATTAAAGATACAATAACGAATTTTATCAAGCAATTGTTATAATATGACTCTTTCTATAAGCAAGCAACATGACCCGATGGTGTTCCAGTTTGTAATGATCGTTTATTCATCTGTATAGTCCGGGAGACTAGTGATTAATTAAACAAATAAATAAATAATACATGCGTATAACACAATCAATCAATACATATATTTACTATTATGATAAAAGTAATAATTCGTTCCAACTTCGGTATAAAATCAAATCCCATCAATACAGAGAGAGAATGGTGCTAATAATTCAATATTCAATTACTAGTACCGAGTTCCATTCACTACTTATTATATGCCCCTAGCATAGACAAATGTCGATATATAAACCTTTATTTTTGGTTTTGTATCGTCATAAAGTATCTAAAAGCTAAAAGAAAACCCAATTCTAATGTTCATTGTACACATACGATAAAAATATATTTATTGCACCCCACTTATCGCACCTCTCAAATGGAATGCACATATAATAACAAGGTTTTGTTTCCAGCTAACGTCACTGAAAATGACTTGAGTAACTCTCAGAAGAATGGCATCCTGTATTTACAAGATCCCGTGGATCGAGTGAGTGTTTCCTTCATATATTATTGTACGGTTATAATTTTGTATTGAAACTGTCCATAATAAAATGTCACCCCTGTATTTCTTCAAGGATATTAGTGAAGTCAGGGATGCAAGTCTACAGTATCTGTACTGAAATCAGTATTTCTGAAAACTTCCAAAACTTGTCAAATCCCCCCCCCCCTAATTCCTTCCACCATTTATAATCAAATTTATTGTAAAAAGAAATCCTCAAAATCTGATCGGGCAAATTACGTCAGAATTTAAAAAAAAAAAAATTCTCAAAATTGTTTTTTCTTTGGTCAAAAATGTTTGTGTAGTCTCTTTCAACGAGTTCGAAATATGTACAGGGTACCGAAAATCTCTTTAAATCTAATTCTTTGAATCAGTTTAAAATACATCTATCCTGTACTGGTAGTAGAGGCCCTTAAATAAAAGAATTCAGTATTTTGCTATGACCCGACTTGCACCTCTGAGTGGTATTTCACTTAATATGCTGCATGGGTATACCTAACGTTGTTGAGACATTGTTGTCAGCGTTTGCGCATTACACCAAAGATCATCTCTTGATTTTTCTTTAAATTCACCCAACGGTGAAATAGGAATTAGAAGGGGCAAACGTCTATACGAAGGATCCAGTAGTATGTATAGTCATTTAAATGCATGTCAGAGTTCTGCTGTCATTGACAATACATCGTATTATAGTCAATCATGAAATGATGATAATTGTTAAAAAGTGCTGAGGAACAAGAAGTGATGTCAATTGGTAAACAATCCATGCGAATGTTAAGTTTATTTCACTGCAAGGATGTAAGCATACTCACAGTAACCATTGCATCCAACTTAAGGAAAGCTGTCTTCTTTCAAATAAATATATTTTTCTCTTGCAAGTATATATTTGCTGTTTAATGAGAGATTTTAGTCCAGAGTAAGATATAATAATAAATTGTCCTCCTCATGTGGGTTTTATAGGTTGAACGCGGAGTGTTAGCGGTGAGCAAATTGACCAAATTGGTGTACGTGCTGTCGCTTTGAAATCGATTTTTTTCCCAGAGTAATAGACTCTTTCCAGTTTATTACGATGAGAAAGTTGCATAATTACTTAAGTGTCAGGTATATGTAGCCTATGATGAAATGCTTCCAATATATACATAAACAAATAATAACTCTCTTCCATTTGTGGGGATTAAGACTATACAATAGCTTTTGCAAAGGTCTTTTCTTTTTGGACAAGCATATTAAGCCAACAGTTTTATAATCAAGATTCATATTCTGGCGGTAGCATTGGTAAATAGCTAGACAGAGCAGTGGCCAGAAAACCATGGCAATTCGTATCTGAATTAAACCCGTGAGCCTACGTCACAATTATGTTTCACCTTATTGTTTGACTTGCTGTATAAACATCCTAAATAATACACAAAAAAAGAATATATTTATCTATATAATGCCCAGATAACAGATACTTGAGAATAGTATTTTTCTATTTTAGCCTCTGAAGATTTAATGCCCTCTGTTCTATCTCATTTACGATAAGGCTTATTTTGCGCGGCTTGGTTGTATACAAATCATTACAGTACGATTTGAATGCTCTCCACTATGCTTCAGATTTATTATGAATAAGATGTTGGGAAGTTGAAAGTATACAATTATTATTGGTAGATTATACTTGTATATCAATAAGAATTCTGACGGACAATATGAAAAGTGCTTGACGATTTCCCTCCTAGTGTTTGGGGTATCCACTAACTAAATACGTTCCATTAGCAGTCAGCAATCTATGCCACTTGATATAAAGACTAAACTGCCCAAGGTCGATCTCCCAAGTTGCATATTGAATTGAATTGAATTGAGAAATCTTTTATTTGTCAGTAATATAGCAGCATTTACATTGAAAAGAATGACAAATTGGTCGACAGACTTCTGGGATAATCCCAGTTCTTCCAGTCGTTCCCGTGTTTTTAGAAGATAAACTAAAGAAGCTAGTGTGGATATTATACGCAGACCCAAAACATCACCAGACATACACCATAAAGGCTGGTCTCCACTGGCTGCGATAAGCTCTGCGGTAAGCCTTGCGATGGTTTGTGCTGGTTCTGTAGGTGGAGAGGAAGGACGAGGACCTTGTTTACATGGTCAGTGAACCATGTAGAGAGGACCTCGTCACACCTCGCCAACTTAGCACCATCGCAAGGCTTACCGCAGCCAGTGGAGACCACCCTTAAGTTACCGTGTACTGAGTGAGTACACTCCTTCATTGATGGTTTGTGTGGCCATCCTATCTTTTCATACGGAGCAAAACTATGTAACATCAAAATCTAAAGATGACTTCATAAATCTATACTTTATGTCATATTATGTGATACTTATGATTGATTTAAATTGATAATGAGCATGTTAAAATGTTGAAATTATTATATTCTGATACTTTGATCTAGATGTTTCACTTAACTTTCTTTCATGTCAAATGAAACGTACCGCTATTGCGGAATTTTAGCAATAATATTTGGAAAAAAATTACCAGGTTAATGTCTATCAAAATCGTTATTGTAATTCTAAGGCACACATAGGAAGAACTGAATTTGTATTCAGATATGTTCAACCATTTTGTCAAACAAAGAATTCAAACAACAATATAGGAGCAGTAAAGGCCGTTATCCATTTGGCCATTGTCCATATGGCCGTAATACGTGTGCGTAAATGGTGAGCGTAAAAGGGAGGCCCTCACCTCTTGTGTGCAATTGGATACCGATGTTCCCGTAAACGTGCGCGTACAATTCTTGTAGGAACTTATGTGCCGTTTACGGTGGCCCTTTTACGCGCACGTTTTACATACTAGTGGAAACACCACTTAAGATTCTAGGATATATGTGTGTGTGAACATATCCGTGTGCTGTACTTGAAGCACTAACATACATGTGTGCATGCTCATGTTAAGATCATCATTATATAAAGAACGTGGCCCAGAGTGTAGCAACACCATACATAGATTACTCCCAGTATGAAGGCGAAAAAAGTATGATGTCCGCCGTGGTTGGTGCAGTTAGCGTCGTGGTATCAGAACATTCTTTGTCACATTTTATTTCTCTCTCTTTCTCTTTATACCTTTGGACGGTCCTATCCATCTCAACATAACCAAATGTATAAGATATGTACATACGCCGGCAGTTTATCACTCATGAAAGTCTTTGTTGAAGAGCCACGGGATGAGTTAATTTACTGACGTGTGACTATTTTGCCCACAGGAATGGAAGCCTCACTTCTTCGTGCTGACCTCCACCAAGCTGCACTACACGGAGGAGACGCAGCAGCAGCTGGATGAGGATGACAACGAGTCTGTCGACACGAATGAGCCTGCTGAACATGAGGTAGGCCCACTGTCACTACTTCCCTCCCTCCTGTCTGGAGAACCTTTTAAAAACATCCCTGGCGAACGTGGAGGATCATTACCTAGTTGTAACCTCATACTGGCAGGTTTAGATTTAGATTTAGAAAACATAGGAAGGTGTCCCTCCAGCTTTCAGGCCATCTTCGTTACCGTATTTCCCCGTTTATAAGCTGGGCCCCGTTTATAAGCCGGGGTAAATTAAGCACTATAATCCTTACCCCGAATATAAGGTCTATCATTATTTGAAATTAATATAAGTCCGGGCTTATAAACGGGGAAATACGGTATCTGACAACCTTTAGTAGTGGACAATGTCACCCTCGTCAATGACTAATAAACAACAACCAGCTGAAGCTAGAGATTTTTGTGTATTTTACAACGAAAACTGTTCCTCCGATCGGTCTTCATACTGTTAGGCCCCATAGAAGAACTGCTACACCTGTAACAGAGTGATTGTGCTTTTCTTCCACACTTTTGCACTTAAATTGTCTGTATTAAAAATAAAATGAATGACACCACAACCCACAAATTCAGAAATATTGCTGTTTTTATTAAGTGGCAGTTGATTATATCAAATCTTATAATCATTATTGATAATAGTTTTAACATAAAAAACAGACCACCAAGTTCTGTCGATATGGTAGTTTATTTTGAAGTTGATAATAGTGTAGTAAGTGGTGATTCTATCTGGCAATGCTTCAATAATTCTATAAAATTATTTTTCGTTTTAGAACCCGGGCAGTGAAGAGTTGCACTTCAGCGAGAGGTGGTTCCATGGACGGATAGGGGGCAGGAAGAGGGCGGAGGAGATCCTTAAGGCTCACTCCTACCTTGGCGATGGAGCCTTCCTTGTACGAGAAAGCGATACATTTGTCGGCGATTTCTCCTTATCCTTTATGTAAGATTTTTTTTTATTTATTTAATTTTTATTTGTGTAAGTTTACTGCTCCTATTACCTTGACACAGACAAGTTTTCCAAGTCCCCAATTACCTATTCATTTTGCATCCAATGTAGTCCCAACTAAATTAATTATTACCAAGATAACTAAAACTTTCATTTTGGATAGTGTGGAGTTTCTCTCCATAAAATGTGTGCGATATCAGTTAACATACTTGCTTATAATGCTATTGTTGCTAGCGGAGCTAGCTTTCACCATCGATTCAATCCCCTAAACTCCCCATATTGGCCCCTATTTATGTACACTAAAAAGCCATGTAGCATCACATATTCGGGCATTTTACTCCACTTTCCCCCAACCGATTTATTTCATCTCTGGACTTAAGTCCTAGTACCTCGGCATAGGTAGGGGATGGTCGAAGAAAAAATTTGAATTTATATGTTTAAATAGATTGTGGCGAGAACAATAAAGGTGGACCATATTAAGGCCTTTTCTAATTCGTTATATAGTGAATGATAGCTTTGGTTGAAAGTAAATGTGTCCACTCTAAATCTACTACACAGGTATATGTATACATCTAAATTAAAATCTGGGAAACACCACGATATTCAAGTTAATAGAAATACTCCAACAACTGTTAACCCATATTTATTTATTTTTTTAAACATTTTTTATTGGCCACAATTTTAAACAAATTTCTTACAAAAGACGCATAACCTTATATATCTAGTTCTTTCCATGCGTTGCCATTTCAAAAATTAAACTACAAAATATAGCAGTCTAGGTAAAGCTACAAATAGATAATTCAACGTATATACCCACTTAAGTATATTTCATTCTTTAACACAGATTAATCCCAAATAATATTGCGCCTGTGCTTCTGTTATCATGTCATGGACCAAACTAAACTAATTCACCCATCAATAATCACCCTCATCCCACTCTCATAAATTGGAATCACCTTTCTCGTTTATTCCTTTCTTTACTATCTTTCTCCTCTTCTGCATTTCCTTTGTGTTTAAAATTCCCCTAAGAAAACCATTCTCTGAGTTAAACAGTTAAACGAAGATCAGAAAATAGGTAACCCTTGTGTCTTTGTATGTAATCTCAATAAAAAAAATGTATTGACAATAAAACTTGTTGTCACTTTCAGTCGTCAAGAGAAAGTTAACCACTGCCGAATCAAGTCGAAACAGGAGCGTGGGCAGACCAAGTATTACCTCATAGATAACATGCCATTCGACTCGCTCTACTCACTTATCACACACTACCGCCAATTCCCGCTCCGCAGCCAGAACTTCCAGCAGGTCCTTACCGAGCCCGTCCCTCAGCCTCAGAACCACGAGAGCAAAGAGTAAGTCACATTTTTCAAAATATATTTATTTAAACAGGGACTGTAGTCTGTCCGAAAAGTAGTTGACACGTGATTCCTTAGTCCCTTTAAGAGGAAGGAAAAGTGGGGTGATTTTTTAATTCTATTTATGATAAGGACCTGTCACCCCTTTGCCCAGCGAGCCGCTCATTGCAATCAGCCATGGGGAAACGGTTTGTATAGCCAGCTCTTCCTTCCTTCTAAGCAAAACAACAGCTGCTGCACATGGAGCAGAGGCAGCGCAATACAATACAGCTGTATATTTGGTCATGGTCGGTTGCAAACGGCGATTCAGGGGGCAAGGGTTTGAAGTCAAAAGTCCCCCCTTTTCTCTTTTTCTTAAAGGAAGTAAGGAATCACGTGTCAACTACTTTTCCGACAAACTATACCCAATGGCAATATCCCAGTCTTCCCCCTGTCCATGTGTGCGATTTCAAATGAAATGTATCAACAATTATTGTGGTAATGATGATGAAATAAAAATGATTCAGGTCTCTTCATACAAAATATTGCCCTGTTCTCAGCGATCCTGACAACAATTCTATAGATAGATTATGGTATGATAACGCTCAAAGGTAAAACATACCGCCCATGTCAGCACATATTATAACAAAATTTACTATATTATAACATAGTACAATACATAGCTATAATCAGTATACATTTTGAATCAACTTGTATAAGCACCAATCTCACATAGTGCTCATACTCTTTACTCATGTTTTCCTGTGTTTAGTTACGACTGGTGTAACATAAAAGGTAACGAAGTGAAGTATGTTTAAAATTGTATTTATTCCTGGTACAGCAATAAAGATGGTATAACCTAGTTGGTGTACTGCAGGTAACTGTCTGAACAGAGTGATATAATGATATTCATATATTCCGGGTGATATGAATTTTTAATAACCATTAAATTTACGCAATATTTTTTTTTTTTTATTATTATTTTTATTGACAGTACAGTACAATCCATGGGCTCGCCGGGGGCGGTGTTCCTCCCACGCTGCCCTAGTGTTATTACTTAATGGGTAAACATTATTATATATTATGCAATGTTACAAGAAATACGAGACCTAAAGGAATGTCATGATGTTGAACAACGCGCTGGTGTTTGTTTTTATACATCGATGCATTTTATTCTATTTTATTTCCACTTCTTTAGGTATAATATAACATTTTTTTGTGATATAACATCTTCACTATATGTTGTATAAATACTTGGTTAAATTAGAATCAGCAAATTCAGAAAATAATGTACTTGTTGCACAATGCTTTTGGCTGAATAAAAATCTTTAGATACAAATTTTTTTAAAAAAAAAAAGAAAGGGAGAAAAGGCGCTTATAACAACACCAACCCATGGTCACAGGGCTACTACACAACCTTTATTTATTTCTAGTTGGTATCACCGAGGGATGAATAGATCAGCAGCAGAAGATATGTTGAAGCGTATTCCTTACGATGGTGCTTTCCTTGTCCGTCCCAGTGAATCGGAAGCAAACATATTCGCCATATCCTTTAGGTGAGGATGCCCCTTATGTGATTTTCTATTATCCAGTAGGTAAGGTGTACATTGGAAGACCTGGACACCTGACCAGAAGTGTATCACCTATATTACTCAATTTAGACAAGCAAATAAACAATATCATTACTATGAGCTCAAACATCTTTAGCAAAGAACGAGCTAAACATCTTTAGCAAAGAACTGAAGAAGTTTACATTAATCAGAATGTATGAAGATATTAATTAATTGTTTGATCAAATGAAATTGTAGCAAACATAATGCATAGTGTATATATAATAGGTGGTACACCTATCCACTCACTCACCCACTCAAATAGTCGTTGTTTATTAGTTTATAATTTTATAGTTAATAGTTTATTGGTAAAAAGTTGCGGTAATAGGTCTAGTATTATGTTTTTTCCCATCACATCTCATAATTTGCAACATCACTCACCATTTCTCATGTTCATAATGTTATCACGTATGTAACAAATAGTTTTTTCTAAACATCTACTCTAGATTAAATCATCCACAAACGGTTTGTATTGTAAAAAAATAAGATCAGGACACAACGAAAACCATTCTATGGAATGAGCGTGTCTTTTACATCAAATATCCTGAATAAAGAATTTTTGAAAAAAGAAAAAAAAGATGTCGTTACAGGGCCGATGGTAAGATAAAACACTGTCGGATCAAGCAGGAAGGCCGGCTGTTTATGATCGGGAAGGCACCATTTGAGAGTCTGGTGGAGCTTGTTCAGTATTATGAGAAAAACCCGCTCTACCGCAAGATGAGGCTTCGTTACCCAGTCAACTCAGACCTCCTCATCAGAATAGGAACTGTAAGCTTTAATCTTGTATTGCTCTTTAATTCGATTGAGTTATCTAGAAATATTGAGACTTCAAATTTGGATATAGTCAAACGTTTCAAATTTTGAAAATAAGAATATATTCCCTCCGCCTGTTCTGTTACCGGTAGCTCCAAAATTCCCCTTTTCTATAATAATAGTGTTGAACCTCTCTCTCTCTTCTATTCCTGCCCCCCAATCTTTCTCGCTCACTCTCTCTCTCCTCTCTCTTTCTCTCCTCTCTCTCTCCCTCTCTCTCTCCCTCTCTCTCTCTCTCTTTTTCTCACTCACTCTCTTTCTCTCACCCACTTTCTCCCCCTCCCCCTTTCTTCCTAAGAAAACTGGAAGTCTGGAATTGTTCTTTTCTTTGAGAAATATGAAATTAGACCCCGGTCACCCGTTTCACTCAGAGCCAAGTGGGTACAACAACAGTTAGACCCCGTCCTACTGAACACAGTACTTGACTTTTATTTATTTTTATTTTTTAAAAATCTTCCTCAGGTACGATAGGTTGTCATACTGTATAACATATTTCAATATAATATCCAGGAGCGTAATCTACATTCAGTTGTGTTTTTCTCGCAGTTTGAGAAAGCAGGAGGTGTTTGCCTCGTAAAGAATAGCAATATTTGGGGTGTGTAATCATCCGTGGTGTGGTTTTCAGCAACCTGATGATAACGCAGTCTATGGCAGTCCCGGGCTGTACATCCGTCCAAACGATTTTACTACAAAGGTAACTTTGTTATGGGAGCAGAATTGTCAATGGTCGCGTATTCTACCTTTCCTGCATCGTTTTTGAATTGATTGTCGTAGGGCTGCTCCAAACAAGTTCCCTCACTCTTGTTAATCTCAAAATAATAAAAATAATATAAAAATAAAAAAAAAGGAAGAAGAAAAAAACCCCCTGATTTTCAAGTGATTTCCATGAATTGCCATCGGGGTGGGGTGGCCAAGCGGTCTAGGCCAGCTCGGCTGCATTTTATTTTTCACTTTTATGTATGAATTTAAAAATGTTGTATATAAAAAAAGAGTTAATCCACCCATATACAAATGCAATTATTCGAATTTAAAAAACTAAAACTGTATGGAATTGGGATGAGTATTAGTTTGCGCACATAAACTATAAAGGTATTTCCAAGTTCCAAAATGCAACTGTATATCCCATTTATAATAGAATTTGTTAAACGTAGCCAAGTAACGCCTGCAGCTGTCAGTGTTACCGTGCTTCTGGGGGAAAAAAAGAACATTTATAAAAGATTTCTTTTTTAAATTGTCCCTATTCTGGGGGAAAAGTTTGGAGAGGTCCTGCATCTTTGTAAATAGCGCATGGCACAAGAGCATGTCCCTGATTTGTATTGATTAATGATTGATTTGTCTTTTTATAATCAGGAAATTGTGAACGTCGAGTGTGTACCACCGTTGTATGTTCTTGCCGGACCGTCCGTATGGCTTGCATGCATAATGACTTGTTTCTGATGATTATTATTGTGTTCGCTCCATTCTTCCAGATCATGTTGAATATCGGTGTCCCTATTTCGATATTAATTTTCCTGGAGATCTCTTAGGCAGTGGCGATGAGGTCATATGCTGGTTTGCGATTTTGTTGCGAAAACTATTTGTCACACTATATTTATATGTTCCTCTCCGATGGTGTTGAATTCAAAATTATATTCATTGTTTGTGATGTATGTACGTTCTTCTTGATAAATATATATCTACGTGTCTTTTCCCTGGCCTTTATCGTTCTGGAAATCATATCTTGATTCCTTATATCGGCAATCTAAAGTGTGTGCTGTATGCTCTTCATTTTATTTTTTATTTTCTTGATATTTTATTTACGTGCCTCCAGTAAATTAGTAGAGACGTAAGATTTTAATTTACTTGAAGTTTAAGCGACATCATATCATTGAAAGGGCGATGAGGCGTTATCAGTTATTGCTGATGCAATGTTTAACTCGATTCATTTCCATTTAATTAATGACTTCATATCCTCTACCACCAAAAAGTAGGCATATTTCCCCCCGATGGGATTAATTTTTATTTCGTTACATGTCCGCTAGATCTTAACTAAAAAGCTACAGTATCTATATTCCTAAAACGTTATCCAGTAAATGTGAAAAGAATATACAACTTGTGTCATCTCCAAGTTGATCTTTTAAAGAAAAATGAGAATAGTTTGTAAATATTTTATTCCTGTGCTCGTGCGTATCTTTTTTAACTTACCGTAATCGTCATAATAATCGCACATCCCCTAATAATTGCACACCCATCGTTGTTGTGACGTCACTAAACGTCGCCCCAAACATGTGACGTGAGTCAAAACGCAGGGAAGGAAGGGTGAGCTTATTAGCGTGAAAACTTGCACAGAGTGTTGTGCTAAAATATAAAGTTTGGCACACAGTGCACTTATTATAACGAATACGGTACGTGTATGCTATAACCAGTGTATACTTAACTCCCATCTCATGAAACGCGGAAGATCTTATGAGAACATTTTCTCACTTTCATTTCATTGTTTGCCACATTTCAGGTATTGTTGCGACTGCTTTATTTTTTTTCAACGCGCCTGCTCAGTAAACAAGAACAAGTTTTGAAATGATTTTTTTTAATGAATTGTAAATAGTATCTGATTCTGACATATTACCTCTTCTGCTTCGAATGGACCAAGCTTTGAATTTAGCTGCGAGCGATCGAGTTATTCCTTACTCTCGCCCCTGTTTGCGAGCAGAGACTGGCAATGATTGAATGAATGCTATATTAAGTGATGGACCGTGTTGCCTGGCTTAATTCTTACCATCTATGCCTGGTCTCTCTATTTCTAGCTACCCGATGATTCTGCCGTTGATCCCTCCGGGGAAGTGTATACCATTCCAAATGAGTTTGTATCCAAGGTAATGTAGTAGAGCAATCAAACAGATAATATTTATTTTGTTGATTCCAAATTGATTGATTCAGGTTTTTGGTTAAGGCATTTTAGCATCCGTTTTGTATCCATAAAAAATTGTTAATATTAGTTATATATGAAACGAAATTAAAAACAACCTCCACTCCCTTAAAAAAATATATATAAAAAAATAATAATATTAGTTATATATTAAGATAAGGGATACCTCCCTCGTATAGCCCAGGGAGGCATACCTCCTCGTAAAAACATTAAACAGCAGCAAAATAATGCTTAATTCAGTCCTATAAGTCATAATATGTTTAAATTGGGAAAAGATTGTTTTCATCCAAATAGCTGAACGTGCATATTTAACATTTCTTCATAATATTCTTCTTTAATATTAGCTAAATATTCAGGTAGTTTAATTCTCTTGTGATTCAGATTAGAGTAAGGGCGCTCTACCCCTACCGAGCGAAAGAAGAGGACGAATTGTCTTTCTTGAGAAATGTCATAATCTCCAATGTCAATAAGCCAGATGATAGTGAATGGTAAGTGGTATAACAATCCCATTCGTGGGTTAGACAGACTGGAAACATTATAACGGTTCTCGCTTAATAAAAATGAGACCGGACCCTAAATCTTGAATGTAACACAAGAACTAAAGTTGCTAAATATCTCATGCATTGCAAACTCCACTATGAAAATTATTTTGAATTTAAAACTTAAACAAAAAATAGAACTTAAAATGGGAGTATAATAGTATTTGCAAGTTTTAAAGATGCGACCATGCATATGCCCAAATTTGATTTGATTTGAAATTTCTTTATTTGCCAATGAATTACATACATGTATATGGAAAAAAAGTATTGACAAAATGTATACAAGCTTCTGGGTAATGAACAATTCTTCCAGCTGTTACCATAATAAAGTGGGCAGATGAGCTAAACTAAGAGTTAAAAAGAGTAAATATGCTTGGTATTGTGATTTTTAAAAATATATATTCTGCTATGTTAAACTGTATTTTGAACCTCATTTTTGTCTTAAATTTGGTTTATTTGAGAGGATTGGTGAAAACCTATTGTACATTTTCTGACGATTTTGGTTGTTGTAAGAACTTTTATTTATCATATTGATACGGTCAGTAGGTATAAACTCCCTACATAGGGAGGGTTTCAAGCCCTACCAGACACATTGTTTTCGCAATAAGGGTAACAACACACCTGTTGCGTCGACGACACACAGGTGGCCCTTATGATGTTTGGTTTATGATAAAACGGTATTTTCTAAGCAAGATGCGTGAACACTGTTATTACAATAGATATAAGAAGTCATATAAGTATAAATATATCCATTGACATTGAATGAAACGTATCGCAGTAGCGAAATTTCTATGTCAATAAACACGTCCTAAAAAATCCTTATATGTTTCATCCTGTGCCATTTGTAAACGATCTGACTCATGTTGGAATATGATAGTACCGCACGAGTAGGTGGTCTGGCATAAAGGATCGCATGGACCCAAGATGATTCTTTTCACATGGGTTATTATTGAAAAGAATCGTCGAGGGTCCATGTGATCCTTTATGCCAGACCACCTACGAGATGCGGTACTATTTTTACTCCACGGTGGTAATAAACTAATTATAAATTACCACAAAGAGTCCTTTATTTACTTACGAAGTTTCTGTCATTCTTCTCTCACTGATGCCGGCGACGACAATAGTGTTCATCGTAATGTCGCAACGTTAGTAACGCAAGTAAGAGTCATTGACAACGCATTTTCCCGCGTGGACGGGAACCAATCAAATGAGTTTATTTTGCGTTTATCATTAGGCCCCGCCCATGTGGTACAAAACAATGTACCACACGCTATGTACCACACGCCTCTACATACAAATGTTATGTGATACACACTTCACCGTGGAGTAATTGTTTGGGTTCTTTACACGAACTTTATTCAGGAAATAAAACATGGCATATGCCAATGTTAGATTTTTTTATTACGGCTAGGGAAACTCCTGTCTTCCACCGTATCCTGAAATTTCAATAAGTCATTTTAAATAATATTCAAGGTGTCACGTCAGTGTTCAAGATCCATCTGCATTTAGTGTGTAATAATTAATGAGATGAAGATAAAGATGATATTTAGAGATATAAAAACAATGAGAGATTTGATAATTTTGATATGACAAGGATAACATGATTTTCAATAACGATTGTTTTTTCTTTCTCCACATAAGTATGTACAACGTAATATGTTGGGTTTTTCTCTCTAATAAACAGAGATATCTTTTATTTTTAGCATGCTCGTAAGTCTCCTTCTGAGATATGACTATCTAGGCAACGTATGAAGTACGTCCATGGAGGACACTACGTCTTTACATTTGATTTGTTCGTTGTTAAATGTCTGGCCTTTAATTGAAATAATAATAAAAAAAATGTGACTATTGTGCTGCTGTTACAGGTGGCGGGGAGATTACGCTGGTAAGAAGCAGGGCTGGTTCCCCGCTAACTACGTGGAGGAGATAGAGCCAGAGGGCGAGTCTGGCTCTGACAGTCCACCGCTCGGGTCGCTACAGAAAGGCACCATTGACCTGGCTGGCTGCTCCCTAGGTCAGTTCCCCTTCTTCATTGTCAATCTTTATTTCATATTATTAGTGTACATGAAGGTAATCAGTGTTTTTGAAAACTTCAAACAGAAATCAAATCTCCACAATTTATAAGCTAGAATTAAAATCGCGTCATTAAAATTTATGTTTTTAAATCTTAGGATATTCTGTACAGATGGTAGAGACCCTAAATAATAATTCAATTTCTTGTTTAAAAAGAAAATCTGTATTTTTTGCAAAATCCGACTAGATTTCCTGTATATTCTATAACAATTATCTGAAAGAGTGGATTGTGATGTGCGTAAATTCATAAAATTCCCTATTTTCAAGAACCATAGCGCATTTCCCTCTCTCACTCGACTCTATCGGTAATTAGTATCATGTTTAAAATTGGATTTAGTAGGTCGCATATTTGATTGTTAGATTTTTTTTACATAAAAGTTTCAGATGATGTTGTTGGGTATACAACTTTCTGAGGCACCATAATCTACAGTGTAACACTTCAGTTACACTGTACAGTTAAATCTAGGGTCCATTCATTGATTGCTCATTCCAACGTAACAGCTCTTCGCAGTAATCTTTTAAAATATAATTATTCAGCCTACATTAAGATGCAGTACTCTCGCTTATATTAAGCGTATTTCGTTGTGCCCTGAAGTAATAATATATTATGTGGGGGTACATAGATTATATAATACGGTACTGGATTAAGACAAATTTAATGTACATGAATTTTATTGATGTAATTTCCCTTCCTATACAGATCATATATTGGGCGGACGGGGTGACAGGGAGTTTATTTTCCGCATCGTTAGTCCCAAACCCCAGCTAATGGAGATAGCTTGTGATAGTGAGGAAGAGCTGCGGAGTTGGATGCACGACATCAGGGAGGCCACCAATGTGGCAGAACAACACGTGAGCAGGCTTTTATTGATTAAAATATATTCATAGTGATGTAGATTGTAACGATGGGCGGACCAGGAAGATCTGTTCGCAGAGGCTCCTATTCATTTCGTGTCACTGTAGGCCCTAATGATCAACTTGAATAAAAATATATAATTTTGAAATGATCCTCTGTCATAAATATGATAATAGAGTGACTTAATATATTTAAAAACAATTCTTTTCATTTTTCCAATGACGAATGAGATATATCACACTGTGAAACTTCAGTCAGTACAATTTTATTAAAAAATAAATAAATGGGGAAATATCTCTTCTGACACTTAATCGCGTTTGACGTCACTCCCAGAAGTTAGGTTGTTTTTAGAAAATTTTATCAGTTAACTTCATACAGAACATCTAGACAATTTTAACATTAATTCACTTTATGATAAGGTCATACATACTCAGCTGTTATGTTACAATTAAGTTACTACAATACATATACTTCTACTATATCTCAGGGCATGTGATCATTAACCCTAACTAGAAATTACATAATAAGTCACATAATAATGATATTATTTCGCCTAAATTATCCCAATACAGTTTGTACCATTCTAAATTTAGTTGTTAGCAGAGCAAATTTCTGACAAGCTCATAATACACCCTAATTGTCACAAAAGATTGGATAAACATTTAATGCAAATTCCTAGAAGTACAGAAAAATAGACTTTTTGTAAATTTTGTAATTTTAAAGGGGCCAAGTTTTTTGCTAATGCTGCCTGCTTTCTGCAGAGCCAGAACCATCTCGTCTGTTGCCCTGGGGAAGAAAAATAGACTCGCCATTGATTTTTTTTTCTGCAACGATTTTTGATTAAAGTTTACTGGGGCATTTTACATAAATATGGCGTTAATTCGACTTAATTAATAGGTATTGTTTGATATATTATGATTTGAAGCACCTTGTGTTATTTCAACTGCTTGTTAGAAGAAATATAATTTTCTATAATTAACTGTACGCTTAATGTGGAGAAATGAGAAATAATTTTCTCCCAAAGTTTTTTTTCGTGTCATCTCATTATTCGCCAGACGTTCTATATTGAAGTATGGATTTTTTTTCTGTTCACAGAAAGATGGTCAACGGAAGGTTGAGCGGTCAATGAGAATTGCCCGGGAATTTTCCGACCTTATTGTATATTGTCGATCAGTACCGTTTGATCCAGAGAGAAGTAAGTACAATGAATGAAGTCTACCCTGTGGGCTCTTATAATAATGATAATAATATTGTTTATTGTTGGAACAAATTTCTATTTCTGGATGGACAATCACTAGTAAATATTATAGTTTTATTTCAAAGTACATGTACATCGAAATCGGAATACAATATCTGCAACCTGCAGATCTTCCAATTGATCGCTAGATAGTAGTTAGATATGATATGTACATATAAATAGGCGATATCTTTCCTGTTCTTTGTAGATTTTCACTTTTTCAGCAGTACATACCGTTTCCTACAAATATTACTCTCATGTTTAGCATTGTAAGAGCCAAGATGGCAGGATATTTTTTAATAAAGTTGTTTAAAAAGGAAAAAAGATACCGTAGTTAGATATGTTCCCGTAGGATGTCCTTAGAAACTGATACCGGTAGATGTATACAATACACAGTCTTGAAATTTGCTACATCGATTCAACACTAAACACCCCGCAATGGAAACATTCATTAAAAAAGTTCTTGTGGGGAAAACATGAAATATATCATTTTCACGAATTTAGACTCATTTTTCTGTGACACATGACATTTAATTTACGTGACACGTACAAGTGTCCAATCGCTGGCAATAAATGTATATGGGTGAAGTCGCCAGAACATATACAATTCACCTTCACCAATCCTCTCAAATAACCCAAATTTAAGATAGAAATATCAGTTTCAAATTTCAGTATAACATAACCAAACAGACTGCTTGAATCAAGGCAATACGAAATATACTCAGATATATTTGGTGTTGACAATTTTTCATTCTAATTTAGCAGAATTTACTAAATGTGTTGATCTGCCAATTGTACGTTTTTGTGAAAATCTGACCCATATATTTTTATTAACAAAAATCAAATTTGACTTGTCATGGTTACAGACCAGCAGCCCAACTGCATGGAGATGTCTTCCTTCCCGGAGACGAAGGCTGAGAAGTGGACGACGAAGCAGCGGTGTCGGACGCTGCTTCACTACAACAAGACGCAGTTCTCCCGGGTCTACCCTAAAGGCCAGCGAATAGACTCGTCCAACTACGACCCGCAGCCCATGTGGAACTGTGCCTGCCACATGATCGCACTCAACTACCAGACTCCAGGTAAGTTTGTTTTGTTTTGTTTTTTATTTATTTAAAGGCTAATATCTAGATTTGTGCAAGTCTTTGGGGTTTTTTTTTGTTTAAAAAATGAAATCTCGAAAGACTGAAAACTAAATAATAACCATGTTAGGGTCTATTTCAAAACTGCTTGTCTTCACAGAAGCATTTCATCGAAAAAAATGGGGGATATTCTTTTTTTTTAATTTGGAAGAATTTTCAAAAAGATATCAAAATCATAGACCAAATATTACTTTAACTTAACACACTAAAAATCTGGCCATGGATTTCAAATTCACCGCATTTATTGTCCGGCAGAGCTTGAAATCCTCCCTAATGTTGGGAGCTTAGACCCGCCGATATTATCGTTGGATAAATAAAAGTACCACCAACAACAACAAAATAGATACCGTATTCTGTATAATAAATGTGTTTCTACTTGGCTCCGGCAGATCGCGCTATGCAGGTGAATCAGGGACGCTTCTTACAGAACGGCAAATGTGGTTACGTACTACAGCCGGAATGCTTACGTAACGAGCAGTACGATCCATTTGACAAACGCACAGTCGTTGATGTGGAACCCATGACAGTCTCTTTGACAGTAGGTTTTGTTCTTTTGGTATGCTCTAACACAATTACTTATGGAGGAGTGGGGGTGGGGGGCATAATTTTAATTTACTATTTTTAATGTATGTGACACCAGACGGGTTATGGTGTTGTATGGTATAAATTATATTTCCACAGTTTTACATCAAGTTGTCTCTATTTACCTATTAATGGAGAAATGTGGTGGTCTCTGCTATAGCAGTTCTCCCGACCACTCCTTGGTTCTATACTACTGTAGTGATTCGCTAGCTTAACAGCAATAAACAAAGAGACAACCAGTCCAATTACTCGATCTCCTTCTGGATTGTTAAGTCCGTTCAACGGCCTACAGACTTGCCTACACTGAAGGGGTAAGCCTAATATAGCTCAGGTTAGGAAGGGTGTTATAAACTCCTCTTAACTCCTCTCAAATAACCAAAATTTAAGACAAAAATTAGGTTCAAAATTCAGTTCAATTTAACCAAACAGATTGTTTGAATCAATGCAATATCAAATATACTTTTGCACAAAAAAAATGTCAAATATACTCAGATATACCTATTATTGACAATTTTCCAGTCTAATTTTGCAGAATTTACTGAATGTGGATTTGCTGATTGTACATTTTCTGAAGATCTGACCCGTATATCTTCCCTGATGACACTATTTCATGTGTATAGAGATGGGAAAAACGTATCGAACCGAACCCTCAGGCCCTTTGTTTCAATTAAAAACTGTTAAAATGAACCACCCTTGTCTTCTTAGGATACTGTTGGTAACTAATTGAATTATACAATATCGTTACTTTTTCAGATTATCGGCTCCCGTCATCTAATAAAGTCTGGTCGTGGTATTGCTAGTCCCTTTGTTGAAGTAGAAGTTATAGGCGCTGACTATGATAGCAACAACAAGTACAAGACGGGCACCAAAGGTAAGAAATCGGTTGTTGGGTGATATCGCCAAAAAACGTACAATTCACCTTCACCAATTCTCTGAAATAACCCAAATTTCAGACGAAAATAAAGTTCAGAATACAGTTCAACCTAACCAAGCAGATTGCCAGAGTCAATGCAATGCTGAATATACTCGAATTTACCTAGTATTGACCAAATTGCATCCTAATTTAGCAGAATTTAGGAAATGTGTAGAGCTGCCAATTGTGCATTTTTGTTTAAATCTGACCCAAATATAGCAAGCCCAAGATTGGTATGGCGAGATCATAGGATTTGCAATGTCAATGAGGAGGAGAATTATTTTAAAATATTAGATAGTTCATATAAAGAAAATAATTGTTTAAAGAAATTTGTTTTTTTTAGTATTTTATCTATTGCTCTTAGTTTGTTTCATATTCCATACATAAGTACCGTACATGTATATTTAACATTACTAGTCTAGGCTCACAGGTTCTCAGATCAGATATGAATGTTATGTCAGCTGCCAGCGATTGTACGCCTACTGCGCTTTTCTAATGGCTTTCCCGGCCCTGGATTAGGCAACATAATGAGATTTTAATGGGATAGTATCAACAGAATTATCAAGGCTATATTTGTATATATGGTAAAATGTAAGAAGTCTGACTGATGTATATCATCATATACATTTGTAAACAAGGGAACACTGGGGCAAGTGAAAACCCACGATTTGATTTACCTAGTATATAGTCTACATTATTTCAAATTTTCTTAAAGGATTTTTATTCAGGTCTTCCGCCACGCTCTGAAATGTGGAAGTACAATATAAGTATAAATAAAACTACCGGTATTAAAAAAATAAGTTGTGGTAACATAATCTATTCTTATTTTTCTCTTAAGCTGACAACGGCTTCAACCCCATTTGGAGTGAGACGTGTGAGTTTGACATCCTTAACCCTGATCTGGCGCTCATACGCTTCGTGGTGCAGGACGAGGACATGTTCGGCGACCCCAACTTCCTCGGCCAGGCCACCTTCCCTGTCAAGTCCATGAAGACAGGTTTCCGCAGCGTCCAGCTCCTCAACGGCTACAGTGAGGAGCTTGAGCTCACCTCACTCCTCGTGCACATTGATATCAGGAACCCCAAGGTAAATCCACCTGTGCCAGTCTCGCAACAATTTATTGGTAAAAAGTTGCGGTACTAAGTCTAGTATTATGTTTTTTCCCATCACATCTCATCTCATAATTGGCAACATCACTCACCATTTCTCATGTTCATAATGTAATCACGTATGTAACAAATAGTTTTTTCTAAACATCTACTCTAGATTAAATCATCCACAAACGGTTTGTATTGTAAGAAAATAAGATCAGGACACAAGGAAAACCATTCTACGGAATCAGCATGTCTTGTACATCAAATATCCTGAATAAAGAATATTCTAAAGAAATATTTTTGCGTTATTGAAGTGTTATTAGGAGGGTAGCCTCTAAGTGTTTTTCTGTTTTAAGTTGTATTTCGATTGAATGGGCGCAGCCTCCTTTTAGTATCACTATAGGAAAGGTATACTCTATACTGGAGCCTCTGTCGCACCCCTGGCTTAGTCTAAATTGGAGGGGTGGCCTGTCAGTGGCCACATGGGTCTGTTTTGACTGTGTTGGCTGGTGCTGTTAAGTAGAGGAGTGTATTGGCTTGGCCTGTTTGCTGTGAGTGACAGGGAGGACAGGGAGGGAGGTGTACAGACTGGCTGTGATTGACAGGGGGTTGGGTACTAGGCAGGGGGTTGGCTACTAGGATGGTGCTTGAGGATAAGTGAACAACCCTGAAAGCTTGTGAATAGTCACTAGGCAGGGGGTTGGCTACTAGGCATTCCTACTAGGCCAGGCCTACAAGTGTGATCTGACAAGCTACATCCTGTAAGATCTTTATCTTTGGATCTGTAGACTGTCATCTGTACATCTGTGTAAACTGATTTCAGTGAGAGGAAATATCTGAGGAGATCATCAGATAAGTTATGTAACTGAAGTGTAACATCACTGTGAAATGCCTCCTGCTGATTGTGGCCCAGAGTGGAGGAGGCCAGGTTTGGAAGTGAGTGATGGTTGCCTATGCAATCGAATGAAAAAAAGAAATACAAAAAAAGAACTATATACTAAAAATTAGAAGCAAAAGAAAATAGCAGTTAGGCAAATCAGCTGGGCTACCCTCCTAGTATCGAAAGATACTATAGCAATTGGGCAGTAGTATGTTGTCTTGTTTCATAGTAAAAGTGACCATTGTTTGCCTTGCAGGAGGAGGACTCCGAGGTGTACTCGTCTATACTAGAGTTGCGGGACGAGTCTGAGGATCTGCAGGCCGCCATTGAGGCCCATGAGCAGTCGGGCGACCTTACCGGTGCAGACCGACTCCGCGAGCACCTCACCCAGACAGAGCAACGACTACTGGAGAAGAACGAGGAGCGCAAAGCTAGGTAAACTGAAGAAAACACCAACTAGGAAAATGTATTTAAAAATAAAAAAACAACCCTGGCTATAGACTATAGGTGTTACTTATATAAACTTGTGGCACCAGCTCGTTGGACATGTAATTTGCTGTTGGGAACTGTCCATACATGAACAAATGTCATTATTAATTTCTTTGTTTTCATTATCAAAATATCTATTTCTAATATTATTATCATCATTTTCATTTACTTTGTATTTGTTTATTTTTCAGGACTCGGAACCTCTGGCGAGTACGAAAACCACAAAGTCCCAAGTAGGGTGTGAATAGAACGAGGCTAGCGTTTTATGACGTTGGATTTCAGAGCTAGACATATCAGCGCAGCAGTAGTAGGACAGTAAACCGGCAACTCTACAAGTCTACCATGTTTCCATATCTCAGACAAACAGTTCTAAGGCCACAGTGACCAGCAATGTGCGTGGTGCTCCATCTACCCTCTTCAGACAGTCCATTACATTTCACCATCAACTAAATCAGAGTTTTTTTTTAAAAAAAAGTTGAGCAAATCTAGCGAGCTATATTATGTTTATTACCATTTTTATGTTTATTACCAGTTCCGTATCGGTATGATGCGCTGAGACAAAAACAAACAGAACACGTGTATGAATGTATGTAAGATTTAGATATGGCATTTATCACATTTTCAAAAAAAAATCGTTCCTAATGAGATCATTTAGACATGAACGCCATCCTGCTGACTGACTGCTTCTGGAGTAAGCTATCTCCAAAAATGCTGTTGGGTATTTGATATAGTTAGGGCTCTTAGCTTTAGTAGGGATAAGTGGGGGAGGGGGTGGGCAGGGTAACTAAGGGGAGGGGTGGTAGTACCTTGTTTTGTTAAACCACACGACCATTGATAGAAGTGGTTTGTGAGGATGAAGAAGGATATACACACACCAATTTATAGATTTGTAAATTTAGAACAAGAAAGTGCTTACATGTTTGTCGTCTGCTAGGGAAGGATGTATTATTTAGCGATGATTGAGGGTGGTATGTTTGGGTTTGCTTGCGAGGAGGAGAGTACTCTATAATTCCAGGATGAATCATGTCTCAAGTATATATCTTACTCTACAGTAGTTGAGATAGCTGTGCCAATATAGGCTGCAAAAACTACACCACTTTTGCTGAAAGACTTCTTGGTGTAACTTCCCCCAATGCCAATTAGTTAATTTTAATCGAGGCTTATGAGATGACGCTATACTTATATTATTGAAGGTTGCTTAATAGAACACTTGAGTACAGTTATCAGATCGAATAGAAATTTCTAACATCCATATGGTATGGAGTCAATTTTACTTTTATTCCATTAGGGCTTTTACCTTAATCCCATGTAGACATTTCAAGATATTGGTCTTCCTGGGTTGGGAGATTGTTATAATAAGAAATACCAATAATTGCGGTTGACTTGCGCACTATTTATGTTAAAAGGTTGTAAACTTTGTTTGTTGCTAACCTTGACGGTATTGAACCATCGTGCGATATCACTTTGACATCATTAGATTGTTATACGTTTATTCTAATTTGTAATTGAATACGAAACTTGTGTGATATGTTTTGAAATTTTGAAATGTGTTAGCAGAGACATTTGAGCTGCATTATCACATTTCATTGTCTCACTTGATTGACTATTTGAAGATAAGTCCCAGTCTGCTGTTGATAATTTGTCTGTTCATGAAGCCCTGCATTAATTAATTAACTAATTATTTCTGTTATTTTGATGAGGATACCAATGTATATATACTGTCATATTGATTATACCAACGAGATTATATTTAACACTTAAATATAATCTCGTTGATTATACCATTCATGGACTCACCGTTCTTAGTATAAAATGTGTGTTTCTGATGACTTGAATCTGTTACCTTTTTAACCGAGTCTACATTCACGGGAAATACCTGATAATGGAGATGTTGAACGCTGGAGACAACTACTTTTTGTGACGAGACAATTTTGACAAATAATATTTACATGCACTTGGCGACCTGTTTGTGTGGACAGCCTACTATGGGTACAGTTCAAGGGTCAAGCCTCCAGAAAATGTACAATTGGCCTTTCCCAATCATCTAAAATAACCGAAATTTAAGAGAAAAGTGACGTTCAAAATACCGTTTAACACAATTAAAAAGAGACATGTTTATCAACACAATGCCAAAGGTGATTCTGATATACCAATTATTCATATTTTTCAGTCTAATTTAGCAGAAGTTACCAAATTTGTAGAGCTACCGAATGTGCATTTTCTGAAAATCTGACCCTCAAGCTTTAGTTCTGGTTTTTACCAAAAATATTCTTTACTGACTATTTTCTTTCCAACTGAGAGATTTAAGCGGTTGATGCTTATGTCTTTGGTTTCATCCAATATAACGTTCTGTACCGATTCGAGGCTATATTTGACCTATAATGTAAGACTGGAAATAGGTCGGCTGCCTTTGTCCCTACTCGTACATGAATAGCCTGTTAATGACGTGAACTTTCCAATCACTAAACTAATGGCCAGTACTTTTTTCTTACCCACATTGCTTCATATTTCTGCCTCAAACCCAGATTTAGAAAAACGCAGCAGTGTCCCCCCGATGCTGTGATTTTGTTATAATTCTAATTCACTGTTTATCAGGTAAGCCTATCAAAGTGCTAAAATAAATGATGACGCGTTTGTAGTATCGACCGCGCTAGTATTTAGTATAAACATATGTATGTTAATCACCTTCTCGTCATCCCCATGTGCAGAATTCTTTTTAGAATTAGGGTGGAAAGGTTTATATATAATAAATCCCATCTTGAAATAATTCGGATTAAATATTCGCGATAAGGTGTTTTTTCTCCATTGATGGAGATTTATAAGATTAAATGCCTTTTCGCAAAATTACATAGCCACATTTCTATCAGTCCCAGTCCAACACAATACATCCAATACAGATTAATTGAATTCGTATATTCGAGAAAGATGTTTTGAAATGATTATTCTGGTGGTGTAGGACTTAGGTTAAGGAAACAGACATGTACATAATAGGAAGATTAACAACCACAACGCACTAACGCAACCACTAAATATTGATACTTTACTACCGCTGTGGGGATATCTCGAGAGGCGCTAGGCCGAGGGCATCTGCATTGCAGGCCTCTCGAGTAACGGTAACGGTAATAATGTCAACGGTAATAATGTACTAATAGTTAGTGGATAGGTTAGTGTTGTGTGGTTGCTATATCTCCCTAATGATTAAGTGTCCTAGCATTTCATGTGGATGGTGTTAATCTTTACTGCTGTGCAGTTATGGCCAAGACAAAGTTCTGCTTTTCTTCAAAGGTTTTTAATGATTAATTGAACGGTGTTGTGACCAGATGAAATGCGACTACATCAATAGGGGATTTGCATGGCCGCCATCTCGAATCTTGATTCGCATGGACATATATGTCAGTTGTATGTCAGTGTCAAAGCTATAGAAAACATCCTATGTTCAACATGGAATATTTAAAAGGGATCTCATATGGATATCCATTTGTTTTACATGATTCCATAAAACAAGACTTCATTTTTCCCATCATGCAGTTGGTTTGATGATTTACACAAGCTAAGATATTGGTTTAAAAAAATACCCTAGCATTTTTCGATAAAAATGTTACTAAATATTTGTACGTCAGATTTGGACTAAATCTATCCCATCATGCGCTGTAAGAGACATGCAAATCCCCTATTAGCCAAGGCCACAAAAACGAACATGACCTATAGCAGTTTACCCATATAACATTTTTTCAGGGCTTGAATGAAAGAGCTTGATTATTTTATATAAAAATGAGTTACAAATTGTACACACTTGGTATATTTGTGTGAATGCATATATTGTATATTATTACATGCCCTCAGACCGGACAAGTTAGGTGAGGAAGCTAGGAGTGTACGGTATATTATTTATGATGACGCTAGTCTCATTGACATTGACTTCTGTTGATAACAATTTTAAGACACAACTTATATGCCACTGTATAAAATACGATGTATAAAGAGTGTACACCATTGTTGAAGAAGATACATTCTAGCTGCCCTTGCTATTATTATTCTTCCCTTCTCGTGTCGCTATACTCATGATGGGGTTGTCAGAATGAAGGAATTGATTTGTGATTTGTTACAGAAAAATGAGTCTTAAATCGCAAAATTGATATTTCAAAGTGTATTTACAATATGTCTGTCGTCTAGGAATGTTTTCATTTGGAGGTATCTAGCACTGTAAGTCGTATGACTTCATGTTCCAAATTACAAGCCTATATTAAAGATATCCTTGGGATTCTAAGGTCATCCTATGGAGTATATTTAGCTCCTTTCCTAGTAATTGTCAACCCAGAGATATTGCAAAAAAACTTTTTCAAAAAGAAAAACAAGGATAAAATATAGAAATATATAGAAAAATTTCTAGATTTCCTAAATGTTAATATCTTTGGAATCCACGTAATATCATCTTTTCAAATAAGATGGTATCTCAAAATCCTTTTTTTTTTCTCGACGAAAACTCATTTTTCTGTGACTTATCACATTTTGCTTTGATGGTATAATTTCCCCATCCATCCATCCACTCACCGCCCGTACATTCTGATTAACTTTTGCCATAGCTCCTTATATTCTTCGCCTTAGGTGTGATGAAACAATTGCCATTACATATCATCCGTACTTGCTTTTAGTTCAAACTTTGTCAAACAAGGTGCTGCCTTTGAGGTGTACATAAAATGCTTCATGAGATCTAAGAAAGTTTGAATACTTTATGTATACTGTTTACTACCTACGTATAAAAAGAGAAGAGGTCGCGGTCTAGATTTAAAATAAAATGACATATTAGATTATACATCCGTGCCTCAAATTATTGTAAGATAAGCATATAAGAATTGATTGAATTTGGTGTGACAAAATTGAGAAGAAAAATGTGAAATCATCTTCAATGTGGATTATTTGTTTCCAGACCTTTTGCCTAGAAATTGTGATGAGCCTGGAATGCGACAGAGAATATTCCATTTAAATAATTTGTACTCTCTTGATAACACTGGTGTGGTCCCGTTATCCCAGATGGATACAACCCAAGTATATCCAAGCTATAATGTAGAAAAGGAAATGAATAAATCCCTTATATTCCTCACTGAGCTTGCACGTTCTTTATTTTGAATGATTGTCTCGACTATCTTTTTACCTCTTTTCCCTATGTGTTTGCCACTACCGGAAAGGACCGAGAATCGGCCCTTTTCGACGAGGATGTGTTTGAAATACAAAAGTTTGTTTTTGTTTTATTGTTGGGGCGAAGAAGCCTAACATGTAGTAATAAGCGACTTAGCATCTTTAACATCTTCACCTAAGTTTTCTTGTATTTAGATCAAAAGTCAGAAAGAAACAATATCAACAACAAAAAATAGACTTGATGAAGGGCAATACTTGGCCTGAAAGCTAGTGAAATAAATATCGTAACCATAAATAAAGGGTTTATTTCCTACCTATCACATCAACTATAGTAGAACCAACCACCGGGAACCATCGATATACAAGCGATAATCCTTACCTCGATACAAATAAAGATAGATTATAAAAGTAAATTTCGGTCATATTTATAAGTCCAATTGAACATGTAACAAACACTGGACACCAGGTGGATATATACCCCCCGCCTGTGCTGCCCTCCATATATGGGCATGATTATATGATGGTAATTAATTATGGTACCCCTGATCGATTAGTTGGTTCTCTGCTAGTGATAAATTTATATGTACGTAATTATAAATATTAAGGGTGAGTGAGTGAGATTGTTGCTTTACGCCCTTATCAACACATTTAATATGGTTATATCAAGGGCGGGAGAGCTGAGAGGGAGGCCGTTTATGATCATACCCAGGAAATAGAGATAGAGAAGTGAGAGAGAGACACATGTAGCCTATCCTAACTCCGAACTAGTATTGCTTGGGGACATAAACATTGATATGCTACCTCGCAAGAGGCATGAATAAAGATATGTTCAAAAAAAAAGACAAGAGGAAAGAGACAGAGAGGCACTTTATGGTCATACCCAAGACCACAAATATTAAGGGTACAAATTTCAATGAAGGTAGGAGAGGATAGCAAGAACGTCCGACTCGAGCAAACTTCGAGCTGTTACCGTTTATATAACACAGTCATACATTATATTTCGATTGTTGCCATTTTATTTCGACTGTTGCCACCTGATGAGTCTTTCTAACACTACCGAAGGCTGCAGGTGGACTTTCTCTTGGTATTAAACACGGAGAATTGATTTAATATAAACATAATGGCCCCAAAAGAATCAATTCTTGACAGTAAATCAATTATAAGTCACTTATTTGGCTAAAAGGCACCTTCTGCTGCGTACGTGTGTTCCTGAGTCTGAAACTGAGCGATATTCACCCCTCCTCCAATCAACGCATTAGTTAGGCCTAATTAGGCTAACTAATGCTTTGATCGGAGGAGCAGGTTATAACATGTAATTTAGCGAGTTTAGTTATAGAAGTGGACCTGGGGAGGCGCGTCGATGCCATCGTTAAAGTACCAAGTCCCTATACTACTCAGGGTAAAGCGGTAGTGGTATCATTGCACCACCCTCGGCAGCCATAATACTTTTATCTGGGTCATTCTAGCGTTAGTGCCCACCGCTCGGTAGGCTAGGCCATACTAGCCTAGGCCTATAGGCTACCACTTGAGGACCTTCAAAAGCTGGCAGACATAACTTAATTTTACGTTTGTTAGATAACATTGGTAGATATTTGATACAACGAACATCAGGATGGTAGTATCTGGGTCACATCATCAGAAAATGTACAATCGGTAGCTCTACACATTTAGTAAATTCGGATAAATTAGGCTGAATAATGATAAGTAAATACTAGGCCTATGTATGTCTGAATATATTTGGTATGTCAAAAATATACAATGTATCCGGTTTATGTTGAACAGTATTTTGAAACTCATTCTTGTCTTAAATGTGGGTTATTTTAGACGATTGATGAAATCAAATTGTACATTTTCTGACGTCCATTTGCGACGTGTAGGCCTAAATGTCCAAAGTGGTGATTATGCGACAATTAATCCTCCGGTCTCCCTGGCTTATCTTAATTCGTAGCAGCTGTCTTCCGCTTCCCGTGGACAATGAGATAATATCTTACTATATATAAGTCCATCTCTCCTTGACTTGACCAACACATTCGATCCCGTCTGCACAAGCCCATAACATGAACGCTCTGGTGCTTGTAGTTCTTGCTCTCGCCGCTGTCGCCAGCGCCGAGAAGCCCTCCAGTTACATCATTGGTGGCACGGAAACGGAAGTAGGCAAGTACCCGTGGCAGGGCAGTCTGCAGTACGCTGGGTCCCACACATGTGGGTGTGTTCTTATATCGGAGGAATGGGCGGTCACTGCTGCCCACTGTGTCGAGAGGGCCTTCCCAGCCTTCTACGAAGTCGTTCTCGGCCTTCACGACCAGGTCGATGACACCAAGGGCAAGCCAGAAAGTTACGAAATTTCTGAGATGATCTCCCACGAGTATTGGCGTGTGTTGCCGCCCAACTTTGCCTACGATGTCGCCGTCCTCAAACTGTCCAAGAAGGCCAACCTTGAGAACAAGTTCATTTCTACTGTGAACATGGCTAGCTCTACTGATAACTTCGACGGTGCTAACTGCACTATCACCGGTTGGGGAGTGACTGAGATCGGAGGAGGCTCCGTGTCCCCCACCCTCCAAGAGGCCCCCGTCCAGGTTCTCAGCCTGGATGCTTGCCGTGGATACTGGGGAGAGGACAGAGTCGACGACGGCATGATCTGCGTCTTCGATGAGGGAGTTGCTGGAGCATGTAACGGAGACTCTGGTGGCCCACTCGTGTGCCCAGGTACCAATGGAACCACCCTGGCTGGAGTCACCTCCTGGGGAATCCGTGGCTGTGCACCTCTCTACCCAAGCGTCTACACCAGGATCTCCTTCTACAGGGATTGGATCAAGGAGAAGACCTCAGTCTAAGCCCATCATCGTCACCATCTCATATTTTTTGTTATTATTGAAATAAAGTTTATAAAAAAATAGGATTGATCCACCATTTTCTTTTGTGTCAAAGTAAATACTGTACACTTAAGCTACAACTGCGACATTATAAGCTATTATATTGCAGCTACAATCACCAAAAATATGTTTGCTTCATAACATTCGAGTTAGCATATGCATCAAACCAATCTAATTTATTTACATATGAAACCTTTTATAAATGTTCTGTTAAGATATCACAGTTATGATCAAGATTGCACTCAGAAGGATAGGATACTGTTTCAAACCCGTTCCAGGCGGAGGCAGAGAGCACATGATATTGTTGAACTAATGGTTCCAAGTTTCCTCCATTTTGGGGTTCAGGACGGGTAGTAAACTTGAATCTTCCTAATCCATCCAATTATTGAAACACCACACCCACTTACCACAGGGAGAATTCTAGAAATGGGAACGTGGACGTGATTTATATTCCACCGGGGGTGTTCTGTATGGTATAGTTAAATATACATAATTATGTCATACTAGAAATTTTATTTGTAGGTTATGCGAACATTTTCACACAGACAGTTGAAGAAAAACCACACAGACAATTGAACAAAAATCTAAATAAATGTATATGATTCAACACGTCATATTTCAGTCAAGAAACATCACCTTTAAAAGTTTAAGTTTTAAAGTTTCAAATTGCTTTGATTCATCTAGAATAAATAAATGTCTCTGTACTGGGGAAGATGGAACAGGCCATAGAGTTATTATATATTTGATATATAAAAATATTAAAAATAAATCATTTGTCAAAGTGCAAAACAAATTTTTATGAGCTTCTCAGATATGATTTTTCCCCAGCTTCTCAGTCTAGGCTCACAGCGTCTCAGATTAGATCAGCATGATACATCAGTGATTGGATGCCTACTGCACTAATGGCTTACCCGGCCCTGGAGTAGACGTCCTAATGCTATTATAATAATATTGTGCGGAGGCTTTCCCCCAGTTTGGAGGGATTCTCTCTCTTAACTCTGAGTTTAGGAGACTGGAGAGGCTTTCCCTGTCCCAAATCCACAACTGCTTTCCAATAATTGTCTGTTCTTCTACTTACAAATATAAACTTAATAGAGTCTTACATTCTACATCAGTAATGAAAAATTAATATATTTGTTATAACTTAGTGCCATGAATTGCTCTGAGACATTGACTCAGCAGAGGATCGTTTTCCTTATTTTTTGTTACACCATTTTTAAAATCCAGTTGGGCTTTAAATCCTTCCACTATTGGAGAGTTTAGACCCACTAATTTTGTTCCTGTGGTAAAATAATTTGGTTTCAACAACAACAACAACACATGAAAGATTTTCTTCTGGCAGATCCAGTGTTGAGATTTTTGAGATTATTGATATAATTATTTATTGCAGCTTTTCTGCCAGAGATGCACCAGTCAAGCTGTGCGCCTGGCATACAAAGACTGGCAAACCAAGCGGGTGTGTAGCTGATGCTACTCCGCCCCCCCCCCCCCCCCGGGACAACGCTGTGTGCAAGTCCATGGACAATCTGCTGGAGGAAGAATGGATTTATGAAATCCCTTCCCCTGTAGCGCCCCCTAGGCAAAAGAAAAACTTAAGCTCCCCTAGGAAATCTTTACCCTTGGAAACTGAGTCCGTAAGTTGAGGACTTACCTCAATTTTTTTCATGTAAATTATGTGATGTCACAGAAAAATGAGTCTCGAGTCTCAAAGAAAAGTTATTTTTTTAGATTTGATAGGCTGGATATAATTATGTCTTCCCTCTCGCTCCCATATAGGAAGCCTATACTAAGCCTAAGGACACTTCATTCCAGAGGTGAAATGAAGTACACGCCTACAACACTTATTGGCACTATGCCAGAACCGCACTCAGGTATACTACTACCGCACAAGTGCTGCCACCTATCACTATAGCTAGAGACGGTCTATGTCCTTAACTTGCTCTCATTATTGGTACTATTGATTCCCTTATAAAGACTTATTGCCTTTCCTATTTACCTTTAATGACACCTTCCATAGCCTCCCCCTATGTGTATTCTCGTGGATGCCTCCCCTCCACTCCATGTCACATATTATGATATACCTCTCCTACACCCTACACACTCCTCCATTATATTTGCTTTCTTTCTTTCTTTCTTGTTCTTCTCCCTCCCCAACCTCTCTCTCTCTTTCTTTCCTATCTCTTTTTCTCTCGTTCTCTCTCCCTCACTGTCTCTCCTTCTCCCTCACTTTCTCCCTCATTCTCCCTCTCCCCCTATTATATCTCACACACGCTCTCTCTTTCTCTCTCACTCCCTCTCTGTCTCTCCTTCTCTCTATTCTTCTTTTCTCTCCCTTCCCCCCCCCTCTCTCCACCCTTTCTCTTTTTCTTTCTCTCTCTCTCCACTAAGATCAAGCAAAACATTGAGACTCTAGCTGTAGATGTATAAGTTACACTACTTAAACCACTAAACACCTCAAAACCTGAAAACATTCCGGGACTACGTGGAGATCCTGTGGGGGAAAACACTACAAAAAATTGCAATTTTGCAACTTTAGACTTATTTTTCTTTGACACATAACATTAGAATTATTACAGATATGATTTTTCTCTATCTTCAAGACTCAAGATTGCAAAGGGATTAATCATACAGAGAAGTAGCTTATCAAAGGTATACCATTCAGATAAAATAACTTTCGTCTATTCATATTTACTCTTTGATGAAAAACATGTTGGAGTGACTACTGTCATTAACTATCAGGACAGTGAGGTGCTTCACAGATCTATGTTATTGATTATCCTGATATATTTCCATTCCTGAAGTGGGCGAAAGATTGAATTGTCAAACTGAATGAGTTTTAACATGCAGTGCCTCTCTTTATTTCAGTGGTTGTTATTTATATTGAATTCAAATATTCTTTATTCAATCTTTATAGAATAGAATAGATAATCTTTTATTTGTCCAAATGAAGTACAGTTACAGTGGGTTGTAGACAAATAGGTCGACATGCGTATGCATCAGATCTTTATCCAATGTATATCTTCCAGCGGTTACCTTAATTTGGAATAATTTCTAAGATACTACCTTTGGCTAAACGTAATGGTATAACATCTGTATTACAGGCCTGTCTATTCGGGCTCTAGATTTGAATTCATTTAAGTGTTGGTGGTTACAGAAAAGAGATTAAGGCTAATAAGTCTACTTAGAAGAGATAAGGAAAGGGTTATTCGTTTTCATTGGATTCGATGAACTCCCTTTACTTCTTCATTAATAGAATAATATCCAAGATACAACAACCAACAAATGTGTATTCTGTTTCAAGAGTATCTCAATACGACACCAACTTCTTTTGGATTTCATATGAAAGGGAAATAAGAATGAAACAAATAGAAAGATATAATATAAATAGTAGAAGATGAGTGACCAAAGATTCTGGAGACTACATAAATCCTTCCTCACAGTAGAAAGAGGTGCATCATTGCTTAGATAAGTGGAACTAAAACTTTAAACAGGAAAATGTTCCTTAAGAAAGGCTCAATCTATAGAGAAAACTCATAATAATATCTGCTCTGTTGTGTGTTTAGTAAAGGAAAGAGTTAAATATTACATTTATAGAGAGTCCAACTAGTACATGTAAAAGGCAATTGAATTACAGGGCCCCACTATTATGAAAGTAAGATGTAAATAATGAAGGGAACAATTAGCCAATTCAGAGTAAAGTGCAGGTAAACAAAATTAGATTGAATTCCAAATGCCATATAGTATCTTTGATAATGGTCAGTTCTTGCAGCTGTTACCATAATCAGTTTGTGCTGCATAGTGAAGGTCTTTCATTTAACATTTAACATTAACATTGCAAGTACTTAGACTAATAGAAAATCCAGTTGTGTTTAGTCAAGAATTGAAACGTGTACTTCTTACATGAATGTATGATAGTCAATACTCAGTAAATGTGAACCCACACCACTGAAACTGTCTGAATCTTGGTACTATAGATGCACTGATAATAAGAAAAAGGATTCCTTACCTCACCCACTACTGTAGTTCCTCGAGTAAAATGAAGTCCATCTACATATATGCTGTCACCCCATCTCATTATTAACCACATCGCTCATTATTTTTCTTCCAGATAATATCTTGATATGTACATGGAAATAATTCACATTTAAGATCTAAAGAAGTTTTTAAAATATCCACTTCCAGACTCGATTAAATAAGATTCAGGGTACAGCGAAAACCGTTCAGCAGAATGAGCATACTGTGTCATCATATCCTGAATAAAGATATTGACAAAAAAGTATACAGGTTTCTAAAGTAATACAGCTGTTGGGGACATAGCGTATAACAGCAGAAATAAAATAGGCAAATAGACTAAAAATACCAAGTCAAAATCTCGAATTACCTCGAGATCCCGTGGCAGATAATTTTTTATATCATTTCCATTCTCATGAGAAAGTATACTCTAATCGTGATTTATGATCGTACTCTATGATTGTGTGTGCAAACTTTATGATTTCATTTTACCACTTGTTATTGGTCTCTGTGGTTTTGTACAAGTAACAAATTCATGATCGTCTTATTAAGAAAAAGAATGTTACCCTTATTCTGGCGCCAATATATTTTTGTTCCTCAATAAATACATTAAATCATGTTATTATTATTATTGGAATGTATCTTACTTCTGTGCACATTCACGTTGACTATATCCTAAGAAATCTACATTTAAATTTGTCCGTGCTTTTTTTGTATTACATCCATGGGTGTTTTAGTCTAGCTACCCTGCCATCCTGACACATACACATCCATTCTTTTCATATCTTTTAAACATTTCTCTTCTCTGTTTCTAATCTATTAAATCTTCATTTTATCAAGAAGCTAGTTGAACATGTAGCACGAATATCGACTAATATCAATATAATGATATCGATTTGTCTGAGAATTGGGCGGTGAGTATATAAAAACAATAAAGCACACACTCTTCAGACCCTTATGGCTGTACTTTGAAAGTACAGTCACCAGTGACTCCTCCTAGTTTGTTTACTGGTATTAGCCAGGTCCTCAGAAAAGGTACAATTGGCAGCTCTATATGTTATTTATCAAATTCTGAGAAATTAGGCAGAAAATGATTAAATATTAGATATATTTGATTATATTTGGTATTGAATTGGTTCAACATATCAGTTTCATTATGTTGAACTGTATTTTGCACGTCATTTTTTGTCTTACATTTGGGTTCTTTGGAACAGCATTCCAAACCATAATTATTAAGAGATAAGAATGAATTCAGAACATTCCCGAGAGGTTACACGTTAGAAGAGTAGAAGGAACAGAAAAGGAGGAAAAAGAAAACGTAAAAGAAGAAGAAGAAGAAGAAACACACAAAAAAACCATGAGTCACTTCTAATTCCCCCTAATTACTGTTAAGATCGGGCAGCAAACCCTTCACACTCATGTAAGCATGCAAGACTTACCCCAAACCAGATTGAGCAAACTGCAAGGCTACTTAGCCGCCACATGTATTTTACATTTTTAATATTGTACTTTTATTGTATATTGTATGTAATGTGCTAGAAATATTTATTACTGTAGGCCTAATTAGAAATAGTTCTAAGGCCCCATCGGATAAATTGTCCCTGACAGAGACCAGAGACCCATTTTCCATATTGACACTTTATACAACAACATGGAAATACATTTTAGAGTACATTGAAGGCGAATTGTACATTTTCTGTCGACTACACCCATCTATAGGTGTGAGTGTTTATTTATGGACTAACCATAATCTGCAGGCCTGTATATAGGAAGGTGTGGGTGAGGAGCAGTAGATAGTAGCCGTCTGATCAGCATCGTGTATACACGAGCGTCATGGCGTCGGCCGGTGCAGCAGCAGCCTTGTTCTGCCTTCTTGTCTCCCTCTCTCACACGGCAGTCATTGGTAAGTTCATTTTTACTTTCATTGATTTTGTTTAAAGATTTTATTTATACTGTGATAACATTTCCAAATTTCCCAGTTCGTATGTCACAAGGTGGTATAATATAGAGACTTGTAACTAGCTGTATGCAAGAGTTCAGTTAATACAAGAGGGTAATATAGATTTCACATGTATGTGGGGTTTATGTGGGATTGTCATGGCAAACAATCTGCTTATTGCTAAGATTACCGTTGAAATTAAAATTTATGACTTGATTTTGAAAGCATATATATGATAAATCTGTTAACTAACTCTTTGGTTTCAGTCGCTTAGAATATTCAATATTCAACATTCAATCTCGTTGGGCATGCCGTGCTAATGAGATGACTAGCTAGTATGGGGTATACAAGGGGTTTTCAGGGGGAGACTAGAATGATTTATGTTGTTGAAAATTAGGCTTAGATTTTATTACTACGATTATTACTAATAACTAAATCGTTAAGATTAGAGAATACAAACCCCCTACGCCCCATAACTGTTCCCTATGATAAATATAAAATTAAGGCTTAAATTTTTAAATCAGAATAAATGTTACAAAGTATATGCACAACGAGAAAACTTATTATTTTCATTCATTTCGGTCTCCGAAATGTAATTGTGGGCTTCCATGAAGTTCTGTAGCAAAAACAACTGGACAAAATTCACCAAGAATTTGGTCAAATGACTTTTAGATGGTTTGCAACAAAACGGAACAAAAGTAGATTTTTTTTTTATTTTACTGACGTTAACTCAAAGTGCAGCTTTGAAAAAAGGAGGTAGTGGTGTTGCTAATACAATCAATAGAAAATGACAAGAGGGAACAATGATGGCATTTAAAAAATGTAAATATAGTTAAATTAAATAATAAATAATATAAATCTGTGATGTATCAGGTTATAACACGATGTTTCCTAGTCTATACCTGTTCGGTGTCGCATTTTAGTGCACTATTAGTATGGAGAATATGAAAAGAGGATATTGCTTTTTATCTTAGTTCAACACTCGTTGTTTGTTTCTTGAACGTTTATCTTTTTATTGTCACCATTAACCGATCGTAATTAACTTTACAACACATACAATAGACATTCCTATACTAGATCTGGTATGCTTGTCACTAATGACTTCTAAAATAACGATTTGTTGTGCGAAATCTCAAATGAATTAATGTTCTCTTTTGGGGGTTGATTGACCCTCCTAGGCGTCTGAATATATGTGTACTAAATTTCAAGACTGAATATATATACGTATACGCATTATGCATCCTAGGGGAATATATTTCACTGCTTTATTAGTAATCGTCTGCACAGAAATATCGCTAACTATTTTTTCAAACATAAAAAGATATAGAAGTACTTATTACATATATATCCTAACGTTTAACATCGTTGCACCCCGCCTGATCTCATCTTTTTAGATATGACGGTATCTCAAAATCCTTTTTTTTTCGACTTAATTTAAGATTCATTTTGCCTATATCTTCCAACCGGATAGTTTCATTTCATATCAGTATAATATATATGTAGACATGTGCAGTGACGTCTGCTAAGTAGTGAAGACCTAGATTGGAGGCATATTATTTGAATTCATAACTAAGTAAACAACTCCACATTGGTTATCTTGGAATGTACCTGCGTTGGTGCAGGCAAACTTGCCAGGGCTGAACACGGTGCCGGTGTCATATCGATTATTGACCTCATCGAACAGTTCCATCAAAAATCGACCATAAGGGCACCCCAAATGGGTTATATTTTGACATCAACAAATGTCTCATTGTCTTTGATGCAAATTAAGCATCATATCCTACGCAATAACTTTCGGATAATGCCTCCTATAAAATGTCATCAATAATAAAACAATTATTTATCTATCGAATATCCATCCCCTTTATGCATGTGTACTTAGGTTTAAATTCTTATTGAACTTATACATAAGGTCCTTTATTAATGGTATTCTATCGAATATTGACCCTACATATGCATGGAGGAGGGAGGGAGGAGGGGAGAGGGAGGAGGGGAGAGGGAGGAGGGGAGAGGGAGGAGGGGAGAGGGAGGAGGGGAGAGGGAGGAGGGGAGAGGGAGGAGGGGAGAGGGAGGAGGGGAGAGGGAGGAGGGGAGAGGGAGGAGGGGAGAGGGAGGAGGGGAGAGGGAGGAGGGGAGAGGGAGGAGGGGGAGGGAGGAGGGGAGAGGGAGGAGGAGAGAGGGAGGAGGAGAGAGGGAGGAGGAGAGAGGGAGGAGGGGAGAGGGAGGAGGGGAGAGGGACGAGGGGACAGTTAGGGCGGAGGAGAGAGGGAGGAGGAGGAGAGAGATGAAGAGCAGACAGACAGATGGAGGAGGGGAGTGAAGAGAGAGAAATAGAGAGAGAGAGAAAGTAAGAAAGAGAAGGAAAATTTACAGGGTGGGGAGAGCGAGAAAGAAAGAGACAGAGACAGAGAGTCAGAGATAGAGAGAGAAGGAGGAGGGCAGCGAGAGACAGAGAGGGGTGGGGTGAGCAATCGATGGTCGGGGTCAGTTCTTAACTGTCAAAAACTGACCCCTGGGTCAGTCTTCCATGGGGGTCCATTTTCGTTCTGACACCGGTATCTCCCGGCTTGGTTTTATCTTGTTAGCGTTTGCTATCGCTAATTAGTCGCTTCTCAGATGAGACATGTCGGTCTATTGTTAATCTACTATTCAAACACTCCCACTTCCCACTTCAGTGGACAGATATGATACGTTGGGAATCTAGGCGGTCCACAGACCCAATTCCCTTGACTAGAAAGTAAGCTAAGTGCAAGTGTATTTGCTCATAGGCTTCGGATTCTTTTTCGTGGCATTATGATTCATTGCAGAACTATTGATTTGATTGTTATCATTGAATAGTTGGGATCGGCTATGGTTTCTTGTTTTCATTTTTTTTTTTTTTACGTTTAATAAGCATATGTGATGACAATCATGATTAATATATTTGCGGTGCAGTTGTTTTTCTTCTTTTGAATAATTTTTGCTGAGCTATATATGGGGGAAATCGTTTGAATATGTACAATTCTCCTTCACCAATCCTCTCAAATAATTTTTTTTTCAACCTAAATATAGCAGAATTGACTAAATGTGTAGAGCTGTCGATTGTACATATTCTGACGACCTGACCTGTACACTAACTCTTAACCCTCGCGTCAAACATTAAGAAACACGAATTTAAAGTATGATAAACTTAAAAAATAAAGTCGTCCAACATCCAACAAAAGTAATTTTATTAGACCACTGTCAACTTCAAGATCACTGGTGGGGCTGCTACCTACTGACCTGCCATTTGGAATTCACTAGACCTGGAAGTATAGAGAGAGAGACAGACATAGTTACCATATAGATAGAGAGGAACGAGAGAAGGGGAGAGAGGGAGGGGAGAGAGGAGAGAGGAGAGAGAGGGAGGGAGAGACAGAGAAGAGAGGCAGAGACACAGAGGAGAGAGAGAGGGAGAGACAGATGGACAGGGACAGAGATAGAGCAGAGAGAGAGGGACACAGAGAGGAAAAACAGACATAGAGAGCAGGGAGGGGAGAGACAGAGACAGAGACAGAGACATGCAGAGGAGACATAGACACAGGGACACAGAGAGACGCCACACACCTCCAGCATAAAGGGCCTAATCCACTAAGCCAATTCTCATGCGATTCTCACATAATTTAGTACAAAAGAGTCCTCTGCGGCGCAAAAACGCATGACAATCGGCTTAGTGGACTTGGCCCTTAAGGCTGCGGGGCTTGCAACTTTGCAGAATCATTTCTCCCTGTATTCTATATAAACCATTTATATTTCCCCATTTGTTAATTGATCATCTGATATCAACATCATGTTCACCATTCAATATTATGTTGTCTCTGTATTCTTGCAGAAAGACCCAGTTTACCTGCAGTGCCGGACATCCCAAAGCCAAATGTGAATGTAAGAATCTATTCTCATGGTTACATTAGGAGTTATTCTATTTTCTTGGGAGGTGGTATTACCCATAAACAAGGAGGACAGGGACTAGTAAGTTGGTTGTGGTTTGTGTTTATTGGGGTCCAACGTTTCGGCCAACATGAGGCCTTATCAAGTTTTCTGTTCTAGTGTCTTATTTGTAACAAAGCGTAACGATTATGAGTATTTATTTTAGTTTTTGGTTTAAGTTGCAAGCATAGATTTTGACAGGTGAAGAGTCTTAGGTGAAGTCGCCAAGAAATGTACAATGCGCCTTCACCAATCCTCTCAAATAGCCCAAGAATGAAGTTCAAATTACTGTTAAACATAACAAAAAATATTGGTTTCCAAGGTAACCTCAAATATAGGCAGATATCTCCAAAGTCACACCAAATCACAAAATTTCAATATCAGATCTTAAGCACGGAGGGTGTTAGCTTCAATTTGGTATAATATGGGGGTATAATATGCGAGCTGACAATTTTTTGCCCCCCCTTGCTGCAGTACTATAAACGAACAGATTTTTAAATCAACCTAATACCAAATATACTCAGATATACCCAGTAGATATCATTTTCAGTATGATTTAGCAGAATAATTATATAGGAAAAGTGGAGCTTCTGATTGTATACGTTGTGATGATCTGACGTTTAATGGTTAATAAACCAGTGTTACATGTGAATGGGTGAAGGCAGCTGGAACTGTACAATTCACCTTCACTACTCCTCCTAAATAACACACATTTAAGACAAAAATGATATACATTTGTATTGACCATTTTTCAGTGTAATTTAGCAGACCTGTCTAAATGTGTAGCGTTGCCCATTGTACATTTTCTTTTTTTTCTTTTATTCAACATTTTTATACAGCAAGACAGCAAGACCAAAGCTCACAGCATCTGTAATGATATTCTGCCTGGCGCTGTGTCTAGTGTGGTTTTATCTAACTAGGTGCATGACTATATAATGTAACTAAACATAGGAACAAATAACATAGAAATGATAGTATCTATCAACATTATATACATACGGTATAACGACGATTCACATCCTCTGTTTTATAATATGTGATGTGTTACAGACGAATGAGTCATACAAATCGCATAACTGATATTTTTCGAATGTTTCCGACCGGAATATCCCAATTTTCCCCAGGAAATCTTTCTAGTAATGTTCTCATATTTGGGGTGCTTAGAGGGTCTCAGTTAGTACATGTACCAAATTTCTAGACTGTGTATTGAATAATTCTTTGCGTTTCTAAGATCATTCTATGGAGTATATTTAACTACTTTAGTAGTTATGTTCATACACTATCTTCAAACATAAAATAGATTAAGGTACTTATTATGTTTTCTAAAGGTTAACATTTTGGAATTTCCTTGATCTTGTCTTCGTAAATATTATGAGATCGCTAATCTATTTTCTGCGTCTAATGACTCATTTACGGTGACACATCACATATGAAGTTATTTAACAAAGATATATTCACCCAGATTTAAATTCTCTGAAATATTTTCATAACTGCAGGAACCTCTGGTGACCGGTGCGGCGTCTCCAGAGCAGAGTCCAGTAGACAAACTACAAGGAATTTTCGATGGCTCCAAGTCCAAGAATATCGAATTAGCCTTTGAGAAGTTTGGGAAATCTGTGACGGCTCTAGGAGACCAGTTGAAACTTGCCTTTGATAAGGTAGCGGCAAAAAATAACCTCACCAAACTTAAACTACCTGAGATATTCAAAATCAACCAGACGAAAGTAAAAGCAGTTGTGGAGAAAATAAAAGGAGAGGCTGTCAAGGCACTGCATATAGCACAAGATGGATTGAAAAGTTCTGATGGCATCGTCAAAGATATAGAAGTTGAATCAGAGAAAGCTCTTGAAACAGCAAAATCTGCAGAGCAGAGTATAGAGCAAACAGTTGAGCAGATCAAGAACAACAAGAACCAGGTCAATAAAGCTAGACGATATCTGCAGTTGAGGAGTCAGCTGTTTGCTGAGAGACGTCAAGAGGAAAAGAAACCAGACCTTGTTCCAGAACATGATCCGATTTGGGAAGATATTATTACCAAGGTAAATGCTATAAAAGACACGCTTGATCCTGAGAAAGCAAAAGCTGCCCTTGACAAAATCCAAGAGGCCTTCAAGGAAACAAAGGAGCGATTTGACAAAGCAGCTGAAAAGTTTCAAAGTCCAGAATCAAGAGTAAGAAGGAGCACCACATCTGATACACAAAAGTTCAATGATTTGTTTGATTCCCTGAAGGAGGCATTTAAAGAAGAGAAATTGCAAGCTGCCTTTAAGAATGTGGAGACATCACTTAAGGACCTGGGACAAACGCTGGAAACAAATGGTAAATCAATCCAGGAAGATCTAAAGGAATTTGACAACATGGGTCAAGAGCCTAAACCAAAACGAACCAGAAGGGACCTACATGAAAGTGAACATGTCAAGGAAGCTGAAGGAACAAAAGAATTGGAGCAATCTCTTGATGCTCTAAAAGAAGCATTTGATCCAGAAAAAATAGAGAAAAAGTTTGATGGAATACGTGAGTCGATGAAGCAAATAGAGCAAGATCTAAACAAGAAGCTCAAGGAACTTAAGGCTATATTTGATGAAAAGCAGAAGGAAGTGAAGAATGCCAAACGTGGAGTTGTAACAGATGAACCCAAGGCTGACGATGATGAAAAGATAACAGAAATCGTAAACGAGTTCAAAGAGATTTCCAAGGATGTTAAAGGGGAAGAAGTAAAAGATGCGTTCATTAAATTTGCTGAGAAAATCAAGGGTGTCGGAGAGAGATTCAATGACAAAATAAAAAATATCCTGCAAGACATTGGATTTAAGCTTAAAGGTGAGACAGAGCCTAGTAAAGCAGAAAACAAAATAGTTGCTCCAGTACGCCCAAATCTACGGCAAATTGATGAAGTAGCTAATGTAAAAGGTGTCAAAGATGCACTTGACACAGAGCACCTTGACGATTGTTTCCAACAGTTTGAAGAGTTACTGAAAGCATTCAAAAACAAGATAGTCAGCAACATAGAGGCAATGAATGAGAAGGTTGAGACTAGAGAATTAGCCAAGGGAGACAAACTGTCTGAGGATTGGGAGGGATTTAAACAGGAATTTGATAGGAAAGAAGTAGAGAAAGCATTCAAGGATTTATTTAATCATCTAAAACAACTGAAAGAAAAATTGCATTCAAGGGCTAAGCACATTGAAAATGACCTTTCATCCTTGGAAGGCAAAGAACCAATAGTAAAGAGGTTTTTGGCTGAGTCAAAACAGGATGATGTAAATATCGATGAGGGGTTAAAGAAGCTAAGAGATACATTTGATGAAGCCCATATTGAGGAGGAATTCCAGAACATTGATTCAGCCATCATGGAATCAAATGAAGAATTTGACAAGGGTATCCAACAATTTAGAGAATGGCTCAATTCCGACAAGCTGGAAATTCGCAGGAAGGCTTTACGTGAAATGGCTGAACAGGAAAAGGAAAAGAATGATGATTTTAAAAAGGTTCAAGATGCCATCAAAAAGAGTGTAAAAGATTTATTAGATTTATTCAAAGATGTAAAGCCAGAGGATTTTGAGAAACCTTTCCAAGAAATTCGGGCTAACCTTGAGAAAGTTGGCTCTGACCTGAAAGAAGTAATGAAAGAGATAAAAGCAGATATGGGATTAAAAGAAGGACCATCCTCCATTGATGCAGGCCAACACCCTCCACAGAACCCTGAAGTATCTATCACAACCCCTCCTTCTAGAATTAAGCGCCAAACTCAGAAGCTAAACAGTGATGATAAAATCATTGAAGACATCAGCCAAATGTTTGAAGACATATCATCAGAATTACCTAACAAAGATTTGGAAAAAGAGATTCACGATGTTCAGAAGTACTTAGATGAGCTCTGTGCTAAATTCACTGCCTTTGTTCGAGACATCATGGGTAAAATTGGAAGCAAGAATGAAAATGTACCAAACGTTCAGAAAAGAGCTGAGGATTTAACTGGATTAGAAGATTTGTTAAAGCAAATGAACCAGACCTTTGATGCCGAAACAATAAAGTCTGAATTCAAAAATCTATGGAAATGCCTTGAAGATCTTGTTAAAAGAATGCATGACGGTACTGAAATGCTGGAAGCACCCTTCAAGGAAGAAAGTGAGAAGAGGCCTAGCAGAGAGCTAAAGGAGGTGGCCAATTCTACTGCTGCTGTAAACAACAAAGTCTATCAACAAATAAAAGATATTCTGGTAAAGATAAAGACTGCTCTTGACCCTGACAATTTGAAAAAACATTTTGAGCAATTGAAGCAGGATATAGAAAAAGTGCGAGCAGAAGTTGAGCAGGAGTCTAAAGCATTTGAGCAATCTCTTGATGAGAGTGCCTCCCCAAAGAGACAGGTAGACAAAATGGACCATCCTGCAGTCGAAGAGCCAACAATGCCAGAGGACACCAAGGACAATGATGACAAAGTGGTAGTAGACAAGGCATTTGAACAGCTAAAGGGTCGACTAGCTCACATACTCCAAGTGTTCCAGTCTGCTGTCCAAGAGCTTCGTCAAAGGCTAGGAAAGGAGCCACAGATGCAGCACAACAAACGCTCAGATAGTCCACCACAGAAAACTGAAGAAAAACCAAAAGATGATGGATTTCGTGGCAAACTTGAGGCACTTGGTGACATAAAGAGTCTTAAACTTGATGATTTGAAAGCATATTTTTCCAAACTGCGGGATGCCTCAGTCGGCATGGAGAACAAGATATTTGATGCTATTAAGAAAATAGAGGACCACTTGAAAAAGATTGACAAAGATTTTACCAATGAGGTGGCTTTGAGTAGTGCAGTGAAAAGAGAAAGTGATGATGGCAAAGACAACAACAAACCAATTGATGATATAAGTGTGGCTTTCAGCGAATCCTTTGATACTGATGCCATACAAGCAGCATTTACAGAACTATATGATGCAATGAGCAAAGCAGAGATAAACATGGAAAAATGTTTTGAGAACATACAAGGTGACTTGAAGTCTCTTACTGACACCGAAAACCAGATGAAGCGTTCATTCTTGCCATCTGTTCAGGAAAACAGCAAACTTACTATTTCAAATGAAACAATAAAACTCCTAAATAAAATGAGACATGGCCTTGAGAAACTTCTGAAGAAGTTCAATCCACAGGATTTGAAAGACTCTTTGAATAAGTTGCATGAAAAGATGAAGGATGCAGAAGAACAGGTTGATAAAGAAGTTGAGGATCTTGTGGAAACATTCACAGAGGATGATGTAGCAGTCATAGAAGGAAAGAACCCAGAGGAGCCAGAGGACAAGCCTAAACCCCAACCGCCCATCCAGAACCCAAAGGACAGCAGAGAAGAGAGGGATGTTGTGAAACCTAGTGACCTGGAGCCGACACCAGACCTAGACAGGATGATGGATGCTCTAAGTGAAGAGAAGTTGACAAAATTTAATGAAGCTCTCAAGAAAATGCTCACAGAGGGAAAAACATTGAGCGATGCCTTGCAGAAATTTGTTAATAAAGTAAAACTTCCTCCGCTGCCTGATCTGGTCAAACTGAAGCCACTGCAGATAAGATAGTGGGCAGGGTTAGGGAGGTTACTTTTGAGAATAAACAGGGATGGATGATGGTCATAATAAATATAAGGTAATTACTTACCAATATGTAAACCCATTGAACATTAAAACAGGCCTATCAAGCCTTCAGCAATGCACCAACTATTAGAAGCCTAATATTACACAAATACATGGAACACAGACGTTGCTTCTTTTTCCTTTTGCAAAACGTAATACTTTTTGTAAAATTGACATATTGGATAAGCCGGTAAATCAGGGTCTCTTGGTAAAGGCAGCTTCTTGAAACTACCATTTTTATTCAGCAAAAAATATATATGGTCGAGTTTTGATACTTTTATTTGACCAGTTTTAATATCTATAGATATAATAAGAATTACAAAATATGCATAACCCATTATTTTCGTGCGTCGCCATATCTGTCTAAAGTGCAATCGGGTATTTGCATGTGCCACTGCGCATGTCTTACAGTGCATGCTGGGATAGATTCAGTACAATTGACATACAAAAACCTAGCAACATTTTTATCGAAAAATGCAAAGATCCTACCAATATCATAGGTTATGTAAATGACCTATAAAAATCTAACGCATGATGAGAAAGATAAATTCTTGTTTTATTTATTTAATTATGTAAAACATGCCTATTTACATGAGATTACTGTTAAATATTCAATCCTGAACTAACCTGTTTGCTATAGCTTTTACACTGACTTACAACTCCCATAATTCCATGTGAATCGAGATGGTGGACATTTAAGTCACCCTATTTGTATTCTATCTAAATCACTTGTATATCCAGTGGACATGTTTAATCCATGGAATTGCTTGTTTGATTAATTGATCTCACTGTTCACTGCTATCTACGTGTTAGCTTGGTACATCTATGCATCAATTATTTTGTAATTGGTTCAAGTTCTATTGAATAAATAAATATGTGCTGTGCAAATAGAATTATTTCCTTTGTGTTTTGAAAAATGTTTGATTTGATTTGATTCAGGATAAGAAATACACAATTACATTTCATGATTTCACCACAACCTGAGTGGTTTTACAAGAAATTAAATTATAACGATAGAAAGTGATTACAATGACATAATAGTGACAATAGCTTACAATATCCTACTTATCATTATATTTGGGTTTTTGGAATCGTTAATAAAATACAGATCTCGAGCTCGTCGTAGTACTGTTCTCATCTTTGGAGTATTTAGCGCTCGAATTTGTATATAAATACATATATATACCAAATTTCAAGATAGTGTATTAAATATATTCTTGCGTTCCCAAGGTCATCCTAAGTATTAGTTACTTTACTAGTAATATTGTCCACCCAGAAATAATGCAAAAAAATTTCAAACATAAAAAAAATCGAACATAGAATATAGAAATACTTTTTCTATTTCCTAAATGATAACATCGTTGGAATCAACTTAATCTCATCTTTACAAATATGATGGTATCTCAAAATCCTTTTTGTTTTAAACGTGTGACTCGTCTTTCTGTGACACATCACATATATGCATATATATACATGACAGATGCACCAGGTGGTGCCACTCCCTAGTGGCCAGACCCGTCTCTCTCCTGATTCAGTTCCTTCCAGTCGTTTTCCAGTCAACACCACTGATTCTACATGCTTGTAAACATTCGCTTAATCAGGGAGGTATCTGTATATACCTCCCTGGTTTAATGGAGCCTTCAGGCTGCCGTTTATTGACCGAAAACACATACATTGAAGAGAAAGACGGAAGACATATTTATGAAATAGTGGATCATGATTTACATCGAAGTTACAGAAAGGACATTATAATAAGGACTTGGCCTCTAAATGAATTTTTTTTAAAAAAATAACACAGGAATAAAAGATATTCCAGAGTCCCTGGCGCGGCGTGTTTTGATTTAAAAACAATTAATTCTACTCATAGCCATTATATAAAGCAAAGATTCCACAAAAATATAGATCGTTTTTGCATCACAGTTTACTAACGATGTATTGCCAGCTTGGCAATCCGAGGTAACTGAGGATTTGTTTTTCTTCTTTTTCTGTTCATCCTCGTTCTCTATAGCAAACAGTACCAAACGTACTAACACTTTTATAACAATTCATTTCGCTAACAAGAACTTGGAAAACAATATCATTATTGAGAACTACAATTTAGTCCGATTCGCAGCCTAAAAATGTAATGTAATGTATACTTGTGATACAGGTTATTTGGTCATTAGGTAATGGACATTACTTACCGTCTTTGTGAAATTTAATTAAATTTGGTTAGAACATCAGTAATTAAAAAATAGAAGATCAAAGAAAACGAGACACAGATGACACAGATATATAATTATATAGGCCATACAATGTGTTCGGTATGTATATAATACATGTAAGTATAAATTGTTTCCTTATCGAGATAGCTTATACATAGCTTAATTATTAAGGTATTTGATAATTTCCTTTATCTTTTTCATGTTAAAATACAGTATATTATAGTATTGTTATATAAATAATCATATATAATATGAGTGTATTTGTGTAAAATCCTGGACTCAATTACAAAGAAAATTAAGAATTAAGCCTTTCTCAACTTCTCCCGCTGTATTTAGTCCAAAACAAGAGTAGTTTCTGGGCCAGTAGTTTGCCTTTCTCCAGGTCTACAGCGTGGCCACACAGTGGGATGATGTCATACTGCTGCACATTAGAGATGTTATCCTTTAGAAGCTGGGCACCAGACACATCAACAATCTAAAATGTCGAAAGACATCAATTTTATCACCGAAAGTTTTATAACATAATCCACTGCTTATACAAGGTCAATGAGACACAATATGTGATGTGTTAGAGAAAAATTAGTCACACGTCGCAAAAATTATATTTTTCAAAGTGTTTTATCCACAAGATCTCTTTGTGGGAAGATCATCTTTGGGGTAGGCATATCTAACGCCTTAGGCTGTGTGAATACATGAACCAAATTTCAAGACAATAATATTAAATATATACCCATGCGTTTATAAGGTCATGCTAAGAATTTGAACAAAAAAGTCCTATTGAGTATATTTAGCTACTTTACAAATCCGCCCAGAAATATTGCAGCAAACTTTCTTTTCAAAAATAAAAATATCAAACTTAAAATATAGAAATACGTATAATATTTTATAGCTGTCCCAATGTTTACTATCAATAGCATCGGCTTGATCTCATCGTTTCAATTATGATGATAACTCAAAATCCAAATTTTGCGACTTGTATTCTAGAGATAATAAGGAAAATCAACACTCACATTATCCTCTTCACCCCACAGAATATGGACGGGTGCCTTGATTTTATCCATCTTGCTATTCAAATTCCCTTCATACTCGGATTGAATAAGAGCTTTCTTCACTGTGATGTCAAAAGTAGAAATGTATTAGGCAATATGTGGGTCAGAAATGTATAATTGGCAGCTCTGCACATTTATTAAATTCTGCTAATTTAGGCAGAACAATGACAAATATTAGGAATAATTTATTTAATTTGGTATTAGGTTGATTCAAAATATCAGATCCGTTATGTTGAAATGTATTTTGAACCTCATTTTTGTCTTAAATCTGGGTTATTTGAGAGGATTGGTGAAAGCGAGATGCAGTATACACATATCACTATATCTGAAGTGTACTTCATTATACACTTCAGAATACAACTTACATTTCTTTAAGAATGGCTCATATTTCTTCCTAGCGTCCATCATGCCTTTCATGAGCTGAAAGTAAGAACGAAAATAGGAAAGTAGCGGCATCTGCCAGCATTATTCTGCCAGCATTATTCCCAGGGAATGATGTCTTGTACATAAAAATATGCTTTTCTAGCTAAAAAGAAAAAAAATTGTGGGAATTTTACCTGTAAGGGTAACATCATGGGTGTATAAATGGCGTATTTATTCAACAGAGTTACCAAATCCTCTGCGGTTTCAGGAACAAGGAGTTCTTTCTTCTGTTCCAGCTCATCACGGCCCAGTTTAGCTAACACCGGCGTCTTCACTGTGTGACAAGTTGAAAACAAGAGCTTTAATTTTGATTTTTGATTTGAATTTTAAGCTATTTTATTCAGGATATGAATTACACAGAGTGCCGTTTTCACTACAACCTGAGGCATTTTATAATGATATTGAATTATAATGATAAAGAGTGATTACAATGGCATAATAGTGGAAAAAGCTTGAAGAGATAATACTATTGAAAGATATCGGGCCTATATTGAGTTTTTCTCCAGCTGGGCGAGAAAGGTATCAACGCAACTAGTGTGTATGTTTCGGTTCAGAGCAAAAGAAGAGAATGAATCTATTTATTCATGTCTATTTATACATCAGGGACCCTAGATACGTAGATAATAACAAAGAATATTCACGAATAACAGACAAGGGAAGGACATTGCGGCAAATGAGCCGGCGACAGCATCTTTCAGCAGACTAGCCTTAAAGCCTGCGAGAACTGACACAACCGCCGTCCGGTGCCCCCCCCCCCCCCCCCCCCCCCTGTCTGCATATGTGACCATATACGGCAAATGCGACAGAAACCTTACTTAAATTATTCACGAGTCATATCTGAGTGGTACAGGTCAGTTGTCAGGCCTTTTCCCTCCCCCTCCCCTTAACTTGTGTCCCCTTGTATTTAAAGATTTTTATTCAGCAGTGGAACATTATGTAACAATTACAATATTCTCAGGACATGCTGATATGCTTACAAAAAAGAAGTTACTAAATATAATCTGATAACAAACTTTTACATACGTTCACTAATTGTATACAAATAATAGAATAATAATACTGTTTCTAAGAGCCTGACACTTAGGCATTTTAAAGAATGATAAAGAAAATTTAAAATCCGATCCCAGCGTTGTGTCTTATTCAAACATTCCTAATGGGTGGATCCTTTTTATGTATATTATATACATTAAACATCCATCGATTACTTTTTTCGCAACGAGAAGGACCGTACATGTAATACACTAGTTGTATTTATATTCATAGACAAAAAAGCGGAAGGAATCCACCTGCTTCTCCCCACCCCCCAACTCTCCCCCAGATAACAAATGGTATTAGCCAGACCACGACCGTTTATCTGTCAGGAGCTTCATTAACAAGCAATGGCGTAATAATACCCTCCGCTTTGACCCCACTGACCTCAATGCTTCTTCAAAATATATAAATTTTTACTTATAATTCTACGCTATAATTACAAAAACAAATTATCATTATTTTGGGGGTTTTGGAATTGGAACTTTAAATTATGCTAATTGTATAGCATGAATGTAGTGTACCAATGAATCAGTTGCACTATTAAGCCAGTATTAATTAAAGAAAGTAAGAATCTGGAAAAAAAAGTTTTGGTAGATTTACCAGAAGATGCAGCTTTAAACCTGCATGTTTAATAAAGGTTCCACTGGAAAAGTTCAACTGTAGGAAGTCAGGAATAAAATCTGACAGTAGCAATAAGGAGTGGAAAAGAGCTTAGATATATAACTCTTTGAGGAGTGTAAGTGTCATAGCAGCAGTGAGGAAATTAACGTAAATTACTCGCGCACTTCTACCAATGTGTTGCCTACAAATAAACAATCCCCATAGACTTAGCATCGCGGGCGATAAATATTCACTCCATTATATATAATATATCGCCCCATCAGAGGTTAAAAGATCCTGATGGACATAAATAAAATGTTGTGGTCCTATTGATGAATATCTGATCGTCAGCGTCCTTAAGATTTCTTAAAATGATGAAATAACAGAGAATAATTATATCCGCAATGCTAAGCCTATGGGAGATCTGTGCTACATGTCAACAAAGCGTCATCAAACTGGTGCAATTGCACGACTCAAAAGATTGCTGCCTTTGACTACTTAATTACCCTCCCTGTAAGAGACTAATAATGAGCTATTAAACACACTTACTGCCAGGACATATTAGTGATGTCATACGGACATATTCAGGGTAATCTGCACTGTAACACCCGGCAATACCACCACCCATGGACAGCCCGGCAATGTGTAGTGGATGCTGCCCTAAACCAATACTCTCCACAAACTGAAATGTGATGAGGATTATTGAGTTCAGTTTTAAGCTTTACCTCATTTTTGTCTCAAGTTTGGGTTATTTGCGAGGATTGGCGAAGGTGAATTGTACATGTTTTGCCAATTTCACCCTTCATGTCTTTATGAACATCTGCGCTGACTACATATATAATAATAAATGTAGAGTAAGATAATATTGTCTACAATATAAAAGCAACTCGATAACTGAACACAACTCAGGAATGTAAAACTGTTTTGTCTAAGTAAACGGCAAAAGTACTCAATATAAGATGTAAGCAACAAAGCTAGGAACACAGTAATTCAAAGTGGGGAAAAAGTAAAAAATAAAAATGTTTGAGCTTTAATTTTTAAAAATGAAGCCTAAAGTCTATTAACATGTTTGTCCATCTCACGATAGCTTAAAACACATGTTTTTTTTGTTTTCTTAAAAAAACCCCAACATTTCACTTAATCAGGGTTGCTACAATGGGGGCAACCTTAGTCTGCCTTACATGATAGCAGTGCATGAGACGGGGGCGTTTTACCTCATAAGAATACTTAATATTATGATAATAACTATAGTATGAAGACTAAATGGAGGAAAAGGAAGAACAAAATTAATGATAAAAAGAAGCGAAATCTTGTCCATAACCTGATAGTACTCTACTCAATCCCTATGTCATAGTCCTGTCACAAGTATTTATAAGTAATTTCATTATGGGTAGTTGTTACCACAAACTGGTGAAAACAAACCTACCAATCGTAGATTGCGGACGTAATAAGCATATGCTTTAGTCATGGATTCCTCCGGGTCGTCCGGGGTGTCTCCATGACCGGGCAGATCGACAGCCACGATGTGGAGATATTTCGGCAGATCCTTTCAAAGAGAAACAACAAAAATCAGTGTAAGTGTACGCATTTATTTCAGAGGAGTCCCAACAACATCATGTGATATGAAGAGTGTTTCTACTAGTCCAAACCTTATCTATCATATCTCATGTACTATTGTCAGTCAAAGTATGAAATCTCTCCGTTTTAAGGGGAAGGTTTAATCAGAGTGTAACAAGAGACCTAGAGGAGTACCCTTAAAAAATTCACAAACTCTTATCAAGATCATATAATACAAATACATAGCATCGTTTACTGGGTCTCTCCTGGATGCCAATTAAATCAATACACATGTATAAATATGGTATTATAGAAAAATACAGGGCACACCAGAGTAAGTAACTCCTCCTTGTAACAGGTTAAACTTCTTATAAATTCGTATTTGTATTCCTCCAACAAATTACAAAAATAGCACTAGCTTCATTAGCACTGCAGGTCTTCCTGTGTGTCTTTTTTTAAAAGAAATTTTATTGCCGTACAATTTCGGGAGACCCGATATTCTCATGTATATACAAGTAAAAGTAATAGGCTAATACAAGTCAATGTTTAAGAGTTACATCTCAGGTATAAGTAATACGAAAAAAATGACTACATATAATCACACGCTTGCCACTCACATGCAAGTATATCTTATTAAATGACATAATAAACTAATTTTGTGCTTATTAGATGTGTTAATGTTTACCTTCATAACCTTCAGTTATGGGTGGAATGTTGACGGTGTTTCCCTTAAGTTAATAATTTAAAGTTTAGATAGATACTCAACTTTACAAGATTCTTGCCAATACCTTCAAGTTATTGTAGTCTCAATATTGCAAAGAAGAAAAAAGAAAATTAAAGGGGGATTACCTTGAGCATTAGGTTCCAGGAGTCACTAGCAGCAGAGAACCCATGGACTAGTAGTAAGGTGGCGACATCTGGAGTGGCTTGTCCTCTCTCTGAGTAGGTCCAGGTGAGACGGCCAACTTGACATTGCTTCCTCTGGATGCCCGCCCACCATCTGGTCAGTCTGCATGGTGGATATATATTTATATTACAAATAGCTTGTTATCAACTCTACAACTAACTGATGTGCTTTCCAGGGACACATAGGTGTTGTTAATTTTGTAGTTAAATGTAGGCCAAAACAGTCTACCCTATGTGCACAAGCCAGTGGTTAGCTTTCCAAAGGAGGCTTACTGTAGCCTCCCATGGCCGTCTTTCACCCTGGCCAAACGTAACCACTTGCGCAGCTACAGGTGTGTTACTGTAGCCGTCCACGGACGCTCCATCTAGCCGTCCTTGGACGCTACATGGAGCCGCCCATGGGGAGCTCTGTGGAGGCATCCATGGATGCTTTATATAGGTCGTTCATTGGACACTCAATATAGTTAGGGATATTCACAGTTTGCTTCATTTAGGTTTAGGGGATGGGTACTATTTATTTTGCGTTTTCTCCTCCTCTTATACCCATTTTAAATATGCAACAAATTGTATCGTCACAGAAATCAAATCATGAAGAAAGCAGATAACACAGAGATATGTTTTGTATTTCTCTTTATTGTATTTGATATCATCATACAATATAGACATAAATCCTGAGTAAATATTGAATGAATCATGGGAGCATATAGCATAAATACAACAATGACATAGACAGAACTTTGTTGTCTGTTATAGAAGACACAAGAGTTGCCAAACAAAAATATGAATATGTAGGCATTTAATACCTTAATTCGGCGATTTGATTTATATCAGTCAATCAGGAATAAAATGAATATGAAAATAATTCTTTGGTCATGACTCATCAATGACTATTTTCGGGAATTTCCTTTGTTCTTCTATACTGCTGACCTTCTGGCATTGTCACGGATTTCTGCAATATAATGATACAAAATATTGAATTATAGAACATCTAACCACTTTATTATTATCTTGACATATAACCCTACAGTGTGTAAACAATTTCTGCCGAATCCACTATTAACAGCTATATTGTGTATTTCACACCTAAGGTCATTTTCGCTCAGCTATTGAGCTAGTCATGCCAATGGATGGGGGGTGAGGGGGTGGGGTGGTGTGTTCTTGACACATTAGAAAGCTATACAGATCTATGTTTGTTATACATTCTGTGTGCATAGGAGTACCAATGAAGATGGGTGCACATTCCTACCTTAATGAGGAATGGTCTACAATATGTTTTCTGACTGGGAATCTGAGAGTAGTCAGTCCAACAGGTCTATATTCGGAGTGCTGAGGATGAGGGGCCAATATCAATGTGTACACTATAATTATTTCATTCGAGAAATAACGATTGTGCTGGATTTAACAGAATGGATTACTCTGAGGTACATGAAATATTACCCTATTATTGGATACAAAGATGCAAGGGAATGTATAACAGGCGGCGCTCTACTGCAGGGCCCGGATTTTTTTTAAAGAAATTTTATTGAGGACATTTCCATGCGGACATAATTGTGAGGATCATTACCCTATTTTGAGATTAGAAATTACTCAATAAGTAAGCAATCAAGTAATCGAGTGTGTTGGTCTTGTCATGACTGCATACCATAACTAAACCGGTAAATAATTGTCTGAAATAATCAAATGATATTTAAATCCAAAAAGATTGGCGTGAGGTAGAAATTATGATAGTGAATAATGAATTTTAGGCAAGCATTTCTTTGTAAAAATGGTAGTGTTCCAGTGAGCAACAAATCGCACAGGTGTGAGGGATGCTTCTGCCACCTCCATTCTCACAATGTATGTGAGAAAACAAATATAATATACCCCCTCCTGTTACACAGTAATTATGCACGAAAATCTCATGTCACCCAGTTGCTCCCCGTCACATGCAACCTCTCCCGATCTCGGCCGCCTCCCCTTGCTCAAGGGCTGTTGGCAGCCCTGTAAGGGTGGGCTGTTTCATTTCTTTCATTGATATTCATTAAATGTTGTTTGGCGATGACCAAATCCCATGATAACCTATGGTCATGTTTCTATTCCTAAGAACATGTACATCTTTAGCTTGTTCATTCACCATATCTCTTAAAAATGTATTACTTAAATATAAGAAACATACTTACCATATAAATAGAAGATTCGCTGATTATGTGTAGCCTTGTGTATCTTCAACAGGCTCCATTTTCAAGATGGTGTTTGAAAAAATACGTTAGGTCACATGACTAATTATTTCCAGTGCCACACATATGTACCATTAGCCTGAAATAGCAGGCTTTGTGAAGCCTGTAATGGGACGCTTCATGTAGCCATTGTCCTCCTAAATCTGTTTGCTCATGCTTTATGCACAAATATATGATAAAATCATGGTCATATCAGCCTCATACATTACAATTATATATGTTCTCCTAATGGGTGACAATTTGGTGTACATTCTCAGAAGTTATACTGCCTTTTTCCTCAAATGAAAATAAGGTGGCTACATGAAGCGTCCAGTGGACAACCTTGCTTGTCTGGTCTCAAAAGGTAACAGGGGTGTCCATAGGTGTGGACGCGCGGCTACCTGTAGCTGGAGCCTGCTTATCCACACCCATGGACCACCCCTGGAACATCTTGTCCGCCACCTGTGCACATAGGGTAGGCCCAAAGTTGAGAGTCTCCCTTCAAACGGAGGGAAAGCCACTCGCCTCAAACTGTTGCCACTCGCCTCAAACAAATTATTGTACTGTGCTTTCTCATTAAATGTTGTAATATCTTCAGAAAAGTATACTTTTAAAAAAGATCTTTCAATGAACATACTTCGGCATGTAGGAATTGCTATTGCTATATATACCTACCTGAGAGATGCTAGATATAAATATTTGGGCTGGAACATGTAAACCCATATAAAGCCCACAGCGATACCGGCGAGAACCACGAGACCAATCATCGGGAATGCTGGAATACACACAAAAAAGAGAGTTATGAAGTTTAAAAGGTAAACAGACAGTCGATACTCTGTTTGCTATATGTTACCAGCTATTACGACCAAAAACGTATTACCAAATTTACTCATAACTATGACTTATGGGTCTGAATTTATCAATATTCCGCTGCTGTTATGATAATTATTATGTTTATATAAATACAAGATTTACACATATTATGATTTATAGGACTGAATTTATCAATATTCTACTGCTGTTATATGTTTACCACCCACCCCCACCCCCTCCCTCAGGTACTGGAGGAAGACCACCATTCCTGGTAAAAAGAATTTAACCCAAAGAAAGAAGAAGAAAGGATTTGAGTCGGATCGACCGATAAAAGGAAGTACAAAATAATTGGTCGTGCACTTCTGATTTAAAACCAGGTCTACCAGTGCGTGCCATCCGCTACAAGCCTATACAGGAACTAGTAGGGTATAACACATGTTAGAGAGAAAACATGGATAAATTGAATTTTTACCGTTAGCGGACCGTGCACAGCCAAATTAAATAGATGCTCCTCCTATAATGTTGGATGCATACTATCCAAGATTCAGTATCTTTGGTAGTTATTGCAACTATTATTGAATAGCGTAAATTTGCACTCTATGCTCCATAGGTTCTAGGGAACAATCTGACAAGTGAATCGAAATCCTTGGGCACCTGTGCACATGAGATTACATTTAATAATGATCTACAATATGGGGATTTACGTCCGCCATCTTGAATCTTGATTCGCATGGAATTATGGTAGTAATTATGTCAGTGTAAAAGCTATAGAAAACAGCATGGAATTCAGCATGGAATATTTAACCGTGATCTCATGTAAATAGCCGAGTGTTTTACATGGTTCCATACAACAAGACTTCATCTTTCCCATAATGCATTTGTTTTATATATAGATCATAAATTTACACAAGTTATATATTGGTGAATAGATACATGCAGTTTCGATAGAATTTTTGCTAAATACTTGTACGTCAGATTTGAACTTATCCATTTCATCATGCAATGTAATAGACATTGCAGTGACACATGCAAAACCCCCTATTGAAGGGTGAATAATGACATATTTATCCGTGCAAGGCTTACTGTAAATACCATGGTCAAGTCTCACCGCTACTTGTGTCTACTGAACATATTATGTGGTGTGTCAAAGGAAAATGAGTCACAAGTTGCAAAATTGATATTTTTCTAAGAGATGTATTCAAAGAATCCTTGCTCGAACAATGTGTTCATGTTTGTGTTGCTTAGCGCCGCTAGTAGCATGAATACAAGCCCCGAATTTGAAGATTGTGTATTGAATATATCCATGCATAACCTAGGTTATCCTAAGAAGTATATTTAACTATTTTACTACAGTGAGTGACCATCAAGAACATAATAAGAGCTAACATTTCGTCATGCAAGAAATGACATATAAACTAATTTTGTGCTTATTAGATGTGTTAATGTTTACCTTCATTGGAATCCGCTTGATCTCATCTATTAAAATATGATGATATCTCAGAAACATTTTTGCTACTTATGTATATGCTTCATTTTTCTGTAACACAGTTACATGTTTTTATTTAGGATTGTTATACTGCATATATCCTCAGACAAGGGATAACAAACAATACTATATTAAGGCACATTGTAGAAAACAAGTGACAAATAATACAATTGAGGCCATTGACATAATGGGATATGGGCTCACGGTATGAGAATCAGTCCGGGGAATCAGTAATCTTTTCTAATATGATCATCTTCCTGTGACACGTCACATACATATTCACGACCACAGACAAGGGTAGGAGGTTGCGGCAAATGAGCCGGCAACTTGATGGACGCCTTTATTCAACAAAGGGAAAAAAATAAAAGAACAGCAGCTTTGCGAAGTGTCCTGGTCGGAGGTTGAGAGCAGACTAGCCTTAGCCTGCGACCACCGTCCGGTGGTGCCCCCTGTCGTCAAAATATATCTGCATATGTGACCATATGTACACAACATAATATATATATGTATAATATATCATTATATATAAGAGTGAAGTCGCATTAAAATGTACAATTCACCAATCCTCTCAAATAACCTGTACAATTCACCAATCCTCTCAAATAACCTAATATACAAGACCTTATAGAATCGTGACTATTGAATAAGCGAAATGCCAAATATACTCAGATATAGGCCTACTGGGTATTTATAATATTTCAGCCTAATTTAGCAGAATTTATTAAATATGTATTAAGCTGCCGATTGAGCACATTCTGACGTCCTGGACCATGGACGTATTATGAATACAACTAGCTAGTATACATGAGATTTGCTAGCTGGTTGCATCCTATTCCTAGACGATACAACAAGGCTATAATCGTTCACCTGAAACTCACTCTTTGCATATATAGTGATGAGTTTAATATAAACAATAGGCCTACAATAAAGAATGTGAAACATATAGGTACAGACCTGCGGTCAGTTCCTCCCGTATGAGGTTGACTTAGTTCTGAGGCAGCGGTCAAAGGTCAAAGATCAAAGGTCATGATAACAATAGAAATGTGCCAATATCTAGTACTGCCATCTAGGGCTTACTCTCGGCACCTAGGATTAAACCATGCAGGAGGCTGGCTCTGAGAAACCCACCTCACATACTCTAATTAGAACATATATTAGTATTATTACTTAATCTACCCGAAATTGTGAATGTTTAACATGGGAGGTATATATACCTTCATGGTTAGGTATAAAATATCCCTGGTTTGATGCCACTCGCTTGATTACATTATCATTATTATGATATTTGTAATTCCATAATTTCATGTTTTACAGTTTTGTTCTAAAGACATAGCAATTTTTGTTTTATTAGTAATCGGGTTTGTTAGCATGGTCATGCATGGGTACTTCTATACATCTTTTCCTGCGCTAACCCCGTTTTGCCATTATTATTATTCAATTTGTATTCCTCCAATGAATTACAATTGGACGATCCTGATCTGCTTGGCAGGTCTTCCTGAGCGTCCGTTAAAAATACAAAATTAATTAAGACATAATTAAGATTACAGTATTTCATAACAATCTCCCAACAATACTTCCCAATAATCTCTTATCTTGATTTTCCCTTGTTATAATAATATCGACTGTCTATCTTTTATAGGGCAGATACATGGTTTTATATATATGGCCTAGATCACCTAGAAATGTACCGTTGGCAGCACTACATGTTTAGTAAATTCTGCTAAATTAGGCGGAGAAATGATGAATATTAGGAACAGGGCATACTTGAGTATATATTTGGCATTGCGTTAATTCAAATCATCGATTCAATTTAATTCAACTTATTATTTTTTGGTACCTTTTTTGTACAAAAAGGAGGCATACATCTGAAAAGTAAATTACAGGTCTATGGGAAAAAAGTAAAGTTAAAGTAATGAGACCGAAGCATCGACATTCTTAAAGTGACACATGCCACTGAGCTCCCGATTTGGGGAAAGTTTGCCTGAATTTCAACTATGTTCTAGATTAGTATATTTGTAATGTATACCCGGGAGCATTAATGTAGAAATTACATATATTGTGTGTATTTAAGAGTTTAAAACTCCAATTTCGTAGGGTGCTGGAGTCACCCTACCCAACTGCCAGACAGTTAGGGAAGGTCCCAGACACCTCTTATCTTAATGAGAGTTAAGTGATACCAGCTGGATGGGACAGGGTATATATGTCACTATGTACCTCCTGCCTCGCTCTTAGTTAACATCCCTTTACCATACACTGAGGTCAGCACCTTATGGTCTAGTTACTGCTTTCTCAGATTTGAATTCCACAATGGAACCTCTGCCACATTCTTCATTAACAAATATCAATTAATCTAAGGAATATATAGCGTTGGTATTCCACACAAATGTTCCTACTTATGCATGTCATCGAAAACTACAAACATATTTCTAAATGATATATAGTCAAACAGTGTCCATAGCCACTTTAACAGCGATGTAGAGATGTGATTACATTTTTGGTTATATCTCGTTAACATATGGTTTTGCTAAGCCTCTACCTAAACATCATAAAGTAAGTAAATCAAAAGAACATTGTGTTCTCATCTAATTCTAAAAAGGACAATATAAGGGCAGGTTTATACAGTGCCCTGTCTGTTCAGGTATAATGTTGAACTATATTTTCAACGTCATTCTTATCTTAAATTTTGATTATTTGAGGGGATTAATGAATGCCAATGGTACATATTCAGACGACTTCACCCACGATCATGATTCTCGTCGTGGTCAGCGCAATCCCCTCAGGTCGCCTGCATGGGCGGAGTCCCGCCCGTCCATTGTCACTGGTCAGCTAAAAGTGGCTCCGGCCAATCACGATTTATATTTAGCGGGTTTAAAATAGACATATGAGTAAACTATATGGAGTAAGAAGGGCGTCGGGGAGAGTGAGGGGTGCATTGAACGTGGCGATCGGTGGACACATACAGAGATCGTGAAAAGTAAAGAATTTAGCATTGATTAAATGCCACTGGCAAGACTACCCACCCAGCCTATAGTCCCACACTGGATGGGCCTCCCCTATACTTAACTTGGATCATCCACACAACCTTCCTGTGGGCATCGGCGCTTATCGTTCCTAGAGGAGGATAGTCGGTTTTATAAGGATCTCTCTCTCTTTTTGCCCTTCTCCGACTGAGGATATATCACATTTATAGCAGTGACCAACAAGACTGGGGTATTTACCTAACCTACAAATATCTCCACAGGTTGGCTCTTGCTCGTTGTTTTCGCTAGGGCTGGGGTGGTCGCCTAGCTATAGACCTTATAGTGGACTGCATCATCAGCATTTATAATAATAGCATTCCAGTACATACAAAAAAGGTAAGACTTCCATCTTTGAATCACTGTTTATTGAGAATTGTCGAACGCTAAAGTCTTCAATATGTTCAAGTATACAGGGAACTGTAAATAACACATACAACATGCGCAGACATGTGCTTTAGAAAGCCATTGTTATATGTAATGTGGCCCTACTAATTTATTACTTGGCTCTAGCTAATTCATGCTCTCTATATATGGAAGTAAACTTATAAACATGTGGATGAATGTTAGTTATACAATCTAGGCTCAGAAGTAAAGAGGAATGACATTGACAATACAGTCTAGGTTCACATACATCTCAGATCTGATAAGAATGGTATGTCAATGATTGGACGCCTACTGTTCTAATGACTTTCCTGGTCCTGGAGTAGGCGTTTCGACTGTATTGTTCTCTAATGAGGTTTAAATATGTAATGTAACAATGAAATGTATTGAAGTAGATTAGTCAAGTTAGTGTAGTAACAATAATGGTATAGCTTGGAAAGGACCAACATTGACAGAGCTATATCCTTTTCCTCACCTTATAAATGTGTGTGATGTATGCTTAATGGGAAATCATTTTTTTTTTTAACAAGATTGTATTTAAACTAGGTTTACATGGTCATGTGGGATTATATTGGATTGGTACCTTGCGGCTTGGAGCAGAAGCCTTTCTTTCCCTCAGTTTGAAGGGACTCTCCCAACTCTGAGCCTAGGCTGGGTAGTATAATCCGGAAACCCGAAAGGCAAACACGACCTGTGCAAGTACATGCACCTACTTGTATGTACACAGAACCTAGCTGGGGCTGGCAGGTATGCGCAACAGGCAGCCTTTCTATGGCATTTCTCGACTCATTATTAAGGAAAGATATAACCTTGCAACTAATGGTCTGCTGGTATACAGGGGCTTTTATAGCGGGCTGTACTATTAATAGTTGAGCAGAATTGTACGCTCTATCGGGGCAGCAGACATTGTATTTAATCCTTTTTGCACGAGAGTTGTGCGATAATGAGGATGTCACGAAGTGGAACTGTGAGCTGTATTAGAGGGTGATTCTACTTAAGCTAATAAGCAGTGAATTATTTATCATTTATTTATGTGGTTTGGCAAAGGAAAATAAGCAGTAAATTATTTATTTTTATATATAAATGTGAGTCTGCTTAGGATAATAAGCAGTAAATTATTTATCTATTTATTATTTATTAGACTTCTACATTGGTTGGAGAAAATGTGGGTGAAGTTGCCTGAATTCACTTTCAACAATCCACTCAAATAATCCAGAATTAAAGGAATAAAGGAATAAAGCTTAAAACATAGTTCAACATAACCGAACAGATGTTTTGAATCAAGGCAATATCAAATACACTTAGATATACCTAGTATTTATCATCTTAAAGCCTAATTTATCAGTATTTACTAAAAATATGTAGAGCTAGGTATTGTACCTTATTCTGACAATCTGACCCATGTACAATTCGCCTTTACGAATCCTCTAAAAAAACAAATTTAAGACAACAATTAGGTTCAAAACACAGTTCAATATAACCAAATATATTTTCTTAATCAGGTCAACACCATAATTATATAAGCTACTCAGATATACCTAGATTATCGAAAACGACCTCCTTTCTCCCATGGTGGGAGATAAATACTAAATAGGTTAATAATTTAATTAATATATAGGTTAGCGAACTACACTCGATCGTAAAGCTACCAGCAGTTTCGCATTTCAAAGAAAATTCTTCTTTACCATGAAGCTTGTATATATAGATGTGGGCCTCATATGTTACAGCTGTGATCTGCCGAAAGAAACAATAATATTATTTCTTTTTGGTTTCAATTATTTATTCAGGCGCGGTTACATTTACATCGGTTTTTAAAAATTCATGTATGGGTGAGATTTTCAAAAAACGTACAATTGGCAGCTGTACACATGATAAACTCTGGTAAATTAGGCTGCAATTTGGTCAATACTAGGTAAATCCGAGTATATTTGGCATTGCATTGATTCTAGCAATCTGTTTGGTTAGGTTGAACTGTATTTTGAACTTTATTTTTGTTTGAAATTTGGGTCATCTGAGAGGATTGGCGAAGGTGAATTGTACATATTCTGAAAACTTGACCCATCAATAACCCGGCTAACCCTGCGGTGGTCTTCCACCGTTGCCTGAGTTCGACGACCAGACAGAACTAATCTATACAAACAACATGACGTAACAGTCTCAGGGTCACAAATCAGAGTGAACAGAGGTAGCTAGCGGCTAAGAATCTCTTCTAATTCAAATAAACTCTAAAATTGAATACAGCATCATTATTACATAGTCAAAAATCCCTTAAGCCTTAAATGAAGAAAAATCGTCCAGGGTACGCATACCTCTTGGTAAGTCATTCCATTTTTTTAACAGATATTGTACAGTAAGAATTTTTTTAAGTTGTTATTTCGAGTTATGACATTTATTTCTCCAATTTAGCAGAATTTACTCAAATGTGTAGAGCTGCTGATTGTACATTTTCTGGCATACTGGCCCACATGTATACTCTTGATCGCCCATTAGCCCATTCATCAGAGTTAAGCTAAAAGGGGGCCAACATCATAAGGGTAGCCCGCCCATATTATTATATATATTCATACATCTTGTCATTGTCTGGATGTTGGACAACAAAAATATTGTTGTTCCACGTTCTCATTTATAGAGCTATAAGTTACATGTAATACTGGCCTTCTAGCACACTGGTTTCCATGCGGGCCTCTCCGGCATGATTTAATGTTGCATTTGATGCACTGTTTTATTATATGTATATACGCATTGCTCGGGGGCAACGTATCTATAGAGTGAGTCATGCACAGTGCGTATGTCACTAGTGGGTTATGTGTGGTCGTCATGGCAACCAATGCGGTTTTTTTCAAGTTTGCCGAAAAAAATCAACTTTATGACTCAAAGAATGGTTTTGTTTATATAATGTAATCATTATTATCAAAGGTATATGTACCGGTATGCATAATAATATTTAGCAGAATGTAGAGCTGTGTAACTAACGCGTTGGTTTCAGTCGTTTAGAATCTCCTTCTACTCATTAGGTAACCTGTAAAAAAAAGGTACCAATCCCACCTACTTAGTTTTCAACTATGTAAATCGGAAACACACCTATTATTTCTTTAAGCCTGATCAATGTAATACTGGAGTCTTGAATTTCTCAGGAGATGTTTATTTGTTCTTACTTTCATATTAAACTTTCTTTATATCAGTGTTATATCAGAATATGATAGTACTGGGTCTGTGTAGCATCTGAATAATAGTATTGGGTAAAAAAACAGTACACACTCATTTCCAGCAAATGGAATTGTCTTTCTGGTCCGTTCCTGACCTATTGCCATTGTCAAAGCAGCAATAGTGTGCAGGATCGAGTAGCAAAAATTTATAGACTCAGATAATAAATGACTACTTGTGATGTGTTACAGGAAAATGAGTCACAAGTCTAAAAAATTGTATTTTTCAAATGTCTTTATCAAAAAAACTTATAATATAGGAATGTTTTCATTCATGGGCAGTTTAGTTTCCTTAGTGGTAGCAATAGATGTACCAATTACTATACAGTCTAGGCCCAAAGTTGAGAGAGTCCCTTCAAATGAAGGGAAGCCACTCGCCTCAGACCGCAGTGTCATTATAATTCCATAAAGACCGCAGAATGACGCTATATTCCCGTTAAAACGCCCAGTCCAAGGCCAGAAAACCGATTAGCGAAGTAGACTGACATACCATTCTTATCTGATCTGAGGGTCTAGACCTAGAGTGTATAGTGATTGACCCTCAAGAAATGTTGCTAACATATGTTTATTCATACAAATATAGAAGTACATATTACATGTCCTAATATTTATCACCTTTAGACTCGGCTTGATCTCATCTTTTCAAATATGATGATATCTCAAAATCCATTTCTTGCGACTTGCGACTCATTTTCCTGCGACACACCACATTTGTACACATAGAATAACTTTGAACTCGAGGTGTCGTCCGTGATAAGCCTCTTCTTTTGAAAGTGAACAGTTTCTATCAATAAACACTGAAGAGATTCTACTGAGATGAAGATGTCGCACCGCTCCCGGTATTAAAGGCCAGCCTATGAATGGCGAATTTCGAAAAGGCAATCGCGACTGTCTGGACAAAAGGGGGCCTCCTGGTCACCAAATTGATCCTTCGCTTATAAATGATGTCGGTCGAAGCGTCTGGCACTTTAAGAAGAGCAGCTCTTAGCCTACCCCTCCCGAGGGGTGGTGTAGCTGGAACATCTGATGAATCCGCTTGTAAGTGGTGTCGGGTGGTACAACTGCGCTACTGGTATAATTGCTCCCTATGCTTCAAATAGGCCTATATACTTGTATGGGGGGACGTCGCCTTACAGTGTATCATTCACCTTCACCAATCCTCTCCTCAAATATCCAAAATCTGATGATATAATCTTTTATTTCTTTAACAATACATTTACTTTTTTGTGGGATAAGGGATCAAGCTTCAGCACACAGAGCGTCTTCAATGCAGGGGGTCCTTGTACAGATGGATATCGTCAGTATACATTAATTGATGGACATGTGTATAATGATGTAGAACATAATTAAATATATGTCAATATCCATGTGTCATACATGTTTCCATAGCACATAGTTTTCAGAAATCTTAAATACAAGCTGTGATATTGGTGAAAGCATTCTTGTTATTTTTGATAAATAATGTTGCTTAATGTTTGTATTTCAAATTTGAACTGAACAAATTTGAATCTATCCCAGCATGCACTACAACAGACAACTGCAGTGGCGCATGCAAATCCCCTATTGCGTGCATTTATCACATATATTATTACACTTGGTTGTTGTGTACAACGTGATGTGTCACAGAGAAACACAATTCGCAAAAAAATGAATTTGGAGATATCATCATATGTTATACCTCATTGTTACATAAGGGTATCTACCTAAATTTTAATTTTCATTTACATATATACTATACCTTCATGGAGGCTCAGACCACACTGAGTCCTCATTGCCTGTGATTGGACGGCTCTGCGTTCAATCAAGAGAGAGGCCTTGCTAGGCGCAGGCCTCTCCTAGCATATAAGGGTCACTCTGACCCTTTGTTACTCACTTACATCTTAATTACCATCATACCAGGAATAAATACATCTTCATACTCTACGGTATTTCTTCCTCGTATTTTGTGTTACACTACGTATAACAATATCTGAAAAGATGAGATCAAGTGGATCTACTACGTGGAGTACTTATATATTTTTATGCATGAAAGAAAGTTAGCGATACTCTTTGATGGTCTCTCACTATATATCTATATATATACTATATAAAGGATTCTGAGCAAGGGTTTTTTTGTGGAAAAGCACTTGAAAGCCTTTTTGCCACTTGTGACTCAATTCCATTTGACACGTCACATGTATATTACCCTTAGTTGGTGTATATAGTATGGCAATAATTTACTCAAAAAAACGTAATTAAACTTGGTCGTTAAGACCTGGTGTAGTACATTACCAGCTCCATAGGCTAGAAACACAAAATGAAGTCATCTACCACATGAAAGACTATACATGTCTAGGCCCAAACCCTCAGATCAGATAAGAATTGTATGTCAGTGATTGGACGCCTACTGTGCTAATCGGTTTCCTGGCCTAGGACTAGGCGTTCTAATGAGATTATAATGACATTTTGTGGTTTGAGGCGAGAGGCTTTTCCTCCATTTGAAGGGAGTCGCTCATCTTTGGGCCTAGACTGCATAGGTTGATGTACATCAGTATAACAGGCGATCAGTATTCTCGTAGACCAAGACACCATTGTAGATCCGATTGTTTAGGGATTGATATCTATTATTCAAACAGACCAATGTCCACTGTGTAGTTGTTCCAATCGATTGTATAAGAAATGCCACCATGGTTTCCCAAACCATGTCACTGTACAGTGCATAATTTATGGCTGATTGAATGTGTACATTTGCCAACTCTCATAACAAGATTACATCCAATACCGGTTGGAATGGGCATGGGGAATTCATCCTCCCCCTCAGGGGCAAATCGGAAATGGAGTAATGAAAGTCTGAAGTAGAGAGTTTGGGAGTGGTTGTGTTTGGCCTGGGCCATTCGACCACTTATGTATACTACTAACAAAGCTATTTTGGCCCAACCAACTCTGAGTCGCTTCTGCCAACTGTCGTTGGTCTGATAGACGGAAGTGCACTTACAATGTATGTGTATAAAAGATGAATGAGTATATGTCTCACCCTTTATAGGTTCTCATGGTAAGTAGTTTACAGTCCCCGTACATAATATATGTGATGTGTTACAGAAAAATGAAGCATACGTCAACATGTTTAAATATGGATGGGATCAGGCGGATTTCAATGATGGTAAACATTAGGATATCTAATGAGTATTTCTATATTCTTTTTATACATGAACAAAATGTTAGCGATATTTCTCTCGCTCCAAACCGCAAAATCCCATTAAAATCCCATTAATTAGAATGCCTACTTCAGGGCCAGGAAAGCCATGATCACAGTAGGCGTCCAATCACTGACATACCATGCATACTTATCTGATCTAAAGACTGTGGGTCTAGACTGCTCCTTGAAAAAGAAATGTATTGATTTACGCTAATATGTTTTGACAGTATCCATACGTTTACTTTATGCCCGCAACGTGTGCATGGGAGAAGGTAGTAGTTATCCCCGAAGGTTAAATAAATCATAATTAGTGTTTGACGGTTTCTGTTTGTGGCAAAGGTACACCTAGATACATCACAAAACATTATTACAACGCGAGCTGGGTGTGAAATAAAGAAGCTTGAGGCAGCCTTGTGAAATTAAAACTTTATTTTGATTTGATTTATAAAATGTATATGACAATAATAAATTTATATAAAATTGGTAGAGTATTTATATTAAAATGTTGGTTTTAAGAATAAATGAAATTAATGAGATAAAACTGAATTGATGAGTGGAATATAAATAATTTGGGTCTAGTACAGATGAATGTTAGGTGTGGGTGGGTGGTAATTTTGAGTAATTATTTGTGAGAATGAAGTTCTGCTGGGGTGAGCTGCAAGTGATTAGGTTATGAAACGATTTTTATTGGTCTGATTTTTATCATCAGTTTTGTAAGAACAAGGTGAATGATAACAGAGTAAGAACAAGAAGGGCGTTGCTTTCAACACACAGCCTACATACACTTATATTCAATTCAAAAGATTCTTTATTCATACCTAAGGGTGCTGTACAGATATAGGAGCCATACATCAGAAAAAGCATGTTCTGGTCTTCTATGCAGTATGTTCATTGACTATCGGAAAATAAGATTTTAATATTAATCATAATTGGTATGCTAGAAAACATTTGGAGATAAAGATATTTGTGATGGGCGTGCGTGCTCTTTCAAAGAAGCCACTTCAAAACACCACTACAATTGTAACGGCTTTGTCCACTCTCCGTGGGAATTTGATTAAAAATGCATTACCAGTTTTCATGGATAGTCCTTGCCATATTTGTGAACATTTTACTCGCATTTAACCGATTATATCGGCATGTATCCTTCAAACTATGCAATCGTAAGAAGTGCACGCCCTGACATCCCATTACTATAGTTAGATCTTTTGCATGAACATTCAAAGCACAAAGCACTAAGGGGTGTAGTTGGTGCTCCTCATATAGTGAGACTCTATATGTATGTAAGTAAACACGCACATATAATATGTCTGATTGCTGTACAGGTAGGTTATCGATTACAAATTCGTGCCCATGGTATTTAATGCGGCAGGTTTTTGTTTGGTCTATGCAATTGAGATATATAAATATAATGCCCGCATCGTGTTATTGACATAGGCATATTTCGTGAATGCTTGGTGGAGCTACTACTTTGTGAATTTGTGTTTATAACGCTTCATAAGTTAACAATGTATACACGGTTATTTTCTATGAATTCTATGGACTGTCATATATGGGAGGAGGAATTGCGCGGAAGGGTTCACGTTGGTGTACGTTTCTTTGTGCGATCAACTGCCTACAGGCAGTTGATCGCACAAAGAAACGTACACTATCATGTATGATTATAAATTGGGAGTATGAATAATAAATGGTTTCAAGCCAGTGTACCTTCAAACAGTAGCTAACAGTGGCAATATATATATAATATGCATGCATAAATAATTCTGATGTACTCTTAATGCTTAAACAGGATATATAATGCTACATTGTGTGTATGTCATGTGTCAAAGAAAAATAAGTCATAAGTCGAATGAAAATTGATTTTATGATATTATCATAATACTTGAACAGATGAGATGAAGCGGATTCTAACGCTATTAATATTTAGGAAAAATGTATTTTTATATTTTATATTTGAATCTTTATGTTTGAAAAAAAGGTTGCAATATTTCTTGGTGGACAATATTACAGATAAATAGCTAAACATACTGCATAAGATGATAAGATGATATATTTGATACACTGTCTTGAAACTTGGGACATGTATTCATACGATTTAAGTTGCTAGATACCCCAAAAATGAGGACATTCTTACAAAAAAGATCCTGTGAATAAAACACTTTGAAAAATATCATTTTGCTACTTGTGACTCATTTGTCTGTAACACATCACATATGGATAAGGGAATCGCAGTGGTCATAGGGATTGTTAACAATAAAAACTAATTATAAACTCTTCCATCCTGGATTAATCGTCAACTTTAATGCATGTACATGTATTTCATTATGAGGGCAGGAATTTTTAATCAGCATTTGGATCCATTAACATAGCGAGTAAACAAGGAACTTTGACTACCACATCTGTCATAGCAGCAGCCATATCGATCGAGTACACATTTTATTCCTTTATATTACCCTAGAAATCGATGTCCATTATATTAGTCACAGTCGGATTTAGATGTAAGTCTCACTTCTGAAATGAAAGGGATATTTCATGGCGTGCCTACATCGTGTCATTTTGGTGTCCTTTTTGTTGCTTTATATATGCCAAACCTCTAAGGGAAATCCTGCAACGTGATCTCTTTCTAAAATTGAAACCAATCACTTCCAAGAGCTGCTGAGATTTGTTTGTCCCTTGATGATGTTCACAGTTAGAATCCCTCCTCTCCCCAAGTCATTTAAAAGAGGAAAATATGTTTAAGTTTCCAGCCTTATATACCAATCCTAGATAATTACACTGCATGTGGGTGAATTCGCCTGACGATGTACAATTTGTCTCGACCAATCTTCTCAAATAACACAAATTTAAAGCTGCACTCACAGTTAACGTCGGTCAGAAACTGAATATTTTCTTGTTCCATTATTTTCCAACCCATCTAAAAGTCATTTGACCAACTTTTGGGAGGATTTTGTCCAGTTGTTTTTGCTAAAGGGCTTTTAAAACATCCTCATTTGTATTTGAAGGTACCGCCCGAATCCTTTCATGTGATGACTTCACTTATTATCGCTCAGCTGTGACAGTTTTCTCTCGGTGATTAGACTTCAAATTTTTGTATTTAAAACAAATACCACCAGCAGAATATTGATAAATCGGACTGATAAATCGCTTTGATAAGTCATAATAATTATGAGTAAATTAGGTAAGATTTTTTTTTTTTAAACAACTTTATTCAACATGTCAACAAATCGTACTTCCTCTGGGCCGATAACACTCAAAAATACATCGAACCCTTTTTCGTTCCTTTATGTGAGACATTCATATGTGAAAATCATCAAAGCTGCATATTACACATCCTATACATTCATATGGGTTTATATAAGGTAAGGATCGAGATAAAAGCTAAATGTGGAATGATTCTATCTCAATATACTGCTTAAGTCAGCATGAAGCTTTCTCCAGGCTTCTTTCCATTCACTGGAAGTGTTTGACATTTTGTTATGATATAAAACTGTTTTACATCTACTGTCTAATTCAGCTATAGCGTGTTCAAAAATCAGTTCGCCTTTGAAAAAAAGTGTCATAATAGCTGAGAATGCAGCTTGTCATAATAGCTGCAAATGCAGCTTTAAGACAAAAATGAGGTTCAACATACAGTCCAACATAACCGAACACATGTTTTGAATCAATGGAATACAAAATATATTCGAATATTACCAGTATTTACTATTTTTCAGCCTAATTTATCAGAACTTACTAAATGTGTTTCAGCTGCGGATTGTACGTATTCTGAAGACCTGCCCCATTTTCGCGTAAGTATACAGAATAGTTGTTGTGGAGGCCTATAGGTAAAGATGGAGGGCTATAGGGATATACAGAATGTGTCTTAGTTGCTGTGTAGGCCTATAGGTAAATATGGAGGACCATAGTGATATACAGAATGTGTCTTAGTTGCTGTGTAGGCCTATAGGTAAATATGGAGGGCTATAGTGCACCGGACCTGTCGAGCAATTCTGGCATCAACATAGACAAGACACTGTTCCCCAAGCCGTCAGAACTCGCATGATAAGGATAGACAGCGCAGATGTATTATAGGGCTTAAGCCGCGCAGATTACAAGGGATTTGTCAGCTCTTATCAAATCTGTAGCCAAAGCAACGTTTGATTTTCTCTGGACTAACATTTGCTTGGCGTTATTTATTTGTTGTTTTCTGCTGTGTTTTTGTTGGTGATTTGTTTGGCATTATAGATTGGCTTCATTCTATGCTCGTTGGTTCGATCGAAACATAACAGAATAGATGTTTTCTATCTGAAAGTGTGATTTAAGTTTAGAAAGTTCACGCTTAGTCGGTGGCGATGGCATTTAACAGCATCTGAGATGGCGGACATGCAAGTCCTCTATTGATTCTGCGATTTTCATGGCATTTCTATCTTAACTCAATCAAATACCATTGGCGCCCTTGGATATACTTTATTCGTTAAGGAAAATCTTTGATGTGGACATAAGGGAAGCATGAATACGGGAAATATGTATGACGATGTAATAACTAGAATTCATTAAGCTGCACTGGGTGGTATAGATGTGCTGACATAAACGGGAGCTACGTAATCGTATTTGATGAAGTAGGACACAGATATCATGCATATTTAATGGTATATATCCCTGTAGAGTAATTTATCATAGAAACCCATTCAGACTTTACACCAATAGCTTCACTCAGGTTAATGTCAATATAGTTAAAGCTCTCCTCCACTACGTTGCAAGTTAAAAGCAATTGCTTGCGATTGGCGATTCAATTGCAGAAATTTCAAATTATTTTGATATAATTTGATCGCAAGCAATCGCTTGGTCATGTGAGAAAGTGGAACGATCAACTTTAGGTCGCAATTAAGGCCTTGCATGGACAAAATGATCGCCAGGAATCGCGTGTACGTTGCGACCAAGTGGATGAGCCCTCTTGGTATTACTCCAGGGTTATAATGTAGACCTGGAGTATGAAGGATTACAGACTTGGCCGAGTTAGATTGGTTGGTCTCGTGACTAAGAATTCTCAGTGGACTATAAATAATATTACTTCTAAGATGTCATAATCGATAAATTGAGGCTGGGCATGATATTTAGGAGGTCGTGTAGGATGCCTTTTTCTACGGTATATCGTCATTGTTTGTTCGACATGAATAATTATATAGAATAGGGGACTTGCATGTCCGCCATTTTGAACCTTGAATCGTAAGGAATTATGGGAATGATAGAAAACATGCCATTTTCAGCATGAAATATAAATTTATCTGCTCCAATACCAATATCCATGTGTTATATATATATGTTTCCACAGCACAAGTCCCCATCCTTCCCATCATGCATTTGGTTTTCATAGATCATTTATACAAGCAATGATATGGGTGAAAACATTATTGAAATTTTCGATAAAAATGTTAAATAAAAATGCTAAATATTTGCATGTCAGATTTGAACTGAATCTATCCCAACGTGCGACTACAACTGACATGCGCAATTGCACATGCAAATTTCCTATTGTGATTTGATTCAAAGTTCTAAGTAAAAGCTCCGACCTTTATATCTTGAGGCGAACATTAATAGTAATGGCTCGAATTCTTTCTTGTAAGTCCATCATTTCATGAATGGTCGTCTTCTTCAAAATACAATTTGGGTCCAAAGCTTTATTATCACCTTTTCACTGTTCGCCCCCGCATTAACCTTTTCTTTTTGTTATCGACGCGTATGTGTGTGATGATGTATAGAAATGAATGTATGTGACGTACTTCCGGTTCCGGATGCACTAGATCACCAGTGACACAATTAGTTCTCTAATGACTTGTGCCGTCCTTATTTGGCTCCTTTGATAGTTTCACATATAATATGTGTCATAATATGAGTCTTAATAGTATGTCACAAGAAAAGGATTTTGAGATATCATCATATAAAGATTAGATCAAACGGATTCCAACGATGTTGAACTATATGATATCTAATCATATTTAAGTACTTTTATTTCTTTTCATGTTTGAAAAAATAGTTACTGATACATCTGTGCAGATAATCGATAGTAATGTAGTGAAATATATTCCCTTAGGATGTCCTTTGAAATCCATAGATCTATTCAGTAAACAGTCCTGACATTTGGTACACATATTTAGACGACCAGCCCAGCTAGACATTCAATCCAAAAATGAAAACATTCCTACAAAGAATTCTTGTGAATAAAACACTTTGAGAAAATTTAATATCTTGTCGTGGGGGATCGCTCAGTCTAATCTAGAGTACTACAGATATTTGGCTAAGGTCTGATAATGCTCGTGTCTGATGTTTCCATGATCCCATCTCATATTTACCATGATAACTGATCCATTAGATAATCCACCTTTGAGAGTACATTCAGTTCATCATGTGAATAGATTAACCATTCCCCAAGCGTCTAAAAGCTGCTTATCGATAACATTAAATTCATTATGGAATCATCTTGATTAATCACAGATTAATCACCATTACAGCAGATAGGGCTATTGCGGTGTGAAACTGAAGAAAGCAGCGAGTGCTGTGATACCATGAGCAGGGGGGGGGGGGGTACTCCCAATGACTGATTAAATAGACTCAAGCCCAACCCTAAGGACCGTAAAAATGTGATGTATAACATTAAAATGAGTCACATATTTAAAAGAAATATATTTTTCAAACGAACCCTTGATGAGAATGGTTTCATATTTGGGATGTTTAGAGCTGTTAGTAGCATGAAAACATGTACCAAATTCCAAGGCTGTGTATTGAATATGTGTAGGCGTTTCTGAGGTTATCATATAAAGAATATATTTAACACCTCTACTAGCGATTAGCCATAAATAATACAGCTCACCTTTATTTCATGCATAAGAAATACTTGATTAATAGCCGACTAATCACAATTACAGCAGATAGGAAGTGAAATTGGAGAAAGCAGCGAGTGCTGTGATACCATGAGGCGAGTGTAACTCTCAATGACTGATTAAATAGGCTCCAGCCCAACCCCAAGGACCGTAAATGGAGCATAATGAGTCTGTAGCGAGTCCCTCATGCCATAACGCGCCAATGGAAGTATTGAACCAAAGGCCCGGCTACCCTTGGATAACATTTTTGTGATACTAAACTCTCCTTATGGCCAGAAAGGCAATGTCCTTCAGTCAGAGCCTAGCAGGAAATAATGGTATCGACTGGCCTTTTCCATGCATAGAGCCTATTGGGGTAATAGCAGCAGCTAGAGAGAGTCCTCGCCCGAGGAGGAGAGAGTTCGCGCAAGTTAAATAAATAGCAGGGTCTGGTTGAAAGTATCGCAGCATTGTATATTCCCTAAATATATATGAGAACTGGTATGTGGTCTGTTTACAGTTTCTGTTTTGGAGAAAAAACGATCCTTTTGTTAACTCATATTCCCGTTATCATGTCACAAAACCGTCTAGGCTCATATCCTCTCTTATCAGATAACAATGGAATTGATTATAATAGCCTATGCCAATGTTTAATAAAGCATCTGCTGTTGATTCATGGGTGAAGTCGCCAGATAATGCACAATTCGCCTTCAAAAATCCACCCAATATTTAGTTTCAAAACAGTTCAACATACCTGAACAGATGTTTTGAATCAATGCAATACCAAAGATATACAAAATATGCCTAGTATTTATCATTTTTTCAGCCTAGCCAAAATCAATCCAGAAGGAACTTGAAACTTGAACATCGCTAATCATAATATTATATGTGATGTGTGCAGCAAAATAGGTCTTAAATCGAAAAAGAGTTTCTTTAGAAACATGACAAAACTAGTTCAAATTTGAACTTAGAAAATCGACAGATTTATTCCCCTTAATGCTGTAATATGTTTATGTTTGTTATTGGTTGCATTTTATCAATGTGACAATATTCTCAGCATTCCTCAAAAGTTAAGAAAAAATTACATCGAAATAATATATAAATTTAAATTCAAGAAAAGAAAGGGAGTTGGCTTTCGTTGATATTAACATAGAGGTAGCCACACTTAGAGTTATACATCTTGAATAAATTAATTAAACAAGAAAATCCCCAGAAACTATCTCAGTCAACTTCCATCCACATAGAACAACAAACGATAGCCGAAAATCAAAAGGAACAACGAGCATTAGCTTGTTTGGGTTTACACAGTTTTGGGTGGTTTTGTCTTCCATAGATAACAACTTAAAAATAGAAATAAATAAGGATAAAAAAGGCAAATTGATAAAAATTGATAGTTCGAGCCATAATTATATGTAAATAACACATGTGAATAAACAACCTGAACCTCAGGCGAATTTCAACGATGTGAACCTTGAGGAAATCTGATAAGTACTGCTATATCTTGTCCTGTTGGAAAAGAAAGTTAGCACTATTTCTTGGTGGACAATCATTGGTAAATATTTAAATATACTCCCTTGGAATGTCCGTAAATTATACCCATAGATCTCAGTACACGGTCCCTGTCCATGTATTTATGTGACTGAAAGTGCTATACACCCAAGAAAATTAGAGCATTCTGTCTGGCTACGAATAGATCTCAATTTGTGTGACTGAAAACAACCAAAAGAATTAGAGCATTTCCAACAAATTGTTCTCGTGAAAAGAAAACATTGGATATGTATATTTTTTGCAACTAAAGAATCATTTTTCAATATTATGTCACATATTATATTTATGGCGAAAAAGCGTAAATTATACCATCAACGCATCATCCCATCAATCTATCATTTTGGGCAGACATCACGGTGCAGCAAAGGTTGAACTTGAAGTGTATAATAAGTGGTGCCAAGTAGTATTTCCATCCTTCCCATTAGTCAATGCCAAGCATAGCAAGGCTGTGATACATTCTGCCAACTTGGGATCACAAGGAATAACAACAGTTCCTTCCTTTATGTTCTCACAGCCCCGACACAACCTTAAAGCTGTATTCTCATTTATTACAAGTAAAACCTTAGCAAATTTATTATGACTTTTGTGCCTGAATTTATTAATATTCTGCTGCTGGTGTATGTTTATACCCGGGTTTATACAAGGATCTGATGTCGAATCACCGAGAGAAAACCTCCGCCGGTGAGCGATAATAAGTGAAGTCATCATAGAAAAGGATTCGGTCCTGTAAAAAAACGACTGGACAAAATCCTCCAAAATTTTGGTCAAATGACCTTTGGATGGGTTGGAAAAGAATGGAACAAAAAGTAGAAAATGTTCAGTTTTTGACCGATGTTAGCTGAGAGTGCATCTTTAATACCGTACCATAATATTGCCTGCCCCATCATAAAACCAACTCCAAAGAGGGACTTAAACTAGTCATTCTCGTGAAGAGCCTCGCCCATATATTTGTATGATCCCCTTGATGGAAGTAATTAATAGACACTGTGATGGGTTTGACACAAAATACGATTAATATTCAAATATTCAAATACTATAGGAGCTTCAATTCTTAGGAGATGCTCTATGTCACGCTGGCACTGAGTCCAACCAAAAAATAGGTATGTTTCCAAGTCACCCCCCCCCCCTCTTTGATCCCACTTGTACTATTAATATATATTTTATATTTTATAAAATGAATTCTAAGAGACTTTTTACAATAACTTTAAGCAAGATCTCAAGTTTTCTTGACCAAAAAAACCCTTAAAGGTACATGTATAATGTCTCTTGTTTAAAACAGCTATTGCTACAAAATATACATTTTTTAGTTTTTTTAAAAATCCTTTATCTATTCTGGTGTTATACAAGAGTCAGGCAAGGAGTTAGGTTCCTGAAAGGTGCTGTCCCAAAAATTAAATTACCATCTCCCACCCAACCGAGTTTGCAGCTATCATAAATCGCAGACACAACTATTTTTTTTCTAATCTTTTTTCTTTGGCCTGATATGGGGAGTATTCTTGGGAAGGTATTTGGCGTGCGCAATCCCTATGGTATTCTGCAACGTGTCAATAAGAGTTTGCTTGACGAGCAAGGGTGGATCTCTGTTGCACTGCTGTTTAAGCCTGAGGCCTTGCGTCACCAAGAGGCGATATGGGATCTGCTATAAGAAAGACAATACTAAAGCCAGCGCGTGGTTCCCTACACTCGCATCATTAGGCCGTTGCGTGTCTTCTGAGCCATGGGGTCTTCTTGACAAGGAATATTTATATAATATATATACAGCTTCTCTGGACGGGGCCTGCTGCTTGTGTTAAGCTATATATAATATATACCCCTTGTTGGATTGTAAACTTCCTGTTTAATATTTGGGTGAAGTTATCAGAAAATGTACAATTCGCCTTTCTCCGATCCTCTTAAATAACCCAGACATAAGACAAAAGTGAAGTTCAAAATACAGTTCAACACAACCGAACAGATTGTTTGCCTCAACTGTCCAGTCTAGGCTCACAGCTGCTATGTCGGTGATTGGACGCCTACTGCGCTATTTTAAAAAAATCCGTTTTTAGGCAGTGTACATAGTTCATGGCATCGGTTAGGTATTAGGCATTGGTTAGGTATGATGGTGATTGTTAATATGAGTAGATTTCATTTTTATTAAGGTGATGTCTCATGGCTTTTCTGGCCCTGGAGTAGGCGCTTTAATGGGATTATAATGGCATTTTGCGATTCTGAGCCAGAGGCTTTCCCTCGGTTTGGAGGGACTTTCTCCAACTCAGAACCTAGAGTGTGCAGCAATGTCTGTTTCCCTCTAATATGCAGAGAAATCTATGAATTATTACTCGGTCCAACATGATCCAAAGCATGCTTTCTCTATACTGATGCCGGCTCCAGTTTAACACCAAATGGCTGCCATCCAATATGGCCATTTTCTGCCTGGCGAGCAATTCTCCCATCATTGGTCAGGTTAACATTTCAAGGCATGGCTGCCATAAGAATACCACATTGATAAGTCAATATTGGAATAATGCCTCACTTCAAGGCCCAACACGCACGGGGCTTTGGGCTCTTGTTTGCCCTGATCAGTGATAGCTTCGGCTTGCTAAAAAGAAAAAAAGCTGAGAAGAAATTTATAACACGAAAGATAAAATCAAACGACCCCGAAAACGATCGTTTCACGCTGTTGGTAGTACCTAATCAGGTTGCTTTGTGTACTTCCATTCCTCTCTCCCCTGATCCCAATCTTCCAATCCCTCTCCCAATTACTTCCCACCATCTCGTTTTGCCAGCCTGTTGTACCAGATCAAATATTATTTGATATCTCACTCATTTCCCCCTTCGCTGACTTTTATTCCTTTTGTTACTGTTTTTTTTTGGGTTTTTTTAGCAGTCCAGTGTGACGTAATTGGGAGGAAGTGTATTCAGGGAATGTCCTATTTTACTTGGGAAATTAAAAATAAACATGTTTTTTGTCTCCGATATCAGGACTCGACCTATAACTGCGGATACGAAGGAATACTCGTACTTCATGTCATTATGTTGATAGCTAGCTATAATACCATCCGTGTTCACACATCTCGTGCATTGTACCTCATCTTTGCTGATTTATACTTTATATCTCATTAATGAACCATATATATTTCCACAAACCAACTTATGACATAAAGTGAATTAAACTGCTGTCCAATGAAATAGAATAAATTTATCTGTTGGGACACGACATAAATAGAACGCAAAAGAATTATAGTAAAAGTTCAACAGAAAACTCTCTAATGTCTTTCGGATCAAGTATCAATAACACGTCCTGGCCTTTTTAATAATAGAGAGTTTTACCATGAATAATAATGAGTTTCTGAAACATGATGCGGAGATCTCTAATAACAACACGTGTGGGTTAGACCGTCAGAAAATGTACAATCGCCAGCTCTACACTTTTCAAAAATAAATTCGGCTAAATTAGGCTGAAAATGAAAAATAATAATAGGTATATCTGAGTATATTTGGTATTGTATTGTTTCAATAATTCTGCTCGGTTCTGTTAAACTGTATTTTGAACCTCATTTCTGTCTTAGATTTGGGTTGTTTGAGAGGATTGGTGAAGGTGGATTGTACATGTTCAGTCTAGGCCCATAGCCTCTCAGTCTCACATCAGATGACATTGGTATGTCAGTGATTGGATGCCTAAACTAAAGCGCTAATGGCTTTACTGGCCCTGGAGTAGGATTTCCCTCAGTTTGAAGGGACTCGCTTAACTGTGAACCTAGACTGTTTGTTGTCAGGTGACCCATGTATACTGAGCTGCTCAGAAGCAGTGAGCTGCACAATGCACGCATCAGGAGTTGCTCTCCCCCGCCCCCTCCCCCTCATCCACCTTTCACTTTTGCCACACTGTGTACATAGGGTCAGGTCGGCTGAAAATGTAAAATTCTCCTTCACCAATCCTCTCAAATAACCCGAATTTCAGACAAAAAAAACTTCAAAATACACTCCAGCAATACTGAACAGATTGTTCCAATCAACAGAACACCACGTATGAGAAACGTCGTTGAACGACAAAATACGTATTTTTCTAACTATTGTACTTGTAATTAATGACTTGGCCTTAAATGGAATAAAAAAACAAAAAAAAAAAAAAAAACAATTAATATACTCAGATATATACATTAATATTGGCCATTTTTCACCAGAAAATATAGCAGAATTTACTAAATATGTGGAGCTGGCGATTGTACATTATCTGATGATCCGACTCACATACTTGTAGGCAGGCATAGTAGTGCAGCCCGCTGTATAGCACGTGTGCACGGTGGTGGAGGCGGAGGTGACGGTGGTGCTGCAGAGAGAGCGAGCTATAGAGAGGCGCTCACTGACATAACTCGAGCTCCCCCGCACTACACCAACCAACCAACTCACACAGGCCGCACGTTGAGAGTGGGGAGAAGTGAAGGAGGAGGAGGAGGAGAAGGAGGAGGAGAGTAGATCCAGATCCAAACGGGATCCAAGTGGTCCTCCGTGCAGCCTCTACTTTAGGGCGTATCAGGCGCCTATAGTACAACAGCCCCCTGCACAAGTTACCAACTAACTCTACTACCCCTGAGCTACTCGGAGCTACTCTATAGATACCTGAGGGCTGGTTTCTCTCACACTCACATCACTGCTTGGCTTCCCGGAGACAATCTGTAACAAGACAAGCTGGCTTTACTGAAGAAGGCAGAACAGTGACTGGAGTTTCCTCACTCGGGAGGTCGAGTCCTCTCTCTCTCTCTCTTGGTCACAATGTTCAAGTGAGAGTGTTTACACAAGGCGAGAAAGACGACTGTGTGAGGAGAGCTTCTGTAAAACTGCTGGGAACTGGCAGCGACCGCGATGTGTAGGAACTGTTTACATGGTCGTCATCCTAGGGCGGCAGGGGACGGCGACAAGGTATGAGTTGTCCATGTCTCACAAGCTCATACACATACAGTTACCTCTCAGACAAAACAAGATCGGCAATCAATCTCATTCATTTCGTCCCTGCAGTACCTGTATACAAACGCATGATCATATTCTCATTGATATGTCTGTCAGTGGAGACAGTGCAAGCTAGTGCAGCACTTGTGTGTGGGACTATACCCTGTACTACTAGTGTGACCGGTGAGTATATTTGTATTCAAAGTTGTTTGTAGTTTTTTCAGCAAAATAACATTACAACGAGTTGATTGCTCTTCTCAACTAATACTGACCAAATAGAAATATCGATATACTCATTATACAGCCTTACAGGAATTGTACTAGACGTATAATTACAGATCTTATACGTACATCGCAGAGATCGCCATTTATACAAGCAAATTTATTATATTATATCTTATATTATTATCTCCAGGACAACTTGATATAGTGTGTACCATAGTGTATCTGCATCACGAGACATAAACTCCCTTGGGGGAAGTATACACACAGTTAGAGATGCTTGACAGAGAGCAATAAAATCAGGAAAAGGTCACATATATTTTTGTATTCCAGCTAAACAGTATGCATACACACTATTCTAAGTTATAGCTGTATATCCAAAGTACATTCATCATGAGTTGTACATCAAGTAATACAACACTGTAGCAATTAGTGCCATCTATCTACACAAGAAAGGAATTAAGTTAGAATTATACTTAAACTCAAACCCGGCGTTTAAATTCAGTATTATGATATTCCAAAACAACAGTACATAATCGCATGTATATCATATATTCGTAATGAATTCGAAGTCAGAAATCGCTAGTAGGGAGTCTGACACACCCCTCTTATACATGGATAAGGTCTATGGAAGGGAATATCAGTATTCTTAATTATTAATTAATATTCAGTAGTATAGAACTAGAGAGTGTTCTATGGTATCTATCAACTGTGCCACTTTGACATACATGTATAGTTCATTGAGAGAACTGTCCTACAAGAGCATCGATATTATAATGCATAGACGTACTCGTGCAACTATGCATGCATTTATTACATCCGCATATTCCACTTGAGAGATGCGATATAGGGAGTGCGATAAACATATGTTATAGTACATGTATTATAAAAACTCGAATTGGTTTTACTGTTAGCTTGTAGATACTTTATGACGATTTAAAACCAAAAACAGGTTTATATTTTAATATTCTTATGGTTGTCCGGATTGGGGCACCTCGTTCCATTCTCTCTTTCGGGATATTGTTGGAATAGCGTACGCTAATAAATAAGTCGTTCCAAGAAGTGCTTAGTTAATTATTAAGTTCAATTTCCCACTAGCAAGAGTCTGACATGTCGTGTGCTGAAAATCTTTACTTCTGAGAATATGGTTTTGACATATGGATGTCTAAGCAATGACATTCCAGTCTGAGATGAGATACGGTTGACATGGCTTTCCCGGCCCTGGAGTTGACCCACCACTACCGTCCTACTGGGATTCTAATGAGATTTTGCGGTCAGTTTCCCTTAGTTTGAATGGATGTGATAGGCTGCTTTGAGCCTAGACTGATTACATCACACCTTGTATTGTTTTCTTAACTTACCATAAACTTGTAAAGCATTAAGGAAGTATATCCGATGCAAATATTCGCAAAAAGGCTATTATATTCAGCCCTGCTGTTACCAACCGACCAATACAGTATATTATTGGTAGACTTTAATACAATACCATGTATAAGTATTTGTTGTATTTCCTAAATTACACCTGTTAGTCGTAGGTCCATCTGACATACATTATTTTCTCTAATTTTGTCTATATTATAAGCCCAAGCGAGTATAGCACAAAGGCCTTCTAAATTAATGGTAACTGTCGGTAGAAATGGAATTAACTTTTCATATAGGCATGTAGACCATTTTGTCCTTTTCTCATATTGTAATATCAAACTATCTGGCAAATTTCTCATCTTATCTTATCTTTTAACCCAGTGACAGTGCACACCTGTGAGCTTTTTGTAAAGGTTAAAGAGTTAGGCCCACTAGGTTAATTTCTATTATGGAAGTCAGACACTTCTGGTTAGCCTATGGACAATTGTCTTTTAGCATCTTTTAGTAAATTTGGAACAAAGTCATCGTCAAATGCTTATCTAAGAGGATCCAACCCTTGTGTATATTATTGGGAGTTGTTGTTGGGAGGGTGTATGACAACAATAGAGAGCAACAAAGTTTTTAAAACAACATACAACTTTGCCTTCCCCCGAATTAGTCATTGTTTATTTTAATCTTCAGCCAAATACAAACCATACGGGAGAAAGCTAAACTTTCACCACTGCAGACTAAATTTTCGATCTCAAGCCAAAGAGGCTCTCATTTTAATAACTTGCACTTGCTCGACCAAGTGCAGCTCCATCGACCTGTTTTAGAATAAATTAGATCTAGATTTAATTTGGAATCCCATCGATATCGATTCATCGCTTCAGATAATAATAGTTATTCAACCCTCCTACTTTCGGTTAAGAAATTCTTGAATATAGATTGTCAGTTATTGGTGCATGCCCATGTAGGGGTAGGAAGGGAGAGAAACGTTTCCAAGAGACCAAAATACATGGCTCTTAAAGCTTGTTTACAGCTCGACTTCTTTTACCTGTTTCATCCCTATGTTGCCTACATAGTCATACATGAAAATGTTTAGTTATTTTGAAACAGAATCTGAAGATCATACTGTAATTGTTACGAACGCAAACAAGAAACTTAATAAAGGGAGTTGTTGTCAAAATAAAAATGTTCCCCAGCGTTCTGCTCCAGTATGTTTTGACCTGCGGATGTGGCCCTGGAGGGGAGACTGGGGTCTAATGGGCACAAGAGGAAAGGCAGAAGGAAAGACTGGCAGGGGCCACCGGGTGCCAAACACTGATTACTGCACAGTATAGACGATCACTGCGCTGATTATACCAACAAGTATTATTCTAGAAGCTCAGTATCTTTGGTACTACCGTGAGAAAGTTGAACATTAGTCAATCCTGTTTTCTTTGGCTGGAAACCTCCGTTGGAGCAATAATAACTTTTTAGTAACATCCCCATTCCGCCCATTCCCTGATCCCAAGAGAGGTTTCAAGTAGGAGGGGTGACCTAGATAACTTAAAGCAGTATTCTCAGTCGTTATGACAACAATAATCTTACCAAATGTACTCATATCATGGCCTAGAGGACTGGTTTCATCAATATTATGCTACTATCATATGTGTATATTGTTATCATAATATCGAAGTCAAATGTTACTTGAGAATGTAGTTTTAACTGGGAATGCAGCTTTAACTGAGAATGCAGCTTTAACTGAGAATGCAGCTTTACCTGAGAAAGCAGCTTAACTGAGAATGCAACTTTAAAACTGAGAATGCAGCTTTACCTGAGAAAGCAGCTTAACTGAGAATGCAACTTTAACTGAGAATGCAGCTTTACCTGAGAAAGCAGCTTAACTGAGAATGCAGCTTTAACTGAGGCTACAGCTTCAACTGAGAAAGCAGCTTTAATTGAGAATACAACTTTAAATGAGAATGCAGCTTTACCTGAGAAAGCAGCTTTAACTGAGAATGCAGCTTCAACTGAGAATGAAGCTTTAGTTGAGAGTACAGCATTAACTGAGAATGCAACATTAACTGAGAATGCATCCACAACTGTACCTGAAAATGCAGGTTTAACAGAGAATGTAACTTTAACAGAGAATGCAACTTTACATGGGAAAGTATAGCTTTTACCGAGACTGCAGCTTTAAGGGGAGTTCAAACTGTGAAAACTTCTGTAACCAAAGATTTGCTGTAACACAGCATGCCGCAGCATGCACGAGGGGTTATGGCTGTAAATCTGCTTATCAATAATAATGTAGACCACATGTTATTCCCACTCTTTAAACAATGTGGCTGTAACCAGCATTAGAACATGTCAGCCATTGATTTCCTCCAGTCGATTGCTGAATCATGAGAACTATAATGTATGGAATGTACCGGAGAATTTGCTTAGTTAGTGGCTATCAGTCTAGACTCACAACCTCTCAGATCAGATAAGAATGGCATGTCAGTGATTGGACGCCTACTGCGCTAATGGCTTTCCCTGTCCTGGATTGGGAGTTCTAATGGGATTATAATGGCACTTTGAGGTTTGGAGCTAGAGGCTTTGGAGGGACTAAAAGGTATGGGAGTCTCAAATTACGAAACTGACTTAAAGCTTAATACCTATGATTCTGTAAGAGAAAATCCTGTTTATGTTTCGCACAAAAAGTACAAAATCTTAAGAATTTGATCATAAAAAGTGATCTATATATTAGTTGAGAATACATCTTTAATTCGACGAAACCTGGGTATTGAACCCAAGGGCACCAACAAGAGGGGAAGGAGGGAATGGCATATAGCAATAATCCAGATGCGTATACATCCCTTGTGTCCCACCCAGGAGGCTTAACCCTGGAGAACCTATCAATATGGGTCAGGACGTCAGAAAATGTACAATCGGCAGCTCCACACATTTAGTAAAATAAGGTTGAAAATGGTCAATACTAAGTATATCTCCTGAAGTCTAGAGTATATTCGATATTGCGTCTATCCAAGCAATCTGTCTGGTTATGGTGAACTATATTTCAAATCTTAAATTTGGGTTATTTGAGAGGATTGGTGAGGGGGAATTGTACATTTTCTGATGCCCTGGCCCATGTGATATATATGACCCTAGCTGATCCTCTCAAGTCCTGGATTATGGGATCTGATTGATTGGAAACTGGCTGGGCATTCTTCCTAATAGATGGGTATCCGAGCCTCCTCTGTAGCCACCCTGCAAACACGGGTATAAAGATCGATTCTCCGCCAACGACCACACATCTCTCTTCCCTCACACATACATATCACACTAGTGCTATATGCAGTGTCTTATCCTTTATATCTGTCATTGTAGATGTGCTGTCGATGCTACAACAACAGCTAGCACAATGCGTCCCCAAACTTATGTCATGGGTTAGCATGATAAGTATATCAGGAAGAAGTGGTCTATATTGTTGTTGTCAAATCATACCGAATCAAATGTTTATTACATCCTCGAAGTCGGAAGATAATAACGCACTAACAGTAAGCTTCTTGTTGATAACAATTCACGTGTTTTATGAAGGGTGTAGCTTAATTGTGTGTCACAGTGAATGAAATAGTGTTTATTTATTTGCCTCGTAAGCAGAATGTAATTGCACGCAGTAGATGAAATGACAATACAATATCACAATCACATGTTGAGTATATCAATTGACTAGAATAAGTTAAAATGGAAATAAATAAAAGCAGATTTAAAACATTTCGTGAATGGTCATTAAACGACTCTAGCATTTAACATTTGCTGCCAATCACACCATCGTCCGTAATCTGCTTCATTTTAACACTCCACCTGATGTGCGCAGTCATCACAGCTCACAGAGAGAAATGTTCTGACAGCGGCACAATAGTATGCCGGTATGTCTTAAACACGGGCACCCAGATCCTTTATGTTAGTCTGTGGTTAGACTTGCGCAAGTATTTGATTATATGTTGTTATCATGTTATGGTCACTGTACCATGTTAGGGCCACTTCCTCCTCGACTGGTCAGAGCACTACGTCTAATTCTAAACATGCCTTATGATACCCATATAAATGAACTACATAACATAGCAAAAATATCATATCTACATAATAGAAGAATTACACATTTAAGATACTTAGCCTATAAAAGAAAAGAAAACCCCTAATTTAGAAATATACCAAATAGGGAGACCAGACATAATATTGGCCCGACCCTAACAATTCCTAGATACAAATCAAAATTGGGTGAAAAAACTGTGCAAGTTAAATGTGCTAATGCATGGAATGAATTAACACCCAGACAAAGAAATATAGGAACAATAGAGGCATTTAAATCCAATCAAAAAGAATGGCTAAACACCCTATTCCTATAATAAACTATAATCAAAATCAAAATAAATAATTACACAGAGAATGAAGTACTGACAAAACATGACTCCTTTTTATGATACAATTTGAAGGGTGCGTGGTTGTATTGTCAATATTAATACTCAATGAGTGAGTCCCAGGCTAGGAGATACACCTTATAATGCTTTATGTGTGTGTGATCTTTACTAAATATAATTCAATCTGTCTTGGGGACGAGGGCTAGTCTAGGCTGTGGTGTCATGCTCTGTTCATCGATCGGTATCTTATGAAAATAAGATGTCCTTGACGATGACAAAAACATGAACTGAAATGACAGTTGACTCGATCAAAAACAACAACCGCGCGCAAGACAGATTGATGTACGCGCCGCGCGGCAACATGTTGCCGCGCGGCACGGTTGGTCGCACCTGCGCTTGGCATTAATATTTATTTTGTTGCGTAAGCGGCTGTAAAGGCTTAATGGGCCCAGTCAACAATTGACCATTCGTGCACAGAACGCTGAAGGTGCACAGTGGAACTTACGGTGTCTCACTTTGGGAATAAGTAACTTTTAGTAAGTAGAGAGCTATCTATTCTTTATTAGACGTATTATCGGATCGAAGGGATTTACATCAGTAGATGTAAATTATATGATGTGTCGTAGATAAATGGGTCTAGAATCGCAAAAATTATATTTTCTCATGTTTTCCCCCACAAGAACACTTCGTAGGAAAGTTTTGATATATAGGGTGTTAGATGTCGTAGCCATATCAGTACATGTGGCAAATTTCAAGCGTGTATTTAATAAATATGTCTTTGCGTTCCTAGGGCCATCCTAAAGAAGTATACTAGTAAATGCCCATTCAGAATGTCAATAACTTGCTTTTCAAACATGCTATAAGATATAAAATTACTTATTTAGTTATGTGATGTGCTAAATGTTAATAACATTATAATCCGCCTAATCCCATCTTTTCTACAATAAAATCATATGTGTATAATATAGGTCTATTATCTAGGACTAAATGTATATTACATACAACTATATCCAGGGCCACATTTATGTAAATGAGATCAGGAAATACACTGGACAATGCCAAGGTCCAAACAGTATAGAATACACATTGTATACATGTGTGGGAGAGATCAAGTAGCCTGGATGGACATAGGATATAGGATATATGGGTCAGATTTTCAGAAAACGTACAATTGGCCTTCACCAATCCTCTCAAACAACCCAAATTTAAGAAGAAAATCAGGTTTAAGATACAGTTCAACATAACCAGACAGATTTATGGAATGAATACAATACAGAATACACTCAGATATACTGTGTATTTATTTGTTTTCACTCTAATTAAGCAGAATTTGATAGATGTGTAGAACTGTAGATTGTGCATTTTCTGAAAATCTGACCCATGTATGTAACAGTGGAATTGCTCTATGGAACGTCTAGGGTCACCCATGTAAGGTGAGAGAAGAGAAGGAGGTTTGAAACTAGATCAGCTGGACAACTGCGCTCCGCCCATAGCCCGCAGATATCCCAGTGACCGTGTATTATCATTCACTTCTCGTGTCAAGTGGATAGCGTAGTTTTGTTTCTCAGCATCGAATTGATACGGGCTATACAATACTGGGTTCAGTCGCCTAAAAGTGTACAATTCGCCTTCCCCATTCCTCTCAAATAACCCAATGTTAAGATAAAAATACGGTTTACAACACAGTTTTTTGACCAATGCAATACCATGCAAGTACATATATTTATTGATAGGCCTATATTTTGTGTATATATAGTACTATAGTAGTTGTCATTTTTCTGCAGAATTTATCAGTATGATATACTAAATGTGTAGGGCTGCCAAGTGTACATTTCCTGACGCCCCGTACCGTGATAGCAGAAAGTTTTCAAGAGTGAGGAAGCATGATCGCTGAAAGGTAGCGAAAGTGCCGCAGCTTTGGCGAGAGAATTATATATATTCTACTGTTTAGACGTGTCTACAAATCGCTGTTGCATGCGCTATAGCATATACAATGATCTCCTAGGTTTAATACCATTATATAAGGGTCTGATATGTTAAACCCACCCACGACCCCTGAGATCACCGTTATAGGCTATTGTAGACATTCTCTAACACCGGTTCGTGCGCTGCTGACCTCGCCAACTATTATACTTGGCCTTGGGATATTATATATTTACGATGAATTCGAAATCATCGATAAGAACGTGAGTAAACCCACTTTTCTGTAAGGTTTTTTGGTAGGATATTCTCTGGTATGAAGCGTGTTACTCATATATGTATGGTATGTTGGCTGCTATACAATCTACATGTTTAACTAGGAATCTTGTTTTCCCACCTCTGACCAAAGGTTGTTTCCGTGAGCGTTTTATTATCATTCGATTTGTAATGCCATATAATCAAGCAACACCATGTATTCAATCTTGTATATAATTTGAAACAAGTGTTTGACATAGAGTCAGATATTTCTTATAAATAGGGTGATTCATCGAAAAATACACATGTATACATGTATAAACTGGTCGTAGAAGTTCGTTGGACGGTACTTTTACGGTGCATGCTGTGATAGATTTAGTACAGGTCTGACATACAAATATTTAAATTAGCAACATTTTTATCAGAAAATGCAAAGATCTTTTCACCAATATCATAGCTCGTCTAAATGATCCATAAAAACAAATGTATGATGGGAAAGATACAGGTTTCATTGTGTTATGGAATCACGTATAACACAGATATTGGCATTGGACCACAGATACATATTCCATGCTGATCATTGCATGTTTTCTATAGATTTTACACTGACGTGCAAGTCCCATAATTCCATGCGAATCAAGATTCAAGATGGCAAACATGCAAATTCCCCTATAGGAAGTGAGTATTCAGTGATAATCGGTTACAGTATGTTCTCACGTGTCACACCCATCTCACATTTCACATCCATAAAATAGCTGACGTCAATTTGGTACCAATAAGTTAACGCCCTTCCCAATAAGCAAAGTATTATTTCCCACCCATCCAATTCCCTTCTTATACCTTTACGGACTACCACTTGAGGCTCCATAATTTCATTATAACCACATTTTTATATAAACCGGTCAATCAATTTTATGCATTTTTATTTTGATTTACTTCAAATTTTATAAATAAAAATGTGTCGTCGCCCAAGCCTGACTACTTTTGTTATTTATAACTTAGTCTTCAATTATTTAAATGTGGGTTACGCAAAAGACGTCAATTCGGTACCTTTCCAATAAGCCAATAATTTATTGTAATATGAACTACGAATTATATTATATCTAAGCTGAGAGAGTCCCTCCAAATTGAGGGAAAGCCTCTCGCTCCAAACTGCAAAATACCTCTAGAATTTCATTAGGACGCCCACTCCAGGGCCAGGAAAGCCATTATTGCAGGAGGCGTCCAATCACTGACATACCATTCTCATCTGATCTGATAGGGTCTGAGCCTAGACTGTGTTGATAGGATGCTATGTTTGATCAAAGTTAACTTCAGGGCCAGGAAAGCCATTATTGCAATAGGCGTCCAGTCACTGACCTCTTATCTGATCTGAGAGGCTGTGAGCCTAGACTGCGTTGATAGGATGCTATATTTGATCAAAGTTAACTATTTTGGTTAATGGTTTGGAATTTCAGAAGCTTTATTGTATAATGTAATGTACACATGGGCGTATTATACGGGTCAGATTTTCAGAAAATGTACAATTGGCAGCTGTAGGCTACACATTTAGTAAATTAGGCTAAATCAGGCTGCAATTTGGCCAATATTAGGTACATTCGAGTATATTCGGCATTGAATTGATTCTAGTAATCTGTTTGGTTAGGTTGAACTGTATTTTGAACTTTATTTTTTTCTGAAATTTGGGTTATTTGCGAAGATTGGCGAAGTTGAATTGTACATTTTCTGAAAATCTGACCCATATATCACCGGTCAGAGAAGCACTGAGTGTCCATGTATTGGGGCTCCTCGTGCATTAAGTAGGGTGAATCACCTGTAAGGCTTTTCCTATTATCGACAAATAGTCATAGGTTATTTTCATTCCTATGATGAAACAGTTACAGGAATCGGTCAGAGTGCTCTGCTGAGCAGGAGTTCCGGCCTGACCATAACTTACAGTAAAATAATGAATTCATCAGAGCGAATGTTACAATTGTGCTAGTCCATAATTAATACATAGTGATGTTCAATTAGTATTGGTTTTGGTAGAATATTACATGATAATCTTGTTCCAGCATTCAACATAACAATATGTCTCCATTTGCTAGATATCAAGCTTAGATTTACAAAGACATTGAGTAACATTACAGTTGCAAAAGTCATATATGTGATGTGTTACAGGGAAGTGAGTCACAAGTCGCAATAAATGGATTTTGAGATATCATCATATTTGAAAAGATGACATCAAGCCGATTCTAATGGTGGCAAAATCTACTCTATAGAATGAGCTTAGATATGCATGGATATATTTGATACAATGTCCTGAAATTTGATTCATATTCATTCCAATAAAGAGATCTTGTGAATAAATCACTTTGAGAAGTATCCTTTTTGCGACTTGTGACTCATTTCCCTGAAACACATCACAGATGAGGTCGCAGTCTAGGCTCAAAGCTGAGAGAGCCCCTTCAAACGGAGGGAAAGCCTCTTGCCTCAAACCGCAAGGTGTCATTATACTTTCATTAAGACCGCAAAATGTCATTATATTGCTATTAAAACGCCTAGTCCTAGGCCAGGAAATGATTAGCGAAGTAGGCTGACATACCATTCGTATCTGATCTGAGGGTTTGGTCCTATATACGTATATAGAGTGGTCGGTCAAGTTACACATTACCTCCGACGTTGATGTAACAATACGAGTGCTACTTGTGTCCGTGTCCACAATATGCTATAGCTTCTTGGCAACAGTTATCCATCTCACGTTAGTGGTATGTCCCACGCGCTCCTTCCTATTGTCCTTGAAGCTGCTTGACAACACAATCGTGGTATGGGTCTGGTCGTCGGAAAATGTACACAATTTACCTTCACCAGTCTGTCGTCTCAAATAACCCAAATTAAGAAGAAAAAAAAAGTTCTTTTTTTTAGATGTTTAATTTATCAAAATGTCGAAATAATATAGAATATACAATAATATAGAATTACAAGAATTGATTATATTAAATCAACGAAATACCAAATATACTTAGATATACCCAGTATATATATAATCTCCAGCCTAATTTAGTAAATGTGTAGATCTGCAGAGTGTACATTTTCTGAAGATATGATCAGTATACTTATAGCCTGCTGGTGCACTGATCAACTTTTATTCCTTACGTTAAAATACAGGAAGTGAACCCATCCCAACTTTAAAATTTAAACATTATTTTAGACTAGCACCAAGAGAATTTTTTAATTACCTTTAAAAAGAAATAAATCTATGACTTACGTAAGCCTAACAACATTAATAAAATTGGTACATGTTTTATTTAAAATCGCACATTCTGGTTACATATTCTGTTACTACACACTAACTATTTATCATTCAAGTATCACTACACTACACTACACGGTTAAAATCTCGGAAAAAAATAAAAACTATCATGTTAATTATGGTCACTATCATCTTAGGGTCACTCCCCCCTCGACTGAGGAATCTTAAGGCTATCATGCAGTGATTATTGATTGTTTCGAGCTTAGTGGGCCTGCACCAGAGGCCTGCAAACAACCCTGGCTTGGGGACGAGGGCTAGTCTAACTTTGGTCTAACTCTTAAGTTTATTATTATTTTTTCCTTGGTTAGTGTACATGTATGCACTTCAGTGATTCAAGTGTTACTTTATAGTACATGTATCTATTCGTTACCCGATAAGTCTGTTTTATTCCGATACTACAATACCACCATTGTAAAAGCTATACAGGAATATAATACTAATCGGAAGTTTAAAAAACTTACACAGTCTAGGCTCAGAGTTGACAGCGTCCCTCCAAACTGAGGGAAAGCCTCTCGCTCCAAACAGCAAAAGTGACATTAAAATCCTGTTAGGATATCTAGTCCAGAACCGGAAGAGCCATTATCGCAGTAGGCGTCCAATCACTGACACACCATCCTTATTGAGAGGCTATAAGCCTGGGCTGTTTCGCTTATTCCTAAAAGGTCCCGTCGCCTCGAGATGTTTATTTCTTAATTGGTATTGATTTTCGGGATTTTTTTTTATGAATGATTTGTTAGTTTTTACTTCTCCCAGCAAGGCGGGTGTCGCTATAGTTAATATTTATGTAGTTTCCTCGCAGCTTGTGCGACTGTCCATCCTTCCCTAGAAAAGATTCTCCCCCACTTTTAGATCCTATCAGAAACTTGGGGGTGGCATTTCCTATTGTCCTAGCGTCGCTATCAATTCATCACTACTCTGCGCAAGTAATCTTTCTCCAGAAATGAAATAGGCTAGGGACTTGGGGGCGAGGGCGCTATACAAGTGTATTCCTTGACCTCTCTATCATTCTCAGACGTACACATCTCTCCCTCCCTCTCTTTCTCTCTTTCCTCACTCTCGTGGGACATAGATGCGCTATGCAAATATTGCCTACAAGGTTAGACAAATACGCTGACAAGCTTTCTTACTATTTTATGGTTCTGCCGACGCCTTGGCCCAATACGCGGGGAATCGTCCCCTCTATCTCTAATACATGTCACCTCTGTATACTACATATCGATATCCGGGGAGAGCCTAAAAACATGGGATAGCACAAGCAGTGTACAGTCGATTTATCAGTGCCATACTTGGATTGATTCTGGAATTGAGGGTGATGAATGTTTTGTTCTGTCTGAGACGCCCTCTTTAGACAAACACTATCCCCTAGCTGTACGCATGGAGGGCATATATGATAAGGGGGTGATACCTTCTTACGTTTGATCTTCAGAAAATGTACGATCGCCAGCTCTACACATTTTTACTAAATTATATTGAAAATTATATACACTGGGTATAACTGAGTATATAATGGTATTTCGTTGATTCTGTAAATCAATTCGGTTATTTTTAATTGTATTTTGAACCACATTTCTGTCTTAAATCTGAGTCATTTGAGAAGATTGGTGAATGCGAATTGTACATTTTCCGATGATGTGATCCATCTTATAAAGAGGGATTCATGACCGTACCGGTATTCCAGAACAATGGTGGAGAATGGGACTGACCGACTTCCGATGGATTTCAAATTCGGTTTAGAAAATCGGTCAGAAATCGGTTCAATGTGTTGTCCATCATCCTAAAAAGTTCACCTATGTTGGATACTATCGGTCGATCCGTCCCTCAGTCGGTTGGTATACCGTGCTTAACCTCGATATTGTAAGTTAAATTTTCTATCTTTTTTTTTATTATTTTCTTCATCAGCCATAAATATCTTAATTATAATTGTGTTGGATTGTTCCACTCTGGCTAGTTTCCTACTTATGAGTCTGTATTTTTGCATTGAATAACACAGTCATTTAGTTCAATAGTCTCAAATCAGATCAAACTGACATTATCAAGTCAGTGATTGGACGCCTACTGCGCCAATGACTTTCCCTGCCCAGACGTAGCCGTCCTAATGTCTTTCCCTCAGTTATTTTTCTATAATACCCAACATGGTTTGAGTCTTTGGGAAGCATTTCTTTTAGCTGTTGGGGTAATGTTTAGGATTTCAGTTGTTTAACAGACGTATTAAATTATAAGTGTTCGTGTAGACTAGAGTTATGTTAGTGTGGCATTCAGTTAGTAAATGTAGGTTACCATTATAATCGATTATAATCGATTATTACACTGGGTTTGTTCTGTAGATTTCGGGGCCATGCATCAAGGACTTAATGGATAATCTGTCGATATTGTCCGGGATGTGTGACAATGGTAGGCTAGTGGCGGATTGTACTTGAATACGACTGGATTAAATGGATTATCTAGAAGCTCATAGAGGCCAATGGCTGCCATCTCCCTGCATGACTGGGCCATCCAACGAATGGGATCAGGTCGCCCCAAAATGTACAATTCGCCTTCTCCAATCTTCTCAAATAACCCAGATTTAAAACAGAAATAAGATTCAAAATACAGTTCAACATAACCGAACTGATTTATTGGACCAAGGCAATACCAAATATACTCAGATATTCCCTGTATTTATCATTTTTCAAACTAAATTAGCAGAATTTAGTTAATGTGTAGACCTGCAGATTGTACATTTTCAGAAGATCTAACCCAATTGAGTCCTCTTCACCCAGTCTACCCCCATTAAATCCCCCATTTCTGTTGGAAAGTGTTACTTTTAAAATCCCTGGCAAAGCCTGAACTGAACCTCTGTGAACCACGCACAACTCACACACATAGCAGTTATTTCCCCAGGGATTAGATTCGGAACGACCAAATTTCCCCCACGCAATCCTTGCCCCGAAAGCATCACCGCGGGCAGTCGTAGAGGTTTTTGCCGATGAACGCCAACCTCGGCAACGGTTTTAATTGCAAATGGGGAAAGTAGATAATATAAAATATGGAATAGTGGCATGGCATATCAGAATGATATGGAGGACCCCATGCCAGGCTATCGATTGCCTCTAAATCCCATGCACTGAAGAGAGATGTTTGATCATCCCTTGCAATTACGTCATCGATAACAAAGAAAATGGGTTTGAATCGGACGTCAATACCAATTCGTGACAATTTCATCATACCGATCATAACTCCCTATACCATTAAAGTAGCTCGTCAGTGTAGGCTCTGAGCTGATAGGAGTCCCTCCAAACTGAGGGAAAGCCTCTCGCCCTTGACAGCAAAATGCCATTATAAACCCATTAGGACGATATTCCAGCGCCAGGGAAGCCATTTGCGCAGTAGGCGTCCAATCACTGACATATTATTCTTATCTGATCAGCCCGTAGTACAAAGCAGGTTTTGCCCAGCGTTCCATCTCACCACATACAGCTATAGGCTAAAAGTGTTAATGGGAAGAACCTGACCCCTGAAAGTTAGGGAGTGATTTGGTATTCGTCTCTGCGACTGTGTTCTGAGAGGCTGTGAGCCTAGACTGGAGAGAATCTCACAGAGTCCTCTGCAGCGCAAAATCGCATGAGAATCGGCTTAGTGGACTAGGCCCTTTACTCTACAAAACTCTCGAAACTAAAGAGAGAAGATAGGAGCAAATGTCATCAAAACTCTCTATATTAATTAGGTGGCTCGTGTTATGTGACATTAATTATCAAGTCATTATCAAGGTCAGCGTTATTAATCTAATTAAATGATCATCCAGATATCAAGAGAATCCACAGACATTACTTCAATCAGTCAGTTCGGGAGATGTGCACCCGCCATGCAAGCTTCTATAATCATAATTGATTAATCCATATTTGAGGTTGCCCCCCATGGGATGGGCAGGCCTATCCACATATGCACTGCCAGCATATCGCCAGCTACCGTGAGATTACTGAATGATTATTGTTTTACCTCCATATATAATATTTACACACCGTCCTAAGTCCTTTATCAACTAGCTATGATAAGGACGGATAGCCCCATTAAGCCTCTCGTACATGAAGGGTCCTGCATGGTCGCTGTGCATTGGCAGCATTTCTCCTGTTAAAATCATCAGATGCAGAGCTGTGTACGAGCCTGCCTATCAACCGCATATCAACCGTGAGTTTCCTTCACTTCTAAAAATTGATATTTTTCAAAGTGTTTTATTCACAAGATTCCTTTGTGTGAATATTTTTATTTTTGGGGGTATCTCGCGCTCCGGGTTGTATGAATACGTGCCTTAAATTTCAAGACAGTGTATTGAATAATAGCTTTGCATTTTCAAGGTATTCTTAATTATGGAGTATATTTAGCTACTTTACTATAGTATAAAGGTCCACCCACCCAGAAATATTGCTTTTTTCCAAACATGAACAAAATCAAACATAAAATGCAGTATACATTTCCTAAATGCTAACATCGATGGAATACACTTAATCTCATCTTTTCAAATATTACACATCTCAAAATCCATTTTTTCGACTGCTCCTCTCCTTTAACTGGCAGAAAATCCCTCTACCTGATCCATCGTGAGTTTCTATCACTTCTAATAGTTTCACAAAACAGTTAACTGGCAATTAATTGATAATCTTAAACTGGCTTTGATGGATCAATATTGGCTAATGTTGTTGTACTTTATAAATTTAATTTCATTACAAAACACTGAATTGCTGTTGGGGTTCTTTTTAAAACTTCTGTCAACTAAATTGGCTGTCATTAAAATCAATGCCTTTTTCTGGGATGAAAAGACGGGGAAGACAGTCTAGGCTCAGAGCCTCTCAGATCAGTTAAGATTGGTATGTTATGTCAATGATTGGACGCCTACAGCATTAATGGCTTGGAGTAGGCGTCCTAATGCGATTCTAATGGCATTTTTCGGTTTGGGGCAAGAGGCTTTCCCTCAGTTTGGAGGGAATCTCTCAACTCTGAGCCTAGACTAGAGAGCTTTTTCCTCAGTTTGGAGCGACTCTCTCAACTATGAGCCTGAACAATGTAGTAAACTGAACATGCTTAATTGTGCAACTGCCACACATACAACTCCATCCGTTCAGTTGGCAATTTATTTTCGCATTCGATTTCGAGACAGTTGGCAATCCAATTCAACATTTTACTCCCATGATTGAGTGCTAATTTAGGGGGATTGGTCGCCTATCTAATGTAATTGATATTGCTTAGCCTCTCCCATGAACAGGCCCACAACTAACTCGTACAGCCATACGGCCATGAGTGAGCTAGGCACAGGCAGTGGTTGGCTGCTAGTTCTGTGCCAGCAGCTCTACGTTAATATGTCGGCATGCATTCACAATAGAACAAAACTAATGGTTCGTGATAGCTACTTTTATCGGGACGTGAGAAAAATGAGGAAACAACCTCTGCCACTCTCTCAGTTCACTGACTATCCGAGTGGCGATCGTTAATAAATCCGTTGACTGAATCGCTTGCGGCGACCATTATTTCGCGATGAAAAAAAGAAAGAGTGTTTTCACAAGAATGATTTCATCTTTCGTTCGCCCTACCTTTAGCCACGAGTGGCATCAAGCCAAAAATACACTCTCCCCGAATTGGTGTTGGTGAATTGGATCAAGACCAAGCGATCATTTCTTGCTGAACCAGTCTAGGCTCAAATTTGAGAGACTCCCTTCAAACTGAGGGAAAGTTTCTCGCTCCAAACCGCAAAATGCCATTATAATCCCTTTACGACCGCAAAATACTATTACAATCCCAATACGACCGCCATTATAATGGGATTAGGACGCCTACTCCTGGGCCAGAAAAGCCATTAGCGCAGTAGGCGCCCAATAACTGGCATACCATTCTTATCTGATCTGAGAGGCTCGCCATATGAGCCTAGACTGGAACCAAAGAGAAAGCGCCCCAGGTAACAATGAGATGATCAAGGATTTGTCTCACTGTCCTTCTGAACTCTGTCTCCATACTTCTGAAAAATATCATACCAAAGTTATACTCCAACAGCTGATGCTCTTTCTTTAGCCTTTTACAACTTTCTTACTGTATAACATTTTATGTCCACTGAGGGAATGGGAACTTTGGGGCCCTCGGCGTTCTGTAGGCCTATGTATATCATATAAGGGCGGATAAGACATATTTTATTGGGCGTCGCGGGGGGAATAAATAACTAGGAACATAAGGGATCAATAATCCAACCATTGCCAATTGTGCGCGGCTCATTTAGTGATGGCATGGTTTGGTTAGTTTGTCAAGTTGCTGTATGGATTAATGGGGAAGTCAGACCTTTGATCACTCATGGTCGATACATAAATTCCCTGCTGATAGTTGATATATAATATTCCCCTGTATTTATGTGGGTGGTGGTGGTGTGGGAAGAAATGGTTCGATATGGGAATATTGATTGGTACCTGTCGATGCTGTGCTATGTATGTGGGGAAGGGGTGGTGTATATGGGGCAAGGGGTGGTGCAGAAAGGGCTGATGCAGAAAGGGGTGGAGCCAAAAGGGGTGGAGCCGAAAGGGGTTGACCTAAGAAACATGGCAGTCAGTAGTAGAAAGCCCTAATGACCCCCTAACTTTTAGGGGTCAGGTGATTTCCCATTAACACTTTTAGCCTTAGTCTTAGCCTTGTGGTTAAGCTTATTGCTGTATGCGGTGAATTGCAACGCTCGAGGAATGTGGCTTTCTGGACTGGACTGATTGACCATTGTCCCTCCACCCTCTGCTTGCTAACTGGGCCATCAAAGACTGACCAAGTACGTTTATAAATGTCTGCCTATGGTACTATGCACATTAAAGATCCATTGCTAATATAAAAAAGAGTAGGATAAAACATTAGCGCGTTTCCTCAACAATAATTGAGAGTATACATGTGTACTACCCCCTGGCGTTGGTGGAAGACCAGCTATATGGTGCTGCAATAAAGAATCTGGTGCAATATTATCATACAATACCAATAATAAACATTAATAATGCAGGTGCCACTAATCGCGATATATTGGCTCATAAAACGGTCTGGCAAACACAAGAACACGTGTATCAACAGTGAGCCAGTCAGCCACACTTCATTGAACATTATCACACGTATCTCTTGGTTTAGTTATCTTTATTTGCCCTGTATATTGTATTCCAGCTGGGCTTGAAATCCTCCCATATTCACAATAATGTTTCAACAACAACAACAACATTCATCAACTCATCAAGTTGAAAGAATCTTAATTGCTACAAAACACCGACCCCAACATGGCCTTTAAAATCTGAACCATTGAAATCTGAGTCATGTTGGGATTTTTTAAATAATGGATCTTATTGATTACTCTGTCTTGCGAGTCGTGACATGTTCAAGCATCCATCTGAACATTTTACAAAAATCTCTTGCTTAAATATTCATTTTCAGTTAACGGCGGCCGTTTCCACTTCAAATTTGTGTATAGACACCAGCAGAATATTGATAAATTCCGTCGTATAGGTTATAATATCAGTAAATTTTGTAAGATTGGGTTCGCTGTAATAGCTGAGAATGCAGCTTCGAATGAAAATGATTTAGATTTAGAAAATATTTTATTCAGGTCTACTACATTTCCACACGTACAAGTATGAATTTTCTCAGGACAGCCTGATTTAAAATTAGAAAAGGATTAGATCTTATACATCAGCTCTGTTTAGGACAGTACAAATTATGATTTCATTCTCTAATTAAATAAGTAGTAATATCAGATTTACAGAATAAATTAAAAAGTAATAGATAAGCTTTTTGGAAACTAAAAACAAGTATTCCAACTCATATCACCATGGCAATGATGTATTTTGAGCGGACGGGGTAAGTTAAAATACATATTTTATACAGAGTAACCGACGCCGTGCTCTTACATATTAACCATTAATAATCGTAATAGCTTCATTTATCTTTACATTGCTTTTAGGGCAACATGCCAGTGCAGATACTGTTAGGGTAGTGTATTTCAGTGACAAATGTCAACGAAAAGGAGCAACCTATAACAAATATAGTGTATCATTCCAATAAATACCGTTCAAACAAAAAAATCCTACACTAAATGTTCCTTCCAAGGATTTCCAAATGTTTCTCCCTATGCCTTGGGGAAGGCCTTCATTGGGGAAATGTCATAAGGAACTGTCACTTAAGGAAAACTATATGGGAGCGTTGAATGTTTTCCCACCTGTGCCCATGCTATTAGGGGGTGAAGTGTTGCGGATTCCTCTCAAGCGTGTATGGTCTGTGATGACTTTGTGCAGCAAGGAACAAGTGGCTGAGTTGGTTGAGCACCTCACGATGAGTTATGAGCATGTCAGATATTGATTGCCTTCAGGAACTGCTTCCTAATAACTTCAGCTGACAAATGTCATGTGTTACAGAAAAATTAGTCAAGTTGTAAAATTGATATTTCTTGGAGTGTTTTATTCACAAGATTTCTTTGGAGGAATCTTCTCGTTTTGTGGTATCTAGCGCTTTAGGTCGTGTGAATACATTTATCCAATTTCCAGACCATATATCAAATATATCCTTGCGTGTCTAAGGTCATCCTATAGAGTATGATTCGCTACTTTACTAGTAATTGTCCACCCAGAAATTTAAAAAATCAAATATAAACATTTAATATAGAAGTACTTTTTAGATTTCCTAAATATTAACATCTGAATCCACTTCATCTCATCTTATTGAATATGATGGTACCTCAAAATCCATTGTTTTAAACTCATGACTCATTTTTCTGTGACACATCACAAATGACAGGCATTTCACCTCATGTCTTGAGCCCGTGAAACACAATTAGACTGCACACCTGTCTCCATGACAACAGAAGCAATTCGAGATAACTAATCAGCGCAGAGCAATTTATTTCTCCAGAATCTGGAACTTAATTCATCCACCATGTGCAATACCTTCATCAATTCCTGAATGGGCCCATAAGCTCACATTAGAGGCACCCGAATCCGGAGGAAACTCTACTGGGGATGAATTAAAGCTTGGCTCCGGCGGCTGGTCAGGTGATTGCGTGTTCCTCTCTCAGGTGTAGCCACTAGTCCAGGGGTCTGTTTCATAAATATTGAGAGATAGAAAAATGTCCTTGTCCTAACTGCTAAGAACAGCCAATGCCACAAATAATGTCCTGGCCTTGCATTTCATAATGTAGGACAGTTGCAGGTCACCCCGGTCATGTCTCCCTGGACAGGTCGCAGAGAAGTTGGCCTCAAACTTGATACCTAGCCCAGACCAAACGAAGATGAGTTGTGAAAATTCTCAAAGTTGCAAAATTCTTATTGTGAAACAGGCCCCCGGCCATTTTGTCTATCATGCAATGCGAGCCGTACAAGTTTCCGGGACGTCATTTCCTGACGTTGACTGCTCCGCGTTCGTATTGATTGCTGACACAATTCATTACAATGCACAGGTCTTTATCATGTGATTAGCCAGCCTCGTCTGCAATTATCCCACAATTCCCTGCATAGATGTAGAGGATTGTGGGTACTGGCAGTAGCGGCCCACAGCCAATTATATTCAAAAAGTAGTCCAAAATACAGACAATCAATATAGGTAGTCAAATATAGGATTGCTGGTAGGAACGCACACGATCGAAGGTAGACAGGCAGCTGAAAGATCACCATGCTGGGTATAATGTTGCTTTGTTTGCGATATTTGACTGCAAATTAACTGTTTAGGCAATTAGACGCCAACATTTATGAGGCAAATATGTGTATAGAGGCCCATGTTGGAGCCATAAATCATTACAAGGTACATAGTTCTAACCATGTATTGTTAAGAGCCCTGATATTGATATTATATTATTGGCTTGTTTCGTTTGAATTTCTCAAGGGTTAAGCGTTTGGTCAGAGCACCGCCCCTACGTACAGGCTTAAAAAGACCCTGACAACCCCACCTTAAATGGATTTATGAAGACTTATGAGGCATGAAAGGTATACTAATGAGGAAAACAAGGCAATGAGATCCAACTCAAGTTGGCTACCAATTCAAGGGAAGACTGATGCTTTATTATCTCATCGTCTCACATGGTCAACCACTGACGAATCTGATTGGTTCCCATGCGTCTCTTCAGAATTGGTGGAAAAGTAATGAGACCCAGTGGTATGCATGGCCCACAAGCTTTTATGTAATCAGTAGAGTAATTCAAAATAACTTTTATTCATACCATAATTTAGCTTACACAATGTTACATGTTATTTTATGACGGTTCAAAACCAAAAACAAAGGTTTAGATATATATCTTTAACATTCTTCTATGCTAGGGGTATATGATAAATATATGACTAGTGTATGGAACTCAGTATATTCAAAATTAATAGCACCTCGTTCCATTCTCTCAATATGTCACCCTATAGTATTCCGAGACATGTTAGATACACCTATATGTATTTGTATAATTTTTTATCCATTTATGTATGGAATACACGTGACATACATTATATAAAACACACCCTAAAGTCTGAAGTACACATACTGGCTTCTTTCCTTTATTTTTAAAGAAATTTAAATCGACGATGTGTGCACTCATGCAGACAGCTAAACAAGCAGAATCAGTCTAAGGAAAGAAAGCCTGGAACTCACTTACGCCTGATTGAAATGTTGTCTTTTCACCCTCTTTGTATTCTTATCTCTGGCCGTAGTTTAGCCTACGTATGGTTTAATGCGGCGCTGATCCTGCTCAGGGAGAACAAGGGAGCGCCTCGCTGCCCCTCAGCCGAGCGACTCTAATGGGGTCAGCGCCAGGAGAAAAGCCCCGAGACAAAACATATTATCTATGTCATGAATCGGGCCAGGTCCCTACGTGTCCATCCCCCCTTTTGGGGTGCTATTCTTATACATAACTGGTGAAATGGTATTATTATGATATATAGCTGGCGAGGATGAAGAAGAAATCAGAGATTCTTCTTGCAGCTACTGGGTCTGATCGTCAGAAAATGTACAATAGAGGACTTGCATGTCCGCCATTTTGAATTTTTACTTGCATGTAATTTGGGATCTTACCCATCATGCATTTGGTTTGTATAGATCATTTACAGAAGCTATGATATTGGTGAAAAAACCCTTGCATTTTTCGATAAAATATTGCACTATAATTATCTGTGTGTCCGATTTGAACTGAATCTAACACAGCATGCACTTACCGGTAATAGACATGCGCAGTGATACATGCAAATCCCCTATTGGCAACTCTGCGTATTGATTAAATTCCGCGAAATTTGATAAGCAGAAAATGTAAATAGTATTGGTATATTTAATTATATTTAGTATTAGCTTGATTCAAAAGTTCTGTTATATTGAACTGTATTTTTAAGCTTCATCTTCATTTTGATTAAATTTGGGTTATTTGAGAGATTGCTGCGGGTGAATTGTACATTTCTGCTGATTTCATCCAGCTACTATGGATGTAAACGGGTGCTGCCCCCTGTTCAAGTCCCGGATGAGGGACTCTCACGCCTGCCTACACACTGTGGAGTATTTCACTATCTCAAGACATCGCTTCATTAGTGCTTGGCGATGGCGACACGTCAAGAATACAAAAACTGCGAACCTTGTTGTACCACGAGCATGGTCCTTGTCCTCCGCCTCCTAAAATATCGCCCAACGCTCGCCGCGTCCCTTTCCCCCTCTTCCTACCAGTCCCATGCAATTTCCTTGCTTTTTCATCTCTCCTGCTCGACCGTGCATCTCCTTGCTCCTCCAGCTGCTGCACCCATCCTCTTACTCTCTGTCCTGCCCTATTCTCAGTTTTGTTCACCATTGTCCTATACCTATTAGTGCTCCTCCCCATCGCCTTGTCCGACATTTAAGCGATAAGAATCGCGTCGCGCCCATCTAAACCTCGATCACTCCATGTTTGCTTATTATGAACGCAACTCTCCGTCATCCCAATATTAATTTCCGACCAGTCTAGGATCAGAGCCTCTCAGATCAGATAAGAATGGTATGTCAGTGATTGGACGCCTATTGAGCTATTGGCATTCCTGGCCCTGAGTAAGCGTCCAAATGAGATTATTATGGCACTTTGTGGTTTGGAGCGAGAGGCTTTCCCTGAGGTTGGAGGGACTCACTCAACTCAGAGCCTAGACTGGAGAGGCTTTCCCTCAGTTTGGAAGTAGGCCTACTCTCTCAACTCTGATCCTAGACTGGAGACACTTTCCCTCAGTTTGGAGGTGCTCTGACAGGTCTGAGCCTAGACTGCTCCCTGCATGTTTGCATCGTTATGAACGGAACTATCCATCATACCGATATTTATTTCCGAAGGTCCGATCGAGCTGTGGGGAGAAATGTGTCGATAAAGAAAAGTGCAGTCAGAAGTTTGAGCGGTTAATAACCTCTGGGAAATTTGAATGTGGGAATCAACTGTGGTTCGCTTTGGTGGATAATTATTATGACTCTCTTGCGCGTTATCTCCGTGCGCCCACCTAAAAAAAAGTAAAGTTGATTTGTGGAAGCAGATTTTTGTGATGGGTCTGTTGCTCCCGTTGTTTTTGCATTGTCATCTACTCATAAGAAGCCTGAGCTATGACTGAATATGATGCAGACAGGCCCTATTGAAGCCATCGCTGTGCCGGCGAACATAGAACCCTTGGAGCGAATGTCTCATTTGTCATCTTATTCATTTGCTTCCCAAGTCTTTCTCATCTGCCATAGAAAGCTAGAATAACTGTACCGATGTTGTCATTATCACTTCATGCGGATGACTGAATATCGGCGGGATGTATAGAGAGAGGCGGTCTTTCACTTTCAAAAGGCGCGGGAAATTGTGAATTCAATAGCGCTGTGACAATCTTTAGCTGGAGTTACCGTACATATGAGTTGGCAGATATAGATAATTTGTATTACAATAACAGTAATCAACTATGCAGCGATGATATAACAGTGCGTCTATAGATGGGTGATGGCACCAGAAAATGTACACTTGACCTTCACCAATCCTCTCAAATAACCCAAATATAAGACAAAAATGAGGTTCAGTATTATAGTATATTGAATTTTTATTCCATCTTTCTTTTTTATAAACAATTACATGGAATTTGGCGATGAATTCTACAAAGTAGGTCTTCCATTCTGCCCTAAAACAATAATAAAGTAAAATTCAGTTCAGAATATACCGATAAAATATTTGAAATTGAGACAATATCAAATATAATCAGATATACCTAGCATTAAATTTATCATATATGAGCCAAATTTAGCAGAATGTACTAAAATGGTAGACCTGCCGATTGTACATTTTCCGACGACCTGACCCATATATCATATTTATTTTTATTTTCACATAATTGGGTCCAGCAAATAACACAAAATTCTAAACATTGTACCTCAATGAAGATCCATTTACCTCGATCTCAGAGGACAATACAGATCCGTTTACCTCCATCTCAGAGGAACCTGACAACCTCTTTAGTTACCCTTAGGGGTCTCTGGTCCAGTTTTGTCCCTAAATTGCCCTTGTAACGGACAATCCTACCAGCGGATAGAGTCTGTGGTCGACCCCTAAAGGACTTGGAAGGTTGTGGTTTGGAGGGAAGAGTCTTATGGCATGGGATAGAGGGCGAGCGATAGCGAGCTCTCTATCCCTAGGGGTTTTTGGTCCAGTTTTGTCCCTAAATTGCCCTTGTAACGGACAATCCTACCAGCGGATAGAGTCTGTGGTCAACCCCTAAAGGACTTGGAAGGTTGTGGTTTGGAGGGAATAGCCTTATGGACATGGGATAGAGAACTCGCTATCGCTCGTCCTCTATCCCATGCCATAAGTCTCTTCCCTCCTAACCACAACCTTCTAAGTCCATACCATAAGACTCTTCCCTCCAAACCACAACCTTCTAAGTCCATATTAGTTACCACACACGGATGGTCGAGTAAGGCTCCCTTCATATATGCTCCTGGTGTTACACTCTATTTGAGATCTACTTGGAGCGGCTCGCCGCAGGGTTACCATTGGGTCACTTTGATGTTTACTCTAAGTAGGTCTCAAACAGGGTGTACCAAAGACCCTTGGCAGTAGTCTAGTGCACTAGGTGGAGTAGCTCACACTAAATAATAGTTCTTAACTTCCCATATAGTTTACATTGATTTGATTTACATGTCATTGTGAAGCCCTCTTTTTACCCCTGCCCTTCAAGGCTTGAGTAGTTGACGACCCTTCCTTCACATGTGTCTAAACAAATCATCCCTGGGTGCTGAATGTCACCATGTTTTTGCCCGAGTGCCCTGGGCTGTCCTATTCTATATCATGGTCTTGGAGTCATAAGTTCCCATAAACACATCTAGCTATATTCACTGAATATTGATGGATGCGGTATAAACAGCACCTACCGTGGAGGGGCGGTGCACCGCAATGCATATACAATGCCTACAGTACAGTAAAATGCATAGTCTTAGACAGAATGTCTTTGTGATCATTTGATTTCCATGACACAATCTTATTACATACAATCGGAGAAGGATGGTTTGTGTTACCTTCGGTGAAAACCACTGGTTTTCATTCCAATGTTCGATCCTTTATGCAACCTCTCACAAAGAAGTTTAAATTGACTTTGAATATTTCCAATAACATGCAGGCGTATTATACCATAATACATATAGCCAGAACGACTTGTTGAAATTAGATATAGGTATATATTATGGTAAGATATGGGGTATCGTAAAAGGTATATTGAACTGGGAGAGATGGTATACGTTCAACACTGTTCTTTTCATTAATTTGTCTTTTGATATTTTTTCTTGGTGTGGCGACACATATCAATATTTGATGAACGGGAATTATTGTAAGAAAGATTTATTGATATTAGGTAAAGTAATTGTTTCGTGCTCTTTTGATTTAAATTGCTTTTTGATATTTGTTTTCCTGGTGTGACGACCCACAAAATCAATCAATTATATTGATTATGCTTATTTTTGAATAATGTTAATAGTATCTAGCCAATAAAGAAACTCAACTTTAAATCCAAATAGAATCCGTTAATGAGGCTCAAACCTGCAGGGAAATCATGAGTTGTCCGAATTGAGGGAGCAATTTTTCATTTTGAGAAATAAAGACCTCAATCAATCAATGGGACGCCATTGATATTTTTCAAAGTTATGTATTCACAATTAAGAACCCTTAATTGTATTGATTTCTTGGTGTGCTTAGCGCTGCTATAATAACATGAATATAAGTACCAAATTTGAAGATTCTATTAAATATATCCATGCATATATAAGTTATCCTAAGGAGTATATCTAACTAATTTACTATGATGATTGACCATCAAGAACTTTTTTCGTGCATAAAGAAATATAGAAATACTTATGAGATATGTTAATGTTTGCCATCGTAAGAATCCGCTTGATCTCATCTTTTCACTCTAGGCCCCAAGTTGAGAGAGTCCCTTCAAACGAAGTGAAAGCCTCTCACCTGAGACCGCAAAGTGCTATTATAATTCCATTAAGACCGCAAAATGTCATTATATTCCGATTAAAACGCCGAGTCCTAAACCATAAAACAGATTAGCGAAGTAGGCTGACTGACATACCATTCTTATTTGATCTGAGGGTTTGGACATAGAGTGTTTTCAGATGTGATGATAACTCAAAAACTCATTTTTCTGTAACACATCACATTTATAAAGTCATCGATATGAGTTTTGACGTTCAGTGGGACTAAAGCATTACTATAGGATGTGTGGGCGTAGGAGGGTTTGCGGGGGGGGGGGGGCAGAGGGCGTGAGGTGTGTGTGTGTGTGGGGGGGGTGCACTCTGAGATTAAACCCTGCTCTCTACGCAGCCACGTGTTTATTGCCCGGTCTTTATACACCTATGGAGCCGGTAAAAGACTCATTAACCACAGGAATCTCTCGTAGATTCATCAATATTCTATCAAGGTAGCGAGTGAATGCAGCACTTAGCGCGAGGAAGCGGAGGGCAAAGTCGCAATGCTGTTGGCCAGAATAAATTAATCTCGCTTTTATAACTTCTGCCTCGAAAGCTCTTCCCAAGCCGCAAGGCAGTGTCACTGATAGTGAAAAATGGCGAATCCCCAGCTCAAATCAATATCAATTTTCATTTAAAGTGTGATAAATGGATTCATGCGGTAATGGAGGTCGTTGAGATGGTGTCGATATTTTTTTCTAGCGATTTGGTAAAATCGGGACAGGTGCGCGATAGTTTTATATTCATATCTCATCAAGAGGGAACATTATGATATTGCCTGGCCTCGACGTCAGATGTAAAGTTTGAAAGAGTCCCTTCAAATTGAAGGAAAGCCTCTCGATCGCAGGAAACCGCAAAATGCCATTATAATCCCTTTAGGGCCGCAAAATACTATTATAATCCCATTGGAACGCCTAATCCTGGGTTAACCCCCCCCCCCCCCATTCGCGCAGTAGGCGTCCAATCACTGACATACCATTCTTATCTGATCTAAGAGGTGTTGAGCCTAGACTGTGTACGGAGAAGTCACGACAGACCACAGTGGTGCTTGTATTTCCCATTTATTATAGATGCTCTTTTGTGTACGAAACTTATGCGTTAACACATCAGCCCTTTGTGTGGAGGCTTACAACAAGCTAGAAAACAATCTATATCGACACTGAAGTATCATTCATTTCCTCCATTATCCTTCAACGTTTGAGCATTTAAATGACTTCTAAATGAAGAAGCCAGCTTGGAGATGAGAGATTGTTCTAGCGCTGTGTGAGAGGAGAGTTTCTCCTCCTCAATCACTTTCATAAAGCCTCTGGAGATTTATACTTCTCAGAGCTTAAAATGATAAAGTTTGCTCCAGCAATTTCGATATCTAGTCGCTATTGGGATTTTATATTTATCATGACTGTCATCTGCTTAGATTAGAATCTTTTTGTTTGTTTTTACAAATCACTTTTATTCAAGATGCCTGCCATCTAGGCTCTTATAAAACTGGATGTGGGTTAGATTTTCAGAAAATGTACAATTCATCTTCACCAATCCTCTCCAATAACCCAAATTTCAGACCAAAATACAGTTCAACCCAACCAAACAGATTGCTAGAATCAATGCAATGCCAAATGTACAGGAATTTACATAATATTGACCAAATTGCAGCCTAATTTAGCAGAATATACTAAATGTGTACAGCTGCCAATTGTACATTTTCTGAAAATCTGACCCATGTGTTGCAGGTGTTTAACAGCTAGAAAGGTAGAGTAACAGGAGTAGTATGCATTCAGCGATGTAGAGCGCATGAAAACAGAAGTTTAGTTACTGATGGTGCAATTAGATAAGCTATTCATCATTATAACACTGTTCATGATTTGCTCTCTTTCGGCAAGTATTCAACAGCACAGGGGTGTAATAATCAGTCGAGTCCTATAATGTCATAGTGCTTCTTGAAACTTTTAGTTTGAAAACAAACAATTTTTATGTTTGATGCATGGGGGCTATAATAAACAACTTTAAAAATAATACGAGTTACAGTAGGCTCAGAATATCTCAGATCAAATAAGAATGGTATCATGCCAGTGATTGGACGCTTACTGCGCTAATGGATTTCCTGACACTGGAGTATGCATCCTAATGCTATTGTAATTGAATATTGCGGTTTTCCCTCAGATTGGAGGGGCTCTCTCAACTCTGAGCCTAGACTGTTTTATAGGGAGGATATATCCTAGAAATATGATCATTCTGCAGCATATGAGCCTTTGATTTATGATCCAGTGGCGACTGCTAACATAAATAGTTTCCCGCATACTGGTCATCGTAATGTTGTACTGACTATGTTGTGTTATTGATATGCCAATGAATCGTCCTCGTAAATTGCATAATAGGGCCATGCTTGTCTGTATAATGGAATCGCCCCTTCGCTGTATATGGGTAAAGTCCCCTCAAAATGTACAATTCGCCTTTCCAGTCTAGAACTAAGAGCCTATCAAATAGGATAAGATCGGTATGTCAGATCGTTACGCCTCCTGCGTTAATGGCTTTCCCCAGGAGTAGGCCAATCCACCCCAGCCCTACCCGTCCTAATGGGAGTTTTATGGGAGTCTGCGGTCAGGAGCGAGAGGTATCCTATGGTTTTCCCTGAGTTTGAAGGGATTACTGTCGGCTCTGAGCCTGTAGACTCTTTTCTCTCAAACAACCATTTTCTGACGACCTATGGTCAGGTCGTCATAAAATGTACAATTCGCCTTCACTCTTAAATAATCCAGATTTAAAGCAAAAATAAGATTCAAAATAACCGAATTGGGGCTAGACTGGTGAATCAGCGAAATGTCAAATATACTCATCATGCAGATCTATATACCTATTATCTATCGTATTTAGTATTTGCCAGGTTTCAGCCGAATTAAGACGAATTTAGCAATTTCTACAGTGCTGCAGATTGTACATTTTCTGATAGACTAGCCCTCGTCCCTAAGACTGGTGTTGTTTGTAGGGCCCTATACTGCAGGTCTGGGACTCCCCATTCATTAGAATTCCTCAGTCAAGGGGGAGTAACCAAACCATGGTAGTGACCATACCATGATAGTTTTCATTTTTTAAACAAAGAAAATTCTAATACTTGTGCAAGTCTTATTTTCTGACCCCATTATATATACGGAAGGCAGTCCATCCCACCGTGACAGATTATCATTACGTGTGTCCCGATTGTCAGGAGTTTTCTTCATCTGATCTGAGTATTGCCCGTCGCCTGTGACACCCTACTCCGACCACAGTCAATCCTACGCTGGTACGGATTACAAATAAGGCCTCACATAGAAACCAATTCCCTTTTCTCCATCTCCGGTAGATGAAGTCAAGATGACGCGGCGTCAGTTCGCAGCTGGGATAGTTGCCTAGCTGAATACTAAAGAATTCGCCTCAATAACTCTGACTATATATTATATGCATTTCATATAAATTGTGATGTGTTACAGAAAAATGACTCGGAAGTCGCAGAAAAACGGATTTTGAGATTTTAAAAGATTGGATTAGACGTTATTATCCGTTAGTACATATAATAAGTAATTTTATATCGTTGAAAAAACATTTGAAAAATATCCTTTTTTGGACTTTAGACTCATTTTTCTGTGACTGTCCACGCATGCATGCTTGGAAATACATATTCCTTCAAATGTACTCTCATACACATTTCAAGACTGTGTATTGAATACATCTTTGAGTTTTAAGGTCATTCTATGGAGTAGGCTATATCTAGCTACTTTAGTACAAATTTATTGTTCATACAGAAATATCTCTAACTTGTTTTCAAACATAAAATAAACAAAAGTACTTATTAGATTTTCTAAATCGTTGGAACATCGTTGGAATTTGCTTGATCTCGTCTCTGTAAATATGATGGAATCTCTCAATCTATTTTCTGCAACTTATGACTAATTTTCTGAGACATCTCATATATAATTTTCCATGCTTGCTTGGAAATAATACTTTTTCCATCAAGTGTTCACCCATGCCCAGTTGTTGGTGATGTGCACAATACATACGATAAACAATGAAAACTGAAAAAGTAACTATAGTGACTACTTCCCCTCCTCTAGTATTTTGTTTGTCTCGGTTCACTCGGGTTACTTGGACAGCAATAGTCCCTAGATCCTGACAGAGAGATGCGCAACATAGGCAATGCTAGAGGTGAACCCTCTGTGGAAATGTGGTGGAAAAACGAGACTCTTGCCATTTCAAAGGCCACGAAGTAAACTGACCCCTCCGGGTTATCCATAGGATGATCAGGTTAGATTAAAGTCTTCTCTCAAAGGGCTGGCTTTGTTTTTGCCCGATTCCTCTGATAAAAGCAACATTGCAAGTGGGAGCGCAAAGCCTCTCAAGTCGACTGAAATACAATCGAGTAAGAGAGGACATTATCCAAAATAAAACCTCCCTGTTTGTACTGTGGATGGAAGAGATAGAAGTATTTTATTACTTCGTGGAGCGACCCATTGAGCCACCATACAAGCATCTATCAGCTATAAACAGAATGACTTTTTTGACATCGTTCCCCTTCCCTGGGGGTTATGGCATTCGAGCCAGACCAATAGCATCATTGCCAATAGGGGACTTGCATGTCCGCCATATTGAATCATGATTCACATGGAATTATGAGCCTTATGGTACAGTGTAAAATCATCATGTTCAGCATGGAATATTTATTGGTGCTCCAATTTCAATATATCCATGTGTTATACATCTTTCCATAACACAAGCCTCCATATTTCCCATCATGCATTTGGTTTTATAGATCATTTATACAGACTATATTGGTGAAAACATTTTTGCAATTTTCGATCAAAAAATGTTGCTAAATATTTGTATGTCAGTCGTGAACTGAATCCTTCCCAGGATACACTGTAGGAGACATGTGCAGTGGCACATGCAAATCCCCTATAGGTCATTGCCCGAGCACAGGCTGTTTGCTACAAAAGGCGCACAGACACAAGCCACTGAAAACAACCTTGCAATACAATACAGTCATTCACACTTTACTTGACTCCCTGTGTGTATACATGGCCATCCCCTGGGAGCCAGTGTCCGAAACATTTAGTTCAACTAATAGGCGGTTTGCATGTCTCACTGCGCATGTCTATTGCAGTGCCTGCTGGGATGGATTCAGTTCAAATCTGACATACAAATATTTAGCAATTATTTTCGAAAATTGCAAACATGTAAAACACTAGGCTACTTACATGACAAAACATAAGATGTTTTCTATAGCTTTTGCACTGACATACAACTCCCATAATTCCATGCGAATTGAGATTCAAGATGGCGGATATGCAAATCCCCTATTCTTGCTGCATGTTGGAACGCAGTTTGCCTGGCGGACGTCCAGATAAATAGTTGATGGTGGAGTATAACTGAATTAGGAAACCATATAGCAAAACCACATGGTTGGTTTCGGATAGATGGGCGGGAGACATGTTTCATATATAGAAAACTTTATTAGGATGTGTGCAGGATGTGTTCGTAACTGGGTCCATGAAATAATGATGAAATAGATACTAGTACAGTCTAAGCTCAGAGCCTCTCAGATCAGATAATAATGGCATGTCAGTGATTGAACTAATGGTTTTCCTGGCCCAGGAGAAGGCGTCCTAACGGGATTATTATGGCATGTTGGTATCCTAATGGGATTATAATGGCATTTTGCGGTTTACAGCCAGGGGCTTTCCCTCAGTGTTAAAGGGACTGTCTCAACTTAGCCTAGACTGAGTAGTATTCTTATATAGCTGTTTTCTCTTTCCCATGTCTCTCCTCCTCCACTTTCCCTCGCCCCAGCAAATATACATATGTATGCATGTGTGCTGGTGCCATCCGTTCATAGTGGCCACAGTCCAGAAAGTGGTGTTTATAAATGAGACCTTCGTGCTCGTATTCACGAATGTTCTCAGAGGATTCCTGGCCCAGACTCCCGATGGGTTTCCGACACTGCTTCCCTCGGCTGCCTGCTTCAAATTCAACATTGCCTGCACTGCTAACTCGGTGTATTTGCGACGGCACCCAGCAGTAGTATCCCTTTAGCCAATAGTTGTAAGTGGGAACTATTGGATAGCATCAGAACTTGATGGATGTGAAGCTGTTTTCAGAGAAAAAGAGAAATTGAATCATGGAAAAGAAGATTACTGGTCTAGATGAAAAATTCATAGGCTGAGCAATAAGAGCATTAGGTGTATCGAACCATGCTGGGTATACGTCCAATCTCGCGTGATTTGACAACGCCATTTTTGGCTCTCTAAATCCGAAGGGGGATTCTTTGCAGCGAAATAAACATCCTACCCTTCCCTATGACACCAGTCTAGGCTCACAACCTCTCAGATCAGATGTCAATATGTCAGTGATTGGACGCCTACTGCGCTAATAGCTTTCATCGCCTCGGAGTAGTCGTAATGGGATTATAATGGCATTTTGTGGTTTGGAGCGAGAGGCTTTCCCTCAGTTTGAAGGGACTCTCAACTCCGAGGCTAGACTGGACATCTTTATTAGGTCAGTGATTGGAAGCCTACTGCGCTCATGGCTTTCCCCGCCGGGAGTGGGAATCCTAATATGATTATAATGGCCTTTTGCAGTTTGGAGCGAGAGGATTTCCCTCAGTTTGGAGGGACTCGCTCAAATCTGAGCCTAGACTGGAGAGGCTTTCCCTCAGTTTTGAGGGACTCTCTCAACTCTGAGCCTAGACTGGAGAGGCTTTCCCTTAGTTTGGAAAGACTCTCTCAACTCTGAGCTTAGACTGGAGAGGCTTCCCCCAGTTTGGAAGAACTCTCTCAACTCTGAGCCTAGACTGGAGAGGCTTTCCCTCAGTATGGAGGGACTCTCTCAACTCTGAGCCAAGACTGGACACGTTTATCAGGGTGTGTGTGTGTGTGGGGGGGGGGGGGGGGGGGGGTAAAGTTCCCCTGTGTATTTGGCCCAATACACATGAACACAGGTGTTACTGGTAGATATAGGAGGAACTGAATACCCTTCTTGGCCATCATTCATGGTTATTAACGTAGCGGGAAAAAAAGAAAATTGCTCCATTAACAAGCTTTTAGTGCTGATTAATGAAGTGTCTGGAGAATTGATGGGAGCTTGGTGTATTTAACGCTCTTAATTGTATGGGCACGACATTGGTTAGGATCTGGTAGAATACAGACTAATAGTTTTGGTGATATGTCACAGGAAAATGAATCTTAAGTCGTAGAAACCTGGATTTTGAGATACCATTGTATTTTACGTATTTTTTTTTTAAATATTTTTATTGGCCACAAACATATATTTAACTAATAAACTAATGAATTATGTTATATCTGTGTATGTTTGAGAGAAAGTTACTGATATTTCTGGATGGTTAAGTTAAGTAGTTAAATATACTTCTTTAGGATGACCTTAGAAACGCGGAGACATATCAAATATAGTCTTGAAATTTGTTACATATTTTGTTTAAATTAATATATTATTTCGAGTAAGTCTTGGTAGGAATGCTGAGAAGATTGTCACATTGATAAAATGCAACCGATATCAAACATAAACATGGATTGATAAGAGCACTTAACACCCCAAAAATCAATACATTTCCCATTTGAAAAATAACCATTTTTGCGACTTTCGACTCATTTTTCTCTGACACATCATTGAGAAAGGCTTTGATAGCTAGGAGGAGTGGGGCAACTGTGTAATTGGCGCTGGCTCGTGTACCTACCGTCTACCATAATATTAAAAATTAATGTGATTTTAATCATTTGGATAATATTATGCATTTACACGATGGTAATTACAAATCATTCAACATTTAATTTAGCTGTTAAGGCAAGCTTAGAACTGCGAAAGCTTGGTGCGAAAACATTGAATATATCAGTCCTTATGCCAGTCCTTGTAAGGGGGAGAAAGCTTGGTCCCGCGGTGAAGGCCTGTGAAGGCTTGTTGGTAGCTATAGCGAGGTGTGGAAAAGGGTATAACAGTTGATAAATCGTGATAATAAGGCAGTTAACTGTTAACAGTTAAGAAGAGAAGACGTAACAAGGTAGTAACCAGGTAGTAGAGTCAAGAGAAGTAACTGAAGTATCAAGAAGTGTTAGTATATTAAATTGCATTTGAGCAACAGATCCTTCCCGCACTCCAAGTCAACTGTAACATCTCATCGTCATTCTGGAACCAACCATGTGTGAGTTACTTTTGTAACTGTACATTATTTGTGAAACCTTTGTGAAATGGAAATACAAGATATATAAGCTGGACTATGTTATACATCTACCATATTTGATTTCTGAGAGCCCTCCACAAACCGCTCTAGAGAATCTACTTAGATATGATAATTCATTTAAAAATAACTATAACCGCTACTCCAGCTGTATTGGGTAGACCGCATATATGTCACCGAAAAAATAGCTTTCGGTAAAAAAAAAACTGATTTTGAGATACCATCATATTTGTTTTAATGTGATCGAGTGGATTCTCACGATGTTAACCTTCAGAAAATCTCCTAAGTATTATTTTTGTTTATGTTTGAAAAAAGTTTATAGGTGGCCAATTACTAGTAAAATAACTAAATACCGGTATAGGTCTATAGGCTACTTTAGGATAACCTTAGAAATGCAAAGATATATTCCGTACACAGTCCTGCAATTTGGTACATGTATTTATCCGGTGCTAAGCGCTAAGCACCTCAAAAATGAAAACATTCCTACAAATAGATCTCGTCGTAACAAACGTTTAAAAAATATCAATTTTTCGACTTAGGACTCATTTTTCTGTAACACAGCACATTTTACAGTGTATAGTTGGGCAATTCATTATTAAACTGCTGCAGGGATCATTTACCCAGGCCAGGCAAGTTGCGGTAGATTACAATCTGCTAGATGCAGGCATGAGCTCATATGAATAGAGATCATTATATTGTCACAATGAATGATATCATTTGTCAATACAGATTAGTTCATTCAATTTAACATGCTTTTCTAAATGAATTCCCATTTCTGTATGCGATGCAATTGAATTATGTATATATATCCACATGTAGTAGTTCATGAGTTTTATTTTTTTTTAATTTTCGTTTGATCGCGACGGAAGGTTAGAGTCGGTTCAGTACTAAGTAGCAGAACTGAATATTGATGACTTATATTCTTTATATTTTGGATTATTTGTAGACATCCTGTTATATGTCTATGTAACCCTCTCAACCCAGATTTTGATATCGCAATGGTAATACGTGGTAACGATGCGAATTCATCAGTACATGTACATACTGATGAATATACATTATATAGTTTCTATAGTACTGCAGGTTTCAAATATATTTCGAAGAGCGTGTCGATTATTGACTCAAAATAGTCAGAGCAGAGGTCGGATTGTCCATTTCGAGTGCAGTACCGTATACGCATCTGTTTGAAATCAGTTTAAGCGCAGAGAAAGACTGAATTATTGAGAATTAAACGAGCTCTCATCGGCGATATAGACCATTGTACCCATCCACTGGTGTATTGTACGAGTACAGTATAGGCTCAGAGTTGAGAGAGTCCCTCCAAAATTTTAGAATTTGACTATTTAAGTTGGATCATTATTTTGTTCTTATGTTGAAGTCAGTCTATAAATGATTCAACTGTTAAATTACGTAAGTCTTACACAATTTTATCAGGTCATAGCAACCACAGGAAAACCCATAATTAGTGAAATTAGTGAAATAGAAATTATTTTAGATTTTTGGTTGCCATGGTAACAGTTTTGGCCCAATTCTCTTCATTCTTTTTCCAGAATCAATGGTATACCCTAACCTGTTGTCATGGTTACCCTTGTTGAATACAGGAACACATTATTCATGCTACTAATTGTGATCTGTTTGGCAAGAATTGAAAAGTATAATCACATAATGGTTCAGCAGAAAATCTTACTATTCATTTCAGTCAAAAAATGATTTAATTGATTAAAATCGGTTACCATGGAAACAGTTATTGGAGTAAAACGTTATTTTTTATGGAGAAATATTAAGGTATTCAAGTACTTGAAATCTAGTGGGTTTGTAAAGAAGAATTTTTATTCTTGCTTATAAATATATTTCGTCGTAACATTTGTTATCTTCCTCTAAATCTCCTCCCATGAACAGACCATCAGGTACAATTATTGAGAAAATCGAAATACTTTCCTGAACAGAATATTAAACAAACAATTTTGTTTTTCTCTTGCAGATAACCCTGGATGTGGTGAAGATGAATGACACAAGGTTACGTCTATGCCTACTTAGCCGCAGGGAAGACACACCTATATTGAATTCTTAAGGACTGGATCCCACGTACAACAGCTCTCCCCTGCACAAGCATGTTCCCACGAAAGAGCCCACTCGTTCGTTTTGGGGCCCTGGGGGCCACAGCGTTCTTCACCGTATGGCTATATTTGGTTATTCCACCGGCCTTGGAACCGAGAGACATCAATTCCTATGGAATTGAATCATATGACTCTTCACTACCTACGCGCATCCACACGCCCTATAATGTTACCAACGTCACCAAGCCGCAACAAACACATCACCATAGCAACGATACGTTACAAAAACTGGCCAGCAATATGACCTTGCTCAAGGTCAACCAGACTGTATTACAAAAGATCGTCAAGTCCGTCAATCAGTCTATCATTTCGGCTGATAATTTTACACAGAATAACACAATCCTCAACCCTCATCCTTTTAGCTATCTCATAAACCAAAAGACTGTCTGCAAAAATAAAGACATATTTCTCTTGGTTTACGTACATACTGCTCCCAAACACTACAAGAGACGTATGGTCATTAGAACCACGTGGGGGAACCATAAACAGTACGATGTGAACATCAGAGTTATATTTGTGATGGGAAAAACGAACGGCGATCCTAAATCGCAAAGTATGCTTTACTTTGAAAGTGAGCAGTATGGGGATATTATTCAGGAGGACTTCGTGGATAGCTACAAGAATCTTACTTACAAAGCTGTTGCGGCTTTGAAATGGATTACCGTGAATTGTCAACACGCCAAATTTGTTTTGAAATCTGACGATGATATATTTGTTAATATGTTTACATTGCTAAGACATTTGAAAAGTCGATCTAACACGAACACAGACCGAGGCCTCTTGATGTGTCTTGTGTGGAATCGCATGAAAGTTATGCGGACAGGCAAGTGGAAAGTGTCCGAATCGGATTACAAGGATAAATATTATCCGACATATTGCTCCGGTTCTGCTTATACCATGTCAACTGACGTCGCTGTCAAACTTTATAAGACTTCATTTTATGTTCCTTTCTTCTGGGTGGATGATCTGTACATCACAGGGCTTCTTCCCATGAAGAACGGTATCAAGCATGTACAGTTTATGAGCACTTATGTACTGGACGGCAGAAAACTGGAAAAGCGGTTCACGGGAGCGCAGTGGTATGCATATATATTTTCTCACGTCCACAATTTAGACATTATTCAATCGGTGTGGGAGAAGGTGAAAGAATTGAACAGTGGCCGTGTCCTGCCGCAATATAATTTCAAAATACCTGAGGAGGAGGAGAAACCGAAACCTGCGGACAAAAAGAAACAGGAGGCAGAAAAGGCCAAGAAAAAGGCAGAACCGAGCGGTAAGAAAGCTGCCGAAACGCCGAATAAAGATAAGCTTAAGGACACCTTGAAAAAAGCAGTAGCAAAAGAAAAGGGAAAGATGGAGTCTTAGCGTAATATTTTGCTAACATTTCGGCATTTCTGTCGTTTAGAACCCAAGTAGGACCACATGTTCATAATGGACGAACACTTACAGGAATGGATTTACTGTGCTGAAGAATTAACCCTTCAACTGAAGGGATCTGTGAGAATGAATGGTTTCAACAACACAGGTTTATTGGACCCACTGTTTTCCAGTTGTTCATTAGCAGTATTGTCAATCCAGCCTAGACTCAGAGCCTATCAGATGAGATAGGTATATGTCAGTGGCTTTACTGGCCCTGTAATAGGCCCACCGCTACCGTCCTAATTGGATTCTAATTGGATTTTGCGGTTAGTCTCCCTGGGTTTGAAGGGATCTGATGCTCTGAGCCTGGACTGAATTGTCCTTTGGAAGAGAGCCTTGTGTTTGTACCAGCAGTACTCTCCCGAGGGAAACCCCGCGTATCGATTGCCTTGTCTTAATATTTTAAATATTTACACAGCAGTGCGGTCTTCACTCCATGCGGGGAGGAGATCTGTGGGTTAATCTAGTAATTTACAGGTTTGGACAGTCTTGCCTCCCAAATAAGGGATGTTATCGTGCTATTAATACTTTATGACGGTTTATATGGGTGGAGTCGCCAGAAATTGTACAATTCGCCTTCGTCAATCCTCTCAAATAACCCAAATTCAAGAAAGAAAATTGTGCTCAAAAACAGTTAAAAATAACCAAGAAGATCTTTTGAAACAACGCAATATATACGAAATATACTCGGACAGGTTTAATATTTATAAATTTTCAGCCGAATTTAGCCGAATTTACTCAAATGTCGAGCTGCGATTTTCAGGCGACTTCACCCTTATGACAGTCTTTTTCATCAGTACCCATGCTGTATGACGTCATTATTGAGTTCATGGCATTGTATCATGGACACGGGGCAGGCATCATAATGGATACAATACTCCATCCTCCCTAGGCAGGCCCTCTATTCCGCAATGAGTTACTCCATACTAGTACGTAGAAACTGGTTGCGGAGTATAGGGCCTGCCTAGGGAGGATGCAATACTCCAAACCTGCCAGTGTTACTTATTCTAAGTATGTTTTCTCGACAAGTATGAATGCGCATGTATGTGTATTCTATAGTGGCATTAACTGTATTGAGTTTCACCGGTAAATTAAAAGAACTTCCCTGATGTTAAGGCAATATTTTAGATCTGTCAACATGGTCAATTGCTTTTAATTGCTATCAATGTTCACTTTAAACTTTACCGTTTAATCAGCAAAGGGCATTATTATTGGGAGCGATAATGAGTGAAAGTAACATAGACATTAACAATACTCTACGGTCTCGAATAGATCTGATCCTCCTTTCAAATTGACGATACTCATTCACACCTGTTTTGATAATCCTGGCACAAATGATATGTCACATGAAAATGAGTCTAAATTCGCAAAAATTATATTTTTCAAATGTTTTTTTCCACAAGAACTCTTTATAGCAATGTTTTTGCTTTTGGGTTGTTTAGTGCTCTTAGACATACAATTTCAGGACTTTATATTTGATGTCTTTGCGTTTCTCAAGTCATCTTAAAGAAGTATTGTATGTGATTACTTTGTCCATCCAGAAACATCAGTTAATTTTTTTCAAACATACAATTGTACTCATTAAATGTTCTAAATGTTAATAACGTTAGAATCCGACTAATTCCATCTTTTGAAATACAATGATATCACAAAACCCATGCTTTGCAACTTAAGACTCATTTTCCTGTAACTCAGTAAAAATGCCTTTAGTAAATCGAGCTGGTCTAAACAGTTAGTATTGTAGATGTTTGCCTTGTATTAAAGTACCCTATACCAGGAGATGTCTTTCCATCTAGGGATATTTTCAAACCACCTGACATTCACTTACAATGTTTTTGGTTCGGAGGTAACAATACACTGGTACGGTTGATGTCAAATATCGCTGCCTCTAAACAACAATGTTATCATTATATTTCATTTGGAAAGAGGATACATGAGAGAATGTTTGTGTGAGTGTTAGGATTTGGTCATATTCCAAGTGTTCTAAATGATCTCATCAAGTTGTCCCCGTATTTTAAACCTTACTTCAATTTATTGGTGAGACGTACCAACCTAATTATCAAAGCTGCATTCTCAGTTAGGCCTACATCGATCAAAAACTAAAGATTTTCTACTTTTTGTTCTGTCTTTTCCTGTCAGTTTGAAAGTCATTTGATCAAACTTTTGGAGGATTTCACTCCGTTGTTTTTGCTGCAGTACCTCATAAATGTCCACATATATATTACAGTAACCTGGAAAAATTCTTTACTGCGGTGGTTTCACTTATTATCGCTCACCAGTGCTAGTTTTCTTTCGGCCTATTACGATTCTTGTATAAACATATAACAGCGGGAAAATATTGATAAATTCAGTCCTATAAGTGAAACAATGAGTACATTTGCTAAGATTTGTTTTGGAAATAACTGAGAATGCAACTTAAAGTTAATCAAGTATTGGATTATTAAGATTTTAGTGATGAGGTTTACCTTATCATAGTATGTAAAGAATTATTTTTATATATATAATACAATTGACAGGATGTTTGTAAAAAGCAATATACGTTCAGCTCAATGTGATAATGATATTTTCAAATCTCAATTAATTTTAGTTCTCTATTAATTATATGGGTTAAACATACGGACGGTTACATACTTACTTCATGGTATCGTGTTATTGGTGTTGTTAATTTTGTATGGGTTCATCATATATATATTAGGTTCTGCGATTGCTATATTCGCAGCTGTATAGTAAAATCATTACTAAATATAGCAGCTGTAAAGTCATTTTATCACTGTGTATTAGTTATTGTCTTCTTCAGCAGTACATCTATGTCCAATGATGTACTGGATGTAAGAAATGAGTATATGATCCTTTTGTAAACAATCACAACGGCGTCTACCCACTGATATACATTGTATTATATATAAACTATAATATCTTATTACACATTCTGAACTTGATTCCAGATAAATTTATTGTGATAACAACAACAGTTCGTTCGTGTGGTATCGATAACAAAACTTGCCAGAAGCTGGTTACTCTTCATGGTTCCATTTGAAGTTTTTTTTCCTGATGACAAGATGATCTGTGCTGCATGTTTATTGTGTGGGATCATAACTGTTGTCAAGTTCTTTACCCAACAGTGTATGATGTGTGGTTGTGTGATATGTTACGCCAATACACCTGTCAGGCTTGGTATAGCCAGGATGAGTCATGGGCCGGGACTTGAATGCAGAGAGAGTAGTGAATGTTATATGTAAGACATGGATGAACCATGGGTTGCTAATAAATATTTCTTTCAAAAATGGTATATGCAAGTGTGTTGAAAGTCATTTCACCCAACCAGTTCATAAAGGCTTTTCGTAAGAATCATAAAGATTTAAGGGTTTTTTTTATTCAGGAAAAACATTACATCTATAATACGATGCTGCTCTCACTCTCAGTAATCATATCAATACTTTGATAATGCTCACATAGATATATTAGGTCAATTTATATAATTATCTCGATAGAAATTCTGTGTCTGTAAAACAATTTAGAGAAAAAGAAAACGAGAAACATTATATATAATAAATTATATGCTCACCTTACACTTCATGATTATCCATTCTGACGTTACTCTCACATCATAATATTTCGTACAGAAGGAAATATTTATCAAAAGACTACGATACAGGCCTACATGGCATGTTTCGCTTGTTTCTATGTTCAGTTTCCATAGAAACTGGAGCGGGGGTTAAAACAAGAGAGGTTAATTAGGTCCAAGGAGATGCGGAGGATGGAGCGATGTTTTCTTCACTGAACAGGTACAATACGCTTGCGACATACGATCTTCTTAGTCTACAAGGTCCGCTTTCAGGCAACAGTAGTATAATCGATACCTCTGGCACATACGACACCTCAAGGAGCACTGTAAGATGTTTACAATGAGAGTCTAACAGCGATGGGTTTTTTTCAGTTTAAGATGGTCGCTGTTTTAACTGAATGTCATCCTCAAAGGACGGGAATCCTTATGCAGGGTAGTGTAATCCTAATACTGAATTTTAAAGCTGCAGTCTCAGTTAGAATAGATAGTAACCAAGCTTTATTATATCAAAGCTGCCCTCTAGCTCAGTTAATATCGGTCATAAACTAACGATTTTCTCCGTTCATTTTGTTCCGTTCTTTTTGATCCCATCTAAAACTCATTTGATCAAAGTTTTGGAGGATTTTATCCAGTTGCTACATGGTTTCATTAAAGTCCAAATTTGTATTTCGGGGACCCGCCGAAATCCTTTCCTGTGGTGGCTTCATTTATCATCGCTCATCGGAGGCTCATCGCTCATCGATAATGTCAGTCTTATAAGTCATAGTACGAATACAATTGGTAAGATTATGTTCGTCGGAATAGCTGAAAATACAGCTTTAAGTAAATACATTACATCAGCTGCTAATCTATTTTAATGTCATTGAATAACTGACATGTTTCTTATTTGAACGTGTAGTATAATATAATAACTTTAAAAATCGTGATCCTTCATGGATAGTAGTACCTTGGTCAGAGATAGATTTGATATGAAAAGTATTTTATTCAGGATATGAATTACTCAGAGTGCTGTTCTCACCACAACCTGAGGCATTTTTATAAGATATCAAATTATAATGATAAAGAGGAATTACAATAACATAACTGTGGCAAAAGCTTGAAGAGATAATACTAATAACAAAACCCAAATTATCATTATTTGGTGGGAGGGGGGTGGGATTGTTAATAAGATAAATGAAAAAAAAATAGCTACCTTCATTTATATCACAATTTAGCTCGTTACTAACACTGCAACTAACTGATCCACCCTATGTGGCTTTTTTTGGAAAACCACATGGAGACGCAAAGGCATTGTTATTTTTGTAGTTTCATGTAGGCCTAAACAATGCCAGGGATGATCGCACAAGGTAATTTCACCATTTAAACACGGAAGTAATGATATGAAAATGGAATGTAACTCGTGGTTGTTCTAAAATAGCGTATGAAACACACTTAATGAAAATATACGCATCGTTGCTCATGGCTTCGCCACTCTCGATGATACTGATACATACATTTTCACTTCTTGTGTGTCTGATATGCTATTTTGGAACAACCACTCGGTGCATTCCATCTAAATATCAGTGCCTAAAAAAACCTCCACCTGGTTACTTATAAGTATGTCCATATAATTGGAATTGCGCTCAAGACTATTTCCAACGAAAGTATATATAAATAGCTGTCTTATGTAAAGTATATTGATCGTAATATAAGAAATCCGCCCTCTCTTTAGGAGTTATGTCCACAAGGCGACTGTTGCCAACATTGTCTGCTACAAGGAAACGCTATCAGTAGGTACAGCTAGAGGCATGTTATAGTCGAAAGGTCCGCTTGCATAAGTCATCTTAAGACCATATAATATATATATAGAGAGATTCATATCACTGCCCATCTCCTATGGGTTCGGACAAGTCAGTTTCACCAAAATCGTACTGTTATTAATCATTAAGATTAGACAGTACGCATAATCCTTAGCAGAATTTTCTTTTTTTTATGTTTTTCAAATCAGAGTTTATTACTTGAAGATATACATGTTTAAAAGAGGATTACATCAAGTTCATGATTCGATTGACAAATGACGGGTATGCACCTTTATCGCCAGAGTATCCCATATTCACTGGAGTGATATATATAGTTTGGAGAATTTAACCTTTCAACATGTTCTTGCGTTGCCACCTCAAAATGATCATTACATCGTATATATATATTATTCATCTACTATTCCATATATACCGAGATCCATTACTTTAAATCATCTATACCAGCACATCTAAATATATATACTCTTACTACATACAGTATTTAACCGTCCATTTGTCCACCTGTCCATTTGTCTAATATATTCTAAATATTAGGGGACATGTGTGTATGGACAGAGGGACAATGACCTGCGCAGTTACTGAGGTCGTTGCCATGTCATTGTATTGCATTGTTTAATATATATATTGTTTATTTTCGGAATCAGTAAAATAACATTTTAATATAATGATAACAATTTACACCGGAAAAGGAAACAGCAGGCAGGGCTCCACCAGACCGCATGCTTATTGCGGCTAATATATGGTTTGATAGATATTGTCATTTATTAATAATTATTAATTATTAATAAATGACCAGCTCCATTTGTTATTATATTCGGGTTGAGAAATGCCATGCAAATTGAAACTGCAACGACCGCAGAGGGGAAAATCGCCAGTGTAGCCGAGCTTTTGCTATTATAAAGCTGGAACTTGCCTTAACATATACGATCTTTATAGGTTGTATACATCACCTAAACGCCTGCCAATTTAAAAACAACATACCAATTGTAAGGGTAGGAGCCCGTTTGCTTTAGTCAACATATTCTGGATGTTTTCTTGGTCGTCCTAATGGTGAAATCACATGCGAAAACAGGGGAAAGAAACCTACAAAACCTCCCATGGCGAAGGCCCCCGAAGAATCATAAATGAATTCTAAATATATCATCGCCCAATGATGATAACTGTAAACATGATACAGCCAGCGCGTGGATCGCCACATCGCCACATCCAACCAATTACTTTAACATGATTATGTAAAATGAGACGCGCTGCATGAGGGTTGTAAATTGAATTGGAAATAGAATCTGCCAGCCGAAATGAATGATTGTTTTTTCTATGAGATTATCAAGTTTTCAAGGTGCGATGGGGAAGTGTTCAGCTTTCAATGCCATCACCATGCCATTCCAAATTCAGTTATATAATGGAAAAGGGAGTCCTCTTAAAATACAGGCCATACATGATATCTATGTGTCACAGAAAAGAATTGAGTCTTAAGTTGCAAGAACTATATTTTTCAAACGTTTTTTTTTCACCTCGTAGCAATGTTTTGATTGTGGGTGTGTTAAGCGCTTTTAGTGATATTAGTAGGCCTACATGTAATACATTTCAAGACTATATTTAATACGTCTGTACGTTTTAAGGTCATCCTAAAGAAGTATATTTAACCACTTTACTAGTGATTGTCGATCCAGAAATATCAGTAACTTTCTTTTCAAACATACAAATATATAAAATGCTAATGGTTAATAACTTTAGAATCCACCTAATCCCATCTTTTAAAACACAATATGGTACCACAAAAGAAACATTTTTCTGCGACTTAAGACTCATTTTCCTGTGACACATCACATCTAACGGGGCGATAAATATAAAGTAAGGTACGGGAAAATGTACATATGTTCCTCTATTGTATCTGGCCTGCCTTTGGTCTCTAGTTTTAGTCTATACTGTGTAATGAATCTTGGATGGGTTTTTTTTCGTGTGAGAATATTCCTCTGAAAACATAATTGGTCAGATCGTCAGAAAATGTACAATTGACAGCTCTGCTTATTTTTTTATCAAATTCTGCAAAAGTAATCAGAAATGATAAATATTATGTGTATTTAGATTATATTTGGTATCAGGTTGATTCAAAATATCACTTCCGTTATGTTGAACTGTATTTTGAACTTCATTTTTCTCTTAAATTGGGGTTATGGAGAGGATTTTGGGCCAATTGTACATTTTCTTTTGATTTGACCCATATATATAGCTGTATATAGAATGGCACAATGGACATACAGGCCCTTAATAATGTAAGCTTCTCGCCGGCAGGTGCGCTTGTTTCAGAAAACCAAATTATAGTCACATGTACATGTATTGCAATCCTCGTGTGGATAGATTTACACCACTTTGTCTTATTCCAGGGCACGCCATAATTAAATCTATTATGCATGGTTTCGTTCGTTGCAATGTGTTGATACCTAACACGAGCTAAACACTTTCTTTTCAGTAGGACACCGCTGCTATATTTAAAACATAATGCCTGTACACACGTATTGCGTCTCACAGGTCTACTTAGAAAGTTTTAGAAGTATTTAGTCATTGAGCTTAAGTTTTTCTTTTGTCCAACACCGGATGTTTATTTAAGAAATGACATTCAACTTCACCAGGGCTACATGAACATTTGGTGTTCAGCTAAGGCTCAGAGTTGAGAGAGTTCCTCCAAACTGAGGGAAAACCTCTCACGTCAAACCGCAAAAAAATATCATTAGAATCCCATTGGACGCCTACTCCAGGGTCAGAAAAGCCATTAGCGCAGTAGACGTCCAATCATTGACATACCAATCGTATCTGATCTGAGAGGCTGTGAGTCTAGACAGGTGCTATATTTACAGAGAGAATGGTATAATATATCAATGAACTTGACATTTTACATTAGGATATTGTAATCATAGAATTATCTTTTCAACCTATTATTTTTTTTTAACAAATTTTATTGGATCCATTTTCATACAATGATAATTCCATGGTAGTCCAGAAAACATATAATGTTATCTCATAATAAATAAAATATTTTAATTATTTAAGTTGGGTCATTAATACCTTAAGGGTTTCAAAATACCTTGTTGTTATAGGTTACAAGTTTCATTTGGTGAATACATCGGGTACCTCTACTGAGGAAAATACATACCTACAATAAACACATAGATTTTTTTGTTGTTTTTTCTCCTCAAAACTATAACATAGTCCGCCACATGACAGATAAAAGACACGTCGCATGCAAGATATTATATACATTTGATTTGATTTGCTCAAGCAAATGATAGAGACATGTTTTAGAGTCAACCATACCAATCATCAGTTGATTTAAGATGACTTTTTATGTTATCCCAGGATTTCAAACGAATAATAGACGGAAGACTATTCCATAAGGTTGGTCCAATATAGTGAGGGGATCGCACTACTTTCTCTAGTTTTGGTACCATGACCTTCATCACCGGTCCTTCGTTTAATCTAGTAATCACTGGTATATCACTTAGGTTTTTCTTATCCAGTCGTTTTCTATACATTATTTGCATAAGTGCAATCTTTGAACGTTTTTCTAGAGAATCGATCCGACTCTCCGATTATGACCATTATGTCATTATAATGGTTCTATCGTTGTAATTTAATATCTAATAAATGTCTCAGATTGTGATGAAAATAGCACTTTGAGTAATTCATGTCCTAATTAAGATAATTTTCAAATCAAATTTATATGTTACAAATATCATTATAGATGGCCGTTTGAAAATGCTGAAGTATATGTACATTAACATGGTGTCGTAATTAGCATAACAACTAGATCCAACATTGTGTTATTCGTCAGAATCGTTGTTACAAATAGGTCATGCACGTTTATAACAGGTCTTCCAGTTCGTACCCGAACTATTAGCAACAGTTTATATCATAATAGCATTCTATCAAATTGGCCTATAGATGGTTTAGTATTATAAAAATGTCCAGTTGTCTTTAAATGCATTTATTATGGGGGGGGGGGGCACCCAGGGAATTGTCAATCCAGTATAAATATAAAAAAAAATTAAATACTGTCTCTAAGCAACGAAATAAGAATAATGCCCTGATGACAATAATCCTTACGTAGCTCTACGTGTGGCTGAATTCATTGATTAATTCCAGACGTCGCCTTTACATTCAGCATGAGCACATCGCACGTGTCACATCTAGAAATATGCAAGTCTATGTCTTTACTATTCCGGACACATAGGAACTTCTTTCACGAACAGAAAGTGCTTCCTTAATTTAGCCGACGATGCATCAACGCATTCCTTTGCTGCTGTAGCTCATGCGGCTAATTGGATTATACAAAAAGCAATTGGATTAAACCTCTACCTTCCCCTTCTTCAAAATGGGTATAAAGTCTCTGAAATATATGTCAAAATGGTCCGTAGACATTATTATAACGGTATATACTATCTGAAATATTAATTAAAATAATACTCATGGGGTAATTCTCTGGAATAGACTTTAACTATTTGTATAGATAAGACAGTAGACTTCTTTTTAAATGCGTGTATAATTTACTAAGGCTTCAGCCTTTTGAAAATGATGTAACGTTAATCAAAGGAGGAAACGAACAAAGTCAAATTTAACAATCGCCTAAACTCAAGAGAATTTAATCAAACATATTGTATAGCTATAAGGTAACCTGGAAGACCTGTGTTTTCTCACAAAAGCTAGTTTTACCTTTTGTCTTCATAACGCACACCTGTATTATAACCTGAATGAAATTTTGAAAAAAGGGAAATAATACTAGTAGGCCTACTTAGATCTTTACAGTTATGGATTTTTACAATGTTTTGTAAGTACAACCTGTTTTTAAAAGGCCCGGGAAAGAAGGCCAATTGATTTGACATAAGTAGGGATTGGGTTGTTCTTACGAAAGAGAAGCATATTTATTTTACCTGGCAGCAACGCCAGTATAGTGCTGCCCTTGAATAACATAACAGCACGGTCGGTCAATCGACATTTATATGAAATGCAGAGACAAAAAGCGAGACAATCTTGTTGCGTTGATGCCCCTCCATGTGATATACATGGTGAATATGAGCACCACTTTATGTTTCCTGCCGTTTTACCATCACCATCCATTCTTTGCCTCCCCCCAGGCCTGAGACAGCCTCCTATTTCATCTTACCCGACACGGCCGAGCATACTTTACCCAGACCAGCAAATTGCTAATACGACAGCCTCTATTCTCCGGCTGCGGAAAGGAAAATTATGTACGTGTGTACATCCTCAGCAGTGAGATATTTCACTGTAAACAAGTACTAAGTTAAGAAATTATCAAGTTAAATTTGGTTTATCTAATTAATATTACAATTAGTGTCAACTTAATTTATATACCTGGCGTTTCCAATGGAAACGATTTCTCAGCCTCAATTACTTATGTCCGATGTCAGGCAGAAGACCTACCCTAGACACCTGTCTATTTAGAATGCTGGACCACCTCATTGTAAACAACATCTATTGCAATAAAGAATTCTTGAATTGAATTGAATTGATGACCAGTCACTGAGGACCATTGAAATCATGAACTCTGAAACATGTAGAGAAAGGGAGAAAAATGATAAACTTAGGGAAATACCTACGTAGAAATAAGATTTAATAAAATTTAGAAAATGTGTTTGGCAGTGTCCATTTGAGCACCTGAGGCAGGTAAGGGGTTGTGGGCAGAGGGGTGGTGTGGGGAGGGCCTTCTGCAGACCTATCATGGTTGGAGAAGCATCTAACTAACAGCCAATCAACTCCCTTGGCCTAACCTAGAAAGGCTGTCAATCAGTCTTCAATAACATCTAGGTGTGAAATCTATGACTGATTGAAAGGATTAGATATGGCATCCTCGCCTGATGTCACATCTAAGCTTAAACACCTCACAGACAGTTAACCAAGTTATCAAGATGTAGATGCAGTATCAGTGATTGGCACATTTCATAGTGACCCATTTGTTTTCTCAGCTATAAATAGCTGAGAAAACAAAAATGATTTACAGCGCCTACAATTCACTGTACTTTGCTATAAGGCAGTTTTAATTGCTTGTTTCCCTTGGGCCCTAACGCCCGCTATGGCCATCATCTCCGTCGTAAGCTTTGCAATTGAATTACAAATGTCATTGCTGATTTAATACACCCGTCACATCGCAGCCGTACATTCTCCCTCTCTCTCTCTCCTCTCTCTTTCCAGTTCGAGTCAGATCATTAGAAAATGTACAATCAGCAGCTCTACACACTTCTAAATTTGGGTAACAAATGACAAATACCAAGAACATCTAAGTATAATCATTTATTTATAATCATATATTCAAAAAATCAGTTCAGTTATGTTGAGCTGTATTTTGATCCTTGTCTTGGTCTTAAATTTGGATTATTTGAGAGAATTTGTGAAGGCTAACTGTACATTTTCTGACGACTCCATCCTTACTAAAAAAAAAGTGTCGGGTGCTTAGTGAGCCGAGGCACTGAGCAAAACCAATGTGACATAGAGTATAGACTGGGAAGCGTTATGACAGCTTTTCTTGAGGCCTGGTGCGCCTGGGACTGACTGGGAAAATTAAACCATTCGTTAGAGACATACAGCAGTGACAATGTAGCTGGGATTTGCTTGCTCCCACCAATCTGTCACCTCTAAAACGTTGTAGCCTGTCTCGCTAGCCCTGTCTTAGCAAGGCAGGCTGGTCAATATTTGGCTAGGTATCGATTCGTCCAGTTTCTGGGCACAATATAAATTATTATAAAGTTATAGCTGACTGGTAAAAGTATATTCGACCGTTTTGTGTTTTTTCTATGTCATTTAGCAACAAACGAAAAAACCAAAATAGGATATTTGATGCCAACTCCTCCTGGTGACTTAATTCGACTATGGCCTTGTTTTTGAGAATTGACAATGAACATTAACATTTCCAGGATCGGAAAATCAAAGTTGCTGTTTCTTATCATCGACAAATCGATATGAGAAGTATCTTTAGTGTCAGATAACAAGGGAATGTTCTTAGTAACAAGTGACAAAGGGTGACAAGACAATTGGGACCTCCCATCAGGAGCCCTATACTAAACGAAATAGATCCCTCGCTCCTAACAACCCATGACTTGTGTGTGATATAATGCCTTCTGGCATCGGCGTTGGGCACATATAGCACACAACAGCCCTGGGCTTACAGTTTCTCATTAGCTGTTTTTTTATTACCTGAAAACTATTGATACTGGCACCGTCTCGCCGTTGACTAATATTAATTCAATCAAGACTTTTTATAGAATGGGATTCTAATGACATTTTGCGGTTTGGAGCGAGAGGATTTCCTTTAGTTCGAAGGGCCTCTCTCAACTTTGAGCCTAAACTGAACCCGGGAGATGCAAATATAAGTCCACAAACAAAAACCTGGTCATGCTCTCTCTATCTCTATCTTAACATGAATCTAAGATCACAATCTGCCCAATTATAATCTCAGCATCCAAGCAGATCACATTATGGTCATCCAGTGCAACATGCATGCAATCCCTCCCATCACTTCCTACAGGTCAACCAACCCAACAGACTTTAATATGAACCTGCAGTTTAGGTTCAGAGCCTCTCAGATCAGCTGATATTAATAAATGTATATATATCAGTGACGCCTACTGTGCTAAGTGATTGGACGCTTGCTGCGCTAATTGCTTTCACGGCCCTGGAATAGGCAGACACCCTAATGGGATTTTAATGGCATTTTGCGGTTTGGAGCGAGAGGCTTTTTCTCAGTTTGGAGGGACTCTCTCAGCTCTAAGCATAGATTGAAACTGATACTGTACGATTGCCTCTGGACCACTGCAATAGAAACCTTGGTACATGAGGTCACAAGTATCCAGCGATAAAGGCCATGTATGGCTGCTGATCTACCATGATTATTTATGCCTGGAAGGTAGGGCCCTGTTGCCTTATTGTTGCATCAACAGCCCCATGTAATGTCATGCAACAAATTTGGGTCAGGCCGTCAGAAATTGTACAATAAGCAGCTGCACATATTTAGTAACTTCTTGAAAAAATGGTCAATGCTAGATATATATTATATATATGAGTATATTTGATATTTGACAGTCTGTTTGATTATGGTGAACTGAAATTTGAACCTCTTTTTTGTTTTAGAATATGGTCTATTTGAGAGGATTGTCAAAGGCGAATTGTTCATTGCCTGGCGACTCGACCCATACAATATAGGCTGGCTGCATGCCGTCAGTACCTTTCATGCTAGCCGCCGGCCGCTTGTAAGCCATTAAATTGATCTCATTATCCCCGTCCATGATTTCAGCATTCTGTTACATGCTAGCCAACACTGTTAAGCCAAGTCGGATAATAAGGGATTAAGATCGAGTATCGACGTTAGACTTACGTGCATTAAGGCGAATGACAAGTGGTTGTTGCCATCAAGTTGTAAACAACAAAATTGTTGTAAAGAAGAGCTGGATGTGTATTTAACAAGCTAATTTCCCTAAAAATGTGTGATCTATTCATTTCCAACCCATTTGACAGTCCACCAAGATAGAACATTAAAGGATTTGGGGCCGTTTTTCTTGGTGCAAAACTGAATCATCTTCCAAAATATTCATTTCGATGAACACCAAAATCTTGCTATGGCTAGGATCACACTTGTGAGTGCAGAAGTGTCCCTGTGTATAGTTGGTAACCTGATTGTCTCATAGTGGTGATATTTCTTTGATGGGGATGTGGACGGAATTCCATTAAACCTCTCGAAATCTGTCACCTCCTCATTAAAACAACAGCTGGGTTAGGATGGAGGAACTCAGATATGTCTTATCTGGAGGAACTCAGATATGTCTTATCATCACCCTCTCCCCAACAGGCCCTGATGGCGATCAAGCACAACACCAGAGGCGATCAGGTGTATCAGTATATGTATCAGGATGGCGGGCCTCATTACCTAAAGGAGTGGTCCTATAGTTGGTAACTTGATACCCGTACTGCGGTGACATTTCTTTGATTGGGAAGGGTGGAAGACGGAATTCCATTAAACATCTCGAAATCTGTCACCTCCTCATTAAAACAACAGCTGGGTTAGGATAGAGGAACTCAGATTTGGGGGACAGCTCCCCTTGTCTTATCATCACCCCCTTGTTCACAGCCCAGAATGGCGGTGAAGCTGAACACCAGATAGTAACAGAGGCGACGAAGTGTAACAGTATGTATCAGGATGGCGGGCCTCATTACCTAAAGGAGTGATCCTAGCTGGTCCTCCCTCCCCTCACCTCCACCCGTGTCCAGTTAAGAACTATAGCTGGTCCTCCCTTCCCTCAGCTCCGAGCTTGGTCAGTTAAGAACTATAGGCATCCTCATGCTTGTCACGATCATGGTTCGCCGAATAAGAGGAGATAAACTCACACTCTCCGTGGAGAACTTCCAGATACAATGCATAACAATAATAACAGTAAACAGAATTTATTGTGTCAGAAATCATTAGTGACAAATGACAGGTAAACAGAAAGGGAGCATGGAACGCTGACATTGAAGGCATTATGAGAGGCAGAGTGGCAAAAGTCCGCATTTTGACCAATGTACGCTTCCACAAGTTCAGATTCAAAATGGCCCTTTCCCATCTTCTTAAAATATAAGAAACCCTCAATGAAATTGAAAATGTTTCGATTACACAGTCTATGGATACACATACGGTATATCAAGAGGCTAACAAGTTGCACTATTAATCTATTTACCCCCATTGTAAAACAGCAACACAAAAAGCAATGAAATTGTCAATAAAAAACGCCACGACTCCATGAAAAACGGAGCAAATCTTCAAATCTACATGTCCACGGATCAAGGGAAGAAAGATTGAGAAAAATAGTTTGGGGGCGAAGTTCGCTGGATATGCAGCTTTCAGAAATGTGGGGCAACATACTCCAGCCAAATGATTTATAAATATGATAAGGCTGGAAGAAACCACGAATGTTCACATTGACTGAGAATTTAGTTCCCATACTTGCAAATGACTTGTGATGGTGACCAGAGCCTCTGGGCTTGCTTTGAGACATCCAAGTACTGTGAAAGTAGTTATTTTCGCGATTTTCGCACGTGCGCGAATTTAAATTGAGTGCGAATATTAAGTTGTAATTGTTGACATAGAATCGAGGGATTATTGGTACTCAAATTTATGTCTGCGCGAAAATGTTTGACGAAGGCCAGTGCGCGAAAATTTAGCAGCGCGAAAATAAATATATTTGCAGTACGGTATATATATACACTGATGATGTTGAGTTATTTACAAGGCAATTTGCCTCAAGACCTTATCAGAGTTATTAATTCTCTTGTCAGAAACCATCATAACAATGTGAGCTGATAATTCCTTCAAATACTGATGAAGTCGCGATATTTTAAATTGTAAAGCCCATCCAAAGAGAGAGAGACTGCTTAATGTCAGCACGAATAAAAATACAACACGACATCGGCAAGATTTTCGTTTTTCAAGAAATTCATGCCTCGAGCGAGATTAAGCCGGAGTCGACGAGGCAGCATTAACGTCTTGAGTCACAGCAGTGAATATGTAACTAATTTATGAGCTTCTTCTGGAGCAGTGCATTGCAATGAATTCTTGCGCAGAATTAACAAGAAATGGTGCGGAATCGCTGATTTAAACGCCTTCTTATTTACACCCAGTGGGTAGAAACTATCACTTTCAGGAGAGCGATCTAATTATTGCCTCTCATTAAGCGCGGACACGCCATAATTCCATGCACCCCGGAAAAGATAGGCAAATAAGCCCCATTTTAATAGCTCCTTCTATTTCGGAGGCAGTTTCGAGTTTCACGCCACAAGTACTTTGCAAAATATGTCTTTTCAGAATAGGGGACTTGCATGTCCGCCACCTTGGATCTTGATTCGCATGGAATTATGGGAATTGTGGTGCAGTGTAAAATCTATAGAAAACATGTCGTGTTCAGCATGGAATATTTATCTGTGCTCTAATGTCAATATCCATGTGTTATACAGGTTTCAATAACACAAGCCTCCTAGGCTTATACTTATGACTTATACAGTTTATCCATGACTTATACATCATGCATAATTTGGTTTCCATAGGTCATTTATAAAAAGCTGTGATATTGGTGAAAATATTCTTGCAATTTCCGATAAAAATGTTGCTAAATATTTGTATGTCAAACCTGAACTGAATCTATCCCAGCAGACATACGCAGTGGCACATGCAAACCCCCTATTGCTCCTCCATTTAACTCGGGAAGCACGATAATTTCACGCGGGCCGATGCTGGCATCTATTTCATTATCTACATCAGCTGGGTTGGACCATTCCCTGGAGGGGGGATGTGTTACAGAAAAATGAGTCACACGTCGCAAAATTGATATTTTTCAGAGCGATCTTTTCACAAGATCCCTTTATAGGAATGTTCTCATTTTGGGAGTATCTAGGGCTTTAGGTCTTATTTATAATCTACTGAATTTCCAGACTGTATTGTATATAAGTAGCTACTTATATATTATGCATCTCTGAGGTTATCCTAAAGAGTACATATATATTTAACTACTTTACTAGTAAAATTGTCTACCCAAAACTATTGCAAACTTTTCTTTTTTTAAACAAAAATATCAAACTTACAGCTGCATAACATCGGTAAAGAACAAAATATTTTCTACATTTTCTCCCCCTTTTTTCAACCCATCTAAAAGATATTTGACCGAGATTTTGAGGGATTTTGTCGAGTTATTTTTGCTACAGTGCTTCTACAGTGCTTCTGCTAATATTTTGTTAGTCATAATAGCTGAGAATACAGCTTTGAAATATAAAAACACTTATACTAGCTAACGTTTTCCATCATTGGAATCTGCTCGAGGGGTTGGGTGGGGGAGGGGTTCGTCTTAGGACTGTCTCTCTCCTCAGTGGGCTCTATTACAACTTAATAAGAGATCATTACCTGTAGCCGATGAACCCATTGCTGTGGTGGGCCACGGATCCACAAGTAGAAGCCTCCAGTCATTTTACGTTTTACAGGAGAACGCCATTACCGCAATAACTTGAGGAGCAGTTCCCTCGGTGCGAGGAGCTCATGATGAGATGAAATCGGAGAATGAGCAGAGCGGCCATGCATACATACACCACTGTAGACTGTGGTATTTGTGATGTGTTGACGGATAAAAGGAGTCTTAAGTCGCAAAAAATTGATATTTTTAAAGTGGTTTTGCACAAAAAAACCTTGCTCAAACTATTTTCATTTGTAGGGTGTTAAGCGTTGCTAGTGGCATGAACATACCAAATTTCTAGACCGTGTACTGAATATGTCAATCCATATGTGAGGTTATCATAAGGAGTAGCCTATATATTTGAACTACTTTATTATAGGGAGTTACGATCAAGGAATATCGCTAACTTTTTTTCATGCATAAAAAATATAGCAGTACTCCAATGTTTACTATCATTAGAATCGGATTGTTCTCATCTTTTCAAATATAATATCTCCGAATCCACTTTTGCGACTTGTGACTCAATTTTCTGTGACACATCACAAGTGAGCAGTTCCCGTGGAGTGAGAAGCTCATGATGAGATGAAACCGGAGAATGAGCAGAGTGACCATGCATGCATACACCACTGGGGTATATTAGTAGACCATGGGTATTTGGGATGTGGTACAGAAAATGAGATTTTGAGATACCATCATATTTAAGAAGATGAGATCATTCAGTCGGGATCCAACCGTGTAAAACTTTATGGTATCTAATATGTTAAGTACTTCTATATATATATATTTATGTTTGACAAAAAATAGTTAGCGATATTTCTGTAAAGACACTAGTAAAGTAGTGAAATATATTCCCTTGGGATGTCCTTTGAAATGTATATATATATCTATTCAGTACAGTTTTGAAATTTGGTACACATATTCAGACGAGTAGGAGGGTCAACCATGCCAAAAATGAGAGCATTTCTAAAAAGGGTTATTGTGTATGAAACCCTTTTCAAGAATAATATCAATTCGGTGATTTATGGCTCATTTTTCTGTAACACATCTCGTTTGATCCGTCTGAGGCTTATGGCATGATTTTTATTTCAGCCAAACAATATGAGTACAAACAGTATTCGCAGTTGTAGCTCAACAAACAGATCCATTAATAACGTTAAATTACAATTAATAAAGATATCAAGCTCTGATTGGAGTCTAGTCTGTAATGTTCGGTCTTAGAACATTCATTGCGTAGCTTAGTATCTACAATTTCTTTTGTGTTATTATGTCTGTGATGGTATTAGAAGCTATTAGTTAATTTTCAAGTTTATAATAGTTGAATCGGGCGTATATAGGCCTTTTAGTTTTTAGTTTGTATAAGAAATTATACAATTTAAAATATCAAGACTATCTGTTTATCTAGAAAGAATATAGACACGCAGATGGATGTTTGATGGATATTTTTGTTAATGAATTTTTCAGAGGCAACGCCTGAGATTATCCTTGAGCCCCTATTTTAAATGTAACTTATTAAATATGATATCGACCTTAATAAAAATGATAAAAAAAGTCGCCACAAACAAGATATATTAATATTATATGATTGTTCTTAGTAATCTTCGATAAAACTAGGAAAATGTTTAGATTATTAAAAAATCATTTAAAAATCGGGCATGCCTCTTAATTGTGCTTCACTGGCCCCACCCCTGAGACAAATAGAAAACTCACAATAATTTTAGCAACAGAATTGAATAAACAATACAATACCAGATTGTATAATAATGTTGGTAGAGAATGAAACTGAATTTATAACTCTATAGGGTACGACTGCTTGGCATTATGTGGACTGATAAGAATGTATAACTTAACCACTTACGTGGTCACTTACGGTCACTGTGTGGTCAGTTGGAGCAACGTGGAGACTGTCTAGTTAAATGTCATCACCCATCTCATTATTCACCACATCACTCATTTTTTGTCCACATAAATTTGTTTCATGTACATCTATAAACCATAATTAAATGTTCTAAATACCTCTCCCACTAGAATTTATTATGTTTCGGGGTACAACAGCGGACTATGTACTACGTGTATGAATAAAAATGTTGTCCCCCCCCCCCCCCCCCCCCACACACACACACAAAATATTTGTCTGCTTGACGAAGCGTGACAATCCCGCGGCCGAGGCCGTGGCCTACTTCTTAGGGTCACGTCAGTCACATCAGGCCATTCAGGTCTAGCAAGGACCATAGTACAGAACAGAGGCAATATCGACCTGTTTGCATAGAAAACACGTTGTAGGCCAAAAACCAGTGACTGATTCTCATAGATATTGATCCCCTTGACATGATTATAAAGAAAAATCTTAGCTAACTTACAAATTCTATTACCTGTAGTACATTTTCTATTTAAGACTCACTCGGCATGAGTCACCCTAGGCGTATGACTCCTAGAATGAAGCCCTGCATTCCCGACCACGGCAGATAGCAACGAGACAAAGTGCTTGAGTCCAGACCTGAGAGTTGGGAGTTCAAGGCTCGTCAGGATCTCACATCTTCATTTTATCATCCTCTACTTGTTGAGCCGTGTTTTACACGGCCGGCACGGGATGGTGGGGTGGGTTTAATGATTTATGGTGAGGGGAAAGGCAGGAGAAACAAAATATCCATATAATGCTTTAACATGTGCCAACAATAATAACAAAACGGCCTAAACATGTCTAAATAACATTCGCAAGGTGCCGACTAGCAGCCGCTCCTCCTGGACGCCATGGTGACTCCAGTAGTGGCACCAGGTGCCGCTAGGTACATCTAATCCCGAGGCGTCGCCGCCAGTCTGTCTACTCAGAGAAAGGATACTTGCTCAAAACGGCACACGATCATCTTTTTACACTGATCTGATACATCTACTCATTTCTGTTGCCACAGAACGCCCCCTAAACACCTCTAGATTAATGTATTAAAGTTACACAGTCATCATAGCATGAATAAAGGAGTAATGGACGTTTTTCCTTCCTCTGCTATGTTTGTATGTTTGCCATGTCTTGTTTGTAACAACTCTGTAGGCCAACCACCCTCGACTATGGGGCATAGCACAGTAGGTTTGTCACTGGACTGCAGACTGGAAGGTTGTATGCTCGAATCTCAGCCTGCTACATGTTACCTTTTTATCTCTAGGTCACGTAGATGCTAGGTCATTCTACGTGACAGATACGGTGGATGGGTTGGCATGGTGATGGGAAAGGGCAGGGGAAACAAAATATCCCATATATAATTTAACAGATAAATAGCCTACCTATCGTCTGGGCTAATGATAGAACTAAAGGAAATAATGGGTGTCAATGCCCGCGCTAGCATATCGCCACTCTTCCTGGATATTTCGCACTCACTGCTTGTTTGCAACTCGGCGCAATATTCGCGCCCTCTCGTCAGAAAATGTACAAGATTTTCACCAATCCTCTCAAATAATCCTAATTGTAAGGTACAGCGTAGACGTCAACATAGCCAAACAGATTGTTTGAGTCAACGCAATACCAAAATTAATATACTCAGATATACCTTGTATTAATGATTAATTAATTTAGAATGTACTAAATGTGTAGAGCTGGCGATTGTGCATTTTAAGACTTCGCCCAAATAAAGAACAAGCGATTTATGAGTACACACTCAGGAAATATATGAGAGCTATTTTAAAGGGAAATGCCAGCGTCATCAGCACTGCATCAAGTGGGAATTCAAGGAACTAATGCATGAAACAGTAGAAGTCACAATATTGTGTTCAAACTTTGTCTTGAGAAAGAACATGGTTGGGGGGATAAAAAAAAAGCAAAAAAAAGCAGGATGTTATCTTATTATTTTGTGTTTTAGGGATGAGTGAAGTTTACTTCCATTCACTTTTGATTTCAATGGGGGAAACACATTGTGATACAAGTTCAGATGAATAACTTTTTTTTTAGTTCAATGACCCTTTATTTTTTTTAATAGGGAGGGTAGAATAACATGTCAGCTATGTATGCAGATTTTAAAGAAAATCGTATGATTCAATCGTCTGCTATTGGGGAAATACAGAAAATACCCGTTTTTCCCATAGACTTCTATAGTGAACAGTAGTAAATTTCAGCAGTCCCTGAAATAAAAACTAATCCAATGGCATATGGTTCTGGGGGGATTTTTTTTCTAAATTTTGGATTTAGAAAGAACATGGTTGTCCATGTTCTTTCTAAATCCAAAGTTTAGAAAAAAATTCCATGATTCATTCATTTTTTACTAAATACTGGCATTTACCTTCAAGGATAATATGCTCACTCAGTATTCTAAAACCCTATAAGTCTCTCTCTATATATATAGTATATACATAGTTAAAAGGGCTTGTCAGTTTATGGTGCATGCCCATGTAGGGGTAGGAAAGGAGAGATGTTTTTTCTATTCTTTTATACAGGACCAAAATACATGGCTCTTGTTTACAGCTAGACATATTTTACCTGTTTCATCTCTATATTGTTTGCATAGATGAAAATGTCTAACTATTTTTTAAACTGGATCTGAAGATCATACTGTAATTGTTATGAATGTTTAATAAAAGGAGTTATTGGGGCTCCACTGAAACTGAGTATAAAAGCCTATACACTTCATTCTTCGTTAACAAGTAACATACATATTGTAGTATATAGAATAAACAGGAATTCCTATAATGTCGTGGAGGCCTTTTATCTATTTGTGGTGGTTGTATGAGGCTAACCGGAGCTGATAATGGATGTAAACTGATTCAAGTGTTTGCTGGCATGCCTGCAACCCGAGCTATACATCCTCGTAAGTGTACATCTTCCCGCTACGTGTCGTTTGTCCACCGCAACTCAGCATAGCTCATATATTAATAACATGGCCATATTGTATTTACCTTACATCGTTTTTTTATTTGATTTTTCAAAAGGTGGCAGTCTGGCTATATATAACTGCATGGTACGTTTATATGTAGTAGAAAATCTATATTTTCTGGCTGGGGCGAGGAATGGATGTACTTTAGTATCTAAGCCTTTGAGATTCATTAAAAAGATACCTTGTACCAAACCTGGAATTGCTGCCTCGTCTCCACCTCCGATAAAACCTCGATACTTTACAATGTAATGAGACACAGGATAATGAGTAGCCTATTAAGTCACGGGAACATGGATTTTGAGATACCATTGTATTTTTAGAATGGGATTATAGGCGGATTCTAACGTTAACATTAATCTGATAAGTTATTTTATATCCTTGTATGTTTGAAAAGAAAATTACTGACATTTTGAAATCTCTAGTAAAGTAGTTAAATATAATATTTGTAAAATAGTGGAAGAAACCGTACACACACCAATCTCTCAGTGACAAAATATAATATTTCTAAGAGCACCAAACACCCCCAAAATCAAAACATTCCTACGAAGAGTTTTTGTGATTTTTTGTTGTTGAAAAATAACGTTCTGCAACACTACTTATTTAAGACTCATCTGTAATACATCATATTTTTTATTTACCTTCAGTCCTTTTCTTTGGTTTTGCTTTTTCAAAAGGTGGCAGCCTGTCTATATAGAACCACATGATACGTATATTAATACATCATAATTTGAGTGTTAAATTCGACAAAATGATCCAGTACTTCATCTTTATTTATCAGTCTAAACACTAGGCGCATAGCAACTTCTGTATTCTAAGCTTTTCACGAAAGGGACCTTTACTTTCCGTCCGTTTTCTATAAAGGACACTGAATCATTCCACAACAGATCAAATAAGATAAGAATGGTATGTTTGTGATTGGTCACCTACTGCGTTAATAGCTTTCCTGACCCTGGGGAATGCGTCCTAATGCGATGCTGCATTTTGGAGCGAGATGCTTTCCCTCAGTTTGGAGGGACTCTCAACTCTGAGCCTAGATTGGTCCTGAACATATGCTTATGGTTTAGCATTTAAAAAGGACAATATGAACTGTACTGTGAGTATTTTGAGTAAATTATTGCCATTCTCTTCGACTTCCCTCAGTTTGAAGGGACTTTCAATTCAAAGCCTGGACTGGACCTTCTTAAGGTACTTCCTTGACTTGTTTACACGTAAAGCAGATTGTATGCAAGTAGTATGATCTGAACAAAATTTTTACTTCCAATTTTGAGTGCCATTTTTCTCTTCAGGCATATTAAAATTTTGAAGACAACTTTCTACCCTCACTTTTCAAGGCCTATAATTTTTAGAAATCAAGACTTTTTACGGATCTGCGGCGGGCACTCTGCCATTTAAATGTGGCATGCATCCGGGATCTTTAAAAGACGCTTTAATCATTATCTTCCTTAATTTACTTAAGAATGATGGAGGCTTAAGTACGGGTACGCTGTTAGCATTTCAATATTGACAACACAGAAAAAAGACGAAACAATGTCATTACTATACAAATGAGACTTTATTCTGAGAAGGTTTGGTGCGATAACATTCGTCCCAACTCCATTAACAACTGCATTCATAGCATTTCATACAAAACAGGTCTTCAGTAGTAGTATCACACTCGTTGATTACACCGATTGTTTAATAACGTTATTAGAACATGGGAACAGTTGGTTATTACCAGTAACCAGCCGTCCGGAATGCCAACTACATGTATGGTAATTCATGCCTTACAGACACAAGAACTCATTCTAATAATAAATAATAATTTCTCATATTGTCATTGGCAATCGTTCCTCAATATAGGACAATATCTAAGATTGCTGAAACTGTTTTGATTGCAGATTTTTATTCCATGGGTTTCGTCTCTTGGACAAAATTCGATTTACCATGTATACATAACACTCAATAAAACACAAGACCGCGTTTCTACGCATACAGATTAAAACATAAAAGTTAAATTCTAAGAAGCTAAAAGAGGCTAAAAAATCAGTATTCGATATTAGAGGCAGTGCCCCGTATGTATATAGAAAGCATTCACATAAATAAAACTACTTGATTGATTTTAGAGAATTATTTCAGATAAAAATATATCTTAAAACGACATGAAAGAAACATAAAGACATGCATGTAGAAATATTAAAAGTAGATCACAAATTACTCCTTGTGATCTCTTAGGACATGTAAAGTTAGTTACCTATAAGAACAATGTACAGATTCAAAATATAGTTGTAGAATAATGGAGTCAACATTGACTTAATAAATGTAACATTGTATGACAGGAGATGTCTACCAACCGACCAACTTCAACCAGGTATGTATTGATAATCTCATGTGTGGAGAATCTTCTTCAGTTATTGGCTTAATTCGGACTAAAAATCTACAGAAAATCCAGACAGTTCGCATTTACGCGGCAGTATTTGCAAAGATCAGTACAAACTACAGGTATTAAAGGTAGGTTTAGAATCTCTATAAGAAATATATCTTCTAAATTCCCATTTAATATATTTTATCTCTATATATAGAATATACTTTCTAAGACTAAAAGATTTGGACGCATTAGCAAGAAATGCGCTGTCGCTAGATTCTGAATTTTCTGCTTGCATCCCTTTTCGTCATGCTCAAGCACAAGGTGGTAATGCAGGACAAAACACCCAGAAACTCACGATATCATAGTTTGATTTCATCTAAAAAATATAGTATATTGATGATGCAAGGCAATATAAAGAGCACCAGTAAAAAGAATTGCATGAGGAGAGTGGTCCTAGCTACAGAGTTATCGACAATGGTACTTTTGTTTAAAAACTGCATTTCTCGGAATAAATAAAATATATTTACTCAGACAATGTATAATCCCATTTCCAAAGATTATTGAAGAAAACAATTCAACTCGTTTATGAAATCATCTACAATTTCCAAGACGTGTAAGCTGGCTAGGCCAACACGATGAATTGAAACAAAGGACTGGTCGACTACCCTTAGATTGTATTTTTTCTGTTTCAACATGGGAAATCAAGGTTCTCCAGGCTCCAAATCGCAGTCTACATCACTAATTAATGACAAATTAACATGGGTTGGGTGATAGCACCAAAATGGCTTGGTACACCAGAATCAGTGTGGTGAAAGGTGAGTGTGCTTTAGGCCACCCATCTCTTCGGTCCCCCCATGTGTGAATGATGATCTATTTTGATTGGAGGAGAACTTTTAAGTCTCGCGAAGAAGAAGCGTGGCGTGAATTGAACAGCGGCGCCCCTCTGTGAGTGACCTTGGTATTAGTTTTCGCGAGTTCTCTCTCACTGCAGAAAATATAAAAACAGCCAAAATTCAGTTGTTATAAGTGCCCTAAACATTGCCCGATAGACTTCGGCGAAGAAGTGAGAAGTATTTACTCTGGGTTCTAATAAATGTGATGGATAAATACGTAGGCAGTGATGGGTATTTTTCTCATGAAGGTGAAGGACTAAAACAACAACAAATGGAACCAAAAACTGGGGGAAATGTTAAGGCAGAAACATGCAACTGAACTAACGAATAGCTAGAGTAGGCCTACATGCGTATCCAGTCCGTCTAAATAAACAATGACAAACAATTCGTCGGGTCAGAATTAGAAACCAGATGCATTTCTTTGTACATTTTTAGTTAAACATCCATAATAACTTTTGCAAATAAATGTCAGCCAAATAAACACATCACAATCTAAAAAGAAACTGTCAAAACCTGCACATTTCAACTATATACATATCTGTACGATTTGGTCGGTTAGAGATCACATCAATTCTCCATTGTTTCTTTACATGATGTTCAGAGGAGATCTGTGTTGAAACAAGGGTGGGAGAATAAGAAACAGCTTCCAATGGTAATGGATTTTGTTAGGAGTAAAGTAAACTAAAAGTAATTTAGTTACAGTAGTAGGATCGTGTCATTGCAAATCTGAGTGGAACACGGACAGGGAGCCAGGAATTAGTACTCTGTACGTACACCAGGTAGAGCCTCAATAGTGAAGCTGTCCAACACCGGGTGGCGACACTCACTATGGACCGTTCTACACGAGTTAGATCCCGTACCTTTTGCCAAAAGGCGTAGTCATGCATTCAAACTGGGGTGTATTAATATGGAAACACCAAGATATTCATGTCGAAACGGCAAAAACCTATGAATGTTAGTATTTCTTTCATTGGCTGGGAATTGCAGTTTAATAAAAAAATTAAAATCAATGTCACACAAACTTCCAAGTTTATAAAGTCTCATTTTGATGTTTTCTCATGCATACACAATTGTTATAATAATATAGATATATATATAGAATACACCTGCTCTTACTTAAATAGTAATCATATATTTGCTAGTCTTAATATCACTAGGTCCACAGTGCAGAACTGGGTCCTACAACAGTTTCCCAGTATAAAAAGCCATTTTTAACATTTCTTGTGTCAGGCCCTAAGACCTATAAACCCCTTGAATTATTTGTTTTTTCTTCAAAACAGGGAAATTATATTTTGTACATGAAAACCAAAATATGATTAAGAAAAAAAAAAGAATATATTCAGCGTGTTTCCTTCTGGGCGTTGCATGTTTAAGGCGGCAGATATTTCAATAGGTACATGTTTACCTTGGTGCGGCTGTAATATTGGGAACCAGGCGACCGATTCCTGGCTCCCTATCGCTTGTTCGGATTTGTCCACTTTTAAGGCGAAATTGTAGCGAAATATGAAGGAAACACTGCTTCTAAAGGGTCCAGGTGCATAGTATCGTGAGTTATGCCAAAGAGGGGCACTGGGTGCAATGATATATCATTAGGTAAATCCTATACTATGTAATAATATTCTAGCCATAGGTTTTGTGCTAGGCGCCTTCCTATGTGATCAATGGCATAAATAAATATAATTTCTCATCTCAATAATTTCCCTTTTAGTAAACAATTCACCATACCGTTATTCATGAATATTATTATGACTTCCACAAAATTTGAACTTTTGATTCTCATGCAAACCCAATCCATAGTCCTGATACATATGATTGAATATGATTCAAGTAACGATAGCTATGATTGAATATGATTCAAATAACGATAGCTAGCTAGTACCTAGCAGATTATGTTCGTGGCAGCACCTGGACCCTATATACCTTACTAAAAAGGTCGACTTAATAATAATAACAATAATTGTTTTTTTTGTTAAAAAAAATAATATTCACTGCAGTCGAATGTCAATGCATAAAATCCTATGTATAAATTCCATAAAATGGCATGAAATATAAGTAAAGGAAAAAAACAAGACAAATGATATAATGAATATCAATAAAATCCAAAACTACTCTTTTTCACAAACCAACACGAAGGAGCGAGGCTTCCCCGATATGGTTAGTTAAGTCAACTTTCCGAAAAGAGCAACCAACAGGATGGCTAAAGTGAGAGCACTACAATATGAACCACACACCCTACATGAATATTCATATATCCTAGAACCATGGAATATAAGGAATCAGAATACAGAAGTGGCCAAATTTTCAGAATCCACTTATTCCTTTCTACAGTGCAAGTGGGATCAGAACTAACTGAATAGGGAAAACGTAATCTTCTGGTCAGGTTCTCTATTTATGTTTTTCATTGTGAACTCATTGGCTGTTTATGGAATCCTCTACAAGTCAGATGCAGTCGATTCTCAAAAGGGCATTGAGTATAACAATCTCTATTTTTGTTATTCCAATCTACTTAAGCTTTTGATATAATCATTGATAAGCGGTCACTAAATGGCCGAGTAATACGTAACGTTATTAATATGCCAAGTTATTAGGTATGTTTCCATACGCTACTTAATTAGAATTTGGAATAAAAGGCATCACAGGGTCTAATTCAAGCATTAACGAATCAACTTTGATCAAATTTATTTCAGAGATATATTACGAATCAATTTTGATCAAATTTATTTCAGAGGTATATTTTTACCATAGGATCTTAGACGAGGAGGAGGCGAGAGATTCGACTTTAATACTAATATAAGAGAGTAATACAATGTGTAAGACTGTGTTATAGACTGTTATATAATAAAAGTCAGTGGATATACTTATGATCATGACTCTTTCCCTACTGGAATTTTTCATTCGCTTTCGTCATCAGGCACAACCTGGATTTACTGGATCCTGAGCATTCATATCCATGTAGACCAGACATCATCTTGTGATAAATCTCCACCTATATCGTAGCCAGTCAGCACTCTCACCCATAATCAACAGGTTGGTCATCAACAGCAGGGGGTGAGGGAATTCTGGATTCCAAAGATATCCATTATTTTAATATTTCTGATCAAGGCACAGTCCCTCTCCGTCGGTTTTGCACAGGGGTCTATTTTCTGGATACCAATTAAAGATGAGTAGACGACGGCGTGTGTAAGCCGGACCACCTGGAGCTTTGTAATATATACTACAGGGCTCTCCGTGCATTGACGGGGTGCACGGGCTGAGGAGAATCTGGGGACATTGCGACCAAACTGCGCTGCCTTGCGACCTCCACCTCTCTCTAGAGAGTGAAGTCTGCAAGCTAACAGCACTTAGTAAACGAGCACCACAATGAAATTGTTCAGTATATTAACCCGGGCTTGGCTCTCTCTATTATTAATCATTGGCAAGCCCACGGATCATTATCATCGTCACCCATTATTCTTCTCAAATTCTGGGCGCATCATTTCTCTGACCATTTGTCGTATTGAAGGCTCTTTCAATATGAAAGCCTTGTCTAGAGTTGGGCTTTTTGTATCATCGAAGAGGAGCACATTGCAATCCCTCCCTCTGGATATATATATTATATATATATATGTCTATATATATTATACGTACATTATCAGCAGCACCTGGTTATATGATGTCGATGGTGGTGGGGCTATTATAATGTAATGATTATGATTCAGACAACTTTATACTGCAGTATCTTCTGTGGAAAAGGGAGAAGGAAACTTACAGTCTGTTCCACTCAAGTCAGCAAATTCCTTGATAAACTACGTAGGCTAAGAAGAGATGAGACCCTTCAGATCTAGGACCGAGCCAGCGGTCGACAGAAATCTTGCGAATGAGTTGGCAACGCCTTTCCCCCATTCGCCTTAGCCCTCAAGTCGTCAGCCTTATCTGGATCAGCTAAGGTTATATTTTCCTATCAAGGCAATAGTTACTGTAATCTGTTAGAGAATACTGAGTGGAGATAGATAGTAGGGTAAATGCTGAATGCTTAATACATATATACCAGCTGCCTTTTGGATAGCACTGGCTGGGGTCTATTTGGTAGCACTAAATGCATCTGGTAGCAATTCCTTGAGATTAGATTGTTATTTTTTCCTTTCATTAATTTAATTTTGACCGATCAAATCTACTTATATTTTGCTGAAGTTCTTAATCGAGAGAAACATATCTTATCGGGATTTCAGAAATCTGCATAGAGAATTTTGAAAAAAAATAAATGGGACTAAATTTAATTAATTGTTGGATAAGAAGAAAGGAGATGGCTACTAGCTACATTTGTTTCCCCCAGCATTAAGCCTACCTGTGTGTGGCTGTTGTTTGTTGTTGTATTTATCACAGAGGCTTGTGGTGTGTTGGCACCCGGTAGAGGCGCTGTGTGCAGCAAGTTTATTATAGCAGCTCCCCTATACAAGTGCTCTTATACCGGTTATCAGCATGTTCGGGGGGTTGTCTCCTACACCTTCTTATCATACATACACTCACTCCTATATTCTGTGCGTGTAGTACGTGCATCATGTATTATTATCCCACGCCCAGTATCCCATGCCCAGCACCAGCCAGGGAGTTCCACCCTTGTTGAATAACCTGTGGGAAACTCCACCTCGCTTTGCATATATGCATATAATAAAGATGCTGTGATAATGACGATAAAATCTTCTCCTTTCCTTCCCTATTTACACATGTGGCCACCCTGACCAACACTTGCACTGTTTTCTCCTTTCTGAGGATTATATTTTAGGATTTGGTGCACTTTCTCCCTGGTATAATTAACATTATAAGGGTGAGTGGTGATATTTTAACCTTGCTCTAGACTAAATCCTCCAAGAAGACAACAAACTCGACCACGTTAAGAAATCGGTGGTAATGTTACACGAAGCTTTTGTTAATCCATAACCCTGATAATAATAAGTTAATGAGATTAATAAGTCATTTACCAAAAGCAAGAGGGGAACCACACCTCCTCCACTGGTTGTGGCAGTGGCGGGGGGTGGTTGTAATAATAAAAACATGCCAGGTGATTATTCATCATTCAATTACTATATCACATAACAAGCTTTGTTTTATTACTATTAATTTGATAAAATTCTCATCATGGAGTGGCTTTGGGTCAGTAGTCCCGGCGTTGGTGCCGAGGAGGTGGTGGCCCACCATAGCGACCGTAGTCCTCACCGTATGGGTTATAATTGTAACTTACTTTGGGTGGTCCCATCTTGCTGCGCTGGCCCTGGCGTCCCCTCATGTTGCGCCTCTCTCGGTCAAATTCCAGATCTTCAAGGCGCTGCGTGAGGGCCAGTTTCTGTTGTATGGCCATGCGCAGCAAGGAGTTCAGTGTCTTCTTCTCCTCTTCAGCTGCTCCCAGCTGTCGCTGGAGCTCGTCTAGTTGTGTGACATACTCGTCACAGCGCTGCGCGAACATAGCCCGAAGTGACGCGAATGTGGCCGCGTCCTCCTTTAGGGCCTTCAGCTCGTTGCGCAACTTGAGCATTGTCTCTGTGACGATCACCTTCTCGTTCTCGTACTTTTGCTTGAGGTTGGCCAGGGCTATCTCTGCAGTAGACTTGTTGGCCTTGAGCACGCTGCGGAGCGTGGCGATCTGCTCCCGCTTGGTGGAGAGCATGGCCTTCAGCTTGACCACCTGCTCTTGGAGCTCCTCAACATCGGCCCCTTGGTTGGAGTCAACCTGCCGTTGCCTTGTAAGCTCGATGGTCTGGTTGATGGCACGCTTCAAGTATTTTATTTGATCATGCACTGTCTCTATCAGCTTGTAACAAGTGATTGGGTCTCCTTTGGGCTCTTCATCCTTTTCGGGACTACGCTCTCTGTCACTAGATTCCTTATCAGAGCCGGCTGACTTTTCACTGGTACTGTCACCATCCTTTGGACTATCCTGGCGCCTAAACTTGCGGCCCTGCACGTGCTCTAGCATCACCCTGTTGGGTGTCTGGCCATTGACTTCACACACATGGTGGTAGATCTGTGCCAGCTCCTCTGTCACCTTGATGAGCTCGTCCTGGGTGCAGGTGACGCTGCTCTGCGTCTCTCCAACCGTCTGGTTCATCACACTCAGGTTGGTCTCCAGATCTTTGATGGTCTCCTCGTACTCGCCAACCTTGCTCCTCAGCTTCTTCAGCTCGTCCTTGACGTCATCGCTCTGGTCCTTCTCATAGTTGGTGAGCTTTTCTTGCAGCGTCTTCATGGACTGCTGCAGCTCGCCAATTTGCTTGAGAGCAGCAGTATACTGGCGTTCTTGTTTCTTCAGCTTAGACTTGAGTTGACCAGATTCAGACTGATCCTCGTCAGCAGAGCTATCGTCAATGTCTTCTAGTTCTAGCATCTCCAGCCCACTAGCGGGCCCTAAGGAAGCCATAGCACTAAGATGTGACTTGAGACCACTGATATGCTCCTTGTGCTCGTTTATCTCCTTCCTTGCCGCCTCGAGAGTCTTCCTAGACTCTTCCAGCGTGCACTGAAGGTTGGATTTCTCAATCTCAGTCTGTTCAAGCATTTGTTCAAGTTTGCGAATCTCAGTCATGTGAAGTTCAGAGAACAGGTCTCCGGCTAGACCGGGACTGGGTTCTGGAGCGGGCGCCTTTTTATCCGAGCGCCTATCGTTTTGATTGGAAAAGTCAGCCTCGATGCGTTTGAGAGCGGGGTTGTCCCCAGCATCCTGGTCAAGACCCCCAAAGCCCATTTTCAAATCACCAAGACCCAAGGAGGCCAAACTCTGCAAGTTGGCCATCGACTCGTTGGTGATTCGCTGATCAAGTTCTTTTTTAAGTGCATGCTTTTGCTCACGCTCGGATTGCAAAGAGTTCAAAGCCTCCTCGAGATTTTTCTCAACAATGTTTTTCAATTTGGCCAATTCTTCCAACTCGTCGTTGTACTCATGGATTTCCTCTTTGTAGCGCTTGTTTTCATGCTTCATAGCTTCGAAGTCTACTTGGGCTTGTTTCAAGTGCAGTACCTGGAAAGGACGTTTGAATCAGTTTTTAAAGTGTTACTTTTATACATATGCCAGTAATAGAATGCGATTGATCAACACATATAGATTAGATGCCCTTATTCTTAGTCCTATTTCTCTTAAATTATGGTGCCAGAAACTAAGACCATAAAGGGCCAGTATCTAAAGCTAAGATAGCTTATTTTATTAAAATATAATCCATTAAATTATAATCTTATGTCTTTAAATATATTTTAAGTATGTTTATTACATATGCGCATTGCACTTGAGGTGTGATAAAGTGGGTGATATAAAAGTTTGAACTGGTTTTTCTTTTAGCTTTTAGATACTTCACAAAAGTTTATATTTCAATATTCCTCTATGTTAGGGGCACATAATGACAATAAATAGTGAATGGAAATTAGCACTAGTAATCAAATATTAATCAAATATCCAATTACTAGCACCTGGTTCCACTCACTCTATTCATATTTTATTTTATATAAATGAATAGAATCATGAATCAATAAGTGGCAGGGAAAAAATTGTCCTCAGGTACAAACTTGTTTCTGTAAGGATATATTCTCCTCTTCCAGTTCTGAGTAGTCAGACAGATTCCTCGTCTCCCGAAACTTGAGTTCCTTGATCTCCTTCTTCTGAGCATTTCTCTGATTCTCGAGCTGCTCCACCTGGTGAAGGATGTCTGCCTGGTACTGGCTGAGCTTCTCATTCTCATTGCGGAGTCGGTCAATCTCTTGTCGCGTGTGCTTGAGCTCAGCCTCAAGATCCTGGATGCTCTCCACGAACTGGGCCTCGCGCGACGCGGATTCAAGGAGAAGGCTCTCCTCGACATGGATGCCCACCTGGGATTGCTTTTTTTGTGTCTTTTGGACTTGGTTCAGTGCCTAGAGGAGAGAAAAAACATGGATTTATTACATATTTTATATACTGTTGCGTTAGTAAGACAAAGACCTGAATTATTTAGAATTAAATGCTATGGTTGGGGGTCTGAGTTGTCATCGACAGTACAGACCCTTTACCCACTGGTGTATTGTATGAGTACTAACCTCCTATTATGGAGAAGATTCCTCCCTCAATATTATATTGACAATAGATATATTATCTATCAATCAATATATCAATTATCATAGATACTCTACTTAAGACTATATCAAACATAATTTTTCTGGAACTTGAAATATCTAAATAGTTTCACATGGATTGTTCCCCCTCCTGACACACTCATGTCATCAGCAATATCACCAAGGGAATAGAGGGGTATTGGAAACACTGCTGAGAAACGTTCCTATATTTATCAGTAGCATGGTAGCCCCCGAGGAGACAACACACTCATAGCCTCGTTAATATAGAAGACCAGTGTCTAATAAGTTACTGGTCAGACTTATTATCTACTCAGACTTATTATCTACTATTTTATTTGACTTACTTTTTTTTCTACTTATTTTATTTTTACCGCTGAGAATCATTTCATCTTAGGCAATATTAAACGAAATCAGGGCCAATGTGTATACTATTGAAGGGATAGGTCCTGCTTACAACTACCGCTTTCTTATTAATCTTTATACCTGTATAATTATGATGATTAACATGTCCTTACGTCCTGAACACCTACGTATTTAATTACCTGTGCACACAACGTAATTTGTAGGGCAAAGGACATGAGTCACAACCTCGTGGGAACATGTATACATTAGATGGCTTAGATGGGCTTGAGTTGAATGACTTGGCAACTAATCCCCAGTGTCCAGGTATGCTAAATATAGGGATGGGCTGGATTATAAATCTAAGATCAAAGCTTGAAAGGATAAAAATACATCGGGGAAAAGGTCGTGTGTTCTGGCGCTAATAAAGTGGCGACTAAACCTAAGTTACAAAGATATTTTAGTCTAGGCTCAGTGTCTGAAAGCCTCTCGCTCCAAACCGCAAGATGCAATTACGATCCCATTATGAGGCCTACTCCAGTGCCGGGAAAGCCATTAGCGCAGTAGGCATCCATTCACTGGCATATACCATTCTCTGATCTGAGAGGCTCTGAGCCTATATAGACTGCATCCAACTATGTGTATCACCCCATGAGGAATGACAAAATGCCTCATGGCTATGTTTATCTATCATCAAATGAGAAGCAGATTATCTACTTGACTGACACAATAAGGCCCAGGAGAAGAGAGGATCATTCATGCCCGAAGGCCTCGCCTGTGTTCCCAAGATATATGACACCCAATAGAGGATTGGAACAGGTAGAACTATTGGAGGGAGGAAATATTGAGCCATCAAGGCGGTTAACAACTGCTTTATTGATACAAGTCACAGTGCGCCTAACATCATGTTTACTTGGCTGGAACAAAAGCTGTGGACGAAGCATTGACAGTGGTAGCCACTGTTCCTCCAAGCACAACGATACAGGCTTGATTTATGCGACCAATAACTTACTATTACAGGTTGTAAAGCATGGGGACTAAGGGGGAGGGGGGGGGGGGCAGCTCCGCTAGCATGCTAACAGAACAGATAATCAGATATATATACAGACTATGCACCAGCAGTTATTCAAGAATATATACGACCATGGGATATAAATTTAGTACAGTCCAGGCTCAGAATTGAATGAGTCCCCCCAAACTGAAGGAAAGCCTTTCACAGTCCAGGCTCAGAGTTGAGAGAGTCCCTTCAAACTAAGGGCAGGACTCTCGCGTCTAACCACAAACTGTCATTAAAACCTCATTAGGACGCCTACTCCAGGGCTGGGAAAGACATTAGCGGAGTAGGCTTCCAATCACTTATATACCATTATCTGATCTGAGAGGCTACGAGCCTAGACTGTGGACAGCTCCTCACGCCCACCCCCTGTGTAAATATAGCATTTTGTACTGTTTTCAATCGAGTCATCTTGGCATTAAAAATATACATTATAACATGATATATAGAGATAAAACAGATGTGTGTACATTAGATCATTTAAAATGTTACTATTCATGAATTTGCCCCAGGCGTCCTCAAAAGCATATTTATACCTTCTATTATTACTTCAGTGGTAGCGAGTAAAAGGTAGAGCTACCGTGGAAGGTCAGAGAAAGGTACACAGGCAGCGAACATGTAGTTTTTATGTAGCAGTCGTCGAGAGATTCATGGGCTGTGTCATCAACACCGCATCAACACTCAAATATCCTCATCCCCTTAGCATATGGCTGAGCGGAGCTCATACCTCAAAGCTTAACCCCATGTAAAACTGGGGTGTACGATTGCATGAGAACAGATCGAGCTTTCGAGAACTCAGAAGAAATTCAACATATTTCATGATTTTTCTCGCTTGGTTGGCCTAAATGCATCTCATAGAAAGCTACTCATGTATAATGAGTTACATCAGTTCACACCTAATGTGTGCAGTATGGACTGACCCAGTTTTTTCCCCTCTTGGATCTCTTCCCCACACTAGGGTGAGGTCGCCAGAAAATGTACAATTCACCTTCACCAATCCTCTCAAATAACCCAAATTTAAGACAAAACTAATGTTCAAAATACAGTTCAACATAACCAAACAGATAGTTAGAATCAAGGCAATACCAAATATACACCGATATACCTAGTATTGATCATTTGTCAGTCTAATGTTGCAGTAGTTGCTACCTGTGTCGAGCTGGCAATTGTATATTTTCTGACGATCTGACTCACAGTTATTTCATTCAGAGCGCACCCCTAGCTGTTGCCAACCCTTGCCACAGGCAGACAGACGGGTGCTGGTGTTGGTGCAGGTAGAGGTAGAGGTAGAGAGAGGTAGAGAGAGAAAGAGAGAGAAAGAGAGCGGAGTTAGAGAGAGAGAGGGGGAGAGAGGGGGAGAGAGAGAGAGAGAGAGAGAGAGAGAGAGAGAGAGAGAGAGAGAGAGAGAGAGAGAGGAGGAGGAGATGGGAGAGGGGGCGATGGGAGACAGAGGGGGAGGGGGCGAGGGGAGACAGAGAGGGAGACAGACAGAGAGAGGGGAGGGAGGGAGGGAGGGAGGGAGGAAAAGAGGGAGAGAGAAAAAAAGAGAAAGAGATAGACAGAGAGAAAGAGGGAGGGAGAGAGGGAGAGGGGGAGAGGGAGAGAGACAGAGACGGAGAAAGGGGGGGGGGGGTAGGGGAGAGGTGCAAACCCTACCTGTGTACAGGTATGTTATTACAGTACGCACAAGCACGCACAAGCACGCACGCCCAGCTACCTGTCTACCATGGGTCACCTGGGGTAACAACCAGCGTTACAAGTCGTTAATTTGGGTTAATGATCAACACGATCCTCTCCGTGAGCTCTCCTGCCGGGGAGGTTGATTGTCTCCCCCCTCAAGCAAGAAAGAACACCACCAGGAGATACGCATTTAATCCATCAATTATGTATCTAATTCCTCACATCGACTCATAGCTCTGCATTAAATTGGAAACATTCGCTCCCGAATATCCCATGTAATATGTGTTATCGAGCATCTAAAATAAGCAACTATTTGATAGATCACAGGCGTACATATCGATTGCCTCAGTGGGGAAAACCACTCTGTCCCTCACAGGTAAAGGTGCGCATGGAGAGAGAGAGAGAGGAGAGAGGGATGGATCGAGAGTTAATGAATATATTATGGTGTGTGCGCTGAGGGCCCAACGAAATAAAATATTCACCTGCACCGACACAATCCACCTAAACACATAACACTTGTCTATGTCAGATTACATTTTAAAAGACTTAAGCGGGATTAAATTCTGATATCACCCTGATTGAAACACAGTGAAAGCATTATTTAATAAATGTTTGAACCACGCGAGTGGAATGGTCACGAGAGGTAAACCACTTCACAAAGGATGTTTTTCTATGTTAATGGATGTCTCACTTGTTTGTGTTTTAAAGGGACAGGTGGTGCACATTGAGGACAGGGCCATTTATATGATGAAAGGCGAAGATTTAAACAGAGGGAATGGATAGTAACGATATAATGGAGTGATTTATGGGCAGCCATGAACTATCTACACTCATGTACACACACAGAGTACACATGACATATGGAAGTAGCTGCAATGAAAACAACTACATGTATGTAGTATCGTGGTTCATTCAGTCTAGGCTCAGAGTAAAGAGAGTCCCTTCAAACTGAGGGAACACGTCTCACTCCAAACCGCAAAATGCCGCTAGAATCCCATTAAGATGCGTACTGCAGGGCCGGAAAATTCGATTCGCGCAGTAGGTGTCCAATCACTGACATATCATTAATGATTATTATTTTATCAGATTCTGATCTGAGAGGCTCTGGGCCTAGACTAGATTGTATCATTCCATCTATATGGGTGTGTGGGGTGGGTGTGTGTGTGGGGGGGGACATTAAAGGAAATATTGAACGGAATTAAGTTTGACCATGATCCTATATTTGAATAAGAAACTTGGAACAAGAGAGAGTGAGGAAGAAACACATTGCAGTGCAAGTTCCCAGCCATCTTACACCGCCATCACTCCATTCGAGGAAACAGACACCAAGTTCATACAGCAAACGATCACAGGAACACCTATGTTTACATTCCACGTCTCCTAGGCGGTTTCCAATCATGTCAAATCTAATCAATAATGTTGATCAAATACAATCAAAACATACGTATATATAATACACTGATGACCACCAGTAAATTAATTACGACCAAGAAAAATCAAGAGAACAAGTGGGATATGACCAGTTCTTTTAGGCCTATAGCACTGTTCCAGATAACCAGACCCAAAGATATTGGAAGCTTGCCAAAGTGATTCACCTCTTTTGTAAAGGCAGTATAGAGCCTAGAGTATAAGACTGTACAGTTTACCTTGCAGAACGCTTCCTTCTGGTATCTTCTGAGTCACAATGGGGAATATTTATATGTATATATATACCGTTAGGCAGTAGTACTATCCTTTAATTACTGGAACACGCATTTCCCCAGGGCAATCAGCAAAGAACACTCCCTCTAAATGATTTAAGACATCGATATCAAGACTCAGTTCCTTGCACTATATTATGATCCCTCGATACTTTTTTTGAAGAAAAACAAAAACCTGGAGAAATTTTAATGCATAATTTAATCATTTGAAAGAGTCAATGGTGATGATATTTGAAGGGAAATAAAAATGTGCCAAGGGAGTCTTGTATTTTTGTTTAACGAACTATTGATTTTATTAGTACCTACGAGGGTTGTTTTTATGTACATTCAAGATCACGAACACTATAGAAAATATAGCCAACATCTATAAGTAAGAAGAATATTTAGACTGTGGTTACAAAATGCGGAGAAGGAGGAGGCAGCTTATATTATTTATTATGAAGTACAGTGAAGGAACCCTTTCCCACCAATCATCCCTTTAACACGCCATTATATGAACGCTATGCTCCCCTACACTGACTGTTCAGCATATTGCTGCAGAACATATGAAAGGCTCAACTTGTATAGATCTCCAACAGTGGAGTTGACTTCGATTGGGTTTTTTGGTCAGTTACACATCACAGCTTGGTGGGCGCCCCGCCCTGAAAAGTTGCTTTTATCCTCCACTCAGCATTTCAAGCTGCCAGATTTGTGCTCAAATGCAGTCATCCTCTTGCCAATAACAGAAACGAGCCGGGTCCGGTCGTTAGAAAATGTACAATTCACCTTCACCAAACCTCTCAAATAACCCTAATTTAAGACAGAAGTGAGATTTAAAATACAGTTCGGCTTACCCGAGCAGACTGTTTGAATCCAGGCAATACCAAATATACTCACATGTAACTAGTTTTCACCATTTTTCAGACTAATTTAGCAGAATTTATTGTTTATGTAGAGCTGGCGATTGTACATTTTCTGGCGATCTAACCCAGTTAGATAAGCACCTGGCCTTCGCACCTACGCTTTGTGACAGCCCTCATAGCAGCGGATAGCAAGCTACAAATGGCCAACCTTTCAAAAAAAATAAGCTTCTAGAGAAAGGCAGTATTTATATCCCAAGTACAAAGGCTGTGTTTTAACCCTATGAACTGCCATTACTACCTATAAGGCTATATCAGTGGTACATTTGGTGGTCACAATGGCTCCAGCAACCAGCCAGTTATACTCAAAATGGGTATTTCTAAAATGAGAACTGGAGACGATACAGTGTTTACAAAAGGGATGAAAGTGATAGGTGACATACTATATCAAGGGAAGCACTCATGCATTGAAACGCCGCCAATACCAGCTTTTCTATTCACATATGTTTGCAATATCACTCGAAATTAAATAAAATAGGTGAGATGAATAAGGACTGGCAAAACTATTAGAACCAACAAAAGTTAAAATATATAATTATGACAATAAAATAAGTCAAAACTTAGCAACTTTCTGATAAATAATGATATTATTATTATAATTTTTAAATTAAACGAGACGTACCGTAGGGGAGGTGAAGTTTAATTTTAATTTAATCGAGGACACCACGAGGGGTGTGGAGTTAAAAGACATTACCAAACTGTTAATGCTTCCTCTAGTCTAGTCAAAAGGCCAATATGCATTGGTTCTTTGGTGTGTGTGTATGGGGGGGGGGGGGGGGGCGGAGTAGAGGCATACATAGAGTAGGGTGGGTCAGACACTGACTTGGTTTATCGATCCCTTGGGTTTGGCCAGACACAGAAAGGCTGGTGCTTTTTCGCCAATGTTTTTATGATCTAATCACTAAACAGCCGTAACAGTTTTCCTATACTTAACTAAGCTAGTAAAGGTGGCCTTCACTCTAACATACAGCATAGGATAACGGTGCTTTGCCTCAAGTGTTGTTTATGGAAAACAATATTTATTCACGAAAACATGGTACATTTGGAGTAATATGATTTACCATGCAAATAGGAACGTGTATTTATCTATGTTTAATCTAATGTTATATCCGATTCCCGTATACACCTGTTTAGCCGCATCTGGTATTTAACGTACTATTTTATTTTTTTTTATTACAAATATGGCCATACCACTTCTGTCTATTGACTTTTGTTCTAATTGTTGGTGGTTATCTTATTATCTGACTTAGCCGAGTATTTCTTTAGGTTGGCGTAAAGCCTTTGTCATATTTCTTTTACCTCTTGTTCAACCGACTTTACTCGATTCTGATGGATTGTCACTGAGCATCGCACCTTCAGATCTGCCTTAGTGTGTATTGGAAACTAATGCTACCACTATGGAATAACTTCTGCCTGAAGTTGGTGTTTCCCTCTGTGGAAAGTCACCAGCAGGCTGGGGATCAATTACCATTAGGACCTACGCGCCCTGTTTACTGATGAATTCCCAGGCTGTCTATCTACCTGTCTGAGTGTCAGAGTAGGGTCATGCCAAATTACACACGATTTCCCAGAGAGAAAAACGTTTTCTTAATAATTATTTAGGGCGCCTGTACAGAATATTTTTAACTGATTTAAAACAAAACCTTTTGATGACAGACATAAATCTGATGGCCAATTTTCAGTCCATGTTCAGAGTCTATCAGATGAAATAGGATACTAGGTATATCAATGGCTTTCCTGGTCCTAGAGTAGACTCACCACTACCGTCCTAATGGGATTTTAATGAGATTTTGCGGTCAGTTTTCCTTAGTTTGAAGGGATCTGATAGGCTAGAGTGGTTTAGAGCATTTGGGGGAAATTTGACAATTAAATACAGAAGACTTGCATCCCTGGTATACATATTCCACTCACTGTCTCAGTCTAGGCTCAGAGTTGAGAGAACCCCTCCAAACTGAGGGAAAGCCTCTCGCTCCAAACCGCAAAATGTCATAAGAATCCCATAAAGACGCCTACTCCAGGGCCAGGAAAGCCATTAATACAGCGCGCATCCTGACATACCATTCTTATCTGATCTGAGAGGCTGTGAGCCTAGATTGCACTTTCAAGACTTGCGTGCAAACATGAATACATATACATGAGGATGGATCGCAACAATTGCTACAATCCCCCAACACCACTAGGCTACCTGGCATCATTGGCAAGTCGACCCAATTCACTGGGGCTGTCTCGCCCAGCGGCCTACTCATACTAATCAAAGCATTCCACCACACAGTCGGACTCCACAGGACCATGTACAAATATTCGGCCCAGTATATATAACAGAGCCTTTGACAAAAATGAATACCGAATTAATTAACTTGCTAATTCAGCAGCATGAGATCTAGCCGCAGATATGTGGTGTGGAATGGGAGGGGAGGAATGGCAGGTAGATGGGAGCAAAGCTATGAGGGGCTCGTGTGTAACTCAGCGCACCTTATCCCTTATTAAACTTCAACACCTGGGGCTTGTTTATGGCCCATCCAACCCGCTACCAAAGCCTGCCCACTCAGTATCAAGTGGTAGCAGAGAGTATTTATAATTGTAGCGGTAACGTTTGGGGATTTGCAGCGTTTTAAAGAAACAGTTCAGCCTGGGATAAAATAGCTCTACATGAACTCCTTACCATATTGATAATGATGTATTTAGGGTAAATTGTTCCCTAGCATCCAATTAATTCCAATATAAGAGAGAGAGAAAGGGAACTATTTTCCCTTGTAGGGGCCGCCATGTTCTCTCCTCCAGTGACATATTTTAGGCCCATTCCCTCTGAGTCCAAAATGCGCATGAATCTGCTATAGACTAACAACAAGGAAGGCCTGTGATTGGCTGGCTCCTAGCAGGCGGGAAACTAGCACAAGAGATAACCCCAAACAACAACACAACCTAGAATCTATGCATTTACAGCTTTAGAATTGTTGACACACTAATTTGGCCCACTGTTTAGACAGATAATACATTATTCTTGCTTGCCCTAGTACTAGTGTGATATTTTCCTTGTCTATATGTTCCTATTCCTTGGGGAACATGTTGTAGATGTTTGTCATGTAGCTCTTGTTTATGACGCCATGTTGCTGCAATGCAGTGTGGGTAGGGGAACTTGGCCAATCACACTATGGCTGGGAATCACGTGACCCATGACCCAGTTCCACAGCAATGGCCAGGGAGAGAGCAATGACCGAAGCCCCACACTGATAGTGAGTGAGAATTACAACTAGCATCAAAGATATTCAGCTATAGATTTGAGTATGTAATTATTACTATTAGATGTCTCAAAGTGCTGACAGATTTTTTAGGGCTCCTGGGGAGAGAAAGGGAATGGGAGCATGGTACATTTACCACACCCTCTCAGGCAATGGATGCATGATGATGCTTGGAGATGGAAAGCACTATGAGCGGGAGGAATACTGTGAAACTAGATTAGAATCCCATTTTATAGTTAGCAATAATAAAGGCAGGAAGGGATTGTTGTTCCACAATGCCATGATGATGAGACAAATAGCAGAATATTAGATGTGAGTGTCCCCCTCAGATCTACGATCCTATAGCTGTGAAGCCAGTATAGCATTGATGGTCAGATGTAAACAAACCAATGTGAACCCAACTGACGTCACAACTACAAGGGAATCATGGGAGATATCCCCAAAATGGCGGTCCTCTTGAATGGTGGCTATTGCTACAATTCGGACACTTTTACATTGTTTTGTGGAGTTATTTGGATACTATCGAATGATGTAAACACAAGACATCCTAAATTAAGAGGTAAAGAGTTGATGTATATCTAGTTTACTCCAGTCTGAACCCTTTCTTTAAGTTCATTTAGTTTAATAGTATGCATGCAATGGGTAGAATCGTCAAAAAATGTACAATTCGCCTTCCATCCAATCCTCTAAAATAACCTTAACCCAAGACAACAAATATGCACCTAAATATTGACAATTTTCCAACCTAACTTAGCAGAATGTACTCAATGTGTAGAGCTGCTGAGTGTACATTTTCTGAAGTTCTGACCCATATTACCGTAGCAACCAATGAATGGATAGAGCGTGATTCCCCGGTATAAAAATCGATTAAAAAAAAAGACCCATGGGGAAATTAACCAGGAAGAGACCATATAGACATATAGCAAGACTTGACGTGCGTAGTCCCCCTTCGTGCCACATCACTCTTATTTTATACCATGAGTCATATCATCATACAAAAGGGGCAAAAATAAGAAAGGGGCAAAAGAAGCACACAACCTCCCAGGTCAGGAAGGCGCCGCTAGTGATACCAATGATCCACTGACGACCCAACTAAGTACAGAGAGGCTTTTGAGTGAAAAGTGACTTGAAACGATCATATAACCCTCCCACGCACCCTACCCAGTCCTGACCTTTCTCCAACCCAGTTGTGCAGAGCTTCCCTCGGGGAAAAAATCTGTCCGTGCTTCTGGTAGAGATATGAAACAGCTGATCCCTTGCGAGAATAGTAGACGGTTGGGAGGGAGAAGTGTGGACTAAATATTGTCTGTGGCAGCAGAAGAGAGGAGAGAGCAGTTTAAAAAGGCCCACAGCCTCTCAGATTAAAGAAGACTGGTATGTCAGTGAGTGGACGCCAACTGCGCTAATGGCTTTCCTGGCCCTGGAGTAGGCGTCCTAATCATCAATGGCATTTTGCAGTCAGGAGCGAGAGGCTTTCCCTCAGTTTGGAGGGACCCTTGGCAGCTCTGAGCCTAGGCTGAGAGGGGCGGAGTAAGTTCAGATATAGCAAGGAACCCAGACTACCAATATCAATAGAATACAAATAATATTAGATAGAGCAGCTCTTGGGAGTATATATATAGAGTCGGTGAGTCAGTGTGAGCCCCGGGTGTGAGCCATAGACAGAGAGGAAGCGTGACAGTCCATATACCCAGCATAGAAAAATCCATACACATGTGTCTGTCAGTGTGAAAGTCCATATATATACGCATTTGCCTATGAGTCGGCTGACAGAGACAGTGACAGAGTCCATATTTCATAAGTATTGTTGCTGTCTGTTTGTTTAACATTTACTTATTAGAATCGATTGGGTAGAGCTGTGTAATAATCAAACCACGGTTCTAAGTTTGTACCCCTAATGTTTGTGAATGGTTGTGTGCCAAGCAGGGGCAGTAACTGTGTCTGTCTCAGTTAGGGCCTACACTCTATTTGGGATCTACTTGGAGCGGCTCGTCGTAGGGTTATCATTGGCTCGCTTTGATGTTTACTCTAAGTAGGTCTCAAACAGGGTGTACATGTGTGCGTGGTGGGAGGGGCTGTGTGCGTGGAGGAACACGTGGGTGAATGTGGACAAGAGAGAAGGGACAGACAGCCAACAACTATAGTTTAGCGCTCCTTTGCTTTAGAGGGAAGTGGGAAGGGGTAGGTGGAAGGGGAGGGAAGGACATATATCCATTGGTCATTTAGGCGTCATTTTATGATTTTAAGTGCTATTAAAGGTCGCCTACTTGATATGTGCTATCATGACCTGGCTTAGAGGGGAGAGGATTAAATCTAAGACAGGAGGAACTTCCCCCCCAAATTGGGTCGAGGGAGGCGAGCCCAGCTGTTTTTTATGGGGATCTGAACTGATTAAGAGGGACTAATGGAATTTGCCTTCTTTCACACCTCGACATCAGTGAGAAATCCCCGCTCTATAATTACCCTGCCATAAACTATAATACTGGAACTCTCAGAAACAACACCTCGTGGGTAGAGCAGACAGACAAGACCGGAGATTAAGGTACACAGCCAGGAGGAAGAGATTGATACTGAAAGCTAGCTAAAGCTTCTTCTTATGTTGACTTAGAAAACAATGATATAATTACACTGTATATAAATGGGTCAGATCGCCAGAAAATGTACAATTCATCTTCACCAATCCTCTCAAATGACCCAAATTCAAGACAAAAATGAGGTTCAAAATCCAGTTCAACATAACCAAACAGATATTCTTAATCATTGCAATACCAAATATACTAAGATATACCAAGTAGTCATCTTTTCTCAGCTGCCCTTATTTAGCAGGATTGACTAAATGTCTACAGCAGCCGACTGCCTATGCCAACTTTAAAGCAAAGTAGATATTGCAAACCAGACTGAGTGGTTTTTTCCCAAGTGATTTCAACACAGCTGAAGGGAGGCCAAGCTAATGAACAACATTGTCTTCTACTGGTTAATCTGAGTACACGTACTAACCTGATAATAACTATATCAGTAGAATTAATCCAACAGGTACACACTCTGTAGCGGTAAATATTTAATTATCCAATGGACAATTCAGGTGGTAGCATTCTTGTACTTCATTTCCTTTAGAGTCTCTCCGTGATATCAATAAAGTTAATAAAGACGAAGGAGGCCCTAGAATGTTTAGCTCCTGTTCCAGAAACCAGTATCTAGCTCAACCTACATGCAATACATGTATAAGACTATTGAAATATGGCGATAGTCATGGTATGGCATTATCAATAGTCAGAGGCGGTTATTACAGTCTAGGCTCAGAGCTTATCAGATCCCTCAAACTAATGGAAACCGGCCATCAAAATCCCATTAGGACGGTAGTGGTGGGCCTACTCCAGGGCCAAAAAAGCCACTGACATACCGATAGGCTCTGAGCCTAGACTGATTACGGACCAATGGCAATGCGCTATACAATCTAGGCTCAGATCCGACAGAAATCCCTTCAAACTCAGGGAACGTCATATGCTATCTCTCCCTCCTGACCGCACACTCCCATAAACTCCTGGACCGGGAAAGCCATTAACGCAGGAGACTGACATATCTGACCTGATAGTCTCTGATCCTAGACTCGAGTAGACTGTCTATTAGTCGTAGTAAGTACATGTTTTATTTAAAGCCTGTTATACATGATGTTTTATTTCAAATCACATCATGAATAAACCATGCTAAGTAATGATATATAAACATGTGTATATTATCCAGCGTGGGAACCATGCGCTGTGTCAGAACACTCGTCCAGCTTTTTGTTGGTCATGTAGGCGGCGACCCACACCGCTGTGACTCAATGTGGTGCATCAACCAACACACTGGATCGTGATCAAAATTTTACTACATCCAATATCTATAAAACCTTCGTTTGGTAGTAGTAGGTGGACTATAACATTAACATTAACATTAACACAGTCAAGGCTCACAGCCTGTTAGATCAGATAATGGTATTCAGTGATTGGGCGCCTATAGCGCTAATGGCTTTCCCGACCCTGGAGAAGGCGTCCTAATGGGAGTATAATGGGATTTTGCGGTTTGGAGCGAGAGGCTTTCCCTCAGTTTGAAGGGACTCCCTTAACTCTCAGCGATCGCACAGCCGAAAGGCTCCCTTTTCCACGATTCAGTTTGCACATGGCGTCCATTCAGGGTAAATAAAGGAGGTGTAAAATCAGTGTTGAACAAACTGCAACACCATGAATGTACGAGAGAAAGCTTTGTCTGTGCTATTCACTCTAGATGAGGGTAAGCCTCAGCTCTGGCCCTCTATTATGCCTACATCAAGGAGGTATACGTTATATAAACCACCCACATACCACATAGGTTGGGCAGGCTAAGTGCTTAGAAAAGCTGGAGAACAATGCAGTCCCTGACTATCGACTTAACAATCAGTTATGGGGAGGTAAGCTATTTCTGTGATAAACGATCAGTCGGTAAGTAGAATATAGCCAGGTCCACATACAATAGGGGATTTGCATGTGCCACTCCGCATGTCTGTAACATTGCATGCTGCCTGGGATAGGTTCAGTTCAGGTCTAACATACAGATATTTAGCAACATTTTTGTCGGAAATTGGAACACAAGGATATTGACATCAGTTTGCAGTTTGCAGTTTGGAGCGAGAGGCTTTCCCTCATTTTGAAGGGACTAATAAATATGTAGATATTTTAATATAGATTTTCCACAATACCACATGTCCCATAAGCCCATGCGATTCAAGATGGCAAACATGCAAATCCCCTATTGATCCTACGACATATATATAGCTCAGGGCTTTCAAGTTAATTACCCTTATATTTTGCCACAATAGACAAACATACCACACAGCTCAAATAAAGACGCCCTCCGATTGATTGATTAAATCAAAGAGACAATAAATCACTGCCAGGTTCAGCCGTGTATGGACAGACTATAGGACATACCGGTGTTTATATAAATGGAGTAGAAAGTAGGGGCTGATATAGTAACTGTTTACGTTACAATACGTCATAAATGGCTGAAGGTCAAGCAACAAGTGAAAGTTCCTTGGTGGCGCACGATGACCAAGCTTTAGAGTGGGGGAGTCACAACCACGATCAGAATACCAGATCCGCATACCTGACATTCTCATCCTTTCTACCCATTCTCTCTTCCAGACTTATCATAGCAAGAATGTCATCTGGCGTCCAAAAATATGTCGATGAAGCCTACTACGTGTTGGTTGTATTACCACTGTAGTGTTTGTTCAATTTTTAAATATTTGTGTATGTAAAGCATGATTATGTTAACAGTTACGTCAACGCTAAGTAAATCTGGCACTAACAGTCTAGGCTCAGAACCTCTCAGATCAGATAAGAAAGGCATGTCAGTGACTAGAAGTCGACTGCGCTAATGGTTTTCCTGGCCCTGGAGTAGGCGTCCTAATGGGATTCTAATGACATTTTGCTGCTTGGAGCTAGAGGCTTTCCCTCAGTTTGGAGGGACTCTCTCATCACTGAGCCCAGGCCCAGGGAAGTCCTATGAAATAGAACTCTAGACTTCTTTATAAAGAAGCACCTGCGACTTGCAATAGCCCCAAAACATTGGATCCATATGAGATCTCCTTTACCTTTACCTTATTAAGTGCAAGACAAATGGCAATATTAGCTTTGCTTCACCAATAAAACGTATGAGAGATAATAATGTGGCTAATAAAGTTTATAGCGGAGCTAGCCATGCAGTATAATCTTTGCAAATAAATCTGACCACAAAACCAACAAGGTGGAAGTATTGACTTGTATCGTCTATTATTGAAGTACTTCTGCTAGGATAACAGACAGAATATCTGAGTCAACCGTCACAAATAGGGACCTTTGATCAGAACTCTCTTCTGGATTTTGTACATACAGATAAGACTTCCTGATCATACAGAATTCAGAAATTTGGGTCGATCTCGAGCGCAGACTTCTTACTTAATATTTAATATATAATTTAATGGTAATACCTTATTAAGTTATTTTCAATAATATATTGGCCAGACTGAAAATTTGTAGTGTCAGATATATATGGGTGTATACTGGGTGACAAAATATGTATCAACAGGGATGGTACGTATTGCATTTACACCTGCCTGGCTTCAGCAAAGGTTGTTTTTTTAGGGAATCTGAAATCCGCCTGTTTGTTCCTATGTGACAGGCATACACAACTGAATGGCATATACTATTTGGGACATGTGCCCAGTCACAGGATCCTGTTTGCCTTACTATGCTGGGTTATATATGGGTGAAGTCGTCAGAAATTGTACAATTCACCTTCACCAATCCTCTCAATTATCCCACATTTAGGAATAAAGTAAGGTTCAAAATACAGTTCAACATAACCATGAACCGAACATATATTTAAAATTTCAGGTTATTCAATGTGTTATCATATTTCTGAGGAGGTAACAGTGTATAGCATTCGCAAGATGAATGAATCTGGCGATGAACTAGTTTTTAATTTGGCAGTCGCCATAAAATTGTCCTATACGTTTTAGTAATGCTAGCTCTTGCATCGCACAGACCAATACCATGTATACTCAGTTACACCTTAGTAGTATATTACTACAAAGGTTACACCAAGTATTTCTCATTTATCAGACAAATTTAGCAGAATTTACTCAATGTGTAGAGCTGCATATTGTAGATTTTCAGACAACCTGACTCATATGTTTCATGTGGGTCAGTTGGTGGCTCTACACTACAAGGCAGGCTGCGGGCTTGTCGCTCTGTCTCTCTGGGGGCTCCCCTTCCTCCCCCACTGGCTGACACTGACACAATCTGACACAACCTTGCCTCCAAATCTATTGTCAGTATTGAAAAACCACCAACTTGGCAAGTGTCACAAACCTGGTGTGTTGTTGTTCACCATCGCATTTATAATCATAATGTATGTATGTGTGTGTGAGTGTCAGCCTAGCTAAGTGCTTTGTTTTAATGATAGGTGTCAAATTGTAATGTCTCATTTTCGATATAAGTACACTATATATGTCCAACGTCATGAAATGATGGCACCTGTCCAAAAGAGTATCAACCACCGGCTTTAACACCAGGTGAATATACATCACAGGTCGGTGTCAGTCATGTTGAAAGGGTGGCAGTGGTGCAATAATGCACTCATATTATAATACAAAATGAAAGTAGTTAACTATTTCAAGTGACGTGGGTGGGGAACAGTGATACTGAGTACAGGAAAAGATAAGTGGTATCAATAAAAGATGAGAACTATCAGTCAGTTTTATCTCTCAATCGATGAGGCACATACACCACAGTATTGTGATTTTAATTCATCCAATTGGTTTGTTTTTAAAAATAAAAAAACATATTCCAAGCAGTCATACAGTCTATGCTCAAAATTGAGAGATTCATTCCAAACTGAGGGAAAGCGTCTCGCTCAGAACCGCAAAATGCCATTAACATCCCATAAGGACGCCTACAGGGCTAAGAAAGCCATTATCGCAGTAGGCGTCCAATCACTGGCATGCCATTCTTAACTGATCTGAGAGACTGAGCCTAGACTGAGTAGTACTATCGATAGAGGCTATACTCCCATTCAATTATCAATATAATAGAAGAACGGTGCAATCCTGACCATTGTTAATAAGATTGCATAATAAGATGAACAGATTGACCAACAATTGACCATATAAATACTAATAACTGTCCGTGTGATGGCGTGAATGGGAGGCTGAATGGGCAGGCTGAATGGAGCACACAAACAATCATAAATATGACAGGGTGGTGAAATGGGGCGCGGAATGACCTGGATTAATGTGGCTAAAAATACAAGGTGTGAATATGAGGGATGGGTGAGTGGAGGTAATGGAAGCAGCCAGGTGAGACTGGCTACAATAGGGCGGGGTCTAGTGCAAGGCGGGGAGGGGGGGGGGGGTAGAGTGGGAGGGGGTGGTGGGTGGGCGGGGCAGGGAGGAAGGGTCCAGGCAACAACAACAACTATAATATGCTACACCATTTGGTCCATGTGGATGGAAGTAGGGAAGTACATGTGTGTGTGTGGGGGGGGGGGGGGTATGATAGAAAAATAGGTGGTGGGGTGGGGGTGGACAAAGGGGGTAGAGTGGGGGCAGTGATGAAGGGTTCAGGCAGCAACAACTACAATATGCTACACGCTTTGCTCCATGTGGATGGAAGTGGGGGTGGGGGGATATGATGGGAAAAGGGGGGGGGAGTGGAAAGGGGGGGGAAGGGGTAGAAGAGCCTGGAGGCACAGCCATGCCATTCACAATCCCTTAGCAACCGCCCAGTCACGCACCTGTGATACCATTCTGCCTACCAGTCAAAACACTACCTGTGATCCAATCCAGCCAAATGGCAAGGCAATGCGGAAGACAAGTGTGTGTTTTTTTCTTGTTTCTATTCCCCGAACTGCAGGTCTCTTACCGTTGGACAAGAGACAACTGTGGCATTTTGAATCATGTCAGTGAGTGTCCATATCAGTTCACTGCGTTCGCAACATGGTAATATTGTTATGGTGGAAGGAACATGTGTTTGCAAGTTACAATGGCGGGCTGTGGCTGTGGAGAAGTAAATTGATTTTGTATCACCATGCCAACACGTCCAGGGGTTTTGGACAAGGACCCGTTCCAGCACTGCACCCACCCTGCAAACTGGTCATCAATCATTCATTTATAACATGGCCACAATTTTGCTTCATTTTATGCCTTGTGGAGTTCATGGTGGTGGTGGTGGTCAGGGTGGTGGTGCGGGGGTGGTGGTCAGGGTGGTGGCCGGAGAAGTAGGCGTTATATGAAGGAGACCTGGATAAATACCTCATATTGATATTGACGTTCGATGTCCTTCAGCCTGTGCTAAGGCCAGCCTAGTAGAAGAATAATCCCTTAGAAAAAGTTATGCAGTGTGCAGCCGCTTTGTGCACCATAAATCCCCCGAAGAATACATTTGGGGTTAATCTTGTTTGCGAAGCGCAGTATAAGGCCCAGAAATCACATATTAAAGTATAGGACCTGCAGCCAAAGTTTAGTAAGTAAACAAGTCTCCAGCCAACTGAACGGCAAATATCATTTTCAATTTTAACCAACGACCTGAATTTATTTGGAACGCCCTTCATTATAAAAATTAGGCACTGCCAATGATAAATCGCTTGCATAACAGTGACTGAATTGCCAAGGAATGTGATATTGGCGCGTATTGTATATAGGTTATTCTCTTTTCCGAATAATAAACATACCTCTGAACTTAGTTGTGCCATGGACCAAACATAGCCACAGTACAAAGTGCAGAATTTCAGTCCAGTCTAGGCTCACAGCCTCTCAGTTCAGATAAGAATGGTATGTCAGTGAGTGGACGCCTACTGTGCTAATGGCTTCCCTGGCACTGGATTATGCGTCCTAATAAATGCGTTTTAACTTTATAATGAAATTTGCGGTTTGGAGCGATAGACTTTCCCTCCGTTTGAAGGGACCCTCTCAACTGTCAGAGCCTAGACCGAGTCCTAGTCCACTGCATGCAACTATAATGATATAATAGCTGCCTGGAAAGGCATGCTTTTTAAAAAGCTATCAAGTCAACATAAACCTTTCATCAAGCTTTTGTAATTTAATTAGTCCCTATCGATCGCCAGCTACTTTAACATGAAAATAACATGCTATAAAAACACAGGGGCGTCCTAAGCCATTAATGAGATTAATGTGATTTCAACTCCCAGTTATCATCGCTAAAAGAGCACGGATCAGACATTCATGTGTAATTGCATGAGTTTTATTTCGAAGCAATTCAACAAATCTGTAATCAAAGTACTTGATCTTTCATCGCGAAACAATGGGCAAGCAAGCGCCCATGGATGTGCCTTGACGTGTTTTAGTAGCGCAGGCCCGGCATGTAAATTAACAACCCATTCAAACTAAATGCTACGGAACGGGGGCTGTTGACCAAGGCTCTGGGTCTTATCGATTTTACGTTCAAACATTTCCCCCTGAATGCTGAAAGCCTGGTGAATGCAATAAAACGGCATCTCCTTGACGTAAATGGGTTGCTGACCATTCATAGTGGTTAGAGACTATTGCTTGCATGGGTTGTTAGGTCGTGTGTCTAGGAGACTAGGAGCCTAGGAGGGTTGAATATTAACGATCGATCGGCAACAGTTTGTTTTCTCATCATAATCAAATCAATCAATCGAGAATGCGCACAAACAATAGTGCACTTTAGATAATAGTGTTGCCGTTATTTACTGTTCCAAAAAATGTGAAACGTCGAAAAACAAAACTGAAACAAATCTATTGATCGGAGATCAAAAGATCCCTTAGATTATGGTAAAAACGGTTCTTTACTTCTTATCACTAAAAAAGATATCACTGAGCTTCCCTTTCAAAAAAGGACTTAAGAGATAGCAGCGATATAGGTCATGTTATCATGGGGCTCAGTGATTGTAATCACATACCTTCTTAAGCTTGCTACATGTTCAATTGGTTCGTATAATAAGGCAAGTTATTTTTTGTCACTATGTTATCAATAAATGCAATGTGCCTGAACCATTCACTCGTATCGAGCTATGGTATTAACACCAGTGGAGCAAAGATAACAAAATAGATAAATGAAACGAAAGTACTCCAGATTCCGATCCCAACCACGATGGTGAAGCCACACTTTGTAACTCTTGTAAACAGATGGCCATCTGCTCGAGGGAAATGGATACATGTGTATTGCCGGGTGGGATGCGCGCTGTTAAAATGTTTTAGTATTGGAGCATATCTCAGTGGCTGTCAGTGTGTGTGAGGGGGGAGTGTGTGTAGGGTGAAACTGGGCCAAGATATATTCTAGTCAATGACAGATGGAATGAAGCCAAACGTCCATACAAACTTGCCAACCGCCTGTGTGCGTGTCAGTATATATATATACAATATCATATATGAAAGGAGCTGTCATTCCCACAAGAATATCACCACAAGTGTTGTAAATATAAATGTATGTATCGGTGAGGCTATCAAAATTACACGCTCATTGCTGAATAATTAAGAGCTAGACAGGTTAATAAGGTCCAATAAAATCCTCAATTAGACGCGACGAATATTTGGATGAAAGATTAGTGATAGAGGTCTATCAGTTCAGATTCTTCTACATATTTTGAACTACCGTACTTAAGATAACAATAACCCATCAATAAATTGTATACCTGCATATGCCATATATCCCTTTTATCTAAGGCCATCCTTATTATCCCTTACTTTGATAGCAATCGAATAACGTAGAGGATCAAAAGAGATTCAGTAAGGAGTATGATTACAGGTTGATAATCCTGATAACAGGACCAGCTTCTAGGAGACCCAAGAAGTTTGTCAGCAAAAAAGGTAGCTGTGAAATAGAAATACATTTACATCTGAAGACTGTCACTGAGGTCACGAGTAGGTCTCAAGCAATCCTAATAAATATAACTACTGTAGTATATGACATCCGTTTGCAAACTGGCATGATTTAGAATATCATAATTGAAACATATTCTATAAGAAAGTGTAGGCTAAGATCTATATCGAACAAAAGTACCATAATTATAGCAAATTTCAACAACAACAAAAAAAAGTGCAGGTGATCAATAATCTGGAACTGACAAATTGGATCACAACTGAACTTGGGAAATTAAAAAGGTGTATATAGTTATGACTATAATGTGGACAACCGACGGTACACAGTTGACATCAGAATCATGACTCACTATTCCCTCAGGACATGATATCGGGGTAGAACCTGTCTACTTTCCAACTTTGTCCTAGCACGGGGAATGGAACTTCCTTATACATCATTACATGACTCTTCCTTATTAATGACTAAGTTGGAGAATGTCGTGCAGTTGTTAGTTTCGCCATAATTATCAACTTTATAATCAAAATTAATTAATTTAAATTAAGTCTAGTCTCTAACGTTACTAGACTAGTCTAGAAAGTTGGTTAATAGAATTCATTCAACTTTCAAGAATCAAGGGACATGGTTTTCAACTTCAAGGGAGAAGATCGTGATCCATATGAATTGAAAGAGCTTCCTAAATCATTAAGGACATTCCTGTGGTATAAGGCAAAAGCTAGGCCACATCCTTCCAGCCCAGCGCTGGAGTCACTGACAATATATGACTTGGTACTTCGACCGCTGGTGTCACTGACACTAGTGGTAGACTTTAGTGGTATACGGTAGTCTACCTAGTAAAGTTGAGTGGGGTTTGAACTTTGACTCGGTACCCCACCCCTTGGGGAACAATCCATTGAAAGTGATGCCAGAATTACACAGAAATTGAATCTTCAACGACTGTAGAAAACTTACCTCTTTGGCACAGTCCAACTCGTGTTTAGTGGCCTCGAATGCGGCCTCCAATTCTTCGCATTGCTGCTGAATTTGTTGCTTCTCTTCAAGAACGGCTAGCCCGTATTGAGCCGCTTGAAGTTTCTCATTTGTGGTTTCTGTTAGCTCGTTTTGTAGTCGCGCGATTTCTTGCCTGAGGTCCTCAGGACTACCGTCTATTAATTCTATGTCTGCCATGGCTCTCGATTATTATTTGAAAGTCACGCCCAATCGAAATTTCGGAAACTTTTAGTGGACAGAGATTCCGAACAGATGCCTCAGGTGAGCCGCCATATTGAAATATGCATGTCGTCGGTGATCACGTGATGCGCCGGCTGAGATTACGACAACTAGACATACAAAAACAAAAGATTATAATCAAAATAAAATAGTTAAGATTAACACAATGAACATATTACTGTTAACAGCATGCGCAAAATGTTCTTTGTCAATCAGATATGAAAATCCGTATATGTTTTACGACACTGTAAATACACATGATGGTGCGTTTCATACACGCGTGAGACAGAGGCTTCTCTGAAACTGGGGTGGGATTTGCCTGCTCGGAGTCATGCTAGCTAATGCTGTCAGTTTGAGCCCTACGGTATAGTACATGCTACCATCTTGATGTTGCTTTATTTTAGGAATTCCATCGGAAAAGACAGTAATAGTTGAACATTAACATAGTTTCTTCTATGTCATAATTTATTTAATTTTTTTTTTTTTTTAATTTAAAATGTGTAGTTACTTGTCCATTTCCACCCCTATTAGAATAATACTATAGGACTAGTAAAGTGAAACAAAAATAAAAACAAGGCAGTATTAAGATGTAGGCCTATTCGCTTGATGGACTTCACTCTGGTCTATCATTATAATTTTGCATTTTTGCATAATTTTGTATTCCTAAAAAAAAAAAAAGGAGTAGGCTATTCGCCGGCGCGTTACGGTATTCTATAGCCATAGCCTAGTTATTATATCGTATCTTTATTCAGACATTGAATAATTTGAGTATCTAAATTGGTGATAACTGTGATTTGAGATGCCTACAATGAGGTATCAGACAACTGGTAGCTTCTATTCTTTTCTTGAAGTATATAGCAAATTGCAATATTTTGCAAAGCACCACAACGAGTAGGCCTGCCAGTTATTCCACTCCTCAGTAAATTCCAATTCTGAGAATATATTTCGTGTACAAATTCAAATCTGCCACCTCTCTCTTATTAGGCCTATATGTCCTCCTTTTTTTCCTCTCAATTATCTGTCCCTTTAAAGATATATGATATATTCAAACCATTTTGGGATAAACATTCTAAGTTGGAGAAATCAAATAGTTGCAATTACCGTATATAAAAATAGTGCTTTTTTCGGATGGAAAATTATAAATATTTTTTTAGAATGAATTGTAATATTTGACTTCATTTCCCTACTTTAAAATGGTCGAACCATTTGCAATAGAACCCAAGTACAAATATAATTTCGGATCTCGGAACATACCTATATGAACCTCCATGGTGCATTTGATTAGTTTGTCTAAGACTTTTTTTAATTTGGGTAAATCCAGAGTGGCTGCATTGATGGGCGGTGTAAGGTTTTGGATCCAGGCATGAGCGTGATGTGGGTTCGAACCCTGATGTGGCTGCATTTTCACCATATCCACACGAGCTCTAAGAGTTGACTTAGTCATGGTAAAACACAAAAAGAGAATGTATCGATTCTGAAACCTAGGCATGTTCAATAACAAACAATATCATTATTAATTTCATTTGTAAAACACACAAATATGTTTTGTTTTTTTTTGTGTTTGAAAACATTTTTATTCAATTTGTCAACAAAGAACTTTTTCTCTCTTTTCGGGGTCGATCACATATATGTCTACAGCGCACCCTCTTCTCTTCATTGTATGTGTTTTCTGGAAGATAAAAAAATTTTACCTTTTGGTTTTTCAGAAAAAAGCAGGAATATGCCTGAGATTATAAACCGATACATCTAACTGTAATTATCAGAAAGAGAAATTGTTAATTAAACGAATTTTTTTTTTATACATGTAGAAAGAAAAGCTTTTATCTGTGTAAGCTTTTGAGGTCTGTATAGACTCTCCTCCATGCGTTGGAGTATTCTTTGCTTCTTGTTAACATTTTGTTTTCATACAGTATGGTTCTACATTTTATTTCTAACTCATTTATCGCATGCTTGAAAGCAATTTGACCTTGGTGGAACAGTTTCTGTCTGTGAATGAAAAATTTGATGCTTAAAATGATCCAATTCACTATTTTGGTACTAGTATCATCAATGGGGATACCAAAAATAATGTCTATGGTTCTGAAACAGACTTTACCGTTTCTTATTTCAAAGGGGGGTTTGCCATTTCTGGCTGAGTTTAGGTGGCCCATTGTGCACACCTCTAGTAGGATCCTTTCCCATAGCTTATTTGTTTCTGGGCATTCTATGAAGAAGTGAATAATACTATCTCTCCCTTGACAATACGAACACATAGGGGTTGCTACTTTTCCCATATTTTTCAGGACGTCATTACAGGTTATTGACCTGTGTAGTATCCTATATTGGAAAGCTTGTAACTTGGACTCACTTGTAGTTTTGTAAGGTCTAACAAATGTTTTTTTCCAATCTATCTCGCTAAATTGTGAATCGTTCAAGGATAAAATTTTTTGCCATTTGTCAAGTTTTTCATACTTAGTTTTTCTTTTCACGACTAATGCGTCATATATTACTTTGGCGCTAGCTTTAGAGATGTCAACTGTGTGCCGTCCAATTTCTATGTTTATAGAGTCATTGTTAGGCGTAGTTACATCTTCGCGTAAGAGACGTCCCCATTCGGCTGGTAAAGCCCTTACAAGATCATTTCTAGTGGAGAGTAGGGAATCAATTCCGTACTCTTTTTTCAACTCTAAAATTGACATAATTTTACCTTTCTCGTTTAGGAGGTCACCAAAGACAGTGATACCTCTGTTTTGCCAATTTTCATATGAGAACATTTGACCTTTACACTTGATAAGTCTATTACACCATATTCTTTCCTTAACCACTTGGGCTGCGGATGAGGGTTTGGAGTTATAATAGTACTTATTCCAGATATCGAAGATATCTTTGTAGAAGTGATTAAGATTTTCTTTTGGTCTATACCTGCTTAGTATTATACTTTCTATGTTTCGTCCTGCGTCTATCTCAACCGCACCATAGTGATCGCTATTTTTATTTTCTAACAGTCGTTGGATCCATTTTAGTCTGTTGGTTTCAACAATTTCGTTGATATGTTTGAGATTTAATCCACCATTTTCAATTTTCTGGACTAGAAAGTCTGTACTGATTTTGTTGTGTGGACTTTTCCATATGAATTTCATTATTTTTTCTTCAATTTGTTTTTGCCATTTTTTCGAAATTGGTACGCACGCAAGTGTGTGTTGAAATAGCGGGAGGACGAAGACATTTACAACCAGGACCCTGCCTTTCAAGGTCAAGGGTCTCTTATTCCATTCACTGAGCACATTTTGCATTTTTAACATGAGATTGCTAACGTTTATATTGGTCAACATTTTTTCGTTTCGAGGGTACATCAGGGTCACCCCCAGGACCTTTATCTGGTTCTCCCAGTTAAATTGTAATACATCTCTATTTGTTAGGGTTAAGGCACCTATGTTGAAGCCCTTTGTCTTTTTAGGGTTGAGCCTAAGCCCGGAGGCAAGATAGAACTCATCTAACAATCTGACAGTTTTAACGAGAGAGAATTCATCTAATAGAGTAACGGTGAGGTCATCGGCGAATTGGACAATTTTGGACTCTTTTTCCCCAAATTTGATGCCTTTAATATTCTCATCGTCTCTGATACCCTGAGCTAATTTTTCCACGATGATGGTAAACAAGGTCGAGGATATGGGGTCTCCCTGCTTCACCCCCCTCCTGATGTCAAACCAGTTTGAGGTGAAACCGTTATTGCTGAAAGTGGCTTTAGAGCCCTGTAATAAAGTTTTTACCCAAGATCTATATTTCTCGTTTATGTTATAAGACTTTAGTGCTCCGTCCAAGAAAGACCAGTTGACGGAATCGTATGCCTTTGTGAAATCGAAAGACACTACCAATCCGCTTTTCCCATGTTTTTCTAAGAAAGAAATTGTGTCGTCTATTTTCCTAATAGCGGTTCCTATGAACCTCCCTTTTATGAAACCAAATTGGTCTTCGCTGACCATGTCATGGAGATGGTACTCTAATCTAGTGGAAATTGATTTGGACATGATCTTGTAGTCCACATTTAATAATGTGATTGGTCTCCAGTTTCCAAGACTGTTTAAGTCCTGGTCTTTCTTGGGCAGAACACTGATCACTCCCCGATTTTGTGTTTCGGAGAGCTTCCCAACAGATAGACAGAATTCGAACATGTTCATGAATATTTGATTAATGGCGTACCAAAAGAAGCAATAAAACTCTGACGTAAGGCCGTCGCATCCTGGCGATTTGTTATTTTTTAGCGCCTTTACAACCTTCGTTACCTCTTCATAATCGAAAGGAAGGGATATTATGTCATTGTCTATTTCGTCTAGTAAGCAGGAAGGGGTTTTATCTAAGAATTTTTCTGCACTTTGTTTGTTAATCTCTAATTCGTCATACAGATTTCTATAAAATTTTTCTCCCTCTTCTAGAATGTTTTTCTTCCCTTTAACAATGTTTCCTTCCACCATTAATTGGTTTATGGTTTTCTTTTCTCCACGATATTTTTCAAGAGAGCAGAAGAACCTGGAGGGTTTTTCACCCTCCAGGGCCCACTTTGCTCTTGATCTTATTAATGCGCCTTGCGCCTTATCTAGTTCTTCTTGTTTGAGGAAGGCTAAAAGCTCTTTCCTTTCTTCTTTTTCAGCCTCTGAGAGAGAAGCTTTTTGATCTAAAGTGTATAGTTTGTCTTTTTGTCTTTTGGATTTCTCTTTCTTTGCTCTACTAATATTACAGCTTGTTTTTATAGCGAGTTGTCTTACATCCATTTTAAATAACTCCCATGTTTTTAATTCGTTGTTTCCCACGACCCTTGATTTGATTCCAACTCTTCTACAAATGTATATTAACCTCAGACTTTCCAATTTGCTGTCGGGAATTTTTTTTTATCAGCTGTTTTCCTTGTAATAATAGTTTACGTGCAACAAAATCACTGCAACACAATCTGGAACAAGGCTTTCAAGGCTTTCGAGGCAAAATATTTGTTTACCAATTGGGAGAGCCAAATTGAAGTTCAGAATATTTGTTTTTTGTGCACGTTTTTTATTCAGATAATTTATACAATTATAGTAAACTCACCCAGTATATGGGTGGCTTAGTCTTGTCCTAAAAAACCTTTAGAAAATATTACTCATGGAACAAAAATAAACAATAATTATTAGTCACACCTTCGCCGCTCCGCTCCCCCCGCTCTCTCTCTCTCTCCCTCTCTCTCTCGCTCTCTCTCTCTCTATTTTGGCCCACATGTTACTCAGGTATGTCTGCATGACTAATAAAGACTATACAGGTGTACATGTTTTTTTTTATTTCACTTACAGGCCAAGTCATTAATTACATGTAATTACCTACAGTTATATATTCCAATAGGGGACGTGCATGTCCACCATCTTGCCTCTTGATTGGCATGGAATTGTTTGTTTTAATAGTTGTATTCAGCATGGCATTGTGCATTTCACACTATTCTCAGTACAAGCTGTCAACAAAGATATCTAAATCATAAACAACTCAATAGAAATAGATAGTAGAGCAATGTTATATTATTTAAAGTATACAAACAATTTTCACATAGCATATACAAGAATGAGAATAAAACAAGTTATAAGTTTTTTAAGTTAATCAATCATTTAATGGACTATTTTTCTGTTTAACTTTATAATCAGTTTAAGTTAATGTATATATTGTGCGTTTCCCAAGGAAACGAATTCTACGGACAACTATTTGTGCGCAATGGCAAGTCATAGTTAGCAGTTTAGTTTTTGCTCGACTTCTAGCGACCTCAGTGGCGGCACCTATGTTGCCGTCAAGGTAACTCTCCTGAGATTTGGTGCAGTCGCACCTACCGTTCCCGGTTGGGGCAACATAGGAGAGAGCTTGCCGGCATATTGCATCTAACTTTTTAAAAACACATGTGACGAACAATTCCAGTCCCGCCATCCGCTTACCCCTCCTCTAATACTACTGCTATTACAAGGCCGACGTCCGCACACTTTTAGAACAAACGATTTCGGCCACTTTTCACCACTACGCATGGGTTGGCCCTACTCATATCACTAGCAAACTTCAGCCTCACTACCACAACGAAACTCCATAGCTCAGAGGCTAGAGCACTCGACTGCAGGCGTGAAGGTTGAGTGTTCAAACCTCGCCCGGGTCCGTCAGCATTGTTTTTATGATCCTATAGGCCCACTTGGTTGGCCGTGTAGTGTTGTCAATACACGGCCGGGACGGGACGGAGGCGGGGACGGAGGATGGCTTTTGCACTGGGTGCTGGGGGACGGGGAAGGCTGGCGATTTGAAAAACAAAATATCCATAATAATGTTTCACTGTGCGCTAAGAAAAACCGCCTAAATATATCTAAATTACATTCGCAGAGCGCCGACTAGCAGCCGCCTACTCTTCTGGACTGAAAATGCTTAATATTTAATTAAAAATGCTTATGCTTAATTATATGTGTAAATTTTGTGATAATAATATTGGATAAAGAACATAACACTCTTTTGAAACCCAGAAATCGCAAAGGGTGTAGTAGGTGTAGATCACTCAGATTCAGTCATGGGTGGTCCTCTCTACAGTTGTCAATCAAACCAAGATAGCTAATAGAATACAAGACATGTAAACCAATAGGATGTCACACTGGCCTTCAGGGATTTACTGCAGAGATGGTAGAAGGTTGTCAATCAAACAGTCCTAACCAATAGGATGTCACACTGGCCTTCAGGGATTTACTGCAGAGATGGTAGAAGGTTGTCAATCAAGCAGTCTTTGCATAAGTGCCAAGTTAGTAGTGTTGGTGTGAATTACATCACACAAAGATGGGCATCCAGATATCCTCCCAGATAAGTGTCCACACTCCTCACACCAACCCTCAACCAACACTTCAAAATGTATCACATGAACTGGCTACTCAGGATGATTGACAGAATGGTACGCAATTCACTAACATTCACGAATTTTTAATTCCGTAGAATGTAATAAAACCATAACTCGGGACTATGTCAAATTCATAACAAACAGAATAGAATGTATGTTAGGCCTAGGGTACTGTTATAATGTATACAAAACATGTCATGTTCGGCATGGAATAATTATCGGTGCTCCAACGTCAATATCCATATGTGTTGTGCATGTTTCCACAACACAAGCCTCCATCTATTCCATCATGCATTTGGTTGCCATAAAACTATTGCAGCAATTTGCTAAATATTTGTATGTCAGACCTGAAATAAATCTATCCCAGCATGCACTGTAACATACATACGCAATGGCACATGCAAATCCCCTATTGGAAGGAAGCTATTGGATCTAGGTCCACAAGTACTGAGCTCCTGAAACGATTTCGCCGCTCTCGGCATAGCTAGCACTGCCATCTGGAGACAACTGGGTGAAACGTCTCGTTCAGTGCTGTATTAGATGGTCTTGGGTACTAGTGCCACCATTTTCCGTTAGACATTCCAGATTTTAGATAAAAATATATCCCTGTCAATAATGATTTGATATTTGCATCATTGTGATTTCTCCACACCCATTTAACCTCACACCATTCCATGTCCTTGTAAAAAAAATAAAATCGGGCAATATACTGAACCCTCTACATTGTTTTATTGACCATAAAACTTTTTTTTTTCTTTAATCGCATTCTTTATTCGTTTCCCTGGCAACGAAGCCTCTACAATGCATATCAAATGTATATCAATGTATATAAAAAAACATTTTCTTGAACCGAACGAAATTCTAGTTTCATTTTCTCTTTTATTTTTTTCATTCTTTTCTTTTCATTTTTTTCTCCTTTGGTGCCTTTTGTAAATTTTTAATGTTTTTTTTTCTGATTTTTCTCTCTTTGCATTTCTGCAAATGAATCAAGATAACAAAACAAATTAGTGCCTTTCGGCTATGGCTCATATACTCAACGTTACACTATGCTTTCAAAACCATTCAAGAGAAATGACATACAGTATCTTTGCTCCTGCAATAATTACAGGTTTCTTTCTTTCTACAGCCTATTTGTTTGAATTGTAGGGATTGCCACTTTGGTATACTGTACTTGTACATTGAAAAGAAATACAAAATTTATCTTTCCAGATCTTCCGTACCAATAAACTTATCCTGCTTTAGAGCATTATCCCAGGACTTTAGTTTGTTGTAGTCTGGGTCAGCAGGTTTTACCGATTCACTGTAAATGTCTCTGACTTTAAAGTCATGAATATTAAAGGCACTGTCATTAATTCGGAACACAACTTTCCTTCCTATTGGCTGTACATATTTGTCAGTTGCAACCACATGTAGCCACTCCCTTGGGATTGCTGCTATAATTAGCGATAATCTATCTTGTACACTACATCTTATATTTTACCTCTCTCTTAATTCGCTTGTAGACATGATTTTATTGTCATTATTCAACAGATTGCTTATTATTTTTATTCCTTTACCCTTCCACTCATTGTTGTTCAGAGTTTCATTATTTCTCATAATCCAGCGATTTCTCCAAATATGTTTGTGCGCTACCTCATAGCAAGACTTGGGAGACTGATTATGATATGCATCATTCCAAATTTTAAAAATTTCAGTATAAAATCCGCTCAAAGACCTATCAGGCATGCACCTTCTTGTAACAATGTCTTCAATATATTCTTGGTGAAACGCTTCTAATATACCAGCCCAAACGTACGACGTTCTGGGAATTGAAATGAGGGCGATTTATATTGCGCTCATGGAAGCTAGAGGGGTGGGGGTGGAGCGTGTGGGGGAGGGGGAGGGGAGGGGTTAGCAAAATGAGTGTTGTTTTAGGGAATTTGACGGTCACCAGGGCCTTAACCATCAACAGTTTTTACATCGTCCAAATTTATTATCATAGTCACTCTTGACACACCACCAGTGTTTAATACTGGCGTTTTAGCAATTATTAAATGGCCTGTGGATTTCTCTTGGGCAAAATATTTTGAATTTAAACTCTTACATGTCTAGGTCGATTGGAATCCTCCATTGGTTAGGAATGTGCCGATCCATTTAATACAGCGACATTATAGAAGTCTATTTTTGACTTTCTAATGTTTTGGAGCTTCCGTGTGACATCAGACAGAAAATCCATTCGAGATCACGTGTTATGGAGGACATTATTCCCTGATTTGGTTGTGAGCTGACAATATAATGACAATACGTGCCGCTCATGGACTGACGAATATAATCTGGGCTGTAGTCATTAGTCATTAGTATCGAAAGTAAAAAATGTAGATTTCTTCGGTAATTTTACATGAAATATGGGAATAAAGGTAAGATGACCATAGTGTCAAGTCCTCGGTGGACAATATTTGCCTCGTGAGCCCAGAAGCAACTGTGCCTACGTTCTCTTTGCTTCTGGGCTTACTCGGCAAATATAATCCACCTCGTACTTGACACTATGGTAATCTTACTATAATACGTCTTTACATTTGAACTTCTTATTTTACATTCCATAACTGCTTCGGCATGACTGAATCAAATTGACTGAACAATTCCCTAAAGAATAATTCAAATTGGTCCATATTATCTAGCAAAAATTGCGATAAAATCTTTTCAAGTTTCAAATGATCAATATATATATAATGGAATACAAAAGCACCCTATGCATTACCAATATGTACACACAATATTAATAAGGCCGTCAGAAAATGTATAATCAGCAGCTCTACACATTTAGTAAATTCGGCTAAGTTAGGCTGAAAAAAAATGTAAATACTTTTAATCTGAATATAATGGTATTGGGTTATGTATGTTAAGCTGTATTTGAAACCTCATTTTTGCCTTTAACTTGGGATATTTGAGAGAATTGGTGAAGGCGAATTGTACATTTTGAGGCGACTTCACCCATCTGGTGTTTGGCTACTATCAAAGAGCCTATAGTCTTGCATAGAAAACTTGGCCTTGAAACTTCTCACGAGGTGGCGCACTTGTGACCAGATTTAAGAATTTGTAGAGTGGCTTAAGTTGCCCTTGAACTCACCTGGATGCACTGACTCCGTCCACTCTCACTCCATTTACGTCAAAATTCAAGTGTCCATAAAAAGCTCTGATGTTTAGCACGTTTCTTTCTAGGAATCCCATTTTCTTTCCCTTTTATTAGGGTTTAATTAAAAGAATATTTCCCTTTTATTAGGGTTTAATTAATAAAATATTCGTCTATACTTTCGTTTTCAAAATCTAAGAAAAATAGTAGGTCAGTCTAAGTTCAAAGTTGAGAGAGTCCCTTCAAACTGAGGGAAACCCTATTCCGTCCTATCACTGGCTTGCCATTCTTATCTGATCTGAGAGGCTTAATTTGACCCTAGACTGAGGTGTTTTGATCAATGTTTACCAGCAATTCGAAGTATAATTAATCCAGTTGGTCGAGCTCGTGACATGAATTAACCTAGCACTCACAGAAGCAACATCTGACGTCAAACATTTGCCAAATTTATAATTGTTATTGATTCTAGATTAGGATATTCGCGGTTTATATAATCTAATGATATTTGACAATGTAAATAGGTATGTCTCTTATTCTTCAATTAAGCGAATATCAACTTACACGATCGAAAAAAAAACCTTCTTCCTTTTCGACTGGTTACATATATGTCAGAGTTATACTAGCCCGGGCTCCCAGACCCTAACCTACTGGTGTGTAGCGACCAGCGGTAAAATAGAGCGGAGCCAGTCAGAATTTCTCGGGCTAAGTTATACTAGCTCTGAATATACCAATTAAGAGCTAGATTTTATTTCATTTGGCATTGTGAAGGCAATATGATATAAAATTTGATTTAAATAAGTAGCCTACTGGTAATTAACTATCCACTCTAGGGTCAGTAGGCTACAGAACCTATCAGATGAGATAAGATCGGCCCATGCTAATGGTTTTCCCGGCCGGGGAGTAGGCTTATATCATTATACCGTCCTATTGAAATTCTACTGAGATTTTGCGCTGAATGTCTCTGAGTTTGAAGGGATCTCGTATAGTCTCTGAGCCTAGATTGATACCATCTTTTAAATAAGATCAGGAAAACACTCAAAAAAGTGAACAAATTATATTTTTTTTATATTTTTTTTTTTCATTTAAGGCCATCGACAATTTAAATAATTGAATAGATAAAACAACCAGGCTCATCTGATTCACTTCTAGCCTATACAACGGTAGGCCTACTTCATTTATTGTAGCCAACATTATTTATTGTGTGTAGGCTAACCTACTCATATTAAGGAAAGGAATTCCAACCTATGTCCCAAGGCCAGGTAGTTGGGGTTATTCAAATTTTAATATAAAGATCGGGGTGCACGTTTAAGGATAGTTTTCGCTTTTCATTTGCAGCCGAAAGGGAGTCGACACATCTATAGCAAAGTTACGGACCAAGCAACGTCAAAGCCCTTATTGATACATTGGCGGGAACCTGTTTGCCTATCGTCACGTGACACGGTCGAGGTTTCTATGGACGCAGTCACATGATGTCCCCTGATGTCCCTACGACTTCGCTCGGCCGTGATGAAATTGTCCTTCTCGTGCTGCCTTTGGTGAAGAAAATAAGTGAAAGTTGAATATCGATAAGTGAACCATGGGTCCTCAGAGAAGGAGCACCTTCCCCGCTGTCCTTAATGAATATCTGCCATCTTACCAGCCAAGTTTCGCGACCGGGTGAGTTGACATATTAATCTTCATGCTATTTGACTTTAGTCATCCATTGGTTGTCCCCCGTAATCGTGTTGACGGGCAGATTATAGCTTGCTCACGAGTGACAGTCACAACCCACTTGAACACTTTGGTCTTATCTCTGCCACCACTTTGCAATAAGGTACCAACAAGTCCATAAACTATTATAGAAGCAATGTTAAGTTGATTTGTGGTATGTTTTAAACACATTTGTATTCAGTTGCTTGTCGATTTCTGATTTCTGCCTTTGGTGTTGTGGTCGATAATAAATTAACAATGGCTGATTGATTGACAGCCAATGATTGAGCGGGCACTTAAGTTAACATAATATATCAGTAATAAACCACGGTGCCATGTATATTTGAATATCCGTCACATAAAGTTGTATTCACGGGCCTTAAGTTACATGATAGTGAATTCTTTCAGTTTCAGAATCCAAATATGTTCATAAAACCGGGTCATAAAATTAGCACTATCTAGGCTAATGAATTATTAAAGGATTTTTCACGTCATAAATATTAATGATGGTATTTAATGTAATTGACTTGCAACTTCCTGAAAAAATGTCTAGAATAAAGAATGAAAAGGGCGTGTAAAGTTTAATTAACTTATAAAGTCATATTTATATTATTCCCATTAATATGCCATTATGGAATATGGTATTTAACTGTGTGATCTGACTTCGCTAAGTAATCGTTTGGAGTGTGAATGAGAAAAGGTGCGATGTGGACAATCCCTCCCGATCGATCACTTTTTGTTGACTTACAGTAGTATTTCGCATGTAATCCATGCATTCCCATGATCGTATGAGGTTTACTCTGATCTGCAATCAACTTTCCTGTGAAGCCCATAGTGTTTATACATGTATTACGTTAGATAATATTGGGTTGGGGTAGGGTGTTAAATTTCTGAAGGTAATGGCACCGAACATTTTTACATTTACATGACATGTTGATATTAAATAATTAAAATTGTAACCTTTAAGGCAGAATGTCCACAGTAAATCTAGTAGGGAGTCTTTTCTCACAGGACTGCATTTCTCGATCAATTTAACAATCTTAATCAATCGATAACACTGATTTTAAAAACGTTTTTGGAAGGGGGTGCTGCCAACCGTTTGAGAATTAGTTTCGTTGGATTTCTGACTTTGCTGATTTTAAAATTTATGCGAGTACAAACTTTCAGTTGTCTAATAGAATGCCGGTAATGAATATTTACTACATGCAAATTTTCCGAACTCCACATCTCCTCTAGCTTTGTTACATCTCCTCATCTCCACATTAGTTTACTTTCCCGTTAAGCATACATTCCCAAATGGTTATCAAGGCTGACTGTGGGGACTGGACCGTCACAAGTCGCTTATTTGAATAGGAATTGAACTCCTTTCAGGACCCAAGAACGTTTATGAATGAAATATGTTAGATAATTAGATGATAAGATAAGGCCAGCGGGGGGTGCAAAGGTGACCATGTCAGGACCGGGGACACCTGCGCTTGAAAGCCCACTCTGCTTCACGTGGGTCTTGGGAGCCTTATTTCCTTGCCTCATAAACATTGGACATAAACTGTTTGAGCAATAGAATTAAATGGAGACAGTTGTATATTTATAAATATAAACTATTGTTGTTGTTATTGACATCTTTTTATTCAGGCTTATAATACAGTATTTTATGTTACAAAAACTATAGAAAAATAGCATATTTCTTTTGGCAGATATTTGCAAGGCCTGGTTACATTGAAATTAATAATTTTAAATTAAGTAAGATGGAAAATAGCCAAATAAGTAGGTCCACCAGATCAGTACTGTATTCGAGTTGGCTTTTATCGGCAAGAGTAATCTGAGTTGATAATAACCGGTCCCAGTCAAATCTGGATAAGCGGTCTAGGCTCAGAGCCTGTCAGATACCTTCAAACTCAGGGAACTCACCGCAAAATCCCATTAGAATCTCAGTAGGACGGTAGTGGTGTGCCCAGGCTACTCCAGGGCCGGGAAAGCCATTTATTAGCATATACCGATTATATCTCCTCTGATAGGCGCTGAGCCTAGACTCTATTTGAAATTTAAAGTTGTTTTATTGGAAAATTAATTTTCGATAATGTCATATTGTTATTGTTGACAGAAAGTAGTTAAACTATATATCGCATCTGTCATTACTATAACTGTTGGCAACCATTATCAATGTTAACTTATATATGTATACGATGTTAGCCGGAACACTTTATTTTCTACCCAGTACATTTTCTCCCCAGTACTGTCTGGATATATCTATTAATAGACAGATAATTAGATGTGACGCCCAGCTAAGTTCTGTCATGGTGCTTCTAACTAAGTAATTTTGGCTTTAAATTATTACATTATTTCTTACTATTGTGACTTGTATAATATGTGCAGTCTAGGCTCATAGTCCACAGAGTCCCTTCAAACTGAGGGAAAACTCGCTCCTGACCACTCAATCCCATAGAGTTCGATTGGGTGGCCTATTCCAGGGCCGGGAAAGCTATTAGTGCTTTGTTGAATTAAACTATGGGTTGGAGGCGAGGGAAATGGCCGGATTCTAATGATTCTACAGCATCACTGACATACAGATATAATAAGATCTGGACACATAAAGGCGCACACATATCTTTTGGGTGGGGTAAGGTATTTGTAGGTAGGATCTTCAAACCCAAAATCTAATACAGTAGTTACTCGTGCTTCTTTTCAGTATTTAAAATCGATAAGTTCTTTCTATATTTATCATCAAAGTTTGTAAACGTGTGAAGATTTATGGTTTTAATTGACGATATCACGCTGTTATAACTGTTGGTTGAAGGTTTAAGTCGAGTGGGATTACCAGCATGTTTAATTTGGATTTATTACTTTGTGAATTAACCGCTTGTTCAGTTAGTCTAGGGGCTGTCTTAAGACGACTCCGATATTAAGCCACTTCAGGCCTAAACAAATACCTTTGTTTCCAGTTTCCGACCGACCTTAAAGCATTGCCGCCGACTCAAATGTTTTTATGGCATTTGAAAGAATTAATAGAAATAAATATTTTGGATCCAGTGTTTCAGCATTGACGTTTGCTTGCTACATATATGACATCTGCTTTCCATGTTTCCTCCCTGCTTTAAAAAAAATCCACCTACCTTCCGAACAAAATTTTTACCACGATGTAATCGGAAACTAAGATATTTTTGTTTAGCCCTTACACATAATTATGCAATCATAGGAGTTCTTTGATGGCACAAGGTCGTAATTCCCATTTTAACGTAAAATAACTGCTCGATATTATGCAAGACTACAAGCTATGAAATACTTTCTCGTATTATTTATACAATGCATTATATATACCTGAATGGTTGTAAATCCTCCCGGCTCTTTCTTCCCATTATCTAAGTTGTAAAACATTCGCATTTATATTTCCAACGCCAGTACGTTATAATACCTAACTGCATGGCTTTAGGGCACTTAATTGAGGATGCATTTTTAAACCTCCAGACTCCCTATCATTTCACCATAGACGTTAGCATTACATAAGCCATTGTAAAATATGGTATCCAATGTTGAGCTCTTCTAGTTCATAAATGGGCCTCCCGCGAGGCTGAGGGTTGAGTGGCACACCAAAAGATGAAGTGATTAGACGTTGTGTGGAGTCTGACACCAGGTCCAATCAGATAGATTAGGCGCCGGGCCTCCTAGTCATACCGCTCTGGCAGCCTCAAATTTCATACATATAATTTGTACGATATTGCCATGCATTTATGGAATAGGCATGGCTATAAACTCAGAGTAGAAGGAAACAGAGTTCAGACTTCGAGTTTTATGGGATACTCCCTGCTGAGTCCTGGCCCAAAGATGAGCCAGAACACCTGTGGTGCAGGAGGGCTTTGTGCACCATGATGGTCACCGCCGATGCCACCGCCGATGCCCACCCCTCTCCAGAACCTCATGACCTAATTGCTGGATATTAATTATTGGTTCATGATTAATACAAACTATCATTCATACACATTGCACTCTTCCAGAATTATATTCCCCATATTGCAAGCATGATTTTGGTATTCGATTTATCTCTCTACTATACTTACAAATCAAGTTACAGTTAAATTTCTTTGGAACACTTATTTGAAAGAACTTTTTCTTTTCAAGATTTTTATATTTCCTAATCCGTCCTAATTATTGGGATTTGAGTATGTGACTCTTGAGAAATGTAGCTTTCCTGTGGTATATGTGGTTAAGGTGTCGCACAATGTCGCATGGGGAAAAAATGCAGGTAAAAATGATGAATTTTGTGTAGTTGGTACATGATATCTCCACTTGTACTGCATGTATTTGAACCGGGGAAAGATAGTTTTTCTGCTCTTAACTAAGCACTTGATATCGTATTGAAATAAACCTGATATTGGTATCAAAAACTCAAAACTTTAAAATGACTTTTTAAAATTGTAATTAAATCGGGTGGAAATAGGCAGTGGTACCCCACTGCTAATGACCTGATAAGAGCTAATCACCCTGGTGGGCGGCGGAGATCATGGAACCTTTGATATCAGGAGCATATCTCTCTCCCCTGATATTACTCTAAGCTATAAAGGAGTGGGGGGAGGGGGGGGGGGAGGGAAGAAATAATTGTATTATAGTATAGATATATAGGCAAGAGACCCGGCCCATGAATAGCAGTGGATGGTGTTTTTTCTGCATGCACGTTGATTCGGGAGAATGGAACAGTGTTATACCTGGCTCATGTTTCTATGTGATGGAGTAATATAATGGAAAGGAAATAATTATAATATAAAGGAAACTTGGGTCTCTCTCTGTGTATCTGTCCTCCCCTCTCTCTCTCTCTCTCTCTCTCTCTCTCTCTCTCTCTCTCTCTCTCTCTCTCTCTCTCTCTCTCTCTCTGGCTGTCTTTCTGTCTCTTCCTCTCTGTTTCTCTGTCTCTCTCTCTCAACCTCTCTCTCTCTCATGCAACCTCTCTCAACCACTTAGTGCTTGCTGGGTATTAGCAGGCGACCTGAAGAACATAAACATTGTTGTAACTATAACCCTTATACAAACTCGCGACTTTCTAAGGGTTTCTCTTGAAGTCCATACAATTGAATATCACCATGCCCGTTCTTGGGTTTGAATTTAACAGCAAATTCACCTCCACGACCCTGCACCTATAAATACACACGTGCTACCTTGATAACACATGGCAGGTGTTCGTTCACATTTCGGGGGTTTCGAGCGATTTAAATATATATATTTTGTGTTTGATATTGGCTCAGAAACCGACCAAGAGACTTGCCAAGATGAGATATTTGTTTACTATCGATCACGTGGTCGATCAACTGCTGACTGCTTGCCTCTTTCTGTATGCAGTGTATGTGTATGTGCTCTGTTGCTAGCAGCAACTGTACACACCGACCACAATGTCATAATGGCTTAGGCCTGTAGTTTGCAGTTACATAATAAAACGCTAACAGAACTGTGTATACCGTACGTGATTAGCTTATAAAATATGCAGACGTTATTCCTCTCCCTCTCCAAATTATTCCCTCGAGATTTGCTAAATTAAGATTGGGCCAATCTTACCCTCCATAAATATGCTTAAATAATGTATTTTATTTGGATATCTTCTATACCTGTAGAAATTAACCTATAGAGTCGAATTTTACATGTGGTCAAACTATAAAGGAGAAACCCAACCACATAATATACTTAATGCAATCGAGCAAAGCCCATATAGTTCTTGGTTGGTTAGCACCTAGATTATGGTCAGTAATATGCAATGTTACTCAGGCAAATTCCAATAGAGATATTTTAAGATATGAGTCAGGTCGCCTAGAAATGTACAATTGACAGCTCTACATATTTAGTAAGTTCAGAATATTTTATTATTCTGCTAAATTAGGCTGAAAATAGTGGGTACATTTGGTACATACGTATTGCGTTGATTAAAAGAATACTTTAAGTTCGATTATGTTGAATTGTGTTTTGAGCATGGCTTTTGTCTTCCATTTGGCTTACTTGGGAAGATTGGTGAAGTCAATTGTACATTTTCTGAAGATTTCACCCATTATATAGATTAGTGATTGTTTCGTACGTGTTACACCAGATGGCGTGGCGTGACAAGTGCCTTGTAAAGGCCTGGCAGAGCCGGCACATAGTGAGTGCTTGGATGCGGACCTATTCATGTATTACTCGCCATATCATATATACATACCCGGATACATACCTATAACTCGCACGTGCACACACTCGGCACACACATGTACCTGTGTGTCCACCTGTCTCTATTACCTGTGCTTAATTAAACCAATGTCTATATAATTATAGAGAAATGGATAAAGAGAGCTAATAATCTCGTATTCTTGGTGGGATTTACTGTTATATGGGCATACCTCAGGAGGTGCAGGGCACTTACGTTATATCATTTTAATAAATATATTTAAATGATTTTCACCCATTTAATTGATTTTAGAGACACTACTCCCAATACGAGAATGTTTAAAATCCCATGCTCTGCTGTTGAGGCTTAATTGGTTCTGTTAGGCCGATGTAACTTGAGCTTTGGGGGTTTACTTAATTTCTTTTTCTCTCCATCACATGTTTAGTCCATTTAGTGGGTGTCTTTTATGGATATTGAAGATATTGAATTGACTCAAATTCATAATGTAATGGTAGATTTCCCCCCAACGGAACCAGTTCTTATCGTTGACTGACTCCTATCCGATACCCTTATCTTGTACAAATCATGTATATATTTATGTCTATTTTAATTTGAACATATCTTATGCAGGCCATTCGCTGATATCTACACACCCAAATCTTGTCTGTATAATGTCAATAAACTCGATGAACCTAGTCTGTGTAAACTGAGAAATGGATGGGTTCGAGTTTGTTCTACCCAATCTAGGCCCAGAGTTGAGAAAGTTCCTCCAAACTGAGGGAAAGCCTCTAAGTCTAGGCGAGTTGAAAGAAAGAATCCCTCCAAAATGAGGGAAAGCCTCTCGCTCCGAAACGCAAAATGCCATTAGAATCACATTAGCACGCCTACTCCGGGATCAGGACAGCCATTAGCGCAGTAGGCGTCCAATCACTACCATACCATTATGATCTTATTTGATCTGGTGTTGTCGAAATAAGTTTTCATTGAGGCGAGATTTTTAAATTACATCAGTTAGAAAGAAACAATAAAAAAATACGGATAACCACAACAAGTGATTATTTTCAACTAGCGCTGTTTCATCCTTCCTATTCCTTACCAGCTTTATCTAGGGAAATAATATATATAGGGAAATTAAAATTGAAAAAAAAAGGAAAAAAAAGGGGTAATTGAAATGAATTCAACTTGGATCCTTTAATTCAATTCAATTCAAATATTCTTTATTGTCAGACTTTAAAGGTATTAGGAATGAATGTGTCCAGGGGCAAATAAATTTGATTGCTGCTCTCGGATTTTCATAGATTTTCCCTGAAAAAGTTCAGACAGGTTTCTTGTCTGATCTTTAAGACCTTATGTCCGTTCAAATTATGATTTTGGTTAGCTCCAGTTATTGACCCAAGGCAAATGTGCATTTGAGAGCTCGCTTAGTATTTCATTGCAGCCCTGTAGCGTTAGGTGTTATTCGATGCCTGTTATTTGCACCAGGTAACACCTACCTCTTCCTCTAACAGCGAAAAGAAACTATAAGGGTCAAATCGCCAGAAAATGTACAATTCGCCTTCACCAATCCTCTAAAATAACCCCGATTTAAGACAAAAATGAGGTACAAAATACAGTTCAGCATAACGGAACTGATCTTTTGAATTAGTCTAGAACCAAATATAATCAAATATAGCTAACATTAAAAAATTTCTGCCGAATTTGGCAGAATTTAATAAATATGCAGAACTGCCGATTTTACATTTTCTGACGATCTGACCCATATTTATATGACGATATTTATATAAGATGTTATTCCACTTGTGTCGATGTGGCCTAGTGCTACAATGGCCACCACAACCCTGGCCATGCAGGCTGGTCTTCAACAAATAAGCAAATAGGTTCCTCCACCATGCAGTGTAGGTATATACGTGCCTTGTATCGATTTAGAGTCGAGCCAATCTGTTTATAAATAGATAATTGTGTAATTGGTTTGAAATTAGCTTCATTGTTCAATGTGATTTTTACTCGCTTTAAAAATAACTTCCTACTCTTATTAATCTTGGTGAGGTGTATGTCGGTGTAGTTGATCGGATCTTTGAATTGGCTTTGATTAACATCCAGCCGTTTTTTTTGTTTTATCGTTAAGCTTGGTGTCTGAGTAGACAAGGTAGTATTTGGATTTGCTTAAGGCACTCTCTTCGCAATTAGTTGTTTCATCCCACCATTCATCGAATTATACAATTTTGCGAGGTCTTCAATTAGGAACATCTTAGGATTGTTCTTCTCCTTGTATTTAATGCGATTATAGGCATATATTTCCCTGGAGTTTTGTCTGAATGATCACAGAGTTAATGTCAGATTATAATCGGCGTAACTATAGTATAGTGGTTTAACTATATAAATTAATGAATAGATATGGAGAAATAGGAAAGAGAAAGGCAAACTTTTAGAAAACTATACTACTTTTAGTATACAATAATACACACTATATAATTGGGTGAAGTCGCTTGAAAATGTGCAATTCGCCTTCACCAAACCTTAAAACATGTTCAATACCAAATAAACTCAGATATACCTAGTATTTGCTATTTTTCAGCCTAATTTCCCTTATTTAGCAGAATTGACTAAATGTGTAGAGCCGCCGATGGTACATTTTCTCACGCCTTGACCTATTTACTTATACATTGTCACCATGCTATGGTAAGAATACACGCCTATGGTACCAATAATAATATCAAAATAATTTCTGTGAAGTCTAACCGGGTTCAAGTGAAAGAACGGCTATGTAAAGTAGAAGTCCAATATCACCATGAATAGGGGACTTGCATGTGCCACTGCGCATGTCTGTTACAGTGCATCCTGGGATGGATTCTGACAAAATTTGCCAACATTTTCATTGACAATTGCAAGAATGTTTTCAGCTATATCATAGCGTGTATAAATGGTATATGAAAACCAAATGCATGATGGGAAAGATGGGGACTTGTGTGATGGAAACATGTAAAACACATGGCTTTTGACATTAGAGCATTGATAAATATTCCATACTAAACATGGCATGTTTTATATAGATTTTAGACTGTATTATTAGTCCCATAATTCTATACAAATCTAGATTCAAAATGGTGGCTATGCAAATCCCCTATTAATCACATTGTCATCAACTTGTTATACTGTCAATATAGAAATCACAGAACAATAATGCATTTTGTACTCTTTAGATAAACGGAGCTCTACTTGTTTGTATTTTGAATAATAGAAACAGTCTTGGCTCACAGCCTCTCAGATCAGATAGGAATGGTGTCAGTGATTGGACACCTACTGCGGTAATGGCTTCCCTGGTCCTGGAGTAGGCATCCTAATGTGATTCTAATTACATTTTGCGGTTTGCAGAGTGAGGCTTTCCCTCAGTTTATTCTCTCAGCTCTGAGCCTAGACTGGAAACAAATCCTCACTATTTCTATTCAAAAAAAAAAAAAGAAAAAAAAAAGTAATTATTTCTATTCCAACCCACTTTGACCTCATATTGTTCCCAGAAGTATCCTGGCATGGATCATGGTATGTCTTCGCGATGTCCTTTCGACTGTTTATATAAATAGCCCCATCTTCCAGGACGGTTCCACAGACATATCATGACTTGGACATCATTTTCTCTAAACCTTTAAAGATCACAGTGACTATTCTTCTTCTACAACTAGGGCATACTTTCTATTGGTATCATTTGAAATCTTATAATTCAAGTTAAAGTGTCAGTAAACCCCCAAATATTATGAGCAAATCCATTTCCTGGCTATTATTGAAATGTAACCACCCCGGTTTTACTTAATCCAAGTTATTATTTAGTGAGTTTTACCCATTTAAATGAGTGAAAACGTAGTTCCACAGTTTAACACTCCATTCAAGGCACCACTGTTTGCCTACGTCATAAAGGTGCACCAATCTAGAAATGTACATGCAATGAACATAATAAACAACTCTCATAATTGCTGCTAGAAAGAAGGAGTGTGGGGTGGGCAGAAGGACATTGAACAACACAGGTGTGCATACCAAAACAAACTGTTTCAATTGCTGGGAGATTGGAGGGGGAAGGTAGAGATATTATGTTCATTTCTGGCGCAGCTTTATGATGTCACACAGCACTCTCAGTGCCCTCTTGTGCTAAACAGACTTTTTCAACTAGGATTTCTCAATTTATGCCTGTAAGTGACTATAAGCTAGACATAAATGGAAGTAAAAAAATCGAGACTTGGGTGTTGTATTTATGCCTCCATGAAGTTTTTTGTCCTAAAAGTGACCATGAACCCGTTGACTGACCCTTTAAAGAAAATTATCATTCTTGAGGATTAAAATATATTTCTCCCATCTTCCGAGAAACCTACTTTGACCTGTACCTTGTCCCATAGTTATGGATCGTCCCATGGACTTGTTGTCTGTGAGATTATTAGGTCCATAGCTCTCTTAACCGCTGCTTTTACTCCCTTCTCCAAAGATTCATATCTTATTTATTATCGGGAGAAGGTGAAAGGTAGCCATCTGGGGCCTGACTTCCATAATTTATGTCATTCTCAGGTCGAGAGAGAGCGTGCTTGTTTATACTCGTGGCAATACCATTGCTCTAACAGTGAACAATATAAAAACTCATGTAGATAAATACATAATAATTCTCTCCCGAAATGGTTGCACTTCATGCCAGCAAAACGCATCAGTGGTTCGTTCAAGTCGTTCCCCTTATATACCAATCAATGACTAATTGAAATCTAGTCATTCTACTGGAAATCTTTATTCATATCTATACCAATAAAACACTTGAAGTATTATATTTTTTTAAAAGCAAAAAAAACAAGCACCTGTCGAGTAAGCAAATTTTAATCATAATTGAAAACAGCGCTGAATTTGATGTGATAAAAACGTGGATGTTGCCATACAAGCCCTTCCCGGCAATTGAATGAGTTGTATTGGATTGATATTGATTTTCCCGCCTATCGCAGTTGTTATAGCAACAAGGGGACGAGCATACATATTTAAAAAGAAACACCAGTACACGCGATAGCTTTAAAGAATGTCTTGCTATTGTTGGCTAGAAATGGCTGGATGCAGCGAACAGATACCCTGTATAACATGTCTGAATGATTTATGGTATGTGATGCAGCAGTTGGGTGTATGCAACTTAGTTTGATTACTACTGGTAGGTGGGGCGACAGACATAGGAAGTGGGTACTTCTGCACGTGCTTCGTTTAACCCACCCACCCACCCACCACCAACCTTCAGTACTTAATGTAATTGAGCTTGTATAATACAATTTTACTTATATAACCCAAGAGTAAAAAGCAGTCAAATCACTTATTTGTGTGAAATGTTGTATACATACTTTCCCCAACCCCGACCTCGATGGAATCAATAATCAAATTGGACACTAAAATGGAATAATAAAAGATGTGAAAGAAAATAAAGCTTTGCATTTCTGTATAGAATTATAATGTGATGGTTTGCATATATGTATGTTAGTACGTACCCCTTACGCTGCCTTTTTCTGTGGCACTAAACAGATGCCTTTGATGGTATATTATATGTGAACAATAAATGTCAAACCTTTTAGTGAGTTTACTTTCCAGACATTTATACATATGATAGGTGCTCCCGTGCCCGGCCCTGTCCTGGCCAGCATGATATTCAGAGATGCAGGAGGGGTTGATGCTTGCCCTTGCATTACCAAATTCAATCAAAATAGAGTCTAGGCTCACAACCTCTTAGATCAGATAAGAATCATATGTCAGTGATTGGACGCCTACTGCGCCAATGGCTTTCCTGGCCCTGGAGTAGGCGTCTTTATAGGATTCTAGTTGCATTTTGCAGTTTGGAGCGAGAGGCTCTCCCTCAGTTTGGAGGGACTGTCTTCACTCTGAGCCTAGACCACTAGCGACCACCCCGCCCTCTGGAAAGAGGCGGATTGCCACTGAACTAAAAATTGAAACTGTCGCAGGATATCCCGGTCATTTCCCAGTAATGTCTATGCCATATTGCTTGACTAGTTCACATACTTTAACAACACGTACGGCAAATTGGTTGGTGTCAATCAAAAGCTACAATTGTATAATACATTTTCTATTGGAGGAATACATACTTTTATGGTACACAAACATCAGGATCAGCACTTCTTTTGGTCCTATGTGCTGTTTACCTCCACACACTACACCCTTCACTCACTCACATAGCTTCACACACACACAAGCCACTGCCACCATTACATAACAGCCACGCTCACAGGCTTGTTGACATGTAGGCTATTTATAGGGTGGGTGTTGTAGGCTACCCAACACGTTGGTGTTGTGGAGGCTACATTATTTGATACTAAATCAAATGGATATTGTAGGTAGGAGGGGTAGAGACAGGGTGGGTGGGTGGGACGATCTTTTATTTTTAAATATAAAAACAATCTAAAAGCGTTCAGATCTGGTGAAATATAACCAATTTACTTCCCACAAATAAATGTGTTGCTGCGGTAATTTTCTGGACTGAATAGTAGTATTAAGGCCCTAGTCCACTACGCCAATTCTCATGCGATATTGTGCCGCAGAGGACTCTTTTCCAGTAAATTATGTGAGAATCGCATGAGAATCGGCTTAGTGGACGAGGCCCTTTAACATGAACATATATTTAATAAATAAAGTTATCAAACACTTGTTCTAATTTTGAGAGCGTTCTGTAGAACTTCCTGCTTCACTCTATCTATAATGTGTTAATTAGAATAACAGGAAATTAACCAGGATTCTTTAGAAGAACTAATATTAATTCATTTATCATGAGATATTTTCGTGCCTCAAAGATTGGCAGTTGCAGGATAAGACAGGTATTCTGGGTTGAATACAGGGAAAGAGATTTTGAAAGTAATCAATATTTTATTACCCAATCTCCCTGTATTATGATTGGTCATTCAACTCTCATCCGGTCACCTGGGTCGATTTTTCAATCTAATTTAACATATTTAGTTGTTGGCATAATTTCCTCTGAATTGATTGCCAATTTAAGCCTATAGTTGAGACGGTGGGGAAGGATAAGACAAAAAAAGGTGTTTCCGATTTACTCCCTAGAAAAACCTACCCCACCTATTTAGTTTTGTGTTTTAACGAAATGAACTTTTTCTTCAGTTCCTGGAAGGTGGTTTCCTAAAATTAAAAAAAAATAAAAAAATTACCATCCCCCTACCTAGTTTTCAGCTACGGTTTCTTCTCCACACTAAGTTAAAACAACGAGAGTTGGTTAAAATTAGGAGTCGCACCTATTATTTGTTTTGCCTAATATAGGTAGGTGGTCCACTGGTGACCTGACAGTATGTTGCTACCACGATCTCTGGGGTCAAAGGTTGAATTTATTACAGGTCGCACTCAGTGTGTGTGATGGCCGATACAGATGCTATATCTATAACTATTCAGGTGTCGAGTTGTATTAAACGTGTGTTGATACACAGGTGACGGTGTGCATTTTAATTACCATCTGTCTTAACTCCTTTACCACGACCTCTGATCTACATCAATCGAAAAACGAAGTCCTTGAACGGTCGTTATCTATTTTATAGATTGCAAGAGGGGAAGTTGTTAATAGGGGACTTGCATGTCCGCCATCTTGAACAATGAATCTTGATTCGCATGTAATTATGGGAGTTGTATGTCAGTGTAAAAGCTATAGAAAACGTGTTATATTCAGCTTGCAATATTTAACAGTGATCTCATGTAAATAGCCATGTGTTTTACATGGTCCCAAATAAGACTTCATCTTCCTCATCATGCATTTTTTCCCATATGCCATTTAATAACACAGGCTAAGGTGTTCGGGAAAAAAAATTTGAAATTTTCGGTAAAAAAAGTTCCTAAATATTTGTATGTCTGATTTGAACTGAATCCAACCCAGCATGCACTGTAATAGACATGCGCAGTGGTGCATGCAATCCCCCTATTGTCGGTGTTCATATGCTGATATATGAAGGAAGATGTATGTATGAATGAAGTATGTATGAATGCAAGGCGTTGTCTCATAACATATCACTCGAGTCCACAGTCTTCTTCACACCCTTGTTAAAACGGATCAGTTGGAGGGAGGAAGGTGTGTTATCCACGGGAAAATGAGTTGGACCACAGAGTTGTGATATATGGGACCTGGCGGTGGTCGTTAAGATAAGGGAGGTCGGTGCCCTGCGTGTAGTCCCCCCCCCCCCCTCCCCTCTCCCTACCTGCTCGTTCTCTCTCTGTCGGTCTGTGTCTGTCCGTCTCTCTCGTTTGCCTCTCTCTCCCTCTCCTCTCTCTAGCTCTCTCTCCTTCTCCTCTCCAGCTCCCTCTCCCTCTCCTCTCTCCAGCTTTCCTCTCTCCCTCTCCTCTCTCTAGCTCTCTCTTCTCTAGCTCTGTCTCCCCTCTGTCCTCTCACCCCTCTCCCTCTTTCTTCCCTTTCTTCTCCTCTCTCTTCCCATCTCCCCTTCTCTCTCCCCGTTCTCTCCCCTCTCCTCCCCCCCCCCCCTCCCTTGCGGCCTGCTCCTTCCTCCACCACCTCTTCCTCTACTACTCACACACTCCTCTCACACATGCTGCGTCGGTCGGTGAGGAGGAAGGTAGGCCAAGACTGGTTGTGATACCGCTCCAACACCCACCCACTCACTCACTCACTCACTCACCCACTGGAAGACCCAGGTAGGTGTGGGTATAGGCGACTCGTGCTCCACCTTTTAGTTGTAGATGCGACCGATCCGGCCATACAAACACTCCAAATGCACACCACACCTTCCGCCGCCTCCGCGACAGACAAGAACATAACATTCGCCTCGTCACACGACGGAACCTAACTCTTACACACACATATATATATAATACCTCCAGAGCACCAGCAAACACATCGCTCTCTCCTACACCAGTATATTTAAATTCATATATATTTCCGCCCAGCTCTAATAATATTTTCTTATTTTTTTATTGCCCTTGCAAACACACACGAACACACACACACATATATATATATATATATTAACACTGAAGGGAGCATATCACTATCCCACCAATACACAAGCACACCTTACACACACACGTCATCGCACATGCCCTCTCTCTCTCTCTTTATCAGTATCACTCACTCACACACAATCCAATCACACACACACTCATGCACACACTGTATTTATAAGCCAGCATGGGGAAATAAGGAGTCCATCATCATATCATCAGCAGGTGAGCTCGATACGAACACTTGTCCTCGATCCAGCGCAATCCACTCTCCTAAAGTCTTCTTGAGCAACTGGAGGAACATAAGTCTTTATAATAGTATCAGCGAGCTGACATTGTTGCTATAAAGTATATACCACACACCTCTGTGTTGGGTTTGGTGTGTATGTATGTGTGGTGGCCCTTGCACTCCTCACCGCCTAGCTCTTATCTCTTCACTGCCATTCTTCTCATCAATCTTACCTTCGTCTTCTTCCTCTTCTTCGACTACTACATTATTATTGGTGGGAGAGTGGTGTGAGTGTGGGAATTTCCACTATGGATTTGCAAGCCTGCATGCTAGATATACTACAACTTCACCAACTACTACTACTACTATTCGCCACCCGTCCAGCTAGTGCGGTGGTGGAGGAGGGCGGGCGAGGCAGTGGACCTATTCTGCTGCCATGTGTGCCCACGTGGATCTGGCATGCCCTCATACTCTTCCTGCCCATATAGAGGAGGAGGCATCAGCAGGGATAAGTAACTAGCCATGTCTGCCCATCCGTCACCTCCACTATAAGAATACCCTCTCCTCAAGGTAAATCTTAATTTCCCACATTATTTACCTCCATTTTGTATTTTTTTTATCTGATAAATTATTTATAAGGAACATCAGCTTTCATGTTTACTGGCCATTTTGATTACTGATCATCTTTGAAAAGCATGGTGTTATATGTTATATTATATGATATAAATGATATATCGTAACGATGAAAGATTTAAGGTTGTATTGTATGATTTATGATGGATTTCGCATCGACTATGCCAGGCAAACAGGTGTGGGGATGTTTGCTAGATATATTATATATATAGAGCTAGAGAACTGGGTGTGCCAATGTATGTTTTCCACGTGGTATCTAGACTAGGTCAGCCATTATCACCACCAAATCTCCTTCCCTAAAACTCGACAATGTGATTCATAGCTGGGCGGAGATAAACGCTGGCAGTTCAAAGCGAAGAATTGTCGCTCTGTCTTCGCCAGGTCATGCGAATTACCTTTGCTTCAGCCACTTTACTATGTGGGAAAATTGCGCAAGGGATTCACCATAGAGTGTATATATAGGTACCGTGACGATATAGCATGGCACTTCCTTAGGCATTGTGTGACGTACAATACCCTGGTATAGTCTCCTACCAACGAGTAAAGTCTCACCTCGCCTCAAGATGTACAGTTGGCTCAAGCAATAATCATCTCAAATAACCCAAATTTAAAACATAAATAAGATTCAAAATATCCGAACACATTTTCTGAATCAATGTTATACCAAATATACACAGATAAACCTAGTATTTGTCATTTTTCACCCTTATTTGGTAGAATTTACTAAATGTGTAGATTGTACGAATTGTCCATTTTCTGATTACTTGACCCAGCTCGCCCCTGCCACCCAGTTCCGAGTCGTCAAGGTGTATTTGCCGTACTCACTGGGCCGTGTCTCTCTTGTACATCGGCGGAGAGAGAGGGAGAGATGTATGCATATATATTCCTAACTTTTCGAATAGCCCCAGAGGAGTGGGTGACCTAGTAAATGGCCTAATAGTGGAAAAATGTGCTTACATAGTCGAGATTTGCCCTGACTAAATGACGTATGCATACCTTTATCTGCCCCTCAACAAGTTGAAATAGAATAAATGCATCATTTACCAATTACCTGCACTCTCTGACCTTATCGCTCACAGTCTTTAAAAAATATATATACATACATAAAGTAGGTTCTACTTTTCTTTTATGCTTGGGTTCACGTCTGGGAGTATTTGAAGCAAGATGTCTGTGTGTAAACGCCTGCCTGCATGGTATTGTGGTGCTCATGTGTGTTCACAACCTAGAGTTGGTTCACTCCAACTGCTGCTGCTATTATTGCTTCTATACTCAGCTCCACCCTTGGTGACAAAAAATAAGTTACATTTACATTCCCATTGTAAATTTCTTTATATGACTGCTATTGGGATATGTTGTGTGTGTGGATATTTGATTTTCCCTCACGAACTTGATATTGCCGTCTATGCTCAGACTTGAGAGTCCCTCCAAACTGAGGGAAAGTCTCAGTCAGTCTAGGCTCAGAGTTGAGAGAGTCCCTCCAAACTGAGGGAAAGCTTCTAGCTCCAAACCGCAAAATGTTGTTAAAATCCCATTAGGACGCCCTACTCCAGAGACGGGAAAGCCGTTAGCGCAGTAGGCGTCTAACCATTTTTATCTGATCTGCTGAGATGAGAGGCTGTGAGCCTAGACTGATTAAAAGTAACACAACAAATCCTCACAGAGCTCTTCTTGCCAAACGCCCCCCAAATGGTGTCTTATAAACGACTTAAATAAATAGTTAATTTGCCTTGCCAGATTTCATATTTCATCCTTGCGTTGTGGAACATGCAAACATGGCATTTTCAGCTGTTATCTGTGCTATCAGTGTGTTTGACGTAGCTGCGTTGTCTGCCAAGCCATATTTATATTAAAGCATACGTTTGCATAGGGAAAACAAGTGGGCGGAGGGAAGATAAATGCAATGATTTTGAACATTAATTTACTTCCTCCACAAAACCGTTGTTCCATTTTTCTAGGTCGAAAATTAAAGTCGGTTGTCTTGTTTAGTTAATGACTATAGAGACGCTTAAGGGGACAGTTGGGGAAAAAAAGCAGAACCGGGATCAGTCTAGGCTCCAACCTCTCAGATCAGATAACAATGGTATGTCAGTGATTGGACGCTTACTGCACTAATGGCTTTTCTGGCCCTCAGTTTGGAATTCGTACTCTGTCAGCTCTGAGCCTAGCCTGGAGAAGGTTTCCCTCAGTTTGGAGGAACTCTCTCAACTCGGAACCTTGCCTGGAGAGACTTTCCCTCAGTTTGGAGGGACTCTGTCAACTCGGAACCTAGCCTGGAAAGACTTTCCCTCAGTTTGGAGGGACTCTCTCAACTCTGAGCCTAGACTGGAGATTGAGACCTACGTGAGGATAGTCTGGGAGTGGAAGCTGCCTGACATGATTTACTGACAGTGGCTGTGTAAAGCCTTCTCACCTTCCTTCCCCTATAGTCCTTCTATTTCATGATTTCATTTGAAAGCTGTCAACAGGATAGATTTTCAATTGTCTCGACTTACCAATTGAAACGTCTTGAGATATTCTCGACATTTGAAATGGTATTTTGTTATTGTCTGTGTGTCTTTTCCTGTGGTTGACGGATTATGTTGTCGTTTTTCATAATGACTCAAGATTGTAGTCTAGTATGGACTGCTTTCTCTTCCATTCCTTTATTCAATCATGGTTGATATTGAACTATTGGAATATTATGAAGTAATATATATTTAACTATTGGAATATTATGAAGTAATTGATATTTAACTATTGGAATATTATGAAGTGACCTAATTGTTCATCACAAGGATATCATGTAGCTCATGGGTCATATTTTCAGAAAATGTACAATTCAACTTTGCCAATCCTCTCAAATAACCCAAATTTCAGACGAAAATAAAGTTCAAAATACAGTTCAACCTAACCAAGCAGATTGCTAGAATCAATGCAATGCCGAATATTCTCGAATTTACCTAGCATTGATGAAATTGCAGCTTAATTTAGCAGAGTTTACTAAATGTGTAGAGCTGCCAATTGTACATTTTCTGAAAATCTGACCCTCATGTAGTTACCCTCTCTGGCGGCTTAGCAAATTTTTCTTTCTTATTGTAACGGCTGGAAGAGCTGAATTATATTCAGAAGCCTGTCTACCTATTTGTCACCCCCATACTTGTGTACACTGACAAATAAAGTATTTTACAATAAAATACAATATATACGACATATATAGATTTATCATACATGCATTGCTCTGAAAACAACGTATCTAGAGTGGTTTACGCATAGTGCGTATTTCACTAGTGATTTACGTGGGGTTGTCATGGCAACCAATCTGTTTTTTGCTAAGATTACCGGTAAAATTAACAATTCATGACTCGATTTTTTTTTCTATTTTCATGATTAAAAACATGTATAATAAATCTCTTAACTAACTCGTTGGTTTCAGTTGCTTAGAATATTCACGCTCCTTCAACCAACTCGTTAGTTAACCTGCATGTATATCTAAATTGATAAGCAAAGGTTAAGACTAAATCAATTATTTCATAAGTTGAAGGGATTTAACACCAAAGCCAGATAAATAACTTGAAGGTGGAATAGTTGTGTAATTCTGTATTTCATTGTACTATCTGCACTCTTCGTTCCTTCATCAGTGTCCTATATTTATTTATTTCAATTTAAAAAATACCCTCATTGTTAAGGAGGTGTCTTGTTTTGATGACAACGAGAAGTGATCCCTCACGATGTGAAAGAGCATGTTTGTCGAGGCAATTTGTACTCTGTCCAATCGGGCTGAGAGTGAAAGATAGACCCAAATTGAGACGTGTCTCTTGTTTGGACGGAGAGGGGTGGGAGGGAGGGGTGGGGGAGGGACGTGGGGGGGGCGGGGAGAGAGAGAGAAGTTGATCAGCGGCGGAAGAGACTTGTCTGCCTGTGACACCTGATCGTCCAAGTGGGTCGACCTCCAAGTGTACCTCCACTGGACGGTAACTTAACTCTTTGCCCCACTTCCATAAAGTGCAGTCTGCCATATTTAATTGTTAGGTGCTCCGTTAATTACAATATTTATATATCTCCGGTAGTTGTCAGGATTTATTTGCTGTTTTGTTTTTGTGTAATGCGTCGAGTTTTTTTTTCTTCTCTCCTGTACCACTCGCTCTTTGATTAGGTCTGTGGGTTTGCCATTTTGCTTTTCAACTCATAAAAGTCATAAATTTTCGAAAATGTTTTAAAAAAATTGTCTTGGATGGCTATGAGTTAAAGGGTTAAAACTAATGAATATTAACACAGCTCATTTGCATATAAACGCATGGTAATTGCGCGTTGCATATTTCCCAGAAAGCTGAATATAGCCTCATGATGATTTATGGATATTGATAATGGTGGTGAGATGTCAATGTGAAATATTCCTCAGGTGATGGTTATTAACTTTACTACACTTAGAGCAACCCTGTACCTTGTTTTCTCAGACGGGTTTACGAGGAATTTGGGAAGGGCCGGTGAACGCAGCGGTATTTGGTGCATATATACTCTGTTGACTGTTTGTCCTTGTAAAACACTAGCTGATATGCTTGGGCTGGTCTTCTAGTAGTATTTTTACTTGCATAACGACCGTAAACTCGTGATTCACACTGCTGGATATAGGTTAGTCATATATGGATCGGGACCATGTCTTGTAGTGGTAGAATGCAACCCAGTCCTCAAAATAGGCATCGCAAATTCCACCCCCAAGTCGTACATGAGCCGAGAGGTTAAAAATTATGCCCCCCTTTCATGCTGCCTATATAATCTCGGTATGGAAGTTTTTATTTTTACACCGAGCTATATATTCTCTTCTGGTATCTGTTTCTATGTTGGTGTTAATTATAAAGGTATTGCTTGTGATTGACTGCAATTGATTTAAACATCTTATTAACTTGATATTTATATTCATATATTCATGGTATTATTTAATAGGGTGTGATATAGGACCCCTATCCTTGCAGCACGTTTCCCAAACAGTAGGTAAAATGTTAGTATATAAGGAAGAAGAAATCCACTCATTTTCTTATTACAACTCTAAACTAACAAAGACTATAGTATTAAACACAAAAAAAGATGTGGTCTTGTTCCTGTTTGTTCTCTCTATATCGTTTTTACCACGGGGTATTTGGACTTCCCAAGCATACACACCTTTTTCAGTTTTATTCATATATTCTGGGCACTAGAAAAGAATGCAGTTTCCAGCCTTTGCGGTTGTGATTTCTCATTGATTTATACATCTTCATATATAAGCGGGTATGTACTTAACTCGTGGTGCTATATTATAGCAGTACATATTGAGGCATATCCCCTAACCCACGCTAATTCCACAGCAAACACTATGTTAGATAAGATAACGGGAAAGAGCTATATTTTGTTATCATTCAAGCTGATCATGTTCATATTAGTGTATATAAATATGCAGAGAGAAGTGTCTAGCACGGATATACCTTGAACCTTGGTAATCTATGGTCCTATGGTAGGGATTATGGTTTAGCGTAGTCCATCTATTGGTTTTGGACGACTGCATGGAGTGTTATATATCCAACAGCCGGTACCACTTTCTTTTTAATCATTTTTACCTTGTAATTTTCGCATCTTCTTATATTTATGTCATCCACAAAGTAGACTAACAAATTTGAGAGTAACTTTTGTTTGTATTTTAACAAAAAAAAAAAAAAATAGTTATTTCTCAGCATCGAAATAATATCTGGATATTTAATGACGAAGCTATATACGAACATAGCCGAGGTCACAGTGTGGGTTACCACAAAACCTTATTACTGAGTCCGAGTGGTCAGTTCAATCGTGAGCCAAAACCTCACATGTGTTAGCATTTTCGGGACATCAATACGTCCCTACTAGTGCACATATACAAATAGCTTCAGACATCAAAACCCAATATTTGCTTTGAAATAATAACACTGTATGTGAAACAACAGAACATAACATTTGACATCTATATAATATGATATAAATTTTGAAAACGGCCCTAGACATATTTGGAAATTAATGTATATAAGATAATCATCTACCGTATGTCGAAATTCAGATTATCAATATGTAAGGATCTAAATGATACTAGTTGTGGTAACTGGTCAATTACTGTCAGTAAAAAGCGTAATTTATAGAAGTCACTTACCTGTACATTTGTTATATTATCATTGCATTCTTAACTTCAATATATTTTCCTACTGGTGCATATTGGAAAAATTGGCAACCTGTTAGATACATGCCACCTTTTTGTCAATGCTCTGCTTGATAAAGAATAATAATTTTATTATGATCCTAAATATATCATTATATTATAAAACATTTGCCCTGTGAATGCATGTTGATAAATGACTGTAGGCAGTGGCAATGTGCCCAACCGTCACATAAGTGTGTGGGAACTATTTGTATCATTGGATAACATTGAATTATTTCAAATCATGTAATTGTTTTAATATTAAATTTACAAGCGACATGTTGTTATGAGTGTAAAAACTAAAATTTCAATTCCTCAAGTTGGTAGATACACATTTCATTTTTGATATGGATGACACCTTTGATGCTAACCAGGTGACGCAATGAGAGTATTGGTGTTTTATCAATTATGCTTATTTTCTATTTTGATTATGGTAATTATTTTATAATTGTTAAATTGTCTAAACCCTGAATGAAACTATTTTCAATAATATGGGACGTGTGTGTTCCCAATAATAGATTGTCAACCATTACGTTCAGAAAATAAAACTATTTTCAAATTAAATCCAAGTCTAGGGCCAAACCCTCTGATCAGATAATAATATATGTCAGTGATTGGATGCCTACTTCGTTAATCAGTTTACTAGCCTAGAACTAGGCGTTCTAATGGGATTATAATAACATTTTGCGGTCTTAATGGAATTATCATGGCACTTTGCGGTTTAAGGTGAGAGGCTTTGCCTACGTTTGAAGGGACTCTCTCAACTTTGGGCCTAGACTGATCCAACAAGGGCTTGGCTTGCCTCATGTAGCCAGCGTGGTGGCCGTGGCAGCAATATGAGCAGGTGTTAATCCTCTCACCTGTGCCCAGACCTTCTCATGTTTGTCCGTCTTACACCTCGCTATGTGTCCCAGATAATCCCTTACCAATTAATGGTCCCCACTTGTACAGCCGTCTTACTTGTCCCTTGTCTTGTGTAGCCACTCTTTACAGGGACTCATTTTGAAACTTGACATTTTCAGTCTAGGTTCAGAGTTGAGACAGTCTAGGCCTAAAGTTGAGAGAGTCCCTTCAAACGAAGGGAAAACCGCAAAGTGGCATTATAATTCTATTAAGACCGCAAAATGTCATTATATTTCCATTAAAACGCCGAGTCCTAGGCCAGGAAACTGATTAGCGAAGTAGGCTGACATGCCATTGATCTGAGGGTTTGGTCCTAGAGTGGAGAGACTCCCTCCAAACTGAGGGAAAGCTTCTCGCTCCTCACCGCAAAATGCCATTATAATCCCATTAGGACGGTTGCTCCTGGGCTAGAAAACCATTAGCGCAGTAGGCGCCCAATCACTGACATTCTATTCTTATCTGACCTGAAAACAGCTAATCCTAACACGAGTTTATATAATCAAAAACAATTCATGCTTATTTTAAAAAAAAAAATGTTTATTCGACAAAATTTCACATGATGTGATACATTTCATTCAGGAAAGTGCATTAATCTGTGTAGGTTTGATTTATCACGACAACAGAAAGACTTGAATTATTTCATTTCTAAATTTTGTCGTTGTGTATGTCTTTGACTCTTCCTTAGTACATGAAGGTGAACTGAAACTAAATCTATTGGTCTATAAACCGTGAGTAAAACCAAATATGGTGATATTTGTTTAATATGAAGACATAATAGATGGTGGAAAGCTCCTATATCGAGTGGGACACGCCCTGATTATTGGTCCAATGTTTTATTCGTGTGAAATAGGTGAGACCTATATATAAAGAGTCAGGTTTTGTGAAAATGTACAAATCACCTTCCCCAATCCTCTCAAATAATTCAAATCTAAGCGAAAGATTACGTTCAAAATGTAGTTTAACACAAAGGAAGAGATAGTTTTAATCATCACGATGCCAAAATTACTCCGATATAAATAGCATTTATTATATAATAGTCTAATTTAGCAGAAGTTACCAAATTTGTAGAGCTGACAATTGTACATTTCTGTAAATCTAACCTATGTATTAGGTATCAGGAATGCTCTCCTAAAAAGTAAGCTTGGCTGTGTGTGGGGGTGGGTGGGAGGGGGGGGGGGGATATACAATAAGCTGAAATATAGGGGAAATCCCCCTCCCCCCCCCCACACACACATAGCTAACGCAAATCCCTTTATTATATCGATGCCGGATTTAAAAGACTAAAAACTAAGCATACTGTTCTGACAAGAAGGTGTACTGAACTAAACAAGATCGTTTTACTTCCCACTACGTCGGCTATCAAGGCTAACTCTTGGCTATCTCTAAATAAAGGTATCGGAATACCAATGGGTCATTGAGGTGTTTTTTAAGCACAATACACACTAAGCCGACTGATTGACGGATTAAGGGGAAGAGCGGGGGGCGGGGGGGGGGGGGGGGGGCGTCTATCGGTTTGTCAACCGATTCTATTCAATTTAAGGGAATATGTTCGGTTGAGAAACACTGAGCCGATTTCTGACCGATTTTCAACCAAATTCTAATCCGTCTTTGGGTGGGTTTAGTATTCGTGAATATTGCAGTAGTTTCAAAGCAGTTCCGAGTTGAGAGAGCCCCTCCAAACTGAGGGAAAGCCTCTACCAGTCAGGGCTCAGAGTTGAGACAGTCCCTCCAAACTGAGGGAAACCAGTCAGGGCTCAGAGTTGAGACAGTCTACCAGTCTAAGCTCAGAGTTGAGACAGTCCCTCCAAACTGAGGGAAAGTCTCTCAATCCAAACCTCAAACTGTCCTTAAAATCACATTAGGACACATATAATACTTCGGGATGGGAAAGTCATTGTCGCAGTAGGCATCTGATCACTGACATACCATGATTCTTATCTGATCTGTGAGGCTGTGAGCCGAGATTGAAAGCTAGTGTACAATACAGTGGAACCTCGCATAATAGAGACTTCAGTTTCTCCCAGTCCCGAATTGTTTTCCGCTTAATAGATTAGCCCCTCTATATTCCTAGTATTCATAATTATTCGCAACATGTTGGGGGCATCGTACTACCACCTGCTGTGTAACCCACGCTTGATTTTAGTTATTTAAATTCCAAATAGAACGACTTTGGAATAAATTGGTTTGTTTTTATTGCATTTAATAGATGTTATTCGTCCAGTGTTTCTGGCCCCTTTGGCCCTTCTTCAGAGACTTTGGAATGAACACTACCAACATGTTGGAAGCTATCTAACTGTTTACTTCTAAAACATGCAGGACATCTCGAATCAAATGAAATATTTATGTCAGACATGGACATATCGATTGGTCCCCAAATATGTTTATGGTTTGATCCAGCTGTCAACTAGAGGATGGAGGAGGGGGAGGAGGCGGGGGCGGGGGGGCGGGGTGTAATTTATGTATATTCATATCATCGTAACAAAAAACTTGTTTACGTACATAGAGTAGTTATGCAGCTGCTTTGATTGACATTTTAGGGTCAAAGAATGTTTAGGGGCGGGACCGAAATACATCTAGTTTTGAAGAATGATTGAATGAATGAATGAATGGAAGAAAAAAATGAATCAATACTTATTAAATTAAATACTCTTCTTGTCCATAACCTGCGCTGATCTATGTCTTGATATAGATAATGTTTTACCATGTCTAGATCACTTCAATAGGGGTCTTCCTCTAGTACCTTAGGGTTGGGTGAATCTAGTTGTGAATATATCATCAGTATATAGAAACGACGAGCTAGCAAGAATACCAACTGTAGAGACTAAACACTATAATGTAAATTGACGTTTAATGAAAGCATGTGGATGTACAGGGATTAATAATCAATAATGAAATTTGCTGATCAGATCTGCAGCTGTGCTGACGTATAACTGGCCGACTATTACGTAACAACTACACCCCCAAGGTCTATACATAGATTTCACTGACGTCACGGCCCTGGCCATGTTTGGGGTCCAGTTAGACGCCTATGTATGCTGCGTTACTTAAAAATGCCGTTTTCTGGCTGTTTTAACTTTACCAGTTTTCATCTGCCTCAATAATATCTTCATGATAGGTTAGATAACCTGTCTTTAGTGTAGTATTAGCCAAGTATCCTGTCTTGTGAGGTTTATCAACTTTGTTTTGATACCCTCGCCATAGACGGCAAGCGTAGCGATGACCCTGAAAATGGCGGTCACTGTGAAACCGCAGCCTACTGGGTGACGTCATGTGAAATCTATGTATATCATTTATCTAGGTTCTTCATTCTTATTTATTCTTCCGAAATTCGAAAATCATAGTCAGGTCCGTATGTGCTTAACTCCTTCCGACATCGCCTGATGAATATTGATTAAGTTTCCTGCGAAACCTCATCCCCCCCCCCCCCCTCCACACGAAATATTCAAAGATGCGATCATTAGGCCTTCTACCGTTCCGTAATAGCGACCATTCTCTTGTCTTTCCTAGAATGTGTAGTAGGCAAGAGACATTTTAGATTCACTTAAAATCGGCAGCAGTAATTCAGCGGCAATACAAGGCTTGGCTCTCAAACCAAGTTCATAGTACGCATCCCTCTCCCGCCATCTGATGTTTCTCAACTAATTAGGCGATGTTGTTTAAAGTAACTTTTATATTTAGTTATTTTTATTGTATGGCTGATGGGGAGACAAAAGAGGCATTTAGAGCCATTGGGTTGAGGCGACAGGACTCACTGGCCTGATGACTAACAAAAACCTCGCCAAAAATCTCTCTATGGCCGATAAAAATATAGTGATGTACTGAGGCAGGAATAAAAATTATGACTCCCAATATGGTGTGCCGTGTTCATCCTTTTACCTTGCATTATTGCTTTTGCAGAGTCGATGTTTTATATTGTCTCCCGGCTTTTTCCCTCCAGCAGTTACCATTAAGCGTCCATGGTTCTCGGCCCGCTGAATGCCAACCTTTTGATGTCTCTCTCTTCTCTTTCTCTCTGTCAGTCTTTCTTTCTCTGTCTGTCTTTCTCTCTGTCTCTCTTTCTCTCTCTGTCTCTCTTTCCCTCTCTGTCTCTTTCTGTATATCTCCCCCCCCCTCTCTTAGTTCCCCGCGCCCCTCTCTCTCTTTCTCTCCCCCCTCTCTCTCTCACTCTTTCACTCTCTCTCTCTCTCGCTCTCTCTCTGTCTCTTTGTCTCTCTCTCTCTCTCTCTCTCTCTCTCTCTCTCTCTCTCTCTCTGTCCCCCTCTGTCCTTCTCACTCCTTCTCACTCCCCCCTTTCTCTCGCTGCCTGTCTCTGCCTCCCTCTGCCTGTCTTTCCATGCCCCTCTCTCTTTCTGTCTCTATCTATTTCTAACCCCCCCCCCCGCTCTCTCTCTCTCTCTCTCCCAACACAGGAAACTATTTCACTCTTAAGAAAATCTCCATTATTTTGCTTATTTTGTTATTCAGGGTTTCTCCTAAACGAGGGAAGAGTGCCAGTCGGGACCCTAGCTCGTGCATATGCCACAACGAGGCCGACCCCAGCGCCGCGGCGGTGGGCAGGAAGACCCCCGCCCACACCCTAGCGGAAGTTGACCACAGAGAATCCACATTCATTCTACAGAAAAAGCAAAATGAAAAGGTAAGATTAAAGATGTCAGCTCTTCCCTGTAAAAAGTCAAACTATAAATTACCAGCCGATCAGAACGAATTAGCCTGTTTTTTTCCATAAGGACAGAATATAGCGATGCGATGGCGATTAATCTGCCCAAGTCTAATTAAATTAAATTATTATCCTCAACCGTTAGAGCACTGAGAAAGAGAGGAGAGAGAAATAGTAGGAAGAAAGGGGAGTTGATAGACAAAGGAGGCCTAAATTTAGAACGACTACGTTCAAACATGGGCTTTTTAAGTTCAAGTCAATGATCTCTGTGATCTTTATCGCAAAGCTATAGCTGCTTACTTTACTAGGTAAACTTTGTACCTCTTAAGTTATGTCTTGTTTTCTATCAACCGTGGTAGGTCAGTTCGTGTATGGAGCAGTCCACCACTTGAAAATGAAATACAATCACTTGGCTTAGGTATATGGGTCAAGTCGTCAAAAAATGTACAATCGGCAGCTCTACTCATTTAGTGAGTTCTGCTAAATTAGACTGAAAAATTATAAATACTAGCTATATCTGGCTATATTTGGTATTGTGTTGATTCAAATAATCTGTTCGGTCATGTTGAACTGTATTTTGGACCTAGTTGTTGTCTTACATTTGGGATATTCGGGAGGATCGGTGAAGGTGAATTGTACATTTTCTGACCACTCCACCTATACCGGTATCTTGGATAAACTGGTACGAATGTATATGTTAACGGATAGGAGCACATCGCTTTAACAGTTAATTATTCCCTATTATGGTGACGAATAGAAAGATAAGTTTGATCCATCAGAGTCTATGATGTGTAGAGGTGGATACGAGAGAATTTCCCTAATTGAGTCAGATGTTGACCTGTGTCCAATGGACCGAGCACCTCCAAGAGTTGTTGTTTTAAAGGTTAACGACTCGCTATCCTTGGGTATGACTCCCAATGTCTACAGTATGACTACAGTGTGTTCTCATAGGCTCTGATTCAGCAACGATTAATGTGGGCTTCACAATGACATGTCTGTGTGACTATGGTCTCTTTTTAATTTTAAGCAGTATTACCAGTGGATTTCCCTCGAATAATTATGGAATTTTCTATTTTGTGGTGTTGTTTATTCCTAACCCAGCCTCAGTCACCAAGATAGAATATTAAAATAAAGGATTCGGGCATGTTCTTCTTGAACTTCGGTAATCCTCGATGAAATTGAAAATGTTCTGATAGTATTGCCTATAGATAGGAGAAACAGCAAAAGACTAGCAAATTGCTCTATTAATCCATTTTACCCCAAATCGGCTCTCTAGAACAGCACAATAATTTCCCTCGAAAAAGCCACTTTCAGGGTTTCCATACTATTCTGAACACAGGAAATCAGCCTAATATAATCCCATTAGAATGCCTAGTTTCGAGTCGGGAAAGCCATTAGCGCAGTAGGCCTCCAATCACTGACATACCAGTCTCATCTGAGAGGTTCCGACAATTTAGCTGGGAATGTGGTTTTAATCATATATCAGTATAACTTAATGGAGTGACACCCCGCTTTCTTTTCCTCCCTATATTTAGATAATCGCAATCCAATAAAATGAGTAAATATAACACCTTTCCCACGTTGAGCAATATTATATAGATACATGATTCTGAGGCGCTGTTTTGAGAGGCAAATCAACTGGTGGTCCATATCTAATCACTGGCCTTGACAGCCTTGGGCATTTAATACTATTCAAGTATGAACAAAGGACAATGATTTAATGTTACGCCACAATACACCCTTCTGCCCTTACAAAGTACTACCATGGAGGTGGTGCTGGAGGAGGAGGTGGTGCTGGTGGAGGAGGTGGTGCTGGTGGGGGAGGTGCACCTGACCAATAGACTGCCCACAAAGTGACCAACGGTACCCAAACCCCTTTTTTAAAAAACATAAAAGGACAATAATTTCGATAGGAAAGTCACAATAGCTCATAAATGAAAACCTCCGAGCCCAATCTGTGGAGAAGCTCCCCTGACTGTCTATTCTATATTGGCAATAAAAGAGTATCAACCAATCGCTCAATTAAATAGCATTGCATATATATTTACAATACATTATAGAAAAATGTTAGATACTACGATATCGATTGGTAAGGTAACCTTTTTTTCTCAATTAAGTAGGCACTTTATTTGATAGTGTGTGCGGAACCCACCCCAAGACATCCAAATAATCTTGCCGTATGTTGGCGAGGCAGACCTGTTAATATAAAGTGGCCGTTGGTTGCTAATGGTGTCCACACCCCATACGTCTACCTTGATCTGAGTATTGTTACACGCATGTGGCCAGGTTCCAGGGGCAGCCGATTGATGGTGACAGCTCCGGGCGAGCTGCTGTCACAATAACCGGGACATCAAAAGTTGCACTGTCAGCAGATTGCCTCTCTTCTATCAATCACCTGGATTGGCATTGTGCCAACTCACCTTACCCATCTATGATTAGCATAAGCACCGGTGATGGCGCTCTGCGGTGACCCGGGCGGGCGCCCTTAACTGTGGGTCTATTAGCGACCGATGAAGGATCGACAATGTATGACTCCGGGTTTCCATACTATTCTACCCACCCCTAACTGACTTAGTACGGTATATATATAGTTTAGAGGCTCACAGATTCTTAGATCAGATATTGTAAGAATGGTTTGTCAGTGATTGGACACCTACTGCGCTAATGGAGAAGGCGTACTAATGGGATTATAATGGAATTTTCCAGTTTGTACATATACATGTACACATAAATTTTGCGGTTTGGGGCAAGAGGCTTTCCCTTAGTTTGGAGGGACTGTTTCAGCTCTGAGCCTAGACTCCTTGCATTCCTGTAACAGTGACCTATACAGTATAGGTTCATAGCCTCAGATATTGTAAGAATCGCCTGTCTGCGCTCATGGCTTTCCTGGCCCTGGAGTAGGGATTATAATGATATTTTGCTTTTGGAGAAAGAGGCGATCCCTCAGTCTGTAGGGACACTGTCTCAGCTCTGGGCCTAGACTGTATGGGTGAAGTCTCCATCAATCCTCTCGAATAACCCAAAATTGAAACCAAAATTGAGGTTCAAAATATAGTGTAGATTCATAAGGACCTGACCAGATCTAGGCTAGTTTAGTCCTCACGTTTTCTGAAGGAAAAAAACTGTTTATATTTTAAGGCTTAATGAAGATGAATTAATCACGATCTGCCCAACCCATCACATCGAGTTAGCCAGTCTCGGGGGGCTTTATTTTATAAGCGACCGCGCGTAAAATCGCCTCCATATAATTTGTACTTACTAAAATGTGCTAATTAATTTCATCAATGAACGTCATTTTACCACATATATATGATAATATACAGACATGTGCAAACTTGAACGAATTTTGCCACACCCAGGGAAAACCATTTGTCTAAATATCTCTAGAATAACTTCCTTGTGACCATTTTAGTGGGGCTCATATGTGATGTAGCAGCAATAAAGGTAGCAGCCACGTGGAGTAATATGTAGAGGTATAAACGGGCGGAGCATTGTGGACATGCCGCTCTGGATCTGGTCATTTCCCCTTATTTGTATACCCGTGGGATCTTTATATCACTTCCAGGGCCCAGTCTGTAGTAATTCAAATATAGACCTTCAGGTGTATATTGGTAACTTAAGCTCCCTATCGTTCTCTACCAGGTTTTATATGCCCCCTCCCCCATCCTTGATGTATCCCCAGTCCAATATAAAGTGTTCTGGTATTTCTGTGCTTCCCCCTTCTATCTGGTAGAGAAAGCTCGTCTTCTGGCCTGTCTTCCTCAATTTTAGTATCACTTGCTTAGTCCAAGTCGCGGCTCTAGAAATAGACCCCATGCCAACGAGGTTAGCATTGTGCTATTTTGCATACGGAGAGGCACGCTCTGAATACGAAATGTTCCTAGCAATGCTAGTAAACGTGAGCTCTAGAGGAGAGAGAGTGAAGGAGGAGGAGGTTTTGGTGCTAGTGGAGATGAAGCTCTTCCTAGTACCCTGCCACCAAACCCCATAGTAGTATATGGAATTGGAGGTGGGGGGGGGGGGGGGTGGAGGAAAAGGGGGAGAGGAGGAGGAGGTTTTGGTGGTAGTCATCAGGACACTCTTCCTAGTACCCTGCCACCGTATCCCATAGTAGTATATGGAATTTGGAGAGAGGGGGGGGGGGGGGAGGAAAAGGGAGGGGAGAGGAGGAGGTGGTTTTGGTGGTAGAAATTAGGACACTCTTCCTAGTACCCTGCCACCTAACCCCATAGTAGTATATGGAATTGTGTGTGTGTGGGGGGGGGGGGGGGAAGAGGAGGAGTTGGTTTTGGTGGTAGTCATCAGGACACTCTTCCTAGTACCCTGCCACCGAACCTCATAGTAGTATATGGAATGGGGGGGGGGGGTGGAAAAGGGGGGAGAAGAGGAGATGGTTTTGGTGGTAGTCATCAGGACACTCTTCCTAGTACCCTGCCTCCGAACCCCATAGTAGTATATGGAATGGGGGTCTGGAGGAGGAGGTGGTGCTGGTGGAGGAGGAGGTGGTGCTGGTAGAGGAGATGCTGGTGGTGGAGGAAGTGGTGCTGGTGGAGGAGGTGGTGCTGGTTTTGGTGGTTGTCATAAGGCCTTCACCAATCCTCTTAAATAAAACCAAACCGAAGCCCATAGTAGTATATGGAATGGGGCAGCAGGGAGGGTTTGGCCGGCCCTAGGACCCCCACCCCTCCGTAGCCTCCCCGTGCCACCCCTCCTCCTCTCCAGAGGTCCAATAAAGGATTGATGGGCTATGTGTAGCGGGCACAGAGATGCAGTGGGGCCGGCCAAGCCCCCCTGAGCAAGCATATCTGGTGTTGTTTTTCGCTATTAGCACACGCATAGTAACATTAGGCTTGTAGCGATGGAGGCTGCTTCAGAGTTGCACATTCAAGGAGAACTCGACGGTTTTTGCTTAATTTTGACGGAGGTCTTGCTGTCTACTTGACTGCATAGCGACCTCGTTGAAGAGTCCTGCAAAGAAAACAAATAATAAAGCGTGGAACCGCAAACCGCACTTATTTTTTTCATCCAGTCAAAAATCACATGAGAGTCCCAAAGAGATGACTGGAGATGGTTCCTATTTCCACTTTATTGAATTTCAGGGGGAAAAAGTTATTAGGACGTTTGTTGCTTTACACTATGACCTGCTGGGAGCCTTTTTTGAGTGGATTTAATCAATTACAGTGGATATTTTGGAGCTTGTATCGGATTGCAACCGTCCTGAATCCAAGGTAGTTTGCTTGATGGTTCAAGTAAGAGTGGAGTCGTATAGCTTCAATAAACTGAGAAGCTACTATAAGTCGTCCTGTCTTATCTGTCGACTCATCAGCATCATACATGTACCTTCACATTAACTTCCCTCTTGTGACCTGGGTCACTGTGCTCTATCCCACATCGCCAGTCTAGGCCCAGAGCTGAGACAGCCCCTCCAAACTGAGGGAAAGCTTCCCAATCTAGGCTCAGACCTGAGAGAATCCCTCCAAACTGAGGGAAAGCCTCTGAATCCAAACCGCACAATCCCTTTATAACCCACTAAGACGCCTAGTACCTACTCCAGGGCCAGGAAAGCCATGAGCGCAGTAGGCGTCCTATCACTGATATACCATTCTACCTATCTGATCTGAGAGGCTCTTTACTAATGCTTCAGCCTGCATGCATGGGCTCCAGTCCTGTGTTGTTCTACTTAATCTCTCGCCCCTCACCTCTCCGTGCTTGATGGTATATAATTGCGGCGGGGAGGAAGGCTGAGGGCTCGGATAACTGACCGCACTGACAAGACGCTGGCACAACCAGCATCTCAGTCTATGCAGGAGGACTGACAGTAATAGGAGAGTAGGGTGCGGCTCTTTGCTTATATCACCCTCTTGTTTCTTATTTGACTAATTTTGTACTGACACCTGCAATATGTTTACAATTACACCTTGGGTTGTAACTAATGAGTAATAAAGAGAAAGAGGGGAGAGGGAGGGAGGGAGGGGAGAGAAAAGGAAAGAGAGAGAGATGTGTGTGAGACAAGAGATGTGTGTGAGAGAGAGATATTAATTTGTCTGTGTGAGAGAAATGTGTGAGATAGAGGGAAAGATATGTATGTGTGAGAGAGACAGGAGAGGGAGAGAGAGAGATGTGTGTGAGACAAGAGATATGTGTGTGAGAGAGATATTAATTTGTCTGTGTGTGTGAGAGAGAGGGAGAGAGAGATAGATGAGAGAGAGGAAAACAAAATATGAGATGAGTGGTTTTTCATTGACAGCTGATGCAGTGTTTGTTAGTGGCTGAGGATCGGCTGGCCGGGGAAAGACTTGTATTCATCATTTCTGCCCTCGGGATTGATCCAAACACTAACTGGATCTTCCTCCCCTCTCAGCTAACACAAGTACGCCTGTCCTTTGCCGAGAACCCCCCTCCCACCCCTCCTCCCTACCAACTTGCTTACATGTTTGAATTACTACAAGACCTCAGTGAGAAAGACGCTTGCGAAAGCAACCGATATTGACGTGCGATTTTGGACTAATACAACGAGCCTTCATTGCGTCTCCCCCACCCCAACCTGGGGATAAAGCATGTATTATTGATACGCCGGCACCATTAGCATTTGCTGCTTCCATATTGAAGTACAGAGCAACCCATTTACTGTGATACTACACCAAGGACATCTGGGCCAGGTCGGATGATCATGTACGATCGCCAGCTCTACACATTTAGTGACTATTACTGAATCAAGTCTGAAAAATGATAGATTCTAGGTATTTTTGGTATTGACTTGATTCTAACAGTCTGTCCAATCAGGTTGAACTGAACCTCGATCTTAAAGTTGTGTAATTGGAGAGAATTGGTGAAGGTAAATTGTACATTTTCTGACGACCTGACCCGTCTGCTGCTGCACACTTGGCAGCTGCTGCTGTGAGCAGCAGATGCTGGCCTGGAGAGAAGGCAGGTGGAGGCTACTGGAGCAGTTGCCAAAGCAGCTGGAGCTGGAGCTGGAGCTGGAGCCCTAGTGAGAGCAGGAGCTTGAGCAGAACCATCATTGGCAGGCTATCCGTGCTGCTGCGGCAGGCTTTGATGATGGAGCAGCCGTTGTCTCCCCCCCCCCCCTGTAGGAGGTGTGTGTGTGGGGGGGGGGGGGGGGCAGAAGCCTCACCAGCAGCAGACGCGCCTGCATCATCGGCCAACAACTGCACCAGCAGCTGTAGTACGAACAGCAGCAGCCACTCTTACCCATCACATGGGTCACATCGTCACAAAATGTACAATCACCAGCTCTACACTTTTAGTAAAATCTCATAAATCACGCTGAAAATTTGTAAAAACTAGGTATACCTGAGTATGTTTGGTATCGACCTGATTCAAACAATCTGTTTGGTTATGTTGTACTGTATTTTGGACCTCATTTTTGTCTTAAATATGGGTTATTTGAGAGGATTGGTGAAGGCGAGTTGTACATTTTCGGTCGATTTAACCCATATATACACACACACACACACACTGACACATGCACACACCCTTTACTTCCCCATCCTCCTCTGCTGTGTTATTAGCAAGAACAGTCCGTACAGCTTCCTTTCCCTTCACACATAAAAATTGCATCAGGCGGTGCCAGATATGTTTAAAGCCAGTATAGTGGCTATTGGCAAGGGCCCCCTGTAGTGGTACCCTCCATACCAGCCCCCATACATGCACTGGAGGTCAATATATATGATACCCCCCTCACTCCCTGTTATGGCAAGAGTGGTCACTAGTACAGCCTCCTCCTGCTGCTCTATGCTTTATAGGACTGCCTTTTTAAACAACCCATATACATTGTATGTAGCAAAGCCCGCGTGTCTTTATATGACGACCTTGTGCTAGCTGCTGTGAATGGTAAGACGGAGGGCTGGATGCAGTTTCCGCAACACTTGGTATAGGAGGAGGAGGAGGTGCAGGAGGAGGAGGGGGAGGATGATGAGGTGGTATAGGAGGCGGGCTTGGAGGAAGCAGCTTTAGCGGAGGGTAGAAGTACGTGTGGCGGGGGAAATGGATAGTCCCGAGATGGGTTGCAGAGAGGAGGAGGAGGAGGAGGAGGAGGACTATAGGCAGGTTGCCAGCATGTGTAACACTGGAGGGGCGCAGGAGGAGGAGAAGCAGGAGGAGGAAGGACATCAGGGGCAACCATCGGCAGCGCTGGCAGAGGCAGAAGGAGGAGGAGGAGGAGTTGGTGGAGGAACATGGTTGTAGCAGGAGGAGGAGGAGGAGGAGGAGCAGTGGCAGCAGCAGCAGCAGTGGGAGAAAGGTCGGTAGAATTGCTGCCAGCTGCCTAGCCCCTGATCTACCATGGCAGGTAAAGTAGGCCTAAATTACCGTTCTGTTCATGCTAATAAGGTTTGCCCACTCATGGGTTCACCGACACCACGGTAACTACAAACCAGCCACCACCACCACCACCACCACCACCACCACCACACTTAGGGACACCACTGCCGGGAGGACCCCCACCTCACCACTGGATCCCACTCCAGGTAACTGTTACTGTTAGAAGCTCTCACTCTCTCTCACTCTCTCTGTCTGTTTGTCTCTCCCTCTCTCCCTCTCTATCTGTTTGTCTCTCCCCTCTCTATCGCGCGCTCTCTCTCTCTCTGTCTGACTGTCTGTCTCACTCTCTTCATGTGTGTGTGTTTCTCCGTCTCCTCCACCCCCTCTCTCTCTTTCTCTCTCAACCTGTCTCTCTCCCTGCCTCCCTCTCTCTCCCTGCCTCTCTCCCCCTCTCCCTCTCCCCTCTCTCCCTCTCCCCCTCCCCTCTTTCCCCTCTCTCCCTCTCTCTCCCCTCTCTCACTCAGATATCATTCTGGCTGTTATCTTTGACAAACACAGGACACCTTGCATGTGGAGAGAGAGACACCTAGAGTGTGTATGTATTATATTTCAAATCCCCTTATTACAATACGCCAGGCTGTCATTGCACGAATCAATATAAGATATCGTTGTCAGGATTTGTTATACTTCAATATTGTAATAACCAGTATAGACTGGCCTGTAATATCGGTATGAGTCATTGTACGAGTCAACATTTCCTTTTTAGGGGTTAATCAATTTGAGGTTGTAAATTAATGGTTGGTCATATAGCCCCTCCCCTTTCTCCCTCCCACTGTCACTCACCGCTGGCACCCCAAATGGCTATTAAAACATGGAATAATCCATTATTGACATTTAAATATGGGTGTGTAATGTTTGCCCTGATGTATGGATATGCAAGCCATACAAACAGGGCTGTCACTTGCACCCAAGTGTGTGTGTTGGCGCTGGTAGATCCTATCCATTGGATCCCTTATTGCCGTTAGTGGATGGCATGGGCAAGGGCATGTGTACGGCTGGAAGCTCCATTACTATTGCCTTTATGTAAGGTCTCTCGGCGTCGGCATCGATTGGATGAAATTAATAGTAGAGATTGGGCGATTTATGTGACAATGGAATGGAGGCAACCTGCTGCTTGTCAGTTCGCATCCCCTTATGCTTTCTCAAGGGCGAAAGTAAAGGTTATCGCAACACGCGATCTGTACCTGCCGCTAGCAGTGGTTTTTACCTCGCTGGAAGGTGGCTGTTGCCTCCACGAGATCAATGGTCGAATTAATGCCTTAAATAAGATAAATCGCCTGAGCAGATGGTAAGGAAGCCTTATGATGAGGCGAGGTGAATGTTTCCTCGGGTACTGACGGCTGAGAAATGACCTCATAGAAGGAGATTGCTGTGATTGCTGGGTTGTATCATGTTCCTCTTCACTACCTCCAAAGTGTATTCTGATATCTGCTGTGCTTGTTTTTATCCTGTTGCTTTTCGGCGCTCTTAAAGTTGCGTTCTCGGCTATTCTTGATCAGAAACTCGGATGGTCTGTCTGTTCTTTTCCTACTCATCTGATCAAGGTTTTGGGGGATATGACCTAGTTGGGTTTTTCGCTGCAGGGATTTCTAACTATCCACATTTATATTTTGGCGACCCACTGATATCGTTTGCTGTGGCGGTCTCACTAATCATCGCTCATTAGTCTGCATTTGGCCGAGTCTTGAAATTCTTGTATTTTATAACAGCAAAATATGGATGACTTCAGTTCTATAAGTCAGACAATTGATAAATTTGGTGAGATTTTTTGTTGTCATAACAACACAAATTAACTGAGAACGCAACTTTAACGTCTTCATAAGTCACCCACCTCTTTCTAGTCCGTTGGAAGTCTTCTGCTGTGGTGGCTAGTGTTATGTTTCCCATCCCCCAGAACAAAGCTCCAGCTCTCCAGTGCTCGTTCATGTGTGCCCTGGAAGCACTTAGTATCAATAATTGAAGCACTTGTTTGCCACTATAACTATATCTGTCAAAATTGATGCCTCCGAGAAGTGGAACTCGAGTATGAAGTCAATACCATAATTTCCCTTGGGAAAATTACTTAAATATTTTCTCTAGTGGATTATTTACCAGCACCAGGTACGTTAAAATACCTAATTAATCATTGGTTAAACGTCACGCATATCCTAGGTATAACGATGCGTGATGTCAAATTTGGTTTGGAATCTGATTTCTTGATTGTCGAAATATGATTTTAATCATTTTGATAATTGTACCCGTTAATTAAATATGAGGTTATATACGCGGAGGTAATTACGCATCATTAAGTATTTAATTTAGCTGTTAAGTCAAACCTAGAATTAATGAAGATTGTATTGAATCATTAATTGGGGTGGGGCTTGTTGGTTAAATTAACTAAATTAATTAATTGTTATGGTGATATGCAAAAAGATATTAAGTGGTGATAACTCGTAATAACAAGGTAGTTAAGAAATAATCGAAGTTGGGTGAATAATAGCAGTATCAGAATAATAAGAAGTAACCAGGCAGTAAGGAAGTAGTAGGAGGCTGAACGTGGATTAAGAGTTGTCTAGGCTCAGATCCTGTCTGATCAGATAATGGCTTTCCTAACCCGAGAATAGACGTCCTAATGGGATTATGATCCCGCAACCTAATTGTAATAAGATCGAAATACAATAAAGAATACTTGAATTGAATTGAATTGAATGTCATTTTGCGGTTTGAAGCGAGAGGCTTTCCCTCAGTTTGGAGGGACTCTCTCAACTACTCTGAGCCTAGACTGTGAAGAGAAAGTTGTAGTAACAGAGCAGTAACAATTCTAACGTACAAGAGCTCGCCCACACTAGGAATTGTGTGTAGGAAATAGCTATCACTTGTCTGCTATCTCTACCGTATTGAATCTGAGAGCTCTCCCCAAAGCCGCTCAAAGAAGAGATCTTATTAAGTGAGTTCAACAAAGAATCTCTCTTTTAAAAAAACAACAACAAAAAACAACTTAATTTCTCTCAGGTAATGGTTCACCTCATTCTTGCCACGAATAAAACACCATTGCTTAACATATTTAATCAGGGGACAAGCCCAGGTAAAGAAGCCTGACGATTGTCACTTTTCGCAGCAACAAGTTTCTTTTCGCTCACCTCGGCCGCGCGAACCTTAAATATCTGCCGCACCGCATGCATGCATGAAGCTGCGAATGTGGCGTCGGCGTCATATCCATCAAACTATCTGATGATGGGCGAAAGTACTATCGCTCGCCTTGGTGTTTATTCGTCATGGCAGCGGCCTCTCAATATGTTTAGCATTGATGTACCTCTCCAAGCTGTCTATGTAGAGAAGTATGGGTCAACCAAACGGCCATCCGTCAATATGGCTGCACATTCTGGGCCAGGGTTCAGCCCTAGCACCAGCTGCTGTATTGAGTTTGCCCATTCGTCATCGGCTGGAGTAGAATCTGTATTGGCAACTGCCAAAAGGCGGCCCATGTATCAGTTACAGGCACTCGATGCCTTCCAAAATTTCGCCCGCTTTTTTTCTCTATTTCTTCAAATGATAGCGGCCGCGCTAGACGAAAGCATCGTTCAATAAATTATTATAGACGTTAATGCGAGGCTTGGAGGCTTGGTCGCTGCCCTTTGGCTTGCTACTGAGTCAAGTGGTTATCCTTGGGGTGGGGGTGACTGGGGGTGGTGGGGTTGGGGGGGGGGGGGGTTGATCAGTGGTAGAAGGTAGTGGTGGTATGTGTTTTTTGTTTTTCTTGCTTTTATACATGGCTCAGGTTGTCAGAAAATGTATAATTCGCCTTCACCAATTCTCTCAAATAACCCATATTTAAGACAAAAGTTAGGATAAAAATACATTTTAATAGCACCGAAAAGATCTCTCGAATCATCACAATACAAAACATAATCATATATAGCTAGTATTCATCATTTTTCAGCCTAATATAGCAGAATTTGTTTAATGTGTAGAGCTGCTGGTTGTACATTTTCTGAAGTTCTGACCCACGTATTAAGTAGTCCAACATCCATGTAGCTGTTTTAACTTCCTGATACTGTGTGTTGATGCGGGTGTACATATAGACAATTGTCTCCACAGATTAGATAAGAATGCCTCATACTGCAACTCTATATAAGTCGAAATAATAGAGATGTCCCTATATTAGAACGCTGCCAATATCGACCAAAACTTATTAAAGGCTGTGAGAAACCATTACCTTTAAATGAAATACTAAAATGTGCTACTTGTTACCTTCTACCAATGATCTACCTGACTATCCTTATTTCAAAAAGACCAATATCTAACAACCTGATCATGCTTTCATCCTTCATTTGGACATTGGCCCTATCTCACCACGCAACTGGCATATATCTTGTCATTAGACTTATCTGTCTTTCAACTTGCGGTTTGGAGTGAGAGGCTTTGGAGGGACTCTCCCAACTCTGAGCCTAGACACTTTTTGCCTGATATCTGGCACCTCCCCTCCATTGAGCCTGTGGTAAAAATAACCTTACTTATCTCTACCTCGGAGGCTGGCACTCCCAGGTAATAAATTATGTAATATTAATTTACTAAGAACCCTCCTCCCCCTGGTCATTAATGCTATGCATGCCATGGTCTCAACAACTCCTCCAACCTGTTGCCTCCCCCCCCCCCCCCCAAGTTGTGCTGACGCCCATAGCCTCAATGATCCCCAACCTTACAGAGTGCGCGCCGGTACGTGCGTGATGTTAATCCACAGCCTCCGGGGGGATGGGTGGGTGGGAGGGTGTTGATGCGTGCGTGTGTGTGTGTGAAGAGCTGTAGGTGTGTGTGTGTGGATTGTGTGTGCGTGTGGTGGGTATCAAGGGTGTTCAGGTCATACCTGTACACATGATCAAAGCCTATACTACACCACCACCACGCACCACTCCATCAAGGCGTGGCACCACCGCACTGCAAGAAACACTTGGGTGAATACAGCTGAACATGTACAATTGCCCTTCACCAATCCTCTCAAACATCCCACATTTAAGACAGAAATGAAGTTAAAAATACAGTTTAACATAACCGAACAGATTTGCTGAATCAACACAATACCAAATATACTCCAGTGCCTTGTTTTTATCATCTTTTAGACTAATTTAGCAGAACTAAATGTTTAGAGTTGCAGATTGTACATTTTGTACTGATCTGACCCACTATCGTGGCTGCATAATAATCCCCCCTTTCCTTACTTCTCTCTATTTATCCAGCTTCCTCGACCCTTGACTTGGCTTTTTATCATGCCACCCCATTCATAGCAAGGAGGAAGTTATGATCTTTCTGGTTTTGAAGATTAAAGTAAAAGCGAATCAGCCCCATAATGAACCCTCCATTGTTCTACTACTGTATTATTAACACACAGACCCTTGTATCGAGTTTCTTAATACGATTGTCTTCTAAGATATCACTAGCTGATGGTTATACGACACAGACCTTCTAGGCCAAGTAGATTTAGGTCTTGGTCGATCTTTGGTTAAGAAGAGGATCTATCCCAGTCTGGCTTAATCTTACATTCATATATATATATTACCAGACGTCTCATTTTTTTTAGCAGTGTAAGAATATCACAATATCGTTGCATGCCATTAGGAATATGAAAGGAGATGAGTTTGTTATAATTGGTGTTAGTGATTAGTAATGATGAATATCTCTAAAGAAGAATCTAGAACTTATTCTTGATGGCCTCAACATTTTAAGTCAATATATTATTAAATGGTATATTTTTATGACAAATTCCTTTGTTGATATGTATAAGAAGATTCGAGAGTGTGCAAGTTAGCCGACAGGAATGAATACGATAAAAAGAAAAAAAGGAAGAAATCGGTGGTTAATCATCTTGCCTTATATCCCTATTTATCGCTCAGATGATAGGTATCACTACACAGGTTGTGACTGGAGCTAGAGATTCATTGCGATGATCAGGTTGTAACTAGCGATTCACTGCGATGATTTGGCTGTAGCTAGCGATTTATTGCAATGATCTATGACACAACGATCCTCTCACTTTTTGCCAAATCATCAGCATAGTGTGTTGTGGCTATCTCTGACATGGCATTTAAATATCAAATGCCTAGAAATGGGTACAGTCACCTTAATATTGATATGGCTGTGTAGCTAGCGGTTCAAGTTTAAGACCTTTTCACTTTTGAAATCGTCAGCATAGTTTTACACTAATTTCTATTGTGGCATTCAAACTATTTTCCCTTGTACATATATATCTTGACGCCTCCATACCATTGCAAAGTACAAGCACACATTACATCTTGAAATGCATGTCTTGGGGGAGTCGCTTCACCGACTTTTTTCTGTCGGTATCTTTTTCATTAGTAGAACCAGCAGGAAATAATATGTCTAGGAAGGTATATGTATGCATAGAGCGATTCTTGTTGAGCCGAATAGCGTACGTTTATGTATAGCACCGTTTTATGCTTGCTATGTGGCTAGAGGGATTGCTCCGTGATAGAAGACGGAATCTAGGGATGGGGGGATCCAGGCGGTTTGAGGCTGTTGGCGTATAAGGTTTACATGATGAAGGCTGGAGGGGAAGAGGAGCTCGAGTTGTCATGGCTGGAATACAGAGCAGCTCTTTTACCTGTGTGCTTCATTTCATCTTCCTGTTTCTGTTTTCTCTCTCCCTCTCTCCTCTCTTTCTAACCCCCTCCCTCTGTCTGTCTATGTATGTCTGTCTCTTTCTCTCTGTGTCTCTGTCTCCCCGCTCTTTCTCCCTCTCTCTCCTCTTTTTACCCCCAACCCCGCCTATAGATGTATGTCTGTCTTTCTCTCTCTGTCTCTGTCTCTCTCCTCTCTTTTCCATCTCTGCCCTATTTCTCCCTCTATGTCTGCCTCTTTCTCTCTGTTCCTCTGTCTGTTCCCCTCTCTTTCATTCTGTTTCCCTCTCTCCTCTCTCACTCACCTTCTACTCCCCCCCCCCTCTCTCACTCTCCTTTCTCTCTCACCCACACTCTCACTTCCCTCTCTCTCCCACCTCTCGTTCTCTCCTCTCTCCCCGTCCCCCTCCCCCACCCTCTCTCACATGCATACCTGTGTTAAGTGTATAGGGCTGGTGATATAAGGGTTTGTTCGCTCCTGCGCCCGCTGTATCGGGGTGGGAGGCGATTGATCATGTTTTCATTTCCTAAGGGAGATTTAGATTGTGGTGAATATGACTTCATTGAGAGGCTGTACAGCCTGGCCTCCTTGCTCACCCACCGCCACCCGGCAGGAGGGAGGAAGTTAATGTGAAGTTGGCCTGTCCATTACTCGTGTGTTTCACATGCATGGCATGAGCTGGTCGCCACTGAGTTAGGACGAGTCAAGGGCATATGTGCTGCTCAGCTAGCCCTCTATAGGTGCTGCTCATAGCCCAGTGTGTATGGTGCAATGTAGGGGTGGGGGCTTGGGGAATAGGCATATACCACACCTTACACACACCATACACACACATTATATGATACAACAATACACTTTACGCACACCATACAGGTCATTCAGACACCACACACACCATGCATATCACCAATACCCTACATACCCATACCCCACACACAACTTACATACACACCACACCTACACACACCACATATCACACACCACACCCATATACACAACATACACACAAACACACCCTTATCCCACACCTACCACCTAGCCACCCCGTCTCTCCTTACATGGGAGTTTTGTGGGGCAGCACTACAGTGCTCATCTCACTCTCTTCCGTTCAGCGTGAAATATTCAGCACAGATCGATAGCTATTGATTTTCTAAGTATTGGTTTTCCATGGAGCCGCTCCTCTATGGGCGTGGTCAGGCTCAAGTTGAAGCACTTTCTGCCTCCTCCCTTCTCTCCCTGCCTCCTCCCTTCTCTCCCTGCCTCCTCCCTTCTCTCCCTGCCTCCTCCCTTCTCTCCTTGTCTCCACCCTGTGCATTTTCACTTGTTGTCTTTATGGGTTTGGGTTTCATTGCCGCGCATTATCGATATTCGATACTTGTATTTCCAATGAGGCCATTAGTACGCGGGAGAAGGGTCGGACAAAGCATGGGAAAATGGGAGGGAGGGAATTCTCAGTGTAGACTCACAGCCTCTCAGATCAAACAAGAATTGTATGTCAGTGATTAGACGCCTACTGCGCTAATGGCTTTCCCGACCCCCGAAGTAGGCATCCTAATGGGATTATGCTTCACTTTATTATCGTCAGGAGGGATCATTGCAATTGGTAAGTCCTAATGGGATTTTAATGGCATATAGCGGTTTGGAGCGAGCGATTTCCCTCAGTTTGGAGGTACTCTCTCAACTCTGGGCCTAGACTGCTTCTGTTATTTGGGGCGATGTCACGATGGAAGGACACTTGATCTCCAACAGGAAGGTCCTGGGTTCGATGCCAGTGCACAGCTTTCCCCCCTGCCACTTTACCTGACACAGATTGAGTAGATCGCTCTCTCGGCAAGACAAAAGGTGCAGCGGCAGAGAAGGCTTTGCATTAAGCTGATTCCCTGCCACACATGTCGTCTCCCCCGATGGCTTACCCTTATACACTTAGCATGGGACCCACTTTACCGTTTGACATAGCTCACCGGGGCCGTAATGCTCCTCTCTTTTATACCTTTTTACCTGTGTAGTGGGGTGGGTGGAGTGGTTGCCTGTTCTGACACCATACGTATGTGTGTGAAGTGTTACAGAAAAATGAGTCTAAAGTCGTCAGAATTATATTTTTCAAATGTTTTTTCCTAAAAAATTCTTCGTAGGAATGATTTCTGCTAAATGTTAATGATGTTAGAATCCGCCTTCTCCCATTAAAAAAGATGAATAAACAAAATTATGTGACTTAACGGGGGGTATGGGAGTAGACCTGCACTGGGTGGTAGGTGAAACGATACTCTAGTAAGTCGCTCATGGGATTGGAAGCCCCGACCCTAGGAACCTTTTGAATGGAAGCGCTGCACGTTAACCATCACATCAGTGCGAGGTCTGGGCTGCCATGCTAACACCTTCTTGTACCCCTTCTTGTACCCACCAAATGCCTTCCCTTACATACTACCACTGCTCCTGTCTCCCTCCCCTCCTGCCACCACCTAAATCTTCCATGCGACTCACCCGTCATGAGGGTCAGAGGGACCCATCACTGCGCACCTTTTTGCTCTCTTTGAGCAATTGATGTGCGGAAGCGCTGGCTGTTATTATTGGAGGCAAGTAGGTGTGTCTGATCCCTCATATATTTATATACCTCAGGTCCAGCGTGAAGCCACAAAACATAGCATTCTCAGCTATACAACAAAACCTTACCATATTTACTCGTATCATGACTTGTAGGACTGAATTTCTCAATAATCTGCTGCTGTTTTGTGTGTACACAATAATTTGAAGTTGAATCGGCCGAAAGAAAACGACCGCCGGTGAGCGATAATAAGTGTAGTTTTCGTAGGGAATGAGTTGGGCGGTTCCTCAAAATACAAATGACGTTTTAGAAGCCCTGTTACCTGTAGCAAACACAACTGGACAAAAATCCTCCAAAATGTTGGTCAAATGTCTTTTAGATGGGGTGGAGAAGAATGGACCAAAAAGTAGAAAATGTTGGCCGATGAGGGTGCAGGTTTTAAACCACAAGACACGACATGGCAAGTGTTGGATTGCCACCCGAGTAAACGGCACCACTATGAGGGCCGCACCTAATCCACTTGTCCCCACCTCCCCACCCTGACAGCGCATATGATATAAAATAGGTGTCTCATTAATAATGCATTGAGTAATCCCAGGTTTGATGCATGCTGCCGCACTCTCTCTGTCTCTTCTCCCACTCCACCACTGCGTGCAGGGGTGGAGTAAGCAATACCTTCTTGGGAGGCTTATATGGGGGAAACCTTCAGAAAATGTACAATTCGACTTCACCAATCCTCTAAAATAACCCGAATTAAAGACAAATTGCTCAAAACACAATTTGACAAAATATATATTCCTTTAATCAACGCAATACGTATACATTTAATACCAAATATTCTCATACATGTATACCTGTACTATTATCAGCCTAATTTAGCAGAGTTTACTAAATGTGTAGAGCTGACAATTGTACATTTCTAGCCGGCCTGACCCATACTCAGCCTTCTAGTACATTGTGCTAAGTACAATTTGTCTTTGGATAATGTTGTGTCACAAATGCTATTAGGCTTTGCATTTCTGTTGCCAAGTAGTTGTATAGTGAAAGTGTACTTATCCACAGGCACCCCCTCCCTGCACTGCGTCCCATTATGAACTACCACATCAAACCATCATTAAAACTTTGAAGGGGAAAATGGTTTTGCATTTTTGCAAATTGTTTTGATCTAGATTCATATATAGGCCTATTCGTCAATAAAAATAAGGTTTTATTCGAAAATGAAAAAAACACTTTTTTCCCTTTGAGAGTTTTGACTTGAGGTTTATCGTGGTCGTGGATATCAGACTTTATTCTCTGCAGTCTAGGGTCAGAGCCTCTCAGATCAGATAAGAATGGTATGTCAGTGATTGGACGCCTACTGCGCTAACCAATGGGATTATAATGGCATTTTGCAGTTTGGGGCCAGAGTTTGAAGGGACTGTCTCAACTCTGAGCCTAGACTGGTAGAAGCTTTCCTTCAGTTTGGAGGGACTGTCTTAACCCTGGTTAAGGTTTTCCCTCAGTTTGGAGGGACTGTCTCAATTCTGAGCCTAGACTGATAGAGGCTTTCCCTCGGTTTGGAGGGACTCTCTCAGCTCTGAGCCTAGACAGGCAGTGGCTTTCTCTAGGTTTGGAAGGACTCTTTCAGCTCTGAACCTAGACTCGAGAGACTTTCCCTCAGTTTAGAGGGACTCTCTCAACTCTGAACCTAGACTGGTAGTGGATCGCAAGCTGTATTCTCTCCATACAAACGTGATTAATGGTAGCAAACGCCCATTGTACGCTGCCTTCAACATGAATAGCACAGTTCCACATGTACATCTTCATTACAGTTCTCATTGTGGCTGTTGGTCGGCTTGTTGATTTCATATTTCCTTTTCTATGCACTCTGCTCCGCCTCTGTCACTCGTTCATACACATCCTTTTAAAAGTTGAGAAAATGTGACCTTTGTGACAGCGGCACTGAAAACCACAGCATGGCCTTGGTCAATTGGAGGTTGGAGGGAAGGTCCATAAACTGAGTGCCCCCTGACCCCTACCTAGTGCTTTCTCCTGTGCTGCCAAGAATATTTCTTTTCTAGCTTACTTGAAGACTAACCCGCTCCGAATGTTACTATTGTGTGCTCGAATTTTTACTCGCTGCCTACCCGCCATTGGTTCATTTTACCCAGACAGTTGCTTTGAAAATTTAAAAGGATTTATGTTTGGAGAAAAGGTACAGTGTATGGGCCCAAAAATATGAGACATTTGATTCATTTACGTATACAGCATAGGCTCACAGGTTCTCCGATCAGATTAGAACTATATATGTTAGGGACTGGACACCTACTGCGTTAATGGCTTTCTCGGCCCTGGAATAAGCGTCATAATGGGACATTTTGTGGTTTGGAGTGATTGGCTTTCCCTCAGTTTGGAGGGACTCTCAACTCTGAGCCTAAACTGTATTTATAAGGAACGACGCAAAGCTTGATGTATCATAACTATCCACGCGAATCCTAAGTATACTATTCTGACACAAAGTTGGTCAGAAAATATCCAGATTACATTATCTGGTGGTATATTTACTCCCATGTTATTTTCTCTCACTTCTTTTGGGTATAGAGTCTATTTGGAGTCTCGAGTTATTCCCGGCGTACGCTGCCTCCCCGATTGAAATAAGTAATCTGATGCTATAGAGCTGCAAGTGTTGTATTTTGGTGCTGGTCCCTAGACCGCCAGGCCATAGTTCCACGTATGGAACTGTAGCTCTGTGACTGACCATTCTTATCCACTCCCCCATCCAATATAGCAACCATGCTCGCCAGGGAAGCCATAATATTCCATTGGCGCCATCATTCCCAGTCGGGACATGGGACCTCTGCCGTTTTCCATTCTTTTTTTTCCCTCGCAGAAGCAGTTGGTAAGACGAGAATGGTACGCTTTTCCTGGTAAGGAATCGCTTGTCCCGACTGGAACCATGTGCCAAATTATGATCGCCTGGGATTAAAACTGAGCCAGTGGTATCTTGTCGAAGATCGGGGAAAGCTGCTCCTACTCAGTCTAGGCTCAGAGCTAAAAGAGTCCCTCCAAACTGAGGGAAAGTCTCTAGCTCCAAACCCAAAAATGTTATTATAATCCTATTAAGACCACACAATGCCATTATGATCTCATTAATTAATGTGCCTGCTTTTAAAGGGCCAGGAAAGGTTTTGGCGTAGTAGGCGTCCAATCACCGATATACAATTTGTATCAGATCTGAGAGGCTTTGAGCCTAGACTGGGTTCTGCTCGCTTGCCTCTTGGAACAATGAGTAGATAAATTGACTGCCTGTGCTATCTTGAATCAATTGCGGATGGGCCTGATGCTCAATGGTAGAGGGTGAGTTGCGGCGAGCGGTTTACAGTCATATCTGCGCGGTAGCCATTACAAATTGCCCCCTGGCTGACGGTGGATGAAAGGGATTATCGCCAAACCTTGGGCTTGAAAAGGCAGCATCCCGTCCGCTGCTCTGTGTCTTGGGAGTTGAATAGGCCTCCCTTAGGGCGATTATTCCATGACGCCACAGCCATGCAACTCCCTCCATCCTCCACCACCGCCCCCGCCCCCGCCCCCGCCCTATCTAGACAGCATGTTAGCGTAGTAGCATCATGCCCTCTTCCCTTCATCCAACTCCTGCTGCAGACCCCCATTCCATATATACTACTATGGGTTGAGGAGGAGGAAGAGAAGGAGGTGGACACCTGCTTATCTTTCTCCTCTTTTCCTTCTCCTCCTCCTCCTCCTCCTCCTCCTCCTCCTCCTCCTCCTCCTCCTCCTCCACCTCCCCCTCCTCCTCCACCTCCACCTCCTCCCCCTCTATTCTGCCCTCTCTGTCTTCCCCTCTTGTTTCCTCTTCTTTCTTACCTCTTTTCCCTGATATTCAACCCCCCCCCCCCCTTCCCCTTCTAAACATTACCTTGGTTCTTATTTCATAACGTCTCACTTCCCCATCGTATTATGCATGTCTTGTCGGTTTGCGGTTGACGTCCTTCTCCGGCGAATTTATTCTTTTTTCCACTGACAGCTCGTGTGTCCATCCCACTCCTGGGTCTCTCCCCCCCTCCCCCCCCCCCCCCCCCACCCCTGCTGGTCAGCTCCAGTTTATGCCTGAGTTTACCCGCAGTTTGCCTCTGTCCTTTTGTCGCTGGGTAATTTTTATCAGCCCCTTTACAGAAGCAAAGGTGACCTATAGGGACACCAGGAGTGTAGTTAGACACGGGTTGATTGCAGTTCTGTGGGGGTTGGGGGGGGGGGGGGGCGGGGGGAGAGATACGGAAGGATAGATACTAGCAGTGAGAGTAGGTGGGGGGTGGGTGGCGGGCTGACCGACTTCCCTGCCCTACAAATGGCCGTAAATAAGGTGCGTACGACGCTAGAATGGCATGCTCGTGGCATCACGTGGTCATCATGTGGATCGGCCCCCCGCCGCCAGGGGGCCCACCTCTATAAACACATCCCACGTCACTTCCCATCCCCTCAGATGGTCTTCCGGTCATGCCCAACCTGGCTCGGTAGTCCGAAAATGTACAATCGGCAGCTCTACACATTTAGTCAACTCTGCTATATTTGCCTGAAAAAATGACAAATACTAGGTATATCTGGGTATATTTGGTACTATTGCGTTAATTCTAAAGATCTGTGTGTTTTAGTTGGATTGTTTTGAACCTAATTTGTGGATACAACTAGATTCTTTGAGAGGATTGGTAAAGGCGAATTGTACATTTTAAGGGACCTCACCCATGATCTAGCCGCTGACGTCCCACATTGACCTATCACAATAGACCCTCCCACCACCGCAAGCCTAGTCATACCTTACCCCGAGCCTTCATTTCCCAATATATATGTATATGTCTCCATAAACTTTGAACCGTTTTTTTTGCACTACCTCTTTTCAGCCGATAATTTGCCCAACCGTTTACACCCTAGTATATAGGACGATAGGCAGCAGGCGTGCAATACGGCTCTTGATTGCGGCAGAAGGTTTTGTCATTGCTCCTCCGCTAGGTTTTTGCTTCATCAGAAATGACTCTACTCGCTATCCCGCTGGTCGCATTGTGGCTGTGGGCTAGGTACAGGCGCGATTAAATCTATTATCATTCATGCGATAGGGATACAATATCTGCTCTGCGTGAAATTGAGTTTGTTTTGTGGAGGGGCATATTTTTTTTTCAATGGGTCTTACGTTGTCACAGTAGTAATGGCTATCACCATTAATGTATTAAAGCATATTGGCATGGAAAAAGCCTTGGTGGTATGCTTGTGGGGAAGACCTTATACGACTTCTCGCTCTTTGGTCGTAATGGATGTGGTAACGACCTATTATATAGGCCATTTCCTTGACCAGACTCTAGTCTAGGCTCAGAGTTGAGAGTGCCCCTCCAAACTGAGGGAAAACCTCTCGTTCCAAACAGCAAAATACCATTAGAATCCCATTAGGACACCTACTCCAGCGCCGCGAAAGCCAATAGTGCAGTAGGCGTCCAATCACTGACATACCATTCTATCTGATCTGAGAGACTGAGGGCCAAGAAAGCCTTAGCGAAGTAGGCGTCCAATCACTGGCATACAATTCTTATCTGATCTGAAAGGCTGTGAGCCTAGACCGGAGCTGTGTCAGCAGTTGTATTGGGAAGGCAGTCGTGTAGAGGATTGTGTGTGGAATGGTGTGTGTGTGTGGGGGGGGGGGGGGGGGGGGAAGGGGGCTCCCCTCCTATCTCCCCATCCCCCGCCCCTAATTCCTATGCCGTTCAGCCAGCCGTCACATCCGTCCGCCCCAGCGAACATAGACATTAACCAGCCGCACTTAACGCTTCATCAGCGCTAGCCCATCCGACCTGCGTACCGCTATACTAGAACATGCTACACTTCTACCTACATCAAGGGCATGAATGAGTGGGGGGGGAGAGAGAAAGGAATAAAGAAGGGGGGGGGATAAGAGAGAGCAGAGAGGGAGGGAGCAGAGAGGGAGAGGGAGAGAAGGTAAGAGAAAAGGAGAGAGAATAAAGAGAATAGAAAAGGAGAGAGGGAGAGTAAAGAGAAGGAGGGAGCAGAGAGAAGTGGGGCTGGGGTTTAGGAAGGGTGAAGAGTAATGAAGAAACAATTGTGGTGCGTTCAATAATAAATCTTGTTAGAACAATTGAAACAAATCTAGCTGAACGTAATACCTACTAATACCAATTATATTCAGGCTAAATACATACAGAATATTATATATATGTATTAAAATGAAATATCATATTCTGATACCATATATTGTATATGGGAACCATTACAGAGCATGCAGTTTATCCTGATTAATATATGTGTACTCCAAGTATAACCAACTTGATCCCATCAGTGGAATTGTATTGCTTTATATTATTTGGTGGCAGCAATCAGGCTATTTAACCAGACCCGGGTAATGGAGGGCAGCGGCAAGTAGACATTGTCTCATGGCGTGTCAGTCAGAGCGTCAGAAAACGTACAGCTATACACATTTAGTCAATTCTGTTCAATTAGGCTGGACAATTATAAATACTAGGTATATATCTGAGTATATAATGGTATATTACGCTGTTTAAAAATATCTGTTTCGTTATGTAAACTGTATTTTGAACCTCTTTTGGGTAATAATTTGAGGTGATTGGTGAAGGTCAACTATACATCTTCTAACGATCTGGCCCGTGTATGCTTGGGCAGACAGCCCCACTCCGTGCCGACGGTTTCCATGCACTGGAGCCATATTTCGCATACACGTTGTTGATTAATGGCACCACTGCTTGCGTATATCCATCAGAATGCGATACAGTCTCAAGAATGCGGCCCTCATGTGCGTGCATACGTTAGCCTGCTGCCCACTGCCAGTGCAGCAAGGTCGGCGAGGTAGTGAAACCACCATGCAACGGCAGAGGGCGTGGGATGCTCCTGCTGTGAGTAGGATAAGAATCAGGGGCTTGGTAGCACCCTCCTCCTTCCTATAGTCCACCCACACCAGTTTGAGCCATCTGAGCTTCACCCTGCGCTTGTATTGCGTGTTTTATTTAGAGCTTAAGAGATGTATATGTCCCCATTTGTCTTAATACTAGTGGTGTCTGTTTGCGGGAACAGGAAAACACAGCAGAGACTACCTTTCTTCCCACTAATAGTTAGCAAAAGATATATATATGATGTAAAGACTGGAAATAAAGTGCTGGGCGGGTTGGGTTAGAGTGAATGGACTGTAACCATGTTTTCTGTCAGCCAGCTGCTTGCTCAGCTTGTTGGATCATTACTTGTATATGGTTTAACCCCCATAACCATCCACTGACTAGTCACTGCCTCACGCTCATTACACAGTCTAAGCTCAAAGATGATAAAGAGTCCCTTCAAACTGAGGGGAAACTTCTTGCTTCAAAACCGCAAAGTGCCATTATAGTTCCATCAGGACCGCAACAAATATTATAATCATGATATGACTATTAGGACGCCTAGTCCTGGACCAGGAAAGCCATTAGCGCAGTAGGCGTCCAATCACTGACAATCCATTCTTATATGATCTGAGAGGCGTTGATTCTGTGAAAGGCACTTCCAGTTTTCTTTCATATTTCTTTTCGATCGGCGAAGCCAGGATCTTTATATATATTTCTGAGTTCAAGTACATAAGAAATTAAGTATCAGTATCTGCGTTAACAGGTCTTCCTATTGAATCTGCTCCCCTTCTAGCTTACATGTGTAGCCTATACATTATAACTTGTTCAGTCTTTGGGACTGTATTTTTTTATAGCATACAAAAGTATTCAAGGGCTTAGATCGGATTTTTGCCCCTGCTTTTCGCAACCGACTGTTAATATTTTAAATGTTATACAATCATTATACTTCTTGCATTCATGGTCTACTAAGATATACCTCCTGCACAGGGAGACAACATCCCTGCCTTATTAAGAGTGTAATTTTCACTTATAGGAAACATCAATCGCCATTTATTTTTGTTTTTGAAAAAGCCATACCTCAAAATCTTAAAATATAAAAAGTAAAATATTTAAGAAGGGTGCATCTGTGCTTGGGGATGAGTGGTATGGGTATACTAACCTACCTATAGGCGCCGAGTCTGACTTGTGCCCTTCCTGTGGAAGTGTCATATATCCGACCTTCAACGAGGAGATGTTACCCTCTTGGGGCCTCAGGTTGGGCCTTCATCTTGTTTGCCTACAAGTCTGTCAAAGAACAGCGATCCACGAACAGTGAAACTCTTCCTTTTAGAAAACATACGTGTGTCCGAAGTCCATGGAGACTGCGAATCATGACTTGATATAATCGTGGCCATGCCTTTGTGGCATATCATTTCCCTCGAAGGTGAATTGAAATTGGAACGTGTTATTGTGGTTGGCGGGAAATGTGTTATTGCAGGCTGTGGTGGTGTACCGTTTGTTAATGAGATATTTGGATGAATAAGTCAAACTTGGGACACACGTCTGATAATTGTAGATATCTGTCACACAGTCTTTTTATATATTCATGGTTAGAGATGGTTATCTCTCTGCTCCCTCCCTCCCTCCCTCCCTCCCTCCCTCCCTCCCTCCCTCCCTCCCTCCCTCCCTCCCTCCCTCCCTCTGGCTTTGTCTGTCAGTCTCTATTTTCTCTCTCTCCCTCATTCTCTCCCTCTCTCTCTCTCCCTCTCTATCTCTCTCCCCCACTCTTCTCTACTCTTTCTCTCTCCCTTCTATCTACTCTTTCTATTCTCTCCCCCTTCCTCCTCTTCTCCACATTACCCAATCCCACCCTGTCTATACTCAGGACTAACTTTAAAGTTATTTTAACGTAGAAGCCTGTGTTATATTTAGATACTTTTTGAGCAGAACAAAACCAGAGCATCTGCCTAATCCCCCATGGATTCATACTTTCGCCAACTTCTGCCTCTGCTCAGAGCTCAGAAAATATCCCACCGACTCTCAGAGCCTGCCTGCAAAGGGGGACTGAAATAGCATTGCCGAGAATCCCATTTTTGAAAGCGGCCCTTGGGCCAGATAGGTTTATAATGAAAAGATGAACAAGGCACGAAGGCCTCTTTGACATTGGGATCGGATACTTTGCAACGAATGAAGATAAGAAAGCCAACGGTGCCGCCATTGCTACACTGCAGAGGCAGTTGGAAAAACAAAGGCCAGCGAATACTGGCTCTGGCAAGTTGGCGTATTGTCCCAAGGTTAGAATGGCAAGCCAAAGTCACAGTTATAGTGAATGAATGGATGAATTGTCCCAAGGTTAGAATGGCAAGCCAAAGTCACAGTTATAGTGAATGAATGGATGAATTGTCCCAAGGTTAGAATGGCAAGCCAAAGTCACAGTTATAGTGAATGAATGGATGGATGGATGAATTGTGCCAAAGTTAGAATGGCAAGCCAAAGTCACAGTTATAGTGAATGGACGGATGAATGGCCATAGTTAGAATTAAAGCTGTACTCTCAGTTAATATTGGTCAAAAACTGAAGATTTTCTACTTTTTGTTCCCTTCTTTTCCACCCCATCTCAAAGTCATTTGACGGATTTTGTCTGGTTGTTTTTGCTACAGGGCTTCATAAAAATCCACATTTATATTGCGGGGACCCGCCAAAATCCACTGTTGTTATGGCTTCACTTATTATCTTGGCCGATTCGACATCAAAATCTTATATTATAAACACATAACAGTTACAGCATATTGATAAATTCAGTCCAATAAGTGATAATGATGAGTAAATGCAACTTAAAGAGATGCTCACGACTTATATATGTATGCCAAGATGATTGGGAATTGGAATGCATATCATATTATATTCATCATCTCATATCTCGTAAACAGTAGTTTGTTTGACTTTTCACCTCTATCCTGGATGTATATCACGGTAATATCATAGTCAGCCTCAATATATCACTTATTATCGCCAGTGTCAGGTAGGATAAAATGATGAGTCCAAAGTAATCCGAGAATGTTTATATGTTTGGTTTCTGTCAGCCAGATTCCGGGCCAATGTAGAAAATTAAATGGAAATATAGTAATGCTTGGTTCGTTATATGATTAGCCAGACCATATCGAATGTCCCGAGCTATATTCCAGCGAGAAGAAGAGGCGATGGGCGTTTTGTGGGGGAACAAAACGCAGCGATAGATCACGCGATTAGAGCCCAGGATAGAGGAGCGGATCATACAGAAGATGTATACTGAACCTTATAAATATAGGCAAGCTCCGAGGTAGGAAAAACGCAGAAGGAGCGAGAGAATATATATGGGTCAGATCGTCAGAAAATTTACAATTGTCAGCTCTGCACATGAAGTAAATTCTGCTGGAAAATGGTAAATACTAGGTATATCTGAGTATATTTGGTGTTGCTTTGATTGAAGAGATGTGTACTTCAGTTATTTTGAAGTGTATTTGGAACCTCTTTTTTGTCTTAAATTTGAGTTATTTGAGAAGATTGGTCTTCAAAGACGAATGAGAAGATTGGTCTTCGAAGAAGAATCACAAGTACATTTTCATACAACTTCCCCACACATACAACACACCCAGCCATGTTGTTACGTGTTTACATCGATATTTATGTCCAACGCTTGGGCGCGATCTTGGTTTCGCCAACCACTCAACGCTGGTACGAGTTGGTTTCTGTAATTATTAGCAATCCTTTGGCGTATTGATCCTCAGCATGTTCGCTGGTAACTTATACAGAGATCGATGCCTTGTGTTTATGATGGCTAGTGTACATACATCAAGCAGAAGGGCTAATGAGTGTAGGCGTGGGCGATAGGCTGGCCTGTAGAGAGGATCGAGGCAGGCAGCCTTCAAATGAACTAATGAGAACGGTGGGTCAGTTTTACCGGTTCTTCTTGCTTTACAAAATGTCAAGGATTTGTTGTTGCTCGTATTATATTATTATTCTTTCGGGGTTGGTGTATTATCTCTGTATGAGTGAAATACACTGGTTATGTGGAAATCGATCGGAGCTGCTCTCGTCATTTGAGTATGAGCACATATTTGGATGCTAAGCGAGCGATTCTTAGTTGGTGGCAGAGGAGGAAGAATGTTGGATGTCGGTGTAATTACACCCTCTCTGTTAGAATGTGTCTCGTTTTACGCTCGGCTCCAATGGTTGTACTGCCATTTGGAAGCGGTAGAGAGGGCTGGCGGTAATGATGGGGGAGGGGGGGAGGGAGTTGTAGAATACAGATATTCTGCCCCCTTTGCAATGCGCTTAAACATTGGAGTCTGTATCCAAGAATCCTGGCAATAGTACTACTATTGCTCCTGCTCCCCCTGCTCTTCCTCCCCATCCTCCTGCTCCCCCACCTCCTCTTCCTCCTGCTCCTACTCCTGCTACTCCTGCTCCACCTCCTCATCCCTCTCTTGCTCCTCCCCCTGCTCCTCAACCACCTCTTCCCCCACCACCGTTATCCTCCTCCTTGGTTGCTCGTCCTCCTTCCCTATTTTAAAGAATGTTTTGACTGTTCTTCATTAATATCTAAGAGGAGAGGTGGAAATAAATAAATACAAGTTTAAAATGTAACGAAACGTCATCGCCTGCCTCAAAATCGTCACCATTGAATAATCACACCAATTAGCAGCCCCCTTCACCACCATTAATATCTAATAATTTAAATATGTATGCTGTGCGGATTTTATCTCCCTTCTTTATTTTCAACTGTTCTTTATTAATATGTAATATGTTTACTGTGATAGATTCATCATTAATATCTATAAATGGATAATTCATTAATACCTAGCATTAATATTATGGCAAATTATTCATAAATACCTAATATCTATATTGTGCTCACGAGCTTCTTAAGATTTTCTTTTACATACAAAAAATCTACGGACATGCTGTATTAATATTCCCACTTAATGCGTTTCCTGACGATGAATTTATCTTATTTCGTTCTTAAGCAAGTTCAGTTTTAAGAGCCTCTTCATTGACACCAAAACCTCATTACACCAGCATGCATGAATTTTCCCTCAAGTTAATTTTAGCAAGACGTGGTTGGTCACGGTTTCGTTGAAGTGATGAAACCACTTCGCTCTGGGCTAAATCCATACACACAAGCGCTCGGTATAATTGCGGCCCGCTCTTTGTTTTAGTTTGTTTTTCTGCTGCATTAATCTAACTGATGAAATATAAAGGCAGACTTCTCCATACACTGCATGTGAGTGGTCTGTTAGCTGCTACATGGACACCTAACCAGAGGACTATGCAAATTTATGCAGGATGCATTGCGGCGAGTTGTCCTCACTAGTGTGCCCCCAAGGCGCAGAATATCATCTGCATGACGCTAGTACATGCAGAGGCAATGACCGTCAGCTATGTCATACATGAGTCAGGTTGTCAGAAAATGTACCATTTACCCCCTCCAACAATCCTCTCAAATAACACAGGTATAAGACAGTAATGAGGTTTAAAATACAGTTCAACCTAATCGAAGAGTCTGTTCGAAGAGTCAATTCAATACCAAGTATATTTGGTATTGCATAGATTAAACACATCTGTTTGGTTATGTCGAACGGACTCGTTTCTTTTTCTAAAATTTGAGTTATTTGAGAGGAATGGTGAAGGTGAATCGTACATTTTCTGGCGACCTGACTCATCATGGGCTTCCAGCGGCGTTCATATATAGTCATGCCCCTGGCCCAATTATCCGCTGCTAGATTATACTCCTGTGTCACAGACTCATTCTTTTCCCTCTGTCAACGTTTGGGCGAAGTTACCTAAAGATGTACAATTGGCCTTCACCAATTCTCACCCAAATCCCAAATTTAAACAAAGAATTATATTCAAAATATAATCTACACAACCAAATAGGTTTCCTTATCAAAATATAATCAGATATGGGTGAAATCACATGAAAATATACAATTCGCCTTCACAAATCCTCTCAAATAACCCACATTTAAGCCAAAAATAAGGTTCAAAATACAGTTTAACATAACTGAACTGATATTTTGAATCAGTGCAATACCTAATATACTCAGGTCATTTAGCAGAATTTACTAAATGTGCAGAGCTGGCAATTGTACATATCCTGACATATACCTAGGATTATCATTTTGTGTCAAATCAAATTTAATGGAATTTAGTTTTAAGTGCAGTGATGCCCACTTGTACACATTCTGATGTTCTGATCCATTTACTGAGAGATGTTTGTTGGGAGGAGGAGGCGAAGTAAACATTGATCTTCTAGCTCTTGTAGAAATTGTTTACCATGCGCCATTGGTCTGTCTTTAAATGGACATTTAGCGAGCAGGCACCCACCCACCCATCCACCCTGTCTATGCATGCCTCTCTCACTCACTTTCTCCTTCTCCTGCCGTGTAAGGGTGCTGGAGGATTAGGGCATCGATCTGCTCTACCAATGTTGCTGGCCTGACCGCGGCATCTGGTAGGGGGGACATGCTGGAGGAACTGTCAAGTGACCAGGTACGGGACCTGTCCGCTGCGAGCGCTGACCACTCAGACCCAGGAGTGGCGCATGCCATTCATTCTACCAGGCCCAGCAGATAGCATCAACACCGTCATTATTGGCTTTTGTTTTTACCCACCGTCTCTCCCAGTTAACCCACAGTTGCTGGAAGGATGGAATAATTTCTCCGCTCTTTTATGAAGAATTAATTGTTGCCAAGAAAGTTTGTCTTCAAAAAAAGAAGCAGCATTTTGAAATCAACAAATTTTAATTGTCGCTCTCTCTTCTATGGATGGTAAAGACCAGTCCTCCTGCTTGGGATATGGCGCAAGACGCTGACTTTGAGGAATCGGAATGTGGTGCTATAAGTGGAGTCTATGCTCAGAGCCCTTCAGATCAGATAACAATGGTATGTCAGTGATTGGACGCCTATTGCGCTCCCTAATGACTTTCCTGGCCCAGAAGCAGGCGTTTCAATGGGATTCTAATGGCATTTTGCGGTTTGAAGCGAGAGACTTTCCCTCAGTTTGAAGGGACTCGCTCAAGCTCTGAGCCTAGACTAAGTGGACGTTATTGGGCTATTGTTGGAGCGATTAATAAAGTGTTGGTCCTGAGGGCGTTAAGGGAAATCTTGTAATCTTCATCGATCTAAGAAGGCACGATTCCACAGTGGGGGCTCAGTACACCTCTCTCCCTTGCCTCTCAGGAATGCCCTTCTCTGTTTGATACTTAAAGGCTTTTATTAAACGAGGGCCCCATAGCGATCGATTCGCCAGGACTCGAGTGTGACAGACCATAAATACTCGATTGAGCTTAAATAAATGAAGTACAGCTCATGTATAAGCCTTTCTGATATTACCCACAATTGAAATTGAAACAAGAGCTGCTGATGTCTGGACCCACGACCCTGCAGCTGCAACAGAGGCTGTGGCATCAGCAGCACCACCACTAACACCACCACCTCCACCACCACCACCACCAGTGCCTCCCCCACCACCACAACCTTCAGCATCACAAGCGACTTGGGCTGTATCATCTGCCTTTACTGACCAGCTGCTATACATATGGGTCAGATCGACAGCAAATGTACAATTGGCAGCTGTGCACATTGATTAAATTCTGTTAAATAATCCGGAAAATGATAAATATTAGGTATATTTGAGAATATATGTGGTATCGAATTGATTCAAAATATCAGTTGGGTTAGGTTGAACTGTATTCTACGCCTCATTTCTGTCTTAAATTTGGGTTATTTGAGAGGTTTGGTGAAGGCGAATTGTACATTTTCTGACGACTTCACCCATTATATGTATCTACCATCTGCACCCACAGGCTGGTGCAGCAGCCACAGCGGCCTCCCCGGCAAGAGCACCCACAGTTAGCCTGCTTCAATGAATGATCGATGAAAAATCAATACTCGCAAGCAGTCCGACTCAATTGACAGTCCTTGGTTGAAGCTCTGAACAAGTATATGCAATAAATCGTGACCCTTTTACCCCCAACTCGAAGCGCGGACTTAAATTGTTTGAATTTGCAATAGATTCCGGTGCTGTGAGATTGATTCCAGTCCAATGTGAAGCACAGTGGGGCGATGTGAAACTATAAACCCTTGTGGATGGGCCTAGCTAGACAATAAGTTATACTCCCAGAGCAAGGTCAATCGAGGGCGGGGAGAGATCATTGGCACTCGTTCATCGCGTTCCATAAATATTTAAATCTAATGAAAACTCGTGCCAGCATAATTCCTGCTAGGTAAATTGTTGTCAGTTATATCGATAACATAAAGTGTTTACATTCTATAAAAGTGACTAAAAATGTTCTCTTTTTGTTGTTACAGGTGAGAAAACGCTTCAGTATTAGTCCCGGGTAGGCGACCCGATACAGGTAAATATGAATGTTTAATGTCGCATTGACGGACGCTGAGAAAGACTTGTGAATATCTGGATGACGCGGCCATCTTATTGACAGTACACTTTATGATGTAATAGTGTTTATCGTAGGAAACATGGGTGGGCTTATTTCTAACTCTCTCTCTCTCTCCTCTCTCTCCCCCCTCCCCACCCCCTCTCTCTCTCTCTCTTTCCCCTTCCCCTCTCTCATTCCTCCTTCTTATTCTCCTTATTTCTAAGAACTACCTCTTCTTCACCTCCTCCTTCTTCTTCTTTTCCTCCCCTCCCGTTCTCCTTCTCCTTCTCCCCTCCCTCTTGTTTCCCAAATGGTACCTGTACTTCATATAGTTTAGGGTTCTTTTATATATAGATCTATTCAACACCAGGGTGGCCTTTTCTGCCTGGTCGATTCTGTGACATAGTTTCAGACGTCTCCTAGAAAGATGGTTATCATCAAGGCCAGAAGTTGCCCTTAAGGAGTTAAAAGAGTCTTCTTTTCTTTTTACCTTAACAACTACTTTCAGTGAGAACCACCATTTTCATTATCTAAATAGATAGACCAGCTAGACTGGATAAAGATAAAATGGAGAGAGGGAGAGAGAGAGAGAGACAGAGAGAGAGAGAGAGGGGGGGAGAAGGGGGTGATGGAAAAAAGAGAATAAAGGAAATAAAACTGTGACAGAGTGAGAGCATTGGTGAGCGGGAGAGTAAGAGGGAGAGAGTAATATAAATTGTCATTATTCACCAGCAGGCGGGGTGGCCTGCAGGCTAGGAGTGGGGTGATAAGGGAGGCAGAGGCATTTACATAACATTCTGTTTCTCGGGGGTCTATTATCATACGAGGAGGAGCGGTTATCTATGCGCGTATACATACATACATATCAGAGCGCATGGTAATGGCCCTTTACTACCGCCCTTCATAAAGCCAACTTTAATATATATAATATACCTTCCCCCCAGGACTAATCGCGAGAGATGTGATTCACTGGACCTAACTTGTGTTAACAATGTTGCACCAGTTGTAGATATTAATAAGTGAAATCATAAGGAATTGCCTCTGAAGAATACCAAACTAGCTTGTTGTTGTATTGTACAAAGAACTCGATATAATGGACATCGTGGTGTGGGATATGTTTAATTTCATATATTGGGATTATTGTAATTGATGGGCATGCTGTTAGTGTACAGTGTATCAAATAGCCTGCAGCTCCTATTTAACACCCCCACTATTTATACCATTTGATATGAAGTTATACACTATTTATATTCTCCAGGGAAAGCCAGCCTCTCGCTCCAAACCGCAAAATCCCATTATAATCTCCAGGGCCAGGAAAGTCAATAGCGCAGTAGGCGTCCAATCACTGACACACCATTCTTATAATTGGTCTGATCGGCTGTGAGCCTAGACTGTATATTGCCTTCCTACCCAAAGGCGGTAGTTAGTCATAATATATGACAGTTAGTGTGGGAACGCGGTCTGGGCGAAACTAAGTAAAGGCGGCACGCAACGACGTGACAATAGGATTGCACCTTAGAGTTATAGTGGACATGTCCCAGGTACACTCCGGGCCTTTCTTACCTGCCCCCCGCCCCTCCTCCCCCCCCCCCCCCCATGCCTTTTGTGCCCTGGCGGATGTCCTGGGTTCCACCCCACCATGGACCGACACTTTTGATTTATGTTAATTATTTTCCATTTCCTTCTTGAATACCTCTAAAGGTGGAATTAGAACCTGATACTGATAAGGTTAGTGATCCACTCTATATATATATGGGACGATGATATTGATGATAACGCTACCTTCGGGTGCACAGAACTTGAGTCTGATTGTTTTCTCCGTAAGTACGAGAGCTTTTTATGGCCTCTCCCATCACACATAATCATACACAATCCTGGCCACCGACAAGCCGCAGAGCATTTATTTCTTAATTGCTGGCGCGCATTGTCTCTATATATATACATAAAAAAATGCATCGGTTGAGAATATATATAATGAATCGCAGAGACTGCTAACTTAGACACTCCCCAATAGATTGATCTTATAATCTGACCCGCTTTTTTACTGTGTGGGTATTCGTTGCTATTAGGTGCACTGTTCAGAGCAAACTGGTGCAAGGGTCACTCAAGCGGGCCGTTTGCCGAGCGCACGCACGTATAGATATGTAGGTCTTTTCTTCTGGCAACTATTATGGGATGCCTGTCACAGGTGAGCGCCTTTGTGGAAACTAAAGCCGGCTGTATGTATGTACTATAGGTGGAGTGGTAGTGTGGTAAGGTAGGACAGGGGAGCACGGACATTTTAACACCACTGCTCTCTAGTTCTCTGTCGGTCTTGTTTCTCTCCATGTCTCTTGTCTTTCTCTTTCTACCTCTGCCTCTGCCTCCTTCCTCTCCCACTTATTTCACCTCTCCCTCTCTTGTCTCTCTCCTCCTCCACCTCTCTCTCCCCTCTCCTTTCCTCTCTCTCTCTCTCTCTCTCTCTCTCTCTCCTATGTCTCTTCTCTCTTTCCTCCCCGACCTGTCTCTTCTCCCCATGCCCCTCTACCCCCTCACTTCCTGTCCTCTCCAGCCCCCCCTCTCCCATTCTCTACTACCTCCCTACCTTTTTTGGCGCCTGATCGCTACCACTGCAGTGTCCCGTGCCACGATGAAGAGGCGACTTAGACAAAGAATTAAGGAATTACAACCATACGCTTGTAAATAATGTACACAGACACATTAGCCACACCAGTGGTGGTGGTCCACACTGCAAGCTGGAGAAGGGTTGGTGCAATAATTAGTCACAAGAAGGAGAAAATGGCGAGGATAAATTGGGAGTTGAGGAAAGGACCTTTTGAATGTTGGCTGTCCTTTGCGAAGGAACCAAGCATGACCGTGTGGCCTTCAGCGAGCTGTGTTCATTCGCGGTGGCGGATTTCCTACAGAAAAAAGGATATAAAATATTTGACATAAATCCTCTGGGCTGCCCGTTTAAGGGATCGCTCTGAAACAAGACCCATTCATTGTGATTAGTTAATCGGTGCTTAACTAAGTGAAGGAGGACCAGTCAGCGTTTTCCAGAGATGATAGGATTGAAGACTCGCGAATAAGGTATTTATTTCTGTCAAAATAATCATTTTACCAGGTCCTTGGCAAGAATGAAGAATGGTCTGACATTGGCCCAATGGAAATGACATTCCCAGCCATTTTGTGTGGGAACGTTTTACAGAATGACTGGCCACAATGAACATAGCTGTAACGAGCCGGGTACGGTTGTATTCTCATCACCTGCCTTTGGTTTATCGGATTTATCACTGATACATATTACAGATTATTTATTCTCGCAGGTCATGAATATTCATGAGATAATATGTCAGTAAAGAGCCTGTTCATAAATTTATGCATTATTTCTCTTCCTCTTCCTAACATATACCAAGTCTGTAATGGAACATGTTGTTGTACATAACGTTCCACCCCCATGCACAATCAATTATTATTTCCAAGACTTGGTTTTCTGATCTATACATAATATATATAATACATGTATATATAATAGCGTGTCAAGCCACTAAATAGGTCAAAATGTACACACTTCATAGCCAATCTCCACATGTAGTGAGGAAGGAATGGAACACACATATCATGTATTAGAGGGAGGAGGTATAGAGGCCAGTGTTGGGACATACCAAGTTGTAAAAGGTGTCTGTATATATGGTCCCACAGTTTATCTCTTAACTGACAAAGCACAGCATGTTTCTCCTGCCCTACATCCAGTATTTGTACATTTGGCTGACAATGGACAGGCTAGGTAGGTCTTTATATGAGTGTACCGGCGACTATATATGCATAGACCTTGCCATGCATGCACAGATTGGACAAACAAGTGTTATGAGGGCCGTATATTATTAGAAATCCCTACTGACGTTATTAGCCCGAAACATGTTCTTTTTATCAACTTTTAAATACCGCTGACACGTTATCGGGTCTGGTTGTTGGGTTATATACATGTACAATCGGCAGCTCGACACATGTAGTAAATTGTGATAAATTAGGCAGAAAATTGATAAATACTAGGTACATCTAAGTATATTTGGTATTGCTTTTATTCACGAATATGTTCAGTTATGTTGAACTGTACTTTTGAAACTCATTTTTTCCCTTTGATTTGGGTTGTTTGTGGGGATTGGTGAAGGCGAACTGTACATTTTCTGGCGACCTCCTCCTCTCATTCTGTGTCTGACGGTTGGCTGCCCCAGATGACAAAATTCCCAAGTCAACCCCAAGTCATAAAAGTAATATTAACTTCTCCCATGGTCTACAATACGGAGGATATATATATAAGCTTATTGACGATGGGAAGCACAGGGTTGGATGTATTTTAGTTTATTACCGCGACCCATCAAAGGAAAAAAATTGCCCACTTTAATCGAGAGATATCGTGACACATGCAAGAGCCTCCATAAAGCTCTTAGCAAATACATATATACGTACATATACATACCCACGTACTTCTACCAATACTTGGAGGGAGGGGGTGAGTGGGGGGTTGGGGGCAAATATGAAAACCAACCTTTAGAGTGCGACTGTTGTTTCAAGCCCGCCGAAATTCAAACGCATCTTTTATTGCAATAATTGCTATGACCTCAGGTATTTGAGTTAGTGGGCCAATTCTGGGTTTGTGAAGGGCCTCCAAGCCTTCATGCAGTTATAATTGGACTTGATTACAGTGATCGGTTCATTGACACCTTTACAGAGTTACCTTCTGTAGGGGGATAAGATCGTGCTGATATGCTGTTCCCAAGTGTACAAAGTGTATGGGAGTGAGCTGCCAAGGCTGTAGTTTTACCCGTATGCACTACTATGTAGGGAGTGCATACAGGCAACCATGGATGACAGGTGCATTGGATGACCACAGCACCTGTTTAAACCTCCCTCACCTCCTCCTCCTCCTCCGATACGCTTTGCTGATGCCTGCTTTATGTGCTGAACAATTATGAACAACCCCTCTCTGTGGTTCTCCCCCCCTCTCTCTCTCCCCTCTCCCCCTCTCTCTCCCACAGTCCCATCCTCTACCTATAATATAATATGTAAATTATTTTATTAGAGAGGTACACCAGTCACACATTATGACTTCAAATAGTGTCCAAAGTCCTTCATGCTTCAGGAGCTCATTGCCAGATATCCCAACTTGTTCCGTCCTGTTACAGCTAATACTGTATAGAAGGCTACATACAGAGTGGCAGAAGAGAATACAAACTCACAAAGTCTTTATTATTGTTTAGGTGGCGGAGACAGCACCCCGCAATGGACGAGCCAGAGACTCGTATTTTATAATTGGCATCCCACATCACGCAATGCTGTTTGCTGTCAGCTTTTGAAGGTATAGAACATGGGTCGGGTCATCCGAAAATGTACAATGGACAGCTCTATACATTTAGTACAGTCTGCTTAATTAGTCTAACAAATGATGAATAGGGACCGACTACTAGGTAGATCTGAGTATGTTGGTATTGTGTCGAATCAAACAATCTGTTCGGTTATGTTGAAGTGGGTTTTGAACCTCATTGCTGTCTTAAATATGGGTTGTTTGAGAAGATTGCTAAAGACGAATTGTACATTTTCAGGCGATAGCTAGGTTTTAGTGTTGAGTCATCGGTCACAGCCGATTTGGGCTAACTGCTGATACAGTCATTATCAGTCATTATATATTTCATACCTATTGTCCACCTGTATCCAGCACGAATTAAATGACTCATAACCCATATGCGGATGTCACTGTCTATTGGAACAATGTGACGACATAAAACGTGCCCCTCCATAATTGCAGCCCCCAACCCCCCACAAACCCTTACCATATCGGAGACCACCATATTACATCATTACTTTTAAATAGATTCTTTTATGCGCATACCTCCTTAGGTACTGGGGCTGCAATGGGTCTTTATGTGAGGGGGTGAGCGGTGAGATTTTAAGGCGTGCTTGGATTTCCTTTCCTGGTGTCAACTTCCCCATTCGACCATTGCAGCGACCGCATTCATTGCCACAGTGTTTTATGCACTTTTTGTTTGCAAGTCAAGGGTGAGAAGTTGGCAGGGAAAGGGTCCATGTGCCGAGGGGTACACGTGTTCCTGTATGCTTGGACTGTTGGCTGGTCGTTCCAGGCATATCTTTATTGATTTCTCTGTATCGTTGTCCATGGTTGAGATAGCCTTGTTGCTGTCTACATATAATATATACGCTCTAGTTCGTTCCCTTTCTGTGGCCAAGGAACTAATCTATAGGCCTCGATTTGTGTGAAATCTTTTAGATTGAGAGAGATGTGTGAAGAGGTGCTGAAGCATGGACAAGATCTAGCTCATCTGAGGGCAAAGAGGTAGAGATTAATGTGGGATTGAATGAATGAAGGGGGAGAATGAAGGAGGGCGATGACAATGATCCGTTTAGAGAGTACACTGATCTCACTTCTACTGTTGAACTCAGGTACAAATGTACCCCCTTTCAAACGTAACAACCACTTTGACACATGTTGCTAGGGTGAGTTAGTACAGTTTGGTAAAAGCAACAATGTGCTTACAACTGGGCTAGATCATCAGGGTATGTACAATCAGCAGCTCTACACGTTTGGTAAATTTCTACTAAATTAAGCTGAAAAATAGTAAATACCAGGTATATCTGAGTATATTTGGTATTGCCTTGATTCAATAAGTCTGTTCGGTTATGTCCGACTATGTTAAACCGCATTCTTTTGTTTTAAATGGGTTATTTGAGAGGATTGGTGAAGGCGAATTATACAGAGTCAGGTGACATCACCCTTGTACATAGTTTCAGGCTCTAAGTAATTGCCCCACGCTTTGCACGTTTCTCCCTATTATTTCTTACATTCCACATTTACCAAGGATCCTTAGCTAAAACATACCTGGTTGGCCAAGGACCTTTCATACTATCAGATGTACCTAACCACTGTTGGTCTCTTTGATGAAGTGCTTTTCCTTGACTCAACTCAAACTACTTTAAAACAAGTTATCAGTTGATTTTCCATGCAACATCTGCAGTAGATATGAGATGAGAGACTCCATATTTTGTTGAGGAGAAATAATGCCAAGAACCTCACTGGATCATGGGCTTCGACCCAGTTTGTTGCCTGGAGAAGTGAGTGCCTGTCTGCTGTAGCCTCGGGGGAGTGGGTATCGTGGTCGGAGCCCCAATTGTGAATACTATAGGGTATTGAGAGTTTGCATGTGTCGGGGCATTATGGCATGTGGGGCAGCAGGTCCAATCCGCATACTCATCTTCTTGTCTTTCTTCGTGCTAGCAAACAGACAAACAGACATTAGGGTGAAGTGGCCAGAACATATACAATTCACTCTCACCAATCTTCTTAAATAATCCCAATTTTAAGACAAGAATAAGGTTCAACACAACCAAACAGACTGTTTGAATCAAGGCAATACCACATATACTCAGATATATCTTAGTATTCATCATTTTCTGGCTAATTTAGCAGAATTTACTGAATGTGTAGAGCTTGTAATTGTACATATTCTGACGACTTGGCCCATTAAATATTCTGCCTTCCTTTGCCTCCGTTCCCATCATGATTATTATACAGTGTCCGTTTTTTACTCCTCTTGTACCACGCATTAACTACCAAATGTTGCCTCCTCTGGGGAGTGTTCTTTACTGCCAATTTCCAGCATTACGTTTGAATGTGATTAATATCTAAATACCGAGTCTCGCACTTACAAGTATCCAACGTGTAATTCAACCTGGCCATTTACCTTTATTTCTTAAAGTGTTAAAATGAAAGATTATCCCTGAGACTGGTCCTGTCTAGTATAGTGCAGGGAAAACATCAGGAAAGTTGTGGCCTGGCCACGTGTTTGCTTTTGTAACTCGGCGATTTCCGGAAAGAAAGAAAAAAGAAAAATGCTTCCTCACCACATGACAAGTACTTCCTTTGAACGCTTGGCTTGAAACGCCATTTCATTTCAAGGTTGACTGTATCCATACCCTATGTGTTCACCATTTACTTGGCCAGTGAGGAATCGGCAGTGACAGGGTGATAGAGAGGGATAATATGTGGGTGAAGTCGCCCGAAAATGTACACTTCACCTTCGCCAATCCTCTCAAATTACCCAAAATGTAAGAAAAAAATTATGTTCTAAATACAGTCCAACATAACCGAACCGGTCGTTTGAATCAAGACAATACCACATATACTCAGATATACCTTAATATTGACCATTTTTTAAGTCTTAACTTAGCAGAATTTACTCAATAGAACGGCTGATTGTACATTTTCTGACGATCTGTCCCTCATAATAGTCATCAGCTCGTGAATGGTGTATAAATAGGGGAATAGCAATGCTCTAGTGTCACAAAAACAACTGGCTTATTATTATGGGTAGGTTGCAGTGGAGCTGGCAAGAGAAGATAAGACTATTGCCCTTCCCTTCTATTACAGATCAGGCGCGCTTTGCCTCCGACTCCTATAATCTTCTATCCCTATTCCCTTTCCTTTTTCCCTGCCACTAACATGTCCCAATTAAATAAAAGTGCAACTGCCTGGCATAAAACATGCGGCTCCCAAGAAGGAAAAACTAGCAGCATTAGCCCGGTGTCAAGCAGTGCACTGCTATGTTTTGTTTCTCGTTAGATGGTGGATGAGAGAGTCCTGCAAATAGATTTATTGATCTCGGGTATGTGCTGGTAGCACTGGTGTAGTAGCGAAGCCATCCCGTCCAAAAACTGGCCCCTTCTGCTCCGTAGTTTACTGCCTCATAATAAGAGGAAAGCCAAGAGGGATCAGCTCGATTGCTCGATTTCAACGAGTACAGTTTGAAAAATAATTGCCTGTAACTAGGGCTGGTTTAGATGACAGAGTTGTGCCCTCGACAAGTAAAAAATACATTTTAAAAACACACCCAAAAACGCCAGTACCCCCTTCATAGAGTTTGCTGCTATCTTTGATACTAGCGAGCAGAGCTCTGCCAACTTTACCATAAGCTTCCTCCTCAGGCAGCGGAAAAGTCATTCCCTCAAACTGTCTACACAGAGATGGGGGGAGAAAAAAGTCCTTTATCGCCTGGTGAAAACTGCTGGTCGGTGGCTAGATGCCAGAGAGGAAATAATCGCTGAATCAGGCCTTTAGGCTTGGTTTCATTTTAATGTTTAATACTTATTTCCCATGGCGTGACTGCATGTATGTATGGGTGTGCACACAACTCCCTTCTATCGGGTTTCAATACAGTCGTACAGATTTTGTTCATATAGTTTTATTCCCCCTTCGTATTTGTAAAGCGCTGTAGTAAGGGTCCCTGTGTGATATGTTCTGACAAGGCTACTTTCAAGCTATATTGCTTGTGACACGAGTGTACTACTATGCACATATTAACGTCGGAATCAATAGAGATTTCGATATATGACATATAAACACAGATATGGACTAAAGGGAGACTTCAGCGCCGGCTTTGATTCAGTTCAATTAGCCGTCTTCCCGCCTCTCCAGTCCTTCTGTGACTGTATGTATGCATTACACAAAAACCCTATTCAGTTGATATAATATATTGTTCAGGACGGCTCCTTGTGAATTGGGAATCAAAAAGAAGCCACATCTACTCCCTGGAAGCCACTATACATCTCCTCCCCTAATACGATTCTATACATCCTGATCAAAATGATCATGAACTTGGTGTCAGTTCATTTTACAGGAGATTCTTCCGGAGCAAAGAGTTGAAATTCCTGTGTAGGCAGAGGGCCATTGTAATGCATTAAACCCGGACCTAACTGGGATGTTCTAAAGTGGTGCGGGGTGGGGGTGGAATCAACTATATATAGAGACATGACCCGACTGTCCTGAAAGTCTCCCCTCTCTCTGTCTCTCTCTCTCTCTCTGTCTCTGTCTTTCTCTTTCTCTTTCTCTCTCTCTTTGTCTCTCGCTCTCTCTCTATCTCTTCTCTCTCTATATATCTCTCGCTCTCTCTCTGTCTTGTCTCTCTCTGTCTCTGTCTCTCTATCTCTTTCTCTCTCTCTCAATGATTTGGCCTGGTATCTTTGCACGAGGTGAATTACAGAAAGGACCCAGTGACACCCCGCTCTGACCCACCATCGATTTTCGCCCCCTTTAGCCTCTCGCTCCAAATGCCATCGCGCCACTGATAAGTTTGGCGGGAGGATCGGAGGTTTGATAGCCAGGCGGGAAGCCCTCGAGTATATATCGGGGTTCCCTAATGGGTCACATCGTCAAAAAAAATGTACAATCGCCAGCTCTATTTTAGTATATTCTGCTAAATTCGGGCGAACAATGATCAACACTATGGGTATACTGAGTATATATTTGGTACTATTGTGTTGGTTAAAAGATCCCTTTGGTTATGTTGGACTGTATTTTTAACCGCATTTTTGGTCTTTAAGATTGGGGAAGTGCACTTTTTCAGGGGAATTCACCCTAATACTAGCCTGTTTCTAGTGTGAGTGTGTGTGTGTAGGGGGGGGGGGTGGAGGCGGACTGACTGTATTTGTGTGAGAGAGTGTATATAAAGATCTTATCGAAGCCACTCGTGCACTATAAACACACTGGAGGAGAATCATGGGTTTTTGGGTAGTGGCAATTGGGAAACAAATATAGGCGTCCCACTATATTGGGCGCTGTAGAGTGTTATTTACAATTGCTGCTGCCTGCAATAGTGCTGTGGATATTTGGTATTACACGACGTTTGGTATTACCAGCCAGCTTAGCTACAGCGTGAGGCAGAGCTCGAATTGCAAACCAAACCACAGTAGTTTGCTAATGGCCGTCGCAACTGGCAGTGGCACCAGTTTTATAAATGTTCTTAAAATATAGGCATTCAAATTATTTGTTGGGGGGTTGGAGTTATGTGTGTGTGTATTTCTCCTTTTCCTGGTATAGAAACAAAACATTTTTTATTTTATTTTTATTTTTACATTCTACCTTGACTTCTGATTACTATTTTGTATCATGTCCTTATTTTTCTAAACTATTGAGATACGATTAAGGCTATATGTAGAGAAAAGGGAACCCAGATATCGACCTTGTAGCACATATTTATGAATTTAAACTATTCATTCACAATCTCTACATGCGTATGAGATTGAACAGCAGGTGGTTGCACTCGAATAACTTTGACACTGTATGCAGTAGCCAAGCTATTCTTATTTGTAACAACACCTCTTACTGTGTTTAAAAAGTTGAGACTTGCCCCAGCATAATCTTAATGAAGCCTTATTACCCATGCAGTACATGTGGAAAGGAATCTGTATGAAATAAGAGTGCTTAAAATTGCCTACATAAATATTGTTCATGCAAACACACCTGAAATATAATAGCATTAGTGGCGTGCTTTTGTACATAAGTAAATAAGTGAGACTTCGTGTTCCTACATGTATATATGGGTCAGGTTGTCAGAAAATGTACAATCAACAGCTCTACACATTTAATCAATTATGCTAAATTAGGCTGAAACATGATAAATGCTAGGTATATCTGAGTATATTTTAAAAAAACATCTGTTCAGTTATGTTGCATTTTTAAAAATCTAATTCGGGTTATTGAAATTCGGGTTATTTGAGAGAATTGGTGCCAGGGGTGAATTGTACATTTTCTGACGACTTCGTCCATTATACAGTAACACACATGTGGGTGGGAGTGGTGACGTCACGACTGTCCTATGGGTGCCTTCAGCCTCTGATACTGGAGTAAGCGGTAGATATAAATGGGGCTTTGCAGCGGGCATCCCCCAAAATCTGGCTTTAGCTTGTGCTTCTTATATCTGCACCCCCGGCCAGTAGTGATGCGTGCAAGCTTGTCTTCATCCCAAGTCCTAAATGACTAAACTGCCAGTCCGCTGGGCAATGTATGTTTATAATTGATCGCTATCGTGAATGACTTGGTCTTTTAGAGTTGAAATTTGAATGGATATGTTATGATTAATATGGGTCGTATGTTATACCATCATCAGTTTCATACTGGACCATTATTTCAATCTCATTCTGCTATCCTAAAGATATCAAAACCGGTAGCAACTATTGTATGAGTCGGGTTGTTAGAAAATGTACAATTGGCAGTTCGTCACATTACGCAAATTCTGCTAAATTAGGGTGAATAATTGTAAATGCTAGGTACATCTAAGTTTATTTGGTATTGTGTTGTTTCAATACATCTGTTTTGTCATGTTGAACTGTATTTCAAACCTCATTTTTGTCTAAATTTGGTTATTAGAGAGAAGTGGCGAAGGCCAAGTGTACATTCTCTGGTGTCTTCACCCTTATACATTCTACATTAAGGAGTACCATTTCTAACAAAGTAGATAGAGTGCATCGCTCGTGTAATGGTACACTCGTCCATAGTGTATGAGCTGAATGCACACACGGTAGAACTGGACATCTCTATACTATAAAGGAGCATAGGTTAGTAGATAAATAACACCAGCAGAACGGAGTATCAACACAAGTACCAAGCCTATACTTGTATTGTATACTCTAAATTAAAAGAACTGTGTGACTGAAAAAAGCTACTTTGATGTGTATATATTATCAAATGCATTTGTACGCAATGGGACACTGGGGTAAGTGAACAACGCTGTTATGGGGACTTTGTTTATCCAGTATAAAGTTATATATATATATGATTTATTTAATTTTAAAAAAAAGAACTGTAGCTATTTAGATCTGTCCCATCTCTCTTAAATCCTCCACTTGGAATCCATTTGTAACCACCTTTCCACCAATAACACGGGCTTCCATAATACCCCACATATGGCTTTTATTACCCACCGTGTATTGGGGGAAAGTTAGAGGAGGTGCGTGTAGAACATGGAGGCGGGGGATGCTAGTAAAACAATTGTTGAATGCTTGCCCATCTGTTCAGCCGTTCTACATGAGTGGACGTAGTACATAGTATAAAGCGGGGGCTGTGCAATCTACAGGTTCGGGTCAGTTGGACTGTTACGTCACTCTACGCCATATGTCCGTCCGTCGATGGCGAATACATTAAGGAATTTAAAGGCTCAGGATATTACAAGCAGCCTCTATACATTTAGTAAATTCTGCTAAATTCTGCTGAGAATGGTAAATTGTGTATATATATACGGTATATCTGAGTATATTTGATATTGCCTTGATTTATACAATCTGTTTGGTTGTGTTGAACTGAATGTTGTACCTCATTTCTGTCTCAACTAAGGGTTATTTGAGAGGGTTGGTGGCACATGTTCACACAACTCCAGCCATATGGGATGTTGCCTGCCTGTATGCTATTCTACGCACCGTACCGTTGGTGGTATACGTACGGGAGAAATAGGATGGGAGGAGGAAGGAGAAGAGAGAAAGGGAACAAGCCCGGCCGTATATATAAGGGCTATATTATAGCCAGCATAGGTATGTGTATCTGCATACCAGTATCCCCTGCCCGTGCTATAGCTATAGCGCTGGAGTAGGGAAGTGATATGGATGGGGAGGATGGAAGCTGCGGGTAGTATACAAATATGAGAATTTGTATCGGGCAATTAACCTGCTGACGAGCAGGAGAAAGCTGGAGGAGGGAGGAGGTCAAGCTCGGGGCTGCTCGTGTTGGACTAGTTTCGTCATCTTGCTGCTGCCTTTTCATCCGAATAGAGCTCAGCCCTGCTTGCATGTGCTTTGTGGGCCAAGCTTGCTTATGAATTAATTACATTCGGGCGTTGAAATGATCGTTTTAATTGGGTCATAGCTTATATTTTAGCGCTGGGCCATGGTCGGAACATAATAATAGGCTGGGAGCGGGAGCAGGAGCAGGGTGATTAGGAAGAATTGGAGAGTGAAACTGGCAGTTGAAGGCGGGTGGGAGGGGTCGGCGAGGAACGCAATGCTACTATATAGTATAGTTTCATTATTCTATTGTTTAATTCGAGCGCGATTGTTTCAAATTGCAAAGTTGTTTAAAGTTGGTAACTTGTTTGTGCTGTGGGACCCCGTGCGGCTGCCTTGGCAGTAAGTAAGTAAGGCCTCCCGAGACTTGTCACCATGAACGCCAACGTGTCCAGATTTGTCCCGTCTGTAGTCCATTGAGAATGCGTCACCATATTTATTCAAGGGGCTTTGGGGTATTGAATCCGCCTTGTGCAATGTTACATAAAACAAATTTTGTCCATACCGGCGCTAGTGGAGTAGAGGTTCGATCAATGGGGCGGTCAGCGGTAGGTCCGGCCACTCGGACAATGGTCAGTTGGCCCGAGGCTACTGTATGTCCTATAGGTTGGTGTATAGATTGGTCAGTGGAACGGCTACCCCCCACCCCCACCCCCCATTCTTGCTCTACCACCCCTCCCTACCCTCCTTCCCACCACCACTAGGGTCGCCCCGATCTGCCTGTACGGGCTGGTATACAGACTAGTGCATGCATGCACATACAGCGTGCACACTACTTACTACCTCCTCCTCCTCCACCTCCACCTCACACACACACCCGACCATAAACTTGTAGGCAGTAGTTGCTCGACACTGCAGCGCAGGCGTCCTATACCTTGGTTCTTGCACAAGGCGGCTGCTACCACCACCACCACCTCACTCAATGGCAAGCCATGGACAGGCTCAGACAAGACCACTGAGGTCGTATTGGTAAGCATCTATAGCCAATAATCTCACCGGCTACCTATAATAATATATATTCCACTACATCTTTCCTCATTCTTCTTGTCACCTCTACAACACACTGTGCCTTTGGGATACTTACTTACTAGTTAAGCGAGCACTACTGCTGCTACCGGACACAGGTAGTTTTTTTGTCGGAGGAGGAGTAGAAGCCATTCATTCCAAGCAGACTGCGTGTGTGCGTGTGTGTGTTGTATAGGGTTATTGACCCACGCAGGTAGTACGACTGGCTGGCTGCTGTCACAGGTGACAAACCCTCCTTCCCCGTCGTACCACTCACCACGTGGAGGCCTACCAATACACAAGCTAGCGATCGACTGACTGACTGACAGGACAAACTGTCGTCTCTTTATCGTCCTCCTCCTCCTCTTGGCTTCTACTACTACTACTACCTTACCTCCCTCCTCAGGCTTCTTCTCCACAACTCTTCCATTCAGCGTGGGAGAGCGAGTGATAACGTGTGTATCTAGGTGACAGTGGTAGTGTGTGTTCTCATTTGCCGTACCTTGCTGTAAATGATACCTGCAGGTGAGTACAAAGTACAGACGTTGTCATAGAAACCCAGGTAAACGCGAGGAATTAGGCCTCTCTCCCCCAATATGGCGGGAAACTGGGGGATTTTACGGCAGACGACATTTGGGCCATGTGTGTGGGTCTTGGCGCGAAGTTGTGACCCCGAACCGTCATTTCTCCCAGTGCATGAAGTTTCGGCACATATATAGATACTACAGCCCTATTACTAACTATTGTGAATTATTTAGATGGATCTCCCCACTTCGCTTCCCCCCATATTTTAATAGTAATGATGCTATGCTTGCAATCGTGGCCTGTTGACGGTTACCTAGTATTGAACCTAACATGGCACTCTGCCTGCACAGGCGTATGTACGTACGTATAGATTCGGCTGTTATAATGTGGTTCAATAATCTTCCAATTTGTATAAGTAAGAGCTTAGTGGGTTGCCTCAAATCCAGTGTCACGACCCGGTATTGAGAGAGAGTGAATTAAAACTTGTGGTTGCATTTTAGTATTAGGTGCATGACTTGACAGCTCCGGGTCTAGTCACTGATGAAAAATGCTGTCACGCTTGGCTAAGCATATATAATTTGTCTATTTGGGTTAGTGACACTTAGCATATATAGCTTTCGCGGTTTGCGTTCGTTTTATTTAAAGTGTCCTGATTGATGGTTTGTTGTTGGGCTATATCTTTGTATTGAAGAGACACATATTATATATACCATTTGACCAAGATTAGACATATTCTATTCGAATGTTTTTAGAACAGAATATATATTGATTTGGGTTTTTAAACTATTACAAAGGCTGTGAGAGTAATTGATAATTGAATATTTTCCTGGTTGTTTTGTAACTATGATATTCTAGTACTACTCGTACCAATAGGCAATACTCAACAATCATTATAGATATAATTGACATTGGATATATTTATTTTGCACCTGAGAATGGTTCGTTCTGTATTCTCAACCTAAGTAGAAGCTTGTTGATCAGCAATATGGCTGAAGTCACCCGATGTATTAGGGGAAATCTAAAGTATGGCACACCTCACATTAACACAACTGGCCCGGAGCAAAGTATATGTGAGATGGCATGTGGACCCTGTAGTGTTATTTGCATTCAGCTTGTTCAGTTCGTTAAGAGTATTAATCCTTCTTTTCTCCAGGCTGGTATTTTACTCAGCTCGCCCTGTGGAGGTAGTACAAAAGCTCTAAGCCCACACCTTGGCCCTCCTGCCGGGGAAACTATGGGTAAGCACCGTGTTATTTGAACAAAAGACTGGCTTAAGTTAGTCTGACATGTTTGGGCATGTGTTTCTGGACCAAACCATGTTCCCCTGCTCTCTCTCTCCTTCTCTCCCACAAGTCCAGCAAAATAGTTAGGCCAGTGGTGGTCAGTTGCTGGTCAGTCGCTGGTCACTACTTGGGGCCCCTGGCAGCAAGCAAGGAAGCAAGGCAGTGAGGCCTGCTTTTCTACTTGAACACAAGCAACCATCTAGGTGGAGGTGGTGGTGGTGGTGGTTGGAAGTGGTGGTGCGCTGGTATGCCGTTGGTATACTAGTACAAGCGGTGGTGGTGGCAGCAGTGTTGAGTGTGCTGCTTCTGCCCATGCAGAACCAAGGTCATTGGACAAGCGTTTTTGCTGTTTGAAAGGTCATCAGTATCAGGGTCACATAGATCATCCTTACATGGGAGAAGCGAGGTCCAGGAAGGGCCCTATGACACATGTGATGACTGGATGTTGTCTTGGGTGTGCGGCGGGGAGCTGGAGGAGGAGGAGGAGGTGGTGGTGGAGGAGGAGGAGGAGGAGGAGCGATGCTTCAAGTTTTTGCCGCTTCCCAGGGAGAGTGATCATTGGCACTATGCTGGTGCTTGCTACACAGCCTTGATGCCAACCATGTGCAGGCCTGGCTTCCCACCACTGCAAACCCATTCATACGCAGCCTGCGCCTGTCTCTCTTGTGATCCTCTCTCTATATATCTACACTACCTTTACACATACACACAGCAGTGGAATAGACCATATATATACCAGGAACAGTGTCACTCAGAGGGGATTATGTGTTGAAGCAGATCAATCACTTCGATTTAAAAGCATTGGTATGTACTGGCTTAAAGTTCTACTACTACTTCTTCTCCCCGTGTGTCAACCACCCATAGTGGTTGTCATGTTTATATGCTGGTTGCTAGAGGCCAGCCTAGTATCTGAGGTAGCAGCTGTGCCATGCCTACCAACCAACCAACAAACCAACGCCTTGTCTCTTCTTTGCTTCAAGCACAGCTTATTCTCCCTTTACGAAATGCCTCGCCAATAGAGATAGCTGGCTTTTTCAAGCGATGCCAGCCAAAGTGACCGCTCGCAAAAGGCTGAAGGGTGACGGAGAATCCCTCATGGACAATTCTTAGGGTCGACGGCTGTGGACTGAAGAAGCCCGGGCGGGTGCCAGCAAGCGACCATCTGATTGGCTGTGGTCGCCGCCATATTGGGCCTCGTGGCAAGCTACTAGGTCAAGCCTGAAACGGCAGCAAGTATCTAGCCTTGGTGCCTCTAGATGACTCGCTTTTAATCAGGGCAGGCATGCTGGCAAATGCTCCTTCATATCGACTCTATCTGGGATATTTATCTGCGCTATTTTACATTCGGTTAAGGTAGATACATACGCTTAGGTATGCTGGAATGCTGTGTCTTTGCCTTTGGATACTAGTACTGTGGTTGCAGTGTGTAACAGTTCATGTATGTTATATGACCTTGAGAGACCGACCACCCAACAGCAAGCTGTTGCCAACATAATTAATAAATTCTTTAAACATTGTCACCTTAATTTAGATAAGGATGCGAGCGCTTATATATGGGTGTTATGCTCGTTAGCCATTCTGACGCGATGCTCTTGTGTAAATGCATTATTCAAATACAATCAATGAAGCGAGTGTTGCAAGGCGAGGTAGCATGTGATTACTCCATGGGTTAGTACATGAATCCCATTTACTTCTCCACTGACAACATGCTTTAGATATGTACCTGGCGCAGTACTCATAGCGACCGGTCATTTTCATTGCATCCAGCCATATTTTTCTTTCAACATCTCTTTATTTTTTCTCTTGATGAACCAAACCTTTATTTGATATAAGGCTTTCTTTTAGTTTTTATACATGTATCTATAGGGAATATTTGACCTTGGTATTGTTCATGGGTGACCTTTCTGTTCTTTGCTCGTTAGCTGTTTGGGGATTACCTTGCCGTAGATGCAATCCAAACGTGATAGAAAGGGAAAGGGTAAAGGCGTGGGCAATGTTTGAGACCGCCAGCGAAGGCTGAACCAATTAGTGCCTCCATGAAATTTCCATGATTTAGGAATTATAGAAACCTTCCTCAAATTGCCCGTTGGGTTCTCTTTAATGGGCGATAAAGCAGGCATTACTAAAGGTCATGCTTTAACTTAAACCCTTCCATGCATTGATTAAACTTTAACTTTTCAGAATCTCTTCAAAAGAGTTGAAAAATGCAGCAGTTTCATTCGTAATATGATTTCAATGTTGTTAATATTATTGCTAGCATTACATCGTTCATTTCTGTTAGCTTAACCTTGTCGAAAAATAATTGGCTCGTTACAGTAGGCATGAAGTCAAGAGTGGATTTTCTTTTATCTTTTCAGCGCTATGAGAAAAACTACAAAAACTGGCACTTGGCGAAAGCTGAGCTGAAAGAGGAGAGTTCCCGTGTGTTGAGGCAACGTATCAACCTCCAGCATACACTGATCCAGAAACAAGATGAACTTGCTACTGAGAGGAGAAAGATCCTAGCTGAAGATGCTGCTCGGGTATGTCAACCTCCCACACCCTCTCTCCTTTTTTCTGTGAAGTTAACTTGTACTTATGTATATATATATGGGTCAGGTCGCCAGAATATGTACAATCGGCAGCTCTACACATTTAGTCAATTCTGCTAAATTAGGCTGATGAATGGTGAATATCTGAATGTATTTGATATTGCCTTGGTTAAAATGATTTGCTCGTTATGTTGAGCTGTGTTTTGAACCCCATCTTTGTCTTAAATTTGGGTTATTTGAGAAAATGAAGGCGAAGTTGTACATTATCAGGTGATCTCACCCATATGCATGTTTTCTATATTAACACACTACTACTACTACAACTATTACTACTACGAATTCTCCCTATTCAATCTTCTCGCCCTAATTCAAAGTTGTTTCCTGCTAATTGTTTCCACCGAGTGCTAACCTTAGCAACCGATTGAATTTGAAAGACGTTAAACTAACATTGAATCTCGTTAGGGGCCGTTCTGGGTAACAACACTAAGACCTGCGAAATGCTAATACGTTTGCTGGACATGTAATGAGGCACTGACAATCTTTAGGATGCCCTGTTACTAGGTTTGACTTGTGCGAAAGACTGGCATCACTTTGATGGATTGGCCTAGCTTTTATTTTGGCTGAGGCAATTAGACTTGGTAGGAACAGGAGCAGCCTCACCAATCTCGGTCAACATCATAAGCAGTGGCCACCATTGCTACGTAGACGCAAAGAGTAATGGCTGGGAATAGGCCCATAACTCAAGCCTGGCTTGTTGGGAGAAAAGATATTAAAGTGGTTACTGGAGGAGGAACTGATACATTCCTCCAAGGGTTTGCCTGCCTTCGTCTATAGACCAGCCCTGGAGATCGCTGGCTGTCCTTAATATAACTTCAGCATACTGTTCTTGGTTCATTCAGTCACTATTAATAAGCATGCATGTTGTAATAGCTTGGAAATGGGTCGACACCTTGGGGCTATGTCCTTATGCTTTAGGGCATGTAGTGAGTTAGGTCAGTGGAGGCTAGCGTGTACATGCATTTAATGAAGTTCTTCTCAACGCTGGCAAAGAATAGCCTTAGTATATCTAATATAGTTCCTTCCCTCGTCACGAGATGGGTCTTATGTGAAGGCATTTCTCGATCGGAAATCGTAGGATAAAGATTATGTGGCGGCCTAGAAGTTGGGGGAGTTGAACTGGAAGTATCGGCATGCTTTAATACTGGCCGAATGGGTGGGTGGTTAGGAGGGAGGGGGGAGCAGGGGAGGGAGGGAAAGCAGGGGGGGTGGGTTGGTGAAGGGGTGAAAATGCAAAGAGTGAGTTCTGTTGGGTCGCTTAGTGCAGACATGCTCTCCCCCTCCACCCCGCGTGTACGATGTGAGGTCTGCAGGTAGCATGCAAGACATGCAGAGGCCGGGATGCGTCCATTGCTGGCAGGAGGGGTTCAGGGTTGTTGCAGGCGCTAGCAGGGGAAGCTGTGAAGGCAGTGGGGGAGGTAGAGAGTGAGAGAGACAGAGAGAGAGGAGTAGTAGTAGTAGCAATAGTACGGAGGGCGGCCAGCCTGCATCTGCCAGTTGGGGAAACACAGGGCGAGAGAGAGACGGACCCTGATCCTCTACCACATGTTCCTCTACTACTATTGGTGATGGCATGGATATAGGATATACCGCACTCACTCGCTCCCTCACCGCACGTGGAGTAGGGAAACCAAGGCAATGCTGAGGAGGACGTGGTGGTGACGATAACCTCGTGTATTTGCCACATTCTGGATACAGTATGTGCTCTGTGTGTTCTCTTCCAAATGCACATGGCGGCTTATACATAGAGAGAGAGGAGAGAGAGAGCTCTACCACCACCACCACCACCAGCGCCGAGCCCAGGCTCGATCTGTTTGCTGGTCACACTGAAGTAGATAATCAATAATCAGCCCCGGAATCGTTGGGGCCTAGAACGGAGCCTCTCCTCTCCTTCTCCCCCCATCTTCTGGCTGCTCGATCGTGGTAGGTTTGAACAACACATTGCCATTCTTGTCTTTCCGTCGCATGGCCTAGTTTTGTGTGCTTCCTAAAGGGGTTACATTCCATTAGACACGACCCACTCGCCGATAGCTGGAGAATGGTAAAGCGGAGGGAAGCATTGTGGGATGGGACATATGGTCGGCGGCAAGCACTTTCTGGTACTAGTGGTAGCAGAAGACGCAATACCAAGGCCTCTGCTAGTACTAGTGCTAGGGCTAGTGCTAGTAAAGCAGGCGGAGAGAGTAAGAGAGAATGTGACAGTAGGTAGTACTCCACATTACCCGAATCACTCGGAATTACGGTGTACACAACACAGCGAGGTAAACGCCTTGAGTGACGTACGTCTTCTCCATACTGCAGTGCAGAAAAGCCCTTGCATGTTAATTCTATACTGGCGAAATTTGAAATGATAATTATCGCCACCACTCCCGCCGGAAGCAATTTATTATTGGTGATAGTCGTCTAAAAGAGCATGCATAAATCTAGTTTTTGTATGGATTGTGAAAGCATATTGCAATAATTATCATGTACAGTCGATACTTGTCTTGTCAATCCCTGAGATGTACTGATAGTGGAGAACTGCATCGCTGCTCTGGCGACAATGCCACCGCCTGGTCGCCTCATTCTATCATCTGATCTTATCGCAGAGATGGGCGATAATCCAAGGACTGTAGGAGATGGCCCACTCTGAAACTAAGCACGTTTTCAAGCCTGCGTTACTGGCAAAGCTGCAGCAGTAGCGTTTGATTTAGAACCTGAATGCAGTATCAATTGGATTGCCTGGCTAACCCCTCCAGGGCTTGTTCAGGTTGCTATAGCGATGAATGACACTGTAACCCAGTCCTTGTGAGTGCGCACCTTGTATTCTATATATAATATAATGTTTGATAATTACCTCCTGTTGAGTTATGCCACCTACCGCTGGGGCACTAATTATTAACATGCGAGCACAAGAATCACCCACAACCATAACTTAACAAGGCTGGTGTATTTATAAATAAATCGAGTGGCTCGCTAGCCTGTGATAATTAGATTGTAGTAAAAAAGTGCTCTTTCCCATTACAGTGATGATGATTCTTCATTGTCCTTTGCTGCAACAGGCTGTGGTGTGAAATGAGGAACAATCCTATAAATGTGGATTGATGATACCCTTGCTGCAGTGCATTATCGCTGGAGCTTACCTAGCATTACTTCATGCTCCAAGCCATGCTTTGAAATTCAGTTGTCGATTGGGGATAAATAAGCAAAAGGGATAAAGTGATGGTGTCATTAATAGGGGATTTGCATGTCCGCCATCTTGAATCTTGATTCGCATGGATTTATGACAGTTGTACAATCTATAGAAAACATGTCATGTTCAGCATGGAATATTTATTGGTGATATCGGTGACAAAATATCCTTGTGTTATTCATGTTTCCATAACACACGCCCCCATCTTTCCCACCAGGAATTTGTTTTTTATAGATCATTTATACAAGCTATGATATTGATCATTTATACAAGCTATGATATTGGTGAAAAAATTCTTGCAATTTACGCTAAAATGTTGCTAAATATTTGTATGTCAGACCTGAACTGAATCTATCCCAGCATGAACTCACTGTAGCAGTGCCACATGCACATTTCCTTTAAACTTCATTAGTACCTAAAGTTAAACTATGACAAACTTCAGAAATTTAACACAGATGCACAGAATATGGGGGGGGGGGGGGGTACGATGTGAATGTTTGAGAAGTTGGTAACTCTAAGCTTAGACTGGAGAGGCTTTCCCTCAATTTTGAAGCGAGAGGCTTTCCCTCAGTTTGGAGGGAGTCTCTCAATATCTGGGCCTAGACTGTTTAATGATGGCGCGTGTAAGATATGGGCCAGGTGTGTGTGTGTGTGTGTTTGCATGCTAGCTCGCTCTACAGCAGGCCATGTTGAAACACGTCACTCACAATCAATACAATAAAAGCTCCGAGGTAGGCAGTCTAACACTAACCCTCCGCCTGCAACCAACCAACCCACCACCACCCACCACCACCAGTTTAACCGGCCCTTCTCTTAGCAACCAATAAAATATCACCCCAAACAGCGATAGGACCTCTCAGCATTGGTCCAGTGTGGGCTGGTGGACCATTCTTTTGTATAACATCTTATCTTGGGCTGGATGAGGCCAGAGAGGGCACATGGCTTCCTGAAGCCCTGTGGTAGTCATTAGCCAGAAGAGTTTTGTGTGCAGCCAAAGCTCAAACACTTATATATGAGTCAAATCGCCAGAAAATGTACAATTGACCTTCACCAATCCTGCTCCTCAAATAACCCAAATTTAAGACATAAATGAGGTTCAAAATACAGTCCTACATAACGGAACTGGTATTTTGAATCAATTATACCGAATGCATCTAATATTTATAATTTTCTTCCCAATTTTTCGCAGAATTTGATAAATATGTAGAGCTATCAATTGTACATTTTTTTGACGATCTGACCCATATATAATACATACATTTTAGTCAATTAGACTTGGAACATTGGTATATAGTGTATGTGGCGGATCTTACCCTTGCCTCTCCACTGTTGAATGTAAACACAGAGACAACAGTGTCAATACTCGCTCTATTTACATATAGGCATCCGTCTCTAGTCGGCATTAGGCTCAGGCCTGGCGATTTAAAGTTATTTAAGTCATTTATCAATTGGTGAGATTGGCAATGGCTTTGAGGGTGGATCCCTCCGTGATGTACACATGTGTAAAATAAACTCGTGGATCCATATTATATAAACCTTTGCCACTGGCTCTCCTCAAAGCATCACCTACAGCTTCCCCTCCACCCAACATATCTGATCGATACACACTAATGACGCTATAGTCTGTGCATATGTACCACCCAAAACAAATATTGAACCATCATTAGACGTTAATAACCCTGAAATCCCAGCCTTACTAAGCTTAGCCAGCCCTCCAAATGGAGCCCATCACGATCAGAACGACGACCGTACTTGTAACTCATTTATGTAACCCCTAAAAATGTGTTTGGTGATACTACACAGAGAAGTTAATTTTATGTTTGAGAACGCTTTTCCATTGATATCGATTAGTTAAAATATGATAGGTGCGTGTATGAAATGGGCTTGTCTACGCGTAAAGCGTTGCATTGCGTTACGTGTACGCGTTGTGTAAATATTCTATCTGCTCTGGGTATACATTGTCTGATAATATGAGATTCGCTGGATCGATGTTGCCACGAACGAGGGACCGGTTGGGCTGAGCCGTTGGGTCATTATATAAAACCTCGACTAATATATATTACATATGGAGTTGTAATCGGGCCCATATAGGTCGCGGGGTGGCTCCAAAATTAATACTCAATCCAGACTAGTGCTATGCATGCACATTGGTGCGACCATTTTGTATAAAATAATCGTTACCTCGTGCACTGACCCGCGACCAGCTTCAACGTAAACTGGCCATTGAGAGCGGGAAGGAAATTTTGTTCTAGCCATGGGGCTATTTTTATCAACTGTTACCTGTCATATTTTGTCGGTTGGGGCTCGGGCAGTGGGTGGGTGAGGTCGGCCAAGCCAAAGTTGATTAATTGCTCTTTTCTGTGTTCCGCGCTCGACCTCTGAATAATTGCTAATGTTACCCACCCCACAACGCCTAAAATAAGCAACAGCAAATTGTACAGACTAATATCTCCGTGCACTAATCATGTAAAGAGGTTGGCCCTGTGCTTGAGAGGGACCAAACCAACCATTAGCCTAAATATTAAGGGGTTATATTGTAACGTGTGGTTTGCTGTTTAATCATAATCAAAAGCCGGTACTTGGAAATGACACTTTTGACCAGATATTTTGTACCTTGCGGTTTTCGCCATCACAAATCCAACGTTGTCTTTATATATACTTTTGAGTTGGAAAACACTTTAAATATCGCCCCTGTTTTCGTTTTGAAACCCATCCAATATTCAATTTTGTTTCCTTGTCTTTCTGTGACGAGATCGTTCCTGCTTCTTTCCCCCCTGCAATATTTTCTCCCACTGCCCTCTAGTGTGTGTGAATGTGTGAGTAGTACATGGAAATATACACCAGGAGCTGGAGAATGAGTGACTCCCAGGAAGGACGACGTCTAACATCAACAACTCTACACCTGCCATGATGACGATGATGTCCGGGTTTCCTGCACTTCCACTGGCTGGATTTTTGCGCCTAAGATGCCTGGTCTCATATGGTGGGTAGAGCTGGGTCTAAATACATCTAGCACCATTTGAAATCAGTGCTTCTGCTGGTCGCTATAGCAACAACCGCCATCGCCATGGATTCCCCCACGACGCCCTTGAAACGCCCTCTGAACGAAGTCTCACGTGACTAGGCTGCGGTGCTTGATGGGATTGATCACATGACAAGATGGCCGACGCTTATGTAAGATTCCCATCTCGGGGAATGATTTAGACGACCGTTACATCTCACCCACGTTGCCATGGACACGTAGAATGCTGAGAGAAGCTGCTGTCGACCTTGCCTCGCCTCCCTCCAAGCTCTTTTGATTTTGAATGTAGATTTGAGTATATTATTTTGAAAATTTTGTCAACGCTATTTTTGTGCCGCTGGAAAAGCATGCTGTAAGCGCTTATGTGTTAGTTTAATTTGGCTGTACCTATTTCCTGGTTTAATTTGATCTGTGATAATACTTCTCGTTAATAATACAATATAATCAGTCGTGAGCTTTATGTCAATCAACCCAAAAATATATCGGTATGTATCTAATCTTAACTCTGAGGACCAGGAACCATTCTAAAACCTAATGACTGAATTAAACACTTTTCCTTTTTATTGTAACCATATATATTTATCCTATTGCAAATTGATTAAACCACCTTAACCCTCCACTTACAATCTGCTATACAAATCCCTGTGTACGAGTGTACTGTGTACGATTTATAAATAACTAAATATATATATTGATACATAGGAACTGTACCCCACTTAGGTAACATTACTATGATCTGAGGCCTGCGGAACGCGCGATATATATGGACGGGATGGAGGGCTCCTTTTTGCCTGTATCCAAACCAATCAGATATGCTAACTGGGGGTCCGACGTCCCGGGAATAGAAAGAGTTGTCATCAAAGGAGGAATAGTGGTGGGCGGACGGTGGGGGCTATTATATTTCATCCCCGCCAGAAGCAAGGGGCTCGGGGCTCGGGCAGGGAGTTACTCGCAGGAGGAGGAAAAGGGCCTCATCTACAGGCTTCCTTTTGTCCGAGTCAGTGCCCGAGTCAAAGACGGGCGAAATGGAATTGATTACAGGTTACATCTATTCCTTAATGGCTGTGCGGGGAGGTACAGAGAGCGTAAGACTTTAAGGATAAGCGTACTGGGGCTGCGTACTGGTGACGTCGGACCAATCTCCCCCCTACTTGAGAGTCAGTCAGGTATGGAAATGAGAGGCTGTAATTGTAAAGTCGAGACTAACTGTGCCAGGGAGCAAAGCTGCGGCAAAGTATTCCAACATCTTCAATCTTGGTTTGGTGCACTGGCAAAAGGCGGTCATGCTTGAGCGTGGAAAGTTGCTTGCGTGGCAGGCAGTCGGTGTAAGCTGGGGAGTGGGAGATTTAGTGCCATAGCCACACAAAGGCATGTCCTTGGGGTTTCTTATATTGGATTCTTCAACCGTGAATGGATCTTTGTTATAATGCCTCTAATCACTAATACGTAGCGAGCGAAGTTTTACCCTATATAGAATCTCTTCTTCCTCTGATAAGGTTGAAAGTCTTGTATCAAATCTAGCAATTGGTTCATCATAAAAGGTTTAGACTAATCCATGCGGAGGAAGTGTTTCTGAAGTACCTTCAGGATGCTCTTGACCTCCGGAATAAACGAGCAATTGTCACAATTGAGCATTAAGCGTATGCTACTAACCCACCACTTTCTTGCCCGCTTTCTAACCACACATTACTAGCACCTAGAGTTTTAGAATAGTTTATTTGCAGTAGAAGCACATTTATTTTCTTTCTTCAATATGGTTTGATTCGCTTGCATGTTACTTTGTTTCAATTACTTCTAAATTCTGACACTTTCTTGCAGGAATAAGTATGAAAAAAGTGCTCCTGGTAATGGAAATTAATGGCCTCACTTAATAAGACTTTGCCCTTTTAAAATGTATTCACATAAACACAAACTTATTCTCAATAATCTTTGCCTGGATAACAAGCATTGATTACTCATTTCGTTTCCTGCAATTTAGATCGATTAAATGGTGATATCTTTGATTTGATTTTCATATCGTAGTAGACGTTTAATGCATACTAAGTACTTCCGTTTCTTTGGTAATTTGTAATCTAATCAGTTGGACATAATTCTTGCTCTTCAGACTGCGGTTCAAGGAAGTTTTAATATAGACCAGGCTATGTTGAGAATTGCTCTTGATGAAGGCGAAGGTTGTTCTAAGACTGGTAACACAAAAACCTCCCATCGACTCCAATCAACTAACTCTATTCTGTTCTGAGAAGCTGGTTTCTTTTGGTGGTATATATACTATCGAATGCTATAGCACCATTTGAAATCAGTTTCACACTACACGAGAAATCATCCAGACATTCAATGGCAACACCGGTATGGACTTAATAAGAAAAATAATTTCCCCTAGCTCAGAAATATTTCCAAATTCAGCTCTTAAATTATTAGTACGCAAAGCCTACACTTGAAAATACAAGCTATTCCATTGTCATGGAGCCATATATGATTTATGTAAACATAGGGTAGAAATTCACATTTTTTTCTGTATTATTGCATGTTTACGAAATTGTGTTTATGCTAGTTATTGACTTGAATGAAGCCAGCAGTATATATATATTATATATATGAGTAATGTCAATTTATTGTGGCCATAGCTATGGAATTCTTGCTATTATTATTCCTCTTTTTACGAAACAAACCTATGTTGGGAACCACGTCGTAATTGATGGCTTTATGTAGTTGCAAATTAGAGTATTGTTTCCTCTCGTCAGTTCCTCTCCTCAGACTGAATCCCAGCTGGCTAGTCGTCCCCTGTTCCTCCTATTGCTGTAAAAGCACTTCTTCTAAACTGATCACTGATTGGCTTGTGCGATTCATTTCGCAGTCTCTTGAGAGCTCATCAGTGATTGGTCCTGACATCGAGAACGGTGGCGGTACATTCGACTCGCCATAAATGATTTCTTTTATCGCAAATATGAGTTCATTTGTATCATTTCGTGTGTTATGTATGTATCTCGATCGATTGTTTACTATATGTATTTTCCTCTTATGCTCAATATTGAATTCCTTTGGTGAAATTGTGATAATATCGCCAATTCTTCGTTTTCCGGGTGCTGAAATATCAACTGCAAGAATAAAAATTAAATGATGGATATCAGGATTCTGCAATTAGTGGATGTCAATGCTTTAGTGGCAGAAAACTGAAAGTGAATTACTCAAAATAATACAAATACTAGGGAATATACAAGTAATATCACTTAGACAAAATAAATGTTCCCTTAAATTAACCAAGTACACAATCAGAAAACAATAGTTCCCTCCATTGGAAATGCATGAATAAAAATAGGCCAAATTGAAAATTTACCCTCAGAAACGCTGGAACAAATATTACGAAAATTGATGACAAATTATGGTCAACTCGACCATTAACCTAAAGTATAGGGTTTTAATAACCAATTTACTTAGTGCACCTGTATGTTATGCCATTTTATGGCACCCCTTCCCATAGATTTAGTCTACGACAAACAAATCAAATATTTATTTTGGATTGGCAGAAAGCCCAAGGTCAAATAGAAACCTTATGAGACATTTGATCAATTTGAAACTGAACAAAGATTTCCGCATGAAAAGTATGACAATTCATTCTCCCCAACAAGGCACCCAATGATAAGATCCAAACTCTTAGAAACCAGGCTATTGATAGGTATGAAGACTAGAGAAGTCGCAGTTGATGAATCTCTAGTTTATTGTGTTACTCTGACGTAGGTCGGTATGTATAACGTTACACGGGCAGTGGAAAAAGTATGATTGGTTGAACTAAGTATAATGAAAGTTGACGCTGCTTCGAAGTAAGTAAAGTCAACAGATTTATTTGTCAAAAAGGCATAATACAAATCTAAAACCTATTCGTATTTGATGAGTTCGTTCGTCATAAACAAAATAAAACATAAATTTATTCGTGTTTGATGAGTTCAGCAACTAAGACTGAAAATGGGATGTACATTGAGGACATTGCATTACTGGGTAACTGGGTATATCACATTGCCTCCGTACACGATAGATACAGGCTTAATACATCGTCATAATAATACCATCTATATGAAAACGAGGAGGCGCATGAGGTTAATATACTTGATACCTCTTCCAAATGTGTGTACAATCTAGGCTCACAGATACGAATGGTATGTGGGTCATTGGACGCCTACTGCGCCAATGACCTTCCTGGCCCTGGTGTAGGTGTTATAATGGCATTTTGCGGTTTGAAGCGAGGGACTGCTTTTCCTCAGTATAGTTAGTATCAAACTTAAGGGTGAAGTCGCCTAAAAATGTACAATTGGGCTTCACCAATTCTTTCGAAATTAAACAAGAAATCGTGTTCAAAATGCAGTTCAACATCAGGGAATATTTCTTTAATCAATGCAATACATAAGACATTCAGATATATAGCTGGTATTTATCAATGTTCAGTCTTAATTTAACAGAATTGGTTAAAAGTGTCGAGCTGGCGATTGTAAATTTTCCGACGGTCTGACCCTTTTCTGGTCTGTTTTCTATCAGTTTCTAAGATGAACCCAACTAAAAAAACTTACTTAAAACAAGTTGGCAGAATGGTACAAAAGATATATGAAAGTTTAGGAGTGAACTCGGAGTTAATGCCAGACAAGCCAGGTGAATGTAGTCATGAAACCTATTCTAAAAACGCCCATATCCGATGTTATTAGAGAGAACACACACCTTGATGCTGTTATGCAATGTAGGCACACAACAAGATTAGTCCAACATTATGTACCACACCGCTGTAATCAACCATCAACACTTGTGTAACCATATTCTGCTTACGATCAATAAATACAGGGAATCTATCCGGCTTCCCGCAAACTGAATAGCGATGTCTATATTTGTACTCAAGTTCCCTTCTTGGATAATAAAACAAGTGAAACCGTTAAGAACCTACCTAGTTGTGCACCGTTATTCCATTATTTTCCTTTATTTCGGAAGAATTAAAGAAGCAAAAGCCATTTCTTTGGATTAATGCGTTTTAGGGACCCAATTGTAAGCGTCGTAATGCATTCTATTGCATCTTTTGACAACGTAATTGCCTTTTTGTGTTTTCTGTACACAAATGTAATCATTGAACAGCCGATTGTACCTGGTAAGGTTCTGCACAGTCGCCATAATATTCCTGCCCTCCAAAGAACGCAATTTCCTCCAATAATCTTTTCATACGAATTCATACACTGCTATTGAACTCTAAGCTGTGCCAGCAATTAACTATTAATGTTTGGAGGAGCAATTTTGATATGACAAGGAATATAATATCTGTAGACAATGTCAGTGCATAGGAATTCTGACTTCATAATATGAAATAACGATGTATTTTAACAAGGGTAGCAAAATACCATAACTTCATACCCCTAGACATGGTGTTGCCATGGAAACAACTTGAGCTCGCTACATCTCCAACTTATTTTGATTTTAACTGCGTCTATATGTATAAGAGATTTATAAGCATATTTATTTACCCTTCGTTATCTAAGGTAATCAGTTGTTCATACCCTTAGAATTGCATACATTTTGTCGATTGCCGATCAAATAATTGGACACATTCTGTCCACTGATCTAGATCCTATGAGAGGAAGCTCAGATGTGTTCTGAGCTAACTTAAAGCTGTATGCCGTCGCTAACTACGGGTGACAGGTTGGTTTGGGGCAAAGTAGGGGTTTATTGAGGGAGACTATGGGTTGGGAAGTCAACATTAACTAATTCAGCAGCGACATAAAATGCTGTTATTATACGTGGTATAGATTTGGCACTTATGAAGAGAATACAAGAATTTAAAAGGATAAGTGGGCTTTATACTAAGCCTTTTCATCTTGTAAAATATGTACACATCAAAGGAAGAGGTTATTTAGTGTAACAAAATATATCGGGGTGACTTTATACCAAGTTACTATTTATTTGTATTAATAGGTTTCATGGGTTTTATGTGGGTGGCTGTTTATACACGAATGTCTTTATATATGCGAAATTGAAGTCAAATCGGCCGAAAGAAAAAGGATTTTGTTGTGAAGCTCTGTAGTAAAAACAGCCCACCCGTATCCACTACGCCATATTTGCTATTTATAAGCATTTAAATTTCTCAATCAGGGACTCAGGCCTAGTGGATCAGGGTCTTTACCCAAAGCCTCCTGTCCGTCCATTCTCTTTTATCATTGGCCTGATCCTGACCGGGAACCCCCTTTAGTCACTTTCAAACCGGATACAAAGTCATAACGATGCTTAATCATGCCACACTGTTGACTACATAGTGCAGACCTTCCTATCTAAGTTATATTATCAAATATGCCAATCAATAATGCACAATATTGCCTTCCATAGCGGTGTTCTTACCCCAGCAGATCTCACCAGTTGGCACATACCTGTTCCCAGTAAAGACGTTCAAGGTCATGACGGAATGGAGGGCAATTCTTAAGGGGGAATCGTACCTTTATACTCAAATATATATAATTATATGGGTCAAATCGCCAGGAAATGTACAGTTCGCCTTCACGAATCCTTTCAAATAACCCAAACTTAAGACAAAAATTAGGTTCAAAATACAGTTCAACATATATGTATATACCCAAACAGATGTTTTGAATCAACCTAAATATTAAATAGAACTGGTATTGCTAATGCTCTGCCTGCTTTCGCAGAATTTAATTAATATGTAGAGCTGCAACAATTTCTGAATATCAGGAATATAATTATATCTTCCCTATGGTAAACATCTAGGCTGACAGTTGAGACGACGCGAACGTGTAAAATAATGTAACGTTAATCAAGCAACAGTAATTAATATTCGAGTGACTCCCCGAATTTCAAATAAGAATCGCAAATCTCATTTCTATAGACCGATGTCAATTTGTTGGCGATGGTATTATGCAGTATGCCTGTACCCATGGATAGGCAATGTCATCGATCAGTCAATAATGCTTCACCAAATGACCTTCGTCATATCCCAGAATCTTTGGTCTTGCGATTGATTCCTCCGCCGCAAAGGACCGAATCGACTGAAGGTGGTGGTGGCATTCGGAAAATCTTTACCACAAAGTCGTCACTCATCTGCATCAAAGATGTGTGTGGCCATTTTACGGTCTACCAGCGTTATAATTGTGCATATCTAAACAGAAACGAATGATTACTTTAGGTAACCAACAAATGTGCAATGGTACTAAATTTGGATTGTACCAATGACTTAATAATGTTTGTTTTGGTACCGGTTTGAAGGGAGAGGAGGTGCCTAGTTAAATTCTACTCTAATGACAAAATTAATTATCATTTATCATTAATTAAGCATGATCATTATTAGTTAAACTCTATTTCCACATAACAGTTACATCGGTTTTGTCTACAAGTGGAAAAAGGAGATATAGCCTCTGCCATAGCAGTTCTTCCAGTATTACTATTTGACAACTTCTAAATTATGCTAGTGATATAGCAATATCACTGTCCGATACACATACAGGGTAATTACGTAATCATACTGACCAACCACTGCTCAGTCTAGGTCCAACCCCCAGATCAGATAAGAATGGTATGTCAGTGATTAGACGCCTACTTCACTAATCGGTTTCCTGGCCTAGGACTCGGCGTTCTAATGGGAGTATAATGGCATTTTGCGGTCTTAATGGAATTATAATGGCACTTTGCAGTTTGAAGCAAGAGGCTTTCCCACCGTTTGAAAGGACTCGAGAATCTCAACGTCGGGCCTAGGCTGAGCTAGTCATCAGGCTGACGCCGCAAATACATAGCGCCACTAAGCGCCAATAAACTAATTCACATTTACCATGCATCCTAAACAGACTCATCTCTTATTTATTTATTTACAATAGTTCTAGTGAAGCTGAATAGGTCAGGTTCTGGGTAACCAAATAAATAAATCCAGTAATATTTGTCTGCCTGAGAAATAACTTGGCATCATTCAGTTCCATGGGAGTATTCAATTATTCAAGCTGAAGCCCATAAATATCTTTTTAAAAACCTCCCAAAAGATGCATTTATCTTTTGACCATTTTTACTCGAATTTATTCATCAAAATTAACTTGTTGGATCATTTTGGGATGCGTATTGCGTGTAATAAATACTCGGGTGTCTTTCAAAGAAAGTTCAATCAAACCGACAATTGAAGAAAGATTCGTGGTCGATGAAATTAGAAACAGTTTAGGAATGGTGACCTTTCCTGCCTACTATATGGATTGCATATGAGTCGTTAAGTCTTTACTAGGCCCCTAGATTGATATAGTATAGTACAGTAGATCTATATTTCCATCTTTATAAATACAAAGTTATGGATAATGGTTAAAATGCCCTCTTGTTTCAGCAATTCTTCCAGGCACACCAGAGAGAACGTACATGATGAACGTTGTAATCTTAAACTAACAAGTATTTCTATACAGTAATCCAAACTGGATTTCATATCAATAACATTAAACATATTTTATCTCCATGAACATGGTTGAACAATGACATAATTAGAGATTTAGTATCGATTATCTAATATTCAATCCCAATCATAGTCATGCCCCCACATACAATCTATTACCTTCGGCTGAGGTAAATTTATAGTTTCAGTAAAACGTGCATGCATAAATGGCATTTTGAATACAGACTTGGTTCAGTATTCATGCAACATTAGTATAAAAAGATGTTAAATGTCGATTTGTAATATTCATTTTTCCTATACCTTTATGCTATTCTTCTTGAAATATAAAGTTATTGTCCCGACCTGTTTATACCTTTGTTAATTCAGGGATACAGTCATCTTTCATTTTTTCTCTATGACTTCTTGTCTGATTATTTTGTTCATGAACATGATTGATTGATTGATATTTTTTTTATCTACCAATAGACCGAAATGCATTGGGAATAAAGCAGAAAAAATAACTCAAGTTTCTTGGTTTTTTGTGTGTCATATCTCATTACCTTCAAATACCTTACTGTATCTTTAATTTAGCTCCGTATTTCATTTTAGAAGACGTAATTGCTGATTTTATGCATTATGAAATAAATTGTCATCATTATCATTATAACAAGTTGAAGTAAAACAGAGTTTAGTCATAATCATAGGGAGAAAACTAAACTCTCAACTCTGAACTAGATTGGAGAGGCTTTCCCTCAGTTTGGAGGGACTCTCAACTCTGAACCTAGACTGGAAAGGCTTTCCCTCAGTTTGGAGGGACTCTCTCAACTCTGGGCCTAGACTCTATGCACCTATTAATCCTATATATGTAGGTTACCTATTGTTGCATGGTGCCATCCAATGAACAGGCACCCATTAATCGTTCTGCTGACCTTTTCATTTTGAGCCCCACTTCCCGTCACAATAAATAGCTCATATACTTAACATGGTCTAGTCCGTGTGCTAATAGCTTCCCGATAGCAATATTTGCACTCTTAATCATCTGAAGAAACAAACTCCAGAGCTTTTAGACGTTACTAAGGAGTTCAATTTGGATTGTATGTACCTGACTCTTGGATAAATACCCATGTGTAGCTGAACGTGTAATACATTAATTTGGACGAGGTCGCTGTGGAGGAAACAACTTCCTGTGCTTGTTTTTCCTTCACTTTTTGACGGGCAATGAATTAAAATAAAAGTCATAATAATGTAGAGGGTATATCTATTTCCACTAGGTTGCTTCGGCATGGACACCACCAGACCGAATGCTAGCGTGTTTCTTTCATTAGCGCGGCATGTTCTCTAGAATACGGCACTGACGGGCAAGCATTGACTGCAATGGTGATCTATAGTTGTAATTGATACCAGGCTTGTTGGATCATTCCCCGGGGGAACCTTGGTGTGTAGGGTCCATCATAGTAATAGATGGCCTTGTATCACAACACTACTGTTGCCTAGCCTCTAGTACCTCCTCCAGTACCTCCTCCAGTACTCTGAGATACAGCGTACACATAATGTATAGTAATGTATCGAGTGTGCCTCTCAAACTGGTCTCAAAGAAGACATAAGTTTATCATACCTTTCTACAGGGTAATATGGAACCCCATAGGCTATAGCATTGGTGCTCATGCGACAGTGGGTAATAAAGCCTGTTTATTATACCTCTTGGCGGGATGGTATGGAAAGCTACAGCATTGGAAAGTCATATCACCCTCTGGGAGATATTTACATATCATATTTACCTCTGGAGGAATTTTATAAAAAAAAAAAGAAGCCCATGTTCACGTCCTTTTTTTCTGTATTTAAATAATTATTTTCGCGGAAAAAAGACTTTGCTCACCTACTGTAATCCCCACATCTGCATGTGATCTGAATCGAATATCAGGATCACCGTCAGGCAATTTTGTCTATATCGAATGAACTATTCACCAATATCGAGGCTAGGGTCACAGCCTCTGAGATTAGATAAGAATGGGATGTCAGTGATTGGACACATTAATGGCTTGCCTGGCCATGTAGTAGGCATCCTAATGAGATTCTAATCGCATTTTGCGGATTGGAGAAAAAGGCTTTCCCTCAGTTTGGAGGGACTCTCTCAACTCTGAGCTAGACAGTATCAGAGATTTTGTAAATCTTAGTTATATATATGTCTTCTCACCTCACTCCCATAAACCGGGTTTTATTTAATTTCATCTCATTTCACCCAATCAAAGTCTGTTTTATATGTGAGCTTAATTGTCTGAACCCTGTAAACAGACTTAGGCCACTCTTTATGTTAACCTGGTTAAATTATAATGATAATAAGTCTTGACCTTCATCTCCACCTGTTGGGAAGATTGTCAGGATATGTGTTATTAATATACGTATATAAAATATATATTCCCTATATTAAAGATTTTTTTTTCAGGAAAAAAGCATTGTGTCCACAGACGTTATTTCAGCTGGTCCTGATACATGAATCTCTATCATGAACAATAAAGCAATACATCAAATAAATCTGTTATTACAGAAAAAACAGAATATAGTTGTTAATTATCAATAATGGTACATACAAGGAACAGAAAGAGTTAACAAATACTGCTCTATGACCGAGTGTTGCATATTGGATGCATATAAAGGAAATCCCAATTTAACGCTGTTAATATCGACAGATTAAAAGAGGACATTTATAATGAAGACGTTATTGTCGACCCAGGGGATCACTGTATCGTTAGCTTTGTATTTAATCTCGAGCTTTTGCAATAAGTGAATCTAGTGGTGCGATTTTTCATCCCCTGATTCAAATGGAAATATAACGAGACAAATTGATTGGATGAACGAACATCATTACCATGCGCTATTCGCTCAATTAACCGGGGTAGGAGAGATAAAAGCCCACGGAAACGTATGCTCGAAGATGGTATTCCAATTAAATCAAATACAATTTCTAAAGTGCGGCTCGCATGGCAGTAATGAACAATGTAGACCAAGGCCTCACAAGAAACTGTGCCAATAGCAGGGTTGCATGTTGGCCATTTAACCCAAATTCGAGGAAAAAACTATGCCCAAAATTCAGTTAAACATCAGCAAAAATGTCTCTTGAGACAAGGCAATAACAAATAATACTCAATCATATCTAGTAGCCTACATGTATTTCGTCAATTTTTAGCATCTTGAAACATAAACAAAAAGGTCTCCTGATACAATTCAATCAATGCGTAGAGCTGCCAATAGGGGATTTGAATATCCGCCATCTGGAATCTTGATTTGCATGGAATTATGGGTGGTGTATGTCAGTGAAAAAACTATAGAAAAGTTGTTATGTTCAGCATGGAATAATTTACAGTAACCACATGTAAATATTCATGTACTTTACATGATTCAATACAAAAAGACCCATCATGCATTTGGTTTGTATAGATCATTTACACAAGCTACGATTTTGGTGAAAAGATCCCTGCATTTTTCGATATATATGTTGCTAAGTATGTCAGATTTGAACTGAATCCATCCCAGTATGCACTTTAATAGACATGCGCAGTGAAACCTGCAAATCCCCTATTGTACAATTCTAGGCGACTTCACCCATATATATATATATATATATATATATATATATATAAGGGTCAGATTGTTAGAAAATGTACAATTGGCAGTTCTACACTTTTAACAAGTTCTGATTTATTAGGCTGTAAAATCATATATACTTGGCATATCTGATTATATTTGATATTGCTAAATATTTGTATGTCAGATTTAAACCGAATCGATCCCAGCATGCACTGTAATAGACATGCGCAGTGAGAATGCAAATCCCCTAGGACTATATGATCCGGAGATTACAGCAGCGTTGTAAATGGGTGGCTTTGGTATAGAGCCAGGCGGTGTGACAAATGATAAATCGTTCAAGGCGATGCCAACAATCGCCAAAAAAGCGAACAGAAGGCAGAGCCATGTATATGAGCTTATACTTAGGCCAACAAAAATTGGTGTGTTTTCGATTTACTTCCTCAGCCCCTCACCCGCGCCTTTACCTAGAAAAACACTCCACCCAAAAGGTTTTCAACCATGCCCAAAGTTATACATGATATTTCGGCCCAAACACGCAAATTAAACCAGGAAAGCAAGACTTCCTAACCAGAAAACCCTTAAAAGGTAAATTTCTCTTGTTTTATAGCATCTTGCTCTTTAAAACGACAACAACTGGAGCTTGAGGTAAGACATGTAACTGTCATTTATGAACATGTTTTTTTTTTGTGAAATAAACGAACCGTTGGGCTCAATTGAATAATAATAACTTTCTCTCGTTTAAAACAACTATTCTTACGAAATAGATATGTTTTCAGTTCCTGGAAGGTGGTTTATTTTTTAAAAGGTTGCCCCTTACCTTGTTCTCTAAATCGAAAACACACCAATTCTTTTCTTTTTGGCCTTATATATGCTTGTACTACTCGAGCAGAAACAGCTCGGCATGCTTCATTGCAAGATCGTAGCTTCCCCAGTCAACCGCCTCCAGGCACAAACATGTAAGACTCCATTTACTAAGATGGACTCAGTTTGACAGAGTGATTTAATTATTTTCTTATTCATCATTCTTGTTTATTTGATTAGCGCTTGGCGCTCCAGGCCTTTGCCATTATATGCAGCAAAGACCTGAATTTATTTTTTGCGAGCAACCCAACCCCTCCAGTGACTACACATAGGGACGTTGGAAACCGATTGCATTACAGCTCCTTATAGTGTTACATTATAATTCTGGGCTTGGTCCAGCACAGGTAATTACTGCCTTAATTTAACTATTATAATCAAATATACCTGTGTCCATGGTTATATTAGCCGGGGGCACAGCTCTTTTGAAATGTGCTCCAAACCTGGACTATACTTAATCCATACAGACGAGTTTTTGGCGTTTGATCGCTTCGTATCGATGCCTCTGGCTTTGGCCATTTTATCCCCGGCTGTAAGATCGGCATAACTGGTCTAAGGCCAGCAGCTAGCTCTGAACTGAAGAGAAAGAGCTTTAAAACTGAGAAGGGGGATATTGGAGCGTACATAGAGCGAGTGGAATTGCCGCCGACCAAAGGCAGTACACTGTACTCTAAACATATACCTCGCTGGTGAATGGATCCCTCATCGAAGGAGAAGGATCTGATATTGAGTGCTATACATACACACAGAGGATTGCTTCTAGGGAGGAAGAGTGTACGTGTACTCGGATTGATCAATGTCCACACATAGGCATTGGGTTGCCGCTACTACTGCCTATCCCCCGGACCACTCTAGGGTGGGAGAAGGGACTATACTAGTTATACCATGCCCGTCTGTGAAAGGGAGTATTTATGCCTTGTCATGGGTAACACATCATATGTAATATGTGAGCCTTAAGATAGTGGATCTCGTTGGAAACAGTTCATCGTGATAGCACCTTTATGCTATGCTTTCAGGATCTATGAAATATAGAATATAGAATAAAGTGCCACTGTGACCTCAGGAGTGAATATTCGGCATGCAGTAATTTTGGATATATATCATCCTTGTAAAATGGGAGTTGATTTCGCATACCAACAATTACTTCCACGTGTGCCCGGAACAAACACCATGCGGATTGATCACCATGTAACCATGTCTCTAAGGGACCCATGTGGAACTTGTGATTAATTTAGTGTCCGGCATTATTACCTATGCTTCTTCTTCTTCATCATCATCTTCTTGTTCATATGTCCAGCTTGGTCCTCCTATGTGTGACAGCAACTTCACAAACACCACTGTTACCTCTCCCTAGCTAAGCAGGGGTTAATAACAAATACCAATATTATGGACGGGAGCCAAGTCCAAAGCCAGGTAGGATAATTATAAGCCAGGAATGGGAGATGGCTCGCTAAAAATAATTCAGCAGTTGGAATTAGAGCACCTATTTCTGTCAATACACACACTAGCTAGGCTCCACAATGCGACCTCCCTTTGAATCGAATTGGATATCTTTCTTTTTTTATTATTCACACTGGCTACAAAAACACAGATGGTGTTATGTTCCATGAGACTAGACTATCACAAGCATAGGGCGGGTGGCTTTGATCTTATAGTAATCATCCTCCGGGGGTAGAGAGGGTCTCTTCATTATGCTAGCCTTTTGTCGCCAGTGTTGACGCATCCGATGTTAAAGAAAGCTATTGGGACAAATCGCCAGAAATGTATAATTGACCTGCACCGATCCTTTCAAATAACCCACATTTAAGACAAAAACACATATTTCAAAATACAGTTCAATATAACGGAGCAGATATTTTGAATCAAATCAATACCAAATGTAATCAAATATACCTATTAAAATGTATCATTTTCTGCCTAAATTGGCAGAGTTTGATAAATATGCAGAGCTGCCAATAAGGGACTTGCATGTCCGAATCTTGATTCTTGATTCGCATGGTACTATCAGAGTTGTATGTCACGTAAAAGCTACAGAAAACATTTTATGTTCAGCATGGAATATTCGACAGTGATCTCATGTTAATATTCATATGTTGTATATGACTACATGACACAAGACTTCATCTTTCCCATCATGCATTTGGTTTCTATAGATCATTTACACAATAGGCCTATATGATATTGGTAAAACGATCCCTGCTTTTTTAAAATGAAAATGTTCTAAATATTTGTATGTCAGACCTGAACTGAATCAATCCCAGCATGCACTCTACATAACAGACATGCGCAGTGGCACATACAAATCCTCTATTGATCAATCTGCCTTGGCAGAGGTTAATATTTTATACTTCTTGTTCCATATATTTCTATTTGAATCAGGGGATGAAACATCGCACCACTTGATTCACTTATTGCAAAAGCTCGAGATTAAATACAAAGCTAATGATACAGTGATCCCCTGGGTCAACGATAATGTCTTCATTATAAATGTCCTCTTTTAATCTGACGAAATTAACAGCATTAAATTGGGATTGCCTTTATATGCATCCAATATGCAACACTCGGTCACAGAGCAGTATTTGTTAAAGTGGCTAATATCACTATTTTGACTATATGTCATTTAGAAATATGTTTGTAGTTTTCGATGACCTCCACAAGTAAGAACATTTGTGTCGAATACCAGTGCTATATATTCTTTAGATTAATTGATATTTGTTAACGAAGAATATGGCAGAGATTCCATTGGGGAATTCAAATCTGAGAGAGAAGTAACTTGACCATAAGGCGCTGCCCCCAGTGCATGGTGAAGGGATGTGAAGTACAAGCGAGGCAGGAGGTACATACTGACATTTATTACACCCCTGCGATGTAGTTGCCTATACCTTCAGCATTGTATATCGCACTTGGTCAAAGTGGTGCATAACATGAAAATTATGTCGCACTTGAGCGCCCTTGGCGCATACAACCTAGGCAGTGCCAGGGTGCACATGTACCCAGCTGTTGTTTTGATTTCGCGGAACTCATATTATCGCCCACTCGAACGTTTTTACCGATTTACTCTGGAAATAATAAAGCTAGGGACTTTAAATGAAAAGTTCAATCGATGAATCATATGTAAAGATGCGATTTTGGGATGTAATAAATATGGAATACACCTCGGCCGCCGAGGTGTATTCGGTTGCGGCGGGATACCTCGGGACTACGCTGCGCTCCGTCCCTCTGTATCCCGCCGCAACCTTGATGCATAACAGTTAGACAGATGTCGCCCTCGGTGCATTCCATATATATAAACCCTGTCCCATCCAGGTGTTATCACTTAACCAATTATGATAAGAGCGGTCTGGGACTTTCCCCAACAAACAGACTGATTTGCATCTGTGAGACACATGGCACCGGCGGTTCGAAATTGGAGTTTTAAACTCTTAAATACACGAAATATATGTCTTTAATACATTAATGCTCCCGGGTATCCATTATCAATATACTAATCTAGAATATAGTTGAAATTCAGGCAAACTTTCCCCAAATCGGGAGCTCAGTGATATGTGTCACTTTAACTCTTCCTGTTTCAAACATATATTTATTCCTTATTTTTGTTAAAGCTGCACTCTCAGCTAACTTTGGTCAAGAACTGAACATTTTCTACTTCTTGTTCCATTCTTTTACAACCCATCTAAAGGTGATTTGACCAAAATTTTGGAGGATTTTGTCCAGTTGTTTTTGCTACAAGACTGCTACGTCCTCATTTGTATTTGGAGGACCCGCCCAAATCCCTTCCTATAGTCACTTATTATCGCTCACTGGCAGCAGTTTCTCTCAGCGGTTTCACTTTAAATTCTTGTATAGAACAACAGCAGACTATTGATAAATTCATTTCCATAGGTCATAATTTGAGTTAATTTGATAAGATTTGTTTTGTCGTAACAGCTGAGAATACAGCTTTAATAAATATGCAGAGCTGCCTATTGTACATTTTCTGACGATCTTCTACTATAGCAAATATTAGGGCCAGACTAGACCGAATCACTCACATGCTACCCGCTAATGATCTTGAAATAGTGTTTGTGTTGGCAAGCTGTGTCCAGAGTCATTACTTAGTGCCCCTATAACACGGCCTAGAGTTCCCCATGCATGTGTGTACTTAATCCGCTTAGAATCGCCATTACCTTTGACATGTAATATAACGCAAGAGGCCGTGCTGAAAGGGCTTTGTTCAAGGTAAAGCATACTGTCGAGTACCTCTTGGTAATTACTCGTGTGGCATATTGTGGCTATTATTCAAAACTTTACACCCGTTTTACCGCAAATGCTGAAATAAATAGAAGACTGGTATTAGGGCCTATATATGGCAGGTTCGGTATATGGGTGAAGTCGCTTGAAAATGTACAATTCGCCCTCAATTTCCTCAAATAACCCAAATTTAAGACAAAAGGGAGGTTAAAAAATACAGTTCAATATAACCAAACGGTTTTTTTTTTCAAAAACCAAAGCAATACAAGATATATCAGTGTACCTAGTATCGACCATTTCTAAGCCGAATTTAGCAGAATGTACTTAATGTATAGAGCTGCCGATTGTATATTTTCTGACGATCTGACCCATTGTAATATGTTTACGGGTATAAACAAAGAGATCGCGTAACAAATAATGTCGGCCTTGCCATTGGAAACATCTACTTAAGTACATTATCTTAATCTTATTGACGCTCAGGCTTAGCCAATGAAGCACATTAAACTTTGTCGTGGGTATCGGAGGGGGGGGGGTAGGGGGAGGGGGTACTGTGGAACAACCTTTTTTAATTGACAAAATATTAAATAAAGATAAACCTTAACACCTTAAAATATAATATTTAAGAAGGGTGCATATATATATGTGCTATTCTATCTGAACCTTATTAACCTTGTTATCAATTCTGATCATACATCTAGATGTATACGATTCATAAACACCAAATGCCAATTTGATATGATTTCAGTGTTACGTATGAAGTGGGACAGCTTCAGTTGTTCAATCTTAATTAATACACATAGGTACTTCTCATATTGTATGTTCCCCATTTATAAGCCGATTAGGGGAGACATTCGCTATTACTGTGCCAAATTTCTCTCACTATAAATATCCCACACTTTTATGCTGAACACAAACAAATGTCATGAATAATTCATTTGAATTGAAGTGTGTGTATAGGTGTTGGATTTTGAATAATTTATTTGGCTATTTCTCTGCGACTAATTGGCCTTCTACAGACGTAGGCAGTTTCCATAATGCAACCTATGCACATTTTTACATCTAAATCTTATGGAAAAGTAAGATAAAAACAATACTTATACCTCTAGGTGACGCCTATAGGTGACGAAATATTGACAAAGATTATGCGCAAAGTTGTGCTTTGTTATTGAAATGAGGTGACGGAATGAAAACATATAATACTTTAAAAAGTCCTTGTGAAACTTGCACTATTGCTATATCAGTCTTTGAGATATTATAATAACTATCATAGAAACCATTTTTTTAAAACAATTTTATTTTGGCTCAATTTAGACTGACATCTATATTCTCATGAGAACCCAGAAATACATAATAAAGGATATTTAGGTAAATTATGAGATCATGACACAAATAGATATTTAACCTTTTAAACATTTAGCATCTTATGAGCATACATTCTGTCAGAGAGGCTTTAAGGACATAATAGGTAATAATAAGCGCATAGTTAAGGTAACACAAATTACCTGACGTGTTGATTGTAGAGGGAAAAAATGAGTCTGACGAGAGAGCTCCCGGGATTCAGACTGACTATATATATATGGGTGAAGTCACTTGAAAATTCGCCTTCCCCATTTCTGTCAAATAACCCAAATTTAAGACAAAAAGGAGGTTAAAAATACAGGCCAACATAACCTTAGATAGAACTGTACGAGAAGTTAGAACTACAAGTGTGATTCAATGGCTCAAGTTTACACTTTATTTTGCATCCAACAGGAGGCGTGTTGGATGCAAAAGGTCGCGTGTTGGATGCAAAATACAGTGTAAACTTGAGCCATTGAATTACATGAGTAGTTCCTAACTTTGAGCACAGTTCTTACTACGACTTGAAAATAATGGAAAATCGTCATTCTTACATTTGTAATAGGCTGGCAGAAGCAGTTCACGACGGCCATGTTTTTCTTAATATGCCTTGTGGCTGAGTAAGCTCATCCCTGATTGGTCTGACGTCATCAATGACAGGGATATAGACCAATCACAGACACGCTTACATTGTGGTCATTCCATCCCTTTATACAACGCTACAGAATTGGCACTATTAAACTGTTACTATTAGGCCTACTGCACTATTGCACTACTGCACTATTAAACATTTAACACTATTAAATGGATGTATTCTTCCTGCCCGAAGTGAATAACCCATTCAGTCGTAGTATAAATACCAAACATACTCAGTACATCTAGTATTGAACATTGTCCAGTCTGCTTCAGCAGAATCTACTAAAATAGTAGAGCTGGCGATTGTACATTTTCTGACAATCTGACCCATTAGACCTTGACCATACATATATTGGGGATTGATCCCGCGATACCTGACCCCTCATGTATATATGCATATTTGGTATATCGCAATAAATCAATACAATAGCAAGTTAATAATTATGATAATTTGGAATATTAATTGTAATTATGTGGTTACTCATTGTTACGTTGCAGAACGTTATGTAACACCATAATCATTTCATATGAAATAATGATTATTCGTATCTATTTACTAGGACTTGTATATTATATTACATATCATTCCTGAGCTCATGAGATCCAAAATTGTTTATTTTTTCAGAAAAGGGAGGCAGAAAAGGAAAAGAGGCAAGAAACAGTTGCGAGCTATCAGAAGATATGCCGACAGTCTTTAGGTTCGTATGGATGAAATTTCATCTGAGACAAATTTAATTCTCTCAATAAGCTTTCTCTCAGCTTCGATGTCCGCCATCTTGAATCCTGATTCGCATGGAATTATGGGAATTGTGGTTTTAATGATATAAATAGAAACCATTTTTTTAAATTCAAAGTTGAATCTTGGGCATTGGACACTTGGTAAAAACACTGAAACTCACAAGTGAAATATGCACTGTGCATAGCTCACTCTAGATGTATCTAGTTGTTCTCTGAGCAATGCGTATACAATAAACTCAGATATACCTAATACAATATATTTGCCATTTTCTGCCTAATTTTGCAGAATTTTATAAATGTGCAGAGCTGCCAATTATACATTTTCCAACGATCTATCCCATCATACAATACATGTATTGAGTTGTAGACAACAACTGTACGAAAACAAATAATTCATTTATTACCTGAGCAGATGAGGACAAGAAAAAGCAGACACAAGAGGCGAAGACAACAACAACAACAGCAGCAACAACACCTCAGCATGGGGCGAGTGGCCCCTCCTCTCTTCCCTCATTCCCCTCCAAGACCGGGGGTGTGTACAAAAAGCCCATGATGCGGAAGCATGGAGTGATGACAGCCCGGCCCCGTCTGGTGGTCGGGGGTCCCCAGCCGTCCATGGTGGCTGAGGAAGAGGGTGAACAGGCTGGTGGGGAAGAGGATGATGATGTGGAGACCGTACAAGGTGGGGCATCCCCCCAAGAGCAACTCGAAGAGGAGAACAATGAGGAAGAGCCACTCCCTTGGCACGCCGAGCAGCTCTATAAACTCTACGGGCCCCAGGCCGATTACTTCCTAAAACCAAAACTTGAGGACAAGGAGCGTAAAAAGGCAGTCACTGTCATAAATCCCAAGCAAATGAGGCAGCGCGGTATGTAATTCTGCAGCAAACTTTGATCCCATTCTCAGTCCATCCATCGTCAGTACCTCTTTCTGCCTATTACCACCTCCCAGCCTCTTACCCCATGTTGTACATGCATTTCCAGACATCTCAGCTTCTCTGTAAACAGTCCTGATATTTTAAACTTGGCTAAATACACAAGTTGCGTCTACTTTGATAGCAAATTATATTCCAAAACTGAGGGCTAATTAATGTGTGCAAGAAAAAAATATAGCCAATACAATTAGAATACGAAAAGAATTATCATGCCATTTAGTCGCACAGCATGAAGCCACTTATTAACTTCTAAGGGAAAATGTATTTTTTTGTTGTAAATATATATAAGGGATTTTAACGTTATGTTTCCCTACATCTTTCAGCCTCTTTACCGACCTCTTTACCACACGACCTCTTTCCCGAAGATGTGTATTCATTCTAGACATCTCAGCTTTTATCTAAAGAGACTCGATATTTTTAATTATTTGAAAAATTATTTCCGCATAGTTATCTATTACCGACCGACCTCTTTCCCGAAGTTGTACATTCAATTCCAGACATCTCGGCTTTTGTGTAAACATTTCAGATATTTTTAATCATTTGAAAACTTTGCTAAATACAAAATAAATTTGTAGTAACCAACTTGCGTCTACTTGATAGAAATTTTATTTCAGATCAGAGGGCTTATTAATAATAACATTTGCAAGAGAATCTCCAAAAAGAAATATAATGTCAGCTAGTCGTACAGTAGATACGTACTAAAGGGGAAATTGTTTTTTATTTTTATTTTGTAAATATAATATTACATATCGACCATATACTCACGCATATTGTGTTTCCTAGAAGAAAGGAAAAGACCAAATCTAATTATATAAGTTGGCAGTACCCAGGACATAGCCCCAGCCCTTTTTTCTCAGGTTAATGGTCAATAAGTCTGGGTTTATGAGTGTATTCAAGTGTAGTTTGCCCCAGGGAGGAATGTTTAGATCGCCCATCATCAAGCTATTAATAATTGTGATATTTCAGGTCGCGCAGGGGCGGGACCACTTTGGACGTCTCTTCGTAATGAATCGCAGGGAAAACTCTTACAACAAGATATGCAAATATCACCAGACCTTAAGGTGAGCAGGCTTTATATGTATGTGTGATGTGCTACAGAGAAAGGAGTCATAAGTCGAAGAATTGAGATTTTCCAAAGCACTTTATTCACAAGATCTCTTTGTATTCTTGTTTGTAGGAATATTCTTTTTAGTATAAAGTGCTTTACGTCGTAAGAATATGTGTACCAAATGTTAAATATATACGAGCGTTTCTAAGGCCTTCCTATGTAGCTACTTTACTAGTAATTGTCCACCCAGAAATAAAAAAAATTGTTTTCAGACAAAAATAAATTCAAACATGACTTATGGCTAATTTTTCTGTGACACATCACATATGTGAGGTGGCATGGCAATGTACAATTCGCCCATTAGCCAATTTCGCATTTTCAATTTCGTATTTATTTCATCGGAAGATGTTTCCGCCCAGTAAATGCTTATTGATTAAATATGGGTGACATCTCCTGAAAATGTACAATTCACCTTCACTAATCCTCCCAAATAACCTGATTTTAAGACAAAAATGTAGGTTCAAAATAGAGTTCAACATGACCAATTTTATTATTCAACGCAATATCAATTATTATAGGATTAATGACCGACAAAGAGGGACTGCTGGTGTACTGTTTGATAATCCCGAGGCAAAGCCAAGGGAGAATACACAAGCAGTACACCAGCAGTCCCTCATTAATCCTTTTAATCCTTTTAATCTCTGCCTTAGTCAATGTCGGTCATTAATCCTTTTAATCCCTTTGTTATAGCTCCAAGACTTTCAAGGCAGTGATTACACTCAGATATACATATGAGTGAAGTCACCTGAAAACGTACAATTCGCCTTCACAATTTCTCTCAAATAACCCAAATTTGAGACAAAAACAAAGTAAAAATAAAGTTCAACATAACCGAATATATATAATATATCGTTTGAATCAACACAATACCAGATATATAGCCTACTCAGAGATAATACCTAGTATTTATCACTGTCCAGCCAAATTTTAACAGAAGTTACTATAAATGTGTATAGCTGTACATATTCTGAAGACCTGACCATAGAATTACTTTTATTCGTACGTGAACTCCGCCTCCTCTTCCTCGCATGCATTCCCACAATGAACAGAGCTGCAATATGACAAAGCCTTATTTAAATAATACGAAACTGTTGAAGGGATTTAAGTGTTGACAATTGGCCTCAATGATCAACACTTGGGGCTGTATCGACAGGAGGCTTTAGCCCAGCGCGCAGTAATTCGATCATTCTCACCGAGTGCCAGTACCCAAGTTCAATGTAGTAGATCTGTGCAGTGCCAGATAGTTCCATGCAATCAGACGTTTGTTGTAGTTACTAGCACCTTGGTTGCCAAGGCGCCATCTTGGATCCCTCCCTCCCCTTCCCGCCCTCCCTCCCAAGCGGTATACGCTACAGGAAATGAGACTCTGAAAGGAAAGCTAAGCCGAGGACTATCAATTGGGACTAAATATACATCGGGTTTAAGACTGGTAGAGTTGGACGTATGATATGTTCAGTCTAAGCTCACAGTTGAGAGAGTCCCTCCAAAATGAGGGAATTTAACGCCTCTTGATCGCTCTAAACCGCCAAAATGAAATGAAAAAAGATGATCTCTATAGCTTTACACTCAATTAAGCATTCTTCATTATTTAACCAAGAGTAAACAAACCCAAATCAAGACATGAGATGATATGCTGATTACAGTCTAGGCTCAGAGTTGAGAGGGTCCCTCCACCCTGTGGGAAATCCTGTCACTCCAAATCGCAAAGCGCCATTAAAATCCCATTAGGACGCATGCTCTAGTGCCAGGAAAGCCATTAACGCAGTAGGCGTCCAATCAGTGACATACCATTCTTATCTGCTCTGAGAGGCTCCGAGCCTAGACTGTTTTGTCCTTCACCAATATCTTCCTAAATAACCCATAATACATATTTAAGACAAAAATGCGGTTCAAAATACAGTTCAACATGAATTTGAGAAATTTCCCTCGGTAATGTGCATGCTTCTATAATGCTGATCATCCGGGTATATTCCTCATCTGTCCTTTATCAAGGTCATAAATTGGTCCCAGTATAGGGCCTTCTGGGAGACACTCATTCAGTATAAATCGGAAAATGTTGTTTATTGTGACGAATTATGCACTGGGGAAAAGTCGTGCAGCTACAGAGAATCAAACGATCTAATTGTGATGTCTCACAGATAAATGGGTCTTAAGTCGAGAAAAAAAATTGATTCGGAGATAACATAATTTTTAAAAAGATTAGATCAAGCGAACCTAATAAGAACTTTACAAAAAAATGTTAGTGATATTTCAGGACGGACTAGTAAAGTAGCTAAATATACTCCATGGAATGTCCTTAGAAATCCAGAGATGTATCAATACACAGTCTCGACATTTGGTACATGTATAATGATGCAAATAAAAGCCCTAAGGAACCTCAAAATGAGAACATTACTGGGAAGATTCCCTGTGGAAACACGTTTGACAAATATAAGTTTTACTACTTCAGACTCATTTTTCTGTAACACATCACATAAAGTGGGTAAAGATGTTAACAAATATCGCGGCCAATGTTTCAGTGACGTTTATCGCACGATGCTCAAAAGGCGGGTGAAATGCAACCTTAAACCCCTTGAGATACCTTTGCTGACAAATGTTTTATTTATGCATGCATAAGATTGGATAAGTACGGCTTAAGACCGGTTCAAGTTATAAAAATGGAAAACGCATGGAAATTATATACTGCAAACGTATTTTTTTCCGCGCTGATAGATTTTCGCGCACTAAGTACTTTGAGACACTTTCGCGCGGATTTAAATTCGCGCAGCAAGGAAGTCTCACACCTTGTTAATAATTATACCTTTCGCACAGGATTTTTTTTCACGCACAAAGGTGGGTGCGCGAAAATAGCGAAAATAAATACTGCGCGAACATTATGTATATATATATATATACGTTTACTGTATACATACTATGGATCTAGGTGCTTGGGATATAAAGATTCTAAAAGGACTTGCAAGTAGTTGTAACAGAGTTACCCTCATTCGTGATAAGTAAGTACTTAAAATTAATGTAAATATCTAAACTAATTTAGATTTAATGCTAAAAGGTGCTTTTAGATAGGACTAATAAAACCCTGCACACACACAGCCGATTTGGCCCCCGATTGTCCCCCGATTTGGGTCTCCCGATGAATTCTATGGTTTCATTTCAAATCCTGGTTTATGTTTTTGAAATAACATCAACCAGGATCGGAAATGAATTCCTAAGATTCATCAGGAGACCCGCATCGGGGGGCAATCGGGGAGCAAATCGGCTGTGTGTGTGCAGGGTCTAAAACGCTCCGAGTTGCATGTATATATATAGCACATGGCGATTCCATGAAGATGTAATTGTCGGCACAAAAAATAAATCTCACACTCTCTCACCGATCGGTCATTGAATGGTTCTGTCAGATAAGGATGAAATTGTTTTCATAGCTTGATAAAACTGTGGCAAAAATACCGGGAGCTCTGGTGTGGTGACCTAACACCCCTTGGCTTTAAGTGGATAGACTCTTCCTATCGGGTCTCTTGGGTAGGACGGGAAATCGATGAGTTTCTGGCCCAGATCTATCCTCCGCCAGTCCCACACGGCCGTCACGGCAAATGTACAATCGGCAGCTCTACACATTGAGTAAATTCGTCAAAATTCTGCTGAAAGATATGATGATATGATATGGAAATAGTTTATTTGCCAAATCTTTACATAGGGGGCTACCGCATTACGTAACATTACGTAGTATATGGGTCAGATTTTCTGAAAATGTACAATTGGCAGCTCTACATATTTAGGAAATTCTCCTAAATTAGGCTGAAAAATGATGAATACCGGGTATATCTGTGTATATTTGGTATCACATTGATTTAAAGTATCAGTTCTGTTATGTTATACTGTATTTTAAAGCTTATTTTTGTCTTAAACGTGGGTTATTGGAGAGGATTGGTGAAGGTGAATTGTACATTTTCTGAAAACTTGACCCATATAGGTATGGTATATCTGAGTGTATTTGGTAATGAATTGATTCAATACATTTATTCAGTCTATCGAAGTTGAGAGAGTCCCTTCAAAACTCATTAGCGCAGTAGGCGTCCAAACACTGATATAACCTTTTTAGCTGATCTGAGAGACTCTGGGCCTAGGCTGTGTTCATTTAGTTTATTTTCAACCTCATTTATGTCTCAAATTTGTGATATTCGAGAGGATTGGTGAAGGCGAATTAATTGTACATTTTATACCCATCGATCGTCAGTTGTAACAGTCTATTTCATAAACCCATTGCCCTATTAAAACATTACTCTTGTTATTCATCTAGAGATATGCAACTACACTCTGGTTGAGACCTACTTTGAGTAAACATCAAAGCGACCCAATAGTAACCCTACGGCGAGCCGCTCCAAGTAGATCTCAAATAGAGTGTATCCAATATTATTCTACCAACGCCCTCTTCACAAAATAATGGGAACCACCGCCCTCCGCCCTATCCTAACGTATCTGATTTGAAAATCGTTTATTTGTCAGAAGCTATACTTGTTGTATATGAGGTGTGACAAAAAGGTCGACATGCTTCTGGATCTTATTTATCTCAACTTAGATCCTGGATTTCGGGAAATGATTATGATCTTAGGTGTTGGGCTTCCATGGTTAAAAAGTATTGGAGTGGTTTCTTCTTTTTTTAAATTTGATTTATCCTGCATGGATGAATCAATTTCTCCAGATGGGGTTTTCAATTGCTCCATGCTCACTTTTTGAAAAAAACAACAACCGCTGTATTGAGGTTCTAGAGCACATATTTGATTACTACACTTAATCGCGTTCATGGGAATAAAACCCACCATTCCAGCTATTAAATCTCCACTCTCAGTTAACATCGGTCAAAACTGAATATTATCTACTGTTTATTCCCTTCATTTCTAACCCATTTAAAAGTCAAATGACCAAAGTTTTGCAGGATTTTGTCCGGTTGTTTTTCCTACAGGCTTCCATAAAAGCCTGTAGAAATTTATGTTGCAAATGCTTGAATAAACATATAACAGTAGCAGAATATTTTATTTTTTTTAAATTTTCCATAAGTATGACATTTTCCAATGCTATTCTCAGCATAAGTCGAAGAAAATACAGATACAGAGATATTTGTTTGTCTACTATACATTGTATTCAGTTACTTTTACGATTAAGGCCGTAATTGGGTCGAAGCATGAGCAAAGTTCCGAATGGAATAGCATTGAAATAGCTTCAAAATCACTTCTTTTCAAAGATTATTTTGGGGAAACCAATACCCAGGTAACCTCACTCGAGACCAAAGGAAACCACCCTAAAAGTTAGAGTTTTCTACATGCTGCCAGTAAGAAGCCTTTTATAACTTTGTGCAGAGCATTAGATTTCGTAAATCCACAATTAATAGGCCTATAGTGTGAATAATAGGGATACTTGTAATGCCGTGACATATTCCATAGTTTCCTAAAGATTCGTAAATAACCAGACAAATTCCATATTCCATAAATAAAAAATATTGATATTTATGAATAAATAAATGAATGAGGCGATGTTGTACCTAGTTAACAATTAATACCAATTATAACACACGATACCTGCCGATAGGGGGAGCTCAGTGAATCTGCACTGAAACTGAAAAACATCCGTCACTCTCCTCAGAGTCTTTCTATTTGCATCAAATGTCCATTCTCTCTCTGAGTCCCTATACAATTGGGAATAGGCAAGGTCGAGCCATGCCAAATGACTCAAAACTACCGCCACAAAGTTGCCAGTCGTAATAAATGTCAGAGTGAAAAGAAAATCTGAGACGTTCTTTTCTGTGGCAAAGTTAAAATGGAGTGGATTGACTTGAAAAGTGAACTGTACGACATCTATGGTGGTCGCCTGTCTCCCTCTGCCCTCTTTATGTCCCTCCTTTCTGGTGACCATGACAACGACAAGACGCGTGCCTAGTGCCCACTATTCCTCCAGGTCCCCGGGGGACGCCATTAACGTTTTCTCAACGTCCAGCCGACTCCAGTATCTACCAATACAGCAGCGAGGTTTTTTTTGCAAGTCACTATCGAAAGTCGCAGGTTATTTCTCTAAATAGAGCGCGATTCGCTCAAGGGGAAAGATTCCCACTGTTCGCGATAACGTTTTTTTGTGTGTTGGCTTTTATCATCATGGCAAATGCAGTTTCAGTTGAACGAAGAAAGAATGCAGTTTATATCTTATTTAATTCGATCTTATTGCCATGGGTCTAAAACGCTGCCGATCCATACGCAGTGAATTTACAAATATGCTCTGTGGGGTTGGCACGGTTCAAAATGCTTGTCAGTTTATGGATGTGGCTTTTTTCGGGGTGATTTAAAGCTGCATTTTCAACTTATATGACCAGATTTACTCACATTATGACTCATAGGGCTGGAATTATCAATATGCTGCTGCTATATGCTAAATTACAAGAATTTGAAGTCGAATCGGTCGCGAGAAAACGGCCGCCGGTGAGCGATAAAATGTGAAGTCATGTTTCATCCCTATATTGCATGCTTGCATAGATGAAAATGCTTTGTAATCATGAAACTGGATCTGAAGATCATACTGTATAGTTGTTAAAAACCTTTAACAAAAGGAGTTGTTGGCACTCCACTGAAACTGAAAAAGTAAAGTCATCGCTGGAAAGCAGCACGGCGGGTCCCTGAAATAGGCCATAAAAGTGGACGTTTATGAAGCCCCTTAGCAAAACAACCTGACAAATTCCTCAATCGTCAAATGATTTTTATAAAGATTGGACAAGAATGGAACAAAAAAGTAGAAAATCTAGTTTTTGAGCCATGTTATAACAGCTCTAACCACCTTCATGGGTTTCCAAGCGTTTACCTAGTTATATGGGCGATATATGGGCGTTTACTTATTGTTTATAATTCTCTTCATTCACTTTTACAGGCAGCCTACAGTGCGTTTGTCCGTCAATGTCTTTCCAAAAGAAAGAAACCGGTGAAACGGAACTTCTCCGCCCAAGAGGACGTAAGTATTTGTACTCAAATTTTGTTTCTGTAACGAAATAATATTTTTTGGAAACTACTCTTGCATGTTTAACATTGCATGTTGCACAAAAAATTGTCCTTATGTGCCTTGTCCTTATTTATTGCTTTATTGTACCTGGCCATTGTGCTCATGATTTTGGGAAATATGGCCATAAATATACATTGCTGCTCTAGCACCCCCACGCCGCCTGTAGTCATTGCATCTGGTTCAGGCCAAACAAAATATAGGTGTGTTTCCTGTCTAGGTTCCGAGTTCAGAGAGAGTCCCCCTAAACTGAGGGAAAATCTCTCCAGTCTAGGCTCAGGGTTGATAGAGTCCTTGCAAACTGAGGGAAGGCCTCTCTCGCTCCAAACCACCAAAGGTTATTAAAATCCCATTAGGACGCCTACTCCTGGGCCAGGAAAACCATGAGCGTAGTAGGCGTCCAATCACTGACATACGATTTTAGTGCCTGGCAACTAGATAGGGAGATGGTAACTCCTTTTTTATTTTAAAAGATAAACTGCCTTTCAAATGTATTTTGTAAAAATAATTGCTTTAAAGCCTAGGAAGAATTTGGTTCCCGCTTGAACCATCTTGGGTTTTTTTTGTTAAAATAAATCCAAATAGAATTTAGGTGGGGTAAGGTTGTTCTAAGTAGATAGGAAACACACCTATTTTTTTGGCCTCATGAAATTGGTCCAAGAATAATATATTTATCAATATTGCAATGTTATCTCTTTCTATTGATATTTATTGTTCCATATTTCCTGACCTATTTATCAAAAGTGGACATTTACCCCTTCCATATATATTCGTTCAATTGCATGTTTCTAACGAGGTTCTGGTCTTGATGTATGCGATATTAATTATAATAAAAAAAATAGGCATTTTATTTTACTCGGTTAATCTTTACGAAAGCTTTATTTACAATAGTTCCGTTCACACCAGGAAATGCATTTATAAAAAGATTGGATCGGCGGAAAGTAGCTTTCACAGCAGCGTAATAAGCTTTTGCGTTAATTTGATAAGTTCGCGTAACATTCGCACGATATAGAACTATACACAGTATACATAGCGAGTGTTTCTAATTTAACTAACCCGCCTTAAATGTGGTTGAATACATACCCACAGTCGACAAGGCTTAACTCTCATGTTGCGTTACCGACTTGGGGATTTTTACCAAGGTAATCCAGTTAAAAGGGGCAAATTAAACAGTAGGTCGGGTGTAAAAAGGCGGATTTAATTCTTAAGCGGATTACCAGATAATATATTCAAGCGGGCGGCTAAAAAAGGAGAAGGCAATGAGGATTTCTGGCGACAAATCGATGCTGACTGTAACGGTAACTCGTTTGTAGGGCAGGTCCCACGCGCGGTGACAGCTTGGTTAATATTGCGGCTATTGGATATTCATTAAGGCTGCTTTCCTTGACATTTACGTCCGAAATGGCGGAAAGTTTCGTCCGGAGGTCAGCGCCCGTCATGGAGGAAGTACGTAAAAAGGTAACGACGCGAAATGTCATCGGGCAAATCTGAGGTGATCGGGTTAGGCCTATGTATACTAGAGACAGAGGCAGGACCATTCTTGCCTTAACAGGGGACCACCTGAACAGTCTAGGCTCAAAACCTTTCAGATCAGATAAGAATGGCATGTCAGTGATTGGATGCCTATTGTGCTAATGGATTTTCTGGCCCTGGAGTAGGAATCCTAATGGGATTATAATGTCATTTTGCGGTTTGGAGCGAGAGGCTTTCCCTCAGTTCGGAGGGTCTCTCCCAACTCTATTCAGTCTAGGTTCAGAGTTGAGAGAGTCCCTCTAAACTGACGGAAAGCCTCTTGCTCCAAACCACAAATTAACATTATTTAAAACCTGTTAGGACGCCTACCCCAGAGTCATAAAAGCCATAGTTAGCGCAGTAGGCGTCCAATCACTGACATACCTTTATTATCTCATCTGATCGGCTGTGAACCTAGACTGTAAATTATGCATACAAGGTTTTGAGGAGAAAACCAACAGAAACCTTCCAGTTCTTGGCCTGGAACCATGCAATGATCCATACGTTCTCGTCCCAGATTTATGTGTCCCCCCCGCATGCTATAAGCACACGTGCACGCATGCACCACATTCATAGGGACACCATAAATTGTGATGTGTTACAGGAAATGAGTCATAAGTCGCAGAACATAGATCGAGAGATTCCACAATATTTCCAGAGACAACATCAAGCAAATTCCAATGATGGCAACATTTAGAAAACCTAATATATGTAGTACTTTTATTTATTTTATGTTTGAAGAAAAGTATATTTCTGTATGGACAATCACTACTCAAGTAGTTAAATATACTCCATAGAATGGCTTTAAACACGGAAAGATGTATTCAATACAGTCCTAACATTTTGCACATGTATTAATGCAACTGAAACCGTTAAGCAACCCCAAAATGAGAACATTACTAGAAAGATTTCCCGTGGAAAAACATTTGAAAAATATGATTTTTGCGACTTGCGACTCATTCTCTGTACCACATCACCCTCATATACCTCCCATCTCACTTTTATTGTCGCGCAGTATTTTATGTCGCATTCATGCATTTAACACTCTTGGTTTCCATTGTTTGCATGGGTTGCATGCTGGTGTTAACAGGCACGACCACCTGGAGTTCGTACCATGGAGGATCTCTGGAGGGAACAGGTATTCTGAGTCTCTGCTACTAATCCTTCCTAGCTATAGTCTGTACAAAAAGTATTTGAAACTGGGAAATTGGGATTCTTTAAGAAGAGGGGAAAAGTGTGGGGTGGGAGGGGGCGAGGGGGGGGGGCAGGGATTCGACTTCTATTTATGGTAATGTCCTGTCAACTATTTGACCTGCGAGTCATTCTTTGCAATCAATCGACCTTGGTATAAAACAAATTTGATAAATTTTCCTTTCCTGGGGAAATACTTTTGCAAACTGTCATCAATGGAACAGAGACAGAACTATACAGAACAGATGCATGTTTCACTATGGTTCTTGATTGCAAAGAGTGACCCGCGGGGCAAAGAGTTGACGGGACATTAACATAAATAGAAGTCAAAAGTCCCCCGCTTGTCCCTCTCCTTAAGCGATCCTGATTTCCCTGTTTCTTATACTTTTGGGTCAGACTATACCCACCCCGGCTCCTTCCTCCTCCCGGGCCTCCACCACCACCTTCCCCTTCTCCTCCTGTGCATTATTCATCAACTCCTTCCGTCTTCTTTTAAAGCACTTCACGACTTGTCTTTGTGCTCCTTATAACTGGCTCAGACTGTCAGAAAATGTACACATCGCTCTCAACAATCCTCTAAAATAACCCAGGTTCACGACGAAAATGCAGTTTACAATGCAGTTCATCGTACCTGAGCACATGTTTTTCATCAAGGCAATACCAAGTATACTCAGATGTACCTGTATGTGTTCATCATTTTCCAGCCTTATCTATAGCAGATGTCTAGACCTAACGAGTGTACATTTTCTGACGACCTGACCCACTTGTTCCCTTGTTGCAATGTTTCTTTTGAATGTGCTAGAGATAATATTGTGTGCGCAGTAATTTTTCTGCTAGTTGGTAGTTTGTATTAGAATGGCGATTCTATAGGTCTGTCTCTACATTCTATTTTACTCTAGATATTCGCCAATTTAAATAAGTTGTGTTATTAGTTTATCGTTGTTATTCAGAACGGCTCAAAACTAACAACGAGTATATTAAATGTAAAAGAACAGACATCTGCTTTGATTTGATTGCATTTGGTAACAGGACCAACAGTTTTTATGTATTGTCCTTTACTTGTTTTGTTTTACCCATGTAGTTTTTTTTATCCATCCTGTACTTTTATCCCATCAGCCAACATATTATTCATACCATAAGTTCATCAAGTCAACGCTTTTGATAAGTGTTTCACTGGGAAGCACTGAATAGGGGATTTGCATGTGCCACTGTACACGCCTCTTACAGTGCATCCTGGGATAGATTTAGTTGATACCGACAAAATAACAAAATGAGCAACATTTATATAAAAAATATGTAATATGTTTCGTAAATATTTTCGCTGCTGATAAGAAATGTTTTCAATAGTCTTTGACAAACACACAAGTTCCATGATAATATTTACCAATTTAAAAAAAAATGCAATAATGTTTTCCCCAATATCACAGCTTGTACAAATGATCTATAAATAAAACAAATGCATGATCGGAAAGATGGAGGCCTGTGTTATGGAAACATGTATAACAAATGAATATTGACATATTGGAGCACCGATGAATATTCCATGCTGAATGTGGCATGTTTCCTAAGATTTTACACTGACATACAAGTCCCATAATTCCATGCGAATTAGGATTCAATATGGCTGACATGCAAATCAATCATCCCCTATTCGGTGATAATGATTGCAAAAGTCTTACATAAGCAAACGATTCGGGGAATAGATCGAAAGAATGGATCGAACGTCATGAATTCGAGGTGAAAACCAATTTATAGCCAGAATAAAATCACAGCCTATTGCTATACATTCCTGCGTGTATCAGTTAGACATTAAGGCAGGCAGAGCACTTGGGAGGTGGAGCAGAACTAGGTAAGGGTATAGTCACCTGGAAATGTACAGTTCATCTTCTCTCAAATAACCCAAATTTAAGACAAAATGATTAAAAATACAGTTGAAAATAACCAAACGGATCCTTTTAACCAACACAACATATTACTCGTATATACGTAGTATTCACCATTCATCAGGCTAATTTAGCAGAATGTACTAAATGTGTAGAGCTACCATTTGTACATTATCTGCCAATCTGATCCATGGAGTGTGGGCAGGTCGATGGCACCCACTCGTGAAGGCTGGGATCCCTCCCTGTGTGCTGCTAACTGGTCGTCATGACAATTAACATCGATTGATTGATGTAACGTTGATCCGGATCCCTACACTGTGAGCGGGTTGCTGGCCTGGGGAAAGGTGCACGAGGGGCTCTTGTGGCAGTTTTGTAGGTGTGTGTGTGTGTGGGGGGGGGGGGGGGTTGATACACCTTACAATCTAGGCTCAGATGTGAGAGAGTCCCTCCAAACTGAGGAAAAGCCTCTCCAGTCTAGGCTCAGATTTGAAAGTATCCCTCCATACTTAGGGAAAGCCTCTCGCTCCAAACAGCAGAATGCTATTAGAATTCCATTAGGATGCCTACTCCAGGGCTGTAAGAGCCATTTATAGCGCAGTAGGCGTCCAATCACTGACACACTTACACTGCTTAATGCTCTCTGCAGTTACTACCTTGGTGTAGTTGCCTGAAGCTGGACAATTCACCTTCACCAATCATCTCAAATAACCCAAATTGAAGACAACATTGAGGTTCAAAATACAGTTTAAGATAACCAAACAGATTTGTTCAATCAACCCAATAATAGTATTTATCATTTTTCAGACTTATTAACAGAATTTACTAAAACAAAATGTGCAGAGCTGGGGATTATACATTTCTGACATCTCGACCCACCATGCACATAAATCCTATGCGTTAGATTCTTCATTGGAGCAATGAACGGATGTATGTTCTCTCCATTGCACTCATACAATGTATTCAGTCTATTCTACATCACTCACATTGCCTATGCAAATAAAACAAAAGCAATTGTGGTATAACATCAAGCCATATATTATATCGATATAAAACGACGATGTTTTAAATATTTATTTTTGATATTACATGTATTTGTATTTCTGCCATTTCTATGTCAGGGAAATGGATACTGCCTGTTTGTTGTAGTATGAAAGCACGTTATTCGGTAATAAACTGGTCATAGCAAGCGATGCTAGATGAATTATGACTATGAACATGTACTGGTCGAACTGGCTGAACTTGCATTTCAATTCTTAACCCACACAAACTCTCATATCATCACCCACGCACGCAGCGGCGGGGTAGGAAGGGATATAAACAGGGCTTAAACCCTGCCCACACACAGCCGATTTGCCTCCCGATTGCCCCCCCCCCCCCGCCCGATTTGGGTCTTCCGATGAATCCTAGGACTTCATTTCCAATCCTGGTTTATGTTATTTCAAAAACATAAACCAGGATTTGAAATGAGATCATAGGATTCATCAGGAGACCCAAATCGGGTGCTAAATCGGCTGTGTGTGGGCAGGGTTTTAGAGCGAAGCATGCGCTGTCGAGGCCGCATAGATGTGAAGAGGTACTATATGGGGCGGCGTATCACGCTATTGGAAATCAATTATCGGTTAGATCCAGCAGCCCGAGCTCTCACTACTAAATTATTGACACGGTTACTATAGCAACGTTAGGCCGCGCTATTACGCAATTCTTGGCAGTGGAGTGGTAATGTCAGCTTAGGGTCAATAGGAGATTTTAGTCAGAGCAAGCTCCCCCCTCCCCTCTTATTACCCCCTCCCTCATTACCCCCCTCCCCTTCCCCTGCTCCCTCTAACCCCCCCACACCGTCATAACAACACACATAGCCCTTCCTAGAACTGTAAGAAAAGGCAAGACAAGGAATTATTCATATTGTTGGTATGGCTCATTCTGCTCGGTGGAAAAGACTCAGGAATTAGAACTCTTTAATTAAAAAAAACAACCCCACTTATATATTGATGTTTAATGTTAATATTTGATAGAATTAAAGGAGCTGATCGCTGTATATCGTTGGGGCGGGTGGTAAAGTGATGGTTTCACGAAGATAGAAATAATGTTGTTGATGTTAATGGTAATATTATATATTGGCGAGCTTGTTCTTCTTCAGGTGATTTGGTAGTAGTATATTACAAGTGTCATCCAATACTATTTTTGCATTCAACAGTTATTGGCAAGAGATATCGAAACATGTATGTGTAGCCGTGTAGGCCTATGTGTGGGTGTGGGGGCGGGGGCGGGGGTGGGAGGAGCTTCTTAAACCTTGGTATGCTAATTTTGAGGTGAGTAAATTCATATTCAGGTGTTTATTGTACATATGCGAAAATCGAGGGTTATTGACCTACCTTGCACTACATGACACAAACTATATATAGTGAGTGAGATTGGTTGCTTTACGCCCTTATCAACACATTTAATATCGTTATATGAAGGGCGGGAGACACGAAAGTTCTAGTAATGATCTCTCATTTTCCTGCTAATGGTTGTACTAATCAGCATGATCAGGCTGAAACCTCAAGTTGGTCTGAATTGCATCAATAGGAGGTTTGCATGTCCGCCGTCAGGAATCTTGTTTCGCATGGAATTATGGGAGTTGTATGTCAGTGTAAAATCTATAGAAACCATGTCATGTTTAGCATGCAATATTTATTGGTGCTCCGATGTCAATATCCATGTGTTATAACACAAAACAAGAGTCCATCTTTCCCGTGATGCATTTGGTTTTTATAGGTCATTTATAATAAATAAAAGCTAAGATATTGGTGAAAACATTAACGATAAAAGTGTTGCTAAATATTCGTACGTCAGACGAACTGAATTTATCCCAGCATGCACGTTATATTTACGTTATACCACATTCTCAAAAAACGGAAGAACTGCCATGACAGAGCCTACCACCTATTTCCACCTGTAGAGACTATAGACCGATTTAACTGGTATAACATGCAAATCTTTTGTTGATTGATTGATTGATTGATTGACAGAATCCTTTAAAATAATTTGATAAAAATGTTGCTAAATATTCGTAAATCCGACCTGAACTGAATCTATCCCAGTATGCACTGTACATGACAGACATGCGCAATTGCACATGCAAATCCCCTATTCCTCAAATGTACGTCATTTCTGCGGTAATTTTTTGATTGAAATTGTTTATTCACACATTACACCAAAGACGATATTCTCAGTGGTAACAGACAGTTGATATTTAAATAAGATAGAAATAATAAGCGTTGGAATTTACACAAGCAAAGTTCTATCCTATTCCTTAAATGTTTTTGTTTTTTTAAGTTTTTTCTCACACATTTCATCAAGTGATGATATTTTCAGCGGATACAGATTTGAAAATTGTGTACAAACCATCTTACAGCTTCTAAAATTAAGCAATTATTAAGACCTAGTGTTTAATCTTTTATAACATACAGCAGTTTAACTAGAACAAACCACACTACGACTAGGCAAAGTTAAATGAAATATCGAGTGTCAAAACGAATCCAATATCATTTCTGTGGTAATTTATTTTCTTGTTTTTCTTGCTGCCAGGTTCCTGAGATGGATCGTTTGTTGGACCAGTCCAAGGTTCTGGCAGCTCACGACTACAAGCACATGGTGGAGGTGATGTACCGGGCGTCCGTCACCAATCACGACAAGACAGGCATCCTCCGACACAACAACCCCCCGCCCAACCTCAACAACTGGCAGGGAGAAGAGAGCTGTGCACGCTATATGCCCTCGTGGATACCCACCTATGACGTAAGCTGGTGCTCATTTAGTGCAAGACTTAGCGCTGGTATTAATACAAGGCTCACTGCCTGATCTTACCTGCAGCATATCCTAATCTCACTCATACATGTATATATGTAACCTGTATATATGGGTGAAATTGTCAGCAAATGTACAATTCGCCTTCAACGATCCACTTAAATACCCTTAATTTAAGGCAAAAATGAGGGTCAAATTACGGTTTGACATAACGGAACTCAATCAACTCAGTTGACTCAATCTGAATCAACCTAATGCTAAATATAGTCAAATAAACCTAATATTTATCATTTTCTGCCTAATTTCGCAGAATTTTATAAATATGCAGAGCTGCCAGTTGTACATTTTCGGATAATCTGACATTCATTATTTTCATGTTACTAGTAGCGTTATGTATCTAAAATGTAGAAAACCCTGAGGTATCCGGAAGAACTGCCTTGGTAGAGGTCACCGTCATTTTCCACACATAGTTACAAATTATGATGTGTATCAAATTTGTGGCAAACAAATGCTGAAAGTTTGATATTCTGGGTGCATTTTGACTTCTGCCATATATATATTATCCTGGTCAGCACCACATTCAGTTCTGCTTAAATATTCATTCCCGAGGCATTTCTAAACTTAACAGTATTTTGGACTAAACAAACTTGCGTAGATGCAATACAGATTTACGAATTAGTTTTTCTTTTAGTTTTATGACGGTTCAAGACCCAAAAGAAAGGTTTATATTTCAATATTCACCTATGCTAAGGCATATAATATATATAATAAAGAGTGAATGGAACTTGGTACTAGTAATTGTAATAAATATTCACTTTTTAGCACCTCGTTTCATTCTCTCTCTATATATATATTTATCCATCACATTTTGGGTGTATATATATGAAAATACAAAAAAATGGATATTGCTTAAAAGAGTGTCAACACAGCCCAAAAATAGATCTATATGACTGATGACACGAGTATTTTGACATTTTGCCCACCCGTCTGCAGGCGCGCTGGCATTGCGACCTTTGCAGCCCGGCCTACCCTCAGTGTCCAACCCACAAGACCAATGCCATTACCCCAACAAGATGCCTCTTCCTCATTTAAGTTGAATAATACATGCAGGCTTCCTTTGGAAACACATTGAAGTGGGATGCCAAAGGTGCCAAATAAATCTCCATGCATTTCTATCAAATAACATGACTTTTTTGTCCTCTCATTTAACGAGCTCCTGGCAGATCTGGCGCAGAAAATTGTTTTTATGCTATATAGGAGGAGGAGTGTCAAGCCAGTCCAGCCACTTCTTTCAGCTGAAGGTTTATTGTAATTGTACTTTGGGAAATATAATTATTTATATACTTCATGTTATATTTAAACTCAGGGCCTGCGAAAGTGTGATGCCAAAGGTGCAAATATGGTCTCTGACTTTCCATCAAATAACATTTGGTTACTTCACGGTATAAACTCAGAGCATATTTCCATTTCGGTACATTAAACAGTTTCTCCTCTGGGATTGCATGAGGATTGATGGTGGTGGAAATTTGCTTATAATTTCCAAAATGAGCTTTGATTATTTTTAAGCTTTCAATTCACTGCGCAATAATAATTTCATAGAGCAATTACGAGTGGTTGAGATTTTTTGCTTATTTTAATTTCCGCTCCGACAGGCAGATGGACTAGTGGGGCTGATAGGTGTCGAGGATCACACAGATTTTTAAATGGGTGAAGTCTCCTGAAAATGTACAATTCGCCTTCCACAATGCCCTCAAATATCCCAAACTTGAGACAACTGCTATTCTCAAAATATCCGTTAAATATCAGCAGAAAGGTTTCTTGAGACAACGCAATACCAAATACATACTTAAACATACCTTGTATTTATCCATTTTCAGACTAATTTTGCACACTTTACTAATAAATTGAGCTGCCAATAGGGGATTTTTGCATGTCCCCCATATTTAATCTTGATTCGCATGGCACATTCCTAGTTCGTACTATACATACTACTATTAGGCTGTAAAAATGATAAATACTAGGTATATCTGACTATATTGGTATTGCCTTGGTTCAAGAGATTTGTTTGTTTAGGTTGAACTCAATTTTGAACCTCATTTCTGTCTTAAATTAGGTTAGCCCCCCCCCAAAAAAAAAGGTGTGTTAGCGGTTTATATAGCTGAAAACTAGGTAGGGGTATGGTAACTTTTTTTTTTAAAGGAACCACTTTCTAGTAACTGAAAAAAATGTTTATTTCGTACCAATAGTTGTTTTAACAAGAGAACTGTACATTTTAACAGTTTTTCTGTTAAAAAGACTTGTTCCTCTGCTTTAATTAACTTTTGGGGGTAAACAAATCACACAAAAAATTAGACAAGGTCCCCCGGTTTTCGTAGGGAAGTGTAAATCGGAAACACACCTATTTTTGTTGTTGGCCTTATTTGAGTGGATTGGTGAAGGCGTGACAGCGCATCATTAACACAGACCTGGAACCACCCTGTCGCCTGCCCCTCTCTCTGTACAGGGGTCCAGGCCCTAATTTCAGCAGCAGTAAAACTGGGAAAGAAGATACATTTCTCATATGATTGATGCTGACAAACAATTAATAAATCTTTCATTGACCATTAATGCCTTCCTTTTATCACTGCAGGAGGAGGATGATTCGGCGGTGCATGCAAAATGGCTGAGTAAGAAGAACTATGTCGAGGAAGAGGCCACCACTGCGCAAGCGTGGTCACACGAGGCAAGGTCGGAGCAAGGTCAAGGAGATGGTGCCGAGCTTCCTAGACAAATGGCAGCTCTGTCCGTGTCCAGTAACTCAAATGATGAATGGGAGTTCCTCAAGAACATAAGAAAAAAGCGAGTCCAACCCAAAACACCCAGGTATATATTCCTGACAGAGGAGGCTGCTACATGTCCTGGAGAATTCTCCAAACAACGCAAGGAGAAATTGGATTCGAGAAACATCCCCAAAGCTTATGATAAAGGACAGGTTAAAGCACAGTCCGCCCTTGCCATGGTTGACGATAACTCTTCTCGCCGATCGCTTTCAGGTAAATCATCCTTTTCAGTCATCTCGGAAGGACCTCTGGATATTTAAGGATATAAACATTTCCTAATTTGTGTCGGAGAGAGGAACGATTCCGAGCACAATGAAGAAGCCCCATAAAGAAACTAGAATGACAGGTCTTTTATATCGAACTCGATGTACGCACACGTCGCACTAGGAACTATTATGTCCCATGAAAGCATGGTGTCGATCAGTTTAGGTTTTTAGTGATTGGACACCTACTGCACTAATGGATTTCTGGGCCCTGGAGTAGGGGGGGGTCTTAATGTGTTTATAATGATTCGGAGCGAGCGGTTTGGAGCTAGAAGCTTTCCCTCAGTTTGGAGGGACTCTCTCAACTCTGAGCCTAGCCTGTAGAGGCTTTCCCTCAGTTTGGAGGAACTCCCTCAACTCTGAGCCTAGACTGTAGAGGCTTTCCCTCGGTTTGGAGGGGCTCTCTCAACTTTGAGCCTTGACTTAGGGTGTAATAAATCGCCTGTACCGATGGCCAGTTTCCATGCACTACTTGCCCTGTATCCAGGTCCCGCAGGTGGGATGCAGAATGTAGAGCGGGATTGTTAAAACACGCAGGAGATAAGCTCCTTGCATGCACGGCCATAAACACATGACCATGGGGCTGTGACAATATAATCCAGTTTGGGAAACATGATAGTGAATGAGCAGACGTGGGTTTGTACAAGGCCTTGAAAAACCTTGAATCTATTTGAACTTTTCAAGGCCATGACAGTCCTTGAATTGTATTATTCTTTTTTTTACGTTGTCAACCCCCATCTCTGAATTAGAACAAAGATAGCGAGAGTTGTGTTTTGTGCTTCTTAGGTCCTTGAACAACTGCATCCCTGGTCTTGAAAGTCCTTGAAATCACCTTGATTCTTATCATGACAGAAGTGTACGAATGCCGAGAGACTTCCATGCAATCATATCCCCAAAGATACAGAGCACAGACCATTGTGACTGCACTGAGAGTTGAAATAGGCTTTAATAACAACATTGAAGTATACCTTCATCCAGCTATGAACTATTCCAATATGGATTGAAGATATGCAGTCTTTGTGACAACTGTATTTATATGATTGAATTACTTATCGATGATTATGTCCATTTAAAGAGCACAGAAGTCGTTGATAGTCACGTCCTAGAATTCACCTCAATTTCACCACCCATCATGTTTTGCCCATTCTTGTTTCAAAGCATGTTCACGTATGAGATTCTGAAAATAGATTCACCATATTCTTACATAAGGCCAGAAAGAATAGGCATGTTTCTGCTTCCACGCTTTACCTACTGATTTGTATTACCCTGCCTAAAGAAAATTATGTTTTTTAAAAGAAACCAAAATATGTTAAATTAATCAGGATTTCAAACGCCGCTCTTATTGTTATGACATAAACGTGTTTCCAGTTCCTAAAAGGTCGTATCTTTAATAAAGGACGAAAAAATGATACCCCCCCCCCCCCCAACACCTCACCTAATTCTCAGTTGATTTGAACCAGAAATTGACCTATCACTTTGAAAAATATCTACTTTGCGACTTGTGACTCATTTTCCTTTAACACATCACATATGATAGATAGATTTGCCTTCACTGCATGAACCTTTTTTCTATCTATTCACAGCAAGAAGTATGCCACGCACTGATAGTGAAGCTTCCCAACGAATGGCAACTGGATGGCAGCCCCTGAGCCTAAACGCACTTATAGAGTACAAGGAGAAGATTGCAGTGGTGGGAGGTGGGGACTTCAACCATGGCTCTGCCCCAAGGTGGAATGTGGAAAAAGCTTACTGAACTAGTCCCCCCTCACTCCCTCTCACTCCCTTTTTCACGAAAATACACACTCGGTTGTTGTAGGAGTGGAAGAAATTATAACCAGTCACCCCCTCCAGCTTTACTTACATACACAGAGGATTTAATCACTGGGGTTCCCCGTCTTTCTGCTAGATGGAGCCAATTGTATTTCTGGCTGGGAGCCAAAGCTGAACGCTGGCTTCCAGCGAAGCCAGAGCCAAGTTTATTTGACGCCGGAGGTCGCGGCGGTGCAGTTGTTCACTCGCACCATTTCATTGGCCGCTGCGGATGAGTAAGCGCAAGTCATTTTTGTACCAAGACCAACTGATAATTTACAATTTCCTCTCTGATATATATACAACAAAATATGTGAACATTTTCTCTGCTACATGAAGCCAGATGAAGTAAGCCAGATGGAATACTGTTAAGAAGTATTAACGAGCATACAAACAGAGAGGTTTTATTGCTCGTCTTTTCTATTTATTGTCCCCAAAATATGTCTTCGACTCTGTGAACATTTGTGAAGTCATGAATGATTTTTATTGGATTTAATGCTGGAGATGTGTTATCTAACAGATTTAATGACATTGTTCGCGGAAAGGTAACTTACCTTTACAACTAACTTATTTGAGATGGTATATATATATATTATATAAATTTGTACATGGATATTGACATAGTATTTAACGTGTTACATACATTGATGTGCCATTGTAGTACTATTCTTATCAGTTATAATTTTCCCAGTCTAACCTTTCACCGACCAGCAATATGAATGGATATCTATTAATTGTTTGTCATTGACCATACTTGAACGACAGGAGGAACCTAGTCTGCCTTGCAAAAGGTCTCTACAGACATACAAAAATCACCTTCGATACATTCCTCAGTGTACTTCCATCTATACTCCATACGATTGGCTGTGTATGTAAAATACAATAATATTATCAAGTATGACGACCAGGCGTTTAGATCTATACAATGCTAATTTCCCCAACCATCTGCTCAATGACACAAGACCACCGATCTGCTATGGTTTAAAGTTAATGCTATGTATACCACAAACTTTACTGTGATTGTTCTCAGAATGTTGCATATTACATTTTTACCAATTTCCGATGATGACATTGTTTGTCAAAGTGATCGTTGATAATCTTGGCTATGGTGACTTAAGGGTTGCTGCACAAGGACGACATGTATAATGGTTATATCTTAATATTTCATCCAAAAGTAAAATGCTCATGGACTTCCTATGAAGTCTGGTAGAGTGGGTATTATATAGAGAGAAACGTGACTTGTTGTTTGTCAATAGTTTCCCCCTTCTGGGATTGTAAGCATTAATCGCAAAAAAAACCCGAAAAAAACCACAAACTTAATCTTCGGTATTTTGCTGCTTTATTTTGGCATCGGTTGTTACATTGCTAGTTGGATGTTTGGACCGGTAATTTGGTCTTCTGCAGGTGATTAATCGCAATTGTTTCACTTTTGAGACCTCATTTGAAGATTATTGAAGATTATTTGAATTTTATTTTCATCCAACTGAGAGTTTTTGAAACAATCATTGTTATGCTTCAGTGAATGATACCAAAATGAGAAAAATATAAAAGATTTCAAACGATTGCGAATGTATTGGCTCAAACAAGGTCTATATTTTAGGGTTTAACAGTTAGGTTGGATCAGTGCCAAATTATTATATAATTCTACTAAAAAATACGATCATGGGAACAATGACATCTTACAATCCGTTAACGACGATTCCGTTAAGAAATACCCTCCGTTAAAACCACACTGTATATTTTAAAACCACATTGCATACACTTTTGCAAAAAAAGTCTGTCTTCCCGAATCTACTCATACCAGTAGGTATAGTTAGTCTTATGGTTCTTCCCCTTGTGCTGACAAGAATAAGATATCCAAATGCTTCAATGTCTTCTGATGTTTATACATTATACACCAAATCTATTATGTCATTCTGGATATAGATCTTTTGTAGGTGCAACTAAAACACATGTCTTTGTAATTTAGATCTAGGTCCGCCTGTTATATTCCTTCGCCAACATTATACCAGGATTCAGGACACACGACAACAGCAAAACAGGATTTTGTGCGCGCACAAAAGTCATCTTTATTGTTTGATGTTTGGAACACGGCCGCGTCAATCGCTTACACACTAGTTCCACCATCATAGAAATAAGTATACACCTGTATGTGTACTTTCCACTTGAATGAAAACAAAACGCACTTGTTCTTTATTATCCACATGTTAGAGACGTTTACGAATGCACCCGACTGCCTCTAGTGTCTGCCGTATCCAGCATTGTATTGCTATGCAAAACACAGCCTATTATCGACCACACGTAGGCCACTGCATGAAACATGCGCAAAACTCCAAGAACGATTGTGAAAGGTACCGACGCCAGGGGATCGGGCTTTTCTTTGCTTAAATGTTGCCACAGGAACCTATTTATATATATACCATGTGCCATGTTTTCTGACAATAAGAAAAAACTGGGGTTTACTACGCTCATTCTCAGAGTTTTTAGAGTGGTTTTCCTCCATTCGACTACTACACTTTTTAGACTTTGACAATCATGTGAAGAAGAAGTAGAAGAAGAATCAAGGGTTTATTTACTTCTCCTGTTGTCTATGATTATTGCTGAACATTACATATATATAATATATAACATTGTTGCATTGTTGGACTTCCACCTTTTGTTGTTTACCACTAATTAGTTTGCCATGTATAAAGGTAATGTGATGATTTGGGACGGTGGTAATGAAGTGTAGGCCCATACTCACAATCTCTTGTGGGGGTATCTATAGTTAGAGGATTAAAGTTGCATTCTCAGCCATTAAAACAAAATAAATCTGACCAACGTTACTTATTGTATGACTTATATGACTGGATTTATCAATATTCTACTGCTGTTAAACGTTTATACAAGAATCCGAAGTAAAACTTGTCGAAAGAAAACGGCCGCCGGTGAGCGATAATAAGGGAAGTAAAGGATTTCGGCGGGTCTCCGAAATATAAATGTGGACTTTTGAGGAGCCCTGCAGTAAAGTAGTAGGGTAAAAATCCTCTAAAATCTTGGTGAAAAAAGCTTTTAGATGGGTCAGAAAAGAACGGAACAAAAAGTAGAAAAGCTCTATTTTTTTGACCGATGTTAACTGAGACTGCAACCTTAGTATATTAAAGCTTGTTTACTATTTATTCTTGTCCAGCATTATATCTCCCGTCTAACATATGCCAATTCTCGGTGGAGGTGTTGTGCATTTTTTGTATCTAAAATCTGATTATGAAAAGTATGAAAGTATGTCTGCAATATGTTAAGACATTTATTGTGATTTATATTTACAACTGCTATGCTCCCAACAATATGGATACGATTCAGCAATATGAATCTTTAGAACGAACGGTCATTTGTATTTATGAACATTTCTAAACATTTTATTTGTGATGATGTTTGTGAAAAATCATATGATTATTTATTGGTATTTAGAAATGTATTTGAGAGCATTATATCTCCTCCATAAGCATAGCGAATATGGTTCTTGTGTAGTGAACAGCCTGTTCCGTCGATTGTGATAATTTTTGCCATAATATATATATGTCAGACATCGTTTGCTCTAATGTGTATTTGATAAATGTAAACACTCCGTCCAACAGAAGAGTCGCCGGGAATTTGCCAACTCTGCAGGGGATCCGATATGCCAAATTTAGACAAGTGTCCTCCTCCTCCTAAATAATCTCATCAATACTCACTTCTCACCTTGACAGCAACAGAGTTACAGATACTTTAATATATTACCGGTCTTCATTAATAATAAGGAGAGTAGTAGTCTAATTAATAGATCTATGCCTATACTATATATAACATATGAGTCTGACATTGCAAATGTTTCATCCAGTCAGTGTGTTAATGTTAATCATCAGACCTATCAAGAGTTAACTTATGAATATATGCTGTGTCATTCACAAAAACATTCATTCATACAACTAGAATGTGACATTTATGTCTATCTATATATATGTATGACATCATTGTTCCTAATGCTAATATTAAGGGTAAGATCATTTATGTATCTGTATTATAATTTATTTAAATCGCTGATGCCCGATAGAGTTGGACCCTTACCCTCTGATGTTAATCGCACATATCAGCCAATGGGGGGCCAGAATGAGCTCTGGTTTCCATGGTTACCACCAACACTGATGGCTGGTGCTAGGTGATTGTAAATCCTGACCAAAATAATAATTTTTCTGGTCTTGTATGTTTACGTCGCTTTCTGTACCGTGAAAAATAAATAAACGTACGTGTACATAATTGAAAGTGAATATCTGTGTTTGAATCCATTCTGTCTCTTGTACTAATTCTTCACTTCAGCAATTTTCAAACCAGCTAAATGAGTTATAGGTTTAGAAGGGGGATCACGGTGACACATACAATTTATTGAGCCTAATCATTGGAAGTGTGAAATTTGTAATTCTTTTAATTCGTTTTTATTGGCAGAAGATTACATATTACGGTGTCTTCCCATGCACCGTCTGCCTTAATATCTAGAGAATGTTAATATTTCATTAGGTTAGTAAATGAATGATGATAATTAGTGATTCTTTCATTTCGCTTATAATCAGGGGGTAAGGAGAGGTGGTATATCGGGAGGTATATTTTAATTATTAGTGTCATGTATATGACATTTTCAGTTTGTCTTATTAAAGCTGCATTCCCAGCTATTAGGACTATCAAAGTCTTACCAAATTTACTCATACTATGACTTAATGAGACATATCAGATTGAATTCATCAATATTCAGCTGTTGTTATATGTTTATATAAAAATCTGAAGTAGAGACAGTTGAGCGAAAACAGACGCCGGTGAGCGATAATAAGTGAAGTCATCATAAGAAAGGATTCGGGTGGGTCTTCCAGATACAAATGAGTAAATAGTAATTATCCTGATAGACAGCCTAAATAATTGTAAAACCCAGAATTAATTTTATGAGAACGGTACCCATTGCACCACTACCGCTGGCGGAACTCTATTGCCGTCTCAAAGAACTATATAATAATTATTATATCAAAAGTGTGGGTGTTATCATATAGAAATGAGTGAGATCAGCCTATATGATACGTTTAGACTTATCACACATGTGCTGATACGCCGAATCCCGAAGGCGCTTATTTTTGCTGCTGTTTAAGAGGTTTGGTTGATGAATACAATGTGGTGACGGACAGACAGTGGTCGATAGAAAATAAAGGTATTTATTGTTGTCTTTGTCATCCGAAAAGGGGGACTTGTCATATAAAAACAAAAAACAAACACATGAGGTGGACGAAAAACGTCCAATCCGTCCACCGAGTGTGCATAGAAACGTCCCAACGTAAGCTAACGTATTGTTGTCTTTTGTCTAATAATCTTTATTTCTCTATTCAATAATTTTATCTCCTAGTGCCAATTCCTCAATAAAGTTATTATTCTCCACCCTTGTTTCCTCGTTATCTATAGGGAGGCTTCATATTGATAAGAATAATCATCAGAGTTGTTGAAGAAAAAAGGGAGTTTTTCCAATTCGTCGCCAGGTGTCTCCCCATTATTTAATACTGGTTGCCTTCCATGCCCCAAACTTCAGTATTTGTCAAGGAAAATGTCGCAAAAAATATTTTTCAAATGTTTTTTTCCCCATAAGAACTCTTTGTAAGAATGTTTTGATTTCTGGGATGCGTAGTGCTCTTAGTAGCAAATTTCAAGATGTCTTTGCGTTTCTAAGGTCATCCTCACATATATCTAATTACCTTACTAGTGATTGCCCGTCCAGAAATATCAATGACTTTTGTTCAAGCACACGAAGCTATAGAAGTACTTATTAGACGTGCTAACGGTTTACATCGCTGGAACCCACCTAATCTAATCTTTAGAAATACAATGGTATCTCAAAATTAACTTCTATTTGCGACTTAAAATATTTGTAAAATATTGATAATCATTCGAATAAAAACAGAAGTTCTGGAACAGTGTAAATTTACTGACTTGGGCAGTAACCCCGTGGGACCACATACTAACAAGAGCCCTATATGGGCCCCTAACAGACAATTGTAACTGTCTTGATATCTACTAGGTGCTGCCACCTAGCAGTGGCTAAAGTTATGAATCAACCAATTCTCTCTTATTTTAAGACAAAAGGAAATGTTCAAAATACTAAAGTAAGATTACCATGGTGTCACGTACGAGGTGTATTATATGTGCCGAGTAAGCCCAGAAGCAACTCGGCCTACGGCCTCTTTGCTTCTGGGCTTGCAAGGTGAATATTGTCCACTTTATACCATGATTCCAAATTCAGCATTTTTTCTTTTCAAATACCGTCACTTTAAACTACTAAATTACCGCCACTTGAATCTATGGACTACCGTGAGAAAAAGTTCATGTTTGAAACTTCATTTAAGACCATTTTCCCACTCATTCTTGCTGTGAAATATTTTAGAGTGGACAATATTAAACATTTTGAAAACTTATTTCTCGTTGATTTGCTTTATTTACTCCAGAATTGATAAATGAAATTTCCAATTGATGTAGGGGACCGGAAAAACGAGACTACTTTTGATACTCTGCTGATACAGCCCCGATTATATTTGTCAGTCTGTGATCGGCACGTATTGTTATTATGTTATCCGCTCATGGACAAATCATGGAAGTCCAATATAACCAATCAATTTCTAATTTTCTAATTATTAACCTAATTTACTCAAATATGTAGAACTCTGTCAATTGTACATTTTATGAGGCCCTGACCCATTGGGGTCACGGTACGTCACTGGATAGGTGAGTCCAGTCGATAGGCTCAGATTTGAGAGTCCCTCCAAACTGAGGGACAGGCTGTCGCTTTAAACCGCAAAAAGTCATTTTAATCCCATTAAGATGTCTACTGCAGGGCCAGGAAAACCATGAGCGCAGTAGGCGTCCAATCACTTAATATCATTCTTAGAGGCTGTGAGCCTAGACTGAGTCCGCTCTGTATGACAATCTATTCACAGTACTCATCAGTCGTTCACAGAACTAATTCTCAGAATACTACTTGAATAATTTAAATACATGACATTCATGTTCCCTGTATAAGGTCGGTATTTACAGAAATCATTCCCATATTACACACTCCACAGATTCTTGCATGTTCTCTGCCATGCAACGATATGTTTATGTCCATCGTACATAGGGCAGATCGTCAGAAAATGTACAATTGGCAGCTCGGCACATTTATTTGATTTAATTTAATCAAATATTTGGTATATTTGAATATATTTGGTATTAGGTTGATTCAAAATATATGTTCGTTATGTTGAACTGTATTTAAACCGTATTTTGGTCTTAAATTTGGGATTGAGGAGATCGGTGAAGGGGAACTGTATATTTTCTGACAAATTGTCCCATATATAAATTTGGGATTGACGAGATTGGTGAAGGGGAACTGTATATTTTCTGACAATAAATTTGGGATTGACGAGATTGGTGAAGGGGAACTGTATATTTTCTGACAAATTGTCCCATATATAAATTTGGGATTGACGAGATTGGTGAAGGGGAACTGTATATTTTCTGACAATAAATTTGGGATTGACGAGATTGGTGAAGGGGAACTGTATATTTTCTGACAATAAATTTGGGATTGACGAGATTGGTGAAGGGGAACTGTATATTTTCTGACAATAAATTTGGGATTGACGAGATTGGTGAAGGGGAACTGTATATTTTCTGACAAATTGTCCCATATATAAGTTTGGGAGTGAGGAGCTTGGTGAAGGGGAACTGTATATTTTCTGACAAATTGACCCATATATAAATTTGGGATTGACGAGATTGGTGAAGGGGAACTGTATATTTTCTGACAAATTGTCCCATATATAAGTTTGGGAGTGAGGAGCTTGGTGAAGGGGAACTGTATATTTTCTGACAAATTGACCCATATATAAGTTTGGGAGTGAGGAGCTTGGTGAAGGGGAACTGTATATTTTCTGGCAAACTGACCCGTATATATATAGATCAATGTATCAAAGATCAACTTGAATATATCCTCAGATTTACTGTTCACATGTTAAACATAAATTTGACAAAATTTGAAATTGAAATAAACTCACTTGAATTAATAATTTGAACTAATGATTCCCTGATGAGGGTTTGATACTACAACCGAAATTTTGGAATCAACCGAATAAAACTACATATACAAAATTAATGCTGGAATACTAGCTTTGGTGTAATCCCAACCTGAGAACTACTAATTTGGTCTAAATTATTGAAGAATCAAGACACCATGATTATACGAATCTGTGAATGTATTCCTCTCTTTAAGGAATTACTTGCTTTTTAATCACAAAATATTGAGGTTTTAATACCGACTACATTTGATTATCCCACACAATTATTGGGAACCTATACAGTCTATAGTCCTTTTTATTAGTTGTAAAGTTCTGCTTCGTATATTACTCTTTTACCTCTATGTAATCCACTGGCAAATAAATCATTTTCAAAGCAGGTTAACGCAGTTAATTTCTATATACATGTATGAATTTGTGCATGTACATGTAGAACATATAGTAAGATTTATTACAATCTAGGCAATTATAAAGGCCCTTGGGTTATACAGAATTGCTTTCTGCTCCAGATCGTCAGGCCAAGTTTTTTGGATTTTGCTTCGTCATTCTGCAGCAGATCCCTATCTTTAAATTAACAGGTACCGGTTGTATTTAGGTCAGCAAGCAGTCATTTTAAATAGATTAATCACCTTCATGGTTTTACTCCCCAATCTTGTCTTTTATTAAAGTTGCATTCTCAGTTAAGGAGGCTGGCCACAATTTCGAAAAGTCATTAGATTTTCCCCAAATTGCTCCAGTGATAGTTTCAAGTGTCCTGAATTCGAAAATGCCATTTATGAAGGACCTGTCCATATTCATTTCTCCACAGTGGGGTCAATCTCCTGCAGGAAGCTTTACTATTGGCGGCTATGGGAAAGTGTCATGATTTTCACATTTTCGCATATTTCATCAGGAAAAAGTTATCAGATTTCTTCCAAATTCACATATCATATTCTCATAACAGTTTAGATTACAAAACAGTCAAATATATTGGAGGTCCCCACACACGATTTTTTGGTAGACAACGTTGCAAGTGTCACATCAAGGTTGAGTCAGAGGTCGAGTTTGCCGTAAATTTGACTGTTTACATTGTTTGCTGTTGTCAACTCTGATAGATAAGCTAGACCTAGAAAATACTTTTCTGATCATTTCTACAGCCTTTATTGTCAATTCTATTCACCCCAAACCAAATATAACTGATGTTGAATAAACTCCTCTGTGTTCCAAGTCTTTTCCCTCTGTTATGTTTCTACAATGTTTATTTCATCTCGAAAATTGGCATAACAACAAACATATCTTATTTGAATACACGATATACGCACCAATTTGTTGTGTCTGGTATTAACTTAAAATGAAATTAAATGACTTAATTTATCTAGCCAGTATTATAGTTATCCCTTTCCATTGTTTCGCATGAGACTATCGAAGTTTCAGCACAAACTCCATCTTAATCTTATCCGCAGACTCCCTAATATAAGAGATCAAAACAGTAATGTAAAACCAAGTAAAAAATAACACTCAAGGCGGTATCAAACATACTACTACTCCCTCAAATAGATAAAATAAGTAAATTTGTTGTTATCTCTTCATTTTTAAGAAAATAAAATTTAATGTATATTAACAAGATTTTCTCCTGAAGCAATGATAACTTCTAATAGATGTATCGTGAATATATTGTATATTGGAAGTTTAGCGTCCCTATATTAAATGTGAAAACTATTCTTAAAACACTATGCGTATCTATAGTAATTATTCTTAAAAATATGAAAATAATAATTGCATTACACCACATTGTTAGTAAGGCAATCAGTTATCAGAAATGAGCGACCAATATTTGACTTTGAAAAATAAAGAATTCAATCAATCAATCAATCTATCAATATAATATCTACACTTGTGAATAGTAGTAGATTTTAATTCCACAGGTATATAACAAAGTGGATATCGTGGTTGTTAAAGAGTTAGAAATAGTAACAGTGTTTCAAATGTGTTCTTCTATCTGTCAGTTATAGCTTTAATCATTGTGACAGGCGTGCCATGGCATCTTGTACAGTTGGGTAGAGTTCAATTTTCTGCTCTCCCTGGTCACTAATCAGGCTAGCGTCATGCAACTTCTTCATCAGCCAGGGGTGACAGTTTGCCAGGACAACCCCGATTCCTACTGCTTTATAGTCTTCCCGCACTTGTTGCAACATGTTCAGTCCCATCAGATCGATATAACTTATTGCAGAGCAATCCAGAACAATTGCTTTTATATTGGTGTTGTCAGCCTGGTCAAGAAGAAGCGAGTCATGCACTTTGGGTGTATTGTCTTTGTCATCTCCATTTTCATTGATGCTAAAAACTTTCATATCAATATCATTGGATTCATTTGCAGGCTGCATTAACATTGGGTCAACAGTTGCTTCTTTAAGGTCTCCGAGGAATTTTTTCACTGTGAGGTAGTAGAGAGTGGAGTCGAATCTAAATACGACTACATTGCTTTTGTTGCTTTTTGTTTGATATTTGTGAGCAGGGGCATAAATATCAGCATGCTCAATTTGGCTATACGTATATCCTTTAGCGCAGAGAGATGGTACCACAGACGCAACTATGGCAATAAGTATTCCAACCCCTAATGATATACTAACATCAAACACTACAGATACTATGAAAGTAACAATCCATATAACAAAATCGGGCTTGCTAACTTTCCAGATTCTTGGCAATGCCTTGAACTGCTTGAAGAGTGGGAAGAGAGCCACAATAATAATACAAGCAAGAGAGGCATTTGGTAGAAATCTGAATACTGGCGCAATGGCTACAAGAACGAGGAGTATAAGGAGGGAGGAGAACACATTTGCTACCTGGGTTTTACCACCTGTCAATTCCAAAACAAAACATCGCGGAGGTGCACCAGCCCCAACAAAGCAATGCAAGAATGAGCTCAGTCCGTATGTCAGACCATAAGCCATTAATTCGTTGTTGGGGTTGTATGAATATTTGTGCTTCTTAGTCAATATATCGACCATTGATATGGATATGGCGAAGCTAGTGACCCCAGCTACCATACCGTCTATATAGTATGCAGAAGCACGGTCAAGATTGGGCATCTTGGGGCCAGGAACACCTGGAGGGATGTATCCAACCGTTCGCACCCCCCAACGTTCATGGAAACTGGCAGCAAAGGACACAATTGTTGCCACGACCACCACAACCATATCAGCTGGGATAGGAATCTTTAACCTTTTCCTGAACTTAACATTGACAAATTCCTTTATAAAGACCAGGAAGGAGAAGGTGATGATGGATATGATAAGATCAGGTATACTGGTTAATGGAAGAGCCTTGCATATTGCAATGAAACTGCGAGGTAGATTGTATATCCCACCGTAGCGTATCACTGGAATGTTAAAGAGGAATTTGAGTTGGGTGGTAGTAATGTGGAAGCCAGCTGCAGTGGTGAAACCTCCTATGAACGATGACGGCATGAATGTGGTGAGAACCCCCATTCTGAGCACCCCCATCAGGAACATGGTAATTCCAGCAATTAATGAGACCCCAGTTGCCACTGACGACCTGAAATAATCCTCTTCTGTCAAACCTTCAAAGGTGTCTGCAGGATTGGGGAGAGATGTGTTGAAAGCAAATAGGCCTACACTTCCATTTCCAAGAGTGTACGTCAGGGCTGGAGGGGTTGTGGCTGTAGCATTGACCAAGATTCCCTCTATTCCCCCCCTTGCTGCCTTCCACACAACGACCTCCCTCTCCACCACTGCCCCAACAATCAGACTTATCACTGCCATTGTACCGATTGACAAATGGCGGCAGCCTCCAAAAATCATATACAGAAAGATTTGCCAAAAAGAGGAGTAGAGACCGTACACGGGTGCAACTGCGGCCAAAAGGGCAAACCCCATGCCCTGCGGTAAATGAACCATTCCAACGCTTATGCCAGCTAGCATGTCCATCAGGATGTCCTTCTTCCATTTGTATGTTCTCAGTGTCTCCACTATGGGAACCAGTTGTAAACACCCATTCAATACATTTCTCGGTTTACAGCAAGCCACAGTTGCCCTGCAACAGTTAGTTATCTTCTCCTTTGTACCTGTGGTCTTTGGAGGAGTAGTTCTGCCATATTCTTCATCGAATTGTGTCTTCTCAAATGCAGGGCGGTTGATAATGATACGTCCTGCTCCTCCTGCTCCTCCCCCTCCTGCTCCTTCCCCTCCCCTGGCTGAACCTATAGGTGGGGTGTTTTCTACCATAGGTGCCTCCTCCTCAGACATCTTGGCAGGTTCCTGGAAATGCAAACAGATGTTATGGTTAATGAATGCTGACAATTAAGTGTTGGATATTCAACAATTCAATTCAATAATCTATCCAAAGAGATCTTAAAATTAAAAATTAATTGCTGAAATAAACTAATATCATATATGTGTCACCGGGCCATTCAAATCTTAAACACTGGAGACAAAATTAGTCATAAAAACAGCAGCAAGTGCTGATACTGACCAAGAAACGTGTGAACATGTTTACCCCAGAACCAATACGTAAGGGAATGTCTGGATCTGGCTTCACCCTGTTGACCTATAGCTAGCTCATCCTATATTATTAGCTTACTTTACTATACTCTGTATTTTAACTTCACATTTTCATAAAAAATTCATGTAAAATTTCTGTATTATGACTGTCTATATGTATGCATTCGGGAAATAAACATTATACATGATATATCCAACGAGGGCAGCAAAGTAGATTCAGATTTATTTGTAGATGTATTTTGGCATTATTGGTAATGTTGAATGATTAATGCCCATGGTAAATGTACCTAAGAAAACAACATTGTAAATTTTGTTTGACTCCTGGAAATATCACAATTATGAAAGTGAGATCAATAAAATTTAATTAAAAGACAGAAAGGATCTGATTGTATAAATCTTCGTTCATACCCGATCACGTTCAATGTTATCTAAACGATAAAATGTACAGCAATGTCCGCTTGAAAGATATGGGTGACCCCTATAGATCAAGAGGACAAAGGAATGTTGGGGGCTATCAATTCAACATCAATCCTTATTTTTACACCTCAGTAATTGCGCCATTGTCATACTGAGGGGTCAATCCAAAGGCATAGAGGCAATTTCGTTTATCCGCTTCAGATACACCGAACTGTATGTTTACACGCATCAAATTCTTTCTAGGCTCATAGTTGAGGGAGTCCCTCCAAACTGAGGGAACACCTCTTGCTCCAAAATTCAACTTTTCTTATCTGATCTGGGAGGCTGTGAGCCTAGACTGCATTAAACATGAAGTTGTTTTGTCATTTTATATCATACTCGCTGAGAGGAATGAGGATTTGTGATAGCTCGAGGATTTCCTAAACCCAGACGTTTCCTGTACACCCGGACTTTCTCACCTTGGACCCTTCCCAAATGTGGACTGCTCCGCGCCAACTGATCAAAGGTCAAATTGCTCAAAGTGCGCCCTTCATGTATCGTTGACATAGGTTAAGTTAGTCAATGTTATTTTATATATCATATTTATTACACTATTATTCCAGAAGTATAAATAAAACAAATCCGGTGGTGTGAAAAAGGTGAGTAGTATGTCACATATGTATACATAAGGCATAATTTAAAGTGACAATAGTAAAAATGTTCCAGTCGAAGTCAATCCAAGCGCAAATAGTTAGCCTTGATGAAATCATTATAGCATCCTCTCAAAATTCAAGGAATGGCAGTGATTAGAGGCCTACTGTGCTAATTGCTTTCCCGGCCCTGGAGTAGTCCATCGGATGTGTTTTGGAGCGAGATGCTTTCCCTCAGTTTGAAGGGTACGTTGGATGTGTTTCCCATGATAACTATGCACTATTTTCCGTCCATAAACATTTATGACACTAGTGTCCTAAAGTACCACGAAATCACAATTTCACACCCTTTTGGAGGGTTGAGTGCACTCAGTACAGCACCCGGTTAGTACCGGGTGGTATCACAGACTACTTGAATTCGTAGATTATCTTAGGTTTGTACTCCAGTAACTGATCGGATAATAACCATGCACTAATGATACTCAGTCAAGGCTCAGAGCCTCTCAGATCAGATAAGAATGGTATGTCAGTGATTGGACGCCTACTGCGCTAATTGCTTTCTCAGCACAGGACACGGGTAGAGGCTTTCCCTCAGTTTAGAGGGACTCTCATCTCTGAGCCTAGACTGAAACACCTACTGATACATATTATTTAATCACTAGTTTGTAATTCCAAATATGAATATATGATGTTTTATAGTGGCTTCGAGGAAGTAGTTTGTGGCTGTAATGAAGGAATGCGACTGGGAAAGAATTGTAGAAAGACAATTCCACGCTCTGAAAAAGATCATAACCTCAATTATGTAGCGTTTCATTGTTGTTATTTTTGGAGAGTTGTTAAGGCCACGAAAAACCCTTTTCAAACTGACTTGTGCCCTGTTTTTATCGCACGGGAACTTGGCGAGATTTTTGTATATGTTCTAAACATAAAGTTACATGGGCATGTACGTTATTAAAGTAGCTTAGCATGTGTTTCACCAATTTACTTTAGAATTCGAAGTTCTTTTGCAATAACATGAAGTTTCAATGCCTGAAACATTGACCTACGAAGGTCACATGATAATTTCTCATTATTCTTCTTTCTCAATATCAAATATCCCAGTGTAATATTTAAGTGATACTTATTGTTAAGTGGAACTCAAACGTGTCCCACTCATTGATTTCAACTTTCAAGTCAATAAGAAACAGGTCTCGCACAAAAACATATGTCGGAATTATGACAAGTTTTCTCACAGAACAGATATGGGAAACATCTTAATAACATAATTCTTACCCTATAACCCTCCCATAAATGTAAACACTTTGAGCTCCTGTTTTCATTCTATCTTAAAAAAGTGAACTAGGGATAATTTAAGAAATACTTAGGTGGGTCAGATCGTCTGAAAATGTACAATAGACAGCTTTATATATATATTTTTTTAAACAGTTTTATTTGGCAGATTTTCACAAATGTGATATGTCTCATCTCCAATTTGAATATGGGTATATCCGAGTATTTTGGTTTGGCCTTGATAAAAAAAGGTTGTTCTTTATGTTGTACTATATTTTAAGCTTATTTCAGTCTTGAATTGGGGTGATTGGGAGGTGTAGTGAAGACGGATTGTACATTTTCTGATGATCTGACCCAGGTGGACTGACCCCTATATTATTTCACGCCCCCACCCCTTCATAGAACATAGATTCGGATGAATAACTACTGAAGGACATTTGCGCAATGCATTTTCAGGGAGGAGGACAATGAGCCATCAGAATGTTGGCAGAAACTGAAGTATATTATTGTTGTAACATTACCGAATTACCCAATGATATCGACACAAGTATCATATAAAGCTATTAGAGGTTAAACTTTCCAAGCGTAACTATTTCAGGGCACTTCAAATGGATGCCATTCGAGGCAACAAATTATTATTGCTACAATTCATATTCAATATAACACATTGTAATAAGCTATGGCAATATACCCATATAATGATGACGATACTAGGGTATTGTCAACAAAGTAACATTTCCCCTTTAGTGCCTCGGAACCATGGTATAGACATGAAATACAAGAAGCATAAAGACGAAATACATAATACAATGATGAACAAATAAATTCACCGATGTCATATGTAGATGCCTATCTGTTTGTATGGAATCCTATATTATGTTTGCAGAGTCAGTGCTAATGAATCCAAAATTTTGCAACAAATGTAATTACTGATAATATCGGTGGCATATAAGTAGATCACCAAGGAATAATTATGTCTATAATTATAGAATGGAAGGAAATCTGTTGAAGTTGGGACTTATATTTCGACTAGACAACGGTCGGATAACGCCGGTGTAACAGTTCTAAATTACCCCCCGATCTAATGTACCCCCCGGTAATTTAGACCTCAGGTTTAAATGACCCCCTCTAGGTTCAAATTACCCCCCTTTGTTTCTTTGATAATCTTGGATTTTGTAAATTCTATTGATTCCATTACTTGCCTCAAATTAGGATTATGCTACAACCCCACATTTAAAATTGAATTGGACTATTGTAGATTGGAATTTACGATTTTTGCTCTATGTAATGCCTAAAAGTAGAATTGTCACTATTATAATATTATGTCAATAATTTAATATCTAATAAAATGCTACAGGATGTGATGAGAACAGCACTCTGTGTAATTCATATCCTGAATTAAATACTTTTCTCATATCACAATAATTCATTACTAAAATCTATTCAGTTCTGACTATTAGGTATGTACTATTACTTTTATTGTCATAATTTAAAGAATTAATGTTTCGATCAGTACTTGGTTATTTTCAAATATTTGGGGTATATTAGACCTAGGTTTAGTTTCCCCCTTTGGGGTACTTTGAACCTGGTGGGGGTACATTTGACCTAGGTCTATTTTACCCCCGGGGGTACATTAAAACTGGAGGGGGTATATCCAACCTAGGTCTAAAGTACCCCCGGGGGTACATTGGACCTAGGTCAAATGTACCCCCGGTACATTAGACCTAGGTTAGTTATACCGGGGGGTACATCTGATGGGGGGTACATTAGAACTGCTACATTTGTACCTGGTGGGGGTACATTTGACCTAGGTCTATTTTACCCCCGGGGGTACATTAAAACTGGAGGGGGTATATCCAACCTAGGTCTAAAGTACCCCCGGGGGTACATTGGACCTAGGTCAAATGTACCCCCGGTACATTAGACCTAGGTTAGTTATACCGGGGGGTACATCTGATGGGGGGTACATTAGAACTGCTACACCTGTATTTATAATATTGTTAATTGAGTTAAACGTATAACCAACAGCAATGAGAAATAAACAAATGATGAAACATAAATGTAGCATTGAAATTTGTCCCCCAAAGTGTATAATTTTAAGAGCATAACATCAGACTTCATGTCAAAACGTCCGAGGGGAACAAGAGGCTTTGGCATTCATTCATTCATTCGCCAATGAAAAGGTGCTATAAGGGCCTTTTCCACTAAGCCGATTCTCATGCGATTTTTGCGCCGCAGAGAACTCTATTGCATTAATTCTGTGAGAATCGCATGAGAATCGGCCTAGTGGACTAGTAGCCCTTTAGTTCGGATTCAAAAGCCTTCTTTCCGCTTGGAAATTTTAACGTGAGTTTTGTCGGGGTAATGGATATATACGTTATAAGGATTTTTGTGGACATGTTTTGCACGTTTATCTGGAGAGGGCCGATATATACAGGAATACACAGCGATAGATTATGGGGGTAAAGACCCCCTAGTATCATAACGGAAGACCCCCAATGATGGTAATATGTTTTGGTCTGACAGGAACCATAGCGCCTTATGGGAACCATTCCTATGACATTTTAACCACAATTATAGGATGGGCATTAAAGTTGCAGTAAATACCAAACTCACAATTTAATATAATATTGTATTATATATATTACTCACAGACAAATAGAAAATTTTTGCTGAAGCAGACGTAGTTTTCAAGCACCTCTTTACCTGCAGTTTATATTCCGCCTGTTAAATATTTTCAGTCTAGGCTCAGAGTCCGCTGAGTCCCTCCAAACTGAGGGAGAGCCTCCCGCTTCAAACCAAAAAATGTCATTCGAATCCCATTGAGACGCATACTCCACGCCAGGAAAGCCATTAGCACAGTAGGCGTCCAAGCACTGGCTTTTCATTCTAAACTGATCTGAGAGGCTCTGAGCCTAGACTGATTTCAAATTCCATGCACTCCCCATGCATTTTCTCCCCATGATGCCATTGCATAGGTTGGCAATACAGGTTTAGTAAATTCTGCTAAATTAGGCTGAAAAATGCTAAATTCTAGGTACATCTATATAGTATATTTTGTATTGCATTATTAAGAGAATTTGTTCTGTTTTTGTGAACTGTATTCTTAACCACAATTCTGTTTAAGAGTTACTTGAGAGGATTTGTGAAAGGGAATTGTACATTTCCAGGCGATTTCACCCATTTCTCTACACATTCTCTCCATTGTCAAGGACCAACAAGGTGAATACCAGACAGACCGTTGTCATGAACAAGATATCCATGCACAACCCAGCCACACATAAAAGCAAACACAAATGGCTTGGACCATATAATATTATCACCGCACACTGAAGCTGTGCACCAAAATACTACCGTATACTATTAGGCCTTTCGTTTTCTATGATTACACACACCAACCTTCGCGGGTAGGCTACCAATTGATGCTCCTATGGACGGTGAACTACCGGGAACAGATGATGAATGAACTTGGTGGTGAGGTTAGGAAGGATGTTGTAGTAGTGTGCTCATGCACTTGGTGTGTGTGCCTTGGTGTGTAGTTTATAGCCATGCTTCCTACAGATCTACAAAACCCACCTCAGCCCTTCTCCCTTTTAGCTCCCCTCCCACTACGTCATGTCAACGCGTGCAAAGGTATATGGTGACATTCACCTACTGTCAGCCATATGGGGGCTTGGCCGTACGATTAATAATAGAGGAGTGCTAGTAGGGACAGGGCGTCAGAGAATCTACAATCGGCAGCTCTGCACATTGATTAAATTTCCCTAAATTAGGCAGAGAAATGATAAATACTAGGTATATCTGAGTATATTTGGTATTGTGTTGATTCAATATATCTGTTTGGTTATGTTGAACTGTATTTTGAACCTGATTTTTGTTTTAAATCTGGGTTATTTGAGAGGATTGGTGAAGGCCAATTGTACATTTTCAGCCGATTTGACCAACTAGTGGGTGGTATCAACAGTAGTTGTACAATTTGCCCTCACCAATCTTCTGAGATAACCCAACTTTAAGACAGAAAATATCCCCCAAATTCAGTTAAACATCTTTTGAAAAAATGCAATGCAAAATATACAAAAACATCTATTATTATTGTTTCCAGCCTAATTTAGTAAAATCTAATACATTCAATTGTACATTGCTAGGCGACCTGCCCATAGTATACATGTGATGAACATGAACGCTACTACATGCCAGGCAATAGATTGAAGGGCGGGAGGCGCCAATAGGGAGATTTAGCAACCACAACGCATCCAACACAACACTAACGCATCCACTAACTACTAGTACATTATTACAGTTGTGGGGATAACTCGGGAGGCCTGCAATGTATCTATGCCCTCGGCCTAAAACAAGAGATATCCCCACAGCGTAGCAATGTATAAATAGTTAGTGGATACGTTAGTGTTGTGTTGGTCCGTTGTGGTTGCTAAATCTCCCTAATATAATGGTACTAACGTTAGTTAAAGCGGCATTCTCGGCTATTACCACAACAAATCTCACAAATTTCACTCATATTATGACTTATACGACTGGATTTATCAATATTCCGCTGCTGTTATGTCACTATACAAGAATTTGGCGAGAAAACGGCCGCTTGTGAGCAATAATAAGTGGAGCCTTCGGCGGAAAGGATTTTGGTGGGTCTCTGAAATGTTTTATGTGGATTGTTATGGAGCTCTGTAGCAATTGAAATTTACTACCATTATAGGAGACAATGAGAAAAAGGATTTTCTCCTAATTTTTCCAGAATTTCAGATGATTGAATCATGAGAGTTCCTTTAAAATCTGCATATATATACATAGCTGACATATTATTTGTCACTCCCAATTAAGAAAGCAGGTAGTCATAGAGCTAATCAAAGTTATTCAATAAAAACTGAGAATATAAGCTTTTCCCCCATTGACATCTATAGTAAATGATAGTAAACTTCAGTCGTCCCTGAAATATAAAATAATAGCATAATATCCTGGGGTTTTTTTTCTTTTTGTATTCACCTAACCATGTTTTTTTTCTCAAGAAGTTTGAACAATATATTGTAACTCCTATTTGTTCATGTGTTATAATGTAATTTTGTGTTTTGGCTGACATTATTATTGCCATTCCGATTCATCAAAGTTCTAAATAATATTCCAATGAATCAGAACAATGAGCCATCAGAATGTTGGCAGAAACTGAAGTATATTATTGTTGTAACATTACCGAATTACCTAAGTATGTACATATATGTATGTACATAAATAGATATTTCTGAGATTGCGCCCATATAGAGGTGCTGTAAAACATTACATCTAAAGTGACTTTGCTTGTCCTTGAATACCAGATCCAGCACCCCGTTGCATGTCAGAGAAGTCGCCTAAGGGCCTGTTGTATAACTAAGGAAAGAAAAATTGCAGCAGAACAGCAGCTTTGCGAAGTGTCCTGGTCGGAGGTTGAGAGCAGACTAGCCTTAAACCCTGCCCCCACACAGCCGATTTGGCTTCCGATTTCCCCCCGATTTGGCCTCCGACCCCCCCCCCCGATTTGGGTCTCCTGATGAATCTTAGGATTTCATTTCCAATCCTGGTTGATGTTATTAAAAAAAATAAGACGTTTTCTTGGTCGCGCCAAAGTGTCTTGTTATAATTTAAAATTTAGTATAGTGCTGGATAATGCTTGAGTATACAAATATTGAATGATATTGTTAAGGTATGATGGAATGTTACATAACAATATTGTATGGAAACCCTCTTGATAAATGTGGAGTGATGTTTGTATTTTCGTAATTAGTTGCTTGATATAGGTTGTGTTGTTATTTCTATAGACGAATGTTTTCCATGACGGATATAGTGTTTTCCATTGAATGATTATTATGTGTATTGGCCTTCAAAGAAATAAAAAAAAACGAATGAGGAATGACGAGTAGCCTAACGAAAGGCGAACGATTGGCGGACCACCCAGTTTTACATCCGCGCTTTATGTATAAATCCAAGTGATATTTGTGAGATCGAGATAATAAAACAGAATTCAAACTTAGAATCTGTTGGCCTTCTATCTTTACATTGAGACTTACCAAGATTATCGATCATCTTTAGAGATTTTGAAAGACAATAGCACACAACTGATTAGAATTTAGAGTAGTTAATGAGTTGTCTTTAGCAAAAAACGGATCACCTAGCAATTCCCCTGACCAATCGTCTGATAAGGTATCAGACTGGCATATTCCTCTTCACCATCTCTGGGACACTTATAAATGAGACGACCATATAAAAACACGAATCTCCTCTAACTAACGAACGGCAGCAGTTCAGCGAATAGCTAAGAAGGATAGACAATGCATTCCTAATATTCCTGCAATTTATCACAGTCGTCAGTACCTTTTCATGGGATTTACTGTAGAAAGAATAATTAACATTGAATTACTCATGATAAATTTATGGCATGTACTTGCATGGGGGCAGTTGTACTAATGTTCCCCGCCCTTGTGCCTACATAAAATCCAGATTCTAGATAGAAATGATAATTGGGAATCAAAGGTTACACATTCTACTTGTAACTTGTCATGCTAGATTCATTTTCAGTGTAGCCGGATTATGTTACGTATAAACAAACAATGATGCTGACCTGTCTTCATTTTAATATCTTTAAATTGCATTCATGGTTTATAAATAGATTTTGGCACTTATAATCCTTGTCATTATGGATGGACGTGGACAGGATAATCACGCGACCTCAAACTCAAGGGACCTCATTTTAAATTGTGAAACAGAGTTTCCATGAAATAATAAATTCCGATATGGCAATATTTCCTATTGTTTCCTTGTTGGGAGAATTCTGACGCCTATTACTTGCGATATATATAGAGATTAATATAATGAAATAATGACCCCTAAAGGATTAATGACCGGCATTAAGGGCCTCCTGACGCACCAGCAAGCCCGAAATGGAGATTATTAATCATTGCCTTAAAGGTGTTTTTTAAAAACTGATTTTTATTTAGGACAGTAACTTGGTATATATATATATATATATGTATATATATACAGGCGGGTTTAGTATGGGCGGGGTGTTTCATAAAATAATCATACGACCAAATCTTAAATATAAGAGGGTTATATATAATATATGGGTATAAGATCACGTACACATTTTAGAAATCTTAAATTTAGGACTGTCCCCAAGTAATATCTTACTATTTGCAATGACCTTAACAAAACGGTTAATTACAGTCTGAATAAGGTCACTCAGTTCACTCAGTTCACTCACTCCATCACCTCTCACCTCTGCCCAAATTCCATTGTGCCGGACGGGACGGATTGGGATGGACAGCCCCGTCATCACCTTCTTACCATTTTAAGTCTATTTTATTGACTGTGTGGTATAAGACCCCAAGTGGGCCAGGTATAGTTAATATAATCTTAAAAAGAGATTAGTAACATTTTAAGACATTATCTTATATCTTTGAAAGAGGCAAATAATGAATTGATGAAATGGAATGAGGTGAAGGATGTGACAGTTGGATGATTCATGGGAAGTGATTGACATGTGTCAATGGTAGACAGAGGTACATAGCATAGATTTATTTTACATGTCATCGTGAATGGGTATCTGCCTGGCAAGTATTATTATACTTTAAAGTCCTCTTGAAATTTGATTCCGAGACGGTTTCAAATTATCGTCGAGTTTATTCCACAGTTGTATACCAGTGTATGCCAGTGAATTTTGATAGTGTACCAGCCGATTGACTTCAAAGTTAAGATCACGATTCTCTCCAAACAGGTATTTCTTAATGACTCTAGATCTAGGTATCCAATTAATTCTTAATTCATTATTGAAAAAGATTCTTTAAAGATCATAACATTGGTGTCAATATGTAACTGATCAATAGTGTAATGCCGGTGTATTTGTTTTGTAAAATTTGCAATTGATTCAATGCGGTCTTCTAATAATTCAGGTAACATACATTCTCGTAGTCAAGTCAGAAGAACCATGCATAGTAACATTTAAGACATTATCGATTTCAGGGGTGCTATTCCTGACCTTACAACTTAAAAGGATTCTGGTTTTTATGTCGAGGGCATGACGGTTTATATATGAATTGTATAATCTGGCAATTGCCTTATTTATTATGTTATTTGTCATTACATCAAATTGTAGTTTTGAATCTATGGTGAGAGCAAAAAATGAACTATTGTATTGACCCAATCTATATTAGTGTTGTAAATAAATAAATTCGGGATAGGTTAATCTAGGACGTTATTTTGGTTGTAAGGTATACACATGGCCGTTGTCTTAGACTGATAGATAGCTTATTTTCGATTTTCTTAGCTTTGGGTGCTAATATAATGTTCGAACCTTATTTTGATGACTTCTTTTGTAAGAGACCAAAGTACATGGCTCTTTTTTACAGCTCAACATCTTTCACCTGTGTCATCCCTATATTGCTTGCATAGATGAAAATGTTTAGTCATTTTGTAACTGGATCTGATCAAACTATAATTGGTAAGAAAGTTTAATAAAACGAGTTGTTGGGGCTCCACAGAAACTGAACTGAAATTCTAGTGAAATCCTTTTAACTGAACTGAAATACTAATGAAATGGCATGGTGATATGGCAAGAGATTATATTATCAAAGAATGGAGCATTAGCATGATTAGTTGGTTGTCATGGTTACATCAATAATTTCAATAAGAAAAAGCATATTAAATCTCATGTTTGCTCTAAAATTGAAAGTATACCAAATGTAACTTACAAAATCGTGATTAAAAGGTAGACTACTTATATTTTCATATGTGTCCATGCCATGGGCCTTATTTAGTGCAATAGCCTATTTAGACGGAATGTATCAAGTGGTTGTTCTGAATTAGCGTATCAGACACACAACCCCAAGTTAGTCTGATACATTATTTCAGAACAGCCACAAGTTTGTATTCCATTTTTATATCACAACTACCATGTTTAAATGGTGAAATTACGGTGGTAAAATTACATGATTACACGATGGTTCCCTGGACATTGTTTACATAGGACTACAAAATTAACAATGCCTTTGTGTCTCTGGATCAGTTTGCAGAACTCCACATGTGTTTTCACTAAACAAAACGCATAGTGTGGATCACCTAGTTGCGGAGTTCGTAACAAGCTAAGATGTGATATAAAGTATATTAACACAAATGTATGTTTATATGGATGTATGGGGTGATGGGTCGATAGGAGCGTTTCTCTCATTATTATTGAGATATTTTCCCGAAGCAATCAGTTTGGTGCATCCATATGTATAGATTTTTATTGACTCGATGGCAAAGTGATCCTCGGGTATATTTTCACACATATTCACTCTCCCGTGACGACACAATAATATTAATCTGGATAACCCTCAAACCCAAAACTGAATCTTGAACTACATATTAGAATATTAATCTTCAGCAAGACTAGCTTCTGCAATTTAGGAGGGTTCATAGGTTAAGTACTGCTTGGGAGGTCTATAGAACTGTCGAACCACCGTATGAGTATATCGGGTACTGAGTATATAAGATTGACTAGGACAATTCTACAATGACGGCCACATTATCATCATTATCATTGTATTATACCCACACATCCCTTTCAACAACCGACTTAAAGCTGCATTCTCAGCTACTAGACTAAAAAGACCCCAAATTATAATTGTTTGACGTATAATAATCATAATTTTCAATATTTTGCTGTTGGTATATGTTGTCTATACGAAAACGAGCACTTGTGTGCTATAATAAGTGCAACCACTGTATCGCAGGGATAAAAAAAGCGGACTTTTATGTAGAAGAAACAACAGGGTAAAATCCTCCAAAATTTTGATAAAATTCAATTTTGGTAAAACTTTCAGATATCAATGAAAGGTTGGAAAAGAACGTATGGAACATCAAGAAGAAAAATCTTTAGATTTTTACCAGTGCTAACTGAGAGTGCAGCTTTAAATATTTATAGATATATATAATGCAGTGTATAACCAGAAATAGAAAAAAGGTATTGCTATCAATCCACATTGCAAGGTATTATCACACAAACCAACCAATATGCAACGTTTTATTTATGGTAGACAGATGATGAAAATAGTACAGCACAATCACAACCTAGAGTGTCATGGTAATTAACTCCCACTTGCAAGCATTCGTACCACTTCCCCAAATAACAGAAACCAGTGGGGAAGACTCACACACAACTCTGTGATGGCATTGGATATATATATATTATATCATATCATATCAACTCCTCGCAAGTTTGAAAGCACTTCAAAGATCAGTACGTCCTAGCTGTTACACATGATAATTCATAAAACTGTGTCGGAAGGCATAAAACATAAATTATGGCTAAGCTAATCATGTATATAATATATACCCTGTAAAACTCATCCCTTACGCCAGCAATGGGATATCCTGAATTGAAACAATCGTCCAAATGTATGATTTATGAGTTTGTTTGGCCTACTTCATTCACACCTCATTGTTTACCATCATATACAAATAATGATAATGCCACTCATGACTGTATACATACACATATATGCAGCAGAATGCACATTTTCCTTCTGTATTTTAGGCAGCTGTGTTGGCACACTAACCAGGCTCGAAGAAAGGTTATAAGCCAAGTAGAAAAAATTCTTTCAAAAATCCATCATCTAAACCCAAACCTTTCGAGAAAGATTAGCAGATAAGCTTCGTTTTATTATTCCAGATAGAGCAGTGAGTAAGTGATGTGGAATTTCCTACAAGTTAGCTGCTAACTAATTGTAAAACTGGTGTAAGGTCATGATTATCTTGAGAACCCGGTATCTAAACCCAGATATGTTTTTCTATGTTTTATTTTTGGATCATACATCAATGACCAGTGTTAAGGAAACATACTTCCTTCTGCTTTATTGTTGTTGATATTGATCAGTCTGCCTATGTTCACACACTGGAACCTAAAGTTCTACTCTCTATTGAGATCAAACTGTATCTGAGAATTGGCTATTTTACCATCACGATCTACTTACTCTATGGCAAAGTGTAACGATGAGATCATATCATAATCAATTTTCTTAGGCCAAAGAAAAAGGTGTGTTTCCGATATACCCCCACCTATACCTAGAATTCTTTTTTTTACCTTGCCTATTTTTATGGTGATTTTCTAGACCGAAAAAGCTAGGAAAAGCAGGAAATCCTAACCAGTAATCCTTAAAAGGAACATTAACAACTATTGTCACGAAATGGAGTTTTTTCAGTTCCTGGAAGGTGGTTTCCCAAAAATAAAAAAGTTACCATCCCCCTATCTAGTTTTCAGCTATATAAATCAGAAACACACCTATTTTCTTTTGGCCTTACCAGAGTCTCTTCCTTAAATTATTTCTCTGGACGATGTGAAGGCCATCTAGCGGATTTATTACGTATTACAAGAGTCTGACCATTCTTGAAGGCTGAACAGGAAAGTAGAATTTGTTTTGCATACAAATTAATTTTGGAAAGAACTTTTTTTCGTGGGGAGTGAGTGAGGGAGAAGACTGCCCAAGCACACTTTATTATAGAACGATACAAACTAGTACTACCCGTAGACAAACATTCTTTAATAACATATAAAATCGGAAAAATAGTATAAACATGTGACTGATTTAACATACAATCCTGTAAAAATTATGGAAAATAAGCAGCGTTAATAAATGTAAAACTTTAATTCAGTACTCCTCCTCGAGCGTCATGTATCACATTGGAAATATAAAAAAACTTGGCCTCTGATTAACACATAATGGTAACATCAGATTTTGGCAAACTGTCTATAATAATTATATTGAGTTATTTAACAAGCTAAAACTCAACATTTAAATTGCGTCGTGTGGTGCATTTAAACCGGGAACAACAATAGACTTCCTTTAAGGAACCCAATACTTTGTATTATGTAAATATTATAAAACAAAAACAAATCAATCGTTTTTTTAATGAGAACAGTTATTAACCGGGCTCTTATCATCATTTTAAGGGACACTGCAAAAAAACATGGTTTTTATGTGTATACATACAAAACAGCGAACTCTCGTTAATCACAACTGAGAAAACATTCATAATTCTACAGTGTCAACGACATGTTAATCTAGTATGAAAATGACGAAATCGTACAATCAATAACAATGTTAATGTTATGCAGGCAATTGACATCACAAGATTTCTAATCATCTATAACAATTATTTGTATAAAATTACCCAAAGAAGTTGCAATTGGTTATTATAGCCGTATAATAAAAAGTATGACGGTCTGCCACTAAACTTTGCAGACGTGGAATAATGTAATGTTCTCGTGAAAAGCCAGAATCGCTTCTTTTCAGATGATGTGATAATTGTGAATGGGTCACTGGAAAATGAGTCATAGGTCGAAAAAAAGGATTTCGAGATACCATCATATTTGAAAAAAAATTGAGATTAAGTTGGTTCCAACGATGTTAACATTTAGGAAATGTAAAGAGTATGTCTATATTTTATGGTTGATTTTTGTTTGATACAAAAATTGTTTTATAAAAAACGTTTGCAAATTTTCTAGGTGGACGATTACTAGTAAAGTAGCTAAATATACTCTATAGGATGACCTTAGAAATGGTTTGCAAGGTTCTTTGCTTTAGCAAAAAATCTACAATATATTTAATACAGTCTCAAAATTTGGTACATGTATTCATACGACTTAAATCACTTGATAACCAAAAGATTCTTACTATCTTATCTGATCTTATGAATAAGAACCTTCGAAAAATATGAATTTTTGCGACTTATGACTCATCTGTCAGTAACACATCACAACTATAAGCGGATAAGTAAATGATTCAATGATACTTATATTATATATACATGTATGCATTAGTCCTCATGACAAAACAGTTGCAAATTTGAGCTGTTTGATTTCTTTTCCTCGAATTGATTTCACTCTTATTTACATTGGGGTGAAATGGATGCCATGATGTATTTTACAATGAGTCGATCGATGCATACAGCAAACAGGGTCTGCTAAGTAGAAGTTCATTGCGTTTTTATCTTACACCAAGAGATATGTTGAAGTTGAAGTCATCGAATACGAACTCGAGACCTTATAAAAAGGAGCTGTCTTTCTTCGATCAGATCATTCTTAGAAAGCAAAGAGAAAATACTGGATGTTGTGCGCTAAGCTAACTACAAATATACTTCACAAAAATGGATGCGAGTGTGACAGGAGAGGGTTAAAATGTTAAAAATTCAAGAAAATGATCGGCATTTTCTGTTGTAAGAAATTCAACAGGTCAAGGAGGAGAGAAGGAAGGCGGCACCCCCTCAAAACTATACAATATATCCATGGGGTGATGATACAAAGGCATGAAATTTGTTAAAGCCACGTCTGAAACTGAGGTAGATTTCTGAAATGTAAAAAGGTCTGGCAAATGCAGGCCCAAAGTGATGTGATATCGAATAGAACAGGGGATAGCGACGTAAAAATGTGTACACACCGATTTTCTTGTGTACATTTTGTTGTTATGCCCAATGGGAAAGGCAGCTAGACCTCTGCCACGGTGTTGAAAGAAATTTACATTCTGTGGGTCCCAACACATCAGTGGTTTTGCTTAATTTTAGATACAAACACATATGCAACCACTGAACAAATAATTTCCTCAAGGTGTTTTCGTGGGTTCGGGAAGAAGGATAACTTGAACAAGCTGTCAGAATCTGTCGCAGCATTGGAGCGCTTTGAATTATTGTTAGAGCTAGAAATGTATAAATTACACTAATCCAAGAGATGATCCAAGTAGCTACATTATATTTACACAAAATAATGTATACACGCAGAACATAAAATCATCCCATGAATTGTATTTTCTTCAAATAGCTCAGCAGGTTTCAACTCTCACGCATCAAATTGGCAAGTTGCTTCATCATAGAGTAGCATTTTGGAAGCAGGGGACGCTATGTTTGAATATTCCTGACAAACGAATCAATACCATTACATGATATGGATATTCAACCATTTGACGTTTTTCTCTGGAGGAAATAAGGTAGCATGTTTGGAGAAGGAGAATTTAGCAGTTCATTTCATTTTCCTTTTAACACAACGCCTGGGTAAATTCCTGCGAACATAATTATTCAATTATTTAACATGTCATTATCATTTCATCTGCAAGAATCCACACACTCCATGGTCCTATATGCCATCCTCAGAGATGTTTCATACTGCTGTTTTTGATCTCACATTTGCTCTTCTCTCGACGAACTATTTGTGTAGAATACCGCCGCACAATACACCACTACTCGGTGCGTCTTTTACAGTCTAGGCCCACAACTTCTCAGATAAGATAAGGATGGTATGTCAGGGATTGGACGCCTACTGCGTTAACGGCTTTCCTGGCCCTCGAGTAGACGTCGTAATTGGATTCTAATGGCATTTTGCGATTTGGAGCGAGAGGCTTTTCCTCAATTTGGAGGGACTCTTTCAACTCTGAGCCTAGACTGTTTATGCTGTATTCTTTTGCTTCATTTAGTAGTTTGTACAGTATCACATAATATTATGGCACCTCTCAAAACCGACCATTTTGATCTTTATTCTATTCCTAGTTCGACTAGGAACAACATGTCATCTACATAAGTGGCAAGCGCGCAGTGAAGGTTATTTAGTTGGGCCTAATGCTATTTGCCCTCCAGTGAAAGCTTTTCCACGGACTGGAGTAACTCCATTTTGTACATCATGATTCCCGAGCACATCTCCCAAACCATGATAAGTCACATGATTCCCCACATTAAATGGGGCATAATCGATTCCAAAGATATTTCCAGTCTAGGCTCACAGCCTCTCATATCAGATAAAAATGTCGGTGATTGGACGCCTACTGCGCTAATGGCTTTCCTGGCCCTGGAATAGGCATCTTAATGGGATTTTAATGACATTTTGTAGTTTGGAGGGAGAGGCTTTCCCTTAGTTTGGAGGGACTCACTCAACTCTGAGCCTAGACTGTTTCTAGGAAGTCCACACGTTGTTTACCAACACATCTTTGAATATTTCTAGAATTGACTTTCGGTTCTAATCAGAATATTTTGCAGGCCGATACCCTCGTTAGTGTTCATCTAATTGATATGGCGATATGAGGGACTCAGATCTATATATCATCATTCACACCCTAGCTTCATCTCCTGGTCTTGGTGGGCTTTATTATTGCTAGGCATAATTATCTCCCTGGACCTTGGCATTTGCCATGTATTCCTTTGCTATTATTTTTGCGCTGATCACTTGGTTTTCTTAAACTTGCATCCACTGACATATATCTATGAATAAACATCTTCTGGGAGGACTTCCCGCTCCTGACGCATGCGCCAATTGCCCTGCAAATGATCCCAATGATCCACTGGCTGGTAATCCCTGAATTCCACCCAAGGGCAGCTCAAACACTTCCCTTGTTGATAACACAGACAGGATCCAGTCTAGGGGACCATTTATTCACTCTTTCCATGATAATAATAATGATAAGCCAGCATCCTCACACAGCTTTCTACCGTGTACACTCTACAGGCTAATTGCCTTCTTGCTTGTTTGTCTTATAATAAATTCATTCCCTATAGTTTCTCAGTCATGATGAATGTCCAGTTGTTGAACCTCGATGTTTGTACCGCTGGCTTTAAGTCTGTACTTGGCTAAGTCCTTCCTTGTGACCATTCCAACAACCTGTAACGGGGAACAAAGCATCGGGTAGTATTCTCAATAAGGCAGATAATAGGACACGGAGACGGGATATGGAAGATGTAAGGGTATGATACTGAGATCGCAATTATGTCTATTAGTAAAGTATAAGGTAAGCAGAAACAATATTAAAGAATAGCTAAAATATACATGCATCCTTTTGTTTAGATAGGGGATTTGCATAGCTGCCATTTTGAATCTTGAGTATTCTTACACTCAGAGCTGCTTCCAATAGGGGATTTGCATGTAGTCTGCGCGTGTCTGTTACAGTGTACAGTGTCCGTTGGGATTGATTCAGTTCAGGTCTGACAACTATTTTGAAACATTTTTTTATCGAAAATTGCAAGAACGTTTTCACCAATATCACAGCTTGTATGAATGATCTATGAAAACTAAATGCATGATGAGAGAGACGGAGGCTTGTGTTATGGAAACAGGTATACATGGATAGTGATATTAGAGCACAGATACATATCACATACTGAACATGGTGAATTTGATGTATTGATCTATAGTCTTGATAGGGTAAAAATACGAAAATAAGTGTGTTAAAATATGATAGCATGGTCGCCTAGAAATGTACAATCGTTATCTCAACACATTTAATAAATTCTGCTAAGTTATCGAAAAATGATGAATACTTATAGGGATATTTAAGTATAGTTGATATGCTGATTCAATAAATATGTTCGGTTATGTTAAACTGTATTTTAAACCACATTGTTTTCTTTAATTTGGGTTGTTTGAGAGGATTATGAAGGTGAATTGTAATTTTCTGGCGACTTCACCCATAACTATAAATCCCAGCGTCACATTGTAAAGACATGTACATAATAGGTAAGAGTTGATGAGCTTGATAGTCTTTTATTCCACCATAGTCCAGTTTACAAGTGCGTGTCTGCTTTCCAGGTTGTTCTTGAGTCGGGTCTGTTCTTCCTTCCAGTCTGCTTGCCTCTCCTCTGTTCTCCCCCGTTCTGAATACTCTCAGACGGTTCCTCCTTATATACTCTAGATCTATTGCGTCTTAGAATTGTCTATTGCGTCTTAGAAATTGGAAACTACGCAGTCTTAATTGTTTTTATGTTAGAAATAGAAAAATAAGGTTTATATCGGATAACTCCAATTAGCTGCACCTCCCTTATAAATCAGACCAAGATCCAGGGTTCTTCTCTTATTTGTTTCTTCTTTATACTTAGTTATTTCTTCTTTATTCTCTTCTTCGCTTCAACTCTAATTGTGAATGATTTGGATTCTGTCGAGTTTGGATATACCTCCGGATTACTCTCGGAGTCACTGAGTGCCTAAACATGTTCTGCATTCTTACTTGACATTTCCCCGGATAACTACCGGATAATTCTTGTCTCAATGGTATGGGCTACCATTACTCAACCTGGAGTTTGGTTTACACATATGGTTTCCCTTACATGTTGGTTTCACCACACTCTCCTCTCTTTCGCAAGGAAGCTTTACTCATTGTTTGTAATACAGCTTCTTGCCTTGTTAGATAACATAGTGGAATTATACTTAGACAAGTACACAACTAATTAATCAATAATTAATTAGCACCTTAATTACTAAAGTCAATGTCAATAATTTCATAATTAATGATAATTAACCTGACTGACTTTACATACCTTCCCCACCTTTTTGTTTTTAAACTCTATCTAAAAACATAACTTTACAACATTGTGAAGTTACACATTTCACTCGCTGTTTCGGCGATATGGATCACCAATAGCTAGACCTTCTTCCATCATCTGTGGAGATGGAACGGTAGTCAATCTTATCTCTTGAAACTCATTTTCGGTTGGGGTTGGAAATATCAGATTCCTTTTCTTACAGCACCATATAATTATTATTATGACCAATATTACGATAGCAATGGTCGACGTTGATACTCCAATGGTGTATTTACCAATTTCCGAGTGCACATAGGGCATCTCTTTATCTTTGGCTAACCTGAGTAGAGGTACATCTACTCTATCCACGTATTTTACTTGATCAATAATCTTTGGTTCGATTACCTGAGGCCACGTGTAATTTAAACTTGGTATAACCGGTATTGTCGGTTGCATGACATTTATAGTTCCATGACCTCTATTTATACTTCGAACTCTCCATGTAGCTGTCTCCAAGACACATCCTACTGGTAGGTTCATCTTTGTTGGATTCGATATCATAACGTGTTCACCTCGTCTGTTTACACACCTTTTCGCTACGCTAGTCGGAACATAAGCATTTAACACAAATAGAGAGTCTCCGTATACTGCGAAAACTTCAATAGTGTCATTATTCCGTTTCGTGATTGAAATGATACATTTTGGACTCATTTTACCATTAATCAACATTGTTTCACAAGTAGGTTCAGTTTCCTCTTTTGCTGGGCGGCACACTCTGGGGCTTTGTCCTGCACAGTTCAATGGTTCAAAGGATGTTCCGTCGGCTGTGTTTATGGCTACTGACGACAGTCCTTTAATTGTTCGTACTCGTTCTGTGTCAAGGGGCACACCAAAATAGTCAAGTTTATAGTCCAAGTATCGCTCCTCTGACAGGGCTGGTAACACAACTTGGTACATTAACTCTCCTTTATGCTGCCAATAAGGTTTAATTTTGATATGTTGGTAGTACCAGTGTAGATTCAGGACCTGATGACCACGACGTTGCACTGCACTGAGTATTGATGTTAATGACTTTGCTGGTAGAATGTCTTCTGTCAACCATCCTCTGTCCAGATGATTGATCTGCTGATGGTAGATCTTCATTTGAAGTTGGTAATCCCGTATGGCTCTTTCCATCATCACTATTGTATTGTCCACTTTCCTGGCCATGGCGACTTTGTTTATCAGTTGCCGAATTTGAATCACTTCCTTTGCTTGATTTCTGGCTAAGTTCACAAGTTTGTTTGTTTCAGTCTGAAGTGTTTTTATGTCCATTCTGTTTTCTTTAAGGTAAAGTCTTGTTTGATTCATAACACTAATCATGTCGTTAAGGTTGTGATGGATGACAACTTCTCTTTGTCTTGTTTCTTCTACCGTTCTTTTGACGATTGCGACGTCTTCTTCGGTTGCTGTTCCAAATAGTGACTTACTTGCTTCTCCCACAAAGTTAATAAGTCCTCTCTTACTCCTCTTCTTGTTTCCTGTGGGATCAGAAATAGTCCAAGGCGTAATTGTGATTTCCGAAGATTGTTCTATGGCTTCTATAGTAGCTAGTCGACTTAGCCACATCGATCTATCTTCGTCGGCTATGTGATCCCTCATCTCTTCATCTATGATGGCACTCTTTATTGTTGTAGTCCAATTGGTTATGTCCGGGCGTATAGGCGGTTGTATCAAGACTACTAGTGTCCATAGTCCTGACACTGTCCTGATGGATCCTTGTTCTTGTACCAGAACTCCATCCGTACTTAACAAGTCGCACCGTATGTATCCACATAATAGTATACTCCAAAGGAGTACTACCCCGAGTCTTCTATGTCCAGACATGATCTTTTTCCTTCGGGTTCTCCTGGATCATTATACTTCCTCTTGTGCGATCTTAGAGTTGGTCCTGCGCTCCTCACTAACAGCGGGCCAATGTCGTGTGTGGCGAGCGACTCCGTGGGCTTCCTCTTTATTCCCCGTGGTATTGCAACATGTCCCGCAACACCTCCTGGTATTGCATCATGTCTTGTAACATTTCCTGGAATTTCACCATCTTCCCTGATTGCGTCATGTTCAGAGCCGATGCTGACATCAGCATGGTCTTGGCGACGTTCTCCAATCGTTGGACCTGGTGCATGGAGTGATGGATAGCGGCGAGTCCTTTCCGTTCTTGTCAGCCTCGTGCGCAGATCACTCCAATCTGTTTCCGGATGCGCAAGCTTTACTTTGTCCCTATTCAGAGTCCTCCTTTTATTTCTTGGTCCTACCACGGTTACTACAGGTCCTCTGATCCTGGTGACAATGTATCCATGATCCCATTTTGGATCTAGTGGGGCGCTTTCTGGAGCTAGTATAACAACGTTGTCTCCTAGGTTTAACTCCCCTTCCCTTGCTTGACGCATCAATCTCTGACGGTTGTAAGTTTGGCTTTCTTCCGTTCTTCGGGCAGCATCCTTGAAGGCTTTACTTAACTCGTCAATTCTTTGACCTAATAATGTCTTTTCTGTCCCCTCTACTCGAGACAGTAGCTTTTTCCATGGTACCGGAGATTTACGACCAAATGTCAGGAAGTAGGGTGTATAGTTCGTTACTGATGAGGTACTCACTCTATGTGCCCATAAAGCTGGTCCAAGTACATCTTCCCATTCTCCTCCTCTGGCATTTGCTAATTTCCTCAGGATTCCTTTTATTGTCCGATTAAATCTCTCGATACGGCCATTTGTCTGAGGGTGATATGGTGAAGCGTGACGTACGTCAGTTCCTAGTTTCTTTAGGTATCCGCACACCAATTCGTTCTTGAACTCGAGGCCCTGGTCTGTAATGACTATCTCTGGGGCTCCGTATCTTGGAATGTATTCTCCTTCCAAGTAGCGTAGAACATTAGCTGCTGTTTTCTGAGCTAGTGGTTTCACTTCCGTCCAGCCCGTGCAATGGTCAATTATGGCGAGCATGTATCTGTTTCCATGTCGTGATGGGACAAATGGTCCGCACATATCCATTCCAATGATCTGTCCCGGATAATATGCTAGTGGCATGTCTGTAGGTGGAGGTCTATCTCTCCTTGTAGCATTGACTGCACACTTTGCACATTTCGATATTACTTCATATACATCTCGTCGTTGGCACGGCCATTTGTACGCTTCTTGTATCCTGTCCATTGTTTTTCTCATTCCTTGATGTCCTACTTCTGTGTGTGCACGCCGGATAACTCTGAATCTTGCACTTTCTGGTAGTACCAATCTTGGATAGGTACCTTGTCCAGGAGGCGGTACAATGGTATATAGTAGACCATCATGTAGCACATATCCATCCTCCTCTTGTTGTCCTTTTATGAACTCAGGCATTTCTCGTTGTTCTTTCCTAATGTGATCTTTTTCCAATTGATCAAATTCCCAAGGTACTTCTTCTTCTTCTTCTTCAACTGCACATAACATGGGTGACGTTTCATTGTCGTCTTTTCTGGGTGTAATTCTCGACAACATGTCAGCTCGTACATTGTTTGATCCTTTCCGGTATTCAATTGGTGCGCCATATTCAGCGATAAGGACAGCCCATCTTTGTATTTTCGTATTTTTGACTTCTTCCAGAAATAATGATTTCAGAGGCTTGTGATCTGTATAAATTGTGAATTTTGCATTATAAAGGTATGGTCTCAGCTTTTTAAGAGCATGGACCACAGCGTATGCTTCTTTTTCGATCACAGCCCATTTCAATTGCGTTCCGGATAATTGTTTTGATACATACTGAATGGGTCGTTCTAAGCCGTCGTTATCAGTCTGAACTAATATGGCCCCAATTGCGTAATTACTAGCATCTGTATACAATTTGTAAGGCCTATCAAGTTGAGGGTAAGCCATTACTTCTTCTGACGCTAATGCGTTCTTCAGTCTTTTGAAACTGTCTTCCTCTTCTTTTTCCCATTTGAACTTGTTTTTCTTCTTGGTGAGTTCATTCAAAGGTTTTGCTATCCGTGCGTAGTCTGGGACACACTGACGGTAGTATCCTGTCATTCCCAGAAACCTGCGTATCTCTGTCACATTTTGCGGTTTCTCCATTTCGCTGATTGCCTTGACCTTATCAGGGTCGGTAGTTATGCCTTTTGCTCCAATGACATAACCCAGTAGCTTCACTTCCTCTTTGACAAAGTCACATTTGCTTCCTTTGAGCTTCAGTCCATTTTGTTTACATGTCTCAAATATCTGACGAAGATGTTCCGAGTGTTCCTTCTCATTGCGTGAATAGACAATGATATCATCCAGATATATCATGGCGAATTTTCCAATAAAGTCTGAAAACACATTGTTCATGTATCTCTGGAATTCACTCGGTGCGTTGCACAATCCAAAGGGTAGTCGTAGAAAGTGAAATAGTCCTCTGTGACATGTAAAGGCGGTCTTCTCCACACTATTCGGATGCATAGGGATGTGCCAATATCCGCTTTTTAGATCCAATGTAGTGAAGATTGTTGCTCCTGATAGGGCATCAAAGATGTCTTGTATCAAGGGCAAAGGTCCGGCGTCCTTCTTTGTGACACTATTGACCTGTCGGTAGTCCACACAGAAACGCCATGTCCCGTCTTTCTTACTAGCCATTGTCACAGGTGAGGCCCATGGAGATGCGCTTGGCTCTATGATTCCATCTTCTAACATCTCGTCTATTTGATCGTCCACTTCTTGTCGTAATTTGAGGGGAATCCTGTACCCTCTTTGCCTGATAGGTGATGCACTTCCTGTATTGATTTGTACAGAAATGTTTTTAGCCAGACCAAATGTGTGTTTCTCATCTGAAAATACTCCTGGGTAACGTTGCTTCCAGTAATCCATTGGTGAGTTTAGTTTTGTAGTTCCGATGAATATTGGTTGTTTATCGTCATCAAGATTGTATATTTTATGAAATCCAACCAGCTGTACTGTCATTTTTCCAAGATCAATTTTTGCTTTGAAAACGTTTGTTAACACATCACTTCCAAGAAGTAGGTCAATTCCGAAGTCATCTATGACGTACACGTCAATGTCTTTTCCATAGAGTGTTATGGATGACATTCCTTTTGAGACTAGTCGATTTTTCCCTGCTCCTATTAGATAGTGATCGGGTTTGAAGAGAATTGCTGGTCGGTGAAGATCTCTACATATTTGTCTCCACACACTGGTCTGTATGATGCTCCTCGCTGCACCGGTATCCACAAGGGTGTCATAGATCTTTCTATTTGCTGCCCGTACTTTGATGTACACCCGCGGATCCAGCGCATAGATTTCCTATGCGGTCTGTTCCTGGAGCCTCCGGTCCATCACCTCCTCGATTATGTGGACCAACTGATTCTTTTTCTTCGCAGATCTGTTGCCGGGGCAATCTCTCTTAAAGTGTCCGGTATTACCACAGGCGAAGCATTTAGAGTCGTTTTTGTCCCTCCTTGGTGAGTACGACTGATTTTGTCTTCCCTGGTATCCTGATCCTGATTGGTATCCTGATCCTGATTGGTATCCTGATCCTGATTGCCTTCCTTGGTATCCTTTGTACTGCATCTTCTTTTGCATCGACTTCAATTCTCCTTGAAGTGTCTGTACCTTCTGCTTCAGATCCTTTACTTCCTCGGTCCTTTCCTTTTGTTGACCGGTACTTTTCCTCGGTAGTGGAAGTGCGTCGATTTCCATCGGTTCCTCCCTTCTTCCTGCATTTCTTGAATATCCTGTATACTCAATCTCTGCCAGCGATACGGCTCTTGCGGCATTGTTGGCGACCTCGATTGCTCTATTTAGGTCGATTGGTCTCTTGAAGTAGGTTTGCGCTCGTACTTCTTTGTCTCGTAACCCATTGACGAACATCTTTACTAGTCGTTCCATCACTAACGCCACCTGCAGATCGTCTGCGGTGTATGCTTTTGATACCGCATCCTTAAATCTTCTGCCGTATTCCCGACTGTCCTCGTAAGGTGATTGCTTTATGTTTTCCACCTTCGATCTTAAGAACTCTTGCTCGTCCTCATTCAGAAACGATCGGATGATCAGGGCCTTTGCGTTCTCCCATGTGGCTACTCGGTTGTCTGTCGAGTACTCTCTTAGGGTGTTGGCTAAGCTCCCTGCCGATACATATCCGGCCATCTCTAGTAGTAATTCATCTCCCGCTCTCGTCCAACCCGCGGCGTTATCTATTCCCTCGATCCATGTCCTCAGGGCTTCTTTGTTTACGCCGTCTGCGATGCCTATTCTTTTTGCATGTTGTTCCAGTCGTCTCCTCAGCTCTTTTTGTAGTTCAAGGTTCAGTTTTCTTCTTTGGACGTCTTCTGCCTGAACCTGCATCTGGGCTTGCATTTGTTGCTGCATCCTGGCTTGTCTCTGAGCCTGCTCTTGTGCTCCTGCTCCTTCCATCTTGGTTGTAGTTTAGACAGCAAGGGGTGTAGTATACAGCAACTTCTTAGTATACTCGACTGGGTTTACTGAAGGATGAATCTTCTGGAAATGTTCTCTTATGTAGTCCTGTCTCACGTAGATCGTAGAACAAATGAGGCACACGTATGACACGTAGTGTTGTTTTCGGTGTCTTGATAGATTGGCTCGGTGTCTGTAAGACTCTCCACAATCCTCGCAGATAAATCTGGCTCCTGCTCTTACCATTCGTTTATACTTCATTCTTCTTTGAAGATCAAACTTCCTTCTTTTCTGAGAATCCTGGGCTCTTCATCAATCGCTTGAAGACAATCCCACCGCTGTCACCAAATTATGTAAAGACATGTACATAATAGGTAAGAGTTGATGAGCTTGATAGTCTTTTATTCCACCATAGTCCAGTTTACAAGTGCGTGTCTGCTTTCCAGGTTGTTCTTGAGTCGGGTCTGTTCTTCCTTCCAGTCTGCTTGCCTCTCCTCTGTTCTCCCCCGTTCTGAATACTCTCAGACGGTTTCTCCTTATATACTCTAGATCTATTGCGTCTTAGAATTGTCTATTGCGTCTTAGAAATTGGAAACTACGCAGTCTTAATTGTTTTTATGTTAGAAATAGAAAAATAAGGTTTATATCGGATAACTCCAATTAGCTGCGCCTCCCTTATAAATCAGACCAAGATCCAGGGTTCTTCTCTTATTTGTTTCTTCTTTATACTTAGTTATTTCTTCTTTATTCTCTTCTTCGCTTCAACTCTAATTGTGAATGATTTGGATTCTGTCGAGTTTGGATATACCTCCGGATTACTCTCGGAGTCACTGAGTGCCTAAACATGTTCTGCATTCTTACTTGACATTTCCCCGGATAACTACCGGATAATTCTTGTCTCAATGGTATGGGCTACCATTACTCAACCTGGAGTTTGGTTTACACATATGGTTTCCCTTACATGTTGGTTTCACCACACTCTCCTCTCTTTCGCAAGGAAGCTTTACTCATTGTTTGTAATACAGCTTCTTGCCTTGTTAGATAACATAGTGGAATTATACTTAGACAAGTACACAACTAATTAATCAATAATTAATTAGCACCTTAATTACTAAAGTCAATGTCAATAATTTCATAATTAATGATAATTAACCTGACTGACTTTACAACATGTTATACTTACATCATTTCTTTCATTTACAACTATCAAATGACGCAATCCAAGCCCACGGAAAAGTCGGAACATCCTCGGAAGTGAGGTACTCTGGAAAAGATAATTAATGGTGCATATTGCAAACAACATAGCCAGACCCAAAGGGCTTTGGTATAAGGGTCAATAGATGACGTTTCAAGTAAAAATTAATAGTGAAATAAAATTCCCTTAGGTTGCCCTTTGCAATACATATATATCTATCCGATACAGTCTTGGAATTTGGTACACATATTCAGACGACTAACAGAGCTAATCAACCCTAAAATGAAAACATTGCTGAAAAGAGCTCTTGTGAATAAAGCACTTATGCATCACGTTAAATATAAATTCATTATCTGAGCAAAAGACTTTAAAGGCAAGGCTATACCTGCAGTAATGTATAGGGTGTTGGGTTCATGTATGGGGATAGATCTACTGTCAGTTCTTTCTCTTCCTCCGTTAGTACAACATCCTGAAATAAAATAATAGCATAGATAATGGTACATACAGGCTCATTTTGATAAAGATTTTGTAAGCAAGATTGGCATCAGTTACTCTAAATATGTATCGGATATATCAGTGATACCTAGCCTAGAGAAAATAGGTTCTTAATTATTACATAATAGCTTTCTGATTTGAAAATCACCTGATGAATGACAACCTTTATTTCTGGCTCCAATGAGATAATCATAGCACTACTGGTGCCATGAGTTTATTAAAGATATTCAATAATATACAATACAATGTTGAAGTTATAGTTCCTATAGTGCATTTTACATATATTTGTGCTATCTATGTATCAATGAAATACAATAGATAAGTTTCTAAACACCGTGGTAATGATGTTTGTTTATGTACACGCATATTACACAGGTAAAGCTCTCATCTATTTAGGCAAGCAAATACTTTTTAGCAAAGATCTAAATTGGACTTCTCAGTTTATGTTAAAAAAGAATGGATTAATTTTGTGTGAATAAAATGGATAAAAATATCAAGGGATTCACTTACTACAGAACTGTAGTGTTGTCGATAGGCGTCTCTGAAGTCTTCTAGTTTTAACTGGTGGTGTGTTTTTAATTCCTCTCGACTGCCATTCTTTCCAAAGGCCTACAATTCAAAGAATAAATTGAAGCATAAAAGTTAACTCATCGACATGAATGAAATCAACCAAAACCAATAAGATACTCATAATTGTATACTATACGGTTAATCCTAACCAGATACAATACCGACCAAGTTTGAATTAACTTTTGCATATATTTCTTTTTCATTTAAAACCCCCCAGAATGCCCCAAACTGTTGTATATTTTATTTGTTATCGACAAATGCAAGGATCTTTATACCAATATCATCGTTTGTGTAAATAATTTATAAAAGCCTAACTCATGGTGGAAAATATGGAGGCTTGGGTTATGAAAACATGGATTGGAGTACCGATAAATATTCCATGTTCAACATAACATGTTTTCTACAGCTTGTACACTGAAACACAACTCTCACAATTCCATGCGCATCAGGATTCAAGATAGCGGCTATGTAAATCCCCTGCACATGTATACATATTGTGGCCAACATTCAAGACTGTTGCTGCTTACCTTATACTTTACTAGTAGACATAATTGCGATCTCAGAATCAACCCCTTACATCTTCCATATCCCGTCTCCGTGTCGTCTCGTAGCTGCAAATGGTAGTGAGGGACATGTATAATATGTTGTGGGTTAACAATTGTTATGCAGTCTAGGCTCAGAGTTGACAGAGTCCCTCCAAACTGAAGGAAAGCCCCTCGCTTCAAACTCCAGGGCCGGGAAAGCCATTAGCGCAGTAGGCGTCCAATCACTGACATACCATTCTTATCTGATCTGAGAGGCTGTGAATCTAGACTGTATGAAATCTTATTCTGATGACTATGCCGAAATTCTTGAATGTTTAGAAATGTTTGGAAATGTATTCCACATGAACGATAATGCATGATTGTTTCGAACTATGAACGGTCGGTATTATGCTCTATGAAGGTAAACAGATAATTGGAACAAGGTAATAGAGAAAGGTTAATACATGTACAGACATCCATGCATTTCATTAATATCCATGTGAGTAAAGGCATACATATATATCTATTGCTAAAGAATGCAATCACCCGTCTTGGATATTAAGCTCTTTGAACTCCCATTTACATAAGCCTGATCTTTCTCGAATTATTTTCCTTTCTTCAGACACTATATTGAGCAATGCATGTAAATGGTAATGTTCTCTTAAAATACGGTTAGCGTTCCGGGGCCCGTTGCATACAAATTCCTTACTTAATACTTTCCTTCATTAGGAATGTCCTACCTAACCAAGGGAACATTTAGCAAGGAGCTTTATAAGTAAGAATTTCTTATGCAACAGGCCCCTCTGTGGACATCTGACATTTCTTGTAGTTGAGAAAGAAAAGGACAACATCGTTATCGAACGCATTAAACAGTGGCGACAGGAACTTGTATAGAGGCATAGTATAGTTACTGCCTTAGAACTCTTGGGACTGTAAGGGACTGTTGATAATTAACCACTGGGTGGGGGTGGGGGGATTTGCGTGAGATTCTTGTGCAAAATTGTATGACCCCTTTAAGTCATTTGCAAAATTTCTTGACCTCCCCCCTTGAAAGTTTGTGCAAAATGTCATGACCCCCTACATCATTGTAGTTCTGAGTCTGTGCAAAAATAGATGGTCCCCAACACTTTTGGAGTTGTGCACAAAAAGGTGCACCCCCTGAGGATTCTCACCCCCTCCCCGTGGTTAAAAATGAACAGTCCCTAACAGCCTAAAGTAGTGATTATAAAAAGATTAATAACTTATATTTGGGGCCTGTTGATGCACTGTTTACATCGGAATTAAACACCAAACAGTGCACCAGCAGCCCCTCAATATAGATCCTTAATCTTTTAATATATTGCCAGCCCTTGATAAACTCGTAAGGAACTAGCTGATCAGTACGGACATCTAGTGATAACGAGTTAAATCATATCTGCACATTTCCAGTCCAACGTCTCACAGGCCTCATTCAGTATACTACTCACAGGGAAGATACTACTTAGTTCTAATCCCAACATTCATTTTAACTTTTGGCGTCCCGAATACCAGATGGAATATTTACTTTAGAAATCTCGAAATAACGATTCAAATAGCGAACAATCTTCCTCATTTCTTAAATTGTTTTCAATCAGACACATTGAACTTTGATAAATAATTTGAATAATAATATCATGAATCGTATAATAACACTTAATAACACAACATAAATTTGATCAATAAAATCACTTTTGTTAATATTAAAACAATGCATGGAATAAGCCAAGGTATATCAGGGTAAAGTATAACATCCATGCACTTATTTGGCTATATGGGTATCAGAATTTAATGAAGCATAACATATGGAATCTGCTAATGTCTTAATTCATTTCTTAGAATCTAAACTAGCACATTGAACAAATATCAGTCATCTCCAATAAGAAATGCTTACTTCCGCTTCGTTTTGACCCCACACGCGCTATATTCAAAAAGAGAATATTATTTGACAAGGGCTGAAACGCTTCCATAACCACTGTATGGTTTAAACAAACTCAAATTGAATGATTATTTGCGAATGAGATGTCGATCTCATCTTCCTCAAGGTATGACCCATGTTTAGTACGAACTTCCCTTCCCAGGTATACGGGTCAAATCGGCAGAAAATGTACAATTGGCCTTCATCAATTCTCTCAAATAACCCATACTTAAGACAGAAATAAGGTTCAAAATACAGTTTAACATAAATGAACTTATATATATGATGCAGACCAAACATAATCAAATATACCTAATATTTGTCATTTTCTGCCTGATTTCGCAGAATTGAATAAATATGTAGAACTGACACTTGTACATTTTCCGATGATCGGACCCATTTTATGTGGATTTCACCACACGTCTTGACATTTCTTGTGGGACAAAGGGTTCCATGCAGTAAAACCGAGAGTTTCAATGCGTGTTTCTATAGCAAGGTGTGGACAAAAATACTGAGGTTAAATAATCAAAAGGGCTCCCTTAGTGAAAAATTAAAATAACAGAAGAGGTAATAAGGAGTATGTTCAAATATACTATAGGCCTATAATGAATAATAATAATATACACACACATAATATTATATGAATCAAGTGCACTGTCTCTTTGTCCGAAATAATCAATGTCGACGAAAACCATCCTAATATTGGTAAGCATTTGGCGCTTAAAGCTGCACTCCCAGTTAACTCAGTCAAAAACTAAATATTTTCTCATTTTTGTAACGTTCGTTTCCAACCCATCCAAAAGTCAAAAGTTAATGAAGATTTTGTCCTGTTGTTTTTGCTACATGGCTTTAAAAAAGTTCACATCTCCATTAGCGCATCTCCTGCGGTTGTTTCCCTTATTATCGCTCACCGGCGGCCGTTTTCCGCGGACCATTTGACTTAAAATTATTGTATCAACATACAACAACAGCAGAATATTGACAAATTCAGTCCTATATGGTCACATAGTGTGAAAATTTGGTAGGATTTTGACAATTTTCTAGTCTAGTACATAGTCATATAGTATTTGTAAATTTGGCAAGAGTGTGTTTGTCGTAATCTAGTTGAGAATGCAGCTTTAAGGTGATATGTAGTTTCTAAATCTATTTGAAAGTGCTTCAGGTGAATGTATGGTAATTATACACTGGAGATAACCACTATATGCTATACTCACCACTTCACCTGTGTCCTCCAGCTCCTCCACTACAGGGAAACCACTGTGCACGGGGCATTCTAACAGAACCTCGAGGATCCTGCGCACCTTTTCCTTCTTTTGAAGAACTATGACTGGGCGGTTCATAACTTGACTGCAAGGAAATGGAACAGCAAAATAAATATGGAGTGTTCAAACCAGGTAAAGTGTCACATGCACCATTCTCTAAATATAGATTTTTTTATATAAATTTCCTTGAAGGCCACAGCAAATTTTACCAATTTTCAAATAAAAATAGGCTATAGCTGCTACCAGCTGTTTTCATGCATATATATATATATATGCTTTGAAGATATGTTAATGAGAAGAGAAGAGTTAATGCCTATATTGTTGACGTCGCCTGGAAGTTCACCATTTTTGCCAGATAAAATAACATAATATATCATTTGTCAGCCTAATTTAGCAGAATTGACTAAATGTGTAGAGCTGGCCATATATATATATACATTTAAAGAACTTACCTAGCTGTAATATCATAGGATAACTCCGGCGGTTCCCATGGTAACAATGGGATTCCCATCATTTGAATATGCATATCATACAACCCCTGGAATAGGAGAAAACGAACTTAAATTTAATTCAAGCGTCCGAAATGTATTATGTTATCAGCTGAGAATTCATTCTATGTTGTTTTCTTGGAAGTCTTCTCTGGTCGTCGAATGGAATCTTCTACGAATATGAATTCATAATCCAACGCTGTGTCGTGAAAGCAAATTTAGACAATACCAATTAAATTGGACGCCACTAATTTGGTGTTGGACGAGGCACGAGTTCCTTGCAGAACTTGGCGACTCCTGTTAAAATCTCAAGTAGGATCTAAATTTAGCCTCAACGGATTTATCAATAAAATATTTAGTTGTGGTGAGCCAGAGGGAAAGGAGGAACACCACAAATAGCGCTGAGTCGATGGACAACGATATAAATACGTGCAATAAAGCTTTCTTTTTCATGAGGTTCCGCGCAGTGTTACGGCCTTAGGTCAAACTTGAAGATCAGGGACTTGTTCTGTCCTTTACACGGAAGGAAGATTGTGTGTAATATTTGAAAACTACTGCCACTAAAGATGATATCCCTGCATGAGCGATTCCCAAATCGATAACACGTTCGAAACTCACTCTTCAAGAAGCTCAAAGATCATCTAAGATCAGATATGAAATGCATGGTACGGCCTATGGCCACAAGCAAATTCTGGTGGATCAGGTCGTCAGAAAATGTACAATTCACCTTTCAATCCTTTAAGTCTTTACGAAAAACCCCAATTTAAGACAAACATAATATATAAAATATAGCTCAACCTAATCGAACAGACTACTAGAATCAAGTCATTACCAAATATACTCAGATATACCTAGTATTTATCATTTTCAGCCTAATTTAGCAACATTCACTTAATGTGTATGGCTGGCAACTGTACATTTTGTGATGATCTTACCCCCTGTAGAGGTACTTCTTCAAATATCGTGAATGATTACACCTTTTCAAAAGTATAACCTGAAGTGAGAAAATCGACATTAGATGCCTCGAACTTTGAGAGCACCACATTGTCAGTATCTACTTTTCGGTATTTGCATGCAAGAACACAGAGTCTTCCACTTTTGTCGAGTTCGAATTTCACCCAGCACGTCACAGCCGCCAACAATATTATGCTCAGATTACTCCCAGCATGTTATTGCCCAGGTAATTCGTGCTCCGACTTGAAAACAAATCAAAAGCACTTTAGGAGAGATCGAATTTAGACAAATCTTATGCCTAGACCGGATATATGCATAATTTCTTCCGGGGATTCCCCTTTCAAACAAGGAATTAGCCCTGATATCCTAAGATGATGAGGAATTAATTTATCAGAATTGAAATATTAAAAAGCACGAGTTGATGAAGTTTTATTTTAGTCCACCTTTTAGGGAACATTGTATAATTATAGGTCTCGTTTTATAACTGCTCTTTATTTAGGTCATTAGCCTCCATACTCACAACCAGTACATTAATGTTAAGATGCTGAAAATGTTATATAACATCATGTTTGTGAACCTAGTTCTAGTAAGAATTACCAAGCAAATATTACACTCAGTGAATAAAAAGCGTATATTTATATAAAGTGCAGTCCAGTGGAATCGCAGCTTTAGATGGGGGCAGCTTTAAGAAATTAAGACATCATCGCTTAAATGTTGTGTGTATTTGTTTTGTTGAGAGCACTCTTTAATTAGTATAGCTTCTTTGAGTCAGGGCAGATTCTGACAAGATTGCCTTTTAAAATTACCTATTGTAAAATGTATAAAATAAACTTTGACAAGAAATGCTGCTCACCGAAGATTGTCTTTTAAAATTACTTATTGTAAAATGTATAAAAGAAACTTCTTTGAGTCAGGGCAGATTCTGACAAGATTGCCTTTTAAAATTACCAGTTGTAAAATGTATAAAACAAACTTTAACAAAAAATGCTGCTCACCGAAGATTGTCTTTTAAAATTACCTATTGTAAAATGTATAAAAGAAACTTTAACAAGAAATGCTGCTCACCGAAGATTGTCTTTTAAAATTACCTATTGTAAAATGTATAAAACAAACTTTAACAAAAAATGCTGCTCACCGAAGATTGTCTTTTAAAATTACCTATTGTAAAATGTATAAAAGAAACTTTAACAAGAAATGCTGCTTACCGAGTTGAAGAAATCTCCGACCCATTTGGCAATAATGAGCACCATCACAACAGGCAAACCGAAGGTGATATCTCCTGTACACTCTATTAGGATCACAGTCAAGCTAATAGTCATACGTACTGTTCCACCCAGTTGACACGCAGCGCCAATCAGTGCATATTTTCCTATATTCTGACCCTAGAATTAGTGAAGAACAATTTCAATATTCCAGAATGAAAATTCTTTTGATATTTCAAGGTGATCCATCTCCCGCAACATTTACAATCTTTTTTAAAAAAAAATTGACAAAATGGAGTAAAAAGTGAAAACATGCTAAATGTGAAGGTGCAGTGCCAAAGAATGAAATAATTAAATTTGATTTTTTATATCGTGGATAGAGTAATAAAGTAGTAGAAAATTCAACTATGAAATGTAATTATTTAAATGTCAAAATTAAAAGAACATGTACTTAATGAATTCTGCTCATGTGGTTATGTCATTCTAAGAAGGACATGCCATAGTACATGTCAGTTAATCTAAAAATAGCAGGGTCGTCAGGAAATCCTACAAACTGTGAAGTGAAACTCATAAATCATAAGTTTTGCATGACTTTTACCTATTACTACAATGCGTCGCGAAGAACCAAAAATACGAACAAATATTTATTGCTCAGCCATACTGACTATTGAAACTCGAATACAAGGCTCATACTAAATATAGTACCAACACATAAACTAAAAACTAAACGACATGTAGAACCATATTCTGAATCCGCGACACTCTTGGAAATTAACCTTTGGTCGAATCACAGCGACAGCTATATACTAACTATTGAATAATTTGATGTATGGTAGAAGGATAGACCTACCGAATCAATTCTTAGTAGAGGATTTATTGGTCATAATGAACATAATGTCCTGTAACTATTGAATAATTGAACTGGAAGAAAGAATCCATCCTTCGATTTTTTTTATCATGAACAAAGAAAAATGCTAATTGCAACCAATGTAAACTGAATCGTATGTTTTTATAGCAGGGATATTATTAGTTTATCTGTGTTGATCATAGGTCGATGATGCCACAGTTTGGAAATATATGCTGCTTCGGATATATGATGATGGATATTTGGATGACTTGGTTAAATATAATTTCTCATTAGTTGGTCTACCTTGTGTGGAAATTGAGTGGTTTTGAGAATGTAATGGGTAATTTAGAGAGCATTAACCCTTTAATACCTGAGAGCAATAACCCTTAAATGCCTGCCCAGTACAGTCCGGAAGTGCTGGGAAATGGTTGGCACAGGCTGATTTACATACTGAACCGGAAATGACGTCTGCGCTGAACGTACTGCTTATTAAAAAATACTTTTTGTTAAACCTCACAAAATCATAAGAAAAAAAGTACAACCAAAAACTTGATAAAACATTAAATAGGTGTTAGAATAAAGAAAAAGAATCTCTTTTCAAAATGTTACCATGGTAACATACAGCATATACATGTTATTCACATGACATCACATGGGCCATGGGGACACCCACTGGCAGCCATATCGTGGGGCTATGCAGAGAACGGTAGGCATCAGATCGGCAGGCTTTCCCTTTTTGTAGGTTAAAACATGGCAATTATACTTATGTTCCCATGATACCACACTAAAAACGACTATATTACCAATCAACATATATCCTATCAGGTTCGCTAAAACCTGTGGAGGTCGAAATGGTCGGAAAACAGCATTTTTCGAGTCTTGGATTACACATGTTCAACTAATGTTCACAAGGCTTGCCCCACAAAATGTGACGTCAGTGAATAGTATGTATACAAGGCACCTGCAGTACATTATGGGTTAAAGCATTAAAGGGTTAATGAAGACCTAGGTGTGAAGATACTTATCAAGGCTACAATAATATCAGATGCTATGGACTCCCCACAAAAATAGTTGCAGTCCTGCTACCAGGAATGAGTTATTGCATATATGTCACTCATAGATACATGAAGCGTAGTTTAACAAAACTGCTAATAAGGTGCTACAGCAAAATGCTTATCTACCAAAACAACATGCAGGTTCAATGCCACTAAAATAGGAAACAGAAAAACAAATATATCCTAATTCTTAAATAAACATTCAATAGCCTACGTTCTTATAATATAAAGTACATCAGACAAACGCTAGGCATCATCGACCCTGATTTAGTATCACAATCCCTTTGCCAGAATAGAGTGGAATCTGCCCCAATACAAGAATTCTTTTCTGTTTTAACAAATTTTATTTGAGAAAAAAATACGACTTGGGAATTAGAATATTTGTAAATTTGTATGCAATCATAGAAACGTGTACACTTTTCAATTTCACGCAAAAGGCTTGTGTCCACTACGCCGATTCCCATATGCGATTCTCAAGCGATTAAGTACACAATTAAGGGCCTTCAGCAGCACAACATCGCATGAGAATCAGATTAGTGGACCAGGGCCTTTAGAACTATTTTATATGCTTGGATGAGTTGGAAGAACCACATCTGAGAGAAATTGCCCATTTCACTATTTAGGGCCTATAATAAAAGCAATTGAGTACTAGAAGCTACTAAAAAGCGAAAGGCATGGTAAGCAGTGGCCTAACTCTATTTCTGGGGCATTGTGATAGTGGCCCCTGAATGTAACACGTACCTTTTGCAGCTTGGAGTGGCTGCCATAGTCATAACCCTAAAACCAAACCCAATGCCACAAACTTAAAGAACGCAGCTGTTTACAAAACAAATATGATTTTCTAGCTCATCATAACACGTTTTATACAACATGCTCAAACCGTTTTACCCAAGTCGAGTCCCAAAGATCACCAACGCTTTCTTCATTTGTTAGAAACTGATATGTTATATGGTACACAATGCATTCTTAAGATCCCGGTCCATTGAGTCGATTTTCTCATGGGGTGCAGTTGGTTGACGGACCCATGGAAAAACGGCCTGACAAGTGTATTCATACAATCTTGACGCAAGGATACAGGATTAATAAAACTAGTAAAGGGCCATCAGCATTTACAAAACTGATGCATTTCAAATATTATTAAACGTAACGGTCTTTCCTTTTCTGACTGCATGTAGGGTGGCGGGCTTAATTGATTGTTAAATAAAGAATACTGATTGATAAATTTCCTCATTTTGTCTGTCATCAAATTACGCAGCATAATTGATTATCCAGAGGAAATCTAGAAAATAGGGTTCCCATATGACAGAGGAAGAATATATAGAGAAAGGGACTTTGGACTTTAAAGCTGCACTCTCAGTTAACACCAGTAAAAAACTAGAGATTTTCTATTTCTTGTTTCATTCTTTTTTAACCCATCTAAAAGTCATTTGACCTAAAGTTTGGAGGGTTTTGTTTTGGTCGTTTTTGCTGCAGGGCTTCATAAAAGTCCACATTTATATTTCAGAGAACCTCTGAGCAGCTTTCCTGCAATGGCTTCACTCATTATCGCTCACTGGCAGCCATATTTGCTCGATCGATTCAACTTCAAATACTTGTATTCACATAAAAGAGCAGCAGAATATTGATAAATTCAGCCCTAATTTGGTCAGAATTATTATTTTGTCTTAAAGCTGAGAATGCAACTTTAATGGAATATCATGTCACAATGTTTAGGAGTCTTGTCGTAAAGAACAGCATTGCATCTCGAAGAATCTTCCCGAGTGTGCCGAAAAATCGTGCAACTACGTCTGTACACCCTTTGCCCTCCCTTCCTTTGTCAAACAACGACTCTGTTAGCAGTGCCTTTTTCCCCATCACATCCTATCCAATAGCCATAGCACGCCATGCATTGATGTCTCAGACTCTATATAGGCCTATGCTTCAGTTCGATTACTGTGAGCTGAACCTCTTTATATCTATGTATACATTACAGATATAAAGTCTAAGCAACTCCTATTTCTTTATACATACATAGGCAGTGTGAGCAATGTGATGTCTAGAATAGCTATAATCCTGCTGATTAGCTACAGATCATATATATCCTCCTGCAGCTAAATGTATTCTTACATATATCATATAGTCCAGGAGATGCCAAATAACAATGCATTATATAAACCTAGAAGAGCGATTTTCAATATTTCCCAAGGAGAGGTAGAAGTATAGAATAAAAGCAAACCATTAGAGGGAAGAGCCTATTGACGCCTAGTCCAATAAGACGGCCCCAGGCGGCGCCAGTGAGGAGGGAGGGGATGAAGACCCCGGATGAGACCTGGAGGCCGTACGTCCAACAGGCAAGCAAGAAGTAGAGCGTCACGAATAGCATCAGCGTCCAGGCACTGAAAGCTTCTGCAACAGGCAACAGGGGACAGGCGATTTAGAGACAAGTTTTATATATCATGTTAGTGGTACACCATGACTGTGGATAATTGCATAATGCTTGAAACAATGGAATAATTATATAATACAGAAAAATGAGTCTTTTTAAAAGCGATGTTAAATTAAGTTCTAATGAACTCGCACTTTAATATCTTTGTATGATTGAAAAAAGAGTTACGGATGTTTTTGGATTGAAAATCACTTAACGTAATTAAAGTTGCTTCTTTAGGATGACCTGAGAAATGCAGTTTTTAAGGGTGACCTTAGAAACTTAACACTCCAAAAAGCAATACATTCCTACGAAGAGATCTTGTGAATAAACACTTGTTTGAAAATTGTTTGCGGCTTTAGACTCGTTTTTCTGACACATCACGTATAATATTCTGATCAAAATACTTCTGATAAGTTGGTGTCACCAATTGGATCACTTTCTTTTATATATGGGTCAGGTTTTCAGAAAATGTACAATTTACCTTCACCAATCTTTTTTTTTTCATAATCCAAATTTAAGACAAAAATGGGGTTTAAAAAATTGTTCAACCTAATCGAAGAGACAGTTAGAATCAAGTCAACACCAAATATATTCAGCTCTACCTAGTATTCATCATTTCAGACTGATTTATCAACATTCACGAAATGAGTAGAGCTGCCGATTGTACATTTTCTGACGATCTGACCCATATACAACTATCAAAAAAATATCTAGCTTCAATATATACTATTTATCATATGCCCCTTGCCTAGAAAAATACTGAAATGTAAACCTTGGTTTTTGTTTTGGATCATCATAAAGTATCTAAAAGCCAATAGAAAAAAACCAATTCGATTCTTTATCCAGATACATACGATAACATTATTGCACTCCACTTAGGACACCTCCCAAATGGAATTCGATATATATGATAAAATCAGCTTTGATTAACCTTTATTGAATGTTTTCAAGGGGATATTACTATGTGGTTACCTAGAGTTTCTTTGGTCAATAATGATGATTTAGCAATGTATATGTCCAGATGGCAGGTGTTTTTGAATAAAGGATTGTAAAAAAATACAAAAAAACTTGGGCATATACCCTTTCTTCTATGTGCCAAGCAGTGTAGCCACTGCACGAAAGTAGTCACGCCTCAAGGTGCATTGCGTTACATTTCCTCGCATTGATTTCTCTGCACTTGAAAGAAGCTATGCTACACACAAGGCATTAGAGTTTATTCACCAAAAGCTCTTTCCCGTCTAAAGGCTAATATCTCGTTTTCCACCACTCGAAACATAATGATCTTATTCTCAACTAGCCGCGGCTGCACTGGGGAGGGGGGATTTGTTCAAGTGAAAGAAAATTGGAGAAACCAAATTAGATCGGCCTGGCACCGGCTCTAGATGCGCTGGGTACGTTTTACCTTTCTATGCAGTGAAATGACCAGGCATGACTTGCATTAAACCTTCCGTGAAAACTAACAAAGGTCAATCAAAATGGCTTTTAACGGTAGACACCAAGAACTGAAGATCAACATTAGAGAATCGAAAAAAGAAAAGAATTTTATATCAGAAAGTGTTGTATTTTAATGTAGCAAGGTCGTACGCTGATATGAATTTCGTTGATGTATATAGATTACTAATATAAAAATGCATAAATTGTTTGAGCACGTGCGTCGAGGGCAATTTAGAATCAATTGTTCATTATTAAAGTTAATCAAGTATCATTATCAGTAACCTTACTTTCAAACATTGCTATGATTAAGAAAGGTTCAAATGAAAGAATATGAAAGGACCTAGCAAAAATTATTTGACAAACACATCGACCTGACACAAAAAGTGTTTTACCATTATATTAATATCATCATTATCAACTATTTCCATTCTTTCCATCCCATGCACGTAAAACTCATTTGACCAAAACTTGGGAGGATTTTGCTGGTTGTTTTTGCTACAGTGCTTTATGAAATTCCCCATTTATATTTTGGGGACGTGCCATGCTGCTTTCCTGCGATGACTTCACTTATTATCGCTCTCCGGTGACCGGTGCTCGGTCGATTCGACTTCAAATTCTTACATTAACATATAACAGCAGCAACATATTGATGAATTCAGTCCTATAAGTCATGATATAAGTAAATTTGGTAAGATTTTGTTTGTCGTAACAGCTGAGAATCAAGCCTTAAACAAAGATAAAAATTGATATAGCTATTTCTTACCATTATTATCATGGAGCATAGCAATTAACGTAGCTTCAGGAGTCTTAAAAAATATGGATGACATCATATTATGCGACCCGTGTGGGCAATATAACTGAAATGAACAAAGGGAATGTAATTAATATATAAGTGAAAGCATATGAAGGATTAATACGTCAATATTTACTCAGTTATTAGCAACCTATTTGAAAGATTCCGGTGCGTTTGAGTCTGCTGTTTTTGAGTGAGAGTGAGAATGGGAACTTCAAACCATCTAATAATTAGCATATATATGTGCATGTAGCAGTCTGAGAATGTTTTCCTGGATGTTATGATAGAGTTGTTCCAAGGAATCATCATATGTGATGTGTTACAGAAAAAATAGTCTTAAGTTGCAAAAAATGGATTTTGAGAGATCATCATATTTGAATAGATGAGATCAGGCAGATTCCAACGATATGAATTTACATGATACCTAATAAGTACTTATGTTTTTATATCTGGAATAAATAGTTAGCGATATTTCTGTGTGGACAATCACTAGTACAGTAGTGAAATATATTCCCTTAGGATGTCCTTTGAAATGTATAATTATATATCTATTCGGTACAGGCTTGGAATTTGGTCGACATATTCGGACGGGTCATGCATCCCCAAATAAAAACATTTCTCCGAAGAGTTCTTGTGGATAAAATATCAATTTTGCGACTTATGACTCATTGCTCTGTATGTAACACATCATATATACATCATTGAAGAGTGTTCCAAATTTGCATAATACATTCACTTATAGTCACCCCGTGTCTCTATATAAGAATCCATGCTGAATTGAAAATACTGAAATACTTTAACATGCAGAAACTATTACCATATTAATATGCTTAGGCAAAAGTCTATTTTGAAAGGAATGACAGGAAATGTTTAGCTAACAAGTGAACATAAATATTTGTACGGTATCCTTAATTCTAAGTTAATTCTGGCAACGGTTATTTAAAAATAGTGGGCAGGAACCATTATCCTGTGAATAAAGAGGATAAAATGTGCGTCACGCAAGAATAAAACATCATATAAACTCAGCAATATTTGTGTTTAAAGTGGCCCCATGCCATTGTGGTGTACCTTGCTCACTCACATACTCAAAGATGATTAAAAAAGTGAAGAAAATATAAATATAATTCCCTTTACGTCGGAATGATCTGATAATGTGAAGCTACCAAAGCACAAATCAAGTAGGAAATATACAATCGAAGGAAGTGGTATGATATAAAAAGGTGAATTTTCATGAAAATCGTTCATGAATTTTCTTTTGATCTTATATCGTACCTCTAAAACTGGATGATGAGATAGTAAATCCTGAAAGTCAACCAATGGCATAATAACTGACACAATGGTACTGAGTGTAACAGGAAAGTATGTGGTAATGCGATGGCAATGAGTGCATGTATTGGTGTGTGGGTCAGATCATCAGAGAATGTGCAATTGGCAGCTCTGTACATTTATTGAATTCTGTGAAATTAGCTGTTAAATGATAAGTATTAGGTATATTTGATTTTATTTGAGATCAGGTTGATTCAAAATATTAGTTCCGTTAGGTTGGACTGTATTTTGAACCTCATTCTTGAGTTATTTGAGAGGATTGGTGAAGGCGAATTGTACATTTTCTGATAACCTGACTGATATGTTATTACTACCTTTACCACCATTACTCTTAGAATGAATACTATTTGATTATTATATGTCTACATCATGCTTTGTACATCCTTGTCTCATTATACGATCAGGGTTACACCATCTCATAAGTTATCTCTAAATCGAAAACTTTACTTCAAACCAACTTATACAATTGTGATTAAATTATTGTATTTTTTGTAAAGCTGGGTTCCATCAGAATATCCTACCTACATGGGGGGTGTATGTACCCAGTTGAAATAAAATTTTAAAAAGAATATAGACCAAGTCTAGATTTATTTTGAGTAGCCATCCATTGTTTGGATCTATAGGATCCTTTATCCATTTAAACAGCGATGCCAAATTTGATTTCTTCTGAATACATTTCACTTCTAGGCCTTATATATATATATTGTTGACTTTTTAAGCTTCCAAGTTGCATGATTGAACTGCGAGGAAAGATACTTAATTAGGAACGTCGGGGGCATATATATGATTACCACAGAGCAACAAGAGCAAAGAAATTACGTGGTAGTGCCCATAATAAGAGAGAGTCCCTCCAAATAGAGGGTCAGCCTCTTGTTACAAAAGACAACATGCCATTGGAACGCCAATTCCAGGGCCAGGAAAGTCATTAGCGTAGTGGACGTCCAATCATTGACATACCATTCTTATCTGATCTGAGAGGCTGTGAGCCTAGACTGTACCACAGACACTGAAATGTTAAGTTTTCATCACTACTGGGGGCTGGGTGGGGAGCTGGGGGTTCAGATGTGATGGTCAGATCGTCAGAAAATTTACAATTGCCAGCTCTGCACAGTTTAGTCAATTCTGCTCAATTAAGCTGAAAAGCAATGAATTCACCATTTTCATCCTTATTCTTTTTGTACAGATGCTTTATTTAGGTAAATGATCAAAACACGCTCATTCTTCAGAGTGATTTTTTGTTGTGGAACAATAATTATCATTAATTATTATTATTATTTATATTACCCTAATTTAGTAACATGTCCATAACCCATAAGGTACCTAATTTATATTCCACCAATAAACGACAACCTCATGGACCAAGCACCCACCTGTATGCTTAGATTACAATAAATATTCATTCTAGATCTTAGGATCACAGCATTAGACTTACTCTTTATACTTCTTATTTTCCTATAATAATTCTACAACTATTCCATACCCAAGATAGACAAATCTTCATATAACAGTGTCCTGTGCATATCCAAATTTTACATACAGTCAGGGAGAAAACTTGTTTAATAATTAATATATGTAGGTCGTAATTATTTAGTCTATTGTATACCTATAAATGAAGATGAAAAAAATGAGAAAGATGATGATTCCAGTCTTGTTTTTAGAACATATCTTGTTATATAGTGGTGAGTAGATATGGCATAGTCAATTTCAGACGATTAATGTTTGTGTTGATTTGATGATAATCTGTTGTGAACCTCATTTATGCTTTAAATTTGGCTTATTTGATAGGATTGGAGAAGGCGAATTGTAATTTTCTGATGACTCCTGTGGGGCCAAGGAGGGAAGAAGGGGGGGGGGGGGGAGGAAGGGGTAGGCCGACAACGAGAGCAGCCCAAACTAAACATATCATATTCCCACAAAACTCAAAATCGCATAATTTCGCGACTGAACGGACTGATAATTTGATCTGAGGGCAACTTTGACCTCAGGGTATTGGTTTGGGCAACCTTGTCAGGGAATTCTATTTTGGGAACAGTGCCGACCGGAATGTGTGCACACGCATGAAAGACGATGCCGCATATGAAACAGTACTCGAGGGATGGCCCTGTGTTTTACGTTGAGTAAGCAATAAATTACAACTTCCCTAGCATCTGGTTCCTTTCATCTTAACATTGATTTCTCCATTAGATTATTTCCCATTTTCCACTCTATTTCAGGGTTGTGTAGAATGGGTTCTGAACACACATGCAGTCTAACTACATATGTGTACACTTACTCCAATACAAACATCTATTGCAGTAGAGGAAGATTGAAATGGTTCTATTTTAATTTAACAGCTTAAATTCTAATAATAAAAGCAATTCTCTTTTCCACTAAGAAGGGAAGGTGAGAGCAGCAATGAGACCCATCCGGAGACAGATGGATTGCCACTGTTTTAATGGCCTTATTGCATGAAATACGCCGAGTGTGCATTGGCGGAGACGAGCTGTGAAATATGTGATGTGTTACAGAAAAATGAGTCATAACTCGCAAAAAATGATATTTTCCAAGGAACCCTGGCTCACAATGTTTTGATTCTTGTGTTGTTTAGTCATGTTAGTGACATAAATACACATACCTAATCTCAAGTCTGTATTGAATACAGCTATGCATATTTGAGGTTATCCTAACTGGAGTATATTTAAGTACTTCACTAGTGATTGTACATCCAGAGAAGTATCGCTAACTTATTTTCATGTATACAAATATAGAAGTACTTATTGGATGTCCTAATGTTTACCATCATTGAAATCCACTTCATCTCATCTGTTCAAATATGATCATATCTCAAAATCTATTCTTTTGCGAGCTATGCCTTTTCTCAAACACATCACATATAATAGTGAGGTCACCAGTTGTACACAATAAAGGATACTAATCGGTCAAGGAACACTCAACAGCCTCCATTCATAGAAAATACTTTTCAAGTTTACTTGACAATACCTTAAACCGCCTATGTGTGCATTGCACTATACACGATAAGATTGTGTCTTAAAGGCCTCGTAACATCCTCGAAAATGTAAGACTACGAGGGCTTTATGATAAGAACGTTGCATTGAAACTCATGCATTTGAGCAAGGTAAGAGGTCTCTCAGAGGTCTTTCAGAGTTGTCTCAGACTAGTCTAAGAAAATAATCGTAGATAGTGCAATGCAAGTTACAATAAGAGGGATTTGCGAGGCCTATACCTATAAGAGTAGTTTACCACACAATCGTATATGGTGCAATGCACCCTATGTATATCTCGATGTAAAAGGAGGTTCCTGTTTTGGTTGTCTACTTCATGAAATAAAACCATTTGCAAAAAGAAAAAAAGGAAAAACGCTTGACTCACCGATACTGAGGCCTGGTGGTGGCCTTGTTCATCGGCAGGGTTGTCCTGGGCGCATTCACTAACTGCATACATTAGAAAATAGGCTAAAACAGCGCTCATGGTGGCAACAATCATTGCTTCAGCTACCTTGGCCCACTTGGCAATAATATATCTGCAATATATAAGGTTAATGGTCATTTATGGGTCGAGTCGTCAGACAATGTATAATTGGTCTTCACCAATTCTCTCAAATAACCACATATCTAAGAGAAAAATAACGTACAAAATAGATTTAGAGTATACATGTATGAGTCACCAGAAAATGCACAATTGGGCTTCAATAATCCTCTCAAATAAACTAAATTTATAACACAAGCGAATAAGGTAATTTCACCATTTTATCTAAAACATGGTAATTGTTATATAAATATGGAATACAAACTTGTGGTTGTTCTGAAGCAGTGTATCAGACACACTTGGAGTGTAAATGTATTCTTCATCACTTGTGGCTTCAACACTCACGATGATACATACATTTACACTCCTTGTGTGTCTGGTTCAAGAAAGGTCTCTAGTGCTATGAAGACAGTACGTTTCCTATAACGAATACTGCTCTGGAACAATTTGAATAGAGAAACCAGGCTCTGGTAAAAGATTATTGGAATAGTTGTGATACCAATGATATTTGAGATTGGTGCTTATACTTGCTGATTCAGAATGTATACTGGTTATAGCTATGTATTATACTGTGTTATAGTACATGCTGACATTTAGGTTTTACCTTTGAGCGTTATGACATCATAATCTATCTATAACACTTGTGTCAGGATCACTGAGAACAATGCAGTATTATGTATAATGTGGCCCGAATAGAATTTATTAAAAAAAGTACAGTAAAACGAAGACATGCATCGTATTGTCATTATATTTTAGGACATGCGTTGAGCCAGTACATGTATATATACATACACCATTCAATTCAATACAAGAATGCTTTATTGTCTGATGGAAAGACAAAGGGGAATCACATCTGCGGTCATCCAGTAAAGCTGTGACTCCACTGGATCACTTGTATATATATATATGCGCTCATGGTTTGCTATTGGTTTGCTTCAACATAGTGCACTTTTCATCCACTTTTCATCCATGTCAGATTTTAGCCTGATATGAGGATTCCAAAGAAACGCATAGAAAGAGCATTGAGCCATTTCACTGGTCCATTCTTGCCTCACGTTATGTTAGTTTCTTATGTGCTCCAGCCAGAGAAAAACAGAGCGAACCATTAACATATATACTGAGAGGCCCAGTGGAATCGCAACTTTAACTATCCTTGAATTACTTTACCTTGACTGATCAATGTACTATGATATACATATGGGTCAGATCGTCAGAACACCTACAACCCCAAGCTCTACTAAATTCTGTTAAATTATGCAGACAAATACAAATAAATACTGGGTACATCTGAGTGTATTTGGTATTGCCTTGATTCAACACATCTGTTCGGTTAAGTTTAACTATGTTTTAAACCTTATTAGAGAGGATTGTGGAAAGGGAATTGTACATTTTCAGGCGACTTCACCCGCGTACACGTCGACGAGAAAAATATAGTACTTACTCTTTCCTAAATACTGTGAGTTTTGCATTTATTTGATTGAACAACGCTCCTGAGAGGCCACCTGTAAAGAGGAATCGACGCCAAAATAAAATAAATGTTATTTGCAACAATTTGCTGCAGAACATAGGGATATGCAAAGAAGTGATCCCGGCGGTCTATGCATGCTCCAATGCTGCAATGTGATGTGTTACAGAACAATAAATCATAAGTCTAAAAATTTATATCTTTTAAAGTGTTTTATTCACAAGATCTCTTTATTGGAATGTCACCATTTTGGGGTATCTAGCGTTTTTAGGCGTATGGATATATGTATCAAGTTTCAAGACAGTGTATTAAATATCGCCTTGCATTTCTAAAGTCATTCCAAGGTGTATATTTAGCAACGTTACTAGTAATTAATTATCCACCCAGAAATTGTGCAAACTATTTTTTCAAACATAAAGTATAGAAATACTTTTTTGATTTCCTAAATTTTAACATCATTGGAATCCACTTGATCCCATCTTTTCGAATATGATGGTATTTCAAAATAAATCTATTTCGACTCTTGACTTCTGTTCCTGAACTATTTTATATTATTCTCTTTTGTAACTATTAACTGTATTAAGATACTTACCAATGACTCCCATCAATATGAATATGGGCAACTCTATTGCTTGGTATGTAATATCCTGAAAAATTAAAATGAGTGGTTAAACGTATAAATCTATATCCTTTTGCACTTACAGAGATTTTGCCAGCTTATATGATGTCAAAGGCAAGGGGTAGAAGAGCATACAGGTATAATTAATGATTGAAGCAAATAGACATTGACAATATGCATAGGGGAATTATTATTTAAAATCGAGTAGAGGGAAAGCTCAATAACTAGTGGACTAGAGATGTGTGATGATGGGGTTACCAACGTTTCGGGTCACATGAAATCTTCATCAAGGAATTCTATTGCAACAAACAAATCTGACCAAACAATTGGACTGAATTTATCAATTTTCTACCGTTCATATATATATGTGTGTATTTTACTCTATTCCTATCTTACTACTATCTTTAATATTTTCCCTACAGTAGGGACTCTCTGGAATACTTATCAGTACCATTTTTCCAGAGTAGATTATTGTTATTTGTTATCATGTAATGTTGTTATATGAATGTTTGGGATGTATATTAAATGGTGTAAAGCTATTATTACAGAAGAAAGAACAAGTCCAAGTAGAGGCATCTCGGTCTCCAGACATACATACATACATACATACATACATATATATAAAAGCTTACCGAGAATTGGCCAAAACTGATGAGGCCTGGATTGGATAAGTCTGCGGGGTGACCATGGAAGGCACTCAGTAAGATGTTTACTGTAAACGTCGCCACCATCGACGCAAACACCTGTAGAGGAAATAAGAGTAAAACAGGGGAAAAATACAGACATTAAGCAGTTGATCCACCAGCTCCCGATGCCCTGATGCAGCTTTGTGATTCACTCCGATTCGCTTCAATGTGCTCGGAAAGGCTTTGAACCTTACCAATCATTTAAGGCACATTTGAGGCAACCGTTCTTTGCAGCCCATCACAATGGAGTCAATACATTAGATGAAGCCGATCCATTAGATGGAGTTGTATGGAGTCATTCAATCAGATAGAGACAGTCCATTAGATGGAGTCATTCCATCCAGCAGATGGAGTAATTCCATTAGATGGAATACTTCCATTAGATAGAGCTTATCCATTAGATGGAGTTGTTCCATCAGATGGAGTCATTCCATTAAATGGAGCCTATCCATTAGATGGAGTCATTCCATTAGATGGAGTCGTTCCATTAGATGGAGTTGTTCCATTAGATGGAATTGTTCCATTAGATGGAGCTGTTCTATTAGATGGAGCAATCTATTAGATGGAGCCTACCCATAAGACTAGAAATACATTCCAATGGTTCAGATGAAGCAAAGGCAGAGCTATGAAATGCATGTGAATAGTCACAGGACACTTCTCGCGACAGGTGAATCAGCTGCTTTACTTTTTCACCTCAAAAAAATAAAAACCAATTTCTACAGCGGAAGGATGAATGTCAACTTAGGTCTTCTTCTTCTTCTTCTTCTTCTTCTTCTTCTTCTCAGCTCTTCAGCATTAGTGCAAAGGTTGATCAATATGTACGAAAGCGTTATACTCGGATATTGGATGGTGAGTCATAAAGAAAGACATTTGAAACCATTCATAAGCTTCATATATAGACAGGTAATAATGCGCTCATGAACTTCTTTCTGTGTATTTGGAGTAATTGGTTGGCAGTCAGGTAATATACTGACTGGCATTGTTCATTACATGTATCATATATATGCGAGCACAACATTTTTTTGTGAAAACAACATACTGCACCTTCACCTGCATAAAGATGCGTTGTGCATAAAGAAATATTCTAATTTATATATATACACATAGATATACACATATATAAGAGTTTATACATATATTATAATATATTATATATCTATATTATAGATTTCCTTTTAATGATGTGTGGATTAGGGCATGGAATTACAGTCTTACCTCCAGCCTTATTAGCCTTATATCGCATTCTTTTGCTACATGAATTAGAATATCTGCTCTATGTCTTTATGTAGCGTCTATTGGACATTGTCACTTTCATACAGATTTCTATTTTTCCCTTTCTAATCTGTGACGTAGGGCATCGTTACACCATAACATCTCCCCCCCCCCCCCACACACACACCTCTCTCTCTCTAATGGTCTATCTTAATTTCTGTCTCCCTGTATCTCCCTCTCTCTCTCTCTGTGTGCGTGTCTCTCCCCCCCCCCCCCCATCCCCTCTCTCGATCTTTACCTCTCTATCTCTCCATCAATCTTCCTCTCTCTCTGTTCCTATCTATCTGTATGAATGATATTATTCTTATACTTAGGGTTATCCCACCATTGAGAATAACCTGTATGCGAATGCCGTTACTATGGCAGTTTTTAAGGACTCAAACGCAATTATCATAAACATTCACCATGTGAACATGCGTATTTTTCTATTATTAGTTTAAACCATGTACAGCCTTCAGTATTAAAAAAAAATAAACAATGAAATATATCAAATAGATCTATACTCACTATTCTCCATGTTAATGACTGGTTCCAAAAACTCGCCCCTTCTTCTAGACTGAATAGTACACCACCTGATAGATGAAAAGAGAAATAGACAAATATCAACATAGTGTTTGGGCGGTGCATGGAACAAACAGAAACTGACAATAACTGAAGAGTAATTACAGCTGTGTTCTCAGTTATTACGACCAAAAATCATAACCAACAAATACCTTTAAGGGCCTAGTCCACTAAGCCGATTCGCATGCGATTCTCACAGAACTCAGTGGAAAAGAGTCCTCTGCAGCCCAACATCGCATGAGAATCGGCTTAGTGGACTAGGCCCTTTAGTTCACCTAGAGCCATGAAGTGTGTTTGGCTGATGTTAGATCTTTTGAAATAATAATGGTTTAAATAATACGAGCACCAGTGAGCCATAACAAGAGAAACCCCTCCATCAATGGATTTCGACAGGTCACCGAAATATAAATGTGAACGTTTATAAAATTAATGAAACCCTGTAAATAAACAACCGGACAAAATCCTCCAAACTGTTGCTCAAATGAATTTTCGATGGGTGGGAAAAGATTGTAACAAAAAGTAGAAGATCTGTAGTTTTTGCTCGATGTTAACTGTGAATGCAGCTTTAATAGTCTCTTCAATCACCTCTTACCAGGGATTCACTTTACACCTGGTTCATACAGTGAGTAATTGTATGATCACTTGGCGGACATGCATCAAAGCAACAAGGACAAAACCACCCACACAACAATTCCTTATTTACAACTAGGCCTCCACCAGTCATGATCTGTCAAAGAAAATCTCTTGGTGGACTATAATAAATATCAACTATGCCTGTAAATCAAAAATAACAATAACTCAGGTACAATTGGGTCCTCGGAGATGAAATCGTGGGGATATGTTGCCTGAGTTGTCCTCTATTACATGGTCAAAATTAACGATTGCTACTTTTTTTCTGGGCTGAGCCAAACATTGGGATGATGTCGCAGAATTACTATGCTGCTATCCAAATTTAGCTGAAAAGTGTCCAAGGTACCTGTAGATATTGGCAATCATCCAAGCATACCATAACTTAAAAGTAACATATGATATGAACAGTATTATAATAACACTATAACCAGAACCAACTATTAATGAATTAAAATAGTCGATATTATTACCTGCTTTGTTCTCAATTACTGACTCTTACATTGATAGTCAGAACTGGCTGAGCTGTATGTTCATTGCAACAAACGGTTCTTGTTATACACTTCCCATCCCATCCTCATACGTACCATTCCTTATATAAACTAACTCTCTTAAAGATTAGAGAAGCAGAACCCCCTACCCCGCCATGGCTGAAAAGATCGAGGGATATCCTTCTGTCAATGGGACACTTCATTGAATAAAAAATGTAACTTTTCGGGAGTATTCTGTTTAGTGATACCTTATACTCCCTCATTGCTAAAGGTACCAGGTGCGGGCTGGAAGCAGGCAGTCAGGAAGGAATTAGTTTTGCTCTTGTGATGCCAATAAAGATTGGATCAGGAGCGCATTGGAAATTCAACATGGATAAAGTAAATGCCTTCTCATGAGGATTGTGAAGTTAAAGGATATAATGGGGGATGGCAACTCACCTACAGGAGCTCCGAAGGCCGCAGATACTCCAGCTGCCGCCCCGCCAGACACAAAATCTCGCCGCTCAGTATCTGAGCGCAGGTACTCGAACACCTACAAGTGGTTCAAAGGTTAAACTTTTTATATATTCATGCATGGTCTTTTAGTATAGGTTTGCACTGGCAACATGTTCTAACTCATTATGTTTTTTTTGAATGTTGAAATATTATTCTTTTCGGCCTTGCTCTTGAAAATGAGTGTTATATATGGGTTCCTGACAAAACTAAATATACTGCACAATCAGCTTGCAGTTCAGCATTGTTCCATGCAGTAGGAATCGAAGATGCTATAAACCATGTATACATACATGTTACCAGATTATAGAACGATAATTGTGTAGAATATGAAAACCGAATACTGAGTTACTCCATTTATTATTATTCATTATTGCCCTTAGCATAGAGGACTATTGAAATAATTATAAATCTTTGTTTTTTTTGTTTGGATCGTCCGATTATAGTCTCTGGGATTTATGCATATATATGGGTAAAGTCGCTTGAAAATGTAAAATTCGCCTTCCCCATGTCTGTCAAATAACCCACATTTAAGACGAAAAGGAGGTTAAGAATACTGGACAACATAACCAAACGGATCCTTTCAACCAACACAATACCAAACATACTCAGTATACATAGTATTGACTATTGTCCAGTCTAATTCAGCAGAATTTACTTACATAGTACAGCTGGCGATTGTACATTTTCTGACAATCTGACCCATAGTTATATAGCTAATGACAACAGCAACCCCTTCCCTCTCAACACACCCAAATCAGAAGCAAGCATTTGTGTTTGTGAGGTTTCTTATAAATAAATCTCCCATATCCTAAGATCAGGCCAAGGATACACATTATAGGAATCTGAATCGGCTTGGAATAGGGAGGCTTGTCTTCATGGTTATTTCTTATGCATATATTCTTATCGGCCGTCCACACACGCCTTGGGATTACGGCTGTGGCCACAGATTTTAACTTCTTATCTTCGTAACTTAGATATTCCAGCCCAGCATCACCATTTGTCATATTTACATATCAATTTGAGACGCGCAAAAAGGGACTAGGAGAGCTAAGAAAGATCGAAACTGTGTCAAATATTGAAATCCGATTTTTATTGAACACACCAGCGTATACAATGCCAAACACAATCAGGCTTCTTCTATATCTAAAATGTAATGCTATTTGGGGGCATTAGAAAAGCTATTTCCTCCTAGCCTTTTCACAAACTCCAACCAATACCAAACACGATGCTTGAAATACATGGTTAAGGTTTTATTTTTAAGGATCATCCCTGACATGTTAATGGGGAATCTTTCATTTGGGTTTTTTTGAGAGTGCGGTGCTTTTGCCAGAAGACCGTTCCACCAGACAAAAAAGACACCCCAACCTCGTTAACGTTAATAACGATTATGATACGATGGGCTCAAATGCAGCACCTATCGTTGGAATCGATTGAATCAATTAACAGCTGAGTATGAAATCAACTTGATATGGTAAATCATGAACCTGTTTTATTCTGTCTCTATATAGTATACTCCTTGAACTGACCTTACCGGGGCTATGGCGATTTTGTTCAAAGAAAACCATGTCGTTGTGAAAGTGTTTAATGTGTAATTGTAGTAGTAGTTGTAATATTAATTTACAATCTCTTTGAGTAGTAGTAATACTGTTAACGGCAACGCAAGAATACATCCACAATGTGGACATGCGTCTTTTGTAATACCATGCTTATTAAAAGTTTTAGTTGAGTAAGTAATACAAAATGTCGTTGGAGTCATTTGACAGCTAGTTAAATTCAATTTGGCTGAAGATAACGATATCTACAGGAGTAACACTTATTCATTCTAAGCTCAGAGCCTATCAGATGAGATAAGATTGGTATACTAAATCGTATACTAATGGCTTTCCCGGCCTTGGAGTAGGCCCACCACTACAATCATAATAAGATTTTCCTGTCAGTCTTCCTGTGGTTGAAGGGATCTGACAGGCTCTGAGCCTAGACTGTATTATCGTTATAACGATAAAATTACGATTACAACCAGTACAAATACAACAGTACGAGTAGCGATACGATTAAGAATCATGAATTTATTGACTCTAACTCATCTCTAAGTTTACATTTGTTCATAACATTTTCTCATGTAAACTCTGTCATTCAATACTGTCAGTCTGTAGAACTTTATAGTTTGTGACCCATTAGAAAAACATAAGTTGGGTACGAAGTGGAAGACCTGACTCTGGTCAGACGTTCATGACCCATGTGTAACAACAATTCTGACGACTAAAGGAGACTATTTCAAATCAAATCATAAGAACCACATGTCTCGGAGATATATTTTAACGGAATTATCCAAATAAAGTGACATATTTGTAATTATATTTTGTAACAAATGAAAAAGGCTATAACCAGGTTCTTTTATCTTTGGTTTGGATCTAAGAGTAAGATTTATCTCGGTTGATATTGAATAGAATTAGAACAGGACTGCTGCTGAAAATGACTATATTAGACTACTATATGATTAAAAGGAATATAGAAGAAATATCAAAGAGAGAAGTTGAACATTACTTACCTTGAAATCGAGATTACATAACCTAGATCTTCCCTGAGAAACACCGGCCGCTACTATAGCACCTGAGTGGATCATTGGTCCTTCCTGTAGATGAAAAAACCCTTTGTCATATTAATCAATATTCATACAGTGGATAAAAGATGTAAGAAAGGCACAGAGGAATCCCCTGCCCACATAAAAGATGTAGTCCCACGTCTGATGGACATTCTGTTTTCCGCTCACTCCCTTTTTTCCTGCTTGCCGGAACAGACCATATTAGATAATGGTGTGTGGCCTTGAACACCATTTGATAAAAGATCAGACGTCAGGAATTCTTTCTCTTTCCGAAAAGTCTTCTTCAACATTGTTATATTACGTTGCATTTCATTTCCCAAATGGGATATCACTCAGAAAAATGAGTCATGAGTCGAAAAAAAAAATGGATTTTGAAATGCCATCATATTAGAAAAGAAGAGTTTAAGTGGATTGTGGAACATTTGTAGGAAATCTAAAATGTACTTTGATGTTTTATGTTTTTTTTAAACAATTTTATTTGGCAGATTTTCACAAATGTGATATTCTTATCCCCATGTTTGGGTTTATGTTTAAATTATTTCTGTGTGGGCAATTACTAGTAAAGTAGCTAAATATACTCCATAGGATGAACTTAGAAGTAGTCAATACAATGTTTTGAAATTTGGTACATGTCAGCACTAGATACTCCAAAAACTATAGCATTCCTAGAAAGAGCTCTTATGAATAAAACACTGCAACTTATGACTCATTTTTATGTAAGACATCACAAATATGATATTGAAGGTAGGCCGAGTAAATACTATCCCTGTTTGAATCACCAGGGACCCGTTGCATAACAAATTCTTACTTAAGCCTTTCCTTATACTAGCTACTTTTCCTTGCTAGGCAGCTGGTAAGGAACCATTAGGGAAGGAATTTGCTATACAGGCAATGCTAATTGTTATTCCTTCTGTAGGATTTCTTTTCACCTTAGAAAGGAAAAATAGCTTAGCAACAGACTCATGCAACAGACCCCGGATTCTTACCGACCTGTACTTTCTTTAATATAATATTCAAAGGTGTGGGAAGATAAACCATTCACTTTTTTTAATTTATTGTGTGTACATTTATCTTAGTTTCATTTAAGAATGTGAGACTTTATAGTTTAGTTGCTTGCGAAAAACACATAGAGCGTCACAAATGATTTTGAATATCTGTCAGCAGGTGGGACATTTCCCACGTAAGAAGGGGAATATAATAGGGGAGTTGCATGTCTGCCGTCTTGAATCTTGATTTGCATGACATTACGTGGGTTGTATGTCAGTATAAATGCTGAAGAAAACATGTTACGTTCAGCATGAAATATTTAAGAATGATCCCATGTTAACAACCATTATGTGATTAACATGATTCCACAAAACCAGACTTTATCTTTCCCATCATGCATTTGTTTTTTATAGATCATGTACAAAAGCTATGATATTGGTGATAAAATAAAAATTCGAATGATCTATTTAAAATGTTGCTAAATATTCATTTATTCATAATATGTCAGATTCAACTGAATCCATCCATCCCAACATGCACTGTATACATGTATACATGCGCAGTGATATATGCAAATCCCCTATTGCACACGCACAAAATATCGACAGATTTGAATAATTCAAAATATTTGTATGTCAGATTTGAATTGAACCCATCCCAGCATGCACTGCATATAACAAACATGCGCAGTGAGATATGCAAATCCCCTATTGACAATGCTACATACCTTACCACACGCCAAACCTCCAGACACGGAGAGAATGACACCAACGGCTTTAGCCACGAGGGCCCGCAGTGTAAGGAGGCCCGGTATCTTGACACCATTAAGGTAGCACTTTATCTGGGGAATGCCACTCCCCGCCGCCTGGGGCTAAAACATACAACACAATATATCATCATCCTTTGTCAAACAACATTACTCAAACAGCCATAGTACGCTGTAGTCTTATCCATATTTGATAACAGCAAGATTCATTATTATATATGTACGCGCCGAATAATGAGTGTTGTCCTCGGCGTATGGGAATTTGTCAATCCTTTTTTTTAATGCTGGATGCTTAGGCTTAAAACAAAGGAGGAGGTTGGGGGTGGGGGATGGGGAGAGGGGGAGGGGGAGGGTATTCAATCACAAGGTCTTAGAGGGGATAGAATATATATATATATATAACAGCTCGGAAAATGGATTGTATTCATGAAGATGAAGCTGAAGGGTGAGTTCATGTTTTTTGTAAATAAGCGTCTAATAAATTTAAGATGTCTAGGAAATGTAGTTTTTTTAAATTAGAGAAAGTGGGCCTATAAATTCAGATATGCCCTAATAACATATTTTAAAGTTGCATTCCCTCCTAAATCGATGCAGGTATCTGACTTAGATAAACTGAAATTTTCACATAAAGAATTAATAATACCAGATGATTTCAACCCAATCCTATAGTATAGTCATAAAAACAATAACAATCTATAGAACTGGATTTGGCAATATCTCATTAGATTAGGACACGATGTCCAAAATCGGCTGAATAAAAATAAAATGCATTTGGGGGCCCTCAGACTTTAATAAGATGGATTTAGCTGGGAAGTTTGTTGGAGCGACTGGCAACAAGAACAGTGAAGTTTCCCACGTGGTACAGGGTTTGTTTACATTGCAAAGTGCCCCCGGGAAATGAATTAGTCACTACCTGTCTCTAGACACTATAGCGATCGGATGTGAAGCACCTGAGAGCATTATTGCTGCCAAGAATACCAGGAAGAGGCCTTATATTAAAGCTGCATTCCCAGCTGTTACAACCAAAAGAATCTTACCAGATTCACATGTATTATCATGACTTATAGGACTGAATTTATCAATATTCTGCTGCTGTTATACGTTTATACTAGACTTTAAAGTCAAATTGGCTGATAGAAAATGGTCGCTAGTGAACGATATTAAGTGAAGCAATTGGAGGAAGGATTTCTGGCAGGCCTCCGAAATATAAATGTGGACTTTTATGAAGCACTGTAGCAAAAATAACCGAACAAAATCTTTCAAATTTTTGGTTGATTGACTTTAAGATGGGTTGAAAAGGAAGGGATAAAAAATGAGTAAATCTCTAGTTTTTGACCGACGTTAACGGAGAGTGCAGCTTTAAAGTCCAAAGTCATCATAATAGTGTGTCATATATGAGAAACCTATTTTCTAGATTTCCACCTGATATTCATTTCTGCTGAGTAATCAATTATACTGGTGTCATTTTGTTCTTAGCAAACACACTGCCAGTATATGAAGTCGGAAAAATGAGAGTGAAGCTTTAAAGCTGTAATTCCACTGGACCGCTGCTTACAAGTAAGTGCGCTTATCATTTGCTTCTTTTCATAGAGTGCTTTTGCAAAAGAACAGTGAACCATTAGCGTACATAAAGAGCAGCCCAGTAGAATCACAGCTTTAAGAGGCCACCAAAAGATTAATTCACTGCTGAGAACATCGTGTGCACGAATATGCACTCAGGATGGCCTTTGTGCCCTGTGCAGGCCCACTTGTCTTACGGGTTATTTGTACAGGCCACTGACGGCCCAGGGAAGAACCTTCTTTAGTAGGAGGAACCAGGGACAGCGCCAGTGTAGAGTAGGGCCCACCATATGACTCACAGCCAATTACGATGCCCTCTTCTCATTAGAGGAGAGGATGAATGTCTCAAGACTACTCGCTGCTTGCATGTTGTGTCAGGCGTGTTCATTATAGGGGGGATTGCCAGAGATAGTCACCGGGTCATACCGTCTATGTCTATATACTACTGGCAACAGGCACCCCTGGATCACAGTCACATCTATTTATGGGATAGCTTCCTTCCTTCCTGACAGTTCCTTTTTAAAATGACTGGAGAATATTTTAATTAAAGCATATTTTACTAAGGAAAGGTGATGCTGATCTATATAGAGGCTGAGCTCTGCCTTGATTTAAGAAAAGGGAAACAAAATGTCTCAGTCAGGGTATGCCGATATGGAATCTTCTTTAAATAATTTTAGGAAGGTCTGCTCTTATAAAAACTATATTGTCAGAATGCAATTAAATAAGAATATGCAAAAAAAAATGAAAATAAAAATACGAAATAGATTTGATGTTAAAAGTTACTTCAGAACAAATTAATATTCCAGATAGTAAATGTATTGTTTGCGCTTACAAAGAAATCTTTTGAGAAAAAGGTTATTTCATCAAATCACCGGTTTGCTTTTCGGAAAGAAGCTTGTTTGGAGGTAATGAATATATATATATCACATCTAAAGCAGGGCACAAGTTGAAATTTCTCAGGGAAAACAAAACTTCAGCCTTTGTTTCAGCCTTTGAAAGATGATATTATTAATGGATCCGTTGCATAATGAATTAAATCACTATAAGTTTTGGAATTTATCGAATTAAAACTCTTTAAAAAAAGAGTTGTCATTCTCCGCTCTTGTAATTGCGACCATTGTCAATGGAATAACAATCTCTCTAACTGTAAGTATAATTGCGGCACCTGCGATTTTCGAGCGACGAGAGAGCGCGAAATTTTAGACGTACCTCACACATGATTATGCAACTGGCTAATTGACCGCCAGACGGACGATAATAGATGAAATAATATTCATTCTGGGAATAAATTGATACTTGTTTTGCCACTAATCCAAAATTGAGATCGATTACAGATTTAGGATGATTATAATGCGTCAGGTTGTCAGAAAGTGTACAAATGGGCATCACTACACATTTAGTATAACTGAAAATGATCAATATTACAAATAATTTTTAAAATATTTAGAAACTCATTAATCTTTTGGTTCAAATTTGGGCTTTTCGATAATTGGGGAGTGAGTGAGTGAGATTGGTTGCTTTACGCCCTTATCAACACATTTAATATGGTTATATCAGGGGGAAGAGCTGAGAGGGAGGCAGTTTATGCTCATACCCAGGAAATAGAGATAAAGAAGCAGGAAGAGAGAGAGAGAGACAGAGAAAATAGACAGAAAGGCACTTTATGGTCATACCCAGGACCAGATAATTGGGGAAAGCGAATTGTACATTTTCTGAGGATCTGACCCTGAAGTGAAAGTCGTTAGAAATAATGCATCACCTAAATGTCAAATTTCTTGATCTCATGTATGTGACATTTCCTCGTGTAATGCAATTTTGAATACTCCAAATACCGCAACATAAAAAAATGCAGACGTATTGCCCGATACATGAATGTTTTCACGTGTTTGGAAAGTCTTTATCTGATTCATTTTCTTGATTCAAATGTATTTAGTTTCTTACCTCTGCACTTAATACTTAAAACTCCAAGAATATCCCCTTCTTTCCCCACAATATTTACATATCTTTAGATCATATTATGTGGAGGATTTCAATCCCGTTTGGAACCACAGAATATTCCAGATATCTTTCTCCATAAATAACCATGTAATGTAAACAACCAACATATGTGACGTCTCACAGAAAAATGAGTCGAAAGTTGCAAAATTGATATTTTAAAAAAAATTGTTTGTACAAGAACTCTTCCTAGGAATGTTTTGATATTTGCGATGTGAAGTGCTCTTAGTCATATAAAAACATGTACCAAATGTCAAGACTTAATGTTTATAATATTATGTAAATCTTTGCGTTTCTAAGGTCATCCTAAAGAAGTATATTAACTACTTTAATATAGAGATTTAATTGTCCAGGCAGAAATATCAGTAACTTTCTTTAATTAAGATATTAAGAGGTTAATAACATTCGAATCCGACTAATCTCATCTTTTAATACACAATGGTATCTCAGAATCCATTTTCTGTAACTTAAGACTCATTTTCCTGTGACACAACACACACATAATATAAGGTATCCTAATTACCACTTGTTCAAAGAACATAATCTATCCTGGCATCTACTGTCCCGAGTTACAGACAATAACATAGCACTGATGCAGGATGGCAGCTACCTTGCAGGGCAGTTATATATGGGTAAAATCGCCAGAAAATGTACAATCCGCCTTCACCAATCCTACCAAAGTACCCAAATTTAAAGGTTCAAAATTGATTTAACACAACCTTACAACCTTTGTGCAAACGTCATCAAATAATTATCACCCAAGTTCTAGGAAATATCAAATATCCTCAGATACACCAAGTATTTATCATTTTCAGCCGAATTTAGCCGTTGTTACTAAATGTGTGTAGCTGTGGATTGTACATTTTCAGGCGACCGGACCCACATTATGCATAGAGAGGAGGTATTTTGACTAAAAGAGAACAAGGAAGGGGTAGAGGAGGAAAATATTACCTCGACGAAGACAACGAGTAGAGAGCCCAGGAATACAAGGCTGGCATTGATAACGATCCATGTGATTAGCGGAATGGCCACTAGGGGTCCGGATGTGTACCGTGTTACCACTGTAAAGGTCAAGGAGCAATCGCCAATAGGAAATATTATCACCCAAGTTAGGCAGGTTTGTCCCCGAAAATATGCACGTTTGCACAAATAAATGATACCTCTTAATTCTAAATGGGAAGTTCTTAATAAAGATTGTTGATAACAGTAAGAAAGTTGATTGATCAGTTTCAATGTATGTAATTTGATACTACTTCTAGAAAAACCCATTAATGCATAATATTGCGCTCAGATATCACATTTCTTTTCGTTACAAAATTGAAGTAAAGTACACATGTATCAACAATTTCGATTAAAGAAAGGCAATGAAATGTGATATATATATTTTTTAATATGGGTAAAATTTGTATGACAGCCCTCCGTATAGTAATGAATAAATAAGTATGATAGATGTATACATTGTGGTCCACTTAACTTGAAATCAGTTCACCTCAATTTTCGGTTAAACTGAACCTTTTATTTTTATCTAAAAAAAAAAAGATTCACATGTGTGATACTTCCTAGTTCGAGGGTATTCTAATATTGATTAACTTTTTACAATTACATATAATCTTCGGATATTGTGGACCACCAATCTGTATATCATACAATTATTTACAAGTCTGCATGTTTCCCTTCAATTATTTAATGTCCTTGCAGGTTTTCTACTTTAAGTATTAGCTCCCTTTAGCTGAACTTTCCTGAAACCTTTCTGATTTCCCCTCAAATTCAGGCTTAGTGTCTCTCCCTCAAATAGTCAACATGTATTAGCTTTCAGCTACATCAATTACATGTTCATAATATGTGCAGCCATAGTATTGACGACTCAGTCTATAGACCACTAATTGTGGTTATAGAGCCAGGGACAGGATATATGATGCTTGAGGGCCATGTAACCTATTATACATCTTTAATGTAATTTTGTCATTGTTCAACCGTGATCATGGAGATTGTGTGGGAATGTGTTTAAAATGTTGTTGATTATAATAAATGTTGGGATTATAAAAATATCTTCTGTTAGTTTAATAGTACAACATTCATTATAAACAGTTCTAATTTGTTCTCTTTTGCTGCCTTATAGTTAGATAACCGTGCATGCTGGAAGACCTGGAAACTCCTTTTTAAAACCATGTAACCATTTTTAGCAGTCTCAAATAAAGCATTTATTCATTCATGTACTTTCTTTCTGGTGTGCCTGGAAGAACTGTTGAAACAGTGAGCATTAACCATTTTCCATAAGATTAGATAGTCACATATTTTTGTATCTTTATATTTATGCTCTTGGGCTCCATTGAAAATAAAACAAAACACTTTTTGTTTTTAAAAATGGAAATAAAACATTACTATACCATACGATTAGCCTTCTGATTGATTTCTTGTTCATAATTAGTGAAGCCATAGTATTGACGAACCACTCTGCTAATGGTCGCTATACAACGAGTTAAAGGATACGATGCTTAAGGGCCATGAACTTGTATTCTGCGATGTATTCGATGCCTATCTCAATAACGCTGGCCACTAGTGCAGTGCCTACTCCAATCATCAAGTTGACCAGCCAGCGCGCGATCCACTTCCGCTGGATTTTCTGCAAGAAAAGAGTAAAAACTGGGATATAATGGCGTTGTAACTGGTAATTGGACAGCTTCCTGATGCCAACTTCAATGTAGATGGCACTTTGTTCGCTCAGTCGGCCTCTGAGTGCCTCAGAATCGACTCCGGGATGAAGCTACGGGCGCTATTATCTTCCCAGCCATTTTGTGGCTTTTAATTATGCTGCCATTGTCGATGTATTGAGTTACTTACTTAAAGATATCTCTTTCATATATAATACACGAATGCTACTAATTGATGTGACTGGAGGATTTTATGTCACAAGCTAGAAAGGCAGCTATGTTTATATGGGTAGACAAATATGGACATGAGTGATGTTTACACAATCTGATTATTTGTAGCATTTTATTTAATAATTACCAAAGTTTTGACTGCCGATTCTGCAAACCTACTAGAAAAATAAATCTGTGTTCCATCTAGTGAAATCGAGATATTGTCTTCAATGAGAAATCTGTTTCTAGAGTGCCAATAAGCTCACTATGACCAATTGGTAACTTAGTGTGCCTTTTACCCAGTTGTAGAGGTGTTTTAAGCTAACCGTACAAAAAATCAATTATTGACCAGATGCTAAATTATATATTATAAATTCGTATCTAACATATGAACAATTCTAAATGATGAAAACAATTCCCATGCAATAAATGCAAGCATTATATCTATCTGCAACATAAAGCATTCAAACTAACCCCATGCATCCTGAACAAGAACTGTTCTGCATGCTAAATGGATTTACATGTATACTAGCGAGAGGAAGCCATGCACAAACAAACAAAAGCTCACAAATAAAACCCTAGGAAACCAAATCCCCAACATATATTTCCATGGAAACCAAAGGAAGGCTGAATAGAACAATTGGATAGTCAAGCGCGCAAGCAAGGATTATTTGGTGAATTCCTTCAAGTATGTTCAAAGCTTTGGCATGAGTTGTCTAATAATATTCTTATGTGTCTGCCATGCAAATAAACAGCCTTTGTTTAATAGGGAGGCTAAGTAGTCGACAGCAGCGGAATTTTGAGGTGCGCCACTGCACCAGCTAGTTTGATTGCGCGTTGTTGATGTATACAATGTAGCGCAAAGCTCCCATAAGCTCAGCATTGGGGGCATACTTATTCACTGGTCAGAGTTTTTAAAAATGTTAACCCCCAGCTATCCATCTATGTTTTATATGTAATATCTCTATTTCCCATTGAGCATACATCGAATACATCAATATGATTGGGAAAAATACAAAAGCCAAAACATTTTAATTATGACCATCAGAATCTTTAAACTTCTAATAGGGCGATGTATAGAGTGAATATTTATCACCCGCAATGCTAAGTCTATGGGGATTGTTTATTTCTGGTCAACACATTGGTACAAGTGCGCGCCTAAATTACGTTAATTTGCTCCCTGCTGCTATGACACTTAGGCTCCCTGTGGTGATATGTTGCATTCATGTCAACCTTGACTCCCGGGTGTTTATCAATGTAGAAGACATTCTTTCATATATACCTGTAACGTTGTCTGTAATCACGAGATATGAGATACCAAACAAACCAGTCCAAATATTAATAGAACACGAAGCAATATCCAACAATCTACAGGACTAAAGCACATCTATATGGTAAACTTAATGTCAATAACAGTTTTAGTTTAAATCTACTCTAAGCGGGGAACCAACCAACTGTGGCGCGCTTTATTTTGTAAAAGATTGAAAATGTATTTTACATTATTGCGCATGCAATACTGATATTTGACTACAAAATTCTTGATATTAAGTCATGTGCAAAATTGCATACAAATGTGAAAAAGAGCTACATTGAAAAATTAAAGAATTATAAAAGTATTAACCACTATTATTAAAAAGAAACTGTAAACACTAATTTCTACTTACCTCAGATTTGAGAGTTTCTTGCTCTTTAAGGAATAATGAGTTTTCGCATTGGTCATAATCTTGACTCTAGAAAAACAAAAGTGGGAGAGGAAATATTTGGATGGCATGCATTATCAACTAATGATAATCAATTAAAAATAAAAAATAAAACCTTATTCAGGATATGAAGTATGTATTAACTCTCACTTGTATCAAGCGGTTTCAATTATCTATGTTATTGTTAACCAAGATAAGAACAGTAGATGTATGTGGGATACAATCCTCATATATACACAATACTTAATGATGATAAACTGGACCAGTGACTTAGGTCACTGCCAAAATAAATCATGGGGGAACCAGTATTTAGATGAGATGCAATGAGTGGTTGTTGTGAAATAACGTATCAGACACACAAGGAGTGTAAATGTACGGGTCATCGTGAGTGGTGAGCTATGCATGATGAAGCACACAATTTACACTATAGGTGTGTATGATACGCTATTTCAGAACATCCACATGTTTGTATTCCATATTTATGTCACAACTACCATGTTTAAATGGTAAAATTACCTTGTCCAAACGTCTGCATGTAGCAGACATCTCAACAAGCTAAGTTGCGATATGAACGTAGAAAACACACATCTGCATTTTCAGTATAATTCTTTGTAGCAGAAGGAAGATAAGGTTTACCTCATATTTGGATATAAGCCTTCGTCTGTAACCCGTTGACCTCCGCTCATTGCAACTGTCTGATCGCCGAAATGGTCTTTGACTTCCATCATATTTGTAGGTTCGATATGACTAAAATATTGCAATTGAATTATGATGAAGCTGACATTCTGGCAAAAGTTTTCGACCAATTAGTTGATAAAACGATGATGTCAATTTTATTTTCATTTATTCCATATGGATATATTTGTATCCAAATAAAAATCTTTAATTAAATTAAATTATCTTTACCGTTACGAAAACTTTTTTTTTTTTAAACTTTGAACTGAAAGTGAATTTGGATTAAATTAAAATAAGAAAGCAAAGCATAGTAAGCTCAACATGCAAAAAAGTCTAATTTCCATATTTCTGAGTTTTTTCATTGTTTTGCAATCGGGTAACACCAAAATATACATCCCAAGCTATATAGCTCTCGTTAGATGATAAGTTTGTGTGTATATTATTCACTGATGTGTGACAATATTTTTTGTAGACACCGTGCATAGTTTGCATATTGTATATATACCCACTGTTCTTCTTCTTCCTATGTCAAACTCTATTCAACATACTAATAATAATAAGTAAAAATTCAACCCCTAAAATGAATGAAAAATTATAAGAAAAGGAAAAAGGATAAATGGACTTACACTGAGGAGACAAATAGCAAAAATACGATATCAAAAGTATATGTAAAATAACCTGTTACAACGGGACACTCTGTGTTTTGCCATTTTGGGCTAGAGAGATATTACTCGTCTTCTATAAGCCTCTCTGTATTTATATCAAAGTTCTACTTCACGCAGTTCAATCACAAGATTACCGAACGACATGTATAGTAATCAACCACCAGCAAAGCTGATAACACACACAAGGGACAATTCTTTTTTTCTCGAAGTCGTGAACTTCATGTTGTTTGTTGTTTGTGGTGGGTTGACGTATTCATGTAACTAACAGCTCCTTGTGTCATCGTCTATGGATGGATTTTAAGGAAAAGATCGGGGGAAACTTGGGGGGAAAAGTTGTATGATCCTTCACAGCCCAACAGGTTGCGCAGTCATTTGCAAGTTGGTTTTCTGAGAGGTTCAAAAGAAATATTTTAATGCAATTCTTCTGAAGACACATGCAGATATGATAATTATTCTTTGAGGAAAATACAAAATGTATCCTATAGATACATTGTTCGAAAATGTGGTGCCTTGGCAGAATTTCATCAATTAATTATCAACTATGTCATGTTAAGTATATGATAGTAGTGCAGCATTATTTTGCCAAACTTTCTCGGGCGAATAAAACTCAAATCAAATAGACTGGCAGCTAGTCTTTGTTATGATGAATTGAGTGCATCACACCACCAATGTTAATTTTTATCGAAGTTTAGAAAAGAGATATGTTGGTAAAATACAAGACAATGTTACAATTATGATCAGGAGGAAGATACCTAAGCAGGTTCCTTATATATGACTAAAATGGGGTTCTAGAGCTGGAGATGATGGAAAGACAAGACTAGAAAGTTAAAAGGCGTTATACATATTAGAATAGAATATACACTGTTACGCGTTTTACAACTGTATGTGTACACGTAAGACGCTCAGACCACCTTCAGACTGTATTATAAAGGGTTTTCTATCAATATGCCATAAAATTGATAGGATAATATATGAAGTACTGAATAATACACAAAGAAGCATGCTTGAAGAAAGAAAATCTCTGAAATCAAAGCTGACCTGATCATCGCTCAAATCCGACTGTAAAAATGAACAGCAAACTTGATATTACAGTGGTAGTGATTAGATGTTTGTGTTTGGAGATGTTTGTTGCGGCTTGTATTGGTCTGGGTGTAAAGATGGGTTTCCTTTATAAAATGGAGTCAATTAAGTTTTTATTATGGAATATAATATGTATCGGCGCATGAGGATACACCTGTTTATTATATCACATGGCTAAGACACATGTATATTGGCAAAGTGTAACTTGCCATACACACACATAAACACACACATGAATATATAAATCAATGCAAACAATAATAGACAGTAGCACATTATGGTCGACAAGGTAAGATATAGTTTGCTTTGATTACTGGAAACCTAAAGTATATTCCTTCCATACCCAATCACAAATGTCATGTCATTTCATGAGAAATACATATTATATTTATGTAGTGTTTGAAATCAAGTTTAGAAAAAGGATGTACGCTCAGGAAGATTACAACAGAAATTATGAAATTAAATCAGAAAAGGACAATTTGAAGTAGATCAAGTAATTAACAAACAGCAAATTTATGGGCATGGTAACACATGAAAAATGACATAAGAAAATGGCGACTTGTGGCTACAAGCAAAACGATAGGCTTCAATGGGCAATAGATATCATAGCATCTAATGGAAAACCACTGGAAACCCCCTAAACACTTAATACATAAAGAATAAATCTAATTAAATATTGGAAATCCTCAGGGAGGAATCAGGCTGAATTATCTTTTTGCAATAGGAATTTTAGAAAGATTACGTACGACTTTGGGAAATTCACAGAGCGAGGAAAGGTTTGCCCATCGATCGCTTTGGGTGTTTTTAAGGCTGGTATGCACTACCACATCAAACCTTGCGTCAAACCTCACATTAAATCTTCCAAGGGGAAGAAGGGATTTTTGCATTTTGAACTAAAGGCCCTAGTCCACTCAACCGATTCTCATGCGACCCTCACGGAATTTAGTGGAAAATTGTCCTCTGCAGTGCAAAATCGCATGAGAATCGGCTCAGTGGACTATAGGGCCTTAGAGCTCATTTTCATTGACAAGTATTTGTATCTAAATACAAAATTGACGCAAGGATTGACGTGGTAGTGGATACCAGGTATTAGGAGCCAGAGCTTCGTGCAGTGAATGTGAACGAGCAGTACCACAGTGTTCTTGCGAAATGGACCGAAATGAACTAAATCAACCATATAAAATGTGGTCTTGTCGGAGAATCGTGGATGTTTCTATTCTTGGAATGGAGACATTGAAGCGCAGACGTCGGTGAACATCAGAATGCCATTTTGTTTTCATAATACACATGTCACATGGGCGTTTCTGCCTTAACTGTCATATGGCCGAGGATTGGGAAACTTGCTCATGGCCAAGACTTGGGTGTTTTGATTTACAGAATATAGATAGTTGAATGGCATAACTCGTCAATGAATCTAATGTGATGTGCCACAGAGAAAATAGGCTTTTAGATAGCGTCATCATTGAAAAGATGATAGGCCTATATTAGGTAGATTCCAACAGTGTTAACCTATAGGAAATATAATAAGTTCTTCTATATACATACATGTATGTCTTTACTGAAAAAAAGGACAATCACTAGTAAAATAGTGAAATATATTCCTTAGGATTACCAAAGAAACGTTTAGATATTCTGTACTTGAAATTTGGCACATTTATTCATATGTTGTCTAAAGAGTGCTAAACACCGCAGAAATGAAAACATTCCTACAAAGGGTTCTCGTGTAGAAAGCATTAGAAAGTATCATTTTTTACTCATTTTCCTGTGACACATCACAGATTAAGGAAGGCAGAAGAAGCTAAAGTCGTCTGTTGTAAAAGCGTGCATGCCGAGATTACCTCATGGGTCAAGGGTCAAGGTCGTCAGAAAATGTACAATTCACCTTAAAAAATTCACCCACAAAAGCCCAAATCTAAACTTTATCTGAACTCAGTTAGGTATGTATTCAGATGGAATGCACCGAGTGGTAGTTCTGAAAAAGCATATCCGACACACAAGGAGTGTAAATGCATGTATCATCGTGAGTGGTGAAGCCACAAGCGATGAAGAATACATTTACACTCCAAGTGTGTCTGATACGCTGTTTGTGAACAACCACAAGTTTGTATTCCATATTTATGTCACAATTACCATGTTTAAGTGGTGAAATTACCTGGGTCTGTCATCCCTCCCAACATTTTTTACATGCATATCTACGAGAATAACAACACCTTTGAGGCTCCATGAAACACATCACTTTCAGATCAGCATGACTTGTATAGCAGATGTTGAAACTATTTAAGTTGTAATACAAATTTCTTTAATCAACACAGTACAAAATATAATCAGATATGCCATTTCAGCCTAATTTAGCTGATTTACTAAATGCCCATTTGTACGTACTCTGACGACCTGACCCTTATATTCAAGTTATGTTGATTTTGGATGATAGTTGGTGAATGAGACAAAGCGGATGGCACTAAGGTATCATCTATAATCTTACATTATTCCTACACACTGGCACTCAAATACTTCTGAATGAATTTGCTCCACGATTCCGACTGAACATTCCCATTTCTCTTCTGTTAGTTATCTCTTGGGCAATCTAATGACACGATGTAGGACATGATGATCGAGTGTTAACTTTAGCTGATTGGACATCCTCTTAGAAATTTTGACTCGAACTGCAGGAGCAAATCCATTTTGACTGTAGAAAGTCAGTTTCTCTATAGGCCTCACACAGTGCCTGCATCAATACTAGTTAATCCAATACATGTGCAGTCTAGGCTCAGAGCTGACAGAGTCCCTCCAAACTGAGGGAAAGCCTCTCGCTCCAAACCACAAAATCCCATTAGAACCCCATCCATTAGGACGCCTACACCTAAGCTATTAGCGCAGTAGGTGTCCCATCACAGACATACCATTCTTATCTTATCTGACAGACTGAGTCTAGACTGTAGTGCACAGTGTAAACAGTGGTACCTTCCAATGTAATTCAACGACACCTAGTGGCAGGGGGAGGGGGTGGGGAGCAAGGGAAGAGGAAGGAGAGGGGTCATAGGTCATATGACTTCCTCTGAGGCCAAGAAAAGTATTATTTCTGTTGGTAAGAAATCCCTGATTGATTAAAGAAGAGATTGATGATTTGAATATCAATGATTCAAATGTTGACCCCGACCGCTATTGCACAAATACACAATCCTTGGCTGAGGGAAGAATTGGTTTCATACCAGAGCCCTGTTGCATAATAAGAAATCCTTACTTACAATATTCCTTGCTAATCTATTTTCCTTGCTTAGGTAGAAAATTCCTACTGTAGGAATACAAAAATAGCATAGCTTGCATAGCAAATTCCACCCCTAAAGGTTCCTTACCAGCTGCTTAGCAAGGAAAAGTTGCTAAGGAAGGAAAGGCTTAAGTTAGGATTTGTTATGCAATGGGCCCATGGATGGTAGGTCTCAGATTAAAGCTGCACTTTCAGTAATTGTTGGTCAAAAACTGAAGATTTCATTTTTGTTCCATTCTTGTTGAACACACCTAAAAGGCTATTCAACGAAAGTTTTGGAGGATTTTGTTTGGTTGTTTTTGTGGCACGGCTTCATAAATGTCCACATTCATATTTTGGAGACCCACTTAGCACTTTTCTTGCAGTGTCTTCACTGATTATCGCTCACTGGCGGCAGTTTTTGCTCAGCCGATTCAACTTCAAAAACATAATATTATAACAGCAGCAGAATGTTGATGAATTCAGTCTTAAAAATGAAAATATGGGTAAATTTTGCATGGTTTGAGAATGCAGCTTTAACACTCAAGTTTTTGTTTGATGACATCAAGAGATGGTGATGATTGTAGTTGATCCTACAACTCTGAATCATAAAGTTTGGAAATTATTTAATAACTGTTTTTTTAGATGAATCTTCATAATACACGTATTGTTGTCTGTATTTATTATGTGGAGGACCGGTGTTAAATTACCAAATGCACACATCCTTGTTGGATACAAATTAAGAATGACATCAATCAATTGATAAAAACTCAAGAATAATTTGCGTCATTTAGTCAGTAAAAAACCTTCAGAAAGGATAATGATCTCCCGTTTCTGAGTTTTTGCAGTGCTCAGTCATTTCATCAGTCTTCTTGTCAAACCAGTTTAGGCTCAGAGCTGACAGAGTCCCTCCAAACTGAGGGAAAGCCTGTTGCTCCAAACCGAAAAATGCCATTAGAATATGATTAGGACGCATATGATTATCGCAGTAGGCGTCCAATCCCCGACATACCATCCCTATCTGATCTGAGAGGATGTGAGCCTAGATGGAAACTATAACAGCAATAAATCCTCGGGAATTTCATCAGTCTTTTTAATAATAAAACTATAATAAGGACAGAAGCAAATTTCTGGATTAAAAGGAAATGTTCCACAAGAGTTGGAACTGACAGATCTATTTGGGGTAAGTACCACTGTATAGAGATAAATGCCTACGCAAAACATGCTTACGTTGCAAAACCTGTGAACTTGGCACACAAGTTGCCATTATCGCTACGTACACACTCTGCTGCTCATTTCTACAAAGAGGCTATTGATAAGTTGGGACAGACCCATTATTTCATGGCAATTTCTTTAAGATAAAACCAAGGAATATCCATATATATATCTGACAATCAGGTCTTATTGCTAGCTTTCAGAAGAAGAAGACGAATCCACGTTAAATTTCTACAAACAGATATTGCATTATATTCAGATTTCTCAACTGATGCAAGTCATAATTAAGAAAATTCCCCTTCACATTTCTGACAAAAAAAAAGTATCCGCTTCTATTCAGCTTTCTCAACTGAAGCAAATCATAATTATTTGAGTGATTGAGTGGTAGAAATCAAACAAGTTTCTGAAATAGCCATGAGTGGTATTCCTTGGTTTTTATAAGTATTCATTGGCGAGAGCCAAGCCTGCCGTTTAACCTGGTGAACCATCACAAATGGTAAATAAGGACTCTGAAACTATAGCAACCTACTCGACAGGGGAATGCCCGGCGCAGTTTCTTGACCTGTGAATGTTAGAGAGATTAGAAAGGTCAATGTAGGTCAGTGTAGGAGCAACTCAAATCATACAATTCTAGAAAATCGCTAGCGAAGGCTGTGACAGTCTCAGGGCTGTTCCCAAATATGATGTGTTGCAGAAAGATGAGTCCTAAGGCGCAAAACTGATATTTTTCAATGGGATTTATTCACAAAAACCCTTTATTTTGCTCAGAATGTTTTCCGAGGCTGTCTATTGAATATATCAATGCATATCTGAGGTTATCCTAAGGCGCTCTAGTATATTTAACTATTTACTATAGCTAGTGACCATCAAGAATTTGTGCTAACATCTTTTCATACATAAACTAATATAGAAGTACTTATTAAATGTGTTGTTGTTTATCATCATTGGAATCCGTTTGATCTGAACTTCTTAAATATAATGATATCTCAAAATCGATATTTTTTTTGCAAATTATGACTCATTTTCCAGTGACACATCACAAATGACTGCTGGTCAGAGGTTATTACTCGAATTCATTTGGATAATAAAAAAAACTACCTCATTTATAATATACGAATGTATGAAGGCAGGGTTTAATGTTGACAAGGGAGTAATGGCGAATAGGTAACACACACAATAGGGCAACCTCCATTAGATGTCCCAATAGTACCGGGAAAGTGGTCAGCTGAAAATTGAAATGTTTTGTATACTTTCACATGTTATCACATTTACTCGTTTTTTAAAAATCTATTGGTTTATGTTAGTTCATTTGTCCACTTTATGGAAGAACTGGTCATCATCCAGCAACTTGTCTACCTTATTGACAATTGATACATTTTCTTTCACATATATGTGATCCAATGGGGCATACAGATTTTTCAAAATAAATCAAATAAAAATGTCAGGGTACTGTTTCATAATGAATGAGACATGTCACCGTGAATCTTAGCAACTCTGATAAGGTTCTCAACTTTGATTATGAAACGGAATTTGTCCCAAATGGGATGTTTTTCTACTCAATTCCTATGTCCCCGATTTTGAAACAGGGCCCAGATCTAATGACTTTGTTCCATGATTTGGTCGTGAGAGTGGCGTGTATCAAATATACGCCACGGTCACGGTCCATAGGATATAAATCAGCTGCATTACCCAGTTTTCAAACGAAGGTACAATGTCGGTTTTTTTGCATGAAATCACGGAATAAAAGTAAGAAAACCAGCGGACAATACTCACCTCGTAAGCCAAGAAGCAACTCGGCCTACAACCTCTTTGCTTCTGGGCTTACTCGGCGAGTATAGTCCACCTTGTACTCCACACTATGGTATTCTACTATAATACTGCACAAAATTGGGTCTGGCTTGAATGGTATTGTGCCACAATACAACTTGCATGTTCAGACATATATACACATGTTATCGCATGTTTGTAAAATTGCCTGTTCTTTCAACTACTTAGTTAGCGAACTTGTATTTAAAACTCAAGTAATTATCTTTTATTTTCATCTGTCAATTTTCCCATACCAGCATATGGTATGTTTCTTTTTTAAGTGCAATTACTGGGACATTTCGTGTTGCACAAATTAAGCTAAATTATATCTCGCACGATGCCACGTCTGTATAATATTCTATCCCTGCCTCTCTCTCCCCACACCCGGTCCCAACCACCATTTTTCACATGCACTATATATATATCCTTATATATTAGCTTTATGTAAATGACACGAATGTATTAGCTTGATGTGCATTACCCCCATACAAATGTAATCTAAATGGTCTGGGGGCTTTTGATACTGCCTGCGACCATCCGTTTATGTGTTTCGTTTCCGACTGGCAGCTATATTGAGAGGGCCGGAATACCCATGCTCGGGGGCCTGGGGATGTTCAATGCAAGGGCGAAGTCACCCGAAAATGTACACTTAGCTTTACCCAATCCTCTCAAATAAAACAAATCCAAGGCATATATATATAAAGTTCAAAATATAGGTTATCCTAATTGAAGGGAATACCAAATATACTCAGATAATACCTAGTATTTATCATTTTTAGCTTAATTTATCAAAATTGAATCAAATGTGTAGAGCTGGCGATTGTACATTTTCCGACGATTCTAATGACATTGTGCCGTGGACATGTTCAAAGCAAACTCTGCACCGCACACAGACCACACTGCGCAGGCGCAGCAGCAGTCATGTGACCTCAGCACGTGACCTTGCCAGCGAGACACAGCGACAGTGTGTGAGGGCGGCCGATAAGGGCGAATCATTATTTTACCCCCGAGCTAACGTGGTGGAACTATTGTCACAAATGCTGCTGTATTTACTGCGGCTGCTGAATTGAGGCGATATATAGATAGACTATTATACTCTCGCTAACAGGACGAAGGATTTGCGAGATGTTCTATAATTGGATTAGATATAATTTCCATCCAAACACTGTTGAGTAATCTGTAGTGAAAAGAGTATTGGCTAACCTAAAGTCAGATCCTGCATGATAGACATACATAGAACAATACTATGATATTGGCATAATTAGAGATTTTGAAAATATGATGATAATAATAATACATGGGTGTTCATTAATAATCAATATGATTAAAACACATTATTACACAACACCGCCACGATCAATATATATGAGAAATATTAGACATGAGGATTCTACTGTATATATCCAATCGCCTTTCTTTGTATCTAATATAAGATGAAGAAACTGATGAATTTGTTATGCATCATAATGTGCCTGTATTTGTATATATATATAGATGTACATGCATGCATATATATATATTTTTTTTTTTTTTTTTTTTTGAAAGGGTTTATTATGAGTTTACATATAATTGACTTGGCAGTAGATCCCTCGTTGCTTGGAGGAGGATCTTTGACATAAATTATTCGTGCACATATAAAAACTTTATTACTCACAATAGGCATAATATCTCAGCTCAAGGTCAAGCCTCTTGCTGGTATACCGATATATAAGGAAAGCATTTACAATATACAATATAATTAGGTGTAGGGCCTATGCCAGAAGTCCCATCAGGTATAGGGAGAAGAAAGCTTTTGTTCCCGCAGCTGAAAGAGACACTATGTATTCATTTTTTGTTCATTAACATTAATCTTATTTAAAAAATTGATGGAAAAGCAACTCAACAAAAACAGTCATGGGAACGAATCAAGTTGGCATTTTGTAGGTTTATTTGGCGTTATTAATCTTATTTGTGTGCTTAATACATCGTTTCTGATCCAGGTTAATTTAATATGAGTTCTAACATCTGTATGCCTCTTTATATAGGGCTTTTCCCCGAACCTAATGGATGCGCTATATAATAACCCAGTTAATCTGATAAATGATTAAAAAAAACTCGTGTTCTTGGCCTGGGAATAGATTCAATAATTACCTATACTTAATTGCAAGCAGGTGTGCAGCTCACTTGGGCTTTTCAGGCATACATTTGCAGATAGCACCTCGTCGAAATAGCATTAGATATTGATTTTTTTTCAATTGAATGACACCATATTGATTTTTTCCAAACTAGGCAGCTCAACTGCTCTCATGCATCGCTGATTTCTTTATTTTTATGGCCGCCAGTTGAAAGAAAATAATTTCTCCTCACGCATACCTTCAGAGTTTCTAGCAGTTCGGTTGTTTTTGATGTCGATGCTCTTTCTCTCCCTCTCCCTTCTTTCCTCTCTCCCACTACCTCTCTCTCCCCCTCTCTCTTCTTCTTTCCCTGTGTCTCCCTCTGTCTCCCTCTGTCTCCCCTTCTGTCTCTGTCTTCCTCTCTCTCCCATTCTCTCTCTCACTCTCTCTCCCCTCCCTTGTCTCTCTCTCCATCTTCTTCTGTCTCCCCCTTTCATATACTCTCTCCCCCTCTTCATCCCTCTCCCGCTCTCTCTCCCCCTTCGCTCTCCCCTCGCCCTATCCCCTCTCTCCCCCTCTCCCTCTCTCTCCCCTTGTTTTCTCCCTTCTCCCCCTCCCTCTCTCTCCTCTCTTCCTTCCCCTCCCTCTCTCTCCCCCTTCTCTTTCCCATCGCCCCCTCTCCCCCACCTGCTCTCACGCTCTCCTGCATTCTTCTTCTTGCACATCTCATGTCTCATTCCACAGGTTGTAAAGCAGCTGTCAGCATCAAAAGATTCTTTTGAAAATGGCTTTCACCATCTATGTCATACCTTAATGCCCATTACCTACAAGCTATATTACACTTACCCTACAAAGTCTTTCAACCGATATCCGAAGGCAGCTGAGAGCTGTTGAAACTTGTATGTAAGTAATATGAGTTGGAGTGTTAAATCGGTTATAGTTACAGTGTAACATCAGGGATGAGGTTCTCAGCGATAATTGATTCAAAGCACAATGTACACAGGTGTTTTTACTTCTAGTTAGATATAGAATTAAAGCCTAATATATAAATCTGGCTGAAGCTTTAATTGTTGTATCTACCGGTTCTCTCTTATCATGTCTGATTTATTTATACCACAATCGGGGGTTGTACACGCTGCAAATGAGTGGATACCTGCTATTGTGTTTTGTTGAATGGATCCACGCGTGAAAATATTACCCTTGTTTAGCCTAAATGTAAGAAGCATCCTCATTGGTTGACGTTTTGCTCGCTCATGACGTCACGCCCATTCGTGACGTCATATGCCACCGTGCCGTCGTTGATTAGCCAATCAGCTATACGCTTGTCTAGCGCTTTGGCATAAAAAAAACAATATGGCGGATCATTGGAAAGAAGCGAGGTAAATAAATACTTTGTTTCTTCAATTTATTTTATAATATAAGATCGTGGTATAAGATCGTGGTATCGTGGTATCGTTTTTTTCGACCAGAGATTTCACTCGAAGCCTGCGGCTTCTCGTGAAATCTCTGGTCGAAAAAAACTCGTGACCATCGTGTACAGTAAGTCAGAAACCAACCTCGTTACATCCTAACATAATAGCTACTAGACACATACTCCTCCAAACAACCGACGATTTAATAGAGGACTTGCATGTCCGCCATCTTGAATCTTCATTCACATGGAATTATGGGAGTTGTATGTCAGTCTAAACTCTATAGTAAACATGCCATGTTTGGTATGGAATATTTATTGGTGTTCCAATATCAATATTTCCATGTGTTTTATGTTTCCATGACACAAGCCTTCATCTTTCCCGCCATGCATTAGGTTTTCCTAGATTATCTAAGACCAGTAATTAATGTCTTTCTTACTTCCCCCATATTTTTGTCTGTCCGTTAACTACATAAAAGGATAAAAACTCCAAGTGACACACACAAGGTATTGTTCCTATTGTAGACTAATTTTACTAATAACATATATATTAAAAGTCACTCACAGACAGTATACATCAATAGCTCACTTGCATGGACGCCATTTTGCATAAGGGATCATGGGATCTGAGGTCCAATTGCAGTGGCAAAAAATCGTAATGCATGATTTGGTAGACTGGTAAGGACTTCAAGCTATCCCATACTTAAATAGAATCCGTTCATTCGCTCTTTGAAATGCAAGTTGGCTATTCCAGCTCGTGTGAGATACAGACTACTTAAGACTGATTCATAGGGTGTTGCTTCACATGATCCTGTGGCGTCCTGTGATTGGTCACGTGACGAGTTGTGATTGGTCACTGTACTTGGTTATTCATTGGTGTACAGACAGGGCAGCTTTAAATAGATGTGCCCATATTTCTCCTTCTCCTAATTCCTTCTCTCTTTCTCTCTCTCTCTTTTACCCCCTCTCTCTCCCCTCCTCGCTGTCCCACTCTCTCTTTCCCTCCCTCCCTCTTTCCGCCCTCTTTCCCTCCCTCTGTATTTCCCTCACTCTCAGCTTTCTCCCTCTCTGCTCCCTGTTCTCTCTATCCCCTCCCCTCTCTATCCCTCTCACCCTCTCTCTCCTCTCTCTGTCTCTCGGTCTCTCCCGCTCTTTCTCCCCTCCTCTCTCCCTGCCCCTTTCTCTCCCTTTCCCACTGTCCATCTATCTCCTCTGCCTCTCTCTCCCCTTCTTTTCCCGCTTCCTCTCTTTCTTCCCCTCCCCCTCTCTCTTCTACCCCCTCTTTCTCCCCTCCCCTCTCTGTTTCCCCTCCGCTTTCCCCGGTCTCTCCCTATCCTCTTTCTTTCCTCCCCTCTGTCCCTCTCCTCTCTCTCCCTGCCCCGCTCTTTGCCCTCCATCTCTCTCCTTTCTCTTCCTCTCCCTCTCTTTCTCCCCTCTCCACCTCTCTCCTCTCCCGTCCCCTTTCCCCTCTCCCCTCCCTTCTCCCCTCTCTCTCCCTCGTCCCCTCTCTCCCACTCCCATGGTTTGTGAAATTATGTGCAGGAGTACCTAAGGTAATAATAGTCATGATAGAAATTTGTATGATTGGAATGGACACAACTTTAAATCATGGGTGTCACATTTCTACCTCCTCAGCCATGTAACATAGCCTGGAGTTTCCAAATCTTAAGCCAACTACGTGGAGTAAATGTTGTCATTTTATGGCCTTTTTAAACCCACATTCCCATGCAGCTAACATAGAACAAGAACTAAAGATTTTCTGCATCCCCCCATTCTTTTCCTGCCCTTTCGAACGTCATTTGACCAACATTTTGGAGGATTGTAACCCTCTTAGTTGTGTTGCAGAGCTTCATAAATGTCCACATCTATATTACAGTGACCCACCGAAATGTTGTGTAACAGATGTTTCACCTGTTATCGCTCAACGGCGCTCCTTTATTTTGGCCGATTCGACTTCAAATCATTGTATTAACACAATATAGCAGCAAAAGATTCACATCGTCAGTCCAATCGGTTCAACAGTGGAATTAATTTGCTGACTTTTTTTCGTAATACAACGTAGCTTTACATTTTATTTGAAAATGTATTCATGAACTGACAGTAAATCTTCGCCTTATCCCATGATAAATAAAAGATATAGCATGATAGCTTATGTTTATACAACACGCTATCTGAACCAAGCGGGGTAACTTTATTTGGTTTTCAGAAATACTTTTCCATTTTAAACAAGTTCCTTGCGTCAACATTTGAATGTCCATTCCACTTGAGAGGTATGATAAAGAATGTATGTACGATATTGGATACTTTAATGACGATTCAAAGCCAAAGGTTTGTACAAATACTCCATTATTCGTCTACATAATTATATAAGATTATATAATAATATATATAGATAATAAACAACTAGTAATTGGATATTTATTGCACTCGATTGTAGCGCAGGCTTGCCCAACAAATATTCAATAACTAGCACCTCGTTCCATTCTCTCAATATGTCTAATATGAATGACATTTTTCATAACTTTGGATTCTGTTCGGTGTATATGTATCACATACTCTCCCCACTTGCCGATTGCCAGTACAAGGGATACGGAGTGGGTGTATTTAGAAACAAAAATAAATCAATACTGCCAAAGCTCAGGACAGTAGAATACGCCTTTCTAACGTTCACATGAATGTGAAGCCTTCTTTGTATTTTTACTCAAATTATTGAACAGCTGAACTAAAGGACGCCTTCATGCTGAGATTTGTTCGATTCGATCCGACAACCAACATACGAATTTTCCCCGCCATCTTTTTCCCCTCAGACTTTACGCCCCAAAGTTTATCAATCATCTGTGGCGTACTTTCTGAGTGTTTGACTTGGGTGTTGTTGTGGGCTACCAATAACAAAGAAGGAGGAGAGTGAAAACACACTAGCATTTGGCCGTTGCAAGATGGAGAAATTATCTGCGAATTAAAGCCATCGCTTGACAGATGGGGCTTGGGCTCTTCTCAAGCCGCGCTTGATTGTTGTGTAAATGAGACAATGTGGAGGATCCAGCTTTCTGGGAGAACTGGGACGTGACCATAGTGAAATTAAAAGTTGCAATAGGGGATTTGCATTTACCACTGCTCGTGTTCATAATAACTTTACGTCAATCTAGTTAGAGCTGTATTCTCAGCTATTATGACTAGGCAATCTTACTAGGCAAATGTATATATACGCATATTATTCTGCTGCTGTTATATTTTCATACAAGAATTTGAAGTAGAATCGGTCGAGCGAAAACAAATACAAATGTGGACGTTTTAATAGCCCTGTAGCAAAAAACAACCAGACAGAATCCTCCAGAATTATTGGTCAAATGACTTTTAGATGAGTTGGGAAAAAGTGGAACAAGAAGTAGAAAATGTTCAGTTCTTAACCGATGTTAACTGAGAGTGCAGCTCTAATGAATATGCTCCAGAACTGGATAAGTTGGTGAACGCTTTCCAAGTCCAGACTTATATAATAGGGGATTTGCATATGCCACTGCACATGTCTGTTACAGTGCATGCTGGGGTGGATTCAGTTCAAATCTCGCATACAGTTATTTAGCATCATTTTTGCAAGGAGAATGCTAGGAGCTTTTCATCAATATCATAGCTTGTGTTAAATGATCTATAAAAAACCAAATGCATGATGGGAAAGATGAAGTCTTGCTTACATGGGATCACTGTTTAATTCCATGCTGAGCATAACTTGTTTTCTATAGCTTTTACAATGACATACAATTTCCATAATTCCATACGAATCATGATTCAAGATAGCGGACATGCAAATCCCCTACTCTACACCCAATTTTTACCCATCAGCACTAGAATGTATTCTGCTATAAAACATGTGATTTAGACGGGGGGTATTGTAGCTGATGAAATTGGGATAATCATTTTCACCAATTCCCACACAGCGGAACCATTCTAATTGTTTCGAAGCGATTTGATCGATATGAATGTTTGTTTTTAAATGGACTTCTTTTGTCACATAATAGAATTGGATATCAAGTGTTCGTTTTTCGCTTTGTAATCGAGAAATACAGTTTTTTTGGCCAACCTGGGTGTAGCCTTATCTAGCCATATTTGGCGGTCAATACTCAACTGCTCTCCTTTTCCTTCAGACTGGCGAATGGAAATACAAAACACAGCTTGCTGGCCAGATGCCAGTTTGGGCTGTCTCTGTCTGACAGTTGGGTTGGAGGGCAGAGAATCCACACTATACTTTTGTCAAGGACTTTATCGTTTAGGGCGTCTTCTATATTAGTCCACCCAGTCAACTCATTGTTTTCTTTTAACTTTATTAATATACTTTGTATCACTGATTATGCTCAGATGGATGCCATCTTTTTTCTTTCTCTTTCTATGACATCTGTTATATCTGTTATAATGTCTCATGGTATACCATTAATTATGAAAGTCAAGCGACACATGAAAATAGTCGCGTTATGTGGATATGTGATATTTTCTTTATTGATTGACCTGAAATGTATTTCTAACACTTTTAAATAGTGATAAAGCCTGAATGTAAATTATTTCAAACAAACAAACATGGTTTATAGGTAAGAATTATCCCAATATTTCGTCCATGCATCCACACTGCATTGGGCCCATTCCCAATTGAATTATTGTTGAAATAAGATTAACTATATTCACAATTCTATAACAATACATGATATATTTGTTGATGTTACAGCTAAATATGAAAATGTGAAATAAATAAGTGTTTCTAATAAATTTTACCCATCTCTATCTAGAAAAACCTTTGACCTTGCCTGTTACGAAATAGACATTTTTTTTCAGTTTCTGGAAGGTGATTTCCTAAGAGTAAAATTCCACCACCCCAAGCTAGTTCTTAGCTATATAAATCGGTAACTCACCTATTGTCTTTTTGGCGGATCCTGTACTCGTAAATTACATGGATCAGAAATAAGGGAGTGCATTGAGACTCCGCAAAACATGATACTCCCCAAACAATACTAATTGACCACTTAACACATTCTCATTTGATTGTGCACATATAAGATATATTGCCCCCGTTGCATAACAATCTGCGATATTAACATTGAAAAGGCTACTCCCAGATTGTTATGCAACGGGGGGAATGATTACATTTATAGACAGATAGTATAAGTGCATTCAAGTACACGTTCATAAAATTGCTCACCTTAAACTTTTTCGACAACAGTTTTGTTATGCTGGTTTGTGTGAGGGTGTCGCCATAGTAAGACTCCACGTCAGACGCCCCACTGTCGGCCGGAAGTTGGAGCGCGACAGCGCCGCCTGTGAGGGGTGCGCGCGCCGCACCGTCTTCCTGTCCCAAAGCATCAGAGGCGGCGCTTGTGTTGCCATCTTCCTCGTCAACACGGGTCACCGTGAACTGCAGCAAAAAAGAACCAGGGAGGAAATTAGTTAGACCAACAAAAGGCATGAAAAAGGCTGACTGCATGTGGCTTCCATTTAGTTTTGCTTTTTAGTTACAGGGAATTCCTGGATTTTTCACAGGCGCCTGGGAAAACTGTAATTTCTGAAATTCTGTGAGCTATTTGCGGAGTCTCGAAGAATTCATTCGATTGAATAATTTTACGACATTGAAAGACAATTTTGGGGGTGAATCTGGCTGGTGATGTAAACAGCTCACAGGTTAGTCTATATATGAGAAAATAGTGGAATAAACAGGCAATACGTTATAGTCTTAGACCAAAAAAAAATGCATGAAAAAGTCTGAATGCATGTTGCTTCCAGTTTTTTGCCTTGAGCTATAGGGAATTACTGCAAGGATTTTTTTCATAGATCATCTATGTGAACGGAACATCTTAATTGCAAGACCTAGAAAAACTGTTTTTTCCGGAAACTTTGTAACATTTATGACCTCGAATCTCGAATTCATTCAATTCAATAATGTTACGACATTGAAGGAGAATTGTAGGGATGAATATTGTTAGTGATGTAAACCGCTCATAGGTTAGTCTATGAGAAAATAGTGGAAGAAACGGGAATTACATGGTGGTCTTATGAAGAGAACCTTTTTTGGCATCTACTATCATGCACTCAGACATTGAATTGCTTTGAATGTATCTATGAACACAAAACCGTTTTGCCCTCGATCGTCGACAGTTTTCTTATGCTCATTAATTGCATTACGATGGCATTGTAATAATTATTCTTTAATTAAAAGAGATAAATAACTTTGATGGGAAACATCAAAATTGGTAAAAGGTAGAGGGTAGATATTTATAAGTCGCCAACAGGCAACAGGTGTAAGAGATATTTAAAGCTTTTTTATCTCTAGATATATCATGGCTTCTTCCTCATATATCTAGAATATATGATCAATCAAAATTATTTTACTGCACAATTATAATTAAGCTGAAACACCTATACCATATTAAAAACGGATGAACACGTACAAGTTTGAATATAATTATATGGGATTAAAGTTGCTGTACAGATTTCCATAGCCTTATCATGGTGCATTCCATCGTACATAGGTAGAGATATTTAATCCATACACTCACCCCTTTTACAGAGAGGTCCACCAACAAAAATAGGGTACTAATTTTACATTACCTGATAAAGGGCAAGTCGCCCGAAAGCTCGCAAATAAAAGATAATCAACATCACAATTTGTATCTATAATCCTGATGAATCTACTCTAAGAATCATCCTGCCCCACCGATATACAGCAATCTCACTCCCCTCTCATATAAAGGTACTATTTTTAGAAAGCCTTGTTCAGCTTCTTCAGAGACAATCATCAGCGACCAATCTATAATGACATATTTCAAAGGACAATAAACATTTCCTCCTCCCAATATTCAGCCTACATAATGAAAACATTGCCATCTGATGCTGTTGAAAACAGAATATTGTTCCGGCGAATCTTCTATTAGAAATGAATGCTTTGGCGATCGACTTTCGCTGAGGATGAGGCCGCGATTTGGAACATCGCTTTGTGGCGGTCATATACAGTGGGTGAAGTAGCCAATGGGGGATTTGCATGTCTGCCATCTTGAATCTCGATTGACATGGAATTATGGGAGTTGTATATGTCGGTGTAAAACCTATAGAAAAATGGTTATGTTCAGCCTGGAATCTCTAACAGTGATCTTATGTATTAGCCATGCATTTCCTCTTTCCCATCATGCATTTGGTTTGTATCTATAGCTCATTTACACAAGCTATGATATTGCGGAAAACATTCTTGCATGTTTCGATAAAAAAAAGCGTTGCTAAATATTTGTATGTCAGATGTGAACTGAATCCATCCCAGCATACACTATGATAGACATGCGCAGTGACACATGCACATTTCCTCTTCATCTTCACCAATCCTCTCAGATAACCGAAAGTTAAGAACAAAAATTATGCTCAAGATGTGCAGAGCTGGGGATTGTACATTTCTGACGACCTAACCGTCAGAAATCTAGCCCCGCGATGTCGCCTGAATGGAGGCTGGGTGTTGTAACAGCTGATGTGAATGTCTACCAATCACCTTCTTAAGTCTTTGTAATTACAGATGGATATCACCTGCAAGCTCAGATCATCAATGTTTCCCAATACAGTTAGCAAGTAGTCATAACCCGAAATAGAAGGCGAGACTTTCATTTCACCCAGTTTAAATACAATTTATATTGTGCATGATATTGACATGCAGTTACAGACGGTGGCTTTAAAAATAAGTTGTCCCTTTTCACCAGGGTTACATCTAATATGGAATGACAGAATTCCACCTGTGCGATGTATTGACATTATTCACTTATCAGCATTTTATAAATGTACTGTTGACGCTACTGTTCTCATCGGCGTTGTTAAAGCTGCATTCTCAGCTATTGCAACAACAGAAATCTGACCAAACTCACTCGTTTTAGTTAGACGTTAGACTGATAGGACTGAAGAATATTATTCTGCTGCTGTTAGATGTTTATACAAGAATTTGCAGTAGAATCGGTTCCTATGTGTACTAATTTTATAAGTACAAAATTAATAAACAATACTATTATTATTAAAAAGTAAAAAAATTTAATTTTTGATCAGCTTTTAAAAGCTGTGATTCCATTGGGCTGCTCTTTATGTGTGTGAATGGTTTGCTCTGTTTTTTGGTAAGAGCACATCAGAAATGAGCATAGAGCGAAGCAAGACTGGTGCAGTGGAATTGCTTAAAGCTGCATTCTCAGCTTCTACAACACAACAAATCTGACCAAATGTACACATATTATGACTGACTAGACTGAATTCATCAATATTCTGCTGCTGTTCTATGTTTATACATGAATTGGAAAGTAAATAAGCCAAGCAAAAACCACCGGCAATGAGCAAATACTAAGTGAAGTCTTTGGATGACAGAATTTGTGCAGGTCCTCCAAATGCAAATGGGGACGTTTTAAAAGCCCTGTTGCAAAAACAACTGAACAAAATCATTTGGTTAAATTTGGTAAAATGACATTTTGATGGTTTCGAAAAGAATGGGACAAAAAGTAACAAATGTTCATTACTAGACCGATGTTAGCTGAGAGTGCATCTGTTAAAATTAAATACTTGCACTCTTGGGGGAGCTCTCAGGATGTTGTATTAAAACTGATATGTTTGATTTGAGCTGATGAAAAGTGAAGGAAAAGTGCAATATGTAGAAACAAACCAATAGCAAACCATGAGCGCACATACAATTAAGCGGTCCAGTGGAACCACATCTTTAAAGCAGTTTTAAAGAATCATGATTCCTCCGGTCAGCTGTCCAAATGGGGTGGCAGGAGGCGGTGGCAGAACAAACCAAACCATAACATAAGAACATGCACGTTGGCGCGTGCTGGACCATTTGCAACTGACTGTCGCATTAAGTGGATTGATTAAACCTTGCCCGAGCACATGTAATTTCCCCGGGGACAACTTGTAGGTCTGAAAAGAGAGACCAGAAAGGAGGACGTTTACACAAACCCTCCTTAGAGGGTTAAAGGGCAGGCGGCTGGTATATATATAATCAAATCAAGCAACTTGGAGCCAATGGCCCAATCTTGAATCTTCTTGAGGCACCGTTCTTTTTGGGAATTGCATTTATTTTACTGGGCCTTAAAATTAATTGATCCAATTACAATTTTATAATCAAATGGCATTGGAATATGACTCAATTTGTCTTGAGCGTGCTCATTAGGAAGCTCTCAAGATCTTAAGCAGAAAAGCAGGGACTGTTTAGTGCTGTGCTTTTGTTATTTCCAAAACATTGCTTTCCTAATTCATAGCCAGGAGTATGTGCAATCGACAACTCCCTATGTACATTCATGAGCTTCTGCCTAATTTTGCCTACATTATCTTTTATTCAGGTAATAATGCACAGTCTCGATCCAGGAACGGTTTTCGTCCAACCCTGATTTACAGTTCTATTTAATTCTCCGTAGTGGGTGAAACTATTTCAAATATACAAAGTGGTTGATTTAATTATAACAATTAATGATCAAGATACATCAAGATATAGAAATAAGAAAACTTTGGCTGGAAATGATAAATATTAGGTATACCTGAGTGTATTTGGTATTGAGTTGAATTGAGAAATCTGTTCGGTTATGTTGAACTAAACTTGCAAGTTGATGGATCAGAAGATTAGATGAACTTCAGAAAATGCCACCAGCTCTACCAATTTAGTACATAATGCTAAATTAGGCAGAAAAATAATAAATACTGGGTATATCCGAGTATATTTGATATTGCGTCGATTAAAAAGATCCGTTTGATTATAGTGAACTGTATTTTTAACCATTTGTCTTAAGTTTGGATTATTTGAGAAAATTGGTGGAGGTCCATTGTATATTTTAGGCAACTTCATCCACATATAATGCATGTATACATAGTGTCATATGGATTTGAATAGAAATGAAGCACACTTACAACAATAGATCTTTTTCATTGTAATAATCAATATTTCGCCACTTCTTTCCTTTTGGAAATCATGGAGTGTAAACACAGGTATACCGAAGCACCATTATGGTTTAGACAATAGTCTAGTGGCTGCAATACCATCTGTGTACAATTTAAAGGTGCATTCTCAGCTATTACAACAATCTCACTAAATTTACTCATTATTATAACTTGTAGTCATGAATGTATTAAAGTTGTGCTGCTGTTTTACGTTTATAATCGAATCTGCCGAGAGAAATCGGCCTCCGGTGAGCGATAATGAGTGAAGCCACCACAGGAAAGGATTTTGGCGGGTTTCCTAAACATCAATGTCTGAAATGACTTTTAGTGGGTTGGAAAAGAACGGAACAGATAGTAGAAAATCTGTACTTTCTGATCGATGTTAATTGAAAGTGCAGCTCTGAAGCTGATGAATTTTTACAACAAAAATGATCTTACCAAATTAAGTTAAATGTATTATGACGTGTAAGACTGAATTTATCAGTGTTCTGCTACTAGTATATATATGTACAGTGGAACCTCACATAAAGACCACCTCTCTATGGAGACCACCCCTCTATTAAGACCAGTTTCTTTCAGTCCCGAATTGCTTTTCTCTTATTAGATTAGCCCCTCTAATGAGACCACCTCGCTATTAAGACCAGTTTCTCTCAGTCCCAAGGGTGGTCCCAATAGAGAGGTTCCACTGTATATACATGTATAGGAATTTGAAGTCGAATCAACAGAGTTTTTGACCGATGTTAACTGAGAATACAACTTTAATTGGAACGTCATCGTTAAGTGAGCGTGCGCTATACAATAATTACAATCACATTTCAGTCTTTTGTCCTCATATAATAAGCATTCCCATTCGCTTTCTTAAGGTGCAGACGAGGAGATGAGTTGAAGCGATGCCTAAAATCAGACAGCATCTCATTTATTCCCAGATCACGGAGAAGGAAAGACATTCTTTACCTCAGGCAGCATCGGTTCATTTACGCAGACCATAATAGACTGGCGGGCGTTCGCGGAACCTGGGAGAGGCTATGAATCAATCAGCGAGCACCGCGCTGTATAGGAACCTGGGTCCTGGCTGCCCTTGCCATCCCAGGACCAACCAGGAATGCACAATCGCCAGCCCTACACATTCAGTGAATATTCTTCAATTATAGGCTGTACATTGATGAATACTATATTATATCTGAGTGTATTTGGTACTGACTTGATTCTAACAGTCTATTCGGTTATGCTGAACTGTATTTTTTGTTTTAAATTAGGGTTATTTGAAAGGATTGGTGAAGGTGAATTGTACATTTTCTGACGACCTGATCCAACAAGCGATGTTTAGATCAGTCTAGATTCAGAGCTAAGAGAGTCCCTTCAAACTGAGGGAAAGCCTCTCACTGTAAACTGCAAAATGCTCATTATAATTACATTAGATTTCCATAGGGACACCTTCGGAAAACCTTCAGAAAGGACAATGATTTAGGAGTTTTTCTGAACACAGTGCTCAGTCATTTCATCAGTCTTCTTGTCAATCCAGTCTAGGCTCAGAGCTGACAGAGTCCCTCCAAACTGAGGGAAAGCCTCTCGCTCCAAACCGAAAACTGCCATTAGAATATATCATTAGGACGCATACTCCTGCGCTGGAACAGCCATTATTATTATTGTAGGCGTCCAATCATTGACATATACACTATTCTTATCTGATCTGACAGGCTCTGAGCCTAAATAGAACTCAATTTCCTTACAATCCTTATATATACTCCCCAAGCACACCTATAGCACATGGAGAGTGCAAGATATTGGCACACCATAGTATAGTCATTATTGATTATATATATCACACGCACCAATGTCTCCGAAATGCACGAGAATTAGTCCCAGGTGGAAACATTGAGTTTGATATAATATTATTAGATTGTGAGAGGAAAGGCATGTCTTAAAGGTTTCCGGTAAGAACAATGCATACAGTTGATTCTCGAGTCATCGTTTTAGTAATTAGCTTTAAGGATTTTGACGATGCACAGCATCCAGTGTCGTTTAGATGGTAGCATTGGCAATTAACCTTTTCATTTCACATTAAACACCCAGTGTTGAATATAGTGAATACGGTTCTATTGTGTAGGAGTAGACGGTTTATGCCCATTATTGTGGTATACTCTGGAAGACCTGACATTAATTCAGAACGTTATTATTATTATTAGTTATCTTTATTTCCGCTCATAACAGTTACATCGGTTTTTAGTTTCCTACAGGTGAAAATAGGTGGTAGGCTCTGCCGTGGCAGTTCTTCCTGCTACTCTTGTTTTCTAGGTTTTCTGTATATCGACCATTCTACGTTTCTGCAATACAGAATTTATCATTTTTCTATCTATCAATGTTTGGAGAATTTGTTCGGTCGTCTTTGCAACAGGGCTTCATAAAAGTCAAAATTTATATTTCGGGAACCCGCCAACATCATTATCTGCAATGGTTTCACTCATTATTGCTCACTATCGCTCATTATTGCTACTATTCTCTCGGCCGATTCGACCTCAAATTCGTCTATAAACATTTTTTTTAAATTTCATTTTAAAGTATATAGATACGATAAGTATAAATATATATTGATAAATTCAGTTCTAAAGGCCATACAGTATACATTTGATAAGATTTTGTTTGTTTTAATAGCTGAGAATGTAGCTTTAATCGCGAATTAAGGCCGAGGTGAACGTCCTCTCTCTTGTTTGGGAGCCCCAGCTGGTCCGTTCGATTACTAATCGGAAGATGTAGAAGTCACATACCACCTTTTTTCATTTGCACCATTATATGGTATATTATTACTTCATCAAGGATTGTAATGAATGCATGCTACTTAAGTCACAAAACATGGCCTAACCTTAATTCATATCTCAGGTTTTTGTTATATAAAATTTCCCATCTCTTATTTTGCATAAACATTCTTGTCTGTACTATCACACTTCTTCCTTATCATCATTGAATCTATATTATCAAATGCTAGAAAGCTCCAGATTTATAGTTGTATAAAAAGTATATAAAAACAGAAGAGAAAAGCGAAGGGAAAAGAAAAGAAAGGAAAGAAAAGGCAGTCCCTTCACCCGTTCTCACTTACCAACCTAATTAAAGACTTGTTCCCTAGAAAGTGAGAGGTCCTTGTCACCTATGTGTCCCTGCCTCTAGCTAACTCTAGGCTCCCCCTCACCACCATCTAACACTGACACCAGAGCCTGGAGGGGTTAAAGGCAAATAATGTACATAATATCTGGTCCTAATAGAGTGGACTAGCTTGGATCGGACCCAACCCTCGAGGCGGGTATAGCAATGCCTAGTTCTATCGGTGAGAAACACTACATTTGTGAGTCCTTTTCCCTGTTTAGAAATAAATTAAAGTTGTAAGGAAGCAGAAAGCAATTTTAAGGACATCCACACCCTGTTGCGTGATATTCCCGGAGGTAATTACTAACAATGACTGGGCGACTGCACTAGGAAGCAGCTATCGCCATTGACAGCGCTAATGAGCGACTGTTGCTCAAGCCAGCCCTTCTAGGTTGACAATAGAATCACGTGATCTGTTCTTAGCCAATGACAACTGTCTAAATTCGTTTTCCCTTATATCACCTGTCTTCAATAGGTGTCAACAAGGGATTATTGCTTCATCGAGATTTCTGGGTTAACCAAGAAAGTTATAAATAGGGTGAAGTCGCCGGGAAACGTATAATTCGCCTTCAAATAACACAAATTTAAGACAAACAGGAGGTTTAGAATAAAGTTCAACATACCCAAACAGATGTTTTGAATCAACACAATACCAAATATAATCAGATAATATCTATCATTTTTCAGTCTAATTTAGCACAATTAACACAATATGTAGAGCTGGCGATTGTACATTTTCTGACGGTCTAACCCAAATCAACATTCTACTGCTCTTCTATGTTCATACAACATCTTGGAAAAGAGGGAACAAAATGAGAAAATCTTTGACCAAATGATAACTGAGAGTGCAGCATTAATATATCATACCACTCATGTTTTGTACACAGCAAGTGATGCATACAAACTGCAATATCATTTCAATGGCAGCCCAACCTGCAACTATGTGCCTAGCAGCCAAAGTCCAATATAATTAGTGGCACTGTGTACCCAAAGTATTTCCCTCCCATCGTATTTATAGAAGGTTATGACTCGAACAAACATAAACTAATTCCAGATCGAGAAAAAAATGGAACCCATCTCTTCTAGAAATCGACTTCCTGGTTTAAAAACTCTCGGTTTTGCAGTGATATGAGCAACTCTTTGTTGGAACTTTAGATTTAGACTGATGACATATTATCCTGCCTATATGCAATAATGCACCAAAAAGGCCCATGGGGGAGTTATATGCTGCCAAGGCAAGGGTGGGGTAATGGGAATGTTATGTCCTGCTGGTGAGGAAAGTCGTTTAAAATATTTGCTTAATGTGAGTATTACTACATGGACATCATAAATCTCGGGTTAAGGCAAGAGGTAGTGATTTTCACTTAGAGTCGTGTTAGTAATTGGGAATCCAATTAGAAACCTTATTAGGCGTCCACATTTGGCAATTAGTACTTGCCAGCTAAAACTGCTGGTTTGGAGCAGCAGGGCAGACTAGATAGATAGCCCCTGTACGCCCGGGGAATGAATTTGGTGGTTTATTTTCATGTTGGTTTTTCTGAGGGATAAAACATCATTTATGTATAATGGGGTCAGGTCGTCAGAAAATGTATGTATAGAATCGGCAGCTCTACACATTTAGAAAAGTCTGCTAAACCAGGCTGAAAAATGATAGATACTGGGTAATTATGATAGATGCTATGTATAGCTGAATATATTTGGTATGGCATTGATTCAAAAGGTAAGTTTGTTTATGCTGAACTGTATTTGAACCTTATTTCGGCCTTAATTCGGGTAAATTGAGAAGTGTGGTGGAGGCGAATTGTACAGTTTCTGACAATCTGACCAATAAACTCAGTCATAGAAATCATGTGAATAACTTTGATAAGATTTGCATTATTATCATAGCTGAGAGTGCAGCTTTAATATTATTATTAAAGAGATTCTGATGCGATATAGCCCAGTGTATTTGTCTCTTTAATTAGCAGTAAGTTTTAGCATTAATATCATCCACTCAATGCCTGATACCCGAAAATACCGGCTCAGAGTTGAGAGAGTCTCTCCAAACTGAGGGAAAGCCTCTTGCTCCTGACCGCAAAATGACATTAGCATCCAATTGTGACGCCTACTCCGGGGCCAGGGAACCAATTAGCGCAGTAGGCATCCAATCACTGACATACCATTTGATCTGAGAGACTGGGCCTAGACTGTGTGCTATATATGCCACATCCTAGCTAGGTACTGATATCCCTGTTTTGTATAATAAGACATTTGTCATCACATTTTCCTTTAATAAAGGACATGTCACCAGACTGTCACTTATCACTGTCACTGTCACTGTCACCATCCCCTTGTGTCTCTCATCAACGAAGGTTATAAATATATATATCATATTATATCGTATATAACATGATAAAATGTATGGTATATTTATATATACACACAATTCGGAACAGAAATAGAATATTATATACTGTATGCCAATCATTTTGGGAATTTGATCGTTCTGTGAAGTTCCCTTTTACAACAATTTCGGAATAAAAATGCAATATTTTTGTTTATTATCCCATCATTGTGAGAATTGGTCGTTCTGTGAAATTTCAAAGAAAAAATGCAATACTTTTTACATCCCCATCATTGAGGGGATTGGTAGTTCTGTGTAATTTCGGACTAAAAATGAAATATTCGTATATCCCCATCGATCATTGTGGAAATTGGTCGAAATTTCGGAATAAAAATGCATTATTTTTATATCCCTATTATTGTGAGAATTGGTCGTTCTGTAAAGTTCCCTTCTTTACCAATCGTCAGGCTTAGATTCTGGAGGTAAAGAGATCCATAGCACGTACAACCTTTGTCAATATAATTTATAATGGTGGTGGGCAAATCGATGAATAACAATAAGAGTCACACAAGTGCTCTCTATGGGTAGCACAGTGCTATAGTTTAATACACCCACGACTTATCAATTACGGATGGGAATATATAGTGCTGTATAATGATGGACAACTCGGGCGACGGTCAATGGTAGAAAAAGCAGTGCAAACTCGTGCACTGAAGCAAACAGGATGTGTCATTCAAGTAGATTCCCATACCATCCCTTCATTCGCGGGTAATTTAAGAGTTAAAAAGTGAATTTCAGAGGCATTGGCCTATGCTTATTGCTATATTATTGTGAAATTACTGCCTCTTTTACGAGTGGATTTCAGATATATTTCAGATTTATTTCAGTTTTATAGCTCAGTCATTCATGATGCATATATATACACTGTTCGATGAATATATTAATACATCATACCACCATCTGGCTGTTTGTTATGTCACTTTAGTAACCAAAGTTACACATTTTAACACGTATGCACCCACTAGTCCATTATCATTCCCTTCTGAAGAAGACTATATAATATTGACAGTCGAAATGTTAGAATCACCACTGCTCTATTATCATCTTCGAAATAAACTGCCAGGTCGACAAAACGTAGTTGTTTCGTTTTGATGTTAAAACCAGCATAAGATATTAATACATGCATTTCATATATATATACATTAATTAATGTATGTTTATTGGTAATAACGGAGAACCAATGTCACGAATTCCAGGAAAAATAACGGTGCTTCAGTGCTCATAAACTAAACCTAAATTGTTTTATAGAATAGAAAGACTTCAAAATAGTTATTCAGACTTTAGATCATATATAGGATTGATCCCCTTTTTTTCTGATACTAAAATACCACAGGTAAAATACAGTGATATATGGTCGCCGGAAGCCATGCACTTTGAAATATCGAAATTATTCCTTTGTGAGATTTTGTTAGTATACCTTGTCATCTTTTTCTGTTCTCTTTCTATAACATCTGTTATACTACAATCATAGTGTCTCATGGAATAGCATTAATTATAAAACTCAGGCTATGCATGGAAATATTCGCATTATGTGGATATGTGTGTGTTTTCTATATTGAATGACCGGTAATGTAACCCTTTTAAACATTAATAAAGCCTCTATAAAAATTATTTCAAACAAACACTGTACATGCGCCATAGCGTTCAATTGATGCATTATTTGGTTATGATTTTATCGATGACATAACACAAATATTGTACGAAAATATTATGATAGCTTTACCTGAATATGCATACATTGGAGTCGCATGATTCACATTTATGCAATTCGTCGTCCCATTGTAATATTGTTCCAAAACTAAAATATTAAAAATTGGATGTATGTACCATTTTAATCAATCACATTAACCCATGAATGAAGTGACGCACCAAGAGTTATAAGAATGACACTGAATAACCCATTCGGCCAATGGACAGCAATGTCAGGAATGTCATGGAATGATATTATTTTTGTATGTGATGGTTGGTGATACAACCATCAAAGTATCGGATCATATTTCGTTTATTAGACCGAATACACAGACATAACACAGGTAAAACTTGGAATATCAAGTTTCAAGGCTTAGGCTTCATTGGAGTTATTTCATAACTCACAAAGCTTGTTAGTACAGTTACCGTTGTCTTCTAGATCCATACTTGATCTATATTACCTTGCAACAAGCATTTGCACTGCCACCAGCTAAGGTGGCACACAATATGATATCTATTGCAAAGGGTGATGTGCGATAATGTAATTATTTCATCTGATATCAACGAGTGATATAGGCCCCTTGAAAACCAAAGGGGAAACATTATTTATGTCATTAACTCGCGATGATTGCCCCACCCCCCCCCCCCCCAAAAAAAAAAAAGAAAAAAAAAAGAAAAAAAGATTAGCCACGCCATGCTAAATAACTTCCGTAATTTGAATAATAAAGAAATATATACACTTGAATTGAATTGAAAGAATTCTTTATTTGAGGCTCTACCCAAAATGGGTTATATGTATCTTTAAAAGGTTTTCATGTCTCCTAACAGTATTCTAACTAGGAGGAAAGGGAAAAGAATAAAATATAGGAGGAAGAGAAGAGCTTATATCGTTTCTAGATACATATGTAAATAAATCAGTAGTGAAATACGGACTGTGCATAACTCTTGATACGTTGTTCTTAGAGCAATACATATAATAATAAATATGTATTTAAATTAGCGAGTGATAGGTTCCGTAAACATGATCCCGATCACATACCAGGTTAGAATATACTTAATATTTAAGTTCCGGTATTGTAAGCATTACCAGTTATTATCTGGTCCTTAGGAAGTTCAGGCTTTAAAAAATACAACAACACAATAACAATTTCATTGCAGCTGAGTATGAATCGTTAACTTACAAATGAATACGAGCCATTAAGACTTAATAGAATACGTATGACCTCGCTGCAGAGTTATGTTCATAGTTTATATTCCATATTCCATATTCCATATCAAGTTGAGACTATGATTAGAGAAGACTTTCTATCTTCTATTAAATGTGCTTCAGTCTATAAACCGTTCCAGTGTCTTTTAATCTAGCAGACAACCGAGTTTGTAATTTTAGTACATTTTGATATAAAAGTTTTCAAATTCATCCTCCCCTTAGCATGGCTTCTTGTGTTTAGTGGCCTTTGGTCTCTGTTTTTGAAGCAACAGAGAAAGCTTTATCTAGAAGATGTTTGAGTCTTCTTCTAGAATGTTAATAGTTTAGAATTCGGGCATTTAAAAGGCTTCAATGAAGAGACCATACTTAACAAACATCTGGGAGCAACTTCTATTTCGTCCTTTTAAATGTCCTGCTCTGCAGACTTGGAATGTAATTTGGCTTCTCTAACAGTGGCAATCTTTCACTTTCGCTTTTACTTGTGCTTTTAGTGTTACAGAAAAATGAGTCTAAAGTAAAAAGAGAAAGGATATTTTTCAAAGTGTCTTATTCACAAGATCTCTTTGTAGGAATGATCTCGTTTTTGGTGTATCTATAGCACTTTCATTCGTATGAATATCGTTAACAAACTTTACGATAACGTATTACAGATATACTTACATGTCTAAGGTCATTTTACGGAGTACATATTTAGCTCCTTTACTAGTAATTGTCCACCCAAAGATATCCCTTAGCCTAATGGCTTTTTTCAAACATAAAATTAATCAAACATAACATCATAACATACATATAAAGATTTTTTATTCAAGTTGATCAGTACAGTTACATGAAATGGACAGGAGCCTCTGCGAACATATAGAAATAGTTTTTAGACTTCCTGAATGTTAACATAGTTGAAATCCTTTCTTTTCTACTTATGACTCATTTTTCTTCAACACATCACAAATGGTAGTATCCAATATCACTTTTGATATGGGCCTGCTCTATAAGAGATCCTTCGTGAAGATTCTGCTTACTCCTAGCTATTTTTCCTTGCTATGCAGCTGGTACGGAATGTTTAGAGAAGGAAATTGCTATGTGCACACAATTATTAATCATAAACTAGCAATTACTTACCAAGGACAAACACTTAGCCAGAAACATTTGAAGTAATGTCTCAGTAAGCCTCGGGAAATAGGGGATTTGCATGTGTCACTGCGAATGTCTTTTACATTGCATGCTGGGATGGATTCAGTTCAAATCCGAAATACAAACATTTAGCAACATTTTTATAGAAAATTGCTAGGATCTTTTCACCAATATCTTAGCGTGTATAAATGATCTATAAAAACCAAATGCATGATGAGAAAGATGAAGTCTTGTTTTATGGAAACATTCAAAGCCGCCTTAAACGTATCAATTCATTTTCTCTTCCTTCTAAAGACTAGGAGCCCATGCACTTATTAATAGGGGATTATGTCTCACTGCGCATGTCTATTGCAGTGCATACTGGGATGGGTTCAGTTGAAATCTCACATACAAGTATTTAGCAACGTTTTCTATAGCGTTTAAACTGACATACAACTCCCATAATTCCATGTGAATCAAGATTCAACATGGCTATTTACATCACACATTTAGATCGCTGTAGAATATGCTGAACATAACATGTTTTCTATAACTTGACATAATTATACCTCCAATAATTCTATACCATGCAAGATTCAAGATAGCGGACATGCAAGTCCCATATTGATGATAAAAATTACAATAGATAGTAGAATAAGGCAAGTTCCCTATTGATGCTAAAAATGACAATAGACCGTAGAAATAAATGCGAGTCCCCTATTGATGATACAAATTACGATAGACCATAGAAAATGGCATCAGAGACGACCTGAATATCCTGCCTTAACACACAACTCCCATGATTCCATGCGAGTCAAGACTTGGCAGCTATGCAAGTCCCCTATCGGGCCTGCTGATGTTACATTTCACCGCAAATGGTGTTTAAAAGTTGATTTATCTTATTCCTTTTTGCCTGACCCACAGGCAATGCGGAAAGTGCCAGATTTAATCAGGCGAATAGAGATTTAATTCCGGCCATTTTTGGAAATGAATTCCTTCATTTTCCTGATCGCAAATCACCTTAATTTCCCTGCATAAAGTTGTCGGCGCCTCAAAATACATGGGTTAAGTCGCCAGGAAATGTACAGTCGGTAGCATTAAGTACATTCTGCTAAATTAGGTTGAAAGTGATGAAAACTAGATATATCTGGGTGTATTTGGTATTGCAATGATTATAAAATTCTGTTCGGTTGGGTTGAATGGATTTGGAACCCCATTCTCTCTTAAACTTGGCTTATTTGAGAGAATTCTGACGACTTGGCCAACATCCCAGCGAATCCGAGCTTGTCTCTGCGATAATATAGGGCGAATAAAAGGAGAAGGGCGACTGCAATATGAAAGCACTGTAGCCCGCACGTCGTAAACATCGCTATACTTAGAGAGAGAAATGAAAGATTGATGATCTGTGGTCTATTGACTGATGTTACCAAGAGTTGAACGGGTTCTCCCACTCACAGGGAAACACCTCTCAGCCAAGAAACTTTCTCCTGCAGCCTGTCGGCCTGGTATCAAGTTTGGTCGAGATCGTTCTTAAAGCTCGAACTCCACTTCAACGTTAAACTCATATCAAAACTTCTGAGGGGAAGAAGAGGCTTAAACATTCGTACCTAAAGCTGCATTCTCAGGTATCAGGTAATATAGATCTTGCCAAATTGAGGACTGAAGTTATCAATATTCTGCTGCAGTTATATGACTGAAGTTATCAATATTCTGTGCAGTTATATATATGTTTATAGCTGAATAAGAAGGCAGATCGGCCGCCGTTGAGCGATAACAGGTGAAGCCACAACAGAAAGGAATTTGGGCGGGTCCCCGAAATATAAACCTGGACGTTTATGAAGCCTTGTAGCAAACACAACCGGACAGAATCCTCCAAAACTTTGTTTAAATGACTTTTAGACGGCCTGGATACGAATGGAATAAAAAGTAGCAACATTTTCAGTTTTTTACCTAAAATATTGTAAGCTAATTTTCGTTGACTAATATCTTTATCAAGTAAGAAAAAAACAAAAATGAGCAACACATGTGGCAGTGGATATATCGGGCCTTATTCCCCAGCAAATCATAATCATTCATACTTATTTCTTGTTTCTGGTTCACACTCCTGTTTCTGAATGTCTTTAATCAGAGTGGATCTGATTACATAAATAAGACCAGTATCACTCTGCTCCTAACTTCATTTTGAAAGCTCACTTCATTTATTTAGATAAAAAAACCTCACCACACCCATTGAAGCTCATTTGAAACCTCATTTTTGTCTTAAATTTGGGTTATTTGAGAGGATGGGTGAAGGTGAATTGTCCACTTTTAGGCAATTTCACCAATTTATTAGATCTCAACACAATCTCAATCTTCTCATCCCACTATAGATACTCGATCCCCTTTTCGTAAATTGGATTTTTCTTAATGGATAACGTTTTTCCTTTTATTGACAACGATTTTAATAGGAGAACTCATAGGGTTGTGGTGGTACTTGTAACGACCTCGATGCAATAATATATATCACGAATCGAAGACGCTATAAAGCAATGGCTCGGCTGCAAAGGGAATAAATCAGCCCTGACGTATAGCGGTATAGGCTAGGTGGTGTCCGGTGTTTCCCCCCTCAACATTCTCCCCGCCAACTATCTCCCCGCCGCAATCTCCCCGCCGTAATTTCCCCGACATTCATTCTCCCCGCCATACATTCTCCCCGCCATACATTCTCCCCGCCAAACAACCTCCCCGCCGACATTTTCCCCAACATTAATTCCTGTTTAATTATCGTCCAAGACTTATGACATCATGTTAATACCTTGATATAAAGTAGGGATCTCATTGAATGGGTAAAATACATAATGTACAGTGATATACATATTAAATTAATCCACTATCACTCACTAAATATATGGTTTCATCTCCGCTCAATATTATATGAGTAATTTAAGGGTTTTAAATGTATTTCTTTATTATTAATGATCAAATAGAAAACGAAATTGTGTATAATTTGTATGAAGAGAATTAGAAATTAAAAACAATTTACAATTCCACCCAATACTATTCTTTACTTCATTCACTTTGCTGCGTTTCACATCATGATTTTTATGGTCGATTCCCACTTAACTGGTACAAATAAATTCAATCTTGAGGTTATCCGTGGATATATGAGAATTTCAGTAAATTTTCATCATTCTTTGGCATCTAGATAAATTCAAATTTTAATGATTTATTGGCGGGGAAAATGTCGGCGGGGAGGTCATTTGGCGGGGAGAATGACGGACGGGGAGAATGTCGGCGGGGAGATTGCGGCGGGGAGATTGTTGGCGGGGGAATGACCTAGAACCAGGCTAGGTATGGGAAGGGATAACTGAGCAGCCTAGGCTCAGACTTGCCAGTGTCCCTCCAAACTGAGGGAAAGAAAGCCTCTGGCACCAAATCGTAAAATGCCATTAGAACCCCATTAGAACGCTTGCCTACCTACTCCAGGGCCGGGAAAGCCATTAGCGCTGTAGGCGTCCAATCACCGACATATCATTCTTATCAGATCTGAGAGCCTCTGAGCCTTGACTGAATAACCTTGCTGTACCGTTATGTATGAATTATATGCCCTTTATTAACATTTCCTCTCCAATACTTTTTTTAACGCAGTAGGCGTCCAATCACTGACATATCATTCTTATTAGATCTGAGAGGCTCTGAGCCTTGACTAAATAACCTTGCTGTACCGTTATGTATGTATTATATATATTATATGCCCTTTATTAACATTTCCTCTGCAATAGTTTTTTTTAGCGCAGTAGGCGTCCAATCACTGACCATTCGGATCAGACCTGAGAGCCTCTACACTTATATATATATATTGTAAACTGTGAATGTCTATATATATTTCATATTTATATACCAGATGTCCGGGTATAGAACTTACCTGAGCGGGATTCCTATACATCATTCTCCTGGCCTTCCATGCGTCCCCACCTGCCAGATTCACCATGGAGAACCAATTTACTCCACCTGGGCCACAGGTCGTGCCCCCATCCTCCTGCCCCCGGGCATGGTCCTCCATGGAACCACTACCACTAGTTGCCAGGATGGGGCGTTCTGCCATTGTCTCTAGTTGCTGCTCCGGGGTCTGGTCTCATCCAACTGTGGCCTGGCACTCCAGTAGGAGCAGGAGCCTCCTCCTCCTTGTTTCTTCCACACCACCTCCTCCTCCTCCTGCTACTCTTTCTCTCATCCAACTACTACTCCCACTACTACTACTCTCTCCGTCCCCCATTGGAACGCCCAGCAAATATAGCTTTCTTGGAAGAAATCCATAACGCATCACAAACACGCAGGTGTCTAGGTATAGGTAGGTAGGTAGGTATGTGGGATTGCTAACATCAAAATGTACCCCCTAGCTTCAAATGAATAACACAATACTACTACCAATGACTTCTTCCATTGGTAATTTGTTCAGTCGCCTGCAAAGGTGGTGTATAATTTAATCGTTATTTTCCATAAGAACCATCATTCTCCCAGGTACTCGTGCCACGACCAGCTTTCATCATTTCATTCTGAAACCCGGTGAAATTTGTTCGATCGCTGGGTTCCAATTCGGCGGAGGCAACAACGATCATCAAACAATCATCACGAACAGAGCTTAAACTAATAAAATCCAACACAGTCTCCTCTCTCTCCCTCACAATCACAAACCAGGTGCACACTGGTGGAAGGAAGTGTAGGCAGTTTCAGAAACAACCCATGGGTCTGCAGACTTCGGGTTGCCTCTATTTTCCCAATAAAATCCAGACAATGTGGGCGTGGTGAGGTTATAGCCATGAGGAAAGGTCATCTGCGTGTATTGGTAGATTTCTCACCGCGTGTTTCTCCTAAGGACGTGCGTGCGTGCGTGCGTCGTGCATACACGTGCGTGCGCCGTGCGTGCGTGTCTTCCCTCGCCCACAGTCTCAGGGGGCCAGCAATGTGTAGTAGTATTAAGTATACACACAGGTCTGTTCGAGTCTCACCACTGTTCACTACAGGAATGACGGGGATGAGTTGGTAGCACAAATCACTGCATGGAGTACGTCCAACCTCTTCCACCACACGACCTGAAATCCCTCTGATGCACTTACAACTCCTCCACTTCCTCGTTGCTCAGTAAGTAGTAAAGGCAAAGAAGGATTTATACCAGGGTATATCCAGGTGGTGCAGCGCAGGCGGAGAGAGTGGTCCCTGGACCTCCATAAATCTCCATATATTAATAGTTTTAACTCGTTATGAGCCACTCCATTCCCCCCACTCCCGAAACAACCGATGATATTATTAACGCTGATAGTCCCTCATGTATACATAGCAGACCTCCTCAGAGTAGGAGAAGGCCTTGTAGTGGGAAAGGGACCTTTTTTCTCCCTCGAAATTCGTCCAATTGTTAATCATCACTCCAATGGTGATATTATTAACACCAATGGTATTAATAACGCTGATCTATATATAGAGAGATAGTTCCTCTTTGGTATATTGCAGACCTTCTAAGAGGAGTCCCAGTAGTTGAACTGGAAAGTGATCCTATTTTTCCTCTAAAAAATCGTCCGATTGCTAATACTAATCACCACTCCAGTGACCATTAACACCAATGATAATCTAACGCTGATCTATATAGATAGTCCCTCCTGGGTATATTGCAGACCTCCTAAGAAGAATCCTGGTAGTGAAACTGGAAAAGGGATCCTACTTTTTCTCTAGAAATCCATCCGATTGCTAATACTAATCACCACTGCACTGGAGTTGGTGGTTAACATTGCATCACTGGGACGTAGCGTGGCATGAAACAAAGGCAGAGGTGGGGGAATTCCCTCCCGGAGGTTTAACAAAGAACCAACAAGTGCAGCCAGAGGGAATCCGTCCGGCACTGATCTCTGCTCAGCCTCAGCCTGCAGTAGGGCCAAGGTGTTCAAGGAGGCTCAGTCAGTATAGGGGTGAGTCACTTCACCCAACATAGCATCATTGTTATTGCTTCTGATCAGCATTATTTATTATGGAATGGAAAAAAAACCCTTCCTATATGATTCCCGATGATAGTAATGATAACTAAAGGGAATGCTGATAGTAAGGATAACAATGGGCAATGCTGATCTATAGTAATTGTTACAGAAGGGAAGTCGGTAGTGGTGGGCCTACTCGAGGACCGGGAAAGCCATTTACATGCCGGTAGTAATGATATCAAAAGGAAACAACTCTGACGTTGATATCATAAGGGAATAGTTTAGGCTCAGAGCCTATCAGATCCCTTCAATCTCTAACTAACCACAACATTTCATTAGAATCCCATTAGGACGGTAGTAGTGGGCCTACTCCAGGGCCGGGAAAGCCATTGACTTACCGATCTTATCTCAGCTGATCGGCTCTGAGCCTAGACTGTGATTTCTGACTTTGTATTGTGACTGAAGTTACCTATCTAGAAATAACTGAGGTAATGAGAATTCTCATTACAAGTCCCTAAACTCAGTAATACACCAGGCTTATTCCAGTCCTAAATGTAGTCTGTATAATAAGGATTGTGGTATAGCTGTGGCGTGTTAACGAATCTACTTGGCATTTTCTTGGCGTACGTAGGTGAAGTCACCTGAAAACTATCCTCTCAAATTGAATGCAGGGCTTTCCCTATAAATAAATGATCTGAATCTAGCAAAGAACGAATCCACACCATACCTTATGTAAATATATTTTACGGTGAAGTCCTGTGAAAAATGTAAAATTCGCCTTCACCAATATTCTGTAATAACTTTGTGTAACACAACAATAATCAGTTCAACATAACCGAACAGATTTTGTGAATCAACAAAGTACCACATAATTATCATTTTTTAGCCTAATCTAGCAGAATTGACTAAATGTGTAGAGCTGCCGATTGTAATATTCTGGTGATCTGAGCTATGGTTACAGGCGGGTCACAGGGTTGCATGGATCAGATCGTCAGAAAAAAAATAATCGACAGCTCTCCATATTTTTTTTTAATCCGCGAAATTAGCATGTGCCCATGCATCAGTTGTTCAATAATCTGTACACTGTAAAGTCAAACGTATTACACTGATACACAAAACAAGACATTTTTCTTGTCTCCATTTTTAATATTTTGTTTTGATGAGACGTTTAGCATCTCATGTCTTTTACCGTCTTCCAAAAAAGCGAAACGTCACATGTGTGACGTTTACTGTGTGATGTTTAGCATCCCGGAATGTACTACATTAAGCGTCATGAAAAAAGGCATCCAAAGCCTAGATTCGAACTCCTGACCTTCCACATGTGACGCAAATGCTCTATCCATTATACTACAGACTCAGTTGTTTACTGGTGTACAATCTATGAGACTGATTCTACTTTGGCATGAACATCACTGATGACATGGGCTGTGAACCCTTGATTTGATTTGAAAACGTTTTTATCAATTCATATACACATACATTTTCTGGATTGTTCCATATTTTCAGCAGTAATTTGATCATTTACCTTTTACTTGAGTGAAAAATATAAATTTTGTCACTTGTGACTCATTTCCCAATAACACATCACATAATTATAATACTGATTAAGTATCCCTTCCAATTGATTTAAATATAAAGTGCTTACTATTAGAATGAAGCTCAAATGCAGACGAATGCAGCTTTTTACTTTATATTCAATCCTCACTTATATTAGAAGTGTGATCAAAGATGGCGCGTGATCGTGCATGAACATTACTGCCAATATCTGATATCCTTGGTGTGTATTGTATTGTAATATTTTTATTCCACCGATTTTGAGCAAAGTAAGTAGTTTAGAAAAATAGTTTATAATCACTTCTGTATATTATAAGCCTGTACATTGTAGTTTATAATCACTCCTGTACAGTCTATTAGGCAAAATAAAGAAATATTCACAAGGGAAAGTGGGAGAGAGGTGACAGGCAGGAGACATAGGAGACAGAGAGGAAAAACAAAGGAGATAATAATGCAAGACTTAGTCTGGAATAACAAGACATGAAGAGATGTGAGATATATGTATTCTTATTCAGTTCATAAGGCTAAGGTCGCTTAAAGATATAATTCTCTGAGCGAAATATGGGGTTTCTGTGAACCAGTAGAGCAGCACATGTCGCACATATATAATGTGACATGTTTTTATACTCATTGTGTCATATTTTTGTTTTAACACCTCCTTTCACTCAACCATAGCTGTGTGGCTGTGTGGCATCATTTTAAAGCAAATGGGAAACACTAAACCCTAGACTATTACAAATATTACATTTAGGGTGATGTTTAGGGTCTACAGGTATGATGTTTAGCATCTACTGGCGTAATGTTTAGCCAAATATTCTCCAAATATATTTGCTGCTTACATTTATGTGCAGAATGTCTTAAAAAGCATCTAACGTCTCACAAGTACGCTATTGTGTCCTCTGTTGATACAGTAGGAAGAAACCAGTGTCTGATTCTATGTATCAACTGAAGACGCTGCCCTATCCCAGTTTTTACAGTGTAGACAAACAAAAACATCGATTCATTCTAATTGGAACAATTTCGCACAATAAAGTTAAGTGTGCTGTAAATATTGTTCCTCTATTCCTCGTACTGCTCGTTTTGGAATTTGAATATTGAGCCTAGAAAAAAGGTAACTGAGAAAACCAAGATTTAGAAAGAGATACTGCGTTGCTTTGTAGGAAAACAAGGTAACCCTATCACTAATGTAATACTAACTGGCATTTGTCTCCGGTAAAAGCCACCTTAAAGGTATCCATTCATTTTTCTCTTCCTTCTAAGGAAATATGAGAATACAATGCTTGTTCAGCAATTATCCTAAAAAGACATATTAATAGGGGATTTGTATATCTTAGTGCGCATGTCTATTCAGTTCAGTGCATACTGGGATAGATTCAGTTAAATTCCGAAATACAAATATTTAGCGACATCTTTACCGAAATATGCAAAGATCTTTTCACCAATATTATAGCATATGTAAATGACCTATACAAACCAAGTGCATGATGGGAAAGATGAAGTCTTGTTTTCTGGAATTATGGCTATTTACATAAGATCACTGTTGAATATTTCATCCTGAACATATAGCAAGTTTTCTATAGCTTTTACACTGACTTACAACTCCCATTTAAATAATCGCACATATGCGAATCAAGATTTAAGATGGCGGTTATGCCAGTTCCCTATTGAAGGAATTGCTCTGCGTGTATTAGCCATCAGATGCAATACAATGTTGCAGACACTGCCGGAGTGACAAGAGATACGTGTGTGTCTGGGAGTCATCTACATAATGCAAGCACGAATGCCATAACAACACATGTTTGCATTGGGACCAGTTGCTTTAGATCGGAACAATTTCAACATGGCAAGATATTCCTAAGCACATTTGTGATGTATTGCAGAAAAAGGAGTCATACTTCGCAAAACTGATATTTTCAAAGTTATATAATCACAAGAACCCTTTGTCAGAATATTTTCATTTCTTTAGAGTTAAGCGCTGCTAGAAGCATAAATACAAGTATCAAATTCGGAGACTGTGTAATGAATATATTAATGCATATCTTAGGTTATCCTAAGGAGTATGTTTAACTACTTCACGATATCAAGAAGATATCCATAAGATATCCATCAAGAATTAGTCCTAACATTTTTTCAAGCATAAAATAATACAGAAGTACTTATTAGATGTATTAATGTGTACCATCATTGGAATCAGTTCGATCTCATCTTTTCAAATATGATGTCTCAAAAGTCTATTATTTTGCGACTTAAGACTCATTTTCCTGTTACACATCACATCTTTCTCTCCATATGTGCTCATATTATGGAATAATCTGTACGAAAGGAACATACATTATAACCGGAATTAAAACTATATTGGAGGAGCAATGTTCGGTGGATGGATTACTGAAAAATCCAATGTAATACGATTTCACTACTGTATGATTGCCCAATGGAACAAAATTATATGAACTATATTAACGATCGATGTATCGGGACAGGTGTTATCATGCTTCCAGCGGTAAAATATTGTGTATGCTGTACTTTAGTTTGGATCAGGATCCCCCTAAGCTTTCTCAAATTGTATAATTATGTTTTTTTTATGTTTTTATTGATAGTATCATTGAGAAATTGATACTTAAAAGCATCTGTAAAAAGTATCTCGATGTAATGATAAATTGATGGAATTTCCAACTTCTTGAAGATATTTCCAATGACTAATGAAACGTATTGCAACTGCGAAATTAAATAAATAAAGACAAATAACCCTGTATGATATTTCCCCGCCAATATAATTATTCACATCAAAACCTAGACTGTATACTCGTCCTGTAGGCAGCGGCGTGCCATAGAGTTAACCATAGAAGGCTTTGATATTTACTGCCTACAGGTCGCGTATAGAGTGTATCCACACAAGGGGTTGGGTGGGGTGGGCGGGGGTGGGCGCGGCGGGGGCGCCAGCCACCGGGTTTTTTTTTTAATATTAGAGAAATAATACATATATAGTCTATAGAACCCCTCCAAACTGAGGGAAAGACTCTCGCTCCAAACCGCAAATTGCGCCCAATCACTGATCTAAGGTGATGTGAGCTTACATAAAGTAAACATTATAGAGGAAGGCAACACAACTAATAACAATCGTTGTCAATTTTTGCTTGCTCAAAATGGCGACCCGACACGTTTTGCATATAATATATGACGCTTCTTCAAAAGATTTACATGAATGTTGATGGAGTAAATACACTTATTATAAGACTTTTTATTTCCATCAATGATACAGTATAGAAACTTCTACCCGGGGGTAGGTCTCCCAACTAGCCCTTGCGTGCAATGGGCCTCTAATGATATGATAATTATACAATTGTTAACTTTATATTATTAACCTTAATCTACTAATAAACAACCTATACTGGGCTCTTACAGTAGTGCCAATCAATGCATTACAGAATTTCATTATCATACTATAGGTTGTGTTTACATTTACTCATCCGGTTTGTATATCCGTCAAATTTGATTTGACATTATTGATTCAAACATTTTATCGACTCATAACTTTGAATGGTGTGGTGCAGCTTCTTCCATAAAATAGGAGCTACTATGTTGCCATCCAATATGGAATCCAAGAGAAGGCAGGACTATTAGGTCTCTGCTGCTATGCTCTGATTTATCATAGCAGAAGTTATGATGCGCACAGACAGCATTAGTGTTGTCCTTTGCTGGCACAGAATTACTTGCCCGAATGATTCAAAATATTTGCAAACTCTTCCTAAAACAGATGCGGCGAGTCTGTGATCACGGCTACATGGTGGGTATAAATAGGACAGTCGGACAGCGCATGCTCGGAAAAAAGAGCAACTTTATCCACTTTCTGTCGGGGGAATGCCTTAGCCTTATCTTAATATCCCCACTCATAAGATTCCATGGAGAACAAACATCAAAGTGGCAAAAGGAAAATAAGATGGATTTGAACAGGCGGGTCGGTCAGCGATTGTGGAGTTTTAGTCGCACCGAATCCATGAATCAGTTCCATGCCTTGGGACTGCCTTTATACCGACCACTTTGATTTCCTGCAGGGAGAAATTCCAACTTTTTCGATCTCCAAAAATCTCCTCCGATAGTGAAAGGTTAAAAGATATTTACTATATCAGCGATTAACACCCATATTTTGCTGTTTTCTGTAAAACCCCAAATTACTGGGATCGGATGAAAGACCCTCACAGGGTAAACCCCAGTTTTTTAAAAAAACATTGAAAAATAACTAGCTGAAGTTTTCAATGGGTGGGATCGTGTGTTGCCCTAATTGGTTGCCAGATCCCAGTAATTGTTTTCCTCCCAGAAAAGGGGTTAGTAGGGGTCAAATGTCTAGGGCTCAGGGCATGGATTGCTGACAGATTTGACAGAATCTCATAATAAGCATGACAAGGAGACCAGATTCAATCAGGGATAAAATGGCTAAAAATAATCATTCAGTTTTGGTATTTGGTGGATACACATCCCTTGAATATATATAGACAAAATTGCCCAATGGTGATCCCAATATTTCATATTACACAGGTGTACAGCGATTGCAGTAAGTGAGTATAGTGAAGAATGAAATCGTATAGCCCTAGCGTAATATGGAACTTGGTGATCCTCTGAGGGTAATTCTGTATTTATTATACTTTTTCTGATATATACGGTGAAAAAATAGTAAAAGTTCTATGGAAATTAATGGCGACACTGTGTTTACATCCTCACTTCCGGTCACTGTGTGATACTGATACACAGACCATACCATATGAGCAACAATCCTGTAGCCTATGGCATTCAATAAAGAAAGGTATTTATAATAACTGGCCATACATATTACCTCTTGGCAGGAAGGTATGGTAAGCCATAGGCTACAGCATAAGAATACCGTATCACCCAGCGGGTGGAAAAAAGATTTGTTATACATCGTATTTAATGATGTAATAATAATTATAATAATATTGCCCGTGGGAGATAACCACCCCTCACACGGCCAGGAGTCAATTTTGTCTAATGATTTGACTTAAATCTGACAAATTTATTCCGAACATATGAATGGAATAATAAAACTTATAACATACTTGTATTAAGTGTATAACATAATGACATTGTAGTACAATGCAGGCCCTCAATCTACAATTCCACCCACGTCATTTCCATATATGATATAAATAACTCTCTCAGTAACTTCCCTCGGGGGTAGCAATATTTCCTCCTATTGCTGAGGAACCGGGCGCTGTTGCTCTATGCTGATTGATTTAATATCATGTTGCTTTCCTAATGCAATCACCGTCTGAAATGCTTTTGAAATCGAATATCTGCGAGACGCGCACGTCTTTCCCATGGTTTCACCCGTCTTATCTTATTGTTCTTTGTTTTGATTATTTCTTTGATTTAGATATGCCTCGTAGGTTTTCATGCTTCCAACCGATTTTCTTAAGTTGAAATCAAACCATTAAAGTCTTCATTGAAATGTTGATAACACGTGTCATCTACAATTACGCTGCTCTTAGTTCGTTAATGCACAATAGGGGATTTTCATGTCCACCATCTTGGATCTTGATTCGCATGGAGTTATGGGAGTTGTATATGTCAGTGTAAAGGCTATAGAAAACATGTTGTGTTCAGCATGGAAGATTTAACATTGATTTCATGTAAATAGCCATGTGTTTTACATGTTTCGATAACTCAAGCCTTCGTCCTCCCCATGGTGCATTTGGATTTGGATCGTTTATGAAAGCTATGATATTGGTGAAAAGATCCTTTTATAAAATGTTGTTAAATATCTGTGATTCGTATGTCAGACCTGAACTGAATCTACCCCAGCATGCACAGTAATAGACATGTACAGTGAAACATGCAAATCCCCCTATTCTTCGGAATGCTAGATACTTATTTCCAGCTAAAGGGGCTGTTCCATCAATCGGGTTTACCCTTACATCTTGATCGCTTATTTAGATTAGTGAAACAAAACTGATGGAAACAAAGATGAAAAGGTGGACAGATGGATGCAGTGTAGTGTCCTTTTTCAGTGTCAATCATGCAAACAGTGTAAGCGCAGAGCCAGAGGTGAGATAAGATTGGTATGTCAGTGATTGGATGCCTACTGCGCTAATGGATTTCCTGGCCGGGGACTGGGCGTCCACTTATTAGTCCGTCCCTCAGTTTGGAGGGACTCTTTTAACGCTGAGCCTAGACTGATAAATATATAGGCGATATGATCATATATATCCAAATACATTAAGCAGCTTTTTAGCATTTGTCGGTGCGTGAATAAATAATATATACAACTAGAGAGCTGCTCTTCGACCAGACTCTATAGAGTTAATTACGCCTGTTCGTGTGTATCATATATTCATAGAACAGCTGAAGTGTTAACAGTAAGGTAAAGAAGATATATATGGGTGAGACCGTCAGAAAATGTTCAATTCACCTTCACCAATCCTCTCAAATTTCCCAAAGATAAGACAAAAATAAGGTTCAAAATTAAGTTCAACATAACCGAATATATATATCAGATCAACCCAAGGCCAAAATATATATTCAGGTACAACTAGTATTTTTCAGCTGAATTTGCTATTTATGTATAGAGTGCTGACGATTATAAATATTTTGATTTGATTTTTGATTTTGAAAATATGTTTATTCAGGAACAACTTGTTGATAAATACAGTCAGGTAGTTTTATTAGGCTTCCTTAGTCTGGAGGGACTCTGTTAGCTCTGAGCCTAGACTGGTGATATACATGTTATACGATCATATGTATCAAAACACATTAAATAGCTTTTTAGCATGTGTCTGTGAGTGTGTAAAAAATAATTGCATACCACTAAAGCGCACATTATCGTTCTTTCTACCTGATGTGTATAGAGTCGATTATGCCAATTCATGTGTATCATATACACCTAATATTTATCACTTTTCAACATAATTCAGCAGAATTTACTAATTATGTATAGAGCTGAGGACTATACATATTCTGGTGACCTATACAAGTCAGGTGGTTTACATACTTTAGTAAATAACCCCTTATCTCTCCTCCTTCTTACTCTCCATCCATACAGATATAAAAACGCCTATAGGTAGTCCGTTTGAAAACATGCTTTATAGATGTGTTTACTCTGTGTGACAAAAACCTGGTTTACTTACTGCAGCATGAGCTTAGCTTTACTAGTGGGTCAGACCGTCAGAAAGTGTACAATCTGCCACTCTACACATTTTCTAAACTGCTAAATAAGGCTGGACATGATAAATACCAAGTAGATCTGAGTCTATTTGGTATTGCATTGATTAAAAAAAGTTTGTTTATGTTGAACTATATTTGAACATTATTTCTGTCTTGAATTAAAGTGATTTAAGCGGTGTGGTTAAGGCAAATTGTTCATTTTCTGATGACCTGACCGACTTGGGATGCCAAGCTCTAAGAATATCGATGATAAGGCATCGTTTCCTGCGTTACCGACCAGGAATAGGCTACATAAATGCCACCGGTGGCATGAAATCGGACTTGTAATTTCATACAGCATCATTCGTACACTTGAGAAGTGCCAACAATTGCATGATAGAGCAGAAGCTCATTGTTCTGTCTGATCCAGCAATGCAATATGTTCGTGTCCCTGCCATCCCTTGACAGAAATCAGGTTTCCTTCCATACCTCATAATGGTTCCGGTTATCAGAAAACGTACACTCGGCAGCTCTACACATTTTGTAAATTCTGCTAAATTTGGATGGAAATCGATAAATATTAGGTTGATCTGAGTACTTTTGGACTAGTTCAAAATATCTTTTCGGTTATGTTGAACTGTGTTTTGAAACTAATCAGTATCTTAACTTTGTTTTATCAGAGGATTGGTGAAGGCGAATTGTACATTATTATCTAACACATATGTGTGACAGGCGTGTAATGAAGAGATGAAGAAGGAGTGCCGTTTGGGCGTGCATAGCAGGTTTAATCAACACCCTATAACATATACATACAGCAATATGAACAACATAATTTTAAAAAAAAAAAAATTTCTCAATGGAGAATAATGTCTACACCGCTTGGGTGAAATATTTGAAGTGACGAAATACGTGGGCGTGGCACCGTTGTGGAATCTCCGAAGCGATCCTATTGGTCGAGACGGGAGGAGCTCCCCTGTGACGTCATAGTCCTGATGTAAACAACACCCACGCGGTCACAATATAATCGTTGTGATGACAACTCCTCATATGTGTGACAGGCGTGTAATGAAGAGACGAAGAAGGAGTGCCGTTTGGGCGTGCATAGCAGGTTTAATCAACACCAAAGGCCCAAACACACTACAACGAAGACGAGATTAAAGCATCAATCTTTAATTCATGGTCCAACGACGGAGATATGTACTTTTCCACACAGGAACTACGCCATCTGCCTCTATTTTTTATGTCTGAAAGACACGCCCCTTTGGACGCCATATATGTAGCAGAACCTCTCCTTAAAGAATGCATAGATATACGCCCAGATATACCTGCTTTGGCGCATAAATCGGAGAGGAAATTGTTAATATAAGAATATGATAGTACTGAACCATCCGGCAGGGTAAATGCAACTGCCAATGGGGATGGTGAAGAGCAGGAAAATATTTTCTTGAGATAATACACAGCACACAGCTTTGTAGAAGGAGTTTTTGACACAGGAATAATGAAAGGAGTAGCCGATGTCTTGGTAGACCTAATCACACACGACATACCCCAGTCATGAAATTTTATATCTCTTCTCAATAACGAATGGTCTGATTTAATTACATGAGCCACTCTCAGCATTGTGCGGAATAAAAAAATATAAATAGACCAAGCAAAATTTTGCTCAATCTCGTTGAAATTCACATAATCCCACAGCTTCAAGAGATGAATAGGTAGCAATGGAGATGCTGGGGAGACGGCTGCCCCTGGAAGCTTGGCAATACCTCTCAATAAAGACTTTATCACCGGGTGAGAGATAGATGTACAAGGAATATTTCTAACCTTGGCACCAAATGATACTCCACACAAATAAGTTATCACTGATGAATGTTTCATAAATGTAGACAAGTACGCCGCATACATACACAGTAGGTCTGTAGAAATGTTATAAGATTTAAAATCATTTTCTGATACAAATTCAGAAAAGACAGACCACTGCCTAGTCCTCTGGGTTAGTGTCGACGACGTCACTGACAAGGTTTGTAGATAGCTGACTCTCTCCTTCCATTTGCTCAATCCTAGGAATAGGAGACAAAAAATTATCAGCACAGCATAATCTAGCTCGGGACAGGCACAACAAGCTTCCAGGAGAGTCAGAAATGTAAGGAAGTCTTGAGAGAGTATCCGCAATAAGATTATTTTTAGTGTTAATGTATTTAGGAATTAATTCCATATTGAATATAAATGTCAGCCAGTATAGCTCATACAACCATTGCATAGCTAGGGGGCTCGAACTAGAGCCATTCGTGAGCATTGCTATTACTTGGGTATTGTCGATGAAACATATCACAGCGTTTCCTTTAAAGATGTGAGACCATCTCCTCACGCCTACCAAGATGGGATACAACTCCTGGATGTTTATATTGGTCGCAATCCCATCTTCACTCGGGCGTGGAACAATATGGTTACATTCGGGGAAAGAAAAAGGCAAGGTTGTATCATCCCATACACCAGCAACCCAATCACTGCCATAAAATACGCCGAAACCTTTTGATGAGGCGTCAGATACCATGGGAAAATTGCAACATGGCTTCTCGATTAGACGCCTGCCGTTAAATGAGGCTGCAAAAGATTTCCACCATTGAAGGTCTTGACGAAATAGAGTTGATATATTGGATTGCTTCAACTTTTTAGCTATCATAAGCTTATATAGATCGAACATACGCCGACAAAATGTTTTTCCTCCTTTAAAAACACAAGCACAATGGCTCACATAGCCACACACACTTTCTAGTTGGGTCTTGGTAATAGACGACTTGTTTTCCAAGGATTTAAGTATTTTATACAGTTTGTCGATCTTTTCTTGAGGCATAGACAATGACATGTCTACCGAATTAATGGTGAAGCCCAAGTAACGACACGATGAGCTTGGAGATGTCACTTTGTGCCACGCCACGTAGAATCCTAAATATCTCAGAGCATTCACAATATTATCACGAGCACCTCTACATTTCTCAACAGAAATTTCACATGTAAAAAAATCATCGAGGTAGTTTATGACAGGTACATGGAATACATTTGCGACCGAGTCAGCAATAAAGTTTGAAATATCATCAAAGTAGCAAGGGCCTGTTCGAAGGCCGAAGCAAAGTCTGTTATCATAGAAAAATCTGTCCTGACCATTTAAATTCCATCTGAACCCACAATATATCCTGTGAGCAGGGTTGATAGGTACAGCACGATACGCCGATTTAATATCGACCACCGACATAAATGAATTATTTTCTACTAAATCGATAGCATCATCAATTGATTTATATGAGAAAATACGTACCAAGCTCGAGCAATGCTCGTTTACACAATTTCCTAAAGGTCTTGAACAATCGGTAATAGGTCTTATACCTCCGTCAGGTTTTTGAACAGCTCCAAGGGAGTGAATACACACAGGTTTGACATTAGTTATTGATATGAAACCCTCGTTCAATTCAGTGTTAACAATTTTATCCATTTTCGCCTTAGCCTCAGGCTCTAGAATAGAGGCGTAATTTGCACAATCATAGCCTTCTATGGGAGAATCTATTATATCAAAACCGTCACAAACACCGAAATACACTTGAAGATATTTTTTAACCATCATACTACCTTGGGTAAATAGAAGATATGCAAACCGACACGGTTTTAATTGTGTATTAACATCAGCGAGAGAATGGGTACAACTACATGTACCATAAGCACAGCTACCATACACGGGGACGATACAGCCACCCGGCGAAATTGGAGCGTTAAATATCAGAAAATCTCCACTATCGGGAGAGCCAGCATCAATAAAATCGGACACATTAGAGAAAATGTCATTATACATACATTCGCCGACAAATTCAGGTCGATGAGAAGTAATCAAGGGAGAAACATGGCCATTGTCACTTTGCAGAATGGTTGGACAGTCCAGCTTAGCAACCTCATCCGCCATCTTGGAACCACCACTTCCGGTGTTACCAAGTGAAATGTTCGATTCAACAATATTCGTATCAACACAATTTTCTGACGAAACATGGCGAATATCATTAAAACCTCCCTGATTACTGGCTAAATCCTATTTATTAACCTTCCCGACATGACAATTCTTGGCTGAATGGTCGGAAACAAAGCAATTTGAGCATTTGTGAGGAAATGAACACGGCGACTTGGTACAGCCGGAAGCTGAGTTGTATTTGAAGCATACCTTAAAATCTTTGTTTACTTTCCTCCGGCTCGAAGCATCCATCGACGCCTTTTTGGAGTTTTCGAAGGCGTAGAAACAAAGAATTTCCTCCTGTTTCACGTTACAAAATGCATCAAGACCCTCTTTGTTAGCTCTGGATCTGACACATTTATCATACATCACACTGGCTCGTAAACTGTAGACTTGAGATTTTGCCTTCTCACACATGGTTACGGCGTGATTAACCACGGCAGCAAGTTCAGCATAAGGGCGTTCATCGACAACCAATTTTGAGATTAGACGTAAATTTAATAGCAATAATGCCTCAAAGGACTCAATCTCCTCACCCTTTTCAAGCTGGTTGGCGTGGTCAAACGGCTTGGATCTCGACTTCGAACTGGACCTGGAGCGATGTCTGGAACGACGAGTTGCCCCACGAATGTCATAAATCGAACTTTCCACACTAGACGCCCTGGAACGATGATCGTTAACAACGACTATGTTGTCACTATCTGTCTTACTAGACGAGGCATGGACATCATCTTGAGACGACACCTTCACCACATTTTCCTCAACAGTACGTACTAAACTTGTTACAAGTCCTTCCAATTTGGCCATACAATTATTCATAGCCCTCGTACACGTTTCACCCACTACACCCTCATGGGCCTCGTCGCACACTTCACAATGCTTCAACTTGTTTGGCGACATCGTGATGAAAATCACTTGAATAGAGAAAAAATTTTCTCAATGGAGAATAATGTCTACACCGCTTGGGTGAAATATTTGAAGTGACGAAATACGTGGGCGTGGCACCGTTGTGGAATCTCCGAAGCGATCCTATTGGTCGAGACGGGAGGAGCTCCCCTGTGACGTCATAGTCCTGATGTAAACAACACCCACGCGGTCACAATATAATTGTTGTGATGACAACTCCTCTGTGTCCTTTATCAACCCGTTGTATTCTCAGCTATTGAGACCAAAGAACGTTACCAAATTTAATCATTCTTTGACATATAGGAATGAAGTTTTTCATATTTTGCTGCTGTTATATGTTTATATAATATAAGGATTTGAAGTCGAATCGGCAGAAAGAAAACTAGCACCAGTAAGCGATAATAAGTTTAGCATGTTTGACGTTAGTATAATTAAAGGGTTTTTGAAATAAGTAATAAATGATGAATAATAAGATGAATAGTATTATTATTAGCATACATGCAGTGTTACGTAATTGTGATACAACACACGACAGCAAAGGATTTCGGTGGGTCACCGAAATATAAATAGGGATTTTGCAAAGGCTTGCAGCAAAAGCAACAGACACTTTACTCTGTCAAATGACTTTCAGATGTGTAGGAAAAGATCGGAACAAAAAATAGAACGTCTTTTTTATCAACGTTAGCTGAGAGTGCAGCTTTAACGCAGCAGTACACCGCCCTGGAAGGGGCACGAGCTGCGATAGAATAAATACCCTTGTCGAGAATGAAAGCATTTACTGATGCCATGGCAATTGCACAATTGACCTGAGAGTTCAATGCCTCTGCTGGATGGTCGACCCTGAATGTGGCCGAGCCAAAGACATAAGCATAAGTATCTCATTTTTTACGGTTTGGGAAAAGCTTTTTTTTGCATTGCCCGTTTATTTCTGAATGAGTCTTTATTTTTATGTTCTTATATCCTTCAAGACTACCATGATGGTTAGATTTCTAATGAAAATGATTGGGGAAAATGATATATTCTATTGAAGAGACTGATGAACTCATTGCACAGTTGTGCACGTTCTACCTGGCGCTAAGTTATTACACCACCACTTATTGAATCGACATATGTATTAGTTTATACCAATACCTGCCATATTTGTGATTAATTGTTAATAGCGAAAATTCAGGGTTAGGCGGAATATCGGGTTTACCCGAGCCTCTTCACGTTTGTTATGGCATATGCCTGCACTTATCTACCTGAATAAAGATATGTTTAAAAAAAAAAAAAAAAAAAAGTTTATAGTATGAGAAATATGCCTGTAGTATAACAGCAATATGTGTAACTGAAATCTGTTTTTACTTGTGTTATTCTAGTATTGAAAACGATAATGAAGATTTTAAAGATAGAGATAAAAATATAGGGACAATCTTAATAGAACAACATATTCAGTAGAAGTTGTTTAAATACAGGTTAACTAACAAGTTGATTGAAGGAGCGTGAATATTGCATGAGTTGCATAGCGACGAGTGCAATATTCTAAGCGACTGAAACCAACGAGTTAGTTAACAGATTTATTATACACGCTTTAAATCATGAAAATAGAAAAGAAATCGAGTAATCTTCGTAATCTTAGTAAGAAAAACAGATTGGTTGCCATGACAACCCCACGTAAATCACCAGTGAAATACGCAGTATGCTTAAATCACACTAGATATGTTGTTTTCAGAGCAATGCGTGTATAATAAAGCCTGTTAATACTGTTAATGGTGGTCTCCACTGGCTGCGATAGGCTCTGTGGTAAGTCTTGCGATGGTTTGTGCTGGATCTGTAGGTGGAGAGGAATGACAAGGTCCTGCCTACATGGTTCACTGGCCATGTAGGCAGGACCTCGACACTTCTCACCATCACAGCATCATCACAGCACCATGGCAAGGCTTACCACAGAGCTTACCGCAGCCAGTGGAGACCACCCTTTACATAACACTATCAAAACGAATCAATTTAATCAATTTAATATTATTACCATTTATCATTAATTAGTTTTATTAACATCATACTTTTATAACTTTTAATTATGATTTCTGTTCTTTTAGTTCCTGTTGAGTTACTGTTTATACTTTTCACAATACAAAATAGTGGAGTAATCAGCAATTTAAAACAATGATTCCTACATCACTCAATTGGGGAACTGTATATCCTGGACTATATCAGGAGGGTAAGAGGGACAAGAAGTAACCTGGGGTGTTACATGATGATAACAGGTAATTGTACGATATAAGACGTGTTGTACAATGTATCTTAGAATATACGAGAGGATAGGTTCTTAATTATTGTGCTTGATTATTCAAGATCCATAACAACCAATGTTATTCTGTTTATGGAAATCTCTGAGGGAATGTTGAAATAAATATATGTATATATTACGAATTGAATAAACTGTTCAGACTGTAAATAACAGTTTTATAAAAGGCTATCTCAATAGTCAAATACTTCTTAATATAAGGACAGTCTTAATTTTCAGATCTCTCCTAAATGTAAATCTTTTAATTCGATATAGGACAATCTTACATATAAGATTAGGCCTAGAGTTGTATCAGGGGAGGGAAAATACAACTCTTGAGATCAGGTGGAGTTCATCAACGAAGAACGAGACATTCAGTACTGAGCCTCCTATGTTCCTTTTAAAATGAAATGAAAACAGGAGCACAAATTATTTACAGTTATAGGGGGTATACAGTAATAGATTTGTGATCCCCTGTTTTTTAAGATGTTTCTCTTATCTCTTCTGTGAAAAAGCTTGTCATAATTCAGTACTTTCTTCTATTGACTTGAAATTTGGAATCAGTAAATGGGAGATGCATGAGCTCCACTTAATCAATTAATCTTTAGTAGAGGCGAATATAAAACATATTTTAAAGGGTAAATATTGTTTTTTTATCAAAAAAAGTGTTTGCGATACACATTTGGTACAAGAGCTTTTATATTGCGTGTGATGAGTTCGGATCAAGCGAGGTCCCTGACAAAAAGCTGGAGAATCTGTGTTCTTGACAGGCGAGTGAAATAATCATCCTAATCATGGAGTACTCAAGTAATATTCATTATTGGCATTAGAAGGATTTATCCTACAGTGACTTTGCAAGATGACTTCTTTTTAAACAGAAGTTGATACATTTCCCGGAAACCCTATTTTCCAACTGCTGCTAAAGGCACAATCATCAATTTCAACCATCTGGTAATAAGTAATTAGGAGGTTTTGGGGTCTTATAACCCATCAGATAAAGGGCAAGCAAGCCTATAAGAAGAGATTACCTGATAAGTAAAGAAATTATGGGGCCCCCAATTAATCATACCTCCCCTAGAACAATAGGTTGTAATATTATCACAATATTCTGACTGGTATTACATTGGTTTGGACCCAGCATGTCTCCTTTTATTTAGAAGAAAGCTGTTGGAAAATCAGTCGTATTGCATGCGGCCTCACACATTACTCTACTTGGGGAAAGAGCCAGGGGAAGAAGAATGGGCAGCCTGGTGCCCAGCACCACACATAAACGATAAAAAGGTCGTATCGCCTCCCAGAGTGAAATAAGATTTTCTCATGCAAGGATTTGCCATGGCGATGGGACATTTGTGATTATGGATCACATCGCCTGAAAATGTACAATTCGCTTTCACCAATCGTCTCTAATAAGCCAAATTTAAGAAAGGAATACGGTTCAAAATACAATTCAACATAACTGAAGAGATATTTTGAATCAGCCTAATACCACATATAATCAGATATACCTGATATATTTACCATTTTCTACTTAATTTCGCAGAATTGAATAATAAAAAGTCTAGGCTCAGAGCCTCTCAGATCAGATAAGAAGGGTATGTTAGTGATTGGACGCCTACTACGCTAATGCCTTTCCTGGCCCTGGAGTATGGGATTATACTGGCATGTTGCAGTTTTAATGGGATATTAATGGCATTTTGCGGTTTGGTGCGAAATGACCCTCAACTCTGTGTCTAGACTGTAATATACGCAAAGCTGCCAACTGTACTTCTTCAGACGATCTGACCCTTATGTTAAAATGAAATATGTGCATGAGGCAGAGCATTTCTTCTAACATTATCAGGAGGGAGAAACATGTGTCAGCGACCTGGGCTAAGAAGTAGGTTATAAATACTTCTCTTGTCTCCGTGCGGATGCTTGTTCAATATAGAAAAGACATCAGCCGTGAAGAGAATGCGTGCACTGGGGAAACAATCGATTTTAATTTCCCTTCGGTTGCTCATGGTTTCATGTACATCTAATATTCAAATGAAATGAAGTTTTCCTTTTTTTTATTTGATATATTTATTCAGCCAATTTGTGACAGGAAGATTTACAAGGCCTGGGGGAACTAACATGTAGTATTTTCTATGATCTACTAATGATTTTCTATGATCTACTTTTTGTTCCATTCTTCTGCAAAGTTATTTGACCTAACTTCTGGAGGATTGTGTTTGGTTAGGGCCTATTTTTGCTACAGGATTTCTAAAACGTCCGTATTTATGTATTTGGAGGACTTACCCGAATCCTTTCCTATGATGACCTCACTTATTGTCGCTCACCAGCGGCTGTTTTTGCTCGACCGATCACGGCCTTCCTTCTCCACTCATCTCCCATTATTTGACCGAAATTTTAGAGAATTCTGTTTGGTTGTTTTTGCTACAGGGTTTCTAAAATGTCCGTATTTATGTATTTGGAGGGCCTGCCTGAATCCTTTCCTATGGTGACCTCACTTATTGTCGCTCACCAGCGGCTGTTTGCGCTCGACCGATCCCCCTTCCTTCTCCATTCATCCACCCTTATTTTTCTTTTTACACCATTTCTTACTTTATACACATATATATACACACAGGCGGGAGTCCTTCTTATTAGAGTTGGGAGTGAATTATTATATAAACCGAAATACCAATATATATGTTCAGGAATCCAGTGCTAACTAAACCGATGCAACTTTGTTAATTATAATGCAAGTCCTTTCAGTAAATTTGATGTAATCTTTATAGGGCTTACGTGTGCACTATTTCATAAATTTACATTTCTTTGTTTTCATTATGTACAAGATACACATGTACTCAGATACAAGATACACGTGTACTCAGGGACCCAGCCCAGCATGACCCCAATCAGTCGCGTCTGGTGCTCAGACGGGGATCTGGCGATCTGGCATTCCAGTCAATGCCAGCCAGATATTGAGGTGACTATACATTTGTTGTGCTTAGTGTGCTGCTAATTAATTTGCCTGCATGGGTGTGGTGGTAGTATTAATGCAGGAGGAGGGGTAGTAGAACTGCTTCAAGGAATACTAGACCATGGAGGGTGTGAATATTAAGCGATTTCCAGCATGGTGTGTATTATTCAACTGTTCATATATCGCTCTCTGCCCCATTAGCAGCATCCACGCAAATTTGCATATAAAGTGTTGCAGAGTGAGATAGACGCCTGGGAAGTAATGCGATTTGATATCAATGTGCTGACATCAATATTGGTACATGCACGGGCTATACATAATATATTAAGCAACAAGTGGTCAAATAAATAATTGTCTCGGAAATTAAATAAAAGTATGACATAATGAAACAGAATGAAATGTTTTCCTATGATCTTGGGGGGAGTGAAATGTACCATGATAAAATCTCGTCCACCGCGAGAAGTGTGGGAGAGAATAAACGAGATATGTGGTCATGAGGTATATATGAGCAGATAGGGTATGAAGCCCTTTTTTTAACTAACAAAGACAAAGACCTTTTTCTTTTAACTAACAAAGACCCCTCTATATACCTGGGCCATGGGATCCACACACTATGTATGTCGATCCATTGGGTCATAATTCAATATTTACTGATATCACTGATATGCTGAATCAATTATCGGTATCATCACTCATGTTCACATTGATAGCGCTAAAGCTAAATTTGATACTTGATGTAACAAGCCCTTCTCTAGCTTATGGTTGCTTGGCCAGGGCCCTGCCACTAGCTATGTAGGCACAATGCACTCTGCGCTTTCCATATGGGAGAAGTTGCCTAAAAATGTATAATTCGTCTTCACCAATCCTCTCAAATAACCCAAATATGAGACAAAAATAAAGTTAAAAATACAGTTCAACATAGAGAGACAGATTATTTGAATCGGGACAATACTAAATGAACTCAGTTAAACCTAGCATTTATCATTTTCACCTTAGTTTAGCCAAATTTGATAGATTTGTAGAGCTGCTGATGGTACATTTTCAGACGACCTGACCCATCTACCCAGGAGGTATTTCTACTTCCACATACAGATAAGAATGCTTATGGGTATTACAGTACATGTTCTCTCTATTAGTATAGTAAAGATATTCTTCAACACATTATATTAATAGCGTTTTAATGGTATTATGATTTCTACTCATGGATATATCCATAGACAAAATACATATGAAATACGTGGTGTCATTACATTATAACTCATATCAAACCCTGTTGCATTTAATTGCCTGGTGAGTAAGAGAGTTACTACCCACCTATATATGTAATACTAGTAGTAATGAGTAGAACTACCATGCAGGCTCAACCAGGTCAAAGTGTGTTAAGGTGGGGTAGGTTTTTCCAGCTAGATTGATTGATTGAATAATTTATTTCTCAAAATGAAAAAAATACTTCCACATTTCTCATAATTCAGGTCTTCCAATGATTGCCGTAAGTAATAACAATGTGGGGAATTGCACTAAATGTTTTCACACACAAAATAATAATGTTTTAATAATCAGAAACGCATATTTTTGTTTTTGCCTCATCACATCATCATGAAGCCTGCAATTATCTCGTGACAGCACATCTCATTTATTCTTGTTTAATTTAGTGGTCCTGGTTAAGACCATATATCGTGCCTTTCTGTCTCCTTTTCTCTGTCTCTCTCTCCCTTCTTCTCTATCTCTATTTCCTGGGTATGATTATAAACTGCCTCCCTCTCAGCTCTCCCGCCCTTGATATAACCATATTAAATGTTTTGATAAGGGCGTAAAGCAACTAATCTCACTCACTCACTCACTCGTTTAATTTAATCATTTGACTCAGTCTAGTCACGTGCTTGGTAATTAGCTCAGCTGGAGAAGCTCTGGTTTTGTGGTTTCTTCAATTCATATCATATATTGACAAGGAAAAAGCATTTCTATTTGTGTGTGTTGGGGGGGGGGGGGGGGGGTTCTCTACCAATTGCTTAAACCTTAAAATTCCATTCTCAGTTATTATCGGGCAAAAACTAAATACTTTCTACTTTTTTCCGTTCCTTTCCAACCCATTTAAAAGTCATTTGACCAAAATATTGGAGTATTTTGTACAGTTGTTTTTGTTGCTTCATAGAAGTCCACATTTACATTTCAGGGACCCACCTTCGGTGGCTTCCATTTGACATCATATTCTTGTTTAAAAATATTATCAGCAACAGAATATTGATGAATTTGGTCCTATTTATCAGTCATAGTATGGGTAAATTTGTCAAGATTTTGTTATTCATAATAACTAAGAATGCAGCTTTAATATCTTATCGTTCCTTTGTTTAATATTTCTATATAGAATTTAGAGGATTGGGACAGAAATTTACACCTCCACCATAGCCCCTCACTTCCTAATATCCAGCAGGAGGAAATTACATGTATACAAACTGTACCAGGACCCAACATACAGTTGGAGGAAATATGTCTTGCCATAGGGTTTAGTAGCCTTCCTCCTAAACTGTAATTGCTTCCTTATTTCGGGTTCAGTAATTCTACTATTCTTCCGTTCTTTGTCTCCTCGTTACTATTGCCTCAGGTAACTTACATTGTTTACCCGAGCCGCATTAAGTTGTGACCAGTGTCACTTATATTAACCTGAATAAAATTCGTGTAAAAAAAACAAAAAAACTTTGTGAGACTTTCTACAGATTCTGGTATCCAATAGAACCATGCCGAGTTAGACGTCTTAAACATTCTTGGAATGATGAAATAACAGAGAATAATTATGTCCCTAAAAGGTGGTCTCCACTGACTGCGTTAAGCTCTGCGTTAAGCTTTGCGATGGATTGTGCTGATTCTGTAGGTGGAGGTGAATGACGAGGTCCTGCCTATATGGTTCACTCGACCACTTCTCACCACCACAGCACCATCGCAAGGCTTACCGCAGAGCTTACTGCAGCCAGTGGAGACCGCCCTTAATGCTGCAATGGGTCTTTGGGAGTTTCACACTACATGTCAACAAAGCATCATCAAACTTGTGCAGCGGCGTGGCTCAAAAACCCACTGCCATGGGCTACTTACCTCCCCATAATTATAACCTATAGTAACTTTACAATGTATGAATTTCCTTTATGAATATACTATTGAGAAAAATGCGCATCTTTGTGTATTGAATACTTTTGGAACAGAAGGGACAGTACATTGAAATAGGATATTATTGTTTAATTAGTAATAAATGATAATTAATAATATTATAATTAACCTACGCAGTATTGCAGTACCTATTGCAGTAATTGGGACGAAACACCTGCATGAATTTGTCCTTATTTGTAATAATTTGTTTCCAATAATTTTCAAAATTTAAAAAAACCGCTGTAAAAAGGGGGATTGGTAGGACAGCCCCATAACCCAGGTTGGAGAAAATTGAAATGAATAGCCTTGAGTTTGACGGGTGATAGGCGTCACGCTATGCATAAAGCGTCCCATTATGGAAACCCATTTCACTACGTTTTCTCATTAATCATGTAGTAATCCCGCGCGACTCTCCCCAAGCGATAAACAGGACATGGCGGATAATTAACCGAATTAAAATCCATCGTTCGCTTTAGTCACGTTGCGGTTTTGAAGTTTAAAAAGTGTATCAATGTGTAGATCAGATGATGAGATCTTTATTGTAGGCATGTCAATGTCAAAGTGTGACGGGATCTGTTTGGTGCTGTGTCATATTGGCGGTATAATTGTTATATTCAGTATCATCATTATTCAGTCCGTTTGAATGTGGGAAAGGGAATCTACTTGTTATAACAATGTAATTAACTTCCAACATCATGTCGAAAATGTCTAAATATGTTTAATTATGTTCATCTAATCATTTGAGATACTTTTCCTCTGATATGTTTGGCATGCCTTTGAGATTATATATGAGATTATGTTGGCATTTTGCAGTTTTGCGTGAGAGGCTTTCCCTCAGTTTGGAGGGACTCTCAACTCTGAGCCTAGATTGCACTGACACCCCCTCTCCACAATACACAGTAATGTAATGGATGGTCGTATCGACGCGCCCGTACTGAAGCTATTATTTTCTTTGCAAGAATTTGAAATCGGTGGAAAGAAAACCGGAGCCGATGAGCAATAATCAGTGAAACCACCACAACAAAGGATTTGGTGGGTCACCGAAATATAAATGTGTAATTTTTTTATGAAGCCCTGAATGTACAATCTCCCCAAATCCTCGTCAAATGACTTTCAGATGGGTACAGGGTAGGGTAGGGAATGAGTAGAACAGAAAGTAGTAAACTGAGATTCTAGCATTAAGGGTGGTCTCCACTGGTTGAGGTAAGCTCTGAGGTAAGCCTTGCAATGGTGTTGTGTTGGTTCTGTAGGTGGAGGGGAACGACGAGATCCTCCCTACATGGTTCACTGGCCATGTAGGCAGGACCTCGCCACTCCTCACCAACACAACATCGCAAGGCTTACCGCAGAGCTTACCGCAGAGCTTACAGCAGAGCTTGCTGCAGGCAGTGGAGACCACCCTTTAAGGTCATACTCTATGTACATTTGAAAGTTTTGCATCAGGAGAAAAAATACTTTAAGATATAACAACACATTATAACACTTCCTTTGCAACGCCAGCTCTGATCTCTAGTCTCATCATTCACAATGTTCAGCTAAGAGTATAGTCAAAGAAGCAGAACCCCGCAAACCATAGCCGCAGAACCCCCAAGCCATCCGTAACGCATTCACAGCTTTTCCAAGGTGGGATTAAAAACGAAAATATCACTCGCAAGCCTCTGAATAAAACTTCAAATGCTCTTAGTGTACCCTACTGTATGACATTTATTAAATGTGGCGGTCCTTACAATTTCCTTACATTAAATTATCAATGTTCGCCGCTCTAAGCAACATATAACCACAGAGTTATATATATCGTTCTTTTACTTCACGGTACAAGAGATAATGTTTAGGACTGGTGCTGTTAAGATGGCGAGGAATATTCTTGTTCATATTCACGGGTATTATCCTACTAATCAATAGTTTCCATTATAGTCGGATTCATAGGATGTATACCCTTTATAATACGATCATTATTATTTGAGATTTCTTCTAGAAACATTCTGTCTTTGTATTGTAACACAGGAAATGTGTTATCATCCTATATTTATTTTATAAAATGCTTGTTCCACTAGCGTAATTGCTTCATGAGTATATATAATTAGTTTATGGTTTTTGATATGTATAATTATAGATCGTGAAGGAAATATAAGTACTTCTAGACTTTTGGCAACGCAATTGATAATATTATGTGAACATACGTCTTTCTTATAACAAATTAAATGATGCACGGCCTTTAGTAACAAAAAACCCCCAAAACTCTCGTCCTCATTAATGCTTACGGATTTGGGAAAGATCGTCAGAAAATGTACAATTGGCAGCTCTACAAATTTTGTAACCTCTGCTATTGTAATCACAAATAGTAAGTATGGCTAGGTAGAACTGATTTTGTGTTTATTAAAAACATCTGTTAGGTTGTGTTAATCTGTATTTTGAAGGCCATTAGTTCCCCCCTTAAATTTTGGATATTTGACAGGATTGGTGAAGGTGAATTGTACATTTTCTGACAATCTGGCCTATTAATTAAGCCTAGCTTTAAGCATCGACCAAGAATACAGAAATGATGGAAATTTCCATCATCAACCTGTGTACACACCCAGTTCTAACATTGCCTTCTGGGAAATCTCACCTCAATGCTATTTTGCAAGCTCATTTATTTCCATGGGATACTTTATGGAGGCTGTCCGTGGACAGCATTATCAGGCGCGTTGATTGTAATCAAAAGTTACACCCCTATGCATGCGATACCAGGAAGGAGCTATAGTAGTATACTTGGACTGAGTGCAGGTCCATGTCAAACGATTTAGGTGTCTGCATGGCTTACCCTCACTGAACCGGCACCCAAATTGCAATAGGGGATTTGCATAATGCCACTGTGCACGTCTATAGATTACAGTGCATGCTCGGATGGATTCAGTTAAAATCTGACATAACACATATTTAACAACATTTTTATCGGAAAATGCAATGATCCTTTCACCAATATCATAGTTTGTGTAAATGATCTGTAAAAACTAAATGCATGATGGGAAAGCTAAGTCTTGTTTTATTGAGTCATGTAAAACACATGGCTATATACCTGAGATCATTGTTATATATTCCATGCTGAACAGAACATGTTTTCTGTAGATTTTACACTGACATACAATTCCCATAATTCCCATAAGAATCAGGATTTAAGATGGCGGACACTCAAGTCCCCTATTGGTGTACTTCAGTGACAAGCATTAAACTTTATCTATGATAGTCTTTTGTCAACTTTACGTAATCAGCTGACTACATTACTGAAGTCAAATGGTTGACATACCTCAAATTCTGACTGAAATGTGTTGATATGAATATTGATTGTATTAAAATCGATTTTAGATCTACAATCTAGTAGAAATAAGGTGATTATCTAACAACCATTGTATTTGGTTATGTCAGGTAAATCTTTGTGTTACAAAGACTGTCCCTACACAACCAAACTAATACATTTGTATCATTTTAATTTCATCCATAAATAACACATAACACATATAATTATCTCATCTCATCTGATTCCACCATATATAACAAACTCTGTATTTTTGCATGACATTCTAAGCTTCCAAAAATTTAAAAATAAGGAAGGAAGGATGGTTACAGTAGATTTCCAAAAAGCTTATGATACGATCAGTTGGGAGTTTCTTTTTAAGGGTCTCGAAGTTTTTAACTTTTCTGAGTATATTATTGAGTGGATCAAAATATTTTTGAAGGGATCAAGAGCGTGCTTCACGGTCAATGATTATTCTTCTCAATACTTTGATATACAGAGAGGGGTAAAGCAAGGCGACCCCATATCGCCATTTTTATTCACAATTATTGTTTAATACATGTCTAATAGCATAAGGAAAGCAGAAAATATAAGAGGTATGAAGACTGGTGGAATTGATCATAAGATTATACAATATGCAGATGACACCACAATTCTGACAGAAGACAATGTTTCTATGCTCAAAGCAATGGCTAACATCAAATTGTTTGGAGAAGCCTCTGGTTTAAAATTAAATATTAAGAAAACGAAGGGAATATTAGTTAGAAAATCTCCAAGAAATATTGTCAAAGTGGAAGATGGAATCCAGTGGGAGAATTCAGTTAAAATCTTGGGAATCCACATATTCAACCCTTACAACAGAGGGAATGAGGCTAAAGCAAATTACGATACAGCTTTGTCTAAAATGAGAAAAGTAATAGGTATATGGAGCGGAAGAAACTTGTCATTGAGAGGAAAGGCTACCATAAATAACACACTGATATTACCCATTGTACAACATGTTTTATCGTGTGTCCAACTCGATGAAAATGTTAGAAAAGAAATAAAATCTCTCACGAAGAAGATGATGTGGGGATCGAGGGGGGTGAAGATCAGTTTTGACTTTTTAAAACAAAGTTACGAAAACGGTGGCATGAAGGTGAGGTGTGTAGAAGAAATTGTTGTAACCAATAGAGTTAAATGGACTCAAAGATTGTTGAATGAACCGCATTCCAAATGGGCAGGAGTATTAGAAGCGTTTTATCTGAATAAGATCGAGAATGTATTGACGAACAAAAACATGCCACAAAAGTCACTTAGTTGCTTTTACACTGAGATGTTAAAGGAATGGAATAAAATGTACTATAGCCGAAAACCAGAGTCAGGTTTGGAAGTCTACCTTGAAAGAATATGGGAGAACCAGTGGGTTAAGAAAGATGGAAAACAACTCAGAAACATGGACTGAAAGGCAAATGGTATCGAAATTATTGGTGATTTATTGAATGGTGAAAAGAAAATTATGTCTACAGGAGAGCTTATTGGAAAATACAATATCAATTGTGACGTAACTGATAGACTTAAACTAATCTCTGCTATAGCAAAGGAAAGGCTTCGTCAGGTTGCCTCAGATATTTTTGTTATACCCAAAAAGAAAGACATAATGTTCCATGTAAATGAAAAGATTCTAAGTATTTATGATTTTAAGAACAGAGAGGTATATGAGGAGCTGGTGAAACTCTCCAAACCAGATTATGAAAAGTTAGAGGGATGGAACAATATAATTCGTGATGAGAATTTCTCTGGGTCATTGGAATTGTGGAAAAAAAATTCATTATATCATTCGAGTGTTGTAAAATTGCTAGGTGGCAAGCTCTACATTACAGAGTCCTTCATAGGACGATTGGTTGTAACGAATACCTCAAACAGAAAACGATAAAGCCATCTCCATACTGTGAATACTGTGACAAGATCGACTCGATTGATCATTTTTTCCTTGGTTGTACGAAGCCAAATATGTTGTGGGAAAAGATAAGAAAGTGGGTCAAAAACAGTAAAATTCTAACAGGGTTTAAGGAAGGTGAGTTAAATAACACAAGTATTCTGTTGGGATACAGTGGTCAAAATAAGAGAAAAAATACAATAAATTGGATAATTCTGGCAGCTAAGGTTTATATCCATCGACAGAGGATCTTTGACAACAACAAAATAAACTTCAATGCATTTGCCAACGAATTGAGAATGAATATAAGAGTGAGGGAATATAATAATAGTATTCTGGCGAGAAGAAAACCCAAAGAAAATGATTGGAATAAAATCTTGAGTGAGTTAGAAGGGGACGAATAAACATCTCGCATAATGTAAGAGATAGTCCAAAATTTGTTCCTCCAATTTGTAAGGTGAAGAAGTAAGTAAGTCAGAACCAAGTCGTTATTGTACAAATGATAAACAACTGAGATATCAAATCATTGATGATGAGTGAAAGAAAATGTAAGAAAAAAACAAAAAAACTAAAAAATCTACAAGGGACGAGACATTAATGATACTTAGGATTGTATGAGCCCAGATGGCAGCATTATGTTGAATAAAACCTTTTAAAAAAAAAACAAAAAAAAACTCTGTATTTCTTATAACCTCAATCCTCAAACCTCAAATTGCAATAGCGCCCAGGATCATGTGAAAAGCAGGCAATTTATGTCTGAACCCCCGAAGACGGAGACGACAAATGCCACTCAAATTGTAATTACCTAGTTAAATAAAACATTTTTAAAAAAGCAACCAAAGACCTGAAAGGACTGCTTAATGGACAGTGGGCTTTAATCAGATCCCAAATACCAACACAGGGTTCAGGTGAATATCGTGTTGTTATTTAATGAAGATCAAAATCTGAACAATTGTAAGGCCTTCGTTATCGAGGCTCCGGTAAGAATGGGTGAAGTCACGCACCTCAAAATTTACAATTCGCCTTCACCAACTGATCCTCTCAAATAACCCAAATTTAAGGCAAAAATAAGCTTCAAAATATAGTTCAACATAGCCAAACAGATATGTTTCAATCAATTCCTCAGCAAATATACTCAGATATTTATCATTTCTAATTTAGAAGAACTAACTAAAATGTGTAGAGCTGCCCAGTGTCCATTTTCTGACGACCTGAGTCAACTTTATGTGCTAGAATGAGTACTGACAGTCATATAAGAAGCAAAATGACGCCGGTTGTTTACAATTCCGTCTCACCATCTAATAACCTGGAGCGCAGAGAAAGGGGTTAATGGCTGGCTTGGGAAACTGTTTTCCTGCCAATATCCCAGATATTATCCTCACATAATACGAGATCCTTTATATATCCCACATCCCTCCCATGGATCTGAGACGACGATTGTCTCGTGACAAAGCATTATTGTGGATAAAACCTGTCATGACATGTCGTTGTCACGCAGATATGTCTTGTTATATAATTACACACAAAGGCTGATCTCTGAACAATGAGAATAACACAGATGCATGTCTGCGGGATCAAGGACACCGGGGGCATATTAAAGTTGCATCCTCGGCTATTACGAAAACACAATCTGACCAAATTCGCTCATATTATGACTGATAGGGCTAAATTTGTCAGTATTCTGCGACTGCCATAAGCGTATGTATACATGAATTTGAAGTACCATAGAATCGGCTGAGAGAAAACGGCCGCCGGTGAGCGATAATAAGTGAAGCCACCTCAGGAAAGGTTTTCGGCGGATCCCCGGAATATAAATGGGGATGTTTTAGAAGCCCTGTAACAAATACAACCGGGCAAATGAGTTTTAGATGGGTTGGAATACGATTGAACAGAATAATTAACTGAGTGTGCCATTTAACTGAGTGTGCCATTTTAACATTACCTGGAGGTTTGTTTATCAGCAAGTGGTTAGGTTAATCAATTTCTCAGTGCAAAATTGTTGGAATTGCTTGTATTGCAGACATAGGGAGCATGCAGTATAGCATGAATCCTCACAGGAGGATTTCCTTTTATTCGTTTGATATAATTGCTATCCTCGGCATAATAGACTGCTGCTTATAACCTGCAGCTCCATGTCCTGTCTCAGACGCTTTTCCCTGTATGTACAAACCTCAGGACTGTGTACGAAATCTATCTTTGCATTGCTAAGGTCATCCTAAAGACCACCAGGAACCTTTTTCAAACATGAAAAAAAATAAAAGTGCTTATTATGTTTCCTGAAGTTAATATCGCGAGAACTCACTTGATCGGATCTTTTTAAATACTCTAAATACCCACATCTGACTTTTTTCTTGACTTTCGACTCATTTCTGTGATACATCACAAATGGGCAGCTCTACACATTTAGTAATTTCTGCTGAATTAGGCTGACTGTTATGAAAAACTGTTATGAATACTAGGTACATCTGAGTTTTTTGCATTGCGTTGATTAAAGAAGTTGAACTATATTTTGAACCTCATTTTGGTTTAAGTTGGGCTTTTTGAAAGAATTTGAGAAGGCGAATTACATATTTTCTGACATATAGCCTTTATAATATGTGTGATGTGTCACACAAATATGAGTTACAAGTATCATATTGGGGTTTTATTGGGTTTTTACCTTTGAAAGCAGAAAATAATATCCAGGGTTTACAAATGGCAACGACTATTGGGTCAGATCGTCCGAAAATGTACTATTGGCAGCTCTACACATTTAGTAAATTCTGTTAAATTCTGCTGAAAAACCATAAGCATTAAGTATATCTGGCTATATTTGATGTTGCGTTGATTGAAAATATCTGCTTGGTCATGTTGAACTGTATTTTGAATCTATTTTGTCTCTTAAATTTGTGTCATTTAAGAGGATTAATGAAGGCGAATTGTACATTTTCTGACGACTCCACCCTATTAATCAATCTAGTCTGTCAGGTTTTAATAGCCCTAAAACCTTAGTGGCAACCCCTTAGGACAATGAACAAAAACAAGCATAATTTATAGGCCTCTTCCGTGTGAAACGCAACACTTTGGCCGACGTTTCCTAGAATCAGGACTCCGTATAAACGAGCAGTGGACAGATTTACGACTCTCCAGTAGTCTCAATTAAAACTTAGCCTGACATTAATTTGCCGCGAACTACCATTGCATGGCTGGCCATATCAACCTATCCAAATAACTCTTTAGGAGAGCTGCCTCTGGATGTCCAGACCAGTCACTACAAACTCCAAATTACACCGTGCTCTTTCAACTGGTGCCTGTTGCACAAGTTTGTATAATTGCAAGATTCTTTTGCCAATGCTGATCCGTCAGTGGTCAGTAGCCAACTGACCACTCTTACTCTGCTTGTGCCTAATGCAATGTTTTCACCGCATTTATATACATTATATTCTATACATGTATACATGGAGGGTAGTTAACTTCATTCGTTTAGAACATATTCGTCGTATCATTTGTGGCGTGACTTGTTGAATATATATGGGTCAAATTTTTTTAGAATGTACAATTGCGATTTTCTGAGGTTTAGGAATATTGAAAAAAATAATAATAAATATAAACTCATATTCCTTCTGACTGGTATCACAGATGTCCCCACGACCTAAAAACAGCAATTATACTCACCAGATTTCAGTATGTCAGTTTTTATTGTAGTTAAAACAAGGTGATATTTTTTTAGGGTATACCCGGTATCAAATTAAGTGGCAGTTCCTTAAATCCTCAATAACTCAGGACATAATAATTCAATTTCCAAATAAAAAGTAGTTTGTTATAAGGATTAAAGGTTCCTTTACAAGTATACCAATCCATAACTATGTATCATCCAAGGTTATTATGTGGAACATAAAGGCAAATGGATCACATTTCCCCAAAACAGGAGTGTTTTCATCGGTAACATTATGGTTTAAACATAAATTTAATAATGCTGCAGTTGTTGCCATAAACAGGGTGAAAACCTGTTTTCTGGTAACATATACATCTTTTCCATCAATATAGGAACTTATTACCAATTTATCATGTTAAGTATCCCTGGGAAAATTCATAATAGAAAGTCATCTTTGATACCGGGCATCCCTTTTCATATATACCGGGCATCCCCTTATAATTCCCACCGACTTTGACATCACAAATAAATCAGGAAATTTTCATACCAATAATAGAAAATGATTTTCATCAAAGGAGAAATATATTTGGTACACAATTGATCTAATTTCGAGTCACTCCTTGTCTAAATATCACCTCACTTGGCCTGAGACCAACACCTTCTAAAATATACCGGGCATCCCTCTATATACCGGGCATCCCCCATTAGGGTATATGTTATCTAACATCTCATTGTGGCTACTTAAATGGGCACAATCACATGAAACTCAGTAAGTGCATAAGAAACATGTGTAGTAATGGATACAGATTCTAAAATAGATGATAACAACTCGATATGATGGATCTTAACATTTTTTAATGAAATTATATGGTGGGGTTGAGAACATCTAAAAAATAAAAGTTGTCATATCTTATTTCTAATGTTCTTACATGTTCGGGGAGGGAACAGGGCATGTTACTGCACAAAAATTCAGAAGTTAAAGTCACATGGGTAGAAATTATGACAAAAATTCTACCTTTCAGGGGATGCCAAGGGATACCCGGTATCATGATTTTGATTAAAGCTGAATTAAATTGCATGGAAATGAGGCATAAAGCCACATACATATGTACAGTAAGCCATGATATGTTCAAATGGTGAGTTTTATGGTGATTTGTAGGTTAAAAATGGACTTAGTCAAGGTTACTAGGATAGAAGGGGGGGGATACCCGGTATTAGGGGATGCCCGGTATTAACCACCATTTTGATATGCTTAAAAAAGTGTTTATGGTGTTTATAAGCAAATTTTCACTTGAACCTTGGAAAAGGAATTGCAAGGGACATTGACATATAATAGGAGGACCCTACCTACACTAATAATGCTATTTTGCTATCATTTATCAACAGAAAATGATTTGTGTGGCATGCCCCGTATCAATTCAAAATACATTTGTCTCAACATCCCTGCCTGCACACTCCTAAAAGCTTGTTGAACTATGCACATGGCATTCCTGATCAATGAAAACTAACTTAACTTGAGTCCTATTGAGAAATAATTGTTAAATGGGCATAGAAATCATGTTCAAAGATGATGGTACCGGGCATACCCTATTGGATTCTTGTTAACTGTAAGACTATATTAATATATTCCTTTAACCTATGACAGGAAAATGCTTCACTTAGAATTGTTGAAAACAACTGTTTAAGCATATAAATAAAGATTAGACGGATAAATATCACACAGATGGTTGATTCCTAAACATCTTAACAATAATTCCACACCTTACAGGTGTATGTATAATCCTCAGCCACTCTCGTTTTAGGTGACAATGTCCATGTAATCCCAGGAATACCTACCCAATAACTATATGTGATGATTGTCTTGGTTTCCAGAAGAGAAAACAGAGGCTTGGTCATGTGAAACCAGTCTGATTATGTTTCCCAGTTGTTCCTTTCCTGCCATACCGGGCATCCCTCAATATACCGGGTATACCCCCCATGCCATTTGCATTCATATCTCCACAATAAATTTATTTGGAAGATTGTAATTTGGTGTGAATATTGGGATATATACTAGGATTATATATACAGGGTTTTAGTTCGCCAGTTACAGTGAAACTGGATCTACATTATGATGTGTGCATGGGGATGCCCGGTACCAAATTGTATAAAATCTCTGGTCTGATAAACATTGAAGCATGGCCCTGTTAATGTCGGCATTACTGTCCTAATTGTACCAGGATTGCATTGATAATATGTTAATGTGTATTTTAGATATTTTAAATCATATGTGACAGTTAAATATTTAGCAAGTATACAACTATCTATGTTTGATACCGGGCATCCCCTAGTGACCAGAAAAGATTGGACAATTCAGTATAGAACTAACATACAGAGATGAGGGCTAGTAGAAGGCTTAAACTTTCCCAAGTTGTCATAGATATGTATAAGGAATAAAACCAGGTGAAATGTAACTTCTAGAACATTTAGTTTTTTTCAGAATGGCAGTATAATGTGAAAAAGTAGTTAATTCTGAGGTATTTTTATAGGGAAATCAACATTCAGAGCGATTTATTACATACAAAACTTACAAATATGTAAGTAATGTATACATTTTCGTAAAGCTTAGGATGTCTGCTTTCCAATGATACCAGAATCATAAGGATCGATTCATTTGTCTGCAATACCCATTCAGTATAATGTGCAAAGGTGGCATATTTCGCAATTGTACATTCTAAAAAAATTTGACCCATATAACATATGAATAAGTATATCCAACACAGGTATGGCCTGAAACCACATAAACATGGGGTTTATTTCACCATAAACAGATACAATATTAAAGAAAATATTTCTGACGTGCTTGATGGTCAGGAGATGGGCGTGGAGTGGAGATTTGTATTGGGAATGGAAGGGGGGGGGGGAGGATTATGACGTAGCGTCACCGAAGCGGGGTTGGGGGGTGGGGGGGGGGGCGTGGTTACCGCATCAGTCACCAAGGTCCCGACCAATATATATACGGTGACAGGTCACCTACACATATGTGGCGTGACATGTTGAATATGTGCAGGTGAACCATCACCGAATATATTGGCGACATAGCCTCACCAAAGCAGGCCAAACCGAAGAGAGTCAGGCTGTAATCTAATCTAAATTATAAAACGTTTCTCTAGATCTTTTATCTTTCTTAAAAATAAGTAAATATTATTGACTTGTAATAATCTAACTGCTTTTAACGACTGAAAACATTTTTTGAAATTGAATGGTGTTACACTATGTACATCTGTGTATACATTTCTGAAGCAAACCAGGAAAAATGATTATCAGTTCTCCAAGCAGCTTGGCCCGACAGAACTTACCCCGAAAAGGGGAGTCGGTCTACCAAGTTTAAATAAAATCTTTAAAAGTTAAAAAAAAAAATAAAAATAAATATCTGCAGTGAAGGTGTCCACTTTCAATTTTAAGTCCAAATCCGGGGTGATATAAGAATCCACGCTAGATGATACCCAGTAATTATAATGTGGTTAATCACCATTACGTAATTGTTACATAATATGATATAACAATACACGCCCACTAGTCCAGCTTTGCATATCAGATAACATAGAACATTTTTGACCTCTTCATAAGAAGGTCTTGGGCATTTAGATGAGGCAAATAATAAGGCTGGCGGAGGGGGTGATGTAGATGCCCAAAACTTTAACAGCCAATGCACAGCACATAAAGGGGGTTTGCCTAGCCTAACCAGAGGTAGTTGGAAGGGCGTGGACATTGCTTTTGAAGAATTCACGTTGATTACCACGCCCCAAGGTAGGCAGACAACATCCTTTTTCAGTAACCTTTATACCAAAATCTATTAAAACTCTATTAAAAGTCCAAAACACTGGCATTGTTTGGAGACAGAAGCACATTTAATAGAAGATGGAAGAACTTTTTCTCTCTAATCATTATTCTCAACTTGGTATGGAATATTTAATATAATCTAACCCCTAATTCAAAACTCTACCTTATGCACATATATATCAACTCTGCAGTGAGGTCATACTTAATTATTCTACAAAGATTTATTGGCTCTTACTCAATTTCTAAGTATCATACACAGCCTCAATGGAATCATCGTTACTATATCATTACAGATAATATTAAATGTTTAAATATTAAATATTTTTAATATGATATGCACTTTACACTGGTAAAGTACGCACTTTACACTAGTAAAGTACGCACTTTACACTAGTAAAGTACGCATTTTACACTAGTAAAGTACGCACTCTACACTAGTAAAGTACACACTTTACACTAGTAAAGTACGCACTTTACACTAGTAAAGTATGCACTCTACACTAGTAAAGTACACACTTTACACTAGTAAAGTACGCACTCTACACTAGTAAAGTATGCACTCTACACTAGTAATGTAGTGAATCATATTCCCTTATATAGGATGTCTTTTGAAATATATGTATTCAATACACGGTCTTGAAATTTTATACACACATTCAGACGGCAAAGAGGGTCTAACATCCCAAGAATGACAACACACCTACTAAGAGTTCCTGTGAATAAAGCACTTTGAAAAATATCAATTTTGCGACATTTTCTGTAACACATCACATTTACTAAGCAAGGAGGGAAAAAAAGCTTAGTAAGGAATATTTTAATTAAGGATTGCTTACGCAACAGGCTCCTGATGTCTTTGGCAGGTTGTGTTCATAAATCCTGCAATCCTACAACAGTAATTACTTGCACCGAACCTCTACAGTTACGATCAAAAGTCACGCATAATAACTTATAAAATTGAAAGTGTACTAGGCGTTTACCTGTCAGTATGCCCTGATATTTCCCGATTCGCCTGATTCAATATCACTTACTTCTTCCTACGCAGGAAACACGAGCAACAGACTATCACCATACTGTCTGCTCGGTCGTTCTCAGTCACGTTTGGCTAGTAATGGTGTTAGACTTATTTAACTTCGGATTCGTCTATTTAAATCTTCGTTGCACTTCACTGACATATTTGGATTTAAGTTATGTTCATTTGAAATGAGGATACATATAATTTTAGTCTTCTTGTTAGATTCAAACTAGTCTTAGATAGAAATTATTGAAGGAACAGAAGAAAAATATTAGCATAGTTGTTAATTGTTACAGAAAAGTCACAAAAAGTTATTTTGAGATAGATCAACATATATTTTAAAAGATGAGATCAAGGAATAATAATAATAAGTACTTTCATATTCTTTATGGATGAAAAAGTTATAGCGATATTTCCTGATGGCCAAGTAAAGTAAAGTAAAGTAGTTAAATATATAGTTCTTTTTAGGATGACCCCAGATAGGCCTATGCATAGATATACAATATACATATCAATACACAGTCTTGAAATTGTATACATCTATTCATACTACTGACAGCAATAAACATCCAAAAACACCAACTTTCCAAGCAAGGAAAAAAACATTGAGGAAAAAATATTTGAAAAATATAATTCTTTTGCGACTTTTGACTCATTTTCCTGTGCCACATCTCATATAGGAAATTTCCTCTGGCGAGATTTGTAGATGTAGATCAAATAAAACTGTCAAACCATCAATCAATCAAATATTTTATTTATAGAATTTCGAACTAAGAGCTTCATACCCCCTGCAGCGATTGAACGCAACGTCTACAGTGAAGAAGGCTATGTTTTTTCAATCATTATTGGTGGTCCTCAATGTACATCTTGCATGTCCGTGTATTGGCAATCATGCTATCGGATCGTGTAATGAGTGAATCACAGAATAATAAAATGTGTAAACAAGGTCAGAGAGGGGTAAACAACTGTTAAACCTTTATGTGGTTTAAATAGTTATATATATATAGATGTATATAATCACGAGAAACCAAGAAACGAGTCACCAAGATTAAACAGGAGTAGAAACCATAGGAATTAAATCTTTTCAAGATTCTCCCGTCCCCGTTTAAAATGAATCGTTATTCAGGTAACTTTGTATTGCAAACGTATGTTTGTTATTCTCAACACGTCTTGGCGGGGAACCTGTTTTGATATAGGTTTTCTAATACATATCGTCGTTAAATCATGTACAGAGAAAATAATAGACCTTAAGACAAGCCAATACATCATACTATGTATGTATGCATAATACACTACGGTTTGTTCAAAGAGATTAGTTTAAAATTCAGGGATACTCGGAAGACCTGTGACATTCACAGAGAGCATTCCCTTTTCCATTTTTTTCTTCACTGTATTTTCTTTCTTTCTGCCAAATCATTCACTGTATGACACGATTTATAATTATGATATGGAAATAAAAATATACTATTATTATTATTAGTAGTAGTATTATAAAATGAATGTTATATGTATATGACTAGTGAACCCGCCAAACAACAGTCTTGCCTTGACTGGGAACCGAACCCCGGACCTTTGGATTTACATTCCAGGACACTACATATATATACTGTGTTTCTCAGAATCACCTCAAGTGAAGTACATCTACCCCTACACATGTTGACTCCATTATATGATAGTTTTCACGGGAAAGGTACTATAATTATTAAGCTGTATATATGGATCCTATTGGATCAGTTATTCCAGGGGATGGTATGTCACAGGCAGATTCATTTTGAATTAAAATATTGAGATAGATATTGATAAAGAACCCTTCTTCCCAATAGATCGTTAGTCTTCTCTCTCTCTTGTGGTTTGATATATTGGCCCATACGCCCTTTACGTACTGAATAACCTCATCAATTTCCCACCCCACTCGATATAGCAATTGGAGGTTAGAATAAAATAGATGACTGCTAACCCGAAGGGCGAGCTGGCCTCCACGCGAAGGCATGCGATTCCACTTGCGCCAGTGCCTCTCCGACAGTGAAGAGGCAATGTTTCTTTTGTCTGAAACGTGACAGATTCTCAACCTTGCATGGGCTATAGTTCATCCATTCACTGGGTGAAGGCATTCGTCTGCCCTGCGCTGCTCCTACTCTTATTGCCAAATCCCTGATGCCCATACCAGGCCAAATATGTGTTTAGCTAATAAACTGGTTCAGTGTTGCTGCAATGGATGGTTTTCTATAATTTCTACATAGGATAAATGGAGGGAAGTAGAGTGGAAGGATGTTTGTAACAGAGGGCTCACTGCCGGTATGGTATCAGTCGCTTCATTGAACCCCGGAGCAGCCTTCTGTACCAACTGGACATATCCTGGCAACACGACAGGACGCTCCCTGTCGTATTGAATCGAGCCAGGAGCGACACCGGAGAAGGGATCCATATTAGGGTGAAGCCACCTGAAAATGTACAATTGGCCTTCACCAATCCTCTCAAATAACCCAAATTTGAGAGAGAAATGAAATTCAGAATAGAGTTCAACATAATCGAACTGATATGTTGAAATAGTTGTTATCAATGATACCAATATATCAGTTGGCGATAGTTTTATTAATTTGATATATTAGTCTTATAGTACTGCTATTTTCCATGTTTTATGTAATCTTTTATCTGACCCTTGGGGTAACTTCAGTCTGTTAATTATGAGATAATTCCCCTACCTTTTTACTATGAATTGTTAGATATTTATTTCCTAATTGTGTGTATCCTGTGTCTGTTTTTGACACGACGTTTTGTGTTGCATATATATATGCAAAGGTATCGTTTACCATAACCTATTCAGTCTAAATGACTCTGAACATGTTAGCATCTTCAACCCCGTTTACAACACATTTGTCTATGAAGTATGAAGTATATATACTTTATACCTTATACTTTATTTTATACTTTTCATGTTTTATACTTTAAATGTTGCCTACTGAGAATAGCATCAAAATATATGTAATAATTGTAAATATACTTAATATTTATCATTTTCTGCATAATTGTATAGAATTTGGTAAATATGCATCAGTTGCCAATTGTACATTTTCAGGCAACTTCAGCCATGCAATAAGGGGCAGACTCGCGGAGTGATCCTTACAATTTAAATGTTCTTTCATCTGGTTACCCCATAAGGTCTTTCCTCGGCTTTGGGCTTTACAGTGTGCCAACATCCCGACTTGCTCTTTGCCTCGCGTTTCAGACAGAGGAAAGGCAATGATAGCATGCCTTAAACAGCAGGGGGCATCACTAGACAGATCAATGTCAGAATATAGGAAGATTATATTTGTGATGTGTCACAGAAAAGTGAGTCATAAGTCGAAAGGATTTTGAGATCCCATCACATTTCGAAAGATGAGATTAAGCGTATTCCAACGATATTAACATTTGGGAAATAAAGAGTATTTTTATAGTTTATGTTTGAAAAAGAATATTTCTGGATGATAAATTAGCTAAATATACTCCATAAGATGGCATTAGAAACGCTAGGATAAATTAAATATATTGTCTTGAAATTCGGCACATATATTTATATACGACTTAAAATGCAGAACTAAGAGAACTTGTGAATAAAACAATTTGAAAAAAATGCTGTCCCTGACTGTCCCTGATTCCCCACCCCCGGGAGAAATATTTGGCAAAAAATAAAATGGGAACTAGTCTTATACTATGGGTGATCTGTTTTTCTGATCAGTCATTGATAGAACACTCGAATAGAAGGCGGCATTATATTTTTAAACAATGTTTGGTACGATTTAGGAAACGTTATATCTGCCTGCATCGAAGAAAAGGTGATGATAAATACAGTCTAGACTCAGAATTGAGAGTCCCTCCAAACTGAGGGAAAACCTCTCGCTCCAAACCGCAAAATGCCATTATAATTTCATTAGGGCGCCTACTCCAGGGCTAGGAAAGCCATTAGCACGATTAAAAGTTTTGGAATATGACACACATATTTTTAACTAATGATAATTGATAATTGATAATATTATAATTAGCTGTAAAATGTGTTATCACAATACAGAGACTATGCTGCAATCTAGATTGAAACTGAAACCCCCAACTTTATATCATTGATATACTTTCTTTTATAAGAGAAGAGCTGTTGGATAAAAGTGTGTCCTATATTTTGATCCCCTTCTTGCTGGACCCACATTTCTCGTCACCTAACAAAAATTCTCCAGCGTTGGTCTGTCTTTTTTTAACTTACTTGTTAAGTTCCTGTTCAATATCCTCGCACTGATTGGAAACAATTCCAGGTAATTACCTATTCCAGTCAGGAATTTGCACTAAATGTTTTAACTTAATGTCCATTTATCACTTGAAAGAATTACTTAGGGGTCACATTAACCTTTCGCCTTTTCGGACCTAGTTTCAACATAATCACCGAAAGTGTCCAGAACCACATTCTCTGAATACAAACGAAATGGCAGAAATGCTTTTTTTGGAAGTACTAATGTAGTTGAACAATCACGACCTTCCATGCGGGGACGCCAGAATAGTTAACAACACAATTTTTGAGCAAATATTTCCATTGGCCTTCTTCGACCCAGTGGAGCATACAATTAATAAATCATGCTCTCTTGTAACCCAGATGCAATCCAGGATCATGGTGTTCGTCTGGTAATTATCGTTATAACAGCAGAGACGCGACGGCCTATATAAAACAGGCAGCCGAAAGCCAACGCATAAAATAAATTGCATTTCCACTACTAAGCAGTTTCCATTACTCGTATAATATTTTGTTAGTTCTTTTTATTCATTCAAGGCCAATATAATATCTACGATGGTTCAATACAGAATATGATAACATATTATATTTTATTTCCGAGTTTGACACGTATGGAAATAAGGCTGCATTTACTGCGAAAGAAGATCTTCCAAATGACATGAACGTTGAGGTTTTACATGCATATTTTACAGTGGATAACTATTTGTAAAAGAACTTGCTTATACATAATATCTGTGTTATATGATATATCATGATTCTTATAGTGTCTCTTTGAAGAGTTATATAAAAACGCGCCTTACTACAGGCTTTGTAAAAGATATTCCGATTTTCATATGAACTTTATATAGTATGTTTTGTTGGTTATTACTTTATTTAGTATGTGAAAAGGAAAAGGAAAAACCTCTTTCTATGAATCCAAGACAAAGCTTCATATCCACCTGAGAGTATAAAGATCTCGAATAGAACAGGCTATAGAATAGTAACAGAATATGACAGAAAGCATGCCTCTGTAAACCCCTCAAGATGACAAACATATTATACTCTATTATATGTGGAACAAACGGTGGCAGGCCCCCTCCCTGGACCTTTGCCCCCTGGACCTTTGCCCCCTGGACCTTTGCCCCCTGGACCTTTGCCCCCTGGACCGTTGCCCCCTGGACTTGAAATACTGAATAAACTCGTGAACAGCTCATACAAGGGTTGGAGCAATAGAAAATATACAATTCACCCTCACCAATCCTCTGAAATTATTGAAATTTAAGACAAAAAGGCATTTTTGGCAGTAGCGCAGCAATGCACACAATTGACACAGCTGCAATCTGGAGTCAGTCTAGTTCTAGGTGATCACTCCAGAGGGGGTCCCCAGTTGGCACCCTGCATATCCGGGGATGAATCATCTCCATCCAGGAACTGGGATCCAGGATGAGGTGGAGCAAGGACGCCTCCCTTTAGAGACAAGCCCTGGATGTCACCGGAAGGGAAGCAAGGTCAAAACTGACCTTGCTTACTGCTGCCAAGGTCAAGACCAGCATCACCTGCAGCAGCTACCAGCAGAGGTGGTCGCAGTACAGCAAGTAGTCCTATCTTAGTTTGATTTCTCCTCAGATAAACGCTCGCTCTTATCTGTTGGTTTGCAACATGTGATCTCCAGCATGACCATAAGGGTAGTACGGAATTAAAAAAAAGTAGAAAGAGTATTTCCTGGTTCTTTCTTACAAGCCTAGCCCATTAGCAGAATTTATTAAATGTATAGAGCTGCCAATTGTACGTTTTCAGATGGCCTGACCCTGCACGTATGTCTAAGGTTTTTATCATGTGATCTAGCGAGACTTGCTCTTAGGTCTCACCAACATATGGTCATCCACAGAGCTAACTGCACTTTCCCCTCCATACAACTCTTTATAAATGCCTGGTTGTGGCACCAATGCAATGGATGGGGATTAGATGTTATACTTGTATATTGGTAATCATAAGTCTTATCAAAACTGCAAGAAGTAATTAACTTAAATATTAATGAATGTATAGGTGTTTTTGTAAACTTTCATGAATGAGCTCTATGAGAATATCATACAAAATTAATATGAAATTAGACTCAATAATATTTATTTTAAAAAAAATATTGGTAAATTTAGGAATATTTGTCTGTCTCTTCTAAAATTGTGTAAACCTTGTGTTAAGAAGGTTATTAGTTGTGGTTTGGAACAGCATGTAAGACACATGCAATGTTAAATAAAAGCCTTTTGAAACTCAAACCCAACCCATGGCCTCTGCAGTACAGTCATGGAGCTGTAAACACCTAAGCTAGAGGTTACTCATTGTTATTATAGGATTAATGACTTGGTAATAATGCCCGAGACACAGCTGAGGATCTTGTCAACAACAGAGTCTGATTCCTGTCCAAAATAGAGGCCATTAACTCTTTTAGTCTATTTTGGGACGATTTCAAACCAACCTAACCAGTAACAAACGTGAATTGACGATAAACGTGTCTCTTCCAATAGCAGTTATAGGACTCCCAGGCCATTATAGCTCTGTAGAGAGAGAGAGAGGGGAGAGGGAGTGTGAGGGAGTGTGAGGGAGTATGAGAGAGGACGGAGGGAGATAGAGGGAGAGAGAGAGAAGAGGGAGAGAGGGAGAGAGAGAGGGAGAGGGGGAAAGAGGGAGAGGGAGACAAAGAGGGAGAGGGAGACAGAAAAGAGAGAAGAAAAGAGAAAAGAGAGAAGGGGAGAGAGAAGGGAAGAGAGAAGGGGAGATAATGTGTCGATAATAGTTCATCAGCCTCTTCATATGTTGTTAAGTTAAAACAATTGTTTTTTTAAATTATCTTTTACTCATTCTTGGTGGTACATCCATTTTCCCCATTAAAAATGATATAAATTATATCGACAGTGTCATATCTTTAATTAATAATCAATTAATCACGAATCCCTACTTAGATACAGCCGTTGGAGACACTTTATTCTAGTCCATTCTAGTCGCTCCCCAATATGTATGTCGGGAAATAGCCAATAAAACTAATTCTTGTGACTATGGTAACCGCTCTGGTACATTTTTACATAAATGTTATCGCTATAGAGATTATATGAAACAAATGGATTTCACCTTACAGCAACCGATAAATCTAACTGATGCAATTAGATAATGTGTTTAGACAATAACCGTCTATTTCTGGATATGGATTCCTTGCTGTGTTATAAGGGTTTTAGTCCATGTATGGGACGAATTTGGGCTATAAATGTTCACTAAAGCCATGCGTTATTAAAGGATTACAGCATTCAGAATCTGGGTGGGAGGGGGATTTGGTGTCCAACAATAAGTCCAAGGCCTTCCAATTAGAGACTAAAATACAATGGGTGAAGTCACATGTTTGGGATTATCAGCATTCTTCTCCCTCAGCAGAACAAAAGTGACCTAGTCTAGGCTCACAGCCTCTCAGATCAGATTAAAATTATATGCCAGTGATTGGACGTCTACTGCGCTAATGGCTTTCCAGGCCCTGGAGTAGGCGCTAGGGGTTATATATGACGAGAGGCTTTCCCTCAATTTGAAGGGACTCTCTCAACTCTAAGCCTAGACTGGACCATCTGGGTTGGGTCGTCTGAAAATTGACTATCCCCATATCTGCACATTTATTGGATTATGCTAAATTAGGCTGACATATGATAAACACAAGGATATATATATATCTGAATATGTTTGGTATTGCTTCGATTCAATAAATCTGGTCAGTTATGTTGAACTGCTTTTTTTGGACTCCTAAATGTGGGTTATTTGTGGCGAATTGTACTTTTTTCTGACAACCTGAGCGTCTACATTGGAATGAATACCCCCGACCGACCCCCTATCCCCACCTCACATTCATGCAGTGTCCTTCTCCCTCCCCCATCCTGACCCAATGCCACCCTATCGGAGCCTACCATGGAGCTGCCTCTACCATTGTGCCATCATCAGGTATAACCTTTTAGCCTTCATTTGCACCACCGCTGAGAAATAATTGTCTCAACGATGCTCATAATATCGCAACGACCCGCGGCCATCCAACGTTTTTCTGAAGGTCAGGCGACTCGGCAAATATGTACGCGGTTTGTTTCCCGAAATAAACCTCGTCTATTCGATGAGGGACTCGTCAGGAAATTGCATTTCTGGACTTGGGCTGATGATAGCAATCATAGACACAAAAGATATCTGCTCCGGACTTTTCAACCTTTTTATGTCTTCATTATTTATATTGGCCGCTCTTTAAGACCAGTGATTGCCGTAGGGAATTCCAAGTGAGAAATTTATTGTTGTTTTTTTTTTAAAAAAAGAGGAGAAAATAATAGGTCAATGTAAGCATGCATGAGTGGCGAATTGAAGTTGTAATTAGAATATTTTTGCAAGTCATTGTACTGCGTTGTTAAATAAATAAATAAATAAAAGAGTAAGGCTCCTTGAAATGATAAAAATTGTTTCTGAAGCCGGAACAATTAATTGGTTAATAAAATTAAATCAGGAATAGAATCAGGAGCAATTAAGTGGAATCATTACCAGTCATTATTTATTTGGAAATTGCAATCAAAGGCTGTACTCGCTCTCTACTTCAACTACATATATGTACAAGTTAGGAAACTCATGCAAGTTAAATAAATCCAGAGCTATATACAGCTCTGGTGAATCACTATTTGCTATAGACTTTTACTAATTAAGTTCGTTTATGTTATTGTTGAACTGGTTCTCTAGGTGGAGAGGGGTGGCGAGCTCCTACCTACATGGTTCATTGGTCTATTGATTTTTAAGAATCTGAATCTTAAAAAAGTACAAGTAGACAGAGGGGAGGTGGTTTATGTTGCACCTCCACTCACACGTCGTATATTTGTTTGGGTGCGGGCAACTAATCAAGGTATTTCGAAGTACCGTTTCTAACTGCATTGGACATTTTATAGTTTGTTTATACCCCTTTCTGTTTATTGTATCTGGCATCCATGGGAAGACATGAGCATCAGAACTGGAAATTCCGAAAAATAAAATAAAGGTACATTCATTAAACTAAATTTAAAAAAACACAGAAGTTGATTAGCTTATGTATATATGTGGAGGTCGCTAGTAAAGTCACTAAATATACTCCATGGGATGACCTTAGAAACGCAAGGATATATATTTAATACAGTGTTGGAATTTAGTACAACTCTCTCTCTTGCTCCTGCTGTATAATTGAGGGTGCTGCCAATCTATAACGACTATATATGTGAGTTTCCACACTGGTTCAAATGTTAACCAAGTTAATCATCATGTGATGGCTCTTCCTTCTTTCACGCATGGAGGTAAATATTATATATATAATGGGTCAGGCTTGCTCAAAATGTACAATCGGCAGCTCTACACATTTAGTCAATTCTGCCAAACTTGGAGGAAAATCGATAAATACTAGGTATATGCGAATATATTTGGTATCGAATTGATTCAAAATATCTTTTCGGTTATGTTGATCTGTATTTTGAACCTAATTTTTTATCTTAAATTTGGGTTATTTGAGAGGATTGCTAAAAGTTTTATCTTTTAGTTAAATAAATGTTGAAAGATCTGTTTGGTCATGATGAACTGTATTTTGAAGCAAGCTTTTGTCTTAAATTTGGGTTATTTAAGAGAAGTGGTGAAGGCGAATTGTACGTTTTCAGAAACCTGACCCATACGAGAGGTCGTTACCATGGCACTGACAGCACTTGCTACCTCCCTCTTCCAGGTGTTGGACGTATGATAAGGTTGTTGAACTCTGCACAATCGTAAACCTATCAATATCAGTGCTGGGAGGCCCTTCAAGTGCCAGCTAGCTTCTTTCTTTTTTTAACAGCTTTTATTTCGAAAAATTTCACATGTTTGTGATCCCTTTCATTATCGAATATTGTCCGCTGCAAACTCTGTTGATCATAGATTCAATTAATCTTTCTACAATCTTTACCATAATTTTATTTAATTCTTTATTATCCACCTTCGTTTATAAATGTATATATTTCAGGAATATGTTATAAAAAATTTTGCAGAGTAAAGTGTAGAATGATGTTCGACTGAATTAATTAATGTGTTTAAAGTTGATTAAACGCCTAATTGGGAGTTATTGATATATATTACGATAAGATATCGATACATTGGCAATGAGTAGGCCTACTAATAGAATTTATTTGAAAAAAATGAATAGCGTTCGTTGCTATAATACAACTCTTGAACTTGACACCCTAGGCATACTGTTTTAACTCTCAGTAGTATCATCCCATCATGCTGTATACAAAGTGTATACATAACAATACACTGTTTTCACACAAACATCGGCACTGGCAGTAAACTTTGTATTCATCTATCAAAATGTCCATTGCATATATCATCACTGACATACTTGAAAAGATATATATATTCATTACAAATATTGATGTTTAGTTTAGTTCTTGTGTCAGAAAGAAACTATAGTTTTACTGTTCGTTAGAAACTACTCCTATAATTGTATTGATACAACTATATGTAGCAAATGACAAGCGACTGAAATAAAACCCTAATTTACATAGAAGTCTAGTGATTCCGGCAAGATATGTACATGTAGATCAAAAGTGTCATCAATCAATCAAAATCTAAGACACGAGTCAAACATCACTTGCTATCATTAAATAGAAGATACACTTTACATGCGGTGAGGGCAGAACCCAAATAAAGCTGAGTACGTGGGAGCTATTTCCGGAAGTGGGTCACTCGAAATAGCTCGTCTAGCGTACCAGTGACATCGGGGGGTATGACAAGGTCGACAACAGGGGGCATCTCGGTAGCTATAGGTAGGTGCATGGGTCAGATTGTCAGAAAATGAACAATCGCCAGCTTTACACATTGTATCAATTCCGCTAAATCAGGCTGAACAATAACAAATACTATGCACATCTGAGTGGATTTGGTATTGTGTTTGCTCAGAAAGTCGGTTTGGTTGTGTTGAACAGTAATCTGAACCCAATTTCTGTAATAAATGTGGGTTATTTGAGAGGATTGGTGACGGCCAATTGTACATTTTCCAACGACCTAACCCAGGTAGGTTGGTTGTTGTGGGGCCGAGATGTTTTTCTTCGATACCTGCGCTGGAGGAGTAGGCATGGTTCTCCTTCACAAAGGCCGCAGTGCCTGTATGTATACACCTAGCCCAGTCAACAGTGGCGGCGCGTAGCGGGCACGAGTGTAGACGCAAGGAAGGGATGTTTTCCTCCAACAACTCGGAGCCACTCGTAACATTGTAACCCCGTTCTCTAGTCGGCCAGGTCATTATATACCTGCGCTTGTAATTTGTACTGACAAATACAACCAACTACCTTCTCTCATTTCTCCGCATAGCCATGAACTCCAGGCACCTATATACCTGAAGTGTATATATATGTATATATATGTATACATACGTGGTATTTAATGAATGTGTTTTTGCTTATTATTACACTTAGCAGAACAGAACTGGCCATTTCAAAAAAGGACATTTTTTCTGCATAGCCGTGAACTACTACTTGATGTATGCATACATTCATATATGCCATGGATTTAATCCAGGAATATAATTAGTAATGAAATTAACCAAGAATCAATTAACTAATTAAGCAATAAATAAGTAATGAGATTAAACCATTAAGTGGGTTAAAGTGGGTGTGCATTTATATAACTTATTTACAATCTTAAGACTCATACTTATAATAGCAGAACAAAACGGGACATTTGATAAGGCTCTGAACACTTATAAATTAAATGAAATTTCAAGACAATCAAATAGACATGTTAGGTTACTAAGACAAATCGAATGGCGTATACTTAATTGATGTTACTTATTGATATTGTCTCATTCATGTGAGTACTTTTTAGTATAGCTTTGCACTGGCAATATATTCTAACTCATTATTTCTTTGGGGATGTTGAAATATACTTTTTTTTTATGTCTTATTTTATCGGACAACCGATATTGAGAAGTTTTTTTCGCTCGAAGGTAGACCTTGCTATTGAAAATTATTGTTATACGAGTTCCTTACAAAATTAAATATACTGCACAATTAGCTTGCAGTTTAGCATTGTTTCATGCAGTAGAAATCAAAGATGCTATTGAGTTTAGAAGAAACTAACATATTGCTGATATTTAGGTTTTCAGCTCTGGGGTAAACACATTTCTGGAAACAGGATCCTAATTAACATAGGTGTTCCAGGTAAATATATCATGTAGAAAATATATCAAGAAAAAAATTGATTTAGAATCAATCTTCATTTAGTACATGTGTACATTTTTGTAAAAAATAATAAATAGTTGGTATCATTTTAATGTCATAGACCCAATCACTACCTCCACCTCGTGGGTGGCCTAGAAGTGTCACTGGGGTGTTTGTGGAGAGTCGTCCAATTTACACCATGATCTGAAAAGATGGTGTGGGGATTGGAGACTATACCCATGGCCAAGATGCCTCATAATTTGTACTTAGGTTCTGGATCGGTCCCAAGTAATTATTCATACTGGAGGGGGATACATATACACATATATTATTAAAACGACCCCGTTGTCAGCGTAGATGCCGCCTGAGGTGAGGTTATTGGGAATGTCACGGAAATATTTAGTTCTAGGCTTGAACAACAATTGCCAGAATGTAAGGATATTAACCTTAAACCTTTATGACACTATTTGTATCTTATAATCAAGCTGTTTTCACTGCTCCCGGATTTAAAACCTGTATTCCCATTTATTACGACAAACAAATCTGGCCAGCTTTTTACTAATATTACGAATTATAGGTCTATATTGATTAATATTCTGCTGCTGTTATAACATGTTATTCAAGAATTTGAAGTTAAATCGACCGAGAAGAAACGGCCGCCACTGAGCGATAATGAGTGAAACCACCACAGGAAAAGATATAGGCGGACCCCCGAAATATAAACGGGTTAGTTCTAGAACGGAACAAAAAGTAAAACATCTTTAGTTTTTGACTGTTGTTAGCTGAGAGTGTAGCTTAAGCTAATGACAAAACTAATGCTTCCTATAAGTGCAACTTCAGCGTTTTAAGGGTTTATTGTTGCTGGTGTCCTGACTAAGGTCATGTACCTCTCTTACTAAGCCTCCTCATTATTTCAGGGGAAGGTGACAGGTCGAGGATCAAGGTGCACACAACGGCTGCCCTGTACTGAGTATCTCCATCTCTCTATACATGTGTACAGCCCAGTGTACGAGTCAGTTCTGAGGGTTATTTGTGATGTGTTACAATCAAATGTGTTGCAAAATTGATATTGTTCAAAGTGTTTAATATACAATATCTCTTTGTAGGAATTTTCTCATTTTGGGAGAACCTAGTGCTTTAAGCCGTATGCCTAGTCTAGTTGTCGTAAGTCGTATGTCAAATCGCATGAAAATGTACAATTCACCATCACCAAGCTTTCCTGTAGAAAAACATTGTCAGGACTTGGAGGCATGCTAATAATAAATGCGGAGGTAAAGACATATGTTGTAGGAATTGTTTCGTTTTATTCCTGTATTAGTTTCGTACTTGTCTATGTTCGACGGGGCCAAGGGCACCCGTTGTTATCTCTTTCCCATGAATAACTAGATTTATCTCTGCTGTATTTAAGGTATAAGAACGTGAATGCATAGTAACCCGTATATTTCACTATATTTTGTAATTATTATCTTTTGTGTATTGTATGCAGAATTAACTAAGAACAACATAGATCTATATATGATGGAATGGAAGACTGAATAAACGCATTTAAACTAAACTTCCAAACTAAACAATCCTCTCAAGTAACCCAAAATGAAGACAAAAATAAGGTTTACAGTACAGTTTAACATAACCAAACAGATATTTCGAATCAACGCAATAACAAATATACTCAGATAATACCTGAGTATATTTGTGCCCATGATAAATAGTGGGTATATTATATACCCAGTATTCATTATGCTTCATCCCTAATTTATCACAATTGACCAAATAGAGCTACCGATTGTACATTTACAGACAACCTGACTTATCTATATTTATATATATCGACAGACTCTAACACGGTAATGAATATTATGCATAATGATACTGATCCTGTTCGATAGGATTACTTAATACCCATCGGCCATGCATGATACATGGGTGACAGTTAATTTGGGAGATTAGCTCAACTTTGGCATGACAATAATTGATATATTATTGCATTACTAGCAATACATTGTGCCATATCTATAATGAAACATTCCGTGGATAGCATATGTATATACGTATGGGATCGACTTCCATGTGATATTCATGTGAAAAACTGATTTAGTTGTACAGCCTATACAATTATTATCGCGCAATCCATTCGTCAAGTGTGGTTTCCACATGTATAAACATAGGTCTGGCAGCCAGGAATTCTTTCTTTGATGTACGAACATATTCTTGTGCAATTTTGCGACATTCCCATAAAGATAAGACACTAGCAATTAGCATCTACGAACACGTGAGAAAAATATGATATTATATGAACTAGACGCCGTTGTCGCATTAGTGTTATAAAAGTACTAGTTGGGGGGATATCATTTTTTCGAGAAGTGTTAAATAGAGATAGAGTTACACTTTTTTTATATGTTTAATTTGAGTCGAATGCTAATGTTACTTTCTCGCGGCTTGAGTGGAACAGACACACATATATATATGGATGAAATCGCCAGAAAATGTAGAATTCATCTTCACCAATCCTCTCAAAAAACACAAATTTCAGACGAAAATAAAGTTAAAAATACAGTTCAACCTAACCAAACAGATTGCTAAAATCAATGCAATGCCGAATATACTCGAATTTACCTAGTATTGGCCAAATTGCAGCCTAATTGATCAGAATTTACTAAATGTGTAGAGGTGTTAATTGTACATTTTCTGAAAATCTGACCCATATGTATATTATATATAAGTGTCACATTCGTTAATACACAGTTAGTATGATATCTCTGCAATTTTTTGTTCGCCTAATCATTGACACTTTCATCTTCGAATAATGTATTCGGGTGAAATCGCCAGAAAATGTACGATTCGCCTTCACCAATCCTCTCAAATAACACAGGTTCATGACAGAAATGAGGCTCAAAATACAGTTCAACATAACGGGACTGATATTTTCAATAAATCTAGTACTATTATAATCAATACATGCATATATTATATTTACCATTTTGTCAGAAATTAATCAATAATTCTGCCAATTGTACATCGACTCTGACCCATCGATCTGACCCATTTATATTTCGAAAAATAAGTATCCAATGGAGAAACTGTATTTGTAAGCCACATCCAGCCATATAACGTTATAATTGCGTTTGTTAGAGACAATTTTCCGGTCTTTGCATAATTACTCGCTTCGTAACACAACATTTCATATGTTCTAACTCGGGTAAATCTAGTGCAAAAATACATCGCAATGTAGCCTAGGGAAGGTGGTGGTTATTCCTCTTCTGCTCTGTACTAGCTATATAGTGGCTTATACATATGTTGCCTCTGACATTTCCAAGCACTGCAAATCACAGAAGATATGCAGATGAATACAACATAGTGGATGTCCTCTCTTGGAGTGGGTTTGCTCAGGCCCAAAGGCAGATTTCGAGTAGGATGCTTGAATAATGGGCAACCTTCAAATTTCAACTCAATATTGGATTTAAAATATTATATTCTTGTCAAACGAAGTAATAGGCGACTTTCTAATATCTTATACGCATCTGTGATGGGCCGGAGTTATCGCATATCGTTTGATTGTAAGTGTTAAACCACTAATGGGTTAATGGGAGATAGTAATGGCAACCGATGCCTTATTTACCAGGATTACCAATTGATCAATTAAATTCAAAATGTTCCTTTTTGTACTATTAGAAGCATATATAATGAATCTGTATATATATCTAACTGTTGAATATCATCCCTTATGACGAGTGAGTCATATTTATTATATATACGCATTGCTCTGAGAGCAACTTATCTAGATCGACTAAGTTATATATACAGTGCGTGTGTGTCACTAGTGAGTTATGTGTGGTGGTAGTCATGACAACCTGTGTTGTTTACCAAATTTACTGCCAGAATTCAACTCTATGACGCAAGAAATGATTTCTATTGATATTGTTATATATAGGGCCTATGAACGAATATAAATCAGTTAACTAACTCTTTGCCATCAGTCGCTTAGAACATTGCACTCGTTGCGATGCAATTCGTGTCTTATTCATGTTCCTTCAACCAACTCATTAGTTACCCTGTTAGAAATTCATACAGGTTAACTAATGCAGCAACTTGTGCAATATGCACACCCCTTCAACCAACTCGTTAGTAACTCATTTATTATTTGCCTTTATCATATATATACGCATATCTCTGAGAACAACGTATCTAGAGTAAGTTATGCACAGTGCGTATTTCACTAGTGAATAACGTGTGTTAGTCATAGCAACCAATGCGTTTTTACAAAGTTGAGGGCCAAAGTTCAACTTCAAGGCTAAAAATTGTTTTCTATTTATATCATTAAAAGCATATTATACTAAAACACTTAACTAACTCGTTGGTTTCAGTCACTTAGAATATTGGTGCAATGTTAACGCTCCTTTAACCAACTAGTTAGTTACACTGTAGTCAATAATCTATGAAGACTCATTTTGAAGCCATTGTGTGGACTTTTCCAGAAAGTAATTCCGGCGGTTCAGTTGGCGGGGGGCGGCGTATACCACTCAGTGAAAAACACATGCAACGTTAAATATAAGGTTAATGATGTTTAATATAGGATACGTATGTAATACAAATAATTAGAAGGGGTCAAAGTCAGACTGGCGGCGAGAGTGGGAAGCTGAGACCGGAGGGGTAATTTGGGGCATCACAGGAGGAACTGACAAGTAGGAAATATATGATGCGCCACGGGAAAAGTACAAAAAATGGTTGCTAATACCATCGTATTTTAGATGGGATTATGCTGGTTCCAACAATGCTAACCATTAATTAGCACACCAATGAAGTATTTTTATATTTTTGTATGTTTGACAAAATGTTACTGATATTTCTGGATGGACAAATTGGTTAAATATACTTCTTTAGGATGGCCTCATATACAGTCTTGAAATTTGATACAAGCACTGATACTTCTAAGAGCAATAACCACTCCAAATATAAAAGATATTCTTACAAGTCAATCTTGTGGGGAAAAAACATTTGAAAAATATCCCTTTCGCGACGTGAGAATCATATTTCTGTGACACAACAAATACATAAGAGCGCTGGGAGGTAACCATAGAAATCAGGTCAGAAGTCTATATACCTGCTGCTTACCTAACCCTATACACTCAACCACCTCCCTCAGTCCACTAGTTAGATACAGGTGTGTATCTAAAGAGCTGCTCATAAAATTCACCTTCAACCTTTTCAGCTCGGGACTCATGGGCTCACTTCTATTTCACAAGCATCATCGATCACAGCTATAGGTGATAATATACGAGCAAATGCAATCGAACAACATGATAATAAAAATTGTAAAACTGTACTATAGTTTTCTTTGTTCACACGCAATTCCTTTTTCCATGCATGTGTTTGTTTTGATTTTTACTACACTGCATAGCGAGCTTTGATTTGTAGATAACAATCTATTATTATTATTAAAAATTCAGATTTATTAACAGCTCTAGGTAGCTCCTCTTCTCAGGTTGTTAATATACAGTTTGTTTGAGACCTACTTAGAGTAAACATCAAAGCGACCCAATGGTAACCCTACGGCGAGCTGCTCCAAGTAGATCTCAAATAGAGTGTAAGATGCTGATTCTATAAGACTATGTAGATAAACGCAGTAGCTGGATGGGGATAGAAGATAAGAGATGAAATGCATGAAGGTGTAGTGTTAGGCATAGTAATACTATAGAGTCCACATCTTTAGTGTTAGAAGTATTATTATGGGCAATGTGTCACAGGAAAATGAATCACAAGTCGCAAAATTGATATTTTCCAAAGTGATTTATTCACAAGAACCCTTGTTTTCATTATTGGGGTGCTTAGCGCTGATACCAAATATACAAAGACTGTGTACATACATACCGACTATATATCTATGCATATCTGAGTTTATCCCAAGGAGTATATTTAAGTACTTTACCATATAGTAACTGGCCATCAAGAATTATTTATGCATTAACATATAGAAGTACTTATTAGATGTCTTAATGTGTACCACCATTGGAATCCGCTTGATCTTATCTTTTAAAATATGATGGTATCTCAAAATCCATTTTTTTTGGCCAATTATGCCTCATATTTCTGTAAAACACCACTTTTTTTTATGACAGGCATAAGTGGGAGGAGGAAGGAGGAAGCATATCATTAAACAAGTCGTTCTATTGTTTTTCGTGTGAGAAGGAATGGTTTCCTTGTTTCCTCATTGTTATCCTACCCTTAACTCCCCTGTGTTGTTATCATTTTACAGTAGATCGCCCCCGCGGCCACTTAGCCCGCGCTCCCACCTGTTGGTTTTGCTTACAGAGGAGGCCACTCCTCCTCCAACCAAGTCTAACGTTGGGAGAAGGAGAAGAAGAAGCCCCGGATCTCTTGGCATCAAACCGCGCCAGAGCAATCCTGGTGACAGGCCAAAGGTGCTTCCCACCACCCGCCCAGCTCTACAGGCAGTCAACATCCCTTGTTGATAATGTCAATTTTCAACTGATTTACCTCAAAATATGCCATGATTTACTCAGACATAGTTCCCTTGACGTATACCGGGGCCTACGTGGCATAACCCCTGTAGGGACTACGTCAGATGAGGGGGGAGGGCGGGGAGGTGGGTGGGGTGGGGGTAGGGGGGAGTAAAGCGAATGTTTTCCGCAGACATAGTGCTCAGGGAAGTTACTTTTAGAAGCGCAATGTCCAGGGACCACTAAAGATGAAAGTTAATGTTCAGTTGAACAGGTTATAGGAGGGCTCGCTCCAGCAGATAGACCTCTCGGCGAAAACCCTTGCCACATATATATATAATATGGGCCATGCCCCCTTGTAACAGACAACTCCTTCAGTATGTTCTAACAACTCTAACCCGCGTACATTCCTTGGTAAAACATTGCAAAAATATTCAAACTCAGTCTAGGCTCAGAGCCTATCAGATCCCTCCAAACTGAGGAGAATTTTCCTTGTAACATCGAGCTCCTTCAAAGAGCTCGTTTAGTAATAATGTTCTAAAAATTCTGACCTGTGTACATTCCTTGGTAAAACATTAATTAAAAACATATTCAAACTCAGTCTAGGTTCAGAACCTATCTGATCCTTTCAAACTAAGGGAAAGTGACCACACAATCTCAGTAGTGGGCATGCCTACTCCAGGGCCAGGAAAGTCATTAGCATACCAATCTTATCTCATCTGATAGGTTCTGAGCCTGGACTGAACTGCCCACTCGATTTGAAAGGCAAATACACCAAAGGGTCTCTACTCTTAAAACTATCGACTATTAGATTTACGAGAGACGGGTACTATAAAGTAGGCGGAAATTAAGTATTATAAACTGTACCCATGTCAAGTAACACTACGTAATATAATCCCAAATTATCGTAGTAATATTATTAATTAATAGTCATCAATAATTAAATAAGGCGTCTACTGCAGATTCAGCCTTTCGGCGAATGGATAATTATATCTATACACACATAGGAGAAATGCATTGGATTAGCTATGACTGTGTCTGGCAGTATTCGATGCTAACCATACTTCTAAAAGCGCAAAGAGATCAAATCTTTTCTAATGCAGCCATAAGCCTCTCCCACGGGCGCCGCAATGCCGCACATAGCCCCACATCAATCTCTGTGGCAACCTTTTTGAAATGAAAAAGTTGTAAACTTTAATCGACATGGGATATCTTTTTTTTAAATTCTGCTGTATGCTCTCTCTCTCTCTCTCTCTCTCTCTCTCTCTCTTTCTTCTGTTCTATAGATCATCCTCTTCTTCTCACGTTCCCGTTCTCTTAAATACTCTTCCTTCTCTTGACTGTTCCAAGTTCTTTCAATCCTAGTGCTTCTCCCATTCTTACACCCTATGAATCGTCTTTCAATCATTGCTACCTTGTCTCGTATCTACTCATATCTCTCTCTCTTCTGGGTATTCTTGACGTGCTTATTGACTATTGAGGGAGATGTGTTCTTATAACGCTAAGTGTAGAGCTCTATAGCCGTCTGACCGTGCAAATGATGGCAACACACTCCAATCCACCGATGTCCAAGTTCGCAAGTGTATTCTTTGATCTGATTAGTTTGTAATGCTGTCTCGGACAGTCCGAAGCAAGAACACACAAGAAAGCGTCACTCGGGAAATCGAAAAGTGCCACAGAAGAAAACAAAGGCAGTCGATTATCAACTGATTGCAATTCGGTCTACTGGGTAAAACACAGAAAAAAAGAAGTTAAATCAACCTTCGGATTGCTGCAATACTTAAGTGATGCCTAGGCTTGGATGGGCTTGTATTGTGCTTGTTGATGTGATTGTGAATATGAACTAAGTCCTAGATCGTTATGTGATTATCACAAAAAGCGATAAGATCTTGTAAGGCCGCAGTAAGGCCAAAAATCGGTGTTGATTGTACTACTATCTTTGTTTTTATTCTCTTGCGAACAGACGTCTGATATATATTTCTTTTTTACTTGAGGCAAATATATATATACGTCTGATATATGTATATATATTTCTTTTTTACTTGAGGCAAAAAGAAAGAACTCTTGTTTCCTCTGTATGTAAACTGCCTAACAAGGAGTATATTACTCTACTATAGCTATTGGGTAACGACTGAACAAAAATTAAGATTCAAGATTTTCAGGGAAGGTAAAACAATATCTATATTGATGTATATACTAGTTAAATGTTTAAAACGAGTATATTTATTTAATTTGGAGATGAGACATATCACATCTGGGAAATTCTGCCAAATAACTAATGTTTTAAAAAAAGGCTTAGAACCAATCAGATGAAATGAGATCGGTATGCTAATGGCTTTCTCGGCCCTGGAGTTGACCCTCCACTACCGTCATAATGTGTTTTACCATCCTCCCAAGGCAGAGCCAGATTATCCAAATCGAACTGAAAAAGGCGAAAGGAGGGACGGCCTGCTGTTGGGAGGATGGATGGGTCTCCTCAGTTTGGAGGGATCTGATATAGGCTCTGAGCCTAGACTGGATGCATTATATAGAAATAGATCCCCAAGCAGGTTTGGTTTGCAGTTAATATGTCATATTACATGACTTCTCTTTGTGCCCTGTCGTACATATAACTACATTACTGTATCACTACATAAGCTAGGGACTGGTTTGCACGCTCGTCCACTGTGCATGCATGGGACAAACATGCATTTCCTATACTACCCATGCACTGAAGGCATTTTAACGCCACGCATACATTTCCTGTACACATACATGTATATGCAATAATCGTGATCCCGGATCTGGGCTTGCATGTCACAGCAAAAGAGTACAATATTATTTCTATTACTAGAAGTAGTTTTACATACATCGTAGAAAATGGCTGATAATACTGATACATTATACTACGTCTAATCACGTTTCCATATGTAACATGTATTTGATTTATTCTAAGACATTCGTTGAATATTGTCTATGGTTAAAGTCTATAGGCTCAGAGTTGTCTCTCACTCCTGACCGCAACATGCTGTTAGAATACCATTAAGACGCCTATTCCAGGACCGGGAAAGTAATTATTTAGCAAAGAAGGCTTGAAATTTTGCACATAATATATTCAATTATTGACCTACCATTCTTATCTAATCTGAGAGTCTCTGAGCCTAGACTGCCCAGCTGCCATACTGTCTCGTGTCAGGAAATAATACGCACATATATATATATAAATATATATATAAATGCGTTTGTGTAATGTTATATGACCATATGCCTCCTAACCTATAAGGCATCACCAGATAGGATTACCATACATCATGGAATCTGTGTGGATTTCGGATAAACTGGAAAAGTAATAGAACCTGACGTTATTTGAACACCTATCAAAGTAATTCAAGGACCTGATAGTGTTTTTAAGTTGCCTATGTGATGTGTTACAGAGAAATCAGTCGTAGCTAGTTAATAGAATACGTGATTTATTCACAAGAATTCTTTGCAGGAATGTTTTTATTTTTGTGCTGATTAGCCCTCTTAGTCGTCTAGATATGTGTATCAAGCCTGTACTGAATAGATTATATGCGTTTCAAATGACACCCACCGGAATATATTTCACTACTTTACTATTGTGATTGTCTGCACAGAAATATTATTTCAAACATAAAATGATATAGAAGTACTTATTAGATATCCTAATGTTTAACATCATTGAAACCCGCCTGATCTCATCTGTTTAGATATGATAAAACAACACACGTGCCAATAATAATTCCTCATTGTACCCCACTGACGTAGGTACACCTCAAACAGCATGGGCATATACTATATTTTGAAATGGTTGTAAATTGATAAAGTCACATCCATGTATGGACCGGGAATGGCGTGTATAATTGTACGCTGTGATATTGTCCAGCAGCATGTTGAATGCTCAATGACCTTCACCTTGCCGTCGCTGGATGGATGTCGTCTGCATGTCAACACCAATGAAGGGTTTCGCCTCTCAGCACAATGTGTCCAGACTGGCTTTGCAAGACTCCTCCTTATTCCTCCATTAACAGGGAGAATAGATGGAACCCCAGCATTACAGGGACTAATGATTAATTACCGAAGTCTGTGTCTTAGAGGAAGGGCTCAGGGAAGTTGTAATTGGGTGAGATCCCCTGTAAATGTACAATTCTTCTTGAACAATCCGCACAAACAACCCAAATTTAAGGTAAAACTGAGGTTTAAAATACAGTTCATCATAACCGAACAGATTGTGCCAGTCAGTTTTACATAACCGAACAGATTGTGCCAGTCATTGCGATATAAAATATATGATGTGTCACAGGAAAATGAGTCATAAGTAGCAAGAAATGAATTTTGAGATGCCATCATCATAAGAAACAATATGAGATCAAGCAGATTCCAATGATGGTAAACATTAGGACATCTAATGAGTATGTCTATATTTTGTGTATGCATGAAATAAAGGTAGCTATATTCTTTATGGTCAATCATGCACTAAGTAATTAAATATAATCCTTAGGATAACCTGTATATGTAACGCATATATAATAATGTATATATTCAATACATAGCTTTGAAATTTTGCACATTATATATTCATGCTGCTATAGCAGTGCTAAACATCCAAAACATCATCATATTCTCATCAAGGGTTCCTGTGAAAAACATTTGAAAAATATCATATATGTTTTTTGTCACATTTCTCAGCATCTAGCGACATTGACTCACTTTCGGTTGTGTACATATGTTGCCGACCTGAGCCAATGGCAGTTGATTTAAAGGCCCAGCATAATAAGGGTGATTAACAACGTGCAGTGCATTCACTACCGGGCGTTTCTACACCTCAACATATTGCCTCAGTCAAAGGACATCATCAATAGAAGACACATTGATTCAAGGGCTGAGGCCACTGGCTAATAGATTAATGAAATCTTTAATGCGAGGAGACTGGTATTTTTGAGTGAGAGATCGCGGTAATACTACAAGAGGAGAACTGATCCGGCTTAAACAAATCTTGAGATAATGCAGTTGGGTGCTTCTGCTGATTGTCTCCAGTCACAATAAAGTCAAAGTGGTCTGGTAAATCCAGCTCATCTTTCCCTCATCAGAACATTTTAATATTGAGACAAAAGCCGCCTACAGACTGCATTTAATTACACTCAGTGAACTGAACTTCCTCATGGATTTTCAAGCTGTATTCTCAGCTAAATTAAAATATTATGACCAAAATAATCTTACCAAATTTACCGATATTATGACTTATAGAACTGAATTCATCAATATTATGCTGCTGTTATATGTTCATACAAGAATTCGAAGTCGAATTGGCCCAGAAAAAACGGAGTTCAGCGGGTCCCTAAAATAGAAATGTGGACTTTTATGAAGCCCTCTAGCAAAGACAGCCAGCCAAAATCCTCCAAAACTTTGGTCAAATGACTATAAATGAAAGAAGTATAAAGTCTTTTGTTTTTGTGAGGTGTTCATATTATACCAATATAACGGTACAGTCAAGGATCATAGCCTCTCAGATCATAAGAATAGTATGTCAGTGATTGGTCGCCTCCTGAGCTAATTGGATTTCCCAGCCCTGGAGTAGGCGTCCTAATGGGATTTTAATGACATTTTGTGGTTTGGAGCGAGAGGCTTTCCCTCTGTTTGGAAGGACTCCCTCAACTCTGAGCCTTAGTGTCCTTAATAGCGAGGTGTTCGGATTATAGAGGTGTCCGCAAGTAGGATTTTTAGGGACTGTTCATTTTGAACCACTAGGGAGAGAGTAGAATTTTCGGGGCGGGACTCTGAAGGGGGCGGCATCGTTTTCTGCGCAGAATCTAAAAGTGTGTGTGGAAGGGGGGGGGGGGGGGGAGGGGGGGGACATCTTTTTTTGCACAGACTCAGAACTACAATGATGTAGGGGGGTCATGAAATCTTGCACAAACTTTCAAGGGGGGGGGGGGGGGGAGTGGCAAGACATTTGGCACAAGATTTTAAGGGCGCCATATACAATTTTTCACAGGAATCTTTCCCAAATTATCCCCTCCCCCCTAAGTGGTTAATTATGAACAGTCCCTTATGCCATGATAGCTGTGCGTATCCACAAAAACATGGCCAGATTAGACCATGGCATAAACATGCCTGGATTTCACTAGCGGAATCCGCTTTTCGAATGCAACCAATTTACTCCCGCTATTTTGATTGGTTACGTAATTCTAGCTGCGCCAATCAATGACGCTCATTTCATGACGCTCATTTCATGACGCAACGTTGTAGGCGCTTGTTTTTGCCGAGTCAGAGGGTTGCGAGACATGAAATGAAGGTAAATAACTCTTAAATAACTCTTAAATATATATCATGGCATAAAAATATAACTCGTGCCTTTTGGTGAGTGTCTTTCACGCGTGCCTTCGGCACTTGTGAAAGACACTCACCAAAAGTCACTTGCGTTTTGTGAATACGTTGCCCCATATGCAGCTCGCGTTTAGTTATATCTTATTACTGTACATATATAATTCATTCTCTCCAATTCGGCCTTTCCCTCAGTTTGGAGGGATCCTCTTAGCTCTAAGCCTAGACTGCGTCCTCGACAGCTATACGTTATAGAATTCGATAATTGTGGAACCACCTTGTTCCATAAATTAACAGTTACAGACGCATCGTACAATTCTCCCTATTTATTAGGTCCTCTTTCCTTCAGATCCTTCAGAAATGTGGCAACTCAAGAGTCATTCTTTTCTGGTTTTTATACCAATCGAGTTAGCCCTGCCTGCATTGCCTCAAAGAGAACACAGGCGAGGCAGCCCACGCTCTTACAAGGACACAGAGACCAATGCACATTCGAATGCCAATTTTCACATAAAAGCCAAGTATAATACTCTAGTTCTCACGCAGAATACTATCTCTCGTACCCAGAAGAGGATGAAGGCAGGAGCAAGATGCCTCACCGTCCTGTCTGGGTTGTAAATCCGTCTGGCTATAGAGGAGCACGGTCATAATGGCTGTAGTTAGTCCCGGGGACGTCCACCTTCCATGTCACCTTTATGATCAGGCGGGACACAGAATGCATCCGATCCTCCTCTTGCCGAGTGAAGGGAAACATCGTTACGGAGGTCCTCATCATAGCAGGACTGGCGTCTGTTGCATGATGAGGTATTCTTAATTATAGATTTATGATTATTGGGACAAGTTGTCAGAAAATGTATAATCGCCAGCTCTACACATTTAGTCGATTCTGCTAAATTAGGCAATTGAACAGTGATAAGTTATATTTTAGATATGTTGGAGTATATTTGGCATTATTTGATTGAAATATCTGGTTATTCTAAACTGTATTTTGACCTTGATTGTTGTCTAAATTTAGGTTATTTGACAGCACTGGTAGAGATTAATTGATTATTTTCCGGCAACTTCACCCTATTATATCGTATGTGAAAATCAGTAATAATTCGGGGAAAAAAATAGATTTTCAGGTACCATCATATTTGAAAAGATCAGATTAAGGGGATTCCAACGATGTTAACATAAAATGTATAAATACTATTTAGACAGGAAGTCTAAATAGTATTTATTATATGTGCATTCCTCTTCAGAGGTGCAATAAGTGGGGTGCAATAAATACAGGATAACTAACGAGTTGGTTGGAGGATTGTGAATATTCCACGAGTTGCGCAGCAACGAGTGCAATATTCACAATCCTTCAACCAACGAGTTAGTTATCTGATTTATTATATATGCTTTATATAAGACAAAACAATGAATATTTTGTAGAAATATTATCAAATTATGACCTTATAAGATGCTTGATCATGCCTTTGTTTGTGTAGGCTATAGGCCTATGACTAGGCACCGCGCTGTTCTACCACCAGCAGGCCTTGCCGCAAAGGAAACCAAGTTGAGAAAAATAGCTCACAGTTCCGAATCGATTTCAGACACTTTAAATCTTTTAAAAATAAAGTAATCCCTTGACAAAGGGTAGTCTTTGATAAGGATGAAAGGATTTTAGTTTATAACTTGATTTGATAGCTTTATTACACTTCTACCTGCGTTGAAAGTTACGACGATCTGACAACCAGGTCATTTTGTTGTCACTTGGCCACTGCGGGAAAATCTCTCACGTTTTCTAATCAATTTACAACCTTTTCACAACTTTAAATGTTTTAAAAACACAAGTAATGCTTTAACTAAGGATAAACTTAAATAAAGTTGAGAGTATTTTAGTTTATTTCCTTCATTTGATCTATATTTTACCGTTCTGCCTCCCGCCCTGCCTGCGGTGAAATCTATAATCATGCTAATGGCATGATTCCCCTCAGTGTCTACTTTTGGCGGCCTTTTTGTCATAGGCGGCTTTGGTATGCTACTCAGAGCGTGGAGTTGTATACGGCACAACTCAGAGCGTGGAGTTGTATACGAACACAACATATACAACTCCACAATACGTTGTTTCAACGGCAACGCATATATAATAAAAGTACGATAAAAAATGTTGTTGTCTAAAAATAGCCCCAACGTTACCTCCACACAGTAGGCCTATGCCTATGGATTTGTTGACATGCTTTGCGGAGTGATTGGACTGTCTCTGACACTTGTTTCACTGAGTGGGCTACTTGTTAGTGATATCTGATGATTTACCCATGATATTTGATCATTATTGTATGCACATATAATAAATATGGAATGGAACTCGCCATCGTAATAAAACAATTATTTGACTTGATTTGTTTGTGTAAGCACTCTGCCTTGGTGCATCATGCTTACACGGACAAATCTCATCCAATAAATTTTCGATTACTTGCTGCTCGTTTCATTCTCTCTATTTTTACATTTTATGTTGTTGTTCTTTTATGTTTGAAAAAAAAGTTTGCAATATTTCTGGGTAGACCATTATTAGTAAAGTAGTTGACATACTCCATAGGATGACCTTAGAAACGCAAGGATAATATTTAATACACTATCCTGAAATTTGGGACATGTATTTATATGAATTAAAGCACTAGATATCCCGAACATGAGAACAATCCAACAAAGAGATCTTGTGAATAAAACACATCACATACTGCATGTATTGTATCCTTATCCCTAATGGTCCCCATTGGGTTTAGTAGTACAACAATAATAAGGATCCGTCACGCTCTAGAGCACACTGTATCATTATGTTAACGCTATCTCATGCAACACCTGCAAAATAAGAATATGTTGTGCAACTGGCCCCTGACACCTTGAAGACATTAATATAACTGGGATATTGTTCCGGCTGTGCACCACTTTCAGGACAGGGCCATCAGACTCTGGTGCAAACATGTAAAACATGGATAACTTGTCCGTTTGTGTGAGAACCCTTGTCAAGGTGATCATGACACATGGGCTTTAATTCTCTCACTCGGTAACCATGCAGGCTTTACTATACCCATGCCTGTAAGATTCAATGAACTGCCCTTGTAATGTATATATTAACTCCATATTGAGCTATCATGAAACAGAAATAGGGGAATTGCATGTGCCACTTGCCCATGTCTTTTGCAGTGCATGTTGGGATAGATTCAGGATTGACATACAAATATATAGCGATATTTGTATCGAAATTTACAAGAATGTTGTCACCAATATCATATCTTGTATAAATGCATTATAACAGCCTAATGCATGATATGATGGGAAACCTGAGTTATGGAAACGTGTATATAACACATGGATATTGATTTGAGAAAGGTTAAAGGTCTCTCAGAGGTCTCTGATGATGGGAAACGTGTATATAACACATTGACATATTGAAATCGAAACGTGTATAACACATTGATATTGACATTGCAGCACTGATAAATATTCCATCCTGAACATGGCATGTTTTTTTTATACAGATTTGACACTGACATACACCTCCCATAACTCCATGCGAATCAAGATTCAAGATGACGGACATGCAAGTGCCCTATTACACCTTCACTAGGAACTAGATATGGTCAGTAGATACAGTTTCAGGACATTTATTGCAACTTATGTCTGATACAATCATAACAAGTCTGACCTCAGTAGAGCCATCTGATGAAAGCAATCTCAATACACGCCATATGCATGATATATAATCCGAAGTGGTAATATTATCACTCGAAATTATATTTCAGTATCGAGTTTTACTTTAGTGAGCGCGCAAGTAAAAGTACTTTATCTGATCTGGTCTGACAGCTGCGGTATGATGAGACGAAGCCATATTTTAATCCAGGGAAGGAAGCCATATTTCTGTAAGGACACGCTTTTCATCGATATAAACTAATACGATTCGCTCGAAATTTCGCTCGAAATTTTCGAATTCTCGGCGTCATATCACACTAGCTTCACTTGTGTGAATAGAAGACATGAAAATAGTGTGCTTTGGTTGATTGCTTTCATATGTTCATCCGCAACCTAAGATACATGAGGTTTCTCGCAGCAATAATTGTCATCCAGGACATCACTGTAAAATGCAGGTTTCCTGTGCATATATGTTTGTTTGTTTGTTTTATTCATAAGCTCATGTATCAAGTACAACATTTTCAGCATATATAAACATACTTAAATAATAATAATACAAATTACTTTATGAAATCATACATTCACTAGTCAAATTAATAACATAATATGTGTCATATAAATAGGACAGAGGCCTTGCATTATGCATGATAGGGTCGTATCTTAAAGGCCTCTTAGCACCATCATAAATTTATAAGTACGAGGGCTTTATGGTACAAGGGCTGGTTCATAAGCTCATGCATTTGATAAATATTAAAGGTCTCTCAGATCTGTCTGAAAAAATAAATGTATAGTGCAATGCGAGTTACGATGAGAGGGAGTTTTGAGGCCTGTAAAAGTGGTTTACCATGTATACAATCGTATATAGTGCAATGCAAGTTATGATGGCAACGCACGAAAACAATTACATTAGCTGGTTATTAGATTTGATTTTGATTTGATTTTGAAAATATTTTATTCAGGACACAGACATAATTTCCATAAGACAGTACGAATATTCCCAGAATAGCCTGAGTTAGATTTACTTTATTTTACATCGAAATATTAATCAAGAAAAAATAGTAGAATACAAGTAATGTATTAGCGTATTAGCGTAATGTATTAGCGTATTTTCTAATTATCCTGTTAAATGTCTGGCCAATGAAAATATTCAAAAAAGTAATAGGGAGTTATGAGGGCTCTATATATTGTATATTATAGCGCAATTTACCTTTAATCCCCCAGATAAACATTATATGCTGCTAAAGAATCTAACAGCACTTCGCTATAAAGAGACCACGTCCTTAATAAAGGAATGCAAACAGATTTGATTGAGGCTATCAAGGGGCCTAAATTTTAAGCATCAACATTTGAAAGGCTACCGTAAAAAAACAAGTCAGCGTCAGATGCATGCACTCAGTGGCCACCTGAGCTAATTCAGCTGGACGGAGGGACCCCAGACGAAAAGCTTTGCCAAAGCAGCCGCAAGGCCATCGCTGGCTCGCAAGGCAGCTAGAGCAAGACTCGTGTCTCAGAAAGCTATGCAGATGCATTGCTCTTGTTCACATGAGGCAACATCGATGCATATCAAAAGTTCATAAAAGCGTGAAAATTATACGCGACATGCACATAATCACTCTCATACATCAAATATATCAAGTATATGAAGGGTGCAATGATGGCTGACCTATTGCTCATATATGTCTATGCTTTGGCATACTGTAATTAATTGCAATAGCGGCCTATATAAGACAATGCATGCGTTGAAGCTAATAATCGGATAGAAACCTATAGATAGAAAAGCAAAAGTTACGACAGTGGTCTTGATATCAAACTGGGACAAAGCTATCCAGACATGGAAAGCGATTGTGAAAAGCCCAAGCACAAAGATTCCTGATCAACGGGGCATTCTATGATGATAAAGTAAAACGGATAAAACCAGGTCTTCCGTACAGAATGGTAATCTATCTTGCATCAATGTACCCACTGTTGAATACCACCAGATGCAGGAACAATGATGAAACTTGGTGCTTTGTATCCAAGCTATATAGTTATATACACAGGGCAAATAATAGACATTCCACATGCTCCAGTAATTTGGTTATTGTGGCGATATTTTGATTGAATCTGCGCTCTCAGTTAACATTGATACAAAAATAAAGGTTTTCTATTTTTTGTTCCGTTCTTTTCCAATTCATGTAAAAGTCATTTGAGCAACATTTTGGTCGATTCTGTCCGGTTGTTTTTGCTACAGGGCTTCATAAAAGGCCCCATTTGTATTTCCTGTTGTGACCTCACTTATTATCGCTCAACGGTAGTCGTTTTCTCACGGCCGATTCGACTTCAAATTCTAGTTCAAACATATAACAATACTATAGGTATATCGGAGTATATTTGGTATTGCGATGATTCAAGACATCTGTTCAGTTATGTTAAACTGTATTTTGAACCATATTTCCGTCTTAGATTTGCCTTGTTTGAAAGAAAGGATTGGTGAAGGTGAAATGTACATTTTCTGACCACTTCGCCCACGCATTTACAAGTATCAAACTTGTAGTCTGGGAAGAGAAATATATCCCCGTGTGCTTATAAAACAATGAATAACAGCTCACAATATATATCTCTCCGTCCAACACAGATGTAAAAAAAGGCCTTTAATCTTTAAGGGCTCACACATACTCAAACATCTATATAGCCAATGCTGGAATGATCAACTCGCGGGTTGAGACAGATGGCCTCAGACCTTATGTAAAGGAATTAAGGTCCCAAGACGTGTGCAGCATGACAGCAACATCAGCCTCCTGACTGTAAACTTCCCCGGCTTCGTGGAGGGCCTCAGCATGGCCCCAGTCAGGGGCTTAGATGTGAGGTCAATGCACAAGATCCAGGGTCTCAGGAATTAAGTCATTTGAAGGGTGGACGCGCAGCAATAAACACACTAAGTTCACGCTGCTGTCCAGCCTTTTCTCAATTCAGAAAAGTAAATTCTCAGCTGCAAATTTGAAACTGATATATATGTGTACGACTATTACCTGAATAAATATTTTGGAAAGAAGAATTGCAATTAAGATATTTGCTGGTGTTTTCTATATGTCATCTCGATTCAGCTCTCTGGTCCTGGGTATGACCATAAAGGGCCTTTCTGTCTCTTTTCTCTGTCTCTCTCTCCTTTTTTCTCCCTGTTTCCTGGGTATGATCATAAACTGCCTCCCTCTCAGCTCTACCGCCATTGATAATATGATAACCATATTAAATGTGTTGATAAGGACGTAAAGCAACCAATCTCACTCACTCACTCACTCGATTCAGCTCTTAAAGGGCACAACTCTTCAAATAACAAAGGTTTTCAATAACAATGAGATTAAGTAATCCAAGAAGGATATATATAGTAATGACTTCCATAAAAAAGGAGTAATTACAGAAATAACTCGCGTCTTAAATTATTAACACATTCTTATTAATTGTCTGGCAAAAGTTTGCATTCTGTGCTAGTGAAATAAAACAAACAAAATAGGTTCGCAAATTAATTGGTAATACTATGCACGAAACTCAAGACGGTACCTCGGGCAAGGATTGTTTATCCACGGGAAACCTAAGACCAGACACATATCAAGTCACAACGTGAAGTTTCCTTTCAGTTTAAAAAGTTAAATTGCCTGTTTTTAAAAAGGCCAAAGAAAGCGGGATGTTGGTTGAAATGGCACGGTAGTTAAAATGAATGATGGCTTGATCTATGTCCCAAACTGCTAAACCAGTCTGAAGCACTGCAGGAAGTTCCCCCTTACACCTTGTACATTGTGCGAGTACCGCCCGCTATAAATATCTACAGAATATCACCATTTAATATGAGAACCAATGCATTGAGTGCTCACTAAAGGGAGAATAATGGTCTAATGTAACGATAAAAAAAGGCTGGAAATAAGCTCGTTATGATCATGAGAACTATACATGGCACGTACAGCCCTACAAGTGATTTATATGCTGAACAGGGCCCCCAGGTCGGGGACGAGGGCGAGCCTGCGCTGCGGTAGCCAGAATAGATTTGTGATGTGTTGCAGAAAATTGAGTCATAAGTCGCAGAAATAAGATTTTTCAAATGTTTTCTAACTTGAACCCTTTCGCAGAATATTTCCATTTCTTGGATGTTTAATGCTGTTAGTAGCATGAATACATGTGGCAAATTTCAAGACTGTGTATTATGTCTCTGCATATCTGAAGTCGTCTGAATGGAGTAAATTTAACTACTTTACCTTGATTGATCTTCAAGAATATCTCTAAAATCTTTGTCAAGCATAACAAAATAGAGAAGGACTTATTTGATGTCCTAATGTTTACCATCATTGGAATCCGCTTGATCTCATCTTTTCAAATATATGCTGATATCTCAAAATCAATTTTTTCGACTTATGCCTCATTTTTCTGTCACGCACCACATTTAACAACCAACCTCTGGCACCCTCAAATACGTTTGGGAGCTTACTCAATAACTCCATCATAAAAACAAAGATATGGCGACTCCAAACTGTGATCTATCAGCCGCCGTATCAGCGATGCGACCCCTGGATTCCCTGAATGATCCCATATATAATGGGTCAGATCGACAGAAAATGTACAATTCGCCTTTCCCAGTCCTCTCAAATAACCCAATTTAAGAGAAAGAGACGTTCAAAATACAGTTTAACATAACCAAGCGTAATTATATCTTTAATCAACCCAATGCTAAATATACCCGGATACTCCTATAGCATTTGTGATGTGTTGTATGTATGCAGGAAAATGAATCAGAAGTCGCAAAAAAAGGATTTTGAGATATCATCATTTGAAACGATGAGATCAAGCAAATTGTAAAGACGGTAAACATTATATAGGACATCTAATAAGTATTTCTATATTTTAAGTTGGATATTTTTATTTTTGAAAGCAAGTTTGCAATATTTCTGGGTGGACAATTACTAGTAAAGTAGATCGATAAATATACTCTATAGGATACATAAGATATATTTAATACACTGTCCTGAAACGTGGTGTACATGTATTCATACCACTGCATGATGGTGCTCGATGCCCCAACAATGAGAACATTCCTACAAAGAAATCTTGTAAATAAAACACTTTCTAAAAATTCCATTTTGCGACTTGTGACTCATTTTTCTCTAACATATCACATTTATCATCTTCCAGCTTAAATCTAGCAAAGGTCACTAAATTTCTGGCGATTACAAGTACAAGTTCTGACAATCTGACCCCTTTAGAGATAACGCTGCATGGTCATCGCTTCTGGTCCGGTATATAAATATATATATTCTCCCAGAATATCCCCTATATTCGTCCGCGATGCTTTTTGACCAGATGACAGAAGAGATGGCGTGCTCTGTTCCGCAAATAGAACCATTACACGTGGGCCGGTGGGACATTTAAGGATTAGAAATGCAACAAAGACAACTTCTGCTTGGGTGGCTTGCTCAGACAAGCCTGAATAAAAGCGAGTGGTGCGAGTGAGGCGGAAAGGGCTTTCAGAGATGGGATGGCTCACAGGTTGCTGTGGAGTTGGAGTATATGAAAGAGTGGATTACCAAGGGGAGTCCCAACTTGGTCCCAGTCAAGGCCTGCGAGGCTGGGAAACTAGTGGGTGGTTTATAGTTAAAACAATGCTAGCAACAATGTATACTGTCACCTCATGATAGATGTAGCACACATAGCCCAGGACGTATATTGTGCACAGTTTGTGGAGGCCTAGAGCGACCATTGCCAGCAATATGGAGAACACTGCATCCGCATTGATACTTGTTTGTGCAGAAGGAATGTTTACATAACAGATACATATCAGAACGAGCGCGGTATGGCATAGACGACCTGGTTATGGAGCAGATAATCACTGCCCTTCTTATCATCAAACTCTTGAATTCTTTTTACACTTTGATGAAATACAGGATTCTATCTATAGATTTAAGTATCTATCTATTTATACACTGTTTTTATTTGAATATAATGATTTATTTAGACATAAAGTTCAATTTCGCCCGTAAACTTAGTAAAAAAAGGCATTGGTTGCCATGGCTCTCACACATAACTCACTAGTATAGTGATATATATGCTCTGTCCATTACTCACTCTAGATACATTGTTCTCAGAGCAATGCGTATATATGATAAGTATATAGATATACCTGTATGTCTATTTATCTATCTATTTATATGTCTATCTATATCTATCTATTTATTTTTATGCTCACAATATATCTGCAAATATCTGCCCTTTTCATTTTGGTGCTTTAACTAAAGAAAGTAATTTAATTTAACCAAGATCGACTTTTCTTTTCTTACATCATTCGCTCTCAGTTGATCTAACTTGATGAACTGGCAGGCACATAAACAGTTAGCAGCCTGGCTATATACATACCTATAAACCTAGTATTTATCATTTTCAGCTTAATTTATCAGAATTGATTAAATGTGTAGAGCTGCCGATTATAAATTTTCGGACGATCTTAATGTAGAGCCCAAACATGTTTTCCCTTGCTGCTTCTTATCCCCAAGCGTAACCTTGATATAAAAAGTATTTATTGGAAAGACCCCTTTTATTACAAGATCCGCCTTCATGAAATGTCCCCAGTTTTGCCTACATCACCATCCAAACTCTTTACTTTTTGGCTTGAAATAAAAGAGTTAATTGCACAGATTCCTATGAAGGCCATTCGGGATGCCCCTTGTGAAGAGGCAAGAAAAAAGTGGTGAGGAAAATAATTGTTTTTCACGAATGAAGGAGCAATAAATTGCATAGGTAATGCAGGGAACTGATTACACGAGTCTTTATTGCTTCTTTCAATATTTCCCAGTAAAAGGTTTAATCCTTATAATCCAGATATCATCAGACAAAGTATTCATTGGAAGTAAAGGTCCCATGTAATTCACTATTGCCCTCTTTGGATTACTTTGACATTGGGTGGGGAATACTTTGGTCTCAAAACAGTCGCAGAGGAAGGGCAGAAGGCGGGAGGGAAGCCCGCCCAGGCTCGCCTGCACATAGCTACACGTTTAAGGCTCAGCGATTCCAAATAAGCCCGACAGAACCGACTTACCCTTGGGAGCCTAAAAGGGACAGCCTTTTAGAGGCAACAAGAGCTGATAGGGACCTGTTCCCATGTGCTCATCTATCCAAAAGTAATCCATTGTTTCCTTTTTTCGTGTGGTGTATGTTTGTTGTTCATTGTAGTTATTTTTACAAAAGGCACATAGATATTTGGATGTATACGCAGAGGAACAGAGGGGGAAGGAAAGGGGGATTTGCATCTCCACTATCTTAAGTAAAAAAATGATTAAAAAAAATCCGTGTAAAACCTATAGAAAACATTTTATGTTGCTCATGGAATATCTATCGCTGCTCCAATGTCAATATCCATGTGTTATGCATGTTTCCAAAAACAAGCCTCCATCGTTCCCACCATGCATTTGTATTTTATAGATCCTTTACCCAAGCTATGATATTGGTGAACAGATTCATGCATTTTTCGATAAAAATGTTACTTAATAGATTTGTTTGTCGGATTTGAACTGAATCCATCCCAGCATGCACTGCAACATACATTCGCAGTCAGACATACAAATCCCCTATTGCATATGTGATTATGGTAAAAATCGACCATAAACATCCGAAAAACACCAACGGTCATAGGGTGTCAGTTTTTTTTTCGTATTTTAAGTTTCAAATTTAGATGAACATCTTTTTAATTGTTCATACATTTACAATGTCTAGGTTAAGAACCATCACCCGGCGTACAGCCAAGCATCATGACGGACATATCAAGCAAATATCATCGTTATGTTGTCTTGCAAAGGAATATTAGCTGCTAAATCTGCATACGTATGCTAATGCACTAATAATGTATGCATCCAAGTTGATGAGTTTAACCTTATTCCAAAAGGTCTCTTCTTCTTAACGACTGGAGCAACCAGCCCATCTAGTAAGTCTAGTATGTGAGTGAAAGGGTAATGGAATGTGCGAGATGAACCCACTGGAAGTAGTTTGCCGATACAGGCAATCTGAACACAGCCTGTATACATGCTTACCAACTAAAATCCATTTAAAGCTGCGCTCTCTGTTAACATCATTCAAACACTAAATATTCTCTACTTAAATTCTTATAGCATTCTTTTCCAACCCATCTAAAAGTCAGTGAAGCAACATTTTGGAGGATTTAGTCGGATTGTTTTGCTACAAAGCTTCGTTAAAAAAGTCTACATTTATATTTTGGGGACCCACCGAAATCCTTTTCTGTGCCGTCTTCACTAATTATCGCTCACCGATCTCGGCCGATTCGATTCAAATTCTTGTATAAGCATATTACAGCAGCAGAATATTGCCCCGTAAGTCATAATGTGAGTAAATTTGGTAAGATTTATTTTGTCGCATTAGCTTAGAATGCAGCATTAACCAAACCAAATGAATATCGAGTGTGCCTGCTCCTATTCACTCACCATTGGGTTGCTCGGTACACAGGTACACACTTAAATGCACCACAATAAATTATGGGTCAGGCCGTCAGAAAATGTACAATTAACAGCCTCTATACACTTTGAATAAATTCTGTAAAATTAGGCAGACAATGATAAATATTAGGTATATTTGATTATATGTGGTATTAGATTGATTCAAAATATCAATTTCGTTATTTTGAACTATAATTATTTTGAACCTCATTTTGTCTTAAATCTGTATTATTTGAGAGGATTGGTGAAGGCGAACTGTACATTTTCTGCCAACTCCCCCCACTAATGTGCCAAGTGATAATTGCCCATCATTGCCTCATGTTTCAAACCACCCACTTACAATATAGTAGGCAGTCAAATTGACTTACTATTGGTACCATCTTAGAAGCAAAAGGCTATTCCTGTTGCTAACCTAACCTATGCTAACCTGGGGCGGTCGTGCTTTTGGCAAGGCTACAAGTGAGCTGCAAGGCTTGAGGCATTCTTTGTATAACAGTGGGTATAGTATTCATAGGCCAGCGGTAGTTAGGGGTCCTCGAGCAGCCCAAAGAGCAACTCATGGCCTGAAGTGCACTCGAAGATGATGAGTTGGTCCCTTTGTGTTAGATCCGTCATAACTAAAGCTTCCAGTTACCTAGCCATATCAGGGGTCGGGGTGTCAGGAAAATGTACACTTCGCCTTCACCAATCCTCTTAAACAACAAACTTGAACACGAAAATGAGTTTCAAAATACAGTTTAACATAACTGAACAGATCTGATCTCTTGAATCAACGCAATACCAAAACATACTCAGGTGTATCTAGTATTTACTATTTTTCAGCCTCATTTAGCCAATTTGTTTAAGTGTGTAGAGCTGCTGATTTTCCGACAATCTGACCCATTAGATGCAAAGATCTAATTCTTTATCCTTTATATTATATAGCAATACCGTCTCTGTGTGGTACATTGGACTGTATGGTACATTGGACTATCTCTAAGGATATCAATGTTAAGGTGGTCATCTCTACCCGACTGCTGCATAATTAATCGTCTCTTTTGTGATGGAGAAATGAAGCAATGAACATTGTTCAATGGCCATACATCTATAAGGGATCTACAGGGTGATCTATAAATAGAGTATAATATACATGCAGATGTGTACTATTACTTACATATGAAATACATATGACCATAATAGGGTCATATATATATTTCAGCTTGTACTAAAAATAAATTAGTGACAACTTGTACGTCCCTTAATGAGGTTCACTAGTTCGTCAGTACTGTTGTATAATGCAAACATTTATGCCACTATCAACAACGCACAAATATAAGTTACTTATGTTCATCTTAATGTGTACTTTTTCTTGTAATCAATGGCTTTCTGTATAAGTAAGTCAGGATTTTTCTGACAGCAGCATCACCGATGTAATGTATTTCTTGAATAAATAATTCTAAACTCAAAAACTCATGCTTCCATAAGCATAGATACCGAATCGATATGTTAATAGCCAATGCATATATATAATGAATTTTAGTAAAAGATAGAAATCTTAATCCATATAAGCCTATATATATACACAATCAATAGTGTGGATCTGCTTGATACATTCTACCTCCCCGGGGGTGATTAAAGTTATTTTATTGAGACCAATGAAAGACCATGATATTGTAACTGAGATTACAGTGCCTACAAGTAATCTACTTATCTCCGACACGATGCATTTAAAGTGATATCAACCATTGAACCAGACGTTTCAATCTGCATACATGTCTGTCTCACCTGCTTGATCACCACCGCATGATAATTGATAATTTTGTTGGATATTCTAGACATTATATATCTGTTCATATATATATGGTTTGAGGATCGTGGCGACGCGTGAAAGCAGCTGGCAACAGCTATAGCATTTTCTCATTTGAAATATCTGTAAATGCGTTGGGACATGATAATAAAAGGTTAGCTTGACGTCCTATTCACGTTCAATTTTCAATAAACATGAAATATGACAACAGAATAAACACGCTCTCTCCCCCTCTTCTCCCCTCTCCCTAGCTCTCTCTCCCGTCTCTCCCTCTCTCTCGCTCTCTCTCCCGCCTCTCCCTCTCCCGCCTCTCCTTCTCTCTCCCTCCCTCTTCCCCCTCTCCCTCCTCTCCCACTTTCTCTGTCTCCCTCTCTCTCGTCTCTCGCTCGTCTCTCTCTCCCTCTCTCTCTCCCTCCCTCATGTACTTTCTCCCCTTTCCCTCTCTCTCTCTCTCTCTTTCTCATACATATCATATATATGATATCCTGACATGTCGTAAATATATAAAGATGGAGCACATTTCTGTAATCTCTCTGTAAACCCTCGCCTTGTCAAAATAAAAGTTAACACTACATACCAGGACAGTGAGAATATCATGTCAGCCGGCCGGGCTAAAGGTCATCATTCTGCACTCAATGCTTTTCATGGGGATCATCATATTCAGTGCATCCCGCAGATTTAAAAGAAATGAATTATGTGTTGTCCGGCTAAAGTGAGAGAGTCATCACTCACTGCTATGTCTTTACTTACATTCAGAATAAGTGCATGTTTAATAAGTGGAACGCGATATTTTATTCATCATTCTTTCTCAAGTGATACCTTAGTACTTATTGTGCCGGCTTAATACTAGATTCCTCCCTGGGGAACAGACAACCAAGTGTGAGTATATTTATTGGAGTCAATTCCAAGAGAATATATATATTATATCATTATTATCGTACGTTTCAATTGAATTCAAATCCTGATATCATTGTCTCCACGAATCATGAATTTTAATTCATGCATAATGCAAATTTATGCAAATTCGAAACTTTATGCATAATGCAAATTTATGCAAATTGTATTTGTATTTCTGCTCCACCAACTCATTCTAATGATTTGTATACAAACACGCAAATCTGAAACTAAAACGAAGCACAGTGTTGTTGACTGCTGCGAGACAGAAAAACAACTCATATTCTTCTATTTTACGTCCGTTCGCAAGTAGTTCGCAAGTTATTGCCCTGAGTTATTATTCTATGTTGCACAGGTATCTATCCATGAAGGCAATGCTGTTGTTTGCTGCTGTATGGGGAGATTGAGATATCGCTTGTTACCCACGTCGGTACAATTAGGTCCGGGACATATTTCTGTTTGCCTTGAGCTAGAACTTAGACAGATGTCAGAACCACAGAAAATGTTCAATCAGCAGCTCTACACATTTAACCAGTTCTTCTAAATTAGGCTGAAAAATTATCAATACCAGGTACATCTGAGTAATATTTGGTATTGTGTTGATTCAAGAGATCTGTTCAGTTATGTTGAATTTATTTTGAACCTTATTTTCGTCTTAAATTTGGCTTATTTGAGAGGATTGGTGAAGGCCAATTGTCCAACTTCTGGAGATGTCACCCATAAGGAATTTTAACCCGGCAAAGGTTGGGATGAGATGAATAGGGCTCATCCTCGAGGCACCTAGACAAAGGACTGCTGCCCTGTTTCCATGAAATAACCCATGACCTTGCTGATGGGATGTACCACTGTATGCGTGACTTAAATTCGCACCAAACGTTGCCCTTTTTTTAATGAATATTATTTCAGTTCAGTTTTAATACATTCTTATGATGCTCAAGTCGAAAAATTTCAATATGTTTAAATTTTAATATTTCAATTTCATCTTTGCACACTTATTTATATCCACATAAACTAGTCGATTTTTAAGTTGTGTGCTATTATTTTCAACAACAATATTTTTGGTATCTCATTCCCTATTTACAATTAACATTTACTTTCACATTTACTGGAAAAATGACCAGGACATTGAAAAACATATATGATTGGTACGTACACTTTTAAAGTACGCTCCCATTGCAATATCGACCCCTGCTGATACTAATGTTATACCAGTACACTATTTTTCTATTCATAGGTGGTTGGTGGAATCAAATAAATGTTGGTGAGGGCATAGACTTGCATGGAAAACATAGAGTTCTGTATAGGCGAGGCCTGTAAAATATGGCTACGATAAAAAGAGAGGAGAGGAATGGACATCAATCAGAATCAAACTGACTCACTTGTACCCTGGCACCTACCCAGTTACAGGTATAGCTGGACCTCCAACCACAAGGCACACCTCGAGTAGTATATGGCACTACTTGTACACAACTAATACTGGGATATAATTGACTTAATTTATAGTATACTATATTATATAAGTAGTTTTATTTCCATTTCACACATTTTACTTATATATACAATAACATCGAAATTAGACAAGTGGCATTTCGTCCTGGATGAACCAAAATCATTGATTTTTTTACATGAGGTTTGAATCATTGTTGAATAGGAAAAAGTCACCAAATAGTGGTAACCTGTTTATGATTGATCGGCTGTGTCAATTTACAAAAAGAAAAAACAACAGTACTCGGATTACATATTCCGTTTATTTGACAATGTTTATACCCATATTTTACTTTTGTCTTCATGTTTTATATACATTCATGTTTTTGATACTATAATTGTTGTTGTAACATTGTTATTGATATCACAGGAACAGCTCGATAACCAGTATCGTTTTCCATTTGTATACGGGTTAAGGATTTACTTATTCATAATGATTCTAAATGTATAGTATTCTTAATTTCACGTCGTAGATTATATAATGGCATTTTGCGGTTTGGAGCGAGAGGCTTTCCTTCAGTTTGGAGGGACTGTCTCAAATCTGAGACTAGACTAGAGAGGTTTTCCCTCAGTTTGGAGGGACTCTCTCAACTCTGAGCCTAGACAGGTTTGACAAGAAAACTGGTGAAATGACTGAGCACTGTGTTCATACAAACTCAAAAAGATAAGTGTCTGTCTTTTCCAAAGGCGTCCTAATGGAAATCTAATGGAATATTAATGACGATTTTGCAGTTTGGAGCAAGAGGTTTTCCCCCCGTTTGGAGGGACTTTCTCAACTCTACACTGTTCAATTTCTCAAATTACACTTTACACTATGCACAATATCCCTCTCCTTATAATTAAATCATATAGGATACACACATACTCGGTTGAATCTATCTATCAATATAGCCATGTGCCGTGACTGCCCAATATACCAATATAGGCGTTATATAGTAGAATCAATCGAGAGAACAATATAATTAGTTAATAATTAAGGTGATGACATACAATAAATGCAACAAATATGTGGATTATTAGTGTTGGCTGATTCAGCGATTGACTGTGAAGGCCTCATCAACACTTGAGAGCGGTCTGATGGGGATTAATTATGGAGTTTATTCACACGGGCAATCAGCCGCCCACCAGACCACATCCTCATCATTGAGCAGCTCATTGTTGCTCTTGCTGCAAGGTTGGTGTTTGCCATATGTGCAGTATGTATATATAAACATGGGTGAGGTTGTCAGAAAATGTACAATTGGTCTGCACCAATGCTATTGCTACAAGGTCTGCTTTCGGTATATGTATAGTTTATGCGGGTCAAATCGCCTGAAAATGTACAATTTGCCTATCCTCTCAAATAACCCACATTTGGGGCAAAAAAGAGGTTTAAGATAATTGTGGTTCAACATTATATATCCAAATTGATCATCCAGCTAGTCTCTATGTTGGCCTTGCCGCAAGGCTGGTGTTTGGCATAAATGTAGTATACATTGAAGTGGTCGCTAGAAAATGTACAATTAGCCTTCAGAAATTGTCTAAAATAACCAAATTTAAGACGGAAATCAGGTTCAAAATACCGAACAGATATTTCGAATGAACCTAATGCCAAATATACTCAAATATAGGGCATACCTGATATTCATCATGGGTCGGGGTGTCAGAAAATGTACATTCGCCTTCACTAATCCTCTCAAATAACCCAAATTGAAGACGGGAATAAGGTTCTAAATAGGGTTCAACACAACCTAACACAACCTCACCTGATCTCTTGAATCAGTACAGTATTAAATATACTCAGACATACCTAGTATATATATGTATATATAGCTATCATTTTCCTGCCTAATTTAACAGAATTTACTCAAAATACAGAGTTGCCATTTGTACATGTTCTGACGATTTGATCCATATATACCACCCTGCTTCATCATCGGCATATTATATACGTACGGCTCAATCGTCCACGCCTGTTGCTCGGGGAAAGGGAAAAAACACTGAGAAAATATTAAAGCCCAGCACGACGAGTGTAAAGATGGATTGAGAATGACATGTCTGTGACACTTGGGTCTTATTCAAGTGCAATTGTCCGCCTATACTGTCTGGCCTCTACGTGCTCCAAAACCAATGTATTTTCACGGAGGATTTCCTTCCCAAAGAAGATCATTTATATTTAAATGGTTGGCATCTTTGGGTCCAGTTTAGCTGTAGTTTAGCTGTAGTTCTATCTGTTATGATCAACAACAAGAAATTGCCCAAACGTTGTAATGTTTTTATAAGCCAAGTTCACACACTCAATTGACTGGGAATAGGTAAACGCCATTATGTTTCCATACAGACAGGGACATATATATATATAGCGTGAATTGTTCTGATAAATATTATGTAATTGGCCTTTAATACAATAAAAAAAGGAATTCGTCTGATAATACACTATTGACCTTCACAAATCATCTCAAATAACCTAGCTGACCATCGATCCTATGCCTTGCTACTGTGAACGCGTCACTTGAATGGGTTGTACGTATCAATTCAAATCATACACCCAAATAAGAGCCAAATTGAGGTTGAAAAGATACGTTAACATAACCAGACAAATTTAGTAAATCGACGCAATGCCAAATATATCTCAAATATTCTTAGTATATCTATTATTTTTTCAGTCTAATTTAGCAGAATTTGTATCTTCAGTTAACGATTGTACATAATCTGACGACCTGGCCCTTTATACACAATACACACATTTGTTTCGGGAAGCAATGATGAAAAGTACAGACCTTGACGCCTTATACAGAGAATGCATATTTAACTTATGCCTAGGCACCTTACTATTATAATAGTCCAGATGCTATGTACAATGTATGTTTGCCCAGTGCACATAGGACCAGCCTATTATTCACACGAGGGTCGACCCGAGTGGTTCTTCAGACTCTTAAGTATTCCAAAAACACAACAACATGGGCAAGGGCAAGTGGAGGACCTCACTGAGGTTTCTCACTGGAAGCCTGAGCTGCTATCCCTGTGTCAGTACACCTGATGGTCAAGCAATGGATCAACCCTGTCACACGTATTGTGTCACAGGCAAGTGAGTCCTAAGTCGCAAAAATTATTTATTTGAAAAGATGAAATTAAGAGGATTGCAATGATGGTAAAGATTGGAACAGCAAATAAGTACTTCTATGTATATGTTAATTGTTATGCATGAAATGAATATTAGCCATATTCTTGTAATCACTGTATACATAGTAAAGTAGATAAGATATAATCATTAGGGTGGCCTTGGATATGCATAGATATATTCAATACACAGGGAATAAAGGCAAGATTGACACAAGTGACTTCTGTCATTACGTTATACAAAACAAATTAAGAACGAGCGTTAAGCAATAATAATACCAGTGGGATATCGAGCCTCATAACGGGGACTGTACTAATCAATCATTAAATTTCAAATACAATATAAAAAACCAACACCTATAGCGCACATGTATGCATTTAATCAGGCTATCTAATATGGAAAAAAGCTACAGTAATTATGATAAACTAGAGAAAAATTCAGGAAGATCAGAATGGTAATTAACCAACAAAAGTCAAAAGTGAAGGATTTCGATTATTCAATTAAAGGAGGAGCTCCTACTAGGAAAAACATAGACCCCAGAGGGCAATGTGAACGTTCAATCTTGAGAAATGATAGCGTTTCAATGGGCTATCTCGGGTTTTCAATCTGAATTCAAAATTCCTTTTATTCTTATCGTGGAATTCGAGGCAACAATATCTTGAGAGTCAAGTGTCCTTTGCTTGCTTAGTAAAAAAACGACACTGGAAGGCGGACCAAGGATGATTATTTCACATTAATTTGAATCAAATACCCTAGAATTATTCCCACACCTCTTTACACTCCATAAATTCATTAATTTGGTTCTTAATGATTGCCAGATCCACAATTAAGGCTTGAGGTATCGTTCTTCTATGTGTTGCCCTGTCTTCATTTATCTACAAATTTAATTATCTCCGGGCTGACAATCGGAGCTGTGTTCCCTATAAAACTAAAAGATCGTGTTGAGGTATTTATTATCAATTGTAAATCCGTAGGATTTGTAGTGTGTCAGGAACATAATCGTTCAAAGCTTATGACCACAAAAAGGATCTCACCAAATTTTATAGCACCATCATAGTTGACGTTATCGAGGTTCTGCTGCTGGTATACATATATAATACATATGTTTAAAACCAGAATTTGAAGTCGAGTTGCCCGGAAGTTAATAGTGCCACACCACAGAAAATGGTTTTGGCGGGTCACCGAAATATAAATGTGGGCTTTTATGAAGCCCTGCAGCAAAAAACATTGGACACAATCCTTCAAATCTAGTCAAATGACCGGATACGAAAGGAAGGGAACAAAATGTAAAAATCTTTAGTTTTTGACCGATGTTAACTGAGAATACATCTTTAAATACTATCAGTTCGTTCTTACCACAATTAAATACACTCTAATTGGTGTATTATCACGGGCTCATATTGCCACAGTGTTCTATTAAAAACGCCATTTAAATTTCCATTGTGGAAGGCAATAAGATTACAATACTAAATCACCGGCTTAAAGGCCCAACCAGGAAAATGTCACTGTGTCCGATCACAGCGTATTGCAGGCATCTACTTGTCGAACAACAATTGAAACCAACCTATTTGTAACGGAAATGGTTTAGGATTCCCTCTAGTAAAATGAATCCTTCATGTGTCCTAAACACAGGCTACTGTGGAAGCGTCTCTTTTTTCTTGCAACTGTTTGGCTGCCATTTCAGCCGTAGAGGAGGGAGGAGAAATATCTGCTTAATGGGTGGGTATAATCAGCCAGATAGTATAGCAGCTAGTATTTGTTCAAACCTGATTCTTCATTTGGTGTTCCTGAGTACACAAAGTAGCGAATCAATACGTCTTCACACGAATGCAACATCGAACCGATTCGTCTCGGGTATGATGTAGCCTTAGGAATGCCAATGAAATAATTGTAATCCCTAATCAGTGGGAAATGTGGGTATTTTTGTACTTGAGAAGAAGAAAAGAACTGGTTTTACGGTGGATTTGTCTATTGGAATGATTCTCGTTGCTCTGAATGTTGATCATTAATGCACTTGTCAATTGAATCCCCCACCCCCCCACCCCCGGGTAGGTAGGGGAATGTCCTGGGCCTATTGGGAAATTTGATGAAATCCCCGACCTCCCAGGGCAATAAATTCCTGTAAATCCCCGACCCCCAGGGGCAAATCTTTCGGGAGACATTTCTTTAAGACAGAAACTGTTATTGCAAAAATATAAGGGCCATTTTCAGAAAAGTCTTACAAATGGTGTTTTTGTTTGACATAGCTTTGTAGAGCTAGAGAAAATATTGTTTTGAATTTTCACTAATCAGATATGAATTCTCAACATCATGAGTATTTTATGACATAGCCTACAGTTTTCTATGTCTGAGGGAAGTGGCGAATGGTATGTGACATAATTTCCGTATTTCTTAAATCATGACAAATTATCATGAACTACATGAACTTAATGAGCATGCACATAGTTATCAATATCAATTAATATTTTGTGTATAATATTATTTGTGATGTGTTTCAGGAAAATGAGTCACAAGTAGCAAAACTGATATTTTTCAAAGTGACTTATATATCTATAGGATATTTTTGTTGGAATATTTTATATATTAGCCCTGCTCATAACATGAATACATTACCAAATGTTAAGACAGCGTATTAAATATATATGGTCGATTCCAGAAATGTTAGTGCGATTTTGCGATTTTTGGTAAAAATAAAAAAATATTTGATTGTTTTCATATTCATAAGGAAGAAAGGGCTTACATCGGGCTATATGACTTTCAATTTGCCACAACCTGGGCCAATTATTTTTCTAGATACAAGGCTCCAAATCATTGGAGCCTGGTCAAAGATTCCATACGAATACATGTATATGTATGGATCGTTTTTTTTCTTTATAACCCAACTTATTAATAATCCAGATATAAAAATGTGGAATTTTAATACCTTTTCTTGCAAATATATGTTCAAAGCAAAGCACCTTTATATAAAACTGCATAAGTGTTTCCAACGAATACACCATTCCATACGAATACACCATTCCATAAGAATACATCAGTTCAATTATGTATTCGTATGGAATGGTGTATTTGTTGATACATCCTTTCTGAATAAAATACCTTAATATAAATTAAATAAATAGTCAATCCTTTCGTTAGGAAACAATGTTTGAGAATGAGAATACAAAATTTGTATTTTCCAGCCAGTTTTTGAATGTGTATTCGTCAGAATCATGTATTCGTATGGATTCTTTTCATAAAATTATAATTTACTGACCGAGGAATGATGTTGGAATCATTAGATTCCGTCTGGATATTAGGTCAACGATCTTAAATGTCTATGCAAAAAAGAGTTGATCAAATATCAAAAGTTTTCTTTTTATAGCACTTAGAAGATTTATTTGTTGGAACGTTTTATTTTAGCCAAAATAACATTTATCATCATAAGGACGAAAATATAAACCAATCTGAAAATTAAAAGAATTGTATTGCTAGGGGCAGATAGGTTCTTTAATATGGAATATCAAAGTCCCTACAAAAGTAAAAGTTCCTAAAAGAGCCTCGCGTGAACAACACCCACCCTCCGTCCCGTCCAGGCTGTGTAGAGCTCGGACAGCTCCAACTGTTTACTATCATTAGAATCCACTTGATCTCATCTTTTCAAATATGATGATACCTCAAAATCATTTTTGTGTTACTTGTGACTCATTTTCCTGTGACACATCACAATTCCCTCCCATGAGCCAACCCCCCACCCCACCCCCCACACCTACCCTAACCCCCTACCCTAACACTAACCCCAACACTAAAGAATATTGACATTTCTAGTATAGGGTACCATGGAAAAAGAGTCCCACATCATGTTCAGCATGTCTAGTTCAAGCCTGACAGTGTTGAAACACTATATAGGGGGTGCCAAATCCCTGTCAGGTTCAAAGGAGACACTCTTTGTGTATATAATATTGGGGGAGGTTTGGAACTATGGAACTTAGCCTAGGCAAGCCCATGCACACTGAAAACCATCAAATCTCTCTTGGGAACCAAGGTACAGAGTGGGCAATGGTGGACATTCCCCCACCCTCCAGTTGATATTGCTGTCAACTAAGGGAAATCTCCACCTGGGTGGGGGAATGTTTTCTCAGACATTCCCCTACCATTCCCCTACGTACCCGGGGGTGGGGGGGTGGGGGATTCAATTGACAAGTGCATAAGGTACTATCTAATCGGTTTAATATTATTTGTGCTCAAGACCTGTATAGCTCGATGATGACTAGCGATGGTTAACTTTTGATTATCGTATTGGCATAATTAAAGCTGCATTCTCAGCTATTACGACCAAAATAATCGTACCAGATGTATACATTTCTTTACCCTTTGGACTGGCATCATCAATATTGTGTTGCTCTTATATGTTTATTGTCGGATGTCGAATTGACCGAGAGAAAATGAAACCACTGCAGCAAATGATTTCGGCGGGCCACCGAAATATAAATGTGGACACAAATGAGGCCTTGTGGATAGAACAATAGGGTGAAATCCTCCAAATCCTTGGTCAACTGAGACTATTATATCTTTAAGTGATTAATTGACACTAAACGTTTAAGAAGTCGCATTGTCAAAATGATATAACTGGCGTGTTACAAGATTAACAAGTATGCCAAGAAAACGAAAAGAGAAAGAAGTAATGAGCGTATGTAAACGTTAGATGTAGACTGCTTAGGAGGAAGGGATTTGTTGACAGATTGAATCAATATCTAGTGTTGGGAAAAAATAAAATAAAAGAGATTTAGCGATCCTCTGTCAATGTGACCATCATGCGTAAGATTAAAATCACAGCAACATGGATTTTGTATACATCAAATACTTGACATAAAATCTTCATGAAATGTACTTTTCTCAAAATTGATTTTATAAGCTGTTTAGGAAGGATCAAAGCGAATGTTTTGGCTCGAAATAACTTGAACATTTCGCATTTACCCTGGAATCCCGGTGAACGAAACATGGATTGTGTATCATATAATAAAGAATGCTTATATATGAAGGGAAAGTACTTGTATTGGTTCACAAATGAATACGATAGCGTGACACGCGCCAAAAAAGAAAACTTCAAAAAAGGATCAAAGTATGACTAAAGCAGAGTATATCAACCCGTGTTCTCATACTAAATATCCTGGTTTACCTCAACATGTCAAAAGGCAATCATCATTGTTTGAGGAGTCACCGTTTCCCTGAGGGCAAAGCGGCTGGCGAGTCGGTATTGGCATGCCAACTCGAATTTGGAGAGCTTCGAACAACTACATGCTTAATAATTAAAAAGTATAATCAATGGCCCACCATGGGCATTATACATTGAGTATCTCTATGCAGTGCTTTTACAAGTTCTGCAAACAGATTGGAAATGAAGTTTGTGCAGAAATATGGTCATGTATCAACAGATTTGTTGGAGGGAGAAAGGGTAAGGAATATTCAAGTGGCTGAAAAGTTAGATTCATTCTATATTGGAATATATATATATACAAAATTGTTAAGTCATGTCTCAGTTGAGAACAACTACTCGGTCTCTGTATATGTGTTAGACGTGATCCTACTAATACCTTACAGAGAGGAGAGTCAATTATTTATAAGAACGCCCAATAGTCTACTTAAATTAGTAGGCACTATAACTACACACATTATAATATATGAAAATGATAAAGTTAGATTCATTCAATTTTGGAATATGTAAGAAGATAAAGTCACCAGACAGCCGGTTCAAATCTGCTAGTTAAGCCTGAGCAGAAATAAGGCCATTTACCGAAAGATAATGTGGGAGAAAGGCTAAGGATGTTGCAAGTGGCTGAGAAGTTAGATTCATTCTACTTTGGAATATATAAAAAAAATATATATGTCATGGAGAACTACTCGGCCTCTGTGGATGTGTTTAACATGATCTTACTAATATCTCACAGACAGGAGAGGAGAGTCTATTCCATGTAAGAACTCTCTCATAATCTACTAATGTGGGCACTAACTAAACACACTAATATAAACATATCAAAATGATAATTATTGACCACACAATGAGTTCTTTTTATATATATCTGCTGGTTCTACTTACCGACACCTTAAGCTTGTTGTCCTTGTTGTTCGATCCCATTTTGTCTCAAAGGTTGGCTGCTATTCCTTGAAGGGTTTGGCACAGGCATTGTTTTACCCTTTGCAAATGGGCCTGGCTTTTATAGACAGACACAAATCTAATGAGTACCGCAAGTGGTGCAAAAACTATCGTTGTCGGGCGATGCAATCTATACTCCGCATCAGAGAAAGTGAGACCAGTGAGTGGCTTCTCTGTAGTTGTTGTTGTTCCAGTTTAAATCCTTATACACAGATCCACCGAGTTCTGAAAGCAACCCCCAAATATCGCTCATTATAGGCTGAGGTTCCCACAGCTGCAGTGGTATATCAGTTGGATCCTCGCTCCTTCCTCTCTCCCAAGACCAGTTACACTGAAGTTGCTTTAAAAGGGATAAGGATAGTGCGTGTGCCTTTTAAGGTCTAGAGAGCATATTTAAAGATGGGCTGGGTTAGTGTGTATGGATATATCATGGGTGGAACCTGCCTGGTGAGAGTTGGGATGTAATGAATTATGCTGCACTGTAGGGAGAGAAGAAACTCCCAGCATGTGGCCATCCAACCATGCAAAGTAAAAGACCCATGCACTGATCAGACTTTCCGAAATTTAAAAATCCAATTCCATCCAATAAGGCATTTATTGCAGGGAGAAGAACGAAGAAGAAGCACAAATGATATCTCCGGTTGCTAAGTGATATGATAAACTCAATAATTATTATATATATTCACCAGTAGAATGATTTCTTGAACTATACATACTTTTTTCTTATTTCCCCCAAACCGATGATGATTGAATATCGGGCGTCTCGCACAACATATCGCTATAGTTTGGATCCGATGGATCTTGTTCCAAGTCACTAACAAATGTACATTTGTAATGAGATGTGCATAGAAGGGGAAAGCACTGGCGAAATAAGACTTTCTGTAGAGGGTAGAGAGGGGAGGGATTGCACTACAGGTGATATGTACGGGAGATCCTATACGAAGAAGAAGAAGAATTCTATATCTGGAATAAAGAAAATAACTCGATCTTCTTAGTGCACCGCAGTCCTGGGTCACTTCAGGAGTACAACCTGGATAAATGCCAAGGCTGCACGTCAGAGGGCAAAAGTCTAATTTATCATAAAATGTATCTATAATTCACATTTAATATTCCCCTCTCATGTTGTCAAATTCAGGGATTGCTCGCTCAGAACTTGCTCACTCCTCAATCAAGAAAGACCATGGCAAAAAGATGAGTTTCATTGGTGCCAGGTTGTTGAGCCCATCGCAAAAAACTGCCCCTTTGTCAAGAGACAATTGCTATCAATGTTTTGTATGGTGCAGGAAAAATGTGTTGTTGGTAGGCGCGTGGGGTATCCGCCCCACTATGTGTTAGTGTTGGTATTCCCTCCTCGCTAAATATATATACACACACACAGAGCGACCACTGTCTTTTCTGCCGATTCAGGGCTAGTATCGGTATGTATAGGCCGGGTAACTACACCTTCTGCTTGCCCCTGTCGTAGCTTTAAGGGAAAAACTTTATCTCCACTTAGTTGCAAGTACTTAGACTGAAGTTGTTGCACAGATACAGTTTTTGAACTGGTCCGGATGATACACATGCTCTCCAAAGACACAAACATGTGATGTTTTTGTTGAGGTTTTCGCAAGGGGGAATGCTATCTCAAAATTGATAATTCCACCAAGGAGACAAATGACAAATACACAAATTCACAATGAATTTAATTATATTTCTCCTGTCATTTTTAAATAACAAGTCCAAGGTTGTCTCGCCACTCACACCCTGAGTTAAAAATGCACACCGCTTTTCGATAGATAGATTTCATTCAAAAAGCCAAAAACAATGATACTTCGCAACAATGGGAATGCTCCAGACCTGTTTCTTTATGAAAAAGAGAGCATCACGAATCAGTTATACCTTTTACTTCTTGCTCCTAGACTTTATAGGCAGCGATCCATGCACGTGTGTGATACAATTCCGGGGGTAGGTAGGTAGATAGGTAGGTACAGACTCCAGCGATTAATTCTTAATCGTCGTCCTATACCTGGGCATGGATGCAACAGCATGCAGCTGCTCATATATGCTCCATGGAGGGTGTCGGGGTGCTGAGCCCCTCGCAATACTTTCAAAGGGCATTAACCAAACTCCCCAACTCCTCCTGCCCTCTGTTCGTGATCCCGATGGATGCTCTTCATAGGATACACCCCTTATCTTCCTCCAGGTACCATCTGCTCCTCCTCCTCCTCTTTCTCCTCCTCCAGCACCTCCTCCTCTTCCTCCTGGTGCTGCACTTGCTCCAGTTGGGAGCTGCTCTCCGTCCTGACCGGAGGCCTTTACACAAGTTCGTCCCCCTTGACTTGCTCCTCCTCCTCCTCCCTCCTCCTCCTGCAGAAAGCTCTGCTCGATTCTATATTACAATAGCACCACACACCGTGCAGCAGAGATAGAGCTTTACTACAGACAGACAGACCTCTCTCTCCTCTCTTTCCTCCTCCACCTCCTCCTCATCATTCTCATCCTAGAGCCACTCTGTACTACTACTTCTACTACTGCTCATGATGGGGCTGTTGTAGTCCCTAGTCCCATACCATAGAACACCACCACCACCAACCACCACCACCACTACCCAGTTGTCACTCTCCTCAGTCCTCTACTCCAGGGCAGAGGAAATATAGGAGGAGGAGGAGGAGGAGGAGAAGGGAAGTAGGAGCAGGAGCAGGAGGAGGGAGCGTGAAGGGGGAGGAGGAGGTGAAGTATAGGAGAGGTAGGGAGCTCCAACAGGTGTCCTCACATTACTACACCGCCTCCTCCTCCGATACACGGGCAGGTCCCAACCCACGGACATGGCACTAGGCTCGGCCGAGCTACTCCTCCATGGCGCTCACTAGCTCTTGGCCACTCTATACATGCATCAGTATACTGGGATGTGTCACAGCAAAATGAGTCACAAGTCGCTATATTGATTTATCAAAGTTGTTTATTCACAAAAACCCTTGCTCACAATGCTGTCATTGTCGGGGTGCTGCAAACCAAATTTGAAGACTTGTGTATTGGATATATAGATGCATATCTAAGGCTATTCTAAGGAGTATAGCTAACTATACTTTACAATAGAAATTGCCCGTCAAGAAATAAAAGTGTTAATGTTTACCATCATTGGAATCTGCTTGATCTATAATCCATTTTTTCGACTTATGCCTCATTTTTCTTAACACATTACATATGAGCGGCACTGATACTTGGGCTACATAGAAATTTGATGGGGGCCAGGAAAATGAAGCACCATGATACCATCATATTTGAAAACATTAGATCAAGGCGACTCCAATGATCTTAAACATTAGGGGACAAGAGTTAAGAATTTTTCATGAATGAAAAAAAGCTTGCCATTTTTCTTGATGGTCACTCACTTTAGTAAAGTATATATATTTATGGACTTATTAGGATAACCTCAGATACGAATGAATATTATATTCAATACACAGTCATGAGACTTAGAAATTGTATTCATGCTACTAACTACTATAGCTACTGCTACTGTGATGTGTCACAAGAAAATGAGGCTCAAGTCGCCAAAAATTGGAATTTGAGATACCATCGTATTTTAAAAGATGGGATCAGACGGATTTAAATAGCATTAACTTTTAGCACATCTACAAAGTACTTTTATATCATTGTATGATTGGAAAAAAAACAGTTACTGATATTTTTGCATGGATAATTAGTTGAATATAACGCAGAGACATATTTAATATGCAGGCTTGAGATTTGGTACATGTATTGGTATGACTGAAAGCGCTAAACACCCCAAAAATCAAAACATTCCCACAAAGAGTTCTTGTGGAGGAAATAAAAATGACTGAAACTTGAAATCAGGAAATAGTTCAATTATGCGATTATATCATTAGATCTTATTTTATTGTAAATTGATTACTTTAAACACATTGTAAATGCCACACCTGGCATCTGTTTGTTGTTCTATTCCTGTGTATATGTTAACATTGAAGAATAATGGACCGCTACAAACGAAAACCTCTAAAATAGGAATGTACCCTATAATGTACTCCAATGAATGATTATCTATCTATCTATATAGCTATACGTGTCAGGTAATTGGATGAGAAGCATGGGAAGTCTCTCAACAATCCACACTGAATTCTGCTCATAGCAAGGAAGCTTATGTCAACTTTTTGTTTGTAAGATCTATAATCTGTAATGGTGGACCCGCCATCCCCTCCTCCTCCTCCGGGCATACCCTGGATGGGAGAGTAAGTGCCCCGAGCTGAGCAACGCTCTGGGCGGGTAGGAGGGGAAGAGGAGGAGGAGGAGGGGGAGTGGTGTAACGTCTTCGGGGGTGGAGACTTGTTCATGGGTGGTGTCTCCAGAAAATGTACAATTCGCCTTCACCATTTTTTTACATAACCTAAATTTAAGATAAAATGAGGTTCGAAATACAGTTCAACACAACCTAACAGATATACTGAGATAATTCATAGTATAACATATACAGTATAACATTACATTATACATGTATATAGTATCTTTTTTTCGACTTAATTTAGCAGAATTTACGAAGTGTGTAGAGCTGCCAATTGTATATTGCCTGATGACCTGACATTCATTCGAATTCAATGACGAGAAAATGATATTTAAAGGGTCGAGTCATCAGAATATATACCATTGGACTTCACTAAACATTTAGTGAATTATGTTAATTTGGGCGAATAATAATACAAACGAGGTACGTAGCGTATATCTGAGATTAGATTACATTGCATTGACTTCACCCATATAATGATCAGGTCGTCAGAGAATATACAATCTGCAGCTTTTTAGTGTTAATTGAGCTCGCAGATTGTTTTGCAATTGGGGCATTCTTTTTGTATCTTAAGTTTAATCAACCCTAGGTATATCTGGTATTGCGTTGATTTAAAATGTCTTTTTGTTTATGTTGAACATTTATTTGAACCTTATTTAAATATGTCATCACTTAGCGTTACTTGAGAGGATTGGTGAAGGCAAATTGTACATTTTCTGATTACCCCCCCCCCCCTCCCCACCACCACCAGTAGGCGAGGCTGATTTTTCACCAATACATACTTACCCCAATCCACACATTGTATACATATTAGCCGCAAATTATGGAGAATTGCAAAAAACACTGAAGCGTAAAGCATTTTGATGGTTATCGCCACTTGTCTGCCTCACCAGGTGGCGTGGAAAACCAGGTGTTTTCACAAATATATCACTCATCCTCTATAGTTTGTACTGCCCGGGGAGGTGGTGCGTGGGGGTGTTTACCAGAAAACTATACAAGAAATCTTTTTCTCTATATCTGTCTATTCCTCTTTTCCCCTCTCCCTTCTCTCTCTACTCCTGTCTCCCTACTCTCTCTCCCCTCTCTCTCTCTGTCAGTCTCTCTATCTCCCCCCTTCCTTTCTGTATCTCTCTCCGCGCGCTCTCTCTATACCTCTCCCTCCTTTTCTCTCTATGATCTGCCTCTCTTCTCTCTGTCTCCCTATCACTCTACCCCTCTCCCAATGCTTCTCTCTTCTCTGTCTCCCCCCCTCCCTCTCTCCCCGCCCCCTCTCCCTCCCTCTCGGTCTCTAACCATCTCTCCTCTCCTTTCTCCATCCCCCACCTTCTCTTGCTCTCCTCCTCTGTATCTATATAGCAATATGTGCCTATGTTAACGTGAGAGTGAACAACGGGCACTCATTATATGGCTGATTATCATGAAATCACAACCTGATGCTTAATCGTTTTTCTCCTGGGGCGACTACTGTACATCAGATATAAAAGAAGTTTACCGAACGCAGCTCTACATATTTAGTAGATTATGCTAAACTATGCTCAAATATGTATACTATATAGGTACATCTGAATATATTCGGTATATAGTTTAATTAAAATATATGTTGGGTTATGTTAAATTGTATTGAGGCTGATTTTTGTCTTAAATTAGGTTATTTTCGAGGACTTATGAAGACGAATTGTACATGTTCTGACGACTTGATCCATATATAGAATAACACGATGACTATGACAACAATGGCACTGGAATAATTGATAATATATTATATTGGCAAGTGAAGTACAGTTATCTATATAGGGTAAACAGAATCGCCAAGTTCCAATAACTTCTGACTGAAAGAAGAATGGAGTATGTATTTATATAAAACATATTCTTGTTGTTATTCTTGTATCTTGTAAACAATTATCTTGTTCAATTATCTCCGAAAGGCTGCTATAACTTCCAAGCTGAAATCTAATTTTATGTATGAAAAGAAAGTGTTATAAGTTTGAAACTAGCCAGATGCACGACGTCCTAGACGGTGAAAAAAGAAATATTTTTTTTTCACTCAACAATTATTATCCTGAATAAAAAACTACAATATAACAATTACTGTCATAAACAGATTCAGCATTATATTTTTTTTATTAATCTTAAGCAGTACCCTGTATTCTAACTCTTGGGTAGTTCCCTATTAGTCACTTTAAAAACTTCTTATATTTTCCTCTCCAAAAAGGTAACAGCGGGAAAACATGGAATCTCATCCCATAAGTTTGTCGACCCTTTTGTCACATTTATTCTGTAATTGTCAGTGATGAATAAACAATTTTCTAATCTAATCTAATCTAAACCATCATAATGCAACACAGCCTTTATGCAGAACAACAGGTAATTTTGGTCATGGACTTGTAGGGCTATTTGGCGCATAAATATATAAGGCTTGTTAACGCGACAACAATGTTATTAGAGAGGTTCGGCAAGTCTTACCTATACGTAAACGCATCCGTATCTCTGATGATATAAACGCACGTTAAAGGAGGAAAGAGGTTCAGCAAAACCAAACAAAATGTTTAGTCCCACAATTTATTTTTTATACATACAAACGAGACGCAAATCACAAAAAGGATACGGATACGGTTACGTCATTGAGATAAGTTTGCTTGTGGAACCTCCCTATTATTCTACTTTAGTTCCATTCTTTTTTTATTTGATTGTTATTGTCCATAAGCCTACAATGTAACAATCCTATTTTCAGCTGAATTAATTAACTTTATCATAAATCGTCACTATTCAGTTTTCATTAACAGTTTTACATATAACGTCTTCACCACATACTTGCGAAATAGGTAAAAGATAGTCACACATACACTTAATGTACACTATAAAACATGTTTTCTGAGTTTATTTTGTGTATCGATAAGAACTTGTATGACAAGTTATTCGAGCACATTAATGGCATAACGATGGATGTCAACGCCCCACGACATTAAGCAATTTACAGAGATTCATAATTTCTTTCTAAACTTTTAATTCCGAAATCCCTTCTGGCTGCTTTTCTTTGTCATTTTTAGCAGACGTTTATAACATGTTCCCCTCTTCTTGATAGAATATGGCCCCTGAAAGACTCCGGTTCTTATTTCGGCATTCACCGAGATTCTGAGCTATACTGTGATTACACGTTTTAGTTGTTTACACTTTTTTTAACTCCACTATGTACCACACCATCCCCAGTATCTATGCTCATTATCTATTTACAAAATGATTGAGAAAGAAGATCTGTCTGATTTAGCAGCTGTAAGGATGCTTCTGAAGCGCTCAATCATCTTCCACGTTCTGTCAATAGGTGGCAGCAGGGGACGCAGCTTTAAATCCAGAGCTTTATTTCCTTCCTTTAAATCGGTGCTAGCGGAGAATGTAAGTTTAATCAGGACAATAGCTGTTAAATAGTGATCTCTCGATCAGTTTTCGGAGAACACTGCCTTAGTATGCTTCTGACCAGCTTTTCCCATTTATTCATTGATCAAAGGGTGCTAGCCCGCCATCTATTTACAGATAAATGGTATAAATAGGGAGATAAACATTTACTTTACTATACTCCAAAAGAAATACCCATCACCAAAGGAAGAACGACAATGGATATCCCACCAAAAAGGGAGACATTAATATACCTATTGACATTGACGATTAATCATTGCTGTACATTTATTTCTGATTTTCAAAATATCTCATTACCATATTTAGTTTAAGGGTTACCTGGTAGATCTCCAGTGGAGAAGGAACTTGCTCTCTTCTTGATTTACATTATGTAAATGTTTATTGAATAAAAGTTGTATGGTAATAATAAATAAGGTAGCTATCTAGATAAATAAATAGCTAGATAGGTAGTTAGATAAATAAATAAATATATAGATATATAGGTAGATATATAGACAGATATGTGAAGGTAGATATGTATGAAAGAATATTGAAATATTGATGATTTGAATCGTCATCATGTAACTAAACGCTGAAAGAAAAACTAATTCGATTTTTTATATTTTTATCACACCCACTTTGTCGCACCTCTTAGGAGGAATGCGCAAATAATAAATAAGCTATAGATACATACATATGTACACATGCATGCAAACATACATGTATACAAAGTGCAACAACAAGAGGGTCATAAATTGAGAAGTTATTTTCTGAATCCAGGCCAGGGAGCTGTTGTATAAGCTATAAGGAAAGGAAAATTGTGTGAGGGAATTCCTATACACTTTCCCACTTACTTCGGTGGGAAGGAATAACAATGCATGGTGTGCATAGACAATCCCTCCAGCTGGGAATGACACATGACAGCTGGGATGTTTTGCTTCCTACATAACGTTTCTCTCCTTTAATTGCTTATGCAACAGGCCCCTGGTCTTCCAGACCTTTTAGGAGACTCCCAATTGACCTAATGGCCGCCATTTCAATGTGAAGGCCTCCAAACATCAGAACGATCTTGTCCTCACCATATTCCTCAGGCCAGTTCCACTGAATTTGCTTAGCTAATGCATAAAGTGGCTGATCAGCAGCAATAACAGGAACTTGTCCAGGATTCAAGTAGCTAACAGTTTCTGAAACCTGTTTAGTACATAGCAAATTGTGGCAACTGGGTGTGACTATTCTTTGAGGAGAGGTAGCAAAGAACAAACTCAGGGGTCAGGTTGGTTGGCGCTAAGTTAGCTACGTTGAGATCAAAAGCTTATTTTATGTGCTACATAGTTTTTAATGATCAGTTTGATGTCTGGGTTACAATTTCTGAGTTACAGAAGTTGTTTGTAAGGTTATTTGAGAAAAACAGGATTTGGTAAAAAATTTATAATTTTTGAGAAATCATAAAAAATTATCATATCAACGTATTGCAAGATATGATACATCATTGGAAAGGTCTTTTTATTATCTTGAATCGGTTTAATATATATACTAAGCTATAATTATTATGAATATATTAGACGTCAGAGTCAGAAACATAAAAAATGGTGTAAAAAAGCGCCCCCTGGCGGCGGCCATTTTGCAAATTTGAGTGGCTAACGGGCTTTTTTTTAATCAGGCCCCCCCCCCAGTGGTACATTCATGCAAAGTTTGTTGCTTTTATCACGAAATGAACAATTATGTCCCTAGTATCTCCCACTATGAGTATATTTGGTATCGGGCTGATTCAAAATATCTTTTCGATAATGTTGAACTGTATTTTGTAACTAAATTTTGTCTTAAATTTGGATCATTTAAGAGGATCGGTGAAGGCCAATTGTACATTTTCTCACACCCTGGTCATGGTATCTTGACTGCGGTCGACAAATAGGGTTCATTTTCGCGCTATATCAAAAGTACTTCAGATCGCTGCTCGGCATAAGTCAGGAGTTAACACAACAAATGCGTAACAGTAGGATTAAACCGTAACTCTCACCACCCGTCGATTTTCCAAATCTGCATGTATGTATACGATCAAGTATACTCACTAATATAAACTTCCCGTGCCGAAACCAAAAGTTAATTGTGGTATCGAAACTGCGTTCACTATAGCATTTCATTTCGCATGCAATGGTTTTCACAGATCAAGCGACAATTAAACCGATTAGCTCTGATCATTATATTTTAATTAGAGAAATACAATAGGTTATTTTAAAGCAGCTATTGATTCATCGTAAATTATAATAGTTATTAGTTTGCATATCGCGATGATTCCAATGAATCTAGGACACACAAGGGAGTGGAGTGGAGGATTCTAAGTCGTCTCAGTGAAACATTTAAAAATAATCTCTCAGTGTTCAGACAATACTGCATTAATATTGCTTTTGACAAGCTTTAAAATTACTCGTTCATTCATTCATTGATCAAAGCGTGTTAGTCCGTCATGTTTATTCATACTTAACTCTATTATGCAAGGGACTAATCTTCTAGGTACGTGCTTGGTGGGGGGGGGGGGGGTTAATAATAAAAAATATATAAAAGTAATAGGAAATTGTACGATGTAAGATACATGTATGCCCCCCTTGCATAACTAATAACTAATCTGCGAGTAGCTTTTTCAGTGTTAATTAATATTGAGCTCGCAGATTGCTATGCAAAGGGGGCATTATTGTACGATATAAGATGTGTTGTACGAGCTATCTTATAATATACGTTCTTAAATATTGTACTTGACCATTTAAGTACCATAATAGAACTCCACTAAAACGGCGGCAACACATTTTGTTGTTGCCCACTAATTTGTTGCAACAAATTTCCATACAGAAACAACAGTTCCCAGAGAATGTGGCAACACATTGGACGCTCCTCCATTTGCGTTTTAATTGCAAACATGAAATGAACTGTTGTTAGTGGGTAACAACAGAATTGTTACCGCCGTTCTTCCTTTAGTGGGGTTCCACTATAACAACCAATACTATTTTGTCAGTAACATTGCCGTGGAGATGTAACACCAGAATGTATACTTAGTGCCACGAATCCATCAGAATGTTTACATTGAAGATAATTCAAAGCTGCATTCTCAGCTATTATGACCAAACAAATCTGACCAATTCACTCATATTATGGCTTAAACGTATTTATTTTCGCGCGGATAGATTTTCGCGCTCTAAGTACTTTGACACGTTTTCGCGTGGATTTAAATTTGCGCAGCAAGGAAGCCTCACACCTTGTTTATGCAATAGTTATACCTTTTGGGGCAGGATTTATTTTCACCCACAAAGGTGAATGCGCGAAAATAGCGAAAATAAATACTGCGCGAACATTAATACGTTTACAGTATTGACATATCATGTGATTATTATGGATGGGAGCTGCTCGTTTTCTATCAGCAACATATATATGGGTCAGATTTAAAAAAAATGTACAATTCGTCTTCTCTAATCCCCTCAAATAACCCACATTTAAGAAAGAAATTAGCTTCAAAATGCAGTTTAACATAACAAAACAGATACTTTAAATCAATGCGATACAAAATATACCCAGATATACCGGGTATTGATAATTTGTCAGCCTAATTTAACAGAATTTACTAAATGCGTAGATCTCCCAATTGTACATTTTCTAAAAATCGGACCCATATACTATCATAGGTATGTACCTGACTGGACATAAACAATGACATGAAACCAACCCCAACACATTTTCTGGTTACAATTTATGTCCTCTACTTAAGATAGAATTCACGCCTCTCTGGAATACATCTGGGACGGGCATAATCTATAATTGAAAGAGGAGATAAGAAACACTGGGTTTCTTGGCATAGATGTTTTGAGGTATAGATCTAGGGCTAAACTATAATCAGGGTCAAATCGTCAGAAAATGTCAAATTGGCAACTCTGCACATTTACTAAATTCTGCAAAATTTAGGCATAATAAGGTATATTTGATTATATTTGGTATCAGTTCGATTCAAAATATCAGTTCACTTATATATTGAACCGTTTCAAACTTGATCTTTGTCGTAATTTGGGACATTTGAAAAGATTGGCGAAGGCGAATTGTACATTTTCTGACAACATGACCCATGAACATCCTTCCCCCTATAAAGATGGATACTAGAAGATCTTATTCGACATGGTAACCTGCGTCAGAGGTGGAGGAGGGGGAGAGACAGGGTGTGGGGCGCGGTCTAATGGCTTGGATGGGAGGCTGGGGCTGACTATCGTGAGAAAGTTAGTAAATCCACGATAAAAACGCACCTACCGGAGATATAACATAAACTAGGGCTAATTCATAACGCTAGTTAACTTCTGTAGGAGCTGTCCGTTTACATGTATGTCTCAGTTGCCAATTTACGAAATATGTTTTAGGTGGTGCATTTCATGGAGTGGGTGGAGTGAGGTCGTCAGAAACTTGAGAAAGTGTACAATCGGCAGCTCTACACATTTAGTAAATCCTGCTATATTAGGCTGCAATAGTTATATAAACTATGTTTGCATATGTGAATATAGTTGATATCGCACTGATCAACAAAATCTGTTTGCTTAAATATGTTGACTTGTATTTTAAGACTAATTCTTTTCTTAAATTTGGATCGTTTGAGAGGATTGGTGAAAACGAATTGTATATACATTTTCTGATGAACTGACTCTCGTGATATTTCTTTTTGAGGAAGTTTCCTGCCATATGGATGAAGTCGCCTGAAAATGTACAATTCGCCTTTTCCAATCCTCTCAAATAACCCAAATTTTAGACAAAAATGAGTTTCAAAATACAGTTTAACATAATGGAACGGATCTTCCAATCAAGCAATGTCAAATACAGACCTGCCGATTGTACTTTTTCTGACGACTTGACCCTTGTATGTAACCGCTTTATTAAATTTTATTTGTAGTCTAATTTTTGTCTGGTTTGGATTGGTGAAGACTAATCATGCATTTTTCTGATGAACTGGTCCTCACGATGTTTCTTTTGAGGAATGATTATCCAGCGTTCTTTTGGAGGATTGGTGAAGGCCAAATATACATTTTCTGACGAACCGACCCATGAATAATGTTTCTTTTGAGGAATGGCTTCCTATGTGTGAAGGATGCGTGCGTAGAACTGAGGGTAACTACTGTAGAGAGAGGGCATGGAAGGGCGCGGGGTGTGGGGGCAGGGGCAGGGGCGGGGGCGGGGTTATGGATGGGCGCGGGGGCGGGGGCGGGGGCGGGGGCGTGGCCTGCTTCTTTCTCGTGATGGATCATGTACTTCACATACGATGGCAAGGCCAGATAACCGAATTTCAGACAAAAAAAATGACATGGAAACAGTATATCCTCAACCCTGGCAAATATATTATTTTATATATTCCTATTGATGGTTTGTTTTGTTTACATGCCTATGTTTTTCTTTTTCCCCTTAGCAGCATATGGATATCGTTATGTAAATATATATCCGTACGATGTTATACTATAGAGTCTAATAGTGGTATCTTGTTCCTGGTTTTTAGTCTCTGGTGTATTTTGTGAAAGGGAAATTGTAAAATATCTATAACTGGGAAATGATAATAAATTGTTATAGGTATTGTATTTTGTACTCAATCCAGAAATCACCCTGTTTTCAGAATCCAGAAATAAACTAATTTTTGTCTTAAATTTGGATCATTTTAGAGGATCAGTAAAGGCCAATTGTACATTTTTACAATTGTTGTTTTCAGACAACAGCTGTACCAAACATGACATGCGGAATGGTTAGATTGTTATGGGTGAGGTCGTCGCGAAATGTACAAATGGCAAAATGTAAATTCTGCTAAATTGCCAAATAAGAGATCAGGTTAGGTTGTGTTGAACTGTATTTAGAACGTTATTTCGGTCTTAAATTTGTAATATTTGTGAGGATTGGTGAAGGCGAATTGTACATCTGCTGACAACCCGACCCTTTTATGAGGGAAACATTGTCACTCAATCATGGGACGTCTAACTGATAAATCAAATACAAATTGAATTAAATAAAAATTACATTTGTTTTAACCATATTGTACCATCAAAATGTTACAGAGTTCCATGGATCCCATACAAGCAAATGTTAATCCAGTCGATATCCATATAAAACGATAATCTGATATGCCTGTAAAGGTCCTGGTAAAGTCATTCATTTGAAAGTTAAAACCTTAATATCTCTACTCTTCGAGCTTAGCACTCTCCCTTTGATGTTTGTATTTTTTCTACTACTCTATGTCTAAGCTCACTCAACTATAGCTTCCTCCTGTAGTCTTACCTAGTCACCAAGAAAGAAATCTAAACTCAGGCATGAACTGAAAGATCTGAATTAATTAAGATTTTCACAACCTATTTGTTTAAAAACTTGACAAATAAAAGATACTTCAAATACAAAATCCATTTCCAGCAGGGCGTTAAACTGATGCGTAAATACCTCAGTTTACAGTAAGCTAGACGCCTAAAATCACCAATACCTACTTGGATACACACATCAATATAAAGATTAAGAGTCATAAGGATGTCTAAAGGAGCTGCGTCCGAATAATCACCTAAACCTAGATATAAGATACGTTAGTATAATTGTAAATCCATATACCTCGTGTCTACTTGATCGTGGTGTAGAGTTCTGCGATGATGAAATCTCTTCGGCTATGCTTAGCATCCGAATGGAATGGTTCATGTCCATGATACTGGGGGGACGGAATCTCGTTTTCAGGTAACCATGCCAGTTTCATCTCCTTCTTCTTCTAATCCACGAAAGCTCAGCCTTCCACATTCTGTCTGTGGCTCAGATGGCGGCCACCACAGAGTAATATAGTTCTCAGCATTGTTCCAATATGGGAAAACCTGGGCGGCACCTCTTCTGGATTTTCCGGATCTGGATCTGGATCTGGATCTATACTCGTTAGATCCTTGATGCTTGATCCGTTAGCGTTTCTCCTCCCGCTCCTCACTCCCGAGGGAGTGCACTACCTTTAGTTTAGATCCAAGCGTCCTAATTCACACACCCCTCACCTTCAGACATACTTACATACAAACATATATATACTCCTGCTGAAACAGTTTCCCCTCCGGACGGGCATGTATCTATCTATCTACCTAGGCACTTGTCTACTTGTACACATCTCCAGCGCCGGGTTTTGCTTTGTTCTTACCCGGTCGTAGCCTTTGTCAGTCGGACTACCCTGAGTTCAATGGACATAGGAATGTAGAAGAATAAGAAAATGGGCTCCAAATTCACATTCCATATTTGTAGTGCATCGAGTGCCAACTGCTGTAATAAATAAGCATAAATAATGCGGGATAAAGTATGTTTTGAAGGGGTAAGTTTGAAAAGACCTTGTCCTGCGCTCTTTGACCAACATACATTAAGCTAATATGACTGGATTATTTGCTGAGCGAGGGCTTCTTATGTAACCTAGCATTACCCAGTCAATGGTGCCAAAATTGGTCGCATCATAAAAGACCTCGTCTAGGAGTAGCATGTTATCCAGAAGCCCGAACAATAATACATGTGATGTGTTAGATCGTCAGGAAATGTACAATTGGCAGCACTGCATATTTATTAAATTATGCGAAATTAGGCAGAAAATGGTAAATATTTCGATATATTTGATTATATTTGATGGTAGGCTGATTCAAAATATCAGCTCGGTTAGGTTGAACTGTATTTGAACCTCATTTTCGTCTTGAATTTGGCTCATTTGGGAGGATTGGCGAAGGACAATTGTACATTTTCAGACGATTTGACCCTATTAAGTAATATATTCTTTGACAAAACAGCGTGGATACGTCCTTTCCTTGACCCGTTAACATGCTTCTTTAGTCTTTGGGCGACACAAAGTCAGAACAGGCCAATGTTATTTCATTTCTTTTTACTCTTGGACATAAAAGCTCAAGTAAATGTTTTATCCAAAGATAAGTGCCTTTAGTCAGAGCCAATTAAACTGGCTAATCTAATACATTTTTTATAAGCACCTGCTTTGCCTAATCGAATCTAAAAAGCAAACGTGAGCGCCGTTTATAATCGGCTTCTGAAAACATGAAAAAAGAATGAATCAAACGGTACCTGACATAGTCTAACTGCAAAGGTATTGCCAATAAACCCTCAATTCAGACTCGGGTAAGGGGCGGTTGATAAATGCTTTTGCAAATAGACCCAGAAATTAAGTATGTTCTTGCATTGCGAGATAAAATCAGAAGTTTAAACACCATATGGCCGCTAATCCACGCGTATGTATGTGTAAAGAAATCGACGCTAAACCTTTAATAGAAAACTCATTAAACAGGTTCTTATTTTCTTATTCATATTTGAACAAATCCGATGCAGTCTAGGCCCAAAGTTGAGAGAATCCCTTCAAACGAAGGGAAAACCTCTCTCTCCAAACCGTAAAGTGCCATTATAATTCCATTAATACCGCAAAATGTCATTATATTCTCATTAAAACGCCGAGTCACAGGCCAGGAAACTGATTAGCGAAGTAGGCTGACATAACATTCTTATCTGGTATAGGGGTTTGGACCAAGAGTGGATGATTATTATTATATTATTATAAGATTTTATTTCCATTTCACAAATACAATCGTTGTCATTAAAACATTAAAACATTATGTAATCATTATACCCATATATGGTCATTACTGGACAAAGACCCATTGAACGACAGTTGGGAATATCATAATATTTTTTATTGATTAAAAGTTGATTTTGTTTTTGATTTTGTATAAATTGTAGAAGGTAAATAAGAATTGATAAAATAATTGATTGAAAAATAAAATAAAATGATGAGGATGTTAGTAGGAGTTGTATGTAGATGATGATGATAGATAGGTTGTGGGTGGGTGGGTGCATTGAGCGTTATGAATGAATGAGACCGGTGCAGGTGGTGTGAGGGCTTATATAGCGGGTGGTAGGGGTCGCTGTGGTAGTGAGTGGTGTGGTGACCAACGGGTCCCGCCAGCAATGACCCCGCCTTAGCCTATGCCAATGCGGACGACATTACTGGACAAAGACCCATTGAACGACAGTTGGGAATATCATAATATTTTTTATTGATTAAAAGTTGATTTTGTTTTTGATTTTGTATAAATTGTAGAAGGTAAATAAGAATTGATAAAATAATTGATTGAAAAATAAAATAAAACTCCCAAAAGCCAAATAATGATATGTTGTTAGGGTGGGTAGTGGTGGGTTTAAAAGGAATTGGTGGTAAAAGGTAATGGTGATGAAGGATTGGTGGTAAAAGTGTTGTAGATATACAATTAAAATTTGATTTTGCATTCAGTTTTGTACAAGAGCGAGGTTGAGTTTGTCATTGACGACTGCAGGCTGTGTCTTGATGTATGCTCGATACGCATTGGATTTCCATCCAATATAGTTCATAATCTGCAGATCACTGCAGCCTGCCTGGTGTGCGGCAGTCGCAGCCAGCTTCCTAATGCTGTGCAACGAGTACTTGGTCTTGTCCAGTTGTAGGGCATCGAGGGCTTGTCGCCACCTATTGGAGACATAGGTGACTGGTATTGGGTTTGCAGTGCCTGGAAATACTGCGAACGCTTGGTCTTTCTTGGTAGTTGGATTGGCCTCGAACATGGCTTGTATTCCTTGGTAGACACACATATTTTGGTCAGCTGACCTCTGTAGGGATACACACTTGGTTTGATACACGGTTTGGAGATTCTTGGCTGCCTTTATTTTTATTTGCACAGAATCTTTACTGAACGTAACATCATTCCTTGTTAGATGTCTACTGGGATCAAAAGATTTTACCGAACGTGGGACTACTTCAGATTGTCTAAGTCCCGCATAAAATAGGACTAATAAGATGCACTTTATAATCTGACTTAGTTGGTCTTGTGGAAGAGATTGTATTATTTCTCTGAACTGCTGGATACCAATGGGTTGCTTGATACGAGGAACATATTTCTTGTGTTTCATGAGCGCTTGTACGGCCCAGCGGACTTTACTGTGGTCTATCGGGGCAATAGGGATGTTTCGCTTAATAAATAGCACTTTGATATGTGACAAGTGATTTCTAAGAGTCTTTGGAGAAGGGAGATATTTAGCAAGGTATTCTATGTATGCACATATATGTACATGGTCGATATTGTCTATAGATATGTGAGCCTGTCGGCAGAAGGCAATAAACGTCTTGGTAGCAGACTTATAGTTGCTAATGGTCCCGGGGGCCCAGGCCTTGGTCTGCCTCTGCTCCGCTCGTGCTATTAGCTCCTGCAGCTCTGGTTCTGAAAGTGAACATATTGGAATAGTTATACCAAGTTCCCAAATCTGGGGTAATACGTTCAACATTCAATTCTGAACACAAGTCTCTGGCGAGGTTGCTGTATTTTTCACTCAAATGTGCTCGGCTGAGCGCATCGGCTAAGTCGTTATGTGAGCCCGGGATATGAGAGACACTGATATGTACTTGTCGCCTTGCTTGTATTAACCATGTGAGGCGGGCGCTCTCTAGTATAACGTGATTTCTGCCGCGCCCCGAGTTGAGGGTGTTTACCGTGCCCATGTTGTCGCACAACACGTGTATGTGCCCCCCGGCATCCCATGGGCCCACAAAGTTATCAAGTGCGATTGCTAAGTTTAATGCCTCCAACTCGGAAATGTTATTTACTTCCTTGTCCTGACTGCATATGCTCGCCCCGTATGCCTGGTCCCCATCGGAGGCCCCAACGCCACTAAGGCAAGCATCAATAACAATGGTTTTTGTAACAGCCTGTTTAGGGATTAGGCTGCTACCATTCCAGCTTTGGCAAAACTCAATGAACCAGTCAAAGTCTTTGCGCATTTCTACAGTTACAGGGATTGGCTTGTTTTCTACACCTCTGATAGCTTCTAGTAATCGTGATACAAATAGCCTAGCCGGCTTTACGCATTTGCTAACATACACCAAATATCCAATGATTGATTGCAACTTTCGCTTGGTTATATTCTTGAGGTGATATACCGATTGTATGTTAGAAAGAATTTCCTCTACCTTTTCTTTGGGTATTGATAGGGACATTTCACGGCTGTCTATCTGAATGCCCAACCACGTTACTACCTGAGAGGGTTTTTGAGTCTTCTCTACCGCCTCCGGGAGGCCCAGTTCCTGTAACAGAGATGATGTAATGTTGTAAGCTTCTAATGCCGATTCAAAATCTGGGGAAACAATTGCTATGTCGTCCAAATAGATCTGACAGTTGACACCTTTTGACCTGAGGATAGAGGCAACATGATTTGAAACAGTCTGCATGTGAAAAGAACTGGCCGGCTACCGAAGGGCATGGTGATATCGCAATAGTATTCGTCGTTCCAATTGAAACACAATAACGGCCAGTCGAGGGGGTCACTGATAAAATTCTTGTAAGCCCTGCTAATATCAATGACACTCATATACGCCCCTGGACCGACCCTTACGAGGTCGGTGGCGAAATCATCGACTGTAGGTAGGCAATGTTCTTGTACATGGCCCCAAATAGAATTCTTCCTGACATATTTATTTATCGATAACTCTTCAGGGTAAGTCATGTCTATGATTACTCGTCGTTTATCTGGGTCTTTCTTCTCGCGGGACATAAGTGGGCTACAGTGCAACCAGGGTTCAAAAGGGGGTTTACTGAAGGGGCCACTTATTCCTCCGAGTTTAATTTCTGTGTCAATGAAGGTTTGTATCTGTTTAGGGTATTGCCTGGCACTAGGGTGGTTTTTAGAATCCCCATCTAGGTGAGATATAGGCCCAGTGTAGCCTACAGGAAAACCGTATTTGATGAAGTCTAATGTTTGCAACCCACCCGGTAATAGAGGCAGATATTTGTCCCATGCACTGATATTAAGGTTGCTAGGGAGGCGTTCTCTAGCTGACAGAGCGTTTGGAAGGCCGGAGCTTTTAACACAACAATATATTTTCTCCAAGCTTGAGTTGCCGAGAGAGACTACTTGGGGCCAATAGCGTTTACGATGTGGCATTATAGCGTATGGGCCAATGTTGTCTATATTGTCATTGTTATCATGTTTGCAAAGGAGGAGGGCATTCTCGAAAGTACTGGTGTATTCATACTCACTACCTTCGTTTGATGTGGGAGTCTCAGCGTGACTGGTAACTGTGTGCTCCCTCGTGCCCTCGACATGTGTGGACTGGGGCATCTCTGCGCCGACCCGGTCCACTAGTAGTTTTTTGCGCTCGACTGGTTCTGGGCGCGGCCTGCGCCTTGCTGTGTGCTGGAATGACTCGAATTATGATTGTTATTACCTTGCTTATTCACATTACCAGAGTTTTGTCTTCTGATACATTTTGAGAATGGGTGCTGGCACGACTTTCCCACCCCCTCACAGAAAGAGCAGAAATGCATGAATTTTACACCCGATTCAACATGAGCATCATTATGGGAGCAATTGTTCTTGTTATGATTATTGAAATCCCTACAGAGTACTTCTCTGGTGTCATTGTCAGCGTATTGGTTATGGCTTTCAGACCTAGAATTAGAGTTCCCGCTTCCCATACCTCCGTTTGTGAAAGAGATGCGAACCCTATGTTGGTATATCTTGGCATGGTTAGACCAGGTGAGCGAGCCTGCCTCAACCTGGTCCCATAATTATTGCGACCACCGGTGCACCTGAGACCATGGGCGCTCAAGTGCGTCCAGAGAAACATCTACCACATGTGAAACAATATTATCATACTCGTAGTGCCTGTATGCCCTTTTATCTTGAAGTAAATTGAGGCATGCATTGATGTATTGGAGTTGAGAGAGACCCGCCCGGGCCTCGAGCTTCTGCTTCACGGTCTTCTCTCCTTCTCTATCAATATACATAAATGGCTTGGCCAATATCTTGGCAGAATGAAAGTTTTGCATGATGTTACTCTTATCGTATAGGCCGCGGGCAAATCTCTCTCTCTCCATTTCTCTCTCGTAGAAATCGTCGGCGTCAAGCCTGCGTCTAAGCACTTCAGGTGGGTCGAACCTGTCGTGACTGGCGCTTGCATGGGAAGTGTTGAGGCGTCTGCGGCCCTGGCTGGACCTGGGAGTGGACGTTTGGTTACCCCTATCAGAGGCATGTGAAATGTCGGCCTTACTGTTGCCTGCTGTGTAAACGTCCAGCAGCGCATCGAGTTTGGAGTTCATTTCAGACACCTCCTGCTTCACCTCTGCTACCTGGCCTGCACTTGCGTCAATTCTCTCGTCCAAGTACTGCATTGTCAATTTCCTGACTGCTTTGCGGGCCCCTTGGCCTTACCAGGCTTTTTCTTGGGCTTAACCGGCTCTGGTTCTGGAGGCGCCTGTGTCTGGTTGGCCTCCTCCTCTAGCCCCGCAAGTTCAGCGTTAAGTTCATCCATTCTGCGTTTGGCACGTCTAGTCGTCATGTTAATGAGTGTGCGAACTGTATATAATGAAACTAGAACGTTATGCAATCAAAGTACCCTCCAGCGGCATGTGCGACAACACTGAATCTTTCCCACTATGCTGGGTAGTGGTATACACCGTATTGTGCGGGCCCAAAAGTACCTGAGTGCATTGAGCGTTATGAATGAATGAGACCGGTGCAGGTGGTGTGAGGGCTTATATAGCGGGTGGTAGGGGTTGCTGTGGTAGTGAGTGGTGTGGTGACCAACGGGTCCCGCCAGCAATGACCCCGCCTTAGCCTATGCCAATGCGGACGAAATGGATGATAATGAAATCGATGATATATTTATTTTTTAATTTTGGTCATAAAAAGTGATTTTCATAATTGATTTATTTGTCACTGATTAAAACACTAGGTAATCCTTTTACCCATTAGCAATGATAATGAAATCGATGATTGATTTATTGTGATTTCAATTAATGAAGAATGTCATAAAAAGTGGATTTCTTAATTGATCTGTGGTACTCAAAGACATCAAACACCTTAAGGGTCAGATTTTCAGAAAATGTACAATCTACAGTTCTACACATCTATCAAATTCTGCTAATTTAGAGTGTAAAATGATAAATACTAGGTATATCTGAGTATAATCAGTATTGTATTCATTCAATAGATCTGTCTGGTTATGTTGAACTGCATTTTCAACCTAATTTTTGTCTCAAATTTGAGTTATTTGAGAGGATTGGTGAAGTCCAATTGTACATTTTCTGGCGATTTGACCCTTAACATTTTCCAACACTGTGGGGAAACCCACAGATGAAAATGAACATCTCACGACCAAAGGAACTCCCCAGGATTGAACGCAATATGCCAAACGGTTAAAACACACTGCTACGGATGGACAGAATAACTGATCCTATTATGTAGATTAACAATTATCATCTTTCCTCTAACACTAATTACTATTACTCATGTACCGCTCCTTTCCTTCCATAGTAGTAGCACTGCACCCAACAGCCCCTGGCGGAAAAGCATGGACAATGCTAAATAATAGTAGTACCCCGTGAGTCTTATATATATCCTTATCACTAACGGCTGTATAACTATGTTAAATAAAAAAAAACAAAAAAAGCACTGACGTAGAAGTGGCTTTAGAATCGAACGAAAATTGACGGAGAATCCGCCGAATCTATAAGATTATAAATGATCTCAGTAGCGATATCATCTATATATTGACCTTGCAAAGCCTAATATCAAATCGATATCTCCCACATTGCATTTTTTGTTAAGATGTAGTGAAGGGATATGGGAAACATCGCTTTTATAGCGAGAGTCCCGATGTGATTGTGTGAGGTTTTAGTTGAGGAAGGAAAAACCTTTTATTTTAGATTTATTAACGAGATTTCGAGCTCACTGGCTCTTTATCAGGTTCAATTTTTAGTCAGTGTAAGGCCCTTTCACTAAAAGCTTCCAAGAAGGAATCCATGGGTCAGGTCGTCAGAAAATGTACAATTGGCAGTTCTACATATTTCGTAATTCTGCTAAATTAGGTCAAACAAATATAAATACTAGGTATATTGAGTATATTTGGTATATGGGTCAGATTTTAGGAAAATGTACAATTGGCCTTCACCAATACTCTCAAATTACCCAAATTTCAGACGAAAATAAAGTTAAAAATTACAGTTCAAGGTAATCAAACAGATTGCTAGAATCAATGCAATGCCGAATATACTCGAATTTACCTAGTATTGACCAAATTTCAGCTTAATAAAATTATTTAGCGGAAATTAACTAAATGTGTACAGCTGCCAATTGTACATTTTCTGAAAATCTGACCCATATAATTATTAATTGTGTTGGTTAAACAGATCTGTTCGGGTATGTTTAACTGTACTTTGAACGGTCTGCCTATTCTGGGATTAGCATACAATATGTTTATGAAGTTCGCATACGATAATCCTTCTTTGTAGTAGAACATACATAAGGTGAATAGTGCACGCTGTGATAGGAGGACATGTCCCAAAGGGTGCTGACAAGTTTCATTCCAAACCAAAGAAGGATTTGAATATTTAAGTACAAAAATAACCTCTGAGAAATACCCTGTGGTAGTTTGGGACTTGCCCTACAAGGGGACTATATTTCCCATTACACTGTGCTTTGCTGCAAGGTATTTATTTCCTCGTTTCACTGCATCCGAAGGGAAATAATGTATCTGAGCTATACTGCAGGGGCTAGATGTAATTCCTGTAAGAGGCCACAGTCTAGACCGCTATATATACAAAGAATTACATGAGGCAAAAAGACGAAGTGACCCTGAAAGCCTATTTATCGCTTGATATAAAATATATTGAGGGTAGAAAACAAGGAAAATGAACTAGAATTGTACACGTAACGCGGATATACATTTCCTCAGATTTGTTATTTCAATTTGCTTTGCTAAAGCTCTTTATTTTCGAATTTTGGTACTGTCGAAATCCGTTTTATATTATTTGCAATTTGAGTCCCCTGGTTAGTTATAATGATAACAATCAAGTCATGTTTGTTTCACTATATTGATTCTATTTTCTGCATTAGACATTAATCGGGTCCCTTTTCCATTAATAGAGATTAGTTCCATTAAATGCTTATTGTTGGTTAATATACTAATGGAATTTATATTGTAGCTCCGTTAATATATTAATGGAATTTATATTGTAGCTCCGTTGAGATCATATTGTGTATTTTTATATATGTAGTGAACCCGTGATTCCTTTTAGATCCACCACCACCCGCGGGTTCACTACATATATAAAAATACACAATATGATCTCAACGGAGCTACTTTATTTTCTATATTGTATATCATATTATAATATACAATATAGAAAATAAAGTTGAATATAGACTTTTAACTGCTAATCTATGTAGTACTATAAATTGTAATATTGGAACTGAATAAAGATGAGTGCGTTTAGGTTGAATGGGAAACATAGACTGACGCTTAGTGATGCATATATGAAGCTTTGCTCTAAAGACGGGGCTGTGACTATGTGATCACTATGATTATGTAATATTAGGCTGGTCAACCCTTTGGTATGTGTGACGTACACAATGATATTGCTATCTCATTACCACCCCACATACTCATCTATATCAATTTAAATTACAGGAGTCTGATCCAAGAGCTGCTCAACGCCCATTTTATGCATTTTCTAAAAACTGGCTGGACGCAGTAGATGTACTTGGGTGATATACTTGGTTGGAGGCCATATATAAACTGGTCATATCTCATTATGCTTTCCCAGGCCTTGGTTTTTATACTCTTTCTTTGATGGTAGATGGTAGCTGCTGATGTATACATACATGTTTACATGATACAAATTCAGGGAGGGGAAAGATACAGAAATTTTGAAGTTAATGAATCTACCTATCTACCTACATATCTACATATCTATCTATCTACTTATCAAAACTGCCTCCCTCTCATCTCATCCTTCACCACCCTTGATATAATCTACATATATAACCTGTTGCTAAGGGCGTAAAGCAACCAGCTCTCACACACACCTACCTACCTACTTATCTATCTACCTACCTACTTACCTATCTACCTACTTACCTATCTACCTACTTACCTATCTACCTACTTATCTATCTACCTACTTACCTATCTACCTACTTACCTATCTACCTACTTACCTATCTACCTACTTACCTATCTACCTACTTATCTATCTACCTACTTATCTACCTACCTATTTATCTACCTACCTACCTACTTATCTATCTACCAGTGTATCTACCTACCTATGTATCTATCTACCTACTTATCTACCTATCTATGTACCTTTCTACCTACCTACATACCTATCTACCTACTTATAGATCTATCCATCAACCTAATTACCTATCTATCTACCTACTTACCTATCTACCTACCTACTTACCTATCTATCTACCTACTTACCTATCTATCTAGGTATCTATATACCTACCTACCTACCTACTTAACTATCTACCTATTTATCTATCTACCTACCTACTTATCTATCTAGGTATCTATCTACCTACTTGTGTATCTATCTACCTACTTATCTACCTATCCACATCTGCCTATCTATATCTACCTATCTATATCTACCTATCTATATCTACCTAAACTACAAGGTAAATAGCGATCGGTATGTGGGTAGGCATTTTCGGTGATGTGGGCTATCTGCTAAGGGTGAAGAGTGCCTTATTTAACAGCTATTGTCCTGATTAAACTCCCATTCACAGCTAGCATAGAAGAAAAAAAACAGATTTAAATTTAAACTTATATTAGATTTTTATTTTGTATAACGTGAGAAACCCCCTAGTAGGAAAGTTAATTGACAGCTATTAATCAAGATTCACTAGAAAGGGTTCTATGGAGTTTGAAGTCTGGAAGTCCTTGATTTGGACCAGTTTTGATCATTGATACCGTTAATTACCATTTTGTGTCTCACATTCCTTGCAACGTCTCTCCTTTTCTTTATTTTATTTTATCAGATGGAGATATAGGTGCAATATGAGCCCAGCGCAGACTGCAATTTGGTTCCTGTGGCACATCCTCACAGATGATAAATGGAGTTAAAGCTGCACTCCCAGTTAATGTTGGTCACAAACTAAAGTTGTTCTACCTTTTATTCTATTCTTTTCCAACCCATCTAAAAGTCATTTGACCTAAGTTTTGGAGTATTTTGTCTGGTTGATTTTGCTACTAGGCTTCATAAAAGTCCACATTTATATTTTGGGGACCCGCCAGACTCCTTTCCTGTAATGGCTTCACTTATTATTGCTCACCGGCGGCCGTTTATGCCGGGCCCACACATTCAAGAACTCAGAGCCGAATTGGCCTTAAGACAATTCGTAAGAATTCAAAATCATTCTTAAGAAACATACTTGAGTTCGGTAATATGTGGGCTTTCTTAGGAGGAAAACTCCAATTCATATGCCAAATCGTGGGTTCTTACGAAAATTCATAGGCAATATCTTGGACTTTTCGTGAGTTCCCAATTTGAACGTATTGCGAGTTCTTGAATGTGTGGGCCCGGCTTTAGGCTCGGACGATTCGACTTCAAATTATTGTATTAACATTATAACAGCAGCAGAATCTTGACAAGTTCAGCCCTATAAATCATAATATGAATAAACTTTGCAAGATTGTGTTTGTCGTAAACATGGTGATAATGCCACTTTAAATACACATGAAACACTGCAGGGTGTTTACATACTTTTGGTTAACATACAACCTGAGCACAATCTCTAAACAAAATCCTATATGGACATAAAATTGGATATATCTTGTCTGGGAACAAATCAACATGGCATCCCGTAAAGGCTTCCAATTGAGATAGTGAGATAGCTTGAAACTAAAGGCCCTGGGTAATAAAAACAATCTATGACTGATTGTGTTTTGTTCAGGATGGAATAGTTTTTCCTAATGCAACATCAAGATCGGGTTATTTATATAGGATTGTTTTGCCTATCGTACAGATCGAGTGATACCTAAATAGGAGAGGGAATTAAATATAGTGGTATATACATATATAGCTCGCCATTCATTAGCGCTGGAAGGGCAATTACATTTTAAATTTCCAATTACATCCCAATTTACCTAAAGCATAACCATAATGACTAAGATGAAAAGTGTTTAAAAAACAGTGAAGGAACATTTATTTTGAATGTCTTCAAAGCTACTCTATCAAAAACGAAGAATTTTCTACTTTCTGTTCTGTTCTTTTCCAACCCATTTGAAAACAAATATGCAGGTTTTCACTCTCTTGCCTTTTGCTGCATACACATTTATATTTCGATGGCCCGCCGAAAGTCATTACTGCAATGGTTTTTACTTATTATCGCTCACTGTATAAACTCACAACAGCAACAAAGTATTGACAACTTCGGTCAAATAATTTTTGTCACAGTAGCTGAGGATGCAGCTTTAACACTCTTCCACGGCTGATGATTGGTAAAGATTCAATGCAGGTGCACCAATGCGCCAATCAGCAACTCTTCCCCTACTCCTGTATTCCAGGTGGCACGGAGCGCTTCTGCCCCAACAAAAGCATCGTGACAAAAACGCCCCCTTATGACCTAGCCCCCAAGAACACATACCAGACCCCATTCTGATCATATACACCCTTGAACAAAGTCAAACCCACTCTCGAATACCAAGAGTGTTTGAACACCTCCCGAACAAAATATTAGTTATATCGAATTGTTTGTTGAATTCAAGCAGAGGCTGAAGGTTAATATTTTACCTTAGAAACAACGAAGCGTGAATGTATATTACCCGAACTTGGTAAATTTATGTTGAGATTTGTGGTCCATTGTAGTAATAATTAATTATTTATGTTTATGAAAATACCAACATTGTTACTTACAACAGTTTAAATCAATCTGTCTGTTATACACGTTTTGTCTCTCCGGCTCAGGTGACAGAGAAAGACCACCATCTCGGTGATCTGGGGAGCTGTTTAATTGTTAAATCTATGATATTACACTAACGTACATAACTCTAGAATCTGAATAAAAGGGGAAAACATAGGTGTGTTCCGAATTATCTAAGCTGAAATCCTTTAGGAAACCACCTTCCAAAAAAGGTGTCTATATCTTTAAACACCTGTCTTTAAACACCTATCTTTAAACACCTGTCTTTAAACACCTGTCTTTTAACGGTTCCAGGTTTTGGCCAAATCGAATTTTAAAAAACAAAACAAAACAAACACGGAGCCCCCTGACTAGACATGCTTAATACACAACATCCTTGGCTTATCATAACGTTAGCTACCATCGGGGAAGCTGATCAATGATGAAGAGAGAAACGTATCTGCAGACAGGGGAAGATATCGCATAAATCGCCATCGTTTTACTGACCACTGTCTCCTAAACATGCTCCCTGGGGTATTCTTACCACCCCGCGTATTCATCTATATCAATTTAAATTACAGGAGTCTGATCCAAGACCTGCTCAAGGTCCGATTTATGCCTTTTCTAAAAACTGGCTGGACGCCGTGGATGTACTTAGGTGATATACTTGGTATCAGCCTGTGGTTGGAGGCCGTATATATACTGCTCATATCTCACTATGGATGTCCAGGCAGTACTTTTTATCTGACCATCATTTCCAGACTACAATATCCCAATGTCGTAGCTCCTTTCAGGTCTTTGCATTGGGAGAACCCCTCTGGGATTCTTATATAAAAAGTGGAGAGTGTCGCCGCGAAGTGTATGGGTCAGCTCGTCAGAAAATGTATAATCGGCAGCTCTACACATTTAGCAAATTGTGCTAAATTAGGTTGAAAAATGGTCAATACTAAAGTACATCTGAGTATATTTGGTTGTGTGCTGATTCAAACGTCCTGTTCGGTTATGTTGAACTGTTTTTTGAACTTCATTTCTGTCTTAAATTTAGGTTATTTGAGAGGATTGGTAAAGGCGAATTGTCCATTTTCTACCGAATTCAGCCGTATATAAATATATATCATATATTGTAAGCACTGTGTTGTTATCATTTTGAAGGCACATTAGCATAATAACCTTGTTTCTATTTAATAAGTGACTAAACAATTATGATTAATTCGGTACGGCCATGGATTTCAAAGCATTAGGTAATTAATCAGGATCAACTGGATTAATCTGTGGACAGCAGATTAGTGTATGTGTGTGCGCTGGTTGCATCAATTCAAATGGTTAAAAGCCCATCCATCTCTTGTTTGTTCTGCTCATAGACTTGACAGAGTATATAGGCAGTCTTTAGTGTGTGCAGGATAGAGGCCGGGCCTTGTTTCACAGGCAGGGCGTATGAACTCATTGTTCTGGTCGTCAAGTAATTGATGGATGGATCTCATAAACATCACGAGGCAGTCGTTGACTATTTGCATGCTATATACCTGTGACCTTTCCCATCTGGCTCGCCTCATTGCCAGTGATGTACGCTGAATGATGGACCCGAGGAATTTTCCTATTGCTGAGCATTTCCACACACTCATATCACAAATAATGCGGCTCCTGTTTATATGTATACACATGTGACCATATATATACACATGTGACCATATATATGTGATGTGTTAATGTTTCATAATTAGCAAAACTCACATTTTTCTAAGTTGTATATCATTCACAGATTCGCAGGCTCTGAGCTGAGAGGTGAGATTCTGATCGAGGATCTGATTCTGACGAATAAAACTTTACTTAATAATTAGGATATCATGAAGATATATATGCACATGTATGGATGCACGCCAAATATCTGGGCTGCTTTGAGATACTTCGATGTTTACATGTGAGTCAAAAACCTTTAATCAAATTAGATGGGAGCGCGTTGGGACTATTTCGTTCAGTCCCACGCAAAAGAGAATGTCAGCAAATAAGTCAAATATGTATCCAGAAAAGCCTGATCTCATTTTAGAATCCCCTTCCCCATTTATCTCAGAAGTGGTGAACTATTAGAAGAAAGTTCGGGAAGAAGAGAGAATCCACAGGAAATAACACGAGCAACATTTTAAAAGATATCAAAATATAACCTTAAAAAAAATCAAATAATTATCAAATCTGTTCAGTATAGATATACCGGTAACATCTAAAACCTAAAGCCTTTATTTGAATAGCGTGTAGGGTTTTTTTCAATCAAGACAATACCAACATATATTCAGATATACCTACTTTTTATCACTTTTGTAGCAGAATTTAGCAGAATTTACTAAAATATCAATGTGTAGAGCTGGCAACTGGACATTTTCAGATGACCGGACCCTTGAACGCAGAAAGTCTCCCACAATAATCGACCACTTTCGAAATATACCCCGGCGTCCTTGAAGTAAAACTTCACCACGTGGAAGCAGCAGAAAGTAAAGTGGGAGGATGACAAGAGTCGGGGTAATGAAGGTAGTTTTACAAACTTTTATATTTGGTCTGATGTTAAATGTTCGTTGATTCAACTCTAAGGAAGTGTATTTCTATTGTAGGCCTACAGCTGTCCTTGTTAATTTGTCGCTATTTATTTACAAATTGGACTGATTGTAAAAGAACAGATTATTCTATTGCAAAGATATTTTTAAAAAAACGTCGGCAAAGATTTCAATAAAGGGATCAGGCTTTGCAAGGCCGATCGAAGTTGAAAGTACAGAAGGAGGGGACGACCTTCCCCACTTCCCCTAACCCAACCCCCTCCCCCATATATACATGTATGCAGTGTTGGTTTCATTATAACATCCACCCAGACCTTAAGCTGGCCTAATGCCCGCACCCCTACCGCTACTTACACACATCTCCCTATACTACTCACACTTGATTACACCCAAACTTCTCCTGCTGCTAGCCTTAGCCAAACACCAGTTGACAAGCAATGATAGCAATCAGAGGCACAGTCCTCAGACATTTATGGCCAAGAGCGACCCTTAATTGGAGAGATTTCGGCGGCAAACTACAAACCCCGCACGTCCCCGAGGAGACGAGAGTTTGCATAATTGGTTACCGTCGCGCCACTTGGCGGAGACGACTGGTATTAGTTTATAGATAGAATGGATCAAGGGTTTACACTTTCCCGCCGTTTCATCGTCTGACGAATTCAAATGTTTTATTTCTAGCAATCGTTCAACGTAAGTTAAATTATGTCCCAGACGGTGGTCTTGGAATTAGAAAGATGTGGCGCGGAGCGGCGTTGAGATTGGACCATCAAAATATATATACAGAGGTTCGGACGTAACTTGTTTAACGCAGAACCTCAGCCGTTGTACACTGATGTGAATTCTGCTCATTTATATACATTAATATTAAGAAAGTGTGCATACATTGTTTGAGCGCGAGCGTCGTGGGCAATTCAATTGTGCCATTTTAACCCATTTTCTATTATCATTATCAGTAGCCCCACTGGCGAAATCTGCGTAGAGGACAATTCAATATACCATTGGTCTTTTTTAACATGATGTACACTCACTATTATTAGTAATTAACCTTGCTGGCAAAGTTCGCTATGATTAGAATAGTTCAGTATAAGAACATACCTAGAGAATGTGGTCATATTTTAATAAGGCATCGATTTGACACAATAAGTGTCTCACTATATAGTATTGATATATTATTATAAATGATTCAATAGTTTCCCTATAATTCTATTGTACTCCTTGCTATATCAGGATCATTGTGTCACAGTAATAACGATGAGGATTCGCAACACCAACTCGAACGTTATACTGCTTTTCACTGAATGAATATATCTTAAACTAAACAAAACTTAAGTCAGGTAAAGGGGAAAAAACGCTCATGTTTTATGTTCATAGGCTGCCATTTTTGTTTTAGTATCTTACTGCGGCCACTGGTACAATGTTCCTATGTCAGTTTAAGTTCCTTTGAAGCCGACTGGCTTGTTCATGAAGTGTTTTTTTCAATTACTACGCCACGGAGTGAATGGAATAAAGGGCCTATAGTCCACTAAACGGATTTTCAGGCGATTCTCACAGAATTTAGTGCAAAAGAGTCCTCTGCGGCGCAAAACCGCATGGGAATCGGCTTAGTGGACAAGGCCCTTAATGATATACCTCTTCTACGAATATGGACGGAGGTGAGCACACAAACTGTACTTTCTGTTCTCATGAACTCGTTTAAACATTAATGCATGACTGTAACATGTCCTAAACCTTTTCCATCATAGATCTATGGTTTGTATCTGCCCTGTTCGTCTTCAGTGGAGTCGAAGAACTCCCGTTATTTCTCTACATTAACCGAACAACATCCAAGGTACAATTAACATCCATGTATTCTGTTTCAACAGTATTTCAATTGGATAGCAAACTTCCTTTAGGTTTTATATGAAAGGGAAATAAAAATGAAAAGCTATAATAAAGGATAGAGTAAATAGTAGAAGATGAGTGAAAGAAGAATTTTGAGTAAATTCTTCCACATGGTAAAAACATGTGCATCACTTCTTAGATGAGTGGAACTATAGAACTTTAAACAGGAAAATGGCCCTAAAAAGGCTCATATTATATAGAAGCATCAAATCTGCTCTGTTTTGTGTGGAGAAAAAGGATGAAATCTCATACAGGTACTTCTTGTGTCTCTCTACAGACAATCGTAACCTTCGACTAATTAAATCACAAAGAACAAACATCCTCCAGAACTTCTCATTTGTTTTTGGTTTTTCAGGAATCTGGTTAAGATATAATTTATGTTTCTTTAATTCTAATGAAAATCGTAAGAAATATGCATTTCTAAATTCAATTATCTTCACCTTAGAACTGTAGAATTTTAAATCATGAGTACCAAGTTCAGTGCCCGCGATTCTTCGTTAGTCGTGAGAATCCCAGACAATTATTCATATTCATTCTTATATTTGCATTGCGAAGTATCACAGGATCACATAACAAACGCTAATAATAAGCGATGTAGATACCTATATTTCTTTAAGAAGTCAAGTCATAAACAACACTTACCGATCATAATTATACACACTAACGACTAAACACAATATAAACAATCAAATATTATAGATCACATAATGATATTTACCTTAATCTCGCCATGAGTTATGTTAAGTGCCACGCTGTCATCGTCACTCGTATCCTCCCCCGCCTCAGATATATGTCCATCACGTAATAAGCTCCGCCCCTCTGCCGTCAAGGCACGCCCCCGAGTCGGCAGACCCGACGCCTGGCTCGTGGTGGGCGTGGTAAAGCGCTTAGGAAAATCCTTTAAACTGTAGTAGTACAGCTGGTTGGTGGATTTCTTCTTTTTGGATCGGCCCAGAATGGGACACGACATGGTGGATAATCCTGAAAAAAATGAATAAAAATATTGTTTATTGTTCATTTCCCGCTAAATATATAGTAGCAAAAACAGTCATAAATATATCAGGAACCAGGTTAGATCATCGTCAAAGTGACCTGGGGTAGTTATGCAAGCAATCTGTCAAGTATATGGATATATATATTGTGCAATAGTGTGTATGTACTGTCATCCCGAATAAAAAATGATTTTAAAAATATATATTGCCAGAAATGGGCAGACCTCATTTATGAGAATCATAGGTCCTCCAGACAAAATGTAGGCCTATAATAAAACAGGTATAAATCAGATACCAACTTAATTATGTTCCATACAATGTGAAACACTATAAGGTGTCATTCTGCTGGTTATCTGAACTGTAGGGGCAAGGGCGTTTCTTATCTTAAGATAAGAAAGACTGATGTTTAACAATTTACCCTAGACGGACACGATTTCCAGTAAAAAAGTGTAATTTTCCTGGTATTAATATACGGCAACGCATGAACATGAGATTATTGCATTAAAAATTGGATCGTAATCTAAATAAAAGTATGTCCTGACATTACTTTACTCAGTTTACTGATCTTCATAAGTTACATCATATTACATATTACTTATTTTGTATATCGTGCTTTTTTTAATTGGATAGCGTTATTTTGTATCTCGTAATTATAGACACAGACCCTGGGGTTGGTTTTTAGTGTCTGTGCGTAATCTGCTAGTTGATACTACGAGATTATTTATTTTTGGCGTCTTCTCTTTTCAAGTATGTTATATGGTAACCTTTAAAGGTAATTCAGTTTGAACTGAGAATATTGTATCAGTACATAATGTCCAGTGCTGAATAAAAATATTTAAAACAAAAAAAACCATTGAAACGATGATTATTCTTACTTTAACATTAGGCCTACTTCCCTTCAACACAACATTTCAGAACCTAGTTGTAGTCTTAAATTGTCATACACTGTTCAATTACCTTGACCTTGCTTTCATGTACTATATTGGCAGTGTTTTAGATGCATCTCATTACAAAATCCTATGTTTTTAGTTTGCATTGGTGACACAATAATGTCAATAATTTGATTTTAATCTACACATATAGATAGCTTATTTTGTCATTTAAAAGCATCAATACCATAAATAGAAACGGCACCGATATTCCAAAACAGTTTAAGGTTAATATCTATTATTATATTCCATTTTTCGAGGTCGCAGGTCCGTATATTTTTTAAGTTCATCCTTTGGACGTAAAGAATAATGTCAGAATTTATGAAAACGCGAGTGTTAATAATTGAATGAATAGCGCCTGTCCTTATGTATTTTCCCCATAAATGAGTCTATACACTCAAGGCCACATTACGATCAAAGTTTAAGACACGTTATATACAGTTATGAGCAAGTCATATAACGTTGTAATTAGATCTATGAAGTTCATAATCATTAGACATACGGCACAATATCTGAGGTCATGGAAACACGAGTGTTATTAATTGAATAAAATCCGCCCGTCCCACTATATTTTCTCCCTAAAATCATGCTGACACTGAAGGCAACATTACCATTATTAAAGTTATAATCACGTTATATAAACTTTTGATTAGTTTAGTTGTTGTTATTACACTACCAGTCGGCTGGGTTTTCCCTTTGATTAAAGTTTTAGATATGAGTCTTGTCTTACCAAAATTTACACGCAGATAAAAAAGTCAGCTAAGTTTGTTCATGGCCTTGTAGTAATTTATGATAATTATCATCAACACCAAAAAGTCAATTAAGGTAATGTGGCCTTTCTCATTAAATCCATTGCTCATGAAAGCTCTTGAAACTTTTTCTGCTTAATCATATATGGGATAGGTATGGCGATATATCAAGTACAGAGCACTAACATTAATTTTATTTTCATTAAATAATTCTTGAATAAATGTAATGAATGGGTCAATAGACTACAGCAGCTCACACTCATATCTAATCATATATTCTAAGATACATCGCTTACACACCTGATATGTTAACATCTAATTCTAATAAAACACCCCCTGAACCATATAATATGATATTATTGAATTTTAGAATAATAAACAGCAGAGGTCTATAGAAGGCTCCATGAAAGGAAGTTCCCCCAAAGTACATTTTCCTTATAACTTATAAAAGATTTAATATAAGAAGCTGCATGCATGGGGTGTGGGGGTAGACGTACGTACACTCAGCTCCACCCCAGCAGCGCACCTGCCGGGAACCAATTAGACGAGCACTCAATCGCGCCAGGTGGCGCTCTGATCAATGCTAAAACCCTGGGACGGGACTCCTGGGGCGCACCCTGACGGGCATGGACTGAACGAAAGCTCGCCCATCTCCCTCCCATCTCCAACCATTAGTCTCACCCACATGCATACTACGAGGTCGAAGCCACAGCCACCTCCAGCCACTCTCCCCCTTTTGCCTTCTTAAATAGTCTTTCTATTTTTAGCCTAGGTGTGTATGCCATTTTGGGATCGACCCTTTTTTTTAAAACGCTCTCGCCCCAGCACCGGTTGGTGTATTAGCACTTGCGATGCATTTGGGAGCAGCGATGCTCATTTTCGAGTTTTATTGAGATTTTACTGCGTTTATCGTGTACGTCGGTCGCTTGGCTAGTGCCTAGTGGGAATCGCTGGTGGATATTACGTCGGCCTCTGCTGGACTTTGTAATGATGTTCATTTGTACAGTGTGTGATAAATGTTGCCAAATATGCCATCATGAGGTGGAGATATATAATGGAAGTCAGGGCTACCAGGGTGGAATCGCCTGAAAACGTACAATAATTCACCTTCACCAATTCGCTCAAATAACCCAAATTAAATAGGAAAATTAGGTAGCATAATTATATATGGTTCAGTACAACTGACCATATGTGAAATACACAGAAATGTCAAATTCGACTCCAGCTGTCGTCCCTAATAACCCAAATTGAAGACAAAATGTAATCAACGTAATATATCTAGTATCTATTATATTCAGATATACCTAGTATCAAATGTACGCAAATATATCTACAGTAGAAGGAGAGAGGCTCGCTGTATATCGGGTGGGCTGGCTTGATAAGGTGATGTGATAATAGAGAAAGCATAATAAACCTGATCTTGTGTTTATTGAAATTCCTCGAGCTTTCGGGCGACTTGCCCTTCTTCAGGAGTGAGTGTTTCTAATATATCTAGTATTTATCATTTTGCAGCTTACGTAATTTAGAAGATATTAGAGTGGGGATGTATCGCCTTTTATCGATGGGACCGGTTAAAAGGTAATGATTTCGCAGAGGGATAATAAAGTTATGTTGTAGATCAGCTTTGTGTGATGTGTCTCAATGTAATAGAGCAGAATTGACTAAATGTGTAGAACGGCCATGTGTACATTTTTGGGCGCCCTGACACACGGTCTATTTATAGTCTAAATTGAGATAAATTGGTCGTACGTACGTAAGGTAGTAAATCATTATTCAATGGGTTGAAACCTTCCGAACCGAAGTACGAACTCATTCAGTATACTCGTTGCATTCTTTAAAACATAAGGAAGCAATTGAAATTGAGTAGAGATCAGATTCCACCGGTATAGGGTGATATACTATGATGTGTTACGCATCTGTTACCTAACAATTGGTGAGTAACCACATAATTATTATTAATACTCCTAATTATTATTATCAATAAGTGTCTGTTTAATTTATCAAGATGTCTAATATGAATATGGAGGGTTATTGAATATGAGAGCATGTGCACTGGATAGGAAATGGTCAATATTGTGGTGTTATACTGTTTTACCAGCACTATGTGATATACGGTGATACCACAGCTTAGACTATAGGACTACAGGATTTTTTGATTGAAATTGCATTGAATCTTGATAGAAAATTGTCTTTTTTGCATTGTGTTCCCATAATTATGGGAATTATCAGCGTCAGTGAATTTTCATATAAATGTATTAGGCTAAAGTATTACACACATACCTATCTCTCTCTATATATATTACAATACTGTCTGATATATATATACAATACTGAGAAGTTCAGGAAAAACTAATATTAGCAGAGCACACCTCCCACCATAATGTTCGCACGTTATTATCTGAACAATGCATATATCAGTACAAGCTGTATACATTAGCATATATATATATATAGAGAGAGAGAATCTGTGCTTGAAGCTTTCACAAGAAATACAGCAGATCTATAAAAGTATATGAAAATGTACAATTTGCCTTTACCAATCATCTCAAATAACCCAAACATAAGACAACAACTATTCTCAAAATTCAGTAAAACATAAGCAAAAAGGGCTCTTAAGACAAGGCAACACCAAATATATATATACTCCGACATACCAGGTGTTTATCAATTTTCGTACACCACAGTGCCGGAGGGTAACATTTCTGGATATCAGGAAAAAAAACAATAAACAGTCAACCAGAGTCAACATATCACTCATAACATAATTTCAAATTTAATCTTGAAACATAATTCTGCCATACGTAAGTGAATAAGTAATAACAATTTCAAATTTAATTCTAAAAGTTAATTCGGTCACACATAAGTTGATATAGGTCAAATTATTGATTCGCCTTAGAGATATACAGCGCCTTTATCGCTTGCTGAGCGACTCCCCTGCCTATAGCCAGACAAAAAAACTCTAGACTAAGTTACATGTTAGGCACTCATTTTCTCTAGCTATTACTTCCCGGCCGGGCAATTTAGCCAGAATCACATCGAGATGATGATAATGAAGCAATATGACTTCATTCTTTACATCAGTTCCCTATCAAGAGCTGTTTTATTTTTTCCGGTCTAAGGAAATCAAGATTTTCCCTTATACTTGCTCCTATATAGAACGAATACTGCGAATGGATGATTACTTATCGCGAGAAAGAAAGAAATAGGAGTAAAAATACATGCCCGGCAATGGTCAATGTACTATAGCTGTATTTGATTGCTGTCCTGTGATTTTTTATCGCCATTTTCGATAACTGTAGCCATTGCTAGCTGTGCTGGTCAATAGTATTGACCCTACTATTTATCCCAACTGTAGATACAGCCAAGCAATGCGATTTTACTGTTTCCAATCCAATTGTGTTACGAGGACAGAAGCAGTGAATGTGCATAGTCGTATGTATGCTCACTTCATTGCCCATTGCTGAATTAGCAACCAACAGCTATCCCTCTCTCTCTCCTTCTCTCTCTCTATCCCTATCTTTTCCTCTCCATCTCTCTTCTCCCTCCCTCTTCCTTCCTCTTAGTCCCTTTTCCTCCCCCTCTCTCTTCCTCTCTTTTCCTGCCTCTGCCTCTCCCCTCTCTCTTCTTCCCCCTCTATCTCCCCTCTCTTCTTCTCTCTCTCCCTCTCTCTCTATCCTTCTATTTTCCTCTCCATCTCTCCTCCTTTCCCTCCCTCTTCCTTTCTCTTAGTCCCTCTTCATCCCCCTCTCTCTTCCTCCCTCTCTCCTTCCCCTCTCTTTTCTTCCCTCTCTCTCCCCTCTCTTCTTCCCTCTATCTCTCTCTTCCCCTCCCCTCACTGCTCTCTCTCTCTCTCTCTCTCTCGTCGATGAGCGATAAAAAGTGAAGCCATCGCAGGAAATGAAATACAAATGTAAACTGTATTGAAGCCCTGGAGAAGAAACAACCGGACAAAACCCTTCCAAAACTTTGGTCAATGACCTTTAGATAGGCTGGAAAGGAACTGAACAAACACGAGAAAATCGTCAGTGCAGCTTTAAGAGTAAGAACACTTTAATCAATTACAACTTAAGGCTCTCTCATAGATAGACATATAGATGCATCATGGTTTAGGGCCATAAGGATGCCTCTATCGGCTTTGAGCTTTTTCAACAGGATAATCTCGGGACAGCAATAGCTCATGATAATTGAGTGGCTCGTGCTAGTGATGCATAGGCTGGAGTAGTTCTAGTGGTCTATGGGAGATATAAATTCCGCCGCCTGCCTACACAGAGCACAGCTGATTGACCCTGACTAAATATATGTGTCCCCCGAGTCTCAGACTTCAAGCTGGCGAGCAATTCTACACTGACCTCTGAGTTAAGGCTATAAAGGGGGAGACTCAGGTATTGCCATGCAGAGCTTCTGCTGCCTGCTTGCCTATCTCCCCCTCTCCCCCCCCCCCCCCCCCACACACATCCTCCTTCTTCCCCAAGTCAGATACAACCTCCTCCTCCTCCTGTTGGGTCTGATCGTCAGAAAAAGTACAATCGGCAGCTCTACACATCTATCAAATGTGGTTAGATTAGGGTAAAGATTTTTAGATACTGGATAAATATGTGGGTATATTTAGTATTGAGTTGATTCAACAAATTTGTCTAGTTACGTTGAACCTGTATTTTGAACCTTATTTGTGTCTTAAATTGTGGTTATTTGAGAGGATTGGTAAAGGCGAATTGTATGTTTTCAGGCGACTTAAATCACCCTGCTGTTCCTTGGGAGGCGCAGACACTCGGCTCTGGTGGAGGTCCCGGGTATGCTTATCTACTGAGGTGATCCATCCACCAAATTCTGACTTTTTTTACAGCCATGGCGCGTGTTCCAGGTTCTATTCCATATTGTGAACCTACAATGGCTGCTGAAGGATTCGTACAATAGGGGAGTTGCATGTCTCAATGCGCATGTCTATTGCAGTGCATTCTGGGATGGACTCAGTTCAAATCTGACATATAAATATTTAGCAATATCTCTTTCATCGAAAACTTCAAGGATCTTTACACCAACATCATAGCCTGTGTCAATCTATAAAAACAAATGCATGATGGGAAGCATTTTATGGACACATGTGAAACACATTGCTATTTATATGAAATCACTGTTAAATATTCCATGCTGAACGTAACATGTTTTTCTATAGCATTTACGCTGACATACAGCTCCAATAATTAGATATAATTCTATGTAAATCGAGATTCAAGATGGTAGACATGCAAATCCCCCTATTGAACTATGTAATATGTGGATGCAAATCTTGCCGAGGCGCCCTTGCCCTTCGTGACCCTTTATTTCATAAGAATTTTAATGAGGTGTGAACGAATCCCAGTAAAAATAAAATCCCCAGGCGACAGATATCTAATATTGCCATTCCCTTGCCATAAAACAGCAAATCAAATATTAGGATAAAATGTAACAAGAAGGCGACAGGATGAATTAAAATTAATTCCCCCCTGGTCATTTCTTACATACCTCTTATCAAACGGGCAGGCTCGGTCAACATCGGTCAAAAACTGAACATTTTCTGTTCCGTTCTCTTCCGACCCATCGAAAAGTCATTTGATCAAATTTTGAAAGATTTTACTCTGTTTTTAAAATTTTACTATGTTTCTTTTTGTATTTTCGTTATTCGGCTTCATTAAAATTCATATTTATATTTCGGGGACCCGCCGAAATTCTTTCCTGTCGTGGCTTCACTTTATCATCGCTCACTGGAGGCCGTCTTCCCTCGACCGATTTGACTTCAAATTCTTGTATGAACATATAACAGCAGCAGATATTGATTAATCCAACCCTATAAATCACAATTAAAGCAAATTCAGTAAAGGGCCTAGTCCACTAAGCCGATTCTCATGCGATTCTTACAGAATAATTTAGTGCAAAAGAGTCCTCTGCGGCACAAAATCGCATGAGAATTGGCTGACAGGGATGTTTTTGTCACACAAGCTGATAATGCAGCTTTAACAAATGTTCCCGCGTAGAGTACATGTGGTGATTCTACTCGATCGTTCTTTACTATGGGCCAGGGTAATTTCTGTATAAACAAAGAGGCGCCTTCCAGTATCCAGACACATGCTATTTACTCTGTCGGTGTTGCTCCTGACACAACAGGCCATTCATATCCACATAAACTCTGGCATCGCTCAATTTCCCTGTTAGTGGAGCAGACGACAAAAAAGTGCTCTCTTGTTCAGTCCGCTGCTTGAGGCGTTCTTAATGCCACGTGAGTTTATCAGACAATTAAATGATGAATAGACCACCACAGCAGAGGGTTCATTTCTCATCATATGATGTTCTAAATAAAGACCCTCTTCTTCCCTGGTAAATGATGGCATCTTGTATGCAATGATTAGCATAGAATGATAAGTTTATATCACGTTCCTATATGATGTCAAATATATTTGTCGTCCATATCAAGCTGGCAATATGACTGTTGATACTATATTGTATTGGAAATATTGATAACTTCTGAAATGTCAAACATCAAAATTTGACCAGAAATGCTATAGTTTGTCATTTGATTTCCTTAATTACCGCGTTTATCTGAACAGCTTCAGAGGCAGCACTTTAAGACTTCATTCTCAGCTATTACGACCAACAAAATCTTGCCAAATTCACTCATAGTATGACTTACAAGACTGAATTCATCAATATGCTGCTGCTATAGGTTTATACAAGAATTTGTGAAATCTGCCTAGCAAAAACGACCATCATGCAGTGTGCAAAAATAAGTGAAGCCATCACAGGAAAGGAGCTCGGCGGGTCTCCGGACTATATTGGTATCCAGTCAATCCATTTTTACTATTATATCTTCATAGCAAACAATTTAGAAACGTTTATATATATAAAGTGCTAAGAATGAGAGCAATACATGAAGAGGACGCTGCATTACGTCAGAGGGAAGGGAAGCCCTGCCACGATGTACTGGGGTGGGACCTACTACACAGGAAGGCAAAAAGCCGCAAGGTAGCATTCCCTTCTTAATCAGAGTCAAGGGCCTCCCTAGAGTAGCCACATATGGAGTAAGGTCACGCTCATCAGCAACTTCAATCAAACTTTTATAGGGTCATCTTCCATGCCCTTGATCACTTTTTGGTGCATCCAGGGAACCCTTCGAATACAAAACACCACTTGCTCTAGTGTAATTCCTTCTCAAGCCGGCAGGTTTAGACCGTTGCCGACATGTTTACTGTCCGAAACCACTGGCTTTAACAAGTTAGTATCAAATATGTCTTGGTGAGAGGCTGGTGGAAAGCCTAGCTGCTGGAATAGCCTCAGGTGGAGGTAGAATGCTTGCCAAACCCGTGTTGTTTTACTGTCAGTTATGCATGTCAATTAGAAGAGGCTAATTTGATCGTTATGGCATAATTCCTTTCCTCGTTCGCTGATGAGCAAAGCTTTCTACCCAATCGTTACGACATTAGCCTTGTCACAGTTACTGTTTAGTGCAAATTAATTCGATTATCGGCGTATTGGTCATGTATGTGAACCGACGCTGCGAGCTTTTTGTCTCTGGTGGGTGGTTGCTGGACTGCATATCACAAATTAGAAAGATCGGATCGCCAGTTAAAGTTGCACTCTCAGTTAATGTCGGTCAAAACTAAAAGTGTTCTACCTTTTAATCCGTTCTTTTCCAACCCATCCCAAAAGTCATTTGACCAAAGTTTTGGAGGATTTGACTGGTTAATTTTGCTACAGGCGTCATAAAACCCATATTTATATTTCAGGGACCCGGCGAGCTGCTTTCCTACGATGACATTCCTTATTTTCGCCGATTCGACTTCAAATTCGGGTATAAACGTAATAAATGCAGTGATAAATATTGATGAATGCAGTCGTATAAGGCACAATATGAGTAGATTTGGTAAGATGTTGTATCCATCACAATAGCTGAGAATACAGTTTTAATGCTCAATCAATGCAGAGTTTTGAATTCAGTGCAGCGTAAAATGAATTGTAAATGCATCTCATCTGAGAAATAATATTTGCTTTTCATTAACCGAATTGGCGGCATGAAAGATTATGCGGTATTCTGTGATCGATGTATTGAACAGTATTATTGCTTGTCCTCTGAAAAAACTTGCTGCAGCCCCAAATAATTCGCACCACCCGTAAAGTGAATTTTGGCATAGGTACGAATTGCTTTAGGCAAAAAGTTGCTTTCCATCATCCAAGGAAAAGGGTTAAGTCACTTGAAAAAATACAATTTGCCTTCAGCAGTCCTCTCAAACATCTCAGATTTAAGACAGAAAGTAGGTTCAAAATACAGTTTAACATAATGGAACTGATATTTTGAATCAATTAAGCCAATACCAAATATAATCAAATATACACGTAGCTAATATGTATAGTTTTCTGCCTAATTTGCAGAATTTAATACATGTGCAGAGCTAACTGTACATTTCCCGACCCAACAACAGGCATTGGTGCAACATAAAATAGTGATTCATAAAGAGACACAAACATATTTCTCCCATATTTAAAAACTGAATATAGAATTATGCATTAGTAGACACAACACAACGTGTTTAATTACTGGTTTCGAATGTGAATTTAAATCCAAGTTAATCTCTGAGTCAGTGAATGAGAATGCATGGGCTTTGAGGGATTCATTATTGGAAAACACAGGAGGTAAATTACATTAGCATGATTATTTCTTTGTTTGTTCTCTGAGAAAAATAATTATGGGTGCCACTTCCCGACACCAGTACACAATCTGGATCTAATACCCCCATGCAATTATATATGGGTGAAGTCACCTGAAAATGTACAACTCGTCTTCACTAATTCTCTCAAATAACTCAAATTTAAGGCTCAAATACAGCTCAACATAACCAGACACATTTGTTGAATCAAGTCAATACCTAATATACTCAGATGTACCTAGTTTTTTTTATCATTTTCACCCTAATTTAGCCAAATCTGATAGATGTATAGAGCTGCTGATTGTACATTCTCTAACGGTCTGACCCATAAAGCCTCACAAGAAAAAGCCCAGGAGAGAAGCACAGAATGCTTCTGCGGAGAATATTTACAAACGCATGCGATACAACAATTTGTTTAGTACGAACTGAAAAACCAATAGTCAGTAGAATGAGGACGCTTATTATTGCGGCGGATTTTGGTCTGCTTCGTGTCAACTTAATCAGGATAGTCAAGTTCCTATTGAGGGTTCATGGGTGAAGTTGTGTGAAAATGTACAATTCATCTTTACCAATTCTCTCAAATAACCGAAATTCAAGACAAAAATGAGGTTCAAAATACAATTCAACATAACGGAACTGATATAATTATGATAAAGATCAGATATAATCAAATAAACCTAATATTTATCATGTTCTGCCTAGTTTTGCAGAATCTAATTATGCAGAGCTGTCAATTGTACATATTCTGACGATCTGACCTTCTGAATGCCATTGGCGATGCGGCTAGACACATGTTCCCCCTTGGCAGAATCCAGGTTTATGGATCAATCTATGCTTTTTATAGACGAAAATATCCATGAAAAATTGATTTGGACTCATTGCATTGTGAGCAAATAGTTATGTCGGTGCCAACATTGTCTTTTGTTTGCTTCACGATATCGTAGAGACAACGGTCGTTATTATGCAATCTAAAATTGGCGCATTTCCACGATTGAACTTTGCTTCAAATAGCTTCATGAACTTCAAAGTGAAACCTAAATCAAAATGGATTTATACATCTTCTATACTACGTGTCTGTGTTGCAAGCCGCATTCTAATTCTAAGCGATAATATGTTTAGAGAGCGCAGGAAAGGATTTCGGCGGGTCACACAAATATAAATCTTGTGTTGACCTTTATGAAGCTATGAACAAAAACATGATGACAAAATCCTCCAACATTCTGGTTAAATGACTTTTAGATGCGTTGTATCCCACCGCCGCAAAGCGAAATATAAACGCGGGCTTTTATGAAGCACTGCAGCAAAAAACATCGGACAAAATCCTCCAAAATGTTGGTCAAGTGACTTTTAGATGAGTTGAGTTGGATATTACTACAGCAAAGCCTTTCGGCGGGCCACCGAAATGTGGACTTTTATTATGTCCTGCATCAATAGAAACAAGGACAAATCCTCCACAATTTTGGTGATTTGCTAATGAAAACAATGAAACAAAACTCTTTAGTTTTGTATTCAGTTATAAGCATTAAAACGAACCTGTTTGTGAATTAAGTCTAAAAGAGAACCGTAAGTGAATGATATCCTTATAAATTGCACCCCGATCATGGACGCTTGATCGAAGGTGCGTCACACGATTTCCCCCCACAGCAGCAGAGGACGCTAAATGTACCCTGGACAATGTATTGGCAAGCGACAACCTGAGAGCAAGAAGTAATATATCTGTTTGGTGCCATGCCAGTATAAGGGAGATGAGTATACACAGAGGCATCGGTGTGTTTATGTTCTATGGACGGAACATTGCAGCTTATGGCTGCATCATCTGCTGTCCACAGTGCTGCGGTATCGGATATACATCCTATTATTCTCTTATCTATGCTCAACCAAGGTTAACACAGTAAAGATTCTTTGGTGATAAATCACTTACATGTGATGTGTCACAGAAAGTTGCATAAAATAGGTATAGACATCAGAAAATAGAGTTAGAGAGTCCATACTATTTTACAGAGACAATTAAGACCAAGCAAATTCAAACGATATTAACATTTAAAAAACCTAATAAGTACTTTTATTTATTTTAGTTTTGAACAGAAAGTAAGCGATATTTCAGTGTGGATAATGACTACTATAAAAGTAATTAAATATTCTCCATTCGATGACCTTAGAAACGCAAAGATACACTGTCTTAAAATTTGGTACATATACTTACATAACTGACACCCTTAAGCAACCAAAATGTTGCTTGTCACTTCCCCACTTACTGGAAGCATGCTTAATGCCCAAAAGAATCGGCGAACATCTAAAGCACGACCCCTCCTTGACGATTGAAGGTTTCTTTTTATGAAAAACGAACAGGAGCTACAACTGATTACTGAAAAGGCATTTACAATTGCAGAACCGAGAAAAAACGGCCATCTGTATCTAATTTCGCTGGAGAATATACTTTATTTTGATTGAAGAGAGTTATAGATTTAGAAATCCTGATATCAAATTGGATGGACTCTTCAACCGTTGGGAATAACAGAGTTATACATGAATTAATAGTGTAACAAATATAGTAAAGTATCGTATAGCGTTGGGAGTCTGATGTTCTGTTTTATCTTTGGGTGCATGTTCAACTGGTGTTTGTTCGGAATTAATTGATTTTATTCAGCAACAAGGGTAAAATCGTTGGAAAATGTACAATGCGCCTTCACCAATCCTCTCAAAGGAGTCAGATTAAATAGAAAAATGAGGTTCAAAATACAGTTCAACATAGTGAAACTGATATTTCGAATCAACCTGATACAAAATAATCAAATATGCCTAATATGTATCATTTTCAGCCTAATTTCACAGAATTTAATAAATTTGAAGAGCTGATGATCAGGCCCATAAACTGTTACTCTTAGATGGTCCATTCTATCTATAGAGAATAATGATAAAATATATGAATGCGAGGGACAACATTTCCTCCTGCATGAACATAGTTATAAGAATTGAGAATATCGAGAGAAGGGTTTTATTTAACTTTATCAATCGACCCACACGTCATATCAGTATCAAAATGGTTATCAATGAAAAACGCATTCGAGTCATTTTATGAGCTTTTAAGAGTACAGACTCTCAGATTGCAGGTTAGCAACTACGGAATTATTATTGGTAAAAGTTCCTTCTATGTAGGCACTCAATCGCACCACCTGCTTTGACGACTGAGCTATTTATCGACAGAATCCACAGTCTGCAATACCAAGACTTCAAAGACACTCTTGAAACTACACAAGAATATTGTTGGTCTTCTATTCGATTTGGAGGAGGAGCTGGAACTATGACTGCTTAACTAGCGACTGCATCTGCTTCAACTCGATGCATTAACTTTATCGAGGTTTACCAAATTGCAGAATAGTAGGCAGCTTTCATGATATCCCATGCATTCACTAATAAATGTATCAATTAATTCCCATTGCGGGTCATAAAAAGCGAGGAATCGCTTTGTGGCTGACTCTACCTTTTTCTCTGTTATTTTAGTCTGGAAATGCTCAAGGTGACCCGTTTATACAAGATCATTTGAAAATTGATTGTACAAATTGCTGTCCCAAAGACAAAGTAGAGTCAGAAACGGTAACCGCAATACTCACAATATTCCAAAAGAGCCTTTCCCTTTGTTGTTCCTATTATATTATATAGATTTAGTTAAAAAAAGAAATATCAAATACTCATAATAATAATTGAACACTGTAAATTCGACCTTTATTCCTGGTGGACAAAACGATACGTTAGTTCTATATCATAATATATATTCTTCACATCCATTTTATATAAAGAGATACTTGAGGAGGGCCACCTAATGGTGACCTGGGGGTTGCTGCCCGACTGATTAATTCATTTGAATGATATCTACTATATGTAACAAACGACCGTAACCTGAAAACAAAATTATATCAAACTTAAATGTGCACCATAGAGCTTTCCGTAGACTATGGACATTGTGTGTCAGAACAATTCACCCTGAATATTCATATATCTTTAACACAAAAAGTATTACCTTTTTCTCTGCAAGACGTTGTAAACTCGATTATAAATGCTTATGGAGGAAATAAAATCTATCAATAATAATAGATCGAAGACAAATTTTCCCTCTTAAATTTACAAATATCTTAAGAAAAAAATTATCTGCCTATAGGTTGTGTTCTTTACATTATATTACTTTATCTTTCATGCAACACACGCATCTAAAAATGATTTCCGACTTAAGTATTCATTCAGGGGTCTCTTAGGCTATTCACCGCATCACAAAACATACGGAGATAAAACGAAAAGGCACTCCCATGTGGCTTCTACCATTCGTCCTGCCTTTTTCCATCTTATCAAAATCTTGACGATGATATCAAGGATATGCACCGTTTGTGAAACCATCGGCCGCTGTCAGCGACTTAGATGAAATGATTGAAAGTTTATCAGCAAACTTGGGCTTATCCAAAGGCAGGTTGCGTGTCTTTGTAGCCAGCAAATACCATTTTGGTAATATGAAAAAACTGTTCCCTTTGAGGCAACACGCACTTCTCTGTATCGAAAGATTATATATGAGGGTGTACATGTATATATCCCATATATGGGCAAAGTCGCCAGAAAATGTACAATTCGCCTTCATCAATCGCCTATAGCTCATATTTATGACAGAATCTCATCATAACTGAACAGATTTAGCTAATCAACGCAATAACAAAATGTACTAATAATATATTATTTTGATCTGATTTATTTTATTTGATATACTTTTATTTCACTCTCTCGATTGCTACAAGACGAATCTGTAATGCTTTATTTATCCAGGTGTAATATAAAGTGTATGACCTTTGCCAATCCATATTGTTTAGGGATCAGGACAGATTCCTGATTTTCACCTCGTACCTGGCGTACAACATTTGTAGAGACGAATATGTGAGAGACGAGTATTTGTAGAGACGAACATAAGGTGTTGGAATGAGATGAGATGAGATGGTGTTTGATTAGATGACAAGAGTATGATTCATGTTATTCTATTCAGTAGTATAATATGATTTGTATAATTATATAAGATATACTTTGCACTTCTTGTTTACCTGCTGGTAGTCCTGCATAATCTAGGCTCAGAGTTGGGAGATCCCCTCCAAACTGAGGAAAGGCCTCCCGCTCCAAACCGCAAAATGCTACTTTAGTTTTTCCAGTAGTATAATGATGGACAGTATCAAATGCCTTCTTAAAATGTAAGAAAACTGTACAATTTAATTTGTTGTCATTTAGGTTTGTGTATATATCATTTAGCAGAACCATGTGGGCTGGCTAAACTGATCTACCAGTCCTAAAACCATTTTTTTTGTTATCATAGAAGAGGTTGTTTAATTCAAAATGGTTTATAATGAGGGAACAGCTTCTTCTAAGATTTTAGCTGGGAAAGAAATACAAGAGATTAGTCTATAGTTAGTCAGAGAAGATTACCAGCCTTAAACAAGGGTGTGACATTGGCTTGCTTGAAGCTTTTTGGTACAATACTCTTCTGTGTCATCTGCATTTACAGAGCTTGTAGACATGGTTTTAATATGTATGCGGAACATTTGGGGACATATTCAATGCCAGAGTTCTTGCTTTTATCAGTTTGTTACAATTGTTACAACAGTTGCTATCTAAACTGGTGAAACAGAGAAAGGCACTTCATGAGAGTATGTAGACTGACAATTAATAATATTGGTAGAGGAATTGGGTGTCCTGCCTGCCAATTCAGAAAATTTCACTGAACTCACCCGGAAGTGCCTCAGCTATAGGTGAGATGGTCTGTCCATGTTTCTCAATGCTCATTTCACCGGTAAAAGCTATTAGCGCAGTAGGCGTCCAATCACAGACAAAACACTCCTATCTGATCTGAGAGGCTCTGAGCCTATGTATACAATGTCACCAACATCTATACACAATACATGTCAATGTCCCCACTCCTATACCCCATGTCCAAGAGATTGCCCGACCCCGGGAACACTTTTCCTATGCTACTCGCGTTATATTAATCTATCACCGACCACTATGTCCACGCTATCGTGACAGCCTTTCCTATTCTCTTCCGTGTTAACTCAAGCAGTTTTCTATAGCTTCCTCAAACTCCCACATAGCGACCAACTTAATAAAAAGTGCTCATTTATTATTACAGCGGTGCCACTTCATGCATTCAAACTAGGCTATAGATCAAGAGGCCACATCTGTCTCCCTTATTCTGGCTTCTAAATAAATGCTCAATCCTCCGACAGCTTGGTTCAGTTGTTTCTAAGTTTCTTGGTTCTACAACACCTACCAATGGATGTGTACACATATACATAGAGTCAAAATATCATTTTTAAAAGGCAGCCTCGAGCACGCAGTTTTATATACATATATTTATCAAGAATTCTGTTTCATCAGCTTGATCTGTTTTAATGGTCAATTGAGTTGATACCGGAGCATATTTTTTTCCACAGATAATTTTTATTCAAGTAAGGCATCAGTTACAATCTCACAAATTCATGTGATTTTCGTTTTGCCCTGATGCATATTTCCTTTCATCATTTGCATCGCAGGGAATTAATAGTACGACCGTTTCATCGGTGTTACACCTTGATTTATCATTATTGATCATCGAGATATAAGATAACAGTCAGGTTATTGTATGATTATAGTATGTGCATTAGTCATGATTTAGGTTGATCTTGTGTCGCGTTACATAATAACGTTATGAGATGGGGGATGATGGCTACAGTCTATTGATATGATTTCATTACCTATTATGAATGAGGGAGTATGGTAGGGTCGGCCTAATATGTAACACGAAACAACACTCAGAACCAAAGTTCATGACTGAAAACCATTTCAGTTAGAGATTTGTCTAGTTACAAACTTTTCAGTTGTCCAGAGATAACTATTGGTAGTGAATGAGTTACAGACGGGTGGATGTGCAGACATCTGAGAGACTTACAGCCACAGCCATTACGGCTGATAATATTATGTACAACAATTGGATTTAGCCAACTAAGACAGAAAAAGGACATCAACGGAAACTCTTCAATATATACAGTTACACAGCTACTATACAAGGCAGTTAATATAGATACAGAGTTGAGGATACATTACTATACATTACTATAATATTGCTTACAGGCCATCAACATACCTCCTTTCTCATATCTGATTTACACATATTTATATACATACATAAGGGCCAGATCGCCAGAGAATATACGATCAGCAGCTCTACACATTTAGTAGATTCTGCTAAATAAGGGTGAAAAACGATAAATACTTGTTAAATATGAGTATATTTGGTATAGCATTGATTAAAAAAAGTTTGGTTATGTTGAACTGTATCTGAACCTTATTTCAGTCATGAATTGGTGTGACTTGCATGAGAGGTGTGGGGAAATGAAATTGTACATTTTTAGGCGACTTCACCAACGTATAATATAGAGACAGTGACTTTTCTTCTCCCCCAGGGACTGTTCCTCCCGAAGAAAAAGAGTAAGGCAGTTCTTTCTGTGGCCACAAAATGTAGATATAACCCTTAGATCGAGCTCCACCATACATCAAAATCTCTGTTATCTTTGCCACGCTAAGGCCATTCATACAAAGGATAAATATGTATGTTGGCTATTACCGCTGGGCTTGTTCAATGGTGGTTAGCTCTGCTGCAGGGAGAGTGAGGGTAAGCGAGGAGGTAATTGAAATATGAGTGCTCCCCTCGCCAGCTGACAATGGTTAGAATCGCTATCTCCTCCTGCATCTGATAAAGATATAGTGATTCCGAGCGTAAAATAATTTTCGTAAAGGAATCGTATGGCACGGGTGATTGTCTTGTCATTGGATAGATGTCTGGTATGTGACCTATATCTGACTTACAATAACCATTGTAGCATAGGTTTGCAAAGGGGAATAGTGAGACATGCATGGCTTTAAATACTATAAGAAATTGACTTATATACTATACATTTATCTACATAAAGCTCGAGTGCAGGCCTTTGTGGGGTTAATGCCTTGTTGGCTGCATTTACAAAATAAGGGATTTGCATGTCCACCATCTTTAATCTCAATAGGCAAGAACCGAAACGCTGAGAGTGGGTGGGGCACTGACCACAGCTGTAGGTACACACCCGTTCAAACACAGTGTGGGTGCATGCATCATGCACTCAACCTGCACCTACACACCACATTTGTTCTGTTATTTGTTTTCCATAACTATTAAAGGAACATTAAGTAAGATGAAGATAGGGCATGGTGTTGTCTCATATATCCTAAAGTTTTGTCTCTAAAATTACATTTAATGAAGGGCCCTCTCTGGGTCCATTGAAACCTGCACCCTCATAATGTAAACACAGGTGGCTTGACCCCTCTTCCGGTCAAAATTACCCATCCTCCTCTACTCTGGCCCCAGTCTACCAGTCATCATGTCCCATTCCGAATCTTGGCTATTGGCATGACATTAGCGAAATCAGGAACACAAGGTAGATTGGGAATTTTATTATTTTGATGGTGGTTGTAAAATTGAATAATATATATGAAAATATCCCTGTGGGTGAAATTGTAGGATGAAATAGAAGATAATATAGAGAGGATATGGGTGGATGGGCAATGATGAAGAGGCGAAGGAGCAATGAGGGTTGGACGAAGGTGAATAGGATTTATATAATTATGGGTTGATAGGTGACGTCGTGGTAGTTTTGTAATGGGTTGTGGTGTCCTGTCACCAATGATCCCGCCTTCAGCCCATGGCCAATGCGGCGAACATTATGGAAGTTGTATGTCAGGGTAAAAAACCAAAGCTTTAGAACATGTTATGTTCAGCATGGAATATTTAACAGTGATCTCATGTAAATAGCCATGCGTTTTACATGTTACCATAAAACAAGTCTTCTCCTTTTCCATCATGCATTTGATTTAGGTCCCAGCATGCCCTGTAATATACATGCGCTTTCAGACATTCAAATCCCCTAGTGGCAGTTCTACGCACTTATTACTTTCTGCTAAATTAGTCGCAAATGGTAAATGCTATGTATATCTGAGTATATTTTGTATTGCGCTGATTCGAACAATCTGTTCGGTTATATTGAGCTGTATTTCTAACCTTATAATATGTTTGTCTTAAATTGGAGTTGATTGAGAGGCTTGTACATTATCTCACGACTTCATCCATTAAAGAATTGTCTCATATGTTTATAGGGAAAGCCCTGCATTCGCCAGAAGCGAATTCAATTACGGACTTACATTACACACACAGTACCGTCCACAATTTATATTAAAAAAAATATCGAGCATATTACCAAAGTCTGCACGTTTCGACTCAATTTAAACAAAATTAATTGTAAAAGAAATGTATTAAATCATTCAATATTCTCATACTTGATTGGGAGAATCTGGCCCTCATTGCTATGGATGCAGCCACGACCACCATCCAATATCTCCAGCAACAAAAATTGTGTTCAATTATCCAAGCCCGGCGGTCCTCCTCTGCTGTAGTAATAATTATGTTTTGTTGTATCGGTCTGGATGCCACAGATAACATACACAAGGTCTAATTGATCATTGAGGCAACCTTGTATTTTGCAAGGCAGTAATCTCGATCTTCTTGTGCCATTTATCCTAATTTGAAAGCAAGTGACTAAATTGGAAATAAATATATCTTATGAGAATGGGACTACAGATGTTTAAGAGGCAATACATCTGTACCATTGGTGGCGAGAAATACATTAGACTTCCTTTAATAGAACAACCTTTTTATACTCAATTCTAGGTGCAATGTTATTAACGAGACCTTCTCTGGAATCATATGGGTCAAATCGCCTGAAAATGTACAATTCGCCTTCAGCAGTTTTCTCAAATAACCCAAGTTTAAGACAAAAATGAGGTTCAGAATACAGTTGAATATAACCGAACAGATATTTTGAATAAACCTAATAGCAAATATAATCAATTATGCCTGATATTTATCATTTTCTGCCTAATTTCACAGAATCCGATAAATATGCAGAGCTCCAATTGTACCTTTTATGATGATCTAACTCATAGTGCGATCCTTACATTGTTTCTAAACGTTTACAAACCGACAACATTTCACGTTGATGGGATAAATGTGTTATGAATATGTTAGTGGTAGGAGAAGATATGAATAACATTTTTTATTTTAAATATATTACACATATTAGAAATGGATAGTACCTTCTGCCATACAGGTCTTCCAGATAATCAAAAACTATAATGAATAAATAAATACAGAATATAAGTGTTCTTGCCGAAAATGAGTGAGAACTTTTGTGCTTTGCATCACAAATATTGATATGAAGATACCCTGGGATCCCAACATGTTCCATACATTTTAATTCTTCTGCTTGAAATGTGTAGTCATACCGACACATTATCGTATATAAATCTGTGTTAAGTCCCTTAAAACCCTAATATCCTTCTTTATCATCAGAGAATTTTCTATAGAAACATTGATATTTTAATCGAAATCCGATGTAATTCATGGAAGATATCGATACAATTAAAGGCACTTAATTAGGCAGTGCAGGGTCCGATTGATGACGATGTTCAGAAATAAATATCGGGTTAAAAATTCTAACCGAAACATTTACAAGAAATAATACCCATATATGTGACCTGGTTTTAACTTCAAATGCCATCTACTTTAGCAGTCATATCCCAGCTGATTTGGCGAGCCGGGTGTCGTTTTTTGAGGGATAATATATAAGCATATTTGAGCCGAATTCCCCGCAGCCTTACCGATATGAAAGGAACCAGAATCTAATTTCCCTATATATAGCCTCATTAATCTTTTGCAGACCACTTCCTCCGCTGGATCACTTGCATGGATGTTGTGGCCGAGAAGAAGACCAGTGGCAACTAGATAAAAAGTGAGCCACTCTGAATAAAGTGACGTACCTGCCCGTTCAGTACTTACATTGGATTTAAGCTCCAGCGAGGAAAATAAAAACATAAACGTATAAGGCTAAAATTACATTCGTGCGATTCAGTACATCTCTGTAGACCGATTGCACCACAAGCAATGCAATAGAACAGGGGCCTATTGTAAATCCTTACTTATGTCAACGTCAGGCGATGGTATGCTTACTACTTGTGATATGTAACAAGAAAAAGAGTCACAAGTCACAAAATTGATATTTGTCAAAGTGTTGCTTTCACAAGGTCCCTTCGTTTTGGAAGGGTCTAGCGCTTTAAGTGAGGACAGTGTATTAAATATATCCTTGCGTTTCTAAGGTCATCCTATAGAGTATATTTAGCTACTTTACTTATAATTTTCCACCAAAAATATTGCAAACATTTTTTCAAAAATTAAAATATCAGACTTACAATATAGAAATACATATTAGATGTCCTAATTTTTACCATCGTTAGAATCTGCTTGCTCTCATCTTTTCAAATAAGATAATGTCTCAAAAAAACTCATTTTTCTGTAACATCACATTTTTTCTCGAGTATTATGTAAATTTGTCTACAAAAAATATTATTATTTTCTCATCTTTCTACTAATGTGTTAAATGAGGATTAGCTGAGAATAAGATCTACAACAATGTAATGCATTTTACTGAATAAATACATCTTAAAGCTGCATTCTCAGCTAATTTTCGTAAATAAATGAATTGTCTATTCATTCCGGACCCATCCAAAGGCAAAGGTCACTTAGATAGAGTATTAAAGGATTTTGACCTTTTCTTCTTGGTGTAAACTTTCATTATCACCCAAAATATTTATTTATATTTATTTATTTAGTGATCAGCAAAAGACAAAATCATAAAACATATTCTAGAAAAAGCCATGAATTCATGAAAAACTCAGGAAATTCGAGATAATTTTTCGTCATTTTCCGTATTTGAATCTTCCATTTTACAGTACTCAGAAAAAAGGAATGAAAAAAAACGAGAAAAATATTTTTGGGTTACTTTAAACTAAACTAAAGTAATATTTTCCGTCCTTATCTATGCGTTTTTGTGAGGGAGAATCAACGCCTGAAATTTTACTCTTCTTTACTCCCGTTTTTTTTCATCGAAAGATTTTGCTGGTAGTTATCAATTAATCCCCAACTTCTACCAGCTACATTTACAAAATGAAAATAGATTCTGAAAAGAGAGAGTTTAATCTATGCCATTTCTAGGTTTTGTAAGTCTGCCAAGATTAATTCTTCTTAATTTAGCTGATCGAACACGGCTCAATGGTTTCCAACCTATGCCTGCTGACAATGCTGTGGATTTTCCAAGAAATAGCTTAGCAAGGAACATTTTAAATGAGGATATGTTATGCAACTGCCCCCAGAGTTATGACCTCATGTAGTGACTTTGCTCCATCAAGATATACATTACAATATGTGATAGCCTTCAGTTCATATATAGGGGGCAATGGCCGACATCAAATGAAACCGTTCTGCCCTGTTAATATGTGCTGGTCCTTGTGAGGAGGACAACGTATCTGTTCTTATTGAGGATATCCAGACAGTCCCAGTTTGGGCATATTGTTTAAAGCCGTCAAAAACTACAGATTTTCTCAGTTTTGTTCTGTTCTTTTCCAACCCATAGGACTACAAAAGTCATTTTACCTAGATATTTGAGGATCTTGTCTGGTTGTTTTTGCTACAGGGCATCATAAATGTCCACATTTATATTTCCGAGACATGCCGAAATCCTTTCCTGTCTTACAATACTTATTATCGCTCACTGGCAGTCGTTTTCTCTCATGCAGCTGATTCAAGTTCTCGTATAAACATGCAACAGCAGCAGCATATTGATAGCCCTCAGCCCTTTAAGTCATAATGATATCCAGTGAAAACAAAAGTAAAATAATCTTATTAAAGTCATATTATGAGTAAATTTGGTCAGATTTCTTTGGTCGTAATAGTTTTACATCGGTCAAAAGCTACAGGTTTCCTAAGTGTTTTTGAAACCCATGAGTTATTGGACCCTAATATTTAGAGGATTTTGCCAAAGGACTTCAGAAATTTATTTTTCATTTATATTTCGGAGACCTGATCAACTACTAGTGTGACTACACTTCACACCAGTGACAATCACTATACAAAAGTAGTTAAATATACTCCATACAGAATGACCTGAGAAACGCAAATAAGTATATTCAATACATCGTCCTTAAAGTTGGCATATGCATTAATACACCTTCAAGACCCTCAAGCAACCCACAGATTCTCGAAAGATTTCCTGCGGAAAAACATGCGAACAATATCAGTTTTACGATTTTCACAAGTTGCAAAAAATATATCTTAAAATACCAGCCTATCTGATGAGATGAAGCCGATTCCAATGATGGCAAACTTTAGGACATACAATAAGCACTTCTACATGTTTTATGTATGAAAAATATGTCTTAATGGTCAATCACTATTATACATATATAGATATATTCCATACACATACAGACTTAAATGTTGGTACATGTATTCGCACTATCAACAGGACAAGACACTTCAAAATTGAAAATATTGAGCAAGGGTTCTTGTGGAAAAATATTTGAAAAATATCATATTCTACGACTTGTGACTCATTTTCTTGGTAAGATGTCACAGATCTATGTTATTACAGATTTGTCAGGGTTCCGCGGCTAGAGTACAACAGACAGAGAAGCAGACATAGGACGTATCGTCCAATAGCTCTATTGGATTACATGCATTGTTGTCGCCTTTATTAAAGGCATTTCAGCGAATTTCACCATTCACTAGAGCAATGAGACATTTTCTATTAGAAACACGTGAACAGAAAACGATTTAAGCCGCCCACATCCACTCAGAAAGCCACATCCTCCCTTAAATTGGGAGAATTTTAGCATCGCCCTGAACGGAACCTCGCAGCAATATTCGCCTCAGCAAGGGCAAACGATGGTTATTTAAATCTTGGCTGGGAGGCAGCGAGTTTGTTGGACCATTTATAATGTACAAAAAGATTGGCGGTATTAGTTTCGGGGAGAATAAATCAATCTACCAGGACGAGTTATACTAGTTTCTTATTGGCCGTGAAGAGGCATTGGTCTGGACCCTTCTTTGATGTGGAGAAAGCTTTTGTTGCCAACCCAACTTTCCACTGGGCGATAAGGCATTCTTATAAACATATCCCCATAGAATAGGAAAGATGATATGATTTGTTGGCAGACTTCTGGCATGAAGCTTCCACCTTATTTCCACATGTGGAAATAAGGACATGAGATATGTTGACTGCACCAATAAACACACAAGGGGAGGGACATTACCAGTGGGAGAGCTGGATGGATTTACCCACAGTATAGAAGTTGGACATCAAGGACGAATTTCTCAAATATCTGCGCATAGATTTACCACACACTAACTAAGTGACACTAAAGTAGCTAGGTGACTTCACCAGATTCGGGGGTATTCGGAAGACCTGTATTTCTTATGGGATGTGTTACAGAAAAATGTCGCAAATATATTGATTTTGAGATGTCATCATATTTAGAAAGATGAGATCAAGCTGATACCAATGATAGAAAACATCAGGGCATAGATTATAAGTTCTTCTATAGTATCTATGCATGAAAGAAAAGTTAGCAATATTCCTTAAGGGTCAATCACTAGTAAATTAATTAAATCCTCCTTAGGATGACCTCATATACGCATAAATACATTTAGTGCACAGTCTTGGAATTTGATACACTATTTCTACCACTAAGAACCATAAACTTCTAAACTCTCAAAAATGAAAACATTCCTAAAAAGAGTTTCTGTGAGAATGACATTTGAAAAATACCATTTCTGCGACTTGTGACTCATTTTCCTCTGACACATCACATATATATGTCTGTATTCTACTACATTGTATTATAATTTTGTATATGGGATATGGACATAAAATCTAATTCATATATCCGTTGGAACCTGGTAATGTCTTGTCATAAAAATGAGTGAGTTGGGGAAGAAATATAAGATTGCTACACCAATGTACCTCGCAAAGTGGGGAAAGGTTCTTGCCATGATCTTAACCTCAATATTATTTTATTATTAGTTTATCAGTAGTGCATGCCTTCCACCATGATTTCCGAATCTGCCCTTGCTTGATCTTCTTGCCACATGTCTCCTCACCTTGTCAGAACATCTGTATCGTCTCAAAAGTACATTTTTTATCGGAGCGGACAATCTCCTTTTATTACTCGAATAAAACAGATATATGGATCCACAGATAGAACATCCAGGAGTTCCTCTCATTAGTGGACACATTTAATAGCGAGTTATGGACCAGACAGGGAGTCCCAGAGAGCCCAATAATGGACGATATTCACGGTCTAAGGCGCCCAGGGATGATCCAGAAATAACGCTGAGGTTTCGTTAATATATTCTGCTCCCTCAAATGGAATGTGTTACAGAAAAATGAGTCAAAAGTCGCAAGAAAGGGTGTTTGAGATACCATCATATTTGAACAAATGGGATGACGCGGATTCCAACGATGGTAAACATTGCCTACAGGATATTTATAAGCTTTACACGTAAAAAAGGTTAGGCTTATTCCTTGATGTCACTCACTATCGTAAAGTAATTAAAATACTTTAAGTAATTAAAATACCAGCATATTCGAAAAGATGAGATGAAGCCGATTCCAATGATGGCAAACATTAGGACATAACAATAAGTACTTCTATATTTCTTATGTATGAAAAATATTTCTTAATTAATAGTCAATCACTAGTAAAATAGTTAAACATACATATTAGGATAACCTCAGATATACATGGGTATATTCAATACACAGTCTTTTGGATATAAATTTGCTACGTGTATGCTACCAGCACTGAACACCCAAAAGATGAAAACATTCTGTGGAAGGGCTCTTGGGACTTGGGAGGTTTTTGCGACTTATGACTCATGTTATTGGAACACATCACAGATAAATTTTGCCCCTGGCGTATATATATAAGTAAGAAATTGTGTAATTTTACTTTTAAAATATCTTCTGTTCTATGTACGCAACCCGAACAAGGCAGAGAATTGCTGGGGGAAAAGTTAGATGATGTATTTTGATTCAACATGTGACAAAGCCCATTCAAAGGGCACGTGTGTCAAGGCTATGGACACATAAATTGCGAGTAACTCAGCTTAAATCGCCAAGGTGGTAGTTTCTCGCCTTGAAGGACAGCAAATTAAATGGAATTTGCAGCCTTTCTACCACACAACCGTCACCTAAAGTTTGCAGCTTTTTCTGTGCAAGGCGCTCGGTCCTGAGTTAGAGCGAGCACGTGTTAGACGCAGATAGTAAGTGAGTGACTCGGTAAATCAGGGGAGTTGCTCAGCCCCCATTATAGCATCAGAAACACACCATTTATAAAGCCATTTATAGGGTTATTTTCGGTTTTTAGAGCGTGGCGATGTTACTAGCTCGCGGAATGGAGTCATCAATCTTGGCGATGTACGAGAGTTACTGGCCCACTCAAAATGTTCTGTTGACACAAGCATCTTTCTCTCCCTCGCTCCATTCCGGGCCCCGCGACTAGTAGGGTGAAGTCACCTTCATCAATCCTCCCAAACAACCCAAATTTGATGCATAAATGAGGTTCACAATACAGTTCAACATAACCAAAGAGATGTTTTGAATCAAGGCAATACAAATTATACTCACATACATTTAGTATTTATCAGTTTCAGCCTAATTTAGCAGAATTTACTAAATATGTAGAGCTCTAGATTGTGTATTTTCTGACGATCTGATCCACCAACATTGAGCTAGCATTGTGGGCGAGCGGGACCAGGCAGAGTGTATATATGAGAGAGATACAAATGTATGGTATAGTAACAATCGTACACTCCGGGAACCATCCCCAACATTGGTATGAGTTCATATGTGTGCATCACTTTACATCATCCGTTATCGGTTTCCTTGACACCTCAATCTGGTTCGACCTCCTAAACCTTCCTATTATCGTATGGCCAAATTACGTTTTTTGTGTGTGTTTTTTTTATTTCATTAGAAGCCCATTATATTATATTTAATACAGATACAAAAAACATATTAATCCGTCATAGATGTTTTCAAGCGTCCCCTTAAAAATTATAAATCATACTTCTATCTCTATAACAAAAATACTTTATATTATTTCATCATATATACACACGATATCTTTATCATCTAAAAGAAACTCTCACATTGTGTGCATACAAATGGATATGTTTCTTTTATAATTGAAAAATGACGGTAGTTTAGTAACAAAAAAAAAGAAGTAAAATGAAAACTTCGCAAATTATTGGCGCCACACTTTGTTTATTCAAATATTGGCGCGGGCTTCATTTCACATTTTGAGGAAATGTGATCGTTTGTTGACCGCCATCCATCTCATTGAACGATTATTGCGATTTTTGAATTGCCTGTCGGTCAACACCTGTTGTCAGCAATTCCTCATTTATTACCCATTATAATCCATCTGGTTTCTAGAGACAATCCTTCCACTTATAGGCTTGAACTCCTCTATCCAAACAACAACCCTGGATAAGTCACAATTTACAACGCTTTATTTTGAGATACCATTAAATTTTAAAAGATGGGATTCTACTTACAGGCGGATTCTAACGTTATTAGCCTTTAGCACATTGTGTAAAATATGTGAAATATGTATTAGATTATTTTATGTAAGCGGGATCCAGTACAACCTTAGTAATATACGTGTATGCTTAAGGAAAATAAAGATACGTATACATCTAATAAGTAATTTTATATCTTTGTATGTTTGTAAAGAAAGTTACTGATATTTCTGGATGGGCAAAGTAGTTAAATATACTTCTTTATGATGACCTTCGGATGCTACTTCAGACACAGATCACAATTGACATTGCCGTTGGGTCAAAGATCGTGCAGTGTTTTAGAACTATCGAGCAAGCACTAAAGGGAAAACTTGTATGTTCATACGGTCATTTTGAGAGTTTTAAAGTTGCTAACACATGCAATACGTGTGTACAAGTTAAAACGCTTATCTGTTTCAAACATTCATGTATGGAGTTTGCTGTGAGTGCAAGACTGCTAATGAAAAACCATGTACTGGGCCACGGTGGATGGATTGCTTGGCATTTGCATGATATTATTCATGAACTTGATAGTCGTCATACCATAATGTTATTGGCCTAGACATCCACTCCCATTGCTGCTCTAGCAATACAAGCCAGCCAACACACATACAGGCCTTCGTGAATAAACCAAGGACTTCACATTGATGATAAGAAAAGGGACGTATTCTCTCTGTCCTATTTGAAGTCGAGCATGTAGCCCCTCTGTCGCCAAGGCGGTGTCTGTGATGTATCGATGCTGCTGAAGCATTCACTTCTTTTTTTTGTTTATCGCGAAACACCTGAAGACACCCGACTAGCTTTTTAATGGATACGTTTTGGGGTTTTGCGCCCGTCGATGATCCGGCGCTACTTGACTCTCACACGCACCGACCTCCCCTGATGCATCGGATGCACGAAATGATGCTTCGTGAAAAATAGTGTGTATACTGGATGGCATAGTGGGAGCTATCCTCCCATGAGACCAACCCGCAAGAGTATAAATAATGCACCAGGGAAATAAATAGCATCAAAATAAAATGCAGGTGCTTACGATCGTGGAAGAACCCTGATGATACCTTAAGGCCATGTAGAAAGTCTATAAAATGAAAGTCTCTAAATCGATTAGTAATAGTGCTTCTCAAAGTAGCCTTGATGAAATGATGTAAAATCTTTAATATATACATGAGACTGTCAATTCGGCTTATTGATTAATAATATAAATTTCCCGGATACCATTTTATGAGGCTACCAGAAAATGACATTTCCCTGGCATTACTACATGTAATGAGTGGGCCGGAGTGGGAATGCCCTGGGCCAATAAGTCATAATATCCATCAAGGGCACGTGTATAGCCTCTACGCCTCTCTACCTAAAAGTCTGTGGGAGGTATAAGAGACAGTAAGTTCACTTAGGTGCGCATCCATATAATATTGATTTAAAGTACATCACTATTTCTTACATTATAATAAGACATTCAATGCCAAGTTTCTTGAGTGCAAGTCTACTGTTGCTCAGGACATTTTAGCTCTAGCATTCAACATCGATAAAGACAGAAAATAGTCTTTTTAAAGTCTTTATTGGATGTAAAATTGCGGATATAATAATTAGAGCTTGAAATTGGATATCTGACATATGTTCTGGTTCTTGGTAAAAAGGAATGAAAATAGAGGATTACTGGCAGTATTGCCAAACCAATATTTATTTATTGCTATTATTCATTGTTACTATTTTTACTTATTTAAAGTGTCTGGCTGGGGAACCAACCATATAGGTAGAAACCAATGTACTTTTCCCTGCCAAACCGCTGTAATTTTCTATAATATAAGCGGAAATAAAAGCACCATACATTTCTATTGCCCTCCGCGTATTGGGCAATATCCTAGTACAAAACACTTGGGGAGATTGACACAAAAAGAGCATTCATATTCTCTTGGGCGGGTACGATACCTGACAATGTATGCAAGGAAATTCAATTTCCCTTCCGATCAATGGGATAGGGCCATATTTCTCCCAGATGCCTTTTATCAAATTCTTTCTCTTTCTTCGGTTCTGCCATGATATATAGACAAATACATCGTTTTGGTGGTGTGCCCATTCTAGCATGGTGAGACTCTTTTTTTAACTTTATTGGTGTTGTGATGTATATTCTAAACCAGGAATTACATGATTTGGGAACTTATACATAATAGCATTTTCTTGATTTATCTTAATTCTAGTTTAACTCATTCCATAATTCATGACATTTTGTAAATCTATTCCTATGTTCTTGCTGTAATCTAGAATAAACATTTCTTCATAACTCTAAACATGAAATGTATATTGTAGGCACAATATATATCAATCTATAAAATGTCAAGACCTAAGTTATAAACTTAAACTTAAAATCCTTTGAAAATACAACATGTTCCACATCTTGGCATCTACAAAAAAGTACAATTTAAACAAAAATTAAATATGATGGTTTTTCTTATAGGCAAATCATGGCAGTTTGCATGAAGGTGTGTGGGGATGTATGACCCTTCAGCTATTACTAGGTCAGATTGCCAAAATAATTACAATCGGCAGCTCAACAAACTTGATGGTATTCCTGTTCTGATATACATTGAATAGATCTGTTTGAATATCGGAATAAAAATCTCATATATATAGATATTATATGGCGTTGAGATTGGAAATATCTGTTTTGTAGTGTTGTATATATTAAATGTAATTGTATGAACATCAAAATAAAAAATCGCATTATTATATTGCGTTGAGATTGGAAATATCTGTTTTGTTGTGTTAAACTGTATTTTGAACATAATTTTTCTCTTAAATTTGGGTCATTTGAGAGGATCGGTGAAGGTGAATTGTAGATTTTCTGCCGATCTGGCCCTACTATCTCAGTATAGAATTTAAACATCAGACTTATTCTTATTCGATTCTATGCTCCAAACTTTGAGGGTATACCCATGTTATTCAGTTCAAAGACATATCAGTTGATATCAGTTGGCATTTCCACTCTCATCTCATGAAAGCAAGAAAGGATTCCATTTCACTAGGACCCGTTGACAGCGGCATGCCATTCTACAAGGTAACATTCCTATACTTATATATGTGATGTGTTCCGGGAAAATGCGTCACAACTCGCAAAAAATTGATTTTAAGATAACATCATATTTGTAAAGATGAGCCGATTCCAACGATGGTAAACAGTAGGACATATAATACGAATTTTAATAGTTTAAGTGTGATATCTCTATTTTTGAAAACAAAATATTTACATTATTTTTGGATGGACAATTACTATTAAAGTAACTAAATATGCTCTATAAGATCACTTGGGAATGAAAGGATATCTTAAATACACAGTTTTGAAATTTGGTACATATATATTCGACCTCATTCATACTCCAAGAATGAAAACATTCCAACGAAGAGATCTTGTGAATAAATCACTTTGAGAAATACCAATTTTGAGACTTGTGACTCATTTTCGTATAACACATCACATATAATGGGTCAATACAACAGAAAGTGTCCATCTACAGCTCTACACACTTATCAAATTATGCTAAATTATAGTGAAAAATGATAAAACCCTGGTGTATCTGGGTATATTTAGTATTGTACTGATTCCTTATGTTGAACAACTGTATTCTGAATCTCATGTGTTTAATTAAACATGGGTTATTTGAGAGGATTGATAAAAGCGAATTGTACATTACCTGGTGATTTACCCCCCTATACATAGACTTTTTCCCACTGTGTCATCCCTGACATCCGTGAGGAACATCTCCTTATTCTGGGCATCTCGTTTGGAATTTCATACGTCATGTTTAAAAGTAAGATGGCGTGAGACATGCGAGAAACTTTTGTGCTATCTGATGCTCCCAGATTGCTGTGTATGGACGCTCGTCCTTGATATACTTCATGCATGCCATGCAGACCTAGTTACAAGCTTCCTTGTAACTCTCCAATATTGCCTTTCCTTGGCATCATTAGAAGTATTATGTAATATCATTTAGAATGCCTTCTGATGTTTATGGGTGAACTTCCCTGAAAATGAACAATTCTCCAATCCTCTCAAATAGCCCAGATTTAAAACCAAAGTCAAGTTCAAAATACAACACTACAAAACCAAATAGATTTTCTGATTCAACCCAATACCACATACCCTGATATACCTAGTATTTATCATTTTTCAGCCTAATTTACTAGAATTTACTAAATTAGTAGCACTGTCAATTGTATATTTTCTGACGACCTGACCCAGATGGTTAGCACAATTTGCGATTGCCAAAAATATGTTCTACTTTTTGTTTCGTTTTTCCCCAACACATCTAGAAGTCATTTGACCAACATTTTGGAGAATTTTAAAAGTCCATATTTTGGGAACCAGCCAAAATCCTTCCAGTGGTTACACTTATTATCACTCACTTACTGTCGTTTCTGTTCGGCCGATTTGACTTCAAGTTTTTTTTATAAACACAATAGCATCAAAATATTGATAAATTCAAGTCATAATATGAGTAAATTTGGTCAGATTTTCTTTGTCGCAATAGCTGCATGAGAATGCAGCTTTAAATCTGGCTGCCTGTCTATCTAAAACCCGAATGATTGAGCGACTGAACTGTCACACCGGTTATACGAGCACAGTGTTTTTCATATAAATCACTGTTATAAGGACTTAGCAGCCTGTGCGCTTTGTTTAAATTGTCTTAGAGGGAAATATGAAGAAAACCTTTTGAAATTTATCGAACCAATGAGTAGCAATCATCAATCACAAGAGAAGGCCCTCTTTCTTGCCTAAGCTACACACAAGACTAGTAGGATTATGTTACTAAACGAAATATTTTTCTGTTTGAGAGATATATATTCTATTTCTTACCAGTCAAAATGATAGGGGCATTTCAGTGTTGACATACGCTATAGTAGACCTATATTGACGCACGGCACTGTTTCGGTGATGGTAATTTCAGTTCAAATTTAAAAACACCACGATAATAAACACATCGACTCATTATGCACAAAAATCAATGGAAAAGCTTAATTGCCAGAGCATTACACCCATTTCTATGGCATGCGTAAAACCTAAGCACTATCATGCACAAACGCATTTCTCTTTATGATATTGCGACAGGCCGTTTTATCAGCTAGAACCTAAAAGAGGTAATTGTTGCACTTAAATGCAGTTTCATTTGCGCCTGAGCGTGATGCCAAAATGGATTTTTTCCCTTCGATTTACTGCAGAAAAACTCTCTTAGCGTTTCTCTCTGGCACGATCCAAGTTTTGATTGACTGCAAAGTTGTGTACAATGAAGTACTGGAACTTTTAAGAACACAAGGGCCTGGAATGGTCGGCTGAAGGTAATTAAACCTTTTCTTAAAGCTGCACTCTCCGTTAACGTCGGCCAAAAACTGAACATTTTTTTCTTTTTATTCCATTCTTTTCAAACCCATCTAAAAGCCTTTAAACCAAAATTTTGGAGGACTTTATCAGGTTGTTTTTGCTACAGGTCTTCTAAAATGCGTTCCTGCTTTGTATTTGAAGGCCCACCCGAATCCCTGCCTATGGTGACTTCACTTATTATCGCTCACCGGCGGCCCCTTTCTCTCGACCTATTCCACTTCCAATTCTTATAGTATAGGCTAAACATAAAACAACAGCAGAATATTGATAAATGCGGTCGTGTCAGCCATGATATGAGTACATTTGGTAGGATTTGTTATGTCATAATAGCTGAGAATGCAACTTTAACAGTAGTAAGAAGAATCCGTTCATTGATGTAAAAATTATTCATTGATGTAGAAAACTGTAACAAGTTTATACTGCTGTATATTTTATTGCTAGAATGTGTTACGATATTATAAGACTATATATAAGAATATTGCATGATAAACCTTTTGTTTTCAGTCATATTCCCCCCAAAAATTCTAAAAGTTGAAAGGAAAAGAAATTCGATTTGTTATTGTTAGTGAATTATTGAAAATATCTTCAGGGCATCCTATACAAAGCATGGACGATTAATAACTAACTTTTAGTATTTAGAATTTGAGGAATTTATCTAAAGGTAGTCCTACCGTACTTCAATCCTTGACATATATATGCACATATCTATACCTTTCGAGCTGGTATGGTAATTATACACTCTGCCATTGAGCGGCAATAGCAATTTTAACGATTCTTGCCGTTGTAAGGTACTTATGACTTCCATGTTGTGGCCATTCCCCTTGCCCCCGAGGCATGATACATGAAGAAGAACAGATGCAAACTAAATTTGTCTCTGTCAAATGTATTTTATCGTCCCACTCCCACCCCAACCCCACCGACCCCACTCAGCCCACACCCAGGCACTAGTGGGAGATCAGTTGCATGAGCTGAATAACTTTTTAACACTGGAAAAAAACGTTGTAAAAGGTCTGGATATGGTTATGAGTCTCTTAGATCCCAACGTACGTCACATAGGATGAACGGTTTAAAAGCAGGTGCAGGGACCCATATATAAGACATAATGATTTAGTATATTTAATCAGTGTGGAAAATTATAGATGTAATTTTAAAATGTGCCACAGACAAATGAGTCTAAAGTCGCAAAAATTATATTTTTCAAATGTGTTTTGACTACACAGAGACATGAACGACACATAGTTATTATGTCAGTGTGTCATAATTTTCAACAACACCTTTGATCCAAATGCAGTGTGTCCCATTCTAACCCCATTCACAGCACCAAAAGGAATTCGGAATTAAAAGAAAGAAAACTGCAAGTATGTGGTGAAAGGTTTATATGTAACACTGTAAGTGAATGATGTACGGTTATGAGTTGTGCGATGAAGCTGTTTATATTGTTTCCAACTTAAAGTGACCCTTCTCACTATCTTTATCTCTAGTGACGAGTAGTGGAATTTCTCTTCCCGATTCTCACAGATGGTCGTATACTACCCAATAATCATATCCGTAAAAGTTTAATTCTACTAGATCAGTGGTTTTAAAGATATTACAGTGCTAAGTTATCTAAATAAAATGACTAGCAGCCGTTCAAAATCCATGGCGATAGAGCGGCAGATGGTTTGACATCTTGGGTTATGTAACCCCAGGTCCTCCTATCTATTTTGGGGTATGGTCACTGGACGATACAGGTGGTGATTGGTCAATTAGGATGAAAATCAGTTACTACTCTGTCCATTTGGACATTTAGGCAGCATTCTATCGTGTCTGAACCCAACACTCTGTGATTTGAAATGGGTAGAGGCTTCTGACCCATTCATTACACTTACTCAAGAATGATTAAATGAAAACACAATGTTGGCGCCTCTTACCTAAGCTATTGCCGTACCTATTCTATATGAGCAAGTTCCAAGAGATTCCATGACTATTGATTTTGATGAGAAGAGACACTTTAAGCTGAGAATAGCATGGTTGCAATGTAAGCTTATGGAAATTATTTAGCAGTACGATACGTTATCAAGACAACATAACGGAAGGTTGGGCATATACTATAGATACAACCATTATAGGAGCGAGTCACTGCATGAAATACACAGCGGCGGTCATGCCCATTGCGCCCTACACATCAACATGTGAGTGTGAGAACAGAGACATCTTTCCAGAAGTACATTTGAGCAGCAGAAAAGCATCCCGGAGACGACCACCTACCTGTTGACACGAGCGGCCTGACAAGGCTCGGCCCGTGCTGAAGTAACTAGATGCAATTCGGATGCAAGGTGAACTTGTCGTCTGCTCAATCAGTGTGACGGGGAGACTGAAACCGTCAGCCGTCCTTCCTCAGTCCTTGGATCATGTAATTACCATCACTCGACTTTAGTCATTTCCTGTGTTTTCATTTCACCGATCTGTCCTCGCTAGTTTCCTCCCGGTAAGGGCCACTGGAAATCCCTGCGATCCCGGAAATCAATGCACAGCAATTTGCCAAGCCTCCGGTAAAATAGCGCTGGATCCACTAGTGTAAAGCAAAACATCACAGCAAACTAAATCCCATTTGTTGTCGAGGATGCAGTTGCATGGGGGGACCTTCTTGGGGGGAATCCAGTAACAGAAACTAACTAATGATCCCTTAATTGAAACAACTGCATTGGCAATCTGAAAAGAAATATAGACAAGTCTTTTAGAATATTAGTTTGCTGAACTTTTAGCACTGACGTAACAACTGCTGGAGTCGGTTGTCATGGTTGCGAAAAGCAGACGACATTTTCTGCAGCAGACGATTCCTTGCCCATTTGCTTCTTCTCTATAGCTCTGTGTAGCAGGGGCTGATGCTGGTGCCGACCACCTACAGATATGCATGGAAATAGGGATATCTGAGATGTGAGGCAGTTCCATAGAGACTTGCCAAACACATCCGATACATTCCCTTTTGTTTGATGTGTCCTCCCTACAGCCGTACACTGCTCCTTCTCTGTATAGAAAAGTGAGGACTGAAGTCGTTATCTCCTCAGTCCGTCGATACACAGAGAAATGGCTTGAGTAGAAGTTAGAGGAGCTTAAGTGCCTCTGGGGGAGGGCTACTCATTAGGTTGAAGCAGTGTCTTGTGTTGGCACTGGTAGCTGTTATTGGAGTCGATCGAGGAGGAGGAGGAGGTGCCTTGTCCACTACCACAGGCCTAACCTGGTGAGGTCTATCTATATGTGGTTGTGGTAGCAAGCCATGTGTGCCCGCCACTGTGCCTGTCCGAATAACAACTGCCCCTCCTTCGCCTACACAGCTAACCCAGGCCTGTTACAGCTGGGCGTCTGCCTTCACACTCCTGCCGCACCAGAAAGCATCATAACTTCTGAGAGGGTTCCAATGGTCCTGGCCAGCAAGCCATGATTGGCCTGCAGCGTGGCCTGCAAGAGCCATTTTATTTCCCCCACAATTGAACTTCGAATTAAGGCCATTTATACAGGTGCCATTTCCTCTTAAAGAAGGCTGCAGTGAGTGGCTTCAAGGACACAGTACAACTTTGCTATGGGGAGGGTGAAATCGTGTAGAAAATGTACAATCGGCAGCTCTACACATTTAGAAGATTGTGTTAAATTAGACAGAAAAATGATAGATATTAAGTATATTTTGAATGTATTTGGTATTGGGTTGATTTAGAAAATCTGTTTGGTTAGATATTGATTTTTTTAAAACCTCATTTTTGTCTTAAATTTGGGTTATTTGAGATGATTGGTGAAGACAAATTGTACATTTTCTGGCGACTTCACCCATGACAGTTTTTATATGACCACTGCTTAAAGTGGTTCGAATAACATTAATTGTTTTAGTTTCTGGTTATATAAAGATTCGATTTCCAGTCCTTTCTTGTGATCCATTTTATTTGTAACGCCGGAATCGCTGGAGGTGATTGTGAGATGATAAACATGTCTAGAAACTCCGTCAGATTCAGCTTGGGGATGAAAACTATTGTCATAGAGATTCCTCGCTCGAAACGTGAACGAATTTATTCGAATTCTGGTTTGGGAATATTTAGTTGATCTTTGGCCATCTCAGTTGTTATCGGCAAGCTGGAATGGCATATGAACATTTTTTGCTTTTTCCCTCTAGAACCAGATAGGATCGTCTGTGGAGGGTTTTCCCGGAGTTTATGAGGGCATCTGCAATGGTAAAGTATCTGTGTCGAGCACGCAAAAACGTTTCCACACTAAAGTAATATTTGGTATGCAGAACGACCCTTTACTCCCCTGTCGAAATTTAAACTCCCGTCCTATTTCTTTTTACTTCTCCAGAGGCGCTTTCTGAAAGGCCGACTTACAATTTAGCTGGAAAATCACTCTTGCGACTATCGCCCTTAAGTCAAATAGCGATTTTTTTCTCACGTGTGGCCAACTATATCTTGGTCTTACAAGTCAAGCGGATCATATTGGTAATAAGTTATTCTAAAATAGTGCTTCCTCTCCCAAGAGAAATTTCAAGAACCAAATGCGATGCGATCCCACTATCCATGCAAATATACATGGGTCAGGTCGTCAGAAAACATACAATAAGCAGCTCTACACATTTAGTAAATTCTACTAAATTAGACTGAAAAATGATGGATACTAGGTATATCTGAGTGTATTTGGTATTGCCTTGATTCAAAAGACATGTTCGGTTATGTGGAACTGTATTTCGAATCTTATTTTAGTCCTAAATTTGGGCTATTAGAGAGGATTGGCGGAATGTATATCCTGAGGGAATTTCACCTATATATCCATAAGCACCATTTTGTCTGTGTAAACCCAGTGTGTCTGATTTAAAGTACATCAGAGGCGTATAACAATATAATCCTGGGTGAGAAGGGGCTTCTAACCACGTGACACCGACGAGCTTTTCAGCCATTGTTTTAGATCCAGGAGCTCTCAGTCCGCCAACAGTGAATTGATGAATGACTCTGACATCTAAATGTAAAGTAACCCTCTCCTTAGTTTAGCTTTTAGGTTTTGTTTATTCAGCAAAGGCATTATATCGTATCGTGATGCAGAAGAGGGACATATGTAGTTCTCGATGTATAGCTGTCCCGGAAGAAGATGACATTGTTGACATATTGAATAAAAGAAGTTGTCGTAAAAAAAAAAGAGGGCATTATATCGTTGTGGATGTTGTTATCAGCTAATCCAGATTAGTACATAATATATAAAAACTATAATCAAACCATTAGTTACATTATATATATCTATAGTTGTCACAGATGTTCTAACAGTAAACAACCATACCTAAGGGCCTATAGTCCACTAAACCGATTCTCATGCGATTCTCACAGAATCTAGTGCAAAAGATTCCTCTGCGGCGCAAAATCGCATGAGAATCGGCTTAGTGGACTATAGGCCCTTTATTTCCTATCAATTCAATGTGATAACTACCGACCTAACTTCAATAGTCATCACATTCATATGATTGTCTAAACATATTTTGTTGCCACGTTGACAAGAAAGATGCATCTTTAATTCCTTAATCAACTTTTTAACATACTTTTTCATTACTCCACTAATATATATTCAAATGCGTCAGATCGTCAGAAAATCTACAATCGGCAGCTCTACACTTTTAGTAAATTCTGCTAAATTAGGCTGAGAAATGACAAATATATAGATATATTTGAGTACATTTGGTATTTCGCTGATTCAAACTATCTATTCGGTTATGTTAGACTGTTTTTAAACTATTTTTTCTTTTAAATGGGGTTATTTGAGATGATTTGTGAAGGCAAATTATACATTTTCTGACACCTTGATTCAAATACATTCATGAAATGGCTGAGGTTCAATTCTGACCTGCTCCAAGCATTTTGTTTGATAACTTTCAATGATAAGAAATATGAAACACACTTGTAAGTACTCCGAAAATGTTGAATATCGGTTACTTTACTAACCAGATAAAAGGTAATAATACGTACTAATACGTGACATTGTATAACAATTGCAATGATAGGAATTAATATGCATCCGGGCATATACGTTATCATCGGTTATCACCCTTTGCCTTGTGCTCCCGTCAGTTGAGGCGCTCGCTGGCTAGCTCTTCCAATACATTCACATTAGGGGAGAAAAGAGCTAGTTCGAAGGAAATGTCTGTCGAAATCTTTCCTCTCTTGCGTCTGGATTCTGATTTAATATATACTGTTAAAGCATCAATTACGGTGGAGGTTGCCACGTGTAGGTTGGTTATGACAACAGTTCGAGCAGTGTTCAACCCTGATAATAAGTTAACAGAGAAACATAAACGAGTCATTTGACTCTAAATCCGAGTCCAGCACCTCCTAAAAGAGTCAAATCAAGTGACTCGTTTTGCCTGACTCTTTTACACCTATTTCTGACTCTAACTCAGAGTCACATTAATTCGTTCTACTAGAAATTAGAATCAACGCTACTTACTGATGACGCGAGTACACCACAATAGATTCAGGGACAAGAACATGAAAAGCAAATTATTGAGGAGATGATATATATGCATTCCTTGACTAATGCAGGTAGTCACTTTTAGTAGTTCTCTTTTTAAAATCAAATTCCAGCTTTTTAAAACCACCGATAATAAAGGCATACGCGATTCAGTCTAGGCTCATAGCTGAGGGAAAACCTGTCGCTCCAAACCGCAAAGGACGCCTACTCCAGGTCTGGAAACGCATTAGCGCGGTGGGCGTCCATTCACTGACCGAGCCGTCTCAAGTGTTAGGTCGGCTTACTGGCCTATGAGTGGCATGCTGTGGGTTCCTCCCCAAGTACTTTAGGGGAAGACCACCAATAAATAAGGTCAAAATAAAAGGATAATCGAAATCTAGACATTGACAAATTCACTCTCGGGGGCAGCACAGTGCCTTATATAAATGTATTGGCTGTATTTATTGATGTAACATTAAATATACAATGAAACTGATTTGACCAAAAACGAAAAATGATAGAAATATCGAGATGTACCAAACAGATGTGAAAATAACGTTACAACAACAACCAATTATAATTGCTATATATACTATTAGAGTTGCATTGTCATTGTACATTGTTGCTATAACTATTGAGAGGATTATTGAAAAGTAACTTTAATATACTTCCAAAGACTGGAATATACACCCAAGTGAGGAAGCTGATGAAACATTGGTTTATTTTCGACTTCATTGGGAAATTTGTTTACGAGTGGGTAGTTAAATGGGTTCAACGTTTTGGAAACTTTATTTGGTACAATCCTCATCTGAATTAAGCTGCAGCTTTTAGGTATTTAAACTCAGTGATTATACTTGCCCTGTTTGAAATTACTCTGTCTACTACTTGATGGGATTAAGATATTGCGTGTAGCGTATTTGTCATATAAAAATGCGATATTAATCGCCTCCCATGCTTCGCCTTTGGACATGATCGTGTCAAAACATATAATACGTGCAACTTTTATTCACGCTATCTTACATGTTTAGCCCAGCGTTAGATATAATGTTTACCAGAGTAATCAACGATATTGATAAAGCTAGCGATATAAAAATGACCATAAATGTCCGTCGCTCGATACAAGATATTTTTGTGGTTATATATGGGAAGGTCATATAGGGTGTATAGGGTGAAACTTATAACAGTCTAGGCTCAGAGCTGATAGTGTTCCTCCGAACGGAGGGAAAAACTGACGCCCTTGACTTTAAAATCCCATTAGAATTCCATTAGGACGGTCAAATGGAAATGGTACGTCAATGATTGGACGCCTACTGCGCCTAATCATTTCTATTTGATCTGAGAGTCTCAGTTTCGGCTCACATGTGAGCCTAAACTGAGACTAAACTATTTGCCTAGAATACCTATTTGCCTAGAATGCCTATAGAATACCATGGCCTACTCTAGACCTGGAAAGTCATTAGCGCAGTAAGTGTCCAATCACTGATATACCATTATTATCTGATCTTAGAGGTTCTGAGCCTAGACTGTTAGGATTTGAGTGCTTACAGTTACAGTCAGTGCCATTGGGTCAATGCCCCAGTCACTCACTCTACTTAGAAGATGTATTTTGGCACTGAGCAATAATTCATCATCTCTATTCATTTGGCCAGGCGTGTTAATAGCTGTAGGTAACGTATAATAATAATAACATGTTCCAGCAATCTGAGCGCTCGCTACCGATCAATTGCACCATCCGTGCCCCGGCCCCCATTCATGGTACCCGTCACTCTGGTTGCTATTGGAGACTTTTTTATCATGTCTTGCAGTATGTGCCTCCTGCCCATTCCCTATAGCCATGGTATGGCTATCCTGCCGTATTAAGGCTCACAACGGCGGCCAAGCAATCATCAATAGATACACACCACATCATAAGGGAGCTATTATTATTATCATGGAACTCGTCCTGCTGGGTGAGACAATATTTGTATTATTTACTTCTCGCCCACTCCATCCTGGGTCGTACCATCATTTATTATTTATTATTGGGCTCAAGTTGTTCTTTTAAATTCTTCTTTTTTTGGTATGGTTTACACGTTTCAAATATGACAATGCATAGTACAATTTTATTTCTTGTTTAGCTATGAATTAGGCGTTTTGATTTTAAGTAAGATCGAGGTTGTCTAGACTTTTCTAAAAAAAAAAAAGTCATATATATTGCTGGTTTTCATGCCAGCGGCTATTATCATGTGCAGTACCCTACAAGCCTGAATATCTTATAGAAGTTAAAGTATTTTTTTCCAGTTGTACTAGCCACTGACCGACTTTGAAATAGGGGAGCACCTCTATTATCAGAATTGTGGAGAGGTTAAACAAGAACAACATAAAATAAACAATAAATAAATAAATAGAAATAAAGAACAACACATAATAGATCAACCAGATTTCCATTGTTAAATTTCAGTACTCACAATGCCAGCATTATAAGTTTAAGGGCAGACTGGGAGAACTGTATTACAGGTGTGAGTTCTTTGTCTGTAATTATAGCGGAATAAAAGTGGTATATTAATGATAAATAATAACGATAACTTAGAATATGTAATAATATCATATCAAATTATCTCAGGTGAGAAAGTAAACCGATGCACTGAGCAATGTTTACAAATAACAGCTTGGAGAAAAATTGCGTACGTTCTTATTGAAAGTGTAACTCGGCGAAAACTTGGAAGAAATACAAAACCACAAGATGCGGTTGCTAAAATAAGCTGCATACAATGCAGAGGTTACTTGCATGTTAATCATTTGATTGCCTGTTCCCAGTGATTGGGACGATTGCCCATATACTAACAGTCTTTTTTGGATCTTCTTTAAAAGCCAGTATCAGCAAATCATCAGGAACACGGACTAATTTCATTACACCAAGTGTATGCCCTACCTCAAACTATATATATGTCATGTTGGAAATAATTATAAAGAGCAAACTGTTCCTGTATTGAGTCTATGTTGAAGTGTAAACTTCATTAAATCAATGACACAAAATACAAGATTATCATTATTAAAGATATTGACTGTAAAGAATTCGGTAATGTAAATTTGTTGTCAACTCAATTGTTGTTTAAACCGTATAATTATCATTATATTCATATTATAGGCGATACATGAGAACAATTGAGTTATCGAAAATGTGTGTTCATGTACAATTTGATGTGTTCCAGGTAAATGAGTCACAAGTCGCAAAATTGATATTTTTCAAAGTGATTTATTCACAAGATATCTTTGTAAGAATGCTCCCATATTTGGAGTATCTAACGCCTGAATATATATGTACCAAATTTCGAGACAGCGTGTTAAATATATCCGTGAATTTCTACGGTCATCTTATAGAGTATATTTGGCTTCTTTACTAGTAAATGTCCACCAAGAAATATAGCAAACATTATTTTCAAAAATAAAAAGTGAAAGAATAAAAAACCCACTTGATATGTCTCTTGATCTCAAGGGGTTCTAGACTAGTAAGCAATCCTTTATTTCCATTATTTATACCACATATCATGTGACCTTAATGTCATTGCGCATGCGCGCTCATTATCCAATTGACATTCATATTCATTAATTGACCACAGGAGGTCGCTGACCTTGGCCAATGGGAACCGTTGGCCAATGAGGATGAGGGTCCTGTGATTGTTAGCCAATCACCTGTATTGACACCTGGGTTATACCATGTGTGATCTATGGGTGTGTCAGCATGTGATGTTCTACATGACTGGACACATGTGAGCATGGCTCCCCCCTGTGGCTAGGTTACATAACTACATACTTAATCATTCATCATATGATATTAATAATAAACAGATGTAATTATGAATTATGATATGATTATACAGGATTACCTAATCTTACGTAATAACGAATATGAGCTATTTATAGTCGTGACACACTAAACCATTTACTTTGGGAATTATTCCTCACCACCAAAAAAAACTAAAACTAAAATCCCCGGGATCCCCACTATACAACGACAACCCTCTCCTCGCTATAAATAAAAATATTAAACCTAAAATATAGAAACACATATTTCCTATGTCCTACTGTTTACTATCATTAGAATCGGTTTGATCTCATATTTTCAAATATGATTATACCTCAAAATCCCTTTTTGTGACTTGTGACTTATTTTCCTAAAACACATAACAAAATGTATACTCTCATTTGGCAAGGAATTGTGTATATTTACTGGAAGAACAATCTAAACCCATTCATATGAGGCATAAAGGGAACAAATATGACAATTATTGAGTAACTTATAGGCAATTGCTTTACCCGATCTGATTCAAAAGTGGCTAAACCTCTTCGCAACCACGTTGTACATTTAATTCAGTAAACACCTTTCCACAATGAAAATTCAATGCATGATAAAAAGTGTAAAGAAAGAATGATGAAAATGTATTAAACAAAATTCAAGGTTTTGGAGGAACATCCTTTTCACTCGAACAAGCTGTAATATTATGATAAGCAGATAGTTCTAAATCTTTATTTGATATAATATGTGATTGTGTCGTTAAATCTATCAATTGAATGAAAATAACCTGAGACATCATGTAAATTTCCCATCGCCACAATTAGATTAGGTTTTACTTATTCATAACTTTGACAAGAACTAGGAATTGGCAGAGAGTTTTATAGATGCAATAGCTCTCCCATCAAAAGTAAAAAAGAAAGAAAGAAGAAGTGGAGTGTGACGTGGTTGCACTACAGGTGGGAAAAGGTGATATTCTCTGCTACAGCAGTACTTCCAGCTACCACTGTGTTGTCCTTGATATAGATCTACGGTGATAGTTAATAAACAATCAAATTATACTTAAGTCTTAACAATACAACAGATAGAAAACAGTAAACGTATGTAACTTATTTTCCGACCATCCAAAAGTATAGAGCAATTAGGTGTATATATGATTGTTGGAAACATATTCAATTATTATGAAAATCTCATTAAATGTCATCTTCATCATTGTGTAATGCAAATTCTAATGCAAGGCACACGTAAAGGATGTTGTGTCGTTCAGGGCACGTGATGTTCTCTCGGTCAAAATTGATCCTAAGAAGTCGACGATGATAGTTCTATTTTTAGGTATCCGGTTCAAACATGGGTCTGAGCTAGCCACATTGAAGACCTAAACCCAAGAGTGGACAACCTCCTTGGAAGGTGCCACATATGAACGATGATTTTATAGACGTCGCCATGCTGAAGTATCAAGAGCTTTTTCGTGTTAACGCCTTGCATGTATACAAAAGTCTCTTTATCTTTCAGAAGGTTGCGGGCTGCTCACCTTCAAGAGCTTCGACCCATCTGCTCGCGACCGACTTCACTATAATGGAAGGAGGAGGACACTGAACGTTTATTCACCTGCGATGAAGTGATGGATATTCAGCGCAGAATAGGAATGGAGAATGAAAATAATATAAAGTCATACGGTGGAAAGGTAATAACTTGGAAACTATTTAAAAAAAAACAACTTTTATTCAGGCAGTATTGTATGGCAAATTCCAGAATATAGGGCTCGATTATAGACCTCGGTCTTCCGCTACTCCTGAGATTGTATACATGCGTGTAATATCTGACCATTAAAGGGTGGTCTCCACTGGCTGCAGTAAGCTCTGCGGTAAGCCTTGCGATGGTGTTGTGATGGTGAGGAGTGGCGAGGTCCTGCCTACATGGCCTGTGAACCCTGTGGATAGGACCTTGTCATTCCTCTCCACCTACAGAACCAGCAAAAACCATCGCAAGGCTTAATTACCGCAGAGCTTAATAACCGCAGCCAGTGGAGACCACCCTTAACATAGGTAGCAGGTTGCGTCTGGTAATCCGACGGGTATGACAAGGATACATTACATACACATCATGTGTTGGAGTAGATTGATGAGGGTGATAGAGTTGGGGATGAATCTGATGATAATGGTGAGGGATGGGTGCACTCCCCATCCATAATATCATGATAGTAGGGATGATTTCGTCATTATAGGCTACAAATACAAGTTTGGGGGCTGGTTATATGTACATTGTATCTATGAAACGATTCTGATCTTTAGGACTAGCCAGGATTCCCCCTATCTATTTCTCTTTAAGACTGCCTAGGACTCATATACTATAGAAAAGTCTAAGTTGGTGACCAAATGAAGCCCCCCCCCCCCCCCCCAATACGCTCCCATGTGAGCCGGCGAAGAGTTGACTTCCTTAATGGAATGACTTCTGACATTATGATGTTAGTTTTTACAACATCTGAAGGTCAGAGCTAGTCAACAGCATTGATCCCTTGCTGAGTTCAGTCGCATATGTCGCGGGAGGTACAAGGGTCAAATCGCCTGAAAATGTACAATCCATCATCACCAATCCTTTCAAATAACCCAAATTTAAAAATAGAAATGAGCTTCAAAATACAGTTCATCAAGACGGAAGTTATATTATGAACCAACCTAATAGTAATACCAAATATATTCGTTAACCTAATAATTATTTATCATTTATTTTCTGCTAATTTAGCAGCATTTAATCAATGTGTAGAGCTGCCGATTGTACATTTTCAGACTATATGACCCATAAGCAATTTTAACAAAGGAAATCCTCCTGGCACCTAAAACTATGAAATCAAATGGCATGAGTTGGATGGCAAAACAAGGAGGCGTAAATTATATCAAAGATTCATAGCAAGTGATTGCGTTAATTTCTTTATGCATGTAATATTGGAAATACTTGTCAAACTCTCCGCCGGCCAAGGAATGAATTGATGACTATCATATCATCGCATATCAGACGATAGAATCGTAGATTGAATGAAACTTTGCTCTAGCAATAAAGACCATTTCTATAGTGTTTGTGGCCGATGTCAGAAACTGATAAAGTTATCTGCCGTTTTACCTTCCCTGTCCATTCAGATTGCGGTGATATATCAATCATGACTTGATAGCGACGTATTGTAGATTACTTCTTTCAAGTGCTCACAGGTCTCCGTCGGAGTGGTGGATTGTGTCCATTGAGGTGCTTGGATTGCTATTTTCCATCTGGATGAACGTATTATATTACTGTAAATGCACAACCTCCTGGAAACTGGCATTAAATAAGGAATGTATAGAACTGTGCATGGGGTTTGGTATATCATGACTGGAGATCGCGACCATATAATTATTGACTACGTCGTTTGAGAAAAAAAGAAGAAAAATGTACAATACACCTTCCCCACTCCTCTTAAATAATCCAAATTGTAAGACAAAAATGAGGTTAATTCTTTGTTAATACACTTCAACGTAACCAAGCAGATTGTTTGAATGAACTCAATACCAAATATACTCGGATATACTTAGTATTTACCATTTCTCAGCCTAATTTAGCTGAATTTAATAAATGTGCAGAGCTGGGGATTATACATTTTCAGGCGGCTTCACCCATATACAGAAGTTGTGCTTCAGTATGTACCATACATAAGAGGCCTATAATCAATTTGTCGGTTCCTGATAACGGTATTGACTCGAAAAAATGAAAGCAACGAGAGAAGGAAGGATTGCCAGTCCTCGGATCATAACCTCTTCTATTTTGCATTAATTGAAAATTCCTAGAAAATGCATTTGTGATGTCTTATACTGAAAAGTGTTTGTCTTAAAAATCAAGTCATTAATCAATGTTATCATTTCTATAGTTAGAGCTAGCTCACGCTTAATTAGTATGCCATTACTTCCACCCATTAGTTCTGACTCTGGTATACAGTTCTCCCCTTGGTAATTGCCCCTCTTTAGAATTACTACTATAAGTTTCTGTTTAGTCGTAAGTGATTTTTATCAAGTGTGCCCAAAGGTTCCAAGTTCTTCAGGGACACTGGAGAAATAAAACAACTATATTCCCACACTCACATCTTAAAATGTAGCCAAGTAGGCCGTACTAGCCTGAGGAATTATTCATATAAAGAATACCGAAAGAAAACGTTATGCAACAAAGGTTTAGACAAAAATAGCTGTGCATCGGGCTGTCCAATATACTTTTTATCTCATATATATCGCGCCTATCTTTGGAAAGAGGGCAGCGACAGCAACCAAGTTTTTCTATGCTTGTTGTGTGGACAATATTGGGTGAGCGCCAAGCTAGAGTTGACACGATCGACTGTGTGCCATATATATATCCACCTCGCCTCCTTACAGTAGAAGCATCTGGGTCAGATCTTCAGAAAATGTACAATAGGGGACTTGCATGTCTCACTGCGCATGTCTATTACAGCACACAAATCAGTGTGCCGCCTGTGGGACATACACCCCATCAGTATCCCAAAATAGCTTATGAGAATAGGGGATTTGCATGTGTCACTGCGCATGTCTATAACAGTGCTGTTCAAATATTTAGCAAATTTTTATCAAATAAATGCAAGGATCTTTTCATAGCTTGTGTAAACGATCTATAAAAACCAAATTATATGATAGGAAAGTCTTGTTTAAGGAAAGGTGTAAAACACATGGCTATTTAAGGAGATCACTGTTAAAAATTCCAGGCTGAACATAACATGTTTTCTATAGCTTTTACATTGACATTCAACTCTTATAATTCCATGCGAATCAAGATTCAAGATAGCGACATGCAAATCCCCTATTGGCAGCTCTGCATATTTATTAAATAGACCTACTCCAAAATTGGGCAAAAAATGATAAATATCAGGTATTGATTGATTATTTGGTCTCATGTTGGTTCAAAATACCAGTTCCATTCTGTTGAACTGTATTTTGATCCTCATTTTTTCTAAAAATTGGGTCACTTGAGAGGAATGCTGAAGGCGAATTGTACATTTTCTGTCTATTTGACCCTACAGATTGGGTGGCAGAGCCACAACATCGGTGCCAAAGCCTGGGCGACGATCTCGGATTTCGGAGGCCATTCAAGGCGAGTAGAAATCATTTTCTTTCAGTCCACAGATATGTTTAGACTTGCCGTTGTGTTTGACCTTGAGGCGAATAGACAAACAATTCGGGCTGTCCCTAACACCCTGTATCACCCGCCCCACCACGCCCGCCTGCCAACTGATCTGTATGCACTTCTCGCTGTCTTTTCCGTTGCAAATTTGCCTCATCTAAAGTGGATGCTTGATTCTTACCTCTTACTTAAAACCTGACAAGAAATTGCCATTTTTTTCGGAATCGATTTGGTGAAAGCATGTACATTTTAGATCAGTATCCGGCGGTCAATATGTTTTTCATAGCTAAAAGGTGCATAAACCGACTAATGGATTTGAACACACAACGATTCCTAACAGTTTTGTCACACTCAAGAGTGCACTAAATCAGAAAATGCACAATTCGCCTTGACCAATACTTTTAAATAACCCAAATTTAAGACGAAAATGAGTTCAAATATCACCAAGCAGATTGTTTGAATTGACGCATTGCCAAATATACTCAGATATTCCTAGTATTTACAATTTATCCGAGCTGCCGATTGCTATTTCCTGAAGTTCAGACTCATATATATTATATATATACCAATGCACCACACGCAGCCGACCTTGTCCATATACTACTTACACATTTAATCCCTACCCAGTGTGAGGCATGGCTTCACCAAAGGAATGTAAAATATACAGTAAGATAGGCAGTACATCTTACAAGAATGGGAGAGATAAGCTTAGATGTTTTCTTATGAAACCAGCAATGAATTTTACAAATCAACAGGGATGTAATCGGGACCTTTTGGTGCCGAAAAAGGGAATAGATTTATTCTTATTAATAAGGGTCTGTACCAGCTGAACAACATATTTCGAAGATAATTTAAATTTTGAATATGTTGACGAAATGTATTGGAATTTGGAAAAGGATTTGACAATTTTAGGAATTTTTCAAAAATATTAATTTCAGTAGGCCATGCCAAGTATTTTTTTTAAAAAACATTTTATTAGGAAGATATCCACAGTGTGGTAGGTCTAATCTTTCTTTAGGGAGAGAGGGTTGAAAAGATTGTATTGAGGGTTGCTACTACCTGTTCATTTTAAACGAATTTAAAGGCAAAAAAACATAGAAAACCAACAAATCTGATATTGATAGAAAACCAACAAATCTGATTTTGAGAATATATCAATTTTTGACAATTGCTATATTGCGGGTAAAGTATACACCGTTTGGTAGTTAAAAATAATGTGGCAGTCTCTGGGATTGCCAGTGTTCGGTCACAGGGTCAGAGACTGTGACAAACACTGGTTCCAGTGTAAATACTACAGCAGATACTGGAGGAAGTATCAATAACTGGTCCTCCTCACCGGTCATGTCTTCCTCCAGTGAGCATCAGCTGCGTGACGGGACACTGCTTGTGATCACTCTCATCCCTGGTGTAATAACTTGCTACACACTCGCCCGCTCCCCGTCCCCTCCAAACATCCTAAGTGATGAATACCAGTGAAAATGAAACTGTGGATTTTAGCGTTTAAGGACGTGCTCCATCGTTTTTAACACCATCGGGATAGGAAATTGATAGATAGATAGATAGAGCAATCTTTTATTTATCAAAAAAGAGTTTACAGTGATAAATAGGTTGGCAGACTTCTGGGTAACCATTTTGGAACCTCCCAGATCTTCCAGCCGCTCCCCTGATAGAGGCACACTTTCTAGAGAGGGACTAATACACAATAATACATAATACAGTTAATAGGCAAAATGAATCAGAGAATATCGCAACTAACTAGATAGGGAAATGATTTCCAACCCCTTCTGAACAGGCTTACTTTACTACACAGGGCAGTCGATATGCAGATTTCCGGCCGGTTTCCGGCACATGACCGATAACGTTCGACGCTGCAAAACACTCTATTACAGTTGTTCCCCATTTTAACCCTGGTCGAAACTAGGCTGATTCTCAGGCAGGCAGGGTCTCCACCCTTTTGACTTTTCACGGCCTGTCCAGTGTTTTATCTTCTAATAACTGAACTAGGTGGTGGGGGCTACTGTTGACCACAGGCTAGTGGTGTATTTATCGTTTTATATTCAGATTGTAGTATTCCATTCGAGTATTATATGGGTCAGATTTTCAGAAAATGTACAATACAACTTCGCCAATCGTTTCAAATAACACACATTTCAGACGAAAATAAAGTTCAAAATACAGTTCAACCTAACCAAACAGATTGCTAGAATCAATGCAATGCCAAATACATTCGAATTTACCAAGTATTGAACAAATTGCAGCCTAATTTAGCAGAATTTACTCAATGTGTACAGCTGACAATTGTACATTTTCTGAAAATCTGGCCCATATATCAATCACCATTTTTTAACTTTTACTGTGCGAGTCACTCAGTAAGAGATGAGGATCAGGGGAGGGGAAGTATACAGTAAGAAACTGTGAATATAGGTAGTAGAAGTTGTTACAAGTATTCTGTATATGAACCACATTTCTATTTAGAATTTCGAACACTGTAATGTATTTCTTTATCCGTTGTTTTTCCTTGAGGCAAATATACATTTAAGACCGCTTACATGAACATGCCCGTACTTTTCAAGGCCTCGAAATTTACAAAAATTAACTTTGGCTTGATGTTGCCAATTTATGCAGAACTAGGAATCGACTACACGAAGAGTATATGAATGAATATTTCATGGTGTATAAAAAGTAGTCCAAGGTACGTGAAAAAAGTTTGCCGTTTGTCACAGTTCCTACCATTGAACCTAGCCATGGGGGGAGATTTTTTTATTATTAATTTTGGAGTCTTTCAAAAATACTGATTTCAGTACCATTTGTAAACTTGTAAATGTAGAGTTCTTTCTTTCGGATATTACAGTACTTACTCCGGAGTAAAACGCACAACACAGAGATCTAGATATTGGTCATATAATTTTATTTCGAATTAACAAATTATTTTGGCAGATTACAGACATGATTGTTTTGGCAGTATACGATTTAACGTAAGCTTAAATATCTCACACCTAACCCACAATAACTGGCTTTTGGTTGTCAGTTGATGACCTAGTACGCCACCTGTCTGATACAAGAGGAACTGACGTAGCCCATGTGCAGTGAAGCCGAGACAGGTTATATTTACATGAAGTTAGTTCAAATCGTACTCTTCGAGGAAAGATAGTAGCTGATCTTTTACCTAGCTTAACAAATAAAGTACAGCGGAGTTAGTTTTATGTATGGCTTTTATTTACACTAAGATTCTGGGCCAAAACTCACTGCTATAAGCTACAAGGTTGAAACAATTCAAAGTACAATGTTCCTCAATCACTGGATGGGTTTGAATTTTGTTTTTCATGCCATTTTAAATGATGGGGTCAATATCAATATCACATAATAAATGCAAACTTTTCAATATTCTGTGGCAGGGAAAAGCGCTTTCGTTTAGAATGAGTAGTCTAGGCTCAGAGTTGAGAGATCCTCCAAATTGAGGGAAAGCCTCTCCAATCTAGGCTCAGAGTTAAAGATCCAAAATGAGGGAAAGCCTCTTGCTCATAACCGCAAATTATAATCCCATTAAGACGCCTACTCCTGGGTCGAGAAAGCCATCAGCGCAGTCGACGTATCATTCTTATCTGATCTGAGCATAGACTGAGTAACAGGGTTGGGCATCAATTCATACTCCATGTCAACAGCAGCGCATGGAAACTTATTATACCGACAAATCGTCCATCACAAGAACTTAGTGATATGTGATATATTTTATACAAAAACAATGGTACAGAACAGCACCTCTGTGGAGAACATGGCAGTGGACAATGTGAAGTACATGTACATGCTGTACGTGGAGAGAAGTATAATACAAGGGGTGGTAACGGGCAGGGTCGTCAGCATTCATTCACACACATTAGATGTTGCACACCCTGATGTGATTTCCCGTCCGTACGATCTCACCATCGTCCTGCAAGTCGTGGAGGGCATCGTCGAACATCTCACGAGTAATGAACTGTGGAAAGAAAAAAAGATGAAAATGTATACTACCTGCATAAAATATTTCAACCTGATTACATTGAGGGGATGTGACAATTTTTAAGGTTTTCGCAAAAACTGATTTGAGTATAAAGACAGAATCTCTGTAAGTCAGTGTGTATCTGGTGAGTGAGTGAGTGAGATTGGTTGCTTTACGCCCTTATCAACACTTTGAAGTGTTATATCAAGGGCGGGAGAGCAGAGAGGGAGGCAGTTTGGGATCATACCCAGGAAATAGAGATAGAGAAGAAGGGAGAGAGAGACAGAGAAAAGAGACAGAAAGGCCCTTTAAGGTCTTACACAGGACCAGGCACTTTAAGGTCTTACCCAGGACCGAGTGTGTATCTGGCTATACAAGTTATATACTATAGTGTTCTTAAAGTAGTAAACTCTAAACAACTGGTTCACCATCTAGTTTTCGAGACTTTATGACTCAGCTTCAAAGTGAGGTAGATAGTTTGTTTGTATCAATCATATGAATGGAAGGATCACAGTTATCTTCTGTAACTACTGGTAAGAAACCTACATCTTAGACCAATATATTTTGTTTTCAACAATTTTTTATTCAGGGAGGTTTTACATAATAACCAAAACACAATATCAAAGGTTTAACTTTTACATGTGTACATACTATATTTCTTTACGCGTACAGACTACATTATTTTACGTTATCTTACTTACATTGGAACTAAAACTATTAGTTACCAAGTTACTGAGCATCCACTTGTGCCAAATAATGGCGAAACGCGTAAAGATCGCATATTAAACAGGCAACTAGAAATCCTCCATTGGAATTGTTTAAAAAAATAAAGTTTTAAGAGTCAAGGGTAAACCTACCACTTCACTCCTGTCCTTGAAGTCGTCGTAGAGCTTGGTATACTTGAGTGTGGGTACCTTGCCCTTCTCCTTGATGAGGGCCTTGACAGCCTGCGCCCTCTCCGCACGCTGCTTGCGCGCAGCCACGCCAATACCCGTCGTCAGGATGGAGATGTCAATCTTACCCGTGCTGGGGTCAATGGCTGCTTGTTTCAAGGCTTCTCTGTGCAACCTGTCGTAGAGGACAATACATGGAGAGGTTAACACGGAACTGGCGAGTGTTGCAGTCTGGCAGTTCAACTATCATTATATAGTCCCTAATATAAGTCGAGTCCCTAATTTAAGTTGCAAAAGTCAGCAGTATATATTTTTTTTAATATATATTCTAAAAAATATTCTAACAAAAGACGCATAACCTAAGCAACTGGGTTAAGTTACGAAGAGATAATTTAACGTTTACACCCAGTTAAGAAGTATGTTTAGATGTGGGATGAAACTCACGAACTATTTAGAGCAGTAAGGACTATTTTTTTAAGATAAATTGTTACTTAAGCTGAAGTTCCTGCTAGATTGACTGAGAGATTTCTTTTCCCCAAATCTGGATCGTGACTAGGCTACACACAAAGAAGCAGAGAGCACATCTCTTTAAATATTCCCTTTGGAGTCAGTCTACCAAGAATCGTTTTTTCCCCAGCCAAAAGTAATGGTTTCTTCACTCCACAGACTAGTATACGTTACCTTCCAGCTTCTTGCACATCTTGCATATCTACAGTAGATGACAGTCTCATTCTGGCGTGGGCCTCAGCGAGACGTATGAGTGATTCCAACTGTCTGGGGTAGGCGGACACCTGACCTCGCCCACTACCTATCTTCCTCATCTCCACATAGGACTCAATAAGGGACTGTCCAGCTTTCTCACTCAGCGTGGGCTGAATGTATGCTTTGGCATATGAGATGTAGTCCTTCAGCACTTGCATATCCTATAGATAAGAGGGAAAACGGACACTTGTGTTGTTAGCATTGTGGTGGGCACAGGCATATATATATATATATATATATATATATACGGTACAGAGAAGGTATCATTTTATCATTTTAGCGAATATAAACAAATTAGATATAACCTGATACTATATAGATAAGAAATATTTAGGTTTATAACATACCATCTTCAAAATGAAAAGATCTGATCATATCTGTTATGCTATGCTTTTTTAAAAATTGTTTCTTTATTACTTTCCCTTTCAAACAGTCAAAATTGTTTTAAAAGATTGGTGGCCCTAGCGATCTGAATCAATCAACGAATAGGAATCGATTTGGTGAAAGCAGGTCGAGACGAAAGTAGGCAGAAAACAATGGAAGGCAGCTTTGACATGAGAAAATCTTGGTTGTACTCACCATGTGTTCTTCCAACTGCTCCTCTTCAGTTTGATAATACAAAGAAACAAGATGGTTGGCGAGTTTCCTATCAAAGTCCTCATTTTGGGGGTCAAGCATGAGGAAGATGAGATCGAACCTAGGGAGAAAATATTTAGGTTTATTACATGTCATCCCCAAAATCCTCAATCAACAAAAAATACCTCTGATCTTTGATTAGAGCAGGCAACGCCATTTTAATCCATTAACTACGTCATGTTAAGTACCTCTAAGGCTCTTGGGCACTTTTATCAAATCGATTCAAAGAACAATATTTTACCATTTGCCTGGTCGATCGGGGATGATTTAATTTAAAATTTTTATAACTGAAATGTCTAATTTAGACAATTTCACCAAAATATTCGAAATGACTGGACTGAACGATTTCAGTCACCCGACTCAAACTAAACTAGCTGAAATGTCTAATTTTCAGACTATTTTAAATATTCGAAATAACTGGACAGGCCGATTTGCATGATCAGCTGACTCAAACTAAACTTGTACCGTGGTAAACCAAGGCAACAATGAGGATCTAACCTGGAGAGAAGGGTGTGAGGAAGTTGAATGTTGTCGATGATGGTTTTGTTCTTGTTCCACTGAGACTCGATGGGATTGGCGGCGGCTAGAACAGACGTCCTGGCGTTGAGAGAACAGATGATTCCAGCCTTGGCGATGGACAAGGTCTGCTGCTCCATCACCTCGTGCAGGATGGAGCGGGTGCTGTCGTTCATCTTGTCGAACTCGTCTATACAACATACGCCATTGTCAGCCAACACTAAAGCACCACTGGATAAGAAAGCAAATGTATCGATAAATAAATATGGAGCGCTGGATTCATGAAGTCGCAACTAGAGTAGAACCTACAAAAGTTTGGGAGTACATTCAAATGGAAAAATATTAGTCAAAATATTACTGAAAGTATATTATTTGTATAGCAATAGCCTGGAGAGGAATGAAATAAGCATGGAATATTATCTTTTCCAGAAAGATTTTGAAGAAACATAAAAGTTGGCCAATATAGAGTGATGACTTTCATTGTAACTACTATATCAGCATCAATATTTTTCTATCGCCCTATTTGAGTACATGCATAGCATAAAGGCCTTATCAAAGTCTGCAAATAACAAAATCCCCTTAAATGTATATATAATGGGTCGGATCGTCAGGAAATGTACAATCGGCAGCTTTACACATTCTGCAAAATTAGGCCAAAAATAATATATACCAGGTATAAACGAGTAAAGCGTCGATGTTCAAAATCTGTTAGGATATGTTGAACTGAATTTCACCCTATTTTTGTCTTAAATTTGTGAGATTTGAGTAGATTGTACATTTTCAGGCGACTTCACAACCCATAAATGTCCCAAGTGAGACATATCACGAAGGCGACACTCACGTTTGCAGGACAAGTTGTCTTGTTTCCGGATCCTTGGTGATGTAGGCAGTGAGACCCACAGCAGAGGAACCCTTGCCGGACGTGTACTGACCACGTGGTACCAGGTTGAACACGTACTGGAGGAGCTGGGATTTAGAGGTACCTGGGTCACCACACAGGAGGATGTTGATCTCGGACCTGCAGGAGCAATCATATTGACTTAGCCATGACATGACAGTATATTCGTCGATAAAGCAGGCACCAAATTGAAGTACTTTTAAGCATGCGGGACTATTTTATGAAGCTATATAAAACACATAAATTGAAGGTATATATTGAAATCTTGTTTAGTCCCATATATTACAATAAGTGATATTACCAGGTATCTGACACTGACAGTGGCTATCCTATCACATTATATTATTGTTTAACTATAACATTGTACTATTATAAGGTAATGATGAAAACTTTTTCTCTTCACTACATTACTACGATTATCTCACCTTATTATAAATATGGGCTGTCTGTATTATTATGATTCTATCTGTTTTCTTATGAATAAATCTTTGTAACATATGCTGGGTGCATTAGAACATCCTCAATATCCGGGAAATGCAACCAGTTAAAATCTAATTTAAAAAATATATAATAATCTTATATTTTGTACTGCAGGGCAGGCGAGACGGAGTGCATACACTAATTGAACGACTTCTGGTCCCAGGGTTCCATCTCAGTTATTATATTATTTAGAGTTTTCAGACATGGTTTCCAAGAGTTGGTTCATGTGTTGGTGTCTTGTCACGTTCAATACATATATTACACGTTGAACCGTTGCAGTGCTCAATATGAAACAATTCGTCAGAGATGGCGAGTTCTCCTAGCCCGAATATTTACATTATATAAAATCATGTTACGATTCGTGGCTTTGATGAAAGAACATGGGTTGACCCGTACCTGAAATGACCGCGGCCTGTCTTGCTGAAATCTTTCTTGGCCCCGCCAAACAGCTGCATGAGTATTCCCTTCTTGATGTCGATATGTTCGTAGATGGAGGGCGCGATGCTCTGCGCCAGCTTCATGTAGATGTCAGACTGGGCAGCCAACTCCTTGATGTTGTTCACACGGTCCTCTGGCATGCGGTATTCAAGCCTGAAAAGTTATCCAGAATTAGAATTCTAGCAAAAATACAGGCAGTGGAGACGACCAGTATGGCGGAAAGTTGCACCTTGTTATGTTCGCTTTCTTGTTTTAAGTCCTAGTCATTCCGTGGCTTAATATCAAAGACGTTGGTTTCGAGGAATGACATTTTAAGAATTCCGCAAATTTTAACACTGAAACCCAAGTAAGCGATTCAAAGCTCCACTCCCAGTATAATCAACCAACACTCTGTACCAAATTGCTATCTAGGCGTTTCTAAAGACATTCTACTAGTGATCGTCCATAGTCACTAACTATTCTTTCCAAACTAAAACATAGAGATACCTATCAGATTTCCGACCGCTAAACAACGTTGGAATCCGCCTAGTGATCTCAATCTTTTTAAAATACCAGTGTGATGGTAATTTTTGTGTCACATATAGCTATTTCATCTCAGTACTCTTACCCTTCTTCGTCAGCGTCGTTGCCGGCAAGCCTCTTGTCATCCAGTTTACGGTAGTGCACGACGTCTATGTGCGTCTTGTACACTGCCTTGACGTTCCTCATGCGGGGGTTGAGGCGGAGGGGCGTGGCTCTGTAGATGCCAGTCACCGTCACGCGGTCTCCCGGCTGGACCTTGTCCACCAAGTCATTGTGGGCGTAGACAATAGTGGTGTGAGGTGTCTGACCGGCGGGCATGTCCTCTGGGGAGGTAGAGAAAGATATTGAGCGATTGCAGGTCTATCTAAAGGCTGAAATATCTCTGGTTATAGAACACAACAGATTTCCCCCACAACAACGAGAAGAATGTTTCTATATTGAGGTATTGTTATGTACATGTTTTTTGGGGGGTTGTTTAAATAAAAATACATGTATACCGTGAGTGAATTTGATCGAATTATAAGTAAAGTGATTAAGTTAAGTGATCGTTCATTAACATATATGCAGATATTTTCTGTAATTCTTCCATATTTCACCGATTTAATGGCTTCTGCGAGAAGCCTGTTTTAAAATATGTCTGGGGTACAACTCTCAAGGCCTTGAATTTTCTTTTTAATCCGCATTAATTATAATCCAAGGACTTTCAAGTCCCTGTACGAATCCTGTATACAAATCGGGTGTATCTGTTATAGTTATTCCACTTTAAACCATATCTTCACTGTACATTGTTTAACAACGACACGACTGCCACACAACATAGTCCGAGAGGAGACTTTGAGGTGAGCTGGAGTAAAATCTTTGGAGAGCACCGACTAAGAATTTTGTTCACACAAAGGGTAATTTGCTGGCTGCTGGATTAAAAAATATTAAATCTATTACCTAAGTTGATATAATAAGTATGTGATACTCACCAGGAGCTTCCTGAAGCCGGACAGCCTGTTTGTCAGTGAACTGCGACCTGTTGTGGATGAGTTGATAGCTGTGGTTGGTGTTACAGTTGGTGCACAGGGTGGGCTCAGCAATACGCCCGCGCTCTATCTCCACCGCCGCACCGTTCTTACACACATGACATTGGAAGAAAGCTTCCCGCATCTCAGGGATCAGGGACGAGGTACGGATGATCATTCCACAGATGGTAATAAGCTGATCGATATCTGGAGGCAGATGACGAGTCATTAAGTGAAAGAACAATCACAGGTTTTTAAAAAAGTTGACTGAAATCGTTTGGACCCTAGTGGGGTGACTAACGTATCTTAAAACAATTTTTACCAACTTGAACCACCACCCTGTATCTTCAATTGACCACTCCCCAAAATAGATAGATTGTCACTCCTGGAACATGAATCTGTATGTCCTATATTTATTTTTTCCCCGACTAGTTTGCACTCAAATACTACAGATCTAATAGAATCGAAATTTTACTTATATAATTATGGGATAGTATACTAGTCTGTGACGAGGGGAATACAAATTCCACTAGAGGTGAAAATAGTATCTTTTAAAACGTTTATCAGGTTTAGTTCAGTTCAGAGAGCCGAACGTTTTCCACATGTACCTGGGAGGTCGAGTTGAAACCTACGACCACACCAGGGTTCAAATGTCATTCATTCTCATCATGCCACTGAGCCATCCCAGAGCTTTCGCCCGCTTCCCTTGCATCAAATAGCATCGATACAACTTAACAAGGTCTGCAAATCTATTAACTCTAAATTTGGCGATTTAATATTAAAAACTGATTTGAGCACTTTGTCACTTGAGCAAACCCTGAGACGAAAACCCAGATGTTAGTGACTCCGTTAATAGAAAAATAAATCGTCTTGACCCATTGATTCGTGGAGTATGCAAATAGGGACTACAATACCTTCTGGGTTGAGGGACCTCATGTTCTTTGTCTTCTCCGCATTGTAAGGTCGCACCTGAATCTGGTGTTCTAAAGTGGTGTCAGAATATTTCTCGAAGAACATTTCATTGACCGCCATATCGAATGTAGGAATGACTTCCTGTGGGTAGCTGATGAGTTGTCTGTACAGATCAGCGTCAAACTCTCTGATGTGATCGGAGTTGACGTTGAGGAATGGCTCTCCAATCAGGTTGATCTGGAACAAAACGAAGATGTGAGTACTATTCTTTTATTCCCATTGTTACATGGACCGCATCTCCACCATTGCAGCTTAATTTCCGCAATGAAATAAAGAGTTGAACTTGAACATAATTAAGGGTCTCCGCGCTAATTGGTCATAAAAAGATTTCCAGACTTTGCCAGGCCGATTTTAGTAATTTCTAAGATATTGCACCAGAGGCACATATAGGCCAATTATGATGTATTTAACAAGTAAGCTGTTTATTCAGATTTTATAATAATCAGTTTTTAACTTTGCTTTGTGAGTCACTCAGTGTATGGTGCGAGAGGACCAGGTCTGTTGAAGATGTACAATAAGAAACTGAGCATCTTCGAAAATTTCAAGACCATTTTAATAAAATTCCACCAGAATCAAGACCCATATGATTGATGATATTCCAGGCCTTTAGACCAAAATACCCATTTACAAGACTAGTTGAGATTTAATAGATTGGAAAGTACATTTATTAGCTAGTAGTTTTAGTTTCAATATCGGCGAATAAACTAAAACAAGCTATGCAAGTATACCTGTATGGCTTAGGCGATTTTAACTTCTGGTATTTTTTTTAACGGAGATGGTATATGAATTCCAAAATATTTCTTAACAATAAAAAAAAGCTACACAATTAACATCTCTACAGTGATAGGATGTAACCATGATCTAAAACATCTCGATGCCTACCTCTTCAAGTCTCTGAAGGTAGAAAGGTGCATTGACATCTAACCCTTCAAATCGCTCATCATCTTTGATGTTATGGTCAATGAACCTGTTGACGAACCTCTTGAACTTCTCCTTGCACTGGCTGACCACCACATCAGTACCCCAGATCACTAGCTGTGGTCCGGTGTTAGCATCACTCCCTATCTCACTTGTCAACTTTGTGGGTTCCTGTGGAGTAATTAACATTGCTTTTGTTATGCATGGTTTTAACTTTACAAACAAATAAAGCCATGGTATTTGCTTAAGAAAGCAACAATATTTTAGGACGAGCTTGCATTTTCAGGGATGCAAGTAATTTGAGGGAAATTGGATTTTTTTCATTTTTTTTTTTTTAAGTTTTCAAAATATATATTTCAGTACAGTGAAGACTTGCATCCCTGAACTCTACTACCAAGTGCTACTATAGGCATAAGATAAAATAATTCTTTATTTGCTATAAGGATATTGATGTGGACAAAACGCTTCTGATCATTTCAAGTTAAGCGAAACTGTATTCTCTTAATCCTTTACTTTTCTTGAAAATGAAGTCAGTTTCTGCCACAAACAGGACCTCCAACCGGTTACCCAGGTTTACAAATGACTTTACAGCTTTATAACAATTTCGTGCACTTTTCACTCAGTTGACATTATTTCTTTATAATTTTAAGATATTGCCCCTGACATATCAACATTACTTATGCGGGGAACGATCATCTACTTACAGCTTGGTCAGAACTAGCACCCACGTTGACCATCCTCATCTTACGCTCAGATCTGACGTCAGGACGTGAGCGGATGGGAGTGCCCTGAGCTCCGGGTGTGCGAGGAGTTCCAGTGCCTAAACGTGAACTTGGCGTTCCATAGTTCAGAGGGGAGCTAAGGTCGATCTCACTAGTTCCTGAAACATAACATTGAATCATTCATACAGATTTGTCTAAACTTAGAAATAGCGATAAGTGTAATGAATTGCATAGGCAAATATGGGAGCCGGATCTAAATATGATCTGTGTCCTCGTGACAGACTTTTACCCTAATCTTAACTATGCATAATGCGTAGTCATTATAATTAGTATAGATAGTAATATTGCACTAAACTTTGTTGGACAAGTGAAGTCAGGGAAGCAACTCGGGAATCGAGTGAAATATTATTTAGGATCGCTACAACTTGTACAGAATATTTTAAACTTGATTTACAGACCACTCATGACCAAAAGAAAAACGGATTTTGAGAAAATTAATTTTAGAAAATGTCATCAGATTTTATTAAAAAAAAAAAAAAAAAAAAAAAAAAAAAATCCCGACGATATTTGGTTATATTAATAGTGGAACCCAGGGGAGATACATACAAATAGGAAGTTTTCAAAAACACCGATTTCAATACTAATACTCGGGATTTTGAGAAATTGAATTTTAGAAAATTTCTCTATTATCAACTTATGTTTTAACAGAAAGCAGAATATACACAAAGAACAGACTTATATGGGTCAGATTTTCAGCAAATGTACAATTGGCAGCTCTACACATTTAGAAAATTCTGCTAAATTAGGCTGAAAAAAGAAGAATACGGGGTATATCTATATTTGGTATGGCATTGATTCAAAGTATCGGTTCTGTTATGTTAAACTGCATTTTGAAGCTCATTTCTGTCTTAAATGTGGGTTATTTGAGAGGATTGGTAAAAGGAGAATTGTACATTTTCTGAAGATCTGACCCATATAGACAAGTCAGCTGTTACTTACCCTGTACCCTGGAGCCGGGGGGACTGCTGAAGAGGCCCTCTGACTGGGCCTCCATGGCGGGAGGGGAGGAGGGCAGGGGCGCCAGGTCTCCTCCAGGGGAAGAGTCAATACGACGTTTCTGAGACGGGGGAGACTGGGCATCTGAAGCGTCATCCTTCCCACGACGTCCACGTCGGGCTGCATGAACAGAAATTAATTATTATTTGATACGATTATGTACAGTAAAATCTGAGCCAAATTACGTAACTATAAAATCGCATTAATTTTATCAAACAATCTGATATAAGAAAAAGATAAGATAGTACTAGTAGTGTTATTACTGTAAAACGTTGGTGATATTATAAAACGTTATTAGTTAAGTTAAACTGTCAAACAAGACAACATACTACTGCCAGTTGCTACAGTATCTTTCGATACTAGGAGGCTAGCCCAGCTGATTAGCGTAACTGTTATTTACTTTCTGCTTTCATTATTTAGTATAGAGTTCATTCCGTGTAATTCAGTTTTTTATTGATTAATTAGTTGAACAGTCGATTGCTGAGTGTTACATTTGATTGCATAGTTGAAACAGTCGAGATAGCCCATCGTAAAGTCGAGATAGCCCATCGTAAAGTCGAGATAGCCCATCGTAAAGTCGAGATAGTTGGAGAAAAAAGTAGAGCGGGAGGGGTGGTCTAAGGGTGCACCAGCCATGTATACATGCAGACCTGTGCAAAAATGCAGGCCATAGGTCCCCCTCTCCAGGGTTACTCTCCCCCTAGCTCATAAGTATTTAAGATCAGGCCTCTTTCAGTTCCAAACTTGTTAACCTCATTTAAACCTAAATACCACCTGTGCTCCTACCTCTATCCCATCAATACCCTACAATATGAAAGTATAAGAAGTATGTAACATTTACAGCTAGACTGTAAACTAAATCACAAAACTAAATCACTTTGCTCATCTCATCTCCCTAACCCTCATTGCCATGAATATGACTCCACATGGATGTTGTCATGGCAACCATCACTCACTTCCAAACCTGGCCTCCTCCACTCTGGGCCACAATCAGCAGGAGGCATTTCACAGTGATGTTACACTTCAGTTACATAACTTATCTGATGATCTCCTCAGATATTCCCTCTCACTGGCCTAGTAGGAATGCCTAGTAGCCAACCCCCTGTCAATCACAGCCAACAGGCTTCACTCACTCAGTCTGTATACCTCCCTCCCTGTCACTCACAGCACTCAATCAGTCTGTATACCTCCCTCCCTGTCACTCACAGCAAACAGGCCAAGCCAATACACTCCTCCACTTAACAGCACCAGCCCACACAGTCAAAACAAACCCATGTGGCCACTGTCAGGCCACCCCTCCAATTTAGACTAAGCCAGGGGTGTGACAAAGCCTTCAGTATAGAGTATACCTTTCCTATAGTGATACTAAAAGGAGGCTGCGCCCATTCAATCGAAATACAACTTAAAACAGAAAAACACTCAGAGGCTACCCTCCTAATAAGAGAGATGTACCCTCAGATTTTGATGAATAAACGTTTACAAACAAAAAATTAACGTAAGTCAAAAAGTCGGTAGGGCATACACATGGAAGATGTGCACAACCCTTTTGTCAACTATTTTAATGGCTATAAAAGAATTTAATTAATTTTGCACAATTTACTGACTGCAGCTTTATTTGCTGAGATTACAAAATCGAAAACCCAATAGGGGCTGCACACATAATGATGCAGCCATTATCATATATGGGCATAATGTTAATGAACATGTCAACAGACACCTTATCACTATGTATTGAACAAAATCATGTAATCAGTTCTTGACACATGCAGTCCCTATTATTAATAATAAATGCCAAAACAAATACTCACGTGTAGTAGTAGGAGTGCTTCTGGCAGATCGAGAAGATCTCACAGAATCTAAAACAGAATAGATATACCATCACCACAAACTGTTTAATAGCTTACATCTAAATCTAAGTAAAGAAAACATAAATGAATAAAATGGTTCACATCCCCAGTAGAAACCATATAGTAATACTGATAAGAAAGGTTTTCAAGAGCATGACGATTGCTATATCAGACAAAGAGCCCCAGACTAGAAAAAAAAGTTCTGTGATGCGCATCACATCCTTAACTTAATATTTTTAATAAACAAACTCTAGTGAGTTAGTTAAGTGCCTACTTTACTCAATGAGCACATTTTTGCTATCATATACAACACAAAATGATCATGATGGGGTTAAACTTAATGACTAAACAATAACCAACCCACATATATAAGTACACACATACCTTGGGAGGCACCTGGACTACTTGGCTCATCTTGGGAACGACCGCGTTTGCTACGACGGCCACCCGGGGTTGTTGGTGCCGGAGAGGACATGGTTGTGTCAGATCAGTACAAGCTAAAAATGGAGTGAGTGAGTGAGATTGGTTGCTTTACGCCTTTATCAACACATTTAATATGGTTATATCAAGGGCGGGAGAGCTGAGAGGGAGGCAGTTTATGCTCATACCCAGGAAATAGAGATAGAGAAGAAGAGAGACAGAGAAAAGAGACAGAAAGGCACTTTATGGTCATACCCAGGACCATGCTAAGAATGGATGTCAGAGATTTGTCAGAATGTCGATCTAAGTGACAAATGATTATGTATTAATAATAGTCTATTAATCTGACCAATGGATTGCACGCCATCTGATTAACATTAATCTTATTATGTTCCAACACCTTCAACATAGGTAAGTGAATATTGATCAACTTTAGAGATCAGATTTATGAGATATCAAGTCAAGAAGGGTATTTAACTATTTAAAGGGCGCCTGTTCAATGGCTATGCATAAAAATTGTTAAATCCAATATTATACATTAAAATGCATTCAAATCTGGTCCAAATTTTCGCATCAAAATCTGTAAAATAGGTGGTTGGATTAGGAGGAAGTTACGCCAAGTTTTGTTTTGCGCCAAACTGGCCCTCTCTTGTCTCACTCACACGACAGGCACCAAGCTTCAACCTGCGAGATGTAGACTATGTCTATGTCTATGACATCGTGTCAAAACAAAGCTACTCGGACAATGATCAAGACATCAATCTGATCATATGTCCGAAGTAGTTTCGAGATAATCCCCAGTTAAAGACTGTAACAATACATGTATTGTAGAAATAGGCGACAACAGGAATATAGAATTTAGGAACGAGCGGGCTAGCAGGTGAGGTGTCATCCATTTAAATACAAAGCATCCCCATCTGCCAAATGATCGGGAGTCTCTAGACTCGAGATTTTCCTATAATTTACAGGTCAAAACACCCTACCAGCATGACATCAAGTGCCAAATATTGTTTTATGTCGGTATAACACAGATCCCCGGGGTGTTACGGCGGATAATAAGATAATTTCAAGATATTTATGATGCTTACCTTTGTGGGTAGACACAGGGAAAACTTCGCGCCACTGAGTGTCGACAAAGGTGCTTTAAATCACATGGTAAGATTTGGCGGGAATGGGTGATGTCGTAAATAATAACTTTCAATTCCACTAATTAAGAAACTTAGTTACATAAATACCACTCTATGATATCACTTTAAAGTGATTTATCTATCAGACTGTAAACAGAATCAATATTTTCCATTCCATCCCATCAAAATATATGTCGCAAAATATTTTACGAACCAATGGGCGGCAAATGTCAGTGAGTCGGCGTGGAGGTCGGAGGGTTTGATGTTTACATATCAGTTTTTCAAAAGAGCATTCTCTCTTGTGTAGGACAGTGAGACAGAAGTTATCCAAGGCGTTAAGTTGAATCGATTAACCGTTTCTTTCCAATTAACATTCTCTGCTTGAAATGTATCCGATGAAATTCATTCGGATTCCCTGCCGCTGGGCGAAAATAGAGACTCTTGCCCATGCCCACACAGCGAATCCACTCTCGCGTAGGACTCCACTTGTCAAACCGACTTCGCTCCATCCATTTCAACAGAAGCGATGCATCTCTGCGTCATGTATTCACAAATCCAAAGACAAGGATTCTGGACCCATTTCACACGAAACTGGTGAAGTTGATACTCTTAGGACCAAAAGTATTCAAGATTTAATTAAAGATGCCAAATCAGAGGAAACTCCAGAACCCCCAGAATTTCCCTCTGACATTAAGAAGGCCAGGAATGATCGGAGGCGAGATCAGACACGTGGATCATATCGGCCAAGAGTTGACCCTACCACAACGTCAGTCATGTTATTCCCGGGGCAGGGTTCCCAGTTCGTCGGCATGGGTCGTAAAGCGTTACCGGTCCCTAAAGTGCAGGAAATTTATCACATTGCCAATAAGATACTTGGCTATGATCTCTTGGACTTGTGTCTGAATGGACCCAAAGAAGAGCTTGATAAAACCGTTCACTGTCAGCCAGCTGTTTTTGTTACATCTTTGGCTGCGGTAGAAAAGCTAAAAGATGAGTCGGAAGAGGTGAAATTATTTAGATTTAATCATATCATATAATAATTCATAGGTTTCTTTTTCTTTCACATGGGAATATAGCTTCTAAAGAAAAACCTTTTAAGGTTGATGTGCATTGTTTGGTATGACATATCAAAAAATTGTGACAAGTTGATAAACTGCAAAAAGAATAATCGAAATAAAATAAACTGTAAAGAAAACTTAACAACCTAATCAAATTAGTACACATGTACACACTTTTATATATTCTCAGGCCATTCTCAGTTGCATAACAGCTGCCGGCTTCAGCGTTGGAGAATTTGCGGCATTAGTTTTTGCTGGTGCGATGACATTTGAAGATGGTAAGCCAATGTTTTTGTCTTTCAACCATGCTGATAAAAGTATAATTTGACATCGATGTCAAGTTCTTTATATCTTTAATTTAAAATATTATTAAATCTAGTATTAAGGTTTTGTGTAACGTATGTTTTCCACTAAATTCGCTAACCACGAATTTAAAAATCTTGAAACTTAATTAGCTTAATAAAATAAAAGATGTAGTAATATTGTAAGTACAGGGGATCGCTTTGTATTTTCATTCAACATTTCTTGAATAAGTGTAATGAAAAGGCTATAGTACCACCAGCCATTTCAAACCATAGACAAAAAGGGTTGGCAGAAAAGTAACTGATTCAAATCTGGGTTGTCGCCGCTACCCTGTATCTTCACATGACCCCATTCCAAGATCGATAGGGTGATCGTCCGACCTTACAAGTTACGCCGCCCCAAATGTTACTGCCACTATTGGCCATGGGTTTGGGCTTTTCAGATTACCGTTATTTTACCCTTAAATATCTGTAAAACCTTTGACTTAATGTGATGGAACTTTTAACGATAGAAATATATATATATAATGTGGCAGTATACTACCGTCCATGAGAACTGATAGGATAATCCCACTTCAGGTTTTAAAAAATGGCAAGAAGAGGCGCTTTAATTTTATATGTTTATCAATATTTTGTATTATATACCAGCTTTATACGTTGTGAATGAGAGAGCGAAAGCGATGCAATCTGCCTCGGAGGATATTCCCGGAGGAATGATGTCAGCGTTTCTGGGTGCTGAAAACAAAGCTAAAATGGCATCACACGTCGCAGGCCAGCACTGTATCAGAGAATTGCATATGCCGCCTGAGACTGTGGACTGTGTCATCGCTAATTACCTCTTTCCAGAATGTAAAGTATATGCCGGTAACGTTGAGGTAAGTTAAAATTTATCGGGAAAATAATGTATGCTATTTAACGCTTTGTCAGATAAGCTTCATTTTCTGTTAAAAAAAGAATACATTATGTATTCCGCCGAAGCAATTATCGACGTTCTTAAATCTATAAGTAGCGTATTTGACAACCCTACACTGTCTCCATAAACACATTCAAGATGTATTGGTTATATTGATGCACAGACCATCGACTTTCATGTTTTACTTAAGGAATTTGTAATATTATTGTCAGTAAAAGGAATACAACTGGTCAGAGTCCATGTTCTTACTGATGTTTATTTCACAGGATTGATTATCACAATGTTAACGCATCTATTTCGGTTATTCTTTCTCCAATTACAACAATCATGTATTGCAATATCATCTTCATCGAGATCTAATCAACTGCTGCATTTTTTTCCATTTCAAGGCGCTGGACTTCATTCAGAAACACTCCAAAGATTTTGGTATTAGAAGAACCAAACACCTGGCTGTGAGTGGAGCGTTCCATTCTCAATTGATGTCGCCAGCTTTACCAACTGTAAAAAAGGCCCTTTCCGAAGTGACCATTTCTCGACCTGTCATAAATGTTCATAGCAATGTGGACGCCTTGCCCTATGGTCATCCCCGTGAAATAGCCCAATTATTGGCCAAACAAGTAGTGCGTCCTGTCTTATGGGAACAAACTCTTCATAAAATATATCAACGAAAGAAAGACATGCCCTTCCCGAGAACCTACGAGGTCGGTCCCGGTAATCAGTTGGGAGTCATGCTGAAAATGACAAACGGAAAAGCTTATGAAGAATATAGATCAGTTGATGTATAATAATGTCCCATGCACCGATCATATTATCCTGTCATTTATCATTGTTATAACCTACATTAATGCAATTCAAATAAAGTTGCGATACATCCATATGAATTATTATTGCTGAAATGATTTAATGAAATTGCGAACCAATTTATTCACCGGTAGTTGTCCCTCAATCACTGATTTAGTGGAAGACTATTTAATAATTTGAATTAAATGCTCAATTCCTTTCGGCTGAGTTTCCAAGCGCAGAGATTTCGCCGTCTGGTGAATGTACATGTCATGCACAGGAAGAGTTTGGTTTGTATCAGATGCGTACAACAAATTCTGTACTATTTAAGTTTCCCAGATTTAATAACTCATCTTATATCTTATATACCATAGGCATTAGGGCTAAATAAATTGGAATAAATCGTTTCGCTTGAGGGTCTTCACCATGCAATGAGCCGCGTTCGATATGGTGGTTAAAACGTATTCAGGGTCTCTATGGGGCTTGAAAAAGCCTTGAATTTGAACAAAAACATCCAAAGCCTGAAAAATAGCCATTTTGGTCGAAAGGCCTTGAAAGTCATCACTTGGGCCATGAATCCTTTTGGAATCTATAAAATGGTCGTGAAATTTCCGAAGATTCTCAGTTTCTTACTGAACACATTTCCCTGACCCGCCTCTCTCTCACCATACACTGAGTGACTCCCCAAACTTGAAAAAATGAGATTGATATAAAATCTGAGGAATAACATATTAAATACATTATTCGTCTATGTCCAACAACTACAACCACATGGTCCCGTTATTAGGGTTCTGAAAAACCAGTGAAATGGGTCTGGTAAAGTCTAGAATTTTTTCTGACCGAAAGCACAGAGAGCCTGGTATCCATTCACGTATCTATTCTCCTGAGCATCATCGACCAGTGAAATACTTTCACTGCTTCCAAATTCTTGAAAAAAAAACCCAGTAACGTGAGAGTAAATTTAGCCTATTTATGGACTAGTACTACATCATGTACAGAATAATTGTCACTGATTTAAAACTAATATTTTAACGAACCAAAGAAAGACAAGATTCTGAGAATTATCTTTTTAAGATATCGAAATTTGGTGGAACAGATGGAATTTGGGGTAGATTTGACAATTTGTGAGTTCCAAAAATATTAATTTCAGTACATGTACTATAATACTGCATACCTGTATAAAGGTGGAGGAAAGGGGGACAAAGGGACGACCTGGGGCAGAAAAAGGGGTCAGGAACCGAGATGAATTTCGTCGTGACCTTATCCTCCGATCGGTTTTAAGAGCTACTGAATGAATTAGGTTTATAGCCTCTAGAAATAAATGTGTACCGAATTATATTTCCATAAGTGACGAAGCGAATAGACCACAAGCAACTCATATCTACAGCGTGAAGAAACAGTTTGCAAATCTTTATTTAAAAATGTCCAACACACATGACACCGGACACAAAAATACATAAGGAGTATCGCTCTTCATAGAAGGACAATCTGAGTCTCATTTCAAAGAAATGGCATAAAGATCAAATGAAAAGAATGCACACAATATAATAACAGTAAAGACGAACCGAGGAAATGATCAAATGCAAAGAATAATTGAGGATTTGAAAATGTCTTGATCGATACTGAAATAAGATTTGTGAAATTAAAATCGCTGAACAAGGTTAATTCGACACGTGTATCAAAACATAGTTGGAAGGGTAGCACCAGATTTTTTTCAAGATGCAGAAAGAGCAAACAATATTTAAAGCCATCCACATGATCGATGGGCCTTTAATTCTTGATAATATAATATTGTGGGGAAATAACAGGACTCTTTTCATACATGCAGTAATTCGATTGCGAGAAGGAACTGAACTATTTATTACAATGTTAATGATGGGTTTGTGCATGATATTGATACAGATTTTATGATGAGTAAATATTGATACATGGTACACAGTTATTACATTTGGTAAATGTTCAATAGAACACCCACGATAACGTCAACAATGACATGTATAGAGAACAACATTTATTAAATAAATTACATATAATATGTTATTTTTGGGGACGAAACAGTGAAAAATGAAAACGTTGGCTTGCACCTCCTCCATCGACAATATAAAACAGCGGTTCCTAATAGAACAAGATGATCAAGCCAGCATCCCCACAGAAAGTTCCAATTGCGAAAGGTCATCCAAATAGATGAATGATAATTAAGAAATGACTTGAAAGACTCAAAATCGTTGCCGAGCTAGCGCCATGAATAAGAAAAGTTCGCTCACATTGAAGAGATCAGGAAGCACTTGAACAATGTATCTCCTTTGTCTCAAACATTTAGTTTGTATATGAAAAATAAAATCGGTGTCACACTATAACTCAATGGTAGTTCCAATTCAAACAAACATGTTAAGATGATATCTACAAAGAATGCTTAAAACGCGAACCAATTATTTCATACTACTATCATTCCTTTATCCATTAGACAGCATCCTGGACAAGGACATCTGAACAACAAAACAAATCAATGCTGAGATTTAAAGCAATCTTCCATCGATACAAATATCCAATGATGTATGCTGACGGGTCCGCTCACCACGACTACCCTCACATGGGCATGTACCATTTAGAAGGCTTAGTTCACAACAGGGTTCAAAGAGTGCATACATGGCTATGTACAGACTTTTTTTTTTCAAAATGTCATCTACAGACTTCGGAACATGGAAGGACTGACATAAGTAGTAGTAGTAGAGTTTCATCGCTCGTGAGATAGCTTTATCATTCATTGCAAAGTCAGAAATACAACCTGCTAGTTTGACTGGTGATATAGCTTGTTCCCTTCTTGATGGAGAATTTTCCAGGTCAGGGGCTCCTAGACCTTGCATCAACAGTATTTTACTATTATTAGGATTTTCCACCAAACTTTCAAGTAGAAGCATTATCATCATTAGCTGTTGTCAGCATTCCCAGACGAGTGGTCATTTCCAACTCGAGAATATTCCAAGCAGATGTTACAGATAGTAAACCTTATATTTCTGATTCGTGTCATGATGAACTCGTGACTTACTATTTACAAAATGTTTTATTAACCCAAGAATCATTCATAAAACATTTTAAAATGCCCTTGCTTAATACTTTTGATATAATATACTGCCGCCAAACATATGTGCCATTGACTAAATAAATCATCCACTCCGTGTACAGGCTATCAGTTTTACAAATCGGTAAATTACACTCATCACAGCGCAAAATCCACTTCATTGTACCGACACAAGTTATGGCAATAGAAATAAATGAATGCGCGTTCGTAATTCTCCAACTGAAGATAAACAAAACACCAAACATATCGGTCATAACATCACACAATCACTGGCGGAGTCATTTGTCTTGTGACTCCCTCTCCTACATTTTTTTTAAACCATCAGTTATTCACATTCATCTTCAAGTCGTTCTCCCCTTGTTGTCTTTCATGTAACGGAATTTTCCAATGCCAACCTCGCCTGGTGAGAATTCTGTTTTGTACCAAACTCTATAAGTAATGAACCAGCCTAAAACAGCAAAGACAGCAGCTGTTAATTTCTGTGGCATATTATGAAAATACAAAGTGGTACCAAGCAACATGATTTCAAATATAAATGTTAAAAGCATGAGAGATACAGCCAGACCCCTGACATATGGGGTATTTGAGACATAAATATCTTGAAGTTTAACCAGTTCAGATTCCCTGAATCTTCCAGATGGTTTTTCCTCCTCTTCCTTAACAATATCAGCGATCCTTTCCCATCCACCGATGGCCTTGATCTCTTCCGAAATGATCAGCAAGTTGTAGATTAGTAAGAAAGCGTGACCAGATATATCGAAACCTAACCAGCGACCACCTCGAGCCCGACACGCTTTCTTATCATCAAATGCTTCCATGCCGAGATCAACGGTACAAAATCCAGTGGCAAGTTCGATTCGATCGAAAATGGAGGTCCAAGTGTACCACCATACTGTGGCGACGACCATGCGAGCCAGGTGTTTCCGGACCAATTTCATGTTACCACAGCAATACACAGTCGCCGAGAAGTAAATAAACAAACTTAGAAGAAGGCATGTCCACCCGAAGCCGAATCTTACGAAAAGTTTGTTCAGAAGGAAGTCCTTGTGTGAGAGAAATGTCCGGGGGAAAGGGAACATGTCCGACAACACAGACCCGGCCGTCAGGCCACACATGTAAATTCCAAGTTTCTTGTCAGTATCTATGAGCATTATTTTCCTAACGATGTGCATGATCAATATAACAGCAAATTTGCTGAACGATGTCGGCTGTGCAACCGGCAGCTTGCCACTTTTTGTCTTAGGGACGGACCCTTCCCCCATCTTTCGTGCTCCCGTGGACGACATGTTGGATTCTTCTGCAAGTATATCCGGTGGAGGCGGCTATAAATAGCGCGCTGACTACCCGTTACAAGAACTATCAACAAACCGCCACGTGTCGCTATAGTGTTTTACCGCCCGATCACACCAGTGGATTCCATTCACAGCTGATGCAACTTTGCATGGTTGAGTACCGGGGTTGAGTAATAATGATTGTAATCTCATACTAGTCATTCGCGGTGATTCATGATGGCTGGTCTCTGCGGTGGAAAACTATTCTAATAAATAGAACTAAAGAGAGAGAGAGAAGGAGAGCGAGAGGGCAGTGGGTTATGTAGGCCTACGGGAGCCAAGTGTCAATCCAATTTCGATCATAATATCCAAAATTCTGGAGAGAAAAAAAAAGCGAAATATATAAGAACATTGAGAATGAAAAAATATAATTATAACGAAGTCAGATCCAAATGAAAAAGATTCCAAAATGTATTTTTTTTTATTTTGAACAAAAATAGAAGTGCTGAAGGCATTAGGGACTACCAATTCTGAAACAAAGCAAAAGAAAATAGAACTTAGAAGGCCAAATTAGAAATATCATAGGCAAACTATACGAAACATGCCCCAAAAGGTGAATGTAAACTATGGAGAAGAGTGAGGGAAGATTCAGAGGTGTTGCTGGCAATTTCGAAGTGTGTGTGTGTGTGTGTGGAGGGGGGGGGGGGGGAAGACATATTTTGGTATCTTGGCCCTTTCCCCCTATATTTATGTATGCAATGTACATACAGCAACATGTATCAGTTTTTAATTCATGCTTTCACTTTACAGTAATTTATATTAATGTGTGCACAATACATCATGGCCTTTTATTGTTTTCCATATAAGCTAAACGGGGAAGGTATGAATTATAGGTATTTTTTATATGGCTAACACCTGTACAAACAGAAGAAATCAGGAAATCAATACAGCTATCACATTCTGTTGTCCTTTTGAAACCATTTTTATGTTAATAGGCATTTAGCTAATTTTAAACCATGCACCTTTGTGAAAAAAGCAGCATCCATGATCATTCAATGAGTAGAGGCAGGTTCGACTGACTAGGGTGTTGCTAGCAATTTCCAAATAGGGGTGGGGGGGGGGCAAATTTGGTGTCTTGGACCTTTTCCCCCAGATTTGTGTATGCAGCATACAAAAAGATGTTCATGTCATAATGTTAAATCATGGTTCCCACAACCCAGCCAATATCAGAATTACTAACTTTGAATGCCTGATAAGCCCAATAAGTATTGTCTTTTACTGACAAAATGATGCAGGCAAAAAAGATCTTAAACATACAGAAGATCTTCATTTTAAAGGAATATTTCACGTAAAATGTTGATTAGAAGTAAAGATTTTAGTTGCCCGAATAAAGATAGAAAATTACTGACTTTTTACTGATGCACATACAGATTTACTAACTTTTGAAGTCCCTACAAACAAAGTAAAGATTACTCACTTGTTACTGACTGAAGCCTGTGAATGGTGAGCAAGAACGACAATGGTGAGCAAGAACAAAATAGAAAATTGATCAGATGCAAAGTTACCTATTAAGCTGATAGCCATGACCTTTTGCTTTTTTTGTAACGTTTGTTTATTCAGGAGGGGTGCTGGCATACACTCTAAGAAGAAAGGGTTCTAACAAGAACCCTTAAGGGTTCTTCAGCTTGTCGACATGGCAGAACCCCTAAGGGTTCTACTTAGAACCCTTTTTTGAGGGTTCTAAGTAGAACCCCCATTTCGGGAATAGGCAGGGTTCTACATAGAACCTTCGATTTGAAGAACCCTTTGAAGAACCCTCTGGCCAAAATAGGTAGGGTTCTACATAGAACCCTGATTTGGCATCCATAAAATCGCTTGTAATTTACAATGTTAATTCTGAATAAACTATTGATTTCATTATTCCCTGTTGAATCTAGACTGGTCCTTATAACAGCAGATTTGTGCTCAGTGCTAATGCTGCATGTTTCTCCACAGAAGCATTTTGCCAAAGAGCATGCAAGGAGTCACTGCAGTCAAGTTGTTCGAAAAAGGGGCCTTCTCCCCTCAATATCTAATGAGTGAACTGAGAATGAGGGTATCAGTGGTAATACACGCACAGATAATTAATGCTGTTAACAAAAAAGAAAGTGCCATTTGGAGAAGACTAAAAGAAGACATCAACGAAACTCTAGAAATGTTTAAATCCTAGAATAATCCCTCCAACGTGTGAGTGAATAAATAATGTACTCTATCTAACTGACATTCTAACGCAAGATCGACTCGCCATTGTATTATTTCTTCTCAAAATCTTGCCATTTTCATTATTACTCTAGGTCTTATCACTTCCAAAAAAATGGAATAAAAAAATGTTATCATAATATGTCTTAGCATGTACGGAGCCAAGAAGGCAGGAAACTGAATAAAAACGTTTAGCAAAAACAAAAAAAGGAGTCACTGCATATTATATGCAGTCCCTTTGCTTGACTTTTTCAGAGTTCCTCATCCATTTCCATCACTTAAACTTACCCTTAATACAATCCTCTCCTGCAGCTGACATAGGTATTCATTGCAACTTGGTGTTTCACAATCTTGGTACTTCAGTAGTACTCATAGTAATAATATTAGAATTATAAGGGTGCTTTCTTCACAACATTTTTCAACATCAAGCAGATAAATTATACAAATAAAGTATTGATTTCATTGCTTTCAATATTCCCAAGTTTATAAAGTGTAATATCTATAAGGTATAAATGCCTCATATAAGCATTACTAGTGAGACTTTTGTTCTAATAGAAATTGTAAATAGCATGTAGTAACCTGTGAGGGCACCTAGTGAAAGCCAAGTTCCACGGTACTGCCACCAGGTGAGAACAGTCGGATTGCCGATAACGTCGCCAATAATGCCAATAGAAAAGAGGGAAAAAGATTTGAAAAGAGGGAAAAAAACTGGACTAGGTCAATATCTCACAAAATTTCTATGGGCCACCAGAAAAAAGTCAACTTACCTAACGTACCTAAAACGTACCTAAAAAGTGTTATTCTTCTTACCTACTTTGCAATGTCAAACGAATCCTTTGATTTGAAAATGAAAAAAGAATGAAACGTCCTTTGGCACGAGGGTATAACAGAGATCTATGCGTCTCATACTCAAAGATCTAAGTCCTAGCTGCCCTAAAAGTTGGTGAAATCAACCGTTCCGTTTTTGAAAATCATTTTTGAAAATCATAGCCCACTGGAGGTTGCATCACATTAAATTTTTGGTCTCTGGTTTCCTTCAAGTTGCTCAAATTGATTCAAACTAAAGACCCCCCTGTAATCTAGAGACATGCAGCTTTAATAATATGTAAAGTTTGTGTATGAATCGACCCAGGAGACATGTGCAGAAATTCATTAAAAGTCACAAACCCACATAATTGAAATAATTCCATATGACTCGTTTTCATGTGACACATCACATAAAAGTAATCTGTTTGAAGGGATAACATTTGTTTCACATTATTTAGAAAATGCTTTTAATTCTCTCTCTCCTGCCTATATAAACCTTGATTTCAAGATGTAGATGTGTGCCTGTGAGCCCTAAGGAGAAAAAGGGGGTTCTATGTAGAACCACTTTGAGTTAAAGAACCCTTCAAGTGCACAAAGAACCCTTAAATCGCTGAAGAACCCCTATGGTTCTAGATGGAACCCCCGGTGGTCCCGAAGAACCCTTTTAGGTGTCGAAGAACCCTAGGGTTCTTGGTAGAACCATGGGGTTCTATCTAGAACCCAAAAGAACCCTTTTTTCTTAGAGTGTATATATATGCCAATTGGTTTTCAGAATGTCTTCTGCCACATCCTGAACTTCCGCTAAAAACTCATGGTTTTAACAGTTGTGTTGAGTGTCAATAAATACATCGTTTGTAGCCAGTTTGTAGTAACAACAATGCCTTCTTAGTTATAATTATGAAATTTAATAATTGATGAATAAAAAAGATATGAAATGGAGTATAATAGGACAGTGCTTTACAATAAATTGTCATTTAATAAAGTTTGATGAATAGATGGTTAAATTAGGCCTATATATTGCTGCAGAATCGTAATAGGGGGTTATCTGGGGAAATTAATTCTACATAACTTGCATCCAATTATAAGAGTTTGGTCATCTAGCGAATCGCCTTTTGCGATTCGGGAGCGACTCGTTTTCAGAGTCGGGTTTTATCAAACATAATTATTGCTTTATTAACGAATCGCCTCACGATTCGTTCTGAGTCGCATGAGACTCTGTAGTGATTCGCTTTTGTTGTCTAAGACTCTGGCCTGCTTTAGGTCCGCGTTTTGTGTATAAATATGAGTGATTATGTGATTTGGTTCATAATAAACCTGGCTGTCTGTGAAGCACCTTGTTTGTTCCTTGCTCGAAGAAGACTATTACAGTAGAAGACAAGAACTATCGATACTATCTTTAATCAGAGACTTAGCTGTAAAACACCTCTCAGAATCGCCTAACTATATCTCAGAATCGTCTGCGTTTAACTGGTAATCTACTCAGGTCCACGAGAACACCACCAGTCAACATGAGCTATTCATCTACTCCTTCACTTGACCATCTCTGGGCAGAAGACGAGCCCCTTCCTTATCTAGAGCCCGGTCCTTTTGGACTCCCTATGAGTCGTCCCCGCAACAATATCTTGACATGTGTCAATTGAGTAATAGGCCTACAAATGTTATGATAGGAACTTAAACACACAAATAGTCACCCTTAGTTGTTTTAGTAGCTGCATATATGGTCCAAAAGTAATTATCCACTATAACAATTTTCCTCAGCAAGGGCATTATATTTGAAGTGAGTTTTATAAGCATTGTCTAGGTCATTCCACATCTGAACAGTGTTACAGGCTCTCGTAAGTTCAACATTTAATTCCCTATTTACTCTGAGTGCATAGTTCACCTCTTAACTTCTGGTAATGAAACATCTCTTTGTGTCAATATGCACCCAAGAATGATTATTGGTCATCCATTGAAATAAGATGTTTAAAATATGAAGGAATGCATTTGGTGGTTGCTTGTAACACTCACATACCCTTAATGTTGGGTTAGAGACAGGTGTCGGTCCCACAGGCGACGTCCTGCCATCCAAGAACGATGCTCCATGGAACGAGGTCTGAGTCTCCCGAGTATCTCTGGGTATTTTAGGAAAAGGCTCCTGGACTTGTTGGACTTCTAAGAGCCTATTGTGGATTTTTAATTGTCTGATGGTTTCCTTTAACCCATTCACTTCCATCCTGTGTTCCACTTCCATTTTATCAATCTCCATGGTACAGGTATACACTAGGTCGTCGCCCCTAGCTTTCAATCTGGCCACCTGGTCCCTGAGGCAGTTATTATCAGCCTCCAACTCCACTCTCTCAAGCCTATACTGCCTTAAGGGGTGGCTAACTCCTCCCTATATAGTTCACTGGCCTACTGTCTTGTTGTAGTATTTGTTTCTTTATTGAATTAAATGAAGCTAGATGAAACTTTGTGCTTGTCAAGTAATTTAGTCAATGAACTGTACATTTAATATCAACTTCCTATAAAAACTATTCCTATAGATATTGATAAAACACAAAGAATGAATGGGTTGTTTATTTTATCTTAATACTAAATATTGAATTTCTTGCGGGTTAAATTGGAATGGAAATATGAACATCAGAATCACATGGGTGTGTTTCATTAGACAGCATTCAGTTGATAATCCAGCATACTATAAACCTTTCCCACATTGGAAATCTCTATAGGCTGCTTTGTATACATCTTGATAGTTTGCTCTTTATTCAACAGCATACCATACTTATTAAAGAGGGCTGTTGCTTCTTTGTTTTCCTCAAGTACCTGAATTTCGACCTCTTCATGGCAAGGAATTGTTTCAAGCAAAGTATTCAAGAGGCATTGGGCCACAGTGTTGTCATCAGCATATAGAGGTTTTAGATAATAACCCTGTCCAGAATTCTGGACACATCCATATCCAACTATTTGCCCTCCTAAAAGAGCAATATTGAATGCATGGTGACGTAACTTCAAAAGCTCAAGACTTTTGACCCTATCATAGGGGCAAATAGAGTCCCTGTCATATTTAACTACATCTACCCATGAACAATCATCCAATGACTCTATGGTCAGCCCTCTAGGGTAGGGGCACATCATGGTATCTGTTATTCCCTGATTGACTGTGGAGGTATATCCAGCTATCGATTCACCGTAGTCCTTAGATCCCCATCTCTCTTTATTTCCCTTTATCGGAATTGTTGATGTCATGCCAATGTTGACATTTCCTGAAAATAATAAAGTAAAACAAAAGTAGTTTACTCCTGCAACCCTATGTGTTACTCATAAAAATCTAAATTTTAATTCAACTTCTTAAAGTAAGTCTCTAAAAATTAGAAAATGTGATCAGCCTGGTCCCAGACTACCAAGCAATGAATGAGAAAAATTCAAAAGGATTCTTGACAACTTATATGATACAGAAGACTACAATTCGACAACACACTGCCAGTAATGCCAGAGCCAAAAGGCAATAGCCAAGAGAATGATAGAACGAAACGCAAAGAACCATGTTTATGTTGTTATAGCTTGATGAGTTACTTTACTATGTAAGACTTGAATAAGTTATCCTGTTGCGTTTTTTCGTAGAAATAGAGCAAAAGAGTAGTCAGAAGAACTGGTACAGCAGAGAGTACCTCATCGTTCCCCAGTAGTAAGCAAAAGATATATGATATAAAGACTGTGGAAATAAAGATTAATATAATACAATAATAATATAAAACATATTTAGATGCATTGCCAATTCATACCTCATTTTCCGGTTGCTTTCAGATGCAGAGTACTCACAAAATTATAATGATGTCATATAAATGCCACCATCAGCCCAAACTTAGGTAGCTCAGCTTAAATATCACATGTATGTTATTTTGCTTTTACATGAATATATCAGATATTATTTATGGGTTTGATATTGGTGTAGAATCATATGGCATTGGTATTATGTGAAAACTTTATTTTATTTCTCCTGCTACAACCTGATAGGAAGGACAATACATAGGACGTTTTCTAATTCTATGAATAGTACCTGATTGTTTTATGTTTTCACTGGCATAAAACCACTGACAATGAAACCAACAATATCAGAATTTTGTCTCAAAAGATTTGTAAACACATGTGAGTGGTATACCAATAAATCTTGTGTGAGGTTTGTGAACATCTTCAATTCCATGTGACCATTTTCAAACCCTGTTTATACTTACCAGCAACATTAAGACATTTTTCAGCAAGTAGATTAGCCAGCCCTTTACCACGATGATTTTTTCTGGTCCTAAGGTAACACCCCCAAAATACATTGTTCTGAGGCATTCCTCCAAGAGGTAAAAGACCCACTGTTCCTGGATTGGGAACAAATGCAATTTCTTTTATTCTATACATGTTTTGTAGCTTCAACAGTTTAAAAACTTGCTACCTGTTGACAAGCATGACGATTTCTGTCAATTAATACAAAACCAGGATCTACAACAAGAGTCTGCCATATTCTGGTAAACAATCACCTACAAGGAATGTTTCAAGTGTTTTGTTACAATATATGTGATGATGCACAGAACAATTTGTATTTGACTAAGAAATATAATTTTTCAATTAACACAAACCAGGATCTACGGCAATGATTCGGTCATATTCATGTAAACAACAACCTACCAATAACCTTTCCAGCATTCTGTTATAATATGCTGTGGTGCTGCACAGAACAATTTGTATTTGACTAGGAATATAGACTAATTTTTCAAAGGTTTTACCCCCCTGTCTGCATTGATGATTGGTGTTAGCCTCATATAAAAAATGGTTCAGTGCAGGACAAAGAAGGAACCTACCAAGAACCTTTCCGGTGCTTTTGTGTGCTGCACAGAAGAAATTGCTGTGATCTATGTCAAACATATCCTCCAGGTAGGTCAAACTACAACTCATTCCTTCTTCATTACTCATCTCTTTTAGCTGGATTAGTTCCTCTTTTCTCAGGCGGCGGATTTGGTAATCCTTATTCTTTAATGCATTAAGTCAGAATAGCCTTTTTACATACAGGCAAAAATTTCTTAAATCATACCAGTGATGGCAGCTTATAGACAATGGCAAAGTGGTTCAGAAATTGTGTGAACTACTTCAGAGAGATTGACATGGCCCTTAAAGCTGCACTCTCAGCTATCATGACAAAATAATCTTACCACTTTTACTCATATTTTGACCTATAGGACTGGATTTATCAATATTTTGCAAGAAATAATAATTGCAGTCTTCGTTGAATAGGATTTGGGCGGTTCTCCAAATACAAATGAGGACGTTTTAGAAGGCAGGTAGCAAAAGCAACTGAACAAAACCCTCCATAAATTTCGTCAAATGGCTTTTAGGTGGGTTGGAAAAGAATGGATCAAAATGTAGAAAATGTTCATTTTTTTACCCATATTAGCCGAGAGTGTAAAATCAACTTATGGATAAGAATAGATATTTGTAATAAAGGATTTACATATTATAACATGATTAGAATTGATGGAATAAAGGAAGAGGTGATCAGAGAAACGAGAGGTTAATGGATCAAGTTCTGTTTTAGGTCAAAACTACCATATTTTAAAAATATGTCACTTCATTCCTATTGTGTCATTCCAAGTGTAAGTGTCTAGACTAATGAGTATAATTCAATCAATATTGTTCTGTGAGTACAGCTGTCCCCCTCGATATAATCCCTGTCGATTTCTTTTAAATTTGGATTAAATTGCATATAGACATCTGTATTATTGTTCTTGCATTTAAACTATTTGAAATGCGAAAAGGTGAGCTTAATTGCTTGGTACCTATCAGAAGTGCCAGTTTTTGTTCATTATCAACACATGTGTAGATTGACAAACAATATCCCATAGGCAAATCAGCGGTTTACAAACATGAAAAAAGGTTAAGTTGTGATATGTGAATATGTTCTCCATTCCTTGAATGAATCAAAACTTATCAATTCCAAATTTACATATGAAATAATCATTAAGTAAAGCATCTGAAAGGTGTATTAACATGCAATGCGCGGTACAATTTTGCGCTCCATTGAATAACATCTGACGCTGTTCTGTTGCGCGCTGATCGCTGTAGAATTTCGCACAATTAATTAAAAAAAAACGCGATAGTGTTCACTGGGATACTTTCTGTTGTGTGTGCCAGCTGGAATGACTCACCTCCTTAATATTAGAAATTCTCTTTTCAGCACAAAGTGATCGAGAGAAATGAATCAAACCATGTTGAGGAATTTTCTGTATCACAAGCTGCCAACAGCGGGAGAAACTCCTGGGGTTCAACATTTTTACTCAACTGGGAAATATCTTTTGGAAAACTCTTGACTGCTACAATGAAATGCATGTATATTTTAGGATATCATATGTTCAGCTATTATTCATTCTTCTTGTGTGTCCTAGAGTGCTTTTAGTTTGAATAATACATTTTTTTAAATTGTTAATGTCCCACTGCCACAGGATATATATATATATACCTTGCTCTCCCAATTTGAGAACCCAAGGCCATTTTAACATCTAGCACTTAAAGTTTGAGTTTTATATTTTCAGACAAGAGGACCAACCAATATGTTATGCTTTACTTACCTTATTTATCGGTATAACTGAATTTTGGAAATAATCTGTAATATTTGGTGAATGATATTAATTGCTAGTTTCAGCTCCAACCTCTCCGGTACTGATTAACTTGTGCAACCAGCCTCCAATGACAAGTGAACTCACTGTACTTATATGTACATGCCAAGCATGAATTGTAGTACAATTTATATGAAGCACCACATGACAAGCAATTAATTTGAAATATGTAATACGTAGTGTAGGAGTTGGAAGAAATATGTGACCCGCCAAGCAGAAAGGTACCTTCCCGCGGGAGTTATAGTTCCTGGTATTCCCGCTAGGAGTCACATCATGTTCATGACGTCACTGTCACAAATGTTTATATCAGTAATTCTGAGAGGCAGGTAACTTTGAAAGTCTGTAACTTCACTAATTTTTGGAGTATCAACAAAATTCTTTCACTTTTATAATGCCCATTTCCCCTTCTGTACATCCCTGTCATTTAATTTTTTTTTCTTTCTAATATTTATTTTTGTACATGTGATGTGTCACAGGAAAATGAATCACTCCCCAAACCTATTTGAGATCATCTAATGAAAACTGACATAACTTTACAAAAAAACCCATATCTCGGCAAATTCTGGGAATTTTCAACTATTTTCTTCGATTATTGACTCAGGATGCAGATTCAGAATCTATAATAAACCCAAATTCGAAAATTTGGCCCTGGAGTCCCCTTTCTGCTTGGCTGGTCACATATGCAGGTAGCATGTAAATGAAATGAAACTTTAGGTAGGTACCCTTATGTAACAATAAGGTATAACAATATATAGCGTAAGCACATCTGTCACATAATTTAACTTCACTCGTTCAAATCAATTTGTAATATTTATTCCCACAAACATGGTGGCCTTGGGTGCATTACACTATACACGATAAGATCGCATCTCTTAGGCCCCATAACATGGTGTTACAAGTTACGAATACAATGGTTTTATGATATGAGGTTTTGTTCATTCAAATTCAGGCAATTGAGCTAGGTAAGAGGTCTCTCAGAGGTGTCTTAGAGTTCTCTCAGACTATTCTAAGAAAATATTTGTGTAAAGTGATATTTGTGTAAAGTGCAATGCAGGTTACGATAAGAGGGAGTTGTGAGGCCTCTTAAGAGTGATATATAGTGCAATGCACCCTATGACTATTAAGTTTTAGTCCCGTTTGTTGGGCTGGCTGGCCTTGGTTCATGGGTGCGACCCAGCTTTTTGTGCGATCCAGCTTTTTTTGTACTAATATTGGATATTACTATTATACCCTCTCATTTAGTCCAATGCAGAGAACCAGGCTACGCGGGTGTATTATATCGGCTCATGAGTGTAGTGAGTAAAGTTTGTCCAGAAGTGTCCGCACCAGATATATTAGGTGTACGGTAAAGATTTTGGATGGTTAGTTTACTAAGATTGAGTCCTCTCCCTGTATTTGTTATATGGACACACAACGGGGCGGGAGGCCTCACACTCCGTCCCTGGGTGACGGGATGGGTAGCGTCCAACCCTGTCACTCAACTTGGGGGCCATTTTGACAGGGCCGTTTTCGGGAGGGGCTGTTTTGTTTTGCCGTGCGAGGTCTGCAGCAAGTCTTACAGATTCTCCATAAGACTGCTGCAGACATTTAGATTTTAGCAGAAGAATCTATATTTCATTAGGTTTTAAATATAGGCCTAATAATTGCGAAGTTTCTACCTTGAATCATTGAATATGACAGGAAAGGGGTGCAACTGACCACGATCAGAGTTTCCCAGAAGCGGGTGGCGAGGATGGGAGAGCGATGGGTCACATGACAGGGGTTGGTAGTGTTCGTGTAGCGATAATTATAATTATAATGTAAGTGCCGTTTTGGCATTTTTTAAAAATATAGGCACATCCAGTAGTTCCCCCAGGAAAGTTGTTCATTGATGACATTGATGTCGAAAGAGTCTAACAATCGCGGGCTTTTACAGGAAAGAAAGTGTGAAAAAGACAAATCCTCTTAGTGAGCGGTACTGTGTGGAGTGGAACCGGATTTATATGGCATTGTTCGAAATGTTGTATATTTAGCTACGCTTTTGTATACAAAATGCGGATGAATCACAACTGAATTAATTATTTGGACATATTTGCAGAAGTATAGGCATGTGTATCTGCAAATATTTTGAGATATCTGCAAATATTGAATTTGTGGCCCGATGGCTCGCCATAGATATTGTATCTGCTAAAAATGTTATCTGAAATTTGTAGGGATGCCTACTGATTCCTCTGTTTCAGGTTTTCAAAATTACAAATATTAATAATATTTCAAATCAATATAAACTGTTTAAAGCTTGACGTTCACTTTTTTCCCTGGCTCCTTACTTTGTTGTTATTCCCCAATTGAAATAAACTGTCATAATATATGGCCCATGGATTTTTTTCCATTTTCACAATCACTTCAAGAATCTTGAATATACTAAAGTTTCAGAAAAAATACATACAAAAGAACAGCAGCTTTGCAAAGTGTCCTGGTCGGAGGTTGAGCAGACTAGCCTTAGCCTGCGAGAACTGACACCACCGCCGTCTGGTGGTGTCCCCTGTCGTCAAAATATATATCTGTATATATATGTGACCATATATACACAACATATACCCGTATCGTAGACACGGGACACGGGACACGATTTTATAATTTTACAGATAGTTTACTCATATGTAACCCAAGCTAAAACGGATTATTTGCATTTGAATACATTGAGATCGTATCATCAAAAACTAAAATAAATACACTTTATGTTTATCCATTAATTTATTTCAAATAATACATAATAATAGTATTATTTGAATATTTGACAGATCGTCAGATAATATGTTTTTGAATTTATATTGACGTACTATACATATTGCAAATTATACGTAAAGTTTACACATATTTTTTTAAATACATAATTATATGTAGTCACGGAGACAACATCTCGCGAAAAGGACCTGAGCAGGAAAAATGTTTTGCCTAATGACACTCACGGAGTAATGTATATTATTCCGGGGCTTTTGTGTAACTATCCGATGCTATTGTATATTTTGTTGTCCAACTTTAGCAACTTTAATGTATGCATATTTATGCATATTGGGCTTCTATTTGACATGGACAATAACACCTATTCTTTGAAACTGTTGATTTGAAACATCAGCGAGAATTCTGTTATTCTACTTATAGATTTAAAGTGCAGCCATATAATCTTTTCGCACAGAATAGAATTTTAACAGCTTCCCTTTGTGAAATATCATTCGTAGCTATCTTATGTAATACAAAATACATAACTTGAGGTTGAGTACCCTTGTCCTCTACGCCCATGCAATCGAACTGAACAATAATATATATAGCTGTTGGCAATGTACCATAGACTGATGAATGTAACTGTCGCTTTTCAGAATCGAGCTTGAGTAAAAATACACTGGGGTGAACAAATTTTGATTGACCAAAGTTTATTTGTTTGACCCCAGTTTTCCTACAATTATGATGCGAAAATAAAATATTATTACACATACTATATGTACATAGATATACATGAAATAGTGAAGTCAAATCCGTATCCTAATCGTTATAATTTTGTGGTGGAGACGAGCAAAAGGAAAGCAACAGTGCTGGGAAACAAATATGTTTTCACTGAACGAAATACAATTTGCCATATAAGTACATCTCGTAGGAAAGGTACCGTGTTTCCCTTCGTTTAAAAAAAAATACAGTTTCATCCACTATTTGGAATCTATTTATAAACTTAGAAAGTTGTCTCATCCCGAACTAAAAACCCCTCCCGACGCAAATACATAAGCTTATTCCCTGATCATATTTACGTGATTTGTTAAAAGTAAATAATATATGTAAATTTATATGGTGAATATGTAAATTTATGGTAAATATGAAAGTTTGACTCAGTTTACAGGAATTGTACTGACAGGCAGCCATGATTACCATAACGACGAAAATCACACAATTTACATAATGCATACATCAGTCTCGATACTTATATCTGGAGACCTCTTTCCCGAATGAACTCTTTAATTTTGTGGCCCATTCTAGGTTTTATATCTTTTCCTCTCTTCGAAGGTTTGTGCAGGGCTTCGACGCTGTTAATAATTCCAACCACATCCACATCAGATCCATTCCTAAAGTAATTATTTGATAGAGATTCTTTCAGCATAAGGTATCTGGAATCAACCGATGGTGTTCCACTGGTGGAGTCTGCTTGGCTGCTTCGACTTCTTGCAGACATACATGTTGTCCGGGTGCCTAGTCTTGAAGTAGTAGTCCACGACTTGGAAAGAACTGGATTTCTTGATGAAGGATCTATTCCGTCAGTGGCATCAAAATCAGCAAATCTCACCGTGGTCGGAGCATGGTCAGCTGCCTGGAGTTCAGTATTAGTCATACGATCATAAGAGGTTTTAGGTCTCTCAGGACGATTAGGCCTTGGCTCTGTATGGAACAAGGTGGCATTTCTATCCCTGGGGCTTTTATGACTACCATCTTGAACAACTTGTGGAAGGGAGAGGTGGGTTCTTCTCCCTGTTTCTGTTGGAGTTGGGGTTGGACAACAGCTGTGGCGACTTTCTGCATCTTTACTGATTGACTCACGGGGACGGTCCCTCCTTTTTCTTGGGTCGACTCTGTTGAGGAATGCAACCCTTGCCGAATTGATTGCTTCATTTTCAAGATTAGCCCTACGTTTCATTGCTTCATCACCCCAAGATATTCTCCTGCCATCTTGTGAAAGTCCTTCGAGCATTTCCCTAAGAGCACAGCTCTTACGCTGTTGACGATCGAGGAATATTTTTTTCTCATAGGCATTCTGTGTCAGGAATTTGTGCCGTTCTTTTGATAGCTCCCACAATTTAGAATGTAGCATCCGTTGCTCTGTAACATTGTCCATCAATTGCCCGGAATGACGAGCGCAATCAGAGGATTCATTCTCTCGACCATTAGTTGCCCAGTTTTGAATTTCCTTTAGTGCATTGCTGCGAGAACTGACCCGTTTTTGCCGGTCCCCGCCAATGCTGCTTGGAGCACTTCTAGTTTTATTAACCATGTCCCCGGCCTTGGATCCCGTGGATCCAACCTCTAGATTGCAGACCGATTGGGTGTCAGTGACGGAAGAGACATCCATTTTTGCCGTGGTGGTAGGATCTGAAAGGGAAAATAATCAATTAATAACATTGTAGCAATATTGTGACGACCTTGCACGTTAATTCAACTTGAGCCCAGGTAATCCTTCTCGAGTACTCAGTAAGCGTCCCAGACATTCTTTTCCAAACGTATGTTAGCATTATTAACCCTATCAAACCGTTACTAAATGTTGAATGATCATGACAGTGATGGACATAAAATACTTATAGTACGTACATGTATTAACACCCAAGGTTTTGCGCTAGCTCAATATATATCATATATATGCAGGTTGACTTTTCCTGTCTGCTAGTTGAACATGTATCTCTGTATTATAATGTATGTAGAGAGTGGAATGAACTCCATGTTAGTTTTAGCTCAATTGATAACTTTATTCACTTTAAAAATGCTGTAGAATTGCCCCTTCTACCGTTTCAGATGTAACTATTGAAATAGCTATTTGACATTTGTAGTATATTATTATTGCTTTTAGAATTACCATTTGTTCGTTATATTGTTTTATTCTTGTGGACTACTCGTCCACTGATTCGAATGTAAACTACAGTTAAAATGTTCTCCCTCCTGCCGGCTTACGGATCGGAAGGAAGACCACCATTAGGTGAACCACTAGGCTATATTGTTCAAGTTAAATGGATTGATAGTGATGTAGTGCTCTAACCTGAATCAAAATGATTTTTTAAAAAAATGAAATTAATCTAATTAATCTAATTTTTGACAGTTATATAACAGATCCCAAGAATACAACACAGGATAAATAAAAAGCCTTATGTATACTACCGTAACTTGCCATTGAACAATACAATATTCACTGTTAGTCGATTAATCATGACTTAAGGGAAGGGATAAAACCATATCCAACACGATGAATACTTTTTGTATATATGCGTTGCTACCAGAAACTCTGCCGTCTGCTTTACTCGCTCAACCTGATCTACATTGATTAATGTTTAATCCAAGCAATGGTCGCTGTTTATTGCTTCCATGCTCGATCCCATGAAGATCTACATGTTTGTAATACAATATTCCAGCTTAGTATCGTCAATATCATAAGCTCATATGTAACCTTTGGAGATTTAGATGCACGTTCGAAGAAAAAATTGTCCAAGCTCGTTTGCATTACAATATTTAAGTCAGCTTTGACAAATCATGCGTAGGAGAGTGCGTCAAAGCACGAATATGGGTCATGTGTTTGCCAGGGTATCAGAAGGCCGTATATATACATAAGTCAGAAATTGATCCATTCATTTTGATGAATAAGTATAAGCGCAGGGAATTCCCATACATTGTTTTTTTTTTAAAAAAAACAACCAATGTGTACCAATTACGCAATTGTTACTGCAAGTCATGGTATACTGATTGCACAAAACCTTCCTAGAATACAATGGGAAAGTGCAACATACAAGTTAGCCACTTCAGTTTATAGTGCACAAGAAATAAATTGTATTCTTTAAATATATAGATTGCCATTACGGTCTTCTTTCATACTAAACAAACTTCATTGGCAACGCCGTTTTTCAATAAGAAAGGTAGATATCCACATATATCTACATTTCCCCAACAGAAATATCAGCCTATGTGAAAAGTAGCCTTGCTTCAAGAAAGAACATAAATCTATAAGCAATAGTTGTTATTAAATCATTTTCTTATGCGCTGTCAGAAACAGTTAATTTCAATTCACTTATCTTATAGTTCGCAATGATAAGAGCTTTTGAACAACTGATCCATTCGACCCAACATTTCCACTAACAATATTCACAACAACACCCACCTTTGTCATAGAGAATGCACTTGCATTCCATTAAAGTCCACAGACCAGTCATGGTTAATGTACAGGAATCCTTTAAATAAGGATAGATCTTTGTAGATCCCAGGATTCCGACTTATTAAAAAATGCCGTTATTACGGTTCATAATCAACATATTGAAGTTGAGTGACATACATGTTTCTGCCATGTCTTTATTAAAAAATTGTATCTTGGTAGGAGGCACCTCGTGGGAGGTGACACTGGCTACACGACTATATTCATATTATATATATATATATAATGCTACGTGATTCCCTTACGATTAAACAATTGCATTAAGAAAGAGACAATCAACATCTAGTAGATCTGTTCCGCTGCACATATGAGCATCGATATACATGAAATTGTATCAGCAATCATTAATTGTAAAACCATAGAGAACATCACTGAAAGCCTGATATTATTTTTTCAGTTACATACTAATAGTATCTACGAACACATAAATAGGCTAATGGTCATGCTTATTAACACCATGTGAGTAATTCCCTCAAGTGGAATGATCGGAGTTGGAGCCGATACGTTCCAATAACAAAATAAAGCCGAGTATACGTGCATATAAAACACAGCAAGATATAGAACCCTACCTTTGAAGGAGACTTTGTGGCATGATATACAGTATTCCTTGACTCAGTTCCATATCCATATTGAATTTAAAAGAAATAAACTGGTACTACTCCAAATGAAATCCTTTTTTCGATAATGTAGAATATTTATGTCAATGTCTTGTTTGTTCAAAATGCCTGAGTCTATGTGTATGAATCACTTCCAGCCAGTATAGCCACTCAAGTATCGAGCCTGAGCCATTCCCGTTACATTCACATGCCAAAAGCCTATATGTGCAATTAAGTGATCCGTTCGTTTATCCTTCTTAAAGGTTTGATAATTCTCTTGGGCCTGCGAACTTAACTGCTGATCAGATCTCCTTTGAACCTTTCGGCCACCTTATTTTATCCTTTGTCCACTGATTACAGTTCAGTGCCACGAACGCTACGGGTGGCAGTACCCAGCACTGCCTGATCACTTGGGAGGTAAATTATTGTTAATATCCTCTCGCCATATATACATGTATATGATATATGAATTAAATGTTCCACCCCAGAACTCCCGTTCCCACGTAAGCATGCTATTTACACTGCATGCAAACCGTAACCATTTCCTACGGACTAAGTTCGGTTATAGATCCTCGTGATTTAGCCAACTTAACAATACCAACTGCGACTAATTCACCTTTTATACACATGATGCAATATGTCCAGTTAGGTACGGCTGTTAAGCCCCCGGGCCACTATTTTCATTGGAACGGTAGAAGCCACCCTCATAATTGTTAATAGGACTTACCTGAAACTGCCATTAAATGTACAGTCAAATAGTGACCTGTCACAGTTCATACGTCTGGCCCGGAGCACAATTGCTCCTTATTTCATTGGCAAAGAGTGCATAAACTCTACCCCGATAGTATGACAGAATCTAATAAATTGCGGGGGGCGTGATAAGCAATGTCACCAATATCGTTTAGCGGTGAGTGTTTAGTTTAGATAAATTCCGGCGGAAAATGGCCGGGGACAACTTAAGATATCTCTATGACACCAAGCTCACTGCTAGATAATTAGCAACCGTAATTGCAGGAACAGATACATGTATATATTGTATTCGCCACCGTTCGTCCACCACTTTCCAAGGTAAAAACCTTCCACAAAAACGAACAATTCACTGCTGCGCATATATCATGAAATCACCTTAGAAATTGAGTTAGAAATGATAGACATAATAACCAGCTGATATATATGTATTTGGCGGATTGTCATTCCAATTGATTGCGTGTTTGCTTACCTCAGTTCTTTTTGCTCCACAGTCTGTACATCTCAAGAAAACCTCTCCGTCCACTGTTTAAACATTGCATCCTAATCCTTACTGTTTCTTGTTGCGTCCATTATGGCCTGGAGATATGGCTTTATATCGTATCCACTGTATTAATAACCAGCATATATATGTGCTATATCGACTGGTTTGATAGCCTTCCTTTCAGTTTCAAGAGTGCACTTCAAATGCTTATTGAAGCGCCAGACTCAAAATCCTTCCCCTTAGCCATGTTTCACCATTGGCGGCCGTGGATGAAAGCTCGAACACCTTGCTAGTTCTGATTCACTCGTAGCTATGAAGGGTGAAGCTATAGTGGTCACTTGAGGGACTCAATAGGGCATTAGTGTTGACCAGGACCAAGCCTACACAAAGGTGCTGAACCGCAGATGTCATTAGCGTTCTCACCACAGTAATCCCTGATCACCGAATGTTAATAATGCTTTCATACTCTAAAAAGTCTTGAAGCACAATATCAGGATTTGGACAAATTAATCACAATTTCTTATGAAAACAGCAAGGAAAAATAATTATTTCGTCCATTGAATAGATCAGTAATATTCTTTTTCTGTCTCAATTGCTTCATATGTTTTATCCATTGACTGAGACTTTGGATTCATTGGACCGAATAACCAGGCTTCACTGGCCGCATTTTACTTTTGTACGCGTTGAGTCGACGAGCTTATGTGTGGGAAAGAAATATACTTTGCACTGAATGCAGAATCTAGACGTAGCCGTTCATGCGATTCATTGCATTAAATTAAACCTTTTAGTTCATGTCATTAGCGTGGTCGCTATCGTTGATTATTTGTTGGTTCATTTCTTGGGAATGTGTACACTGCTCCCCGAATAAAGCGACTGAGCTGGGAAGTGGATGTAGTTCCAACTGTCGGAGCGAACATGATTAAACCCAAATACATAAACATCCAATACTGGTTAAATATAGACTATATATGTCTACGATATATTGAATTATTGTAAGGGATTGGAGCATAATCCTCTATGCGCCGCTGAAGTCACAGAGATCTATGACCGCGGTTGACAAGGCTTTTCTCAATGTTTTTCTATATCATTTGATCAAATCACATCACGATAAATCTACACAAATCCTTAAGGACCGATATAAGTATCCACGCTGTTCATCTTATGAGAAGTAGACGCCCCTTTTCCAAGTAGATTCTATAACATTCTCAATCCGGGGTTAGTTGAAACTTAATTTAATTGATTAAAGTTTTAAAAAACATGTTGAAAAAGTTTCAGGTTCACTTTGGCAATTTCGTAATTAAACATTTACCGAATCTCTAATCGATGTATCATATAAGAATTACTACTATATTTTAATAATGATGTTTCTCCTCACCCCGAATGTTTTCCCCTGTCGGTGTAACTTTACACTAGAATAACACGTGTCCAATATATATAATACTGGTGGTCTGATACTAGTTTGGTAGGCATACACGATGGGGTAGTCCGTTAACCATTGACCATATCATCTGCTGACCACTGTAAAGTGAGAGTGACCCTTGAAAGACAGAATGTCCTAATTTTGCTATTGACTCAACGCTCCAACGAGTCAATAATGTGTGATCGTCAACAATACCTGTTTGGCTATTCGTTGGTATGTTATGTATTGGACCATAACAAATGAGTCAAATGTACAACTGTGCAGTTGTGGGTTGGCAGGTAAATATGAAGAATTTACCTGTCGGGGTAAAAGATTGCACTTGTCGAGCGCGTGCCAAGTGTTAGTGCATATATCAATGTACACCGGTATGTCTGCATGGGTTCCATATATGCTTAGCATTGTCTGTCTTAAGTTATTGACCAAGATATTAGGGAGGTTCTGCAAGCAAACCTATATCTCAATTACGTAACCGTATCCGTATCTTTTGCGTGAATTACGTTGCATTTTTATGCATAAAAAAATAAATTGTGAGATGAAATATTTTGTTATATATTTTACGTTACGGTTTTCCCGACATGTTTGGCAGAACCTCTTTCTTCCTTTTAACATATATGCATGTTTGTATATCAGAGATACGGATACGTTTACGCATAGGTTAGACTTGCTGAACCTCCCTATTGACCAAGATATTGTGCGTACGTGCGGAGATAACGCTCTGTCCTTTTTCAAATGTTTTCATTCAAATATAATGCCAAGGATGTTCAGAGATTTCTAAATAGACAGTTTCACACTGTAACTCGGAAAGCACAAATATACCATTCGTTTATTGATGGATGTCGATGTCTTAATACAAATACATGAACATGTTCTAAATTACCCTCAATTGACAATAACTGGTGTTTACTTTAATATTCTTCCATGTGCATACTACTAATATGTGGTACAAACGTGTGAGTAAATAATGAGAATATGTATAAACATATATCACACAGAAATAAATTATCTTTATATAATATATATGTGTGTGTGTCATAAATAATGATCCAAGGAAATCAGATCCAATACAATAAATACAACGTATCTGGTGAGTATACTAATCAAATTAACAATGAATAAATGCCATCTGTAGGAGTATCTGTGATGGCTTCAGCGCATTTGTATGAGAGAATAAGGTATACATGAGCCTTCTCAGGCGCTTAGGCCAAAAAATAGGTGTTTCTGATCAACCCACCCCCCTACCTAGAAAAAACTTACCCCACTTAAAAGTCTGTTTGACCGTCCCTAATTCTTTTAATGATTTTTCCCCAGCTAATTAAAGCCGGAAAACAAGTCTTCCTAAACAGGAAACTCTTAAAATGAACATTTCTTATGTTTACAACAACCACTGTTATAAAATAGATTGAGATTTTTTTCAATTCCTGGATGGTGGTTCCCTAAAAAAGATTAAAACACAATTACCCCCCCCCCCCCATCTAGTTTTCAGCTAGATAAATCGGAAACACACCTATTATTGTTTTGGCCTTACACAGTGGGAATGACATATGTCTCCTAGTATAAGGCAACTCTGATGTGATACAGTTTCGGTCAATTACAGTTACATCGCCAAACTAATATTCCCGGAGGAAATACCTGCCATGTGATTGCAACATGTTCAATTTATTTCTCACAAATTACATGTGACTAGATCAGCAGGGGAAAGAACACTTGTTCCATAACTATTTGTTTACCACGGTGAATATATGTATACGAACGATGTCAATGCTAAATGTGATGAAAAACGAAAGCGACGTTAGTTAGACCATACTCTTATAATATTGACAAAATCCTCAAAACTTCCCATCGTATATTTGTATAATTATACTTATGCGAGTGTGTATATATAATATAATTAACGTATTTACAACACGTAACTAATTCCCGTAATTAATAATTCGAACTCGATCAATTAAATCAGAACGAACGAAATCAACGTTGGATTATTTGTTCAACTCACATAACCTACCCTGTCCTTCCTAAATAGAAATTTTGACCACTGAGACTAATTTTTAACAACAACCGCAGCAAAGGAATTTGCAGCAAGCTCCACATTTCGCTCCGCAGCCAACAGTTGAAATGAACGGTGGCCGTTGGGCTCGAGCAAAATTGATGAATACTTGCTCCAATGTTGTTTGACTAACTGAATAGTCTTCGATGTCATACTCCTGCTTGGCCCTCTCCATTGCACCAAAGAGTTTGGACCAGCTCAAATTCTCTCCGAAAATCTGGTAGTGTACAAGGCCTTGGTGAAGATCTTTTAATATGTTTTGGGGGAAAGTTCTTTCTATGAAGTCTCTTAGTGCTCTAGTGTTAGCATCCACCTCGCACTCCTTCGTCCCACTGACTTTAGCTACCAGAGTGTAACCCTTCCCAAATTTGGTTTTCAGCTGCTGTGTACCTCCAAGGCATTTGAACTGACCATTAACCATGATAGCCATGCGGGTACAAAGCGCCTCACATTCTTCCATACTGTAAGTTAAGCAAGGTACATATATTATATTCATTTGGGAATATTTCATAGTTTGGATATTTCATAATATTTATATATTACATAAAGCCTTTTCACTTTAACGATTTCGTATGTTTATATTTGTTTGGCTCTCATGTAAGAAAACTGTTTCACAATGAACATTTTCTTAAATTCTTAATTGATTATTTATTGCCTACTTATTATACACGCATTGCTCAGAAAACATCGTATCTAGAGTAAGTTATGCATAGTGTGTATTTCACTAGTGATTTACGTGGGGTTGTCATGACAACCAATCTGTGTTTTACTCAGATTACCGGTACAGTTAAAATTTATGACTCGATTTTTTTCTATTTTCATGGTTGACATGAGTGGCATCCATAGGAAGATCTGGCAAGCCAGAATTGGACTACCAATTGTTTTGTAGCAAACAGACAATAAAGAATATTTGAATTGAATTGAAAGCATGCATAATAAATCTGATAACTAACTCGTTGGTTTCAGTCAATTATAATATTGCACTCGTTGCTACGCAATTCGTGCAATATTCACGCTAGCTCCTTCAACCAACACGTTAACCTGTACGTACCTGTGTGAAGTAAGGACTAGAGTGCGACCACTAGCTCGGACATGTGTTAGTGTATCCCATAATAGTCTTCTAGCCACTGGGTCCATCCCAGTTGTAGGCTCATCCAGGAATATGATTGGTGGATCGCCAACCAATGCGATGGCTGTGCTCAGCTTACGTTTATTTCCACCACTTTAATGAACAAATGATTAAGTTTAGAATTATTATTTTTTAAATAAAAGTTTATTTCCCAAACTATTTCACGCTTGTGATACGTTTCATGCTGAGAAATTTTTCAAATTTCGATTAATACAACTTCATCATGAAAAATAAAAAATAAATTAATAATTTAAGTTTAGCAATAAATGTGACTTCAAAACCCCACCCTTGGCATATTCTACATTACAACACAGTTCATCATATAGACAGCAGGAATAAGCTTAATCAAACTAAACTCATACAAGATACACAATACAACTACATCATGAAGACTGGGAAAAATTAATCATTTTAAAGTTATTCAAAATACAGGATAGATAGCAGCAAAACCAACGCCCTAGGCGATTCCCACATAAACCCTTTTTTGTAGTGTTTGTGGCCTAAATAAAAACAAGGTACAAAAAACCGTTTCTAAATCAAATTAAAGCTGCACCCTCAGCTAACATCGATCAAAAACTGAACAGTTTCTACTAGTTGTTCCATTCTGTTCCATCTCATCTTAAAATCATTTGACCAAAATTCTGGAGGATTTTGTCCAGTTGTTTTTGCTAAATGGCTTCTAAAACGTCCTCATTTGAATTTGGAGGACCCGCCCGAATCCTTTTATACGATACTTCACTTATTATCGATCACCGACGGTAGTTTTCTCTCGGTGATTAGACTTTATATTCTTGTATAAACATATATACAACAGCAGAATATTGATAAATCCAGTCGTATAAGTCATAGTTTGAGTGAATTTGGTAAGATGTGTTTTGTCATAATAGCTGAGAATGCAGCTTTAAGTAAAAATGTTTGCCCTAAGTATTTATTTTTCATGTCTTTATCCGTATTCCATCATGGGAAGCTTTATGTATTGTGGACGTAATTCAATATTCAACCCGGCAATTTCCTTCTGGCATTATTAGTATACAAATATGCTATTTTTCTGGGGAATTTGGCTAGAAAGTTTGCATCAGACAACTTATATCTAGTCTGAAAAGATGCGAATCATAAGACTTGAAATAACTCCTGGGAGCTTTACCTAAGATCGCCGGCTTGTTTATCAGCATGCTCCTTTAGAAGAAGTCCATCTATAAGTTTGTCCACTACTTTAGAGATTGCCGCTTCGTTTACTCCCCGAAGTCTAGCATACATCCTCAGAGTCTCCCTCACTGTCATTTGCTCGACGAGTGCATCAAACTGTGGGCAGTAGCCGAGTCTCTGTTGTACCTGGAACAATATTCAGCGAATGGTGATTACAATTTATTTTTTAGAATTGGATCCGTACGCCCTACAAACATCGGCTGAACGAAATGGAGATCATATTCTGAAAGCAACGGTATATTATGCAGTGATGTAGGAAGCAATCTAAATATGGGAAGCCAACTTTGTCCCACAAAGTAAAATTGTACAGTCTATATGGGTCAGGTTTTCAGCAAATGTACAATTGGCAGCTCTACACATTTAGAAAATTCTGCTAAATTAGGGTGAAAAAAGAAGAATACGGGGTATATCTGAGTATTTTTGGTATCGCATTGATTCAAAGTATCGGTTCTGTTATGTTAAACTGCATTTTGAAGCTCATTTCTGTCTTAAATGTGGGTTATTTGAGAGGATTGGTAAAGGCGAATTGTACATTTTCTGAAAATCTGACCCATATATGGAGTACAGCGAGAAGTTGATAAGGGAATAGTTTTCCTATGACACAAGGTGTAAGATAGTGTGTCATTGTGAGTGGCACTGTGTGACAGTTGAGTTTGTATTCCAAATTTATATCACAGTTACCCTGTATATGGCTGTTTTAATGATGGAATTTACTCATTCGGCCATTCCCAAATGCCATATGTAATGGAACACAATAACACTGGATAATGCATCAGTTTCAGAATGAGACTGATGGTCTGTCAACGTATGGATCCATGTGCATTTTCTCAAAACTGCTCAAAACACAATAATATGCAAAGTTGACAAAATGATAACAACCTAATTTGTGTTATAGGTTTTCTATGATTAGCAGCATTAGAAAAATTGACCTCTAATTTTGCCCTTGGTAGATGCTTTATTTGGATCCAATTTCATTAACTGGTTCTGACTTCAGAAAAGGCAATGAGAAGGACATGGCAAGATGGCAAGATAACTTTCAAAATGTCGACAGTTGCCCATGTCAAATTTCCGCCCCCCCCCCCAAAAAAAAATGAAAATAAAAAAAAATTACAAATTACAAATATTCTCTGTTATTTCATCATTTTTAAGAAATCTGTAGTGTTCTGACTATCAAATATCCATCACTAGGACCAAAATATTTCATTTATGTCCACAAGAATCTATGATGCGGTAATGTATGGAGTGATTATTATTGCCCACAATGATAAGTCTATGGGGATTGTCTACTTCCAGCCCACACATCGGTACAACTATAAATTTAATTTGCACAAAGCCGCCATGACACTTAAGTGCCCTGGAAAACACACAGTCTATAAAATTTAAATTTGAACATAATATTCACAAATGTGTCAACTTCTTAAAATGTATTTAAAATGTGGGCATATGAAAAAATCTGGAACATAGAACATAGTGGGAAAGGGTAACCTCAAAGACATTCATTTATTAATTTCCTCAGGAAAGCTGTTCAAAACAGGATCTAGAAATGCCAACAGGATGTCAAATGCAAAGAGACTACATTTGAAGCACAAAGCCTAGACCAATATTGATATTGGGCAAACTATGTCCGAAGAAGTCCTACATCTCTTTTAATGAAATAACTCCCTCAACAACGCACTTTCCCCAATGAATTGGTATTTCATTGCAAAATACCAAGTTGTGACCGTCTGTACTTCTTTTGAGAATACACATGCCAAGCACGCCACAACCTCGCCTATTGGAGGAAATGAATTTCATAATGAAACTGGGGAAATAACAGTTGCATCAGTGTGTTTTAGTTCCAGTTTTGTAAGATAGGAGAAACAACTCTCTCATGCTCTATGTTAGGCTAAAGACTATTAACCACGGGGGGGGGGGGAGTGGAGAATTTGGGAAGAATTCTTGTGCAAAATTGTATGACCCCCTTATAGTCTTGTGCAAAATTTCATGACCCCCCTACACGCTATTTGAGACTTGAATGCAGCGGCAGCTGGTAGGTTTTAGCGTAGCCCGCTTTGGTGTGGGCTTTGACATTTACTGCATACAGGACTCAAACATCATTGTAGTTCTGAGTCAGTGCAAAAAAAGATGCCCCCCCCCCACACACACACACTTGTAGAGTCTGTCTAGAGTCTGAAGATTCTCGCTATAAAACACTGCAAAGCTTGAAACCATCTAGTTACAGAACTTAACTGGCATTTTACATTACTGAGATAGGGCATGCTATATCTGGTGGAATCTTTGGTTCATTTTTCAGCATTTCGAAAATTGATTTAAAGCTAAACTGGTGGGGTGGGGGTGGGGTGACTAACCATACTCTGGCCCCCCAAATTTTAGTGATGGGGGGGCATGGCCCCTGTGGCCCCCTCCCCCGCTTCCTACATCACTGTCATGGCAGCAGGCTGTATGGGTGAAGGTGGCTAAAAATGTACAATTGGTAGCTGTGAACATTTATTAATTTCTGAAAAATTAGGCAGATAAATGATAAATATTAGGTTTATTTCAATATTATGTGGTATCAAATTGATTCAAAATATCTGTTAGATTATGTTTAACTGTGTTTTAAACCTCATTTTTGTCTTACATTTGGGTCATTTGAGAGGATTTGTAAAGGCGAATTGTACATTTTCTGACGACTTGGCCCATATAGCGAGTGTCTCGAGCGACCCTTGCATTTTCCACTCTTCCCAAATCGTAAGTAGTATATGTAAAAGGGGCCCTGGGGCCATCAACTGATGGTAACGTCTTGCATATGGCTCTGTTTCATCATGAGCCACAGAACATAGATGGAGATAGTATGCATATCGCAGCATTATAATCCATAATGCACTTGTCCATTACACCCCCCCCCCTGCACCCCGGGGGTATTGTGGAGAGAAATTTGTGTGAATCCCCGACTCCATGGGGCACATTCTCTTGCATTATTTTTGTAAAAAAAAAAAAAAAAAAAAAAAAAAAGAATTATAAACCCTGACGGACATTCCCCACACCCAGGGCCACTCTTGATACTTTGGTTAACTAAAGGAATATCTTCTCTGACACCCCCTACCATTCTCAATACTTCCGGGGGTAGGGGTGGGGGTTGCAATTGACAAGTACATAACTATAATGTGCAAGCTGTAGACACCATGAATAGAGGAATCCATGAATGGAGCAATAGCTATTACGACACTAGGACCATATAGAAAGGGAGTGTACATGTTCTTGCATTGTTTAAAGCTGTGACTCTGTGGGTAGGAATAGTTTACATTATCATGTATATCTCTGAATGGGCGAGTGTCTCGCATTTCAAGCAGTTTTGCAACTCGTAAGTAGTACATGGAAAATGGGGCCTGGGGTCAGTAGTACATGGAAAATGGGGCCTGGGGTCAGTAGTACATGGAAAATGGGGCCTGGGGTCAGTAGTACATGGAAAATGGGGCCTGGGGTCAGTAGTACATGGAAAAACAGGGCCTGGGGTCAGTAGTATATGGAAAATGGGGCCTGGGGTCAGAAGTATATGGAAAATGGGGCCTAGGGTCAGTAGTACATGGAAAATGGGGCCTGGGATCAGTAGTATATGGAAAATGGGGCCTGGGGTCAGTAGTATGGAAAATGGGGCCTGGGGCCAGTAGTATATGGAAAATGGGGCCTGGGGTCAGTAGTATATGGAAAATGGGGCCTGGGGTCAGTAGTATATGGAAAATGGGGCCTGGGCCATTAACTGATTTGGCATTAGTAACGTTTTGCACTTGGCTCTACTTCAATACGAAACATATTTTAATAATTATGTTTTGTAATCCAGATCAATTATACTTCAATTTGTCATGTACAATCTAGTAATTTGAGTTTGATGCACTGAAAATATTGTGCAAAGACTAGCCGGAAGAGGAATTATCCTTTTACTCGAAAAGTAATGCGGAACATGAAAACATATACTGTAAATGAAAACACAGGTGTTGGGCCTTCTTTTCTCTTTAAAACTTACCTCTTTTATATTTTTTTTGACACTAAACCCATCCAGCAGTGCATCTCCGGAAGAGAGCGACTCGTCCCCAGTCATCATTTTAAATGTAGTGGTTTTTCCAGCGCCGTTGACTCCAAGAAGTCCAAAGCACTCCCCTTGAGGAATTCCTACTGAAAGCCCATCAACCGCCAAGAAACTTCCATAGTACTTTTTGACCTCTGACAATATGAGGGAATCGGTCAGGGCGTGGCTGGGTGTTTCATTGAGCCTTGCTCTTTCTAGAGCTACATCGGAGTCCTCAGGCAAAACATCACTGTCGGGGTTCGCCTCGTTGTCTATACCCTCCGCCACGTACGTGCCCTCGACAACCCTTTGCCAGAGAGTTTTGACAATTCCAGACTCCATGAGGAAGATAGAACCGAGAAAGAGGAATCCATGGATACCCAGGAATGTGCAAGCCCTTCCTATTCCCGGGGAGTTAAAGGAAAATATGTTGTCTTCCCATTGAATGCAGTTAGTTCCACAAGCATCTGTAAGGAATAGTACCATTGAGTGATACAAACTTAAAAAGTTAGAAGTGACTGCTCGGTTGAAACACAGATACATGATGCACTATATATACATGGTTATTGTCTAGCTGTGTTTATGACTCCAAATATATTAGTTTCCTCTCTCATAACGAACACAATAGGGGATTTACATAGCCGCCATTTTGAACCTTGATTCGCATGGAATTATGGGACTAATGGTACAGTCTAAAGTCTATAGAAAACATGTCATATTCAGCATGGACTATTTTTCAATGCTCTAATGTCAATATCCATTTGTTATACATGTGTCCATGACACAAGGCCCTATCGTTCCCATTATGCATTTGTTTTTCATAGATCATTTATACACGCTGTGATATTGGTGTAAGATTCTTGAAGTTTTCGATAAGAATGTTGCCAAATATATGTATGTTATATTTCAACAGAATCCATCCCAGCATGCACTATTGTAGACATGCGCAGTGAGACATGCAAATCCCCTATTAAATGTAATAGTCATATTTCTAATTGGATTAGTTCTGTCTATCTTCACCTAAAATGGGGTATCAATAGATATAATAATATTTGGACGAATTCAAACTCACCTTTACAACAGCCATTTGTTTGATTCATCAATTTTGTGAAGCTGCAGAACAGGTCCCAGTCAATGTCTGCCTTTGTGCATGCTCTCTTAGATTCATAGTTTATAAAGAAATCCTGGAGTGAACTACCAAATGCGAAATTTGGTAGAAGAATATAGAAAAGCCACTCAAGTACAGTGGCAACATCGGTGGTCTCTAACTGGGGAATTTTGAGAATAAGTATGGCGAGAACTGCAGCTGTGCCTGGAATTGAAGAGATTATTAGAATCACAATTATATATCTTTATCATATCCAGTGAAGTATAATAAAGGAAATCAATACTAATGGGCATCGATTCTAATGACATTCATACATAATATAGTAAATTGGCGTGACCTTTTACAATATTGCATGTCTCATTTACCTGTGAATATATTGAGGACAGTGATCCATACGTAACCAGTAGCAGGTACGGTGAAGAGGTGGGATAACAGGTAGATGAATGGCAATACAGCCCAACCATACAATAGTAGTAGTAGAAAAACATACCTGTCCAACAAATGACACCGACAATTAGATTTCGTTATTGAATACAGCATACAGGTATAATGAATAAATGATACAATATGACTGTTGCGATTGGTATGACAAAACAAGAACATTAGGCCTAGAGGAAAGCGTAATAAAAAAATATAGGAAAGCGTAATAATAAATATTTCATTATATAATATTCAAAAGTGGGAATCATTTCCATTCATTTATCACCGGCGATTCATTGATGCATACCCAAGATTGTTATCCGCTATGTAAGCATCAACTTGGAAGGCTACAAAGATTACAAGAAGGAGTGAGGAAGGAATGAGGTAGTTGATCATGTCCCAGGAGAAAGTGGAGAACCAGTATGTGGTTGTGTGTACACCACTGACGTATTGAATATGCTTGGACTTTATAGCACGTTCCTTGATGAGAAACACTGCGAATGTTCCGACCAAGAATGCCATCCCGAACATAATGTTGTATGAAACGACGAATGCCACGGTCAGTTGAGAAGCTTTAAGTGAATATAAATAGAATTGTTGGTATATTTTCATCACTGTCATTGAATGTGCAAATAGCAGCACACATGAGCTATTTCCATATATATGCTCATAATGTTTGGTGAGGGTGGCCTGGGGGTGTCTAAATTAATAGTTAAATAATTGTCTAGCTATTAACAAATGCACTAAATAATGAACATAAAAATCGCAGTTAACATATTTAAAAGATACCTTAATCTTACCCATATCTTGTTGTAGCATGGCCTGGGTGGTTCGTGGTAAAGGATGATTAATAGTTTGTATGTTATACTCTGGGTCTCCAGTTAGGGCCTTCATTACTGTATTACCGATCATACCCAGGGTAATAGCGATGGTATGGTACGCCTGGTTGTTGAAGTAAGCGGTGACCGTTGATGTCTTGTTTGAATCAGGCTGTTGTCCTTCAAACCCGGCGCCCACCATGTAGAGCCTATTGTATGAATCCATGTCCGCTTCAAGCACCCTAGTTTCCACGTCATTTGCCTCTTCAGTCTGATCGAAGGAGAAAATGTCGTCTGCTAATAACATTCTCGATATCACAACAAAAATTCACCAGAAAGTATTTTGATACATAATTATTTGTTTGGATGTTTAATAGGGGATTTGAATGTCAGCCATCTTGAATCTCGATTCGCATGGAATTATGGGAGCTGTATGTCAGTGTAAAACCTATATAAATCGTGTTAATTATATACAACATTGAATATTTAACAGTGATATCTTTAATAGCTTTGATAATTATAGAGGAAAAGATCATTGAACGTTTCAATAAAAAATATTGCTAATTAGGGCCTATTCGTATTTGTACATTAGTCCATTCCAGCATGCACTGTAATAGACATGGACATGCAACTCCCCCTATTCAAGATATTTGCCATGATACGATTCACATATAGTTATATACCCGTTTGACATGTTTCTGTAAGCTTGTCATGTAACTGCGATATGCATTTTTCAAGCTGTCTGTTTGACCAGATGGATCCATGCTCGAGTTGGATTGGTAAAGCACAATCTGGTCACTGAATGAATCCATGGTCAGACTCAGGGCGTACGGTTCGGCAGTTCCTGATGGTAGAGTCTGAAACACAAGTCGAGCATCTTGACTAAACCGATTCTTTCACAAAGTATAATTAATAAATAATCATCGCTATAATTATGTGAGACAGGACTAGCAATCTATCAAAACCACTTGTGTGAATATTTTCTTGATTGAAATACTATTACTTTTCACCCAGAAATTGAAACAAAAATTATTGTGACGGGCTTCACAAAACCACTGGTACTAAATGTTGTATACATGTAAAGAACCGTGCTGAAAAGGCTGGGTCTGCAAATCCCGTTAGTTGCGAATTGATTGGAGTTTTGGTCTCATTTAAAAGAGCAATCATTGAGATTGATTGAGAAACGTTTTATTAATAGTCTGGGGACATATCTCCTTGTATGCCAGGAGGTTTCCAAGCCCCCGTCCCGGTCTTACATTAGTTTTCATGCCACAACTTCGTCTTTAGAACTTTAGTCGAAATGAGATGCTTCTCAGTGCTATTACTATAATTGGTCATATCTCGAACCATAATTGTTACATATTCATGAAACAGGCAATGAGCAACGTGTGCACGTGCGCTGAATTATGACTTTTTCGACATTATACATAGTAATTTACTATAATACTATATTGCTTGATGCAACGTCACTTCGTGTAATAAAAAAAATCAAACCAAAATCACAATGGGACATTATTAAAATTCGCGAAAGTTGGAAATATTTACCTTTAGAACCACACACCCAATAATAGTAAAGAATATGGGAACCAGTAATTGGGTTAGTGATACAAGTTTATTCCGCCACGAGTGTATCATCCTTTTGATGAACAGAGCACGGAATTGTTGGAAATAGAGACTGGCATCCCTGTTTCTAGTGAACCCAGCACCAAAGACTGAAAGAAATGAATGATGAAATAGTTTCTTATCAAACATTTTCCTCTTCCTGAACGTTTACTTCGATTAGATCCTAAGTTTCCAGGTATTATGATTCTGCCTCTTGTAGACAGATTTTAATCTACTAGTTTAATCATAATTGATAATTGACTTTACAAGTTTGAGGCAACTGTTATAGGTATGCAATATCCAAACCATTGATTTAAGATATTGTTTTCTGAGGCAGTAAAGGTAATATATATATCTGATGTTACAGGAAAATGAGTCACAAGTCGCACAAAAATTATTCTTTTTTTTTCATTTTCTGTGTACTTAGCGCTGCTAGTAGCATGAATAGATGTGCAAAACTTAAAGACTGTGGAATGTATATATTCAGGCATATTTGAGCTTATCCTAAGGCGTATATTAAACTATTTTATTAGTGATTGACCATTGAGAAATATTGCAAACACTTCGTTCATGCATGAAAAAAATATAAAAGTACATAATATTTGATGTCATAGTTTGTACCATCATTGAATTCAGCTGAATCTCATCTTATCAAATAAAATAATATTTCAAAATCCATTTTTTGTAACGTGTGACTTATTTTCTATATGATAGCAAATAGGTGCTGGTGAAGTAAGTGTATTACAACAGCTAGTGGAAGTGCATGTATCAGTGTGAAAACGATCGCATGCAATACAACATAATAGGGTTGGATAGCATTGCATGTAGCAATGCATTGGCATTAGGCTGATTTAGCAACCACAACGCTAACACTAACACTAACGCTAACGCTAACATATGTTTTATGAGCACTACGTCAGTACTAGGTGTGCTATTCTTAGCATGCCTACCTGAGATACAGATGTCAATTACGCTAAGAGGTGGGTCAATACGTTCCCAACATATATTATGTCTATTTCATGCTAAAATGATGGTCAATTGTGATTTCATTTTTATGTACAAATGAGCGTGGGTGTTTTTCTTTGTATTCAAGTGTAACACACTACTCGCCTTCATGAAATTGTGTGAGTTTTGCCTTCGGAAAACACCTCTCTACCTCTAAAACTGATTCCTGCCATTACGTATGGCCCACCCTATCATGAGAAACTAGCATTTGTGTTAGCGTTGTGCTGTTGCGTTGTGGTTGCTAAATCTCCCTATTATTGAAGCCACCTCCACCACCACTACTCCTTATTCTATTTATAGCCCCAATCGTGGCACTCCCAGCAGTCAACCACTGCGCACCAACTAACTTTTCCCACCCACCCACACTTATTTCATATACTGATCATCTCCTCACCATTATATTAATCAATTTCTCACTAATTTACCTAATCTATCAATAATCATATATGCATTTTATATAACTTTTACCATTTTATGTAATAAAAACAATTTTATAAATAAATCAAAACTTGTATAAATGAAACTTTAATGTTCCAAGCCTTCATGCCTTTCAAATTTTTATTCAAATATATAGTTCATCAAGAGGGGCAAACGCAATAATGCCTTAAAATGTAATTTACCACCACCAACTAATCAGTGTGTCCCGTTCAATTATCAAGACATGTTGCTCTTGTCATCCAGAATATGTTCTGTCTGAAATAGAAATATTTCTAACCTGGGGGTAAATGATCCGGAATGGACGATTGGCGACCATAGAGAAACTTGTGGTCATTATTGTAACCATTCTCTGGGTGCCATGCCCCAACCTCACTGACCACCCCATTGGAGGTAAATGTTGACTTATGTCCGAAGTCTTCCTGTATATCCTCTTGCGCCTCAATATCCACTAAGGCAAATAAAAGATCTGTAGCCACCGCTTTGACTGGATTTATACAAAAGAACACGAAAGCATGCAATACATAATTCCCGAAATGTTGAATAATTTTAAATGGGGGGGGGGGGGGGGGGGCGAATCGGACCCAGGCACACCAGAAGAAAGACATTTTAAGACCCAAACAATAAACCTTCAATGACATTTTTCTTTTCTCATCGATAAAGTTCACTCCTTGTATACATGGCTTTGAAAAAAGAAGAGATCAAGTGCGTGGAATACAAGAAAGTGTTAATAATTATACACACATATATCTAAAAAAACATGTATGACGCACAAAGGGAACAACGGATAATAAGACTACTGAAACACTACGATGACATAAAGTAGCAAACCATACGATGTGGATATTTATAAGTGTTTGATCAACGTTGTGATTAACACAATCTTAAGGGCGTGTCCATTGCCAATGAGGAGTATTTACCTGATGCCCCCGATGTATTATTGCCTGCCGAATCATGTCCAGTTTCCTGATTCAAGTCTTGCGTGCCATTATGTAATCGTGTAGCTAGCGTTTCATCGTTTGATTCCCCAACCCTTGAAAATGAGGGATGGTAGATTTAGGTTTAATATATAATGTACAATTACCAAATGGAACCTCAATGCTACTACTTTTACAGGTGTTTATCAACGAGATGAGGGTTAATTTAAGAATATTAGAGGATAACAACTTGGTGAAAGGTAGAGGTAGGAAGAAAACTAAAGAGTGGAGAAAATTAATTGACGAGGTATTGTGTAAAGGGAGTCATCATTTTAAGAAAAAGTGTCATCAAGTTGACGTCAAGTTGGTGAAAATTATTGAAAAACAAAATGAAATAGAAAAGAAACGCAACAATGACATGTTTTAGTATTGTAGAAGCCAAGAAGGCAGGCTATGTTGAACAAACTCGTTTTGCAATAAAAAGAAATACTACCCTATACCATAAGACTATTAGCTATTGCTTACTTCAAGAAAACTTCTTCCATTGTAGTTACTGAGGCACCGTAACTTAGAATTCCTAATTCGTCTTTGTGGGTCTCCAGGAAGGAGAAAAGTTCTTCAAAGTTGGGAGCGCTTTCGTGGGGTAGAACAAAGGAAAGTTCTGCGCTGATATTCGATTCTATGGCAGCATTTGGTACATATCTCTTGATGATTTGCATCACCGCTGTGACATCACAGTGTTGGTCCTTCACCATCGACATGTGGTATCCAACCCCTATGAATTAAAGGGTCAATATAACAGGTCAATGTCCACCTTTGTGATAGCAGACGTCATGGATCCATGAGTACAAAACTCAAGTCTCAAAGTTTAAGATTTCATTTATGAGTGACTTGGAGTGACTTACAGGGGCCAACTGAGAAAGCTAAGGTAAAAAGGTCTGTTTCACACAAGAGAGCACTGAATGTCCTGTGTGACATCAGAATGCGGCGCCTGAAATGTATACACAGTGCCCCGCCCGACTTGTGTATCATACATTGCATATTCATTTAAAGATTCGGCCACATTATGACATAGGTTAACATTGGCCCCCTGAATGGAGTGTTAAACTGTGGAATTACGTGCCCCCACCCACCTCTAAATTTAATGAATAAAAAATCACTCAAAGTAGCACTGGGGCCGTTACATTTGAATATTAGCAAAAAAGTTGATTTTCTCATAGTATTTTGGAGCTTAGTGACTCTTTAAACAGTTTTGTAAGCAGACAAAACATCAAGTCATTGAGATTTATACCTTGACTTTAACACTATTATAAAGCTCCCGCCCACACATTGTGGTTCATAATATGGGCAAGGTATTAAGGATGGTTCTCAGATTATAACAGTTCTGTACACCATATTAAAGGACCAGCAGGCATCTGTAACATCGATGTTTATAAGGAAATAAAAAATATGCGAATATCTTTTAAATTTGATTTTACCTGAACAAATTCGCAGTCGTATAGGTATGGATACGCAATTACTGCCTATACCTTGATGAGAGTGTAATCAAACAGACAAATAATTCATCAAACTATTAACGCATATATTTGTCGGTGTAACACGTAAGAAATTCTGACGAACTTACCGTATTTATTTTTAAGGAAGAGGGAAGATCCACAGCATTGGATTACCCCCTCAGCCATGATAGCAATGCGATCTCCAAGTAGATCGGCCTCGTCCATGTAATGTGTGGTGAGGATCATTGTGCGACCAGTTCGCTCCCCCTGGAGGATATCCCATATCAGTCTCCTGGCCTCGGGATCCATCCCTGATGTAGGTTCATCCAAGATGACCACCTGTCAATTACAAATAGTCTGGTCAAGGAGAGTTTTTTTCATAATAACAATCATTTGACCCACAGTTAATTTGCACATACGAAGGTTTCAAACAGACTACATTATCTCCAAGGGTCCTTCATAGAACCTAGCTCTTGTATTTAAAGTATAAAGGGCCTGGTCTACTAAACCGATTCTTATGCGATTTTTACAGAATTTAGTGAAAATGCGTTATCTGAGGCGCAAAATCGCGTGTGAATCGGTTTAGTGGACTATAGGCCCTTTAGACCAAAGCAATTATTAGGATCACCCACCTTAGAACCTCCAATCAATGCTATGCCAACAGAAAGTTTTCGTTTCATGCCACCAGACAGGCCCTGGGCTTGAACGTCGGCCTTGTTATCTAAGTGTAGGAGTTTAATCAATCTGGTAGCTTCTTCGTCGGTATAGCTGGATGTACAGCCTTTGAGCTACAACACACATGTCAATAGATTTATTTGTATCAGCATTGCAACTTCGTGTTAATATTAGCCATTGACTCCCAAGTAAAGGTTTTAATCGTTGTATTAGATAATGTAATTAACGTTATTATAACTTTTTGATATATTGCATACATTACCAAAACACGTCACATTTTACTCGAATTTTACATCCATTTTAAATGGACGTGAATTCTATTCTGTTTAACCATTCCCTAATTCCCACCTTCCGAATATTTTCTTCATGCTATTTTTGTCTCCCAGAGAAGGGACGATAGAAGCAGGCTGCTAGGGAATAATAATACTTACCTTAGCAAAGAAAACTAAATGTTCTCTAACGGTGAGAGTCTCAAAGAGAATATCATGTTGGGGACAAAGACCAAGGGATGACCTAACATTGTCGATGTCAGTTGTGATATCAAAACCATTAACGTAAGCGGTGCCTGAAGATGGTGGTATAAATCCTGCCAACATAAGCGAACAATTAGTATACTATGCAATGATAACGATTGTGTAGTTTTTCAAAGAATCGTTCTGGCCGCGATTGATCTACGTTTCAGATATAAAGTGTCATCATTATTTATACCTCCTACAGGTAACACCATAGTACGCATGGCGCAACGTCCGAATTTTTTTTTCTGAAATATTCGATTCTCGCTATTTCTAATCTATTTTATATCTCCATTAGCGGAGTGAATTAATTGGAATGAATTGTTTTGCTAATTACCGGTCAACATGGATATTGTAGTGGTTTTTCCGGCGCCGTTATGCCCCAAGAGAGCTGTGATTTGTCCTTCGTACATGTCCAAATCAATGCCATTAACAGCAGTCTTCTTAACACTCCCACGTACGAAATCCTAGCATTCATCAGGTAGAATGTTAATATTCATTACTCGAGTAATACAATGTTTGGATGTGATTATCAGTATCGGAATAAGTTCCAGAGTTCCACTTAATAACGTGCTTTGCTTGGGAGGCGAAATCCCTTAAGTTAATTATCATATGGAATGCCAATAACAAGCTCGTGATACGTGTATGGGCGTTATAAGTTAGCGATATTAGTCGCACACAACTTTTACATGATGGGTTCCTCATGAATTGGATTCAGCAAATGGGGACTCATATTACACCGGAGATGCACATTGACCTTATAGAGATTCAACTGTCAACTCACTTGCATGGGTTCAAACATCTTTCTCTATGGGTCAGGTTGTCAGAAAATGTACAATCAATAGCTCTACACATCTATCAAATCGGCCTAATTAAGGTGAAAAATGATAAATACTAGGTAGCCTACATGTGAGTATTTACTATTGAGTCGATTCGACAAATCTGTCTGGTTATGTTTAACTGCATTTCGAACCTCATTTTTGTCTTAAATTCCGGTTATTTATTTATTATAAGATTTGTGAAGGCGAATTGTACATTTTCTGGCCACTTCATATTTATGTGTTTTCTTCCTCCCCACCTACCCAAAACTCTAGATCTAAGATCAAGAAGTTGAGCAATTAAGTAACCAGTCTGCATGTATAGAATGTTTGCCTCAAAGACAATAACTCTGATTACGTATAGCAAATGGCACGATGGAGGGTTCATACTGATTGAGACCCATCAGAAAACGGGACGAACCCCAAAGGGGTGAGTTCCCGTTTTCTGATGGGTCGAGATCAGTTTGAACCGGAACAGAGTGCCATTTGCTATTTATTACACACTCTATTTGGATGTTAAAAAGTAAATTTAACTTGTTTAGCCTATAGTTTAGCTCGAGGAGCCTTGATTCACCGCACTTTGTAAGCCCAAGTTACGCTGTCAGGACGACCTCATCTGGCCTATGCTGCGCCAATGAGATGTCTTTGGCCGAACTGTTCACGTAAACAGTTCGGTTGATACCCCCAAACTGCACCTTTCTAACTGCTCACGTGTGTAATAATTCTCATAACTACTCTTATATTTGATTATCTACAACAATAAACACCAATAACTCCAGATTGTGTCATTGTGTTATTTTTCGAGGTAATTTGGGGGCAATGTCACGAGACGGAAGACTTTAATTTTTCAGTATCATACAACTCTTTGCTTCCTTGCTCAATAAACTGAAGGCTCCATTTTATTCTAATGTCCTTTCAACTCATTATTGTGTAAGAAAGTACTAGATTTACCTTTCGTAGCTTGTGGAATGATATTCCAGTTGTCATGGTGGACGCACTCTTCTCAAAAAAGGGGGAAGGATTCTCCCTGTGTTCCAATTCTATATCTATATTATCTACTCTACTTCCAGTTTGCCCACACCAGTACCTTTTCTGATAGTCAAACAGAAAAAAAGAACAGTTTAATTGGTTTTTGATTGGCTTGCTTGGACAGAATTAGTTACAAATAGAAATAGAAATCGGTTTAGAAACATGAAACTCTCTGAGATGTGCAATAGAAATATGATATTCCTATTCATACTTACTGTAAATGGAAAGTAGATTGGCTTCGCTATTCCATATTCTCCTGGAAGTACAGCGTCAAAATACCACGTTATCACGGAGTAAAGCAGTGTGTCAACGATCAACATGATGAAGACATGGCCCATGGTAAAATTGTCGTTGATATTCACCGGTTTATAGAAATTTGACCACTGCATCCCGGCCCCTGCAAATTAAATTAATATCCTTGTGAATTTAGTTGTCGCCAATTCCTAAAGGCTGGTTTGGAATTATCTCAATTATGCAATGTCTTGATTGGCTATTAAATATTACTTAATGTTGCAGAAAAGTGACAGTTGAATTACAGTCTTTTGTAATATGTGAACATTCTGACGTATATTTCGTAAATTTGGTTTTATAATATAACATTTGTCTATCTGTTTGCTGCGCCATTAAATATCAACGTTTCCTGCAATCACAGGTGCGAAAATATTACCTGTTCCTTCGTATAATGATATCTGCAAGCAGCCAAAGGCCATAGCAACATTGTTGAAAAGGCATGTGGCCATTTTGGCTGCAAAGGATAATGTCTCGTATCTTTGGGCCAAGAAGAAATATGGAATGTATGAGAAGAGATATAGAATGCCCCCTGCAGCAGCCCCTGAATTTCCTGGAAAAGATGATCAATAAACATTATAATCATCCAAACTAACCACTTCAGGGTTATGTTCTACCCGTATCCTAAATTGTATTTTAAGTCCGTCGACCCTCTTACTCAAACATCATTAAACAGCATATAGATATGAAAGATTAATGTAAGGAAACATTTCACGTTCTGATGGTCCTTATGTATTGACGCATGGCGCCTGTTATCAATTGAATTTCAGCTATTTCGTATTTTCACCCTGTTGAAAAATTCACTCACTGTCTTATCACATGGAAAAATCAAACGTATTATTATCCGACTAAACTCTTATAGTGCTTATTGTAGTTTAATGGTAGTCTTCTCTCGTAATTTATGTACGATAGCTTCCTGAATAAAAGAAACTAACGCAACTTTCCGCGTTAATAATATTAGATGTAATTTTCACCATGCACCCCCCCCCCCCTCCCCACACACAAAAAATACATAGTGATAATAATGTGGATAATGTCACGCACCTTTAGTAAAGAATGTTGAGACGGCAAAGCAGAAAGTAATAATACTTATGCAGTACAGCATCAAGAAAACGAATACCAGGGACCCATCGGTTGCGGTCAAAATTGCACCTTTGCCCAGCTTGGCACAAAATAGGATTGTCATTATGATGACAGCAACTATGAGAAACATGAAATACTTGACAAACCAAGCCGCCCAATGTAGCCAGTTTGACAATCCCATCATTTTCATCGATTCCTGTAAAGGGAGTGGTATCATTAGCAAAATAAAGATCTCATTATTTTTAATGCACAAGGGATACCATGCAGCTATGTATTGTGATATCAACTTTCATGTTGCCTAACCATGAATTGTGTAAAATATCAATATATAAATTATCTTATGTCGTAAAATGCCATCAAAACTGTCAAACTAGCATATATCCCATATTGCAACCATATCGCCATGAGCATTTCCTTTATTTTTGCAATTTGGTTCAAGGTTGAATGATTAAATAATTTTACCTTAAGCTTTCGTTCCTTTTCTAGAACCACATCTTTGACAATATTTGGAGCTGTTATGATGAAGCTTAAGAGAATAATAAATGGAAATTGCTGTTGGATGACCAAAATGAATGGATCATCAATGAATGATGGATAAGGGTATCTTTTCATGCGAAGTTCAAGTTTATCCATTTTGTCTTTCGCCGCGTTGCCGCCGACCTCTTCAATAAGTGCCGCGTCTATTGCGCGTTGCAGTTGTAGAAAACCTTCCCTGGCATAATCTGCAAATGGTTATAGTTAATTCATATGTTTATTCACACCTAAAACATGTGTTATTTATATCTAAACAGCTCGATGGGTGTCTTTTGCCCATTTTCATCCCATTCATTCTCATTGATTATTCTTCGAAAAAACATTTGCCTTTGAAACACTATGATAAATCCATATTTAAAGTATTCCAATTAATTGATGCTTTACAATTAGCAGAACTCTATCCACATAAATAAATACTATAAATTTGTTTCTTTACTAATTATTATTCAAAATATTTTACTTGGCCTTCCTCCCCTGCTGTTGTTACTCCTAGGACCAAGGGAAGGTCGGATGGGGAACATCAACTCAGTATACCAATCACTCGTCAGTAAGAGATTGATGCGATTACTGCCCAAATTGGCAAACTGTCCCGCTCGTAGTCTTATCTTTAATGTAATGAATCGAATAGAACCCAATTGGATATTACAATATCTAGTCCAAGTCTAGATTAAAGTGATTAGAGATATATCTATTTTGATTCTAGATGTTTAGATGTTAGGGAGATAGGCCTAGCTATTCTGATTATAGATTCTAACGAATAGCCTACTTTGCTATTTCACTGATATTATAATTTATATGTAAATTATATTTAATTTGCTCCCATCGTCACCAAAAACAAGTAAACAGTTCATCTGTTTATTGATGAAGAAAACGCGAGGTGTTAATTTACTTTTCTTCGCACATAAAATTCAGCTAACTAACAACTTGGTGAATATTGCTCAAGTTCCGCGGTCGGAACAATTATGACACCGTATCCTCAGCGATTGAAACCTAAGACAACTGCAATGAGTTAATTTTAAAACATGAACACCATTAGCAACGACTGTTTACCTTGTACTTTATATTCTTTGTGAGATTCTTTCCTCCGGCACCAACTCCTTCTGTGAATACTATTCCCCCCAACACACCGGTATTGGTCACATTGTCAGCAGTTAAATATGAGACCATCTCCTCCTCCGTGTCAAAAGCAAGATCTGCGGACGACAACAATACACTCATACAAATACATTTGTGCTGTGTTATAGGGAAATGACTTACAAGACGCAAAACATTATATTTGTCAAATGTTTTTTTACAGGAACCCTTGGTCGAAATGTTTTCATTTTTGGAGTGTTTAGTGCTGCTTTCAGCATGGACATATATGTCGAATTTCAAGGCTGCTATTGAATGTAATTATGCATATCTGAGGTTATTCTAAGGAGTATATTTAACTTCATTATTAGTGATTGGCCATTAAGAAATATTGTAAACGTTTCGAAATCCATTCTTTTGCGACTTGTGACTCATTTTCCTGCGACACATCACATTTGTTAAATAATTGCCTTAATAATGTTCTGAACGATACAGAATTAATTCAAATTCGATTTCTCCCCTAGAAATTGTGCGTCTTAATTCATATACAATTATAAATATACATGTTTAGATACGAAAATGGACCATTTAATTGAGAAATGGTAGATTTTCTTTCAGGAGGAGGCTAATAAAAAATATATTACCATAATATATGCTACGTCACAGTTAAGAAGCAGACAGCCATGTATTCATATAAAAGGCTAGCGGCTACAAGGAACTGTACATGGGAATCAATTACGTTAAAATTAATACATAATTGTGGTCATGTAGGTAAATAAATATCCACGTCCTTATCAGGTATGTTTGCTCTATATAATTAATGTTGCCTGCAACACCAACTTTGGTTCCATAGCTACATGTACATAAAACCATGTTCACGGCTCAAATAGTGGTGGTTACCGGTGCACTATACAATTATGCAGCCAAAATGGCGGTGCATAATTTTATGCATAGAAAGCATGGAATCATGAAGCCCATGAACTTATGCAGCACGGCTGTAATATTTCATGCTTTCTACGCATGACATCCGTGAAACAATGCACCTTGTGTATATATTGCTATATATAAGTAGGGATGTGCTGCATAATATCATGTGCTGCATAATTTCATTCTATTAGGCATGACATATTGCAGCTGTGAAATTATGCAGCTTTTGTTTACAATCATTGGTAATGATGTGCTGTATAATCTGATGTGCTGCAATATTTCATGCTATTAGGCATGGAATATTGCAGCCATGAAATTAAGCAGCGTGTGTACATAACCTCATAATTTCACGAGTTGCTTAATTCCATGCCAGAACATAATATCATGAAAGACTGCAGCTGTGACATTAGGCAGCCATGAAATTTCATTTAGCTGCATAATTTCATACATCTCCTGCAGACATACATATATTTTTTAACAGTTTTTATTGCAGGTATACTACATATATATACGATGTCAACGCAATGACGTTCTTCCCATCCTTCCCTGCCTTAATTATATACAATTAAAACTTAAATAACAAGTTTGATGAGTTGATAAGGAGATGTTAGTTGTTAATAATTAATTCGGTAACGGTCGATGGGGGTGGGTGGGGGGGGGGGGGGTAAGACCAGGTGTGCATATCAACTCATATTATATTAAGGCTGATATAATAAGAGTTGTTTCATATATATTCTTAATCTTAATCTTAATCTGTCAAACTGTTTTGCATCGCGATATCAATTTAAACTAATTAGTTGGTATTAGGTATATAGGATCCACCAGGAAGACCTCCATTGGAGAGGCCGGCATCCTCTTCTGACATGATGTAATTTAATGAATCAGAATAAAAATACAGTATATATATATAATCTCATGTGTCCCAAGTTTCTCGTGTTAGCTTCTAAGTTGTTTCAAGTTTGGGCTAATTGATAGCTTGCTGCTTTTCAATCTTTCTCCGACCTCGGTCTGTATTGTGCCAATATTCCGGCGTTTTGTCTACAGCTATTGTACATTATGGTTACTGGAGTTGTTTTCTGAATTATTATTTCTTTGCTAAATTCACTTGCATGATATACGTAGACAATGTAGTAATACCAGCAGTGGAGGGTCATCAAGATGGTATAATCCCCTATACATATATATATAGTCCATCCCTCTCCTCAAATTGCATAATAAATTATCACTGAGACTTGTCCATGACAGTTATAGGCGGCACATTAACTAAAACTAAATTTGTATTATAAAGTTCTACAAAGGAATACATGTTTGGGGGAGTCAAGATAGTAGCATTAGGTATGAACAAATTATTGATATTATGGTACACATTGTATGGGTTACCTAACAAGTAATGATATATAGATGGATGAAAGGTTCTATGAGTGCTTTGCATACACGTACGCTACCAAGGGTCAGGGGGTTACTCTTTGAAAGATCATTCTACCAACACTCATGTTAAACTTGTGTGCTCTTACGAATAAGTGGGCTTATCATTATCTAGGAGGTAACTTATTATATAGAAATGAGCCGTGGAAGAATGTCGGCAATATTTAGGACCACACACTTTTCTACGCATCACTGTTGAGAACCATTATTATTTTTCCACAGATCAGTATCTGTATCTGATTTCAAGGCGAATTGCTGGACATGCATAACTGATAAATGATAAGTGCCGTTAACGTGATCGTGAGTTCGATTGTATACCTACATGGACTTTACCCAATGACCTATTTGATTACGATGTGATAGAAGTTATGTAAATGTATTGATCGATGTCTTATATACTGACCCTTTCCTGGACGTGAAAGATGCATGTTAAGATCCGTCGCCACCCTTTCGGCGATCCTGGTAGTGACATCCGTCACTGGGGTATATGCTAGACCCCATTTGTAGCTCCACCATGCGGGGGGAATTATCCAATTGTCCCCAGGAGGGAGTGGAGGCACAAAGGAACGATCGAACTTATTGACTGAAAAATCCGTCCAAGTGCTCGGAGAATCATATGTAGTAGATTCCACCCGTTGTCTAATTAACACGAGGATCAGGGCAAATAGAGTGGGTACACCCACTTCGAACAACGTCAAAATTACTTTCCTTTTCTGGATGAGCCAGTTCTTCCATAACAATAGCAGAAACTGACTTCCCGCACCCATGCTTGTTTTTCTTGATGATTTTACTGCTACAGCGCTTCATTCCAGACTGAAACGACCTGTCTTTCTTTCTCCGTTGAAGCTGAGATTCCTGCTTCCAATTTCACCGCTCACCTGTGTCACTGCTGCTCTTACCTGTTGCTTCCCTTCACGAGGTGCTATAATATCAGAGACTGGTCATATTATGTCTGTGCCTCCCACAGTCCACATACTGGTCACAGGCAATTTGAGTATCTCTGAGTCATGTTGCTAACAGATCACTTGACGTAAGTGTATGGATGCCCTGTGACGGCCCGGTATGTATCGATAAGGCATATCACGTGGTGTAATCGTGTGAAGATAGATAAATCATAATATTTGCATGGACATTAAGCAAAGCCAGATTAGGTTTTATAAGTTAGAATAGAAAGCCCACGGTATATTTAATCAGGGGGTCAAGGGTACGGATATATGACTTAAATAGACAGAGAGAGGACATGACGTGGTGATTGATATAGAAATTCACTTTGATCATGGTAGGCCTATAGATATGAACTCGTTCATGCCCTTCCCATTATGCACTTCCATTGAACATGATTGAAATGTGAATAGATGATTAACAACACGAATAAAAATAGATGCAGGTGGACTTCTTTTGTCCGTACGTGGCTGATTGTCCGGAAATTAGGACAAAATGGCATTCGTAACACAGGTGTGATGTTACTTAAGAACAGTTCAAAACTAATTTTCGTTATCATCAATTGTGGTGAGGCTATATATATGTAATCACTAACTCTAAAGTACATATATATAGGGAGATAGAAGGTAAAATGAGTTCATCCCATCATTTATTTACCTGTTCACAGAACGAAGGGGATAAAATACATACAATACCCAGATAATAGGGGACTAGACTATTCAGCGCAGGGAAAGGTTCCAGGGGCATGGACTTATGGGGGATTTGCATGTCCGCCATCTTGAATCTGGATTCACATGGAATTGTGGGAGTTGCATGTATGTCAGTGTAAAGTCTATAGAAAATATGTCATGTTCAGCATGGACCATTTATCGGCGCTCCAATGTTAATACCCGTGTTATATAACACAAGTTTCATAACACAAGCCTCCATCTTTCTGATCATGCATTTGTTTTTTATAGATCATTTAGAGAATGTATAATTACACAAATAACAATAGTATTAATAATGCAATATTCCTCCCTCTCCTGGGAGAGGAGCTGTCTTCTCCCTCTGGTGGAGGCAAAATATTCAGCACTAGCTAGAGCGCCTGGTCTAGGCTATACACAGAACATGCATACATCAAATCAAATCACAATAATCTCTGAAATAAAGTACAAGCAATGCAATACAATTGGTAAAATAAATGGAACTCACTATACCCAAAGGCTGAATTCAGGAAGAATTCAGCTAAAATAAAGAAACTAAACTAATGGACTTGCAGGGACCAAACCAATGGCAACAATTCCTGTCTACTATTTCACTCATTTTTAAAAGGGCTGGGAGATAAACGCTCAGGCTCAACGAAGGTATAGAGAGTGGAGAAAATTTATCGAAAAGTGGTGAGAAATAAATCTAGCCAGCTGACCAGCTGGTTGGTTAGTTTTAGTCTCGTAATATGAGCCCCCCAGCCCCCCCCCCCTATAATAGCCCTTGTTCAATAACCAAAGGCATGTAAGGTTATGGCGTAGATCCCCCTTTTGAACTCTGTTCTATTGTTTTTGTTTTTAAATATTTTATATAATATTGCTTCAACAATGATGAAAATAAAATAGAAAAATGTTGTATACGATGTATGCGTTAAGTTTCACTTTCCTTAAATAAAGTTGATATCATGCGTATATGCAGGATGGTAATTAGAATAGCGACGACGGTGATTAAAACGGTAAAATATAAATCATGAACTATTTGAACTAGCTGTTAACACATGCCTATAACTATGAAGGTTATGTGCGAAAGCATTCCAGGTACATATACATGTCCATTTGCTGTAAGGGGAGAAATTAAGGTTGTTAGTTGGTTGCCATGGCAATGTACGAGGTGCTGTGCGGTTTCACGGTGCTGTGCGTCGTTTAGTCAACTCCCCTATTGTTAATGACATCATTTCCGGTAGAGCTTGTTAACCACGCAGAATAGTTTTTCGTTTGTATCCCTGTAGACTTACTTATGGATGCAAGTGATACAATTAATTTTAGATTTATATTCTTTATTTCACGTCTCAGATAACATATATATAGTATTTCAATTCTTATTTTTACTATGTAGCCTACGATGTCCCTCCGGCTCCCCATTATCCGTTATATATGTTTGTATTGTTAATAATCGCTCTTTTCATTAAATTGTTAGTTCTTCTATTCCTTTTATTCCCTGGGAATTACCCTTGCCTAATGTTTAACATTTTAGTGACAAAGAAATACTAACTAAAGCAGGACCACAAGTATGGGAAGCCGTTAGGACATTTAATTATTCCATATTTAGAGATATCAATAAATATCTATTGATATCAAAAGAATCCTTTTTTGATATCTGTAAATCCTTTTTTGACATCCGTTAATCCTTTTTCGGTATCCATAAATTATTTACGGATCTCTAAATCATGTTTTAGTCCTATCTCTTTATCATTTAGAGATATCAATAAATCACGTCTTTGATATCACTAATTTGATTTATTGATATCTACAAATTTAATTACAAATATAGAAAATGTGAATTATGGATATCCATAAACGACTTAGTATATCCAAAAATCGATTTATGGATATCAATAATGTGATCTACGGATATCTCTCAATCATTTATGGATAAACGTAAATCTATTTTTTTTCGGTGAATCAACTTTTTGATATCGACAAATCATTTATTGATACCCATAAATCATTTATTGATACCCATAAATCAATTTATTGATATCAATAATCATATTTTTATATCTATAAATAGGAATTTAGATATCTATAATTCAAACTTTTGTTGATATCTGCAAATCGATTTATGGATATAAAAAAGATTTAATGATATCCGTAAATGATTAGGTTTTGGACAGGAAGTCCCAGAGCCAAATCTGCAGTTTAGTATACTACTACCCTAGGTATTGCCATCTGTACCCGGATTCTAAAACCCTTTTATAACAAGTTCACCCACTAATATCATGCATGAATGACCATTGAACGGTAACTTATTCTGCAAGGCTGTATATAAAAGGCTATTACACATAATGATAATTGAGTATATGACCTAACACTTAATGAAACAGGGCTCCGGTCTTGTCCATTTCACCCAGCAGTCTCTACGCGATTCCAATCGTCCATGAACCATCAGTTATGTAACAATTATGGTCCAATCTTGACTAAACATTGGGGTGTTTGAACTTGTATGGCACATATCTTGTAAAAATTAAAGGAATTTTCAGCTACAGAGCAACACATTGTGCTGAACTAAAATCCCGTTATTTCTCCTGCCAAACTCTAGCCCTTCTCCTCGCGCGACACCCCAGAATCGCTCTTATAAACGGTCATGTACGTACTAACCGAAATTGTACTGAATAATATGCTTGTTATAGATTATATATATCTGTTCTGCATATCCTGATCAAAATCATATAACCACAAAGTTTAGTTTAGGTGCTTCTGTGATAGCTTTAGTCAGACTCTCCATAACTTAAGGAAATAATTATTGTTCACGATTAATACAAAATGGGAATTAGAAAAGATATATGCTAGTTATCCTTTCCTGAAACTTTCCTTGTTTTAAAGCTAATAGTGTTTCCCGAGTGGTCTGATATACTTTTACCAGTCTGGTATAACTTTTTTATTGCATTGTGTCCGGAAAAGTCTCTGCGATGTCCCAATCGTTGACTATTAATGTAAAATGAACATCCAAGTTTACTAGGGTACATTGGAGTTGTTTTAATACACAAAATTGTTTTTAAGATTTGTGTAACGTTTAACTTGAGATGTCATCATGGTTTGAATAAATGATGTACAAAGCACATTGATGACATATAGGAAACATTGGCCATCACAGCACCTATAACTTTATTACAGAAATATGTCGTCAAAACCTGGGATTTTCAATGTGTTTGATTCTAAATTACATGTATATGCAAGAGAATTCTTATGTATAATAATAAGTCACGCGTAGTATTTGGCATTATTTGGCAAATAAATATTAATGAAAAATAATTCACAGGAAAGATTTCCCAAGAGGTCTAATGTCATTGACTATGGCGGTAACCAGCGATACGACAGGTATTTCTTAGGAGTTCAGCTGGCGAAACGTTATGTCTTCCCTTCAACTCTTCCTCCAATTCCTCAACAGTCTCTTCCACATAAGTATCACTCTTGGATTCATTGTCACATTCTCCTAAAACTAAAGCATTGAATGAAGCTTTCTCCAACATTCTGTGTCTGTCCCTTGAGAAAGTAACGTAGGAATAGTAAGAATCAAAAGCCAAGGAAACGCTATTGTCATAAAGAACCCTAAATCGTCCAGGAATAAACAAAAAGTTCACAAGCTGTGCTGGTGGCCAAATAACCCACTCGGCTTTCAATAAATCCAGTCCTTTGTCCTTCAAATCGTCCACAATCGAGCGCTTGTCGCCACCGTTGAGATAGCCGATCATGATTAGAAACAGGCCAATATTCACAGGAGAAAACACAACTTGATCTACAAAAATCTTTTTACAGACGACTCCCATGGACCTTCCTGGGAGGAATTTGTCAAGGAACTTGTACCAAAAATGACAAGTTGGTCCAATAATGAACCCAGTTATAAGGACTTGGCCGGTCCGTAGGTGGTCCCAGGATTTCTGCCGCTTGCACATCATCTCGTAGTTTTGCTGGAGAACGTCTCCCAAACAGCCCAGGCATACAGTGATGCCTGTGTTGGTGACAAGGAGGAACCTCTGAGAGAACATGACGCCAGTTGTCTCTCGGATATTTTTTTTTACTACTGGTAAAGTGAAGCGTCTCAAGAGGGGAACTCCATTTTTCAGCTTCCAGATCCGCCGAAGCAACATCATGGTAGTTCCTGTTTTCAATGGGAAGATTTCGACGGAAGATCTATGACGGGTAGTTCTGAAAGAGGTGTAAGAGATGATCTATACTATAAGTGTAAGCATATTATATACTGAAGAGATAACGGGAAATGTATTTTAGTTTGACAAGTCGTCTCATCATTTATTTCAGATAAACTATCTTGGGTATTCCTTCTGTCTCAGTAAATAAGATTTTTTTTTGTACAAATTTATTTATTCAGGTAATTTTTACAAAAATTATAGCACGCTCATCCGAAGATGAATTTTCGTTGTGCCCTGAGGTTACCATTAGCTTAACATATATATTGAAAGAGGGCATGATAAATATTACAACCATTCTAAATTTATGACAGATACAAATTATATTATATTTCGAAACAATGAGGGTGTATTGATGAGATGAGTGATATGATGATAATATACTCCAGTCTAGTTAGTGAATTACATATATCAAATTTGAGGTGTGAGAGGGTGCCAATGATTTTTGGACTTGTAACAACCACTTTGATATTCGATTAGGATGTATTTTGGAAGATACTGTCAGTATCAATGATCTCACGGTGAAGCAATGGGAATTTAGATATTAGACTATTGAAGCTTAGAGTATAATGTGTGGGAACTTCCGAAGTGAGACGTTGGCGTTGCGGTATCCAACGAAAGTAAAACTAAAAGGTCCTTTTAGTTTTACTCTCGTTGCGGTATCTAGGGAACATATATGTATAGGCAAAAACACTGCAAGATCTGTTGGATTAATTAATTAATTAAACCAAGCAAAACTAAATATTCCGCGAATCGAGAACCTAAAATAAAAAAACTTAAAAAGCTACTGGTAGGCTACTATTCTCAGACTGAGGTTGTGTAACATCCGTGTAACTTAGGCTCCTGGTGGTGGGGGGGGGGGGGGGGGGGGGCTGATTTCTCTTGTCACTACCAAGAAACAGCGATTGGCACTAAGAAAAATATCTTGCCGTTTGTCACTTAATTTTTTGTAATATGGACGTTTTTGATGAGAAGGTCCATTTGTTTGTCAGGCTAGGAAAGTGTGTAAACTTGTCAATTGTCACTGCGTGCCTATGTCGATTTGTCCATCTGAGAAAAGGCCATATATCGATTTGTCGATTTATGGCCCCAAGAGCCCTACTTACCGTAGCTAAGTCGTAGGATCAACCTCTTACACTAACTCTGTAAGTCTACAGTAAGAGCTTGATCCCGGACCCGGGGGTTGATTGAATCCGTCCTCTACATGATTTACATTTTACAAGCTTGTGACGCTGTGGCTTGTGTGAGTAAGCTGCAGTACTTAGCTTAGTAGGCTGTACGGCCTACACGGCTACAGGTATTAAAGTTAAACTGACCCCAACTGACCTTGGCCCTTGCCCCCAGAACTCTAACTCTAAAACTAAAACTGTAAAAGTACATGTAGTACTATTGGGGAGCGAGGCGAGATTTTGGTCACAACTTTGCTAATGTTAATAGCACAGCTTGGCATTCATGAAAATACAATGTCTGTTAAAGAGGATTTGTTATGTAACTTTCTAATATAAACACAAATGACAGCCCGACGCTTACCAGATGGTCCGCCCCCCAATGAAAAGCTATGAAACCAAGCGGCAAGGCCAAGGTCGACAACAACACGCTCGTGTCAACATACTTACTGGGAAATATGCTGTTTTTGACTAATGTTGACGAATAATAAATAGTATTTCTAAAGATCAGGTGGATAAAATTTACCTTATGGTAGGTACTCAGCCCCGTGCGATACCCACAGAACCCGAAGGTCACAATAAACATCCCGGTCGAACCCACGTTAGTTGTATAACGGAAGCTGCCATTTTGAAAAGGACTGTAGCGCCGTCAGCGGAAAGAAGGTGAAGTGCGTTGTTCGACCTTGACCTTAGAGTGTGGTACGAGTCCTTTACGCTAGGGGCTGACGCGCCTTGGATTCTTCCTGAGTTTGTTTGAAAATTTTTGCTGGACGTGACATTTTAAGAATTAATTCTTTTATATAAAACAACTTAACATAAATTACATAAATTTACACATTTTCGAAAGCTCGACTGTTTTAAATAGATTAGGCGTAGGCCTAGCTACCGCATAGGCCTACACATATTAAAATCATAATTATTAATTATTATGAAGAAGGTGTACCGACCGTACTCTACTGGAGATAACTCAACAGAAAACATCTCGCAATGATTTTTGTTCAGCAGTTTATTGATATTCTATTATTAATAATGTATTATTATTCTAGATTCACACTAGTCCATGGGCAGGGCCTCAATCAAATTTTGGATATTTTGGGCCTCAAAATCAGGACAAACAGTTCATAATAAGTGTTATCTATGGACATCACCAAGTTTGCCATGCATTATCTACTCAGGCTAAGCAGTTCGTCATAAAATTTGACAGATGGGTAACTCTGAAAGACTATATTTAGCCTATATATCTTCACTAGATTTTTGGGTAGGCCCTAGGCCTATATATGCCCTATCAAAACTGGATCAAACATTTGAAACATGAACGAGGACCCCAAAATCTGCTGCTTTACAAGAATTTTATGTTTCCTAAACATGTCTATTTCAGACAGCAACAATTTTTTTTAACATGATGACATATATTTTTGTTCCTTTATATATTTTTATTTTATTTCTAATATTCCAGGTCTTCTTTCCATCCTCAGGTCTTCTTTCCATCCTCATGTTCCTTGCTCTCCTGTTATCTAGCTCCTTCTCTCCATCTTTGTCATCTTGTCTTGTATCTCCTTATATCTTGTCCTTATCTCCTCATATTTCACTTTCTTGGGGTCGGTCCTCTCTTCCTCTGTGACTGTAGTGGGTCCATTTTTCGGTTTGAGACATGCTTGCCAGTTGCCAGTCTTCATGATCGCTATCACTGCCACAGGTCAGTGGGTGGTCGCCCATCCCTGGCCTGTGGTTATCCTGATTAATCAGGCCCAGAAACACTGACAGCTGTGGAGGTTGTGACTTAAGTGACTACGTGTGGGGTGTCAGAGCCTTCCTGCAAAGTCGCACTTGTAGAGTAAGTGACCCCCAACCTGGTGGACAGTCTACCCAATTGAGCCTACAGCCAGCACTCTCCCCTGGGTTGGGGGCGGCTGTGGTATAGTCAAAATCCTTGCCGACCATGGGATTCGATACCACAACCTCCCGACCTAGAGTCCTAAGCTCTACCACCTGAGCTAAGGAGGCCGGTTTTCCTTTATATATATTATGTACCCAGAGCTACATATGTACCCAGAGCTCTGGTGTACCATATAACCTACAGTATTATGTGTAGAAGATTTTGGGACATTAGGGGTTCACGGGGAGTTCAGTTGCCATTTTTGTTTTATTCACGAAAACATACAAAAATACAGCATTTCCTCATAGGCTTTCACACTAAAGGGGTAGGCTACTACTTGGAGTACCCACTGCTAGTGCTAGACAAACATGTCAATTTCAGACAGCTAGGCCCACACTTTTTTTTCACGCGATGACATACTTTGTTTTATATGTGTACGGTAGCATATAATTACTTCCACTATTATGTGTAGAAGATCTAGTGTCATTTGGCATGACCATTTTGAAAAATTTCGAAAAACGTCACGTCATGGCTAAACCTGACTCTAGCATCATTTGTGTGCATTAATGAAGAGATTATGGGTGCAATTTCGAGGAAAATGTCTTAAGATACAATTTCGGTGGATATCATTGCCGATTTCTATACAGTGATGTTGAAAAATGGGCAATAAATGGCGCTTCTCTCTCTCTTGCGTTCATCAATGTATCGGGTATGACATAATTGGTGCTGAGGAAGTAGCCTGTCAGCTTTTTCACAGAAAAAGTGGTAGTTATGTCTTGTCCAGTCATTCTTCACCAAGCTGGAGGCGGAAGGAATTTGTTTGACATATTTTATTCAGGATTAATAATTCCAATATAGCACGTTTGTTGTGGACTCTTCCATCCCTCTCTATCCTTAATGTTGGTCCCTCCCTACCCCCACTCCTAGCCTGTGCTCAGTCAGCTATTTAGGGAACTCTCCCATCCCTCTCTACCCTTAATATTGGTCCCTCCCTACCCCCACCCATAGCATGTGCCTATAGGGGAGTACTGTGTTACTGGTGGCGGCGCCGTCGGCACTAAAGCGCACTATGGTCAGCAGCCATTGGGGGACATCAGTCAATACACACATCAGTGTTATAGCATTGCGAGAGTGTGGCATTGAGAGTTACTTGTGAAGAAAAGACTCAAAAGTACATGAAATATTTGTTTTACATAAACGAAATCTTTCAGGCATATAGACATAGCTATAAGCTTAATTATAATTAACTTCAACTGGCATTATACCCTGTTAATATTTGTTTACACTGGCAGCAAAATGCGGACACTATAGGTTCAATATCCATCGGGCCTATCCCGATGGATAGACAGAGGTGCATATTGAACCTAGACACTCAAAACCTTCGCTTCTACCTCCCTTGCAAAAATTATTCGAGAAAAAACGAAGGCTGTGGTAACCCCAAAAGACCCTATGTCCGCGGAAATGGGAACAAGCATGCTTGTCATAATGGGGGGTACAAGTGATGATCGCCCCTTACCATGTCTGTCCGTCATGACTGCCCGTCGACGGGAGTCGGCGGAATAAAATTGCGTCGGTCTCGTCATGACTGCCCCTACCCTACCATGACTAAACTGGTCAAAAATAGTTTGAAATAGTCAAATGATATCTATCTGTTATTGTAATGTACAAGGTAGAAGTTATGATAGTGAATAATGAATTTTAGGCTAGCATTTCTTTCTGTCTTAGACTTTGTGTTGCAGTGAGCGACAAATCGCACAGGTGTGAGGAATGCTTCTGCCACCTTCACCACTCACAATGTACATGAGAAAACAAATAATTATATGGGTCAAGTTACCAAATTACTTTTTATCACATCCAGGCCACCGTCAAGAGCATATGTACTAACTTGCTATTGTATGTTTCATAACATACAGTTTATAAAACCTGTATAGTAACCTGATAAGTGTCAAGTGTCAAAACCTGATAAGTGTCAAGTTGTCCTCCGAGTCCACTCACGACCACTGCGCATCGTTTTCGCGCACAATATGGCGGCGCCCATACAGTAACACACTACTTCGGTATAGTATCCTACTACCGTCCCGTCCGCCCTCTGGTGTGGAATACATATATACCACAGTAGTCTACATCAAGGTTTTGGGGGAGTTAACAAAACTTGTGTTGTTACCAATGTTTAATATAAAAAATGGTGAGATTTAATATATATTGGGTAATGTGGATAATGAGATGGTACAGTTTATAGGATTCCAATGTTTATATATTCGTAGTAGTAAGTAATCATATATCACGAGGCCCAAAAGGGTCAATTTCCCCAGGTCGCCTAATGACTTCTATGGGATGACACAAATAGACAACGCACAAATGTTATTATACCTTAATTGGTGAAGAGGCTCCTGAGTCGCCCAGCTTTTCTGTACCATAGAATCAAAATGAATACCATCAGGTAATCTCCTTAGGAAGTGCCTAAACATCCATTTACAGCCGGAATGCACGTTATTTATTAGATGAACGTGCCTAACCATTCTCTTTGTGTTAAAGTGTCAGTAAACCCCCAAATATTATGAGCAAATCCATTTCCTTGCTATTATTGAAATGTAAATTTTTACTTAATTCAAGTTATTATTTAGTGAGTTTTACCCATTTAAAGGAGTGAAAAAGTAGTTCCACAGTTTAACACTCCATTCAAGGCGCCACTGTTTGCCTACGTCATAAAGCTGCGCCAATCTTGAAATGTACATGCAATGAACATAACAAACAACTCTCATAATTGCTGCTAGAAAGAAGGAGGGTGGGGTGGGAGGAAGGAGTTTGACCAAAGCAGGTTTTCAGACCAAACCAAACTGTGTTACATGTATAGTTCTCTGGTCAAAACAATGGCTGAAAGCAGTGACAGTGAACTGTTTCAATTGCTGGGAGATTGGGGGGGAAAGGTAGGGAAATTATGTTCATTTCTGGCACAGCTTTGTGATGTCACACAGCACTCTCAGTGCCCTCTTGTGCTAAACAGACCTTTTAAACTAAGCTTTCCCAATTCGTGCCTGTAATTGACTATAAGTTAGACATAAATGGAAGTAAAAAAATTGAGACTTGGCTGTTGTATTTATGGCTCCATGAAGTTTGTTGTCCTAAAAGTGACCGGGAACCTGTTAACTGACCCTTTAAGCATCAGTGAGCGATAATAAATGAAACCTCTGCAGTAAAGGACTTTGGTGGGTCAACGAAATATATAAGATTGATATTTGTTACCCTGAACAAAAAAGCAAGAGGAATAATCTTTTTCACACATTTTCGATTTTGTTTTCTTTATTACAGATATATACCTTTTTCATTTCATTTTACAATTTTCAAAAGATATTTAGTGAACATTCTGGGCTTACGTATTATGTATTCATGCTACTAACAGCGGTAAACATCCAACAAATGAAAACATTCCAAGCAAGGGTTCTTATGGGAAAATATTTAAAACATATTGACTAGCGACTTGTGACTCATTTTCCTGTAACACATCACTCATTGTGAACATCATTGCGAACATGGCACATGTAAATGCAGGCGAGCTACCTTATGAGTGGAGATTTCATTCACTTATGTTCGATTCTGCCTTGTTCACTTCATGAATAAAACTTTTGGATTTTACCAAAGCAGATTGTAAACCGCGAATACAATTTTTTTTTTACACTCCTTTATTTTCACTTTCTTATTATTCTCTCTTTTTTTCTTATTTTTTTCTCTCTTATTTTATTTCTAATTTTCCAGGTCTTCTTTCCATCCTTATGTTCCTTGCTCTCTCTCCTTTTATTGTCGGTTATCTAGCTCCTTCTCTCCATCTTTGTCATCTTGTCTTGTATCTCCTTATATCTTCTCCTTATCTCCTCATATTTCACTTTCTCGGGGTCAGTCCTCTCTTCCTCTGTAACTGTAGTGGGTCCATTTTTCGGTTTGAGACATGCTTGCCAGTTGCCAGCCTTCATGATCGCTATCACAGACATAGGTCAGTGGGTGGTCACCCATCCCTGGCCTGTGGTTATCCTGATTAATCAGGCCCAGAAACACTGACAGTTGTGGAGATTGTGACTTCAGTGACTACGTGTGGGGTGTCAGAGCATTCCTGCAAAGTCGCACTTGTAGAGTAAGTGACCCCCAACCTGGTGGACAGTCTACCCAATTGAGCCTACAGCCAGCACTCTCCCCTGGGTTGGGGGCGGCTGTGGTATAGTCAAAATCCTTGCCGACCATGGGATTCGATACCACAACCTCCCGACCTAGAGTCCTAAGCTCTACCACCTGAGCTAAGGAGGCCGGTTTTCCTTTATATATATTATGTACCCAGAGCTACATATGTACCCAGAGCTCTGGTGTACCATATAACCTACAGTATACCACCTGAGCTAAGGAGGCCGGTGTGAATATGATTTTGTTTTTGTTTAAAGATTTTATTTAAAGACCAGCCGTTAGGTGAAAACTGGATTGGTGAAGTTACACCCTTCCACACACAGCTTTTACTCAATGTGGCCTCGGTACCCCTCCCCATGTTGGTCTTCCCAGGCTATCTATTCCTTTTTTCCTCTCATTTGTCTTGTCTATCTTTACTTACTCTCAAAGAACGCAGCAGAACTAAAGTTTCACAACAGAGCACTTTGAGAAAAAAGACAAAACACCGAAACAGTATTGAAATATAAATTAAATTGAATGAGAAAGAAATGTATCCATACAATGAATATGGTTTTCCTGACTGGCCACACGACAAATACTCCTTTATTAAATCATCATAATGCAAATCTTAAGACTTAACATATCTATACATGTATAGCGTTAATAAATGTTTTTCACTCTTTACAAACTTAATTATTGGTTAAATTTGTGATTCCTAGAATAACAATATCATGCTTTATGGTCTGCATAACAATATATCCATATAGCATCTCTATTTGTTGATCGAAATTTGGTCCAATCTGAAGTAATTGGTTCTAGATTTAATTATTCTTTGTCGAGAATCCTTAATATTTCAATTAACCCATTGACTACATTTAGAATATTAGTTACAAATCTTTGAATATGAAGAGTTGCTTTACATTTCCATTTTTCAGTTACATTCTTCATTCTTTAGAAGTCATCAGGGGTATCAAAACACATACTTATTAAACACAACTTCATATTATAGACAGTTCAGAATTAAAACATTTTTACAGCACATATATTAACATTCGAAATAATTATAGTATAAAGTACCCGTAACTTTTACCCCACGTTGTATCGATCTTGATTCATTCTTGGTAATATGTATCCAGTTTAGACCCCTATATTTCACAGCAAAGTGTCACAAGATGAGTCCATTTTGAGTCCCTGGTGTTTTCTTACACCAGCTACTTTTAACCTTATTAATGGTATGAACAACTATAGGCCATCAGGTGAACCCCAAAATAGTGATTTTCGTTCCAGCATCTGGGCACTACTATTTATTAGCAGATTCCTTTTGCTAATACCCTATATCATAATATCCCAAAAGTTCTCCATGCAATTCCTGGCAGATTGTGAGTACTTGGGCATTGATTCTGACAATGCAAAGCTGATGGAGCCGACGGCCTGGCTTCATTTTTAATGATGGTTTTGATAGATCGTCATTTATTTGACCTGTTTATTTGTTGAATGTTGAGTCTTCGGTCATACCAATGATTTTTGGTTAATTCCAAATTTCCGGAATCGCCTGATTCCAAATCTGCCAATGACAGGGCCCACACCTAGCTACAGGGTACATCAACGAACATGTAGATCTATATATAGGAAAGGTTAGGAGCAACCATTGTGCAACAAATGGTTAATCATGGCTATTCCTGCTTGTTTATGGACCCTACGAGGAGGTGATTCTGCTCATTTGTTGAAATTCTTTGTGCAATACACTTCAGGTATCCAGCATAGGTTGCCCTATAGTCACAATCTGTACAATCATAAGACTTCTCCAGTATGTATTCTCCGGGTTCCTGCCTGTGGTGCCCTATAGTCTCATGCAAACCCTCAGGTGTCCTGCTGCTGTTGCCCTACAGACACACTATTTACATTTAAAAGGCTTTTCTCAATTATGTGTTCTCATGTGTTTCTTCAGACGTCCAGCCTCTGTTGCCCTATAGTCACACACAGTACATTTGTAGGGTTTTTCTCCTGTATGTGTTCTCATGTGTATCCTCAGGTTTCCTTTCTGTGTTGCCCTATGGTCACATACTGTGCATTTATAAGGCTTTTCCCCAGTATGTTTTCTCATATGAACCTTCAGGTCTCTAGCCTCTATTGCCCTATAGTCACACACAGTACATTTATAAGGCTTCTCTCCGGTATGTGTTCTCATGTGAACCCTTAGATTTCCAGCTTGCCCTGTCCTATAGTCACACTCTATGCATTTATAAGGTCTTTCTCCAGAATGTGTTCTTACATGAGCCCTCAGGTTTCCTGGCACTGTTGCACTATAGTCACACACAGTACATTTATAAGGCTTCTCCCCAGTATGTGACCTCATGTGTCTCCTCAGGCCTTGAGCTTGTGCTGCCCTATAGTCACATACAGTACATTTATAAGGCCTTTCTCCAGTATGTGTTCTCATATGTCTCTTCAGGTCTCCAGTAACTGCTGCCCTATGGTCACAAACATTACATTTATAAGGCTTTTCTCCAGTATGTGTTCTCATGTGAACCCTCAGATCTGCAGCCTGTGCTGCCCTATAGTCACATACAATACATTTATAAGGCTTTTCTCCGGTATGTTTTCGCATGTGAACCCTTAGGTGTCCTGTGTGTATTGCCCTATAGTCACACTCGGAGCATTTATAAGGCCTTTCACCAGTATGTGTTCTCATGTGAACCTTCAGGTTTCCTGCCACTGATGCCCTATATTTACACTCTGTACATTTATATGGTTTTTCTCCAGTATGTGTTCTCATGTGTTTCTTCAAGTCTCTAGCCTCTGTTGCCCTAAATTCACACTTAGTGCATTTATATGGTTTTTCTCCGGTGTGTGTTCTCATGTGTACTTGCAGGTTACTTGCCCATGCTGCCCTATAGTCACACTCCATGCATTTAAAAGGCTTTTCTCCAGTGTGTGTTTTCATGTGTTTCCTCAGGCCACCAGGCTCTGCTGCCCTATAGTCACATTCTGTGCATTTATGTGTTTTTTCACCAGTATGTGTTCTCATGTGTACACGCAGGTTTCCAGACCGTGCTGCCCTAAATTCACACTCAGTGCATTTATATGGTTTTTCTCCGGTGTGTGTTCTCATGTGTACTTGCAGGTTACTTGCCCATGCTGCCCTATAGTCACACTCCATGCATTTAAAAGGCTTTTCTCCAGTGTGTGTTTTCATGTGTTTCCTCAGGCCACCAGGCTCTGCTGCCCTATAGTCACATTCTGTGCATTTATGTGTTTTTTCACCAGTATGTGTTCTCATGTGTACACGCAGGTTTCCAGACCGTGCTGCCCTATAGTCACACTCTGTACATTTATAAGGCCTTTCTCCCGTATGTGTTCTGATGTGAACCCTCAAGTCTCTAGCCTGTCCTGTCCTATAGTCACACTCTGTGCATTTGTATGGTTTTTCTCGAGTATCTGTTCTCATGTGATTCCTCACATTTTCTGTTCTGTATATAAGCAAATGTTTCTCTAAACTTCTACTCTCTGTAAATCCTTCAACACATGTATGACACTCATGTAGTTTCTCCCCTGTATGAGTCATATTATGATGCATCATACCTTCTGACAGTAGAGTAGGTAGACAAGTATCTTTTGCTGCCTGTCCTGTCTCCATGGATACGTTCTGTGCCAACATCAAGGATACCAATCAGTGTACAAAATTCACCCTGCCACACTTCAGACCCTGCAAATAGGACAAATATGTAGAATCAAGGAGATGTATATAATATATTGGTTATAGTAACAGGTTTTCACTGTGTCTTACCGAAGAGCTATATGTTCCATGCAGCTAGAAATCTCTCATGGTACAGACTTGTGAAACTTTTGTACATTTCTTACCATACCTTCATTCTCATTTGCGCAATTATTTATGAACTGGCCCATTTGTTTATCCCACTACAATAAATGTTCACAGGAACCTTCCTTAATCAATGTCAAAATGCATAAATCATGGAGGATGCCTAGCTTTACAGACAACCCATTCAAGTGACCTATTCACACTCTTGTATGTAGTATAGCAAGGGTCAGGGTCGGTGGTTCAGCTAGGAGGATGTCCAAGTGTAACTTTAAAGCTGCATTCTCAGCTATTACGACAATTAAAATCCCAACCACTATTTTCATGTTATGACTATTAGGACTGGATTTATTCGTTTTCTGCTGCTGTTATATGTGTATGTATACAAGAAAAAATGAAGTTGAATCAGCCAAGCAATATGTGAAAGGAAAGGAAAGGAGCTCAGCAGGGTTCCAAAATATATAAATGAGGACTTTAGTCAAATGACTTTAAGATGGGTTGGCAATCATGCTGACAACTTTTTGAGGTTTCACCTGATAGTTGGGCAGGTGAAATGTTAGTCCCACCTGTCCAAACAAGGTTTCACCAGACCAAACAGAATAATAATATTATAGACAAATAGGCGATTCTGTCAACTATGACTATAGAAAGTTTAGATATCTTTAGATATCTCTAAATTGCATTTTTAGTGATATCTGTAAATAATTACCTCTAAATACCTCTAAATATTTATTGATATCAATAAATCCTTTCTAGATATCCGTAAATCCTTTGGAGATATACGTAAATCCTTTGGAGATATCTGTAAATCATTTACAGATATCTCTACATCGCATTTTTAGGGATATCTGTAAATAATTTATGGATACAATTATGCAAACGGAATTACAGACATAGAAAAACAGATTTACGGATTAGTATGGAAAGCCATTTATACATATAACCAAAATATACAGAATTTTAGTAATACTTTTCCTAATCTACCTAACCATATTCCTGATTAGCCTTTTTTTTCAGTGAACTGGCTTCCTATTTTGCGAAAATTGGCCCAGCTCGGGGGCCAATCCGGAATGTGCCTACTAGGTATGCCTAGTGTTTTTCTGAAGTAGCAGGGTGTCTAGAGAATTAGATGCTAGCTCGGAGTAAACTAACAAAAGCTATGCCCCAGTCAGGAATTGATGAAGTCTAAGTAGAAATGATGGAAAGGGAAGATTAGCTAAATATTAAAAAGCACAATTTGGGAATTTTAGGAAGTTTCCGATTTGGTTTCTAATTCTCGGCCAACCCGGAACTAAATTTCCCAGTTTGCATGCATTTTCAATGGTGAATTTGTCAGTCATTTTCCGGGTTAGCCTACTAATTCTCCCGGTTTGGGGTTAATTCATAACATGTATAAATGGCTTTCCATAGATTAGATATCTAAAATTGATTCATGGATGGTTTCTAAGATCATCCTATGGAGTATATTTAACTACTTTACTAGTAATTATCTATCCATAAATAATGCAAACTTTTTAAATGGTGATGAATCGATTTATTAAACTTTTGTCTCTTACCATATGTGATGTGTCACAGATTATGAGTCACACGTCACAAAATTGATATTTTTCAAAGTATTATATTCACAAAAACTCTTTGTAGGAAAATTCTCATTGTTGGAGTATCCAGCCCTTTAAATGGTATGAATACATTTATAAAGTTTCAAGACAGTATATTAAAAATATCCTTGCATTTTGAAGGTCATCTTCATTAGAAATGTGTTTAATCCCATCTTTTCAAATATGATCTATCAAAATCTATTTTGTGACTTGTGACTCATTTTCCTCTGACACATATACATGGCACAATTTGTAGTCGTTTCACCGTTTGTAGTTATATATAAATTAAAGAATGAAAAGACCTACCTGATGTATAGTGATATTATGTGGATTTATAACGTCTGTATTCTATGGGTCCTGCTATACTGACTGATTGTAATCGAATGATTTGACCATGCTCTGTCCAAGGGTCATAGCTGGGGGCTTTATCTTTACCTGATAGATAACACATGATTATATAATTCCTACAGCTTAGATAATGGTGTAACAATTGAGACTACACCACATGGTAAGTGTTGTGAGAACTAGTATAGCACTAGCTGATTATGCATAATAATGGTCTGCAAGCTGGTCGTGTCAATGGAGGTAGATCTTTACTCTGGGGAGACTTCCATCCAAGTGGTGGGGGGCTTTGTCAGGGACCGTGGTATACATCGAAGCTTCTCAGTCCTTCATGACCTCCCTACAGAGCAACATTACAAGTGAGATTGGCTGATCATTAACTTAATCTATAGCTTAGTTTAAGAAGTACACGGGACTGCAGTACAAGTCGATTCCCTACAAGCTCACCCTCTAAACGGCCTTCAGTAGACTTGTGTAAGTATATTTGATTTCATTTGAAAAAAACTAAGCTATCATATTGATATTTAAATTGATTTTTTTTCTAAAAAACGAATCTTGAATGAAATACAAACTGTCATATTATAATCTATAGTTGACTTTGTTTAAAAAATGAAATAATGAATACAATAAAAACTATTTTATTAGATTCACGACCATCTAGACTAAGGCAACTTAAAGTTGCTTTATTGAAAACATAGCTGTGATAAACCACCATAATGGCTGTACTGAAGACGGGGGAATCTGAAATTACAACTAACACTTTTTGTCTGTCCCGCTGACCTGATTGTACAATGATCCAGAAAATAGTAGCTAAACAATATAATATAAGTTATAAGTGCAAAAATAACCCAGACCTCAAAGAAATTGCAAAAAAAACCGTTTTAAAATAGTTCCTTTTGTTAGAGGTGTTCGGAACAACATATAAAATTGGACAAAAACCAGGCACGGAAAATGCAAAATCAACATGACCGCCACTAACAATTTTAAATAGCATAAACGGAACCACAAAACCAACATGTCGGCTCCTATACTGATAAATTGTACAATACTAGTTGTTCTATGTTTGAAGGTGTGTAGAACTCTTCAATACTTATTCTGTTTGAAAGACAGGTAAACAGGCCAGTCTGGCCCTATGTTTTATTCCACGATTTGGCCGTCAGAGTGAAGTATATCGGATATACTTCATTCTCACGACCATGCAGTGAAGTATTTGAAGGCTTATGCAGGAACTCCACTATGAGAAAAACGGCAAAAAACGGCTGCGACGAATTTTTTGTTGCCAACAAAAAACTGGTCCTTAAATGTCGGCAACAAAAATGCCAGTGGAGGAGGATTAAATTTGTTGCCGATTTCTCTGGGAAGTGTTGTATATACCTTGAGATTTGTTGCAGGGCCACTCTTCCACTTAGCTGGAATTTGTTGCCATCATGAAAATTGTGTTGGCGACGTATATGGAATTGTTGTGAATGCTACTCCACTATATGGAAGTGTTGCCAACATCTTCTCATAATTTATGATCCTTATTTATAATTCATATCTCCATAATTCTCAGAGATTAGTGAATCATATTTGGGTGTTGATGTAAGCACGACCTGCTATTAATTTATTATGGAAACAAAAGTTGTTGTTTTATTCCAAATTAAGCTTTGGTAGGTAAACATCTACTTGCCACCAACCAAACCCTAGCATATGGTTCACCCGAATATCTGAAAATGAAATATATACAATAGGTTTGTATTCTCTGCTATGACAGCTCTTCATTTTGTACTTTTAAAAGAGAGGAGAGACAGGAGAGAGTCTAGAGCTAGAGAGAGAGAGAGAAAGAGAGAGAGAGAGAGAGAGAGAGAGAGAGAGAGAGGGAAGGGTACATAATTTCATTTGATACCTCAACATGTTTATTTAACTGCTCTACATTCACCGAAATAATGTCTACAATTAAGTCTGAATACTTATGCTTATTACTAAAAAATTATTTAAGACTTTTACACAATTTAAATTGTATTAAATACCCCAACATATTTATCCGACTTTCCTAATTTCATATGATTACTGCGCAATTATTTGTACCTCTATTTCCAATCGTTGGTAAAGTAGCTATAAAATAAACTCTATAGGATGAGCTATTCGCCGAAATAATATCTAAAATTATGTCCGAATACTTATGCTCATTACTCAAAAACTATTTAAGCCTTTTACACAATTTAAATTGTATTTATGTATAGGACTAAATATTCACACAATTGAAATAATTCCATATTTTATAATAAGCCCTGGAGGGCCGTCACATATCGTAACATCCTTAAAAAATTGTTACTTGTGTCCCAGATTCAATTCCCTACCAGGCCTATGATAATACAAGGAGGATCATTTTATATGATTGTAAGAATACATTGATTTGAGATAATGATAATAAACCAAAAATATACTTTTACAGAAGTGGAATGGATCTTAGATATAATGGACAGGTGCCTATTTGTCAGAAATCCATTTAAAACAACAGTAAAATGTAGTTTGATAGACCAAAATGTCTTAATTATGCTTCAACTGGCTGCCTATGCACCCACGTGCTAGTGTTGTGTTTCTGAATTATAGGTCATTCCTGTCTCCAAGGCTGTGATTGGCTGTGGGGCAAGGTCGTGCGGGTCAAGGTCAAGAATTTTGTTTGCGCGCCAAAAAATTTAGCTGCAACACTTTTTTACAGCTCCTCCACTAGCCAGGCGCAGCGCCGACAAATGGACCGTGGCAACAAATATCTAATCAAGTTAGATATTTTGCAATTGTCTGCAACAAATAAATTTGTTGCAGACAACCTATTTTACCCCTCTTCCACTAGTGATTTTTGCGCGCCGACACCGGAAAAAAGTGTTGTAAACAATTTTTAGGAATGTCGGCGACACCTTTTGCCTGTTGGCGCCGTTTTTTTCTATAGTGGAGTTCCACTATTATACCCCCCTAGTATCGAGAGTACCTGTAGGACCCGCTGTAGGGAGTCCCTTTTTTTTCGGCCGCCTGGTCTGATTGGAAAGTTAATTGATTGATTTTGAATTAATTCAAACCTACTAGAATTTATTTGTCAAATGCTTAATTCTGTCCATCCCTAAATAGTTGGCAGCAAAAATATCGAGTAAAATGATGTTTTATTTAAGGTTTAAGTGAAAATAGATGTGTGGCTTTGTTTAACGGAAGTGGCATTAGAAGGAGACACTGTGCTGAATGTTTGAGATGAAAGCATGGAAATTCTTATTTATTTTTACATTTGACATTGGATAAAAGCAAGAAACCACAGTGTGAAGTACTTGGTGAACAATACTCACCTCGTATAAGGGGCAAAGCACTTGGTTGTGGTTAATGGGCCCCTCCCAGGGTAGAGGGTGGTTAATTGAAGAGTGCCTCAGGGAACCTCTTTAGGCCCATTGCTAATTTGCAAAAAATGGGAACACTAACCTTAAGAACCCTTCCTGGGGCAGCCAGTTATAATTATTATTTATTCTAGATACAGAAAACCATACTTCCCCTGCAAGCCCTATCCGGGCGGCATCTGTTTATATAACTCAATTTTTTGCTTTATTAACCGCTCTCAATATATCACCAATGGACGCCTGCGAGAGCCTGTGGGCCCATTTCATAAGAATTGACCATCATGCATAGATCATATTGGGCTCTAATGAATAAAAGTAGATATATAAAATGCACATATCTCTGCTCTATTGCTACTTTACAATGCCTGTTCTCTTTACCGTTCGAATTGCCTCCTCTGTGAGTCTTCTTTAAGCCAAATTAGATCATATGTGATGTGTCACAGGAAAATGAGTCACAATGTTAACATTAAGGATATCTAGAAAGTATTTCTATATTTTGTGTTTGATTTTGTTTTATGCTTGAAAAACGGTTTGTAATACTTCTGGGTGAACAATTATTACTAGTAACGTAGCCAAATATACTCCATAAGATTACCTTAGAAATGCAAGGATAATGTTAATTAAATACACTGTCTTAAAGTTCATGCGACTACACTAGATAGCCGCAAAATGAGAACAATCCCGTTGTAAAAGATCAATTTTGTGACTGATAACTCATTTTTCTGTACTACATCTCATGTCTATAATGCTACCATTTATGAGAATGGGAAACCCGATGTGCATTAGAAAATCCGCCAATGTATGCAGAAGTGCATCTGAGCAGTACAGAACTGTAAACCGCTCAAAAAAGCAGTTCTGCACATGGTGAAACGTGCCTCATCTGATGCACTTCACAATGTATATCAAAGTTCCAAATATATTTCAACCAGGTGCACATGCTGCATGCAGTTAAATTATTTTAAAACAGGGTAAACATCCTAAAGATTGGTATCATTGGAATCCGCTTGATCTCATCTTTCCAATAGGGTGATATCTAAAATTCTTATTTTCTTGTGACTTATGACTCGTTTTTCTGTGACACATCACATATTCTGTCCGCCTATTTTCTCCCTTTTTTTTATGTGTGAGCAACATGCAGCATTGACAAGTGTTCAATGTGCGACATTGCTGCTATACAGGATAGTGTATTCATAAAAGCCTGATGTTTGGCTCGCATATATAGGTTATATGTCCATATAAAATCCTCAAAATTGAGTCCTATATATATATGGGTGGGTTAAATCAGGTTTGTCATTATGGCAGTTTTTAGCCTAATTCATACATAGAAAAACAATTGTATGGCATTTGAAAAAGTAGGAATAGTTCCTTTATTTCACCTTTGAATGTAGTCAATACGCAGGGCCCATTGAGTTAACACTGAGATGGGTACATATGGGTAAAATTCGACACGATTGACACGCGACACGGCCGCTAAATCACGGGCGACACGGCGACACGGTCCCCTTAACGTGCGACACACACAGCTTCCAAAAAGCTGATAAAATTTGACACACGACATTGAGAAATGTATTAAAAATCGACATGAGACACACTGATTTATTTAACAGGTGACACACGACATTGTATCGACCGTTAGTATTAATTAATGTATTGCTTAAAAAGTGACACGAGACATCATTGAATTGTTTTAAAAAGTGACATGGGAGATGGAAAAAATTCTTATCTTGCGACACTCAGACACAGTCATAAAAAATGGGACCCATATGTAGGCCTACCCCTACTGAGAGCGCAATTCAGTCCTGAGGACGATATGACGGAATGAATATAGTTCTCCAACGATAATAGTATTATCGCATATAAATGAGTTGCAAAATTTTTAAAAAAACATGAATATGTTTAAAAGAGTAATTTACTGCAAAAACGTAAGTAAAAGAACAGTGCAGAATTAAATAATTTTGCGTTCTAATATAAATTATAATAGTCCACGCGGGTCGGAAAAAACGGCCTGTAGAAATACACAAATGCATCATGACACCCCATGAGGGCATGACGGGCGTCATGATGTAAACAAAGATGTCAATGTCAACAAATACTAACATAATTTAATTTTACCAATAGATCTAGCATGCTCGAGTACATTTTAATAAGTAACGGTGAAATAAATAGAAAAAAAACGCGGGAAATCCGTATCATCGCTTGGCTTCGGTATCCACCCGCGGGTTGGGTGGATATCTCTGCCAGTCACCGATACGGCTTCCCGCTCCGTCCCTTGGTCATTTTTGTCTTATTATTTCACCTTTGAATGTCGTCAATACGCATGGCCCATTGAGTTAGCACTGAGAGGGCAACTCAGTCCTGAGGCCGATACGACCGATACTGAGGCCAATACTGAGGCCGATAGTTCCCTAGCAATTATAGTATTATCACATATAAATGAGTTGCAAAATTAAAAAAATAATTGAACATGTTTATTATAGTAATTTGCTGCAAAACAATAAGTAAAACAACAATGCCTAGTCCCGACCCTCGTGGGTCGGAAATAACGGTGCGTAGAAATACACAAATGCGTCATTACGCCCCATGACGGCCGTCATCCGGGGCCGTCATGATGATAGTCTCTAGGAATCCTGGACGTTTGGGCCCCGGGATCATTGGGCCCCGGGATCATTGGGCCCCGGCCTGGTCGATTGGGCCCCAGGGCTTGGACGATTGGGCCCCGGGCTTGGACGTTTGGGCCCCGCTGGGCCTTGGACGTTTGGGCCCCGACCTTTGGACGTTTGGGCCCCGGCCAATGTGTATTCATGAATCATGCTGGGTCAGTCAGTCAATACACACTATGTGTATTCATGATTGGTCAGTCAATCTTGGACGTTTGGGCCCCATAAATATACATATGAATACACATTTCCAACGAATACACCTTCAAATACTGGCTGGAAAAAACAAATTTTGTATTCTTATTGTCCACCATATGGTCTCCTAACGAAATGATTTATCATTTGATTCATTTATATTTAGGTATTTTAATTCACAAAGAATGTATCAAAGAATACATCAGTTGGACTGATGTACTTGTATGGAATTGTGTATTCGTATGGGGGGGGGGGGGGAGGGGGGAGTCGGGGGGGTTGTGTATTCTGATATTTAGGGGGCTGACCCAGCATGAATACACACATATACAATATGTGAATACACATATATGTGAATACACGATTCACTAGTGTGTATTGACTGAGCCAGCATGAATACACATGTATATATTCACTAGTGTGTATTGACTGACCCAGCATGAACACACATGTATATATACACTAGTGTGTATTGACTGACCCTGCATGAATACACATATCCGGGAAAAAAATGGAACACGGAAAAAAAATTCCCCCCGACCCCCAACTTGATAGAATACACAAAGTAAACAACCAAAGTGTAAAATGAAAACATGAACCCTCCCCCTCCCCTCCCCTCCACCCCCAAACGTCCGATTAAGGCCCAGCGGGGCCCAAACGTCCAAAGGCCGGGGCCCAAACGTCCAAAGGCCGGGGCCCAAACATCCAAGGCCCAGCGGGGCCCAAACGTCCAAGCCAATCCAAGCTCGAGGCCCAAACGTTTTTTTGCTCGGGCCCAAACGTCCAAGGCCGGGGCCCAATGATCCGGGCCCAATGATCCCGGGGCCCAAACGTCCGGATACCGTCTCTAGCACAGACCCACTTATCCACAGGGTGAGTCTGTTCACTGCGAGGGTCCAGGTTCATGGACTATCATGATGACAACAAAGTCGTCGATGTCAACCAAGATGAACATAACATGATTTTACCAATACATATATCATGCTTGAGTATATTTTAATAAGAAACGGCGAAATAAATACAAAACTATCTGCAGGCTACGCGCACTTGGGGGATACCTCCGCCGCACGCCGATACGGATTCCCGCTCAATCCCTTATAGGCCTAATTGGTCATTTTTGTTACACTCTGATCCTCTTCAAAATGCGTATCATAATTGTGCATCAAAATCCAGTGTAAATACCCCCGCCCCCTTATATGCTCTATCTGTTGCGTCTCTTGCCTATGTTCTTTCCAGTGAGATGATTTGCCAGCGTTGCACTTCCTGTGTATCGACTCTGGATCTCTTCCAAGCTATAGGCCTACTATCGATATTTCAAATTAATACATTCGTGATCGTATACTGTTACTGCTTGCTAATCTTTTCTCTCTTTCTCTTTCTCACATATTCTGTCTCATTGCTCCGTTTTTAACTAAAGAAATTACGAGAGCTATCTTTAAATTCCTATATACCTGGCTATTTTCTCCCTTTATCTCGCCCCCCCCCCCCCCACCACCCATCCCTGTTTCTCTTTTCTGTTCTGCCTCTCTTTTGTTTTCTTCTTTCCCGCTAATACTCTTGTAAAATGATATACTAAAGTTAATCAGTTGGACATAGTAGAATTCAATATTTCTGTGAACTGGGTAGACCTAATATGGGTTTTGGTGGGGATGAGTTAAGCTATGTTTGATATCCCTGTTGTAGTTTATTAATGTCACTGGTGTTGATGATCATGCGCCGTTGTTGATCACGCTTTTAATTTTAATGATAGCTGAACATGGATTAAATGGCCAGATTTTCCCTAATCTGAGCTTTATTTTGATATTATTATATTTATATTTAAACTAATTCGAAAGAGGGTAATTGGTATAATTTAGTGTTAAAAACATGACTGTTTTGAATTCTAAGTTAAACAAAGTCACTGACTCAATTACAATAAATCTAGAACATGGTGGAATGCGCTGAAGCCCGTAGCTCACAGAATCGAAGATAATGCTTCATTTAGAAAATACTCTCAGCAACTCCCAGCACCTTTTTAACATTGTTATTGTACTGGGGAAATCTGGGGAATGTCTGGAGAAGTCTGGGGAAGTCACCATATATAGCGTGCCTATTAAACCTAGAATAAAAAATTATTTATACACCAAGATGGGTCAAGTGGATAATTTTTTTATATAGTTTTCAATGTATTCTCCCGTATAATAATGAATGTATTTGAATATTTTAATTTTCTTCAGAATTAGAGCACATAATATATATTTGGGAAGTTTCTATGTCACCATAACGTGCCGAACATTTTAGCTAATAAAAAATAAAATATTTAGAGTTGAAAAAATTATAGTATGGCTGAAGGTAATTCATCATAATTATAGCTCAAACATAAACAGTCGCATTATCCCCCTGCTGTGCATTATTGCACCTCAAGAGTGCTAAAACATGATGTCACCGTAACGCCGGCACGTATAAGTTATGTGACATAATAATTATGTGACATTATATATATGTGTATTGTGTGGACACATAGAGAACATTTCCATAATCGTTTTGCATCTAAATACTTAAATAGAACTTGTATTTACCTTCATAAACAACCAATGCAAGTATTCAAGTCATCTTAACAGGAAAACCAGGGGAAGAATGTTCTATATTTGTGTTATAGCGCGTAGCCTGCAGATTGTTTTGTATTTATTTCTCCGTTTCTTATTAAAATATACTCAAGCATGATACATGTATTGGTAAAATCACGTTATGTTCATCTTGGTTGACATCGACGACTTTGTAATAAATGTAATTTATCTTTATGATTTTAAAACAGGTCATAGGCCTAATCGAAACACCCCGCTACAACTATATAACCTACAGAAATGCTATGGGTGCTTTGAGCGCCCTGTGACAGTTGTACAAGTATGTGTGGACACTAACGTCACCTACATACATCAATCACGGGTGGCAAACTCCACTGTGCTGGTGAATGGTGACAGCAAAAGAGGTGACCAAATTGATGTAAGATTTAGGCAGGTGGAAGCAACCTTTGGCTGCACCCTTCTCATTCTGAACGGTGTGAATGATGAGAACTAATATTGTATCCTAGATTATTTTAACAATAATTGTTCTCATGGGACATTAATGCAATCATGCACATCGGGAAGGGATGTTATAGCCTTGAGTTAAAATAGCGAGAATTAAAAACCTTTTTAAATGTCCTTTATCTAACAATAAAAATAAGAACCTTGTATACAAGAACTATTGAGGCAGTAAGAGCAGACGGAGTATTCTGAAGGACCGTGGTCACGGGCGTGGTCACGTCCTACTTGGTTCCGCGTCTTTGTGTCATATACATGTATACGGGTCAGGTCGTCAGACAATGTACAATCACCAGCTCTACACATTTAGTAAATCCTGCTAAATTATACTGAAAAACATACTAGATATAACTGAGTATATTTGGCATTGCGTTGAATTAAAAAAGTATGTTCGGTTATGTTGAACTGTACTTTTTTAAACCTCATTTTCTGTTATAAATTTGGGTTCTCTGAGAGAATTGGTGAAGGGAACCTTTACATTTTCCAGTAGATATAAGAGGATGCGAGTTTTGACGCCACTAGGACATGGGGGGACGGGACGACTATTTAATTGCATGGGAGCGTCCTTCCAGTCTCGTTGGTTGAACGAAGACTGTCCCATGTCGGTATTTCCCAAGAGTGGTTGCTTTAAAAAACCCAGTTCCTCGATCGCCGCTCCTCGCTCGTCCAGAGCGCTGCTGGAGGCTTGGCAACGGTCCATCACCAGAATACTGCAGTCTCTACCATTGAGCGTTCGTTGCCCCTTCAGTCAGCACTTGACAAGGCTAGGATCTGGAGGTGACAACGGAACTGCAGACGTACACGTGATATCAGGCTTGCTGGATAACGGCAGGGCTATACAACAGGTAAGCACAGTAAGGGTTAGTTAACGTATATGATATTCACCGATTTAACCAAGTTATATACTTGTACGGCTATAGATGGGGTCACTGGGTCTCTCGGAATGGCTATCATTCCGGCGCCTCAAGTGGATTCTGTGAACTGGTTGTTACTATCAAGGAATCGGATATATAGCGTATATAATAAGAGCTAAAACCTATGTTTTGCTCAATGTTTAAAGGAATGAGGGTTTGTCACATGTGGTTCAGAGAGTTCACAGAGAGATGGGTGTGTAGTTACGCCCGGATATTAAGGTTTATAGGCCAAACCCACGTTTGCTATCAGGTCTTGGAGCGTCAAACACTAAAATAAGAAGCAGCTAGATCCATAATACGACGCCGGCCTAGATACCACAGTGGGCGGGAGTCACAGCATATATATTGGGGTAAACACGGGTGGTGACGTCGACAGAAAATGTACAATTCTCCGTCACCAATCCTCTCAAATAACTCAAGAATGAGGTTCAAAATGCAAATCAAAATAACCGAACAGATCTGTTGAATCCACGCTGTACCAAATATGCCTAACATTTGTAATCCCCCCCCCCCCCCCCCCCACACACACACACCCCATAATTCCCAGAATTTACTAAAAATGTGTAGATTTGCCGATTTACAATATCAGACGTCCTGACCCAACTAATATTCATAATTAGAGTCTATTTAGAGGGGACGCGAGGTGACTGGTGTTTATCCTCCAGGTTCTACATCCTTTGCCAACTACTATATAAACATAGTATCAGTTCATTCCATGTGGATATTATTATATAGGATGTGACAAGATCCTGTATCATACATCTGGCATTTTCTACATTGAGTCACAGATGTTCCCTTTGCTTTGAAGAAGTTCCGTATATGGGTTTTAATGCATACATAATTATTTTGTCCCTTTTTCCATTTTTTCGAGAAATCCCCCTGAAAAGTACACTTTTTTAGATCTCTACCTGTATCTCCTCTGTTGGACCTGGCACTGCCGTACTGGGGTATGTACCGGGGGTATGTAGTATAGGTGTCAACATAGAAATAGCTTGGGAAGCTATTTTTAATTCTATGGTGTCTAGGAGAGTATCGTGGCCCCAGATAGCTGATAGGTCTATCGTCACAATTTGATGGGAATGAATAGAAGTCTTGGGCTATTTACGTTCATAAATATGGAATGTTTTTGTACGTTGACATTGCCCACCATCCCGCCGACTGTCCCGCCCTCCTCCCGTGGCTAGTGCGTTTAAAATCCTTTCGTTTTTGTGTTAAATTTGTGCAGGAATCATCGCCGATATGCGATGGTTCCCGCACCTATGTGTGGTGGAATCCCCGCTGCTATGATGTCATTACATGGGCCTCGTTCTGGAGAGGGTTCCTCTGGGGAATCCCCGTGACTATGACGTCATTACCCTGGCCTCGTGTTAGACGAAGCTCAACGATAGTCAAGCCACCGATGTCGGATTTCGAATCTTATGCATAGGCATAGGCGTAAGCATGTAATGCTGGAACTGCGTAATTATATGAGTAAGGGCTTAAAATCTTGGGTGAAATGTCTCTTATAATCAATAAGCTTGAGACTGGGACAGGTTTGAAGTGTGTGTACATATGGGAACGTAGGGATTTTTGGAAATTATTTGCAGATTTCCCCAATAGTGTTGGTCCAATGAGCTTGGGTCGAATTGCCGAGCTGAGGTGTTTTATGCATGGCATGGCCACTTGGCGACTTCTCGTCAAGTTGAAGTCAACTTTTGTTCCGAGTGCCCCCCGCCCCCCCTACCCGAAGTCCCCCTGGGGGCCTAATTCAAGTAATTGATTCACGAGTCAGTTATACCAAAGATTATACTAAACGTGTGAAACAATGGAGCGGAGGGAACATTGATCCTCTGGTAGGATTGTCCGTTAAAAGGGCAATTAAGGGACAAACTAGACGGGAGACTCCTAAAGCCCTATACAGTAGCGTTACCAGGGATGCTTACCCTATATGTATGTACGTATTTTATTAGGTCCCTTAACGCTTGACCTAGCCAAAGTAAATAAGAAACGTCTCCCTCTACCATGCTAATTGGACCTCATTCTTTGGAGTAATGTTTCAGTAGTGGCAATACCTTATATCTATAATCTGCTCGTGAGTGAAGTCTCCAAGATAATGTACAATTTGTATGCACCAATACCTCTTAAAATACCCGAATTTAAGACAAAAATATGTTTCTAAAGCAATGAAAGGGGTGTACCCTTCAAAGCAATGCCTCCTCCCAACTGAACGTCCCCATGGTTTGGGTTGCTTTGTTTAGCCGGGGATTCATTTAAACATTTTAATGAAAGCCTTAAAAGAATCAATTCTTTACAATATTCTCCGATACATACATGTACCCAGTATTTATTAGCTTTAAGACTAATTTAATCGAATATACTAGATGTGTAGCCTTATCGTTTGTGTTAATAAATTTTATTCTAGAGGAGTGGTTGGATTTTAGATGTAATGGACCAATACCCTCTCATGAGGAGCTATTTGATGCGCCACTTCTCAAACTTGTATACTAATGGTATCTATGGAGGGGATCCGTTGCTAGGGGATTAATGTAATACATAGAAGAATTCCAACACCTCCATTTGACTCATTGGGGTTGATTCAGGCATATGATAGCTCTTAAAATGCTATTTCTCAAATGGATTGACACAAGGGGCTGAACCTCAATAGAACTACATTTGTGACCATGGAAATACCTCGTTGCTAAGCAACCAAGGCAGATAGAACAATTTCAAGGATATCATTGAATTCCTTGGGATCGATTTTGTGGGGGTAGGTGCCATCAAAATAATAATATCTCTGGAACTCACATAGATATGGGACAATTCCTTCTCAGCCAATCAGATTTCAGCTAATTTGCATAAATTCGGCCCAAAATGGCCGAAATATTGAAAATAAAAAATGTCGCCTACTCTCATCTTTTTTAAGCACCCCTTGAATGATAGAAGTCAACTCTAAAAATAAAATGAAATTTTATTCTACAGGAGTGATGCGATTTTATAGATACTTAACCAATGTAATCCACAACTGTTTACTAATGGTAACTATGGATGGAATATGTTGCTAAGTGACTAATATGTGCATAGATAAATTACAACAACTCCATTTCACTCATTGGGATTAATTCAGGCATGGGATTGCTTTTAAAATGCTATATTTTTCAAATGGATTGACCACAAGGGGCTGATCCTCCTTAGTATTGCTTTTGTGACCATGGAAATACCTCGTTGCTAAGTAACCAAGGCAGATAGAACAATTTCAAGGCTACCATTGAATTCCTTGAGGTTGATTTAGTGGGGGTAGGTGTCATCAAAATCAAAATATCTTTTGAATTCACTGAGTTAGGAGCAATTCCTTCTCAGCCAATCAGATTTCAGCTAATTTGCATAAATAGGGCCCAAAATGGCCGAAATATTTGAAATAAAAAATGCCGCCCAATCTCATCATTTTCAGCACCTCCTGAACTATAGAATTCAACTCTAAAAATAAAATAAACATGAAATTTTATTTTGGGCCATAAGGCCCTGGACTACTAATACATATTACATTATGATCTATATGATATCAATCGTCACATGCTTTTTCACCTGATAGTAACACAAATTAGGTGTTTGGGGAAATTTGTGCACATTTTAGAGAAGCGATACTAGAAACAAGGTTTTTATTTTGAGTAAGCATGACGAATGTAACCTGTCTGGATAAATAAATGAAATAAGAATAAAAAAAATAAACATAAAGGTCTGTAAGTAATGATATGATATGATCATCTTTCATCATGCACCAACGGAAATAATGGGCACGCGCTTTTTAGTATGTACACACTGCCCAGTGACTATGTGTGACTTCGATCTCTATTTTCGTTGTCCTTAAATAAATCGTGTGAACTTAATTGTAGTTTGCATAAACAATTATTTGTGTACATGTGTAAAATAATATGTTTTGTAAACGTTTAATCAACGGTTACTAGACACTGCATTTAACTATATATATATTTTTATATTTCAAATTAGGCCATTTACATTTAAACAATCATAACAAATACGCATGTCGGCTCTGTCGATGTCTTGTTGCGTTGCCTCCAATAATTATAGTATTAAGTACCATATTACAAGTTTACATAGCATATACATTCCTTGTCTGAAAAATTCCACAGATCACCATGAGCTGTTCAATTACTGAATAATACAAACTTTATTTCTTCACATTTTATTTCTTCACTCATATCTTTACATATTTGACACACGATACGTTTATCCACCCATTCTGCTTATATATACCCAATTCATAATCGCTGTTGTATAGGCTTTTTTCAATGTTATCGCCTGAGCCCTGATAAGGGCATTTGTTTTAGTTAAAAGTCGAGGCTCATAGCCGCTCCAAACTGCGAGAAAGACCCGCTCCAAACCACAGAATCCCCCTTAAATCCCATTAGGACGGAGGTGCTTGGCGATATAACTTAATCTAGGTATATATTACCTGAAGCTTCCCGACACATTCTCATAGTGGATGGGGAAATGGAATATGTGAAATGAGGAAGGTCTTCTAGAATCATCCCTTGTCAATAGTTACAATACAACTCCTAAACGATTCTAAAGCCCGATCATTGATCATTACCTTGCCACTGCATGCAAAACATAGGCCTACCTCCAAAGTAAATACCAGTACTGGTAATTAATGCAGGGGCATATCTAAAGAAGAAGGGCAAACCCATATCAATATACCCTCATGGCCGGTATATTTGCCCCCTCTTCTGGGGGAGGGGAAGAAGAATTCTTCATTCAAGTAGGACTTAAATGCTGGTAGTGCGGACCATTTTCCCCCTCTGTTGGCAATTTATAATAGAGGGTTGGCGCTTGTACTATGAATGATTCTCTTATTCTCTCTGTTTTTATCAATGAATTTTTTAGTGAAGTGTTCGAGAAAAATGAGTCATAATTAGGTCGCAAAAATATCATCATATTTAAAAAGATGAGATCAAGCGGATTCCAGTGATGGTAAACATTAGGACATGCACAAGGTACTTCTATATTCATGTATGCATGAAATACACGTTAGCTATATTTCTTGATGGTGATTCACTATAGTAAGTATTTGCATCACAGAACTATAACTGTTATAGTTTTGTGGTTACGTGTATTCATTGGATATATGCCAAAGTATCTTCAATACAGAAATTTGGTACATGTATTCATGCCCAAATCCAACTTTATGACCCAAAATATTTCCTATTCATATCAATAAAAGCATAATAAAACAGTTAACTAACCGGTTCGTTTCAGTCACTTGATTATTCACAATCATTCAACCAACTCGTTATTTACCCTGTATTAATAATACATATAATATACGACCGGATACAACGGTCCCTATTCTATACTGGGGACTGAACGCCTGCCAGGCAAGGCCGTCCACACTCACCCTCAGCCTTGGCATGTAGTCAGGCATCATTGATCTCTAGAATGAATTCTACCTTCCTGCAGAAGGAAGATCACACTCGCTATCTATAGTTTATTCGACCTTCTCCCTGACAGCGATGATTATTTTACCTGTTAAATCATTTATCGCAGAAAGAACTCGAGGCATATAATGTATGACAGCATACTACAGGTATATTGCTGTATTCATGTTAGTCGTGTACTTCTCCTTTTATTGTGCAATTGAATAATATTAATTACAAAGTACCTTTTGATCTAATTATTATCATACCCAACTGTTTATTGTATTTATCATTTTGCACAGTTGGCAGAAAAAGAAACTACCTAGTCATATACCTGAAATCATGATGTTAGACGCCATATTCTTGAAATTAAATATCTACATTTATGTTTAAACCAAATTAAATAGGGACCACACAGTTAAGTCCCTGACATAATGGTGGATTGTTTTCCTTATTTATATAATGTAAGGAATGTATCCAGTAGGGCTTAAAATCCTCCCTTCCTATGGCAGTTTATAGGATGTCCAAATGTGACGTGTCATAGGAAAATGAGTCACAAGTCGCAAAAAAATAATTCTGAGCTACCATCATATTTGAAAAGATGAGAGCCGATTCCAATGGTGGTAAATATTGAGGGCATTTAATAAGTATTTCTATATTATTCTATGCGTGAAGACAAAGTTAGTGATATTTCTTGTGGGTCAATTATTACGAAATTAGTTAAATACACTGCTCGAGATGACCTTAGAAACCCATAGATACATTTAGCAGACAGTCTTGGAATTTGGTAGAATATTGCTACTATACTACTAAGAACACTAAACTATCAAACATTTTAAACATTCCTATAAGGAGTTCTTGTGATAAAAACATTAGAAAAATACCATTTTGCCACTTGAGACTCATTTTCCAGTAACACATCACAAATGTAATCATAAGACTTAACTTAATAAGTTTAACTGATGAATTTTTTAATGAAAAATACATGATGTATATTATATTGACGGCTAGGATTCGCATCATTTTACATGGTTTTACATGCATTTATCTCATGAAGACACACAACATATATGAACTTTCTTTATTTTTACTTTTGCAGGAAAGATGTTTCCGTGGAACAAGAAAAGGGATAAAAAAGATGACACTGCAATGGTCGAAATGGGAGAGAATGCAGACGAGAATAAGGCGTCTCCACCGCAGCCTGTTAAACTGTCCGGGGTCAACGAGGCCTTATGGATAGCTCAAGAGAAGATGGATGACGACGATGACGATGATGATGACGATGACGAAGAAGACGTTTGTGTAACTCCAGAAGCACCACATCCTTTGGACAACAGGCAGGGAAGCTCCATGGGGTTTCCCAATTTAAGGTACATGAGTAGAGCCCCTGAAAGAAGGTTTACGCCGTATCTCAAAGATGATGCCGATTCCCTGGCTGGTGTTGATAGCATCGCGTGGACGGAGGGGACAGCGCGAGGCACACTTAAGTCCTCAGAGACACCTGAGTCCCATAGAACCATCAACAGATTACCCCAGTATGAGTCTCTCCCCGAGGTGAACAATGATGAGACTATATGTCCCACTCAGGTGGAGGTAGGAGAGGGGCTAGACGAAACCGATAGTGAGCCTGAGGAAGAGGGAGAAGTTCGTGCAGTAAGTCCATCTTATATTATTAGGAGGTGGATATTATACATATACTATGTTAGGCAAACAAAAGGTGTGTTTGCCATTTACCCCCTACTTAGAAAGATTTACCCCACCGCAAGTTCTTTTATACTTTGTCTAATTTTTTGTGATTTTCTAGCTCCAAAAAGCAATGAAAGCAGGAAAACAAGTATTCCTATAACCAAAAATCCTTTACAACGTACAGTTCTCTTTTTAAAACATCTATTTTTTTTTTTTACAAAATAGACCTTTTTTCAGTTTCTAGAAGTTGGTTACTAAAACAAAATTGAATAAAAATGAAGTTACGATCCCCCCGCTACCTAGTTTTCAGCTGTATAACTCAGAAACACAAATATTATTATTATGTGGAATGTAGGACTCAGAGTAAAAAGTAAAAAGTATTGATGCATTTTATAATATCAGTTTATGCTTGTAGTATTATAGAAGAAATGGATAAAGTGTTTTTAAAATGAAACGTTTGAGAACATCCATGATAGATAGAACTTCTTTTTGAAACTGAACAAAATCTTTTTTGTTCTTACAATAGAAACAGGGGAGGAATATACTCATATAACTCCTTCCCCAACAAAAGAATTTGAATCACGTCTTTTTGTAACTGTGAAACATATAATTGGTCTTAAATGAATTTTTTGTGAGGTATGAAAATTATTGCATTAGAATTCTGGTGTATGATGGAATTCCCTACTTTGCAGACTGTCATTGATATTATGGAATTAATAATATTTGAAAGCACTAAATACCTGCACAACTAATTGTACTCTTATACATATCATCCTATATCCCCTACAGTGTTAGTTTCATTGAGATCCGTGTTGGTAGACAACGCCAAGAAAACCCTTTCTGTATTCCACCCTTGTTTGTGTTGAGTTGTGATATGCATGACTCATCACTAATAATTGTATTTCCTCTTCTAGCATGCTTTGATTGGGAATGACCGTGACCGTGCCTATAACCATGACATCGTCCTTGGCCGAGACCATGGTGGTCACCAATGGGTAAGCTGCTTTTTTAAAAGGTTTTATTTGGTAACAGAGTTTACAAGTCCCCAGGTGGGGGTTTTCACTTGCCCCAGTGTCAGTGTGGGATGGATATTCAGCCAGTGACATAACTGTACCTAAGTACATTTGAATATGAATTACCTGATGTGTTACAGGCAAATGAGTCACAAGTCACCAAATTCATATTTGTCAAAGGGATCTATTAAAATTGTCTTTCAAAATTTCATTCATGTGTGGAGTCTTATGGAGCCCCGTAGCAAATTCAATCGCATAAAATCTTTCAGAACGTTTGTCTGATGACTCTCAGATGGGTTTTAAAAGAACGGAACAAAAACAGTATTTGTTAATTAGATTTTGCTAATTACTTTTGATGACTATCCACAGAACAAGGAGAAGGAGAAGGGTTGGACTCGAATTCCACAAGGAACTGTGCGGAGGCAGAAAATTCATGAAATGGAGAAGAGAATTGACGAAATAGAGGACGAACTAGAAACACTTTCTGAAAAATCGTTGAGAGATGAAGATTCCTCTCATAATGATAAACTCCTTCACAAATCAGGTTCTCGTAGATCCGAGCTTGAACAGGAACGCGATAGATTACAAGAACTTATAAAGTCTGAAGAGTTTGAAGAAAAACACCACAGTGCACATGATATCTTCTGGGATTCAAGATATCAAGAGGCGCCGTTTCCACCGCCAAGTATGAACAGCAGAGGAACAATTGAAAAAAATGAAAGATTAGGTTCGCCGATTGCTTCTAGAGGACAGCCAGGCTTTGGTGGTGCTTCTGACAGATTATCCAGCAGGTTGGGAGGATTTTATGGCTAATTTCTCATAAGGTTGAAAACAGGAAAAGCTTTGTTCAAAATAATTTGTTCCCTAAAAGGCCGAGTGCACTAAGCCAATTCTCATGACTTTGCACCACAGAGGACTCTTTTCACTAAATTCTGTGAGAATAGCATGAGAATTGGCTCAGTGAAAGGGCATTATGACAGCCATATCACATCTATTTTGGGGCACAATCTTATACAAGTTTTATATATGAAGGAAATTGAAAAGGTAATATACATCAGGACTTTTAGTCCTTAAAAAGTAATCACATGCATTCTCAGCTATTACAACCACAAACTCTTACCAAATTTACTCATCTTATGATTTATAGGACTGAATTTATCAATATTCTGCTGCTGTGATATGTTTATTCAAGAATTTGGTGTCACCAAATATTTATCTTCAACATCATTCATGAAAGCCATACCCGTGTAACAACGTTGGGCATGGTTTTGTGATCTAAATAAGTGAAATTTGATAAGAGCTAGGAGGGCAACATTAATGAGTTCCTGGTGGCCTTGTTGGTAAGGCTTATCTAGCTACCCTGTTATTGGGCCTCCCTATTAAGGAATTCCTGGTGGCCTTGTTGGTTAGGGTTGTCTATAGCTACCCTGTCATTGGGCCTCCCTATTAAGGAGTTATCGGTGGCCTTGTTGGTTAGACTCTCAGCGTTCAATGCTGGCATGGTCACAGGTGCCTGATGTAGAAGACATTGTTTTGAATACCGGACCCAGTGAAATTTTTTAAAGGATACATGTCATGAATATGTTAGTTGGCAAAGACAGTGTGTAATAGTTCACTATGACTAACTCAATCTATTAACAATTCCATTTCTAGGAGGACACCATCACCGTTTAACATAGGTGTTAATGAACGAGGAATGGATTTCAGGAAGAAAGGTTTTCCGCATTGGCATGATGATTACAATCGAAATATAACTTTTACAAGGGAACCCGCTCCACGAACCCCTATGTACCGTGGTTCTACAGCCTCGACAGAGGAGACAGAACATCAGGTATATATTTTACCATTTTATCAAAGTATATAAACACTTGATCCACCTCCCTAACAATGAAATATTAACTTTATGTTTCCATAATTCATAGTAAGAGACTCAGGCTTTTGAAGAATATGAAACCCAAATCCAATCAAAATAATATGATTTTTGCATTTATCTTCATCTAATAAAATTATAGTGACCCAATATGGGGAAACAAATCTTGTTGCTTTGAAAGTGATTTAACATATTGAATTGAATTGAATTTGGTTAAAAAAAATTAGTGACATTCTCCACAAATATGTATTTCATAATTCATAAGTTGGATAAGTGGTATAATATACCCTGTTTCTATGTCAAGGGTTAAGGAAATACGGAGAAATACGGGTTGCCAGGGCAATGATAATCAAGGTATATTCTGCAACAACAAACAAATTAGAGCTGAAAATGTTCTAAAAACAATGATTGGGTACAATTTCAGAAAGATGACAGTGTCAAATGTCCAATCTACAGTATTAATAGTTATCCTAGTCATACTTTTGGAGGACTACCACTATTTTGGGGATTTTCTGGCTTAATATCCACCATAGACCTATTTTCCCTGAGCAGATATGAATATGTTTCAATACTACCAACATTATTTTCAGAATGATGGTTTGAATGCCGCTATAGAAATTGGAAAGTTGACGCGAAAGATGAGACCTTCAAAGAAAGTGATTAAGGAAACTGAGGAAAGGTTGAGGGCACTAAAAGAGAGAAAAGGCAATACTGAGGCACCCAAGGCTAAATTTGATCCTGGTTTGACCGCCACTCCACCTGGCACTCCAGGAATGGTAACATAGTTTCTTATGCCCCATAACACCAAATATGTAATGGATGAAATGCAGTTTTACTATGACAACATTTACTACTCAACTTCTTGAAATGATATAATAGGTAGATGAGGTATTGGACATCTAACCTGTACGACTGCTGAATTTTGAACTTCTTAAAATGGATTTATCCCTATTTTTTTATGTGGCAACTGATAATTTGGATTCTCAATCCAGGACGATCCAGACGATCCAAACTACCAATCTGAGCTTCCTAGTGATCCTGAAGAACATGAACTGAAGATTAAAAAAAACGATGTGGCGCGCATAGAAAACAATATTAAGTTCCACAAACAAAGAGTTAGTATGATTGGTATTGACATAATCCATTCTTGTACTAGCAATTTAACAGTGCACAGTTATAGTAACTACCTATGAATATGAATAAAATAGTAATCAAAATAAAAAATGAAACTGTTGGATGAATGGATAGAAAGTATGTTGAGGAATTATCTACTGAGTGATAATTATGAATCATGAATTACTAATCTTTATTTGATACCCAAATTTATTCATGTGTCTTTTATTTATTTCATGTGAATAGCTAACAAATCATCTTAATCAGAAAATAACTTCAGTATCAAAGGTCTTTGCTCGTTCAAAGGAACTCTTCATTGAAGGACTCTTCCGCAGGTGAGATTAATGTTTCCTTATGAATCTGAAGTACAACAGCAACTTGTTACATTGTCAAAATCGTAATAGAAAATTATTACAATCAAAACTAATAGTTCTATTTAAATTTGATTTATTTATATTTAATGCATGGTAAATATATATAAATTGCATATTTTACAGTATTCGCAAGGGAAAGCTGGATGATGTTCAAGCCAGAGTTGTGATGCTTGACCTCCAGGGGGAGGATGATGAGCAAGTGCAATGTCTGAAAAACCGCAAGGATCACTCACCTTTGCAATTTGCACTGTTGTTTGACCAAGCAAAAGTAGCACAATTTCTTGTTGACCACAGTGGAGATTTAGTGACTAAACAAATATACTCCGATGATAAAGACTACAAGCTCTCACCACTTCACATGGCTCTCTACCTTGGGAATAGTGAAACTGTTGAAAAGATTGTTGAGTCCATTCCTACACCTCATGAGCAGAAAACATATGTCAATCAATTAATTGAATTCAAGTCTTATGAGGGAAGACCATATGGAGAACTCCCACTCGCTGCATCAACATGGTCCTGTATGAGGAACAACAAAGATTTGAAGGAAATTAAAAAGATCTTGGACTGTCTTGTATCTAAGGGAGCCAAATTGGACATGAGAACTAAGAAGCACAAGAACACTCTTCTCCACCTTATTGTCCTCCAAGCTGTTGAGTGCACTGGAGCAATTGATTACTTCAAAAATTTCTTGACAGACTGTTTCGAGCCTGCTGCAAAAAAATGGTGGAAACAGACCTCTACACAAACAAAACTACAAGTGGTAGAAGATAAGGCTATGAATAATCCGGTGCTATACTTGATGAGGCTGACTAATGAAGATGGGCTGACCCCATTGGCTCTAGCTGCAAAAGTGGAATCACCCTTATATGTTGACCTTGTTCAGTGGAATGAAGTGATGCGTTATCCTGATTCAACTGGCACACAGTATACTGAAAAGGCTTTCTACAACATCACCGACATTGCCAGCATAGACCAATATGGAAACTACAGGGACAAATCAGTCATGCATGTCCTTGCACACAACAATATTAATCTTTGCTCCAGAAATTGGCATTTTGATATTGTTGGTACAGAGCCAATGAAGACAATTATCAAGAAGAAATGGATGTTCTACCAGTGGTTCTTCTACTTATGGGGATTGTTTCACTTACTTTTCATGATTCTTTTCACTTACTTCAGTCTTCATGATTTGAGTTTAAGTTCTCTTCGCTTGAACCAATCTACTAACAGCACTGGAAACCAAACTGCAAATCAGGGATCAAGTTCTAATACAAACCCAGCATTTTGTGTCTTTATAATTGTCCCAATTTTATATTTCATCTTTGAACTCTGTGATTTCATCAACATGTGTGGCTCATTTGAGCTGAGGTACACCATTACAGGGAATGCAGTTTACCGTGTGATTTGTGTTATATTCACAATTTTCACAGTCTCCTGGTTCATCACATACATGGTAGGCAATGTGAACCAAGACATCCTTCTTTCTCTAAGTCTCTTGTTTGGTTGGATCTATTGCATATTCTTCACAAGAACAATGAGCTTCCCAAGCAAGGAGAGTCAAATTGGAGCCTTCTCCATAATGGTACAGCGAATGTTGTTCCATGACTTGATTCCCTTCTTATTGATTTCATTCTTCATAATAGTCTCATTCTCAACTGCCATGCAAGCAACCCTCATGTTTACTACACCTCCTGAAGACACAGATCTATCCTTCCGCCACACTTTTTATCAAATGCTCAAGTACTTTGCAGCATTGGACGACCCTATGGGAGAAGGCTCATCTAGGGAACTTGAATTTGCACGAGTTCTACTGGCGATCTACGGCATCATTATTGTTGTTCTCCTTATCAACATGCTCATTGCTGCCATGAACAAATCATATGATATAATCAGAGAAACACGATGTGATCTGGTGGGGCGGCAGAGACTGGCTATTTTGTTGCTGCTTGAGAGGCGTCTCTTCGGGCTGAGATTAAGGGCGCAAAGACGATTGTTAGATGATGACAGCACAGTTCATAATACTAAGCAAGATGAGAAGAAAGATGAGAAACCCAAAGAAATGTTTATTACCATAATCCACAGGTCTATTGTTGGTGAAATGATGAAACGTAGATTTGGAAGGTCAAAGGAAAAACATGCTTAAACCCTCACTGCAGGGAATTGGCCATGTTTGCTTGCTGGCTGTCCATTCAACCACAATGAGTAAAATTGAGAGATGGGTATAGGTATTGTACTCTCATTCACAGATCATATGTAGTGATGGTAGCAACGTATATACAAAGTTATTGTATAATACAGAATGTGAGTTTTATGCTTTTTCAGTATGTTTTTACTTTTTTATTTCCATTATCGACCAAATAATGATTTATTTACCTTTTTCTTAGTACAGAGATGTATGTTTGCCCTAGATAGCCTACACATATTCAGACACCTACAACAGTTACTCTATACGTAACAAATACTATCATACATGACTCTAAAAGTTCTTCAGAATTGAAATTTAGTTTTTTATGAGTATGTATACACATTTATCTTTGATACTTTTCAGCCTCAGGCTCCTTTTTTGTTGTTTTAAAAATATAATAAGTTCAGATACAAACATATATATGTGAATAGTTAATATGTTGTATAATAAGCACTACCAATGAAACCTCATGACTTTGACTGTATACATTGGTGTGTATGAATTGTAACCTGTATTTCATATCTAAACCATGTATATATGATGGTCCAACCTAATTGTTACTTATAATGATGAATATACTATCCTTAATTGATTGCTGATACACTGCCATACTCTTTCCTAATTAGATGATGTATGATGCATACATATACTATAAATGTGCATTTATATAGGTTATTAATCTGCTTCGTGCCTAATCCTATAGGTTAATACTAATCCAAATGGAAATCTAATATCAAAATGTATTTTGTTTGCTTGACGTGACCTCGATGTGTATAACTATGCATTTATAAATATATATATAGATTAAAATTAATAAATAGCATTAACTGTCAATTTACGTTTTATACATCACATAAGGTGTAAGAGTATTAAGAACTGCCATACGATTCTGGTACCGTAATACCTGCTATTCATCTATATATTGGGCGTCCAGTATTTCCGTGCTTCAGACCCAGTGCTAGTACAATGTACACAGTCTAGGCTCAGAGTCGAGAGAGTCCCTCCAAACTGAGGGAAAGCCTCTCCCGGTCCAAAATGCCATTAAATCCCAGTAGGAATCCTCTAGCACAGTAGGCGTCCAGTCACTGGCATACCATTCTTATCTGATCTGAGATGCTCTGATCCTAGACTATATATATATATTATGATATCGTAAATGAGGGTCACTTGTGTAGGCTTAAAATTGCTTTTCTTGCATAACAAATCTGTAGTGAATCGATGTTTTGTCTATATAGTTTGTCAATTACATGAAAAGGACGTACAGTTCTAATCTTAGCAAGCTAAAATTAGTTCTTCCTCCTGGCCCAAGACCGTCTCTGACACAAAACATAATAAAAACGTATACATTCAGACATAGATTACACAATGCAAATTACATTATGAGTATTACTAAACAATCTCTGTATCTAGATGAAAGGTTCTAAGTGTTTAAATTTACATCAGTACGCTTAGGTCTAACATCATTATTGACATTACAAGTACTTTGGGTGTGTTAACACTATGTTACTGTAGATTAATCTTATACTTCACAATGTTCAGGATCAGATACAATATCTACAAATAGTACTTACAATGGATGGTTGATTAGCAAACTATCAGACACATTTTGGCTTATATTATATATAGGATTTTTATTCTGAATAGACATACATATAATCAGAAATGAATACACCATCTGCGTGCCCACCGACATGCAGGTCTTCCAGGCAAACCAAAAATTATTAATAAACTAAATGTATAATATATCACACAGCTAATAATCAATCAATCAATACAGTAATATTATTCACTATACAGTGGATCTTCGGAAATAACCCAAATTCAGGTACAAAATGCGGTTTAAAATACAGTTCAACATAACCAACAGATTTTTTTATCCAACACAACACCAAATATATGCAGATATACCTACCAATTTATCATTTTCCAGTCTAATTCAGCGGAATTTACTAAAAGTTGCTCGTTATACATTTTCTGATGACCTGACTCATATTTACTCTCATATTTCACTGATATATAATGTATTATATATTCATTGTACTGACACCTTATTCTGTTGTGTTGTGCTGTTGCCAAGGTGGTATTCTCACGCTCAGGCATTCCCAAGCCGATCAGTGATAGCTAGAATGTGTTCAGCCGCAATGAGATTATATATATATATTTGATGAACACGGTGCCTGAATTTCACTCTAAATGTAATATTTAATGAATCAAATGCTCGTGTTGTCAATGAATCAAATCAAATCAGATTAATGAATCAAATGCTCGTGTTGTTGCTCGCCCTCAGATAATAAAACGATTTTATAAACAAATTGAATGAAACAAGCACCAGTATTATGGCTGTACTCAATGTGCTTTTAAAAGAGATATATAATCATATGTGATTTGTATGGCGCCAAATCATTTTTCTACCTTTGTTAGTGGTATTACTAATTATTTTCCTCTCGTGGATGACACCTTTTTCTCTTTCTTTATGACGTCTGTTATACTGCATAGTATCTCATGGAATAGAATTTATAATTATGAAAGTCAAGCGGCACATGAAAATATTCATGTTTTGTGGATATGTGTGTTTCATTATTGTTTATATGACCTGAAATGTAGCCCTATTAAATAGTAATCAAGTGTGAATAAAAGATATTTCAAACAAACAAACACTCTCAGTTAATATCGGTAAAACGCAAATTTTCTTTTTGTTTTTGTTCCGTTCTGTTCCAACCCGTCTAAAAAGTGATTTGACCAATTTTAGAGGATTCTGTCCAGTTGATTTTGCTACAAGGCTTCATAAATGTCCACATTTATATTTGGCAGGCCTCATTAATTATCGCTCACCGATATATTTTCTCTCGGCCGATTGGACTTCAAATTCTTGTATTTATAAACATATAGCAGTAGCAGAAATTGACGGAATATTCATAGAATAATTCTGTCCCATATAGGATTATTGTTGTCATGACACTGTAAGCAGCCAGTGAAACTCCTTATGTTCATTCATCCATTAATTCATTTATCCATTAAATCATTCACCCATTCATCCATATGCTTATCTTTATTAGCTGAGCTTGTAGTGGTGCCAATAGGAACAACCAGCTGGCGCTAGCATCGCGTGCGTTAGTCTCTAGAAATAAAAGAAAAACTGAACTGAGATGTTTGGCCAACATGCGTGAGGAATGCCTTAATAATAAGTGATATGTTGTAAATGTTCCTGCCGCTAAACATGTGAGAAGTTCTAATAGTAGCTTCCCGATTAGACCTAGTTTCAAATTCAGGCCGCCTAGAAATGTCCAATCGGCCGCTCTACACATTTAGTAAATTCTGATTCATTTGGCTAAAACAATTGTACAATCGTACGGCATCGTAGCCTGTTTCCGCGGAGGAATCTCGTTCGATAATTATTTGATTACTGGTGGCTCATTCCATTCTCTCTATATATCAACTTCAATGCCAATCAAAGTAGTCTACGGAACGTTTTCCCATCCTTATTCCATGCAGAGAATATAATTATTATATATCAGTGATTGTATTTAGTTCCCCGAAGGACGAAGGGCGATTCTCCGTAATGGATGTAGAATTTTCTTTACACGGGAAGTTTCCCAGTCGCAGGATTTCCCACGACATGGCACTGCTGGTATTTGGCAGTGATTTCTGCAATTGGAATAATTGACAGACAATGTTTTCCGTTAATTACTTTAATTGGTGCTAAAGTTCGTATTCGTTGTCAACATTGGCTGGATGGCCTTAGGGGAATAAAGTATTATAAAGATCAGTCTGGTCGTTGGTTCTTGTTTCCATGTTGAGTTAAATTTGGAAAGTGTTTTGTCCGTGTGCTAATAAATCACCACAATATTATCATATAGCATACCTAAAACTTCATGCTGTAGAGGTGGACTGTATACGCCGCGCAGGTAAGCCAGATATAAAAAAAAGACATACATATGTATTCACTAGTCCAGAAATCAACTCAGACTGTAATAGTCTGAGTTGATTTCTGGGCTAGTGAATACAAGGTGAGTCCTGTCCATGCACTGAGTACTTGGCACTTTTCAAACTAGATGCTGCTGAAAATGAGTCAGATTGCCTATTGGGTTAATTAAGTCGTCAGAAAATGTTCAAGTCGCCTTCACCAAACCTCTCAATTAACCCAAGTTTAAGACAAAAATGCAGTTTGGAAACACCAAACACATTTTTTCAACAGATGCAGTGCAAAAATTGACTCGCTATACCTAGTATTTATCGTGTGTGTGTGTGTGGGGGGGGGGGGGGTATATCCGAATTCAGTAAATGTGTAGAGCTGGCGATTGTACATTCTCTGACGACCTCACACCATTTCATCGCGTCATCAACCAAACAAGCCGCGACCTCAACGACCCCCGGGGTGAGTTGTGGGCACAAAGTCACGTCATTTCACAACGACAATGATAACGTCATCAATTATTAGCATACCTGTGACCTGTGACTTCACCAGAACCTCGTGCAGAGGTGACTTTTTACATGTGGGCTGAGTCACAAGATTTATAACCTGGAATTAGGCCGGTCATGAAAACAAGAGCATTGCGGAAATCAGAAAGAGGTGGAGTGAGGTGGAGTCCATAGGCACGCAGTCTCTCAGATCAGATGAGAATGATATATGTTAGTGATTGCACTAATGGGTTTCCTGGGCCTAATGTGATTTTAATTTTGCGGTTTGGAGCGAGAGGCTATATAACCTGCCAATATATAAAATATACAAATGATATTGTGCTGGTCTGGCGGCATTTTCGCCACAATTGTGAGAAATAACAAAATATACACTTTATATACACAAACACTATACATCTTCGTAGCAAGGCTTATATGGAAAATGTACAATTCGTCCTCGCCCATCTTCTGAAATGACGCAAATTTTCGACAAAAATTGGCGTCAAAATTCTACTATAACCAAACTGATAAATCAATGCAAACATGCAATACCAAATATACTCCCATATACCTGGAATATATATCATATATTGTCATCCAAATGTTGCACAATTTACTAACTGTGTAGAAATAGCGATTCTACATTTTTTTGACGAGGTGACATGAATAAACATCGGATATTTCCTTAGTTTTCTTGCGTTCCTTCTTGGAAACGCAGTTGCCACATCACCAATTTAATGTGGGTAACATTTCCCAGTCCCCATTCACATAATGATATGTACATCTATATTATGTGAAACTTGTTCTCGTTGTTGCAACATTTACCTGCCTGCTTTGATAACATTATTAATTGCAGAGTTGCGCTGGCAGATGGCCCATTCTGGGATAATCTCGGGATTTAGGAACAAACGGGTGAACTCGTCGGAAATATACAATTCGCCTTCACTACTCCTTTCAGAAAACTTAAATTTAAGACAAATAATGAGGACCAAACAGTTCAACATAACCAAACAGATTTGCAATAGGTACTATACTCAGATATACCTATTATTTATGATTTCAATAGTTAAATTAGAACAACTTGCTAAATGTGTAGAGCTGCCGATTGTACATTTCTATAGGCGACCTGGCCCATTTATAAATGCTCCATTTCCAACCCCCTATAACAGGTGTTCCACATACCTATTATGGTATATACATGGATTAGAGGTAATTTAGGGACATTCTTCGTAAGTAGTGCTGCAGTATATATACCAGTAACCGCCATTTCACATTGATTTGATGGGTTACTTTATTTCTGATTTTATTAATCTAAATAACAATAGGGTGAATTTGTAACACCTGCTCCACATAGTTCTCTATCTAACCGCCGAAACCGCCGAAATTTCAAGAAACACAACAAGTTAAAGCTCCATTTTCAGTTATTATGCCAAACGTACCAAATATTATAACTTAGTGTGTGGGGGCGGGGGGGGGGGGGGCACGGGGGGGGGGGAGCGTCTTTTGGGGGTTTACTTTTTTTAAAAACAATGTCTGTATTTCATGAAAGGTTCAGTTATAACGGTTCTCAATTCGAAAAAGCAAAATTGGTTATCACCAAAATCAAGTGACTCTCATAATTAATTTAACTGCAGTATTCTAGTGTAATCTAGTTATATAATATTTCCATCTATACCTCGGATCTTATGGGCCACTCTACTATATCATATAGTTTGTTTACAGTTTTCTTAGCCATCAAATATAATTAAGACAAGGCATTCAGTTGTATCCGTAGAGTATAACTATTACTTGACTAACACCTTTCAAAACCGTAGACTGACTTGCGTTAACCACTAAGGATGATTTGCCCCTGTACATCATGCCGAGAGCCCATGACGATTTTAGTTCTATGTTCTTAAATTATATAGGCATGTTCTTCGGAGGTAAATTAAAGCTACTTTCTCAGCTGTTACAACAAAATAAATCTCATTCCATATATATATGAACCTGGGGAAGTATTACTTTTATTTACTATTGGAATCCTTTAAACTGAATTTTGAACCTCATTTCTGTCTTAAATTTGGGTTATTTGAGAGGATTGGTGAAGGTGAATTGTCCATTTCCTGACGATATACACTATATATGACTTTAAAATCTTTGTACAGTTTTAGAGCAAAAAGTATGAATTGATTTAACGGTTCTTACAGGTCCTTGCAATTCTTAATAAAATTTGTCAAGGCCTTCAAAGTCCTTTAATTTTTCCCAAAGACCTTGAATAGATACTTGATTCATTTTCAGGGTAGCTTGTTGGCAGGGGCCACAAATTCAAATAAAAAACAGAAATAATGTTTCCCAAATTAGGATATATTGAGTTGAGTTTACCAAATAAATCACTGGGAATGTAATATTAAGACACTAATTTCATCCAGAAAAAAATGAACACAAACTCCTTCTGTTCTTTATGAAAAGATCCATATTTTTTACTCCCCTAACCCTATGTGTTGCTCATTAAAATCTAAATTTTAATTGAACTTCCCTATGGTAAGTATCTAAAAATTATAAAATACATGTGAGAGCTACAATTCAGATGCGAGTTTCATCGCCTTGACTTGATTTTGGACACATGACACGTCCCTCAAGCGAGAGGGGCGCCACCTACATACATTCTATACAATTAGTTATTACCCCCCCCCCTTACACACATATATACATGTTGCTAAATTTGGCTGAAAAATGGTCAATTCTAGGCGTATCTGAGTCTATTTGGTATTGGGTTGATTCAAACAGTCTGTTTAGTTATGTTGAACTGTATTTTGAAACTCATGTTAGGCTCACATTTGGGTTATTTGAGAGGATTGGTGAAGGCTAATTGTACATTTTCTGAAGATTCCACCCACATGTGCACACCCCACACCCCGTGTTGCCCTGGGCTCAATAATCATCTCCCTCTTGAAATGTACTATGATTTCATCAATGTTTCTTTTTGCTTGTGATCAAAACTTAAAATTATCCCTAGTTCACAACATGCGTTGTCCAACTGGATATAAAAAAGTGATAATACAGCTGATTTGTTAATTATTAGATTTTCTTTTAGATTAGATCAAGAGGAAGTCATGATTTTGCAGATAGATGGCAGAAGAAGCAGTTCTTTCAACGCTCTGATCGAGTTGCAATCACTGAACATAAAATTACCTGCCTACAATATATTTGTAAACCTACTGTGCTGGAAACCCTCATGACGCTATTAATGTTGAGAATCAGGCCATATGTATTATTATCATGGTTCTAGGACATCTCCCCGCCAGACACCTACCCGCCGGACATCTCCCCGCCGACTTTTACCAGCTGGACAATTACCATCCTGAACATTACCCCGCTAGGACATCTACAATCCAGGACATCTGCCATCCTAGGACAGGTACCTGTCCTAACACCATCTGGGTTATATATCATACCTAATTAAGAAATTATTGGGCAAAATTCTGGTGACAATTACATGTTTTTGGTGTGACCTGCTTGACGACAGTATAGTAGTGTAAAATATACTTTAAATGTTGCTGAGGGGTGACCAACTGAAAACTGAGTGAAAACTGAGTGAAAACTGAGTGAAAACTGAGTGAAAACTGAGTGAAAACTGAGTGAAAACTGAGTGAAAACTGAGTGAAAACTGAGTGAAAACTGAGTGAAAACTGAGTGAAAACTGAGTGAAAACTGAGTGAAAACTGAGTGAAAACTGAGTGAAAACTGAGTGAAGACTGAGTGAAGACTGAGTGAAAACTGAGTGAAGACTGAGTGAAAACTGAGTGAAAACTGAGTTTTGAGATTTAATTACTGACCCGAAAAAAACAAATTAAAAAAAAAATTCTATTCTTATGTCCTAGAGCTATGGGATCATACGTTTATTACTGGTCTTCAGAAAATGTACAATCGGCAGCTCTAGATCTACCCATGAATAAATTCAGCTAAATTAGGCTGAAAAATGATAATGACTACACGCATATCTGAGTAACCCTACATTTGCTATTGCATTGAATAACAGATCTGATCGGTTTATTGAACTGTATTTTGAAGTTGATTTTGTCTTACATTTGGGCTATTTGAGAGGATTGGTACAGGTAAATTGTACATTTTCTGACGACTTGACCCGTTTCCAACTTGATACGCTTACCTGCCTGTCATGCTCTAGTATATATAAATAAGTTTTATAAGAATAGGGGGCTCTATTCAATGCTAATTTTCTTACACCAACAACTACACTCAGTAGATCTTCCTGTTGCAACTACATATATGTAAAACCTCCTTTAATTTACCCCTTTACCAGCTATTTTTAGCTTAGCCATTCTGGAATATTATTTCTCATGATAAAGTACTTTTTTGTACAAAATAATCTAACCCTCACGCTTGTTGGGGCCAGATTTGCGTCAACCCTGACTGCACAAATAAACTGTCATTTGCATCGTATCTACTTTTTATTATTCATATTTTATAGCATTCGTACAGAATGCTATCAATTATGTAACACCGTGGGTTGTCCTGGTTGATAGGTTTATGAACCCACAAATCTGGCAAAGTAGCTCCAAAATAAAAAAACAAACTAGATGCTCATCTACTGCATTGGGGTATTGCAGTGCTATTCATAAGTCATGTATGGCTAACGAGGGTAATTACCACAGTTTAGGCTCAGAGCCTCTCAGATCAGATAAGAATGGTTTGTCAGTGATTGGACGCCTACTGCGCTAATTTTTGTGGCACAGGAGTAGGCGCCCTAATGGGATTATAATGGTATTTTGCGGTCTTAGTGGGATTATAATGGCATTTTGCGGTTTGGAGGGGGAGAACTTTCACTCAGATTGAAGGGACTATCACAACTTTGAGCCTAAATTATACATGTATACATCCTACATCTAGACTAATCCAAGGCCCAGATCTTTCTTGTACAAATTAATCATATATAGGCACATTGACACAGTAGCTTCAAAATACGTGTTTCCCTTGATACGCTCACGTGCTTGGCATGCTCTGATACATTAAAGGGCGAAAGTTATAGATCATAAAATGGGTAATTTTCAAGATAATGCGGTTTCTAATGTCGTTATTGCATTTCTTTAAATTTCTTTTCTTTTATGTAGTGCATGCGCGCCCCATTCATATTTCTGTAGACTAAAGTTTCTTTGTCATGGGTTTCACCAACGAGAGTAAATTAAAGCTTTAATTTAAACACGTCGGTTTCACTGAAGAATAATAACAAGTAATTAAAAGAAGTAAGAATGGTGCCCCCCCCCCTAAACAACTTTCTTACTTTCTTAAAAATGAATGGGTGTCGGTATACAGAGTCTAAAAAAGATTTTGTAAACGTGTGTTTTCTGAATATCCCCTATATCGGAGTAATTAATCCAAGGTATTTAGGCCGCGTGGAACAACTGTTTTGAGGCGAGAGATCCATCAGCTCTCATGAAGATATCGATTATGTTTTGCAGTGTGGCTCAGAGGAGGAGGAGGAGGAGGAGGAGCCCTTTCTATAGACGTAGGATCGAGATGCTAATGTTATCCCATTTGTGTACAGCATCAGGTTGGTCAGAATGCAAATGTCTGGCCACCATGGTGTCGTGGTTGTTTTTGAATGTGTCCCTATGTGCTCCAAAACAATTAAGAATATGTTTCTGTAGCAGTGATCATTTTGTTTAGATTGTCCTTTTGTAAACCCTTCTGTTATATCATGATTAATTTGACTGTCAGCTTCGTCTGAAAATAGTGCTTTGTCATGATGTTTTAGCTGAATAACAAATCTTAAATACAATACAATGTAGCAAGGTACTCCTTGATTTATCTCCCTGCACCAGATCCCCCCAATCCCCCAACCCCGTGGGTTTTTTTTAGTTTTTTTTTGTTATTTTATTGTTAACTGAAAATCGGAAGTTCCAAGTAGTTATCCCCCCCCCCAACCCCGTGTTAATCCGAGGGCAGTATTTTCAAGTGTCAGGGCTCTTGCAAGGATTAGAGTTCAAATTGAAAGTTAAGATATAATCCAATTTCATGAAGACAATCCCACATTAAATTTGGTGCACCTCTCCAAGGAACTGTCCATTACTCTGAGAACCCATGCTAGAGTATATATGATGGTGCGTAGAGAGAATTGGGCCATAAAGGATCGCTGAAGCATATTAGCTGCACCAAATCGTAAGTACTAGACTTTTGGGCATTGGAACAGTGCAACAAGGTATACACCCCCAATGATTCTGGTGTAAATATTCTATTCGCAATATGTTGGCGTCGCAAGCATTTCTTTTGCATAAATTCTTGTATTTTATTTTTAGGAATATGCAATTAGGATGATGATCGGATGTTGCCCAAGGAGAGCTTTCTTGGGACCCCTTATGTAAAAAAATAACTCATGGAAACAAAAGATATAATTGTCTATTAGATTATTTCGTTGTTAACTTAAATTAATCATGAAACGACATCTAAATTATAATCTTAGTGTGCCAGAATTCCCGGTTTTGAAATGTCATGTTTACTCCTCCCAACGCCTAGCTTGTGATGCCACATTTTGAGAATCGACGAAATATTGTTTATATCTAATCGAGAAATAGGTTTCTTTTATTTTTTAGAAAAATATTATTTGTGTTCACTGCTTCAGTCTTAGGTAAACCTAATATTCCCGTGATACACAATCAAAAGTACGATTACAGGTTGGTGTTGTATTCTACTGTACATGTATGGCGTTTTCGTTAAAAATAATTATATGCCATGATACGTTCAGATGTAACACATACAGTTGGGGATGCATGACGTGGATATATTATATAATACGCTATCCCATTATAACATCTCTGCTACGTTGATTGATCTAATTAATGATTATCTTACTGGAAGATCACAAGAGGTGATAATCGGTCACAGTAACTCTGAGGAATTCAAAATACTATAACGTCATGGATCGCCATGGGCCCCAAGACAATGTTGGGGCTCATGCGATCCATGGTGTTGAATAGTAATCCACAATTAACTTAACCTACTCAAAAACAGCCCCCCCCCCCAAATAAAAAAGAAGAAAAGTTAACCTACTCTCTACAGCATCGGCCGCCGCACCTGGGTTAGGTACACACCTGCAGTGCGAGTTCCGGTTAAAGTGAGATAAACTCCATGAGGATTTAATTGGCCAATCCACTTCTTGGGACCTTCCGACACCCTTGACATAAGCTCCAATTAAAAAGATGTTTGGTTTTTAACTTTGCAGGTCATTTCTTCTTCGTGGAAGATGGGTTCCTTGATCAGATTGTTCCTCTTCTATAGTGTGGCTCAAAATCTAGGTAATCTTCTTATTTTCTATTTAAAGCTTGACCTCGACCGCTTGAATAAATATTTCAAATTTGATAGACCAATGAGACTCCAATGTACATAACTTTTGTATTTTCTATTTCAGATTTCATAGTATGTCAAATTACGGATCCATATGACCCAACGGAGAAGGATTGTCCTGAACCATTCACAAAAATGATGACGAATTTGGTAAGGCCAATTGATATCCAAGTCACAGATATACATACATTTACACACTTTTCATGGCATAATATGATACATATGTGATACGTAACAGGAAAAATAGGCACAAGTCACAAAATTGATATTTTTCAATGTGTTATATTCACAAGATAGATCTCTTTGTAGGAATGTTCTCGTGTCCTAACTAGTAATGCATGGTCCACCCAGAAATATTGCCAACTCTTTTTTTTTTTTCAAAAATAAAAATATCAAATTTGTGGAATTTATAGAATAGAATCAAATTCATAGAAAGGTTTACGATCTTTAGAATCGGTTTGATCTCATCTCTTCAAATATGATGATATTATCTCAAAACCAATTTTATTTGCGACTTGTGACTCATTTTCTTAAAACACATCAAATCTATATTAATACACCCACCGGACAACTTTGAGTCGTCTCATTGAACACTGGATTGTCTTACTTTTCCCACAGGGTGTGCCATGGGGGACGCCATACCGTGCCTACATTACCTTACCAAAAGGTTTGAGTATCAAGACGTCACTGATTCCCGGAGCTGGTGTGGGCGTCTTTGCTGACACCTTCATCCCTAAATATACATGGCTTGGTGAATACGAAGGGGAAGTCGTGCCACATTTTCGGGAACTAGAAATTGGGCCTTACGCTTGGCAGGTAACGGTGATTAATTTTCGAAAAATAATTTTACCCAAAACTAATTACAATTTGAAGTGATAGTCGATAGAATCATATAGAACTATGAGAGAGTTTTTTTTTATAGAATCAATGTACGTGTCCCCGGGCCCCCCACTCAGGGGTAAAAAACGTACGCTTTTTTGTTCCAGCCTTTGAAAAGTGCCCCCTTTCCGCGAATTTTCAAGGCATTTTACCCCCCCTTTTTGTGGCAAAACGCGGAAAATCTGATGCTAAAAAGACCCCTTTTTATGATTTCAAGGAGTCTTGTATAACTGTCAAAAACAAAACAGAAGTGACCCGGAGTTTCTGTCATAATTATAGGATATTCTGTGCCACAAAGTGAATAAAAAATACCCCCTGATCAGCATTTCGCGGAAATCAGTTGCAAATTGGTACCCTTATTTCTGATTTCGCGCTCCGCGTTTCTGAGTGAAAAATGACCTCTTTCTCCGCGAAATTGGGAACAAAAAAGCGTTCACTTTTTACCCCTGAGTGGGGGCCCGGGTACGTGTCCCCCTCAATGAACATGAATGAATGAAGGCTCACAAGATACTTACTTATATGAAATTTATAAATTATAGCTAGGTAGGTTGTAAATCGCTTGTATATCAAGAGACCAGGTGTAGCAGTTCTAATGTAACCCCATCAGATGTACCTCCCGGTATGACTAACCTAAGTACCTTTGACCCAGGTCCTAAGTACCCACGGGGGTACTTTGGACCTAGGTTGGATATACCCCCTCCAGTTTCAATGTACCCCCGGGTAAGATTATCAAAGATGTCGGTGTAAGATTATCAAAGAAACAAAGGAGGGTAATTTGAACCTAGAGGGGGTCATTTAAACCTATAAGGTCTAAATTACCGGGGAGGTACATTAGATCGGGGGGTAATTTAGAACTGTTACACCCGTAGTGTGTTGAGATGTTTTAGTTGAGGAAGGAATGAACCCCTTATGTCATGGTTTTGGTTAATTAAACGAAGTTTCGAGCTAAAAGTGGCTCTTCGTCAGGTTCAGGTATTTTATGAATTAATGTCCACCTGTAAAGACACATGTATTTCTATTGTAGATTCGAAGAAATGGTGAACTTGTGGGACTAATTGATGCAGAATATGTGGAAAGTTCTACCTATCATAGATTTGTAAATATGCCACAGTCTATGGTCGAAGAGAATGTGATTAGTTTGGAATGTTACACAAGGATATTTTACATGACAAGCAGAGACCTTTCACCTGGAGACGAACTTTTGACAGATTATGGGCCCAACTATGCCATGAGCTTGGGTATGAATCTCAATCAGTATTATGGTGTACATGAGAGTTGGATAGAGCTTGGAGTCAATCTCAATCTTAAGAAACACCGTTCATGGCTCCAGGATAGAGACTTAGTACTTGTTACATTAAGAGAGAGAATGCCTGACACATTACCGGGTATTGTTAAATTATTGAGGAATAGTACGAGTTAATTAGAGGGATACAGAAGATCCGGAAGCATAAAACAAATAGAAAAATGGGGCTAAAAGTTGGTAGAAGAAACAACTTATGTAATGGCATCAGAAAGCGACTAACAAACCACAAAACGCTAAAACGCGGGTGAAATCGCTTATAAATGAAACTTGTCATGAAACAATGTAAACTTATTATATATAATTGTAGAACATGCAGATTAAGGCGACACGGAGAAAAACGTTCCATTGATACAAAATGTTGAAGTTAAAATCTGTATAAATAATGGTTGTAAATATATATTATTACTTATAGGACTAAATACATCAACACTTTGCTGATTTCCTCCTAAACTTTCGTCAAATGGCTTTTAGATGGGTTGGAAAAGAAAGGAATAAGAAGTAGAAAATCTGTAGTTTTTGACCGACGTTATAACTGAGAGTGCTGCTTTAAGGAAAGTTATTATTCATTAAGTTCACATAGCATGTTCAGTCACATAATTATATAAATAGTCTCGCATGTTCAGTCGTCACTCATACAGATTTATTTTAAAAAGAGAAGTGCATGAAATGACGGACATGGAACCTATTATAATCCAGTAGAATCAGAAACGTAATTAGTTACACATAATGATGGACCAAGCGTAATCATATCATTTATAGAATATTGGTGACCCTCAGTCTACGCCCAAAGCCTCTCACATCAGAAAAGAATGGTATGTCGGTGATTGGAAGCCCACTGCGCTAATGGCTTTCCCTGTAGTAGCCGACCTAACGGGATTATAATGGTATTTTGCGTATTTTGGAGCGAAAACCTTTCCCTGGGTTTGAAGGGGCTCTCTCAACTCTGAGCCTAGACTGACACCATCCATGTATGTGCACCATATTTTATGTTTGTTGATTGTATTGTAATACAAGCAAAGCTAGGGACTTTCAGGTTATTGGCATGCAAGTTAATAGCCTCTTGAATATGTCATATATATCTGGCCAATAGGCACAGAAAATGAGACAATTGCGTTAATGATTTGATTTAACAGTCAGACAATCTCGAACATATACATTATTGTTAATCATACACATCTAATGATTTACTGAGTCGATAAGATACATGTATGATGTCAGATGATGACCCACGGTCAAAGAAACAAAATACCATAATTTTTTGAAATTGTTACTCATATTTCCTGATTCAATACTTTTCTATCTGCATCAGCTGACTACAGGCAGTTTACCAATGTAAAAAAAGGAAACCGTCTTGGGGAAATCCGGGTGTCTCGGACACGTGCAAGTGTGGCAGTTGTTTGGGTCATATGTATCTGAGCACAGCTTGGTGGTTGTAATAGTTTAAAGAAGGAAAGAACACGTCATAAGTAACACTTTCTACTAACTCATATATGCAATCCCTAAACACATGTATGGCATGACAACATTTCATGTCATGAATATACTTTATTAAAGTGAATTTATTGACGAGTTTCTTCCAAATATTTTACCTATTGGATGTTTCCGATGAACATGAACACTGTATGTACATGAAGTCGACTGAAAATGTGCAATTCGCCTTTGCCAAAAATCTACGATTCGCCTTCACCGAAAATATACAATTTACCATCACCGAATTTGAAACAAAATACTGAATGAGGGTCTAGGTACAGTTGAACAGTCTGGGTTCACGGACTGTCAGACAAGATAATTTCAGTGATTGGACGCCTACTGCGCTTATGGCTTTCCTGGCCTAGGCGTCCTGATAGGGGATTTGCATGTCTCGATCACTGCTCATGTCTATTACCATAATTTCAGCAAATCAAGGTTCAAGATGGCGGATGTGCAAATCCCCTATTGGATTTTAATGGCATTTTGCGGTTTGGAGCGAAAGGATTTCCCTCAGTTTGGAGGGACTCTCTTAACCCTGAGCCTAGACTGGGGAGGCTTGCCCTCAGAAAATTAGTACTCCTAGTATACATCCTATCATTTTGTTCAACCTAATTTAGCAGAATTTACAGAATGTATAGAACTGCCGAAAGGAATTTTTCACATTTTTGGGCCACTTCAACTACATACGATTGGCTGAATATTCATTAAAATGATATCAACTCCTAATTTTAAGGGAGGCTTGTTAAAACAGAAAGCTGGGTAAACCATATTATTGCAATTAAGCCCTTATTTATTCAGTAGTCGATATTTCTATTACGGGAGAGGAAGGGGCGGGTGCTGTTGCCTTTGATCTGCTGAAGTTGATGAATGACAGCAATTGCCACCATGCATAATAAGTGAGCTCGGTGCGTTCGGAATCCATAATTATCCCTTATTATTCACTTTATAATAAGGAGGATTTCATAGTCACGGTGACGGGTTAAATCGTCAGAAAATGTACAATTCTGCTCCACCAATTCTTACGAATAGCCCAAATCTAAGACCAAAATGAGATTCAAAATACAGATCAACATAACCGAACATACCTTCTGAATCAACCAAATACCAAATATATTCAGATAAAACTAGATTTTATCAATTCTTCAGCCTAATTAAACATAATTTACTAAGTGTGTAGAGCTGGCGATGGTACATTTTCTGACGACCCGATCCATACATGTATTTCATGTAAATTAGCAATTATTTTCTAACAAAGATATCAACCAAATCACTTACACTCTCGATAAATACGTGGATGCTATCATTGACCATTATTATTTTTTAACAAAAACATAAAACACTGATATCGGCTTGACTTGATTTTCACATTTTTGTTTATTCATAATCCGATATGATAATGAGCCCATCAGAAAAAGCTAAATTTAATAGAGCATTTGCATGTCTCACTGTGCATGACTATTACAGTGTAAGCTGGGATGCATTCAGTTCAAATCTGACATACAAATATTTAGCAACGTTTTTTTTATCGAAGCAAGCAATCAGCAATATCATAAATGATATATAATCAAATGCATGATGGGAAAGAGGAAGTCTTGCTTTGTGGAAAAGTATAACATTTAACACATGGATATCAACATGAGCTCACTGTCAAATGTTAATGTTAGACTAACTCATACCCAATGTAGGAGTAAAGAGTACCTGTGATACACACAGTACTACATTAGAAAGTTTTGATGCGAAATTTCAGGATATGACGGAAGACCGGTTTCCACCTGAGCCATAAAAACCTCCCTGGCATATGCCAACACATCTCCTGAATAAACAAACGTTTGAAAAAATTGTATTGAAATGCCAAAATATGCCAAATTTTCCATTCCACTGTGTCTGGTCATTACGGCAAAGGACAAAGAGCAGGTATCAGTGTCAACTCTAATGGACACGCAATTATCGTCTGAAAAGGTTATTGCCATTGGAACATTTAAATAAGATGAAATCTCCTAATATCTTTATTCCTTTTTAAGTGACCCAGTACGGCTATTTGGAAAAAAACATTGCTTGCTAATATTACCATTAGATTATTTCCGATGGGTGGAAGTAGAAACGTCATATTCTGAAAACATGATGATGCGCAGAAAGGAGGTGGAAAGCAGATAACTTATGCCTGATCCTCACCATGCTGAGATAGCAAAGTCCACTCATTTGTATGTTCCCGCATAAATTAGATAAAATAAGAATAGAAATGAAATGAAATGGAAATGAATTAGAAATGAATTAGAAATGAATTAGAAATGAAATTATACAGAATATAATGGCTGAATATTCATTAAAATGATATCAACTCCTACTTTTAAGTGAGGCTTGTTAAAACTGAAAGCTGGGTAAAGCATTATTATTACAGGATGGTATAAGATAGACACAATACCCAATAAGACACTGAGAGATAAAGTTTTTTTGTTGTTGTTTATTTATTCACGACCATACATGTTTCGGAGATGGGTTGTCTCCTTCTTCAGTGGTCATTATTATTACAATTATACCCCCAGTTATTGAGTAATCCATATTTCTATTACGGCAGAGGAAGGGGCGGGTGCAGGGAAAGGAAATAGAGATGAAAAAGAGATGAAATGGAAATGAAATAGAAATGAAGTAGAAATGGAATGGAAATAAATTAAATAGAAATAAAATAGAAAAAAAAAGAAATCAGTGCCGATGGATGGATGAGAATCTAACCAATATTCAAAATACTATATTGTAACAATATCATAATATAGTTTGTACTTCCGTATCACATGTCACAGAAAAAATAGTCTTAAGTTAAAAATAGATTTTGAGATTCCATCATATTTGATGGATATTTAAAAGATGAGATTAAGTGGCTTCCAATGATGATAACATTTAGGAAATCTAAAAAGTGTTACTATATTTTATTTTCGTTTTTTGTTATGTTTGAATAGACGGTTTGCAATGTTTCTAGGTGGACAATTACTATTAAAGTAACTAAATGACGTCACTTCCCGTGATGAAAAGTATCGCAACTATGTGAAATTTTCGGGAATAAAAACTTTTTCCAAAAAAAGGATACTCCATAAGGATGGCCTTAGAAAGGCAATGATATATTCAATACACTTTCTTGGACTTTGGTACATATATTCACACGACTGAAAGCACTAGATACCCTAAAGATGCGAGCATTCCTACAAAGCGATCTTGTGAATAAAACACTTTAAAAAGTATCACTCATTGTTTATGTAACACATCACATATTGTACGTATATTGCTCCAAGTTTGGTCAGTAAAAGCAGCCCCAGCTTTAAGGCCTACACTGGTTCTGCCAGGGAAATGTATCTAATTTCACCTCTACTATAAGATCCACATATTGGCTGGCATATATAGATAAAGCCTGGATACACATTAGTCCGGAACTGCATATACGGTAAAACTTCTACTTGCGGACATCTCTATAATCCGAACATCTCGTCATTAAGGACACTTTGGATCAGCCCCTGCACTGTTTATAGAAGTTGGAAGACAGTCAGGCACAAAATGGAAGACCTGAGTTCGGTCAGATGTTCTCCACCCATTTTGTACAAATACCTTAAGAATATTCCAATTCAAGGCTTGCAATGTGCAGAAACTGATTTATCATATTTTTCACTTTGATAAATAATAGATATCAATAATAATATCAATAATATAGTGAGGCCTCATAAATCCGGACACCTCGCCATACTGGACAGTTGAGTCTAGTCCCCTGGGTGTCCCTTAAAAAGAGGTTCTTCTGTATGTATGGACATCAGAGATGAGGGTAGAGCTCCCGCATGACATGTATCATCGGGAACACTCTTGGCTGGAATTCCCATCACCATGTAAGGATCCATGTTCAGAATACCTTCACTACCATACTGGTAGCCTACTGCCAAAACAATTTTCTATTCTCATTTATAGTCTATGTCTGCAGTCTAAGCAATATTCGTATTATCCTCTACTTGCTGTTGTGTCTCTATCTATATAGGCAGAGCTCCTCGCATGCTTATTGTGGCTAATATGCTGTTTAGTAGTTATTGTTATTTATTAGTTACTATAAAGAACCTAAGTTGCACAGCCTATCAAGAGTATCCTCTGGCCAGCTTCATGTGTTATTATATTCGCATTGAGAATGCACTGCAGAATAAAACCGCAACGATCGCAGAGGGAAAACAAGTCAGTGGAGACGAGCCTTATTCCCCAGCATTGGGTTGAGCGGACTCCTATACGCGAAAAACATATAGATCTGAATTCGCATCTTAGATAGAGTTGGGATGACTTACATTTCTAAGTTCTGGGTGAATTCTTGTATGTAGATGCATACATTGACTATGTAGATAGAGTTGAACATGCTACCTGCTTGGCCACAAATACCCACATAGGAGAGGGAGTTGAAAAGACTGTCTGAGATTGTGTAAAATAGCCATGGTGCTGGCAAATATGTAACACCTAAATAATTATAATGGGTAGATCGATATAACATAGTTTATATAAAACATGGTGAGAAAATATGGATGAATATTATACCTTTTCTTTAATTATCTATTACATTGTTTAAAATTTCACGTTTAGTTATGTTAAACTGTATTTCGAACCTAATTTTCGCTTATATTTGTGTTATTTGAGAGGATTTGTGAAGACGAATTGTACATTTTCAGGCGACTTCACCCACGTTGTAAATTATCCAGAGAATTGTTTACAGACAATTACCATTCGCTTGTTTTGGCTAAGTACTTGCAACATTACTGGTAGTAGACACGTTAAAGCTCGTGTTATTGCAGCAGCAGGGATGAGCGCGTATAAACCGTAAAGTAAACATCTTAGTTTATATTTCCCTGGACAGACCCAGCGTTTCCGAACGCACCTGTACCAGTTATAGGTATTCCCCACAGCCTTACCTGGCCGCCAGGTGAGCGGTAGCAGGCAGTAGAGGTGGAGGTAGCAAAGTGACACTATTTAGGTCACCACAGGTAGAAAATCCCAGCGTGTGCACCACCACCAGGCTGTACATGTTGCTCCAGTCTTACCATTAATAGACATGGGACTTTACAAAGCCATGGCATAACGTCAGCAACTCCCGGTGGGGTAGTAATAGTATCTAGAGACCAACTTCATATACTGCTTACATGCATGCTAACATTGTTATCAGTTATAGGATGAGCTAGAGATAACGATCAGCTGCATGGACTGCCACTCTCTCTCCAGTCTCGGTAGATTGGGAGAAGAGCTTGCCCTTCGGCTACAACAACCACCGGTTGGACTTGAATAGTATAACAAAGTATTACTGTTACCATTGGGGCGTGAAGAACTTTTACTGAGGGGACTGCTGCCAGATGATCTCGCTGAATGACGGAGTTGGTGAGTCATATATGGATATAAGGCAATGACTTATACGTCTAGAATATATGTACTGACCCAGAGACGGACGTTAGATTCAGTCAGATGAAGAAGGGCTCAATTGGTTCACCAATGTGTGTATTGTAAATGTATCATACACATCTCTTTGTTGTGGATTGGACTTATTTAATGTCACCAACTAGGATGACCTGCCTGTGATACATTCAAATTGACGATCGTTACATTTCGAAGAAACAGAATCTGATTTGAATACAAAAACACTGGGATTTTACGATATGAAACCATAATACAAGTGATGATATATATATGAGTCATATATGATTCGCTTTTAAATGGAAGGGAGTGTTTGATGTAAACAACCGCCTGGGACAAAGGTCGTGATTTAGGCAACTTAAAATCTGGCAGAAACGGATTGACATTGGGGAAAGGCAAGCTCCCCTGTAGCTTCAGACGCACTTTAACATCAGACGTACTTATACGGACGACTATTCCTACATATTTTGGACACGAGTCAAGAGCATAAAAAGGTGAAGAGTTGTTATTACTAGGCTCCGAAGTATATTATATGTGTTGTCACCTGAAAATGTACAATCGGCAATTTAGGACTGAAAAAACTATAAATAGTAGGACTAAGGTATAATGATGACTATATCTGAGTATATAAATTTGGTATTGCACAGATTCAAAAGTAAGACCTCATCGGTCATGTTGAGCTGCATTTTGAACCTCATTTCTATCTTAAATTTGGGTTATTTGAGAGGATTGGTGAGGGCGAATTGTATAATTTCAGGCCACCACTTCACCCATATATAAGAGTTCGGTTGGGTATTTATGGAATGTATCCAGGTGAACGGACCATAGTCTTAAATAGAAATAGATGGAACCACCTGACCCTGAACATGTTGGCTACAAAATGCTAAGCCTATAATCTTTTTGAATGGGCATTCCTGTTCCCTTCTGGGGCGTAGAGAGGATGCTGTAATAACTTTCCAGTGGATGGCTACCATGGCCTGATCCAGCATTCCTCACGCAATATTGATGTAAGCCTTGTAGGTCACTTATAAGGAAAGCCATATCTTCTATTTACGAGTAATATTCTTCGTAGCAAGGCTTAAACCCTGCCCACACACAGCCGATTTGGCTCCCGATTACGCCCCGATTTTGGTCTCCCGATGAATCCTAGGATTTATCCTAGGATTTAATTTCCAATCATGGTTTATGTTATTTCAAAAGCATAAACCAGGATTTGAAATGAAGTCATAGGATTCATCGGGAGACCAAAATCGGGGGGCAATCGGGAGCCAAATCGGCTGTGTGTGGGCAGGGTTTTAACCTTCATACACAATTTACCCCCCCCCCCCTCCCTACCCCCCGATATAAGGTCTACTGAATAAATAGGGCAAACTTTCTTTTAATAACTTTATTTACCCAGCCTCATGCGATACAGTATCTCTGGTATATTATTTAGATTTGATAATAGTTTATTCAATCCTGCTCTAAGGGGGCGTTTCTCCAGCTAGCGTGATGTTGTCAAGCCCTCTTTAGTTTCTTACAATGATTCTGTTGGACTGGGGAATACTACCTTCATCATTTACTGAAGGTGGCTCACTGCTATACAATGTACATGTATGACTGTAACAGTTTTGCCTTTTATTTCAGACTGATTAAAGCTCGGCGATCAACAGACCCCATGCATTCTTTCCTGACGAAGATCGATAGCAGGTTCAATGAGAGATCAATAGGAGCAATATTCACAGCCTAACCCCGACACGACTCACGGCATAGATCTATTGCCAATCCCTCCAGCTACCGTACTCTATCTTGAGGTACCATTTCACACGCAGGAGGAAATCAATGCAGTTCTGCGCTACTAGTTTAAAGAAGGGCTGATGATCTATGCACTGAATTGCATCATCTGTTTGAACTACAGCTCAGAAACCAATGCTTCACATAAAAACCATTGGATAAATAGTGTTCGTTTATTCAGTAAACCATTGGATACATATTTGTTCCAGTAAATTATATACCATATGGAGCCTATTTCAAATGCATGGTAAAGAGTAGTGGCCATTTAATCTCGCTTCTGTTTCGGGCCATGTCCATTGTATGAGCTTGTATTATCAGGTGTACCAATACAACACATATTATCTGACCCATCTGGCTTTGACCACTTGGGATCTAGGCAGCTGGGGAAACCGGGCCGTAGTAGACCCATCATCTACCGGTCAACCACTCACACACACCGGTAGCTTTATCAAGGTGGTGGCCTGGTCTCATGCCTTTATGAACATACAGATCTAGCTGTGTGTGTCTACACAAGCAGTCACAAACCTAAACATCCACATGCATACATATTTCATGGCTACATTTTGAACGACTACCAGCATATACTGCTATAATATAGATTCGAATTCAGATAAATATATATACCCGGCTGCGATTGTGTGTATGTATAGAAGATACAGGCGGGCATCATAAAATATTCAAGATGATGACTCCAATGGATAATAATAACTCTGCGCCTGCTGGAGAGACATATGGTGGTGTGTTTGATAAGACTGACATCGGTACAAGTAACACTGGTACAGGACCAGTAGATACAGCTTTCATACAGATTACTGAGACCAGTATATCTGGAGGAGTTGGTTCTGCTACAACGACTACTACTACCAGTACAGGCAGCAGCGATCCCAATGGCACTGGACAGACAGAGGAGGAGTCAGTGGATGGATTCCCATTGAAGAGGGCCGTCATTCGGAAATCAGTGAAGCATATACACCACAGGGCATGGACCAATGTTGCCCTGGCTGCCTTAAGAAACCTGGCCACGTGGGCCTGCCTTATCTCATTCATTGTTATCGTGGCCAACGCCAGCACGATTAGAGACTGGCATCACAATTCAATCGCAGCAGTGGTATGCGTATTTGGCGTTGGACTTTTCGGAGTGGGCTTCCATGTCTTCCGATCCTATCTGGATCTATCATTCAAATACCCAACTGTTATAGGTAAGCTGCTCCGAGATGCTCTCTCCAGGGAGGAGTTTATGAGGGTGATACAAAACCGCCAGATGTCCCCACCAGAAGTGTCAATCGAAGTCGCATTGAAGAGTGGCGCTTTGTCTAATGAGAACCCAACGCACTGGACGCGCATGAGTAGTCGCAAAACGCGCAAGGAGATCAGTTATCGGGGCTGGGCGGATCAAAGTGATCCAGTCAGCGTCTTCCAGTGGCCTGAGGGTAGAAGTGCCTGGGTGGTGGTAGCTAAAGACTTCAGGAGTCTGGACAGGACAACGAAAAACTCCATAGAATCAGAAGTGGCAGCTTTTAGGCGGGACACTGGCTATGATGCTAATAGATATTACATGAATCTCGAATACATATTGCAATGGAAAGAAAGTGATTCAAGTGACGATGCAGAGATGATTTTAGTCTTTGAAGATATCCGACCTGGATTTTACTCAATTGACCTTTATAAAGCTTTTACCCTGATAGCATTGGACTCAGTGTATCGCCTGGTTTTCCACATATTAACTAAAAATCTTGATGACTATTATTTAGTAAAATTTATAGAGAGATAAGTTTGAATGTTAAGGTTGGGGTTTTTGAATATTTATACATTAGATGCCTTTTGGCAGTTAGATAGATGCCTATTGGCGCTTAATTTGTACAGTTTGTTCCGCATTTAAATACTAGATATAATCATATTAGGTAAAGTCGCCTGAAAATGTACGATTGGCCTTCACCAATCTTCTCAAATAACCCAAATTTCAGACAAAAGGGAGGTTCAAAATGCCCAAACACCCAAACAAATATTTTGGATCAACGCAAATATAGGCCTACTCGGGTATGAAAATTTACTAAAATCATGTAGAACTGGGATTGTACATTTTCTGACGACCTGACCCTTATATAAAAAAATACCAATTTCACAAAAGTATCGCTTCAGAATATCTATAGTGTACGGCAATGAAACTGAAGAATCCCTGCTTCCCCAAAGCCAGTATAGTTATATCCACCGACGGAATTTTATTTAAAAGAACTTTCAAATCTACTAATGTGATTTCATTATGCATTGTTTATTAGGATATATATTATATGAAAACGTGGAGTCTCAAACTCCTTTTTAACTTATTCATGTACACAATTTTGGAGAAATCCATGTGTTACTTCTGAAGCATATTTCGGAGATATTCAATCAGAGAATAAATATTTGTTTCCATTCCATTCCTTGTTCATTACCTTATTGATTATTCAGTCCACATACACAAGTCAATAACATATAAATCAAACAAATCTTCCCCACTGCCTGCCTTTATGGATCAGTTAATCAGTTATCATTATTCCAAATATTTATTCAATCCTCTTTTGCACATAAGCAACCATATCCATGTTAGGGGAAGGGTTTTATGGTAACACTTTATATACGTTAGCTTCTTTCCCCTGACGTCTTTATAATAGTCTGTGTTAAATTTAAGGTTTAATTGAGAATACCTATGTCCCTTTGTAATAGTGTTCCGAAATAATAATGATAGGGTGTGGGGGAGAAAGTGGGTGGCTCTGCGTTCATTACCTACGATTTTGTAACTATCAAATTAATTTCTTTTAAAAAATGAAATTTTCCATATTGTGGCCAAAGAGATGAGGCGCCATTTCCGAGTTTACATGAATATGTTGTAAGTAAGTATCTGCCATCAATATTTTTTTTCTCCAAATCCGGCCCCTATTGATTTGGGGTGGGAGGGTGGGCAGGGGGTCAGGAAGGCAGTTGGGGTGGGAGGGGGTGGGGGCAGGGCGGTTAGGTCGTTAGCTGGTGAACCATGGGACATCGCGACAGGATATATTATGTTTACAATTACATGTGTTGTCACGGGGTAGCAGCTGGAGGTAATGATATCTGGATTGACATATCCCAATGTAACAAGTGTCGAGGTTTGTTTATGTGTGTGTGTAGAAAGAGAGGGGATGAAAAAGAGAAAGGTAGGAACAGAAAGAGAGGAGGGATAGGGGAGAGAGAGCAACAGCAGACAGGCAGGGGCGAGATCGGGGTGAGGGGGGGGGGGGGCAGATGGATGGGGGGGGGGGGGGAGGAGAGCGAAGGGGTAGAGAGGGATCTGGTTTGGCAGCTTCGTATCACATAATGATAATTTCCTAACAATATTAATGATCGTCATAAGATTGATAATAAAGTGATTAGTGTTATATAGCTACTGAAAGCACTGGGAACAAAATAAAACAAATCTGGAAAACGATGTCTAATCAACCAAAATTGTTTTTCACCACAAAAACCTTGTAGGCTAAACACACTCTTTTGTTTTTTTTACTTACAATCACACAAATTTGGTTGCCAATGGCGTCTCATGACAGCCTCTTAAACCGTTTGATGGGCAGTAATTACTAAATTAGACTTGTGCAAGTCCTTGATTCATTTTTGTTTGTTTAAAACACAATATTATCACAAATATATTCTCATGTTAGAGTCACTACGGCCTCAACTGAGGAATCATCGCCTTGCTGTGTGCGCTCATTGAGTTGGGCTGAGGGACTTGATGCTAGTCTATTACTAAATCATTTCACAACAAACAATTAACATGCAAGTGTGGAATCGGTTATTGACTCGATTAAATAAATCATAGAAGTGAAGTTATCGTTTTCCCCGCCCGAGGACTATAATTTCCGACAACTGGCAAAAGTCGTGGGAATGATCGAGTAGAGATATTACAGCGAAAGGCATCACATTTGTACTGAACACGGACGTTGTGTAATGTCAATGAACATCACACTGAATCACCCCAATAGAAACAGACAAATGTAAACATAAAAGTAATGCGAGCTTGCTGTTTGTGTGCAGATGTGAAAATATCCCTAAAGTGTACAACAATGCCATGGGACATGAGTCAAGTTACAACTAAAAATTAATGAAGACTAGAATATTAATTAAATGAGCCCAGACGGCAGGTTACAGTAAATAAAGTCATTTGTAAAAACAAAAAAAAAATATTAATTAATGTACCCCAAATCTAGCATAATGACTAATGAATCCCCTCCCCCCCCCCCCCCCACGCGCCCAACAAAATATTAAAAATAGGATTGCATTAATAGGACATTTGTATGTCTCACTGCGCATGTCTATCAATTACAGTGCATGCTGGCTGAGTTCAGTTTAAATCTGGGATACAAATATTTAGCGACATTCTTATCGAAAAATGCAAGTTTCTTTTCACAATATCATAGCTTATGTAACTGATCTATAAAAGCCAAATGCATGATGGTAAAGGTGAAGTCTTGTTTTATGGCAATGTATAAACCACGTGGCTATTTACACGAGGTCATTGTTAAATATTCCATGCTGGACCAATATTTTGTAATTTGTGGAATTAATTAACTATAGTTTGCCTTATAAAATGACGTCTCCGCGGCCAGACATAGATGGATGCTTAAGAGAGACGGAATTCTCAGGTATAAGTTTGGCTACACGCGTTAGTGTGTGGAGATGGCACAGTGCTGCCATGTTCTTTTTCTATTAATTATCATTTAATTTCATTAATGAGTTGACCATTAAATTTATTAGGAGACGGCGTTTGGCATCGTGGTTATATTGATAACTATACTCCAACTAGCGGCAGACAATAAATATTGCTTGAAGAAGAGGACTCGGAAATTTAAATAAAGTTGGAGGCACTGGCTCGACTTTATTATCCATAGGAAGACGGGGTAAAACGTGGATCAAAAAGTTATACAAATCCAACATACTACAGTGCAGTCCATAAAAGTTAAGAGTAAAACAACGGAGAGAGATAGGGCGGGGGGGGATAGAGCGAGAGAGAAAGAGAAATAGAGCGAAGGGGGGGGGGGGGGTCGAGATGGGACGAGAGAGAGAGAGAGAGAGAGAGAGAGAGAGGTGCAGAGAGAGGGAGAGACAGGCAGACAGAGAGCTAGAGAGAAAGTCAAAGAAAAAAGGGTGAGAGAGGGGGGAGAGGGGGGGGGGACACAGAGACAGACAGAGAGCGAGAGAGGGGGGAGAGAGGGGAAGGGAAGGGGGAGAGAGACACACATAGAGATAGGAGAGAGGGTCGACAGAGAGAGAGAGGCAGAGAGAAACAGAGTGAGGGAGAGAGAGAAAGGGAGAGAGTGTGTGTGTGTGTGGGGGGGGGGGGGGCATAGAAAGAGAGAGGGGTGGAGGAGAGAGATATCGACCAAATTGGCCAAGTCCAAGTTAGATGCTCCGTGCAAGCCTCTCAGTTTATATGTATCTGTCGCCCTATCCCTTCCGTACAGCACTGCCCCTACACCTCGAGCCACTCTGTTTAATAAATATGTTCAGAATAAATATCAACGCCTCTTCTTCACAACAAAAGTGTGAGTAGTCGTCTTAAGAAACAATCATGTTTAACACAAATGGAAGGAGGACATCTTCCTCAGTTAATGGGGTACTTTCTAGGCCGTCCTCTTTTTCTTTTCTTGGAACGATTACGGTGTACTTTCATATGGGTTTTCATATTATCAGCACGGAAAAAACCTTTCCCACAGAGTTCACAGGAATAGGGCTTAACTCCTAAGTGTTTTCTTAAGTGTATATTTAAACTAGACTTTCTAGCGTAACGTTTATGGCAAGTGCCGCATTCAAACATTTTCTCATCTCTGTGAGTTGTCGAATGTGTTTGCAATGCATATCTATCTTTACAGCCCAAGCCACAGAACTCACAAAGGAACTTTTTCGGCCTCTCTCGATGCACACGCATGATGTGCACTTCTAGGGTCTTTTTCGTAGCAAATACCATTTGGCAAGTTTGGCACACAACAGTCAGTCCTTTCTTGTGCATTTCAGTGTGCCTCACAAGTCCTCGGATACTTTCGTGTATCTCGGAGCAATGTATGCACCTGAAGCGACGCCTTCTCAGTTCATGCACCTTCTGCTCATGGCGAAAGCGCAAGTCGGCACTATTAAACTGTTCCCCACATAACATGCAATGCCTCATACGGCTCTCTGTACTAATAATAGGCAGTTTGGATGCATTCTTGTCACATCTATTCGCATGCTTGACCACATGCTCGTTTAGGGTGAGAGGCGTTGGAAAGTTTCTCCCCTTCGTACAAAGTTGGCACTTGGATATTTTATGAAATTCATATATATGCGTATACAGACTAAGAGAATTAGCTTCAGCTATCCCACAAGTATAGCACCTGCAGGAGTTGTGAAACGTGACCTTCTCCTCTAGATATTTCGGCGGAACGAAGTTCGGTTTTTCTTTTAATTCTGGATCTGATTCTGCCCTGTCTTCCTCCCCCCCAATTTCTGCCATGAAAGTCCTCCTGGTCACACATTCTGAACAGGCGTAATAAATAATGGCCTCCACTTCCTTGTGGTAGTGTATTTGTACTGATTTCGTTTCGTCGCAATGTCTACACCGAACTAGGCAGGGGACAGTTGTCGAGATAGGAATCTCTATTTTATTCCTTGGGAGTGAATTGGATTCTGGTGCTGAGTTGGTCAAATACTCAGGCATTATTATGGTGGCATCACTGTCCGAATCAGCAGTTGTGTCACTTGTCATATCGTCATCTATGTCAACTTGAGTTAAGGTTTCCTTTTGCTTAGATTTCTTCTTGGGTTTGTTGGGATCGTCAGATTTCGAGGAAGATTTTCTCTTGGGTTTGTCGAGATCGTCAGATTTCGGGGAACATTTTCTTTTGGGTTTGTTGGGGCTGTTGGATTTCCGGGGATATTTTTTCCTGGGCTTGTTAGGACTGCCTGTCTTCTTTCTAGAGCCACCTTTATTCTCTATCAGTTCAAGTGTTTCAGGAAATTCTGTCCCTAAGCTTTCAGTGACAGGGATCGTGGGGTCGCTGTCAAGGGTCTCAGGAAATTCTGCCGCTAAGTTTTCAGTGACAGCGATCATGAGATCGCTCTCAAAGGTTTCAGGATATTCTGTACCCAGGTTTTCAGTGACAGCGATCGTAGGATCGTTCTCATCCTCCGTCTCATAAGTGTCACTTCCATACCCGCCATAATGGTCGTCATCGCTCATCGGTTCTACTTTAGGTTCAGTCTTAAATTTAAGCGGGGAATTTCCCTCTGCCAGTTCCATGACATTTTTTTCGTCTATAGATTCTTGGTCTATTTCGAAGAGATTGTGCGTGAGCAAATCTGCTTTCGTCTCGTCTTCTGTCTCTTGGTCCGAATAGCCATCAGCAACTGAATTTTCAGAGGTGTTGGTAAAATCGGCTGGCTCCTGTTTCACTTCAGTTTTCATGGAAGCCATCTCGTCGGGAACTGCAACACACTCAGAACTGGGTGGACCTAAGTCCTCTGGTAAGTCCTTTATATCTCTATCGGATCCACTGGTATCGGTTTTCAGCCTGTCACTGTTTATTAGCTGATCATATGAAGTGGAGGGAGTGATTTCTTGTTTGATCTGAACTCTGATCTCCTCTTCGTCTCGAACATGATTTATCTCAGTTTCACGGTTATTATGGGTATCTGGATCAATTGGTGCAATCGTTGCAACATGGGGCCCATTGTAGAAAACAACCTTTTGGAAATCTTTGGCTTCTAAAACAGCATTTATCTTCTCCATTGTTTCAGTGGACATGGGCTTTCCGTCCTCCGATTCAGCCTCCGACGACGACGACGATTCTTCACTGGCAGAACTGCCCGAAGTTTGATCATCCAAATTTCCATCACCTAAGTTACGTGAAGGAAGCTTTGCGAGTTGGGTCAGAGATTTTATCTTTTCGCTATCGCTCCTGAGGTCGACGCATAGCGTTCCAGTTTTGGGGTTTGATTTCATTTGCTGGAAGAGGGAGAAGAGCTCTTTCATCACCTCCGGATTGGGCGGCGGGTCCTCGTCTGAGGACTCTTCTTCTTCCTCCTCCTCCTCCTCCTCCTCCTCCTCCTCATATCCTTCATTCTCGACAAAATTGACATTTTCTATGGACCATCCATTACGATTACTTGAACGTGTGTTACTATGGGAACCATTCATATTGGCAGGTATAATGTTCATGCATGACCAGTACAATACCGACTGTGGCACGTCAGGTGTGAAGTTCTTTCCTCAATGAACACGGTAGAACCCGATGGGGTGAGGAGGCCCTTTGATGACTCAGCACTTTGAGAACGTAAATCCATTAACATCCTGTAAAAAAAAGTAACAGCAAAAGGGGTTCAGTCACAATATGTATAATGCACATCTTCCACTCATTCAATCAGATATAATAATTTTAATTGTCTCCCCTTTCTTTATTTGAATCTATTCTACATCACTCGGGATCAAAGAAAGGAATCATTGAAGAAAATAATTGTTGGTCAATTTAGCTGGGAATCAAGTTTCAAGGCCAAAGAGCCCTGGCCAAAGTTATTAATGGTGGAGCGTTGCTTGAGTATTGGAGTAATGGGACTTATCACATGCTGTGAAACTTCACTCAATAAAATTTATTTAAAAAAAAAATGGGTATACGGTACGTGACTATAGGTGGAAGGTGATGGGTCAGGTTGTCAGATGATAAGTGATAAGTGATAAGGATACATTCATGGATTATCCTACAATAAGGAGCGGTGTACAATACGATATAAATCAGTCTATAGTTGATGGTACCTCCTCCAATATGGGGCCCCGTGTTGTGTTAATCCTACACGATCTATGGTTGATCCTTCCCTCGATTGTAGCCTAAGCCCGGGCTCAGCTGTTACTAGACTTAAGACTCTTTGGGTCATAAGACCCAAAGAGTCTTATAAGAACTGATGATCTATAACATTGTGAGATATTAAGATCAAAGATATTCCTGCACACTTCTCTTCTTTATGTTGCATTATATTACCTTGTATTAGTTTCTTGTAGTTTATATTAGACATATATTATAGCATGTCATGCACTGGAAGACCAGATTCTAAAATTCCGATGTGCATCGCCAATTTTAAAATTGTTATTCTTGCAAAACAAACAAGGCCCGTAAAGATCTCGCTGAGGTATAATGACGGTTCCCTCGTTTCGCCGGTCTGACCATATCTGCCGTCCACGCAAGTCGAGACATGAGGCAGTGAGATTGCACTCACCACGGCGGACATCATACTTCCATGACCTACATTCGGCGAGTGACACGCCCCCACTCATCTGATACAATCCTCGGCCTCTCTAAAGTGATGATTTGCCATGGGTCTGAGATGCCATGTGCCCCGAGATAAACACACACACACCCCTTGGTTCTCAAAACTACGGTGCCTGTATAACATCCCAGATGGCTGTACTACTATGTCTCAACCTAGCCTGAGCGATAATCTAAGAAGTACGGAAATACGTTGGCTAATACACAATTTTAATACTGTTAAAAATGAAAGTCCGTAATATCTGAAGACGAGATCAATACTACTTACGAGCAGACCAGGCTGGTGTAAAAAGTAAAGCACCTCATACGAGATAATCCCACTAAAGTTAATGTGAAATCCTTGCCCATTACTCATTAGCAGCTGTAGTGTGAATCCATCGGTCGCGCTATCTACCGGTAAAACTGCTAATCACAAAGTTCATGACTTTGGAGCCTAAGAGGTGGCGTACTCAGCAAAAGGGAAAACCACTCAACCGATAACATGTTGTTCATAAATAATATATACGGGTGATGTCGTTTGAAAATGTACAATCCACCTTCAACAATTTTCTCAAGTAATCCAAATTTCAGACAAAACGGAGGTTCAAAATAAAGTTCAATATAACCGAATTAAATTGAAATGAAACGCCACGTAATAAATCTTAATATAAACATTTAAATCGCGTCATAGGCTACATATAACTCTATTTATCTACACGTATCTCACAATGTGATAGTGCATGTACCGTGTACATAAAAACACCATCACGCTTGGCGCAATTTATATCATTATTCAGCCAGTTTAATTTCAGCCACTCTCAATATTATATTGTTTAAATAGGACCTTTAAAGTCATCGTTGCCCCTAGTATTGCTTTGTAAATTGTGCCTAAGTGTGAGTTTTCTTTTTCACTAATTTCCCTTCTTTGTTGCGAGTGTATACTAAAGTGCAGTGTAATACCAAAACAAAACACAAACTGTTTGATTGTATGATGAATTAATTTTTATTTCCTAGGTTCAAATTAAACATTTACAAAGGACAAATTATGTAACAAATTCATCCATTAGAAGTTCCTTCTTCAATGACTCTGAGCCATTTACACTATACTCAATAGTCACATCCAAGAACCTGCAAAAGATGAAAGTTGTTAAAAATGATCAATTTTGGACAACACACAACTCCAACGTCTAAGTCCAGGGGTGGAGGTAAATTACACATAACATTTAATCACTTTTAAATGTATCACAACAATTATCGATGTTAAATCACTAATTTTCAATAGTAGCCTATATTATAGTTTTAATGCATGACGTTCACAAAGAAATATTCTGGAATTTTCTTTACCTTCTATTCTTTTCGTGTTGTGATAGATTTATGGCGCCTTTCAATTCCGTATCTTGTTCAACCTTCAAAGGTTTATCGAAATACACTAGTGTTTGCATCCAATGCGTTTCCCTTTAACGAAAAAAGAAGATTTCTTTTTGGTCATTTGAGTGAAAGATAAGAAAATTCGATTTATTTCAAAAGGTCAGTCAGAAGAACTGTCTTTTACTATTAAATAGTTAATATTATAAAACAGGAATAATTCAGGTAATTCAGTAAAGAAACATGTTCCACATTAATTTTGTAGTTTGTTGTATAAAAGGCTGAGTATAAAAATTCTATTTTCCCAATATGAAGCAATACTTACGGTCCATACGGTGAGGTGTTAAGCGTCACTTCCATGGGGAATGTTACTTTAAACCAAGCTGCCAATCCATGAATTTCGCCATGACCGAAACATTTAAACATAAAATTACTCTGAAAACAAATTTATTATATTAAATAATTTGCTTTGAGGATTGGTTATGATACACATGACAATTCTAAGTGTTATCACACGAGTGTGAAAACAGTAACATACAGTAAAACTAGAAAATGCTTTTAGACGTTTCTATTTAGATTATCAAAAGCTTGAACATTTTTCTTGAACAAAATCGAACCGTTTTTTTTTATTCAACGCAGTATCAAATTTACCGAGATATACCTATACTAGTATAGTCTTTATCAGTTTTTCTAGCCTATTTTAGCAGAATTTACGAAATGTGTAGAGCTGCCAATGGTATAGCCTGACGCTCCGACCCACGGCGACGCACACAGATTAGCTTTATAGATACCATAAAGTTTCTATTCGGGGCCGTACCCCACATTTTGGCAAAATTTATGGCCCTTTATGTTACTTTACAAGACATTGCTAGAGTCCAAAACATATGCCATGTAATCTCAAAGTATTATTTTGATCTGCAACCTTCACAGATTCGCGCTACCATTGTTTTAATTCATTGGTAGTGCCTAACACAATCCTGACCCTGCAGCTTCCAATATAGACTTTACGGTACAATCACTCTATTACTCAAGGGAGTGGATAACGACTGTTACTCTTTATTCACCTTAATTGATTTCAAATCCTCGGGGGTAACTCTCAAAAGATCAAGATCACAGATGGTTTCAGCATGGGCGAGGATGTCCTCCGGCTCAACGGTTCTCACATGGATGTGATTATTGACACACGAATCCGATAAAGGGACCATGGACGACAGATCAACTTTATACGCATTTAACACTTCCTTCTCCCAAAATTCTCGCCTGAAAATATTAGAACAGAATTTAACGCTGAGGCAAAAACACGAGCTCTGTTATATTTGCAATTTTAGTAAAGAACTACTCTCTCTTTTTCCAGTAGAGTATTGCTTTTATATAATATGCAAGGTCATAGTTGTGGTTGACCCTTGCCAAAATGAAAAATTATAATAGAGAATTATATTAATGACTGAAAAGAAATAAGAACTGGCATCAGGATACACCTTCCAAAACATGATCAATACTACTTGGTAACGTCTTGAAATGTTATGTACGAAGTATTATAATGGTACATAATGCTGCGGAGCGTCCCCATGGAATATACCAGCCACGCAGAAATAAATAAATCACAATTAAACTACATTTCAATCTTTCCACTTCTAGTCCGCGAAAAATAATAACATGTAGTGCATTCCCAAAACTTTCTCAGCTATTACGACAAACCAAATCGTACCAAATGTACTCATATTATGACTTATAGGACTGAATTTATCAATATTCTGCAGCTATTATATGTATGTTTATACAAAAATGTGAAGTCTAATCGGCTGAGTGAGAACGCCTGCCAGTGAGCGACAATTGAAGTCATCGCTGACAAGGATTCCGACGGGTCCTCCAAATACAAATGAGGCACTATAGCAGAAACAACCGGACAAAATCCTCCAAGATGTTGGTCAAATGACCTTTAGACGAGTTGGAAACGAATGGAACAAAAAGAAAAAAATGTTCAGTTTTTGCCTGATATTAACTGAAAGTGCAACTTTAACTGATGTTTAGTGATAAACGATGGTGGTCTTATTTACCTGGAATTGTACCCCTCAGCGTCACAGAAGGGTGCAAGGAATAAGGTAGCTGTTCCTGGAAACATATATCCTCCCTATGGTATGGACGTCAAATATAAGAGAAAGAAAATCTCTAAGTTTGAATCTTATTTGATTTCATAAACGATTTTGACTGATATATAGGCACTCCTCGTGTATTTAAGTTTACGATTTTATATTTTATTTCCAATTAGATCTACTCGTATTATATCAGAAATCGAGAAAACCACAGGAGTTAGATATTAAAAGGAATATATCTATATCATATGAAGTCTTAAGCAGTAGATACAACTAAACTGTCCCTACCTTTTTTAACCAGTGATCTCTGGCATGCAATACAGAAGGCAGCATAGTTTCGTATATGAGAAAATAACCCTGGAATAAATGACACAACGCGCATTTTAAAGGAGTTATGCTATCTAAAGTATACTGCCTTTCCTTGGTTGAAGCAGTACATAAATCAATCATCAAATCAAATCAACATACGGTACACACACCGACAACACAGGGAACACAAAATACAGTTTATTCTTTCAATATCTCGATGTTATCATCTATTTAAACTAGAATGCTGTTCTGGTTAACTTTACTAAATACATGATTAGCTAATATCTCGATGTTATCATCTCCGTTTTAGATAGATCGCTGCTAGGGTGAATTTCATTAGTTAATTATACTAGATTAGTTAGAAACAGTTTTAGATAGATCGCTGCTAGGGTGAATTTCATTATTTAATTATACTAGATTAGTTAGAAACAGTTTTAGATAGATCGCTGCTAGGGTGAATTTCATTAGTTAATTATACTAGATTAGTTAGAAACAGTTTTAGATAGATCGCTGCTAGGGTGAATTTTATTAGTTAATTATACTAGATTAGTTAGAAACAGTGCTAACCAGAATAGCATTGTTCACCCCCGTGAGCACTGGTCTTGACAAAGAGGTGAGTCCTGCTGTATAAATATGTTGAATAAAAGCATATGGATCGGGTCATTAGAGTATCATGGTTAAAATAATTTAAAACTGCCTTTGGTTTACATGCCAGTGAATTAAAGCATATAGAGCAATGGAGAATGTATTGTTCAATTTACCATCCATTCACTAACGATGACATCAGCTTTTTCTGGAATTTCCACATCCTGAAACAGAAAAATAATCATGAGCTGTGAACAAAACTTCAAAGTATAATAACAAAATATATCCCCATCGCTATTAGGCAATATAATCGGCTGAGCAACAAGACTTTTTTTCATGCCAAACCATATAAGAAATAGAAATTAAATCATAGGAAAAGACAAATACCTCCACCATACCATGGATAATCTCAATTCTCTCAGACATCTTATTTGCAGCGACAGCTTTCCGAGCTTCGAGGGCCATATCACTCGCCTCTATCCCATAAACTGGAGAAACGAGATTAAACAGAATCAGATCACAATCTTAAACAAGAACACAAGGAATTTTCACTTTTTAAAGAACAAATATGATCTGTCACAGGAAAATGAGTTACAAGTCACATGAAATCAGGGAGGTACCTCGCTTCCACTCCCTCAGTATATACCTCCCTGATGAAATGGATTATAAGATAACATCATATTTTAAAAGATGAGATCAAGCGGTTTCCAATGATTGTAAACATTCGGACATCTGATAAGTACCTCTATATTTCTTTTCGCATGAAACAAAGTTAGCGATATTATTTATGGCCCAATCACTAGTAAAGTAGTTAAATATACCCTTCAGGATAACCTCAGATATGCATAAATACATTAAATATACAACCTTAAAATTTGGTACATGTAGTCATGCTACGCAGCGCCAAACACAGTGCATCCCGAGAAATTAAAACATTCTGGGCAAGAGTTCTCGTGAAAAAACTTTTACAAAGTTTCCTTATTGACTCATTTTACTGTATTTTACACATCACAAATATGATCTGGAGACAAACCTTTCTTTGCGCCGGCTTGAACACAAAACATACTGAGAATGCCTGCAACAGAAAATGTATCTTTGAGTAAGAATTAAATTACACAAATTATATAAAAAAGACAGGAGTTACATAATTATAGGGAATATATTTAAATATAATATATCTAACTTTATTTCCACAGATAAATAAATAGCTAACTTTTAGGCGGAAATATGTCAATGTGACAGCTCTTCCGACATGATCTTCTATCTATTATCACTAACGTTTAGAGTACATGGGTTAAATTATAATGGGCTATGTAGACTTGCAAATATTTATAATGCTTTAAGTCGAGAATTGATCAGTTTAAATGTTATGTACTGCTACTGCTGTCCAGGAGAGACCATAATATATATTTTCACCTTTTATATAGGGAAAGTCAATATCAATCTCTATTAACGGGATTCCACTAACTCCATGTATCTCTTTTAGCTTGAGTAACTACCAAAAGAGAATGGAATGGTAAAGGAGAAATCTCCGAACAAATAAAACCCCCAGCAGGTTGAAGTAAATGGTAGTTTATTAATATCAATTATTGAGGATATGTTGATGCCAAACAAGCGCTACCACAACTGAGACTGGAACCTCAGATTAGAACGATCTATCTGAACTCACCTGGGCAACTATTGTTGTTGCCAAGCGAGTATGGTAACCCCTGATTATGACTTCAACAGAATTGCTGTTGTAACTTTGATTTGGTCTATTCGAAGCTTATAGAACCTCAATAGATTTGAATATGCAGAGAAATGTTTAAATAATGATGATGATTGTTGATATTAAAAGGATGAACCCGACGCGTTTCGGCAATAGATCGGTTGCCTTCGTCAGGGGTGTCTAAAAGAAAGAGAGCCTACCTGTACCACAGCCAACATCGATGACGACCTTGCCTCGGAATTTTTCATAATTTCTTAGAATGGCTAATCTGTAAGTGGATCAAATGTTTTCAATGGGTCAATAGTTCATTCAACTAAAACAGCAAATAGAACAATACTTGGTGAATATCAAAATTATAACTATATGGTAATTGCGGAGAGTGATACAAACTAATATCTATCACATGTAATAGTCATTTCTATTCATGGATAATATTTACCAGTCCCATTCCCGTGAGCCTTGTACATCCTTATATACCACTAGCAAAGTACCCGTCCTCCGGACGGTCACTCTCTCTCCCCACACTTCCTCCTCTCCCTGTTTTCCCTCCCCCTCTTCTCTGTCTTTCATACCTGTTTTTCAGCATAAATATAAGATAAGATAAGAAGTTCTGATAGAAGTTCTGCATATGATCTGTCAGCACTACTCTGAACTTGCCTGATATATTTTGGATTACATTTTGTTTTATTTTTTTATGATGAAGTTGCTGTTACATAATGTTTTCTATATTTTACATTTGTTTTAAATTTGGTAGAGTGGTAGAGACTTTTTTAATTATATATTCAAGTTTGATTAGAAAATCATGCTCCCCCTCTCCTCTCTGATCCCCCCCCCCACCCCACACACTCTCCCTCCCCTCTTCATCATGCTCCCCCTAGTATCCCAGAGCCTGGGGGTCCCAGAAAGGCTCTCCCGAAGGCTTCCCCAGGCTAAAAACAGTTGTATAGAACACAACTAAAAAACTAAAAAGGGCTTCAAAATCACATTTCCACCCCAGATATCCTCTTGTCCCTAACCCTATCCGATTTCTCCCACCCTATCCTTATGCTTCCTTAATTTTTTCTCATTCCCTCTCCCACCCTTTCCCTCCCTCCCTCTTGAACTCTTCTTCCCTCTCCCTCCAGTTGCTAGGAAATCCCACGTTGCCACAGACGGTGGGAGAGGCATGACGTCAATCTCTTTTACTTTCTAACAGGGGCTTTCCCGTGCTAAAAATAGTTGTATATGAATGAATAAAAAGGGCTTCAAAATCATATTTCCACCCCAAAAACCTTCACAAACCACATACGACGACATCCAGAGAGGGGGGACAGACCTCTACAGATGAGTAAAGTGGTTTTTAAAACAACAAATTCCGAGAACTTTCTGGACAAAGAAAACCTTCTTTCTACCATTTCTTTTCTACCTCCTTTCCTAGAAATCGCTCTAGCCGTATATTATATGGATTACTTGCTGTATAAATATGTTAAATAAAAAAATAAAAATATGTTAACCCTACTTACCTGTATGTGTTAGTGCGAACGGTATCAGCAATCATATCCTCGTGAATACCAATATCAGAATATGACCTACAGGAGAAATATATTTAGGATATCATCAGTTTAAAAACTTTAGTAGTTTACAGTAAATTACTTTTTTAGGGGTGCATTTTGAGGTATGATATACTATAGCGTATTATGTATGCCCTGGAAAACCTGGAATAAATTCTAAAAGAACATCTCCATTTTGTCAAACTTATGGAACAAATAAAATGTATATATATTATTAATATATCACTGTCGGGGACAGAGAAGGGTTAATTTATAATGTTACCGTTGTTAGATTAGATTTAGATTTAGAAATTTTGATTTTTGATTTTTCTATCGCTATCAGAGAGCGGTTCTCCAGCCAAGGGAGGTCTCCATGCTCACTGTTGTTTTACAGTAACGGTGTGCAGTGAACAAGTCCACAGTCGTCATTGGCGAAGGTGGTACACTGCTAAGTTTAAATTAACTTTTTTTTTATCATACATTTGAATTGTAGATATTAGCGCAGTAGTTATTTGTTGTAGACGTCATACTTTCAGACAGGAGGCCTGACTAGGTGTAGTCCGACTTCTGACCCTTACACAGTGCTAACTGTTTAGGTTCTCACGGCAGTACTCTAGACTAGGGAATCGTGGGGACTACATATAGTGACACTCACTATATAAGCTGTGGCATATTTGATATATAATTATAAACAGTCGGTACTTGGTCTTGGTAGTCTATGTGCCGACTTCTTCCTCGAGTCAGATGGCTAAAGAACTGGTAGTACTAGTAATATTTATATTTTACTTATACTTCTGTTCTCAACTTGCACCTGTACCCTTTACTTATATACTTTATATTTTACTTATATACGTATACTTCTGTTCTCAGCTTGAAAGCTTCTCATGATTCCAGCTTCTTGATTGAATACATGTCAAATATATATCGTGATATAATTATAAAAAATGTATACATCTACTTTACTATGATAAATGTTTACTACTGACAAACTAGACTATTATTGTACCATGGTGGAATAATTATGCACATTGTATAAACCAGAAGATCTACAACTGCTTTACCTGTAACAATTTAAATCTATGTAGTACAAACTATATCAAAGCCACATGAGACAAACACCTTAGAGGGAATATTAAATCTCTACCTCTATCTTATACAATTTTGGTGCAAATGCACATGCTACTCAAAAAATATCCCGGTAGAAGCTATGTTACTATATTGACTACAACTGTTTATTATGTATCGATAAATTTACCCTTGAACCCAAGCCCAACCTTAGGTCCTACATAGAACCCCTAGTCAACCCAAATCTAGCTCCTACAGAAAACCCCTAGTCAACCCAAATCTAGAGCAACGCCCAAATAAGGCATACACGGGAAGAACAGATCAAACTATACCTTGATCTGAATTGTACAACCTTCATTTGTGCTTATCTGTAGCCTACTATTTGTGCTTTTCTGTACTATTGTTAATCTTGGTGAATAACGAATATATCAAATCAATCTGCAATTTAGTTACATTTTAGTATACTACTACCCCTCGTGCTGCCCCCTGCCCGAAAGTATGTCTACAACATCGTAAATTACAAGGACAATGGGGACAATGATCCACGTGGAGAGGTGCATCTTAGTTCTTACACACGATCCTGGATATGATTTAAGTCACTGAAATACATGTATATATTTTATGGCATAAAATCAGAAGGTTCAGAATTCCTATCATTTATCACTGGCATAAATTTAATGCCAGGAAAGGGGCTGTCCATAAATTATGTAACGCTTTTTTGCCTCAAAATTTAGACCCCTACTCCCCACCCCCTGGACCACATGGTCGCCCCCCCCCCCCCCGCCCCCACCCTCTTGAGCGTTACGTAATTGATGGACGGCCCCAAAGGGTAATAATGTAAATGACATACCTGAAATATCCATCACCGTTCGCATCACCCTTAAACTTTTTCCTGAAGAAAAAGACAACATGCATGAACATAATAAACTTTAGTAAACTTTCAGGTAATGTGAATTTAAATGGTGTGTATTGCCAGTCCAGAAATTCCACTGCCACAGGCACAGCTCTTTTAACTTTTTTTTGTGTGCATGCACTTGAGTTGTCAACGTTGTCTTTGAGTTTGAGCATCGCCATCCCCTTTATTACATATCGATTAATTGACTCAAGCTAACATACAACCGTTTCATGTAGTTTTCACAGCCTTGGGAAACGCAGAATTTGATGTTTGATACCCTGGTAATACACACAGGCTTGTTTCATTCAAGAACTACATCATCAGTCAGCATCCCTCATTCAATCACCGTCATATTATCGCCCATGGCGGATTAAACATTCAGTGATTTTCAGACGTGTGGATGACTAACAGACGTGATTTTACGCCAATCAGAATATTGGTGATAGTTTCTTCCCAAGAACACCAAAATGCATCATATTTACCTTTTTATTTCGGGACTATCCATCTTGAAACTAGTGTGAGTTCACCGTTTGCATCTACCGCCATGTGTTCTTGGAGGTCTCGTTTCCAATCCAAAACAACGTGACGTCACAAATCCAATATGGCGACGGGTCTGTCAGAGGAGGAGTTCCAGCGAATGCAGGTATTTCTCCGTGATTTTGTATTTATAAATGTCTTAAGCTCGATGGAAATGACTCAGTGTTGCGTTAAAACATGTTTTGTCCGAATATTAATACGTCCTTGCTGCTAATATGATCATTTTACTCAGTAATCTGTGTTTTTCTCGAGGGTCATTCGAGGCAGCATGATCACGATTGCCATGTTTTGAAGGGGGTTGGGCCTTGCCTGGGGCAGGGAAAACTCTCATGTCTTTTCGCTGTCACGACTGCGTAGGCAGTTCTGATTTGACATTTCCTCTCGTCGCCGATTGCGACTTGATTTTGACTATGTTATGAAGATTACAGTTCGTGTAGAATGTGCATAATATTGCTAGTAGCTGCAAATTTGCAGAATAACAAATCTCTCTTCTGAAGACAGTCAGAGTCTGAGACTGAGAGTGAGCAGAAATAAAGTGGAATCAGGGAAGGTGTCGATACATTTCCCATCTCTCCATCATCGATTAGTAAATAGGCTTCGATGGTACCGTATTTTGGCGCACTTGGAATCTACTAACCCAGATGTATATTATAAATCCGTAATTCTAGTGTAGGGCTATGTATTCTTAGACTTAAAGTGAAATAGATCCTAAATTCAGTTGTATCAGGACTATTCAACACTCTTTCCACACTTGAGCGCTATAAAATTGAAAATATCTATCGAAAAAAAATGACGTGAGTTTGTATCTTAAACCAAAGTGACACTTCTGAAATATCAAATTTCTGTAGAATCGTTAGTCTTGCTAGAAAAATATTTAGATTTTTTTTTAACGAGATAGGCCTACATAACTGATTAAATTTTAATCAGGTATACATAGATTTCACTGACGTCACGGCCCTCGCCATGTTTGGGGTCAAGTTAGATGGCTATGTATGCTGCGATACTTGAAAATATCGTTTTCTGGCTGTTTTAACCTTTTCCAGTTTTAATCTGCCTCAACAATACCTTCATGATAGGTTAGATAATCTGCCTATAGTGTATAATTACCCAAGTATCTACCCTTGTGGGGTTTATCAACTTTGTTTTGATACCCCCGCCATAGACGGCCAGCTTAGCGATGACCCTGGACATGGCGGTCACTGTGATACTCCAGCCTACTGGGTGACGTCATGTGAAATCTATGTATATATTATCCTAGCCTTAAGTGTTACGAATTAGGCTCAAAAGAAATTGTACACTTATGATGGAAATAAAACAGTTATCATACCACATTGCCAGTGATGGAGACAACGCTGAATCTACTGAGTACGGTACCTACTGGAGAAGCTGTGATATATATACAACAACCTCCTTGGTATATGGAAGGGAGAACATTAATTAATTAACTATTAATTAATCAGTCCCTCCTCTATCTCCTTTGCTTTGACTACCAGCAAAAATGTATAGTTCAATAAATTTATATAATTTGTTAGTCGTGTAATAGGCCTATTTGCCTATGTGTATTGTGTCATACTCGCTCGATTTGTCGATGTACCAATATACATCTAAAGGATAAACATTATGTGTGAGCCAAACATAATACTGATTTATAGATTGCCCGTATGGGAAAATGTAATTGTGCTCATGGGAGGACAACAGTGCTGGTCAGTGCATGCTGTCCTTCATACAGATATATTATACTATGTTCCACTAACCTGAACTCCCTTTACCTTTATTTTCTGTTAAACTAAACTTTTTGCAATTTTCCTACTTCATGCATAAGTTTTCGTTCGCTGAACTTTCGGTTAAATAACCTGAACTTTTTCCTGATTTCCCCTCAAATTCAGGTTAAGTGGAACGTAGCTTTGATTAATAGGGTTTGAGCCTCGAGGGTGTGTGTGTGGGGGGGGGGGGGGGGGGGGGGGGAGGGATAAGAACTGGCATTACCATACGTAATATTGCAGTTTTAATAATCATGTTATATCAAACCTTGCCTATACGAGGCTATGGTACAGTAGGCTGATGTACGCATGTTATCATGCCATAGTACTGTTATGCTCTCCCTCTGCTCATAATTTAAATAAGAGAGACAGTGTGAAAGAACACCATATTCGCCTCAAAATTCCCTTCATAGAGGAAAGAAGAGAATCGCGCTTCTTGCAGGTTGCATATGAATTGAGCTGTGACACAGAATACCTCGATGACAGGAAATTGAATCTGAGAAGTCTGGCCAAGGGCAGACTGTTGAAGGTCCCAAAGGTCAAAATCAAGAGGATAAGAAGATCGTTTTTCATATAGGCCCCTACTTTATTCAATAAACTTCCACCCAAAGGACGAAATTGTCCTACAATTACAGATTTTAAGGCCTATCTAGAACGGGAATATTTTTCCTATTCACCAGGACAAACGGACCCAGCACCGAACCACACCTAAACCCACACCTAAACCCTAAACCTTGAATGGCAAACAGAAATCTCTCTGTCCCTCTCTTTCACCCAATACAACTGCAGGACGGCTTGACCAGTGTTCGTCAGAATGTTACCGACCTGTCCTGCATAGTGGCCCCCACATGCACGGCGGCCAGCGTGTTCTTTAGAATGCAAAGGCCCGCTCGTGCATGGTGGGCGTCAACATTGGGTAGAAATAGGCCAAAAGCACTAGGCCAGAAAAGTAACTTACTCAAATCATTGGGCAACTCCATTACTGTTTGTAAGAATGCACCCGACTTGCCCAATGATATGACAGTATGCAGTTAGCATATCCAAGTCTATATTAGACTATGTATCACCTGTATAATTAAATGAATCTAGTATGAACCTAGTACGACTATCTACATTAAACATAGGGCATTATGGCCCTACAAAGGACTGTAAAAGGACTAATCAAATCCTACCTGTCGCCTTATACCAAGATAAAAATTGGTACAGATACAACTACTTGCCATGCTAAAATACAACTCCTAATGCCTACTGATGTACTACTATATTGTATAAATGTATTCACAAGTGCATACTTTAATGTAACAGGACTCTCTGGAAGATCTATGGCTAGCATAGATGCGAGCACCTATCTCCAGACACATATCGTATATTTTCACACTATGTAACTGTCTTTGTTCTGGTAATAAACAACAATATCAATCAATCAATCTCTTAGCTTTCTCCCTATCATTGTTATAAGTTTAACCAAACTGTTTTGACTTAAACTTGTTACCATAGGCCTATGTATTAATGTGGGACACACACCGGAGTCACCTGATACTAATTATATATTTAAAGATAAATAAAACAATCAGTAAGTCAACATTAGAATTTAGATTCATATATTTAATGTAAGGTGGTGTAACTAGTCAAAAATCGGACTACTAGTAATATTCACGATAAAAGTAATAATTGTTAACCACTTAAGTACTATCACTTATAGAATTTCAAAACATATAGGCCTACTCGTGATTTGAACTGTTTATCAACTTTTGGAGTCATGAGAACAGGTTACAATCTATTACCAACATAGATGCATTGATAAACACGCTCGATATCTCTCTCAGTCTCTCGTTCTCTCTCTCTCTCTCTCTCTCTCTCTCTCTCTCTCTCTCTCTCTCTCTCTCTCTCTCTCTCTCACTCTCTCTCTCTCTCTCTCTCTCTCTCTCTCTCTCTCTCTGTTTTTTGTCTGTCTGTCTCCCTCCCTCTGTCTGTCTCCCTCCCTCACTGTCTCTCCTCTCCCTCTCTCCCCCTCTCGATCTTTCTCTTTCTCTCTCCTCTCTCTCTGTCTCTTTCTCCCTCCCTCACTTATCACCCTCTTCTCTTTCTCTCTCCTCTCCCCCTGTGTGTGTGAGGTATGGAGCTGCACTCATGCGCTCAGGCTGGTATCTCTTTGAAATCGTTAGACACAGTTCAGCGACACAATTAATTGCATTACATTATCTTGACACGCTTTTTGATTTTCTGATACATGCTGTTATCCATACGGTATTCATTGGTATGATCTATATTAATCATCAGATTGTCCAGCTAAACCGATCCAAACCTATTATTTCTTTCTTTCTTTGACCTTAGTACTGTAGACTGGAGGAATTTGAATAGTGAAAGTGAAGAATTGTGATGTTTCCTCTGGTTTTCATGAAATCATGTCTTTTTTCCCGAAATTCTATTATTTTTGTATTTTGCTGTTTTACCGGAACTTTTAACCCGAGCTAAAAAGGACCAATATTACGGACGATACGAATACGGTCTCAAACCTCAAGGAGAAAAAAAAAAAAAAAAAAAAAAAGGATCAATAGTGCATATTATTTCTTCTTGATATACCTAGTATCCAGGCGGTGCTATCCTGACATTTTCACCGTCATTAATAAGATATAAGAGGCCATGTTCTGTACTAGTGGGAGTCGACCCGAAGACTCGATGATTAGACCCACAAAATGGAGAATTTCATTTTTTGACGGAAATTAATTCTACATAAAAGAAAGAATATAAAATATTGTTGGGATCACGCATGCCTATGTATAATGTATCTTTCGACATGTTTATTTTGGGATGGTGATTCCCCACTATGTTCCCAGATGGAAATGTATGCGGCCTGTAGCTCAACTCTTTTCTGCTTCCTTTCAGCTTCAGCTGCTGGAGCTGAGAACGACCAACTACCAATTAGACGACCATTGTAAGCGTAAGGAACGTGGTGAGTACAGGCCTTTTCTCCCATTAAAAGTATCTATAGGTGTGCTTATGTTATATCTGGGGTATATTGAGTATTGATGAGGCACATCGATCTATTGGCTGTAATAATTAAAGCTGTATTCTCAGCTATTATAACAAAGCAAATCTTAACACATTTACACATATTATGACTTATACGACTGAATTCATCAGAATTCTGCTGCTGTTTTATGTTTATACATGAATTTGGGTCATCCAAGTACGAATGGGAACATTTTAGAAGCCCTGTCGCAAAAACAACTGGACAAAATCCTCCCCCAAAAAGCCAGTCGTGGCGTCACAATAGGCGTGACGTCACTCAAAAAAGAAAAGGATCTTGCCTAATTTCTGTGCTGTTGTATTTCTTTCAGAACTTGTGACTCTAAGAGAACGAGTTGAAACCTTAGACAAGGACCTCCAGAAGGCTAAAAATGTAAGTAGTGCCCCGTGAATCAACGTGAATGTTCCCCAATTTTTTTTTTTTCAAACCCGTTTTGTCATTTTAGGAAAGTTTCTCCCTAGTTGCCTGCATTTTTGTCAACTGTTTTGCTAGTTAAAGCTGCATTCTCAGCTATTACGACAAACAAAATTTTGCCAAATTAACTCATATTATGACTAATATGTCTGCATTTATCAATATTCGGCTGCTGTTACCTGTTATATGTGTTACAAGAATTTAGAGTTGGAATTGGCCAAAAAGCTTTAAAAAACTAACTTTCTTCTCTTACAGTCTGTGACGAAAAGCAAAAAAGCGAGAGAGTTTGACCAGCTCATGCAAGAGGTGGATGGTTTACAGAGGAAGATTTTGTCACAGGAAGAAGAATTCAGATTACAAAATGAGACCTTGATGCATGAACTGGGTCAGGTAAGTTTATAACTTGTTATTATTATTCAATAGAGTCCTAAATTTTATTTATTTCACAAAAAAACGTGTACAGAAAGTTAAATTTGTTGGCCCCGGGCTCCTTTTTATTATTGTTTTAAAGAGTACGATATAAAGATTAAAAAATACGGGAATTAGCTATATATAGATATTATGTTGTACAATACCACCCAAGAAACCAGCATAATTAAAATATGCTTAATCTTCAATGTTTCTAGCGTTTGGCCGATATTATTTGACCTGTTTGTACTATTATTTGGCGGTACCATGTTAACTACCTACAGTGTGTGGACAGGTGTGCAGAATAATAACTTGATTTAAAAACAGTTCTAACGGATCAATCTAATTGAATTCCAGGTTATTACCGCGAATGAAACTCTGGAGAAGGAGAACAAAACTCTGAAAGCAGGCGAGTCTAAAGCCCACAAGGTTGACCCCAAGGCTAACGACTACCAAGATGAAGTCCGGAGACTACAAGCCCAGAACTCCGCCCTGCAAAAGAACTTATTAAGTAGGTTTTGGTGCAAATGTTTTTTTAAACAGATTTAATTTCGATGTAATTTCCAATTCATGATGCGTTTCATACATCGAACCTTGTCTGAAAAACAATATACATTATGATATTAAATCTAAAACTAAATTTAGTTATTGAGCCAATTACACGTTTACCCCATTTTTACCCCAGTATCTACAACTACTCCGAATAGATAGGGTATTTACATATGTGATGTGTCACAGGAAAATGAATCACAAGTCGCAAAATTGTTAACAACAATGTACGCTAATATTACTTGATGTCACTTGTCTGAGGAAACGCTGTACAAATTCTAATATATTAAAAAAAATATATTTTAAGTAACGAAATGGTACAAAAAATAAAATATCTATGGAAAAAAATAATGAATGAAACGTTTTTCACCCTAACTTATTTCTTGAGGTATAACAAATAAAAACCGATCCACCACTTGACACACTTTACATAACAACATACGTATTAAAATATAATGAATCTATAAACCTTTGATACATTCCTGGTCAGATATTTAAAGTTGCCATGATTTTTGGCAAAACGTTAACTTACTGCGGTGTTTGTGTATGTTTCAGCTTGCCAGTCTGAGTACGAGAAGGACCTTAGCGCGCTCAAACAGAACATCTGCGACCTGGAGACACAATGCATCAAGCTGTCAGGCACACGAGCAGCTCCTGTGGGGGCCGGCAGGTGAGAGCAGTTCAACACCCAGCAACACTACATTACATAACATTGCTATTACATTACTGTTACATTACTGTTACATTACTGTTACTGTTACATTACTGTTACATTACTGTTACGTTACATTACTGTTACATTACTATTACATTACTATTAGGTTTATATAATAGACAATTTTTTATCTGTCTTCTTGATGGTACATCAACAGAAACAGAAACGTCGCGGCCTTCTCAAATAGAGGTCTTCCATGCCATGCCTACCTTATTTTATTTTATTTGTTACATAAGTACAAACATATAGCTATTCTACAGTGTATATGTTGTGGATGAACACCATACACAGTTACAAACATATTAGGGTTTCAACGCTAAGTTTACCATAATTATTATTAAATTGCAGGTATGTAAGTGCGGCAATCTGCATTAATACTTATACACATGTTTTACCCCTGCGCTGAAACTTGATTCACATTAAATTATGAGAGTTATTTGGCAGTGTAAAAGCTATAGAAAACATGTTATGCTCAGCATGGAATATTTAACAATGATCTCATGTAACTAGCCATGCATGTTTTTCATGTTTCCATAAAGCAAGCCTATCCTTCCCGTCATGCATTTGGTTATTATAGATCATTTACACTAGCTACGATATTGTTAAAGAGATCCTTGCAACTTTCGATAAAACTGTTGCTAAATATGTGTGTGTCAGATTTTAAATGATTCCATCCCAGCATGCACTGTTATAGACATACGCAGTGACACATGCAAATCCCCTTTTCTCATAAGCTATTTTGGGATACTGATGGGGTGTATGTCCCACAGGCGGCACACTGATTTGTGTGCTGCACACTGATTTGTGTGCTTAATTATGTCATTAGGGAGGTTCAGCAAGTCTAACCTATGCGTAAACGTATCCTTATCACTGATATATACAAACATACATTAAAAGGAAGAAAATGGTTCAGTAAAACATGGCGGGAAAAACGTAACGTAACATATCAAGTAAAATGTTCTCATGTCACAATTTATGTTTTATACATACAAATGCGACGTAATTCACAAAAAAGATACGGATACGTAATTGAGATAGGATTGCTTGCGGAATTTCCTAATGCCACTGGTATGCCTGACGCCATCTAGTGTCGAAAGTAGAAACAGACTTGAGTTGCTCTTTCTGACATGAGCTCTGCCACCTTCTGGAGCATAATGATGGCATTTTAAATCCAAAGAATTAAAAGTCCACTTGGTTTGATTCCTATTGCCACTTCCCAATCCTATGGAGTGTATTTATGGTTTACTAGTGATTGAGCATCTAGAAACATCCTTATTTTTTTCAAACATAAAAAGATATGGAGATAGATATTATTTCCCATTGTTTATGCGACTTCAGACTCACTGGACCACAGACACATGCTTCATGAAACAAAATCATTTCTTTTTTTGTATTCAGTATCAAAGTTTAAGCAGTTTCGTTATAACAATTGATAGCGGGAAAGCTGAGCGAGCATAAGAGAACTATGGCATGATAGAGAACATGCGTACATCGGCCTACCTGTAGGGTCCTTTAAAAAAAGCTTTTTAAATTTCAGCATCGAAAGAACAGTGGAGGGCGAATCTGATCCTGAGGCTTCAGAAGATCGAATCGATGGTACAGATTTGGGTAAGTTCTGTGAGACTTCAATCATAGATAGTAAAGCATTCATTTTTGTTGAAGATTCGACTAAAATGTCTAGGGTAAATAGTCATAGAATCAATAAGCATGTCATGAAATATCATCATTCATTTATCTGAAGTTTACCTACCTACCCAGGGTCTCCGCGGGGCCTGAAGAAAACCTGGAATTTGAAGAAATAAATTTAAAGCCTGTAATTTGGAAAAATAAATTCAAGGCCTGGAAAAGCCTGAAATTTGATCCAATAAATTCAAGGCCCTGGAAAAGCCTGAGATTTGGGAAAATAAACTCAAAGCCTGGAAAATGGGCATTTTGGTTGAAGGGTCTGGAGAATTATCATATGGTCATTGAATTCTGTTGGAATCTATTAAATGGCCTTGAAATTCTCATTCTGAAGATTCTCAGTTTCTCACTGTACACCTTCACCAGACTCGGCCCTCACCCACCATACACTGAGTGACTCACAAAGTACAAGTGAAAAAAACGGTGATCGATTTAAAATTTGAATGTGTAAGTTTTTAAATTAAAATACATCATTAGCCTATGTACAACAATAAGTACCAACTCTTGGTCCCATAATTAGGGCTCGGAAAAATAACAGTAACTGAAATGGGTCTGGAAAACCACTGAAATCGGCGTGGTGAAAAGCCTGGAATTCTTTCTGACCCAAATCGCGGAGACCCTAAGCTACCTTCCCAGGTCGACTGTTGACCCATTTATTGAGCTCATGTTTTCTGTCCCATGAATCCTTAGTCATCAAAAGTTGTAGGAATCCATGTAAGGAAGAATGGAATTGTTGAGGCTGAAATTACATCAGGGCATTTTAGCTTTGATTTAGCTCAGAAATTCATTGCAATTGGATATGTGCAGCAGGGATGGGAGCAGCTGCCTTTAGACTATCATGTAGAGAGCTTTTTGTCCAGCAGAATCTATTGTTGACTCATGTGTGTATCGTCTCCATTGTGTATTCCTGTTGTCATGGCAAGCTCACATTTTGCGTTTATAATACTCTTAAGTAGAATGTGCCGATGAAATACACATACTGTATTTTTGTCATCGATACTTTTTAAACCAATGTTTAATTTTAGAGGTCTTTGTTTACCCGAACTTTTGAAATGATTGATGTTCATCTTATTCTATTAATATGTTTTTACTGTAGAATATTTTTACTGTAGAATTTTTCATAGATTCATATTAGATAATTATCATATATATCATGTTGTGCAATTTCGGATTCGCTTCTAACCCTGATTGTATTGTATTTTTTAATTTGATTTTTAATTTAAATTACTTAAAATTGATGTCATCCTGGCCTGTTGATCTTGATTCTATGGCAGTGGGAGCTGGCGCTAAAAGTGAAGCGAACGGCGAGAGCCAGGTCTCTCTATCACAACCGCCTCACTCCGAGGGTCAGTTGGCTTGTATACTTGGTGGTGGCGTACTAACTATTAATTCCCTTATGGGATCCCCTCCTCTAGGTCAGTCTAGGGTCAAAGTTGAGAGAGTCCCTTCAAACGGAGGGAAAGCCTCTCGCTCCAAACAGCAAAGTGCTATTATAATCCCATTAGGACCGCCAAATTTAATTATAATCCAATTAGGATGCATACTCCAGGGCCAGGAAAGCCATTAGCGCAGTAGGCCTCCAATCACTGACATACCATTCTTATCTGATCTGAGAGGCTGTGAGCCTAGACTGAGGTTGCGAACTGAGGCGAATGTTACCATGCAAATGAAACCATACTTGATCACACCACAATCGCCTATAGGTATCCATGGTTATAGGTTGGTGGTAGCGAACTGGCGACCAACACGTTCTCTACCACGTTTGGTACCTACCTACGACCCTGCCCACACACACAGCCGATTTGCCTCCCGATTGCCCCCAGATTTGGGTCTCCTGATGAATCCTATGATCTCATTACAAATCCTGGTTTTTGAAACAACATAAACCAGGATTAGAAATGAAATCCTATGATTCATCGGAAGTCCCAAATCGGGGGGTAATCGGGAGGCAAATCGGCTGTGTGTGGGCAGGGTTTACGTTTGCATATATGTTCCAAAAGTTTTGATTTTAAGTAGGGAACAACCATGACGTTTACTATGGTTCTATCCCATTTGCACATGTGGAGAAGAACGTGGCAAACGTGAGAGAATGATATCTTCATTCACAAGGTTGTTCTTATAGCAAATGGCACAATGGAGGGTTCGAACCGATGGAGACACATCAGAACACACCATTTTCTGATCGTGTCGAGATCGGTTCAATCGCAAACAGAGCGCCATTTGCTCTTTATTACACACTCGAATGATCATAATTTAATTTTTAAAAAGTAAATCTAACTTGTTTAGCCTAAACTTGAGCTCGAGGAGGCTCGATACAACGCAATTTGTAGACATAAGTTCCATGGCTCGAGATGATGTCATTTGTAGTTTAGGCCAAACCCCGAACTGCACCTTTCAAACTGAGCGCGCTGTGTGTAATAATCAAATGTTCTCATGTGCCATGTTTGCAACATTCGCTTCTCTTTGCAACCTAGTGGAGGACCCCTATTATAATAAGTCTTTGAGATGTCACTTTTTTCTTGGGAGCTAAGGGATATGAAACTTGGTGATTTATTAAGTCATTTGACAGTTAATGAAGATATGAAAAAATACATTTCTAAAAAAACAAAGTGTGTACATAATTATAGTGGTTACCAACGTACTACCGCTCAGCTAAAATATAAGGCTTGAAAATATATAAAACTGTTATATATTTTCATTAAAAGGAACATTTATTTTGGCTTTCTAAGAGTGATTCTTGTTTCTTCGCAGTTGAAATCTCATAAAGTTTTAAGCATTACGCAATGTTTTAAAATGTGTAAAATTCTGAAGATAAAATACCGACTAAGCATCTTGCTTGTGTCTTTATCCTAACTTTCTTCAAAAAGTAAATAAATAATAGAACCATGACTTGACATAACATTTGGCACTGAAAGGCATTTCTGAAACTATGGTTTGAGCATTCTTTCCTCCTGTTCACAAATGACATCTCATAAACATTTGAAAACGTTTCAAACTGACAATCCCATCGGTCAGAACTGACCAAAGGTTTTGAGAAGAAAAAACACGTGCACCGTTGTCTGGCCAACTGAAAATCCATCTTTTATTGAAATAATATTTTTTTAAAGTCTGCATGTCAATATTATCTGTTGTTTTATGTCTTTCAATGGTTGGCATGGATTGTTTTACCAATTTAATACCATTTGTTGTATGGATCTGTGCAGCAATGTTTTAACCCTTAAAATTTTATTTTTTTGAACAAATTTTATTCTACCTAACCCATTATTGGTCTTGGCACATTCATTTCCACGTTTTTCATGACCTGAGTTTACTTGCTGGATCTAACAATTTTATGCGTGCAAATCTTCCCATCATTTTGAAATTTTGTATGTAACAAGTTCATGTTTTACCGTTGCCCTGTCTGACTTTTCTACTTAGAGAACAATCAATATGAACCGAAGTTTCTTTCTATTACTTTTAAAGAATATATAATGGACCTGTGTTTTTAATCTCCATAGCCATTAATTCGGTCCTCTAAAATAGATAGTTAATATTGCAAAATATGAGCTTTTAATGGCTTAAAAACAAACCAGCGTACCATCGAATAATACTGCGCATTTTGTTGATGGAATTAAGATTAGTAATTGTAATAACCGTATTTGTAAAGGATATTAAATAAGTGCTAGAGACAAGCAATTCCTTAATGATAAGGCTCTGTAACAGTGATAAAATATTCGGCTACTCTTGGGGATGGTTTTAGTCAGGACTGTTCAGTTAGCGATCAGTGTAAAATTTAACTAAAACCATAATTGAATCTTCCTTGTTGTTGTGTGACATTCAGCTGTAAAATACTTGCACAATAAGAGAGGTAAGGAAACCATATTATTGTATTTGCCAGTTGATGCTACATTTAAGACCTTGCTTTGTTTATTTCTGCCTGTAGATAAGGTGAATGATAACCACCAGGATAGCTCCACCACTACGTCCATCATGAACTTCACCAACAATAAGACTGAGGCATTATCCACGAGGCTGGAAACCAGCCTCAAACAACTCAATGGTGTTTATTATACACTTTTTTATACTTGGACATTTTTTATTTTGCAATGATGCAAGTCTTCAGTATTTGTACTGAAATCAAGATTTTTGAAAGTTTTCAAAAATCTGTCAGCCAAATCTGTCAAATCCCCCGCCCACACACACCCCACACACCAGATTTCACCTTTATAACCAAATTTCATCAAGATTTGGTAATTGTATATCTCAGCGATGAATAAAAAAAATTCTAATCTAATCTAATCTATTTTTCAAAAATGCTCAAAATCGGATTTACCAAATTTTCAAAGATTAAATTCATGAGTCAATTCAAGTTTTTGTATTTAAATCAATTTTCGATTATGTACAGGTTGTAAAAGTCCTAACTTAAATACTAAGAATTACCCCCCCCCCCCCCCTCCCCCCCTCCCCCCTCCCCCTCTCCACACACCTGTCCCCAACACGTTCAGTATTTTTGCCATGACCTGACTTGCATCCCTGCCCACATTTAATCACTTAACTTAGAATCACACAAACATATGTAAAATATATTGATTAAATAAGTGCTAGAGACAAGCAATTCCTTAATGATAAGGCTTTGTAATAATGATAAAATATTCAGTTACTCTTGGGGGATGGTTTTAGTCAGGACTGACCAGTTAGCGATCAGTGTAAAATTTAACTAAAACCATAATTGAATCCGTCCTTGTTGTCTGTTGTGTGACATTCAGTGTATGATGGGGTATGATTATTGTTGGTCAGTGTTGGATGGTTTCTATCAATATTCACCATTAAAGCTGCATTAACAGCTATTTTCCGTCAAAAGGGATTTTCTCGTTTGTGATCTTTTCATTCTTACCTTTCCGAAAGTCTCCAATATTGAATATTAAAGAATTTTGACCTTGTTCTTAACCGCCATTTTCGAAATGGTTCTCCCTCATCTTCTTAAATGCACATAATCTTCTGTGCAATTGGAAATGCTAGGATAGCACTGCCTAGATATGGCTATCAAGATGCGAATAAATTCTACCATTGATTCCTTTTACCTCAGATTACCATGGTAGAACAGCAAAAATTCAAAAATAAAATTTCGAGAAAAAGCCACAAATTCATAAAAAAAAAAGGGAGGAAATTGTTCTTCATTTCTAGTATTCAGACTATTGTACAGTCCTATGGATAAAACAAATTAGACTTATTTTATTTCTGGAATTAGCTGGGAATGCAGCTTTAATTTGGCCACCTTTGCTGAAGAAAATGGAACTTTGAGTTAGTTCATAACTTATAGATTCTTTTTTCCATCGCGAAGTTTGGCACAAGGGAACATCCATGATGGGTCAGGTCATCAGAAAATGTACAATCCTCAGCTCTTCACATTAAATAAATTCTACTAAATTAGGCTGAAAATGATAAATACTAGGTACATTTAGTTACATTTGGTGATGCGTTCATTAAATAAATCAGTTTAGTTATGATGAACAGTAATCTGAAGCCCATTTCTTTCTTAAAAACGAGTTATTTGACAGCATTGGTGAAGGTGAATCGTACATTTAATGACGATCTGATCCCCATGTTTAATTAGAACATGTTTAAATTATCAAATCACTGAACTAACGCTCCACAATTGCCTTTTCAGATCTTCGTCTTTGCTTGGATACCGAAAAAGAGGAGAAAAATCTTCTGAAAGAACAACTTTCTTCCGTCGAAGTAGGTTTTTATTTTATTTTTATTTATTTTTATTTCTGTCGCATGAGTTATTCATTGACATTTTCTGCGTTTTTTCCAGTTATTCATCTGATACTCATGTATTCATCGTGTACTCATCACTTTTATCTGCGTATTATTTCAGCAACAATATGGCGAAAAGGTGAACACACTTCAAGACGAATTGAACCGAGTGTCAGAGAAATTCAAGAAGAAGCAAGAAAGGTCGGTTCCACATTATAAGAAACATGTTTTATATTTTCTAAACTGGTGTTAAAATATTCGTGAAAACTTAAAAGAAATACTTAGATAATCTGTTATGACGATTTCATCATTGCATTTCAATGGTGGTGTCACCAAAGAAGGGACTCTGTATTGTACGAAGTGTAAACTAGAAACAAACTGTTACTTCCTTGTTCTAATTATTTCATCTTCATCAAATAATCCCCTTTATGACCAATTTGAGTGAAATACAGTCAGTTAAAGCTGCAATCTCAGCTATTACGACCAAATTAAAAAAAATACCAAATTTGCTCATATTATGACTTATAGGACTGAATTCATCAATATTCAGCTACTGTTAATTCTCCAAAATTGTGGTTAAATATCTTTTGGATGGGTTGGAAAAGACTGGAACAAACAACTAGAAAATCCTTAGTTTTTGACCGATGCATGTTAACTCAAGAGTGCAGCTTTAATAAAAGAAATATTGTCAGTCAATTAATAAAAGAAACTTAAAAGAAATACTTAGATAATCTGTTATGACGATTTCATCATTGCATTTCAATGGTGGTGTCACCAAAGAAGGGACTCTGTATTGTACGAAGTGTAAACTAGAAACAAACTGTTACTTCCTTGTTCTAATTATTTCATCTTCATCAAATAATCCCCTTTATGACCAATTTGAGTGAAATACAGTCAGTTAAAGCTGCAATCTCAGCTATTACGACCAAATTAAAAAAAATACCAAATTTGCTCATATTATGACTTATAGGACTGAATTCATCAATATTCAGCTACTGTTAATTCTCCAAAATTGTGGTTAAATATCTTTTGGATGGGTTGGAAAAGACTGGAACAAACAACTAGAAAATCCTTAGTTTTTGACCGATGCATGTTAACTCAAGAGTGCAGCTTTAATAAAAGAAATATTGTCAGTCAATTAATAAAAGAAATGTGTGTTGTCCAGCTTGGTGGCGCTACAGGAGGAGAAGGAGCGCGTGTACACGGAGCTGAACCTACGCCTGGGGGAGACGACCGCTGCCAAGGACACAGAGATTGAGCGGCTCAAGGCACAGGTTCTCCGTCTACAGGAGGAGCTCCAGAGGGGCAATGAGGTACTTTTTTTGTTGTTTTTGTTGTTGTTTACAATCCTTTATTCAAAAACACCTGCCATCTCGGCATATACATTACTAAATCATTATTATTGACCAAAGAAGCTCTAGGTAACCACATAGTAATATCCTTTTGAAAATATTCACCCTACAATGCTACTGCCCAAGCCTTATATTCAAAAAGTTTCTCGTTTGTCATCGTACTTCTTGAAATATTTGATGAAGGTGTAAAGTCACCGAAACGTTGGTTCACATCTATTGAATAAACTACTTCAGCAACCTGATATTCAACCATTGCTTCTTACTCCAACTGCGATGTTATATTCCCTTGTATAATATCTTTAGATATTTTATTCAACCAGGTAATACGAATTTAGACTTTGGTATATAGACTTGCTGATTGTACATTTTTGTCGGCCTTTTATCGAAATTGTAATCTTTCTTTTTGTAATTATTTGATGTAAAGCATACCAACAGTGCAACTTGTTGGGCTATCTTCACATGTCAATTTCATAACAAGCCCTAAATGTGAATCTGCTTGTGTTCCTCAGGAGCTACAGGTTCTACAGGACGAATCAGACGCAAAGATCAGACAACTGGAAGACATCTGTAGGCGACTCCAAGGACAGGTCAGTAGTTCCCTATCCACATATATACCTCCCTCTCTCTGTCTCTGTCTCTGTCTCTCTCTGTCTCTCTCTCTCTCTCTCTTCCCCCCTCTCTCTCTCTCCATCTTCCTCTCGCTCTCTTTCTCTCTCTCCATCTCTCTATATATCTCTCTCTCTTTCTCTCTCTCTCTATATATATCTATATATATATATATCTCCTCTCTCTGTCTCCTTTCTCTCTCTCTCCTTTCTCTCTCTCTCCTTTCTCTCTCTCTCTCTCTCTCTCTCTCTCTCTCTCTCTCTCTCTCTCTCTCTCTCTCCTCTCTCTCTCGCCTCTCTCTCAATCTCAATTTCTCTCTCTCTCTATTTCACTCTCAATCTCTCCTGTCTCTTTTCTCTGCCTCTCTAAATTGCAATATTTCAGACCTGGTCTGACTTGTATCACTGTATTCTATCACTAGGTGGATGCTGCGAGTGCTGATAGCACGGCCGCCCTGCAGGGACAGAATGACAAGTTTAAAGTACAGCTGGAGGCCCTTGAGGGCAAACTACAGGTATGTCCATCATTGAACATCTTTATTTAGAAATCTTTAACCAAGTGTTTATTCTACTGTGTAAATATTGTCTGTTCCTATATATAAGAACTGCATCGAGAGGGGAGAGTGCTTTTAAGAGCGTACAGATGTCAAACTTGGTACCAGAAAGTTAATTTAACATATATGAGTTACAGAAAAAGGAGTCGAAATTCGCACCAAAATGGATGTTGAGATACCATTGTAATTTAAAAGATGGGATTAGACCTTATTAACCTTCAGCACATCTAATAGTATTATAAGTATTGTTATATCTCTGTATGTATTGTATTGAGGACACAGCTTTAACTTCTTATTCCAAAATGCAATCTTCCCGTCCCACAAACTGCACCTTTCATTGATATGTTACTGCTGGTGTGGCTGTTGTTGATAATATTGGTATTTTAATTGCTAAATTTAATTGCTAAATATTGATAATTTACTATAGATTTAATTGCTGGTGTGGCTGTTATTTCAGGCGTTGCAGCAGACAAGGGAAGACCTGCAGGCTCAGTTACGGGAGAGTCAGCGAGCACAACAAGAGACTCTCCAACAGTTGAATGATGCACAACAGGAGCGGGACCGGCAGATTCAGGCCCTGCAGGAAGCCAGCAAGGTACACTGTTTTTTTTATTTCATTAAAGGCCAATAATATATTTAATACATTCAATTTACATTTGATAGACTAAAGTAAAAGAAGTAAAAATAAGATGGGTCTTAGGGACCGTAAACAGAGTGTTGACGTGTTGGAGCTAACATCTTCTCCTAGAATGGTATCGTTGGCTAAGCCTTCAAATCAAAATCAAATCTAACCAAATAGTTATCAAACTTGTCATATGTACTTACAAGGAGGAAGGTTTTCTAAATGCCTCTAAATTTGGAGTTAAAAATCAAGTTTTTTCTCGCGGTATATAGCAGTTAATCAGTAAACAAATCGTTCCATCAGCGGAACAGTAAATGAATAATATATGAGTTTGAGTTTTACAAAATGAAAACAATAGGCTAATTTACTAGCTGCATTATTTTTGCTTGTCAATAATTGTTAATTCTCAGCTTGAATTTATACATACTATTTTCAATTAATTTGTTGAGGTTTCACTCACCTCTTCTTGGTACTAAACTGTTGTTATACTAAACTAAATAACTACACTTGTCGGCTAACTCTGTATATCATATAGGGGCCATGCCGTCAGAAAATGTATAATTCGCTTTCACCAATCCTATCAAATTACCCAAATTTAGGAAAGAAATCATGTTGAAAATACAGCTCAACATAACGGAACAGATATTTTGAATCAATCGAGCCAGCACCAAGTATAATTAAATGGTATATCATATTACGATTCTGCCTAATCTTTCAGAAGTTAATCAATATGTACTATTGTACATTTTCTGACGATCTGGCCCATATTCTTACCTAATCTGAGATGCTCTAAGCCCAGACTCTTAATGTAAACGAAAATCCTAAGATTTTCTTGTATCCTGAATAATAAAGATTTCTTTTTGTATATAAATTAGTTGGCAGAGAAGAGGAAGCAGTTGCTGGATGAGTTGGCGATCAAGTACCAGTCTGAGAGTGAGCAGCACAGAGAGGCTCTCCGCGCCCTGGAGGAAGGTCACACCTCACAACTGGACAGCTTCAACACCACCATCGACGAACTCAAGGTAGGCTCACCTATGTGCTGATAGATCAAATACACTTTGATGTATATGGGTGAAGCCGCCAGAAAATGTACAATTCACCTTCACCAATCTTCTCAAATAACCCAAATTTAAAACGAAAATAAAGTTCAAAATACAGTTCAACCTAACCAGACAGATTGCTAGAATTAATGCAATGCCGAATATACTCGAATTTAGCTAGTATTGACCAAAGTGCAGCCTAATTTAGCAGAATTTACTAAATGTGTACAGCTGCCAATTGTACATTTTCTGAAAATCTGACCCTTATATGCTTCTGGGTCACCTCCTTCCTCCTAGTTACTTAAAAGTCACATATATGTAAGCATGCAAGACTTACCTCAAAAGAGATTAAGCAAACTGCAAGGCTACTTAGCACCCGCCCCCCCCCCCCGCCACACACACACCCTATATCAGTTGCAACTACACTATGTCCCACCAAGGAAATCAGAAAAAGTTCAGGTTAACTAACAATTCAGCTAAAGAGAACAGATGCATTAAATTGAATTCTGCAGGGAAATTGCAAAAGGTTCAGGTTAACTGAAAATTCAGGTAAACCAAGTTCAGGTTAAGTGAAATATAGTGTACATATATTTGTACTTGTACTTTATTGTATGTAATGTGATGGACATATTTATTACTGTAATTATAAGTAGAAGGTCCCATCAGACGAACTGTCAGTGACAGACGAGAGACCTATTTTCCATATACATGTAGGCACTTTGGACATCTAAATGGAAATCACGTTCCAATAATAATAATTAGCACTTATTGTATGATTTGGTGCAAGTTATTACGAGTTTCTCCGAGGTGTTATACATAATAGGGTTTTCCACCAATGATACGTCTTGATGTTGATTCACGAATTATTATAAATCGAGTTTTTAGGTCTGAGTACGGAGTTTTATGAAATCACAAGTTGAATCGAAGTCTGTGTGTACTCAACTGTTTTATTATTAGCTCTCGCTACTGCCCCAAGCTTCTCGTTGTTAGGTGGCTTAAATCTATAGCTGTGTCCATCATAATAAACAGGTCCTATGTTTTATAATATGCCTAATCATAGCGTCGGCAACATCTATTGTTTAGGCTAAAGAAGCTGACCTTGAAGTGACCCGAGCCGACTTTGAGGAGTCCAAGGCTAAGGTCAGCAGTTTAGAAAACACGAAGGGTTGGCTGGAGCGGCGGCTCAACGAAACAGAGGTAAGGAATCCTTAATTATTCAAGGAACTAAATACCACGGTGTGGGTACTTATATCATATATATATTGTACGTATATTGAAAAGGAGTTATGAACATTATACCCTCAAATATAAATATTCAGTAGGGCGCCCACTCCACTTAGGTGGCCACTATGCCCTATAACCCAGGGTAAAAAACTTATGATTAAAATGTATGTATCTAATATACTTCATATATTTATTGATATTAGAAGATGATAGATGTAGAAGGTACTGTCGGAAAAAATGTCGATGACAGAGGCAAGAGATCTATTTCCAGCTAAATACTACCATTATTCCTATTATTTGCGTATGACAAAGGGGAACATTTAATAAAGATTCATATGTATAATATAACGATCATGATTCTGATTTCTGATTTTCTGAGGGTTTAATATTTATAACTTAGGTACTTGTACTGAAATCAGTATTTTTGAAAACTTCCGGTAATAGTGAAATCCGGCCCAACTGCCACCGTTTATCACCAAGTTTCATCAAAATCTTGGAATATTTCTTAAAAGTTGACTGGCCAAATTTAGTCCACATTTTCAAATATCAAGATACTCAAAATTGCAATTCTTTTAATCATGAGAATATTTATCTTCAAATAAGTTTAACATATTATGCGCAGGTAGTTGGATCTTTCATATATTGTAAACACGTATTTGATGGATTGGCAGGAAACGCTTGAGAAGTCGCGGACTGAATTCCAGGACCAAATATCTGCCAATGAGAAGACACACGAGGAGGCGGTCAAACACCTGGAAGATGAACGTATACAGGCTGTTCTGGTAAGCCAAAAAATCCTTATTATACTTCTCCACCTTTCATCATTAGAATTATTATTTTTTAATTTTGTTATTAGAGTTTATAGACTGTTATCTGGGCGTCGGGGCCACAGATCGGCCATTCCATTTGATTTTGAAGGCTGACATCAGTCATCAGAGAAACTACACGAATTTCAACTTTAATAGAGTTTTTCCTATATCTTTTTTTCGAGTGACTAAAATAGGGTTAACAATTAATCTTGCCTCTCTCATTGCCCAGATAATGGATAATCGACTGATTTGTTTGGTAATTAAGACATAGGTAAAAAAAATTCTAATCGAGATTGTTTTGTTCAGGAAAGATGGTTTTACCGAAACGGCTAGAAACGGCAATGAATAAATATGTGTAGTATAGTATGCGGATATTGTGGAGGTAGTGGTAAAGTTATACTTCATATAAGTGAATGTTTGTTTGTTTGAAATATTTTTATTCAGGCTGTGACATTTTACGAATTTTCTTTGTAAATTTATATTTATTTTATGTACAGGGCACCGCTCTAAAACATCCATAATGGATAACGCGTCTTTTTGAATAATGTATTTAAAGATTGATATTTGGCTTTTAATCAAATAAACAAAATATTGAGTGGAAAACCGCGAATGATTTTATTTGTGGAGGAATTTTTATGGACATAATTGTACATTTTAGGCCATTGAAGACATTTTGGAAGGCGTGAGGCTTGAGAAAGAGCAGTTGGAAGAAACGATCCAGAAAATGAAACAGGTAAAGTAATTTTATCCCCTTATCGGTTTCCTGAAATAGACTGAACCTCATTTGTTCTGTAATTCCTTCATATCACTAGATTTCTAAGATGTTTATTCTTCTACGTACAGGAAATACAGGATGGTATCAATGCCAAGAAGATACATGAGAAGAAGGGCGCTCAAGTGGTCAGTATTCATTATCAACATCTAGGCGGGATATTTTTATAAAATAACTTTTAAAAGAACAATGGTTAAAGTCTAGGCTCAGAGTTGAGAGAGCCCCTCCAAACTGAGGGGAAGCCTCCCACTCCAAACCACAAAATGCCATTAGGACGCATACTCCTGGGTCAGGAATGCCATTAACGCAGTAGGCGTCCAATCACTGACATACCATTCTTATCTGAGAGGCTGTGACGCTAGACTGGCTAGGTTATGTTTAGATCACCTCTCTTATAAAGAAATATGTTGGTACAGACTATAAATTACCATCTATCATCATTACTGTACTCATCCACCTCCTATCAACTAAGTGAAATATCGATTTTATCATGTCTGATGGAATTGTACATAATCAAATAGCCCGAAATAGTCTCTCCACCAACAAATCCATTATGTTATGAATAGATATTGACAGATAACCTTGAAAAACACTCTAAAGAGCATTGTGTATGTCTATATTAGAATTTAAAGATTTGAATAACACATAATGTTGAAATTTGAATGGAAGATAAATGACTGACTCTTTTACCTGTAGCTGAAAGACTTAAAACGACAGTTGCAAGCGGAACGGAAACGTTCGGAGAAGCTCCAGGAGCGACTTCAGGAAGCTCTTTCTGACTCCAAGAACAGACAATGTGAGTTGACAAAAATCTTTTTTACCTAATATTCTGATTTTTATTTTTTAAATAAAAGCTTTTATATTGTCTAGGTTGCCCGACATCCCCACCTGAGGTTTTTCGGTCGCCCAAGACGAACATGTAATTTTAAGCAGCATATGGTATAATGTAGTTACTATCACAGAAAAATATAATAGATTTTACATCTATATGGTCCTATGAATCTGGCTTGGATCTTTGGACTCCTTTATCTGTACTAAATCTCTATAGAAAACATGTTATGTTTCAGCATGGAATTTTAACAGTAATAAAGAGTCATATACTTTGCATGTTTCCATAAAACTTGACTTCATCTTTCCCATCAGGCTTTTTTTTTTAGACCATTTACATAAGCTACTTGCATTTTTTGATAAAATTGCTAAATATTTGTATACATGTCGGATTTGGACTGAATTAGCATCCCAGCATGCACTGTATTAGACATGTGCAGTAAGACATGCAAATCCCCTATTGGTCGCATACTCGTGGAAACATATTTAAGGGATTTTGCCTTGGACAGAGGCGGTGGGTTGGCGGCCTCTACCCACTCATTTTCCCAGACCATCACCCCTTGTTTAGTTCCACCCGGGAACTGGCATACAAGTCTGCTATTTAGCTGAATAAAGGAGGCTTTTGCTTTATTTATTTGGACTGGCCACATCTTGCACTTCTCTTCACTTATTCAACTAAAGACTCTTGCTAGTTTTACATTCGCCCTCATGTGTTTATATAAATGCTTGTTTTTTACATTTTCATCAGAATTTATCTTCTTTTCTTACAGCCATGGAGGAATTATTCAAACCCATTGATCCAAATGAGAGAAACAACAAATGCGACAGCAGGTAAGTACACTTTATTATTTTCTCAACACAAAGAGCAAACACCAAACCTAAACATGGGAAAAATTCCAGTTTAAAATATTATATAAATGTATATTATTACATTAAAATATCCCAGTGGCTGTAATCACTGATCATATATTTCATCTCCCCATGTTTAGCAGAAATGAGTTCTTTTTAATTAATATGTATATATGTCATGACCCTTTATTCGTATGCGGAGGAGAATAAACAACATTGGCAAAAGTCTTATATCATTACTCTGGTCTTAAAATGAAACCCGAGGAAACTTGACCATTCTGACCAGCAACATGTAAAAGTGTACAGAATAAGTACCGAAGGTATAATATGTAATGGTAGGACATGTCAGGTCTTGAAATGTCTAGGAAACACAGTTCAACATATGAAATAGACATCTTGCAGAGTTGCGCAGATCTTGGGCGGGTCAAGGTGTTTTGTACATTTCTATGAAACAAACTGTCCATCAGCTTATCCAAAACTAAATAAATGCTCATTCCTTTCCTTACAAGACAACCGTTTGTACCACCTATACCGAAGATTAAGATCAATAATTCTGAGTTAGGATGGGTTGATTCCTTTACTTACTTGGGTCTTACAATAGACAGTAAACTTAAATTTGATGAAATGACAATATCTGTGATAAACAAGGCAAATACCAGACTGTGTAATCTGTATTTCAATCGACATTACCTGGATGTCAGAACCAGGGTCCTCCTAGAATTGTAATTGAAAATCCAGGATACGGCGGAAGACAGGGTCTAACCTGAGCCGTACATAAAAATAAATAAATATGTGAGTAGTATAGGAAAAGATCGGTTTGACCCTGGCACTAAATATACGGCGACACTCTATACTCGTCCTGTAGGCAGCGCCGTGTCATAGGGTGAACCATATAGAGGGCTTTGATGTTTACTACCTACAGGTTGCGTATAGAGTGTATGAAGGTAATCCTGGCGCCCCCTGTGTATAAGGGTTGATTTACTCTCACCTAGGTCGTACAACCATACACTTGCTTTCCCTTTCCAACCAGGCTACTCGCTGTTTTTATCCCTCACTACTCGGCGTTACCTTGTTTATTGTTATTATTTCTCTTACACAATTAGTATTTAATCTACGTTTGTGGTTGCAGTTCTGTGTCGTCGTGGAGCGCCAGCATGACTGGTATGAGCCGCGAGACGGCCACCACGTCGCCCGGCACCGACACGCCACCTAGTGTGTTAGAGCAGGAGAACCACGACCTGCTGGACCGGGTGACGGACCTCCAGCAAGAGAACTGGATGCTCGAGGAGAAGGTAAAACTCTTATAAACGATTTAATTATAACAGTGTCTCCGCGGAGTCTGGAAGCGCCTTGAATTTTAAAAAAATGAATTCAAGGCCTGGAAAATGGGCATTTTGGTCGAAGGGCCTGGAATCATGGCCTAGAATTATTCAAAGATATTCTCACTGTACACTTTAATCAAATATATGTGATGTCTCTCACTGTAGCCTACACTTTCCCCCTGACTGGCCCCTCTCACACCTTAAAGTAAATGACTCACCAAGTCAAAATTAAAGGTTTATTGATATAAAATCTGAGTACAAATCTTGTTAAATACATCATTGGTCTATGCACAATGATACTACACCCCTCAGGTCCTGGTACCGTCAATAAAAATAACTGAACAGCCTGGGGTATATGGGTCAGATTTCCAGAAAATGTACAATTCACCTTCACCAATCCTCTCAAATAACCCAAATTTCAGACGAAAATAAAGTTCAAAATGCAGTTCAACCTAACCAAACAGATTGCCAGAATCAATGCAATGCCAAATATACTCGAACTTAGGTAGGATTGGCTAAATTGCAGTCTAATTTAGCAGAGTTTACTAAATATGTACAGCTGCCAATTGTACATTTTCTGAAAATGTGTCCCATATATATATGTGGCGGCTGGCAGACTGGCCCTCTCCTGGTACCAAACCCTCCACCATAGTCAGTTGGCAGCTACGAGCTGCTTCCCGCAGATTTGAATAGACCCAGCGACTCAACTCCAATCAATGTATATAATTTGCAAATATCAAATAACCTGATGAAGACATAACTGACCTGATAATCCACCCAAATGATCGTACCTATGCAAGTCATGGAAATCCCCAATTACATTTAAAATTGTCATACAGTCGACATAGTGATCTTAGCCACTTGAAGCATAATTTTGTTATTTGCCTTGCTAGGTTTCTCACCTTGAGTCCAGTAATGCAGCTATGGCCGAAGACCTCTTGAGAAAGACAGCTATGATCGAATACTATGCTATGGACACCCGTGCAGGTCAGTACATCATCTCTATTTGTATAATACATACAATTTGTATCCCTCAAAAACAGTTTCTATAGTAAGATTCTTTTTGCATGAAATCATGGAATAAAAGTAAGAATACCACAGTGTGATGTACGAAGTGGACTATACTCACCTCGTAAGCCCAGAAGCAACTCGGCCCTCGTCCTCTCAGCCTCTGGGAATCCTCCATGCAAACAACCCCCGGGTTTTTGTTACCAGTTAATAGTGTGACCCCAATCTCATTACATATTGCAAGATCATTTCTACTCTACATCAAAGACGACAGTGACAAGTTATTTTATACTCGTTAAAGCTGCGCTCTCAGTTAACATCGATGAAAAACTAAAGATTTTTTTACTTTTTCTGCCGTTCTTTTCCAACCCATATAAAAGTCATTTGAGCAACATTTTAAGGATTTTGGGCCGTTGTCTTGCTACAGGGCTTCATAAAAGTCTACATTTATATATCGGCGCCAAGATCAATGAAACAATGTATATTAATCAGGTGTATAGAGCTTTAATCAGATATATATGTGATGTGTCACAGGAAAATGAATCACAAGTCGCAAAAAATGGATTTTGATACATCATCATATTTGATAAGATGAGATCAAGCACGTTCTAATGATGGTAAACTTTAGGACATCTAATAAGTATCTCTTTATTATAATATTATTTTTTTTAAAAATCTCTATAATTATTAGGAGGGTAGCCTCTGTGTTTTTCTGTTTTAAGTTGTATTTCGATTGAATGGGCGCAGCCTCCTTTTAGTATCACTATAGGAAAGGTATACTTATACAGGAGCCAGACTGTCGCACCCCTGGCTAAGTCTAAATTGGAGGGGTGGCCTGTCAGTGGCCACATGGGTCTGTTTTGACTGTGTTGGCTGGTGCTGTTAAGTAGAGGAGTGTATTGGCTTGGCCTGTTTGCTGTGAGTGACAGGGAGGGAGGAGGGAGGACAGGGAGGGAGGTGTACAGACTGGCTGTGATTGACAGGGGGTTGGGTACGAGGCAGGGGGTTGGCTACTAGGATGGTGCTTGAGGATAAGTGAACAACCCTGAAAGCTTGTGAATAGTTACTAGGCAGGGGGTTGGTTACTAGGCATTCCTACTAGGCCAGGCCTACAAGTGTGATCTGACAAGCTACATCCTGTAAGATCTTTATCTTTGGATCTGTAGACTGTCATCTGTACATCTGTGTAAACTGATTTCAGTGAGAGGAAATATCTGAGGAGATCATCAGATAAGTTATGTAACTGAAGTGTAACATCACTGTGAAATGCCTCCTGCTGATTGTGGCCCAGAGTGGAGGAGGCCAGGTTTGGAAGTGAGTGAGGGTTGCCTATGCAATCAAATGAAAAAAAGAAATACAAAAAAAGAACTATATACTAAAAATTAGAAGCAAAAGAAAATAGCAGTTAGGCAAATCAGCTGGGCTACCCTCCTAGTATCGAAAGATACTATAGCAATTGGGCAGTAGTAGGTTGTCTTGTTTTAAGTTGTATATAAACAAATTTATACATATATTTCTTGGTGGACAGTTCCTATAAGCCTAAGCCACTAAATAAGGCCCATAAACATTATGTGTTCAGACATCCCTCTAATTGAACCCTGATAGCTTTTTATTTTTTTTTATACGAGTTCTGAAAAAGTATACATATTATCAGAGCTTACAATGTGGGGAACTTCTTAAAAAATTATGTTTGGTGGGCAACTGTTTCTGAAAAATTTTGAAATTGTAAAAACATAAGGACCTTGGGCCAATCAAAACTCTCCCATTTCATGAAGAGTTGATAAAAACTAATTAAATTTCATCTCTGCAAGTTGTGGGAAACAAATTCCCGCATCTGTTGATATATCACATGTGTGATTCCAATATTGTCGTGTGGAATAATTGTATGAGTCGATGGTCAAAATGGTGAAAAATGACCAATTTTGGCATGGTTTTGGGAGACATTGGGGATGAGCAAACATCTGGTGTGTAATCAGAATGATAGACCACCCAGATTATTTTATGAGGCTGATGTCCAAATTCCATTGATGACATGATGTATTGTAGATATTGTATTCTCAAATAATTGGCTCTAGGAAGAAATGAAAGCAAATTAAACTAATGTAAATGCAATTGGAATACTAGTTAAATGGCGAATATAGCCCAAAATATGGCCAGAGTGATGACATTACAAATAATGGAGAATAGGTATGCTTAGTTGGTTGCCATGGTTACATCAGTGTTTCAATTTTTAAAAAAACAATTTAAATTTCAAGTTTGGGTCTAAAATTATAAATGTACCAAATTATAATTAACACATTCGAAATTAAAGTGTAGAATTTTATATTTCTATAAGTGTCCATGTCATGGGCCTTATTTAGTGCAATTACCTTTAGTAATGTAACTTGTAAATATAATCTATAAGATGACCTTAGGAATGCTTTGATATATTTACTACAGTCTTCAAATTTGGTAAAATTCCTACTACTTAATGACTTCATACAAAGAGATTTTATGAATATGACACTTTGAAAAATATCAATTTTGCGACTTGAGACTCATTTATCTGTGACACATCACATATATTTCTGCCTATACGGGAAGGGCATAGTATTTGTTTTTCATTCAAAATAAGTAAATTCAGAATAAGATATGTTACCTTTTAAGTCATTCATAGTGCACCCCTTTAATTTGATTCTCACCAGCTGTCATTATTGTTGATTCCCTAAACCAGCTCCTAAGGTTTCAGCCTCTTCTAGTGTGGATGGTAACTTATCCTATATTGTTTTCTGCAAACAAGTCCTATTTACATCACTTGGGGAACATCGGTGTTGGGTGGAATATCAGTCAGGACCAAACTCACCAAATTTGATTTGAAGATTCTTTATTTGCCAATGAATAGCCCACTTCCCGAATAGGTAGAAGACAGATTTAGCAGTGGTGACTATGCCCCGGGGACAGGCTTAGCTGCGGGCACTATCCCCGTCAGCTAATACCTTCAGTATAGGTGTCAAACTTTGCCTCCTTATTCTTGGAATACAATTTGCTCTTTGACTGGAAAGCTGTTCCAGGATTATCAGATCACATGTTGAGAGTAATTTTGCCTAAACTCAAGTACATTTTACCCGCTAGATCTTACAATATAACAACTTTTGTCAAGTGAATCCATCAAAACATAGGGTGAGAAGATGCATGCACACAGGGATGGAAGTGCAGCCAGAGGAGCGGGACACAGAGACCATGCATAGACTTGCAGTATGCCTCTAGGGGGTTCAGAACTAGTGTGAGTGTACAGTGCATTGTACATATATTGAGGGGGACTGTGCAAGTCTGGTGACCAGCTGGTAGACTGGTGTGGTCTGCCCCGGTCCCCTTGGCAGGGCCTGTCCCGCTGCTCCTGCCTCAGTGTACGGTGCGCGCATTCCAGCCACCACTGACCAGTAATGACCTGCGCACTGAGATCATCTTGGCACATCCGGTTACCTCAATAATAATTTGTGAAGGGCCCTATTGCTATTCTAAATATATTGTGTATACATATTGGAAGAGGATCAATGACCCGTGACCCTTGCCGCTGCGATTACCATTACCAAATGGTTATTTGTCTGTAATTGTTCTTCTAGTTGGAATAATGCTGTTACCATAAAGTGGACTGATTTACTAAGCAATTACAGTGGTTAAGCAGAAAATTACAATTAGAAAAATGACTCAGTATAGATTCCCAATAATTATGTGGGATAATTAAATGTAGCTAGTACAGAAAATTGTTATATCAAAAAACAAGTTTGTTACACAGAGGAATACATGTCCCAGATTCGTCTTTATCGTGGTGTCTTGGTTCTGCAATAGGTTCAATTAATTCAAGATAAAATTATTAGTTCAAGTGAGTTGATTTAAAGCTGCATTCTCAGTTAATGTTGGTAACAAAAATCAAGATTTTCTATATACCTTTTGTTCCAGTCTTTTTCAATCCATCTAAAATTCATTCGACGAAGACTTTTAGTTGTTTTTGCTACAGAGCTTCATAAAAGTCCGCATTTACATATCGGGAGCTTTGCTCGGCTGTTTCTACTTCAAATTCTTGTAAACACATATACCAGCAGCAGAATATTGATAAATCCAGTCCTATAAGTCATAATATGGGTAAATTTGGTAAGATTTTATTTGCCATAATAGTTGAGAATGCAGCTTCACGTGCAGGTTGATGACAACAACTAGAAAACCAGCGGCCAGATGATCCGCAGATCAAATATCCCATTTAAAACTGGGGAAGCTCACATTCTCATTTTCAGTTTCAAGAAGAAGCTTTTGTGGCATAATTTGAGATTTGAAACTGACATTTTTTTGGTATTTTCATCACACTTGGGGGTCTTCATGATCTGTAACTCCGCCCACCAGCGAACACCACACAGGGCGGTCCATTTACAGAGATGGGCTCTGTCTCGCACTCTCATACTTTTACTTTTAGATTTATTTCTTGCGAATCTGTTTGTTCAATGCATCACATTTTAAACCTGATGTATTATGTGGTGCACGGATGCAAGTCTTGTACTGAAATCACTATTTTTGAAAAGTTACAAAAGTTCTCAAATTTACCCAAATTCCACCGTTTATAACCAAATCTCGTCACAATATCTTTTGAAACTAATTAAACCCTATTAGCCAATTTCCTCAAGATTTTCAAAAGTTAAAATTCGCATTTTTTAAATATTTTGTTTAGAGGGTTGTGGTAGAGGGGGTGTTAATGTTGTCCGTTAACTCAGTTAAAAATACTCGGTACAGCAGGTAGTAGAGACTCAATAATAAAAATTCACTCTTTTCTTTCTCGAACGTTTTCAGTATGTTTGGCTTGCATCCCTGGTCATCTTTCAGCTTCTTCTATGACCTCACTGCTTTTATTGAAGTCTCCTGCACAAATGTTTGTTTTCTGGAGCGTCTACTCCCATTTTATTCATTAAATCATCTTACATCATTCAATATTATCTCATTTTTTAAATGGAGGTTAGAAATCCTAATGTTCATGATCCCTCACATATGCTCCCCGTTGGACTGGCTTCTTATTTTGTAAATAAAAGAGATCTTGTTGCCGGCAAAAGAATGTGCTATATTTCGAGTCTTCCTTCTTCCCATACATTTTTATACAGTTCGACATAAACGTACAGATTTGTTTCACCATTGCAATACTAAATACATTTATTTAGCAGCATTTACTAAATGTGTATAGAGCTGGCAATTGTACATCTCCAGGCGAACCTGATGTAAAAGCTAGTTATGGCCCTAGTCCACTAAGCCGATTGTCATGCGATTTTGCACTAAATTCTGTGAGAATCGCATGAAAATCGGCTTAATGGACATGGGCTTTGACAAAGTTTCAATATTGTAAGTAAATGGTGGCATCCCTCTCTCTCTCTCTCTTTGTACAGATCATATGGCGGCTTCTCCCGTCAATGAGAAGATGACCTTGAAGCGAGTGGTGGATTTCGTCAAGGACAGGGGCGATGAGAACCTAAAGGAAATCAACAGAAAGTTACAGCGCATGCTCGAAGAAACACTCACAAAAAACATGCACCTCCAGAAGGTACGTTAGAAATATTTCCTTTATAGAGAAAACAACAATATGTTTTTGCTTTCTCTAAGGTCTACTTATTAAGTGCTATTGAATCGTTCAGTAGAAACACAGAAACGCATCTGATCTGTTTTAGATTGGAGATCCAAGTGATTTATTTCAAATAAATCACTTGGATCTCCAATCTAATATGCTTCCCAAATAATTTGGGAAGCATATAACACTTAAATTTGTACAAACTGATCCGTGGTGTGTACGTGGTCTGTAGTGATACGGGTATTGGGTAACCTCGAGTCAGGTCCTGAATGGTAGACGTACATAGAACAATGCTATGACATTAGCATACTTCACGATTTTGGAAATGTGATGATAATGATGATTGATGATTATGTAGGGCAATATTACGTAATGTTGCATAACACTGTGATAAACTTTGAAATGAAATTCCTTCAAGGGTTTGCACCGAAGAAAAAACAGTCATCTACTTTAGTTTTTGCATTCCCCTCTGTCAATTAATTGAATTTACTGTTCTGATTCTGGCTTCAGTCTGTAATTCAATTCAATTAAAATATTCTTTATTCGTCGTCCCTGGTCTTGGTTTTGACAAAAGGATAGAGAACATCTGTATCACAGGTTTTCCTGTTTGAGCCCTAGATTTTACTTAGGTGTTGCAGGTTACAGAAAATAGTCTAAGACTATTACGTCTACTTAGAAGAGATAAGGAATGAGTCGTTTAATTTATAAAGAGTCTAACTAGTACATATGTGGTAATGAGTTACAGTGTCCCACTAATAGGGAGATTTAGCAACCACAACGCACCAACACAACACTAACGCATCCACTAACTATGTGTACATTACTACCGCTGTGGGGATATCTCGGGAGGCGCTAGGCCGAGGGCATCTGCATTGCAGGCCTCTCGAGATATCCCCACAACAGTAATAATGTACAAATAGTTAGTGGATGCCTTAGTGTTGTTGGTGCGTTGTGGTTGCTAAATCTCCCTATTATGAAGGTAAGATGTAAATAATGAAGGGAACATTTAAGCAATTCACAGTATAAAGTAGGAAAAAGTACATTGTATTCCAATAGGCACACACCCGAGCATATGGCTAGATATAAGTATTACACTTTTAGTTCACAGTTAATGGTTAGAAAACAAATAATTAAAACTAAACATATAATTCAAACTAAAATTGCATTGGACTAAAGTTAAAATCAGGTTTCTCTTCCATTCCGCCGGGTCGAAAACAAAAACCAATATTGCATTTCACAGCAGGTCTTCCTAAAAGTTCCCAGTCAGTTTTTAAACATGGCGGGATAATAATAGATGATTTGAGAGCAGAGCAGTCATGAAATGGTTTCATTCAGCTCTTTTGGGACGCTGACTATGTTAAGAGTGGGTGAAAATAGCAACTTGTAAACAGCCATTGATGTTGGTGGTATAAGGCCAAAGAAAAATAGTTTTGTTTCCTATTTAACCCAACACACCCACACCCGCACACCTACCTAGAAAAACGTATTACTCCACCTAAAGTTTTTCTGACTTTGTCTATTTCTTGCGATTTCTTTTGCCGCAAAAAGCTAATTAAATAAGTTAAAAAAAACGCTTAAAATGTCCATCTCGTTAAAACAACAATTCTTTTGAAATAGACATTTTTTTTCCGTTCCTAGAAGGAGGTTTCTAAGGGAAAGAACAGAAAAAAAGTTACCTCACCTTCCTACCTAGTTTTCAGCTATATGTATAAATCGGAAACACACCTATTTTTTTTGGCCTAGGGAATGTTTCATGGTGTAGCTTGATGGGGCAAGACATGATATGTTGACGTAACTTCGCATGTACATACACAATGAAGTCCACCATTTGATTGGTATCAGATGGCAATGGAGATGAAAACTAGAATAGAAATTTCCAGAAATATTCTAAATCATTCATAACTTTGATATTTAAATACATGTTTTGGTGTAAGTCCATAATGATTTATATTTCTGTGAGCTGTTTTTGTATGTTCCCTAGAATTGATTCTAGCGTTCCTCGGCTCTCAAATATATGTTGGTCGAATCCAGGACAGAATCCCCACCGGACATAAATAATGATATAGAAAAACTGCTAAATTAGGCTGAAAATTGATAAATACTATGTATGTTTGATTATAATTGGTTCTGCTTTGATCCCAAAGATCTTGTTTATGCTGGACTGTATTTTGAGCATAGTTTTTATCTTAAACATGTGTTATATAAGAGGATTGGTGAAGGCATTAACTGAAGGCGAATTGGAAATTTTCAAGCGACTTCATCCATACACATATATTGAAACGGAGCTTATATACACGTACAAGTAATACTGTTTTTATGAACCATTTAGAACCATTTTTAAGAAAATGTGCAATCAGCAGCTCTACCTTTACTATATATTCTGCTAAATTAGGCTGAAAAGTAGGTTTTATCTTAAATTTTGGTTATTTAAGAGGATTGGTGAGGGCGAATTGTACATGTTCTAACGACTCCACCCCTGTGTGATGGTGAATAGCGGTTCTCTTACCTCTCCCTGCAAGTATATTGTCTAATAAGACGAAATGATGTCTTGATTGTGACTGGAGGAGGCCAGAGCAAAGGCAAATGATTGTTTAGGTTAGTCCTTCTGACTGATTGGACTAATTAGATGCAGGCCAGAAAAAAGGCCCTGTTTCCATTCTGATTGGATTTGCGTGACAGAAAGGATGAATGGCTGACGAGCGATTGTTTTCCCATTGATGCTTCTTCAGCTTCTGTCTTCTCCTTTTTTTCACCGGCCGTGGTTGGGTGGAAACAGAATGGCGGGGGTTGGAGGAGGAGGACTTAGAGCTTAAAGTTGGGGGAGCTGCAGAGAGGTAGGCTAAGATAATTGATTGCATTGAAATGATTAGGTCGATAAGGGAATTTGATGCACTTGAATGAAGGTTTGGGAGCTGCTGAAGGGATTAAGTTAAGCTATGATGTCTTTTTAAGCAATTTGTATGATTTGGTTAGCGCCATTGAACATATATACCGCTACATATTAATAGGTATTAACTCTTTTAAACCCTGTCTATGGTTTGGTAATCAAAGGATAATTATGACATATTTATATACGTAATGTACGCACTAGGTTCACTTGGAATTTTCCATCCTATAATCCATTCGTGTGTGACGAAAGCACATTGGACTTGAAATTTATGTGGGAGTTCTGTTATGGATATCATTCCATGTTATGGATACCATTCCAAGTAAATTATTAAAGAAGCCACTGAACGAATGAGAAGGTTGACGAACCCCAGGCTGCTATTGCTAATGGTGGAGGTTTACACGTGCTGCCATCTAGTGTATTGGATCTCCTTTATTGGGCAGACGACAGTTCCCCTTTACTCGCTTCTCTTAAAATTGTTTGTCATAGAAATGGCTCTTAACATTATAGACATACATGGCAACGATATACATGACAATCCTCTTAAAATTGTCTCTGCTATAATGCTACTTTTTTGCTATGCATAGAAAAACCTTTGAATATGAACATATACGATCTATTCTAGCTTGTTCAATCAAATGGTAGCCATAGGAACGATTCTTCAGGTGAAAAGTAATGAGAATATTATAAGACGATGGCTATTTGGATATCTTTGTGTAAGAAAGAAAAGCCCAAATCCAAGATAGTATCCGTTAGGATATTAAAATATCCACAAGTACTGTTGATAATGTGAGGGAAAATCTTAGAAAAAGAAAATGCAAAAAGGATAGTGTTGGCTATTTCCTATTTCACCTAGATATCCTTTCTAGCGTGTTCAATCGATTGGTAGCCTTGTAAATCAGGTAATATTCCATATTACTCTTCTTACTCTGGATGTTCTGAAACTGGCTCCAATATCTATTTTTATTCGGGGAAAGAATATAGGCTCACATTATCTGCGGACCTGTTATTCAGTCAGTGCGGCCTAACGCCCGGTGTCCTAGACAGGCAAGCCCCTGACATTGCATGAACAAGGCCGGTGTAGCGTGGATTTATATTCTTTCTTTCTTCCACGCTAAGCAGCTTAGTTTTGACTGTTCTATAAACATGCACAGCTGAAAAGCCAGGATTAAATCGGCAGTACTGGTCTAGCTAGGTTCCACTATATATGTGATGTGTCACAAGACGCAAAAATGATGTTTTTCAAAGGGATTTATTCACAAGATCTCTTTTTTTTCTTTTTTTTCTCCACAAGATCTCTTTATTGGAATGTTTTCATTATTGGGGCATGTGTCTAGTCCTGAGTAGAAACAAAACGGGGGATCTTCCGCCAAGACGCTCTGTCAAGGTCGTCATAATTTGTCAGAATTCTTGATGTTATTGTCTGTAAAGAATTACTTGTGGAGGCAATGAATGCAGCAGCTGCAGAATGTGTGAATGTCAAGTCTCATCGGTGATGGGGATGAGTTCATATTAACCAGCATTCTCCACCACACCTGGTTGCCATGGAAACTTAATAGCTTGCTAGACGTTGGGCAAGGGAGTATAGAATGGGGGGCAGAATGGTGGTAATGTTCCTGACCGCCAGGTGGGGCGGGGGGCAGCGTGTGGGCAGCCTATATAGGTGTACTATAATCTAGCGGAGGAATTCATGGAGTCGTTGGGGGAAATGGAGGATTTCTTTTCACAAAATATTTGGAGGTAATGGAACATGGGCAGGTGGAAGAGCAGAGAGACGGAGGCAGAGAGAGGGGATGGAGGAGGAGGAGAGAGACGGAGGCAGAGAGAGGGAAAGGAAGAGTAGAAGGGGGAGGCAGAAAGGAGTGGGGAAGGAGGAGGGGAAGAGAGGGGAAGGTGAAGCAGAAGGAGAAAAGAGAACTACTTTGCACCCAAGTGCTATAATTGTCGGGCTGTACACTATCATCTATGAGAATTGGGAAGAGAAATTTCACTAGAGACAAAAAAATAGTGAGGAATAGGGGACTTGCATGTCTGTTACAGTGCATGCCGGTAAGATTCAGCTCAGCGCAAATGTTTAGCAACATTTTTAAAATGTTGCTAAATATTTGCGCTGAACATTTATGCAATTTTCGATTAACATTTTTAAGTGAAAATTGCATAAATGTTTTCTCCAATATCACAGCTTGAGTGGGGTTTGTGTTATGGGAACATGCACAACAAATGGATATTGAATGGAAGCACCGATTAAGTTCTATTCCATGCTGAACATGACACCGTACCATAAGTCTCATAATTCTACGCGAATGAAGCTTCAAGATGGCGGACATGCAAGATAAGAATCACCTGTAATGGATTGCTCATATCCACTGAGGAAATATGGAAGAATCCAGACCCTTCTGACATACCTAATGTCAATTAGTAGATTGGCCCTACTTGTTCAGAAATGGCTAAATATACTTACAGTTGAATATAATATGACTGCTATGACTAGGCACAAAGCCGGGTGAAGGTTTTTAAATCACACTTTATTTTAAAACAATCCTATGTTAGATGGTGTTCAGCCCAAGAACGGAGGGGACAGGAGTGGGATATGAGTTTTTGGTTCAGTTTTATTGGGGTCCGACGTTTCGGGCACATTTGCCCTTTTTCAAGGATTTTAAAACAATCCCTGCATATAATATGTAGACTTGCTATATGTGTCTCACTCGATAATGTACATTCAGCTCTAACTGAGAATAGTGTAACCTTGCATAATGTTTAGCAGAAATAAAAACTTTAAAAAAGACAAGTCTTTTATTGGATGCAATAAGTGGAGCGCAGTTAAGTGGAGTGTGGAGATTGTGGAGAGAGAGTGGGTGTATGGGGTGGAGTAGCTGCGGATTACAGTTGAGAGAAGATGGTTTATTGAATCTTTCCATTGGGGCTTCTATGATCCCACCTCCTAAACTAGACTTTGATGGGGGATCCACGCTGGTGGTAGCAGTTTAGGATCGATGAACAAGTTACATTTCAAATCATGGAACGTTAGTTAAATGAACTTTGTTTACAGAGCAGACTTCTTCTTCTTCTTCTTCTTCTTCTTCTTCTTCTTCTTCTTCTTCTTCTTCTTCTTCTTCTCCTTCTCCTTCTCCTTCTCCTCCTCCTACTTCTTCTTCTTCTTCTTCTTCTTCTTCTTCTTCTCTCCCCCTCCTCATTATTCAGTGCAACTCCTCTTCCTCTTAAATGCTTACTATATTTCTACATCATCTTCTCTACATCTGCTCTTCCTCCTCCCTCTCCTCCTGCCCCTCCTCCTCCTTCTCCTTCTTATCTTCTCCTCCTCCTCCTCCTCCTCCTCCTCCTCCTCCTCCTCCTCCTCCTCCACTATCTTGTGAAATGTCTGGTTTAAACGTTTAAATTCTTTTATTCTATTGTCTTCTCCAATACCGCGTCCCTGTCACTCAGGCTCTGAGAATCAATTGTGAGAATCAGTGGGATCCACTTGTCTTCTCCTTGTAGCCCTCATCCCCCAGCGTCCCTCTCCCGCCTCCCGCATCTAATTGAACCTAATTGCTATGCCCTCCAGACTCCATTGTCGCCTTGTATGTTAAAGCTGCCTTCTCAGCTATTGTGACAAAAATAATCTTACCTAACTTACTCATATTATGACTTATAGGACTGATTTTATCTATATTCTGCTGCTATAAATACTAGAACACGAAATTGAAATAGAATCGGTTGATACAAAACGGCCGCCTGTGAGCGATAGTAGATCTAAGTGAAGCCACCATAGGAAAAGATTTTGGCAGCTCTCCGAAATATAAATGTGGACTTTTATGAAGCTCTAGCAAAAACAACTGAACAAAATCCTCCTCCAAAATGTTGGTCATATGATGAGATGGGTTTGGGGGAAAAGTTTAAAGCCTGTTGACATAGTTTAACGAAATCCAAACCTACTATGTTGGACACAGTAGGTAAGATTAGTGTTTGGCTGGTTACTAAAACTGGAATAGTTTGAATGTTGTTATGTTCAAGATGGATTCAGATATGAATAGATAAATGCAGCTCAAATTTATACTTAATCATAATGCAGCCTGAAAGTGATGTATATTACATTACCACCCTACAAGACCAGGGAACGTTTGCCTCACGATGAACGACAGCAAAAACACATGCACGAAAGAAGAAGAGAGAAAGTAGCCAATATATAAGGACCTCATTCCTGACCCCAATTGTTGTAGGTCACCACAAGGTCATACCCCCTCGGGGATCCCCATGCCAGAGCTAAGCCCACCAAGGGTTACAGTGGGAAGGGCAGTGTCACGACCCCCCTAAGCCCACTCGATATATAATCAATACCTGATAACGACCTTGCCCCTTCCTACAGGCCGCTGTCTTGTCCTTGACCCATATTTTATTGACTCCCTGTGACGACGGTAGGTGGCAGACCTCTCCATCAACCTGCTGCTGTTGCCTGACACCTCGCCTTGATACCTTTTAATGCTTCCCCTGCCTCTGTCTTCCCTATCAAGTTGTCAGCCCAAGTTCTTTCCCCATTTTCCTTGCAATATTCACAGTCGTCACGAGCGATTAGAGCCATGTGGCGCTAGCATTGGATAATAAATGGGTACTTGGGTCTGGTTGTCAGAAGATGTACAATCAACAGCTCATTTTTAAAAAGTTAATTCTGCTAAATTAGGATGAAAAATTGTAGGTATATCTTAGTATATTATGTATTGCATCGCTTCGAAATATCTGCCGGGTTGAAGTGTATTTTGAACCTTATTTTTGTATTAAATTTGGGTTATTTGAGAGGATTGGTGAAGGCATATTGTCCATTTCCGGACAACTTTACCCACTTAGGCAGGGACTGGAGGCTTGTGCTCGGGTAGACTAACTTATTTAATGGCTGCTCACTCACTGTGAAGGCGTGATAAAAACGGCTCCGTGTTGAACTAAATCTATGTGAATTACCTATTTTCACAATTATTTGCATCATTTCCATGGCTGTTCACCTATTGCCAATATATAGTCTGACCGTAACATTTAGATCGAAAATTACAAGAATGTTTTTACCAATAAATGATCTATGAAAGCCAAAGGCATGATGCATGGGAAAGGTGGCGGTTTGTGTTATGGAAACATGCATAACACGTGGATATCGGAATTAGAGCACAGATCAATTTTACACATAAAGTCCCATAAATCAGTTCAGGTTTGACATACACATATTTAGCAACATTTCAGTCGAAAATTGCAAGAATGTTTTCATGCTATTATCATGGCCTGTATAAGTGATCTATGAAGACAAAATGCATCCCATAACTCCATGCGAATCTACATTCAAGATCCCTGAAAGGAAATACTGGTGCATTTTATTAGCTTCCTGATATACCCAGCAGACATGTACATCCCCTATTGTTCCATTTCATAGCGCTTAGTACAAGGTCTCCACGGGGCCAAGAAAAGCCTTGAATTTGGACAAATCAATTCAAGGCCTGGAAAATGGGAATTTTGATCGAAGGGCCTGGAAAATCATTATATGGGTCTTGAACCCTGTTGTGATCTATCAAATGGCCTTGAAATTTTCGAAGATTCTGTTTCTTACCATAAACCCTTTCCCCTGATTTGCCCTCTTACACCTTCCACAGAGTGACTCACAAAGTAAAAGTTGAAAAACGGTTATTGATATAAAATATGAATATAGACCTGGTTAAATATATCATTGGTCTTTGGAAAACAATATCTACATTGAACGCCCAGGTCCCGTCATTAAGACTATGAAAAATCATTGATATCGGCCTGGAAAATCACTACAATGGGCCTTAAAAAGCACTGAATTTCTTCAGTCCAAAAGCGCGGACACCCTGTTGTTAAAGGGAAGAAATGCCGTGTTCAACTTATCATGTATATTACACGTGCTAACCTCAGCTCACAGAGGGTGAAGGATGATGGCTAACCGACTAGTGTCAACTCCCGCCCAGCAGCCATGGTAGAGATTATGTCAATGGTAAATTACCCATTTCCTCCCAGAAAATAAAGATATATTATACCGATAATCCCTCCTCCATAATGTATCCTATTCAGGGCACCAGCTGGTGATATATATATATAGCTGTACTATTTGTGTAACTCATAATATTGATATATTGTTGGTGATTAGAGGTTAATATATCATTAATGTTCTAGTGTTCTTACTTTTAGGGCTCCAAGGAAAACTCAGAGCGAAAGTCATTTTCTACCACACTTTTGTACCCAAATTGTCAATTCAGCGGAAAATAACAATTCTATATATGCCAGGATCTTTTCACCAATATCATGGTCTGTAGGAATGATCTGTTAAAATCCGATGCACCCCAAAGTTCCAAGCAAATCTAGATTTGAATTATGTATTTGTTAGCTAGCAAATATAATTATTTAGATATGGGTAACTGCATAGATTCATCGTAATATTGAGTAGCTGTAGCAGGTATATATCTGCCCATAGGCTTTCTCATTAGAATTAAGTCTAAGGGACTTTAAGCTTGATAGCGCCTCCCTGCCTGCAAGCAATAAGGGTTCTGACCTGAGCAAAAAATACAGAATTAAAATAGAAGCCATTATTGTGGTGGTTAAATATATATTTAGACAATATGTGGCTAGAACCAAGAACAAGGCGAACAAGCTGGACCACAGTAATCTAGTTAAGGAGAAATGGATGATACTGGTGGTTGAGTAAATAATGCCCACCCTGTTCAGATTTACACTGGATTTACGGATTTATGAGGATGCGCTGCCAGTGTGTGGATGCACACACGTAATTCCTAAGTATGAGGATATGAGGATTTAGTGACGATTGGGTTAGGATTTAAAACAGTAAAACCAGGATTTTTTCCCCCAGTGTATGTAGACAATATGTGGCTAAACTAGCGAGTCGTTGCCTCCAACTTTGTAGTTGCCTCACTGGTACTTGAGCACTCAGTCTGTGCCGAGAGCAACTCGACATGTTACAAGTGTGTCTGACCCCGCATGGCCTGTCAGTCATGTCGTTTATTTATTGTAATTAAACATGAGAGGGAGGCAAGCTACCTAATTACTGGCTCCTGCCCTCCCCAGTCCCGCCCCCACCCTCCCACCAAACACTCCTCACCTTTTATCTGCGTCTTACAGTCGCCAGGGCCCGCAGTGACAAAGGACTCAGTCACTTACGCCCATCCTAGCAAGTTGTATTTCCCTAGAGTTGTTGTCTTGTGGCTGCCCATGTGAGGGGCGCTACTGGGCTGATTTACCTCATCTTCTCCTATGGTATGCTAATTACTGGTTGGAGTCACAAAGATGGGAGGGAATTCACCTGAAAATGTACAATTTGTCTTCACAAATCCTCTCAAATTTCCCAGACTTAAGACAAAAATGAGGTCTTAAGTACATAACCAAAGAGATATTTTAATCAACCTAATGCCATATGTACTCAGTAGTATTTATCATATTTCAGCCCAATTTAGCAGAATTGACTTAATGCTGATAGAAGATTTCTAGGCGATCTGACACATGTTCTTCTCTTCTATTATTGTCCGAGTAGCCATCTTGTCCAGACGCCATCTTGAATTTGAGTCTGAATGCCAAACATTGTTTTTTGAATTCGGCTCATTGTATGCTTCCAAAAAATGTATATTTGCCAATTTTAACATGAATTCACCCAAGGAGGCCATTTTGTTTGCCATAGGAAATCCACTATTATGTTACTGTAAGTAGTATAGGCAGATGATGGTTTGACCCAGTGACACTCGATGTTGAAACCTTTTAAGAGATGGGACGGTCTACAAAGCATGTCTTATTTCATACTTATTTTAGAGGCCCGAATTTGATTTAATGTAATTGTTTTGTCACAATCTCCAAAGGGAATTCGTGTTGGGACTGGGTGGTTGCCATGGCAATGACGTATCCCATCGGCCACGTCATACTTAATATATGCCCTACGCAAAGAAGCATTTTGATTTCGGGTTCCGAATCACCTAAAGTATCCAAAAGTTGAATAAATACAAATTATATTTGTTTCAGTACGTGTACAATAAAACGATTCTGTTATTGCCCCCTCATTAAATTGCACTTCTCATACAGCATGGTTATTTATTATACCGCTTGGCGGGATGGTATGGTAAGCCATAGGCTACAGCATTGGAAAACCGTATTACCCTCTGGGCGGTATTTACATATCATATTGCCCCCTGGCGGAATTTTTGTTGAAAAAATAGGCCCATATTCGTAGCCTTATTTTCTGTATTAGAATAATTATTTTTGCCGAAAAAAGACTTGTTATACATCGTAGGTAATGATATAATAATAATTATAATAATAAGCAACTGTAAAAATCCGAATTTATTGCGTATTTTGATAGAAAAATAGACCCGAAAATGAGTGAGGTGGACCGGAAGGGAAGCTAGGTGAGAACGTAAACAAAACGAGTGGAGGGGAGAGTTTGTTGTCTGACACTAATTTCCATCGAATTTTCACTATTTTTTCACACAAAAACATTGGGAGAGGTATAATAAATACAAAATAGACTTCTGGCTGTGTGAGAAGTGGTTATCTCCCTTGTGCTACACAATTTCGTCGGATGCTACGCACCCCTTACGAAATTGTTACGCCCGTGGGAGATAACCACCTCTCACACAGCCAGGAGTCAATTTTGTCTATGTAATACACAATGTGTTATTGCACCTCTCGTACATCCTGCATGAGTGTGTAATACATAATGTGTTATTGCACCTCTCATACAGTATGGGCATGTAATAAACAATGTTAAATATTGCATCTATCATATAGCATGCCATGCATGAGTGTGTAATACATAATGTGTTATTGCACCTCTCATATAGCATGCATGAGTGTGTAATAAATAATGTGTTATTGCACCTCTCATACAGTATGGGCATGTAATAAACAATGTTAAATATTGCACCTCTCATATAGCATGCATGAGTGTGTAATACATAATGTGTTATTGCACCTCTCATATAGCATGCATGAGTGTGTAATACATAATGTGTTATTGCACCTCTCATATAGCATGCATGAGTGTGTAATACATAATGTGTTATTGCACCCCTCATACAGCATGCCTGACTGAGCAATAAATGACCTAATTGTAATATTATTGCCACCCGGTGTGGTTTAAACCTCACATTTAAATTCTAATCTTAGAATGATCCAGAACATGTGAACAGTCATGTTAAATAATGAAATACAGCACCACCCCATCCCACCTTCAACTCTCCGACCCTCCTCCTGTTCCTTTGGTAGCCCATTTCTCATGGTTAAAAAAGGCACCACTTTGCATGGAGTGTTTTAGCGTGGAAAGTGAGAGAGACCTTCACTCCTGGTGGTGGAATTAACCTTTGCGGCACCGTGTAAATACCAACACTTTTATTCACTGCCTCCATGCGCTGGCAAACAGGCTGGTCCGCCTCCTCAGACTCACTTTTTGGGCCTCCCTACTTAAATTACGCTTGAGAGAAGAGCTATTCCACGGACGTTCTTTCCAATTTTAGATCAGAAGTAAAATTAAAAGAAAATTAATTTTGCTCGAGGCCAGATGGGATTTCGCTTCTGAAACAGGTTGTCACCGGTTTTTCGCCTGCAAATTGATTGATTGTTCTTTGAATGGTGCTGTCCTTTTGCGGAAATTACAATCTGTGTATCGATTCGCCAAATTAATTGCTTTGGAAAGATATCATATTTCTCCTTCGCCAGCGCCTTTATATTTGCTTTGAACTGTCTACTTTTATGATATATTTATGGAATTAATATCTTAATGACATCTCTTGCTGTCGTGATAGCTAGCCCAAGCGTTGTCAAGGTCAAATTAGCCATAGAGCGCCATCAGTCATTGAGGGCCCGTTGGTTCTGGGGGAGGAGGTGGTGGAGGAGGTGGTGGTGAATGGGGAGGTGGTGGATGGAGAGGAGGAGGTGGTGGTTGATGAGGAGGATGGGGAGGTGGTGGATGGAGAAAGGGAGGTGGTGGAGGAGGAGATGGTAGATAGGGAGGAGGATGGGGAGGTGGTGGATGGAGAGGGGGAGGTGGTGGAGGAGTGGGAGGTGGTGGAGTAGGAGGTGGTTGATAAGGAGGAGAATGGGGAGGTGGTGGAAGGAGAGGTGGAGGAGGAGGAGGAGGAGGTGGTGCATGGGGAAGTGGAAGAGGAGTAGGTGGTGGATGGAGAGGGGGAGGTGGTGGAGGAGGAGGAGGTGGTTGATGAGGAGGAGTATGGGGAGGTGGTGGAAAGAGAGGAGGAGGAGGAGGTAGTGCATGGGGAGGTGGTAGATGGGGAGGTGGTGGAAGCGGGGGAGATGGTGGAGGAGGTAAATGGGGAGGAGGAGGAGGAGGAGTAGGTGGTGGATGGAAAGGAGAGGAGAGGAGAAACAGGAGGAGGAGGAGGATGGAGAGGATGTACATGAAGGAAAAGGAAGGAAAGGATCTGTTTTTGCCAGCTGAGCTAGTAGCGACACAATTGTTAGTAGTGTAACTAAGTTGCAGTAGCTGTGTCAGGTGGCCTTTGAAACATCATTCTCCTCCTTGCGCCACTCACTCTGCCTTAAAGCTGCACTCTCAGCTATTACAACAGACAAAATCTTAACAAACTGACTCACATTATGACTTATAGGGCTGAATATATTGATGGCAGCCGGTGAACGATAATAAGTGAAGCCACCAGAAAAGGATTTCAGCGGGTCCCCAAAATAAAAATCCTCCAAAATTACTTTTAGATGGGTTGGAAAAGTGGAGTTTCAGACAGAACAAGAAGTAGAAAATCCCCAGTTTTTGAGCGATGTTAGCTGAGACTGCAACTTTAACTATGACAACAACCTTGTCGTGACCTTTACGGAGACGCCTCGCCTCCATCAGCCTGAATCAAATGCCCGCTTATAAAGCTGCTGGCGGGAACAGACCCACCATGGGTCCAAGGCTCTTGGCTGTTTATTCATCTTCAAACGCATTCTCACTCAATGTTTCTCCTTAGTTTACAATTGGGTGCATGGGGTTTTTCTATCTTTAAGATAAAGATTCTTATGCTACCCAAACGTCCATCAATTGGTCTTTCTGTCCGTCCTGGCTTATTTCTTCTATATTATTTATTTTTTAACAAAATCCAATCTCTATACGTTTCAGATCTTCAGAAAATTCTGCTGAAAAATAACCACTACTTACTAGATATATTTTGGTATATTTTGGTATTGTGTTGATTCCAACAATATGTTCGGTTATGTATTTTGAAGCTCATGTTTGTCTTAAATATGGGTTTATTTGAGAGGGTTGGTGAAGGATAATTGTACATGTTCTGACAACCTAACCCATCATAATAAGTGTCCCCCATATAGCCCCTCTCCCTCCCTTCCCCTACTCTACCTCTTATTAACTATTCTCTTATTCTTCCACCTCTGTGTTCCTTGACCTATCTGACTGGTCCTCCTCTAGATCTCCGCATGCCTGCCACTAGTTCCCTGGCTCTGATTGGAGCCTGCGCGGCTTAATTCCCCCCGCATCAATCATCATTGTGTTGGCGGGTGGGGGGGGGGGCATCTGCCAATGAGACCTGTGCTGCCTTCTACCGCAAGCATCCGTCACTAGTAAGACGGAAAATTCCTCTTTCTCCCACTAAAGGCATGCCCCTCCTTCCCCCACCCCACCCCACCACCACCAACAAGCTCTTACTGTTCACCAGTCTTTGTCATCTACTCGTCCACTTAAAGCCACGTATCCACTAAACAGTTTTCCAGTCAGCGACATCAAAGACAGTCGCCGACCATCTTCACAGACTGAATGGGGAGGTGGGTGGGTGGGTATCCTGACAGAGTCTCAATGTATTCAATTAAGTTCTGTTGAATGAACACACAGTACTGTATATGTCTGCAATTAATAGCAGTTATGTTTTCTAATCAATTATATATATTTGAAGTTGAATCAGCCGAGAGAAAACGGCCACCGGTGAGCGATAATAAGTAGGCTAAAGCTATTGCAGGGAAGGCGTTTAGCACGTTTCCGAAATTTAAATTAAGCTCTGCAGCCAAACCACCTGGACAAAATCCTTTAAAATGTTGGGCAATTTAGATGGGTTGGGAAGGAATGAAACCAAAAAAAAATTTGGGAAAGTTTTGGTGTTCTCTCGACCTAAAATATTTTGGAAAGTTTTTTTGACAAATGTTAACTGAGAGTGCAGCCGCCTCCTGGGTTGCAAAAATGTAATAGCTAGAGTCATTACTAATAATCGAAAAGAGTAGGGTATATTGCCCCTTCAGCGTGTTTTCCGGAAGCAGCCCTTATAAGAGTGAGTGAGTGAGATTGGTTGCTTTATGCCCTTATCAACACATTTAATATGGTTATATCAAGGGCGGGAGAGCTGAGAGGGAGAGGGAGTTTATGGTCATACCCAGGAAAAAGAGATAGAGAAGAAGGGAGAGAGACAGAGAAAAGAGACAGAAAGGCAGTTTATGGTCATACCCAGGACCCTTATGAGACCAAATATATACAAAAGTATGGTGTCAAAACAGAGCCACCAACTTCTTCCCTCCACCCCCACCCCCGCCCCGCCCCCAACCCCCATTCTTATTGGCAATATATACAGTCTGTTCAATCTCGCTGCTTTTGACATTTAATAATGATTGTTTTCATTATTTATGTTGGGTTCTGTTATTGGAAATGGAAACTTGGAAAATATTTATTTCTCCGTGTGAATTGCCTTTTAATGTGCCATGTCTCTCAACCGCTCGTCATCTGGGTATAATTTGCTCCTTGAATTCCCCCCATCTTGTCCACCTCAGTCTAGGCCCAGAGTTGAGAGAGTCCCTCCAAACTGAGGAAAAGCATCTCGCTCCAAACTGCATAAATGCCATTAGAACGCCATGAGGATGCCAGGGCGGGGAAAGCCATTAGGTCAGTAGGCGTCCAATCGCTGACATACCATTCTCATCTGATCTGAGAGGCTGTAAGCCTAGATTGAGCTCATCTGTCACCCTTGTTTGGGGAAACTGGTGGTCAAGGAGACTGGTGGTCAAGGAGATTGGTGGTCAAGGAGACTACTGTTACCTCCAGTCTAGTTAATGCACATATCCTCCCCACACAATCTAATAATCACTGTGTTGTCTCTACTGCTGGGCGGGGCAGGAGGACATGGTCCCAGTACATAATCATCACTGCTACTAACATCATTTGCTCTCCCATTTCATGTCATGTATCTTTATAATTCCATCTCTAAGCCTACTCACGTCACAATGGATTGAGCGCCACTCGGCAATTCTGTCTAATACCGAACGACAAGCTTTGAGAAACATCTCGGCGGAACACTCAAACTGCCAAACCACCTCTTCTCAGACACGCTCAGGCAAAAGGACATCAGCCATATTGATTTCACTTATGATAGGGCTAAAAATAGAACCAATCATAACTAGTTTCCACTACCTTAGCTCTGGGGGAGGAGGGTGGGGGAGAGGGAGAAGGAGAGGGTGGGGGGAGGGAAGAGGGAGAGAGGAGAAGGAGATAGAGAGGCAGGGAAGATGAGGTGAGAGGGAGGGAGTGTGGAGGAGAAAAAGAGGGAGCACAAAAGGAAGGTATACATGTGTGTGTGTGGGGGGGGGGGGGAAGACAAATGAATATCACTACTACGATACCAAGTCTTCTCTAGCTAATGACGTAAGAACGCAGCCTTGATACTGGAGCTTACTCTTCATTATTGCTCCAGCTATTTCTAGCCCTATACTTGCAATATCTCTCTGACAACCCTCTGGGGCGATTAGTCCTAGATACCGTTAAATTAACCCGATAACATTGCCTGGAAATGCTCCTGCTTGTTGCTATCTGTCTGCTGGCAACCGCTCTCTGAGCTGCTCTCCGGGATTGCCCCACTAAATTAACCCCGAGTGGAAGCAGAGCGTAACCGCTTCCGATTTGTGACATAGACGTGACTTATTGCTCCTCTCCCAGCCTTGCCTCTATATGTATGCATAGATCTATAGTTTACTACCGAGCAGAATAGATCTATATTGATGGGTGTGGTCGTGGGCAAATGTACAATATATTTCTCTTTAGTCTGATCTTTGCTATATATGCGTCTCTGTAATTTAGCCTCGGCAAACTTGATTACTTATTGCTGTGTCATCATCGCACTGGTATTTTCTCATACACACATGAAACGTAAAGTTCTGTATAATTTATATTCCATCGTGTTTCATCCTTCTAGATCTCCCATTTCGACCCATGTACAACCACTATCCTTGCAGAAATACAATAATATTGTATTTCTGTATGTCTGTATTGTTGAGTAAATCCTAGGAAGGTGTTGAAAAGCAGGCAGCTTATGTATGATCCGCGTCAAGTGGAGATGGCACAGGCCACTCTTTTGACCACCTTTTATTCCTGCATAATTTGTTTTAATAGGGGATTTGCATGTCTCACTGTGCATGTCTATTACTATGTACACTGGGAATGATTCTGACATAGAAATATTTAGTAAGATTTTAGAATAATCACCAGGTCTTCCAGCTGTTACCGTAAAAGGTGATAGTTGAACTACCCTAATAAAGTTGATAAAAGGTACCTTTGGTTAAACATAAGATTGAACTACAGCATCAAATAAAATAGACATCGAAGTAACAAGTAATACTGATAGAATGTACTTTCTATCCCAAGGTTACTATATGATAAAGGTTATATCGCTAGTTGAGCGAATCTGTAGAATGAAATATTTATAAGGCTTTTTTCCTAATCCATAGCTTGTGTAAATGATCTATAGGAGCCAAATGCATGATGGGAAATATCCCATGCTGAACATAACATGCTTTCTATCGCTTTTTCACCGACATACTTCCATGCAAATCAAGATTCAAGATGGCGGACATACAAATCCCCTCTTGGCAGCTCTGCACATTTTGTTAATTCTGCTAGGTTAAACAGAAAATTGATAAATACTGGGTTTATCTGAGTATGGGTGGTTAGTGCGTTCATTCAGTTAATCTGTTCGGTTATGTTGAACTTTATTTTTGTCTTAAATTAAGATTATTTGAGAGGATTGGTGAAGGTAAAGTGTACATTTTCAGGTGACTTCAGCCATATATATATTCAGCTGCCGGTATGAAGCCTAATTTGAGGTCGTCAATATAGACTGGTAGAGTCTGGCGGTACGAGCCCGGGTGAGCAGCAAGCTGCGTCTGATATGCTCATATATTGACCCATATTCCAGTAACGCCATTTCCTCCTGGCTGTGTTTTGGCAGTCTATTGTCCTGCAGGATGAAGCAGGGATCTTATACATTTACAAACAAACTCACTTACTCACTCATTCACCCACTCACTCACTCTCTTACTCACTCTCTCTCTCTCTCTCTCTCTCTCTCTCTCTCTCTCTCTCTCACTCACTCACTCACTCACTCACTCACGCTCCCTCTATCACTCACTCACTTACTCTCTCCCTCTATCACTCTCTCTCACTCACTCACTTACTCTCACTCTCTTACTTACTCTCTCTCTCTCTCTCTCTCTATCACACTCTCTCCCTTACTCACTCACTCTCTCTCTCACTATCACTCTCACTCTGTCACTCTCTCTCTCTATCACTTTCTCACTCACTCACTCACTCTCTCTCTCTCTATCACTCTCACTCTCATTCATTCACTCTCTCTCTCTCTCTCTCTCTCTCTCTCTCTCTCTCTCTCAATCACTGTCTTTATCACTCAGAGTTATTTTATATAAATAGCATCTTTGATTCCTACTGCATGGAATAATGTTGAACTGCAAGTTGATCGTGCAATAATACTATTTAGTTTTGTCAGGAACCCACAAGCAAGGTCAACCTTCATCTGAAAAACTTCTCAAAATCGGATCTCCGATGAAATAAGAATATGATATTTGAACATCTCCCAAGAAATAATGAATTAGAACATGTCGCCAGTGCAAACCTTTACTAAGAAATCACTCACTCACTACTGACTCACTACCTCACTCAATACGTAGGGGAATCCTCAAATTCATAAATGACATTCAGACAGAACAGGAAAAAACAATCGCTGAATATTTCAATAATATACGTACCATACTGTAAAGGAGGATAAAGAAAACATGAAAAAAGTTGAATGCAAATATGTGCAGGCATTGTTAAACGTAATGAAATAAGTATAACGTGCAGAAATGGGAACTCTTTCCTTTGTAAGGTTCATATCTGAAACAATTTGGATACAGGAGAAACCAAATACCAGCAATATGTCAGTTCTTCTAAACTCAATTGAGAGATGCGTAATTGACAATAAACTATTTTATAGCATCTTCGGTTCCTACTGCATGAAACAATGCTGCACTGCAAGCTGATTGTGCTGTACATTTAGTTTTGTTAGGAACCTATGGAAATGCTCATTTCCAAGTTTGATCTTCGAACTAAAATGATCACACACTGACACATCTTGTTCCTCAGAGCAACTTTTCTTCTTTAATGTTCTCCTTATATTCGTTATATAAGAGTGAAGTCGACTGGAAATGTACAATTCGCCTTCACCAATCCTCTCAAATGTTCTAAATGTAAGAGAAATTCTATGGTCAAAATATAGTTAAACACAACCAACAGAAAGATCTGTTGTAACATTTGTATATTTCTGGGGTACCTGAGAGTTTATTCAAACTGTAGGAAAACCTCCACCCCCCACCCCCGCCCACCCCCACCCCCAGCCCCACCCAGTGTTCCACACCTTCTCCCGTTCCACACCTTCCCATTCTCGTCCCCAGGTGGCGACGATCCATCCAAAGGGCCCGGTCCGTTGATTGGCAGAGCCTGAAGGAAGAAATACAGTGTAGGCAGTGCGTAAAGGCATAACCTTTTCTATGCGTACTGCAGCATAATCAACCTAGGCAGCGCAGTCCAGTCAAGTGAACGCTGACAATGACGTTGTCACATCAATAAGGTGAACCCCTGATGTATCACTAGCCCTCATCCCATTTCCATGGTTACCTGAGTTTTAATAACATCATAAATGTGGGGTAAATGGGGAATTACTGGCGGCAGGTAGAACGGGCTGGTCTCCAGATAGGACATTGTTCAGTTTCAGTCCATTTTTTATCATTGCTGCTGCCAGGGCTTAGTACGATCTTTACTCTCTTCACTCTTTGTCCTGCATTCATGTGATTCTCTCTCTCTCTCTCTCTCTCTCTCTCTCTCTCTCTCTCTCTCTCTCTCTCTCTCTCTTCTCTCTCTCTCCCTTCTCTCTCTCTCTCACTCACACTCTCTCTCTCTAACTCTCTCTCCTCTACCTCTCTCTTTTTCTCTCCCCCCCTCTCTCTTTAACTCTCTCCTCTACCTCTCGCTGTCTGTCTCTCTCCCTCTGTCTCTACCCATCTCCCCCTCTATGTATATCTCTCTCCTCAACCTCTCATTCTGTCTCTGTCTCTCTCCCCCTCCCCTCCCCTTTATTTACAAGATTCGTTAGATTACATTAAAAATGGAATCAGATTCAGATAGATGCCCGGGGGTATTTAAGTGTAGTGCTATGTCAGCCTGACTGGTCGTGTTGTGATTAGATGGAAACGACACTGTGTAGAGTGTAAGAGTCAATGTTTATAGTTGGAGGTAATGGAGCCGAGTGGGCAGGAATGATTGTCGGCCTGGCGTTATGTTTGCTGCAGATATCCACTTACTTTGCTGGGCATGTTTTACTTTTACTTTTTACGGCTAAAAGATTCCCGACGACGACGTCTTACCCTATTTCATCCATCTATTCTACCGCGTCTAATTAGTGCCCGATTCCCCCGCCTGACGCCGCCTATTGGAGCCCAGTTTGCTTTTGCCGGTTTGGGGCCAGGGAGATTAATCTCCAGTCCTTCTTACTTTTGTTTCATTTGCTGAAGATTGTTTCCACGTGTTGCCATGGCAATGGCAGTGTTGAATGTCTCCTCATGCTGATGACGTGCATGATGTAACATCTTCATCGGGTTTAGCCGCCAGACACGAGCCAGATTAAATCTACTTCTGCCCTCCTATGTACTCCCCCTCCACCCACACTCTCCCTGCCTCCCGGCTGCCTCCTTCTCCCTCTCTCTTCCCTCTCCTCCGCCCCCCTCCTCTCCCTTTTCTATCCCCTCCCTTTCCTTCTACACCCTTCCCTCGCACTCCTCTCCTCCCCTCTCCTTCCCTCTCCTCCCCTCTCCCCCTTCCTTCTCCCCTCTCCCCTCTCCCCTTTCTCTGTCTCTTTTCTCCCAATGCCTTTTGTTCTCGCTACTGGCATATCCCTGGAATATCCATACCATGGTTGTTTTTTAATCTGCTATAGCTATTCTCCGATTTCTTCATTCGCTCTATTGTTATGGCAACTTAAATTGAAACTTAATTAGGTCGTTCCATTTTGACTATGATTAATGGAGGTAATATACTAAGAGAGATGTAGTAAATTCTACCATCTACCAACAATGTGGCCGCTCTTGCCTGAGGCGGTGTGTTGTTGAGTTGGCATTGACGTGCCGCTGATATTATACCATGTAACTTGCATGGGGAGCGGTGTAGTTTGTGTCAGTTTGGATTTTTGTTTACTTAACACGCATTGCTCTGAAAACAACGTATCTAGAGTGATTTACGCATAGTGCGTATTTCACTAGTGATTTACGTGGGGTTGTCATGGCAACCAATCTATTTTTTTACTAAGATATATATTTCAAATATATTTCGGTATAATTCAAATTTATGACTCAAATTTTTTTTCTATTTTCATGTTTGAAAGCATGTATGATAACTTTTTTAACTAACTTGTTGGTTTCAGTCGCTTAGAATATTGCACTCGTTGCTATGCAACTCGTGCAATATTCACGCTCCTTCAACTAACTCGTTAGTTAATCTGTATTTATTATTCCGTTGCATTGCATTAATATCGAGTCATTCTCAGCTTTCAGACTGAAGCTATGTATGGATGTATATCGTTTGTTTCCAGTTCACTTTGTACATTCAAAATAGTAGTAATAATATTAGAAATCTGGAAACGGATAGCCCAGATTTGTATTGCTTATTGACTCATACAATAAAAAAAAGTGCTTAATTTACACTCAAGATAGAAGACGCTCCAACATTAGAAATATGATATATGGAGAGAATGAAACGAGGTGCTAATAATTGAACATTTATATATATTTAAAAATAAGTTAGCTATATTTCTTGATGGTCAAGCACTGTAGTAAAGTAGTTAAATATACTTTTTAGGATAACCTAAGATATGCATCTAGACACATTCAATACACTCTTCAAATTTGATACATGTATTCATGCCGGTGATATTATATCATATTACAGCGCTAATAAAACAAAAATGACCCAAACTTTCATGTTGGAAAAAATCTGAAAAATATCCTTTTTTTGCGACTTTTGACTCATTTTGACACATCACATTTACATCAGGCCTCCAGCGTCCTGCCTTATGGCGTGTTATGAATGTTTGCCCCAGCTGTAATGTTACAGCCCTCTACCCCACGCCACCTGCTGCTCGTCACATTTGCTGATTGCATCTGTCAAATCCTTGCTGGATTCTCCACACAATTTCTTTTTTATCAAATTACTACCAGACATTTTTCTGTTGTCGCGATGGCGCAGTTCTGTCCTCCGCGTCTAGGAATGCTATTCACCTGATTCAATTAATCCCGGTCACCCCGGATAACGTGCTCACCTGTATCTGTCATTGTGGCCACTCCAACCCTTGTATTATCAATATAAGCTAAAATATGTATATATATTTGTTATAAACGCATTGCTCTGAGAAGAACGTATCTAGAGTGAGTTATGCACAGTGTGTATACATGTCTCTATAGTCAGTCAGTTACGTGTGGTAGTCATAGCAACCAATGCATTTTTTACCAAGTTTACCGCCAAAATTGAACTTCATGACTCAAAAATGTTTTCTATTTATATCATTAAAAGTATATACTATAATAAAAAGCTAACAGAATATCACACTTGCTGCTATGCAACTTGTGAGGTATTCACGCTCCGTCAAGCAACTCATGAGTTACCCTGTAGGTCTATATACATTATTCTATCTTATATTAACTCCACTAATATAGCTTGGTGGAATATAAAACTCCACTAGTTATAAATATAGCTTGGTGGAATATAAAACTCCACTATTTATAAATATAGCTTGGTGGAATATAAAACTCCACTAATATAGCTTGGTGGAATATAAAACTCCACTAGTTATAAATATAGCTTGGTGGAATATAAAACTCCACTAGTTATAAATATAGCTTGGTGGAATATAAAACTCCACTATTTATAAATATAGCTTGGTGGAATATAAAACTCCACTAGTTATAAATATAGCTTGGTGGAATATAAAACTCCACTAGTTATAAATATAGCTTGGTGGAATATAAAACTCCACTATTTATAAATATAGCTTGGTGGAATATAACCTCACCTTAATTGTTTTAAAGCTGCGTTCCCAGCCATGGCATCATAACAACAATCCTACCAAATGTACTTATATTATGACTTATAATAGGACTGCATTCATCAATATTCTGCTGCTGTTATATATTTACAAGTGTTTGAAGTAGAATCGGCTGAGACAAATAATAAAAGAAGCCACTGCTGTTAAGAATTTTGGTGGGTCTTCGAAATATAAATAATAGACTTTTAATTACCTGAACAATATTAATCTATTGGTCAAACGATCTTTAGATGGGTTCGAGAAGAGCGGAACAAAAAGTAGAAAATCCATAGTTTTTTATCAATATTAACTGAGAGCGCAGCTTTAAATGTGAATCACGTATACCTTGCCACCCATCATTACACATTGGTTAATGGCGGAGTATTGTCCGCCAAGGAAGTCCGTGTAAGAAGTCCCTCGCTCTCGCTACTTTCGCCACTGTTAAAAAGTATTGTAAGGAAATGTAATCTTAACTGTATATATTGGGTAGTAAAATTAGAAATGTCTGCCCAGCGTCGGAGTGCTAAAGGATTTAGGGATGATCTATGTGTTGCCGGCATGCCTCTTTGTATAGGCTCAGGCTGAGGAGGCCCTAGAGTACGATCACATTTATTCACAAGTGTTGTGACAAATAATAGCCCAGCCGCATGAATGACACCAAGTAGCAAGCACTGGCGGATCTATATACAGGTTTCTTCCTGCCGCTTTCAAGGTCAAACCTTACCTTTCAAGGTCAGGCCTTACCTGGAGATTAAAGCTGTATTCTCAGCTATTATGACAAACAAATTCCAAACCGCAAAATGCTATTAGGACGCCTACTCCAGGGCCGGGAAGCCATTAGCGCAGTAGGCGTCCAATTACTGACATGCCATTCTTATCTGATCTGAGAGGCAGTGAGCCTAGACTGTGTATTACAATTATTTTTCTTTCATCATTCCCTCTATAGTATTCCGCTCAAAACATTTCATTTTTATCCTAACACAACGAATGAATTCTTTGCCACGTAAGCCTAATAGAAGTTAGCAATAATTTCATTTTAACAATTGATTTAGAATCCCGAGGTATTTTAACAATTGATTTAGAGTCCCAAGATTCCTATCTCTTTTTCTCTCTCCACAGTTGGAGCTTTTTTTTATTCAGCCTCCACGGGTTTGCAATCAAATAATGGTAATCTGCTGTCAGGTTTTGTGGGTTTTTTTCTGTGGGAGAACTCTAACACTCTCTCTCTCTCTCTCTCCCTCTCCTCTCTCTCTCTCCCTCTCTCTCCCCCTCTCTCTCTCCCTCTCCTCTCTCTCTCTCCCTCTCTCTCCCCCTCTCTCTCTCCCTCTCCTCTCTCTCTCTCTCTCTCTCTCTCTCTCTCCCTCTCTCTCCCCCTCTCTCTCCCCCCCCTCTCTCTCTCTCTCTCACTCTCACTCTCACTCTCACAGACTCTCTCGCTTTTGACAGCAAATAAGAATTAAATCACTAGTAATATCCATCCAAAGAAAGGTATTTCTAAAGACTCCTTAGTGTAAAAGCGAGAAATGATCCCATAACTGTGGTTCTCCAAAATATTCTGAAGCCCAGTACCAGCTTTAACAGAGCAGCATGGTGGTGGGCATCATATAAGAAGTGATATAAGGATTAATAACCAGCATTGAGGACAGGCAGAGGGCTCTGTTTGTTGATAATGCCCGAGGCTAAGCCAAGTGTATTGTTGATAATCAACAACAGAGCCTGATCCCTGTCAGAAACGGAGGTCATTACTTCGTTTAATCTATTTTACAGGACAATTTCAAACAATCTGTATCGTCAAGGAAAATGTTCATGCATCTCCACCGCCCTGACTGCCCTCTTGTTTCTCCACCGACTGCCCCGCGTCCCACCCATCAAAATAAAATTAATAAATTAGTCTAGTTTGATGGCCATGTAATGTTAGTCTAACTGGCTTCCTGTTCTGCGTATTGCAGTCATGTCCCTCTATAGTCCTGGGTGATGTGTCAGTTCACTAGCGTGTGTAGGCCTGGTCTAATGTAACCGCAATTTTCCACCAAAACATGAATAACCACCAACACAAGTAGGCTAACTGGCATAACACAATATGGATGTTCTGTGTAGCTATTCGCTAGGTGATAACCAACCCAGCACACGTATATATCATATGTTTATAATTTCATCGGGTACTCTTCTCTCTCCAGCTCTTTATTATGATATAATAAAGTTTTGGTGGAAGAGGAGAGAGAGGGAGAGGATAGAGAGAGGGTGGGAGAGAGAGAGAATGAAAGAGGCAGAGAGGTTCTACCCTAATAGGCAATATAGATAGCTCCATCTTTAGACCAATAAAGAAGGGAATTTAAGGGAATTTGTTGACATTTCACTTTAAATAAACACTTTCACTCCAAAATATCCTACCTTGAGACACCTTGGTGGCAAGTCTAGTTGACTGGAATAAAAACTGTCTGGCTTCTGCGATAAAGAATTGAGAATAGACGTATTATCCCCACTCTACTTTACCCCTCACCGCCTTGATGTCCCAGTAAACATCGCATTTCATATTCAGATCACCTTCAATACATCAGGTTTTCTGGAAAGATTAATTGGTTGTAAGGCAAGTGTTATCACTCCTCCCATGGAGATAAATTTGATTTAAATCTTTGTGGTGACCGGCTGTTTCCATTATTCATATCCTCAGAAATCTCTTTAAAAATGGCCCTCATTCAGTTATTTGCCATAGATCTATCAAATTTTGCGATAGTAATTCTTCTTCTGTTCCCAAGTATTCAGCAAACCAATTTAACGCTACTCTTTCATTGAAGTTTTATGTTTATTTTCAACTTTTTGATTCCTCCTGCCATTCACTTAAAGCTGTGTTATCAGTTAATATCAGTCAAAAACTCGACATTTTCTATTATTTGTTCTCTTCTTTTCCAACCCAATCTAAAAATCACTTGGCCAAAATTTTGGTGGATTTTGTCCGGTTGTTTTGTGGGCAGGGTCGGGGGGGTGTTCACAATATTATACTTTTTTTTGGACGAATTTTATTCAGGCTGTTTAGAGATGGCATAGACCATAGCAAGTTTTCATGGCTCGGGCTATTCCCGGTCTTCCTCCGTGTCCTGAATTTTCGCATTTACATTCTCAACATCTTTTTATTAGGTGTGGAAAAAGTACAGTTGGTAATCGATTCAATTCATTGAAGCTGTTACAATTCATTGATAAGACATAGCAGAGCGGGAGAAGGTTGAAGCGGTAGATTGACTGTCCCATTTAAAAAGCCAAATAATATAAAATATTGTGGAATCTAATTTAAATTTGTATTTACAATAAAAGGAGGAGGAAGAGGTGGTAACCTCTGAACTATTGGAGTGCACCATCTCTAAGAACCTCATCTTTTGATCTGTAGCCAACTCAACCTTCAGTTCCATAACTGATCTGATTAATTATAAAATACTCCTTAGATCTCCTCATTCTTTAGATTATGATGTTACCATTTCCTCGCACTGCTTTGCCTTGTCTTACTCACTGGATAGATATTTTCATTCATTCATTAAAACTAACCATACTTAAAGGAAATATTTTAAAAAGGAAATAAAACTGTATAAATTTATTCTGAAAGTAACTATGACTACAGCTGCAACTGCCCCTAGCCTGATATCGATAGATATCATAGTATGTGACTATATTCTGTTAGATTGTTATCGCTCACCGGCGGCAGTTTTTGCTCAACAGATTCAACTTAAAAATCCAATTCTTGTATAAAGACATAACAGTAGCTGAATATTGATTAAATCATGTCATGAGTAAAGTTTGTAAGATTTATTTTGTTGTAATAGCTGAGAACGCAGCTTCTAAAATGTCAACATAAACTCTTTTTTTAAAAAAAAAAGATTTTGATTCTTGTTTCCGTTTATTTAACTTGACAGTACACGTGAAATGTGGCTTTGTGTTTGTGCACCTTTATTATGATTTGTGAAACGTTTCTGACACAGTGATTTTACGACATGTGCCCCGAAATAGAAGCTGCGATTGTTTTAGTTTCCTTACTAATTCCGAGTCATTCGCCATGAATTGCCATCTTCATGGTGATGTGTCAATTACCAATATTTACGGGATAACCGTTGCTCCCATTTGTCACCTTGTTACCCATTGGCCCCACCATTTTTATTTCCCACGCTTATCTTTTATTTATTCCTCATAATTCCCACATGGGTGAAGCTATCGGAAAATGTACAATTCACCTTCACCAATCTTCTCAAATAACCTAATTTAAGACAACAAATGAGGTTCAAAATACGGTTTAACACACCAGAACATATTTTTTTAAATCCCCACAATGCCAAATATATACAGGTTAACTAACTTGTTGGTTGAAGGAGCGTGAATATTGCACGAGTTGTGTAGCAATGAGTGCAATATTCTAAGAGACTGAAACCAACGAGTTAGTTAACAGATTTATTATACATGCTTTAAATCATGAAAATAGAAACAAATCGACACATAAATTTGAATTTTACCGATAATCTTAGCAAAAAAACTGATTGGTTGCCATGACAAAGGTACATTTTCTGACGACCTGGCCCACGTTCTTCATTTCATGCCCATTTTGCCAGCAGCACTCTTTGTTTCTCGATCAACCACTTGAAAAGAATGAAAGGTTTTCCCTCTCCATAAAAGGAACTTTTAAAGATTTTCATGAGTGAAGTCACCAGAAAATGTACAATTCACCTTCACTAATCCTCTGAAATAACCCAAATTTAAGACAGAAATACGGTTTAATATATCGGAACGGAAATGTTGAATGAACACAATACATGATTTATCATTTTAACGCCTAATTTAGCAGAATTTATTAGAATGTATAGAGCTGCTGATTGTACATATTAGGAAGACTGCACTGCCCACAGAAACACATGAATTCCAAACAAGTAAAGAGCTTAGGAAGTATTTGGAAAATATCGATATTTAAAATATTATAAAGTTGAAGTTAAATATGAAAACTCAAATATTATGAGTGTTAGATGACTGACGGAGCTATGTATCATGAAAGATATTTTTCAATTCAATTCAATTCAACAATGGGTCAGATCATCAATGTACAATCGACAGCTCTACACATTGAGTAGATTCTGCAGGAAATGATGAATATAAGGTATACTTAGTATTAGATTGATACAAAATATCATTTCTGTTATGTTAAACTGTATTTTGAACCTCATTGCTGTCTTAAGTTAGGAGTTATTTGAGAGGAATGGTGTAGGCAAATTGTACATTCGAAGATGACTTTGCTCATATAATGGGTCAGATTGTCAGAAACTTTACAATCGCCAGCTCTACAAATGTTGTAACTTCTGTTAAATTAGGCTGAAAATTGATAAACGCTCGGTGGGAGTATATATGGTATTGGCTTGATTAAAAATATCTGTTTTGTTATGTTAGACTCTATTTTGAAGGTCATTTTTCTCTTAAATTCGGGTTATTTGAGAGGATTGGTGAAGGCGAATTGTACATTTTCTGACGATCTGCCCCACATATCGATCTCCTCCAGGCAAGTCCAGCTCTAGTGCTCTGGCAATACTTATTTAGTCGCCCTTACCTCCTGACCCCCCTTATCCTGGCTCGGGGCCTGCACTCGACCCCCCCCCCCCCCTCACCCACACCCACACCCACACTCTACCTTTCTATCTTATATCAATATTCCCACCCTACAACCCCCCGCCCCCCTCCACGCACCTCTCTCCACCCTGAGCTCTTGATGTGATTTGCCACTCACATTTGTGATGTGTTTCACAAAAAATAAGTCATCAGTCATAAGTCAAAGTGATTTATTCACAAGATCTCCTTGTAGGAATGTTCTCATTTTGGGGTATCTAGCGCCTTAAGTTGTTTGACTACAAGACAGTGTATTAGATACATGTATGTGTGTTTCTAAGGTCATCCTATGGAGTGTATTTAGCTACTTTACTGGTATAAAGGGCCACTCAGAAATATTGAAACCTATGTTAACACAACAAAATATAAAAACACTAAATAAATCACTCAACTAGCTTCCCCTTGTGTAGACTTACCTAGTTACATGTAACTAAGAAAGAAATACCAAATCAGGTATGAACTGGAAAACCTGGATTAATTCAGATCTTCACGACCTATTTGTGTACCAACTTGACAACTAAAGATTGCTATTTCAAGTTCTAAGTTCTTTTTTCCCTCCCACACCCCTTTGAAAGCACCTTTTACCCAACAAACCCAAAATCGTATTTGGCCCTATCTTCATTTTTGTATTCTGCCATCACACCTCGCAGCGAGCATGACACCTATGCGCTGTTTTACTCCCAACTACTACCCCGTCCATTTAAAAGAAGCTACAAAATGTTTCGCCGATCGAGTAGTCGCGGCTAACTTAGCTTTCTAGCCAGTGTGTTATTAGATAACCTTCCAACAGCCCTGGCGGAAGAGGATTTCTTGGAAAAGTGAATTGCCCAGTCAGAACCTGGCTCGCCGTGCTTCACGGACGGTTAGACACGGGCTGAGCGGTGGGATGACTTGCTTTAGATAATTGTGTAGCCTGGTAAAGCATTACCTCCTCCTCCTCCTACCTACCTCAGCCAACTAAAAATTCGGTTCACCCTTCAATCAATATAGCGGATGCAGAGAGGGTGGAGGAGGGGAGGGAGGTGGGAGAAAGGGAGGAGGGAGAGGATGGAGAATGAGGGAGAGAATGGGGGGGGGGGCAGTAGGGGCAGGGGAGGGGCGATAGGGAGATGGGCAGGTGATGGAGGAAGAGAAGGTGGTAGAGGAGGATCAGAGGCAGGTGGGGGAGGGGTAAGGGGTGCTTATTCCGATCGGTAACGCTGGGGAACAATGGATTGCAATTAACGGAAAATGATTACCCTCGAAGCTAGCATTACTATTTGGGTGAAGTCGCCCGAAAATGTACAGTTCACCATCACCAAATCTCTCAAAAATTCCAAATTTAAACGAAAAAAGGAGAAAATGTATTTTCTCATAACGGAATAGATTTCTTCATCCAACAGAATACATATATATACTCAGATATAGCTAGCAGTTATCAATTGTTCAGCCTAATTTGAAGTTCTCTTTGTTATAGTCTCTTTCATACAAAACCAAACTTCCTGTTATCGTTATTTCTATTTTATTTTTATTTATCACTTTATTCACCTCATCTCATTTACTAACCCTCATTGTCGTGAATATGACTCCACTTGGATGTCGTCATGGCATTAATCAACCATCACTCACTCACTCAGCCTAATTTAGCAGAATTGACTAAATGTGTAGAGCTGCCCATTGTACATTTTCTGACTATCTGACATTTGTTTATGTGATCGAATTCAAGTCCTCCTCCGTTCATCACTGGCTTTGAATCTGGTTATTTTGGACTGGGTTTTTTATTTGGCGCTTGGCACCTTTTTGTTAAAGGAAGCTATATTGGATACTCTGATTGTATATTGCTTGCTGAAGGTATTTTTAACTTCTACTCCGACTCCTCGCTCAGTTTGATAGGTTTATTATGTTAGGTTACCTTAAGGAAATCGGATCTAAGCGGGTCAGTTGCAGCTACCAAACCAAATCAATCTCGACACATCTTCCTTATAAATACTAAACTTCTGAGAATGATTTGGTTGTGGATATCTTTTAAAGAGAAAGCATCGGATAAAAATAGTCACATAGAAATACTCGTTATTTGTGTCCATGCGCAACTGGAAAAACAACCGAACAAAATCTGGTCAAATCTCTTTTAGATGGTTTTGAAAGCAACAATATAAAAATCTGAAATTTTAAGTGCTTAATCCTTCTCCTCCTCCTCCTCCTCCTCCTCCTCCTCCTCCTCCTCCTCCTCCTCCTCCTCCTCCTCCTCCTCCTCCTCCTCCTCCTCCTCCTCCTCTTCATCCTCTTCATCCCTCCTCATCCCTCCTCATCCAATACTTCCTCCTCCACCAGCTCCTCCACCCCTACCTTCTTTTTATTCTTCTTCTTCTTAATCTTCTTCTTCTTCTCCTCCTCCTCCTCCTCCTCCTTCCCCTCCTCCTCCTCCTCCTCCTCTTCTTCTTCTTCTTCTTCTTCTTGTCCCCTCCTTCCCATCCTCCTCTTTCTTCTTCTTCTTCTCCTTCTTCCTCTCCCCACACTGTATTATTTCACTTCATATAAAGATGTACACATATCAAGAAGGCACGTGTGCATGATGCATATAGCCACCCTTCCATTTATCCATCCCATAACCACCCGCCTGTGTTCCCAGCCGTGGTGGGCATTCATGCTTGGCCTGTCAATGTATCGGGGCCAGACCGTCAGACAATGTACAATTCGCCTTCACCAATCCTTTCAAATAACACAGATTTCAGAGAAAAATCACCTTCAAAATACACTTTAACACAACGAAACAGACCAAAGCAAATATACTCAGATATACCTAGCGTTTATCATTTTTCAGCCTAATTTACCAGAACTTACAACATTTGTAGAGCTGGCAATTGTACATTTTCTGACAATCTGACCCATTATATATCAACTCCCGGCGTGCCTGCATTCTACCGTGTACGGCTCAATGCTTCTCCGACGTTCAGATCTGAGATCAGCGTTTAGAGATGTGTGATATGGTTGACTGTTCAGACATATCAGGCTATTTTATGGAGTGGTGGGCGAGAGAGGGATGCGGCCAAGTCGGCATGTGATCCGACTGTGATTCTTCTTATGCCGAGACGTAACGTGTATTGACGGACGTACTGTCAATAGTCAGCTCTTTGATGTGCATGACATCAGTTTTTGTGAGTGAGGAATGGATTTTGTTTTTGTGCTTCACTGGTAGCAATCTTTTTCTATTTGTATCTTAGGACCGAGTGGTTCTCATAAGGAAACGGGCGGGCAGATGGACTGGGATATGTATAGTGAGAAATATAAGAAATAATATTGAAGATAAACTACGAGACTTTATATATCTTCCTGGTACTAGTTAGAACAGAGTTTGTATGTGGTGGGAATCAGGTTGTTTGTGTGTATGTGCTCACAGCTATAAGTATGAATTCATGTACGTATATTGTTTATTTCCAGTATATTGTATTACAATATATAACGAATACAGGTTAACTAACGTGTTGGTTGAAGGAGCGACTGAAACCAACAAGTTAGTTAACACATTTATTATACATGCTTTCAATCATGACAATAGAAAAGAATGAGTCATAAATTTGAATTTTACCGGTAATCTTAGTAAAAAAAAACCAGATTGGTTGCCATGACAACCCCACGTAAATCACTAGTGAAACACGCATTATGCTTAAATCATTCTAGATACATTGTTTTCAGAGCAATGCGTGTAAAATAAATAACAATTAATTACTCTGGAAATGGGTGGCCTTCTATGGCAGCCATAGTTCTTTCAGGGGGTCCCTACTAAAGCTAAGATATAATTTAATGACAAATTATAGCTAAGCTAAGCTAGATGCAGGGTAAGTGCACATTTCTTTGTCTTGTACAGGGACTATTACCATTTTGTAGGTATAGTCCTAATAAGATAATAGCGCTGACTTTTCTCATGCGCATCTTCTCATGAAGCTTTTCTCTTATCTTGTGTTACAGTTTCTCACATTGAGTCGGATCTCTAAGAAACCTGTTTTCCTGCTTTTATTAACTGTTTTTTGTTTTAAAAAATCAGGTATGGTAAAAAAATAAGGTTTTTCTATAGGTAGGGTAGGGGGGGGGGGGTAAATGGGAAACGCACCTATTTTCTTTTGGCCTCATGTAGGACACTCAGTTTTATACATTTCATCAACATTGTTGTGCTATGCCCGTCATGGTCTGCAATTTAAAATTGTTTTGGAGGGGATTTCAGGATATTGCTAATATCGCTGAAACGTCGCTGGGAATTGATTTTGTCTTTCATAGGTCAGCTCAGTTGTTTTCATCTCCTGCAGATTGCAGGTAATACGTGGCCGTTCTCACAAGGTCCGATCATCTTCTACTTCCACATCCACTTTCAAATATGGACACAATTAACTCAGAGATCTTTGTGAAACTTTCATTACTTTTTTTTTCTCATAAAGAGTGGTTTTCGTTGTGCCTTGAACATTTTATCAAAGTATAGCCTACCTACAGTGGAGATCACATAATAATTTTAAAGTTTTAACATTTATAAGGAAACATTTGTACATAGATATTGATATCATTGTATAAAGTTGGATGAATGAATAATGTTGATTTCTGAACCGTTGACGTGTACATTAGTTGTGGGATAGTGTGTTCTAGAGGTCTAGGATGCACTAAGTACTTACCATTGGCACGCGGAGGGTGGGGGTGTATTTGCCGGCCTGGCCACACACCCGCAATGTAAGGCTAAAGTGACGGTGTGGGGAGTAAGCGTGACAATGTAGGCTTGTTAGACACTGGGTATTGACATACAAGCCAGCTAACGAGATCCACAGGCAGCAAGTAGCAAATACCAGTATGGAGCTGGGAATACTGCTGGATATACATGATGGGGGACCTGGGGAGGGGGAGAGGGAAGTTAGGGGAAAAAAGGGAGAATATGGAGGTGGGGGAGGAGGAGAGGGAGATGCGGGAAGAGAAGGAAGAGGGGGGAGAAGAGGGAGAATATGGAGGAGAGGGAGATGGGGGAAGAGAAGGAAGAGGGGAGGGAGGAGAAGGGGGAGAATATGGAGGGGGAGGAGAGGGAGATGGGGGAAGAGAAGGAAGGGGGGAGGGAGGAGAAGGCGGAGAATATGGAGGGGGAGGAGAGGGAGATGGGGGAAGAGAAGGAAGGGGGGGAGGAGAATATGGAGGGGGAGGAGAGGGAGATGGGGAAGAGAAGGAAGGGGGGGGAGAGAGGGAGGAGAAGAGGGAGAATATGGAGGTGGGGGAGATGGGGAGGAGAGGGATGGGGAAGAGAAGGAAGTGGGGGAAGAGGGAGAATATGGAGGTGGGGCAGGGGGAGAGGAAGGGAGGAGGAGGGAGATGGGCCGTTGATGCAGGAGGAGAAGGTGGTAGAGGGAGTAGGAGGGGGAGGGAGATAATGCAGGAGGAGGAGGGGAAGGAGAGGGGAAAAAAGAAATGGATAGGATGTGGAGCGCAATGAACGAGTGAGCCTGCTATATATATGATTGTTAATCAAACGCCTATCAAAAACATGAAGGAGTGAGCGTGCTATAGTAGTTAATTAAATCCTATCAAAATCATTGCTAAAGGCATTGTATGTAATGATGGCAGAAAAAGAGCTCATGTAATGCCTCGGAGATACTTCATATGTAATGTGGTCATCTTGTGAGTGAAACCCTTTAATTCTGATTATTTGTATTATATCCTACTTCATCGTCATCTAGTCGCCGCCAAAAATGGATTTTGAGATACCATCATATTCCAAAAGATAAGACCAATCAAAGTCTCATGATGTTAACTTTCAGAAAAGCTAATAAGTACTTCTAATGTCTTCATGTTTAGGGTGGGAAGTGGGAACAAACATTTGAAATATATTAATTTTGCTACGTGAGACTCATTTTTCTGTAAGACATCACATATAAATTCCCATGATAGATGGTAATACATCGCTCCAACCTATTTTTTCTTTTTTAAAAAAAGACTTTTTTTCCCAAACATAACCTGCCTTCTGGGCTTCTACAATGGCAAATATGAGAGGAAAGATTAAACATTTCATCATAAGAAAACATAGTATTAAAAATTAGGACGTAGAACATTTCGCAATTAGATTTTTTTTAAAGGACTTCAACTCATATATACCGACACGGGCATAGTACCTTCCACCACTGATTCACACACGTTCGCCTGGTAATCTTACTCATTTATCTTCGTCATGTATTCCTCTACGTCTACATTTTGTCTCATTTTTCTGCTGGCAGCGTTTGGAACCATCCTATATTTCTCGCATCTGAGAAAGCGGCCGAGCTAAAATTGGACGCTGTGTCCTTGAATCCGAGTCGAGGAACATGTCCTTGAATGTGATCCCACTTCTGTAAAGATGGCCGCCAGGCGTCTTATTATTTTAAATGAGGGATACAGAGACAGGAGAATGCCTCCATTCTTGTGAATCCCTCGACCATTGTTCACTTCTTCTGATGTCCTCGAGGGGAGAAAAAAGTTTCTTGTGTTCCCCACCCCATTTAGAATATGGTGCTAGTGGCAAAAGGTGCTTCTCCTCATGTGAGTTTCATCTGTGTAATTGTATTGGTTTTGTGTCGCTGGGTTAAAACCCAGCGCAGCTCCTTTCCTGTGTTCGATTTTATGGGAGGTCCACTTTTAGTTTAAGGTATTTTCTTTTCTATTACCTTATCTTTGACAAGGATGTTTTATTATGGTTCCACTTGTCGGAGGAGTCACCTTCCTCTTCTAATCTTTGTCAATTTGTCTTCTTTCGGTATAAAGGAACTTTACCTTTGCTTACCTCCCTGTCGGCTTTATGCCTGACTTGGACCAGTCGCTCCACAGCAAGTTATGAGCGTATTTAATATCACTTTAAAAGTTGCACTTAGAGATGGTTAATCACCCTCTTCACCCTGAATAGGAGTTGCTCAATGAGGTGCTCTTGGTCAGCCTCTTGTCTTTAGCTGCCACTCCATCCTCCCCCTTCTCCTTCACACCTCCCCTCATGCCACTCCATCCTCCCCCTTCTCCTTCACACCTCCCTCCCCTTATGCCACTCCATCCTCCCCCTTCTCCTTCACACCTCCCTCCCCTTATGCTACTCCATCCTCCCCCTTCTCCTTCATACCTCCCCCTCCCTCCCCTCATGCTACTCCATCCTCCCCCTTCACCTTTACACCTCCCTCCCCTCATGCTACTCCATCCTCCCCTTTCCTTTACACCTCTCTCCCCGCATGCTACTCCATCCTCCCCCTTCCTTTACACCTCCCTCCCCTCATGCTACTCCATCCTCCCATTTCCTTTACACGTCCCTCCCCTCATGCTACTCCATCCTCTCCTTTCCTTTACACGTCCCTCCCCTCATGCTACTCCATCCTCCCCTTTCCTTTACACCTCCCTCCCCTCATGCTACTCCATCCTCCCCCTTCCTTTACACCTCCCTCCCCTCATGCTACTCCATCCTCCCCCTTCCTTTACACCTCTCTCCCCTCATGCTACTCCATCCTCCCCCTTCACCTTTACATCTCCCTCCCCTCATGCTACTCCATCCTCCCCCTTCCTTTACACCTCTCTCCCCTCATGCTACTCCATCCTCCCCCTTCCTTTACACCTCCCTCCCCTCATGCTACTCCATCCTCCCCCTTCCTTTACATCTCCCTCCCCTCATGCTACTCCATCCTCCCCCTTCCTTTACACCTCTCTCCCCGCATGCTACTCCATCCTCCCCCTTCCTTTACACCTCCCTCCCCTCATGCTACTCCATCCTCCCCTTTCCTTTACACCTCCCTCCCCTCATGCTACTCCATCCTCCCCCTTCACCTTTACACCTCCCTCCCCACATGCTACTCCATCCTCCCCCTTCCTTTACACCTCCCTCCCCTCATGCTACTCCATCCTCCCCCTTCCTTTACACCTCTCTCCCCTCATGCTACTCCATCCTCCCCCTTCCTTTACACCTCCCTCCCCTCATGCTACTCCATCCTCCCCCTTCCTTTCCACCTCCCTCCCCTCATGCTACTCCATCCTCCCCCTTTCCTTTACACCTCTCTCCCCGCATGCTACTCCATCCTCCCATTTCCTTTACACCTCCCTCCCCTCATGCTACTCCATCCTCTCCTTTCCTTTACACCTCCCTCCCCTCATGCTACTCCATCCTCCCCCTTCCTTTACACCTCTCTCCCCTCATGCTACTCCATCCTCCCCCTTCCTTTACATCTCCCTCCCCTCATGCTACTCCATCCTCCCCTTTCCTTTACACCTCTCTCCCCTCATGCTACTCCATCCTCCCCTTTCCTTTACACCTCCCTCCCCTCATGCTACTCCATCCTCCCCTTTCCTTTACACCTCTCTCCCCTCATGCTACTCCATCCTCCCCTTTCCTTTACACCTCCCTCCCCTCATGCTACTCCATCCTCCCCCTTCCTTTACACCTCTCTCCCCTCATGTTACTCCATCCTTCCCCTTCCTTCACACCTCTCTCCCCTCATGCTACTCCATCCTCCCCCTTCCTTCGCACCTCTCTCCCCTCATGTTACTCCATCCTTCCCCTTCCTTCACACCTTCCTTTTATTTCCTGATGATCTGCTCACTCTCCATCTCCTCCCTCTGCCACTCTGAGAGCTGCTCGCCTGTCCTATATATAGCCATCAGCGCTGGAGCTAAATATAGCATCAGGTCGGGCCTGAGGGACTCAGTATGAGGAGAGAAGGAGAAAGGAGGATGAAGAAGATCGGGGGGCAATGTCCCTGTCCTCCATGGCCACAAGATGAGATACCTGTTTCTCTAAAATATATTCTCATGTGGATAATTGAATTCGCAGGCGCTTCGAGGCTCCTATAGCCCACGCCTGCGACTATATATGCTGCCAAACAGCCCTATTACATTGAGCTAGTTCCTACTAGCCCACTAGGGGTGGTAGCGTATTTGATACAGCCCGCGGATGCTCAATATCTAGTGGTGAAGCAGCTCATAGAGAAGGCCTACTTGTGCATCCCTTGTTGCACTTATATCAAGAGAGAAGAGCGATGGAGACTTTATGATTCATCTAACCCATTCCCAATTGGCCAAACAGCAGAGGGTCGAGAATTAAACAATTTATAAAGGAGCCTGGGATCCATAATTACTATCATCCGTCTTGTATATGACAACATATGGCCATGACTGATGTGCATGGAATGGTAGTGGCTGGTCTGCCTTATTTTCCCACTCCTTCAATAGGTTTTAGTCAGGAAACAAATGCTGGGAGAGTGCGCGAGCGACTCGGTAGCTTAAAAGATTCTGCCTCCAGGCGGCGACTTGAGAGGAGTCCAATGTACTGCTTATATAATGGAAGTGTTTTTGGGTGCCCCCGGTGCTGCGGTTTTATGAGTTTTCATATTCTTTCTCCTGACTCCTTTCTTCACCTCCTGCCCCTCCGGCTCCTCCTCCCTTCACCCTCCCTCCTCCCTCATCCACCCTTCTCCCTCCCTTTATCTGTATCCCCGCCTCTCTCCTGACTCCCCCTCTTCTCTCCTGACTCCCCCTCTACCCTCCCTTTTCCGTTCCTCCTCACCCTCCTCACCCTTCTCCCCTCCTCCCCTCCTCCCTCCTCCCAATCTTCTTGCTCAACTTCTTTTCCTCATGGATTTTCTTTTCATGTGTTATGTGTAGATTTCCTACCTTCTGATTACTCGCCCCCCCCCCCCCCCCCCACCTTCTCCTCCTGTCAGAGAAATGTCTTTGTCTTTGTCTTTCACATAACTTAGCGCCCCTCCTGGCTCACCCCGCTGGTTCACCACGCTCCGTCTACCCTGGGATTTACCCGCCTAACGAGAAAAATCAATGCTTTGACGTTAAGCCTGAATCCAGATAAAGTCCTCCCCCTCCAGCCTTATTCCCTAACTAACCCAGGGTCTGTATATCAGCCAGACTTACACAGGTGGAGGGTGGGACCTCCTGCTCTCCCTGCCCTCTGTCTTTTATAAGTAATCACCCTGCAGTCTAGGCTCTATAGGCTCACAGCCTGGAGGCTCCTTCAATGTCTAGGCTCTATAGGCTCACAGCCTCTCAGATCAGGTAAGGATGGTATGTCAGTGATTGGACGCCTACTGCCCTAATAGCTTTCCCGGCCTGGAGTATGCATCCTAATGGCATCTTAATGACATTTTGCGATTTCGAATGAGAGGCTTTCCCTTTTGAAGGGACTTTGGAAGGACTCTCAACTCGTGAGGCTAGACTAGAGAGGCTTTCCCTCAGTTTTGGGGGACTCTCAACTCTGATCCTAGACTGGAGAGGCTTTTTCTCAGTTTGGAGAGAGTCTCAACTCTGATCCTAGACTGAAAAAGCATTTCCTTAGTTTGGAGGGAAGGGACTTTCCCTCAGTTTCGAGGGACTTTCTCAACTCTGAGCCTAGACTGGAAAGGCTTACACTAGTTTTACTTCTTTTTAAGCTGCTTTCTCAGCTAATTTCTATTTAGAAATTCATTGTTTTGTGGTCTATACATTCCTGATGACCCACCAAAATCCAGCATTTTAAGATCTTACTCTATCAGCTTCCTAAACTGAATCTTCAGTGAAATTCAGGACGTTAGTATAGCATTGGTGTATAAGAGGTATATGAAGAGGTCAGAAATTGCACTATTGATCATATTTGCCTCAAATCGTCACTGGTAGATCAGCAAAAATAATTTTAGCGTTCAAATAACTCGGAAAAGATCCAGGAATTCAAGGAAGAATACAGTTTGCGATCAAAATTGTACAGCTATACCACGCATATATATATCCAGCATCAACTACAGTTATCTCAGCAATACAATACATATGGACGTTGATAAAGATTGGAGGGGAAAAACTCTGGCAACCCTTTCCATTGCTTCTGGGGGCTGTCAACTAGTGTTATTTACTGATGCATTATTACCCTAGCATAGCCACGCCCACCATTCCTGGCTCAGACCATCAGTGAATGTTCAATCGGCAGCTCTACACATTCTGTAAATTGTACTTAATTAGGCAGAAAATTCATAAATATAGATATGTCAAGTTACATTTAGTATTGTATTGATTCACAAAATGTGTTTGGTTATGTTTAACAGTAATCTTAAGCCCATTTCTGTCATGAAATTGGGTTATGTTAGGGATGGCAATTGTACATTTTCTGACGACCTAATCCACCTATGCAAGGAGTTTTCTTCGCTTCGCCTCGGGATTATGCAACAGACAGTGCACCAGCAGACCCTCAATGGAGGTTATTAATCCTTTTAATCTCTGTCTAAGGTGGTTATAGCCCCAAGAGTTTGAAGACTGATTAAAATGTTCGCTTACCACTCTCCCGCCCATCAGCTCTGTCCCTGTCCAGTGACGTCTTGGCGATATAGACACCCTCCACTGCCTTCTCATTCCAGGGCCACTTTTACTTCTAATAATAGAACAACACTCTGCATCTAGGTGCTATGCTATATATATATGTTTATTATACGTGCATCTCTCTTGAGGGGTGCAATAGGCATCGTGCTTATGCGGACGAATCAAGTCCAGTAAATTCTCGATTATTGCCGGCTCGTTCCATTTTCTCTATATATTGGTCAAGTGCCTGTATGAAAACGTACAATTCGCCATACCAGCCCCACCCCACGCCCTCCTCCTCCTCTCCCTATCTCTCTCTCTCTCTCTCTCTCTCTCTCTCTCTCCCTTTCTCTCCCCTCTCTCTCCCTCCCCCCCTCTCCCTCTCTTTTACCTCTCTGTCCTCTATCTCTGTCCCCTCTTTCCATCTCTCCCTTTCTCTCCCCTCGCTCTCCCTCTTTTTCACCTCTCCCTCCTCTATCTCTGTCCCCTCTCCTCTCTCTCCATCTCTCCCTCCCTCCCCCTCTCTCTCTCCCTCCCCTCTCTCCCTGTCTTTCACCTCTCTCTCCTCTATCTATGTCCCCTCTCCTCTCTCTCCATCTCTCACTCCCTCCCCTCTCTCTCCCCTCTCCCACTCCGCTCTCTCCCGCTCCTTACACAACTGAATAGAGCGATGGTAAACTGCATATTTGTGTTGCTCTTATAGAGAGCTGTGCTGCTACTGGGTGGAATATGGTAATTCCTGCTGTCTCCTCCTCCTATACCCTCCCCACACTGCATCCTTAATCACATCTCCATCTAACGTTTCATGAATCTCAAATATTTCGTATGCACAAGTGATCAATCAACATTGATCAATGAAGTATGAATAAGATAATATTCATAAACCAGAGAGAGGGAAAAGAATGTATATTTGATGCATGGCATCGTGTTTAGAGTCTTCCCGTTGATGTGCCCATGGCCGAATTATCTATATCATCCTCTCCTCGTTTTTTGTTCTTTTCACTCTCCCAGCTATTCTATGATTTCCCCGATGTGACGCGATTGTTGGAACTTGAATGAAACAAAGAATAAAAGAATTATTCTTTAATTGAGAGACTGCTCATAATGGTTACAGGTTTCCAAGGTTTTCCAGGTCTTTCAATTAGCATGTACTACAGTCTAGACGTCTAACTAAGAAAAAAAAAGAATATAACAAAGGAGTAATTGAGATTTATATCTTGTATTTTGCAGGATTTGGAGATGCTGTCAGAAGAAGTGGTTCGACTCAGTAAGCTGACTGGAGCCTCCCCGACCACCGTACTCCCTCCCTCATCGTTCCAGTGATCTGCCGGTGCCGTGACCCCTAGATAAGTGAGCCAAGGTCACCATCAGTGGGGTCAAGGTCAGATAGAATCAGGTCAATATCTGACTGCGTAATGTTGGTTTCCATTATACATGCTAAAAAGCTGACAACTCCTGCGGCTGTGGCGGCGGCAAGCTGTATCTAAGGTTACCAGATGACACATATCGTATCTGATGACGTTGGAGCCGTGAAGGAGGTCAGGGTAAACCAGTCCTGGACGCACTGAGGCAAATAGAAAATAGGTGTCTTTCCGATTTTACCCACCCACCCACACCCTTCCTTAAAAAAACCCTACCCCACCTAAAGAAACATTTGGCCTTGCCTAATTCATTTTGTGAATTCTTTTTGAAAATAATTAAAGCAGGAACACAGGTCTTCCTTACAAGGAAACTATTAAAAGATACATTTCTCTGGTTTAAAACAACTATTGAAAACTTATGAAAAAGACATTTTTTTCATTTCCTCAAAGATGGCTTTTAAAAAATAAATTAAAGTTAGCATCACCCCCCCCCCATCCCCATCCCCTCTACCTAGGATTTATCTATTTTTATTTAGGATATTTATACAGCGTCTTATCAACAATTATGATACAAAGTTTGCAGGTCTATACATGGGAAACACACCTATATTTGTGTTAGCCTTACAGACAACTGCTCCAGGGTTGTGTGCATCTAGGGTCCTCTAGTTCATGTATGTATAGCATATTAGCTGCCCTCCGAGAGGCTGGCATTATTGGCTACGACCATTACCAGTTGACACGTCAGTGGTCAGGGTGACGTCACACCTGGCGTCCTCCTCACCAGTAGAGTCTCTCCCAACATCACCACAGTTGTCCGCTCAGTAATATATATATATATTATATACAGCTGAGTTTGTGTGTGACTAATTCCTCGCCGTTACTTCACCTCTATTATTATTATAACCATTATTGTTACTGATAATCGACAATATAATTAATTATAACCGATAATATCAGAGCCGTCTTCTCTTTTGTAATGCATTCCATAGTCAAGGGAAATGTATCGTGTGACTTTTGGATGAAAATGAAAAATCGTGGCCATGTCAAAATATAGTGATAGTATTATAATTGCAAGATTCATTTGTATATGAATGGATTAGATCGTCAGAAAATGTACAATCGCCAGCTCTACACTTGTAGTAAATTCTGCTAAATTAGGCTGAAAAGATTATAAATACTGGGTATTTCTGAGTATATTTGGTATTGTGTTGATTGAACGAATCTGTTAAACTGTATTTAGAACCTCATTTGTTTCTCAAATTTGAGTTATTTGAGAGGATTGAGGAAGGCGAATTGTACATTTTCTGACAGGCCTGACACAGTATATAATGGGTCTCTGGCACAGACGTTACTATAAAAGGTTCACCAACATGATGTTACTGGCTATAGGCTGCTGCACCTTTGATACGGTATAGATCTATAGTCGTCCGTCGTGTGGTCAGGGTGGTTCTGTGTTGTGGTTTCTCAGAGTTGGGCGCAGGGGGAGGTGTGTACATTTAGTATACCAATTATGGTTGTCTTGCCTCATTTGTTAATGTCTCGATATTTTATGTTGACAAATATAGGTGTCCTATTCATTCCAAATCATGCTAAGGGAGTGCATGCTGTTTCTAATATCAGAAGGCTATCATTTGGTAGTTTTCGTAAGGTTCATTGTTTGTGCACGACATTATCAGATTTGTAACTTATATTATTCTTATATTAACGACAATTTTTCGAACAAAACGTTCGTCATTAAAATACTTCTACCAGATTGCCGGAAAATTCTTGGTTTAGGCACTTTTCGAAAACTTTAAATTAAATTCTTATAAATATTATAATATTAAGACAATGAAGAAGCCATCCCATCCCTATTAATTCTATTTACTACAAAGACGGCTATCTGCTAGTCAGATCTCATTGTGTTCTAAGCCTTTATTATGATGCTACCAATACATAGATTGTTGGGTGATATTAATACATGTACCCTCCGGTTACTGATATATGTTGTATAAAACTTAAAATAGATTTATAAACGCTAATATAGTTAAATGCTATGGAAGTGTATCTGTACATATTGGCCTAAAATTGGAAGTCACCTGACCCCTTAGGTTTAGAATATATCATATGGTTTCATATGTATACTACCTATCTTCATATGTGATGTGTTACAGGAAAATGAGTCAGAAGTCGCATAAAATTGATTTGAGATATCATCATATCTAAAGAGATGAGATCAGGCAGATTCCAATGATGTTAAATTTTAGGAAATCTTAATCAGTATTTCTATACTTGTAATGCGATATTGCTGTGTATGATGGCCTTAAATAAAGCTCTATTACCTCATATATGTATAACATTAATCCCTAGTAGAGTAATGAAATACATTCCCTGAGGACAGTGTTAGAAATACAAAGATATATTCAGTAGAAACTTGAGAGTTGGTTCATATATTGATATGACTGACAGGGTTACACACACCAAAAATCAAAACATTCCCACAAATAGTTCTTGTGTAAAAAAAAACAACATATGAAGAAATATCATTTTTGCGACTTCAGACTTATTTCTCTGTGGCACATCGCATATAATATACATGCGAGCACCTTGTTCAGTTGCTGCTGGAATTCAAACCAAACATATTATTAAATTTGTATTTAACCTTGTATAGTTATCCTAATTCATTGGTTGTTTCAGATTTGTAACCGTTCAAAAACAAGACATATAATGTTTGCAAGTGGCACAGAAAATGTCAAAGCTAAGTAAATAGAAGCCAATATAATTGTGTAAGACTATTTTATTTTAGTTTAGATTGTATATGTTTTTGTGATAGGTATACTTAAGTATCAAGATGAACAGTTCGTTATATTGCTGTTAGAAAGATTATTTGCTTGGTGACATGGTTATTTTAGGTAGAATCATTCAAATGGTCTAAGCGGAAACATATGTGGGATCTTCTAAGTTCATCAGTGATTATTATTTTGGATCAAGAAAATAGGAACAATATTGCTCCCCTTGTTGTCTGTTGAACGATATTTCGTAGGACTTGAATGTATCCTGTTCATTTCACATATGAGAGATTCTCCAATGGAAATATACTGTTATCCAATAGGGGATTTGCATGTCTCACTGTATATGTCTATGACTGTGCATGCTGGGGTGGATTCAGTTCAATTCTGACTTACAAATAATGTTTAGCAACATTTTTATCGGATGTTGTAGCAATGTATTCACCAATATCATAGCTTGTATAAATAGGCTATGACAATCCAAACGCACGGTGGGAAAGATGGAGGTTTGTGTTATGGAAACATATGAATATTGACACATGGATATTGACATTAGACCACTGATAAATATTCCATGCTCAACATAACATGTTTTCTATAGATTTTACACTGCCAACCTTCAACTCCCACAATCCTCTGCGAATCGAGATTCAAGATGGCGGACATGCAAATCCCCTATTCTTACACTTCTATGTTAAAGGCAATGGTGTGTGGAAATATGTGCAGGTAGGGGAACTTAGAACCACTTTAAAGTTCCTCGAGATGTGGGATTTTAAATTTCATTTCGGGTAAATCATGAATAGACCCTGTTTAGAGCTTAAATAGTGAGTATAATTTGGAATAGATAAAAGCGGGAATTTATATTGTGTATAATAACTATGTGACAATATATAGGTGTCGATCCTGGAGTGTGCTACCAAATTGCAAGCTCTGAACGTAATTATTTCAGGTGCCAAAATTGTACCCCTATCTCTGTCCTGATTTTATAATGTATGCCCCCCCCCTCCCCCTCCCTCCTTTCCTGATCTACTGGGCTGCCGGTTGATATCCCGTCTAACTAGCCTTTCCTTGTCCTCGCTCCGCGCGCGGCTAAACGAACAGTTCTTCAACGATTGACCTTTCGCTAAGGGGAAAATCACGAGCCTTGGCTGGCTGAGTTGTCGGAAATGATTGGACATGAAAGTTGATATTGTGGAGTGTTTATGGGGGACCGAAAGGACGGGAGGTTCCATAGGCAATATAGAGACTCGTTAGGGCAACATTCCCATTTCCGAACATCCAAATTCCTTTCCTACTATGGCGAATTTATAGAAGCGGCGACTACAATGGGCAAAGGTTCCGAAATAGCCACAAACTCTGCGTTTGAGAAGTTTTATGTTTGTGCACCTGATTTCTAGCACTTGTGAGTGGAGGGTCAGACATAGTGCCCATGGGAGTCATGGTAACACAACCACCAGAGAGACATTCCCGCGTGTAATGGCTGTAGTAAGCTGTGACATGGGGCATTACTTAATACTTCTCTCTCACTAAAATAACACACTTTCTGGCACAAGACTGCGTTATTCTAAAAGGAAACAATGACTCAGAATATCTGGAATTACTGAGCTAAATATGTTATTACACTTTTCCCGCAAGTCTTCTTTATCATGGATTAAAATTTTGAAGCACATTGAGACAAGGATGGGTTGGGGGCAGGCAGAGGTAGCTTAATAGCATCATATTCCAGGTCTTATAAAATGTAAGTCATAGTAGGGATCGACATTGACATTGCTTAATCATATTAACTTGTTTTCATAATGGATCAGTGTTAAACTAGGTGTTAAACTTGCATTCTCAAAGCTCGGGTAGCGTTAAACTTTGAGCTTGCATTCTCAAATTGCGTATAGCCTACATAAGTTATGCACGGGTCAGTGCAATATGTAAGGAATGATGACCGACAATGAGGGGCTGCTGGTGCACCAGCAGGCCAGTAATGGAGGTTATTAATCCTGATAGTCTCTGCCTAAGTTGGACCGTTCCAGGTAGAGACTAGAGCGCCAAGGAATCCATCTCGTGTACGGTTGTTTTATCGTTGTTTATTTGTACATAACATACTTCCTCTATTTGGTGCTCTTTTGTGCACCCCTCTCATACTAACAACTCAATTAGCATTCATCAAGTTATATTCCGTTATTCCAGGGACACCGCATCGTGGATATGATTAAGAATACAAAGTTGTGACATTTGATTATGTTTTCATGAACGTGTGTATAGTCGCTTCATGCTTAGTGGGAACCAAAATTATGAACTAAATATTATGGCTATCATTATTGAATAATTCAGATAAATTGTTACACTTTTTTTGTGGGGGCGGGGTTATCTTGAAATTTAGTCAATGCTATTTTGTTCTTCATGGTAGATTGTGTTGAATAATATCAATATTTGAAGTACAAAATATAGAGGTTGAAATAGAGTTTGATTTGTAAAATCATGTTGGGTTTCTGTTAAGTGATTGTAACAGGCTATGATATGTATCAGGTCGTCTGAAAATGTACAATCGGCAGCTCTACACTTTTAATAATTTCTACTAGGTTAGGCTTGAAATAACAAAAATACTAGGTATATCTGAGTGTATTTGGTATTGTGTTGAGTCAGAAAATTGTTCGCTTAAGTTTAACTGAATTTTGAAGCTCATTTTTGTCTTAACTTTAGATTTTATTAGATGATTGGTTAAATTGAATTGTACACTTTCAAACGACTTCACCCATATAACAGTTTGATTGAGAAAATCGTGTTGGCTTTCTTTCCAGTGATTGTAACCAAATATAATAAATGTATCATGTGTATTTTGTCGAGATTGATTGTTAGGATCATATAGTACATCGAGTACTGAGGTGTCAACCATTCCTCCTCGAGTAGCATGCATACTCATTCACTAGTTGTGTTCAAATGACATGCAGATTGCATTACAGTGACCTCTCTTAGGTATATATAACATGTATCTAGGGACAGAGCATGCTCTTTATACATTACCAATTCGTCTCCAATTTTTAATTTCAAGCTGCACTCTCAGTTAATATCGGTCAAAAACTTAAAAGATTTTCTACTTTTTGTTCTGTGCTTTTCCAACCCATATAAAAGTCATTTGACCAGAATTTTTTAGGGTTTTGCTACATGGCTTCATAAAACTCCGCATTTCTATTTTGGGGACCCGCTGAGCTCTTTTCCTGCTGAGAATTCACTTATTATCGCTCATCGGCTGCCGTTTTTGCTCGGCCGATTCGACTTCAAATTTGTTTATAAATACACATAAAACAGCAGCAGAATATTGCTAAATTAAGTCCTATAAGTAATGATATGAGTAAATTCGGTAAGATTTTGTAATAGCTGAGAATGCAGCTTAAAATCGTATTAGAGGGACGCAGTTTCACATATCCATTTGAAGGCGAAGCTGCCAATTGTAAATGGTTTTGATTTTCAAATTTGATGACTTCAAATCGGGCTGTTTATCCATGAAATAAGTATAGAATCTTTAAAAAATCATATAGTTCTTCCAATTTAAATGCACCATTTATTTTTAAAACACTAATATTAAAATGCAAATGTATATACAATTTTATGGAAGAATGGATCTATTCAGACCAGGTGTTGTTAGATTTAATACGTACTCCATATTTGTACTCTAATGTCAATGTATAGTCCAAATGTTAGAAATCAATGGCCTTAGGGGCCAGCGACTAAATTCCTTAATGATATACCTGACACAGATAGCCATGGTTCAATTATCGTGTGATATAAGACAGATTGCAAGCCATATAGTTACAAATATTGAGACTAATATATCTTGTCAATGCTTGTAATTGGAACTATTTAACTTAGGAAAGGTGTTTTTGTAAAAGAATCTTTCCATTGTTATGTAACAAATTGATTTTATTTCGTTACAGTAATAAATGTCGACCAGTCACTTTGTGTTCCCGCTCTTGTTATTTCTGTCTAGGCCCAGGGCCGATAAGAATGGTATGTCAGTGATTGAACGCCTAATGCTTTCCCGGCCCTGGAGTAAGTGTCTTAATAGAAATTGGTGGTCAGGAGCGCGAGGTTTTCCCTTATTTCGAGAATGCCGATTTAACAAACTAAAACCTGTTTTTACCTTTTACCAGCTAATCATTTCTATTGCCGCCTGACAAACCTTGCGTATACTCGGTCTCCGTGGCCAAGGGAGCGGTATCCTTTGATGTTTCTGTATACTCGGCCATAGTATCTTTTTTTTTAAACCATTTTATTTGGCAGATTTTCACAACAGTGATAGGTCTCATCTCCAATTGAAAACAATATTTAAGTTGTCAATACAAAACATTAATTACATTAAATTTTAAGCAATTTAAATATATAGATAACTTAATTCTTCTTGCATCAGTACTTACTCACACATCCTTCAAATTACATAAGTAGATTCTAGTCTCAACCGATACATATTAAGTAGTAACACAATATCCTTTTTTTGTATTTTTGGCCTCAAAGACAATATCAAAACAATACATAATTGTTCGCCATGAGATAAAAACAAGACATTTTCTACTAGCGACACCGATTTTTGACCGTCTAGCAGTCATTACATTCTCATACTATTTACTATGATTCTAATATCTTACTATAGATCTTTATTCTATTCTCGTCTCAGGATAGCGAGTACACTGTTTCAACCCAGGTTAACCTCTACCGTCTTTAATGTATTTTTAATTTAGGCCACGGTAGCAATTTTAATTGTGGCGCGAGCCTATTCCACCCTCTTGGCCCTTGGGTATGTGGAGACCTCAATAATTTTTCGGATCTTGGATATGTTTGAATTAAATTTACTCTTTCCTCCCTCGCTATGGGAGACAGAGTATACCTTCGGCCATACAATATCGATATCTGCACTTCAACGAAATCTACCTTAGCATTTAGTACGGAAATTGTAATGAGAAAATAGGATGCTAAACTAATCAAGTAACTCATCTCGTTTTGATGACGTCATAATACATAATGAGCTGACACAATTACTGTAAGTCGTACTTAAGTAATAACTTTATTACATGTAGGCTACCATGGTGGAGAAAGTTAAAACATGTCACTGATATTTACCAACAGAGTAAATAAAATCCCTCTTTAAAATTGAACTCGGTGGTGGCTTTATTGAGGTTTATCCTATATTCTACCTAAATCTACGAATATTTTTAGCGTTTCTACCATCTTTCCATAATTCACAAGTCCTCAAACGAACGAGAAGATGTTTGGAGATACACCTTAACGCTACATGGATAATAGTCCATTCCAAACCAATTTCACATCATATTTCTTTTGTTACCAAAATGCCCCAGGCTTAGGCAATCAGTACAAAAAGGCAAGTATGGCCACTTTAAAAAGCACACGCCCTTCTCGTCATCTGGAGGGGCTTTGTGAAAAAATTCTTTTAATTTCGAGGTTTCAATTAAGTATTGGTTAAACGCGTACCTGGATTCCGGCCATTTTGCTGGGAAGGAAATTCTTTGTTTTGTATCAAGAGAAATTCAGCTGCCAAGCCTTACATAACTTACTGATAAACCAGGGAAGTACACGAAATAGAGTTTAGATTTTATTATTCAGGCATTACATTACATCGGTGATGCTATTCTTAAAAATCCTGATCTACTGTATAAAGAATAATCTTTTACTACTACTACTACTACTACTACTACTACTACTACTACTACTACTAGAGAAGGTAACAAGTGCATATTTGTAAACAACAAAAAGCCAGATTAACACAAGTGACTTCTGCCGTTACGTTATAAAAAAGGAAATAAGAGAGGGCGTTAAACATTAATACTAATACTGATAACAACGGTCTATTTTAAAGGATAGGAATGCTTATCTTCAATACTAGTCCTTAAATCAAAATTTAATGTTGAAAAATATTATCAAAATATCACTTAATTTCGTCAAAATTTGCGAAAATTCAAAATGTAAGTAATCTAAAGACATAAAATTAATCAGTTTAAAATATTCTCTACACTAGAGTAGAAACCCTAACTTATAATACAAATTCACTCATGTTTTCTCTCGAAAATGTTTTTAAGAGACGACATGTCGAGCACACGGAATAGAGGGTCTAACCAGACTTGCTTCATGCACAGTCGGATAATTAAATGTAACAGGCATGTAAATGTATGTGCCTGATCTCGGAATGAACACCCGCGATTGACACTGTTCTTTAGTGCATTAACAATCACTCTTTCAGTGGGATGCAAGCTGTTAAGTGTTTCTAAATTTACCAGCCAAAAAGGACCGTGAGCTTACAACACTCAATGATGAATCGACCTCCGGGCCCTTGGCATATCTTGCCGTCTTTCACTTAAACGACAAACTGGAATTTCCATTTATCATCGCGGAAAGACATCGATTAAATAGGGAACATATCTTTTTATATATGGCTCAGGGTCGTCAGAAAATGTATTCAAATTCAGCTAAATTATGCTGAAAATTGTCAATTTCCAATTATCTGAAAGTATTTTGTATTGCATTGATTAAACAAATGTGCTCCCTTTAATATGTTGAACTTTATTTTCAACCTCATTCTTGTGTTTAAATTTGAGATTGTTGAGAGAGTTTGTAAAAGCGAATTGTTCATGAAATGTTCAGGTGATTCGACCCACATATAAACAGTTAAACATGAGTTATTTCAGGGGAAAGCATTAATTGGGTCCGGGGATCAGAAAATGGACAATCGCCAGCTCTATACATTAAGTATAGTCTACTAATTTAGGCTGAAAATAATAAATAGTAGGTATATCTGGTATTGTGTTGATTCAAACAATCTGTTTGGTTATGTGGAACTGCATTTTAAATTTGATTTTTGTCTTGAATTTGGGTTATTTGAGAAGATTAGTGAAGGTGAATGGTTCATTTCTGGCGACACCAGCCCATTACAGTCAGCTTAAATGTTTCTATTTAAAGGCGGCTCCTGACTTTATTTACCCCCCTTCCTGTCTATTATTCCCACGCGACATTTCCCCTCCATAATTAGCCCGATTCGAAGAAATGAGAATTATACAACTTCCTTCTGTGTGATATTGATTAACATTAAATTGATATATAATCTTAAAATCATGTTTTCTTGATGCGCAATCAGCTAGCTTAGCTCTGGAATTTCTTTGGTATAAAGTAATCATTCAGTCTAGGCTCACAGCCTCTCAGATCAGATAAGAATGGTATTCTTTTATTTGCTTTCCTGGCCCTGGAGTAGGCGTCCTAATGGGATTATAATAATGCCATTTTACGGTTTGAAGCGAGAGGCTTTAGGGACTCTGAACTCTGAGTCTGGACTGAAGAGGCTTTCCCTCAGTTTGAAAGGACCCTTTCAACTTTGTGCCTAGACTTTATTTGGTCCCTGTAGCGAAAACAACCTGTTAAATTACTCCAAAATTGTGAGTCAACAGTCGCAGAAAATAGGTTTAGAGATTCCATAATATTTACAAGACAAGACAAGATCAAAGAAATTCCAACGATGTTAACCTTTAGAAAAACTAATAAGTACTTTTGTTTATTTTATGTTTGCAAAATAGTTACAGATATTTCTGGATGGACAATTATAAGATAGCAGTTAAATATACTCCCTTAGGATGACCTTAGAAAGATGTATTGGTATACATATAATCGACGGGTCGATGCCCATATTTGGGACCAAGGGCGGTTACTTCCCTTCTGGGCCACGCCCACATTTATTCAACCAACCTGGCCGTCATCCAGTTTATTATGACGCGCCCATTGTTCTCTTAACCAATCAGAACCGTTGCGGCGACTCGGTATACATAAATCGTTCTTGTTCACTCACTTTCATTGCAGCATCGCCACGCACAGACGTGCAGGAACAAACAATTTTTTGCTTTATTGTATCTGTTTATGGCATATTAGGCCTAAAACCCAGCTTTGCTTTGTTTCGACTAAACTCCTTGTCGAACTTCTTCTATTACTCATCGTCAACCCCCCGTCCCAACATATGCATATATATAGAAGAGGGCTAAACACACAAAAAAGGAAAACATTCCTACGACCAGGTCTTGTGAAAAAACATATCAACAACATCATTTTTGCGACCTTAGACTCATTTTTTTAACACATCACAAATGTGCTGAACAGCAATAGCAATCAATTAAGTAAAGGAAGAACCGACGGCAGCATGACATAGTTCTTGAAATATGCCTATATTTAGAAACATAGCTGTGTTCCCCTGCTGTTACATACAAGGCTATATAATACTGCTCTTAATCTTATTGATTATACCTTAGCACGAGAAATTAAAAGTAAAATGTGATGTGTTATAGGAAAATGAGTCACACGTCGTCAAATTCATATTTCCTAAGGTGATTTATTCACAGGATCCCTTGATTAGAATCTTTAAATCTTTGAGTGTTTAGCTGTGCTAGTAACACATGTGGCAAATTTGCAGACTGTGGATTGAATATATTTATGCATATCTGAGGTTATCCTAAGGAGTATATTTAACTACTTTACTATTGTGATTGACCATCAGGGAACATCGCTAACTTTTTTCATGCATACTGACATATAAAAGTACTTACTAGAAAGATGTTTACTATATAATATATCATTGGAATCAGCTTGATCTCATCTGTTCAAATATGATGTTATCTCAAAATATTATTTGCGACTTTAGACTTGTGACTCATTTTCCTGAAGCACATCACCATTAGGAAGCGCGTGTTAAGGCGGGTGTGATAGATGGAATTATAACTGAGTTGTTAACTTGATTTATTATGAATTAGACCCTTCCACACCAGCGCCTCGTGACGCCATTATTCAAGCGGCCTTACACGGATATTTTCGCTCCAGTAGGCGCGAAATCGCTCAAGTACATCCTTTATGAAGAATCACAGCAAATAGAACAGCATAGGTGGTGTGATAAGAAAATATAATGCCTGGAGGTATCTTAAGCTTCTTTGCTTAGACTAAAGTTAATTAAGTAGAAGTAATCCAAAAAGCAATCTTTAATATGCTCTTTCTGAGCTTTTTATGGCGACTAAAATACTGTACAGATCGGCTTAATTCATTGCACAGCTTCTAAGTTCAATGAGCGATAGACGCGGATCAAAAGATTTCTAATGCTCGAGTTCTTAATATAGCAAAAGCTACATTATAACAAACATACAATGCCATAGAAAAAAGTCCATAAAAGTTTAAGGACCTCTCGGTATGCTATGTTTTAAAGTCGTAATGCATTGAGTAATAACTTTATTCCTCTGGACCTGGAATGGCAGCGTCATAAATTTCTTCTGATTAAATCCTTTGCATAAATGTGCGCACAATAATTGTTTCTTATATTTATCAAATGGATTCCGACTGATTTGAATGAACTCAATTAAAAGTCAATATCTAAATTCAATAGTTCCTAGACGAAAAAATGATATAATGAAGAGTTAAGTCCTATATCCACTTAGCCGATTGTCTCAACGGAGGCAGTTGGAAGAGAAACAGAGGGCAGTCAGACCGGTGGAGGAGAAACCAAGGGCAGTCAGACCAATGGAGGAGAAACAGGGGGCAGTCAGACCAGTGCAGGTGAAACAGAGGGCAGTCAGACCAGTGGAAGAGAAACAGAGAGCAGTCAGACCAGTGGAGGAGAAAACGGGGGGCAGTCAGACCAGTGGAGGAAAACAGAGAGCAGTCAGACCAGTGGAGGAGAAACAGAGAGCAGTCAGACCAGTGGAGGAGAAACAGAGAGCAGTCAGACCAGTGGAGGAGAAACAGAGAGCAGTCAGACCAGTGGAGGAGAAACAGAGAGCAGTCAGGTCAGTGGAGGAGAAATAGAGAGCAGTCAGACCAGTGGAGGAGAAACAGAGAGCAGTCAGGTCAGTGGAGGAGAAACAGAGAGCAGTCAGGTCAGTGGAGGAGAAACAGGGGGCAGTCAGGCCAGTGGAGGCCATGCAGTCATCCCCTAAAAGCTTGACTCCGCTGATGTTTTTTCCCTCTGCAGTCCTTGCGATTTCGTTCTACAGTGCATTCCCAATCCGAATATAATAACAAATGAAGGAGAGTCTTGATATGTTGTGTAATATAGGTTCTTTGTAATAGTAAATATGACAATCACTATCAAACCACATATTACCCGCAATAAGCACACTGTCTAGTGGAGCCCTGCCTTATATAACCAAGGAGGAGACAACCAAGACAGCAGCAAAGTGTTCTACTTAAAGCAGTCTAGTTTAATACCTTTGAATTCCTTTGAATTCTTTACTAGAGGTTCGCTTCCGATTCTTCCATTAGTGAATGTGGGATAGGGGCATTAGACCAAGACGCGGCCTTTGTGGAGACAGCGCGGTTTTACAAAGCTGTCATTTCATCCCATCAATTCGCTTTTAAGATTAATGCAATTCTTATATGACATAATTCAGCAGATTGATCACAGTCGATGTTGTGCTTTCACAGAGGCTTAGACCTTTCAACTAGATTTAATATTTGTTTCTAAATCATGTAATGCATTAGAAATATGGCCGACCAAGGTTGAAGCAATAGTGTGTCTATAGAAAGGCATTAAAAGTACTTTAGCGTCTCGTTGTGACGCTTTTCTTTGGGGATTTTATGATGCATTTATTCTTTGGGTTTCCTATGCTGTTCCCTGATGAATGGAGGCAAATAATAAGATTGTGGTATAATAAAATCATTCTAACTCTGGTGAACAAACAAAATAGCAAAACAAGTGTCTGTAACATTGAGACTATTTCCAATGGAAACAGACAATGTCTCATTCATTCTGCATACAAACAAATGAATACAAACAAATGAAACAATTTAATCAGTTTCAGCTTACATTGAGAACCTTTATAATTCCATACTCGGCATTTAAGGCCTTAGTACTAAATGTTTATACCCATATTATACTAGTGTCACCATTTTCCACAAGGATAACGTATATAGATTCGGTGAGGAGAGCAAAAGTCCCTTAAGGCAGAAGGCCTCTATACATAGTATTCACATGACGTCACCCCAGTCAGCGGCTATCCTCACTGGCAGCCATACTGTGTGGCTGCATAGATAGCGGGAGACAGGATTTCCCGTTACGAATGTTTGCTAATGGCATTTATACTCATTATTCCATCATGACACACTAAAAAATGACCATATAACCTATCAGCATACTTTATATAACATCCTCTAAAACTTTCGGAGGTGAAAACTGCCGAAAAACAGCATTTTTGGGGCTTGGAGCACTCATGTCCAGCTAAAGTTGACCCACATTATGGCAAGCCGCGGCGAGCGCCGTGACGTCAGTGAATACTATGTATAGTTAGTGAGAATTGGACTGCAATAAACCTGTACATGTGTGTTTATTTCAGGATGTTTTTGACATATAAGAATAATAACATAGATAGCTTGTTCGCATAGACTAAAGTTAAAGTGTTTACCTCATTTATGTACCTTATAAATTATTAAAGAAAACGTGACAGGCAAGTGCACTCATTCATCATAATATTTGTGAGAAAAAAATACATTTGAAAAATAAAATCGTAGCGACTTATGACTCATTTTCTTGAGAAACATCGCAAATAATGAGTAGCACATGTATGCAAATCGCCAATTGGTGTGCCTGGCCGTAGTGCAGGGTGATGTGGTGACTAGGCTAACACTGTCAATGTGTGTTTGCCCTGGGTAATAGATGGGCACAGTGGCAGGGCCCGAGTGGTAAGACCCGGGGCACCATGACTCGGCCAAGGTTATACAGATGTGTTTTCTGTCACTAAGATACAAAAACTATCTAGACAGATCATATATGTGTGTGTCCGAAGTCGCAAAACAGTCATTTTCAGATATAAATTGCTGTTCTTCTGCTAATCAAATAATAAATGGAGATAAGATCGATGACAGTTACCAACTGTCTGCTTGCAGGTAGTCTTGTATTTTTATTCAAATAAACACAAAAACAACAAAGAGAAAAAACTCGTCTCGTGCACGGCTATGCAAACACAGATTATTTTTTTTAGAAAAATTTTTTGGTCAACGTTTCACATCAGATGCGATGATTCTCATTTGCCAACTCAAAAATAACTAGCACATATACAATCAATAGGATTTAACGTTAATTCATATTCATGTCGTATTACTATCGATACAGTATATTACATATCTATCCAATGTTATTAACGTGATCGGGCGAGCAGTCTTTCAAATTTCGCCCGGAATGCGTTTGAACTCTGTTGACCCCAGCACACGATTTCCTCTTGCGGTCAGTCCCACCTTGAGCATAACTTATAAACATATTCCACGAATATATTCACCATTATCATATCTAAAACGATGGGATTAGGCTGATTCCAATTATGTTTACTGTTAGCAATTCGAATAAAGTACTTTTATATCGTAAAGAAATTAAATATACATCTTTTAGCAGGGTCCTAGAAACGCAGAGGCCTACTCAATATTCCTGGTACATGTACTGATATGACTAAGAACACTAAACACCCCAAATATCAAACTATTCCTACCAACAATTATTGAGGAAACACATTTTAGAATATCTTTCTTTGCGTTGCGTTTTCTGTGACACATCATATGTAAATTTGTTGACGCAAAGTTTACTAAATGCGTATATTAGTACATAATGTTTAATTCAAATAAAAAATCTAGGACTGAATAAAACCTTTCAACAAAAAGAATTAAATATTCTAATGTTAAATAACAAATCTAGGACCGAATTAAAACGTTAAACAATTAACAAGAAATAAATCTGCCCTTTTACAATTAAAATAAGAAAACATTGGAAATTGTCGGAAGTTTCTTTTCTCCGTCTGAACAAGAAATTAAGTTTCTCACAATATCTCCCAACATCAATATCAACCCTCCCATCGAAGCTAGAGCAGTTTCAACTGCACAAAGTTGGTTCAATTGGAAATGCGCATTGTGTCATTGCCACGTCGAACTGGTATATTATATAATTATGAATTATTGAAATAGATTAATATCGGTAGCAGTAAGGATGAAATACAAGTGAAGGTTTATAACTCCAGGCTTAAATCCCTTTTCAAACGAAAAAAGATAAATGATGTATGAGTGTCTCTATTCGTCTGGTAAAATACAACGCAAATCATTTTGATATTGACATTTTTCCGAACATAAAAAGAAATATAAGTCCTTATTAGATTTCCTCATGATTAACATCATTGGAATCCACTTGTTCCCTTCTTTGTGAGCATTGTGATATCTCATAATGCATTTTCTTTGCGACTTATGACTCATTTTTCTGTGACACATCACATATATACGTAGTATGACGGTCTAATTATAAATCTGTCCCTGACCGATTAATCGATTATTTTATCGAGGGTAAGTGAACGCCGGAACAGGAGTGCTTTTTGATGTGCACACAGGTCAAGGCCTCGGAAAATGTACAATCGGCAGCTCTACACATACATTCTGAAATAGGCTGAAAAGGGATAAATACCTGGTATATCTGAGTATATTTGGTATTGTTATATGTTATTTAACCTAATCTTTAAACCGGTTTCCCTGATAAGCATATAATATTATACATGGGTCAGATCGTCAGAAAATGTACAATTGCAAGCTCTACAATTTTCAAAGTTTTTCCCCACAACATCTCTATGGAATCCGTCCAATCCGATTTTCTAAATAATTTTAATATAATGATGGTGTCTCATAATCCATTTCTTAAAACTCATTTTCCTGTGACACATTACATTTGGTTTTGGTATATTTGGTATATTTTGGTTGAATCTGTTCGGTTAGGTTGAACTGTATTTTAAACCTCATTTTGATATTGAAGCTACATTCTCAGCTATTACGACAGAACAAATCTTACAAAATTCACTCATAATAATAATTATGACTTATACAACTGGATTTATCAATATTTCGCTGGTGGTATATGCTTATACATGAATTTGAAGTCTAATCACCGAGAGAAAACTGCCGCTGGTGAGCGACAATAAGTGAATTCATTCATCGCATGAAAGGATTCGGGCGGATCCTCCAAACACAAATAACGACGTTTTAGATGCCAACTGGACAAAATGACTTTTAGATGGGTTGGAGAAGAATGGAACAAGAAGCAGAAAATGTTCAGTTTTTGACTGAGGTTTGACTTTAAATTCTTGTAACATAAAACAGCAGCAGACTATTGATAGATTCAGCCCTATATAAGTCATAATATGAGTAAATTTGGTAATGTTTTGTTCATCGTAGTAGCTAAGAATGTAGCTTTAAATCAGCCTACATAAATGAAGCCTTTGCACAGATTGCTTTATACACTCGCTGGCTGCTCTAAATGTGTGTTATTTGAGAAGAGTAGTCAAGGCCATGTGTACATATTCAGGCTGCTTCAGCCCATACAACCTCCCTATGACATGAATAGGCTTACTACCTTGGATACATATGTGAAAGATGTGGACGGTGGGGTGCTACTACCATGCTTAATCCTAGCATGGCCTCGGGGACGTACCTCCTGCACCGGATACCGAGGTGCCACTTTGATGTCCTCACAGAGAACACAAGGCTTTGCCTGCCATGTTCCCCTTTCATGCTGTTCTATACGACAGTCTTAACGTTTGATCCATTGATCACAGCTTGTTAGAATAATAAACCTAAGCTTCATGTTAGTTCAAATGTAGAGCAATTCAGATTCAGAACATATGAAAAGCCTTTGAAATGTGATGATGGGTTTTGAGGTCAACCGGGTGAAGGGCACAGTCGTGTGTTTTTGTCGGTGACCTCTCTGAAAGGAAGTCGCATATATTACCATTAACCCTGGTGAGTGCATTTGTGATGTGTCACAGGAAAATGAGTCGAAAGTCACAAAACTGATATTTTTTAAACATTTTTCCACAGGAAATCTTTCTAGTAATATTCTGATTTTAGGGTTGCTTAAGGGTCTCAGTTGTATAAATACATACATGTACCCAATTTCATGACTGTATATTGAATAAATCTTTGCGTTTCTAAAGTCATGATATGGAGTATATTTAACTACTTTTAACATATGATAATTATTGCCAATACAGAAATATCGCTTATTTCAAACATAAAATAAATAAAAGTTATTATTAGTTTTTCTAAGTATTAATATCGTTGGAATTTGCTTGATCCCAGATTCCAATTATGGTAGATGTTATGAAATCTAATCAGTATACATCTCTATATTTGTTATGTGATATTGTTGTTTATCATGGCCTCAAATAAAGCTCTAGTACCTCAATGTATAACATTAATCACTAGTACAGTAGTGAAACACATTCCCTGAGGACAGTGTTAGAAATACATCTATAGATATATTCAGTAGGGACTTGAAATTTAGTGCATATAATTATGTATATGACTGAGAGGGTCAAACACACCGAGAATTAAAACATTGCCACGTTAGTTGTTATAATTGACCCTGCTCAGTGCACTTGCGGTGAGAGCTAAGTCTTATGACTGTCGGTGCGGAGATAACTGAAATAGAAAAAACAAGGAGGACAAACAACCCACGTCCACCAGGCAAGGTATCTTCACTAGAATACTCTTGACTAGGATCAATACAAGTCGTCTGAAAGTTTCCAATCGGCAGCTTCGCAAATGTAGTAAATTCTGTAAAACAAGGCTGAGAAATGACAGACACTAGGCATATCTAACTGTAGTTTCTATTGCGTTGGTCTGATTAAAGAATCTGTTCGGTTATGTTGAACTGTGAGTATAACTCTTGTTTTAAATTTGTTTTTAGGGGATTGTGAAGGCGAATTGTACATTTTCTGTCGATTAGAGCCACATGGAGTGCATTGCCGAGCCTGGTAAAACCTTCAGTCATCGTGTTCACATGGATGCCCCTCTGCACTGTTCCAAAGGGAATAAACCCGGTAATATTTTTTGTCAAAGGAAGAAGCAAAGAAGGCATTTCTCAGATAAATATAATTCAGCATTGCTGAAATTCTAAGGAGATAAGAAATTAATAACGTCTCTATAAGAATTCCTATCAACCTATATTCGCACGAGTAGTCGCCTGGTAGCATTTTTACACCAGTGTTCAAAAACGTTACCATGGTGATTGATCGTTCATAATGGTAAATGTAACTGACACTCGCTATTCACTCACGGTATTCATATAACAGACCCTCTGAAAAAGATATATGTATAGGTGTTAACGAGGGTCACACTATACAAAGGTCAGTATACTCACTAGAAATTTCAGGTTAAAATATTTATCAAACAAATGAATTACTGTGAAAAAACTGCTCTTACTCATCGAGTACTTTTATATTTTTATATAAATTTTGGGACAAAAAACTCTACCTATTGTTGTATATATCTTGATGACTACATTGAACTATTATTTAAACATGCTGCTTAAATGTGATAGCGTCTGCAAATTGATATATATCTACAGGTTGTCACGCGATCTCTATTAGCCTATATATTAAATTATGTAACTGTATGTTTCCTTTGTGTACATGAGATTATTGGGTCATCCGAAACTGTCACGCAAATATAATTTCTTTAAAAAATATATACCAAGCATTGAGTAAGTAATGTGTTACAGCTTAACTCGCAAAATGGTTGTTTTTCAAAGTTTTATTTCACCAAGATCCCATTGTGAGAATGTTTTTATTCAGGTCCTCATACAGATCTAGAAGCAACGCCTGAGATCATCCTTGAAAGATAGGGCGTCCTTCTGTAAATTATTAAATAAGATAATTGGCCTGAATGAAAGTTTTTTTTAAAAAAACAAAAAAGGAATACAGGTACTCTCACTTTCCCGTGTTCTTCGTCGTGTCCCGAGTTTCACATTATTAAAACAATATGTGATGTGTTACAGGCAAATGAGTCAAAAGTAGCAAAAACATAATATTTTTCCAGTGCTTTTCCATGAAAACCTTTACTTAGAATTATTTCATGTTTAGGTGTGTTTAGCGTTGTTAGTAGCGTGAACATATCTACCAAATTCCAAGACTTAATACAAATATCAAGAATTAATGCAAACTTTGTTCTCAGGCATACAAACATATAGAAGTACTTATTCGAAGTCTTAATGTTGACCATCGTTGGAATCCGCTTGATCCCATCTTTTAACTGTGATGGTATCTCAAAATCCATTTTTTTGCGACGATAACGTTGTGATTACAGGACTGTTGTTATACTAATTATATCATAGTTGTTGAAAACATTACATCCATTCCGGCCATGCTGAAAAGGCTGCCCTGGGTTAATCACTTAATAATTCTAACATTAAATCACATCTGTGATACCTTACACAATGTCCACTTTACCTATACTACTCACGATCTCGTATTCATGAGTGGAGGTTGCGCATGTGGGACCTCTTCATAGACTCAACACATCAACTTAAAGGTAAATACCAGCGTTGTCAGCACGTTGCCAGTAGGCGGGAATGCAAGGAACTAATGCATGAAACAATAGAAGTCAATATATTTTGTTCAAACTTCGTTTTGAGAAAGAACATGGTTGGGGGAATACAAAATGCCAAGAAAACTGGATGTTATCATATTATTTTGTGTTTTAGGGATGAGTGAAGTTTACTTCCATTCACCATTGATTTCAATGGGGGAAACTCATTGTGGTACAAGTTTAGCGGAATAACTTTTCTTTAGTTCAATGACCCCTTATTTTTTTGATTGGGAGGGTAGACTAACATGTCAGCAATGTGTATGCAGATTTTAAAGAAAATCGTATGATTCAGTCATATGCTATTGGGGAAATTGCAGAAAATACCCGTTTTCCAATAGGTTTCTATAGTGAACAGTAGTACATTCCAGTGGTCCCTGAAATAAAGACTAATCCAATGACATATGGTTTTTGGGGGCTTTTTGGGTTCCCCCAACCATGTTCTTTCTAAATCCAAAGTTTAAAGAAAATTTCATGATTCATTCATTTTTTTTTAATTAAACACTGGTATTTACCTTTAATAAACCAGATGTGCAAGAGTAGCATTGTTCTCATTGTTCTTTTCTTCTTCAAGACGAACCTAGGGTCATTACATATACTTTTTTCCTATAGTGATTCATTTCAAAATCCATATTCTCCTGCACGGCTAATTTTGCAATTGTGTCACAATGTACTAATCCAATGCGATTTAGCGCACATTTTCGTTAACCGCTTATATCAAGGTTTCAATAGGGAGATTCCGCGAGCAAACATATCTCAATTACCTAACCGTATCCGTACCTTTATTGCGTGAAATGCGTCACTTTCTTGTTGTATATAAAATAAATTGTGAGACGAAACATTTTGCTTGATATGTTACGTTTCTTTCGTCCTTTTAAGGTATGTTTGTATATCAGAGATACGGATATATACGTTTGCGTTTTAACGTATAGGTTAGACTTGCTGAACCTCCCTAGTGAACTGGTATACTGCCATAATTGGCATACACATATCCTCACACATATAGAGAGAATGGAACTCAGTACTAGTAGATGTTTGAATATCTATTGGCCTCGATGTTGCATTCATCATTATGTCCATAGCCTAGACGGATAATGAAATATAAATAAACCTTTGTTTTGTGTTTTGAACAAATTCGAATTTGTATCATACACATACAATACAAATATCAAGTGGAATGCGCTTATGATAAAAACTATTTTTTTGATAGAAATCTGCTCAATGAGTACAGTTAAAAAACAAGGATGCTGAGGTTCAGCTTTTGGGGGCTCACTCTAGCGCGATAGTCACTTTTTCTGAAGCTTAGCTAATTGTTGCACTTCCTTAGCAAATGTATTGAACTTGCCTTAATCAGGGCATAGTAGCAGAGAATAAATACCAAATGTAGAGCGATAAGTCTTGACTACGACCTAATGATGATTAATCTAGATGAGCAAATGTAGACTAACTAAATAGTAGTTTTTATAATTTCCATAATTTTAACAGGAATAGGGCTTACACTTGCCATACAGATCAGGATTCATATGCCCACTTGTGTGAATCTTTGTAGTAGTAGTGTATTTAAGGGTGGTCTCCACTGGCTGCTGTAAGCTCTGCGGTAAGCCTTGCGATGGTGCTGTGACGGTGAGAAGTAGCGAGGTCCTGCCTACATGGCCAGTGAACCATATAGGGAGGACCTCATCATTCCTCTGCATCTACAGAACCAACACAAACCATCGCAAGGCTTATCGCAGAGCTTACCGCAGGCAGTGGAGACCCCCTTTTATGGTGGCTTTACATGGGCAAAGAGAAGATCAGTTAACAATAGTAGACAACAATATAAAACTAGTCCATCCCAGCCTTCCTGGAGATAGACAGTTCTCAGAAAGGTTCTGAAGTCATTCCTAGTCTTACACTGGTATTCCTCGATTTCTAAGTTATTACAGACATTAGGAACCCTGTAGAGAACTGGTTTCTTTATTTCATCAGTCCTTGGGGTTATAATGTTGCCCTTGTGATTTCTACGGTGAACATTTTTTACCTCGATATGTTCTTTCTTTAAGCTTTGTTAATAAACCAGGTATAGAAGGTGGGATTCGCACCTCTAAAGTGGAGAAACACAGCATAACACTGTCGATAATATTGCCTAACCCTTAGTGCTAAGTCTCTACCATGGAGGGTTCAGTGGCGAAGACTCTCCTCCCGATTGCACTTGAATTATTACCACAGAAGATCGATGTCATCTGGTTATCTAAAAACATTTATCGACTATAAAAAGCCACTCAATTACGACCAAGTACATTAAACTTAACCCGAACAGCTGCCAGCAGAAAAAAAACAAGAAAAATACAGTCTCTCTCAACTGGGTGTGCGCGTGCGCAATTAGGTCAGGGCAATGACTACTACGCATGCGCGGCCTCTTGCCGGAACAACAACATTATCCTTATATTAAGATAACATCGCAGATGGCGCGAGAGTTGGACGCGACCATGTGGTAAATTAGATGTCATACGAACCTAACGAGGACAGCAGAACACGTAGCTGATCAAGGGTTTTAAGGGAGGGAGAGCGTGAAGAAAGGTCATAGAAGTGCACTATAAGACTGCCATTAAGATCAGGCGACGGATATAAGCACGGAGTCTTGGGGAAGAAACATGCTTTTAGTAGTAATAGTCAAGATGCTCTATTGATAACTGAATAGATAATCAGTTAAATATGTGAATTGGTTATCTATTATCACTGTATTTAAAATGTAAAGCTGCACTCTCAGTTAACATCGGTCAAAAACAGAAGATATTCTATTTTTTGATCCACTCTTTTTCAAACAGTCATTTGATCAAAATGTTGGTGGATTGGTTCTGGTTGTTTTCGCTACAGAACTTCATTAAGCCAAGATACAGTTAAATGACTAAGCTCTTGTTAATTTGCTTGCAAGATGAAACGCGATGCACCGAATTACAACTACCCAATTGTAAAGTTGTAATCCTTCTTAATTACTAATTGTAAAATACTGATAGGATTTGTTACTAAGATAGCTTTACAAGGTTATATTAATTGAATTCAAGATATCATTTATTTGCACCAAAAAATGCACACAAAGGGGACATACGTGTGAAAGGGGACTTCCAGGTCTCCCAGTTTGTTCCTGGACTAGACTACTGAACCTACACTAAGATAAGAGAAATAAGAAAGAGAACTATAAATATCATGTTTGCTTTTTTTGTGTCAGACACTGTTTTGCCCTGTATGAAATACGTAATTTGCTTTGTACCTTACTTCTGATATTATTGCTTACTTCTTATATTATTGATGTGCTCCTTGAATGATAGATTTCTAAACTTGGTCTAGATATTTAAATTCAGTTTCGAGAACGGTGTTTCCTAGGGTTAGAGTATTAACATATGGGTAACAGTTACTTTATTGGATATTGTAAAGTGCATGACATAGCTTTTTGAAGTGTTGATTGAGATTTTATTCAATATACACCATAATATCTATTCTATTAAGGTTGCTTGGTATACTATCATTTACAAGAGAGATATTTATTATTATATATCAATATAAGATAGTATTGTCAGCATATAGTGCTCAACTGTACACTCTTTTACCACCATATTCGGATCATTTATATATATAGAGGGAAAAGTACTAGGCCAAGTATAGTGGTACTCCATATGATATTAAACCTTCTTCTGACTATAGATACTTCTGTTGACACTGACTAATTGTTTTCTGTCATACAAATGACATCATATTGGGCAACTATTACATAACGATGTGAAACCACATGATTATTATCAATGTACCTAAGTATTATTATTAATAATAATTATCGATTGTATTAATTTATCGTGATGTCTAATATGCATATGGAGGGTCAGGTAGAACGGGAGCTCCCCACAAGCTATAAAAAGCAGTCAGAACCAATCAGCAATCACCATGACAGGATCAAACTCCTATAATGTAAGATCAATAAATAATAAAATAGTCTGGATCCCTCCTCGTCATACTCAATCCTTTCCTCTACAACAGTTTCTGTATTATTCAAAGCTGCCTTCCCAAGTGTTAATATTAAATGGTTCTTTTGAATTTCCATTCAGATTAGTTCCCAAACTCAATATCATCAATCTCTTGCTTAAGGAAAAGTTCAATTAATGAATTCAATGATTTTAGAACTGACCAGATTGTGGTCAAGCAAAGTCAAGCTATTTTTTGGTTTCGGAATTGCCAATACTTAAAACGGGGTGGCAATGATATACAGGTCAGACCTATAACCTGTAGCATGCTCTTCGGATTCTCTGATCTCAATTGGTTGAGTCAAGTCACGTGACTATACAGGGCTGCCACCTAACAGGATTTAGAAATCATGATGAGTATCAGAGTATAATTAAAGAGTAAAATCTGACCCATGTTGACTCATTTTTCAGAGGGTATTTGGTTGCCATGGTTACCAGAACATTCTTAGAATAAATTCATGGGCATATTTCGATTGATCTTCTTTAAGAATGCTTTGTTTTCATATGCAACATGATAATAAAAACAGAATATTTCTCATTTTGTACCCAAAACATTTCATTTTTCGATTTGGTTGTCATGGTGACCAAGTCCCACATTTCCCAGATGTTGGACCCAGTCCAAATGAAAGAGCGTAAAATTCTGTATAGGAATCAATCCTCAAAACATATTACCCCCGCAAAAAATGGGGGCTGATGTAACTATAAAAGTAAAAATGATCAGCACATCAAAAAGTACCATTATGGCAAATTTCATGCTTTTATGAAAAAGTGCACAATTAGTCCTATATTTTGGAGTAATCGACTGGACTAATGTGATGTGTCACAGAAAAATGAGTCATAAGTCGCAAAAAAATGGATTTTGAGATAGCATCTTACTTTTAACAATGAGACCAAGTGAATTATCACGATGTTAACCTCAGTTTCAGTTCTAGTGGAGCTCAACAACTCCTTTTATTAAAATGTTCTTAACATTTATCCAGTTTCAAAATAACTAAACATTTTCATCCGGGAAGCCTGCATGTGAGCCTACATCTAAATGACTTAGAAATCACTGTTTACAATTGTTGGCCAATAGACTTGGTCTGAATTGAGAAATCCCCATTGACCCACGGAGGCCAGAATGAAGGCTCACGGTCAATTTGGACCGGAACTGGGGCCAGAAACATTTGTTTACATTTTGTGTCATAGGAACTGTATGGACGTAGGGAGGACCCCACATTAAATGTCATTATCAATAGAAACACATCTAATATAACCATCAAATTAGAGGATATAAAAGACAACACTATGCACATCAGTTAAGCTCTTGTTGGATACCATGTCAGCTCCAAGAAATTCAATAAATTGGGTTCACTTAAATGGCTAAAATCAAGTTCACCTTACAGGCTGACATGCCCATGAACCAAGTGACCTATGCCCAGCTTGCCGGGCACCCGGCCCTGCACCCGGCCCTGCACCCGGCCCCGCACATAGACCGGGCCCTAGCTGTGGTCAGAGCCCCGCCCACACTCAGATGGGCCTCGGTGCCCGTCTTATAATTAGTTTCAGCTGCTCCCATTTAAGCCAAATGGTCAATTCAAAAGAGCCCTATTACTCCACTATTATCATGAAAAGTATAAATGGTAAACTAAACAGGAACTAAAAAGAACAGAAATCATTACAATAAAATCTTAAACCATGAGAGTTCTCAACAATTACATTATAATCTTCAAATCATGTTTCAAACTGACCAAACATTTTCATCTGTATACGCAAGTAATAGCCTATAGGGATGAAACAGGTAAAAGATGTATTTTGGTCTCTTACAAAAGAAACAAGAAACCCTCCTTATTTCACCTCTGGAACACAGTGTCCATAGACTTAGTATAGGCTTGTTATATGCGAGTAAGCGAGAAGAAATATGTTTTATTCCTCCCTAGGGAAGAAACAGATGACCCAGTTACCATACTCGACCTGTTCATACATTATAAGTTTGAAACATACTATGAGTTTGAAAATGATCAATTAGGGTTAACCTTAGTTCTGTCTGTGGGATCGTTCTCCACCTCGTTTCCGGCGGAGGAATCCTGAGGGGTGTAGCGCAGCATAGACCCACGGGATCCCTCCTGCCCTCAACTCGGTGAAGAACGATCGTACAGACAGAACTGCAGTTAGTTCTATCTATTTCTACTCCTACATCTCGATGTTAACCTACTGGACACAACAAATAAAAAGATCGTATAAATTGATGTTATGAAAGCAAACATTTGAAAAACATCAATTTTGTGACTTGAAACTCAACTCTGTGAGTGATATAACGGGCGGAAATGAATGAACCAAACAATGTGAAATAGTTTGAACCATTGGCAACATTAAGAAAATTATTCGAAAAAACGGTGATAATGGAGATATGCCATTAATTCCCACTCTCTAAAATGCGTTTGAAAGGATAAACGCAGGCGACACCTCAACAAATCCATCTCCCCAATGAAACACTCAACTACCCAAAACCTACAACCAGTCTTACAGGCTGACGCATCGTTATGTTAACTGTGGTTCAGATTGACAGAAATGTACAATCGGCAGCTCTGCAAATTTGGTAAATTCTCCTTAATTAGGCTGAAAATGGTAAGCGCTAGGTATATCTGAGTATATTTGGCATTGGGTTGTTTAAAAATCACTAGTTAGTTGTGTTGAACTGTGTTTTGAACCTTATTTATGTCTTTAATTTGGGTTATTTGAGTGGATTGGTGAAGGAGAGTTGTACATTTCAGGCGATCTGGCCCTATATGCTTATTCCAGAGTATTGGGACGGGTTGCTTTCACACTAATACCTTTCAGGGGATGTGGTTGAAGACAAAGGTGGGCGCAGGGAAGCCTTTAGCCTTAGCTCCTCACATTAACACATTTCCGGAACACAGCTTTACCAAAATAAAGACAAAACAGGTTTTAATACCGACACTGCGGGTGTGAGAACTTCTCTGGTGACCTCAATAGGTCATGAGAGGCTCGCTCTGTGTTAAGGGTCTAATCCACTAAGCCGATTCTCATGTGATTCTCAAGGAACTTATAGGATTCTTTTCGACTATATGGTGGGAAAAAATCCTCTGCAGCGCAAAATCGCATGATAATCGGCTTAGTGGACTAGGCCCTTTATATCATGATAGCTATAATATGTTGTGCCAATGTGTCTGTCTTATCTACGTGAAGAAGATTAGTTAACAGTTAATGTAAGCTGCGTTCTCAGCTATTATGACTGACAGAATCTTACTAAATTTGCTCATTATTATGACTTATAGGACTGAACTTATCAAATCTGAGGCCAAATCATAGGAAAGAATTCAGGTGGGTCCTCCAAATACAAATATGGATATTTTAGAAGCCCTGTAGCAAAAACAACCAGACAGAATATTCCAAAAAGTTGATGGGTTGGGAAAGAATGGAAGTGTTATGAGACATTACGTTATAACAGAATGACATCGTAACAGAAGAAAATGTAAAAAGTATTTTGTATTTTACTGACATTAACTAATAAGAGTGCAGCTTTCATCCGTCCATACGTATATACAAGAGTTACATATTTTAAACACCAAACTAGGATTTCAAAATAGCAGGAGAATAAGAGGGTAACATAACATATAGATCTATAGACTTATAGGTGTGAATTACTGACAGTACGACTAGTTAGAAAGCAACAAGACAGTCAATTCCGTCCAACTAAATGTAAGAAGCACTAATATCATAATGTTTAATGGCTGCAATGTACAACTATTCATCATATATGTTCGGCCCACCTAGAAGAACTGCAATATAGAAGGTGAAATCCTTATTTCGTGTATTATAATATAATACACGAAATATATATCTAGGAAATAAAAACTAATATATACACACAGAAGAACGTACACACTTCCGAAGAAGCAGAAGTGTTACTAAATGGACTAGGTCGTCAGAAAATGTACAATTCGCCTTCAACAATCCTTTCAAATAACCAAAAATGAATTTCAAAATACATAATAAAACAGATGTTTTGAACCAAAGCAATACCAAAAATACCCATAATATTATATACATAGTACTTATAAATTTGAATTTGAATTTGAGTTTGAAGACTTTTTATACAATTGGAAATTTCATAAAGGGGGCATTCTCCGGCAGGAGGGAGGATTTCAAGCCCTCTTATAGCGTTGTTACAGTTACTTGTTGAGTGGATGACAATACCCACCTCCGGCGACCACTATGCTACAATTAATGAAGTATTCATACACAGTTAAGCGTTCTAACATGTGGCATTTTGCAGCAGTACAGTTAATTAATTCATAATGCCAAATTCAAATTCAAATTACCAGCCTAATTTAGCAGAAGTTGCAAAATTTGTAGTGCTGCTGAATGTACAGAATATTTTACTCAATTCTTTAATATGTATCCAATTTTATCAGCCTAATCTAACAGAATTTACTAAATATGCAGAGCTAGCGATCATTTATATTCTGATGGTCCAATTCATGTGATGTGTTGTTGTAAAAAGAGTCATAAGTCGCAAAATCTTTTTTTTATTGAGATACCATCATATTTGAGGACTATATTATTTCTGGATACTATAGGGCCTTGTAAATTAGTTAAGTACATTCCCGTAAGATGACATTAGAAACCCGTAGATAAATGCAATATACATACCAGCAATTTGATACACGCACATTAATATTATATGACTGATATTATATGACTGAGAATGCAAAACACCCACAAATTCAAAACATTTCTAAAAAAAAAAAAGAGTTCTTGTGGACATTTTTTTAAAAGAAATGTCATATTTTCGATTTTGGACTCATCTTTCTGTGCCACATTACGAATGTACTCCGGTGTGAGAGTGGTATTGGATGTGTTTGGAAGGAGCTGTTAGGTAGCGAGCGCCAGTAATCGATGGTGGTAGGTTCATAGGTTTTAGGGGTAATGGGGTTCGATATTCGGCCTTTCTGGGTTCAGACTCAGTGCATGCGGTGTTATGACCCCAGTGATGAAAGAGCCCAGAGAGTGGCAGGGAGGTTTAGTGAGAGGGCTACATAGAGGCATGGGCACCAATACACAGAGTATCAAACAAATTTATGAAGTGTCACTGACAAATGAGTCAAAAGTCGCAAAACTGATATTTTTTAAATGTTTTTTTCCCCCAAGGAAAACCTTTCTAGTAATGTTCTCATTTCTGGGTTGTTTAAGGGTGGCAGTTTTATAAGTGCATGTACCAAATATCAAGACACTGTTTTGACTTGCGTTTCTAGGGTCATTAATTCTATGGAGTATATTTAGCATTTTGGTCACCCAAAAATATCGCTCACATTTTTGTTCATAGGGGGCTTTTATACTAGGGCTGTTCATGATGGGTAAAGTCGTTAGAAAATGTTCAATTCATCTTCATCAATTCTCTCAAATAACTCACATTTAAGATAAGAATATGGTTCAAAATACAATTCATCATAAACAAAGAAATATTGTAAACGTATTAATGTTCGCACAGTATTTATTTTTAGCGCACCAACCTTTATGCGTGAAAATAAAATTATAGAATTTTTATTTTGATCTAATAACATACAGAATGGGACTATAGGTTCTACGAGTAGATCTTTCAGCTCGCCCAAAACAATCCCTTAATTGTTGCATTCCATCTAAATATTCTAAAATACATCGCATGCAGGACATGTTTTATATATCTTATATTGTACGATTACCTCTTATTTTTATGAAACGCCCCCAGGCCGTCGCTGTAGAGCATCACTGGACGCCAATAAACTAGTCTACAGTTACCATTCATCCCAGACGTTTAGTCCTAGATTTCTCTATCTCTATATATCAGACTCATTCTACTAATCTATATTTCTTATCATTTAATTCAAGGCCAAACAATTACATCATATAACATGAATATAACCGCAGCAGTTATGAAATAATAATAACTGCTGAAATAAACACCATCTAGGTTCCCAATAGATAGCCATAAAAAACACCAGGCACAAAAGAGAAATGATGCGGGTGAGGGGGGGGGGGGGGTAGTTTATATATAGACTAGTCAAGTGCTCCCCAGAGATGAGGTATGGTGCTTTGGTCCTGTGAGCAAAGTGCCCTTTACCCTCTGATCTATGGTTAAAGGTAGACCTTAAGTGTCTTAATTGTCTAGACACAAGCTGTCGTCTTATGAGGTGCTCATAGCACCAGCTCATAGCAGCTCATGGGAGTCCAGGTGAAGAACGGGGTGAGAAGCTGCACTATTACAGCGCACTGTTGTATGGTGAAGTCGCCTGAAAATGTACAATAATGTCATGTGTCACAGGAAAGTCACAAAATTTATATTTTTCAAAGTGGTTTATTCACAAGATCTCCTCATGGGAATGTTCCCATGTTTGGGTATCTACCACTTTAGGTCGTATGAATATGTATGTTTAATTGTTTGTTTGTTTTTTATTGACAGCATTTTTATCGTACAGATAATATTTCTCAGCATATCACAAAAGATAGCAAAAATAATGTGCCAAATTTCATGACTGTGTATAAGATATATCGTTGGGGTTTTAAGGTCCTCCTATAGAGTATTTATTATCAAATGTGATAACAATTCAGATAAGGTTCAACAAATCTATTTAATTAACGTATTAGCCATAAATACCTACATTCCTATTTATTCCTACCCACCCAAGGAAGGGAAAAGAATAGGAATTCCCCCTCAGAAATGTCCTTTCCTTAGCTTATACAACCGGCCCCAGCTGCGTTCTATGAATAATTAATGGCGAGTTACATTTAAAAGATGAATTTAAAAGTTTGGGTTGGAGACTTTCTGTTCGTATCTTTGCCTACATCAGTTACTCCAGACAGAATAGGGGATTTGTATGTCCGCCATCTTTAATCTCGATTCGCATGGAATTATTGGGGTACGTCAGTGTAAAACCTATAGAAACATGTTATGTTAAGCATGGGACGTTTATCAGTGTTCATCGTCAATATCCATGTGTTATATAGGTTTCTATAATACAAGTCCCCACCTTTTACCATTTATTTTATCATTTGCAAGGCCAACCTTGAACGTTTTCCCATCATGCATTTGGTTTTTATATCATGTAATACATAGCAATGATCTCATGTAAATAGCCATGTGTTTTACATGCTTCCATGAAACAAAACTTCATCTTTCCCATCATGCCTTTGTGTTTATATAGATAATTTACACAAGCTATGATATTGGTGAAAACATTCTTGCAATTCTTGATAAAAATGTTGCTAAATATTTGTATGTCAAACGAGAACTGAATCCATCCCATCATGCACTGTAACTGACATGCGCAGTGGCACATGCAAATCCCCTATTCCATGGATATCATAGGCGGAAATGTCTGTCCATGCAGACCAGGGGCTCAGCATCACCACAGAATGATATATTAGAATCGAAAATTGATCATGATTTTTCTGGCTTGCCACGCGGATGACCCATGTCATGGGAAGTTGATTCTTGCAGAAAAAAGGCTCTGTAAATTTACCGACCTTCACCTTCTATATTCAGTCCCTTTTCTGGCTGCAAACCACGCTGTGTGAGTGATGCGCGAGCACTTCCGGTCAGTACTTCCGGTCAGCACTTCCGGTGGCGTTAGCAGACGACTTTTCATCTTTCTTAGAAGCGTGTGTCAGAGTGATCATTCCATGTTGTATGATCGTTGGCGGGAAAATCGACATGGTTCTCTGATAAGCATGAGCCTGCCTGTTCGTCCTTTGACATATAAGCCGAGGCTGCTCTATTCTCTATGCCCTGCCAGAAACTCCCGGGTTTGAAAGGCATTCAGGGACGTCATTCCATGATTGATCAGTACAAAGGTTCAATGATCTTATTTATTCCCACATTTCTTTTCTTGAGAAATCTTTATTGTTTGCTGATGTAGGCTATATATGCGATGTGTTAGGGAAAAATGAGTCATAAGTATCTGAATTGATAATTTTCAAAGTGTTTTTATTCATATGAACTCTTTTTATCTATAGTACGTTCATTCGTATGGATACAGACGTTTCTGAGGCCATCTTATGGAGTATATTTGGCTACTTTGCTAAACATTGCAAACTTCTTTTTCAAACATAATCAAACATGAAATATAGAAATACTATATATAGATAAAATATATATAGATCTCCAAAACGTTAACATCGTTGGAATTCACTTAATCTCATCCTTTCAAATACTATCTCAAAATCCATTTTTCTTCGACTTTCGGTTTTTCTGTGAGACATCCCATTGTGTTTGGGCTTGCCAGCAGTGAATCTTGTTGTGGCCATACACCACGTTACATATACACACCCTCATTGCTGTTGTAAGCGCCAGGTCAAAGAGGTCTACTTCAAAAGGAACCACTGTCATGTATCAATTTATTACTGGGACTGCTATGAGGGCCTCAGCCTGAGCATATTAGATAACCTACTGAGCCGTAATGGATCGACACCAGGGAGAGGTAACAATTTACTTCAGCTAGATGGGATAGATTGTGAAGGGGCACAAAGGAAGGTTTTACATATATAGTTTAAAGCATCATACCAACTGAACATTATGTATATTATATATGTGATGAACCCGTAAAGCGGCTGGAACTCCCTTTTGGTGAGATTACGTAACATCCTAGATGACATGGCATTTAGAAAAGAAGTCAAAATCATTTCTTGAATTTAGACCAAAATTAATTACTCAGTCTTTCCTCTCTCAACTCTCAGTAATTATTGCTATGTGCATCCAATTATCAAAAACCTGTTTTTCTACATTCATCAACTCCTATCATAAAAAAAATGTGTTAAAGTAATACCAACTCACCAATGTATCAATTAGAATTCTGACTTTATATTCAAATTTGTATTAAAATCATGTTAAACATGAAGTGGGTATGGTAAGCATGAAAAATGCACGAAAACCTGATGCGTTCCCCTGTTTTCTGTAAATAAGGAAATACAAATCTTCCTGGACCAGGACTCAAACATCGGTCTATGAGAGTTTGCTTCCATTGCATGTCCGAGATTAAACTGATTAAAGCCTCGTATCCATTACCACGGCCGCCGTACGAGCGATGTACGGCAAACACCACAATGCTAAAGTACTATAGTCTGTCTGTCGGCCCGTCATGACAACCTTTGCAAAGCTCACTTTTCCCATCTAGCGCGACAGCGGACACCACGCCACTCTACATATATTATTTATTTTTAGTGAATTATAGTTTCTGCAACTAGTCGGGGACAAAATTGACCACAATTATGCATAGAGCTGTCAATTATACATTTTCTGACGACCTGGCCCTTATGGGGCCTCAATGAGCTCCACTGTCCTCACCCTCCAATGAATCTTATTTTAACGTTTTGTTTCATTTTATTTCATTTTCATTAAATCAATTTAAATTTTAGCATATTTGTACAGCCACAATGTGTAAAAGGCTGCACAAAACTCGCGGGAGACTAATCGTTATTCTACTCCATAAATTTCGTTTTTGTCTTACATTTCCACGGACTTTCATTTCCTGTATAACAAGTGCGAGCAGAGAGTTATTATTACTCATTGAAGTCATGGTTACCCCAGATATGCGGATTTAAAGTCCAATTGTCAGGGAAAAGCTGAAATTGAAGTAGGTTGTGTCGAAGGGAATTAAGTCTTCAACGCATGTAAAATTGGAGATGCTTCTTCATTTGACAACACAAATATCGTGGCCTTTAATATCGATTTCTCGCATCTCCCACATTGAAGAGATTCCTTTTTCCTATTCTTCCTTATCTTCCTAATCTTCCTAATATTTTACGATTCGACCTATTCGAATCATCACTTACATTGAGATGAACAGGAATGAACACATATTTATTAATATGCAGTAATTCTTTATGTTCAGCATGGAATTAATAACCGTGATCTCATCTAAACATCCATGTATTTTCCATTAAACAAGTCTTTATCTTTCCCATCGTGCATTTGGTTTTCATAGATCATTTACCCAAGCTATAATACTGGTGAACATACCCTAAAACTATTGCTAAATATTTTTATGTCAGATTTGAACTGAATCCATCCCAGCAGGCATGTGCAGTGAGACATGCAAATCCCCTATTCGATCATACTTTTAATCTTTAAGGGAAAGCAATTTTAACTTGTCGATTAGCAGGTCCATTGCATAGGACTAAAATGTGATTGTTCGTTTGAAAATAGTGATTGGTTCTGAGTAGATATTGCCAATTGTCATGCTTCTTACTCCCCATAAGTGTCGAAAACAAATGAAACATGTATAGTTATTATTCGGACAAAGGTACAAATTTTCCCTTTTTGGATAATGAGACCCTTTTACTGTGAGGGTAGCTTACGTGATAATGCAGGGTGTTATGACTACTTTTTAAAAGATCAATGTTTACTTTTATTTCTCAATTGTTGTCTAGGTTTTCCAGGAGCTGAAAAATATTTTTTTTTATCAATATTCCGACCATTTTTGGCTCTATTCATGCAAAAAGCCAGGCCTGGCTTTTATGAAAATTATGGCTGATAGGGAATCAGCCCATATCTTATTAAGTGTTATATGCATGAGAGGGAAGGGGCCATGAGCTGGTAACAGATGTGATGTGTCACAGAAATGAGCCAAAAGTCGCAGAAAATAGATTAGGGGTTCTATCATATTTACCGAGGAAGATCAAGCGAATCCCAACGACGTTAACATTTAGAAAACCTGAGTACTTATCTTTATTTTATGTTAACTAAATCGGTGTTTCAGTCGCTTAGAATATTGCATAACAACTCGTCCAACAGTGTGATAATACTCAAACCGAGATAATGCACTTGAGCGGAAGAAGAAGAGAAGAAGAAGAAGAAGAAGAAGAAGAGGAGGAGGAGGAGAAGAATCTTCACGCTACAGCATTGGGGTTCACGAACAGCGGATAATAAGGCATGTTTATTATACACGCATTGCTCTGAAAACAACGTATCTAGAGTTACGCATAGTAGTACGTATTTCACTAGTGATTTGCGTGGGGTTGTCATGGCAAACAATCTGGTTTTTTTTTACTAAGATTACCGGTAAAATTCAAATTTATGACTCGATGTTTTTCTATTTTCATGATTGAAAGCATGTATAATAAATCTGTTAACTAACTCGTTGGTTTCAGTCGCTTAGAATATTCACGCTCCTTCAACCAACTCGTTAGTTAACCTGTATATATTACCCGCTACACTTGCCAATAAGTTCCATCGAATGTACACTATGTTTCCCATATAGGTATCGGGAAAAGTATAATACATACAAAACTACCCTCGGACATTCTTCAAGTTTCATATTACACTTGAGCTAGGCCTATGCAATATCATTTGTTCGCAAAATTTTCTTATTTTACCACAATCTAGATATTTCGTAGTTATCGCAATGTAATACAACAGATGGGACAAACTGTCATAGATAGGTACAATGAATGGTGTAATGAAAATGGCCTAGAGTTGAATGTCAGCAAAACCAAATATCAACTATTTTATAAAGGTAGGAGGCCAGAATTCGATAGAATTGTCTTGAATTGTGATGGAAAACAAATTACTCGTGTCTCTATTTTGAACTATTTAGGAGTCATGATAGATGATAGAGTATCCATGAACCAATGCGCAAGTAAAATGTATAGCAAAGCCTGTGGTTCGCTTGCAGGAATAGGTAAAAGGAGAAGGTATATGAACGATAAGATATGCTGGTTGCTATGTAAAATATACACTCTTCCAATCCTGGACTATGCTGCTCCCTGCATAATGTCAAGTTCTAAAAAAGCTCAAAATAAGTTACAAAAAGTAATGCTTAGGGCACTTCGCATGTCTTTTGGTAAAACCTTGAATAGAAGAGAACTATTCGTCAAAGGTGGAATATTGCCGCTTGCTATGAGGAGGGAGATTGCACTACTGAAGCTATTATTTAACTTAAAAGGAAAATATTGTAACAACAATGAGCTTCTAAACCTGCGTGATAATATGGGCACGAAGTTTAATACCTTCATTCCCAAGAGTGAGAGGATGAGGAAAAGTGCATTTTATGTAGGACCCAAATTGTGGAACTGCCTACCCAATGATATCAGAAACTGCAATGAAAAAGAAGAATTTGCGGTAAAACTGACTAAACACTACTGGTCAAAGGTTGAAGAAGGTATAGATGAGTATGTAATGGAAATGTGATAGAAGTATGATTTGTGTTTTATCGGTCCCACACGTTTTTATTGTAAGAAAATGCCCTTATAAGGGCTCAGGCGATAGCTTGTGAATCAAAGAATATAACAACGAATTGATTATATACAGGAGTGAAATGAACAGAATAATTGTATTGCAATGCTTAATAAGATGGAAAGATATGGAGAAGATCAATTGACGTTTGTAGTTTCGAATGAATCTGTTGAAGTGAAGATGACTTGGTAGAATAGTAGAATAGTGGTAAATTGTATTCATATAAATGTGTAATGTGAATTAAAACTAGCTCTTTTATATGTCATGTCATTTACATATTTTATGATTATAAGCCAACATTTGAAGAAGTCTGTAAGGTAATAATTAATTAAACACTCGTTTAAATAATGAATATTCACTGCTATGGCTTTATCTTAAAGAATGACTGCATATTAATAAGTATGTGTTCATCCCAGTTCATCTCAATGTAAGTGATAATTCAATAAATATGTCGAATAGTAGACTTCTTCTTCAACAACAACAAGATTAGGAAAAAGGAATCTCTTCAATGTGGGGGATGTGAGAAATCGTTATCGGTTCAATATAGATATATCTGCATCTGATGTATAGCAAACTTTAGGGTCAAGTCGCCAGAAAATGTACAATTCGCCTTCACCAATACTCTAAAAGAACACCTATTACAAAAATGAGGCTCAAATTACAGTTCAACATAACCAAACCGACCATTTGAATCACAAACACAAAACCAAATATACTCAGATTGTTTTTCTTTTTTTTATTTCTTTCACGGCCAAGACATTTAATAAAGTTCGAATGTAGATACACTTTGTCCACCATGGATACTTTCAAGTGTTGCCATTATTCTGTCTATTATATAGCAGAATTGACTAAATGTGTAGAGCTGCCAATTGTACCTTTTGCAACGACCTGACCCTTTAATTTCCCAGCAAATCAATCACATTTTTGTTAAACTCGCAAAAGATAAGGCTGTACTTTTAATCAATGTTTTATACTTGGGATCGTTGGAAAGTCAGTTGTAACTCTCACATGGCTTAAACGCGTTCAGATTTATTGTATCGACCGCCACCTCGCTAAAAGAACATAAGAAACCTTGATGCACCTATAGTGGAACCATCTAAACAGTAAATACACAAAAGGTTCACTTGTCGCAAATTCAGGGCAGGGATTTGTAATAAGTCTGCCCCATCTAATTGTCTTTGAAAATACACACTCAGGGGACTTCACTGAACTTTCTTTTCATTTATAAAACGAAGGGGAAATATTGGTCAATGATTAGCCCTATTTGCAGCCTCTCCTCTCTCCCATCCCATCCCTCTATATAGCCTACTATAAAGGCAGCGACCTTCACTATTCCAGGTCCGTTGCTGTGGGCCTCTCTTTTTGAATTTCTTTAAGGCAATATGGCCGACCGGGTCTGGGCATCGCTCATGGGTTAAATTGCTTGCCCGTCAGCGTGAAAACGAGACTATAGATAGGGCCACTGGTTTTGATATGAAGGGACTGGAAGTGGAAATGGTGGAGAGAAGAAGAAGCCAGGAGAAGAAGGACACTTAGTGCGGTGCTACCGGGACAATGTTGGTCAGTAAGTGAACATTTTTTATGTGGTACAGACAAATGAGTCATAAGTTGAAAAATTTATATTGTTCAAAATGTTTTATTTGCTCGTAAAATCTCAGTTCTCATCTTTGGGGTATCTCGTGTTTTCGTTCAATTCAATTCAATTCAAGGATTCTTTTATTATCGATCTTACATAATACAGGTTATTCGACGTCTGGATAAACAGATAACGGATTAACCAGGACTTCCGACGAGTGCCTAAAAATATATATCATATATGTACCAATTTTCAGGACAGTGTATTAAATATATCCTTACATTTCCAAGATCATCCTACAAAGTATATTTAGCTACTTAACTAGTAATCGTCCACCCAAAAATATTGCAAACATCTTTCTCAACAAAAATAACAAACATAAAGTATAGAAAAAACTTTTTAGATTTCCTAAAGGATAATATTGATGGAATCCACTTAATCGCATATTTTAAATGTGTTGGTATCTTTTGCAACACTCTCAAAATAAGGATATTTTTTTAACATACCCAAAATAAGCCAATTAACAGACCCAAAATAAGATTCTCTTGCACCACACCGCAGAAGTAAAACTATACATCTATGTATAGCTCTGATGCAAATAATATAGGGATGGAACAGGTAAAAGATGTATTTTGGTCTCTTACAAAAGAAACAAGAAACGTTTCTCCCTTTTCCTACCCCTACATGGGCATGCACCACTAACTAACATCCTCTTTTATAATTAATTATAATTACTATTTTATACAATATAGTTGAGCAAGGGGTATTTCTGACTATCTGGACACAGGTCATGATAGGGCTTGCCATCTGACCCCATCGCCTGTTTAAATTCGTCTAAGAACATCGAGGAGTAGAAGAAATTGTTTCGCCTAAGTTCAAAGCATTTGTCTAACCCCGCGTGTAAGGTTACAGCTTCATTAAACCTTTGTGATTTGTAACACAAAGAGAGAAAGTGTGAGCAGTGCGCCGAGCTCTCCCGGGTAAAGTGCTCATTTGTGGTATAGTGGGTCCCTTAAAGTGCTAAGCGTCACCATTAAAGCGATATGTGCAGACAATCAGTTGCCTTACAAAAGCGATTTTCGACTCCCAACTCCCATCTATGGAATGATGATATGACCTACTTTACAATAATTGGAATTGAACATAATTTTCTTGGCTCTATTTTTAGCCTTAAAACGATTTGGGACTGATGTAATGATTATAGACCCATTTTAAGCTATGTACTATGTACTTGCTATGTTCTGTTGGGGTTAGTATCTATAATATTAATACTGTAAGAGAATTGTGTAATTCTCCACATCTCCTCCAAAACCGCTGGAGGGTTTTCCCACGATTTTCGATGGGGACATGCTTTGGTTTAGTGGTAACCCATTCCACTATATTTCATGAACGATGTTCTAGAAAATAAGGGTTTAAATGCAAATTAATTTACATTGACTTCTTTTCCACCCACCTGTTTACATCCGACTTTCCATAAGAACGCAGTAACTGGACAACCGGTAAACAAGAGTCAAATAGGTCATCATAAGAAAGAACGTTTTGTCATAACAACAGAGATCAACACTGCATGGTAAGAAGGAACGTAATTAAGTCAGTAACATAATCCTCCTCCTCCTCCTCCTCCCCCTCCCCCTCCTTCTCCCTCCATCCACACAGAATTGGTTCAAAGTTTAAACCTCTTTATTCCTGTTCTTCACTTCATCATTACTCTAATGGTACCCTCTTCCCCTGTCTCCATCTCTCTTTGCATCTTTTTGTCTCAAATTCCCTGTCTTTTAACCCATTCCGGGTGGGGACTGCTTAATTCTTAGTGCAAATATCAGTGACTGTTACTGGCAACAGACTTTCAGATTAATTAATTAATCCTTATTTGATATGTACTACTACTGGACATAATTATCTGGCTACTTATAGAAGAACAACTGGTACATAATGCCCATAGTTCCATAGTAAGCCCTACCTGTTAGAAAGGTGTAAAAAAAATGTGTGTAAACCCATATACCCGAAAACCTGAAATAGATCATTGCCAAATTAAACAATTGTAATAGGTAAACACAGTTAACGGGCCCCTGGATTGGTAGAACAGAGGGAGAACAAGAGCCAGCAAATGTTTACAGAAACTCTGCCAAAAAAAAGAAAAAAAAAGAAACTCTGCCATTGATGTTGGGCGCAGAAATATCCAGCAGGCAGCGGAAAGTTGTGAGAACAGTCGTTAGCAGGTGCTCTTAGATGTCTGGAAAACCATTAACGTGACCGGAAAATGTTTCCTTTCTCATTTTAGTACTTTCTGCAGAACTACTTTGGTTTCTTTTGCGGAATGCTCAGAGATCTATCGGTCGTTCAGCATTGCCTCAGTGACTTAGACTGCGGCCAACTTTACAGGGGTCTCTTGTAAAAGCTAAGGAAAGGATTTTTCTGTGGGAATTCCTTTAGTGGTAGGGAAGGAAAGAAATTCTTCCTACATGAAATTCCCAGCTTTGCTATGCCTCTTAGCGGAGCAGCTCCATGGTTTGTAAATCATTGGTTGGTTGATTACGTATATCAATACATGAGCCCTATTGTGTTATGTGGCAGCGACCTCCCCAAGTGTCGCTAGATATATCTAGGAGACCAGTGTCCAAGGAGACTGTCTGTGATGTCACCCCACGTTCAGGGTGCGTGACGCAACTGAGCGTCCAACGTATGAACTGGTCAGTCGCCAACGGTCATCGCACCTCCACCGAAGGGAAAAAATAATTTTTTTCTCATAGACATTGACTTTTGACTTACATTTGATATATATAATCAATATGTTGGGATTCAATAAACCCCCTGGGTTCTGCCCGTATGATTAATTAATCCTTATTTGATATGTACTACTACTGGACATAATTATCTGGCTACTTATAGAAGAACAACTGGTACATAATGCCCATAGTTCCATAGTAAGCCCTACCTGTTAGAAAGGTGTAAAAAAAATGTGTGTAAACCCATATACCCGAAAACCTGAAATAGATCATTGCCAAATTAAACGATTGTAATAGGTAAACACAGTTAACGGGCCCCTGGATTGGTAGAACAGAGGGAGAACAAGAGCCAGCAAATGTTTACAGAAACTCTGCCAAAAAAAAGAAAAAAAAAGAAAAAAAAAGAAACTCTGCCATTGATGTTGGGCGCAGAAATATCCAGCAGGCAGCGGAAAGTTGTGAGAACAGTCGTTAGCAGGTGCTCTTAGATGTCTGGAAAACCATTAACCTTCCTACATGAAATTCCCAGCTTTGCTATGCCTCTTAGCGGAGCAGCTTCATGGTTTGTAAATCATTGGTTGGTCGATTACGTATATCAATACATGAGCCCAATTGTGTTATGTGGCAGCGACCTCCCCGAGTGTCGCTAGATATATCTAGGAGACCAGTGTCCAAGGAGACTGTCTGTGACGTCACCCCACGTTCAGGGTGCGTGACGCAACTGAGCGTTCAACGTATGAACTGGTCAGTCGCCAACGGTCATCGCACCTCCACCGAAGGGAAAAAATAATTTTTTTCTCATAGACATTGACTTTTGACTTACATTTGATATATATAATCAATATGTTGGGATTCAATAAACCCCCTGGGTTCTGCCCGTATGATTAATTAATCCTTATTTGATATGTACTACTACTGGACATAATTATCTGGCTACTTATAGAAGAACAACTGGTACATAATGCCCATAGTTCCATAGTAAGCCCTACCTGTTAGAAAGGTGTAAAAAAAATGTGTGTAAACCCATATACCCGAAAACCTGAAATAGATCATTGCCAAATTAAACGATTGTAATAGGTAAACACAGTTAACGGGCCCCTGGATTGGTAGAACAGAGGGAGAACAAGAGCCAGCAAATGTTTACAGAAACTCTGCCAAAAAAAAGAAAAAAAAAGAAAAAAAAAGAAACTCTGCCATTGATGTTGGGCGCAGAAATATCCAGCAGGCAGCGGAAAGTTGTGAGAACAGTCGTTAGCAGGTGCTCTTAGATGTCTGGAAAACCATTAACCTTCCTACATGAAATTCCCAGCTTTGCTATGCCTCTTAGCGGAGCAGCTTCATGGTTTGTAAATCATTGGTTGGTCGATTACGTATATCAATACATGAGCCCAATTGTGTTATGTGGCAGCGACCTCCCCGAGTGTCGCTAGATATATCTAGGAGACCAGTGTCCAAGGAGACTGTCTGTGACGTCACCCCACGTTCAGGGTGCGTGACGCAACTGAGCGTTCAACGTATGAACTGGTCAGTCGCCAACGGTCATCGCACCTCCACCGAAGGGAAAAAATAATTTTTTTCTCATAGACATTGACTTTTGACTTACATTTGATATATATAATCAATATGTTGGGATTCAATAAACCCCCTGGGTTCTGCCCGAACTGCCATTCCGCCTTGACTTGTCTATTATTATGTGTTATTGTTGTGTTCGGTATTGGACTACGCGACTAGTATATACATGTAGATTTAAAATCATGTCTATTACCTTTAGTTAAGTATAAACCATGTAGAGCTAGTACGTCCATCATTTTGGTTTCGTACAAAGGTTACCAGAAATCACATGGGAAGACATATCAAAATTTCAGAATCAATTATGAGCAAATTAGCCACGTGCATTTTTGTTGTCGTAATCTAATGTAATTTAAAACAACAATACCATAGGGCAAGTTAAAATTAACTTACCTCGACAAACGCCCTAATCCCTACCTCACAGATACCACCCGGAAGGGAAAAAATAATTTTACCTTGAGTCTCTGATTTTTCGTCCACGATGCCGAAGGGAAAGTTCAACCTTTGTCGTACTTGTGGTGAGAGGCATGCGAAGCCCACGGGCAAGCATTGCAGAAGATTGGAGTTAGACAAAGAACTCAACAGGGAGTTTGGCCATTCCTTCGGTGCGATGGCGGGTGGCTCCATTCACAGGCCCTCGGCGTCAACAGCTAAGAAGTCGCCCAATTTTAAAAGTCCTGACGAACCACGCTCCTCTACATCTGATCGTCTCGATTCCATGGAGGCCATGGTTTCCCAGCTATCGGATTTGATGATCAAACCTAAGAAAGGGAAGGTTAGAGTACAATCTTCTAGTGAAAGCTCATCTGACAGCTCAGATTCCTCGTCTGACTTGGATTCATTGGAGGCTGAGTCGTCAAGGAGATGCAAGAAAGACAAGAAAAGGAAGAGCAAGAAACCTTTCGCTCAGGACAAACATCTTGATGAGGGTAAAGTAGATAATTTTGAAAAGCTTATGCTAGTCACTTTTAAAACGATTGAACAATTTCTTGACGATGGCATACCTGTGGCGGGCATCGTCAAGCACGGTAGAATCCTAGCAACCAAGGCAGCCACCGGGTCTTACATGGACAGGGCCTTCCTCGATTACGACCAGTCAGTGAGAAGCAGGGCCAATAAGAAAGGCCCCAAGGCCTTTGCTAGGGCTGACGAGGAAGACAGGTTGAATTTCTTCTGCTACGATACTTCTAAAAAGGCTGGTGGCCTGCCTAGGACCCTCTCGGCAAGGAAACAGAAGGGCTACTGCTTCAGGTTCAACAGAGACTCGGGCTGCCACGCTAAGTCTTGTGTGTTCTATCGGCAAAGGCACGCAGCTATAGACAAGACTCAGTTTCGTCCACGACTAAGAAGTTGAGGACGCGTCAGAGGAAGTGTTATTTAAAGTTCTGCCGTCTTTATAGTCTGGGCCCTTTACCATGTGATCCAGAACAGGCTGTGTGTTATATGTCCTTCTTATCGAAGTACATGAAGCCTTCTTCTATACAGGCCTATTATCAAGCTGTGATTTTTTATCATGTAGTCGAGGAGTTGGAGCCAGTTAGGTTGTCTCACCCTCGCCTCAAGGCTACATTCGCCAGGATGCAGCGGGTGTTGGGGTCGCAGAGGTCGCAAAAATCCCCTCTGCTTCTCCATCACTTAACCCTATCAGGGCGAATAGTGCATTTATGCACTATTATTTGGGTCATTTTCCCCATAATATTGCCTATAAGACATGCTATTCATTTAATAAAACCTGCTATTTTACCCTCTTCCTCCTATGTCAATGTGTCCCAAATGTTGTAAGGACCAATAATCAAAAAAATGTTCTTGTGCCTGGTAGATGCAGAAAATTTGGTGTCCATAATAGATTGTGGCTAAATTGGAAGAATTATAACTCTATTTATGCAATATTCATTCTTAAATTGGAAAAAAACTAAATCTAAATTTATTTTTTTGAAAAAATGCCATTCATTCAGTTTTTCATGCTGAATAAAATGAATGGTCGTAAAAGTTGATGGATTTTGAAAATGGTTCCTTTAGAATGGTTTCCATGGCAACCAAACAGCCCGTTTTTTTCAATTGAAAAGGTGTATACCTGGTAAATGGTTGCTATGGTGACATAAAACATGAAATTTCTAAATTACAACTCATAACAAGTAGAGCAGAAAATTTAGGTTCATGTGCAATTTACTCAGTACAAATCGCATTTCTTACAGCAAAATGGTGATAAAAAGACTATGTGGCATTGTCCTGATTAATTTTCACTGTCTGGACATCATTGCCTTTTACATCATCTATCTCCTTTTAAAAAGTCACTTAGGCTAAGTAGTTTAGCTCAAAATTTAACAGGCAGGCAACTTTGAAAGACTATAACTTCACTAATATTTGGCGTATTAAAAAGATTTTTTCGTTTTTATAATGCTTGGTACGGCCACAATAAGGGACAATTTAAAAGACAACCTCCCTTATCAGACCCTCTGCCCTTAAAGGGTTAAGAGCCATGGCTAAAGTCGTGAGTCCTTCTCAGGACTTAGAAAAACTTACTTTCATCGCGGCTATTTTCATGTTTAGGACACTCCTCTGAGTGTCACATGTTGTCTTCTCTCCTCACACCCTCACTAGGGGGGACGTCAAGTTCTTCAGTTGGGGACTATTAGTGTGTGTACGACCTTTGAAGACTACCACGGTTTCATCTAAACCAGAATATGTACCTGTTTCTTACCTGCCAGACAAGGAAATCTGCCCTGTGTACCATATTAAAAAGCTGTTTTCCCGCTGGCCTGCGGCCTCGGGTGCTCAGTTATTCTCCTCTCAGGAAGTGAAAAATCTATCATATGTGCAATTTTCTAAATGTTTATCTGTCTTGCTTGACAGAGCGGATGTCAAAGGCAACTATGCGTCCCACTTGCTTTGTAGGGGCGGGGCGACCTTTATGTCTCAACAAGGTTTCTCTATGACTGATATTAAAGGCTGTGGCCTTTGGAGGTCGGCGTGTGTCGAGGAATATCTTCAGCCGACGTTGTCTTATAAACTGTGCCAGGACAAGAAGTGCGCCGGGCTAATATGACAGTTCTTTGGCGGGTTGGATTCAATAAACCCCCTGGGTTCTGCCCGAACTGCCATTCCGCCTTGACTTGTCTATTATTATGTGTTATTGTTGTGTTCGGTATTGGACTACGCGACTAGTATATGTGGCAGCGACCTCCCCGAGTGTCGCTAGATATATCTAGGAGACCAGTGTCCAAGGAGACTGTCTGTGACGTCACCCTACGTTCAGGGGGCGTGACGCAACTGAGCGTCCAACGTATGAACTGGTCAGTCGCCAACGGTCATCGCACATCCACCGAAGGGAAAAAATTATTTTTTTCTCATAGACATTGACTTTTGACTTACATTTGATATATATAATCAATATGTTGGGATTCAATAAACCCCCTGGGTTCTGCCCGAACTGCCATTCCGCCTTGACTTGTCTATTATTATGTGTTATTGTTGTGTTCGGTATTGGACTACGCGACTAGTATATACATGTAGATTTAAAATCATGTCTATTACCTTTAGTTAAGTATAAACCATGTAGAGCTAGTACGTCCATCATTTTGGTTTCGTACAAAGGGTACCAGAAATCACATGGGAAGACATATCAAAATTTCAGAATCAATTATGAGCAAATTAGCCACGTGCATTTTTGTTGTCGTAATCTAATGTAATTTAAAACAACAATACCACAGGGCAAGTTAAAATTAACTTACCTCGACAAACGCCCTAATCCCTACCTCACAGATACCACCCGGAATGGTACTTGACAATATAACATAATGAATGGAGTTGTTTTTATCTGATCTTACCTTATATGTATTCGACTTTTCTATTAGGTACTCTGTGGAAGGCACATATAATTATCATAGATGTGGGGTACTCAGGTCTGGTAATATATATATATATATACCAATGTGAATGGAACTCGGTATTAGTGATTGAATATTTATTGGACTCAATTACTAATACCTCGTTCCATTCTCTCTATTTATTCAATAATAATAATAATAATAATACAAAATTCCTACCACTTTATCCCGAATCATGAAGAGAGATCCCGAATTGGGAATGTTGTGGGAAGCACTATCAAAACAAAGACGGTCGACCAACGATGACGAATGATTACGTAGGATAAAGCGTCTAGTTCCACCCTAATATTCTAGTTGCTGCGTTGATGGATAATATTTGACTTGCAATGACCATCTCTCAATGTCAATTTAAAAGAGGAGATGTCCCTTTCACAATAAAGGATGACCTGCATGTGGTGGGTAGTTTCTCATAGCCAACAATGCCTACGCCTTGGGAATCATTTGAGATGTGTCACAGAAATATGAGTCAAAAGTCGAAAAAAAAAATCGATTTTGATTTCGATTTTTCGAATTTTCATATTTCAAAAGTTGAGATTAAGTGGATTCCAACGATGTTAACATTTAGGAAATGGTATTTCTATATTAATTTTTATGTCTGATTTTGTTTTTATGTTTTAAAAAATGTTTGCAATATTTCTGGGTGGACAATTACTAGTAAAGTAGCTTATATAATCCTCCACAGGATGACCTTAGAACCGCAAGGATATATTTAATACACTGCCTTGAAATGTGGTACATGTATTCATACGACTTGAATCACGCACTAGATATACCCCGAAATGTCATTTGAGTCATTATTATAATTATTTTTGTTCAGCCAAAGGCATTTTCACATACATGAACTTAGTGCCAGGTAAACTTTTACAATGAGTTAACTAGTCTCTTCCATAAAATATCATTTTCCCCCCAATTTATTTTTACACATAATAATTTTTATTTCCGATTAGTATATTAGGCTCAGCTATCTGCATTCTTTAGGAGTCTAACAATCATGATACTCTTAAGGGATATAAGAAAATGGAAGAAAATTCAACTTTCCTCCTCTGTCATAGAATTTAGCTTCTACAAACATAAAATTCAATATCGTATTTTCTAGTAGATTTGCTCAACGTTTAACTAATTAATGTAGTTTCTAGAAATGTGGTGATTACTTTGGCCCCGAACTGCCTTGTTGCTTCTTCCCCCGTCATTAGGCCCTACAGGCCAGACATTATGACCACCCATCTTCCTCCTTCATTTCCGTCCTCACCACCAACTCATCTCCTTTGCATCTTGCTGAGTCATCCCTGTTCCCCAGTGACGACATATTTCTTCCCACTTATCGTGTTGATTAAGAAATCACTGATGAAATATTCAAGGAAAAAATATGCAGAGTAATGGAATTGTTCTACCCGATGTAGCTTCTGTCTTGCGATGGATGGACATTTCGTATGAGTTAAACTTGATTAGATCAAAATATTTGCTTAAGCCCATGTGACCAAGTACCCCGCGAGGGCATATCTCACAAATAATAGCTCGTGAGTGTTTTCTCAAGATCTTCGCACATTTAAGCAGAGATTCCTTGTACCTTGTACCTTTGCAAACTTGCAAGCTTACACATATCGTAATATTATACAGAGCCCTTCCCTACCTGAACTACCAACTAATAACTCACACTGTATAGTAACACATGGACACAGGTGAAAGACGGGTTGGTGCCCTCTAAGGGTGGTCTCCACTGGCTGCGGTAAGCTCTGCGGTAAGCCTTGCGATGGTTTGTGCTGGTTCTGTAGGTGGTGAGGAATGACGAGGTCCTTGCCTGCATGGTCAGTGAACGATGTAGGCATGACTTAGCCACTCCTCAACAACACAGCACCATCACAAGGCCTACCGCAGAGCTTACCGCAGAGCTTACCGCAGCCAGTGGAGACCACCCAAGTCTTTCAAAGAATGCTATACAATTGAGTATTGTGGAATGGTTGGTTCAGAGGTTGTTGTATTTTATTATATATAGGCATTTTATATGAAATAATGTATGTATAGTGGCATACGTCCCATGCGTATACCACTCAGGTGTATACGCAATCTCGCCACCTGAACCGCCGGAATTAAGTACACACAATATCTGTTAAATGTCTCCCTATAGATCATTAAGGGCATAATATATATATATATATATATATATATATATATATAAAACAATTAACTAACTCGTTGGTTTCAGTCACTTAGAATATTGCATTCGTTGCTGTGCAACTCGTGCACTATTCTAAGTGACTGAACATGGTGGACTGAAAGCAACGAGTTAGTTAACCTGTATATATCTATTGTTTAATATTGTCAGGTGGTCCGATCAACCTAGCTGATGGCCACCCGATTACAAAGTCTGAGGTTAATAACTACCAGATCAATCGTGGCGTAAATCGTTTAAAACAGAGAATAAGATATGTTACTTCTCAGTCAAATAAGTGTTAAAGCTGCACTCTGTTAAACATCTCGGTAAACAACTAAAGGTTTGCTATTATTTTTCTTCCGTTCTTTTCCAACCCATCTAAAAATCATTTGACCATCATTTTGGAAGCTTTTATACGGTTGTGGGCTTCATAAAAGTCTAGCTTTATATTTCGGAGACCCGCCAATATCCTTTCCTGCGGTGGCCTCACTTATTGTCTCTCACCGGCGGCCGTTTTCTTTTCAAGCGATTTGATTTCAAATTCTTGTATAGAAATATATATAACAACAGCAGACTATTGACAACTTCAGTCCTATAACTCTTAATATGAATAAATATAGTAAGACGTTTTTGTCTTTATAGCTGAGAAGGCCTCTTTAATGTACACACCATATTCAAGATAAATGGAAAATATCATCTTTCTGTTTACATTATATTCACTAGAGCTCGGCTTCCTCAGTAACTTTCTAAATTAAGAAATGGTTCTTTGGTTTTACAGCGAACTTATGGTGCCTAATTAAGTCAGTGCCGAACGCAACAGGAGATTGACCTTACAGGCTGTTATTGCTGACTAAGCAGAGTTCTTTCGGAGATTAACACAGCCTGAATTCAGAAACAATCATCTTGCTTTCTTGTTGGTCTCCTTCCTTCTCATTGTTGTTCCAAGCGGCCAGTCTCTTTTGTGCAGCCCAAGGCAGTCCCACTCTTCCGCACCAGGCTTCAACATCAACTGCTGCCACTGCCTTTCTGTCGGACCAAGAGTAAAGACATTATTTTATTTTCATTTCTTTTGGAAAATTTAGTCCATAGTCCATACCAGGGCCGTCGGAAATTTCAGACATAAACATTGATATCTTTCACTGCCCATCTAATCTCCCCAATTCAATTTAAGGTATTATTTATTCGTATACCTAAGGGTGGCGGACAGGGGCTATACTTCTGAGATAAATTTCGTTAAATACTGGGAATGGGATAAAGTTCAATTTTAATTTTAATTAGGAAAGGCCGAGAGAAACTATCGAAGGCTATTGTTCTCCTAAAGATTGCTAATTGGGGCTGGTTACATAAGAGAAATAATAAAAATAGGTTATGATAAATAAGCATTAGTTTCTCAATTAGCTACCATATAACAAACTATGAAGGAACGTAATAAAATCATTACATTACATTCAAAGCAAAATTAGTCCCGCCCCGGGATGTGATGTGTTATACAAAAATGAGACTAGGTTGCAGAAAATGATATTTTTTTTAACCTCTCTCAGAATGTTCTCATGTTTAGCGCTGTTAGTAGTATGGATACAATTTTAAAACTGTATTGAATTGATCCTTATCTTATCGCATTTTATCACTAGGGTTTTATTCATACTTATTTCACATGTACACGCATTTCTGACGATCCTCAATATATAATTATATATATATTGCTTTCAAAATGAAATCAGACTATTCTTACAATGCTTATTGGTAATTACATGCATTAAGTCTACATCTGTTCAAAAGGTCTGAATGCAGTTCATCAGTAACAAACATAGACATAATATCCCTATAATATTTATATAATTGCAAATATTAAATCACTTAAAAAAACACAAGTATTTGCAATATAATGGTGTACTGAGAAATTAAAGTACCGGAAGGTGCAGTTAGAGCAAGGCATTGATTATTCAAGAAATCGAAAACGCCGAGATTATGATTAACGCTTCTGATATTGGTTTTGGCCAAACAATCATTCTAACGCAGGAATAATTACATGTTTGACGTTTATACGTATACAGAAGCTTTTCTACAATGGGAAGATTTTGTCCATTATTCCATAGGCAAAATGGAAGACCTACCCTGTACAATTTACTGCCAAATTCCCTGCAATAAACTGGAATAAAAACTCAATATACAAATAGGATAAAATTCGTGAATAAAAAGATACCTCAAATCTAGAAAGGGGTAAGAGAAGATATTAATAATCATATAATGGTGTTATTTAAAACTAAACCCCCCCATTCAATTACTTCCAGTGAAACCGCGGACACTACGTTCTGATATATATGTGTTCTAATATATATATATGTTAAGTCTAGTTCATTAATTGTTAACCCATGGACTCGATGCAAAAAAATAAACTAAAGTCACTGCTATATATCATCTCTTTAGTGTGCGGTTCTACGATACATAGAGATTGTAATTAGAATGCGAAATATATTTAAAGTTTCCTCGTTAATGTAACCATTAATAAAAGGCAGATACCTTTGATAGGCCGCCGTATTGTAGTTCAGAACCTAGTTAATTAGCCTACAGAAACAGCTGGAGTGCATTGGGCCCCTTCCTTAGTCGCCATTTTCCTAATATCCTCTTCCCTCTGTGGAAAGGCACTAATTACAGTGACTGATTACAAAGACGAGTTCTAAATCAGTGGTAGATTAGCACCATGGCCAGAGCATTAATATCTGATGTCTTACAGAAAAAATGAGTCCGAAGTCGCAAAAATTGAATTTTGAGAAACCATTGTACTTTTAAATACTGTCAAGCGGATTCCAACGATGTTAGCCATTATGATATTTAATAAGTATTTATGTAGCTTATGTAGAAGTATTATTATCAATCAAAAGGTCCTTCATTTAAGTAAACTGATTGGTGCTATGTGGCAACGACACAATGCGCATTTGCCATTGGACCCGTTTTGTGCAGTTGAATCTGTCTATCTGAGCCATGAATGAGGAAGTATTGTTAAAGTGGCTGAGATCACTATTTATGTTTTGTAAATTGCCTTGACTTGCTGTATGGTCTTTTGGTTGGATATTCATGAGATACTTAGCACTTATATTTCATCTTCAGGTTACCCTTGGTTATATCTATGTACGACTGTATTGCTGATTTATACATGTTAATGTTGGAAATAAAGTTTGTGCAAAAACAAAAAAAAATAGCACTTATAGGACGAGTAGGAGTGCGCCACAACAATAAAGAACAAAAGTCTCAACATATTTTTTAAAGTGCTTTGCTCACAAGATCTCGTTGTTGGAATGTTCTCATTTTCAACTTCACTCTCCTATTTGTAGGTCTTCTCTTTCTTTGAAATCTGTCAAGGAGCAACTAGGGCTCTATTGCAGAAGTCAGTCTCCGGGGATACCCTAAGTTGGATAGTTGTGTGAATTACACTGTTCCTGGTATTAGACTAAGAGCTCCACTATCCCACCCCACTGAGCTGGCAGTAGGCTAAGCAGCAGTCTTTTCCCCTAACTTGGTGCCGAACCTCACTAGGCCAGAGCAGTGCATGGGGTGGAATAGCAGAGCTTTGGTCTGATACAAGGGACACTCACTCATACAGGTGCCAGTATAATACACTGATGATGCCTTTGTGGTCGGTATTCAACTGAATAGGAAGGTAATGCCTGGGTCTTTTCAAAAAGGTTGTAAGACAGGGGCCTGATAGGCTACGTACAGCCACGAGTATGGAACCAACAGGCCTTCTGAAACACCATTCTGTGCTTGGATCCTGGTACTACGACCCGGCACATAATGGGTAAGAAAATGTACAATTCGCCTTGAATTGAATTGAATTGAAAAATCTTTTATTTGTCAGTAGTATCATAACAGGTACAATTTAGGGGGAAAATGACAAATCGGTCTACAGACTTCTGGGATAGTCCCAGTTCTTCCAGCCTTCACCAATCCTCTCCATTAACCCGAATTTCAGACAAAAATAAAGTTGAAAATACAGTTCAACCTAACCAAACAGATTGAAAGAATCAATTAAATGCCGAATATACTCGAATTTACCTAGTATTGACCAAATTGCAGCCTAATTTAACAGAATTTACTATGTGTGTACAGCTGCCAATTGTGTATTCTCTGAACATCTGACCCATATAGCATGTGACAGGCCTCCGTGATCCCATGAATAGCCTATACATATATTGGGCCTGGTGCATAGGAAATCCTTACTTAGATTATTCCTTGTTAAGCTATTTGTCCTTGCGTAGGTAGGAATTTCCTACTGTAGGAATATACATTAGGATTGTCTGTATAGCAAATTCCTCCCCTAAAAATGCGAGTCTAAAAGATGTACATGTACCTTAGAATTGCTGCCATTAAAGTATAAAAGGAGATTACATCATCTACCAGTTGACGCTAGACCCCACATATATTGACTTACGATGTATAACTATTAGAAATGTTGCTTTACGTAGAAAAATAATGAAACAAATTACTCCAAAAAATTAACAAATTAGAAAATCAATACTAAATAGTTAAGCATACTCTTGGAACGAGCTTCACACGGAGGCCCATCAAATTATTGATTCAAAAAGGTTGTAAAAAGATACACTATGGAAAACTCAATTTGGTCTAATGAGAATTTTATTGATTTTTAAATCAGAGATCACAAATGAAACTGTACATCATGTAATATGTTTGTATACCATCAAGCTGTGGTAGTAGGAATGAATCACTTTCAGTCATTGACGAAAGTTGTATTGTCTGCTTCCTAAAGTATTTTGTAAGAGCACATTGTCCCTTTTTGCCTCAATAATCAGAATTAAATTATTAGCTATCATATTTCAATGTATAACTCTTATAATGATATGATAAATAATAGGTTTTCACTTGGCAAATGTAACGTATCACGAATATGAAATTTTGTCAATAAAAGTTAAAAAAAAGGAGAGATAATAAAGAGTGCTTGAACGCCTCCCATTAGTTGGGGAATGCATCCAGCATTGAATAAAGTAAATAAGCTAATCTAATCTAGAGCTGTTTAGCAAGAAGATGTAAATCTTAAGTAGGAATTTCTTGGGCAACGGGACTTTGACAGGAAGGTAATCTGCGCATCACTTAGTCTTGACAAAATGGCAGAAATTTGGGGGACCAGAGTACGCGATATCATTGTCATTACTTGGCCTGATTTAAAGGCATGCATTTCTGGGTCAACTAAGGGTCACGTGACTGCTCATTGCCGCACATATAAAGCCTGTCATTTACGTCGTCATCAATCTACATTCTTAAGGACGGACGTCAGAGTAAAAACGCTGATGAGTTGTCATTTGTCTCTATAAGCGAGTTGACAACAACCAGTGAGTCAAGTCACTTGAACATATACAATGTGTGATGTGTTACAGGAAAATAAGTCACAAGTCGCAATCAAATGATATTTGTCAAATGTTTGTTCACAAGAATCAGAATGTTTTCATTTTTGGCATGTTTATCGCTGTTGGTATTAAGAATCCATGTATCAAAATATATGCATATCTGAGGCTATCCTAAAGAGTACATATTTATCTAGTTTATACCAGTGATTGATCACTGATGAATATTCTTTTTTTTATCTGAAAATAACCTTTTTCAGGGATCACAGATACCCAGAAGTACGTATTAGATGTCCTAATGCTTACCATCATTGCAATCCGCTTGATCTCATCTTTTCAAATATGATAATATCATAAGATTTATCTTTTGCGAATTGTGAATCTGTTAAATGGAAATACAAATATACTATCATTATTATTAATGAAAATACAAATATATTATCATTATTATTTCAGATGTTCGCGGCTCATTCAGCAAATAGAGAGTATTTCGATTAAATTTAAGTTAGCAGGGTATGCAGCCGTAACATCCAAATCTAAAAGCATTCATTTCCTTTTAAACATTTTTGTCAATAATATTATTTCTGTCCGTTTCCATTTAACAAAATCCTTCTTCCCAAAGCGTTGCCAACGAGAGCGTTCTCCAAACAGGCTGAATGACAAGGACTTGGATGGATGTTTGAAGGTTATCCAATGTGCAAAGAAATATCATACTCTTTAATTTCTTAATACCATTACATTACTGATGAAAAAGGAAACATTTTGATGTAATTGTATTTAGGTGTCCTAATTAAGTTTCTAAACAGTCCTCGCAGAAAATTCTAATACTGATGAAATTCGACAAATTGGATTCCAGAAGAAGGCGATTTTACAACTGAAAAGCATCTAAGTACGAGGAAGAACAAATTGAAAAGGCGGAGAAAGAATAGGGGACTTGCATATCCGACATGTTGAATATTGATTCGCATGGAATTATGGAAGTTGTATGTCAGTGTAATATCTTAGAAAACAGGGACTGCTCAGCATGGAATATTTATATCGGTATTCTAATCTTGAATCTATCCCAGCATGCACTGTAACAGACTGGCGCAGTGGCACATGCAAATCCCCTATTGTGTACAAGAAGTGTAGTATGGGCCTATTTTAATGGGTAACATGAATTAAGGAAAGATGTCCGATTCCTTTCAGCTTTCGTTGGACTATTTCAGTTGAGTGGTTACCATTCATTTAAAAAGAATTGGTTACGGTCAAGACATTTGATGGGAAAGGAAGCATGGATAAAAAATGAAGTTGTTCTAATGGAACATTGTACCTGAATGGTTGTGTTTTATGCTGCACCAAAACAGAATAAATCCCAGAAGGATAAAAATAGGTCCGCCCATATGCTGTCGTATCGGTCCATTAGCGGCAAAAAATTATTCTGTCCACCTGAGTAGTGCTGGTAGTGCAGCAGTGGAATAAACTATAGGGAGAGAATTATTGTTTTTTGTTATTCCCATTACATTAGGGAACGCGCTGATAAGGCCATACTGTATCAGTAATTTGTAGTATATCAGGGAGTGTATATAATACGGGTGAAGTCGCCTGAACATGTACACTTCACCTTCATAATCCTCTCAAATAACACAAATTTAAGACAAAAATGAGGTACAAACTACACTTCAATATAACCAAGCAGACCGTTTGAATCAACACAATCTCAAATATTGTCAGATGTACCTAATATTGACCATTTTTCCACTGTAATTTGAGCATAATTGATTAAATGTATAGAGCTGGCGATTGTTTCTGTTCTGACGACCTGACCCACATATTATGTGTATATATAATTATAATTATAATTATAATTATACATATATGGCTCCGTATTCGCGCGTATAGATACAAAACACAAAACTACATTAGGTTTTGGAATTTTTTAAATAAAATATATTAAATATATTAATAAATTTGATTGAAAACACAAAATGTGCTATATGATATTTCCAGGTATTCAAGTGAATGCCATCCGTTACTTACCATATAAAAGTATATACCTAACATGTGATGCGATATATCAAATTGAGTCATGAGTTGCAAAATTGATATTGTTCAAAGTCTATTATTGGCAAGATCTCTTTGTAGGAATGTTCTCATTTCTGGGGTAACTTTATGTTGCATGGCTTCATGTACCAAATTTCAATACGGTTCATTAAACGTTTCTAATGTCATATGATGGAGTAGTCCACCCAGATACATTGCAAACTTTTTTTTAAACATAAAACCATCAAACATAAAATATAGAAAGACTCATCTCTTCAAATAAGGCTTTAGATCTAACAAAGCCAGACCTTCTCCTCTATACTCGATAAAACTTGGTATAGATACGACTTCTTACCATGCTACAAAAATAACTGTACCTATCAGTGCTCAACGATGTAATGTAATATATGAATGTATCATAAAATGTTTAATTTAATGTAACAGGACTCTCTGGAAGAGCTATGGCTAGCATAGATGCGAGCACCTATCTCCAGACATATATCGTATATTTCACCTATGTAACTGTTTGTTCTGGAAATAAACAATATCAATCAATCAAACATGATGGTATCTCAAAATCCATTTTCTTCGACTTCGAATCATTTTTATGCAACCCAGCACAAATTGTATCTCTATTTGTCACAAAGGGTTAAATATTACATGTCAAAAACGCTTTGGTCATGCAATAATAGAGAGAAAACTGCAAAATAAAATAAAATACAAAATAAGAGCACTGTGGCATGATATCATGCCTGGATCAGTCTACTATGCTATATTGGCATACATACATGAACTCAGTTTCAGTTTCAGTGGAGCCCCAACAAATTCCTTTATTAAAATGTTCTTAGCAGTAACTTAGCAGTTATGTATTACAGTAACCAGTTTCAAAATTACTAAACATTTTCATCTGGGAAGCCTGTTTGGGGAGTTACATCTAAATGACTTAGGAATCACTGTTTGAAATTGCCAATTACTCTATTTTGGATTATGAAAAGTATAAACAGTAAAATAAACAGGAACTAAAAGAACCGAAATCATTATGATAAAAAAGTTAAACCATGCGAGTTCTTAACATAAATACGTGAAATATTTGAGTAAAACATGGTTTGCTTATAACAATAATAGGGAGAAAGCACTTTCTTCAATTTTATTTTAGTTTACACATATAAATGTACACTAAAGTACGTCCAATATTTTAATTTTAACCCTGTAATTCTTCAACCACATGCATATATACCATTGACTGCAAGGAGAACTGAATTCAATTAATCTCAGGCCCAATATTCCCAAAATTATCCATACTTATGTTACTTATTATTGTATTAACATGTTTAGTTTGTAGTCAGGTTCAGTGAGAAGAGCTGTCCATGACAAGAAGATGTACAACAAGTTCAGTAATGCACTTGTCAATTGAATCCCCCACCCCCCCACCCCCGGGTACGTAGGGGAATGGTAGGGGAATGTCTGAGAAAACATTCCCCCACCCAGGCGGAGATTTCCTATAGTTGACAGCAATATCAACTGGAGGGTGGGGGAATGTCCACCATTGCCCACTCTGTACCTTGGTTCCCAAGAGAGATTTGATGGTTTTCAGTGTGCATGGGCTTGCCTAGGCTGAGTTCCATAGTTCCAAACCTCCCCCAATATTATAACCACAAAGAGTGTCTCCTTTGAACCTGACAGGGATTTGGCACCCCCTATATAGTGTTTCAACAGTGTCAGGCTAGAACTAGACATGCTGAACATGATGTGGGACTCTTTTTCCATGGTACCCTATACTAGAAATGTCAAGATCATTTAGTGTTGGGGTTAGTGTTAGGGTAGGGGGTTAGGGTAGGTGTGGGGGGTGGGGTGGGGGGTTGGCTCATGGGAGGGAATTGTGATGTGTCACAGCAAAATGAGTCACAAGTCACAAAAAAATGATTTTGAGATATCATCATATTTGAAAAGATGAGATCAAGTGGATTCTAATGATAGTAAACAGTTGGACATCTAATAAGTATTTTAAGTTGAATGTTTTTATTTTTGAAAGAAAAATGGTTTGCAATATTTCTGAGTGGACATTTATGAATAAAGTAGCTAAATATCCATGTATGGGAAGAGCGATTTCTACGAAAAGAGGTAGAAAAGAGGGGTTTCTTCAGGTAGAAAAGAGGGGTTTCTTTGTCTCACATGTTCTCAGAAATTTCAAACAATCAGTTTTTGTCATCTGTAGAGTTCTGTCCACCCTCTCTGGAGGACGTTGTATATGGTTTGTGAAGGTATCTAGAGTGAAAATGTCATTTTGAAGCCTTTTTATTTTGAGGGATGAAATCCTCAAAATACTTGAGTCGACCCCCATCATGCCAATCACTGATTAAATCATAATTAAGGGTTTGGGAGAGAAAAACAGGTATGATAGACAGTGAATCGGAAATGGGGTTGGGACAGAAAAACAGGTATGAGAGACACAATTGCTAGTACTTTATGATATGACCCTAGAAATGAATATATTTAGTACTTAAACCACGGTCAGTCTAATGACATCGTGTTGCTGCCTGAAATATAGCACGAGGTACGAGCGCTATATTTCAAAGGCAGCAACACGATGTCATTAGACTGACCGTGGTGTAAGTACTTTATAGCACGTAAGGTCGTCAGATTTCTGATTGAATGGTCATCAATCGGCAAACACAAATCCCTCTCTCTACTCGGGTATTCTTCCCTCATTCCCTCAAAGACAGTTCGGGGCTCTGCCTTCATCAGTGGCAATAAAACCCCTGCACTTTCCCGAAACACTTGCCCTCTTTCTCTCCCGCCCTCCTCTATGATGATCTACCTCAATGACAAACGTTTAGAATAGTATTTCCTCTCATCGTCCTTATTTTATGCTCGTCCTTATTTTTACCTCCAGACCTCGGAGAAAAGCAGTCATGATAAGCTTAGTCCACAAATACAGAAACGAAACAATGGCAGTCAGTTAAAATAGTCAATGAAATATGATCGAATTAGCAAATGATGCATACAACATTAAAGTTTTCTTTTAAACAAACATCATTTACCATTTCGTCTCCCTTTCCCTCCATCTCCCAGACTCTCTTTTGTCTCTCCTCAGAGTAGAAGGAAACTGTTCTAACTTCGATTTTTATGGCTTACTCCCTGCTGAGTCCCGGCCCAAAGATGAGGGGGACCACCTGTGGACCGCCGATGCCCACCCCTCTCCAGTACCTCATGCCTAATTGAGGTCTGAGCAAGCTCGAGATTAATTATTGGTATATGATTAATACAAACTCACTCTTCCAGAATTATATTCCCCATGTTGCAAGCATGATTTTGGTATTCGATTTATCTCTCTACTATACTTACTAATCACGTTACAGTTAAATTTCTTTGAACACTCATTTGTAAAGACTTTTTCTTCTCAAAATCTATATATTTCCTAATCCGTCCTAATTGGCATTGGCATTTGGGTATGTGATTCTTGAGAAATGCAGCTTTCATGTAGTATATGTGGTTAAGGTGTCTTACAATGTCGCATGGGGAAAATATGCAAGTAAAGATGATGCATTTTGTGTACTTGGTACTTAATATTTCCACATCATGGAGATCATGGAACCTCCCTGATATTACTCTTAAGTCTCTCTCCCTGTCTCTCTCTCTCCTGTGCTCTCTTTTAGTGTCCCATCTCAGGGGTGCTCTATTTTCCCCTGAAACATGCTCTATCATTTCTAGCGTGCAGGTAATAAATGATTGGTGTGGGTTTGTGCCGTCTTAAATGACAGTTGCTTTGATGACAGCAAAGGCACTCCATGGGGTGTCTGAAGTTCCGACTTAATCTACCCAAGAAAGGGTGCATATATCCGATATAAGACATTGCCGTTCATGACTGTTTAATTAGAATCAGACGACCTGAGTGCTATAAATATATTTAATACGCTGTCTTAACATTTGGTAATGTATTCATGTTATGAGCAGGGCTAATATATAAAATATTCCAACAAAAATATCCTATATATAAGTCACTTTGAAAAATATCAGTTTTGCTACTTGTGACTCATTTTCCTGAAACACATCACAAATAATATTATACACAAAATATTAATTGATATTGATAACTATGTGCATGCTCATTAAGTTCATGTAGTTCATGATAATTTGTCATGACAAGACACCCCCTCTAAAAATAGCCAAGCTAGGGGCGGGTGAGAAACCCCGAGAAGGGGAATACCTGTACTACCTAGTGAAAATAAAATCTTTAAAAAAAATTTAAGAAATACTGGATGTTATGTCACATACCATTCGCCACTTTCCTCAGACATAGAAAACTGTAGGCTATGTCATAAAACACTCATGATGTTGAGAATTCATATCTGATTAGTGAAAATTAAAAACAATATTTTCTCCAGCTCTACAAAGCTATGTCAAACAAAAACACCATTTGTAAGACTTTCTGAAAATGGCCCTTATATTTTTGCAATAACAGTTTCTGTTTTAAAGAAATGTCTCCCGAAAAATGTGCCCCTGGGGGTCGGGGATTTACAGGAATTTCTTGCCCTGGGGGGGTCGGGGATTTCATCAAATTTCCCAACAGGCCCAGGACATTCCCCTACGTACCCGGGGGTGGGGAGGGGGGGGGGGGGATTCAATTGACAAGTGCATAATAAAGATTCAAATATGTGATGTGTCACAGAAGAATGAATCTTTAGATATCGTCCTGTTTGGAAAGATGAAATCAAGTCGATTCCAATGATGATAAACATTTTAGGATATCCAATAAGTACTTCTATAGTTGTGTATGGATGAAAAAAATGTCTGCAATATTTCTTAAATGGTCAAGCACTAATAAAGTAGTTTAATATACACCCAGGATAGCCTCCGATTAGCATGGATATATTTAATAGATGGTCTTGAGATTTAATACATGTATTTATGCTTTTAACAAGACTACACACCTCAAAAATAAAAACTGAGCAAGGGTTTATGCTTCTAAAACATTTGAAAAATATCAATTTTGGCGACTTGTGACTCACTTTCTGTATTAACAAGCAGCTAAGAGACGTTAAATATCCAAAAGGATCCTTCACTTATAATAATGAGAACTGCACATGTAAGAAAATGTCTACTTCATATCCTAGAGCAAAGGTGATCGATGTACAAATTAGAAGTAGTCCCTGATGGTAGTTCCACTGCTAACGAAGTGAAGGCACTAATATAACGTTCTCCTGAGCACCTGTTCCTTGTCGAGGCACCAGATTGCTGCACGTACGCGACTGTCACTGAGACAGAAAACAATACGCAATCAACGTCAGGGGAGACATCATGAGAGATGAATATTTCCCCCTAATGAGTAATTGTAACAGCAGGTGTACATATGGTCTATGGACCAGGTCGTCAGAAAATGTACAATCAGCAGCCCTACCCATTTTGTAAACTCTGCTGAATTAGGCTGGAAATTGATAAATACTGATAAAACGGTATATATCTATCTAAATATATTTGCTTTGATTTAGAATAATACCTGTTTGGTTATACTTTTGAACCTTATTTTTTGGATTATATATATGGTTATTTAAAAGGATTCATGTAGGCAAAGTGTATGTATAGATCTTCAAGCAACTTCACCCGTGTTCAATGTATATTGAATGTCACCAAAACCTTGATGACAATGGAGTTTTCGTCACATACAAATGTAACACCTGTATTTTCCTAGGCTAACTATGTTGAACCGTTGAAGCTATTTGTTGAGCAGGTTCTATGTGCCTAGAGGTGTGGCAAGCTTCTTCCTTCATAGTTCTGTAGATGTAGAGGGGTGGCAAGCTCCTCCCTTCATGGTTTTGTAGGTGTAGAGGTGTGGCAAGCTCCTCCCTTCATGGTTCTATGTGTGTAGAGGTGTGGCGAGCTCCTCCCTACATGGTTCTGTGCGTGTAGAAGAGTGGTGAGCTCCTCCCGACATGGTTCACTTTTGTTGGTTAGAACCTGCATTAAAAAAAGGAAAAGTAGCCAGAGGGGAGGTGGTTTAATTGCACCTCTACTTGAAGCTATAAAAAAGGTCTAGCTAGATCAAGGTATTTGTGATGTAATTACATTTAACATTTGTAGTTTGTTTCTATTTCCTTCGTCTTTGTCAGTGAATTTGCAAGATTTCTAAATTTCTTTCCGCATCTATGACGAGATGGATTTCAGCAGCCATGGAATATGTTCTTTTGTATTTATTTACCATAAGCTCGCATTGAATGATTGATAACAATGATAGACCTACATTCAGCCTAAGTAGAACAAACATTTTGTTTTTAAACGATCATCCTTACAAGTATACCATAGTTTTTAAAAGTTGATCCTTAGACCGCCAGACATGCAGGTCAACATAAATTCTAAAGATAATATTTGAAATACATACAGACTTACAGACTTGTTCGATACATACAAAGTATTTCACAAATGATGAATATAATAGAGATCTTTGGGTCTAGGGATTCATAGATTAAAACCTGTAGAGGCCGAGAAATGCTCCTAGATACAGCCGGCTTAGTCGTTCCAATTGCTACCATTTTGACATTCTGAAGTTACGTCAACACGTAGGTAGGCCATTTGCCACTCACCTGATTGCTATAATTTGATTTCTGCTGAGTGGTTGTAAATATCCCAATGAGAAATGAAATGATGTAAGTGCATTCACTCCATCGGTAGATTACGTCTCGAGGCACCAAGCGATAAATTGTGTCAGTTTGATGGTCTCTAATTAGTGTAGATACAAAATTCATCAAGCTCCAATAAAGAAACATATCATTGACTTTTCTACATCACCCAAAATCGGATTTCCGTTACTAACAAATCAGTCGTTTGACACTTTGACAGACGTCATTTTCTGACTTGGTGAAAGCTTTTGCCACTGACCCGTACAGCTTTATTCTCACCTATTACAACGAAACCTGTTTATTTTGTTTGACTGATGCTATCAATCTTTTGCTGCTGTAATATTGAAGGCAAACAACTAAAAGCAATTCTCAAACGGGACAGCTTGGTATACATATATATACAGGATAACTAACGAGTTGGTTGAAGGATTGTGAATATTGCACGAGTTGCGCAGCAACGAGTGCAATATTCACAATCCTTCAACCAACGAGTTAGTTATCTGATTTATTATATATGCTTTATTTAAGGTTAAACAATGTATATTTTGTAGAAATATTATCAAATTACAGCTTTATATGATGCTTGATCATGTATTTTTGTGCATAGGCCTATCACCATGCATCACGCTGTTCTATTGGGCATCACGGCGAGGGAAACCCAGTTGAGAAAAATAGCTCACATTTCTGAATCAATTTTAAACACTTCCACAGCTTTAGATTCTTAAAAAATAAAGTTATACTTTGATAAAGGGTATACCTTGATAAAGATGAAAGGATTTTAGTTTATTGATTCATTTGAATGAGATATTACACCTCAACCTGCGTTGAAAGTTACGACGATCTGCATAGGCCTATATCATTTTTGTTATCACTATAATGTCAGTTGGCAGTGGCCGGAAAATCACTGACGTTTTCGAATGAATTTACATCCTTTTCACAGCTTTAAAAACTTTTAAACCCACACTAAAGCTTTAACAAAGGGTAGACTAAATAAATATGAAAGTATTTTAGTTTATTTCCTTCTTTTTGATCTAATTTCACCGTTCTACCTCCCGTTCTGTCTGCGTTGAAGCTCGTTGACAACTGATCAGTTGAATGGCGTGATTCCACTCAGGTGGACCTACACGCTGTCATAGGCGCCTTCAGAGTGTGGAGTTGTATACGGCACAACTCAGAGCGTGGAGTTGTATACGCACCCAACGTATACAACTCTACAATACGTTGTTTAAACGGCAACGCGTATATAATAAATATATATATATAGATTGTCGGAACTGAGTCTGAACCTATACTGCTATAGTCACTATGAGAGATGAAGAACATGTATATCAATTTCATCATTCAGGGTGTTTAGAATCTTAAAAGTTTTGATTATTGTTTTTGATTATTATGACTAAAAATATTCCAATGAATTCTAGACATTTACATACATTATCTGATTGTTATATATGGGAGAAAAACTGCTGTCAAGGCCAACACCAGGTTATGAGATACGGGTCACCAATGTGAACAATGTTGTACTCCCCAAGTGGGGTGCTGTCAGTGGGGGTTTCCCAACCTAGTTAAAATGAGGTCACGATAGTTTCACGCCCTATTCACATGCAAAATTCATTCACATCACAAAGGTAAAGTCAACAACAAATGCAGGCCTGTAATTCGCCTTCAACAATCCTCTCGAATAACCACATTTGAAAGCAAAAATGAGCTTTAAAATACAGTTCAACATAAAGGAACATATATTTTGAATATATAATATACTCAGATATATTATACCAAGTGTTACATCATGTTAACCGACAAATCTTCATATAACACAAGCGTTTATACATCATTTTTCAGCCAATTTATCAGAATTTATTAAATATATAAAGCTGGTGTATTTCCCGACGTCCTGACCCACTGTACATATAATGTATATCTTGTGATAACACACTGGACATTTATATATCTTGTGATAACACACTGAAGGGTTCAGGCTGTTTACCTATTTAAAATCCCCTTTAAATTTATATCGCCTATATTCAACCACTCAATTCATGCAACAACTGTAATTAGCCATCGATTTTCTGGAGGCTGGTGGGGGCATTGTTTTTTCTTTCTGTGCACAGCGCTCCACTGATTAAATTATCTTCCGTTTTGTTGTCATGCTTTCACTGTTTAACCTCGTGAAACAGGATTAAATTTAGGCGTCGCCATCTCATGTTTTACATTCAATCTCTGGAGAATCGATTCAGTTCCTTCCCCCATTCAAGAAGTTGTGTTCGCAAAGCAACTCTAGATCATGATGGTTCTCAACGAGGCGATCAATTGACCCAGTTTGATGAAATTTTGACAAATGAAGAAATATTACGGTCGGTTTTCATGATAAATATGTAATAAGGGTTTCTGGCTGAAAAGTGAGAACAACCATTTCGAAGGAATACAATTATTCCGTTCCTTTTCTGCCTATTTAAAGTTTTTACCAAAGCTTTTACCTTGTTAATTTTGCTGCAGTTCTTCATAAATGTCCCCGGCCGATTCGACATTAAATAATCGTTTAAACATATAACAGTAGCAGAATATTGATAACCTCAGTCTTATAGGTCAGATAATGAGTAAGTTTCGGAAAATTATTTTGCCTGTTCCTTTCGGTGAAAACCCAGTTGACTAATCGCTTCGGTTTGCACCATAATCCAAGTTCCGCGTATTTCCAATAAGGGAAAGACCTTATCCGAGATTCCAGTGAATTTAGGGAACACCTGAGGAAAATGTTAGGATATCACTGGCTAGATATGTACATCAACAAATATTTGTATTTTTAATCATTTTTACCCTAAATAGCCAATGCTGTAAATATAATGCAAATTTCGAGAAACGCGTTGACTTCAAATATATTCTACAGTGCTAAGGATAAGAGAAAGACAGAAATGTGAGAACTGTCTAGGCTCAGAGAGTCCCTCCAAACTGAGGGAAAGCTTCTTGCTATAAACTGCAAAATGCAAAATACAATCACAGAGGAACCCCACGTAGGTGATCATCTACGATTGTGGGACTGGCCGATTTTCGGTCGCATACAGCATGGTCGTATAAAGGGAAACGATTTCGGAACTGGAAAAAAACTGGTCCTATTTGTGGGTTGGTCTCTATAACGGGATGATTGTTTTACGGGGTTCCACTGTATATGTAATCCCCTTCGACAACTTACTCCAGGGCCAGGAAAGCTATTAGCGCAGTAGGCGTCCAATTACTGACATGCCATTATTATCTGAGGCCCTCTAACAAAATCTGATTTTGCCTAATTTTTGGAGGTGATTTTCCTTTAGCTAAGACGCTAATAAAAAAAGGAAAACAAGTGTTCCTAACCAGGAACCCATGCAAGGTATATATCACTGGTTTAATACAATTATTCTTACGAAATAAGACATTTATTTCAGTTCCAAGAAGGTGTTTTTCTAAACTTACAACCAACCAACTTACATCCTTCCTACCTAGTTTCAGCTATATATCAATCGGAAACACACCTTTTTGTTTTGGTCTAAATTGAGAGGCTGTGACCGTAGACTGAAAAATAGTTTTTGGTCGATTTAGTAGTGACAGCTGCTTTAAGGCATGCAGGACTGTTATAGAGTATTCTATTTGTATTTAAGCAGTGCTTCTCAAGCATGACCTGGTCCACTTGTGACATGGCAACTCACAAACCCCCTCCTCACATCTCGGAATCCCTAATTCCACTCCTAACAAAGGAATCTCCTCCAGTGATCAAGAGCGCCCTTTCCTCCTCATCATAGAAGCTTAGACTGTCTGCCCTTCCTTGCATTTTCGGCAGGCTCATGCGCATGTCTAACAGAATCCTGACCTGTTTGCGCAACTGTGCATGAGTGTCAAGGCCGATACATTGATGACCTAAAATTCGCCCGCTTCAATGGGCACGATGAAGACCCATTCCATTGCGGCGCCAAGAATGTCATAGTAAAAATGCTGGCCAAAGCTATATAAGGGGAGGGATCTTTATACGAGCGCACAAAAAAGCTGGAAAAGGCCTTATCAGAGATTGTATAGTGATGGAAACCTACACCAGGACGGGCATCTGCCAGCGAGGCGTACTGACTTGAAAAGGCATTGAAGTCACATTTGTATACCTTCATTGAGGGCCTGGCTATAGGGCTGTATAATGCTTCTTTGCTCAAGGCCCTGCATTATCTACCTTTCATATAGCCAACCTCTACAGTGACAAGGCAATATATGGGTGGTCGGGCCTTATCAGTAGACCGTGGGTGAAGTCGTCAGAAAATATGAATTTAAAGCAAAAATGAGATTTAAAATGCAGTTTAATATAACCATCTAGAGATCATTTGAATCAATCAATGCAATACCAAATATACCTAGTATTTAATCATTTTTCAACCCAATTTAGCTAGATTCTGCTTTTTTTTGACGATTGGACACAGGTATTGGGGCGATGTGTAAAAAAACCCTCTGTCCCTCCTTTCCTCTCTGTCTCTCTGCCCTTCTCTCCCTCTCCCTTCCTCTATCTTCTTCCTATCTCTCTTATACTTGTAAAGTGTTGTTAGGGCCCAGGGTAAAGTAACCGAATATTGAATTGAAATGAATGTACATATTCTTTATTTCCTCTCCGAATTAGTTGTCGGTGGTCCATCTCTGATTGCTCAGGTCTTCCACTGGATGCCAGATACAGTAAGGAAACACATAATTATATTAATAAACAAAAATAATCTAAAATGCAGTTGCATAAATACTGTCAACCTGCACAAGGTCAGTTGGAAGGGGACTGCCGTGGATGTAACATGTAAGGGTAATTATGAATGAAAATTTAGTGGGTATATATATGACACAAGAAGGGATAAAAGTGCAATGGAAATACCTTGATTAGTTACAGTTATAACAAATAATTAAGATATATTGCATTGGGTTTCCTGGATTTTACATTGTTTCAGAGTAGATAGCGGAGATCATTTTGTTCAATATTGCAAATAGATATATTGGGCGATACTGCTTCAGTATTAACATAGACGAACATGTTGCATGTATGTTACAAGCTATTAGGATAAATGTAATAGGGGATTTGCATGTCTGTCATTTTGAATCTTGATTCGCATGGAATTATGGGGATTGTATGTCACTGTAAAATCTATTAAAAAACATGTCATATGTTCAGCATGGTATATTTATCATGCTCAATGTCATATCACCAGCCTCCTTCTTTCCCATCATGCATTTGGTTTTTATAGATCATTTATACACGGATGATATTGTCGAAAACCTACTTGCAATATTCGATAAAAATGTTGCCAGATATTTGTATGTCAGACCTGAACTGAACTGACTCTATCCCAGCATGCACTGTAACAGACATGCGCAGTAGCACCTGCAAATCCCCTATTGGCACATGCCCATGAACATTTTACATTTCATCCATTAATTAAAGGTTAAATTTTCATGATTCAGCGGTAGAAGATAGGCAAGTAAACGAGTGGCACTTGCTTGCCCATTCATCACATGACAGACAATTAGCACGTGACAGTCCATGTGACATACATAGATCATGAGATAATTAGCCACTAGAGTGCGCACCCAGACCAGGGAGGCCGGTAGGTGGTGCTGCAGGAGACAATTTACTTATATATAGGGAAAGCAGCAGCCCTCTTGCCTTATTCACACAATCTCTGTACTCTTCCTAATTGATTTCTGTCTAACACAATATGTGATGTCTCACAGAAACATGAGTCGCAAATCTGATTTTATTTAAATGATTTTCTGCAGGATATCTTTTTAATAGCTTTTTTTTCCATTTTTGGGTTGGCTAAGGGTGTCAGTTTTATAAGTATTAAATTTCAGGACTGTCTATTGAATGATGGTATCTCAAAATCCTTTTTTTCGACTTAGACTCATTTTCTGTGACACATCACATATCATATTGCATAGAAATCAATTTATATAGGCCCTACACATCACATACCACATCAAATATGTAAACACTAATTCCCATGGGAATTTAATTTGGGAAAAATAGGTTGGGCCAAGATTCGTTTTCAGATTGAGAGTCTAAATAAAGAAATTGTAATATAAAGCTCTTTTCTCTGTTTATAAGCGCAAGCAAATAAAATTGAAAGTTGTTGTTTCATAAATAGCCTCATATTTAACTTTTCTGTTCATTTTACTCTATCAATACACACACTACTCCTCACCTGAGGAGTATTTGCTCGTCCAATTATACTTTTATTCTTACATTTGCCAGATGAAATTCTTTTCTGTTATGTTGTATAAACGACGGCAAATCCGACCTTTATTCTGAGGTAAAAACAAGAATATGGGATGAAATCTTTCATCATCGTTGCAGAATTCATTAAGCCATCCTTCCTTGTCCGGCTGGATGTCAGCAACTGATAGGTATCTTCACAAGGGTAACAACTGTATATCTTCATCATCCAGTAAATATTGGATGCAGATGCTGGGAGAGGGAGGAGGGGGAGGAGGAGGATGGTGGGCAGGAGCAGGAAGGATGAGCAGGAGCAGAAGGTGCAGGAGCAGCAGGAGCAGGAGCAGGATGATGAGCAGAAGGAGCAGGAGCAGGAGCAGGATGATGAGCAGAAGGAGCAGGAGGAGCAGGAGGAGCAGAAGGATGAGCAGAAGCAGAAGGAGCAGGGGGAGCAGGATGAACAGGAGCAGAAGGAGCAGGGGGAGCAGGAGGAGCAGGAACAGAAGGAGGAGCAAGAGAAGCAGGAGGAGCAGGAGGAGCAGGAGCAGGAGCAGGAGCGGGAGCAGAGGGAGGAGAATCAGGAGCAGAAGGAGCAGGAACAGGAGGAGCGGGAGGGCGGGGGGGGGGGTAGGGGGAGCAGGAGCAGGAGCAGAAGCAAGTGAAGTAGGCGCAGAAGCAGGAGCAAAAGGAGGAGGCGGAGGCGGACAGGAGGTGGAGCTGATGTCGGGTAGTGCTGCTAACTATTAGTGGTGTTTCCCTGCTGTAAGAGTTACCACCACTAACTGGTTGTTTCTCACTTTACGTGTGCTGTTTCTCCATGGTTTGCGAGGCACCTGCCACGCTCTCAGCATCACCGGTCACTTGCTTGTCCACGTGTTTACTCAGAATAAAATCGGCACTGGGGCCTGTTGTATAAGCTATTAGGAAAGGAAAGTTGTGTGTGGGAATTTCACACGTAGGGAAGCATTTTTCCGTTCCTACAGGTAAAAGAATTCTGACAAAAATTCCCTTTCTTAGCTTGGGTTGGGTGCAAGGGTGCAAATAATATGTTCAATAGGGGATTTGCATGTCAGTGTAAAATCTATAGAAAACATGTTATATTCAGCATGGAATGATCTCAGGTAAATAACCATGTGTTTAAGAAGATTCCACAAAACAAAACTTCATATTTCCTATCATGCATTTGGTTTTCATAGATCATTTACAAGCTATGATATTGGTAAAAAGATCCTTGCATTTTTCGATAAAAATGTCGCTAAATATTTGTATGTTCACTGTACTAGACATGTGCAGTGAGACATGCAAATCTTCCATTAAAAGCACAATGGATGTTACTGGGTAAAGGGATAATGCCTACATAACACAGCACAGCCATATGACCAGCAGCGGCGTTACAGCATTGTGGTCATTTGTTCGTCTTGTGGACCTCCAATAATGCCAGGGATCCCACCTCCTTCACTGCCCTGCTATTGCTTGGTCAGTAGTGGTTGAAACCTTAGATCCTTCACTGTCGGGCCCTGGACATCATCCATCACCCATGGTAAACGCTGAGGCGGCATCAACAGCTGACCAATAGGCAATGTTATAGAAATGGCGGAGACGACTACTCGCCCCAGTGGTTTTATGCTCTGCAATTCATGACGTGTTGTGACGCACTGCATTCACCCAACTTCAACTCTCCTATGCCAAAGTTTAGTGAGAGAGGGAAAGGGGGAGAGAGGAGAGGGAGGGAGGGAGGAGATGGAGATGGAGAGAGAGAAAGGGAGAGGGAGAGAGGGAGAGAGAGGGAGGGAGAGAGGGAGAGAAGGAGAGAGGGAGAGAGGGAGAGAGGGAGAGAGGGGGAGAGGGAGAGAGGGGGAGAGAGGGAGCCAGTGGGAAAGGAGAAGAAAGAGTCTCTGCAACAATCGCACAGTTTACAAATATATATTGTACCTCCCACCATCCGTCCTTCAAAGCTAATGTCAGTCTATGTACAACTATTGCCCCTTGTTCTGAAAAATGCTGCCATTTTTACAGACATGCAAAGTGGACCTTTATCAATAAGGCGCAGATGGCCCATGCTAGATGACCACTCCTATCAGCATTTCAGGCCATCGATCTCGACCTGTCAAATTGCAATATATTCAATACCATGAACTCTGCAAGTGTTCTCAGAATGTTAGGACGCTACAGCTAGTGTCCCCATGCATTCCTCCTATAATGGTTCAAGTCGCCAGAAAATGTACAATCACCAGCTCTACACATTTGTAAAAATCCTGCTAAAAATGATAGATACTAAGTAGGCTATATCTGGGTATATTTGGTATTGCGTTGATCAGAACTTCTGCGGTTATTTGGGATGATTGGTGAAGGGAAATTGTATATTTGGATCAAGAAAATCCTCTCAATCCTCTCAAATAATACAAATTTAAGACAAACATGCTCGAGGTTCAAAATACAGTTTAACATAACTGTACAAATCTCTTGAGTCGTATCATTTACCAGACTAATTTAGCAGAATAAATGTATAGAGCTGCTGATTGTACATTTTCTAAAGTTCTGATCCTGATGTAAGCCATTATGTACATGTGGTAAAGAAGCTCTGGGTGAATTTCTACTAAAAAAGGCCAACTTTTTCCCTTTAAAAAGAATCTTTTTGGTGGTGTTAAATGTGTGATCATTAAAAGCATTTGTGACGTTCTGATCCATTTTCAGGCGACTTCCCTATAAATTAGGCTAAAAACAGATAAATTCTGGGCATATCTGAGTATATTTGATATTGTGGTGATTTATAATTTGTGGTGATTTATTTATTCAAACGATCTGTTCAGTTATATCAAACTGTGTTTTGAACCTCATTTCTGTCTTAAATTTGGGTTATTTCAGAGGATTGGTGAAGGGGATTTGTATATTTTCAGGTGACATCACCCTCCTTGGCGCTGATGCCCAACATGTTTGTACATATATACATACAAGGCTTGCCACCACCTGGCACCACCCCCACCCCCCACCACCCATATTTACACAGGTAGCACCACTGCCCCAGAAGCAGCCTTACTTGATGGATCCGTCCATTTTGCTAAGAGGCCCCGCACGTAGTAAACCTAGTCAGTGACGGGCTTAAGCCGGTGTGAGACTAATGGACGCTAGGTGCCGCCCCGCCCCGCCCCCGCGCGCACTGATGGATGGACGCGAGCTGCGTCTTGCAGCAGACAGTGGCGACGCCAAGCCGCGCCCAACGTAGTTGTCAACCACGTGATGCGTACGTGACGGTCACGTGGTTGTTGCTTGTGAAGAGGACAGGGATGGGTGGTGGGTTATGTCGGGGAGAGGGAAGTAAGGTCTTGGACAATATGTACCTGTATGTAGGCCAGATCGTCAGAAAATGTACAATTCACCTTCACCGATCCTCTCAAATAATCCATATTTAAGAGACAAATGACGTTCAAAATACACAACGAAATAAATACCAAACACAAAATATACTCGAATATACCTTGCATGTCTTGTTTTTTGGCCGAATAAGTTACCCAATTCCTAGAAATGCTGATTGTACATTTTCTGACAATCTGTCCCTCTTATATGAAGGGTTTATGTAATGGGGCATGATACAAAAACTAAGGGTCAAGCAAGCCCAGCAAGGACAAAACACCGCAAAGTATTAATACAACATTCAAAATCTAACCCTAACCCTGGGGGAGCTTCACCCTTGTTGGTTCATTCCCTAGGTGAGTTCTGTCCAAGGGGTTCTGACTGTGTGTGTGTGTGGGGGGGGGGGGGGGGTGGATTCTGCCAGGGTTTCTTTCTTGTCGTCGGAACACCTACACCTCCATAATTATAGTGATAGCTGTATTCTCACCTATTGCAACAACAACAAATATTACCATGTATCAATATTTTACTGCTGTAAATGACATTTTGGAAAGGAACTGAACAAAAAGTAGCAAATATTAAGTTTTTGACCGATGTTAACTGAATCATTTATAATCATTTCGGAATCATTTAAAATTACTCTTGCCCCAATTGTGATGTCACAGAAAAATGAGTCAGAGGTCGCATTACATTGCTTAGAGATCTAAAAAGATGAGATCAGGCGGATTGCAATGGTGTTTAACTTTAGGAAATATATTTCTATATTTTTTATGCGACATTGCTATGTATACCATGGCCATAAATAATGCTCTTTTACCTCATATATATGTATAACATTAATCACTAGTACAGTAGTGAAATACATTCCCTGAGGACAGTGTTAGACATACATAGCTTTCTTATGTGTATTCATACACATTGCTCTGATACGGTTTCTGGAACTTTCAACCCCTGGTCTTTTCCCACCTGGAACTTTCAACCCCTGGTCTTTTCCCCCCAGGTCTTTTCAACCCCTAGTCTTTTCAACCCCTAGTCTTTTCAACCCCAGGACGTTTCAACCCCAGGTCGTTTCAACCCCAGGTTATTTCAACCCCTGGTCGTTTCAACCCCAAGTCGTTTAATATAAGGATATACTTGCACAGAAGTTATTATTGACCAGAATTTATAACAGGATACAATTCATCTTATTGGTTCCCCCGTCCCGGCCCGCCCGAAATGTTATATTTTAAGACACTTTTGGTATTACTTTTTCAACTAAGGGCCATGCTTTGTAGTAATAGGATTAATGATAATGTGGTTGCAGCAATTATACCCGCTGGTAGCATTTCGTTATTGAAAAGGTCTGAGTTCCTGCTGATTGACGGCAATTTACCTGAAAGTATAGAGCAACCAAACTTTGTCTAACGTTAATATATACCTGACTCAATTTTGTCCAAACTTAACAGTTAGATTAACATGAATAATTGCGTTGCGTATTCAGCATCATATTACAACAATTTGAACATAAAGATCACTGTTGAGATTAATTTTAAATGAAAGTACACCATTCTTAGCGTTATGAGAGGTATTAGAGGTTATCAGAGGTATAATGATATTTCCTTAGTGTCCATTTATCTAGACTTGTATCTATTCCTTGTGCCCACAATACTGGGATGTCTCAATATGTATCTGTTGTATATAATGGTCGATTCCAGAAATTTTAGTGCGATTTTGAGATTTTTGGTAAAAATAAAAAAATACTTTGATTGTTTTGAAGAAAGGACCTACATCGGGCTATATGACTGTCAATTTGCCAAGACCAGGATCAATTATTTTTCCAGATACAGGCCTCCAAATCATTGGAGCCTGGTCAAAGATTCCATACGAATACATGTATATGTATGGAGCGTTTTTTTCTTTTATAACCTAATTAATTAATACTCCAGATATAAAGATGTGTACTTTTAATACCTTTTCTTGCAAATATCTGTTCAAAGCATTAACAAGTTTATATAAACCCCCATAAGTGTTTCCAACGAATACACCATTCCATACGAATACACCATTTCATACGAATCCAATGATGTATTCGTATGGAATTGTGTATATTTTGATACATCCTTTATGAATAAAATACCTAAATATACATGAATCAAATAGTAAATCCTTTCATAAGGAGACCATAAGAATTCAAAATTCATATTTTACCTAATACACAAATCCATATAAATATATAGGCATTCCAACGAATACATAATTCCATACGAATACATGAGTCAAAGTGATTGAAATTTCTTCCTAGGCAAGGAGGAACAACTACTTTTTCACTGTCTATTTTTTTGTTGTTCTAAAATCTTTATTCAGGAATTAATGACAATATAATGCAAGTTCACCCTAGGGGTGATTTTCCGCATGCCCTGATATCTTACAATATATTATACAGTCAGGGTTCTAGGAATTCTTCCTAATAAATTACAGTCACGGTCATATATGCACTTTCGTTCCATTTACACTTTATCTACCTTTATAGTGCGACCTAGGCGTATTTAAGTCCATTTCATAAGTCTTTATGTACATACTTTCAATAATTTTAAAAACATAGCATTAAAGATTTTTTACGAATAATATATTGAATAAAACGTGAAAAACATCAAAATTGCACTAAAATTTCTGGAATCGACCATATAGTATTAGGCAAATGCAATAATCAACATGAGTATGGCACAATAAGTGACGGGCGAGTGTCCGCCCCAAGTTTATTACAAAAGAAAACATTTCCAAATCTGAATCGTTCCGCACCGAGTAGGAGAGTGCCGGAATGCGGGAACCCTTGGTTACCTGGTTGCTACCAACAGAGTTCAGGTGTCAATGCAATGAATATATATATACATATATATTTAGTAACATATAAGGATAGATATATGGGGATATAACACCGATTCAACAGTAACTGTTGATAAATGCAGGGACGGAAATGTGCCGATTTTCTTGAATATTTTAACTAGTTCATTCATCCCAGCAATTGGTATATATATTTTTTTTAATTTGAGCTGTTAGAACGTTGGAAGCCCAACACAATAGGAGGAAACTTTTATTCCGAAAACCAAAAAGGACAAACGTTCTTTATTTTACCAATGTGCCAGAGAATGGAATGTGCTCCCACCGCCCCTGCGACGATTAGAAATAGCAAAAGAATTTAGTACAGCCTTGAAGCGATTTATTTTCCAAAGAATAGCCTAATTTTGTTGACAATTAACTGGTCCCAAATTGTCACTCAGTTATATATTGAAAGACCATATTATGAATGTTTCATTTATGTAATGATTTGAGTCCGGGTTTTCTAACTACCCAGGATACTTCCCCCTAGGCGATTTTCTCCTCTAGATGTAAAGGTAAAGAGAAAAATCATTTAGAACTGCCAAACCTCCCGTTTCGGCGGGAGATCTCCCGTTTTTGGGTGCAATATGGCAATTCCTCCTGTCTTCCCGTTTCCAAATCAAAATCTCCCCCTTTTTGCTGAAATCAAATAATTCCACCCTTGGGTACCAACAAAATCAAAATCTCCGACCTAATGCAAAAATCACATGTACCTCCTGCAGTTACCAACAATAGGATAAAGCCGCATCCTGTATTTTCTTTATGACTGCCATCACGTTGTCCAGCAAAAGCAGTGATGAGAAGAGTTAATCCCCTCTGATCCGGGTAGCCCATTTCATATATCAATTCAAAACAAACATGAGAAAGGTAATTAATACAAGTGCAATCATGTGGCAATTCGGTAGTCTGCCATCCATTCTTTTCTCTGCAACCAACCACACAGGATCGGCTAGAAAAGACTCAGTCAACAGCTTGTCTTCTACCCTTTTCAATGGTGGACGGATTACCAAGAAAGTAAATTTAAAAAATAAAATTCATGTTTTTTACAAGACAGCCTCCTGTACCAATTGAATAGATATTCAGTTTGCTTTCAGATAGCTGGAATATTATGTGAAAATGACCCTAGAATGCACCATTTTAATCCCAGTTTTAAAAAGATTTCCAGGGGGCATGCCCCCATATCCCCTAGCGGATATTACTCGCGCCTATGGCGCTCATGTCTCCCGTTTTCACCTACCCCAAATGAGCTGTTTCTTTTTTACTCAAATGACGTCGTTTGTGACTTATTTTCATGTGGCACATCACATACGTATATATATCTTATATTGAAATGTTGCCTTGAAGAGAAAAAGAGAAGGTTTTATGTCTGCTCAGTATATTTTGTGATTTCTGTGTATATGAATTTAAACTGTGAGTCAACATTACAATTCCTTTTAGTATATATATGAAAGGTGACTATCATTTTGTATCACAGAATAATTATGTCTTTTACTACACTAAATTAATATGAAATAATCAGTAATGTAATTTCCTCTAAGTAAAACAACATTTAACTGGGGAAAACACCACTCTACACTTACAGAATGCCCTTCACTAATTATTATCGAAACAATTACTCCTAAAGAAATAAATCCTGTGGGTAGAAAATGGACGTCAATTGTGCTGGTCCTTAATGCTATGTAAACAATGTCAAGGCTAATCCTTTCATCTTATTGGGTTTGAATTGTGCATGTTCTAACTCTGCATTCTAGATCTACTTAGTGTTTAAGAATATCATTCTTCAGCACACTAATCATTCTATCTATTTTTAAGAATGATTCCAGTGTTTTGATCATTTTCGTATGTTGGTATTATATGCCCCATTCTATATCATTAACAAATACAAGGCCACTATTGGAATGAAAGCGCCAGTACAGAGGCGAATTTAGTTGGGGAGCGCAGGGACACCCTTCCACCTTTTGAAATGGTTTATGATTTGTGTGGTTGTCAATCCGGATTTTATTTAACTTAATAATAAGTCGGATATACATGTTTAGGAACTCATCAGATATATATCTGCCTTACCATATAGAGAAAAAGATCATTCTAACATAACAAATACTAATCTGCTAATAATGAATAGGATACGAATATCAATAGAACCTGCTATTATATATGCATATTTTTCCTATTTCTAATAGTTATCTCAAATGCGATTTGTGTATGCAATAATTATTCTATAGGTTCGGACAGACAATTACAAAGGCAACTACACAGGCAGGCATTGTTTTGTTTGGTGTTAACGAAATGATTACTGGTGTTATAACAGAAGGAGTTGATTTAAATACAGACATGATTACCAACTCTGAGACGTGGAGGAAAAACACACAACCACACTATATCTCTTTTGTTCTGCTCACATATAGTATACTTCCTTTATTGGTGGTTATAAATGTATAATATATGTATGTATAATAAAATAAATATATACTATATAAGCAACTCAATACTGGTGTGATGGTTTGTGAAGTGTAAAGCATTGAAATAAATTGAATAAGAAAATTAGCAAACCTCCATTCATTGATAAAGGTAACCGCTGGAAGAGCTGGATTATTTCCAAAAGCCTGTCGACCACTTTATCATTTCTAATATACTTTGAAACCCTTGAAACTTTGACAAGCGATTTTTCAATTCAATATGCCTCATACCTTTTACGCAGGATTTATTGTCACACACAATGTTTAGTGGGCTAAAATAACGGAAATAAATACTGTGCGAACATTCATACATTTACAGCAGCTATTTGTTGTATTTTGATGCATCCAGGAAGGCTTTCTTTTTTATGGCTAGTACCATATTGCTGAACCCACTGGTTTCTAGACAATGTCACAAACATCCCCCTGACACCCTGCCCCCAGCCCCTACTTTCTACTTAATTGTTCAACCAACATGCCTGTACAGAAGTTAAGCCTGATCTTAAAATTGATTGCCGATTATCCTGGTAAGCGGTAAATACCAAATATATAGCTAAAATAATCAAAGAGATTCATGCTTTATAACAAATGTATGGGTTGTTTGCGATAAATCATTTCAAAATTGTGATTGTGGTAATATTAGGTAAATTTGGAAGAGCATGTTGCGCAGGTGCTGGTGTTTTTACAACCTTATCTGATTGTAAATATCAATTGATTCAAATAAGTATAAAATGATATACTGATCAATTTCATGCTTCTACTGGTATATTTTGTCTAAAATGTAAATGAACGTGTAATAATTTGATTTTCTTTGTATGCGATAAATCAGTGTTTTCTAATTGTACTACTACAGTATGCTACATTAACATCACTGTGATGTAATATGAGTAAGCAGAAGAAATACTTTCAAATCAGAAATCTATTTTCGTAGGGTGAGACCAAATGATTCATATAAATTGGTCTTGTTGCAGAAAGGAATTTCATTCAAGTCTGAAAAAATCAATACAAACAGAATCGTCATATAGTAAATGAAACAGAAAAAAATAGTCAAAAATCCACCTGTATGTAGTCTTCTCATTATTTCCTTAGCAAGCTTTGGCATATTATACCATAATAAATTATGTAAATAGCCTATGATAATGGATTGGAATATACCAATATCATTGATATTGGTATATTCCAATCCATCACTGATTATGGGCAAACTGTGTGTTGAGAGAGGACTGTGGTTGAATCAATATGGGGTTGAAAAGACCCGGGGTTGAAAAGACCTGGGGTTGAAACGACCAGGGGTTGAAATGACCAGGGGTTGAAACGACCAGGGGTTGAAACGACCAGGGGTTGAAATGACCTGGGGGGAAAAGACCAGGGGTTGAAAGTTCTAGGTGGGAAAAGACCAGGGGTTGAAAGTTCCTGTTACCCTCTGATACAAACGTATCTAGAATGAGTTATGCACAGTGCGTATATCACTAGTGAGTTACGTGGGGTAGTCATGGCAACCCATTTTCCCAGTTTACCGTCAATCAACTTGTTAGTTACACTGTACATATTCAGAAGAGATCTGAAATTTGGTGCATATATTTATATGACTGAGGGTTCAAACACCCCGAAAGTTAAGTTTCCAAAAATAGTTCTTGTGTGAAAAAAAACACTTGAAAAAAAAAGATTCATTTCTCTGTGACACATCCGACATGTTGCAGGATCAACAGGGCTTTAGACTCTTAACCCAAGTAATCAATAATTCACTCAAGGATTAACTAATTGATGGATTGAAGCAGTACCTGTGGACGCCACAACTGTTGTGTAGCGACGAATGTATATATATATGTTATTCTGGGCGAGTAAACTAATGACTTATAGTTAAGTCATTTATTATATTATGCCTTTAATGATCTCATCTAATGGTGTAAAAGGCGTTTTGTAGACTTTTCTAGATGGCTGGGTTGGGTATATAACTCAGTGTAATACGCATGCCACTCTATGTATCCCACTCATATGCGCTGTTTCATATCAAATACATATATGTGATATATGTTATTGAAATTGCATAATTATACACTATTTTACCAGTACCCTGCATGTAATGTGTTACAGGAAAATGAGTCAAAAGTCGCAAAATTGATATTTTTCAAAGTCTTTTATTCAAAAGAATGTTCTCCTTTTTGGGAGCTTACAGACGTATATAAATATTATATGTACCAAATTTCAAGACAGTGTATAAAATCTATCAGCAACAGCATTGAAATTTATTGTAGTATTTTATTGTACTTGGTCTTAGAACTTTAATCTCACACAATAAAATGGGAAAACCTTCCTATGATCATGATAAAAGATCAATTGTCCACCCATCAAAATCATAGGAATATACATCAGAGTACTGATTCAAGACCACAAAACAAACTAACAATACTTTCGAAAATTCACCAAGGTACTCGTGAATTCACAAACACATAAGGAAGGATCCGTATCTGACCTCATCTTGGGCATGTAGCTTGTGCTATCTAATTAGCTTAGGTTAGTTCACTATACCATTTATTATATCTTATTTAACTTCATTTCATTTTGTTAGAGACGCTCTGGAAGAGCTATGGTTTTCATAGAAGAGAGGCACCCTTTTCCGGTGTAAAATGACTGTAAGAGTGATAAATACATAAATTTGTGCACACTTCCGGAAATAAACATTATACATACATATCTTTGCGTTTCTAAGGTCACCCTATGAAGTATATTTAGATACTTTACTAGTAATTGTCCACCCAGTAGTATCACAAACATTGTTTTCAAGAAATATTAGAGAAATACTTTTTAGGTTTCCTAAAATGTTTAATTCGTTGGAATCCACTTAATCACATCTTTCCAGAGATATATGATGATATCTCAAAAGGACTTTTGTGCAAATTATGACTAATCTTTCTGTTACAGATCACAAATACACAATAGGCAATAGGAGGGTGTTTCTACCTCGTGTAAAATAATTGAACAAGGTGTTTATATGATAACTGGTGAATCTGCCAGCGAGCAATCAGTAGTGCCCCCGTGTGGGGTGCGGGCAAAACAGCTTCTTCCTTACACCTACAAAAAACATGTTGTTGACATGATGGGTATTCACAAATAGAACTTCCTATATCATGTCGAGCATGAGCGGCTGATGTGGGGATGATATATGTGCCTGGAGTCGGGGCTAATTCCACTCACTAAAGATCCATGCGCTGTTTGCATTATTGATGTTGTTTCACTTCCAGCCGTGGCATCCATCTTTGTTCTGGTGTAAATCTGATTGGTCGCCCGATCAGTAGCGACAGCGCGTTACCAGGGGACGTTTACAGGCTCGAGTTATCACATGACTTCTAGTGACTTGTAAATAAGTAATGGACACTTTTTACTGTTGTAATTCGTTAAAAATCACGTCTTGTTGTATGGAAGCTTGGCAGGGAATGCATTTTGTACTCAGTTCTTGTCCCCCAACGGGATTTCTTGACGGTTGGTTTATTTCTTTAAAAGTGGAAGTGGTAATTGAAATGCCAACTGTAATTGGAAAAGGTACATATGAATACCTTGATTAGTAACACCTATAACAAATAACTATGATTTACTTAACCTGCATGGGTTTCTTAGCTTTTACATTTTTGTATTTTTTAACTTTTTTATTCATCTACTATCTATCTATCGCTCCTTATATTTTAGATTTAGTTCAAAGCTGGATTACGATAAAGAAATTCTTACTAAATTTCCTTATGTCATGGATTACGATAAAGAAATTTTTACTAAATTTCCTTATGTCATGACTCATATATATAAAGATATATATGAAGCTAGCCATTTATTGTATTTTATCAAAAATTCAAAAGAACCCGAAATAATGATAATTTAGATATTGTAATTAGTATCATCTCTTCATTCTTTTTTATTTCTTTGGAGAACCGATTTTGAGAAGTATTTCGGTTGAAGGTCGACCTTGCTCTTGAAAATGAGTGTTATATAGGTTCCTGAAAAATTTCAATATACTGCACAATGAGCCTGCAGTTCAGCATTGTTATATGCAGTAGGCATCGAAGATGCGATTAACCCAATGTACTGTTCATTGTATATCCTTCAATTGAGTTGAGATGAAACTAATATATTGCTGATATGTGGGTTTATCCTGTTATTTGGGTTTCAAATGTGTGTGTATGGCGGGGGCGGTGGGGGGTAGAGGGGTAGAGGGAGGGGATAAGCTGCCCTTTCACACACCCAAATACCCATCCAACCAATCAACCATCTCATCTAAAGTTCTAAACATAATGTAATAACACTTTGTTCCTATATTTACCCTGAACTCAGTTTACCTGATTTTATTTAAACTCCTGCCGATTTCCTCCTTAATGTATTAGTTCTCTGTAGCTGAACGTTCGGTTAACCGTCACGTATTCTGATTGTCTCCCAGATGCAAGTGGAATATATATAGTATAAAATACAGTCTAGGCTCAGAGCCTATCAGATCAAATATGAATGGTACGTTATTGATTGGACGCCTAATGTGCTAATTTCTTTCCGGGTCCTGGAGTAGGCATCCACATGGGATTCTAATGGCATTTTGCGGTTTGGAGTGAGAGACTTTCCCTCAGTTTGGAGGGACTCTCTCAACTCTGAGCCTAGACTGGAGAGGCTTTCCCCCAGTTTGGAGGGACTCCCTCAACTCTGAGCCTAGACTCTATAGATTTTCAATATTTATTCAAAATAGATGCAGGTTAATGGGTGCCACCATCTCCCTTCCGGCCATGTCACACCCATCCTTCGATTTATTTAATGTACTCATGTTTTCATAAACATGCTTTTTTCTTAATTGATGAGAGAAATGATAGTTTTGTTCTGATTATATATAACTGGGTAGGAATACCAATCAAGAGCATGAAGTAACACTAGCTTAACCACTCGAAAGCAATGAGCCATTAGCAAAGAAATGACCTAATTGATACAGTGCTTATATAGGGGATTTGCATGTTGAATCTTGATTCGCATGAAATTATCGGAGTTGTCAGTGTCAAATCTATAGCGTGGTCTATATGAGCAATAGCCCTATTCTTATTGTCATTATGTATATATGTTGACATGGAATAAAAGTTGTATAATAATAATAATTAATTGTTGCTGCAATGTTAATATTCATGGGTTATACATGCATATTTCCATAAAACAAGCCTTCCTTTTTCCCCATCATGCATTTGGTTTTATAGATAATTTGCACAAGCAGTACATATTTTTATGTCAGAGCTGAACTGAATCCATCCCAGCATGCACTGTAACAGATATGGGCAGTTGCACATGCAAATCCCCCATTGGCCTTGACTGTGGAATTAAACCATCGATTCGCCTGTAAAAGTTGCTTTCTCTCCGGAAGATATTCAATCTGAACCTGTAGCATGATACATTATTTCAGAGCAAAACTAGAAAGAGAACTTTAAGTTGCACAACTAAAGATTTTCTATGAGTCATTTGACCAGAATTGTGGAGTATTTTGCCCAGTTGCCTTTGGTACGGGGCTCCATAAATGTGCACATTTATATTCCATAAGATTGACTTTGTCATAATTAGTTGACAATGCAGTTTTAAACCTGTCATTGCAACATTTATAATAGTGCTTGATTTTACACACAAACATATATATATGAGAAGTTCTATGATTATAGTTAAATAAACTCCCTAATCATGACCTTAGAACACATAGATATATTCAGCACCCAGCCTTGAAATTCGGTAGATGTATTGGTATGACTGTGTGCGCTAGGCAACCTAACAACATTCTAACAACATTGAAATATTTTGCGAGAATTTTGCGAGGACTCATTTAATTATATCTGTGATAAATCACACATAGGGGTCGGAGCGTCAGAAAATGTACAATCGGGAGGTCTACACGTTTAGTAAATTCTTCTAAATTAGACGGGAAAATGTTCTATACTAGGTATATATACGAATATATTTGATATTGCCTTGATTCATACAATCTGTTCGGGTATGTTTAACTAAATTTTGAACCTAATTATTGACTTAGATTTTTTTTTATAGAGAATTGGGGAATGCGAATTGTACATTTTCTGGCGATTTCACCAAGGATTGTAACGCAACAGGCCCCTGATATGGGAGTAGGATAAGTGTAAGGCAGTGTTGTGGATTTTTGCCATGACAGCAGAAATCCAAGCTAAATGCACAGAAGGGAATCGCGTCATCATAGACACAGCAAAATGCACAACAGTCTGACTCCGAGGCCTGAGACGATTCCTTATATTCGACCTCGCGCTTTGCCTTTGAGACAGAGCGGGAGAGGCAGAAGCAAAGGGGAGAGGAGGAAATCGGTCAGAAATGGGCCGAGGTTTCCTTAGGGTGTTTATCTAAAAATACACCACAAAATATGGCTACCGTATGCCATGAATATTGCAAAGCTGACATATGACTCTGAGGCTATCATTTATTTATTGTGGTGCGGTGTGGGTGGCCCTATGGCTCAACAGCAGGTAGGACTGAATGCCATGAAGAAGGGGCAGACGGAACATGGGGCAGGAGACAAAGCAGTTGATCAGAATAGCACAGAATAGGCACATAGTGACAATAGGGGACTTGCATCTCCGCCATCTTGAATCTTGATTTGCATAGAATTATGCCAGTTGTATGCCATGTTCAACATGGAATATTTAACAATGATCTCATATTAATAGCCATGTTCCATGCTTTTATGAATGATTCCATAAACTAATAGTTCATTTTCCCCATCATGCATTTGTTTTTTCATAGATAATTTATACGAGCTATGATATTGGTGCAATGATTCTTGCTATATATATAGATAATATGTATGTCAGATTTGAACTGAATCCATCCCAGCATGCACTGTACTAGACATGCGCACTGAGACATGCAAATCCCCTATTATCATTAATGATTTCAGGTCAATGTGTAGGTGCCTTAGACAAATACAGATTCTAGTATACTACTTACATCTCGCTATAGAGTATACTATCCACTAATGTCTTCAAATGCACGTGTCACAAGTCACAAAATTGATAGTTTTCGAAGTGTTTTATTCACAAGATGCCTTTGTGAGAATGTTTTCATTCCTCGGGTACTTTACGCTGTTTGTAGCATGAATGCACTTACCAATTTCAAGACAGTGTATTAAATATATTCATTCATTTCTAAGGCCATCCTATAGAGTATATTTATTCACTTTACTAGAGAATGTCCACCCAGAAATATTGCAAACATTTTTTTGGACAAGATCTTTATTCAGTGGTAAATACAAAGTAACCAACAAACAAGATCGTCCCTTAGAACGGTTTTCCTCATGCTCTGAACGTTATTGCTATATACTCTTGGCCGATTTCTTTTTCAAAAATAGAAATATCAAACTTAAAATATAGAAGTACTTTTTTTACATGTCCTACTGTTTACCACCATTGGAATCTGCTTGATCTCATCTTATATGCTGGTATCTCAACATGATCATTTATCTCAACATTTAAGAAAACGATTTTTATGGAACAATGAGTACATTAAAACATGGAAAGATTAAATATTACATCGTAGGTGTGAAAAGACATGATGCTATCAGTGGAATTGTAACATACTTCTAGGGAAGCAATTTGCTATACAGACAATGCCGATTCTTGTTCCTACAGTAGAAAGTTCCTACCTAAGCCAGAGAAAAAAGCTTAGGAAGGAATATTTTTAGTGACGATGTACCTAGTTGGACCTAATTTGCTTCAATATAGTATTCAACATGGTTGATGATTCAGCTACTACCTCCCCCTCTACTATACAATTATCATATATTTTGTTTTTACAAAAATCTCTTTTTTTCCCCACATAACACCCTCATTTTTTATATCAATTTGTTATTGTATACTCAAAACGCCAATAACTAAATATGCATTTGTATTTTACCTAATTCTATTCTCAAATCATCTCACTTCAAACTTTGAATTTGTTTAATCAACTGAAGAAAACCTCCACCAGGTCAACACATCTGAATTACAATGTATCAATACAAGCCCAACATAAGCCAAATATACCTTGCTAATCAGACAAGACATTATTACTACGCACTAAAAGGTGTATCACCTGCCTTTTGTATGGGCGGGCATGAGATCTTGTGTGGGAGAATCAACGTGTGAAATCTGAGTGCTGTTTACTTCTGATTTATTTCATCGAAAGGTTTTTCCTGCTCGTTCTCCCTTAGTCCTCAGCTTCGACCTACTACACCTGCAAAATGAAATCAGATTCTGAAAGGGAAGAGATGAATCTATAACACTTGTTAGCTTTGTAATTCTGCAAGGATTAGTTCATTTTAGTTCAGAAGCTCGAACACGACCAAATATAGTTATGTGCAAGATCTCCCAAACGTCGGACCCCTCAATAAACAAACCTACAACTTACTCCTCCGTCCCTGTCCTTCTTCTGTTCTGGGCTAAATCTATACCTTGAGATTTATTTTATTATCATTATTCTTTTATTTTGGCAGCAGACCTTGTGGAGTAAATATAGAAACACAGCTTGGAGGTGGTATATATGTACTTGTTTTCCTCATAGACGCTTAAAAAGTCATGCCTTGTCAACGGCTGCAGATTTGCCTCACGCCTATGAAGAAAACGTGTTCATACCAACTCCTCATGCAGTTCTATCTATCATATTCACATAAATAGAAGTGGAAAGTCTCCCACTTCTCCCTCTTCTTAAAGAATCCTGTTTAAACTACTGTTCACGCAGACTATAGTCACTATAAACTGGAGCACTTGAGTGAGAGCAGCAGGGAGGGAGCTGTGTACATTTTGTCACCGCATGCAAATGTGATTTCTACATGCAGATTGCAGCACTAAAAAGCTGTTGCCCGCCCGCCTGCTCGTGTTTTCATGTGCTTCGTTAATCCCCCCGGGGTCTTTAGTAGTCCTGAGTGTATTAAGCCACCAAGCAGGCAGATAGGCATAGATGAAATGAAGACATTTTTTATTGTCTATCAGTGTTTTTCTGGGTTCACGACCCACATGTATAGTCCCTACGTTATACTACATGCCTACAACTCCATCCTCTATCCTGAACGACTTCGGTATATTTTTCCTCCCGACGATTGAGACATTGAAGACTGGGAATCTATGTATTGAAGCACGGCGTTGTATACCCATTCATCACTATAGTTTTACCCCAATATCTCTATAATGTGTCATCGTTGGTCTTATCTTTGATAAGTCTTGGTATTCATCAATGACTTATTCGATAATTGATTACGCGATTAAACAAAGATTCTATTATTTCACTTGAGTTATATGGCACTGTAATTGATTTTTTCTCTAGTATAGAATAACGCGGGTATCGTGGTTAGGGTGAGATGTATTGATCAAGGTTCCCTAATTAAGCTGAGAGGATCATTGTAATAATGAGAACTTATGGAAATAAAAAATCAAACTAAGAAATCGTAATTAATATGTTACTGTAACATTGAACACTTTCGGTTATGAGAGAATATATTTAATATGCACTGTCTAGAAATGTGGTACATCTATTCAAACGCGCTAAAGGGCTAGATACCCCTACAAAGAGATCTATCTTGTAAACAGAACACTTAAAAAATATAAATTTTGCGACTTATGACTTATTTTTCTTAACACAGCACAAATATTTTGGGGGTAATCCTCCACTGCAAGTTAGACTTCGAGTGGTGTTTGAATTCTACTTTTAATTCATATATAACCAATTTCACGTGGTAATAATAAAGCTTATGTGATCATGTCCTATTCCTGAACAATAGTTCTCAAGTTCCTATATTTTACATATAATATGATGGATTGCAACTCGTTATGATAAAAACTTTTAAAAGTTTTCAAAAGGTGAATATTAAGTGTTAATGATTTATCATACTCCTCTGAATATTTATATATCTTATTGTCATGATGAAGTATATTTTGTATTTTGTACGAGATTAAAATGATTAATCCTGTTTTTGCTGTCTTCATGATGAAGTGTATTGTAATGTAGGTTTCGCCAAAGCCGTTGGTTATGTGGGTATACATATTGTATAGGCTTAAAAATGATTAATTTATTTTCCTTTTCAAAATAAAGTTGTATCAATCAAATTTTGCATATTTTCTCGACATGAAACGTGAAATAGTTGAGAAATAAAACTTTTTCAAAAAGTATTTGTCTGCATGTGCCCATCGCTCATTATACCTTATCCATATAAGGGAGGTAGATTTACCTCCTTGTCTATATATAGGTGATGTGTCACAGGCAAACGAGTCACAAGTAGCAAAAATGTTTCCATTATTGGAGTGTTTAGCGCTGTTAGTTAACTCTAACTTTCTAACTTCTTCTTTAGCATGAATACATGTACCAAACTTGAGGATAAGTTAATACACCACAAGAAAGGGTTCCGACGGATCCTCGAAATATGAATGTGGCCTTTTATTAAACCTTGTAGCAAAAACAATCCAACCAATTTTACACATTTTTTGGTCAAATGACTTTTAGATGAGTTAGAAAAGAACGGAACATATTGAGAAAGTCTTTTTGACCAACGTTAACTGAGAGTACGGCTTTAAATCTATTCATTCAGTCTAAACATTACATACCACATGATGCCGTTTGTAGCCCAGTCTGATAAAAGATTTATAGCATAACATGACATTCAATTACCCCCGTTGCATAACAATCTGCGATTAGCTTTTTCAGTGATATTATTGAGCTCGCAGATTGTTATGCAACGGGGGCATTGAATATTACCATGAAGTCAGGTTCAACCAAGACATATTACTGATACAAAGAGACTACTTTAAGCATCTAGTAATTATCATAATAATATTCATTACTAAAAATAGTACAATAAGAATGAGAATATTTTTGATTACCTATACAAAGACACCCTTTTAAGCATCTAGAAAAGAAGATAATATACATATCATATGATTAATATAATTAGGAACACTAACTGTTATTCTGGTTTGATTGCCTGATACATACGTGTACATATGTAATATAATAGATAACTAGCTAGTTTCCCTAATGGTGATGTGTTACTGAGAAATGAGCCATAAGTCGCAAAGTGTTAAGAAGTATTAACAACTTATTCACACGATTAAATTTGGGTGTATAACACTTTAAGTCGCATGAATTCATTTACCAAATTCCAAGACAGTGTAATTAATTTATCGTGTTTCTAAGGTCATCTTATGGAGCCCTAAAAGTTAACATATTCGAAATCCACTTAATCCCATCTTTCTAAATAAGATGGTGTCTCAAAATCCATTTTTTCGACTTATATGACTCATTTTTCAGTGACACATCACAATTTCCCCCTTCCTCCACAGGGACAATGTTCTTGTCAATCTGACTGTGGGAAGGATTCCTGCCCAATTATTCTCCCCGTGTATTGAGTAATCTCTAGTCCTCCTTATCAGCGCGCCAGCCAGGCTTCTCGTCTCTACCATGCAACAGCCTTCCTATAAGCGTCAGGGCGTCAGAATATGTACAATTGGCAGCTATATAAATTCTGCTAAATTAGGCTGAAAAATGATAAATACTAGGTATACCTGAGGGACTTTTTTGTATTGGGCAGATGCAAATGATCTGTTCGTTCATATTGAGATGTAGTTTGTACCTGAGTTTTGTCTTGAATTTGGATTATTTGAGAGGATTGGTGAAGTCGAATGGTACATTTTCAGGCGACTTGACCCATATGTACATCTTTCTTTCCGAGTGTTGAATCAGTTGTATCAATGCGGATGAACAGGCATTGAGTGAGAGTGGAGTGGGGAGAGGAAGGAGGCCACAGCAAACTCCTCTCGCAAGAGAGAGGGCAAGACATGGAGAGAGGAGAGAGAGAGGGAAAGAGAGGGAGAGAGAAGGAGAGAGGAGAGAGAGGACGAGAGAGGAAGAGAGAGCAGGAGAGAGGAAGGGAGAGGAAGAGAGAGGAGGAGATAGTGAGAGGAGACAGCGGGAGAAAGTTTGTTTGTTTGTTTATTTATTGATAGCATTTCATTAGGACAATGATAATTCTCAGCGTATCCAAAATATTACAAAAAATCTTACAAATTCTTATTAATAATTACAAGTAACAAAGTTACAAAGTGTGGGGGAGAGAGACACAGAGAGAGGGAGAGAGAGATAAGGAGACGGGGAGAGAGAGGACAAAGAGAAAAAGAAAGAGAGAGGGGGAGAGAGGGGGAGAGAGGAGGAGAGAGGGGGATAGAGAGGGAGAGAGGGGGAGGGACTGAGAGGGACAGAGAGGAAGAGAGAGGGAAAGAGAGGGAGAGAGAGGGAGAGATAGGGAGACGAGGAGAGAGAGGACAACGAGAGGGAGAGGAAGGAAGAGAGAAGGAGAGGGACAGAAAGAGATGGGGAGAAAGAGGGAGAGAGATAAGAGAAGAAAAGAGAGAGGACAAAGAGAGTGAGAGAAAGTAAGCGAGAAGGAGAGGGACAGAGAGAGAGGGGAGAGAGGGAGAGACAAAGAGGCAGGAGAGGGAGAGAGAGGGAGAGAGAGAGAGACAAAGAGAGAGAGGTGAGGGGGAGAAAGGGAGGGAGAGGGAGAGAAAAAGAGAGAGGAGATAGGGAGACAGAGCGGGAGAGAGAGGGGTAGAGAGAGGGAGAGGGAGGGGAGAGGGGAGAGAGAGGGAGAGAGAGTGAGAGGGAAACAGAGAGAGAGGGATGGAGGGGAGAGGGAGAGAGATTAAAAGGAAAGAGAGAGAGGGAGAGGGAGGGGAGGGGAAGAGAGAGAGGGAGAGGAAAAGAGAGAGAGGGAGAGAGGGAGAGAGGGAGAGAGAGGGATAGAGAGAGAGGGAGAGGGAGAGGGAGAGGAAGAGGGAGAGAGAGTAACTGTAGAGCTGCTTCAGCTGAACTCTACCCATCCTATAATAGAGCCGGAGCAGATGATACGTCACCGATGCTCCGGGCGTCCACTCATCCCCTGAGTAATGCCAATGTATGAAATAGGTCCCTGGTGGCGGGCACACTGCACTACTCTGATTGCAGATATCCAGCCTCTTATGTCCATGAATTATTTAAGGACATTCTTTTGAAGCAACTCTATATTATCATCGAGTCCTGACACCTACACACTCAATGCACAATGCCATGATACTCAGACAGTGGGATACAGCACTATCAAGGTTGACTGAAAGCAATAAAAACCTCACGTGGAATGTATGTACATTTGTAACGGCTGGGTCATATTGTATCTATATATACTGTAATATATAAAGCAGTTACCACTTTTCTGTTCGGAGCCATCATACTGCTTTATACAAATTTTGTTTCTACTAATCCAACGATATTGAATGGGCATTTTGGGATTTTAACAGTGATAATACAATTAATTACAATTAATTACAATTAATTTCACCCCTTTTAGGTATTGGGAAAATGGGCAGAGAGGGTTCCCTTGTTCTACATAGGGTTCCCCATACGTCACTGACGTCACAAACTCCAGGATGTAGGGGTTGCCTGATCTAGAAAGAGATAAGAGCGGAGAGAGAGAGGGAGAGAGAGTGAGAGTGAAAGCGCGAGAGGGAGCGGGAGAGAGTGGGAAAGAGAGTGAGAGAGAGGGAGAGAGAGGGAGAGAGGGAGAGTGAGGGAGAGAGAGGGAGAGAGAGGGAGGGAGGCAAAGCGAGAGGGAGTGAGGCAAAGGGAGAGGAAGGGAGGGAGAGGAGGGAAAGGGAGGGAGGGAAAGGGAGGGAGGGAGAGGGAGAAAGAAATTGGGGACATGAAGATAGGGGGCAGAATGAATGAGAGCGGAATGAGAGCGAAAGAGAGACAGACAGACAGACAGACCGAGACAGAGACAGAGTGAGGTGGGGTGGTGAAAACAGAGACATTTAAGAGGGGAATGGTGGAAGAGATCAAAATGAAGGCAGAGAAGTGGGGATGGAGGGGCGGAAGATAGTGGTGCGTGGGGAGAGGGGGCGGAAGAAGGGGAGACAGAAGAGAAAAGGGATGAGAGAGTGAGAGTTGAGAAAGAAGAGTGAGAGATGTAAATAGAGAGTGATCGAGAGATAGATAAATATATGCTCAAGAGATTGTATTAAGGGAGGGGCGTGAAAGGAAAGGGACGAGGGAGAGACAGATAGACAAGGAGACAGGAAGGAGGTATCGAAAGAGAATCTATGGGAAAGGGAAGGGTAGAGGGAGGATGAGAGAGATATTTACCGATTACTATCCGAACTATGCACTGGCCCCTTTTCGACAGACAACCGTCACAGATGGGTAAATTGCTATCACATTTTAAATAACAAGCTTATATTATATACGTATAATTCTTCATCTTTATATATAAAGAGAGAGGCATACTGTGATAATTAGATCAAGAAAATTAATCATACGTTCTTCTCCACAATACATTGAACAAATCTAAATATATCTGTCACTGAAATGCGAAACATTGGAATATCTATGAATCAGGTTTAAGGGCCAATTACAGAAATTACAAAAAGTGAAGGAAATCTACAAATTTAATCTATTATCAGTGTGTATTTTATCTACTCTTCATTTTTGCAAAGTAAGTTCTCCCCTTCTAAACTGCCACCACCCTTCGTATTATAATACAAATCATCTCGACCACATTTATTGGGGGATATGGGTGAGGAAACCGCAGGAAACATGCGATTGGAAAGCCTCGCCACTGAGCTGTGAGCCACAAAACCACCATGTTACTTTCCCCCTGCAGAAGGCATGCTAAGTCCTACTTAGCCTGGTTTCTCCCTTCTCGTTTTGCCGCATGACACATTCCAGCAGAAATGAATTAATTCAATCACGAGTTTCCACAATTTGTTCATTACCGCTTCTAAATATAGCCTGTGACGGTATGTGCTTGGATTGGGCACATGTAGGGAGGGAGGGTTTATTTTTATACTAGCCTAGATCCATGAGGTTCAAATGGAAAATAACCCGAGGTATTAAATTCAACGACAAGAATAGCAAGATTTGGAAAAGACTTGAACAAGCGCTTGAATCTCTTCCTTCCACTCAAGATTTGTATTAATAGTTATTTTATTTAACCTTATCTATTTACACATTTTTTTAACCTTATACTAAATGACCCAGTCCAATCAATGGTTTGTCAAGATTGGGATGTGTACCTTAATTGTTTATTTATTGTAGTTGTACAACACTTTTTTCAGTTTCAGTGGAGCGCCAACAACTCCTCTTATTGAATGTTTTTAGTAATTTCCGTGTCCAGTTTCCAAATTATTAAACCTTTTCATCTGAAATCTAAAAGACTTAGGAATCACTGATTAAAACATTGCAAATTACTCCACTATTTGTAATCATGAAAAGTATAAACAGTAAACTGTACTCATTTAAAAGAACTGAAATCCAGAACCATAAAATCTTAAACCACAAGAGTTTTCAACAACTATACATTATAATCTTCAAATCAAGTTTCAAACTGGCTAAACATTTTCATCTGTATACGCAAGTAATAGCCTATAGGGATGAAACAGGTAAAAGATGTATTTTGGTCTCTTACCAAAGGAACAAAAATGGTTTCTTCCTTTATCTACCCCTACATGGGCATGCACCAATAGCTAACAAGCTTGTTTGACAAAGTGACATACTAAGGGTTATGACTGACTTTACTATATTATCTTCCATTCTTTTCACCCATGTTATGCACCAGATAGATGTGAAGTAATTTAGTAATTCAATTTTACTATAGTAATTTTGTCATGCAGCCCTGGGAATTCTAATTTTGATCTGAAGAACAGACATACTTGGTGTATTACACGAAATATTCTGTGTGGGGAAATGAACTATAATCTAATCTTAGTTGTGTGCCGCGTCAGATATCACAGCATCTTCGTTTTCCCTGCATAACAAATATTACCCTGTAAGTGCATCAACACACACCAGTACTCAATCTACTTAAGTGCAAATATCTCTTCTCGTGCCTACATATCGTTATCAGACTCCTGGCTGAGGATCTGGGTTGTCATGACAAACTGTGACACAAGGTCAAGGATATCCTTTGGAATCAGAGAGACTCAACCCACATTGCACCCAAATCCTTCAGGGACCAATCTATGAAGCGCAAAGTGTTACTATACGTTATTTGTCCCTTTGTGTTAGATGGAGAGCCAAATTATATATAATTATATACAGACCGAATTAATAAATAGCACTGCCAACCCTAGGACATTTTTTATTCGTCCTCTACTTTTTAACTCTGTATTTATTAATTTGGTCTTGGAATTTTTAAATTCTATCTCTACATTTTAATTTGGTCTTTGTTTTTTAAAAATTCTTTTGTGTATATACAATACGGTATATTCGGTCTTTTAATTGTGTCCATTATTTTGCATTTCTGTCACATCTTTTAATTCTGTCAAATTTGCACCTTTTAATTCAGTCTCAGAATCATTTTAGAATTTGTCAATGTATTTAATAATTGTGCAGCTGAATTTCTGTATTCTGCCCCCCCCCCACCATTTATTTATTCCGTCTCTATTTTAAAGTAATTTTGTCCATATATTTATTAATTATGTCACTCTATGTAATAGAAAAATACAGCATAAGGCAGGTAAGGCTTGGGTGAAATATGGATGAAATCACTGTAGAATGTACTAGAATCGCCAGCTCTACATTTTTCGAAAATTCTGCTAAATTAGCCTGAACAATGATAAATACTGGGTATATCTGAGTATATTTGGTATTGTATTGATTCTGAAGATCTGTTCTATTATATTGAACTGTAAGTTGAAGTTGATTTCTGTCATAAATTTGTGTTATTTGAGAGGATTGGTGGAGACGAATGGTACATTTTCAGGCTCACCCATATCAAACTTCACCTCACTGGTGCCCAGTCTCTCGTTCTCATTTATCATTAATACTCGACCAGATCTAGAAGTAGATTTCCACCAGTTTGCCTTTTGATGAATCACAGACACCGAAATTCAATATTTTGCTCCTACATTTCTTACAGTTCGTTGGCTACTTTTAAAATCCATATCTAGCGACCTCCTGACATTGCGAAAGCACTTGAAAAAAAGTTTTAAGAGCAAGAATTTTAAGAAGAGAACAAATAAAAACTGAAGGAGGTGGGTCCTAATATTTCTCCATAGCATTGGGTAGTTAGCTATTTTACTGTTTTATCGCATAGTTTAATATTGTACTCGTTATGTAATGCTAAATATTAGAGAAACATGTCTTGACAATGCCGACAACTCCTAGAAGAGAGTATTTTCTCGAGAACAATGATGCATTTAGCTGGAAAGGGTTATGATTGAAAGTATGCCACTATTTAAGCTATCAGTTAACGTCGGTAAAAAACAAAATATGTTCTACATTTTTTTTCCATTCTTTTCCAATCTAAAAGTCATTTGACCGAAATTTTGGAGGATTCTGTTGAGTTGTTTTTGCTACAGGGCTTATTTGTATTTGGAGGACCCGCCCGAATCTTTTCTTATGATAACTTCACTTATTATCGCTGATGTTTTCGCATGGCTGTCTCTACTTCAAATTCTTGTATGAACATATAACAGCAGCATAATATTGATGAATTCAGTCCTATAAGTCATAATATGAGTGAATTTGGTAAGTTTTAGTTAGTCATAATAGCTGAGAATGCAGCTTTAAGGTAACTGCAGGAAGGACTGGTTTTTATCCTGAAGCTTGTCTGCCATTTGTAATGTGGCACAGCAAAATGAGTCTGAAGTCGTAAAATAAGAATTTTGAGATACCATCCTATTTAACAGATGAGACCAAGTGGATTCCAATGCTAAGATATTCAATAAATGTGACCTGCTCTGCGATTATGGGTCTTATAGGTTTTTACTTGGATAGCCCTAGGGGCATTATTTAACAGGAAAACTGTTAAAAACACAAAGTTTACTAAAAAAACCATTGAAAATGAAATTTTTCACAGATTATAGCGTGGCGGAAAACTTTGGAGAAAATTTTGTTAGTGTTGCCATGGTAACCATGAATTCAATGGAACGTCCAAATCATCAATAATGACGTTTAACAGGATTCTGGTTTCCATGGAAACCTATATGTCATCAAATTGTTTCAAATTTAAATAAAGTCGAAAGAGAATTTTCTGATGATTAAGATACTGAAAACAGATTTGAATTACTTAAATTTTCAGAAAAATGGCAATATATTATTTAATTAATTAATTTTAATTATTAAATGATGCACATTTTGAAATCATATAAGGGTTTAACTAAAGTTCGGCAAGTAAAAACCGTACAGCAGTTTTGGCTATTTACCCCATTTCAACACATCATATTTCAGAACTTCATATCTCGGCTTCTGTTTTTCGTATCAACATAATTTTTGCAGCATATTATGTCCTAAAACACATTTTACATTTCATATCCAAGCACATAAGACCCGTTTTCGCAGAGCAGGTCACAAATGCTTCTATATCTATATTTGAAAAGAAAGTTAGCGATATTTCTGGATGGCTTATCACTATACTAGCAAGGTTGTTTAAGATATACGCGGGTGTCAAGACACACGCCACCTAGTGGTTCATTTTTTTCTTTTAAATATTTCTTTGTTATCATAAGATTAGATGTACACGATTTTCACCATCTACAGTTTATTTTTCGTTACATCTGTTTTAAGTTATTATATGTTTTTAAGATTTTATTATCATTGATTATGCTGTGTAATTACTGAAAATGAGTGCCATGGCCAAATTTAGATGGCGACGTATGCTTTCCCCCCATTAAATCGGAGCATATGACTTCAAACTCATTCATAGAACATTTTGGGGAAAAGTCAGCGGTCAATTTCTTTTAATATAGTATTTAAAAGTTAGGTAGTTATGTGTTTAAAATACACCATTTTCCCATAGACTCCCATACTACAATATTGTTATTTACAGCGACTGAAAAAAACTAAGTTGATGAGGTAATCTTTTTTTTTTCGATTTCATTCTTTCTTTAATGTAGAAAGGGATACTCCCTGAAAGTTTTGTGCAAATGTCAGTGGAGACTCTTTTTTCATTGAGCACCCGCATATACCTTTGAATATACTCCTTAGGATAACCTAAGAAATGCATGTACATATATCCAATAGTCACTCTTGAAATTTGGTACATATATGTTTCGATTAATAGCACTAAACAGCCCAAAGATAAAACTATTATAAGAAGAGCTCTTGTGAATAACACATTTTAAAAAATATCGATTTTACTATTTACAACTAATTTTTCTGTCCTTTCTATGTTACATATTGAATTGAACATATAATACTATCATTTATTTTCACCAGAAACTGTACAAAAAGGAGACATACGTCTGAAAGGGGACTTCTAGTATGTTCTTGGACCAGACTACTTAACCTATATTAAGAGAAATTAAAAAACAAGAACTACTGGTTGTCAGCTAACTAAACATAAGTTTAATTTCTACAGTTTCTACAGAAAATGGCTGAAATTTAATATGTTTTTGTCTTCTTTTATTCAAATGAAGTAGGTTCATGTCAGCTCTTTTCTTATTATTGAAAATAATACGTATAGGTAATACAGAATCTTCTAAACTACTCTAGGTAGTGATGTGTGGTTTCAGTTGGTAACAGAAGGATCAATGAAAGCGACAGTTCTATTTTCTGGCCGTCCTGTGCACTGATTGGGTAATTACCCCACACGTGTACTCCCAGTACTCCCTGCAGCCCAGGCACTGTTTTGCCTCCCTAAACCACACCCATCCTCCACAACCCTTTTGATCTTGGGTTTATTTCCAAATTGGGACCTAGAGATCTAAGAATACACAGTGGCGACATTAATTCCATCCAGCTGCGCCAATAATAGACCGAAGCCATTATATTTCTATGTCTTCCTTAGTTCCAGTCTAGGCTCAAATTTGAGAGATTCCCTCCAAACTGAGGGGAAACCTCTCCAGTCTAGGATCAGAGTTGAGAGTGCCACCAAACTGAAGGAAAGCCTCTCCAATCTTGGCTCAGTGTTGGGAAAATCCCTCCAAATCGCTCAAAACCACAAAATGATATTAAATCTGATTATGACACCTAGTCCAGGAACAGGAAAGCCATTAGCGCAGTAGACCTCCAATCACTCACATACCATTCTTGTCTGATCGGGGAGGTTCTGAGCCTATACTGGTATAGACTGGGTACCTATTATGGGACAGGTCATCAAAAAATGTACAATCAGCAGCTCTACACATTTAGTAAATTGTACTAAATTAGACTGAAAAATGATAAATACTAGATATATCTGAGTATTTCAGGTATTGCCTTGAAAGAAAAAAATCTTCACTATGGTGAAGTATGTTAGAGTATGGTGGAGGCGAATCGTACAAATGTGATGTGTTACAAAAAAAAGGAGTCATACGTTTTCCATAATGGATTTTGAGATATCATCATATTTGAAAAGATTAAATCAAGCAGATTCTAATGATGGTAAACATCGGAACATCTAATAAATACTTCTATATTTTTTTGCATGAAATAATGTTAGCTATATTTCTTGCTGGTCAGATTACTAGTAAAGCTTTTAAATATACTCAGGATAACCTCAAATATTCCTATTTACATTTTACAATATACATTGTTTCAGTTAAGATTGACTTATAGCCGAGCACACAATGGGCTGATGACTGAGGATAACCCCTACTGCAACAGACAATCACATTTATACCCAGTCCCATCCAGGCTAGCCGAGGGCGGTACACAGGTGTCCCCTCTCCCTTGTGTCTGATATATCAAACTCACTTCCAAGGGGGATTACAGCTTGGTAGTGAAGGTATCAATAAAGCTGTTGGATAGGACCTGCTCAATCATACTTTTTGTCCCGGTGGATGCCCAGTGATAAACTATTCATCCAAATATCGAGTTCTAAAGGGTCCCACATATGATGTATAAGGGTGAATTCGCCAGAAAATGTACAATTCGCCTCCATGACATTGTATCCTTTCAGATAATAGAGATTTCAGATGAAATGATGTTCAAAATGAAGTTCAACACAATCGAACAAATGTCTTGAATCCAGGCAATACATTATATACTCCCATATACCTATATGGTATTTATCATTTTTCAGCCCAATTTATTAGAATTTACGCAAGGTAGTTCTTGCTGCCGATTGTACATTTTGGGACACCCTGCCCCAAATTTATATTCATATATAAGCGTTGGATATCGAGTCTAAATTCGCGAAAATAATTTTTTTTTCCAATTTTTTTTTTCAAAACAGATGTTTGGGATGTTAAGTGCTCTCAGCAGTTTCAGTACATGTATCAAATTTCAAGATCGTATATCTAACATGTCTCTGCACATTTTAGGTCGTCCTAAGGAAGTATATTTCACTACTTTACCAGAGATTGACCATCCAGAAATAATAGTAACAATTTGTTAAAAAATACAAAGATATAATTTAGTACATATTAGATATCCTAAAGTTTAACATCGTTGGAATCCGCCTGATGCCAATCTTCAGTGTCTCAATCATAATGACAGGAGTGTATGTGAAGGAAATATTTGTTATATCCGTCTTGACTGAATTTCTCTATGACTGAACTCAGTACACAATAATTTGAATCAAGGTATGCTTGTGAGATAGTGCTGGAAAATACTGTATAATGGTTGAAATTACGCTCCCAGGAGCATTACTGTATTGCGTTGTGTGTATGACCTACCTTGCGACTAGGCTTATTATGCTGACACTATAGATTGTATTGCTTTAATGTTAGATGATATAATATATAAATCAAAGTCAAATAAAGCAAAAACGCTAATGAATATAGTGAAAAGGATCTTGATGTATCGACCATGTCTACTTCCTTATGTCTAGAAATGTTTATTTTTTATATAAAATCTTCTTATGGTGGCCTATGCCTTAATCGAATAACTTAACGCCTTTGCCTTATGCAATCAGGCAACTTCTGAGAATATCAACGCTTGTCGCTGAAATGTATTTCTGTAGTCCTGAATAAACATAATTTAAAATCAAATATATATAGCTTTAGAATAGAATTAATGGGCAAGCAGCGGCGGCCATTGCCCGCCCAGCAGCTGGAGCTCCATCAGTGGCAACCTGAGCTGTGAGAGGAAAGGATTAGAGAGAAAAAGATTAAAGCCTTGGCCGTCACTAGAACATAGGGCTTCATTAGCGGGCAAACGCCTGGGAAATTAAACCGACATGTCCCCCTTCTCAGCACCCAACATTTAAATTTCCGAGTTTTCTAATTAACGACCTTGCCAACAATGAAGGTCGCCGATAGTGTAGATACCTTTATAATTACATTTTTTTTACCAATATGGCGCATTTAAGTAAGAGCTTTTATCATAGTTTGTGGCAAAATTAATTATCTATTGTTTAACTAAGAGTTCAATTGTGTCACAACCTTCTGAATAATTGAGGAATATCTATAGATTCAACTTTGCCAATAAGCACCAGCACGACGATAATAAAGCTGCGCTCTCTGTGTTAACATCGCCCAAAAACTAAAGATTTTCTACCCTTTGTTCTCTTTTTTCCAACCCATCTAAAAGTCATTTGACCAAAGTTTTTTTTAGCATTTTTTCCAGTTGTTTTTGCTACAGTGCTTCATAAAGTCCACATTTATACGTAGGAAACCCACCGAAATCATTTCCTGTAGTGTCTTTACTTATTATCGCTCACCGGCGACCCAATTGGACATTACATTATTGTATAAGCAGCAGAATATTGATACATTCAGACCTATAAGTCATAATATGAGTACCTCGTGTATAAACATACAACAGCAAAATATTTATACATTCAGACCTATAAGTCATAATATGATTAACTCTTGTATAAACATATAACAACAGCAGAATATTGATCAATACATTTTGTCCTAACAGTCGTGATATGAGTAACTCGGGTATAAATATATAACAACAGCAGAATATTGATGAATTGAATCCTATAAGTCATAAATATGAGTTAACACATGTATATGTATATAACAACAGCAGAATATTGAAAATCTAGTCCGATAAGTCATACTAGGATTAAATCAAGTAAGATTATTTTGTTATAGCTGAGAGTGCAGCTTTGTTGTTGTGTCTTATGAAAAGCTTTTAGCAGCTGCGTCCTTCAACTGAATGTGGGGGCCCTTTTGGACTTATCCTACTATGTCACTAATAAAGGAAGGAATGTTTCCTGATATAAGTCTATAATAAGGGATTTGCATGTTTGCCATCTTGAATCTTACATTATTGTGCGAGAAGCCGAATCATTCCCATTTATTGAACCAATAAAATAAAGTACCAATCATATCGTTACCGACATTCTATTGTGTCTTTTTTGTCTTTAAGCCACGTGAGTAAAATTCATACAGAATTTAATTTGCAACAGGTATACTATTCTTTCAGATCCAAGTTAAACAATACACACAAGAATGCCTTTTTGTGAATCTTGTCACCTTTGAATAGATAAAAAAAAATGGCTAGTCTGAGAATCACCTAATCAAGTACATAAACACAATTTTACATCAATATACAAATATCAAACATAATTACATCAATATACAAATAATATATAAATACTTTGTACATATTTATTTACATTTACATTTATTTACATGTACACAAACCATGGAATCTTGGGAGTTGTTTGTCTAAAAGCTATAGAAAAATATATTATGTTCAGCATGGAATACACAACAGTGATCTTATGTAAGTAGCCATTATTTTACATATTTCGCTAAAACAAGACTATTTCGATAAACATGTTTCTGTGTCAGATTTGTCCTGAATCCATCCCAGCATACATTGTAATAGACAAGCATATTGAGACATGCAAATCCCCTATTGAAATTCATGGTCACTGATACCTTTTAACTGTGAGGGTTTGTGAGACTGGGAGTAATATAGGATATTTTTACACACTCCCTGCGGTGGCTCTTTTGGATTTTTTACACAAGGGGCTCCCTCCTTGTCTCTCTGCAGTCATATTTATAAATTTCGATATAATTCTCAGCTTAAAAGTTATGAACGAAAGTCTCTGAACCCGGACATGTATTGTTCAGGGGTAGCTCGATTTATGAGCAAAACAGCTGGTTTACTGATAACATCTTTTAAGGAGAAACGGGTGTGTGTACTGAAGAATGAGGAGGGGCATTGTCTGTGGATCAATTCTGGGATAACAAACTAAGCTTATCACGAAATGATCTTCATTCAAACATAGGGCCTAAAATGAAACGCTCATTAAATATTCCATTAATTCTCGGTATTCTTCTTAGGCGGTATGGTGTGCGAAATTAACACCAGGGGTATATATATATATATGACAAGCCTCAGGCTTGCTGCGCTAAGGCGGAAGCTTCTGGTGCGGCTGAACTCTATGCTAACAAACAACAACAACAGACATAGCGAAATTTTCAGGGTCAGAAAACATAAAATAAAGTAATCATCTGGTTATACATACAACCAGAATGACAGATCCGATCAATTCTTGAGAGAAACTTAATGAATAAGGCTTCTTTAAAACTTTAAAAACAACTAGGTAAACATAATGTCTAGGTTGGTAATGTGCACTGGGGCAGAGAGCGGATGTTATTTTCTCCGCTGGATGAAGTCATATTTGAAATGCTAGGTGGCGTGATGCTCAAATTGGCCTAACTGAGATAACAAGAATTAAACCTGTGGTCCTCCAAATAATCTAAGGACGTTTTAGAAGCCCTGTAGCAATTGTTAGCAACAGCTCGGCACTGGCATAAATATATGTACCATATTTAAAAAACTGTGTTATAAATGTTGGGACGAGGTCGTGAAGTATAATGAAAGAAGTTCGACAAGGAATTTGGTCGAAACCAAGCAAAGCAGGGTTTTAATATGCCATAAACAGATACAATAGTAAAAGCAAAAAATATATTCCTCCAGCCCGTCCAAGCGTGGCGATATTGCAATTGAAAGTGAGTTAACAGAACATTTATATAAATGTTTACCGCGACATAGCGACAGTTGTGATTGGTGGATACAACAATGGGCACGTCATAATAGTTCAGATGACGGCTTGTGATTGGGGGATAAGAAGGGGGCGTGACTTGTGACTCATTTTTCTGTGACGCATCACACATGTTATTTCTATACATAATCCTTTATTTCTTTTAAAAAGAATTTCATTGCGTCCAATTTCATGTGACCTGATATTCTCATGACAAACAGAAAAAGCAATCTACAGAATTATAAATATAAGTTATACTTTTCAGTATACATTACATAAATGCTTTTATGTATAAGAAAAATTGCATTTTACTTCCACCCTTTACAAAGCAGTTGTATGAATATATAACCTTGAAATCTGTATAGTGACCCTTTAGGATTATTCCATAGCTGTGAAATATGAGCGAGGCCCTTTCTGTTTGTATTAGGTGTAGGAGAACAGGTGTATTGAGGGTGTAGGGAATATTTACTCCCGGTGGACTTGATCAATGCACTAGGGCACCATCTGGTCTCATAGTAAACCTCCCATAGTAGTGACAGCCGCCTCACTGTATGTCAATGTCACTGCTATTATATTCACTTTTATTCCGCTTTTATTCTGAAATAGAGGAATATCATATAATATATATGATATAGGAGAATCCGCTTCAGTGTTTGGGCCTGAGAGATTAACGGGTCGTATACTTTAGATTTCCATATGAGAAATGATTATCAATTGATTAGAGATTAAAGCGGTGTTTCCAGTTAAAGAGTTTCTCTGCTATTATATACTACAAACAGAATCTTGCCGTACCAAATTTACTCATATTATGACTTATTGAACTGCTTTTATCAATATTTTGCTGCTGTAATGTGTTTATACAAATATTTATTGTTGAGTCGGCTGATAGAAGACCGGTGAGCGATGATAAGTGAAGCCATCATAGGAAAGCAATTCGGCTGCTTTAACATTGATCAAAAACTAAAAGTTTTTCTACTGTTAGTTCTGTTCCTTTCCTACCAAAATAGAAGAGGTTTTGGAGTATTTTACCCTTTTGCTTTTTATGCACGGCTTTATAAAAAACACCCATATATTTTGCTGCAGTCGTTTTACCCATTATCGCTCACTGGTGATCATTTCCTTGAAGCCAATTTGAATTCAACATTCTTTTCGGCCTATACAATTTAAATACAAATTGTTTTTCTATATCGAATGAATCTGGAACACACTGGAAATTTACTTTCAGATGAATGTCTCTTTTTTGTACACTTTCTACACGTACAAATACTAATTTAAATTTCGATTCAATTCAATTGAATTTAAACATATATCATAATTAACAGCAGCAACATATTTATAACGTCAGTCCTGTTGTTCAAACAATGGGTAACTTTGGTAAAAAAATATATCAAGTTACTCATAATAACGGACAATGCAATTTTACTCGCACATGTTGGGCATACAACAGAGGAATAATGTGTTTCACATGTATCGATGGCTACAGATGGTGGACCAGACTGTCCTGTGACAACTCATCATTTTCATATACTACTCTAGTCCAAATATTGCGTGAGTAGTATGGGAAATGGGCAATATCAGCAGGTGTGCACCTGTTTTTCACCATTATTCTTCAATGTACCGGTATACATTTGAGTTCATTTGAAAACTCGTCATAGCTATTATAGATATATATGTTGAAAATAGTATAAATATATGGGTGAAATCGCCTGAAAATGTATAATTTCGTCTTCCCCAATCCTCTCAAATATCCCAAATCTAAACCAAAAATGTGGTTTAAAGTTATTCCAAATCAAAATGATATCTTGAACCAAGGCGACATATATACCACATATAATATACCGATAGTGTTTATTAATCTTTTAGCTTAATTCATCAAAATTTACTAAATGTTTTGATCTGCCAATTGAACATTTCTATAAAGTCGATAAAGTCATGCAGTTGGTGTTTAGGGAGTTTGATGTTCATTTCCATCAATATGTCAGGCACGCAACGTAGAGAAGCTGCGTAAACATTAACGTTTTTATGTAAATGTTGACCCCGTTACACTCGCTATTCATTCATCTACACGTAAGTGCGAAGAGATGGTGTTTCTATGAACCAGGCAAATTTACTTAAATAAATATAGAATAATGTGATGTAACAAAGATGGATTTTGATATATTATCATAATATCATTATCATTTCTATAAGGTCATCCTAAAGAGTAAAACTACTTTACTATAATTGTATATAAAGATTTTTATTCAAGTTGATCAGTACAGTTACATGAAATGGACAGGAGCCTCTGCGAACAGATCTTCAGAACAAAATAAAATACAAAGCACGACTTCTGGATACATTAGTCATTAAGTTAAAGCTAATACAGCACCAATTTACAATGAAAACTCACTACAGAGTCTATTAATAAGATATGTCATATAATGAGTAATAATTATCTTGTGTAAGACATTAACCCAATAGACCTTGTTATAATAATAATTGGTTGATAAAACCTGTTTACTGAACTTACAGTATTATCTGTCTCTGATAGGACATTAATTTAGTTGGTATATAACGGTTGGTGAATAGACCAGTTCACTGAGCCTACAATAAATCAGGATTACATCAAAATGTATCATAGTGAGCAATAATTGTCTATGACAAGACATTACTTCCAGCAAACATTAATGATAATAATACTAGGTCGATAAACTTGTTCACCGACCATAATTGCACCCAGAAACGTTTTTTCGACCATAAATTTAAATAGAAGTACTTTTTTTTAGATTTTCTGAAGAGTAACATCATCTTTGCCGCTTAGACTCGCTTCTCTGTTACACATCCCATCTTTGTCTTGAATTTGGGTTATTTGATTGGTGAAGGCGAATTGTATATATTCTGACGCCCTTGGTTGGTGGTGACAGCAACCCCCCCCCCCCCACACCCCAACCGAACCCCTCAACCCCACCCCCACCCCAACCCCTCAACCCACCCCTACCCCTAGCCCTACCCCGTTATAACCCATATAAGAGGAAGAGGCTGGATGCAGGCCTGCCACAACCAATAGTTAAACAGTTATATCGGGTTTGGACTGATGTGTTATCGTGCTGTCGGGTAAAGTCACATGATTAATGGCTTCCTATTGTAGTCGGCCAGCTGGACGACTACACAAATACCACCGTTGCGTGCCGCCACCTGTTCTATTGCTTATACGCTCCAATCATCTGTGTAAATATTGGCCACAACCAAAATGAGATATTTTTACTTGGTACAAGCCTTTGACATGCACACTTGTAAGCTTTTGCATGGAATTTCATTGGCTAGACATGAACTCTGGTTTTACTAGATTAAACAAGTCGAGTTTATATTATATACATATTTATTATTATGCGCGTTCCACTCGAGAGATGCGAGAAATGGGGAGTGATAAAAATATATTTATTCCATGTGTGTGATAACAATTCAAATCAGTTTTTACCTTCTCAGGAACTGAGAATGTTAGTGGATTGAGTACCATTCTGTCAATCATCTTTTTATCGTTTAAATCCCACATAAATGTGTTACCTGATTGTGGGATGTGTGAGGTAACAATCAGTGTGAAATCATCTGTCTGATCAGTTCGCATGTTTGCAGAAGGCTTATCTACTCCACCCATTTCTCACATCCACCATACACCACTTCACCCTGCCCCCTCTGGGTATTACATAATAAGACAAACCAGGCCTGCCCCTAACCCAGTCATGGTTGGTTGCCCACGCCCTCCCTTGCCTTCCAGCTCCCTCCCTCCCTAGTCTTCCACCCATTACCCCCCTCTTTCTGTGCTGGTTCTGTAGGTGGAGAGGGATGACGAGGTCCTGCCTACATGGATCACTGGCCATATAGGCAGGACAAAGTGATGGTGCAGTCTCCCCATTAACCACACAACTATTCTATGTAAATCTATTGAAAGAAGCGATTCTGATAAAACGTAAAATATTAAGTATAGAATTAAATGGTACAGATATAATTAAAATTGTTATTATGTAATGGTTAAATTAGATTTTGATGATTTTGTAAACTTTGCTTGATATGAAACGTATCACGAATGTGAAATTTGTCAATAAAATTTGTTTATATAAAAACTCAACCCTGATCTTGAGTCCGACACGCTACCATCTGCCCCACGGAAACTGCTACCTCCTTATATTGTCAGTGGTATTGTTGCAGTGTGAAAAGTTCAACATTATAACTTAATGCAAATGTTCAGAATTGTATTTGACAAGTACAGGCTTGCACAGTTTTGACATCGTTGACATGGTAACTTAGAGCGTTGGCAGTTGGTGTAGGTTTATGGACGACCATTTAAAACGTTCCAAGCCAAGAGAAAACGACCGCCGGGGGTGATAATAAGTGAAGCCACTGCAGAAAAGGGTATCGGCGGGTCTCTGAAATATAAAAGTGGATGTTTATGGTGCCCTGAAGCAAACGCAACCGGACAAAATACTCAAAGAACTCGGTCAAATGACTTAATTTTTGATGGGCTGGAAAAGAATGGAACAACAACTTGGACATCTTCAGTTTTGGGCCGATGTTAACTGACAGCGCCGCTAAAACCTATATTTCTCTTAATTCTCAATAACAGCGCTCTACCGCCATATTGTATTTGTCTTATGAATTGGTTTATATTCTATAGTAAGAAGCAACAAAAAATTCAAAGAGAGCATGAGAATATGTATGCATTAAAATGATCAGATTTCCTGAAGACTTTCAAAAGTGGACCACAGAAAGAGAAGACAAAAGATGGGACCAAACTGATTGCATTAGGCCAAGGCATGGACACACATTAAGCAATTAACTGTATGCCAGGTCCTGTATGGAACACATGACATTTACTCCAATGTGTTTATGCATAGCATACACATTGGAATCAGGAAACTATCTAGGAATCGAAAAGCAAGACAAAGAAACAATGATAATGCTTTAAATGTTGATCGGAATGAAATGACACTACCATTTCTAACATACAACACGTATAATTGATGATTGGACAGGAAATAAGATATTTAGGTAAAACAGCACACTAGCAAAAATAATCCATGTATACTTGCAACTTACATGAACTTTATTTTTTTTATGAAGGGCCCAACCCGGCCCGAAACATGTAAGGTCGAGTAATCTTCAAATAAATCAACAACTTCAAATAAAATCTGATGGACTTGTGTTTATTTGAGAATCTTGTCTCTTACTCACCAACCTAGAATTTTTTTTTCATTAAACTGACACATATTGAAAATGTAGAATAATGTGAACAACTAATTGTATACAAGGAATACAGGTAACTGGGGAACGGACTGATTAGGTGGATGCATGTAGAATTGGGGTCTCAACAGTAATGTCTGTCAACGAATGAAACGTATCACATGCTCGAAATAAAATCAGTTTTAAGAAAATATATGTTTTCTTATTTAATGACATTGAACATGAAATTACTTTTACGATTTATTGATGCGTAAATAATTTCAAAGTGTCCAAAAGTTATGACGTACAGCTCCCCTTTCCCAACCCCTCCCCCTATCCCCTATCGAACCTCCCCCCTCCCCACCCCCCCACACCACCCCTATCCCCCATCAAACCTCCCCACCCCACCCGGCCTATCCCCCATCGCACAGCCCCTGATAGCGTCCCACTATTAAATCAACCAATCACCATCCTGGAATTGACAATCAATTAACTCATGATTACCTTGGATATGAATGGTTCTATTTTTAGCCACTGAGCCGCTCGCGTTGTCATGGTGAGAGCGGGAGTGACCCGCCGTCTCTGCAGGTTGCCTAATGATCATATTTGTCTCATTAAATACACCGCCGTCCAATCACTGCCTGAAATATCACGCTATAAAATCATCTATCAATAAGAAGATAAATTGCAACAGTTGGGTCAAGGCATCCTGGTTGTAATTGACACAATAGCTAACTGAGATGTGAAACATGCGAGCCTTTGTCTTGAAGTGACTTTCTGTGCGTTTCAAACATGAATGTAAATCATCGGACTCATGCTGGGGTAATGCAGGAAGAGGAAGACAAGGTCCACCGATATCTGGTTTAGCATATAATGGGTCATGTTGCTAAAAGGTGTACAATCGGCAATCGGCAGCTAGATACATTTAGTTAATTGTGCTAAATTACGTTATTCCTCTCTTCTTTCTCTCTCTGCCTCTCTCTCTTCCTCTGTCTATTCTCTTCTTTCTTTCTCTCCATCTCTCTCTTTCTCTGTTTGTCTCTCCTCTCTCCCTCCCCCCCTCTCTCCTCCTCTCTCTTCCTCTCCATAATAAATACTGGGTATATCTGAGTATATGTGGAATTGGTCTGATTAAAATAATCTGTTCGGTTATGTTGAACTGTGTTTTGTGCCTAATTTATTCTTAAATCTGAGTTAATTAAGAGGATTGGTGAAGATGTATTGTACATTTACTCTACGACTTGACTGGCATCAGATGGTTGGACATTCGACTGGTTGAACATTTTACATATTAATTACTTAAGTCACAGTAAACTAGTAACCTTTATACACATGATTGGTAAGGTTTTTTATACAATGGGCGCCAGCCTAAATTTTGAAAATAAAATGGGGAACATTATGTTACATAATGTTGCGTCAGTGCACTGATTACATCTTGTTGATATCTCAAGTTCTTAAATATTGTGCTTGATGATTTAAGTTCTATAGCAACCGATATTATTCTGTGAATCAAAATGTCAGAGAGAATGTTGAAATAGTTATATAAATATTGTTTTATAAATTCTAAAACCTGTTTGGACTATCATTAACAGATTTTATGATTTAAGGCTATCGTAAATAGTAATACTTCTAAAAAAAAGTCTTAAATTTTATATTTCTTGTAAGTGTTTATGATATTTTAAACCCATACAAGGCCAAGATATAGAGAGATTGAATATATATTGGACGGGATTGCGTAGCTATTGAATCCAATAAATATTCAATTACTAGTACCGAGTACCATTCACTTTTCATTATATGCCTCTAGCATAGGGAAATATTGAGATATAAAGCTTTATATTGGTTTTGAATAGTGGTGAAGTATGTAAAAGCTAAAAGAAAAACCAATTCGAATTTGTATCGTACACATTGGATATATTTGTATCGCACCTCTCAACTGGAATGACCATGTAATAAATATGATTACAGTCTAGGCTCACAGCCTCTCAAACCAGATAAGAATGTCAACGATTGGACGCCTACTACGCTAATAGTTTCCCTTGCCCTGGCGTCTTAATGGGATTCTAAAGACATTTTACCGTTTAGAGTGAGAGGCTTTCCCTCAGTTTGGAGGGACGCTCTCAAATCTGAACCTAGACTGATTGGGTCGAGGATGTTTTTCTATCACCGCCTGCCACCCGCCTCCCCCAGGTCACTGATACCAGGGTAAGGGAAGCAGGCTGTCCTGAGAAAATTCATGCTTGTACGTGTGGAAATGTAATAGACCGGAATAAAATATTTTCTAAATCTAAAAACTAACTGTATTGTTACTGGTAAACACATGGTCTAATGAACCATAAATTCTGTGGCGCGGCACCTGAACGACTTGGTCATGTGGTAAAACTCCAGGCATGCCTACGTTGATGAATCAGAGTCACTGGTCCGGAACTTTTAAAGCCGCAAGTGGCGCTTTTTAAACTTTGAGAATAATTTATTGTTTTCAAAACGTTACCTTTTATATATGTGATGTGTTACAGAAAAAGGAGTCATAACTTGCAGAACAAATGATATTTTTTTAATTGTTTTTTTTACAAGAACCCTTGCCCAGAATGCATTCAAGAATGTGTACTGAATATATCTCCGCATATTTGAGGTTAGCCTTAGGAGCATATTTTACTACTTCCCTATAGTGATTAGCCATACAGATATATTGCAAACGTTTTTCTCTTGTATAAAAAAGTACTTATTAGATATCCTAATGTTTACCATCATTGGAATCCGCTTCATCTCATCTCTTCAAATATGATGGTATCTCAAAATGCATTTTTTGCGACTTAAGACTCATTTTCTGTAACACATCACAAATATCTGTTGATAGGATAGGGGGTCCAGACGGCAGTCCATCAGCCCTTGTGCAGTGGAGCGAGGAGGCTGTTCTTTGAAGTTAGCATTACGTGGGATTAAAATTCTCTCCATATGTTATATTATAGGTGCTGAGGTTATACACAAAGTAGGGCTCTATCCCATAAATGAAACATTAATTCTTCAAAGCAGCGAGTTTAAATGCATTGAATAGGGTGATGAATGTATTCCATTGTCTAAAATAGGTTTTTACCGGAACGATGGGGGAAGTTACGGGGTTGTAAATATCAAGGCTTTCAGGGTGAAATCATCAAGGAGCTATAGTGTTCTTTACAAAAGCCTTCTCTCCCTCTCTTTGACTCTCTCTCTCCATGCCATTCTGTCCCTGTCTCTCTCTTTCTCTTTGTGTCTATCCCTCTGTCTTTCTCCTTGTCTTAATCCCCTCTTTCTTTGTTTCTCTCTTTGTCTCTCACTCTGTCCCTCTCTTTGTTTCTTTCTGTCTCTCTCTTTGTCTCTCTCTCTGTCTCTCCATCCATTTTCTCTATCGCTACCCTTCTCTCTCCCTTTTTCTCCCTCTCCTCTCTCTCTCCCCCTATCTCTATTCCTTTCTGTCTCTCTTTCACTCCCTTTCTTTCTCTCCCTCCCACTCTTTCTCCCCCTCTCTCTGTCCCTCTCTCTGCCTTCCCTCTTCTACCCTCTCTCACAGACACACATACTACTATCGTAGATGGTATCGAGGCCATGCATATTTGACTATCTATGGAAATGAATGCTGTTCCAATTAGATAAAACAAATTGATTGCAGATATTTAATGAACTTACCACTAAGCTATCTGCTGCGGGCCTGTATTCGGGTGTTGATTACTCAATAGTCCTATGTTCTGCTATCACTGCATCGTCGTATCGGCCCCCTAAGATATATGTTTGAGTTAAGCTTGGTATCCACTCTCACGTCAAGCCCTACGCCAAACGCCACGTCAAATCTCATGTCAAAACAGACATACAGACAAGGCGTTTACTAAAGCTCATTTTCATTGACGAACATTTGTATCTTAATAGAAACAGGCTAAAATGGGTTTTAGTTCGAATGCAGAAGCCAATTTTCCCCTTGGAGCTTTTGACGTGAGGTTTGACGTGAGGTCTGACCTGCCAGTGGATATGGGGTTTAAGCGGACCACCACACATAGCTTTGATTCGATATACACTTTATAATTACAAGGGTCCCTTCATTACAGCCACATGCGGGATCTGGTAATTCATTTTCACATACTTGTAGATTGCAAACTGGGTTGCACTGGAGACACGGGATTGTATAATAGGGTGGTATCTGTCACTTTTATTCTATCTGTTTACTGTTTTATCCGGACATCCTGGCTTGGGATCAATAAGGTCTCCAGCGATAGGGTACTGCACGTAGTAAATGTGTATATATATATGGGTGAAGTCGTCTAACATTTACAGTTCGCCTTCAGCAATCTACTCAAATAACCCAAATTTAAGACAAAAATGAGGTTCTAAATAGGCCTACAATACAACATTAGTGAACAGATTCATTAAACCAATTCAATACAAAATATACTCATTTAGTAATTTATCATTTTTCAGCCCAATTTAGCAGAATTTACTAAATGTGCAGAATTGCCGCTTATACATTTTCTGACGTTTCTGACGTCCTGACGTTTGATGTTTCCTTGATGGTGCAGTTATAAAACATCCTACAGATGGTTTACAGATCGTATAGCGCTTTTGCCATTTTTTTAACAAGCTCCAATGGAGAGTTGCTAAGGGAATACTTATTTTAATTACTTGCTATCCTATTAGAGTTGGCGGAATATTAGAAATATTCAGAATTTAGATTGTGGTAATTAATAATTATGAGAAGAAATTGATATGAAACGGGTTTTGGTTTTGGTTTACTCTTGACTAAAGAATGTAGCATGCTTAATTTACTGTAAAAAGTTTGATTATGACTTAGTAAAATTGTCTCGATTGCTCTATATATTGTGATTTAATATTTGAGATGGCAACACATGAAAATAACCATTTATATTTGAATACCTGAAATGTTTATGAGTTGTTAATTTGTGTGCCCAACTGGGGTAGTTGAAAACCTTTACCCGGGAATACTTGTTACCCAGTTTAAATAAAAGGTCTTTTTTTTTATAAATGTCATGTATCTGTAACACATCACATACGTTTGATTTTAATGTAGAATATGGCTAGAAAACGATTACAAAATAATGCAATAATAATGTAACTGCCAAAGAATTTCTTCAAAATCTCAATCATGAAGGGTTTAGATGAATCACAGATCTGGGTTACCTCATGATTACTCAGGTACTTGAACTTGTCCTTGAACTTGTCCTTGAACTTGTCCTTGAATAGAAATAATAATTGATGTCTTAAGGACGCGGAGAGCGTCTCCAATCAACACTCTAACAATAGCTCCTCAGCGCCGACCTAAACGCCAGAATCAGATTTCTTTTACAGTTTTATTGTCCCTAAATTAAAATGTTATTCACCTCGAGGTATTGTATAAATCTGCAGAGACATTTGTTATGTGTTACAGAAAGATGAGTCAGAAGTCACAAAATTGATATAATTGTCTGATTTAGCATATCAGATGCATGATATGTAATATCATCGAGAGTGGCGTAAATATGTCTGATATGCTATTTCAGAACAACCATGAGTATTCATAATATTTATATCACAACTTTATCATTATTAAATGATGAAAATACCTTGAGAGATTGTTTCCCGACATTATCTACACAAAACACATCTCGTCATATCTTCTTTTCTTTTCTTTTCTATGTTTGCAGTGGTGAGTAGAAAGGAAATATAATATAGGAATATGGAATATGGTCAGTCATTAGGAGTAGTTTGAGAGTTTCAATCAATAATGGAACATGTATATATTGACTGATAATCATTTTATTTTTTCATATACAAAATGGGGTTGACCCTGCCTGGCAGGGTTTTCATTAATGCCCAGTTACAGGTGGGCTGTATTCAAAGCATACGATAGTTATTGATTCATTCGTTATTACTGCCATATTAGTTTATCATATTAATGTAGTCGCTGCATTTACCTATCTATCTATCAACTACTACTGTATCTGTTTAGTAAGGTAACTCCATTTTCTCCAAAGGGGGGCCCTCAGGAAGATCTATGGTTTCATAGAGGAGGCCCATCCCCCTTTTTCGGTGTCAAAATTTGATATGTTATTGAAAAGTGTACGCTTCCGGAAATAAAAACATATACATACATACATACATACATACATATCGTGACGAATTGTGTGATGATACACTTTATAAGCTTTATCGGATCTAGTTCAGAGATTGGGCCAGCTGTGAATAATTATATTCAATATCTGACCGTTTTCTAAATCTGAAAACAATTCATAGCAGCCGAAATGGTATTATAGGCATTTATATAAGGAAGGTAGCCATTAATACATGTATACATTATTACCCCAACATATTGATATTATCTTTTTAAGCTATTGTCACTATTATATCATTGTAATCACTCGCTATCATTGTAATTTAATATCTTATAAAATGCCCCAGTTTGCACACATGATGAAAATGTGTAATTTATATCCCGAGTAAAATGCTTTTTAAATCAAAATTAAAATCAAATCAAATCTAACTGAAAACAGGTGCATCAATTCTATTTCAATTGAAAGTTTTGAGTCTAATTTTGCAAATAATTAGTCAGAAGGTCCAGGAGGTTGATTAACAAATTAATGACTCATAATGAGATTAGCTGGTGAAATTCAAGAAATGAAGAACAAATGGAGTGGTGTTGTACTTCAGCTAAGAGCAAAAGGATCCTCGTTTATTATTCTGGCCTCTTCATACTTTGTATGGTTCTGTAATGACCCTATGTTCGTTTGAGGAGAAATATCTACTATTATAAGTCTTTTTTAATGAAGCTCAAAGGGAGATCTTACCATCTTCTTTGTCAGCCCCATATAATGGTGTGTCGAGACAAGTATAATGAATATGGTACAGGTATAACATCAAATCGTTGGAAATGTTAACACTTGATATACAACTCCACCTAGTAGACAAATGCAGAAAATCAACACCAATATTATGTTATATGTCGCAGTTAAATGAGTCTCATGTCTCTCACCAGTGTCATTTGCTCTCGGCCAATTTGACTTCACATAATATTGATACTCTCAGTGCTATAACTCATACTAGGAGTACATTTGGCAAGATATGTTTTGTCGTGATAACTGAGAATACATAATTACATTTTATATCTGAATTCTATAACTATGGAAATAAGGCTGCATTATCTGCCCTTTATTCTCAGCGTAAATTTGCTATATTATTGAATACATCTGTTTAACTATAGTGTGTTTTTCAGGAATCATAGTCCTTAGTACATCTAAGGATGGTCATATAAAAATGTTCCCTGCTATTTATAAGCCTTATTTGAAATATTAGGAAGTTTTTACATAAGTTCTAGCATTTCTGAGGTTATTACTAACTATGTTTGATATCAGCAAGTTACTGTACCCTATATTTGTTTGTGTTTCTATATCAAATGCAGTTTTAATGGAGAAATTCTACAATTGTGATAGTACAATTGTGATAGTATTACTGAATTAATTAGAAGCAGTTTAGCAAGATAATCTGAATTAATTAGAAGCAGTTTAGCAAGATAATCCTTAATGGATTGTGGTTAGCGAACTCTAAGCTCGGTGAAAATCCTCCACAAATTTATGTTTATAGCCCCAATCAGTAAATCTAGATTTAATTAATTTGGAAACAAGCCAGAAAAGGCTATTAAGATATCTGTAACCGCATCGCATGGAATTCCAAGTATTTGGCTTGTCGCGAGGCAATGTCAGCCGCATGAGACTTTCTAATAAATACTGGAGTTGTTAAGACGGAAAATTCTCAAATTAAAGATGAGGAAACAGCTGTTTGATGAGGGCCGTGTTCTTCATTACCAACTGACAAGAAGCTGGTTTAATGGGAAGACTCACGCCTCTCCGCAGCTGCTGTGGTCGCTGCGTGGTAGAAAGGAACGCTGGCAACCTAGAGGCGATGTTTTCACACCGATTTTCCAACCAATTCTGGAGGAAAAGGGGGTTAAGTACCGGATTATGGGCCTGAGACGGCGATGGTGTTTGTCGTTTTTTAGTATAGGTTTGCACTGGCAACAGGTTCTGAATCATTATTTCTTTGGGAATGTTGAAATATAATTCTTCTTTTTTAGTTCATCGGAGAACCGATTTTTAGGATCGAAGGTCAAGCTTGCTCTTGAAAATGAGTGGTTTATGGGTTCCTGACAGATTTAAATATATATATATGTACAATGAGTTGGCAGTTCAGCCTTGTTACATGCAGTATGCATTGAAGATGTTATATTAGTTGAATTCTACAATGCATATCACTCAATTGAATTTAGAAGAAACTAACATGATGTGCTATTTGGCTTTCTCCTGTAACCAAAAACTACTTCATCTCTAAATTATTTCAGATATGAATCTTATAGGTTTTTTTTATCTGTTTCTAAGGATTTCACTGATTTTGATTGAGGTGGCATTGTATAGAGTTACAATTATTTCATTAGGTTCAACAGCTAGTGTTAAGTACCTATAGATGTGTATATGTCATGGGGGTGGGTAATAGAAAGAAGTGCAAACACAGGTTGTTTTTCATGCATTGCTTGGATATCAATCTTCTACTATAAAACACAGGAGCCACATTTTTATATCAGTACATTTAACATTCGTCATACGATATTAAACAAAATCATACACAATAGCAATAAGCTCCTGACTGACTGAATACTGACTCACTCAATCGTTGTTTCATTTTACATCTAGAATACGTTCAAATGCACTAATTTATTAGTGTATTTGAATACAGTTAACAACACCGTTTAAGACAGTTTATGTATAGGCCTATTGATCCCCATAGGGTTACGATATCTGTAATTTTCCTTGATGCCTTTTGTGTTTCGTCCTGTAGAGCCAGGTCCATACCATGGTCCCGAGGCACTAAAAGGCAGATGTTACTTTGTAGATAATACCCACCTCAGTATGTGAGCTGTTAGGTGATCTTCTGGATTTCTGTGATGTTGATGTTGCCTCTATTGGTCTGTCCCTCTAGGCCATTCTTCGCCAGTCCTAGTGTTCCTATGACCACTGGGACTTTTTCAATCTTCATACCCCAATTTTTTGCAATTTAAAGGTCCGTGTATTTGGACAGTTTTTCACTCACTTTGATTGATGTGTTTCTGTCAGATGGTAGAGCCATGCCGATGAGCATGTTCTTTCCTTTCTGTCCTGGATTACTATGTCTAGTCTGTTGACTGCTATTAGTTTGTCGGTTTGGATGGGCATGTCCCACAGAATGCTGACTTCATGTCATTTCTCAGATGCTTTAACCCTGTATTGGCTGAGAATTTCCCAATGCATATATATATATATATGCAGCTGCCCTGTTGTTTCCTTGGAGGTATTCTGTTTGTGCTTATTCTGGACTGCCTGATAGGATATGGTCGATGGTCTTCTCAAACCTGCCACATGATCCTCCTGCATTGAGTTCAGTTCCGTATTTGATGATGTGATAATGATAGGATTTGGCTGCAAGGCTCTCATCTTGTGCGGCAATGATCAGCCCCTCCCTTGAGCCACTGGTTTGGTCATTTGGTGGTCAGCATCTGCCTATTTCAGTCTTGTTGGATACTATCACACAATGATGCACAAAGTTTCCATGTAGTTGTTCCTGGGCGCGTTGTTAAGCCTTTTGTTTGACTCTTTTGCAGTAGCTTGTAGTTGTTTTGTTGTCATGTGGCGGTACTTCTGGTCTGCGTTGTACTATGCTGGATGTAGACCACCATTTGCCTTTCCTTCGTACTGTTTCTCAATGCCTTGCTCGTTCATGAATTTTACCTAATGACATTAATTCTTTGGGTTACTGATGAGAATCTGTTGCACAAGAAATTCGTGGGTTCTTGTTTGTGCACATTTGTGAGAAGATAGGCACAAAGATCTACTTCAAAATAAAGTTGCACAACTGACAAGGGTTATGCTGTTATGACACCTATATCTATCCTGTGAAAGTAAAGGTTCCAGGAACAAAAGATTGGATTTTGCACTTATTTATACTTTTCATCTTACTGCCCATGTGGTAGACAGACCCAATACCGGTTTTGTCTATGAATAAGTTAGGTAGTTAGAACAGAATAATTTTCAACAACATGTAAGGGACACTCAGAAGAGTAGTCCTCTTTCCCAACTTTCATTTGATTTTACATTGTATGACACTTGTTGCAAAAGTAATATGAAAATAAAGATCTATTACTATTATGTCAATAATTGATTCAATATTTGCAGCACATAAAAAAACTATATTGGAAGTGTTTGCACAGTGATTTTCGAATTTTTAAAACATTTTTAAAACTTGAAATGACATAAAGTTGTCATTACATATAAGTTCATGCATGTAAACTTTGCAACAACCTATTACTGTGAATGACTGAAGGTTGTTACATGAATATAAAGTTAGTAACATGCTATTACTGTAAGTTACTGAAGGTTGCTTTATGAATATAAAGCAACCCAAAGTTGTTAAGATGTTGCAGTAGCGAGTAAGAGTCTGCCATCAAAGATTCCATTACGGACAGGCTAATGATTTTCTGCCTTCTCCTTATGTTCACAACTCTTCTCTGGGGTTGTGTCCGGGTAAGACTAAGACCCATGGGATGCGGGTTATTACGTTAGAAGGCAACTCCTCTTGGCAGAAGTAACTAATCTACGCTGTCCTTATTGAATGAGACAAATCTTGGGGAAGTGTTTTGTGCATAAATGCTAAGCATTGGTAAATAAATGAAAACCCTAATCTGCAAATATTTGATGCTGCTTGTGTAGACGTGTGTTTAGACAACAAATAAATGGGTCAGAGCTTCAGAAATTGTATTATTCACCTTCACCAATCCTCTCAGATAACATTCATGAATTTAAGACAAAATTTAGGTTTAAAATACAGTTCAACATAACTGTGTAAATCGAGGCAATACCAAATATGATATATTACAGGAAAATGAGTCACAAGTCGCAAAAAATGGATTTTTAGATATCATATCCAGCTAAGGAGAGTGGAGTCACCAGAAAATGTACAATTCGCCTTCGCCAATCCTCAAAAATATCCCAAATTTGAAACAAAATGGGGGTCTCAATACAGTCCAGCATAACCAAACAGATGTTTTGAATCAACACAACAACACCAAATATACTCAGATAGACTCGGTATTTATCATTTCTCAGCCTAATTTAGCAGAATTTACTAAATTTGCGGATTGGGCGATTGTACATTTTCTGACGATTTGAGCCAGGAGATGTTTGCAGACAAATGAAGAAGCCAAGGACGGTTAAAGCTCTTACTGGCATTACTGGAGACACTGAATCCTGTAAACCTCTTAGTGGACACACATGTAGGCTGTTTGGTCTGTATACCGCGTCATGATGTGTTTATTCCAGGGCTTTGGCCTACACAGGATGAACAGGTACATGTGTACACATCTCACAGAGTTTTTGTATTTCAAGATTTTTATTCAGCAAAGACATTAAATGAGATTTATATTTTTGTTTAGTCTAGGCTGCAGCCATTTGAGTTGATGTAAAAGGATATAAAAACAAAGACTACTACCGATAATTTTAGCCTCATTCTGGGACAAACCATTTAGGTTGAGTAAATAAGGATCCATGGAAACACAGGCATTACTCATACCAAAGTACATATGAAAAGTGACGGATATATTAATAATACAACCAGTTCAGTCTATGCCATTTAAATTAGAAAAAAAGATTATGGTTCAGAAAATGGTTTAGTCAGTTTCAGTGGAGCCCCAACAACGCCTTTTAGTAATATGTTCTTAACAATTAAAGTAACCAGTTGGAAAATCACAGAATATTTTCCTATGGGAAGCCTGTTTTGGAGGCTACATCTAAATGACTTAGGTTTCAATGTTTACAGAAATGTTTACAGAAATCAGTACCATAAAGTGCTAAATCCTGGCAATTACTCAGAATGGTTACATGATTTTGAAATAGGTTTTCCAGGTCTTCCACCATGCACCGTTATCTAGCTAAGAGGCAGGAAAGGATCAAACATCACATGAGAATCGGCTTAGTGGATTAGGCCCTTTAGACATGATTTCTTTCAAATATACTATAATATATTAACCATTCCATTGCAGCTGGTCATTAGGTCAACACCCTGTAGATGATAACATTCTGACAAAGCTGAGCTCTTGTGGAAAACATTTGAAAAACACCATTATTTTGCGACTTTTCCGTGACTATCCATATAAGGCTTTACTGCTTTGAATTGAATTGAATAATACTTTATTCGCCAGAATGTACGTACGTACGTACGTACGAGGATAACAAATAGGCAGACAGATATCTAGATAAAATCCAGCTCTTCAAGCTGTTACCTTGAGAAAGAACAGTTTGCTATTAATGCTTTTACAAAATTACAAAATATGAATCATACAAAATACACAGACCTGTACAGTATTCATAATATCATGGTGAACGATGCCCAGGTAAAACTTTCGAAGTTAGAGAATTCATATATCACTCACAATTTAATATCTATAGGTGCCTAAACATCGCTATTTTCTAAATACTTTCTCAATTCCTTTTTAGTCTCGAAGTTGCGAGCGTTAGCCTTTGAGTGCCTAAGTTGGTAAATAATAACATAAAGTGCACAACCGCCCACAGTGCCCGCTACAGAAGGCGGTCTAACAAGCAGGCACTAATCTCTGGGCCTTTTACAGACCTTTCCAGCGTCTTCCTGTCCATGTCATTCAAAGGTCACTGGGGTCACCAGATTATTGTCACGTAGACCGCGACTGTCATGGAAACAACTCTCCAGCACCTAGTTCTTCCTCCATGTGAATATCAAGTAATATATTCTCATCTTGTGCCTATTGCGAATGTGTTTCTATTTAAATATTATTATTCCAGCTAAACTTTATGCATATTAATACACACTATTCTCAGTTCTAGCTGTACATCGAGATTAGATTTATAATTATAAATATATCAGATAATCTCAACGTTCACGTCACGTTCCCGTCCAATGTCACGAATACAAGTTGATATAGTAGTTGAGTTGATATTTTATTTTATTTTGTTTTAAATAAATTTTATTGGTCAATTTTCACCTGCGTGATAGTTCTCATTGCCAAGCAAAACTATTGATGACAAATTATACATCGAAGTAAATGAGGTAGGTTGAAGTTTTAACATTTTAAAAAAAATATATTTATCTTTTGTCGTCGACGTGGAAGGTATGAAATGGTATGAAATATGATTTTTTTGTAGAGATTGATATGTTGATGATATGTTTATCATGGTTGCTGTGTGACAAGGATGATATCCAGTAGCAAATAAACTTTAAAGAGATAAAAAAAAAATCTACAGCGTCTTAACTCATGTGTAGCCATTTTTTAAATGTGTAGTCATGTTTATGTATCTGTAGTTAATTCAATATGATATTATTTAAGAACATAATGTCAATAATTGTATCCATCAAACTGAATACCGTTTGATTATTAATATCTAACTGGTGTAATTAATAGTTACTTAGTTACCTACTTAGTACTATGATAGTTATGAGCTAAACACAAAATTTGTGGATAATCGAAAGACTATTCCCTTTTCCGTATATTTGTATTGATTTTGTACTGTATATGATCTCGATGTATAACGGACTATGTAAAAGGTGAAAGGGAAATACTATAAATAAATAAATTAATTAATTAACACTCACGAAGGCTGGAAATATCTTTAAATGGTAGACATCGCAGGGAAGCAGAACAATTAACTGAATGAATATTGAACATTAGACATTATATTGAGGGAATGAAAGGTCCATCCGTTATTGAATGTTTCTACCTGCGACATAAACAAGGCTTTCCCGGCCCAGGAGTAGGCGTCTTAATGGGATTATAATGGCAGATGACCGTTTGGAGTGAGAGGCTTTCCCTCAGTTTGGAGGGACTCTCTCAACTCTGAGCCTAGACTGACATGATGGCCTAGTGGCCAATCAGTAAATTAAATCATTCTGACTCTCCCCTCCTCTCCGCTGGATGGTAACAATTCAGATGATGTTTAGTGGTTGGCCACTAATGTAGTCTATAGTGGATAAAGTCGCCTGAAAATGTACAATATGCTTTTATCAATCCTATCAATCACCCTAACTTAAGACAAAAGAAGTTTCAAAATACAATCAAACACATTTCTTCAATCAACACAACACCAAATACACTCAGATATAACCATTATTTATCATTTTCCTCTGTCATTTTAAAGCAGTACTTCCAATGGAATTACATTAGTTCATACAACTTTCAGGGTCAGACCGTAAAACAGATCCCTTGGGCATTGCGAAGAAATAAACAGAAAGATGGGTCAAGTGTTCAGAAAATGTATAATTACAATTCATATAGCTATAGAAAGATGAGTCATAAGGTGCAAAAAATTGATTTGTAGATATCATCATATTTGGAAATATGAGATCAAGCGGATTCCAATGATGGAAAACATTAGGACATAGATCATAAGTTCTCCTATATTTTCTATGCATGAAAAAGAGTTAGCGGTATTTCTTGAAGATCAATCACTAGTAAATTAGTTAAATATACTCCTTATATGGCCTCAAACACACATAGATAAATTTAGCAGACAGCCTCGGAATCTGGTACATGAATTTCTACCACTGAGAACACTAAACTGGAAAAAAATGAAAACATACCTACAAATAGTTCTTGTGAAAAGGACATTTTGAAAAATACAATTTAGCGACTTGTGACTCATTGTCCTGTGACACATCACATATAGCTATGGCACAAGCGGAGGTTGGCCACATGAACTCCATATACAGACCCAGCAGCAGCCTCAGGCATGTAGATCTGCACATTTAGACGGAGCACTATTGTCCTTTAGCAAACATAGATAGCACATTTCAGACTGCTGTGAAGAGGCTAGGGACCCGTTGCATAACAAATCCTTACTTGAGATTTCCATTCCTTATCTACTTTGCCTAGCAAAGCAGCTGGTAAGGAACCTTTAGGGAAAGAATTTGCTGTGCAGACAATGCTAAACATCATTTATACAGTAGGAATTTCCTATCAATGCAACGAATTAAAGATAGTTTTGCAAGTCATTCTTTTAGTATGTATTTCTTATGAAACAGGCCCCTGAGGTCTTAAAGTATTATTATGCTGGACCAATGTGTACATCTTCCCTGGAATACAATTGTGCATCACTTAGTCCGCCTCAGAGACAGCTTCCCAGTACTAGAGGAAGGCCCGAGAAACAGTTTGAATTCTATATCTTATATTCTAAGAACTTGGCGATGATAAATGTGAAGCTAAATATACTCCTTAATAGGTTGAATTCAGACGTGCATATAAATCTATATATTCAACACACATTCCTGAAATTTGGTACATGTATTGATACGACTAACAGCCCTAAACACCGCAAATGAAAAACATAGAGTTCTTGAGAATAAAACAGTTTGAAAAATATTAATTTTGCGACTTGTGACTCATTTTTCTCTAACACATCACCATTTTATGTATAGTGATGCATATTCTATTTTACATTTGCTGACGACCTGATCCATAGGGGTGAAATCGCCAGAACATGTACAATTCGCCTATAGCAATCGTCTCAAATAACCCTAATTGAAGACAAAAATGAGGTTAAAAACAATTCAACATAACCGAACGGATAATTTTATTCAATGCAATACCAAATATACTCTATAATATATCTAGGATTTATAATTGATATTTTTGTCAGCATAATTATCAAATTTGTTAAATGTGTAGAGCTGGTGATGGTACAATTTCTAATGACTTGTGCCATATTATAGTAAAGCGGTAAGTGCTCGGCCTGTGAAGTGTCGTGCTGTCGCGTGTCGGTCCTGACTTTGTCGGCCCTTGCTGTTATTAGTGGCATGAATGGACATTTCAGAGCTAACCCCCAGCTAACATAACTCCCTAGTCTCAAACACCATGGACAAGAACAGATCTAGGAGGACATAAACTCCCAACTTCAAACTACCAGCATGTCCAGAAACGTCATAAACCTTGCCAAAGAAATTTCCTAGTCAAAGAAATCTCAAAAATAACCTTTAAGGAAAACGTTATAAAATATAGCAGTTTTTCATGGGGCTACCACTATTCATAAGACCACTTCATGAGGCTTTGAAAGTCCAAGGCCATAGAACGATTTAATTTGCGTCTGCGTTGCTTGCTCACGCCCTAGTTGTAAAAGGAAAGTAGATATTCATTGTAAAGTGGAAGAAGAGCAACTACCCCCTTTGTTGTACTTTCACCACAAGAGGTTTAAAATTGGTGTAATACTCAGGAAACCAGCCCATAAAGTGGGTGCACCTTTTGCCCCAGGGAAATAATGGAAGCACCGTTTACTTTTAGCAGAAAAAGCATTTCTTTCAACGGCAATGGATGCTTTCTCAATTGCCCGGCCTCATTGGCGAGGCAGCCTGAATATAGATATTGAAAGGAACAAAAGCGACCGGTCGCTCTTAAAGCTGTGCTCTCAGTTAACATCGGTCAAAAAGCGAAGATTTTCTACTTTTTGGTCCGTTCTTTTTCAACCCCAATAAAAGTGAATTGACCAACATTTTGGACGACTTTGTTCAGTTGTGTTTGCGACAGGGTTCTTAAAATTCTTCATTTGTCCATGGAGGACCCGCCGAAATCCTTTCCATTTTTACTCGGCCAATTCGACTTAAAAGTTGTGTATAAAGATACAATTTCAACAGCACAATATTGATAAATTCAGTCCTGTACGTTATAATAGAGTCAGATTTGTTTTATCATAATAGTTGAGAATGCAACTTACCATCGGATTTTCTACTTTTTATGACTGATTTGGAAGAATCAGTAATTAACGTTTGTACCAGATACCTGCCCAACATTGAGTTCATCTTGTATCTTACTATTCTCACTATTGGTGTGAACGTGGCATGCTGCCCATGGCTGGGAGGGGAGGCGTTGGGGTAAGGGGGCAAAAGTGGCAGCATAAGACTTAAAGGAACTATTTTTTCAACCCATCTAAAAGTCATTTGACCAAAGTTTTGGAAGATTTTGTTTACTTATATTTGCTACAGGGCTTCATCAAATTCCAGTTTTATAAAAAGTGAGGATAAAAAATATAAACAAATTAATCCCTTATAGGGATTATCGTTCGATTGAAATCTTCTCTAATCTCGTCTTATACTTTCTCTGATACAATATAAAACCTATGCCATCAATTCCCGTAAATAATGGGGCAATTTGTCCCACCTGTTTATGACTCTGGTAGTAATTTGTGTCTGTTAAATGTGCTCAATTCCACATTTCTGTATTTTGGGTTCTATCTGCACCAATATTTGTTTTAGAGGATACGTGTTGCATTGCCTGAAGCGCTACCACTGATGAAAGATGCACAATCTCTCTGGAACGATCCACCCATCACCTAATATCTGTATAAATGTTGTATAAATGGTTTATTCTACAAAGACGTTACCCACGTGGACGTTATTTTCAGTATTACAGCTTTTTAATTTAATTTAATCAATAAAAAATCAATCACGATGATCACCAATAATTTCATCAATATCACCTTAATTAGTGTCATTGCATTCGTATCAATGAGTTCTTTCTTTCAATTTATACTTTTCTATACAGAAAATACCAATTATTCGTGTCGTAATCATGGAAAAACTCCATTTCTCTCACATGTTTCAGGCAAAGTTTCTGGTATTAAACGCTATTCAATTACAATTCAAAAATTGCCACAATATATATGCCTTTTATTATGATTCTTATCCATTGAGATTCTGATATACAATAGGACCTGGGACGGTGTTACGACCAAATATCATGCTAAATATTAGGTGTAAGCTATTTATTCGGCTTTTACATAAGATACCCATTGCATAATATCCTCATCTGTAAACGTACATGTATATTAATATTATCCCATGTAATCACAATGTTCTTGGTACCGATAGGAATAGTTTAGCGCTGAAGGGATTGACATAGAACCGTATACAGCTAAGACTATCCATAATTTGATTAATCACTCTTCGAATGGAACAACATGAAATACAATACTGTTTCATTAAAGTATTTTATCTGATATCCTCAGGACGGTTTCCCTATTCATTTGATCATGTGGAATTAGATACAGAAGTCCCCGGCCTACATTGTTTACTTAAACTGTTGAATGAATTTGTCCCGGAGGATTCTGTTTGTACAGCAACGAAATCAATGTCGTTTGGATTTATGTAAATATGGGTGGAATATCTCGTGTTTCACAATCAATAGCTTGTAATGATTACGGAGGTATAGAGAGATCCATTACATGTCAATCAAATGCAGTTATCATCTACTCTATAAGCTGTGAATATACATTTATATAGTTGCAGTATTAGAAAATATGATTCATCGGATTTTCTGATAAAGACTTTGTCTTCTTAAGCCCACATGCACACAGCCGAATTGCCTCCCGATTGTCCCCCGACTTAGGTCTTCTGGTGAATCCTATGATTTAATTTCCAATTCTGGTTGATGTTATTTCAAAAAACATAAACAAGGATTGGAAATGAAATCATAGGATTCATCGGGAGACCCAAATCGGGGGGGGGGGGCAATCGGGCTGCAAATCGGCTGTGTGTGTGCAGGGCTTTACTTGTAATGTCTCTATTTAATTCTTGTAGAGTAGTTATATTTTAGTAATAATGTACCAAAGGCAAGTAAGGAAGATAGGTATGGGGCATTGTCTGAAAGAGCACTGTTTGAGAAGCCCACAACAAGTTTATATAGAGGAGGCTAATTTGAGAGGATTGATGAAGGTCAGGAATCTGCCAGGGAATCTTTAGCCCTATCTATCACTATTCCGTACCCGTGTGTAACTCAACAAAGAGAAACAACAAATGTTTTATAGTATTCTTGATGAACTTACAAATCTCGACCTTGCCATGTATTAGCTAGATGAAAGAGCCAAAATTATTCTCCTGTTATCATATATTCTCTCATATACCCCACCTCGTAGATCTCTAGCAAGACAATAATTCTTCTTTATATTATTAAAGGCCAATAGATCCAAGAAGTTTCAAAAAGTAATTATTATTTACTCTACCTTTTGAGATGAATTGATATGTTTCGGTCTCTCCAGTTAAGAATTACCCATTCTTCTTTTCCACTGTAGTCTATGTACAAACTGGAAAGCCTGGAAGTAATATATTATATAAGAAATTTTATTCCAACACATCAGAATTCGCACAAAACAGGACATAGCCTTCAGCAATGTTTGTCTTCCTGGTAGTCCTAACATAAACCAATCAAATTGCGTCATTTGGGTCACATGTTACTATGAAAAGGTGAACTAAGGTTTAAATGTTTAATGTTCTATATGATCAAATGTGTATAGGTATATTACATATTGGTTTTTTTTTTACTATTTATTTCAGAGGTATGGCTCATTTTTTGTACACATATCATTACAATATGTTGAATTGAAGTGTACATGTTGAGGGTATAAAGTTGAGCCTATGGAGCAGAGATGATGTTACAATGGATCTATCCATGGCAGACAAAGATCAATGTTTGCACTGTGAAGTAGGCACAATTTACTGCACTCCTCAACACCGCCAGTCTTCAAAGCAGACACTTTTCATGGAAATTTTAGAAACGAGAGAATCAAAGTCAATAAACTTCATCTGTATCCGGTGCAGGGAAGGATGCGTGATGAGCCAAGTCGTAAGAAGATGTGAATTGAACATGTAGAATTCAGTTCAATTATTATATTTCTCTTTTCTGTTTTACTTAATTAAATGTATGAAATGAAAATTATTATACAAAATGGCTGGATGTAGACCTGTATATAATCGGGTCGAGATGAACTGAAGAATGAAACGATTACTGAAGGGTTCCGTTCTTTAGCTCGTCGAAATCCGATTATATACTCTAGAGTGCCATTTGGTATTTACCACATATATACTGATTTGTATATTTATTTGTTATATTTACCTTATTAGTACTGTAATTCTTGTCAAATTATTGGAGCAATGTTTGAAAACTTTCGAAACATGCCAGCCAGCGCTACACAGCAGCCGCTAACTACGTAACGTCATAAACCAATCAAATTGCGTCATTTAAATCTTGCATCTTATATTACATGACATCTGAAATTCTTATTATATGATATCTGTATTTTTATATCCTTTTTATTGGATCTCATGAGATTATAGATGCATGTCTTAACTTAGTCCAAATAAAATTATTTAAAAAATAATTTCAGTAATTTGGTAAGATTTTTGGTGTCATAATAGTCGGGAATACAGCTTTAATGTGTCTTATAATGGGGCTCTCTGAATGAGAGCACAGCAGACAAAAGATATTTCGCAAAATTGACATTTCGCAAGATTGAAATAGCCTGCACATCTGCTCAATGATAGAAAGGAGTGCTAAACTGTTATGTTTTTATCTTTCTGCACACATTCGGATAAGATAGAATTGATGGAGAAGTTTTAAAATGATTAAAAGTAATTTTATGTGGGGATCATATGTGACATGCCACAGGAAAATGAGTCACAAGAAATTTAGTCATAAGAACATTTGCTTAGATTCTTTTTCTTTTTTAGGGTGTCTAGCGCTGTTTGTAGCATGTATACAAGTAATACATTTCAAGATTGTGGATTGAGTTGTTGATGAGTTAGTCTTATAATAATATTTAGTATTATAGACCATGATATAAAGACGTCCTTCTGCTTTAGAATCCCAGTCTCTACTGGGTATTTATTAATGACTCATACATGAACAAAGATCCATAAGGGGATTTGCATAGCCGCCATTTTGAATCTTGATTCGCATGGAATTATGGGACTTAGAATGGTATATAGTAAGATCTATAGAAAACATGCCAGGTTCAAGATTTGATATTTATCTGTGCTCCAATGTCAATATCCATGTGCTTTACATGTTTCCATAACAGAAGTCCCCATCTTTCCCATCATGCATTTGGCTTCCATTGATCATTCATACTTAAGCGATGATATTGGTGAAAACATTCTTGCAATTTTCGATAAAAATATTGCCAAATTTGTATATGTCAGATTTCATCATAATCTATCCCATGATGCACTGTAACAGACATGCGCAGTGAGACATGCAACTCCCCTATTGGCTGAGAGGGCTGGGGGCTACACCTCTCAATGGTAACATGCTGACATAACAGTTATCCTAAAGAGTTTATATGATGTCTTACAAGAAAATGAGTCACAAGTCGCAAAATTGTAAAGCGTTGCTTTCGTAGAAATTCTCTCATTTCTGGAGGGCCTAGCGCTTACAAGTCGTATAAATGCATGTATCATATTTTAAAACAGTGTGTTAAATATATCCTTGCATTTCTAAGGTCAACCTATAGAGTATATTCAGCTACATTTTTTTCAAAAATAAAAATATCAAACTAAAAATACAGAAATACAGATTATATATGTATGTAATCCCAATGTTTACCATCATTAGAATCTGATTGATCTCATCTCAAATGAGATGAAATCTGAAAATCCATTTCTGTAACTCATTTTTCTGAAACACATCACATATTTAACTACTTTACTTTAGTCATTTACCATCAATAATTAGAATCATTAAAATTGGCTTGATCTCATCTTTAATATATAAGTGTAGGGATGCACATGGAATTAAGGGATTAATGGTACAGTGTAAAATCTATAAGAATATATCATGTTCAGTATAGAATATATATATTTATTTCACCCTTGATATGCTCAGTCCATAGAAATAACATAGGCTGTGTATAGGCCCCCTATTGTTTAGCTGGTCAGTAACTGAAGCGACATTGCACGCGGGCAATACACGGCCGACCTAGTTTTTTTTACCCTGTGCGCATGCGTGCTTTCTGATCTTCGCCAGTTCCGGTCCTTCTTCGGAGCCGTGGTTTCGAAGCGAATCAAGCCAAAGAACTAATTATTTAACAATTTATTTCTCAAAATCGCTGTAGATCATGTTAATTTAACATTAGTTTAGTGTGCGGGGGGAAATAAACACAGAACAACCCTTAGATTCTCGGCGTCGTGAATATTCACCGAGGACGGTCGCGGGACTACCGTCCCTTGACCGTCATCGGTGAATATTCACTCCCGCCTCGAATCCCGGGTAGTTCTGTATATAAATGCTCAATAATAATATCCATGTGTTATACATGTTTCCACAACACAAGTCTCCATCCTTCCCATCATGCATTTAGTTTTCATAGACCATTTATACAAGCTGTCATATTAGTGAAAACATTCTTGCAATTTTCGATGGAAAAACGTTGCTAATTATTTGTATGTTAAACCTGAACTGACTCTATCAGTGCCCTTCCTATTTAAAAAGGGCGTGAAGAATCCCATGTGGCTAATATTGCTATCATTAAAGACAGGCAAATCAATTGCAATATTAGTAGAGGGGGCAATAAATCGGTGTATATCGATCTTGGTCGTTTGGATAAAGATGATTGTATAAGAGGTGTAATAAAGTTGTTGCTATTACTGGTTTTATTTTGACACAAGCTTTCGGGCTAGTTTGTCCTTCTTCAGGTGAGATGGTATCATAAATAGTAGTTATGACCAGTGTGAAATAAGTGCGTTTTAAAGGGCATCTAAAGCTATATGTGCACATGTGAATTTATATTGTTTTACGATACTATCAATCAATGTATCATACTTTATAGTCATCCACGTGGAGGGATGTTAATAAATATACACACATGTCAATAATACACAGACTTTATTACCCGCTGTTTGTGGTATGATCACAAGGGCTGTAGCCTATGGCATTCCATATTACCCGATAGAAAGGTATAAGAAAAGCAAAAAAAGGTGTTTTTCGAAGAGCTTATTTTGCTGTCCATTTCGAAATACGAGTGTTACAGGAAGAAGGGAAAAAATGAAGAATTATAACATTTAGACTCACTTAAATATACATTTTCGATGGTTCAATTATCCTTCTGTGTGGCCTACAGTATGAATAAAATAATAATATAGTTTCAACATTTGTTGTTGTTGAAAATTGTTTATCTGGCACAGTGCCTCTTAGCGATAATCTCATGTGAACCAAGTAGAAATGTTTTACAATATCGATACAATACATAGCCTACACATTTAAATAGTAACGCGAACTTGGCCATGGTGCTGCCTATATTGCTCCTGTTTAATATACCTATCGATGTTCACATACCTAAACACCTCTGATGAGTGATGAAGAGCCCAACTAAGGCTCGAAACATGTTAGCTCGTACCCAATAAACAACAACTTGCATAAAAACAAATCTCCTTGTTGTCTTCTTGGATATTGTGTCAATTCCTCCATCAATTGTATATAATAACGCTTTTAACCTTTAACATGTGCACACGATTTGGCAAAACAACAAAGGTTAACTCCATTCTTGTATGAACATATATGCAGCAGCGGAATAGTGATAAATACAGTCCTATAAGTCATAATATGTGTAACACTTGTATTTATAAACATATATATATATATATATATATATATAACAACAGCAGAATACTGATAAATTCAGTCCTATATAAGTCATATGAATAAATCTTGTTTATACATAATGTTCAGCAGCAGAATACTGATAAATTCATCCCGATAAGTCATAATATGAGTAAATCGGATCAAATCTCTCGTAATAGCTGAGAATGCAGCTTAAAAATATGACAGTATCCTATGTACACGTAACCATGGTGATGTGAGTGCGTCAACGATAATGTTTAATAATACATTTACACCATCACTCAGATCAAATTCAGCTTTGCTCTTGAACCTATTTTACAACTTTCATTCTAATACAACTTCCTTGAGTCAACACAAGTGAAGACAGCAAAGTACACATTTATAAAACAATTGATTCAGTAATCTTTTTATGGCGAACAGACAATTGAATTGGTGAAGATGTTGGTGCGTTGTGTTTATCAACCTTTTTCGCGAAAGCAAGTCCGGAACAAAATTAACTTAAGTGCTTTTTCTAAATGGACCACCGTGACTTTTTTTAATCAATCATGGACTTGGAACTGCTGGACGTCATGTCGTGTCCTCACGCGAGGTGGCGCGACTGGCGTCACCTTGAGAGAACCGGAAGTCATGATGCTGATGACGTGACCATACGTCATGACGGAAATGTGGTTCTATTAGGCCCCATAATGGGGGAAATGGAGTCGAGTGGAGAGGGGATGTGTGTGGAGCGAAGATGTGTGTGGAGCATAATAAGGATCTAGGAAATTAGGGCATCTTTACCTTTATCGATGGAAATTTATTTATTGATTTATTTGTCCCGTGTTCAATTCAATTGTTAGGTTGATGGAACTCAGTACATATCTGATGTGTTACAGGAAAATGAGTCATACGTCGCAGAATTGATATTTTTCAAAGTATTATTCACAAGATCTCTTTGTAGGACTGTTTGTAGGACTGCCTTCATCTGCACAGAGTATATCTCATTAGGCACATTGGGAACTATTAAGAAAATGTTACTATCAAAATAGTCAAAATTAATGTTGACGCATTAAACATTACAATATGATACTACATAGTGAAAGAACAAATATCCTTGATATATATTGAGTAATTCATAGAATAATAATAACACATTTTATCTTTAATAAATTGAAAAAAACTTAACATATATGTTAAGTTTTTTTAATTAAGTAAATTTAGTTAATTAATATATTAATTAAATATAAATCCTATTTATCAACCTTTTCTTTACACATAAACTGACGATACAGTCTGAAACGAATACAAGATTCAACTTTAGATATGCTATGAAGAAATTAGTTCATCCAGAATATGTTACTCCTCTCCAACAATAATTAACATTTTTATACCTGACTTTTTTTTTACCATTCACCGATGGCTGCTTATATGAACTTAGTTAACGTGTTTAGAAAGGGCCCCTCCTGTGGCACATCCTGGCCGATAAACACTTCAGTATCGTGTAAATGTATGACACTTTGACATACATATTTATATTACAAAAACAACTGTAATTTAAAGGTGTACACCGAAATACTTTGTCCCATGACGTGTGGGTCACCCTACTAACCCACCATCGTCCCCCCCATGTCAAACACCCATGCAACATGGGGACAAGAATCTGAAACCTTTCAGTCATATGGAATTGTTTGTAGTGTGGTGCTGAGTGTGGTGGTGCCGGGTCGGAGCGGTTATCCCCGCTCTGGCCCGGCGCTGCTAGCCAGTGTCCCGAGCTCCCGGTCTAGTCGCCCGGTTATCCGGGTGCGGCCGGCCGGACTGGATTCGGGCTGGCTGTTCTATCTGTTGCAGGGATGTTTTGCCACCAGATGTCGTGTGGGGGTTTTGTCTCTCTTATTTTAATATTTTACTGTTAGCCTATGTCTGATGTCAATTCTTGTCTTAAACTACCCTTTCTTTACTATAACTTTTTTGTTCTAATCCCTCTCTTCTGTGAAGCGGAGGGAGAACCTTTTTCACTGTGGTTGAAGGGTTTTTAGTCGGCAATAAAGACTAAAGTGCTAGCAAGGACTCGGAGATCTGTGTTGTTCTATTCTTGTTGTTATTTACCCGAATCGCCGTGCAAGTAAATAAGCAGACATTACAATTTGGTGCCGTGACCAATTCGGGTTTCTTTGTACTTTGTTTTGTATTTTAGTCTTTGAACTCCGGCCTTATGGCTGGGAGGGATGATGTGCCGGAGGAAGCTCTTGTTCTTCTTCCCGAGGAGGAAGAGGTTCAGGAGAACCCGGAACTGGCGGCCCCGGGTTTGAATGTAGAACCTGTTGAGGAGGAGGTCGATCTGAATCAACAGGATGGTGTAGAAATCATTGAAGATTTAGACAATGTGGAACTTGAAGTCGGAGCGGAGGCAGCTAATTTATTACCTGTTCCGATCCAGCCCGCTGTAGTAGTCAATCCTCCTGCAGGGGAGATAGTAGTGGACGTTCCGCCTGTGCTTGCGGCTCCGGTGAGGCGGGCTCCGATGCAGCTCCCGGCTCCGGCTCCGGCCGAGTTAAGGTTGCCTGCTCCCGCGGAGGTCCATATACCTCCACCGGAATACCGTAGGTTGATGGAACGTAGACCCGTTCGTCGTGCCGAAAATGAATTGTTTGTAGACGCACTGGAAAATCAGGTGGAGGTCCAGTCTTTAGGATCAGATAATGGTTCTTTGGCAGGAAGCGGGCTTTGGGATGAAGTCCGTACACCTGATAGGAATGTAGGTGTAAGGAGGGGAAGACAGCAGCCTATTAGTCCTGTCCCGGGAGGTGCTCAAGCGCCAGTTAGGTTGCGTTTTCCGGAACGTAGGATGAGAAATGAAGATGAAATGTCCGAACACCTGCAGAATACTGATGAACAGTATACAGTGCGTAGGCAACATTTGACGTTTGATCGAATGGATACACTATTGGGGGTCCAAATGAAGCGCATTAATGAACTGACTGACTCGTTGCACATGACAACTACTCGTGGGTCGCAAGTAGCTGCCGAGTCAGCCCGGGAATTGGAAAATGCTAGGAAGAATGAACGAAATTTGCATTTGGTGATTGAGCAGCAGGAACAGAGAATGTTCACCTTGCAACAGGAGCTTAGGGCTTCAAAAGCTGACAGGTTGGCAGAATTGTCGATTGCTGAGGAGTTGGCCCGGAAAGCGGCAGCCACCGAAGCTAAATTAGAAAATGTCAGGCGGCAGTCTAGGATACTACCGCCCGAACAAGATTGGGGTCTAGCTGCTAGCACTCCGATTCGGCCACCTGGGGTAACGGAGGCTTCTTATGCCAGATTGATGGGTGAATTACCTGATTTTCCGCAATCAACACGTTTTGCGAATGAAGGAAAGAAAGTAGATCCTATTCAGTCACGGGATATGGATCAGAGAAGGGCTGTGGGTACTCCCCATGGTGGTTGGGAAGATAAGAGTCAGAGAGCTCCGGAAACCCCGAAAAGGAAGGTTGCTTTTCAAAGTCCGGTTTATGATGTGGCGGGGGACGGTGGTATTGTTGCAATTATTGATGTGGCAAAGCGAAAATCCATCGATCCTGCTGCTGATTATGATCCGGAGGATGAACCGGAGGCGTTTGAAATCCATGAAATGGACCCTAGTATGCCTGAACATCGGCCGAAACCCCTTACTTTCCCGAAATGGGATGGTAAGCAGGATTGGAGAGAATATCAGCGGAAGACGGTTGTGGTTGCTCGAGCAATGAATTGGAGCGATCACACGTATAAGGTGCAGTTGATTGCTGCAGTTGAAGAAAATATGCCCCATGCTACTTCCATTAAGCCGAATAAATATACAGTTCGGGAATTGTTACGTATGATGGAAGCGGTACATAGCTCGGCTATGTCTTCTCAGACGCGAAAGGATGCTTTTATGGCTCTGAGGCAGACTCCGGGTCAAACTCCGGCTAACTTTGCAGATACTGTTTCTAAGAAGGCTTTGCATGCGTTCGGGAAATGGGATAGTACGTTACATACTATGGCTATGAAGGTGTTTCTGGACGGTTTGGTGGATCCAGGGATGGCTATGCATGTAGCGCTGCAGGAGCCGAAGAATATTGCGGCTGCCGGAGCTATTGCCACGCGCTATGGGGATGTGATTAGAAATAACCCTCGATTAGCTGCTAGTTTGATGACTGTGTCAGGGGGGTCGGAAGGCAGCGAGAGATCGAGAGGTGAAAATGTTGCGGCAGTTGCTAAGGTGGAGGGTGTTAGCAGCCTGCCTATAAGTCCGGGTTTGCTTGGTGAATTTTATGCTTTCAAAGCTTGGGATGCTACGAAGTCCAAGTCTACTCCGAAGATGCAGAGTGCTGAGAAGACTCAGCCAGAAGCTGAGCGTAAGCCGTTCCGGAAAGGCACGTTTAAAAAACCTATCTGCTATTATTGCAGGGAAGAAGGCCATCTGATAACTGAGTGTGACCAGCAAGCTTTGCATTTTGCGAGTATGAAGAGACAAGCGGAGCGCGAAGCAGCATTGAAGGAATCCGGGAATCCGGGAAACTCTGCCAGCCCCTCCTAGGCGGTGGAGTGGGGGCAGAGGGTAATACACATGCCGCAGTATGTCAGAACTCGGGGAAAACACCGATGGAGGTTTCGGTTCGGCCGCCCTCAGCCGGGTTAGGGGACGCCCGTGGTATTAACTCGGTGGGGAGTGTATGCGGAGATTCGGAGGTGAAATCGGATATGCTTTCATGTATGGTGGAAGTGGTGCATCAGGGTGTACCCGAACATGCTTGCTTGCCGGGGCAAATTTTAAAGGTTGAATGGGGAGGGTATGGCTCCCTGGTAAGCAAGATTATGGCATGTGATCTTCGTAATTTTGATATAACTATTTCGGACAGAAGTATACCGTGGATTGCTGACCGAATGTATGCGGATGTGACGATAGTGAATGTGACTGGCCAGTTTCTTATTGATTGGGGTGCTCAATGTACATTAATAAAGAAGGAAATGTACGATGAGTTGTCGGTAAAGCCTTACCTGATACCGTGCCAGGTAACGTGCTATGCCGGCACAGGACATGATCTTGTCACACATGGTTGTGTACGAGTAGCCCTCGGGATAGGAGGAGCGTGGTTCGCTCTTACTTGTATGGTAATAAGTGGTTTAGTGGGAAGAGAAGCTGGTATTCTGGGCATGGATTTTATCCTAACACACAGATGCAATTCGGATTGGTCCGGTGAATTCACCCTTGAGGCAGGTGAACAGTCCGTGATGTGCCGGGGCTTGCAAAGCGGTACACTCAGCCGAAATGGGTATGAGGGAATCTTTTTAGATGCTTTTTCTACCATTTGTAGTTGTGTGGACTTTGAACCGGCGGGTGAAGATGTATTCTTTGAATCGGGACAAGCCGAGTTGGGGCATTGTGTAGTTGTGAGTCGGCTGGTCGCAGGCGACCGGCAATGTACGACAATATCGTTGCATAATCCTGCCAGCTCCCCTTTGATGTTCAGTTTATCATCACCTGGACTGAGGGATCTTGCTGAGGAAGGCGAGAGCCCCATGGTTGATATGGATTTATTGGAACCGGAGGTGCCTATGATGCTCTCCGGGGATGGGTGTCCATTGGAGAAGTTAGCTCGGGAGTCTCATCTGGAAACAGTGGCTGACAGACGTAGATTGCTGACTATTCTGTGGGAGTATAAAGATTGCTTCCGACTACCGGGAGAGATTCTCGGCCACACGGATAAAGTTACGCATGTGATCGACACTGGGGATGCTCGCCCGATTAAATGTGCATGTCGGTGATTGCCCCCGGCGAAACGTGATGCGGCGGAACTGCAGATCCAGGATATGCTTAAAAAAGGTGTCATTGAACCCAGCAATGGCCCGTGGGGGGCGGGGATAGTCATGGTCGGCAAAAAGGATGGAACTAGTCGGTTTTGTGCTGACTATAGGCCCCTTAATTTGGTGACTAAGAAAGACTCTTTCCCGCTTCCCCGAATTGATGAGTGTATTGAAGCCCTTGGAGGCATGAAGTGGTTTATCACCCTGGATTTGGAAAGTGGTTATTGGCAAATAGCGATGGATGAGGCTAGTAAGGAGAAAACAGCCTTTGTCTCGTCCAGTGGGCTATACCAATTTAAAGTGATGAGTTTCGGGTTATGCAATGCTCCGGCTACCTTTGAGCGCATGATGGAGCAGATGTTGGTAGGGTTGCGCTGGAAGTGTTGCCTGGTGTATTTGGATGACATAATTATATTCGGAGCTAATTTTGAAGAAACTTTACGAAATATGGAGTTGGTGTTGCAACGATTGCGGAGTTACGGGTTAAAACTTAAGCCAAAGAAGTGCTCCTTCTTCCACTTGGAGGTGTTGTATCTCGGACGGGTGGTGTCGCAGAAAGGAATTCGCCCGGATCCAAGCAAGTTGGATCGGGTGAAGACCTGGCCGATACCATCCACCGTTAAAGAGGTGAGGCAATTCCTCGGGTTTGCATCATATTATAGGGATTTTATGCCTTATTTTTCCGAGGTTGCTGGTCCGATTCAGGCCTTGGTGGTGGGTGGAGACCAAAAGAAAAGTAGAAAAGTTGTGTTCGATGAAAGCTGCATGTTGGCGTTTGAGAAACTCAAGCATTTGCTTACTTCGGCCCCAGTGTTAGGCTATCCGCAACCCCTGGGTACCATCATTTTAGATACGGATGCTTCCGGATTTGGTATGGCTGGGATTTTATCCCAGATTCAGAAAGATAAGGAAGTGGTGTTGAGCTATGCTAGCAATTCCCTGTCTAAGGCACAGCGTAATTATTGTACCACCAAACGTGAACTGTTGGCGGTTTTGACCTATCTCAGTAAGTTTCAACATTATGTCATTGGTAGGAGTGATTTTATGCTGAGAACAGACCACGCGTCTTTGCGGTGGCTTATGAATTTCAAAGACCCGACCAATATGTTGGCGAGGTGGCTGACCACCCTTCAGCATTACGGGGTTTCGGAGAATCAGATAGTTCACCGGCCGGGGAAGCATCATCTGAATGTGGATGCGCTCTCGCGACTTCCCATTCGGAAGTGTCCCCGGGAGGACTGTCCGGACTGCGGGGCACATGAGGCTGTGGTTGCTGTTATGACAATAGATTACCAGCTATTTTCATCTTTGGCGGGTGATCGGTTGTCATCGTCCCAGCATGAGGATGATGTGCTTTCTCGCATAATCACTTTGGTAGAGGAGGGAGTCAAAACTCTCACTAAGGCTGTCATGTTGCCGGAAGGTGATGAATATTGTTTCTATGCCCGGTTACTGTCAACTTTAGTTATGAAGGATAATTTGTTGTGTTTGGAATGGGAGAGTGATAATGGTGTAATCTATTATCGTGCAGCTGTACCATCTGGTTTACGTAAGGAGCTGTTCCATACTTTGCATGGAAACAAATTGGCGGCCCATTTCGGCGAATTTAAGACTTATCAAGCGGCATTACATAAATTTATTTGGCCCCGGATGCGCTCTGATATAGCCGACTGGGTACGTGGGTGTGAAATTTGTGCTTCGTGCAAGAGCCGGGGAGGCCGGGGTGTCTCTCCTTTGAAAAAGGAGTTGCAGGGAGTGAGATGGAGTCGGGTGGCTCTAGATATTATTGGTCCTTTTCGGAAAACACCTAGAGGGAATGTATGTGTTATGGTGGTGACGGATTATTTCAGTAAATGGGCTGAGGCTTATCCCTTGCCCGACCATACTGCTGCAACGTGTGCGATGGTGTTATTCACTGAGTGGATATTACGCTATGGCCCGCCAGTCTCTTTGCAGACCGACGGGGCTCCGGAGTTCCGGTCAAGTTTGATGAAGAATTTGCTGGGAATGTTAGACATTGAAAAGCTAATGACCTTGCCCTATAGACCCGAATCTAATGGACAGGTAGAACGTTTTAATAGGGTTTTGGTCGAGCAATTGTCTTGTCTGACGGAGTATGAGGATGTAAATTGGGATTTATTAGTTCCTTGCATTGCTCATGCTTATCGGGGTGCTGTCCATAAGAGTACACATTGTACACCAAACATGGTGGTATTTGGTTCTGAGGTGACGGTACCAGCTGACATTATTTATGGAACTCTAAGTGGTGATGTGGATTTTCCTTGCCCAACTGTATTTGTGGAGGAGATTCGTTCTTTATTGAGGAAGGGACATCAATTTGTGAGAGAGCAATTGGGCCATTCGGCTGTATTTCAAAAGAGGTATTTTGATAGGAGAGCTCGTCCTAAGGAATTCAAGGAAGGGGACCTAGTGTGGAGATATGCCACTCCCATGGCTCAGAAGAAGTATGGGCCTAAATGGGATGGACCCTTTCTGGTGGTTCGGAGGGTGCAGGGTTCTACCTATGAACTGCAAACTGCGGATGGCCTCTTGAGGTGGAATGGCAATTTGTTGAAGCTGGCTTTTGATGCTGATGGACAACCGGTTCAAGCTACTAATCTTCATCGGGCCCCTGAATACCAGAAGCAGGTGGCTAAGGGCCGGGACATTCTTCGGGTCTCTCCTGTTGGCAAGGTATTGCCCGGGTCGGAGGCACCGGTTCCTAAGCCAGCTAAGAAAATTGTGCATCATGTTAGGAAAAGAGGCAGACCGCCGCGTGCTCCTCCTAAAACTACTGTCTTGCCACAGTCAGAGGTTTCGGGGGACTCGGGTGCGAATTCTGTCGAGTCGGGTGAAGAGGATGAAGCAGTTGCAGTATTGGAGGAAGATGAGTTACCCTTGGCTGAAACAATGGATAATTTGTTGCAGTCCGAGTATCTGTCCGAGAGGCCCCGCCGAACTGTTAGACCTCCGGATAGATATGGGATGGGGATTAGTTAATGTGTTTAGATGTAATGGTGCGAAGTAGAAAACAAATTACACAACGAGAAGTACTGTGGTAGAGTCGGGCCGGGCGCGGAAGCTTGTGTGTAGAGCTCCGGTTCGACCTTGGAAGATATCACTATATTGGTTGGCTGTGTTAATTTTTGCTCCGATCGGTTTAACTGGCCAGTTGACCTCCTCGGGTTGCCGGACCCATTGGGAAATAAAGTGGGGAGTACCAGTCTATAACCTTTTTGGCTTAAATCATTGATATAGTCGTGTTTTTGTTGTATGTATGTCTGGCTCGGGGGCATTATCAGTTGTTGTGTCTACAGGTAGGGGTTGGGGCATTGCTCATTTGGGGGTATGACCAATTGAGGCCGGGTCATGAGTCGTCTGCGGCTGGTTACTTGACTGGTGTTGCTATTTTTAGACCCGGTGACCTCGTTCTCGCGTGAAGGAACGAGAGGTGGCTGGTGTGAACCAGTCAGTCAGTTGCATTCGGTCGACTTGGTCGGTCGTGTCCCACTGTATGCTATTGCCCCACGTGGAATAAAATAGTCGAATTGTCGAATATTCCTTTGCATTTCATTGAAGTTTCAGTTGTCGTAACTGTGCAGAAAGTGTGACCCGGTTTTGAAAGTGTTCGTGTTGGATAGGATCAGGTTGTGATCCTGTCAGTGGCCGTGTTATGGCCGACGAGGAGAAGCCGGGCGGCTCACAGGGTTATGCTGCTGATTTCCCTGAGATGGCGAAAGTTCCTGCCCCGAACCCTGAACTTGCTGTGAAGAAAAAGTTGAGTGAACAGAGGAAGGCTGAGCGGAAAGCTCGGGAGCAGTCCCGGCTTGCTGCAATGAAGAAGGCAACTGTGGCTAAGCAGTCGCTGTTGAAGAAATCAGCTGTGGTGAAAGCTACTAAGGTGAAGAAACCCGGGAAGAAGTTAACTGAGAAGCCGGCTACTAAGGTGGTGGAAAGGACCAGTCCCCGGAGGGCTAATCCCGGAGTTGTAGCGGCTGATACTCAGCTTCCCGAAGCTCAGCTTGCTGCAGCGGGGCAGACGGAGAGAGCTCCTTCTCCCGCGGCCTCTGACGTGGTGGTTGTGGACAGTCCCGAGTCTACCCCGGCTCCCCGAGCCGAGGAGGGAGAGATAGTGGAGGATGATGCTACGGCTGCTGTTGGAGACCCGGGCACGGAAGGTGTCACCCCGGACACTGCTCAGCTTACCGCTGAAGGTGTTGAAAAAACACAGGAGGCGGAGGAAATGGATACCACTCCTGTTGTTGATGTTGTAACCGAAAAACCTGAGGATGATGCTGGTTTTGTGGAGGTGAAGTCTAAAAAGAAGAAGCCTAAACCTAGTTCTGCGAAAGTTGGTTCGGAGAAGGAGGTCCAAGCGATTGAACGGCAACACGGGATTTCTCGTTACAGGTCGGGGAAGTTTATCAAGAAACGTGAGGACCCTGACTTTGCTGTGAGAAATCTGACCCGGTGGAATGCTTTACAGAAAAAGCTTGACACTTTTGTAGTGCTGGAGGAGGAAATTGCCCCTGTGGTACCAAGTGTGGAGGATACCTTCCCTGTCTGTCCTGAGTCCGAGGATGAGGATGAGGCCATGGCCGAATACTCAAACGGGACTTTGATGTCTAAGTACGAGATGGAATTTCATTTCTTGAAGAGTCGTACTGGTCGGCAGCCGGAATCAACCCGGGAGGTGGTGATTAACCCGACGGTGCTTGTGAAGCTGAATAGTGTGGAGCGTTTGTGGAGCCCGGGGCAGAGGTGTCCTTTTGTGTATTGCCGGCATTTGGACCCGGCCATCAATCCGGATGGGGTTCGTTCTTACAGAACGAGGGAAAGGTTTTACCGGCATCTGGTGGAGGAGCATTGTCCGGCTAGTTACCAGCTGACCTGCCCACATGCTTCGTCTTGTTTGGTGAGATTGGATCGCCGATCAGAATTAGTGAGGCACTGTATGACGCAGCACCATGAGAAGCGGGACACTGCACTTGATATGTGCATAAGTTTTCGGGTGTTTCAAAAGGAGTTCCCAAATTACGGGTGTCAAAAGTTTGCGAGAATGACCAGAGGAGATTGGGAGACCGTGTCTGTTCTCGGGAGGACTGGTGGTTCTAGGCGGTTTGTGATCCCCAAGCACCCGTCCTCTCATGGTTCAGGCCCGGCCCCTGCGAGTGTTTGGAAGAAGCCTCCAAGTAGCAGTTATGGGAGCGCTGATCACATGAACTCCTCCATTGAGTCATCGGTGGTAGACCAGAGTTCTATGCTGTCTGGTGCAGAGCGTTCGGAGCGTTCGGAACGTGTTCGGCCAATGGGAAGTCGGATCCCGAATGTTGATGCCACCTATGACCATGTTTCTAAGTCTTTGGAAAGAATAACTGCATGTATGGACGCCGGAGTTTCGGCCATTCAGTCGACTGCTTCGGCTGTCATGGCGGATATTCGCAACCTAATTGGTGAAGCTTTTGATCCGTTGGAAGGGATCCAGGAGTTGCGGGAACAGGTGAAACTGATTCCGAATCTAGAACAGGAGAATCTGGACTTGCAGGATCAGTTGAGGTTTTATAAAGAGGAGGATAACCGTTCGCGTGAAGTAAATATGGAGTTGCGTCGTAAGTTGTCCCGCTATGAACAGCAAGGTGGTCCGGATTCTAAGCGGAAGAAGACGGAGAAAGATAAGGTGGAAACTGAAGTGCAGGGTAAGCCGGAGGATCAGGTTATGGAGGAGGAGGAAAAGTCGGAGAAAACCGGAGCTGTTGGTGGTACAGTTAGCATTTCAGATATGCGGGAAGTGATGTCGGGGCTCTTCAAGGAAATGTTTGAGGAACACTTGCCTCAGCCTGCTGCTCAACAATTGCCGCCTCCACCACCTGTTGCTATGACTATGCCGGCCTTTCCCTCCTGGGATGCCTTTTTCCAGTCTTTTGGACAGAATTTGCCTCAATATACTGCTGCGGATCCTAATATGAGTGCTTTCGCGGACCCGAATGCGCAGATGGCTATGCGCATGGCTCCGCCTTTGTTTAGTCCTCCTGCTGTGTCTAGAGTTCGGCAATCACCGCAAGTGCCTCTCTATAGTGCTGCGGTGGCTGGTGGAGTTGGTTTCGGGGAAAACCCACCACCATCCGGTGGTTCGGTGCCACATGCTGCCAAGCCGGGGATGGTTCGGGGGGGAAAACCCGCTCTGTTGCCGAAACCCCGCACTATGGTGACGCTGACTCCTAGGCCTAGCGCTGCGAGGGTTACTTCCACTCCGGTTGCTAGCCCGGAGAGAACCGCTGTGCTAGTTCCCGATAAGGCTTTGGATAGTCCCGCAAGACTGGCGTTGGAGATGAAGAGGCTGGAAGAAAACTTGACCCAGGATACGGGTGAGGGTGAAGTTGTGGACTCGGATGCAGCTGAGGAAAGTCCTGAGATGGAGATATCTGTTGAGGAGGAGAATCGGTTGCTTCGGGGTGAGAAGGGCACAGTGATGGATGAGTATTAGTGCTCTTCCACTGTTTTTTGTAGTGTGATGATGATTGTGTGTTTATTTGTTGTTTTCCGGATGGACGGCGGCGTGGGAGCGCCAGTATCATTGGCATCTGGCTACGCCGAAGTCAACCGGGCCGGATGCAGTCATTCGCGGATATTTCCAGTCCTCTCCGAGACAACAACCCCCTGATTCCCTGCAACAGACACTACGTGGACATCTACTCTATTTACATGGACATTATTTTATGCTAAAGCATATGGACCTCTGTGATTTTATTTACCGGATTTATCCTACCAGTGATTGTGATCATACCTCGGGTTAGAGTTTTTCTTCATTATTATTCTCCCAAGTTAAAGGTATGTTTCATATTGTATTGTGTTGTTATAGGAATATATTGTTTTTACTTACACCGCGCGTGTGTAGGCTTTTTAATATTCCTTCACTTTACTTTTTCACATGTCGTTCTTCTATGTCCTTATGTTCCATTTCCACTGTATGTGTCTTTACGATTTAATGTATTATACGTCTTACTTAGGACCTGTTTAGTTCTAGCCAGTTCGTGTCTAGTCGGTCCTCCCTCCAGAAAAAGGGGGGGAGGGGGGTATTGTGGTGCTGAGTGTGGTGGTGCCGGGTCGGAGCGGTTATCCCCGCTCTGGCCCGGCGCTGCTAGCCAGTGTCCCGAGCTCCCGGTCTAGTCGCCCGGTTATCCGGGTGCGGCCGGCCGGACTGGATTCGGGCTGGCTGTTCTATCTGTTGCAGGGATGTTTTGCCACCAGATGTCGTGTGGGGGTTTTGTCTCTCTTATTTTAATATTTTACTGTTAGCCTATGTCTGATGTCAATTCTTGTCTTAAACTACCCTTTCTTTACTATAACTTTTTTGTTCTAATCCCTCTCTTCTGTGAAGCGGAGGGAGAACCTTTTTCACTGTGGTTGAAGGGTTTTTAGTCGGCAATAAAGACTAAAGTGCTAGCAAGGACTCGGAGATCTGTGTTGTTCTATTCTTGTTGTTATTTACCCGAATCGCCGTGCAAGTAAATAAGCAGACATTACAGTAGCTTCATTTTATGTGATCAAATAAATAAAACTCATATTTGTTCACATCAATTATTGCAACATCATCTTCATATACACACAGTTCTTAGAAATACTGAAAACACATTTTTAGTCTATCTCTGAACTGACCCATGCATTTGAGCCACCTGTCTCAAACTTATTTAATTTCCTGGTTATCTCTCTCCATAGAGTTTTAATCTAAATGCCTGAAGAGCTACATTAGCGAAACCATGTTGTGCCAAACATTGCCCCCTGGTAATGGAAGGAGTGTACCAGATAAGGTATCTCCTCATTAAACCATTAATGATCAGTCACTTTATTGACAGATTCAGACTCATTCGTTGACAGCTTTAATTGTGTCAACAAATTTCACCTGGACAATATATCCAGGTAACAAGTGCACCTCTTATGACGTCATATCAACGTCGTTAAGAGACCCGTGAGGTGTTGGTTACCTCTCGGCTGAAGACGTTCCTAACGTCCAGTTGCATGGTAGCATCCATAGGGAGTGGACCTGTCGTCTCGTCTAATTATTTTTATACCTGACATCATTGTTTCATATCCCAATAATCGAAATTACGTAATGATTGTGTAAATAATAATGTAGATGTAAATTTGTGTTTGGTTATTAATGTAATTGTTTTGTTATTAATGTAACTTGACTTTGTAGTTCAGGAACCGAACGAATACCACTATATACTGTAAGACAGTTAAAATTAATGCCTGAATACATATGTTTGAACAAAAAAGAGATGAATAATCATCTCAGGTAAATCATCTCATTAAACCGTGGACACACACAGCCGATTTGGCTCCCGATTGTCCCCCGATTTTGGTCTTCCAATGAATCCTAGGATTTCATTTCCAATCCTGGTTGATGTTATTTTGAAAACATAAACCAGGACTTGAAATAAAATCATAGGATTTATTGGGAGACCAAAATCGGGGGACAATCGGGAGCCAAATCGGCTCTGTGTGTCCACGACTTTAAACCCAACCCCGATCCGTTGTCAAGGTATATGTCACGCAGCATCCCCTGGATAATTTATTTTAAAAAACAACGAAGATCCGTGGAAAATATTGGTTGGTCTATTTAATATTTTGTCCCAGAAACGTTTGGTCTGATCCAACGTCACGGTTGCTCACACCAGGTTGCGCTATCGCCCGGGGAACAGGATTGAGCCGGTTGTCAGGCATGAAATACATTTACATTAATTCTGCATTGTGATTTATGCTGGCGGGCAAGTCGAGCGTCTGGACAGACTGCGAAATCAATCATCGCTGCCACAAAACATGCAATTAATTGTAAAATTTCGCCGACGAAATGAAACATTGGAGCCGACTGCATACATTATGGCAGTGTTTTCTTTCCCCCTTTTCGCATCATTTATAGAAATGTCTAACATTTATAAGAATGCCAAAGAAAATGTTTGGATGTTGTGATAATGTTATTCAGTCTGGTTTGCAAACGAAGGGCGAAAACTATTTGATCAAACTTCGATTGGGTACTAGCGTAATGTTCAGCATACAACCAAGTATGAGTTAATTGATGAGATGGGAACTAAGGATGAAATAATATGCCAATTTCGTTGATGTCGGCCGGAATTAATGGGACACATTGTGCTTTACTATTGCAGTGGAAGTGTAATTGTTCACTCACGTTACAATAGGGGATTTGCATGTCCGCCATCTTTAATCTCAATTCACATGGAATTTTATATGGGAGTTGTATGTCAGTGTAAAAGTAGTAGTAAACATGTTATGTTCAGCATGGAATATTTAACATGTGTTCTCATGGAATTAGCCGTGTGTTTTACATGATTCCATAAAACAAGACTTCCTATTTCCCATAATGCATTTGCTTTTCATAGCTCGTTTACACAAGGTATAATATGGGTGGAAAGATTCTTGCATTTTTCGCTTAAAGTGCTGTATGTCAGAATTGAACTGAATCTATCCCATTATGCACTGTAACTCTTCGGAAGACCTGGTTTCAGGGATATTTTCTGTAACCAGACATCGAGACACCTCTGTAATCAAGACCTACAAATAAAGAATCTTTGAATTGAATAGAACAGGCATGCGCAGTGACACATGCAAATCCCCTATTTTGTTGATGTCAGCAGGAATTAGGGGGAAATTATGCTCTTTATAGCAATGTAGGCTTTTTGGTGTAGTTGTTCACTCAAATAACCTCTACTTCCCTGTCGTCATGATCGGCGTAGGCAGCCCATTATAGTAAAGGTCTTAATGCAATTACAGATCGTGCATCACTGCCTCAATAGCTTTTATTTATTCAAACAATTAAATGCTCAAAAACTGAATTGAATAGCCTTTTGCGTGGGGGAATCGAAAGATTTTTCTTAATATGATTTTATACTCTTTCACAATCCATGACTATGTCAGACTTCAGTGTAAATGATTTCGTAAAGCTAGGGGATTGTTGTGTAAGCTGTATCAGGGAAGATTGTCTATGGGTATTTCTATACTTTTACCCCTTCCATTGGCGAGTATAGGAATACAAATTCCTACCCACCCTTTTGTGTATAGGCTATTCTTACCCGATGGGAATAGCATGTACGAAGGATTTCTTTCCTTCCTAGAGATGAAGGAATTCCCACATTCATTTTGTAAGCCTTCACTAATTCACCCTTCATTAACGACATATTAAAACACACACAGAAAAAAAAAGTAACCATTATTTCAGGTTTACAACAATTCTTTAAGCCACTGGTGTATATTTCGATGTATTTATAAGAGGGCGCTGGGACCATTGTCTACTTCACAGAATAAAAGGTCTGTAGGGCGTTTCATAAGTAACGCAGCGCGCGTTCGTAATGGTAGCGCAACTATGGGTCAGATAGCGATAAATTTAACGCGCGTTCGTTATAGTAACGCAACGTTAGTTGCCTGTCAATTTTGGCCCTTAGCGCGCGCTATGTTAAAATATGTCGTTCTTTATAAACAGTCAAAAAGGAATCTGTAGTGCCCCGTACATGTTGCCATATTTCAATATACTACTCACCTTTCCTGGATTCTATGTGTATACATGTATAGTTCTCTACATCGTCCACAAGGCGGTGCCACGATTTATGTACTGAGATTATACAAGTATTCCTTCTTTACCTCCGTTTGTAGACAGCAACTTCATGAACACTCAATATTTTATTGAATCACACGATTTCATTGAATCACACGAGTAGTTGAACCTTGAATACAGTTCGTTCTTTATACTATGTATGTATACGACTTGGAAATAATGAGGAAATATCTATTCTTACGTTTGTATCATTCTGGCAGAAGCAGTTTCTTTGACAGCCATGTATATATTCTAAATGTGCGGAATCCTGAGTCACGGCTAAGAATCATTGTCTGTGATTAGTCAATATTGCCGTCATTGATGACGTCAATGCTTCGGTATTACACATGTACAGAAATCAACACGCTATCAAATGGACATATTCTTCCTGCTTGGAGTGAATAACCCATTAATTTGGTGTATACATGTACCAAATTTCATGTCCGTGTATCAAGTATATCCTTGTATATTTGTGTTTCCAAGGTCATCATATAGACTATATTTAGCTACTTTACTAATAATTGTCCTCCCAGAGATATTGCAAACTTCTTTTTCAAAAATAAAAATATTAAATTTAAAATATAGAAACACGTATTGTTATACCTTACCATCATTAAAATCTGCTTGATCTCATCTTTTCAAATTTATATATGATGATATCTCAAAATCCTTTTTGTGTGTGTGTGTGGGGGGGGGGGGGGGGTAGGGGCGACATGTGACTCATTTTCCTGTGACACATCACAAATTATAGTACAGAGCTGCTGATTGTACATTTTCTAACGTCCTGACCCATGAAGTTGCTGGCAGAGGGAGCAACTAGCATAGCCTGAGGGAGTCTACCTTTCAAAGACTACTGCCAGTATGATTGATATAACGCACTGGCGTTTTCGTGTTTGTTTCTCATTCCTCCGCCACTATTAGGGTCTACTTATCGTACCCGCCATTTATCTGTGTCATTTGTGGGAATTATCTGGGTATGATCTTGAAAATATTTTCTGCGAGTCTCGTACCTGGACTTGTATCAAGGTTGAAGGGATGATACGTGTGGATCGGGCTTGTTTAGTCAGCACTCGGCAACGTCTTATGCAAGGGTCAGGTCGCTAGAATGTGTACAGTCTGCAACTCTACACATTGAATCACTTCTGCTAAATTAGGCTGAAAACGGTAACCACTAGGAATATGGGATGTGTCACGGAAAAACAAGTCGCAAGTCACAAGTCGAAAATCATGGATTTGAGATACCATCATATCTGAAAAGATGAGATGAAGCTGATTCCAATGGTGGTAAACATCAGGCCATCTAATAAGTACTTCTGTAAATGGACAAAAGTTAGCGATACTCAGATATGCACATATGTATTCAAATTGAGAGGATTTGGCGAAGGCAAGTTGTCCTTTTTATGGCGACTTCACCCATACATATGAGAGCCTCGACTATACCTTAACATCTCGGTGGGACGTGATATATGAACATAGCATGTCATACAAGGCTCTTTCATCACCGTTCTTACAGATCAGTGCTACCCAAGGAGCTGCCTTAAGAACCCCAACCTTTGATTCACCTTCATGATGATATGACAAGAAGGCTTAGCATCGTTAGCAGTTATTCTTCATCCACATGTGATGAATACTGTGGGAACAGATATTACCACACTTTGTGCATCCATAGGCGCAACGTTCAAAGTTTAAATATGTTAATAAACATTACACATGAACACTTGGATATAATGTGTTACACAAAAATGAGTCATAAAGCTCAGAAACTTCTTTTTTAAAAAGTCAAACATAAAATATAGAAATACTTTTTACATTGGTAGGTGATTAATTAATTTAATTAGTAGGTGAGTGAACCCCCCCCCCCCCCACTTCCGTAGGCATGGGCCCTTCAATACATTGAATATAGCAGTAGTTGGAATATAAATGCTTTAACATTATATCTTGATGACTTGTGGAAGGTAGACAAATTCATTTTTATGACTAAAACTAGCTGCACATGGTTTAATCAGGGGAATGGATCCTAACCCCACACACATGCTGCACTACCAGTGGTTGGGCCACCGTAGATGAGATAGGACAATGTTGGACTGTACTGAATCTACCTGGTGTTGAGCCACCATAGATAAGATAGGACAATGTTGGACTGTACTGAATCTACCTGGTGTTGGGCCACCATAGATAAGATAGGACGATGTTGGACAGTACTGAATCTACCTGGTGTTGGGCCACCATAGATAATATAGGACAATGTTGGACTGTACTGAATCTACCTGGTGTTGGGCCACCATAGATAATATAGGACAATGTTGGACTGTACTGAATCTACCTGGTGTTGGGCCACCATAGATAATATAGGACAATGTTGGACTGTACTGAATCTACCTGGTGTTGAGCCACCATAGATAAGATAGGACGATGTTGGACTGTACTGAATCTACCTGGTGTTGGGCAACCATAGATAAGATAGGACGATGTTGGACTGTAGCCTACTGAATCTACCTGGTGTTGGGCCACCATAGATAATATAGGACAATGTTGGACTGTAGCCTACTGAATCTACCTGGTGTTGGGCCACCATAGATAAGATAGGACAATGTTGGACTGTGCTGAATTTGTACCAGGATAGAACGCATTATGAAGCAGACAGAATATTTTCCATGTCACCATTGGATTCTTTGGGGTCAATATAGTAGGAGTGATTAAATTTAATGTATCTCTAAAACATACTGAGATATAAACTGATTGCTTATCAGCCAGTCATATTTCTGCTAATTTCATAAAATGGACCAAAGATTGAAAATTAACAATGGCACCTTATCTTATCTTTTTCAGCAGCTCTTGAAATACAGAATCCCATTCATGGAAGAAAAAGAAAAATGAAAATGAAGTTATCGGCTCTTGGATAACTGACCAATACCCCCCCCCCCCCCGGCACCCTCACACACACACACATTGAATAAAGTTAGCTCCCCTCTCTTCCCTTAAATAATAGGCATGTCCTGCTTGTTTAGTCTTTCTTTATCCACGAATGTGGTGATGGGGCAGAAATAGTCCTAAACGTGCTCATAAATCCTTCATATGCCCTTTTCTGTAACGTTCCTCATTTTAACCTCAGCCAGGATTTCCATCCACACATGAATCCCTTGTAATCTTGGAAAACACATAATTTGCATCATTACTGAAAGCTTTTAAATGTAAATCATGGCTACAGGCTTTCGATCGGGGATTAACTGGTTTGTTAGGGTCCTCCATGGTGTTCGCATTAAATTCTATTTGGAAGATTATTTTTAGTCCGATATAAAGTAAAGAATGTGTTTACATTCATGACTAATGAATAAACAAGTGGGTCAGATCGTCTGGAAATGTACAATCGGCAGCTCTATGTATTTAGTAAATTCTGCAAATTCAGGTGGTTATCCATATGATATACTGGAAGAGCGATTTCTACGAAAAGAGGTAGAAAAGAGAGGTAGAAAAGAGGGGTTTCTTTGTCTCACATGTTCTTGGAATTTGTTGTTTGACAAACGGTTTTACTTATCTGTGGAGTTCTGTTCACCCTCTCTGGAGGACGTCGTATGTGGTTTGTGAAGGTATCTGGGGTGAAAATGTGATTTTGAAGCCCTTTTTAGTTTTTTAGTTGGATTCTATACAACTATTTTTAGCACGGGAAAGCCCCTGTTAGGAACTAAAAGAGATTGACGCCATGCCTCTCCCACCGTCTGTGGCAACGTGGGATTCCCTAGCAATGCATCCTGCGAGAGTCCCTAGCAACAGGAGAGAGAGAGAGAGAGAGAGGGAGGGAGGGAGGGAGAGGGAGGAAGGGAGAGCAGTTTGTTACAGAGCTCAACCATTCACAAGTATATACAATTATCTATATATACGGTGTTCACTTTGCCACTCAGTTCAGATTGAAGGAGTGTTAGTGGGGAGAGAAGGAAGGGGAGGGAAAAAGATATGACAGACAGAGAAGAGGGGGAGGGAAAAGAGGGTGTAGGAAAGGGAAGGGGGAGGGAAGAGAGGGGGAGGGAGGGAAAACGGAGAGAGGGAGAGTGAAGTGGGGAAGAAGAGGTTCTGTGAATTGGAGAGGGGAGGGGAGGGGTAAAAGGTATGAGAGACAGAAGAGGGGGAGAAAAAAGAGGGAGAGGGGGGAAGTGTGGGAAAGAGGGGGACCGTCCAGAGGACGGGTACTTTGCTAGTTATATTATGTTGAACTGCATTTCGAACCTCCTTTTTGTGTTAAATTCCGATTTTTTTTAGAGGATTCAAGGCGAATTGTACATTTTCATGCGACTTTATCCTCATATGATCTTATAAAACGTGCTTCAAGTGATCTATAGGCATTTGTTAACGGTTTCGATAAACAATATTTACTGTAAAATCTATTTTGCCTGAATAACAAGCTAAACAGCAAACAACGCCTGAGGCAGAATTTTACTGCCTTAAATCGCACTTTATATATTAATACGCTCGATAAACTAGCTCACTGGGATTGCTCGCTTATTGATGAAATGTCGTAAATGGAAGGGCAAGTCGTCAGAAAATGTACATTCTGCAGCTCTATATATTAAGTAAATACTGCTGAATTCAGCTAATAAATACTAGGTACATCTGAGTATATTTAGTCTTGTGTTGATTCAAACAATCTGTTTGGTTATGTTGAACTGTATTTTGAACCGCATTTTTGCCGTAAATTTGGGTTATTTGAGATAGAGGATTGGTAAAGGCGGATTGTACATTTTCTGACGTCATCACCCCATCTGCGCTAATTCCAGTTAGTTTGGTGATTTCAATTTTGGTAAAAACATTGGCAATTTCTTCAATGATCATTACAGGCGAATAGGAGAATAAACATAGAAAAGCCTCGTGGTTTAACATTGTATGGTAATAATTTGTGTTCTTTTAGTTCTAGTTTAGTTTACCTTATATCCTTTTCATAATAAAAATAGTGTAGTAATCGGCAATCTTTTAAATAGTGATATCATGTAGATGTCAGATGAAAATGTTTAGTCATTTTACAACTGGATACTGTAATTGTGAAGAACATTAACATTAACAAATTGTTGGGGCTCAACTTAAACTGAAAGAAAATTTTATTGTTAAATATTTCGATCGGCTTAGGGACATTTTTGCTGATCTTTTTTTTTGTTTACATTTCCGTAATAGAATAATCTTTTACAATCAGTAAAATTTGTGAATAAACAGCTGAAGATTAACGAGGAAAACTGTAAAATAGAAAAACCCTTCCTTCTACCTACCTTCATTATCTCGACTCTCGTCAAATAATGCATGTATTTGATTTGTCTGACCAGCTTAACGCACTCATAGTAAACGGATTAGTGCCAATTACATATAACTTTCTTTACAGGCCGCCCTTGTATAAAAAGAGGTGCTGTGTTAGTTTCGTACTGGTTATGAGCTGGTTATGTGTTGGAAGTTGCATTTTATAAATACAGGTTAACTAACGAGTTAGTTGAAGGAGCGAGAATATTGCACTCGTTGCATAGCAACGAGTGCAATATTCTAAGCGACTGAAACCTACAGATTTATCATACATATATGCTTTAAATCATGAAAATAGAACAATAATGAGTAATAAATTTGAATTTTACCGGTAACCTTAGTAAAAAAAACAAGATTGGTTACCATGACAACCCCACATAAATCACTTGTGAAATACGCACTATGCGTAATTCACTCTAGATACGTTGTTTTCAGAACAATGCGTGTATAATTGTGATTTGTCACTTGGAAAATGAGTCACAAGTAGAACAATGGTTTTGAGATATATTTTGAGGTATATTATCCTATTTGAAAAGACCAGATCAAGCGGATTCCATTGATGGTAAACATTACTAAATCTAATAAGTATTTCTATATTGTTATATATAGACACAGGTTAGCGATTGTTCTGGATGGCCAATCACTTATTTTTAAGTACTTTTATATTTTTGTATGCATGGACAAAAATATTAGCTATATTTCTTGATGGTATATAACTAGAAAAGTAGATAAATATATTCCTTAGGATAATCTCAGAAATGAAAATATTCTGACCAAGGGTTATTTCAGAAAAACATTTGAGCGAGTTGTGACATATCACATATATATATATATATATGTAACTTACATAATAAATTCATTTAACTCATTACCTTTTACACATGTATAATATTCCCTAAATCAACCCATTTTCCCTGGTACATACCAATGTTGTCAACGTTTATTCTATCCGTAGCAGACATCATTTTTTCATCATTACATATTGATTGAACGCTTATATAAAAAAACAGTGCGGGTATTAAAAGCAAACATAATTCCACATATATACGAGTCAGCAATCATTCTCAATGATTCAGTCCGTTGGCAGCACCTCCCGAGTGATATTCAGTTCTGCTTCCGTTATTGTTATACACGATGAGAAATTGAGAGAAATCTACAAAAATATATTATAAAATCATTTCATAGTTAAAAAAAGATACAAACCCCGCCGTGGAATGATAAGAAAGAAGCCAGAGGAAGGAAAACAAATTTGACCTATTCAATATTAGATAAAGGACTCCCTGGTAAGGTTTTTTTATGATTGTTTACAATTAAGAGAAACATATAGGTAAAGTGATCTTAACAATAAAAAAGTTGTGAAGAAAAAGGGACCTTGTTGTATCAGGTAAATAAAGGATATAAATGTGTGTGGGAATTCGTACACCTTTCCCCCTTCCTGCAGTGGGTAGGAAAAAATGCATTGTGTAAAATACATTGCAGCATGCAAATGTCAAGACAGTGTATGAAATAAACCCTTCCGTTTATAAGGTCATCCTATGGAATATATATTTTAGCTACTTTACTCGCTTTTCTAAAACAAAATCAAACATAAAATATAGAAATACTGTTTAGATTTCCCAAATGTTAACAGAGTTGGAATCCACTAAATCCCATATTTTCAAATATGATGGTATCTCAGATTTTTTTTAAAAAAACCTACAACTTATAAAGCTCATTTTTCCGTGACACATCACAAGTGTCTAGAGCTGGCGATTGTTCATATATATTCTGACATTTATATAAACATGAAAGAGAAAGTGAAATATATGATGCATGTTTGCGTGTACAGAACTGGACACAATATTCAGCTCGTTCCCGCACTGACATATAAAACCGTTGTACTTTGACCCAAGCATCATGCAGTGAAGATATGATGTGATGTGTCACAGAAAAATGAGTCACACGTCGCAAAAGATCGATTTTGGGATGTCACCATAATTTGTAAGATGAGATCAAGCTGATTCTAATGATGGTAAACATTAGGACATCTAATAATGTACTTTTTTATTTGTTGTGTATGAACAAATTTAGTGATATTTCTTGATGGTCGGTCACTAGTAAAGTAGTTAAATATACTCCTTAGGATCCCATCAGGTATGTATTTAAATACATTCAATATATTGTAAAGAATTGGAATTCTTTTGGGTTAGTTTTACCAGCTAAATGGCCGTCCCTGCCCCCTCCCTCTCCCCCCTCCCCTCTGCCTGGGCCTTGGCCGCCACGCATGACCTGGGTGGAGAGGGGGGAGGGAGGTAATGCTGGACACCTGTTGTTGTGTGTATACATGCTTGATTGTCTAGCAACCAGAAATAGAATTACCTAGTGTTCTCTGTGTTAACTCATTAGTGGGTGGGGGGAAGGGACTAGGGGAGGGAGGGGACGCTTCATGCTTGGGTCAAGGGTAATGGGAGGGGAGGGGGGGCTGAGAGCAAGGGGACCAACTATCATGTGAACAGTGCATGGCCTTGGCATGGGAGAGAGCTGGGAGGTCAAGTTCATGGGGTGGAGGGATCCCTCTCAGCCAATCATGAGGGTACACGCCAGAGAAAGCATTGCTAGAACCCATTGTTACTGATGAATTGGTTAACATGTTTGACTATAAATAAAGGCCAAGCCAAAGCCATGGTATGCTTTAGACACCTTGCTGCCTGGCCGAAGACTACTATCATCCGACTTCTCTGACTTCATCATTTTATACATAGAACACTGAATCTCTGGGCAAATTGCCATTGATATTTCACATTGGCTGACCACTGAAGGAACGAATTTGCTAACTAGCAATTCCTCAACTTTAGAAGTCAGAAATAGCCTAGGCAGGCACAGAAATGCTATAGCTAAAACCTAGATCGTTTAGGTTGAAGAATAGCAAGAGAAGGATGGGGCTAACTTCAGCTGGACTTGGAGCTGCCCTAATGCTAAGGTAGGTGGGAGGTTATGTGTGCATACTTTTCATCTGCTTATCACCCTAATGTTCCCATTTTCCTTCCCTCAAACCCCCACTGATTAATGCGGATCTGGGTATTCCTCCTAATATACACGGAGGGAGGAATATCTCCAGTTACTTGGGGGAGGTTGGGTTGGTTTATAATGTGGGGCACAAAGTCGGGTGATTTAAATCGAGTCGGCCGACTGGATGCGGCCGACGAAAATAATTAATTACGGGAGAACTAACAATCCGATTCTAAATCTAAAAGCAGGGCTGTCTTCCTGACAGTCTGGGGAGTTATGGGATATTTTTTATATTGGGATCGGATGGTTTTTAAGGGAGATATGAGCAATCTAGTGGGAAGCAATATTTTTGCGTTTGTGCATGTGGTTATGACTGCGGCGATCACGCGCCGTCGTCGATGCCGCTCTTATGGTTAACGCTATACAAACATGGATTACATAGGCCGCTTCGCCATGAGCTCAGCTCCGTTTTAATAGTAAACACTTTATATTTGGACGGATTTGAAGGGAAGGGTTAGTGCTTGAAATTCTGCAAGTTTTAGTAGAATGGCAGAATGGGTTTTTATTGGTTTTGGTGGGAAGCACAGACTCTACTGTTGGTTGCTTATTTTTCAAAATGGAGTATTATCCTGGGAGGGGAGGGTACGTTGTGAGGGGCTGGGATAGGCATGGATGGATGGAGGGAAGGCCACAAGAGCCTAGCTAACTTAGGCATTATCCTACACTTATTTTCCCCGGTATTGATTGGTATTCTACTTGTGGGTAAGTTAGGAGATCTGATACCTAGTGCTGCAAGGCATTTCCCCATCCTCCGGGCACTCCCATTCCCCTTACCCTATAACCCTATGATAAACAACCCCTTTTCTTTGTCTACTGTGGAATGGGTTTAATTGATTGAAGGGGTATATTTTTGGTAAATTACCTGGGATTTGCTTCTAGTGTTGGGAGATGATGCAATGGGGTCATATAGTTTTGATTGGAACACTAGTTTTATACTTTTGGAACACGACTATATGACTATGATAAACAACCCCTATTCTTTTTTTTTCTTTATTGGTTTTGTGGGAGGCACAGCCTCTACTGTGGAATGGGTTTAGTTGATTGCAGGGGTATATTTTTGGTAAATTACCTGGGAATTGCTTCTAGTGTTGGGAGGGATCTTGATTAATTTGTATTCTGGCAGTAATGGAAAATAGTTACTGACCACCACTTTCAGTACCTCCAATGAATTGACCTGCAAAATGGTGGGATGGGGATGATGCAACGGGGTCATATAGTTTTGATTGGAACGCTAGTTTTATACTTTTGGAACACGACTATATGACTGTATACGAACACATTCCCACCCGAGCCAGCATCAATATATTATTGGCCTCAGTAAATTAACTTCAGATCTGGGATCTGGTCTGGGGAAAAAGGTCAAGATTGTGGGATGCGTCTTTATGTAACATTTTCAACCTCTGTTGGTTTACTTGTTTTTCTGTTCCTTTTCAAACCTGAGTATTAATTATCCTAGGAGGGGAGGGCGTGGTGTGGGTGGGTGGGATGGGCATAGACAGATGGAGGGAAGGCCCCAGGAGCCTGGCTAAATCAGGGATTATCCTACACTTATTTTCCCCAGTATCAATTTGTATTCTACTAGTGGGTAAGTTGGGTAATCTGATACCTAGTTCTACAAGCCATTTCCCCGTCCTACTAGCACTCCCACTCCCCTTACACTATAACTCTATATATAATGGACAACCCCTATTCTATTTTTGTCCTGCAAAGCAGATGGATTGTGTGTGCATGTAATTCTTCCACAGCAGGAGCAGAGGGGCATGTTATACCATCTGCTGTGTGGCTGGTGCCCATCTGTATTACAACACCAGTTGCCACTGTGGTTGGTACTCTTGCCAGTTGCTGCAACATCTGCTGCAACATCTGCTGTGACATCTACTACTACAACCCCAGTTACCACTCTGGTTGCTACTCATGCCATCTGCGGTGACATCTGCAGCTGGACGACCGGTCACTGCTGACATCTGCTGTGGCATCTGCTGTGACATCTGCTGTGACATCTGCTACTGCAAGCCCCGTTACCGCTCTAGTTGCTGCTCTTGCCAGCTGCTTCCACATGTGCTGCTAGACGATCAGTTGCAGCTCATCCCATCTGCTGCTGCACCATCTGTTGCAGCAAAACCAGGTAAACGTGCAGTTAGGTCGGCTGTGGGATCCCACACAACTCGAGAGGGATACAACCGCCATCTGGTCCCCCTAACTCCCTTACAGCCGAAGGACGATTGGAAGCCTGACTATTCTACCCATTGACGAGGTACTCTCCAGCATGGGCCTGGACGAGGTAGCAATGGGAACGAACACATAGGACACAGAGGGGAACCTATCTTCAATCGGAACGGCTTCCATTCATCACCATGAACTTGCCAACAAGGGAAGAAGCCAGCTCCCTGTTCATTGGTGTATTTTTAACTTTGAAACGAACGATGTTTGGGTGTATTAGGATTTTATGACTTTCTTATTATTGTATATGTTCTCTTAGAGACGAGCCAGGGAAGAGGGTTAACACTCACAGTATCTGTAGTAAGTGCCCTTGGCAGTTAGAGGTGGTCCCCTGTTAGTTCAATAACTTAGAGAGAGTATTTTACATTTACTTAAGATCAAAACGAGACTTTTTATGACTGAGAACCGCTTGGGCGTTTGTCCTTATGTATGTCTTTATTTTAAAATCTGCTAGAATAATAATAGAAGGCAGTTGTCCCCTGGTCTGAAAGGATTGGCGTGCCAGGCCATAAGTCCCATATAACCATCCCGCCCCTGAAGTTATGCCCCTGACGGTTTAACTTAACTTATGGTAAGATTTTCCCTGCAGTTATTTCCTTTATTCCATGGCCTAAAGACTTTATCTGGGGATTAGCTACCCTTGTCAGTGTTGTTTAAAGGCCTATAAAAGGAAAGATCTCTCCCTTGGAGACCCTGCCGCCCCCCCCCCCCCCAATTCTGCCCCCAAAAACCCACCCCTCCAATCCTGGGAAAGGGAGAGTGTGGGAGTGGCCACCTCCTGCTCTCTTGAATTCCCATCCCGTGCCGCCCCTTTTTCCTCACCCTACCGCACTGCCAGATCCAGACTGACCAGGATGACGTAATAAGTTTTAAGATTTATTGGTTTCTCTATGTTTGACGCAATCACTTTATAAACTCGTATGTTGTATTTTTCCTATACACTTTTAGATATTGTTTTGTAAGTATTTGTTCTGTAATCTCCTCGGGTGCGAGAAGAGATGTACGTGTATGAACAAACAAATATCCATACCTTGGGTAAAATCCATTTCCCCGTTTTGGAGGCAATGGTGGAATCCGTGGACAAGGATCCAGCCCAATGGTTATCTTATCCAACTCTCTTTATGAGACGTTGTTTTATCAAACAGTTAGTTCGAGATAGAGAGGCCTGCAAAAAGCACCACAGGACCAGTGCTTCTTGTCTACTCTCAACTGCTGCTTTGACCGAAGTATTGTCCATACAGGAAGGAGGTGGTGAAACAATGCAGAAATGTCGACTTGTGGTCTGTTATTGTTCACATTATTATGGAAATACGGTAGTGTTGACTACCAACCTGTGCTTGCTCCAACACCTAGGAAAACGGGGCGAGACAGGTGTCTTGTCGGTCAGCGACGAGGTCCAGCGGGGGCCTCGGCTGGCCGGGCAGACAGAGGAGGAAACGGTGACGACCGTACAAAAGGACCTTTGTGTATTAAAATTCCTGCGAGAGGTTGAGACATTCAACGGGTGTTCAGAGGCACACCTCCACACAAAGACTTTTTCAACTTGCTTCACTAAAAGACTTTTTAGTAGCCGAATAATGGACTCACGTTAATGAACATTCTTTTGAATTGAGCCATTTTTATAGTTCTCCAGGCCAGTTGGTCCATGGAGCCTTTTGTTTGATAGGCTACCTCTTACCATTGATTTCTGTAATTGTGTAACCTTGTGTAATAATTTTACTATTTCTTATTTTTGGTTGGCAGGGTCGGTCAGTCAACTAATAATTTGTAGGGTTTTGTTTGAAAATTTATATATTTCAATCAAAAGAAAAAAATATGGACGAATGTAAAGAATTGGAATTCTTTTGGGTTAGTTTTACCAGCTAAATGGCCGTCCCTGCCCCCTCCCTCTCCCCCCTCCCCTCTGCCTGGGCCTTGGCCGCCACGCATGACCTGGGTGGAGAGGGGGGAGGGAGGTAATGCTGGACACCTGTTGTTGTGTGTATACATGCTTGATTGTCTAGCAACCAGAAATAGAATTACCTAGTGTTCTCTGTGTTAACTCATTAGTGGGTGGGGGGAAGGGACTAGGGGAGGGAGGGGACGCTTCATGCTTGGGTCAAGGGTAATGGGAGGGGAGGGGGGGCTGAGAGCAAGGGGACCAACTATCATGTGAACAGTGCATGGCCTTGGCATGGGAGAGAGCTGGGAGGTCAAGTTCATGGGGTGGAGGGATCCCTCTCAGCCAATCATGAGGGTACACGCCAGAGAAAGCATTGCTAGAACCCATTGTTACTGATGAATTGGTTAACATGTTTGACTATAAATAAAGGCCAAGCCAAAGCCATGGTATGCTTTAGACACCTTGCTGCCTGGCCGAAGACTACTATCATCCGACTTCTCTGACTTCATCATTTTATACATAGAACACTGAATCTCTGGGCAAATTGCCATTGATATTTCACAATATAGTAGTGAAATTCGTTACATGCATTTATGCTACTAGAAGCGCTACAAACAAAATGAAAAAAAAACATTTTGAGCAAGGGTTCTTGGGGAAAGACATTTGAAATATGAGGGTTTTATTTTGCGATTTGAGAATCTTTCTCCTGTGAAACATATCAATATTACTGTATGTTTAATCACTTTGTTGAAGTGCATAGATGTAGGATAAAGCTTTACAACAGAACACGTGTCCCATGATCAACCCTGATGATCAACCCTGGGATCAAGCATCAGAACCATTGTTTACACGCCTGGGTGAGGAAAATACTGACTATGCTCTAATGATGGTATTCAAGGCATAACGATATTTTCTTTTATAAACAACTTGAAGCAAATAATTATAGGAAAATTATTGACAAGAGTGAAAGATGTTAGTTTTTTTCAATATTATCGAATACAATAATATCACAGGAATCTATTATTAGGATTCGGGCGTCAGCCAATCTGTCAGTTTGGGTTTCTTTTAAAAGGTATTCAATTCAATTCAATTAAAAAATTCTTTATTGCAGATGTTATTACAATTCGGTCGTTCTTTTCTAAAAAATAGTTCTTCCAGAGAGTGCCGCGTTAGGTATAGCTGATACATGGTTCTACTGTAAAGAAGCTAAGTGTGACGAAGGAATTGGAATTGTTGCATACAAGAGGGACAGAGTGTGCAAGTGTGTGTCAGGGACAGGCAGGCAGACCGATACAAAGACAGACAGCGGCCGGGAGAGAGTGAGAGGATAGAGAGAAACGGGCTTAGAGCATGCGAGAAAGAGAGATATAGAGAGAAGAACGAGAGAGAAGACGGAGGGAAAGAGAGATAGAGATAGAGAGAGAGAGGGAGGGAGAGGGAGGGCGAGGAGGGAGGGAGGGAGAGAGGAAGGAGAGAGAGAGACAGAGAGGGAGAGAGATAGAGAGGGATAGAGAGAGAGGGACAGAGAGGGAGAGAGGGAAAGAGAGAGAGACACAGAGCGGGAGAGAGAGAGGGAAAGAGAGAGAGGGATAGAGAGAGAGAGAGGGATAGAGGCAAAGAGAGTGACAAAGAGAGGGAGACATAGAGGGAGAGAGACAGGGAAAGAGGGAAAGAGAGAGAGGGATGCAGAGAGAGGGATAGGGACAGAGGGATAGAGAGAGAGGGAAAGAGAAAAAAAGAGAGAAAGATAGAGACATAGAGAGGGAAACAGAGAGGTGAGGGGGATAGTATAGGGTGCGTGTGTCCAAGGCGGGTGTGTGTATGTTTAGATGTAGAGAAGGACAAGGCCTGTTACTACTATACTGCACATGTATATATTTTTCCCTTTTGCCTCAGTCGTCACTTCAGTACCCGATGAAGCATGATATCGCCGGTCTGCCCCTCGCCTCACTCGATAAGCGCTCCATAAAACAGACATAGCTAATGATTTTGCTAATCCACCGTCGGCTGCGAACAGCCAAAACACAATAAAAATAAACAAAAAACAAACTTCAGCAGTGTTATTTTTGTAGATGTAACAAAGCAATGGTGTTTTATTCCCGGTAAGTCTGTTTGTGACGGCTGTGTTTATCCCATTAGAATCCACCCAGAAGTAGTAACTTCACGCAAAAAGATGTTTTTCTTTTTTTTGAGATTTTCTCATATTATCGTGCGGGCATTATGTTACTAATAATAGTCACAGCGATCCAGGCTGATGAGATAGGCAAGCTTTTTCATTACAGAGAAAATTGATTTCGATTCTTGGGAGAGAGTGAAGTTATCAGTAACGTATTTAACGACTACAAAATGAAAGTCAATAGCGAGAAAAAGGCACTATCTCTATGGAGAATTAACAGAATAGTCTACAATTTGATTATTTCTTTTAGTAAAGGATTTGTATCGCTATGTAAGAAAATTTCAACTCGCTATGTAGATAAGTACCATAAGGACAGGCAGAAAAGAAAAATCGAAAAATGTGCATGATGAGACGTGAGCTGACGTTCTATTTGTATGTATATTTACGGCTTAATCCTACATAACTTGTGTAAGTAATTTTCTATTAATGGTAGTAGCATATATATACACTTGCTATGATTAATTGAAATTCGAGTTGGCTCATCGATCAGGGTTAACTGAGAACAATGTCATTATGTAATGTTAATACCTGAATAAAAGATTCTAAAATCTAAATCTAAATCTTGCAGTACCATATAGAGTCTGGACTTGACAGTTTAACCGATTCTTTTACCAAAGGTTTATAGAATTATAGATTTACAAACATATGTTGTTTGAAAGCATGTCAGGTGGTGATTCTTATAATTATGTTTTTATTTGTTATCACTTAACGTGCTTGGTGTACAATGTCCCATTGTAATATTGTTCCGAAATAAATACATGATAAATAAATAATAACAGTAATACAAAATATACTTAGATATTTACTCTAGTATTTATCTTTTGTATAGCGTTTATAAAACTATGGGGAGGACCATCCGGGGGTGAGGGGAAGAGATTTTAACATGAACACAAAATGAAATACAGCTGAGTGTGTGATGGTGACACATATTGAAATCATGACATCGAATCCTAAATCAGGAAATAGTTAAATTGTCAGATTAAAATTAACAGAATGTATCGAGATCCTATTTTATTGTACATTGATTTATTGTAAACACATATTGTAAATGTGACAACCTCACCTAATTTAGCAAATTTACTAAATGTTAGAGCTGGCGATTGTACATTTTCCGAAATAATGACCGGTAAACAATCAAATCGAATTTAAGATAGATGTATAAATATATAATATACTAGCAAAGTTCCCGTCCTTCAGATGGTCCCTCTCTCTCCCTGCACCTCCCGCTGTCCCTCCCTCCTTTTCCTTCTTCACTCTCCCCCCCCCCCCCCCCCCCACCTGGCCTCCATTCCGCCCCTCGCGAGAAGAGAAGGGAGAGAGAGGGAGAGAGGAAGAGAGAGGGAGACAGAGGGAGACAGAGAGGGGAGAGGAAGAGAGAGAGAGGCGGCGAAGAGAGTGGGAAAGAGAAGAACAGAGAGGAGGCGAAGAGAAAGACACAGAGAGAGATAGAGAGAGAGAGAATGACAGAGACAGCAACAAAGAGTTGGCATCTATAAAAAACACAAAGGTGAGGTATCAACTTTCAACAACAGCGAAAGAACGGTCACTATAATAATAAAACTCTCAAGAAGAGTAAATTCATGAAACTGCAGTATAGAAGGATGTCTCCCAGGATAAAGGCGAGAGAAACAGTGGGTAATTGAGTGAACGGTGACGATTGGGGAGGCGTGGGGAATCTATACCCGAGCGTCTCCAGCCTCAGGTGCCTCGGCGGGAGACAATGGAGCGTTAAGGTTTTTACTCCAGTCCGCGAGCACCTCTGTTGCCATGGTAACAAGGCTAATGTGTAGATCCGGTGCTCGGTTGCTGGGTACTCCTTCTACTCATCCCGATCCCGCTCAAGATTCTCTATATATGATACTGTCGCCTGCAATGCTAGAATCTCCCAACTCTCCTTATCAAGCATTCATGGTTATAATATGTTCCTTCTCATTACAACAGAACATCAGAAAAGTGATAGAGATTTTAGTATTTCATTCAGGGCCGTGGCTGATGTTTTTGAGTGGCTATTGTCAATTAATGTAATAATGATTAGTTAATGATGGCTGATGATGTATAATATTAATGGCCCTGGGTGTTAAGTGTGTATTAGAGAGAGACTGGGAGGTGGTGCATGGCTGGGGTTCAAAGCTGCATTATCAGCTATTATGACAAATAGACTCACTATATTTACTCATATTACTGTATTTATTAACATTCTGCTGCTGTGATATGTTTATACAAGAATTTTAAAGACAAATCGGCCGTGAGAAAACTGCCGCCGGTTAGCGATAAAAAGTGTTATCTACATCGCAGGAAAGGATTCGGGTGGGTCCTCCAAATATAGATAAGGACGTTTTAGAAGCCCTGTAGCAAAAACAACCAGAAGAATCCTCGTATATCCTCTTAATATGTTGGGGGGACTTTGCATAACATTAATATCTATTAATAATGATATACAACGAAGACAAGGTTTGGTCATGAACCCAGCGAAGCAAGGGTTTATTCTCACCCAATACATATCATTAATACATACAAGCAAAAATACATGTAAGAGTACATACACAGCACAAAAGGGTAAGATTAAAATTTTTCAAATTAGCATGCACGACTATGCAGCTCAGGTGCAGGTTCAATAATGATACAACTGTCCAGGTGGAATGAGTGACGTAATAGTTGCAGGTCACTGATTGGTCCATATGATGCAGGTGCATTACGTCATAATTAGTTGCTGCGTCAGCCCCAAATATAATCATCGATGGGTCGATTCCACGAAAATCTAGTTTTTGACCGATGTTAGCTCAGAGTGCAGCTATAACAAGTGTTGGCGCGGAGGAGGAAGAGTAGAACAGAAGAGAATACAGCATAGATAAGGCATAGAAAGAGAAAGAATGAGTGCGAGAGAGCGGGGGGGGGGGGGGAGACAAAGAGAGGGAGAGGGGGAGAAAAAGAGGGAGAGAGTAAGAGAGAGGGAGGAGGGAGGGGAAAACAGAGAATGGAGAGAGAGGGGGATATGGGAGGGAAGAGAAAAGGCGGGAAAGAGGAGGGAGAAGGGAGACAGTGGGTTATAGTGATAGAGAGGGAGGGAGGGAGATAGAGGGGTAAGTGGGAGGGAGAGAGGGAGAGAGAGGGAGATATGGGAGGGGGAAAGAGAAGGAGAAAGAGGAACAGAGGGAGGGATATAGAGACTGAGAGAGAGGGATAGAGAGGGAGAGAGAGGGAGAGAGTGGGAGAGAGAGGGAGAGAGAGGGAGAGAGTGGGAGAGAGTGGGAGAGTGAGGGAGAGACAGAAGGGAGATAGAATGCGAGAGTGGTAGAGGGGGAAGTTGATGGGAGAGAGGGATAGAGAGCGAGATATGGGAGGGGAAGAGAGAAGGACGGAGAGAGGAGAGAGAAGAAGGGAGATGGAGATAGAGAGAAAGAGGGAGAGAGTGGGAGAGAGAATGACAGGGAAAAACAGAGAGAGAAAGAGACAGAACGAAAGGGAGAGCATAAAAGAGTGAGAAGGACACAGAGAGAGTGAGACAGACAGGGAGAGAGAGAGAAAGAGAGAGAGGCGTCTGTAGATCGATTGTAATACCACGAAATTAACACCAATGCTAATTCCAATACCATGTCATATCCTCCCTCCTCTTTTTTAAAGTGTTAAGGATACCTTTTGAACTTAACCACAAGAGTTCTTTGTTGTTGCTGGACAAGGTTTACAATAACTCGAGAAGTTTTGAAGGATCACAATTGATTGGTCAACGAAACTAATTGGTTGCCTCAAGAAGCAAAGTTAATGGTGTCTAAACATAACTCCGGATCGAAGACTGTCCATGCAATGTGATTTCAACATGGATGCAACACAACATTATTATCAGAAATTAATGTAAGATTATACAAATGAATCTGCCATCAATTGATAATCCGAGCCTATGAAAATGTGGAATTCAAGGTACCTCTTAAATGCAATAGTTGTCAAACAATTCACAGAGAAGAGTATTGTTTATTATTCTATTTCATGTACATTTGTCTAAAGTCAATCGCATTTAACATTTGTTACTTTAGCAATTGCATCTTATTAAAAACTCCCTTGATAATGCACTCAGCTATGCATGCACAACTATTTATTAACTACAGGATCACACTCTGAGTTAGTGACTATCCTTGTAATTGTAATTATGACTCACCTGTAATTTATTACCGATCTATTTCTCTGATCATCTTGCATACTTTACTGTCCTTTTGATTGGGCCACACTATGAGGTAGTGACTATCCCAAACTTAGTGCAAACCACCTTTGGTTTTTCTGTAATCGATCTTTTTTCTGCGTAAGGGATCCTATTCTATTCTATGTATATAAATGGGCAAATCACTTAATAACTATAGCACTCCTTAACTGCTACTACAAAAAGTACGTTCCAATTGTGTATATAGGCTTTATCTTTTTTAAACTGGGCGCATTAGAAGAACCCAGCTGTCTGGGATAATGCCAACCCAGTGCGATTAGCGATTTTGTTACTTAAAAGGCCTAGTCCAATAAGCCAATTTTCATGTGATTCTCACGGAACTTAGTGGAAAAGGGTCCTCCGTGGCGCAGAATCGCATGAGAATCGGCTTAGTGGACAAGGACCATTAAAGTGTTTATCTCAATGATAGTCATTACATGTGAGGATCTTTCACAACTGATAATGTATCTTTAAGGCACGAGTCAATCAGATGAACCTCATATGAGCTCTATACGGGAAATGAAATGGATTCGACTAAGTAAGTAAACGATACATAGTTTCACAGCCTGAAGGGCGTAATCCACTAAACCGATTCTCATGCGATTTTGCGAAGCAGAGGACTATTTTGCACTAAATTCTGTGAGAATCGCATGAGAATCGGCTTAGTGGACAAGGCCCTTTAGTCACCTTGCCAATTCTAAGGTTAATTTATTACTGTTAATATACATTATACAGTACATCCAGTAGTTTAATATTTCGTTAAACACATATAAATGTATATTGTGGTTATGGAACAATCATTAATGAATGAATGAATTCTTTATTTGGGACTCAAAATGTCATACAAACTGATAAACAACTTCCCCTTGGCAATATCATTACTTCAAAATATACAATTCCTATCAATATACTTTCTATTTTTGTCACACGTGGGTGTTGATGTTTCTAGGCCAAGGACACTTGGAAAGCCATTTATTTTTACGATTATCGGTGTGTGTCATGTGACTGTACTAACCTTTCAGCATGGCGACATATACATGAGTCAGGTTGTCAGAAAATGTACAATCAGCAGCTTTACTTTAATATTAGTGAATTCTGCTAAATTAGGCTGAACAACTATAAATACTAGGTATACCTGAGTGTATTCGATGCTGCGTTAGTTCAAATAATATGTTCGGTTATGATGAACTGTATTTTTTGAACCGCATTTCTGTCTTTAATTTGTGTTATTTGAGAGGATTGGTGAAGGAGTTCTGACATTTTCACCCTAATGTTTGTTTGTCTGTTTGCCAGTACGAGAAACCAATGGGTCAGGGCGTCAGACAATATACAATCCCCAGCTCTACACATTTAGGAAACTCTGTAAATAAGGCTGAACAATGATAAACACAAGGTATATCTGGTATTGCATTGATTCAACAACTCAGTTCCCTCATGTTGATCTCTATTAACAGCCTCATTTCTGTCTTAATTCATGGTTATTTGAGAGGATTTGTGAAGGCGAATTGTACACTTTCTGACGACTTCACCCATATATATATAATAATACCTGGAGGTAGACCGAACCTGGGCGCGCCGCACAAATTGCCTCCCTGACCTGCCTCTTCATAGATTATTTAAAATCACCCCCTCGCAAAAGATATCCTTCATCTGACATTAGGCCCAGCATTATCTACATACTGTAGGCCATAAACTGATTTCCCCCCTCTTACCTATTTATTACTATAACATTGTCCACACTGTGAACATCCCCATTTAGTCCGGCTACCACACAAATCATCGTATCAGTCGATTATATGAAGCCCCTGTAAACATCTCTATACTATATGGGAGAAGTCGATGAAAATGTGGTTTGCCTTGAATAATCCTCTCAAATAACCAAAATCTGAAACAAAAATGGGCTTCTAAATACACTTTAGATTGTACAAATTGTTTTAATCAATGCAATAATTTAATAGATACTCAGATAGATACCTAGTATTAAATCTTTTAGCAGAATTGACTAAATGTGTAGAGCTGCCGATTCTACATTTTCTGGTGACTCGGCCCTTGAAAGGTGCTTACATGAAAAGGGCTTCTTTTACAAAAGGGCACAAGACTTAGGCTCTATAGGATGGCTAGACATGCCTTTCTTAGTTAGGTCTCATTCATTTCATAACTATAAGGTCAAGGCCAGCATACGACCTCCATTACACGATACAAGATCTATATCTCCCTGGAGGATATGGACTCCCCCTCAGCAATAAACCCGGTCACCCGGTACAAGTAGCGCGATCGCCATACATGGGTCGATTTTCAGAAAATGTACAATTCAGCTTCGCCAATCTTCTCCAATAACCCAAATTTCAGACGAAAATAAAGTTTAAATAAAGTTCAACCTAAACAAACAGATTGCTAGAATCACAGCAATGCCGAATATTTTCGAACTTACCTAGAATTGACCAAATTTTGCAGAATTTACTAAATGTGTACAGCTGCCAATTGTACATTTTCTAAAAATCTGACGCACATATGTGATGTGATGTGTCACATAAAGCTGAGGCACAATTGGCAAAAAAAATGGATTTCGAGATACCACCATGCTTGAAAAGATGAGATGAATAATTTCTGGATGGACAATAACTAGGATGACCATAGAAAGGCATAGATAAACTTGATACACTGTCTTGACATTTTGGACATGTATTCATACAGGTAACAGCGCTAAACATCTGAAAGGTGAGGACATTCCTACAAAGAGAACTTGTGTAAAATATTTCATGAATTCAATAACTATTATATTCAGACTTTATAAGGCTATCGTAAATAGTAAGATATTTTGTAAGAACAGTCTTAAATCGAAGATTACTCGTAAATTCTAAAGATATCTTAAACCCATATAGATTGGGGAAAGTGAAAAACTCCGATAAGGGGACTTGGGTTATCCAGTATAAATAAAATTGTTCAAAAGTAACAACACTCTTATTTTATTTTTTTTTATTTCAAAAATAAGGCCATTCACATTTAATACAATCATAACAAATACGCAACAAATATTATGTTATATATAACATTAGGTCTACGGTGTTTTTATATGATCTGCTATGCTATTGAAAAATGATATTAGAGTTTAGTTATTAGAGGGAGTATTTATTGTTGTCGCTATCACAATTAGATTCAGAAAAACTATTCATGACTTATCCATTTCTGATTACAGCTTATATATATGTGGCTGATGTACTTGTGCCTGGGATGGGTGGATAACATACATACGGATGGCAGTGATAACAGCTATGGAAATCCCAGTGGAATTAGGATCAAAATATGGAACGCCAGAGGCAGATATATATGTCATTATTCACTTCACCATATCTCTGTTGTTGATATCTCTTCCCAAGAGAAACTATTGATTAGATGACACGCTGGAAGTTGTATGAACTAATATAATTCCATTGGAAATATTGAGATACAAAAGTAACCGGCAAAATGTTTTTGTTGAATTGGATAAAACATGCAAAGTCGAGGTATAGTGACAATGAAATAATTTGTAATATTCTAAATGCAGTACTGTTCTACACATTTAGTCAATTCTGCTAAATTAGGATGAGAAATGATAAATACGAGGTAAATCTGAGTATATTTGGTATTGGGTTGGTTCAGGGAATCTGTTCAGTTATATTGAACTATATTTATCAAACTCATTTCGGTTTAAAATTAGGGTTATTTGAGGGGATTGGTGAAGACCAATTGTACATTTTTTTGGCGAATTGCCCCGCGTGTTTTTCCATAACAACTGCCAACTTTCACTATACTACTTATGCCTATTACCTCAATGTACTGCTCAGCTATATATGTGTGATGTGTCGCAACATTGATATTATATATATAAAAGTACTTATAGAGATATCATAAAATATAACATCGTTGGAATCCGCGTGATGTCATCTTTTTAGATGTGATGATATCTCAAAATCATGGAAGCCCAGAATGTTAAAAATTCGGAAACAAATCGAACAACGAAAAAAGGGGTATGAACAAGGAATCAAAGATGGCGGCACCTATGGGGGCCGCCATTTTGTGCTCGAAATCTCGTGAGATCTCATCTCGTTTTAAGTCTCGTTCATAGATTTTCATTTCCATTTCAAGATGGAAATGAAAACGGAAATCAAATTCAAAACGGAAATGAAAACGCCTGTGTCTTTTGAAACATGCTTTAAAACAAAAGGAATTTTAGTTTTTAAATGAGATGGAAAATGATTTGGAAATTCAAAATGATTTTGGAAATGAAAATGATTTTCTATTTAAAAAATGAAACCTTCCATGCGTGAGCACTCTCATCTTCCGTACACTCGCAGAGTCGTGGAATGTTGTGGGTAGCTCAACACGATAAAAGAATTACAAGAATTAAATAGTAAGTAATAAAATTTATTATATGCACATGCTATATGGGAGGTGCTATAAGTGGGGTGCTATAAAAATATTCATATAGGACGGGTGCTATATAAATGTAGTTGTCTAAAAATAGCTCTGTTGATATGCTTCGCGGAGATTTGGCTCTCCGCGAAACATGTAAACAAATGCCCGCGATCGGTAATCCACCCGTGATTCTGGTAGTATGATTATAGAAATACAATAATACATAATAAAAACACATCATTAAATAGAGCATTAAATTCTCTATTGAATGATATAAATTTTATCAATGTAGCTCAAGAAATGGCTGCGATATGAACATTTTAAGTCTACAATATAAGTAGATCTAAATACTGCATGATCTCACAGTGCTGTCAGTGGGGCTGTCAGCGGGGCAGCGGGGCTCTCTGAGACTTCTTAAGTATTTTTTCAGTGATATCTGATGACATATGATCAAATTCTATGCACATATGATAAATATAGAATGGAACTCGCTGGCAATAATCGAAAATTTATTGGACTTGATTCACATAAGCACTCTGCCTACGGCATCATGCTTATGTGGATGAATCTCGTCCAATAAATTTTCGATTATTGCCGGCTCGTCCCATTCTCTCTATATATAATAGCTGACGGACGTGCTCATACAAGGCATACGGTCGAGCATGCCAACATTGTCAGCTGCAAGTTACATTTACAACAAGCTAACACGCCCAGTCCTCGGATGTCAATTAAATAAATTTCCATCTTCAGCAACCCTCGGTCTTGTGCCTAATCTACTCTTGCCGTAGTTCAAAGTGTCTCACCACTCAAGTATTAATATTTCCTCTTAAATCTTTAGTGAACACAGCCTGAATAATTTGTCTTTGATCAAGTGTATTATATTATATGTCGACGTCACTCCCCCTGCGGGTGTTCAATCAAAGGAGAAAATATAATCAGCTTTTTTTAATTTTCTCCCTGTAATGCATACTTTAACACTTTGGCTCTTGATATGGGATTCGCCTGTTCCCGAGAGACGGTGATTTCACGAGTGAGTTATAATAGCAGAAATGGTTGTCTATATTTCTTTCTGTTTGCAATATTTTATTCACTGAGTGGGTACAATATTTAAAGCCTTACTCAATATAGCAATTGAAAAGAAAAAGAAGAGATGTTTTTGATGAACGAAGTTGTTATGAGATTGGATGATATAAGTATACTATACCTGATTGTGACAGTCTACTTTTGCTTATTTCCGTCTACATAGTGGGTGAGTGAGTGATTTATGAATGCATTTATCAGTCCATATATTACTCAAATTCTAAAATATTCAGTTCTGAAGTTTTCATCATATCTTTATACATCGTTGATTCAGTTAAGGATAACATATTCACCGCTTGCTTAAATTCTACTGGGTCTATAATCACAATGTCCCTTCACAAATTCTAAGAATAACTAAAAAATGAGATTTAAATACAGGTAAACATAAAGTAACATATTTCCTCCACACCATACCAAATGTTTATGTGTCACATACATCACATGAGCCAAAGTCGAAAAGAAAATGGATTTTGATCTCAACTTTTTAAATGTGATGGTATCTCCAAATTCCTTTTTTGTGACTCGTGACTCATCTTTCAGCAACACATCACAAATATGTGGAGCTGGCCGTTTGCACACATTCTATTTTACTGTATTATATGATATTGAATTTGTATTCCTTGAAAATATTTACAGGAATTTGACTTGGCTTCTGCATCGCAGATCTGCCAGCTAGCCATGAAATAAAATGAACTGAAATAAATGTTCATAGTAGTCAAATTACATCAAGATAATAATTTTCTGAGTTTAATGCTTTTGTTCTCAGACAGTCGGTCGACACTATTTTGAAAATAATAAAGTCAGACCAGTCTATTAGTCGTATTGTTTGCCTGATTTACAGTCTAACGCTTATAATATGTCCAATCAGCTTAAAGGACGAGGTGAGTTTATACTTTATAACAGTTTCATATCTCATATTTGTATGTAGTTTTAGTTCTGGTAAAGTTTCAGTGATACACCGGTACTCTAGGCCACTTATAATGGTAGTTTTTGGTCCTCGTGATTGACCCTTGTTCCCCCTGATCTCATCTTTTTAAATAATATGATATCTAAAAATTGTATTTTCTGCACCACATCCCAAATATAAGGAACTGACCATGTGTCCACATTGAGGCGACCTCCCCCATCACCTGCTGCCCATCAGTCTCTCACCTGCCACACATTCACAATAAAACCTCTTGCTCTTCACACACACATATATGCCTGCCCATAAAAGACTGACACAAGCAATGCCTTAACACATTTGATGAAATTCTAACATATAGTTGACAGGGCGATAATAAACAAGCTCCATAAACAAGGCAGACAAACGGTAGGGGTTTACAGTCCCTAGAGACCCGTGGCTAAGGGCAGGTGATGCAGGTTTTATGAGACTTATGTCAGGTCAAGTTTTACAGGCGATCCATCATATTAAACCTGCAGCTTTACACATGGGGTGGTGTTCATCACCCGGCCACACCAGCAGCTCAATGTCAATTGCACCTTTATGGCTCTGCCAGATTTAAAATAAAACCTTGCACTACCAAATCTATTCCATCATGACGAGTCTCAACTATGAGCTGCCATCTTAATTAAGTGCCCCTCACACTTTGACGATTTCAGCTCCCGAAATTGTCCCTTACGACAAGTAGTAAGAATGTCTGAAATTTTGTTAATGTTTGTATGTGGTTTCGATCATGTGTGAACATCCTTATGGCAATTGGCAGTGGTTCTACAAAATATGCAAGACCTTACGAACTGTTCTTGCACATGTATATTTAATAAAGTTAATATTTGCAAGGGAAGTCCGCGAATTTGTAAAGGAATTCTCAATGGATTTTTTGAGGGAGTGAGGATGAAATCACACTACTATCACTGGGAATCTATGTTTGCAGAATGACCTCCTCTATAACATATAAAATAATATTATGTACATTTATGTAATTAGGGGAAATTTGTCAAAATGGCCGCTAGGTGGCGCTTATTTCACATTGTCTTAAATAAAGGCCTAAATATTAATCCAACAGCTTTGTACATGTAAGCCATTTGTAGACAACAAAATGTGATACAAAAGAGCTACTGAGCTGTATATAAATATGATACGATGAGACGCAATGAATATCTCCGGCTACAATCGACCCAGCTTTTTTAAGTGCACTGGCATGCATTATATATTTACTAAAAGCCCAAGCTCTTAATAGCTTCGGGTATTTGTTAATTAGTAATCAGAGCAGTTGACTTATCACTGTCTTAAAGAGCAATCGGACTACACGCTTGAATACAAACATCAATGTGTGAATAAAACATATTGATGCTTACATACGAATGCAATAATATGCCTTTGTATGTACTCGCGCTTAAAAGTTCTAAGCTGTTTTCTTTTTTTATCGGACACCCCTTGTTACTGCCTAACAATGGACAAGAAGGGTCCCCTTGGGGCAGGCAAGAATTGCCTTTCCCCCTTATGTACCAACACTTTCACCAAACAAAGGCGTCTTTGTATGAAAGGAAAATCGAATGAGGAATCATAAGGTAGCCGGCCGGAATTGGCAAATATTGCCGGCAATCTAAGCACAGACAAATCTATATTGTTCGGCACTGACATCAATTGTGAAAATATCTGCCATCCGCTGCCAAGGCTAAGGCCGTCCATGTTTATATAGCTCTGTCTGCCTCTCCCTGCTTAAGGATATCGTCTTCGTGCCTCTGCTTCGTCCTCATTTAATCACTAATCGGATTGGGTCTCTGTTTAGATTTAGCTTCTTTGTCTAGTATAATGAAATGTCAGATCGTCAGAAAATGTACAATCGCCAGCTCTACACATTTAGTAAACTCTATTTGAGATGATTTGTGGAGGTGATTCATACATTTTCTGACGATTGCATCCATTACATACACAGATAGTTATATCTAGGTCTGTTTAGGTAGATAGTTAGAAAGCACTTCCGCTTCATACAAAACGAATGATGACGCCTGGCGGGTTGTAGTGCAACTAAAAGGCCTTTTTATTATAACTCAGTGCTTACTTGATATACGGGACAATAAGACCATGCGGGAGACATTAAGGAATACTCAGTCGAGGCTCGGAGCATAGAGAGAGTCCCTCCAAACTGAGGGAAAGTCTTTCACTTGAAATCGCAAAATGCAATTGTAATCCTATTAAGCAGCTGGTAAGAAACCCTTAGGGAAGGAATTTGTCATACTTTTGAATTTGCTAGGAATTCGCTAGGAATTCGCTCCAACCTGCAAAATGCCATTATAATTCCATTAGGATATATACTCCAATTCCGGGAAAGCCATAAGTGCAGTAGGCGTCCAATGACTGACATGCCATTCTTATCTGGTCTGAGAGGCTCTGAACCTAGACTAGAGTGTAGGAAGGTGCTTTAGTTTACATTCCTGCTCAATTCAACGTTGAATAAGCTGAATCCTGTTTTCTGCCTATAGCCATATGTTGAATGAGCCAGAAGCAAACTGGCTACAGCATCGAATTCCTTTCTCACCCAACCCTTTTTCTTCCCTCCTCGCCTCAAGGATCCAATATGAAACCATTGCTCTAGCGCAAGGTCATAAGTGTCGGACAAAGTAATCTGTAATAAGGCACCATATTGAAGATAAAGAATGTATTAAAAAAACATCACAGGGACATATCAAAGGCTTTGAGTGGATTTGTCTCTCCCTTCTTGCGTTTATATACACGGTTGATATACATCCTCTTTTTCTGAAGCCATATTTTCCTCCTTTACCCTGAGGCGTATTCAGAAGGTAGCAGGAATTAAGTGTATTCGCTGTTGAGTAACCTTGATCTTGAGGTAATTATATTGGCCACGCAGTGCCAAAAAAAGGACAGCTAGGATGCATTGGTGTGTATAAAGGATTTAGAAAGTCCCTTTTCATTGTATCAAGCCTCATTGTTTCTAGGCATGATGCAGAGATCCCACTGTACAAACCAACAGATGGTGTCTTCCCATGCAGTTGTTAATACCATGTTTCAGCCTTTCAAAGTCTTTGTACGATCGGCTAAATATGGTATAGCATTTCTATTCCTTTTGTTCTGATGTCATCGTGAATTTCTTTGTTATAAAATCCCTTAACACCAGATAGAACACGTCCATGACCTCTTTCTTACAGCAACATTCATCTTCTGCACATTTTGATTCAATTCAATTCAGAATATCATTTATTTGAAAGCAAAAAGTACAGAAAAGAGGTCTTCCAGTATTCCAGTTCCAGTAGGCCTTTACGCCTACTTTAAATAAACTGTAAGAAATTTTGGGAATTCACTTACTTGACCAGGATTTTCTCACAACATATCTAATGTGACATTAGCCATTCTAGTGAATGTGCAATTCTATAACTTATAATTAAATCTCTAGTGAAATTATCCCTGTACTTATGTTTGTTTGAGCATGTAGAATAAGGAACCAGGGAGAACCCATCGTCAAGGTGACCTGGGGTAGTCATACCAACTATTCCTTCAATTACATCGATGTATTATATATAATTATCGTTATTTTCCATTACAAGCGTTCACCAAGTGGTGAGAAAAGGGTAACCACTGTCAACTAAAAGTTGGTCTTCCCAGGCTACAGAAAATAACATTAGCCTTCTTCAAAGTACATGTTAAATATACTAAAAAAGAACTATATGAGTAACATTAGAGTATGACTGTATTGAAAATAATATTTATATTGAATAATGGGCCATATTGTACTGGTTCCAGCAGTTTTTGTTTTATTTTGTTAACAATTAGTAACAATTAAGTATGGTATAACTTACCGTCTTAAATAAAAATTGAATTAATACCTAGATAGAGAGATCAATAGATGGATGGATTGTGTTGGCATGTTATGTTGGCACTGGATATGAGAATACATGTGTGTAATGTAAAATTAGCCACTCTAGTGACTATTCAATTCTATTACTTCTGTCTCTCTAATGACCTTTGTCACTGTACTTATGTTCGATGGGGTCAGCAGAATCAGAAAGCAGGGGCAGACAACCATATGAGCTCAGTGATTAGTATTAGGATAGACAGTGAGCATGGTAGGGTTTCCATGTCTAAATGTGTTTTGCAAGGTTTGGTTTGGAAACATTTTTTTATTCAAATGAAGGGTAGAACATAGAACGTATGAACATTTTACTACATGTGGAAAAGGAGGTAGTCTCTGCTATCGTAGTTCTTCCAGTTACTCCTATCCTTGGTTCTATGCTACTACATGTTTATAAATTTACAAAGTCAAATACTACATTATCAAATATGACAATAATCTTAGTTGACGTAATAAAATAATACTTCGTGGATTTCATGTTGGCTAAAAATATTGCCTATTTGGTTCGGCATTGCAGGCCGTGATGAGATGGTTAGTTCTCTATTGTACCACATTTCAAATTTGGTTCAAATTTTGATTCTATTTTGTATTCCATTGTTTCAAAAGATGTTTTGCTATTTTGTGTGTGTATTTTAAGCAAATTGTACTACTTCTGCTGATTTTCCCATAATATAAGCCCAGAAATTAGTGTTAGGGCTCAATGGTTGGTGGGGCGGGGGGGGGGGGGCGACAGTGAGGATGATGAGATTGGGAGAAGTGGTGCAATATTGGGCTATACAAATTCTGATAGCATGGAGTAGCGGAGATAGGAGGGTGTCTCTTCTTCTGCTTCATTTCCCGCTCTCCCGCCCGACAGTACTGGTCTAAATATAGACATGCATCCCACCCGCTTGTCTGTGTATACCTTAACGGGGACGCCACCAGGTTTCTAAGTACCGGGCTTCCGGTTTTCCACCAATAACCGACAAATCAGATAATATGAATCCAGATAGGCGTTCCATAAATCTCGCATTTAACAAGGTTTTTGTTTCGCCCATCATTGGCCATGGGGAATGATGCTTTTATGTGATGTTTCACATAGAAATGAGTCATAAGTCACAAAATTGACATTTAATTAAATGTTTTCCCCCACTTGATCTCTTTGTAGGAATGTTTAGTGAATTTTTGGTAAATATAGAAGTACCTTTTAGATTTCCTGAATTTTAACATCATTGCAATCCACTTAAAATGTTCAAATATGATGGCATCTCAAAGTCCATTTTTTTAACTTATGACTCATTGTTCTGTGACACATCACATATCCAGTATAAATGTGTTGTGCATCGCAGAAAATCCAGATCACATAGGAGCCCACATTAAAATGATGGTGATAATATTTTACTCTGTGTTTTCTCCAGTCGATGGCGTTTAGTGCGAGTTGTTTTTATTTACCTATAAACGAAGTCAACCAAAAAATATGATGAGCGGAAATGCACGTGCTTTGAGAGAATAGGGGATTTGCATGTACCACCGTGCATGTCTGTTATAGTGCATGCTGGGTTGGATTCAGTTCAGGTTGACATGAAAATATTTTGCAACACTTTTGTAAAAAAATTCAAGAATGTTTTCACCAATATCATAGCTTGTATAAATAGTCTATAAGAACCAAATGCATGATGGGAAAGATTGAGACTTGCTGTATGGAAACATGTATCACAGTTGGATATTGAAATTGGAGCACCAATAAATATTCCATGCTGAACAAGATAAATAATTGCAATAGATTGTACGCTGATATCCAACTCCCATAATTCCATGCAATCAAGATTCAAGATGGCGGACATGCAAGTGCCCTATTGGGAAGAGGAATATAGGTCATGGGGGAACAGAGATGAGGCAGAGGTGACAAAAACATAATGGGAAATGGTGGAATGGCAACCGAGTGTAAGGAACGGAATGAGATTTTTCGGGCGCCACCTATATCTGTGAGAAAAAACTATTTGGAGAAAGGTGCTCAAGAAGAAAGCTAGCATAATGCATGCATATTGGTCCGGTCGAACGGGAATCTTTCTATTTCACGACTATCTGAAAACAAAGCATCCTTTCAATGAATAACTCTGGCGTACGGTTGATTAAAAAGATGGCATATCAGAGCGAACGCATATATATATTTTGTATAAGGGTCAGATTTTCAGAAAATGTACAATTGGCAGCAGTATACATTTAGTAGATTCTGCTAAATTAGACTGCAATTTGCCCAATACTAGGTAAATTCGAGTATATTCGGCATCTCATTGATTCTAGCAATCTGTTTGGCTAGGTTGAACTGTATTTTGAACTTTATTTTCGTTTGAAATTTGGGTTATTTGAGAAGATTAGTGAAGTTGAATTGTACATTTTCTGAAAGTCTTACCCATAAGGTGGTGAAGTCGCCAGAAAATGTGCTATTCACCCTCACCAATCCTCTCAAATAACCAAGAATTAGGAGAAAAGTGAAGTTCCAAATACAGTCCAACATAATCAAGCAAATCAGTTCAATCAACGGAATACCAACTCTACTCATGATATACCCAGTATTTATCATTTTGAAGCTTAATTTAGCAGAATTTACTAAATGTAGAGTTGCCAATTGTGCATTTTATGATAGCTTGGTACATCTACCCATCAGGTATTTCTTATTCGGTGTTACTGTCCCGAACTTGAATCATCTTATTTTCATGGTAAAGAGATAGAAATCTTTAAATAGTTTCTTATTATTACGTATATTCTGCCAAATAATTCATTAAGTACCTGGGGGACATTGTTCTCTTTTTATAGCCACATAAAAAACCCACCGACCTCTTCCGAATAGCAGCGCAACAAAATCGCACACAGACATGTTAGTGCTGAAATCAACAATTTATGCTCATACTAATAGTCGGTGCTATTCGTTTTCACAGTGTTGTGCTTCTACAAAAGCACATACACACACTACATTTGCTTATATCAATATTGTAACAAACCATTAGACACCAATGTGCCTACGGTGGGGCATCGCATGCGACAGCTTGTAGCCAAGTAAGTGGAAGAATCACCTGGCAGAATAAAATAGGGTTACTCGGCAATGCTGGCACATTTTGGCAATTATTAGTTCGCATGAATATCTGTTAGTCCAGTATTGAATTGAATATTGAATGCTTTGAATAGGGGATTTGCATGTCTCACTGCGTATGTATATTACAGTGCATGCTGGGATGGATTCAGTTCTAATCTGACATACAAATATTTAGCAACATTTTGATCGAGAAATCGAGGATATTTTCATCAATATCATACCTTGTGTAAATGATCTATGAGACCAAATGCCTGATGGGACAGATGAAGTTTGTTCTATAGTTGAATCATGTAAAGTTGTTACATCATGTTACGCAATAATGACGTAACATGATTATTTACATGAGATCACTATATATTAAATCCTGAACATTCCATCCTGAACATAACATGTTTTCTATACCTTTTACAGCGACATAAAACTCCCATAATTCCATGGGAATCAAGATTGAAGATTGCACATGCATATCCCCTATTGAAAGAATTCTTTATTTTAAACTATACTCACAATGGGATACATGATTCTGACAAGAGGTTTTCCAGGTTTTCCAGCATGTACCGTTGTCTAACTAAGAGTAAAAGGAAAAGAATAGAAGAAAGGAGAAAGAGACCAGCATAGAAGATACATAACACATACTACATATATAAAGCAGTGAGTGATAAGTTATGTAAACATTATTGTCGGTTCCTTCCTTTTCCAACCCATCTAAAAGTCATTTGACCAAAGTTTTGGAGCATTTTTTCTGGTTACTTTTGCTACAGCACTTCATTTATATTTCAGAGACCCACCGGAATAGTTCACGGAGTTGCTTCACTCATTATCGCTCAGCGGCGGCTGTTTTCTGTCGCCTGCATGGTTCTCTATACTTCAAATTCTTGTATTTATAAATATATAAAAGCAGCAGAATATTGATAAATTCAGTCCTATGAGTCATTATATGAGTAAATTTGTTAATATTTGTGTTGTTATATAGTAGCTGTGAATGCAGCTTTAATTTCGCTAATGAAACACTAATGTTACAAAAGCCTAGCCTACAAAAGAGCAAGAATACCCCACCTAACAAACAACCCGACTAGACCTACCAGAGGAAATGAGGGTATCACCCTCAAAACCCCGAGGTATAACACCAAATATGGCCAAAATACCATACAGATTAAATGTGCGCAAGCCTGGAATGAACTCTTGCCAAGGCAGAGAGGAATTGGCACAATCGAGGCATTCAAGACAAACCAAAGAATTTGGCTAAAATCACTACTCTAAATTGGTATCCCAAAATCAAATATTATCTTCTATCAATATTCACAACACATGTCCCAATGTATATTTAGAGTAAATATATCTCTGATTACTGCATGAACATATGAATATGTATGTATTTTCGAGTATTTTCGACCGCTGCCTATGAGTATAGGTAATCGGAATACCTTGAATCATTTATTGGTGTATATATAGTAATGACTTTTAACTATAATCTTTCGATATAGTGAATTGGAACACTAACACTTCGAAATAGTGGCACAGTGTATCCCCTGGCAATAACGATACCCTATTCCCAAACCAAATGTTCACTTTTGTATATTTATATAGCAACTTATTGATCTAATAATATGACTGGAAAACTAACACTTCGAAGCAGTGGCACAGTTCATTTCTAGTCAATGACATCACTCTACTACCACACTATTTTGAGTATATGTAGTTAGATAAATACTCTTGAATCATTTCCTGATTTATGTAAATTAATGACATTCAATCATAATCTCTCGATATAACGGATTGGAACACTAACACTTCGAAATAGTGGCACAGTGTATCCCTTGACAATAACGTTACCTTACTTCAAAACCAAATGTTCACTTCTGTATATTTATATAGTAACCTGACTGGAAAACTAACACTTCGAATCAGTGGCACAGTTCATCCTAGTCAATAACATCACTCCATTACCATTACTGAACCAAGCCATTCTTCTAGCTATACAAAAGACAATTCGAAACTTTCTACCATGATCTTTTATCAATAATATCATTGACTCTCATTTTTTAAAAAAATAATTATATATGAAACTATAATGATGTTAGTTTTAAGAATTATTTAATCTGTTTACATTTCATTTCCAAGGGCCACCAGGAAGAGCACTTCTGTGAGGTTACGCCCCTTTCTTGATTGCTGTCATATTAATTGTATGTGAAGATCGTGAATAAAAGTGGTATATATATATTGTAAATAACGGATGATACCCGTGACATTTAAGATACATCTGGGGCATTGTGAAAAACCCTAGTTTGGGATTTTGCACTCCCAGTATAAATAAAGTTTTAAAAAAAACAAAAAAACATTATTCTATTATCATTATATTCCTGAATAAGAGGAGATCTATACAAGGAGATCTGTGCGAGATCTATTTCTTCCAGTTGCAATGATATACTGATACATTCTTAAATGTGCTTGGGGCTTAGCAGGAGATGAGGAGAGATTTGAAGGTTCAATCGGAGCATACTTTCACTCCCCTCTATCTGAGATCTCTCATGGATTGTAACGGGCAGGCACTTCCCGGGCTGGTATGAGGAAGATAAATGTTGTAAGTGCGCATGCGCGATTTTGGGGTGGTGGGTACTCTCGGGGTAATGGGGCATAGATGCACCTCATCCAGCAAATGGCTACTCCCTTACGTCAATATACAATGGGTGAGTCGCTTGTATATGTACAATTCGCCTTCACCAATCCTGTCAAATAGCCCAAATTTAAGACATGAATGGGTTTCAAAATACAGTTGAGTATAACTGAACGGATTTGTTGGATCAATGGAATACCAAATAATACTCAGATATAAACCTAGTATTACTCATGTCGCCTAATTCAGCGAAAGGTGCTAAAATGTGCAGAGCTGGCGGCTGGCGATTGCATATTTGTTTCAAATTTAAAACCAGACTGTGGGTGAAGTCGGCTGAAAATGTACATTTCGCCTTCACAATTCCTCTAAAAAAACTAAATTTACGACAACAACAATGTCCGAGATATAATTTCATCATAACGACATATTATACTCGGGTATACCTAGTATTCATCTTTTTTCAGCAGACAGAGAAAGTGGGAGGACAAAACGGCCGACAGAGTATAGGTACAGGTGAATTGTGATGCATCACAAAAAAAAAAATGAGTCATAAGTCGTAAGTAAATGAAGATATCATCATGAGATGAAGCAGATTCCAATGATGGTAAACATTCTACTTCTACTTCTCTTTCTAATTCTCAAAGTACTTCTATATTGTTCATACATGAAAACTAATAATTGATACTTCTGAATGTTCAATCAGGCTAGTGACTATAGTTAAATATACTCCTTAGGATAAGCTGAGATATAGATGTATTCAATATACTGGCTTTGAATTTGGTACATATATTCATGCCACTAACAACACTAAATATCCCAAAGACGGAAACATTCTGAGCAAGTGTTCTTTTGAAAAAAAAAACATTTTAAAAATATATTTATTTGCGACTTTAGACTCCCTTCCCCTGTGACATATCACATATGTGATGCGTCACAGAAAAAATGAGCCATAAGTCACAAGATTGGTATTTTTTGAACAAGCTATTCTGTAACATATCACAAATGTGCAGAGCTACCGAATGTGTATATTCCGACCACCTGACCCACCTCCATCTGCTCCCGGCTTCTTGACTGACGTCTCTGTCTTTACCATGAGCTGCTCTTACTTTGGACATCCACATCCGGTGGCCTGTTATTTCCCTATCCGTCATCCAATATCTGGTTTTTAGGTAAGCAGCAATTTGGGATTATTCTCCAATAACGGCTCCCACCCTCCTCAGGGAGCACCAGTAATTCAGTTTTTCTTGTGTATAAGAACCAACTGCTTTGGTTTGAGAAAGCATTTCCTCATGGGAAACCTTTGTAGTCGCACTCATTTATTTGTATTTTCGATTTTTATGTCAGTCAAACATTATGTATGCATAGATTATTTCTCCTCCTGCTCTCACATGAATTAAACATTATGATTAGAAATATATATATTTATGTTAGCTTGTAAGACATGAATAAAATATTGTTCCATACAAACCTAATATCATTCTATTGTGATTGAGGGTGTGTGACCAATAGAGATGATTCCCATCAGTGCTTTCCATTTTAATCAGAAACACTTTGTCTGACATCTGTAAAAATGTCAAGGTAACGAGTTAACAGATCTGGGTCACTTTTGTTAAAGGTCTGAGCATCGTCGATGCCTCGGTGCATACTTATTACAGCATACAGTATTTTAGTCTCCCATATCCGATGTCTCGCATAAAATTGTTAATTATGCTCGTTACTCTGCTGTGAAGCAACGACTATTATCAGAGATAAAGGAGCCAAAAAGATGAAATTTTGCAGATTATAAGGTGCCGACTTCAAATTTCAACTGCGCAATAAAGACAGATCGGATTATTGTAAGACTCACATTAGCTGGAATCACCAGAAGTTCCTCTACATGAATCGTTTCTCGAACCTTTTGGCCGAAAAAACAAAAATAAACACCCCAGAGCTCTCGGACTATATGGTCTGATACAAGAGAAGCAAATATAAAGTCATCATTTGCTCAGATTAAGCCATGGAACGATAATAAAAAGGCAGGGTCTATAGAGAAAAACATACTGAGGATATAGTCACCCACAGTTGTACAATTTGCCCTTAGCAATCCTCTCTAAAAACACAAATTCAAGACACAAATCTGGCCTCAAAATACACCTAAATATACTATTGTTTAATCAAAGCAATGCCAAATATACTCAGCTATACCTAGTATTTATCAATTTTCAGTCAGCAGTTCAGTAGCATAAACTGAATGTGTAGAGCTACTGATTGTACAGTTCTAATCGACCTGACCCATGCATTCCTTCCCAAACAGTTCCTTACCAGGTGCCATTAAAGCAAGGAAAAGGAGCTGTTCACGAGGGAATCACTAACACATTTCCCTCCTTGAACCACTTAATATGCCCTGCCTAATTCAAACAACAGTCCTCAAGGTACATGGTAAATGAGAGGCCATGCCTCCTTGTTCTCACTAGAAATCGACACTATTGACACACAAACAAGTGAGACAAACTAGGGATAAATAAACTCTCAGGTTGCAGGTTCGAGTCCTGCCCAGTGTTGCTTGTCTTTCTCTTCCCAGGGTCAGTTAAATAATGTTTAATATGAAACTCTGAGATCCACAGATCGAGTCCCGGCTCGGGAGGATTGTTTTTCCTACCCAGGGTCCTTCAAACTATGTGAATAATCAATAGAAAAGTCATCTAAAACAGAAACTAAGCACTATAATGATAACAGATATGAACATTTTTGGAAATTATATTTTCTCAGTCACTAAGATATAAGAAATTACATAAGGAACACTGAAAGGTGTTCCTTAGTTTGAGGCTCTTTTCCTGTTTAACTGAGAGGGAAAGTAGGAAGGAAATTACTACAGAGCAAAACTTCTGAGGAAGATTCCTACCTTCAAAACTCTTATATATAAGTACATTGGAGATATATATAAAAAAAATGTTGTGAGTCGAAATAATGATGAATATCGAAATACTGACGTATGAAAATTTGATGCACTTCTACATTAATAATCAGTTCTACGTTGAGATGTGAAAGAAGAGATTTTAGATTTTGATGGATAAATTTCAATGTTTAGCACCTAAGGTGTTTAAGGCTCACGATCCCTAGCCATCAGAAGCTTGAAATCTGACGCATGCAGCAGGATGCATTCATCACTGTTTAGTCCCCGTTCCCTTCATTGATCACAGTTCCAGCTTCTCTGATCATATCGCAGTCGTGGCGATGCATGTGCGGACTGGCGATGGGCGATTATTCCCTCCTGCCCTGATGTACGAGCCAATGCCCCTGGGAGACTAGAGGAATCCTGGAGGGACTTCTGTATAGAAGGATGCTTAATGAATTAATCATTCCCAAGCCATGGTTTGTTTGGTGGTGACAGGGAAATTGCAAACCAACCAGTGGCGAAGACGTCTTCGTCCTGTGCTGCATAGAAAGATTTAATATTCCCGTCACTAGGATAACTATTCTTAGATTCCAATGGCAGGATCTACTTTGGGACATGGGTGAAATCGTCAGAAAATGTACAATCTGCAAAATATTGGAACTCCCTTGAGACCATAGCCCATCAGATTGAGGACCGGAAACCATTTAGTAAATTATATCACTGTATGTCTAGATACGATTGATTTATTATAATTACTATATCGTTTTATCCTGTAACCTGTTTCTGATTTATCAACAGCTCTGGGGCTGCTGGAAATTTATGTGTAGTTGTTCTGTTATGTTTTATTATGTTTTATTATGTTTTTGTGTTACATGTATTGTGTTTTATGTCTCTCTTTTGTTTTGCCTTGCTTAGTCTGGGCCGACTTTTTTGAACACTGTAAATGTCTTGATATGAAATGTATTAGCTATAGACCTTATAATACGTTAGCTAGTTGAGAAACCAATGTTTATTGATGATAAACTATTTCTCTGATGATCCAACAACTAAATACTAGGCCTTTAGAACTGCAATAGAAGCCTACAACAAAATTCTTCTGACCTCTAAGTATTATAATTAGAAATAAAGATTTTCTTTTCTGGAAGATCAGAAAAGTCTTTTTCTGAAGTATGGCTGTGTACGTCCCCCTTAGGTATGAATAAATGATATTTTGAATTGAATTTTGAAACTCACCTTCACCGATCCTTTCAAATAACCTAAACCCAAGACAAGCATAAGGTTTAAATACAGTTTAACATTAACCGAACATTAATTTTGTTGAATCAGCGCAATATCAAATATACTCAGATACACCTATAGTTTATATCATATTCAGCCTAATTTAGCAGAGATTACTCAATGTGTAGAGCCGGTGATTGTACATCTTCTGACGACCGGGCCCATGTGTGATGTGTCACACACAAATAGGTCTAAAGTCTTAAAAATGACTTAGAATTTGTTTTCAAAGGTTTGCTCTACAAGAACTCTTTGTTGATCATACATCACACATCACCAGAAGAATGACAGGTCGCTCGAAAGCTAGTGACGAATGAAGAAACATCTTCCAAATTTCAAGATGGTATATAGATGTATGTGTTTCAAAGGTCCTCCTATTAGGTAATATATTTAACTATAATTATATTTCAGAACCCTACTAGTCATTGTCCATCCAGAATCATCACAAACTTTTTTTCAAACATCATTTGAATCTAATCTGACCTGAGCTACATAATAACATCAATTATATATAATATCAACAATCACAATTAATATATATGCCAGAAATGAGTATCCGAAATCTACGATAAGTATATGTCTACAACAAGAAATAAATATTAATACAAATATAATAGATAGTTGATAATGAAAAATCAGATATATAAACATTTATTCACATTTTTTTACAAGCTGTAAAAATATCAACTCAGGAGGTATAGATGTGTGATGTGGGAAAAGGGGCGTTTGGTGATGTAAATGTATTCAAAATGCCCTGGTATTACCGATAGTGATATTCTCGTTGTTACATTATAGTACATTGGGGCTAAGGAATCGTCGGTAAGTCGCAAAAGGCTGCACTCAATTGACCGAATTTGGGTCCTCTAATGCAAATAAACTTTTCCCATCTCCGTTATGAGTCATCTATGGGTTCCTAAATATGTAACCCATAGATCCCTTTACAATACTGGACAGCAGTACTTTGGTACCATGGATATAATGAGCATCAAGCACCACCATACAGCAAGGGTCTATATGGTAATCCATTGCACCTAATCGAAGCATGTGTTTTGTCGTGTGATTGGCACAGTCTCACGGAGCTGGAAAAAAGATGAAAGGCACTTTGATTTGTGAATGAGCGCTCGCCGTCCATGCTTTATTCTACCACACGTCTACTAACCCTGAATCGCGCACCTGTCAAGTCCCATCATCACATTCACCTGAGCTGTGAAGCCCACCTGAACATCAAAGAGAGTGGGAGAACATTGATCTACAGGAGGTAACCTACCTGCCTCCTGCATCCAGCCTCCTTCAATAACATGCTTTGCAACCCTTAAAAATAGCCTGAACAAAAGATTTGAAGACCAGTTTAAGAGAGGGATTTCTTGGTGTGCGTAGAAGCAATCGGGAAATTAGCTTTGTCCATCTGCTGTGGCTTCTTTCTTTGTGTCTATGACATCTTAAACCCTCTCTCTCCTTCTCCATCTTTCTCTCTCTCCACTCTCTCTCTCCTCCATCTTCTCCCTCTGTCCCTCTTTCTCCCTTTCTCTCCTCTCTATAGCTCCTCTCTCTTTATAGTTCCTCTCTCCCCCTTCTCTTTCCCCATCCCTCCTTCTCTATCTCTCTCCCCTTCTCTCTCTCCCTTTCACTCCCCCTCCTCCCCCTCTCCCCCATTCCCTCCCTCCCTCTCCCCCTTACATCTCACATATAACAGAAGCGGAAAAGCTCAATAACAACAAATTCAGCCCTATAAGTTACAATACGAGTACATGTGGTAAGATTATGCTGTCGTAATAGCTGAGAATGCAACTTTAATATAGATTTCTCCACTAGAGGAAAAATGGGGGCGACTCATTTCTTTGTTGCCCACTAACATCAGTTCATTCCATGTTTGCAATGAAAACGCAAATGGAGGAGTGTGAGATGTGTTGCCACATTCTCTGGAAACTGTTGTTTCTGTATGGATATTTGTTGCAATCAATTAATGGGCAACAACAAAATTTGTCGCCGCCGTTTTTCCTCTAGTGGAGTTCCCTTATACAACGTCTCTCAACCCCCAATCTATTCGTCTTCATGTTACTTCTGAATGCAGCCGCCATATATTTCAGGATCCTCGTGGGAGGTTCGCCATATATTTCAAAGAAATATATTCCAAGAGAAGTGATTAATTGCGGGCGGTTCTCAAGGGACGTGTAAATTGTAGGACACCCGCAGCTTAGGTACTCAGCCACAGATTCCCTGTCAAATTTCTCTTCGCCGCTCTTTGTTGAAGTGAACTTATAGTTAATCTTCCAGCGAAGTGCTACACTAGCAGGGATCTGTGTCCCCATGGTGATGTGATAAAGGAGCGAGAAGGGATTAAGCCTGAGAATGAGCTCTAGATGCACATTCAGGGAAGAGTCGGATCACAAAGACGCAAAATGAATAATTTCCAAAGCAACGTAGATACCATTATATTAGGATGATGTCACCAGAATGTGAACAATTCGTCTTCACCAATCCTCTCAAATTAGATTAATATAAAGGATAAATATAAGGTTTAAAATTCAGCATCACAGAACAGATTCTTTTAATCGACACAATACCAAATATACTCAAATATACAGGTCTAGTACTTATCACTTTTCAGCCTAATTTAGCAGAATTTACTAAATGTGTAGAGCTGCTGACTGTACATTTCCTGACGCCCTGTTCCACTATATATATGTGATCAAATATCGCATACATAAACAAATAATGCAAGATAAGCTCACTTTGCACTGCCGTGTTTCACTTAGATTCATGATGCTTCTCCATGTTTCCCCAGTATAAATCAATCTTTCCCATCATAGTTGAAAGACTGATATTATACTACTATGAGCTATAAATTATCATGAATAAATAATGGAACGATATGATCGTATAGGTCCGCAAGTCTCCCAATAGGGGATCATTTGGTTTTCGAGCCTTGGGTGTTGACAACCTGTGTTTGGGATGATCACATAACCATTTTATTTTAATTCCCTGGCCAAAATTAGGCTGTGGGACCCCGGTTTCAATGTTCTTATGCCAAGATGTTGGCCGCTATGGCGAAAAAAGTGCATTTTCAGGCTATCGGAAGGCTTATGGAATTTGAATATAATATACAGGAAAATAGAAAATATATTACTTGTGTCAAAAATAATGGTTTCTACACATGTATGCACACATGTTCATTATTATGAGAAAACACAATAGCTAGGCATAGAAAGCTAGGCATAGAAAATATCATTTTGGAATATGTAAGATAAGATAAGATAAGATAAGATACTACTTTATTTATCGAACATCACATTACATAAGGGTAAATGATAATAATAATAATAATAATAAAGAGACAAATAGGTATACAGTCATCTAGATCAAATCCAGTTCTCCCAGACGTTACCATCTCGTTGGTCCGAGCATTAATTTTTAAATATAATAAAGTATAAATTATAAGTAATAGTCTTTTTAGGAAAGATTGTGAATAAAGAGATAAGTTTTAAAATTTCAGATTGAATGATGAGTATTAGAGACGCAATGTCACTACTGACCATGATCTGCTTGGTGTGAGATGGTACCGTATGGTTACATACATATTTTTAAATATAAATAAAACAATATAACCCAATCTCGAATGAAAAATTTCATTCCAAGTATATGGACTTAGAGTAAGATTATAGTACATTTAGTATCTGTTTCTTGAAATCATATTTTGAGGTTGCTTCATGAGCATTGGTTGAAAGCTCGTTCCATTTTGACTGAGCAATATAAATGAAAGATTTTTGGTAGAATGTGTGTCACCTTTACAACATATATTAGCTTCAAATCAATTGAATGCCCCCAGAGTAACCAATATCATTAAACTGCATTTAGTTTTTATGGAGAGAAGATGCATATGTATGTACATATTTCGCTAAGCATAAAAGTTATTATCCCATGACGTTTATAAACCCTTTTATTCACTCAAATAAAATTCATTGAATTAATGTGGGAATGTTTTATGTCACGTTACGACATGTAAAATAACTGCCATATTTAAAATAAAATATATTTCTATGCAATTTCCCCTTTTTAAATAATTGTTTAGGCCTACCTGAATTTGGTAAAAAGTACAGATATGGATAAATACAGATGCTGTTGAATTGCAGTGAGCATTTGTTAGAATGTCGCCGTTGCACCATAGTGTCGCCGTTGCGCCATAATTATTAGAAATAAAGAGATTCTCCTATTTTAGCAGATTAATTGTATATAAATAAAACGGACATTTTGACAAAAAGGTAGTCAAACTTCTGGTAACAACCAGGTCCTATTTTGGCGGCCAATATAGATTCTCTAGCTCTGAATTGTCATTTAATTTTGCTCGCCGAATTAGTGGGTAATTCACCAAAGACTTACACAATATTATTTGATAAATCTGCATTAATATGACCGAAATAAGGCAAAAAAATAGGCAGAAATGGATGTATCAGAAGCATAGGCGGAGGAATCGAAATATTTGCCTCAGGCTTCCCATACTTCGTCTACATTATAAATGCTGATATCCCCTGCTATATGTACGCTAACAATTGTAGAGATTCAACGAGTTTTATTTTTTCCAAAAAAAAATGGCCTCCTGAATTCAAATGCTGCTCGTTTGGAAGAATTTACTCAGCCTGTGTGTAAATGCTAACCGATTATTATATTTTATTTGATAACGACTATTTCCTTTTTTGTACGATCTATTATGTACTATGTTTAGCTGGGCGCAAAAATTGCAAAAAAAAGGGTTTTTCTGTTTGAATGCATTTGAATGTGAACAATGACAGTCCCATACGGATATCGATGATTTATATAATCAGTTGTTAGCCCTAGAATAATTTATTCGCCGAGCGAAATATTATATGTTGATTACATTATCTTTAGTTTTTCTTTATTTGATGTTGTCTAAAACCTGTAAAAGTTGGCTAGAATAAAAAGTATCTCGTCAGCCAAATTTCTGTCAATAAACATGTTTTTAAAAAGAATCATACATTTGGTTTTTATAGGTCATTTACTCAAGCTATGATATTGGAAAAAGATCTTGCTAAATATTTGTATGTGAGATTTTAACTGAATCCATCCCAGCATGAACTGTATGAGACATGTACATTCTAATGAAAGTATAAAATATATCTGACCAGGCAAAGTATCTGCATTTCTGTGTGGAATATATGATACATATTACACTAATAATATTCCTACAATGACAAAAGAATATATTGACAACAGATACATTAATATTGGGGAATATCATTCAGAATTCTGCCTCTAAAAATATTGCTCAATATCTTATACATCACATCCATCCCAGCATGCACTGTAATATACATGCAAGTCCCCTATTGAAGGAAGATGAAGTGGAGTGAGAGAAGAATGTAACTAATAGATGGGTTAACATTTAGTGAAAATATTGCTAAATATTTATACGTCAGATTTGTGCTGAATCCATCCCAGCATGCACTGTAATAGACATGCAAGTCCCCTATTGAAGGAAGATGAAATGGAGTGAGGGAAGAATGTAACTAATAGATGGGTTAACATCTAGTGAAAATATTGCTAAATATTTATACGTCACATTTGAGCTGAACCTATCCCAGTATGCACTGTAATAGACATGCAAGTCCCCTATTGAAGGAAGCTGAAATGAAGTGAGACAAGAATGTAACTAATAGATAGGTTAACATCTAGTGAAAATATTGCTAAATATTTATACGTCACATTTGAGCTGAATCCATCCCAGCATGCACTGTAATAGACATGCACAGTGAGACATGCAAGTCCCCTATTGAAGGAAGGAGAGTAACTAATAGATGGGTTAACATTTAGTGAAAATATTGCTAAATATTTATACGTCAGATTTGAGCTGAATCCATCCCAGCATGCACTGTAATAGACATGGGCGGTGAGACATGCAAGTCCCCTATTGAAGGAAGGAGAGTAACTAATAGATAGGTTAACATCTAGTGAGCATTGAGAAGTAAGGAGGACACTAGGGAGGACGGCGAGGCATGTTAGATGGAGAGGCATGATTGCTTGCTTGGCCACCATTGCACCTGGCTGACTGATAACCCGGTTCCTCAATTACAGACGCAGTGAATGAATAATTACTTTTGGACTCACTTAACCGTGCTATAAATAGCAGCATGGCATTAGCGCTATCAGCCATTATTCATTGCTTATATCATTTAAGTACTTCATTCTCAAGCTGTACTCTCAGTTAAGGCAGCACTGTCAGATAAAACTGTACCCTCAGTGTTATAAGTTATAATATTGTAGTGCTATAATGTGATATAAACATCAGGGAAAACTTCACTCTCAGTTAAAGCTTCCATCTCAGGACAGGATTTCGGTGGCTCCCCAAAATAAATATGTGTTTTTCTGAAGCCGTACAAGTAGCAGAAAACCAGTCAAAGATTCTCCAAAGTTTCTATCTTTAGTATTGACTGACATTTATTACCTGAGTGAGTAGCTTTAACAATAACATCGATCACAAACTAAAAACCTCTCTTTTTTTCCCGTTTTTATCTTAAATTTATTTGACCAACATTTTGGCGGATGATACCCAGTTCTTTTTCCTGCCTGGCTTCATAAAACCATTGAGAAATATTGCAAACTTTTTTTTTCAAAAATAGAAATATCAAACTTGAAATATAAAAATACTTATTAGGTATCCTACTGTTTAGTATCATTGGAATCACCTTGATCTCCTCTTTTCAAATATGGTGATGTCTCAAAATCCATATTTTGCGACTTGTGACTCATTTTCCTAAAACGGATCACATATTATATATAAGCCTTGGTAGATTTCACTAGCGGAATCTGCCTTTCGAATGCAGCCAAGTCATGATGCTATTTTGATTGCTTGTATGAATTGAGTTGCACCAATCAATGACGCCCTTTTCAATGGGAGGGTTGCGATAGGTTAACTGAAGGTAAATAATGATCAAATAAGGCTTAAATATATAATACATATCATGGCATATAAAAAGAACAATCACAAAACACTTGTGCATTCTACGTCGAACCATATCTATCTTGAGTTTTATCTTTATTATTCAACTCTGAACTATTTTTGAGGAAAGGTTTGTAATATTTCTGCGTGGACAAGTAGCTAAATATATTCCATAGGATGACCTTCAAAAGGCAAGGGTATATATATGTAAATAATACACTGTCCTGAAATTTGGTACATACATGTATTCACGTATAGAGAAATTCGTCTGGCTGAGAGTTTTGTAATGACAATTCATAGACCAACAAGAGAAAGGTATAAGAACACTCCCCATTTTCTAGGACCCACTACCTGGAACAGGTTGTCAGCTAAAGTCAGAAATCTCGACTGGAAAAGTCGAAAGAAAAATGTTAAAAACCAATGATAACTGATTATAATATGTCCCGAAGTGATTATTCCTCTTTGTAAATAATTATACCCTGATACTATTGTATTCTATTTGATGGGTCAACGAGGAACCCTTGCCTGATATCTGTAGAAATAAAGAAGTATGTGTAGTAGTTTCTTATTTGATGATGATTTGTTGCATAATATAACCCGTTTATCTAGCGCATAAAATATGCCTGGATACATTGTTTTCTCTTTTCATTCCTTACTAATAAGTTAGATATCTGTCGGATTACAGATTGAGAGTATGCCCTGACAAACAATAGTTTTTATGTTTTATATTTCATACTCGTGTGCACTCTTATATATTTTATTATTTCGAAGGCAAAAATACGAAAAAGCCTTCCCTCTGCCGACCAAAATGTTAAGGTTGGTAATGTATAATGATCTATGTTGTAATATTTGTAAGTTAGTAATGTTGTCGCAAAGACTAGATCAAAGCCTATGATAATGACCGAATTAGTGAAACAGCTATAATTAAACATTCGATGTAATGCTGTTAAAGTGGTTAAACAATTTATAAATCGTAAAATTCCATAACAATGCAAAGTCGATTACTAAATTACTAAGTTTATTTTACTGTTTTCCTATAGATATTCCCAGTGAAAGAAATCCAGTGAATAGAACACTTTGAAAAATACCAATTTTGCGACTTATAACCAATTTTTCTGTAAGAGGGTCAGATTTTCAGAAAATGCACAATCGGCAGCTCTACAAATTTGGTAACTTCTGTTAAATTAGACAGAAAAATGATAAAGAATGGGTATATCAGAGTATCTTTTGCATTGTGTTGATTGGAAATATTTCTCTTTCATTGTGTTAAACTGCATTTTGAACGTCACTTTTCACTTAAATTTGGGTTATTTGAAAGAATTAGTGAAGGTGAATTGTGCATTTCATGAAAATCCGACCCAAGACATCACAATTGTGTATATAGAGAGTAAAGAACTGCCTCGGGAGGAGTTTATAGATGAATGAAAGATTTCTATAGACCTTTTATTGGGGCTGATCTCCACGACTGGAGAGGTGGTGGGAGAGCAAGCAGGCGGGGATGGAGAGGGATGAGTGTATTGACCTGTCCCTAAAATATCCCTCCTACAAGCGCCTTATATCCCCACACGTCTCCTTCCACCCAAAAATAAGGTAGAAGAAACTTTATAAAAATAAACATCAAGAGTGACTTTTAAATTCTGATCTTGGAAAGAAGGCTACGTTACTTTTTTGCCTTTTCCTTTCAAACTGTGAAATTGTCTGAGCAGTGGATTAAATTTACCTCCTCTCCATTGTAGAAACCGGAGGGTATTGATTAGAAAAGAACCAAAATGCAAAAGAACAACATAAAAGGGACTGATGGAAAGAGCACACAGACTGTGCCTGGCGGAACATGGTCTCCTTTGCGGAACTAGAAACTCACATGGGAAGAGACAAGCACGGCGAGATATAGAACGGAGGAAAACGATAGAAGAAATATGGAAGGGGGACTGATAAGGCAAATTAAATCACTCTGCTGTCAAGAAGGCAATAGAAGAATATTGAATGATGGAACAAGAGGGATTCAGGCCACCCACCCGCACCGTCTTATGTAATGCCATTGTAGCTCTTCTCTAATCAGACGCATAGAACTTAATCCCATTTAAAGAATAGGCCAAGGAGGAGGATCGCGACATTGTTTCTATCTAGACTGCAGATATTTAACCGCAGAAATAGCACTAGGTATTTATTTCCATCATTTTACTTTTTGCTCCATCAAATGACGGATATAGCGTCCTAACCTGCACCCACCCCACCACTATCTATACCATTGCTACCTCCTAGTGCCATCTCAATCCCTCATCATTGTCCAATTGATTGAATTAACCCTTTCTTTACAGACCACTGGCTCCTGCCTAGATCGGATAAAAATGCCGCGACTGTCAGTGCTAAAATGCACAAAGTGATATCTCAGTCGCACTTAAGCATGACGTAGTCAGGGGACGATTGCCATTGGTCACCTGAAGCCATGTGATAGAAAAGTATATTTTCCCCCGATAGGATAAGAAATAGAACAGGACGAATATCGCATAATCTGATGCGATATTGTCACTGATAAGAGTTATCAGACTCGTTCACCCCCATCCATCCGCGATGGGCGTTCCTTGGCGTCGTGTTTCCATGGTAACACAATCTCCTGCATAACCCATGTTGATAGACAGCAGCTGATGGCTCCCCCATTCCCCTCTCCCCTCCCCCTCCCCCCTCCCTCCCACCTCCCCGCCCGCCGCCAATGCCAACCAAGGACGTATAGCTCTCCGAGAGGAACTCTTCCTCTGCAGAGGGAGGAATAGTGTCGCGAGCGGAAATAAGGGTGCTGATGACGGCGGGTGCATGCTGGGAATGATGGGTGGTTGTGGGTAGGAAGGCGGAGATGGGAAATGATGGAAAGTAAGAGGCTGGAAATATACAATAAGGCATTTGCATGTCCACCATCTACAATCTTGATTCGCATGGAATTATGGAAGTTGTATGTCACTGTTAAACCTAGATAGAAAACATGCCATGTCCAGAGTGGAATATTTATTGGTGCTCCAATGTCAATATCCATGTGTTTTACATGTTTCCATAACACAAGCCTCCATCTTTCTCATCATGCTTTTGGTTTTGATAGACCAGTTACACAAGCTATGATATTTTTGAAAACATTCTTGAGCGATTTTCTTATTTTGTATTTGTATGTTAGACCTGAACTAAATATCTATCCTAGCATGTACTGTAACCGACATGCACAGTGATACATGCAAATCCCCTATGAAACATGTCGAAGAGTGTCAATGGAAAATGGAGCTATTATGGGGAATACATCAGGCTCAAGCTAGAGTGCTATGGGTAAATGTTTCTAGGTGGGATTCTTGAGGGGATTCTTAGGTTACTTGGCGCAGAATTGAGAAAGGTCATGTATCATGAGGGGAGATCATGTCAAGATTGTTGTTATCATCGTTGTCATTACCTCGTCTTATTAAATACATGCATTTTATATGACACAACATATCTATAGCGGGATATTGAATTGATTATTATTTGAAATAGTAGAGGGGAGAGATATTATTATGAATCAATCTCCTACCCTGTAAAAGCAGTAACGAAACAACATCGCTACTAATGAAACCTTTTATCAAAATAAATCAAAAATGAAAGTTTGTTCCTATCATGCAAATCAATCATGGCAGATAACCTTGAAAAACACTCGAATAAGAGCGAAGCGTGTATGTGCATGCTTTGTGTGGTATGAAATTCTTTCAATAAAAATATATACAACCCCGCCATCTGAACTGCCGGAATTACTTTATAGGGAAGGTCAACAAAATGGCTACAGAAGTTCCTTTGTAGTCTGCTAAAATATATAAATCAATATATAAAGGAAATAAATCTTCCTAACCCATTGGTTGCAGGTGCAAAGAATATTGCACTCATTACTGTGCAACGTATATGCACGCTCCTTCAACCAACTCCTTAGTTAACCTGCATTTATTTCACTCTGTGAAAACAAAGAACTGGATATCGACCTCCTAGAACCGATAAAACTGTAATTCTGCAATTTGCTAGGTTCGGTTAACCCAAATTATGACGAACAGATAACGACTTAGCATTATATTCTAGTAGATTAGAATCCAATAGGTATAGCTGTAATAGGAACCTTCTTTGTTCCAAGTATTTCGTGAGTATGAGTATTACAACGTAGGTTTAGCATTAAGGTTCTACGATACAATTCCACTCAACATAACCCACCTTCCTTTACGTATATCTTTATACGAATGTGTTTTTGCGCGGATGTTCTCTAGCTGCATCCGTAGTTAACATCAGCTAACAGTTAATATCTAAAAGTAATTTTACCAACATTTTGGAGGATTTTGTTTGGTTGCTTTTGTCACGGGGCTTCATAAACGGCTAGATTTATATTCCGGTGACCCGCCGAAATCCTTTCTTGCACTGGCTTCACATGTTATCGCTCATCTCCAGCCGTTTTCTTTCGCCCGATTCGCCTTCAAATTCGTGCATAAACAGCAGCAGAATATTAGTAATTTCAGTCTTAAAAGTCACAACATTATTAGATTTGGTGAGATTTCTTGTTGTTTTAATAGCTGAGGATGCATCTTTAAAGGGTATACGATGTGGCAATAGACACTCTTTTATTCGAAAGACTGAAGCCATTCTTGCTTAAGGCGACCAAGATTTCGTTGTCCGCTAGTATCCGCAAATGTAAGGCAAGAGGGGAATCTAGAGAGCACATTTTGTCCCTTCTGCTGAATGAGGCTAAATATGATAAGAACTATAGGCATATCTGAGTATATTTGGTATTGTGCTGATTCAAACAATTAAGACTTTCGTTATTTTGAAGCGTAGTTTGAACCTTATTTTGTCTTAAAGTGTCAGTAAACCCCCAAATATTATGAGCAATTCCATATCCTTGCTATTATTGAAATGTAACCACCCCGGTTTTACTTAATTCAACTTATTATTTAGTGAGTTTTACCCATTTAAAGGAGTGAAAACGTAGTTCCACAGTTTAACACTCCATTCAAGGCACCACTGTTTGCCTACGTCATAAAGGTGCACCAATCTTGAAATGTACATGTATGCAATGAACATAACAAACAATTCGCATAATTGCTGCTAGAAAGAAGGAGGGTGGGGTGGGAGGAAGGTGTTTGATAAATGCAGTTGTGCAGACCAAAACAACACTGTGTTACATATAGTTCTCTGGTCAAAACAATGGCTGAAAGCAGTGACAGTGAACTGTTTCAATTGCTGGGATATTGGGGGGAAAGGTAGGGATATTATGTTCATTTCTGGCGCACCTTTATGATGTCACACAGCACTCTCAGTGCCCTCTTGTGCTAAACAGACCTTTTCAACTAAGCTTTCCCAATTCGTGCCTGTAAGTGACTATAAGTTAGACATAAATGGAAGTAAAAAAATTGAGACTTGGGTGTTGTATTTATGGCTCCATGAAGTTTGTTGTCCTAAAAGTGACCAGGAACCCGTTGACTGACCCTTTAAATTGTGTTATTTGAGAGGGTTGGTGAAGGCAAATTGGAGGTTTTCAGGCGGCGTTCCCAATATGATACACTATAATGAGGTATATACATCGTCATGAATAAAACTCAGTCAGTAATAGCTTATTAAGCTATGCATTAATGGATAAAGCATCAACAAACAATAGTATCACTTTTAAGGACATTGTCTGTCTTAAAGGAATTCGGTAATAAGATTGTTCGATTGTTTAAACTATATAATTATTACATCCATATTACAGATGGCACATAACAACATCTGGGAAAATGCGTATTTATGTAAAATTTGTTTAAAAAGTAATTCTTAAAATGTCACAGCTTGAATACAAGTATTTCAAACAAACAATAGTACTAGACAACGTGTCGCATGATGCTGATGGGATGTGGGAGGATTTTAGGAACCAGTAAACAACCTGTACCTGCCTAAATGAGCTACAAATATCTTGTCCATCAATCATTTGCCACGTTCTGATGATGCACGCCACAATATCGTTTTCCACCTTAAAAAGTATTCCACAGTATTTAGTCATGCTGGCCCCACACACACAAGACTTTCAGTCAAACCCATAATTCCTCTCATGCAGTGAAGCAACACATATAACCGACTTTTTTGCGTAAAAAAAATTGGAATGGTAATATTATGATATTTAATCGTAAAGCAAGAGCTACCAAGGTACGTACGACCTCAATATAAAAACAATCATTCATTTATATTAGTGTTATGCCGGGATATGAAATAACATCCCACCCGAGATGAGACAAGACATAGACGTTCTAACCTTTAAAAGGAGATTAAGGAATTAGTTACTTCAAGGTAATGCACACCTTATAGCCTGATACGCATTATCAAAGAAAAGGTATAGATAACAGTTCTTAATCCTGGATGTCACTTGTTTCTCACATTTTCTCATCATACTTAATACCATCTCATTCAACTTATAAATATATTATATCATAATAATTGTTTCAGGTAAGAGTATTAACCAGGGTCGAGGTGAAAATCGGGTACGTAATCTGATCCTAGATTAATCAGGATTGGCAAATGCCACACCCTTCCATAACACCTGGATAAATAAAGTATCAAAATAATAAGGATATGTGATGCCTAACAGAGAAAGTCGCAAAAATGATACTGTTTTTTACAAGAACTTTTTGTGTGAATGTTTCAAACTCAGTCATATAAATATATGCACCGGATTTCAAGTCTCTTCTGAATATATCTATGGTTTTTAGATACATAAAATAAGTCAATAAGTCTCTTTATTTTAGGGTAATTCGAGACGATTAGATAAATAACTACCACGATTTTCTCCTGATGCAATAGAATATTTGTGATAACCTCAATGGATGTATCTTTAATATATTATATAGAGGACATTTAACGTCGCTATAGTACATGTGTTAGTGTTGTTAGTATCCAGTGACCATGTAACAAGACTCACTGGAAGACCTAGAACCCATCTTTCATTAATTAAATTTTGAGAAGTGAAGAATTTAATCAATCAATTTATTAATATACCAATATACAGCTCAAAAACAAAAGTCAACCCTCCGTTTTTATATTGACCATTGGACATGGGAAAATAAATATGTCAGGGCCACCGCCGAAATATTGATCTTTAGAGTTACTTAATGCAACTAGCTGACGAGTGAGTTCTGACTTGCGTGTAAAGGTTTTAATGTCTCGACTGCTGTGTGTTAACTCATCAAATGGCTATAAATAGTTAGCAGCAGCGGCTTTTGTCATACAAACCAGGAAACAAGCCAAGCAACATGATTAAGATGTTAATCATGTACAGAGGGTTTCCTATAGGGTTTAGCCACATCTGACATTAGCACAATACGCAAACATATGGAGAGACCTTTTGTGCAGTAACCGGGAGGATGCAGTATATCACTCCCTACAGCTCTTACATTGTTCTCACGATAGATACATGAAACATGGGTCAGGTCGTCTGAATATATACAGTCGTCAGCTCTGCACATTTAGTAAAAATGCTGCTAAAATAGGCTTTAGAATGATAAATACACCGTATATCTGACTATATATGTGATGTGTTTCAGCAAAATTAGTCACAATTCGGGAAAAGGGTATTTTTCAAGTGGCTTTTTCACAGTCACAGGAACCATTCGTCAGAGTGTTTTCATTTTTGAGACGTTTACTGCTGGTAGTGGTATGAATGCATGTACACAGTTTCAAGATTATAAAATTATAATCTTGAAATTGTGTACATGCATTCATGCCACTAAATTTAATTTTATACCGAACGTATTTCTCCATACCTGAGGTTATCATGCAGAGTATATTACTAATTGACCATCGAGAAATATCGCTTATAATGAAATAAATTAGATATTTATTAGATTGTCCTAATGTTTACTATCATTAGAATCGGACTGATCTCATCTTTTCAAATATGATAATATCTGAAAATCCATTTTTTTCGATTTGTAACTCATTTTCTCGTAACGCATCACATATTTGGTATTATCTCCATTCAATGTTTAGTCATGTTGAACTGTACTTTGGACCTCATTTTTATTATGCATATCTAGGTTCTCGGAGAGGACAGCTCAAGGCGTACATTTGTATATTTTCACCTTTCACTTCACCTACATCATCGATTTGACATTCACATAGATTTATGACTTTAAATCTTTCTGCATGCCAATAGTTACCTTCTAGAGGGCGACTAATTCACAGGCAGGGTAGCTGGAGGTGGTAGTTCCTTTCAATAGTAAGAGCCCAGTGACAGGTTACTATGATATTGATAGGAAGGGACTGTCTGTCTACTACCCAGAGGATTAATGGCATATAAGGTGGCAGGGAATGTCATGGGTTACTTGGTCCAGGCACAAGAAGGGGGTTATTAGGCAGGACCTCCTCCTCTTGGTTAGGCACTTAGGCAGGAGAGCGGGTGTAAGGACTGACCAAGATGGGAGAGGTGGTGCTTCGGGAATGAATGGGTTAGCACAAGCCAGGCTCAACACTTACTGCATATGGGGGAACTCGTCAGAAAATGTACACTTGGTCTTCAACAATCCTCTTGTCACAAACGATAAATGCCAATATCATAATTATTATATAACATTACATAATATTAGACAATGATATGGCATAAATTATCAATAATTATTATATAAGATTATACCACATTATGGATATATATAAATATTGTGCCAAGTTTGAGACAAAGATCAGGTTCAAAATACAGTTTAACATAACCGAACAGATTGTTTAAATCGCCACAAAATCAATTATACTCAGCCATTTTTCAGCCTAATTTAGCAGAAATTAACTAATGTGCAGAGTTGGCAATTGTCAATTTTCTAACGATTTGACCCATGTGTTCCCAAGGCGAGAAAAAGACCAAAAGAACCTCCCGACCCCAACCCCTGTCCCTATTACACAAATGTCACAAACTGAAACAGCCCACTCCTTAGTAGGTACAAAACCCCACGAAATATAGGGAGTCCTGATTGAGAAAGAAGGTGAATAATGACAAAAAATAGCCAACGAAAGGTATCGAATAAAATGCAACTAATGTACTTTAGGTCCTGATAAAACGGTATAATTTTAATGTAATGTGTTTCAGGAAAATGAGTCAAACTAAAGAAGTATATTTAATTAATTACTAAAAATTCTCCTCCAGAAATAACAGAAAATTTTGTTCTCAAACATACAAAGATATAAAAGGTACTTATTAGATTAGATGCTAAAGTTTACCACGGTTGGAATCTTTTTATTATATCTAACATATTTATGCAGCCATCAGTGATAAGGATATACAATGATATATATATATATGTACGATGTTATATAAGGATATACAATGGTATATAAGTATTTTGATTATAGACTTGTAGATTTTAGATTTCATAGATTTGTATGTTCCTGCTTGTGTGCGATATCGCATTAAGAATCTTTAATGAGGTAGTCTTCGAAGTACATTCATGTATGTTAAGCTTTGAATGTTGATAGGCCATATTTAGTATATTTTACGATGTACAAATGACTCATATATATTTTGAAAACGCACGAAGAAAACCATTAAATGGTTATGTGTTTTTTTCATGAGATTTTTAATTAGTGTATGCCAATACAAATATGTCTAAATAATATACAATGACATGATGGTATCTCAGAATCCATGTTTTTGCGACTTAAGACTCATTTCCCAGTGGCCCATCACATAAGAGCATTTTCGAGAAGGTATTCTAAACGATGGGAATATGTGTGGCTAGTCTGAGAATCAATATTGACAGAGGCAATGGATTCTATGACCAAGCAACGATTGCGGGCGGTAGAGGTGTGAGATGGAAAGGTAAGTTGACGGGGAGAGATTTGGCCTTGCCCAGGCCTTGATCCAGCAGTTGAGGACATGGTTAGGCGCAGGCCGCCTCGCTCAGCCTCCCACTGTCAACCACGGCTTTACAGGCTGGAGATGGGCATAATTAGAGGCGTGCATACTGGGTCAGATGGTCGGAAAATGTACCAGCTCTCCAGCTATATATACACATTTAGTCAATTGTGATGAATTAGACTGAAAATGATAAACGTAAAATTCGCCTTCACCAATCCTCTGACATAACCCAAATTTGAGAAAGAAATGAGGTTTTATATACAGGTAAACATAGCCAAACACTTTTGTTCAATCCGTGCGATACCAAATATATCCAGCTATACCTAGTACTTATCATTTCCAGCTGAACTCACCAACATTTACTAAATGTGTAAAGCTGCCGATTGTACATTTTCTAACAACCTGACCCATGTGTATCTGAATATATTTGGTGTTGTATTGATTGGACGGATCGGTTTGGTTATGCTGAACTGTATGTTGAACCTCATTTCTTTCTAAAATTTGAGTTTATATTTGGGAGGATTGGTGAAGGCCAATTGTACATTTTCAGACGACTTCTTTCATATAATGATGATAATACTAATACTGATATTGTTTTTGTCCTTCTAAATTAGTGCTCCACTTCTGGTCAGGTGCCCTTGTCTTCCAGTGTATACCATAGGTACAATATATGACTTGATATAATCATAATTTTATTGGATAATATGAGAACTACTGGGATGAGTTCACATCAAGAGAATCTATCTAAGCAGAGAGTACATTCGTATGTCGAGTGAATAGTGGTATTCTATATATATCATTGACTAACAACTGTTAATTATTACAAAAGGTTCGGAACTAGTGAGTTGTACAATTCGAATTAGTTTTTCCCATGTAGCCTTTTTTCTACGATTACATTATTTGGTATTGCGTTGTTTCAACAATCTTTCTGGTTACGTTGAACTGTATTTTGAACCTGTTTAAATTTAGTTTATTTGAGAAACCTGGTGAAGGTCAATTGTACAACTGCCGGCGTGGTGGTCCATATATATATATATACCTACCATCATTACCATTAAATCAATACTCCATCTGTTCTCTTCTCCAAAGCACTGCACCCAGCGGAGCGACCTCCTTCCCAAACCTCATCTTTACTTCTGGATCCTGCTGGCAGTCCTTTAACTACATTACATTTAGAGACATCAGGGATACAGTCTGCATAATTACTGCACTGCTGTAAAACAATTCCACCCATTGTATTCTAATAATGTTATTATTATCCATCATAATTGCCACACGTTCTGTCAATTTGTCTCAATCTCTTACCCGGCCCTATCCTTTCCAGTTTAGGCTGATTTTATCATGGGTCAAATCGTCCGAATATAATGTATACAATTGATATCTCTACACATTTACTAAGTGATACATACTAGGTATATCTGAGTGAGATGAAAAGATGAGATCAAGGAGATTCCAACGATGGTAAACATTAAGATTTCTAACACAGCTCAAGTGTGGAGAAGGGTAAGGGAATACATCAGTCTCCAAATAGAGGTTTTAAGGGCTGAACCCACTAATCCATAACCCCGAGCGAATCCACGCGGGTACTACCAGGAAAATTCAGGTTTTTCAACTAATGTATTTCATTGAACTCGATGTAACCCAGTTCTAACAATGTCCAATATTGGTAAGAAAATCATTTTGTAAAAATAAATAAAAAGATATCTAATAAGTACTTCCATATTTTTATGTTTGAAAAAAGGTTAGCCATATTTCCGGATGGTCAATCACTATCAAAGTAGTTAAATATACTCCTTAGGATAACGTCAGATATACATACATGTAGATATATTCAATACACTGTCCTAAAGTTTACTACATGTATTCATACTATCAAAAGTGAAAACATTCGGACAAAGGGTACTTACGGAAAAACATTTGAAAAATATCACCTTTTTTGCGACTTAGGGCTTATCACATGTTATCTATCAAAGAGACTGGCATTCCAATAAGACTTTTGAGAATATATGGTCATTAACTGTACAGAAATAGTACCAGTTAGAATCAAACACAAGCCCAAATAGTAGTAGTCCGAAAAGTCGGTACCTAATGAATTCTTGTATTGAATATTTTGTCCTTCTAACGAAGGAAGTCGTAGCCTAGTAGCGAGGGATCAATGAAGTCAATTTAAGCACACACTTAGCTCTCTCTCTCTGGAGAGGAATTGAAACGCTCCCCCCTGCCCTGACCCCTTTCTTGCTTCATTAAAGCGCGAGGCGTGAGTCAGGATCGCTAAAAACCCTCAAAGTAGTAAATAAATCTCCTTAAAATCGATGAATCGACCTTGATTCAAATGTCATCGTTAATTATGGCAGTGAGAACAAGCTGCTAAGTATAGGAGGAGCGAGTGTGATGGTTATTGTGGGATTGAAAGGTAAACGATTAGATCAAAACAAATCTTATTTTATCGAGGAGAGAGGTTAATACTCTGGACGTGGAAAGTGTTATAAGGAGTCAGAACTCCCATTTATTTGTTGACAAATCTGTAAAACCAATAAAACTTAAACGTAGGCTATATGGGTAGATTTTTCATTTGTGCTAAATTGCAAAAATGGAGGTTTATGCACAGTATACTATTCAATATAGCTAGACTCTAATATTGGTACATCTCATTGGATTCCTCTCCACCTCAGCTCTCATTCCAACCATACTTTAATGTATGTGGAGTCAATATTTTTTATATCTTTAAGTCCAAAAACACTGTTTTTGTCCTGTTTTTGACTATGAAACAAACAAAATCTAAATTCAACAGTTGTTATTTTATTCTAACCTTTCTCTATGTAAGTCTTTATGGTTTTATCCATTACCTTATGTCTTAATCTATTCCCCAACATTTATTTTGGCACAAGTTGGAATTTTTTTCCCTGTCCACTGACCCCTTTAAATTTTCCAACTATCAGCATAACGTCCATAGGCCCTTTATTGATACCCATGTTAGGTTCATAAATATTAAATGTAAGTGGCTAAATCCGCATTGAATTTAAACCAGTAGATCTTATCAACACCCCCCACAAATTTCTTTTAAAAAAGATTCACAAGTTTTGTGATATTGCCTGGTCATGTCTTTTACTCCAGAATTTCAACTTTTCGGGCCTATGGACGTTAGGGCACCTAAATTAATCATCTTCAAAAGGGAAATTTTAATTATTGATTGGAATATCCCTACAAGCATTACATCAGTATACACCTTTGGGTTTGTAAAAGTTAAAAATTGTGAAATTATTGAATATTTTTCAAAATATTTAGCTAAATTCCCTAACATAACATCCATAGCCCCTTTTCAAAATAAAGTCAGTCTTCTAAACTCCCTGACCCTATGCTCAAAACTTTTGCTAGCAGACAACATGCATTGTTTATACATTATATTGATCAAATATTATGAAAAATAGTTTCAAAAGTCGTCATAGGTACACTATATTGTGTTTTTGCATTGACTCGGTACTGAGTCAAGTCAAAGGGCCTATGGATGTTAGGGCCGTATTTACTTTCCAAGTTAACAAAGATTGAATTATGACATATTTGTTCATATTAGGTGTAATCTGAGGCAAACTATTCCTTGTTAATATATATTGAATAAATCTTTGCTATCTGGGATAGTTAATGAAAATATTATTGATTATGACTTGGTCTAAATCTAGGGGCTATGGACGTTAGGGCAAGTCATTTGGTGTCTTTTGGAATGTTTTGGAGCACAAATCCCAAAATATTTGTATTACTTATTTTGACAACCATATTCACACACTAGGATTAACAAATGCACAAAAATGATCCTTTGATTATCCTGTTCAGAGCCACAATTTTGATCTTTGAAAATTAATGTTTGGCCCAGAACAAACATACTTTTTGGGTGACTTTTAGTGCTTTCATCATATTATCCATTCAATATCATTATTTCCCTTATGAAGGTGTTATAATATGAGGCCTTTACTATCAGGAAGTAGTTGCAAGTTTGTGTTACCAATAGAGTGGTCAATTATTGGCAAATTGAAGACTATATGAGGGCCTATAGACATTAGGGTTATGCCTAACGTCCATAGGCCCTCATATAGGGATAGCATTGAGTGGTCTGGTACCTATATTATTGTCTTTGATATTGAATGTAACTGGTTTTACTTCAAGGAAGCATGTTTAGATGTGGGGAGAAGCTTGTTTGAATATGATTGGACATGAATTTTGTTATGTTTTTGAGGTTGAAAGTTTAAAAATTCACTCAAATATGAGAATTTTATGCCCCAAACTATGTGAAGTCAAGATAAATGTTTCTTCTATTGAGGTTTTCTGGTACTAAAAACATCTAGAAATATGTTTCCCATCATTTATAATCATTCCATGTGATTTGATGAATATTTCCCAGATGAATGATGTCCTATTTGATGACATACATTTTTAGCTATCAGCATAACGTCCATAGCCCCTTTTTGATTATTGACTGCTTGGCCTGCAAGAAGAATTATACATGGGCAAGCATGAAATAAAAGCTATTCTTCTGTTGTAATCACATTTGCCATGATACCTGCATTGTTTTAGTTACTCAAAGGACCTATTATCTTGAGAATTATACAATGGTAACTTGAAGTTTTAAAAAAAAAATATGAAAAAATTAATTAAAAAAAAAGACGCCCCCAAAAATGTAAATCCAAAATTTGAATATCCAAATAAGTATAACTAGGGTATAATGACATTATTAAGAAAGGGTAGTGAAAAACCCCCAGAAGTAATCCATTTAGAGGGTTTATTGTAAATTCGCTGATTTCTTACAAGCAGCATAACGTCCATAGGCCCTTTCAGACACAGTTGTAAGATGCATGGGGGACTCAATTATAACATAAGGGTATTGGAAAAGGTGCATATATGCTCAGAAACACATCAGGAAATGAATTAAAGCCATACAAGTTAATAATAGCATGATTAGCAAACAAGAGATGAAATAAAAGGAAAGTTCATTTCATATAGAGCAAAAATGCAGTTTTTCAGAAACATTCTATACCACATAAATGATTCCCAAATGAAACTGGTTTAATATTCGCAGATCATATTTCCCATAGCTTAAGAACTTGATGTAAGGACTCAGAAAAATAAGCATGTTCAAAGTATGTGATATAATTAAAGCACAGAATGAGGAATATAGTTATTCCAATTAAATTGATTATTATTATGTTGATTGTCATTAGAAAACTGAGGTTTTGGACATTTAAATTTTACGCACCCCATCTACGCACCCAAATATGCAATATAGCACAAATGAATAAGCTCACCCATGTATGGGCCAGGTCTTCAGAAAATGTACAATTGGCAGCTCTACACAGTTAGTAAATTCTTTTAAATTATGCTGGAAATGATAAATACTAGGTATATCTGGATATGATTTGATATTGCATGGATTGAATGAATCTATTTGGTTATGATAAAATGTATATAATATATATATTAAGAACTTCATTTCTCTCTCAGATTTGGGATATTTGAGAGGATTAGTGAAGGCCAATTGTATATTTTCTGACGACATGACCCATATGCTATAGAATGGAAAGATGGGGTAGATGACACGGATCTACCCATTAGTAACCTGCACTTAGGGTCTAATGCATGCTCTTTTCATCTAAGCTTATCCATCTACACCAGCATGTTTTAGGCTCTGTATCTGGTGGATTGGTAGTCCAGAAATACATTGCTGATATGAGCATACATGTATAATACATATCACCTTATGTTACATACATATCATTACAGTAATTAGACCTTGTCTCATGATGTAATCACTGTGGGCTTACTTTATATCGGTACATCTAAGATATATAATACTGCATTGTGCACTAGACAGAGTAGTAGGCCTACATTTTCCCATGTTTGAAGAAAAAGCGTCCAATATTTGTGGGTGGACAAATCCTAGTGAAGTACGGTAGCTGAAATAAATATACTTTATAGGATGACCTTGGAAACACAAGGATATATTTAATACTCTGCCGGGAAATTTGGTACATGTATTCATACGACTTAAAGCGCCAGATACCCCAGGAATGAGAACATTCATACAAAATATTTTGTTAATAGAACACTTTAAAAATCATTTCTGCGTCTTAGGACTCATTTTTCAGTAGTAACACATCACATGTATCAACAAAGAATAAATTTGTAAGCGATGAAGCTGGGTGGACACATCCAAGCATGTTATATTGAATCACATTTATGGTACTGCAGTGCGAGCTAATGGGTCGGGGTGTACAGGGAACCTCCGGGTTCAAACTCCGGGTTCCCTGACGCTGGTTCTCTCTCCAACTAAATTTACTAAGGTGTTATCAGAGGGTTTTTGCAGGGCCGGGTGACAGAACTCAATACACTCAAGGCCTTTCATGTTTTATGACCCACTCAAAGGCGGAGGAGAGATGGTGGATATAGCCTGGGGCAGAGACGGATTTTCAACACACACTTTCACTTGAGAAGTCTAAGAAGTCTGACTTGCCTCTCCATTGTGAGCATCAGATAAAGCAATGCAGGATGCCTGGTTTTACTGCCTTGTTTTCGCTTTCTAGGAAACCTTGTGAACAACAGGATCACAAAATGGGGGAGATCAATTTGTATAATCAAAACGCAATATAACAGTGTGTTTATAAGATACCTTGTGGACAACAGAACCACACAATAAAGGTCATGAAAGAGGAATGGCATGCTACTTTATTATACAGCATGTGAATACGGGTGCCTCAGCGTTCCTGGGAATAAACAGAATAGAACAATAATAATAAATGATTCTTTTTATTTCTTTTATTTCTAGTTTTTTATGGCACTAGGTCGACATACCTCTTTTCGATCAGATCACCAGTTCCTCAGAACATTCTTTCTTACAATTAATGATAATAATGATAGGGGATGAGCACACATTAGTGAAAAAACATCTACTAGTGGGAGAGGAGGATGAGTCGATGAAAGGTGTGTGGTTGTATTGTCAATAATAATACTCAATTAGTGAATCCCAGGCTCTATGATACTCATTATAATATAATTTATATAAGTTTGTGGTCTTTAATAAGAATATAAAGGGTAAGGACAATACTCATCTATAACGTTAAATTAAGAATATTGTTATAAATTTAGAATAAATGTATCATTAGTTTAAGTACATCTTCAACCAGGATATCAACGTTAAGTGATATTGGTTATCGAGTTGTACCTTTGGTGATATCAATACAAATGTTAAATAAAGCAAAGCCATGTAGTGATCGACTTCTTTTGAAAACCATATCCTTTCATTCAAGTTTATTATAGCTTGAATAACTGACATTTTCGGACAGGGAGAATTGATACTGCCCGAGGCACAGCCAATGGTATGATCAACATCGGGGCCCGATTCCCGTCCAATGTGGACGTCATTAATTTGTTTAGTCTATTTTGGGACGGTTTCAAACTTCCATAACCAGTAAACAATGTGTAGTTATATCCCTACTAATATTAATAATAATATACTTCTTAGAATAACGTCAGACGTGGATAAATACCTTCAATGTACAATCTTGAAATTTGGTACATGTAGTCAGTCTACTACCAGGGCTAAACACCTCAAAAATGAAAACATTTTGAGAAATGGTTCCTATGAAAACCACATTTGAAAAATATCCTTTCTGCGACTTGTTACTCATTTTCCTGTGACGCATCACGTATTAGTGAATATCCGCGGCATAGTGGACATGACGGCAGTTAGGATTTATAACATGGCGGCTTGCACGGCTGCAGGCTATTTGCCCAGTAAAGTAGTGACCGTCATTATCTTATCGATTCCTAAGTCATTTTGAGACCATTTTATGGGAACGTGTCTCAAGGATATAATTTGCTGACTTTAAAATCTGGATATTCTCCTGCCGTTCTCCTGTAGATAAAGTACCATTACATGTTTTATTATTTCCAATCACGATCAAAGGTCACTCTTATTGCGTACGTGAGACGCAAGGCTAAACTCAGCAGGGAAAATGGTTCAATAGAACAAACCACTCCCTGGCCAACTCTCTAGTCCACTCTCATGCCAGAACTAGAAAAACCTACTTGAAAGCTTTTACATAATTTAGGGTTCTAAAACAGAAGCAAGGGCTTCCACCATTGAGGGACAGCATTTCAATTAGACGTAAGCAAGCCTGTTAAGAATTTTCAGTAATTACACAAGTAGGGGAATGATTTATCTCCATTGGGGAACATGCCTGAGTCGCCCTTGATTAAACTTAATTAAAGTGTCGGTATCGACTGTATTGATCTGCTTGGGATTAAGTGGTATATCAAGGACCGCACACTAGGCCAAGAAAGTCAGTCGGCATTAAGAAAAGAGCCCGATCCGATCCACACATTTGGAGCAAAAGGATATATATATGCAGTCTAGGCTCAGTTGAGAGAGTCCCTCCAAACTAAGGGGAAGCCTCTCGCTCCAAACCGCAAAATGCTATTAGAACCCCACTAGGGCGTCAACTCCAGAACCAGGAGCCATTGACGAAGTAGGTGTCCAATCACTGACTTATCTTTTTTGATCTGATCTGAGAGGCTGTGAGCTTAGACTGATACAGACATCTTGGTCTACACACCTTTCATATAGAGCTGAATATTTGTTATGGTGTCGTATTACAAAAGATTAATACATGTATTATATGCAGGGCGAGATGTGCCTACAGTTTAACGTATTTAACGACTATAGAGAAAGCCTCAGTCGGATTACAAGTCGTTCAACTATAGCTTCAAGGTGTAAGACATGGTTAGTATCCAGAAACAGAAGAACGGATAGAGAAATAGACGAACCGTTAACACAGTCTAGGCTCAGAGTTGAGAGAACCCCTCCAAACTGAGGGGAATTAAGCCTCTCGCTCAACACCACAAACTGACATTAGAATCCCATGAGGACGTTTACTCCACAACCAGGAAAGCCATTAGCGCAGTAGGCTATGAGCCTATACTGAACATAGATTAATCTGAATGATACAATTTTCAGGAAGCATTTGCTGTTAAAATGGGAACTCTGGGCGCCTTTTGATCTTAATTCGGTCAACAAGTTCAACTTCTGCCAACACAACGAGTTTCAAGAAGAGGAATTACACAATTCATTCAAAAATAGTTTGAGAAAGATTCATAATGGATTGCATGCATCAATCATCTGATCGTCGCTCAGGCCCCGGATGTGGCGGTGCAGATCAATCTCCCGCCCTGGAGGATCTGGAACGCCCATTGCGTTTTACAATTATCACGTGACTCGGTTAGAATTAAATACTTTATTAAGATTTTTAAGTTTTAAGCTTTTTTTATTCAGAAAGAGCATATAATGTGATACAACACTATAGGGTATATCTTCCTCTAAAGTCTAGGATAGGGAAATATTTAGAGTGTTCCTCAACAGGTCATATGGGCCATACACGTTATTACGTCTGAAGCTTCGTGTTGTAGCGATATAATGATACTGATAAAGATTCAAATAAAGACAGTACCCAATTGTACTTGAGAAGGTAAGTTATCAGTAATAAAGGGCCCAGTCCACTATAAGCCTATTCTCATTTCCACTCTTTTCCACTAAATTCTATGAGAATCGCATGAGAATTTTATAAAAAGAAATTAGCAATACTTCTAGATAAATCACTATAATAAAATAGTTAAATATACTCCTTAGAATAACTTCAGATGTGCATAGATGTATTCAATCTACAGTCTTAAATTTTGGTACATGTACATATATATTATATGCTAATAACAAGTAGCGCTAAACACCCCCTAAAAATGAAAACATTGTGAGCAAGGTATTTTGGGGAATAAAACACGAGGTGTCTGTCTGCATTTTCTGTTAAATATGAAAATAAAATTCCTTAAAAAAACCCAATAAACCATGCGACTTGTGACTTTTTTCCTGCGACACATTACATTTGGAGAAATTTCATCTTGGAATGATGATGTGTGGATATGAACAGTGGCACCGCTCCTCTCCCCTCCTCTCCCCTCCTCTCCTCTCCTCTCGGCTTCAGCTCCTCCTCAGTATGGGGGCCCTCGGGCACTCCATGTACCTAGTCGCCCCAGCACATACCACGCGCCATTCTGCCTCCAGCCCTCACCCCAGCAACACACAACCATCAGAGCTGGATTTGCTTCCTCCTAATGGTGCTCAGAGTCACCCTCCATCCACTAACACAACCACTGCCACCGTCGCCGCTGCCCGCATAATTCGCTTTCCAACTCCCATTCAGCCGGAGAAAAATTCCTAAGTTTATTTAGTCGCACTACTACAGCGAGCTTCATATACTGTGTGTAGGGCAGAGAGAAAGTAGAGAGGAACAGGGAGGCACTATATATAGCAGCAAGGCTGCTGAGATATGGCCAAAGTCGCCTGCACATTGACAATTTGCTCATACCAATCCTCTCAAATAAGCCGAATTTAAGACATGAATTAGGTTCAAAATGTGGTTTAGCATAAACGAAGAAATCTATTTATTCGACGTATTACCAAATATAGGCAGCTATGCATTTAGTATTGATGAACTTTCAGGCTAATTTAACAGAATTTACTAATTTTGTATTCTACTGCGAATTGGGCATTTTCTGAAGAACTGACACATGTCGTCGCAAAATGTACACTCGCCAGCTTTACACATTTAGTAATTGCTGCTAAATTAGCCCGACAAATTATAATTTTTAGGTATATCTAAGTATAATTGGTATTGTGTTTTTTAGGAGTCTATCTTATGTTGTGTTAAACTGTATTTTGAGTCTCTTTAGCCGTGGACACACACAGCCGATTTGGCTCCCGATTGCTCCCCGATTTTGGTCTCCCGATAAATCCTATGGTTTCATTAAGTCTTGGTTTATGTTGTTGAAATAGCATCAACCAGGATTGGAAATGAAATCTTAGGATTCATTGGAAGACCAAAATCGGGGGACAATCGGGAGCCAAATCGGCTGTGTGTGTCCACGGCTTCACTATCTTAAATTTGGGCTATTTGAGAGTATTGAAGATAAATTGTACATTTTTGGGCGACTTCACCCATCTGTTCAGCATTGGTTGGAAGCCGTTGGAGCTGTAGCGACTGCATCAATATTATTGCTGCAGTTCATTCTACTGACTACTTACTTCTTGCCTTATTACAGCTAGGAGTTGATCCAGTCCTTATTGACGTGATCATTTCTCACTGGATTAGGCAGTAACTCTGAAGCGCCATCTAGCCACGGTTTTCTGCATGGGAACCCAAGCGCAATGAATCAATGCATGAATTATCTTTTAGACCATGACCTATTTTTGACATTAGATTCAACATTAGTTTAGGACTTTAGTCGTCAAATCATACCATGATCGAGACTACTGCATGTAGGCGTTTCAAGATATGCTGTTATTACATTGTTGTCGTATCTAAAAGGAGAACACTAACTTATTACATGCCAATAGGGGATTTGCATATCTCACTGCGCATATCTAAATTGCAGTGCATGCTGGGGTGTCTTCAGTTCAAATGTGACATACACAATTTGGCAACATTTTCATCAAAGAATGGATGGACCCTTTCACCAATATCCTATAGTTTGTGTAAATGACTTATGCAAACCAAATGTATGATGGGAAAGATCTTGTTCCATGGAAAAATGTAAAACATATAGATATCTAAATGAGATCACTGTTATATATATTCCATGCTGAAAATGACATGTTCTCTGTAGCTTTTATGCTGAGATAAGTCCTGAATAAAGATATTTTATAAATCAAAATCAAATCAGATACCTCTCTCATAATTTCATGCAAATCAAGATTCAAAATGGTGGACATGCAAGTCCCATATTTAGTTATTCTAGACCTTTTCTGAGGGGGGGGGGAGGAGGTGCGAGGGTGAAAGCCATTGATAATTCCGGTGGCAAGCATCGATTCAGGCATTGCCCACAGCCTCTAAGATCAGATAAGAATAGTGTCAGTGATTGGACGCCTACTGCGCTAATGGATTTTCTGGCCATGGAGTAGGCGTTTTAATGGGATTATAATTTTGCGGTTTGTAGCGAGAGGATTTCCCTCAGTTTGGAGGGACTCTTTCAACTCTGAGCCTAGACTGATTTTAGCGTTTCCTCAATTCACTGCATGAAAGTAGCCCCGAGATGGAGGCACATTGTGCTCCAAGTCTCATTTGACTCTTGAAGCGGATCCCCAACCGAGATCTGTAAGGGAATAGTCGGAAGTGTGATCTATAAATACCACCCACATACTAGCCTATATATTGATAAGGAAATCATGATCTGAATATATTTCCTGACACACTTCGCCTTCTCCATCTCCTCCTAGATATAGTACCTATAGGACGGAAGCAAGGCTAACATTAGAGACTCGACACCGCATTTACTTGCTTGGATGAGAAACCCAGAGAGAGAGAGAGAGAGAGAGAGTGAGAGAGAGAAGTCCTTGGGTTCGTTAGGATGCTTGAGAACCTTTCTTAAAGCATTTATAGGCTATTTGCTCAGCTTGAGTTCCTATGGAGGCGAATAAGGGAGGAGTGAAAGTGCATATCATATAGGCGCACCTATTCTGGCCTAATGTTAAACATACTTCAGTCGAGGAAGGCATGGCGCCATGGAGCTTGGCTGCAAATATTGAGATCTATTGTGACCAACATGGACGCCCTGATGGACGCACGAGTAGACAAAATGGGAACGTGTGCTTGTCTTTTGTCAATTCTGGCTTGCACAGAGCGGGCCTAATAGGGCCCGGATTAAAGCTGCTTTCGTAGTTAGCATCGGTCCACGACCAAAGTTATGGTTTACGGTTTGGGGAAAGCCTTTGCCTTGTCCGTTTATTTCTGAATCATATCCTGAACACAATGTGTCCAACATGGTAGGTTTTGATTTTGCAGTATTAACAGGCTTTTAAACTACTTATACTGGATGTTTTGTCCTAGTATAAGCTTGTCGCTATATTTTGTTATCTTTATCTTAAGTTTACATTGACCATTTAAATACTGGAATAACGGCAGTAAGAAGTCAACATTATAATTATTTCTGTTCTACTAAAGGGATTTTCCATGTTTATATCAATCTAGTGCCACACTACTTTTTGTTCCGTTCTTCAACCCATTTAAAAGTCATTTGACCTACACTTTAGAGGATCTTATCTGGCTGTTTTTGTTCCAGGGTTTCATAAAGGTCCACAGTTATATTTTGACGACCCGCCAAAACGCTTTCCTGCGGTGACTTCACTTATAATTATCGCTCACCAGTGGCCGATTCAACTTCAATTTCTTGTAATAACAGCAGCGGAATATTGATGAATTCAGTCCTATAGCTCATGCTATGAGTAATCGTCCCCAACGTAGCTATAGTCAGCCCCAGTGCCATGGCATACACTGGAAGACCAGATTGGTATCTGAAGTATATCACCAGTTTTGTAACATAATTGTAGCCTTGGCAAAATAAAGAGTTACAATTATTATTATTAGTATACAAGACGATGTGTGTATGGTATATCTTATTTCGTACACTGTCCTCTTATTTTATGAAACACCCCCTGTTGACCATACAAAAACTAGAAATAGTTATTTGTGTCGCATATGATGGCATATCAATATAGATGCATTATGAACATGATGGATCATGAGGGAGGATGAGCCATGCACAGAGCATACAAGGGCAAAGTTCTATGTTAGATATACGGTATATGGGTGAAGTCATCAGAAAGTGTACAATTCACCTTCACCAACCCTCTTGGATAACCTAAATGTGAGACTAAAATAAAGTTCAAAATACAATTCAACATAAACAGATTATTTTCAATCGGCACAATAGCAAATTATGTCCTCAGATATACCTGGTATTTGTCATTGACAGCCTAAGTTAACAGAATTAAATTAAATTTTACGAAATGTGCAGAACCGGCGATTGTACATCTGACGCCCCCACCCCTCTGTACATGGGATACTCCGAAAAACAGAGAGGCTATATGTCTTTATGCGCCGGGCCTATATATTATGGCGCATCATGCAGGACGAGAATAACCTCCAGGCCTAGGGGAAGATCTTGTGAGCATTAAAGTTATGATAGGTGCTTTACATCGGGCTTCACAGAAGTCAGCATTTAATAGGGTACTTGCATTGCCGCCATTATTGACTCTTGATTCACATGGAATTAGGGGCTTATTGGACAGTGTAAAATCTATAAAATAAAACATGCCATGTTCAGCATGGAATATTTTTCGGTGTTCTAATGTCGATATCCATGTGTTATACATGTTTCCATAATACAATCCTCCATGCATCTTCCCATCATACATTTTGTTTTCGTAGATCATTTACACAAGCTATAATGTTGGTGAAAATATGTTTTCAAGTTTCAATAAACATGTTGCTAAATATTAGTATCTAGATGATTTATGTCGTTGAAACAAATACCTACAAATAGGTAACCCTATAGTGTCTTTGCATATGATTTGAATAAAACAAATATCTCAGACCCGAATCCGAACCTATCCCAACGTGCAATGTATAACAGACATGCGTGTTGGCACATGCAAACCCCATATTCGAGGCAATATCCATGCTATCACCGGAGAAATAACTGCTTTCAACATCAGATTATGCAAGATTATCACGAAATAACGATCGATACCATAAAGAGAAGGTTGATGACCGCCATAATATATAGGCCCGGCCGAGTATGATGATGGGGAGAATGTCACAACCATGTGTGTCATATATTCTGGAGCTTTGCCATGTTGGCGACGGATCCATGATCATGGGTCAGGTCCCCTTGAAATGTACAATCGGCACATTGAGTAAATTAGGCTGAAAATAGATAAATACTTATTACCTGTTCGAATATATTTGCTGTTCCGTTGTTTCAAAAGATCCATTTGGTTATGTTGAAGTGTACAGTCTAGGCTCACAGCCCCTCAGATCAGATGACAAATGGTAGGCCTATGACAGTGATTGGACTACTACTGCGCTAATGACTTTGCTGACCCTGGACTAGGCGTCCTAATGGGAACATAATGGGACTTTACGGCCCTAATGGAATTATAATGGCACTTTGCGTTTTGGAGTTTTGGAGCGAGAGTCTTTCCCTCAGTTTAAAGGAACTCTCTCAATTTTGAGCCTCAATTGTACCTCATTTTTGTCTTAAATTTGGACGATTGGGGAAGAGTAGGAAAATATCAAATACCAACATGTGGTGTCATGTCATAATAACATATCCATCATATATGACCAATATTGTTAATCCTGGCATACACAGTAAAGCCAGAATGAACGGTGGCATTTTGGAGGATTTGCCACCTGCTGAAATAAGAATTACCTATTTTCTTATATCAACAGCTAAATACCATCGGAACATATAGATACGCACTCGTACCGTCGAGTATGTTATTCATGTCCAGAACGTTAACAAATGTGCTAAATGGCAGAAGAAGATTGTTTGTATAGGTAACTGCAGCGGTAAAGTATCGACTAACAATTATTATCAAACCCTGGTTCTTCATATCTTTTTTTTGCAACTCCATTGTTATTACCAAAAGACATAAACAGGTGGTAATCAACCTTACATTGATCTAAAAATCCTGTAGGTGAACAGTGTAGTTAACATGAAGGCCTCAAAGATCATCAGCGAAAGGGGTAGGGTGTCCACACATTAAAAAACTGAAAAGTGCGTGGATTCAGACGTTTTATGTTAATCTCTGCCGCGTTAAAGCGAGACTAGAGTCTTTGTACAATTTTGTTGTTGTTGCAGTGGTGAATAAAATGATAATTTTAATTGAGCTGGTTTTAATACTTTAATTCAAGGCTCTGGGTTGGCTTATGATTTTAGGGTGTTAATGTATTCTTCTATGTATCTTTTAATCTTTTCCACAGCCGGCCTTCTACTTTATTAATCAGTTTGATGCTACATGAGTGGCACACAACTGCACATCTCATCTTTAATTCACTCATAACATATAACAAACTTACTAAGCCTTCTCCAAACAATTTCTGTCGAAGAATAACAGCTTTGGTTGGCAGTACAAATCTAATTAACAATCTTAGCATTGTCATTCTCACCTTTAAATCCTATGATTATTTCGGTAAGATTTATTACCACTCTGTTATTCCTGGTGTGTACAATTTATTCTTCTCTTCTTCTTCTCAATGCATTATCCAAAACATAATATAAAAAAGCCCTGTTCTCCATACAACTGTGCTGTGTATTCAATAAGGAAACAATCCATCGTTAAGTCAACGCCTTAATAGTGATCCATAGTTTAACAATTATTTGATTGTAATATATGGCTAAATATTAATTAGCCTTTACATGAACAATATCCAGGATCATCTACTGTGATTTTCCCATTGGAGATTTTAACGTAAGAATTTTAGAACACTTAGAAATATTAAAGGACTATCTTAATTTCAATATCACATTGGAGCCAAATCATCAATGAAGATTCAAGTGCACCTGACAAGGCAGCTTTCAAAAGATTCAAAAGACTCAAATCAATCCCAACTTGAACTCAGAGACACAAAAGAACAGTGGTACTCTTTTATTCATAGTAAAAGGACATGGACTATGATTATGTGTAACATTACTCGTACTTTGATATTTAAAATCCTTATTCTATGTATTTCCAACTTTTGTTAAGGGTTACCCGGTAGATCTCCAGTGGAGAGGGATTACTGGCCCTATTCATTGATTTATACTATGTATATGTTTACTGAATAAAAGTTGTATAATAATAATAATATAAATATACAGACGGGTGTTATGGTATAGCCGATTATATCGTATAACATAATCTTCACTTCTAAAAGTTTATTCAGCTGTGCTGAGAACAGTGTAATTTACACAATTGCTGAATAAAAGCATTAAAACAAAAAACTTGCCATTTAGAATTTGTGTTGTATTAAAGTCATGGTATTCAGGCTCGATGTTGTTCAGGCCATGGCCAGTCAACAAGGTCAAGTCACAGCACGCAACATGACAAAGGTCAGACGTCAGATCTCATGTGCTCATTTTTGTAATGAAAGTAATGTATGGTTTTTAAAATAAATCCCTCCTAGCAACAACCAAGATACCTTAAAGCTGCATTCTCTGTTAACATAGGTCGAAAAATAAAGCATTTCTACTATTATTCCGATCTTTGCCATTCCATCTACACGTCATTTGACCAATATTTTGGAGGATTTTTTCTCTTCGTTTTAGCTGCAGGGCTTCGCAAAACTGCTTTTTAAACATGTTGGCTCGCTTTCCTGTGCTGGCTTTACTTATTATCATAATAAGCATTATTTTAGATTTCCCCATCAACTTGCATTACCAGAATGCTCTTCTTAGCTTAAGGTTTAGATTGCAGCTTTAAAATTACTATTCAGCTTCTGTACTGACTACATACCACACTGGGAATGGGTGACACGAGGCCTCTGACTAAGGTTTTAATGGGCAGAGAACGCACATAAACATGCCTCCACAATCTCTTATAGAGGTTCCATCACCTCCATTCGCTCTCCATTCTGAGTTAACCCACTAGGGCAGGATTCCATTTGAGTGAACCCCTTAAAATTATTTGTTACACCTTCTTAAAGTGGTTCGGCTCAGGTCTGAGTGAACAATTGTCGTTATATGGAATCGTATTATAATATGGCATCATAATATCATAGTAACACTTTATCGCTGGGTATGTTAATTAGAAATGCAAGGATATATTTAATACACTGTCTTGAAATTTGGTACATCTATTCATACGACATAAAGCGCTAGATATAACAAAATGAGAACATTCCTACAAAGAGATCTCCTGAATAAAAACACTTTGAAAAATATCAATTTTGTGACTAATGACTAATCTTTCTGTAACACATGACAAATGTCTGTGGGTTGCTGCTCACCCAGAACCCATTAGACTTCTCCTCGCCCCTCATCACTTAGCTGTGTATCACGTGATGCACACAGTACGTGGTACGCATGCGCAAGCTATAAACAGGTGATGCACATGTTTTGACACGTCATTTACTCCACAATAAAAAGCTATGGGCAATGTAACGCCGAGCCGAGCCCATACATCTGCAGAATGGTCATCAATGACAGGCAATGGTGTGGTATTACCAGTAGGATTGTAATTTGTGATGCTAATGTTTAACTACAAAGCAGTAAATCTTAAGCTGTTTGAATGAAGGGCTGGAATGAGTTCACAATAGTTATATATATGCAATATATTATATTAGGCATAAGGTGAATTTATTCGCGAGTATTTTAATCATTTATGAATGAGTTTGATGATAATTGACTAGAATTAACTCTCCTGAAGCCAGATTTAATTGCAGCAAGTTGTGATGTATATCTCACTAGAAATTCCCAACATTTCACTGGACTTAAAGCTGCGTTCTCAGCTGACATCAATAAAAAACCCATCATTCATCTGGCTTTCATAGTCTATAGATTATAGATTACACAAGCTATTATTAGTGAAAAGATCCTTGCATTTTTCGATAGAAATGTTGCTAAATATTTGTATATCAGATCGTAACTGAATCCGTCCCAGCATTAATTATCTATTATATTAAGAAAACAATAACATTACTCAGTGGTTCTCCAAAACACCTCACGCACACATACAAATTCCATGTTGATTACCTAAAATTAATATGTCAACTCATTTGCAATTCACACGCCCCTAGTGCTAATGCATACAGCGTGCAGGGCTACTCCTTGGCATGCTAATCAGGTGACAAGTAAGGTGGGTTCCACGTGAGAAGTGCATGAGGTAATTATGAAGCAAATATATGAACAAATCACCAGATGAACATGCTACCTACCAAGGTCGGGCAAATCTAAAGCAGCATCACCGGCTAAATTTCCTCAATAAATGAAATCACAGAAGAATGAGTCACACGTCGCAAAAAAATCTTATTTTTTAATATTACAAATAAAGGCCAATACATCTACATTTGAAAAGATGAGATTAAGTGGATTCTAACGGAGTTAACATCTAGGAAATCTAAAAAGTATTTATATTTTTGATATATTGATATGTTTCAAAAAAAGATTTGCAATATTTCTGGATGGGCAATTACTAGTAAAGTAGCTAAATATACTCCATAGGATGACCTTAGAAACGCAAGGATATATTCAATATATTCTCCTGAAATTTGATAGATGTTAAATACGACTTAAAACGCTAGATACCACAAAAATGATAATATTTCTACAAATAAATGCTTTTAGTAAAACACTTTGAAGTATATCAATCTTGAGACTCATATGAGGCATCACATAAATCTCGCTCTGAACACAGCTTTATGAGCATTATGGACGCCTTTGAACAAATTATTTCATCCTTTCGTTTTTAACATTTCCTTGTGAAACAATGTCGGTCAGGCATAGTTTACTAAATCATTTGAGATTCTAGGTTGTAAGAGAACACTGTATATTAATATAATTGTCCAAGTTGCCTTACAAGTACACCAATGCCAAAATCCTCATCAAGGAAATTACATCTCGGCTGTAATCAACTAGAGCCATTATGTTATTACAGCTTTTACATCTAAAGAGGCGTACCAAGTTTCTTCAGAGAAGGGTCCAGGATACTTGTCAGTAATTGATTTTTTCCTTCCTTTTTTCTCTCATATGCCTGTGTCCGCCCCATTCTATCTTTAACTCTGGCCATTAATCATGGCAAGCAAGTGGCCAATGAGTGATTTACCTCGTTGGCCCCATTCCTATAACAACGTAAGTGTGAAAGTTGATTAATTAGTAGAAGTGACGGTTCTCTGATGTTTGTAGATCAGTTAATTGTATGAACAAACAACTACACAAGTAGAACTCGCTCCCGGTCTAGGCTCAGAGATGAGAGTTCCTCCAAACTGAGGGGAAGCCTCTCCAGTCTAGACTCAGAGTTGGCAATATTTGTCTGTTTGTCGTAATAGCTGGGAAAGCAGTTGTAACATTGGTCAAGATTTTCCACTTTTTGTTCCGTTCTTTCCTACCCATTCATAAATCATTTGACCAGAAATTTGAAACAGCAGCAGAATATTTAATTCAGTCGCATAAGGCATAACATAAGTAAATCTGGTGAGCGACAAATCTTGTTTGTCGTAATAGCTGACAATGCACCTTTAATGCACATGTACACATGATATATATATATGTGTAAGTAGTGTATAAAAACTAACCTTTGTCACAGATAACATCAGGCTCAGTGTATTCCAAAGAAATCTTAGTACATTTACACAGTGTTTGACCTTCAGGACTGAAGTTGTAGATCACTATTTTGCTGCGGTTGTATGTTGATACAGGGATTTGAAGTTCACTCAGCAAACAGAAAACAATCTCTGGTGAGCGATCATAAGTGAAATATAAACCTAGACTTTCATGACATCCATGAACGTAACAAACAGTAGAAAATATATAGTTTCTGACCGATGTTAGCTTGAATTAACAAAGTAATGAGTTGTTTATTCTTGAGAACATCATTATAGAACCCAAATATGTGAGACACTCTACACGTTATTTTTATAAGCCAAGGTAAGACAGGTATAAGTGGTGTCCAAGGTGCACTGAGTGAGTAAACCCTCCAATATTCAGGCTTGAGCTATGATTGTATCACTCTATGGGCTCTGATAAGATTGTGTCTTAAAGGTCGCATAGCCCCATCTTAAATGAATGACTGAAGGCTTTATGATACGAGGGTTGGTGCATACACTCATGTATATTAGAAAGGTATATATATGCAATATACGTCACACTACAATGGTCAGTATGTAAGAGCACGACGCGGAACATTGTGTAATTGTTGTTTTTATTTGTACTACTGTTTTTAAGAAATTAGCCTGATTCTACTTAAAACTATCTGTATGTTAATCAGATATGTACCCATTTGTATCACTGTACTACTACTAGAAGTAACAGTAAACTCGAATAGTTTGATCAGTCGCTAAGTAGGTATAATCTCCCTGGGACTTGATCTACCCAGAATAAATAAAAGCTTTAAAAAAAAATAAAAAAAATAATGATTAATTTAAAATTTAGTGTTGTAGAATTAGTTTAGACTCAGAATTTCTCTTATTATTTTTTATTTTTACTCTCTTTTCGTGTACTAAATTTAGGAGTTAACATAGAAATATCTTGATGTAATTTAAAAGTAAATTTAAAACTCAGGCTATTCTGGGAATATTCGTACTGTCATATGGAAATGTCTGTGTCCTGAATAAAAAAAATTTCAAAATCAAAATCAAAATCACACTATGCGGGAGTTATGAGGGGTTAGGCTCTATAAGTGGTCTACCATACATAGGGTGCATTGCACTATATATGATTGTGTGGAAAACCACTTTTAGAGGCCTCACAACTCCCTCTTATCGTAACTTGCATTGCACTATGGGTGCATTGCACTATACACGATAAGATTGTATCTTAAAGGCCTCGTAACACCCTCTTAAAGTTACGACTAAGAGGTCTTTAAGATATGACAAATGTGCATTGCAGAATAGTATCTTAGAGGCCTCTTAGTCGTATCTTACCATGACCTTACGAGGGACTTAAGACGGACTTACGAGGGTCTAGAGAGGAGAACATTTCATGATACACCTTCCAAAGCAAACAGCGTCTCTTTAATGTACAAGTTACTCTTTTTGTTTTAGAGGTGGAGGGGGGAGGGCGGGGGTTGGTAAATGACAGGGATAGAGAGTGAGAGAGGGGAAAGAGAGAGGGAGAGTGAGGCGGGGTGGGAGGGAGAGGAGAGAGAGTATAACCATGGGACAAACTATAGGCATGTGTGTGTGGTGGGGTTGGAGGAAGGGGGAGGGGGGAGGGGACAGCAAAATGATGAGTTTTCCCCCGAAATTACTGGTTATCAATTTTGAGAATATTTGTAATTCATGTATAAAAATGTCTTCGACCTGAATAAAATATTTTTCAAATCAAATAAAAAATAAGACTGACCCTGCCCCCGACATGCTTTAGCACAATTTATGAATAAAAGAACTGTACAACAAATCGGCTTCCATGGGGACAGATATCTTGCTATATGCCTGTTGCAATAACGAAATAAGTATTAAAATTTTAGGTTTAAAGGTAATATTCATTATTTCTAACTTTAACTCCCATGCAGAACATCCCTAAACCCATGGAACATAGACACTGTTTGAAATTAGATGGAACTGTTACTGGAGATGTATACACTGGAATATGAACCTGTACGCTATACAAATGAAGTCTAATTGTTTTGGAAGTCTGTTGAAAAAATATACACACTGTTGAATATGACATGGGCAGTCAGGTAACAATCAAAATTTGATTATCCCCTACTTCGGTGCAATCAAAACTATCAACTCTACTCCCTGCTCTGTGCGTCCCTGTTGTTTTGGTTTTGAATAGGGGGTGGGGGTGGGAGGGGGTGAGGGGGCATATAACAGAAATATGAGGGGAGAATGTGAAAGAGGAGAGAAACAGACAGTGATGCGGAGTGGGAGGGAGAGGTTATGATCACGGGACCAATAGTAACATTTATAAGGAAAGAGAAAGAGAGAGAGGAGAGGTATGGAAGGTAAAATTTAATGATATATCATATTGTATGAGGGTGATGAAGTTAATTTTCAAAAGCATTTTATTTGTCTATGATTAGTCATCTTTTGCTTGTAAAATGCATCGGCGCCCCCTGCCATCAGCGCCATTACTGAATGTCGTCTGGTGCCGCAATAATCACACAATTATATTTATTGAATGGCTTGAGTAAACTCTAATGGCAATAATTTTAATTGTACAAAATGGAAGAGATATCATATAGAAATAACTTTCTTAAAAGAACTGTAATGAATAACTATTCATTTTTCGAATTAAAATGTATTTTCCCCTAACCATACTTTATAATGCATTAATGCAAGCCACGCCCTATGGACGGTAATGCATTAATGCAAGCCTAGCCCCTATCATGGGAATGCATAAATGCATGCCACGCCCCCTTACGGGAATGTATTTATGCATTCCACGCCCCTAAAGGGTTAATGTGGGAAATTTCAGTCCAACTAATATCAAATTCGGCAGGAAATTCAAACTGAAACAGAAGAGAGAAAGAGAGAGGATAGAGAGGCAGGGAGGGAGGGAGAGCGGAGAAATTTACCATAATACAATCTGTATAGGATTAAGTAAGACAATATATGATATTTCGAAATATAGATTCAATTCTTTATGACAAAATGTATTACTCTGGAAATTAGGTAACTATTCCCATGCAGAGCATCCTAAGCTCCATGGATCATAGACACTGTTTGAGATTAGGTGGGGATAAAGCCCTTGTAAGGGCCTCGTAGCATATCTTATGGCATACAGGGTTGAAAATGATAAAATTGTGGTTGATCTGGGGGACATGGGTTCGAATCCCAGTCCAGACAGCTTTTTCAGCAGTCAGGTATGACCAATATGTGTTAAGATATGCTACGAGGGCTCTAAGAGTGGTTTATCCACACCTGTTTTGGTGCTCATAAATTCTTAACTTTACGAGGGCTCTGAGAGTACTCTGAGAGTAAAATCGTATATAGTGCAATGCAACTTTTGCCAAGAGGGAGTTACAAGGCCTCTCAGGGATGTAGGAAGCAATTTAAACATGGGGGGGCCAACTTTGTCCCACAAAGTGAAATTGTATATCCATATGGATACAACTAGAAGTTGATTTGGGAATAGTTTTCCTATGACACAAGGTCTAAGATTGTGTGTTATCCCAAGTGGCATGTTTGACAGCTGAGTTTGTATTTCAAATTTATATGTCTATTACCCTGTATGGCTGTTTTAGTGATGAAATTTACTTATTGGTTGTCCACTTCATTTTCAAGTTATTTTATACTTTAATTTCACTAATATCTTCATATCTTGGGCTCACTTTTCTTTTAAACTCAAACATTTAGTTATTGATGTCATTCCTTCATTGCGGAAAGAATTAGAGATGCTAAGATCAAATTAAGCAAGTAAAGTGAGTTAAATGAAGTTCTGGGCTATTAGGGTATCTAGACCAGACTGTCCAGAGGCATGGCTGGCAGTCCTAACTCTCTAGGTCTAAACTCTCAGAAGGCTGTTGCACAATGCCTGTTTGTTGCAAATTTGTGGCTGTTTTTAGCCTTTCTGTTGCTCTTTGAAATTTGTAGAAATCCCCGCTTGTTCTTTGTGCAACAAATGAGAACCTGTTACACAACCAAATCATAGATGCTTGTTCGTTGGGATAAATAGTCCCATTCATTATTTGATTATTTGATCCTGGAAAAGTTTCAGACCTTCAGGGTTATCCTAAGTCTATTTGTACCTAATTTGAAGGTCCCTGAAATTTATTCATTGATATATACCACTTCTTAATGAGTAAAAAATGATATATCAAAGGTTTCACACATTAATTAATCATTTTTTTATGTTTTGGGTATTTGTGGCTATAAGACTTGCTCATGGTAAATTTGTTGATCTGCCATAGTCTATATATGTGGGTGGCCTGTCAATCAGACCCCTCTTAAGTGTCCTTTATTAACTGCCTATACATATAGAAGGGTGCATTCATCCTAATTCAGAACAAACAACCAAACAGGTCAGCTAGGTTGGAATATCCCCTATGTATGACATCAGTCTATAGAATACCCAATTCTTTGACTGGGTCCACACCTTCTATATTTAGTGGAGCACCCACACATGTGCAGATCTACAAGTATAGTTAGGACCAGGCAATATGCAACAGTGGGCTAATTGTGGCTATTCCTGCTCATTCTTAGACCCCTATGAGGAGGTTATCCTGTTCGTTCATTGAATTTTGTTGTGCAACAACCCTCAGATCAGATAAGAATGGTATGTCAGCCTACTTTGCTAATCAGTATCCCTGCCTAGAACTTGGCGTTTTAATGGGAATAATTATAATGATATTTTGCAGTTTTAATGGATTTAAGAAGGCACTTAGTGGTTTGAGGCGAGAGGCTTTCCCTTCGCTGGAAGGGACTTTCTCAACTTGGGCCTACACTGCTATGCTTGTGTTTATTTTCGTAGAAATTGGTTTTCGCATGGGCCACAACTTGTCTATAGGTACAGAAGTTTACTATAGCCCAAGCCGCAAAATAAGGCCCATAAACATTATGTTTCGAGACATCCCTCTAATTGAACCCTGATAGCTTTTTATTTTTTCATACAAGTTCGGAAAAAGTATATATATTATCAAAGCTTACAATTTGGGGAACAGTTTGAAATTATGATTGATAGTCAAGTCGCCATGGCAACTCTTTCGGACAAATTTTGAAATTGTTAAAAAATAAGGACCTTGTTGCAATTAAATCTCACCTATTTTATGAAAAATTGATGAAAACTAATTTTATCTAAGCAAGTTGTGGTAAACAAATTTTTGCATAGATCTGTTGATATATGATATGTGTGATTCCAATATTGTCATCCATATAATATACAGCTAGAGCGATTTCTAGGAAAGGAGGTAGAAATCCATATAAGGAATAGAAGGGTGTCTTTGTCCCGAATGTTCTTGGAAGTTGTTGTATTACAAGCCACTTCACTCATCTGTAGAGGTCTGTCCCCCTTCTCTGGATGTCGTCGTATGTGGTTTGTGAAGGTATTTGGGGTGGAAATGTGATTTTGAAGCCTTTTTAAAATCGGGATATCCACACTCTATTTATAGCCTGGGAAAGCCCCTGTGAGATACTACGTCATTAGCCACAAGCTACTCCATCAATATGTAATGTGCATATTAACTAAAATGATCAATTTATGGTTTTTCCATCTTTTCTACATAATATACTGGAGTTACAGTAGTCGGCAATGACTGAGATATAGTGTATTCGTTGCATAATGTTTTGTGCTGAAAAAAACCATTTTAATTACAAATATACAATTCAAGGGGGAATAAAGAAGAGGGGTGGGAGAGGGTGGGGGTATTGGAGAGTGGGAGGGGAGGAAGACGGTGTAGGAGGGGGAGAGTGAGGCAAAGGGAGAGGGTGGGGAAATAGAAGAGGGGGAGGGGAGGGGGGGAAGAAGAGGGGCAGGAAAAAGAGTTGGGGAAGGGAGAGGATGTATGGGAAGGGACAGAGGGCAGGGAGAGAAAGCGAGGAGGGGGAGCATGAGGAAGAGGGGAGGGAGAAGGGAGTATCAGAGATGGGGTTGGGAGAGAAAAACAGGTATGAGAGACAGAGAAGAGGTGGAGTGAAAAGAGGGAGAGGGGGAGGGGGAAGTGTGGGGAGAGAGGGGGACCGTCCGGAGGACGGGTACTTTGCTAGTAAGGAATAAAAACTGTATGAGTCGAGGGTCAAAATGGTAAAAAATTACCAATTTTGGCATAGTTTTGTGGGACATCGGGGATGAGCAAACATCTTGTGTGCAATCAGTATGATAAACCACCCAAACTATTATCTAAGGCTGATGTCCAAATTTGATTGATGACATGACGTATTGTTTTGTTTTTTTTTAATTCCATTTAAGGCCAAGTCATTAATTTACAAGTACAATAGTTAGAAAAATACGTATTTTGTCGTTCAACGACGTTTCTTGTAGATATTGAATTCTCAAATAATTGGCTTTAGGGAGAAATAAAAACAAATTAAACTAATGTAAATGCAATTTGAATACTGGTTAAATGGCTAATATAGCCCAAAATATGGTCAGAGATGACATTACCAAATAATGATGAATAGTTATGCTTAGTTGGTTGCCATGGTTACATCAGTGATTTCAATTTTCTGAAAAACAAATTTGATTTAAAGTTTGGCTCTAAAATTATAAGTATACCAAATTATAACATTCCGAATAAACAGGTAGAATATTATATTTCTATAAGTGTCCACGTCATGGGCCTTATTTAGTGCAATTACCTTTAGCATTTTACATTACTGAGAGAGGGTTTTCTCTATCTGGAAGAATTCTTTTTCAGCATTCAAAATTGTACATGAAGGTAAAATGGTGGGGGGGGGGGGGCAAACCATACTCTGGCCCCCCACTTTCATTGGTGGGGGGGGGGGGGCATGGCCCCTGTGGCCCCCCTGGTTCCGACATCACTGGCCTCTAAGAGTGGTTTAACACAGAATCGTATATAGTGCAATGCACCCTATATACGATTATTTTCTAAGACTAGTCTGAGAGAAGTCTAAGAGAACTCTTACCTCGCTCAAATGCATGAGTTTCAATGCAACAACCCTCTTATCATAAAACCCTCGTAGTCGTAACTTTAGGAGAGTGTTACGAAGACACGATTTTATTGTGTATAGTGCAATGCACCCATAGAATCATATAGTGCAATGCACCTAATGACTAGAACTTTACAATCCCCAGCTCTACACATTTAGTACATTTTGCTAAATTAGCCTGAAAAATGATAAATACTATATAGGGTATTATTGCGCAGTTTCTATTTGACGATGTTGAACTCTCGAGGATAGTTTTGGGTTTAAATTTATACAGTATTTGGGAACATTGTGTATGTGTTCTGGTGCCTTCACCCATATAATGTGGTTATGAGGGACGAATGGCATATTGCTAGTTGCAAACCAAGAAAATATGTTTTCCTGAGGTTTTTTTAAAAAGTTTAAATGTTTATACATCAACCATCTCACCAATATTGAATGTCAATGTAACATTTAGATTTATAATTTCTACGTTATGTACGTTCCAACAGTCACCAAAATATTTAATTCTATTTCCCTTGTGAACAAAACACATCCACCATGAGACATGAATAACCTAACAGGGAATTAAATATTTAAAGATTTTCCTTTAAATTTACGAATTCACCCAATTCTCTAATCCCAGGAACCCGGTATTAATTAATGCGATAATGGACTACTCCAGTCCTAAATGAAAGCAGTAAGAAGCTCATTCAAGCGCTCTAACCGCAGCACTCTACCGCCCAATAAACGAATGAAATGGTTTTAAACAAAGCAGTGCAAGATTTTCAAAGCACATAGTTAATGAAACACGATATGTGCATTAATGTTTCGCCACAAATGGAAAAGAAAAAGAACAAGCATTGCAAAGTTGTGGTGCAATGACGTCACCGGTTTCGGGAGATCACATTGCGTCTCAACCAGATACCAGCTGTCGCGGGATTTGACAATTGTCGTATCGACCATGAAACTTGAAGCAGGAGAACCATACCATGCTGCCAGTGCTTCGATAAAAAACAGGATATCTGGAAAGCCCTTCGTCTAAGGCCTCAAATAACCTTGAGTTGGTACACGAGGTCAATTTATATGCACCCCTTAACTATTTTCATTTCGTCAATGAATTGGTTAAATTAAAATGGCTTAATTCTTTTTATAAAAGGGCTATTCTTTTCTCATAACTGTAAACAGCAGGTTTAAATCGTGTTCCATTCTGTAAGCGCATATTCAGGAAGACCTGAGAAGGTCAGAATGTGCATTACCTATTGTATGTTTTAGTTGCTATAAAGACTATATCTATCTATCTATTTCTATCCATCTATCATACCTATCTACCTATCTATCTACCTACCTACCTGTCTATCCACCTATTTATTCTACCTATATCTATCGATCGATCCTTATCTATCTACATCTATCTATCTCTATCCATCTATAAATCTATCATATCTATCTACCTGTCTATCTACCTACTACCTGTCTATCTACCAATCCATTCTACCTATCTATCGATCCATCCTTATCTATCTACATCTATCTATCTATCTATCTATCAGCACGCTTCACTCTCTGAATATAATTGTAAGACTTTGTATAACTGACAGACGTTGTATATAAATTTATTTTCTCATGCTTGCATTTGTATATATCATATATACGGGTGTCAGTTGGAAGGCCTGCTTGCCTACTGTAGAATCCTATTTCAATTATGAAAATAAAGATGATAACAAGGAAGTGAGATTGATGCAGTAACAACAAACCTGCAACACAGTCTAGATGCAATGAATTACTGGTGTAAGAAGAACAAAATTTCGATCAATCGAGACAAAACAAAAATTCAGACTTTCTTTCATAGACCAGTACTTAGGTCGAGGTGGGTGGATCCACAGATAGCAAACCAATACAACTTGGATCTCGATGGACAGAGCCTTGACGAAGTGCAAATATACAAGTACCTAGGAGTAGAAATAGATGATACTCTTAAATTCAAATCCAGTATTCAAAAGCTAACCAACATTATGAATTACAAGTGTTGGCAAATACGTAAATTAAGGGAAAAAATTCCCAAATCAACCCTGCTACTGATATATAAAGTTATGGTTCTGCCAATAATAGACCAAACTGATTTTCTGCATGACTCACATAGTACTTCACAAACCCAAAAATTACAGATTATACAAAATAAGATATTGCGCACGATCTACAGTTTGCCATCGAGATCCAACGTAGAAGACATTCACATAAATGTTAGACTGCTGCCCCTCAAGCATAGAAGAAGACTACACATACTAGAAATGGGCCACCGTTTGGCACAAGATCCCAGAAATTTAGACCTAAGATTAATAAATACGAGAAATTTTACCGATGGAAGAAAAACACTAAAGCAAATGTATCCGAAAACTGAACAAATCCGTAAATCCGTAATAAATAGAGTAACTTATTCCTGGAATGCACTGCCCACGGTGGCCCATAGAATTATTGATAGGAAGATCTTCAAAAACCATGTCATGAAAGAGCTTATCTGGTCAGATGACAACTTTATAGAATAATTATAATATCTTTGTTTCAGTCAACAATACATACTTATTATCTAAAATGTAAAAATACCATTCTCAGTTATAAGAGTAAGAGAAAAAATGTATATATAGCGGTGAGCCACTCCTCAGTCAATGACGAGGATGGTATTGATCACCAGCTAATATCAAATGTAAAAAAGGGATGGGGGCTTGGAAACCTCCTGACAGACAAGGAGAAAAGTCCCCTAACTTCCAAAAATAAACAAAAAATAATAATTCATGCTTCCAGGTAAAGGTTGAGTCCCCAATATCAGGGACATATTGTTCCAAACAGTTGAGAAATAGTTGTTAGATTCGGTCGCCTCTGAAGCATGGAGACTGGTTTGGTATAAATATTGTGAGGTAAATATTCTGTTTCCATGCCGACCTTTCCTTCATCTTCACCCACGTCACATTTCAATATCCGGGCTGTGATGCGCACGTAGTTCTGCCTGGAACGTAGATGTCAGCAAGTGCGAAAAGGGGGAATAGGATTGCAAGTCACCTGAAAATGTACAATTCGTCTGTCACTATAACTATCTCTAATAACAACTCATCTTTAAACAAAACGAGGTTTAAAATACAGTTCAACATAACCGAACAGATTCTGTCAATTAATGCAACACCAAATATATTCAGATGGTCTAGTATTTATTATTTTTCAGTCGAATTTAGCACGATTTACTCAAATGTGTAGAGATGTTCCAATGGTTCCTTTTCTGACAACCTAATCCATATTTATATTGAGTTTTAGGATATTTGATCTAATCATGAAAGGCTAGTATTTTCAATGGAAAGGTTCAGAGACTGGGAAATATTAGGAAATGTGAATGAACGAATTCAATACAATACCAAATAAACTCAGGTATACCTAGTGTTTATCATTGCTCAGCCTAACTTAGCAGAACGTACTTAATGTGTAGGGCTGTCAATTGTACATTGTGTGACGGCCTGGAGGGGTGTTACATAACAATAAGAGGTATTAACAATAATATGTGGCATGCGCTGTATCTCCCTCTTATACAACTCCCTATTATCATAACTTGTAGTGCACTATCTACGATTATTTTCTTAGACTAGACAGAGTGAACTCTGAGTGAACTCTGAGTCCTGTGAAAGACCTTATACCTCGCTCAAATGCGTGAGTTTCAATGCAACAACCCTCGTATTATTTAGCCCCCGTAGTTGTATGTTTAAGAGGTGGTACAAGGCCTTTAAGAGACACTCTTATGCACCCTATAATACGATTGTGTGGTAAACCACTCTTAGAGGTCTCGCAAATCCCTCTTATTGTAACTTGCATAGCACTATCTACGATTATTTCTTAGACTAGTCTAAGGTAACTTTAAGAGACCTCTGGAAGACCTTATACCTCGGTGAAATGCAACAATGAGTTTCAATGCAACAACCCTCATATTATAAAGCCCTCGTAGTTGTAAATTTAAGAGGATGGTACGAGGCCTTTAAGACACGATCTTATCGTGTCTAGTGCAATGTACCCTTACTTGGCTTGATTATTTAAGTTCCATTAATCAATATCTCTGAGGCAATGTTGAAATAAATAGATATATATGCTGAAACCCATCAAATAAAAGAGAACATCCTTTAGTAAGTTAATTACTGCGTCTCTTAACAAGATTCAATTTCTGTAATTAGAAATATGTTTTATAGCATTTGATTCCATGAAATACTATTATTCGGTAAATATGTATCCTTTCAACGTTCTATTGCCAAGAAATTCAATATCTATTATTGTTTCTTTGTTTAATCTTAACAGGGACATAACACACTACCCACTGTATAAACCTGGCCTTATATTGCCTTTTTAGAATTACATGGAACACAATGTTCACTTGCTGTAATCACATCTCTACATCGCTGTTCAGGATGTAGATGATTCGGTCTCATTATTTTAACCTTACTTTTATTTTTCCATAGACTGAAAAACCTGGAATTTACTTTTCAGATATATGCCTCAATTTTGTACGATGCTTTTAAGTACAAATACATTATATATGGCCATATGTTGAACGTATTCAGACTGCCATAATTGTAAAATACCTCTTAAGAATAGTCTTAAAATAGCCTTAAGAATAGTCTTAAAATTTATTTATGAAGCACCCCCCAGGCTCACTTAGCAGCATCCTTAGCTGCTTCACTTGACTCAGTGATGTGCAACATTGCAGGGGATGCAGGTAATCAGCTCACTGGTCATATAGACCTCTCCCTGTAGTAGTAGACTGGTCACTCTGTCCCACCGTCCTGTTGCTCCAGTGGTCTGCATTACTGACCGATACCTATTGATATGCTGGGCAGGTTGGTCGGAACCCTGCCATAGTCTGTAGTGGTCAGTGGTCCAGAGGCTGACCAGTAAAGCCCTGGAGACTGGGGTGGCTAACCACACACGCCTACTAAATAAACTAAGGATATATATCCGGGCCTATTGCTTAGTGATGATAATGGTGCGCCCAACGTGAGCTTCATATATGAATAACAACACAGCATTACATGGCCAATCTGGACTGGGGGACAAGGGAGGAGAAATAGGGCAGCACTGAAGATCCACAGATTTATCAGGTCAATGAGGAATCTGATAGGTCTTAAACAAGAAAAACATAATCTATGAACTATTTTCCTTCCCACCTTTGTGACTAAATGGGGGATTTGCATGACTCACTGCACATGCCTATTACGATGCGTGTTGGGATGGATTCAGTTCACATCGCATACAAATATTTAGCAACGTTTTTATTGAAAAAATGGAGGGAGCTTTTTTCCAATATCATAGTTAGTGTAAATGATCTATAAAGACCAAATGCATGAATCGAAAGATGAAGTCTTGTTTCATGGAAACTTGTAGAACACATAGCTATTTACATGAGATCGCTGTTAGATATTCCATGCTGAACATAACATATTTGTATAGCTTTTACACTGACATGCAACTCCCATAATTCCATGCAAATCGAGATTCAAGATGGCGGACATGCAACTCCCCTATAAAAGAAGTTGTTTGGGCTCCACTGAAACCAAATAAAAGACTGCTGCCACAGCTGTCATTGCTATAATTAGATTGTAATTAATGCACATTTTAGTTTGCCAATTTGTTAGAGGATCGAGATGATATGAGTTCTCTATTTAGTATGGTTATACAGCAATCAGACATAACAAGATATTACAATAAGGCATGTATGTTGTACGTTATCAGTTAAAATGCTGTTAAGGCTATTGACATGGGATCACGGTAATATATTCAGTGAGGACTATCCATGGTCTTAAGCCCACTGCTGTGTTTAGCTAATACTAAGGAAACAAAATAGGCTACAAAATCGTTCGTCTTTTGGTTTAGGATCAGACACCGAAAATTCTTAATATTTGAACTGTTTCCGCTGGCAAGGTTAATTTCTTTGGTCGAGCTCAGTAGGGGTTACAGTGTTTTAATATAAACAACTTATTTAAGACGAGAACAAATCTTTATAGTGATTGGATGAATAAAAAAAAGCCATCCCAAGGGTCTTCTACGCTTAGTACCACTTCAATAAAAAAAACCTCGATTTTTATTTCAAATAGCTTTCAGACGGGGCTTGGGCCAAGCGCAGATTTACACTCTAATCACAGGCCACGTGGCCTCGGAAGAGCCTCGGCTATCAAACTTGGCTCCACCACCGTGAGGTGACACAACGTCCGGACGATAATAGGGATCCCTGATGGCATAGTCGATAATAGGGAGTTGACGATGAAGGAGGGAGTAAATGTTGAAATTCAGCAGAGCCGGGGACTAATCAATGCAAGCATACAATCACAGTCCATGCCTGCAATTTGCCATCCCCAAAGCTGACCCGGCTAATTGCCGTGGAGCAGTACTTCCGGTATATCATTTTAAGAGCTCGTAGATACACCGAGGAAGGATATGCCTATCTCCTTGCCGCCATGTTTTCGTTGAGGCTGCCATTTTATCAAACCATAAATTTCACGCCACGGCCATTACGTTCGACTAGTGCTTCTGAGAATAGGACCCGACTAAAAGTTCTCCATTTTCAGTTATGACCCCGCAAGCCTTGAAACAAATACAAGCGATTGGGAAAGTTATGCCAACTTCTAGGACCTTAGTGTCTAATGATTTTGGTCTAATTTACTGTAGATATTAATTCGAATTCGTGGGTTACCTTCACCTTTTTACGTATCTGAATGAGACATTTGGAAATATATTAGAATTCCGAAAATTATGTGAGTTAAAGTTCTATGGATTCATTGTCAGTTTTTCATAAATCTATGAATCAACGATTCCGATCTACGATCTAAAAGGTCATTTCGTCGATCAATATTATTACTAATAATTATCCAGTTTAAGTGGAACCCCAACAACTCCTTAAATTATGAAATGTTCTTAACAATTACGGAATCCAATTTCTAATTTCTAAACATTTTCATATGGGAAGCCTGTTTGGGATGCAACATTCAAAAGACTTTAGATTACTATTTAAAATTGCAAATTACTCCACTATTCCGATTATGAAAAGTAATTATAAACAGTAAATAAACTGAATTCCTATAATAAGCAAAATGTCTACTGTAGGAATACACAAATTGCATTGTATAGAAAATTCCTTCCCTAAAAGTAGCTTACCGGTTGCTTACCAAGGTAGCTTATTATTTATTAAAACTAAAAATTCCCATCCATACCTGTTAAACGTAAGTGACAAGATTAAATGACAAGCCATATTTTTGTAATGTGATGGCTTTTCAATATGCCCATGTTGAATACGGACGGAAGAAAGAAAGGGCTTCTCATTCAGACGATGCAATGTGTGCAGTGGAATTTGATATGGTATTCACATAGAAGTCGGAATTACACCCACATTCGGCTGACATGATGATGGTCTCGTTCATTCGTTTCCAATGAAGCTCTAGTAGCTCCTTTATTTCCAAATTCTCAACATGAATTTAAATTAATCAGTAATAACACCTTGTTTTGTCACAGAGTTATAGACCTGTAGCAAAAATATTTTGAGATATCATGTTATTTGAAAAGATCAGATCAAGCGGATTCCAAAGATGGTACACATTAACACATAAAATCATTCTGATGAAGGGATTTTGTGAATATATCACTTTGAGAGATATCAGTTTTGAGACCTGTGACTCATTTTCCTGTGACACGTTGCTGTAACATATGTTTCTACCCGCTATATAGAACTTGAAACCGTGAAAAACTTCAACATTCCTTATCTGCCTAAAAAACCCATTTCATAAAGCTTTTATGATTTTCTTTATATAAAGCTGTCTGTTAATATGATCTTTCATTTTGATACCTACTCATACAACTTCATTGGCATAGCTTCTACAGGAAAATGAGCAAATAAGTAGAAAACAACAAGGGAAATAATTAACATGAGACCCTATTATCTACTGACAAAATCCCTATGAATTATAAATTGTTTTTATGTTCCTTGGGCCATTTGCAGCTCCTAGTGCTTAAATTTAATTTGAAATTGGTTGGCAATTAATACCCAAAGTCTCTTTCTTTGGTCACTTTGGTGAACATTAGGCAGGATGCAAAGAAAGTGCAAATTGGGTCCATTCTATCCAAAAGTGCAGGGCGCAATTACCGCAATTGTGGGGTAAAAAGCTCCAACTTTTGGAAAATCAATAATCATTGAAGCAAAATGAAGAGGGCATGCCAGAAGTGATAATTGGGATTGAGTGTTCTTTCGGCCTGCGTAAAAGGCAGTTCAAGAAGGGGGCTGTTATGTACTATTTCCACTCCACTGATTCTCCAGTTTTTGCCAGTAAGATTTGTGGCATATGTCTTTTCTTCTTTTTAACAAATTCAACTTTATTTCCTTATCTTGCCATCTTGGCTGATACATTCTAATTTTTGCAGACCATTGTAATCTCACCTCTTGAATTTGTCTTTTCACGAGTATTGTTTATAACTCAGTTTTGTTTTTGACGACATAATGAAGCCTGCTTAAACTGGTTATTCATGGACTTAAACATGGAATTATATAAACTCATGACAATTAAACTTGACTAATGAGACACCGTTCCCAGATTGCTGTTTTGATTGATTACGGATGTGGTTTGAGGCTGGAACACACCTCCAACACATTTTGAACATACTCCTAGAACCATGCTGGGGCCAAAGGGTGTTACACATGTTTTTATTTTTCTGAAGTAATAATGATAGCCATGAAAATCAATTCCATCTTGTAAAAGATGCATAGCTATATACATGGACACTGGATATATTTCCCCCATCAAACTTCTCAGCCAATACAGAACCAACACGAAACCAACACAGAACTGATACAGAACGCCTATTATACAACTTATGCAACCTCCAGCACATAACCAGCACAGAACCAGTACAGAACCTTTTTGTCCAAAATATATGTTATCATAATATATTTGTTATAAACAAAGAGTATTTTCGAACAAGCGTCTAATCAACCATACGGATAGAATGATATATTCTAGCAGGTGCATAATATTAAAATTACAAAATTGTAAGATTTGTAAATTTGAGCAAAAACGTGGGGCATAAAAGTACAACTACAAAAACTATGAAAATCCTTATCAATTTTTATTTTTAGAATAGTGATGGGAACGTTACAGAATCAAACTTGTAGAAACGATTATACACCAGTCCCATTATTACAATTACGTGTCTGCACTTCTGTGAACTCCAGTTAAAGGAAAATCATTCAAAAAGGCAGTTTCTTGTTACAGAATACAGTATCATACATAGGAAATGGTGAAATTATACTATAAAGGTGTGGATGGGTTAAGCAAGGGATCACCCTTTCATTGTTTATCACCTGTTATCACACACCTGTGCGTTTGATACCAGACTCAAATACGCATACAACACATTGGTATCTAGGCTTAAGTATTCAACGTTTAATAGCATTGTTCATATGTGCGGATATTACTAACGAGAAAATGTTTACTATTTCATTTCAAAGCCTGGGTCAGGATATGAATATATAATATGGGTGTGTGTATGACTGACAAAAAAATCTCTTTCTTACATCATTTTCATAACTGATGGTTATGATGGTTCCAGCTCTGAATGTTTACCCTTATATGTGGGGATGACTGATGAATGAACAGTGGAATAGATAACCAACGACTGCTGTGCATTGTCAATGCCCCCGTTATCATGCAACCCCGGCATTATCTCTTCATTTTGATTTGAAAAAGGTGTTATTCTGTTTATACGCATTACATTGATAGAATGCTGTTCTCAGCGAAAATAAATCTTCAATTCTTATGACATATTTCTCAGAATATGTTCCGGCCTTTTTGGACCCGATATACGGGGGAATAATTAGTGATCGACTAGACTACCGGCCTGTGATTGGTTGGAGGTAGAGCAGCAATAGTGGACAGTCTGCTAAAACAGGTAAACTAGCGACTTTCTCAATGAAACTGCGATGGGACCATTTCGTTCATGTTAAAGAAATATCGATGTAAAAGTTTAATTTCCATGCATGAAGTAGATGTCAGTATTGTTTGTGCTAATTTGGGCAGCTGCAAATCAGAAACATTATTGAGGATTGCTCCTTTCGTGACAATTAATCTTGCTAATCAATTTGAAAATCGATTTGCTGCTAATTGTTCATATGTGGTCAATTCCACCGTTGGGGAGAATTTTACATAATGAGCAATATCTTTTGATACAATTCTTTAACAATATCTTAACCATAACGAATGGCTTCTGTGGTGAAAATGAAGCAATGGGCACACCTATTATATGTATCTGGCATCAATATTTTAAAAGATGGCTCCAAAACACCATTTCTTCAGCCATTTTTCTTTCTAAAAGTTGAGTATGTATAATACAAAGGTCAATATAATATTTATCCTACTCTAATTTCATGCTATTTCTCCTTTGGTGTTGTATTACTCAAGTCTTTAGGTATCAAATCATGGGAAAAAGAAATTGTCTATTTATACATTTAGTCAGATTATATCAGCAACGGCAATTTGATTTTTATATAATAGGATATTGCTCTGCTATGACCAGAAATGAAGCAAAAGTCGCCATTCCTGATATTGTCGCCCTTTAACATCTTTTTGAAATGATTTAATAGATTAATAGATTGCACTGTAATAATGGAAAAAATCGATGAAATCAAATTTCTCAAAAACGTCATATGAATTGAACATGCACATTTTAACAACTATGAAAATTTATTCTGCTGAATCAATTCTTCCTAAATGCATGATATTTTGAAATAATCGTTAATCTTAATAATAAATATCTCAATATTAATGGTTTTTTCCCTGTGGGAATTCCAGTGTTAATCTCTCAGGGTCGATTATTTTCTTCGAAAATGGGAGTAACCTTCCAAACTTTTCAGGATGTACCAAGGGGTACCATACTTACGTACCACATGAATTAAATTATATTTCAAGAAGTTTGAATTTTGCACAGTGCTGCGCTGAACAGTGCTGCGCTGAACAGTGCTGCTCTGAACAGTGCTGCACTAAATAGCGCTGCACATTGCTGAGCTGCACAATGCTGCATATGTAATGCACACTGCTGCACTGGACATTGAGCATCATAAGCAGCAATATGCTGCAGGAACAGGAACATAACCAATCCAACATGGTTATAACGTACTGAACTAACATTCTAATATGCTGTATAGTTTTGCTCTCAAGTGCTGAACATTGGTGCATTAAACATTGGTGCACTAAACAGTGCTGCACTAAACAGTGCTAATTTTCAGCTAATCCACCAAAGTTTATTTGTGATGCGTCACCTAAGAAATTAGTCTTAAGTGGACAAAAAAGATTTTGAAATATCATATTGGAAAAGATGAGATTAAGTAGACAACGACCTTATTTATTTTATGTTTGAGAAAAAAGGTATACAATACTTATGGGTGGTCAATTAAGTAGTAAAGTAGTTAAGTGTACTACATAAAATGACCTCAGAAACACAAAGATATAACCAATATATAGTCTTGGAATTTGATATATATGCATTTATAAAACTAAAAGTACTTAACCCCTCAAATATGAAAACATTCCTACAAATAGATCGAGTGGGGACACAAATTAAAATAAATACCAATTTTGTGACTTTCGATTCATTTCTCTGTCACACGTCCCATATTCAGTACCATGATATTTCGATATCAGCAACTGATAAGATACAGGTCTTGCCTCAGGTTCAATTGAATAATTTATCCCACATAACATATAATAGGCCATGCAATCGGTAGTGTACCAATACCATACATGTATGCAAGACTCATTCCACTATTTGAGTGACATCAGGTCATCTAGCAACCTTGCCTGTGGCGTGTGCTGGATAAACACTTAATTGCCTTTATGTATATTTCACCACCCTTTGGATCATTGTAGGCTTCACAAAAATGTATTGATCTTTGCCAATGAAATGCACACTGGGCGAGATGCAAGTAGAGTATCTAATGTGACCGAGTCATGGCATTAGTATTGGACAGATCAATAATCTTTCAATAAGCAAGTATTTATTCATTATCTTTAGATATAGGACTATATGGTCAAGTTGTCAGAAAATGTTACATTCGCCTTAATTTAAGACAGAAATGTGGTTCAAAATATATACTTCAACATAACTGAACATGTTCCTTTAATCAATGCAATACCAAATATGCTCAGATATACCAGGGAGAATCATTTTTTCTTTAGCAGAATTTATCAATAAGGGATGTGCACGTGCCACACTGTGCATGTCTGTTACAGTGAATGCTGGGATAGATTCAGTTCAGGTCTGACATATAAATATCTAACGAGATATAAGATATTAAATTACAATGATAGAGAGCTATTACAATGACATAATAGACATAATAGCTTGAAAAGATAATACTGATTCCAATATCTAAATAACCATTGTTTTAGTTTTTGGAATCCTTAAAAAATACTAGAATAAATGGCTACTTTCACATGAAAGTGCCTAAAAACCTCCACCCAACGCACCGTGGTTTGATTTTGGAACAACTCTATTTACAGTCATCATATAAAGCTAAAACAATCTACAAAACTATTAATTCAAAATTGTGAATGTTTTCACAAATATGATAGTCTGTATAAATGACTTATGAAAACCAAATGCATGATGGAAAAGATGGAGGCTTCCGCTGTAGAAAATCATATTGGTCATGATATGAGTGCATTTGGTAAGACGTTTTTCTCATAATAGTTGAGAATATAGTTTTACTTATTTTTAAGGACATTCACTGCTAACATATACATTTGTCTGATTCTGTCTTTCTTAAGAGATTAATAAACAATGAAAAAACGATAAGATGCATACTTGTTGGGCCCCATAGTCGTAATTGGTATGATATATGTAATATTACAGACTTTTCCTCTTTTTTAAAGGTTTCCCCCGCCAAAGGCAGTATGAGCGCCAAAGGAGCTCGTACTGGGAGACCTTATATATATAGATTCCAGTTTTTGCCTGCTGTAGAAACGTCCGCATTCAGGGTATATATATATAGAAAACACAGCTCAGTATCCTGCCACCTGAATTTCAGACCCTTTCGCATACACATAGAAGGGATTTTATGCTCCCGCAAATTGATAAAAATCGCTATTTCTACTCAAAATACATTGCCAAGATGTTGGAATTCAGAAAGAGCATGCTTTTCTACCCCTAAACATGTGTTTATATTAAGTTCAGCCTTTAAATGAGGTAGCTATGAGAGACAGTTTTCAGTTACATTTAAGTAAACAATAGTTTGACAAATTTTCAGTGAGATTGAACATTGACAGTAGGCCTACCATACCATACATTGTCAAGGCATGGAGCTTATGCGCTTATGCCCGATCATTGTTGCCACCTGGGAGCAACTCTCACAACCCCCACATACCTGAACGCCACCTACACTCACTCCCACTTCACTATCCTACCCCCACTACTCTTCCTCACTTCCTCTCGGTCCAGCCACCGGTCAACACCTCCTCCAGCTTCTCTCCTGTTTTTTAAAATTGTTGGCCAGCCCAACGGTTATTAATTCTTGGCAGTAAGTTACATACAACTACTACTAAAGATGACAGGAAGAACTACCAGAGCCAAGCAGAAGCCTGCTGCTAAAAGCACGGCTGGAAAATCGAAGAAAGGAGCAGTGGTCAACCCACAAAAGAAAGCAGAGCCCAAGCGCACTGTAACGGCCAAGCGTCGACGCACAACGACAGAAAATCCCGAGGAACCAGAGGCCCCAGATGATCGCATCTCCAGGGTAGAAAAAGCAGTAGCTGGGATGGCAACTACAGTCACTACTCTTCTCGGCAGGCTCGACAACCTAGATGGTTTCTGGGTGAGTGGAAGTAATGATATTCCCACGGAGGAAGAGCCGGTCAAGATCGACATCCCGACCCCCAAAGCGTTGAGGTCAAGCCAGGACGCTGAGGGATACATTGAGCGGGAATTCGCCCGGGAGGAATACTTCGCCCCAAGGGCGGATGGTAAGGCATCTATTGCATCTGACTTATACATTAAAAAACTGATCAGGAAGCCTTATATGTTCCTCGAAAAGGAAGGGGCTGCCACTCTTAAGTTGAAATTAGAATACCGACCTAGGATGGAGCTTCTTGAATATGCCTATGGCTTGGTTTCACTGGTGCGGGATCCCCAGCGGCAGGACCACTCTGATGATACATATATCATGGCTCACACACAGGACGTTCTGGAAGATGCACAGCTTCTGCCTTGGCCTACAGTCAGACGCTTCTCTCAGAACCTGTTCGATAGAATAGAGAAAGGAGTAATTAAGTGGTCCGATCAACAGGAGATACAAACCATGCGAAATAGGGCCGCCGCACTGGGCGACAATAAAGTGAAACATACCTCTGCAACAAGGCCCAATAACTCAAACGTCCACACAAGCAGAAAGCCCGACCAACATGTGCAAAAGGGCTCGATCTGCCAAGACTGGAACGCTCCACAGGGATGTAGACATGATGGAGATCACTACAACGGAAATACTAACATGCTACATGGGTGTGCCTACTGCTTCTCTGTGAAAGGAAAGGCGTTCAACCACAGGGTGGGGGACTGCACCCGACTGGCCAGTGATCAGGGTTGGTCGGCCCAGCAAGGGAAGGGAAGCGGTGGAGCTCCCCTTCTCCCTTTCCCTTCAAAAAACATGTAGTTCCCCCTTTGTATAGGATACACGAAGGGGGAAACAGCGGAGTCTCCTCTTCCCAAGGAAAAACTACCGCTACCAGTGTGAATGTAAAATGTTCGTCAACTCAATCTGATCATAACAAAGATGGCGGCGCCCACGCCGGCTCCCGGGCCACCTCATCTCGTCCAGGCTCTCGTGGGGGTGAGAGTTGGAGCGGGATTGGAGCGTCATACCAAGATGGCGGCCACTGTCAACAAACAGAGCCCCACAGGATCGCCAAGAAACAAAGGATCGGCGATCACAAGCTTCAGACATCAGAAAAAACCACCGAAACTGATAGCGTGGTTACCAGCAATGGAGCTGCAAGTGAATCCGACACTAATGTGTCCATAGACTTTGATGCCATTAGGAAATACTGCGAGACGGACGGCCTACTGTGCCCAGCGCCAGCTGACCCCGAATCTTTCAGTGCACACCGTAAACAACACTGGCCCGAAATGGTAAGCACAGAACACTACTGTACAGATCTCGTTAAAATATACTCATGTGTTAAAAGATCTGGCGTCCCCAACCACAAAGGTGCTAAGCTATTGGTCCCATCTGAGCTAAACATGGATGGATGGGAAAAATACCTTGTGGAGGGAGAGGACGATTTTGAACTGCTGAGTTTCTTAAAATATGGATTCCCGCTGGGGTACCTCGGTCCTACTAGCAATACTCAAGATTGTGATAACCACCCTAGCGCGAATAACTTCCCAGCGAGTGTTGACAAGTATATCAAGAAAGAACTGGAGAAGGGTGGCATTGTGGGGCCCATGGCCACGCCCCCTTTCTCCCCGTGGTGCCATGTATCCCCCCTGATGACTCGCCCTAAGAAAGACCCAGGGGAGCGACGCATCATACTAGATATGACGTTCCCACAGGATGCGTCAGTCAACTCCTATATTAGAAAAAACGCTATTTATGGGAAGATACGTTCCCATGGTCTCCCTGGCATTGATGACCTTGCAGAGAGGCTTAAGGTAGTGGGAAACAGAGCATACATGGCAACTATGGATATATCAAGGGCCTACAAGAACTTCCGATCTGACCCTCTAGACTGGCCCCTCCAGTGCATAAAATGGAAGGGTCGGTTCTACATGGAAACGGCCATGCCATTCGGGGCTAGATGCTCTTCAATGCATATGCAAAGGGTCGCCGACAGAATAGTTGGCATCCTGGCATCGAGGGGCATCTGGTCGAGAATGTACCTCGATGACCTCATTATTGTCTCCAACGATGAGGCGGCGTGCCGGCGCCACCTGGAGGACGCCGCACATCTACTAAAAGAACTGGGCCTGCCAGAAGCAGAAGAAAAGCGCCAGGGCCCACTACATGTTGTGACCTGGCTGGGAATCACAGCCAATGCGAAGAAGATGGAGCTGTCCATCCCTGAAGAAAAGGTCAAGGAAGTACTAGGTGTAGCTGGGGATGTAGCAAGGAAGTCCTCAATCCCCTTAAAATACCTTCAATCGGTGATAGGAAAACTCCTCCACATAAGCAAGTGCATAAAGCCGGCCAGGGTCTTTATATCCAGACTACTAGAGGGACTAAGGTCGGTTAAGGATGAAACAGTCCTTGTCACAGAAGACATGAGGAGGGACCTAGAGTGGTTCATGTCATTTGCATCTCAATGGAATGGCAAAACCCTATTGAGATCGGAAAGATGTGAAGTAGTGGTACAGGTTGATGCCAGCCCCACTGGTATTGCTGGAATCTGTGGTAACTCAGCATATGATATACAAGTGGCGCCAGTGGGTGATGGAGTCGGCTGGACCTCAGAGGCACAGTGCGCCAACCTAGTAGTCGCCGCACACACCTTCATCAATAATAGTCACAGAGGGTACCGTGTCATATTCAAATGCAGAGACCCGGTTGTTAACTCTGTCGCAATGTCAGGCAGGACCCGGAATAAAGTCTTCTTAGAATCGTGCAGGCAGCTGTGGATGCTGCAGGCAATATATGACTTAGATTTTGTGTTTCTGGATGCTAACACCCCTCTGGTGAAGCGCCTAGCTATCAGCCATCTCTCCAATAAGCTAGCTGCTAGAGCCAGAGAAGCATATGTAAAAAATAATCTGTGCATCATCCAACCATGCATGTACATATTCAACAGTATAAGATCTCCTATCTGTTGCAGATCCGGCCGCCCAATATCTTCAGGGGCTGGTGCTCAACCGACAGAAAGCAGCTCAAGCCCCCGGCACAGAGAGGAACAGAAAATCATCAGCGACCCTGTTCCTAGCATTCCTGCAGTGGAGAGGCATCACAGCAGAGGAAGTGCGCTTTAGTGTAGTGTGCGAATACGTAGAATACCTCGCACTACACATAAAATGCCCAGCATCCATAAAGAATCACCTGTCTCATATAAGAGAGCACTGGAGGAGAAGGGGCCTCAGCCTCAGTGAGATCAACCATCACAGGGTGGCCCTCTCACTGGAGGGCATAGAGAGGAGGAGTGACTACTCCCCATCACCAAAAACCCCCATCAGCATGACTGCCCTAAGGCAGGTAGTAACTCAGGCAGCACACCTCGAAGAGGGCACCGTGATAAAAGCAGCTCTCTTGACTTTATTCTTCGGGGCCATGAGACAGTCGGAGGTGGCCCCGCCCTCTGTCAAAACGTTCGACCACCAGAAACATCTCACCAGAGGAGATGTGATCGTCAATAAGGACCAAGTGACAATTACGATCAAGCATGCCAAGAATGCTCAGAGAGCAGTACAACATCAGCACAGGACATTACATGCGGCCAGTGACCCGACCTGGTGTGTCGTAGCGGCCATAAAAGCCATGTTAGCAGTGTCCCCCACAACATCAGCGCTGCAGCCTTTCTTGGTATTCACTGGTTCACTAAGGCCCATGCCGGTCTCGTTTATCAAAAAACAATGGGACACATCAATAAGAACATGTGGCCTTGACCCAGTAAAACTGTCCCTCCACTCGCTCAGGAAGGCGGCAGCCACTGAGGCATTCTCCCAGGGCATACCCGAACTTGATATACAAAAATTTGGATCGTGGAGATCAGACTCTCATAAAAAATATATCTATAACAACCCCTCCAAGAGGGTCAGCACTTCCCTAAATGCTGCAATATCACAATCATAAAGGCCTTCCTTTACCCCCACCCACCACTCCTCATACCCAATTCTGGGAGCCTTGGCTAATTAATTTCAATTATTATTTATCTATTATTATTTTTCACCTTCTTTATATAATTTCTTAAAACAAATATACTTACCTATATCATTACCTCTTTTACTCAAAATAAAAATTATATCTCCAAAGCCATGCTTCTAGTCTTATGTTCACAGGTGCCGCAATAATGGTCAAGGCATGGAGCTTATGCGCTTATGCCCGATCATTGTTGCCACCTGGGAGCAACTCTCACAACCCCCACATACCTGAACGCCACCTACACTCACTCCCACTTCACTATCCTACCCCCACTACTCTTCCTCACTTCCTCTCGGTCCAGCCACCGGTCAACACCTCCTCCAGCTTCTCTCCTGTTTTTTAAAATTCCCACCTCTCCCACCCTTTCTCTCATCCCCTCACTCTCCCCCGGCCTAATTAATTTCAATTATTATTTATCTATTATTATTTTTCACCTTCTTTATATAATTTCTTAAAACAAATATACTTACCTATATCATTACCTCTTTTACTCAAAATAAAAATTATATCTCCAAAGCCATGCTTCTAGTCTTATGTTCACAGGTGCCGCAATAATGAGCCTACATTAGGCCTAGGGTGTGTGCGCCAATGGGCAGAATTTCCACACAGACTACTTTGTTAATCTAGGCTAGATAGTAATTATTTTCATCAATACAATAGGCCTATTGGTGCATAGACAAGGCAGATGGGAGGGAAATATTTCAGTAGCCTAGGCTAAACAATAAAACGTCATAGCCAGCACATCACAGGGAAATTACGCTCCCGTGAAGTACTAAAAAAACGAAGTTTCAACTCGAAATACATTGCCAATATGTTCAAATTCTGAACTGCATGCTTTTCTACCCCTATATATTTAATTTGATCAACATTTGTATTTAAATAAGGAACATATGATAGTTTCATGGCACCGACTATTTCTTCATCACTGAGATCTTTTCTCCCATTACCCACCACCACAACCCAATACGCACACCCATTCTGCATGCTTCACAGCTTTTTAGGCCTATGTAAAGTGTATGCCTCAGTGCGACCCACAAATAAAAACCAGTCCATGCACTGGTCAAGCTAAAGTTTCCCTAGAGTGGCATAGTGTGTGACTGCATACTGCACATACTGTCAATCACCATAGCTTTTAATTTGATAAGTAAAACTACATAAAGGCATATACAGCCTATGTACCAATATATATCTTGGATATTCATGCAATAAGGACTTTTTAGAACTGTAAATTACAATCTTCATTATGAAAATAATCCTTACATCGAGCTGTTTTTTTTACTGCACATTCCCAACAGTATAAACTATATAAATTTTACAGTTTAATCTTACAGTGCAATTCTGCAAATTGAAATGTAAGGAATTGGGCTGTAACAAATGGTATTTTTGATTAATTTGACATTTGTCAATAGTGCGGTCACCCAGATATTATATTTAGCATAATATAAGTTTCCAGTGCTTTCTTAACAGTGCATGAAAATGCACCACAAAACTGCCCTCATGCATCTAGGCTACTTTAAGCTACCCATTATATTATGATACTCCTATTTTTTCTATTATCATTCGCAGCAGGGAGGTATTTGATATAAGTGGGCATCTTGTGTCTTGTGCCTATAGTTAACACAGTATACTAAGATGAAATAATATTATAAGAAACAATGAACTTACAACAGCCGTGAAATGCCACATTACCTGACACTTCACTCACCTATAGCTGGCATTTCACACTCATCTGTCGCTCATTACACCCACCTCTCCCTCCCTATATGTTAGAAACCCCTCTAAGCTAAACCAATCAATATCCATTATGCATTTGAAGCACTAGAGGGCGCTACAAGGAAGGCATTCATTATCTTTAATTTTTCTATATTAAAAGCATTACCCATGTATTATTGTGACATTTATGCACTATTGGAATTGACCATCATGTATCTTGAATTGATATCGGTGATATTCTTCCATGTTTCGTCTATGTAATCATATGTCTGATATTGTAGTGGGTGTGTAATCAAAACGCCCCTAATCATTTACATCTGTATATGTAGTGTACCTTATGACACATATCAGCTGCTCTTTTTCAACTATAAATCTTTTAATCGGTACCCCTTTATCTATATGAGCAATTCCACCAAAAGTGCAACATTTGGGTTAAAATACAACTGCTCCTCCAGAGGCTAAAATATTTATCTGAGATTATTTTTATTGGTATTTTCGGATCCAGGGGGAAAAAGTCGTCTAGGGGGAAGTATCCTACAATGGTTTTTGTTATTTTTTAGTCGTGAGGCCAAGAAAATGCTTCTTTTTCTGCCATAATCACTCATAAAAGCGCAGTTTTTCCTATCAGAATCACTGTTTAAAAAATGCAGCCAGTACTTTTTTGGGGAAAAACATATAAATATTCTCGATATAATGGGTTTATGTGCATAATGGGCCAGAGGATCAATGATTACTCTGAAAAAATATGTTTTTATGGATAAAAAAATCAATATTTTCAACTTTTCAACTCATTTCTTGATGATATTATGTAAAGTTGATTATGGGGTACCCCCTGTCGCCGTAACGGGGGTCTAAATGTTTTTTGGAACATATAGACCTAGAAGAACTAAAAATGAAACCCCCCTTACCTCCATTACTTATAATATTGTCTATGATTAGTACATCCATTGTATACATTGAAAAATCTCCAATTAATTCTTTCTAGCTAAATAGAGGGGTTATAATACTGACACAATTATATGGGGTAGCTCCCTGTCGCCGTAACGGGGGTCTAGGTTTTATCAATAAATAAATTAATATTAGCATAAATTATTTTCTATGACCATTATAATGTGTAAGAAACACAAGGGAAAATAAATAAATACAAAAAAAAAATCTGTCATACCTGAGAGAGTAGCAACAAGCACAAATAATATGTCGCCGTAACGGGGGTCTAGAGGGCGCCCATGTCGCCGTAACGGGGGTCTAGAGGGGGCGGGGGTCTTGAGGGGGGTGAAAACTATTTTTTCTACTTTTTTTCCTATTAATTTTGTCTCTAAATACTTAGACATAACTTATACCCACCTTCATAAACAACCAAAACAAGTATTCAAGCCAATTTAACAAGAACACAAGGGGGAAATAGTGTCTTTAATATTTTTGTATATATTCTCAATATAATGGTTATATGTGTATAATGGGCCCGAGGGTCAATGACCTGTGACCTGTGCCACTGCCATTACTATTACCATTACTGAATGGTTATTTTGCTGTAACTTTCCTTTTAGTTGGAATATTTTCACAAACTAAAAAGCGTTATGACCCTTATATGAAGACCTATTATATAAAAACGAATTTAAAACATTATGCTCACATTTTTATTATTTATTTCTAATTTAATCCTAATTCATATAGAAATCTGGATCGTTCCCCTTTGCCCTTACTGTTAGAATAGAGGTCACTGTGTCTCCCAAGCTGCCCTGACCACAATATTCATAATTAATGTTCCCAATTTCGTCTATTAATAGTAGCAATATATCTAGTTTATGTATGAGAAAAAGTAAATCAATGGAAGCAATTAAAAAAAAATATGAATTTTCAGCCCTGGATGGCCAAATGATGCATTTTTGGTGGAATTGCTCATATGCTGAGCGTAGAATTCGGGCCTCAACGACATACCTTTTTCTCTTCTGGCGATGGATGGATGGATAGCCAAAGTCAGACGGTCGAGTGCAGTAGTAAGCGGGGCCCCCATAGTATTTGCAGCCGACCCGATGAGTGCTGGAATAGGCAGGCCCTGCCCCGCTGTCTGGACAAAGGGATGGCCTATCACAGGGTTGGAGGACGGAAACACAGGTGCGGGTGGCACAGGGGCAGTAGTAGAAGTGGGCAGAGGCGCTGTAATAGCCTGAGTCACAGCGGGAGTCACAGTGGGAGTCACAGCGGGAGTCACAGGAGTATTGACAGCAAAAGGCGCGGCACTCATAGGCACAGTACCAGTTGGAGCTCCGGGCTCCAATTTTGGAGGCAAACCAGACCCAAGTAGCATATCAAAACAAGTTACCAAGTCCGCAATGTATCTGTTCTGGGTAGCATTGGATTCCAAAAGTCTATCAATATCGTCATCATCCTGCTCCTCGTCTGACTCCGGTAAGTCTTCCACAGACACAGTAGTTAACTTAGAAAAGTCCAAAAAAGGAATGTAATCCTCCTCAGGTTTCCCAGCTGCAACAGCAGCAGTTTTTGCAGCAACGACAAATTCACAACGACTACCCCATGGTCCCCAATGGGTTAACTTGCAGCCAGTGCGACAACAACGCGACAACAACGCGAAAATTGAAACCGGTGTACACAGTGTGGAAGCGAGTGAGAGAATGAGGTGGAGAGAGAGGGAGGTGACCGGTGCAGGGAACCAGTCCGGTCACTCGCCTGAGAGTGGCCACTAGCAGCAGGGGGAGGGGGGAACTCGGCCCACCAATAACCCCATTGAGGCGGTTGCATAAATGTGACTCATATCAGCTGCTCTTTTTCAACTATTACGATAAGGAGTGCCTCCATTTTCGCCTCTTTCCTAATCGTAATGGATAGACTTGCACACCTTGTTTATTTTTATAATTTAAAAAAATATCAATATACAAAGAATTGCAATTTATCCACACACAACTACTATTTCTTGGGCATTACCATCAAAACAATTGTTAAACTAATTATTCTTTAACAGAAACGAAATGTATCATATAATAACCAACTTCACTTTGGTCTGATTTCTGTTCTATGAGAATAGCCTAAGGAACTTAGTGCTAGTCTACTAACTAAAAGTCAAACACCACATAGTAGTATATACAAATGAGGGAGTCCCTCAGGCATTTGAGATATCTTTCTGTCAAAAAGATATCCAAGATAGTATCTCTTCGGATATTAAGATATCCATAAGTCATGTTGATTATGTGTTGGAATATCTTAGAAAAGAAAAGGGATATTTAAAAAAGAAAAGCATTGGATATGTTGGATATTTACTATTACACATTGATATCCTTACCAATTGGGGACAATAACCATACTAATACATAATCTAGCTAGACACAGCAGTGGGCAGAATAACCATGGCAATTCTTATATGAATTAAACCCGTGAGCCTATGTCACAATTATATTTCACTGTATTGTTTGACTTGCTGTATAAACATCCTAAATAAAAAAAAATAAAAAAATCTGATGATCCAATAATAGGCAGTGAAATAATATAACTATATGGGTCAAATTTTTTTAGAATGTACAATTGTGAAATTCCTGACCTTTGCACATTATACTGAATGGGTATTGCACACAAATGAATCAATCCTAATGATCTTGATATCATTGGAAAGAAGACATCCATAGCTGTATGAAAATGTGCACATTAATATACTTATTTTTATGTTTTGTATGAAAAAGTCACTTTGAATGTTGATATTCTTGTAAAAAGACTTCAGAATTCACTACTTTTTCACATTTTATCTCCCTTTCAAAAAAAAATATACATTCTAGGTACCAGATTTTATTTGGTTTCATTCCTTGTACATATTTATGACAACTTTGTTAAGTTTTAGCCTTCTAATAGCCCTCCTCTCAGTATGTCAGTCCTATACTCAAATGTCCAATATTTAAGAGTTACTGGGGCATGCCCGGTATCAATCATAGATTGTGGTATACTGGCTGAAAATATATTCTTGAGATATGATTTAAAATGCCCAAAATATACTTTAACATATCCTTAATGCAATCCTGGTACAATTAGGCCAGCAATGGAGACATTAGCTGAGCCATACTTCAGTGTTTAGATGACCAGGGATTTTATACAATCTGGTACCGGGTATCCCCTGTGCCATATCATCATGTAGATTCAGTTTCACTACAACTAGGAAACTAAAATCCTGTATATCCTATCCAAGTATCTATTCTAATATGCACACCAAATGCTAACCTTCTCAATCAATTTATTGTGGAGATATGAATGCAAATCATATCAGGGGTATACCCGGTATACATGAGGGATACCCGGTATGGGAGGAAAGGAACAGCTAGGATACACATTCAAAAGGTGTTCATACGACCAAGCCTCTGTTTTATCTTCTGGAAACCAAGACAACCACCACATATAGTTATTGTGTAGGTATTCCTGGGATTTCTTGGACATTGTCAACCAGAATGAGGGTGACCAACGATTATACATGCACCTGTATGGTGTGGAATTATTGGTAAGATGTTTAGGAATCAACCATCTGTGTGATATTCAGCTGTCTAATCATTAATTATATGTTTAAAAAGTTGTTTTCAACAATACTTAGTGAAGCATTTGCCTGTCCTATGTTAATGGAAAGATTAATATAGACTCACAGTTAACAAGAATCCTAGAGGGTATGCCCGGTACCATCATTATTTAACATGATTTCTATGCACATTTAACAATTATTTCTCAATGGGGATGATGTTAAGTTATTTTGTTCTAATCAGAGATGTCATATGTATAATTCAACCTACTTTTAGGATTATGGGGGCAGGCATATTGAAACAAATGTGATATCAAGGTTGATAAATGATAGCAAAATAGCATTATTATTGTAGGTAGGCTCCTCATATTATATGCCAATGTCCCTTGCAGTTTCTTTGTCAATATTCAAGTGAAAATTTGTTCATAAACACAATAGATACCTTTTTTAAGCATATTAAAAGAGTGGTTGATACCGGGTATCCCCTGATACCGGGTATCCCCCCTTCAATCCTAGTACCCTTCACCAAGTCCATATTGAAGCTACAAATCACCATAAAACCTACCCTTCAAACATATCATGCCTTACTGTACACATGCATGTGGCTTTATGTCTCATTTCCATGCAATTTAAGTCAACTTTAATCAAAATCATGATACCGGGCATCCCTTGGCATCCCCTGAAAAGTTGAATTTTTGTCATAACTTCTACCCATGTGACCTTATCTTCTTTATTTCTTGCACTAACATGGCCTGTTCCTTCTACTAACATGTGGGAACGTTAAAAATGAGATGTGCAAACTTTTATTTTTCTGATGTTCTCAACCCCTATATATTTTTATTCAAAAATTGTATGATCCATCATATTTATTTGTTATCATTGATTTTAGAGCCTGTACGCATTACCACACATATTTCTTATGTACTTGCTAAGTTTCATATGCTTGGACCCATTCTAATAGCAACAGTGAGATGTCAGATAACATGTACCTTTTAGGGGGATGCCCGGTATATTTGAGAGGGTATTTGTCTCAGGCCAAGTGAGCTGATATCACTTTCTATATACCTATCTAAAATGTTACAGAAAAATTAATTATACGTCAGAAAAGATGGATTTTGAAATGTCTTCATAATACTTGAAAATATGAGATCCAGTGGGTTGCAATGATGGTAAATATTAGGACAATAAGTACTTCCATATATTTTGGTATGCATGAAATAAAGTTAGCGATATTTCTTGATGGTCTATTACTATTAAAGTAGTTAAAATACTCCTTAGGATAACCTCAGATATGCATAGATATATTCAATACACAGCCTTAAAATTGTGTACATATGTAGGCTGTACGCTGGAGATATAATTATAACATGAATGATGAGAGTAACACAGAGGTTGGCCTGAACCACCAATGAACATGGAGGTTTATTATACCATAATACAATACAATAATCAAAGAAAAATTTTTTTGTGCGTGTGGAGCGGTTGGGAACCGGGCTTGGAGTGTTTAGATGCGGGAGAATGGAAGGGGGCGTATTGTGACGTAAGGGCGTTGCCATGGTGGGGGGCGTGGCGCAGGTGTTGCCAGGTTCCCATCCTAATATAGGCGGTGACGTCTCACCTTCACATAAATTTACGTTATACCAGCATCGCTAAACACATCAAAATTGAAAGCATTCTTACCAAAGGTTCCTGTAAAAATCGGCTGAAAACTAACATTTTTTGCGACTTGCGACTCATTTTCCACCACATATGTAAGTTATCAATTACAAGGTTTGGAATATTATAATATCTCAGATCGTTTCAATATAGGAAACATATATTATATATACATGTTACCTACATTATATATAGGGAACCTGCATTACGATGCGCACTATAGATTGATGAAGAAAAAATGATATTCGCAGATGATCATCTGGCAGCAAACACGTTATATATAGTTTCACCGTGGCTGTATGACGTCAATTCTCAAATTGCTATTCAAATATAAACCCCAAACATCTGTTTGCTATGAATACTGAAAATAGTTTGATAAAAATAAGTAAAATTTGCCTCCCATCATTTTGTTTTCCGAATAGATAATGACATCGATTCTACATAGACAGGTGGTTTAGAATAACATGGCACGTTATTTAAGTCGATTGAAACAGGGTCATTTATAGAAGTTGCCAAATAGAGATGTCCAGTCATTCATTCATTAATTAGAGCCCTGTCTGTTCATTATTAATCGACCATTTTAGTCTAAAAATATTTCAATCAAGAATGGAATTACACAAAGTGCTATTTTCACTACAACCAGAGCGATTTTATAAGGGATTAGATTATAACGATAGAGAGCGATTACAATGACATGATAGTGATAATAGCTTGAAAACATAATACTAATAACAATATCTAACTTGTAATTATATTTTGGTTTTGGAATCGTCAATGAAATACAATAATATATGGCTACCTTCACATGAATATGCCTAAAACCCTACACCCGGGGCAGCGTGGTTTGATTTTAAACCGGTTCAATTTACAGTCATCATTTACAAAACTCTACAATAGTCCTATTCGCGTCCATCTTGAACATATAACATGAAGATACCTGAGAACTTTACAGTTTTTCGTAACAGAACACATAGGAAGATGTAGCTGTATATATACAGCCCATTCAAGTGACTGACTATTCACGTGTACACAGAACCAAGGTATAAGGTTGATGGTTCAGGTAAGGAAGGTGAAGGTATATAATGCAGTTCGTAATGGGTTAAGCAAGCAATTACCTTTCCATTGTTTATCACCTGTTATCACACACCTGTGCCTTTAATACCAGACACTGATATACACAAACAATACATTGGTATCTAGGCTTATAAATGTGGGTGAAGTTGTGTGAAAATGTATAATTCGCCTTCACCCATCCTCTCTAATAACCGTAAATTAAGACAGACATGAGGTTCAAAATAGAGTTCAACATAACCGAACAGATGTTTTGAATCGAGACAATGAATATACTCATATAATAATACCTAGTATCTATCATTATTCCGCCTAATTTAGCAGAACTTAATAAATGTTTAGAGCTGCCGATTGTACATACATGGTCAGAACGTACATAGTCAACGTTACAAAATAGTAAATTCTGTGAAATTATGATGAATACCTGGTATATCTAAGTTTATTTGGTATTGCATTTAATCAAGATATCAGTTCTGTAGAACTGTATGTCAGCAATACGGCGCTAATGGTTTTCCTTTGTGTCCTGATGAAATTCTAATGCCATTTTGGGGTTTGGAGCGAGATGCTTTCCCTCAGTTTGGAGGGGGGGGGGAGGGGGGGGGGGCTTTCCCAACACTGAGGCTAGATCGGAGAGGCCTTTTCGCAGTTTGAAGGGACTGTTCTCTCATTTCTGAGTTTAGATTGGAGAGGTTTTCCCTCAGTTTGGAGGGACTTTCTCAACTCTGAGCCTAGATTGGTGAGGCTTCTCCTCAGTTTGGAGTTTGGAGTGGCTATCTCTCAACTCTGAGCCTAGACTGGTGAGGCTTTCCCTCAGTTTGGAGTGGCTATCTCTCAACTCTGAGCCTAGACTGGTGACTTAACACTGGTGAGGCTCTCCCTCAGTTTGAAGTGGCTATATATCAACTCTGAGCCTAAACTGCTCCAGTCTGTGGCAATGAGCAACTCTTGCCAATGAGCGACTCTTGCAGCAACAGTCTATGCCAATGAGCCCCTCTTGAGCAGAAGAGATTTGGGTGAGGGACCGGTGGTTCCCCGGGGGTTGTCTGACGTGGGATCTCGGTCAGTTTGCCGCCCCTGAGACCTTGTTCTTAAGAGGCAGAGAGAGAGAGTGTATAAAGGGTGAGGTGGTCGGAAAATGTACAATCAGCAGCTCTACACATTTAATACATTCTGATAAATGAGGCTGAAAATGATAAATACTAGATAATGTATTCATGAGTATGTTTTGTATTGCTATGATTCAAGACATCTGTTTGGTGATATTGAATCTCTTTTTGAACCTAATTATTGTCTTAAATTTGGGCTATTTGAGAGGTTTGGTGAAGACAATTCTTTTTACAATGAAACATTATGTCGATGACCTCCTAAATCTCAGGATATTCATAAAACGGGTGTTTATAAATAAATGCTTGCCGAAAAACCTGTTGTACAAAGTTAGAGATATGGTATTTATGTCTTTACCATGTTTCTATTCTTCTATACTCCTGATATCATAAATAATAATTGATTCATCGTAAGTGGTGTTTTTCATTACGAACTCTTATACAAGCTAGTTACTTTTAATGGTATTTGTAAACCCTCTTGTCAATTTCATTCCTGTAATTGATGATACCAGAAAGTGTAAACATAGAATTAGTAACATTTCTGTCACCATTATCAAGTATGACTCTAATACTATTGTACTTTTGGGTTTTCGTTCTTGGCTCACATGGAATACCTGCTCAAAGCAGATTGTGAATCCCTTTTCCCACTATATACTCTTGATGCAAAATAAAAACAATTATATATATTATAGAAGGCGAATTGTACATTTTCTGACTGTGGACCGTAGAGAGGGTTGTGTGTGTTGGGCGGTATCGGACAGAGGGTTGGGGAGGAGGCAACTAACGTCTAGTGGTACGTAGGCTACTTAAGGGTTTTGAGATAAGCTGAAACAACCTAATGTTGTTATCTCTTGGTATACCTTTTCTTCCGGTAGCTTATCAGACCCATATTTTGACCTATCGAACGCCACGAAAGGTCCAATCTTTGGCACTAGCTTGTAATGAAATATGTAGGCCTACCATTAGGAAACTATGTATTAGACGAAGGCGTTAAGACCACCCTTCACCTCATTTTTATTCTTCTCCATTTTCGCTTAAATGTCATTTAGTGTTCTTACTTATATGTGGTAAACAACCAAAAACATGTTACTATACCTCAGTTATGTTCATGATTAGTCAGTATTTATGCTGAAGCCCTTCAGTTGATTTAAGTTTATATAAATATATTGAAATTTAATTCCGTTATAAGAAGCGTACAGACTTTACATTGTAGTTCTTCCAGGCCGTCCAGAAAATTAATAAATTATAATCATACTATATCAATAATCAATATTCCATGGCAGTATTTTACAGCGCCCATTTCTGATTTATATGTTAATCATTCTTTATAACATCTAGATAGTATTCCTTTGAAAATCAACAGTTCACTATTAATTGTTTTCATATTTGTGCGTTTCTTTTAATTTGTCTAAAAGGTTTTTATGTTTCATTCCTACCTCAGTTAATTTCTTTTCCTTTACACAATGCAATGTTTCTGTTCTGTATATTACCTGTCCTTGTACTTAAGTATTCTACCGGCACCTCAACACCTTAAATTACCAAATTCTGCTAAATCTCAGCTTTGATGTCCTTGTCGAACTGAATGTATCTAGCAGAGAATAATGTACAAATTAGTCATAAAGCAATGAAAATGGATTGTGAGATATCATCATATTTGAAAAGATGAGATCAAGCGGATTCCAATGACGGTAAACATTAGGAATCTAATAAGTACTTCTATATTTTGTTATACATGGAAAATAAGTGGTACTTCTGGATGGCCAAATCACTGGCTAAGTAGTTTCTTAGGATAACCACAAATATGCATATATATATTCAATACACAGTCGTGAAATTTAATACATATATTTATGCTACTAACAGCACTACACAGCCCAAAGATGAAAACATTCTGAGCCAGGGATCTTGTAGAAAAACATTTTGAAAATATCATTTTCTGTAAAATATCATATTTTGGCACAATGATAGGGAAACAGAGCGATGCAATTCATAATGATTATTTATTCACCTAGATCGTTCGTCCGAGACAGAGAACTGAGGCCATGACAGAAGACTGACAGACAAGGCCAATGAGGAGCATAGTTCACGTTTGGATTGCTAATGGAGCAGCAGACTTCTCAATACCACATGACACGACCCGGCACATGTTACTTGTCATATAGTGCAGAAAGACAAAGAGTGATGTTCCGGAACGGGCGGCCCCGATCAGTGGATCCTGCAACCGAGTATATTGACTCATGCAGATTGGGCCTTATTGAGGGTCTCAACCCTCACATAATGTGGCACAGAAATGAGTCTAAAGTCGCATAACAGAGGTTCAAACACCCCGAAAATTAAAACGTTCTCATAAATAGTTCTTCTGAATTAAACATTGGAAAACTATAAAATTTAATGTTACAGAAGATTTTCACTCTGTGATTAAACTTCAACTTATTGTATTTATTCAATTCAATTCAATTCAATTCAAGTATTCTTTTTTTAGCTGATCTCGTTGCACATAGGTCTTCCGACGAATGCCTATATAGAATCTTGATTTTCTTAACTTGTTACAACAATAACAACATGTTTGTGAAAATAAACTATAGCTATACAACAATTGATGGTTAAAATGTTATGGGATGAATCATGAATTAATTAACAGAGAATGAATAGTGAGGTTCGATGTAAGATGGTAAACACTTCAGCAACTCAGTCATCATGTGAGATATCTTGACATACGATGAAAGCCAATGAATTATTATAATGAGTAGTAAACCGAGACAAATATGGAAGTACCAGGACTTTTGACTCATTAAGTGGCGGCTAACTGTAGATGATGCTTCACAGGCACTAGAACAACTTACACTGAGTTTGCATAATCAACAGTGCCCCAACTGAGGTTTGTCTACACTTCTGGTCTTTACAATAACACAGTTTCATACTTATACTAGTTTCATACTTTATAAACATATAACTATATACTAGTTTCATACTTTATAAACATATAACACAAGCAGAATATGGATAAACAGTCCCATAAGTCATAATATGAGTGAATTTGGTAAGATTTACTTTGTCGTTATGGCTGAGAATGCAGCTTTACAGGCCAATTGGCCATCTTGAATCTTGCAGAACCAATACAGTTTTTCATTGACGATCTGTATATTTTGCTTTCCTAAAATGAATGTTACTCGACTGGAGAACTTGAAAGCCTAAGAAAGGAGGTTGTCCTCAGATAGGTCTATATGACAATAACATTTTTTCATATCAATGTATAGAGCGATTGTATTATTCTGGCAACCTGACCCATGTATTACAAGCTATTGTATCTGTAATGGCGAACAGACATTTGAGGGTGCATTTCTCATAGCACCACAATAAAATTGATATCCCCCCAGAACAGCAGGTGACATTGTACATGTATATAATCCATTAGTTGACAACTGCATGTGTAAACTGAACCGTTTGGTGCACGTAATAGGCGTAGTTATAGTAGGTAATTGTAAAGACATGCGTTTAAAGTGTCACAGGGACCAATCGATTCATTACTTTGCTGAACAAATATCAACTCGGTGTTTCAATGCACTGTATTTATTCTTTCTAAATAGGAAATGAAGATATGCGTGCAGTGGCTGATCAACAATCATATTGACTCTCTGGGTAAGTGAGGTGTCGTTACGAGCACATATATCCACCAGAAGATGTTTGTTGCTGAATTAAATTGAATTTATTCGGTATTTCTACTTGAGAATTGGTTTTCCATTTCTGATTTCTCAGGTCTTCCAATGGATGCCAGATACAATAAAAGAAACATATTATATATTTTATTTTATTTTATTTTAGTATGTTTATACAGCAGTCACCAGACGATATACAGATAAATATAATAAGGCACGTACACTTACATTGCCAGTTATGATACAGTTAAGTTCATTGAGATATGGGGCTCAGGGTAGTATATTCGGGGAGGAATATCAGTACTAATATCCATGGTATCTAATACTAGGGAAAGAAATAGGCTACAGATTACTTATACAGAGGTGCTAGACGAGGCGCAGAGGAAAAGCAGAGAATGCCAACAACCTTTGTACAACAATATGATTTGTCCCTCAATACAAGGAGGGAATAACAAGGTAATGGTGATACACCTACTATCTTTCCTACGCAAATGAATTGGAAAAGCTACATCGAAATACCTTGATTAGTAACAACTATAACAAACAGTTATAATTGACTAAACCTGCATTTGTTTTTTGCTTTTACATAGTTTTAAAACAGAGAGTAGAGGTAATTATGTATTCGTTAATATTGATTGTAAATATACTGGGCTATACTGCTTTAGTATACATTTACATGAAAGAGAATCTTCGGGGATCAGGTTTTCTAGTGGATGCCAAATATTATTGCTGATTAACATCAATAAGTACTTCTGTATTTTGTTATGCACGAAATACAAGTTAGGGACATTTCTTGATGGTAAAGATGGTAAAGTAGCTGAATTTACGCAGTAGAATAACCTAAGATATGCATAGATATATTCAATTCTTGGAATTTGGTACATGTCTATTCATGCTACGAGCATCGCTAAGCAGCCGAAAAATGAGAATATTCCAACAAAGAGATCTTGAGAAATATCAATTTTGCCACTCGTGACTCACTTTCCTGTGATCTTCCACATTAAAACAAATACCAGCAGCAGAATATTGACAAATTCCTATCAATCATAATCACAGATGGGATTGTCCTATTTCCATGTTATTGTATCAAAATATGAGAAATGGAAATAAAACTGCTCATAATATATGATGTGGCAGAGTAAAATGAATCACACATCGAAAAGAAAATATATAATCGAGCCATCGATGAAGATATTCCAGGGATCCTTATTTACCCACGCCACAGCCACGCCCCCTGTGACGTCATAATGGGTTGTGACGAGTTACCTTCTTATATCATTGTTACGTCACGCACCCATCCATTCCTAACGCACATTTCCTCCTGATTCCGCACTGTGCGGAGGTGTTTTCCATTGTGGAAAAAAATTTTGGAAATTGTGATTTGAAGCTATTTCGTTCAAGATGGGTAGAGGAAAACTTTGCGATAAGTGTGGCAAGACACACGACCCAGCTGTTAATTGCCCTAACGAAGCTAGCTCGAGTAATGAAGATTCGGCGATGGCAACTAGGATGACCAATTTAGAGAGCATGGTTGAAACCATCATGACTACTTTGCAGGCCAAGTCATCGGGGTCATCTACTTCTACCAATGATTCGGTGCAGTTCAACACTGACAACAGTAGGCGTTCGGCAAGTCCAGCAGAATCTATTTATGATGTTGAGGGTTCAAGGCACTCCAGACGAGGCAGATCTCGCTCCAGATCCAGGGCCCGCCTTCAACCATTTGATCCAAAAAAGGATTTGGAAAAAGGTGATTCGATAGACTCTATTGAAAAATTGCTTTCGATTAATTTGAAGCTTGTTGCCAAATTAGCTACTGATAATCGACCTGCTCATGAACTGTTAGGGGTGCTGAACCATTGTATTACTATATGTGACAAATCGGCCTCTAACGTGTACTCGTTGAAAGCCAGCCTTAATTATGATCAAGCGGTTAGAACCCGGGCAAATAATGTTGGGTTGGTGGCTTTTTCGGAGGTAAGACAGGAGGAAGTGCTCCGCCACTTTTCATATGAAAATTCGAAGAAGGCTGTTACTGCCAAGCCAGTCAAGTCAGCCAAGGGAAAGGTCTGCTTCAAGTTCAATAATCCGAGTGGGTGCTCGAAGACGGCTACAACCTGCGAGTTCCCCCACAAATGTTCATCGTGTGGGAGCTCTGATCATAGTGCACGATCCTGCTCGTCTGTTAAAGCTAACAAATAGGATGAGGAGGGTCGCGGAGAATTGACTAAACACATGTTTAATGTTAGAATTGGTGGTGAGGATTCAAATTTACCTTACAAAGGTGTTTGTGTTGACAAGTCATTGGTTTACGAAGATTTCCAAAATGGCGTCGTTTGTTTTGATTCCATTCCGGAAGTATCCCATGGTAACGTGCCGGAAGTAGAGACACCGGAGAGTGTCATGGCGGCCACTGATCCTCAACCTCAACTGAACTTAACTTCGACAACGTGTTTTTTCCCTGTAGTTCTCCCGACCATCGATACAACTAATAATTGTGAAGGTGATTCTGTTTATTGTGATATACGTAATACCCTGACCAATTTTGGTGTATGTAACAGTGATTATACAGACGATTTTTGTCTTTTTGTATGCCCGGCTTCTCCAAAAGGGCGTGTGGTAAATGTTTACGCTGGTTGTGCCCGAGGTCGTTGTCGTTGTGTACATCGACTGGGTAGTAATGCTGTACAATTGAAACCATGTAGGTTTGCTTACTTGTTGTTCTGTTTAAACGATGCTGATATTGCAACTTACATTGATGTTTTTTACGGTATTGTAGATGGATTTGATGTAGTTGATACTGATGTAGTCCCATATGTGTGTGAGAATTATAGTTCTATTTTAGACGATAGCTCTAGACGTAAAATGGACGATATTATTTCTCATGAATTGCGTGAAGGTTTTGTATCCATAGCTGACGAGACCCCCACATGTATCCATGCCCTGGGTGCGGTACCGAAACCAGACGGTGGTATACGCCCCATTACAGACTGTAGCAGACCGTTGGGCGTGTCTGTCAATGACCACTGCTCTTCATTAGTGACTGAATTCTCGTACAAATCGGTGGATGATGCTCTTCAACTCGTTCAAGAGGGCTCATATATGTCGGTCGTGGACATCAAGTCGGCTTATAGAGCTATACCCATTAACCCAGAACATAGAAAGTATTGTGGTTTTAAATGGAATTTATCTGGTGTTGATACTGTATTCGTAGATAATCGTCTATGTTTTGGTTTGCGTACAGGGCCCTGCATATTTAACCATGTCTCGAACTTTTTTGCAACATGTATGAATGTACTATTTGAATTTCCTGTCATCAATTATCTAGATGATTTTTTTGTCTGTGATGTTGATTACTATGCATGTACTATTCACCGTGATACTATTATATGTGCATTGAGATTTTTGGGGTTCCATGTGGCGTGGAAGAAGGTGACCTCCCCTGCTACCAACTCTACATACCTTGGATTCTGCATCGATTCTGTGAAAATGACTGTTTCTCTCCCACAAGGGAAGGTTGAGAAATTGTGTGCCCTCATTGAGGAAGTAAAAGAGTCAAAATATTTCTCCAAAAATCAGTTAGAAAAGTTTTGTGGGTACATCTCACATTGTGCCACTGTGTTCAAGGGAGGCAGAACTTTCTGTAGGAGATTTTTTGACCTGTACAAAGCTGTGATAATTAAACACTTGAAGAGGATTGCCATTAGCCAAGAAGCTCGTAAAGATATTATGTGGTGGTTGGCGTTCTCAAAAATCTTTAACGGCATCAGCATGATAAACAAGCCTGACTATGTTTTACCTATGATATCAGACTCCTCTTCACGTGGCTTTGGTGTATTTCTTGGTGGAGACTGGGCAGCTGGCCCTTGGAAGGGTTATGACATGCCTACTGCTGCCATGTGCCCTAATCATTTTTATCCTACCCCCATGGAGGGTGAGTTAGCCACGAACATCAACATTCAAGAGCTCTACCCAATTGTGATTGGTGTGAAGCGTTGGGCTCACTTGTTCAAGAATTCAAATGTTATTTGTTATATCGACAATACTCAGGTTATCGCTATGCTTAAGAACGGCACAAGTACAAGCACACAATGCATGCAGTGGCTTTATGAGTTGTATTGGACCTGTTTCATATTTGACATAACTTTGAAGCCTATCTACATTAAAACTGATTTTAATGTTGTGGCGGATGCCCTTTCGAGGCTCCCTTACTTGAAAGAAAATGAACACATACCTCATGTGCTTGTAAACACTGGATTATGCTGTTTTTCTTCACGATATTGTAGGGTTGGTGAAATGGAAGGAGCAAGTTATCCGTCTAAAGAATCGCTCACTGGCCCCGGCTACTAGGCAGCAGCGTGAGAGGCAATGGCGTCTGTTTGCGAACTTCACTCACAACCATTCCACGCCCCTCACTCCCATCACACCGAGTAAATTATGTGCCTTTGCTGCCTACCTTGCCTCCTATATGAAACATTCTTCTGTGTCAACGTATGTTTCTGGTGTTATTTCACACGCCAGACTCTTGGATTTGGACACCCCTGCTTTATCTCATCCGAGCATTAAAGCTGTGTTAAAGGGGATAAGCTCCCACCCTGGCGCTGCATCGGCTCCAGCTCCGCCAGTCACGCCACACTTGCTGATGACTATGTATCGTCATTTGGACACCTCGTCATATCTACATTCATTGTGCTGGGCGGCATATATCTTCATGTTTAGAACTCTGCTTAGGGTTGGTCATATTGTGACTTCCCCGCACACCATTAAACGCCAAGACATATCATTCACTGGGCTTGTGTGTAAAGTCAGAGTACCTTCGTCAAAGACGTCAACCGCCCCCTTCTACATATCGTTATTTCCTTCGACCTCCAAGCCTTTATGTGCAGTCTACTGGGTCAAAAAGCTTCTGTCGTCTAATCTACCTGCTCACGCCCAACTGTTCTCATGCCCAATGCATCCAAGATTCAACTATGATCATCTATCTGCTCATCTATCGGATCTCATCGTCAGGGCCAATGTGAATATCCCCCTCACTTCCCACTCCTTTCGTCGGGGAGGTGCCAGTTTCCTTGCATCTCTAGGAGTACCGACCTCTCAAATAAAATTGAGAGGAAATTGGAAGTCAGATATTGTGAACTCTTATATTATTCCCTCTTCGTCTGACCAAGAAGAGTCAGAAAGGCTTGTGGTGAACGCCCTGAATAATATTTAACTTCTCTCTTCGTCTGTGTTTGGCTGTTTGGGAATAAACCTCGCTGTTAGCTAGGTTCCTGGCCACTCCTGCCTTATCGTTCATCATTTCCTATGATCAAGATCCCACACAGGACATATATATAATCGAGCCATCGATGAAGATATTCCAGGGATCCTTATTTACCCACGCCACAGCCACGCCCCCTGTGACGTCATAATGGGTTGTGACGAGTTACCTTCTTATATCATTGTTACGTCACGCACCCATCCATTCCTAACGCACATTTCCTCCTGATTCCGCACTGTGCGGAGGTGTTTTCCATTGTGGAAAAAATTTTTTTCCTTTTTATCTATTTATCTATTTATGTAACTGTATTGTTATGGGAATAAACCTCGCTGTTAGCTAGGTTCCTGGCCACTCCTGCCTTATCGTTCATCATTTCCTATGATCAAGATCCCACACAGGACATATCTTATTTGAAAAGATGACCTTAGAAATGCAAGGATATTTATCCAATATACTGAAATTTGGAATTTGGTGCATATATTCATAAGACCTAAATTGTTAGATACCCCCAAAAATGAGAACATTCCTACGAAGAGATCTTGTGAATAAAACACTTTGCAATTTTGCGACTTATGAGTCATTTTGCTGTGACACATCACATAAATATGAGTAAATCTTGTAAGACTTTTGCTATGGTCAAAGCTGAGAATGTAGCTTTAAGGGCGCTGGCTGAGGCATGCATGGGTAATGCCTGCCATGTCTATAATGATCCAGTTGGCCTGACGGGCTGTTGCATTGCCTAGTGTCCCTCGTGCTGGGCTGCTGCTTAACTCTTCCTTCTCGCCCTCTCCTCCATGCACGTGTACTCCCATCGCCTCCTCCTCCTCCCCCTGCCGCTCTCTGAGTGATCTACCTACAGCAAAACGTGACCCAAGCATGGTACAGCCAATGCTGCTTCACAGACTAAATCTCTTGCATTTACTACACAAATCACATCTGTATGTCCACTTCCTCCTCTCGTCCACGGTTGATGATCCTCTCTTCTTCTCTCACTCATTCGTCTCTCTCTCTCTCTCGCTCTCTTTCACTCAGTCAGTCCCCCTCTCTTTCTATCTCCCTCTCTCCCCACTCTCTCCTCGCCTTTCTCTCATTCCCACTCTCTCTTTCCCTCTTTTCTCTTCTGTTTTTCCCTCTCTCTCACTCACTCTCGCTCTCACTCTCTCCCTATCTCTCTCCCTCTCCCACTATCTATCTCCCTGTTTTCCCTCTCTCTCACATTCACTCACACTCTCTTTCCCTCTCTCTCACTCTCTCTCTCTCTCTTACCCTCTCTCTCTCTCTCCTCGCCTCTCTCACTCACTTACTCACTCTCTCTTTCCCTCTTCTCTCTCCATGTCTTCCCCCTCTCTCTCTCTTGCTCACACACTCACCCACGAAGCACCTTCGTAACAACCATTTAACAAAACGTCATGAAATCATAATCTCTGGCTGCGACAGGCCTGTCTGGACAAACTCCATAATGAGCGTTCAGAGACTAGCAAGAACCACCTCACTGTATCACCATTCCAAATTGTCACAAGTAAAAACACAGAAAGCATTCCATTACCCCTTCCCCCTCCCTCACTCCCACCACCATCATCATCATATTGTCCCCGCCCTCGCGATTCACTCTGCTTGTAAGACTTTGGGTGGTGCCCTATTGTTTGGTGGCCACATTACCCCAATTTCTATAGTAAAAACACAGACAACATTTTGTTCGTGCTGGATCAAGAGAAACGAGTTTGCGCTAGCCATCCCTGGCTCTTCAGTGGTGGTGCTGTCACGCAGTCTGTTAGCCCAACGCCCGGCCAGCAGCTAACTCCGCAGCTGTTTAGTGAGAGAGAGAGAGGAAAAGAGAGTAGAAAGAGGAGAGAGAGAGAGGGCGGTGGCACACGACGCCAGCGACGACCACGCGCCCCGACAACTCCAAGTCGACTATTACAACTACTATTGCAGCTTCATAGCTTCCACTGCAACCACCGCCACAACTGCAAGCCACTACTCCTCCGCCCGGAGACCTACACTCCAACTGCCACCTAGAACTCCCCTCCTCTCTCTCTAGCAACTACTACTACTCGCCACCACCACCACCACTGCCACCACCACCACTGCCACCACCATCGCCGCCACCGCCGCCACACCACCACTCCACCCAGAGCTGTAGCCGCATTAACCATGGAAGCTGGGGAAGCGATGCCAACACCTGTCCAATATTGGGTCATTTCTAGTCACCAACAACACCACAGCCACCACCAACTCGCAGACATACAGTCAGCACTTACTACTGACGGTGAGGCATTGAAAACTCAAATAATGTTGAGCGACTCTGAGGAATTTATTACTGTTTTAGAGAGTGACAATTTTCCAGCTCCCTCCCAGGAGGGGAGTGATCACGAAGCTGCTACGGACGTCGCCGTAGCCGCCTCCTCCACTATTGCAGTCGTTGCCGTCAATGCAGCCATGGACTAGTCGGATCCTCCCCCGAGCTGGAGAGAGACAGGGTGAGAAAGGAGGTTCAGAAGAAAAAAAGCAAATCAGGCTTTATTCAGTGTGTGTGTGTTAGAGAGAGAGAGAGACTCAGCTATAAAAAAAGCCGATTTAAGCAGCGGGTTAGAGCATTTCTGCTTCCCTAAGGTTCCTTGCTTGAGAAAGCAAAGATAGAACAAGCGGGATAGGGAAAGGAAGGTGGTGGCTGCTTCTTTGGCAACGTAAAGGTAAGGCGCTGGAGAGAAGGTAGAAGGACTTGGATCAGGATTTACACTAGGATTGAAACACACAACGACGTCATCAACGGCTACAAAGTATTTTGGAGTACGTGATAAAGACAATTTGGATTATTATAATGTTATATGTTTAGCTCAAATAGTTGTGACGGTGTAGCTCTGGACTGCGCGGTATTGCTTGACTTTATTATAAATAAATACCCGTGGAGGAGAAATAATCCTTGCATCCCATCAGCATTGCCTTGTGAAAGGTTAATGATACTTGGCCACGCTTCTACGTTCATTCAATTTGAATACTTGACTCGAGATCCCTGCTTCTGTGGTAAAATCTATAGCTCTGGAGTTTGTGAAAGCCTGTGGTAGTAATGAATATTATTAATGTCTTCAAACAAGGTGTTGTGACTCCGATCTAAAGATCTCATTCGTAAAGAATTTCAATAATCAGACATTCGATTCCTCATTTGTCACTCTACGATCAAATATGTGATCTCTCCCAGGCAGAACGTTGGGCTTACAGATAACCAGTCGATATAGGAATAGACTTTGGCTCTCAATTTTGGCTCGATGTTCCCCTCGTACAAGTAGGATATTCTACCGCTTCCAACAGACAGACGTAGGGGGAACAATGTAGGTATCTTTGCCATCGTAAGCATCGTAAAGATATCAATAACTGTAATAAATCCCGACTTATCAGAAGCGCTGCCTCTCTATCTCCGTCCCCTTCTCTCTCCCTCCTTCCCAACGTCATCGCATCGGCCTCTTCGCATGATATAATCCACACCTTCCGAGTAAGAAGCAGGAGGAGTAGAAGGTGGAGCAGCTCGGACAAACGAGGCGGAGCGGCCGGGACAACGCCAGCAACTCGCAAACAGAAGGGAAGGACAGGGGAGGAAGAGGAGGAAGAAGGGGAAAAGGAGGAGGGAGAGAAGAACAATCTCACTCAAACAAACATGCCTCCCATTTCAGCAGAAACTAACGGGAAAATCTCCTAGAAAAGGAAAGGGACAGGGGAGAGTATTATAGCAAAGAAAGAGTTGTTGACCATCTGTTGTTACCTAACTCCTCCCAGCAAACGTACATCTTCGCTTGTTCTCTCTCTATGTGTGTCTCTCTCTCTCTGGAGCAACCCTTAGGATACTAGATAACAAGAAGAAAAAGGAGAGGAGGACGAGGAGGAGGAGGAGAGGAGGTAGGCAGAGGGACGGACTTGACGGCACTATTACTGTTTAAGCTGAGAGCGCCTCTGAGCAGCTGCTTGCTTCACTGCCTCCGAGCAAGCTTCCCCAGCCGAGCAGGAAGAAGGATTCACACACACACAGGCAGCTAAACTGGAACGAGAAACAAAAACGAAAGAAAAGAAAGGGAAGAAGCAAACTGAAGGGAGAAGCCCACAGTCAGTCACTGAAAGAAGATAAGAACAAATATCTATCAAGAGATATATTGCTCGAACATTGACATTCGTCATAGCTATTGCGAAACCTACGCAGCCAAAACTGTGTCTTGCCAGCCTCGTATGTTTGAAACTCATCAACCTTATCAGTAGTATCAACTTCCATTATATATGGATTGCCAGATAACAACTCCATATCGGGAGTATATCATATCGACAGTATAGCGGTTAAGATATCTCTTCCTCCTGTCCACAAAAGGGTTGATTAGCTGCTGGAAGACATGAGGGTTTGAGAGTGAAGGCAGAGTGGATATTACTCAACAATTCCAGCTCAGTTTTTCATTGCTACCCATGTGACGGCCGCAGCAAGGAGCGCCTACACTTCCATATAAGGCATAGTGTAGCTCAACGTTAAATACTAATGTGTGTACACTACGCCAGACAAGTAAAATACAACATACGTTCACTCTACACAACTATGTGAAGAGAAGCAAGCAGTAGGATTATTATTATTAACAAGTTGAAATAAAGGAACACAATCGTTCCACTAACTGAACCAACTTGACTTGGAAGCCGAAGCTGATGATGGTGATGATGGTGGTGCGATAGATCTAGAAAGAAATTTTCTTTTTCTATTTCCATCATCGTTCTAAGCTCCTTCCTCCCTCAAGTCATATCTCAAGAGATGTTGGGAAAGAGATACGACTGTTAACTTAGGCACAGTTCAGAGGGAAAGTAGCTAACTGTGCCTTGCGACTACCTGTCGTGTACGCTGTTTTTCGGTGGTCTACGTACGTGAATACGGATACGAGTGAAAATATCGGTTTTCAACACTATCTGCACTATGATGAATTAAACTGGAATCTTATTCAGGAAATCATCATTGAAGGAACAACATTCTTTTTTTTAATTTATGTCATCGGCACTTTGGATTCATTAAGTACAAAACATTAATTTAAGAGAGATACGTGCCTCATGTATCTACGTTGTAGACTTTAATATGTCTACTTATAATGCATAGCCATCAATTTAACGAAGGAATACTGCAGGAATACTGTAATTATTGTTGACATAATTACAGATTAGATTTGTGCTCTTCTAGTCTTGGAATTCCGCCATACAATCTTCCATATCTATACCAGGAAAATAAGGGTTTAATATTCAAAATTATTCTTCAGACAAGGGTATACTAACGATGAAGAAGATGGGGCCACAGAGAGGGGACCCTGGATTACGATGGGTTTACCTCCCTCCATCGAGCCCCAACTGTTGATGATCTTGGTTGATTATCACTTCATCTTTACCACCCTCTGAAGAATTGTAGGGTGGGTTAGATTATCCCACATTTCCCTACTTACCGTTAGGTCCATATGGGATTCGAAACGATGGGGGACGCACTAAGAGAACTCCTCAATGAAAAGAAAAGCAAAAGGTAAGTAACTTAAAGTGGCTAAGATAGTTAAAATGAGTAGTCATGGAATCGTGTGAAACTTTGTCAGTGTAATCATATATGATAGGTATATCAATATCTGAAGTATTGAGTATCAGCATTGCGTTTTCATTCAATGATTAGTGAATATGTGTAATGAATGGGTAAGAACCTAAACCCATGTCAAATCCATGAGGAAATGGCTTTGGAGACCAGGAGGTGCTGCCAGATTTAGCCCTGGTGGCAGAATGCCCTTTGTACTGATCAGGGCTGACCTGGGGGTTACATAATTCCAGATGTCATCCCAACTGACAGTTTGAATATTGGATTGGAAAGCCAAAACGATTTTGCTCTCTATTTTACCATATATCTGATATAATATGAATGTTAGAGTTTTGATATCCACAGGAGTTATTTAGGAGGGTAAGGTGAACCAAATACTAGAAAATGAAGTAGAAATTCCGTTACTCGATAATCTAGCCCTCAACAGTGAGAAGTGTCACTTTAAACTGTTCTTTTTATCTTTCCAAGGGCCAGGAGGTTAGAAATTTTACAATTCGTCTTCACCAATCATCTCAAATAACTCAAATTTAACACGTAAATTAGGTACGAATTACAGGTCAAGATCTCTTGAATCATCGCAATACAGAACATGCTAATTATATATCATCTAGTATTTATCATTTCCGGCTTAATTTAGCAGAATTTGTCAAATGTGTAGAGCTGTTAATTGTACATTTTCTGAAGTTCTGACCCTTGGTCATAGTCCCGTACCTGGATACTGTAAATGTTTCTGCCCTCATAAAATGTGAACAGGAGCAAAGATGGAAGATCAATATTTCCAGGTCGCGACCTGAGAGTGACCTTCCGTAGCATTAGTTGGTAGAAGCTAGAGTGTATCAGTAGATGATATCTGTCATTAGTATTATGACTGGGGGTGGATAACAATACTCATATCTCCTCTGTGGATACCTATCCACTATATTGATACATTAACTGATGACTTTGGGTCAGTCTTGCGTTCTTAATTAATGCCGCGCTCTCACCTCTCACCTCTCGGCCAGAAACTAAAGATTTTTTTTACCTTTTTTCTATCTTATCCGACCCATCTAAAAGTCATTTGAACAAATGTTTGGAGGATTATGCCTGGTTGTTTCTGCTTTAGGGCATCATATAAGTCCCTCTTCATATTTCGGGGACCCGCCGAAATCCTTCCATGTAGTGGCTTCATTTATTAATTATCGCTCACCGGCGGTCATTTCCCTCAGCCAAGTCCACTTTAAATTCTTGCATAAAAATTGCATGAACATAAAAATGCAACAGAATGTTAATAACTTCAGCTCTATTAATATTAGCAAGTTTGGTAAGATTGCTTTTGGTGTAACATCTGAGAACGTAGCTTTTAAGTTGCGCCCGAGAAACATGCCTATGCGAAGAATGGTTTTAGACCATAGAACTAAAACGGTTATGGGATTTCGGCATGATGTACAGGGGGAAACCATCCCTAAGGGTTAACGCAAGTCTGTCTACGATCACTAAACAATAACACCACACTGGGCAGGCGGCATTTGCCAAAGCTCGCTCAAACTGCACGAAATGTGTACGGAGGTGCAAACATATTGCGACACGATGTTTAGTTTGTGTGTTTGAGCGGCGGTACGTTATAAATGCGCTCACGCGTCCACCTGTTCTATATCGGCCTAGGGTGCATTACAGATTGATGTTAGACGTAATGTGATGTGTCAAAGGAAAGTGAGTCACAAGTTGCAACATTGATATTGTTCAAATGGTCTTTTTTACAGGAAACCTTGCTCGGAATGTTTTCATTTTGGGGGGGATGTTTAGCGCTGCTATCAGTATCAATACATGTCTCACGTTTCACGGCTGTATATCAAATGTAATTGTGAATGTCTGAGGTTATTCTAAGAAGTATATTTCACCATGTTACTAGTGATTGACCTTCAAGAAATATAGCTAAAATTGTTAAATGCATACAAAATACAGAAGTACTTATTAGATGTCCTAATGTTTACTATCATTGGATGTCCTAATGTTTACCATCTTTTCCAATATGATATCTATCTCAAAATCCATCTTTTCCGACTCATCACAACTCATCACATATTCAGGAATCAAACAGAATGTGATAATTGATATTGATTGATTGAATGATGTCCTGATTTGTATTGAAGAATGTATAATGCTTAAGTGAGTATAGCAGTTAAATTATCTCTTTGTAACTTTAACTAGATTATAATGATAATAAAATCTTTATTTGCAAGAATAAAAGTTACAAATTTGGTAATGCCCATCAGATTCTAAATCTAGTCTTCAAGTGCATGCCATGCTACAAAGCTAATGGAAACTGAACTAACTAAGTTCAAGTTTTGTAGTTTGATTTCTAAAATGGCGGAACGCATGAAAACAACTAGACATACAATGTTATGCGTAAGAGATTTGATTACAATTGTGGCCAATAAAAATCTTATGACCCATCTTTAACGATTAAACCACATGTTCTATATCAGATGTTTATGTTTAGATTTTATTGGCTTCAGATGGAATTTAACCGAGGAGAATGTAAAGGTAATCAATACTGGCATAACGTGTGTGTAGTTGGTCCTTAGTGACGGGTTAAACCAACTGCTGCCTTCACAATGAAAGTGACTGAAATCGTCAGAAAATGTACAATTTACCTTTACCCAACCTCTTAAATAACCCAAATTCATGAAGTGGTCTTCAAAATAGTTCAACATAGCTGAACAGATGCATTGAATGAAAGCAATATCAAATTGCTCAGGTATACCCAGTATTTATCATTTATCAGGCTAATTTTCAGAATTTATTTAATGTCTACATAGAGCTGCCGACTGTACATTTTCTGACGACTTCGTACAACAATCCTTCATCTTTATTGACATCTAAGGCAATTTCCCTTATCATAATGTATCTCTGGGTTTAGTACCTTCTTCAGCTGCCGTTTCAAAATTTCAATGCCTTTGTACGACATATTGCGCCAAGTAAATAACACCCTTGTAAATCTCTGGGTGAAATCGTCAGAAAATGTACAATTCGCCTCCACCAATCCTCTCAAATAACCCAAATCCAAGACAGAAATGAGCTTCAAACTACAGTCCTTTTGACTCAACAAAATACGAAATATACAGAAAAAACATAGTATTTATACTTTTTCAGTGCAACTTATCTGAATTTGTTAAATGTGTAGAGCTGGGGATTGTACACTTTCAAGCGACTTCACCCTTATAGTGAGCTAGGAATGTACATCACGGGTGATGGGTGCTGTTTTATGCATCATTGATAACCGTACTATAATGGCCCAACAGATAAATATTACACCGATATACCTGACAACACCTTCCATCAAATATTCCGTCAATTGATACGCGTCACCGGTAGCGTCCTTTCAATAATTAAAGCTTCCTTAGTTTCAAAGGTGAACCATGCCATCAAAGACATCGTCAAATTTGACAGGCAAGTTCGCGTGGCTTTCATCGCGTTCTAATCATTATATTGTGTTATGTGTTAAAGAAGAAATGAGTCACACATCGCAAAATGGATATTTTTCAAAGTGTTATTCAAAGTGTTCGCTTTGTGGGAATGTTCTCATATTTGAATTATAGATCTGGCACCTTAGGTTTTATGAATACGTGTACCAAATTTCAAGACAGTTAAATGTTTGCATTACTATGGCCATCCTATGTAGTATATTTAGCTACTTTTAAAAAGTCAAACATGAAATATAATAATACGTGTTAGATTTCCTATGAATATTAACATTATTAAATCCACTTAATTCCATCCTTTCAAATGTGATGGTCTCATATTTCCAAATGGGATGGTATCTCAACATCCATTTTTTCTACCCATATTTCTGTGACATCACATTATATATATATCAATGCTAAACCTATGCGTGTAGGGTGGGAGGGAATACATGATCATAATATCTGTGTGTCTGTCCGAATAACTTAAGGACATGTTATACAATTTTTGACCTGATAAAAAAACAAGTTTGTAATAACTGGGGACAATTATTGAGCTGCATTTTGCCATGAACAATTACACTGATCATGCGATCACTTATGTACCAATTGCCTCAGGGGATTTCACCAATTTGATTAGAGGCTATTGGATTTTAATCCATTGTGAAATGCAGAGAAAATCAAGTTTGCCCATATCAATTTAGTGGGGGATACAATGTTGTATGATCTACTGAAGCCAAAACATTACACGTGTAACAATATCAACATCGGGTCGATGAGCGTTACCGAGATCATGAAATGTTTATCAGGATAATGATTAAATATTCATCTCCCATCCGGGGAACAACAGGGCCGATGCAGATATGGCTATTTACTCTTTACAGTTTTATATTTCATTAAAACTCCATTTCCAGTTTTTTTGTTGCCTGTACACATTATATCCCAATCGTTATTTATATCCCTGAATCCACTGAGATGAGGACAACAAAAAAAGGCAATTTCCTTGACAATATGATTGGGATACATCCATAATTATGCCACTTAATATGGAGTTTCTTTTGTTTTACAGCCGGTGTTAATGCAATTGGAATTCAATTAAATGTGCAAGATGAGCTGCAGGCATAAAAACGTCGCTCAATAGGGTGATTTGCATGTCTCACTCCGCATGTCTATTACAGAGCATGCTTGAATGAATGCAGTTCGAATCTGACATACAAATATTTAGCAACATGTTTATCGAAAAATGTAAGGATGGGAAAGATGAAATCTTGTCTTATGGAAACATGTAAAGCACGTGACTATTTACATGAGATTACTGGTAAATATTTCATGCTGAATATAACATGTTTTCTATAGCTTTTATACTGACATATAACTACCATAAATAATGCCATTCAAATCGAGATTCAAGATGGCGGATATGCAAAATCCCCTATTTGATACCAGCATACCTCCCATAGGGGCACCTAATACAACCAGCTCAATACATTTAATAAATTCTGCTAATTTAGGCAGAAAGGTGATAAACACTGGGTATATCTAAATATATTCAAGATTGCCTTGATTCATACAATTTGTCCCCGTTACATAACAATCTGCGAGTAGCTTTTTCAGTGTTAATATTGAGCTCGCAGATTGTTTAATATGCAACGGGGGCATTGTGTTTGTTTGTGTTGAAGTGGATTTGGAACCTATTTTTTGTCTTAACTTTGGGTTATTTGAGAGGATTGGTAAAGATGAATTCAAGACCATTCAAGTATATATTCAAGCGACAAATGCCAACAAGTCGACACTGAGCCGATTTCCATGCGATTCCCACAGAATTGAGTGCAAAAGAGTTCTCTGCGGCGCAAAATCGCATGAGAATCGGCTTATTGGACTAGGCCCTTATCCATCGGACATGTTTGTTCACCCGAGGCAGAATTGTGAATTGGACGATTGTTGTTTGGGACATGAATGCTATTACCATACTAAATGTAGCCTCGTACGATGGCAAATAGCTTTATTGACCATTAGCATGTATTCTCTAGACCATCATGACATAATTAATTCCGACTCAGACACTCAAATTTGATTCCTTACCGCGCGTCATGGACCATGGACCTTGCATCATATGTTTCCCCCCAGCGCAGCCGTTCCCATCCTCTGCCTTGATGCCATTATGTTCGGTGTTTTCTGAGCTGGACAAACTGGGCAGCGGCCTTGCCTTATTTAGAGGACATGTTCCTGCGATGCTATATTAATGTAGACCTTGTCAATATATTGATTGCTCTCTGCTTCTATGATGTCTCAACATAGCATATGGGTCAGGTCGTCTGAAAATATATCATATATATATATATACAATCCCCAGCTCTGCACATTTATTAATTTCTGCTAAATTAGGCTGGAAAATGATAAATACTAGTGGAGTTGTTAATGAGTATACATGTATAATTAGGCTCCTCTATAATACGTAAATTATTACAGAGAATGAAGTAACATGTCCACAAAGTTCTAAGTTCCAGCATCTACTGATTAACTATTTCATGTTAGGGCTTAGCACCCACACGTACTAATAGGTATATCTGCATGAATATATTCGGTATTGCGTTGATGGAAAATGACATCTGTGTACTTTGATACATGGCATTATTGTTTTAATTTGAATTATTTGAGAGGGTTTGGTGAAGGCGAATTGTACGACTTTACCATTAGGGGATTTGTATGAGCCACTGCGCATGTCTGCTTCAGTGCATGCTGAGATAAATTCAGTTCAAGTCTGACATTTCTAACATTTTTTATGGAAAATTGCTAGAATGTTTCACCAATATCGTGTCCAGTAGGGCTTGAAATCCTCCCAACTCTGGGGAGCTTGACCCACTGACATTGTCATCCAGTCAAAATAAAAGTAACAAAAACAACAAATATCACAGCTTGTATATATTATCTGTGAAAACTAACGCATCATGGGAAAGATGGGGACTTGTGTTATGAAACATGTAACATGAAACACATGTATGTAACACATGGATATTACTAAACACACCCATCTCCTACATATTTCAACCATGGATCATATATTCCCAGTCCTTCATTCTCCCATCAAATAACAAGACTACTGCTAGTTACAGTTTGACACATTCCTCTTTGTTCTAAATTACATTGTAATATAATTACTATAAGAAAGCTCAGCTTTAGACATATTTCACAAACTAATTAAAAAACATAGAGTTTCGGTAATTTTAACAATAACACCCTTCTTCTCTCAATAACAGAAAGAGAATAAAATATCTCCTTTATCTACAGCGTCTATCAGGTTACCACATTGATAATGCATAGATCCATTCACACCCTTTATAAATAAAGATTCTTATCCATCTCATGAAATAAACAGATCGGGCACAAGACCAATAAATATAAGCTATCTATCATTCAGGTTGAGTTCTCTAGGGGTCTTATACTGGTTTCTTCATACATTTCCCATACTCTAGCTAGCCCTTAAACCTTTAAAGTAACTGTAGTAAATACTTGTACTTAATACCGATAAGTCTTTCTTATAGTTATAATTAGTAATTAACTTTTTTTCCACAATACACCTCCGTTCATCAAATTAAATTAGATGAAAGAGATTTACGCTCCGTTATTGGAGAGGATATTTTCCATATCAAGTTCAAGATCAGCTTGTTGGAAAATGTTACAATCAGCAGCTCTACCCATTTAGTAAATTCTACGAAATTGGGCAGAAAAAAGGTAAATACCAGGCATATTTGAGCTTATACAACAAGTCCCTGTCTTTCCTTAGCTTATACAACAGGCCTTTGCATTTCCCTATAAGTCCCTATTTCCCTATGAGTCCATCAACTATATTGTACCACTGCTGTACATATTTCACACAGAAATAACTTATACACAGGTGCCATGAATCATTATCGCACAAACACTTGAAGTGTAATTCTCCCCATCCCTAAGGAAGTTCCTGCTTTATTATGGATTTTAACATGAGCTAGGTGTTGCCTGATACTATAGGGATCTTCTATGTAAGCATTTACTATATATATTGTCCCGACAAAGACCATTAGCCTACTTTCACATGTTGGGTCAGAATTATTGTCCTTGGGCTTTTATGTGGATACGGCGGGCCTCCACAAGGCGATACGATCACATTCGGAAATACTTAGGTGGCTATGTTTTTATGGCCATTTATCAAAACCCTTCCATCTGCTCTAGGGCTGTTCAAGGAAGCCATATATTTAAAGGGTGTGTGTATGGTAGTCATTGCCGGCAAAATGTCGTTGGTTCTGCCCCAGCTAGCTCTGGATGGCTTAGGTTCCTTTGCACTTTTAGGCCAAGAAGAAATAGGCGTGTTTCCGACTTAACCTTCTCCCAACCCCCAACCCCCAACCCCACCCTACCTAAGACAAACCTACCCCACCTAAACAAATTTTGACATATTATTGGTCATTTTGTTTCATCAAAAACGGTGGGAAACAAGTTTTCCTAATCTCTGTACTGGTTAAAACAACCTTAATTTGCGATTACACCAAACTAGTATCCCATTAGTTTGTTGTAGTTATTCAGTGTTGAATAGGGATGTGATTCCAACGTTTCGAGTCATAGTCAACCCTTCATCTAGGAACCAACTTTAAAACAACTATTTAAAACAACTATAATTACGAAATAGATATTATTTCCGGTTCCTGGAAGGTTGTTCCTTAAAATAAAGTTATAAAAAAGGTTACCATCCCCACCCCTCCTACCTAGTTGTCAGTTATATAAATCGGAAACACACCGATTTTTTGTTTGTCTGGCAGAGCCATCCTCCACACCTGCCCACACACCTGGCTCATTAAAGGTAAACCTCCAAGCAGGTAACGTGTTCCCAGCGCATGCCTGTGGCTAATAGGGGACTTGCATGTCCACAATCCTGAATCTTGATTCGCATGGAGTCATGGGACATGTGTTAAATCTATTACAAATATGTCATGTTGAGCATGGGATATTTATTATTATATTTATATTATCCAGTGTCAATATCTATGTGTTATGTATACATGTTTCCATAACACAAGCCTCCATCTTTCCCATGATGCTTTTGTTTTTATAGATCATTTATACGAGCTATGATATTAGTGCAAATATTCTTGCACATTTTGATAAAAATGTTGCCAAATATTTGTATGCCAGACCTAAACTTAATATATCCCAGCATGCAATGAAACAGACATGCGCAGTGGCACATGAAAATCCCCCTATTAAGCAGGAGCATACTCATCCACTCTGGTATGTTCAATTTCGGCATTTGAAAAGGTAGGGAACTGACAAACTAAAAATAAACAAGAAATTGATGCCCACCTTTATTCCAAGACAGGAGAATGCTTGGATATGAAACCGAATACATGTGTATCCCCCGGTACATGTTTTTCAATAATCGTATATGTCACTGTTACTTACATATTGCCTCAGGGGCTCGGCTGTGAAATCCTACCTGTCTGAAAAGAGGAGAGGCTTTGGAACTTAAATGTCTGGGCCCGATATGCTCTTTTCATATTGGTTTTTATGTAATAGCTCATGATCCAAGTCTGCCTGCTTATAATACGAGTGCAATTCTGTTCTGTGATGTATGTTTCTATACAGCATTATTTGTGCAATTACTGGCTTTACAAACTTGATATATGAGTTTATAATGACACTGAAACAGATTTGATTCTCCCATGTACCAAACCCCAACTAGGAATAGATCTTTAGTAGAACATGCAATAAGCTCCAGTATCGGTTTCGGTAAGTAACTATTATGAACTCTACCTACTCTACAAGAATTATTTGTTTCGGCCTTTTTAATTTAGAATAACTTTTCCACGTAGACGAGGAACATAAAAGATCTGGAATTTATTTAAGAAATATGGCTCCGTTTTGTTGTAGGTAGAAGTAAATAATATCTCGAATTGAATTTGATTTATACAATGTAATTGGATACACTATCATTTCAAAATCAGTACAAAAACCCCGCCTCTTGGACATTAATGGCGATAGGAGGATTTGGCAGGGATAAGATATGTTCTGCCTTGGAGAGGATGGTAGTAAATTGAAATCAATTATACCGAAGTGGGTAGAGATCGTATAACATGAGAAGGATCAGAAATAAAATTAGATATTTCTGCTACTCTGAGTTTTCTAGATCTTCTTTTGCTGGTGGTGGTGAGCAGGGGATGTTATCCTTGGCAGTAGTGGGCATCCTTCCACATGCTACACTAGGCTGAGGATCAGCTTGTCAGAAAATGTAAATTCAGCAGCTCTACACATTCAGTCAATTCTGCAGAATTAGGCTGAAAAATGATAAATACTAGTCATATCTGAGTACATTTCACATTGTAATGATTCAATGAATCTGTTCGGTTTTGTTGAGCTGTATCATGAAGCTCGTTCTTGTCTTAAAGTTGGGTTATTTGAGAGGATTGGTGAAGGCGAATTGTACATGTTCAGGCAACTTCACCGATGGAGAGAGGAAAGTGAGGCCCTTGGAGGCCCCTGTCATGCAGCTCCTAACCCGGGCTAACCACCTTGCCTGCCTGATTCCGCGTCCCCTGGGGATCCACCCAGAATATATTAATAACCTCAGGGACTGCGTGCGCATCCAAGCGGAACCGGTAGTGACGTGTGGGCAGTGGGATACAAGCTGAATGTGAATATTCCCCACAGGGGGCCTTATATTCAAAAGCTCAAGTAGAACTATGTGTCTTGCCCGGACCTGGGTAATATGTTAGCAATGGAATACACCACCACCGACAGGGAATTAGGGTAGGTCCGCTTAGAACGAGGGTTGGGAGGAATAGAACAATAAACTCACGCAGCCCGTTCAGTGTGGACTTTTTAAAAGAATTATTATCAGCTGAACGACGGCAGGCCATGCTTACTACTATTCCTGAGTGTAGATACAGCACGTGGCTCTCAGGGCGTCAGAAAGAGTACAATCGCCAGCTCTACACATTTAGCAAACCCTGCTAAATTAGGCTGAACAAAATAATGATAAATACTAGCTATATATAACTATATTTGGTATTGCATTGATTCAAGAGATCTGTTCGATTATGTTGAACTGTATTTTTAACCTTATTTCTGTTTTAGATTTGGGTTATTTGAGAGGATTGGTGAAGGTGTCTTGTACATTTTCTGGTGATCTGATCCACGTGGGGAATGTGCAGGACAGGGTAGCCTACAAAGGTGAAAAAGCCTCAGGGCCTAAGACATTGTACAATCCGCTGTTTTATATATAGACACTCAGTGAATTCTGATTAATTAAGCTGGAAAAATTATATGGGTGAAGTTGCTGCCTTCTCTTCTCAAATAACGAGCCAAAACATGGTCATTTAACAGAATATCTGGACAATGAACAGATACTTTAATAGACTTTTAGTATATTCATATTTCATTTCAATTTTCATTTGGGTGATCAGGAAGACCTGGTGACAGATGGTTGTTAATGCCCTTTTCTTGATTTATATTCGATTCGCTATGTATGACAATGTAACAACTGTAGACAAATGTTTGAACACAATCGGAATAAAAATCTTTATATAACCCAAATACCATAGTGACTGACCAAATTGGGTTTTATGGGTTGTTTCTTTTAACAAATATTATTCACGACATAATATGGCATATGCCATGTTAGTTATTGTGGCTCCGGAGATCCCGGTCTCCGGCCTAGACCTGAGGTTTCCCATATCACATATTCCAAAAGGTGCAGTATGGTCAGGCCGTAAGAAAATGTACAACAGGTAGCTCTCCACATTCAGTACATTCAATTAGGCTGAAAGGAAAACATTTTTATATAATATGTCTTGCTTAGCTGTAATTAAAAACATGTAAATGTTATGTTGAACATTAATCTAAACCTAATGTTTATAGTAAATCTGGGTTATTTGTTAGTATATTTAACTAATCTATTAGTAATTGACCCTCAATAAATACCGCTAACATTTTTATCATGCATAGAAAATATAGAAGAAACTATCTATGTCCTAATGTTTACCATCATTGGAATCCGCTCGAACTCATCATCCCAAATATGATGACATCTCAAAATCCATTTTCTGTCACACACCATGGGTCCCAACCCATTTAGACATGTTTAACTAACTCCTCACATTAGTTTCTGACCCAAGTTAACCGAGAGTGCAGCTTTAATCCTCTCTTATCTACCTTTGGATCCGTGAGGCCTCCTTCATTCTCACACTCTACCTTTCACCAGTCGCTGCCTCACTTTACCTCGCCATACATTTATTTCTAACTTTCCAGCAAATGATAATGTACGGGGCGTAGTCCAAAACCACAGGGACGTTAGATTTCCCTGTAGGGAGGCAATAGCAGGGCTGACAGCACTAGCCCTGGTCCTGGCTACAGCCTGCAACATTCCACCCTCCCCCTCTCATCATACATTCATTCTTTATAAATACGTTTCCCGCTGCAGCGGGTCCCCGCTCATAGATAGATGCTTTATGTGCTGGTCTTTTTATGGGTGCTGACAAAACAGTTCTATTCGCGGTTTGCAGCCACGGACCTAATTACGTAATTAGGCTCGTTTTCTTGTGGCAGGGGCGCAATCTTGCGAATATGATACTGCCTAATTAGATCTGCTCACTCTGAATAACGCTGCAGAAAATGAGGCGTTTCCTCCGTTTAGTTAAAGCTGCACTCTCAGTTAACATCGGTCAAAAACTAAAGGTGTTCTACTTTTTGTTCCGTTCTTTTCCAACGCCTCTAAATTTATCATTTGACCAACATTTTGGAGGATTTTCTCTGGCTGTTGTTGCTACAGTGCTACATAAAGGACCGCATTCATTTTCCGGAGACCCGCCGAAATCCTTCCCTGTGGTGGCTTCACTTATTATCGCTCACACGCGGTAGTTTCCCCTTGACCTATTCGACTTCAAATTCATCCATAAACACTTGACAGTAGCATGATCTTGCCACCTTAAGTCTTATAAGTCATAATGTGAGTGAAATTGGTACGATTTGTTTGGCTTTAATAGCTGATAATGCAGCTTTAAGTACCGACCTGCTTTAGAGTCACTGGTAAAACTAAACATCCAGCAACTTTGTAAAACCTTACGACATAGAATTACTTTTAACCTCCATAGTGGTTCCATTACCAGATATGATTGGGGAATATTCATACGCCATTGATATGTACGAAACGGCGTATTTAGAGTAGGATACGTCCCATGCCTATTCCACTCAGTGAGATACACATCCCCGCCACCTGAACCACTGGAAGTACTTTAGGGAAAAGTCCACAAAATGGCTTTTAAATGGTCCATTATAAATAGATTATTAAAGGCATAATAGATCAGTTAACTTACTCGTTGGTTTTGCTTCTCCCTTAGATATTCATACTCTTTATACACTGGTTTATTTCCAATTCTTCAACATTTTACAAATATTATGGACATTGGGCAGTCCCATGCATCTGTAATATGTTAATAAAGATAGCTTAAGTATACTCCGCATATTCCTTATATTCACCTATACGGTTATATTAAGCAAACGTAGGACTCACTATATCATGGTTACAAACATGTGGTCATTGCTAGATACACAATACAGTAATAGTCTTAATTTCTTGAAGCTCTTATACAAAATCTATACTTTTATTCATTTGTACCTGTTTCATTTCTTTGGCTTAGTGTGCTCATATTATAATTCTAGTTCTAATCCTTTTTCTAAGTACAAATTTAAATCCTTCAGCTTTATTTGCTTGTGTTTTTAGTAAGACCATTTTATGACAAAGTGGTTGACTATAACCTGTATAATTTGTATGAATTGCAAGAGATAATTGATAGGTAAAATTAAGATAAATTGATAGGTTAATAATTGAAGTGCGAATTGATGTTTACTAAAATAATTAATGTGTTTAAATTTGTCTTAAATAGGTTATATATGAGGTACATTGATCTGATTAATTTTAATTGTGTTATTTATCCTATTAGTTAATTACAGTAATACATATCATATTGATAATTAATGCTAATTATTGATCCTAAAGTAGTTACCCATTGTTACGTCATTATTGCGTAACATGATGTAACAATTGTATGTCTTGAAAATATCGTTATATCGAAAATGAGTGCGAATACAATTTCCTTGTTAAAAAACATATTTAGAGTTTCTGTAGAGGTGTGTAGCTCTCTAGTGCCTTCAGTGAGGTTCATACCCTGCTGATATATATATACAGGGCCCTGTTGCATAAGCTATCCTAACATACTGCTTATCTTGCTAAGCTATTTTGCCTAGGTAGGGCGTTTCTACTGTAGGAATGACATTTATAGCATTGTCTGTATATCAAATTCCTTCAATAATTATTCCTCACCAGCTGCTTAACAAGAACAAATAGCTAAGAAAGGAAATCACTAAGTGAGTATTTGTTCCGCAACAAACCCCTGCTATCCTGACCAGAGCCATCATATGTGGCGATGAAGCCTAGGTAAAAAATAAATAACTGCCAAATCTAAAGCCGCTATTGGCGATTCTCACGACTGAGATATATACATCAAGCGCATTCAGACGGTAAAAAGAAGGGCGTTTCCTGTCAAATTAATCCATTTAATTTAAAGGTTACACATGATAATGTTACCATTTCTGTCTTGGGTAATACGTTCCATATCCTTCTATATTTCGCCTGCAGAAGCATGGAATATGGCTTCGGCTGTTGTGCTGCCTTGGTTGGTCAGTTTTTGTCCGTATTGTTCCGTGCTCAAGAACCATTACCATGGTTTATTTTAAGATATGGGGCAAAGGAAGTACCGGTACTCCGAACGATTATAAGTGCCTGTTTACCAGATCAAAATGAATCTCAGTTATAAATAGCAAATTAAGGAAATCTGGGTCAATTAACCCACAGCTTATGGTAAATCATGTTTGGAGACAGCTGTGCCTTTATTTCATAATGCTTACAATTTCCCCAACAATATAGAAAGATTTTGAAGCAAATAAATAGAACTGCCAGGATAGTATTACATAAATAATATAACTCATATTCCATACATTACATCATTATAATAATATATGTACATCTAACTTCAAAACAAGATGTGGGATGTGCATCTGGTTTCTATGTTCCCACATCTGTCTGTTATGTTGACAATGAAAGATTTGAAGCAAATAAAAATGAGTTGGGATTATATCAACATAGCAGTGAAACAATATTTATGATTGTATCCTCGTTCAGTTGAATACCCATCTCGCATATATATTGCTCAGGAGGCAGGTGTGGTTCCAGGATGGTCCAACTGCAAACTAGTTAAAGGGGACGTAACTCTTTTTGAGAAGCGACCTTTGTGTTGTTGTAATCGATGCAATAGCGAAAATCTATAGTATTTATCATTTTCAGCCTAATTTAACAGAATTCATTAAATGTGCACAGGTGTGGATTGTACATTTTCTAACACCCTAATCCATATGCATCAGACTCATATGAACAATTGCTTGCCTACAAAGTCTGTAGAGAAACTTATTTCTTAAACTTCGAAATGGCGACTACATAACGATTAGAATACTTCGTTGGCCCTTTTGCTCCGTAGTGAATGAAAGTGTATCCCTCCGCTCATAGAGTGCCTGGTAAAGTCGGCTGGTAGGCATAAAAACATTCAATTCACCTCCCCGCATTAAGATGCATTACACATTGCGAATAGGAAAAGCATTGACAATGCGCCCCAAGCAGCAGAGTACATTAATATGCATCGCCAAGCTGCTGAAAGCATCTCGCTGTTTACAGGGCCAAAGCTTTTACCAGTTTGCAACAGCCACAAATGCTATTAAGGTCGATCTCACATCTTATTTTGAATTCACTGCCAGCTTTTAAAAGGCGACGCTGCTCCAACAGTTCTCGAATATAGAAATAGTCATTAAACGGCTAAATTAATGTTAGGGTCTATGCTGACAACCAGAAAAGGCAATGATGAATGGAAGGGGAAGTGCATTCACGTATATCTTTTTCTCGAGTATACCACTTCACGAGGATATTACATCGCATTTGGCTGGTTTGTGTTAGACTGAATTAAGGCCTTCAAAACCAGATGTCTGTCAATGTAGGCCTATAAGGCAAGGAAAGCAAACAGACTGATAGTGCATGAGAGCTCTAGGCAGGCGCTTATATTGAAGGCCTTTATTGAAGTATGCTGAAGTGTCCGCTTAAGTGAAACTCTATGGGGGTGTATAGGCTGATATAAGATCGATTAGCTTGCCCTGGCTGAGTCCATTTATAAGGATATTTGTGAAGTGTGACAGAAAAATGAGCCATAAGTCGAAAAAAATAGATATTGACATACAACATTTGAAAAGAAAGATGTGATCAGACGGACTCCACCGATATTAACCTTTTGAAAACCTAAGAGGCACTTCTATATCGTTTTATTTCTGACAAAGTAGTTGTCTGTTTCTGGATGGACAAGCACCAAAGCCTAGTAAAGTAGTTAAATATATTCCCTTAGACCTTAGAAATGCCTATAGATTAAATTCAGACCAGAAATTTGATACATGTATTTATAAATACGACTGAGAGTGTGAGATATCCAAAAATTGAAAACATTTCTAAAAAGAGTTCTTGTGGAAAAAATGTTTTAAAGTATTTCATTTGTGCGACTCATGACTCACTTTTCAACAGCACATCCCATTTTAGCTTTAAGTGCGGGATAGTCGTATTCCCTTAAGCACTTTCCACTTAGGACATGGTGTACACTTCTAGTACACTATAAATACAATGAGTTCAATGTTACCATAAAAGGCTCTAGCCTACACCAAACACATGGGTCAGGGCGTTAAAAGATACAATACAATCAGTAGCGCTACACATTAAGAATATTCTGCTAAAAACTTAGAAATATTAGGTATAGCTGTGTATATTTGGTATTGAATTGATTCAAAATATGTTTTCAGTTATGGTGAACTGTATTTTGAACACCATGTTTGTTTTAACGTTGGGTTAATGGAGAGAATTGGCGAAGGCTAATAGTACATTTTCAGTCGATTTCACTCATTGTATACTGCCAGCTGATGGAATCATAATATATTACATAATTATATATACAACTCTTGGTTGTTCATAGTCCTTTATCTCCTTTGCTTGAGAGGCTATTTATACTTTCATCCTCATATATGGGGGATGCAGCCTTCAGCATTTCCTATAGTACATTTATCCCCTTTCAACCCTAATTGAGAAAATGTTACTAAATGTGCCAACACCGATTGTACATTGACTGACCGCCCTGATCCGCATTGTATATGCAATTACAAATGGGACGAATAGGGTCGCAATAATCCTTACAGGTACAACCTTATATGGTTAACTTCAATTGTATTCCCTTGGTCTGCCAAGACTCATTGCCATTGTAATATGGTGGCCAATGTACTGGTTATGCCAGCGTGGGAGCAGGAGATGTCGTAAAACTATGGAATAGGCTTTATTGATGTCCAGCATTTACTTAGCGAAGAATAGACACGAACTCCTATTATGGCCGTCTACATCATCCTTTATGATAATACATGTCATTTCATTCCTGAGATTAAGCCATATTTCCAGTAGATATCCGTAGACCATGCGATGAAGAGCTCACTGTTATAGCTGAAGCTGCACTCTCAGTTAGCATCGATCAAAAGCTAAAGATTTTCTACTTTTTGCTCGGTTCTTTGCCTACCCATCTGAATGTCATGTGACCTAAATTGTTGACTTTGCTGCAGGGCTGCACAAATGTCTCCATGTATAACGGCAACCCGCCAAAATCCTTTGTTGCTGTGTTTTTTTTGTGTCTGTGTGATTGGTTGCTTTAAGCCCTTATCAACACATTTAATATGGTTATATCAAGGGCGGGAGAGCTGAGAGGAAGGCAGTTTATGATCATACCCAGGAAATAGAGACAGAGAAGAAGGGAAAGAAAGACAGAGAAAAGAGACAGACAGGCACTTTATGGTCATACCCAGGAACTTTTTTTGATTCGTTACTTATTATTCAATTAAATTCAAGAATTCTTTATTGCAGTAGTTCTTTTTACAATAAGGTGGTCCAACATTCTAAATAAACAATTGTTTAGATAGGTCTTCCGTTGAGTGCCTAATTATCGCCCACTGGTAATCATTTTCAACTGCAAATCATTATTTTAATTTATAACAGTGGGAAATTATGGTCTTTCTACTGCATTCTTTGATGTTATATAAAGATCTGTTCAAATACACTAATATAGGACAAGATCTATTAATATAACATCAATACTTTTTCCATCTAGCTTCATCCTTATAATCATCTTGACTACAATAGATAGATAGTTTTATTTCCGATATTTAACAGTTATATAATATGGAAAATATACCCTTCTGAGAAACAATAAAATTCAAGATTCCTTATTCAAAACACACCAAGCAGTCTTGAGTTTACGTTGGTGAGAATATTTTGTAGATTGTTTCTACATCATTTATACTTTAGTCACAGCTTTCTCTTTGTCATTAAACTCTATCTAGTCTTGTATTCATATTACAATAACAAAATCTATATTCTGAATTTATAGATATTATGTGTAATCTACATGTATGGCTGACAGCTAAGAGACAATAATGCCAAATATCATGCACAGTGACAGCAATGTGACAGCTATACGGGGATTATCCCGTGAAGGAATGACAGCACAGTGTCATACCCACACTGTAATGAACCTTGGCCAGCAATGAATTGTGTAATGATTAGATTCTAGAATAGGCACAAAATGATTAAATACTAGGCAATATGTTTGGTATTACGTTGGTTAAATTATCTGTTTGGTTATGTTGAACTGTATTTTGAACCTCATTTCTGTTTATTGCTTTTGTTTTTGTTGAATTTGGGTTATTAGAGAAAATGGGTGCAGGTGAATTGCACATTTTCAGGCGACTCTATCCTAATAACCAGCCCAATTTGTATAATGTGCTCAACAACAGGTACCATTATAATTTACAAAAAGGAACACTCATGCATAGTTAGAAAAGATTTTAATTTCTATTGGTACTTTCCGCTATCAGAGGCCTTACGTAGATAAACGGTTTCATTACTAATATTCAATCATCAAAGGATCGAGGTGTGAGAATTGTGTTCTGGTACCCGTTGTTTATGCTAACGAAAGAAAAACGTGAGGGAATTCCTGCACTTTGTTCACTTCCTCCGGTGGTTGTGTGTGTTTAAGCTATTCATACTAGCTGAGAATCGCATGTAGGAAGGAGGTTCTCCCTTCCTACATGTGAAGGAATTCCAACAAAAGATCCTTTCCTCAGCTTATACAACTACCATTAAGTTTTTCTTACACAAAATCCCTGGTCAAAGCGAGGTTTAATGGGCTTTTGTTATACAAAAATTACATGTGGTATCATATCACACGATTACTTCTTTCGTACTCAGCTACTCCTGTGTTTGATATCTCTAATTTAAAGCCTGATATACTTTTTTTTAAAGCCTGATATACCTTAGTCATCTATCTCTCCATTGAAGATAGAAAAACTAAACCTTCATTCAAAAACACAGATACCTCGAGGTGCTCAGATCAAAGCACCGGCTCTATTCCTTATTAATGAATGCAGAGTTGTTATTGGCAGATGATCAAGTGAAAACATAAATGTCGAGACACAGGTAGCAATTGCAAGGCAGAAATGCTACTTTTCTGAACCACCCATATAATATATTTTACTATAGTTAATTGGTTACATACCCTTTAGGACAACCTCATAATATGGATAGATATGATACTGCATCATTTTTTTGCGACTTGTGATTCATCTTCCTTTGACACATCACAAATGCTACTTTCCTGTGAACATCTCAGTGATAATAATATATTTTATGTATATGAATAAAGAAGCAGAGTTTCAGGTAGAAAGGATTAGGTACAACAGGTACAACAGCATCTATAAATGTATGTCAGGTAATTATGTGGGAAAGGCATTTCACTGCCTAAGGTCCCCCTATTCTCCATGTTAAACGAATTTATAAGAACCTTAAATTTAGTAGCATGAACGTGCGCTTATCATAAATCACATATTGTATGCTATATCATTTGTCATTTGTTAAGATATATACCATGCAAAATCATGAATAACGGAACTGATCTTTAAATTTAATTTGATAATGACTAATTGTGCTGCATCAAACAAGGTAAAATATAAAGTTCAGCTCACATGAAATAACAACACCATGAGTTATTTGGCAAATTGAAGCTAGGACCCTCATTAATTAGGATCTGATAATGACATTTTGTGATTATGTGTGCCCTTGGAGATATCTACCTGTATCTGAGGTTTCCTTGGAAACAAATATTCTTTGTAAACAATGATGATTTCTCAAATGATGAAGGTGCCCACATAGGTAATCAACTGAATAAAGGCAAAGAATTGTCATACACTCATGTAATTTTCTGAACAGGTACTATTTTTAATACTCCTTTACATGGATATATGCAAGATTTTATTATGTGTTGGTCAGTGTTTATCGTTTGAGAATAGGAAAGCGTGTGCTCTACACCAATACACAATGGAAATATAGATTTATACCTTAGACGGATGTGGCAGTGCCTAAGAGCAGGTACCTGTTGCATAAGAAATCCTTACTTAAAATATTCCTTGCTAAGTTATTTTCCTTGCTCAGGTAATAAATTCCCACTGCACTGTAGGATAAAAATTAGCATTGTCTGTATAGCAAAGTCCTTCTTTACCAGCTGTTTAGCAAGGAAAGCTTGCTATAAGGAAGGATAATACTAAGTAAAGGTTTGTTGTGCAACGGGCCCCTGTGGGGGTTGTGCAAAAAGTGCACACTTACCAGGTCGGTTTTACGATGGATGAGAGCTTTCTCTTAGTGCTCTGCCAATACTGAATTCCTCTAGTGGTAAAGTGCTCTGTGCAATAAAGCTGTTGCCAGATCCAGTTTTGCATTGGGTCAAGATCGGCTGTTCGCTGAAGAGGACATTAGCGAGTCGTAATTGGATCAATGGATCTTAAATAGTTCGTCTGAAATTAGGTAGTGATCCATTTAAATTTTTCCCCGAGAGAATCAATAACCCCAAGGTCTCCTAACTGCATTGTTTACAGTTGTTTCTATTCAATAAGGTAGTTTTAACTGATTTTTGTTATTCAAAAAAATGTTTTAATGGATTTAGGTCATAAGTTGTTTATTGACCATATTGTAACAATAAATTTGTGATGCTTAAGTCGCAAAGAAAAGTGGATTTTGAGATACCATCATATTTTAAAAGATGAGATTAGGCTGATTTCAACGATGTTAACTTGTAGCATTTCTGATAATAACTTTTATATCCTTGTATGTTTGAAAAAATACTCGGCGACATTTCTGGTGATTCGGAATGTAAAGTTCCTCCTGTAACTTGACACCTGGAGCTCAGCTTTTTCCACTGAAAAATATTTTTAAAAAACATGGAAATATATACGAAGCATACATAGCATCCATAAACAAATTGTTATAACATTGTCAATAAACCACTTATTACATGCTTTTTGAGAATTAAACAGTATTCCGAAAACCAAAGGAAATATCCTTTGTTTTTCATTTTATGTATTCACATTTTCCATTCTACTGCACTCGTAATAAAAAATGGAGAAAATTAACTTTTAGTCGGTTAAGCTTGGACTCTAACTTTAAGTTCAACAGCAGATAGTTCTACCCCATGAAAATTCTACCTTTCTGCCAAATATTGTTACAATAAAACGACACACAACAGCTAAAGATTAGTCCTAATCATGAAAATAGAAACAAATCGAGTCATAAATTATAATTTCAGCAGTAAACTTGGTAAAAAAACATATTGGTTGCCATGACTACCACACGTAACTCACTAGTGAAATACGCACTATGCATAACTCATTCTAGATACGTTGTTTTCAGAGCAATGCGTGTATAATAAAACGATGTATTATACCTCTCTAGCAGGTAATATGGAACGCCATAGGATACAGCATTGGTGATCGTACCACATATAGCTGGTGACAAGGGCTGGGTATTACCCAATGCACTCACCATTAATTTGCATAAATTGTCATTATCTTTTCGCCATAAATATCAGGTGAATTATAATAAATACAACATTACCCTCGAACAATCTCCAAATTCCATAATCCACTTGGGCTATGCAATATCATATATTGTTTGCTATGCTCATTTACTGCAATTGCATGTAATATGAAACGTCGGGATCATCATCTCTATATTTTTCCACTAGACCAAGCCCCACAATAATGAATCATGTCAGAGAAGGGACTTCCCAAATGATGTAAATGTATGACTTATATAATTTCATTAAATAAGACGTGGGAACTGCAGACCAAGGTGGGAAGTGTGTGGGGGCACTTCATAGGAGACACGCCAGCGCGTAACGCCCACGCCTCAGACGAATATTCATCATGAGCTGGTCCATCATACAAAAGGACAATTCTGCGACTTGTAATTGTCTTGAAACAGGCAAGACGCTGTGGTTGTTCTCTGGATATGGGCTAGGTCATCAGAAAATGTACGATCAGCAGCTCTACACATTCTTTTAATTCTGCTAAACTATCATACACACATTGCTCTTAAAAACAGCATAGCCTATCTCGAGTGAGTTACGCACAGTGCGTATTTCACAAGTGAGATATGTGGGGTTGTCATGGCAACCAATCTGTTTTTTAACATTACTGCTGAAATTAAATTTATGACTCGACTTTTTTCTATTTTCAAGATTGAACGGTTATATGATAAATCTGTTAACAAACTTGTTGGTTTCAGTCACTTAGAATATTGCACTCATTGCTAGGCAACTTATGCAATATTCATGCTCCTTCAACCAACTCTTTAGTTATATTACCATGTATTTACACTGAAATGTCTTACATACCAGATATATCTGAGTATACCTGGTATTGCCTTGTTTTAAAAAGTCTGTTCGGTTATGAAGAACTGTAATTTGACCCTCATGTTTGTCTTAATTAAATTTAGGTTGTTTGGGAGGATTGGTGAAGGTGAATTGTACATTTTCTGAAGACCTAACCCTTAATTATGATCAACTGCAGCGTCAGATCCTGCCATTCCCTCCCACCCTGTCTACAGAAGCTGGCAACGCTTGCCCAACGCCCTCCCACTCGGTTTCAACTTCTAGCCGGAGAGAAGAAGTGTCGATAATAAAACTGTCACCGTACATAATTCCTGGACATTGTTTTGGGTGGTGGGGACCGGTGTGCGGTTGGTCTAACAGGAGTACCTTTGACCTTCTGCACGAAAAGACCGACAGTCTTTTGCAACTGATTTGAAATAAATCTGCCGAGAATGCCTTATATTACCGAGACTGTCTTGACTCTGAGCTTGGGTTCCCAATATTCGAGCGTTAAAATTTTATGAACAGCAATTTGTATTCCCTCATTAACATGAAAAATGGATTTTGCGATATCATTATTTTAAACAAGATGGGATCAAGCGCATTACAGGGTTGTTAACATTTAGAAAACCTAATATCAAAGTAATTTTTTATTTTTTATTTTTTAAAAGAAAAGGTATAACGATATTTCGGAGTGGAAAATCATTATTACAGTAGTTAAATACGCTCCATCGTAGAAATTAGGCAATAGAAATTTGGTACATGCATAAATTTATAAGACCGAAAGTGCCAAACGCCCCAATATGAAAGCATTCCTGCAAAGCGATCTTGTGGAAAAAGAATATTGAAAGATATCAATTTTGCGACTTAGGACTATTAAATCAGAAACGTTCTAAAACAACTAAATAATACGGAGCTGGTGTACCATTAAGACCATAGTCTCGGATCTATATGGTGGCTGCGCCTGCGCATAGCACCTGACTAATAATACACTAGGCGTTTGCTGCGCCTGGGTGTAATCACGAAAGAGCTTCCCCAACAAGCTTGCCTAATTATCGCCCAGGCTAAATCAGCGCTCGACACTGAAAACACAAATTCTCCATCTTTACATGCATGCCTATGGCGTGGCCAGCGCGATAATTGAGTTAGCTTCGATCTGCTGGCAACACAGAAAACAATAGAGGAGGAAGAAGTTGGAGGTGTTGCTGTAGTCTTTTATTCCAGCGCCAGGGGGAGCGCTCTCATGTTGGCTGGAGTTTCAGACACGGTGTAATACCACACCCACGTTCTGGCGGCGACGTTGACTACAACTCCGTCGTCATGGTTATTTGATGCGCATATTAAAGCTACACTCCCAGTTATTACATCGGCCAAAAGCTACAGATTTTCTCAATATTGCTACGTTCTTTTCCTACAAATTTTAATGTTATTTGACTGCAAACTTTGGAGGAATTTGTCCGGTGGTTTTCGCCACAAATTTTAAATCTGCAAATATTGCTAACTATTCTTTCGCACATAAAATGATATGGAAGAAACACTTTATTACATGACTTAATAATTACCATCACTTGCAACCATATTTTTGCAACTTATTCTGTTAACAAATTTTATTTCGTAGGTATTTCACATTTTGTGATAGGTTTCAATCATACAAACATAAATTTTAGAAACATAGACAAAATATTATAAACATGATGTTGTTCAGTACATTAAATTTCATTGGAAACTTAACAGTTATTTGAGAATGTGAGATTTTAAATTGTTGTAGTCATCAGTTTATTTACACATAATCTCAACCTTGCTAACTGATTAACTTTATTTTGCAATGCAAATTTTAATTTTATTGAAGTGTGAGTTAAAATTCAAATTACTACCAATTTGGTAACCAAAATAATCAACCTCTTTGGCTTTCATAATAGCCTGTCCTTCAATATAGTTCTGACTTAGTTCAGTGAAATTTATATTTCTCAACATATGCCTCGATCCTATGTCTCATTTTTCTGTAACACATTTTTAATGTAGCCAAGAAACTCGCAGAGAAAAAGATAAAGGACGAGTCGGGTTATACACACTTTGATAGCAGAAATAAAAAAAACTTTCAGCTACACCCAGGATGAATGGTTGCCGCTGAGAAAGTAAGAAGAAGCCTGGTTGGTACCGCAATGTTTTTTAAGTTGTTCACTTTATTACAAATGTCAGTTTGCCTGCCACAAAGTTGATCCCGTCGTTTGTCCGCCCAGGATATCGGATTGTATTTCTTCTGAGTTTGCATCAAGTGGTAGCTCCAATTTGAGTCATGGGGATTTGATATTTAACCACGAATATTAGCCTAGTGTTTGGGTTGTAAGAAGATGAGTTTTGTGTTTAGTTTTTTTATGATGCCTCTTTTTGTACAGTCTAGGACAAATCGCCCTCATTACTGGGACATTACAAGGCTATCGCCTACATTTTCATAGAGGACTTGCATGTCCGCCATCTTGAATCTTAGTTCACATGGAATTGTGGCAGTTGTATGTCAGTGGAAAATCTATAGAACACATGTTATGTTTATCGTGGAATATTTTTTGGTTATCCATTGTCAATATCCATGTGTTATGCAGGTTTCCATGACACAAGCCTCCATCTTACCCATCATGCATTTGGTTTTCATAGATGATTAATATAAGATAAGATATTGCGGAAAATATTCTTGCAATTTCCGATAGAAATGTTCCTAAATAATTGTACATCAGACCCAGCATGCACTGTAACACACATGCACAGCGGTACATACAAATCCCCTATTGCATGTACCGAGCCTCAACACTATGTAAAGCCGAATGAAATATTATGAGGATGCTGCCCATAATTATCAAACTACAAGCCAAGTAAAACTCACTAGCATCTGGTTCAGGAATGGCGGCGCATGTATTATGACATTTGGTGAGAAGGTATTTAATATATTACACAGTGGTAAGAACCCTAGCAATGACCTTCCCATTGACGCTAGTGCCTGCACAATTAGGCTGAGAATGATAAATACTATTACTTATTATCGCTCCCCGGCAGCTGTTCCGCTTGACCACTTAATTAGAACTACTTCATCTTGTATAAACATATAACAGCAGCTTGAATATTGATGAATATATAGGTATATGTGAGTTCCTTTGGGTGTTCACTGATTAAACACTCTGATCTTTTATGTTATGGTGAACTAGGTATATTTTGAATACCATTTTTGTCTTAAACTGCATTCCGAGATATCATGACAAAGAAACTCTTACCAGATTTACTCATATTATGACTAGGATTGAATTCATCAATATTCAAGCTGCTGTTATATGTTTATACAAGATGAAGTAGCTCTAATTAAGTGGTCAAGCGGAACAGCTGCCGGGGAGCGATAATAAGTCAAGTCATCATAGAAAAGGTTTCCGGCGGGTCCTCCAAATACTAATAAGGGCGTTTTAGAAGCCCTGTAGCAAAAACAACCAAAGAAAATCCTCCAAAACTTCGGTCAAATAGTGTTTACATCGGTTAAAAAAGAATAAAAAAGAATGTATAAAAACTGAAAGCGCAGCTTTAACTGTGAATTATTTGGGGCGACTGGTGAAAGGGAATTCTACATGTTCATACAACTTCGCCCTTATATATGTAATAAAAAAAACCCTGAAGCCTGATGAAAAGGAAATGATAGAGAGGGGAAAGGTAGGGGGACTCCAAGGGTGAAATGATGGCTTCAGGGGTCGGGTAATGACTTCAGGGGTGTTGTAATAGAAAGGGGCAGGCGGCAGGTACGTGCACGGACAAAACACTCGCAAGCTTCGGTCGCTTTCTCGTCTTGGCTTCAGCTGAGCAAATGCTCATCTATGCAGGCCAGGAAATTGATTATCCAGCCATGTAAACGCGATTGTGATTTGAGTCTGAGGCCAATGCTGCCGTCCACTGGGGGGAGTAATATCAGGAGTAGGCAAGCCTTTGAGGTTCACAGAGACGAGTGTATAGAAGAGGGATATGATTATGATAACCTGAATATGGCTTTGTGAAGGGAAAATTTGGCGCGGAGTAATGGTTCTAAGGTGGAAGCCACTTATCGACAGCTTAGAGGCCTCCTGGAGTGCCTTCTATTTACCTTAATCTGGCGTTAGCGCTGCCAGTACAATACATATTGTCTATTTTTTGTGTGAATTGTTCACAGTTATGCTTTTACTTCTCATCTATACATACTCTGGTTAGATTATGGCCATCGTGTACAGTCATCGCGTATATTTTTGTAGAACAGACATGCATTCATTCAGGACACATTTAAAACTGAAATTAAAACATTCCTACGACCAGGTCTTGTGGGAAAAAACATTTGAAAAATATCATTTGTGCGACTTTAGACTCATTTCTCTGTGACGTATCACATTTAGTAAACTCTGCCAAATTAGGCTTAAAAGTGATAAATACCAGGTTTAACCAGAGTTATACTCTGGATTAACTGAGTATATTTGTTATTGCGTTGAATACATTCATGGCACATTTCCTAAATTTTCCCCGGTCTCACAGCCTTTTGGTTTAATACTACCTTTCCATGGAAAGATTAAATATCCTAAATCTTACGTCCATATGAATATGGGTTAGGTTGTCAATAAATGAACCATAAGCAGCTCTACACGTTTTGTAAATCCTGCTAAATTAGGCTGCAAATTTATAAATACAAGATATATCTGAACAAACCGTGTACTGCAATGATTGACGAAATCAGTTCTTTTGTGCTGAACTGTATTTTGAACCTTTTTTTTTGTCTTAAATTTGTCTTATTAGAGAGGATTAGTGAAGGCGATTTATACATCTTCATGCAATTACTTCACCCATATATCTCTCTTCCCATAACTGGTCCATTTCACTGATGTGTTATTGGTGAATTCTCTCCTCCTTCCCAACAAGGAAGGCACTAATTGTATTATTATGCACACTTAATAGCTCACTTTCACAATCCAATAATAGCTGTGTGTTCATACATTACGGTGCACTACGCTGAGCGGCTCAAATCTAGAAAGCTGCAAATCACTCTCGCCAATCCCCATTCACATACAAGAACCTGACCTAGATGGGGAGGAGGAGGAGGAGGAGGAGGAGGAGGCCCAGACTAAGGGATTGTTAGCATCGATTTTCTTATTAATTTTCTCTTCCAAAGAATGATTTACTTTTGGGGGTGTATTGTGTTCAAGGATCGTATTTAATTAGAAATTGGGCCGAGAACTAATCCCTGTTAGATTCAGTGGTGGTCTGGCTCGCAGGCAATGGGGGGCAGTTAAGCGCAGCCTGGATAAGTCATAATAAGTATAAGGGTGGAGCCACGAGAAAATGTACAATTCACCTTCACCAATCCTCTCAAATAATCTTATTTAAGACATAAAATGAGGTTCAAAATACAGTTCAATACCACAGAACGCAAACACTTAAACAACACGATACAAAATGTAAAAATGAAATCTTAACAGGATGTTTACACAGCAAATCAGTAACAGCAATCATATTACAGTCAGTTGAGTATAAAACACATACAAATTCCCACAATGATTGACATTACGATGTAGTAGGCTTACGGCTATTATTCATCGTGGAATAGTCATGGTTTCCAGTCACTCCGGCGTCTAACTAACTGCTCTCTACTGCTTCTCCTGTGAAATCAAATAGTTTCTACGTTAGGGTCTATGTTTTTACGTCCAAAGAGAGAATGCAGATCACAATAAATTGATGTGTGATTGAGGCATGGCCGGTGGGATTGATGGTAGGATATACCTAGAATTTCTCATGAGATTTTTCATCAAGTGAAGTCGTCTGAACATGTACAATTGGCTCCTCAAATAATCCAGATTTAAGACGAAAACGAGTTTTAAAATACAGATGAATGTAATAGAACAAAATATTGTATTCAATGCAATACAGGATATATTCAGATTTATTATACACGCATTGCTCTGAAAACAACGTATCTAGAGTGATTCACGCATACTGTATGTATAATGTTAAGTCTTATTTAGCAGACTTTAGTAGAATGTGTAGAGCTGCCGATTGTACATTTTCTGACGACATGACCCAGATGCCATTATTCAAAGGCTGGTAGAAGGCAGCCTGATCTATACGTGTGGGCGTAATGACTAGGGCTTACGGTGGAACCGGCCCTATTGTCTGTTCACACATATCGATAGCAACTCATGGCTAATTTGACTCAAGTTCTCTCAAGTAATAATTGGTGTATAGATAATATTGTACATAAGGATCCTTATTGTTATGGTCATTCTTGTATTACTATTAAGGCATTTAACATTCATCTTCTTTATGTCAGTCATTTCTGTATTAAAGTACATCGCCATATTACAGAACGTGATGGTCATAACATGCATATATGTATGAGGGGGGGGGGCTGTCCTTTGAGAGAAAGATGGTGCTTACCTATTTGCATTACAAATTGTATTTTATAATATGTAAATAAAAATACCTACATTACCTATATTATATAAATCAGTAGGGGGAGAAAATTAAATCGCAAAAGGCAACCTTCTCCACATCATTTCTTTTTCGTTTTGTTCACAGGAATCTTGTTTCTTCAATTTTGACAAAATCCCAAGTAGTAAACTAAATGGGGAGAATGTGAGGTCTTAAGTTACGGGCACCTCGCTTAGTTAAATTGCATGCATATTAGGTTGATTTGTAGTGTACCAGACACAAATTGACTCAATTATGAAAAAAGGCTATTGCAGTCTAAGCTCAGGCTTGAGAGAGTCACTACAAGCTGAGGGCAAGCCTCTCACGTCTAGGCTTAGAGTTGAGAGAGCCCCTCCAAACTAAGGAAAATCCTCTCGCTCCAAACGGCAAAATTTCATTAAAATCCCATTAGGACGCCTACTTAAAATTCTATTAGGAAAGCCATTAGCGCAGTAGGCATCCAATCACTAACATACCATTCCTGCCTGATCTGAGAGGCTGTGAACCTACCAAATTGCATAAGATCACCTGTCAGTATAAGCGACAGATGGATCGCTTTTGAGTAATGGAGATCAATCTATTGTATTTTAGTTACTTACATCTTACTTGATAGGATATGAAAGAAACGATCTCATCAATTGTTGCATCCTTAGAATAGAGATGTAATGCATGTTAGACTTGAAAGTATTGAAATGATAATTAGGTTTTTATAATTAGTATTATCTCTTCAAGCTTCTGTCACTCTTATGTCATTGAAATAGCTCTTCATCATTATAATTTAATATCTTATAAAATGTCTCAGGTTGTGATGACAACAGCACTCTCCGTGCAATTCATATTCTGAATAAAATACTTTTGAAATCAACAACAGTATTTCGACAATAGGCAAGAACAAATGTGTTATCGGTGAGGACGTCAGAAATACAATCGGCAGGTCAAAACAATTAATAAACTCTCTTGAATTAAGCTGAAATATGAGAACTACTAGGTATACCTGAGTACATTTAGCATTGCGGTAATGTTGACTGCCTTTGAACCTGATTAATGTTCAGGTTTAAATTAAAGTTGTTCGTGAGAATTAGTGAAGACGAATTGTACATTTCCTGACGCATCACCCTTTAAATAATCGACACGAGGTAATATAATAGTATAAAGGATTCGCATTTACTTCACCCAAGATTGCCATGTACCTTTTATTTACAGATTTATTTCAACAATGTTAACTAGTTTGTTAACAGGCAGCACACCTTTGATCTAAATGGGTCACGTCATCAGAAAATGTACAATCGGCAGCTCTACAGATTTAATAAATTCTGATTCTTTGCTGACAGATGATAACAACTAGGTGTATCTGAGTATATTTGGTATTGCATTGATTCAAATAATCGCTTTGGTTAATTTGAACTGTATCTTAAATCTCATGTTTTGTCTTAAATCGGGAATTTTTTAGAAGATTGGTGAAGGAGAACTATCCATTTTCTGATGACTTCAGCCAAATGCAATATAAATGATTTGTACTGGGCGTGTGTATATTTCCTCTGCATTAACTCTTCCAACAGCTGGGGTCGGCAAATTAGCGCGGGGGGCGTGGGAAACATGCGGGGCATTTAGCACCTTCATCACTTATACCAGACAGGCAGAATCATTCCAGTATGAATGAAATTTGAATTAAGTAAAGAGTACGAATGGGTTATGTTCTTATATTTTTATTATATTACATGGTTATATTATAATTGTAATGGGAATCTTCTGTTATATCAGAACTATTCTTTTCTATAGTTTTATATTCTAACTGGGATTGGAATATTCTATTCTATTTTTTGTATTATTTATTTTATTAAAGGCCTATATATTTAAGTGTTATTTAAATATTGTAATTAATAGTGATATTATATTATATTATGTTATGTTATGTTATATTATATCATATTATATTATATTAAATGGTAATATTCTAACTGTAATTGGAGTATACTTATAATATATATTAGGTTTATTTTCTAACTGTGATGGGAGTATTCATCCTCTTATACGTTTATATTTCTTTCACACTTTATTTTACCAGGTTCAAATGGTTCCTTATTCTTACGCTATTTACTCTATATACTAAACCTACATCCGGACTCTCAGACTCGAAGCAGACTGTTTGGTGTGGATCTTTCCTTTTCAGACTTTTTCATCTTCTCTCATTCTTCCCCAACTGTCTGCCAGTCTGTCTCTCACTCACGGATACTTAGTTGCCCTCGTTTCATGAAATACATTTCCTTGACTAGTGTTTGCTGGAATATTAAAAAATCTCAAAGCTATTGCAGTAAGTTATTCTTCTTAGGTATTCCTTGTGGAGGAAGCGCCTCGATAGTGATACGAGAGGAAAGATAGGAAGGCATAAATAACCTGGCCAACATATAACACACCGAAAATTCAATTTAATTAAAATATGCTTCATTCGTTTGTGATCTTTTTCTTTCTTTTTGTACGTATCTGGGTCAGATCTTTAAAAATATGTACAATCGGTAGCTCTATGTATTTAGTAAATTCTGGAAATTCAGGCGGGGAAATGATAAATAGTAGGTATATCTGAGTATAGTTGGTATTGTGTTGATTCAAAACATCTGTTTGATTATGTAGAACTGCATTTTGAACCTTATTTCAGTCTTAAGTTTGTGTTATTTATTCCAAACCGCACAATGCCATTAGAATACCATTATCTGATCGGAAAATAGGATCTTAATCTTCTGGGAGAAACACAGGTCTTTTAGGTAGTCCAATCAATACACCCAAACAGAGCAAGGGGAAGGTACAGATTTAACATATATTTCACATTTTTTACCAGGGCTAGATCACCTTAATGGTGTTCTCCCTCTAGTTCCTGGGGGGAGGTGAAATTGTAGCCGAACCCGGGTTCGAACCCACAACATCCTACAGATGCCACTAAGCCGAATCCACGCTTTAGACCACTTGGCCACCCCATATCCCCCTAGTATCATTCACATTTAATTAATTGATTGCTTCTGAGATGGCATTAAACCAGTATATAGACCATACATAATACTGTTGGTGTTCTGGTCGACCTTACTTGCTCTAGACACGAGGCTGACCTCCCGCCGGAACCAAGCCCGATCATGCTGTACCCAGCCTGGGAAGGGTGGGGGTTGGGGGTTTGATATAAAAAAAATATCAATTCTGCCACTTATAAGTCATTGTTCTGAAACACATCAAATTATGCCATGATGCACCCTTGAAGGGATCAAGGACGAGACAAAAACCGAGTAAACAAAAACATCATTCGACAACACCCTGGGGGACTGGAAATTTGTCTGCATGAACAAAAGTTACACACACACAACCCTTTCATGCTGCTTGATTACGACAATGCAACCTATAGGCTCGCATGATATCGCTTGAAAAGAGATCAATGTATATGACCCCTCTACCACTTCTTCATACACATAATCCGTGGTGTCTATATATATATATATAATGGCTCAGATTGTCAATAATTGCACAATTGGCAGCTCTGCACATTTGGTAACTTCCGCTAAATTAGGCTGTGAATGAAATACTAGGTATATCTGAGTATATCTGGTATTGTGTCGATTTGAAATATCTGTTTTGTTGTGTCAAACTGTATTTTGAGCACCATTCTCATGTTAACGTTCGGCTATTTTAATTGAGAGAATTGATGAAGGTTAATTGTACATTTTCTGGCGATCTGGCTCATATATACTATAACTGATCCATATGAGTGCTCGGGTGAGTGGGTGATAATACGTATTAATGATAGCGCCCAGCATTCACATGAAGCGCACCACAGCGGTCAAACTCACCAGCATGCTTCCAACGCACGCATAATCAGGGATTTCTACAAATCCAATTCTACACGAAACTTACATATATATATAGCTGAAACCATGCCATCTTCACATCTGAGAGAACGCTATTCACCTTGCCACCCGTGCATAGCCGCCATTATGGGTGATACAGCACGAGGACCTGCAGGGGGGAAGCATCTATTCAGCTACAGGGTAACTCTAACTACCCCCTCCTTCCACCCTTCCCCCTCCTCCTTCCACCCTTCCAAACAGCATCCACCCTCACTTTTACTGCTACCTCAACACCAGCAAGAACCACATCATTGCCCTGTTTCACAGCTCGTGTATATATAATATATTATAAATATACTGCACCCCCAACCTACACCTGGACTAGCTTCACTCTCCGGCCTTCATGTGGTGACATGGAAGGTCTGTAATGTATCTTGTGTCGGACAGATGAATGGTCGTGTAGGTTGATTATGAGTATGGTGTGAACCTGTAGCAGAGGTGGATCTACTGAAGTACGCAAGGAGACGATGAAAAAAACACTTGTTTTTAACAGTGGTCGTGAGTTCACTACGACCCAGGAATGTATGTATAAGTATGCGGACCTGTACCGGATGTACCATGAAACATTCATCACTAAGCTACCATGTGAATGAATTAAAGACGATGAACTTGAAGGAGGTATACTTAACCGATAGCAGCATTGTGGAATGAAACAGAGCATAACAGACACAATATGGAATCCCCGAGGGATAGCTTTTAAATTTGATTCACCAGGGATGTGGTGATAAGAACAAAGTGCAACACAGTTAGTATGTGACATATATGATCTGGTTCATCTGATTTTAAATCAAAATGAGCCATTATGGCGTGGTCGTTGGAGCAGGAGGATCGCGACCGGCCAGAAAAAAAAGACAAAGGTAGGATGAGAGAAAGGGTTATAGCTTTTACCGCCCATAACTGTTTCACCCCTACTCAGAGCGTATCATACTGATATAGCAATAAAGGCCAATGTACAATTGAAAGTTACTGATCACTTACAATGGCCGCCGTTTAAAGATATAATGATCCGCCCAAGGTCAGAGCAATTGTAGGGGTAACAATCAGGGTTTATCTATATTGAATGCTGGAATGTATCGATTACTGTTGGTAGTTTTTATGTAATATTATTGATAAAGCAAGGGTTTGAGCTGATCTTAAGCGGGGGCGTTGATATCACATAGCAATCCCAAGTTGGGGTTGAAATATCTTTTGGCAAAAGATTTTAATTTACATTAGTTAAAATATTTTCATTTTTTACCCCTGTATTTTATTATATATGGTAGAATATTTGATGATGCTAATGTGGTGAGGACATGAATGATTATATTTCGTTGAAAGATATCCGTGGGAGAAATATTTCACCCAAGTTGTGTTACCAGAGATTTGTTCTTAGTGGTAGATGTTTGATCTATAATATTGTGTGTATAATGAAATAATATAAAGTAAATGGTATACAGATAGAAGTATGATTTATAACTATTAAGGAAACGCTTGAAAACATCCATGATGGATAATGCGTTTAATATCTAATCTGTATTAAATATGTTATAGACCTCTAATGAAATAATAAGAGAAAATAATAAGAGACCAAAGAAATAGTCATAACGACATCAGGTGATTTGTCAATGCATCATCGTCACCACAGGTCATTGAAATGTTCAAAAGCAATCACAATAGAAAGTAAAGCGAATTCCAACGATCTTACAAAACGTAAATAGTGTTTCTATTTATTTTATGTTGGAAACAAGGTTAGTGGTATTTCTGGGTGGACAATCAAATGTACAAGACAGTTTAATATACATGTACTCTTTTAATAGGATGGCATTAGAACCACAAAGACATATTCCTGACATTTGGCACACAAAAAGTCTTGACATTTGGTACACATATTCAAGCGCACTAAAAAAAAACGCACTAAAATAAAGCGCGATAAAATAAAAACAATACTACAGAGAAGTACTTGGGGAGAAAACATATAATGCTTGTGTCTTTTAGACTAATTTTTCTGTGACGCATCGTAGAGGACAATGTGCTGAAGCGCATGGCCGCTCTTCGTGCAGTGGAACCGACCTAGGTTAGAGGCTTGTTTCCACGGACGTTTGTCCCTCTGCGGTCGTTCCGTTGTGCAATCTTTTCCCAGTGCGAATATAATAACAAATGGAGCTGGTCAGAGGAGAGTTATGATAGATTATGCAATATTGGTTCTTAAAAATAAAACGTAATAATAAATGACAATATCTATCAAACCATATATTTTTTAGCCGCAATAAGCATGAAGTCCTGCCTTTATGACTCACTTTTTACACTGGCGGATCCAATCACAAATCACTAGTGAAGTAGTTAAATATACTCATTAGAATAATCTTAGATATGCATAGTTATATTCAATATAGTCTTACAATTTGAGACAAGTGTATTCATACTACTAACAGCGCTAAACACCCCTGAAATATTCTTAGCATACTACTACCATACTAACGCCTCAACAACTTTATCTTTTCCATTTTATGATCATTTAAAGGACGGACTGGGAGACCTACATAGTAGGAGCTGCAGTCCTATTCAGGAACCTGTTTACTGATATTTGCTGAATAAAAATTAAATATATATGATATAATATAAAAGGGTTGCTGTGGAAAAACATTTGAAAACTATCATTTCTCTGTTACGCATCACATATGACAATGTGCCCCAGTACATGGACCACCTTCGTGCAGTAGGACCAAGCTTGGTTGTTTACGGTTCACCTTTTTACACGGGCGGATCCAATCACAAACCAATTCATACTTTTATATGAGGATGAGTTAATGGGGTCGTTACCTCCCCGGGGTGCCGGCCTGTAATTGCTTATTAGAATCGACTGATTACACAATAAAAGATATTTACATCCAATTTAAAAGTGGAAATCGGAGTAGAGAAAACTTACAGAGGAAATGGATTTAGTGAGTTTTTCAATTGCGCACTGGGCGTTCATTACGTGGCAAGTTCTGAGGTTAGCTCCAATGCATTTATCTTCCTGAAATGAAGTAGAGAAGGTTAATTACAGTATGTTGGTATTTACATCACGCATTACTCTGAAAACAACGTATCTAGAGTGATTTACGCATAGTGCGTATTTCACTAGTGATTTACGTGGGGTTGTCATGGCAACCAATCTGTTTTGTAACTAAGATTACCGGTACAATTTAAATTGATGACTCCTTTGTTTTCTATGTTTGTGATTGAAAGCATGTATACTAAATCTGTTAACTAATGAGTTGGTTTCGGTTGCCTAGAATATTGAGTTGCAACTCGTGCACTATTCCCGCTCCTTCAACCAACTCGTTAGTTAACCTGTATATGAAACATTATTGAGTGAGTGGGCCTATGTAGCCCTTGCAGTTAGTTCATATACATGTTATTTGGATGAATCTTCCAAGTTGATATATATTATCTGTGGTAACTGTTTGATGAAAAATACTTTTGTTTAATACATTCGCATTTTATATGAAACAACGTATCTAGAGTGGGATACATTGCATGCGTATACCACTGAGTGGTATATGTAACTCCACCACCACAACCGTCGAAATTACTTTTGGGAAAAGTCCACAAAATGGCTTTAAAATATTCCTTTGTAGCTTATTTAAGGTGTATATACTAAATCAGATAATTATGTAGATATAGAGTATTCCACTTTAACTATGGGAAGGATATATATATAGACAAAAGTTCACCTCAAATTCAAAAACATACATTAATTTTGTTGATATATTTTATTTCAACTGGGTTCAAAATTCCCTTGTTAGGGTTTTTCAATTGGCCTTGGAGTGATGCCAAAGGATGGGTATCACAAAAATAGTCAATAATGGTAAGATTTATCAATTTCCCCTTTTGACGTTAGTTGTTTCTTAGATCCCAGTTGTTCCCCATATTGGGGGTCAGAAGCTCATAAAATCTACAATCAGCAACTCTACACATTTAACCAATTCTCATAAATTAGGCTGGAAATGATGAATACCAGGAGTATGTTTTGTATTGCGATGATCTAAAAAAAGTCCTGTTGGTGACGTTGAACTGTATCTTGACCCTCATTTCCGTCTTAACACTGGGTTATTTGGGAGGATTGGTAAAGATGCATTGTACATTTTCTGACGACCGGACCCATTGGTGCTATGTAAGAGCTAGCGGATCGAAGAACAGGTCGATTGCAGCGCCCAATGTACACGGATGCTTTTAATGAGGGCTTATGGAGAAGGATGTTATGAGGGAAATACACTCCGACTAAACACATACCCACGCCCCTCCTCCACCCCCACCCCCAGCCCAGGGCGAAATATGGGCTGTACCTGTTTCCCGTCTTGGCTTTCATTTTCATGTTTGGCTACATTCCTAAGTCAGTTTTCACTTTTTCCCAGGCACCCAATAACATTGCTCAAGGCCATCGTTGTCCTTGGGGCCCCGTTGCGTAACATAACACATCCTTTCATAATATGTCCCCGTCCTCATCTACTACGTGTCCTCGCTAAGCAGTTGGTATGGCATGACGTTTAGGGAAGGAATTAGCTATAAGCAATGTTACTTTTTATACCTACAATTTCCTAAAGAAAGGAAAAATAGCTTAGCATGGATAACTTTAAGGATTTTAATTCCTTATGCAAATAGCCCCTGGTTTAACATTGCCTTGCATTTGTTATTATAAGAAGCGCTAGCGTCCTTGCTAGAAAATTCCTCCTCCACGTGTTAAGAGAGAGAATCCATTTAAGCTCTTGGTGATCATTAAAGCGCATTTGTTCCGTCGGATGGCGCTCAAACCTTCTTGTTTGTCACCCATTTTTCTACCTGTTGAGGCCAGGAACTATTAAGTACTAATCGATAGTGAAAAACAAGCCTGGACTTGTTGCGTGGATCGTCAAGCTGCTGCAGTCCAGTGCACCCAGGCTAGGCCTAGACTTGACAATGTCAATCATTACCATGCGATCAGATGCAATCTTGACAGGACAAACTTGCGGCCTGCCCCAACCAAGATTTGATCCATCGATCGCGCCAGCAACCCGAGACACTGACAACAGCTATATTGGGCGAGTGGTGTGTGGGGTATGGTGCAACCCGCCGGCTAAAACCTATATGGATCTTGGGTTATGAATATATATGGGTGAAGTCGCCTGAAAATGTATAATTTGCCTTCGCCAACCCTCTCAAATAACATTCCCGACAAAAATGACTTTCAAAACACTGTTCACCACAACGGAACAGATATTTATTTCAAATCAAGACAATGCCAAAGGTACTAAAAAACATAGAATACATGTACAATTGTTCAGTCTGATTGAGCAGACAGAATTTAGTGTTTGTGTAGAGATGTACATTGTACATTTTCTGAGGATCTGACACATATATCAAAGAAGTGCAGGAAGAGTTATATTTGTCTCCGCTAGAGAAAAAAGAAGCTCCCTTTGATATAGAAAATACTCTTTGATGAACTTATATATAGCTATTGACAAAAACCCAACTTTAAATCTAGGTGGGTTTTTACAAGAAAGAGTGCCTTTGCCTGGAATCCATTATTATAAGGTGTGGCTGGTGATGATATCAGGGTTGCACGCATCGTACAGTAAATGATGGATTGATATCAATATTTGTCTCGGCGGCCAGAGGTAGAAACGTAGGCTTCAAACAAGGGAACAGCAGCCAGTGTCTTATCAATTAAGATGAGGTGAATAATTTATAGCAACCCATTCTATATCTACCCGGAAATTGGACTTTTCCTGTGGGGGATGTTTGTATAGGCGTCCGCATGAATATTCAGACATGTGTCGCTGTGTCATTGAAATGTACATGCACGTTGAAAGCTTTAAATGTGAAATGGTAAGAAGAGCTTTGTGCATGACTCGCGCCCGTCCAAGCCAGATTTATTGATAGCAGACCCACGTCGGAAGACAAGTATTTGTTTTTTGGGGCAATGTAGGTTTCATCTGCCGAGGTGATAGGATGAATGAACGTGGTGGAGCATTCCACGATTCACGATTTGATCTCCTTAAATATTTAGTTATTAACTATGCTGATATATTTAGCATTGAAGCACATTTTTACCATAGAATATTTTCTTTTTAGCGATTTAGGATAATGGGGATAAAATGTGTTCAAAAACAGTGGTAACTTTTAATAATACAATGACAATATTCTATTATAAAACAAGGTTTCTCTTTTAAATCTGTACCACCGTCTTTGTCACTTTGAACTGATTTTTATCAATTTTTCTTCATAACTGGTAAGTTACCACAGTGATGAAATATAGGATCCTCTGTTCTCTTATGTGAATAAAACAGAACCCCTACCTCGGATGATAGACGCAATCCCAGACCACATAATTGAAGCAAGCCAAGTCTGTGGCCTGCCCAGGGCAAACTTAATGCCCATAAACCTTCATTATGGTCATCAACTAACCATTTATTACAATCTAACATGTGCACGACCCGATCGGTGCCACTGGCAGATTGAGCCTAAGCCCTACTCCCTAAGTCATCACCAAACCCTGAAACACAAGAAATATGGGAGGTTGAGGACACTACTTACCGAGCTGTTGCCATGCCTATATGGGTCCTGGCGTCAGTCTAAGTACAACCAACAGCTCTACGCTTTTGTGACGTTTCAGGAAAATGAGTCTCAAGTCGCAGAAAATGGGTTTTGTGATATCCCCATATTTGAGATCAAGCTGATTCCATTGATGGTAAAGATTGGGACAGCTAATACGTACTTCCATGTTTTCTTTATGCATGAACAAATTGTTCGCAATATGTTTTAATATATACAGTACTGAAATTTGACACGTGTATATTTTACTATACTGTGGGGAAAACATTCGAAAGATATCATTGAGATTCATTTTTCTGTAACACATCCCATTTAGTAAATACTGCTACATTAGACTGAAATATGATAGACACTAGGTACATATGACTATATTTGGTATTGGGTTGATTTAACATATATATTGTGAGCCTAGTTTGTGTTTTAAATTTGGGTTATTTGAGAGGATTGGGGAAGGTCAATTGTACATCATAATGCGAATCCACCCATATCCCTGTCTATATTTAACAGTCGCGGTCGACGACCCCATCTCTGCAGGAGTCTTTGGCATCAGAGTACTATTGATTATATTGCCATGTTTCTGCGACATCCTAGAATTATCTTTCTTTTGAAAACTAGACTTCTGAATAGGACAACGTTTTGGATATGTCACCTCATGATCTACCGTTCTTGATTAATCTAAATCCAAGGCAGACATGAGGTTCAAAATACACTTCAACATAACCACACAACATCCAATATATATACTCAGGTATATTTGATAGTTACCATTTATATATCTAAACAACGAGAGTGAGCCTTGCTTAGCAGAATTGATTAAATGTGCAGAGCTGGTGATTGTACATTTTAAAATGACCCTTTTAGAGCTAGCATTTGGGCAATGACATTTTAGGATGTCACCAAAAGCGGCGCCTCTTGGAGTTCTTTATTTACTTGTGTAGTTGTCATAATGAAGGGTCACGTGTCATGACAACAGTGGAAGGACACGATGTCACGTGACCAGGTGCAAGGTCATGTTCATGGCAATGACGAATGTAAACAACAACAAGGAAGCCTGGGCTTCCTCATCTGTGTGAACTTTCATTTCAGAAAGTATTTTTTAATCTTTATTTAGTGAATAAAGGTGACTAAGTCCACTAAGCCGATTCTCATGTGAGTCTCACGGAATTTAATGAAAAAGGGTCCTCTGTGGCGCACAATCGCATGAGAATCGGTTTAGTGGACTAGGGCCTTTATTCTGCTGACACTAGGACACTATTTCTTAGGTTGTAAAAGAAAGAAATGTAAACTTATTACTATTTAGCAGTAGGTATGATTGACGAATGAGAATCAGTGGAAAGTGATGGATAAGAGGGTATTGGATAGCCTTTACAATATCGCTTAGTTACCCCATGCTTTCATGATAGGTGGTCAAATATAAATAGCTATAGATAGTTCTCGCTGGCAGTTCTCAGTACAGGAAAAGCGTAAAGCTGCATTATAACCTTATGGATGGAAATGGATAATGAATTTTGTATTGATAGTTAAATGTCTTTTTTCACTTGGGGATGAGACGTATCACGTTTGTGAATATCTGCCAAATAAAATTTGTTTTAAAAAAAAACCTGAAGCGATACTATGGGAAGCCACCAAGAAAGGGATTTTCCAAATATAAATGTGTACATTTATGCAGAAGCCCTGTGGGAAAAACGTGACTCAATCCCCCTAAATCTTGGTCAAATAACTTTTAGATTTGTTAGAAAAGACGGAACAAAAATTAGAAAAGCTTTCATATGTGAGATAACCTTGTGTTATTAATGATATTCAGTGAACTCCCATGTGTAAGCCCACATTTACAGTATCTTGTCAGTTGGGTAGAGGATAAGTGAATTTGTCAGATTAAACAATATTTTCAAAAGATGAGACTAGATTTTCCTTTATCAAAAGCTAAATCAGGGTCAGAACAGCATCCATGAGATGTATCTTCTGAATAAACAAAAACTTAAACTAAAACAATCTAAACTTAGTTTTGATCGATGTTAAGTGAGATGTTAACAGAGAGTGCTGCTTTAATTAATGCATTGTTTCACATTAAAGGCATTTATAACCTTGTGTGTATAGCTCTGTCTGGGTGCTAGTCTGTCTCCCCTGTGAAGCGGTAATATCAAACGCATGTAAAGCTAGCATTATCCTTACAATACGCTCTCTCTTACCTGTGTCTTATATTTGTAAACAGGTTAACCCTGAGTGGGTTGGCTGGGCGCCGGGGGAGACATGTATACATGTTCCCCTGGTACTTAGCCATGCTGTCTCTTCAGGAGGCGAGGTGGTAATGAAGGCATAATGTGACACCTTTTATTGTATACCAAGAGATTCGCTAACATATATTTATGTGATGTTTTACAGAGAAATGAGTCATAAGTCGAAAAAAATTGGATTTTGAGATACCATCATATTTGAAAAGATGAGATCAAGGCGATTCCAATGATGGTAAACATTTAGGTCTTAATTTTAATATGATGGATTTTGAGATCATATATGAAAAGATTAAATTATATTATCTTATCATATGGGTATGCCATAAGATAAGACTGGGGCCTGGGGGAGACATGTCATGTTTCAATGGTACTTTGCCATGCTGTTTCCTCGGGAGGGGAGGTGGCAATGAAGGCAAATGTGATACCTTTTATAGTGTAGCAATATTATAGAGTCGTGTGAATACATGTACCAAATTTCCAGCTAGTGTATTGAATATATTGTTGCATTTCCAAGGTCATCTTATACGGAGTATCAGCTACTTTACTAGTAATTGTCCACAAAGTTTACTATCTAACTCTAGTGACTGGTCTAATGGGACATGTCTCTGAGAATGACCAGACAGACAAATTACCAATCATGGGGATGCCATAAGATGCCATTTAAAAAGAATATTTATTACGATTACGATTAAGGCCGGTATATTTCCAATCTTCATACAATAATCCCATGTCTACCATTGGACGTTTTATCGCACGGCATATCACAGTTTACTCACACTACTAATGTGTATTAACGGGAAGAAAACAATTACTTTGATGTACCATCGACTATATACTCGCTAATTACATACATACTACCATTACTCTGTATACCTAATACTCAATGCCACTACAAAATTATCCTATACATTCCATAAGATAAGTTATTTTGAATTAAATGGGGGTGTGCGACTTGGTTCTTGAGATTATGCCTGAAAGAAGAAGGTGCAAGAATATTGTGGTGAACCGCAATGGTGATGAATATCAGTAACGTGCGGATAAATCAATAGTAAATTGATATCCACGCAGAAGCCATATATCTGGGATGCAGATTACTGGCTGGTGCATATATAATATAGAGATAATTCAAGGTTAGACGGTAGGCCTGGGGAGACCAGCCTCTAAGCTTGATCACCGTAATGTATATGGAATATAGATCGTTATGTCTATCTAGGTATTGATGGGTGGCTATCGGTAATCAATGCAAACCCAGTCTGATATCGACTCTATTTGGGATCTACAAGACTGGTGGTATTTTTATATCGATACGGATCAGAAGGGTTGGGATTAAATGAAATGACGAAGTAAGTTTATTTTCTCGTTCCGAGATAGGAAAGATGGGAAAGTTTCATCAAGAGCAATAGACTTGATAGGCCGTACGTGATGTGTTGCAGAAAAAATGAGTCATACATTACCTAGTACTTAGCTAGTTTCATTTAGTTTTTACTAGCTATGTAGCATGGCATGAACTGGAAGGATACTTATTCTAAATTAGATTGGCATTACCAAATGTGTATCTCCTAGTCTTGCAAATCAAGAATTTATTATAGGGATTCGGGTAAAACGTCATATCTAAAAAGGAGAGAGATCGATCGGGGGATTAAATAGAGCGAGTAAGTGATTTTATTTTCGTATTCTATGGTTAAATAGTTGGAAAAGCTTCATCTACAACAATACACCTGATACACCATATTAATACAGAGATATAAATGATGTCGAGATATAGATGCCCCATTTTTTTCTTCTTTTCAGTGAAAAAGTATACATCCACACTATAAACTATTTCAGATGGATTTTGAATATTACATTATGAAGTTCTTTGAGGAACTGTTTCTTTTTTAGTGTCTACATATTACAGTGTCTCTCTCCTTTTATAAATAAACCTATAGTGTAAACAACTGTATTATGTATACATACGTTCCCAAAATACTATCTAGCTGCCTGGTTTGGATCCTCACTGGTGGTAGCCTGGACAAAAAGTGCACTAGCTGGCGCTATACCCTGTCCCACACTTCCCTCCTGACCTCCAGATACTATTTTCAATTCTTTTGGCAATAAGTTCTATCTACTCACCCCCACTGTGAAGTAGGGAGAAGCAAATGGCCAATGACGATCGAAGAGCTACGCGCTTTGGGCTGGGAGCCATGTTTCTGGCTATTATGTTAAATGGCAACTGGAGATTTTAACACCAGGCATCGCACCCCCGGCAGGAAAACAGGATAAAAAGGGACACAAAGTAAAATATTCATGTTTTTATATCCGTTTATATATAACAGGGGATGATGTAGATAGGAGGGGATCCAGAGATGTTTGTCTCGTTTGTTTACTAGGGTGAATCCAGCTGAGAATGTACAGTTAGCCTTCAGAAATCCTATTAAATTTGTCATATTTAAGAAAAGAAATGTGGTTCGAATTACTGTTCAGCATAACCGAACAGATATTTCCATCAATGCAATACCAAATATAAACTCAGATATGCCGTGAATTTATCATTTTTCAGCCTAATTTAGGCTAATTTACTAAAATGTGTAGAGCTGGCGATTGTACATTTTCTGAAGCCCGGACTCATATACCACCTGGGGTGTGTTGAATCCATGTACTTGATCATCCTTATACCAGTTTAGATAAAAGTTGTTTTATGCATAAACGATATAAATTATGATTTGTTCTCCTCTGCGGTAGGTTATTTGTATACATGCCTCTTGTATCTATAAAAATGAAATAGGAGACATGATATCTTCAATGGTTTATGATGATAAGTGTCTGTTTGGCTGTAAATTTATAAAACATGTGCATTAAATCATACTTGTTGATCCATTAGCGGCGCAAGAGGAGACGCCCCATTGATATTCGTCTTTTACTCAGTTGTAGAGTAATTTAAAGCTGCACTCTCAGCTGACGTCGGTCAAAAGATAAAGATTTTCTACTTTTGTTCCATTCCTTTCGAACCAATCTAAAAGTAATTGGACCAAGACTTTGGAGGTTTTCTTTCTACAGGGCTTAACATGTCCATAACTACTATTATTATGACTATTATTATTATAATAAAAATATTATTATTATCAGTAGCCTCAGTGGCGAAATTCGCGTAGAGGACAGTTCAACCTATGTACTATCATCATTATCAGTAGCCTTTCTGGCAAAATTCGCTATATATATAAATCATTAGAATGGTACAGTTGAAAGAACAAAAAACCCTAGTGATGTGGTTATATTATGTGGATATCGGTTTAACACAATAAATATATCACTATTGTATTAATGCATAATTAGAAATGGTTAAATGATTCCCCATAATTCTCTTGTACTCTTAGCTGTATATTTCTATTGTGTATAACCGTAAAATGGATCAGCATTAGCACTGCAACTGAACGTTGTGATGCTTTTCACTGAATAAATATATCTTAAACTAAACTAACTATCCCCTTCCTACCATATGTGCATACAATTGTCTTTCTGCCTTCAAGTTCATTATGAGTGCTCTCCACCACCCGTACCCATAATATCTCACCAGGATTTCCTTCCTGAACAAATTATTTGTTTTGGTAAAAACTCAGCAGCTCTCTATATATGGGACAGATTTTCCGAAAATGTACAATTGGCAGCTGTACACATTTAGTCAATTCTGCTAAATTAGGTTGCAATTTGGTCAATACTAGGTAGATTCGAGTATATTCGGCATTGCATTGATTCTAGCAATCTGTTTGGTTAGGTTGAACTGTATTTTGAACTCTATTTTCATCTGAAATGTGGGTTATTTGAGAAGATTGGCGAAGTTGAATTGTACATTTTCTGAAAATCTGACCCATATAATGTAGCCTTCCCTAGTCCAGTCTGCCACATCAGCTGTCATGCTGACTGAAGCCATTTTTATCAACAAGCATGCGGCCGGCAACCGTTGGGGACATATTAATCATACAGATAATATATTCAGCCCTGGCACCCAGGGAGTCTTTGAGGTTGTGTGTGGGGCTGTGCTAAATAGGTAAGCTGGTGAATTGATGGAGTGTAGCTTCAGGTTATCTGCATGTGGACGGTGTCTATGGTGGTAACTAGTACCTGACATTGGGTCCTATAGTAGACACCCAGGCCTGATTTGTCTTGTGTCGCAAGAAATGGATTTTGAGATCTCATATTTGAAACGATCAAATCAATAATTGTCTAATGATGGTAAAAATTAGGACAGCTAATAAGTATTTCTGTATTTCAAGTTTATTATTTTTTTGTTTTTTAAAAAAGATATCTGCAATGTCTCTGGGTTGATGAATTATGTTATGTTCACGTTGTCACAACTGTTTGTTAATCTAAGATAGTTAGATGTCTTTGAAGGCATTCCTTCTGTTTTGCTTTATTGCATATAATCACCATTTTAATGTATATTTTCTCTTCTTTCAGGTAAGTTGCCTTCCTGACTCATACGTATAGAGGACGGGTGGGTGAGTATTGAAGCCATGTCCTTTAAAAGGGTCAATTGCCAAAATTGCTTTCTAAGTTTTGTTCCTATCTAGTTCTGTGTTTTGACCAACATTTTGGAGGGTTTGGCCAGGTTGCCTTTGCTACAGCAAAGTCCCGATGTATATTAGAGGCACGCTAAAATCACTTTTTGACAATATTTTTATTCAGGTGAATGTATACAAAGCATTCTCGTTTCAAAAACGATTTTCGCCATACCCTGATACAATGCTATCATAATTGTAATAGCACTTGGGTATAGCTAATTATATTTCTATATCTATAGAAATGTTTTAACATGCAAAGTATTATAAAAGGAGCAAATTCAAAGATTCATTTAGGATACTTGGATGATATGGTTTATGTAATGATGACATAATTTGATTAAATGATAGTCCAGCCTTTATAATAGTCTTTTCCTATGGTGGTTTCACTTATTATCGCTCACCGACAGCTGTTTTCTCTCATCCGATTCAACGTCTCAAATATACATTTTTGCAATTATAGCTGGGAAAACAGCTTTAAAACCTTAATGTACCATCAATTTAAGCTGTGTGTACATCTCTTTGAGATGTTTTAAGCTTTGCATTGGAACAAAGAACATGGAACCATGGCACAATAGTTTGGCTTCATCATTAATGAACACAAATACATCAACTGCAAGGACAGACCATGCCTGGGGGCAGTCAGGGCTCGACCTTTGAACATTGGGGCTTGGGGAACACCACGCATATAAATCAAATCAGATCAGAACCCAAATCACAGCATATGCATGCCCGAGAGATATATGCCTAGCGCTTTAGGCTGAACATTCTGGCCATGCCATAAATACACCCACCAGCCCCGTATTATGCACTATATCTCATAATCCATACGCCCACGTATTAATTGTGTAAATTGCCTTTTCCCTTTTACCTTGCCCCATGATAAGGCCGACAGAAATAGCTAAAGATTTCTTGAACCTGCCTAAATTTTATACAAAAAGTAGTTAATTAAAGCGGGAACACTAAAAAATAAATTGATATTCTTTAAAGCAAGTATTACCCCATGATAAGGGCAACAAAAATAGCTATATTTCCAGTTCAGCCCCCTCCTATATGTCAACAATGAGTCTGAAGCCCCCCCCCCCAATAGGATTTTGAGATACCATTATATTAAACAACATGAGTTCAAGGGGATTCCCACGATGTTAATCATTGGGATATCTAGTTAGTACTTCCATATGTGTTGATGTTTGAAAAAAAAGTAGTATTTTCGGATGGTCAATCGCCAATAAAATAGCTAAAATATACTCTTTAAGATGACCTCAGCAATGTATAAATATTCAATCCATAGTCTTGAAATTTGATACATCTATTTGTACAACTAACCGTACTAAACACTCCAATAATGAAAATATTGCCTTTCACCTTGCCCCATGATAAGGCCAAGAGAAATATCTGTTTCCGTTTCAGCCCGCTCACTTTATATATATATATAAAGCTACACTTTGAGAGCATTGGCGAAGGCGAGTTTTACATTTTCAGGCGACTTCACCCACAAGGTTCTGTGTACGAACCAACGTCCACCTATCCCTATGCACCACATAAGGGGAAAAGTCTTTTTGATTTTCTGGACACAAAGCTCCCTCATAAGAACAATATATACATTAGCTCAAAGGATATGACTCCCTTCCTCTCTTCCTCACTTACTAATCTCAGAGTTAATGACATACATATGATTCTACGCCTGAAGTCGTTGCTCAGCTGTATGCTTATTAATTTACCACCACAGTGGTCTTCTACATATCGATACACTAATTACATCCCAACTATAGCTATCATACTCATCTCCTTGCTTGTTACCACCTCTCTTCTTAATTTCACATTTTCCCGTTACCTTGACACCACCTCCCCCTCCTGCTCGTGCTCCTCCTGCTCTTATTCCTCCTGCTCCCCCTGCTCCCCCTGCTCCCCCTGCTCCCCCTGCTCCTGCTCCTCCTGCTCCTATTCCTCCTGCTCCTCCTGCTTCCCCTTCGCCAGCTCCCCCCCCCCTTCTACTCCTCCTTCTCCTGTTCCCACTCCTGCTATTCCACCACCTCCCACCCCTCCCCACCCACCACCACGTCCACCTTTCCCTCCCCACCACCATCTCCCCCCTTCTCTTCCTCCACTCCTCCTCCTCCTCTCCCTCCTCCTCCATCACCTCTCCCTCCTCCTTCTCCTCCTCCAGCTCCGCCGGGTCGATATATATATGTCCCTTGCCTCTAATTATCATGGTAGACGGGATGGCCATAAGACATCACTTCCATCTCGAATTGCTAATTAATTCATTCCTCAACATCAGAAACAGCCTTACACTATCTCTAATTTACTAGCGCTGTAGCATGGAATCCACACTTATATGTGGGTCAGGTGGTCAGGAATTGTACAATCCCCAGCTCTACACATTTGAGTAAATTCTGCTAAATTAGACTGAAACATGATGAGTTCTAGCTATGTCTGAGTATATTTGATATTGCTTTGATTAAAAGGATCTATTTGGTTATGTTGAACTGTATTTCTAATCTCCCTTTGTCTTAAACTTGGGTTATTTGAGAGGATTGGTGAAGGCGAATTTCACATTTTCAGGCGACTTTACCCATAATATTTCTTTCACCTATTTCACATATATGTATGGGTCAGACAATCGGCAGCTCTATTATTGTCATTGAGAAAATGATACATACTACGTATATCTGGGAATATTTGGTATTGTACTGATTTAAAAAACAACCTGATTGGTTATATATATAGCTGTATTATAAATCGCATTTCTATCTTTAATTTGAGAGAATTAGTTAAGGTGAATTGTACATTTTCTGCCAATCTGACCTTTGTATGTGGGTCAAGGCATCAGAAAATGTACAATTTGCCTTCACCAATCCTCTCAAATATCTCAAATTCAAAAGGGAAATGAGGTTCAAAATGCAGTTCAACATAACCGAACAGATCTAAGTGTTGAGTCCACAATTATCAAATATACTCAGATATACCTATAGCATTTGTTATTTGTTTAGCTTCAATTCGTAGAATTTGCTGAATGTGTAGAACATACAATTGAATATTTTCTGACGAACTCACCCATATATACACCTTAGCAATCACCCTAGCTTAGACACTAGGGCCCATTACACTATATATTATAATAAGATTGTATCTTAAAGGCCTTTTAGCACCATCATACATTTACGACAGTGAGGGCTTTATGATACGAGGTTTGGTGCCAGTCGACTAATTGGGTCATTGATTAACCAAAAAGAATGCAATTCTTTACAGCGTAACCTCGTGCATTTGAGAGATGTAAGAGTTCTCTGAGAAAATAATAGTACATAGAGTGCATTGTCTTAAAGGCCTTGTAACATCCTCTTAATTTTAAGAGTACAGGGGCTAATTATGATACGAGGGCTGTTGCATTTAAACCCATACATTTGAGTGAGATATAAGGTCTCACAAAGGTCTCTCAGAGCTGTCTTAGACTAGAAATAATAGTATAGTGCAATGCAAGATATTATAAGAGTTAGTTGCGGAGCCTCTAAGAGTGGTTTACCACACAATCGTATATAGTGCAATGCAAGTTATGATAAGAGGGAGTTGTGGGGCCTCTAAGAGTGGTTAACCACACAATCGTATATAGTGCAATTCACCCTATACATATATATACCTTGGGTATTATTAGGTTGATACCCATCGTGAAGTGACAGCAGAACCTTCTTTGTTCCACATGATTGAGTCACACCACATAATTGCGCTAACAATATGTCTCACTGCTGCCACTCTATTGGACTGCCACACAGCACTAGTCTACCTTGTCTAGACCGGCCCGTATCTCCAGCCCTGATCAGCAGCAGTTCGTGCCAGACACAATTTAAGGCTGTTTCTGGCCCGTGTATCCCCTACGGCCACCAGCAGTCTCTCTATTCCAGGCACGACCTAGTCACCAGAATCTGACTCCTCCTCCCTCCACGCTGCCTAGAGACCTGCCCCTGCACGTCCCCTCCTCTAAGGCTCAGATCAGCAGAAAATGTACAATCACCAGCCCTGCTCATTTTGTTAATTCTGCTGGAAAGTAGTCAATACTAGATATATCTGAGTATAATGGTTATGGTGCTGAATCAAATAGTCTATTCGGTTATATTAAACTGTATAATTATTTGTTAATTGAGAGGTTTGGTGAAGAAGAAGTGTAGATCTTTAGATTACTTCATCCGTATCCGATATTACTACTCGATCCCTGTGTCATAGCCATAGTATTCTCCGGTCGTCAGAAAAGTACAATCAGCAGTTCTACACATTCTGTAAATTCTGCTAAATTAGGCTGACAAATTATTGATAGATCTTAGAGGTTGGCGGGATCGATGTACGTGTGTATCGGTTAGGCAGGATATTCCTCACTGTTTCTTCAAGATATGATAAAGGCGTTTGATGTTGATGACATTTTGTAAATTTTGCTAAATTGGACATGAGGAATGTTCTCACGTTTGGGGTGATTGGCCCTCTCATAGTCGTCTGAATAATTATGTGCACCAAATTTGTGTACTGAATAGTACAAGAAAGTAAAGAAATTCTTTTAAACACTCCTTGTCGATAATAAATGCATCTTTTAAATGATGGAATTCACTTATATTTTTCTTTAAGAAAAACAAAACAAGTGTAACACCCTTTGGCCACAACAGTGTTCCCAAAGTATAACCAAAGTATGTTGGAGGTGTAATCAAGTTTGAAAACCACCTCCACAACCATTCAAAACAACAATCCAACTACGGTGCTGAGACTGTTCTCAGTGGTTCTTAGTTTATTCAACGGGCTATATGGGTGAAGTTGCCAGAAAATGTACAATTCACCTTCAACAATCCTTTCAAATAACCCAAATTTCAGACGAAAATAAAGTTCAAAATATAGTTCGACCTAACCAAACAGATTGCTAGAATCAATGCAATGCCGAATATACTCGAATTTACCTAGTGTTGACCAAATTGCAGCCTAATTTAGCAGAATTGACTCAATGTGTACAGCTGCCAATCGTACGTTTTCTGAAAATCTGTCCCATATGGCATAGCTCGTCTGTAGTGGGCAGCAAAAAGGTGCAGGCAAGCAGATTGGTTTTTGTTCTACACATACAGCATAGGGTAAGGTCTATGTTTGCTATGATTGTGATCTTCCATATGTCCAGTGGTGGTGTTCGACCATGAATCACAGCTATTTAGATGGAATGCAACGTGTAGCTCTTTTAAAATAGCCTATCAGACACACAAGAAGTGAAAATGCACGTATCATGATGCATACAGTTTCACTTCAAGTATAAACTAAGTTATATCACAACTACCATGTTAAATCGGTCCTGGGTATGACCATAAAGTGCCTTTCTGTCTCTTTTCTCTGTCTCTCTCCCTTCTTCTCTATCTCTATTTCCTGGGTATGATCATAAACTGCCTCCCTCTCAGCTCTCCCGCCCTTGATATAACCATATTAAATGTGTTGATAAGGGCGTAAAGCAACCAATCTCACTCACTCACTACCATGTTAAATGATGTTCATAGTTAAATTACCTAGTGTGATTATTCACATAATATGTATCAGCTAGTAGCGGGGTTGGTAACAAGCAAAGTTGTGATATAAACTATAAATGACAGATTACCCTGATCGAGATGAGACGAGACGTAGAAAGTTAGCTTTTGGCTTCTCTCAGATACATAATACAGCTCATATAGCTTCCTCAATACCTGTGGGCCAGAGCATAAGAAAATGTACAATTCACCTTCACCAATCCTCTCAAATAACCCACGTTTAAAACAAAACTGCGGTTTCAAAATATGTAAATCGTGCACCAATGCAATACAAAATTATATAAACAAAGCTATAAGTTTTAAATTTGATATTTTTTCCCACAAAATCATTTTGAGGGCAATTTAGTGCTTTATGCTGTATATTAAATATATCCTTGCGTTTCCCTGCATACAAATGCCCAAACCTTTTCGGACTTAAGTTTTTTGCAGGCACCTTCACCCATGAGAACAAGTATCCAACTGTACACTAGCCAGGTCTAGTCCGCTCCGGAACAATTAGAATAGAGAAACCAATGACATTGGTGATGTAAACTCCTTCATACAAACTCAGGCAAAATACTATTGGAATAGATATGTGATGATAATGCTATTTGAGAGTGCTACTTATAAATACAATCTGATTTAGAATGTACATGGTTATAGCTATGTATTGTACTGTGTTAAAGTATGAGCAGACATGGGTGGAGGTGTTACCTTTGAGCGTTATGTAATACAATAACAGTGCAGTAAATGTATAATATGACCTGAATCAAATTGATTAAAAGCACACATGTATATTTAAAATAGCGTTCTTTAATGCCAAAACCAGGGGTAAATTTTTCTGTTTGTTATCACTACAGGTATGATTTCGGGTGACTGACATCCACCTTTTTATCAACGTTTTTATTCAGGTAAATCAACAGATGTCTCGCTCAAAAATCCATCGTGGTTTTCGTTGTGTCCTGAAAAGTAATACATTACATCGCAGGGAAGTGTTGTTGTACTTACAACACTAAAGGTGTAACTTCACGAAGAGATTTATCATTACAGGCCATCCAGTTTTCACCTTACGGCTAATGGTTTACCAATGGTGCCGGATTAGAGAACCGTATCTGCCGCAAGGAAGAAAACCTTGGTGTAGCCCTAGCATAAGGGTATGCATGACCCCCGGCTACCTATTCCTGGCCCTGTTCCCCCCAGCAAGGGCACTGACCCAAGCGGCATTCATCAAAAGAGGTCGCCATTATGGGTCAATAAAGCTAATACTAATTACTGGTATACACCACCTAATATGTCATGGGCACACCTACCCTGGGCGGAGGTATAACATACATTATGTGTTGACACGTATTCATAATGCCCAGTTAATGAATCGCTAAGTACACACCAGTATGTGTCTTATGTAAAGGTACAAGTTATTCTGGGACGTATCGACCCAACCTGCAATACAAGTTGCTCCGGCACTGTCACTCATTATCAAAAGGAACCTGTTGCATTGCATCGCTTATATTATAAGATGAAAATGTACAACTCGCCTTCACCAATCCTCTCAAATAATCTAAAGTAAAGACAAAAATGAGGTTCAATAAACAGTTAACCTTAGAATAGCCTAGTTAGAATTTAGTCGAATTATTTAATACTAGCAAAGTACCCGTCCTCCGGACGGTCACCCACTCTCCCCACACTTCCCCATCTCCCTCGTTTCCCTCCCCCTCTTCTGTCTTTCATACCTGTTTTTCTCTCCCAACCCAATATCTGATTCCCCCCTCTCCCTCCCCTCTTCCTCATGCTGCCCCTCCCCTCTCTCCCTTCCCCTACATCCTCTCCCTCGCCTCTTTCCCCCTGTTCTTTCCCTCAACCTCAATCCCCCTCTCCTATTCCCCCACCCTCCCTTTATTTAACTCTCCCCCCTCTACACCCCCTTACTCTCTCTCTCCAATACCCCCACCCTTTCCCTCCCCTCTTCTTCATTCCTCCACTCCTCTGCATGTAGTTAGGTCCCCCTGAAAGGGTGCGGGAAATGAATTAGTGTCTCACAGGGGCTTTCTCAGGCTATAGATAGAGTGTAGAGATCCCAATTTAAAAAAGGCTTCAAAATTACATTTTCACCCCAGATACCTTCACAAACCACATACATATAATGACCTCCAGACAGGGTCAACGGACCTGTAGAGACCAACAAAGTAGATGGGGAGACCCCAGATTCCGAGAACATGTAACACAAAGAAACCCCTCTTTTCTACCTCTTTTCATACAAATCGTTCTACCCATATATTATATGGATGTAGAGCTGCTAATCCTATAAAAATGTGTTGTTTATAGTTGTGACACAACCTAACCCTATAATGATTTCATAAGAAGGGTTTACAGAAAGAATACAAAACAATATAGACTGCATAGGAGATGGCTAATTAATTGTTTCAATGTATGTTCCAAATAGTTTAGGCTCAGAGTTGAGAGGGTACCTCCAAACTGAGGGAAAGTCTCTCCAGTCTAGGCTCAGAGTTGGGAGTGTCCCTCCAAACTGAGGGAAAGCATCCACAATCAAGGCTCAGAGGTGGGAGAGTCCTTCCAAACTGAGGTTAAGCCTCTTGCTCCAAACCACAAAGTACAATTAAAATCCAATTAGACCGACTATTCTAGGGCCAGGAAAGCCATTAGTGCAGTAGACGTCCAATCACTGACATTCAATTCTTATCTCATATACAAAAGTCTCTGAGCCTGGGCTGAAAAGAAAGTACTCACCCTTTCAAATGTATTCATAAATATTTTAAAATAGTAATGCAGTAATAGCAACAAGATATTGTGTTTCAGACCTGGAACGAGTAGTTTCTATGCCTGAATCAAACTAATTAACAGTTTCCCGTGACTTTCATTCAGCCGGATCAAATTAATGACGCCCGGATCATCTCACGTGGTAATTATATTAGGGCTTTATTTCAAGACCAAACAAACGTCAACAGCGTCCCTGGCTAATTGCCTCTCTCTTCGCCCTCCCATTAGAGCTGCGAATCCTTGTCTTGCCATTAGTTCCCTTCAATTCTCATCTCAGTGAGATATCTAGCAGGACGAAAAATAGGCTTGTTAACAGATCTATTGATTACTTGTCAGTCTTTTAATAGTGTACTCGCATGTCCGCCATCTTGAATCTCGATTCGCATGGAATTGTGGGAGTTGTAGTGGGGTGCCTGGAGGGGCAGTCACTTCAAATTCGTGCAAAAGTTTCGTTCTTGGTACCAAATGAAAGCTTAGGGTCTGAATAACAAATTTGGTCCGAGTGGACAACGATCTTCCCACCAGGGGGGCCGTGGGGGGATATGACAGTAGGGGGCTGACCCCCCTTTCAATAATTTAGCAAAAAATGCTATAACTTTTGAAATAATAGTCCGATTTGAACATAGTTGGTGTCATAGGCTTTGAAATGAAGAGACAAAACCAGAAAAGTTCACATTGTGTACCTAGGGGGACCGGGGGACCCTTGATTTGGGGGAGAGGCTTATCAAACCTCACAGCTAAGGTGGAAATATTGAAACTACTAGAATAATTGTAATACTTCTCCAATTTGGACAGTACTCATATCATTTATTCTTTACTGAAGCCAAATAATATATTTGTAAATAATAATTATGATAGGGGGATCTGGATTCCCTACTTACGGGTGATTGGGGACGTAACCCATTATTACAGATGAGGCAGAAATGTTCAAAGTTTTATAAGTTTTGGAATAAGTGTCTGACTTGAACACAACTGGTGTCATTAAGTTTGAAATAAGAGACTGAATAATATTGATATGTATTGTTCACCAGGGGGCGGGGGGCAGTTTTTCATATGAGTGGGTGGGGGGGGGGGGGGGTATAGGGCACTACGGAGTAATATAATCCATCTCTACATGTAGTCAAAATTTAATATCAGTGGTGCCATTTAGCTTATAATGAGGATGTGAACTAAATTTACCATTACATGATTACTCATCATGGGAATCAGTTGCTTATATCCAATACGCATAGGGTATAGCATATAATTAACCCATAGAATACCAGCTATGAGGAAGTCTAGCTGTGGGGACTGAATTAAATTTACAGACAGGGGTCTCCACTACCTGACAGCTCAGTAAAGTAATTATTTATAAACCTAGGTATTTAATATTTAAATTAAGACTGATAATTTATTTCAATTTTTAATTATTTCCCCACCCCAACTGCTCAGCCCTCCTTCAACTTTATCCTTGTCTCTATGTTTTATAATTTTCTTTCAAATATTTCATTATAATTGGGTTAACAGCCCCTGGGTTGCTACAGAGCTAACATGCATACACAAGAAACAAATTAGATTTTATGTACTTGATAGTACTTTGCCACTCTGTTCCTTCCATTTGTTTTATTGTTCTGTGTCGGTTTTTTTCTCTCTACCCCCTACCCTTGTCTCCCCCTCCGTCCCCTGTTCTGTAGCCCTTCTTTCCTAATCCTTTCTTGAGTCATCCTTTCTTGATTCATGATTCATTCTCTCTAATAATTCTGATAATATTTTTGAATAAAATTGAAACAATTGAATATCAGATGAGCTTATTTCAGTCATAATCTGATAATTGAAGAGTAGAGTAAGCATTATTTTCTTATAATTATTGTAATGATTGCCAAAGTGCAAAAGTAAAGCAATTAAACAGAACAAAAAATCACCATAGCCAGAGTGTGACTGGGTGCTAATGATGAAACCTGTTGTATAAATAAAAAAAAACCTTCACAAACATAATATTATTAATTAGTTGTCCTATATCTCTACTACTGTTTGCTCTACTCGTCTCCTTCCTCATCTCTACTACTGTTTGCTCTACTCGTCCCCTTCCTCATCTCGACTATTTTTTGCTCTACTCATCCCCTTTCTCATCTCAACTACTGCTTGCTCTACTCTTCCCCTTTCTCATCTCTCTGAGTCAAATATCCCATCCTATGAGTCAAATATATTGATATTGCTATATCACTACAATGTGGTAAATATCTCTTTGACTATAAGGTAGCCCAGTTATGAATCCTACCAAATGATGTAAGGAGGGAAGTGCATATCCTTGAAAGTGCCCATTACCCAGTTTAAACAAAATCTAATGTAGACAACAGAAAATGGCTAAATAGATTTCAGCCAGCCAACAGAAGAAATTTAAAAATCAATAACTCAAATCAGCCTTATACCAGAACAGCTTCTACAGGCCAACAGGGGCCAGGAAGTTCCTATCAAGAGCAGCGACCCACAAATCAAAAAAGTATTTCAGAAAACAACTATAATTTTTCTAACTTTGTACCAACATGCTATAATCTTAATTTTCAATTTCCTTAATCGAAAAATATTTCCTCATTATACTACCAGATTATATTTAAAACTTTTTATTAAGGTATTAACATGAAGATATTTCTCATGTTAGCAAAATTTCTATTCCTTCTCATGGAAACAGCCAGAAGACCTGGATCTTATCCAGAAGCCTGTCAACCCCCTTTGTCATACCTCATACATTTGTATATGGGTCAGATCACCAGAAAATGTACAATCAGCAGCTCAACAGATTCAGTAAATTCAGCTAAATTTCACTGAAAAATGATAAATACTGATAAATATTGATAAGCCTCTCCCCCAAAACTTTGAACATTTCTGCCTCATCTGTAATAATGGGTTACGTCCCCAATCACCCGTAAGTAGGGAATCCAGATCCCCCTATCATAATTATTATTTACAAATATATTATTTGGCTTCAGTAAAGAATAAATGATATGAGTACTGTCCAAATTGGAGAAGTATTACAATTATTCTAGTAGTTTCAATATTTCCACCTTAGCTGTGAGGTTTGATAAGCCTCTCCCCCAAATCAAGGGTCCCCCGGTCCCCCTAGGTACACAATGTGAACTTTTCTGGTTTTGTCTCTTCATTTCAAAGCCTATGACACCAACTATGTTCAAATCGGACTATTATTTCAAAAGTTATAGCATTTTTTACTAAATTATTGAAAGGGCCCGATGTGCATGATTGCATTTCTGACCTAGTTTTGGCCTGAGAATTTTGACCTGATTCTGACCTGGTGCTTTACTAGTGGAAATCGTAAACAGTTGTGAGGCTCAAACTTGATTTTACAATGCTCTATGGACCCGATTTATAAATGCAGTTCTCATGCACTCAACGATGCACTATTTATCAGGTTAACAAACACAGTTTTTAAGCTCTCAAAGATGCACTACTGACCAGGTGATAAAATGCATCACTGATGCACTCAGTGACACAGTTTTATTGTGGTTTCCCGGGTATATTCATGATGCCAATGACAAGAAATTATACTAAATATTTATTCAATTCAGTGACTTTGTGTCTACACATTCCATCGGTTTGGCCATTATTTCCATCATGTTAGGTATCCACTTTCAGTTGATTATATACATGAATGTAACCAGTGGTGTCTTGTGTGTGAGCACTTAAATGACGATTGAGGGCTGTCCAAAGACCCCATAACTTATGTACTCAGTTATGATGGGGTGTTTTGATCAGAACCTTTTGAAAAATAAAAGAGACAACTGAAATATGAAGGATATAACATATAATATTCCTAAATACATCGAGGTGGAATATATATAGTATACAAATATAACATTAGAGTATTAGCAGTGCTTCCATTGTCAAAGAAATTGTAAATACAACTAGGTCATCAGACCCGCCACCTGGTGAGAACAGTACGGCGCCACCTGGTGAGGACGAATGGCACAATGATAAGAATATGGCAAGATGCTCCATGTATTGAGAACGATTGGTGGCATTCATCAAGATCTTTTAAGATCCTGCCACATATCACACATAACATTAGAACTATTCTAACTCTTTCAAACATCATATAACTGTTTTTCTATGGCCCAATATGTGATCCATTTTAGGAAAATTAGTCATAAGTCGCAAAATATGGATTTTGAGATATCACCATATTTGAAAAGAGGAGACCAACCTGATTTCAATGATAGTAAACACTAGGACACCTAATAAGTATTTCTATATTTTAAGTTTAATATTTTTATTTTTGAAATGTAAAGTTTGAAATGTTTCTGGATGGGTAATTACCAGTGAAGTAAGTTCTAAACATACTAAATACAAAGGCCTTAAAAATGCAGGGATATATTTTATTCAATGTCCCGAAATTTGTGTTATGGATTCATATGACTATAAATTAAGTGCTAAACCATCTAAAGATCTGAACATTCTAATAAAGAGATCTTTAAAAAACACTTTGAAAAACATCAATTTTGCGACTTATGACTCATTTTCCTGGAACACATCACATATTTAATGGCAACGCTTGAAAACAATTATTGTCACAAATCATGCGTTTTTCTGCGATGATGTTAAATGTTAACAGCCAATAAAGAGTTAAACAAAAGTGTGTGTACCAACCAAAAGACAATCTATTCGGGAAAATACATAGATGTGATGTGTTATAGGAAAATGAGTCACAAGTCGCAAAAAAAGGATATGTTTCAAATGTGGTCAGAATGTTTTTATTTTTGATATGTTTATTGCTGGTGTTAGCATGAATATATGTACCTAAATTTCAAGATCGTATATAGAAGGTATTTATCCATATTTGAGGCTATTTCTTGCTGTATTTCGCCCATATCAAACCAGATTTGTCAAATGTAACTTTGAGGTGAAATACCAAGTAATTATGCCAGTAATATTAAATATTAAAAGCCACAGCCAGGGAATTGATCTAGGCCGTTCGAATAGGACCTGGTTGTAACCAAAGTTTGAATACATTCTTGTAAAAATATCCGATTTATTTCTATACAATTACTGTCTTAAATTATGAGGGTCTCTTTATTTCGATTAATTATGGCATAACAGCAACGCAATGGCGTATTTCATATGAAGAATGGGGTGGAAATTATAAAAGGAGGAATTAAATCTGTGTGAGAAGTATAGCATCGTGTAGCTCTGTGTATAGGGGTTTCTTTGACAGAGAGTGAGTATGAGTGTCAGAGAATGGAGTGACAGATGTGCGACAATGAGTGTGAATGCCAGGCTGTGAGGGAGCAGTGCCAGGTATTATGACATACTGTGGCTTCACTGTGTTGTATAATTTCATGATAGTTGTGTATGCGAAATTGGTTTGACTTTTATTTATGACAGAACTGTTAAGAAATGTACGATATAGAGATTAATATCTAAGATTCTCAAATAAACACAATATGCTCCATGGACTCGATTTATAAATGCACTACTTCTGATGCTCCCAATGATGCACTACTGACCAGGTGCAAATGACACAGTTATGATGCACTCAGTAGGGCACTTTCATTGCTATGTAGACTTGGTATGTTTGTGCATATTTTACATATAGTTTATGTGGCAACCAATAAAAAGGTGATTTATTTCGAATGAAAAATATATTGATATGAAAACGGATAGACAACTATCATTTGCATATCACTGTCATTGCATGTTGTTAATTATCATGTTTTTATCATGGTTGCTTGGGCCCTATTCTCTCCCATAATTAGAGGCTAAATACTTAAGACTGTAATCTTCATCTTATCATTTCATCCCTCATCCTAATAAACATATCTCTTGTGCCTAAAATTGTATGATTACGGAAGTTTGATTATTATCTGGAATATCATGGCTAGAAGTAAATTCAACATTGTAGTAATACTTTCAAAGACAGGATTGTCACCTTTATATTAATCTTCATATTAATCCGCAACTCCTTATGATAACAGGACACAAAAAACACTATAACAGTGAGAGTGTAACTGTAAATATTTTCTTCCTGAATACAAATCCGATATAAAAAATATTATAATAAAATGTGTAAAAAAATAAAATATACTCCTTCGGATAATCCCGGTAAAATAGAGATATCTTCAATATAGTCATGAAATTTGCCACATGTATTAATACTACTAGCTGTGCTAAGCACTCCGAAAATGAAAACATGTACTGGGCTTCTGCTTTGGATTCCAAATACCCTCATTTTCCTGTGACACATCAGATATGGAATATGCATTAAAGGCCAAAATATTCTTCATCAGTACAAATATTTACATGTACATCACTTCATAAAATAATTCAACTGCATGCAGCTTGTGCATTTACACCCGATTTAGGAACATAACTTTGATACACATTTTGAGGTGCATCAGATGGTACACGTTTCACCGGGTGCATAACCAGGTGCAAAACTGCTTTTTTGAGATGATTGCAGTTTTGTGACTGGTCAGATGCACTTTTGCATGCACTGGTCGATTTTTCATTGCACATCGGGGGGGGTCAGTCCCCTACTGTTATAGCCCCCCACGGCCCCCCTGGTGGGAAGATCGTTGTCCACTCGGACCAAATTTGTTATTCAGACCCTAAGCTTTCATTTGGTACCAAGAACGAAACTTTTGCACGAATTTGAAGTGAAAATCAACTTTTGCATTGGCCAGGAACCCCACTATTGCATGTCAATGAAAAAGCTACATGAAACAGGTTATGTTTAGCATGAAATATTTAACGATGATCTCATGCTAATATTCATGTGTTTTATACATGATTGTATAAAACAGGACTTCATTATTCGCATCATGCATTCGGTTCTTATAGATCATTTACCTAAGGTACGATATTGGTGAAAAAATCCTGGCATTTTTCGACAAAAATGTTGCTAAATGTTTGTATTTCAGATTTCAATTGAATCTATCCCAACATGCACTGTAACAGACATGCGCAGTAAGACATGCAAATCCCCTATTCTCATCTAAGTGAGATTTCTAGCAGCAGGAAAAAAGCGTCGTTAACAGATCTATTGATTAGTTGTCAGCGTCTTTTAATTGAAGACGGTGAATGGTAAATGCTTTCCCCTCGTTTGAGAGCAGTTGGTCAAGGTTAAAACCTTAATTAGATCCTTTAGATTCGTAAGAGCCACGCTCGAAAATAAAAAGTACTTGTATTGTCTCACCACTTCGTTACACCGGAACTGTCGAACCAGAAACCTTTTCCATTTCAGTCGTTCGGTCGTCGATATTTCCAGCAAGGCGGCAACCTTTGAACAGTAATTAGAGAAATAAAGACAACCATTTCCTCTCGATGTTAAATTGCTTCATGAGTTGGAATCAACAGATTCGTTAGGTCTTTCACAGCAAGTTTTTCCTCCAGGCAACCGGTAGTTAATTCATAATTTATGATCTGCTGCTCTTAGTCGAACAATGCTATATGTGACGATTGGAATTGCCAATTAGTTTCGATACAAATTGAAGCCAGTCGGACGTCGTGAAAACAACTATTTATATAGAGTTTTGCCTATGTGTTAAATGTGGTCTGTCATAGAAAAATGAGTCTAAAGTCAAAATAAGAGTGGTTTTTTTCACAAGAACCCTTCGTAGGAATGTTTTGATTTTTGGAGTGTAAAGTGCTCTTACTCATATCAAAACATGTAACAAATTTCAAGATTGTATATTAAATAGTTCCTGTGTTTCTAAGGTCATCCTAAAGAAGTATAATTATGTACTTTACTAGTGAATGTCAATCCATTCTACATATCAGTAACTTTCTTTCCAAACAAACAAAGATACAAAGATATTAACTGGGGTCCTGGGTATGACCATAAAGTGCCTTTCTGTCTCTTTTTCTCTGTCTCTCTCTCCCTTCTTCTCTATCTCTATTTCCTGAGTAAGATCATAAAGTGCCTCCCTTTCAGCTCTCCCGCCCTTGATATAACCTTCAATGTGTTGATAAGGGCGTAAAGCAACCAATCTCACTCACTCACTCACTCACTCACCAACATTTAAAAAAACCCAAAGATATAAACTTACCTAGTAGATGTGCTAACAGTGGATAACGTTGGGACCCACCTGATCCCGTGTTTTAGAAAACAATAGTATATCAAAATTCATTTTTCTGCGATTTAAGACTCATTTTTCTCTAACACATCACAAATAATTGAATGCAAAGTTGATTAGCGAAACAACCACCACAAAGACCTTCGCGTGCAGGCATGTTTGTCGGCGACGGAGCGATTTAGCACTTCCATGCTCGGCACAGCAGTAAAATTCTCGTCAATCAAAATTAAATCGTTTTTTAGGGGCAAATCCATGCAGTCTTTTCAGATTACAGACTTCAAAGCCATATTTCATTATGTTTTTACCTTTAAACAAATCGTATAAATCAAATGGAAATTGTATTGATCCGATTGTTATGAGGACTTAAATATGCCATTTGCCCACTAATTGGTATTAATTAAATTGACTGCATAATAGGGGATTTGCATGTATCACTGCGCATGTCGATTACAGTGCATTTTGCAATGGATTCAGTTCAAATTTCACATACACATATTTAGCAACATTTTTATCTAAAAATGGAAGGATTTTTTGTTACCGATATCATAGCTTATGATGAAAGCCGAATACAGGATTGAAATGATTAAGTCTTGTATTATGGAAACATGTAAAACACATGGATATTTACATGAGATCAGAGTTAATTATTCCATTTAAGTAATTTGATAATTTATTAAAGACCTGCAGTTTATATATTTCGGAGATCCGCTGAAATCCGTTTCTGCGTTGGCTTCATTCATTATCGCTCACTGGCCGCTGCTTTCTCTCGGCCGATTCAATATAACATATATAACACCAACAAAATATTGCTCCTAAGTCCTATAAGTCATAAGATGAGTAATTTTGTTAAGTATATCCTCGTCATAGTAACAACTGATGCTGCAGCTTTAACGTGCATGTGGGGCCTACTTTTGATCTACAAGCTCAGTCTGCGATTACCTGATGGAAATAATCCTGATGGAAATAATCGTCAATTTTATAGAAGTCAGAGGGCAAATATTGGATGTTGGCTCTCCTTATCCCAGCCCGGGGCTGGAGGCTGAGAGTGGCGACTCTCGGCAATAGCCAGTGCTAAGACTTTGGTCCAATATTGACCATCAGGCAACTGATGCTCTTACCTCAGGGGTTAACTCGCCTAAAAATGTACAATTGACCATCACCAACCCTTTCATGTAACCCAATCATAGAATACAAATGAGGGTTAAGATAGAGTTCAACATAACTAAATCGATCTTTTTAAGCAACACAATACCAGATACACTCAGGTATGTTTAGTATTTACCGGTAATCATTTTCAGCCTAATTTAGCAGTATTTACTGAATGTGTAGAGCTGCCAATTGCACATTTTCTGGCAACCTGGCCGTCCTATACACTTGCCTTAGCGTCTCTTACCTTGGAAACACACAGTAAGAAGCCAAAGAAAACTTTTCTTTTTCAGCCATCACTTCTTCAGCTTGAGAGGATTATTTTGAATGAAAGAACATTTTCACACCTGGGTCAATATTTTTTCCTCATTTCGAGAGCTGAGCCAAAAAATAAGGGGGCTGGTGCATAATTATTTGGCAAAAAGGTCTTTAGATTTCTCCAAATTGTAAAGTTGACGTAAGCAATTTTCGGTGGACGTAGCATTACAACTATCAAATTGTAATTCCCTTTGCTTCTTATATGTAGGATAATTGTCGAATTCGTTACACCATATTTTTACTGAAGATTATAATGCACTAGGCTCAATATCTTATCACAATCCCCTAACGAAGAAAATATACATGGGTCAGGTCGTCAGAAAATGTCCAATTATTTGCAGCTTTACACATTTAATAAAGTCTGCTAAATTAGGCTCTAAAATGAAACATGCTAGGTACATCTGAGTATATTCAGTACTGCATTTTATGTTGAACTGTATTTTTATACTCAATTTTGTCTGACATTGGCTTATTTGAGAGGATTGGTAAAGACAATTTGTACATTGCCTGACGACGTCACCCATCTGGTAATTAGGATCATTATTATTGTATTAGGGAGAGGCCTATTTCTGCCGGTTAACTCATGGAAAGCCATTCACAGTCTAGGCTCAGAGTTGAGAGTCCCTCCAAACTCAGGGAGAGCCTATATAGAGCCTATATATATATAGACTAGTATACTAGTCTAGGCTCAGAGATGAGAGATCCCTCCAAACTGAAACTGAGGGAAAGCCTCTCGATCCAAACCACAAAATGCCATTAAATTCTCATTAGGACGCCTACTCCAGGGTCAGGAAACCATTAGCGCAGTGGGCGTCTAATCACTGACATACCATTCTTATCTGATCTTGGAGGCTCACAGCCGAGACTGGTATAGGAGAGCTGGCTAACGATTCCCCAACCAACTGATCTACAGAAACAAGAGAAAACAATATTTGAAGGAATAGAAGAAAACCAGGCTCATTAGGTCGAGCAAGTGCGCAAGAAAGAGACATAATGTCAGAAGCACATGGCGTCTACCAGAATAAATAAATACGAGAGACCAGTGCGAGACCAAGATGAGAAAACAATATAATCCACCCTATGTATTTATAAATATTGGTGCTTTTTTACTACACCACATACATGGGTCACGTTGTCTCAAAATGCACAATTCGCCTACACCAATCCTCTCCAATAACCTACATTTAAACCAAAAGTGAGGTTCTTAATACAGGAACACATCTCTTGAATCTACACAATTCAAAGCATACTTAGATATACCCAGTATTTATCATTTTTCAGCCTGATTAAGCAGAATTTGTTAAATGTGTAGAACTGCTGATTGTACATTTTCTGACGTTCTGGCCCAGATATATATAGGTCATTATGTACATGTGCTAAAGAAGCTCTTGGGGTTTGCAAGGATGATCTCCTACTGAAGAAAGCCCGAATATTTCCCATTAACATGAATTTTTTTTCGAATGTTTATGTTATATTGTTGATGTTGCTGGGGATATTATCTTATACTCATCGCAGTAAAATAACTGATGCAATAGACTATTCTCGAAAACACCCTCAGATTTCATTCAGCAAATTTTCAGGCTCGATAAACAAAAAGTCTTTGATAATAAGGTCGATAGACTGATTCGTATTTGGGTTTCGGGGACATGGAACCAGGTAAAATGTGCACGTGCCGCACTCATGAAGTCGATCCACTTGCTCAGCAGAAAACCATATTGACTGCCACGCCTTTAACGGTCGCAAAAATGATGTTATTTTGCTATATAGAATTATATTTTGAACCTCATTTTTTAAAGATTGAATTTAGGCTTTTTTAGATAATAAGTAAAGACGAATGTACAGGTGACTTCATTTCAAGCACCCCTATCTTGCATGAATCCATATTCCATACTAATATCAATATCCAATCTATCTCCCGGCTTATCTATTGTGCTTTCAACATTTAAAATTTGCATTTACAAAATAACATTGGTTATTGTGAAACTTAAATAATCGAGCACAATAATCAAGAATATTTTATCGTATACTCTAAGATACATTATACAACACATCTTATATTATATACTGTATCTTGTATCGTTACATGTTCTCCTATCTTTAAAAAAACCCTCCCCCCGGCGCGCGCCAGAAACCCCTATACACGCTGCAATGCCTAAGGGTAAGAGAGCAATACAAGAACCCCTATACTACTTATTGGGAGCAGCTCGTGAGCACGTGCCCTCCATCTGTTTAAGGCCGGCAGTAGGAAGGGATCACAGAAGGTCCCTGTGAACAAGTAAAACACACGGCCAACAAAACAAGTGGCTCTCAGAGCTGTTAGGCTCCCGCATGAAGGTCAGGAGAGAGGAACTGACGGAGGCAGTGGATAACTGGCAGCACTGGCTTCACTCCACTGGGTCATAATTTGAATCAAGAAATAAGATATAAAAAGAAGAAGAAAAAGGGGGAGAGGGGAGGAAATAAATGAAATAAATGAGAAGTACATAGGAAGTGAATCGTTTGGAGGTTGTTCTGAAACGACAATATTGGACTGAGTTCAATTTTTAAAGATTTGATTGACACAATTTCACAGGAATGGTCATTTGTAAGTTTTTATCGAACTTATAAGGTATCATTATAGAGGTAAACACATATATGTGACTATGTCTTGATGCACGGGAGTTAGGGCGTCAGAAAATTAATGCACACTTTAATTGCCGCTCTACACATCTAACACATTCTGCTAAATTAGGCTGAAAACACTAGGCGTATATATATATATATATTTGGTATTGCTTTGATTAAACAAATGTGTTTGCTTTTGCTTTTGCTTTTGTTGAATTGCATTTCGTAGCTCATTTCTGGCTTAGACTTAAGAGTTATTAAAGGTCATTCAAGAGGATTGGTGAAGACGAATTGTACAGTTGTACATATTGTGGAACTCAGGGCACAGCGAATACCACTTAATATAAGCGAGAGTGCTTTTATACTTTATCGTGTTTCCTGAATAAAGATCATCAATACTCCAATGTAAATAAACATGACATATACATGATATTAATACAACCCTCCACTGTTGACATCATACTTTTCTCTTTCATAGATCATACATTCATACAAGCTACATGGTATTGGCGAAAACATTCTTCCAATTTTCGTCAGTTTCGGTCAAAATGTTGCTTAATATTTGTATGTCAGATTTAAACTGAACAATCCCAGCATGTTCTGTAACAGACATGCGCAGCGGCCCTACATGCAAACCCCCAATTACAGGCATCATGTTGGGTGCTACTGACTCAGAATTCAAGGCCAGAAGACCTGGAAACGACCTTAAAGAGAAATTGATCAAAGTGGCAAGTGGGGAATTAGGATAACATGAATATGTGATGTGTCACAGAAAAACGAGTCAAAAGTAGCAAAACATGATATATCAAAACATGATATTTGTCAAACGTTTTTCCACAAGAGCCCGTGATGTTTTCATTTTGTGTACCAAGATTCCTGACTGTGTATTCAATATATATCTATGCATATATCTACTTGGCTATATAGTGATTGATCCTCAAAAACAATAATTTGTTTCATGTATACAAAGTATAGAAGTATTTATCAAAGTCCTACTGTTTACCATCATTGGAATCCTCTTGATCCCATCTTTCCACATAATGATGACATCTCAAAATCCATTTTTTGCGACTTGTGACTCATGTTCCTGTAACACATCCAATATATATATTCACGTTAACATATCCTCTCATGGTATACATGAAAAGAAATGTGACACAACCCAGATAGAGACAGGAGGGTCATAACAGAAGTGGGGGGAAGGGGAATACGATGCGGTAGGTAAGTAGAAGGACTATTCCCCGCGGCCCTAGAGAGGTCGGAGTGAAAGCTGAGGCAGGTTTATGGGTTTTATCTCAGAGGAAGGCGTACACATTAATCACTAACATGCTGTATGTAGAGGAGGGTGCACTCAGCAAGTGAACTTGACGTGCAGTAGTATATCTCTCCTCATTACCAATGGGACGTGTGTAAACACACATAATGTAGGGGAAATACCTATAGAGTCAGGTCATCAGCAAATGTACAATCGCCAGCTCTTGACTTCAAGTAAATTCTGCTAAATTAGGGCTGGAAATAGTTAATGTTTAGGTAGAACTGGGTGTATTTGGTGTTCTGTTCATTTAAAGATTCTGTTCGGTTATGTTGAACTAAATTTTGAACCTCATTTTAGGTTTAGGTTTTGAGAGGATTTGTGAAGGTACATATTTTGACAATTTCTCTTTGACAATTTCTCCCTTTCTCACTATTTAAATGAACGGACATTGGAAACGTAAATCTAAAGAACTAAAGTGGATTTGTTTCAGTTGCTTTAACATAGTGTTTCATGTGCTATAGGCCTAAATAAACATCACCATAGTTTCGTTGTCTGCGGAAAATCTTTAAAGTCGAAGAAAATCAGGTCCGGTTTGATTATAATGATGGCGGGTCACTCATTAGACGATATCCGCCATTGGGAAACAGTTGGATATTGTGAAATGCGGAAATCTCTCAAGGCTGCTTTTCTTAAGGATCAATCGACGCGTACACTGTACACTGTATAGAACCCGGGAGACTTGATATGCATGAATGTGTTAACACTAAGAAAACTCTTCCATATAAGGAAGGTACATACTACAAGCAAGTCTTTTGCGTCAATTCTTTCTTTCTTGTCATGATTTTCATCAATACAAGCAATATATAGATGAAACAGGTAAAAGATGTCGAGCTGTTAAAAAATGTATTTTGCTATCTTACAACAGAAAAACCTTTCTCTCCATCCCTACCCTTATAGGCATGCACCAGTAACTTGCAAGCTCTTTTAACTATACCTATTAAATGTATGAACCATTAAGTGCTGCATAGATGTGAAACCTGTTTGGAAAGCTACATTTAAGTTACTTAGGAATTATTGTTTTAAATTGCTGATTTCTCCACTATTTTTATTTCCTTTTACAGACATTAGCTGAGCCGTATTGTATCAATAAATTTCATTTTCTTTTAAAACAAAAATTGACTTTACCGCACCTTTAAGGGGGTGGGGAATCATGGCTGCTGGAAGCATGGATTTGCAGGGAGCACCTCGTCCATGTATGAGTCGCTCGTGCAGACTGAGTATCAGGCCTATTCCCATGCATTGACAGGAGCTGCTCAACCTGGCTCCAGGCGTGTCTAGGCATACAGGCATCAAGAGCTACTCACCCTGACTTATGAGCATTTTGATAAGGGCTAGGTGGGACTTATTGTGAGCCTTAGCTATACTCCACAGTAGAATGATTTCATGAAATTACATGAAGGGAATGCATATATATCCTAGATAGCATCCGAATTACACCGGGATGTGGCCTGGCTGTAGACGGGGATAAACTACGGTGGCAGGATGCATCCAAGGCTGTCACTTCACCAGTGTCACTTGTGGAGGGAGAAGTCTCCAGAAAATGTACAATTCACTTTCGCCATTCCTCTCAAATAACACAAATTTAAGAGAGAAATGAGGTTCAAAATACAGTTCAATATAATCAAACAGATCATTTGAATCAAGACAATACCTAATATACTCAGATATACCTAGTATTTAGCAATTTTCAGCCTAATTTAGCAGAATTTACTTAATGTGTAGAGCTGGTGAGTGTACATTTTCTGACGACCGGGCACCCTTGCCATTGCTGCGTTGAGGACATGGATGGGTGGGACATTTCTTTGTCCTCAAACAGACAAGGCCGGTCCAAGGGTCAGTGGGAGAGATCAGGAACGATGCGACCACCGTTCACTCTGAGTTTGCCCACGTCCTTTGCAACTGTGGGTCATTTTTTGTGCCGCCACATGGTCAATACTTTCTGTCAAGGAAACTAACGAATAGATATATGAGTTCAAATTGGCAGAATATGAATTCATCTGGTTCAATTTTACTCTAGCTTAGGTTTCTAAACCATTATATTGGACCAAAGAATTCATCTATTCTCTTCTTAGTAATATCTATGCTATTATTATAAGGTCATAGGGAGAACATAGGCCTACGGGCCTAATCGTCCGAAAATGTAGCTATAATCGCCATCTCTATGCATTTGGTAAATTCTGAAAAAATTGGCTGAAGAATTCTAAATACTAGATGGATCTGAGTATATGTTGGTACTGCATTGATTGAAAAATTGGTTTGGTTATGTCAAACTGTATTTTGAAACTCATTATTATCGAAAATTTGTGTTATCTCAGAAGATATGCGAGGACAAACTGTAGGCCTACATTTTCAGGCAACTTCACCCATCACCCTGCAAGGGAAAGTGAAGCAATGCCTTAATCTAAAACTCAATTAGCTTCCACTGTTCCCTCAACATTATCCAGCATCCCCAGAGTCTGAACCTGTTTAAAACCCATTCAAACCCCAGCCCACCCACGCCGTTCCCCATTTGTCCTTCTCCTCCAGTTCTCTCAGAGGTCATGCACATGTCCTGCCAGCTGCCATCTTGTTTGTTTGCCCCATGTGACCTGTCACGTGCTACACAGCCAAGGCAATGTTCACACTAGGGGGTGTAAAAAGCAATTTTTCCTGGTGCTGAGGAAGCAGTCTTGTAAGGTTTCTAATAATCATGCTTATAATGTATACATGCGATACTCCCATTCACATTGTCCTATTCACAATCCGGTAAACATACATAGAATGCCTTCTCAAGCATCATTAACCTCCATTTAGCATACAAAATCCTATCGAAACTTGTCAATGTTTCAGGCTTTTAATTTGTCCATTTCATTAGAGGTCTATACCATATTTAATACACATACAAGAAAATGCATGATCCGTTATGTATGTGTTTAACCATTGAGTTATATAAGTTATAAACCATAAAATTTACATTAGATTATTTCACCATAGGCCTAGATATGAATTCTTTCTTATTTAACATGTATTACTACTAAGAATACATCTCTGGTAATACTTCCTGTGGAAAATGTCTCAAGAAAAATATATATGATCATTTCCTCACCAGCTTAACTGACTAATACTTCTTTCACCAGGGTTACATATAAAATTATCTTCACTGTACCAAACGTGTTTTAGGAAGAGCAACAGTGATTTGGGATTGAAAGATCGTACAATGTCTTCCCCACAAAAGATTGCAATTGAACTAATGTAATATTTAATTCATAATTTCCAATTGCCATTATATACGAGAACAGATTTGTGCATGGTTGTGGAGTTGGTGACCTATGTCAACATAGTTATTGGACTTGCCTCGATTTGTTTGCTTCACCATCATACGATACAAACATTCATCATTCTTGACAAGGACTTGACACCCCCTCCCCCCTCCCCCTCCTCCCTCCCCCCCCCCTCCCCCTCCCTCCCCAGTTAAGTCCATGCACATACCCAGTAGCTTACATTAGTCTCAAATGGTTTCATTGTTAATCGCGAATGATCCAGTGCACATCACCCAAATCCCCAATGATCACATAACAAAAAAGGCATTGAGTCAAGGGGGAGAGCTTTATTTTCACTAGTGTGACAGCCCCCTGCCATACCTCACACACTACTGATATATCTGTCAATTACCCGGCCACACCGTGTCGTGAACCCGCTGTCAATTTACATGGAAACATGATGTTGATATTTCCCAGTGGGCCTTCTTGTGTCGTGAGTGACTTCACTGCTTGAGGAACAATCCATATACGCAGCTGGCATTTCTACTAAATAATGCCAGCCTGTGTAGATATGGCGATGAGGGCCGAGCTTTGTCTTGGAAAGCCAGGCGATTTATGTCAGGCTTTGCAACGTTGATAAATTAGTTAGGGGTGGTGAATCTAGACCTTGACGTTTTCAGTTGTTAAGCCTCTACTGTTGAGAAAAAGAGAATTATATATGAGAGAGTATTTTTTTTCTTCAGAAAATGATGCATATTGTGTATATATCAATGCGTCTTCATGGTTCAGTATACAGATACCGAGCTCAATTTGTAATCGGTGGTAGTTTGAAATCGAAATGAAATATTTGACCTATAATATTTCATCTTTTCATTTGGGATGTGTCACATACATGTGTCATAAATCGCAGCGTTGATATTTTTCAAAGTGTTTTATGCACAACATTTCTTTGTAGCAATGTTATCATATCTAGTACTTTCAGTCGTATGAAGCCAAGTAACAAATCTCAAGATAGTGGATTAAATACGTTTCTATAAGGTCATCCCATTTTGAAATTAAGATTTGGCAATTAAAAATCAAACATAAAATATAGAAATACTTGGTCGATTTCCTAAATGTTTATATCGTTGGAATCCACTTATTCTCTTCTTTTCAAATTTATATGATGGTATCTCAAAATTGTTTTCTAGTGAATTTAGACACTTCACTAGTTTTGCCGTTTTGGGGAATTACCTTAAGCGATGTGTTCTGCCTGCCTGTCTGTGTGTTGCATGTGAGTCCGGTAGCCAGAAAATGTACAATTAGCCTTCACCAATCCTCCCAAATAACTCATATTTGAGAAACAAATGAGGTTAAAAATACAGTTTAAAAAAACTAAATAGACTCAATCGAAAAAGACGAAACGCAATAACAAATATACTCAGATGTATCCAGTATTTATCATTGTTCACCCTAATTCACCAGAATTGACTAAATGTGTAGAGCTGCCGATTATACATTTCTGACAACCTGGCCCATACCACACGCATTGTGGCTATTCAGGTACATTTAGGCCTATTGTTGCAGTTGTTGCCTCCATTGTTCGCTGGTAACCACGCATACATTCCCGTTGTCCTTTTCTTCAATAATGCTGGAATAGACCTGAGTAGGATGAGAGGACAGAAATTGACAAAGACCAGACAAAAAGTAATGCGAGTTTGTGAGCCAGGGCTCGACTGAATGAATCCATACAGACAGTTTCCAAGAGATCCCAACAGGTGGCTAAACGCCTTTTTGCGGGATCACGAAACCGACAGAACCCGTAAGCACGCATGCAAGCCCCACTATAACAATGAGCAACAGGCCCCCGTACAACAATGCACAAGGCTCGTATCACGCATTTATACTATGAGCTCGTGAATAATAAGGAGTCCCTGCAGTACTGGTAGAAAGTAATTATTTAACGACTTAGGGCGATACTTTTTGTGGTGATGAAGAGAAAGAGGATAAGGATTGCCAAGTGGAACCTGTCTAATAAGCTTTGTTATCCACCACAAGCTGTAGTAACGAGCCCGGCAATGGACGCTTGCCGCCGCCTCGTTTTCTTGGCCATCAAGGTTTTCATGTCGCTAATGCTGACTCGGGGCTGCCCTGCGCGTCATCAACTTCTCTCTCACTCACGACGTCACTGCTACGTGTTGACGAGATGATGATATCGTTAAGTCGGCCAGAAAATGTACAATTCACCTTCACCAATCCTCTCAAATGACACAAATTTAAGACAGAAATGAGGTTCAGCCTAACCGAACAGAGTGTTTGAATCAAGGCAATACCATATATAATTACATGTCTAGTATTTACCATTTTTCAGCCTACTTTAACAGAATTTTCTATATGTGTAGAGCGGCTGATTACATTTTCTGACGATCTCACTAATAGAATGATCTAGGAATATCTGTGAATACATAGTCTGATCTGTTGTAGATCTGCGATTGGAGTGGTTTTTTGGTAGAGTATAGACCGTAGTGTTCATCACTTTTACTATGGAGTAGTTATTTTGCTATGTTAATTAAACCAGAATTTCATCAAAGGAATTCATGTAATAATATCATTTCATAGCATCTTCAGTTTAAAGTCTGATCATGATAATGATAAACGCAGCTTTCTATAGTAACAGCACAACGATACCAGGGGCAGATAGTCAGAAAGTGTACAATTGGCAGCGCTACACATTTAGCAATTCAGCTATATTGGGCTCCTTCGGTTCCTTTAATTTTAACTGTATCTTCAATCTCTTTTTTGTCTTAAATTAATGTTATTTCTGAGGGATTGTGAAAGTTAATTGTACATTTTCTAAGGACTTCAGCCTCAAGAGGTGACACTGGTGAAGTGACAGCCTTGGGTGCATCCTGCTACCGTAGTTTTTTTTTTTTTTTTTAGCAGTGTGCATAATTTCACAAAATCGTTCGATGACGGGCTTCCTATTGCCTGCTGATATGATAATGAATGTGAATAAATATGAGATGAACTTGCCTACAGCCATCCCACATGCCAGTGTAATGTGGATGCTACCTAGGATACATGTAGGCCTACATTCTCTTCATATAATTTCAGGAAATCATTCTACTGTGAGGTGGCAAATCACTCTGAATTCAGAAATTCAAAATTCCATGATCAAAATTGGAAAATCTTGATAGCGTGATGTAGCCGTAATATGACATTAGCTGAGATTGACTGCCTTTGTGTGTGAAGAAAATAGAATCATGTTGTCACGTTCTGGGGCAACAGCAGGCCCCTGACTTCATGACTTCTATTTATATTTATCGCACTGATATGTGATTTGTTCCAGAAAAATGATTCTCATGTCGCGAAAAATGGATTTTCTGATACCATCATATTTAAAAGATGAGATCAAGGGGATTCCAACTATGTTACCGTTTCAGATATCTAATGAGTACTTACATATTTATTATGTTTGAAAAAAAGTTAGCGATAACTCTGGATGGACAATTGTTAGACCTAGAGGTAGCCTATTCACTTGTAAATTAATTAAATAATTATACGCTTTAAAATGACCTAAATAATGCATAGACTTATTCAAAACACAGTCTTGAAATTTACCACATGTAGTCATACTACCACCACCCCAAAAATGAAAACAGTGCAACAAAGAAGATCTTGTGGATAACACATTTTGAAAAATATCAATTTTCCGACGTATGACTCATTTCTCGGGTAACCCATCATATAATATGTCCCCACCTCCTCATTAACATGTGAACGTCAGGTAACATGTAGTAACATGGCAATTGGTTTTTCGCTTCACATGCTCTCACCATCATGCATGCATTGAGTGGCGAATAACATGATCTTATGGTATCACTCTAGGCCATTATAACCAAAGGGGGCACATTATGCTATGCAAAAACGGCACAGAATAACCTTATCCTCTGTCATTTTTACCCAATTTCACAGACAAAGCTCATCAAACTATTGGGACTAAGGGATAGCATCAGCTCACCCTCCATGAACGAGGCACATTGAATGGGAATAATATGGGTAATGTAGGGATCAGCAGGGCCTGTTGCATAACAAACCCTTACTTAAACATATTTTGCTCATGTAGTTTACCTTGCAAAGACGCTAGCTGGCAAGAAACATTTAGGGAATAAATTTGAATAAATACACACAATGCAATTTTGTATTTTGACAGTTGGAATTTCCAGGCAAAGCATGAAAAAATATTGGAAAAAGCTATTTGGACTAGCAGAATCTTACCAAATTTAGTCATATTATGACTTATAGGACTGGATTCATTGATATTCTGCTGCTGTTAAAGTAGAGACAGTCGGGCAAAAACAGTCGATAATAAGTGAAGTCATCATAAGAAAGGATACGCGAAGGGGTCCTCCAATTACAAATAGGGACGCTTTAGGAGCCCTGTATAAAAAACAACTCGGCAGAATCGTCTAAAATTTCAGTCAAATGACTTTTAGATGGGTTGGAAAAGACTAGAGGAAAAATGTAGAAATATGTTGTTTCTTACCTACAATAACTGAGAGTACAGCTTTAAGTAAGGAGTTGTTGTGCAACCGGGCCCAGACTATGTGCTCTAGACATACCACCATTTCTGGATGGCCCAGCAACCAGCGTTGTTCTTAATCACGATTTGTGTTACATAAAGCACGATTATACCGGGCGATAATATGCATTAATACCAGCAAAAGTGGGGAATTTCAAAGGTTAACGACCAATAATTTTACTCCTCGCTGTCAGTATCAATATGAATGGAATGTAAAGCGGGCGATGGATCTGGTGTTCATTGTCATTCTTATTTTTGTTTTATTGTTGCTGGGACAGGAATGTGGTTGGGTCAGGCGAGCCTGAATGTTCACTGGTTGATGTAAACATGTCCCAGTCTATGACTCCAGTCTGTTCTACAACCAGGGTCACTTAGGGTACCATTGTTGCATAACAGGTGAGTGAGATTGGTTGCTTTACGCCCTTATCAACACATTTAATAAGGTTATATTAAGGGCGGGGGAGCTGAGAGGGAGGCAGTTTATGATCATACCCAGGAAATAGAGATAGAGAAGAAGGGAGAGAGAGACAGAGAAAAGAGACAGAAAGGCACTTTGTGGTCATACCCAGGACCAGTTGTTGCAGAACATATCCTTTCGTGACATCTGCTTACTTACTTTGACTTGCTCAGCAGGTGGTAAGGCTCTTTTGGAGGAGGAATTTTCTATATAGACAATGCTAATTTGTATTACTACAGTAACAATCTCTCATATATAATTTGGGTGCTATTTGTCCGGTTGCCTTTGCTACAGGGCTTCATATATAAAAGTCCACACTTATATAAATATTATTCTTTTTTTTTTAGTTTGTTGCATCTATTTTTAAAAATTTACTTATGACATTGAAATCATGCATGGACGTTGAGATCATAGACTCTTGCTTCACTTTTGCTTGAAACTCCTCTTCATAACAATTGTTTCGCCTATAAATTGGGTCGTATAAGCTCTTTGAAAACGTTACCATCTCAGATGTTTATTTTAACATTTTATTTTGCCATTTCATGTAGTCTTCAGGCTGCCGTTAATTCAGCGAAATATATATATATAGTGGAAACAAAGAAGGGAAATTTATGAAACAGTGGGTCAAAAGTCCATCGAAGTTACAGAAAGGATTTGAATTATACTTAACTAAGTAGCACCGGAATAGTTAGCACCAGATTCCTGAACATCTATTGGCATATCCTTTGTCCCTTCCTTCTCTACTCATCCCCTCATATTTCTCTTTTTACAGCATTTCTCACTTTATACACATATATACGTATACAAAGGAGTCCTTCTTATTAGAGTCGGGAGTGAAGTATTATTAAAACACATTTACAGTTTGGAAATCTCAGAATTCTTTCCTGCAGCGGCTTTACTTATTTCCATCGACCGATCCAACTTAAAATTCTTATATCTATAAACATATAACAACAGCAGAATATTGATAAAGTATTCAGTCCTATAAGTCACAATAATCATGTGTAACTCTTGTATAAATATATAACTGCAGCAGAATTCAGTCTTATGAGTCATAATATGAGTAAATCTGGTTTAAGATTGTTTTTGTCGTAACAGCTGAGCATTTTGAACATTTTATCATTTTTTAAATCAATCAATTTAATATAAATTTTGTTTGAGCACAGAGAGAGATGCAATGACTTCTCACGTTGGTGGTATTAACACAGAGTCGTAAGAACTTGTATAAGACAATGGCAGAGAGAGGAGGGAGAGGAGGATGCAGGCTGGCTTGGCTTACTGCCAATTTGCTGATAGCCTCACTACTTGTTGGTGTTCATTAATTAAGGCCGTCAGCCAGCCGACATGTCCCTGTGGAGGCTGGCTATACAGGACGGTACCGCTCCCTCTCATACAAACTTAAATGGACTGATATTAAGCAAACATCCACTTACAATAATAATCCAATAATAATCAACACGGCCCGTCCTATATATATTATGTGTGAAGGGGGAATCCACTATAGGTAATATACAGTTCACCTTCACCAATCCTCACAAATAACTTAAATTTAGGACAGAAATAATGTTCAAAATATAGTTCAACATAACCCAGCAGATGTTTTAAATAGGATTTATACTCAGATGTGCCAAGTATTTTTTTTACCATGTTCAGCCTAATATAGCAGAATGCATTAAATGTGTAGAGCTGAGGATTGTACATTTTCTGCATTTGGAACGCAGTTGGAATTTGCATTGTTCTATTCCAGCTCTCGAGGTCAGTGACCTTGCTGGTCAAGCAGTGGTCTGCCCAAGTCCTTAGACAGTCAGAAACTATGTGTATTATAAATAGTTTCTTTTTATTTATTTAATAAATTGCATTGAACAAACTTTCACATATTTTGTTGGGATATTTTCAGTTGTCCAGCTTCTGCTTCACTTTCAGTTTCGTTTGTTTTACTAACAATAATTGAAACCGGTTTTTCTAGGGTTTGTCGGTCTATATCGAAATAATGGAGATCTATACGATTGGGATTGCTCATATGGTCCATTGGCATACCGATCTAACCTCTAAGCCTTGACATTATACCCACCTCCATTGAGGCTATCTGGGCCTTTACCCATCCTCTCAAAGTACCCACATTTAAGACAAAAATGAAGTTCAAAATACAATTTAACGTCACCGAACAGATTTCTTTTTATCAGAGCAACACCAAATATGCTCAGATATACCCGGTATTTATCATTTTTCAGCCTAATTTAGCAGAATTGACAAAATGTGTAGCGCTTCCAATTGTACATTTTCTGACGCCCTGGCCCATCTAAGTGACATAATAGGGATGCTTCAATGTCATGTATACATTTACTTATACAACGCTCAATGTTTTCTGACTAATGCTTTTCGTCCATGCAAATATTTAATCAAGTTTTCATAACTTTATATCATCTCCCATCATCATCATCTGCATCATCATCTGCATCATTAGGGAACATAAATGCACCAGAATATGTGATGTCTCACAGAGAAATGCGTCTAAAGTCGCAAACAAAGATTTCACAATTTAACTATTTGTGGGAATCTTTCAATTGTCGGTGTGTGTGACCCTGTCGGTCAAAATTAATCAAATGCACCGGATTTCAAGTCTCTACTGAATATCTCTATATTTTTCTAACACTGTCCTCAGGGAATGTATTTCACTACTGTACTAGTGACTAATGTTATACATATGAAGTAAAAGAGCTTTATCTATGGCCATAATACACAGCAATATCGCATAAACAATAGAGAAATACTGATTAGATTTCCTAAAATTTGACATCAACATTGGCGAACATTGGAATCTACCTGATCTCACCCTTTTGGATATGAAATCTCAAATCAATGTTATGTGACTTCTGACTCATATCTCTGTGACACATCAGATATAGATGTCTTGTGTATTGGCATGTTTTGGTTGACAGGCGATATATCTGGTACACATCCCCACGTAAGCTGATCCATGAATAGACTAATTAATGTCATGTTGCTGTCAAATGTATTCATCATTATTTTAATTGATATTCATTCGTGACTGCATGCGAGGCTAACCATAGATCCATGGTATTGTCTGGGAAGTTTTAGCATCCACATCTAGGCCTGAATGCATTGTATAATTTTGTATAACTTTTATGTAATTTCAAAGTAGAGTTTCTCTAGTGAAATCTGAGGATGCTTGTCATCTCTCACACCAAAGATGGCTTGATTGTAATACTAGTATTACAGCCTTCAAACTTGTGTACTGATAACTAATTCGTCTATTTATATCGTCAGGACTCTTCAGCTCATGTTCTGCTTCTAATTGAAATAATTCAAAACAAAACAAAGCATATTATTATTGTAACATGTCAAAGCCTGAATAATAGCCATCGACACCAACTCTATCATTCCACCATTCTAGATAGAGTTGTCCATACAAACAATGCCAAGTCACCAGCGTCGAACTTCATGTGTTTGAAGGGAGAAATACTATAATCACTATACCTGGAACTAACTCTCCTTAAAGCTGCATGCATTCTGAGGCATACGACGCAAATTTACTCATATTCTGACTTACAGGACAGAATTTATCAATATTCTGCTGTTTTTACTCATGTTGTGACTTATCAATAGTTTGCTGATGTAAATATGGAGTCGAATTGGAGTCGAATTCGCTGAGAGAAAACGGCCGCCGGTTAGCAATAATATGTGAAGTCGCCTCAGGAAAGAATTTCGCTGGAGCACCAAATTATCAATGAGGACTTGTATGAACCCCTATAGCAAAGGAAACTGTAAAAGATCCTCCAAAGTTTTTGTTCAATGTCTTTTATATGGGCTGGAAAAGAACGTAACAAAAAGGAGGAAATCTATATTTGACCAATGTTCCCTGAGAGTGCTTTGATATATGAGTTGTCCTTATGACTTGTACTGATACTCCCTGGTAGACCTTCAAGGCAATTTTCAACATAGATCTATACCACTTACAATGGTACCTGACAATATTACGCACTGTATAGAATTATTCTTATCTGATTTTTACCTTATTTACTTTCAATTATATTTCTTTATTAGGGACTCTCAGGATATTAAGACCTTCCGTTATCATAGATGGGGATTATTGACATTTCCGGCAATAAGTTATCATTATTATTACGATGTACTTGACTAGAAATACACAATAATTAATTAATAAAATACATATGTAAATCAGGTCCTAACCAAATTATTGGCCGGTGAACTTTGTAGCTAGGAACTTGACACTCCGCTCCACCTACAGAACCAGCAACAGAAACAACAACAACAACATTTCCCCATCACACTACATCATTCCACAGAGCAGGAACAGACCCTGGTGGGAATAAAATAACATCAAAAACCATTTATGGAAAGCGTTTTGACAATATTCTGTTGCGGATGCAGTCCATGCAGTGCTGTTATTGGAACCGACGTAACGCTAATCTTTCATCTAAACTAGAATTCAAAAGATAATAGCCAGCTCCATGGAACCGCGAGATTGATATCAACTCTAAATGGTTCCCAGCAATGGGGGATAAATCTTGATTCCTGGTTTCAGTATAATTTTTGACAATTCATAACTATTTCCATTCTAGGGACCCCCCAATTCGGGCCCTGTCAGTTATGTTCCCTATCGCAACTGATAAAGTAAAGCTGTGGGACCATTACATTACTCTCTGCCTATTTCACTTCTTTGTGCCAAGAGTTCACTTTGATTGTATCGCGCGGTATGATGTCTGCGGCAGGGTTTCGTTTATTGGACTAAAGGTCTGGCAGGATTATACATTTTTGTGGGGGGACTTATGTATAGGCTGGTGGAGCTTCAGGGATTTAAAGATAACAAAAAGCTTCAGTTTGTGTTTATTCCCTCAATAATATAGCTACATTTATCATTAAAGCTGCACTTTCAGTTAACATTGGTAAAACACTTTTCTACTTTTCGTTCTGTTCTTTACGAACCCAAAGGTCTTTTGAGAACAATTTTGGACGATATTGTTTTGTTGTTTTTGCTACAGGACTTCATATAAAAAGTCAATATTTATATTTGGTGGCCCATTGAAATTCTTCGCTGCAGTGACTAAGTGACTTTTAGATCTATGGGTTGGCAAAAAACTGAACAAAATGTAGAAAATCTTGCCGATGTTAACTGCAGCATGCAGCTTCAAGCACCAAGAAATCAACATTTACACATTTATCTTCTAAACGTTTGTCATTGTTCTTGTTAATCCAATGCTTGTTGTCTGATTTTTGCATATAATCATTATGTATATTTTCTCTTCTTTCAGGTATGTTCCATTCTTGACTCATACGTATAAAGGACGGATGGGTGAGTACTGAAGTCATGCCCTTTACAAGGGTCAATTGCTAAAGTTGCTTTTTAAGTGTTGTTTCAATCTGTTCCAACCCATCCAAAAGTCATTTTGACCAACATTTTTCAGGATTTTGTCTGTTTTTTTCTTTTGCTACAGGGCTTCATATTTTGGGGACCCACCAAAATCCTTTCCTGTGGTGGCTTCACCTATTATCGCTCACACACCCTTTTACAGTCGCCTGATTCTACTTCAAATTCTGTTATTAGCATATATAACAGCTGCAGAATATTGATAAATCCAGTCCTATAAGTCATACTATGAGAATACAGCTTTAAGTATATAACAGATATGAATCATCCGATCAATCTTTAGAAAGGCATCTCGTCTGTTATTCCCATCCCGTGACTTCACTTAAGATTATGATAACCTGGCAATTATTTACTAGTGAGATGAATCAGTTTGAGTTCATGAAGGAAGACTTTCCAATAGCTGCCCATGATAAGGTAGACCTGGTTGTTTCCAAGAGGGGTGTTGTACCTAAACTGTAGTGCCATAGAAAGTGGCTGAGTTATTGCCACTATTGGCATAGATCATGCCATGTATTTGTGTCCCACAGTTTATTTATAATCAAACGATACTTTTATAGTGTTCCTTTGAGTTATGTATATATACTCCTTAGGATAACCTCATAAATGCATAGATTCAGTACACAGTCTTGAAATTAGTGCATGTATTTATGTTACTAACAGCACTAAACACCCCAAATATGAAACACTTTAAAAATGGTAAATTCTGTGACTTATGTCTCATTTTTCTGCAATGCATCACATTCATGCTTCTTTCAGATATAGAAACTCCTCGCCTCCCTTCACTTGATATTCTAGTCTATAGTACATCAACCCACCTGGGCCCGAGTATGGACAATATCTGCGATTCTATGGCTAGTTACTGGTGCCTACGGGAGGGATTTGTTCACTAGTTATGGAATAATATAGAAACCAATCACTTCCCATTCAATGAACAATGGGAAAATTGCGAAGAGTAGCGCAGCATCTTGGCAAGGCTGACCTTGGACTGAAGGTCCCCGTGCTTTCCCCCAGATAGTAGAAATTAGGTTGATGAATAGGATATTGACATGGAACCAATGTGTGTAATACCTAGTGGCCCAGACTTGGACCAGACCTGCGCTCTAGTCTGGAGCCAATCCTTCATCTGGTCAGACACTCTGCTTCCCTAAGTCAAGTCTCTGGGTAGCCATGGACTTGAGGGATTTTAGGACCAAATCCATGGGTCAGATCCTCAGAATTCTGCTAAATTGGGTAGCAATATTATAAGTACTAGGTATATAATTTGGTTACGTTGAACAGTAATCTGAAGCCCATGTCTGTCTGTTCAGCATAGTCCAACCTGTTGGCAAACTGTTTTGTCCGTTCCCAGACCTATTTTCTTCTCATTCTACAATATGTACAATATGAACTGAATGTGGTGAGTTATAAGTTGCGAAATAGAATATTTGATGATGGTAAACATTAGGACATCGAATACGTATTTTGTTTGCAAAAATAGTTAGCGATATTTCTGTGCAGTCAAATAGTGAAATGTATTCACTTAGGATGATTGATGATATGATATTGGTAAAAACATTCTTGCAAATTTCGATAAAACTAAATATTTGTAGGACAGATTTTAACTAAATCCATCCCAGAATGCACTGTCAGATACACAGGGGCACAGGTATATTCCCCTATTGGGCAGGCAGGTGTCGAGTGATTGACGGTTATGTGTGGGGGGAGGGGGGGGATATGTCTGGGCTCGTTAATATTATCCTTATTTAAGACATATTCTATGGCTGTACTTGTTTAGAATGAATAGTGAACCCATCACTTATATGATGAGCATTCAGGCTCGGTGATGGATGGATGGGGTATATCGTCGTTCTGGGAGCATCAACGTCTGGGTGAATTCACCTGATAATATATGGGTCAGATTTTCAGAAAATGTACAATTGGCAGCTTTACACATTTAGTAGTTCTGCTAAATTAGGCTGTAATTTGGTCAATACTAGGTACATTCGTGTATTTATTCGGCATTGTATTGATTCTAGCAAACTGTTTGGTTAGGTTGAACTCTATTTTGAACTTTATTTTCGTCTGAATATTGGATTATTTGAGAAGATTGGTGAAGTTGAATTGTACATTTTCTGAAAATCTGACCCATATACAATTTGCCTTCACCAATTCTTTCGAAAAGCTTAAATTTAAACAGGAAATGAAATACAGTTCAACATATATGGGAATATATATGGGGATTTCTTTAATCAATGCAATACACAATATGTATACTCTTATTTACCAAATATTTATCATTTTCAGACTAATTTGTATTCCAGTTTGATCCCAATTTTATTGGTACTTTCTAACTATTATCGCAGTACAACCAGCGCGTCTAAGGCCATCCTATGGGAATATCTAATTATTTGTATGACTAATCATCCATCCAGATACAAACATAAAAGGATATACTTTTTCTTAAAGGATAACACCCATGGAATCGGCTTGATCTCATCTTTAGATATGATGGTATCTCAAAATCCTTATTTTGCGACCTGTGGCTCATTTCCATGTAACACATCACATTTGTACATACATGGTGACGACCTGTTCTATATATATATATATATATATATATGGACCTGCAAAGTGATAGAGATGAGATCGATCAGATCTACCAGGAACAGCTGTTCCTCGGTGCATCATTTCACCATCTATCATGAGGTCAATGAACTACCATTCTACTCTATCTAGATTCTGGAGATAACTCAGGCTTGACAGTTTACTTTACTTTTGACATTCAACAAATAATGGGACAGACCAGAGAGCGATGCTGTAAATCTACTTCATGGATTATTGTGATAGTGAATGTACAGGGGCCTGCGAATAGTGAACGCTACATGATAAGGCAGAAAAACAATGTCATTAAACAATTTATATTATTTCTGAGGACTCAGGTGTGACACTGTCAGTTTCCTTTAACTATTGCTTATTTTTATACAACATTATATATAACAGAAATTTAAGGGAGACAAAAATGCTCCCAAAATGAGGTTCAAATACAGTTTAACATATATTTAAACGAACAGAATAATCAACACAAGACCAACTATATTTCCGCAGACGTTGTCATTTTCTAGCAGAATTTAGCAGAATGTACTAATGCGTAGAGCTGCAGATACTAAAAATAAAATTTATGGAGGTAATGTATGGTGATAAACTGTAATAACTTGTAGTAGTAAACAGTAGGATTTAGGTATTGTAATTTGTCATTATCATAAGTTTTTTGTGAGCAATTTCTGGGAATAATTGTCTTTGATCAAATAAAATTTAGTAAAAGGAATAAGGAAGAGGGTCGATAAAATTATATAGCACTGGTATACACATTGTACATTCAAGGCTAGGATTCTCATCATTTAACGTTTTATTCTTCACTGTTAAATTTCATTTTGACACTAAAATGTAAGTAATCGTGTCTAGGCTCACAGCCTTTCTGACCAGATAAGAATGGTATGTCAGTGACTGGACGCCTACTGTGCCAATGGTTGTCCTGACCCTGGAGTATATGCATTCTATTGGCATTTTGCAGTCAGGAGCGAGAGGCTTTCCCTTAGTTTGGAGGGACTCTCCTACTCTGAGCCTAGACTGAACAGAATTTCCCTCAGTTTGGAGGGACTCTCTCCTCAACTCTGAGCCTAGACTGGATCAGCGAATGATGAATGCTACATTGGTAAGAGAAATATAGACTGATTCAGTGAGTGGTTTTATATTGTGGCATTAAACACTTTATATTCTGGCCATCAGTCGTTGATGGCTTCTTGTAAGTGTGTCTGCGAGTAGAAGTGATTGATGTAGCCGCGCCACAGTCAATCATTACAGGAAATCCTGCTGCTAGGCTTTCCTACTGAAAAACATGTTTACAGGTGTTAACTGGTTTAGTGTCACCATAACCTTCCTCCAGGCTTCTAATATGATTATCCAGAGGGTTTCCATGGAAACGTGGCATGATTTTGTATGCTGGTAACGTGATCCAACAAGCCTAGATTGGATTGATTGATAAAGCATTGGTGGCGACCAGCGATCCATGAAAATAGCAGTGTTCGGGGCGAATCCTGAATATTACAGAGTTATTAAAGCTGCACTCCCAGGTAACGTCCGTCAACAAAAAAAAGGCTACGTTCTGTTCCATTCATTTCCAACCCATCTAAAAGTCATTTGACATCTATTTTGAAGGACTTTCTCTAGTTGTGTTTCGCTACAGGGTTCATTAGTGTTCTCCTTTGCTATGGTAGTATCACGTATTATCGCTCACCAGCGCTCGTTTTTGTTCGGCTGATTCAATTTCAAAGTTTTGTATAAACTTATAACGGCAGCAAACTATTGATAACTTCAGCCCTATATGTGTCACGCAATCAATATATTTGGTGAGATATTGTTGTTGTAATAGCTGAGAATGCAGCTTTAATCCCCGGTACAAAATAGATTAGGGGTTTTTCACAATTAATGTGAATATTTATTATATGGCTATGGGGGAGCTGTTATTGATGGGGCTCATGTGATACATCTTCCTCTCTCAGATGTAAAAAGGAAAGCACACACGACAGTTATATTAAATGAGTTTCCCAGGGACCGTTTTATATTACCATTACCATTAATATTTGCCTTCCTCAGCTACCTTAAAGCTTCTTCTTGCTAAGAGGCTGGTAAGAAAATTGTAGGGAAGAAATTTTCTATACAGACAATGACAACTGTCCTTCCCACAGTAGACAGTCCCTATATAGGCAAGGCAAATTAGCTTAGCAAGGAACATTCCATCATTTGTCTGAAGTACTGATAGTTATGATCAAAATATAGATAATTAAATAAATATATGAATACAATTTGATTAGATTTGATAACGTTTTTATTCGCTCAAAAATCACGTATGATGGGTTTCTCCATATTCTCATCAGTAGTCTGTGTGGCATTACCATTGGTTTTATAATAAAAGAAATATATAAAAGAAATTTTACGCTATATTACATGTATTCCATGATACTATAATGATGCAGGCACAGTCTCCTAGAATGAATATGACGTGTAAATGCATGGTCTAGACATAATTATCCACTAAATGTGTAAATGAACCGTCTAGACGAAATCTTAATAAATTTCACATACAACTGACTACAATTCGTATCAGGAGCACCATCTGGCCTGAGTAACATAGCAGGGGAAACCCAATAGGGGGAGAAAATGATCCACCGCGATAAAAAAAAATCAATTTGTATGTTTATGTTTTCAACGTAAAAATACCTGGTAAATAAGTCAACGCCACTCAATCAATGTATGACGTACAACCGCAGCTGTTTAACCACCTCCTGTTATCGGGTTCACTTCCGGTCAAATTCCAATCATATTCTATAGACTCTATGTAATGGGCAAAGACGCCTTAAAATGTACAATTCGCCTTCACCAATCCTCTCAAATAAAAAAACAGAATATATTCAGATATATATGCGATGTGTCAAAGAAAGATGATTCTAAGTCACAACAAATGAATTATTTAGGAATATATTTAATACACTGTCTTGAAATTCGGTACATGTATTCATACGAATTAGTGCGCTAGATAACTCAAAGATAAAATCATTCCTACAAAAAAAATCTTGTGAATAAAACACTGATAAATATCAATTTTTCGACTTATGACTCATTTTTCATCCCATATGCACAGAGTATTAATCAGTTGTGAGCATCATTTGGCAGAATTTACTAAATGTGTAGATTTGCCAATAGTACATTTCTAGAGGTCCTGTCCTACTTGCCTGAACAGAACTGGTTCACACCCTGTCAGAGTTACTCCGCTGAAAAATGAAAACGTGAATTGTGCAAATTTATCACCTGGCAGTTGTTAGGGAAAAGGTTCATGAAGCCTTCAGGCTGCCGCCTATCGACCCAAAACACAATGTTCATCATTTACATGTAGCATACAGTCTAGGCTCAGAGTTGAAAGTCCCTCCAAATTAAGGGAAAGCCTCTGCAGTCTATGCTCAGAGTTGCGAGAGTCCCTACAAACAGAGGGAAAGCCTCGGGATCTAGTCTAGGCCCAGAGTTGAGAGAGTTCCTACAAACTGAGGGAAACTCTCTCGTTCCAAACTACAAAATGCATAATCCCTTTAGGAAGCCTACTCCAGGGCCGGATAAGCCATTAGCGCAGTAGGCGTCCAATCACTGATATGCCATTCCTATCTGATTTGAGAGGATGTGAGCGTAGACTGTAAATAAAAAAGTCTGAATCAAAATGATATTATAAGTTATAGAATGGGATCATTAACATATTGGCACCTGAACTATTAGCACTAGACCACTAAATATAATATATTGGCGCTTATAAATACAACCATTTACCCCCAGCTGTAGTATGTAAGAAGGACTCCTTGTTTGTGTTATATATAATGTAGTAATACATGGTATAAAAACAAAGATAAACGTATGAGCGTGCGTCGGCGGGGAGGGGGGGACTATGTGGAGGAAGGTAATAGGTAATATTGAAAAAAACTAAAACTCTTATAGGGAACGAAAAAAGAACGATCGCTCAGAAACGAAGTCATTTTGAAGTGTGGATCTAGTGTCTGCATGCACCAGGTGTGAGCATGAACTAGCTGGTTACGCCGGTGTCAGGAAACCTTAAGCTCCTCCATGTTGTAACCATTGCTTATGGTGGAACGTGGGAACAAGAATAATCTTCTTATTGAGTCAGGGTGTCAGAAAATGTTTAATTCGCCAATCCTCTCAAATAGCCCATAGTTTGCAAAATGTATGATCAGCAGCTCAACAAAAAAGGATAAAATACTGGGTATATCTGAGTATATATATATATCTGCTATTGCCTTGATTAAAATTACTCTGTCTGTTTATGTTGACGAGTATTATGTGCCTCGTTTTTGTATTACATAGTTTGTCTTATGTTATAAGTTGGTTTATAACTTGAATTTATATACTGTATATTGGAAAACTATTATTAAAAAAGAAAGAAATGAGTCCAACAAGAGATCGCAGAACAGAACGCTGATGTTACCTAATCCTCTTCCTAGACTTGCATACTACTGCCATTAATAAATTCAATAAGTAATAATTAGTGTTAATGATAATTTGGAATACTAATAATAATGTGGTTAATCCTTGTTACGTAATTCTTGCGTAGTGTAATTGATGAAGTAATTGATGAAGGCCTTCTTAAGGTGACTTCACCCATATATTGTTGTTTAATATAAATAGTTATTATAAACATTAACAACACTGCCTAGAATCATTTCTTTTTCTAAAACATGGTTGCATGCACCCTTCACCACCTCTGGCATCCTCCCAGCAGTGGCCCAAGTCCAAGCCTTCTGATTACATAGATTTTCTATAACCTATGCGGTCCCATTGACACACTCACTTTCTCAGGGACACAAGGTCTGTTACCATGGCAAACTTTATTCTGGCAAACTTTCCTGAATGCCAAACATGGCTCTGCGTAAGGTGGAGCAAGGTCGTCCAAGGCAAACCGGGTTTTTACAATCTTTTGGCATAGATGTCTCCATCGTCAGTGCTGGCTTTAAAACTGTTCGTGACAAAAAAAAGGATTAAAGTAAGGAACAGTGTCGGGTGTTGTTACAACTATACCAGTTCAAGTTAAAACACGCAGTGGATGTCTGATAAATTTCCTGGTTTATATGTGATGTGTTACAGAAAATTAGTGATATGTCGCAAAAAATGGATTCTGAGATATCATATTTGAAAAGATGAGATCAAGCGGGTTCCAATGACGGCAAACATTGGGAATCTATTATATATTTTCAATATTTTTCCCGGATGAAAACAAATGTTTACAATATTTCTTGATGGTAAATCACAAGTAAAATAGTTCAATATATTCTTACGAAAACCTCAGATATGCATAGATAAATTCAATAGTCTTGAAATCTGGTAAATATATTAATGCTACTAACAACGCCAGACACCCCAACATTCTGAGCAACAAACGTTCAAAAAATATCATTTTCGGCAAATTTTGACTTTTGACTCCTATTCCTGTGAAACATCACCTATGTATTTAGATGGAATACAATGAGAGGTTAGTTTATGGGAGGATATCTGTCATACCAGGAGTTAATCATCAGCCATAAGCAATGATGGGCACATTTCCACTCCTCATGAGGACTTGGTAGAAAGCACATTTATTTTCTTTAAAGATACATGCTCAACTGTTAACACCAACAAAATCTTTTCAAATGTACTCATAGTAATGACTTATAAATAGGACTGAATTCATCAATATTCTGCTGCTTTTATATATATATTATTACAGCAATTTAAAGTTGGATAGGCCAAGCAAAATCTGTTGCAGGTGAGCGATAATAAACGAAGTCATCGCAGAAAAGATGGAAGGGTTCCTAAAATATAATTGTTGACTATAATGAAACTCTGTAGCAAAAACAAGCAGACAAAATCCTCCAAAATGTTGGTCAAATGAAAGGAGCAAAAAGTAGAAAATATTTAGTCCTTCCCAACAACACGTTCAACAAGGTTATTCAAATTCTCCTGGGGATATATTTCTGAAGCTAATAGTGTCGGTGCATGAGGTAACGTGATAGTTTGGTTGTTATTTCAGAATTTCTCGTGGATTTATTTTACTGTTGAATAACATGGGCCTTATATGGCTCCCTGACAACTAAATATCCGCTATTGACTTGTGTTATAATTGGAAAAAAGTGATGTATGGCTACGAGTTCGATACAAAATAGTATCATAATACCCACATGAATGCATTTATCAATAATTGATGAAATTATTACATGCAATTTCGCGTGCTGTATTTGTATCCCATTCATGTAGAGATTGCGGCAGGATAAATTTTAATTGATCTCTCCCTGGAAATGGAAAGGTGGAGAAGAGTGTGGGGAAATTACAAACCTAACCACTTTGCATGTCTAGCTCCTCGACAAGGTGCTGTACTAGGCCCTGATTTTCTCAGCTCCAAGGAGTCCGTTGCGCACTTATTGCATGTCTACCTGCTCCCCTCATTTGTGATATGTTACAGGAAAATGAGTCACAAGTAGCAACCAAATTATATTTTTTCAATGTTTTCCCACAGGAACCTTTGCTCAGAATGTTTTCATTTCTGTGGTGTGTAGTGCTGTTAGTAGCAGTATTCAAGTTTGATATTTTTGAAAAAGAAATATTAACAATACTTCTGAATGGACAATTACTAGTGAAGAAGCTAAATAATAGTCCACAGGATGATAAATTTAATACACTAGAAACATCTTGAAATTTGGCAAATATATGGTTACAACTCGGAGCAGTAGATACCCCAAAACGACAACATTCATACAAAGAGATCTTGTGAATAAACCACTTTGAAAAATATCAATTTTGCGACTTTTGACTCATTTTCCAAGATCAACACTGATAATTCACTGGCAGCAAAGTATGATGAGTTGGATGCATTTTGGGCACCGTACAAGACTGAGGTGGAGTCTAAGAAGTAAAGGTTAATACTGGAACTCCCCCTGTACACCAACACCCTGGAGGAATTGGTTGCCATGGAGAACATAAAGTTAGGTTAGATACTCCCAGAATTGCCCCCTCGGTATACTCCCGTATTAACAGCATGTGTGTGGGCCTAGTCCCACCGTGTCAGTAGTATAGGAAATAGGGGGAACATCAGCAGAGAATAAGCAATCCACCTTCACCAATTCTCTCAAATAACCCAAGTTTAAGACAGAAATGAGGTTTAAAAATACGGTTTAACACAACCAGACATATTTATTGAATAAATACAATACACAATATACTGATGAACCTTGTATTTGTCAGTTCTCACCCTATTTTTTCTGAATTTAATTTAATTTTATTTCTAATTCTTTTTTGTTCTAGTTTACACCACTTGTGCTAAACCAGATCTATACACCTCACATTTTAATAAGCGATATCATAAGTTGCCATGGTGAGTAACTACATGGTGACAACTATTTTTGGCATTTTCCCCCTCCAAATCAAATCAAACATATTTCTGTTATCTTGTTGATACTTCATGACGATTCAAAACCAAAAAAAAGAGGTTTATATTACAATATTCTTCTATGCTAGGGGCATATATAAATGTTGGATGGAACTCGATACTATAGTAATTGAATATAAATTTATTGGAGAGTATTAAGAATGTTGCATGCAAGTCAACTATATGGCTCTAGAAATAGATTCATCAGGCGAATAGGTGTGTACGCCCATGCAGTCGACCAATGTGTCTTCATGGTAGCCATGATAGTAGTTAGGCAATGGATATTGGCTTTTGTTTTAGTCTATTTCTGTTAGTATACTCAGTGCTAATATAACAGAACCAAGACCCTCTGAGTTTCTGAGCACGACCCGAGGACACATCACTCAGTGTTAACGATTATTGACGCCACCTAGCGGGCCTTATTTATGGTGAAGTAGTTCAGTGGGCGCCCGGCGAGTGTCGCTGTGACCTCTCGGCTCTGACATCTGTCTGGATCAGGGGTAATGGGTCGAGGAAGGCAAGCCAGGTGGTTGGCTGGCCAACCAAAAACTACATATCTGGGGAAAGCCGCCTGAAAATGTACAATTAGCCTTCAACAATCCTCAAACAATGCCCAGACAGAAATGGGGTTCAAAATACAGTTCAACATAACCAAACAGATAATGTTGAATCAACACATTGCCCAATATACACAGATTATCTCAGAGAGTATTTATCATTTTTCAGCCTGATTTAGTAGAATTGAGTAAATGTGTAGACCATACATAAGTGTACATTTCCTGATGACCTGACCCATAATTGCACCAAGTCATTCCACCAAGTCAGACAAGGCTGCCTCTCGATACAACTATATCAGAAGCGGGAAGCCAGCACGATCTGTGAAATCAGTTAGAAGTTATTTTCCTTAACGAAGATAGAGAGATGATACATGAAGTGTAATAATGTAAGAATTATATATAGCATTGGAGGAACTTGGAAGAAGAAGGAGAAGACCAAATATTGGAATGTAAGTCAATGTTGGGCAGCCTGACAATACAGGGAGAAAGCCTTCATTCAACCACAAACATAGCTGCGGACCAGGAGAAGGTTTAATTTCACCATCTGCCCCCTCCTAGGGCCGGCTGGTGGATGAGGATATTTTATAAAATGGAAAATTTGGCATGGGAGTTTAAAGCAGCAAGCATGCCTACGCTGAGGTGGCCGCAGTCTACTCTGCGCATGGGTCCAACTTGAAATTGCCATGTATAGGTGTCGAGCAGAGAGATACCAATGGGAGCTACTAGAGTGGGTTGATGGGGTGGGGTGGGGTAGGGTGTGAAGGTGGGGTGGGTGTTTCTGTTTTGAGCAAGAATGATCTGGTGATTGCGGATTGGTTCTTGCAACATGACCAGCTGTTTGCAGGACAAAGTGTCCTTGGGGCTGATGCATAAGCTAAGTAAAGGATTTTTGTGGTATTCCTGCACCTCTGGGAAGGAAAAAATCCTCCCCATATGGAATTTCCACCTGGTAGGAATAGTCTGTACACAGAATGGTGGGCAGGAATTGTTATACCTACCCACCGAAGGAAGAATTCCCCCACACAATTTTCCTTGCCTTAGCTTATACAGAACTGAACCCTGGGGCCCGTTGCATGATACTTGAAGTTTCCTGCCTTAGCTATTTTTCCTTGCTGAGCAGCTTGTACGTAACTTTAAGGGAAGGAATGTGCTATACAGACAATGCTTAGGCTATATTCATACAGTAGAAATTCCCTACCCATGGAAAGAAAAATAATTTGAAGCTGCATTCTCAGCTATTGCAACAAGAAAACAACTTACCAAATTCACTCATATAATGAGTTATAGGACTAAAATTATCAACATGCTGCTGTTATATGTTGAGACAAACTCTGTAGCAAAAGCAACAAGACACAATCCTGCAAACCTTTGGTCAATTGACTTTTAGATGGGTTGAAAAAGAAGGGAACAAAACTAGACGGGTCAATCACCACTACCTGTATGATCAAAGCCTAATAAACACTTAGTCTGGGTCCCAGGATCCCTGTAGACAGACTCACTCTTTTCCTTTACAATAGTTCCTATGATATTCAATATAATATCTGGAAGCCTGCTATAACACATTGTGTGAGATGGGCTGCCCTTCAGGAAGCAACAAGAGGAGCTTTTATATGGGTTTATTATGTAGAGCGGAGTGAGATTGATGTCAAGTGTCCTCCCCACCGTCAACATCCAAGGGCAAATGTTAAACCATGCTCTGATTTATCGTCCTCGTAGATAATGGCGGCAGATCGTTGGCATCCTCTTAAGAATCTTAAGACGAAAAAAGCCATCGTTTACATACAAGGGAAGAGGTGGGTCAGGATTCAGGAAGCATAGCAGTGAAAGCAGGGTGAAGCTGATAGAAAATGTACAATTCGCTTTCATCGAACCTCTTAAACCTAAAAAATAAGGTTTGATATACAGTTCAGTATTACAAAACCGATTGTCCTTTATCAGTGCAACACCACCTACTTTCGGACGTACGGGGGAGTAGCAATTTAACAGTCTTTAGCCTAATTTAGTCGGTTTTACCTAAATGCGTAGCGCTGACAATTGTATATTTTCGGACGACCTGATCCATATAGATATATATAATAGACTATGTTCTACTTCACCTGAATTTGAGGGAAAATCAGAAAAGTTAGCCAAGTGTTTAGCGAAAGATAACTAATAGATTTACTAGGGAACTTGCAGGGGAATTGCGAGAAGCTCAGTTAAACCGAAAATCCAGGTAAACAGTCCAGGTCAAAGCTGCAATCTCAGCTATTATGACAAAGAAAATCTTAACAAATTCATACTCATACTATGATTTATAGGACTGGATTTATGAATATTACTATTACCGCTATGTGTTCATACACAAATTTGAAGGCAAATCAGGAGAGCAAAAACATACGCCAGTGAACGATAATAAGGGAACTCATCATAGGAAAGGATTCGGGCGGGTCCTCCAAATATAAATGAGGACGCTTTAAAAGCCCTGTCACATAAAGAACCAAACAGAATCCTCCAGAATGATAATTGGTCAAGCGACTGTAAAATGGGTTGCAAAAGACTGCAAGAAAATGTAGAAAATCTTAAGTTTTTTTTCCTGGCGTTAACTGATAGTGCAACTTTAAATGGAACACATTTATCCTACTCAATATTTAGCTCTCTTTAGCCCAAATTTCGGTTAATTTCTTTTCCCCTCAAATTCAAGTTAAGTGGAACGGAGTTCAGTAAGTGTGTCAACATGGAGGTGGATGCAATATCTACATTTTTTAAAAAACATGTATCATTTGTCAAATTTCCAAACAGATTTCTCACAAAAGACACATCACCTTATATTATTATCTGGTTGTTTTCATGCGTTGCCGTTACAAGAATTAAACTGCAAAACAGAGCAATCTAGGTAAACTACAAATCTAGGTAAAGTAAAAAGAGATGATTTAACTGTGTACCCACACTAAAGCATACATATTACATTCTATAACACAGATTGACCCCAATGCGTCAGGTTGTCAGAAATCGTACTATTCATCTGAACCAATTCTCTGAAATAAGAAAATTTGAGGTTCAACATACAGTTTAACATGACCAAACAGATTAGTCCAATCCACACCAAACCAAATAAATATACTCGGATGTACCTAGCATTTATCATTTTGAAGCCTAATTCAGAGTAATTCACTAATTGTGTGGAGCTGACAATTATATATTTTCTGATAACCTGGCCCAAACGCACTACTCGGTTGATGTCACCAGAAAATGTACTATTCACCTTTACCCATCGCCTCCGAAAACCCAGATTTAAATAAAAAGAAAGATGGGGTTGAAATACAGCTCAACATAACTGAACCAAGTTATTGAATCAAAGCAATACGATATATACTCAGATATACATTATATTTACCATTCAGCTTAATCCATCAGTATTTGCTAAATGTGTGGGACTGCAGATAGTAGCCTACATTTTCTTGCCAACTGATCCTGATAATGTATATGAAAAGATGAGATGCAAAATGACTGCCTCGCACACAAGCTGGCCTAGATCCGGCAATACCTATGTTTGCAGCAGCTATTATCTACTATACATGAAGGCCACTGCCAGTGATTATAAATGCAATGCTCATTTATAAGAGTGTCGCGGCACAATATACCTAATGGTAATTAGATTCCTATGTTCCTGTGTGTCAGGTCGTCAGAAAATGTACAATTGGCAGCTCTACACATTGAATAAGTTCCGCTAAATAAGGCTGGCAAATGATAAATACTAGGTACATCTGGGTAGATTTGTTATTGCATGGATTGCACGAATCTGTTTTCAAATTTGAGTTATTTGAGAGGAATGGTGAAGGTGAATTGTACATTTTCTGACAACCTGACTGCTATCACCATTCACACGTCATCTGTCAGACCCACAAGCACAGCATGCCGCAGCAGTGATAACCTATGACCAGAAATAAAATGAAAAAGAATCGGCTAACACTAGGTTGTGAACTACAATAAAAGCCCTGATTGCATGGGAATAGGGTGCCTGGAAAAATCGATCAGACAAAATTTCCCTCTGGACGTGGCCAAACACCTTGGTAATACTGCTGTGCCTAGAAATTTCGCGGGAAATGATATCTGTGCCACCCCCATCTTCCCACTCCCCCCTTAAACCCTCTTATTGAAAATAACTTCATTTCATGAGCCATTAAACGCCTTCGTGAATCGATGGAAGTTGAATGCAGAGGAGATTATTTATTGCACGGCCAAAATCGGAGATGTTTTATCACCACTGTGGCAATCCAGGCTAAGTGATGCTTTGCTTTTTATGTTTGGTTGAATATAAAATAAGAGGCCAATTTGGGATTGATCCAGAGGTGGGTTTTATCTGTATTCTAAAACAAAGGGTGATGAATATTTCTAAATGTTCAAGTTATTGATAGCTTGGTAGGCTATTAGTGGTTTCAAAATGGCGTCCCTCATTTGCCACAATTTCCAACTTTTGGCATTGTTTTGCACCCAAACAGGAATTGAATCCCCAATCAAAGATCATTAGAATGAATAGTCGATCATCGTGGAAATTAATGACACTAATGAGTTACCCTAATTAAAAATCTAATGTGCTGTCTTGCAGAAAAAGGAGTCATGAGCCACAAAATTGATATTTTCCGAAGTTTTATCACATCTCTTGGTAGGATTGAAAGTCTATTAAATAGATATATCCTTGCGTTTCTCAGGTTATCCTATTGTGTATATTTATATACTCTACTAGTATTTGTCCACTCAGAAATATTGCAAACCTTTTTCAATATGATAAATTAACGATCAAATACAGATACAAAAAATCAAAGAACATAATAATAAAAATACTTTTTAAATTTCCCAAATTTATGTTAACATTATTGGAATGCACTTAACCTCATTTTGTCATATGATGCGTCAACATCCATCTCAAAATCCTTTTTTTGCGACTTATGACTCATTTTCCGTGAGACATCACAAATGGTCATAGTGGGACAAGCAGGCCTATTGATGCGATGACTGCTATATATATAGACTCTGTGGAGGTCTAGGGTCTATAGCTTCAAAGTTGACAGAGTCTCTCCAAACCTTTTGTTTTATTCTCTTCAGGGCTATACCCATCTCAAAGTCAGTTGATGACAATGTTGGAACATTTCCATTGTTCTTGCTGCAGGTTTACATAACAAAGTTCACATTGGTATTATTTTAACTGTAACATGCAGTGTGAAGCGACAGGAAATTAACACATGTATGTGTCATTGTTCTTGTTAATTGCTTGTTGTCTGACTGTTGCATATAATCATCATAATAATGTATATTTTCCCTTCTTTCAGGTAAGTTGCATTCCTACGACTCATACGTATAGAGGACGAGTGGGTTAGTACTGAAGCCATGCTTGTTTGTTTTATCCGTCCTTGAAAAGGGTTTATTGCTTAAATTAGCACCTGGAAACACGTACATTAACATGTCAGATGTGAAAAGGGAATCATAGGAAAAATGCTCACACATCGCTGCAGCTAGGTTACTAATGACTATGGATAAGACACGTCTGCCTCTGACCTTACTACCCTCACCAACCTCCCCATATCATTAATCATATATGGGAGGCCAATAACCTTCAGATACATGATGTACTCGGACTCCAGATATATCTGGCTGCACAAATATCTAGCTATTCTTCTGTCCACTACCAGTGATGTAACACGCCAAATGACAAATGACACTTCGGCCATTGACTCTTGCTGTTAGGTAACGGTGATGATGGGGTCAATATAATAGGCAATCATGACACATGCAGTTCTTACGAGCAGGGTCATCGCATGCATAAACCTAACTTCACACCCTTCTCTCACCTTCCATACTACAACTATAGAAATAGTTTAATTTGGTCTTGGCAGAGTCGTATGTATATGGAGGGCAAATATGTGGACCATCGACTCATATTAGTTGATGTAAAGGTTCTCTCACTTTTAAATCATTTCTTTGTATGGTCTGTGCTTTGTGTTGTTGGGGTAGATGGGAAATCTCAATGAAAGTTTGCTGGGGAGCAGCTTTCCTGGAACTGGATTTAATTGCCTTTTCTCTCCGGGTATTGAACACGGTCGGTCATGCTCAGTTCATTTGCTAGCGAACCAATCTGTTTTTATCATGCTGCCCAGAGCACTATGCGAGTAGTTGAAGATAAACATTCTCTGAGCTGAGGGTTGCTTAAATTTTGTTTCATGGAGCCTTCAGGCTGTCGTTTATTGATCGAAAACATAAAATGATTTACATGTAGCATACCGTAAACACAAAGAAAGAAAAAATATTCTATGCAATTGTGAATTAAAATAATATGCAGAAGCTAGAATGGACTACATCATCATTGACATAGTAGCACCGGGAAAGTTAGCCCCAGATTCATGAGCACATTTTGGCGTGTTTTTTTTTTAAACGATTTTATTCAGGGAAAAGCCTGGTCACGCTCACCCGGAGGAGTGGTTTAAGTTGTGCCCTGACCATGTGTGTTATACAATTCGTTGGGTGCAGGTAACCTTTCATTTCATTTCATAAAAGTCATTATAATAAAACATAAGTTTCCTAGTTATTTTAAACCAGTATACATCGTACAATTCGACGTAAACAAATACAATCAAGTTATATTAATAAAAGATAAAAGAAACACGGGATGAGATGAGATGAGCGAAGGTGGCGAAAGTTACTGTCTAATGAAGTTAACAGTGTTGTCCGTTGTGAGGATCATGGTTACGATCAGTTGATCTAGTATGAGTAGGTATTTTTGAGGAGGAGGAGAAATATGTACACTTTTAATAATATAATTGTACTTAATGGTGTATAGGTTTGTATAATCAAAGTATCAAAGTATTCCAGTATAGCCTTGTAACACAACTCAAAGTGTTTCAACAAAACCATCAAAGACAACACAAAATATTTGGACAGAGGTGTTAGAGTAAAGGACATCTATATGTGTAGGCGGAAAAGGGAGATTGAGAAAAATAAGGGGAAGAGATCGTGTGTGAGAATAGATTTTTGGGCAAGAGCTCTGGATGTGGCTGCAGTGATTGGAATGGACAGTGACCTTGATATCTTTGAATTAATTCTCTTAAAGCTGCACTCTCACTTAAAAGCTGCATTCTCAGCTATTCTGACCAAGAAAATCTCACCAATTGTACTCACATTATTGCTTAAAGGACTGAACTCATCGGTATTCTGCTCCTATAGGATATTTGCAATGATATAAATGAAATGAAAATAAAATTAAATAAAAGTGGGAAAATCTTTAGTATGTGATGAATATATTCGGCAATAAATGAAGATCTATAGTAAGCACAATTTGTCTTGCAGTAACCCAAAGAGCAAAGGAATAAAGAGTTCAATCAATAACCATCATGTATTATTATATGCCTACACCATAATGCCTCACATTATACAAACAACAAACTCCTTACTAAAATCAACAATAGCATTGGCACTTTGTGTACAATGTAGCCCATTTTATGAGGTCATTTAATGCACACAGTAGTTTTTCCTCTGCTAATTTCCGGGCTTTACCTTAAATATCCTGTGGTCCAATATGCAATCTCCTGTTACAGTGTGCCCGTCCACAGTCTACATGATTTGCCCTAATTGAACCCCAGTGCACCTGTACACCTGAGCATTTATAGGCCATAGTCTACAAGCATTACAGCATTCCCAGCAAACATACTTCATGGATTATCAGCTGTTGATTACAACTAGTTTAACGATTATATTCAGGCTTAGAGATTTTATAATAGTAGCATTCTGAGTACGAGATCACAAGCATCCTCAGGTTTCTTGTTCGTAGTGTGTGAGATAAATTTACATAAAACAGCAGGACTTACTTCTCAAGTATTAGGACACTAGTGGAAGACGGTGTTAAATCAATTCAAGGAATTTGCATTGTCTGATTGTAAGACAAAGGATATGTACACCTGTAAACATGTCTTCCTGTAAACATGCTATTCCAGATCTTGGCTCGGGCTACAGTTAGTTACTACTACTATACCTTTAAACTAAAGAGAGTAAAACTTACAAGGTACATACAAGCATTGCATAGAACAGACATGACCTGAAGTAAAAGATCACAAGGTTACAGTTACTAGTAACGTTACTAAAGGCTTAAAGCTGCATTCTCAGCAAACAAAATCTTACCGAATTTACTCATATTATCACGTACAGGACTGAGTTTATCAATATTCTGCTGTTTTGGGGGAGTGACCTATAAATGAATTGCGGAAGAATGGAACAAAAAGTGCGTCTTTAGTTTTTGACTGATGATAAATAAGAGTGCAGATCTAAGCTAAATAGAGTAATACAAGATGACATACGAGGTGCGTAGATAGACACACAGAACAGTACTGTAGTACAAGGTCAGGCAATCAATGGAGTAAGACCTATTTGGTCGCACTATAGGGACTCGGACTAGGATAGGTCCCACCCGCAACAGAGCTGCAGATCATTTGTCAATGTCTGCTGATGCTGCACCTTTGCATTTTGGCAAAGCTCCTTATCAGTCGATAAAAGATGTGGAGCTTTGATATACGGGGAAGTCGCCAGAAAATGTACAGTTCGCCTTCACTAACCTCTAGAATAACCCATGTTTAGGACAAACTATGCTCAAAATACGCTTCAACTTCACAGAACACATTCCTTTTAATCCGCCCAATACCAAATATACTCAGATAAACTTAGTATTTCCCACTCTCAGCCTAATTTAGCAGAATTTACCAAATGTATAGAATGGTCCGTTATACATTTTCAGATAACCCGACCCATATATATGGACACCGGAGATGGGAGAGTGTTGTAAGAGGGTCTGAAGATCTTGTTCTCTCTCATAAGCCCATCAGAAGGGCATCACAGCTTATGATCTGACGCGTAGCCTGTCTGTAATTTTGTTTATTTTATCTCTAACATGGCTCAACGTAATCAAAACGATCAATGTAATGTTGCCTAAATATTTCCCACCATAGATATAGCGCATGAAACAAGATTTAAATGTAATTTAGGAGAGTCTTCCGTGGAGAATGTGCCTCGAGGTCATGCGCCAGCGCCCACACGTCTTTGGTGGCCATGGTAACAACTGACGTCAATCTATAGACGTATATTGACGAGTGCAGAGGAGGGCAAGGAGGTGTCAAGTTGTTCTTATTTAAAGTTTTTATTCAGACTTTTAAACCCTGGCCACATACAGTCGTTTGCTTCCCGATTTACCCCCGATTTGGGTCTTCAGGATCTCCAATCCTGGTTTATGTTATTTCAAAAACATAATCCAGGATTTGAAATGAGATCATAGGATTCATCAGGAGACCCAAATCGGGGGGCAATCGGGAGGCAAATCGGCTGTGTGTGGGCAGGATTTTAAGCTGCGATTCCACTGGGCCACTTTCAATATACCCCAATGGTTCGCTGTATTCTTTTGCAAGAGTGCATACGAAGTGGAAAACAGCAACATAAGAACGTATATAGTTGGGTATAAGTCTTTGGACCCCTTTCCCTAAACACTAACAGATATAAAACTCTCCATGACGAGGATCAGGCATAAGCTGCTTTTCACCTAATGCAATAAGAGATAAAGAGAATGTTGTGGGATGGAATGGATGTGTAAATGGATGAAAGAAGATGGAATTTATATTTTTTTTTATTTTTTTTCATGAGCAGTAAGATGATGGTGAGACAGCAAATGCGTCATAATCTAACTTTTATGACGAAATCATTAGTTTATCCACTCAATTCATGTGATAATGCATATTCACGATCCTTTACTTCCCTGATGAATATCACGATGGAAAATACATTTCATCTACCCAAAGACGTTTGAAAGGCAGTTGTGCGTTTGACATTGATTTGTTTTATTGTCAATGCGACTAATTCAAAGCCATTGCCAGGGAATGAATATTTAAATGTATTGGCATTAGATAGTGCGGGGAAAGAAGGCAAGGTATTTACTACAGCAGACTGTTATACTATTGACTCTACTCCTATTAACAGATCATTATGACTGGGTGTAATGGGCTAGCTGCCGAGCCGCGGTCATTCGTTATTATAGAGGCACAGAGAAGGAAATGCATACCCACTCCGCAAACTCTAACATGATTGCCAAATAGAACCTGATACAGAGAACTCCTATAGTATGACCTAGGTCCATATAGGATAGCGTAGCAGGGGACAAAGAAAAGCATTAGAAGGGATACGTTGCTCTGTTAATTATGCATAAAGCACATATATTCGACTACTAAGGGGAAAGTCGCCTAAAGAAGTACAATTCGCCTTCACCAATCCTCTCAAATAACCCAAATTTAAGACAAAAATGCGGTTCAATATATAGTTTGACATAACAGAACAGATTTGTCAAATCCACAAAATAACAAATACACTTACAATATTTTAGTGTTTATCATTGTTATCCCTACAATTTGGCAGGATTGAATAAATGTGTAGAGCTGCGCACTGTACATTCTGAGGACCTTTAACCTGCGGCATCACATGCTAGTGTGTGGAGAAGGCAGGTTTCCACTATAAAAGTATTCAAAAGAAATTGAAAATCATTACTCAAATATAACATGTAGCCACTCTAGGATGTCCAAGTATAGAGACATTATTACTATCTTTGATATGGATCACCTATTTGTCAAACCTATTGATAATTAGACGCGATTTGATGAGATTCTGGGATGTATTTTTTCCCTATAGACCCCCGCTGCGTCATACGATCACTGGTCTGCCGGGATCTATTGTTTTTGGAGCCCTCCCCTTGCGCCTCCGGTAACACGTAATGCATATTCTCCATAAGCGGGTGCCTACATCTAGCGTCACATCTAAAAGCAATAATTCCCTCGGTTTTGTCTGCTCGCGGGTACCGTTGCCGTTGCCTTCCCTCAGGCAACGGTACCCGCGAGCAGACAAAACCGAGGGAACTATTTCTTAAATAAAGAATTCACCCTTCTTTTCTATATACGATATTAAATGATAAATGAAACTTTTAGATATTACAGCACAATCATCTTTAATCAGTGTACTGCTTTCATGCAGTTGTGCTGGACAACATCAGAGACTATCTATTATGGATAGTCTCTGACATCATAGACCAATAGACAACAAATTGTCACACATTAAAAGACACATAGATATATTAGTATCTCTGTGGTAAGCCTTGCGATACAAATATCAGGTAATTGTATTTATGGGCAGTCCATAGAGACCCCTTTAGACTGCACTTGGAATGCAAGGTATAAACAAGGTATATCTAAGTATATTTCGTATTACGTTGACTAGAGAAATCAATTTGGTTATTTACAACTATATTTTGAACCTCAATTTTGTTAAATCTGAGCTTTTTGAGGGAATTGGTAAAGGCGAATTGTACAGGCAACTTAACCTATAATCTATTAACTGACGCCATGATACAAACAAACCTTTTTAGACCTAATACATTCACAATTGATCTGACAATGAACGAGTCCTTCTCTAAATAAACGATCCTAGAAGTCCAAAACCTCATTGACCTTGACATTCCTTCCCTCGGAGGCAGACGAGAGTCTAGATGGACGAGTTCTCATTCAACATTTATGTAAGTGTGAAGGCCACGCTCTCACGAGACTGACTCAAGTTGACAGACAGGTTACACCGGAAGTCGGTCGGCCCCCTGACCGGAAGCTAGTGCCAGGAGGTCTTCCACAAGGGTCCAATTCTCATTCTGAAGTAGAACGCCCTCCTTGACACATCTACGTCAGCTGGTCAAACCGCCCTTGACTGGCCTGTCGGATTGATTTAAGCTAAAGGGTAATAACGTTTACATAAAATATGTATGTTACCCACATAGTATGAGCGATAATTTGTGAATGTATGAGGAGAGCAGACAAGAGCATGATGTAGTTTTATTGCAGACATCATTCATCATCGAGGACGACAGCTGGCTTTGTACAGTAATTATTGTAAAAAGTAAAAATTGTTGTTGGACCTACCAGTTGTAAAAGCTTTGCATGACCTGTTCTACAACAGAAACTGTACTAGGGCCTGTTGCGTAAGCTAATGAAAGACAAATGTGGGGCAATAGGGGATTTGCATGTCCGCTATTTTGAATCTTGATTAGCATGGATTCATGGGATTTGTATGTCAGTGTGAAAGCTGTAGAAAACATGTCCAGCATGGAATATTTAACAGTGATCTAGCAAGCAGTCTAGGCTCAGAGTTGAGAGAGTGCCTTCAAACTGAAGGTAAGCCTCTCCAGTCTAGGCTCACAGTTAAGAGAGTCCCTCCAAACTGAGGGAAAACCTCTCCAGTCTAGGCTTAGAGTTAAGAGAGTTCCTCCAAACTGAGAGAAAACCTCTCCAGTCTAGTCTCGGAGCTGAGAGAGTTCCTCCAAACTGAGGGAAAGCTTCTTGCTACCAAAATCCCATTGTACATCTAATCCAGCACAAGGGAACCCATTAGTGCGTTAGGCGACCTGAGAGGCTGTGAGCCTAGACTACATGTGCTCTGCTGTGATCTAGTTTATCCAGACATAAAATCCCATTCAACAAACTTGGCATTTGCTGGTCTATGAACTTTTGAGTAACTGATGGTTCTATCGTGACTTAACAAACTAACTACTTGGTCAGTACATCAGGATATGTACACATAGGCAGCACTACACATTCAGTAACTTCTGCTTAATTAGGCTAATGAATACTGGCTATATCTGGGTATATATTTTGTAATGCATTGATGACAGAAATCCTTCCCCTATACTGAACTATATTGATTTTTTACCCTTATTTTCTGGTTGATTTTGTTTTTGTTTGAGAGAATTGGTGACAGCGGAATTCAATTAGTCTGGGATAGGTGAAAAGGGACCTGATTACCCGGGAAAAAATAACATCTATGAAAAGAAGAATTCAATTCAATTCAAAATATTATTAATTCATACCTAAGCGTGACATACACATACGAGTCATACATCAGTAAAATACTTTTCTGGTCTTCCTGGACTAGAGGAAAAGAAGAGAATTTTTTTTATTCTAATCCGAATTCTAACTTTTAAAAGTCAGAAGTAATTTAGAGTCTAATGTAGTTCTAAGATTAGTGCTTAGTAGTAAGGTCATATTGGAGAAGTAGTTTATCATCATATGTATTTATGTCATATCACAAATGTCCATTTTCTGACGTCCTGCCCCTGCAACTGGAGGAATGGATGATAAGCTTATTGAGAGCCGGAAGTGGAGGCTGCAGCAGAGGGCGAGGGAGCTGGATGAGGAAAAGTTAAAAGTCATCCAGACCAAGTAACTCGTAACTACCTACCTCCCAATCGCTAATTATTCTTAAAGTCTGGAGTGGCTTGAAATAGTAACAGGCAACTTGAGAAGAACAGACATGACCTTTCAAATGGCACCGTATTTCTGCGAGTAAAAACCTTCACAACTTTCATATTACTTTCTTTAATCTTTCTTAATGGCAATAGCTCCATCCTTAATCAACTTCTTCGTTCTTGAGATAGATTCTGCCTGTCATAATGCATTTTTGGGAAGTAAACCAGAATCCATCTATGACCATAATTTTCTGGACTGGGCAACAGGTAATTAATGGTGGTGACCAGTTGTGATGTGTTACAGAAAAATGAGTCACAAGTCACACAAAAATGATCTCGAAAAACCATATTTGAATAGATGAAATCAAATGGATTCCAATGATGGTATAGACTGCATAAGGACATCTAATAAGTACTTCTATATTGTTTTATATATGAAAAAAGGTTAGCTATGTATACAATATTATTAAATTATTCAATCCCTAGTAAAAGTAGTTAAACATACTCCTTGGGATAACTTAATAATATATATTCAATAAACAGTCTTGAAAGTGATACCTGTATTCATGTTACTGGCAGTGCTAAACATCCTAAAAATGAAAACATTCCGACCAAGGGTTGTTGCGGAAAGACCTTTGGGAAATATCATTTCTTTTGCTACTTGTGACCCATTTTGCTGTAACGTATCACATTTTAGGTCAGACGTTCTGCGGGATCAGTATGGTATCTCTCACTGAGACTAACCACATTGTCCATAGTACACAGCACTTCCTGGGTGGCATTATCATATTAGCCTAAATATCGTAATGGCACTTCCACAAATTCAAATTGACGGCTATGAGTGTAATTAACAGACTGTTCCGCGATACTACAGACAAAGATGAACTTGTTTGGCAACATCCAGTCATAAAATCGCTGTCGCCTCGATATCACGGAAATTTCCATGGGAGAGTAGAACCTACAATTGATGTTTACCCTTTGATATTGAATAGGTAACAAGAGAATGGATTGATATCATAGAATACTATTGTTCCAGTTCATCGCCTTCATTCTAGTACCACTTGATAGGGAAGTTAGTTTTCATAGCGTTTGTGTGCCCAATCAAGGATTTGGTCGGACCGCAGTAACATATATTTATAAGTAATTTGTATTGTATTGTAAAGTATGTCACAGCAAACACTAATTTGGTATCTCCTAGAGTTTGTTTACATTCTATGACTTAATGAAAACAAGTCAAATGACAAATCTAAAGGAAGTATCGAAGAAACCATATTTCTAAAGTCCGATCCAACACCCCACTATCACTATGAATTATATTGATCTTCAGGACACAATGAAAATCACTTAAATCAATTTTGAAAATATTTGTATAGAAAAATAGACGTGGACATAATATATGAAGCTCTGTAGGAAAGACTTTAAAAAGTACTAGTCCACTGAGCCGATTCTCATGCGATTTTGCGCCGCATGCAGAGGACCCTTCCCCTCTAAATTCTGTAAGAATCGGTTTAGTGGACAAGGGTAAAATAAAACGAAAAGCAGAAAATCTTTATTATTGATCAATGTTTAGGGAGAAAGCAGCTTTAAAAATATAGTCGTCAAATACTTTGCCCATAGAAAAGCTTAACAGTCAGTGAAGGCTTCCCTATCATATTTGTCGTGTGATGCGCATTATTCTAGCTGTGATGCCATCTGTCACTATGATTTAAAAGAACATGTCATAACGCAATTTCTCTTGTTATAAGTCCCTAGCGCTCAGCAGCAGGAAAGATTGATTTGCAAATAGATGACCATCCGGGTCTGTCAATCCAGTCTAGCATGTCTCATATGTGATGTGTCACAGGGAAATAAGTCTCAAGTCTTAAAAATGATATTTTTTCAAATGTTTTTTGACAGGAATTATTTGGGGAAATGTTTTAATTTTTGGGGGTGTTTAACATCCTCAGTCATATAAATATATGCACCATATTGGAAGTCTCTTCTAAATATATCTATAAATGTATTTTAACACTGTCCTCAGGGAATTTACTATTGTACTAGTGATTAATGCTATACATATGAGGTAATAGAGCTTTATTTAAGACCATGATACAGAGCAATATCCTAAAATGAAACATGATTGGAATCTGCCTGATCTCATCTATTTAGATATGATGGTATCTCAAATCAAATTTATGCAACTTTAGACTCATTTTTCTGTGACACATCACATATCTGTCACATCTGCCATGAATCTGTTATTCCCCGGTCAGCATAGCTGTATTAGAAGGCGATTGTTCCCTTTAGTCTCGCAGTTTTGTTAAACATACTTTTGTTCATAGATTGAGCTGGATTTTAAGGTCCATACATAATCAAATATAAACAAAGCACTTTTGGCATAATGGGCACTTTCCCGTCAGGCTTTAACATGGCCACTGCTCCTACCCAAGTGTCGTTAGATCTAGCTTTAATTGCCAGGAGTGAGAGACAAGAAACGCATTGCTTATTCAACTAGAGAAACTGACTTAGCTACTTGGCAAAGAATGGAATAAAAGTAATAGGGAAGCCAAGCCCGCCGTTAACTCTTCAATCGCCCCAGCTGTTAAGATCCCATACTGTCTGGCTTCAAGGTACGGTAAACGAGAAGGATAGCGAGTGCTTCTAGAACCACTTGTTATTGGTTCGCAAAGGTCCCTGAGGGAGGCAAGGCAGGTCATTACCTTCATGTATTTGTGGAAGGGGATTCTCAAACGGCACAGTCAGATAGATCTATGCGTTCGCTCAGCGTATCCTCTCTAATCCACTCTTCTCTCGCGGCACGACTAAGTCTTGTTCGTTCACAGAATCGAATTCTGTTAGTTAAATTTGGTTATTACCTGGGAAAGGGTTTCAGCGGGTCACCGAAATGTGGACACTTGTGAAGCCCTGCAAAAAATAAAAAGGGTGAAATCCTCCGCATTTTTTTTTAGCCAAATGAGTAAACTTTTCTGAAGTGTAGGAAAAGAAAGGAATAAAAAGTAAAAAGTCTTTTGTTTTAAATGAATAATAACCAATATTAAGGGGACTGCTGGTACACTGTTTCGTCTATAATTCCGAGGCAAAGCCGATGGGTTATGCACTAATTTAGTGTACAAACAGACCCCAAGTGGAGTTTATTAATATTTTCAGTCTCTGACTAAAGTACGACCACGACCGCGACCGTTCCCAGCAGTGACTATAATCAGTAATAGGATGTGTTACATGGAACCTGATACAACTCTACACAAATTACATTTATACTTTTTTTGGCCATGATAGTTGTAGTTGAAGCCAGGAGGGTATAGACTTACCAGGACATGGCTTCTATTTGGTTAATATAGATAGCCTGTATCTGGTGTTATTGCAGAGGCAGTTATTGTGGTCGTGCTGAGGCCCTGATTGCAAATGGCTGCCCATATGTATGGCGCACACTATATTGGTATATATTCATATGTGTAGTGGCTGCCGCTTCCCGGCTCTGTCACTGATAGGACCACCATACGCCTAAACAATCCAACTGATATCCGTGATCAATAAGGAACCGAAGGAGAGGAAACAAAAGTGGAGGAGCAGTCCGGGGAGACGAATCTACTCTCTGGCCGGGCCTGAATTTAACGATAGCACAGCAGTATGTATAGAGGCTGATATCATAGAGGGTATTATTCATTCTTGTTTGAAAAGTCTAGGCTCAAAGTTGAGAAAGTGCCTTCAAACTGAGGGGAAAGCCTTTCGCTCCAAACAGCAAAATGTCATTATAATGCCATGAAGACACAGGTCTAGTGATGGGCCAGGAAAGCCATTAGCGCAGTAGGCGTCCAATCACTGACATACCATTCTTATCTGATGTGAGAGGCTCTGAACCTAGAATGTAAAGCTGTATTCGCTGTTATTATGACACAGAAAACTTACTCTTTGTTTGACCTGAAATTATCAAGGCTGAAATTATCAATAATTTGCTACTGTTCCCTAAACGCGAGTTTGAAGTCGAATTGGTTGATTATCAGTAAAACCACTGCAGTTAAGTATTTCGGCGGGCCACCGAAATATGAATTTGGAAGTTTATGCAGCCCTACAGCAAAAATGACAGGATGAAATCTTCCTTAATATCGGTGAAATTTCAGACGCGTCATAAGGGAAGGGAACCAGAAAGAGAAACTCTTTAGTTTTTCACTGATATTAGCTTTAAGGTCGCTTTATAAATCCGGAGAATCTAGCTGAAACGTCACCTTTTCAGTCTAGGCTCAGAATTGAGAGAGTCCCTTCAATCTGAGAGCAAAGCCTCTCCAGTCTAGACTCAGAGTTGACAGAGACCCTCCAAACTGAGGGAAAGCCTCTCGCTCCAAACCGCAAAATACAACTATCTGTGGGAAAGTCTCTTGCTTCAAACCGCAAAATACAATTATAACATCATTAGACGCCTACTCCAGGGCAAGGAAAACCATTAGCCCAGTAAGCGTCCAATCACTGACATACCATTTATATCTGATCTGAGGGGCTCTGAGCCTAGATACACTGCCTTCCTATTTTGAGGTAGGATTTCCCCCATTGATATAAATAGATATAAAAACAGCCCATGTGGAAATTCATACGTTGAAATCTCTCCCCATCATAATCTCAGCAGTGAGTAAATATAGTTTACTTATCCAACGGTTGATTTACGGGTACTACTTGGCGATTTTATGACGTATAACGCTCTAAAGTAGAGCATGCAAGGAATTGTAACCCGGCCTGGATTGGAGTACCACTTGGAGGAAATGATCATTTAATTATGTGCCACATCCCCCTCGCCTTTACACACTCTCCCATTTTTCTTTTTATTATGTTTGCATCATTTATGTTTGACTAGTCGTACGGTGGCCTGTAATGAGCCATCGTAAAAAGTCCCCCTTGCGCCTAATGATGTTTATCATTTAGGTGCGTTGTATGTATTGCTAGACGCCAACTTTAGCTTGGAGGTGAAAAAACTGTTGGGTATAATACGTACGTGTACGCATCAATATTCATGGTGGACCCGGGAGAAGCAGTTATTAAGAGGCAGGAGTAGATTTACTTGTTGGAAATAAGGTTTTTTAAAAGTCCAAAATTGATGTGTGTCAAGGAAAATGAGTCACAGGCCGCAAAAAATGAATTTTGACATCATCATATTTGAAAAGATGAGATGATTACATTAGGACATCTAATAAGTTCTTTTATAGTTGTGTATGCATGCAAACATATTTCTTGAAGGTCAACCACCTCAAATATGCATAGATATCCACAGATATGCAGACTTCAAATTTGATTATATATGTATTCATGCTACAATAGCAGCGCTAAGCATTCCAATAATGAGGAAGGGTTCATGTGAATAAATTACTTTGGAAGATATCTTTTTTGCAACTTGTGACTCACTTTCCTGTGACACATTCCAAAGGAGATAGACAGAGCATGAAAGCTTGCATTTGGCCAGGGAGGCAAAGGAAGCTGTATTTGAGTATAGACAAGCTGCATATATAGACAACAGAATAGTTAACCTTAGATCTCTCTCAAAGGGAATAACATAAAAGGGAACAAAATAAAAGTACCACAACCTCACAGAGAGGGTGAAACTATTCATTTATTATCAACCCCCGATGATGTGGAACACATTCCCAAAAGAAGGAACAACATAATTATGTGCATCATTGAAGGACTAAAATATATTTGAATTATATCATCTACGATATCAGTCAATGTTACACTCTCTTTCCTCTCTCCCTCCCCTCGCCATCCCTCCCTCTCTCTCCCGTCCCCTAACCTCCTCCCTCCCTCGCCATCCCTCTCCCTCTTTCTCTCTGCTCTCTCTCTCTCTCTGCCTCCCCTCCACTCCCTCCCTCCCCTCCCTTCCATCCCTCCCCTCCCTCCCTCCCCTCCCTCCCTCCCCTCCCCCCTCCCCTTCCCTCCCCAGTGCTATTCATCAGGTGGCAAGAAGCTCGGACTAGAGCTGACATTATTCATATAGCTAGGCGAGGTTTGCCATTCAGCTAGGTAGTAGTAAGTTTTGATCACCATGCCTTCCTGTGGCCACAGCTTGGCAGTTTGTCAGACAAAAGCTTCTCGGCTGTCAGAATGATCATTTCCACGCTGGTCACGACTGGTATTTGTATACATTTCAGGGGTAGACTAGATGGTGGTGTGAGTGCTAGGCTGGGATGGACGAGGTGGTGGGGGGGGATGTATATGTGATGTGTTACAGGCAAATCAGTCATAAATCGCAACAACAAAAACGAAGTACTTCTGTACTTCGTTCATACATGAAAACAAAGTTGGAGATATGCTACTATATATAACAGCGCTGTAAACACCCCAAATATTAACACATTCTAACAAAGATTTCCCGTGGTAAACATTTTAAGAATATCATTTTTTGCGACATGTGACTCATTTTCCTGTGACACATCACATATGTAATTATGTATAGATCGTGATATCCTAGTAATGGGGGATCCCTGTCTCTAATTATACCCCGCTCTAGTTGATCTTCCTCCATGCCTGTACTATCGAGGCAGTTGGAAAGTAAGAGTTGTCGAAATTCCATGCCCTCCCTCAATTGCAACTTCCTGGCTACAATTAGTTCAATGGAAAATAAATAGCATAGACAGGTTTTGGTAGAAGGATGGGAAAGTTCTTTTTTCTTTTTTTCTTATATATTTAAGACAAATGACAAAAGACAGAGGCTGGACATAAGACGACAACTGACCATGACATAACATAATTTATGCACAATTATTTTTGGATTTAGGCAATACACAATATACTCAGATACATTATTTATCGGTCTAATTCAGCAGTTTGACTGAATGTGTAGAGCTGCCTGTATAATTTATATAAGTATATATCATATATTTTACGATCAAGAGTTCTTCCTTGTATGAGGATCCTTCAACTAATGTATAATTAAGTAATGCTAATGTTCACTTTCCCCTGTTTTCATCGGTTATTGTTAAAGTCATCGCTACTTGTCATGGAAGTATCGAATTGATATAATTTTGTCATTGCTGTCGGTTAACTCAGTAGAAATTAGTGTTCGGTTAATGTGTCACCATTGATATTTGTTTTGCCAGGAACCTAATGACCTGTCACTGTGTGAGCTCGTACTCATGTTAACTGCCCATGTTTTAGCTAGCTCGCTGAGAACTTTGTTCTTTATGACCTCCGTTAGTCCTCCATACCCTGCTTCCTTTGCTGAATATCAGTAAGATGATTCAGAAATTTCTTGCTATTTCTACATCACCTTATGAATGCATCTATGGTTCGATCATTTCCCAATTAACTTACTTCGCAGTAATTTCACCTGTAGTCTATGAACATACTGGGAGACCTGAATATCATGTTTCAAAAGTATGTCACCCTTTTGTACAGTGCCTTTAGGTACAAATAAATATTATTTATGTTGAATTGAATTGAAAATTATTAATTGATCGTGACATGAAAGTGCACTTCACGGATATCTATTATTTTCTTTGTACCCAAACATCTCTCACTGTGCACTGTGTATAATTGTTTAATCTTCAATTTCTCTTCCTTCTTCGATTTCAATTATGTCCTATAAGGTAGTGCATATGGTTCTGAATACTGCTTCCTATAGCATCTAACTCTGTAATGTCATCCTTGGTGCTAACATAATATGGGTGCAAAAATCTGAAAATGAACAATTCTTTCACCCAATTTGTTAATTCATCCAAATTTTAGACAAAAGTGAGGTTCAAAACAGCTCAACATAACCAATGGAATGAATATAATACAAAATATACACTCATATACGGGACAGATCGGCAGAAAAAGTACAATCGGCAGATCTACACATTTAGTAAATTCTCCTGAATTTAGCTGGAAAATGATAAATACAAGGTAGGTATATCTGAGTATATTTGGATTTGCGTTGATTCAGACAATGTGTTTGGTTATGTTGAACTAAACTGTGAATGTGGGTGGTTATTTGAGAGGATTGGTGAAGGTGAATTGTACATATCTTGACGATCTGACTCATTATATACCTTAGTATCTTTCAGGAGAATTTAGTAAAAGTACACAGCCACCGACTGCACATTTTCTGACGACCTGTAACTCCCTCCCTCCCTTCCTCCCTGGATTCCTAGAAGCCCTGCTGGCCGGCCTATAGCTGCCTGTGCTTAATATGTGGCCCACGTGGCCACTGATTTATACGCTGGTCTACTTTTGACGTTGTTATCAAGTTCATAATAACACTCATCTGCCCAGGCTTTTTCACAATATGAGGCAAAAAGAGCTGGTCCCAGCCCTGGTGAGGCGTGAGGCAGTGGTAGCCAGAGCTGCGGTTCAATGTAAACACAACGACTAACCGTGAGTGGCAGGTTAATGCAGGCCTTACTGCACTGCCTTTGAGAGGGCCTCCGAGCAAGAATAATTGGCTAAACAAACAGCACAGTGGTTCCGGTCTAAGCAAAACATAGCCTTATCAAAGTGAACTGAGAGATCAAGTCTGATCCAAGGTTTCATGAAATGTTTATGAGGATGTTGCTACAGAAAATATTTAATGTTATAAATGAGTTATAAATATTTACAATTTTATGAGTTCGCAGAATGCTAGTTATTAGGGGATTTGAATGTCCGCCATATTGAATCTCGATTCACGGGGAGTTATGGGAATTGTATGTCAGTGTAAAACCTAAAGGAAACAAGTTATGTTCAGCATGGACTATTTAACAATGATTTCATTTAGATATCCATGTGTTTTACACGTTCCCATAAGACAGGGGTTCATCTTTCCCATCATGCGTTTGGTTTTATAGATCATTTACAGAACCTATAATACTGGTGAAAAGATCCATTGCTAAATATTGGTATGACATTGGTAGACATGCAAATTTCCTATTCTGTTCCGCTTTAGAGAGTTGATAAAGATGTCGTTTTACACACTGTGTCTGAAAATTCGCCTTCACAAATCTTCGGGAGAAAACTCCAAACTTTAAAACAAAAATAAGCTTCAAAATTTAGTTAAACATAACCGAACAGATGTTATGAATCAACGCCATATACTCAGATATAGCAAATATCATAATTTTTCAGCCTAATCTAATAAATGTGACAAAATATGTAGAACTGACGATTGTACAGTTTCTGATGGCTTGACCTGTGATGTCTCCCAGAAAAATGAGTCATTTGTTGAAAAAAAAATGGATTGTGAGATCCCAGTGTATTTGAAAAAATGAGACTCCAACGATGTTAACATACAGGAAATCTAAAAAGTATTTCTACATTTTTTATTTGATTGTTTTCATGTCAAAAAACTTTGCAATATCTCTAGGTGGACACATACTAGGACACTGTCTTGATTATCATTTATAATGTATTCATATTTTCTCTTCTTCCAGGTAAGTTCCATTCCTGACTCATACGTATAAAGGACGGGTGGGTGAGTATTAAAGTCATGCCCTTGAAAAGTGTCAATTGCTAACTGCTTTCTAATTTATGTTCTTTTCCCATCCAAAAATACACACATTTTGGAGCATTTTAATGGGGTACAATTAAATTGTGACTGTAAATGGTTCACATATTAAAACGGCACATGCTTTGTTTGATTTTTACGGGACTATCGGAATTCTACGTTTACGGAACCATCGGTATCCACTTGCATGTACTTGCAAGTATATGAACCAAATACTTGAGCCATTTACTTGCAAGTGGATATTGGCCTATCTGTCCGGTTGGTCTTTTGTTGGCTTCATAAAACTACATATTTATATTTCGGGGACACGCCAAAATGCTGCAGTGGCTTCACTAATCATCGCTCACCAGCAGCAATTTTGCACAGCCGATTGAACTTCACAATATTGTATAAACATAGGCCTAACAAACTGAATATTGATAAATCCAGTCCTATAAGTTATAGTATGAGTAAATGTGGCAAGATTGTGTTTGTCATAATAACTGAGAATGCTGGTCCACTGTTTGGTGTGTAATCTCGACGCAAAGCAAAGGGATTAATACTTTACTGCTTAATGCAGGTCATGTGTAATATTAGTGATAAACAAATATTATTTACATAGGTGACACTTGAGAAAATCCATGGTGGATAAAGCGTTTTTTCTATGGAACTGTTTTAAATATGTATTGGCCTTTAACAAAATACATGTCTTTTTAAATATTAAAAAAGTACAGAAATGCTGCACCAGCAGGAATGGAGGTTTTTAATCCTTTTAATCACTGCCTTAGGTTAGTATAGCCCCAAGACTTTCAAGGCAGTGAGTGAATATGTGATTTGTCACAGATAAATTAGGCTAAGTCGCAAAGAAAATGGAGTTCGAAATACAATAATATTTAAAAAGATAAGATCAAGTGGAATCCAATTATGTTAACCTTTAGACAACATAATAAGTACTTCTGTTTAGTTTTTGTTCGAAAATACTTGGTAATAATAAGTAGGCCTAATAGTAATAGTTTTGGTGAACAACCAGTACGAATGCAGTTAAATATGTATACCTTAGGATGTCCTAGGAAGGACACCTATCTATATATCATATCTAGAAATTTGGTACATGTAATAAAGCTGTATTCTTAGTTAACGTCTGTTAAAAACTAAAGATGTTTTACTTTTTGTTCCATTCTTTCCCAACTCATCTAAAAGTCATTTGACCAAAACTTTGGAGGATTCTGTCTGGTTATTTTACTACAGGGCTTCTAAAGTGTCATTATTTGTATTAAGAGGACCCGTCCGAATCCGTTCTACTCTTATAATGATGATGGCCGTTTTCTCTCCACGGATGTACCTTCAAATCCTTCCGAAAATGAGAATATTCCTATAAGCAAATCCTTTGGAAAATGTCATTAGTACCCTATTGATTTTGCGACTTTAGACTTCTTGTCTGTACACATCACAGATGTATAAGGGCACAAAGACAATGATGCAAAAATATTTCTTATAAACAAAAAATGCTAGAATTTGCCTGATGTGGGTGGATGATGTTATAGACGGCATTATATTTACTGAAGCACCAAGAACTCCCCTTCTACCAACGTCAATATTGGGCCTCCCGTCAGTGGGTTCATTATCGCTCACCCCTCCCCTGTACTTGAAGTGACAGGTAAAAAGCACCATGTCCATTCCATCAAATCCAAAGCTAGCCTTTCATTTCATCCGTGTTTACGTATCAAATGAATTACTTGGCATTTCTGGGCTCGCCCCTTCCTTGTGTACCCCCGCAACACCGGTGCGAGTCATGCAAAGTCAATTCTCCCCGCAATATATCCCACTGAAATGTTTTCATCGGAAAATGAACTTTCCATTGATTTGTAATATCAATCTTTATCAATCGCGTTTTATCGCAGTATTGATTAGCGATGAAAATGCATCGAATGGATTACCCGATGAAGCCGGTGGTATTGATACGGGTTCATGCAGGCCCTGTTTAACCATGAAGGCTGCTGGGGAAATGGTTGAAATGTGCCCCTGGGGTTTTATCATAACCTGAAGTTTGTTTTTGCTGTTGTTTACCTGTTTATTGTCCTATTTCAATGGGAATTGTCCGGGGAAGTTCTCCACATTGGGGGTATTTTTAATTCCTCCTGCTGATATATATTATATATCATTACTTGTACTTAAATTTAACCTTTAGGGAAAACAATACATCCATTCTTGTGATGCTGAAAAGGCTCCCCTGGGTCTGTATCATGACAAATCAACACTCTTAGATTGACGCTTAAGACTGACAACCATGTTTTTATAGCATTTTTGCTTTTCTGATTACTTAATGATTTTAACATTAATAGTAAGCGATTCGTAGACTAGCCCTCGTTCCCAAGATAATGATGTTTGTAGAGCCCTAGTGCAGGTCTAGTACTCCCTAATTACTGACACGAGTGTGTGTGTGTCGGGGGGAGGGGAAGTGACCCTAAAATGGTAGTGACTATATCATGTATAATAATAATAATTTGTATTTCTTTCAAGATTTCGTTTCATAAACAAAGATAACAAAGACTTTCACAAGTCTAAGCGATTCATTACAGTTTCAATATTAGCTTATCAATGTATCTAAGCATGTTAATAATGCAAGGGATAAACCTTTTTACATTGATCCTTCTATAGCTTTTTTGCTTTTCTGATTACTTAATTAGTTCTTTGATTACTGAAGGATTGTAACATTAAATCATATCATTTTCCTGGTATAGTGATTCGTTACAGTTATTGGCTTATCAATGTCTCTAGACCGGTTAATAATGCAAGGGATAGAGAGAGCGAGGAATGCTCACCATTAGAGAACATCAATAGCTTATCGGCCTCAGTTGTACGATATAATCGTGCAGGGCAATTCAAAGGTAATTGAAAGAGCTTCCAATGAATGAATAAATGAAACTAGTGGCATTACTAGACTTATGAACAAACAGTTTATTTAAGAGAAATTGAAAATATGAAATTTGTGTTTAAATGAAGGTTGAAGCTGAAAAGTATGGATTGAAAGAATTAGATGTAATGTATATTGACTTTAAGTGCATTTGCCTACTGTTTCTCTCTAGTATTGTATACGATTATGGTGTTGGCGTAGTGGGGGGGTCTTGATATAAGGTATTGGGCAGTGAAGATATATTTGAATGATAAGGGGAGAGGTGCTGTATGAGATATGATATAGTGCGGGAAAATAATGCACTTGAATATCTAACGATATACAAACACAACCATTTTCAAAATTGTATTTGCTGGAGTAATAAGATGAATAGAATAGCAAAATAAACAGCCGAGGAGCCCCCAGTCTTTAGCCCTAATCAGTTTAAAAGCTCACGTATCTTTCAACGAATAGTCCCAGCAGAGCCTCTCAATAATGAGTACTGGGTATTGGAATCCTTATCTAAACGCCTCCAACAACGGGGATTCCCTTGATTATACGGAATGATAAAAAGAAATAGGCTTTTGCCACCTTTTATTCCTCGCAAATTTGCATGTTTTTATATCTGTATTAACGAATGTGATATGCTTAAGTGCATGGATATATTGTTTAAATTATAGATCTCCTTTTATCACTTCCCCTAGATTGCTATATTTTGTAGTTTACTTTTTAAATGACAACGCATGAAAACCATTTATATAATGTTATGTGACTTTTGTAAGAAATTCGTTCAAAGTTGTAGCTTATGAAAGATGTTTTAAACACAACATAGACGCTCTAAATTGCTCTTTGGTTTGTCACTTAAGCAATAATATCATATGACAGACTATTTATAAGTGGTACGGGGTTTGGATATCCGCAGCAATTATATAAAGATTACTGACATATTTCTGGCTATGCCTCGGACTATGTACCCTCAATGCACCAATCGGCCAGAAATGGAGGTCATGGATCATGTTGGTCTTTACCCCAGGTGGTTATAGCCCCTGGACCATTCAAGGTATAGAAACTAAACCAGTATATCAGACACAGAACATGTTTATTGTTTCACCTGCGTCATCTATATCATGCTTAGCCCAGTTGGGTCAGGTCGTCAGAAAATGTACAATTCGCCTTCACCAATCCTCTCAAATAACCCAAATTTGAAATAGAATGAGGTTAAAACCACAGTTTAACATAACCAAACAGATTTCTTGAATCAATGCTTTATCAAATATACTCAGATATACCCAGTATTTATCAGCCTAAATCACCATTATTTAATACAAATGTGTAGAGCTGGAGAATGTAATTTTCTGACAACCTCACCCAAATGAGAGGGAGGGTGAGGGTGAGGGGAGAGGGCTGAAAGGGGAGGGAAGGGGGCGGTGGGGAAGGTGGCGAGGGGAGAAGGGAGCAGAGAGTCATATCACTACTCTTGTCATGCTTGTGATAAATGTGCAGGCATAGAAACACACAGTTTGTCTTTCATCGTATGGACGCGTTAAGTACAGTGACCACGGTGACCAGGAGACACATAATTCGGTCGTTTATAGGCAGACACAAACTGACCCTCTCATTAAATGTGTACTGGCCCCCAATAGGCAAGGTATATATTATATATATATGTAATGTGTCATGGAAACATGAGTCATAAGTAGCAAAATTGATATTTTTCAAAGTGTGTTATTCAGAGGATCTCCTTGTAGGAATGTTCTCATTTTGGGGTATCTAGCAATACAAGTTGTACGAATATGTGTATTGTTATATTAAGAAAGTGTATTTAGTATATTCTTGTGTGTCTAAGTTCATTCTATAGAGTATAGTTAGTTACTTTACTAGTTATTGTCCAGCCACAACCACTTTTTCCACACATAAAATAGATCAAGCATAAAAATATAGAAATGCGTTTTAGATTTCCTAAATGTAAACTTCTTTGGAATCCACCATCTCATCTTTTAAAACATGATTGCATTTCAAAATCTTTTTCTGTAACATTAAATGGATCGTGTCCTAAGCTACATGTTTCATATAGTCAATTTCTTCTTATATTAATTACCACAGCCTGGTTGAATTTTAAATATTTCTGACATTTAACTAACACATCTAAAAGTGAGAATATGCTATATTCACAGAGCATATTTACGCCATTGAAAGGGATTTAGCACACGTCCATGCTCTGATGATCTGACATCCTTTGAAATCCATGCTTGTGAGGCTTTCTAGCAATTTTGTTGTTGATTCCGTTAGCAACATCCAAAGTGCTATAAATGTCACATAATTATGATAATAAATGTCCCATCTGATAAGATGGAACAGGTTCACCTGGTCAAAGTTTGCGATGTCATAGAAAAATCGCAAGTAGAAGAGTCGCAAAAATTGAATTAATTTTTAGATGGTCATATTTAAAATTTTAAATATTTAAAATTGGGCGGGTTCAAGCGATGTTAACAGAAATCGCTAGTGATATTTCCGGATGGACAATCCCTAACAGTAGCAAAATATAATCCCTTAGGATGATCTTTGGAACACATAGATATATTCAGTACACAGTCGGAAAATTTAAGACATGTATTCATACGACTAAGAGCCTACACCACCCAAAGAATGAAAAACATTCTTAAATCAGGGGTTCCTGTGGGGAAAACATGTGAAATATATCATTTCCCGACGTTAGACTCAATATTTTGCCCCACATCACATACAGCCTACCCATGGCCGGCGGGTGACACATGTATGGTACAAGCAGTACACTGAGGTGCAATTCCTGTAAATAATCTATTTCATACAGTTATTACTTAGGTGTGGGAATAATGCGTATATATATGGCAGGATAATGAAGTATGTGCCTATGTCTCCCACCCTATCTATATAGTGGATATAGGATCAGTTTCTCAGATAATGTACAATTGGGAAATCTACACATTTAGCAAATTCCTGCTAAAAATGATAAATAGTAAATATATCAAGTATATTTGGTATATTTGGTATATCATTTATATATATTTGGTATTTTCATCCCTATATTACTTGCATAGATGAAAATGTTTAGTCATTTTGAAACTGGAACTGACGATTTTATTTTAATTGTTAAGAACTTTTAACAAAAGGGCTCGTTGGGGCTCCACTGAAACTGAAAAAGGGTATATTTGGTATTTGATTCGAAAAATCTCTTCGGTTATATTGAACTGTATTTTGAGATGTATTTCTGTTTTAAATCAAGGTTATTTGGGGAGGATTGGTGAAGGACAGTTGAAAGTCTTCAAAAAATATTCTAGCTATGAAGAAGAACAACTGTGTGCAGCCCATCTACAGCTGGTATCTCCCAATCGTACCAAGACTGGCCCAACCTTAGCTTTATTACTCCCAATAACAATAAGAACTCTACCTACTCCTACTGTACCCCGGGGGAGAACTTCATCGCCGACCTCATACATACAAATAGTCACTAACAACATGTCAACAAGTCCCAGTGCAGGCAAGGTCCTCTCCTCGCCCATGTCTTAACACCGGCATCAAGTCTGCTCTGGGCCGACTGTCAGTGCTGGCAGGCTGGGGTGGCCCACTCGGTTTTTTATTTGTGATGTGTTATAGGAAAATAAGTCATAAGTCACAGAATTCGTATTTTCATTAATGTTTTATTCACAAGACTTTGTTGTAGGAATGTTTTAATTGTTTAGGTATGAAGCGCATTAAAGGGTCAGTTAACAGGTTCATGGTCACTTTTAGGACAATAAACTTCATGGAGCCATAAATACAACACCCAAGTCTCGATTTTTTTACTTCCATTTATGTCTAACTTATAGTCACTTACAGGCATAAATTTAGAAATCCTAGTTGAAAAAGTCTGTTTAGCACAAGAGGGCACTGGGAGTGCTGTGTGACATCATAAAGGTGCGCCAGAAATGAACATAATATCTCTACCTTCCCCCTCCAATCTCCCAGCAATTGAAACAGTTTGTTTTGGTATGCACACCTGTGTTCTTAAATCTCCTTCCACCCACCACACCCTCCTTCTTTCTAGCAGCAATTATGAGAGTTGTTTATTATGTTCATTGCATGTACATTTCAAGATTGGCGCAGCTTTATGACGTAGGCAAACAGTGGTGCCTTGAATGGAGTGTTAAACTGTGGAACTACTTTTTCACTCCTTTAAATGGGTAAAACTCACTAAATGATAAGTTGAATTAAGTAAAACCGGGGTGGTTACATTTCAATAATAGCAAGGAAATGGATTTGCTCATAATATTTTGGGGTTTACTGACACTTTAAGTATATGTACCTGATTATTGAGGGAATAATAAAAACGTTATCAAGATCAAATTAAAATCAAGATGCTTTGTATCACAGAAAAATGGGTCATAAGTCGCAAAATTAATGATTTTCAAAATGTTTTATTCACAAGATCTATTTGTTGGAATGTGCTCACTTTTTTTCATCTGTCATATGTCATAGACAAGAGTTAAAAATTTGAGAAACCATCATATTTGAAAGATGAGATACAGTGAATTTCAATGGTATTATCATTTAGGCAATCCAATAAGGCAATCCAATAAATATTTTATATTTGGAAAAATAGTTAGTGTTTCTGGATGAATGACTAGTAACGTAGTTAATACATTACCTTAGGATGACCTTTGAAACACATACATATATGCATGTATATTATATATATATCATCTTGAAGTTTGGTTCATCTATTCATACGATTATACGAGCGCCAAACACCCCATCAATGAACAGATTTCAACAAAGAGTTCTTGTAGAACAAACATTTGAAACAAATCTATTTTTTTCTGTAACACATCAAATTTTGGAAATGGTTTAATGAAAGATAGGTTTAATGAATCATTGGAGTGTGTAGTACCAACCAACAATCTCCTCCCTGCCCTGGCTAGAACACTACTAGGACGCTAGGCACAGGTCACGATTGGGTACAGATGTGTCTAATACCCTGTCGACACCCACATCATAATTGATATGTTTCCATGACAACCTAATCCCGAATCATCTTGGCCACAGGCCCCCAAGCTTCTGGGTGCGAATATCCCAATTTTATAGAGAGATTATGAGCAGCTCTACTCAGTCTCTCTTCTCCGTATCCTCCTGATCCTCCATATCATGCTTAGCTTAAGCACACTCCATGTTCTAGGGGGCAATGTGATGTGTCACCGAAAAATGGGTCTTAAGTCGGAAAAAAGGATTTAGAGATACCATCATATTTGAAAGGATGAGATTAGGTGGATTCTAATGATGTTAACATATGGGAAATCTAAAAAGGGTTTCTATATGTTATGTTTGATTGTTTTTATTTTTGGAAAAAAAGTGAATAAAACACTTTGAAAACTATCAATTTTGCGACTAGCTTAAACACACTCCATGTTTTTAGGGGCACATGTTGCCTTAATTTAGCCAGCCGTATTCAATGCACCTGAACGATCTCGTTTTTCCTGGGGAAACTTCTATACAAACCCAAAGTAGGTCAGTGTTTGAAATGTGCTGTTTCGCCTAAAAATCCCATTTCACATCTTTTTTTCTTCTTTTTGTAAGATTTTATTTATACTGGGGATCGAAGGTCCCCTTACGGGGTTTTTTTCGCCTGTCCCAGTCTTACATCTTCCCTAAATTCCATTGAATCTTGATGGAAATAAAGCCCTTGAATCCCTCTACGCCTGATATTAAATTTCAAGCATAAAAAGAAATCAACTCGACTGTACTTAGACTTATCACTGTGATGTGAACAAACGCTGGCGAAAGCTCTGCACCTGTCTTTATGGATCCTATATAGTCTTGGGAACCCTTAAGCAACATCTCTAAGGGAGAGATTATTAACAGGAGATTCAGTATCTGGGAACCGCAAAGAGGCTCCACTATACACCTTTGCTAATTTAGAAACCTATTCCCATACGTGCTGTGGTACAGAGAAATGAGTCACAAGTGGCAAAATTGATATTTTCCAAAGTGATTTCTTTATAAGAACTCTTTGTTGAGTTTTTTTTTATTTTTAGGGTGTTCAGGCGCTGTCCTTCCTATGAATACATGTATCAAATTTCAAGTCAGCGTATTGAATATATCTATGTATTCTGAGGTACATTCAACCACATTACTATTGATTGTCCATCCAGAAATAGCGCTAACATTAGTTTTCAAATATATGGAAGCACTTATCAGATATATTAATGGTTAACATCGTTGAAATCTCCTTGATCTAATCCTTTTAAAAGATCCTTTTTTCGTGACTTCAGTCAAGTTTTCTGTGATACATCACATATATATTGAATTATTTGCTCCTATATATATGTATAGGAATCAGGATTAACTGAGTACAGCATCCACCAAGATGTAATGCATTTGCTAAATGAATAAAACCTAAAACTAAAACTGGATAAGAGGTAAGGATAGGATATTTCAGTAGCCTATTGTAGAAACTGGACCTCCCCCCCCCCCTCGATGATATAGTATCAATTATTTTATTTCTCTGTGCTCTTCATCAGCTATCCTTCTCGCCTTGCCCACTCTTTAATTATCCTCTCTTTCTTGGCGGTCACAGATTATGTTCAACCATCTTGGGGGATCACCCAGACCCCTAATATCATTATGGTGGTCAGTCTGTAGTGTGCCTTCAATAGGGGATTTGCATGTCTCAATGCACATGCGCCTATTACAGTGCATGCTGGCATGGATTCAGTTCAAATCTGACAAATATTTTGCAACATCTTTATCAAGAAATGTTGTCGTCAGAATCATAGCGTGTGTAAATGATCTATAAAAAACCGAATGCATGAGGGAAAGATGAAGTCTTGTTGTATGGAAACATGTAAAACACATTGCCATCCATGCTGAACATGATATGTTTTCTACAGCTTTTACACTGATATACAACTCCCATAATTCCATGCGAATCGAGATTTATAATGGCGGATATGCAAATACCCTATTGCTCCCTAAATGCTATGACCATCTATGAACAATAAAGATATCTTTATTTCAACCAGACTACTGTTATAGCAACTCTCTTTTCAATCATGCCATGGATAGACTACATTATATATCCACACCTAAATCATGCACACCGACTGCATGGTTGGTATTCATGTCGGTAGTTCGATGAATATTTGGGTATTTGGATATTCGTGGCACAGATGGGATGTACAATGGCTGTCATGGATATCCTTTCACTGTTCACACCCCTACCAACATAACCCTCCGCCTACTTTAGAAGAAATAGTCCCTCACAATATGTCCTATTTCATTTGACACAGTCAAATTGAAAAGAAACTGACACAAGATTAACTAGTTTTTTTGTTATTTCGAAAGTAGAATTGCCATGTGTTATACATGATATAAAAAGGCAAGTCTTTATCTTTCCCATCATGCATTTGGAATTAATACATCATTGATAGAACAAATAGCATTGTTCAATGAGCATTGTTCAATGAGAATCCATCCCAGCATGCACTATAACAGACATGCGCAGTGACACATGCAAATCCCCCTATTTTCCATTCTCTCTGCTGAAGGGGTGTCACAGACACAGATTACCAATGTCAGTACAGTGGCAGCAATGCCATTGGCACACATTAATGAGTTATAACTCAAAAGCAATGGGTATATGACAGCAGGGAAGAGAGCGGCCCAATTAAACTAATTACTGGATAGCATTGGGTGTGACAGTGACAGCGAATTGTCATTTCTTACTGTCACTAATCCCTCACTGGGCGAGTATACGGACAATCTGACAGACTAATAAAGAAGTATATAGTAGTCGATTCTCTCCAGGTGGAGATATAGGCATGCCTGATGTCTTTAGGTGAGGCCCACAGCATATGTCATAAAACGCTTTATATGTGATGTGTTGCAGACAAATGAGTCTGAAATCGCAAAATTCATATTTTTCAAGTGTGTTATTCACAGGATCTTTTTGTTCGGATGTTCTCTTTTTGGGGGTATCTAGCATTTTGAGGCGTACGAAAAATTTCAAGACAGTATATCCTATAGTTTAATTCTAATGTCATCCTATGGACTATATTCAGCTACTTTACTCGTAATTTTGTAACTCTTCAAGCTTCTTTTCCAGACATAAAAAAGGTCAAACATAAAATATAGAAATATTTTTAAATTTCCCTAATGTTAACATCGTTGGAATCAACTTAATCTCACCTTTCCAAATATATGATCGCATCTAAAAAAATCCATTTTTTTCTACTTATGACTTTTTTTCTGTAACACATCACAAATGACTAGCATCAGGCTCATGTGTCGGCCCAATATATGAGGCCTTTTCATTACCTCGCCCCGATCCCAGGTGCAGGGAAGAAACTGACCGATTCAGTGGCATCACCCTGGTAGGATTGGAGATGGGGTTACCAGAAGCTGCCAACCAGCCTGTCAAACCCCCTGACCCTCCATCTCTTCCCTCTCCTCTAGCCAATCCACTACATCAACCATCTCTAGCACCCTACTGCTGGGGCCCGTCGCGAAAGCTAAGGAAAGGTCAATTGTGATGTGTCACAGAAAAACGAGTCACAAGTCGCAAAATATGATTTTTTTTCAAAGTGTTTTATTCACAAGATCTCTTCGTAGAAATGTTCTCATCTTTGGGGTATCTAGTGCTGTCCTATGAGTACATCTACCTAATTTCAAGACATTGAATTACATATATATATATCTTTGCATTTCTAAGGTCATCCTATGGAGTATATTTAGCTAGTTTACTAATTAGTTTAGTAATTGTCCACCCAGAAGTATTGCAAACTTTTTTGTCAAACATAAAAGAAATCAAACTTAATATATAGGAGATGAGACTTTGTGAAAATCTGCCTGATAAAAATGTTTTAAAAAAATATACATAATTCCTTTTATTCCCGCCATAAACATAACAACATTCACAAACTAGGATTGGGTAACATATTCTGTATTTTACAGTTCGTCCGTGTACCTGAAATAAAACTACTATTTAAATTTTGGTTGGAACCCTCTATCGAGCCATTTACTATAAGAACTGCATTATATACTTTATATGAAAGAACGTATACCTAGAGTGGGTTATGCTTCATGCGTATACCATTAGTTGTATACACAACTCCACCCCCTGAACCACCGGAATTACTTTTAGGAAAAGTCAAGAAAATGGCTTTAATATAGTCCTTTATAGATAATTAAGGCATATAATTGCAACGCGATAATACATTCACTTTGTGCATGAACATGCGTATATTCCTATAACAGTTTAAATGATGTGCGGCCTTCAGTAATAAAAGAAATTAAGATAATAGATCAGTTAACTAACTTGTTGGTTTCAGTCGCTTAGAATATTGCACTCATTGCTACCGAACTCATGCAATATGCGTGCTTCTTCAACAAACTTGTTAGTTATCCATCAATGTATTTTGGACATAATTTTTGTCTTCAAATGCGGGTTATTCGAGAGGATTGCTGAAAGTGAATTGTACATTACCCGATGACTTGACCCACGGAACACCAGTTCACTGACCTCCTGATATCTGTCCATTCCCTGCCTTCCCCCTGACCTCGGTTAGTCCACCTCGCCTATATCCATAATGTATCTTTGACCGCCCCGCGTGCTACAGCAATTCCCTCTACTCATTGCTTTCCTGTAATCTATTCAAACTTTCGCCCTGCCTACGGAATACATGCATGCTAATTGTCCAATTATTTCTCAACTATTTGCAATACTATACACGCTGGATGTAATGTGTTAACCCTTGCATAACGCCTGACCGAGAAACCCTGGCTACTGAGGATGAACGCTAGATAAATATAGCCTCCCTTATGGCCTGGAAAATAATGTATGGCAGACAAAGGAATGGATTAAGGTGATTAATTAGTATGGTAATCTTCGGGGCGAAGGGTTAAAGTCTTATAGGGTGGAGACTACGTGGTGTTCTGATCGTTGGAATCATCCTCCCCTTTTTTTATTTTATAATACACTAAAGGCGAATTTCTGGTATATTTGTCTATCAGAGCCAATTGATGTTGTTTATAATTTTGGGTCTGATTATGATATCATGATATATAGCTATGAATCTGATCTACAAATCAAGATTTGCTGAGAATAACATCGTATGATGTAATGCCTATTCTGAATAAAAATCTATCTTAAAAACCTTTTATTTAAAAAAAAAAAAAAAAGAGTTGTTCAATATCATGCGCGTAAACCTTGCCCAATAGGATCCTAGGCTGCCCCCCGCCCACCACCACAAAAAGAAAATACTTAAAAAAAGTACATTGCGTATTCAGAAAATATTCAAAAATAAATTGTGTATTCAGAATAGTGCTAAATAAATATATTTTCAAGGGCAGTATGGACAAATCATGACCTTGCATGAAATAATTGTTGTAGACAGTCACACTTAAACATTAACAAACAGGTTTCTTCAATGTACTTTTTACATCCTCAGGGACTCTCACAGTAATTCCTTTCCAGACTACGTCATCCAAAACTAGCATAAACCGGTGAGATCCTTGTTACCATGGAAATTGCCTGTTTTCTAGTCAAGACGCTTCTCCGCGCAGTGATAATTCTCCATTTGTCTTTGAACAAATAATTCTGAGATAAAGTAAACAGAGCTGGGTGTTGTTTCATGGTGATGGATCTTTTTGCCAGGAATTGATTGTTTAAGCACTTGAGAAATGCTCGCCCTTACAGTAGGCCTATAATACTGGACGACTGGGTCAGGTCGCTAGAAATTGTACACTTCTTCTTCACCAATTCTCTGAAAAAGAACAAATTTAGGAACAAAGTGTCGAGCAAAATACAGTTCAACATAACCGAACAGGTCTTTTAAAACACCACAATGAAAAATATACTCAGTATTTATCTTTTTCAGCAGAATTTAGCAGAATTTACTAAATGTGTAGAGCTGGCGAGCGTACATTTTATGGCGATGTGACCCGACTCTCAAACAAAGGGGGCCATTCAATCAGCGGTTCATGACAGAGGGCGCTTTTTACTGCTGCTGGTGAATAGGCGTAGCCAACGTGCCTCTCCTATTTCCACAACACTTTTGTCTTCTCGACGTCCCGGCTTCCTTTCCTCGTATATTTGGTGTTCCCTCTGATTCTTTCCCACCCATAACTTCATGCTTTAAGACCGTCCAACTTATTCTTCTTATAATTTCGTCGTCTCTTAACCGCGATTCCTATAAAAAAAATGTCTTCCAAACAAAAATGAGGTTTAAAACTTATCATAACTTATCGAATCAGCACAGTATCAAATATGGCCAGATGTATTAATATGTTCAGCTTAATTTAGCCAAATTTACCGATTACGCTTTGAGAGGATTGCTGAAGACAAATTGTACTTTTTCAGAATGGATTATCATTATTATGTCTCATCTGTTCTCATCACTAAAACAGAAGAGAAAGTGGCCTGAAATATCTCATTAAGGCAAGGTTTTTCAAAGTCACTGCTCCTTGAAACCCTTCAGTTCAAAAAGGCACTTTTTGCCTCTTAATTCTCAAACACCACTCATTAGTGTTTTTACACCAGGGCAACCGACAAAGGGATTGTTTGCGACCTCACCTTTAGCCGAGTGGGGCACTGGAGGCCTTCGTGAGACAGCGAATTAGTCTCCAAGCGGCTCGCTTCATCTTGAATCAATTCATTTGATGATGAAACCAGAGTATGGATTATTGAAGCATGGTTTGATTAGAACAGGGCTTGGTGGGTGATACGAGAGGTTGAGCTTCGTCCTCCCGCCCAGGGAAGGCCCCTGGACCACCGTGTCTTTAACAATGTCCAGACTGTAGCGATGGTCTGGACTCCGGCCCTTGAATAAATAATAGTAAAATTATTAATACAAAATATTGATGTCTTCTTTATTTGCCATGACTAGCCCTTTAATACATAAGTTCTAATAATAGGCGTAATAATAATAATTGTTGTTCCGTGATGAAGGGCAAAGATCGCCCGAAACGTTAGACCCCTAATATGGTATTCTGTTTTGGGTTAAACTTACATCTTGAAATGTTTTATTTTGTTGAAGGGATGATTTACAGTATTCGTGAGAATCATTTATACAATGATAATTTTGTGACAGCAAATTTGAATTAGATTCATGTTAATGAATCTAAAATTTAATAAAACGGTTCATGTAAAACTAATTTACTTCTGTAATCGTCGTTTCAGTATGAATAAAATCGTTTAAACATTATTAGATCTAGGATGACTAAGATGAGTAATAGGGGAGTTGCATGTGCGAATGCACATGGCTGTTACAGTGCTTGCTGGGATAGAGTCCGTTCAGGTCTGACACATACATATTTAGCCAGATTAGTATCATAGCTTTTAAATAAATCATCTATGAAAGCTAAATGCATGATTGGGAAAGATGGAGGCTTGTGTTATGGAAACATGTATAACACATGGATATTGACATTAGCGCACCAATGAATATTCCATGCTGAACATAACATGTGCTCTATAGATTTTACACTGTTCCATAAGTCCCATAATTCTATTCGAATCAAGATTCAAGATGGCGGCTAGAAAATAAAATCAATGATATTCCAGTTATTAAACATTCAGTTACACAACAAAAAGAGGCAGCTATGGGCGAGATGCCATCATAAATCAATGTTCCTACAATCAAGATGTCATTGAATGCATTCATGGATTTTTAAGAACAATTAAACAAAGTCAATGGGTTTATGAGAGCGGATTTAATCTGCTTGAAAACCAGTATAAAATTGGAAAAAAACCGTATACACACAATATACTAAACGTCTCTTTAGAACTTCTCATAAATGATTTGACGCTTGTTCCTTTAATATTTATACTAGTTTATGAGGCAGCTGGTGCTCCTTGGTGTCGGGTGCGTGAATTATGGGCAGGCATACCACCAGCTGGGCCTGTATCCCGACCCACGGGGCTGCCACAATGTACAATCAGCAGCTCTGCACATTTAGTAATTCATCAAATTCTTCTAAATTAGGCGGAAGAATGATAAATACTGGTTATGTCTGGGTATATTTGGTGTTGTGCTGAGTCACCTTATTTGTTTGGTTATGTGGATCTGTAATTTGATCCTAATTTGTTGTCTTAAATTATGGTTATTTTAGAGGATTGGTGGAAGCGAATTGTACATTTCCAGGCGACTTTACCCTTATATTCCATTGGAGGCATGATATATGAATACTTTATGGGATACAGGTTGCCAATGATCAATGATACCTGTATAATTGTGAATGAAGGCTACCTAGCACCATATTTCCTTGATGTGTTCAGTGCGACAGATTATATCACAGCGTAGCTTATATCACAACATCTGCAAGGTGTTAATTCACACATTGCATTTTTTGCAGAAAACACATGAGCTTTCTGCAAAGGGATATGCTTCGTGGAGAAACTCGCATAGATCAATGTAATCAATGTGTGTGTGGATGGTGAGGGGGGGGGGGGAGGGGGGGCAATTGCAGAAGGCAATTAAACATGGTAGTTGTGGTAAAAATATGGAATGCAAAGTTGTGGTTGTTCTGAAATAGTGTATCAGACACACTTGGAGTGTAAATGCATGCATCATTGCTCATCGCTTCACCACTCATGGTGATACATACATTTGCCTTCCTTGAGTATCTGATATGCTATTATGAACAACTATTAGTTGCATTCCATCTAATTAATAATTTTACTGACCTGATCAAGAGCCAGTCAGCTCGAAAGGTTGTAAATTAAACCAAAACTAATACTAAAGGATTTTTTCTTCCTCAATTGATAACAAAACCCACCAAACCTGGAACATTGAAATATACGTAGAAGTGATATACAAACTTCCTATATATATGTATACCTCTATACATAAACATTTCACTATCACATGAACGATGTTTAATCCGTTGATGGTATGTGTGATGTAAAAATAGATACCACTCTGATATCACTCGCTCTGTTGATAATCTTTAGGTATTCTCATTTGTGAAAGGATACGTACAGTATAAGTTTTTTATTCTGTCATTACCGGAAGTAGGATGGATCAATAACCGGAAGTTTATTTATTGTGAAACAGCCTGAGAAGGTTACTTTGATTACTGCACATGAACTTCCGCTCTTATCAGTATTTTACAAGGCTTCCTGTAACATCTATTCCACTCTTTAAGATGTGTCTCAAAGAATTATCCATAATGTATGTATGGACGGTTTACGATTGTATGTATGATGGTATGTTGATTCCAATTGGGGCTAAAATAGTGGCTTTTATATTGTGAGAAGATGTACAATCGGCAGCTGTACACATTTGGTTTATAATACTAAACTAGGCCGAGAATTATAAATACCAGATTTATCTGAGTATATTTGGTATTACATTGATTCAAATAGTCTGTTCGGTTATGTTGAACTGTATTTTGAATTTAATTTCTGTTTAAAATTTGGTTTATTTGAGAGGATTGGTGAAGGCGATTTATACATTTTCAGGTGACTTCACTCGTACCTGTATCCTTATTGTTTTAGCTCTGAAATAAGTACCCCATAATAATTACATATGATATCCCAAATTGACAAAGAAACTATGCTCAAGATACAGTTAAATATAACCCAAGAGGTCTTCTTTTAAAATAATGCAATATGAATTATAGCTCAGCCTACATAGTCATAGTATAGTATTTGTCAATTTGTTAGTTATTCATTTTTTCGCAGAATTCACTAAATGTGTTTACTTATTGTGTAGAGCTGCAAATTTAACAGTTCTATACGACCTGACCAGGACGAGCCTTTATCCAAAATCAGCCCACAACAACAAGAATATTGTGTACACACACAAATCTTTATATGATTGTAAAGGTTCATGGTATTGACCGAAATAACGATATGATGCACTAATGTCTATTATTTTATCCCATTTTGTGGAAATTGACTGGTAAAATCAGTCGTTCGTAGTAGGTCACATGGACCCGCAGGCCACCATTTTAGCACTCAGGATTTCTGTCCAGCATACTACCAGTGCTCGTTTAACAAGCATCAAACAGCCATAGTTCTACAACCACTTATTTTACACCCGAATGAGGCCGGTAGTGATTGATGCTGGCGTTTGTTGCTGCGGTGGAAATATCCAGCAAATAGGGGACTTGCAAGTCCGCCATCTTGATTCTTGATTCGCATGAAATTGTGGGAGTTGTATGTCAGTGTAAAAGAAAATATAGAATATAGAATATAGGAAACATGCCATGTTGAGCATTGAATATTTAAGAGTGAGCTCATGTGAATAGCCATGTGTTTTACACGTTTTCATACAAAAAGACATCTTCTTTCCCATCATGCATTTGGTTTTTATAGATCTTTTACACAAGCTTTGAGATAGGTGAAAAGATAGAAGAAATGTTGCTAAATGCACGTAGTTGTATGTCAGATTGGAACTGAATCCATCCCAGCATGCACTGTAATAGACATGCAAAGTGAAACTTGCAAATCCCCTATTGAAACGCGGACATCCGGGCGTGAATGTCAGGGGTTGAGCTATGTCTTTCATACCTGTGAATACTAGTCATTTCCCTATACTACTGGCCATCTGACACTTAAAGTTGTACTCTCGGCTAACAGCGGTCGATCTTTTCTAAACCAACTAAAAGTCATTGGACCAAGACTCTGAAGGGGTTTGTCCTGTTGTTTTTGCTTCAAACCTTCGTAAAAGTCCATATTTCAGTCATGGCTGAATTGGTAAAGTACATTCAATGGTATGAACATGTGAAAATAAAATAGAAAGAAATCGAACTATCCCTAGAAATAATTTAACAAATACCTTCCAGGAAACATTTTAAAAAGATCTATAGAATAATATGTGACCTTAAAAACCACCCGGTGTAGTGCCAAGCATCCTGACAAACATATTTAAACAGAAAAGTATCAATACCTCTCATTTATATGCTTAACATGTCGACAATTAGTCTTTATCCTGGTCAATGAAAAACAAGCGAATCGAGGTGATTCCATATTTCTCCACTGGAGGTAAATACCCTGATGCGGGCTGAATACATGAATATCTACTCAGTGGTTATCAGTGACTCTATAAACATGTTTTCTTTTTTATTCTTAATTCGTTTTTATTAATGTTGCACACTTACATCTGGGTATTCGTTTCAAATATAGTTAGTAGTTCCCCCGATATATATATGAAAATATATATCTTCCGATAGGACCTTCTGCAATAATAGATATTTCGGGTACATAATATGAGTAGTTTAATCATTTTCACCTACAATATTGAGTGAGTGGAGATATGTATCCTTGCAGTTAATTCACATACATATTATGGGGTAAATCTTACAAGTTTACATATATGATCTGGTACGCTGTATAATGATCCAAATGATGCAGTAAGAGGACGGAGGTGATTCCCCATATAACATGTCTGTCGTATGGGTGGTCTTCCCTTTGGTCCAGGTCCATATATCTGTGAGTTCGGATAGAAAGGCATCAATGAGTATCTTTAAAATGTAATGCAAACCAACTAAGCTTCAGATCTAGTCACATGGAGCAACGGTTGCCTGCATGTAGTATCCTGGCAGTCGGTCACACCACCTCGCGGAAAGTAGCAGAATCACAGCGGTGTAGAAGATGGTGGTTGCTGAACACAAAACCTGCCCTAGTGCTGATTTCCTTTTCTTTCCATCGTAGAAGTCAGATTCATTTGTGATGTGTCGAGAGTCGCAAGAAAATGGCACTTTTTCCACAAGATGTATTTTACTAAATTTATGTTTTCAATTTGTGGCTATTTCGCACTCTTTATTGTATGAATCATTGTATCAGATTGTTGTGCACTGAGTTTATCTATGTGTTTCTAATGTCATCTTACGGAAATATATTTAGCTACTTTACTAGGTGCTAGTGATTGTCCATCCAGATGCATAGATAACTATTTTCTCTCAGAAATAAAAAGATACAGAAGTACTTCTCTGATGTCCTAAAGGTTAAAAATGCACTCTCAGTTATCGTCGGTAAAAAGATAATATTTTCTACTTTTTGGTCCATTCATTTCCAACCCATCTAAAAGTCATTTGACCGAAATTTTTGGAGGATTTTGTTTGTTTGTTTTTGCTACAGGGCTTCTAAAACGTCGGTGTATCTTTAAAATGTATATATGTATTTGGAGGACTCACCCAAATCTTTTCCTGAGAATGTGTGCGAAGACTTCACTTATTATCACTTACCGGAGGCAATATTTTCTCTCGGCCGATTTGACTTCAAATTCTTGTATAAACAGATGTATAACAGCTGAACAATATTAATGAATTAGTTCCTATAAGTCATACTATGAGTAACAAACACATGCCAGCAGCATAATATTGACAGATTCAGTTCCATAAGTCATAATTCAAGTAAATATCGTAAGACTACTTTTGTCGTAATAGCTGAGAATACAGGTTTAATATCGCTGGACTCCGTCTGATCCCATCTTTTCAAATATGGTGTGTTGAATATACCTATGCATATCTAACCTCATAAAGAAATTAAACAAATCTGACGTTATCCTAAGGAGCATATTTAACTACTTTACTTAGTATTCTCCATCCAGAAATATCACTTACCTTCTTTTAAACATAACAGTTAACATAGTTAGAATCCGCTTGGTCTCATCTTTTTATATACTCATCTCATCTTCTTATATAAGGTCGTCATACGATATCATATTATGATAGTATCATGACCCTAAGTATTCGTTTGACGAGGAAGATAAACAGCAATACAACTATAGATTATTGTTACTCTCTTGATTTAAGGACTCATAGCATAGTGCTAATATGTATCCATAATAGAAGGTGTGGTGGTGAAAAGTTCTATTAGGGTCAGATCGTCAGAAAAGGTACAATTCGCCTTCACCAATCCTCTTAAATAACCAAAATGTCAGGCAAATATGAGGATAAAAAGCAGTTTAACATAACCGAACAGATTTTTTTAATCAACGCAACACCAAATATCATATACCTGGTATTTATATTTTTCTGTCTAATTTAGCAGAGTTTACTAAATGTGTGGAGCTACCGACTGTACATTTTCTGGTGACCTGACCCATTGCAGTTTTAGGGTAGGATGGAAGATCTACTGTGTAGAATCTCTCGCCCTTTTCCATGTACATTTTTTCAACTCGTGAATAAAGGTTCTATATATTACCACTACCCAGTGATATTACATGAAATGTAATTAAGAATTAAAGAACCAATACAACCTCGCGCGTGTCAAGCATGCTGTATTATAAAGGTTTGGTGATTTCATATTCAACTGAGAGTAGTACATAAAAAGTAGACAGTATCGACGGCTCTCAAAATCCATTCTTTTGCGACTTAAGTCTGTAACACATGTCACATGTGTTCTTGAGTTGTCCCTTCTGCTAATACTATAAACATGCACGAGAGTAATACAAGTGAAGTCTCCCGGACCTGGAGTAGGCCCACCAGTATCGTCGTAATGAGATTATAGAGGGATTTTGCGTTCAGTTTCCCTGGTTTTGAAGGGACCTGCTAGTCTCTGAGCCTAGACTTTTCACCAGTCCTCTCACATAACCCAAATTGCAACTAAAAATGAGGTTTTAAAATGTTAAAATAGGGTTAAATATGTTTTTAAAAAACTGTTCCGACCTGATTCCTTTCAAATCAACGCAATACCAAATATATTCAGATATACCTTGTGTCGGTCCCATATCAGCCAAATTTATCAGAATTAAAATACACGTGTGGGACTGTTGATTGTATAATTATTATTCTGACGGCCCACACTGTGGAGGAGAGTATTTTATACCAAGCGGTCGCACTAGTATCCTTCTAATGTATACAGGGAACGATTAAGCCTATGGATAACCATCAATTATTACGCACCCTCTGCAAATCCTAGTCCCTATACATTATCATTAGACATAATGCATTTATAGCTCGGGCCATCTGCATGGATGCTAGCAGAACCTAAACCAATAATTATGCAATCCCTCATGTGAATGAATAGATTGTAATTATTATTACTCAAGCGAAGAAATATGTATGTTATGCATGTATGTTATGCATACAGAAGGGATTGTGAGATAGGGAACTAGAAGCTGATTCATGGCTATCTGTTGTAATAAAATGACAGAATCATTAACTATGTATGGAATTATGCTTTTGTTTTTCTTTATTGACTTTTCTTACAAGGAAATCCTAAAACAAAAGAGTGGGGGCCATATTATCTCACCTCATCAGAAAAAAGAAATGTAAAACTCACAGGCAGGTGCCATCATGCTTGATTGGTCTATTTATTATTTCATCCACAAATCTTACTGATAGACCTATATATTATGTAATTAACTCTAAAGCAAACCTTCAATAACTCTGTAAACCCTAGATATGTATCGATTAGGAAAGATTTCTCAGGGCACAACAAAAACCACTTATAAAGAGTATACATACATGTATATTGTTTATTTCCAGTATATATGTATGATTATACAATCTATAACAATATATCAAATGTCTACTCTGGAAAAGGGTGGCCCCCCTCTATGGCAGCCATAGTTCCTCCAGGTGTGTGTGTGGGGGGGAGGGTCCCTACTAAAGTAAACCTTGATTGTTCCTACTCGATGGATTGAAGTGTCCGTTTTATGTTTATTAACTTCACGTCAGCTCATTTATATTTCAATCCATAGCAAAGCTATCATACATTAAGGTATTATGTTAAATACCTCAAGAGTTAAGTTAGGACGAACAACCTTTTAGTTGATTATGATTTTGCGTTACTTAATTCACTTTTTAGATATTTTACTTTTTCTCTATTTCACTATTGTAAGGTGTAATGCTTATGATGATAACATTTTCTATTTTCTTTTTCTCTACTTCTGATATGACGACTAATGGTCCAATACCTGCAGTTAAACCAAATACCAATATCACATCTAATGTGACTATGACTATACCGCATAGTGACATAATGAAGTTCATTACATGTCCACGTGGGGGCGACAGTATCAGTCCATATATGGAGATAAAACTATTATTTCCGTCGGCAATTATAACCTGTGTAATCGTTTCAATTTTACTTGAAGTATTACAGTACATAACTAGGGCGATTCATTATCTAAAAACCTTACATAAATGACTAGTGTTATGCACCCTGACACCTAGCCGAACCATCAACCCCATACCTTGCTACTTACTGTGTACACGTGAACAGCTATCTGACACCTTAAGCTTGCTCCACTACATTGTTCTTTTTGTATTACTATCAAGGCCAATACATTTAAACATTTGTGATGTGTTATAGAAAAATGAGTCATAAGTCGCAAAAGATATATTTTGAGGTTACATGATATTTGAAACAATGAAATCAAGCGGATTCCAATGATGGTAATATAAGAACGTCTAATAAGTACTTCTATATTTTGTTATGCACGGAAAAAAGGTAGCAATATTTCTTGATATTCAACCACTAGTAATGTAGTTAAATTTACCTCTTAGGATAAGCTCAGATTATGCATAAATACATTTAGTATGCAGTCTTGAAATTTAGTACATGTATTCCTTCTGATAGCAGCACTAAACACTCCAAAAATGGAAACATTATGATCAAGGATTCTATTGAAAAAGCTTTTGAAAAATATCAAATTTGCGACTTGTGACTCACTTTCCTGTGACACATCACAGTTGTTAGAGATACTCTATAGAACGTTGTTAGAAACGCAGACCTTTTTAAGGTTTCAACTCACAATTTGATTGGAGTATTGCGCAAAGTACCCCAAAATAAAAACATTCTAACACAGATGGTATACGACGAGGCCATGTGCGACACCAACACTTGTTTTAAAAAAGGGTATTCGTATACCATGCAGGACAAGGAGAAATACACACGGATATAACTCCAACACGAAAATCAGTATATGTACGTTAGTATTAGTAATCCATGAACCAAATTCCAAGAATGTTTATTGAATATATATCAATGCATATCTGAGGTTATCCTAAGGAGCATATTTAACTACTTTACTAGTGATTAACCATCAAGAAATATAGCTATTAACTTTTTTTCTTGCATAAATATTATAGAAGTACTTATTAGACGTCTTACTATTTACCATCATTGGAATCCGCTTGATCTCATCATCCTTTCATGTACATACGACGATATCTCAAAATCCAATTTTCTGCGACTTGTGCCTCATTTTTCTGTTGCCCATAACATACATGTAATCACTTGCATAAATGCGAGTAAAGATTGCAAGGCTCACTTTTGCAAATTACCAACAGAGTGCATGCACGTGGGTGAGTGGATGTGAGCCCCTCCCGTGCAGAGGAGACTTCTAGTGTATGAGGCAGGCACTAGCTCAGGTACCTGGACAAAGTGCTGTAGACTTCTCTACAGAGCTCAACCAAGCATTCAGCCTCTGGCCTGCCTCACTGATGATGGCTGACAGTCGACGTGCCTGGGAATGTAGAGTCAAAATCCTGTCCCCAATGTCCACCTCACCATCATTAGCCTAATGTGTAATGCTTGAATATAGGAAAATAAAAACCAGCTGTGTCTGAGCACCCATAGGGTGTTGTTGCTAATATCTAGGCATGTGACAATATGGAGGGTTGGTATTCAGGCTAACGGCTGCATGGTAAATACAGGAGACATTGCCATAGCATAGGTTCCCTGGTGCATTGCCATAGCATAGGTTCCCTGCTTTCTAAGGTTCTATCTATATTTTACATGAATGCATGTACATAAGAATATTGTTTAATTTGTGAATGAGTGGTTTGTGATTGAGGGTAAGGACGAAACGTTATTGAACGTATGTGGATTCATTTGGGGGAAACCTATAGATTCTTCTGTTCAAGTCGAGTAAAATGGGTTTGAGACATCACACCCAGATGTCGCCTTTGTAGGCGTCTCCGGTCCATATTAGTGCATGAGTCAGATCGTCAGAAAATGTACAATCGGCAGCTCTATACATTGAGTAAATTCTGTTAAATAAGACTAAATTTAGCTATACTATGTATATTTGAATATGTTTGGTATTGATTTGATTGAAATGATCTGTTCGATTAGGGTGGACTGTATTTTGAATCTCATTTTTGTTTTAAATGTGGGTTATTTGGGGGGATTGGTGAAGGTGAATTGTACATGATCTGACTCCTTCACCCATATACCCCATCTCTCCAGGAATGTATCATCCCTTTCCCCTTTCCCTTCTCCCCTTTCTCCCCGATCTCTCCCTTCTCCCTCTTCTCTACCTTCTTTCCCTTCTCCCCCTTCTTTCCTTTTTCTCCCTCCTCTGCCCTCTCTCAATTCTCTTCCTTCTGTTCCACCTTTGTTTTTACTGTCTGTAGAGCATCTGCTGAACGTCTAATAATCACAGAGAGACAGAGAGATGCGTGTGTGGTAGGTCTATACAGTATATATATCGCCAGTAGGGTGTGGGGGGGGGGGGGGGGAGGATATACATATATGCATTTACATATAGGACCGTCTACTGTCAATTCTCATAAAGATGTTGTCATTCATAATCCCTTCGTCCAGCAACGGGACAAGCAGTGGGCTGTCAGTCTAAAGTCACAAAACTAATGTTTTGTAAAGGATTTTCTCTACAGGATTTCCTTGTAGTCCTCGAATGTTTTCGAAATTTGATCTGTTTAGTGCAATTGTATTTATAAAGACCATACTTCAACTGTATATTAAATGTATTTCTGTGTTGCTAAGGTCATTCTATGGAGCATATTTTAGGTAATCGATACTAATTATTTAACACCCCAAATCAGCTGTTTAAACATGAAAATATAGAATTACTTTTTCTAAAGATTAACATCGATGGAATCAGTGTGATCTCGTCGGATTAAATGTGATGGAATCTAAAAATCCTTTTTTGCGACTTACGAAGCTATGTTCTATGAACAGATATACGATGGCTAGGTAGCAAGAAGACCACAGGACTAGTGCCTGCTCCACCTCGGTGCACTTCTGGTTTTATATTGCGAGGAGTAATTATCTTCACTCTGTCCCTCGTATATCATGTTCATGGGTATGGGTATTATGCGCTTGTTACTCCCTGTCCACAATATACTTCTCGCCTTCAACATGGATTAAGACACCCCTTCAATTGGTCCCCATGTGTTGTACATCTCCAAACATTGTTTTCATATTTCTTTATGAATAATGTTTTCAAGTAGAATCTTTGAATCTGAGTTTAGTCTAAATTGGTGTGTAAGGGTCAGATTGTCAGAAAATGTACAATCGCCAGCTATGCACATTTGGTCAATTTTCGGCTGAACAATGATAAATACTAGGTATATCTGAGTATATTTGGTATTGTCTCCTTTGATTATTTATAATTTAATTAATTAACTTACCAGCCTGTGTCTACCAACAGGGATGAATGGATTTAGGGTAAGAAATCGTACCCCGAATACGCATAACGTCCAGCCTAGGCTAGACAGGTATTTTAGTGAAAGGACACCTACTGCGCTTATGGCTTTCCTGGCCCTGCGATTCTAATGCCATTTTGCGGTTTGGAGCGAGAAGCTTTCCCTGAGTTTGGAGGGACTCTCTCAACTCTGAGCCTAGACAGGGCCCTAGTTGCTCCAATTATATTCCCCTAAAGAAAGTCGTACACAGACCGAAACGTTGGGCCTTCATAAGATGAAATTAAATCATGGATACTCACTCTGAGCTGGATGCTATTGTGGGTTGTTCTACCTATTTACAGATACATGTATACATATATTTTGCGTACCTATCGCTCCATACCGCCCACCCGGGGTAACTATAAACCCCATCCTCAGATAATGGTTTTTATATAATTATATATTTCGCGTTAATAAATTGCTAAACACGATTCACTGCGAGATGTTTTCAGTTGAGTTGTCCACTTTCCTCTTCATAATCTGTTACATTTGATTTAAACAGAACAAACACTAACATGAGTGATTTACCTGTATGACATAATTTCAAGAAGTTATGTGATCTGGTGGGTAAGAAAGAAGATAAGAACATCTCCCCAAGATATAAAAGAACATGTATTATGTATGTAGCGTTTAGAATTGAAACGAGTGATTTGAGTTGTGTACGGGTGTCATCAATGTAAATAGTGGTCATTGAAATGTTGTCTAAACTACGAAATAAAAAAAAGTGAAAAACCTGAGGAAAAACAAATGAGTGGCCTTTGCCATCTCAGCTGGACAGGAACAAGTAAGGCAATGCCTTGCAGAATCAGTAAAACATTATGGGGCGGAATGAGGTGGGGAGAAATGGAGGTGTAAGGGGAATGGAACCAGATGGATTTTAAATTATTCGTTTAATTGATTGATTTGTTTTTATTTCCATGAGCTTACATTGCATTGCACGGGAGGGAGGGGGAGGGAGGGGGAGGGGAACTGGGAGGAGAGATGGCCAGGAGAGAGAGGAGGAGGGTATAGGAGGATATAGGGAGGGAAAGAGAGGAAGTAATGCAATACACGCATTACATATATGATATTGTCTTGAATCAAAATATGTGTTAGGTTATGTTGAACTGTATTTTTAACCTTATTTTGGTCGGAACTTGGAATATTTGAGAGGATTGGTTAAAGGGAATTGTACATTTTCTGACGACTTTACCCAGAAGAGAGACCGAGTGTTAACATCACCCCTATGTGCGATGAAGTTTTGCTCACTCAGCGATTCCTGCTTTTTAGTATTGCCGCCGGCGTATATCATATAAGAGATACTTGTAGAAGCAACACTATGATGCCTCCCACTCAGCCAAGGTAACACTTGGTGGCCGGGCCAGATAAATCTAATGTATTTTTCGTTTTGCTATCAAATAAATGGATCGTATGGCCTCAAAAGTGGGACGTACCAGGCTTGTAATCACAGACCGTCTATCAAAAAACTGGATGAAATACTGAGATCACAATTAATGTAAATCACAAGCATCTGTTGTTTATTAGGGGAGGATTTGTTGTTGCCAAATTTACCGACAACAGCTGTTTTTCGTAAAACTTGTATGATTCATGTTGACGACAACAATAACATTGTTTATGCTATTTGTGTTGTAAATCTGTGGGTGCAGTGCCCAATTTTACTGATATTAAAACAGGAATTCCCCACACAAATATAGACAATATATTTTGATCAATGTCATCAGTATATCAACCATTCAAATAATTTTTTTTTCATTTTCTCTAAAAATAAGTTTACTGTTGGACCAAGAGCCCTTGTTGGGGGTTTTCACATGCCCCTGTGTTCTTCTAATAACAGTTACACTTCACAGTGTTGCTTGTTCTCTGAACCTTATATATACAATTCCATTAAAGCTATGGATATTCTATGGACAATTTATTTGTTTACCGCTTACCACACAGACAGCCATATAATGGCGTGTTGGCGGTTCATTCAGTTCTGGACCATTCAAAGCATGACTTAAATTTAGACGGATCTTTTGTATGGCAGTATAGACGACCTGCATGGCAGAAGACCAATCTTCTATTTCCTATTTATTATATACGCATTGCCGTTGAAACAACGTATTGTAGAGTTGTATACGTTGTGTCCGTATACAACTCCACGCTCTGAGTTGCGTCGTATACAACTCCACGCTCTGAAGACGGTCTATGCTTAGGCCCACCTGAGGGGAATCACGCTATTGGACCTATTAGTTGTCAACGCACAAAACGCAGACAGAACGAGAGATAGAACGGTAAAATTAGATCAAAATGAAGGAAATAAACTAGAATAATTTCAACTTTATATAAGTATATCCTTGGGTGAAGCATTATTGTGTTTTTAAAATCATTTAAAGCTGTGAAAACGATGGAAATTGATTCGAAAACGTGAACGATTTTCCCGCAGTGGCCAAATGATCTGGTTGTCAGATCGTCGTAACTTTCAATGCAGGTAGACGTGTAATATTATATCTATCAAATGAATTAATAAACTAAAATCCTTTGATCATTATCAATGCCTACCTATTTTCAAACAATTACTTTATTTTGAATAGATTTAAAGCTGTGAAAGGGTCTAAAATTGATTTGGAACTGTGAGCTAGTTTCCCTTCGCCCCAAGGCCGGTACAACAGCGTGGTGCATAGTAGTAGGCCTACTAAAAACAAAAGCATGGTCATGTATCTTATAAGGTTGCAATTTGATAATATTTCTACAAAATATACATTGTTTTCTCTTATATAAAGCATATATAATAAATCAGATAAATCACTTGTGGGTCTTCGTCGCTTGGAATATCGCACTTGTTGCAACCGCGCAACACACTCAGCCTTTGGCTTCGTGTGTTGCGTGGTTGCAACTCATGCGATATTCCCGCTCCTTCAAACCCACTAGTGACTTATCCTGTATATATGTTGATAGAAATATACAGCGCAGTCCAGCCCAGAAAGCCACATTCCTCGAGCGTTGCAGTTCACTGCATACAGCAATAAGCTTAACCACTAGGCTAAGACTAAGGCTAAACGTGTTAATGGGAATCACCTGACCCCTAAAAGTTAGGGGGTCATTAGGGCTTTCTACTACTGACTGAGCGGCTACTTTTTTCTTGTTGAATATTTCGTTGTTATCAGCAGGATAGATATGTTAGTGAATGATTTCCCATATGTTCAGTTCGAGTTGTTTTTAGTTGTTCCAGCTGTTTCTAGATTCTATATAGTTGATGGATTTGCATAATACAGAAGGCAAAATGTAGTTGGACTTTGTACATGTGTTAAAAGAAGGTGTGAATTGATGTTGACATGTAATTATGATAATACAAATGAGAAAATTAAAAAAAAATTATACTGTTGGACTAGCCTCGTGGTTCGCTGTATACATACATTTTAATGTACAATAAATTACATATGTATACATATATAATCCATCAATAAAACCAGACATATTGGTGGTTTGAAATGACATGAGTTACTCATTGCCTGACTGAGATCATACTAAAAGTAGAACACAATGTCATGGTCAACATTTTTCATTAAACACTCCTTTATGCCTTTAAAACACTTTATTTTGATTTGATTCTTTTATTTCCGATAAGCATCACATTTTACAATGCAATTCTAAGTTTACGTAGAAGAAATACATTAACAACATTAATTAATCAATGATACAGAATAATCATTTATTTATATATGATTAAAACCTAAGAGGTATAATGTACTAAAATATATGATTAAAACCTAAGAAGAATGTACTAACAGGAGTCAGTAATTTAGACCGACCATATAAACTACAGAACTTATTTTTGTAATTTCACTTGATCACTTGATCTAATCATTCTTCTCTCTTCTATTCCAGGTATGTACCGATCACTCGACTGCTTCCATGGGGGCGCAATGTTATACGGATACGGGCAGGGTAACGTTTTGGCACATCAGTGTCTTGTTTATGCTTGGAGGAACCCTTATTGCTAGTCCTATAGGGCCCATTCAACAGCCGTATCACAATCATAAGAGTGAGGTCGTCAGAAAATGTACAATCGGCAGCTCTACACCTTTAGTGAATTTGAGTAAAATTTGCTTAATCGATTGTACATTTTCTGTCGATCTGACCCATTTTGCATACGGGTTAATTGTGACCCAATGCAGCATGTGTTAGACGTATATATTTCTTCTATGTGGATGTGGATAAAACGCTTAAGTCAATTACAAGTTCGTAAAGTCTGTGAGGGATTTGGGCTGTTCATAATTGTGAAATAGTATTTATTTCCGATTCTCCGGTATTCCTTTAGTTAAACGTTCAAGGGAACATCCGAGCCCTATATATATATGTTATATAGTACTCCTGAATAAAACTACTTAAAAAATAATTATCAGGACAGATGACGTAAAGCCTGGCGATATAGAATAGACATTGTAATTTAATAGTGAAATAACGATAATTGATATTTATATTTTTTATAAAAGATTTTTCCTCGCATTCACATTCATTTAGACCGTCATAGACAACGTTTTATTCCAAGAGTCAAACACATAAAAAAACGAATGAGAAGAACTTGTATTGAAGAGATTAAAAAATGACACTATTGAGAACGCAGCTTTAAACTATAGTGGTGACGGGGACCTTGTGCTGGGTACTGCTCCTTGTATGATTTTTTTTATTTTAAAAATATTTTATTCAGGTCATTGAACATTTCCATACATATAGCACGAATATTCTCAGGACAGCCTGAATTCCGACGAAAAGTGTTACAAAAAGCGAGAGTGTTTACATGAATTAGTCGTTATCATTCATTATGATTATGTAATTTAAAGTCATTTTTTACTCAAAGGTACATGATTTCTGTATATTATAGTACATTACAATATAAACGATACGATAAAATATAAAAACAGTTGCCCTTACTCCGTAAACAATGTGAGTGTGGGAGTTAAGAAGCTAATAAAAGAACAGAACAGGAATAATTTCTACAGACGCCGTGCTCTTTCATATTAACCATTAATTGTATAGCCTAGATAGGACACTTGACACTCAATCACAAGTTGTATAAATCACTTCATAATCAAAGATATAAAGAAAGGTAGTAAATAGATCGAAGAAGGATCTATTAGTGTAATTGACAATTGATTAAACGCAATTAGGAATCAAATAAGATATGTATATGTAATGTATGTATATCCAGATTTGCAATCAGTTACAGGAAAAGGGATATTTAGAGAACATTTGAAATGAAACTACGTTAAGCGAATTAACGCTGGTCTTCCAGCCTATCCATAAAATGTAATACTGTGAGAAGATAGTTGACTTAGTATCTGTTCGAATAACAATCTTTGTTCACATCTCACCTGAATTGTGATTGGAGATTTCTTTTGATAAGCAGATTACTATACAGAAGGGAGGCAGGGTGATTAATAACGTTTACAAGTCAGTAGCCATTATAAGGGGAATATAGGTTTGGGCGGGCAAATACAGCATCTTGGGTTGTCAATCCAGAGTTGCCAATGGTTGTGTGGAGTGTGACAGAACGGTTTTGGATACGGCTGCACTGTTTTACACAGCCCTGTATTGGTGGCCGGCAACCTCCGGAGCCTCACTAAATACCCTAAGAGAATAATCCTGCTCTTGTTTTGCATCCCTACTTAATTATGCATGTCTTTATTAATCTCCCTGGGATGCACCTGGCCATTGGAACATTAAATAACCGATCATACCGTTTTAACGAGATTTTAAATGCACCGATGTGGCATGGTGCAACGCGGCACTAAACGCATGAAGAATGTTAATATTTATGCACTGTAATGGGCATTTTTATGTTTGAAAAAAGGTTTCTGGGTAGACACTTACTAGTATTAAAGTGGGTAAATATACTCCATAGGATTACCTTGGAAAATGCAAGGAGATATTTAATACACTGTCTTGAACGTTGGTACATATATTTTTACGACTTAATGTGCTACATACTAAAAAAAGAATATATTCCAACATGTTCTGAGTGAAAAGAACATTTTGATAAATATATTCGGGGACACATCACATTTCAGAGGGAAACTATTTACCCCTAAGAAAGTGCCTGAACCAAAAATATAAGGGGGACGCCACCAGATAATGTACAACTTCCCCAATCCTCTCAAATAGACCAAATTAAAGACAGAAATGGAGTTTAAAACATAATCAAACACTTTATTTAAATCAACACAATACCAAATATACTCAGAAATACCTAGTTTTTATCACTTCAGCTTAAAGCTGCACTCTCAGTTAAAGTCAGTCAAACACGTTTTCTACTTCTTGTTCAATTTTTTCCAACCCATCTAAAAGTCATTTGACCAAAGATTTGGAGAATTTTGTCCAGTTGCTTTTGCTACAGGACTTTTAAAGCATTCTCATCTGTATTTAGAGGACCCTCCCGAATCCTTTCATGCGATGACTTCACTTATTATCGCTCACCAGCGGCAGGCACATTCGGTCATTCAACTTCAAATGCTTCTATAAACATATAAACATATATCCAGCCTATATTCTAGCTGAGAATATGCAGCTTTAATTTTGTAGAATTTACTAAAAAGTGAGTAAATCCTACTCAATTTAATGTGTATAGAGCTGTCGATTGTACATTTTCTGACGATCTCACCCTGTTTTATAATATAACGTCTAAGCCTGAACGAATCTGTCAAGGCGTATACAGGCTACAGTCTGTGTAGAGGTGAGTGTAACGGGAGACATTTCCATCTCAGGATACGAAGAAGAAGCTTATCTTAAGTTCGTGACTTGGCTACAATATCAGCATGAAACATTTTGGCAGTATGTTTTCCTAGCCTCTTTAATGTAAGAATTGCATGCTGTCCTGCCCTCTGTAGGCGTGACGACACGTCATCGCGCACTGAAAAATGGTTTACTCCTTCAGAATCAAAGCGCAGGCAAAGTACACCTCTCATAAGCAGATTTGTTGTCCGGTTAGGTGCAAGAGGTCATTTACTCGGGCAAGGTAAACAAGCCTACCTCTCCTTTTGATTCTAATTGATACCGAGTAAGCCTTAGAAATAACACTCTTTATACCTACTTAGTAATTCCGGTGCAGAAATAATATGATTTAATGAGGTAAAGAAACAAATAGGTGTGTTTCCGAGTTATCCCCGTACCCAGAAAAACCTACCCCACCTAAAAAATGAGCTTGCTTTATTTGTTTTCTGATTTATTGTATGTCTACCAATGAACTAAGTTAACAGGAACACAAGTCTGCCTAAGCAATACAAACATAAAAGGAACATTTTCTTTTGTTTAAATCAACTATTGTTACGAAAGAGACATTTTTTTAGTTCCTGTATGGCGGTTTCCAAATAAAAAAGATTTCAAAAAAGATTTCAAAAAAAGATTTTAAAAAAGATTAAAAAACGATTTAAAAACGATTTAAAAAAGATTTAAAAAAAGATTTAAAAAAAAGATTTAAAAAAAGATTAGAAAATAGTTACTATCCCCGTCTATCCAGTTTTCAGCTATATACATCGGAAACACATTTATATTATTCTTGGCTTGAGGAAAAACGAGGCAGCTGCCAGGACAATAAGGAGTGATTGTCACAGAAGTGTTTGCTGACGTAATATAAAATGGTTAAGTGTTTACCACCATATTATGGCCAATTAGTCAACCAAAACATATTCAAGTGTTTGGTACTTTCTGAACTCCCTACCAATTACTTCGTGGGATGTCACTGTATAACATGAATAGTTTGGCATATTTGCAAGGAAAAGAATGTTAAAATGCCTTATACGTATTTTGTATTGCGTTGAAATCCATTTTGTTATGTAAAACTATATTATGGATATGAACCTAGACTGGAGTGGCTTTCCCTTATTTTGGAGGGACTGTCTCAAGTCTGAGCCTAGATCTCATTACGAAGACAGCTTAAGACAACCAGTTGTTGCGTGTTGCGAATCTGAAGGAGTCATTGTGTGGAAGCTGGAATATTTATGACGGGGCCGGCTTTATGGGGTGAGGGGTGAAGGCTGATCCATGACCACCACAGTCTTTATGCCCGCTTTATAGGTTATCACCCCCAGTACAACAACAGTCACAACCAAACAATCTAAATCTGGGTACAAGGGAAAACGCAGCAAAACAGAGCAGGAGTAAGACAATCGATACCATGAATGCAGATAGCACCTGTTCAGCTATGAATAATTGAAGCTGCTTTTGGTTTCATTGGATAGTCGCTTTTTTATCCTCCCATTCCTTCCACATATACACACATTGTCACAAGCTAAGGAATTCAATAGCTTATCGACCGGTTATGGCGGTATCAGATGGGAAGTGGCTTTATTAGACTGGAGATGCAATGCAATATTGTATAGAGGTCATTGATTTAAGGGTTGCTGTGAGATACGGCCGATGTGCAATAGCAAAAATACACTTCAGCTGACAAAAGCATCGTTTCCTCCCGGGAGAGATTCATATCTTTGATTGATTATTCTAAAATTAACATGGCTTATATTTGATATAATCATATTAGGCCGTCGGACGCTTCAGTAGGGTGCCTTATAATTTATGCACAGATAAGCTAAAAATAGCTTATTATAACATGAGCTTAAACGACGAGGGAGAGTTTGGTTCAGGGTTATATTAGTTACAATTAGCATAAGGAGTGTCAAGTTGCAGTGAATTCTCCCATTGGGGGAGTGAATCATATGCTAGATGCCGGCTGGGATTACGAGGTCAAATTTAATTGTCTTTCCTTGCATGCCATGGAGGAATTATCCTCGATAAACCTAGATATAAACGGCTGGACGATCTGTTTGTCGAAATTAAATTGGTAGAAGTTTATCCCTCGTTCGAATAACAGCACTCATGTCTCTATAATTTATCAATAAACACCGAATTTCAAGTCAGCGAGTTCGTTTGCCTATCAGGCAAAGCATCGTACTTCTCTGGTTTATTCAAAAACTGTCATTTAAATCTCAATCGAATCTGATTTAGATTTGACAAATATTCAGCCTGGTTGTGTCTGCTGCCAGTGGTTGATGTGGGGTGGGTTGGCGTGCAGGCCAGGCATGCAAGGCCTGCACAACAGGCAAATAGACGTGGATTGGCGTTTAGGTTGTGTGAGGATGCAGCAGCAAGCAGTTGAAGAGAATTTTCTAGTTGTGATATATTGGATGAGTGCCATAGGAACATGTAAGAGGGAAGCATGACTATGCTGTACAGCTCGGGCTCTAGCTGGTGGAGCTTGGCTGGCTCATGTCTGCACCATCGCCTGCTGCGAAGAAGGCCTCAGTGCGAAGGCTGCATCTTAAAGCTGCCCTCTCAGCTAACATCGATCAAAAACTACAGATTTTCTACCCAGTCTAGGTTCAGAGTTGTGAGATTTCCTCTAAACAGAGGGAAAGCCTCTCCAGTCTAGGTGTTGAGAGAGTCCCTCCAAACTGTGGGAAAGTCCCTCCAAACTGTGGGAAAGCCTCTCCAATCTAGGCACAGAGTTGAGAGATTCCCTCCAAACTGAAGAAAAGATTCTCCAGTCAAGGCTCAGAGTTGACTGATTCCCTTCAAACTGAGGGAAAGACTCTCCAGTCTAGGCTAAGTGTTAAGAGATTCCCTTCAAACTGAGGGAAAAGCCTCTGACAGTCTAGGCTCAGCGCTGAGAGAATCTCTCCAAACTGAAGGAAAGACTCTCCAGTCTAGGCTAGGTGTTGAGAGAGTTCCTCTAAACAGAGGGAAAGCCTCTCCAGTCTAGGCTTAGAGTTGAGAGATTCCCTCCAAACTGAGGAAAACACTCTCCAGTCTAGGCTCAGAGTTGAGAGAGTCCCTCCAAATTGAGGGAAAGACTCTCTAGTCTAGGCTCAGTGTTGAGAGAGTCCCTTCAAACTTAAGGAAAGCCTCTTCAGTCTAGGCTCAGAGCTGAGAGATTCCCTTCAAACTGAAGGAAAGCCTCTCACAGTCTAAGCACAGAACTGAGAGTGTCCCTTCAAACTAAGGGAAAGCCTCTCCCTCCAAACTGTAAAATGCCTTTATAATCACATTAGGAACCTACTCCAGGGCCAGGAAAGCCATTAGCACAGTAGGGGCCCCATTACAGTCATACCATTCCTATATGATGTCAGAGGCTCTGAGGTTAGACTACATTTTTGTTTCGTTCTTTTTCAACCCATTTAATATTGGAGGATTTTGTCTGTTTTTGCTTCAGGGCTTCATATGGGGTGACGTCAAAATAGGACTCCTGCATGTCACAAGGTCACAAACCTGTTGGCAATTTCTCAGTGTCAAGGGAATCAAATTTTACTGAAATCAAGCTGATTTGAGGTGTGGGTCTGTCATTATCTTCATAACACTCAGCTACTCTGGCTACGACCTGAGTAGCTTGGTTGTCACATGTATGTATACATGTGGTCAATTCTACCGTTGGGGAGAATTCATCCCAAATTTTGCTGAAAATTCAAACTTCTTGAAATACAATTCAATTCATAGAGTAGGTAGGTATGGTAGCCCGGGCACATCCTGAAAATTTGGGAAGGCTACTCCCATTTTAAAGTGACCCCTACATTGGACACAAACCATGGACACACCCCTATTTTGACATTACCATAAATGTCCTTTTCTGAGGTGGCTTCACAAGCGGCCGTTTTCTCTCGGCCGATTCGAGTTCAAATTCCAGTGTAACCCTGTAAGAGCAGCAGAATATTGATAAATGCAGTCCTATAAGTCATAGGGCCCATTGCACTATATACAATAAGATCGTGTCTCAAGCCTTTTAGCTGTCTAGCATAAATTTATGGCTATAAGGGCTTTATGATATGAGGTTTGGTGCATAAACTCATGCAGTTGGGAAAGCTAAGAGGTTACTCCGAGGTCTCTTACACTAATCTGAAAAAATAATCGTAAATAGTTAAATGCAAGGTATGATGCCATTAAAAGGCCAATAAAAGTGTTTACCATACATTTGTATAGTGCAATGCCCCCATAGTCCTTTGGTTATGATGAGGTCTCTACGAGTGTTTTAGCAAACGATAGTATATAATGTAATGGACTCATAATATGAGTAAATTTGTTAAGATGTGTATACATGGGGTTCTGGTGCAGAATGCAGCTTTAAGGCTGCATGGCCTGCTGAGGCTGACTGCTGGCAGTGCATTGGTGGAGGGTGTCAGCGGTAGCAGTGATGATGATGGCTTCACAGGAGGAGAATGGCTTCACAGAGGCGGCGAGCAATTGGAATACCGAGGAGGGAATGGGAGAACTGAGGGTAAAGGGATGTTAGTAGTTTAGTGGGAGGAGGAGGATGGAGGGGCAGGAAGGGGAGGAAGGGGTGGAGGGGAGCAGGGGGAGGAGGAGGAGCAGGGGCAGCAGGGGCAGCATGAGTACGAGTAGCGGGGTGTGGGGGGGGGGGGATGGAACTTCAATAAAGGGAAAAATCAGAGAATCTGTCTGTCCTCAAGACGTGGAATAATGATGGAGAAGAAATGGGGGTGAAATACCCAACAGTGAAGTGGTACGTGAGATGGACAGGGTCATGGGGCACCTTGATGCAGTACACAGACACATATGATAATAGAGGGAATATATGCCGGGAGGCCTGTAAATACAAGTGCACTGGAGTGGCAGGCGTGAGAGGGGGATGTCTTTAAAAGGCTAGCGTCAAGATATTTAAGGTCGTGAGAAGAAATCGGTCTCAACCGCTTTTGATTTAGCCTACTTTTGCATTGAGAGATCAGAAGATGCGAGCCAGAAAGCAGACCCAGGCTGGAGAAAGACAAATGGTTGCACAGTGCGACTTGACAAAACCATGGTAAAAATGATAAGAAAAAGGGAAAAGCATTGGCGAGTGCTACCATTTTTAGAAATCAGAGGGTAGTTGGATTGACTTAAGCTCGATTGGTATTCAGTGCCGCCTTGTATTGCGATTATGCTGGTGGAAGAGGGTGAGGAGGGTGAGGAGGGCTGAGGAGGGTGATGAGGGTGCTATAAAACAGGGGGGAGCAGCCAGGGTTGGGTAACAGCCACATTGGGGTTCATTGAGCGTCTCATCCGGGTATCACCACCAGCACTTCCGCCCCCGAGCTGCTCCCACTCAGAGCGATCATCAGCGCCACCAAGGGATCAAACAAGACAGCGTCCGTCACTTCTGCGCATGCGCTAAACGCCAGATTAAATCACGTGCTCGCTCCAGGGTCAAGGATCAAGGTGTCTTGAGAGGGAGGCTGGGTGTTGGCAGGGGTGGTGGTATTCAAGCCTCGCTCAGCTCCCTGCAGTCAGTTGCCGTCCATCAACAACACCATTGCACCGTTGGCTGTTCACAGGCATAGGCCTTGTCTTCTACAGGTCGCTAATACCTTACTTGCAATAATGCAGTGATTTAGATATAATTATATATGCGTCGTGTCACAGGAAAATGGCAAATTTTTGTTTTCAAATGTTTTTCCCTCACAAAGACTGCTCATGGGAATGCCCTCATTTTTGCGGTGTTTAGAGCTTTCAGTCGTGTAAATACATCTACCAAATATCAAGACTTTATATATATCTATGCATTTCTAAGGCCATCTTAAGGGTATATAATTAACTCCTTTACTAGTTAATAAAGCCACGAACTATAAAAGGATATAGAAGTAATTAGACATCCTCCTGAAGATTAACATCGATGGAATCTGCTGGATCTCATCTCAATGGTATCACAAAATCCATGTCTTTGAGACTCATTTTTCATTTAGCGCCTTTAGTGGTATGAATACACGTAGACTATGTACCACATTTCAAGGCAGACTTTTTTCTCCTGGCCGTTTCAACTTCAAACTATTGTATTAACTGTCATAAAACAGCAGCCGAATAAGTCATGTAAGTCATCGATCAATACATTTGGTGAGATTCCTTTGTCATAATAGCTGACACTGCAGAAAAAAGTATGACTCATTCTTCTGTAACACATTACAAATGAAAAGCTTCAGGTTGTTCTGGACGGACTGTAATGCCTTGCTTCCTGTAATATGTGTGCATACTCAAAGGCGAACTTGATTCACACATACTCGGTCCAATAGTACCCGCACCGTCCACCATCTTAGTCAAAGGGTTTGCGCATGAACGGAAGCAATCTTGGACCCATTGCCGCATAAGAAAGTCAACAGAAAGGAAAACATAAACCGATCGATCAGAGGACATGGGACTGGACGTCAGATGTGGGCGAAGGGAGGGAATGAATGGGAGGGTCGTCAAAAACTGTACAATCAGCAGCTCTACAATTGCTTAGGTCTTGCTAAAGTTGGCTGAAAAATGATGAATACAAGGTATATCTGAGTATAGGTATACTTGCTTGTATTTTGAATCTCATTTAAATGCATTTTCATTGTGTTATTTGAGAGGTTCGGGGAAGATGAATTGTACTTTATTTTTTCTGGCGACTTTACCTGAGAGAGAGAGGAGTTAAGAAATATAAAGTCAGTCGTAACTGAGTCTGGGTGGCGTATCCTCACATAATGTTAGAGGCAAGGCAAGGGTCCAATATTTGTGAAGTGTCACAGAAAATTGAGTGTGAATTTGCAAATAATGATGTTTTTCCACAAGAACCTTTGCTCAGAATTATCAACTCGGTAACTGTATAAAGATTGTTACTGCACAACAACCATTGGTGTCTTCAAGCAACAATGATGTAACCTCCTGTCACCACCAATTGGATTGAATGATCAAAATATTGGATTGAATGATCAAAATAGAATTGAAAACACATATTCGTGGTGTTTTTGTAGCCTTAATTTTGTTTTAATATAGCATCAATCCTTCGGTGATGTTTTCACAAGAGACTACTTGGCTGCAGATGAAATATTGAATTCTTCATCTCATCTTCACAAATCCATTTTTTGTGACTTATAACTCATTTCTCTGTAACACATGATACATTGTCCACTCATGCATTTACAGAATATGTGTAAATATTAAAAGGCAGTGCTAGCAGATGTCCTACAGAGGCTCTGTCATGCATACATGTATGCATGACAGAGAGACATACCAGTTTGCAATAGGAATTATCCTGTGAGTCGACGTTCTAAGTTAATCGAATTGGTGGACGAATTGACACAATATCCAAGAAGACAACAACGCGATTTGTTTTTATTTAAGTTGTTGTTTATTGGGTACGAGCTAACATGTTTCGAGCCTTGGGTGGGCTCTTTATCATTCATCAGAGGTGTTTAGGTATGTGAACATCGATAGGTATATCAAATAGGAGCGCTACAGGCAGCACCCTGCTCATACACAGTCAGAGTTTATAATATCGTTTTAGCTTAGTAACAACCTTCGGATATTTTCTTTCATATAAATACAACAATTAACACAGTATCAGTCCTAGTAAATACTAGGGTTGAAAATGAGGTTATATTATAAAGGTTTTTACCAAGTAGGAGACTTCTAAGTTAATTACACTCTGGTTTGAGGGTATAGGGTACGATGTAGGCCTACTGTAAACAAAGCGACCATCGTTTTTCCCGTCCGTTACCCTGATTAAAATGTATAGTCCTTATATTGGGGCTGTTGCATGAAAAGTTCTTATTCAAGTGCTCTTTGCTGCGCTGTTTTTCGATGCTTGGTTAAAAGATACCTACTGTAGGTATGGACATTAGCATTGTCTGTATGGCAAGTTCCTTCCGTAGAATTTCCGTACCAGCTGCTTGGCAAGGAAAAGTAACTAACATAGTTGGATTGGATCTTCTGAGAATAGCTTTTAATTGCTTCAATATTATCGCTATATTTGCATCGATATTTTCGAGATGACCAACACAATAATTCAAAGGTACTCCTAAAGAGCTGTGAGTTGACAGATGGTGCTCACCTATTTCCACTACAAATTATATTTGGTAATATGGAAATAACATATATAATATGAGCATATGGAGAAGGACGATTGGAAAAGGCTGGCCCATTATTCAAGCAGAGGTCATCTCCACACTGTTCCGGTGGCGCATATAATATTTATTTCAACGAGTTCCTCTCAGAATAAATCCCAATTTAGTTAAACATCTCTGGGGTAAACCAAGCGTTAGCTGTCGCCTGTATCAATGTCACCTCAGCACTTGTCACCCATGCCATCTTTAAAGCGGTAGTCTTAGCTTAGTATTCTTAGTTATTACTCTCCTAAAGCAGATCAATATGTGATCAAAACATTGAGAAAATAAAGTACTTCCAAGTTACTATATTTTAACACTATTTTGTTTAGGTTTGGATCATACTGGAAGACCTGGTAGTTTATCAAACGTATGCCTCCAATTTGTACAACGGTTGTAGGTACAAATAAATAATAATGTTGAATTAAAAAAAGCATTTTTTATACTGGAAAACAGCATTCGAACATTCTCCCAATCGCTTTAAGGGAGATAGAGGATATTAACCTTTTTGTGTCCAGGGTGCGTAACAAGTTGTCCATTGACTGGAGGGAAGAAAATAATGCTTAGATTCCCCTGCGTTTTTTAGCTGCCTGTTCATGTTTTTAAATTGGGATATAGCGGTATGGAAACCAATTACACTATGAAATGAACATATGATCTAAAGAGAGTGAAATACTTACTGAAATACCTATTGAAATTGACCCTAGCATTGATTGTGTTATGAACTACCTGTTGTAAACACCATTGTATTGTAGTGTAGAATGTAGTATAATTGACTGCTGTTAAACACCCTCTTCATTAATAATCAGGTTGTAGACAGTGTTTGTTTGTTTGTTTGTTTAGTTATATGAATATAAAAGGTTTTTGCGTATGGTAGTAAAGGTTAGATACATGTTACATTAATTACATTTGGCAACGCATGAAAGATATATCACATAAGTGGTTATGCGTATTTTGTAAATTTATTAAAATGATGTGGCCAATAAAAACATTTAAAAAAAAATAAAAAAATGAAAACTGGCTGATAGTGTTCCATCTGTAGGGGTCACGTTCTATGACACAATGTCGGCAAGGTTGTACGTGGTATGAGCACCATTAGCTATGCCTAGCTATGGCATTCCATATTATTACCCGCTAGCAAGGTATAATAATAACACACATAGAATGATTACAGGTGTTTATAGGGGATTTGTAAAAGGAGTTGCCCAATTTGTAATGAAATTGATTTGAGTCAATTAATTAGATGATTAGATAGAAATTATACTGAACGTATGCATAAAGTTGTCTGCGCTTCTTGGGTAAGGCTTATATTTTGAACAGCTCGAAACTTGATTTAATTTGATGCCCAAATGAAATACTCGTTAGAGCTGGTTTTATCTAACGTCTATGTATTACTAATAAACACGTTGTGACCATTCATTGGTCCCAATCAGTAAAAGTACCGCGTGAAAACATCACTCAGTGCAAATCACTTATATAAAAGGTCAGATCGTTTGAACATGACAACCGGGAGCTCTACATAAATGTAGTAAATTAGACTGATAAGTGATAAATAATGGGTATATCTGAGTATATTTGGTGTTGCTTGTTTCAAATATATCCCGTTATGTTGATCTGTATTTTGAATCCCATTCTTGTCTTAAATTCGGGTTATTTGAGAGGATTTATGCAGGTGAATTGTACATTTTCACACAACCTCAACCTTATATAAACAGGCAGGCCCCACCACCATCTGGGACCATTCATGATGATATTCTCCTTCACATTCTCCTTCATTGAACGGTGCACTTTTTAATCCAGCTTTATTAGGGTTTTTTTCTTCGGTCTCCGTCATAAAAAGTGCTTGAGTTGTTGGGCCCAACCTTTGTTCCCATTTAGCTAACGAGCATTGCATTCGTTATGAAGCGAAGGAGCGGCTTTATTAATGTGGGGTGCTGACAGGGGAAACGCAAATGATTGCTCTCACATGTCTGAGGGTTTTTTCTCATTTTCATTTAGCCCGCCGTCTAATGGATTACTGCACCGGGAAAAAAGAATATGTGTAATAACGGGCAAATAAATGCTTCAGTTCTCGTTATTATCCTTTCTAATTAAGCTGTTGAGACTTTTTGTTGGTGTCCTTATTAACTTACATGAAGACCTTCATCGCGCCTAGCTTAGTTTAGGTGACTTCCCTATTAGGTCTTCTGATATTTGGGCGGGGAGGGAGAGAAGGGGTCTTAGAGCCATTGTATATCCTATACAAGTTTTCCAAGGTGTTTACTCCAACAGAAATTTCCCAAATTGCAAGCCCTACTACTTCTATGTCTTAATTAAATTAATTAAGCAACTTCGATATTAGTCATTATAATTATATCATTCGCAAGTATCATTACATCTGTACAGTCTGCTGGACCTACTTTGAGCTTTACTATATAGGCCTACATGTTCTTTTATTAGATTATAAGTTTGAGAAAGAACAATAAGTGTTTCATTCACAAGGAACGTTCTCATCTTTGGAATGTTTGGTGCATTGAGTCCACCCAGAAATATTGCAAACTTTCTTTTCAAACTTAAAAATAAAATTAAACATAACATATATGTGATAACATATTCCATCTGATATTTCTATAACACAGTTCTATACAATATTATAATACGATGTAGTACACTAGAAAATATGATATTATATGAAAATATGAGTATTCTCTGTAAAGGTCTTCCAAATACCAATGAATCTGGAAATAATTATGTTCTATATTAATTAATAAGCAACGGTATCAAAGTAGTACACAAACAGTATGATGTTATAGATAGATATAAAAGTGGATTTGACAGTAATCAATGTAGATAATTTGATTTTCAACTGGAACATTAGCATTACAGGTTAGGTAGATAAGTGATTATCTTATAATAGTTATATTATAGAACAATAGTATATCTCCCAAACATGAACATGAATTACCGAGTGGTACATTTTTTCGAGGGGTTAAATTGTCTTTTGGGGTCGTTTATGAACATCACATATAGTCTGGGACGCCACCATTCTGCCCTTATGAATCATTTTTCGGTGACACATCACCATCATTATTTTATGATTGGTCTAAATTGGGAACGACCACCAATAACCACTCTGGAATCATTGCCTGTGCGATTGACACTTGCTGGGTGATGGCACATGATTAAGACACAGGCTACAATTTATAGAACCATATAACATACTTGCCTTCAGTGTTTTCTATCAAAGATTCATGGCTACATTAGCCTGTGATAGAATAGGCAAGAGATAATGTAAATATAGCAGCAAGGGCTCCACTTCATCATGTCATGCCATGGCAATGCTTCACTATGCATCCAGCAATGGATGCCTCATTCTTCAAGCTGTATTCTCAGTTATCATGGCCAATAAAATCGTACCAGATTTACTCATATTATGACTTTTATGTCTGGGTCTGAATTTATCAATACTTCACTTTTGTTATATGTTTATATGAGAATTTGAAGCCGAATCAACTGAGAGAAAACGGCCGCCGGTCAGCGATAACTAGTGAAGTCACCGCATGAAAGGTGGGGACGTTTTAGAAACACTATAGCAAAAGCAACTGCATGGACAAAATACTCCAGAATTGCGGTCAGTTAACATCGATCAAACAAGATGTTGTCTACATTACATTGTTTTCCCCAGTCTAAGTTCAGACTTAGATCCATCTTGCCTTCCCCCTAGTGTAGGTCGAAATCTTAACATACATATTATAGTAACTATATAATTATAATTACTACAATACAATTCATCCATCTATACATCAATAACATTAGGAATGGAATGCAACTTGAAGCACAATGTGCCTCCATCTCGGATGCTTTCATGCAGTGAACTGATGCACGGCCAGCTTCAGTATAGGTTGACAGTTGAGTACATTTGACATTAGATTAAATATTCTTTGCTGAACATGGCATGTTGTCCATAACTTTTACCCTGACATATGTCAAATATGTGTAATTGCTATAGAAAACACGAATCACGAATCGAAAGGAGTGTTAAATGGTGGTACATTGAGCCCATTCTAAAAGGTACATCAGTATGAAGGCCAAATAACCTTAGCACCACCATAGCCTGTCTCATTCTAACATTGATTCTTGATTGATTTGAAAATCTGTTATTTATCGAATGGAGTACAGGTGAAGAATACGACACATGAGTTGGCAAACCTATGGAGTCAAACTCTGTTACAGTGAAGAAAGATTTAGAGTTAACCATAATGGAACTACGCAAGGGTTATACATTACGATATTAAAATCACAGGATTACCTTTGTGTCTGCTGTATCGGATTCTTCTAGTTCTACCTTGAAAAACTATTCACAAAATAATAAAAACATCAAGAAAGAAACCTCCAGACAGAGCCCGATTTAATGCAACGATCAGTGTACGTTGTGAAGTAACACAATGGTATATACACGGTATGAACTTTTCATTTTATTGCACAAAGTGTGACTTTTACCATCGACGTTATCACTCCTACATATATACAGTCTCAACAGGTGCAAACGGTGATGGTTCTCCTTCAGCGACACAATACCTTCTTGTGTTATCATGTCCAACGTATCATAGAATGTAGACATACTTGGAATGAGTCAGAAATAAATTAGTCATAAGTGGCAAGAAATGATATATTTCAAATGTTTTATCACAAGAACCCTTGCTCAGAATGGTTTGATTTGTTGGGATGGTCAGCGCTGCTAGTAGCGTGAATACATACCGAATTTTAAGACTGTGTATTGAATATATTTATGCATATCTGAGGTCTATTAGTGATCGACCATCCAGAAGTATCGCTAACTTATATAATATTCATGTATAAACATATATAGATTTACTTATTGGATGTCCTAATGTTTACTATCATTGGAATTGGCTTCATCTCATCTTATAGTATAGTGCAATTCCACAACGTGTAACAACCACTGATGACATGAAACAAGATGCACAATTTTTGTTTGTTTTTGTTTTTTAGTGAGGGGGGGGGGGCATTTTGTTGGCTATAAAATAAATTGACATGAAGATTTTGAGGATGTTATCCTTTCAAGTCAGAGGAGATTGTATGTCTAGTGTTCCAAGGGTGGGACTAGTTTTACAAGTGCAATCCCCCAGGCCTACCTACTTGGTCCTGCCGTCCATTCACCACCATTGTATACCCTAGACCTCCGGAGCATTGTCCCTATACGCTAGCTAGTGAAATAACCAGCGGACATTTTATTGGCTCTAAATATAGAAAGCACTGGATCCTTGAGGGACGCTGTGTAGGGAGGAGGTAGCCGCGCAGTCATATCCATCGTTTAATGGTTGTTTAATCTTTAAAGAAATCTGCACTGACAGGGGATACAAATGGATATTGCCGAGATAAAAATGCAATTAGGATCATTCCCAACTTCAGCGCAGTATAAGCGACAGGCTGCTGTTAGGATGCCTGTCTCTAAAATCAATAATTTCAAACTTATGCGTCTGTTACTCAAGCATAGAATATATAAATAGAACTTGTAGAAAATGCCTCCCGATTCATACATATATATGGGGTGCTGAGAGTAGTGTTATACTAGGTTTAGTCTGCGTTGTTTTCCTTCGTTAGTCCAGCTATATGTGTGATGTGCCACAGACCAATGAGTCTGTAGTCGCACAAAAATCATTTCGAGATACCATCATATCTACAAATAATTATGCGATCCAACGATGTAAATCTTTGGGATATCTAAGTTCTTCTATATCTTTTTATGTTTGAAATTTTGTTTAGTTTAGTTTATTTTGTGCACTCAAACACTAGTAAGTAGTGAAATATCTTCCCTTATATGATGTCCTTTGAAATGCATGTATCTATTCAGTATACTGTCTGGAAAGTTGGTACACATATTCAGACGACTAGGAGGGTCAATCAACCCCCAAATGAGAACATTCGTGACGAGAGTTCTTGTACATAAAACACTTTGAATAATATCAATTTTGCGACTTTTTCCAGCACAACTATACTAATAATATTTAAGGGAATATGAATAATAATATCTTGATAGTCTTGTCCTTTTAGTGCAGAGTACAATGTATCTTTATAACGTTGGATCCACTAAAATCTCAAGGTTTTGAAACGGTTCTAGGGCTACGACCCCTCCCCCCACCCGACCATTCCCCTCTGGACCTTCCCCATCTCCAGGACCCCCCCCCCTACACACACACACACACACTCCAAGGTCATCTCTCCCCCCTCCTACATGACTCCCCAAAGATCATCTCCCCACGAGCCAGTGCGTCATAACATGTATTATCAAAAGCTCTACCAATCTATGATTTAATACTTTTGCGAGCAATAAATGCTATAGGTATATCTGAGTATATTTAGTACTGCCTTGATTCGCAAGATCGTTTAGGTTCGGTTTGATTCGCAAGATTGGTTCTCAGATGTATTTCTGGACCTACATTTTGTTTTCACTTCGGCTTATTTGAGAGGATTGGTGAAGGTGAATTGTACAACTTCAGGTGATTTCACCCCCCTCCCCCTCCCCTACTCAGACACACCGAATAACCCAATCCCAGACTCCTTACAGCTGCAATATGTCCAAATGACAAACCTTACCTGGTCTGTCACCCCCAGCCCAGGCAAGCACTGCGCCTCACCTGCATCTGCATCATATGCAGCTGTTGCAGCCTTATCAACAGTAGAATCTGCTGCTGCTTTGTCTCCGTCCTTCGTCACCCACACATCCATTAGCGCGGCAACCCCTACAGGTTTTCAATTAATATCGCATCTATTCAGAAAAGTGGGACAAGGGACTTTCTTCATAAGAGATTCGAAATCTGTGGTCAGAACATCAGTGAGAAATCCCCATCTTCCCTGCCCACACCCAGTCAGGCCATTACAAATATTTCAAATATCGGGAGGTGTTTATTGATTCTTAGTAGCAATAGGGTGTGTATATTCATTCAAATATAAACCATGTGTACTACGTCACATAAATGGTGTTTAGGAGTCTCCCGTCCGGTTTTTGTTCCTAAATTGCCCTTTTAACGGACAATCCTACCAGCGGATAGAGCCCCCTCCCCCCAGGCCCTGTTCCCCTCGTGGTCAACACCTAAAGGACTTAGAAGGTTGTAGTGAGGAGGGAATAGCCTTATGGACATGTGATAGAGAACTCGCTATCGCTCGTCCTCTATCACATGTCCAGTCCCTTCCTTCTAAGTCCATAGTATTAATTTATACATAAAGTTTAAAACTATGTGTACGCATAAATGGTATATACTCATGGATACACAAACCATGCGTACTACGTCACAGAAATCGGTGTGCATATTCATGGATACATGAACCATAAACCATGTGTACTGTCTCACATACATGGGTGTGTACATACATTCATGGATGCATAAACCATGGGTACTACATCACATAAATGGGTATTTATTCATGGATTCCATACATAAACCATGGGTACTACGTCACATAAATGAGTGTGTATATTCATGGAATCATAAACCATGGGTACTACGTCACCTAAATGAGTGTGTATATTCATGGAATCATAAACCATGGGTACTACGTCACATAAATGGGTTCCCGGCCACCATAGTGTGAGCCAACGTGAGGACGCTTAGGAAAGAAGGACTGGAGTTTAGACGGAGGGAGAAGAGCTGGGTAGCAGAGATGAAAGGACGGAAGTCCTTTACGGTGAGAGGAGAAGTGAGTGCATTTGGATCAAGTAGAGGACAGGGTAGAAATAAAAAACCACGAGCTGGTGGATGTATTCAAAATGAAATGGTGGTGAAATACAGGCGGGAAGGGATGATGGATGTCTCACGACAGAAACCAGAACAAAACGCGGCTTGGTAATTATTAAATAATTAATAATCTGGTCGAATGAGGTGCGCGTGGAGCTGAAATCTGCAGTATAAAATGCTGAATCAGCCATTCTCTACTTCATTCACTCTTCGGAGTGAGGCAGATATTCATTGAAGGATTAATCCAATAGCCAGGATTCCACTTGGTAGGATTTGAGATGGACGTAAAGTAGAACGACAAAGTTATACCTATAATATAGATGCGTCATAATAAATCATTTTGGTCATTAATAGCCGCTGGACAAAAAATCCCTACATTACACAAAAAAAGGAGAAAACTAAATGTGATGTGTCACAGAAAAATGAGTTCTACGTCCGATAAAATGGATTTTGAGAAAACATCTTTTTAGAAAAGATGGGACTAAGTGGATTCCAACGAAGTTGTACGTTTGATTATCTGTTTATCTTTTTACCCAAACCTCATGTATATTGTGAAAGGTTCATGTACTGTATTTATATTCGCATGGCGCAGGGCACAGCGAAAACCACTCCTTTAGAGCGAGCGAGTATATTATTCTCGAATAAAGAATTTTGAACAAAGAAAACCCCATTGTAATGAATTATATGGTAATGATTTGTTCATTATTTGCTACTTATATATTTGTTGGACTTGAGGTGAGAATAGCACTGTTTTAATGTAAAATGGAAAGCTGATGGAAACAAGATAACATAAAAACCCATCCTCCTTGAAAAAGGCCTCATGTTGGCCGAAACGTTGGACCCCAATAAACACAAACCACAACCAACTTACTAGTCCCTGTCCTCCTTGTTTACGGGTAATACCACTTCCCTATATTCTAGATAACATAAAGAAGCCTATGACAGAAAGCAATGCCAAACTATGTCACAATTACGTCGAAATATATAATATAATAATATAAGTCGAGAGACCGAGGCTTATCCTAGTGTCATTAATATCATATTTTAACAATTTGATTTATACTAATGACATAGTAAAATGACTGCGCATGTGACACATGCATATCAAAGGGCTATCCGACCTAATATTCTGTTATGTTCGTTTTAAACATTATGCAATTATACATTTTTCTGTCTTAGCTGTTATTGAACATATCTACGAAGTGTGTGATCGATCTAGAAGAGTTATATAAGAAGTATAAAAAATGAAAATAAGAATGAAAAAAAGAAAGAATGACAACAAAATTAAAAGGCCTCCACCCGGGCGCTATCACTTCCATACATTCCAAGGCGCATCTACTAGGTACATTCATAGCAAATATGAGCCAGATCGTCAGAAAATGTACAATTCGCCTTCACCAATCCTCTCAAATAACACACATCTAAGACAAAAATGAGCTTCAAAATGCAGTTTAACATAGCAGAACTGATAATTTAAATCAACACGATACCAAATATACTCAGATATACCCGGTGTTCATCATATTTTAGCCTAATTTAGCAGAATTTCCTAAATGTGCAGAGCTACCAATTGTACATTTTCTGAAAATCTGACCCATATACATCACATTATCTAGTGACAAATCACAGCTAGTCAGCAATAAACCAGTCTACATTTATACCACTCACCCTAGCCGCACTCACAATTATTTCCAATAGTTGTAATTTGCAATATATGTATACATGACAACAGGAAATGTTTCAGCAATGGCTCCAGTGCTGGTCGATTTGGACTGCTCTTTCATCTATAAGGTCATAGGCCTTATTACGACAATTTGCTCATAAATTCAAGGATAACAAATGCCGGGAGTGGAATGGAAGGGGAAGGCACAGACATGCTCAACTTGTATTATATGGACCGGGCTGTCAGAAAATATACAATCGTCAGCTCTACACATTTAGTTAAATTCTGGAAAATTAGACAATAAAATGGTCCAACTATGTATATCTGAGGATATTTTGTGGTGTGTTGATTCAAATAGTCTGTTCGGTTATGTTGATCTGTATTTCAAACCTCTTTTTGTAATAAATGTGTGTTCTTTGAGAAGATTGGTGAAGGCGAATTCTACATTTTCTGGCGACTTCATCCATAAGATCTTATTAGAGCAGGTGCTCGTTATTTTGACCGGATCTATTGAAGGAACCCTTCAAACAAGGAATAATTCATGAATATCAAGGTGCCGTAGACTCCTCTACCATATGCTCGGCGCAGAAAAGCCTAATAAATATGCGAAGAAAAGCCGAGACACAGAGGCTTCTGTCGGACAAGGATTGAGTGACGTGAACCAACATAAAGACAAAGGAATTAGGATTGACATCTGGGGAAGATTTATCAGTTATAAGCGGAGGAAATTGAATTAAGGGATATTAAAAATATATATATGGCCAGTATTATATCAAGCTAGTTAGTGGTTTAATCAAAGCAATATTCTCCTATTCTTTTCGACTATTAGCTATTACTCTTTCATATTCACATAGCTATAGACGGTTCCAACATGATGTTTCCTAATAGTAATTATTTCTATAAGTAAAAGGCGCCAATTTGACCAAGATGCAAGAATAATGCAAATAACGGTTCTATGATTGGATGCTCTTAAAGCATCACTCTCACTTTAAATATAACATCGGTCAAAAACGAAAGATTTTCTACTTTTTATTCCGCTTTTTGCCAACCCATTTAAATAAAGTTTTGGAGGATTGTGTCTGGTTGTTCCCTACAATAATTTTAAGGCTTCATGATCGGAACATTAATACTTATGGTGGCTTCATTTATTATCGCTCATGGGCGCCCGTTCTCTCATGGCCAGTCCGACTTCGAATTCTTGTATTTACATAGAATTTAGATAACATCCATGCAGTCTTATAGATTTTGTTTGTCGTTATGGCTATAATAATGACTGAGAAACCACGGAGTGCATAGTCGTATACGGGTCGCCTGAAAATGAACAATTCGCCTTCACCAATTCTCTAAAATAACCCACATATAAGACAAAAAATGTTGTTCAAAATACAGTTCAACAGAACCGAACAGATCTTTTGAATCAACTCAATACCAAATATACTCACTTATAGAATTGCCCATTTTTTAGTCTAATTAAACAGAATTAACTAAAAGTGTAGAGCTGGTGATTGTACATTGTCCAACAATCTGACCCATATAATTATATCTAGGGCCAGCTCGCATTCTGCCTGGCCCGGAAATTAGACAAGGCAGGGCGGGCACAAAGAGAAATGTGGCACAAAGCAATTCAAAAGAATTTCCCAAATTTATATTGCAATAAATGATGTATTCTCAGCCTGTGAATGGTTGCGTGTACACGTGCAGCCAAACTGATCCCAATTTATGACAAAATCAGTCATGGCCCTTTATTCGCACCGCCCCTAATTCCTCATCTATCTCGCACGCCTTGGGGCTGTTCATTCCACGCTGGCCTCCCCCATATAACATTACATTACCAGATTTTCATTATTTAACTCACACGTTCTCATTCAGCATTTCCCTGGTCTGAGATGCATGGTTGAAATCAGCTGAAAATGTACAAGTCGCCTTCACCAATCCTCTCAAATAACCCTAATTTCAGACATAAATAAGGTTAAATATTAAAACACTTTATCATAAGCGAACACAGTTTCTGAATCAATACAATACAGAATTACTCTTATATGCAATGGGTTACAGGAAAATGAGTCAGGAAAATAAGTCGCTAAACAATGATATTTTTCAAATGTTTTTCACAAGAATCCTTGCTCAGAATGTTTTCCTTTTTGGAGTCTTTATCGCTGTGAGAAGTATGAATTCATGCATATCAAACTTCAAAACTGTATGGTATATATCTATGCATATGGGAGGAGTATATCAAACTACTTTTCTATATCTAACTACTTTACTATAGGGAGTGAACATCAAGAAATATCGCCATACATTTCCTATGCAATAAAGAATAGAAGTACTTATTGATCTTATCTTTTAAGATAATTATTAGGGAATTGTTCTCTTGAATAATTCTCAGTCATTATGGCGGGAGAACGATTTTCACTCGACCTCACGTCACACCTACGTCACACACAGACTGTCACGTTCATCCTGACGTCCTCTCACGCCTCCATATTCCCATCACCAACAGGGAAAAAATTTTGTTCCGGATTCCGTGGGTGGCAGAAGGTAACTCACTCCCGGTACAAGGTTTTAAATAGGCGTACAACATGCCTCGTCGAAGGGCTGCAAAGAAGCCAGTCACTACTCCTACCAGGAAGGCTTCAGCTAGGAAGGCGAAAGACAACACGCCCGAAGGTTCAGATCTCACTCACGAGACAATGGCTGACAATCCTCCGCCAAAGGCGCCTGCTAAGAAGAAGAAGGACACGCTTCCTCCGCCGGCTGCGCCTGAACTTCCCAGCAACCTCAGCTTCTTGGAAGGATACATTAACAAAGGTTTCTTTGACGGATACTTGAAGAAAATGTGTGACTCCGTCAGGGCTGAAGCAAGAACTGCGACTATCGCTGAGTTTGGTCGGGGCCAGCCGCAGGCAATGGGTAGCACTCAGAGCCTCCCCGGCAAGGCGTCAGTCAAAGCTTCTGCAAGCCACGAGTCCACGAAGGTTCCCGCCAAGAAGCGCCGCAAGTTGGGCGGACGTAAACATGGTCATCGCACGCCATCATCCCCGTCCGGGTCTTCGTCCTCCTCGTCGTCAGCCTCCTCGTCGACATCTTCATCCTCCTCTGCATCTTCTACCGATGAGGAGGTGAGATTTAGGTCGTCTAGAAAAAGAGGGAAGAAACGAAAGTTCAAGACGTCGGCCGAGGCTCGTCACCCATTCAGGGAGGAGGCGGCAGTCTCATCCTCGTCCTCCGAGGACGAGATGCCCACGCCTACACACCTAAAGAGGCTTTACAAGCATACAGATAGTGTAACCAAGGCATTATCAAGACAGCACGCCACTATGGGAAAGAAAAAAGGTAAGAAGAAAAATCTACTTACGCCCGAACTCATGCTTCCTCCTGACATGGCGGCCAGGGTGAAGGAGGAGAAGAGGGACCTTTCTTTCGCCGAATACGCCTGTGGCCTGGCGCTTATGTTGTGTGCATCTATCCCTGACGGATCCAAATCAAAGGCCATGGCACTTCACTTGTCCCAGCTAGCTCAAGATACCGCCTCACATGGCTGGGATGGCCCTAAGGTGTGGTCACAAACCGTTGTTGACTATATCCTTGACGGATCACTCAGCTGGTCTGACGCCAATGAGATACAGCAGCACCGCACACGCCTCAGCTGGTTGCCACGCAAGCCCACTGCAAAGAAATCAGGTGTACATATACCGTGTGTGAAATTTAATTCTGACGAGTGTTATAACCAGTTTTCCCACACCGAGGGTGCAGTGACCCTCGTTCATTGTTGCGGATACTGCTTTTTTGCAACGAAGAATAGAGAGTTGAGTCACACAGCTAGGGCGTGTAATAATCGTAAGAACAACACGCCAAAAGAGGGCCCCTACAATAACAACGACAGGTCCGGGTTTAAGAAGAACCAATGGGGGAAAAGTAGGTCAACCAACGAACACGTTGGCACCGATAATGCAGCCGATTCGAAGTCAAAAAACTCGGTTTGAAGGGGCAGGACGATACACTTAACCCTTGCCTCTCTACTGTTAGTGTTTCTCCGAAAGTATTTGAATCGGTTTCATGTTCTGTTCTACCTATATTCCCGGATATTTCTTCTACCAACCTTGCTCGTGCATCTCCACTCATCTTCCCTAGTTCTCAGGAAGTAAACAAACTGGCCGCGCATGCGCACAATTCGCATCCGCCTAGAATCCAAGATGGTGGTCATCGACCAGATTTCCCCACTTTGACAAATCAAGTTTATCATATATTCAACGATTCAGATCGGAATAAGTGTAATCAGTCCTACTGCGAAGGAAAATATGTCGTTCCTCGCCATCACAGCTCGAATGGAAGCCTCCATTCTAATGACAATCCATGTAAACAGCCAGAGAAGGCCCTCGACGCATCGGTTCTCGATGCACAGCCACCGTCACAATCCTCGGAGCTTCTGTCGACACGCCCCCCTCAGGTATTTACAAATCATGACAGCCGTCCCAATGTCGGCAATGTGACTAACAATTCTAACCCACACGATAATATTATTGAAGGTGTCCCTGGTGATGGCCACGCCAACCAGATGTATGATATTTGTTGTGATCCAGGTGGTGATAGTGAATATTGTGTTATAGATTCTGTCGGTCATAGTGAGGTGGGCGTCAATGCCAATTTTGATCGATATGAAGAATGGCCTCTACCTATCTCTAGTGTCTCTAGCAATTTATCTGACATTTTTAATAAAGTTAAAAGAAGTGGTGTCCCAAACTGGAGGGGGGCCAGGATCCCTCTTCCCTCAAACTTGAACATAGAGGCGTGGACAAGCCTTGCTACAGGTCATCCTGACGATGACATGGTCCTCAGTGGCGTAGTGTTCGGGTTCCCTATGCAATACACCGGGGGACCCATGCGCGGAACTGAGACCCAAATAAATCATCCGTCAGGCACAGCTTATAAGGATAGTGTTAACTCCTATATTCAGGTAGAGGCAAGCCTGGGGGCCCTCGCTGGCCCATATCATACGCCACCTTTTGTACCATGGACAAAGGTCAGCCCCCTAATGACCAGACCTAAATCAGATGGTTCTCGTAGAATTATTGTCGATTTGTCTTATCCTGACGGGGGCGTCAACAGATATATTAGAAAGAACTCATATAATGGTGTCATAACTCATCACAACCTACCAACGATAACAATGGCTCTTGATATTATACAGGGAATTAATTCACCACAGTGCTCAATGGCCGTCATCGACCTCAAGAGGGCCTATAGACACTTCATGGTATGTCCACTTGACTGGCCACTCCAGGGCGTACAACATGAAGGTTTATTCTATTTCGACAAAGCTATGCCATTTGGAGCCAGGATATCTTCCCTTATTATGCAGAGAGCAGCAATGTTTATCGTCAGAGCCCTCCGTCAGAGAGGAGCCTCACCACTTATGTATTTGGATGACCTCCTCCTCATCGCCAAGGATGAGAATACTGTCCGTCAGCATTATGAACTTGCTGTCGAGATTATTAATTCTCTCGGCCTGACGGTGGCTGACAAGAAACTACAGCCCCCCTCACAAAGAATCACCTGGTTGGGCGTGGATTTCGACACAAAACAGAATATCATCTCGATAACAAAGATTAAGCTTGACAAGATTTACAAGTGTTTGGCTGACGCCAAGCTAAAATCTTTCCTTTCAACGAAGCAAATGCAGCAGGTAGTCGGGCGTGTTGCACACCTTGGCAAGGTCGTCCAACCGGCCAGACTATTTATGCACAGGCTTCTGGCTGCTTTACGAGCAGCTAAAGGGGGGAGGATCTATATAAACGAATCCGTCAGGCTGGACCTCTCTTGGTTCACCGAGTTCCTTCCGGAATATAACGGTAGGACCATCATCCCTAGAGCAGAGGTGGGTCGTCAGATCTGGGCTGACGCATGTATGGTCGGCTCAGGTGCAACTGACGGCGAGGACTGCTATGCTTACATCTTCACTGACGAGGACAAACAAGCAAGGAGCATAAATCACCTCGAGGCCATTAATTGTGTTGCTGCGGTCAGGAGATTTGTGAACAAATCTGACGCAGGCAAGATAGTTGTTGTCCACTGCGACAATACGGCCACAATCGATACATTCAAAGGTGGGAGAGCCAGAGACCCAACCCTGGCGGCGTGTGCCCGTGCATTATGGTACGCTGCAGCACATGCTCAAATAACACTCAGATATATACACGTCCCGGGCGTGTATATGGAAATACCAGACGCTCTCTCCCGTGCTGCCTTGTCGGACAAGCATAGAGTTCAGGCCCATAACATTGTCGTCAAAAACCATCTTACAAGTGTCGACATTAATCCTGAATTTTTCTCTTTGTCTAATTTCTACTAGGTAATTCAATGGCGGCTAGGCTAGCGAGAGCTGCTCAACAGAGGCAACGTTCTGCTCTTCGTCCAGGCACGGTCAAGAATAGGGACTCTGCCGCCACACTATTCCTGGCGTTCTGTTCTCACCTTCATCTCAACTACAAAAGACCGTCACCACGCCACATATGCTGGTTTGTTGAATACCTGCGACTAAACGGTTCTGCTCCTCCCACGATTGCCAACTCTCTCAGCCTCCTCCGCTCCTTCTATAAAGCATCCAACCTCGACGTCAAACCATTCAACGATAACAGAGTTGCCAACGCCATCAGAGGGATACAGCTCACTGTACGTCATATTCCTTCTCCTAAGCTGCCAGTGACGCCAGACATCGTCGCGGCGTGCTTATCGGCCGCGGCCTCTCGTCCCTATCCAACTCATATCTCTCTAGCTATAATCCTGATGTTTGAGGCATTCTTGCGTCAGTCGAACCTGGCTCCTAGATCCGTCAGCCAGTTTGATTCCTCAAGACACCTTACATTTGGTGATATAAGAGTCGATAATGATAGGCTTCTCATCGACGTCAAGTGGTCCAAAACAATGCAAGTCTCAGCAACTCCTACAGTCATCTCTCTGCTCAGACTCAGCAATATATTCTGCCCAGTTCAAGCATTTCACGCCCACCGTTTGGCATCGAGAAGGTCGAGGATGGAGGATCCCCTCTTTACCTTCTATGATGGAAATACGATGACCACTACCTTCTTTGCTAGACAGTGGCGTGACCTGCTCACTATCGTGGGTGCCGACCCGTCAGCAAACTCTTTACACTCCCTCCGTCGAGGTGGGGCCTATTTTGCTTTCCACACCAAAGGTGCATCTATACAAGACGTCAAATCTCATGGAACTTGGCGTACTGACGCAGTCTCCTCGTATCTGACGCCCACGCCATCACAAACTACCTCCGTTCATAGAGCCTTTCTCCAACTATGACGCAGGTTTGGGACTTGTTTAGGCGTGTACCACATCCTCAACAGACATTGACTATTCATGAAAGTGATCAGATATATTATAAAATCAATCCTTTCCCCACTACGAAAATAAAACAACTTAATTAAAATCTGTGTTTCCGTCTTATAATGATTAGGGAATTGTTCTCTTGAATAATTCTCAGTCATTATGGCGGGAGAACGATTTTCACTCGACCTCACGTCACACCTACGTCACACACAGACTGTCACGTTCATCCTGACGTCCTCTCACGCCTCCATATTCCCATCACCAACAGGGAAAAAATTTTGTTCCCGCCCACCTCCCTAAAAAACTATCTAAGATGAAGGAACATTGTTTAGGCGTGTACCACATCCTCAACAGACATTGACTATTCATGAAAGTGATCAGATATATTATAAAATCAATCCTTTCCCCACTACGAAAATAAAACAACTTAATTAAAATCTGTGTTTCCGTCTTATAATGATGATAATATCTCAAAATCCATTTTTTGCGTCTTGACTCATTTCCCTGTAACACATCACATATACCAAATATTTCTCATTTTCCAGCCTAATTTGAATTTACTAAATGTGTAGAGCTAGGGATTGTACATTTTCTGACCCTCTGATCCATGCCCCCAGCAAGACGGGGGAAAGAATGTATGTGCATGCATGCTCATACCTTTAGCCGGTCGGCCGCAACCTCTAGGGACAAAGTCAGCTTCATACTACAATAGGCCTAGTCTCCTCAACCATGTGAAATCCCACTAACCATTCCATCTATTTCATGACTTGATCAAATCCTTCGAGGGCAGTCCCTATATAAATCAATACCTTCTGTTCGGGATAGACTTAAGAATAGCGCAATATTTGCTCTACCTTATAATATAACATCGTATATAGAGTTGTTATAACGCAGGCTAACTTGTCCTCTCACCCTGAAACAAAAATAAGGATCGCAGATATCTTAATATAATTATAGATCTTTTATTTGTTATAACTATATATAGGCATTCTATATGAAACATCGTGTCTAGATTGGGATATGTTGCATGCATATATACCACTCGTGGAATATGCAACCCCGCCGGAATTACATTCGGGGAGAGTTCTCGTTTGTATATTTAGCTTTTAAGCCATGTCTCGTCATGTTAATTCACTCAAGCTTTACACACGGTAGATGTTATACCATTATTATAGAGATATTCATGTATATTTTAATAAGGATTACAATGATAGAGGTTTTGCTTGCATTCCAACATATACAAGAAACATCTGATAGCTTTCTTCAAGATATAAGTATACAACAAACAATAAATACAAAATATTTGCCTGTCTCCTTACTTAGTGCTACTCATAATATTAAATACTACTGACAATTTTATATATAAGATTATTGACCTTTCTCAAATACCCTGAATACAAGACAAAATGAGGTTTTCAGCACATTTCAGTATACATGCATGAACAGACTTTCTGAATCAATGCAATACCAAATGTACTCCGATATATATACACCTAGCATTTAACTAGTAGAGCTGCCGATTGTACATTTTCGGACGATCTGACTCTTATATTCTGACCCGATTTCAATTCTGAGTCGGAAGGTCATCCCTCAGCTCTGAACCACCTTAATAGAAGATGTCATGTTCATTCTGTTCCTCACTCCAGTTCCAGTTCCATTTCTTTTTCTTGCTTGCTCTGTCCTTCTGCTTTCTAACACGACCTCCTCCTCCTCCTAGCTCCTGTCAATCAATCAATTATGCCCCTCCTATGAGTGAGTAAAGTCCTACTCCCACTAATTGAATGGACTAAGGTTCACTGCGCCCACATGGCTCATGTCATCAGAAAATGTCCAATTGACAACTCTGCACATTTTAATAACTTCTGCTAAATTAGGCTGAACAATGATAAATAACAGGGAAATAGTACTATATTTGGCATTGACTTGATTCACAACATATGTCACGTTAGGTTAAGCTGTATTTTAAACCCTATTTCTTTCGTAAATTGAGCTATTTGAGAAGATTAGTGAAGGCGAATTGTACATTTTCTGTCGACTTCAGCCACTAATTGAATGGAGTGAGGTTCACCGCGCCCATATACTCTTTCAATAGCGAGATGCCCGTGCTTACGAACTAACAATAGACTTCATTACAATATGTAACTCTCCAGCCTCTCCACTACTGCCTCTGCTGGTCAGCTTGCTCTTGTTCTGCACAATAGGGGATTTGCATGACCATCTCTTTTTTAACACTGTACATGTCCTGATATGAAATGCATAAGCTAGACCATATATGTTAAGGCCCATTCACATTACAACGGCCGATTGGTGTACGGCCGTCGCGCGGGAAAAAACACATACAGCCGGCAGGCATCGGCCTGCTGGTGGTGGTAATGGGAATGGAGCTTTAGTTAGTTGAGAAACTAATGTTTATTTATGATAAACTATTTCTCCTATATAAATATAGTTAGTAGTTATATCCTATAAACTAAGTACTAGACCTTAAAACTACAACCGACTCCAAATCTCTTCTGGCCTCTAAAAAATAGAATTAGAATTAGAAATAAAACAAAACCTTTTCTTTTCGTATCCTCCGGTCCAGGATCATACTGGAAGACCAGTCTTTTTCTGAAGTATGGCTCCTATTCGCACGTACCCCTTAGGTATGAATAAATGATATTTTAAATTGAATTGAATCTTGAACCTCGATTCGCATGGAATTGTGAGAGTTGTATGTCGGTGTAAAAGCTATAGAAATCATGTTATATTCAGCATGGAATATTTACCAGTGATCTTATGCCAATAGCCATGTGCTTTATACATGTTTCAATATAACAAGACTTTATCCCCCCCCCCCCCCCTCCATGCATTTGGTTTTTATAGATCATTTACACAAGCTATGATATTGGTGAAGAAATCCTGGCATTTCTTCTTATAAAAATGTTGCTTAATAGTTGTGTATGAGACCTGAACCGAATCTATACCAGCATACACTGTAACATACACGCGCAGTGGCACATGCAAATCCCCTATTCGAATCTATGGTAACCTATTGCTATCAGTATTTCAATCCCTGCCTAGGTCCGGTGCTCCTATTTCTATAGTAAAAAGGCAGCAGTATGTTGTTGTCGATTCGTCGGTCTAACATAGCATCATTCAGTACTAACCATATTGTGCCACATAGATTTCTATAACCTTTGCCTAAAATGCCAGTTCATATCAGACAGAGAGTATAATAGAGGTGGGAAAAACCATGCCAGTGAAATCAAGTGTGCCACAGCTATTGGTATCTGTGCAGAAGTATACACAAATTTATACTTATTTCCGAGCTGCATGCGTTAAACCCATACACACTACATTATGCATACGCTCATGTGTATAATGTATGATTTCCCCGATGGAGCAATTAGAGTGTGTTAACATGTATGTATGTATGTATGTATGTATGTATGAATACACTCTCTTTAGCTTTTTTGCGTGAAAACAATGAAAGTGGCACAAAAGAAAGGAATCATATTGACGGTCCATTACACCTGCAATTGCTTTGTCATCCCTGTAGTATGTTAGCTGTCCATTTCACTGATGATATGGTTGTGTTTCGCTTGTGACTCACTATTACATGCAAACTGCCTATGCAGCTTCATGGGGGTCGGTGCCCTTGTCTCATAGCAGTCTGCCTCTATCTGGGTCTCTTTCCCCCTCCCTCTGTCACCCCTCTCCTCTCTTTCTCCTCCCCTTTCTCTCCCTCCGTCTCTCTCTCTCTCCTTTCTCCCGTCCCTGTCCCTCCCTCTCTCGCTACCCTATCACTCTCTCCCTCTCTCTAGCTCCCTCTCTCACCCCCTTTCCCTTTCCCACCTCTCTCTCCTCTCTCACCTCTCTCTCCCTATCTTTCTCACCACCAAACCTTTCTCTCTCCCTCTCTCTCCCTCTCTTTCTCACCCCCTGTTCTCTCTCCCTGTCTCTCTCTCTCCCTATCTCTCTTACCCCACTTTCTCTCTCTCCTCTTTCTCACCTCTCTCTACCATTCTCCACCAGCCGGCCGACAATACAATACTTCCCCCCTCTATGTGAGCTGCTGCAGGCGTGGTATAGAGGAGTCCCAGTGTGGCAAACACTCATCAAGCGATGGAATCAAACCATCATATTGCTCAGCTACATTTCCAAACAATACTCCAGCCTTTCCTATATATGAATGGCCGCCGACATCATCGCAAATACCCTCGGGGAGGAAATTGACATAAGAATGTTCCCTCCGGCAGCATGGAGGGTGGACGTCTTGATTGGGGAACAGAACGCGCCGAGAAATGAACACAGAGGGAACAATACCGCCTGGATTGATTTCCCCGACAATGGACACACACATGTACGTTTATTTCCTTGGGGAATTAGGAGAGGATATTTTTAGACGAAGTATTAATGTGACGTCACGTGGGTATTTGTTTAGAAACCCTGATTGCGTAGAATCCAAATAGTAAACATGTATCTTTAATTAGACGTTGCATAATAAATTCTTACTTAATATTTTCCTTCCCTGGCTACTTTACGTCCCCCCCCCCCCTCCCCATTTTAGGTCAATAAAAAAAGAAGGAAAAGTAGCCTTGCTAAGCATCTTGGAATGGTTTTGAATACAACATATATGCTAATGTGTATTCCTACAGTAGGGATTTCCAACATAAGCAAGGAAAATATTGATCAATTTTCAATTAGATCGAAAAGGTAAAACATACATAAAATAAAGGGTCCCAAAATAAATGTCTGATCCGATCTAGAACAAAGGAACGACCTTCTGCATAACGTGCAGGTTTTGCAGGAATTCTGGTGAAGTTTATGATATGTTTCTTTGACAATATTCTCAGTATCAGATATACAAAGTTTGCATACATAATTTCTACTATCAGACTAAAAACACCTCCATAAGTTCTTGTTATGTCAGTAATACGTTGAATACATCCATTTGATATAGTCAGAATTAGAGAACCCTGAATTTCATTTTTTGCCCCCTCTCATGTTGCGGGAGCCTTGCCGGAGAGACTAACCTTGTTGTTCTCGATTGGGAGCCCCAGCGGGTTTGTTTTATCAGTATAAGTATATTATTACATCATTAAAATCACAATTATTACAACCGTAGTTCATATCTCAAGTTGTCGATACATAAACCCTTCCTTCTCATATTTGATGCATACACCTGTTTGTCCCTACTATAACATTTCTGCCTTATCATCATTGAATATACAAACGCTAGGGACCTCCAATTATATAGTTGTATACAATGGATATAAAAAAAAGAAGAGAAAATAGAAAAAAAAGAGAAGAAAGAGAAGACAGTCCCTCCCCTCGCACCCGTCACTCTCTGGTATAATAGCTATCACTGGTTTGTTTGTATTATTGAAGAAGTCATTATTGTTTCCAGAGTACTTTTCTTCATTCATGCCATCCATTTCTATTACCATCCCTGCCTAGCTTCTGTTCCGCCTCAACTATACTCAATATGGATGGGCAGCCTGCGTTCGCACACCCATGGACAACTCTGCGGGGGGTTGCTAGGTAGGGTATGTTTCTGGTGAGAGGAAATATATATTGGGAAAACGAGGGGAAATTTGAGAAGATCAAGAGCGTAATTTATAGGTCTTGCCGTTGTGCTGTAATATAGTCCTACTGAAATACATATCTGCAAGTGCAGGTTAACATAGAGAGGTTATTAATAGGTTTAGTGGTTTTCAACAGGTATCAACTATAGGTTATCAACGCAGCCGTATATATTGTGCTGTGTTACAGAAAAATAAGTTATATGGGTGGAATCACCAGGAAATGTACATATCACCTTGACCAATTCTTTCAAATAACTCGAATTTAAAACAAACATTAGGCTCAAAATACAAGTCAACATAACCGAAGAGATCGTTTGCATCAAGGCAATACCAAATATAGTAAAAAGAATACCTATTATCTATCATTTTCCGCCTAATTTTGCATACATCAATACATGTGCAGAGCAGTCTACTCAGAGCTTCTAATTGTACCGTTTCTGACAGTCTGACCCATATGATATATTAATTCATTTTGGTGTATATATAACTACGTTTATATTTCTTCTTATCTCGAGCAGATGATCATATTACCTTCATTTATTTCGAATCTAGTTGCTATTGTACACCATATATAATACATATGATGTGGAACAGAAAAATAAGTCACGAAGCGCAAAATTTGATATTGTTTAAAGTGGTTTATTCACAAAATGTCTTTGTTCGAATGTTCTCATTTGTTAGGTGTTTGGCACTGTTTGTCGTATAAATACATGACCTCCAAATTTCCAAAGAATATGTATTGAATATATATATTGAATATATCTCTGCATTTCGGCATTTCAGAGTATATTTAACTACTTTGATATTATACAATGATTGGCCATACAGAAGTATCGCTAACCTGTTTTTCATGCATAGAAATATGGAAGTCCTTATTAGATATCCTTATATTCAGCCTTTCAAATATGATGGTATCTCAAAATTCATTTGTTTGCATCTTGTGCCTCATTTTTCTGTAGCACATCACAATTGTGTGCAGCTGCCGATTGTACATTTCCTGACAACCTGACCCCTATTCTAAGTGCGTCGATGCCTTAAATGTGAATGAGCAAGCCCGATGAGATACAGGCAGGGGCCTGTTGCATAAGCTAAGGAAGGCATTCAGGACTACACTTTTCTCCCTTCCTTCGATGGGTTAGAATAAAAATTCCCACCTTCGATTGAGTGTAGGGTATTCCTACCAGCTGGAGAATTCTCACGTAAGAAGGAATTTTCCCCTCCTTACAGGGGAAGGCATTGCCATAAGTAAACGTCTTTCCTTTGCTTATACAACAAGGGCCAGTGGGCCTGGTATATAAGCTAAGGGGAGGAATTTTTGTGGGTATCTTTTCACCTGTAGGAAGGGGAAAGATTCTTCCTATGTGCCATTCCCAGCTGGTGGGTATATCCTAGACACACAATACATTTTTAGTTCTTATACCCACCGGACTCACAAAGACAATTTCCCTTTCCTTAGCTTATACAACATCCCCCAGACACTGCTATAGCTGGAGGTGATAATGGTAGCCCTATATCATAACTCTCTACAGTGTAGTCTCAAATTAGTGTGCAGAAAATGATGCATGAACAGCATTAGCCAGATTTAGCGACACTTCAAATGCAGGAGCTGGATATGACCTCGGTGTATGGTAGCCGAGGGACCGTCCATACAAAGCCTACTCGCCTGTATTGTTCGCTGTCAATTCCACTTGGAATCAACATCGTAGTCCCCACATTTGAAATTGCTAGTATACTGCGATTATCTCTTATTCTGAGGATTCGTCTTAAACGGATTTTTGGTGATTCATGTGTTACCCAACCTTGCCTTATAGTATTAGCATCATCTCGGCATATATATATGATGAATCTTTTCGTCAGAAAATGTACAATTCATCTTCACCAGTTCTCTCAAATAACCCACATTTCAGACAGAAATAAGGCTAAAAACATACACTTTGAATCAACCAAACAAATCGTTTGAATCGATGCATTAGCAAGTTTATATACTCAGTATTTATACCTAGTATTTACCTTTTCTGTAGCCTAATTTTGCAGGATGTACTAAATGTGTAGAGTTCCTGATTGTACATTTTCTGGTGACCTGACGTATCTGTGCTATGTTAATTCCCTCTCTTTCACCATTATGTTCATTCTATTCATAATGCCTTTCACGAATCTTATCTCTACCATCCACACATTAAATGAATGCCTTAGTTCGCCGCGGTAGTATAGCTTCCCAAACATGGAAGGATTTGTTTTGATATAGAACAATATCGCAAATTCAGGGGTATTACAAAGTACTCTTTCCAGAGAATATTTCCCAAAGTAATCTTTAGTCTACTACATTGTGTGTATAATATGGTAATTGTGTTATGGAAATAAAAATCAATTATTAGTATTATATATGAAGCATGTGTCAATCGCACTTAGCCAGGAGCGAGCCATAAGTGTAGGAGGTCATGCCCATTGGAGATGCTTCTGACCCCAACCATGCACCCATGAGCTTCCCATTTCTTGGTGGAAAAACCCCCTGACATGCACATAGCAATAATTCAGCAGCTTTAGGAAAGGGGTCGCTGCAGAGGGTAAGGCTCCTGTTCGCCACTTATTCAGTCTATTTGAAAATAATATGGTAAATTATATATATATGGGTGAAATCGCCTGAAAATGTACAATTTGCCTTCACCGATCCTCTCAAATATCACATATTTAAAACAAAATGGGGTCGGAAATACAATTCAACATAACAGAGTAGATTCTTTGAATCAACGCAATACCAAATATATACTTACTTTGTCCAGGTATTTATCATATTTCGTTCTCTTTTTTTTGTTGATCATATTTCATTCTAATTTAGCAAGGTTTACTAGATGTCTATAGAGATACCAATAATGCATTTTCGGGTGACCTGACCCATGATTATAGTCCCAGAAAGAGCCGGGTGATTCCACCAGTTATAATAACATGGGTCTTTGCGATATTATATTGAATACTATAGAAACTATTGTAGAGAACAAGAATGAGTCTGACAAGGGTCCGACGTTTAGGCGTCATTTGCCCTTTATCAAGGAACCTTTATCAACAAATAAAAAACCTTATCATATGTTAGCCAGTTGAGAAACTAATGATAATTCATGTTGAACTACTTCTCCTATATAACCAACCACTAAACACTAGACCTTTCGAACAAGAATAGCCTCCAATTGTTTGTCAGGCCCTAATCAGCCTGTTGATTCTGGGAGTCCTAATGTCAAGCGTTCATTAAATTTTTGAGTGTCTTTATATTTACATTATCACCATTTCATTGATCTAATTCCGCAATGTATTCAATAATACTGAATCAAAATGACTCCAAGGAGATGATGGCTTGAAGTGGTCCACTTGAGTGACATCGATCAAATAACTTTCCGTGCATATCTAAGCGCTTCCTGTGCCTCGGCCGGCTATAACTGTCTGTCTGCCTGCAGGTTGTATCTATTTATAGTCTTAAGATAAATAAATTCATGAACATCATCGCATTTTCGCTAAACCAAGGGGCAAAACTGAATGAACTCTGTTAAGCCCCATGTTCATGCATTACCATGGTCGCCTGATGTACTCTTGGTGTACAAGCGATGTACGGCAAACACCACAATGTTAAAGTACTATAGTCGGCCGGCCTTAGCAATGGAAATGTATGCCTTTAGTCGCATCATGGAGGTCATCCAAATCGCTGAAATATATCGGCCATATGATAATGACAATCGATTTCCTTATTAAACAGGACATCATGAAATCTGAATCTTAAGAGTCCTTTGCCTTACAGGGGGAATACCTAGTTGTAAAATTCACCCATGTATACATATACTTTAAGGGTGAATTCACCGAGAAATGTACAATTTGCCGTCACCAATCTTCTGAAATAACCCAAATTTAAGACAACAATGAGGTTCAAAATAAACTTCAACATAACCGAACCCATTTTCCGAATAAAAACCAACACAAAATATACTCAGATATACCTAGTATTTATCATTCGTCAGCCCAATTTATTAGCATTTACCAAAATGTCTAGAGCTAGTGATTGTACATTTTCTGTCCACCTGACCCATAGGTTCCATGCTAGTATGATTTCAGCCGAGCAGATTCAGTTTGAATATGCATGAACTGGAACTTTGTGTGATGCAGCGAAAAGAATCCTCATCAAAATTCAGCAGGATTTAAATAACATTTAAAGCGGAAGGATTATCCTGAAGCTTACCACATCAGATAAGCGTCAAGTCTCAGCCCAATAGAGGATTTGCATGTCTCATTGCGCATGTCTATTACAATGCATGCTGGGATGGATTCAATTCAAATCTGACGTACAAATATTTAGCAACATTTTTTATCAAAAGTGCAAGGATCTTTTCACCAATATCATAGCTTGTGTAAATGATCTGTAAAAACCAGATGCATGATGGGAAAGACGGAGGCTTGTTTACTGGAAACATGTAAAACATGGTTATTTACATGAGTACATGATTTACATGTTAAGTAGGCCTGATCCAGGGTGAACATAACATGTCTTCTATAGCTTTTACACTGACATACAACTCCCATAATTTCAGTATTGAACTATTATTATCATTTAACTTTATTTCCACATCAAAGCAGTTACATCATATTTAGGTACATGTGTGAAGATATGGTTGCCTCTGCCATGGCAGTTCGTCCGGCGGAACCCTATTTTCTACCGGATCTACCGTATCAGTTAATACTGTCTACAGTAACAATAATACACATAAGGTTATATATTTTAGGCATGGCTATACAAAATCCGTAGTGCCATTTTTCTTAGCTTTTCTTCGACTCTCGGCTATTGCCTAAAGCGGTCCCTCCACTGTCAACAAAACCTAGTCGATGCAAAGACGATGTAATTGCTGGCGGTGCACGCGGATAAAGAAGGTTATCGGTAGCTCCATCGACTTTGCATCTTCACCCAGAATAAGATCGGCAACTATAGTACTAATTCTCTTGCTTTTTACACATGCAATCTAATCGACTAGACATCGCCAAGGCATCGCTATGGCCATTACCTCCATTGGCAATGCACCGATGCAACATTACATCGTTGGGAAATATCAAACATATTTGATGTTCATCGCTACCCTTGCCGATGTAATTTTCACATCGCTCACTCATTGCCTGTCATTGCTTGTTCTGCTGAAGCCTTACCGATGATAAGTCAATGCAAAGATGATGCAATGAATTTGACAAAATTCTTATCAACTAGCTCATCGCCAACGCATCGCCAACGATTTTGTTGACAGTGGCCGAATCACTTATATTAATGGTTTCAGCATTAACTGGCCTAAAATGATGATTCAAGATGGCGGACATGCAAGTCCCCTATTGTCGGGGGTGATGACCTTACATCAAATGTTCATTAGCTCCACGATCAATGATATCAATAATTCAGGCTTGTGTGATGAGAAGACACATGCAAGTGGTCAGGGCATAAGAAAATGTACAATTCTCTTTGACAATCATCTGAAATATCCCAATTTTAAAACAAAATATAGTTAGATAAATAGAAAGCATTGAATGAGGAGATAGTAATTGAATACCTGTCGGACGAGATTGTCTAATAAATATTCAATTACTATATAGTACCAAGTTTCATCCACTATTATCATTTACCCTCGGTTTTCGTTTTGAATCGTCATATAGTATCTCAAAGCTAAAAGAAAACCCAATTCAATAATTTTAGTACATGTATGATAAAACATTTTCATTTCACCCACTTTATCCTACCTCTCAAGCAGAAATATACTAAAGACAATGAATCAACGCAACACAAAATGTACTCAAATTTACCCAGTATAAAATTAATCATTTTTCAGCCTAATTTAGCAGACCTTACTAAATTATGCGTAGAGCTGCCGATTGTACATTTTCTTATGACCTGACCCACCTATGTGTCCATACCCTTGTAAGGGAATGAATGTATAATTATCAACCTCTATTGACCGATTGTATCTTCACTATGGCTTGAATAATTCAGGAAGGCATTCCAACATAAGACTAAATCTCAGATTTCAAATCTAGTCTTATAATTTATTGCATTCTTAACACAAATATCCAATCGAAATTGTATTGTCAGCTATTACATACAAAAATGCATTCATCAATATGTTGCTGCTGTTATGTCTTTATACTATAATTTGAAGTCAATTCAGCCGGCAGAAGACAGCCGCCAGTGAGCGATAATTAGAGAAGCCATCGCAGGAAAAGATTTCGTTGGGCCTCGGAAATATAAAAATTGACCTTTATGAAGCCTTGTAGCAAAAGCAACCTCACCAGATCCTCCAAAACTTTGGTCAAATGACTTTTAGATGGGTTGGAAAAGAACGGAAGAAAAAGTATAAAATCATCAGTTGTTGACGAAAGTGCAACCTTAATGCTTTAATACTTCACAATGTATAACTCACATGAGCGGACTAGTTTACCCTTTTCTGCATGTCTGATCCTGCATATAAATCGCTACTTTAATAGTTGAAGCTATGCACAATAAGTGTGCCCCACCTTGCCACTGTCTATATATAGAGGAAATCTATCGCTAGTATCAGGCAATAATATAATATCTCCTACATTCACGGGAACCCCTACCAACTGCTGTACTTCCAACCCATGCTGTACTGTCCCTTTGCCCCATAAAACCCCTCATTTTATGAGTCAGATCGTCAGAAAATGTTCAATTGTTAGTTCCTTTTAAATGTTTATTCCCTTTCCCTGTTTTTGTGTGTTTTAGTTCAGTACCTACGCTATTGTATAGATGTATAAGAAAACGTTTACCAATATAAAACTAAAATAACTAAACAGAAAATAAAACCTGTGAATAATACAAAGTTCTACATGTTCGATATATTGAACTTTTGGTTGGTCTTCTCTAGGTAATATCATCTTATAAAGCACCCTTTATGGACCGTTGCCTTGTAAGCACAGGTTTGGTTTATATAGATTGTTGGTAGCACAAATAGATATCCAGGTTTATAGTGACATTATCCATGGTCTAGCACAGCTAGTTTCACACAGATCTCGTACTTTATATACAGATGTGTCACCTCCACTGCCACCACGTCTCCAATATATATGTACCGACTCTCTTCTCATTGCCTGGGATCGTGCTAACACCTTTTCACCAATTCATATTTCCTGTTCATATCCTAATTCCATCTTGCTGCTGTCTATTGCTCTCACCTACTCGCACTCGTTTACATTGAGGGGTTGTACCCCATAAAACACTCCTGCTTCCTCTCCATCTCCCTTCACTCACCTCCCCCCACCCCACTCCTGTCCCTCCCTCTCTTCTCCGTTCCCTCTGCTTTCCCTTCCCCCTTCCCCCCACTCCTTCTCGCTCCCTCTCTCTCTCCCCTCTCCCTGTCTCCTGGCTCTACCTTTCTCTCTCTCTCTGTCTCTCTTCCTCCCTCTCTCCATCCTCTCCCTTCCTTCCTTTTTCTCCCTCTCCCTCTTCCTCCCCCCACCCCCACCATCGGATCTTCCTGTCCCTGTTTCATTAAAGCAAGGTACATTTCATATTTAGCAGCAGCCTGTTCTCTTTATTGAACTTCCCTTTGTGCTATTCAGACCAACTACCTCCTATCTTCTGTTTCTATCCTTATCGGCTAAACATTTAATTCATTGGTTGCTATTTCTACCTATTCGCCCAACTTCCGTAGCCATTTCCTCTCATCCATCCTTCTATCAGATCTTTCTAACCATAACACTGTGTCCTTATTTTTCGCCACATGTTGATAACATAATATTGGCATAGCTCGTCTGGTAGAATGTCCTTACACTTCGAATCTTGAAGAATATATTCATCACTTTGATTTATTCTAATATTTGCTGTTATTTCTCCACGATGAAAATATTATTCATACGCCAGAACCAAGTGTGGTCTGCGCATGCTTGTGTGATAAGTATATCCTCGTCCTTTTGAGTTTATATATACGGAGACTAAAAGGATTAATAACCTCCATTTCTGGCCTGCTGGTGCACTAATAGTGTACAATATCTCGGCTTTACCTCGGGATTGTGCACCACCAATGCATCAGTACAGAACAGAAACTTTGGTCATTAATCCTTACATTTATAGTATTGGCCCCTGCCTATGTGTATTGACTGTTGGTTGGACTAGTCTATACACACAATGGTGGGTAAGAATTTGTATTCCTACCCACTGAAGGAAGGAAAGAAAGTGTAGGAATTTTCCAATTGTCCTTTTCTCAGCTTCTGCAACACGGCCCGTTGATGTATTTCTTATCGGGAGACTGTGGACTCAGGTGTAGGCGGCTTGCCATAGGCCAAACGTTCACTCCTATATCAACAGCAAGCTAAAGGCATTCCCTTCTCCAGTGCATTTTTAAACAACATATATGTGATATACATATTATATAATATTCCTGATGGAGGATGCTAGATTACTGCTAGTGTCATGACGTCAACACCGTCTGAGGATTAAGACAAATGATCTATGCATATAATAAGATTGGTGCACAGGGCTTTCTACGGTACCTATGTGATGAATATGTATAAACATACATATGTGATGTGTTACAGAAGAATGAGTCAGAAGTCGCAAAAATGGTATTTTTCAAATTTCTTTATCACCAGAACTCGTTAATAGGATTCTTTTCATCTTTTGCAAGTTCTTTGCTCTTAAGAGTGGTCTTCACTGGCTGCGGTAAGCTCTGTGGTAAGCCTTGCGATGGCTTGTGCTGGTTCTGTAGGTGGTGAGGAATGACGAGGTCCTTGTCTACATGGTCAAACCACCCTGTCAGACCACCTCTATGGGTATCTGAGGTCATCCTGAGCTCTATATTTAACTTATTTACTAGTTATTGACACTCAAGAAATATCGCTTTCCTGTCATGCAATATAGAAGTATTTATTGGATGGCCTTAAAGTTTACTATCATTGGAATCGACTTGATCTCATCTTTTCAAATATGATGATATCTCAAAATTCACTTTTGGCGACTTGTGGCTCATTTTCCTGTGACACAAGGTTGTGAACAGAGGCGTACATTTCCATGTGAATGACATCGATAGGCACTACAATCCTTTACTAAAATGTTCAGTTCTTGACCCATGTTAGCTGAGAGTTCAACTTTAACTTGTTGGTTTCACTCACTGAAAACTTACCTTCCCAAGTACACTGACAAAATATCGTAATTGTCAAGCTTTTGTCACTATTGTGTCATTGTATTCGCTCTCTATCGTTGTAATTTAATGTTTTATAAAATGCCTCAGATTCTGAATAAAAGCACCTTTCAAATCAAATCAGAATACGATACTGTAACATTTTGCACTACATGTATGGTCACCTAATGTGCTATACATCTGTCTAGACAAGACCAAACACCACCAGGACTGAAATGATATATAAAACATGTTTCGACGGAATGAATTATTTATTATGTGGCTAGAGGGAGAAATAACTGGATTAATCAAAGTGTTGCCATAACAAAGTGCCTATAATCTATCATTTCATCCTGACTCGTATAGGGGATGGCCAACCCAGAATACTGATGTAATGTGGCCATGCCCCTTTTCACCGGCCCATATCAATCACTGAATTAGCCCCTTCTCTCTGATGAATCCAGCCAACTGTACGTAATGTATAAGAGTGGACAGTGGAAGAGCAGTCCACCAAGCTTGCCTTACCATCTAGTCTGGCTTATTCGCAGGCAGGGGCAGAATAGGACTACATTCTAAGAGAAGGCGCGTCTCTTATTTCTATTTAGAGTTCTTAATGTTTTATCGCATCGGTATTTTTTGATTGTGTAATTGTATCGTGTAGCCTATGCATACTGTATTTTATTTATCATGAAATCATGCTACCACTAGGTTCGACGGTTGTACTAAATAAACTGAATATTACTAGATCTGTCCTGATGAGTAAGAATTAATATTTTGATAGTTATATACCAGAGAGTTGTATAGTTTTGTCTAAATCCATACTCATATTTGTCTCCATCAGCTATGGCTGAGGATAGCAATGACAATTTTGAATGATATCTACCGAATAAATAATTTTTTAACTGAAAGAACTAAGGTTTCATCTAAACTTTGTACGACCTAACCCTATACAATATGTGATGAATTATAGGAAAATGAGTCATAATCCGCAGAAAATACATTTGAGATACCATCTTATTTAGAAAGATGAGATCAAGCTGATTCCAATGATGGTAATCATTAGCTCATCTAATAAGTATTTCAATATATTATTGTATGCATGAACACATGTTAGCCCTAATCGTTGATGGTCAATCACTATAGTCATGTAGTTAAATATACTCTTTAGGACAACCTCAGGTAAGCATAGATATATAATCAATACTCAGTCTTCAGATTTGATACGTCATACTAGCAGCGCTATGTACCCTAAGAATGAAAACGTTCTAAACAAGGGCTTTAAGAGTATGGTACATATGGGTTTATGTTGTCGTAAACAATTACAAGAAATCTTAAATTTAAGACAGGACAGTACGTATAATGGCATCTATATAATAAATGATTGGGACAAGTCCGATCTTCCACCTATTCCTGAATAACAACAATGTCTCATTACGAAATGAAATGATATAAACTGTTAATTACAGTCGGAACACGTTATTGAACAAATGAAATTAAAATTTTATTCATAATCCAAAACTTATGCAATACCTGTATACAGTTCAAAACAGCTGAACAGATTCTTTGAATCAAGGCAACGCCCAGTATACTCAGATATAGCTAGTATTTATAATTTCTAGCCTAATTTAACAGAATTGACTAAATCTGTAGAGTTGCCGATTGTACACTTTCTGACGAGCTGACCCATTATTTCATATTCTTCATTTTCATCACGGTCTGTAACACTTTGCTATCAACTGGTTGAGACGGCAGATGTTGGAGTCCTAATGTATAGCTTGTTTAGATAGTTCGATGCTATTATTCCTTGTCAATGTGACTTTTTTGTTCTCACCAGTGCAAACAACTCCCTCTCACTTCTGTCTTCTGTCATAGAAATAACAGTCTAGACATTTATGAAGCCCTGTGGCAATAACATCGGGATGAGATCAACCAAAACCTTTGGTCAAATGACTTTTAGATGGGTTGGAAAAGAACGTGAAAAAAGTAGAAAAACTTGATTTGTTGATTGTTTTTGACTTAGACTGCAGCTTTAAAAAATGGATTTACAGTTTGCTCCGTGCACCTCTCCTGAGCGTGGTAATCCCCCATACTGTATTCGCTCAGTCACCACTAGATGAATGTCAACAGCTTCATCTTTCCAGCATTAAGTCTGTTATGAAAAATGTTATCAAACTCTAGGCTCAGACTTGAGAGGGTCCCTCCATTTTTTTTTTTTTGACATTTCTTTATTCAGGTAAGAAAAGCTGAGGCAAGTGCCCAGAATCTTATATACATGGCTAGGGTATTCCCTATCTACCGCCAGGCCCTGAGGGTGAACTTGCGGTTTTTTTCTTTATCTGTGGAGTCATGTCATAATCAAATCAAATCAACGAGAGAACATGGTAACGGATAACAGTAATGAGTAGATGAGATGAGATGGAGTTGAGATTTAAATAATACATAAAAAAGATGGAAACGATATTGATATATCAAATAATCGAATAATCAAATAATGGAGTACATCGAACGTATAAGTCAAGTGTTATTTGTATTAATAATAACAATATTAAGCTATAATTCCTTCTGGAATGTTCCATATCTTCGATCAGTAAACAATCAAAGGTAGTTGTTTTACCTGAGTACTATAGTACTTATAGTATTATATAGTACATACTAATTACTTATTGGAAGTAATGTTCAAGAGGGATTTGACCCTGTAATATAGCAGTTTTAGTGGCTGATTTAAATAATAATTTATCCTCAATGCGTTTGAAGGATATATTGAGATCATTCCACATCCTGATACCCGTGTAAGCCAGTGACCTATGAAACCTATTATCAGTCGGGCGTACTAACCTAAAGTTCAGTGACCTATTATCTCTTAGTACGTAATTAGCTACATTTTCGTCCCTATCCAACCAGTCCACTCTACGGTGGTAGTATTGTTTGTGCATAAATTTCACTGTATTATAAAACAGTCGTTCATTCACTTTCATAGTTTTACTTTCATTGTGTATAATATCCGTACTATAATATCTAGGTTTTTTCATGGCAAACTTTAAAGCCTTATTTTGTAATACCTGTAGTCGACGAATAGTTACCTTATTACAATTAAGGTAGCAGATATTAGCGTAATCAAGGTGACTCAGGACCATGGATTTAATTAACATCAAACGTGTTCTACAGTCCAACGCATGTCTATTAATATAGATGTTATATAGTCTTACATTTGCTTTATTAACTAAGGCACCTGCCATTGCATCGAACTTTAACCTATTATCAATAAGCATCCCAAGATATGTATAAGACATTACCCATTCAATGGGCGTGTTCTGGATCAATATAGCAGTTTCAGGTATAGATGTAGCATTTCTTTGTTGGTATGGTATGAACATTGATTTCGTCTTAGGCAGACTTATGGACAATTTATTAACCTGGCTCCAGTTTACAACCATACCATACCATACCTCCATACTGAGGGAAAGCCTCTCATTTGAAACCGCAAAATATCATCATGATCCATTAAGACGCCTTTGGCAGGGTCAGGAAAACCATTAGCGCAGTAGGCGTCTAATCACTGACATACCATTCTTATCTGATCTGAGTGACTCTGAGCCTAGACTAGCTACTAGTCATTGACAATTGTTGTTAGGATATAACCTTAAGTTCTTAAATAGTATGTCGCGCATATATATATATGACTATATGTATGATGATATTATTTGACAGTTTTAAGACTGTACTAAAATAGAAAATAGATAGAGGTAGATAGAGGTAAATAACTTGATATAGTATTACAAATTACAAATTACATCAACCAACTAAACAAACTTACCTTTAGGGTAAAGTTTAGTTGAGGTTATGCATAAGCATCGTAGTCGGAAGTAAGGGAGTACAGGGGCCCACCCGCCCTACCTGAATTTAATAATTTTGTAATTATATAGTATATAGATCTATATATTTAGTATAGATGTTAGGATCTTCATAGAAAAGCGATGCAAAATAGTGATGTTGATTCCTGAATGAAAACCAGTTAAAGATGCACTCTCAGCTAACATCAGTCAAGAACTTAACATTTTCTACACTTTGTTCCATTCTTGTCCAACCCATCTAAAAGTCATTTGACCATAATTCTGGAGGGTTTTGTACAGTTGGGTTTCTAAAACCTCCTCATTTGTATTTGGAGGACCCACCCAGGTCCTTCCCTACGAAAACATCACAAGTTTATGACATCTCATGGGCGCCGTTTTCGCACGGTCGATTCGTGCAGTCAAATGTAACAGCAGCTGAAAATCGATAAATATAGTACTATAAGTCATAATATATATGAGTAGATTTGGTCAGATTTCATTTGCCGTAATAGCTGAGATTGCAGGTTTAAACAAAACAACAAGTATGAATACTTAGATTTAGTTAGCGATCATTATAGAGTGGAGCACACAAATCCTTCTTTCTATACTACTACTACAACTGCAAGGTCCTCACACCCTTCATCTCGTCTCCCACTAGCCTTTCAACCTTATCCCACTCTTACAGCATTAGCACATCGAGGGATACAATTTGGTATGATGGCCGCTCAGTGATGGTAGTCAATTGTTATCCGCCCAGTGGTTACATATTATTAAGTACAGAACAGACACTGCCATCAAACGCTTATGCAAGATGGCGATTCACATCTTAGCGTCCGTCCATAATGCTTCTTCAGTCGCACCATCCCATTGGCCTTCAAACTATTCACTCTGCATTTAACACCACTCATGAGCAAACCCTTTGACCCTGCCATCCCATTTTATGCAGTCTATGTTTGCAGTGTACACAGTCGGGCTTCCATAGTGGCTTCTCACTATGTGGTACTGACTGCATGCCTTGTAGGCAGTGTGTGTAGCTCTGTACTAGATTATACCCCAAACACTGGAATCAGCCCATTAATAGCGCTTATTAATCCTTTAATAAATAGATGAATAGATAGATAGATGGATAGAAAGATAGATAGAAAGATAGATCGAAAGAAAAGTAGATAGATGGAAGGTCAGATAGATGGATAGGCAGAAAGATAGATAGAGAGACAGACAGATATATATACATGTATAGATAGACAGATAAATAGATATAAAGAAATAAAGATAGATAGGTAGATAGACACATATAACTATGTAGACAGGTAGACACATAGATAGATAGAAGAAAAAGAAATAAAGATATATATAGACAGACAGATATTATGTATTTATTATACATGAATTGCTCTGAAAACAACGTATCTAGAGTGATTCACGCATAGTGCGTATTTCACTAATGATTTACGTGAGCTTGTCATGGTAACCAATCTGGTTATTTTACTAAGATTACCGGTAAAATTCAAATTTATGACTCGATTCTTTTCTATTTTCACGATTGAAAGCATGTATAATAAATCTGTTAACTAACTTGTTGGTTTCAGTCGCTTAGAATATTGCACTCGTTGCTACTCGTTGATACTAAAACAACAAACAGATGCCAGGTTTAACATTAACAACGTGTTTACATTAAATCAATTTACAATAAAATAGGATCTTTATTATGTTTTGTCACTCATAATCCCATAATTTAACTATTTCCTGATTTCAAGATTCAGTTTCATGATTTCAGTATAGTGTCACCATCACAGTCAGATTTATTTCATTTTGTTTAAGTATCTTCTCCTCTCACTCCCCTTGAGAATTAGTATCGCAAGCTATTACCAAATATATCTACAAAGTGTTCTCTCTTGTCGTGTTTTGACATCAATGAGATACATAGATTATATTTTATTCTCTATGTGTGTGTCTTTGTAAGCTTTGTGGAGCAGGTGAATTTGCCTCCAGATATATGGTTCAATCTTCTGTGTAATTAATAATTGATCGATACAACGATATTGCCAGTAATAGTGTTTTATTGTAATTGAGAGTGAAATATTCTATTCTGATTGTGACTCGTATTTTTTTTTATTGTAATTGATATTATGATGTGTAATAAGGCGATGCCTTAAATGAAGGGTAATAGCACATACATTGTATAAATTGTTTATGAATTGGTATTGGGGACATGGGTAGGAACTACTACAATGCTAGGAATAGTAGACTATAGCAATGAGCAAGTGAATAATGGAACTTAACTGTACACCAAGACATTAGACACCAACCAACATAGGAGAAAATAAATGTTGAACATAACATAACATTATATATTCATTGTAGCCCGTTCTTGGAACTCATTTAATGTACTTATTATTCAGGGGCATGATAGAAGAGCTGCTTCGCCGAATTAATCGCCCTATTCCATGTAATTGTATGACTATAAGAATACAAATTCAATATATTCGGAGGCCCCATACCCCGTGCTACCACCACACACAGATTTAAACATACCATGTCACAATCAACACTTGGGTGGAAGCATGTTTCGTGCAGTGGCGGCTTATCTCATAGAAATAGCTGCATAATGAGCAGTACGGTGTGGCTTCCCAGCTGAAGGTAGTTAGTGGGCTCGCCAACTGTATACCTCATTTCACCCCGAATAATCTTTACGATTTAGAGCCAAGGCACTTGTGCTTATATTAGGTGTAAACACATTAACCTTAATTGGGGCGGCCTTTTTAATTAGGCCGTAATCTGAAGGGCCAGGAATCTAGTCGGCTCGGGAAGAGGCTTTTACACTCCCACTAATCATCTGTGTGTCTGCCACTGGCCACTTATCGCCAGGTTTTTAAGCTGTACTCCCGGCTTACGTCGGTCAAAAACTGTACAGTCATTTTCTATACTTCTTGTTCCATTCTTTTCCATCCCATCTAAAAGTCTTTTTTTCAAACGTTTTTATTTTCTGACAAGAAACAGGAATTTTTTTTCAGAAATAACCGCCGCTGACAATAATCGTTTTTATAGGTTATCTGCACACGTCTCTTTAAATATTTCAACATAATTTACAAAAGATGATTTAAATTTCATGCAGATTATTGTACAATTATCTAAGGTACATATACCAAATCATTTGACCAAAATGTTGGTGGATTTTGTTAAGTTATTGTAGCTAAAGAGCTTCTAAAACATCCTCATTTGTATTTCGAGCACCCACCCGAATCCTTTCGTGCATTGATTTCACTTATTATCACTCACCGGCGGCAGTTTTCTCTCGGTGATTAGACTTCAAATTCATGTATAAGCATATAACAGCAGCAGAATATTGATAAATTCAGTCATATTAGTTCTAATATGAGTGAATATGGTAAGATTTGTTTCGTCGTAATAGCTGAGAATGCAGTTTAACCACCATTGCCCTGCTCCTATTTGTTTTATCTAGGACTTACCGCTGTGTATTCCCTCCTCCCTTTATGATGTGTTACATCGAAAATATAGATTTTCAGATACCATCGTATCTTAAAAGATGGGACCAGGCAGATTCCAGTGATGTTAATCTTAAGCACATCTTATAAGTACTTTTATATCCCTGTATGCTTGAAATAATAGTTACTGGTATATGTGGATGGACAATCACTTGTAAATTACTTAATATATTTCTTAAGGATGATCTTAATGACGCAGAGAAATACTCAAGATGCAGTCATGAAATTTGGTGTTCTGATACGACTACGAGCAACACCTCAAGGATCAAAACATTCCTATGAAGAAATCGTGTTGCAAAAATATTCTAGCGACTTTAGACTACTTTTTCTCTAACACATCACATAATGATATATTATTTTTCTGCCATTTTCCTCTTCGTCTCGTCTTCATGTGGAGTTATATGGGTGGAAATGTACAATTGACTGAGCTACACATATATTTAATTTTTTAAATCTTGTGTCCTCTTTGAGAGCTGGATGACAGCTGGTGCATATTGCATAAGTCTGGTCCAAGGATCTCAGGTGTGGGAAAAATGTTTTACACACATAGTCAATTCTGCTAAATTAGGCTAGAAAATGACAAATACCAGATATATCTGAGTATATTCGGTTTTGATTTGTTTTTAAGAATTTGCTCAGTTATGCTGAGCTGTATTTCGAATGTAATTTCAGTCATAAATATGTGAAAGCGAATTATATATTTTCCCTTGATTTCTACCATGCACATTATACTAGGACATAAAGGGAATGTGGTGCTGGGTGCGTTGGGGGATGTTGAACTGTCTTTTGAACCTTAAATTTGAGTTATTTCAGAGGAGTAGTGAAGAGTATAACTTCACCCATAACAGGTAGCAACCTCTCGTATTCTCTCCCAGGGCTATTCTTGTCCACCACCCTTTCCAATAGGGGAGTTGCAATCGCACCATATTAGACCATGATTCGCATGGAATTATGGGAGTTGTATGCCATATGTTTGTAGTAAAACTAGAGAAGGAATTCTAGCAACTAGCAATTTTACACAGTTTTTTCTACTAAATTAGACTGAATTTAGATAAATATTAGACCTGTATATAGCGGACTTGTATGTCCGCCATCTTGAATCTTGATTTGCATGTAATTATGGGACTTATGGTACCGTGTAAAATCTATAGACAATATGCAGCATGGATGTTTATCAGTGCGCTTAATGTCAATATCCATGTGTTATACATGTTATCATTACACATGTCTCCCTTCTTTCTGTCATACATTTATTTTTACATGATATTGGTGAAAACATTCTTGCAATTTCCGATTTAAATGTTGCTAGATATTTGTATGTCAAACCCGAACTGAATCTATCCCAGCACGCACTGTAACAGTGTAACACATACATACAACTGCCCTGTCGACCAGCCAGTCTACCTCTCCCCCTCCCCTCGCCGTATCCACCCAATCACTCGCCCATCTTTGATCTCCTTCCAATGACATGGTCTTTGCTTGGCGAGCATACTATTACATTATTAGGAAACGAGTTAGATAAGTGCCTGTAGTCTAAGTGTGTCCGTTACGTGGCTGTCCGTCACGCTGATCAGGCGCTGTCTCTGCCTCCTCCCACCAACAATCCATTTAACACTGATTGGCAGCCGGCCAACAATGAACTTGATACGTTCTAAAAGTGCTACTCAATTTACCCTACAACCCTACGGCCTTGATTACAGATAATCTTAAGATGACACGGAGGAGAAAGGGGACAATCTTCCTGTATAAGGCCCTTATTTTCTTCTTTATATGTCATGTGTTTATACAGAGAATTGAGTCATAAGTCGCAAAATTGATATTTTTAAAGTGTTTTATTTACACGATTTCTTTATAGGAATGTTCTTATATTTTGGTTGCCTGACCCTCTTAGTTATTCCATCCAAATGTGTATACCAAAAGTTCAAGACTGTACTGAATAGATATATGCATTTCGAAGGATTTCTTAATGGAATGTATTCCACTACTTTACTAGTGATTGTCTACACAGAAATATCGCTACCTATTTTTTCAAACATAAACAAAACGCAGAAGATATTAGGTTATATTAGATATCCTAAGTTGGAATCCACCTGGTCTCATCCTTTTTTAATATGATGGTATCTCAAAATCCATTTTTTGCTGCTTATCTTTTTGTAACACGTCTATTAATATATAGATCGAGATATTATTAAATAATTAACAGTTTTATAAAGAATACCATAAACAATAGGATACCTCTTACGAACAATCTTAAATCTAAGATTTCTCGTAAAGATGTCACGATATCTTATGATATCTACCCAATATATTCAGTTATATCTAGTAATAACCTTGTTTGAGCCTAATCTAGCAGTTTTTACTAAATGTGTAGAGCTGACAATTGTACATTTTCTGAGGTTGGAAAATGATGCATAAGCCGGATGGCAGACTCCTAATTGTTTTCAGTATTACCTGCTTATCAGACTATTAAGGATGTCGATACTGCGAACATCCACAAAGGACCTTTTACCTAGGCTAGCAATTGCTGGTTATGATAAAAATATTGGTTGGTTATGATAAAAATAAAGAATGAACCTATAGCTGATAAGGGTGACAGAAAAAGAGCCTTGAGAATTTTGCTGGCATTTTGCGAAGGCGAGCGATGGAAGTTTGGCCATCGTGTATTTCCAACTTTATTCACTGTGGTATGTCTGAGCTGGTAAATGAAGGGACCAGTCAATTAATCACAGAGTTACTCGCTGAGTCCATCACTCGAGCAGTCTGTCTGTCACCATGCTCATCCCTCATACTGACTGCACACAGCCAGGCAGTGACTGCAGCACTTAGTGGAGATGTCACTCTCACTGACAGTAGGTAGGAAAGGGATTATGAAGACCCGGTAGTGAGCTTATATAGCCAGCCCCAGTGGTATACATACATCCATTCCAACCAGTCAGACGCATACATGCGTACATACATACATACATGCATAGTAGATATACATGTACATACTTTTCATCTAAACTCAATTAAGGGGTAAGGGATATGCAGTGAACAATGCATTTGGTGTATAGCATTTCCGATTCCTACTGCATGAAACAATGCTGAACTACAAGCTGATTGTGCAGTCTATTTAGTTTTGTCAGGAACCTATATAATCATGACACTCATTTTCAAGAGCAAGATCAACCTTCGGCCAAGAAAACTTCTCAAAAGCGGTTTTCCGAGACATATATCTTCCCTTCAGACCTGAAGAAGGGCAAACCAGCCCAAAAGCTTGTGGAATAAAATCATTAAAACCATAACACAAGGGTTTTATTTCCAACCTCACATCAAGTTCAACTACCAATAACCACCGGACCCCTTGGTATAAATACGATATTTACCCACCTCGATATATCTTTTTCACAGAAGATTTTGCTTGATATAATTATATCCTATTTTGACCCTTTTTCCGAATTTGTAACTGTTGATAAGATGCGGAAATAAAATTATTACTAAACAATACAATTAGTATATATATTATATATATTCGGTGTACTGGACATTATAAGTGTCACTTTAATATGTAGACACTAGAACGAGAAACAGAAGAGATGTGTGTATGGTGGGCAGGGGGAGGAGGAGAGAAAGAGGAGAGAGGGGGAGTTAGCGAGAGATAGAGAGAGATAGAGATAAAGAAAGAGACCGATAAGTAGAAGTGTAGATAGAGACAGATAGACGGAGAGAGGGAGAGAGACGTAGAGTGAGAGGGAGAGGGAGGGGAGTGAGAGGGAGAGGGAGGGAGAGGGAGATAGAGAGGGAGGGGAGAGAGATGGAGAGAAAGGGAGAGAGATGGAGAGAGAGGGAGAGACAGGTAGAGGGAGAGAGAGGTAGAGAGAGGGAGAGTGCAGACAAACCAGAATCAAAACCCTGGAGTCTTAGTGCTGGTACATGCAGGTGGATAGCATTGCCACACCCACACCCTGGAGGAGCCAGCCTACCTTCCTACCACTGCCTCACAACCAATCCCACAATCAAATGAGAAGTCGCAAAATGGTATTTTTCAAAGTGTTTTATTCGCGAGATCTTCTTGTAGCAATGCCTTTATTTTTGGCTGATTGACCCTCCTGATCGTCTGAATTAGTGTATCAAATCCAAGACTGTACTGAACAGATTTTGATACTATTTTTGTATACATACAAGGATATAGAAGAACTTATTAGATATCATAACATTTCATATTGTTGGAATCAGCCTCACCTCATCTGTTTAAATATGGTACTATTGTTGTTACGTATTTTGAATCTCATTTTTGTCTTAAATCTGGGTTATTTGAGAGGATTGGTGAAGTCCTATTGTACATTTTCTGGTGACTTCACCCATTTGTCAGTAAACATAAGCAGAATTTGCAAAAGGTGTAGAGCTGCCGATTATGACGAACAAAGGCTTCCTTCAGTCTGATTGAGGCCGATAAAGTTCAAAATTTAAGGATATTTTCAAGAAATTTGTCAATGTCTTGTCTTAAAATAGTTGGATTATTCCTGGAAGAGACTCTAGAAAATTTTGAGGAAGTTATTTTTTTCTTTTTATTAAAGAGAAAAAACGTAGTTGTTTAGGGGAGAAAAACAAGATAAAATGTGGCAAAGTTGAAGTGAATGTAGTGAGAGGATGGTAATATATATTCAGGTATATAAAGGATGGAGGGACGATGGCATGATGTACCGGCCTGAGTCACCCAGTCTACCGTAGAGCTATTATATACATGCCCGGGCGTGGTTCACTATGGGTCATTTACCCTCCCACCCTACCCTTCCCTGTACACATCCTCCTCAGCCATAACACTGTGTATGAATATTCATAAATGTCTGCTACGGACTATACAGGAGAACAAGCGTATACTTGCTTCCTATGGGTCAGGTCGTCAGAAAATGTACAATCGCCAGCTTAGTTTAGTGAATTCAGAGAGACTAGGCTGACAAATGGTAAAGCAGGCTATATTTGGTTTTGCATTTGGTATTGGGTATATAATTTGGTATTGCGTTGATTTAAACAAAGTGTTTGATTATGTTGAACTGTATTTTGAACCTCATTTTTGTCTTAAACTTGGATTATTTGCGAGGATTAGCGGAGACAAATTGTCAAATGAAAGCTAAATAAACTCCTCTATAAATGGTGTTAGATAGCAATAGGGGTCAGGTTAATATCTTTGAAGTTGTGAGGTGAAATATCTCGACATTGACAAAAAAATGTCCGCTAGTGGCAGAAAATAATAGTATTTAAGGCTGGTAATAGGCACTTTTGGATTCAGCAGACTTGACTTGGTATAAAACCAACAGCTACCAACTGTTAACAGAAAAATGCCTCTAGAAATAATTAAGATTCTTTGTGTCTACTGCATACCTTCTGACGACTCCATCCTTATATACTCTACTATTAGACCTTTCTACCTCCTCCTGATCCTCCTCCCAGTGCAATGGTCCTAAAGAGCCATAGTCCCCACACGGCAGGAAGCATATATAGAATGCTGTTGCCATGACCCGCTCAGAGCGACTCACCAAGTTAACACCAACACAAGAAGAGCAACCCCAACAAGTTGTAGTAACAAAAACTACCCAGGCATTTCACTCACGTCTGACATCTTAACGCCTTCACACACCATACGTTTAGGCATGTTTGCGTATTGAGATGAACCTGGGCATGTCTGCCGCTCTGTGATGTAACGGAATGGGTGCATGAGCATCCCTCTGTGTCTGTATATATATACAGCAGTGTGCTTCCATTTATTGGCGTTCAATATGGTATCGCTGATGGCAAGGTGAACTTATAATAGACGTTATATTTCTACTTCGTAGTCACTCGTACACTCTACTCATCTCATCCTCCTAGCACACAGACTCTCTCTCTCTCTCTCTGACAAGGGAGGGAGAGAGAAACGGGAGAGAGAAGAGAGAAAGAGGGAGAGTGGGAGTAAGAGACGGGAAGAGGGAAATGAAATAGAGACAGGGAGAAATAGAAGAGAGAGAGGTTAAAAGAGGCAGAGAGCGGGAGAAAGAGGCAGACAGAGAGGGAGAGACAGAGGGTAAGAGAGGCAGAGAAAAATAGAAGGAGAGAGGCAGAGAAAGGGGAGAGAGAGAGGGAGAGAGAGGGGGAAAGAGTGAGGATAAGAGAGGGAGAGAAAGATAGAGAGAGAAAGGGAGAGGGTGAGAGAGGAGAGAGAAAGATGGAGGGAGAGAGGAAGAGAGGAAGAGAAGGAGAGAGATAGTAAGAGAGAGAAGAGAGGGGGAGAGATTGTTCAATAGCATAGAGACCAGACACATGCAGCACACTTCTCTACAGGAAAGCTCAGCAAGAGCAGCCTCCAAAATAAGAGGCAGCATCGGGAAAAGTCGCTAACACCAAGAAGCCTATTTCTTCAACTTTGAGAAGAACATATATGGCTTTGTCTGGATGTCATTGTAGCGTCTTAGAGGTGTGGTGTGGCGGCATCACAAGGTCAAGAAGTGGATCGGAAGAGGAGGGAAAAGCTACATAGCCCCAAAGCGTCTGTCAGGTATATATATGAGTGGGGCATGCAGTGAGTGCACAGGCCACTCTGCAACTGTTGGGGTTCATGTCTGGAGTGATGTATAGTAGATCTATGGCAGTAGTATAGGGAGCCTAGTGGTTATTCCAGCGAGCTGGAGGGGAAGGTACGTGGGATCGTCAGGAATTTAATGTGCAAAACCCAGCTCTTCTACACATTGAGTAGATCTAAATACAGCTAAATTAAACTGAAAAGTTATAAATACTAGATAAATCTGAATATATTTGATATTTCTTTGATTCAAACCAAGTTTTTGTTGTTAAAAACTGTAATTTTGAACCTCATTTCTGTTCTAAATGTGTATTATTTGCGAGGATTAGTGAAGAAGGAGTTGTCCATCCTCCCCCACCAATAGAACCATGGAGGAACCGAGTGGTATGCTATAGTGGACGGACGGAGCACACTGCCAGGGCAGACATATAGAGTCATATACCTATACCTACCTATAACTATAGCTACCTACGACCACTGCCTCCACCACTACCACCAACACACAACCCCATCACCAACCTCCCCTGGCCGGGAAGGCTGCAGACATCTAGCTGTCCCTTCCCCTCCTTTAACATCTTCACCCAGGTCTGGCTTCATTTCATAGGATTCAGACAATAACTATCATTATTTTTATCTGTCGGATCATCCATATATATGTGGCATTTGCTCCTTCATATTTGTAGGCCTTGGAAGTAGAGAGAACGTCATTCATGTGAAAATCACTGAATATCAATATCAATGAAAGTGATAATCCAACTTCCAATATCTGACCGCAGGCACTGCCACCACTACCACTACCACTACTAGTCATTCCTCCAAGGCCCTTGAAGACCAGACTGGACACCCACCACCTGGATGAGGGATGTAGTAGTTAGTGTAGAGTACACCTGGATGGCTAATAGACCATTGTCCCAGAAGGAGGAATCAGGTGTTAACATAATAATCGACAAGGGAGGAAGTCAAACCAGGTCGAATCGGAGACAAGAAAGGACTTGGAAGGAGGGGGAGGAGGCAGGATAGCAAGGACATCCTCCATATAAACCATCCTGGTGCAACTTCATCCTCATCTTCTGTCAACTACATAACCACAGGAAGGATAATCACAGGACGATATACTGTATTATTAATGCATGCTGTTCGTTCAGACATCCCCGCCATTTGTAACGATGGATACTCGACCAGAGCTATCTAGGTGTAGCTCGCATTTCTCTCCCGTTGTTCTTCCCTTTCCAAGGACCACAGCCTGAATTGCTCTCATCTGCTCGCAAATATACTTCAGCTGAAGTGATCAGTTTTCCTCCGTTAGAATAATAATAATTAAATGGATGCTGAGAGGTAGGTCCACCTTGCTTTCCCCCTAGGCCGATAGTAGCTATATACATATATATACAATTACTACAATACAATCATCCGTTTGTATATCAATAACACTAGGAATAGAATGCGACTTGAAGCACAATGTGCCTCCATCTCGGGGATGCTTTCATGCAGTGAACTGACGAAAAGCCAACTTCAGTCAAAGCTCAGAGTTGAGAGACTCCCTCCTAACTGAGGGAAAGCCTCTCGCCCCAAACCACACAATGCCATTAAATTCCCATTACGAGGCTGAATCAGGGGCCAGGATAGCCATTAGCGCAGTAGGCGTCCAATCACTGACACATCATTCTCATCGGATCTGAGAGGCTCGAATGTAGAACTTGTAACTTTATAGTTGATTACATTGTTTTAGCCGGCTTCATAATGCCGGGTACGATTGTGTAAGTTGTACTGCGATTAAAAGGTGTTGTCGAATAAAATGAAGCTAACTAGAGAATATATAATTCAACCAAAAGAAGTCCTTTATTTATCAACAAGTCCACCATTATAAACTTTACACAAATTATGTGGTCAGATCAGCTTAGGAAAATAAAGAAACCTGCTAAAGAACACAACTCCACATTCATGAATGTAATCAAGTGTAAAGGTAAATGAGTTGCACGAAAATGATATAAGATAATAGGTTATATTTAATATAAGAAGAAAGGGTTATATGTAGGATTACATGGATTAAAAATAATTGATTAAACTACAACATATGTACGTATGTTCTTGCGTTGGGGGAAGCGTAAGGAGGAACTCGGTTCCCACTGCTGCTCGTCTCTGTGCCTACCTATCCCCTACCCGCCACCCCTGCCTGCCCCCAGATCTAAAAGGTATATACACTCTGGAGTAATATCCCCCTCACAGACAGGTGCTCCTTGCCTATGTCTCCACACATCCCTACCGCCCCCAGCCCACTCCAGAATTACAACACACAACTCACCACCACCCCCGCTACTTCTAGTATTTGTGGTTTGTATTGAAGCTGGAACTACCAGAAGGGGCGGTAGCGTTGTTGGTATATATTGGCCCGAGCGGCCTTAGAGCTGCAGGTATTTGTTCCGCAATATACCATCGCATATATAATGACTGTGTGGCTTAGCATATACACTGCCTAGCATAGATTCCACATTAATCTGTGGCTCCCTCAATAAAGTCTTCTTCTCCTTCAGGTTAGGAAACAATATCTCATATGTGATGTGTCACAGCCAAATTAGTCCAAAGTCAAAAAATAACTAAGGATTTCCCCGGTGGAGTATTCTCATTATTGGGGGTTTATTTTAGCGCTTTTAGTCGTATGAATATATGTGCCGAATTTGGAGTACTGAATAAATCTAGATATATGTATCTAAGGTCAACCCAAGGAGTATATTTAACTACCGTACATCATTATACTGGTGGTTGTCCATCCAGAAATATCACTAACGTTTTGTTTCAAACATAAAACAAAAAAGAAGTACTAATCAATTAATTAGAATGTAAAGTTTACCATCTTTGGAATCCACTTGATCTCATCCTTTCAAATATGATGGTATATATATCAAACTCCGTTTTATGCGACTTGTGACTCATTTTTCGGTTACAAATCACATATAAATGAGATTCACAACCAAAGAACCCCGCCCTCGTTTATTGAAATATCCATGCAGTGACTCGCTTGGGGCACTATCATGACTGGGTCAATATGGGATTTGCATGTGCCACTGCGCATGTCTATTACAGTGCATGCTGGGATGACTTCAGTTCAAATCTGCCATACAAATATTTAGCAACATTTGTATAAAAAATGCAAGAATCCTTTCACCAATATCATTGGTAGTGCAAATGATCTATCTATAAAAACCAAAATGCATGATGGGAAAGATAAAGTCTTGTTATATAAAAATATATAAAACACATGGCTATTAACTTGAGATCACTTAATATAAATGTTTCATGCTGAACATGACATGTTTTTTATAACTTTTACACTCACATGCAAAATTCCCATAATTCCATGCCAATCGAGATTCAAGATGGCAGACGTGCAAATGCCCTATTGCTTGGCTGGTCTAGGACTAGGCCTAATTGGACGGCACATGGAGTAGTCTAATATAGACCATAATAAGAACGGATGTGTTCGATAAAGCTCAGCCTGATGGAGCCTACTCGACAATGTACATGTTGGCTATAGCGGCCAGGGGCTAATTGGTATAATTTATTTGTTTTTTCTGTATTTTCATTTAATATGTTTATGTCCGACTGATAGATTATGATCTAGGTATAGAGTGTATTGGTTATTATGTAGGTAATTCTTAGTTAACCATATATTTGTCTGTAGTGATGTATTTCCCTTACAAGGGTTAAACTGACTGATTACTTTGTCATTTTGACTATACTATTTTGTTAAAAAGAGTGTTAATGTCTCAATCAGGATGGGCTGAGAACAGCAAGTTCTCGCTGTAGTGCAAATGGAATGCACCAACCATGATCTTCCACCCACTGCTGAGTCTAGGTAATGCCAACTATTGTAATAAATAATGATATGATTATCGTTATAGGTGAAATCCTGCATAATTCTATCATTCGCAATGATGGTGATTTATTATGTCATAGAGTTGACCTTGACATTACAATTATCCTCTAGCTCAGCAGGCAGTTGCTACATAATGGATGGTGATCCACAAACCAATGGATCTAGTCCTACTATTATAGTCTCATCGCAATCATAACCAGGCTCATGGACATCGCGTATTTGGGTGCAGTCGCCTGAAAATGTACAATTCGCCTTCACCAATCCTCTCAGAAAGTCCGAATTCTAGACAAAAAGAGGTTCAATATATAGTTCAACATATTAGGGCGACTCCACTATACGTAAATTTGCCGACAGGCAAAATTCGTCGCCGACATGACTAAAAATTCGGCGCACACAAATCACTAGTGGAAGAGGGGTAAAATAGGTTGTCGGCAACACATTTATTTGTTGCCAACAATTGCAAAATATCTAACTTGATTGAGACTCCATTATGGGAAAAACGGCAAAAAACGGCCGCGACGAATTTTTGCGACGAAATATCTAATCAAGTTAGATATTTGGCAATTGTTGGCAACAAATAAATGTGTTGCCGACAACCTATTTTACCCCCTCATCCACTAGAATTTTTAGTCACGTCGAATTTTCCGAATTTTCCGAAATGTTGGCGACGAATTTTGCCTGTTGGCGCCGTTTTTTACCTATAGTGGAGTTCCGCTATAACAAGACAGATTTTGTTAATCAATTCCATACTAGATACACTCAGATATATAATATACCTAGTTTTTCATATATTAGAACTGCCAATAGTATTGGTTCTTAGGAGAAGCATATAGGTCGCTCGTCGTAGACTGCATTCAGTTATAAATAGACCCAAGTATTGTTGATAACTATATTATATATCGAGGCTCACATGGAAAGGGGTTTGTATGATTACAATACGATACGGGTTGAATAAACTGAGGTATTAGTCACGGTTAGGGTAAGCCAGGTGCATCTATGGGCCTAATGGTAATTTGAAACCAGTACATGTTTAAACGGTAAACATACAAGTTATATTCTAAGGTAGCAGCGATAATGTTATATTCTACGGTAGCAGCGATCAAAACAAATTAAATAATTCACTCGTTTTCTATACAATGGGCGGGAGAAGAAAGGAAGAAAATCTTGAAATTTCTATTTCAATCTGAAAGTTATTTTGGATGGATTTTCCTTGTTAATATCTCGATTTAGGGTATGTCACAATACTAAGTATGTCGAAATACTACGATATGGTAGCTTCAGTTATTATTACTCAAAGTAACCCGATTATTAAGCAAAGTGCCCTAAATCGTCTTTCAATTCTCATAACTTCACTGCTAGGGACCAAACATTGAGTGAATTAGCGTATCTGATTGATATAGCTAAGAATGTGCTTTTAAGGACACAGTCACAATTATTTTATCCTTTTGAAATATTTTTGTTGGACGAGATACATTTAATAATCGATCCAAAAACACATAATCAACAATGTTGATTATTTTCATGCGTTGACAAAATGATGCTATGACCATTTAATAGAATATAATACACATGTCTTATACCTGAATCGCCTTTTTTCTCACACTGATTTGCCTTATTTCTATGCTATATCACCTTATTTAATTAACCTCATTAATTTGATCATGTACGTAATTGTATAGTTGCTATGAATTTCACAAAACTGAAAAGTTTCAGGATATATTGTATCCTGAAACTTTTCAGTTTTTCTATACGTATACAGTATTCAACCCCATACATTCTAACATTGATATCATCGATAGTAAGCAAACTCAACAAAGTTTAGTTCAACGCGATTAGTATACATCACAGCAACAACTTAAAACTGGCTAATTATAAACAAACCTAATCAATTTCATCCTGTTTTCTGTTGTACCTTTCCTTTAGCCGGAAATTATATATTTCCCTCTATCCATTCAATATGTTGTCTTTATCTTCAGAAAATGTACAATCAGCAGATCTACACATTTAGTAAATTCTGCTAATTCTGCTAATTAGAAAATGGTCAATATTAGATATATCGGACTATATTTGATAGTCCCTTGATTCAAACAATTGGTTTGGTTAATATGTTGAACTGAGTTCTGAACTGTATATTTTCTGCCGATTTCACCCATAATATACCTTGATACGTCTCAAGGCCCTTGTCCACTTAGCCGATTCTCATGCGATTCTCACACAATCTAGTGGGAAAAGTCCTCTGTGGCGAAAAATCGCACGGGAATCTACTTAGTAGACTAGGCCCTTAAGCCCATCTTGAGTTTATGTGGAGGCAAAGGCTACCTCAGGACCCAAATACCCCTGATCCCATTATATAGGATAAACACTGGATGCAGTCATAGTGCATAAACCAACACACTTTATAAAGCATTTGAAGCATGCTTGTCTACGGGCAGCACAACTCCCAATCTCTCACTCAAGTCAATCTCTCGCTGATCCGCAACAATAGAACCATACACGTGCGTGTCCTACCAGTATGTGTAGGCAGGGTAGTCTCAGATCAAGTGAGATATATTCGTGAAATAACATATTTTCAAAACGAAAGGCAGCAATCACGGAGAGAACACATGAAGGAGTTAACTGCTTTATTGGGATTGATGTCGAATTGCCTGATATAGTTGTCCATAAACTGTGTATGTGCCATGCGTTATATATAGAATATATATATATGTATGTCCTACACTGGCCTTCATGGGCTTTCAGTACTCAATTTGATTTTACATTATTTTTTATTTCACTTTTACATTTTTACCGGGACTTGTTCACTAGAATCTAAAGCTGCACTCTCATTTAACGCTGGGCAAAAACTGAGGATTTGTATTTTTGTTCTTTTCCAAAGCATCTAAAAGTCATTTGGCCAAAATTTTGAAAAAACTTTCTGGTCTTTGCTACAGGGTTTATATAAAAGTCCACATTTATATTTGGTGGCCCATAGAGATTTTTTGCTTTAGTGACTAAGTGACATTTAGATCTATGGGTTGGAAAAGAACTGAACAAAAAGTAGAACATTTTGCTGATTTTTGCAGCGACAATGAATCAACATTCACAAATTCATCATCTAAACATGTGTCATTGTTCTTGTTAGTCGCTCTTTGTCTGAAATAATCGTTGCAATTAATTATCATTTATAATGTATATTTTCTCTTCTTTCAGGTAAGTTCCATTCCTGATTCCTATACGTATAGAGGAGGGGTGGGTGAGTACTTAACCCATGCCCTTGAAAAGGATTAATTGCTAACTGCTTTCTAATTTTTGTTTCATTCCTTTCCAACCCATCTAAAAGTAATTGGGTCAAAAAAGCCATAAAAGCCCACATTTTTCGGTGACCCGCCAAATTCCTTCCTGGGATCGCTTCCTGCACGAGCCAATACCAGCAGAATATTGATGAATTCAGTCTCATAAGTCATAATATGATGTAGATTTGGTAAGATATACTTTTGTCATTATAGCTGAGGATGCAGTTTTGAACAAAGATATTGTCGTCAAAATAAGAAAAGCAACTCATCACAGATTGTTGGGAAAGAATGATTTATGGTATTTATCAACTGATCAATCTATAAATAGCTTCAGTGGATTATTCATACTAAATACATTAGTAGCTTAGTCAGGGTTATTCCCACTCGGCATACAATATGCCAGAGCAAAGTATCATAGGTCGTCAGAAAATGTACAATTCGCCTTAACCAAACACTCTCAAAAAACACACATTTGCGAAAGAAATGAGGTAAAGTTGCCGATTGTACATTTTCTAACAACCTGACCCTCAGAGTGGCGTGTTACAGAAAATAAGTCAAAAGTCGCAAAATTGAATTTTTCAAAGTGTTTTATCACAAGATCTTTTTGATGGAATGTTCTCATTGTTGGGATATCTAGCTATTGTGCTTGTTACATCGTATAAATAATTATATGTACCAAATTTCAAGACAGTGTATCAAATATATCTTTGCGTTTCTAATATACGGTCATCTTATGGAATATTTAGCTTCTTTACTAATACATGTACTTGTTCATCCATGCAGAGATATTGCAAACTTATTTTGGAAACATGAAATATAGAAATTTTTGGATTTCCTCATTGGAATCCACTTAATCTCATCGTTTCAAATACGATTCCATATTTGTCGACTTAAAGGCCCTAACCGATTCTCCACCTTTTCCCACTAAATTCCACGAGAATCAGATGAGGCAATTTTGCTTGGTTAATTCGGCTCCGCTTCAAATTCAAGTATAAACATATAACAGCAATAGAATATTGGTAAATTCAATACTATAAGTCATAATATGAGTACATTTGGGAAGATTTGCTTTGCTGTAATAGCTGCGGAAAGAATGCAGCTTTAGGTAGATGTGATCTAATGTGATTAAATGCTAAATAAGCGGGAGAAACCTCAAAATCATGAAAGAATAAGTTGTGAATGATTGTTGCTTGAGAAGTAGTTTATTAATGAATTACCAAAGTTTCAGGTTACCATTCCTTCTTCAGGATGAAGTAATTCAATACTTTCAGCTGAATAATCCATCTATATGTGGTACCAACTCATATTCCTTTAGTTAGGTTTGTTTTTTGATAGGATCATCTTTACGTAACTAATATAGCTGTAACTACTATAAATGATTAGCGAAGTCTGAGAATAGTAGAATTGTTCAATAAGAAGCCACCTTCCTTACAGTGAATCTAAACTGGCCATTGCCTGAAATATTCCCACTTTGATTTCCAATTTTCAGCTTGACCTATTCTTCCTTTCGATATATTTTCTGTATCCTCTTCCCCACATACTTACGTCGTCCACTGTGGCTTTGTCCTGTCTAGATGTGATAGATGGCCTACTCTGCTGGTCAAGTGTCGGGTGGCGTAATGGCTAAAGCTGGGATTCCACTAGGCTGCTCTTTATGTACGCTAATGGTTTGCTCTGTTTTCTTTTTGGCTGGAGCACATAAGAAACGGACATAGTGAAGCAAGAGCAGTCCAGTGGAAATGTCTAATGCGCTTGGTATGCTCTTCTTAGGGAGCGCCAGGAAGTTGCAATTAGTGAATGAAAAGCACACTATGTAGAAGTGAACCAACAGCGAACCATGAGCACAGATACAAGCGTTCCAGTGGAATAGCAACTTAAGACGCTCTAAACCAAGGTTATTGTGACATGGATTGGTAAAGGATTAATGACCAACATTGAGGGGCAGCTGGTGGGTTGTTTTAGTGCATAATCCTGAGGCTAAGCCAGGGATTGTCCATCAAACAGTGCAACAGCAACCCTAAAATAGTGGTTATTAATCTTTTTAGTCTCGGCCTTAGGTGTTTATAGCCACAAGACCCTTCCAGGGGGTGATTAAAACCTACTTGTGCTTCGCCAAAGCATCATTTTACCTCCGACCCAGTGAAGGCCCACTTGATTACTTAAAGCCAGCCTTGTGTATAGCTTTATAGGGCTGTATGCATGTAAAAGAACCACTGCTATTAAGTTATTCGAAAAGAGCAGGGTATCGCATCCCGTTAGCATGTTTACTCTCTCTCTCCCTGATATGACCATAGAAAAGTGTAAAAATAAAGCGTAAAGCAACCAATCCCCCACCACCATCACCACCCCCTCCCGACCACCACGACCAATTGTGCCACTCTTGTAGTTTTTCAATGAGCTGCTATGTTGGCTCTAGCGTGTGCACTATCATCCTCTCAACATTACTGCTTGGTCTGATGTGGTTAGCTTCATAACGTATAAGTACACGTTAACGACGCCATTAAATTAATTGTCCAAAAACCCGGCCTTATTAAGGCTCCTTCTCGGTCTAGCCGTAACACCAAAGTGCCCACACCCCAGACCACTATCTCGCAATTCCCCGTCTCGTGCGGCGTGATTTGCAGCAGCAGCAGGCAGTGGTGGCGGCGCGGCCTCAAAGTCGTCTGCGAGTTTGATGACGTAGTCTAAGCGTTCTGGTTTTTAGGGAAAGATTCATACGCCTCTCTTGATAACGTGACGTTGCTTGCCTCCTCAGGTTCATGCCTACCGGACCAGTGAGGGAGAATGGGTGTGATAGGATACACCCCATTAACCTACTGTGTGCACCATTACCAACCCACCTCTACATGGGATATGTATACCTATGCTTCCATTTGTGTTGTGTTCCAGGAATGCCAAATGTCTATTTGTTGGAATGTTTGCATTTCCTTGGAAGTCCTTTCCACCGTATGAATACACATACCAAAGTTTAGGACTATGTATATATCTTTGCATTTCTAAGGTCATCTCAAAGATTATTTAGCTACTTTACTTATAATTGTCCGTCCAGAAACTTTTCTTCAAACATTAGGATTCCTGAAGGTTAAAATCGTAAGAATTCGCTTAGTCCGATCGATTTCTTCCAAACCATCTTAAAGTCAGTTGGCTTTAATTTTGGAGGATTTGGTCCGGTTGTTTTTGCTATAATGTCTCAACTATCTCTTGGGGTGGCTTCACTCATCATTGGTCATCGGCGGCGTAGAAATATATCTGAGTATATCTGGTTTTATGTTGAACTGTATTTTGAACCCGATGTTTGTCTTAAATTTGGGCTTTTGGAGAGAATTGGTGAAGGCGAATTGTTCATCTCCACCCACCTACATTTCCTCGTGAAATATCCCCTTCAATCTATTCATGGCCACGAAAACGTCCCCTATATACACGTCAATAGTGTGATACAAGTGCCACTGCACATGTATGTCTATTATTGGTACAGTACATGCTTGGATGGATTCAGTTCAGGTCTGACATATAAATATGTAGCATATTCTTATCGAAAAATGCAAGAATGTCTTGACCAGTAGCACAGCTTGTATAAAACATGAACATTGGCTTTGGAGCATATATTATTGGCTTTTGAGCAAAACATATTCCATGCTGACCATTACGTGTATGTTTCTATAGCTTGTACACGGACATACAATTGCCATAATTCCATGCGAATCGAGTTTCAAGATGGCGGACATGCAAATCTCCTATTGGCTTTGATAAATCCCTGTGCTGATATATAGCGTATGTAGTTCCTCCTGGTCTCATTCCCCTTATGGGAGATGCAACCCAGAGGTGCCCAACGGTAGTATCAAACAGAGGAGGAAAGTGATTTATTTTTTATTTCACACGAGAAGTTCTGAAGGGGTTTGTTCCAAAGATGAAATAAAACAACGTTGGTTTCAGGAATAATTTGAAGAGAAAATACAATAACCGACGATGATAAACATGTGGGTGGATTATTCTCTAAATTAAATATGGAAACTAATGCCCCGCAGAATCAAACCCTTCTAGGGTCGGAGATGACATTTAAATGGAGGGAAAACCTCGATATCTAGTCTAGGCTAAGAGCCGACAGAGTCCCTTCAAACTGAGAGAAAGGTCTAGCCCTCCAAAGGGCAAAATGTCCCATTCCGGCGCCTGCTCCTGGGCAGAAAAGAGAAAAGAAAAGAGCTGAAATTAACTTTTCAGATGTATGGCTTCTTTTTGTACAATGCTTTTAAGCAACAAATACATAATATGTCAAATTGAATTGAATTGCTGTACCCCCTAAATTCCATCTTGCCAAATTCAGCCACCCTGGGTGGGTGGGGGACGCTGCCGCCGCCGCCATTAGCTGTACAACACGCCCCCTGGGGGAAGCTACCAGATTTATCGATTGTGATAAAGCAGTATTTGTGTGCTTTGGACGGAGCCGGGGGAAACGGAATTGTTAGCAAATGTTTTAACTTAAATTTCAACTAGGCTGTCTATCGGTCCGCAGAGTTCCTCTCCATTTTTTCATTCTCGTGATTTGTGTTATCACCACCAGGTTTAGGGCTACATGTATGTCATTGCTAGTGTCATTATATCATTACATCTATTCTTATGCGACTGTAATTCCATAGAAATTATATGAATAAATGATTATAATTAATAGGAAATAATAGTAATATATAAAGAACATAGACCATACCATGGATTTAAGAGAATTTCACTTCCCAGTGTTATTCTAGCAATTCTTGCTTTTTCTTAAACAAAAATCTTTATTCAGGTATTTTATATCATATCATAGTTCTCTTAACTAGTTTCGAAAGGAACTGCCGTGTCCTGAATTATTTAGGCTATACAGTAATATACCCTGCAATGTTGAAGTTGTAATTACTTTGTTATTTCACATATCTTACATATATAAACATATATACATATTGTTCATTTCCCAACCCATCTAAAAGTTATTTGACCGAAATCTTGGAGGATTCTGCCTGGTTGTTTTACTACAGGGCTTCTAAGACATCCTTATTTGTATTTGGAGGACCCACTCAAATCCTAGGGTAACTTCACTTATTATCGCTCACCAGCAGATGTTTTCCCTCAAACAACTCTACTTCAAATTCTTGTATAAACAGCAGAATGTTGATACATTCACTCAGGACTATATATAAGCTATAATATGAAAGAAATCGGTAAGATTGTCTCTGTCATAATAACTGAGAATGCAGTTTTAAGGTAGGATCTCTTATGCAACAGGCCCTGGAGGATTGATGAAACGTGCACTGCAGTGCAGCATCTTTTTCGCCAGGCATGGCATAATGAAGACGTCCTACCAGGAGGCTGGACTGTGGCCAACTCAGGAGGGGCTCTCAGAACTCTAGTGCTAGGGTATGTTCTAGGTTGTGTAGTTGGCCAAATACAGGCAGAATACCAGCCCGCTCTAATGACAGCAGGAGGTCCTGTATCTCACAACTCTTCGCTGGCAAATCACTTAACTTTGGATGTTCTACATTATGCTAACTTTTCATGTATAGTATTATACACCAAACTTACTTTACTGCATTGTAAGTGTGCATCATTTTGCATCTCCTCATAGTGGTCCAATGTTGTGAAACTGTGATGTCAACAGGGACCCATTTACATGTCAACACAGTTTTGTATTCATCCCCCTGCATGCTAAGATAGTAGTATCTTTGGCCAACCCCAGCTGACCACAATATAGTCCAGCATACCCCTAGTACCCCAGCTCTATTTACATACTGGTAAACTCAGAACCAGCTTAAAAGTTGACATAGAATCTGGTACTTTTAAAATGTTATCTAGCACATAGTAATAAGAGCCACTCCTGGTATATACATTTGCTGTGCCTTAAGCTGCACCCTGAGCTACCTAAACTATATATTTTCTAAATTTTGGTCAGTTCTTTACTAACCCATCTAAAAGTCGTTGGACCAAAACTTTGGAGGATTTTGTCCAGTTATTAGGACTTTGTAAAAGACCTCATTTATATTCTTGAGTTCTTATTATCGCTCACAAATCCAAGATATCCTCAGCATTGCTGCAGGAAAACTGGTCAATATACAGGGACTCCAGACTCTCCTCTCCTCTCCTCCCCATCGACAAACCTATCAATACCTTGATGATTGCTTAGTGTTTAGGGGGAATCCGTCTTTGTTCCGCCTGGCTCTACCAATCAATCACAGACAATATCTTTAGAATGCCAATCATTGTGTCAGTTGCTGTTGTCATCTCCTTCACTGTCTTCCATGTCTGACATGTTCAGCTTGATTAGTTATAGCTTCTGGCCAGCTAGTCCTCCAACTGCCTAACTTCTCGCGCTGGACCCTCCCTCGCCCTGGATAAACAATTCCCTCGTTTTCCCTCAAGCCACAAATCCATGCTGGCCTCCATAGGGCGAGAAAGAAAGCCCCTGAGGATATGGTAAAGGCGAATACTCTTCCTCCTCCTCCTCCCACTCCTTTCTCCATCTCCTACAGCACCATCAATCTCAGGGGCATCATGTTCATGCGTGTTGGGGGAGAAAGGTTTGGCTAGATATGCTCAGCTTTCATTTGTTCTGAAGCCAATTTCCACTTGTGAAATCGAGTTCATTTTGTCTTATATTAGAGGTGAAATTGTATATAGCCTTGAATTGCAACGAAACGATGAACAAACACTGGATAACAAATCCTTTCTTAAAATTTCCTTCCTGAAGGGGCTGAAAACCTCCCGCATGCAAGAGGGACCCTCTTCATTGGCATTCTTTGAATGCAAATAAAGTATTCTAATCTAATCTAAGCTATTCTCCTTGCGTGTGTAGGAGATTCTTACTGTAGGAATAACATTAAGCATTGTGTGTACAGCGAAATCCTGCGCTAAAAGTTCCTTACCAGCTGCTTAGGAATGAGAAGTAGCTAAAGAAGGAAAATATTAAGTAAGTATTTGTTATGCAACAGTGCCACTGGCTTGTATGGTTCAAGTCTCGCCTTTTTTAAGTTTGTATCCAACGGCTAGATTACCTTTGTCTGTGATAGACGAACGAGGGCTATTCCTTCCTTTAACATGCAAGGAATAGATTAAGATAGAGAAAGGGGGCCAGAAGAAAGCATTCGTTCTTCTTTCTACTTTTATTCAATATTATGTATGTTTTTGCTGTTGTGAATGACGTGGAAGACGCTCACATTGCATCAGATAGATATGTTGGAAGCGGCTGGCCTATGGAAACCCCAGCCTAATTGTCTGGTACGGTGGAAAAGGAAGTTTTTATACCTGGCCTTACAAAAGTACAAGCAGCGTAGCTGCACTGGTAGTGTTCAATATAATATAGACCACAATATACATCACACACCATCTTGTAATGAACGTCAGCTATTACATTTGGTATCCTAGTCATATTTAGTTCACGTCATATTTGTATTATATACCATATTTTTATCGTATGTGTCCGATGGGAATTCTTTGATTTGAATATTTGATTTGATTTGAATATCATTATAAATACCTAGAAAGGGGCAAGATCTCTATGTAAAGTAGACTCTAATTCTCTGTATTACAGTAATTCTGTCAAGTCATCAGAAAAAATGCCAATCAGCAGCTCTACAAATTAAATTCTATTACATTCTGCTAAATAAGGCTGAAAAATGATGAAAACTAGATATATCTAAGAATGGCAATGAACCTTAACGTTGAATTTTATTTTGACCCTAATTTCTGTCCTACATCTTTGTCATTTGAGAGGATTGGTGAAGGCAAATTGTACATTTTGGGGCGACTTTGCCCTAAAGCGACAGATATATCTCAACCAAACACTCAAATATCTTCTGCATTGATCAATAGATAAGCACACGTTCCAAAGATGCCGTAAGATAACACATCAGTTTTAAGTTTAAGTTTAAGTTTTTAGTTTAATGATCAGTCACACATTATAAACAACATTATTTGGCTCCGATAGACAAGTAAATCAAAGTTTACCTCTACTGGTTAAATAGAATACCAGTTATTTTTTGCTTTTCAGATGGTCACACTAATCATTCAATTTACCATGACAATGTTTACTAGCAATTATTCAATATATAATTATGAGAAACATTCTTGTCATGCTTTAGAACAGGTTTATCATACATGTCATACGCTTTCTACTTGAACGACAGAAAGAGAGAGAGAGGGAGAGCGAAGAAGAAAGGGAGAGAGAGGGAGAGAGAGAGGGTGAAGAAGAGAGTGAGGGGGAGAGAGAGGGACGGATGGAGGGAGAGAGAGAGGGGAGGGAGAGAGGAAGGGAGAGAGAGGAGTAGAGGGAGAGAGAGGGGGGGAGGGGGAGAGGGAGAGAGAGGGAGGGAGGCAGTGACAGAGAGAGGCAGAGGCAGGGAGAGAGAGGAAAAGAGGGCAAGGAATCAAATCCCCATGCAAAATCAAATCTCTGTGCTATCCAAATGATCCCCGAGTCCATGTTGCTTTCTTTGTAAGCTATTTATAATGCCCAGTGGACTATAACTGTTATACCAATATTGTACTTCTGTGTTTAGATACTAGATTAGCGCAGAAGGGGGATTTAAAGCCAATTAATACATTCCCACGGGCATGATTTAGTGCAAGGGGAAGAATCGGATTGCGAGCAGTGGTTGCTTCTGGAGGCAGCTGGGGCCTGGAAAGGGACATTGTGTGCCTTGTGTTGGTGTGTGGGGCGGATTTCTATACACTTTCCCCCTTCCTTTGATTTGTAGGAGTACATTTTTTTAAATTCCTACCCACCATTGTGTTTATAGGCTATTCCTACCCGCTGGGAAAGTGTATGTAGGAGGATTTGTTTCCATTCCAACAGGTGAAGGAATTCCCACAATAATTCCTTTCCTTATAGCTTAACTTATAGAAAACGGTCGTGCATGTTGCCTGGTGACGTCATTCTGAGGCGTTCACAACTCTTCGTGAGAGACAACCCGCATAGTTGTACTGGCCCCTATTTCTGTGAATGAAAGGAAAACTGCTAGAAGTGGAAGTGGAAGAGATAATTGTAAACAAACACTTGCTTGTCTGTATTGAAGTCGGGTATATTTGGGTCAAGTTGATGTCATTAATTTAATTTGAGTCAATTCTAATGTTGAACTATATTTTGAACGTCTTGTTTTAAATTTGGGTTATTTGAGAGAAGGTGAAGGCTAATTGTACATTTTCAGGCGACTTCACCCACACGCATTACACAAAAAGCGCAACGATGTATGTTTGCCCTTTTGGGCTACATGGTCGATGTGTTGCAGAAAAATGAGTAAAAGTTGTTTTCCATTTCTTTCCTTTTCTCTCCCTCCCCCCCCCCCCCCCCCCCCCATTTATACACATACAGAAACGATGAGATGGGATAATATATGTAAGATGGCATGATAGTGAGAGGTGAGGAGTTTATTCATATTTAAATCCCAGACCATTACCAACGCCCTTGAATACGATAATATATTACCGTAGGTCATGGAGATGACTTCCTAAATAACATCTATGAAAGATAAGTTCATATATTATCAATAAGCACCACTGAACAATCAAAGTCACATCTTTCCTTCCTCAGGTTCGCCTGGATACGTCAATCATGTATACCTACCTGTACACGTTACGCGCAGTGACGTCAGGAACAGTGCATATCTGGGTGGGGGGCAGTTGTGACGTTTTGACGTTGTTGACCTCTGACCTTGCAGCCCGACGCTAGCGGTGTTTGATTGCTCTGCCGACTGTGTTTATTTGCGCGGCCATGGTGTCGGTAGCTTGTACGCACGGCCGGCTGACGTACAACACACTCGTCCCCCAGGGGGATGTGGATATATCACAACCCGGGCTGTGGGCTGAGCACACTCCCTCACGCGCCCCTCTGTTCCTCTACTTCATCGCTGGTGTTAAACCACTGCCACTCTTCTTTTCCCTCTTTAAGGAGGTCCAGCAACCTATACATAAACGTAAACGTATCCGTACACCTGATATATAAACCTACGTTAAAAGGAAGAAAGAGGTTCAGCAAAACATGGCGGGACAAACGTTACCTAACATATCAAGCAAATTGTTTCATCTCACAATTTATTTTTCATGCATAAAAATGCGACCAATTCACACAAATGATAGGGATACGGTTACGTAATTGAGATAGGTATGCTTGCGGAACTTCCCTACTGTCCGTCTCTACCCATCAACACAAACACGCACCTACCAAATTCGGGATACGAGCCAGGATTAAGTTGATATCATATTTTGTCATTTAGTTTAGTAGGGACCCCTGGAAGAGCTATGGATGCCATAGAAGCGATAAGTTAGGTTATTTGTTTAAATTGTACCAACTTATTAACTGGCAATAAAGTATATATACAATACAGTCAATACAGTCGTATATAGGGGTCAGCTCGCCTGAAAATTTACAGTTCGCCTTTACAAAACCTCTCAAATAAACCTAAGTTTAGACAGAAATGGGCTTCGAAATTCAGTTGCACCGAAGAAACCCTTTGAATCAACCCAATACCAAATATACTCCTATACCTAGTATCTATTTTTCAGCTTAATTCAGCAGAATTTACTAAATATGTAGAGCTGGTGATTGTACATTTTTTGACTACCTACCACTTGTTGTGTCACAGAGAAATGAATAAAAAATGAATTTTTAGATACCATTATATTTAAATAGATGAGATTAAGGGGATTCGAAAGATGTTGACATTTAGGAAATCTAAAAAGAATTTCAATTTGTTTTATGAAAATAAAGTTTGCAATATTTCTGGGTGGACAATTGCGAGTAAAGTAACTAAATATACTCCAGGGAATGACCTTAGAAATACAAGGATATATTTAACACAAAGTCTTGAAATTTGGCACATGTATTCACACCACTTGAAGTATACTCAAAAAATGAGAACATTCATGTACAACGAGATCTTGTGAATAAAACACCTTGAGAGATCAATTTTGTGACTTATGACTCATTAAATCACATATTAAATACTTCGTCAAGGCTCTTTAGACCTAGGGCGTGTTGTACAAGCTAAGGAAAGGAACTATTTTGTGGGTATTCCTTCACCTGTAGGAAGGAAAATGAAATGGGTAATTCCTTCCTTACGTGCAGCTGGTAGGAATAGCACCCGCCCCTCGTAAATCTCGTAATCACACTTGTCTGTTGAACAACAGTGCCCTCATTCCCCCTGGCCTCGGTACACTCTATTTGAGATCTACATGGAGCGGTTCACCGTAGGGTTATCATTGGGTCGCTTTGATGTTTACTCTAAGTAGGTCTCAAACAGAGTGTAGGGCCGGATTATCGTTGCCACATCTAGCTATCGACCCTCCTGTCATCCTGAATGGGCATTAGAATTAAATGTCTCCAATATCACGCAATTTGAATTTTTTCTTCTTCTGATTCAATTGGATTCCGCTCGACCATTGAGAGATTAATTAGCAAGGGTGCGTTCAATGACAGAGCAGAAATAATGATGTTGTCCTGCGGGTAAACAACCATTTGCATTATTTAGCTGAACCCATTTCCACACATGTAAACACCGCATGGTAATTTAAAAGAATCCTTAATTCTAACTAGTAAGGTATGATGTGTAGAGGGATAGCAAATTGAAAATACCAAAACAAAATCATAAAAAGTCTACTTAACAAATCACAAAATTACTCGAGAGAGAATAAACTAACTTTTAGAATTGTTTAACGACAAGACAAACATTTTAAAATTGTATAAGCCAAGATGAAATAAAGTGAAATAATTCAATCAAGGAAGGTACGATATAGAGATGAGGCATGCATGAATAATGCGTTAAGCGAAAATACTTCTGGATCGATTGACCAGTATCATCATGGGTTTAAAGTCACACATATAACCCTCTGTGTAAACCCTTATGCCTTCATATACCGTGGACTGAGTGACTTGGTACAAAGTCGCCCTAATATCCCACTTATTGTTGTATCTAATCCTGTACACAACTCTTATAGATGTCGGTATATTTTTATACCAGGTGAAATTGTAAAGATCGCTTGAAGTGTATAACGTCACGCTCATAAACCTCTGAATAAAACCTTTATAACTAAATGTATATCCTACACTGAGTGACTATATTTGGAAAAAAGAAGAAAAAAGTAAAAGATTAACCTAGAAATACAGACTGGAAAAACAAACGCTTTGAATGAAGCGGCAATGTAAAGAGAATGTATTATGTCGCCCAGTGTTGGCTATGTCTGACCTAAGAAATAGGAGTAGCCTCCTATAACTGAGAGAAAACCTCTCCAGTCTGGGCTCAGAGTCTAGGCTCTTGCTCCAAACCGCAAAATGCCATTAAATCCCATTAGGACGCCTACTTCAGGGCAAGGTCCGTTATGAAACGTAAAATATATATAAAAATCAGGCAACAGTTTAATAAATATTTGGAATAATGATAAAAATGTGGCGAAAATAGAAATATGATATTAACTTTATTAGTACGACTCTCTACAACCATGTAACTCTCTACAAGTCCCAATGATATGATCGATATTAGTACAACTGATAGCGTAGACTAATCCTCGGACAGTTAATCCATATTAAGGGTCATCTTTAATTCTGCACAAATCCCCCTTCCACATCACTCCCGCAGTGATTAATTTTTCATTTTAACACACTTAATTATCGCCCACATTAGCCACGTGGTCCCGACTATTGATCCTCCTACAGGTGGACCGTCTAGCGGAATGAAATCCATCTTAGCCCTGATCAGGGATTAAGCGATCATCTCACTATGTGGTGGCGGTGAGGATATATTATAATCTACACTTGGTAGCGGGCAGGGGTTTGTCAGACCATGAATCACATTACTGTTGCAGCCATATGGGATACATTATGGTCGTTATTTCACTTGCCACAGCCTTGGTAAAATATCTCTAGGGTAAAAAAAGGCGATTTAGGATTAGCCAGATCTATTGGGACCATTCATCTCTAGGCAAAATACAGGGGTAAGTTGAGAAAGGTTTTGTTGTGGTGGAAGATGGCCATATAATTCAGGTTATTGACCGAGTACACAGTCTGACGGGGAACAACTGACAGATGAGACTATGACCAGGCCATATACATTTCGCTGGATTTCTTTTACAGGAATAATAATACTAGGGTCAGGTCGTCAGCAATTGTACAATTGCCATCCACCAATTCCCTAAAATAACCCAAAGTCAAGACAGAAAATTTGGGCTTCAGATTATTGTTCATCATAAACAAACTGATTTTCTGAATCAACACAAAACCTATGTATACGGTACTTAGATATTCCTATAATATTTATAATTTTACAAAGAGTATAGAACTGGTGATTGTACATTTTCTGATCATCTGACCCAGTATAGGCTAAAATAATGGACCATTAGCTCACTCGCTATCACCATGGATAAAATCTAAATGCTGACCCTTTTGTCTTTTAATAGACTTTTGATGTGGCCTCAATTTGTGATACCGTCGATTTACTGATGCAAACTATAGATATCAACAAACGAGTTGGAGCAGAATTGCTCTCCCCTTCCACTTTTAGCAGGACCAATGTTCATGGGCAAATCATTGAAGAAATAAATGTCAGGCCATCGAAAAACTCATTAGTTTGAAAATCGGCCATGCATTCTTCCGCAAGAATACAAATCGGTCAAGCAGAATCAATGCATTTGATTCAAAGCCGTGAAAAGACGACGCTTTGTCAAGGCTATTTATGACGCAGCGGATCGCCATTGGTGATCAGATAGAGCGATAAAAATGATTGATATCGCGCGATGAATAAAGGAGGAAGTGTGGAATATGGCTGATTCATACTTGATATATTTTATTTAGGCATTATGGCGTATTGTGCCCTGCAGGGACATCTAGCGCCGACTGCTGTCCTTGGGGGACACTTAGTATTGCGGAAATGTCCAACATGTCGCGGCGATATCGCCCTCTTAACTAATATTTTATCGCTTCTATTTTTAGAAGAAGCTTGTTGAAGGGGTTCACTTAATACCATTCACATGACAGTTAACTTATTTCATCAGCAGCGTAGAATCTCACAACTATGGATGCTATTAAAGCCAACCTGCTGTGTCCGGTCGCATCACTATCATATACAATTATAAGCAAGGGTACATTCTGATAAATTTAGCTGAACATGGTAAAGAGTAAGTATATGTATCAGTGTATTGTTAGTTTGTTTGAAGTATTTTTATTCAGACTGGGACCTTTTAACATATATATATATAAGCGTCAATGGGGAGGCTAGCATGGCAATACATTTCACTGTATTGCTTTTTGAGAGAATTGATGAAGGGGAATAGGGGATTTATGCAAATTTCAATTTACTATCATAGGGTATGCCGGGATGTATTCAATTCAAATCTGACATACACACATTTAGCAACAGTTGTATCTAAAAATGATTTTGTTTTTGAATATTGTAAAACACATGGCTATTTGCATGAGCTCTCTGTTAAATATTCCATGCTGAGCATGACATGTTTTCTATAGCTCTTACACTGACATACAACTCACATAATTCTATGCGAATTAAGATTTAAGATGGATGGAGGACATGCAAGTCCCCTATTTACCTCTTCTGGCGACTTTACCCATTTCTCAAATGCGTTTACTTCAAAGGGAAGCTGAAGATAATCCTACATATGTCCTTATATCTGCGCAAAGTGAAGGCAAGCTGCTGTGCACTTACAGACGACTTCACCCTTATGTGGACTAGGAATGTCATGTGCCACCCGAAAATGTGTCGAAAGTCTCACAATTGATTTTTCAAAAGTGCAAGAATCCTTGCTCAGAATACTTTTATTTGTGGATTAGCGCTGCTAGTAGTATACCGAATCTCAAAACTGTGCATTGAATATATCTATGCATATCTGAGGTTACCCTAAGGAGTATATTTAATTACTTAACCATAAAGAATTGGCGCAATCATTTGTTCATGCATAAAATAATATAGAAATTCTTATTAAATGTGTTAATGTTTACCATCATTGGAATCCGTTTGATCCCATCTGTTCAAATATGATGATATTTTTTCGCGACCTATGACTCATTTTCCCGTGACACATCACATTTATGGCCTTTCTTGATATTGTCAGATCTTAGAACACACTTCCGCTACAGCCCTTTACAGTCAACTACTCTTGAAAACTCGCGATTGTTGTTCAAGGGAAATATTTTGAATTGGCGCAACGTAAGAAATCCTGACAGATTGCTCAATGATTCAAGAGGGAGGGAGATGGTTAGCGCTGAAAAACGACTTGACGTGTCAAGATGTGTTATTCTGCGTCAGAAGCAATTTGTTAAGGGTAGACAGCAGGCTGGCAGTCATCAGTCCATCTCCCGATCAGTCGAGGTTCAGTAAACTTTACATAAAAATGGAGCTTGACCCTATTGATCGATCGCTCATTGTTTGTGATCTGATCTCTTCTTTTCCTTAGAGCTGCATCTTTCAGAAGGATTTATGACTTATGAAAAACAATAGTAAAATGGTGTCATGGCAAAAAGATCAGATCAAGTAAGGACTTCTACTCACTTTATTTGGTTGACATTGTCCTAGATAGGGTTGCCATGTGTTGCACATTTTGCACAATGTGTTGTTGCAACGCCATTGGTTAATCTGTAGTCGGTTGTCATATTTATTTTGCATTTGAAAGTAGGTATAAAATTGGTCGTTCACCTCTGTTTCTAACCAGGCCTTCCAATGCCAGCTAATCACTAGAGTATATGACAATACAAAACAAATCAGAATGAAACATGCATGGATACTGTATTATATTTATTCTAATTATCATATTGATCGGTACGTTGTTGCTGTTGTTGCTGAGCTGTTGTTGCTGTAGGTCAGTATATGTCCCTCTTTTCAGTCCTGAAGGGGGAGGGGGCGGGGTAGTGAGTCTTGAGTCCTTGATCTTTAAGAGTTAGTTTATTAGTAATGAAATGTATGAGGGTGAGATTAATGAATTACAAGCACCGTTTATTGCAGTGTACATGTATATATCTCAGCCAGTATTGGCTGTGAGAGTAGGAGTCTAACGCTGGGTAACGTCAGCAAGTTTCTTATTGCATTCTACTGCCATATACCTAACCTAATTCAACCAATGATATACTGTAGTTGGAGATGTTGATTTCTAATTGCTAAATCTTACTAAAAACATGGTTCACATGGCCATGGCTTATAATACTGCATATTCCTACCAATGTAATTCTGTCATCAGGAACATCTCTACTGGCCTTAACCCAATTTCTCTCATGAAGGAGGAATTATTGTTCACAGAAATGCTATTATTGTATTAACACTAGCAGTTTTATACTCTGCGAATATAATTAGTCGCATGAAGACAGAGAGGCCTAGAGAGAAACTCCAACCTGTGATCCCAATTTCAAGGTACTTGAAAACTGGTCATTTGCACTATAGACTTGGCCGGATAACAGTCTAGGTATTTAGTAGAACCGATTAGAACGGCAATCCAGGGAAGGTTTGAATGTATTGAGTGCATTGGGATTAATGGTACATTTGGTAATCTAGCCTGGGTAGGGATTAGTACCCTGTCAACACCAACCCCTAAGGCATATATGGGTCAGACTTTCAGAAAATGTACAATTAGCAGCTCTACACATTGGGTAAAATCCGCTAAATTAGGCTGAAAAATGATAAATACCAGGTATATCTGTATATATTTGGTATTTTGTTGTTTTAAAATATCTGTGTTACTAAGTTAAACTGTATTTTGAAGCTTATTTTTGTCTTAAATTCGGGATATTTGAGAGGATTGGTGAAGGCGAATTGTACATTTTCTCAAAACTTGCCCCATATAGTAAATAACACATACATTCAGGCAAACTATATGTGATGCCTTACAGAAAAATGAGTCATAAGTCGCAGATTTGATATTTTTCGAAGTGTTTTATTTAAAAAAACTCTTTGTTAAGGGCCTTGTCCACTAAGCCGATTCTCATGCGATTCTCACATAATTTAGTGTAATAGAGTCCTCTGCGGACAAAATCGCATGAGAATCGGCTTAGTGGACTAGGGCCTGAAGAATGGTTTCACTCTTGGGGTATTTATCGCTGCGAGTGTATGATTTCTGAATATCTGAATGTGTTTTGTGTTGCAATGATTCAAAGATCTGTTTGGTTATGCTGAATTGTATTTTCAACCTTATTTCTGTCTTAAATTTGGGTTATTTGAGAGGATTGGTGAAGGTGAATTGTACATTTTCTGACGACGCCCCCGCCCCCAATGAAGAATACAAAGTATATTTTAATATATTTGGTATTGATTATTTGGCGTTGATTCAGAAGTTCTGTTTGGTTATGTTATATTGTATTTTCAACGTTATTTTTGTCTTAAATTTGGGTTATTTGAGAGCATTGGTGAAGGCGAATTGTACATTTTCTGACGCCCTGACGATACTGTTTCATAGCTTCAATGGATGAAGCCTAAATTACAAACATACATTTTATGCAAAATATTGAGAGCTTTCAGTCTATAGTCAGAGCCTATCAGATCAAATGTGAATGGATGTCAGTGATGGGACGCCTACTACGCCCTGGAGTAGGCGTTCTAATGGGATTCTAATGGCATTTCGAAGTTTGGAGCGAGAGGCTTTCCCTCAGTCTGGAGGGACTCTCTCAAATATCTGAGCCTAGACTGTTTTGACCTATAGGTCAAACATCGAGTGAATTTTGTAAGATTGTTCTAAATTGTTGTAATAACTGAGAATGCAGCTAGAAGCTGGGCAATCATCCTTTATTATTCCATCTCTAGTCATGCAGAAAATAATGAATTTTTTAGCAGGTTTCCCCGGAGCCAGGACAATCATTTCTACATTTTTTATTAATTATGTGCTCGACTCAAATTCGGGCCAATCGATTATTTTCTGGAAAGGTTGTTTGTCATTTACTCGTGGAACTGCAGCTCGTCCTGTTTGGAATCAATTTCTCATCGTGGTAAATGGCTGCTTGGTCTGAGGTGTGGTCTCGGTACAAATTGAGATAAATCATTGGGTTTTCTATGACCATGAAATTGAGTAATCAGAAAATGCATCATTTAGGAAAGATTAGAGTAAAAGGAGACTGTAGATGCTATAGAATCATTGCCAAAACTTTATAGAGAAATTGTGACTTGTATGACAATGTTGATAATCGCGGTCAGATCCCGTCCATAACCTGCCTTATTTTGAAGTGATTTATTAATCATGCTAATTCATTAATTCCTCCTGTCACCGTGCTCACGTTTCGACCCCCGGTGGCAGCACCGTCGGCGTTCATTGGAGTGGCCATAACAACCATAACAACCCCGCCCAATTAATATGCTGACCGATCTCTCTCTCCCTCTCCCTATCCCTCTCCCTTTCCTTGTCTCTATCTCCCTCTCTCTCTCTTTCTCCCTGATCTTTCTCACTCTCAATCTCTTCCTCTACCTCTCCTTGATCTCTCATTCTCTCTCGCCTCTCTCTACCACTTTCCATCTCCCTCTCTCTCTTTCCCCCTCTCTCTCCTCCCTTTCCCTCTTCCCTCTCCCTCTCCCTCTCTGCCCCTTGTCCCTCGCTGGCGTTTGGAGACAACAGAATATTCTTGTTGGCATCCTGATATTGAGTGTTTCATTTTAACAGAAATTAGCCAGTAAGTTGCATGTGTATTCATAGAGCAAATGAAGCAGAGCCTGACATGGTCTGACGTGGGGCGTGCTGTATGCATATGTTGGATCATTTAGTATGTAAAGATCAATATAGAGGAATGCAGGACGCCTTTATATGGGCCAGGTTGTCAGAACATGGGCACAGTCGTCAGAAAATGTACAATTCGCCTTCACTAATCCTCTCCAATACCTCTAATCGAAGACAAAATGTAGGTTCAGAATACGCAACAGAGCCGAACAGATCTTTTGAACCCATGCAATACCAAATATATTCATATATCTATCTCTATATAGGTATAAATGAACATCACTACACATTTAGTCAATTTGGCTAAATTAGGTCTTAAAAAATGATAAATACAAGGTATGTGTGAGTATATTTGGTATTTTGTTGATTCAAAGAATCAGTTCGGTTAAGTTGTACTGTATTTTTGTCCTAAATTTGGGTTATTTAAGAGGACTGGTGAAGGTGAATTGTACATTTTCAGGCGACTTCACCCATAAAGATGCCTTTTCGGCTGTGCTTAGTGTATCATGGAGGCGGCGGTGGCGATGTGCGAGAAGGTGGTGTTGGTCAATCACGTGTACCAGTATGGTGCCCGCTGTGTCCCTCATAACCACCCCCTCCATCCTATATGTCACTATTGCATACATGTTGTGGCGGCCATAGTACCAGGGTTATAATACAGCGATCACCCATATACATGCCATGCAATAGTTAGCCACGCAACGGCTCTCCACCATAGCATACGCATGGACCTTGACCAGTGCAGAAAAAGAACCTGATTCCATAAGAAACAACTTCTTTAGATCTCAAATTTTGGCACCAGTCCAATGGTCAAGAGGTCCGTCTGTATCATGGGACGAATACAACTAGCCATACAGGAATTTTACCCATTAGCTGTTTGATAGCATTGAGGCTGTCAATTCTGAGGCATTTTATATAAGATATAAAATTATGATGATGAAGAGGGATTACAATGACATAATAGTGACAAAAGCTTGAAGAAATAATACTAATTACACAAATCAAATTATCATTATTGTGTGTGTGTGTGTGGGGGGTGGGTGAAATTGTTAATAAAATACATAAAACAACGGCTACTTCATATATCATTGTCTAAAGAATTCCACCTGATGCGGCGTGAATTTCACTTTTTTTTTTTAAAAAAACAAAAAACATTTTATTTGCAATCACTGTCCATATATGTGGATATTTTCAAGAGGTGCAATTCAAAATAATTCAATATACATCACATATTACAGACTTAATTAATCAATTAATTACCTTGGTAGATATGATATATATGTCATTCCATATAGTAATCACATGTTTTTGTGTCTTTTTCCACCTTGTACACTATTTACAATACAAGTTACAGTAGATCATACAATTTTTTTTTAAAAAGCCAGAACACATTCACATTCATTGTCAAATGTCGCTTGAAATCTTTCCAATCGAGATTACGAAATACGAGTTATGAAAGTGCATTCATTGGCAAATGTTTAATTAATTATGTTGTGCTATATTCCTTGCACCCAAGTCCTAGCATTGATTACAGATAGATACACGAACGTGTTGATTCCATGTGGTAGGCTTCGGATCTTTTGCATAACATAATTATATTGTCCTTCCTGGGTATTTTCCTTCCTTAGCTCATGTTCCTTGCTAAGCAGCTGGTAAGGGAACATTCAGGGAAGGAATTTGCTATACAATGCTACTTTGTATACCTGCAATAGGTAATTTCCGACCTAAGCCAGGACAAATAGCTTAACACGGAACATGTTGAGTGAGGATTTCTTACGCAACATGGCCCTGTTGGCGTCGGATTCATGCCTATAGTAACTAGCAGCTGGCAGTGCGCTGGTTGGCCATCATACACGGTCTACTACCACCAGCGGTAGGACACAGACAAGAATCTAACTTGTTTGCATGTCCCAATCGGTCATCTTGCTTGTTTTCTCCTCGTTCTTCTTCCTCCTCCCTCTGCGAGCTCCATGTTGTTGGCTCCAGTCCCTACGGTCGTCGTAGCGATGCACCTATCAGCGGTACAACACACCCATGTTTCCGCAGTCGCATACGCTCACACACCCACACACACACACCAACACACTCACACTCCATTTCTCTCTTGCACCTCCTCCTCCTCCTCCTCCTCCTCGCGCTCACACATCACATTCACACATTCAATCCCAAGCCAAAAAGTGAAATAGAGATTGAATGGGTTTGCGTGTGGGGGAAGGCGGAGGAGGAGGAGTGTGTCTGATCGTGAATGAATGAGTTAGGCAATGTGTTTATAGCAAGCATTGGCAAATTCACAAATTTCTCAACTAGACCGTTTGCTTGGTGCTTAGCCTGTACGCTTTCCTATGCAGTTGGTTATCTCCTGAAAATATTAGATTCTTCTGTCATTCTCTCCGAGTCTTCCTCTCCTTCGCTCTCGTTTTACTTATCCCTCTCCCTGTCTCTCTCCCTCAAACAAGCCACTGAAACCACTGACTCTCCTTCCCCCTCCTCCTCCATCTTCTACTTCTTCTTCTTCTTCTTCTACTACTACTACTACTACTTCTTCTTCTGTCTCTCTATTTCTCCACCTATCTTCTCTATCTATCTCTCTATGCACCTTTCCTCTCTCTTTATCTCCCCCCTCTCTCTGTATTTCTCCACCTTTCCACCTCTCTCTCTCCACCTCTCTCTCTATCTCTCCACCTCTCCACCTCTCTCTCTCCACCTCTCCACCTCTCTCTATCTCTATCCCTCCACCTCTCGCCCTCTGTATCTCTCCACCTCTCCACCTCTGTATCTCCACCGCTCTCTCTCCACCTCTCCACCTCTCTATCTCTCCACCCATCCACCTCTCTCTCTATCTCTCCACCTCTCTCCACCTCTCTATCTCTCCACCTCTCTATCTCTATCTCTCCACCCTTCCACCTCTCTCTTTATCTCTCCACCTCTCTCCACCTCTCTATCTTTCCACCTCTTCACCTCTCTCTATATATCTCTCCACATCTCCACCTCTCCACCTCTCTCTCTCCATCTGTCCACCTCTCTATCTCTCCACATCTCCACCTCTCCACCTCTCTATCTTTCCACCTCTTCACCTCTCTCTATATATCTCTCCACCTCCCCACCTCTCTAGTCTATCTCTCCACATCTCCACCTCTCCACCTCTCTCTCTCTATCTGTCCATCTCTCTATCTCTCCGCATCTCCACCTCTCCACCTCTCTCTCTATCTGTCCACCTCTCTATCTCTCCGCATCTCCACCTCTCCACCTCTCTCTCTCTATCTGTCCACCTCTCTATCTCTCCGCATCTCCACCTCTCCACCTCTCTCTCTCTCTATCTGTCCACCTCTCTATCTCTCCGCATCTCCACCTCTCCTCTATCTATGTCTCTCCTTCAAGGAAGCCACTGCTGAAGCCACTCACTGGTGCCTCCGCACCCACACACGTCATACCTCTAACACACGTTTATCAACACACTGTGACGCCTGTCGAATCACGGGAAAGAATTGAGCTCACCTCTGTCTTTCTCCGCCACTCTCCCGCCCTCCCCTCTCTCTCTCTTTGTCTCCCATTCCCCCACCCACCCCTGCTTCTCACGATGTCACTTCAGTCCATCCATATAGTTCCAATGCTCACCTAGCTCAACCCTCCCACCTGATATTACATTTCACCCCCCCCCCCCCCAACTACTACCACATACACACACTCTCTTTCTCTCTCTCCATTCCTTCTCTCTCCTCCTTGTCATAGATCTTTCTTTCGCATACCTCCCTGTGTTTGTACCTACATCCTCATTTGCATACATTATGTGAGCGTACGAGTTCCCTTGTATGATCCAAACGCGATGCATTACCCATTTCTTCCCCGATAATGCATCTATACTGCAAGCCATTCAAACACACGCATATACATACATTTGGTGAGGCAAATAAATGAAACAACATCCTAAGAACACTACTACTACTACAACTACAACTACAGCCTGGCCACTTCGACGTAGGATACAACTCCTAGCGATTGCCTTCCCTGGGAGAGAGAGAGAGAGTTGGTGTGTGCATGAGTTTAAGAGTGAGTTAGTGAGTGAGTGAGTGGAGTTTGCCTGGAGAGAGAGAGAGAGCGGGAGAGGAGATCCAGCCGACCACACGCTCCCTACTATACCAATGACTCCGTCAAACGGCTGCCGCTACTCAGGGGGCTATGTCGTTTCTGACTAGCGGTCGGTCAGTTTGTTAATCACTTACTTATTAGGGCATTAAGCCCAGCAGCAAACCCACACTTTAACACATAAAGCCAGCTTTACTCCTCTCCCACAGTGGAGGTGTTCTAACAGGAGCAAGCTGGGCACAACTATCTTCATATCGAGCCATTTTTATGGTTCTTTACCGCGCGGAGTCTACTAATCTGACGGCTATCAAGGAGACCAACATCAATGCATTCACATTGCTGGAAACAGGACGACTTGGGCTTGGAGGAAGGGTTCGTTCCCATTCCTGCCCTGACTTGGCCATGTCCTTCATTGCATTATGGTGATCACCACCTGCATTAGGGATATCGCTTATATGGTTATTAGTGTTTGTGTGTTGATAGCGACAGCCCCAATGGGATATACATATACAAGTGGGTTTGTGTAGTAAGTAAGGATATATATCGTTCGCCAGCAGGCGAGCACCGCACCTACACCTCGGGCATCCGTGGATATGTGTTCAGAGGTATATACACCATCAGCATCAACTGAGGGAGTGTAAGAAAGTGAGTGAGAAGAAGGAACAGAAGGATTCGCTAGAAGTAATCGCGCCGTCGCCGCCGCCATCAAAACATCCCCGCGTTGACATCTATTCTCATGAACGTTCTGAATGAGCTCGCAATTTCATCACCTTGAAGGAGGGAACAACAACGACGAGGAGGAGGACGAGGAGGACGAGGAGGAGGAGAAGAAGGAGAAACATGATTTAAACTGTGCCTATGAGAAGAAGAAGCATTCATCGCTGCAGGGATATAGAGGATCTAGAGATACAGATAGTGATGTGTTGTTTGTGATCCGAGGAGAATTAGCATCGCTTTCCTCCTGCTGGCAGTTGGTACATGAGGAGGAGGAGGAGAAGAGGAAGAAGAAGAAGACGAAGAGGACGAAGCTAAGTTGTCGGGTGTACACACATCACCTGGCTAGTTATAGCAAGTAGTAGGAGTTCAATATAATAGTAACCAGCTCCTACTCCTCAGCCCCCCCGACCGGTGAGGTGGTGGGGACAGCTAGCTTGGCTGCCAATCGTCTACGTGGGTTCCCCTCCGCTCCTACTCCTCCTCCTCTCTTTCCCTATCCTTCATCGTCACACTGGATAATACTCTTCTATCACTGAAGCACTCGGAGGACAGTGCTTGCTGACAATATGTGAGACGTGGACACTTCTCCGTCTTGCTGTAGTGTGGTAGTACATATATATATACAATAACAATATACTGAGGGGGTTGGTGTGTGTTTAACATTGTTTAGGAGGAGAGGACACGTTCCTTCCATCTATTGCCTATAGGTTGTGGCAAGGTAGACAGGAGAGAGAGAGAGAGAACCATGCTGAGGTCTGACTCTGGATCTGGCTCCTTCCAGGCTAACTGCTGCTGCTGCGCCTCCTCCAGCTTCTCCATCTGCTACTGCTGCAACAGTTGTATATTGTGTGGTGGTGGACAGGCCTGGTAAAGCAGAATATCCCTCCTCCTCCCTCCTCCTCCTCCTCCCTCCACCTCCTCCCTCTCTATTGCACCAGTTAATACATGAATCCAGCAAGGAAGGTAACATTGCAATCTTGTAAGCAATGGACAGTTGACTGGCTTTAGGTGAGTGGGAGCATTGTGGACTGCCATACGGGAGGAGTGAGAATCATGCATATCAGCCAGAGCTAGTAGTAGTTCTCTAGTGTTAACCACCAGCGCAGTCAACACTACTCGACCACCACCACCTCCACCACCACCACCACCAAACCTTACCCTAGCCAGTACTGACTACGGGAAAGAAGCTTCAATTACTACAATAATTCTACCCACTGTGGCTAAACCACAGCCAAATCTGTGGCCAAGTGAAAAGAGAAGAAGAGAAAGGAAATTTGAAAACAGGACCTCGGTGCGACATCCGATAATATGGGCTTTAATATGTCACAACTCGATTATTTGTGAACCGTAGGGTTTTTTGCATGGATGCCTAGGGAGTTCCCATTCTGGGTCCATTCCACACCGATCCAGCTATAAAGAAACAAGGTGATTATGAAGATATGTTTATGTTCTCAAATTCGTGTGCTATAACACATTGATCGATGTTATACCGACTTTCGCCATAATGTTGTCCTTCTATTATTCGTCCCTTATTCGCCCGAAGTCTGTATTATTATATAAATGCATGCATGGTCCGTCTGTCAGGCAGATCTATACATCCATAAAGAGAATGGAACCAGTTCTATTCACTATCTATTATATGCCCCTAGCATTGAAGCATGTTGAAGTATAGACCTTTGTCCTTGGTTTGGAAGCGTCATAAAGTATCTAAAAGCTAAAATCCAATCCCATTCGAATACAAATAGTTTTATCGCACCTACTTGATCTCATCTCTCAAGTGGAATGCGCATAATTTTATAATAAAGCATTACAGAGATTTGGTGTAGCACATCTCATCCCCATGCTATTCATCAGTCTCGGTATTCCTAGAGCTGTAAGAATTATCACACAACAAGCTGCTGCCATATAATTATTTCATTATTATGATGAAGTGCCTGTGGTATCGTGTATGATATATGCAATTCAAATTTACCTGGAGCTATGCGAAGGTGTATGTCCGGCATAGGACGGGTGCTTATAAATGTATCTTAAGGCCTTCCCCTGCACATAATGCTCTATCCATTGACTTATACCCAGGCAGGTATTACGTGTGTTCTATCTTTTATCAAAGCATCCAGGGGCCACCATGCAAGCTACCTTCCTATCCTAGCATTAACTACACTGTCGCCTCACCCCACCCTCCACTTTATCACCATAAGGAAATCCTGGTTCTTAGGCCTTCACTGCCCACGATTCCTAGCAATATTCTGGTCTCTCTCCAGAATGAAATCTTCAATGAAATCATACTAATAGAGAAGCTTTTGAAGTTACAAACTTTGCTAAAATGATTATCAGCATGCAGTTGTCGTGTAGTAATAGATGGTGATCTAGAACAGGCACTGTAAGACCAGCTTGCAAGCCCCTCTGCTTGTGAGTGACATGAATTTTAAGCTGCCTGCCGGAGAAGGTGTCTGTAGATTTATTTGTGATGTGTTACAGAAAAATGAGTCATCCGTCGCAAAATTGATAGTTTTCAAAGTGTTTTCTTCACACAATCTCTTTGTTGGAATGTTCTCAATCTCGGGGTGCTTTGGTGTGTTAGTGATATATATACATGTACCAAATTTCAAGACAGTGTATTGAATATATCTTTGTGTTTTCTAAGGTCATCCTATGGAGTATATTTAGCGACTTTACATACTGGTCAGTAATTGTCCACCCAGAAATATTGCAACCCAAAAAAATGTCAAACTTAAACAAATTAGTGTAAAAGGAAATATCACAACCTGCAAAAATAATAATACTTTTTAGATTTTCTAAGGATTAACATCGTTGGAATCCACTTTTCAAACAGGATGGTATCACAATTCTTTTGCATCTCAGGCATTCTTCTGTAGCACATCACATAGTGATAACCTTGGCAAAGCTAAGTTTTAATTCCCAAAGGCCTACCATCTATGTGGACCTATTTCTAAGGAGGTGATATTTTATAACATTAATTATAAATCCAGAACAAACGGAATCGTATTAGGGTCAGATCACCTGGGAATGTAAAATTGGTTGTTCTGCACATTCAGAGAATTCTGCTGAATTAAGCTGAAAATTTCAAATCTCTACTCATTAGACTTCCTAAAAATTTACCATCATCATTGGAATCTGCCTGATCCTGCCTGCCTGACACAACCCAATTGTACTTTGAGAAGCAATTGATTAAATCGGCAAAACAAAAAACACTTTAGCCTATCTTTCTTATAAAATATATGCTTGCGTGCATACCAGTATCCACAGCCTTCCATAGGCACACATAAAGCCTACACAACTCAATACTTCCATGCTAAAACCCTATCGTGTAATTAATGCCTTGACTTTAAGCAGCGCACGATGATGTAAAACCGTGTCCACCGTATATGATCAGCCCCGATTAATGCTAATAACAAATGTGCAAAGTGTCTTAATATGCCGCCAATACAAAATTGGAACCGCATCAAAGCTAATAGTACATGACGTATGGAGGGGATCATGCTAACCCGATAGGAACATGCAATTAAGGGCGAAAAGAAGTTTAAACATTAACTGCCCTCATCATGGATGTCCTTGTACTTAAGACTCAAGCTATCAAAGAAAGGTGTCGGCGTGACACGTTGCGGTATTGATTCCATATTCCAGAATCTTTTAGCATACTTTAGGACCATAGGGGTGAAGACACCAGAAAATGTACAATCAGCCTTCACTAATCCTTTCAAATAACACAAATTGAAATACAAATGAGGTTTAAAATACAGTTCAATATAATCGAATACATTTCCTGATTGAATATAATACCAAATACACTCTGGTATACCTAGTATTTTTCATTTTTTAGCATAATATATCAGGTTTTACTAAAATTTTATAGAGCTGCTAATTGTACATTTTCTGACGATCTGACCCGTACACCCGGCTCCCGTTCATGACATGCAATGTTTGTAATTGATGTTGATGCTATCAATATCCTCCATTTCATTCCACTCGCATCCTCTCGCATTAGATAAGAATGATATGTCAGTCATTGAACACCTACTGTTGGGACCAAGAGGCTTTCTCTCAGTTTGGAGTAACTCTCTCCACTCTGAGACTAGACTGGAGAGGTTTCCCCTTAGTTTGGAAGGACTCTCAGCTCTGAGTCTAGACTAGAGAGCCTTTCCCTCAGTTTGGAGGGACTCTCTCCACTCTGAGACTAGACTGGAGAGGTTCCCTTAGTTTGGTGGGACTCTCAACACTGAGTCTAGACTGGAGAGCCTTTCCCTCAGTTTGGAGGGACTCTCTTAACTCTGAGCCTGAGTATATTCGGTATTGCGTTCATTCAAACAATTGGTTTGGTTATGTTGAAGTGTACTTTGAACCTCATTTTTGTCTTAAATGTGGGTTATTTGAGTAGATTGGTGAAGGCCAATTGTACATTTTTTTGACGATCTGACCCACATAGGCTTACAGTATGCCTCATTAGCGATTCATTTCTTGGCTCTTATTTTAGATTAATGAAACACAGGCAACCCATTAAATAAGTTCAAATCATTCATATTCGAAAAATGATTTATTCAGGCGCAAGTACACGGGGAATGTATAGTCAGACAAATTCCCAATTAAGGGTTTGCATATAATTTAGTATAGAATAAGGCAATCTGATGAGGGATAAGTGGGAATATTAGGAATATATACGTACTTTATTAACTCCTCATAGTTCTATGGCAAACAACATGTATAACCTTCAAAATCTTGGTCAAATGAATTTCAGATGGGTTGGAAAAGATCGGAGCAAAAATTAGAAAATCTTCAGTTCTTGCCCGATGTTAACAGAGAGTGCAGCTTTAATTTCACTGTGAATGAACTATATTTGTGTACACAAATCCCTTGTCTCGTACCAAACACACCTTAAAGGGTAATCTGTGCATAATTGCCTTCCTTCATACCAGTACCAACAGTAGCTTGATCGAGGAACATTTGTATAGAGTGCAAACTCCGATATTGTTCCCTACAAAACTGGCATTCCACCTGATGTATGTGTAGGTGTATGGATATTGCATTCAGTTATTGAACCTGCCTACATAATGGCCTTCTCCCAGAGGACCGGGCGGAATGTAAGTGTGGTACAGGAGAAAGATTCATCATTCATACCTATAGAGACAATTAACCTGCTCCGGGTCCACTATTCAACCTTCATACAGGCGTTAGTGCATTAACTATGGATGGAGCTGGGGGCCCTGCCCCTCCCCCATGCATACACCCCCTCCCAACCACACACGCACACATATAGATATATATGCACACCATACCACATAGTTCCCTGTCTGTACCTTCACCTTTGCACATATGTGATGTCGTACATAAAATTGAGGCATAAACAGCATCGAATCCGCCAATAAATTAAAGCAAAATATCATACCTGACCCTCAGAAAAGGTCAAGCTAGTCAAAGCTCAACACAGATATAGGTGCTATTATATTTGTTTTTGTATAATCCATACTTTCATATCTAACTAACGGTCTAACTATTTCTATCATGTGTCTAAATATTATAGCTTCTCTAAGATGTGATATTATTATCTTATTATCATATTTTCAAATCGAAAAGCATGAGGGAAAGCCAGGATAATTATATGTCTTGAATTGAATTGAAACATATGGTATTGCAATCGACGATTGCTGTTGAAGAGAGTATCTCCGGCATAAGGGAGGTTTTCAACCCCTTTTAGCTTATCTTACAGTCTTCTTAAAGCTGCACTCTCAGTTAAAGTCTGTGAAAAACAAAATATGTTCTACATTTTCTTCCATTCTTTTTTAAGTCATCTAAAAGTCATTTGACCGAAAGTTTGGTGGATTCTGTTGAGTTGTTTTCGCTACAGGGCTTCTAAAACGTCCCCATTTGTATTTGGAGGACCCGCCTGAATCCTTTCTTTTGATAACTTCACTTATTATCGCTCACCGGCGTCTGTTTTCGATCCACTGTTTCTACCTCAAATTCTTGTATAAACATATAACATCAGCAGAATCAGAATATCGATTAATTCAGTCCTACAAGTCATAATAATGAGTAAATTTGGTACGATTTTGTTAGTCATTATAGCTGAGAATGTAGCTTTAAGTAGCGCACAAAGTCGTTCCGTCAATGACTGGGTGTAATACTGTAAACGTATTTATTTTCGCGCGGATAAATTTCCGCGCACTAAGTACTTTGACACCTTTTTGCGCGGATTTAAATTCGCGCAGCGAGGATGTCTCAGCTTGTTTGTGCAATAATTACACCTTATGCTCAGCATTTAGTTTCACACACAGCGCTAACATAGCGCAAATAAATACTGCGCAAACATTAATACGTTTACAGTAGTACCAGATACCCCCCATCCGAACATCCCCGACCACCCACCCACCCATGTAAAGGCAAGAGACATGTGTGAAAACATGGCAATCACCTGTGAAGCCAGCCCCAGCCCCACACCATGTTGACAAGCCATGTGTTGGGATGCCCTGCTGGTGACATAATGCCTATGGCAGGTTACTGGTGTGGAAGCCTGGATGATGACCCACTTATGAGCATGCATTCTACCATGTTGATAATCCATAATAGCGATCGATACATGAGACAAGGCTAGGTAGGGGAGACAATAATGGACAGTGTGTGTATATACATGTACGTGTACCTATGCATAGACGAGTCATACAAGAAACACTGGACCTGCCACATGCGGGTTAGAACGGGAGATGAAGACTGGGAAGTGGTGATAGAAATTGCTGGGAAGAAACTAGGAAAAAGTGATGAAAATGTCAGGAAAATAGGATACCTGGTAATTGTAATAGAAAACCCATACTAGAAATTAGAATTAAGGTAAAGAAGTATCTAAAAAATATCAAATCGATTGAACACCACAACTACAATCTCAGCATTGATTACAATAATTATGTTTGAAGTTTTATTTGAAATTTGATGCGTTTTGCGAAGATGATTGTAAAAGAAATCAACCCTGAGTAGAATTAAGAAAAACAAATTAAATACTCGACATTGAACATTGGCATGGTTGTTAAAATGCCAACCACCCTGCCACGGTTGTCGCGAAGAGCATTTGCCATACTCTATGGCAAATCGCAAGAAAGTGAAGTCGCCTGAAAATGTCCAACTCACGTTCGTCAATTTTCACAAATAACCCAAATTTAAGACAAAGATAAGGTTCAAAATACAGTTCAACGCAACCGAACAGATCTTTTGAATCATTGCGATACCAAATATACTCAGATATATCTAATATTTATCCCTCTTCCGCCTAAATTAGCAGAATTTACTAAACGTGTCGAGCTGCCGATTGTACATTTTCTGATGATCTGACTCCTATGATCCTACTTCAAGCAATCAAATCGTTATGTATACGCGTGCAGACAAACCCGCACAAACAACCATGTACTACTTACACACCAGTGCACACACATTACATAACCGTGTATAAATATAAGGCTGTGCCATAAGGGGAGAAGCAGGAATCAAACTGAAATGGGTTTTAATTCAAGCAATAATGCTTTTGTAACGTCAGGTTAATTCGTCTTGGGCCAATATTGGATCGACAGTAATATTCAAATAAAACCGTTTATATCAACAGTCTAACGGTAGGGTGGGGGGGGGGGGGGGGGGTATCCTTATAGGTCGGACCTGCAGGGACCCGGTGCATAAGCTAAGAAAAGGAAAATTGTCTATGGGAATAGGGGATTTGCATGTCCGCCATCTTGAATCTCGATTCGCATGGAATGTGGGAGTTGTGAAAGTTAGTGTGAAAGCTATAGAAAACATATTATGTTCAGCATGTAATATATGTTAACAATGATCTCATGTAAATTTAAATGTAAATTTATGTGTTTTATGAGAACGTCTTTCGCCGTACTCTGAATCTTAACACTATTAAGGGTGGTCTCCATTGGCTGCGGTAAGCTCTGCGGTAAGCCTTGCGATGGTTTGTGCTGGTTCAGTAGGTGGAGGGAAATGACGATAATGAAGGGAATGCCTACATGGTTCACTGGCCATGTAGGCAGGACCTCGCCACTTCTCACCATCACATTGATCACCATCGCAAGGCTTACCGCAGAGCATACCGCAGCCAGTGGAGACCACCCTTTACAGTGGGGAGATTATCAATATTCATAAACATTAACATTTGACAGATGTGAAGGAGTTGTTCTAACGTGGCTTAAAGATAAAACTATGGTATCTATGGTATCATTTCACGTAGGAAGGAATTTTTTTCCTTCCTACAGGTGAAGGAATTTTTTTTAAAAATCCTTTCTGTAGCTTATACAATAGGCCGCTGTTGCATTAGCTAAGGAAAGGGATTTTTTTAGGTGGAATTCCTTCTCATGTAAGAAGGGAAAAGATTCCTTCTCGCGTGAATTTCCTTGCTGGTAGGAACAGCCTGTATATAACTTAAGAAAATCCTACCCACCGAATGGAGAGAAAAACCTTAAGGAATTCCCATACACAATTCTCCTTTCCTTAGCTTATACAACAGGCCCCAACACCACCACTATACTCGTTATTGAGTTCTCACGAAGGCTTTCAGACAGAATGCTTCAAAGTCACTGCTGACAGAAAAGGTTAAACATAACTTTATTAGGTGTAAATATAGAAGCAATTGTTTCTCCGTACCAATCTTTCCAAGCTTGTAATCGGCGCCAATAGGAAGTCAACGAGGCCAGGAATAGCTTTTGTGAAAGACACTCGTTCATCTGAAGTAATTCTTAGCTTTCTATATTCATCAGATTCACATCCTTCAAACTGCCATATGTGATGTGTTACAGAAACATGTCACAAAAATTATATTTTTTCTAATGGTTTCTTTACAATAACTGTTTGTGGGAATGTTTTAATTTTCGGGGCGTTTGACCTTCACAGTCATATCAATATATATGCACCAAATTCCCTAATTAATATATCTATGTATTTCTAACACTGTCCTCAGGGAATGTATTTCACTACTGCACTAGTGGTTAATGTTATACATAATAGAGTTTTATTCAAAGCCATGAATGACACACAGCAATATCGCATAAAAAATACAGAAATACTGATTAGATTTGAACCTAATCAGTTTTCCATTTTTCAAACTGACATACATGTATATATGATGTGTTACAGAAAAAGTCGCAAAACTGGTATTTTTCAAATGTTTTTCAACGGGAAATCTTTCATGTAATGTTCTCATACTGGGTTACTTAAGCGCGACAGTTGTGTGAGTACATGTACCAAATTTCAGGACCGTGTATTGAATACATTTGAATAATTTATCAATAATATTATTATATTCTGCTGCTGTTTCGGCGGGTCCTCGAAATATGAATATGGGGTTTTATGAGGCGCTGTAGCAAAAACTACCGGACAAAATCCTCAAAAGTCTTTTTAGGTAGGTTGTAAAAAAAGGAGCAGCAATTAGAAAACCTTTAGTTTTTTACCAACGTTAACTGAGAATACAGCTTTAAAGTTGAATATCAGAGAGAGGATGAGTTACTATTCCAGTTACATGCGACTTAGCATATATCATATGATAATTGACATATTTTTTTGAGACATTGTGAACGTGTATTGCTTATTAACTATTAATTAGTCAACATTCATGATTTGGGGAGAGGAATTGGCTTGATTGTACCCAGTAGCGTGAGTTATTTATTAATTATTTATACATACAGTCCCCCTCCTCCCCCTCCCCCTCCCCCCTCCCCCTCCTCCCCCTCTCCCCCCCCCCCTCCAATACGCACGATGTAAGACATGTCGGAATATTATCAAACAACTGAGTATCTTACGGTATTTATTTTTTAAAAAATCGATAAAACATATGCATTGATGGATGGAAACTTATAGTTTGTTGCAAAATACTACTTAGGTGCACACATGGTTTCCTATATCTACTGTAGCGCACAGTAAATTGCGTTGTTATTTATATAAGTAAATGCTTTAGTCCATGGCAAAACACTCGTTTGCGACCAGATAGGCTTGGGACGATGTCACCGAGCGACTAAATTTATTGCGTCTGATACATAATTCAGAAAGGAAAGAAAACATGGCTGGTGGGTTAAAAAAAAGAAACTTGCACGAAAGTAAATCTGTAAGACAGGTTGGATATAAAAAATTGAGAAATAATGAGAATATATATTGTCTCAAGCTTGAATTATTGCTTCGTATAAAGATATCCTTGTTTTCCGTGACTTAGGGGGTCGAAGATATATATATTCAATTCAATTCAAGATATCATTTATTTGCAACTCAAAGTATCGAAAAGGGAGCTGTACATCTTCAAGTTCTTCCAGTATGTCCCCTGACTAGACTACTGAACCTACATTTAAGACAAAAGAAATTAAAAGGGGAAAATCAAACCTTCAAATCTACCTTCATATGAGTGATGTAAAGATATTGTAAGTTTTTATATTTCTGAAGCTTAATTCATAATACTGGTCTAATATACTCTAGCATGGTAGATAGAGGCGAAGCAAAAATGAGAACAAGAAAGAGAACTAAAGGTTCTCATCTAACTAAACATGAGTATAAAGGTCCATTCCCATTACCACGACCAGTCGGCCGATACTTGCCGGCTGTAATACTTTAACTTTGTGTTTTTGCCGTGCGGCAGCCGTACACCAATCGGCCGTTGTAATGTGACTGGGCCTTAAGTCATATCGCGTATACTAGCGTCATACAGTTTATACCGTGTTTTGATGAATAGGTCTATAACATGTTCGATACATGTTAACCTTGAAGCGGTGTTGTTTTATGAGAACTGAGCTAATTGTTTAACTCGTAGGTTTGATTTGTTTCCCCCAACTGCCAAAGCCATACATTTGCCCTTTATGAACCGTGCACACGAACTCCCGACCTTGTATCTTGCTCCTTCAGCCAGGATCATATTTTTTCATGAACCTTGTTCCTTTATATATTTATACCAACCTTTATACAATTAATTCCCTTCATTATTTACAACTGACCTTTATCATAGTGAGACACTTGACCTCAATTACCATAATTATATGTGTTAGTTAGACTCCGTATACATGGCACTACTCTTTCTTTATCTCTTCTAAAGGTAGACATAAGGGCCTAGTCCACTAGGCCGATTCTCATGCGATTTTCAGGGAATTTAGAGAAATAGGGTCCTCTGCGTCACCCTTTAGTCTATTTTCTGTAACCAGCAGCACCTAGAAGTGAATTCAAATAAATCTAGAACAGGAAGACCTGTGATACAGATATTTTCTACCCTTTTGTCAAAACCAAGGCCAGTGGCGAATAAAGAATATTTGAATTGATTTGGAAACATTTGATTCAATTCTCGATTATTGCTGTAAGGGTGGGGACGGGGTAGGGGTGGGGTGATTTTCCAGGATTAGGCATGTTTTCAATACTTCTTCTTTTGCCATTTAACAATGTTATTAGTAGAATATTTGGACTGAATATGTTTGAATCTAGGGCGTGAACAAGAAGAGGACGTGTACTACAGATCTATGTTCTCTATGATACGCTACTAAGACCTGTGGCGAATAAAAACTACTTGAATTGAATATATTTGAAATGTCTAATAAATATTTATTCTTTCTCTTTAACAGGACGATGGCGTCGGTTGCGGCCTGGCTGCCGTTCGCCCGGGCGGCCGCCATCGGCTGGGTGCCGATCGCGCAGCATCCGATGCCCCCGCCTCCCATCCCCCACGACAGACACCATAGTGACGTCAAAATGCGAATCAACGTCAGTGGTCGATTCTTCGACACGTGGCGTCACACATTGGACAAGTATCCAGATACATTACTCGGCTCCAACGAGAAGGAATTTTTCTTTGACGACGAATCTAAGGAATATTTCTTTGACCGAGACCCGGAAATTTTCCGACACATATTAAACTATTATAGAACAGGGAAGTTGCACTATCCTAAACATGAGTGCATTCAAGCCTACGACGAAGAACTTGCATTCTTCGGTATTATGCCTGATATTATCGGGGATTGTTGCTATGAGGATTACAGGGATAGAAAGCGGGAGAATTCTGAAAGACTCATGGAAGATAAAGACTCACAAGAGGCTGACAACCTTCCTCGAATGTCCCTCCGTGAAAAAATGTGGCGCGCCTTTGAGAACCCGCACACATCCACTTCTGCGCTAGTATTCTATTATGTAACCGGTTTCTTCATTGCGATCTCAGTTCTGGCCAATGTAGTAGAGACAATACCTTGTGGCCAAATTATTGGAACGAATCTGAACCCACCGTGTGGGGAACGATACGAAGATGTGTTTTTTTGTCTTGACACAGCGTGTGTAATGATTTTCACCGCTGAGTACTTACTAAGAGCATTTGCAGCGCCAGATCGATGCAAGTTCATGAGGACTGTTATGAGTATCATAGATGTGGTAGCTATTCTACCTTATTATATTGGACTGGGAATTACAGACAACAAGGATGTTAGCGGCGCATTTGTCACTCTAAGAGTGTTCAGGGTATTTAGAATATTCAAATTCTCCCGGCACTCACAGGGACTACGTATCCTCGGCTACACGCTTAAAAGCTGTGCCAGCGAACTGGGATTCCTTCTGTTCTCGCTCACGATGGCTATCATTATTTTTGCAACAGTTATGTTTTATGCAGAAAAGAATGTTGAAAACACAAATTTCACAAGTATTCCAGAGGCATTCTGGTACACAATTGTAACTATGACGACACTAGGGTGAGTACACATTTTACTTGTTTCCCAGTTGATATGTTATGTAGGTTAATGTCGATACAGAATCTTTCTTTGTTTCAATAACACCTGTCATTCTACTATAATATTACCTATATATGTAAGTATATAAAGCAAATAGAACAAAAGTTATCTATAGGCAAAACAACTATCAGTTTGGTAAACACATCAGCAGCAGCATTTCAATACAACAGTACTCATAGTAGACTTGTGTAAGTCTCTAATCATTTCTGTTAAAAAAGGTAATTAAAACAAATCTATTATAAAATAAATCTACTATATTCGAGTCACTACCCAGGTTGATTTGAGATTGAGATTGAGACTTGGTGCTAGTATATACACACAGCAGCACCCATCAATGCTATTTAATTTCCCAACTACACACAACTATAAAAGCGAATCCAGTAGGTATACTGGACTCGCTTGAAGACAACCAAAATGACAAGTTTGTGATTTGAGGAAGCTTATGACAGATGTTAATTAATTAATCATGGTATTATATTATATTACGTAACCTAAAGACTGAAATATTCGGTACTTTGATCTGTGTCTACCTTGTTTATATAAATTGTTTTGGTAAGTTTATTCTGAAAAGCACTATGAATTAAGTATCCTTTTATCAGGTCTTCAGATTTATTAACCCTATTAGGCTTGTGCCAAAATAGTGTATAGCTGATCAATTTGTCTTGAATGGAAAAGGCCCGGACAAAGGTGATATATGAATAGGAGACAGCAGTCCCGAGCATTGTATAGAGTTCTTAGGTGCATTGTACGCTAGCGGTATAAATAGATATATAAACAACACCTATCTAATATCAATCATAGTCCATCAGAAGGTTGAGCTACTTTGGAAAGGCAGATGGACGGATGATATGCTTTATCTTTATGAAGGTATTTTATTGCCAATGAGGGAAACAGGCTAAATGGGAGTGTGATATACTATGATCGCTCCTCAGGGACTGGGATAAAGGGAAGAGGACGACAGAACAAGTACTTTACAAGGACCTTAAGATAACTATTGGCAAAAACAATTGACAAAGCGGTTCGAAAACACTTTAAATTAAAAAAGTATAGGTCAAATGAAAGAATTGATTGGAAATCTGAATTAAAGCTATGGATAAATAACTACAAGTTTGTTCAGATATGAGATGAATATTATGTTTCTAGCAGAGTTTTATTCAGAGATTAATTCATAAATACAGCACGCTTACCCATTACGGGCGGTTATCGCTGTGCCCTGTAATACAATATCTGTGTTATTATGAGGTGACACAATTGTTCTTGCTGCACTACAGCTACTGTTATTTTTCCATTACAATTGGAAACAATTAATTAATTTCATAGTCTGTATTAAAATAATATATAGGGAAGTGGAGTGAAGATAAAGTGATATGAAGAAAGAGCAACTGAAGGCGTCTAAATCATCATCTTCAATGATTAACATTTACATATACTTACAATGCACTTGTATGTGACAATCTATGTATCTTGTATGGAAACAGTCATCCTCACACACATTGATCCCATTGCCTCTGCCTTGCCCATGCACTACCGTCCTAATGGGATTTTCATGGGATTCTGTGGTCAGTTTCCCTAAGTTTGAAGGGATCTGATATAGGCTCTATACCTAGACCGTAAATGGCGTCATTACCCTGTATTGAAACAATACCCAAGGCTTGGCGTTGGTGCTATACTATTTGTAAATAGTAATTGTTCGCACTCGTTCAATCTTTGATCAATGCACATGTGTACTTTGGAGATCAATTGATTGCGGGGACAAAATAGAACCTGGTACTATTCATAGATGGCCGTTTTTGGGTCAAGGCAACAAACACTGTGGATGACATCAATACCAATACTAGTACTGCTCATCAGGAGCGACTCTTTTATATTTATAGACAGTCTACAATAACTCAAATACTGCTTCCGGTAATGTGATGTGTCACAGAAAAATTAGTCATAAGTCGCAACATTTATATCTTTAAAGTGTTTCATTCACAAGATATCTTTCTAGGAATGGTCTAATTTTTTTGAGTACTTAGCGCTTTAAGTCGTATGAACACATGTATCAAATTTGAAGACAGTGTATTTAATATGAAAAGCTACAATTCACATTCTTTCAAATAACCCAAGTTAAAGACTATAGAACCAAATTCAAAATACGGTCAACATAACGGAACAGCTTCTCTAAATGAACGTAATACCAAACACACTCAAATATACATAGCATTTATTATTTTTCAGCCTAATTTTGCAAAATTCACTAAATATGACGAACTGCCATTAGGGGATTTGCATATTGACATTGGAGCACCGATAAATATTCCAATGCAGAACATAGCATGTTTTCTATAGATTTTACACTGACATACAACTCCAATAATTCCATGCGAATCAAGATTCAAGATGGCAGACATGAACGTCCCCTATTGTCTGTCCCACCTGTGTGTGCTATTCTGTACATGTTGGCTCCACATGCCCTCTAGACCCGCCTTATATTTAAGAATAAGAGCTAGAAATAACAATTGGCCATGCTTGTCTCTCAAACCTCACTTCAGAACATGCTTTAATTTGCCCCTTCTAAAATTAGGTACAGGTCATCCCTCCAAGGCCGTGGTCAGTTCATTATGGTCGGGGAAAGAAAGCACTAAGTCCAGGGCATGTTGTATGTCATGTTCGATAGACATTTTAAACTGGGATTGAGCAAGCCAGCATCGAAGGGGCCAAGTCGTTAGAAAATGTACAATTGACAAGTCTAGACTTTTAGAAAATTCTGCTAAACTTGGCTGAAACTAATAATTAATATCATAGGAATGTCTGAGCATATTTGGTATTGTCTTGATCCAAACGATCTCTTCGGCTACGTTGAACTGTAATTTGAATCTAATTTTTGTCTTAATTCCGGGTTATTTAAGAGAATTGGTGAAGGCGAATTGTACATTTTCTGCCGACTTCACCCATATATAACATCACGAAATAGATGGGAATGGAAGTCAGAAACGGGAGAGTAAAAAATCTGTAGCCGCAACTGAAACTGAAATTATTTTGAAAGACTTTAACAAGTGAAGGTGATGATAATTCTCCTTGAAACGAATCAGTTAACAAAAATGATTACTGCATGTGAACCACATCAATATTTCTACTCAGTAGTTCTACTCTATACACCCACCATGATCGATCCTCTAAAATGGGCTGTACAACAGTATGTGTACAATAATTAGCCCAAATCCATTTCCCGTAAGATACCACTTCAGCTGTTCACATAGTATTGAAATCGAAAGTGAATATTCTTTATTTGCTAAGATGGCATACATATGTGTTATGAACATCTGAAATAGATTCAGGTCTTCCATTGTGTGTCTGACTTGGTGTTATTTCTTAGTTTCATGTGACTATAACTATAGGAGGGAGCTAATAGTTCGTTCACACACAGGTACTGGAACAAGTTGTAAACATCAAGTATTAGTGCTAAGGTGTAGATATATATTTCGATTTATAGATAGATAGATAGATAGATAGATAGATAGAGTATCCATTATTACGTCACTGTGGCAGGTTACAAAATTATGAGGTAAAAAACACCACTACCGTCCTAATAGGATTTTAATGGGATTTCCCTTAGTTGGAAGGGATTTGATAGGCGCTGAGCCTAGACATATAATGTTCCTTTACAAGACATATAGAAGCTCAGCTATGACAAGTCGCCTATTTTTCTCCACGACTAACGTCTTTATTTAATCATGCGGGACTAATACAGTAGTCTCACTGTTAACAGTGGTTTTCGTCGTGCCCTTGAACTATACAATTATTATAATCATTATTTACATTTCATGCCAATGGTCATTATTATACTATTGATTTAGCTATCACGATGTTTGTTTGTATCTATAGTTATATGTTCTACAGGCACTGAAGTGATAGGCATAGATCCATCTAACGAGGATAGCTAATTGACATAATAATGGTAAATGATGATAAGGTGAAATGTGATTTTCCCCGACTTAATATACTATAATCAGGTTATTTGCCTATACGATAACATCCCCTATACAACGATAGCTTCCATTATGGTAGATATACTGGTACATATTATATTTCCTGACAAGACAGAGGCTAAGCTATGACAAGTCACCTATTTCTCCCCATGAGTTGTATGTTACCTGATGGCCAGTCATGCTATTGAGAGCTACTCACGGTCAGCCTGACCCCACAGCTGCTCTAGGAATCGCTCGTCTATTCACAGAGATCCCTTTACTGTGGACGGCTATTGAATTTGTCCCAAACATGGCCTGCCTCTCCCCCTCCTCCTTCTGCTCTTCATTTGCCAATGATTTAGTCTTGGCCTTCTATTCGGGAGCTAATAGGGGATTTGCATAGCCACCATTTTGAATTTTGATTTGCATGGAATTATGGAACTAATTGTACAGTGTAAAATCTATAGAAAACATGTTATGTTCGGCATGGAATATTTATCAGTGCTCTAATGTCAATAACCATGCGTTATGCATGTTTTCATAACACAGGCCTCCATCTTTCCCATCATGCATTTGCTTTACATAGACCATTTACACACGCTATGGTATCAGTGTAAACATTCTTGCAATTTTCGATAAAAATGTTGCTAAATATTTGTATGTCAGATTTGAACTGAATCCACCCCATCATGCACTGCGCAGTGGCACATGCGAATCCCCCTATTGGTTCTTCTATAGGGGAGCTAATTGTATGCAGTCTCCTCTTATTGCGGGATCAATATGGTGCTATGTTTTCCAAGCAGTATATGTAGGGAGGCCATGTTCCCAGCAGCAGGAAGGTAAGACTGGGCTCAAGTGTGGCTTAGGGGCCTCTTCCACTACGTCGCAACAAACAAGCGATTAGTTGTGACTGAAGGCTTGACTCCACTGACGTTTTTTTCCGCTGTGGTCGTTGCAGTGTCATTCTGAATAATGATAACAAATGGAGCTGGTCAGAGGAGTCTTGATAGGTTGTGCAACATAGGTTCTAATAATTAATATATGAAAATAATTATAAAACCGCATTTTAGCTGTAATACACATGCGGTCTGGAGGAGCCAAGAAATGATGCAGGAATATCAAATGATGTTAATATCCTTGCGATGGGAACGCCTCTACCAATCAATTGCTACGCCTTGCGACTGAGTAAAGGAACCCTATTAATTAATGCATTTGATCTAGAGAATCATTGGGTGAATACATTGGTGATGGACTGAACATATATAATATAATATAAACATGGTTTTCAGCTATAACAGACTGAACATGAATGATGATAAATTGGGAGAAACATAAAAGATGAGCAGTGAGCAGTAATTACCATAACCCTTGTCAGCACCTCCAGTAACCTAGAACGTGAAGAAAAAAACTCAAGCACAACTAAATTCATATCACAATCCCCCTAGAACTCACCAAGAAATGTTAGAACATCGCAACAGCCACTCAGCTCCGAGCAATGTGATTTGCAGGGCACTTCTTTTTCAAAATGTTTCCGAGAAAATAAGATACTCAAGGGGAAGCAGCCAGTTTAGATGGGCCAGGAAAACGGCTGCATTATCACATTATCGCTGCCTTTTTTCAGAGATAAATAACCCCATTACTTATATATATGTAACGTTCTGACGAATAATAAAGTGTTGCCAGTCAATTTAGCCGACTTAAGCGGGCCCCCAGTGGTGACGGAGAAAACGATATTATGAGGGTATCCTTGCGTCCCTTTATCTAATAAAGCAGTTGGCATCCTTCCAATCCTCGGTCGCACTAATCGTTACTCTTGCCTCAGCCTTCTTGGGCTCATCACTAGTTGAGCTATGTTCTTATATCAGAGTCCTCAAGTAAACTTTCATGACATAAATGTGGTGTGTTACAGAGAGGTTGCAAAAGAAATGGGTTTTCAGATATCATCATATTTGAAAAGATGAAATCAAGCGGATTACAATGATGGTAAACAATAGGACATCTAATAGGTATTTCTATGAGTTTATGGATGAAAAAACAGAGTTAACGATCGTTATTGATGGTTACTCATGTGGTAAATATATACTGCTTAAGTTAACCTGAGATATGTATAGATTCTTGAACACCTAAACGCCCTAAACAAGCAAACATCCTGAGCAAGAGTTCTTGTGGGGAAAAAACCTTTCAAAATAATTATCATTTTTGGCGAAAGTTTGACTCACTGTCCTGTGACACTTCACATATATAGTTTTGCGCGGGGACGGCCTTGTTCTCTGCTTACTATTTAAGAGAGAGTTCTTCTACGTAGCTGCGTACATCTTCAATACGATTCATAGATTGCGAGGATCTATCTACAATGAAAGCCAGGCAGGGAATAGGAGCGAGGGTGGTCCAGATATGATGCTCTGGGGAACAGGGCCTTAAGACCCCCGATTGTACATTTTTACCAGCAGATAAACTATGTCTGTTCCCCTAGCAGCAGTGAAATAAAGGAGATAAAGAATCTATAGGAGGAGGGAGGGGGCAGGGTAGGTGAACAAATAAAAGAGAAATGGATTTCACAAAAACAAACAATAATTAGCAGCCGGAGCTTTAAAGACGAGGAGAACAAATGGGGTGATTCTAACACCCTCTTTAATCATTCCAATTTGTAGTGCCCCAAGGTCACCCATTCGAATGTTCATGATGGTCATGGTCTTAGATCAAGGGCTTTGTAAATTATGGAAATCCATGATTTGAATATCATTGCTACGCAGTTCGCGTGAGGTCCAAACCACGCACGTATAGTTATGATAATTTAAGCTGCAAGTGCAGCTGGGTTAGTTCTGCCATGATACTAGTATAGACCGCTTTTCCTTCCCCCATTTTGATTCCATGTATTCCACGATTGCGATTGTATTTTCACTCCAGAAAGAGAAACGCAATATTATTTATAAATAAACAAATAATGCGAAAAAGGTTTTGCGTGTAACCTCTGATTTTCTATTTGTTTGATTTTAAAATTGGTGTATTTGCCAATGGGTTATAGGAGGGAATCGATACAACAGTTTACAAGCTTCTGGATAAAGACCAGCTCTCCCAGCTGTTACCTTAAAGTGGACAGATTTAATATTAAGAATACAGATGTACTAATAAGAAAAGGCAAACTACTGGTGTCAATACGAGTACACAGTCTAGGGTCAAAGTTGAGAGAGTCCCTCCAACTGAGGGAAAGCCTCTCGCCCCAAACCGCAAAATGCCTACGCGTACTCCAGGCCAGGAAAGCCATTAACGCAGTCCAATCACTGATCTTCGATTCCTATCTGATCTGATTGGCTTTGAGAGCCTAGACTATGTATGAATTAAGCAGATCTATAACATATGTAAATGTGATAAAAAAAATACAAAATGATTATTTCCAATAAATCTATATCATAGAGGGATAAGCCAGTGCAGTCGGTATACAAACATTGTAATTCCCATTGTATAAATATATTCTACAACATGAATGATCAGTTCCCCAACACCCAGGGAATAAATATACGTGCATAGAACGATTAATAGTAATAAAACGAATATAAATGATAAAGGGCATAATGTAAACAAAAATGGAAATACTAAATTATCTACAACGTGAAATTGAGAATATTGTATGCATGTATTTAGAATTAAGTAAAGAAATGTTACAATAAGCTCCAATCAAGAATCAGGGAGAAGCAGGCTGGGGACTGCCTGTATACAGAAACCGTCTGGTTGTAACCTTTTCCAATATCCACCTCTGGTTCAAGCCAGGAGGACGGCCATAAACCCCTTACTCTATGTACACACGTGTTCAAATTGTGGGTTAATCCCTTGCTGCAATCAAATAACATCGATGGGCATAGGCCCGACAAATTAACCGTACATCGACGTAAGCACCAGTTTCAATGGCTATTCCCATGCCTAAAGCTAGCCAATAAACCCAGCTATTGAAACCGTGGCCTAACAAAGGATTGGGTTTGAAGTAGGCTTTAAAATGTGTTCAATTAGATCTAAACACATTATTTACGGAGCTAAGCATACAAAGAATCAAACACCATGGTCACTCCACTTAAATACGACCCACGTGAACCTCTCTTACTTAGTACAACCTCTCCTATATATATAGTGTGATGTGTTACATAGAAGTTAGTCATAAGTCACAAAATTGATAATTTTATCAAAGAGTCTTATTCACCAGATCCCTTTGTAGGAATATTCTCATCTTTGGGGTATCTATCGCATGAAGTCGTATAAATACATGTATCAAATTTCAAGGCAGTGTATTAAAAATATCCTTGCGTTTCTAACATAAGATATAGAAAATACTACTATTCAGAATGTATTAAATTGATAGAGCTCTAGGTGATCGTGGTACAGATTCTACAGAATTCCTTTTTCAATAGATGGAAGATTTTATTGATACTACATATGGATGATAACAGAAATGGAAAACTGCCTAAGTTAATATTGATATCATCTTAACAATCAACATGGGATTCTAATGGGATTCTAATGACATTTTGCTATTTGGAACGGCAAGAGGCTTTCCCTCATTTTGGAGGGATTCCCTCAACTCTGAGCCTAGACTGATTAGTTAGATTGTCCAAGTTTTACTGAAATACATATATGTTTTATAAATCGAGCAAGACTGAATGCCACCATGTGAAATCACCATTGACGCGTGACGGCCCGTGCTGAACGCTGGTCTGCATGCGCGAGCTGGCCTCATGTCGTGACGTCATAGCGCTAGTGAATATTTTATATCTCCCATGAGTGGTTCCATATATTGTAACGTTCCCCCGCCGTATGTTGAGTATAAGCCATACAAGATGGTCAAGTAAAACATTAGAACAAGCGTTATGTCTCATAACAGAAGCCAGTTGATGTACTAGAGATGGGCTTTAGATAGTGTATTTAACCTGCATTCTTAGCCATTACGACAAGGAAATCTTACCAGATTCACTCATAGTATGTCTTATAGGGCTGTATTTATCAATCTTCTGCTGCTATATGTTTATACAAGAATTTGAAGTCGGGTTGGCGAAGACAAAACAACCGTGAGCGATAATGAGAGGCTAGAGGAAAGTGCACCGGAATACAAAATGTGGACTTTTATGAAGCCCTGCTGCAAAAAAAACAACTAAACAAAATCCTACAAACTTGTAGAGCTGACTTTAAACCATACAAGAAAAAGCCAAACTGTACAGTATATTGCTGTGTATACAGTGATCAAACTGTACAGTATATTGCTGTGTATACAGTGATCAAACTGTACAATATATTGCTGTGCATACAGTGATGGAGGAATCATACAATGCATGACTGCATAAACCTATAATATAATCTGGCATCCATCACAATATATATATACTCTGAGGGGAGTAATCACGGATTGACTTATACCAAGGCATCAACTTCAATCCCCAAATGTTTACTGGATCAATGGAGTAATTTATAATGCATTACCAAAGCACACAAACATGTGATGTCCATTTAGACCTTATGTTCGTGCCTTGTATAATAGTGAATGTTTCATGGCTTTGATTCAATGAACCAAATATGTAGTCCCATTTGACCCCGATTTTCTTTCTCAAGTCCATGCTAGGATCTAGTTGTTGCTAAGAAAGGAAAAGGTTTAAAGATAAGATAAGATGATTTTCTTTTGCAATAATAAGTCGTTGACAAAAAGGTTGTGAACTTCTCAAATAAGAGTTTTTCTAGTGTGTGCTTTTCTTGCTTACCTTATCATAGTTGCAGTTATCTGTCTTTAACTATCGATAATAATTATGTGAAGTTATCTTAAGAAAGGATTTGGGCGGGTCCTCCAAATACAAATGAGGACGTTTTAGAAGCCCTGTAGCAAAAACAACTAAACAGAATTCTCCACAATTATGGTCAAATGATTGTTAGATGGGTTGGAAATAGGAAATAAAAAGCATATTTATTTATTAATATTCACGTTTATTTTTGTATCGATATTTACGGAGAATACAACTTAAAATTACTCCCAATTGTATTTTTCCTAAAATATAATTTTTTCAAATTCCAGTTTTATCTGAATATATAATCTTTAAATGCCAGGACTTTGCATGCATGTGAACATACTGGAAGTTCAGGTTAAAAGGAAAATCAATTTAAAACGCTGGCTCCGACCTATAGTGGGTTGAAAGTAGAGGTTCGTGTGTGGGAAGTGTATGATGGTGTATGAGACTGACTAAATCTCATGATAAGAACATATAGCTAAAGACATGTATGGGAATAATTTCATTCGGAAACTGTTTATATTTATGTAAGTGGTCACCGTCTCAAGAGGTCGGGAGAAGGTGAATGAAATAATAACCTGACATTTGTTACCAATATTACCAAATTATTTTCTGGATATAAAGTCATTTAATCCGATATACCTTACTCTCTCATTATTTGTCTAATTTTATTTTATTTCATAATCCAAAGCCTAAGTCGATTATAGGACAAGGCCTTTGAAATTAAAGGTAACTGTCGGCAGAAATGGAATTAACTTTTCATATAAACATGTAGACCCTTTTGTCCTTTTCGTATTGTAATATCCAACTATCTGACAAATAAAAGATTTTCTATCTTATCTTATCAAATCATACTTTAAATTCTACATCAGATTATGCAAGTTTGAATAGACCTTCGCTGTATATGAATTGCCTGTATTACTAGGCATGAAAATCGTTCTTTTAAAAGGGCTATATCTGATGTTTACGCCACCAAATCTTTCATGTTACTTGGTTAGTAGGCCTTGTAGCACTGATTATTTGCTTTTGTGGACGACATCTGCTCCTCTTTTCTTCTATATCATCTGTTATACTGTATAGTATATCATGGAATGGCATTTAAACTCATGAAAATCAGGCGACACATAAAAGTATTCACGATATGTGTTTTTTCTATATATTCATTGACCTGAAATGTAAACTTATTAAATAGTGATAATGCATAGATAAGAAAAACATTTCAAACTAACCTCAAGTGAGATATATCCCAAAATAAAAAATGATAGATGACTGTAATACGTACAAATATCTTACTTAGGCATACATGTGATGTGTCAAAGAAAATGAGACATAAGTAGAAAGGAAATGGAATTTGACAACATCACATTTGAAAAGATGAGATTAAGTGGATTTCCAACGATTTTGTTTTTTGAAAAAGAAGTTTGCAATATTTCTGGGTGGATAATATTACTAGTGGAGTAGCTAAATAATATACTCAATATGATGACCTAAGAAACTCAAGCATACCTTGAATACACTGTCTTGAAATTTAGTATATGTAATCATACAACTTAAAGCGGTAGATACCCCACACATGAGAACATTCCAACAAAGAGATCTTGCAAAACCCCAAAACACTTTGCAAAATATGAGTTTTGCAACATGTTATGACTTAATTTTCTGTATAACACAGTTCACATATATACACCACCTTGGTATCATCCAATTCAGTCTTCTCTCTGTACATAATCAGTACAACACAGCATGTGACATGAACAATACAAGAGATACCACCTCTGAGTCTCTGAACGTATACCACCACCCAGAATGTGTTGTAACATAACCCCGCCTTATTTGCTACACACTACGCCCTAGATCAATCAAGATCCTACTCAGGATCCCGCTTCCCTTGGGCCTTCATCTAAGCAGCAAAAAAGCTTGAAAGGGGCAGGGAGTTTATTTATTTGAAAATCCATCTACAGAAAGGATGGATAAAAAGCCACAAAATGTATGAAACGTCTGTATTCGTCTTGGCCACCGTTTGATCATTCAGCTGGCTTCAATTCATGTTTATGACCGAGGTAATGTTGGTAGTCTCCACTTTATACTGGCTGCATAAACATCTATGTATGCAACAAGGCTGTGTGAACAACTTACAGTTTTGGTTTACATTGCATCTTTTCTTTTTATTATCATTCTATTTTACTGGAAGGCAGGACATGTTCGACAGGGATCAGGTTAGAGTTCCTAGCTGTTGTTCACCCTGCTCTTGGCCTAGAAATCAGATTTCAGAGCAGTACATGTATGGCTTCTTATTTAATTAAGGTGGATTGAGATGAGATGAGTTTGTTACGTTACGAGTTTAGCTCGTATTTTGTTATATGTGATAGCAAATTGTATATAATATTATATATATATTCATTTTGCATTACTTGGTTTAAATGCCAAAATATTAAGACATGCTCCCATGTATAGATGTCCACAATGAAACAATTGCATCCTTTTTATTTGCATAATATGTTTATATGTAATTTTTATTTTTGTTTGTATTACATGTAAATGGACACATGGTTGGTTCCTCTGCAAGGCAGATCTTCATGGGATAGGATAAAATGATAATAATTATGATTAAAAAACATAGTACATATTTATACATAATGCAAATAATTCCCACAATAGACGGAATATTTATAGGATTGCTATTGCAGGTGGATACACTTCATTTGAATATCTTTTGTATCACAAATGTAATTTGAATTAAATTCATTTTTATTTCATTTCCGTACCTAGGTCATGGTTTAGTTCACTGCAGTATCACTGTATTGAAGAGTTGTGATGTTTAAACTTCAAATATGTCAAAGCTTATTGCAGGACATACTGTAAGAATGTGTTCTGGGGAATAACTACTGAACTAGTTTAGCCTTTTTGTTTCCCCTTGACATATTTCTCGTTTATTTCAATTTTGCCTGGGTGGGCGAGGTGCGAGAGGTCTGGAGTTTAAGTTTAAACAAGGATCCTGTACTGTTCAAGCAGTCCATACTGACACCTGTCTTATTAGAACCAATTACCTTTTTCTAGTTTCCGACCCCACGGTGTTTTCCCTTAGCTCTGGGTGTAACAAATTGTTATCCATACCTGATTTGTTCCACTGTTGAGGGTTTTGTCCTCCAAATGTACCAGCAGAGAACGAGTAAGGAAACTATACGAAAAGCTACGATTGGCATTTAATGCTTTACTATCGCTTATTGCAAATTTGTAGACGATTTGAGGTTGGATTTGTCCTTGATGGCAAACCAAGGTAATAATATGAAATGCCAAGGTTCCTCATTTGTATTCTTTTCAATTAGCAATACCTCGGAAACCCCGCCTAAGCTATAAATAAGACGAGGTTGGGTAAACTAGCTCGTTTGGGCGATTTGAAAAGTGAAAATAGCATATCGAGTGGAGGGCGTATAAAGTAAGGCAATGATGGGGCGATTTCATGAGGCCTGCTTTTATTTTAGAGCTGGGATTTTAATAATAAAAGCAAACGAGAGGCAATAAAAGCTAGGGATAGGAAAGCAGCCAGATCAGGAGGGTGGAGGCAAGGGTGCTACACATCTACGGAAACTTCTATAGAAACGAAACTAAAATAGATCCTTGGAGGTCACAAGTTTTACAAGAGAAGCAATAGAGGTTTCTTTAGTTTATAGGACTGTGTATCATATTCATATCTGTAATATAAAAAGGAGTTTAATCAGCTATGCAGTATTCTGACCACGTATAATAACACACCCGCAGAGCAATAATATTAACTGGTCAGATCTTATTAATTTCTGCATTATCAAGCAGAAAATGATAAATACTAGGTATATTTGATTATAATATTTTTTTATTTAATATTTGTATAATAGGTAGACATTGCATAAGGTACTACACCATCTAGGGATTCTTTTCAAAAATCTATATTTAGTATTTGGTTGATTTAAAATATCTCTTCTGTTATATTGAACTGCATTTTGGACCTTATTTTTGTCTTAAATTCGGGTTATTCTATAGGCTTGGTGAAGGCGAATTGTTACATTTTCCGGCGATCTGACACTAATATCTTTTCCCTACAGACGCCCCCCCCCCCCACTGCCCCCCCCCCTCCAACTCCACACACACACACAACACAAACTATTCCAAAGCTATCGTTTGTGTTCTTGTGACGAGAGACATAATTTAATATAAAAATAACCTCCCTGTTAATCGGCCATTGACGAGAGTAGGAGGAGCAGCTAACCACCGTCTCGAGGCACTCGGCTACTTTTATGTACTAGAAGCCACCTGTGAATCCACCGACAAGCCTCTAACCGGCAGATATAGGTAAAAACTCAGCATCACATCGGGGCGGGGTAAAACCTACATGCCCTGGAGGGTTCACCGACATCAGGGGTTGACTCTGATCAGATCATCTCCTACTTATTCCAGTCCCAAGTCAACAGAGGTGTATTTTGCCACCCCCTGCATAGCCAGCTTCTTCTAACCATATACTCTCCATGCTGACACACGGGGGACATACTAACTTGTTTTATGCTCTCTACTTTACTCCACATATATGGAGTGAACTCGCCTCAATATGTACAAACGGCCTGCTCTACACTTTTTAGTAAATGCTGCTAAATTCTGCTGAAAATGATAAATACTAGGTATATCTGGGTACATTTGGTATGGTGTTGATTCAGGAGGTCTATTTCGTTATGTAGGACTATATTTAAATCGTCATTTTTGTTTTAAATGTGTGTTATTTGAGAGTTGGTCGGTAAGGGGAAATTGCACTTTTTCAGGCGACTTCACCCATATATAATACATATGGACTTTGCTCAAGTGGGAGAGATATATGGTAATGCTCAAGGCATTAGCTTAGGAGTTGCTGGCTACCTCTGTTATGCATTGTAACGATGGTATAAAATAGCTTTTATTTGATCTAAGTGATGCATGTGTTTTCAGAGTTATTTGCAAAAGGGCCCACAGAGACCTTTGATCTTGTACTTTGACCTTTGAATATGAGTTTTAGTGGTCACGATGAATTCTTATTAATTCTAAATCTCCAGAATAGCTTTATTCTAAACCTGCCGAGTGCTACTCTGCAACGATTGAATAAATTTAATCTTTAAATTCCAATATATATCCACACAATGTCCACTATACTTACATGATATTGATGGAACATAAACTTTATAAGTGGAATTACATATAATATATGTAATTCCACTTATAAAGTGTATATTATACATATAAAAATTCGACAAAAACATTATAATGACCCAAAACGCAAGGTACCGTCCTCCCGTCCCCGGCTGGTATATGGGTAAAAACACAATGACAATGAAATGTGCAATTCATCTTCACCAATCATCTCAAATAACCCAAATCTAAAACAAAAATGAGCTTCAAAATACAGTTCAGCCTTACCGAAAAGATTTATTGAATCGTTACAATAAGAAATACTTATATTCCTAGTATGTATCATTCTTCAGCCTACTTTAGCAGAACTGACTAAATGTGTAGAGCTGATGATTGCACATTTTCTAACAACCCGATGCGCTGGATGGTGGTAGTGTATGAAGCTGCAATAGACCCTGAGGCTGGTCTGTCAGCACACGCTGCATACACACTCGTAAGCATGTGGGTGAAGTCATCGGAAAATGTACAATTCACCTTCACCAATCCTCTCAAATTACCTAAGTTTAAACCAAAAATGATGCTCAAAATACATTTCAACACAACCAAACAGACTTTTTCACTCAATGCAAAACCAAATATACTCAGATATACCTAGAATTTATCATTTTTCAGCCTAATTTAGCAGAATTGACTAAATGTGTAGAGCTGCCGATTGTACATTTTCTGACGACCTGACCCATGTATAAGAAGCGTACACTCGAGACCACTTTTTCACTCAGAACAGAGTTTTGATTAATGTATTTCATGACAACAACATCTTTATCTGTAGTTTAGCTGGACCTCGAGGCTAGAGGTATTGATTAACCATTATATGTAAAGGGTCTACATGTAATATGTCAACTAGAGGGTATAAGGGTTGAGGCTGTGGCGGTGGTAACCAGGGGTCCGTTGCATAACATAACAAATCGCTCCTTTATACTTTCCTTCCTTAGCTACTTATCCTTACTAAGCAGCTGGTAAGGAACTTTAAGGGAAGGACTTTGCTATACAGAATATGATAATTGACATTCCTACAGTAGGAATCTCCTCCCTAAAAATGTACATTTACGTTAAAAATTTACATTTTATAATCGTTAACTTACAAGTTTTCTCACATTCAGACGACAGATAGGAGGCCAAACAACTCAAAAATGAAAACATTCCTACAAAGTGATCTTTTGATTAACACACTTTGAAAAATATCAAAATTATATTTTTCAAAGTGTTTTATTTTCCTTATAGGAATGTTATCAGTTTGGGCATATATAGCACTTCAAGTCGTATGAATACATGTACCAAATCACAAGGCAGACCTTTTTTTTGCGGACTACTCAACTTCAAAATTATTTAATTCTTGTATAACAGCAGCAGAATATAGATGAATTCAGTCCTATTGTCACAATATTTTGGTAAGATCTTAAGATCTTTTAGTCATAATAGTTGGGAATGCAGCTTTAATAAAAGGCAATCAACAACAAGTCTACCCAAGTTACATGCCTGGACTGTATAGTGGGAATGTGCTCCATCTCCCATTGTTACCACTGGCGGAGAGTGATGCATAATTTAGTCCTGGTGTAGTTAATCCATATATAGTGGACACGTTGGATTCATTTGTAAGATTTTGGGTAAATGCATGCATGCATGCATGCCAAACGATCCCCTTTCTTGGCGGAGAAACCCCAGGGATTTTATTGAAAAACCCAAGGGATTTAGCGGTCAGGGTGGATTTGTTTTGATTTGTAGGCCTTGCCAAATGATTAAGGCAGTGGCTGTGGTATGATTTTGAGTTAAAATTTGATTTATTTTGGGTACAACTTGGTACGTTATAATTTATTTGGGTTAAAACTTCATGATTTGGGTTAAAACTTGGTGTATTTGGGGTAAAGCTTATGTTTTTTGGGTAAAACCAGATTATCTTGGGTAAAACCTGATGTACTCTGGGTAGAACTTGATGTATTTTGGGTAAAACTTGGTGTATTTTGAGTACAACTTTTTGTACTATGGGATAAAACTTCGTGTATTTTAGGTAAAGTTTCATGTATTTTGGATAGAACCTTAAATTCATTTTGGGTAGAACTTTACGTATCACTATTAAGATTAATGGTAGTTTGAGGTATTAACTCGTTTTTACATAGTATAGCAGCCACAGGGAATGAACCCCCTCAGGGAGCCTGGATGATTGCTATGTCATGTTTACCACTGAACCACCGCTACCATTACATAACTCCTGGCTTAATGAACTTAGGGTGTTAGCAGTTAATTAACAGGGCCAACTTTACAAAAGCATCCTATAATGAAAGTTTAAACCAAAGTGCTGCAGGTAATTAACAGAGATCTGCAGGTCTGGCTACCATGATCTAACACCATGGCAACTTCACACGAGTTTATTGAGCCTTCAGGTATTGATTTATGTCCATACATACACCACCCACAAGAATGGATCTGTCATGACCTTCATTAAAGCACTTGCGATCATCTCTCCAAAAGGCATTGGAGCCTGTTATTTAATACACAATGCGGCTGGTTGCTTGTGAACCATACACAATTAAAGCCCAACATGATATAATTGGAGCTGCTAGCCAATGACTATCAGCCCTATTGGTATCAATATCACCTGTATATCACAGTTATAGATCTGAACCACTTGTTGTTGTTTGCACCTGTTCCTGTAAAGCTGCATTCTCAGCTATAACGATATAAAAAAATCCTCCCAAATTTATAAATAGTATGACCTATAGGACTGAATGTATCACAATTCTGCAGCTGTTATATGTTTATATATATTTGTAGTTTAATCAGAGTGAAAACGGTGAGCGACAATAAGTGAAACGACCGCAGGAAAGGAGCTCTGTGGGTCTCCGTAATGTAAATACAGATATTTATGAAGCCCTGTAGCAAAACCAACCGGACAAAATCATCCAAAATTTCCGACCTCAGAAACAAAAAGTAGAAAATCTTATTTTTCGACTGATATTAACCGCAAGTACTGGCTGCTTTACCTCAGCACAATAGACGTTTATTGTTTATTTGTTTTTTTATTTACCAGAAGCTCTCACTGCCAACAATGATATTTTCAGCTTAAGTAGAGGGATATTACATCAGACTTTACTATCATAATTATAATTCACCACCAAGAAAGTATTGCAAGACATTATAAGCAGCATAGCTGTACCCTTCTACATGATTTCTAAAAATAACAACTTCAGTATTTACAGACTCAACTTACAACCTACTACTTTACTTACTCATCGGATCCTCAACTCTGTGGAGTTCTTCCTGCTCTTATTATGCAATGTACATACATACATACGCTCCAACATTCCTACATATGCTGCATGAGCATCGGGTCATTTACCGGTGTATCAAACTGCAACAGGGTCATGCAAAGGAGTGCATGAGCAGGTGGCAGTATATATAGCCTCCTCATGAGTGCCTTGTGGGACTGGGCTTGCCGCTATGTCCATTAGCCATTGTTTGCCAGCCATCCTATGATATAACACATCCAGCCCTCCAACAATCCACCAGCTGCTCTACCAACAACCAACCAGCATAGCAACAGGCTAAGCCCAGAGCTGATAGAGTCCCTCCACACTGAGGGAAAGCCTCTCCTGTCTAGGCACAGAGTTGACAAAGTCCCTTTACACTGAGGGAAAGCCTCTGTATTCTAGGCTCAGAATTGAGCAAGTTTCTCGAAACAGAGGGAAAGCATCTCCAGTCTAGGCTCAGAGTTGAAGGAGTCCCTGCCAACTGACAGAAAGCATCTCCATTCCAGGCTGACAGCTGACTGAGTCCCTGCAAACCGAGGGAAAGCTTTTCCTCTAGCTCCAAACTGCAAAATCCCATTAAAATCCCACTATGCCGCCTACTCCAGGAAAGCCATTAGCTCAGTAGGCGTCCAATCACTGACAAACGATTCTTATCTGATCTGAGAGGTCACGAGCCTAGACTGATATACATAATTTTAGATTCTTCACTTTGTTCCTGTGTTAGGCGTCTAGATGCACATACACAGGACCTTGCATAATGTTCATAATGTTCCCATACTTGCCCTCATTCCATGATTTAGTGATATTGACCTGGGGTACTGTATTATACATATGGCGAGCATTATACATCCACCAAACAGGGAAAATATACAGGTAATGCCTAATGCATTGAGAGTCGGAAAATATAATTCAGCTCAATTCAACATATCTTTTATTTGCAACTAAAAGCGTACAAAAAGGAGACACACATCTGACAGGTGACTTCCAGATCTTCCAGTATGCTCCTGGACTACTGAATCAAAAGTTAAGATAAGATCATTAAAAGGAGAAGATCAATCCATCTACATTCATATGAGTGATGTAAAGATAATGTAATTCTTTTATATTTCATAAGCTTACTTTTGCTACTGGTCTAACATAGTCTAGCATGGTAGATATAGGTGATGCGAAAATGAAATGTATATACATGTGTTACTCTATATAGTTGGTTATTTGGAAATATCCAAGTTGTTTCGCTTTTTTAGGGTCGTTTTCAAGCCTGAACATCAGTTCTCACATTCCAACTATTCCTATACCAGGAAGCCAACATGGAATTCACATAGTTGTATCTCTAACAATTATCAATATTTCCAAGAATAGCTTCACGATTACCTTTCTGTTCGCCCGTATCATGGGCCAATGACCTGGCACAAATATGCGCTAACATCAGTGTATTATACAAGGGTCAGGGCGTCAGAAAATGTACAATTGGCAGCTCTACACATTGAGTCAACTCTACCAAAGTAGGCTTTAAAAGGATAAAATCGAAGGTTTATCTGAGAATATTTGGTGTTGCGTCCAAGATAGAAATCACGAATGGTAATTTTAAAGCTAATTTTTGTTATAAATTTAGGTTATTTAAGAGGTTTTGGTGAAGGTGAATCGTAGATTTTCTGGTGATTTTACCCAGTATTATTATATATATGCGTGTGGGCAGCAAATCAACCTTACCTCTCACGATCTGCACGAGTTCTATCCCGCTATGTATTCCATCAAGGCTGGTTCCCCAAGGAATATCAACATACACAAACCTACTTAACATAATCCTTCTGTCTCTGATCCAACAGTTGATATGATTATCAGTTCTATATTTAACACGGATCAATATTTCATCATGCATCAATTTCTTAAGGGTACTTAGATTTAGTTAAGGTCATTGCTAATAATTGCTCTAATAATAGCACAACAATATATATAACGTTTTCAGTGGAGTCGATGGACTCATTATTTCTTCTTTAACAGAATAATGTCCAAGATTCAACTAACATATTTTATTTTAATCATTTTTATTCAGGTTGACGACCATACATCAGGTTTATTAACAGTGTAGACATTAAATATGGCTCCCCAGTTCACCATGAAGGTAGTCTACCACTGAGCCCATACATGGTTCAACTGTATCTTAATTCGATACCAACTTTTTTGTATTTTATATCAAAGGACAATAAGAGTGAAGAAAAAAAATAATAGAAGGATATAGTAAATAGTAGAAGATGAGTGACAAAAGATTATTGAGTCTACATACATTCTTCCTCAGACACAGCATTGCTTAGATGTGTGGAACTAGAACTGTGAACGGGAAAATGTCCGTTTATCACAATAATAATATATAGCAATACGTTATAGTGGAAATGTATATGGTCTGGACGACCATCTTTGTATATTTAGTGCTCTGCGAATGGTACATTTACTCACAACCTCGTCCATAGAGGTCAAGTTGTGTGGGAGTTGTTACGGCTAGGCAAGGCCCGTTTTAATTGATATACAGTAATTGAATTATTACGTTGTGTCATACAACGCCCTTCTATACAGGCTTGTAGGGAGACGTGTGTAGGCCATATATGAGTGAAGTCTCCTGAAAATGTACAATTTTCCTTCCCCAATTCTCTCAAATAACCTAAATTTAAGACAATAATGAAGTTCAAAACACAGTTCAGCAGAACTATAGACTGTTTTTCCTAGCAATTCCGAATATACATAGCTATGCCTAGTATTTATTATTTTCAGGCTAGTTTAGCAGCATTTATTTAATTTGTGGAGCTACTGGTTGTACAACTGCTTGCGAACTAAACCCATAGATTCATCCATCGTCTACCCTAGAAGGATGGAAATGTTACCCATATTACAAGTGACATCTGAATTAAAGGGATTAATCTGTATTCAGATTGATCCAATTGTTTTCATGTCAACTGCCATCATTGAACAAATGTAATATCAGCAGTAAATCGTGTAACTTAGAGTATGTGTTTCTACTCGTCTAAACTGTATGTAACAAATCTGCCCACTACTACACAACTGTACTATAGCAAAGGAAGGCCTAACCCCCCCCCCCCTCACCTCCTCCATCCCCTAATGCAGGACAATCGACCCCGTACAGCAATACTCGAGTTGAATCCTATGGTCCTACGGCGAAATGTCTACTGGTAGTTGTCCATCTAGATATAAAGCTTTTTTTTCAAACATAAAACAAAATAGAACTACTTATTATGTTATGTAACTTTAAGTTAACATCGTTGGAATCCTCTTGTTCTCATCTTTTCAAATAGAAGGGTATCTCCAATTTCTTTTAATGCGAATTATGACTCATTTGTCTGTGATACCTTATGAGAATATGAGAATATCTATACCTAAATACTTTCTCAAGATGAATAAGAAATAGCAGGTGGAATTGAGTCCACTCCTTAAATAACATCCTACATCTATCGATTGAAAGCTGATCATTGAAAGGTGATAATTGAGAATTGAGAAAGGTGATAATTTCAGAAGTCATGAAATATGGATTTTCACCAAGGGCGGTGTTGAGGAGATTATGTTTCCTCCTAATATTGTCTTAAAAGTTGACACGTTACAATGCTGCACACGCGTAGAGCTGTCTGTGACACATCACATATGTTTCACCAAGCATAACACTTGTATATTTAACCCACAGGGAAAACAATGTATCCATGTCAATGATGCTGAGAAGGCCGCTCTGCCCTGGCTGTGGACAATGTCAAACCAACACTTTAAAGGGCCTAGTCCACTAAGCCAATTCTCATGCGTTTCTCACGGAAATTAGTGGAAAAGGACGGTCCTCTGCGGCGCAAAATTGCACGAGAATAGGCTTAGTGGGCTAGGACCTTTACCAATATTTCCCAACCTTTTTCAGATCTTTATATATTTTGTATGCCATAATTTATTGACATAATGCTTTTAAGTATAGATTTCTCAATTAGACCATTTACTACAACTTTTGGGCGGCATTTTGGCCCAAAATAAAATAGAACACACACACACTATTTTGCCGCTGGACGCATGATAAACTGTCGAGCTCTTGTCATGAAGATGATAAAAAGAAGAAAGGAGAGCGCGAAGAGAAACTGGCTGTAGATGTGACCTCTACCTTGATCAGCGAGGTCAAGGAGGTCAAGAGGTCAAGGAGGTTGTTGGCGCTAAGCGTCAGACCCTACGCTGCCCTGTAATATGTGTTGGTATTACAGACTATGCTCGGCGAAATGATGAAGTCGAAACTGACTTTTGCTGGGAGATGGGTTTGGGTTTATACTGGGAATGACCATTACTTACATGTAGCCTACACCGGTGTGGAGGGTTGATGCTTGCGTTAGCTGCCAATGTGATCAGTTCATGTTGTGTATTATTCCATAGATAAATAGATATTTTTATTTCGGTGTACAGGTACGTATTGAATCCAGGCATACATTATCTGCAGATTGCAGGTCTTCCTACCCAACCTCTTATTCCCATTGACTATCCAATACATGTTTAAATAATTACATGCTTAATGGACGGTAACGCAACATGTCTACTATCAGCAATTAACAGTATAACTGTTCCATACTACCTGGGGTAGTACTGCTGTTATAATGTTTATACAAGAATTTGAAGTCAAATGGCCATATTCTCTCGGCCGATGAGTGATAATAAGTGAGGCCTCGGCAGGAAAGGAGTTTAGCAGGTACCCAAACTATAAATGGGGACTTTTAGATGGGTATTGATCCTGTTCATTCCTCTTCCCAGCGTCTTTCATACTACCTGGGGTAGTACTTAACACGACGATGATCGTGGCATAAAGCTTTATATATATATGCGGTAAGATACATTTGACAATCAATCATACATATTACATAGATGTATCTGACAATCGAAAGCACATATTACATAGATATTAAGATAATTGATTGTATATCAAGGCATGATAACGAGGCCTAGATAACGGTATTCTTTTGAATAAATTAATCGTTAATGAACGATGAGTCAATGAGTCAATTAATGAGTCAATTTAATGTACTCTGTTTTAATATAAATACTCATTCATTGGGTTCGGGAGTTTTGCTGGTGTATCGATATGCAATTTACCTTAAATAGGTCTATATATTAGTTATTTATTAAAGTTATTTTGATCCTGTTCATTCCTCAGCATTAGTTGGAGCCTTTCATGAGTACGATACTTGCAAAGAGAACAAAGGGGAAGGAGTATACTAGCCTAAAGACCCATAGGCCTTGCCCAACCCTCTGAAATCAGCCCTTCCCACAATCACCCGCCTTCCCTCAATATATTGGTCAACGATTGGCTCAGGCGTGGTCACGTGTGTGATCACATGGGCGGATAATAGTAATCCTGCCTCCCTGGCAGGAGAGGGATAGATGGAGTTGTTGCGGATCCGGTACAAGCAGTTCATCATGTGATGGTGGATGAAGGCTTGTGCCTTTAGACAGATTTTAACCCCAGATCTCATTTAACCCAGACAGCCGTCTTAAAGTTGCACTCTCAGCTATTGTTGTTGTTGAAACATTTATTGTGCAAGCTTAAGCAATATCAGGGGGTCTAAGCTCCCCACAGGTGGGAGGATTTCAAGCCCAGCTGGATAGCAGCTTTTACCACAAAAAAACACACCAACTTCACTCATTTCCTGAAGCCTTCATGCTGTCGTTTATTTAGCAAAAACATGCAGTGGAAAAGTTAGCTCCAGATTCCTGAACATATATTAGCATTTTTATCTTTATAATACTTCACTCCCAACTTTAATAAAAATGATTCCTTTTTGGTTCATTTAGAGTTATGTCTATAAAGTAAGACTATCAACATGAGCTGAAACTAAAAGAAATTACCGAATTTACTGCTTTTATATGTTTATACAAGAATTTGAAGTCAAATGGCCATATTCTCTCGGCCGATGAGTGATAATAAGTGAAGCCTCCGCAGGAAAGGAGTTTAGCAGGTACCCAAACTATAAATGGGGACTTTTATGAAACGACCAGACAAATACTTCCAATATTCTGGTCAAATGACTTTTAGATGGGTTGGAAAAGAATGGAACAAAATGTAAAAACATCTTTAGTTTTTGACCGACGTTAACTGAGAGTGGAGCTTTAACACAGACAACGCTCTGAACTTAAGTAAGACAACTGACTCCAGGTACAATCATTTACTTGTACTCTGGTTAAGAATACATTGTTACCAGGTGATTCAATCTTGCTGGCCCTATAGGAACTATTCCATGTTAATCATGTGCCAACGGGGCTCTCCCAGCAGATGATTGAACTGAATGTTATTGTCAGAGAATAAGTGCAGACAATATTTCCAGGAGAATGTTCCCCATCTCCATATGTGATGTGTTACACACAAATGAGCCGCAAACAAATTAATTCTGGGATAGAGTTGTATTTCAACAAATGGGATTAGGCGGATTATAATGTTATGAATCTTTAGCATATTAAATTAGCAATGTTTATATCTTTCTATGTTTGAGAAGAAAGTTACTGATATTTATTGATGGACAATCACTAAAGTATTTAAATATACTTCTTAAAGATGACCTTAGAAACGCAAAGCATATTGCATACCAATATTAAATATACAGTCTTGACATTTGGTATATGTACTGATATGAATAGGAACACTAAAAATGCCAAAAAGCAGGACATTCACACGGAGAGTGCTCGGGGGTAAAAAACACTTGGAAAAATATCAATTTTGCGACTTTAGACTCATTTTCCTGTAACACATCACAAATGTATACGCTTTATGAGATCCACCCAAGGTCACCGACACAATATATTGTATGTTAGGACTTTCCTTTTGGATCTTTTCCGCTAGATCAGCAATGATCCCCCCACCCCTCTCCCCATCATCATTTATTTTCTCGGTCTGAGATGCCGATTTAGTATGAGCTTGAGCTATAGGAGGGCATGCAATACTTCAGGCGAGAACAAAAACACTGCATGCAGGGGAGTGGAGGAATATCGGTGGCACAGAGCAAATTACGAAGAAAAGTCTAGCCGTACCGCCGGTGATGCAGCCATATCATATGTCATACCCTCAATACGTCAAGCAGGACCAATTGTCATGTGTCACAGAAAAATGAGTCAAAAGTCGAAAAGACCATTATATTTTAAATGGTGAGATCAAGTGGATTCCAATGATGGTAAACATTATATTAGGACATCTAATAAGTACTTCTATATTTTGTTATGAGTGAAACAAAATTGAAAAATCGTATTTGTCAGGTTTTACAAGGCTTGTCAAGGCATGACAAACTGGTCGACAGACTTCTGAAAATGAGATTATTATTAAGATAACTTCCGTTCCTAATGAAGGATCTCACCGTTCGAAACTAGTAGGAAAATGAACCAAGGAATCAACATATGTCCCTTGTTGTTTTTGTGTATTTACAACAACTTTTCACCAAGATGTTTCTTACTGTGACTCAAATGTATGTGCCACAAGTTGTCAGATATCACCAGATGGTGATTAGTAAACGTTTAGGTCCTTGGTTGCTAGACAACCATTGGTAATGCACTCAGGATCCAATCAAACATCAGCTTAAGGTCATGTGATCAGAGTGCTCACACGAGGCGGGAAAATTGGGCGGGAAATCAGGCACATAACCGTCAGTCGACACCTGGTGCCTGTCTTTCAGCCTGCTGGTTGGGTGCCTTTGTCTTTTATCTTATATATAAGCTTATATGATGTGTCACAGAAAAATGACTCAAAGTCGAAAAAAAGTTAATGTAAGATATCATCATAAATATTATTTGGAAAGATGAGATTAAGTGGATTCCAACGATGTTAAACATTAGGATATCTAATAAGTACTTCTATGCCGTATTATGTTTGAAACAGTAGTTAGTAATATTGCTGTGCAAACAATCACTAGTAAAGTAGTGAAATATATTCCATTAGGAGGTCATTGAAATGCATATGATTATATCTATTCAGTACACAACACTCAGTACTTTGAATTTGGTACACATATCCAGACAACTAAAAGGACTTGTCAACCCAAAGTTAAAAACATTCCTGCAACAAGTTCTTGTGAATAAAGGCTTTGAAAAATACTCACACAAAGCCAGTGCAGCTTCAATATAGTAGAGATCAGAAATGACAAAGAGTGACAATAAACACAATGGAAAAAAACTATACAAACGCTGATAATGTTTTAATATCTTACAGTTTTCTCAGGAGCCCTGGAATGGGAAATAAAATAGTTCTGAATAACTGACATGCAAAACAATATTGCCAAGGACGGCTGCATGTTCCATTGGTTGTTTATCGCCCCGGGGCCTAATTCTCAGATGATTGTATTTGCTTGATATTATATCAGCATCAGTCTGGGCGATAATTGGGCAGATATTGACTACGTCACGTGACCCTGTTACCTGACGGATGTGGCTCCCTCATAAATCTTGCTTGCTTCTACTCTATCTGCCCCACCCACCCCTGCAAGCACTCCTCACTGATCTCCCCCACTCTCCTCCCCCTCCTTCATCACTCTATCAGACGACTGGGGAGGATCGCGTTTCCTTTCCTTGGCTTCTATTTCATCCATAGTCATTTTTGATGTGACACAGAAAAGTGAGTTTGAAGTCGCAAAATGTGTGATGTGTGCAAATTTTGTGATACCATCGTATTTAAAAGATGAGATCAAGGGGATTCCAGCGATGTTAACCATTAATTTTATTATTAAGATATCAAATAAGTACTTCCGTGATGTCTGAAAAAAAAGTTAGCGATATTTCTGCATGGGCAATCACTATAAAGTAGATAAATATACTCCTTAGGATGACCTTAGAAATGCATATATATATTTAATAGTCTTGTAATTTGAGGTATGTATTCATAAGACTAACATCATCACACATCCAATACATGAAATAATTGTTGCACTTCTTTCAACTTTTTTCGACATGTCACATATAATACAAGATTGCATTATCATATCTGCTGGAATGTGACAGTCTAAACCCTTGCTAACGTAGCTACCTCCCACTGGCAACATGAACATGTATTGGTCAGAGAGGTCATCCGGTTCTCACCTCCAATTTCCGATATATGATCAATACATAATGTTACCAGCTATACTATAATACCCGCTTTAGCACTCACGCGAGCCAAACTCGATACAGACCAGACGAAAATTCCCATATATATATATAAAAAGTGTTTATCACACCACCCTCAGATACTGTGTTCTATATTTGGCTGTGCAATTGTAGAATAAGTATTCTAACATATCCGTTCTGCCGATCGTTTGGGGAGAATTTCGGGCTGAACAATTGCTATAACAGCAATTGTTATATTATAATAGTAAAGTAGCTAAATATACTCCATAGGATAACCTTAGAAATGCAAGGAAATATTTAATACATAGTCTTGACATTTGGTACATTTATTCTTACGACTCAAGGCGCTAGGTACCCCAAAAAAAGACTATTCTGACAAAGAGACCTTAGGAATAACACACTTTGAGAAATATCAATTGTGTGTCTTATGACTCATTTCTCTGCAACACATCACATATGTTCTGGCTTCATATATAATATATACATGAATAGTATTGACAATGGAGAGTTGAGTGAGAATAAGCCCTTCTGCTTTACAAATTAGGAAAAACTATGATTGATTCAGAACTCATCAGATGTCATTTCTTCGGAAGTACTGTCTTCTTCCTTTGACTTAGATAAACTTGTTATTCCACACTTTTGAATTATGCATGGGAAAATTAGCAATTCGGAAGACCTGGCTTGGTTCTGTGGAAATAATTTGGAAGCATAGTTTCATGAACATCTGCCCCGGCGGCTGGGACTGCATAGCAGCCCGCATAGGAGTGATTGAGTGACATCACGGATGATGGTACGCCTGACATACCAGCATTCTCATTAATGCATTGGCAGTTCCACTGTTCCTCCTCCCTCTAGATACTGGCCTTTTTGCTCGGTAATTCCATCAACACATTTTCGACTTCTTACGTCGCCATGTTTTATTCCTGTCAACCGACTGTATAATTATATTATGCGATGTGTCATAGAAAAAATACTCTAAATTTTGGTAGAATAGTTATATTTTTGAATGAAAAATTGTGCAGGAACTCTTTTTTAGGAAAGTTTTCATTTTTCGGATGTTTAGCGAATTTAGTAGTAGTAATAATAATAGTGATAATAATAGATTTGTATTTCCATAAGACATCTACAAATGTAAATGTAAATAAGTGTGGACTAGAGGTTTAATATGAAGAGATGGAAAAAGTAGCATTTTCAGTAATGTGTGCTGCACTCCAGTCGTAAATACATGGATCAAATTTGTCCGAGATCATCCCGAAGGCACATATTCAACTACTATACTAGTAATTGTCAATCCAGAAGTATAGGTAACTATCTTTCAAACTTAAAAGATATATAAGTACTTATTATGTTTTCGAAGGTTAACATCAATGGAGACCACCAGATCACATCTTTTTTAATATTGTGTCTCAAAATCATCTTTCTTGTGACACATCACATAATATGACGAATAAGGAATATTTGAATTGAATTGAATTAAATATATATATGTTCGACACAACATACAACATAATCTCTTTTCAATTTCATACAGCCTTACTGGTGGAGGCTACTTGTTAAGCCTCAGACTGTGTACACGTGTCTATCCTCTTCCATAGAATTTAATCAAATCGTGTTGGAAATTCATTTTCTGAATTCCTGTTCCATATTCTGACATCTCACGTCTGAGGGAGGATTCTGCTGAGCACTGCATGGTCTATAGAGAGTGTGTAGGCGGAGAGTAAAGGAGAGTGTGCAGACGGTGTGGGAGGCGGGTAGTGGGGGGCGTTACAGTTGCTTCTATAGGGGATTTGTATGTACATGTGTCACTGCCCATGTCTATCACAGTTCATGCTGGGATGGATTCGGTTCTAATCTGACATACAAATATTTAGCAACATATTTAGCACAAAATGGAAGGATCTTTTTTTAACTATAATCATAGCTTGTGTAAATGATCTATAAAAGCCAAATGCATTGTGGGAAAGATTCATGAAGTTTTGTTTATGAAAACATGTTTTCTATAGCTTTTAGACTGACATACAACTCCCATAAGTCCATGCGAATAGAAAGGCGGACATGCAAGTCCCCTATTGGAGCTGAATGCTCGCCCAGTCAGGTTAAAGCATGCTTGCTTAAGCCTCGTGCACACTCAGCCGCTTATGATGATTATTATTAATAATAATTTTCCTTGATGTTTATTGTGTTTCGTTCTGTAGAGCCAGGTCCATATACCATGGTCCCGAGGCACTAAATAAGGGCAGATGTTACTTTGTAGTTAGTCATGGAGAATGAAGTCATGTATGATGGAAGTGTCAGCTTTGCTGATGGGATTGTTTATTGCTGGATCAGACGATATCATCATTGAACTAGTAATATAGGTTTATAGGTATAGTATATGATCATATCTCTTTCCAAAGGAAGAAGAGCCTTCCAATAACAACCTGCAGCTTATGATTTGATTTATTTAAAAACATTTTTATTCAGGACCAAAGACATTACATCGCTGGTGCTATTCTCAGAATTGCATGATATTACAATAAATTTCTACGTGTTTTACATTCTTAAGGCATACTTCGCTGGTTGATATTACAGAAGTAGCAAGTTATACATAATGGAGTTGAAAAAAATCTTTTGCGACTATAGACTCATTTCTCTGTAACACATCACAAATGTGTAGAGCTGCCGATTGTAGATTTTCTGACGACCCTTAACCAGTACCATAAGGCACTGCTATCCTTTCTCTCCCACCCCACCCCACACACACACCTCCTTTATTTTCCCTTTTCCTATTACTTATACTATTGCTTTTCAAGCTGCTATTCATTGTGGTGTCTTCAAGACCATGAGCAGTACCTATAATAGCTCGGAGCAAGTCCTGCCTAGTTCACCCACCTTCTGTCTGCACCACCCTGCCCTTAGAGCTGCTGCCATTGCGCCCGCCTTTAATTTGACTGCCTGTGGCTCAGATCGTCAAATTCGCCTAGATTAAGCTGAAGTGACCCATACAAGCTATACATGAGTATATTTAGGCAATTGCCTTGATGCTGAATACCTGCTCGGTTATGTTGAAGTGAAATTTAAACCTCATTGCTGTCTTTAATGTGAGTTATTTGAGAGGATTAGTGAAGGTGAATTGTATATTTGTTGCTGACTTTCCTGCTGTGTGTACACTCTGTTTGAGACCTACTTAGAGTAAACATCAAAACGACCCAATGTAACCCTACGGCAAGCCGCTCCAAGTAGATCTCAAATAGAGTGTACGTATGCATGGCTGCTAGTCTAAACGCCTCAATCCGGGATGGCACGTGGCTATCGATCTAACGGCCTGCGTGCATGAATAAACCAAGGTGAAGTGATAGGTATGCAGGTGGGCGGGCAGGTGGGCAATGTCTATAGCACTGTAGTAGCATACCCCCATTCCACTCCCAACCTCGCCTTTTGAGGAGGCAACCACTCGATCCATATTGGATTCAGGCTGACGCTATATTCTGCTCTTGAACAGCTATGTATTATCCCCATACCAGCCCCGCCCCCCTCTCCCGAAGTCCCCCACCTGTTTACTTCCTTCTTACTTTTCATTATCTTTCTTTCTTTCTTTCTTTTCCTGTTGACTACATTCTGTTTTATTTACTTCCATCTTGATTTTGGTCCAGCTCCTTCAATCTCCACATACGTTGGAGAAATCTCTCGGTCTGTGTCTGCCTCTTATCTGTCTGTCTCTCTGTCTGGCTGTCTCTTTCTCTTTCTCCCTCTCTCTGTCTCTCCCTCCTCTCTCTCTCTTTCTATCCTCTCTCTTCTCTCTCTCTTCTCTCTCTCCTCTCTCTTTCTTCTCTATCTCTTCTCTCTCCCATCTCTTCCTCTATCTCTTCTCTCTGTCTCTTCTCTTTTCTCTCTCTCTCTCTCTCTCTCTTCTCACTCTCGTTCTTCTCTGTTTCCCTCCATATATCTAATACCTTTCTGCACCAAGCAGAATTAGAATATCAGCCACGTAGACCATATATCCGAGCGCACCTACCAACTATCTGTCTCTGCTTGTTTGATTCAAGCCAGGAGGCTGTGTGCTGAGAGGGCTGTCCTCTGTAGAGTCTGCAAGCAGTGTCAATCTACCTCAGAGCCTCCCATCACCCTATGTGTGTAGGTATATGTGGGTGTATGGTGGTGTGGGTGTGAAGTTCTCTGACCAGAAGTGTCTAGCTTCCATGCTTAATTTATATAATACTCCATGACGACCAAATAAGCGACCTGGTTACCTATTTCCACCTGAATCATAATGTTATATATATACTATACGAGTACATACAGTGGTATTGCGTCTAGTTTACATAATATGTATGTATCTCGTCACCTGTGTGAGAGCTGGTATTGATTTCTCTAAATGCAGAGCGTGGAGTGGGTTTTGTGGAGTGAATTTGATGAATGGAACAAGACTCTTTCACTCGTCATGTTTTAGTGACTGTGGAAGGCTTTGTACGAGCGTACATACATGTATACATGTGTACATGTACATACATACATGTGTATATATACATACATAGCTCTGTCCCCTGTAGGAATGTGGTGTAGCATCTGCCACCTGTCATACATGCTCTAATGTCCTGCTTATAATGGGTGAACAGGTCAGAAAATGTACAATTCCCCTTCGCCAATCCTCTAAAAAAAAGGTCCAAATTGAAATCATGTATAATTTACTTCAACACAACCAATTTATTGAATCAAGGCAATATCAAATATACTCAGATATACCTCGTGTTCAACATTCTCAGCCTAATTTAGCAGAATGTTTTTAATGTGCTGGATAGGTGATTAAGTACATATTATGCCGTCCTGACCCCTATATATCTGATATAATATAGAGGGCAAAGAGTTTATTCAGAAACAAACCCACTCTTTGATATCATACTGTACACCCAGGTTAGATGTCGATATTCTGGCAATACTATAGTATATTACACTCTGTTTGAGACCTACTTAGAGTAAACATCAAAGCGACCCAATGGTAACCCTACGGCAAGCCGCTCCACGTAGATCTCAAATAGAGTGTAGTACCAACCATCAAGTTATAGTTGACACATATATATATCTGGATTGCTCCCCATATCAACTAAATAGCCTCGGGCAATGCGGCGGCAGCAATTCGGCCGTCGGTCAATGTAAATTCTGATATGCCATTCATTACATCACTGTATGGAGCGATTATGGGAATACATTCCTATTGCCAAATGGCACTGCCGTAACTGGATGGCTAATCTACATGTATGTATACATTACACCTCTAATATGGAGGTGGCTGTACTCATTTCTGCAGAAATAACATAGAGTGACCTCATTGGTAATTGGCTGCAAATCCGTCCAAGGGTTGGTTTTATGGACAACAGTGATCTCCTACTAAGGGTAGATAGTATAAAGCTGCATTCTCAGTTATCACGACAGAAAGAATGTACGCACCTTATGGCTTATTGCCCTGAAGTTATCAATATTCTGCTGCTGTTATATGTTCATACAGGAATTTGAAGTTGAATCATATTAAAGCTGCGTTCTCAGCTATTATGACAAACAAAACATTACCGAATGTATTCATATTATGACCTATAAGGCTGAATTTTTCAATATTCTGCTGCTGAATCTACCTGTGAGCGATAATACGTGAAGCCACCGCAGGGATTGATTTGGGCGGGTCTCCGAAATATAAATGTGGACTTTTATGAAGCACTGTAGCAAAAACAAATGGGAGAAATCCTCCAAGAATTCAGTCAAGTGACTTTAAATGGGTTGGAAAGGAGTGAAACAAGTAGAAGATCTAGTTTTTGACCAACGTTAACTGAGACTGGAGCTTTAAAATCACGTGACAATGTTATGGTTTTGACCTAGATGGCTGAAGAAAACCTAGAAGGTCCCTTAGCTGATCTTTTCAAGTTGTTTTTATGATTATACATAATGGCAGTGTCGGAAGCGTTGCATGACTTGGACTACTAAATACTGAAGATTGAAATGTTTACCACAAAGTAGCCGTCAAATGTACAACCGGCTGTTTTCCTCCTAGAGTAGGAACACTGACCATGGCTGGAAAAGGTTGGGAAATATCCAATTGGAATTAGTTTACATGCGCCCAGTCGATTTAACAATAGTACCTGGCGTTTAATTGTTCTAATTTAACTAAACTCATGAACCTGTTTGTGCTTTATTATAGTATAAGGATAAAGTATAACATTACAATTATGAAAGAAAAAAATCGGAATAGATGATGACACAAAATTGCCATATTGCGTTTAAATCACCAACAGATGCAAAAGGCAAGCTTATCAGGGTCCACTTGGTTGAAAATTATAAATACTAGCATAATATATGAGTATATTTGGTATTGTATTGGAAAACCTGCTCGGTTATGTTGAACAGTATTTAGAACCTTATTTTTGTTTCAAATTTGGGGATATTTCAGAAGCTTAGTGAAGGCGAATTGTACATTTTCAGGCAACGTCATCCATTATATGAGAAGGCTATAGAGTGCCTTAGGATACTGCTGTTCTCAGATATAAAAAGAGACTGGGTCGAGCTGCAATTTTAGAAGCATAAAATCCCCAATTGGTCATTAAGGGGAACTCACTAGATCTAATGAGCTTTGCTACTAGAAGCCTTTGTCATGGTGACACTTGGCTACAGAATGTAGTGTGGGGCGGGTGGGTGGTCACAGACCCGGACTGAGATTATTATTCTTTTTCAATTTAAGCCAGCACGAGATTTCCTTACTGCACTGTCGTGATCCTTGATATCACGTTTTCATGGCTACTCGTACTGCAACTCCCCATCAAGCACCTCAATTATCGATCTCTTTTTAAGGTTTTACTTTTGCTTTATTTTATAATACACCGCGCTTGCTGACTAGCGGTAAAGGGCATGGGCAGTGTAGTCGGCGGTAAGTGAGATTAAAATTCGAACGTGACCTTTGTTAATTTCTCAGCCATTATAGTCAGGGATGGCCTAGAGAAGCCTGTGTGAGGCTGGCTTGTTGGATCATGGGTGGGGTTGCCTGAAAATGTACAATTCGCCTTCATAAATCTCGTCAAATAACCCAAATTTAAATAAAGAAATCAGGTTCAAAATACAGTTTAACATAAAGGGACAGATTGTTTGAATGAAGGCAATACCAAATATACTCAGATATACCTGGTATTTATAATTTCTCAGACTAATTTAGCAGAATTTACTAAATGTGTAGAGCTGGTGATTGTACATTTTCTGAGGCCCTGACCCAGAGTCAGTTTTTTCCCGTAACCACACGTATCTATGACTTCAACTTAATCTTCTATTAATTGTTCTATTTATAAAGTCTACTGCTGAACGCGTCGTGCTAGTGGCTTCCTTACTCAGCACTTTTTAATCAGTCTTTTATAATCAACTTAACTTAATTAAGCACTTGCCTCATATGTGTACTTTTTCATTGGGAATCAATGGATACAAGCGACACAAATAACCTGTATCATGCAATGCATAGGTAACATTCAATTTGCATTAGACATTGGTGCTAACAGAAGCAATCCTGTCCAGTCTAGGCTTAGAGTTGAGAGTGTCCCTCCAAACTTAGTTCTCGCTCCAAACCGCTACACTTGCCATTAATTTCCATAGAATTTTCACTATGTTTCGCTATGAATATCGGGATAGTATAATAAATATAAAATTACCCTCAGGTGATATCAAAGTTCCATATTACACTTGGGCAATCCGATTTTGTTTGTTCGCTATGCTCACATACTGCAATGGTTATGCCGCGTGAAATAAGAGACATAGGGATTGCCATGGGATAATTTTGTCTTTATAGACAAAATTCCAAATCATTGAGGAGGAAAGACAAGGACTGGTCCTTGTCTTTCCTCCTCAATGATACTGGACCTGACCACTTCATGGTTACTGACCCCAACGAAGGCTCAATTTTGCCAAGTCTTTGTTCAAAGCATGAGTCTTTGAGTAGTACGTATCACTGCATAGGAAATTAAATTTGAAATGAAGGATAGAGAGTGGAGGTCTGGTTCAGAGAATCAATTGGTTCAAATTAAACTGTATTTTGAACTTCATTTTGTATTGAATTTGGGTTACTGGAGATGGTTGGTGAAGGCCAATACTTATTGTACATTTTCTGATGACCTGACCCAACCAATAAAAGACAGAGAAATGAAAGGAGAATGGCCGTAGATATGACCTGAAGTGACAGGGTTAGGAATGGGAAGTTGCTTGTACCAAATGTATTCATAAATGGCGTTGATGGACCCAAGTGAATGAGATTGCCCAGGAATCTCACACTGCCTAATCTATGAGGGGATTGTACACTCATTATCGCTCAGTCCTCGTTTGTGGTTCAAATTAAACAGACTATACTACACATTTAGCCAAGATTTGTTAGGGGATAAACAAGACAAGGAATAACTAAACTCAGCTTCAACCTTCACAGCAGTTGGGTATTTATTATAGAAATCATTAGCTTTTTGACTTGAGATTCGAGGATAAATTCCCCTTCAGATAAGCCTAGTATAGTTCCTAATGAAAAAGGTCTTCGCCGAATAACACCTCGTTTAGAACTAAGGAGATTTCGCACTTACTCTCCTCGAGCGATGTCTGTTTACATTCATTATCCTATTGAATATGTGACAGGAGATAAGGCAAATAAGTAAGGCATCCAAAGATAAGAATTGATTTACCCATATAATGTCCGGTTCTTCTCATTTTCAGTGCAAATGTAATACGGGTTATTTGTGCTAGATAAATCTTGGCTTGGCTCCAAGCACCGTCACTCATACTACTGCCCATTATAGCCTTCCTCTTGATTTGTTGTAAGTAAAACATGGAGAATTGAGATTTTATATCTATATATATAGGCGGGAAATCGATACATAATTGTCGCTTAATTACTCTGCCAGTGATCATATTTCAACAGATCATAGAGCTTTAGATTGTGTAATAACTAACCCCATATTTCTGCTCCGATATTACAGGAATAAAGGTACATGGTCATTATATATTCGTGGTTGGAAGGCAAATCAGTGCTATGTAATATGACGTGATATTATCCAAGATAATCCTAATATTATTCATTAATTGGATAATAATATACTCCGTTTGGAGGGACCCTCTCAGCTCTGATCCTAGTCCTGAGAGGCTATCCCTCAATTTGCAGAGACTCTCGCAACTTTGAGCCTATATTAGAGAAGATCTCCCTCAGTTTGGAGGGGCTCTCGCAACTCTGAGCCTAGACTAGAGAAGCTTTCCCTCAGTTTGAAGGGACTCTCTCAAACCTGAACCTAGACTGGAGAGATCCTTTCCCTCAGTTTGGAGGGACTCAGTCAGCTCTGGGCCTAGACTGTGGAGATTGTGCCGTGCAAACCTTAGAAACCTCTAACCAAGCTACTAGATCAGCCTGTGTGTTCTCAGTTAGAATAAGATCAAAGCTTTCGAATTTTAAATTAAGAATTATGCTGTGGTCTCTAGATGTTTGCTACTGTTAAAAGCGCACCCTGTGTGTAAGCTGTTCGATATATGGCAACTTGTGCTCCACAAGTTGTATTCAGCCAGGATATTTAAGGAAACAAGCACAATATTAGACACTTCAAAGAGAATGATGCCATAATCGACTTCCAACACATGGCATATTCTACATTGAGAGTAGTGGGTTGGGGCACCTTTCCTGCTCCACTTTATCTCACTATCTATGAGGGAAACGACCCTTCCCATCAAAGCCATCAGTGAAAAGAAAATGCAAGCATGAAAAAATAGGGAACTGGTGGAATAAAAATGCAAGGAGGAAGGGAAACCAATGTATAGATAATAGAGGTTGTAGTTGGTTTGTACAGAGTAACACCCGCCACCTGCTTACTATTATTTTTCTTATACATTCGTTCTGCTATCTTACCAATACACTGTTGCTTCCTGATATTATCTATACTGATATGTTACTCCTGTAAGCCTGCTAGGCTCCATGTTTTACTATCATTGCCTTAAAGTGGTATTCTCTGCTATTATGATAAAAAGTCTTGCCAAATTTACACATTATTATGACTTATAGGACTGAATTTATTAATATTCTGCTGCTGTTATATGTGTAGGCCTATACTTGAAGTCGAATCGGCAGCCGTAGACAATAATTAGTGAAGCCACACCTGGAAATAATATGGGCGGGTCACCGAAATATAAATGTGGACTTTATATGAAGGCCTGTAGCAAAAACAACCAGATAAAATACTCCAAGACTCTGGTCAAAAAGGTTTTTGGCAAATGTTAACTGAGACTGCAACTTTAACTGAGCTTTAACGGTGACTGCAGCTTTAACATACTGCTGCACATCGTCTTCATCTGTCCATAGCCTTTAAGACCGTTTGGGTGCCATTGAAGACTCGGTCTTGTCTCCATCTCTGTCTGTTCTCTATCTCTAGTGTTGACAAAGGTCACATCTGTCCACACTTGGATCTCATCCTTTGTCTGCCCACTTCTTCTTCCTTCCTGTACCGTCCCTTGTAGAATGGTCTTTTCAAGTCCTCTTGATCTTGAAATGTGGCTATAACATTTTAGTTTCCGTTTCCACAGTTGCCAGAAGTTCTCCATATAGATGAATGGTCGGCTGTATTGTCTCATTGGTACATTTGCCCCTGATATGAAGGCATTTGCCCAAACATCTCAGCTCCATAACTCTCTTTCTCTCTCTCTTTCTTTCTGTCTCTCTCTCTCTCTTTCTGTCTCTCCTTCTCTCTTTGTTTGTCTCTACCATTTCTCTCTCTCTTTCTCTTTCTCACTTCTCTCCCCTCCGCTCTCCTTCCTTCTCTCTCTCCTTCTTTCTCACTCTTTCTCTCTCACTTCTTTCTTCCCACTTTTCTTTCCCTCTCGTCCCTCTCCCACCCCCTCTTTCTCTCAAGAACAACCTTAAAAACGCAAAGATGTATTCAATACACAATCTTGGAATATGGTAATACAACTAAAACCCTTAAGCAACATGAAAATGAGAACATTACTAGCAAGATTTCCCGTGGAAAAACATTTGAGAAATATCCATTTTGAGACTCATTTTTCTGTAACACATCACACATAGGACAACATACCACTAATAGCTACAACCAGTACAACTTTTTTTCTTTCTTTTTTCGGGATCTACTCGCTTCGTCTAATCATTACAACCAGTACAACGTGAATGGCCTTCATTGAGGCATTGTGTAGGGGGTTCATATATTACGATTAGGTAAATATATGGGTATGCCTTAACTAATAATTTAACCAATACCTATTATGAGAATATAGTGAATGCACCGCTGGTGAGAAATAACTCTAGCTGACGTACACCACAATATTTCCGAGAAGGCATGCCATTTATAAACAAGTGAAAAGTTACTTTCGCGGCAGAATGGACGTCAGACTTAAGCTTAAACGAACGATTTACTTGAGCGGAATGTATTACTTATCTTGAAGGGGATATAAACCAGGTCTCGATATAAAGTACTTTCTGGCCTATTATTTTCATTATTGGGCCAGATCTTCAGAAGATGTACAATCGGCAGCTTTACACATTTGATAAATTCTGCTATAAGGCTGGCAAGTTATAAATACTATGTAAAGCTGGATATACTCTCCATTGCTGTGGTTAAAAAGAGACCTGTTCGGCTGTGTTAAACTGTATTTTGAACCCTATATTTTGCCATGAATTAGGGATATTTGAGAGATTTTTTAAGGCGAATTGTACATTTTCTGACCATCAGACCCTTCTGTTAAAGGAAGGGCGAGTGGCTGGCTTAGGAACTGCCAAGTACAAGAAATAATTACTTTAGTAGAGAATAATCTTGCCTTTCAAGGATCCTTTTCCACCTCGTTTTAACTGCTTTCTTAAAGACGTCCACTGAGCCGAGCCTGAAGTAATAAGGTATTTTCTCAGGATTAAATCGTCTGACAAATACCATAATTCATAACCGATGTGGACGGATCTGGAGAGATTTTCAGGGTCATGTCACCTGAAGGTGTACGATCTGGAGAGATTTTCAAATTATTCTCGTACACTTTATATATATTTTATTTCTGACTGAATTATATCAAATTATCAGCGTTGTGGATGGTACAATTTGGTCTGGCTTGATTTTTGAATATCATGGGAATGTGATTCATATCTTTTCTTTTTGTTAAATAATAATTGTGTATTTATCCAGGAATGTTGAGGGTTTTCATTGTGCCCTGACTAATATCGGTTTATTACAAAAGAGAAGGATGAACATTAAATTATATAACACGAAAAAACGAAAGACATCGAATACCTTTAACAACAGTACATGTTTCATAGCACTTTGAATTCGAATAGAAAGGAAGTCTGTAGATGGTTAGCTAGTCAATAATACAAGGATTTGAGTGTGAGTTTTGAGTGAGGAACATTACAGTGGCTGAACAGTAGGATAAATACTTAAATATTTATGACAAAATGGATCAAAGTTCATAAAGGTCAATTAGCTTCTTAGCTTGTCAGTTTCTTCTCGTTAGGACTTGTCTTTGGTGGGGATGGTTCAAACGGACTCAATGTTCTTCTAGGGGCGATGGGAGAGAATTGAAGCACATGTTGGGCATGCAGAATGGGCTGGTCAGGGATTAAAGGTGAATTCTTCTGGAAGTGCATTTTTTGTCCTCATCAATAGGGGATTTGACATTTTGAATATTGATTCGTATGGAATTATGGGAGTTGTATAGCAGTGTAAAAGCTGTGGAAAACATGTTATGTTCAGCATGGAATATCTAACAGTGATCTCATGTAAGTAACCATGTGTTGCACATGTTTCATGAAACAGGACTTTATCGTTCCTATCATGCATTTGGTTCGTATTGACATGATATGATATATTTTCATATGATATTGGTGGAAATATCTTGGCACTTTTTTATACAAATGTTGCTAAATCTTTGTATGTCAGATTAGAACTGAATCCATCTATCCCAACATGCACTGTAACAGACATGCACATGCAAATAGCACATGTAGCACATGCAAATCCCCTAGTCTCTCAAATAACCCTAATTTTAAGACAACATTTTTGTAATGCTTGTATTGGCTACATTAAATATATATATTTTCAAGCTAAGCAATATCAAATATACTAGGATAATTTTACAGACTATTTAAGCAGAATTTACTAATGTGTAGAACTGGCAATTGTCTATTTTCTGACAACCTGACGCTGAAAAACCTTAGTTATATATAGTCATGTTGGCTTATGTAACATCATGCATGTAGTCATGGCCCAGTGCTTCCATAATATCAGACCTGGGTCATCAGTACCACGCCACACCCCGGGCACTGTTAACACTATGCATAACCCCGCCTATGGGTCAAGCTAAACTTAGCCAATCATCATTAGCCGGATATTTACCTCGCCTATTGGTGGAAGCAGGGCCAGGAATTGGCGGAACGCTACCATCTGGCTGCTTGGTTATGTCGGTGCTTGATTGGTGTGAAATTTATGTTTGTAACTCTTTCTAAAGGTTTGCTCGTTATCGGTTAATGCCCAAATTGTTTAGTCAAACATGTACATCCCCATCCGGATGATCTTCCAATCGTTATAATTATCGTCACTATATAAACACAAACAGATGAGTTCATATACAATATTATATGACACCTGCATGCTAGAACTACGTGTCATACATATTTTATGAGAAATCGTTAGGATAATTTATTAACACCAAGCATAAACAATGCAGGAGTTACAATGCTGACATGCTCACTCGTTCAGTCAGTATATTGTAGAATGATTGTTCTATTGGGTAATCCATTGCTCGACCTACATGTCTGATAAGTAGATGTTGTTTGATATTCAGGCTTATCAATACATTAGTGATGTATTACAGAAAAATTAGTCATACGTCGCAAAATCGATATTTTTTAAGTGTTTTATAAACAAGAACTCTTTGTAGCAATGTTTTCATTTTTGGCTTGGTTGGCCGCCCTTGTCGTCTGAATATGTACCAACTTTCAATTACTGAATAGAAGTAATTCAAATGACATCCTAAGGGAATATATTTGACTACTTTACTAGTGTTTGCCCTCACAGAAATATTGTTCCCTCTCTCTTGCTTCCCTCTCTTCCTCACACCCCCTCATACAGGTCTCTCTCCCACCCTCTCTCCTCGCCCACTCTCCCCTTTCTCCCCTCATTCTCTATCCATCTCTCCCCCTCTCTCCCCCTCTCTCCACCCTCTCTCCACCCTCTCTCACCCTCTCTCCACCCTCTCTCCCCTTTCTCCCCCTCTCTCCCCCCTCTATCCCTCCCTCCCCCTTAAAATCCCCATACTCTCTCTCCCTCTTTCTCATTCCCTCTCCCTCACTCTCTCTCTCTCTCAATTTGTTTGTTACGATTCTGGGACAGCCTTTCTGACCAACAGGTGCACATGAACCTGCATTCACCGGGAATCAGCCCCCGCACCCGCAGATAGAGCAGCTAATAAGCATCAACCCGGGCTCCGAGCTGTTCCCAATCCCGCTCTATTTGTTTGTCCTGTGTACCGAGGTTTGCAACAGTGGCTCAGGCTGGCTTTAGCATTATAGGAAGGCAGATTCCATGATGGGTAAAGTCGTCTGACAATGTACACCAAATGTATATCAATTCTCACAAGTAACCTAGATTTAAAACAAGAATTATAGTTCGAAATACAATTGAGACACAACCGAAGAGATTATTTCCCAGATCAACACAATACCAAATATTCTAAGATAAACCTAGTATTCATCATTTGCAGCCTAATTTATTAGAATTTACTAAATGTGTAGAGCTGGCGATTGTACATTATCTGACGATCTGACCACCTTGAAATAAGTGACTACATTGTATTTGTAGCAGAGCCAGGTTGTATACGGGTACCAGGGAGTACGCCTCACATGCCCACAGAGTGTTTTCTATCATGTAAAAAGCATCTGTTTCATTTTCTCTGTTAACAAAACTATATCGAATGGGAACACACCCAGCGGGATCGCCAGGGCTTAGAGTGAGATGGTAGAGATGTATGTTCACATACAGTCTAGGTTCACAGTTGATAGAGTCCCTCAAATCTGAGGGATAGCCTCTCGATCCAAACCAGAAAATCCCATTAATTAATCCCAAAATCCCAGGCAAGGAAAGCCATTAGCGCAGTAGGCGTCCAATCATTGACTTATCATTCTTATCTGATCATATAGGTTTGTGCCTAAACTGCATAGGTATTTTCAGGGTTTAAACATGGGGAATTTATCAGAATTTACTCCGTCCAAAGGGAAATGTCAGACCAGTAGATCGCTTACATCTGATATGCCTTAAATCTAATGAAAACAATATTAATGAATGATTATATTATATACATGCACATACCATATACAGAGAAGTCTTGAGTGACTAACAAGGTTTTCCTGCACATTAATTCTAACTCAAAGACGCAATATATTGAAATCACATGGCATATCAATAACATATCTTGAATGCAATATGGTTTCTTAGGGCAAAGTATGAACAATAGTGTAAACGGCTGGATGAGTCAAACGAATCCAAATAGTATCACCATTTACACTTAAGAACGTTAATTCCAAAGATGAGTTGAATTAATAGATTGTTTTGGGGAAGTCAGATAGAGATTAGTATATCAGCTATGGCCACCTGCACTGATTTGACTACATTTCTGCCAGGAACCACAGGAAACGAGGGAAGTATGTGCTTCTGGTTTATCTCCTAGCCTACATAATTTGTCGCAATATATCTATCATACGATGATGATCTGAGGCAGTCTATTTTCGGACTAAGAGCCACATATTTATAGTCGTGCAGAAGCTGAAAATATCTTAAGTGAGTTTGTGTATTTTTCTGTGTATGAGCACGAAAGAGAGAGAGACGGCAGGAGAGAGAGGGGGAGAGAGGGAGGAGAGAGAGGCGGCAGCGAGAGAGAGAGAGAGAGAGAGAGGGGGGAGACGTGGGGGAGAGAGAAAGAGGAAAGGGAAGGGAGAGAGATTCAGGGAGGGAGACAGAGAAGACAGAGACAGAGGGTGTCACACATAGAAGGAGAGATAGAAGAAGGGGGAAAGAGAGACAGATACAGAGACAGACAGAGGCAAAGGAAGAAGGTAAAGTTGTCAGAGCGATCTCCTCGTGTCTATGGTAAACATAGTTGTTGAGAGGTGAATATCCTACCCCGCCATATGCATGACATTAACATCTGAAGAATGACTGGTGGAAAAAGAGAGTGAGAACTGGGAGGCTCTCTTGGTAGGAAGGTGTCTAAGGTGCAAACTGAGGCAGAGCAGGAGCAGGCACGAGAGGGAAGGAAACATATTAGATCGCAGTCCCCCTCCTGCCAGGGATGGGGCGAGGAAAAATGGAAAATAAAGAATTGAAATGCGGGAAGGGACTTCCTTGGCTGTTTTTACATGTTTTTATCCTTGGGGGAAATCATCCAGGAAGAGCAAACTGGGATAGCAGTATACTCGTCTCTCGCCTATATGAAGTATGATATTCATACACAATAAAATAATATTCATAGTCATAGGTATACATATTCTAAGAAATGTGATGTGTTAAAGAAAGAGACACAAAAATGGTATTTTTCAAATATATTTTCCACGAGAATTGGCCATAGAAATGTTTTGATTTTTGGGGTGTTTAGTGCTCTTACTCATGTCAGTAACTCTACTAAATTTCAAGACTATATTTTATGTGACTCTGCGTTCCTAAGGTCATCCTAAAGATGTATATAAATAATTTACTACCGATTGTCCTTCCGGAATATCAGAAAGTGTTTTTCAACATTAAACATTTGTTTGACACCGCCTAATACAATCTTTTGAAATGCGATTATATCTCCAAGTTATAAATATATACTAACTTCGAGAAAACATATTGAGACTGAGAGATATAAAATGGGGTCAGACAGATGAGTGACGGAAAATGACACTCGACCCTGCCAGAATGCATATTCTGCAAACCCAGGCGGGGATGAGTCGCTCTCTACCTCCTCCTGAGCTCTTCAATGGCTCTAGTCGTCCATCTTGAGCATGTCAGCGTTTACAAATATTTACTCATGCTAGTGAATAGTATCAAATACGCGCTACTGTGACAATAGAGAGAGGTGCTCTCCAGGGCGGGAGGAGCTCGGAGCTGGAGTAAGAGCTGCTCTACCCCCCCCCCCCCCCCCCACCACTCCCCCTGGAGTCCACCCCCCCCTGGAGTCCACCACCACCCCTTGCCACTGCACTATGAGATCAGGATGTTGTGGTTTCCCCATCATATAGTAAAAATGCACAGCAAGCCTATCTTGGGTGGTTGAGACTGGTATGCTTTCCACATGGTAGTATATATATATATGGGTCAGATCGGCAGATAATGTACAGTCGCCAGCTCAATTCTTGTAAATTAGGCTGAACAATGATAAATAGTAGGTATATTGGGTAGGGTGTTGATTCAAACAATCTGTTCAATTATGTTGAAACGTGTTTTGAACTTGAATGTAGTATATGCTTTCCACATGGAAATTTATGGTCGAGATCGCCTGGAAATGTACAATTTGCAGCTCTACATAATAAGCAAATTATGCTAGTTTAGGCTGAAAAATTAGAAATACTAGGTATATTTAGATATATTTGGAACTGCTTGGATTTATCCGTTTAATTATGTTGAAATATATTTTCGACCACATTTTTGTCTCAAATCTGGGTTTGGACATAAAGATACATTAATTACACAGACTTGAAATTTGAAACGTGCATTCAGACAACCAAAAGTGCTAGATACCCCAAAGATCAGAACATTGCTGCAAAGGGATCCTGGGGAAAAAGAATTTTCAATAACATCAATTTTACGACTTTAGACTCATTTTTCTATAACACATAACATTTGCGTTAATAGTTTCCAATTCCGTTAGTAATACTGGATATGAATGCACTCGTCTAATTGTTGGTAACGGAATGAATCTTGTGCTGTCCGCCTACAAGGAACAGCCACTCTTTGGTTTGGTTATCGTAGATGAAAAGAAAGGTCATGTCTCGGTTGTATGCTTACACCATTCTGATATCAAATTGGACATCTTTAGTGCCAAGCTAAATGACCGAGATTTGGAACAATTGATTGAAGTATTGGTTCATAATTTGTGCACTCTCCCCAGAAAGTTCTGGCGCCCTACTTGCCTTTGAACTTACTATTCACGGATGCCCCCTGCGTCCGTCGGAGAGTTCACGTTAACAGTGGAACGTATACGTACTCAATCATTATTATGCTCATTTCTGGCAGAGGGGTTATAATATATCATCTACGCAAGGTTCTGTTCGATTGAGGGAACATGGAGAAATGTCAATGAGAATGAGAATGTTAGGAGCTTACTTACAGCCAAACATGCCATCAGTCAAGATACGGGCCATGTTTATATAATCCATTCACCACCAGTCAGCTCTATTTCTTTTGCGAGGAATTACTAACAGTCTGCCTCTTCATCTTGAATCGGTTCCTCACTGGAAGGGACCAGACTGTATATTATATATATCTTACATAGTTTTCTCCTGCACAAAGTTTTTTCTTGCTACAAGAGCAGCTACGTTCGAGATTTGTCATTGTAAAGATCGTGTTTGTAACTAAACTTGTTGTTGGGTTGTTTGTTTCGCTAAGTTTGATAGCGTTGTTATTTTTGTTGTTGGGGGTGGGTGAAGAAATCATTGATTCCATTCTCAGCTATTACGACAAACAAAATCTTACCAAATTTACACATATTATGACTTATAGGACTTAATGTATCAATATGTTGCCGGTGAGCGATAATAAGTGATGCCATCACAGGAAAGGCGCTCAGCGGGTCTCCGAAATATAAATGTGGTCTTTTATGAAGCCCTGAAGCAAAACAAGCAGAGAAAATCCTCCAAAACTTTGGTCAAGTGACTTAATTATAGATGGGTTAGAAAAGAGAGGAACAAAAATAAGAAAATCTTTAGTTTTTGACCGATGTTACCTGGGAATGCTGGTTTGCTCTTCTCTCTTCTCCCCTATTGCAAAGCTGTTGATTGAATAAATAGGAAATGGAGATTGCAGGCAATGCATCTACATACACAAAGCAGAGCGTCAAGTCTCTGTGTACGATAAAATCAAAGGATAAGTGCATGCCGTAACCTGAAAAAATGGAAGACAAAATAAACCAAGATATCAAATCTATGTCATGATAAGAGCACCGACTTCTTGACTGCAGTCTCCCAGCTTATATACTGCCTTCATAGCAGGGTCAGGTCGTCAGAAAATGTACAACTCGCCTTCACCAATCTTCTCTAATAAACCCAAAGGTTAAGACAAAATTGAGATTCAGAATACAGTTCAATATAACCAAACAGATGTTTTGAGTCAAGGCAATACAAATATATTATAGTAAAATATACTTATAGCATTTATTTCTCAGCCTAATATAACAGAATTTACTAAATGTGCAGAGCTAGGAATTGTTCGTTTTGGGACAACCTGACCCAGCAGATGTTTTTCTTAGACTCCAGGGGCCCGTTTTATATAAGCTAAGGAAAGAACAGGTAGCGTATACACACAATGTTGTGTAGGAATTATTATTCTTGACTGCAGCTCTCCAAAATATAAATATGGAAAAACTTTGGTCAAATAACTTTCAAATGAGCTGAAACAGAACCGGAAAAAAAGTAGAAAATCTTTCATTCTTGACTGATGTTATTAGCTGAGACTGCAGCTTTAAGGGTTTCAGGGGTTAGATGTTTATACTAAGTAGAAGTGCGGCCCACTAGCCACTCCTTTCAAGTACCTTTCACTACTCTCTCACAATAGATGTGTTTTCCCAATCGCCAAATGGCACCTTTCCATGACCTTGGAATGTCCTAACCCGAGTGCCCCCCTCCTGGAATGATTTCATCTAACAATGCACAGAGACACCCTACGGGGACCATAAGAAGCTTTGCCATTCCTCGTCAAGACGAGCTGGGGAGGGTGTCACGGAGATTCAATGGCTGCTTGCTGTTCAGTTACTTCAGACTTTAACTGTATAAAGCCTAAGAGCCTGCAGCGCAGTCGCTCCATTCAAGCGTCTCATAGCTGTTCCAGATAACCCCCCGAGTCTCTCCTCATGGAGGCCTCAGAAAAACCTGAAAGCTCTTCTTTCAGCCTCCCTCCGATTTGGGATAATCACTTGGAATCGATTCAGGCAGGATGTGCTCCCCACCATGACGTCTTTTCACGTCGTCGTAGTCGCCGTCGTTGGCAAGGTGGCTTTTCTGCATGAAGAGAAGCATGTTTTAAACAGATGCTGTTAAAGACTGACATGCAATTTCTTGCCTTTCACCTCCTATAAATACACTAGTCTCAGGGCTGGAGTGTGGTGAGCAGTTGTAGATTAAGATATGTCAACCTTCCCAGCTCACTCGCCTCTCCCCACTGGGTCTAACGGATTTCTGACCCTGAATTGAATACCCGTAAAATGTTTTGCTCAACTATATTGTATCAAATTGTAATTAAAATTCATATCGATATATTTGCATGAAATGAGTGTAGGCCTAATATGTGGAAATAAAATAGCAGCGTTTATGGATGTGCGAATATTTGGCATGGGTTATTTATTATGTAAGATGTATGTGAGTCCGATCTCCACCATCCAAAGGTTTTAATTCAAAAGTTCCCTGACCGCTTAGCCATAGACTTCTGTGACTACTGCCTTTCTTAAAGAGAGCTATAAGGGTTACAGATAAAAACATGGACAACGTTGTTCTAAGATATACTCTTTATTTGAATAAAAAAAATGTTTCTAAACTAGATCAATTCAAATTATAAGAAGCCATGATTAAAGCTACATTGTCAGTTTAACGCCAAAACAAATCTCACCAGGCTAACTCATGATTTGACTGATAGGACTGAAGCTATCAATGCGTTACATGTGTATAAAATGATTTGAGATAAAAAACGTTGGAATGAAGACGTAGATCGGTGAGCGATAATGAGGTAAATCACCGCAGCAAAGGATTTTGGCGGGTCACTGTAATATAGATGTGGACATTTATGAAGTCCTGCAGCAAAATCAATAGGGTAAAATCCTCCATAATTTCGATCAACTGACTTTCAAATCAGAACAAAAACAAAAGCAGACAATCTTTTTTTGTTGAGCAATATAGAATGCTCAGAATGCTAGCTGTTAGCTCAGAATGTAGCTTTAACTGGGAGTTATGTCTTATCAAAATCAAGCTGATATATTTGTCCAAGCAGCTCCATGAACTAAAGATATTTTAGCGAAAAAGAGATATATCATTGATTGATACAGATTCATTGATACTGATATTCATATATGTTGACATAGGATCTAGAAAATCCCCATAAGGAGACATATATAGCCACCACCACCACTGTGCAACCACACCACCACCACCACCTCCTCCTCCTCCCCCCACCACCACCACCCCCACTGCCCCACCACCTCACGCAGGTCATACCTTCTGCTTCTTGTCTAAAAAAAACAAAGTCTTTATCGTGGGGCACCGCTCCAGACTATCGATTTTAAATCTGGGATTAAGAGGCACAGATTGATTATTATGTGGCTTTGTGATCTCTAAATCCTTTAGCCTGCCACCAATCAATACGCCTACTCCATTTCACCCTCTAAGTGCATTGATTGACTCTGTGAGTCTTTGGCCTCCCATCCGATCCCTGCTAGACCTCAGATTATTACCACCGTCTCTTCACTGAATACCAGACCTCCGCATCGATTACTGACAATAACAGAAATCTCAAGATGCTATCCTATTATTGGGAATGGGTCAGTCATAGCCCCGATTCTAAAGGAATTCTGCCTTTTCGCCCCGATCGATTTAGATAAGAGGGTATAGATAGTGAATTTAAGACTGAAACAAGAAAGAAATCGCCGAAATTTACTCGGGGAATAAGGCAACTGAGTGGCATTGATATGTGACGAGTGTCATATGATTGTGATGTGTTACAAAAGTGTTACATAACTCGCAAAAATTTGTATTTTTCAAGTGATTTATTCAAAAGATCTCTTTGTTAGATTGTTCTCAGGTATCTAGTGATTTGAGTCATATAAATACGCATACCAAATTTTGAGACAGTCTATCAACTGTATCGTTGCGTTTCTAAGCTCATCCTATAGAGTATATTTAGGCTAGCTACTTTACTAGTAATTGTCCACCGAGAAATATTGCAATTATTTTTACAATAATAGGGAAAAATTAAACATAAAACTCCATTTTAGGCGTCCTTATGTGATGCTAGTGGCAGTTTGTGCTTTGGAGCGAGAGTCTTTACCTCAGTTTTGAGGGACTCTATCCACTCTGAGCCTAGACTCTCAATAAATGAACACACATCTTCAGCAACATCCTGGTTCTACCAAGGCTTTTCCCATGAGCTTGGCTACTAAGAGGATTTCTCAAAACAAGGCTATTTAAAAAGGCATGGATTCATCGGTTAGAACAGTTTGACATGGGTTTTCTTTCAGAACAAAAACTGTTCACTCAGATCCTCAGCTTTGAACCCTTTTTGCCAAAGCATAGCAGTAGCGTATAGCGTAGAGGCAAGTGGGTCGCAATCAAAGTGTATTGAACCTGGGTGCAAGGCATCAATCAAATAGACAAGAAAACCTCTGAAACCTCAATGTCACGTGTAACAAAGCGAGAAATCGTGGGACAACGCGTGAAATGGTGGGTAATCTGTCCCCAGGCAGCACCCAGTGCAATTACTAACGACGACAGCCTACTTCTCCCTCCATAATTAGCCAGTCATAAAGAATATGGTGACAAGTATGCGTATACCACAGGCTTTTTATATGCATACCAAGCTTTTAATGAGAGATTTGCATGCATATAGCAGATCTAGAGCTCTGTCAATTTATTATACCTTTCTAATGGGTCATATGGAATGCCATAGGCTTCAGCATTGGCGTGCATAACACAAACAGCGGGTAATAAAGCCTTGTAATACCCGCTATACACTCGCCATTAATTTCCATCGAATTTTCACTACTTCTTTTGCAATAAATATCAGGAAAAGTGTAATAACAACCCTCGGACAACAATCTTCAAGTTCCATACTACACTACACGATTCTGTTCATTCCCTATACTCACTTACTGCAATCCCTAGGCCAGCGTGTAACATGGAACATCAAGATCGCCATCAGGCAATTTTGTCTATATTATATACAAGGTCCTTGTCTTTCCTCCTCAATGATACTGGACCTGACCACTTCATGGTTACTGACCCCAACGGAGGCTCAATTTTATCAAGTCTTTGTTCAAAGCATATATGACTCATTGAGTAGTACTTATCACTTATACCAAGTCCTTGTCGTTCCTCCTCACTGATACTGTTACTGAGTGTAGTGGGGGCTGGAATCTGCCACGCAGTCCTACTGCTAGATACTGACCTACCTACCTGACCACATCAATATGTGACAGTTATATCCAGGAGATACTCTAAACTGATCCCATTCCTCAATATACAAAATAATAATGATTATTATAATAGTTCTATTTCCACCATAAATCAATTATGTATAAATTATGGAGTAGTATGTGGGTAGTAAAATGCTTTCACACTGTGCGATATATGGATACCGGTCTTCCGGGTGTACCAAAAGATAAAGGTGTAATAGATAAAAAAGAAGTTTAAACAATACATAACATCAGAGAATAATAAAGTGTAGCTAAGAGATGGCAATAGATGAGGCATTACTAGAGACCAGTGGCAAATATATCATTCATTATAAATTTAGTATTATATGGGTCTGGTCTTCAGAATATGTACATATGGCAGTGTTAGACATTTAATCAACTTTGCTGAAATATTAGGCTGAAATGTTTAAGAGATCTGTTTTGTTGAATTGTATTTTGAACGTATTCGTCTTAAATTTAGGTTATTTGAGACGAATGATGAAGTCAAATTGTAGATGTAGATGTTTAATATTCACTTGACGAAAATGTAGACTACATGTATTCACCATAGAAAACACATCAAACCAAAACACTAAAGTTTGACATTTTACAACAAAAAACCCCAATAAACTCATATAATTGACACGTTTATCATTTAAACATTGTAATTGTTCTTGTTAATTGCTTGTATTCTGACTGTTGCATATAATCATCATTTTAATGTATGTTTTCTCTTCTTTCAGGTAAGTTGCATTCCTAACTCCTATGTATAGAGAACGGGTGGGTGAGTACTGAAGCCATGCTTGTTTGTTGTATCTATCCTTGAAAAGGGTTCATTGCTTAAACTAGCAATCACCTGAAAAGAAAATACATTAACATGTCAGACGTGAAACGGACTAGGCAATACAGTAGGAAACAGGGGAATACTGGCGAGTTCAATGAAAAGCACTCACAAAATGAAAAGTCAGATGCAAACTTTTAAAAAAACCCATGCCCCTAGACAATTCTATGGTTAGCATAGATAGCATGAGTAGAACAAATCACTCAGGTAGTGAGGACCGACAACAAATTAGGCAATGGTTGAAATGGAGATGCGCTTTCCTCCATTTCATATTTTGAAATGAAAAGTATTCTATAGGAGCTTTCGTTTAAGGGTCCGGTCGACCGAAAAAGCACAATCGGCAGTTCCACATAGTTAGTAAATTCGTCTACATTAGGCTGAAAAATAATAAATAGTAGGTATATCTGAGTAAATTTATTATTGTGTTGATTAAACAATATGTTTGGTTACGACACACTATATTTAGAACATCATTTATGTTTCATATTGAGGTCTCTTGAGAGGACTGTTGTACATTTGTCCCCTTAAATTGCACCCTGCTAACACACTGTAGGTCCCAACCGATATCTGCCGGCTCTGACGGGCCGATTATGTAATACCATTCAGCAAATGTATATTATGTATAACAGGCCATTACTGTTGTGCACTGTCACACCTAACCAAAACCATGTGTTTCATCATCTTGTCTCCCTCTCTTAATACCCAGCCTCTCTCTCTCCCTTATAAGAATCCACCCACTCAGTCACATCACAAATACAAAGCTTTAATATCTTTCCTCATAGTCGTCACACATTGATGAAATAAAGATGAGAATAGTTCTTATGGCTAGGAGAATACTTCCAAAAACGATTAAGTTAGTATATTTCACAATTTAAAAAAAAGTTTAAAGATGAGTGGACCACCTGCTAATTGATACTGACACCACTTGCATTCGGGGACTAATTGATACATGTTTGTATTAGGGATTAGGGTGGAGGAAACTTCCCCCTGCTGATAGTTCTCTGCGGACAAACCCAAGACTGAACACTATATTGTGGAGGATTGGTTATTTTTTTTTTAAAAAAACCCATTAAACAATACATTTCATGATGTAGTGCATCTATCATTTCAGGGGAATTCCAAATGAAAGAAATTCTATTTGAAATGATAAGGGAAGGTTAAAGGCTTGCCAAGGTGGTGTTCCCAGCCTGGTGGAAGGTTCGGGGAAATAGCAAGATAACAGTTAGGTAACCCTATCAACAGCTGTCGGGATTAGTGGTGTCCTGAGATACGGAATCGTGTCTTCACACCCGCCGAGCTCTAATCTCTCTCCCTGACTAATGAACGGTGATTTTGAAATTGCTTTCATCAATAGGGGATTTGCATGTGCCACTGTGCATGAGCATTACATGGTATGCTGGGATGGATGCAGTTCAGATCTGACATACAAATATTTAGCAACGTTGTTATCTAAAAATCCAAGGATCTTTTAACCAATATAATAGCTTGTGTAAATGATCTATGAAAACCAAATGCATGATGGGAAAGAAGAAGAGGATTTGCATCTGCGCATGTCTGTTACAGTAGATGCTGGGGTGGATTCAGTTGAGGTCTGATATACAAATATTTAGCAACAATTCTATCGAAAAATGCAAGAATGTTTTCACCAATATCATAGCTTGTGTAAATGATAATACAAAAACCAAATGCATGATGGGAAAGATAAAGCCTTGTTTTATGAAAACACACATAGGCTTTTTACAAGAGATCATTGTTAGATATTCCATACAGAACATGGTTTTCTACAGCGTATTGGCCATAATTACTCCCATAATACCACGTGGAACGAAATTCAAGATGGCGGCTCTGCAAGCCCCCTATTGGTTGAACAGAGTCTGAGCAGGTTTGACTCAGGCCTGCATCCCGTGCGTGGGTCTGGGCAAATAGTCGACCTTCACTCCACCAGTGTAAATGTTAACATTGCCTTAAAAACAGTGTGCTGACAAGTCCCATCTGTGAATTCACACATGATCAAGTGTTGGTCGGTCAAGTCATCAGAATATGTACAATTCAACTCAACCAATTCTCTCAAAAAAACGCAAATTTAAGACAAACTGTGGGTTTAACATAACATTTCAACATGACCAAACCGATTTTTTAAATCAACCTGGTACCAAATATACTCATATATATACATCTTACATAACATTTCTTATTTGTCAGCCTGAATTTACAGATTTGAGCTGTAGAGCGATTGTATACCTTCTGACGACCTCACCCCTATATCTAAACAGGCAACCAGTAACAACATAAACCTAAAAATGAATAACATAAAGCATGAGATTATTCCATGCATGTCAGGAAGTTATATTTGATGGCAGTGTACAACTTCTACTATATCCAAACAATAGCGCCGGGCGTGTTGTTAGCTTTTGTAATTATTTCTATTCACCGACATGTGTAACACAGGTGTGACAGGCCTATACCACTTGCGCATACATACCACTTATATTGCCTTAGCATTGGTAATTAACGTGACATTACGTTAAGCCAAACGCATCTTTATTACATACCCATGCTATATATGAGGGTGCAATAAAGAGGGTGTAGTATTAATACTATTTTTATTGTACGAGGACATCACAACAATTAGACCATGGGAGATGGAAATGAAAAGAAAACAAGTAACTTTTTCAGTGTTAATATTGAGCTCGCAGATTGTTATGCAACGGGGTTGTTGAAACCTGGTACCATCCATAGCCATGCTATACGAGGGTACAATAAACGGGGTGCAATGACAATAGTATGCCTATTGTATTCGTACACTAAAAATTAGAATTTATTTCTCTTTAGGAACGTCCCAATTTGCTTTAGTAGGGACCCCCTATGGTTGCCATAGAGGGTGAGCACCCATTTCCATACTAGATTATTATTATTTTTTGTTGAAAAAGTCGTATGCTAGAATTTAATAATATACATGAATACATACAACGTTTAGAAACTTCCTGGGAAATAGAAGTGAAAGAATAACCTAAAGTTTGATTTCCAATAGTAACCTTTGCTGAAGGCATGTAATGAATAAAGAATGGCACCTTAGATTGTGTTATTGAATATTTATTGCACGTGATTCTTTTCCAATATATTTCCAATTACTATAGCACCTCGTTCTATTCTCTGTTTGTATATAAAACATAGAGGTTGGAATATAACAAATGCTGGACTAATTTAGATGCCCGGTATTTCACTTTTGTTAAACTGCTTTCTTAAAATTAATGTGATTGGTCTTCCACATCGTCTTCTCCCTTCACGCCTTCTCGTGCAGCTTCTTGTTATTTAGAACAACATTCTGACTGTACTACAAAAAAAAACAGATAATTTGTATAGATAAGGTGTTAGGTGTGTAGGTGTTAAGCGCTTTTAGTCAAACCGCTATATGAACCCAATTTCATATCTAATGTCTCTGTACGTGTTTCGAAGGTCATCCTAAAGAAGTATATTTAATTACTTTACTAGTGATTGCCCTACGTAAATATGTGTTGTAACTATTTGTCCAAACATGCCATGATGAACAAACATGCAAAGTACTAGATTAGATATGCATGGTAAAGTTCAAAATCGTTAGAATCGGCATAATCCCACCTTTTAAAATATGGTGGTATCTAAAAATCCAGGTTTTTTTTCAACTTATGACTCCTTTTCCGATAACACATGACATCACATTTATATATATAAGTGATGTGTCACAGGAAAATTAGTCAAAGGTCGCACAAAATGGATTGTAAGATATCACCATATTTGAAAAGATGAGCTTTCAATGATGGTAAACATTATAACATCTAATAAGTATTTCTATATAGTTCTATGCATAAAAAAGGTTCCTTGATGGTCAACCACTAGTAAATTAGTTACATATACTCCTAAGGATAACCTCACATATGCATAGATATATTCAATCCACAGTCTTCAAATTTGATTCATGTATTCATGCTACTTGCAGCGCCAGGCATCCAAAATATGAGAACATTCCATCAAAATGATCTTGTGAACAAATCACTTTGAAAAATATCAATTTTGCAAAGTATGACTCATTTTTCTGTTACACATCACATTATATAAGCAAACTGACCAGAACATAATTATTCTACTTGCTGGGACAGTCTCCACTACTACTGCTATCCACCAGTAGCCGGTGGTAGTGGTGGACTATCCATCATCTCCTCCCCTCTATGTTTTATACCCTCTAGCACATCTTTAACCCTAAATACCAGCCCTTGGCAGGAGATCTATCTCCCCTTAAACTCAGATTATCAGCCTGCTTTACCCTGGCTCTCGGCCCTCCAGGGGCTGAAGCACTACCATAGATAATATGGAGATTAGATCAGTGTGAATGGTGCGATTTAACATCACATCCACATTGCATGGACAAGCTGATTACGGCAGGATGGGGGCGAATAGTCTTGGATAAATGAAAGCCTAAGTATGATATCTTGGGGCTTTTTATGTGTCTATCCAACCCCCATGCTGTGATAGCATGGACCACCTTTTCCTTGATACATCTAATCCACAACATCCAGAAGCATAAGCCTGTTTTTCCACAACCCCGGCCCAAACTCCCTTCACCTCCTCCCGCCACCACAACACCACCTAGCGGCGGAGGCACAAGTCATGCCAGTATTATTATCCGGGGCTGTAGTAGTAAGATATGTTTGCCAACAAAAATAACTAACCCCAGGTCGAGTGGATTAAACTCGGCTATACATGTAAATAGTCTCACCAGCTATATGTGGGGTCAGGTCGTCAGAAAATGTACAATTGCCATCCACCAACCCTCTAGATACTGTTGTAGAATTATCTCCCAGTCCAGCATTGTGTTTCTCGGTTATGTAAGGAATGTAACTACAAATGCACCTAGTATTTATAACTTTGCTGCCTAATTTAGCAGAATTTACAGTATGTGTAGAGCTGTTTATTCACAAGAAACGTTTGTAGGAATGTGATTGAACCTCTTAGTCGTCTAAATATGTGTATTAAATGTCAAGACTATATTATAATGAAAAGATATATAATGTATGCATTTCAAAGGACATCCTAAGGGAATATATTTCACTACGTTACTAGTCACTGTCTGCAGAGAAATATCGCTTACTATATTTCATACGTAAAGAAATACAGAAGTATTTATGAGTTCAACATTGTTGGGATTTCTCTGTAACACATTGATCACATTTTCTGCTGATCTGCGCCACCATGTATGTATGTAGCCTGGTGCATACATGTGGCTTCTGGTTGTTGGCAGCCATAATGCCCTAGCCACATCATTACAGCTGGACGGTGGATTATCACTATTCATGATCCGGCTTCTCTGCTCGAACGCCAGCTTTTAAAAGCGATGTTGTCATTGCTGGTGGATACGGGACATGATGATTATTATGATATCAGAATCAATTGTGTGACTCGTTTATTTCGCCAGGCGATTGTGCTGTAAATGTCACTGCATGGAAATGCCTCAGGCCTGCTTGTGGATTGTGCCCATAGTTATTACATGCCAGGGTTCTATACCAGTCAAAGGCCTATTCCTATTGGTATGGGATTAAAAAGCAAGTGTTTCCGAGGGAAGGATATTCTCTGTATGAAATCCTCCTTGATCAATGGCTAATGTGCCTGAAACATCGAAATCTGCAATAAACCAAATCAAACAACAGAAAACTCTCCCTGTCCCTCATTTGTTCTGGGTTAAATTCACCTTCTTCTCGATAAGAAATCTCTGAACAGCTAGATGATATGTTCCCCACGTTAACTGGATTTGAGGGAAAATTAGAATGTTTCAGGTTAACAGAAAGAGAACAAATACATTGAGTAGGAAATATGGAGAGAAATTGCAAAAAGTTCGGTTTTGTAGTGATCCGATCAGTTTGGGGTGCAGTTTAGTTTATCCTAACTGCACATGTGATCAGTTTGGGTTTCCCTGTTTATGCATGACTTGGTTGGCGAGCTAAAGTTTAGACTAAACAAGTTAAATTTACATTCTTTACATTAGATTTAATCATTCCAGTGTGTAATAAATAGCAAATGTCCCTCTGTTCGGGTTCAAACTGATTGAGACACATCAGAAAACCCAATGTGTCTCGATCAGTCCTCCATTGTGCCATTTGCTATGAATATTTATGTAAGCCGAGCTCAGGTTAAGTGGAACAAGGTGTAGTTGATAAGGCTAAGGACTTTATTCCCCCCCCCCCCCCCAACCTCCTCCTATTCTAGAAAATACAGGGACATATAAACAAGTGCCTGGCCCCTCTATATCTTTGGAGTTTCTCCTCTGATTACAAATTACTTCTTGTGATTCTGGGTTTTACTCGATGGAACAGCTTAAGCAGGTGCAGACATGTTGCACATAAACCAACTTAGTGAGAGCCAGGTGTAGACCATTGTGTTGACAAGGCAGGGGTGTACACTAGTCGCCGGAATGAGTCCTATGTACCAGTAGTGACAGCTACCAGCAATTTATAGACATTACAAACATGTCCCTCTTGAATTTTATAACAATATTATGTTTTATTTCCATATGGCATGTACAAAAGTATAATACAAAGGTATAATACAATGTAGTAGAATGGAATATACATGGAAAAGGAGGAATAAATGTATGTCTTCCGAATACCCCTGAATTTGGAGAGGGAAAAACATCTAGCTAATGTAGTGTTACATCAGTAAACCATTAATCAGTAAACAAACAAATAAGTGGTTCTATCAGCAGCTCAGTAAATAAAAATATTTCTATGTGAGTTCGACATTCGTCAATGTAAGAAGCTGGGGTTGGGACATTAGCGATACTGGCTAGATGGATGGATATTTCAGTGAACAGTAAAATATCTAAATATGAATTTGAGGAGAAATCATGTTTAACGGAAGTTAAGCTGAAGAGAATTAAAATATTCAGAAGGAAGGGGAACTGCAAAAAGGTTTGTTTAACCGAGAATTCAGGTAAACCTAGTTAATCAGGTTACACCAAAGCTGAATTAAGATTGGAAATTAATTAAACGTTACAAGTCTACATTAAAAGGGTCATGTTACCAGGAAATGTACAATTCGCCTTCACCAATGCTCTCAAATAACCCAAATTTAAGACAGCAATGACGTTCAAACCACTTCAACTTAACCAAATGCTGATTTCAACCAAATACCAGATATACTTAGATATACCTAGTATATTCCAAGTATTTTTCAATTCCAGCATAATTTAACTGTATTTATTAATGTGTATAGTGCTGCTATTTGTATATTTTCTGATGATCTGACCCAAATGTGACAGAGATAATGAAGCCTTTGCCATCTCCACTTAACGAAGATCAGACATAAGTTATCTGCTTCTCACCTCATGACTGCGCTGGTTACAAATATTAGGGTTCTTTACAATACAAGACTACAATTAGGGGAGTGGAATGAGATGGGATGAACTGCAGGTCTAAAAGGATGGAACAAGGTGGAATTTAAACTATACAGTTATAATGCCCCACCGATATATAGCAACTTCTCCTACATTTTGACAGTTATACTCTGAGTTTGTATGAGAAATACCAGTGCGATAAGGAGACAGCAATGAAATATAATGAAGGCTGAAATGTACAATATATTATATACAAGGCTAAACTCTGAATAATGCCAGTATCTCATGTCGTGATGCATACATACACTGTACCTGGAGTGAGCTGGAAATATAATAAAAAAAAAGTGACAAGGAAATAGAAGAACTGCTCGGGAGTTTGAGTGAGTAGACCAGGTTCTGCTCATATGCAAAAGGTCGTGAGTACAACCTACAATCACAATTAGCCAGAACGGCCATTTATAAATATATGAAAGGGTGAGTGAGCAGGTCGCCTGTATAAGCTGTGTGTGCTGTCTAATTTGTGAACTGATATTTCTATGTCTCTGTAAAGGTCCTGGATGTACACTGCGGTGACTGTAATGAGCCTGCCCACATGGTAACCTCCCCTCATGAGAGACTCAGATTTTCTGGGAATGTACAATAAATAGGTGGTGGGACATAATTCTTTTTATTATTTCATTCAAGCGGATAATATATTAAATAGGTTACGCTCTATCCTTCAGGGATGTTCTCATGCCTTCAGAATTCTAACTTAGGACCGATTCTATTGGATAGCACATAGTTTTAGCTTTCTGACAATACCAAATAAATTCACTTTGACCCAGGAGTAAATTCAGTTAGGCTGAAACTATTAGAAATACTAGATCAGTTGTACATTTTCAAGCCACTTTACCCCCTCTAAATATTATATATTTATATATACGCGCACTCGCTTTAACCCTTATAGAAACCCTTTGTTTTCATTATAGCTTTTACTGTCCATGTCCATTAAGGATTAATTCATCTTTCTGCCTTCAGCCTTTTTGACCAAAGTATTAATATTTCTTCCCTGAAGAAGGGCCTTGGAAGTCCAAAACGTGAGAATTACCCAATAAATAAAACCTAAATTAACACTGCAGCCTCTGTTTGGGGCCTTGCCTCTTTTCTTGATGTTCTTGTCTTTTACAAGACGATTATCCACAGTTCTTTTTATTTTGGATGGAGTAAGACTTGCCCATGCGTCGTCCTCCTTTTGATAACAAATCTTAGTACTCGATTTAATTTCCAATGTAAGAAATAAGAAGACCTTGGAATGTCAAAAGATGAACAGATTTAACCGAGAACATATGTCATCGATTAAGAACTTCATGTCAGAACCCTTTCATGGGAGTGATTAATGGTAGTGCAGATCAAGACATAGACAACTGTTTGCCAACAGTATTTTATATCTAAAAGACGTCTGCTTACTTTCAAGTGCCACTATCATAAAAATAGTGCATTCATAATTCAAACCAGATGCATGGTCTTAAGGGTCTGTTTTCGGTCGAGGAGACAGAGGCTGATGGAAGGATTTATGAATACATCGCGACATGATACAGCTTTTTCCTAAAATGCAGCTTATTGTGATTTAATAGTTCCTACTGATGCTGTGTTGAAAGCTTCATTCTCAACTATAACATAAAAAAAACATTATCAATGCATCAATATTCGGCTGCTATATATTATATGTCAGTATGTATATATGTTTATACAATAATTTGAAGTCGATTCGGCTGAGATAAAACGGGCGCTGTTGAGCGATAATTAGTGAGCCAGCACATGAAAGAATCTCAGAAATATGAATGCGGACCTTTGTGAGCCCTTGTACCAAGAGAAATGGACAAAATCCTCAAAAGTGTTGATCCAATGACTTTAAGAAGGATAACAAATAGAACTGAGAACATCAGATTCTTTAGTTTTTGACTGATGGTAACTGGGAATGCAACTTTAAGAAGCCTATCATACTGGTAGTACATTTCCCCTACTTCTGGTACCATTAATTCCCTTAATGTTAGCAGCAGGTGCATAACAATTACATTTCCACAGTTGCACATTTTTCACAATAATTCCATCTTTTCTACTTCTTGGTAATTTATCAATGATGCCGCTAATGGGCACTCAAGCCTTGCTCAATGAGACAAACTATAAATTTAGCTTTAGTGATGTTTTCACTGTCGCTAAGATTTACGACTAAGGCTCATCAGGTTTGTTTTTCAATTACATTTAGTTGAGTTGAACAAATTTACTTCAGACTCTGCTGATAATGCTTTAAGGGTGGTCTCCACTAGCTGTGGTAAGCGCTGCGGTAAGCCGTGTGATGGTGTTTCGATGGTGAGGAGTGGCGAGGACCTGCCTACATGGCCAGTGAACCATATAGTCCTCTCCACCTACAGAACCGGCACAAACCATCGCAAGGCTTACCAAAGAGCTTACCACAGCCAGTGGAGACCACCCTTTACAGTTGTCTCTAAAAAGGTTCCCCCACATCAGCACAGACTATAGAAACACACACAGCGTAACTACATGTACACAGCACAACGTATAATGATAGAATATAGGAATCAAAATAGTGGTCCACAATTATTATATATTGGCAGGGTTTAGGCTGGTTTAGGAAAGGTGATTATAGTTTTCACCATAAATTTGTTATATCATACACGAATTTCTTTTGGATACCCTACCATCCCTCATTATTTTTATTTTCCTTTAAAAAAGAAGGGCTACACGTGACAGAGGGCATGCTTGGGTTTACATAGCTGAAAATCGATTAGGGTCAAGTCTGACATGATTGGAAGACATGATGGGAAATTTGTGGGTAAAGCCGCCTGAAAATGTACAATTAGTTTTCACCGATTGCTCAAAAATCCCACATTTAAACAAAAAATGGGGTTCACAATGTAGTTCAACCTAAGTGATTAGATTTCTTTAATGGACACAGTACATAATATACTCAGATATGCAGCGTATTCTTCATTTCAGGCTAATTTAGTATAATTTACAAAATGTGTAGCGATGGTTGTGTGTACATTATGCTGTTGACTACACCCGCTATACGTGGGCTTGTGTTCGCTCCCTATACATGTGCGTATGAATGGGAGGAACGTCTAAGGTCATCAACACATCCTATGTCTACCCTTGGCCTTTTCAGCAAACTTAATCCAGCATTTCTTAGATAGAATGAAAAGAATCGAAAGGCAAAAGTCTCATTCTCAGTCTAGCTTCGGTTTCCAGTCGATTGAGTTGAGATCTCCTGGTAAAGTGAGGTGCACCCGACAGCTCCTATGTCATTCATTCTCAGTTCACACGCAGCACCCGGGAACATGTCAGAAGAAATAACTAAAAGCCAGTGGTTGTGGAGCTATTACTTCCCAAAGAAAACCACATCAGAACCTATGTCTTCAAATAGAACCAGTACAAAATGGCGGCAACTCCACTGCATAAATAACCCCCACCCATGCACATTATCGAGTTCTGAAACTTAAATGTCCCTCCCCGGAGAAGAAGATATATGTTTTACCGAGAAAATTTTAATAAATAAAGGAAGTATTTTTTCCGGGAAGTAATGGAGCAGTGGTTAAGATTTATGGTCTTGCCGTCAGCAGGTCTTTTATAAACGACGGACTGGGATGAAATATAAGGTCATTTCCTTTGGGAAAAATAAATAGCCCTTGATGAAGGAGAATACTTGGCGACATTATTACCGGAAGAACACGGCCGTCGACAAATGTCTGTCGCGCGGATTATGTCGAGTCAGCATTTCATTTAGGGCATCTTAGGGGTTAAAGAATGTGCTGAGAAACGAATATTCCTAGAACGTAATTTGGCTTCTTTGATCATTTTGCATTAGGATTTTATATTGTAGATCAAAGCAAATACACCCAATTGTGTTTAATCAGTAGACTTAGGCAGAGTCTGATATACATATACATTTAGTCAAAGACCTTTGATGTATAAATTTACGCTCTTTGGTTTAGTTCATACAATGTCTTTGTATAGTTCATATGTCTGATGATTCCATTCATGGCTATATATGGTGATAGTGGTTCTTCAAGATTAATCAAGATACCTGTTCAATATATTTTTAAATGCAATCTATGGGGATGCGGGAGGGGGAGGTCCATGGACGGAAGGTGAATGACCCCAGCATCTGATAACGAAGCCCATGCCAATAACTTAGTTGGCTGAAATCACTTGAAAATGTACAATTCACCTTCATCAATCTTCTCAAACAACCCAAATTTAAGACAAAAATGAAGTTCAAAATACAGTTCATCATAACCGAACAGCTTAATCGAAACCTTGCAATACCATATTATATTCAGGTATACCTAGTATTTATCATTTATCAGCCTAATTTATCAATATTTACTCTGTATGTAGAGCTGGCGACGGTAATTTCCTGGCCACCGGACCCGACTGCTGGTCCTGGGACGGCAATGGTCACTTGAAACTGTATCCGCCGATGACCCCGCAGCAGGGGCACTGGGAGTCCCACCCTGGAGTGATGCATTAGGCCAATTAACTGGTTACTTTCCTCCATCAGGAACCGCTTACCTTGTGCGGAGGTGGGATATATGGCACGCCATATGTAGCCAAACACACGCTGCCTCCGTGAGAAAGCAGCAACCGCCTGCAGGCTACTGCACGAAAATGGGCCCTGACTTCTAGTTCATTGTCACACCTACTGATCCAATGCTACTAAAGGACAACTCTTATTTTGTCATTACAGATCTCATTATTTTTTTAGAAAATATTGTGTTATTTCAATGCGAAACATTCTGGTGAATGTATGAATCAGTGGAACATATGGATGTAAGCATATCGGGTTCATCCAGTGTTACCCGCAGCTCGTGACTGTTGGATTTATCATTCATTGCATTAATCAAGGCGAGCTTATCCATAGAAAGCAGGCATAACAGGGAGCCTCAATAGTTGCCTCAATAGATGGTGTCCAGCCCAGGAGGTGAGGAGGCAGTGTAAGACTGTTGTGTGGCAGGGCTATATTCATCACTGCCACTCCCTAATACCCACCACCCACCTTACCTGTAAATACTGTAATTCCGTATGGTCCAGACTGAGTGTGATTGAACTGCCACCTTATTGGCAGAGCCCCTCCCATGTGACCTTTCCTATTGATCTTCGGTTCACTGACCTAGTGAGAGAAACGCTCTAAGGAAACTATGGTTACTATTCAGATAGCCGCACAATCTATACTCTAACAAGGAGGTGGTCCGACTCGACAAACATACGGCTCTTAAAGTAGACGGTCATTGATAGATGGCGAAGGATGTGACAACCCAGATGTCACATGATCGTGTACTGTCACGTGACGGTGAACTGTGATGTCACATGACCGTGTATGTCGATGTCACGTGACCGCGTACTGTGACCAGGTGAATGAGACAAAATATCGCCATGAAGAAAGACATAACTTCATATATATTTTACTTTTGTTTCCATTTTAGGTTCATGAGCCGGTTGAAGGATCGTATATTGCATGAGTTGCACACACCAGCAACGAATGCAATGTTCTGAGTGACTAAAACAAAACGAGTTTGCTGATTCATTATATATATCATATAATCATATATAATGGAACGCTTTAAAGCCATTTCGTTGAATTTTCCTGCAATGAATTCATTGCTTTAGATAAGATCCTTACTCTTGGATCTGCTTCCCTCCCACAAACATCTTCCACAAACATCTCTCAGAAGGCTATAAATTGCAACTCATCAATTGCTTTTATTTAGGTTTTGCTAACACCTCCATGATAATGTAAAACATTTAAACTAGGTTGTCAGGCACTCTTTTTGAAGAGACAATGGCACACAAATAAAGCTCCCATGTGATATAGATCCAATCTGTTACCAGAATAATTACTGAGGACTCACTCGACCTTTCCCAAGCCGATAATCATAATTAGTGAGATGACTTATAATTAGAGTGTGTACCTTAGTAGATGACATGATAAGTAATTCAGATCTAACATAACCTTTATCTAGAGAGACTTGATAGGTCATGTACTAAGACATAGCGCCTAATTAACTTCTCCCTGACCCATATTGTTAGTGCGATGATATATACATAGGCTTGGGGGATGGGGAATGATTAATGCACGCTGTCAGGCAATCAATACATGTATACGTACGGCCATAATCACACAATCACATCCACTCCTGTCTCCTCCTACTCCTACTCCCCCTCCTCCTCCTCTTCTTCTTCTCTTCTTCCCTCGCCTCCTCCACTTCCTCCTCCTTTTCTTTCTTCTCCTCTTCCTCTTCTTCCTCCTCCTCCTTCTCCTCTTCTTCTTCTTCTTCTTCTTCCTCCTCCTCCTCTTCCTTTTAATGCATATTATATTTCGATGCTTGGCATTTGAATATGAAATAGTATTGTATTTGTTATATCAGGTTTGTTGGGTTAACAGAAAGGTGATCTACTTCTATATATAATATATATTTGGTCATTAGAACGATACTTTTTTCATGATTACAACCATCATCAGAAAGCATCACTACAGGTTCAACAGGTTATATTTATGCAATGAACCACTATGATATTAATACTCCTATGTAATATTCATACATGGGTATTTCTAAAATGATCGGCGACATTTACAATCATTACAAATATATAATAATACATAATATGATATCTTTGGCCTACCTACGTCAAGCACCACGCTATTGAGGATGTGCATTTATAAATAGGGGACTTACATGTGCCACTCCATATGTCAGTTAAGGTGCATGCTGGGATAGATTCAGTTCAGGTTTGACGTACAGATTTTCAGGCAACATTCTCATAAAGACTTGCAAGAACGTTTTCACCAATATTACAGCTTGTATAAATGACTTATGACAACGAAATCAATAATAGGAAAGATATGGATATTCACATTAGATCATCGGTAAATATCCCATGCTGATCATGACAACTTTTCTATAGATTTTACAACGCTCCATAAGTCCCATAACTTCATGCGAATCAAGAATCATGATGGGAGACATGCAAGTGCCCTATTGGATGCCTATCAATACCAATCAGTGTAGGTTAGACAGCCCAAGGTTACGTAACCAAACATGACTTTACGTTCAGCAAGGCGCAATACCCAGCGTGCCATTTGCAAGACGTAAACAAACGTGCATTTGAAGTCACCCTGGAATCCGGACATGAGCCTCAGAATCCAAGAATTCCTAGATAAACATTCCTCGTTCTAATATACTGTTTGCAGTCAGTTCAGACATGTATAAGGGTTAGTTGGTCAGAATAATGGAATGTGTATTACTGGTTTCAATGTAGTACTTTAAATTTATCACGAGAAAATGTACAATCGCCAGCTCTGCATTTTATGCAAACTCTGCTATATTAGGCTGACAAATACAATACTTGGTATATCTGAGTAAATTTGCTATTGTATTGAAAACATTTGTTCGATTATGTTAAAATTATGTTTCAAACATCATTTATGTCATGACTTTGGGTTATTTTAGTGGATTGGCAAAGGTGAATTGTACATTTTTAGGCGACCTGACCCATAGTGCTGAATATCCAGCCTGGATTTCATACTTTATAACTTCTGTGTGGGGCCTGGGATGTAGGCATCTAAGGAAGCATTTTTGATCGAAAACAGATGCTAGCATTTATAGTTTGATGGAATGAGAAATGGAGAGAGTATTTTATTCTTCGCGTTAAATGTTGAAAGTATGAGTACATATCTAGTCGCGAATGATGGATCTTTGGTATGATATTTTAGAGGTTTCATAAAAACTGTTTTATGTACATAATTTTGCTACTGTGCAATCGCACATTTAAAGGGTCAGATCGTCAGATGAATGTACAATCCAGTCTAGGCCCAAAGTTGAGAGAGTCGCTTCAAAAAGGGAAAGCCTCTCGCCTCAAACCGCAAAGTGCCAATATAATTCCATTAAGACGGCAAAATGTCATTATATTCCCATTAGGACGCTGGAAACCGATTAGCGAAGTAGGGGTCTCATCACTGACATACCATTCTTATCTGATCTGAGGGTTTGGACCTAGACTGAATCGGCAGCACTATACATTTAGTAAATTCTGCTAAATCGGACTGAGAATAATTTACTAGGAATATCTGAGTGTATACTTTAGTATAGCACTGATTCTAACAGATCTGCTTGGTTATGTTGAACTGTATTTTGAACCTCATTTTTGTTCCGAATTAGGGTTATTTGAGAGTATTGGTGAACACCAATTGTACATTTGCAGGCAATTTCACCCGTTATAATTATCTACAATGTTCATGAAATATGTAGTGTATTCCAATTGAGCAACTGTGGATAAATCTCAAGAAAAGCCTTCAGACAAACCATAAGAAACCGGCGGACGATTGTAGGAAATGAGCGGAGTATGTGTGACTGGTGCTTTGTGAATTAGATTATTGAGGCAGTGGTAGTGTTGATGGTGAGTGTTGGTAGGACGTCGGCGTTATCTGGATGAAGCCACCAGTAAATGTACAACTCGCCTTCACCAATCCTCTCAAATAACCCACTTAAGACAAAACATGAGCTTCAAAATGTAATTCAACATGACCAAATAGATTGTTTGAATCAACACAATACCAAATGTACTCAGTTATACCTAGTTTTTACCATTTTTCAGCCCAATTTAGCAGAATTTACTAAATGTGTAGAGCAGCCGATTGTATATTTCTAGGCGATCTGAGCCACTGCATATAAGTGATTGGTGTGTTGGCGGCCAGACCCCTGTATGCCATGGTATTCCACGTACGCGTGGTAAGTTCTAGGAGAAGAAATATGCCGCGGTATGATAGGTGACAGGTAGTGCAGCACAGACCTGCATCGGCAAACACACTCTCATACTGTATGTCCATTCATATTTACTCAACAGCTTAGTAAGGGGAGGCGTCAAATTACTTGGAAGTGTGTACGGTTCCTATCATTTGATGGCCAGTGAATAATTACAGTGGGGTTCCATTTTAGACAACCACCTTTGAGTCTGAGTCATGTTTGGTTGCATAGCAGGATGGTCACTTTACTGGGTATATATTATATTATATTATATTATATTATATATTCTCTCATCTTGTTTCCTTTTGGTCACTGCCATATTATTTTGTTCTTATCTTATCTCCTTATTGAGACTAAAGCAAACAGGTTGATATCACGGGTTGTCCGCATTACTGAGATGGTCGTATTGCGGATTCTGCTGTATTGGAAGCAGATGTTACGTTACCTGGCTGTCTATGAGGTTTCGAGGACAGCCAGCTTTATTCATTACTAAAGCTAGGGATCAGGCATTTGTAATCTTGTTTACATGTCGCTTTTCTTAGAAGTATGGTGATACAGCCTGAAAACGTAGCTCTATACATTTAGCGCTAGCACTAGACACCCCTAAAACATTCTGACCAAGGGTTCCTGTGGAAAAGCATTTGAAAAATATCATTTGTTTTTGCGACGAAAGACTCATGACATATGTTTTCTATATGTAATAAAGTGAGAGTTGCTTTGGATATGTTTATGGGAATGTACAATAGAATGTACAATTGGCAGCTCTACACATTTAGTCAATTCTACCAAATCAGTCTACAAAATGATAAATACTAGGCATTTCTGAATATATTTAGTACTGCCTGAATTAAAAACAAACTGTTCTGTTATTTTGAACTGTATTTCGAACCTCATTTTGGCTATAAACTGCTAAAAATAAATTTTAAACAAGAGAATCTTCATTCAATCTCATCCATCGGTGTACTATTTATAACTGAGATATGAGGGGACTGCTTATGCCAGGCCTCTAAAAGCCAAGTTGGGCATCAACCAAGTATAGCTATTAAAAGGAAGTTTTGACCTTTTAATACATGTCCCCGAGGAAGAGACAGCAACAACTTTAGTTTCCCTATGTCCCTCTACCACTAGATTATACTGACCACATCCGGGCCCTCCAGGGGGCAGTCTGAGTGGTCAGCCCTGACCACTGCGGGCTGGAACTGACCACTGCATGATTGTATTCTTTCCCAGAGTGACTAGACCACCCAAGCTATAGCCTATATGTCAAATTCTCCTTAACAGATCTAGTTAAAATCCAATTTTCTAGCTTGTTTTTGTAGGGCTCTTTTAACCTGAGGTATAGACGCACAGATGGGGATACTTGCCTGCCCCTGTTGGGGGGATGCCTAACTACCATCTGTTGGCAATAGCCACCAGCTTGTCCACCAGTTCTCTCTTGTTGCTCAAGGAGAAGAAGCATGTTTTGCACATGATGGCTGAACTAGCCTGTACATGTACTATTCTCTCTCATCAATTCCCTCAAAATCCTCGATTTTAAACCAAAATTGAGGCTCAATACATAACGAAATAGATTTCTCTAACCAACGCAATACAAAATATTTTCAGATATACCTAGTATGTATCATTTCTTAGCCTGAATTAGTAGAATCTACTAAATGTGTAGAGCCGGTGGTTGTACATTTTTGATGATCTGACCCATGTATGGGATTGCGATCCAGTGGAGGCATGGGTAGTTAAAGGGGAGCTGCTTGGGAACTGCTCCTAGAGCAGATAGGCAGATCCTTCACTTATGCAGTGTTGTAGCCACATGACTGTGCATCCACCAACCCAAGTCCCTCCAAACTGAGGGAAAGCCTTTCGCTCAAAACCACAAAATGCCATTATAATTCGATTAGGACGCCTACTCCTGGGCTAGGAAAGCCATTAGCGCAGTAGGCGTCCAACCACTGAAATATCATTCTTATCTGATCTGAGAGGTTGTGAGCCTAGACTGAACAACTAATGATTAGTATCAGTATTGATGTACTTTCTGCTGAATGACCGATGTCTCTTAGTAAGGTATGGAATAAAAGTTTTAACACAATTGCAGTCATATGCTACATGACCTGAATTACCTAGACCTATATCCTGCTAAATAATAATGGCTTTCTCCAGATAAAAATCCAATTCGAGGGTGGAATCGCTGAAGTGTACAATCCACCTCCACCAACCCTCTCAAATAACCCACACTTCCTCAACACTAAAAATGAAATTTAAAATACAGTACAACACAACCAAACGGATCATTTTGAATCACAGCAAGTAATAAACTCAGATATACCCTGTATTTATCGTTTTAAAACTTATTTAGCAGAATTTCTAAATGTGTAGAGCTGGTTATTGTGTACAATTTCTGACGATCTGAGCCTTGTACTAGATTTAGATCTGATACCGACCACAGATAACCTCTTCATACATACTCCTGTGTGTTGGCCCCCGCTCACGATCTATCTTATGTCAGCCAGGTGTTATACAGGGATGTTTGGATAATAATATTCAGTGTAACCAACTAAATTGTGGTGTTGTGTCTCTGTACGCCCTCTCGGTCATTGCACTTTCATGCAGTCGGTCAGAGCCACGGCCTCCACCACCACCACCACAACCATTAGAGCCAGGTCGTCTGAAAATGTACAATTCGCCTTCACAAATCCTCTCAAATAACTCAAAGTTAAGACATGCAATTTAATAGGGTTCAAAATACAGTTTACCATAACCAAACAGATGTTTTGAATAAACACAATACCAAATATAGTATATATTTTTCAGTCTAATTTAGTGTAATTTACTAAATGTGCAGACCCGGTGATTGTACATTTTCTGATACCCTGACCCTGATGTGATGGTGTTCAGTCTCAGTGCACCCAGTGGACCACCACCACTGCCCAACCACCACTACCACCACAGAGTGATAATTTTAAACGGAATATTATGACCACTATTTTAGTATGAAGAAGTAGCAAGTCATGTAGTGACAGGAGAAGGGATTGGTTATAACGTGAGTTGCTCCAGTGTAAATATAAACACACAGTGAGCAGGTCACAAGCTACACCTCACACTTGCGCAAGCATCCAGCGCGGGATTGGTGACACGTTATTGAACCCAGGCAATCTCTATGTATTGTTTAGCATTCTTACTTTTAAAATAACAATAGGGAGAAAGTTTTGTTATTATATATATATATTATATATATATTTTTCGTTTTTCCTGTTTATAATCGGACTGCCCTGGGAATGCAGATATCATAATGTTTACCTTCATTGGAATCCGCTTGATCTCATCTTTCTAAATAGGATGGTATTTTAAAATCCATTTTTGAACGCATAACTCATTCTTCTGTGACACATCACACTTGGCACGGTCTTGGTGGAATGTGCACACAATATAATGATAACCTACACCATGAAAGATAGCAACAGGCTCAAGGCTAGGCTTTTTCATTCCCTCAAGAGTCAGAAAACCTACCCTGACCAATTTCACATCAAGTGCTATCATAACCTATTATATGTAAAGAGTTTAGAGCGGATAGACCGTTATCATTGTTGACATTATATGATATTATGCTATCGCAGTTTGTGGGGTTTGGTCGTATTAGCTGTGCATTAGATGTTACACAAGTTTAGGTGAAGTCATCGGAAAGTGTACAATTACCATCTCTACACATTAAGTAAATTCTGCTAAATGAGGCTGAGAAATTATAAATACTAGGTATATCTGGGTATACTTGGTGTTGTGTTGATTTTAACAAATCTGACCTGTTGTGTTGAACAATTTTGAGCTTCATTTCTATCTTAAATTGTAAATGATAGGGCACATTCACCCACATATTTATTAGAGAAGGCTGTGACGCTAGCAATGACGATATTTCATTTCAATGGAGCCCAAATGTTCCTTTATTTCACAACATATCTGTACATAAGTGACAGTTACGTGTTGGCCCCAGGCTCCTTTTGTGTTGCTTTAATATAAAGAAACAAAATATGTGAATATTTAATATGTTGTATAGGAACTAACAAAGAAACCTTACGACTTTAACTGTATACATCGACATGTATGAGGGGTAGCCTGCATGCATATATAACCGAGTACATGAAGGTATAGTCAAGGTATTTCACATTCGTGTTCAACTTTGTATTTATCGATAGATACTGCAGCACCCATGACAGTCCCGCTGACAACATGCTGGCTTCTCCTCTTACAAATATCCTCTAGCTTCATCTATAGTCCTTACTTGACATTAAATCCATTTCAAACTAATAAGAACTTGCATAGTAGCTATAAAGTAGTCATCGTTTTCCTAAAGGTCAAGAGATCTTTTTCAAAGGAGTGATGGAAGAAGAGAAAGACATTTTAGCTCGATTTTAGGCGATAGAACTGGCGACAAGAGGCAACGCGAAGGCGTTAATTATGGCAGCCTCGTGAAAGGCTGTTTGACACTGTCATTGAGGGTTTTGTTGGAGGTTTATGGGAGGCGAAGAGGAAGTTAAACTTAAGTCTGAAAAGTGGTTTTGCAAAGGAATTAATGGACGTATAGCTTAAGGATCTAGCACTTCAGCTAAATTCTTTTCAGGATTAAAGGCAAAGGCATGAAGCCACTAAAGCCTCTGCTTCACCCCAAGTTACTTTATGGCAAGTCTACCTTCTCACATGAATTTGAATAATCACTTCTGTCTGCTGAAATACCACCACACGAATCCCTCCCGCCCACCCTTGAATGTGGTCAGTTCTGATACCGAAACTAATTAACAGAGTAGATTGCAACGGAAAGGCTTCTCACTATACAAGAAACCTTCCATATCTTTCCCTGAGAGTACACATATTACATATTATATGAAAAACTGTGCACATAGCATACTTCAATTGTAGGGAAAGAGTTGTTTAACTCCCGTCTGGGATATTATATATATGAGAAATATTGTATATTAAGTCGTTTCTTATTGTAGAATGCTATTTATATATAATTATTATGTATAAGCCTCTGACACAAACCTATAAGTCAAGGCCATGAATATAAGTAGGAGTTTCCTATTACCCCTCCCCCCCAACTTATATGCAAGAAAACCTGACCCCCACCTTCTTTTTGCAAAAAGAAAAAAAAAAGCTAATCAAAGCAGGAAAACTAGTCTCCTAACCAGAAAACCCTTAAAAGTTATATTTCTCTTGTTTATTCCAAGTATTTTTACCTATAAGCATGTTTCCAGTCTCTGAAAAGTGGTTTCGTGAGAAAGAAAAAGTTACCATCTTCCTCTATCTAGTTCTCATCTACTATAAATCGTCACCACATCTATTTTTTTTAATCTAAAGTATAGCTCTAGTGGATGGTTGGTATTAGTGTATGGGAAGTATCAAGTTCCAGGCTAGAGTAGTAGAGTATAGTCGAACAAGTCACTCCGGCACTCGGTCAGGTGTCTGAGGATGATCCATCATGGTGTCTCTAGCCCTGGAGTAAACCTTTTACTATTTATTACCTACAATGTGCACCTATACCCTCACTGGGCATGCCTCTAATAAGCCGGTGGGTATACATATGTATACACAGATGTCAGGACATTGTGATGTGGAAGAATGATGTGTTGGTGGCTAATCATGATGTATAAAACCCATGTGGGGGAGCATCTGGGGGCTCATTCCAGCCACTGGTAGCAGCGCCATATGCGGCAACACCCAGGAGCTTTATGAAGAGCGATATATATGTGGTCTCCACACACGCGATCACACTTTATAACAATGCGAAGATGGAAGACGAATCGCTATAATGATCGCTAATGTGCCCCTCATATGTCCAGCCACTGCTGCACTATATGGGCGAAGTCGCCTGAAAATGTACAATTCGCCTTCACCAATGCTTTTAAATAACCGAAAGTTAAGACAAAAATAAGGGTTCAAAATACAGTTCAACATAACCAAACTGATTCTTTGAATCAACACAATACCAAATATATTGACGTACCTAATATTTATCGTTTCCCAGCCTAATTTAGCAGAGATTTTCTGACGACATAACCCAAAAGCACTGAAGGCTTTTCCTACTTCAAACCGAATTTCACTGTGTAGATTTCATATTTAAAACAAAATGGTAAGGTGAACTGACCAATGGATCATTATAGGATTAAAGACCGACATTGAGGGGCTGCTTGTGCACTGTTTGCGTCATAATCCCGAGGCTGTTATGGTTATAGCCCCAAAATTCAAGGCAGTGATTAACCATCCCTGATCACAGAACTAGATAAAGATTATATTCTCGTTCTGTGCCCTGATATAGACATACATCATCTTTCAAAACCTTATGTAAACTGGATTGGTACGTGGTGGTCCCCCGCCTCGTCCCTGCCCCTCCTCCCTCTTCCCCTCCTCCCTCTTCCCCTCCTCCCTCTGCCCCTCCTCCCTCTGCCCCTCCACATCCCTCCCCTCCCCTCCTCTCTCTCCCCTTCCTCCTCCCTCCCCTCCTCATCCCTCTCCCTCCTCCCTCTGCCCTTCCTCATCCCTCCTCTCCCCTCCACATCCCTCTCCTTCCCCTCCTCATCCCTCCTCTCCCTCCCCTTCCTTCCCATCCCCCTCCTCTTCCCTTACCTCCCCCTCCTCATCCCCTACTTCCCCTCCTCATCCCTCCCCCTCCTTATCCCTTTCCTCCCCCTCCTTCCCCTCCCCCTCATCCCTCCCCCCTCCTCATCCCCCTTCTTCCCTTTCTCATCCCTCTCCTCCCCCGCCTGCAGGTGCAGTAGTCTCACAAGTCAGATAGATTGGCTTCATTCGCATCCACACGGAAGTAAACAGTGACTGCCTCTCCAGCACGTGTTCCCTGTCCGTTACTGATACTCCACCAATGCACCATACCCTCAGCCAGGCCTTCCCTCACAGATCTCCCTCAATGTGTGGACATTAATGAAATAAGAAAAAACTATGTGCCGAATTGTATAGAGGAAAACATCATTTTATCCTTGGTTGTATTCGTTTACTCGTTTTTATCCTAGGCAATGGAATCGAGTATATCTGGTTGAAGGCGTCAGAAAATCTTTAATCGCAGCTCTACATGCACGTCTAGCAAGTTCTGATGAATTAGGGTGAAAATTAATATAAAAAAAAATACTAGGTATATATCTGAGTATATTTATGGGTGAAATGTATTTAATTCGCCTTCACCAATCCTCTCAAATAACCTAACAGAAATGCATGATAAAAAGTAGTATAAAGTACAATTCGCGATATCCGAACAAATTTGTTCAAATCAAATCCAAATATGCTCAGACAAACCGAGTATTTATCATTTCCAGTGTAATTTAGTAAAATTGACTCAAATGGGTAGAGCTGCCGATTGTAAATTTCTAGGCGCTCTGACCCACTATATTCCAGGCGTTTTGCATGCTGGGAGACGGATGTGTTTTTCATCAATTTCACTATACAAAGCAGGAGGAATAAATGTGTGGAGGTTGGCACTATACCGCCAGTGCCGCCTCGCAACATAAAGAGTGATTTGCTCTGCGAATAATAAAAACAAAATAGCACATTGATACAAGGCACCAGAGAGACATTGGAAGCTGGGAAGCCATCAAAAACTGTTCATGTTCTGGGGAAGAATTCACAAATCCAAATATCATGGCTGCATCATGTGTGGTCTGCCCATCTATCTTATTGCAATATGTACATGTAGATGGGGGTAGTTATTACAACTGCTTCTCTTCTTAATTACCTTTTGTCTTCACAGCATACGTTAGCGTATATATTATAAATATTCAAGTTCACTACATATCTAGTTTGGTTTTTATTTCAGAACAAAATGTGATGTGTTACAGGAAAATGAGTCATACGTCGCTAAATTGTTATTTTCCAAAGTGTTTTATATGTACCAAATTTCAGGACAGTGTATCAAATATATAGTGTTCCGTTTCTAAGGTCACCCTAGAGAGTATATATTTAGCTACTTTACCAGCCTAATTTTCCACTCACAAATATTGCAAACATGAATAGATTTAAATAAATATTTAGAATGATAATCAAATCAAAATGTTTTCCCTCATAACTTATCTCTTAGTATATATTTAACAAACACAACTTAGACCAGGCAAGAAGAGATGAATAAAAGAATAACATAAACCCTCTTTTTGTAATGAAAAACACACTTTAACATACGAACTCACTTTAAAAATCTAAAGAATAAATACAGGGTCAGAAATTTGAAATTTGAATAAACTCTAGAGACGAACACAAGTGTCAATATATATGTATGTATATTAGCACGGCATGAGGACGGTGTGAGCAGAGTGAGGTACAGAAATATAAATCTGCATAATACAAATCGACCAAAAAATTAGAAAAACTACCTAAGTAGTGTATTGGCTCTGGACACCGCTAGTGCTTGGCAGGGGCCGTGTGTTGGTACACAAGTGGGCTCTGGGAGTATTATGTACTCCCATACAGATGCATGAAAGCACAGATATATGAGAGAAGTTGTTAGAAAAATGGACAGTTCACCTTCACCAATCCACCCAAATAACTTAACCCAAGACAAGAATGAGGTTCAAAATAAAGTTTGGTATAATTTGGATATGAGAAGTCTTTAGTCTCTCACACAGAATTAGATCTTGGTGACGGTATCATCTCTCTCTCTCTCTCTCTCTCTCTCTCTGTCTCACACACACACATCAACATTACAGGCACTCAACACTGTCGAACCTAATGGAATGAACATAAAATTGACAGAAATGGGAACTATTGCCTTTGTCACAATATATGATGCAACCTCCACAAAAATCACCGAAATTGTTAAAAACACATACCAAAACCTGCAAAACTTATATCGTGGACATTTTAGAGATGAGCTAGTCTTTGGATACAGAAGAAACCCAAATATCAGTAATATGTTAGTTTCATCTAAACTCAGCTGAAATTGATAGATTTATACCCTATTTTCTTTCCTACGGCACAAAACAATGCAGAACTGCCAGCTAATGCTGCAGTTTTGTTGATTCGGAAAAAACTCAAAATCAGTTCTCCGATAAAATAAGGAAAAAAAAAAAAAAAGTATTATATTTCTACATCCCCAAAGAAATGATGAGTTAGGACCTGTTGCCAGTGCAAACATACTAACAAATCACACACACATCAACATTACAGCGACCCGCTGAAATCTTTTGCTGCTGTGGCTTCACTTATTATCCCTCACAATCGAGCATTTTCTATCGGCCGATTCGACTTCAAATCATGATATAAACAAAGTTATTGATAACTTTATTCCTACAAGTCAAACGATGAATAAATTTAGTTTAAGATTATTTTTGTCATAATAGAACACAGCTTTAATACATCGTGAAAAATGACCTGTCAGTTCTTCTCGATATTATTTTGGGACAATTTTAAATGCTTAAAAATGTCCTAACAGGACTTATTTAATTCGGGGGTTGTTGACGACCTGTCTGGGTGGGTGGCCATATTTGACCTAAACGATTGTATAAAGCTTGGCACATGCCCAATGTAACTCAAGACAAAGCAATCTCGTAGAAAGACTCATTCCCCTACTTCAACATTTACTTAGTGTCAACGATACTTTAATCCGAAATGGGAATAAGAGCCAGTGAGTTCTGATACCCCTTGCCTTCACAATGTGTGGGGGAACTGTGCATCAAATATCAGATCTAAAATTGTGATGGCATAGAAAAATGAGTCATGAGTCGGAAAAATGTATTTTGATGAAACGATTAGATTAAGTGGATTCCAGCTATGATAAAAGATGATAAACGTTAGATTAAAAATAAAATAAAATTTGCTCTGAATAAATTAGTAGGGATGGTTTGTTTGGTTACAGATGCTACTGAAACAGCATAAATTTAAATGTTTATATTTTCAATCTTCTGTACGAATAATTCTGAATAATGTTGTAAGCTTCGTAATACTATTCATATAAATTCTGTGTGATATGTTAATGAATGCCTTCAGAGATGTAAATAAGGACGATACTTTTCCATTACAGTGAGAGAGATCTTGTTTACGGCATGTTTAAAACCATCCTCTGAAACCTTAGAAGAAGTTATCTGTAATTCCATGTTTCCCCTCTCCTCGAAACAGTGCTATAGATTCTCTCTTGATGCTATTCTTGCAAAATACCTATGTTCTTTATGGAGGGGTCGGTTGGCACTGAAGCCGACTTGACTATACATTCTATTCATAGTTTGCACTTCGCTTCATCTCCTCGTGTTTGGGTTGATATAAAAAGAATCTTGCTTAGAGACGACCTCACTGCTGTAGGGTCTGTTGTCTGATACATGTCGATGGGCATGATTGTTTTACCTTCAGGGGTGAAGGCCAACGGTTCATGGAAGAATGGTCCAGTGGAAACTTTATTGAAGCTACCTGAGCACTGATCGATGAATTCCCAGGTTATAAAAAGTTTAAAATCTGTATTAGCATTAATTATTCACACGCCTACCATGGGAGATCTGATGTATCTTGTAAGCTGAAGTTCAAAGGTGGACGCGTGACGTCGTCAAAAGAGGAGGTGGTGTTATTTTAAGCGATAAAAAAGCGATAAAACGCTCGGGCTTGGTCTTTTTCGATTAGGTACCGATCATATCTTCGTTTAGGTTTTATTCGATTTGTGGCGTGGTTGCAGGTGTCGCGTTTGCCCCTAATGAACAAACATTAATGTCATGTGATGTAATGTCGATGTCACCGCGTGGTGGTGTTCACACACCTTCATCGATTTTTGTTTCGCTTTAGATGCGAATTCGTGCAGTGGATACATATATTGTGATGTGTTGCAGAATAATAAGTCATAGCTCGCAAAATTTATATTTTTTAAAAGTATTTTATTCGCATAATCTCTTTGGTAGAATGTTACCATTTTGGGGGTGATTAGCGCTGGTAATTGTATAAATACATGTACCAAATTTCAAGACTGCGTATTGAATATATCAATGCATATTGTAGCCATCATTCAAAATACGATGGTATCTCAAAATCAACCATTTCCCGACCTCTGACTCATTTTTCTGGGACACAACACACCCATATATGGGTCGGGGGGGGGGGCATAAAAACAACGTAGAACTAATATATAAGAGTGTTGTATGGGTTTAAGATATCATTAACATTTGCGAGAAATCTTATATTTAAGACTGCATGCTCTTAGGAGGTATCTCACTATTTACGATAGCTTTTATTATAATCTTACAAACCTACCTGGCATATGCCAATTATTCCACTGAATAAAAATTTACATCACAGTCTACATGTTATTGAACTTATACAATAATATAGATATATTCATTTCAATTTACTCACAGAGTTTCATTAGAAAATAATATCGGTTGATATGGAACTTAAATATTCAAGCACAATATGTAAACTTCCCATCGTATACTCTAAAATACATCGCATGACACATCTTATATTGTACGATGTATCTTATATCGTACAATTTCCACCCCCTACCCCCACGCGCCCCAAACTTGGTCGTCGAAATATGTATAGTCGGTAGCTCTGCACAACATTAATCATATTGAAAAATAATTGACAATAACATATAGATAGATACCTTAGGTAAGGTATAAGCGGACCTCCTTTGTAACAAACCAGTCGATATCTCCACCCACGTGGATTTCTAACCTTTTTATGGCCTTCATATCGCTTTTCCACGCAAAGTGTGGCCTCCATATTGAATTTGTCTTAGCGTCTGAAGCCAAAGAAACGTGAAACTAATACCATCACAACAGAGCCGATCCGATGTGAGGAACCTAATAGAATAGCATTAGGGATGGTAATGGACAGGGTGAATTACTCCATTTCAAAGGTCACCGGGTTGGGTCTGTAGTTTTCCTCGATGCATGCCCAGCAATAATGCTATAGGAAACCGTGAATGTGACACTAAAACTGATTGGATGTGTGGCGTCTAACCTTTCCTTGCGAGTGTTTATTTAGTATTGATGTGCGATGTGCATGGAATCATTGAGTGTTATTGTATGGGCAAGTCTGTCGCCTGGAAATGTACAATTCACCGTCACTACACTCTAAGAAATGGTTGGGAAATCTCATGGGGTACCTTTACTTCTGCACTACTTCAGTGCGATTTCTCTTGTTGCTTGTGATACTTCAGGCAGAAACGTGAAAACCCAAACGCTCCGGGAAAGTACACAGGGCCACTGTCAAATAAGCATTGTGAGGATTCCCCCTGCGATATCTAATGGCAATTCACATGTTGGTCCCGTGAAAACCCAGCCACAGTCCTGTACTTCTTGTGTGTTAATATATTTTATGTAGATTTATTAACATTAACTCACTGGTGAATCAATGGTCATAATTTTTTACGTAAATTTATTCACATTAGATCACTGGTCAATTAATACAAATGATATTAATGTGAAAGAAATTGTTTAGTCATATGGGAAGTCATAGACGCCAGACCACCTATTGGGGTCCCTGTGAGTTAAGTTTGCCTCCACCCCCGTCCACTCCCCTCACACAAGCAGACCACTCTCATAAGGACGACCAACAAGACCACACAGTTCAGTTTCATTGGGTGGACACAGAGGCAGACAACCTTTTAGACTTGCTGCTCATATGAGTGTGCAGGGTAAGTATGTAAAAATCTCTCTCTCTCACTTTCTCTTCCCACCCCTCTTTCTTTTCTTCTTTCTTTTTTTCATTCTTTCTTTCAATCTTTCAGACTTTCTCTTCTCTCTACCCACACTTTCTTTTCCACTTTCTTCCTGCCCTCTATGCTATCCTTCTCTTTCTCTCAGTAATTATATGGCTTTATGTGAGTATTATAAAGGCTGCTATAGCCGCTAGCATTTACTGCTTGCTTCCTATCTTCACTGAAATTTAAAAAGTAGGCTGAAACCATGCATTAATTTTATTTGCATTAAGGAACCCCATTATTTATGTCCAACCTATATCCCTGACCCCTAAACTGTTTGTTTTATTTCCTTAGTCCAGAAAACGCTTATAGCTGAGGATGTTAACAATCGTGCTACAGGAAGATATTGATTACATGAAAGGCACAAAGCATAGCTATCTAATGGTAGTACCACCAAGCCAAGACTATTGGTGGCCGTTGGCGGCGTTCACTAAGCCCTTAAATAAACATATATATGATTACAGACCAGCTAGGCCCAGCAACGCTCCATTTGTTGATTTCTAAAATATTATATAAAGGAATACGAAAGACTGGAAAAGAAGAAAAAAGAAACAGCAAAGAGGAACTAAAAACACTGGAAGAGAAGGAGGACAGCAAATCGTTGTGGGTGCTACCCTCTACTCACACATGGAAAGCCAGATCCCGCCTAGGAATTGGTTAACAAGAATGAGGAACTTTCCCTTGATAATTGATTGATCTAGTTGATATTTACAGTCTTACTACACTTCAGCCTTAATGTTAATTTAAACGTCTCATAATCTATAAGATGCATTGACATTGTATGTTCAATAGAAATAAGAAAATCAACAAGTAATGAATGACGAAAAATATATTTAGTTGTATGGTGTATTGTGAAAACTGTATAATCATGTCTTAACAAAGATCCATTGTTCAAAAAGAAATAAAAAGATAAGAGCAACAGAAGCAGAAAGAAAATAGAGCCGATTGTAATTCTAGATGTCTATTGCTCTAGGTCGACGGGATTTGTTGATAAGCTGAATAAAGATAAGTTTATAAAAAAAACAACCCCAAAACAAGTAAATGATGAAGCAAACTGATGAAATGATGATTTTCTGAGCATAAATAAAAGAATTGCATGAAGGGGGGGGGGCAAACATTAAAAGTAAAATTCCGATACTCATGCGTAAAAGTGCGTCATTATGTCTGCGAAAACCACTACCCTTTCCCGGGAAACCCCATCGTATATCTGTGGAAATGTACGCGGGAAGCGCTGCACTTTCCCACAGGGGCAACTGAACTTTCCCACAGGGCCAACTGCGTTTTCCCGGTGCTGCGTTCTACGCGGGGGATAAAATCGCAGGTCCACAAATATTACGCAGGAAAATTGGCATCCCAGATTCCATGGGATACCTTGACTTTCGCACGGGGAAAGCGCATTTTGTTATAACAGTGTAATTCGCTCAAATAATCCTAATATAATGCAGAAGTAATGCTCAAAGTACAGTTCAACATAACCGAACAGCGAATCTACTCAGATGTACAGGTTTAGTGTTTACCATTTAATTCACCCGATTTAACTGAACTTACTAAGACTGCTCAGCTGCAAATTGTACAATTCTAGAATATGTAAGGGTCAAGTCGCCTGAAAATGTACAAGGTTCAAAATACAGATCAACATCACTGAAAACATTGATTGAATCTAGGCAATACGAAATTTACTCAGTTACACCTCCAATTGATAGTTAATTTCCTCAGCCTAATCTACTAGAATGAACCCAATGCCTACAGTAGACCCAAGCATAAAAAACCTTCCACATTACATTATATATAAAAAAAGAAATAAAGTTCATGTTAAATTGTTTATGGTATTAGTGTCCTTCCAGCGTTTTAAGTTTGAGCTATGTTCAGTGCTAACATACTCTCTTGGGACATAACTGTTTCTAAACTTACTTGCCAGCGATTCAAATTTTTCCTAAAGTAGACTGCGCGTCGGCCACGTAGCTAACTCACTTAGAGGGTTAGGCGGGCATAGTGGTGCTCTACCACGGAGGAGATGACGGAGGAGGTGCATTATTCACAAACATGGGTCAGATTTTCAGAAAATGTACAATTCGCCTTCATCAATCATCTCAAATGCCTCACATTTAAGACAAAAATGAGCTTCAAAATGCAGTCTAACATAACAAAACTGATACTTTAGATCAAGGCGAAACCAAATATACTCAAATATAATCGGTATTCTTCATTTTTTAGCCTAATTTAGGAGAATTTCCTAAATGTATAGAGCTGCCAATTGCACATTTTTTGAAAATCTGATCCACATACACTATTGATGGGGTAATGCGCGGGGCGCGGGGCGGGGGGGGGGGGGGGAGGTTTACACCCATGTATGTCTATGAGTGGGAAATGATGGGATCCCAGCCTCATGCAGTTTGTAAAGGTCTGTTGCGACTGGTGACTACTGGGAAGCATCTGAAACGAAGCAAATGTAACCTGTCTAGACATCATTATATATGTATTTATATTGCATTTAGCTTTTGCTGGTAGTACATAGAGGGCATTGGTGATGTGTTACAAAAAATGAGTCTTTAGACGCCAAAAAAAGATATTTAGACAACACCATGTCTGAATGAAATAGATCAGGCAGATTCTAGTGAAATTTCTTCGAAATAAAATCCTTGTTTCCCCCAGAAAAGTCCTTACTATATGTTTTATGTTTGAGGAAATAGTTAGCGATATTTCTGTGGAGACAATCACAAGTAATGTAGTGAAACATATTTCCTTGTGAAGTCTAAATCGCAAAAGTAATACTCTAATGTTTTCTCAACAAGAACTCTCTGTAGGAATGTTTACATTTTGGAGTGCTTTTCCAGACGTACTTAACTACTAAATCAGTAATGATTCCATCCAGAAATTTTGCCAATTATTTGGTCAAACATAAAAGCACTTGTAAAGAAGTATCTAGAGATTCCTTGTTTATCGCCTGTATGACATCAGCACATTTGTTATGCGGCACAGGAAAATGAGTCATAAGTCGAAAAATATCTTTCAAAGTGTTTTATTCACAACATCTCTTTATTAGAATGTTTTCTCTTTCGGGGTGTTTAACGCTTTTAGTTGTATCTATATATGAATACAAGTACAACCTTGTGTATTACATATCCGTGGTCATCCTGAAGAGTATATTTAACTGCATCACTACTGATTGACTATCCAGAAACATTGCTAACTGACTTTTCAAACGGAAACAAATATGACAATTAAGTACTTATAAGATACATTAATGTTAACATCGTTAGAATACCCTCGATCTCATCTTTTTAAATAGGATGGTATCTGATAATCCATTTTGTGCGACTTTACACTCATTTTCCTGTAACACATCACTCACATATTACAATATGCAAGATGCAACTCTGTGGGCGCTATGGGTCTGCCCTTACCTCTAGATGCATCTCCTGCCCTTACCTGTACATACATCTCACCAGGTACGGGCTGTCAGGTCCATCTCCAAAACACACGCCTTGGCTTCAGATGCATTACATAGGTCCATGATGATATATCTGCCTGTGTCAGCCATTTTGCGCCAGGCACGGACGATGCTTCTTGTAATGGCAAATCATTGCAGATATGTCACCATCAGGCAGACTGGCAGGCCCCTGTATGTGTGTTTACAGGGGTTCCTGAACCCAAATAATCTGATAGCAAGGAGGAGGGAGGGCGTGGGGTGGAGGAGTGTGGTATAATCTCCACTCATTGCTGTCCCACCATCTGCTGCTCACACACCAAGCAGCTGCTGCTGTCAGGAGCTGCAGCAGCTGTCTCCTTGGCTTGTTCTCCCAGTCTCAGCACGCAGCAGCTGCTGCTGCTGCAGGTTGGAGCGGTGCAATAGAAGCAGTGGCTGTCATATATTATGGCGGCTATTTATAGGTCCTCCTCACTGTGTCTCTCCAGTACCCAGGTGAACTGTGGAGACTGGCGACCAGTTCTACACGGGGGACATGCGGCCGCCCCTGTGGTGCACTTAAGGGGGGAGGGGGTCAATGTAAGGAGGGAGGAGGAGGAGGAGGGGGGGAGGAGGAGGAAGAGTATGAAAAGTAGGTGGGTCTGATGGAAGTGGAGGAAGAGGATGAAAGGAGGAAGAAAAGGATGAGAAAGAAGAAGAGGAGGAGGGAAAGAGGAAGTGGAGGAAGAGGAGGAAAAGGAGGAAGAAGAGGAGGAAAAAGAAAGAAGAGGGAGAGAAAGAGGAGACGGAAAAGGATGAGGATGTTAAATATTACTTGGCTGATCATTGAATAAAAGAAATGAAAAGGAGGAGGAAGAGGAGGAGGAGGAGGAATCGCAAATGTGTTTTTACGATTATACCACAAATATTTTAACATTGATAAGATATTTACTAAATAAACCAACAAATCATTGATAAATACGAAATGGCACTCTGTATGGTTCATAATTGGGTCTCGACATGCTGGAAAATCCTGGACTTCAGTGTTCAGTGTCGTCATGGTTCTCCCAGTGTGTCTTGACCAAATTACAAACCACCGTTGTGCCATCTGGAATTAAGGATTGCCTGAAAATGTACTATTGGTGTTCCCTAATCCTCTCAAATAATCCAAATTTTGAACAAAAATGAGCTTCAAAATGCAGGTGAACATAACTAAACAGATCTTCTAAATTCACGCAATACAAAATTGCCTCAGATATTCCTAGTTTATTATTATTATTATTGGCCTGATTTAGCAGAATTTACAATAAGTTTAAATTAGTTTAGTTGGTGCAAGGTCACGCTCAAGATACATTGTTTCATATATAATGCACACATATACTAAAATAGATAAAGGTCTTTTATTTCTATGCATTAGTTGTGCTCAGACCACCACTTTGCCGCACTTGATTATTAATGAGTTTTGAGCTTAGAACCTTGAAAAAATTGCTCACAATGGATGTGAGTGACTCCAAATCGCATCAGCATATCATCCATATGTTGAAATAGGCATTATCTAAACTTAGCCGATACCATACACACGAGTCATGAATTGCCACACTGAGCTGCACAGATCAATCCTTCTGTATCAGGGTACTCAGCCAGCAACATATGGGTCAGGGCCTCAGAAGATGTACAATTGGGAACTCTACACATTTAGTAAATTCTGCTAAATTAGGCTGAGAAATAATAAACACTAAGTATATCTGAGCATATTTGGAATTGCGTTGATTCAAACAATCTGCTTTATTATGTCAGACTGTAATTTGAACCATATTTTTGTCTTGGGTTGAGGTTATTTGAGTGGATTGGTGGAGGCGAATTGTACATTTTCTGACGACATCACCCATATTCATGTGAGGGTAGGCTTGCATATTAGGTGAACATAGCATTACACTTTAGCAGCACAATAGCGGTTGCTGCATGTAAGGCTGTAGTCATTGTTGGCATATGAAAGGTTGTATAGAGAAGGCAGCTATCTGTGGCGGGCCATACAGGGTGGCACCTGTGTATATGGCGGGGGGGGGGGGGTGAGTAGTGAGAGAGGGAAAATCCCCAGCTTTAAATGACAGCATTGATTTTGGAGTGCGTGACGGTATGTTAGCTTTGGTGTGAGTGTGTACATGTATGAGTGAGTGACAGGCTATTATAGCATGAATGTCACTAAGTCACACACAATGAGGGAAGGGTGAGTGCCCCACCAATTAACATTCAACCTGTATTTTCAGTTAAAATCAATCAAAAACCTTTTTTCATTTGGTTCTTATTCCTGATTTGTTGATGCTATTTTCCCCTATGAAACATTGTTTTTATTTTCCTACACAGCTGAAAGCCACTTGAGAGAAATTGTTGAGGATGTTGCCCCATCCTTTTTGCTGCAGGGCTTTATAAAGCATTTAAAGTCCACTTATACATTTCGGTGGTCCGCCGAAATTGTTTGCTGCCCTGTTTTCACTTATTATCGCTCACCAACGCTTTTTTCCCATTGCGTTTTTACTTCCAATTCTTGTATAAAGACAAATTGCGACAAAATATTAAAGGTATATAAAAGGTCAAACAGTGAGTAAGAAACTGCTAAGATTTTATTTAGTCGCTCAAATCAATTATAAAATGTGTTGCATAGGAAAGTAAATAATGTTTTATTGCATTTACTACAATGGTAGCCTATAGGGTGAGTGTTTGGCGTCAACATATTATCATACTTTCAGTATATTTTGAAATCGATCAAGCAGGTACACCAGGGCCCAAATCAAATCTTTACTTAAAATACTTTCAATAAAATACTTTTACTTCTCCCCCTGAAAGGAAGGCTTTCAAGCCCTCTTGTAACAGATTACAACGATATTTTTAAGTAGTTGACCAGTCATCAACGGAAGTGAATAACCACCAGTATTTCCATTCTTTTTAGTCTTAATTAGTCTTAATTTATAACATAATATGACATGCATAACAATAGCAACAACGAACATATCTCAGGTTTGGCATACAAAATCGTAATTCATCAATTGTCAATGAAAATCAAGGGAAAAAAGGGAAAGGAAGGACAAGTGGGAGTAGGAAAGGGGACACACAGGCGACGTGCGTGCGACGCGCGTGCGACCCGCAGGTGTGTGTGTGTGAATGTGCTGCTATAGCCACCATCAATACAACTGCCCATGTAGGGGCAGTAGGTCAAGGACCCACTCCTGCCACCACCACCACCCTACTCACCTGAGCGTCTCCAGACCCCACTCTCTCCCATCAGACAACTTGTAGTTGTCTCTGCCTGGGTACAGGAGGAGTGCACGGAGGGAAGGAGGGGAGGTGAGGGGATGGATCAGTGCACCCCCTCCACCACACCCACCCACCCAACAGGTGTGACTTCACAATGCATTCACTCCAGGCCTAAGTGAAGCGTTAAGATTATATACGAGGTCTTGTTAATAACTGTAGAATCATGCTCTGGCCACAGTAAATGGCTGATGAGAGCAGTAGATGATGATGGTGGGGGATGATGATGATGATGATGATGCCTCACAGATCTAATGATTTATGCTGCCTTCGTATTGACACAGGTTAGCGTGGCAATGGTGGAGGTAGTGGTGGTGATGCTGCCGTCCATTTTAGTAGTAGTAGTGGTGGTGGTGGTGGATGGGGCCTGGCCGCACCACCACCACCACCACCACTATTGCAGCCTGCATTGACGTCACTACACAGTCGGAACCACCTTGTGTTGGTTTGTCTAAGATGCCTAAGCATCATCTGCTTAGCTCATCTGCTAAGAGGACATTTCAGATCCCTTTTAACCTTCCTTCCTCCTCCTCCTTTCCTCACATTTCAGTGCATGTATGCTTCTCTGCATCATTGTGCTCTTTATTTATTTCTTCACTTTGATCTGTGCTTGCACGATTATCTACTAAGCGAAGTGCAATAACAAGTGTTTTCTTCAACTAGATTTTATTTTGTATGCTATAATTATTTCTTAATAATTTTATCTATACTGGGTTCAGCCAGGTCCCCATGATGGGGTGTTTCATTTGCACCCGTGTTTGGTTCTTAGCAGATATATTTGATGGACATAATTATATTATAGTAATTTCACATAATTCTTTGGTCCAAAGCAATGCATGTTATTCATGTATTGATTCTGCTCGTGAAACATCCTGCATTTTCTCTTGAATGGATTGGTGCCCTTCAGCTTACAATTCAAAACCCATGAAGCTAAACGGTCCAACTGAAGTTACACCGATGTATGCAGCACTCTCTGTTAACATCGGTCACAAACTGAAGATGTCCTTGTTCATGTCCTTTCCAACCCATCTTAAAGTCATTTGAGCAAGAACTTTGGAGGATTTGTCTCTGCTACAGTGCTTCATGAAATCCACATTCATATACATGTATATGTCGGAGACCCGGTGAAATCCAGGGCGGGGAAAGCCATTAGCGCAGTAGCCCTCCAATCACTGACATACCTTTCTTATCTGAGAGAGAGAGAGTTCTGAGCCTAGACTGCACATGGGAGTGAGCTCCAATATCAATATATGTAATTAGCATCCTCACCTTATGCCTCAGTCAGCTCATGATAAGTATCTTGGTGCATATATGCAACCCATCGATTTTATATTTGTTCCCTTTGGATGAGGACAATGCTCAACGCCTTCCTGCCTGCCCATGGCGGCAATGCACCCACAGACTGCAATAATAATACGTGGGTGAACATTCACAATATTGCTCATCAAGCCTTATGTATTTTGTTCTATACATTCACTCAACTAGCGAGATATATTATGTATTATAGTGTAACCTTAGGGTAGAAAGTATATTCTATCAGTATTACTTGTTATTTTTGTGTCTATTTTATGTATTTTATTATTTAAGTCTGTTGTTCACATCTTTAACCTTTTGTTAAGGTAGTTAAACTATAACCTTTTTACTGTAACAGATGAAAGACCAGGTAATTTTTCTGTAAGCTAGTTCACCATTTTGTAATAACTTGGTAAATAAAGCATTTTCAAATCAAATCAATCATCTCAAATTTAAAACAATATTGAGGTTCAAAATACGGTCTAACATAACCAAACAGATTCATGGCATCCACGCAATACCAAATATACTCAGATATATCTAGTATTTATCCTTTTACCGCCTAATTAAGCAGAATTTACTAAATGTGTAAAGCTGGCGATTGTACATTTCTAGGCAACCTCACCCATCACATGTTTCTGTTAGTTCGGGTGCAATAGAAAGCACTGCTCAAGGAGTGCAATGTATTTATAGATCAAAAAGACAAGAAAGGGGTAAATCCTATATAAGGACAGCACTTGTTTCTTTACCCCATCTTGCAGTCAGACAGTATATTTAGAAAGGAATCGATGAATACCCTTATAATAAGGACATTCTGGGTGGCAATCTGCCATTTCAAATACGAGCTAAGAGCAGGATTCACCATGAATAGGGAGGGGGTTTGCATGTCTCACTGTGCAAGAAAGACTATTACAGTGCATCATCGGATGGATTCAGTTCAAACCTGACATACAAACATTTAGCAACACCGAATAAATGCAAGCATCTTTTCACAACTATCATAGCTTGTGTAAATAACATATAAAAAACAAATGCATGATGGGCAAGATGGAGTCTTGTTTTATGGAAACTTGTAAAACACAAGGCTAATGACATGAGGTCGCTGGGAAATATTCCATGCTCAACATAACATGTTTTCTATAGCTTTTACACTAGCAATAATTTCAATAATCCCATGCCAATCGTGATTCAAGATGGCGGACATGCAAGTCCCCCATTTAGAACCTGCATTACATGCACAGAGCGTCTTATATCATATCATAACAGTTCATCATGTTTTCCAAAACAAATTCCATCATTTTACCCGGATTCAAAAACAACATATGATCATGATTTTAGGGTTTGTTCCCTGGAAGCATCTCTATTTATAGATAAAGGGTGTGAAGATTAATGACCCGATCATTTTAATGAGATAAAAGTATGTTGGTCAGAGGCTAGGCTATGTAGAGATAAGTAGCAGTCTCTGTGTGATGCAGGGCTTTCGGGGGAAAGTAATTATCTTCTCTCTTTACTTCCGTCTCTCTTCTTGTGTTGACATCAATTTAATCGTTCATATGTACACACTCGTCTAATGCCTCCCTCAAGGCAAGCTTCTTTGATCTGCTCTCTTATCCCACCAGTCCTTCTAGCCATAGGTATATGGGCCAGGTTGTCAGAAAATATACAATTCGCTTTCACCAATCTTCTCAAATAACCTCAATTTAAGAGTGGGACTCAGAATACAGGTCAACATAACCATGCAATATCAAATATACTCAGATATATCTAGTATTTATTATTTTTCAGCCTAATTTATTATAATGTACTTAATGTGTAGGGTTGCTAATAGTGGAGGATTAGCATTTCTCACTGCGCATGTCTATTACAGTGCATGCTGGGATAGATTCAGTTCAAGTCTGACATACAAATATTTAGCAACACTTTTATAAAAACAAAAGCAAGGATATTGTTACCTATATCATAGGTTGGGTAAATAATTTATGAAAACCAAATGATGATGGGAAAGATGAAGTCTTGTTTCATGCATGTATAAACACATAGCTATTGACATTGGAACAACGATAAATTTCCCATGATTAACATGAAATAGTTTCTATAGGCTTTACACTGAAATACAACTCCCATAATTTGCTTGCTTTCATCTTTTTGAATATGATGATATCCCCAAATCTATTTTTTGCGATTTGTGACTCATTTTCCTGTGACACACCACATTTGTATCTCGGCAGCAGATACCAATTGAGAATTGAGCGCGTTCTGTCCAACCGATGACACTTCAAATCCCAGAATGGCACCACAAAGATGGCGATGCGTCATTATTCTTATTTCCCCCGCTTCTTGCACTAGGCCTGTTGCACAACAAGTCCCTACTTAAAATGTTCCTTGCTAAGCAATTTTGCCTTCCATATATGTCTGACATTTCTACTATATGAATAAAGATAAGCATTGCCTGTATAGCAAATTCCTTCTTTCAAATTTCCTTACCAGCTGCTAAGCAAGGACAAGTAGCTAAGAAAGGAAAATCTTAAGGATGAATATCTTATGCAACAGACTCCAGACCTTATGGTTGGGTAGTCAGGCAAGGGCGAGAGGGTGGAATGTGAGATGGAGTGGAGCAGGCCTGAATTATACGCTCATCCTCCACACGTTCTGCCCATGTGAAAGATGTCGCCATATATTCTGTCGCCAACATCCCATCTTGCTCTGCCACTGGGCGAATATTATTAATAATTCTTGGGCAGCCGCGATTTTCAAGGGAAATCACTCAGACGATAGCCGCTTTAGTAAACAGAAGAGATACCCTTGCATCGAATATTCAATCATTTCTCGTTCCAGTAAACTGCCTTCGTCCTATGCATTTGGCATTATGGACCTTTTGGTCATGGGGCAATTAATTTAGACCAACCTCGGAGAAGTGGTATGTTTGACCAAAGGTTTGGAGTCTTTTGGTTGGTTTTGGCTTTTAAACAATATGAGCAGCAGAATATTGATTTTGTAATAAATCTAAATGTACAAGGCTAATACAAATATTCTTTTAGAAATCAGTTCTACAAGTCATAGTCGGAGTACATTTGGTTGCCGATAAAACAGCTTTAAGATGTTAAAGAGGAGAAACGATCACTCAAAACAGGGCAGCTCCCAATATATCCACTTTTTTGTCGTCCAATTTGTTGTCAGGGCCAAGGTACAACTGTAGGAATCATAGTTAATATAAAGCAATGTGTAAATAACACATGATAGTTGGCGAGGATGTGTAAATTACTCATATCAACGCACATAATGTGTATCTAACTGATATAGCATTGATTGGCTAATAAACAGTCAAGTTGTTGTTGTCTTGATAAACAGAAATGTATATATAATATAGTTTATAATTAGAAAAGATTATCACTTTACATTGACTCGAATTATATGAAGGTAGATTTAAGATTGTAAAATATGAATCGTGTTTCTTGAGAATTAAATAATGTCGATTGATTGAAAACGTTGTATTCTGTAGATACACATTATACATCACAAATTGATGTTACTCTCAGTGACTACAAGTAGACAAACTCTTATTTAGCATAGTTGTTATACATAGAATAAAGTATTTTAATATTCATCTAACAGCTTTGATTCATTATTCCAACATGTGTGTTTTGATGTTTGAGCTAACCATTATTCTTACTTTTCCTTTCAGGTAAGTGAACGACTCTCATAAATGATTCTAGAGTTGATTGGGTGAGTACATACAGGGTCTTAGTGCTCCTTCGTGCGGCAAGATGTGTGGGTTTGCGTCCCTAATCAAATTGTTGGTAAAAAGCGGACTGTTCTGTCAGTCCAACTCAATTTAAACACGGCCTAGATGTTTGCAGAGAGAATCAGGTCGCCCTGGGCCCCTTCCTCTAGAAACAGAAATGTGCGAGCAGATATTTCGGGTAATTGGGGTAAATAACCTGGGGCATGTTGCATAAGGAATCTTTACTAAAATATTCCTTTACTACGTGTCCATGCTAAGCAGCTGGTAGGCAACATTTAGGGTAGGAATTTGATATGTGGGTCAGGTCGTCTGAAAATGTACAGTTCTCCTTCACCAATCGTCTCAAATAATTCAAATCTGAGAGAGAATGAGGTTCAAAATACAGTTTAACATTTCCAAATTCAGGGGTATTCAGCAGTATTCGGAAGACCTGTACTCTGTTCAGAGAATACTCCCTTTTCCATACAATTTTATGTTCTAGTCGGTTACATTGTATCATAATATTGCATTTATATCATGGAAATAAAAATATATTATCATTATCATTTATGATAATAGATTTAATGTAACGAATTTCGTCCTATAAGTCATACTATGTGTATCTCTTGTATAAACATGTAGCAGCAGCAGAATATTGATAAATTCAGTCTCATAAGGCACACTGAATAAATTTGGTCAAATATTTTTCTCATAATAACTGGTACTGCAGCTTTAACAGAGCATACCCAGTAGCCCAGTCATCTCCATTCTCACAAAAACCTGTTTCAATCTGGTTGAAGGGATGGAATTGGTCATGTGTGAACACAAGCTACCAAGAACCGACAAGAAATCAAAAGGACACTTTACTCTGCCAGTAAAACTAAACCCTGGGAGAAATGATCCCCCAGTAACAGGGAGTTGTGAAAATGGGTGGTACTTATAGCTCTCTCATGAGACGCAGAGGAAGTAATTACGCAACTATTTCTTGGAGGACGGTAAATTACTTTGGCATTTCTGGAAGTACTGGTTGAAAAACTGGACTCTCTCCTTCTTGCTGGGAGCTGGCTGTAACCACTGCACCGATTCCTGTGGGAGGTGGAGGTGGGGGGCTGGCAGCTGACAGAAGGAAACATCTGTGAGGTACTCGGCTGACGGTTGACAGTCAGCTATCTTCGTCATTCATGCCTCTCCACTGGCCTAACTGCTCTCTGTTTCATGCCTCTCCACTGGTCTGACTGCCCTCTGTTTCTTCTCTACTCACTGGAAGCTTTGGTGCTTTGCAGGGGAAGCTTTGGTGTTTTGCAGGGGAAGCTTTGGTGCTAGGACAAGATTTGCAGGGGAGGCTTGGGTGCTTATAGTAAAGACTTGGTGCTTGCAGTGGAAGCTTTGGTGCCTTTTCAGGGCAAGCTTTACTTTGGTGCTTTGCAGGGCAAATTTGGGTGCTTTGCAAGCGAAGCTTTAACAGTTTGCATTAGTTTCTGCAAAATGCATTGAATGGGGAAATGAGACAGAGCAAGCTTACATTTTCATTTTGTTCATTGCTTTCGATCAATGAGTCATTAAAGATACTGGAAGGAATTCTTCCTGGCCAATAAGTCATGATTGGGCGAATATTGACACCGTGTTGAAAGGGATATTGGAAGGTAATAAGTTAATACTAAGATCCTCATTGTGGTTTGACATAGAACTATGTTCAATGGTCTGTCCTTAGCTCTCAGAAATTTGGTTTCATACCCACTCAGTCTTCCATCTCGACTCCAGTTATATATAATATATGTGTTACACAATGATCGGTGAGGTCTCTTCACAAAATAGAAGACCGTTAGAATAATACACGGTACATGTATTCATAGGACTTAAGGCGCTAGGCACCTTAACATTCCTACAAAGAGGTCTTGTGGGTAAATCACTGAAAAACATCTTTTTTGTTACTTATGACCCACTTTTTGTAACACATGCCATTTGTTTGAAAGCAATACCACCTCATGTGGGGCACGAAAACAAAAACAATCAAAACACTCAGGATATTTCATCTTTTCACTTTGTCATTAAATTTCTCTTCCACTATTATTTAACCCCAGCATGCAGGTTCTGACAACAGTTCGCTATAATGAAAGTTTGGTCTTAATTGAGGTCCTAACCTCGCCTCCCATTTAGAGAGATAGATTACTGTTTGTCTACGCCAAGTCCATGGGAGCAGTCGTGGTCACAACAACATCTATGTTTGCACTGGTTGGCCTAGGTTGGGGGAATCCGCCCCTCCTCCTGCTATCATATGGTAATGAGGTACAGCGCCAAGTCTGTACCACACATCTGCGGGTAAATTGACTTCTCTTCAGGAAATGTCCAGCCATACGACGGAGTCCATTATGATGATTTTAGGAATCTTACGGGTGAAGCCGTCGGGAAATGCACAATTCGTCTCCACAATTTCGCTCAAATGATCTAATGTTAAAACAGAAATCAAGTTCAAAATTCGGTTCAACATAACTGGACACATGATTTAAATCAAATCATAATACTAGTATTATATATATATATAAACTTTATTTTCCATTTTTCATATATTATATGGTATGGGTCTGTTTAGCACGTAACAAACAAAATAAAGTAAAGTACAAATACAGTAGTTTCCACTGACATCGTGGGGGCTAGGTAGCCTTGCAGTAGGTTTAATATGGAATGGGGCAAGTCTTACATGCTTACATAAGTGTGGGTTCTTTCTTGAACTTTTATCATGTTAATCGGTGAACCTTTTGTTGGTCGCCATAGGTTATATTATATGTAGTAAACCTATTGCGACTATAAATATGTCGGCGAAAAAAGCGGATAGGGTAATCTTGGTTTCCATAGATTGGACGCCTACTGCGCTAATAACTGCTTTCCTGTCCCCGAGTCGCCGCTCAAATGTGATTTGTGGTTTGAAGCGAGAGGCTTTCCCTCAGTTAGGAGGGACTCTCTTATCTCTAATCCTAAACTGGAGAGCCTCTCCCTCAGTTCGGAGGGACTCCCTCAAGCTTGGGCCTACACTGAAGAGGCTTGCCCCCAGTTTGGCGGGGACTCTCAGCTCTCAGCTCTCAACTCTCAGCCTAGACTGAAAAGGCCGTTTTTGCATGAGCAGGCTGTTGCTAGCCATCGCCGGCGAATATAACCAGTGGCGATGTGTGGAGCTAAAGAATCTTTCTACCTGAAATTGCGTACCCAAGACGGAGTGGATGCCTTGGAAAACAAGCAATTTTACTGAATCTCTGTTTCATTCCTGCATATTTCCCAGAGCTGCGACCGTTAGTGATACGTGAGAGATCCGTTAGACTGCACTCCTCACAAACACAATTACAGAAATTTGAATTTTTAATCAAGGCGCGAATAGCAGCGGACCTTTTACCATATCCCTTCATAATCTGATGAATCTAATCATCTAGATGGGAATACCATAGATTATGTGACACCAGACGCACCACTAATATCTAATTATAGTTCTTTAGCCTAGATCATACCATCCCGATAGGGGATAGAAGTTCAATCCGGATTCCAACTGATGATACTAATTAAATAAGATCGGTTCAATTTTAAATCGGACAATAGGACTAATGATGTGGACACCTGAGTAGTGGATTGTAATGAACTAAAGCCCTTTCCCCGCCACGCTGTGGATTAATCTTTAGTGATTATGTAAAAACTGATCCCTTGCTAATGACGGCCAATGATAATGAATATACATATCCTGACCTTGATAATGATTACACATATTTTAAATTATTTCATCTCGTCTCTACATATATACTAACATAGATTCATGTGTCTGTTAATTGGTTTTAAAAGTTTTATCTATAACCATTTGACTGGCATTTGTGACGGTTTGTGGGATTCAGGCATAAATTGCCTGCTTTCCACACCGACCCTGGGCACTACATGTATGTATCAATTTGAGGTTAGTTTAATGAAAAAAGAAAATAGTCAGATATGGTGGAATGAGATGAGATGAGATATGTTATAGGTTGATGGAATGATACAAATGTATGAGCTTGGTTTTGTAGGGACCACATGTCTTTGTAACTTTTACCTATAACGAAAATATATACCTAGTATCTATCATTTTTCAGCCTAATTTTTCAGAAGTTACTTCTTCCACAAGATTTCTTCGTAGGAATGTTTTGACTTTTGGAGTGTTAAGTGCTCTTACTCATAAATTTCAAATTTCAAGACCAATTTTAATATGCCTAATAGGCTTTCCAAGGTCATCCAAAAGAAGTATATTTAACTACTTTACTATAGTTATTGTTCATCCAGAAATATCAGAAACTTTTCTCTCAAACATACAAAGATAGAAAATAAATTATTGGATGAGCAAAGGGTTAATAAGGTTAGATCACTTGTCTGTGACTTAAGACTCATTGCCCTGTGACACATTACATCTAGTTGGGGACATGTGTCTGGGAGTGATCACTAACACATGGAAGATATCATCACATGTAACCAGTGGGTATTGGGTAAACCACTACACTAACCCTAACCCGACAATCCTGCCTACAATTACACAGATACATGTGTATGGGCGGCACATGGACACTTCCATGTATATTAGTGGGTCAGGTCGTCAGACAATGTACAATTGCCATCCATCAATCCACTTAAATAACCCTAATTGATATCAGAAATACTGTTCATCATAAATAGACCGATTGTCTGAATCAATACAATAACAAATGTGACTAGATACACCTAGTATTTATAATTCTGCTGTCTGATCTAACAGAATGTAATGAATGTGTAGAGCTGCCAATTGTACATTTTCTGACGATCTGATCTGACTATAACAACCTGCAGCAAACCCAAACCACAACCCGGACCCTAGCGGTGAGACCAGTCATCATTCATACTTAACATCCGGGAGATTTGGTGGAGTTTATCAATAAAGGCCTAAAGCACAGAGACAATGTATACTGCTGCTGAGACATTGAGAATGGGATTAGTTCAGTAGGGGAATACCCAGGTATATGGGTGAAGCCACCTGAAAATGTACAATTCGCCTTCATATCATCAATCCTCTCAATACCCCCGATTTAAGAGAGAAATGAGGTTCAAAACACAGTTCAATATAACCGGACATACAATAAATACTTCTATATTCTTTTTACATGAAGAAAAGTTAGCGATATTTCTTAATGGTCAATCACTAGTAAAGTAGTTAAAATAATATACTCCTTATGATAACCTCAGAATCATTGATATACACCATACACACTCTTGAAATTTGATACATGTGGTCTTTGCCACTACCAGCGCAAGACACCTAAAGAATGAAAACGTTCTGAGGAAGGGTTCTTAGGGGGAAAAACCTTTAAAAATATCATTTGTTGTGCCTTGTGACTCATTTTGCCGTAATGCATCACATATGGCTGCGGTAATGGTATTTGGTTGTTTGGTCTAGATGGCTCCTTTGTCTCATCATGTAAATACATTGCTTCACCTATGGCCGTGGTAATGTGAGTGGCTGGACCATCCTCACGCTCCCTACGTTTCTCTCATAATCATTCACTAACTGATTATGTGCTTGGTTCGGCCGTTATGGTACCCCGGGGGCAGTCCGGGTGTGTACCGAGGACATTTCACCGCCACGGCCGCCCATCGCTTCCAATGCATATATGGTGCTCGTTGCATATAACCGAAGCCTTCTTTTGTACAAATATCTTCATTCAGGTAATTTCACAGCAGTAACACTCTCACTCATAAAGAGTGGTTTTCTCTGTGTCCTGAGATTACATAATAAGTTAATAATTTAACATTTCCTGTAGAAAATATATAATTATTAGATGTCGATTTAAATAAATAAACACCAAAACCGTAAGAAAGACGATGCAAGTTAATGTTTGCTTGAGTTGTTTTATTATTATGCGACCAACGTTTCGGAGATCATTTCTCCTTCATCAGGGTCATATCATATATTAAATGTTTTGGACTTTTTGGTATCATATTATAGTGGTGAATCGATATGGTTCATGCAATAGTTCTACGATTTCATCACTAAACTCGTATAATTATACATACTTCATATAATATACATGTTCTTTCCCTAGCTACTTAATTCTCCTTGCTAAGCAGCTGGCAAGGAACTTTTAGGGGAGGTCTGGTCAATCATTACAATAGGAATGAATTGCCTACATAGGCGAGGATAAATAGCTTAGCAAGGAGCATTCTAATTAAGGAATGCTTCTGCATCAGGCCCCTGTCATCTTAATGGTATACGCCATTGATGCGCATGCTCCGCCCAGACTAAGGCAGTGCCTTTCTGTCTATTTGTTCTGTCTCTCTCTCCCATCTTCTGTCTATATTTCCTGGGTATGATTATAAACTGCCTCCCTCTCAGCTCTCCCGCCCTTGATATAACCATATTAAGTGTGTTGATAAGGGCGTAAAGCAACCAATCTCACTCACTCCATTTCCAAAGGCAGGGTTCAATCGTCATCAACATTCGGTTTAAGTCACCAGAAAATGTTCAATTCGCCTTGGTCAATCCTCACAAATAACCCAAATTCAAGACAAAAATGAGGTTGAAAATAAAGTTTATGTAAATGTGTAGAGCAGCTGTCAATTGTATATTTTCTGATGTCCTGACCCATCGCCAATGGTCACTCGTCATAAGCTTCATTAATTAGTATACTATACCCTAAAAATTTAAACGAATTACAAAATTTGTCTTTTCGGTTGTAACAGTACCACAATGATCTTAATGTAACGCTATAATTCATGAATCATATATAATCAAACACATAAGGACCACCATTGAGATGTTGACTTAATGGTGGATGTTTCCTTATTTAAATGATGTGGCCAATAAAAACATTTAAAAACAGACGGGCTTGAAATCCTCCCACTTTTTAAGGTAGTTTAGACCCATTGATATGACCACTCATGGCGAATGGAAGTTACAACAACAGCAAAGCTAATGAAACCTAAATGGCACGCCAACACCATTATGAATATTACCATTTGGAAAAAGCCATCATATTTGTCAGTCTCAAAAATAGACTGCCCTGTTTAATACCGATTCAAAGAACAAACTTCTTCGACATCTTTTGAAATGAAGCTCGAAGTTTGTTGTCTCAATACTTTGAGCGCAGTTCTTTTGTTGCTTAGCAAGGAGGCTCAGAAAGCCCAATTCTGCCCAGGCTGTCAACAAAGTATCATATAGCTATCTAATTACGTTCGGTTTACTATTTCCTCACAATGGGCTCCATGATAGATATGCTGTCAAGGTGGAGTCCTGGCAGGTTCATTGACGTCCAGATGAGGATAGAGCTGTGCCTACCAAGCAGTGACAACTCTCTATCATTGATTTACCTCTCCATGGTGACTACATTAATTCTCAAAAAAAAGCCAAAAGATATTGAGTTTCACACGGTAGTTCTGATGCGGATATCATGCCTCTTGTGATGCTCAAGGCCATTTGGAAATCAATATTAAACCTGTATTAAATTAACTCGCTTCTCTACGCGACAAGCTCTCTGAGTTCTCCAGTGCCAATTCATGAATATCTGAGATAATATAATTTATAACGCAGCCACAATTTCGCGCTCGAAACTTTGTGAGTTTGTAGACAATTCTGTTGCGTAATAATGTTGCATGCATTCTCAGTTAACATTGCCTAAGAACTAAATATTTTCTACGTTCTGATCCATTGTCGCCCTACCCAAACTAAAGTCATTTGGCCAAGAATAGGGAGGATTTGAACCTGTTCTTTTTGCTGCAGGGCTTCATAAAAGTTTATATTCCAGTGATCCGTCTATATTTCGTTGCAATGCTTTCCTTATTATCGCTCACCAGCGGCTGTTTTCTCTTGGCCTATTCAACTTCGACAAATTTGACAAATTGTGGTATAAACGTATAACGGCAGCAAAATATTGAAGTTTTCAGTACAGTAAGTCAAACAAGGAGTACATTTGATAAGATTATTTTTCTCATAATAGCTGAGAATGTAGCTTTAAGGTGCTGCAAATCATACCATATGTCAGATGTCTTTGTTTAAGTAAGTGTATGAACTATAAGAGATTTCAAGACTCAGCCTCTGCCACAAGCTGCCCCTGGCGTACTGGCTTCATGTATGTGTCATAAAGGCACCAAGGAACATCTTTACTCTTTCATGATTATTACAACTAATTGGACAAATTGCCTGATGGCAGTCTTGACATTCCAGTTAAGTGCAGTCATAGTGATTGCAGTAAGAGAGCATAGCACAATTGCCTAGCCTAAGTGTAATATGAAACTTGGAAGCAAATTATAAATTATACTAAGACAAAAGTATTCATTTGAAAAGTATTGAACAAAAGTTAGATAAAGTCATCTAGACTTAGAGCCTCTCAGATCAGATAAAGATGGTATGTCAGTGATTGGACACCTACTGCTCTTATGGCTTTCCTGACCCTGGAGTAGGCGGCCTTTCTTCCGTTTGGAGGGACTCTCTCAACTCTGAGCCTAAACTGCTTAATAAAATCCCCTGCATCTGGCAAGCATGACCAGGTGTCTGACAGCGTGGTGTCATGACAATAGCTCAAACACGACTCCTCATGTTTTTAACACAAGGATACGTCCTTTTAGTCTTGAATTAGTCGCCCCGCTCCCTGATGGATGCGAACAGCCGGACTTAAATGATATTGACATGTCTTTCTCTCCTGCTGAAGAACCTTCCAGAAGGAATTACACGCATCGATATCTCGCCGACCAGAAGTAAAATATAATAACATGCAACCCAATTCCATTGGCAGGGCGAGATTATAAAAGAGGGGGGAGTGATCGATGATAAAGGGAAGAGCGTGAAGGTAGAGGGCGCCACGACGCTGCCTAATAGGGGATTTGCATTGTTGAATGTTGATTCACAAGAAATTATTGGAGTTGTATGCCAGTGTAAAAAGTAGAGAAAACACTCCATGCTCAGTGTGGAATGGACATAAGTCTTTGAATGTGTTTTGCCGTTTGTTATACATGATATGCATTCAATTCATCTCAGCATGCACTGTAACATACATGCGCAGTGGCACATGCAAATCCCCTATTGTGTACTGAATCCATCCCAACATGCACTGTAACAAACATGCACAGTGGCATATACAAATCCCCTATTGTTGCGCCAGCGGCTGATATGAAAACCAATACCATTGCACGGGCAGATTAAGCCAATTACTGAGACATGCCAAACTTACAATTTTCCCCCAATTCTACCCGCCTGGCGGTAAAGCTGGGACTAGAATGGTTTCTGTCTCTATAGAATCTATTAGGTTCCATGCATTGTTGCACAAGGCTCATTGTGTGCCTCTAATTCGTTCTGAAAATTTAATGTTATAAAGCAAGTAGTGTTTGGCTACATTTGTATAGCATAATGCATCTGTACCATAGAAAGTACACAATTAAATATTGATGTGTATGGATATGAATATGAACACTGTGGATATGAAATGATTCATTCCTTTACACTAAATTGGTTTGAGTTGTTTGGATTTTTTTATTCAGTCTTTGACATTTTACAATAGTAATAGTCTCAGTATAAGTCCTTACGATGGACACATAGTTATAAGTACACAAGTTAGAGTGGATGCATATAGAAGGTTATAGGCGCACATACTATATACAAGTATTTTTGGTTTGAGGAATGACAAGCATCCTCAGACCACACTAGAGAAAGTCTATTTTGTAATTACACAAAATATTATACAAATGTACACATTGTCTACTACATGCTGGAAAGGCTGTTATGCAGTATTTAAACTGACTACATAGATGAGCCCGAGGAACCAAAGGTACCATGCATTTACTGTATTATAGGTACACAACTGGGAGCAGTTACGGTAACAGTCTAATCATTAGAGTGTAGACATCAGATCAATTGGAAATTCCTGTCTATTGTGTTGTTTGGGGGAAAGCGTTTACAGAGTAGTTTAGAATAATAGGTTCAGCTACTGTTTGATATAGCTCCCGTGGGTAAGGTTTTTTCCAAGTCGAAATAAATGGATTTTGAGATATATACCATCTATTTGAGGACAATGAGATTAAGTGGATTCCATCGATGTTAACAATTATAAAAATCTAATTAGTATTACTGTGTTCTGTGTCTGATTATTTTATGTCTGAAAAGCAGTTTGCAATATTTCTGGGTGGACAATTACTAGTAAAGTAACTAAATAATTATAGTCTATACGATTACCCTAGAAACGCAAGGGTATATTAAACACTCTGTCTTGAAATTTGATACATTGATTTATTCAACTCAAAGCGCTAGATACCATAAAATGAGAACAATCCTAGAAGGAAATCTTGTGAATAAATCACTTTGAGAAATATCAATTTAGCAACTTATGACTCACTTTTATGTAACATATCACACATAGATAGTTTACCCATACATTCCAGAATTCTTTACAAAGTTATTAGATCATTACATATATATAACTTCACAGGATAAAAAGCGATTATAAATAGGGCACACATTTATTGCATGCAAATAACATTAAGGCAATCAGCATTATCGCAGATTGGTGTGAATTTATTAGAGTTTGTGTGCCGACACCACTCACTCCCGGTCGCCTTGTCGCTGCCCCATGCGCTGGGGGCACTTTGTTGAAATAGAAATAACGGCCCTATATATCACAGTAAACAAGAAGTGGCTCTCATTACCTATCTAACCCTTAGAAGTTGTGTTTTATGGAGTACACAAGGAATGCTCCTTCGACATCTCATAGATTCTTCACATTTCTGCCAGCTATAGAAGCCAGCGGTGGGCTAAGCTATAGCACCAGGACCTGTCTCATACCATTGACAATGGATGGGATCAGTGACAATAGCGAGGAGCTGACTCTTACCCCAGCACCCTGGAGTAGGGGGGGCAGGGGACACCCTGGAGTATACCAGTCAACTCTTCTACATGAATACCTTGGTTCAACACTCGCCGGGTAAAAAACCAACAACCATCGCCACTTAGACTCCCCACCATGTGTACAAAGGAGGAAAAAGGTTCACAAGGTAAATAGGTTGTCTGGTGATGAGAAATGGTGGCCGAGAAATCCTCGTCTTTTTCAAATAAGCAAGATGGGACTTTGATGCCGTACACGGTTTCAATGATCACAGGAATTTTTCCTCAGTGTCTATAATTGTGATACGATGTGATAAGTATCTATATGTTCATACAGTATCACTGATACTACATGACTACTGATACTAGTATAGGAGCGTTATCTTGGATCCTGACCCTACGGCTATTTACATACGTATATGGGTGAGATAGCCTGAAAAAGTACAATTGGCCTTCACCAATCCTCTCAAAAGCCTCAAATTTGAGATAGAAATGATATTCTAAGTATACAGTTCAACATAAGCGAGCAGATTACTAGAATCAACAATATAACGAAATAACTCAGATATATCAAGTGTTTATCATTTTTTAGCTAATCTTAACAAAATTGACAAAGTGCAGAGATGGCTATGGCTATTGGGGGCAGGTGTTTTATAGAACATGCCGTACATGGGTTAAGATGATAGCCTTTTATAAAACTGTTAATTACTGTCTGAACAGGTTATATTAAAGTCATGGCCTCAAAGTATTTCATCCACCAAACAACATTAGTTGTTATGAAACTTAAATAGCAAAGCACAATATCTAAGAACTTATCCCATCGTATATTCCAAGATGCATCGTACGAGACATCTTTTATTGTATCGTACAATATCCTCTTATTCTTATGTATTTTAACAGCCCCCTGGTCTATGTTCCAGTATACGTAAATTGGAAAAGTAGCAGAAACATCAAAGTTAACAAGGTATAAACTGCTATTGAAAGTGGATATCCATAACCCGCTGGCTAGCAATAAATGTACTCTACCAACAAGAAGATATAATTAACTAGCGATAGGTCGCGTGATATATTTTGTCAGCTCTCCATTACAGTATAGTGGAGATGAAAGCAATTCACACATGACAGATTGCAGCAAACTATACACACTCATATAATATACGGATTGGGTCGCCAGGAAATGTATCATCCTCAGCTCTGTACTTATAATGTGGTTAAATATTACTCAATTAGTCTGAATTATGATAAAATGTAGGTATGGTATATCAGAACATTTGGTATATGAATAATGATAAATACTAGATCTATCCGAGTATAGTTGATGGTGCGTTGATTCAAAATATCTGTTTGGTTATAGCGAACTTATTTCTCCTGAATAAAGATAGTTAAAAACAAAAAAAACACAGTATTTTGAACCTCATTTTTGTCTTAGCTTTGGAATACTAGTGAGTATTGGTGAAGGCGAATTGTACATCTTCAGGTGACTTGACCCATACGGTGATTATAGCAATAAACTAATGTAACCGTGGAGTTCCGCCTGCTCAGAGGTATCTAGATGCATCGTCCTGCTACGGGGAGTCACATTCACTATGTCAACCAGTTAAACATTGGGCCTTCCATCTTTTGAGGTCCATTGTCGCGAAAAAGAATGCTTCATCTATTGGCTTGTCTCAGCTGTCACCGAACTTGCATTATACGGGTGCAGTCGCCTGAAAATGTACAATTCACTTTCACCAGTCCTCTCAAATAACCCCAAGTTCTAGGAAATTACTTGGAATGTTCTCATTCCTAGGCTATCTAGTGCCTCGAGTCGAAATCTTCTGATACCTGAAAATACCTTTGAGTACCACGTGAATGGTCATGCGATCTTCCAGCTGTCATTTCAAGAAGGGAATTGGCCATAACAAAAGCAAAAATCAGGTTTATATTTCCCCAGCCCAGCGTTAACTTGATACTATTCAGTCACAATTAAGCCACAACAGGGGACTTGCATGTCCCTCATCTTGAATCTTGATTCCCATGGAGTCATGGAAGTTGTATGTCAGTGTCAAATCTATAAAAAACACGTTCAGCATGGAATATTTACCGATGCTCCAATGTAAATTGTACATGATGTGATAGAACAGGTCTTAGTTACGTTTCCCATCATGCATTTGGAATCAATAGATCATTGATAGAAGAAATAGCATTGTTGAAAATATTCAGCCTAACAGACATGTGCAGTGAGACATGCAAATCCAAGAAGCAAGAATAGAGCTAGGGTGTCTATGACAAATCCCCTATTGGCCATAACACAAGCAAGAATAATGATGTTGGATTGTAACCCGTATTTTTTGTAAACCAGTGTGTCTTAAGGGAGTTTAGCCCCACCCGCCGACTTTATCTTGTTTGGTGATAATAAAAAGTACCAACAACAACAACAAAGAATAGAGATAGGGCGTCTATGGCACATCCCCTATTGGTCATAACACAAGCAAGAATAGAGAGTGGACAGTTGGCCAAATGTGAGAACGGTCTAGACTGCTTGGGTTGATTGAGATGTGTGTTATCTGCCTGAGTAATGATAATACTTAGTGTATAAAGGACATTACTAATCTGCAGGTGGGGGAGGAGGCATGGGAAAGGCTTTCGTCCTAATTGCACAGTGGGTAATGATGGATGGGGGACAGGTATATGTGAGATGGCCCACCTGGGACCCAGGGTAGGTCGGGGACAACCCTACTGCATTATGACAACTGGCTCTGTATACAGACAAGCACTATTTGCCAACATGTGTGTAAGTATGACTATGCCAATATGTGTGTAAGTATGACTATGCCAACATGTGTATAAGTATGTATGCCATCATGTGTATACAAATGTATGCCAACATGTGTATAAGTATGTATATGCCAACATGTGTATAAGTATGTATGCCAACATGTGTATTTATATAAGTATATATCATCATTAATATATGCCATCATGTGTATAAGTATGATGATGCCTCATATATAAGCCATAAGCCTAATCACAATTATCACATTATAGGAATGCTTTGCTATGATAATTAACAATTCCATTTCTATCAAGCTTTCATTTTGTCTTTGCCATGAAAATCGGGAAAAGAATAATAAATACAAAATTAGCATCGGGCAACTTCCAAGTTCCATATTACGCTTAGGCTAGTCAATTGTGCTATGCTCACTTCTGCAATCACTATGACTGCACTTAACTGGAATGTCAAGACTGCCATTAGGCAATTTGTCCAATTAGTTGTAATAATCATGAAAGAGTAAAGATGTTCCTTGGTGCCTTTATGACACATACATGAAGCCAGTACGCCAGGGGCAGCTTGTGGCAGAGGCTGAGTCCTGAAATCTGTTATAGTTCATACACATCACTTTAATAAGGATTGTGACATATGGTATGATTTGCAGTACCTTAAAGCTGCATTCCCAGCTATTATGAGAAAGACAATCTTACCAAATTTACTCATATTATGCCCTATCATTTTATATGTAACTGTCAAAGAATGTATCTCGATTTGGATACATGGCATGCATTAACCACTATAGTGGCAACCTAGCCCCCTTAACCACCGGAATTACTTTCAGGAGAAGTCCTTTAAAATAGGCCCTTTTCGATCATTAAAGGCTCTCGTTGGTTTGAGTCGCTTAGAGTATTGCTGCACAACTTGTGCAATATTCAAGCTCCTTCAACCAACTCGTTAGTTAACCTGTATTTATATCAAGGGTTATTATATAAAACTGAGTGATTTCTGCCTATGGCATATGATCAGGCGAATCCCACATGTGCTGATACGCTCACTACCAAAGGCTCTTTTAAGGGGTTACTTTTGATTGACAATGTTCAACTAACTTCCACTGTAATTTCCCAACATTAATATATCAATATAAAGGATCACCATCATAGGTTACCAAAATTGCATTCAAAATTGATTATATTATTGCTATCTATCTACACTATGATATCCTCCCTGATAGCGAATACGATTTAAATGATTGTATACCAACAGAAGATCATTCATGAATATTACTCAATGCTTGACTCTCCATCATAAATGAACCCCTAACTTTGTAGCAGCAGCAAGAGCATCGGCTTAAAGTGAACCCTCTCGCCCTTATCACAGCCCGGCCCATCAATCTAACCCTAGTGTACTCCCCTGCGGTCCTGGGCGAGCAATACTAATGTACTTATGTGTGAGCCTCCTTGTCTCTCGCCCTTTCTCAATTAGGTAAAGATAACCCGATATGGTATCTAGGGTTTGCTCGGTGTTTGGAACTACATAACATTACGCTGGAGTATTAGGTTGTGCCCCTCAATACGGGCCTGCATGCAAGAGCTGCCCCAGTACTAGTTTAGGGACACCATGCATCTCCATTACCTAAGTATGGCCAATATGGCCGCCACAATATATACCCTAAGGACACTTAGCGTGGAGTAGAGTCACTCATGATGGGGCAGTAAGTTAATACTCATATTAAAATGGCCGCTTTTCAATGGAGGCGAATGCGTATTTTAAATTTAATCATTGATAGGCATCTCCAAATTTATGAACCACTTGCAAAAGACCTGATTAGGGTTTTATCCACGACCCTAAGGTTACTCCCAAGTAGCAGAAACAAAACTACTGCACGAAACGAGTACATGGTTCTAAGCAGATTGTGCGATAGGCTCATTCCTTTCCCTATTTGAACGGACGGGATGGATAACTCCAATTTAATCACTGATAGGCATCTCCAAATTTATGATGAACTTGGAAAAGACCTTATTGAAGGGGTTCTGGTTTTATTTGTGACCCGAACGTTTATTCCCAGCAGCTGACACCAAACTACTTCATGAAAGCTGTACAAGGTTCAACGCAGATTGTATGTTAGGCTTATTCCTTCAAATATCCAATGTGTTACAAATATAACATCAACCAGACATACACATGTTCCGGGACTGGCATGGCATTGAACCAATCGTTTCATTTCTCAGTGCGGAAGTTAAGCTCACTACTTGCATTCTTCATTGTAAAGTTTACAAGGTATGTGGGATGCTTTATTAGGTGAGCACATATCCACCAGAACCTAAATTCCCTGCAGATAGTTTCCCCTTGACTACCCTTGGATGTCTATATATGCTAGTACGTTAGGGTACGAGGACCGAGAGGTCGTAAAAGCAAATGGTTTAGTGGTATAATAGCTATCTCAGAAACAACTTGTATAGGGTTAGGTCGCCTGGAAATGTACACTTAGCTACAAATTCAGCAAATTCTGGTAAATTAAGCTTAGAAATGATAAATACTAGATATATTTAAGTGTATTTGGCATTGCTTTTATTTAATACATCTGTTCAGTTATATTGAACTGCATTTTGGACCACATTTTTGTTTTAACTTTGGGTTATTTGAGAGCATTGGTGAAGGCGAATTGTACATTTTCAGGCGACAGCCTGTACACCTTGGAGAACCCCTCCTCCTTCTACGTCCCCTCTTCTTGTACCCCACCTTCTCCTCCCTGCCTACCTCTCTCAGGAAGGGAAGGGGGTTTTCTGCCTCAGTCTGCCTCTCTAAGATAAGACCCTCTAACTGCTGGCGGTTTACTCGGAGACCAAACCTGCGACACCCCATCCCCAGCTTGCCTGGTGGAATATGATGGCCCGAGAATGGCTCTAATAACTTCACTTTATTTTACAGGAACTTTTTCCAAAACATTTCCTGATAAAGGGTTCGAAACGACTCTGATCCGAAACGTAGGAATCAATATCACTACACTACATTGAATAAAAAACAAATGTATAAAACAACTGCTGGGATACTATTTTTTGGTGTACTATCAACTTAAGGAATTTCTTTAAAACGGATCTTCATTCCTTGACTCAAAGCACTCTCACTCTTTCTGAATATATTTCGTAGTGCCCTGAAGGATCATTCCTATAAAACTATGCGCGTTTTACAGAGTTTGGTTTCTAATTAGGAAAGCATTTAAATCAATATTATTTTGTTGCACACCTAATTAGGTTTCTGTTAAGCATAATATACAAAGCATAATATACAAGCATAATATTACATGGCAAATACAATACTTATTAAAATGAAAGCTAGTATTTGGTGTGTTCGGGTGTAGAATAGAATACCATTCCTCGCCTTGATCTGAGCCACACTTAAAGGTGTACCATCAGCTTAAGCTTTGTCCTGTTCTTTTCCAACACATCTACTGTGAAAGTAATTTGACCCCAAATTTGGAGGACTTTGTTATCGGAATTTGGACAAATGTTTTCACCAATAACATGCACGTGCACATGCACGATGGGAAGGATGAAGGCTTGTTTTATGGAAACATGTAGAACTCATGGCTATTTGTATGAGATCACTGTTAAATATGCCATGCTGAACAAAACATGTTTTTTCTGAAATACAACTCTCATAATTCTATGAGAATCAAGATTCAAGATGGCGGACATGCAAATCCCCTATTGGCAAGCTGCATAACTGAGCCCGGCAATGAAATGTCCATGCGCGTGTCTGGTTAATAACTCCTCTCATGCTAAAGCCTTTATGTTTTCACAAAGAACATGGTCCAGATTGTCCCTTGACAAAGCGCCAGACATAGTGCATGGTTTTAACCGATAGCCTACCTATGCCAAATCTTTCATCGCCAAACTATTCATTGTCTAGCCTCACATCTACCCAAATCAGATAAAAATGGCGTGATTGGACGCCTACTGCGCCAATGACATTGCCAACCCTTGAGTTACATCCTGATGGGATTTTGCGGTTAGGTGCGAGAGCCTTTCCCTCAGTTTGGAGGGACTCTCTCACCTCTGAGCCTATACTTGATATATTATATCCTTGAGTATAAAACTGCGACAACATAACTCAACCCAACATTACCAAAGACACCTTACAAAGACAACACCCAAAAAGATGCTTATGAAATGTATTATTAACGTAGTACCAGCTACATATCTACCACACATCTCTAGTGGCTTGTTATTTCTACGATATGCCCTTTTTGTACAACATATCGCGGGGACAAACTGGATCGAAAGCAACGTGCGCAATTTTTGTCCTCAGCGAGAGAAGCGAAAGGGAGCTGAGAGAGAGAGCTGAGATAGCCTGTGTAGTACGAGTAAACAGTGACTATGTACCTATGATATTGATGATCACGGATCACAGGTGAGGTGCCTACGATAGGCGGGTGGAGAATGAGTGATGCTGCTGGCTGCCAAGGGTGGCTTCATCCCCTGGTGCAGTGGGAGGTGTGGTGGCGGTGGTGGCGAGGGGTTAGAACCATAGCTGTACCACTAATTGTCCTCTCGACAGCAGGTCTTCTTCTTCTCCACAGCAAGGACCACCAATGGGGAATGTACAGCCTTGTCATGGGTTGATGGGGTGCACATACATGCAGTGGGTGCTGCTAGTATTGCTGAAATATTCCTGTAATTGTGGTAGTTTCATTCCCATTTATACATTAACATTCACTACTGGACCCATTGCACTATATACGATGAGATCGTATCTTAAAGGCCTCTTAGCACCATCGTAACGTTACACTTACGAGGGCTTTATGATACGAGGGTTGGTGCATGAACATAACACACATCCATTTGAGGAAGGTAAGAGTTCAGAGGTAGCTCTGCAGAGGTCTCTCAGACTAGTCTGTATATAGTGCAATGCAAGCTATGAAAAGAGGGAGACTGGTTCATCATACAATCGTATATAATTATAGTGCAATGCACCCTCAGTCGGAAAAGGGACATTCCAATAACCTTCTGTGAAGGACACAGTTCTTTTAGGTCGTCCAAGGTTTGGTTGATTAATATATTATATTTGATTTGCTGTCAATACAAATCACATTCTATTGCTTTATAATAAGTTTTTTATATAATGTAGGATAAATATTTTTTACTAACAGTAACAAACTCATTTTACAATCATTTTTTTCTTTTTTTATCCGTCTATTAATATTAAGTAGTATTACTTATTTTTAAGTTTGATTTGTACCCTCACTTCGGTTTGAAAAAACATTTCATTACTTCCAGATGCTGTTGTTTGCATATAATACTAGAATTTCCAACTTCATCTATGAATATATTTCTATAAAATATCATCCAGGGGGAACTCAAAGCCGGAGCTGGGACCAATTGAAAAACCCTCCTTCAGGGAAATTGTATTTTCCCTGTGACAATAAAATCCTCAAAGTGATTTCAGAACATTCATAAAAAACTAATGATGTTTTTACTTCCTATTTTTTTCCCCTACCCATTCGAAAGTCATTGACCAATTAATGAATATTGACTTTAAATTGCAAGGCTCTTACTGCTTTCATCAAATAGATGAATAGCCCTAAGATTTGCTTTGTCTAGAAATATCAATTAAAATCCTTTTAGCCAGCCCTACAACTTTTACTCTGCCTGTTGCTATGAAGACAGAAAACCTTATCATTACTTGTAGTCATTACTCTTATCAGAGAAGTCGCCAGAAAATGTATAATCTGCAGCTCTACACATTTCATGAATTGTATTAAATAAGGCTGAGAAATGACAGCATCTAGCTTTATCTGAATATATATGTAGTATTGCAATAATTCATAGGATCTATTCGGTTACATAAATAGTGAATTGTTTTACTAACTGTACTTGTGTCATAAATTGGCGTATAATTTATAATATGAGAGGATTGGTGAAGACGAATTGTACATTTTCTGACAACTCAACCCATGTCATCATTTTCTTCTCAGTGATATAAATCCATTACAGCCCACATGCAGGTCTAGTGATCCATACTGTACATAAGAAAGGTAAGACAGAGCGGCAGACATGGATAAATCACATAAGGAGAAGCAAGACAAATGTAAACAGAAGCCGTAGCCAGTACCAACGAGTACTTTATTAACTATTGTGAGCCTATCTCATGCATCAAGCCAATATTTACTACCTCCAGCCTGCTATAGGCAATTGTACTGGGGGGAAGAAGCAGAAGTGGGTGGATACATAGGTGAAGTCGTCTGAAAATGTACAATTGGCTTCTCAAATAATCCAAATTTCAGACGAAAATGAGTTTTAAAATACGGTTTAACGTAATCGAACAGAATATTTTATTCAATGCAATACACAATATATATTCAGATATACCTTGTATGTATAATGTTAAGTCTTATTTAGCACACTTTAGTTAATGCGTAGAGCTGGCGATTCTAAATTTTCTGAAGATTTGATCCACATATTGCAGGGTATTATGTTAAAGATTTTCTGCTTTTTCTTCCGTTCCTTTTCGACCCATCTAAAAGCCATTTGACCAACATTTTGGAGGGTTTTGACCAGATGTTTTGCTACGAGGCTTCATAAACGTCCTCATTTCTAGTTCTGAGGCTCGCCGAAAGCCTTTCCTTTGGTAGCGTCATTTATTATCGCTCAACTCTCAGCCGCTATGACATCATATGACATCAGCCGCATAAACATAAAACCAAAGAGGCAATAGTCAACATGAAACCCAAGAAGGAGGATTATTTTGTTACGACAACTAAGATTATTGTAATATTTAACAATGTACTATTTAACTTTGTATCTATAAACATGTAGTAGCATAGAACCAAGGATAGGAGTAACTGGAAGAACTACGATAGCAGAGATTACCTCCTTTTTGAACTATAGTAAAATTGTATGTAAAAGTATAGAAATAAAGTGTATGTACACCATAACAAAACAGCAGCATAATACTGATACATTCAGTCCTATATGTCATAAAATGAGTAAATTTGATCAAAATTCTGTTGTAATTTATAGCTGAGAATGCAGCTTTAACAACAAAACCGGATATATTTACAACAAGTTAGCTCCGGAAGTCAGGACCCTGGTGGTAAAAAGCGGTTGGCAGGCTATTGTAGTTCTGTAGACAGGTGAATAAATCACACTATGATTCACAGTCGTTTGATATGTTAATCGCGCTTATTATTGTGCCTCATTACCATAATTGATTAATACACAGGAGAACATTTTAGTACAGAAGCAGAGTTATGCTTTCCGGAAGAGTTTTTCCTACGTTATACTCGTGTCCATCATTGGGAATGATTTGGTCCATGAGCCAGCCTTGTGTAAGAAAAAATATTCAACCGAAATAATAGACAAAAATGCACATAAAATAGATAATAAGGGATTATATGGGAGCAGACATTCATCGTGTATGCGTGTCTGATCCCAACAATCGATTTAGTGAATAAAACAAGCCAGCATTATTGACAATTGCACGTGATTAATTAGTGGTACGCGCAGAATAGTGATATTAGATTTATTAACTACACGGACAGAATACTGGTCAGTGCATATAGGGTGGATCATAGGCTCCTGTGAACAAGAGAATTATAAACTACTATACTTCAATTACATTGAATGATTATTCAGCAGTTGGAGGGATTTACTTGATTGCTTTGATGGGAAGTTTTTTTTTAGGTTTTTAAATATGTTTATTAAGATTTTATTTAAACTCGCTTGAGATTGTTTTGCCTGGGCCAGTGGGTTGGTGCATAATACAAGCCTTACATATAGCTTAGTAGATATAATAGCTTGGTTAAAGACAAATAAATAACCTTTGGGATCACAATTTGTTGGAGGCCATGTTACATTTAATACGGCTGTTATAAATCCCGGATAATCCCAGATTATATAGTACAGGTGTTGCACTGATTCCGCCTGTGAACAATAGCCCATATAGTATGTAGCGCAATCTATGGCCTGTGTTTGTCTACTGGTGTAAGCAAGTCAACAAATAGCGCCTTAATCTGTTTTCCATGAAAACAATTACATTCATTGCATACTATGGCATAAGACTAGCAATCAACGAGGAATCGTGTCCAGTAGTCAACGGATTTTGATACAAGAACCATTATGTGGGTCAAGTTTTCAGAATACATGGATCAAGTCGCCTGAAAATGTACAATTCACCTTCACCAATCCTCTATATATATACAACAGAAATTGGGTCGGAAATACAGTACAACATAACCGACTGGGTACATTCTTTGAATCAAGGCAATACCAAATATACCCAGATTTTCCAATTATAGTTTTATCATTTTGCATCTTAATTTAGCAAAGTTTAGTAGATGTTTATAGATATCAATTGTACATTGTTGACGACCTGATTAATGTACAATTGGCAGCTAAATCCAGCTGGAAAATGATAAATATGAGGTTTATCTGAGTATATTTGGTATTATGTTGATTGAAAAATATTGCTTAACTACCTTAAGATTGAACTTGTTTTACATTGTTTAACATCAGCTGTCACATAATTATTAAGAATGATATGTTTAGTAATTCATAAAACATCAATTTGTTAACAATGCACCTTCACAGCCATTCGGGTAGGTCATTATAAACAGCAGCTAATGTGTAATTTAGCTAGACCCAAGCCTTTAAAGTTATTTTCCCCCAATAAAATTTCAAGGGCCGCGGTTTGAAACATGCTCGGAATGTAAACTAAAACTTCAAAGAGCAAATCAATAGTGGAAGCATCTAACGTCATATATACATCCAGGTAAAGCAACTTCTAGTCGTTAAAAATAGCATTGCAAAGGAGTAAGCCTCTGCCTTGAGAGAGGGGAGCACGAGGGGAACAAGACATAAATTTATCATGAGTTGGGATCGATAATGTTGATACCTTTTATAGGCAAAACTTGGCCGATGTTTCCTAGAAAGAGTAACTCTAGGCTGAATGTGGGTCACTGTTTAACTGCACGCTGTGGGTATATCCAATGAAAAGTCTGTATATGAGTGAAGTTGTCAGAAAATGTACAATTCGCCTACACTACTCCTATCAAATAGTCCTAAGCTAAGGCAAAAATGAGCTTTAAAATACAGACTAACGTTTCTTTATTCAATGCAATACGGAATATATACAGGTTAACTAACGGAACAATCAATATAAAGCCATTTTGTGAACTTTTCCTAAAAGTAATTCCGGCGATTCAGATGATAGGGTTGCGTATATCACTCAGTGGTATACGCATGCAACGTATGCCACTCTATAGATACGTAGTTTTTTTTATAAAATGCGTATATAATACATTCAGATATACCTAGAATTTATCAGCGGAATTGACTAAATGTGTTGCTGTCGATTGTACATTTTCTGACGATTTGATCCATATATACCTCACATGATCAGTTCCTATAATGAATCAATCCTGGGCTGAATAGAAAGGCAAGCTAGGACGCGAGAACATGAGATAATTATATTCTAAATCACTTTGGTCATCCATGTCGAAAAGTACCATGTTTTGTATCTATTTCATTAGTTTAGTTTTAAGTTTAGTTGAAGTTAAGTTATGTTTATTCAATCCAGTATTACATCTTGTAGACATTATTCTCCCAATGCAAAGATTAAAAAATTGTTCTAGAGATATATTTATTGATTATACATGTTACAGCAACAATTATAACACATCACAAATGGAATAGTCATGCAAAATATGGATTTTGAGATAGCATCATTATTTGACAAGATCAGATGAACCGGATTCCAACTAGATGGGAAACATTATGACATCAAATAAGTACTTCTATTGTATACTTCTGAGTGGCCAGCCACTAGTTAAGTAGTTAAACATACTTCTTAGGATAACCTCAGATATGCATTGCTATATTCCAAACACAGTCTTGTAATTTGGTACATGTATTCATACTACTAACTGTGTTAAACACCCCCAAAAAATGAAAGCATTCTGAGGAAAGGTTCTTGGGGAGAAACATATCTTGCGACTTATAACTCATTTCTTTTAGGCACTAACATGTTGACCTTGTTACTAACCTTGTTCATTCTATAGATTCATCATGTTACCATTCGCGCCGTTGTGAGTTACCTTCCTGGTGTAAATGATATCGAGGCATTTGCTTAAATATTATCATCCTCTCAAGTCCTGCTCCATCTCTGCTTAGCAATTACCTTATCTCTTTTTTGAATCTTGGAAGAACTAATATAATCCAGGCAAAGCCTCGGTCTGTTGAAGTTTGTCGTTATCTCCAACTTCTTTGAGAACTGATAAAACAGCTCCAACTGCTATTCATCCTTATACCAAGTAGAGTTTTAAAAAACGTCACCGGATTGGGAATAACTTTAAGAAGGCAAGGTCAGAAGTTGGCGTTATCTGAACATCCATCTTTGAAAGGGTAATAACCACCGAGAGAATATCAATAAAGTGTATTTTAATATGGTTCTAACTCCTGGAAAGGTTTGGCTAAGAGGGCATAAGCAGAAATAGCAGTATATTTGACTTATTTCATCGTTTTAGAGGCAGAGTTCTGGGCTAGATAAATGTGAGAGCTACTCAAGGCAATTTCTTTTCTATGTACCGACGGGACTTGAGGGCTTGCCGGCTCTGCATCAAGGCCTGGCACAATTGTCAGGGGAAGCTCATTCCAAGGCCATTTCTCCGATTTCGGACCGTTGTAAATTTGCTACGGAGTGAAAATAAGTCAAATGGAGGAGCAGAGCCTTGGACAAAATATATCCCCTTTCGTTTTGGTTGGAAGTGAATATATCGGGTCGTCACAACGTCATAACCGGCAGCTCTGCACATTTAGTAAATGTTGGTGAATTAGGCTGAAGAATGATAAATACTAGGCATATCGAAATATTGTCCATATCGTAATGATTCGAATAATCTGTTCGGTTCTGTTGAACTCAATATTAAAGCTCAATTTTGTCTTAAATTTGGGATATTTGAGAGGATTGGTGAAGACAAGTTATACAATTTCAGACGACATCACCAAAATAGAACCGATCTTCAAACTTATAATATGGGTGAGGTCACGAGAAAATGTACACTTCACCTTCACCAGTCCTCTCAAATAACCCAAATGTATAACAAAAAGAGGTTAAAAATACAGTTCAACATAACCGAACATAATGTGTGCATCAACGTAATACCAAATATAATCAGATGTACCCAGTATGCCTCAGACAAATTTACTAAATGTGTAGAGCTGCTGATTGTACATTTTATGATGCCCTGAGCCTTCATAGGTCTTCCCTGCATGGGGGACAGATTTTTAGAAAATGTACAAATCACCTTTACCAATTCTCTCAAATAACCCACATGTAAGACCAAGATGAGCTTCAAAACATAGCTTAACATAGCAAAACAGATACTTTAAATCAATGTGATACCAAATATACTCAGATATATCCGGTATTCATCATTTTGCAGCCTAATATAGCAAAATTTCCTAAATGTGTAGGGCTGCCAAGTGTACATTTTCTGAAAATCTGACCCATGGACACCCAGCCATGCAGTGAGTAGTCTCCCGTGTGCTTTTGAACGCAGTCTTTTTGTTAAACATGTATGCTTCGTGTGGTAAAGGGGCCTTTACGTCTTATACATTAGTATAGGCGAATAAAGCACTTTTTCACTTCGGCACAGCGAATGGAAAATGGTTCTCTGTGTCGTGTCAACTGACATCGCACTTCAAGGAGCACGTTTGAGGTAACATATTTGTCATGCGTCCCAAAAAAGATTATTTAGCAAGGAAAATGAATTTTGAGATCCCATGTTGTTAAAGAAAAATGAGATCAAGTGGATTCCATCGATGTTAACATTTAGTACACCTAATTAGTACTTAAGTAATTTCATGTTTGAAAAAGAAGAGAATTGTCTAAATATACGCAATAGGATGACCTATAACGCAAAGATATATTCAATACATATAAAATTAGGTATACATGTATTTAGAGGAGTTTAACAGCAATACACTTATCAAAAGCGAGAAATTCCTACAAAGACTCCTGTGGGAAAAGAGATTAGGAAGTATGTTGCCACTTATTGTTCTGTTACACATCACATCTATATTATCTCTTCAATCAGACTTTATCTTATCTGATAAAGGAGCAAAATATACTCCATAGGACCTTAGAATCGCAGGGATGATTTTAATAGTTGATACATGTAGTCGTCTGACTTAACGTGCTAGATACGCCAACAATGAAAGAAAAATCCTCCAAAGAGTTTTTGTAAATACAACACTTTGAAAAATTTCGATTTTGCGACTTGTGACTCATTTTTTTTCTGTAACATATCACGTTCTTTTATTTCTTATTATGATGTCAATATATCCCTGTTACTTGTAACTATAACTTAGATTGTAACACTCTGTTTTCTCTCTCTTTCAGGTAAGTTGGATTATTACCATCTCATTTCACCACGGTCGGCGGTCAGGTTTGAGGAATAACTTTTTTTCTAGTTGTCTGATTTTATTTGTCAAACATTTCGAGTATAGCTTCACTTCTCACATCAAGATGAAACCAGCTTCCTATAGTTTGACTGCGAGAGAAGCCGCCGGGTGGGGTAGCGGGGCACCTTATATTTAGCCACGGAGTGAATATATTTATTAGTAGCCCTTGTCTGCCGCGCTGTAGGCTGTGCACTCCTCTCTTCATTATCATAATAACATACCCGCAGGTGGATCGTTCACAATGAATCAAAAACATTACATATATATTATATACATGCTCAGTAGAATTAATATAGAGATAAGAGTCGCACAGACATAGCTTGGGTCAAGGTTGTACCACGGAAGATGGTTAGTAATATAGGGGTCAGGTTGTCAGAAAATGTACAATCGGCAGCTCTACACATTTAGTAAAGTTTGATGAATTAGGCTGAAGAAATTATAAATACCAGGTATATCTGAGTATATTTGGTATTGCATTTAATCGCTCGAATCTGTTTGGTTATGTTAAACTGTATTTTGAACCTCATTCTGTCTCAAATTTGAGTAATTTGAGAGGATTGGTGGAGGAGAATGGTACAGTTTCTGACGACCTGGCCCATGTATGTTGAACAAAAAAACTTGGCGACCAAGTAGGTCAAGCACAAGGAATTGTAAGAGATTGGGGGTGGATTGATGAAGTGAGCTCCAGCAGTGGGCTGCCAAACAGTCATGTTTTGCTTCATGGCCCATGGCTAAAGCCTATAGTCATGAAATATCAGTGTAAATAAACTAATACGCTACAATTCCCTAGTAAGTGCAACCCAAGCTGGTATTGAGATCTATTAGCTTAGTATTGGTTTACTATCTGTGTCTATGGTGAATTAATCGACCAAGGCAAGATAGGGTATTGTCGGTCCTTAATTAAATGACAAAATGAAATCTATCCAGCCTAGGTGCACGTGCCTCTCCCTAGTTGGGTTCTAATATAAGGGTGAAGTTGTCAGAAAATGTAGAATTCACCTTCTCCAATCCTCTCAAATAACCCAAATTTCAGACAAAAATAAAGTTCATTCAACCTAACCAAACAGATTGCTAGAATCAATGCAATCCCGAATATACTCGAATTTACCTAGTATTGGCCAAATTTCAGCTTAATTGAGCAGAATTTACTAAATGTGTACAGCTGCCAATTGTGCATTTTCTGAAAATCTGACCCATAAGCAAACTTTGATGTAGATTGAAAAATAAGATGAAAGAAGCTAACATAATTATTATTGTCATTTATAGATATGGCTTAGTTAACCAAAATCTGAGAGAAATTTGGTTTATTAAATACGAAACTACTATTTATGAAATCAGGATATATATATTTTTAAATAAATGATATTGAAACCGCTTTCAAACATGAAACTTTCAAATAGATTTTGGTGAAAAATAGCGCATACTCGATAATGAGAGGTCAAAGTTGATTAATTTTGGGGTATTATATTTTACCCATACTTAAAAAATTCAATCCTGTCAACAGTTTCACATTAATATACTCTATTGTTAGACTCCCATAATTTAAATCAATAATTTAATGTAAAAGGAGAAAATCGCAAAATTGTATGCAATCAACGTAATGTGCCTCTTATAAACAGATGAGCTATACTATACTCTCAAATAACCTGAATTCAGGGCAGTGAATTAATTCAATATCAAATGTAACTAAATGCACCAGGTATTAAGTGTTTTCTGTCAGATTTAGCAGTATTGGCCCAATATGTAGAGCTGCTGATTGTTTAAACAGATATGTTGAACTATTGACCTAAGATGTACAATTAGCCTTCATCAACCATTTCACATTACCCAAAATTGAAACAAAGATGATGTTCAAAAGACAGTTTATCAGATCTGTTTAATCAACGCAATACCAATAGTATACTCAGGTATGCCTACCCAGTATTAAAAAAAGGTATCATTCTTCAACAGAATTTAGCAATTCTAGAGCTGCCGATTGTACATTTTCTAACAACCAGACCCTAATCCTGATGACAAGAATTGTGTAATTAGTTTCAACCCAGGGTAATGTATATCCCATCGTCTTTATCTTTGTATTAGTAGCTCGCATGCAGCTGCGACACGGCATAAATAAACCATTAGCAACTATAAATGATTTCTCTGCTGATGAAAAACCAAATTTTCGCCGGGCGACGGAGTGACAGTGATGGAAGTTTTCTTATTAAGAGCCCATTGATTTAGTATCCAAGTACGACAGGCTGACTTCTGCTATGTATATAGACCTATGTCCACCTGTATCTATAATACGCATCGCATTTCCAATATGATTGAAAAAGTGACGAAAAATGAATTTCCTCTGCGTGACCAGAACCCTTACCCAAAGAATATATGTGCAGAAATTCGATATATATTTAAGCCTTGCCTAAGCAGTTTAGCAAGTATAAAAATAGGCCTTTGGGCGGACTTTCTCCAGGAATAGATCGATGGAAGGTTGATAATTGGCTGTAAGATGAGATCGTGAAGACGCTGATATATGGAGGAAATGTCCTTGAATTCAGGCAACTTTTGAAATATTACCCAATGAGAGAATAGTGTCGTGTGTGGCACTTTCATGACATTTCAAATCAGGTTACCAGGGAAACAGCTGTTAACATGAATAAGAATGCTTGTAATTGTGCATGTGACAGTATCAAACACAGATAGCCCTGAATCTTTGCTTTTATTTGACAAATAATTGTGTCATAAGAAATATCCAAATTATCATGAATCATGTCAAATGAGCAGAAATACCTGTAAGTTTTAGTCCCTAACTTAGCGATCATGACTATACTCGTGGCTCTCCTTTTTAGCCACGGGTCTAATTTGGCTAGCTTGTCAACTGTCTAATTTAGACATGTCAAATTTAGACATTTCCTGGAATATTCATGAGATCACCTAAAAATGTACAATTGGCCTGCACCGATCCGCTGAAATAACCCAATTCAAAGACCAAAATGAGGTTTAAAATGAAGTTTGTCATAACCTATGTCGAACCTATTTCTTGAATTGATATAATAATGTTCGACTTCACCTCGGGATTATGCACTCATTAATCTTATTAGAATATTGCACTGGTTGCTGTGCAGCTTACATGCACCCCATAGTCTAATTAAAGTCCCCATAACACCTCCATTTATATAAGGCTGATGAATGTCCTATAGGTGAATGTCCTTGATGGCAGATGTCCTAACGGGGAAATGTTCAAGATCAATTTCCAGCGAGTAAAGGTAGGCGGGTGTATGTCCAGTGGCCAGATATGTAGATAGTTCTGACACCAGAATATCCAGCTTGGCTAAGGTCATTGCCCTTACTGAATCACTGCACGAAACTGGTCCTAAACAATTTAGTTGGTTGTGATAACCTGACTAGCATATTGTTATGCAGACAATTTGTCACTTCCAATGCAAGACGAAAAACAAGAAAGGTTGAAAAAATAAAAAAAGAACAGTATTGTATAAAATGTAATACAGGCAGCTCCACCATACGGTAGACTGGTGTATGACGGATCATAGTTACAGAAAAAAAACAGCCAAAGAATGTCTGACAGCCGTTGAGCTTTTAACAATGCCTCGCGGGATGTCGGTAGATGGATAGGACTGCAGATTAATTTTATCCATATATAACCACGGCAGAGTGATGACTGTATTATATGCAATGTTCCTTCTTCTATTCATGTAGCTGACATGGTGTATTACAATGGACAGTCATATTATTTTAATAAAGGGCTTACTAACAAAAAAGGTTTTCAATCACCATTGGCAATCACAGCAGGGCTTACTGCATGGAGGGATAAGAATATCTTTATGAATATTCTATTTGTAGCAGTAATATGTATGAATGTATAGACATCCATCGCGTGAATAGCCTCCCCTGGAGCTCATACATGCGACCAGCCTAAAGGGATATAAACTTATTATACCAGAATTCTATGAGATTCAAAATACACTCCAACATAACTGAACAGATTCGGTAGAATGTAATACATGTGTAGAGCTGTATTTTCTGACGATCAGAGCCTAGATCAAAAAGGATTGTGTTCAACTTAAAGCACTAGTCCACGAAACCGATTCTCATACGATTTTGCACCGCAGAGGACTCTTTTTCACTAAATTCCGTTAGAAACGCATGAGAATCGGCTTAGTGGACTAGGGCCTTATGTCTATGACGACTGCTATTAACGTAAATACACAATATTTAGATGAAATTTTACATTATTTGCAGAAATAGTGAAATCTTCGCATCGGCGTTCACCAACTAAGGCGAACTAGCTAAACAGTTTTATGGCATATCATCGTTTGCAGGTATTATGAACTTCTGCGCAAATGATATTGATGACCAAATTGATGGCCTTGGGATATCTATAAACGTTGTTCTGGCCATAATTGTAAGCCAAGGAATAGGACCCATGATGTCCCATGCTCTGCGCCGATCATTTTCTCTTCGTTCCCAGAAATAGAGGGTCGCCTTTCACTCCAATCCCTCCGCCTGCGCGTCTCTCAGGCTCACAATTATGAAAGTCATTTTGACTGGGTTGCCTGGGGCGGTGGCCTTGCGCCGTTGTGCGCTGGCGTCGATACACAGACGCCCAATGACGAGCACACAATGTGTTAGTGACGTCACGGCTTTGTGTGTTCTCTGTGGCGTGTCTGACAGAGTGATGTCGTTGCTAGATGACCTCCGGGGCTCAGTATGGAAAGGTCGTCATGAGAAGACTCGACCAAGCATGACAAATCGTTTGTATTAGGTCTATGTTACTCCATCACCTTGCCACGTTGCCTATAGTGTAGGTAAATCCCCCATCCCCCCACTCTCTCCCATGTTGTTAGTGCATTCCCTGTTATCTGGGCTTTTTTGGTCCCTAATATCGAAGGGGATATAGTTTTTTTCCAACGTTTTTATTCAGGTAAATCCACAGATACACGCTCACAAATCAATTGTGTTTTTCGTTGTGTCCTGAAAATTAATACTATAAAGTGATCCGGCCACTGTCCACTATGTTTATTAAAAAATTTGAAGTTGAATCAGTCCAGCAAATACGACTGCATGTGAGCGTTAATAAGTGATGCACCACAGGAAAGTTTGGAGCTCGGCAAGTCTCTGAAATATGTATGTGGACTTTTATAAAGCAATCAGACTGAATCTTCCAAAAGAGTTCACTGTATTTTGAACGTCTTTTTTGTCTTAAATTTGGATTATTTGAGAGGATTGGTGAAGGCGAATTGTACATTTTCTGCCCCACTTGTGCCCACTGCCATGGAATGACAATAATGCTTGGTGAAGGCATCTATCGGGGTGCTTTCACTTTAGCACCACAATACCACCCAAAACCAGTCTTTGTTTTCACTTCTTCTGTTCTGAAACAACATCGCTGCAGCCAAATCTCCGGGGAAATCAAGAGTTTGCTTTTGTTGGCCTAATTGATGCCCTGTTTGTTTAGATATTAATTAACAAATCCTTCTGGTTCTAATTTGTTACGGTGCGAATAATTGGTTGGCAGGGTTCCTTGTTAGATTTACAAATGTATAGGTGTTGGTTTCTTGTTGAGTAATTAGAATGATTAGTTATACAGGTTGGTTATTTTACGCCTTTTAATTATCAACGGTTCATGGGAAAATGTGATATGTTACAGAAAAGTGAGTTATAAGTTGCAAAATTGATATATTGTGTGTCATGCACAAGATTGCTTTGTCAGAATGTATCAAATATCAAGAGAGTGTATTACATAAATATTTGCATTTCTAAGGTCATCCAATGGAGTATATTTAGCTACTTTACTAGTAAGTGTCCACCCATGCAGAAATATTGAAAATATATTTTTAACTATGAAGAAAATCAAACATAAAATATATAAATTATACGTTCTAGATTTCCTAAAGGTTAATATCGTTGGAATACACTTAATCTCATCTTTTCAAATATGTTCATATCTTAAAATCCATTTTTTCGACTTATGACTTATTTTTTGGAACACATAACAACAAAAAGGGTTTATGGTGCATGGCACATGATCTATACCATTGCCCGGGATAAGTAGTATATCCAAAGTTTCCTTCCCAAACAATTGTCCTTTCCCAGAATAAATGACCACCCTTACCCAGGATAAATTCGTTTCTTGTGTGTCATGCAAAATAGAATTTATTCATTCAGTTTGAATCACGACAATTGCACAGTACCAAGTAAAGTGCATGTATGTAGTTACACAGAAGGTATTACATAGAGAACATCATTGTAGTAACAAATACTGGTCAAACAAATGGACGCATGTATGCAAATCATTCTGAAAAAATATGAAATGTTGTTGCCAAATATGGTTATTATGTATCATGCAATCATTTCCTGTCTGCTCAGTTGGAATTTCTTCATTTCACAAAAACCTTAAAAGCAGAAGTTTGCCAATATGATCTACATTTTCCTCTAGGCTCAGAGTTGAGAGAGTGCCTCCAAACTGAAGGAAAGCCTCTCGCTTCATACCGCAAAATGCCATTATAATCCCATTGGGACGGCTACTCCCGGACCAGGAAAGCCATTAGCGTAGTAGGCCTCCAATCACTGTCACACCACTCACGTTGAAAGATTATTTGATATGAGAGGTTGTGGGCCTATCTATAGACAGGTATCAAGGATCACAAAGGCAGCACCTAAAAATACGAGTAAACATAGATACCGCCTTGCACACATTATTGATGAAGTGAACCAACAACTCATATGAGTAAAGATAATTTATATGATCAAGATCATCTTATGAAAGAGACCAAAAAAAGTCCCACCTGACATTAAAGGATATTTGGCATAGCTTGGAGGCGTAGAGATATGTGTAAAGCAGCCTTGTGGAAGGGTGGCCACGCCGCATGCCAGCCATAGTGCAAGTACAAAGGTACGATTCCCAGGCCGTCTTCCACCCATATGCTCCACTCACAGTCTGTGTTGATTGCCTCATGCGCCAGGCTTTTATGCACTAAAATAACTCAGTCAATACATATGAGAAGTCAGGTTGTCAGAAAATATACATTTTGCCTTCGAAGATCCTCTCAAATAACTCAAATTTGAGGATGAGATGAGGTTCTAAATACAATTCAACATAACCAAACAGATTCGTTAAATCTGTGTAATACCAAAGATACTTAGATGTACCTAGTGTTTATCATTTTTCAGTCTGATTTAGGAGAATGTACTAAATGTATAGAGTTGCAGATTGTACATTTTCTTTTGACCTGAGCCGTATGATGATGAGGGAAGCCCTAGTTTAATGTGGGAAGATGCAATAAAGAGAGAGAATAAAACGCGGTGCTCGTAATTGAACATTTATTGATTCTTCGAGTGGAATTGAGTCCAATGAATATTTAATTAGTATTTATCACCATTTATTGGATAATAAATTTTCAATTACTAGTACTAAGTTCCATTCACCATTTATTATATGCCCCTAGCATAGAAGAATATCGAAAAACCAATTAAGATATATGTATTGTTCATATATAATACAGATATTGTTAACGCACCTCTCAAGTGGATGATGCATAATAAAGAGATGGAATAGAACATAGAACACGTTGCTAGTAATTGAATGTTTATTGGACAAGATTGTTATCCCAGGTTCAATTAGGTCACGATTAAACCATATAAAGTCATTCTTTGCCAGCTATTATAGAGTTAAAGTCCTACAATTGGCTGAAATAGTGAAACACTTACATCTTACCGCTCTTAAGAAGATGAAAAATAGGTCAGATCGTCAGAAAATGTACAATCCCCAGCTCTACACATTAAGTAACTTCTTCTAAATTAGGCTGAACAATTATGAATACTACGTATATCTTTGATATGTTTGAAAACAAGTTTACAATATTTCTCGGTGGACAATTACTAGGAAAGTAACTAAAAATACTCCATAGGATGTCACTAGAAATGCAAGAATATATTCAATGCTAAGTCTTCAAATTTGATACTTGTATTTATGCTACAGCACTCAGCGCTAACTCGGCGCTAAAGCATCCCAATAGTGAAAACACTGTGAGCAAGGGTTCCTGTGAATAAATCACTTTAAAAAATATCAATTTTGCAACGTCACATATGGAGACGGTAGATAAGAATGGATTTCAAACGCATACTTCCCCACGGCACTTCACTTCTACCTGTCGCCTGCATGGCTTGTCAATGGGTCTGTTGCAGAACATACACCTACTTAAAATGTCCCTTGCTCAGCTCCTTTTCCTCGCTTAGGAAAGTCCTACTGTAGGAATAACATTTTAGCATTGTCACAGCACATTCCTTCCCTAAAGGTTCCTTACCAGCTGCTTAGCAAGGACAAGTAGCTCAGGTTTTATCTCATGAATGTAGTTTCTCTCCTAATACCTATATCCTTTTCCCACTTCCTTCTCTACTCATCCCCCTTATTTATTCTTTACACCATGTATTACTTTATACATATACACACAAAAAGGAGTCCTTCTTATTAGAGTTGAGAGTGAATTATTATATAAACCGAAATGCCAATGTTCATTAATCTGGTGCTAACTATTCCGGTGCTACTTTGTCAATTATGATGTCCATCTGTAACTTAGATGTAATTTCGACCCGCCATTTAAAAAATGTGTATTTCTTCCTGATTTGTTTTCACTATATATTTTGCTCAATAAACGGCTGCCTGAAAGCTCTATAAAATGAAAAGTAGCTAGGGGTGGAAAATCTTAAGTAAGGATTTCTCGTGCAACAGGCCCCGATTTCATTCTCTCTATCTCAAGCCAGCTTTTATTTCAAAGCAAGGTAGAGCGTCTACGGCGTAGGTGCACCCTCCCATTCCCCCTCCCCCCATGTTGTACAATAAATCGCTTGTCCTTTGAAAAATGTGGAACGAGAGTGCAATGTGCACTAGTCTTTATGTACACTGAATCAATATTTGCAGTCTTACTGGGAGCTAGAGCTATATTCCAGTGTAGGTGTGGGAAGCCTGAAAATGTACAATTTGCATTTACTAATTTTTCAAATAACCCAAATCTAAACAAAAAACTGAGGTTTAAAATACAGTTCACCATATGGGAATTTATCAACACGAAGTGAAACATATTCAGATAAATAGCTAATATTTACCATTTTGTTAGCCAAATTTAACTTGCAGTGACGCCCATAGCGTGTACGTATTCTGAGGACCTGATGTATATTATATGGGGATGTTGAAATATAATTCTTTTTTATTTAATCAGAGAACCGATTATGAGAAGAATTTCGGTCGAAGGTTGACCTTGCTCTTGAAAATGAGTGTTTTATGGGTTCCTGACAAAACTATAAATAGACTGCACAATCAGCTTGTTCTTTAGCATTGTTTCATGCAGTGTGAATCAAAGATGGTATAGATTAAATGTACTGTACCTTGCATATACCTCAATTGAGTTTAGAATATTTGGTTTCTCCTGTATCCAAATACCAATTCATCTCTAAATTAACTGGTAGCCTCGATAGTATACCAGAAAAGTTCCAATACGAAACCCTCAACAAACCCTTATACCCATAGCAGAAGTTAGTCAACCGTAGTAGACTAAAGGCATACAATCGAAAAAAACCCAAAGACAACTGTTTTGCTTTGTTTTGTACCTGTATTCTCTTGCCAAAATAAAAATAAATCATTATTATCAAATTGTTTCTTATATGAATCTTGTAGGTTTTTGTGTGCTTTTAGAATTTTAGTGATTTTGGTGGAGGTTACATTATATTCTGAGAATAATCTAGATTCACTCAATTCAGTTCCACAGTGTTGAGTACATGTATCTATTAGTGTTCAATTCAGGATCATTAAATTATTTTGCATAAATAATCCCTTTAGTTTCTGCCTTGAGATCTGTGCACGAGCAGCCCCTCAATGTCGGCCATTAATCCTTTAAGGGTGGTCTCCATTGGCTGCGGTAACCTCTGCGGTAAGCCTTGCGATGGTTTGTGCTGGTTCTGTAGGTGGAGGAGACAGTAGATAAGAGGAGTGATGAAGTCCTTCCTAAATGGTTCACTGGGTATGTAGGCAGGGCCTCGCCACTTCTCACCATCACAGCAACATTGCAAGTCTTACCGCAGAGCTTACCGCAGCCAGTGGAGACCACCCTTTACTATACACGAGCATCTATTCACAAGGCAGCAGCTCCCTACAGGGACCATTAGGTCTTCTCAAGGTTGCGTCTCACTCTTTTTTCCCTCTGTTTCAATAAGCTGATTTGCCGGTGCATGGCAAGTGAATAAGGGCCTGATTTGTGGCCGATAATAAAGGTTCCCTTAGAATAGAATCAAATTAGACCACTGGGAAATGGTACATATGCTAGCCTGTTGACAGCTGATGTTGGATCCCATTTGTGCCAGGGTGAATTATTCACGATCGAGCATAACTCAAAGCAGAAATACCATGAAGACAATAGTTTGGAGCTGTTAAGCTCGGTCAGCGGATATAACAGCCAATGTTGTAAAAGTTTATTGTCCCAGAAGGACACTCGGCAGCTCACAAACATGGCAGAAGAAGGGTTTTATGTTTAATTTGAGGTCGCGCTAACCCCAGCTCAACAAAGGTATTAAATAAAATACCTTCTTCTGGTGGACCCCACAGTAGCAATCTTGATGGGTGGGGGTGGGGGAGGGGTGGTGGTAAGGGGGTACTGGTAAGGGGAAAGGGGCACTGCTCTATTATATAGTATTCACTGACACGGGGCTCGCCATTTTGTGTGGCCACCCTCTATAAACGTTAGTTGGCAATGTGTGCGTTAAGACTTGAATATATAAGCAGTTTTCCGCCCCCGGAAAAAAATATAGAAAACTTTAGTTTCTGACCGATGTTAACTGAGAGTGTAGTTTTAAAGCGTTTGATTAATCATCAGGAAAGTACATGCCAACACAAATAGTTATTTATACACACAGTATACTGCCATTATGTTTTCTCAATAGACATGGCTACATAAAGTCTTTGGGCAGTACATAAACATTCCTGTCCCATGCCTCTACCAAGCTCTGTTGGTACAAACGCCCAGATCTGATTCTCTCAAGTGGGCCATAACCTTTAGTGCCATCTATCTGGTTTGGCTGACAAATGTTAATCTTGGGGGCCACAATAGCAGTCATACTTCCATGCACCACAAAGCTATTGATCGCCAAGAATCTATCACATGTATGGTATCAGCATTCATAAACTTGTGATAGGGAGAGGGAGGAGGGGCAGGGGGAGGGGCAGGGGGAGAGCAGGGGAGAGAAAGAAGGTGAGAGAGAGAAAGGGAGAGAGAGGAGGGGAGAGGGGAGGGAGGGAAAGGGGAGGGGAGAGAGGGAGGAATAGGAAGAGAGGGAGAGAGAGGAGGGGAGAGGGGAGGGAGAGAAAAGTGGAGGGGGAAAAAGGGAGAACAAGGGAGAGAGAGAGAGAGAGAGGAGGGGGGGGCGGTAGAGAAAGGGAGAGGCAGAGGGAGAGAGTGGTGGAGGCAAAGGAGAGAACGACGAGGATGAAATAGAGACATAGAGAGAGAGTGGGAAAAGAGAGGAAAGAGACTGGGAGAGAAGAGAGAAATAGGCATAGGAGGAGACAGAGGTGGAGAGAGAGAAACAGACAGACGGAAAAAGAGAAAGAGCGAGACAGAAGGAGAAGGAGAGGTAGCTCTCTCTAGAGAGGATGAAGCAGTTGTGTCACTTGATGCTTTTAACCTGGCGCTGGACCTCACCGACCATGGACACGACCACTAGAGTGGTGTCATCCTGCTCATTCACCAACTCGTCGCCACAGGTATTGTGCTGGTCAAGGGACCCTCATGGTCGTAAAGTACCATATGCGCAAAATTACATATTCATACTGCAATACCACTCTTCTAGCCTTTTAGTGAAAATAAGACCAAGGAATGGTGTTATATATGTTTGTGTTCCAGGGCAGCGACTTATCGTGTTAGTGCCCTTAGACAGAAGATGCAAGGCAATGTGAAGTTAAATATAATATCTAGATTATTGATTATGGTGTTGTATGGGTACTGTAATTGATTATATATATATTCTTTAACATACATTAAATTAGCATAGTCTGAGAACGGGACCCAATGTACAATGAAAGTTTTGAATATATACATTTCTAAATTAAATGATTAACTGTGCATAGCTTTCTAGGTTCAAAAGATAAAGGTCTCCGGTGGTTTTGATTAGAGTTACTTTTCTTAGTTAGGTTAGAGTTAGATTGGAATTTTTAAAACTGTTTAAAAACATGTTTATTCGAAGATACATCAGACCCCTAAAGGCAGTGATACCCCCTACAAACAGGTCATCTATTTTATCAATTTATTTAATTCGTTTTTAGACGGTCGCTGCGGGGGCCCTTGTTGCAGTCTAGGCTCAGAGCCGAGGCAATCCCTCCAAACTGAGGGAAAGCCTCTCCAGTCGAGGCTTAGAGTCAAGACAGTCCCTTCAAACTGAGTAGGGAAAGCCTCTGGCTCCAAACCACACTATGCCATTTGTTGTATTAGCGTGCCAGTGATGGCATGCCTGCACAAACTGGACTGGAGTGGGAATCAGGACAGGAGACAAGGTTACATGCCATCTGATATCATGACCAGGGTCCGGCCAGATTACTAAACTCCTCCAGCTTCCCTTTCACCCCACCCCCACCCCTCCTGTCCGGACCCCATGTTGGCAGATAGCCAACAGCAGTGGGACATTGGGTTTGCCTAAAAGGTAATCATATACAATCAGAGGAAATGCCTTTGGGTCGACCTTATCATGAAGTGCATTATAGGGACTGTCTGCTTGTGAGCAATATCAAGGTATGGCAGATCATTGTCAGTAGCTCGGGTAGACCAGGTCAGCAGTGCTATTACTTTACTGTCCTCTACTCATCCTTATCTTACTTTAAGCTGCATTCCCGGCTATTAGACAACACAATCTTTCAACATTTACTCATAATAGGACTTATATAGAACGGGATTCATCAATATTCTGCTGCTGTTTTATGTTTTTACAACAATTTGAAGTTGAACCGGCCAAGTGAAAACAACTGCTGGTGCCAATGATAAGTAAAGCCACCTCAGGAAAGTATTTCGGCGGGTCCCCGAAATAAAAATGTGGGCTTCAATAAAGCCCTGTAGCAAAAACAACCAGACGAAATCCCCCATGATATCGATGGAATACTTTTAGATGGGTTGGAAAAGAAGGGAACAAAAATTAGAAAATCTCTAGTTTTTGACCGATGTTAACTAAGAGGGCAGCTTTATTGAACCAACGTTTCCTTTTCCACAATATTTACTACATGTCTAGTATAGAGTTAGCTGATATGATTTTGCATCTAGTTTAATTACGAAGGTTCATGGGCACAGGATACATGAGAAGATAATTCTTACATCCATCTGATTGTCATCAGAGACCATGTCTTCAATTCATTAGTATTAAAGCTGTATTCTCGGCGAAATTGGGTAGAATAAAGTACGTTGGTCCAGTATTTTCTACCCTATCTGAAGGTGCTCAGGATAGAACATATATACGAAATAAGACCATTTTCTCTTGCTACAAAAAATAAAATAATCTTTCAGATTTTCGATTTCTGTATATGCCCCAAACCAGTTTTACTCATGCTTTCCCCTTCTTTAATTCAAGAGTAAATTAATTAGAAAAAGTGAATTTACTACTGGCTAGGATGATATATCAAGAGAAATAGAATTATTATCAGTTATCATTTTTCTTCTGAATTGCCAGTGAAACACAGCAAAAAGCGAAAGAACAATGGAAATTTAGATCAAGTTTATATATATAAAGATAACCTGGAAAATGAAAATACAAATTTATTCTTAAATATTTTCAACATTAAAATATTCACGACTTGGGAACGATCGACAGTGGATCAAAATATGAAAACAAAATGAAATAAAAATGTTTGTGGAAGTAGTTGGATATGCTGCTTTAAAAGCAGCGCATTGCGCGCGCACCATGTCCTCATCACGTGGTGTTCTTACTTGTCGTGTCATTAGCGCTTTCTGAATCAATCATTCAGAAATTGCATTAAATGCACTCCAGAGACAGCGTTTCCAACAGCCTGCCATCGTATTTTTCTACCTCCAACTCAAGAGATACTCCCATGAGTATAGTCTCGTTTCCATATCCAATAGAGTGGATCAAGCCTTATCAATTACTCTACAATACACAGAGGGTCCTCCAGTCAGAGATTGACAGTTCTCAGACAGTTGCTAAGGGATGACAGCAACAATGTCATCTGCATTTCTTCTTTCTACCTTCAGCCACAGCCATTTCAAAGCCTATTGACGGGTCGGTTTGTGTCAGCTAGGGGTATAAAATCCTTGGCATTCCTGCGTGGAATAAACAGGCGTATTCCTTTGTGGAGAGAGCACCGTTGATGGTGTAGTTCTCAAGGTCAGGCACCAGTCTATACAGGCCATCAGTTGGCCATCAGCTGAGGCAGATGAAATGACAGAATGGCGAGAAAATTCTCGTTTAAAGCCGCTTTCTCAGTTGACATCGATCAAAAGCTAAAGATTTTCTATTTTTTTTGTTCCATTCTCATCAGAAAGTCACTTGACCAAAATTATGAAAGATTTTGCATCTTAATTCTTGATTCGTATGGATGTATGGCAGTTGTGTGTCAGTGTAAAATCTATAGAAGCCATGTAATGTTCAGCATTGAATATCAGTAAAAGGTTAGTAAGCTAGTATAGGTATATATATGTATGACACAATGAGGTATAACACTCCAATGTCAATATCCATGTGTTATATTATATGCTTCCAAAACGCAAGCCTTCATCTTTCCCATCATGCATTTGGTTTTCATAGATCATTTATACATGGTATTTGTGGATACATTCTTGCAATTTTCGATAAAAATGTTGCTAAATATTTGTATATTGAACCTGAGCTGAATATACCCCAGCATGCACTGTAACAGGCATGTGCAGTGACACATGCAAATTTCTCTTTTGTCCCTGTTCAGCACTAACATGTAGAGGGCTGAAATAGCCAGAGAATGTACAATTGGCCTTCACCAATCCTCTCAAATAACCCTAATTTGAAACAAAAATGAACTTCGAAACACAGGTCAACATAATCAAACCGATCCTCTAAATTCCAGCAATATCAAATACACACAGATGTAGCCCGTATTTATCACTTTTAAACCTAATTTAGCAGAATTTACTAAATGTATAGAGCTGGGTATTCTATACATTCTCTGACAACCCAGTAAGTCATGCCTTCCATGGGTGTATCTAATGGAGTACATTTATCTTCTCTGCTGTTTTCACGCACTTTTATCTGCAATATTTCCATTCATTCACACTTCACCTCATCCCAGCTTTACCCGCGGCTCTGCCCCGGACGTACGCACGGCATGCCATCCATCTGCGAACCACAACCTCCGAAATGTAGATACAATCTGATGAGCTGCTATCATATCTTACCAGTTACCCTCAGGCATTATCCACACCTTCATCAGCACGATGATGTACTCCCAGGTTCATTCTGGCATTAACAACCCTCTTCCTTTAAGCCCAATGGAAATCTCTCCTCACCCAATATCAGCTGTCAGCTTTGTCCCTGCCTGATACCCCTACTCCTCCACCCAGCCTCCCTATCCCCCTACAACCACTCGCTCATCAATCAATCCACTAAAAGATACCAGCATCTCCAACCGACTGTTTCCACAGAAAATCTGGTTGCTGGTTGCTGGCAAGATGCATCACTCTCTCTCTCTCTCTGCTGAGGTTTTTTAGTGTGTTTTTTCCCTGTCCTTATGTGTTATTGGTGCTGGCCAGTGTAATATAACATATGGATAACACACTGGGGCTGTCTTTAGAATCTGCAATGAAACTTCCATTGAAAAATTGCTCATTAAATGCATACAGACATTTGCTTTAACTGGTCTTTGCTTCATAATCGATCTAGTAATACATGGGGTCCCAATTCACACACTTTTGGTAGGAGGTGTAATATTTCATCACCTCTCCTCCGCCCATCAGCAGGGCGATGCTATTAGCTGCAGTACAATGGGGGTTGAGTTGGGGGGGGCTGTTATTCGTGTTGCCATCATGGCTACTATCAGCCAATTCCATCTATCGCTGGAGAGATCCTCACAGGCTGTTAAGTTATGTCCATGCATATCGGTAAGCCGCCTGGAACCTGCACCCAATGCCCTGCCATCTCATCTATATGGGCTCACCAGTTTGCTCTATTTCTCCCGCTGGACATTCGCCCGTTTGTTAAGCAGCACCAAGCCGAACCCTAAACCCTTACTTAACCCCTGGCCAAGTATCTCGCTCCACTATCTGACCCTAGACATAACAAGGTCTTCCTAATTCTAACCTTATCTTCGCCAGGCTTGACCTGTGTATAGTATCACAGAGCTATTGCCGGCGCTGGGAACATCCTTAGGAGGCTCCCTCCTCTGCCTTGTCGTCTTAGTATTCGTCCACTTCTTCCTTTTGGATTTAGGTCTCATCTGTCAACCTAATCCCATCAAAATCGTCTCTACCGCTCCATAAATCACTAGCAAAGTACCTTGTGATATTTTTATGTGTGATGTGTTATTACAAAATGAGTAATATGTTGAAAAATGTAAATGTTTGATAAGTGCTTGATTGATAAGATGTCTTTCTAAGAATGTTTTTAATTGGATTTGGGTATCTATGACGCTTTGTGTCGTATAAATATATGTACCATATTTCAAGATGGTGTATTAAATATATCTTTACTTTTCTAAAGTCATTCGATTATTTAGCTACTTTAATTAACTTAAATTAGCTACTGGTAATTGTTCACTTAGAAATATTGAAATTTTCCAAACATAATAATCAAACATAAAATATAGAAATACCTTTTAGATTTCCCAAATGTTAACATCATTGGAATCCCCCTGATCTCATCTTTTCAAACATGATGGATCTAAAAATCCTTTTTATTTTCGACTTATGACACATACTTCTATAACACATCACATATAGTGTGAGTGCACACATATGTTCTGGCAGGTACCACATGTTTTTTCGTTTTTTTTCTGTTTTTTTTTTGTTATTGATATTTTAGTTTTGTTTGTTATTGATATGACTCAGGTAGGATGGACAAATGTTACCGTGGTGTAACGCTTTATGGATTTTGAGCTATTTCTCTTTGTTCTATGCTGGGGGCATATATACTAAATACTGAATGGAACTCGGTACTAGCGATTGAATAGGTCTTTATAGGTCTTCACTGCTGTGGAATCTCGTCCAACAAATATTCAATTACTGACACTTTTGGCCAATTTGTGGACCAAAAGTCCTTAGGTTCTTATAAACTGACTGAAAATAAAAAGACTATACATAATTATATGTAAAGAATAGAATATATATGAAGCAAAGAAACTGTATCAAATCTTATTCATAGCTTGCTCTATGTACTTTGCTTGTATGAGCCTTGTTCTCTCTGGCTGATGTATAGTGACTGTCTGTGGCAGCCCCCACCCACCCTATACTGTGCTTACTGGGTGTACAACGAGGAGGGTAGTATCATGACCAACACCCCTATGTCTATATATGGATCAAGTCACCTCAAAATGTACAATTCCCCTTCATCAATTCTCTCAAAAATCCACAATTTAAACCAAAAATGTATCGAAATGTAGTTCTACATAACACAATAAATTCCTTTAACCAATGCAATACAAGATATAACCAAATATACACAGTATATCAGTTTTCAGCTTAATTTAGAACAATTTACTAAATTTGCAGTGATGCCCATTGGTATATATTCGGACGACCTGACCCATTATAAATTTATCAGCAGCCTATTCGAGCAAGCTTCCTAAATCCTCCGCTTGATGGCGGTAACACAAGCCTTCCCAAACAATTGCTGCCTTGGTTTTGGTCGCCTTGTCTGCACGATCTACTGCCTCAACTAGAAGGGTTGCATCCACTGCTGGGTCATCTGTAGATGTACAATAAATTGGCCTTCAACAATTTACTCAAATAATTCAATAATTTACTCAATATAATTTACTCATATAATCGAACATATTTTTTAAATCGGCACAATAACGAATAATTATATACTCACATATACCCAGTATTTATTATTTTTCAGCCTAATTTAACAAAATTTACTCAAATGTGCCGAGCTGGAGGGTGTTTATGAAGCCCTGCAGCAAAAGTAAACGGACAAAATCCTCAAACATTTCGATCAAAGGAGCTTTAGATGGGTTGGAAAAGAATAAAACAAAAAGTAGAAAATCGTAACTTTTTCTCTCTTTTTTTCTCACTTAAGACTCATTTCCCTGTGACACATCACATAGAAATTTAAAATCAGTGCTGGCTGTACATTTGTTTGACGCAGTATACCGGATCCTGTGAATGAGCTTTGCACTGTTGTGATAACCACTCATGCATGCAGTGAGGTCCATCCAACATGGCTGCCCCCGCCCCTGCCTCCACTCTCCTAGCATACATAGTCTCTCCCTTATTATCTTATTGCGAGATCTCGCGAGATCCTCTTGTTCCACTGACGATTGCCTCGTGGACACAGATGCGTAAACCGGCACCAAATTCAATTGGGATCGGACGCTGTCATTTTGTGGTGCGTCCCGCCTGGGGCGTTGATGTTTGCATTGGAAGTGGTAGAGGTAAAGAGGAAAGAGAGAAGGAGAGGGAGAGCGAGAAGGAACGTGCGATCTGAACAAATGGACGAGGAGAACAAGCACAATGAGTTTAGATAATTGATGAGGAATGGGAGCGAGGTACATAGAGGGTGTTTACAATAAATGAATTTCTCTTGTCTGTCTTACTGATGTGTTCATGGCATCGCCAGCTTTCTGTCAGTGTTGATATGGTTAATGGAATTCAGACAACATATGTCTTCCCAATTATTCCACATTTTCAGACCAGCTTAAAGAGAGCAAACAATCTCAGGAATTCACCGAGTTAGAATGCGTTAATCAGCCAGCTCAGGGGTTAGGTACAGGATTAATGGTCGACATTGAGGGCCTGCTGGTGCAATGTTTGATACATAATCCCGGCCATGTAAAACAATCGATGTTAATGATTGAAAGAGCAGGGTATCGCATCCCTTTAGGGTGTTTCCTCTCTCGCCACCATAGGACGAAATATATATAAATATCTGGGAAAATAGTGTATCAAACAGGGCGTAAAGCAACCGATCCCCCCCTCCCAACCCACCCTCACCCGCACCCAATCTCAAGCCCGAGCCTTATTTATTTTTGTGAATGTTAATGGTACTGTTATCCTCCTGTGTGCGAGGACAAAAAGATACAGTTTTTATTTATGCAACGAATGCCCATTATCGACCACGCATGCAATTCATGCATCTAATCAATGTTCTAATTGAATTGTTGCCAATTATCTTATATATATATTGAATTATGAGACGACAAATACAACATTAACTAGAGGATATTGAACTCATATAACATCCATTCCAGGTTATTTGATTCAAAGACGAATTGCAAACCAATAGGGGATTTGCATGTTTCATTGCGCATGCCTGTCTGTTAAACTGCATGCTGGGGTTTACTCTCATTGAATCTTACGTACAAATATTTAGCACCCCTTTTATCCTAAATAGCCAGAATATCTATTTTCAACTATGCTATTTGTTCTATCAATGGCCTATTGCTTCCAAATGCATGATGGGAAAGATAGAGACGTGTCCCATCATATCATGCATAACACATGACTATTTACATTCAAGGACGATGAACATGGAATAGTTTTTATAGTTACAAACAACTCCCATAATTTCATGCAAATTAAGATTCAAGATGGCGGACATGCAAGTACCCTATTGCAAGGGCATCTCTAGTACAAGTCTTTCATTCAAGTAATTAGCCTTTTAGGTGCAAAGTATAAGTGCAAAACACAGAACATAACTACTTCCCCCACCAGTACAATTGGGATGCAATCACTCAAAGAGCGACTCCACTCTGTCAAAGAGATGACTCGGAAATAGCAATTATAAACCTTCCATCCAAAGATGCTGGTTGTTGAAGGGGCAGATAGAAGAACATATCATCTTTTTGTTCTGGATTGATTTCGAACAACAATTCCTGAGGAGGAGATGATGCAAACATCTTGAAAGCTGACTACCACCTGCAGCCAGTGGCTGCACTTGATGGGTTAATAACCAACCAGCTGTATGTCGTCTATGTGTGATGTCGTACCCAAAAACGAGTCATAAATCGCAAAATAGGCATTTTTCAAAGTGTGTCATTCACAAGTTCCTGTGACTCATTTTTCGGGTATCTAGCGCTTTAAGTCGTATGAAAGCTTGTACCAAATTTTAAGACATTGTGTTAAATATATTTCGTTTCTGAGGTCATCCTATGGAGTATATTTAGTTACTTTACTAGTAACTGTAGATACTCTTTTCTAAATGTTAATATCATTGTTCTGTAACACATCACATATAGTAAAGAATACTTGGCAGATGGCAGTGGATTATAATGATGGTATTTATTCCTGGTCTGTGCACTCTAGGACCAAAGATGAGAGAGGCCCTTCGAACGGAGGGAAAGCCTCTCAGCCATTATAATTCCATTAAGACCGCAAAATGTCATTATAATCCATTAGAACGCCTAGTCCAGTCTAGTAAACCGATTAGCGAAGTTGGCGTCCAATCACTGACATCCCATTCTTATCTGAACTGAGGGTGTGGGACTAGACTGTGTGTATACATGGTATGTGGTCCAGCAAGAAGCGACATCATTATTTAGGTCTGCTGATAAACAACAACACCCCTGTGTAGTGTTAGATTTTAGGGAGAGCCAACCAGCGACCACCATTATTAAAGGCCTTGGTTAAACTATTCTGGCATTTTAAACTAGTTGTGCGAAATTGGACGATGGGCAATTAATCCAAAACAAGAGATTGATAATTAAACCTTCTCGCCTTGCCGCTCTACCACCGTCTATATGCTGAAGCCCAACTCTCCTGGGGCAGCGGGGAGAAATGAACTGAAGAATAATATAGCAGGCCCCCTTCCCGTGGTCTGCTTGTCCTACCTTCACCTTGTGTTCCCCCTCTAATTGCTTAACCATGAAGTCAGTACTCACTAATAAAACCCTATCAACAAGTTTGTTCCACAAGTTAAGCGCTGTAATTAAACTCCATATTTGATACTCAATTTCCAGTCTTCAAACTAATACTGCATTTATATTGTTACTGTTTCCTCTGTTTCTAGGACATGCATATGTTCAAGAGAAAATAAGTATATGATGTGTTATAGAAAAACGAGTCAGAAGTCACCAAATTGATTTTTTTTAAAATAGTGTTGTATTTACAAGGACTCTGTGTCAGAATATTTTTATTTTAGGGCTGTAAGAATACAAGTGCCAAAAAGTAGGACAGTGTGTTGATATGCATATAGATCTGCGGTTATCCTAAGGAATATATTTAATACTCTAATGTTCTAATTATTAGAAATCCACTTGATCAATTTGTTTCCAAATATGATATATCACAATCCATTTTAGCGAGCTATGACTCCTTTTTCACATTTCACCTTCACCAATCCTCTCAAATAGGCCTAATCCAGATTTAAGACAGAAATGGGCTTCGAAATGCAGTTCAATATTACCAAAAAGATTTTGGGAATAAACGCAATAGCAAAGGACACTCGAATTTACGTAGAATTTATCATTTGACAGCCTGATTCATGCAGAATATACTCAATGTATAGAGTTGCAAATTGTACATTTTCAGGCGGCATCATTTGCATCAGAATGTCGCCTATAGAGGGCAGCTTGTTTAACCCTCGAAGCTCGCGGGATCTCACGGGATCTGAACAAGAGCCATCGGCAAACTTCTGAAGTTCCCATTGAAAGGGAATCTTTAAAGCCTTGTTCCTTTGTCTTTGCCTTGCGTTTCTTTGCGTTTTTGCAAGCTCAAACTGAATAAAACCGGCCCTGGTCCAGAATTAATTGCCGAATACGATTGTCTGAGCAGCGAGATGGAGGTAAACAACGTCTTATCTTCGTTATTATCGGTAAATACCTTTGGCAATGGTGATGATAAAATGACTTTAAAGTCCTCCCATGATTTGATTTCATGTTCAAACCGTTCTTCCATTCCTCATTTCAAAGAGCCCCATTGCTCAATTTTTGTGAACAATTAACTATTTTCGATTCGTCAATGAAATTTGCTACATTTGAATATAGCTGGCGACCATTAAAAATAGGATGATGCAATTAGAGCTATCGCTCTGGGACCTAACCACAATTAGGATTGTATACCTCTCGCTGAGGCAGGCGGGGACCGTGAGTAATTGGATCGCTTTCCTATTTCCCAGAAATCATGCGCTCAAGAATATTATAGGGTAGCCTTGGTATAATTATCTTATATGTTTATGAATATATTGTGATCTATCACAGAAAAATAAGTCATGAGGATTTTGAGATACCGTCACATTTGAATAGATGTTGATTCCAACGATATTAACCTTTAGAAAATCTAAAAAGTATTAAATAATAATTAGACATTTTCTGCATTTTATGTATAGACACAATTCGCCCTGGGACTGTTTTCATATCATGGGTGTTTAGACTTTAGTGCGGTCAGTAGTGAACTTTCTTGTACCAGTTTTCAAGACTGTATAATTAATACATTTATGCATATCTGAGGTTATATATATCCTAAGGAGTATATTTAACTACTTTACTATTATTGATTGACCATCAGGAACTATGGCTAACTTGTTTGTGCATAAAACAATATATAGAAGAAGTCCTTGTTAGATGTCCTAATGTTTACCATCATTGGAATCTGCTTGATCTAATTAATCTTTTCAATCAAATATGACGTTATCTCAGAATTCATTTTTGCGTCTTGTGACTCATTTTCCTGTGACACTTCACAGCTATTAAGTATTACATACATAGCCACTCTGATGATGGTGATCCTCCACATCGCTATATCGACCACTACTTGTACCCCCCGGATTTGAAATGGAACTGGTATTTATGCACGTAATCTCCCGCCTGAGTATGTATGACCATGAAATAACTGGATGATAATTTATGTGTTTAATATTGGCGAGTGTGGAGATATAATATATTATATAGCATCTGCATCCCAAGCGTTAGATCGAATTGCGCTGGATGCTTACGACATTTGATATCATCGTCCACAGACAGACGTGATATGAATGTTAGTTTGAGTTATATATATTGAGAAAACCAGTAAATAACATCGCTCACTGGACATAATATACTCATTGATGTTTACATCCAGTGAGAGTATATCAGAACATTCATATGGATGGTATGTATTTCTGTCTTATGTCCTTATTTCATGGTTGGCGTGAATGTGCATGGGTCAAGTCGCCTAAAAATGTACAATTCATCTTCACCAATCCTCTTAAACAATCCAAATCTAAGACACCAAAAAGCTTCAAAATGCAGTTCAACATAATCGAAAGGATTGTTTGAATGAACGCAATACCATATATACTCAGATATACCCGGTATTCATCTTTTTTAAGCCTAATTCATCTAAATTTACTACAAAAGTGTAGTGGTATAGATTATACATTTTCTGACGGGGACCTGGCCCATACTTACACTAAATCACGACTGAAATATTGATGGAAAACATAACTTAACTTGTGCTCTTATGATGAATACTGACATTTAAGCAAGCCCACTATCTCCCGGGGGAAACTGGTTAGTAACAGGGCCCTGGGGCGGATTGTAAAGTGTTATATGGGGGCCTACCACCACCACCACACCACCACCACCACCGAGGCTAGGTCGTCAGAACATGTACAATCAACACCACCACACCTTGAGTACATTTTGATAAATTAGGCTGAAAATCATAAATACCGGGTATATCTGATGAGTATATTTGGTATTGCTTGATTCAAACCATATGTTCGGTTATGTTGAACTGTATTTGGAACCTGATTTTTTCGTCCTCAAATAAGGATACTTGAGAGGATTGGTGAAGGACAATTGTACTTTTTCTGGTGACATCACCCATATTTATATCCACATTTGATTTCGCTGAGAAACAAATCGCCAATATGTCGGTGTACCCAACACACTGCTTACATTTACAAACTGGCAATTATTAGAGAAGATTGATGAAGGTGAAGTGTACATGTTCAGGTGATTTCACCCACCGCTACAACCACCCCTTGAGCCCACCACTACGCCACATCTGCCCTTCCCACAGCGCCTAACCAGAAACAAAATTAGATCCCTCGCTAGGCACTGACGTAGAACGACGCTGGTGCATGTATGACGTATGGTCGCTATCCAGGCGTCCCCCTTGTTGGCGGCAAATGTCGGGAGCGGAAGTAAAGAAGAATCAGGTCTAAGGTCGCCCGGTGCAAGAAACGCATCCTTCCTGAAAATCAACATTACATTTTGTTTTTTCTTACACGTATGTGATTTCTAAGTTTGTTTTCTTTCGGTTTAGTTGGTTTAACTAGCTGGTCTACGGGCAGTTAATCAGAGCTAACGGTCCTCCTGCTTTGTCTATCACATTTGTAAATAAAGAGTCTGTATTTAATTTATATTTAGGTAACCTTTGAATACGTATTCAAAGGTTACCTGGCTGGCAATAATTTCAGGATATAAGAGATATTAAGCCAGCAGCCAGGCAATAGAGTTTTGCTCTTATACTAGAGACGTCGAGAGTAGATTTCGATTTAAGATTTTTTTTATTTACGAAACATCTAGGATGCTGTTCTCAGTAAATCCTGTCAATACTTGCTCACATAGATATATTGAATTAAATTGATATTTTAAATTTACTGGTGTTTTTCTAGTATTAGAAAAGGTAATTATAGACAGAAATATAGCGACAAGCTCACTAGAACAAAGTATTCAGTAAAAGTTGTTTAAAGCCTGTTGATACTATTTGATGAAATTACTTCTATGATGTTATTATGATTCGGAAATGAACGGGCAAGGCAGAAGCTTTCCTCAAACCGTAAATTAAATTCATATATAATTAAAATTATGTGTATGTAAAACAATAATAGAGAAAGAATACTAGAAATGTACTATTTGCTCATCTTAAACTTCATAGTTATCCATCCTAACGTTACTCTCACATCAAATATTCATTAAAAGATAAACCCACCACCATAGTGCGCGTGCTCTAAACAGAATATCCTATTCTTCATACCAATTCATTCCAATAATTCAGTCAACGTGCATTCTGTCTAACATGAAGCAGTATAAGGCTCGATTGCCAAGAAAAGTACAATTCCCCTTCACCAATCCTCTCAAATAATCCAAATCTATGAGAAAAGGAGGTTCAAAACACAGTTCAACATAACCGAACAAATAAGTTGAATCAAGAAACAAACCTGTAGCTAGTATATATCATTTTCCAGCCTAATTTGGCAGAGTTTAGTAAATGTGTAGAGCTAAGGATTGTACATTTTCTGATGAGCTGCCCATATATAATACTGAATGGTTTTGTTTTGAAAAAAAAGCATCGGATGTGTTGAAACCCTTATAAATGACGCTCCATCCACATACGATTGATAGTGTCTGACTTCCATGCAAGCCAAAGTATTTCTATTTTGATTCTTTGCCTACCTTACAAAGGTCATAATACACATTATATGTATTTTCTCTGGCCTGATATTTATTATTTTGATATACTGACTGTAGGTCTAATCGCATTCTTGCCAAACCTCTAGAGGTGAATAACCCTTACCGTGATACATCAGAAATAATAATCTCTCACTTTATAATAGCCTTCTAAGAGTGCTATATGTTTCAAAAGGTGTACTAACCAGTGTTTCATCATTTGTCTAAATTATGTCATAGAAAAAACTGTAATAGAGTTCAATATATATATTGTTGACCTTTCGAAATGTAGTTGGCCCACGGGGCGAGAAGAGTGCTTCTAAAGTGCATTGACTTGGTCGACCTTTCAGCAATATTTCTTCAAAAATGATTATATACCACTTATTACATACCACCTATTATAACATAGTGATTATATACCACCTATTATAACATTACATACCACCTATTATATAACATAATGATTATATGCTATTTAAACATGGTACACTCTAAGAAGAAAGAGTTCTTTCAAGAACCCTATGGGGTTCTTCGGCTTGTCGACATGGCAGAACTCCCAAAGGTTCTTGATAGAACTCTTTTTTTAAGGTTCTTATAAGAACCCCCGTTTGGGAAATAGGTAGGGTTCTAAAAAGTACTCTCAATTTGAAGAACCCTCCAGCCAAAATAGGTATGGTTCTTCATAGAACCCCATATTTGAAGAACCCTCAAGCTAAAATATGTAGGGTTCATCATAGAACCCTTGATTTGAAGAACCCTCCATCTGAAAATGTCCGGGGTCCTTTTAAGAACCTCAAGTACAAGGTTCTTTGAAGAACCTCAAGTACAAGGTTCTTTGAAGAACCCTCATTAGGTTCTTTGGGGTTCTTTACTATAAACCCCCACTCCCAGTCTTTTATTTACCCTCAGACAATCATCATTTCATCAATTTGGTTCATCATTTTCTTGTTGGTGTACTTCTTCATAACGACTTCTGTAAAGAACAAAATACAGCTAGTTGGGATATAAATATGGACTACAACCCCATGGCTCTTCTTAAATAGCGTATCATACACATTTGGAGTGAAAATACATCATCACTTGTGGCTTCACCACTGACGATGCTACATACATTTTCACTCCATGTGTGTATGATACACTGTTACAGAACAACCACTCGTTGCATGCCATCTAATTATATATATACGGATAAACAAAATTAAAATTAAAATCAAAGTACAACCATACAAAATAACCAGAATTTAGACCAAATCGAGCTCCAAACACAGTTCAACATAGCAAACATGGAATCAATTCAATACCAATATACTCAGATATAGTCAAAACTTATCATATATCAGCCTAATTTAGCAGAACTTGCTAAATGTGTAGAGATGCAGATTGTACATTTTCTGACCACCTGCCACACTTCGAAGTTGCTAGACATGCTTACTGTGAAAGATACACAGTTGTTCTCCCGTCTAAGAACTTTCGTCCTCACGATGTGTTCAGTGTGCAGATGTGCTTCTGCATTTTACCCTTCATTCTTGGTCTAATGTTTGTACAATCTTTCATTGAAGAAGAAAACAGACTAGAAGGAAAATAACGAGAAGGCATCTAGTTGAGATGTTATTACGGTGACATCACTTAGAAAAGTACAATTAGCAGTGCTACACATTTTGTAAATTCTGTTAAATTACGCTGAAAAATGATAAGTAATAGCTATATCTGAATAACTTTGGTATTACAATGGTTCAAGAGACCTTTTTGTTCTGTTTAACTGAATTTTTAGCCTAGTGCTTGTCTTAAATTTGGTTGATTTGAGAGAATTAGTGAAGGCGATTTGTACATTTTCAGGCGACTTCACCTATTTATCTTTTCAAGCACATGTTATTTCGATGTAATTTTAAATTCTCACGGTTCATACATCGAGACTGAAAAACAATACATATTATGACAAAACATTACAATGTATCTCACGTAGAAACGTGGAGCCCAAAACGAACAATAAATACACAGCCTAGGCTCAGAGTTGAAAGAGTCCCTTCGAACTGAGGGAAACCTTCCGCTCCAAACCGCAAAATACCATTAGAATACCATTAGAATGCCTACTCATTATCACATTCCCATTAGGATGCCTACTCTACTTAGGATGCCGTGGGAAGGTATTAACACAGTAGGCGTCCAATCACTGACATACCATTCTTATGATCTGATCTGAGAGGCTGTGAGCCTAGCCTGGTTATATGTAAGAAACATTAGAGTCCGAAAGGAAAAAGAAATGTAAATGTATTCATATCAGACGTGATTGTATGAGTTGATCTAGAGTAAAATATATCCCTGATTGTATCCAGCCATTCGGTGCAGGGTGGAGTGGTATCTACAGTGAATACTCTATGAAGTCTGCTGTATAAAAAGTCTCCCCTTTGTCTTACACTGGGTATCTTGACAGTGTTCTCACTCGAGCGGATGAATCGTAATTGTCAGACTGGAGCTCTTAATAGACAACAGATAAATGCAGAAAATATTTATTATGGGTCAAGTCATCTGAAGATGTATAATTCGCCTTCACCAATACAATGAAATAATCCAAATTTCAAGACAAAATATTCAAAATGCACTTAACCCGTAATTGAACAAAATCGTTGTGTTAGTAGTCCTACAATACCACACATGTACTCAGATATATCTAGTATTTATCATTTTTCAGCCTAATTTAGCAGACGTTTCTAAATGTGCAAAGCTGCTGATTGTACATTTTCTGACGACCTGACCCTTTATATGAACACTCCCAACTCCAGTGCTCACCGAGTACACCAAGACATGAGTTCTTTTTTGTTTTTATTTGCACAATAGAGCAGAATACATATCAATCGACTACCGAGATGTAAGCTTCTAAGTGTTATTTTTGTTTATTTGATGACGGCAGCGCTTACTTAGAATGCTAGAGATCATGGTTTATGAGAGGAGGTAAATTGACGCATGACACTGTGCTGGTGATGGTTATTTTAATTCAAAGCTATACACAAAGCCATTCACTGACTATTGTTTGTATTTATGTATAACCAATATCTCTGGATCTACACTTGATAAGAGTTCTTTTTTTAAAAAAAGATTTTATTTATGCTGGGTAATCGAGTCCCAGACCAGGGTGTTTCACTCGTCCCAGTTATATACAGAAATGCAATATCCAAGATACTTCATATACAATTAAGCAGGTACATAACCGAAATAGCTTGTCGGGATTTGAGAATTTTATATTACTGACTTTAGTGGATGAGATGTAACGGGTGTATAATCCCTGTTTAGACTCTGCCAAAGGTGGTTCTAGCCCAAGACAAAATTAATATTGCACCAACAGGCCCGAAATGGCGGTTATTAATCTTGTTAGTCTTTGCCTAACCGTTCAAGTCAGTGACTAATATTGTATAATGTCTTACTTAATAAAATCTACAATTAAACAAACACTTTTTCTCAGGAAACTACCAACGCATACAGCTTTATTCATTTCAGGGCCTGCAATTAAATTCTTCTCAATTCATATTCGAGTGGAACCAAATATTATATCCCACAATACCCGACTCCCCATCTCTTTCTAGTGGCTTATATACTTACTTCCGGTGGTACTGGCCATTCACTTCCGGTTAGGCAGCCATCCCGAAGCAAAAACCTTGACTATTTACATGAAGGGAAAGCGATCGACTGAGTAAGCATTACACATGCACAAATACTGCATGGGCTGATTAGTATAGTGCTTGTATGTAGAAAGTGAGGGCTATATTCTGTTTTGCCTCCTGGATAATAGAGGGCCGGGTCTTCTTTGTCAAGGGATCCCCAGCTGTGGCCGCCTGGCGGTGGTTAGGGAAACGAGCAGTAAGCGAGGGGGAGGAGGAGGAGGAGGAGGGGGAGGAGAAGGAGGAGGAGGGGGAGGAGCAAGGGTCATGTCGCCAGAAAGTGTACATTTCGCCTTCCCCAATCCTCTCTAACCAAAATATAAAACTAAAATCAGGTTCAAAATGCAGTTTACCATAACTAAATAGATTGTTAGAATCCCTGCAAAATATACCACTCAGATAAACCTAGTATTTCAGCCCAATTTAGCAGAATATACCAAATGTGTAGAGATATCGATTGTACATTTTCTGACAACCAGGAGGAGGAGGAGGAGCTGGCTGCTGGGCGAGCAATATGTTGTATCTCTGGTGCATTCCCCATTGGGCTGCCGACAATATTGGCCGTGTAGCGAGGACAAGCGGGTGAAGTGGTCATTCCATGGCCAGTGCCTACCGCCAAGGTTTTCCTAATAAACATGCCCAGGGCGGTGCGATGGCCGTTTTGGGGGGAGCACTTGTGGAGCGGGCACTGGTGCCTGGCCATGCTGTCTGTCCATCAGCATCTCCGCCCCCCTCCCCTCCCCCTCCCCCTCCCCCAACCAGTGGTGTCGCTTGTATAGATGAGTGCAACAACACCTCCCTATCGCCACAACCCTTGTCGCAATGTACACTCTGCACAAGCGATACATTGTCGCATTAGAATTAGTCAGTCCAATTATGTGAGTGGGCCTCCTCGGAGCTATAACGTAGTGGTGGTCGAGGTGGTGGTGATGATGGTGTGGTGGCAATTCCAAGGACATTCCCTGCAATTACCTCTCAACTATGTTTTACGAATAAAAAGAAAAATGTGTAGTTGGTGGTCGTGTACGTTCATCGCAATACATGAAACGATGGGAAATAGTGGTTTTTGGACTGGAAGAAAGAGGGATAGGCGAACATATAAACTCAATATTTTGATTTGTTGTAAATACATTTTTATAGCGCTCATACCATGCAGCAAGCTGCCCATAAGCGCTTAAAACAGATGAGGAGAAATAGAAATTACAAAAATAAAAATTACAGTAATACTAGATTGTTTGCTAACTGTATGGAAAATGGGTTAAATAATTGGTAAGCTAGATGCAGTCTAGGCTCACAGCCCCTCAGATAAAATAAGAAAGTCAGTGATTTGACGCCTACTGCGCTAATGGCTTTCTATGAGTAGGCTTCCTAATGGGATTCTAATGGCATTTTGTTGTTTGGAGTGAGAGGCTTTTCCTCAGTATGGAGGGATTCTCTCACCTCTGAGCCTAGACTGAAGAGGTTTTCCCTCAGTTTAGAGAAACTCTCTTACCTCTGAGCTCAGACTGAAGAGACTTTCCCTCAGTTTGGAAGGACGCTCTCAACTCTGAGCCTAGACTGGAGAGGCTTTCCCTCAGTTTGAAGGGACTCTCTTAACTCTGAACCTAGAGAGGAATACCACTTTGCAGGTGGTGTCACTGTGTTTAGGACACTGAGGCGGATGGATGATGAAGGGGCACATAACTCCTATAACTCGTCTATAATTAGTAAATGGAGACGCCTGTCACCGCACAGTGCATTGTGCCGAGCTGTTAGCGCAAGGTAAATCCGCTTAAGGAAATCAATTAAGGGGAGATAAATTACGGCATTATGTATAATGCTTCTCTGTTCTGTCTTTGGTGATCAGAAACGATCATTCAAGCCTGCGCATGTATGCATTATTGTCATTTGTGATGTCTTACAAGAAAGAGAGTGATAAATCACTAAATTGATATTTTTCAAAGTGATTTATTCACGAGATCTCTTTTTTAGGAATATTCCCGTTTTGAGATATCTAGCGCTTTCAGTCGTATGAACACATACATGTACCGTTTTTTGTGGGCTTTTTTTAAATATTTGTATTCAGCATTGCCATTTAATATGTATAGTACATTTTTCTCAGTAAACTAAATTAGAAAACATATACACCCAACACACAAAAGTATAGACAAACAAATGTTAGGCCTCGACGATAGAGGCATCAGGTCAAGCATCGATCATATCAAGTTACCAGGCTCCGGAATGTTCCAGATTTCCTGACCAATGGAGAATGAGTCAACTCATAACTTTTTTTACTTCTTATTCAAAAGTGTTGGTATATTCAAGGAGCTTTACATTGAGCAGCAGGGCATTCAAGAAGGCACGGATCCTGCCAAAAAGACTCCCTCGCATTTTGTCTTTATTCCAATTTTCGAAAATTAGTCTATTATCCCTTATTTGATATCTATCTCGCGGAATGTTGTTAAATTCGTAACATGACAAGAAGATGCTGAGGAATCTTTATAACCTATTATAGCACAAGGGGTTTACATTACATGTAAATCAATAGTGTTGATTCTGTATGCACATGGTCTGCGTTTAACACAGTGTATTAAAGATATCCCTGCACTTCTAAGGCCATCCCTTTCGTGCGGAGTATGTTTAGCTACTTCACAAGTAATTGTCCACCGAGAAATATTTAATTTTGAGATTTCCTAAACGTTAACTTCGTTGCAATGGCATCTGAAAATCCATGTTCTTCTATATAAAGGGCCTGGTCCACTAAGACGATTATCACGCGATTCTCACAGAATTTAGTGTATAAGAGTCCTCTGCGGCGCAAACTGGCATGAGCATCGGCTTAATGGGTTGGGCCCTTTAGACTAATTTTTCTGTGACAATTCACAATTGCTGCTTCTGCAAAAGTAGTCAAGGGGTAACTGTTTAACCAAAGACATCTTCTGTTGAAAATACATTTACTGCCAATACAATTAGCTAATAAATGTAGGGGTCTGCTAGGCGTAGCTTCAGTGCTTCAGGCTACAAGACTATGTGGTCTGTGGTCCCAGATATCCGTCCAGTAGTCAGAAAAATGTACAATGGGCAGCTCTACACGTTTAGGAAATTCTGCTAAATTCAGGCTAGGTATATCTGGATATATATTTGGTATTGTGTGAATTCAATGATCTGATTAGTTATGTGGAACTGAGTTTTGAACCTACATTTCAATAGGGGATTTTCCACTGCGCTTGTCTATTGCAGTGCATGCTGGGATGGATTCACTTCAAATCCGACATAAACAAATATTAAGTAACATTTTAATCGAAAAATGCAAGGATCTTTTCACCAATATCATAGCTTGTGTAAATTCTCTATACAAATCCAAAAGCATGTTGGGAAAGATGAAGTCTTGTTTTATAAAAACGTCTAAACACATGACTATTTAAATGGGAATAATTGAGATCGCTGTTGAATATTCCACGCTGAACATGTTTTCTATAGCTTTTACACTGATATACAATTCCCATAATGCCATGCGTCTCGAGATTCAAGATGGTGGACATGCAAATCCATTATTTCAAATAATAAGACAGGCACTTTTTTATTTTGGTGCCGAATCCAATTTATTGGAGAAACATGAATTGAGAAATTGACTAATTACAGTGTTCAATGTTAAACTATAAATCCCTACAAAAGTGTACATTGTCTGATGACCGGACCCGTATATTTAATACAATCCTATCCTGGCGCCAACCAGCGCTGCACCTGCCTACATGGCCACATGGAAGCTCTTCTAGAGTCACTCTGAGCCCCTCATTTCAGCCTCGCCCAGAGCGGGGGAATATATAATTTTCTTATCCACCAATTACCTGCTTCCTAATCGAAATATTGTTGTCTTTAGTCTCGAGTCAATTGCCTCCTCTAGCTTTAATTGTTGTCTGTGGTGATTAGGTATCGTGAAGTTTGGAATTGTGTTAACTCCTTTGTCTCCTTCCTATTGTTGCCAGGCAATGAGTACACATTAAACGCAGCAATAGGCTTTATTTCCATTGATTATGAAGAGACTCGGATTCTTTGACTTTGGAAGCAATTTAATTGTAGCTTTTCTTAATTAGATTATGTTAGTTCTGTTTCATTTATATCGTACTTAAAGCCCTCCGTCATTCAAAACCATTGAACATTTATGTGATGTGTCACCAAAAGATTAGGCTAAAGTCGCCAAAGCGATATTTCTCAACTGTGTTCTCCACAAGAACTCTTGTGGAGTACATTTCTTAATAAGGCTCTGGCTGAAAAACAACCCATTCTTACACACACACATTTTATACAAATGAACCTCTTCTCTATTTAGGCAAGCGAATAACATATATGCAATGACAGGCATGTATTCGGGAATATTACAAGTATCAATTAAAAATAGTTGGCAAGAATCTAGCTTTATATAATATAGCTAGAATATATATGCTGTATTTTGAAGTTTCCTTCCCAGCTAGTGTGATAAACAAAACCTTGCCAAATTTGGATATGGTATGAGTTATGTAGTTGCATTTATTGATACATGTATTGTGCTGGGCTCTGTTGTATAAGCTAAGCAAGGAATTTTTTCTGTAGGAATTTTTCCCTCACTACATTCATTCCTACAGAAAATTCCCAGCTCGTAGGAATATTCCTTGCTGTAGAGGTGTGGGTCAGCAAAGTAGAAGGTAAATAGGATGCATAGGATTCACTAATTTCTTGGGGTTAAAGATTAAAATAACACATCTCCTTCAATTTGAAGCGGTAAAGTGGGTAAAATATTAGATACTTTGATTCTTATACCTTCAAATCTGATGCAGATTATCCAGAATGGATTAGAATCTAGATCCACAGGCATGACCTACAAACTGACCCATTTAGCTGTGGGAATTTCCTACATTGATACTTGTAGTTGTTCCCTATGTAGGAATTTCCCCCAGAAGTTTTCCTACCGAAGTAATTTTCCTCATTCTTTCCTCTGAGTTAAACATGAAAAGACTGGAAAACTAAGGAACACCTTTTAGGTGTTCCCTCAAGAATTCCTTAGGATTTATTGACTGCAAAAATATGATTTTACTAGTCATATATATCTGCTATAATTATAGTACAAAGTTTCTGCTGTTAGATGATTTTTCTGTTGATTATTAACATAATTAGAATAGAAAAAAGAAGCCTCCCAAGCTGGGATTCAAACCATGGACCTGAGAGGGGAGCCTTTCTGGGAAAAAACAAACAGCACTGGGTGGGGATTGAACCACCAACCTGAGAGTTTCATTAGTTACCAATCAAAATTTGTCCTTGACCTAGTTTCTCTCAATTGTTTGTGCCTCAAGAGTGTTGATTACTAGTGAGAACAAGGCATGTCCCCCCATTTACCATGTACCTTGAAGACTGTTGTTTGAAGTGGGCAGGGGATATTGAGTGGTTCAAGGAGGGAAATATTGTAGTAAATTCCTACATGATTACATCTGCTTGGTGGGAAGGAAAAGCCGTAGGAAAATTCCCAGAGAAACATATTGAAATTGTATAGGACTGAAGGAATTCCCTCAGTTTTCCTTGCTTAGCAGCTGGGAAGGAATGGTGCAGGGAAGGAATAGCCTATACTTTCAATGCTTTTAACGTAGGAATTTCCCAACGAAGTAAAGGAAAAAAACGTAGGAATTCACACCAAAAAAATTATTCCTTAGCTTATACAACAGGGCCCTGCTGTTATATGTTTATACATGAATTCAAAGTCGAATCGGCTGAGAGAAAACAGCCGCCTGTAAGCGATAATAAGTAAAGCCATCGCAGGAAAGGAGCTTGGCGGGTCTCCGAATTATAAATGTGGGTATTTAATGGGTTGGAAAAGAACGGAACAAAATGTAGAAAATCTTTCGTTTGAACGATGTTAGCTGAGAATGCAGCCTTAATCAATTCTCCCAGTTTCAAGCGCAGAAGCAAATGTCGAAATGTTGTGAACTCCCGTGTAGAAGTATAAAGAGAGTTGTCTTTGTAGAAGGCTCCCATAAATCAACCCACCTCAAGCAGGTCAAATCAATCCAAATTCTTTCCAACCTCTCCAAATTATTTCAATCCTTAGAAAGAATTCGATCTCGATGGATCAAAGTGAAGCAGGGTGAAAGGTGCCTGTAGCTTCCCATCGACGGTATCAGGGTTGAGGGGTAGGGGTAAGGTCGTTTGTACAATGGCTTAAACCCTGTTTAAAAATAGCAGCTTATATCCACCCGGTGTCTTTAAAAGACATTGAACTTTGTTGTAAAGACTTCTCAAGGTCAGGCTTTGACCTAGATTATCCTCTAGTGATCTTGTCCATATGGGTGAAGTCCTCTGGACAATTGGCCTTCAACAATCGTCTCAAATAACCCAAATTTCAAGATACAAGTGAGGTTTTAAAGTACAGTTCAACATATATGAACCGAATATGTTTTTTTAAATCAACACAATACCGAATATACTCACTTAAACCCAGTATTTATCATTTGTCAGCCTAATTTAACAGAATTTACTAAATGTGCAGAGCGGGAGAGTGTATATTTTCTGGTGATCAGACCCATTTGAAGTCGCATGGTCAACCTAAAGAGGAGTATTGGTGGAAAAGTTTTTGTTTTCCTCCTTCGATGCATCGGTAAGAGAACTTGGGTGATTGGTCTATTGCATCAAAGGATTCTCCATGGGTACACAGTGTACTTTTCTGAGTGTGTAAAATTCGTATAAAAATGATCCAATTCTATTGAAAATATTTAAATTTCTAGCTTTAAAATAACTTCCCCTCACTGCTGATACCACCCTATAGTATCATATCACCCTCATACACCCAGCCCCCTCCCCACACTGCTGATACCACCCTTTAGTATCATATCACCCTCATACACCCAGCCCCCTCCCCACACTGCTGATACCACCCTATAGTATCATATCACCCTCATACACCCAGCCCCCTCCCCACACTGCTGATACCACCCTATAGTATCATATCACCCTCACACACCCAGCCCCCTCCCCACACTGCTGATACCACCCTATAGTATCATATCACCCTCATACACCCAGCCCCTCCCCACATTGCTGATACCACCCTATAGTATCATATCACCCTCATACACTTGGTAAGTAGAGATGACAGATGAATGTGAGTCTCTTGAGATATTGGGTCTCCTATCATGACAGAGATATTATTTCTGACTGTTGGTGGATGGTTTCTATCTTCACTACGGCGTAATGGAGGGGATGCTATCAGAGTCTGTATACAAGGGGTAGGTCGTCGGAAAATGTACAATCAGCAACTATACACATTCGTGATGTGTTTACAGAAAGACTAAGTCACAGAAAACGGATTTTGAGACAACATCATATCTAAAAGGATAAGATCAGGTGGATTCCAATGATGTAAAACTTGAGGATATCTAATAAGTACTTCCATATATATATATTCTTTCTGAAAAAAATAGCCATTGAATATATTTCTATACAGATAATCACTAGTAAAGTAGTGAAATATATTCCCTTAGGATGCCCTTTGAAATGCATACAGTGAAATTTGGTACACCTATTCAGATGACTTGGAGGACCAATCAACCCAAAAGGAAGAACATTCCTACAAAGCATTCTTGTGAATAAAACAATTTGGAAAATATAAATCTTGCGACTTGTGACTTATTCGTCTGGAACACATCCCATTAAGTAAAATCTGCTATATTAGGCTGTTTAACCAAATCCATTTGGTTATGTTCAATTTTGCTTTAAATCTGGGTTATTTGAGAGGATCGGTAAAGGCGAATTGTACATTTTCGGAGGACTTTACCCACATGTTTAATGGCTGTCTGAGGCAAGTAGATTGAGTTCATTGTCACGCTGACAGGTAACCTAGGGAGGCAGCTCCAGGATTATCCTCCTGGCCAATATCTCCCCCACGCAGATATATATACTATCTACCAGTGGCGCCCATTGTGATGCAGACTCGATTATTTGTGATATTGAATGGGCTGATAATGAAAAAGCGATGCTCCTTGAAAGAGATACTGATATCTAGAAGTTGATGCAGACACTTATATATAAATTAATGCTTCACGTATATTTATAGACAGATGTGGGGTGGGGGAGAGAAGAGAGAGGGGGAGAAGAAAGAGAGAGGGGGAGATAGACAGAGAGCCAGAAAGAGTGGGAAAGAGAGAGAAGGGGAGAGACAGGAAAAAGAGAGAGGGGGGAAGATAGAGAGAAAGAGAGAGTTTTCCAGTCTCTCGATTCATTTTTAATAAACGCATTCTACCATGTGCAAAGAACACATTTTAATTAATGTACAAATGATTTACGTCTATTCGGTCTGTTTGGAATTGAGCGAAAACCAGTTTCATTGCCCTTGTAGGTCTTAAAATAATCAAAGAGGAATAGATTTAGTCCTTAAAGACCTTGCAAGTGGTAGGTGTATGACGTACACCACCCAGACAAAGGTTAAAATTAGCTTTAGATTCGGTGCAGGGACTCACGCCGACCATTATACATACCATTACCTTTTTGCACAACACACAAAAACTGGCCAACACAACGATTGGAAGGATGCAATCCGTCTGTCCTGAATTCCAACCCTTTAAACAGGAGTACGGAGGGGGAGATAGCAATGCATGGGGGCCCTATGGGGAGGCATTGGGTCGTTTAAAGAGGTGGTGAATAGGAGGGGGTACAGGTTGGTGTATTTCTGACTTGAAGAGGCAGAGAGGGGGATGAATGGAGACAGATGAGTTGATATGAAGGTGTAACAATGGATGCTGCACAGCCCGGGCCCCATCACTACACAGCGGCCCTGCTACAGGGACGCACATGTAGGCTGTTACGGCTGAGGCAGCCTGAAAATGTACAATCCACCTTCACCAATCCTCTCAAATAACCCATATATCCGACAAAAATGAGGTTCCAAATACAGATCACTCTTGATGATACGTACATTTTCACTCCTCATGTGTCGGACACGCTATTTCAGAACAACCTCTCGTTGCAATCCATCTAAGTATCTATGAGAACGATCTCCTATCATATGGAAAAACGTATCCTTTACCCTATAGCTCCCCACCCTCCATATCAGATCCCTATCCACCATAATAGTATAGCAAAATAATCTCGCAACGAAGATCATATTATAGTTAACACTTCAAATGATAAAGGTATTTATAAATGAGACACCGCTCCTCCTTGATAAAGGGCATATATCTTGCCCGAAACGTTGGAACCCAATAAACCAAACCAAAACTCAATGCCCCATGTCCTGTCATTTCCTTATTCTTACTTTCTTTTATATGTGTTTATTTCTTTACAATACATGCAATAACAATCACTAGTTATATGAACTTGACTTAAAAGAAAATGAACTAGGCTAATAACGTAATACAACGATAACCATCGAGATGTACAGGTCTACAGGTTTGCAGCTACTACTGCTACTACTTTTGCAACCTGGAATTGAACCCGATGCTGACCAGCCTTTTCCATAGCGTGTGGTCTGTTCCACTGCATGGTGGTTGTACACACGATGTATGAACACTTCTATATATATTATATATTATTGCTACCCTAAGTGACATAATTTCCCCACCCCAGTGGATTCATTGGCTAATACTCATTAGCATAAATCCATTATTCATGACGACTCAAGGGAGATAGATGTGAGGCTAATCATTTTATAGGTTTATATTATGATTTATGGGAACTGTGATTAGTCAAAGTGTCGCTGTACTGAGGCATTAGTGGTAGACTACCTTCAGCTGTGTCGGCCATAATATATCAGTTCAAATAGTTGTATTTCTAGAGCATAATAATAGCACTATACCATCATTTACGACAATGTCCAATGATTGTGATGTGTCACAGACAAATAGCTATTGTTTAAACTCTATTAAAAGTTTTTTTTAAAAAATCTCACGGCCTGAATAAAAATATTTCCAACATTTTGTTTTTTTTCAAATCTTCAGAAAGTCTATATCAATTCATCATTACATCGAGATACATTTTACACATACTTCTATGTTTCTCAATTATACGATTTGAGATATGTGTGTACATAATTACTACAACCTGTTGTTTGGCATTTCCTCCCAAACTAAAAGACAACATTCATAATATTTTGCCGCTGGAAACATGATAAATATTACTCATTATGGTACCTGCATTTCCATGCATTTGTATGTAAAATGTTTTTTTGATTTTGTCTGTTGTTAGGTGTTCTTTTTTTTTGGGGGGGGGGGTATTTTAGTGGGGCTTATGTTTACTGCTAGAAATATTTTGGCTGTATCATCCCTATATTGCTTCCAAAGATGGAAATGTTTAGTAATTTTGAAACTGTATCAATTTTGAAGATCATACTGTAATTGTTGTATAAAATGTTTCTCTTTTTTAACACTGAGTATCTTTATCTTTACAGATATGGTGATATGGTACCAAAAACCATTATGGGTAAGATCGTTGGCGGAGTATGCTCACTAAGTGGTGTACTTGTCATCGCTCTTCCCGTTCCCGTAATCGTCTCAAACTTCAGTCGAATATACCACCAAAATCAGCGTGCAGACAAACGCAAGGCACAAAAGGTAAAGCAATTATTTATTAAGTATTATTTATTAATTACTAATACAGCTACAGAATCGTCTAATCATCCATGCACTCTTCCTTTACAGAATTGCAGGAATCTCTTTATATGTGATGTGTTAAAGAAAAATGAGTCATAAGTCGCAAAATTGAAGCCTTTCATTCACAAGAACCCTTTGTAGGAATGTTTTTATTCTGGGGTTGATTGAACCTATAAGTCGTCTAAATATGTGTACTAAATTTCAAGACCCTGGATTTAATAGATATATGCATTTCAATGGACATTCTAAGGAAATATATTTGCTAATTTACTAGTGGTTGTCTGCACAGAAATATCACTAATCATAAACATAAAAATTATAAACATAAGATGATCGATATAGAAGTACTATATAATTATTATAATGTTTAACATCGTTGGAATACGCCTTATCTCATCTGTTCGGATATGGTGGTATCTCAACATACTTTTTTGCGATTTAAGATTCATCTTTCGGCAACACATCACATATAGATGCCAGCCTGCAGGCAAGCATGTAGGTAAACCCTGTGGCATCTATAGGTCTCCCTGGGCGGACGGTTGCAGTGCACAGCTCTAATTTGTAAATAACATCAGTTTCAATTTTCAGGTCGGGTTTGAGGGCTTTCCCCTCGCTCTAGCTTGCTTCCAGCCGGGATGAAGGACACGACTGACACTGTATAATCACAATACACACAATTTCTGCCTTCTCGGGAGGTTCTTTTCCTGTGTTCACCATAGCTCAGATGTCGCCCATGATGTCACGGATTCCAAAGGATTCAGTAAATATGCTTGCGTGCGTTTCGGGTTCCTTGCATGACTCAAAACGCAACGCCTTGTGATTGTAAAGAATGCAATACCTATTTTTAAAATGCTATGGACTTGGTTATAAGAGGGGGGAGTGATACAGCTAAGCTAAATAGCCTCGGGAGAACCTCTTTGTATATGAATAGGGAATTCCCATGTAGCACTGCGCATGTCAGTTATACAGAGCATGCTGGGATAGATTCAGTTCAGGTCTGACATACAAATATTTTGCAACATCTTTTTTTCGAAAAGAATGTTTCAATCAATATCATAGCTTGTGTAAATGATCTATGCAAACCAAATGCATGATGGGAAAGATGGAGGCTTGTTCTTTGGAAACATGTATAAGACATGGTATAAATTGACATGGGAGCACCGATAAATATTCCATGCTGAACACGACATATTTTCTGTAGATTTTTAAGAGACATAATACTCCATGCGAATCAAGATTCAAGATGGCGGGCAGATGTAAATTCATGATTGAGCAGCGGCGGGGTAATGTCCTGTGATATGTCGCTATCAACTACTATACGCTGCGCCTGCTATACGCTGTGCGTATACATGTAGAGACACTTATAAGAACCTGCTATTTAATAAAATAGCCAAGCTGTGTCCTCTCTCTATGACGTCAGAGGACTGATGTGTGACGTCACGATGGCATGCGGCCTGCGGGAAGGCTGGCTGTGCATACGGACACTGTTTCATGTGCCAACACTTGCGCATGCGCAATGAGTTTATACTGCGTATAAAACAAGCGGTGGGTAATTGTAGCCGGCCCTGCGTGAGAACATTACAGAGTTGTCAATATGTTGGATGACAGACAAAATCATTCACCGTCATTTGATATTTTTAACATTAATATTCCTCACACCGCCTCCCAAACTGCATCTATTCGTTTACATTGGTTTATATATATTTGCCAAGTGATTATTTTCAATCACTGTATTTGAAAGAAAATAGGAAATATTAAGAGAAAAGCTGTTATGGGGTATTATCTATTACCCCTACCCCAACTCGTTTAGCAGACACGTGCCTAAATCAGGTAATGCATGTTTGTACATATGAGATGAAATGTCTGACTATTGACACAAAAACACACCCCTGGTGGTAGGAAATAGTAATATTTCAGGGTAGAAACATGCATTCTCGGGTTCAGCAGACTTGACTTGGTATAAAAGCACCATAAACCACCATTGACCAACTATTATTTAAAAAAAACTGACTCTAGAAATGAGTTTAAGTCTTATTTCAGCCTGGTGCGCCGAGTCTTACATGACAATCTATAGCTAGCTATGACGCAAAGAAACCTCAGATTATTTATACTCATATTATGACTTATGGGCCTGGATTTATCAATATCCTGCTGCTGTGATATATGAGTATATAACATACATTTGATGAGCGATAATGAGTGAAGCCACTGCTGGGAAAAGATTTGGGCGGATCTCCGCAATATAAATGTGGACTGGTATAGGTATCCTAAAGTGAGCTTAGTGAGAACAGAAATCTCACAGAGAGCAAAAAAGGCAAAAGCTCACTTGAACTCAATTCCCAGTAACAAATACAGACTGTGAAAGGGAAGCCCATGTGGCAACAGCATTTGGACAAATTCCTCCAAAATCTTAAATGACTTTAAGATGGGTTGGAAAAGAACAGAATACAAACTTACAAACTCTTTAGTTTTTGATGTTTACAGAGATTGCTGCTTTAATGCTTAAACAATGTATAACTCACATGAGCTGAGACTGTAGCGTTAAGATATGGATGAGCTGTTAGCTGTGCCATACTGCAGCCACCTTCCCTCCCCTCGGTGTCTGGCCCCCTTAAGCACCCTTTGTGCCTATTGCCCCTACCTACCACAGCCACCTAAGTTATCTACCACCAATTGGCGGACCATTGTAAGGTCTTAGACTGACTCCAGATTGTCCCCTGGGCGTCCCTGGGGGTCAATACATCTAGACATACCAACGCCTACCCCCCTACCCCCTCCCTCACCCCCCCCCCCCCCCCCCTCACCCGCCCTGGTAGTCCTGGTGGTGATAGAGACGGGAAGCTACTCAAACGCTTCCACCACTCCCTTTCTCATTTTCCACATGCATGGGAGATTCCTTTTTCTTGAGGGATCATGATAGGCCATTATTCTTTTATTATTTTTTTCTGTCTCTTCTTGTGCTTCTTACTCCCTACCTAAAGCCCTCACAGTAATTGCCACAAACTTGTGCTGTTGGAATGTCATAACATTGAAGACCAAATTCAAAATAAGAACGTGTTCGTAGAAGAGAATTATTCATGCACAATTTTTTAAATAAATTATATTTAAACCAAGCAATGTATGGACATGAATCAGACAGATGGATGTAGTGAATGAACTTCAGCTCCAATTATCAAAATTGGTATATTTTTCGAAATATATGTATTGAAAATGCTGAGAGCACAAGGTTAAACCCGACTGGTGGAACACCTCCTTAACGTCGCCCATCACACAATCGCTCTTATGTGATGGGACTTCTCCTCTGCATTGTCATTTTTACATACTCTTCTTTGCCTTGCCCCACACCCTGATGTCATCGCACCCCATCCTACCCATCACCGACCCCGCCACTCCTGGCCCATCCCCATGATTCATATCTTCCTCCTCCTTGTTAGCCAGCCAATACCGGGGTTACATTCTGACCTTTCCAGTCACGTGCCCATATATCAGGCCCCTTGATTTCTAGCTTCTCATTTCTCCATTTCTTTGAGAGGCCAGCCGCCATAAGGTTTAAAGCTGCATTCTCAGCTATTACGGGGAAAAGGAAATCTTACCAAATTTGCTAGCAGAATGCCTTATAGTGCTGAGCTTATCAATATTCTGCTGCTGTTATATGTTAATTTTAAGTCAAATCTGCTGAGCACAACGGCGCTTGTGAGCGATAGCCATTACATGAAAGGATTTCGGCGGGTCGCCGAAATATATCGTTTGTTAGGAACTCCTGTAGCAAAAACGACCAGACAAATTCCTCCCAAATTTTGGTCAAATGACTTTTAGATGGGTTGGAAAAGAACGGAAAAGAAGAAAAATCTTTAGCATTCATACAACGAAAAATATTCTATTAATTATAAGTATGTTATATGATATGTGGAAAATCGGGCAGAAATTCGGAAAACATACACCCTATACGTACGTGACCAAAGTAGAATTGAATCGGAGAATTACATTGAAGAATCCTTTACTTGTCTTAAGCTGACTTCTGTTACATCTGAATGGATTCAAATTATTAAAAAACAATCATGTTGTATGGATATTCCGACCATGTCAATATTGATTTGGTGAGAAGACGCTCTCAGGGGACCCGAGGCCATGTAAAGTCTCCCGCATTATGACGTTACATGATGGAAAATATTTTGCCTGGTCAGGAACAGCAAGGTCACTTTTCCCTGGCATTCCTTGACAGATTGCCTTCCCTTCCGTATGGACAGCGCATTTATTCTTTTCCTTTTTTCTGTGCATTGCCATTTATAGAAAGGCCACTTGGCCCCGAACCTGCGTCGTGCAGCTTTGCCCCGGGGATGTTAGCCTTTCTCTGCACGTCTTGGTGTGTGTGCCAGTCCATACATTACGCCACTGGTTTCATTCCAAAGCGGTTTCCATGTTTGGCCGATGGGCTGTCAGCTGGCTTTAGTATGGTCTACCTTCTCCGGTTTCCATTCGACTCTAGTGCTCACTCCTAAGTAGTTTCCCTTCTCCTTCTCCTCCTCCTCCTCCTCTCCCTGCTCTAACTCGTTGTTCTGTCTTCTGCCCATTCCCGTAATGACGACCACAACTCGGCCCTTTCTCTTCTCATTTCTCTACTCTCCAAACTCTCCCATGAAATAGAGACAATAGGAGATTTGCATGTGTCACTGCGCATGTATATTACAGTGCATGCTTGGATGGATTTAGTTCAAATCCGACATACAAATATTTAGCAACATTTTTATCGAAGAATGCAAGGATCTACATCATAGCTTGTATAAATGATCGGCATGATGTTGAAGATGAAGTCTTGTTTTATGGAAACATGTTATATACATGGCTATTTAAAGGAGATCATTGTTAAATATTCAATGCTGAAAATGATATGTTTTTATAGCTTTTACCCTGACATACAACTCCCATAATTACATGCGAATCAGGATCCAAGATGGAGGCTATGCCACTCCCCTATTCCACCTTAAGGAAGAATTTGCCCCAAAATGTAGAAAAAGCTTCACACTTCTTGAAATGTAGTTTCATTTATATAATATAATATAATTTCGTCTTGCAAGCTCACAACTTTTTTTCATTTCTTCATCTCTGAAGGATTTTTTGGTCAATCAATAAATTGACATGACCCAAATAGAACATTAGAGCATTGAAATTTTACAGACAGGCTCGTCTATAAAGTTCAAATCTCGCATCAAAAGTGAAGTAATGGACAAATATTAGGCCACAATTTTGTGTCACAGCATTTCAAGGCTATGTACTGAAGATAAGTTGCGTTTGTAAGGTCATCCTATATGGAGTACATTTATCTACTAGTGATTGTCCTCCCAGACTCATTTTTCTGTGACACACTAAATGTCGAGTCAGTCTAAAAAATTTGAAATAGAGAAAGTTTGACCAGTGTAACTAGAAAACCTCCTGTTTACTGAACTTGAGAGCTGACTATGTTATTCCACAGCAACTCCTTCGCCAATATTAACAACTGAAATTCTGATATTACGGCCGACCTTGAATTTTAATTGATGATTTTTACCAGGAGTTATTCTAGGCCGTAATGAACACTTGAGTAGAACAATCTGCCAGACACTTCACACCCCTGGGGGCAACTAATTCAGATAGCTCATCAACAAGAACTGGTTCCCTTGCGAAAGGGAAATGTCTCTGTCCTCCTGCTGCAGCCGGTTCCCATCTTGCAATCACGTGACCCCTTATGCAGGATTAGTCAAGCGTTCCAACATACGGGTAGCTATTGCCCTTGGGGGACTGCTCTTTGTTTGAGCATCAGTCGAATTAAAGTTGCATTCTTTACTCATATTATTACTTATAGGACTGAATTTATCAATATTCTGCTGCTTTAATATGTTCATAGCCTAAAATAATTTCAAGTCAAATGGACCGAGAGAAAACGGCCGTCGGTGAGCGATAATAAGTGAAGCCACCACAGGATAGGATTTGGGCGGGTCTCCAAAATATGAATGTTGAGTTTTTGAAGTTTTTGAGAAAACCTCTTGTTTACTGAACTTGAGAGTTGACTATATTATTCCGCAGCTACTCATGCACCAATATTAACAACTGAAATTAGAAGCCCGGGTTTGATTAGAACAGGAGCAAAAAAATAGAAAATATTTATTGGTTGACAGATGTAAAAGCTGCACTTTCAGCAATTGCGACAAAACATATCTTACTAAATTTGCTCAGAATATTATGCAGCTCCTATATGTTTATATAAGATGACCGCTGGTGAGCGATAATAAGTGAAGTCATTATAGGAAGAGATTCGGGCAGATCCTCCAAATACAAATGAGGACGGTTTAGAAGCCCGTAGCAAAAACAACTACAAAATCCCCCAAATTTTAGGTCAAATTACGTTTTGATGGGTTGGAAAATAATGGAACAAAAACTAGAAAATGTTCAGGACGTTAACTGTGAGTGCAGATTTAAATGGACCAGATTGTCGGAAAATGTAAAGGAAAATCGCCAGCACTTCACATTTAGTCAACTCTGATAAATTAGGCTGAAAAAATGATAAATACTAGATATACATGAGTAGCCTATATTTGGTATTGCGTTGATCAAAGAAATCTGTTCAGTCATGGTGAACTGTATTTTGATCATAATTTTTGTATGAAATTTGGATTCTCTTTGAGAATTGGTGAAGCCGAATAATTGTACATCTTCCGGCGAACTTCCCCCAAGTGCTTCAGCAGATCATTACCCATAATGGTCTGGATGTTAGGGAGTGAGCGACAGGGGGTTGCATCCTTAGGGGCCGGAGAGGAGCATGAGATGGGAGAGAGAGGGGGAGGGGGGAGGGAGGGATGGGGAGGGGCTAACATACGCCAGCAGTACATTAGCAGCCCTGGCAGCCCTGCCCACGTCCCCCAGGAACAAGTTCAAAATGTTGGTGAGTAGTATATAAAAAGTGCGGCGGCGACTTGGGATTCAATGAGCGCGAAAAAAGATGCGCACAAATAGTTATGTTCATCAGTGTTAGTGTATGTTCATAGGGTCCCCAGGTGGTGTATGTGAACGCCTCGCCCAGGCCATCTATATAATTGGTAGGGTGGAATGATGCGCTAAATTACCCCACAGAGGGGTATATAGTATATGCCACCCTTTGCCTAATTACCCCACTGTCAGCCCCTCCAGTAGCACATCATAGGCTGGATGGTTGCTATCATTAAGGCACCTCAAATTAACATATTTTATACTAATATGTTTAGCATGCCTTTAGCAGAGCAGTCTAGGCTCAGAGCCTCTCTGATCAGATACAAATGGTATGTCAGTGATTGAGTGGAATCGGCCGATGGAAAAGGGCCGCCGGTGAGCGATAATAAGTGAAGCCACCCCAGAAAAGGATATAAAAAATATGTGAACTTTAATTAGGCTTTGTACCACAACAACCAGAAAGTACCTCCAATTCATGCATAGAATACCAGGTGCATGCTGGAAGACCTGAAAAACCATTCAGAATCATGTAACCATTTTGAGCAGAGTACCAAATAAAGAATTCATTTCTTCCTATCCAGAAACGGAACCCGTAGATTAGATTCAACAGAATCTATGACCTCCGCATGGGGGCTTGCAACCCGTAGTGATAAGACAATCCGACAGAGGGTGTCCAGAATAAATTCTACCCCACATTCATACCTTGATATCTCACCAGCAAATCCAAAATCTTAAACAAAATTAACCCGAGCTGGGGCAGCGTTTTTACAGAATTAGTGGAGACGAATAGATTATATTCTCCTCTTTCATATCTTCTTTATCAAGCTGCAACTAAATCCACCCAAGAATATTTTCCTCTGTGGAACGGAATATTTGAACACTAAAAACGAAGAAAATTTCCTTCAATTCTTTGAATTTGTCATGAATTCATGGCTTTTTATGATTTTTTTCTGATCTACGGGGTAACTTGGGACAAGCATCATCAATAGTGCTTTATTTTGGCCTCTTGATATACCATCTAGCCAGTACTATCCTAACATCTAACCTTTCACACAGTTTAAATCATATTGGAAAAAGTGGAATTTCGGTGTACACCATAATGTATGATTTGGGAGATAATATAGAGGTTTTACACCAAGAAGGACACACGCTAATCCTTAAAAAATAACTTATCTTGGGGCCTTGGCATAAGTTGGAAATGAATAAACCGCAAAGTAGAAAATTTCAAGTTTTGACAGAAATTCGCTAAATCTAGCTTCGATAGAGGGATTTGCATGCGCCCCTACACGCTGGGATAGACCAAGTTCAGGTTTGAAATACAAATATTTTGCAACATTTTTCTAAAAAATTGCTAGAATGTTTCCACCAATATCATATACCAATATAAATGATCTATAAAAACTAAATGCATCATGGGAAATATGGAGGTGTGTGTTATGGAAACATGTAGAACACTTGGATATTGGCATTAGAGCACCGTTAAACATTCCATGCTAAACATAGCATTTTTTCTATATAGATTTTACACTGGACCATAAGTCCCATAATTCCATGTGAATCAAGATTCAAGATGGCGGACATGCAATTCCCCTATTATTTCCCCTGATGATGATACAACAACACCAGTTGAGGGCCGGTTCCAATGTCTGTAGTGTCAGCTGTACTTTCGTGATTTTGTACTTTTCTCCATTTTTCACGTGCGAGTCTCTATTATATTAACGATGCTCTATACATTTACTTTACAATATCTTGTTTTCTTTGGCATAATTTAGCGAATGTCACCACTATGCACTTGCACTTTGATATTATTCGAATAACGAATGTGTCTTCATCTGTCAATGATATGTGTGTACTCTTCATCTATAACAACGATGCATGCAGAAGGGAATTGAATAGTATTTATTATACTTCACATTTTCCTGTCTTTCAGTCTTTGCCTGTGTGTCTTTTGAACAAGTGGTCACATTGTATGATACATACTCGAAAGAGCATCGGTGTTTATCTTGTATTTTACGAACTGTATAATTTTCTAGCCTTTAAATAATCGATCATATTTGACTTTGTATTTAACAATATTGATATTGATGCACAAATTATTCACAATTTTACTTGTATAATTTTGATTTCAATACATTTATTTTACCATTTAGTAATTTATAGGTAGAATGTTTGGTGTCAATTGCATTGTTCTTGAACCACTATTTCTGTCCACTAACAATGGTCGTTTCATTATGCATGCTAATCATTACATTTAAGTAGTGAACGTTATTGAAACGGGTCCTGTACTAATCCTGTGGTTTGACTTAATAAGTATTTTTCTTCACAATATCGTTATCCCTATTTTCTTTGTACAAAATCTTTATTAAACTTGTCAGCAACTATTTTAATTACCCCCTCCTTAAATCATTTAGCTCCTTCCAGTTATTTTTTCGACCATTTGGAATTTGACACGAGCACACACTAATTAAAATGATTAATACACCTTTTTTTAGTGCACACCTTTCTCTTTTTGAAAGTTCCTATGATAATGTGAGTCCAATATTTCTTTTTGAATAAATTCTATCATTTTTCCACATTTCAATGGATCTTTTTCGTTTTACTTGTTCCTCCAGCTAGCTTCTCAGGTGGCTGTCTGTCTCTCGTATTTAAGAGAAGATTATTTAAGTCTTCATAAATATTTTTATCTTATATTAAAGATATCAAGGAGAATCGTAAGTCTGTCTGTGGTAGAATGTCTTGCTGTGGCGCAAAGAATATCTATATATAATATATCCATCAGTTGTGTTTGTGCGTTGATGTATATTCCCCATACAAGGTATGTTACTCTGACTGTTGACATGTGCTCCACCTCTACCTTCCAATCCTACTGGTATGTTACTGGCATTGTAGGGAATTACCGGCCCACCCACACCACACAATGTATGTCAATATATAGAATAGAAGCAAGAGAACCTGGGAGGAATCATGTCTATATAACAGTGCCCCATATATATATACCCACCCATCTATATCTATACTCATAGATTCTTACTTACCTATACACTCCACTTAATAATTGTTAGCCAAATGCCTTTGGTGTGATCATTGGAAAGTTGATTCCTAATGATTTTGTGATTCAAAAAAAGAAAGAAAGAATGAAAGAAAGAAGGCAGAGATAGCTGACTACCTTTCTATATTTATATATTATAACCCTATAAATGTGCATACCTGGATGCAGTTGATATACAAGAACCCCCTGTATATATATTATTATATACTATTATGCATTATTAGTTTATCCTGATACTTAAGTAGATGCTAAGTCTATAAGGTATATATGTGTACGATATTGTGTGCTGCTTTACTGGGGGGTACTGATGGGTTGGGGGCATATCACCCACTACCCCCATTATCACCCATATGTCCCCTCTCTCGGCCCCTGTGTGGTATGTCAATGTGGTCACTCTGTCTGCGCAGGAGGGACCTTCCTCCAGGGCCCTTCCTTACCCCACGTGACTAGCAGGATATTGACATGAGCAATGCAGCTTATATATGATAGGCGTGGTGATAGATACCATTCGCTTCAACCCTCCCCATAGCAACCCTCATTGCCAGCCACCACTATGTTCAAACCCAATCCCTCCTCCTCCTCCTTCTTCTCCTTTAGATCAGACAAGAAAGGCTTCTTCGTCGAGAATCTCTGTATCGGAGTATTATTTATAAGAAGAGATCTGAAGCTTTAATCATGTACCTATATTTTCTCTGATCTTTGTTGCTTTAAATTATAATCTATTGTCAGCAAGGAAAAGCCTTATGATTGATTGAGAAGATTAATTCCAAATGATTGACTATCAGAAGAAACATTGTTTGTACACTTGTATATATATGTTGAAAGCAATTATTTCCCATACCATGATGTTTCATCCCTGTCTTATTTTGTGTGCGACAAATCATCTGACACAATACCAGGTGTTGTTATGTATACCACCACGAGACAGTAATTGTAATATTTGTACAAACACTTCAATTTGTACACTACCATATTCATTGTATTACACATGTTCAAACGTCAGATATGATTACCTACTCTTATATTATTAACAACCATTATAGTTAAGATATCATTTATCGATTTTACTTATTTCTCTAACGTTATTGTAATGTAGCTTTCATTACATCATATCATTCATCGTTATTTCGTTTATGCAGTCACTTTAAACACCATATAACCTACACATAATATATTATCTTATACAAGTCAATACTGAATTCCTTTCACATCTTCTTCCCATGTCTATTTCGTCCATTTAAAAGATTATTTTGTCATTGCATTTAATCCTTTGAATTTAATCATTGCATTTTAATCCTTCCAGACGGTCTGATCTTTGAGTGCTGAAAATAAATATTCTTCACTTTTTTCCATACAACGTATACTTTTTCCTTTTCAGAATCTGTATGAAACCTGATGAATAATGATGTACATGTATCATATATATAAACTTTTCAGATATTGCTAAGAGGACTGTTTGCGTAGGTCCTTTTTATCCATTTGACGGTAGTATCTTGATGTATATATATTCCATCACTCACGTATATATAAGATAGTAAGCGCCATTCATGAGTAGAGCATTTTTTGTGTATGTGAAAACGGGCAAGAAAAGAAGATAATGGCCGCGTTTTTCCTTGTTGGCCTTTAACCGGTAGAACCACCCATCAAGAACTTACAATACATTCAAGGCATTCCTCCTGGGTTGGGATTGCAACGATCCATTACTCGTCCAGACAGGTTCTAGTTATCGGAAATTACCACAGTCAGATGTGGAGCGTCCGCTGCGCGTCTCTGTGGATGCATATTGAGCTCTAAATGTCCTTTCCTGTCCACTGCTCATTCACCCTCCGAAAATTGTCGTCTGCGCGGTCAAGGTCGATTGAAAATTCGAACGAAGGTCAGGTCCTCCATTCCCATCTGCTGTTGCTGCTCTGTATTATTCTATAATAGTATTGGAAATGCTGCTGGAGTGCCGCCGTTTATGCTCTGGTTTACAATGGGTCCTCTCCAAGAAAGCATCTCGCTGTGAGGACTGACCCTCATTATAGCCTTGATACCCATCTGCCCTGCATTGAGGAGAAAGGCATTAGTTGTGTATACTTGAGGATAGGACCTTCTTTTAATTTCATGGGGAGTTTAGTGGAAGATGCTAGATTATGTGTGTATTGGGTGAATGCATTTACAGTAAAGATATGTAGAGCAGCAGAGGCATGAGTAGTATGTAGTATTTGAGTGGTACTTAAGTGTCGGGGTTGTAGATAAAGATAATGTGCTACATCTCGATTTATTAAGGCGCGTGTAACAATTTGTCCAGGTTTCATTACCTCTGCTTCCACGCCACCTGTTGTTGTTGGGTGCAGTCCTCCTTCACATTCATAACCACACTTCCAATTTCCCTTTCTCTCTCTTTTCTCTCTCTCGCTTTCACTCTCGCCTTTTTGTCGTTTCTCGCTCTTTCTCCCTCGCCCTTTCTCACTCCCCCCCCCCTCTTTATCCCCCTGTCTCTTTCTCTGTCTCTCCCCCTTTCTCTCTCCCTGTCTCTCACCATTTCTCTTTCTCGTCCTTTCTCTCTGTCTCTCGCCCTGTCTCTCTTTCTCTCTCCCTCTCTCTCGCCAAAAATTCTCTCTCGTCCTTTTTCTCTCTCCCTGTCTCTCGCCCTTTCTCTCTCTCCTCCACCTCCTCCTCTTCCTCCAGGTGCGGTGTCCCTCCTCCTCCTCCTCCTGTACCCCGGCTCCCTGTACTGCAGCTGGTAGCGTCGACACCCAGCTCCCAGGAGGGTGCTGGCTGCTCTCCCGGGTACAGATAAGGCGGAGGGAAGCTGGAGGTGGCGGGGTGGCGAGGTGTTGAGCCATCCGCCGGCACCATCTATCGTCTGGCCCCCGCCACAAGCACATGCACCATTTTTGATCATATATCCTTTCAACCCCCCATCACACCCGCAGATACCGCCGACATTCTCCATGCCGCGCCTATCAAATAAATCGTATCAAGTCTCTTTCACGCAAGTCTGGACCTTTTATCTTCATAATTAAGAACCGTAATTTAATTACACTAATTGAAATTCTGAGGACTTTGGGCTAAGATAAGGTACGCGCTGCAGCCTGCCAGGCCGTAGACCCACGATGGGAAAACTTTGCATAATCATTAAGGATTGAATCAATAATTAAGATAATGAACCAACCTTTAAATTCTTGGAGAATAGGTAACCTTAGTTTCAACCCACTGAGAGCGAGGCGGTGTATGAGACTGATCTAGTGTGAATTGTATATATATATGTTCATGGGCAGATTTATATTTAAGATTTTTTTTATTCAGGAAAGACATTACATATCATCGATGTTTTTCTCAGTAAATCCTGTTGGAATTTAGTTATCATTGACATACATTATTTTATAGTCTAGGTAAAAATTACCAATATAATATCATAGCTTATATATCCCTATTATTAATACCAGTTGGTTCAGACAATGTTTCCTATATACTGGAAAGGGGGAAGATTGGAGGAAGAAACACCAGGAGGTTGCTTGCCCAAGTAGCGTTAGCACTAATACTAATAGTAGAGGTAGTAGTAGTATATCGGGAAATGGGATTGTATCAGGGTACTCGATCATTGTAGCTTATGCATAAGGGTCTTGAATGTTTCATCAATAAAACCCTCCTCATGCCTAGATTCAAATTTGTCCAAGGACAATAATCATTTGGTATAGAATTTTTTTCCAACCATTCTAGTTAATATTTATTCCATTTCATAACTTGAAATTTGTGCATATTGCCTCTCAGATCAGATAAGAATGGTATATCAGTGATTAGACGCCTACTGCGCTAATGGCTATCCTGGCCCGTAAGTAGGCATCCTAATGGGATGTTAATGGCATTTGCGGTTTGGAGCGACAGGTTTTCTCTCAGTTTGGAGGGACTCTCTCAACTCTGAGCCTAGACTGGAGAGGCCTTCCCTCAGTTTGGAGGGACTCTCTCAACTCTGAGTCTAAATGAGAGAGGCCTTCCCTCAGTTTGGAGGGACTCTCTCAACTCTGAGCCTAAACTGGAGAGGCCTTCCCTCAGTTTGGAGGGACTCTCTCAACTCTGAGTCTAGACTGATTGGGCGGCAATAGCCTGCAGTGAAGCCGGCCTGAGGAGGGAGGGGCCGCTCACCACTACCATTGATCAAGAAAAGAGCTAAGAATTTAGATGTCCTCTCTAACAATTTCACTACCATCAATTGCTCTAAGGGGGGCCGCCGTTTACAAACTAGTCTTCCGGCCAGTCATTTATCACTGCGCTGGTTCAGCCTAGACATTAGACGGCTAATAGTCGATGCACCCTCCCACTCTCTAGCTACATGTAGCGCCTCCTTCTCTCCCTTTCTCTATCCCACCTCCCTCTCTCTCTCTTTCTCCCCTCTCTCCCCCTCCCTGGTTATCTCTCTCCCCTCTCTGTCTCTCTTTCTGTCCCTCTCTCTCCTCTCTCTCTCATTATATTTTCTCTCTTGTCCTCTTCTTTCTTTCTTTCTTTCTCTCTCTCTCCCTGCTCTCTATTCTTTCTTTCTCCCCTCTCCTCCCTTCTCTCTCTCCCTCTTCTGTCTTTCTCACCCCTCTCCGCTCACCCCTCTTTCTCTTTCCCCTCACCTCTCTGCTTTCTACTCTTCTTCTCTTTCTATCTTTCTCCCCTCGAGGGTGGTAGAGGGGTTTACACCTTGGAATAGAGAAATTTAAATATTATCAATTAAATATTTAAATAATTGAATATTTAAATATTACTCTCAGACGGTTACATTGCTAGTCTTGAATACAGCGATATATATTTCACCCACTTTGATCATATACATGTATGTATTCACCTTTTCTATTTCCATTATCTGTGGAACTAGATTAAACTGTAATCGGCGTCACATAATCCCTTATGACTTGGGTGCAAAGGCACACCACCTTTTAACCATTTCTCAATTAGAAAGAGGACATGGTTGAATGATAATTCTCAATTAACCCTTCATCTAAAGTAGTAAACTATTGGTAATTATTATGAATCGGTAATTACACATATAAACGATGCCCCCTCCCGCCTACTTGTATGGGAGCGTAAACATATAAATAGAGAAAAAAAGCTCCAAGAAACTTGGGCCAATGCCAAGATTTTGCCAAGGGCTTTCCCATCGCATAGGCAGGAGGGAACGCATATATGCTGCAGTTGGCGTCGGGGACATAAAGCGGGCTCCTTTTTCATCCGACAAACAAATCATGGCTCATGTTTGTTTACCTCGCGCAAATACCAATTACACCCTCAGATATTTATGGAACCCCGTCGCCTTTTTCCAAATTAGATATACATAAATTCAAATTCTCCAGAAATCCATGATGATCAAAATGTCATACATGGCAGTGTTACAGCTTGGCTCAATTATTTACCTTGATGTCATTGGAGCCCGGTGGTTTCCCCTTTACCTAAGGAAATATTGATGTTTTTAATGTTCATCGTGGCGTTGATTGTGTAAAAATGACCCTGCCTATTAATGTTTTATACCGTAGTTAATTATTCATGGTTTGTTTTTCTTTGTGGCGGCGCCAGCTAAAGTATCGACATTTGATGGTGAGAGAGAGAGTTAAGGAAAAAGAAGTAGAAGGTATAAATCAAATCTCAAGTAGCAGTTGGAAGGAGATTGAGAGTGAATGAAACATAGCAAGCGTCTGTCTAGAGCAAATTTCCCATGTGTCATGACGCTTAAAGACGCTTAGAATGACGCTTAGAATGACTAAATCATCCATTTCTTGGCATCGCGTTTAAACATCCTCGGCCTGGCAAGGAATAAAAAATAAACCACCTGTAGGTTCTCATGTAGGCCCCCGGTCGCTCTTCTCCTGTATCTTGGGAGAAAAACAGTGCTACCATGACTCAGCTGGAACCAGAGCTAGCCTGCAACGTCCCCGAGAAACCCATATAGTGGTGCATTTATTGGTCAAACCCCGGAGATCATATAATAGTTATCAACCTGAACATTGAAGCATGTATCATACATGTATCCATGCTGCATATTGCTTCAATACCTTCATCGTGCTGCCGTGCATACCATAAAGCAATGTATTTTTTCATGCATCGAATCATTCCCTTTCCATGCGCGCACTATCTGCATACATCGCTATGCATTCGTGTTCATGTCTGCACGCATACATATATGCTCAAAAAGAGCTTCTAAAAATAACTTCTTGGTTATATCTTGGTTGGTTCCCATGGTAACGGATGGTGGTGGCGGGAGGGAAGGTGGACTGGTGGTAAGGATGTGATGATGCCGCGTCCAGGGCTCCTCCATGGTTGTCTACAGCCATGTGTCTCTCTTCCTCCTGGTCACATCTCCTCCTCCTCCTCCTCCACCCAGTGACCATGTCTCTGTACTTCCCCCTGTGTTGGTCCAGTCACCTGGAAATGTACAATTCACCTTCACCAATCCTCTCAAATAACCCAAATTTAAAGACAAAAATCAGGTTTAAGATACAATTCAACATAGCCAAATCGATTTTTTTAATCAGGGCAATAGCAAATATTCTCAGATAAAGCTAGTATTTATAATTTGTCAGCCTAATTTAGCAAAATTGACTAAATGTGTAGAGGTGGCGGTTGTACATTTTCAGTCCATCTGAGTCCCTCGTCCCCCATGCTATGGCATGCACTGCCCGGTTTCCCAGGTAACTCTATACAACCATGCCTCCACCAGTCCATCTAAATCCAAAGCGACCGAAACTTGCATATATTGCCCTCGGCACATTGTCAAACAGCCATTGGCATGAGATGAGGAAATCTCTCTCTCTCAATCCATCTGTCTGTTGCACTGCGCGCCCTTGTGTGTGCAATGCGGGAACCACAGCATGGCCGGGCGATAATACAGGGGTTTACTGAGGCTTGTTCCCATATTATTTCATTTGATATAATTATAGGGAGAGAATGGAACGACGTCCAATGAAGATCCATTACTAGTCCCGAGTTCCTTTCCTTATTTATTATATGCCCCGAGCATAAAAGAATATTGAAATATAAACCTTTATTTTTGGTTTTAAATTGTCATAAAGTATCTAAAAGCTAAACGAAAAATCAATTTGAATGTTATTGTATTTCACGTCCCTAAGGCAACTTAGGCTGGGCTGCATTTATACAGGGTAAAATATGTACTTGATGTTCTGGGAAACGTTACACAACAAATCCTTTACTTAAGATTTTCATTACTTAGATACTTGTCCTTGCTAAGCAGCTGGTAAGGAACCTTTAGTGAAGGAATTTGCAGACAATGCTATAATTGCTATCCCTAAAGTTGGAATTTCTGACCTAAGCAAGGAAAAATATAGCTCAAGAAGGAATATTCTAAGTAACGATTTCGTATGCAAGGGCTTCATTAGCACAAAAATTCCCAGAAGAATGATGGGAAAACGTTGAATACTTAATAACTTTAAATGAATAATAATTACTATCACTTCGAGACAAACACTTTTCATATTTTTCTGACAAGCAAGTGGCCTACATGCTGATTAGATAGCTTTCACCTATATATAGAGAGTTCTTTATATATCAAAATAAGTTTGACAAATAAGCGATACCAACCCGAGGAAGGTCATTGTTACGCGCATTATGACAAACAAGGTGGTCAAGTTGTCAAGTTGTGGGGCCGAGCATATATTGCTCGGCCGAGTGGGACTGATACTGGTGGAATAAAGGTCATGTGACCCACACTGGCGTCCCCTCCATTTTAGTCTCATACTTAACCGCGTGGTGTCGCTCTGGTCTGGAGTAGGATGAGTAGGCAAAGACTTGCTCGGTAAGAAGAGGACGCTACTAGAGGGGCGCTTGTAGAGGGGCGCTTGTCGAGGGGACGCTTGTAGAGGGGACACTTCTAGAGTGACGCTTCTAGAGGGCTGCTAAAGAGGCGCCTGAGTGGTAAGTGAGTACGGACAAACAGAGGATTAAGTTTCCCTGTGTCCTGCCTGAGACGTTTGGCTCAGGCTGTATGAGATATGGACATGGGCGGTGGTTGGGTTGGTATGGAGAAAAGGACTGGGTAGGGTAGGGTCAGGTCGTCGGCAAATGCACAATCCCCAGCTTTACATATCTAGTAAATTGAGCTGAATTTGGTTGAGAAATGATAAATAGCCTATTCATAGGTATATCTGTGAATATTGTTATGACCCAATGTACACCGTTATATGAACAAGACCATTGTGAAATATGTTCAGTTATGATGAACTTTATTTTAAACCTCATTTTGGTTTTCAAAATTGGGTTATTTGAGAGGATTGGTGAAGGTCAATTGTACATTTTCTGACGATTTCCCCCACTGTACAATACTCCGTAGTATTATATGAGTTATAGGGGGTAGAGACACCTAAGGTGAGGGAGAAGGGTGGTTAGAGGACCTAGACAACACGGTAAATTATATGAATGGAGGAATATAATGCTAGTTTAGGGGGGAAATGGATGCCTTTGGATTTCTAAAGAATAAGCTGAAGACAAAGGAGGAGAAGCATTATCTATGAGCCATGATCGTCACCCTTGGCGGGAGCTAGCATGGCCCGGGCAGCAGTATGCTAAGTCAACGTTGAGCCTGTTTAAACATCACTCCCGCCGCCACAGCCCCATACACACCCGCGTATGCATACAGCCTCCTAATACGTTACCATGGCAACTTCTTCTTCTATCCACTGCTCGATCTCCCGCCTTCATCACGTGTGTACGAGCGCTGTGCCAAAGTCATCTCATTTTCATAATAATTTATATAAAAGCAAATAAATATCGCCCGCTCCGTTAAATTTCCCTCCGTTTAAAAATGAATACTTTTATAATAAAAGCTATTTAGGCAGAGCCTTTGAGTAAAAAGGCAAAGTTGGATTTTGGGATCCATTTGTTGGCTGTATTGATAATTGGGTGTTGCGATAGGCGGATCACACCCCAAAATGAAAAGAAGACAAAGGCATTGGGAACTGGGATGAATGGCAATATAAGGGGGAGGTGGCGGTGTGTTTGCCACTCGCCTCATGACAGTTGCCAGGTCCTCCGTCTTGTCATGGTGGTAATTATTTATAAAAGAAACGAAGGATTTGCATAATTAGAATGACAAATTTGGCATAAATGTGACACCTATATCATTATAAATGAGCTCTTATGGTGGTACTGTATTGTGAGAACCATATCATAATTTTAGATTGATTAGAAATTGTCAGGGTAGATAGAGCCGGTGCAGATAGAAAATTAGTCAAAATAGTGGAGGATTTCACCCAATTGTCTTTTTCAGCAGGTTTCTTTATTCCTTTATAAAAGGCTGTATTTTAAAGACCCGCCGAAATCTTTTCCTGTGGTGATTTCTATAGACTTCACCTATTATCGCGGCCGATTGGACTTCAAATTCCTGTGTTTATAAACATATTATAACAGCAGCGGGATATTGATAAATCCAGTCATATATGTCTTCATATGTGATGTGTCACAGATAAATCAGTCTAAAGTCGCAGAAATGTCTTTTTCCATCAGAACAATTCTTAGGACTGTTTCAATTTTTTGACACTTTAGTGGTCTTAGTAGTATGAATTGATGTACCAAATTCCACATATATCTGCGTTCCTGGGGAATATATTTAACTACTTTACTATATTGATTGCCATCCAGAAATCTAGGTAACTATTTTTTCAAACTTGTTTGGAATCCACCTTTAGAAACTCATCGTTTTAAAAATGATGGAATCACAAAATACATATTTAGGCGACTAAAGACTTTCTGTGACACATACACATGTGAGTACATTTGGATAGAGTGTGCTTGTGGCAATGACTGAGAATACAGCTTTAAGCCCGCAATTGACGACAGCCCCATCTGCTGAGTTATATTTCATCCATTAGCAATGGATAAAACGGGAAATTCCTTGGTGATATTTTTCCACAATGGCGACGAACTAAAATAGCGGAAGATAAAACATCAAAGAGACGAAGTGTTGATGCACAGTCGGTAAATATTTGACGGCAGAAACAAGGCGAAACGAAGAGACGCCTTTCAAAGGCCGTAAGCATCGACCATGTCTTTGTTGTGTGTCAGCAACTGCATTCTGTAAAACGACACTCTTCTGGAAGCATTCCGATTCGAAATGAACATACAGCATCTGGTCTATAAATAGCTTGGGTGCTGTCGATTGTCACACAGTTAGGATTCTCCTGCATCGGAATACTTTAGATGTGCTGGTCATTTTTTTTTCAAAAATATCAATCGTGGATGGATTAAAGATTGTGTTCATATGAGCTATTACGAATTTCAATATGAGCCATTATGAATATCCAGATGACTGCATAATTTCGCAAAAATTAATTATCGAGTTACATCAATATTAGATCATTTAAATTGGATCTCTGCCCCTTTGTAAAAGGAGAATAACTGGCTTATTTTCATGGAGTAAAAATGTATTTCCTCAGAGAGGTTTCACTTCTGAATGATTTCAATAGAATCATAGCAGAGCCTATCATGTGGCCCTTTTCCTGAATGGATTATTTGACGGGTGCAAAGCGGTCTGTTGGCAGTGGAGGAATTCGGTGGAAACCAAGAAGGGAGAAGAGAAGGATGATATTTGTTCCTTCGGCAGAAAGTATGGACTTTTGAGGATTGCATTGCATTGGCTTGCCTGCTGAATAGCGCCCCCACCCCAACCCCCAACCCCCCACTCGCTAGCGTCTGCTGCACCAATGCCGCGGGGGGGGGGGGGGGGTCTCGGTATGCAGGGGCTGGGGCGAGCTACACCCCGGAAAATAGGTCCTACAAAATGAGCTACTCAATTTGTAGAGAGAGAGAAATGTGCTCCTTCAAGTCGTCAGATTGTTTGCATGTCATACAGTGGTGTACAATGCCGCTAATCACCACCCAATGGTTGGTGGATAAACCCTGGCGGATAAACACTACACTACGACAGTGCGTCCCTTCTATACCAGTTAGTCGCACCCGCCTGCCTGCACTGGCGTCAATTTCCCTCTGCCTTCCATTGCGTTATTAGTAGCACCTAATTAACCAACTCACATTGCCTGTGACTTGGCCGTCTCCAAGAAACTATTGATAAGGGAATAAGCTAAAGGAATACATTTTACAATTTTCCTATGGCTTTATCAATTAATATTAATATTTTTAAAATGTATTTGAAGGAAAAATGCAAAAAAAAAAAAAATCTTGTGTCGTCACCAAAAACGGATCAGACGAATTTTTCTGTATAGATTAAATTGGAGGCTTATTCGCTATAATTAGCTGCTTATTGTAAAGGTAATGCAACCCTCCACTATATTCTCGGTAAAGATTGAATCATTAGAGTTAAAATTATGTATATAAGATTTCACTTGTGTATCATGGGATTATCAGGTTAGCCTGACAATGGTCGCAAATAAAAAATTTCTAAAAATAAAATAAAAAAATATTAATATGAAGCCCCGACTCCTACTTGTCAACACACATATATATGCAGCTGTTATGTGTTACATATGTGTGTGTGTACATGTGTTGCATGCAGAAAAATGATTCTTATGCAGGAACTCCACTATGGGAAAAACGGCTGCGACGAATATTTTGCGACGAAATATCTAATCAAGTTAGATATTTTGCAATTGTTGGTAACAAATAAATGTGTTGCCGACAACCTATTTTACCCCCTCATCCACTAGAATTTTTAGTCATGTCGAATTTTTAGTAATGTCGGCGACGAATTTTGCCTGTTGGCGCCGTTTTTTACAAATGAATTTTGAGATACCATCATATATCTAAATTCCAACGATGTTCAACTTTAGGATATAATAAGTACTTCTATATAATTTTATGTTTATAAATGTATGTTTAACAGTTTTAACAGCAATATTTCTGTGCAGACAATCTCTAGTACAATAGTGAAATATATTCCCTTTTAAATGCATATATTTAGTCAGTATACAGTCTGGAAATTTGGTATGCATAATATTCAGACGACTAAGAGGGCCAACCAACCTAAAAAGCATTCGTACAAAGAGTTCTTGTGAATAAAACACTTTGAAAAGTCAACTTTGCGACTTCTGCATAGGGAAAAGTAGGCTGTGTTGTTAATACGTCTAAAGACTATGGTGCATAAGGAGGAGCAGGCTACATAAGGAATCTTTAGCGCGTAGTAAGGTGAATGTACTGCGTTCTGTTATTAACGTTTGGTCTCATCACCGCCCTGTCTGACCCTGGAGTGGAGAGCCTCCTCACACATCCATCACCAGCATGCAGCCCCGCCCCGTGGGGGGGCAATCTGATGAGGTGTTTCACAAGGTGACGATCCACTTTTAACATGAATGGATGCGGCCCTTACGCACACCCTGTAGACGTACGTATATATATATAGTGACAACACACACTCCTGCTGCTTGGCCTATGGGAGGAAGGGGGGGAGGGGCAGGAGGAGATGGAGCAGGGGAGCAGCAGGAGCAGGGGAGGGAGAGAGGAGAAGAGGAGGGGAGGAGCAGGGGCAGGAGGAGATGGAGGAGGGGAGGAGGGGACGAGCAGGAGGAGGGGAGGGGAAGAGGAAAAGAGGAGGGCAGGAGCAGGAGCAGGCGCAGGAGGAGATGCAGGAGGGCAGGAGGGGACGAGCAGGAGGAGGGGAAGGGGGAGAGGAGGGGAGGAGCAGGAGCAGGAGCAAGAGGAGCAGGAGCCGGAAGGTGAGAAAGAGGAGGGGAGCAGGAGAAGGGGGAACAGGAGCAGGAGCAGGAGAAAGGGGAACAGGAGCAGGAGCAGGAGCAGGAGAAGGAGCAGGTGCGCTTTATCTCCTGGTTGTTGACATCAGAGACCTGGAGCTACATAGCCCTGAATAACCAGAGAAAAGCCACTGCACGAATATATCTCCGCCATCAAAGAGCATTGTCTTACATTCACCGTTTCATCTTTCCCATAAAGTGCCTTTCTGTTTCTTTTTCTCTGTCTCGCTCTCCCTTCTTCTCTATCTCTATTTTCTGGGTAAGATCCTAAACTGCCTCCTTCTCAGCTCTCCCACCCTTGATAGAACCTTCAATGTGTTGATAAGGGCGTAAAGCAACCAATGTCATTCACTCACTCACTCATCTTTAGCGATTTTGAGTTTTCTTTTTGCAACCAATATTCATGTTGAATAGATAGGGTATGTGCAAATTCATATCTCCATTATTTTGCTGATGTTTTCTTGAGAAAATCTAATCAGTATTTCGATATTTTTATGCGATATTGTTGAGTATCATGGCCTTAAATAGGCCCTAAATATGGCTTTATCACCTCATTAATCACTAGTACAGTAGTGAAATACATTCCCTGCGAACAGTGTTAAAGATACATAGATACATTTGTTGCACATATTGATATACCCCTGACAACTAAAATATTTCCACAAAATAGTCCTTGAAAAAATATCATTTCTGAGACTCATTTCCCTGAGACACATCACAATTACTGTTATGGTGGCAAATGGGTTGGTCCCATAATAATTAATGAATTAATCAAATCATCACGTGCTATTGTTATTACTATGAATAATCAGTTGTTGTGCCACCTCAGCCCCATTAGGGAACCAGGACAAGTAGGTGATACACGAGCATACTGCACTTGCTCCTCGCCGTGCTCTCCAGCCCTTTCATTCCGCTTCATACAATTCTAAAAATAGACAAGAAGGTTTTTTATAACGCGTCCACAATCGTCCTCATTTTACCCCTGGTGGCACTCTGGCTAAGACATGGAGGAATATCAGCTTCCTCCTGGGTTGGCCCTTACTACATGAGTGAGGCCGTTAGAAAATGTACAATCAGCAGCTCTATACATTTAGTAAATTCTGCTAAATTAGGTAGGAAAATGATAAATATCTGGGTATGTTTGGTATTGGGTTGATTAAAAACATCTGTTTGGTTATGCTGAACTGTATTTTTAACTGATTTTTGTCTTATAATTAGGGTTATTAGAGAGGATTGGTGAAGGTGAAATGTTGATTTTTAGGCGACTTGACCTATACTGCTTACAAAGCACAGCTCCTTACTACAGTCTCTGCTTACAATACTCTCAGGCTTGCCTTCCCCTATGTGCGCCTTAAAGCTGTATCCTCAGCTATTACCACAAACAGAATCTTACTAAATTTACTCATATCATGACTTAGAGGACTGGATGTATCCATATTGTGCAGCTGTTAAATGTTTATACAAGACTTTGAAGTCGAATCGGGCGGGGGTAAATGGCCGTCGGTGAGCGATAATAAGTGAAGCAACCACAAGAAAGGATTTCGGCATTTATGAAGCCCTGTGGCAAAAACGACCAGACCAAATCCTCCAAAATGTTGGTCAAATGATTTTTAGATGGGTTTGAAAAGAATGGAATAACAAATAGAAAATCTTTAGTGTTTGACCGTTGTTAACTGAGATTGCAACTTTAAATCAGTCGGTGCAACCAAACGTATGCAGTGTGATAGAGGCAGGTAGAATATCCAGCAAAAACCCTTCACAAATGAATATATCGCCAATGTCAATGAGGTGCACTTAAATTGATTTATTTGAAAGTTGACACCAAGACGCAAAAAGGGCTGTGTTGTGTGTGGTTCTTTACAATCAATACATTTAGTCTTACCGGCAATGCATTGCTTTATCGCGCTTGTAGAGATAGTTCATTTGAATGCCCGATTTTTCTTTTTATCTATTAGGGCTTTTTCTAAAAACTTTAATTTAGAAAAGCAAAACCCCCCAATGCCTCCTCTTTCGTGATCTCACAAGAAGAAGGTGCTAAAACATTAATTGCCTTGTAACATAAACGGTTCCCCCTTGGCCCATGATTCAATCTTCTCAAAATTCACTTTTCTGATAAAGACATCGAATCATATATAACAAACGTGTCTGGCATCGATCGGCCCTCTTCATTCTAGTAAAGGTCGATGGTCTTTTCAACACAAAGGGAATCTTTCAATGTCTTCTCTTCCAAACACCCTTGTGATATCTCCAATAGGTCCCTGAGTCACTGGGGGGAAAAGGTTTGTCGCGAGGAGACGGTCAGCATAGCCTACGAATAGGCCCTCAATAAGGACTGCCATGGTTACTACCCCAGGCACCTCGATTGTATCAGAAGTCCAGACGGCTTTGGGGGCCCAAGAAAAAGCCTAATTGGCCCGTGGTCATTTTTGCAGAAAGCTTTTCGGAACAAAGCACATTGACGGAGGGGAGAATGGCGAGGGTGACTGCGGCTGGGTGTGGGTTCGCCCGGACTGAATGCAGTGTTGGTGCGGTATACTAATAACTTCAAAGACTGCATCCCCTTTAGCCAAAATATAGAGATGTAGTTTGTGCTTTCATCCCCCATCTCAGCCCCGCCAGGCTGGCCGACAGTCCCCTTTGTGGTAGCCTGCTTTTATATACCTCTGTTTCCTGATTGTACATCAAATTGATACAGGAATAGATTGGATAAGAACACGGAGATTCGGGGGCTTTACCGCCATGGAAGTCTGTTTAATTAGGGTAGGGAAACGAGGGTGAAGTAAAAGAGACAATGCTGAATAAAATAACGGGAAATGAGGAGAGAAACAGGGAGAGATTCGGGGGAAGTGTGTAATTGGGCGCCCTGCGTTTATTAGGGGTAGAATTAACCTGAATATTATGGGTAATGCATTCATCTTGCCAGGGAATAATCTCGACAGACTCGTCCTTTACTTTATGTGACAGAATGGGACTGCGGGCAGTGGCAGTGGCGTCCCTCAAGTACTTCGCACTCTCACATATTTGCCCTCTAAGCTTCATTAACGACGAACACTGTATGCTTCCACTCCCGCTCTCCTTCTTCCTTTCTTTGTTGCTCTCTCTCCTCTCCATCTCTCTCCTCTCTCTCTCTCTTCTCCCCTCGCCGTCTTTCCTCCTCTCTGTCCCTTTCCCTCTCCCCTCCTCTCCCCCTCTCTCCCTTTCTTTTCTCTCTTTTCTCTCTCTTTCTATCTCTCCCCCCATCTCTGTGTCATTCTCTCTCCCCTCTCTCCCCCACACACTCTCTGTCCCTCTCCCTCTCTTTCTCTCTCATGGCGTAGATTTCTTCTTTATAATGAGCACATAGATAGAGAGACAGGCGATGTGAGTGAAAGCGAAAAAAAGGTGGAAAATGTACAATTCACCTGCACCAATCCTCTCAAATAATATGAATGTACTCAAAAAAGGGGTGAGAAATACAGATCAACATACCGACCAGATCTTTTAAATCAACACAATGTCATGCAAATATACTCAGATATTCCCATTATTTATCATTGTTCAGTCTATTTTATTAGAATGTTCTAAATAGTAAGCCCAATAATTGTACATTTTCTGGCCACCTAACCCCTATATATATGTGGGTAATTCTAGACCTGGTTCTACAGGCCCTATTTTTGCCTGGTGGGGTAATATGTGTTGCTTTATTTGCTCGGCTCGTTGACATATCGATCCGTGATTTTGTTCTCTCGTGACGACTGTTTGCGGCCTTAGTTTGGCCCGACACCGTCAGGTGGGGCGATCTCACACGTGACCCCCCTCCTGTTGACATGGCTAATTGGACACAATTAGTGCGTTTGTTCCCTCCTTTTATCTGAGCCTCAGAAAACGCTGACACTACCTGGGGCTCGGTCTGCAAATTTGACAGCATGGGATTCCTATAGGGATACAGGCGAAGGACTATGTTGTCTGTCCTGGTAGTTAATCGATACCTCTGCCCCATCGTTATTTCCAGATACCACATTGCGACGTTCAACATGAAGCTCTTTGCTCTCTGTTCATACCTTTTAGTTTAGTTTAAGTTTTATTTATCCAGTTGAAGCATTATAATACATCCAGTAGTTGCTATCCTCAGCTCATCTTGATACATATATTTACATATATTTACAATACACATTTACATTTCTAAGTATTACAGAAATTATGTTAATAACAGTTATAGAAATAACAGATTTTTCATACAGCCATAAAACAGTATCACCTGTTAAGTTCACTTTATATACATATGAATGTTTAAAAAAAACACCCACAAATCAATACGAAATACATCGTCACATGTGCAACGAACAAAGTAGTTCAGAAAAAAACACTTTAAAAACACTTATCCCATATTTGGATCACATCACGGTTTCATAACCTCCTACTTCACCATAAATAAATATACATGTACATTATCTATATATTATATTATACATAATATATATAGAGAAGCAGTGGTGATAGCTCGTTGTTGATGGCTTTAGAAGGTAAGATAGGCATATATATCCCTAGGGTTTGTGTAGCCATTTGCACCAAAATAGATTATAACATCGTAATATGCGATGCGATGTTATTTTTGGATATTGTTTAGAAAGCACCTGAGGCATTAACTCAATAAAAGGTCCATAAATTATGAACGTGGGTAGTGAGGATTGGGGATAAGTTTTATGATATCCATTGGCCATAGAACACGAGGTTAACATCCATGCAGATGTCTTCATAACAACAGCGGGCCTACTTATATGTAGCATATGGCTTGGCCACGCAGCACTTAGCACAAATATGACCAAACTGAGGGAGTGCTAACCCCTTGGGTAGACCCGAGCCATCGGCAGACCTTTCTACGTGCATTAACTTGATCTAGCTTAGGGCCTTCTCCCGCCGCACCAGTAACAGTACTTGAATGGCACTATTTTTTAATGTTAAAACATTTTTGCTTAAAACTGTTGGTTGCTGCCTCAGTCACTATTGCTTGGAGGAGGTGGGGTGGGGATGGAGGGGGAGAAGGAGGGGGAGATGAAGGAAGATGGGGATGTGGAGCAAAAGGAGGAGAAAGATGGGGAGGAGAATGAGGAGGAGCAGAGGGGGCAGAAGGAGAAGGAGGGGAAAGGGGAGCAGGAAGAGGAAATGGGGGAGGAGGGGTGGGGGAGCAGGAGTGGGAAGGGAGGAGAAGGAATGGGAGGAGCAGGAGCAGGAGGGGGAGGGAGCAGGAGAATGATAAGGAGGAGGGGGAGCAGGAAGAGGAGACGTTGGAAGAGGAGGAATGATAAGGAGAAGGGTGGTGAGGAGGGAGAGGGGGGGGGGGTCGAGGCAGTTGTTGCAGTTGCTGCCGGCTATTGCTACCATCACATCTCCTCCTTCCTCTCCACCAACCTGGCGCGTCTGCCTACGTCACCAACTCCTTCTCAGGGGACGAAGAGCGGAGGCGATTCTATTTTTAGAACAAAACCTGTTGAGTCAGCAAGTGTTATGATCGGTTCGGGTGAGCGACATCGGTTGACAATTGCCATGCACGTGCAGTGCGTGGGCCTTACTGGAGGACTTACTGGAGGACAATCTATGCACCCCTCCTGTCTATCTTTTTCTCCTTTTCCTCCTCCATCTTCATCGACTACTTAGACCCAGGCATAACTCAATATGTGTAGTATTTGCCGCCCTCATTACGGAGGTTTCAACCTCCTGGCTTGGTGCTCCGCATTCTTTTATCTAGTCGGAGGATCTAAGTTAGGCCGTCGGTGACCCAATCCCTTCTTCATCTGCACAATAGATTGCACCTCGTCCTTTCTTCTCCACGCCAGCCCCATCCATAGTTCCACCCCAACCCCCACTCCCATCCACAGCTAAAGGTGGATTGTGCCCCGCTAATGTCGTTTGCCCCGTAACATCATAATGGCAACAACATTCACTTAATATTTCCTATTGTGTTACATCTTCATTTCCTATCTAGTGGTTTCCTCTTTTGAAGCACATTAGACCAGAGTAGATGAGCAGAGAGATGAATTTACAATGAACAATTTTTGTATGGAAATTGTAAATGGACTGGCCTTAATCGTAATAAAAACAACGGGACTTGAACGAGACTCACGAGGACTGACGCCTAGTCTATGAGTGCCGCCATTTTCGATTCCTTCCTCAAGTAGAGTTCAATGTTTTAGTCGTACAAACCATATGAAATGATGATGCTACGAGTATGGAATCTTGAGCAATGGTAGTCACTTTCTTTAGCTATTCGGAAATATTTTCATGATTGAGATATATGTTAAGAAGTTGAGATATGAACAAAAACATTTGAACCACTTCTCACGCTTCTCACTCAGTTTTGTCAGTACAGAAGGCAGGACAACTCTCCCGAAGAATTCAATGCTAGATCTAAACAACGAAAGTAGAATGAAACATTCTATTCACGTTGGTAGCTTAAGCCTTTACTCTAAGATCTAAGACCATCTGTGCATGTATAAACAAATGAAACAAAATCAATTATGTCCAGCTTATCTGGCCCTTGGTTCAGAATGTAAACAAGTCTCTCCCCTACTCTAGTGCTGGGTATTCTAATGTGGCCATAACCATTAGATTCCTAATGCCTAACACTGTGTGTGACAGCCCCCTGACAATTGACCGTGTAGAATTTAGGGCCATGAAACCATCAACATTAGGGGGAATTTTAGTGGCATATAACCATGCTTATATTAGGTTATGGCTGTGCTATCGTGCCTATATATGACAGCGGTAGTAGAAGGCGTAGTAGCAGTGGTGGTCATCCTATAAAGCTTACGTTAAGCCCTCCCTAACCTCCCATCTCCCATTACGTTCAGTCGCATAACTAACAATCGGCCAGAGATCAAGAAGTGGAGGGTGAATAGCGTCAATTAGTGGCCGGGTACCCTTGTGATCGCCCCGGCCTTCCATCCATTCAGCCAAGGCGGTCCCCGACCATGTAATATGCATGCCTTGGCTGGCCGTGGTGACCATGCACTGGGTGGTGCAGATTTCTTGCCTTGTGTTGTTAGTTCAGCCTGGGGAGAAGAGCCTGGGATGCTGTCTGTCTGTGTGTGTGTATGACGACTGACGCCTTGTCCAGTAGAAGGCGTTTCACAACGCATTTGATGTCCTCTACTGCAATCTCAGATGTCGAGAGCAGCTTAGACAATGCTATATTTAATTTAGTTTCAAATACGATTTATTAATAGGGGAGTTGCATGTCCCACTGCGCATGTCTAATACAGTGCATGCTAGGATGGATTCAGTTCAATTTTGACATGAATATTTAGCAACATTTTGATCGCAAGATGCAAGGATCTTTTCACTAATAGCATAGCTTATGTAAACGTTTGGTCAATACTAACCAAATACATGATGGGAAAGATGAAGTTGAAAAGATAACCCATACAAAATCCTCCAAATATTTGGTCGAATGACTTTTACATGGGTTGGAAAAGAATGGAACAAAAAGTAGAAACTGTAGTTTTTGACCGATGTTAGCTGAGACTTTAAGGCACTTGGGCTAATTGTTATGCTATTCCCACTAAGTACATGACCCGTGATCTCAAGCCCACAAACTTATCCTTCTCCTGAGGACAATAGGCTTAATATGTGATGTGACACAGAAGAATGAGTCATAAGTCGCAAAAAAAATGATTTTGAAGATACCATCATATTTGAAAAGATGAGATTAAGTGGATTCAAATGATGTTAATACTTAGGAAATCTAAAAAGTATTTCTATAATTTATTTTGTATTACTTTTTAAGTTTGAAAAGAAGTTTGGACAATAACTGGTAAAGTATTTAAATATACTCTCCAGGATGACCTTAGGACCGCAAGAATATATTAGATACACTGTCGTGAAATTTGGCACATGTTTTTTAACGACTTAAAGCGCTAGATATCCCAAAAATGAAAATATTTCTACAACGAGATCTTGTGAATAAAACACTTTGAAAAATATAAATTTAGCGACCTATGACTCATTTTTCTGTAACTCATCACAAATCTATATCAAACACACTAAAATCATTTCCATATTCAGTCTAGTGTGGGCAGGTTTTCTCTATATCTATACGCTCCGAGTGGAAGGAATTTCCAGCAGGCAGAAATTGGTTTTTAATCCATGGTCGAGTGCATGTTTATTACCTCCCCCATAAACACTGATGTGCTTAAGTCCAAATGGAAAACAAATTATGGGCGAGGTTAAATGTTGCGACAATACTTGATCTTTATTCTGTTTGGGAGCAAGTACGTACAAGTCGTTCCTCGCGTCCAGGAGACCCGACGGTCACGTTTGAGGTCATTTCTGTTTGCTGTTTCGTATGAATAGTTAATGAGGGATGACAGCGCCACTCGCGACTTGGCGGGCTCAGTCGTGAGTAGATTACGACAGTTGACAATGGGCTCGGTTTAGCTGTCGTAAACCTAATAAAGATCCCATTTGGCGAAGGAGCATAAATGCAAGTACCAATGGATGAAAGTTTGTGGGCGGGATGGCCCTCATAATGTAGACTTGTGATGTGTGACAGAAAAATGAGTCATAACTCGCACAATTGATAATTTTCAAAGACAAAGTGTTTTGTTCGCAAGGTTTATTTGTATGAATGTTTTAATGTTTGGGTGTTTTGTGTTACTTCACTAGTGATTGACTATCCAGAAACATTGCTATAACTCTTCTTTTTCAAACACAACAAAATTTAGGAGTACTTATTACACATAATGATGTTTACCATCGTTGGAATCCCCTTAATCTCATCTTTGTAAATACGATATGTCAAAATCCATTTTATTGCGACTTCAGGCTCATTTCCCTGTGATACATCGCAATTGACCCGAAGTGAGTGAAGGGAGCATACAATAGACCTGAATGTGCTGCTCTGATGGGGTGCATCCGCAACAACCGCGTTTCATGGGGTTTTGATGGCATTTTTACAAGCAATTACTGGGAATTACAACAACGAAAACTACATCAAATGCATGATGAAAATTGAACAACAAAGCAATTAAGGGATATTAAAAAATGACACAATCATGTCTGAATTTCCGATGAATCGGACAGCGACTAACAGTGCCAGTGCCAGTGGCATCAATTTATTGCTGTTTCCCTGATTAAATTCGCAATGATCTCTAGCATTGAAGCTCTAGCGATTAGAGCTCGTCATTCTTGGGTGGCCACATTGACGTTTTTGTATTATGTTAGCAATGAACAGAAGGGGGGAACGGCGCTCGACTGACTCGGACTGAAAACCCAGATGGATTTTTTTCCCACTGTCAATGACAAAGTTCTAAATATAGAGCATTGAATATGGCATGAAATGAGCGCGGTTTTGCTCTGATAGAATTGCCTGTGGAGGTTTTTTTAACTGGTGAAAAGCAGGGACTGACTATGAGAAAGGACATTATCGCGCTGGGTATGATTGATAGACGTTTGTCACTGAGGCATCGGTATGTTGGCCACGAGGTTCCCGCCATTAATTGTAATTAGAAATCCAGGCCAGACGACAATTGGGCTGCGTCTGTTGCATGTTGATAAGCACATCAAACAGAACCTTATTACTTTGGCAAGTAAAGGTCCGAGAAATACATTACCGGGAATAATTGTTGATCATTATAGTTACCCTCTGAGTGTCACCAGCCTCGTGACATTCACCAAGTGCACTGATGAACACATGGATTCTGGATTAGTTACGGTTCAGACATGATAAGGTATAACTTGCCGCTATCTCTTCTGGTGTATCTTTGAATCAAATATGTCTGGTCTGGCCTTATAGCCTCTCTGATTAGATAAGAATGGTATATTGATCAGTGATTGGAAGCTTATTGCACTAATAATGGCTTTCCTGGCCGGGGAGTAGGTGTCCTAATGACATTCTTATTGCGGTTTGGAGCGAGAGGCTTTCCCTCTGTTTGGAGGGGCTCTCCCAACTCTGAGCCTACACTGTGTCCTAAATATCTCATGCCATGATCTATTAATCCTAAAAGCTACTTTTAAATAAATCTATAAATAGAAACAGCTGCCCCCCCCCCCCCCCTTAAATGACCATGCAAGGCGAGGGACGCTATATCGGTGATTTATCCGTGTTTATTCTGGCGGTAGAGTTAAGAGAATATCGATTTCCTTCAATCCCGGAAAGGGGAATTTCACGGCCTTCTTCAGGCGGGCAGGAAGACCTGGCTGAGACAAAGGAGGCGGGTGAAGAGAGCCGATCATTCACCATTTTCTTAAGCTTTGTTCTAGTCTTAAACACTTCCGGCGGCGGCGCTGGTCTAGCCTCCCCGCTGACCCGACCACACCGTCCCCGTGTGAGTGTACATGCTGCCCGCTACAAAACTTGGACCAACTGTTTCTTTGGTAAGCCATGAATATTTGAGGTTGTCATGGAAACGGTTTTCACATGGGAGAAGCAGGTGGTTTGTGAGGCATTCGTGACACCAATAAAGATATGGGAATTGGTGTCCATCTCTCTTTCTTCATGTATCCCCGAGGTCTTGGCAGGCTCCGTTCTTACTCTCTTGTCCTTTTGGAGCATGTTTTACTGATGTGTAGACGAGGTGCGCCTTTCCGTTTAGGGTTAAAGCACCTGCCTGGCAGCAAATACCGACACAACTATTACTTACTACTCTAGCGATGTCCTTGATTCCCGCGCCTGAAAGAGACATATACAGCATATACTTCATTACTTATGGATTCGCAAACAATTCAGTCTAAAGTTGAGAGAGTCCCTTCAAACGGAGGGAAAACCTCTCGCCTCAAACTGCAAAGTGCTAATTATAATTCCATTAAGACTGCAAAATGTCATTCTATTCCCCATAAGAACGCCGAGTCCTAGGCCAGGAAAGCCATTAGCGAAGTATGCGTCTAATCACTGGTATACCATTCTTATCTGATCTGTGGGACCTAGACTGAATTTTATATATTGAGGAAATAAAGGTTTGGACAGTTCAAGGACTTCCACGCATGATAATTCATTTCTCAGGGCCCCATAAACAATATGTTTTGCAAGGACAAAGGTTTGAACAGTTCAGGGACTTATAAGACATACAACAAGAATAATGTATTACTCATTGGGTAAACAATACTGAACACTTTCCCATACACTTCAGGAACTTCATCGAGATTTCAAGAGCTCAAAAATCTACCTCATCTGTTGTAGTGCTTTAGATATAAGAAGAAGCCATTCTAGTTGTGTGGTGTTTAGCGCTATTTGTCGTTTAGATAAATGTATAACATTTCAGGACTGTTTACTGAATATATCTATCGTTTTTTTTATGAAGACATCCTAAGGGAATATATTTAACTACTTTACTATAGCATGTAGTGATTGTCCCGCCAGAAATATGGATAACTATTTCTTCAAACATAAAATCACATGGAAGTCCCTATTAGATTTCCTAAATGTTAACACCGCTGGAATCCACCTAATTCCATGTTTTAAATGTTTTAAGGATGTGATGGAATCTAAAAATCCTATTTTTCGCAACTTAGGTCTAATTGTTCTGTCCCACATCACAAACATGTAACAAGTAACTAGAGATATTACTTAGAATGCCATTGGTAAGCTCATCACGTGAGAGGTTTATGATAGATAACGTGACTAAGGTTATGCTCCTTATCTATATTACCAATATCAGCAACACTTTTTCCTACCTTCAGCCCCATTATTTAGAGCATGGCGGAGAGGGTGGGAAGATACATGGAGTACTTTAGAGGCCTGCCAGACCTATTGCTCTATATGGGGGACCAGACAATATGGAAGTCTTTCAGACCAAGGTCGTACTATAGCGGGATAAGCGATGCCATACATACCTAGAGAGAGAGAGAGATATTGTCATTAAACGCTAGAATTTTGACTTGAATTGCGTATTTAACCTATTGTATGTCTCATTATTGTGTATGTGTACATGTGTCGCTCATAGACAAAATTGCCCAACGGTGATCCCAATGTTTAATATTACACGCCGGCGTATAGCTACAGCAGTAAGTGAGTATAGCTAGGAAATTAAATTGGATAGCCCTAGTGTAATATGGAATATGGAGATTGCCTGAGGGTAATTTTGTCTTTATTAAATATTTCCCAATATCTTTGACAAAATGGTGAAAATTCGATGGAAATTAATGGCGAGTGGAGCGGGTAGTACACAGGCTTTATTACCTGTTGTAAAGGTGTAATAAATACATAGGATAAGCGTCGATATACACCGCATATATCTCCAAACAGTACGATGTACTTGTTTCATCCCTCATTTCCATTCTAGGTAAATTTATGCGTTATGCTACACTCAATTCTAAACCTAATACTTTCACTTTCGGTCGACTGAAATAAATTAATTTCATCCGACGTCTCACCTCACGTTATTATTTATGGGCATGATATCGCGATCTTTTATCGCTTCTAAAATTGCCTGTATCGAGTTTCGAAATCGGGTGATCGAATAAGCCAGTCAGCTTTTAGTCCAATGTGTTTGCTTGCGTTAATCTTAGGTTCCAACGAGAAAGTCCGCCTGATTAGGCTCCCGAATGATTTCAATACAATCTCGTACCAGGAAGACATTGGATTTTGTCTCCCATTAGCAGCCTGCTCCAAGAAACTCAGCACTCCCCTCAGGCAGTGGGATAATTACATTCCTATCCTTGTATTTATCGCAAACAATTTCTATTTTGCCAATAGTCTGGGATCAGTGGAAACCAACCAACTAGTGCTTGTCGTACAGTGTATTCAGCACTGCATTGGGCGAGCAACACGGGCAGAGGGATTGACAAAATTAGGCCGCGCTTCCCTTTATATATAGCTGCAAACTGTTATTTGGCCCTCAAAGTGTTAAGGGCTTCATTACTGAACAAGGTCATTGGAACGATTCCACTTGAGTGCGTGCGAATTGAGGACGTTGTGCCCTAGAAGAGGGTCTTCTGGTAATTGGCAACCCCCCGAAATGTTCTCGTTTTATGGGGGATACGATGCTAAGTCCTGCTGGGTAAAACTCCCTACCATAATGCCCCTCGCTTCCTTTCGGCGGACTAAGCTCTACCACGCCTATTTTCGCCCATCAATTTTTGCATTCTCACCCACGGCGGAAACAAGATGGCGAATTCTAAGAGGATGTGGCGTAACAGCAAATCGAGTATTGGGGTGTTTGAGGCGTTTGGCAGCATAATAAGTTATTTAGAAAGGGGTCATCAGCTTCGCAAAATGGAAGCCGTTTTCTGGCATATAGCCTAGGCTCCTATGCTATGCAAACCAGAGTATGGCATATCCTATACTATTAAACAACACGTTGACGTTTTATGCAAAGATATGCATGCCATACCGTGAAAGATCAATGAAAATTCACTTGCCATAAATTATAACACGATTCATCATACATTTGTGTTATTCTTTAACATACCAATCAGAACATGGGCGAGGCTGTTTGTTCCCATTATATAACAAAGAATGAAACATTGATCAAAGAAGGGCTAAATCTGGGGTTGCTACGTGTGAATAGGCCATAAAACCAACATGGACGCCCATATGCTTTCATTGTGTCACTGGTGGTTAGACACGGGGGATTCAACCAGCCTAATAGCCTAAAGGCTAGTATCTACTAACACGTCAAACCCAGCGTCAAACCCCACGTCAAACCTCACGTCAAACCTCACGTCAAACCTCACGTCAAACCTCACGTCAAGCCCCGGTATTCCTCTACCACCCGTCCCCTACAGCTTCATATATACCAATGCATAGCTTTGGATGGGGCCATGGGGGAAATGTAGTTCATGTCAATATTGATGATTATAGATTCTGAACGTTTGCCCTTGTTAGAACCTGATACGCACAAGTGACTATGTATGGACCTAGAGCTCGTAAAAACCAGGGACTCGCCTCCTCCAAGTTGTATAATATTATGCATTTAAGTAGCCTGAACATTCGCCTGAACAGTTCGCCTTCACCAACCCTCACAAATCACCCATAATTTAGACAGGATTGGTTCGAAATACAGTTCAACATAACCAAACAGATTGTTTGAATGAAGGCAATACCAAATATATTCAGATATACCTAGTATTGACCATTTTGCAGTCTGATTTAGCAGAATTTAAGAAAATGGGTAGAGCTGGCGATTGTACACCTTCTGAAGATCTGACTTATCTGCCAGTGATGCCTGTGCATTGTCGTCAGTATATATGTACAAATGCACATCAGTACATCGTTAGTAATTTCTGCTAAAATTTATAGAGGATTTGCATGTGCCACTGAGCATGTTTGTTACAGTGCATGCTGGGATAGATTCAGTTCAAATCTGACATACAAATATTTAGCAACATTGTTATCAAAAATTGCAAAAAATGCTTTCACCAATATCATATCTTGTGTAAATGGTCTATAAATGCCAAATGCCTGATGGGAAAGATGAATTCCTGTATTATAGAAACATGTAAAACACAAGGCTATGTACATGAGATCACTGTGAAATATTCCATGCTCAACATAACATGTTTTCTATAGCTTTTACACTAACATACAACTCCCATGATTCCATTTGAATCAAGATTCAAGATGGCGGACATGCAATTGTCTCTATTATGCTGCAAAATGGTAGATATTATGTATATCTGAGTTTATTTGTTGGCGCCGTATTGCGTCGATTAAAGAAATGTATTCCGTTATGTGGAGCTATGTAGTGAACCTCTTTCAAATTTGGACGTTTTGAGGGAATTGGTGAAGGTAGATTGTACAATTCCATCTGACCAACGATCCTCCATAGAGAGGATCGTTGATCTGACATTATATATGAGATTCAGTACCAAGGGATACGGTCAGGCTTTAGGGGTAGCCCTACCACATAGGGACATTGTGGTTTTAAAAGATAGCACTGCACTGCACAAAATTCGTCCCAAGATAGAATGATATTGTGCCACAGCAAATGTAATATATGATGTGTCACAGAAAGGATTTTGAGATACTATCGTATATAACACGATGAGATCAAGGGATTCCAGCGATATAAACAATTAATATAAATACTCCTATATTTCTTTGTTTGAAAAAAATGTTAGCAATATTTCTGGTTCTTGTCAATCACTATAGTAATAGCAGTTAAATATACCCTTACGATGACCTCAGAAATGAATAGATATATTCGATAAACATGGAATTTCTTGGAATTTGGTACATGTATTGTTCTGAATAACAGCGCCATACACCCCGATAATAATAATAATAGATTTTTATTTCCATATTACATTTACAACAATTGTTATACAATGTAGAATTAAAAGAGAGAAACCTATGGAAAGAGGAATAATCTCTGTGACAGTCACAGCTCTTCCGAATATCCCTTAAATTTTGTTTTATTTTGCTATCCCTATTGTTTGTACATCTATTTCTAGTTAAAATATAGACAGTGTCTAATATTGGACCTGCCTGCTGCACAACAGTATAATGTAATTACAAAATAAAGTAAAATCAAGGCTAACTAAGTGAATAAAATAAAGTGAAAGTAAGAATCAAGGGTAAACTTGTTCAGCGCTATCCCTTTCTGGTGCATTAGCTTTACAGGCTAGATATGTGTACAGAGGTGGTTCTATATCGTTAGTCAGATAATATTGACTAATGAATGACAACAACAACATTAATAATAATAGTAATAATAACAACCTGAGTGAGGTACCTCTTACAACCTCTTAAAACCAGACCATAAAACATACTATCTCTATAACACATCGATCGGGGTGTAGTTATTGTTTAGGTAATTTATAAAGGATCTGTAGTCTGGCATGGTTCTACCTTCACCATCCAGGCTATACAGGCTATACCGTAATGAAAACATTCTAACAAAAAGTTCCTCTAAATAAAAAGAAAACTTAGAAAGCATAGCAATTTTGCGACTTATGACCCATTTTTGTGTAACACATCACATATGGTCATTCCCCTGTGTACTTGGACGGTGATAGATTTTGGCAACGAGGCTATGGACACCGTCCATAGGACAATATTGTACACAGTCATTTGTGCATGTAGTATTATTCTTCCTTTTTGCCGCCGATCTGCGGCATATCGACTGTGGAATGGGCGAGTATGCCCACAGTGGCCAGTGCATGTACACCGCCATAATGTAACTAATGTTGACTTAGTCTTTCATATGTCTGCTGTACAATTGTTAGCTCTGGGAGAGATGCATAATGTATGGGCGAGGAGGCAGTGGGATCAAATGTTGGTGCGGTTAGGATTGACTGGGTTGATGTTGGTTGAGGGGCTGTCGCCTGGTCTGCCCACTACTGAGATCCATGCTGCTAAATGACCATTCGTATTAGGGCCACGCAATGCCGGAGCCTTGCCGTGAATAACCGGCAGCAAGAACTGCTTATGTGCACTACTTGAATCTCACATCAAATAATGGTCGCAGCTTTCACACTGCACCCATCACACAAGTCTTAATGGGCTTCTGTTTTAACAGACTTATATAACATATAAGATATAAAATTATATATATATTATATAACATTATTAGACGCGATGTCCACTAAGGAGGTTGCCGACGCGCTATAAGACGACTGGATTGATCCAATCTTGTCCGCCGGACTCCCGACTCGATGATAAAACTTGCCGATTGTCAGCGGCCACGTATGTCCACTAGTGGGACCTGTCAATTCATGAGTCCGCCAGTCTGGCGTCTCCTTAGGTTTAGTGGACACTGGGTCTTACACACATGGTCAGTTTGAAAGGTGCAGTTCAGGGTACAGTTTGGTTGATCTGAACTACACACGCGTGCAGTTCAGGGTTCCATGGTTCCATGTGACTGAATGACGCAATCTGGTTGGCGCAGCGTAACTTACAAATGGCCTCATCTTGAGCCATGTTACTTTCAAGTTTAGTGTGTAATAAATAGCAAGTGACAATCTCCTTGGGTTTGAACTGATCTCAACACGATCGGAAAACTGGAAACTAGATTTGCCACTTCAGGTTTGTCCAGTTTGCTGATATGACTTGATCAGTCCAAATTCTCCATCGTGCCATTTGCTACAGGCCTATAATAACTTAACGATTGTGGGAATTGGTATGTAGAAATAATATTTTCTCTTGTGTATAGCCTACCAGCAAAACAGTTTGGAAAGCACAGAGCTGGTTTGTTTAATGAGACCATGCATGCATGCATATTGTTCTGATACATTGGTCTTGTTGGTCTGAACTTTAGACTATCGTGCACTGGGACATGTTTAATCCTGCAGTTTAAACCTTCGTATTTTGTTTAATCAATTTTATATTATATGCATTGCTCTGCTCAACGTATCTAGAGTGAGTTATGTACAGTACATATGTCACTAGTGAGTTACGTGTGGTAGTCATGGCAACTAATGGTTTTTTTTTTAACCAAGTTTACGGCCAAAATTCAACTTAATGACTAACAAAATATTTTCTATTTATTTTGTTAAAAGCTTATATATAACTCGTTGGTTTCAGTCACTTAAAATAGTACATTCGCTGATATACAACTCGTGCATTATTCACGCTCCTTCAACCAACTCGTTACCTGTATTGATTCAACAAACTTGCACATATTTTGTCGTGATATTTTCAGTTGTCCAGCTGAAATGATAGATCAATGGAAGTAGACAGAATAGATGTTATATACACGGATTTAACATTACATCGAACATTCGGTCGGAATAACAGAATGAGCTTGGCCAGCTTACATGTATATGCAGGGGATTCTGCAAATACAAATATATATTGAATTCGAGTTTGGCCATGCATGCATGCAACAGCAAAACATCGCCCCCTATTATCTCTAAAAACCTGTACAGTAGACTGATTTTAATCAAGACTGGCTAAAAAGGTACAAAAGTTGTCTAAAATAAAATATAGCCATTCATGGCACATCTACAAAGGCCTTTATAACTGTCTCTCGACATGAGAGGTTGGCAGTAGTGCCAGCCCCATTGCCCGTCTAGTTACGTAACCCACCCATATATTGGGATTATGTTTGAATACGCTATGGGTAATACACGACTACACAAAGCTGGGGCACAGACAAGCATAGCAAATCATATTATCACGTAATCACATAATGGAGCTGGTGTGAACTCTATACACCCTAACTGGAATGTTTTGCTATACCCAAACGAGTGGTGTACCTCTAGTTGGAGATTTATTTTCTAATTGCTTATTTCTTTATAAGAGAGTTTCCGCACTAGAATTATTGCTAAACGATGATGAGAAATGGGCATTAAAGAAGGTACTTATACATATATAAACATATAATCATGTTAATGACTTATGTCCCATTCAATAACCTCCCAATATTAGCTAGTTATACAAAGTTAACTTCATTCCGCACATTATTGGCCTGTTGTCTTTATGATGGACTAATATCTAGCGTATGGAACATCATCATAATAGCATATTTTTATGTACCGTAAATAACCGATTGTTCACAGAACACAACGAAAAACACCGAAAAGTGAGCGAATATTTTATGCTTTCCTAAATAAGATCTGTTTAGTTTTTTTAAATGATCCCAAATGCTAGTTTATGACGAAGTAAAAATGATTTGTTTTTGTTCTGGAACATAATATTGCCTAACAGTCTTCATTTATACTCCATGGAATCCGTCCGACTTGTTCAATAACAAGATGAATGCTGCATCGTTACACTAATTTCCAAATTTATTACAGTTCAGTTTGTGTTTTCAGTTGCAAACTAATTGGATTTCAGAGCTATTGGACTATCCAAGTTTACTGTTTACCTCTTCAAAGGCTTTTCTAGTTCACATGTCTAATGTTTCTGGAATCGTTATTTTTTCATTTGCGTGGATACAAAGCCGTAACTTTATGATGGAAATGAGGCGTCGCCTGTTCCTTTTATCATTGCAGAATTTAATTTCTCTCGGTTCACAACCATTGTAGGCACTACTTTATATGTTTTGTTGCACAATAGGAGCGATAGTGAAGTGATATATTGGACAATAATGACTGGATCTCATGACCCTCTGGGGTTATACAATTTAATTTTAGGCCATTGATTCCATGTCGGTGCCACATCTGGTGATCTATTTCTATACTGACACGATGTATATTTCCCAGATATTATGTTAGAGTCGTTTGCCCTGTCTGTGGATCAGCATTTCATCGCTATTAATTTCCCATGCCTCATTGACTTTCTATATAAACTTATTATGAACTTCCTTTCAGATATGGACCCATTGTGTATACTTTATTAAGGATAGGGATATTCACTGGAATCCTTTTTATTCTTATTTCCAAATTAAAATGTCCTTTGCAATACATCATATATATTATCTATTATATCTACTGCTATATATACACGCATGAATCGCTGACATCTGGTGGACAAAACGTGAACGTCAGTAGTTATATAATTGCCCAACAGGGACGAAAAAGGAGGATGTTTTAATAATAGTAGTAGTAATAATAGTAATGGCATTCAACACAATTATGCTGCACCAATTAGGTCGGAACGAGCCCCTGTTTATTTACAAATTCAAGGAGAAAGAGAGTATATTTTGTGTCCACCGATTATTGCTGCGATCAAACCCCAAACAATGGCAGCGGGAGTGTCCATGGGGTTACTAGGTTACCCTACCAATTATATATATATATATATGTTCATTTAGATAAATGTACACCATTAACAGCACGATGACTACAACCCGGTGAGAAAAAAAGATTCAATTAGTGCCAGAAATACTGAGTGATTCACCAAAATATTACACGATGTTGTATCAACTAAATATATGTATCAGGGCCTGCTGAGAATAACATCACATGTCCTGATGTAATTGCTCTTTCTAAATAAACAATATTTTTAATCTAGTTGACTCTAACGCTGTTGAATGTTGTGTGTTCCAGAAAGCCCGCCTCACACGCATCCGTATGGCTAAGAACTCCGCCGGGGCAGCTTTCCTCAACAGTAAGAAAAAGCTTGAGGAAAGGTTAGCAGCTAGAGAATCCGGTCTCGATACGGATGCGGAGTTGAAAGACAATGATGTCTTCGGGCTGCAGCATCATCACCTGTTAACCTGTCTCGAGAAAACCACGGTGAGTGCTCATTAGTTACCTCAGCAGTAGCAGCGTATCAAGGCTTCTTATCATTTGGTAGATTCTCAAGCTGCAGTACCATCAGTTAAAGGTGCATGCTCAATTATGACGACAACAAATAATCTTGTCAAATGTACTCATATTATCACTCGTAGGACTGAAGTTATCAATATTCTGCTGCTGTTATATATGTTGTAAGTCATTTGACCAAAATTTTGGCCACATGAATGTTCCCATTTATTTTTCGGTGACCCTCCAAAATCATTCACTTATTATTGCTCACCGGCACCGGTTTTCCTTTGGCCCACTCGACTTCAAGTTCTTGAATAAACATATAACAGCAGCAGAAAACTGATGAGATTTGTCAAAATAGCTGAGCATGCAGCTTTAAACCAAACCAGGATAACTTATTATCATATTTCTAGTCGCTAACCTGTGTCTGTGGCGGTCCATATCAGTTTAAGACATACACGACAGGGCCAGTTCCCATCTCCTTGGGTCATATAAATGTTCATAAGTTCTAGTGCTTCAAGGTCTAAAGGACCGACATGTTGTAATGTGAAACATACATGGGTCAGTATTTCAGAAAATGTATAATTGGCAGCTGTACACATTTAGCACATTCTGCTAAGTTAGGCTGCAATTTGGTCAATACTAGGTAAATTCAAGTATATTCGGCGTTGCATTGATTCTAGCAATCTGTTTGGTTAGCTTGAACTGTATTTTAAACTTTATTTACGTCTGAAATTTGGCTTATTTGAGAGGATTGGCGAAGTTAAATTGTACATTTTCTGAAAATATGACCCACATGTTGTTGTTGTGGCCCGGCACGCGCCTGTGTAAATGCCCCGCTGCCGTATACTACTCACTGGTGTTGGTATACCCATCCATGTACACTCTATACGCGTCCTGTAGGCAGTAAACATCAAAGTCCGCCATGGTTAACCCTATGAAAAGCCGCTGCCTACAAGACGCGTATAGAGTGTACACGATCGGGCTCCCTGCCCTCCCCTGTATCATGGGTTCTCAGTATACTCAGCTTCACCGGTAAATGTACCATCGGTATCTCTAAGTATTAATTAAATTCGGCGAAATTAGGTTGAAAAAATGGTTCCCTCATCGTGCTAATTAGTGATAGCGGGAGTCATTGAGACGTTAACTTATTATACTACGCCACATATACAATGTATTGTACTATCGCCTCTACCCTCTCTCTTGCCCTCTCTCTCTATGCCTCTGTCTCTCTCTATATCTCTTTGTCTCTCTCTATCTCACTGTCTCTCTGTCGCTCTCTATATCTCCTTGTATCTTTCTATCCCTCTCTCTTTCCCTCTCTCTATCCCTCTGTCTCTTTCTCCTTCTCTCTCCCTCTCACTCTCCGTCTCTCACTAACACTAACAAAGTTATACATTCCCTTTTCTGATCATAATTCACAAATCAATTCCTCATCATAATTTAATATTCCAATGTTATCAATCACATCATATTTCATATTTACAACTCAAAACCGTTATATAAATTCATTAATCTTATCAATCAACCAATTTTACCTTTATATAATTTTAAATAAATTTATACAAAATTACATAATTGTCGAGCTGGATATGATGTTTTTTGAAAATCTAGTCGTTTACATTAATATATAAAAATGTTAAACTGTATTTTCGACCTCTTTTTTAGGTATAACTTTGGGTTATTTGAGAGAATTGGTGAAGGCGAATTGTACATTTTCTGGCCACTTCACCCACATACATATAGTCACTGCATCACTCAATACTCAGGTTTCTCTCGTGCTATTATCCACAGGAACGTGAATTTGTCGAGATGGATATGCCGTACAACGGAGCAGCCAATAAGCCTTCGAACACCCCTCCGCTAACGCCCAGTCCATCCATTGCGTCAATGGGAGAAAGTCGGCGAAGCGGTTGCTGTGCTAGGCGGCCTTCCCACAGGAAATACCAGGTGCGTAATAGCACGGGCGCTAAGAGCGGTGGGCGCTAACGTCGCGATACCCCCTGCCACGTGCCATCTATTGTTCATGTGCGCCTCTCATTTTCATTACAGATCGCCATGTAAAGGCTCGATAATTTAATGATATTAACAAATATTTTAGCAAATACATATTTTAAACTGATAGCTCCAGCGCCGATCTAATTCCATTGTATATGTGGTTGATTTTAAAAAAAAATCAAATCTCAAATTTTAAAATCTTAAGCAATGCTTCCCACTTTTCCTGAGTTTTTTTTAGGATTTTATCTGATTTTTTTAAGGGCTAGGAAATAGTCTGATTAACTTAGAGCTTTTATAAAAAGTACTATAAATGCATTTATTGATTAATCCGACTGTCATAGCCACGATCCGATAAGATACAGCACAGAAAAATACTAATTTAACCCCCCTTCTAAATTACATTATTCATATGGCTTATCAATTCAGAGAGTAAAGTAAGACACGATACAGAGAAACCCTCTACACCATGTAAATCAGGCTGTGATATAAAATCAGTTCTCGAACATCCATTACATCAATCATTTTAGGTGATATTATTATTGAGTTCTGTATGATATATTCTCTATATGCACTGCAGGAGATATTTGTATACACAAAGTTAGACATCATAGATTTCATCATCATAAAATTAACCAGTATTGATTGGATTGTCTGTTAAAACATTATACCAGTTTTCTCTCTATATATATATTTAGGTTTTACAAATAGAAATACATTAACACATACAATAAATGCGCATATATATTTTTTACAATACCCAAATAGTGACTTGGGAGATGTCTTAAATTTTTTGGCGTGCGAATATAGAGTGTAAATATAACATATGACAGTCGTAAGATAATTATAGAGAATTAATGCTTAGGTTTTTGGACAAGAATCGTAGATTATAAATGTAGGTATTTATTCACCAAAAAGAATAATAATATGGAACGTAGATTAAGATGTCAATAGTTTCATGTGCGAAGTATTGAACTCTTGATGGCAAGTATTATAAGATGGTTAGTTGCTTTACCCTAGATTATTTACAGTAAATGATTAAGTTTAAACACTTGATGTCTCTATAAATATGCCCTCATCATTTTCGAGCTGAGAAATCTTATTGTTATAGAACATTTAGTTGCGGTTTATGATTATTTCTGCTGTATGTTTACATGCCTTATGTCTTTATCGCCTTTACTTGTTGACTATGCTTCCCACCCCTGTCTGTCCCTTCCCCTTCCCTCCTAGACATCCCCTCACCCGTCCAGCCTTTTCTATACCAATTGCTGCCCTAATTAAACACCTTCTTGTGCTGAAACAACAGAGAGGAACAGATCCCAAGGATCAGTCCTTTTGATTTTGTTTTCTAATTAAAACCACAGTCTTCCAATTTACGTTCATCAACTTTCAACGCATTTTTGTGATATTTTTGTGCGCCTCTTGAACTAAAGAAAGCCCATCATCACCTAGATTTTGTTATATGGTTAATTATTCTATAACCTAATTATTAATATTAGTCATTCATTGATACCCCTCCCACGCTTTTGTAGCATGCCTTTTTATATATAACAATGCCCTGTGTAACATTGCCCGATGATGAACAGACCAAAGCAATCTTGGTGATAGACAAAATGTATATTCGTGTACTTTGTTATCTTTGCTCCCTCCGTCGACATATCAACATACTAAAAGGCTGATGAGGTTAGAACCTATGTATCTGCTAGGAAACCAGCAGATATGATCACACATATTATAACCTTATTCTAATTATGCTATACATCCAATCGTTCAATCATCTTTGTATGAAGAAATCTTTCTTTCTTTCGAATTTTCTCAATTTTGACTTTGGTGGTGTGCAAATCTGGAAATATTTACTGCGTATCTAGCGTGAATGTGGTAACATCCAGCAGCTGCTGGGGATGACATACAAAGATGATTTCGGTTTGATCTATACAGATATGTATTTACATGTTAAATAATTATAGATGCATGCGGTATTTCTGTATTTATTCTTTTGGCTGTAGGCTAGACAATAGGCATTTCTTTTTAACTAGAGCAAACTGGGTAAAAATCCCTTTCTATTGTAGCGTTCATTATAGTCTCAATCTGTTTATACAAACAAGTACAAAAATATCTGGGTTTGTTTGAGGTTTGAGGAAATGCACATTATTTCAAGGCACTCTTGAAAGAATTCACTATTTTGCTACAAAATGCAATTATCTTACATCAATTTACACATGCCTAGGTAAATCGCGTTCAAAATTAATATCACCAAAGGCTTTCGCTGCTGCAATATATGATGACCGCTTTTTAGCCTCTAGGAATGTGGAGATAAGGGCGATAATACCGGAACTTTTATATTGCCAAAAGGAATGAATCGCTTGGATCTCAATCCATAAACAATTATTTCTTTGCTTGCTTTTAAGTCTAAGGTGCAGACGTGTGCTCTCTCCGTTAGCCCCCAATAAATCTCTAACGTCCGCTAACAAGGCCATTCAACAAAGGATTAGTATCGCAGCCAAACGATCGTCTAATGTTCGATATATGATTTTTAAAAAGTCCATGTAGTGTTAAAGCTGCATTCTCAGATATAACGACCAAATATTCTCACCAAATTTACTCATGTCATGACTTATAGGACTGGATGTATAAATATGTTACTATTACCGAAGTAGAATCGGCCGAGAAAAAACGGCTGCCCTTGAGCGATAATAAGTGATTCCTGCTGTCTTCCTGAAGTCTTCTTCATATAGCTTCAAATGGATTTTAGCTGGAAACCCCACTTCACCACTCTAGTCATAGGGGAAAGTATTGTAATAAATATAGAATCCACCACGAGTTTGGGCCTGTAGCAAAACAACCGAACAAAATCCGTCAAAATTTGACAGATGACTTTTAGATGGAATGGGAAAGAACGGAACACAAAGTAGAAAATCTTAAGTTTTTGACCGATGTTAACTGAGAGTGCAGCTTTAAGTGTCAGAATGGAAGCAGAGATTCTCATCTCAGGTCTATACCCAAGTTTTAGTAGCAAAAATTACATTTTGTGAAATGTAGTGGATCAATAATTTATCATGAACAATTCCTGGCCATCCATTCCAAACAAGAATGACGACCAATCACTTGCCTCTCTAACAGCTAATATAATTTCATAAATTAAAGTTACAATAATTTTGATTGCAACTCAATTTCATGAACCTCTGATTATGTGTACATAACAAAACTATCTCAGGATTTTAGTTGTTCCTTTATTCCAAGAATATTTGGGTTATTTGTTTGTTTTGGTAATGTTGACAATATTGCTGTGTGTTGCATTTATTGAAGTGAAAAGAGGAACAGGTTATAAAATGGCCGCAATGGCTTCACTGTCCCTCCCCGGACAGAAGCACAATAGGTCTTTGGCACTCCGTCACCCTCATTCCCAATATGGTCAATTCGGGTATATATCATGTATACTTCATAGTTATATAAATGAAGAAAAGACACCATGTTCAAACATGGCATCAACTTATTAAAGGCCACTAATCTCAGCTGTGGGATAAATGTAAGCGTCGCCATATTGAAATGATGGGAAAGTACAGTGCCACCTGTTTGTTTGAGGTGTAACGTCAGAATGCTCTTTAGTGTTTTATTTGTTTACAGTGAAGGAATAATTTTAATTCCATGTAAATGATACTTTATCAGGATATATGCGATGTGTTACGGAAAAATGAGGCATAAGTCACAAAGGAGATATTTTTTAAGTGTTTTATTCACAGGAACTCTTTGCAGTTTTTTTTTTATTTTTGTCTTGGTTGGCCCTCTTAGTCGTGTGAATATGTTGACCAAATTCCAAGATTGTGTACTGAATACATCTATGCATTTCAAAGGACATCCTACCGGAAAATATTTCACTACTTTTCTAGAGGTTATCTGCAAAGAAATATTGCTAACTAAATTTTCAAACATAAAAAGACATTGAAGTAGATATACTAAATCTTTAGATCGTTGGAATCCGCGTGATCTTATCTTTTTAAACATGATGGTACCTCAAAATCCTTTTTTTGTGACTTATGACTCATTTTTCTGTGACACATGACATATGGATTATATAAAATAACAGAGGATTGTCAACTGGAATATAAAACGTCTCCATTAATTACTATCTTATAACAACGTTTTATCGAGGCAGTAAGACCAAATAAAAGGACACAATTCTAGGTGTTGTATCATATAACATATTGATGCTTCTCTTATAAACAAGAACCATGGAAGATACTTGCTATTTGCGTAGCATTCTTGGTACCAACCACACAAAAGAAAGAATAGATGAGTTGATAAAATTGACTTGGACAGTAGAAGGCTTTGGCTATCTGATGTATAGAATAAAAGAACTGGTTCTTCTCAACCAGTATGAGGTTTGAACTTGGTATAGTCTTGTTAACATCAGTAATCGGTGTAAGTTTCTATTCTAGGCGCCACATCACACCACTTCCCAAGATCAGGAACAGTCCAAAGAGAAGGAGGTTACAGCCTTTTTCCCTTAAAAATCCTCATAGGTATATTGGCTGAATTGTGCTCACTGTCTGTTGGGTAATGTGTACTATATATCGAGGGCCTCCTGGTGGTTCCATCCCGTGTGGACCTCTCTATCTATCTCTATCTCTATATCAGTATAACACCCACTCCTACTACTACTACCACTCCTATCCCTCTCCTTCTCAAAACTCTGCCATCCAGTTACATTTAGTCTGTACATCCCCATGACCAAATCATACATGTACAAAGAGCTGCCTACCTCCCATACATATATATATAACCATCCTTCAGATCATCCCTGCAGTATTCGAGTGCTTATTATAAATGGCTGGTGTGGTCCAACCTTGCCTTGTGCATTTTGTCTACTGTCATCTGTTGATACAGAATATCCCCAGCTAGATACCAAGTAACCCTTAACATCAATAGTGACCACTTTAACAAAACTACACCATACATATCTATATGTATATTTAGTGGCTAGGGCTATGGTCGTGATGGTCGTTGCCCCTTCCTGATTTGGTTAGCCCATCTCCTGCCTGCCTCGCGGCATATCCATCCATGGTGAGGCTTTGTCTCTCTCATGGAAAATATTTTTTTGACTTGATCATCATCTTTTAAAATTTTGAGATTTGTTTCATAACTGTCTCCTCCTCTTCTCAAAGAAGAAAGACATTGAAATGTTTAGACACTTCTCTGTGGCTTGGATATGTGGCCGGACTCTATTGAACGGACAGTTCCTGTGTGTGACGTTAGTGGAGTTGTGTTGACTTTCCTATAGGTTTTATTAAGCGCGAGAGCTTGGACAATAATGGAAATTTATCCCAATCCCAGTGACAAAATATTCAGAAGTCATTGTGCAGGTCCGAATTTTGACATCGAAAACGAAATAACGCATCATTTTGGTTTGAATTAATCAAGTTTTTGTGATATTTTATCAGAAAATACTAATGCCAAGTGTAAGTATCTATAGGTGTAATACAAACCACAAATATATATACAAGTATAAGGTTGAAACACATACTTAGCTTACCCTTTTGAATATAGTCATCAAGAAAACATTTAATTAATGTCAAGGTTCTAACAAGTATATTGCCCAAGCACATTAAGGATGACACTATTGATTGCATCATTTCTTTGTTAATTACTTTGAGAACAAGTTTGCATGAAAGGTTGTCATCTGTTACTTAATCGATATATTATGCATTCGTCTGAGTGTTCACGAATGATGAATCAAAACACTGGAGCTGGGATGGTTTCGTTTGTCTGCTTCTCGCATGCTGAACCTAACTTAGGAATGACGAACAAAAGTGAATTGGCTGTGGTTTTACGGAGGTAGCATGTGCCTCATTTTGCCTCAAACTACAAGAGATATATCATTAAGTTTATTTTCATATCGTCTTAGTCATATTTTCTGAATTGCCAACGAATAGGATGCCGAAAAATCGATTATTCCACATGGCATTGGTGACTTCATTTTAATTTGAAAGTATTTCATTCAAAAGACAAAAACAAAAACATACAAACATAGCTACTTGATAGTTTGAACTACCTACAATGGCACAATTGTCGCCATTGAACAATACTGTGTGTTTGCATTTGTGAAATGTGCGGTGGCATGGTTATGTTCTATGGATTGGTTGGATTTGGTTCCTTTTATATCAGAAAGTTATACTAGCTATAATTATAATCGCTATGCGAAACTTGCGGCATTGGGTAGACATAGCCTATTTCCTGCTTCTTCATACCAGCAGTGGCACACAAACATTATGGCAATTTCAAGGTAATTTCAAGCAACTTTAGTTGCTTCATAACACGATGTCCAATTCTATTACTTATTGTCTGACAATCGGGTACATTAAGAAGAACACATTGGATACTTGTATTGTAAGAGGGAACTGAGTAATCTTCAATATTCTTTGAACATTTCCAGACATAGACTTAAGATTTTAAAATGCACATGAATAGAGATGGATTGACACTTTCGCTGCCAGTACAAGGCCAAGAAGGGTTCTACTCCAGTCCTGCATTAAGAACCTAAATTCTGTAAGGAGATGTTACTCAGCCTTGTTGGAGATCCATCTTTATCTTGTGCCGACCCACGTGCATGTTTCATCGCGTGGCACTGGCTTAGCTGTTACTTCATCATGGTATTTTACAGAGTTTTATTCAATGTGATGAAGTACAGACAAGTATCTAGTGCATCTTTAATGCCAATAGCAGGCCCCCACCTACAGTACCAAGGATTTTCAGTGTCATATAATGTGTGCTGCTGCAAAAACCCTGATACTAGATAAATGAGATGTTTTTCATTAACAGATTTATTAACACCGGTAATATCAATTGTAGGTTTTGTTCAAGCTTATAACGAAGGAGCAGATATGAGTAGTTGCATAGCTTATTTAACACTCCATTTTCCCTTATAGAATATTAAAGCATCCTTTCAGATCGCATATCATCCATGTATGCGCTTTTTTCACTCCCATTCTGCTTAAAAGTTAGAGGAATGAACAAACCAAGAGTGCACCTAAATTATTCATAAGTTTGATATGATGCTCATCAATGTATTAATTGAGAACTTAGTATCAATTACTGCCATTACTTATATACATGGAATAAAAATAAAAATTATGATAATGGGAGTTCGCCCAAAATACCACTGCATTAATTCATCAGCAGATTTCCTTGCATCCTAGAGACGATTAACTTAACCAGTCCTGTTGATCGTGGAAGTAAATGTTACACATAAATCGACGCAGATGTTCATCATGACTTTGACTCAAAATATAAGTATGCTCTTCTCTTTTCTCTTTCATTATTCCTCTTCGGATATAAAGGCAACCCGGACGACGTCAGACGTAGGACAGGAAGAATTAAATGACATGCAAATACGTCTTCCGCCCTACAACCGAACGTCGCGCTCAAGCCTAAACATCGTCACTGCTAATCCCAACGTATCAACCCCCGTCAACGCCGCCTCGCGCCAAAACAATGCAACAAACATCACAACTGCGATCGTGTCGATGCCTGCATCACATAGTACCGCGTCCGAATTAGAATCCATAATTGGCAGCTGTGGCACCGATAATGTACAACAAAATCCAAGCGTGGTGCGAATTTCGACCTTATAACAAGAATTGTTAGCTCAAGCGCGAGTTTTGCAGATAGGAATGGTAAAGCTAGAATTTAAGATATTAAGGAGCATGAAATTTATAATAATAATACTAACTTTAGTAAAAAAGAGCAGGGATATAAATGGCATTTTGTTGGTATCGTTTGAAAACAAAGGCTATTAATACAACGTGTATGTTACACTCAAATGCAACATGGCGGTGAATTTGATGTTCCTTTTAATCTTATATTTTGTCTGTAAAAATAAGGTGGTTAAACAATAAAAACAGAGGTTGGTATAAAACATAATTATTATGAGGATGATGATGGTGGTGCACGTATTTTGTGCCATGTTTTGCTCTGTTCTGAATTGGATGGGAAAATTCACGAACGACCAAAACAGTGTCAATACCCATTATGTAAAGAGAAAACAAAATTTACTAATGATAAAAAGGCTCAATTTAAGACAGTGGACCGATTGAAAGGTGGATGGCTAAAACCTCGACATTTTGTCCTGTCTGACGGGTGTTTCTAAAATTATACCGCTGCTGTGCGATGTAACCTGCTGCGATGGACATAGTTTTAGGGCATCATTCCCCTGGGTCCAAACAAACAGATAACAGCGCAGGATGAGAACCGAGGACATCCCCTTGCCACTTGACGAGTGGCATTAATGGTGTACGAATTTCATTGGTTTAAAAACACAGGCAAGCAATGCCCTCGTTTTTAAGAAACGCCAAAGTAAACATACACTCTATCTCTTGTCTGTCTTTGATCTTCGAATACGGACATCTCTGGTGTTCTTATTCGCATGACGTGATGTGACGTTGGCTGTGACGTTTCATGTAATATGAAAACCCAACGTCATCCGACCTCCATTCCATACTGAACGCAGAAATGGCTGAGTCGGCTTTTTATCACCAAAAGTCGTTGAAATAGAAGACATGAAAGAGGTTAAAATACTGAAAAGAAGAAGGAGATGAATAAATCCTTATCAGACTCAGTGGGGATGATTCTCTTTGTCTGGCGAAGTTGTATATTTCATCGTTTTTGAGACAGACGCAAGTAGCCTACTGTGAACCCTTTATGTAACTCCAATGATCTTTTAAAATTAAAGCCACTGATTGCAAAGAAATCTGGCCCGAGTGGTTTAAACCATTTATCACAATAATTCGGATAACGATCCAATGAATTTACTGATAACGAGATGATGGGCCATTCTCAGGATCAAAAATAAAAGAAACGCTTTCTCCTTTTCAGCCGCAAAATATTATTGTTATTGAGTATTTGGAGAAGAAAAAAGCAAGTGTATGTTACATTTGATGCTTTTGATTGGCGCTAGGAGAAAGGGAGTTACTAAATGGGCATATGTGGGCGATCAGAAAGCTGGGGTTTTTCTACGTTAAGTTTATATTAGTGTTATTATATGTATCATGATATGAAACTGTAAATATTGGAGAAATCTATCATTCGGCTTATGCCAATTCATAATGGCTTGTTGTTGCGCCATATACATAATACATTATATTCACAGCATAACGTTAGCGAAATACACTCGCGATTGGTAACAGTTCTTCAAAGTTATACTCAGTACCAATGTACACAAGAAAACATGCATGTAAACTAAGTAATTGAGAGTGGAACACTTGTACAATACGATAGTACCTGTAATTTACGATGTATAAACTCCCTATATTATAATGTATTCTGCTCAGTGCGAGTGGGTACCATTACTCATCTTTACGATCTGTATATGTACAGTTATGCATGTGTATACTGCATTTCACTTAACTGAGGGTGGCATTACCGATGATAACAATAATGGTAGACTCGACTTTATGAGGAAACATAAATTGTAGTTCATGAATTTTAATAAATTTGAGTACACTTTACTACTAGTATGGGAATTTCCTTTTGTGAAATCGTCCCTACCTTCATCCTGTTTTCAGTTTAGTTGAGAACATGACGGAATATATTCATCCTGAAGTGGTTAACACTTTAATTCATCCAAGGCTCAAAGAGAATGACTGCCTGTCCCACCTTCTGTGCAGTTAAGTGGGTTTTTGTCACGTACCCTATTACCAATTATATTGCCTGTGCATTGTCCTTATATTTGAAGTCCTACATCAAGAATATCGTAGGCCATTTTGTCGTATAAGTGCTTGTATAAAGTTCAAGTGGAAAATATAAGTGGACGAACCACACTTGTTGTGTTTTTATAATCACAATTGTCTGACTGGACAGGTGAGAGTAATATTGGTACTAGTTACTTAAATAGCAAGCAGCTTCGTGTATTTTGATTCTATTCAGTATGATACGGATATCCTAAAAACGATTTATCAGAAAGGGCCCGTTACATAAGAAATCCTTACTTAATATATTTTCCTTGCTAAACAGCTGGTAAGGAACTTATAATAGGGAAGGAATTTGCTATACAATGTTGATTTTAATACTACAGTAGACATTCCTACCTAAGTAAGGAAAAATAGCTTAGCACAGAACATTTAAGTAATGATCTCTTATGAAACAGGCCCCCGTTCATGTTCAGTAGTATTTTCCACTCAAAGATATTTGTATGTTCTCATAATTTTAATAAAGTCCGAATGCTTGAGTGTTTATTTCAATGCCATTTGCACGGATTTCAGTGAGTTTATGATCTTATGGCAGTTTGCAGCACTGTGTTTTTATTTGATGGCAACAGGTTTTCCTTTCTAAGCACTTTGGAGAGAACTACGTGGTATATTTGGAATTTATTTCTCTAGTCTTAAAAGCGAAGTCAACTTGCGAGAACAAGTAATATGCATGTATTTGAACAAGCACTATTGAGTCCCAAGAATTGACTTAAGAAGACAAAGTAGTAACTCGATTGATCCACATGGCAAAATGGCAGAAAAACTATGTGATTAATTTTGACTGTGAATTGTTTTTGGTCATTATGTTGATACGGATGTACACCAAATCCTATATTATTATGATGAAAATTATAGTTGATAATTTTATTCATTGTTTCTTCTTTTTCATCGTGGTACTCAGCCGATCAGAGTGGGATAATTGATATTATGGGTGAAGTCGCCAGAAAATGTACAATTGGTCTTCACCAATCCTTTCAAATAACCGAAAGTTAAGACAGAAATGAGGCACTTTAACATAACTAAACAGATGTTTTTAATCAAGGCAATACCAAAGATACTCAGATACACAGTATTTATCATTTTTCAGTCTAATTTGGCAGAATTTAGTAAATGTGTAGAGCTGCCGATTGTACATTTTCTCACGCCCTGACCCTTATCATGATTGTTATTTAGCAAACTTGTGTACATGGAAATGCTTCCATCCTCTGTCCATTGTGAACGTGTTTTAGGAATTGTATGAGTTGTGACGAGGGAGGGAGAGTTACTCTTTATTGTGCCTCTCCAAGGCCATTTGAATACACGTGTGCTGGCTGGAGTTCGAGCGTGGCGTCTGGAAGCGTTTCAGTTTCCAATTTTAACATTTTACTTTCCTTTGGGGATTTGTTAGAAGAGTTATTTAACCAATAGCCCCGGTATAAGTTTAGGAATTGTTATATTTATGGCAAACAGCTACTACTATTACTACTACACCACACCAAAAGGGAAGATTGAATGCGTTCTGTTTGGCGTCAAGTGTGTGTTTTCAAGGCAAGAATCATATGTTTTGCATTGTATCCAATTAATCATCAGTTCCTCTAACCATGATCCAACGCAGAACACTCCTCTCCGGGGAGGGAGGTTCAGCGCTATGCTTACAGTCATATTGACCATTGGCATTATTTATATTATCCATTCCTATTCCTCTATGTAAGTGATATTTTAAACTGAGAAAGCATGTCTGTAATGCAGCCTTTTATGGCATCGGTCTATGGAATAATAACGTGAAAGAATTCATATGCAAAAACAAATGGAAAGAAGAAGAACTGAAGTCAAGACTTCCATTTTACCAGAATGTTTCATCATGGGGGTACACTTCCTTTAAATTATGGAAACGCTTTCATCCCTACCTAGACCCCTAGCCCGCTAATATCGTTCGCTCAGCTGTTTGTACCGTAATTTGTTTCCACCTCAACCGTTATTTCATCAAACAGAATGCCGTTATTCTGTTGTATAGACCATTTTGCCAAGTTATGGCATATATACTTATTGCAGTGTTCTGCTACTATTTAACTCAATCTTTGATGTTACTAAACAACGTCGGTCGCCGAGTGACAATGTTATACGGTTACATTACCTTCTATTTTCTATAAGCACATTGGGTGTTCGGGGCAATAGGATGTGACAGTAGAAATATATTATTAACTTTTGATATATTATCGTTTTACAAATGTAGTTTTCATCATAACAATTATTGAAAATTTAGTGAAAATTAAAAGGAATATGTCTTTGGGTTGTAACAAGAATAGAGGAAGATATGCCGAGTTTTCTTCTTGGCCATATTTCAAGCGTATACATGCAACTATGAGTGCACATCGTATATGAATGAACTAATTGTAAATAAGCACCTGCAGTGATAAAGGTATGGGATCGACAACAGTGTTCTACCTTTAGTAGGTTGCGATAATCAAAGGTATCCCAGAAATATCAAAGGAGAAATGTTACCGTGTATATATTCAAATATACATTTGTCTTTGTGAAAAGGATTAAGTTTTATGGAAGAAACCCACTGTGGAACAATAACGCTGTGAACTCGGCAACGGTGATTGTCGCAGAAGAAATTGGCTATATCGACCGTGTATCCAAATTCAATGCATCGTTCAAGGAAACTGAGAGTTTAGTCAAGTGCATCGAGTTTTCATCACCAAAGCAGCTAATAGGGAATATTACCTGGTAACGATTAAATGATGAAAAAGATAATTTTGAATTAAACTTAATGCGGTTTGATAAACACATTCAAGAAGCCTTTCCTTGTCTGGCGGCTAGACCAAGTGCACTAAGAATTAAACAAGGTGATTTTACATACGACTGATATCCTACCTGGTTTAAGAACCCATGAGAAGAAGATTGTAAGCATATTATTCTGACTGCACCCAAACCAGTGGATGTTTTATCCGTTTAAAGATGCCACCTGATTTGCCGCCTGAAACCAACATGACTACTATTCATATACCCTTTTGTGGATGTCTTGAAACAACCTTGCGATGTCTTGAAACAACCTTGCGATGCTAGTGCCTTCGGGGGAAACTATCTCAAGCGGAACATCCTTTTCCTTTCTTGGTATTATCATACGGGATTGGGCTCGATAGAATACTACGAGCATTGAGTTGTTGGAACTTTCTTCATGTGAATGGATTTTCCTGGGAAAACGTGCATATATCTGTCATGAGTACCTAGAAGACAAACGTGACTCTGTTCTCAAGGATCTGGAATTAATCTCCCGTCGTGTAGAAATGAAACATGTGGGAGACAATACGGTTCTTTTATCCAGAACCAAAGGGTTTCGATTTTGGGCATTCATATGAGTGAGTCTAACCGGTTTCGCAATGGCATACATGCATCACGTCGGTGTACGGGAATCACCAGAGCACATCCCTCTCTCCCACACTACATCACATGTATACAAATACATTTCATACAAGGGAGGGACACAGAGACATAACGCAGTGCTCCGAATAGAAGAAAAGGAAATTGTTTTAAATCGTCCTTTACAGATACATGATTTGGATATATCCTCTGGTGCTTTTAGATGTGTAAAGGTAATAGAATGAATCAAAATATTCTATAAAATAAAAATTCTTGTTACAGCCCAAACACAAGAGCAGGTATGAAGCTGCCTATAAGGAATAAAGGCACAGTTACTAAGGGCGCGGCAAAAGTACATTGTTAAATTGGAAAAATTTCCCAGGCCGCGATGGTTAGTGTCGTTCCCGAGAGAAGTTGGGGACAATTGTGATAATATTGTTTTAACTAGTCGGGTTGTTGTGGGACATATCATGCATAATCATTCTCCATATTAATGTAATTGTTATATCTGATGACCAACTATGTATCGCCCTTTAACATTCGAGTGAGGTGCGAATCCAAACTGACATGGTTGGAAATTTGGTAAAAATGGAAATGCTTAGTTCTAACAATAAAGAACTCTGTGGAAGAATGGTGAGCAAATACCACTGGGGCCCATTGGCTGGCGAGCATAGAAACCTACAGATAATTTGGTCCACGTTAAATTATTTTTAATTACACCAGTAATAAAGTAAATTACCATGAGGCGATAAGGTTGTTGATTCATGTAGGGCGGTTCCTCCTCCTACTACGTGTTATTATACTATTATAGAGAAACATAGCGGGTTCTGTTCTTAGAGATATCATCATAAGTATGTGAATAAAAATGATAATAATTCCTAGATACTTACATGATCTGCGCTCATCGTGCCAGTCTCAGGAGGTATATTTGAGCTAAAAAAGAAGACAAGTTTGTGGAGATAATTCAATAAATAGAATGAGACGATTGTTTGTTAATGGCTGATAGTAGTGTATAGTATTGGAGAGTTGAATAACATTCCCCATTCAGCATTGTTATAACAAGTATTGGCTGTAACACCATCCTTCTGGTTAACCCAAAATAACTCTAGATGTTTAATGGAAAAGACATCACTTTTCATTGCTCAATCACGCTCAAATTTTTGTCGAAGCAAGGGAAGAAGGGGGTGTAGGCCAGTACCCGGTCTATAATGTTTGGTAAAAAGTATAAAACAAATATGATGGAGACAGCTATGAAAAAAGATATAGCTGGAGCATAGGTGGACATAATAATGTGCGTGTTCTGCCAAACTGTTGGATCGAGGATATCATTCTAACTCATGCACGCAAACAGTGTATTCATGGTAGGTTTTTATGATATAAATACCTCATCCAAACAATGACTGTGCAACAATCACTTCAATGGGATCTGTATCCAAATGAAAATCAATCTACCATCACGCACGGGGAATTTGACTGCCAAGATAATAAAAGGCTTGGTTTCCTTCTTCGGTGACACGCCTCTTTACTGGAAAGTGTAGGATAAAGATAAAAGAGTAACACTGATTTATTCCAAATAATATTTGTTATTGCATATTGAAGGAGAATGAATAAATTCGTTGGTTTCCAAATACATGTACAACAATGTCATTCCTGGGCCTGTAGTTTGCGTCCGTTGGGTTTACACAGTAAGTTTGAAACCGCAGAGGATTTTCTTCTGAGAAATTGGGAAGATTTCTTGAATCAAGAGTTTGTAGCTGGTCTGGGAGGTATATAGATCTACAAAGCACATTGGATATGAAAAATAGAAGAAAAATCGCAGCCACCAGTGGGCCCTAAACAAGAGAGGAAAGCTGTGTTGGCTGGTAACCATCGGTAGAGATCGGCTCTGTACTGATAAGATAGTGGGGTGGTGGTGGTGGTATCTTTATGGAATACCTAGGTGACCATTTACCGTTTACTTTGATAACGTTTAATCGTCATTAATTGACCAATGTGTATACGTGTCTTCTCTAATGTTAATTAACTAATTAATTAACTATCATGTGCTCAAATCTCAATCCTCCAGAATGACTCTTGTACATTTAAGGATGATCATAAGCATACATAACATATACATTATACATATATATCTATACATAGTTATACTGTTTCTCCTTTATCTATTTATCATATTACAATCATTTGCATTGTTTTATACCGTCACACTATATGAAATAATTATAATTATCAAGAACCCTGGTTATTGTCCAATAGTTGAGGACTGTAGTAATAGATCAGTGTAAGATACTGGTAGCTCGGCCCATTATATAGATTTTCTGTAATAATTGTTTGAAAGATCTTGGTTTGGAGAGGAGGAAGAGATCGTCTTATTTCTTTTCAATTGTCCTGCAGTGTATAATATCATTCGCAAAGAAAATGGTCACCAGGCAACACAGCTTGTAGACTTTTTTTTAAAAAACTACAGTTTTCTTTGCTGTCGTTTCGTTAATTACATATGTCATAAGATGAAATATACTGTTTACAATCCCAGGTTCGACAGAATTGTTTTCATAAAGAAAAAAAACAATTATATATACTAAGACAAGAATATAAACGTGGCGTGTCATCAGTATTTTTGGGTAGCCAAACAACACCCGTGTTGAGTCGTTGTCAACTGTGCTATTCGTTACGACTAATCCAGTTTCATATTCGTGTACACATAAGAAAATAAAGTTATGTATTGCCCATTCCTTTGTTACCTTGTTTATGGCCTCACTAGCATTTTTTTAAGGATGCATTCCACTGCTGCGATAGCTTATTACATGCGATATGCACAAGACATAGGTTATATCGCATGCAACGACAAAAATGAGTTTAGATTTTCTTTATTCGGGAATTACATTACATCGAGGATGCTATTCTCAAAGAAATCCTGATTCATTGTATACAAAATTTGTCGATCACTAGAAAAAGCTAATAAGTACAACAGAAAACAATAATATAGCAAGAACAGCATAGTATCGCGTATGAGGGGGGCTGTATTCTCCGAGTATGGCCGAAAACTACGAGGCCGTAGGCCGAGTTGTTTTTCGGCCATACGAGGAGAATACAGGCCGCCGAAGACACGATACTGTGCTATTCTTGCTTTTATTCCATGATTCTTAACTTAAAACAACTTTATTTGCTTTAATTTCATCAAACTGTGTTGTCCCCCAAGTCTCGAATGGTCGTGACGTCACTGTACAATACAGGGAATTTATATTGTCCACCTTGTGAGCGGCAAGTATATCGATTATATTGTACGCTCACGGCCAAATCATGGAATAATAACCAAGAGGGACATAAGTAACTTATATTTTAAACAACAGTACCAACCAGCTGCAAGTCATGCTCAGTGTGAGTGAGTAGGCTACATCTGTAATAAAGGATTTAAGTTTTCGAGTGCATCAAGAATGCCTCGACAAAAATTGTTGTATTGACGATTTGTACGTTAGTTTTAATAATCGTGTGTATATTTTTTATTAATTTTAAACATAGAAGGCAAAAATAATAATTACCACCCACACATATATGGTCGGAAATGTACAAAATGGGGTTAGAGGAGACAAGACAACGAGAACAAAGTTCAAGGTCTACGCACGAACACTTTATGTACCTGTATTTAAAACGATTAAGAAACTGTCCCGAAACTGTCTAAAAACTAAAATTTTAATTTAAATGAATACCATAAGGTTTAACTATACAGAGATAATAGTGAGAGGTAATTTCCCCCAAATGGTGGATTAGTCGAAGAATGAACCATTCCATTAGACCATCGAGTAGGCCTACCCTATCTTATAACACGCAGAGGCCGACAGCAAATAGGCCTATGTGATTTATGGTTTTAAAATGGTGGGGCACGTGTGCCAGATAGATTTTGAAACGGTATCTTTATTTATATTTCCACAAATCGAGAAACAGCCATGAGGCCTAATATTGTAAGTGGTATCGCGAGGCTGTTCAATTGTTTTAAAAATAGGGTTGCTGCACAGACTTGATTCAGACTTCTCAAACCTATTTTTATAATTAACATTATAATCAAACAAATAAATTGAAATATCGCAGTCAGGATATTATATATAGGTAGATATATAACGGTAGCCTACCTACCTAAATAAGTTTTAAATAAAATTAAATAGAATGTACCAGTATATCACTGGGGAAATAACGTTACATCCTACCTAAACTTAAAGCCTTTACCCGCTAACTCATCATAGCCTTATGGACATGTGATAGAGAACTCGCTATCGCTCGTCCTCTATCACATGCCATAAGACTCTTCCCTCCTAACCACAACCTTCTAAGTCCATATTATAGGGGCCTAACCCACCCCCGGTAACTAAACAAACAGTTGTAATCTATAACAACTAGGCGTGTCGATTTACTAAATTGACAATTTAGTAACAATATGAATCTTGAAAAGTTTACATCCATAAAAAGAAAATCTTAGAAATGAACGTAGGCCTACACTAGTCTATGTCTTGTCATAGTGCCTGCTCCAATCAACGTTTGCAATATGTAGGCAACGTCACCAACGTGACGTAACCATGACTCCAACCCTTATGTCGCGACACTGACGTAACGTCACGTGCGTCAAAACACAAACAAAAAATGGCGGCACCTTTGATGGGAGTCATGTTCGAGGAAACAGGCAAATGAACCGAGCGCTAGCTTTGTGGGCAGTTTAATCTTCAAAAATGATCCTGGGGCCTTCGCATTCATCGACTAGTGGTCAGCAACAAATGCTTCGGGAGCAAGAAGGTCAGAAATTGACGTCACACGGACCATCGACTTCACTAAGTGCCCCTACGGATCAAAATGTTTCAAAGCAGGGAACAAGCCAAGCCAAACCTCGTCGCGGCACTATTTCTAAGGTTGAACTTATAGAAGCTTGTTCAATCGCATTTAAACTTTGCTTTAAATACTAAATTATATAGAATATGTTAATTTCTTCTGTAGTATTAAATAATTTGTAAGTACTAGGCTATAACCTAGGCTAGGGCTAGATCGAGTATAGGCCTAGGCCTAGCGAAAATACCAATACAGCAGAACCTTTCTCAGATCAACTGGTTGTATTTTGGACATAATTATAAGTCATATTGTCACTGTCGGAAATGATCACCAACCATGGTCCCTGATCATGAGAATTCCTGTCCTTTGCTCGACCGGCTTCTACTTAGATTAGCACTAGTCTCTGAAGTGTAATTATCTCAGTGGTTTTCCCTCCCCTCCCTCAACCAGTTCGTCTGTCTCTCATCTTCATTGTGAGGAATAATATTGGGGCAAAGTGGTTTTTTTTGTGGGTTTGTTTCTTTTTTAAAAAAGACTCGCAGAAATTCCAGAATGGCTCTGGTCTAAGTCTATCTATTGCGTAATAACAAAATTCCCATATGTCAGTATGAAAATCTCCCAACATGAGTTAATAATCCAATCACGGTCTCTTTGGATAGCAGTCCAGCCATATATAGCCTACATAGCTCCAGAGGCATTATGAATAGAAGAGCATTACGGGTATATAATTTAATGATTCCTTTATATAGTACGTCACTTATCACAACTCACATACCAAATAGCATTGTTTTGTTTTGCTTTTTTTGTTTTTTGTTTTTTTTTTTTGGGGGGTGGGGGTTAAAAGAAAAACGGACTTCCTTCAATCTATACGGTAGACATCTTACATCACTATTACTCAGACACTATTCTATGTAGGCCTACTAGACTGCACTGCAGAAATTCGGCCATGATATTTCATTCCACTTGCAAGCAAACTTGGCAAATTCATGTTCCCTTCTTCCAATTTTCCCATCTCTAATGATGTAATGTTACCATTGCCTCTGCCTCCTCTCCTCTCGTAAATTAGGCTTAATTATTTTTCCCCTCTCCAGTCTCGGTATCCAGTTGCCGGCTCCAAAAGAAAAGAAAATTGATCATAGCCATTAGGCTAGAACGCATATTGGTGAAACATTACCCAAGGACATGGCATACTGGGGTCCAGAGAGTGACAAATGGCCCCCAGACTCTTGCAGGACCACTTGTTGCCATGGTACATACCTTCCCATGCAACCCTGGCCAACCCATCTTCATACATATAATCTCCCAAACATATGCCACAACCGATCTATAGTAACAGACCCCTTCCATCACCCAATAACAGATATTATTCCAATACATAAAACCCACCCATGCCTTTGAAATCGCACCGGTCTTAAACTAAAGAGTGAAAGGGGAAAAATCCTTGTTTAAATCGCATTTTAGAATTCATGGAAGTCTACAACAGCTGATCTATTGCTCATAAATACTGCACTTTGCAGGCTTGGTAATAATTAATTGGGATTTCCAGGGGCTCAGCTTCTCGGCGACAAGCAGTGAGGAAGCGGGGCGGAGTGATGGCCCCTCCCCCCAGCCGGTGGTGTGTCTCCTGGGAGCGGGCGTCAACCTCCCGGGCATTACTGAAGACGGGGACGACCAGCTGCAACAGCAGCAGTACGACCGTCATCACCAGCAGCAGCACAGACAGCAGCAGCAGCCGCCTGCAGGCCTCCGTCAGACTCCAGAGAAAAAGGTGGCGTCATCTAGTGTTGCATCTCTTATTCAGGGATAAAAGTCTTAAGTATTTCTACTGAAACCAGTATTTTTGATACATTATATAAAAAATTGTTGAATTTCACCCAAATTTCGTCATTTTTAACCGAATATCTTCAAAAAAGAAACATTTCACAAAATTCTATTTACCAAATTTCGTCAAAACTTTGCAAGATTAATATCATCAACAAAATCTGTCAATTTCCCCCTGCTTTTCCCCCTGCAAGACATATTTCAGTACGTTTGCCATGGCCCCGATTTCATCCCTGCTGAAACATCACAGATACCAATAACATGCGGGACAAAAAAAACCATCTACGTGTATATTATACGCATATAGTTGGGTTTTATTTGTTTAGTATAGGGACTTTTATTTATGTTAGTGGCTTATTGGTACACCGCGATAGATGGCAGTGTACCATCAGCTAGTTTTATACAGATCCCCAAAACAAGATAGAAAAAGGCTACCATCATGTACTCCATATTAAATATTCGACCTTTGCTGGAATTCCTTACAATAAAATACCTGTGTCCATATGACTCCATCTGAATATCGAACAAAAATATATACTTTGAAAAAACATTGCTTTTTCCTGAAACTACAATGTTTATTATTGGAAATGACTTTACAGAAAATTTCTGTAAATACCTACCCCTTAGAAATGCATTATCGTTTTGTTGACATTCCTGTAAACATTTCTGTTTACAAATATCAAAACAACTCCAGAAATAATATCTAGTCTGTAAAATTGTAATTAAAACAATTATGGGATAACTGAATCCTTCTTCTATGGAACAAGAGGATGATATGAAGAGGTACTGACGATCATGATCTTTGATTTGTTTCAGATTCTTTTACCAAGTCTCTTGATGAGTGCACGACGTCGATCGTCGGCAATAAACGCGGGGGAGATAGACCTGCAGATCGCCGGCCAAGACATGAAGCTGCCGCCTCCTAAGCTAATCCTCCAAGCAGAAAGGGTATATATGATGTGTCACATGAAAATGAATCACAAGTCGAAAAACTGATATTTTTCAAAAGGATTTATTTCCAAGATCCCTTGCTCAGAATGTATTCAGTTTTTGAGAGTTTAGTGCTGGTAGTGACATAAAGACTGTGCAGTAAATATATCCATGTATATCTGGGGTTATTTTAAAAAGTTTATTTAATTATTTTACTAGTAATTGACTATAAAAAATAGCGCAATATTTGTTCATGTATAAACAAAATATAGAGGTGTTTATTGGATGTCCTGTAACGTTTACAATGATTGAAATCGGCTTGACGACGAGGCGCCAGTGGCCAATCCAAGAGATTGCCTAATTCTCCCCTTTGACCACAGGATGCGCCACCGGTACTCGGAGCGGCGAAATTAGACTAGGAAAGTTGGCTACTTCACCCGATTTCGTATGTTTTCGCAGTCGACGGGAAAAAAGAATTACAGATTTGTCATCCTTAACATGTTTGAGACGGAAAAAATCAGGGTTCATAGTGTCTATATTGTACTGGTAATGCACATAGGCTGATTTCCCAATGCATGTCTACCAGCTCCCAATGCTTAAGCCTTCTTCCACGCACTCGGCCGTACTCGTGTAAACCTGCACTACAAGCGCTGGGTACTGCTGCACTATAGGAGCAGCAGTACCCAGCTTTTAACAGTAGGGTGTGTGTGTGGGGGGGGGGGGGAGGGGGGGGGGGTAGCGTTATATACTATAAAGCCATTCCCATTCTCATTCCCATCAAATTGTGACGATAGTCCTACTTGCCACACACACATCTGGATCTCATCTTTTCAAATATGATGGTATCGCAAAATCCATTTTTGTTTGCGACTTGTGACTCAGTTTTCTGTAACACATCACATATATTCAGAAGTTTATAATTGCCCTGGTTATTATTGAGGAGGAGACAAGACAACGATAACAAAGTTCTTGTGTTGCAAATCTAATATTTTAATTGTTGATAAAGTGACACAGCAAATGATCGTAAGAATACATAATGGTGTTGACATCAAATCGTCATTAAGCAAGGAGACCGCACTAGCTGTTCCAATATCTTTATTTCATTTACTTAACATGGAGGTATGACAAGATGGTAAAGTCACAAACAATTCATACTGGAGGAATATACATATGCAGGTGTAGTTACATAAGAGTGATGGTACAATACACAAGGTGTTGGATTAAAGAGGTTCATTATGAGGTATTCGAGGTGAAGGTTATCTGAAAGTGATGTTATATAGTTAATCAGCCCTTTGAATTAACTGTTGTTAATTCAGATGTTTTAAGTTTAGGGCGGAGGGTGGGAGAACATTTTCCACGTGCTTACTGTCTGGAGACCTAGTACAGAAGAGGTCGAGAGAGAGGGTGGCATATTGGAGTGTAAGAACCTAGGGTGGTAACGGGGACCTCCAGGGGGGGGGGGGAACAGCTAGGCGGCGCTCCTGCTCAATGCCTAGGAATTCATAGAATTCCCTTACTAAACAGTAATGAAACAAGTAATGGAAAAGCAGGTGGGTAAAAAGACACTCCACCTGGTGGTAAAATTCAGGAAGCTAAAGGGTGAACAGTTTGCGTGATCTGTGTAAGATTCTAGTGGTTAAAACATGTAAATAGTACAAGCAAAGTTGAATGTGCCTATGGCAATACAAATGTGATGTGTCACAGGTAAATGAGTCAAAGTCGCAAAATTGATGTTTTCCAAAGTGATTTATTCACAAGAACCCTTGCTGAGAATGTTTTCATTTTTGGAGTTTTTAGTGCGGCTAGAAGCGTGAATACAAGTACCAAATTTAATGACTGTGTATTGAATATCCAAACTAGTATATTTAAATATACTTTACTATAGTGGTTGACCATCAAGAATAAGTCCTAATATTCTTTCATGCAAAAATATAAAAGTACTTATTAAATGTGTTAATGTTTACATCATTGGAATCCGCTTGATTTCATCTTTTCAAATATGATGATCTCAAAATTCATTTTTTTTGCGACTTGTGACTCAGTTTCCTGTGATACATAACAAATACAAATACACCACAAATATAAGGATCAGTTTCTTTCAATATATGAGTTGTTACATCATGACGGTCAAATTTAATAACTATGCTATGGTTCATAAATCATTCATGGATATTAGATCGGGGGCCAGACGTTAGGGCCCAACGATGCTAGGGACCAGAAACCTGGGACACTAGGGCCCAGAAACCTGGGACACTAGGGCCCAGAATCCAGACGTAAGTCCAGACGTTAGGGCCCACCCCGCATCAGATGCTAGGGCCTATGGCTGATTGTGGGTGTGCTCTAGCATCCGATTGTGGGTGAACCTGATTGTGGTCAAGTTTTGCAGGTTGTAATAAGAAAATGGGAACAATAAGCATATGTAAAAACATACATTATTGCAAAATCAAAGACGGGAAAAAAAGAAATAAAATACTGAAAATGTTGCGTGAATAATAGTAGACGAATCTCATAAGACGTTAATAACAAGAAATAATTAATCTTTGAACATGAGAATTCATAATACGAATGGTACTGTATTACTCTCTAATGTTTGGAAATATGAGGTTGATATTCTGAATAGTGTTATTCTAAATAACTAACATTTGCAAACACCTCCCACGATATTAAATTCATTTTTGCAAGAAGTCGGATACCAGGCCTACACATATACAAGTAAATATTTCAGACGCTAGGGCCCACCTTTTCTTGGACGTTAGGGCCCAACAGGGATACTGATAGAGTACTTATTTGATGGTTTCATTGAACCTATTGTGGGTGGGCCCTAGCGTCCGATGGTTGGGCCCCAGCGTCTGAAGGTGGGTGGGCCCTAGCGTCCGAGGAGGGGCGGGCCCTAATGTCTGAGAAAAAGTTTATGTTTCTTCTCCATGTTGATATATTTTTATTCACCTATCAGAACTCCACAAGTTGGAAGACTCCCTTACAGACATTGGCGGAAAGATCCATGTTGGACCTATCGGAGCTCGAGCAGGAACAATCTGCAGACGTCGAAGTGCTGAAACAGGTTCTTCAGTGTCACTCAACAGGCATACCCCTAAAGGTACTCTCACTATAGTTTGGTCCATCCGGAGATGATAGCAGGTCCCTTTAAAGATGAATTCTCAGCTGTGAACATACATACAAGATAATTACTAACTCAAAGATAAACACATTAAAGTCCCCAGACCAGGTACCTTCAGGCAATACCAAAGAAATTAACTAAAAATGATTAGAAGAAATAACGATATCTTCATCAAATGTTTTCACTGTGTTCCATGTATGTGGTGTATAATATCTATATGGAGAATCAAATGTAGCCATAACCATATATGGGCACCTGTACCTCACCTCTCCTATGTATGTAGGTACTGGGTACTGTAAACGTGTTAATGTTCGCGCAGTATTTATTTTCGCGCACCCACCTTTGTGCGCGAAAATAAATCCTGCGCGAACATATAACAGACAGGTATAATTATTGCATAAACAATGTGTGAGACTTCCTTGCTGCGCGAATTTAAATCCCCGCGAAAAGGTGTCAAAGTACTTAGTGCGCGAAAATTTATCTGCGCGAAAATAAATACGTTTACAGTATATTTGATTCGCCATACATATGGAAGCTATGTAAACAAAAACGTGGCCTGCAATCAGTGCACACCAATAACACTTCTTTGCCTATTTCCATTCGTTTACTGCCATAGCAACTCATACAAACTAATGCACTTGTTCGGGTATGTTATATAGTTGATAATTGTGCACAAAAAATCTAAATGTGTGTGATATGTGCATGCAAAACTGATAATGCATTTTTAATTAAGAGAGCTTGGAGGGAGGCACAATACAAATGTCTTTATGGGAGAGTCCTGTCAGCCTACTAGGGCCTGAGTAGCTTTTTTGCTAAAGGTCCAAGACCACAGCTTCATGATAACCTCCCTCTAGTGACACACTACACCCATGTTCCTCAACACCCTTTAATTAACATATTACACCACGCCCCTGAGTCAGTTAGACTACATTGCCTTGTCACACCTTCCTGTTTACGTCTTACGGATATATGGAAATTGTTTCCGTGTTCCATTGCTGTCCAGTGCTACTTAGTATTGTGAGAAATAGTGTATACATGTATAGCTCTAGTATTGTAAATCGCAAATTAAAACTTTTGCTTTAGTTACACTGTTTGATAACATATCTATTAGGTCACCTATTTTGTGGGATAAATGAAACATGGTAAAATTTTAATAATAAGCGTAACATTGAATTTCAATTGTACTTTAACTAGTTAATCTTACAGTGGATATTATGGAATCAAGCCTTTGTGCACGATCTGAATATTTTTTGGTTGTTATTTTCAAAGTTTTCACAATATCCACATCTTATTCCGATGATAAGTACATGAACAGGAGCGTCTATCTACCCATTGCAAGTATACTCAAGACTCCATAATAAACACTACCTTATTAGTTCCTCGACCAAACGGTAGGAGTATTAAAGTCTGGAATCATTGTTTCAGATCTTTAAGAAGGTGCACTTGCCAGGACAGAGATGCGCGGTGCCTGTATTTCACTGCCACGTGTGTCTTGAAGTGTGGCAAGAGACTGGCCAAGTGCCCGACCGCTGCCCCTACGAGAAAAACCTCATCTCGGGACCTGAAATCCAAGTCAACAACACCCAGTTTAAGTACATCAAGGTAAGGGACCAGTTGCTACTCCGAGCACTGCATTATATTGAAGTCTGTACCACTAGATAATGACATAAAAGCTTAGAATATTATAGAAAACCACCTAAGGCTAGATCTGTACATATATGTATGTTCAATCTAGGGTAGAGATCATTCCACCAGCTTCATTTTAAGTGTTTTAGAATGTAAGTAGTATATCGAAAGTTTCTCCGAGTAACGGTGTTCGTGATAGTAGTATAGGAAAAGTGAACATTTCATCCATACGCATATGGGTGAAGTCGTCAGAAAATGTACAATTGGCCTTTCACCAATCCTCTCAAATAACCCGAATTTAAGACGAAATTAGATTCAAAATACAGTTCAACCTAACCAAAGAGATCGTTTGGATCAAGGCTATACCAAATATACTCAGATATTCCTATAGTTTTTCAGTTTCAGCCAAGTTTAACAGGATTGACTAAACGTATAGACTAGAAAATTGTACAATTCCTGATGACCTAAACCATATGTAGTCTTATGCCCTTCTTATCTGATCTGATAGGCTCTGAGCCTGGACTGTATGGGAACGCGATCATTTCAAACTCTTTAATTGTAAATGGAAATTAAGCCTGAGATTTCCGATTTTTCCCCCCAGAAAATCTGGAATACCCACTTAAGGCATAAATGCCGTCGGGTAAACGAAAATGACCTCAAACTCACCCTGGAGGAACTACAGAAAATAGCCGGTCCTGGCGGGGCTGACGTCATAGGCTTGATCGGGGACAGTGACATCTACGATTCTGATTTCGTGAGTGACGTGGAAACTGAACTTGAGTTTGGATCTAGTGACTGTGAGGAGGACAATGTGGTTCTGATCCAGAACAAGAAGCTTCAGGGTAAGAAGGTCGATACGCTAACGGGTATTCCTCATAATAATCCCTCCACTAAACTATTGTATTGTATAGATCTCTTGGTAGGTTGTGAGAAATAAATTGATATGTAATGAATATAGTGCATCCCCACCCACCCTGAAAGGGATAATTATGAAAGAGATGTGCATATACCAGGGTGAAAATAAAATAGATATCGTTGAATATTACACACCAAATTTAGGTATACGTTTCAGCTATACTTTATAGTCCTGAATGTGAATTCAATTCTATCATTCATGTCTATTTTCTGGGCTTACGCGGTAATGCCTGACTATATTTTAAGTAGATGTGTACAAGTCAACTATTTTAATGGCAATCAAATCCAATCAATCAATCAATCAGCTTAATTTTTAAAAATGACGGACCTTTGGTTATAAAGGTGTTGGATGTTATAAAAAGAAAGAAATGGATGGGTTTTTTAACGAAGGCGAATATTATGTAATCCCTAATGTTATTACGTTGTTTCTTTTGCATGATAATAACTGGACGTACTGAATATCCTTTGCAGAACATCAACAGAAATCAGACAAAAGGAAACCGAAGAAAACGAAAGGTTTGTTCCTTTAGTTAAATCGAAATGAATGTGTGTGTTTTGCAGAGATTCTAGTCACTATCACAATAATTTAGACAATGTTACTATTGCAATAATCTAGATAATGTAGACTTTGTGTATGAAGAAAATCATATATTGTACTACCATATAACAAATCCTCGGCAGGCACATTATAGCATCTATACAATTCAGGGTGTTTGAATTATCTTTTGAAAATATAATATAACATAATCTTGTTTGTACCCTTGTAGATGAACGTAAGAAAGGTGGCCACCGACGGAAATCGTTAAGTTCAGGTTTGTTTCTGGGGTTTTATGTCGATTTTCCTGATCATTTTAATGGCAAAATACATGTAAAACTAATGTTTCAAGCTCGTTGTTGCAACCAAGTAATAGAATTTACTGTTTAAATCTAGCATTTTTTATAAACATTTTATAGTGGCCTAAGTTCAGTTACATTTGCTGGTTGTATGTATTGTTATATCCCAACTTCTCAAAAACGCCCCCCAAAAAAGCACCCTGAAATACCTATTTGACTTGGCTATGTATCGAACTGTCTTCAGCTTGTCATTGGTTTCTATAGCAACAAGTAATGCACTTATGACCAATGATGAGAGGGTCAACAGGAAGGCATGACTCGAGCCGATATGTGGGTCAGGTCGTCAGATAATGTACAATCAGCAGCTCTACACATTTAGTAAATTAGGTTAAATTAGGCTTTAAAAAATACCGGGTATATATCTGAGTGTATTTGGTATTGGACCTACTTAAAAAATCTTTTCAGTATTTTGAAGTCAGTCGGTATTTTGAATACCGGTATTTTAAACCTCATTTATGTCTTAAATTTGTGTTTTTACCTCAAGCTACATAGTTCAGCCTTCACCACTCCCCATCCCTTACCAGCAGGGAGGTGGGTATGTATAGCTCTATGGTTATTTGAGAGGTGTATTTTGCAATGTTACCTTACAATTGTATGTTTTATATCAATTTCAGTAAGCCATGATGAATTAGATGACTATACAGATGGAAGTTTTGAAGAAGAAGAAGACGACATATCCGCAGATCATCGTTCAAAGAAAGGACAAAGGAGTAAACATGGTGGCCCTCATGACAAAGTGCATCATGGGAAGAAGAAGCATAAAAAGACCAGACGCGGATCTCATGCAGGAGGTGTGTATCATTCCCCCTATGACACTCGCTGTATTAATCCTCATTTCACTGGTACTGAGTAATAGGGGGCTTGCATAGACGCCATTTTGAATTGTGATTCGCATGGAATTATGGGAGTTATGATACAGTATCAAATCTATCAGTATCAGTATGGAGAATTTTTTTCAATGCTCTTATGTCAATATCCATGCATTATACATGTTTCCATAACTCAAGCCTACATCTTTCCCATTATGCATTTGGTTTTTATAGATCATTTATAGAAGCTATGATATTGGTGATAACATTCTTGGAATTTTCGATAAAGATGTTGCTAAATATTTGTATGTCAAATTTCATCAGAATCTATCCCATGATGTTTTATATCAATTTCAGTAAGCCATGATGAAATAGATGACTATACAGATAGAAGTTTTGAAGAAGAAGAAGACGACATATCCGCAGATCATCGTTCAAAGAAAGGACAAAGGACTAAACATGGTGGCCCTCATGACAAAGTGCATCATGGGAAGAAGAAGCATAAAAGGACCAGACGCGGATCTCATGCAGGAGGTGCGTATCATTCCCCTATGACACTCGCTGTATTAATCCTCATTTCACTGGTACTGAGTAATAGGGGGCTTGCATAGCCACCATTTTGAATTGTGATTCGCATGGAATTATGGGAGTTATGATACAGTATAAAATCTATCGATCATTTATAGAAGCTATGATATTGGTGATAACATTCTTGGAATTTTCGATAAAGATGTTGCTAAATATTTGTATGTCAAATTTCATCCGAATCTATCCCATGATGCACTGTAACAGGCATCCACAGTGGCACATGCAACTCTCCTATTAGCACCAATAGTCGGACAAGATTCAAGATGGCGAAAATAAAAATCCCCTATTGTATGATTATAACGTAGCTTTCAACTATTGCACACCTCCCTGGTAATATCGCCTTTATTGATAAGTCTCTGGTACATTAAAGGATTACTGACCGACATTGGTACATAATTATACATATACTGTGCACCAGCAGACCTGAAATGGATGTTATTGACCTTGTTATTGTCTGCCTAATGCGGTTATAGCCCAAAGAGAAAAATTAGTCATAAATGGCAAAATTGATATTTGTCAAAGTGGGGTTTTTTCAACAAGATACAAGACCTTGTAGGAATGTTCTGATTTGGGGAGTATCTAGCACTTTAAGTCATATGAGTACATGTACCAAATTTCAAGACACTCATAAAGTTTTAAGACACCACAGTTCTTCAATCAAATATGAAACTTGTTGAATGTTTTCCATTCAAATAATTCTAATAAATCCTAAATTAACCCTTTCTAGATAAAGGTACACATGATGATGAAGAAGACGAGGAGGAGGATTCAGAAGAGTTTTTAGATGGTGAAGAAGTGGATCAACATAGAGAAAAAGACATCCAAAAACACAGTTTTCACGCAAAGAAGCGAAGAGGGAAGAGGCACAAAAAGGGGCGAAGAGCTTCTGATCAAAGTAAATTAATCTGTACACCTTTTTTGCCTCACAAATTCTTCTATTCCTTCAGAATATTTATAATCATCTTAGTTCATATTGTTTTCCTATCTTAAAACCGAAATCTAACATTGATTTAGACGTTTCTCAGAATAAAATGTACCCGTTTATTCACTATCTGACTGCTAATGACGTAGAATATGCATTTATGTGTGTTCAAAAGAAAGAGTATTTCATACACCAACACAAAGGTCTTTTAGCATTCCTTTGCAACTTTTGATTCACCTATTTCAGACAATCGCCAAAAATCGCCAAAACAATAAATATGCTACAATGAATTTTCAGTGAGGTGGTTTTTAATTGAGTTGATTCATTCCTTTCATATCTTATATTTCAGATAATATTACACTTCATGATGGAGTCGATATAGAAGATCATTCTAATGAAGAAATGTCCGACGACGGACAGCCACAGGCAAAAACGAAAACCTTAAGTGGCAGCTTCCATTCCAGAAAAAGGAAGGAAAAAAGGACAAAAGAATTCCAAAGAGTCACTGACCGGAACGAGTTGAATAGTAAAAAGCTTTAAAACGTCTTTCTGGTACATTCTACATAGCTGCTGATACATTCTACTTTGCCATAGCTTGAATCAAACTATGTTAATTATATCTTAGAGTGTACACTAATTGAAACACTGCTAATTCATAATTAATGGCCTGACCTTATGAAGCTCACATAGCGCCAACTAATTGATCGCACTAAGTATAGAGCTCTGTTACCTTGGTACTTTAATATTGTCTTTCCTAGGGGAAAAGGATGATAGCAGTAGCAAAGAAGTTGCTGAATCATCAGCAGAAGATGGCGGCACTGCTGAGAAAAGCAAAAAGTCACACAAAAAGCAAGCAGCCCCTCGAGGGAAGCATAAAGCTGGGAAGAAACACAAACATGGGAGAAAGTCGTCTGCAGAAGGTATTTATCTCCCAGTCACTTCCCCAGCGTCAACATGCAATCTTTCCACATCTAGGTTATGCACATTTGGCTGAAGTCGATCGCCTGAAAATGTATAATTGCCCTTCGCCAATCTCGAATCTCGAATTAAAACAAAAATGAGGTTCAAAATACAGTCTAACCTAACCGGATAGATTGTTTGCATCCAGGCAGTACCAAATATACTCAAGTATTCCTAGTATTTATCAATTTTCTAGTGATCTGAACCTTATATACAATATAATCTTTGTTATCAGTCATAAGTTACCTTTCCTTAAATTTACACCCAAACTCTTCAAATCTAAGTTGATCATGGGCATGCTGATGAGAAGGAAGAGTTGGACAATACATCATCAGATGAGAATGACTCCCATGATGAAGGAGGGGCAGAACAAACTATGAAAAGGGGACGTAAGAAAAATGCGGAGTCCCAAATAAAACACCAAGGGAAAAAGAAGCGAAAAGGTAGAGCGGTATATCTTTTCATTAGAAACTGTAAAATTAGAAACTGGTAAATTATATTTTAGACACTTTGCCACCAAATGTGATGTGTTAGAGGAAAATTAGTCACAAGTCACAAAAAAAGGGTTTTGAGACATCATATTTTAAAAGTTGAGATCAAGCGGATTCCAATGATGATGAACATTCGTCTAATAAGTATTTCTATATTTCTTTATGGATGAAAAATAGCCATATTTGTTTATGGTCACTCACTATAGTAAAGTAATTAAATATACTTCTTAGGATGACCGCCGATTTGCATAGATATAATATATAAATACACTATTTTGAAATTTGGTTAATATATTCATGCTACTAGCAGCGCCAGTAGCCAAAAAAAAAAAAAAAAAAAAAAAAATATAACATTCCGCCAAACAGATCTTGTGAAATCATATTGAACGCGACTAGTGACTCATTTTCCTGTAACACATCACTAATACAATGTTCTTCAACCGGACTTCAGTACCCCCATCTCGTGGTTTCATCAGAAGTCTAAATTGTACCTTAGGGGGAGATTCTAATTTACATCAACATTGGTTCCTCATGGGGGCTGTACATTTAACTGGGAGATGCTTCCAACAATGGACTCATACATGAAACAATGGATTACAAATCGTTGTCATTTATTTCCAGAAAAACAACGGAGACATCGCAAGGGGGATGCCTTTATTTTACCGGGCAGACCCCAGTCACAGCTGGCAGGTAGGCTTTTTGAAGCTTTTGAGGTTGTTTGAACCTTTTGTATTAAAAACCCTATATAAACTGTTACCGAACGGCATCTATAGCAATATTCACCAGGACTCAATTCTTGTCCTATTAACTTTTTGATTTTCTAAAAATAGACAGACAAATCTGTACCCCATGTTTATTTATTCCATCGTAGGCTCATATGAAGAAATGCTAGCGGGGCTCATAGAAGACTTCGAAAACACAGAAATGGACAGAGATAGGGCAGCGATGAATGAGGACAATGTACATGGAATAGAGGGCAAGTTTGAGGTGTATGAGAATGATACTTATAGACCAACAACTACTACAGACACACAAGATGATGACGCAAGTTCAAGGCCAACTATTTTGCCACCAAACAACACGCAAGGCTCCGCTCAAGGACAGAGAAGCAGGCAGGTATCCAGAGATTACTCTAGTTTCCCACAGGAGTTTTACGATTCGCACGCCAGGACGGGGAGTTCGCTTCTACATAGCACTGTGTCGGGTTTCGCAGGGGAAAGTGAGCCCAAGCGGCAGCAGAAACCGGCGTCCTCCAAGCCTGTGATTAGAAACACTGCGGTAAAAAATAAAACTGGCAAACCCAATACTGACAGGGGCCATTTGAAGAGTAACGTATTTTCAAAAGTGAAAACTGAGGTTGGTGAGTACTGATTATTGAAGATAGAAAAATATGAGTTAATCATTCAGTGTTTTAGAAACTGTATAATAAGCAAAATATTCCTACGACTGGGTCTGTCGATTTTAACATGGCAGATAGCTGGTTATTTTTGTTAAAAGTACAAATCACCTCCTGCCTCTTCCAAACTCTTTCTTTAAATTGACCCATGTCTCGATTGAAAATTCTAAGGTCCAGTCTAGGTTCAGAGCTTATCAGATCATATAAGATCCATGTATTTTCGATAGAAGATTATGAGGCAGCCTACCTCACTTCAAGTATCATACATATAAATTTCAGGCGGGAATATATTATATCTTTTATCATATTAACATATATATTGATAGGTATGGGTCAGGTTGTCAGAAAATGTACAATTGGCAGCTCTGCACATTTATCAATTTCTAATAAATAATAGGCTGAAAATGATAAATGTTACGTATATTTGATTATATCTAGAATAAGGTTGATTTAAAATATCAGTTCCGTTATAATGAACTATATTTTGAACCTGATTTCTGTCTTAAAAGTGTGTTATTTGAAAGGATTAGTGAAAGCAAACTGTACATTTTCAGGAAACTACACCCATATATCATCGATCATTACTATTTAGAATCACCCACATTTTATTCACCCTGAGAATCAATCAATATATTTCCTATCTTCATTCATGAATGTCTTATTAGGTGACTCTAAAGCCCCACCTCATAAGAAAGCCATGAATTGCTTACTTAGCTTTACTTGTCTCTTGGGGGCTGTTGCATAAGTAATCCTAACTAAAAATTGTCCTTGCTAAGCTCAACTATTGCTATTCCTCCAGGCGGATCGTCTGTGAGTAATGAGCCTGCACAGAGGCGGCCCAGTGATCCATCCAGTCGTGCTAGGGACCAACCCGACCAGCCCAACACCAGAGGAGTGCAGAGCCGGGCCGGCAGGAGGAGTAGCATGGGTATGAGCGGGAAGCAGTCCGTCCCGCCAAGGTATAGTGTCAAATGTGTTGTGGTTCAGAAAAATGAGTCATAAATCGCAAAATTGATATTTTAGAAAGTGTTTTATTCACTATCGAACTCTTTGTAGGACGGCTTTGATTTTGGGGTTGATTGACCCTCCTAGTCGTCTGAATATGTGTACCGAATTTCAAGACTGTATAGAATAGGTATTTGCATTTCCAAGGACATCCTATAAGGGAAAATATTTCACTACTTTAGTAGTATAAATTGTCCTCACCGAAATATAACTAACTATTTTCATACATAAAAACATATCGAAACTTGTACGTGTAAGTTTAACATTGTTAAAATCGGCCTGATCTCATTTTTAGATATGGCGGTATCTCAAAATCCTTATAACGCCATCATCAAAATCCTTCTTACGCCATTATATATAATCTTCATTTATAATTGACTTATTAGGTGACTCTAAGGTGCCATCTCGTGAGAAACCAAGACTTGCTTACTTGCCTCTTGGGGGCTGTTGCATAAGAAATCCTAACTTAAAATATTCCTTGCTAAGCTATTTCCCCTTCCTTCGATAGGAAATTTCTATATAGGAATACAATTTGTCATTGTCTGTACTGAAAATTCCTTCCTTAAAGGTTCCTCACCAGCTGTTTATCAAGGAAAAGTAGCTAAGGAAGGAGCAAAGAATCAATTATCAGATATCCGCATAAACGTCTGTCCCTGGATCATTACTGCACAGTGGTTTAATAAAAATAACAAACACCGCTTCTAAACGTAATCCTGTTGACAGAATTCCTAAAACACACACGGACGTCTTCTGCTTATATTATCTTTTAATCATTTCCCTCTCTCCCAAAATATCCATATAATAATGCTGATCTGGCAATTTATTTATTGCAATTCAGCGAGCAGGTTCTCGACGCCAACTTGGTACCAACTGAAGATGTTCCACAGAGACCAGCCTCTCGCAATATCCAGTCTTCGCAACAGCGGCGCAAATCTGTCTCCACCCCAGCGGCAGTTCCTCGAGCCCTGGCCAAGGCCCACCACAGCAGGCAGATAGAGAATGTGGGCATGCGAGATAAGAAAGGTGATTTTGCATATGATATGATTACTTTATATGTGATGTGTTCCGGGTAAATGATTTTAAGATATCATCATATTTAAAAAGATTAGATCAAGGGAATTCTCAATGATGGTAAACTGACTATAGTAAACTAGGTAAATTGAGTTAAATATACTCCTTAGGGTAACCTCAGATATGCATAGATATATTCAATCCACTGTCTTCAGATTTGGTACATATATTCATGCTACTAGAGGCGCAAAGCACCCCAAGAATGAAATACTTTGTACTCAGGGCCTACCACAAATAAATGTACACCACTAGTATTAGTGTTAACAGTTTTGATGTTACATCAGTCAGGAGTATAACTGTGGTGAACACTTGCCGACAAGATATTATATACACTTTAAATGTCTATTTTATGTATCTATATAAATTTATATTTTTACTTTATATTGTATACCTTGTGTAGTCAGTATTCTTCTAGCTTAGCATTTGACTCTATCTCATGGTAGCGGCCGGAAGAACTGGATGCTTTTTTACCGTTTTGTCCCCCTTCTACATATGTAAAACTTTGCCAAATAAAGTAGTATTCAATTCAATTCAACATGTAGCCTCTGACATTTAAAATATTCAAAATCGAAATATATCGGGGGTTCTTTCACCACAGAAATGGATTTTGAGATACCATCATAATTTTATTTGAAAAGATGAGATTAGGTGGATTCCAATGATATTGACAATTAGGAAACCTATAATATATTTCTATATTAATTTTTATCTTTGATTAAGATAAAAAAAAAAGTTTTAAGAATATTTAATAGCTACTGTCTTAAAATTTGCTTCATATATATTCATACGACTTAATTAAAGCACTACATATACCCCGAAAATGAGAAATTCCTACAAAGATATCTTGCAAATAAAACACTTGAGTAATTGTCCCCCAAAAAATATTCCAAACTTGTTTTAAACAAAAAAGGGTGTAATAAAGAATGTTTTTATCTTTTTATTTTTTTTTCAATGTTTGGTATATCACTTTCTGACGTCGATAGGAAGTGGCGTCAACTGTATAGTACTGAGTAAATAAACACTGCTCCATCTAGTTCTACTGGTTTCATCTGATGTTGTCTTGGAGACTACATAATATATATCTTGTGTTGTACTATAGGAGGCACGCCCGATTCACAGAGGACTACCTCTAGACTCGCCAATACATGGCCAGAGGCAGAAAGTGCCCCCAATGATACATTCCGGTTTTCCTCGGGTCCCCGTGCCCCCAGTTCCTTGTCGACAGGCTCCACGCTGACCGTCAGTGATTCTGCAGACACGGATACCAGAAATACAGGTCCGCATCCAAATTTCTTAAGGGCCTAGTCCACTAAGCTGATTCTCATGCGATTTGCGCCACAGAGGACTCTTTTCCACTAAATTTTGTGAGAATCGCATGAGAATCGGCTTAGTGGACAAGGCCCTTAAGACCAGGATTATCATCCAATAGGGGATTTGCATGTCCGCCATCTTGAATCTTGATTCGCATGGAATTATGGGAGTTGTATGTCGATGTAAAAGCTATAGAAACATGGTATGTTCAGCATGGAATATTTAATAGTAATCTTATGTTAATAGCCATGGCTTACTTGTTTCCATAAAACAGGGCTTAATCTATTCCATCATGCATTTGGGTTTATAGATCTTTTACATATATGATATTGTCAAAAGGTTTTTACGATAAAAATGTTGCAAAATATTTGTATGTCAGATTTGAACTGAATCCATCCCAGCATGCACTGTAACAGACATGTGGAGTAGCAATGCAAATCCCCTATTAAACTTAGTTTAATAGACAGTTTGTTTTATTGATTACGCAAATAAAGGATATGTTTGTGTGTGGGTAAAACTTATATCATAATTTGACATAATTATCCGTATATTATTTTCATTTTCTAACCATTTTTTCTTATCCTGATACAGTAATTCTTGTACCCGGTGGTAGTCTGGATATTTTGCGTTTACGTTTTATTTTTCTGTAATGATCGAGGCACTTTGGACATGAGGTAAATTAGGTAGACAAGGTAAGAAGGTGTGTTCAAGTATAAGGGGGAGATTGTAAAAAGTAGCTCCACCTAGTGGAATAAAATAAGTAAGCGTTACCAAAATTTGCATCAATAATGATGACAGTATAGTCATTCGACTTGCGCATGCAGCGTGCGCACACATCGCACCAGCTGTCAGAAGGTGCGCATAAAGTGTGTACACAGTGGAACCTCACATAAAGACCACCCCTCTATTAAGACCAGTTTCTCTCAGTCCTGAATTGCTTTTCTCTTATTAGATTATCCCCTCTAATGAAACCACCTCGCTATTACGACCAGTTTCTCTCAGTCCCAAGGGTGGTCTCAATAGAGAGGTCAGTTTATGTATAGGTAAAGACAAAGCTAGAGCTGTAGTAGTAGTATAGGAAAATTGGGCCTATTGCATGGCACCACACATATAGGGATGCATGCTGCCGGGTGCATGACATACCCATATATGTGTGTATGTAATATCTTTTATTTTCATTTTCTCATCGCAGTTACATATATTTTTTGGGAAAAGGGAAGAAGGCGAATTGTATATCTTTTGAAGATCTGACCCTATTGTGTTAAACATCAAACCAATCTACTAATCACACTAAACAACCTTTTGATTTCCTAAATTTCAAAATAAAATGATTTATTATACAAAATAGTCACCGTACATCTTTAATTTCAAAATTTCACAGAACAAGGTGCTACTACTGATGAAGTTCGACAATCCAATATGAAGTCGTTAGTGGCTCCCCTTCCTAAACTACCAGCTCGAAGGAGAGATTCTACAAAAATTCCCACTGCTGAAGTAAAACCCACAATAAATATGACAGTAAGTCAGTCTCAGTCAAACTTGTGCTTTTTTATCGATGCGGGTATGTTGGTCATAGGAATGTAACAACATTATGTTACATCACACAAACCAGATGCTGTACATACATTGTAGGCTTATGCATAGTTTCTCACCTTTTGTCAAAAATACGAGGCTACACTAGAGAATTTGTAATAGTTGAGATAGTACGTGACTAGGCACCTCCTCTCCCTTAAAACTGCTACCTTTCAATGGAGAATCTAATTTCTCCATACTGATGATGGTATCCAAATGTTGTAATCATTGTAATCTATGATGTCATAGAGATGTGCACTTGCGGTCAAGATGTAATGTCATTACCTTGAGAATGTCATCTAAATTGTTCACCATGTTGAAAATATTTTGATGATGGGTATATGGGCCAACGTGCAAACAATACATATTTTAGAAAAGTTGTGATGGTTTTATTACAATAGGCCTACTAGAAACCCCCTATGTATCACGGGTAGCAATTTATTAAATAAAGTCCTCCCTCCCCTTCCCCCTCTCCATTAAAGAGAAAAGAAAACCCAGACACTTTAGGAGGCCTTGAGGACTGCCCTGCCTTCCATCCATACATTCTCATGCACTAACCGAAACAGACATTGCATCATCCCAGCAAGGTAACTGCCGCAAATCGGTCGTTGAAAATCTTTTAAAATCACCTCCCTTGAAAAAATGATTTCGGGGAAACCAATACCCAGGTAATTTCTCTCGATACCAAAGTAAACCACCCTGAAAGATAGAGCCCTGTACATACAGCAAGTAAAAAGCCTTTCAAGCATTTTTGTACAGTGTCCATTGTCGTAAATCAACAATTAATATAGTGTGGATATTCTGTCTTTGTTATAACTATTGCATATCCTAATTTTGTATTCCATATATTCTCCACCAGTAAAGTCTTGGTTCCATTTTATTCTAAATTGACTTAAATTCTGCAGCGTAATAATGTTCACTTAAGTTGTAAGTCATACCATTGTCTTTTTCCCTGGTGGGCACTGCAAACCGTGCATTTATTGTACAATATATTGACCCAAGAAAAACCTTTAAACAATCTTGTTCCATGAATTAAAATATACGATGTTTATAAGTTCATTAATGTGGCTCAATTACAATTACTTATAATTTACAGTTGGGGTCTGAATTTTCCAGATTCACATAATTAGTTTAACCTAATTCGTTTGACTCTTCAGAGCACAGTCCAAAAAGGACCACCGCGTGACTTTGTGGACCAGTCGACTAGTTCTGAGAGTTCGGAGAGTGATGACGAATTGATGGACTTATTGAGTCCCAGAGAAAAGATCACCATACCAGACTTCGGGGGTCTTTCAAACCTTTCTTTTACTCCAGCTTTCACATTTTCATTCTATCCAAACCTCCCTTACCCAAAGCCAGGTGGAGACACAGGGAAGTCTAGAAAGCAAAGCAGTCAAAGTAAACCAAAACCTACAAAGAAAAATGCGAAAATATGCACAGTTCCAAAAGATCACGATAGGATCACGGTAGAAGTTGCTAGAAAACCCAAAACAGACATCACCAAACTCTCCACAAAAATGCAAAACAAAGTAGCCAATCTGAAACCCATTGCCAAATTTGTTAAAAAGCCATTGCCAGCGATTGACAAGCCCAAGGGCAAGGGTAAAAAAGCGATTGATCTCCCAAAGAAGCTTCCCTTGAAACCCATTATAAAGAGAGGTTCAAAAGATGCTGAGTCCCCAGCCACCGCTCATAGCTTGAGGCGAGCTGTGCTGACCAGGAGGAAGGACGTGCGCTCCCAGCAGAGTATGTCTAGTAGTAGCAGTAGTGTTCACAGAGATACCAATTCACACAGGAGGAGGTCTAAACACTCCTCCAGCAGCCAGAGAATAATCCGCCATGAGCAATCAGGTCACACAACCAGGAGGAAATCTCAACATTCAAGGACAAAGCATGTGGGTGTACCAACGTCAGTAGTGAAGTTGGCTTACCAACATAGCAAGTCAGGTGCTACCATAGATGCGGACTTCAGGCCTTATTCGGGACCAATTAGAAAAGTTAAAGAGAAAGCCCACAAGGACAGTATTGCCAAAGGTGGTCGAGCTGGTTTTAAAATTGAAATCGATCCCAAGGCTCTGCACGAGGCGGAGAGTGTAGTGATAAGAGTTACTGACTTTATTTAACTTTTAATCAATATTTTTTAAAAAGAAGATATATATATTTAATTTTCTCTTAAGACAAGATATTGTTCAATCGATGGGAACACTATATAAGATCCAGCTGTTGTAGTTTCATGAGATTTGTTTGAAAAAAGCTTTCCCTTCCTGGCCCAGATGTTTTGATAAGCTCAATTTTCGTGTTTCTTTGATGTCTATGCTTAGTGAGGTAATGGAATTTAGCGAAACTGTGATATACATCTGTGATAATATATAGACAAATTCTAAAACTGATAATTACTATGTATTCAAATAACTACTCTAAGGAATTACTATTTGACAGTGATTAGTCGAGAATAAAATCATGTTATAAGACGCGATGCTTTGTGTTCTTCCCAGTTTGCCACGTGCGATGTGTCCCAAACTATATATTCGCAAATTGCTCAAATAACAAAGACAATCCATAAACACTGTTTTATCTCGATAACCATTGTTTTTCAAATGAGAAACCTTGTTTTTTTAAACCAAAACAAGTGGTATCGGTTGATATCCTTGAATACATTTTAAAACAGTGTTTTAACTCAATAAACATTCAGTGGTCTATCTCGATAAGCACAGTTGTATCTTGATAAAACGCCGTTTCTCGAGATAGAACAGTTTCTCGAATTGTTACCCAAAGCACTTGTCATACTCAAACCCCACACTGCACAAGTGTCCGGATATTCAACAGAGAGAAATAACAAGCAGTGGCATCAAATAATCTCTTTTGATTCTTGTTTATTTGCATGGTTTTATGAAATAAAGATGTAAAACAGAGGCCTACACAAGAGTTTGAATAAAAGAGAACTGTGAAATTTAATTTGATGATCAAACAAGGTACACAACCACATGGGAGGACATATTGATGTGATGACATGGAAGGACAGCTATCCCCAGCTTGGTAAGTGTCAGTTAACTCAAATATCAACATGGCAGTAGGCTTAAAGGTTAGTATGAATAATTGACCATAAATAGTGTACATCTTAGTTGACTAGAATTCGTTTACTGTACATGGTTAAAACTTTTAGATTGTTCTTTCGAATCGTTTGAAAGATAAACGCGCCTTTAACGTATACAGATAAGATTAAACTTATCATTCATGGTATTTAATGACTAAGTCATATGACAGGCTAACACATTCAGTTAAAGCTGCATTCTCAGTCGGTCAAAAGCTAAGGATTTTCTACTTATTGTTACGTTCCTTTCTAACCCATCTGAAAGTCATTCCATCAAAGTTTTGGAGGACTTTGCTACAGGGCTTCATGAAAGTCCTCATTTATATTTCGGGGACCCGCCGAAATTCTTTCCTAGGTGCGGTGGCTTCACATTCACGCGACCGATTTAACTTCAAATTCTTTTATGCACATAATATGTACCAGCAGCAGAATATTGATAAATTCAGTCCTATAAATCATATGATTAAACTTTGTGGTAACAGCTGAGAATGCAGCTCTAAATAAGGGAGCAGAAAAAACGGCATTAATCTCATGGTTATGACTTCAGTGTGACTCCTTAAAATGAGAAAATATCCTTGTGTAGTGTAAAGTGAACAAATGACAACCATTGCCGCGGTTTATTATACAATTAACATGCTAACAAATGACTCCTGGCTAATGGACTTCCAACATAGCTAGATAAAGACACGAACAGTCCGTCTGTGACACACCAGCATGATATGCGCCTTTCTGTGATTATTTCAGTGAAGCAATAAACCACCGACAAACCGTTTTGGAGGGTATAAAACAACAGAAGTGTTAACTTCTCGATCTGGCCGAACATTCAAAGACCCTGTTTTCAAAGGACTAGGAATAAGGAAGGGTGTTTTTTGGATAAACCCCTCATATGCTCCTAAATTCTTCCTTTGACACGAGCTGTCTGGCAATAATATGTATACAACATCTGATTCCGAGTCTCGAATATACACCCAGGAAACATATGAATGATATTAGGTGTTGGGAGAAAATACATTATTTTTCATAGTGGTATTCTTTTGGAAGCCTAGTAAAACTCATTGCTTGAAAATTGCAAAGTAAAAAAAACAAAAAGATAATTAAAATCTTATAAGATATAAATGGAATTAAAATGTAGGAGGTCAGCAAGTAGCAATCAAACGACGACTAAAAACTAATCATTAGAATTCACATTTCGTCTAAACTGAAAAAAAAAGTTATACTATCCTAGCATGAAGTAAATCCAGCAGATGAATGAAAATAACAATTCGTAAATAGGAGCAATTCCTTGCAGCAGTTGGGCTGAGTGCAAACAGTGTGCAACTGCCTCAATGGATAATAATAGTAGTAATAATAAACCAGATAAACATTACCAACAGATTCATGAGGAATGGAAACAAACTTATAACCTCGGAAATGATTATAATTCAAATAAACTACACTGCTTTCTTTTTGATCAATGAATTCATGGCATCATTTAAGTCTTAGTCTATTTATCGGGGAGGTGTATGTGATGTCACAGAAAAATATTGAAAAAAAGTTTGCAATATTTCTGGGTGGACAATTACTAGTAAAGTAGCTTAAATATACTCCATAGGATGAACTTAGATACGCAAGAATATTTAACACTGTCTTGAAATGTGATACCCCAAACATGAGAAAATTCACACAAAGAAATCTTGTGAATAAAACACTGAAAAATATCAATGTCATTTTTCTGTAACACATCACATATTAAGTACCTCCCTGTATTTATCGGGAATAAAATACCCCACTACGTATATATATGTGTGGGTCAAGTCGTCAGAATATGTACAATTCACCTTCACCGATCCTCTCAAATAACCCAAAGTTAAGACAAACAATGAGGTCCAAAATACAATTCAACAGAACGGAACGAAACAGATGTTTAAAATCTACTTAATACCAAATATACTCAATTGACATTTTTTAGCCAAATTTACTAAATGTGTAGGTTTACCGATTGTACATTTTCTGACAACCTGACCTATGTTTACATTTATATGTTTAACATACAGTATAGATCTATATATATACTTGATATATATGCATACATGTATGATATCGATAGTCTATATATTATATATATACATTTCCACATAAATTACTACGTGTATGAAACAGAGATTCAAGTAAGCCTGAACCCAGTGTACATGTATATAATATATAGTATACACCTTAAGTTATGAACCGGTTACATCTCAATCCGCTGTAAAATGAGGTGGCAATAATCACAGATGTGGAAACATGACAATAGTTCAAGTAGTAAAATCTCCAATAATTTGTCACTTTTCCTGCATAAGCAGGTTTACAACATTGGCTTATTGTAAGTATCTATCCATCTACACCCTTTTATATTTGCCACTTAAGGCTGGGTTCCACCTATCGGTTTTTCCTTACGCTCTGGTCGATTTTGATATAATATTTTGAGAAGGAAAAAAATAGAATTTGGACGATTGAAACTCACTATATCTACCAGCCCGACTTGTGTTGTCTGTTTTTCCATCAGGTTTTTTTTTTTACAAAATATAAAAACACGATTAAGGCGTAAGGGTAAACCCGACTGATGGATCAGCCCCTTTAGAACTACTGGCTTCTGCTTTACAACCCTTGAATATATATAATATAATCATTCGCCATATACTAGATAACATCTTGTAAACAAATTTTAATATTGCTCACGACCGAGATTTCTTATTTGTCACCATACAAAACGCAGATCCAAACACTACATATATCTCAAACAACAATATTTGTGATAATATGTACATCAGAAATATTGGCGGGAGATGATGCCCAATATATTATGTCGCTATAGACATTATACATACATGTCTGTCTCCCCTAAAAGGATAAACCGGCGGCTGTGTTGCAATATTGACCAATTCATCCGTAGTATCACATAGTATAAACACTAAAGAAGGGAGTTAAAGAGTGCATTGAAGAATATATTCCGATGGGTTAACGTCCCTAGAGAAGGCTAATTTCTGAAGTCGAATATCGTCCGATTTTCTATCATACTTCAAGGGACTCGGTGGTGAATTTGAGTGTGGGGCCGTTGGAATGTGTAGGACTCTGAAATAACAACACAAAATAGTTAGAACTCTGTTTATGCTTCTTTCAAAGCAACGATAGAAGAGAAATCAGAAGAGAGCCGAAAGAGAATCAATTGTATTACATTCTTTATTATCAGACGTGACTACCGCGCTCCTATGTCTCTCTGTCATGTATATATTTTTTGGTGATCTATAATATGGTATTAAGATGCGTCGAGTAAAGGATATTTTTTTTCCAAAATCTACATGGTTCAAACATTTTATTGGGTTTAAATTATTGATATCAATTTTAAAATGAAACATCTAATACATGCGATCACCAACTATTAGAATTCATATTAACACCTCAAGAAACCCTATTGAATCTCAGTAAATGCCTGACAGTCAAAACTGAGTGAAATATAATTATAATCTACTTCTTTTAAACTATTTTGGAAACATGGTATCGTCAATGTTAAAGTGTAGGGCTATCGCATGGCATGTATACATAACGGAGGCCGGTTCGTTCATATGGCAGTCCATGTCTACAGTGAAGGCCATAATATTAATTTTACAGCGTAGTCTGACTGAACGAATCCCATTATAGCTCACTGACGAGATTCAAGAAATCATGAAAGAATATTTCAACAGACTAAACACAAGTTCGTGACTTGACTTCTCGAAAATAATAGCATCCAAACATAGAAACGTCTACAAACACTCAACAGGTGGTCACTATTTGAACGTAAATACCAGATACGGAAGCTATGTATTCAAAAAAAATACTTCTGAATGAGATTTCATTTAGAAAGCGTACAAAAAAAGGAAATCAGAGACTGGAGGAGAATGGCCGCTTTAGATATCAAAAGGATTCCAGACGATAGCAAATGGAATGATGAGATTGGACAAAGCTGAAAGAAATGAAGATAGTGAGGTTCATTGAAAGAGATGAAGTAGGTGCATGTGAAGTAGTTTACTGCCTTGAAAAGTACATGGCTGCTTTATTCCCTATTGAACAAGGGGACCTCTGGGATGTGGGGTAGTGGGCGGGGGGGGGGGGGGTGCTGAATAACCTGTACTTTAAATTTAGTTGTTTCTGTATCGAATCTGTAGGGTTTTTGTAATCTAATCAGCTCAGCCGTACTAAAAGGCAATACATTAAATAGTAGCTGATCAAAACCACAGAACGTACAGTTCATCTATCTATAGCAATACATGATTGAACTGAAATTGAAAAGAAGTTAAATGACAACCAGCCTTATATTTCTCCATAGGCAAGCCAACCCACCACATCGATTCATACTCACATTGTCGTCATACTTCTGAAAACTATAAACATTCTATCTAGTTCTAGATTTGTCTCAAGAATATCGGAATCAATTAAATTTAAATCAGGCATTTCGGGTCCTATAATATCGATAGATAAAGATGGCAGTTCTACTGGCTTCGTGGGTGAATGTGTATCTAATATTGCGCTTTATCTGCAGGGACGTTCCCTCCCGATTTCTCGATTCTGGCCATGAGTGATAAATATATGCTATGACAGAAAGTGAAGCTGAGCAAATCATAGCTTGTGATTGTGGTATCGCAATCCAACAACAGGTACACTGAAGAATGAAAGTATATCTGGAACCTTAAGTTTATCTATCCCTAAGGTGTTCCGTATAAATCAGGTTTTGCATCAAATCTTAATATCATCGTCATTTATTGGGTTTTTTTTAAATATGGCCACAAACTGGATATTTTGGACTCGTTAATCCAGGGATGAAAATGGGGTCATGGCAAAAGTACTGAAATATTTCAGGTAAAAACACCTACAGGTGCAGCCAATACCCAAAAATAAGTGACTGATAATGTAAACGTTTGAAAGTTACGACTAAATTAAAAATATTTTATGATTTTGAGTGAAAGGTTCATATTTTACATTATTTATTTTGAAGAAATTCGAAATTGTGTGTATGTTTTCTAAAATTTCAGTAAATATACTGAAGACTTTCATCCCTGAAATAATAGCATGACAACCCTTGTTCGCCCCTAAATCTATTGGGAAGATAATTATAGGCCTAATGTTAAGTTCAAGAGAAGATAGATGCTTACCCGTATTTGAAGAGCAACTTGTTGTTCTCTATCTTCCTCCAATAACTCTGATTCCCAGTCACCCTCTTCCTCAGCAGGATCAAAGTTATACAACGGCATCAGGTGATGCCGTAATTTGTCTAGTCTAAAATACAAATAGAAGTCAGGTCATGTCAAAAATTCTTGGAATTGTTAATTAGAGCTGAAAAATATATCTTAACGCCTGATATTAACTTCGAAAGACAAGATTTGCAAAAAAAGACTTGTACAAGCAGTATGTTAATCTCTTCTTTCCACTTAAGATTTATATTAATAGTTATATTTTTAACCTAATTTTTTTCACCTAAAAGGCCTAGTCCATTTAGCCGATTATTACGCGATTCTCACAGAACTTAGTGCAAAAGAGTCCTGTGCGACGCAAAATCGTATAAATATCAGCTTAGTGGACTAGGCCCTTTATACTTTATGGTATCAGAAAATTAAATCGATTAAATTAAAGAAGGGTAAAACTGGGTTAGGCTCGACTTACTTGCTCTTCTTGAGGATGAACACTACCTAAAAACCGCCAGAAAAAATACTTTTAGTCAATGTGTCTTTATCAAAGCTTGCAAATGTTAAATGCTATATTGTGTTGAAAATGGCTTTCGTGTGAAAAGGCAATACAAACCATACCCACTAATTCTACAAAGTTCTCCTTGGAACAATTTTTCAAACCGATACCGGTAACACTTATACCGAAAACAAGATTGTAGCTCGCGTGTAACTGAAGATTAAATTATGTACAACTTATGCCCGCCTCACACTGTATGCATCCGACTGGTCGTACAACTTACAACTACAACTTACATCTCACACTATACAACTCGAATCGGGAGCACCCTGCTAAAAACAGGCCAAAAAAGTGTTTTTTATGGATATCACCGTTACAACGCACGTTGTAACGGATAGCCCGACCCGTTTTTTTTCTGTTTTCTGAGTTGTAAGTCTTACGACTCGCTGTGTCCGAGTTGTAAGCCCTACAACTGGCACTCACACTGTTATGCCCGCCTCACACTGTACGCATCCGACTGGTCGTACAACTTACAACTACAACTTACATCTCACACTATACAACTCGAATCGGGAGCACCCCTCTAAAAATAGGCCAAAAAAGTGTTTTTTATGGATATCACCGTTACAACGCACGTTGTAACGGATAGCCCAACTCGTTTTTTTTCTGTTTTCTGAGTTGTAAGTCTTACGACTCGCTGAGTCCGAGTTGTAAGCCTCACAACTGGCACTCACACTGTACGATCCGATTCAACATTTGAATCTTGAGTTTTGTCGTGAACAACAGCTCAAAAACGGACCTTACAACTGGAAAACTGGTTGTAAGGCTTACAACTCGTCGGATGCGTACAGTGTGAGGGGGGCATTACGACTCTACGATTCGATTCAACATTTGAATCTTGAGTTTTGTCGTGAACAACAGCTCAAAAACGGACCTTACAACTGGAAAACTAGTTGTAAGGCTTACAACTCGTCGGATGCGTACAGTGTGAGGGGGGCATTAGACGTGATTTTAATCGATCATTTTGGTATAATTTTGTCAGATATATCCTATGGTAATAATTCTGTGAGAGTACGGTATAATGTCTTTGCTGTGATAAAGATAGGGTAGGAGAAGATGACATACCAGGAAGGAAAGAGCAGCAATCACAATGAGGGCCCCGAGGGGTACTAGAACATAGATAAGAATATGGCTGGTGTCATCGTGGACAGTTTTCTCGGTGGGAGGCATGATGTTTGGCGTGGGGACCAGAGCTGGCAATGTCACATTGAATGGTATAGATGTGGGTCCATGCCCATTGTACCGCAATACACCTCCTCCGCCCCCATCAACACTATGGCTGGCATTTTTGGCAGCTGAGTAAGACATTATTTCCACATGTTTTCTATCCGCTACTTCTCCTGCATTAGAAAAGAAAGGAGATTGTAAATTTACATCAACAAACTCGGTAGACTAGTAGTAGTGTAATAATACAAATAAATGGCTGTAAAGATAAAATTGATCTCGATTAATCAACATTGAATACCGTATGTTAAAGCAAGACACACGAGGATTAGTCGATTACATTTCACGTACCGGTATCTAATATGTTAGTAACTAATAATATAGGGTACAGTACGGTACCATACATACGACTTCATTGTAGGCCTATACATAGCACTCTCAGGACTCTGGTTAGCTTGACTATATTTATAGTAAACAAACAGTTTACGAGAAATTTGTCTTAAGGCTTATCGGGAAGGCTTATCATAATTAAGATAGAGGATTTGTCATTTTCCCTGCAGATCATGATATTCTTAGCGGAAATAAAGAGATGCTAGCATATGCCAGAAACAGGCTGAAATAAAGAGGAGTTGGTATAATACTATACCACAATGCGTGGAAAACATTCGGTGGGTACTAGCAGTAGTAGCTGTGTACCATAATTCATAAATAAACAACATGTCGCATGCCTAATAATATACCGTATAGGCTAGCTATATCAGTAAGGCGTAAAAGTTGGTCACATGAAGCTGCGTCCACATAAAATCTGCAAGCTTCATAAAAAATGTACGTATGCAATGTCATCGATCTTTGTAAACCTGTGTGCCTGTCTACATGGCCAAACTCCATATACTACTTACAAACGATTGCCCTGTCATAACATGCGATATTCGGGTAAACACACAGGCACAGCCACAGCCATTCACAACAGCTCAAGGCTCTTCCAGACATCTGTCAGTAAAATTCCATCATATGTTTACCGTTTGCGTTTAACAGATTGTCGAAATTGCTGTCTGAGACGAATGGATGGTGTCTTGAAACGTATGTATTGTATTAGAGCTGGTATTGAAATAGATGAGAGTACGCTGAGATCGATTGATTCTGACCAGGGCAGCGAGTGACTCTGCGACTCGCGGTCAGTCCGCCCCCACTTCCCCATGTGACAATGGTCGCTTTCTGCAGTTCCACTTTCGCTAGCTTGCAGCAGACAGATAGTTTGTGTCTGTCTGCGTTAAAATGAATTAGTGGGAGAGAGATTATACCTACCCTATGTGTTTTATTGGTGTGACGATGCAAGAGGGTTGGTCGTGGGCCCATTCAAGGGGTTCACACGCTAGGAAGCGATGTACAGATGACTCATGTCCCCCGCTGTCATGTTTGCATTCCCACAAAGCTTTGTTCAAGATGGCCGCGCCCATGGGCGTAGGTGGGAGGGGGGGGGAAACGCGGGGGGAGGGGGCAAGGATAGGGGAGAAGGGGAGGGGCGCGGGGGAGGGCGGGGCAAGGATGGGGAGAAGTGGGAGGGGCCGACAAGTTGAGGGGATTTTGTGGGATCCCATGGAGATGTTTGATTGGGGCAACGCCCTCCCCCCCCCCCCCCCCCACACACACACACACGATCAGGGGTTAGATGTGTAGGCCTAGCCCTACGCATTTTTGTTCCAGCATTTGAAAAGTACCGTACCCCCTTTCCGCGAATTTTCAAGGCATTTTAACCCCCTTAATTTTTGTGGCAAAACGCGGAAAATCTTATGCCAAAATGACCCCTTTTTATGGTTTCAAGGAGTCTTGTATACCGGCAACTGGCAACATCTGAGATCATCCTAGAAAGGATAGTGCGTTTTTCATTACGCCTAAATTAATAAGATATCGACCTGAATAAAATAAAATAAACAAAAAACAGAAGTGGCCCATGCAGGGTTTCTGTCATAATTTTAGAATTAAAGGAGACTTACCTTGGTAAAGGTGAACTTTGATTCTAAGTTTATGATGTTAGTACCGATTGCTGGGTTGAACAACAGAGATGCGCATATCCGGTCAGGTGAACAGCTTTGAAAGTCAAATAAGGATTGGAATCGAGAAGAATAAACCTGTTACTCTCAAAAAATAATTCCCAATTATCCTTTTGACTAGAACAACAGAAAAAAGATATAATTTAGGACCCTAAATTATGCTAACCCTTTTTTCCATAAACCCTTGGGAGGGCTCCTGTGTAAAGGGCGGGACTGTTGTTCAACCCAGCAATCGGTACTAACATCATAAACTTAGAATCAAAGTTCACCTTTACCAAGGTAAGTCTCCTTTAATTCTAAAAGTTTATTTCATGTTAGCCGTTGCTGGGTAACACCAGAGATTTGAGAGCCTCGATTCCAAACCGAGAAATCCCAAACCCCTGCCGAAAAATTAGTCTACAAGACCACTCACCAATTTTACTTGGATAAGACCGCTGACTGGAACACTGTCTCTGGGTCTATAGTCTTGTTGTAGAACTTTGCGAATGTCTTCGCGTTGGTCCATCGTCCTCTCTTTAGGATGGACTCGATAGGAATGTTCATATTGTTGACCTTGGACACACTTGCACCTCTCGTCGAGTGCGCTTTGTATTTACTGGTGTCTATACCTGTCTCCCCCAGAGCCTCCTTTGTCCATCGTGACACCGTGTTTTTGGTCACTGGGATCGGAGTCTTCTCTAGGGAGAGCCAGAGAGTCTGGTCTGGAACGTCAAATTTTTTCGTTCGTTCACAATATTCTCTTAGAGCCCTGTACGGGCAAATGTCTTTTACTACATTATATTTGTCTACTCTGAACATGTCTAGTGACTGTCCTGCTCTGTTGTGTTTCAGCAGGGAGTCCATTTGGAAAACTACATCCTCCTTTCCCCAGGTGATGTTTTTCCTTTTAATGGCATGTATGGTTTGCATCCTCTGTGCTGTGACTATTGCTAATAGTAGGACTGTCTTGTACGTCAGTCTCTTTATTGACAATGCTTCCAAAGGAGACCACTCCTTGAGTCTGTGTAGCACAAAGTTCACGTCCCAGGTTTGAGTGTATTTTGTCCCTGGGGGTCTCTTAAAGTGGATTCCTTTTATAATCCTGGCTACTAGGCTATTGCTACCTACTGTACCTCCGTCCACTCTTTCTACGTAAGAAGACAAAGCACATCTAGCTGAGCTACACGCGGAGTAGCCTAGTCCCTCCTTATACAGACTAACTACAAAGGCTATCACATTGTTGATGTGAGGAGTCTTTTCCGGGATTTTGTTCTCGGAACAGAAGGAGGTCCATCTCTTTAGGTAAGAATCATACTGTTTCAACGTGCCTGGCCTCCACGACGCCATCAGGAGTTCTCCTGCGATCGGATCTAGGCCCTGATCCCCAAGTTCTTGGGCTAGATCCGCCATGCGACAAGGTTCAGGTGCCAAATCGCGTCCGTGATGGGGTTGTGTAGGGGGACGTTGGGGAGGATGATCTTCTCTCTGCACGTTCTGCTCAGCAATCCGTAATACGGCTGAGTACTCCAATTTGGAGTCACCAGGAACCCCTTTGATTGATCGGCGATCATCTTCCTGGCTGCTCGGAGAGCGATGCTGAAAGGAGGGAAAGCATAAATTATCAAGTGTTTCCAAGAGAAAGCAAAAGCATCTATGGCTGAAGCCCCTGGATCAGGGCCCCAGCTGCAATAGTTTTTGATTTTATGCGCTACCCTTGAAGCAAATAAGTCTATTTCTGGAGTCAGACCCCTTGTGATGTGTTTAAACACATCATCCGGTAGAGCCCATTCTATGAACCCTTCCTTTCGTGATAAACTGTCTGCCTCAATGTTTTCTACTCCTGGGATATGGGCTGTGTAAATGAACAGGCCTCTTTCTTCACAGAACTCCCAAATAAGCTTTGCTATCCTGTCGCACATTATGCTGCGGGCCCCACCTTTGTTGTTAACATAGGCTACCGCGGTCATGTTATCCGATAAACACTTTATCTGTAAGTTCTTCTCTTTTTTGAAGAAGGTTCTTAAGCCTAACAGGATTGTGTAATTTTCCTGAGCATTGATGTGCCAATTTTGTTCTAAAGTATCCCAAAGACCACTGGCTACTTTATTTTCAGTCACACATCCCCAGCCTGTGTTTGAAGCGTCCGTGGTTAAGGACCGATCTGGAGAGAAAGTTCTAATTAGTTTGAAACCCTTAGGCACTCTTTTCTTCCACCAATCCATGTCATTTAGCCCTGCTAATGAGATTTTCATTTTTTCATCGAAATTCCCAGCTTTAGATTTTAGAGCACTTATTTTGTCTCCCTCTAAACGCCTGTAGTGGGCTTCCCCGTATTCAATGCCCTTGGACATGTCCACCATTAATCCTAGTAACCCTGCTACCTCCCTTTTGGAAGGAGAGTCTTTGCTTTTGACATCTTTGATAGCTCTAAGCATTTTTTCCCTTTTGTCATCGGTAGGCCTGACTGTTAGGTTTTCCGAATTTAAACAATACCCTAGGAAAACTATTTCCTTTGAAGGAGTGAGGGCACTCTTTTCTTCGTGCACTTTGAACCCCAGCTCTACGAAAATTTTGAGTAGTAGGCCTACTGTTTCTAGGCATTTTTCATACGTTTCCCCCACAATGAAGGTATCGTCTATGTATCCTATGCAAGTATGTCCTCTCTCATTTAGGTGAGCGAAAATGGGTTTTAACAGTTTGGTAAAATCCCTGGGTGCTTGTGCTAGGCCCATAGGCAAGCAAGAGAATTGGAAGAGTTTGTCTTTCCACAAAAGTTTTAGAAATTTTCTGTCTTGTTTCTTGACAGACACTGAAAAGTAGGCATCCGAAAGGTCTAAAGAGGCCATAAAGCAATCTTTGTGCACCAGTTGAAGTGCCGTCTGCAAACTTTCCATTTTGAAGTGTTTATACTTTACTTCCAAGTTAAGGTCCGAAAGGTCTAAGATCATTCTGAATTTTCCATTGGGCTTTGGTCTTAGGAATACATTCAAGACAAACTGGCCCTCCTCATTTGAGGAGGGCTCGATGATGTTTTTGCGGAGTAATTCTCCCAACTTTGAGTCCAACACCCCAGAGGCTTGTCTAGATCTGAAATAGGGTAAGATACTGTTCCTTTCTGGAGGTAACCCTTCCCAGTCTATCCTAACTCCCCTGACTTTATCAATGATAACAGGATCTGAGGTAATGTTCATCCAGGCTTTAAGATGGAATCTGATGCCACCCGCTACAAAGTTTCCAAAATCTTTGAAATTGTAAGGAGAACTCACCTGGGTTACTGGGCCTCCTTCTGGTGAAAATTTTTATTTCCACCTCCACCTTTGCCTTTGCCTTTGAACGACTTGTTAAAGGTCTTTTTCCCCTGTCCTCCGTTCCCCTTCTTCTGGTTATTATTATTATTGTAAGGGTGGTTCCTTTGCTGCTTGTTCTGGGTAGGCCATGACTTGGTTTTCATCAGGTTCTCCGACATTGTGGCGACTTTCATCGCCCTTTCCATTGCAGCCCCTAGGTCATCGCCAGCTATATAGTTGGCTGTAGGAGGATTCCTATCTGTTAGGAGGGAAGTATAGGGATATGCTACCCCCTGCTTGATGACTTCTCGCCTCGTCATCATAACATCATGCATCGCCCTGGACAAGAGTAGATTGGCTTGCATGGTGTCTACGTAAGATTCATAGAACTTGTGCTGGTAACCCTGGAGCTTCTTATCCCCACCTTTAGCTAGGTTTGCGAAGTCATAGGCTACCTGTGCTTGTTTCGCCACTGCTGTCATGGCGGCGGCCATATTTTCTTGGACGTGCCGGAGTTTCGATTCTACGGCTTTCATCTCTTTGCTAGCTTTTTCTTCCAACAGTTCATTGAGCTTAGGTATTTTAAGTCCTTCAGCGTTGGCGGGTCTTGGATATAGATCCCTCTTGGCTAGTACAACTTTTACATCCACCGGTTCTCCGAGTATTTTACCGAATGGGAGGATGAATTTCTCCGGGAGAGCAGGTCCTTCTGCCTTATCCGCAAGGAGAGTTGAGAAACTCGCCTCAAAAGCTTCACAGTCAAAAGCACCTTGACTGGTCGACTCCTTCGAGTTTTCCTTTTTTGGAGAATCCTGAATGTCATCTCCTGAGTGTGAGGCCTCGGAACCTGGAGGTTTCTGTTCCTCTTCCTCGCCTTCCTCATTATCCTCCTTTGTCGCCTCCTCCACCATGGAGAGAGCCAACGAGGCCACATCATTCGCCGACTTAACTGATGTTTCCAAAGGCTTCATCACCTCGGCCAACATAACCTTGATTTGGTCTATAGAGGTTTTGGAAAGTCCTTTTCCTCCTGCTTTTTTAACAGGAGTGGGAGGGTCTTCTTTTACCCCCTCTTTGGCGCCTTGGCGGGTCTGGCGGCCATCCCCCCCGGAGGGGGCATCTTCCGAATCACTGGTCATGCCGGTGTGGAAGAAAAACTAACCCACTGTCCTCTGCACTGGGGAAAGTTCTCAAAATTGGTTCCCGGGGAACCTAAGGGACAACACTGTCTGGATTACCACGTAAAAGGTAAATCCTCCTGAAGATGGTCTTGGATTAAACCGATTTAAAATCCGCGACCATTAGCTGCCACCATGGAGGTTTTCGAACCGGAAGCTGACTGTTCACCTGACCGGATATGCGCATCTCTGGTGTTACCCAGCAACGGCTAACATGAAATAAACTTAGGCCTATAGGCTATTCTGTGCCACACAGTGACTGTAAAATAACCCCTTTTCCAGCATTTCGCTGACTATTAAAGATGAAAAAATACCCCCTGGCCTTATGGGCCTATATGGCCTTATAAATAAATCAGCATTTTGCGGAAATCAGTTGCAAATTGGTACGGTACCGTTACCGTTAAATTACGGTACACATTTGACCCCTGAGTGTGGCAAGCTTGTTCTGAAATTGGCAATGGTAGCCTACCGCACCTCAACTAGGGCCTACACACTTCAGTAGGCCTTGCATTTTTATATTCAAATTAAACGACGGAGAGCGTAGACGTAGGCCTGGGTGGGGTGGGGTGTGGGGGGCGGTCATAAAAAAATACTGCATGTTTGTTTGATTTTCAAGTCTATTGACAGAAAACCGATCCATGGGACGTCATGGTCATGCACATACTTCAAATAGATTTTCAGACTTTTAGGTTGATGCTCTAGAAAAACATCCGTACAGAATGCCCTTAACTAAATTATGCAGCAAGCCAAAATCTCGAGGAGCGAACTCACAGTTGCCGCATGGCACTTGCAGGTGCTGCCGTCTCGCGTCTTGGTCACACTTGGATACGCGCTTATTTACAGTAGCAACAAAATGGCGACCACGGAAGGCTATGCGCCGAGAGAAGCTTAAAAAGGTAAAGATAACAATGTGTTTCAATTTCTATTCTATTATATCACGATTTTAATTAACATTCGCTACTTCGGGATATTCTTCATCGTGGATTTTACGAATGGTTGATAAAGAGAGCTTTAGGAATCAAATCCAGATCGAATTAATGGGTGGTCAGGTCCGATTGTTTTGATTTGTGGGAGTGGGTGTGGACTTTTTTTCTGTGGAGGGTAGCCTAGACCTTTGGCTATGGATCGACTCATTAGGCCCACATGTTATTCTTGGCTCTTGCTATGCATAATTCCAGAGGAATAATAGTTATAGTCCCAAGCAGAAGGCCTGGTTAAAAATATACCGTACTGACTTAAATTATAATTAGACTATTATAGCCTCCTCTACCAATTATAGAAGCACTAAATTGACGAACTGTAAATTTGTTTTATCACAGCCTGACGTTCACACAGAAATTCATAAATAATTAGGTCTAGTGGCGTAGGCCGTAGCTGATATTAATGAGCGATATCCACAGTACTGGCTATATACATTTTTTTTATTTCACTGTTCAAAGGTCTATAGGCCTACAATATGGTAAATATACCAAATTACAAATATAATAAACAACGCGTTATCCATCGCGGATGTTAGCTGATGTACTCAAGTGTCGCCTGTTGTTTTGTTTATGTCCCGTTGATTAGAAGACATAATATATATAGGCTTAGAGTAATTGAATTGCTACTGGCACTGCCGACACAACACAGTAAACATCATTTTAAATCTACGACGACATAGTCTACAATGTACTTCTTTATTTAACCTCAGCGTTTTCTGTCCCTTTCAGGTACGGTATCAGGGGAATTCTCCTAAGAATAACATCCGTTTTGGTCAGCCGGTTGGAAAACGCCATTCGAAATGCCAGCAACTGAAGGAATGCCTTCACTAGACTATGAACTTCCCAACAATCCTGTTGGGAGGAGAGATTCAGATGCCTCTGATACCTCCACTTGGTCTGACTATAGGTTACAATGGCTTTTCGACCCCAAAAGAGTGGATCATTTGCCTATTGAAGAACAGCTCGAGTTCTTTCACCAACGAGACCTCCGTAAGGTGAAAATTTACAAACTTGCAACTAAAATATGGGGTGTTCCAGTAAAGAGGAAAAGAAGGATTATTGCTCCTCCTATGTATCCGGATGCCCCCACAAGACCTGTAAAACTGGAACCTATAATCACAACTGAGCTCAAGCCACAGTTACCACCCCCTGAAGAACCTACAAAAGAGGAGATAGCTGGTAGGATTGAGAGAGAAAAACTGGACGACTACAGAAATTGGATCTCTGACAGAAAGGCCTTCAGAAACAAGCTGGAAACTATGGGCTTGAACGAAGAGTGGCTTGAAAGGAAAACTGAGAGAACTCCTCTTGAGAACAGGGTTTTGAATAAAATGATTCGAGATCGAACACCTTACACGGAGTCGCCACCAGTAAGTACCGCCCATAACCGGTTTGTTTGCACTGTTACCTTTCAGGATACATTGTATAAGTATTTTATTTCTGTTCTGTCTTTGATAAGAAATAGAAGAATAAATGTAGGCTGGAAAGTGATCACTCATCCATTTGTAGTATACAGGCCTTCCAGGGAGCATGACTTTATAAAGAAACGTTTAATATAGTATACAAATTTATAATAGCTCAACGTACGTTATATTGACAACATACTTCTTACATTACATTTAATATTTCTTCTCTCTTTTATAATTTGAGTACATGAATGTGCTTTGTGAGGATGGACAGAAAAACGGTGTCGTTGCAAATCAAAGGAACAACTAATCAAAATGAAATTTGTTGTAAATTACTTTAAATATTCATAGGAGTTTGAAAAGAAATTGTAGTTATTAAAGTTAACAATTTTAAGAAAAAAAATCCAGGGATAAGTCCGTTATGTTGAACTGTATTCTGAACCTAGTTTCTGTCTTAAATTTGGGCTATTTTAGAGGATTTGTGAAGACGAATTGTACATTTTCAGGCGACTTCAGTCTTAAGTGTTTTTTTCAGCCACCGATCAGGCAACCAGTTCACGCTGTCCTACCCGAGGAGTCGCCAATAGTGAAGCGACCCTCTCCGCTGGCTATCCGCATCATAGAGCAGTTCCTCTATGACAGGAAGATGAGACTGCTTGATCTCTTTGCATCGGTGGACAAGGATAAAAACTGGAGATTGTCAAGAGACGAATTCAGGCAGGCGTTGCAAAAGGTGCGTAACATGGCTACTCTTACTGCTGATTAAAAATATATTACTTCATGGCCACCTCCTCCTTCCTTCTTCCCTCCGTCTCCCACAAAGAAATTAATTTGTATTAAATCAAATGGGAGGGAATATAAACATTTTCATAACAAAAAACATATTTATGATAATATAACAAAAAAAAAGAATATAACATTTACGTTATGAGTGGTTCTTCGCAGTAAGCAAGATTCATGTTTATTTTTAACGCAGGCAAAAATTCCAATATCGGATGTGCTTCTGGAAGACCTTATACTTACGCTGGACACTGACCTAAACAATGAGTTGGACTACCGGGAATTGGCGAAGGGAATGGGCCTTTGGAAAATCGAGAAAAGAGAGTCGAAGCGGAAACTAGTGTCAACTGCATCTTCTTCGCCAAGTGAGATCTTATTAAAGCATTAATTATTCCCTTTCACCGTTAAACCTTTCCCCCTCCTTAATGTATATCATTCTCGGTTAAATGTTTAAGTATTTGTTACACACCTCCATATTATTTTTGATCATTTTAATTTTTGAAAATTTCGACGGAATTTGGTAAATCAAAATTTTGTGGAATGTTTTTGAAAATGTTTGTGAAAAACTTTAGGTTATAATATTGATGGGATTTGGGGGATTTTCGACAATTTATATAAGTTTTCAGATATACTGATTTCAGTAGAAATACTGAAGACTTTCTTCACTGAAATTTATTAAAGATAATCAGTATGGGTATTTCTCTTCTTTCTCGTATTAAAATGATGATCTGTTTTAATATGTGAGTGAACATTTTTTTTTCGATATTTTTTCCAGCCAAATACTCCCAGTTGTCCGGATTCGAATCTCCGGACCACAGCACATGTCTGTCCACCAGTCTGGGGGGAGTGAGAAGCGCTGATGGAACAGAGAGGTCTGGCAGGACGCGCAATGTAGAATCTCCATCTCGCGTCAAGTCTGCCTTGAGCAACATCAGCTCCAACTCCTCCTACCTCGAGCCTCCACCCATGGACATGCGCCCTGAGCAGAGACTGGAATCTTCCGATGAAGCAATGCTCGACCTTAGAAAACGTGACCGTGAAGCTTTGGCAAGGCTCAGGGGCAAGAACAGTCGGCAGTCTTCATCCATCAGTAAAGATGGTAAGTCCAATGAGTGTAGCAAGTCTATCATCAAAACTGGCGACAAGGGCGTGGATGAGCACAGTATGCCCACGACACTGACTGGAGAGGTAGGCGACATGGTGGACAAGTTCAGACAGTTCAAACTGAAGGAGTACAATGAGATAGTAAACCTATGTGAAACAAACGATGTAGTTTTCAATGAAGAACTTTTACAAAAAGTATTACTTTATCCGCAAGAGAAACTACATAACAACATGAAGAAAGCTGTGAGACAACCTGCAGAAGCTCTGCTCTCAAAGACATTCGCAGACCCGCCCAAGCGTCCCAAGACACCGGTAGAGGAGAGGAAAACTGAGAAGGTGAAGCTTTCTAAGGGAGGGAAGAAACTGGTGGACAGTCGCCATGCTTACCCTCCACGTCACCAGGTGTCAGCAATTCCCACCAAGATGCATTTATCTACAGGGAAGGCCGTCGTGCGCCGCCATGTTGATTGCTGGTTGTCGTTTGAGGAATACGAGAACCTGACCCAACATCTCCCCACCCGTTTCACACAGCTTAACTCTAAGGCAGATGATAACGTTTTCTGGCCGGGCCAGTTACTGAAGAAACTACGGCTCTGTATGCCCGAAGAGAGCCCCAAAACGGACTCGGTATTTGCTTCTGTGAAAAAGGAGAAGAAAATATACCCAGGGAATAATAATGACTTGAAAAATTGGTCGGTCAATGAATCTGGTTATATTCAGGATGGGATAATGGATCCCTACAAAAACAAGTTTATATAGATTGAATCTAGTATTATCCCGTGCCTTTAGTCTGTAAAAACAATTTTACTAATTTTAGGCATTCATCTCATTTCTGCGTCTTAATCTAGGGCGGCTTAAGGTTTCTTCCACGAATACCAACTAGTCTTTCATATCGGATTTTATACTATATTTACATCGGCGCGGACTTACGTCACTATATTTCAAATATAACCATATTATTGGACCTGTGCTGCTGAGAAGAATAAAGTTACTCTAACTATATTCTCGTCCATAGTTCATATGTATTACATCCCGATACAATAAACACGAATTTAAAATAAAGAGTTATTAGTAGCTATCTTCCAGAAATCAAACAGATTATTATGGCTGGGATTCCCCGATTGAAATATTATATGGATGTTGAAGATTTAATAATAATTTGTGAACATTTGTGAAATCATTAAAGAAATACAAAAGTAGCTTCTCCCATGTTTATTATTCAATTACAAATCATCGGTGATAACAATTCAGCTCAGTAAACAAATGAGACAAAAAGTTCATTCAATAATTTAAAGGAAGTAGCAGAGTGTAATCACTAAGAAATATTGCCATCAATGTTATTTCGGTGAGTGGTTTCTCCTTTTTTTTTTATGGAGAAGCGTGGCGAATCCTTAGGTAATGTGGGATGAATGATGAAGATGATGAAGTTGCGACGATGCATATAACAAACATACACTAATAATGCTAAGTCTCATAGAGACTACACGGCAGGCACCTCCGTCTTCGACTCCACTCCAACTGCGATCTGTGACAAGAATAAGACGATCAGATTCTGCCATCTCTACACAATAGTTATCAATAGATGCATGGGATCTACTTAAAGGATTAAACTAAGATTCCACGACATTTATCAAATGATAAATTAAAATTTAGCTTAAGTTCTATTACTCCGTTGATTGCAATTTTGATAGTTTATCATTGGGAGTTTAGAACGAGGATTTTGGTAGTTTTTCTTTGGAAGTTATCTTTTCCTCCGAGGGGAGGTAATGGCGATTTTGGTAGTTTATCTTTGGGAGTGTTCTTAACTGATTAAAATAATGTGTTTAAAAAAAGTCAGTGACTTGGGGGATGTCTAGATGATGTATTTGATATAATGATCGGCACGCGGGGTCAAGCATCCTGGGTGCTTACCTGAGCCAAAGCCTGTGGATTGGATTTAGGAACTTCAGTGAGATCTCTACGCATAGCATAGGCATCCTCCCCATCCGCATAATATTTAGGCTCAATCTCACTTATTCTGTAAATAAAAGAAAAATAGTATTGTTTATTTGTCCATATGAAATTAGTACAAATAGTACTACACTTCTGGTCAGGTGTCCAGGTCTTCCAGTGTATACCTTAGCTACAATGACATACTAGTATTTAATACAAACATATATACGATAAGATCAAAACTACTTCGATGACTACACATAGAGAGAATCTATCTAAGCAGAGAGTACATTCGCTAACAAACAGTTAACTATTGCAAAAATTCAGAACAACAAAAAATCAAAGACATTTTAATCCTTTCTTAGCAATCCTTAGTTATTGCAGTCTAATTTCCACTGTAAATTTCCACTGTAATTTTCCACTATTAAAACAAGAGTGTTCATATACTCACTGGAACCTAAGTGTGTTGGCATAGAGATGTAGAGCAGCCCGATTACTTTTCCTGACGTGCAGAGAGACGTATTTAGCATTGAACGATTCGGTCATGGCCCGCGACGCTTGATCCATCAGTTTTTGTGCAAGACCTAAGCGCCGATGGGAACGCTTCACAGCCTATAACATAAGATATTATGATATTAGAGAGGAACCAAGATCTGATGCTTTTTTTTCTTTTTTTTCAGACCTGGTAATCGTATCAACCAAATTTGAATAATTAATTGGCAAATTCAAGAAAGAGACTTTGAAAAAAGATATTGAAATATCAGTGCAAGGTTTTTAAGAAATGGAAGAAAGTATTAGCTATATTGAATTCCACCCCGCAGATAAAGTAAAGCGAGTCAAGGAATTAGTTAGCAGAAAGGCTTTGTAGAGGTATATCAAGAAAGAAAATTATATCAACCCAAGACGATAAGTAAGTTGTAGACGTAAGTGACTCAGTAAATGATGGCCAGGGTGTTGATTAAGGTATTTCGATGTATCTGTATATACGCTATTTCCGAAAAGTTATTCATAGAAATATTAATAACGGTTTATTAGAAAGAAATGAAATATCATACCAGAGAAGTGATATGTCCGTGTGGTACCGAGTCCTCTGGATCTTCTTCCCTATTAAGGCGAGAAATTACATGGATAAAACATCAGCTATATTTTAGTGGCGAAAAACGTCGACGGGAAATTACGACACATAAATAAAGTTATAAGTCTTACTCCGGAACGTACATTTTGGCCAATACATATCCAACTATTTTCCCCTTTTCGTCCTCAGCAACGTAAGAGAGCTGTGAAAGAGAAAATACCATGAATTGTGTCAAGTTAATATAAATCAGGATGAAGAAAGTTTCCACATTTGGGTTTTTTTCAATGCTGCCACAACGACTGTATGGAATAATTCAGGACTGTAAATTAGAAATCCCGTTTTTGACGTTAAGGGAACATCAAAACTGGTCGGTAAAGAAAAGTTAATAGAAAATGGATTCATATAAAACTACTTAGAAAGGCGCCAAATTGCAATGTGAGGGGTTTTATTTTCATGTGTTTGATCACTGAGAAATGCAATAAATATTTGTTATCTAAGCTATGGACCTATGAACAGATCCTGGACAGATACTATAGTTTAGGAAATAAGTCCAATTGATATATAATTATAAAACCATTATGTGTGGAAATGAGCATTCTTCGCTGTACAAAAAGCATGTAAAAATATCAATGGTTTAAATATTTAAGAATAATATTAATAATTGAGTAACGTACCTGAGGCCAAGAGAGTCCATGATAGAAATAATATTTCATCTGGTAGTTTTCTGGCAAACAAAGCAAGTTGCAATGTTGCATATTCATCAGATCCTCAGGCTGAAGATGGAAGAAACATCAAACATGAGTTGAGTAATAATTGAGAAATTGTTAGAAACTTGGAAATAATATGCTACGAGAATTATACTTTATAGCTACACTTTCTAAGACGGATTCAATAATACTAGTCAATAACATTTAGATGGTCTTTAATTTTAAAATAAATAAATAGCTCTCTGCCTCTGACTTTGATCTACCATCTGTCCATCATTCACTGACACTGCATGAGCATCAATCACTCAGTCAGGGCAAGTATGCATCTTATTGTGCCATTTGTGGCGACAAAATCTAAGCTACAGTCAGTCTACAGCTATCTGTTGCGGCCACGGGGCGGACCCAAGCAAAACTACCTCAACTTGTTTCCCTACTCAGCAGTAGAAATGTATTGTAGGGGCAGAATGACTGTAGTGTAGACGGTAGAGAGAGTGTAGTGTAGACTGTAGTGACACCAATCTCCAAATGGCAAAGTAAAGACACAACAAACCCGAGTGTAACCCAAAAGAAACATTCAGAATGATGTTTTAAAACAGAATGGTTACACAAAGTATTGTGCTCGAGCTTCCTGAGTTATCAATGAAATGTCTATGTACACCAGATGAAGATCTACTTACTTTTGCACACCGAATATTCATTTTGAGTTTCTTGTCTATTTCACAGGAAACTGACCGGCTAGGGAACAAGCATGGACGGCACTCACTACCGTAGAGCGGTACTAACGAGGTTTTGCGACATTATACATGCTGCTTTCCTGCAATAAGCAAGAAAATGATACGAACTAGATCGATATATGACACATTTTCCCTGCATATTTACAACTTTTAATGTTTTAGTAAAGGATTTTCCAAAAAATAGACATGACATAATATTTTGTCTCGTACCCACTGTCGACAAAATGGCGGGTGCACTGAAGAAGGTGAGTGAAAGGTCGCGTTATTGGAAGTCATTTTCAATCATTATTTGTTCGATATAACAGTTATAACATGCATGTTCATAAAAGCATATTCTACTTATTCTACTAGCCCATTTTATACATTTTGTATTTAGTGAGCAGCTTTAATAAGCCTTTACCGACATAATATGTCAGTGACTCTACTCTAGCTGCGCCTGGGCTGGGGGTGTCAATGCAACCAACACTGCACGATGGCTATGCCTATGCACTCACTGTCCGAGTCATTGGTTGCCTGCCGCGTCGGCTACGTTCTCACATATTGACATATATCGGTATTGAGGAAAGATTGGCTAGCCTATAGTAATCTTCTCTAGCAAAAAAATGTGAGATTTTGACTTGTCTGTGTGCAGTGGACTTTGTCTCCAAGAGGCAAGACCAAGTCAGTCTTGACTTGACTCTGCCTCTGGACAAGCTGGCAGACTGGCTGGTTGTTTATACTATTACTAGGTGCAGAGCAGAGATACTAAAACCGCTATACTCTCTGCCCTGTTTAGACTTTAAGTATGCTTGTAAGTGAAGTATGATAATTATAATTTTAAATCGAATGAAAACTTTGTTTTGTAGACCACCGGGCTTACGGGATTGGCAGTTGCCCGAGACCCCCACAGGACTTTGTCAGTCCTGTATGATAAAATACTTCGAACCATTCAAAAGATGCCTGAAGATGCCACGTACAGGAAAAGCACCCAGCAAATCATAAGCAGTCGCTTAGCTGTTGTCAAAGCGGTAAGTATTCAATTCAATTCAACATATCATTTAGTTGTAAGCCTACCTAAGTTAGTGTCCTAAGTCCTAAGAGTACTGTTCAAAAAGGAGACACACCTTCTTTAAAATGATTTCCAGGTCTTCCAGTATGTTCCTAGACTATAGAGGGAAGTTAAGAAAAGTAAGTTAATTGTGAAAAGATCAAACCATCTACATTCAAAAGGGGATAGAGAAATAAAAGATTTCTGATATTTCTGAAACATCTTATTTGCCAAGTTTCTAGTTAAGATAAACAAGGTATAGGGAACTAAGGAGGTAATAACTAATAAGAGTTATCAGCTAGCTATCTCTAGCTAAGTTTACTAAATTTTCGTTAACAGTTGGTATTTACATAGAATTGGTTTGATTTTCATAACGATCCTATTTGTATTTTTCATCTGCACAAACTCACTACGCCTATTTTTCTTTTGCAGGAACCAAATGTTGCCGGTCTAGAGCAAAAATTAAATGGAGGACAAGTAGAAGAAATAATTAAGCAGGTAAAAAACCCGTACTAAAAAATAACACTGAAAGTAGAACACGACAAAAACTAAACTAACACAACAAATAGGGAGATACCTCCCTGTTTCTAATCACTTGCATGTATTGAATGGTAATTTCCATTTACCTTTAATAAAAAAAATTAATGTTGGGAAGGGTACTGCCAACCGTCTGAATTTCAGGTTATTTAGCTTGTTACTGGTTGAAAAAGAGGGTTGTGGAATTGATTGTTACACTTTTTTATTTGGACCATTAACTGGTCGACGTTTCGGACATCTCTGTCCTTCTTCAGGGCCAGTTCAGTGGAAAATTAATGTTTATTATATTACAAAAAAATACACAGAAGAATATCTACCAACTGGTTGAACTTTATTTAGACTTTTATTGATACCCGGTTGATTATTGAAGAAGAACGATAATTAATTACATTTGTTCGTGTTAGATTGATATAAATAAATATTACTATGGGAATGAAGCATAGACAGATGTATAAGGTTATCCACCTGAAAAGATTCTCAAGTTACAATAAAGGTCTGTCCAGCTCGGGGACTGATTGAAAAGTGACCGACTTGAGCTTTCAGGCAGCATAGTGTCGACCCCTGCTTTAGAGTTATACCAAAAGATAGCGTGTTTAACAAACATATCTTGCTTTCTTTCAGGCTGAGAATGAACTATTCCTAGCACGCAAAATGAGTCAATGGAGAGCCTGGGAGCCTCTGATTGAACCTCCTCCCAAGAACCAATGGAAGTGGCCAATCTAATCTTGATTAACCATTTTCAACCGCAAAGCACCGCGCCGAGAATCTTATCTGCAAAGCCTGTTATCATTTCTCATATATACAATGTATGTACATTGAAAATAAAATAACAATCGACCTAAAACATACTGATGATGTGTTGTTGTTCGCTCATAATTGTAGCAAGGCGTTATGGCTTAATTTGTGGCCTTATTAGGGACGTGTTGATGAGGTTTTGCCTCGCAATAGAACTGACTACTCGGACACACCAAACAACATAATGCTGTTGCTAAGGTTTCATGGTAACCCACATTGTGACCTCAGCTATTTTTTATTGATTTAATTTGAGGCCAATCAAATGTACATCATTACAAAAAATACGCGTGTCAGTCTTGCCTTATGTATTATCGCGTTTCATTAACTATTCAAGACAGGTATTTTGATGCTGAGAATGAACTTTCAACATATTGGCGATAAGTTCCAGATATTTCGTGGAAATAAAATATCTTAATTACTTAATTATCACGTGGGGTTTGTGGTTTCGATCATAAGCAATCTCATCAGGCACAAGTTTGACCGCTTTTCGTACTTTTTACTCTGGGTCCAGGTTTAGTCCAATTTTTGGCCTTGGCTTTGGTCTTTTTACCTAAAGAATTTTAACTCTGAAATGTTTAGAGCGATAGTAGTTTTAATGCCATTGGGGCTTCCTTTTGGCGATATAATTTTTAATATAGGGCAAACATATTTTTTCTTTTAACACCATACATGTTACACTTACCTCGAATAGTTGATTTTAATTTGTTCTGATACGAAATTGCATGTGGTACCTATGTAAAGGAAAACAAATCCGCGGGAATATATTCCTTCTAGTCGGGCAGAAACAAAAACACATTTACAGATCGAGAAATTTATTGCATAATTGTCATCAGAAAAAAAGGGAATGTGTCCGTATGGAATTGTCAAAAGGTGATGCACCAAAGATGTAAATTCTGACAATCTTGGTTTGAGTTACACTTCTACAGTTATACACACAACTACAGCTTACACAAGCAAGGTTTTGTACATTTTCACTCAAAACCTATCTCAGACATCTAGATCAATATTTGTAGTAAATCTATTGTTATGACCGCATGTGTATCAACATCAATCGCCGAAAGAGATGAAAACTTTGGCTTGATCGATGGACGTAAATATATCAATACTGAGAGTATGATTCTGCACAAAAGTTAGATTAAGTTAGATTCATTCAAAGATGTAAACATGGAAAAGAATCGATGGGATGAACCACGTGAATATCCGAAGGAAATATTGCATTGACAAATTCGAGGTCACATTGCACTTATCCGTTGCTTATACCTAGAAAATCGGGTGGGATATTTACCAGGAAATAGATGATTCGCAGGACTTAGTATCAAATAATCTTTATGTACAAGAGTGCATTTTCATAGTTGGAATAGATGATTAAATAGTCGTATCTTTAGGTTACATTCTTCGATATCTGAATACATATGCACTTAGTTGTCCTCAGTTAGAAAATCAGAAGTGTAGAATTAACATTCATTGGCCTGTCTCCATAGAAACCTAACCATCTGGATGACTCCCTCAGAATAATCAGAGCCATAGCATGGTTACATGATAGAAACCATGGGCGGCGGTAATTCAGACGTCCACAAGGACTTATCAGTGAGAACAATAGCACTCAGCAAGTCTTGACTTGGCTAATAGACAAGTTTCTACTATCACATTTGACTCTAGCTAATTAAAACAGCGATGATTATTTTACAGCTATAGAACACCCTATTGAAGAACTTGACGATGTTGTAATTGATTCAAAATGCAGTAACATGCTACATCTAGAAGTTAACACTCCGCTAAATCGATGGAAGATCAACAACACATCACTCTTTCACACAAGTGGAGTTTACCGACTAATTTAAAAATAGAGGATTTGTCGCTCCCGACGAGTTGTCAAGATAGTTTCTGAACTGTCCAATCTAGGTTCTGAATACACAAAATAAATCTTAGGGGTACTTTTCCTTTTACGGATGCTCCCTTGGAAAGACAATGATAATCCAAAATAATTTGGTCCCCTGTTTAAGGCGGACTTGCATTTTCAAGTTTTTCACACTCAAATTTCAACATGAAATTGATGCATTCTGACAATGTGGAAGCCTTTTCTTTTAGACATTGCTATTGTAGAGGAATTGAAAAGCACAGTATCGACTAAGGAAATACCCTAACCATGAGCGTAACCAAATATCCATCTCTCGCCGATGATATAAACCTTGTCTACTACAAGATTCAATAGGGGATTTGCATGTCTTATTTGTCACAGTGTATGCTGGGATGGATTCAGTTCATATATTTAGCAACATTTTTATTGAAAAATGCAAAGATCTTTTCACCAATATCATAGCCTGTATAAATGATCTATAAAAACCAAATGCATGATGGGAAAGATGAAGTCTTATTATGGAAACATGTAAAATACATGGCTATTTACATGAGATCCTTGTTAAATAGTTTATGCTGAGTATAACATGGTTTTTATAGCTTTTACACAGACATACAACTCCCATAATTCCATACGAATCAGGATTCAAGATGGCGGACATGCAAGTCCCCTATTCACCAACTTCACCACTGGAGATGATACGTCACGTTTGACCTTGGGAGCAGAGAACCATATTCACCACTAATAGTCTAGAATCATAGAAAAGCTACACCTAGTCATATAGAAAACCTTCTCATTACTCCGGCCACCTTTCATCAAGTTTTAAACAGCCAGGATCTCCCAGCGATCTACCATGCACTTGACCAAATATATGCTTCCTTCGGGGAAATAAATACCTAAGCACGACTTGGGTACTTATGTAAATGAACATATTTGCTATAATTGTTATTTATTTTGCATCAAATGAAACTTTTCGATATGGTTTTGTTATATAAGAGAAGTAAGTGAACATACACAAAACTAGTAGTCCACAAAAACTGGACTATAAGAAGACCGTGACTTGCATGATGTGTTAGTAGTTGTAGTTATAGCTTTGTAAATTGTGTTCGACAGAAAGCTCAAGGGCTCCTTATTAGAACAGTCTTTCTCGAAAGCTTTTACAAAAAAACAATCGCGACCATGAAGCCCACTAATACTTCTTAATAGATTAAGGTACATAGAGTATAACACCGATTGAGATGAACTATCAGCAACTACACTGTAATTATGCCATTTGATTTAATTAACAAAAATAAAATAGAGCCACCTTCATTCGCTGCCCCGTACTATAGTATATATCCTGAGCGCAATTTATTTGTAAGTAAACCAGCCTTCTAGTATATTTCACATTATTTTTGTTCAGAAAATCACAAAGTCGTTGAAGGAGATGCGACTGCTGGAATGTAAAGCTCAACCAACAAAAATACTGATGGCATGAAACCGAGTACAAAATCATACTAATAGCAATGCTGTCTTTGATTTGATTATTAATGACACAACTAATTCATTTTAATTTCGTCTAGGTAAGCTTCCCCTCAGAGGACAATTGTCAATTAGATTCTTAGTTAGTTCTCTGAGTTTCAATTAGCATTTGCTTCATAGAATCGACCAGAATATTTGTTTTATCGACATCTTGGGTGGCTGGCCGCATGGCAAGAGTTGGTTAGAGAGACATTGTCTTGAAAGCGGTGAGTGATTTGGCCAGCAGTGCATAGGTGTCTCTGGCTGTCTTTACTTTGGCTTCCACGTAGAGGACGAGGCCGCTCTGGGTGTTGAGCAGACGCTGGCGGTGATAGGACTGCAGCTGCGATAGAATAAAGAGGAGTAAATATATATATACATGTATATAGCGAGAGACAGAGACAGAGACAGAGAGAGACAGACAGACAGACAGACAGACAGAGGCAGAGGCAGAGACAGAGACAGAGGCAGAGGCAGAGAGACAGAGAGTTTTAGTTCTATTCTAGAAGTTGGTTTTACATACATCGTATAGAAAGTCACATTCTTTCTGTCAACCGACAGTTCTTCTATTCCACAAAGGCCGAAAATAAAGATAAACATCAAGTGAACCACATATTGTAATAATGAATCATTATACAATGTGTAATCATGCTTGGCTTCCTATGTGTAACTTATATAGCTATAGGTTTCAATTTTCAACTTCAATTTTCAACAGCCATTATATGCACTACTTAATGGCATTATTTAATTCATAAAATTGTGATGCTAGTTTAGTAACATTTTGAAATGATGATTTCTCCGAGGTTATAGATAATTATTATTATATAAATACAAAACATTGATTCCTAAGCCATTTAGATGCAGGTTAAGAAAAATATGCTTCACATCTATTTACTTAATTGTGCATACATTTAATACGTATAGTTAAAGGAGATTGCAAGCTCTACACATATTTATAGTAAATTCTGCTAAATTAGGCAGAAAATTATAAATACTAGGTATATTTGGTATTGCCTTGTATTTCAGTCTTTATATATGGTTTATTGGGGAGGATTGGTGAAGGCGAATTGTACATTTTCAGACGACTTCACCCTTACAAAAACGCCCATATAATACCACCGATAGTACCGGTACAATATATTTCTTTAGGAATGTGGGCCTTCGGGGAGGCCCAGGTGGTACTAACAACGTCCGTTGAGACCATTTTTAATTCTTTTGTTCCACTTTGTTTCTTTTTTCATTTTTCTTTCACTAACACAAGACCTCCCACACGCAAAGGGCACATGCGGCCCGCCGGGTTCCATCCGTTTCCCAGGATCTGTAGCGAGCAATGCCATGTGTTTAATCACAACACCAAGCAGCCAGAACAACTACAGCAGCATTTTGCAGATTTGTTTGAATGCGGGAAATTGTGTTTTAGGTTTAAAACCTACTGTTTTTGTATGTTGCCAAATAGTCAGGAAAACCTGATGCATGCCATGAATGAAGAGTATGTTTGAAATGCTAGTCCTAGGTTGTTGTGTCTGTCAAATCAAATATTAATAAGTACATATCCACCATATATACTCCCCCCCCCCTCCCCCTCAATCCTAATGTAATTACCAGAGGCACTTGTAAACATGTTTGCATAGGGCCCAACAAATAATAGGTGGCAACTTTTTATAAAAAAAAAAAAAATAAATAGAAAACCACCTTCAAGGTACTTTAAAAATGTCTATTTTGTAACAATAGTTGTTCTAAACAAGAGAAATATACCTATGAAGGTTTTACTGGTAGGAAGACCGGTGTTAATGATATTAGTTCTTTTGGTAAACAAAAATAAGGCAAGGCCAATTCTTTTAGGTGGGGAAGGTTTTTCTGAGAGTGTGTGTGTGTGGGGGGGGGGGGGGGGGGGGAGGCGGGTAAGTTAAATCGGAAACAAACCCGATTTCTTTTTGCCTAAACATTGCCTACACTATCATAAAGCAGTACAAGAATGGACCCAACAAACTTATTTATAGGATATAGAAATATATTGACTTATGTGGGCTCCTTTTGTTTTAATCGACCCTACTAAGTTGTAATCTACTTTTAATCTAAACATGACGAATCCGTTTCATGCCCACATATAGGCTGGGCTCATTGTAATCAATAACCCTATTATGACAACACATCAAGTCAGCTTCTACTACTGTATCCAAACACAGTTCACGCCTGATTATGAACACTAAAGGAATAACAAAAATAAAATAATACAGGAATTTCTGAGTTCAGTGTTCAGTTATCAGCACAATTAGTAAGCCTGCCGCCTGGTATGTCTTGGTCAGGTCATCAGAAAATGTACAATCTACAGCTTTTAACATTTACTGATTTAATCAATTACACTTACTCAGGCTAAAAGATGGTATATCTGAGTATTGCAATGATTCAGAAAATCTTTTCGGTTATATTGAACTGTATTTTGAAACTCATTTGTGTCTTAAATTTGTTTTTCTTAGAGAGAGGATTAGTAAAGGCAAATTGTATATTTTCAGGTGACTTCACCCATATCCGTAATTATCGACTCATCATCCAAAGCAAAGCGAGCAATGGAAACTGTGCACTTGGCACGCCATAAAAATCCACTGAGATTGCTTGCCAACGCCTCCTGTACTTGGGGGGAGGAAGCTGGTGAAGAAGTTCATAGGAAATGACGTCATCACCAAGACGCCGCGCGTCGTGCCATCCTCCACTAGCGGTTTTAATTACACCTCAGAGCAATTAATAACTGATTACCTCGCGCCTCGCAGTCTCCGTGCATTCCTCATAAGTCCGCTCAGCTTGGATCTTAGCGTCTTCGGCCTGGAAAATAGAAAGTAAATGGCGATTTAATCATCTAATCTTACACACAAGACTGATTCATGAGTTTCATATATCGAGGTGGAATTATGTTGGGTGTGGACTGATACACTTATTTTTTCTGGGCTCGGGCTAGAACTGGAACGTAAGTAAACATGAGACATATATATGGGTCGGGTCGTCAGAAAATGTACAATCCCCAGCTCTGCACATTTAGTTAATTCTGAAAAATTAGACTGAAAAATGAAAAGTATATATGTATCTGAGTATACATAGTTGACCGTGTATTGCGCCGGTTCAAAACATCTAGCTATTTGGTTATGGTAAAGCGAATTTTTATCTTTAAAATTATTTATTTTAGAAGAGAGGGAATAATAAAGGCGAATAATGTACTTTCAGGCAACTTCACCCATATGTACAGAAACAGAAAGCTAGCTGAAACGAAGAAAAAAACAAGCAAAGAGTATAAAGACGGGGAAGTAGGCGGGATGGAACATTTTCAATGGAAAAACAGAAGATACGAGTTTGGGAAAGGGCAATGGGAGGAGCAGAGGAGACAAACTAAAACAGGGGACAATAAACACACGACAGATTGGTAGAAGTGCGTGAAGTAGAAAAGGGCGCCGCCTGTCGAGAAGACAGAAAACCATGGGTTACAGTAAACTGCAGCGGGGCGTGCTGGAGACGCGGGGCGTGCTGAAGACGCTGTGCTGGACACGCTATGCAGCAGAGACAAGGCAAGGATATGAAAACATGGTTGTGCCTCCGGTTTCCATGAAAATATTCACAGATGACTTCATATTGATTGCATCTGAATGTGGCAAACAAATGGCAAGTGGTGTTCCTGCCACCAACCCGCCTGCACTGATTGACTGACAATGTCGTGGCAAGGGGACCATACTCCATTCTACATTTAGCTACATTTGTGCTTGTATCAACTGTCTCTTTTTCTCTGTCTCTCTCTCCCTTCTTCTCTATCTCTATTTCCCGGGTAAGATCATAAACTGCCTCGATTTCAGCGCTCTCCCGCCCTTGATATAACATTAATAAGGGCAGGGCGTAAAGCAACCAATCTCACTCACTCAACCTCCCCCGCCTTTTATACCTGCTGTGTTCTCAGCTATTATGATAAACTAAATCGTGCCAAATTTACTCATTATTATAACTTATAGGACTAAATCTATCAATAGTCTGCTGATGTTATATGTCTATACTAGAATGTGAAGTCGAATTGGCTGAGAGAAAACGGCCGCCGGTGAGAAATAATGAGCAGCGTAAAAGATCCCAAAAATGAGAAATATCACTTTCTTCGACTTGTGACACATTTCTGTAACACAACACACACTTATTACGTCTTTAAAATACGGCGACACTTCTCTTCACTCCAGGATATAAAACATGGCTGACTGTTTTAGTGAAAATGGCGTGTTTGAATCCATCTATCAGTAGTGCACGACCCTTTTACATAATATTATTTTATTTTATTGACGATGCTTTTCATATTATGACAAACGGTAAAAAATATTGGAGTACAAATTTCATGCTAACGCCTTTCAACAGAAACATTAAACCATAGTCTGTAAGGAACTCGAGTAAGCGATGGAACGATCGTAAAAACACTTTGTAACGACTTTTAAACAGAAATAACGGGAGAGTTAATGGACGCCAGTAAAACTGGACTACATCATGGTTGTCTCCTGCTGGCCGACTGGCAAAAAAAGTTTGAGTTTAAGTTTCACAACAATGGAATGGAATGTGATGGGGAAATATCATTTTTCACTGTGGCAAAAATTCTAAAATATTTCTGGCAAAGGAAAAAGCACCTGTAGGAATTGCCCCATGGAACATTTGTGAAAACACTCTTTAAATGGTGCATTCAGGTACATTTTAGATGAAAAAATAATACTTTTAGTGCATATGTTTTAAGGACGTTTTACCTATTTTACTTCGGTTTAAAATGATGAAATTTGGGGAAAATGCGACAGTTATTATTATACGTTTTCAAAGTAGAAACTCATCATTCATCCCTGTTATCTTAAGAAGAATTCACCTAAAACCTGGCTGTATAGCATGATATTGTCAACAGTCTAGGCTCACAGCCTCCCAGATCACAAAAGAATAATATATCAGTGATTGGACGCCTACTGCGCTAATGTTATATGTTTAAAAGACACTGATTTCAGTAGCAATACTGCAGATATCATTCCTGCCATTAGCGTGGCTTTCAGCGAGATATAACGAAACTATGCGAGAACAAAACGTGACGAGAAGACATAAAAATATTTTATTACGACAAGAGAAGCCCAGGGCTTAAAGTAGGGATAAGAAGACATGAATCTTCTATCTCCCTCCAAATCTTTCTCTACACATATCAAAATCCTACAAGCACCTACTGTCAACTATATTTAACCGAAAAGGGCATCGATGAAGAAGACATTTAATGTATTTTATTTCGTAAAGCATTTGAAAGAATTCTTCATGTGAGACTCTGCTAAAAAAAATGGGCCTGCATTTAATTATATGGGTCGGGGCGTCGGAAATTGTACAATCGGCAGCTCTACATATTTTTAGTAAATTCTGCTCAACTCTGCTGAACATGAAATACACTAGGTATATCTGAGCATATATTTCTTATTGTGTGGATTAAAGAAATCTGATCAGTTATGTTAAAGTATATTGGACCTTATGTTTTGTCTTAAATTAGGGTTATTTGAGAGGATTGCTGAAGGCCAATTGTCTATGTTCACTGGAATGGATTCTATTGGCTGCATTTTATCAGTATGACACTATTCTCAGCTGTATTCCAATTATACATTTCCAGGCGACTTTACCCATATATGCAGGGTACGGGGAATCTTCCATTTTTCTCGGCCTGTTTTCCATTAGCTCTGTTAACGGTCACGCCACCCATTAAATATATTACAATATCACGCATTAACCCTATCAGGGCGAGTAGTGCATTTATGCACTATTATTTGGGTCATTTTCCCCATAATATTGCCTATAAGACATGCTATTCATTTAATAAAACCTGCTATTTTACCCTCTTCCTCCTATGTCAATGTGTTCCAAATGTTGTAAGGACCAATAATCAAAAAAATGTTCTTGTGCCTGGTAGATGCAGAAAATTTGGTGTCCATAATAGATTGTGGCTAAATTGGAAGAATTATAACTCTATTTATGCAATATTCATTCTTAAATTGGAAAAAAACTAAATCTAAATTTATTTTTTTGAAAAAATGCCATTCATTCAGTTTTTCATGCTGAATAAAATGAATGGTCGTAAAAGTTGATGGATTTTGAAAATGGTTCCTTTAGAATGGTTTCCATGGCAACCAAACAGCCCGTTTTTTTCAATTGAAAAGGTGTATATCTGGTAAATGGTTGCTATGGTGACATAAAACATGAAATTTCTAAATTACAACTCATAACAAGTAGAGCAGAAAATTTAGGTTCATGTGCAATTTACTCAGTACAAATCGCATTTCTTACAGCAAAATGGTGATAAAAAGACTATGTGGCATTGTCCTGATTAATTTTCACTGTCTAGACATCATTGCCTTTTACATCATCTATCTCCTTTTAAAAAGTCACTTAGGCTAAGTAGTTTAGCTCAAAATTTAACAGGCAGGCAACTTTGAAAGACTATAACTTCACTAATATTTGGAGTATTAAAAAGATTTTTTCGTTTTTATAATGCTTGGTACGGCCACAATAAGGGACAATTTAAAAGACAACCTCCCTTATCAGACCCTCTGCCCTTAAAGGGTTAAATATAAAACAAACGGCAAGAAATCTCCAAATAACCACTCATGGACATTAAGCACTGCTCAGTGGAATGGACTCATGATGGTGAGGGGGAAGGGGTGTCACAGAATCTCGTCAAATACGACGGAATATTCATGAAGAAAGTGGTTTATAGACATTGAAGAAGGCCGATATAGCCATCCACATTATGCTATTCATGAGCCTAGGTTCAAGTCTAATGCCAGTGTCACAGACATGGCTCCGAGGCAGTCTCCTCAACAGCTTTTCTTTTATGTTATCGTTACTTTATTTGCACTTTAAACAGCGGAAGCTTGTAAGCGAAGCTTATACTGGGATTTGTCCACAGTGAGTGGGCTGATGACGGGTGCAGTAGCCTCACCTGTAGTCGGCATAACTTCTTATCTATCCCTAACCCCGGCCACCCCAACACCGCCGATAGAGAAGATAGATAGGGGGAGGGAGGAGAGAGAGAGGTAGAGAGGGAGGGAGAAGATAGAGGGAGAGAGGGAGAAGATAGAGGGAGAGAGGGAGAAGATAGAGAGAGGGAAAGAAGATATATAGAGAGGGGGAGGGAGAGAGGGGGAGGAGTGGGAGAGAGGAGAGGGGGGAAGAGAGGGAGAAGACAGAGAGAGGAAGAGAGGGAGGGAGAAGATAGAGGGAGAGAGGGGGAGGGAGAGAGGGAGAAGATAGAGAGGGAAAGAAGATAGAGAGGGGGAGGGAGAGAGGGGGAGGAGGGAGAGAGAGGAGAGAGGGGAAGAGAGAGAGAAGAGAGAGAGGGAGAGAGAGAGAGAGAGGGAGAGAGGAGAACGAAGGAACAGAGAGAGAGTGTGTGAGAGAGAAGAGAGAGGGGGAGAGAGACAGAAGTGGAAGAGACGAGAGGGTGTGTGAAAGAGCGAAGGGAGGGAAAGAAGAAAGAGAGGGAATGACAGAGAGGGAGAAAGAGAGAGAAAGAAAAGAGTGTGAGAGAGACAGGCAAGACAGACAGACAGCCCGAGGGAGAGACAGACAGACAGAGACAAACACACCACCACCACCATCCCCCCTCCCCGCTGTTCTGTCTCCCCCCCCCCGCCTCCCCACCTGTGCCCTCTACAAGTCCTGCTTTATACCCCGCTGTCCTGCCAATGATACATGTACCCACAGGCAGTGGGTTCACACGCGAGCCCGCCACAAGGGACTCTCTCCCTGCACTACTCATTGTATCGACAGGGCTGTCACCACAGTTATAATACGCCGCGCAGACAACACACTTCATTGATCATGTTCTTTCAGCCCACGCGGCCTCCGCGCTAAGTATGCGTGTGAAATATGGAGATGTGACGCGTTACATATATTCGCCTTTTTTCTACATAGTAGACCATGGGGGAGGGGTGGGTCTTGCTCAGTCTGGTATAACAAAGGATGCTGGAGGAGCTGCAGCTGAGGTGATGGTAGGCACTATATCATGAAGGCTTTCAACAGTGGCAAGTTCTCACTTATGATGCACCAGACAAAATAAAGGGTTATTTATGGACTTGTTTTTATTTAAAAGGCAATATAATGTAAATTTGAATACAGTTGAATTTTAATACAATATGTTGAAGGAAAATGATAATATCACTAAAATCCTAGGAACAACTGGAGATGTTTGGTTGTGATTACTTTGACTTTTATTTTCAACGTTTCGGAAAGTAGGTGTCCTTCGCCAGGGAAAAATAGAATATATTAGTTAGGCCTAATGTTATGAGTTTTCACCCTGAAAGGGAGGAAGATGAATGAATGAAGTTAAGACTCATTGAAATAACCTCACTTGCATAAGAATAAAATGAATGGCCGAAATCTAATCCATTAAAACATGGAAATTACCTAATTGGGGGATGTTGACAGATAAAAAGCATGCAATGTGTGTAAGTAATTCAGACCAGGAATGAAGAGGGCCCTCGTGGAAGGTAATGACATGGGTAGAGGCTCGTGGGGGAGGGGGAGGGGGGAGGGGGGAGCGTAGTATGAGAAATGTGTAAGTGAATGCAAGTTAATTATCAGGCACGACAAACATACCCCTGTAGATCTGCTTTCACTGGGAAAACGATAGACCTGCGATACGTGTATAACGGGGGAAGCAAAGATGCACCAAAACAAATCCTGATAAACACTACTGTGTGGGTATGGTTGTGTGTGTGAGAGAGAGAGAGTAGAGTGGGGAGTGAGAGAGGAAGAGAGGGGAGAGGGAAGGAGAGGGGCGAAGAAGGAAGGAGAGGAGAGTACGGAGAGGTAGAGAGTAGAAGCAGGGAGAAAAGAGAGAGAGAGAGAAGAGCAGGAGAGAGAGGAAGAGAGGGAGGGACCCGGGGGGTAAATGGAGAGAGAGGGAGAGAGAGATGGGTGCGTGTGTATGTGTGTGTGGGGGGGGGGAGGTGTAGAGCTAGCAGGAGGGAGGGCGGGGGGGGGGGGGGAGAGTGGAGGAAACATGTTTACATGCACCCTGTATTTAGTAGAGCTGGATGTGTTGCATGCAGGTTATCTCTCAAAGTACGGAGCTGAATTTCAAAACGACCATGTATTGATGTGTGTGCTTAACAAATGGACTTTGTGCATGTACCTGCAGAGAGGCAATGTCAGAGACACTGGTATACATATATGTGGAACACGCATATATATAGAGAGGGAGAGAGAGAGAGAACTCGAGGTTTTATGTATCATTACATGGCAGTTGTGGACGGAGACAGACCCTGCTTTGTTAGAGAGACCACATTGAGTAATTAAATAATGCAACTCCAATTTGCCGACTGACATCAGTAGGATGGATATATCTAGCACACGATGGTAACAGAGAAGCATGAATGAACTGGTTGTCACTACAAACCGACTTAGTAACCCCTGGTTTGCTGATTCTTGGGAGTCTGAGAGAGACGAAATTTGATATTGGTTTTTACCGACTTCTGGAAGGGCTCTCATAACTATGTGCTAGATAACATTATCAAAATACCAGTTTCTATATATGCCGACTTTTAGTGTATAAGCAGGCATAAACTCTGATTCTGGGTACCAGTGCGTACGTAGAGCCAGTGTACTAGGGATACGCTGAGCTATGCTGTGGCCCCTCCTGATGTTATAGTTTATCCCAGGATAAGTTAAAAGGGAGGGGGAGGGAAAGGCCAGATCTTTTGGTAATTAACCACACCACCCTCGGCCACACTGATACGCCCCCCCCCCCCCGCCTCTGTGGTTAGTAAAGAATTTGGAGGGACAGGCTGATGTGGCCTTGTTACTGATAAGACAGGAGGAGCTGTCCCCAAATCTAGAATCTCCACCGAGCACAAGTCATAAACCAGCTGTTATATTCATCAGGTGGAGAGAGATCAATAGCGATTAATGGCATTCCTTCTTCAACACATCACCATCAAAGAAATATCCCCGCTTAATAGTTATCCTGGCCTAAAATTATAATGTCCAGCGTTTCTAGTCACTTTGACTCTTCTCCAGCGACTTTGGAAGCATAAGAAAATAATGATTTTGATGAGGTGTGTGCCTTGAGAATGCGTTTTAATGAATGTGTTCAGTTACGTTGAAGTGTATTTTGAACCACATTTTGGCCTCAAATCTGGGTTTTTGGAGAGGATTGGTGAAGGCAAAGTGTACATTTTCAGGCGACTTCACCCTTATAGAAGCTCGCTGTGAAATTTCCTTCAGCCAACCTTTAGTAATGTAACATAATACTGCAAATGTTACGCTAAATTTCAGTTAATCAATAAATAACACCGCAGACGTGTGTTTGCCAAGTTCCCTCAGTACTGCAATAAGTATATAATGGAAGTCAAACACTTAATCTCGTTCAGCGCGCGCCAGGAATTTCCTCTTGCTGTGAAGGCTTAATGGGTTGAAACTATGGCATTGTCAGGCAAAACTTTTATTTTGTGAGTGCGAGACACAGAGTTATTAAAACTAGATCCATCAACTCCCTCAATAACAAGTGAATGCAAATGTGTCTATGTAGACTTTGGCTCATTATTATTGTAATTTGTATGGAAGTTAGGTTTAAAAAAAAAAAAACTGCACAAACAGTTCAACTTAACAATCGTACGACTATTACACATAAATTTACAGTCATATAGGTGAAAGCTCTACCACCTTACACTGTCTTATATAATATGGCAGCCCTGCTCTAGCCTTGCTTTGGTTGTACTCATTTGTACTCATCGAAAAGGCAAATAAAAAACATCTCATCTTATCTTACCACCTCACACTGCCCTTAATACTATGACAACCCCACTCTAGCCTTGCCTCTCTCTACTACTTTACACTGTCATATATAATATGACAGCCCGGCTCTTCTACCTTAAACTGTCTTATAAATATAGTATGACAGCCCTGCTCTAGCCTTACAACAACCAAATTACAATAAAAAAATATCTGACCGAATTTACTCATATTATGACTTATAAGACTCAATTTATTCTACTGCGGTTATATGCTTATACAAGAATTTGAAGTTGAATCAGCCAAGCGAAAACGGCTGTCAGTGAGTGATGATAAGTGAAGCCACTACAGAAGAGGATTTTAGGTCTTCAAAATATGAATGTGGACTTTTATGAAGCCCTGTAGCAAAAACATCTGGACAAAATCTTCCGAAGTTTTCGTCAAATAGATGGGTTGGAAAAGAATGGAACACAAAGTAGAAAACCTAAAGTTTTTGACTGACATTAGCTGAGGGTACAGCTTCAAAATGAGCCATCCCGAGTGCTTCACCACTTGCCAGTCCTCTACACAGCATTAATAAGAGATGAAAGGGCTTCCTATAGTGTGAGCATAGAAAGGAACGTCAGGAAAGAAGGATACATTGCAAGTCTATAAACCTTGGATGATTCAATAGGACCTGAGCTCTAAATTTAGATCTAGGGGAATGCTTGCATGTCAGTGTCTATACGTTTCATTGCGACTGAAGCAACAAGATAAGGGTCCGGGAATCAGAAAAGTGTACAATCAGCAGCTCTACACATTTAGCAAATTCTACTAAATTGGGCTGAAAACTGATAAATACTAGGTATATCTGAGTATATTTGTTATTGTGTTGATTCGAAAGATCTATTCGGTTTTATTGAACTGTAGTTGAACCTGATTTTTGTTTTAAATGTGGGTAATTTGAGAGGATTTGTGAAGGCGAATTGTACATTTTCTGACGACTTGACCCATTATAAGAAGATTGCAACAATCTGCCACCTGCCGTCTATACGTCTTGTCACAGAAAGGGCAAGGTTAGGATGACAGACTCACACAGGCGCAGTCTATAGCAGACTTTCTCAATAATGAAAAGCTATTGTGATATGGGAGGAGGAATATCAGGGCAAGGTTCTGATGACTGCTGGCAACCAGTTAGACCCAGGAGGCAAAGGCAAACGAATATAATCTTGTTTTATATGGATCAGGGCATGAGATATACGGGTCAGGGCATGAGATAATGTACAATTCACCTTCACCAATCGCATTAGAAAATGTACAATCACCAGCTCTACACATTTAGTAAATTCTGCTAAATTAGACTGAAAAATTATAAATAATAGGTATATCTGAGTATATTTGTATATATTTGGTATTGCATTGATTCAAACAATCTGTTCGGTCATGTTGACCTGTATTTTGAACCTCACTATCGTATTAAATTTGGGTTGTTTAAGAGAATTGGTGAAGGTGAATTGTACATTTTCAGGCGTCTTCACCCTTATAGTAGAATCATGACATATCAACTACATGAACTGTACCAAACAATTAATTAAACCAATTTAATATGAAACATTTATAATTTGTGGCAATACCACACATTCATATTCAGACCTTTGTGAACAGAAGCATGATATATGAGAGCGTCTGAGAAACCTCTTGATTATCGCCATCGTTCGTGGATTTGTGAAAATCATGAAATCCCCGTTATTCAAATCACAGGGATCGCTAGGCTGATTTCATTTGAATTTGTTCCATAATTTCACGAGCTGGTGCCTTGTTGATTACACACATGACTGCCAATATCTTGGAGACGTCCGCGAGGCTTGTCATTCGAGATGAATCATTCCTTGATTGTCCCCGGATTTAATTTGCTTTATTATTATCGGAATTTTGTATTTATCAACAAAACTGTGACAATAAAGGCAATGCCCATAATCTGAGCGAGATCAGGTCTTCCAAGACTTGCTGTTGGAAAACATGGGTTGAAGTTACACTCTGTTAACATCGGTCAAAAACTAACGATTTTCTACTTTCTGTTATTTTCCAACCTATCTAAAAGTCATTTGACCAAAATACTTTGGAGGATTTTGTCTGGTTGTTTTTGCTACATGACTTCATAAAAGTCCACAAAATTTGTATTTCGAATACCTGCCGGGCTGCCATTGCTTTTTTAAAGGATTATTTTTCTTTTTCCCCCTTCCCGTTTGGGATCTTAAATCTGACATACTTATGTTCCAGCGTAACCTTGTAGACCCTGAGGTAGTATACTACTATCTATTGTTGTATGATGGTTTACCAGACTGTTTAGATCAGCTCCTATAGCTGGCCTTCCACAACCTCCTGGGGTAATATACTACCATATATTATTGTATGATGTTTACCCGGCTGTTTAATTCAGTTCATAATTATACCATCTATTGTTGTATAATGTTTTAACAGACTCCTATAGCTGGTCTTCCACTAACTCCTGGGGTAGTATACTACAATCAATTGCTAATGGGTGCTACACTCCACTCTTCTCGAATATTAGCCATGGATCGTGGCATGAATGAACATGAGCTTACTATGGATTAAGTAGCACTCTAGTTGATGACATATCCACTTTAAGCGCAGCAAATGAAATTGAAATCTTGTGATTCAGCAGCATGTCAGGTGGGAGGGACTTAGTATTGGGCTTTTCATCGATACTGGGTTTTCCCATTAGCATCATCGCAGGCAGGGTGTTGGCAAGGGAACCTTTCAAGCATGACCATATGGTCTCCTCACTGATGACAAGCCACCAACTGGTCCTTTGTTGGCGTTTATTAGGCACCAAGAAAGGAGCTGATTCATATGATGATATCCCTTTTAGCTTCATTGGAGGCCAAATGGAATATGATCCCTTCATTCAGAATCAGGTTCAAGCCACACAAAACAATTTTCATTTCGATGAGCAAAGCCAGATCCATTTAGTTTCACTAATAGGAAACATCAATCGCCATTTAGAAACATAATAAAGATAACCTCAACACCTTAAAATATAATATATAAGAAGGGTGCATAGATCTGTGCTATTCTATCTGTACTTTATTAACCTTGTTATCAATGCTGATCATACATCTATAAGTTTTCAGCTAAAACATTTGTAGTGCCATGTTTTAACCTTACTTTCATTATACTACTTACATCTTGATTTAATATAGGTTTACATATACGCGCATGCTGCGCATGTATTCCTCGCGCTTTGCGCATATCATTTCTACCTTCTCTTGTGAATAGAGTGGCCACAAGGTGGCAATGAAAGTCAGTCTACTACATTTTATTCTCACCTACTTCTTTTATACCTTATTCTTACCTTTACAACACCTTTATTATTATGTACCAAAATATACCATGTCTAGATATCCATCGTTTGCTGGACGGTAGACAATGCAAACACATGTATTGATTGCTCTGTATCACCTCAAGCTCAGACATCTTTAGGGATACAATTCAACAGTTCTACTTTAGGGTATCCGCGCCTTTGGACTTAAGAAATTCAAAGCTTTTCAAGGCCTTTTCAGGCCCACTTTAGTGTTTTCCATGCCGATATCAATGATTTTTCAGAACTTAGATGAGGCCAATGATGTAGCTAACTGATGTGTTATACTCATATTTTATATCAAGCACGTTTTTATTGGCAGATTTACGGTATTCTTGACTTGCTATCTGGTCTTGCTTCTTGTCCTGCTTCTGGTTTGAAGATCAAATCTCAGATTATCTCACTAACCATCAGCTTGTTATGTAACACCTCTGCCCCCCCCCTGTCTGTCTGATTACCGTATAACCTCCAATAAAAATTGCTACATCAATAGGAGTCAGGATATTATATTCTTATACATGACAATAATTGTCATTTGACCATGGGTTACATGTTACTAAAATCTGCCAATGTTTCCCTTGAAAACGGAAATTAATTTAATTAAGCTGACACAAGTTGTGAACACTTTAAAATAGCAAAACAGTGATAGAATAATAAATTATCTGCTTCTTGTTCAACTTTTACTTCATGAGTCACCCTGTGGAAGGTGTGATAGGGGTGAATAATAGACTTAAGAAAGTGTACAGTAAGAAACAGATTCTTCAAATATTTCAAGCCCATTTAATGGATTCCAACTGGTATTTTGACAGTTTCATCTAGCACAGAGTTATGAGAGCCCCTCCTGGACTATTCATATGCACAAACCGCCCCCTGTCGTATGGAGAAGGAAATTCTCATCACTGCTGGCTATAGACGTTCATCAGCTAGAATGTACATCATAACCAAGAGGCGTGGGTGGGGTGAGTAGGCAGAAAGAATAAAACGTCAATAAAACCTCCCCTATCCGGTAAATAATCACAAAATAGGCAGGCGCCACCTATAGACAATGATAGGAAAGGGCTAGTCCTAGATAGCATCTATGCATAAGACTGAAATACCTTACAGTTACACAGAGAACGTATTATATATATAGCTTTCTGAGAATATAGGCAATTTACAGAAGCAAGAACCGAAGATAGTCACTTTTTTCCCAAGAGATTATCTTCGTGAATATCTTCAGAGGGCATTAGGAATTGACCAGTGTCAGGAGATGTGTGATATATCACAGATATACGCCTGTGTGATGTGACTGAAACATACATGTATGCCTCCAGTGGACAATTCCTGATTGGTTCAATCAGAGCTGTTGCCAAGAAATATCTCTTGACAATAAAAGTGTCCAACTTTTTAAAGGTCAAAACAGGGCAAAGGGCGCCATAAAATGTCCGGGGAGGGGGGGGGGGGTAGTATAAGGGGGATCTACAAAAGTTGAAATCAAAGGTATTTTTAATTTTGTTTCAAACAGAACTTTAGCTTTTTAGATAATGGTTGTGTTTCTGCGGCCCTAAAAGCTAGAGGAAAACATTAGAATTGTGTCTGCCAATTCATCATTCAACGATCACAAAATCTTCTGCGAACTAAATAAGAAGGATTTGAATATTTCAGGGGTCAGAAATATTGCTGTAGTGCCATGCTGTTTGACAAACTATACAATTATGGTTCGAGGTCAAACCACCTTTAAATGCCTGCAAACTTATAGCAAATGTCACAATGGAGGGTGCAAACTGATCGAGACACATTAGAAAACCGGACCCGTCATTAAGTCCCATGTAACCAGGGAACCCCAAACTGTTCAGTTCAGTTGACCTTACAGCTGAGCTCGTGTAAGAGCGTAATAAAATATGAAACCCTCAAATGTCTCCCTTTTCTGTCCACACAAACCAAGTCTAATTTATATGCAATATTAGATTATATGATAACTAATGAAATTAGGAGGGTACAGCTGACCAGAAGGCAGGCCCATCTTTACATCATGTTAGGTGCTCTTTAGGATACCAGTTATTAGTGTCTATTGTTGCTTCCCCAGCCCTGATTGGGGCGGCGCATGCGCTCTTGTTATGAATAGCAACTTCCTTTTACGTGGGCACGCCCCATCAAGAGCGGCGGGGGTCTCTGATGGAACAGCGGAAGGTCAGAGACTACAAATATTCCTCAATATAGATCCTAAAACCTCTTACATAGCTTCAGCAGCACATGAAGGCGGGGTTAGTCTAGAGGGGAAGTGACTACTGCACAGGACTTATGAATCATTAATCAAGGTAAGGGCATCGCCCGATATCAAAGAAAGGATTTACGAGACTTTCACAGGGGAAAAGTAGATGAAAGTTGAGTGACTATTTACCCGGTTCATAAAGGGGGACATATCATGATATGATAGATTCCTTTAACTTAACACAGGCAACAGTGGAAGATACCACCGTTAGGTGAACTGCGGTTTTGAGATAATTATTAATATGATCGCTTATACGTTAATGTAAAAGCCATGCCTGAATAAAGTTCTTTACAATAAAAACCCACCATTATACATTTTTACCAGGAGAGAGAAATGGTGTCCCCCACCCCCACCCCAAGAAATGATCACCTTAAAAAGGGAGAAGGTAGAAAAAATCTCGTCTTTCATACTATTGATATACCGCAGCAAAAACCGTTGATGAATGAGGACAATGGCAATGGATTATTCCTTTCCTACTCGAGTAAGTTGGAGACAGAGAAGAAATGATGAGGGCCCAGTGGGGGACAACAATAGCACCTCATCAATAGGGCACTTGCATGGCCGCCAATTTGAATCTTGATTCACATGATATTATGGGAGTTGTATGTCAGTGTAAGATCTATAGAAAAATATGCCATGTTCAGGATGGAAATTTATCGGTGCTCCAATGTCAATATCCACGTGTTTTACATGTTGCCATAACACAAGCCTCCATCTTTCCCATCATACATTTGGTTTTTATAGATCATGTATGCAGGTTGTGATATTGGTGAAAAGATTCTTGCAATTTTGAATAAAAAATATGGCTAAATATTTGTATGTCAGGCCAACGAGTAAACATTAAAGATAATAGGAAAAATGAGTAGGCTGCAGATTGATATGTTTCATATGCTTCAAATTGAAGTGTTGGATATGATCAAATGGAAAAAACTGACTGACAATTAGTCAACAAATAAATCACTTCATGATTCTTGCTCCTTTTTGCGAAATCAGTCTAACCTTCTACCGGAGGGCCCAGATAGCATCTCCCATCCCCCATGCATGCTTGATCGCACTTTACCCATAACATCTCTTAGGCTGTCACCACAAGGTGTAGGGTTACTGAGAGTGGGGCTCTTGAACTTGCACTATACTACTAACTGAGAAATTTGGGAGGATTGAGAAATGACACATATTTATGAGTGGCCATTTCAAGCACTGTTTATATCTCTGTGTAATTTATATCTTCAATATTCACAAAAGAATAGGACAAATATTTAAATATTTTGGAAATAAATTACTATTCAATTAATTCAATTTCAATACAAATCCAGGTCTATATCTTGTCTGTCTAGTCCCTCATAGAGAGCCTCATGCTCCAAACATGTGTTAGTGGTTGAGGGCCGGTGAGGCACCGGCCGCTCTGTGGTCCCTTCTTACCGCATACCAATTTAATCCCCAAATTTGGTTGCTCAAACCCCAGTAGTTGCTAGGACTGAAATTTTACAAATGAGGAGCACAGGTCCCGCGCTACAGATGTTCTGAACCCAATTCTCAAGTTATAACCAGATTTATGCAATATTTAAACAACAGTGAAAGAAACTTTACTAGCACCTTCAAAACGGATAATGCACTGGGATACTGTGTTTTAACAACCTCGGGTAAAAGGTTAACCGAAGGGACCGTAAATCCTTTGATTCTGGCCCATTAGATAACAAGATCAGGTACAGAAGCTTGTCAGAACTTTCACCGCTCATGAGTAAAACCTCTTCTCAAATGTCCTCTCGCTGGTCAGACCTGAACTTAATCCATCCCAGCATGTATGGTGTAACAGACATGCACAGCGGCACATGCAATTCCCCTATTGGTGGGTGGAAGAGGCATGGGAGGCAGCAGAGAACAATGCCAGGCCCCAGCAGGAAGAGAATACAATGCTACAAATAAACTTCCACAATCCCAGCCGCCTCTCACAATGTGTGGGAGAAGTTGCCAGAAAATGTACAATTCGCCCACACCAATCTCCACAAATTTCACAAATTTAAGACAAAGGAGAGGTTTAAATTACAGTCCAAAAGAATTCCGAACAGAATTTTTTAATCAAGGCAATATCAAATGTACTGAGTCATACCTAGTATTTATCATTTATCAGCCTAATTCATCAGAATTCAATTAATTTGCAGAGCTGGCGATGGTACATTTTCTGACGACTTCAGCCATACGTTTTGTCCTGTCAATCTTGTCAATGAGACGCAGGAGTGAACATAAAATGACGTCACTAATTCAGGGCAATGAAAAAGCTATGCAATGCAATAAATCTGGAAACTCATTACAACAAACTCATTTGAACAAAACATGATTAATTAAAATATAGACCAAATTGAAATTTCAAGGGAATTCGATTGGAAAATCAGGCGATGAAATATTAATGATTATCAGCGTACATATTTAATTACTGAAATAGGATTTCATTCCTGGGAGAATTCTCTTATCGAAAGTAATGTTATTATTATTGATCTATGAGAAATCTGAATCATGAAAGACAAATAAATAATCAAATTCAATTCATGCCATGGGAAGGATGAGCTAATGTCCCATTGTGCTTTGCTTGGCTGACAATTTTCACATCTTTCTCATTTTTTGGGACTAACGCAATAAGTCCGAGTGTGATATTTCACTTAATGAATAAAAAGCAGAAGAGATGATTCAAAGGGATATCTACTCCTCAGCTGCCATGTCAGGTTATCCCTATTATTAAATGAATATGTCACTGAAAATACTTTAATAACTTAGACCACAAAAAAGGGTGATGTGCACAGTAAATTCTGCTAAAGTAGGCTGAAAATGACAAATAGTAGGAATATTCGAATATAATTTGTTACTGTACTGATTCAAGTGATGTGTTCGGTTATGTTCAACTCTATTTTTAACCTCATTTGTGTTTACAATTTGGGTTATCAGAAAGGTTATTCTACATTTTTACCCGCCCATATATGAGTCTCAGTCAGGTCGTCACAATATGTACAATTACCAGTTCTACACATTCAGAAAATGCTGCTAAATTAGGTGGCAATATTAGAAATACTAGAATTTACCTGAGTATATTTGCTATTGCCTTGATTAAAAATATATGTTATGTTGAAATGTATTTTGAGTAACATTTCTGTCTTAAATCTGGGTTATTTGAGAGGATTTGTGAAGGTGACTTTAGCCGAAGACATTTTTAGCCAATTTCACCCTTATATATAATATATCAGGACGGGATCAAGTGACTGCATTACCAGAGGCGACCAGAGAGTGAGTGTGCAGGTGGGTGTGGGCGGCCTTTAACCCCATCCATCCCGGGTCCAGCAGCAGGCAGAGTGGGGGCATGTTAATAACCCAGGTAATATAACATAGCAAACTATATTATGGCTATATAAGTGCAGCTATATTTATCTTCACCGGAAAAATTAGTATTGGCAGCGCTCGGGATGTTGACTTGTGTGGAGAGATGCCAATGTCAGGGAAGGGAAATCTTTATTGCATAAGCCTGGAGGACGGCTGGGGAAGGGGGAAGGGGAGGGGGAGGAGAAGAAGAAGAAGAAGAAGAAGAAGAAGAAGAAGAAGAAGAAGAAGAAGAAGAAGAAGAAAGAGAAGAAGAAGAAGGAGAAGAAGAAGTAAAGGAGCAGGAGGAAGAAGGAGAAGATGAGGACGTGAGGAGAAGAAGAAGAAGAAGAAGAAGAAGAAGAAGAAGAAGAAGAAGAAGAAGAAGAAGAAGAAGAAGAAGAAGAAGAAGATGTTTTCACACCATACTTTTGTGAAATTGGTCCTATCAGGGTGAGCGAGGAAACACGGTAACGACCTGCTCTTTTTGAATATAAGCAATGGTTCTTTTACATGCGTATAAGCAATGGCAGCTATACACAGTCAGCATGCACTGGGTGGGAGGCAAAATGATCCTTTAGTAAGTCGGAAGAAGAGGAGGACAAAGTGTATCGTCCAGTATAGGGGTCAGGTCCTCAGAATATGTACAAATGAACACCACTACACATTTTGTAAATTCCGCTGCAAAATTAGGCGAAAAAATGGTAAATACGACGCATATCCGAGTATATTTGGTATTGTGGTGATAAAGAGATCTATTTCGTTATGTTGAACTATATTTTCAACCTCATATTTGGGTTAAATTTGGGCTTTTCGAGAGAACTGGTGAAGGTGAATTGTACATTTATAGGCGACTTCACCCTTCTAGAATCTATAAATTGTAAAGTCTGTGTGACTAATGCGGCCCTCCAGATATAGAACAGGAACCAGAAATCATTTTCGTGAGATCCACTTCCTTGGGGAGGAAGTTTGTGGGTGCGTTTCCGCGAGGCAATCTTTGATTTGCAATATCCGGATATCCGGCTAACTGACGCTGACTGCGTCGCTGTGACGTAGACACAGGAAGGTGCGTGTCAATACACATCCATGACATGCTGGAATTCACCAAAACACTTTCCCTAAATTACTGGGACAAGCTAGAATTATTGCTCTGGTGTACTCGGGGCTTGGCCGGGCGGTTACACGGATACCGATAGTCGATTCCCATTGATGTGAGCTTAAGGGTTAACACTGCACTCTCAGTTAACATCAGTCAAAAACTACTTTTCTACTTTTGTCAGAATAGGGAATGTAACATCGCAGCCGGAATAAGAAGCAATTTGTGAATATAGGGTTACTGTAGTAGTTTATTCATAACTTGAGCCATGGTTTCGGTGTTTTATAACCTTCATAACTTGTTTGTTGTCTGAGAATATTGCCATCTAAAAGTAATTTCACCACAATTTGCGAGGATTTTTCCTAAGTACCGATTCTACTTCAAATTCTTCTATTAACAGAAAACAGGAGCAAAACACTGATAAATCCAGTCATATAAGTCTTAATATGAGTAAATTTAAACAGATTTCTTTTGTATTAAAGGCTGGAATGCAGGATTAAACGAATAATGCAAAGCGAGCGGTGTCAATATTCTTGATATCATAAACGTAATTGACGAGAATCGGTGACGACGGTAAATCAATGGCGGTGGAATATTTGCCTATATATTTTGACATTTTGACAGACGGCTGACCGGTGAAAAATAGATATTAAATTAGTTAAAAATTACAGAGGAAGACCGCCTTCGGGCGACCTGTGGTAGATTGTAGTATTTATGTATTGAATATGCTTGTAACTCACTGAACCTGAAAAAAAAACTTGTTAAAAAAAATATTACATAGATCAATGAAATTTATATTTTACTAGGCCGCCCATAAAGTTCGGTGAATTATGATAATGGATCAATTATATAATTATGTAATTATCGCATTATTGTGTAATAAAAGATAGTAGTGTGTACATGGAGAGGACGAATTATGTGCAAAGGGAAGGGAATTGACAGGCAGAAGGCAGAAGTGGAAGAGTTGGCCGGGAGACATGTAAGTAGCAGCTGGCTAGAGCAAGCATCAATCATCAATGTGCACACACATGTGATAGCGAGATTTCCCTGAGAAAATACTCTGCAGTCCACATCTATCACAAGTGGGGGAAGTCGCCTGAAAATGTACAATTTACCTTCACCAATCCTCTCAAATATCACACATCTAAAACAAAAATGAGGTTCAAAATACAGTTCAACGCAACCGAACAGATCTTTTCAAACAACGCAATACCAAATATACTCGGGCATATCTAGAATTGATTATTTTTCAGCCCAATTTAGCAGAATTTACCAAATGTGTAGAGCTGCCAATTGAACATTTTCTGACGATCTGATCCATATAGAAGGACAGCAAGTGGAACATCTAAATATTGACAAACCGAGACGTCTCCTTTTTCTAAACCATTCATTTTAAGAGAGAATCAAAGTTGCACACTAGATATAACCGTACGCCAGCAGATGGTGTTTATAGTCTAAGTTAACGGAAATTACTATTTGAGAAGAACTGGAGTGATTATCTGACGCCGTGGAAGGTTCTGGCTATAAGGAGAATACTCTTGCACTAATTGAACCATCAGTGTCGTCATGTAGTCACGGCTCTATTACATGGCAACCATAATTATATTGTCAGCAATGTTCTCAATATTCTCAGCATACGTCATTCGAATTATCTCGGACTAATGTTGTCCCATTATAGTTCAAAGCTGTGCTCTTATTCACCTGTTTTACTCTTTCTCTCTTTACTCTTAGTTAGAAAGCGGTACATGGTGGAAAACCTGGGAAATGTTACTTTCAGAAACATGTAACCCATTTGGAGCAATCTCAAATAAAGAATTTACGAAAAGAAATTACATTAAATGTCATCTTTATAAGTATGGCTTCCTCATGTGCCTGAACAATGACGTCTTTTAAATACACATTTATAACTGTCTTATAACAAGTTCAGTGTAATTTTGCTATGTTGTGGTATCGTTCTGAATACATAAAGGTTTGTGACTATAGTGAGTTTTTCACGAATTTTGATCCCTAGTATCTATAAGAAGAGTACGTCATATAAAAATGCGCCTTACTAAAGACCTTATTTGAGATTTTCTTTCATAAATTTAAACATTGCTGAGGTTATTTCTACCACTGTGCAGGCTCGCCCAGTACTTCTCCACTGTATATCGACCAGTGCAATAATTTCTGTATTTACCGGGGCGGGAGAAAACGTCCTACATACTTCTCTACACTCCTGTAATATCTGATTTTTCCGCACAATGCGCTCTGGCGGGAAAAGTCAATATTTATGCAGGAAAAATTCCCATTGCCCCTGAAAGGAGTTATCAAGGAAGCCGACGATACGGAGAGCACTGCGGTACGCCCCGACAGTCTGTGTTTAGGTATACAATGGGGGAAGTCTTCAGAGAATGTACAATTGACCTTCACCAACCCACACAAATAACCCTAATTTACGACAGAAAATATCCCCAAAATACACTACACCACAACCGAACAGATTGTTTAAATCAACCCAATACAAAATATACACATATATACCGAGTATTTATAATTTTCAGTCTAATTTAGCAGAATTTACATAATGTGTAGAACCATTTTCTGACGATAGGACCCTTAGGTAGACCAGAGTGAATCAATAGCACGCAGATGCAATTGAAGCATGAAAAGACACACGCCTCGATCTTCAAAGCTAAGCCAACAGATCGGTCACCCATAAGACTACACAAGATCCATTGGGAATCTGTGGAAAATCAATTTGTATGATGAATAACTGGTGGACTCAATGGACTGTACCAATATGAACCAGAGTGGACGAACATTCTGGAAAATTGAAATAATACCCATTCTAAAACCATCTTTGTTCTGATGATTTTTGTGCCATTCTGCAATCCTCTACATTACATTGCCTGTGTCACATTCCCATGAAAATCCCAAATTTAAACCAAAAATCAGGTTTAAAATATAGTCCTACATAACGAAATAGATCTCTTTAACCAAATATACTCAGATACCCAGTATTTATCATTTTGCCGCCTCATTAAGGAGAATTTACTAAATATGTAGAGCTGGCGATTGTACATTATTCTCACGACCTGACCCATGGATAGAAATAAAAGAAGCGTTTCATGTTGGGCAGGATGGAATGTGTGGAGAGCCTTGTGCCACCAAACTCTACCATCCACTCACAGCGGGTCAAGTTATCAGAAAATGTACAATCTACAGTTCTACACATTTAGTAAACTCTGCTAAATTAGGCTGACAAATTAGAAATACTAGGTATATCTGAATATTATCTAGTATCGCATTGGTTAAAAACATATATATTTGGTTATGATGAACTGCAGTTTGAACCTCTTTCTGTCTTCAATTTGGTTTATCTGAGTGGATTGGTGAAAGTGATTTGCACAGTCTCTGGCGACTTCGCCCATGCCTCTTGATAGTCAGAAAGAAAGGACAAATACAATCCTCACATATGACCTTGACCTTGGTATAAAAGTGCCCCCTACTGCGTGCAATATTTGCTCAGTTGAGTGAGTTCTTTCCTTGATCCACCGGAAGTAGAAACATTCTACCATCTAGCGGCGAGAGATGATGGCCACTCTAGGCTCACAGCCTTTCACATCAGATAAGGATATGTCAGTGATTGGACACCTACTGCTCTAATGGTTTTCCTGGCCCTGGAGTAGGGGTCCTAATGGGATTATAATGACATTTTGCAGTTTGGAGGGAGGCTTTCCCTCAGTTTGGAAGGACTCTCTTAACTCTGAGCCTAGACTGAAGAGGCTTTCCCTCAGTTTGGAGGGACTCTCTTAACTCCTAGACTGGAGAGGCTTTCCCTCAGTTTGGAGGGACTCTCTCAACTCTGAGCCTAGACTGAAGAGGCTTTCCCTCAGTTTGGAGGGACACTCTCAACTCTTGAGCCTAGACTGGAGAGGTTTTCCCTCAGTTTGGAGAGACACTCTCAACTCTAGCCTGGAAAGCCAGCATGGTAGCTACCTACCACCCCCATGACCATGTAGGTTTGATCAGACCCTAATATTTCCCCATTTATTTTAATAAAACCTGAACTACAGAGGAAATTTGTTGCCAAATGATTGCTTGTGGTGTGCATTAGCAGGTGAATGATACCAATCCGGGAATGTTGTCCCCTGGAGTACACCTTTAATCACCATAGCCTACATGTAGGGGGAACCACTAAACAAGGGACTAAAGGTAAAATATGCACCTAAATATTTGATGACAATAGCGGATTTGCATAGCCACCACTTTGAATCTTGATTCGCATGGAATTATGGGACTAATGGTACAGTATAAAATCTGTCATGTTCAGCATGGAATATTATCAGTCCTCTAACGTCAATATCCATGTGTTTTACATGTTTCCATAACACAAGACTTCATCTTTCCCATCATGCATTTGGTTTCCATTGATCATTTATAAAGCTATGATATTGGTGAAAACATTTTTGCAATTTTTGATAAAAATGTTGCCAAGTATTTGTATGTCAGACTTGAACTGAATCCGTCCCAGGATGCACTGTGACTGACATGCGCAGTGAGACATGCAACTCCCCTATTCCTTAGTAAAACGCTTTCTTTTGACAACACAATCACTACTCAAGAGGAGGGGAAAATGGCACAATTTTCTAAAATAAAATAAATAACTACAGTTGACGTGAATTGGGAATTTCTAAAGTCATTCAATTACTGTATACATGTCATGTGACATAGAAAAAGAGGAAATGGGTTTTCGGTCGTTTGTAGTTGAACTATTTAAAGTTGCCAATGTACTGAGTATTTATTAAGCTGTTTCAGGACGCACCAATTCCATTTGTTCATTGGGGAACAATGTTCAGCGCGTGAGGCAATTAAAAATTGACGAATCTGCCTTAATTCAATTGTGCCGGAATAAAGGGCAGGCGAAGAAACAGGTGCAGCACAGGACGAGGTAAACGATTACATGTATACGAGATTAAATAATGGGCTGAGAATGTATAGCTTGGCCTTGTAAAACGTAAACTTGCATGAAATACGCCATTTTGAGTTACTATCAGACAATGTCATGCGATATTCTCGTTATTTGAATAAAAACAGAGGAGAATTTGAAAATAGCTTTGTATTGTAAGATATGATATCGCCGAGGTACACAGTAAGGGGTGAAGTTGCCTGAAAATGTAAAATCGGCAGCTCTACACATTTAATAAAGTCGGCATAAATTAGGCTGAAAAATGATAAATATTTGATATACCTGAGTATATTTGGAATATATAACAGGTATATGAGAGGATTGCTAAAGGTGAATCATACACGTTCAGCAAGGTGACGTCACTCTAATACTGCAATACAGCAATACAAATGTAATGCAATGTAACTGAACTACAAAGCAGTACTGAATCCGGACATGAAGCATATCATGACATAAAGATTTTAACGCCTACAATTTCACGCCACTGTCTTCTATGGATAGTGTCTTAGCAAAGTTAAGATATCGCTGGCCAACTACTCAAGTGGCAAAAGTGATCCGCCTTTCCACGTGCACAAGCCTTCCCTGTGCATATAATAAAGGGTCAGATCGTCAGAAAATGTACACATGACAGCTCTACACATTATGTAAATTTAGCTAAATTATAGACTAGTTACAAATACTGGGTATATCTAATTACATTTCATATTGAATTGAATCAGAAAATCAGTTTGGTTATGTTGAACGGTAATCTTGCTAACTTCAGCAGAACTTCTATGTTAAATCTGGGTTATTTCAGAAGATTGGTCGATGGCAATTGTACATTTTCTGACGATCTGACCCACGCTATGAAGGGAGTGAGGGGATTCCCTTTTTTCATCAGGGGAATTTACAATAAAGTTTAATTTGGCGTGACTGTGTTATCGATCCCCAGCAAATACGGCTCGAGTCTGCTCTAACCCCAGTAATAAGCGGAGGATAACGACGCCGTGATTCATAGGCTGTGAGAAGAAATCACGTAAAGTGCGATCGATGAGGCGGAGAGGTGTGATCTATGGAGCGCCGTATGCTACCCAACTCTCAGTCAGACAAGGCTTAATCGCGCCGATTACGCGTCCATAGTTACACCAATTGAGTTTCCATAAACAAGGTTGGTGAGACTGGAGCCACTTGACGAGAATGAATGTTAAATCTATACAGTGTGACGTTTCTCCAGCTGCAGTTCGGATTGTCATCACCAGGGGAAATATATTATGTAATGAGTGAAGTCGTCTTGCATCGTACAATTCATCTTCAGTTCTCCCAGATAACCCAGATTTAAGACAAAAAGGAGATTTAAAATACAGTTCAACACAACCGAACAAATCTTTGAACCAAGGCAATCAGAAAACATACTCATACATATCTAGTATTTATCATTTTTCAGCCTAATATAGATGAATTTACTAGTGTAGATCTGCCGATTGTACATTTTCAAACGTCCTATATCCATGTGTCATGTCTATTTGGGCTGATGATGAACATCCGGTAAAAGACGAAGGTAGTTACAACGATCTATATTGAATTGTTTTTAAAGAGCTAAGATCTGTGGCAAAAGTACAATACGAGAATTAGGAGCGTGAACGGTGGAGTTAAATGGTGTAATGTTGCTTAGAGTCTGTCTTACTCTAAGGTGTAATGATTCTGTTCTGTGAGCGACTTCCGACAGCCATTTTTGATGTCATAGAAAAATGAGTCAGAGTCTTGTGTCACAAAAAATGGTATTTTTCAAATGTTTTTCCACGTGAACTCTTTTTATGAATGTTTTCATTTCAGCGGGGAGAGAGAGAGAGAGAGAGAGAGAGAGAGAGAGAGAGAGAGAGAGAGAGAAAGAAAGAGAGAAAGAGAGAGGGAGAAAAGAGAGCGGGAGAAAAGTGAGATGGGAGAGGGAGAGAAAGAGAGACAGACAGACGTACAGCCAGGCAGACAGACATAGAATGGTGTTATGACAGACAGCCTCAGAAAAAGGATGGGTAGCTCCGATACACACCAGCAAACCAGAACCAAAAGATAAGAATAATCAATACAAAGACCAATCATGGCACAATAAAAACCGTAAACGTGATAGCGCGACCTAGATATGTTATGATAACTGAGTTATGAGTTTGTGAATAGAACCCATTTCAGGAAGCTGGATTGAAATCATTTTTGTTATTAGACCAATTGTAGGTAAAACAGATGAATTCAAAAAGTGAAAGTCGCCATTTGACATTCACAATTCCGATACACGTGAGATGTGAGATGTATTTCTAAATAATTAAAAGATTTTCATCAGCACCATCATGGCATAAGCGGAAGATTTTTAAGGAATCGCTAACTTTTTACAAGGATGTAAATTTTACAGAGAAAGAAATTTGAAGAAAAGATTAGTCCAAAGACAAAAGCCATAATTTGCCTCATTGCGTGGACGAATTGGCTCAATTAGCGGATCGAATCGAATTCTGAGTGATTACCTTTTTTCCAAACCAGGCTTTTCGTTTCTAGTTCGTTCCTTGGTCAGATGCGCATGTTTCCGATCCATAGGACTTGATATTAATATTGCGAATAATAAATTGAGTATTTTGAGGTGTAGACAGCATCACTCAAGCTGTCGATGTTTCAGGTATTTTGTAGATTTATTTATCAAAAGATCCAATATTTTGACCTGTGGAGTGGGCTTCTATTAATCTACTATTTCCAAGACATTCTTAAGCATACGAAGAATGGAGTTGTATATTTATAAATACTGACACGAACTTGAAATTCGCATTAAAATGGAGAGAAAAAAGAAAAAGAAGTGGATACAAGGTTCATGTATAGCCCCCTCACCGCCCCCCCCCCCCCCACCCACACACACACACACTAACGAAGAAGCATTACATATATTCCACTGCACCAATTTCACTATATAGAAGACTTTATGTAGGCTCAATACTCCTTTTTCACTCATCTTCTATTAGCTATAGCCTTTCTTCTACTTTATTCATTCTCATTTCCTTTTCATATAAAATCTCAAAAACGGTTAGTGTCGAATTGAGATACTGTTGAAACAGAGTCCATGTGATACTGTTGAAACAGAATCCATGTATGCTAGCTTGATCTTGGATATTATTCTGCTAATGAAGAAATAAAGCGAAAAACGACAAAATAAACGATGTTGGATGGGTTGGGTAAAAGCAAAACGCTGTAAATAAAATCCCTTTCCGTCATAACTAGGGCAGTTCGTTTCAACCGAGAAGCACTTAAAACCATCGCGAAAATAATCATGAGCATTCCTTTATCTGAGAAAATGTGAGAGCCGAGTAATAGCCCACACACACATACACGAATTGGGCCCACGAATTGGGCTCACGAACGTTCGTACGAAATTATTGTGCCCACGATTAATCGTGGATGTTCACGAATTTCCGTGGACCCAAATTTGGTCAATTTTGCCACGAATTCAGTGGATTGTTCACGAATTTTGCCACGAATTCAGTGTGCTGCGAATTCAAAATTTCGTGGCATTGAATTTCGTGGCAAGTCCAAATTATTTATCTGATTCGTGTATGTGTGGGTCTGGCCACGAATTGTCGTGGCTTCAACATTAGTGTCTACGATAGATCGTGGATGCTGCCACGACAATCGAATATATTCGATTGTCGTGGGTGAGCCACGAATTTGAGCCATTTGGTGAGCCACGAATTTGGCACCATAGGAGTTAAATGAAAATATGTGGAAAAGTACACAAGTGATAACAATGAATTTTCGCATGGTTAAACTTACATATCCGATCTATATTTGGACATAAATATAGTTATTATGAGGTAACAATTCCACCAATTTGACAACATTTGGCACCGATGAATGGTACATATTTCTACATAAATGAGGATTTAAATTAGAAATAAATAAAACAAATATGCCCATAATGTTTTGAATCACTGTGTATGTCACAGGTATCGACATAAGGGTCAAAACGCTTTTTAGTTTGTGAAAATATTCCCACTAGAAGAAAAGTTACAGCCAAATAACGATTCAGTAATTTATTTTTGTTTAAAGAATTTTATTTTCACATTGTATATATAGAGGTTTTCAAAAATCGTGGGAAGCATTACTACCGAATTTGTGGCAACTACTAGATGCAAATTCGTGCCAGTGTGCGCCAAGTCGACACAAATTCAGAAAAATGTCTGAAATCGTGTATGTGTGCGCCAAAATTGGGACCATGATTTACACAAATCACACCACAAATTGGTTATGATTAGATCCACGAGTAATCGTGAGTCCCAATTTCGTGGCAGATTTTAATTCGTGTCTGTGTGTGTGGGCTTTAAGGTTCGCTAAATCAGATCGCACAGTTCCTATGTTAAACCCGCACTCTCAGAAACATTAATTTTGTCAAAAACTAAAGCTTTTTCTACTTGTGTTCCTTTTTCCTGCCCATATGAGCGTATTCGATCCAGATTTTTTAGGATTGTATACGGTTGTTTTTACTGCAGGAGTGGACCTTCCTAATATTAGATAAAAGTCCAAATTTATATTTCGGGGACCCGCTGAAATCCATTCCTGAGGTGGCTTCACTTATTATCGCTCACCGGAACTAGTTTTCTTTCGGTCAATTCGACTTCAGATTCTTGTATTTATATATATGGCCTGGAAGGCATTTGTTTAACGACGCTGGCACACCACTATTCGTGGATATAGGCCATAGGCCTTTACAATTACAGCTTTACGTCGGGGACCATGAATTTGGAATTTCGAACATTTTCTGAATGCCTTTCAAGTGAGAAACCTTTGGGAGGGACCCAGGATGAAAACTCACTCTACTCGGCACCGGCCTGGGATTGAACCCCAGACCTCCCGCTCGCAGGGCGTCATTGCTGAGAGAGAGTCCCACGCTCTCCCAACTAGGCCACCGCGGCGGTGAAACAGCAGTAAAATACGGATAGATTCAGTCCTACGAGTCATACTACGAAGTTCATGCGATTTTTTCCTGTCGTAATAGTTGAGATTGCTGCTTTAAAAGCACCACGACCGTAATAATGAGGATTGCTATAAATCTGAGACCCGCAATTCATGTGGAAGCAGACTGAGTAAGGTTTGGCTAAATCAGATCGCACAGCTCCTATTTTAATTCACACAGCACAGAATTAAGCAAGGGGACTCAATACAAGGTGTTATTTATGAGAAAATAATATAACTGCCCTCAGCTTTCATTAGCTTTTTTTTCAGCCACAAAATCGATAAACCAAGCCATTTCATTTGCACAGATGACAGAATTAAAACATCCGGCAAAAAGATCGATTTTATAATGTCCCAAAATAGGAGTCAGTAGGAAAAAGCAGACCAGCGCGGGCCAATGGAAAATCAGTCCCGGGGGCCGTTAACTGGGCATTTACAAACATTATCATTGTTATCTATGGCGACGCTGATTAATACAAAAAAGTATAGTGTATTTAAGTTAATTACAGCGATGATCTATATCATTGTCCAACCATCATTTTTTCATACAAGCCAGACACCCTTGGGCAGAACATGAAGCCAATATCTCGAAAGGTAAACGGACCAATAGGAGATTTGCATGTCTCACAGCGCATGTATATTACAGAGCATGCTGGGATGGATTCAGTTCATATATGACATACACAAATTTAACAACATTTTTATTGAAAAATGCAAGGATCTTTTCACCAATACTATACCTTGGGTAAAAGATGAAGTTTTCTTTTATGGTATCATGTTAAACATGGATATTTACATGGAATCGCTGTTGAATATGTCATGCTGAAGATAACATGTTTTGTAGAGCATTTACACTGACATACAACTCCCATAGTTTCATGTGAATCGAGATTCAAGATGCTGGACATGCAATCTCTTATTTCAAATAATAAAACAGGGATTTCTATTTTGGTACCGAATCCAATTAATTGGAGAAACGTGAATTCAGAAATTGACTAATTGCAGTGTTCAATGTTAAACTAAAAATCTCCACAGAGTAAGGTCAAACGAAATTAGTCCAATACGTTCATTGTCACGAAACTAATTCAGTTAATAAGTGGTCCGTGCAAGCATAGGTAAGGGCTAGTTAAAGGAGATAACTAGCATACAACTCACAACCACTGAAGGGGTCGTTTTCAAAAAGGGGGAACTCACAAAGGAATAGAAGAGGGTAAAACCAGATGGACAGGAAAGAATACATGTTAAAAATGGAACGAAGTTGTTTTGATTTCCCGAATATAAGCTTCATTACATGCAGGCTAATCTACATGGGACCAGAATTAGCCTCGCTGTTGGCTTCAAAACCTACAGATTTTGTTCAATTCAACTAAATGCATTTGTGTCATAGTGACTTAATGTAAGTACGACATGTAATTATATTTCCAATCACAAAGTAATCGGCTACAGGGGGCACTGAATAGAAATAGAAAAATTAGTCTATCGTCGAAAAAAAACAATTTTGAGATACCATCGTATTTAAAAGAAGAGATCAAGGGAATTCCAACGATGTTAACCAGTAATATATCTTATAAGTACTTTGATAAATCATGTTTTAAATAGTAGATGTATTTTGCAAATATAATGTTTAGATATAGGGAACTGTATCCTAGTAGTATGAATAGTACAACAGGCATATTTACAACTTCAATATTATTTTATGTTGGAACAAAAAGTTAGCAATATTTCTGGATGATCAATCACTAGTAAAGTAATTCAAAATACCTCTTGAGTTGAAATTCATGGATATGTTCAATAAAGTCATGTAATTTGATACATGTATTCATGCTACTAGCAACACCAAAGACCAAAAATGAGACCATTCCTACAAAGAGATGCTGCGAATAAAACACCTTGAAAAGTATCAATTTTGAAACATCAATTTTGACACAATTTTCTGTGACACATCACATGTAAGCATGCAACCATTCTCCTCATGCCCACAACTCGACCTCAGCCCTTAGCTACAATACGACATCACACAATATATAATGGATGGATCTGCTTAAATATTGATAATCTGATCGGTTGTCAGTTATATAGGACCATTAAAGACCAGTCTGTGATGATGCCAGGGATAACCTTCCTCCCGGTGGGAGGGAGGTGCTGGAGGTTGGGGAGAAGTCAATTACTGGGCCGGGGCGTGATGTTCGTGGCCTGTCCATGAACATCGGCACATAATCACGATTTATTTCTCCTGCTAAAGTGGAACGCGCGCCGGCTGGGAAGACGTGAAGGGTGGACTGGTGAACCACTCAATATAGATTTGCAAAGTCGCTCACTAGTTACTTCGTTTTTGTGAACTCGATCACTCCCCACTTTTAACTTTCTCAACAACAAATTATAAAGTGCAAGATTTATTTACTTTCTGAAAGAGGGCAAAGGGTAGTCACAGTGAGTCGTGAATATATATAAATCATGTGTAAATAAATGCTTTTAATTAAGATTTAAAGTTTGAAATAGCGCTTTTGGACAGAAGATATTCCCAGCTCATTTCAGTTGGAGTTGGTCAGGGAAAAATATACAGTGAGAAACTGGGAATCTTCGGAATTTTCCATGCCATTTAATACTAGATTGCAACAGGATTCAATGCCCATGAGATGGTTTTCCAGTCCCTTGTTGGGTATGATTGTGGTGGGAAATTAGGTTGAAAAATGATAAACACTAAGGTATATCTGAGATATATTTGGTATTGCATCGATTCAGAATATCTGTTCGGTTGTGTTGAAATGTATTTTGAACCTTATTTCATTTTTTCTTGAAATAGGGAGAGGGGGCTTGTCGTCTATGTTCTGAATAAAAACGTTTCCAAAAAAAAATAGGGTTATTTGGGAGGATTGGTGAAGGTGAATTGTACATTTTCTGGCAACTTCACCCTCACATATAATCAGATATATTATATTGATGTTGTGGAAATATCATACCCTTATGATGCCAGGTGATATATTGAATAAACACACATCGTCCTTGATGAGGGGACATGAGAAGTCCTACACTATCTCCAGGCACTCTTTTAAGACCTAACAAGAAATTATTCACCGAGAAATCCTTCCGTTAATCGAATGACATTAAATCATGAAATGTTTTTGACGAGACCCAGGGAAAGGTAAAAGTTTTCCTAAGGGCTTTCTCACGGACATTAGATTTCTTTTCGTCAATTTTCTCAGCAGCTATGAGTTAATGCGAAGTGTATGGTTGCAGTAAAATGTAATAAAACACGGACATGACCACTGATTACAAGGTCAAATTGTGAAGGACATTGTTAACCAGAAGCCATATAGCTGTACATGGGTGAAGCCACCTGAAAATGTACAATTCGCCTTCACCAATTCTCTCAAATATATCCCAATTCTAAGACAACCATGAGGTTCAAAATACAGTTCAACATAACCGAACAGACTTTTTGAATCAATTCAAGACCGAATATATACTTAAATACTAGTATTAATCATTTTCAGTCTAAATTAGTAGAATGTACCAATTGTGTAGAGCTGCCGATTGTACATGTCTGACGATCTAACCCGCATAAGCCAATGCAGGCAGAGAGCGCCCAATGACTGGCTAGCCCCACACAATGGGCTAGCGCTCCATTAACTGGTTGTGTTAGGTCCAAACTGGAGGCATGACTCAAATAATTACTGTATAGCCAGCCCAGGACTGGTGTCCACGATGGCTGTCCAGCCTCTCAGTCCCACTTTAGCCGCACACAAAAGGTGCAGACAGAAGCCATTGATCCTGGGGCTTTAGAGACCATCAAATATTGCCATTAGTGCTCACTGGGGTTAAATGAATTATTGGAGGTCCTTAGAGGAGAGAGGGAGAAAGAACAGGACCGGATCTCCTTCTGCAGGAAGGAAAGGTGGTGGTGTGGTGGTGGAGGTGGTGGCATTCTCAGCTATTAAGACAAACACAATCTTACTTGTGGTTTACTCATATTATGACTTACAAGACTAAATTCATCAATATTCTGTTGTTTGTATTTTTTTATCAATGACAGATAAGCCACCGCAGGAAAGGAGCTCAGCTGACCACCAAGATACAAATGGGAACCTTTATAAAGCACCGTAGCAAAAACAACCCGACTAAATCCTTTTAGCCTAATGACTTTTACATAGATTGAAAAAGAACGGAACAACTCTGCACTGTATTGACATCTTCGAGTTTGATTGATATAAATTATATGATCATATATATATATGATTTTATTCTTCTTTGTATAACTTAACATAGGATCTAATATAATGTGGTATTCATGAATAATTTGTTGTGACATGCTGAGAGCATTGTGATAAAATGCTGTCAATAAAGAACAGAAACAGAAACAAACGTAGAAAATCTTTAGTTTTTGACCGACATTAACTGAGAGTGCAGCCAGTTTTTTGGCCACTTTTCTGTTGCTTTGAGATGTTTTTTTCAATAAAACCTATTCAAGGTTTTCAAACCTATTCATTCGGCTGGCAAATTTTTCAAGTTATATTTCTCCAAATCAGCTTTAATTACTATGGACTAATAAATATATCTCCTTGCATCATTCATTAAAAATACAATTTATCATATAATGTATTATGTGTACATACAGGCAGAATGTCACACATGACATAACCACAGGACAGTAGTCAGAAAATAGACAATAAATGGAGAGAAAGGAACGAGGTGCTAGTAATAGTAATTTTGCTGTGCAATTTCGTCCAATAAACATTTAATTACTAGCATGGAGTTCCAATCACTATGCACCAAACATAGAGGTATTCTTTGTGTTTGGTTTCAAATCGTCATAAGTATCTAAAAGCTAAAAGAAAACCCAATTCGAATTTGTATCATACACAAATATGTTAGATATATTTCTATTGCACTCCCTTTATCACACCTCTCAAGTGGAATGCGCATATAAAAATGTACCGCTTACCGCTTAAATTAGTCTGGATTTATTTCATCTCATTACATTACTCACTCATTACTTGATTGTAAAGTATTAATGATTTTGTAGTTCTTTGATTGTTTAATTATCCATCCTCGCTCCCTCTATGATTTTTGAATAATTTCTTGTATTATCTCAGGGCAAAACGAAAAACATCTACGGATAAGCGTGCTATAAAATTCTATTAAAAGATTCCTGAATAAATAAATTTGTACCAAAACAAAAACAAATGTATGCAGAATGTCTCCACATGATAACAGGACACTCGTAAAAATCTAGAAACTTAAACACCTGAGTATATGTGGTACAAGTCCATAAGAGAAAACCTTGTGGATACAAGAGTATGGCGCGCCATTTACACGTGTAAATAATGGTGTGCTGCAGGTCTATGAGCCGCTCCCAACCCCTCATGTAGAGACAGATGAGCTGCTCATTATTTATGCACAACCCAATCATTCTACTTCCAGCTCCCTTCAGGCAGCGGCAATGGGTCCAGCCCTACCAATCATTCATACTTGTACGGCTCAAGTCAGCACAACATGTACACCTTCAGCAATCCTCTCAAATAACCAGATTTAAGACAAAGATTAGGTTCAAAATACACTTCAACATAAACCGAACTTTTGAATCAAGGTAATAATGTACTCAGGGTTCTGGTATTTACCATTTTTGTCAGTAGAATTGAGCAGAATTCACTAAATGTGTAGAGGTGCTGATGGTAAATGTGTAGGTGGCCTGGCTCAGTACCAGAATCTACTAGGCTGTGGTGCAGCATGGAGGCATACATATCACACAGCCATGTCATCGTAGGCATATGGGCAGGGAAATGGTAACGAAATGAATTTAGCAAATTCTGCAAAATAAGGCTAAATACTGACAAAGACTGGGTACATCTGAGTACTTTTGGTATTGCACTGATTCATAATAACTGTTTGATAATGTTGAACTGTATTTTGAACCTGGATGTTACCAGCAAGTCTACCCTGGCCTAAAGCACCGCCAATATAATTACTCTCTTATCTATTCATATCTGTAATATCTTCTCCTATTGTAGAATTGAGGGATTTTAGAGGGTACATGTAAGCAAGACTAATTCTGGGAGTGGATAGGAGGGGGGGGGGATCCCTCAAAATAAGCTCAATTCTGCCACCAATATAGTTATATATGCGAACTCTGTTAGTTATTCATACCTGCAATATCTTCTCATTGGCTAATATATTTAGCAGTGACCCATGGTCACGTGACTGACCTCAATGCTATTGGCTGTGATCTGCACTAGTGACCTACAAAGTACACCAAGGACAAGGGGTAGTAGAGATACCCATTAAAGCGACCATCTCACTATGCGACCAAGAATCACAGGTGCCACAGGTGGGCAACTAAGTGGGACTGTACTTACAGTAAAACCTCTACTTGTGGATTCATGTTTAATCCGGTCACCCCGCCATTAATTAGGACAGGGTCAGTCCAGATGGTTTTCTATGCATATTCTCTCCAAACACCGAACACCTCGCTATTACAGATACCTGAACCCAGTCCCAAGGGTAGCCATAGTAGAGAGGTTTCAATGAATACAGCTTCTTGATCTTGGCCTATAAACATAAATACGCAAGTGAAGAAATTCTACCTTCTAAATATGTTCCTTCAAGATCTAATTTTCCGTTGAATTTAACAAGGAAATTGTCTGTCGTATTCCAAACCCATCTTAGTAATCAGGATCTAATTATAACAAATTCGCCCCATTCCATGGGAAGGCAGGATGAAAGTTTGTATAATGATGTGCAAGTGTTCACAGCAGGCAGATCAGAGGCTCTTTATTGCAACGCATCAACAAGCAAAGTAGGAAAGGAAAAACAATTATGACAGGGATGAAGGTCGAGTAATGCCAGAAATACTGAGAATTTTCAAGAAGAAATTTAGGACCTTTACCACCCGGGTACAGAATATTTTTTTCTAATCTAAAAGCAAGAATGTTGATGATCAAAGATCAGAATTTTTATTTTTTTGTAAATTTTGACGCCAATTGGCCAATCAGATTTTAAGGTATATTTTGTGTGCAATATGTTGGCTTAAGTGGTGGAATTTGGGAAGTTTTCAAAAATAAAATACTGAACACTTGCATCCCTTATAAACGGTTTTGTTGATAATTTATCAACAAAATCGTTTAGCAGTTTTCCCTCATTGTACAGCGCTAAACTGTCTTTGATGTTAATGAGAAAATGCTTCTAAGCGCTGGACGTGGAACTGGGAGAAACAGGCAGAATAAAGCTGCGAGTATTATAGAGAGGAGAGGAAGGAAGTCTCTCATATGAATGCACTCCCACCACCATCTCAGGCATAATGGAGGCACATTCATCTCAATACAAGTCAAACACCTAAGTGGTCATCCATTTCTTATAGCAGAGCCTCCCGGCAGTGATTGATTACAACCTATACATTTATTGGTTTTCCCATATAAGCAGATCAATAACCTCCTCGCTTACCTATATTATCGATATTATCGCTTGATGGAATCGAATTAACCCATATCTCTAATTTTACGTGAGGGAAATCACAATGGAATTCCCTGCATGGCAAATATTCAGCAGCAGAGAAGTAGTGGTTTAGTTTTACAACCATTATGTTAGAGAATGTATATGGATTGTTTTAGCGGGTTTCTGTAACATTCGACTCGACTCTTGACAAGTGGTTCATGAGGACATAGAATGAATTTATTTTAAATGATGGTTGGGTATATACGTTATTGTAGCTCATGCAATGCTTCTTTCCCTTTAATTAAATTTAATTAGGTGTCAGGGGAAGACCGCCTGTGGGTGACCTGAGGCATATTAGTAAAATAATATAATTGTCATACACTGGAAGACCAGATTATTATCTGAAGTGTATCACCAGTTTTGTAACATATGTAGTCTTTGCAAAATAACGAATTCGTTACTATTATATATAACTGTTTAACCTGCCATACCTGAATAAAGATCTGAATTTTTTTTAAAAACATAATGTCCTCTATGTCATTATACTAGTAGTTAAGCTATTATACATTTTTTTCTTTTGATTTGTTATTGCTTTTTTATTATTCAAGTGTTATTGTGTTGTTAGTAACATAAGAAAACGTTCAGTAAGTAGGACATTTACTGGAAGACCTGTGCTCTCACAGGTACAACTACCCATTGTCATAACATCAGGCAATAACGAATATTTGATTTGATTTGAATATGATGGAGGGACGCAGGAAGAAATTATGTTGTTTGCGTCAGTGGGAAGAATGAGACTGAATGGAATGCGGGCCACAGAAAACCATTGTCATCAAACACAGGCGATTCCCATAGCGGCCGAACAACAATACGGTCAGAGTCAGAAAATGTACAGTTGGTAGCTTGTACACATTTGAGTAAATTCTGCTAAATTGAAAAATGAAAAATGATCAATTCTACGGATATCTGAGTATATTTGGTATTGCGTTGATTCAAAAACAATCTGTTCGGTTGTTTTGAACTGTATTTTGAACCCCATTTTTGTTTTTAAAATGGGCTATTTGGATTGGCGAAGGCCAATTTTACATTTTCAGGCGATTTTACCAATTAATGCAAGCATAATCCATTTGCATAGACAGAATTAGAAAATGAGGCCTGTGTTATGGTGACAAGAGGCAGTCGCAGCAAGCGGTTTGGAGATGCGAGCACTTGTATGGAAATGCAATTACTTGAAACTAAATTAGTTTTGCGTCGTGTATCGAATGAGGCAAATCTTGAGAGAGAGAATAATCCAATCGTCAACCACTTCATGTTTCTGCACATTATAACCGAAGCACTTAATGGAAATCGATGGGTTAAGCACAAATTGATATCTTTCTGTTTGAGATCTTTATCATTTCTTATCACTTCTCTATACATGTTAGAATAGCTGTGACTGCCTCAATGAACTTGGTTTCATGTATTGATGCAAGTTCCACAGCGAGAGTCCTTCAACGAAGTACTTTCAGTATTCAGTAATCAGGAATGAGAATCTTATCACATATTCTATTCTGCAAAGGTATGCATTTCGACAGAGAGTAACGTTGAATAATGTATAATGCATGTATTCATAGTCCGAGAGGAAGCATCCTCCTATGTTTTTGAAGTAAAGAATCGAAATAGAAAAAAAAATAACTACATGTTCGCAGACCATCAGTTGAAACTTGATTTGAAGGTTATAATATAATTGTTAAGAACTCTCATGGGTTAACATTTTATGGTAGTGATTTCTGTTTCTTTAATTCTTGTTTAGTTTACCGTTTATACTTTCCATAATAAAAAAAGTGGGAGTAATTAGCAATTCCAAACAGTGATTCCTAAGTCATTTACATGTAGCCTCCCAAACAGGCTTCCCAGATGAAAATTTTAAGTAATTTTGAAACTGGACGAGCACAACCGACCGCTATTCGGTACGAATAGCTTTGCTATGATTATAAAGTCATGTGACCGGTTGACCCCCCGAGAGGAGAAACGTATATATACCGAGACTGTCTTCCGAAGGCCTGTTTCAGTGCTTTATTTTTTTATGGAACTTTCTAACCGATCCCAGAAGCTAGAGTCAGTCAAGGGTAGCCAAGTTCAAATGGGAACATGTGTTACTTACTGAATAATTAAAAAGTTATCGCTAACCGCAGATTCGAATCGAGAGCTCTCAGCAATGGCCGCCATAACAAAACTGAAGTAGATGGGAAGAAGCGACTACGACTCTAAGCCAATCATATCATCCGATTCGGTCACGTGACCATGTGCGCAATGACGTCATATATAGCGGCAGGTCGGGGAAGCCCTCCGATCAGAGAAACAAAGCTGACATAGCCTTTTGCAGGTAGAAAATCCGGGATAATCATTTATTCCATTAAAAAGGTAACGAAATATAGATTCTTCTGCTAAAATCGTAGTGTCTGCTGGTCGTTGGGTTGGTGGAACCCAGACGACCTGAGCAGACAAACTCAAACGAGAACGGGACTCGGGAGCCATGCCGTAACTGGCGTGAGCCAAGCAGCTAGAAATAGTTTAGTAATCAGGATTCCCGGCTGGTTTTCAAGGGCCGTTTTCGCGACGATGCTTCATTTGTATATATAAAAACAATATTAGGCGGTCAGAAATTTAACCAAACTATTAAAACAATCCAATTCAAGGCGGTACACTTTTCTGGATACTGTAATTGTTAAGAACAATTAATAAAAGGAGATGTTGGGACTCTACTGAAACTCAATCATGTAAATCATGTCCAACATACATAGGGATCCATCCATGAAGAATATAGCATCTATTGAACATAGGGACAACTATACAAAAATTCAAGTTTCCAATAACTTTTCTAAGCAGGTAAACAAAGCCAACTAAAGAATATTAAATATGCAGTCCTCCTTGGCAGGCGTTGTTAGGCTCTGACCTTTCATCTTGTGGTAAGCGGTAAATGTCAGTGGCTTTCCTGGTTCCACTTAAGTGGGCCCCAATAACCTGCTGCTATAGTCAGGGAGGTGCCAGCTATTTGTCACCATTACATCGAGAAGGGCTTTTTCACTGCAGTCCGTCCTTGTGTGGCTTTTTTGTCTTGTCACAAAGCAATTTGACAAAGGTCAAGACAACTTTTTGAAGACGACTAGTATGCTGGCTAGCTCTGGCTGGGGAGAAGGAGGTAAAAGTATGGAGTTATCTGGCTTTAGGATTCTATCTTATAATGTTTATACCTTGATATCCTTTGGGAGATCCGGGTAATATTGAACATAATATTTAATATAGTCAACGGCAGTGGATTTCTGAGGCACGCCACTGCACCAGTTTTAAGCTCCCATAGGCTCAGCATTGCCGTGAGAATGGTTCTATGTTCTTTCCTTATTCCATGATTTTTTTTAGAATTCTGACCCCAAGATATACATCTAGATAGAGCCAAAACTTTTCAGCTATGACCACTGGGACTTTTAACCATTAATGGGGCGATGTTTAGAGTGAATATTTATCACCCGCAATGCTAAGTCTATGGGGATTGTTTATTCCCAGTCAACACATAGGTGCATCTGCATGCCTTGATTACTTTAAATCGCTCGCTGCCGCCATGACACTTGCAACAGGAAATTTTCATGCAGTGGTATTACGGCTAGTGAAAAATTATGTTTTTTCTAATTTTATAAAAGAGCCATTCAAAAATATTTCTTCCAGGGGGTTGAAGTGGAGTAATTGTCAAGACGTTGCACTTTAAACCAAGAGTCCTGCAGATTTCAACCCCATACTTTTAGCTTTACTTGCTAGAGCATAATTTCACCTCCCACCCAGTGCATGCATACTGGGCTACCAAAGGTCGGCCATGTGTATAGCTGCTGATGGCAATACCCATGTCAAAGAATCACTTCTAATGATAAAAAAGAATTGGTTATCAAACCCTGTTAGTGTGTTTACTTTCCCGCCCTGATATGCAACAAAAGTATGGTGTTTAAAGGGGTGTAAAGCAATCAATCCCCCTTACTATTAGTATTTACTCTGAGCTCATACAAGTAATATAGATAAGGACGTAAATGTCCACCAAAGTATACCATCATTTATAGGCAATCTTTATACTTGACCAATATACTATATTCTAGATAATATCAACCAATAGCCCTTCATACGATTAAAGAAAGTAAATAGATGAAACTAAATGAAGGATAAGTGGACAGGATGACGTCAGAGCATGTGCAAAGGTCAGACAAAGGTCTTCACTATTTAGAGGCTAATGTTGGGGAGTTACTGCTACTCACACAGCGCCGTGGTGTGGCCATGCCGGCTAATAACTAACTCCAGACAGACTTGACCTTTATCCAGGACCACATTTAAGGCCAATTATTAGCCATCTTCCCCAGTGGCAAGGTGCGGTGAAATGAACACTATATTGAACAGGCACAATCATAAAATCTTTATGATTGTGCCTGTCCAATAATCCTTTTATTAAAAGGCCTGGCCTAATGATGTATAATCATATGTAAATTGTGTTGGCAGTGAACTGGTATAGTGCTGAGGCGAGGAGTTAAAAGTGTTAAATGTTTCCCCAATGATAGCCTTCAAATTTGTACGATGTGCGAAATTTCCTACTATAAAGTTGAATTTGGGCGGTAAACTTACATCAAAATACAATTTTTAAAAAAGGCTGATATTATAGGATGAATGACTGACATTGAGAACAGGGAGAGGGTTGTTTGTTGATAATGCCTGAGGTGAAGCTATGGTATTATCAACAACAGGACCTGATTCCTCTCTGAACAGTAGGTCATTAATCTGTTTAGTCTATTTTGGGACAACTTCAAACCACACAGAGGAAAATGTCCTCTCAGGCAATTATAGTTCTCCCAGGGCACTATAGCTCTATAATGCCTGGCTTCAGTGAGCAATTATAGCCCAAAATCGTCCCAAAGATGAACTAAACTTTACTACATGGCCTGTGATGATCTGGGGCTGGTAGAAAATAGCTCTGGCTGGGATCTTCTTTCACCAACCAAATGCCTCGCTTCCAAGCGATTAGCCTGGCTAATAAAGCAAAGGTGAGGGGTGTGTGGAAATGTCAGTGGTGGCTCAGGGGCTTATTCTAGGGTATAGTTACATGCAACTTATGGGTTTAGCAGATAGAAGCAAAGGTGAAGACAAATTGTTCTAACGTGCCATCAAATGAATAATGCATAAAGCAAAACCACTTTGAGTCTTGTGTTTACCATAATGTCAAACGTTCTGTGTGGAGTGAGGATACACTGGGGACCGGTAAATAGTCACCACAGCGGCAACACTCAGCTCACCCAGCTCTAGAACTTGACATTACAACGCTTTCCCCCTTGACTATAGGGGATTTGCATGTCCGCCATCTTGAATCGCGATTCGCATGGACTTATGGGAGTTGTATGTCAGTGTAAAAGCTATAGAACAAATGTCATGTTCAGCCTGGAATATTTAATAGTGATCTTATATAAATAGTCATGTGTTTTACATGATTCCATAAAACAAGACTTCATCTTTCCCATCATGCATTTGGTTTTTATAGATCATTTACACGAGCTATAATATTGGTGAAAAGATCCTTTTTCAATAAAAATGTTGCTAAATATTTGTATGTCAGATTTGAACTGAATCCATTCCAGCATGTACTGTACTAATAGACATGCGCAGTGAGACATGCAAATAAATACCCTATTGACAGGAGTCTGAATCGTTCTATTTACTGTGCTAGAATATATATATTATTGAAAGCTGTAAAACAAACCAGAAAACCCTTAAAAAGTACACTTCTGCTGTTTAAAGTAATTATTCTAACGCGCTTTCAATTCCTTTGACTTTGACTGACCTTCAATAGGTTTGTAGGGTGGCCAATGGTTGGGAAGACATTCATCACCCGACCATGCAAGGGGCCTGTTGCATTGATTTGATTCGAAATATTCTTTTATTTGTCCAAGATGTAAGTACACATATGTTGCAAATATCTGAGCGGAGTCATGTCTACCAGTTCGTTCATAAGAAATCCCTTCTTAAGATATTCCTTGTCAAGCTATTTGTCTTGCTTAGGTCAAAATTTCTACCATAGTATAATGAACACTTAAAAGTTAAATGCATTGTCTGTATAGCAATTTCAGTCTAGGCTCAGAGTTGAGATTGTCCTTCCAAACTGAAAAAACGCCTCTCGCTCCAAACCACACAATTCCATTAGAATCCCACTATGACGCCTACTCCAGTGACCCATTAGCTCGAACTGAGAAGTATCATTAGCTCTCGAACTAAGTAGTATAACAAATGTGAAATTTTCCAGAAATAAAAACCTGGGTTTGTTGGGTTTTTTAAAAAGCGAAGTAGGCGTCCGATCACTGACATACCATTCTTTTGAGAGGCTGTGAGCCTAGACTGAATTCTAGCTAATTCTTTACCTAAACAGCTCCTTAGCAAGTGAGAAAAGAAAATCTTCAGTAAAGGGCCTAGTCCATTAAGCCGATTCTCATGCAATTTTGCGCCACAGAGGACTCTTTTCAACTAAATTATGTGAGAATCGCATAAGAATCGGCTTAGTGGAATAGGCCCTTAAGGATTTGTTATGCATGGGGCCCCAGGCCACATGTGTGATAGACTTTACTACAGGTCGTGTCATCCAGTACTATAGTTGGTAACTTGATACCCGTACTGCGGTGACATTTCTTTGATTGGGAAGGGTGGAAGACGAAATTCCATTAAACATCTCGAAATCTGTCACCTCCTCATTAAAACAACAGCTGGGTTAGGATAGAGGAACTCAGATTTGGGGGACAGCTCCCCTTGTCTTATCATCACCCCCTTGTTCACAGCCCAGAATGGCGATGAAGCTGAACACCAGACAGTAACAGAGGTGACGAAGTGTAACAGTATGTATCAGGATGGCGGGCCTCATTACCTAAAGGAGTGGTCCTAGCTGGTCCTCCCTCCCCTCACCTCCACCCGTGTCCAGTTAAGAACTATAGTAGAGAACTATTCTGTAGGCAATCTTCTTCCCTTATCGTCTCGACTCAATGTGCTTGTACAGAAATCATTTAAAAAGTCATCTCAAGTCATTTAAGGAAGAATCTAAAACCTGCTAAAGTTGACTATCAATCTAAAAGGCTGCTTGAAGATCCGTCGCTAGTAAAAAAAGTAAGACAGGAAGTATAACATGGCCGTTAATGATTATTATCGTAAGTGGGGCGTCAATCTAAAAACTGATTTAAACCCAGTTGAAGACGACTTCCAGTGTTCCCGAAAACGTTTTAGTGACGCCGGCCAATGTGGCCGACGTGGACAAGCCCCACGCCGACCATTTGTCACTGACGCAGGCCATTTTTACTTACAAAAAAATTGTAATGGTACCTGCAAATTCTCATGAAAAAACACCTATGGCCGAAACCTTATTTCACAACACCTATTCACTTCAACTGGTCTTTCCAACATGAACTCTTTATTTTCATTTTATTGTGGGGGTAATTAGCCCTCTTAGCTGTATAAATATATACAAATTTCAGGACTGTGTACTAACTATATCATTGCATCTCTCAGGTTATCGTTAGGCAATATATTACGATTTTTAAAAAAAATATATGCAGAAGTAGGCCTACTTAGTTGATTTCCTACCGGTTAACACAGTGGAATCCACCTGATCTCATATGATCTGTTCTCATATGATCATACAAATAAATAACCTCTTATCTTATCTTATCTTCATATATTTTCAAATATGATGTTATCTCAAAATCCATTCGACTATTCCTGTGCATATAAGTAAAGAAAAAAAGATGATCGAAACAGTTTCAATGGGATGCATTTAATGTGCAAAGATTACATACAAGAAGAGCACTGTCTTTGCCTATATGTACAGATGGAAAGGCAATGCTTACGGTTGAAGGAGAAAGGAACAAGGAAAGATCTGATACAGTACACAACGTATACACGAATAAAGGGTTGCTATGTCAACAGCGTTCTTTGAGAACTTATTATAGAAAGTGCTTCCAGGAGGCGCAATATTCTTGACTATTAATAGGAGGCTCATACCCCGGGCACATACGCCTGGCCGACTACACAATAGGGGAATTGCATGTGCCACCAAGCATGTCAGTTACAGTGCATTCTGGGATAGATTCAGTTCAGGTCTAACATACAAATATTTAGAAAATTTGTTATCGAATATTGCAATAATGTTTTCGCAAATATCATATATTATATAAATGATCTATTAAAAAACTAAAAGCATCATTGGACTTGTGTTACGGAAACACGTATACACACATGGTATATATTGACATTGGAGCACCGATAAATTTATATTCCAGGCTGAACATGATGACATGTTTTCTACAGATTTTACACTGTACCAAAAGTCCCATAATTCCTCACGAATTAAGATTCAATATGGCGGCTATGCAAGTCCCCTATTAGTCATACATCTTGTTTAAAACCGGGGCGTTAAACCATAGTGAAACGACAACTTTAGGAAGAAGGCGACCAGCACCGATATGGACCGATAACTAATGGTTTTCCTGACATAGGAAAATGGTGAAAAATAAATATTTGATGAACGATCTTGGCTTTAATAAGCGAAGTTTATTATCAGCAAATTGTACCTTGCATCAATGTAGATCGGAAATCATAAATCCGTTTAACGTCTCAAAAGATATTTAATGATCAAACTTTGGTTTGAACAGTATTCACCATTTATAGGGTGTAGATCATCAGAAAATGTACAATCGGCAGCTCTACACATTTGAGTAAATTCTGGTAAATTCGACTGAAGAATGATAAAGACTAGGTAAAGAGTAATATGTCTAGTACTGCATTGATTCTAACGATCTGTTCCGTTAATTTGAACCGTATTTTGAACATCACTTTTGTTTTAAATTTAGATTATTAGAGAGGATTGGTGAAGGTGAATTGTACATTTTCAGGTGACTTTACCCATTAGCAGCGACGTACACACAGTGTCAGCAGATGTGATGCCAATCATATTCTAAGCTGACGTTTGTGATCGTCTTTTTATGAAGACACGGAGAGATTGGAACATACGAGTGACACGTTTATTGATTGCGGCGTTAAAACAAGAGAATCCTATGTTAGAGCCAGTTGGCTGGGGCAGGCAAAACATGACGACGATCACATTCTATGTACACATATATAACAATCGATGCACTAAATAATACTGTACACATCACAGGTGTCTGTGAGGAGAGATCGTCGAACATCTGGGAGTTAACTCATCTCCCTTTGTTTGGCAACAAGCGCAGAACAATGTACAGGGCTGTTAGACAGAGGGGAATCAGATCTAGAATGGTATATAACTATTACATGTACATAAAACTCGCTCCTGAAGTGTTATAATTGCTCCTTTACAATTTCTCTTTTGGCGGTTTTTTCCCCACGTGCGGTGAGAATGCTTACACAGAAAGCCAGAAATTACTCGACCCTGGGTGTAGGCCAACGGAAATGAGACAGGGCCATGGCACCAAGTTATGACGTCATTGGAATGTTTTTCTTGCATTCCCAGGCCCTGGATATGCTGCAGAGAGCGTCTCAATGGCGTCGGTTCTCTCCAAGGAGGGACGCTGGGCTGTCAATAGAGGTCATGGTCATTAATAGAGGTCAATGGCCAAGGTCAAGGTCAAACGGAAACTGTAAAAGTTGTGCAGCCTGACAGCAGGGGGCTCTGTCTTAATCACGGAAATTGTTCATAATCACGTGAAATGTCAAAAAAGTCAAGATTACAAAACTGAAATTAAAGTTGTTTCTTTCAAACCCATCAGTGCGTTGTGCAGGGATAAATGTTTCATTGGTCTCAAACGACGGTACAGTTCATCGCGAATGATCTAGTGAAGGCCATGCCTATGCCCAAGATATTGAGACGCAATGGCGTTGGCTATATATTGTATATATATCAGGGTCAGGGCGCCAGAAAATGTACAAGCCACAGCTCCACATTTAGTAGATTCGGTGAATTCAGGCTCAATATTGCGTGGATTCTAACAAATTTCTTCGGTTACGTTGGAACCTCATATTTGTCCTAAATTTGGGTTATTGGAGAGGATTGGCGAAGGTGAATTGTACATTTTCTGACAACTTTACCCACATATAGCATCGAAAATGGTTTTTAAAGAGTAATCTTTGGAATGTTTGATATTTTCCGATTCTGTGTCACCTGACATTGGTTGACAACATAATGTTCATGTGTTGTTCATATTTGTTTCTATCATATTTTTGTAATGTATTAAATTTTAAAAAAGCATGCCTGAATAAAAAGAGTTCAACAACATATTTTGAGAGACAATTTTTAGTTGCTTGTTTTAAGTTAGGTTATTGGTAACTCAAACACGTCGGTGTAGCATTGCAAGGGTTCCCCGTGGCATCAGTTCCCATACAAGGATCTTTCATAAAGCAGTACTATATATGCATACTAGGAACCCTTGCGACGCTAGGAACATTTGCGATGCTACACCGGGACGCATCAATTGACCAGTGACAGTGGGCCAGGTGTTACACTGTTACACTGTGACGCGGGGTCACCTAGAGAATCAATCAGGTAAACTATAGCCACGCTGGTAGAGTCTGCATTGTGCAACGTTAGCTGTTCGCTTCCCATCATGTAGGCTGAAGTCGCCAGAAAGTGTAGGCAGTGAGGTGCTTTCACCAATACTCTCCAAAAACCCAGATTTTAGGCAGAAATGAAGTCGAAAATACATAGAACTCTAGTTATATGACTTCCATATAACTGAACAGATTTATCGAATCAAAGCAATACCAGATATATACTCAGAAATACCTAATGGTAATCATTTTCCAGCTTAATTTAGTAGAATTTGCTAAATGTGTAGAGCTGCTAATTGTACATTTCCAGGTGACCTGACCTGGTACAAGGTGGTCACTCACTCAGTGAAAGTGGGAAAGCGGCTTCAGGAGGTTCGGTCAAACAAAAGACAGCCCATCTCTAGCTCATTAATGACATGTTTCATTCATGGGGTGGCCATGGCCCTCTGTCTAGTCTAATACTGTCTATACAGCCTCAACATATGTCACTGTCAGCTGGCAATATGGTGTATTAGGGATGAGAGGATAGAATCAAGCTAAACCTCCTATACAAACGCTATTCAATTAGTGCCTTTAGAGAATTTGTGTCATCGCTACAGATGGTGGGGCAATCAGGAAGCCGATAATTGACTTAGTATATGTCAAATACAGGTCGCAACATGTATACACGGATCAGGCTGTCAGAAAGTGTACAATCGATTTAGTAAATTCGGCTAAATTAGAATTTTTTAAAAAAAATCTTAAATAATGTGGTAATTCTTGGTATTATTGCCTTGATTCAAAATTCGTTCGTTATGTTGAACTGTATTTTGAATGTTATTTCTGTCTTATGCAAGGATTACTTGAGAGGATTATTGAAGGCGAATTGTACATGTTCTGGCGATCTGACTCGGTGTAAGCGGTTTGCTGTATGTGGACGCACATAGCAGGTGTCATGTCAAAACGCCATGTGGAATCTGGCCCTGCTCAACATCAGGTGAGATACCACACGCAGGGGAAGTGGTACAAGTGGGTCACATCGTCAGAAAATGTACAATTCACTCTCACCAATCCTCTCAATAACACAAATTCGAGACACAAATAAAGGTTCAGATTATTGTTTAACATAAGCAAACTGATTTTCTGAATCAATACAATACCAAATTAACTAGACGTACAGGTAATATTTATAATTTAGCAGAATTTATTTACATAATGTGTAGCACTGCCGATTGTACATTTTCTGATGAGCTGATCCATTCCTCAAGCACCACAGATCTGGCAGTGATTTGGGGCAAATTTAAATAAATTCTGTGAACGACCTCCTACGTACTACTCCCCATTAGAAGGGTGCTTTTTGAGTTACAGTCGACGTATTGACTGTGAACGTAAGACAAGGAAACAGCTGCCCTAGACTATTGACAGTAGCATATACTATATATGTGTGCGTGCCTTGTATTTAGGGTCCTTTATAGGGCATTGTCTGCATGGTACAAAATACTTCAGGGATGGGAGTTGGGTCAGGCCAGAATTACTGACAATTAAAAGATTAAGAGAGCATTATAATTATATAGGCCGCCACTATATGTACAGAATATTGTAAACTGATTTAATGACACATATTCAAATGACCAAAAGAAATCAATTTTGAGATTTTTTTTTTAAATTTGACGATATCATTTTGAAGGAAGATTTGAAAATCTCGGAAGCTTTTAACCCATCTAAAATTCATATGAGCAAAGATTTCGGAGGACGACTTTGTCCAGTTGTTTAAATGATATAAGGCAGAATATCGATAAATAAGTCAGAATATGAGTAAACTTGGTAAGATCTGTTTTTGTGGTAATAGTTGAGATTGCAGCTTATACTTGTTATTGGCTAGAGCTAGAGCTTCAATGGGTCGACATGACATGAAGCAGAACAGTAGGATAATACCTCTCTTGTTCATACTTGGAAAGACTAGGCTTTACATCGTTCCACCCTGTGATGCATTGAACAGAAACCAGTGGAACTCCCAAAGGGATAAATAGGATCAGCACTTGTATGTGTTGTGTCACAGAAAAACCAAAGAAAGTCGCAAAACCGATATTTTTCGAATATTTTGTCCACAAGAACTATTTGTAAGAATATTCTCACGTTGTAGGAGTGCAATGAATGCTGTTAGTCGCATTAGCACATATTATATATTAAATCTCAACACTGTGTACTGAATATATCTATTTGTTTCTTAGGTCATCCTAAGGATTCTTATTTATTACTAGTGATTGTCCATCCAGAAATATCACTAACTGTTTTCAAACATAGGATATTATAGAAGCACTTATTAGATTTCCTCACGGTTAACATCGCCGGAATCCACTTCTTATACTTTTAAATATGATGGCATCTCAAAAAATATTTTGTTGCGACTTAAGGGCCTGGTCCACCAAGCCGATTCTCATGCGATTCTTACAGAATTTAGTAGAAAACGGTCCTCTGCGGCGCAAAATCGCATGAGAATCAGTTTAGTGGACTAGGGCCAATAAAGCCTCATGTCACTGTGACACATCACATATAGGTTCATTCGACTAGACTGGCACTCGGAAACTAAGTACATTAACTATACATTATCAGGTTTTACCTGTTTGTGTAGGAATACATAACATAATTATTATACATTTAGTCATATTAAAAATCACTTCATATAAAATTGTACAAGCTACTCTCTCTCTCTAACGCATCGTCACCATCAAACTACATTCATTTATCACCGTTCATTGCTTATCACCCGTACGCCTAATATTAGTGGCAAATATAGGCTATTGTAACTTCACAGCACTTCCATCCATTCTTATAATGATTATTATTAATATTAATATTTTCCTTGATGCTTTTTGTGTTTCGTCCTGTAGAGCCAGGTCCATACAATGGTCCTGAGGCACTAAATAAGGGCAGATGTTACTTTGTTTAATAGTACCCTCCTGAGTGTATGAGCTGTTCCGAGGAGGGTGACTTAATTTATTATGATTATTAATTATTAATTAATATTATGCACATGCTAGTTGTAGGGTAGACACACATCACGTTACGTTATCGTCCTCCTGTTCATAAGCGACATTAACAAAGGACGTATGTAGCCATGATTGCCTTTGTTCCAGGCTGCTGGCCTCAGCCAGTTTATGGATTTTTAATTTGACACTAGGGGAGTTGCTCCCTGTGGAGGAGGAGCGCCTCTCTAGGGAGGCCCCGGGTCCTGCCACCACTGTGGAGTTGGAGGAGGAGCTGGAGGAGGAGTTGGTGGTGGTGGTGGTGGCGGTGGTGGTGCCCTTCCCAGCCACCTTCACCTCCGCATGGGGGAGCTGCTGGTGGGAGTGGTGCTGGTTCTCCACAGAGGCACTTGACCTTGAGTCGGAGCGTTGACCTTGTCCGGAGTCGACTGAATGTCCACTGTCTGAGACAGACGTGTTCTGCTCCGACTCCTTGCTGCGGTCATGCCGGAGCGAGCCGCTCTCACTCGCGCTACTGCTCACGTCCAGGCTATCGTAAATTTTATCAAAGCAGTCAAGAGCTTTTTGTTCCTCACTGTTTATTCTTCTCCTCTGCTGAATGCCGTTAGGTAAATCAGCTTCTGCCGCCAATTTACCCTCAGCAGTTGCGTCTGACCGGTGCTGAAGGTCTTTACTAGTCTGGTGGTTGTTGCTCAGCCTTTTATCTACTATATCTGTCGGGTGGATTTCATTGAGGGTGGAATGGGCGGGGGAGGAGGAGGAGGCCACCTCTCTAAAGTAGACATTGGGGTTGTTGACACTGGCACGGAGACCCTGGTAATCTTTATCTGTGTACCTGGATCGCGTGGTGGAAGACTCGGGCACTGTTTCCTCGTCAGACAACACCTGGCCGGGGCCATCATAGGCGTGCCTGCTCTTACTGTCCTTGGCCTGGTAGTGCTTGCCCTCAGAGTCCCACAGCTCGATCCCAGGTCGATGCCGCTCCTCGTACTTCTGGAATTTGCGCAGTTTAGTCCAGGTGTAGAAGCGCATGGCGAGGATGACCACGGCGATGAAGATAATGGGGGCGACACAGCCGATAGCCAGGAAGGTGTATGAGAACATCTCCACGTCCATGCCCCATATAGTGTGAGGTGGGCTGAATGTGTAGGTGTGGTTATCCATGGGTTGAAGTACTGCGGGTTCTGTGGTGGAGGAGAGGAGAGGCCAGCTAGCCCCTGAAGTTACACCCACCTCCTCACCCTCTATACTTGTATTATTCATAGTCTAGTTGAAGCAAGAAGATTAGTTGCAACACAAATGATTCTCCTCGTGAGCCCGTGCTATTATCGGGCGCCACATTCTTAACAAGTGTATAATACAATCCATTACTTTATGTACTGAAGATGATAACTGCGCTCCGGCCTTCTTCCTAAGTCCACATACTAGCTTGCATCATGTACACAATAAAGCAGACAGAGCTTGCAATCTGACTCAAGTAGTTCATTCCTATTATAGCTCTTGAATAATAATATAACACAATTGGTCTGAGCCTGTACCACACAAACACAGAAAACGTGACGATCTATTATTCCTTTGCCTTATAAGAGATAGGAAACGGCATATAAATGGAATTAATCTCTAAACACTTGAGATTAGATAGCAATCAAGACAAGTCTGATTGGATCGATGATTGACAGCCAGGGGTGGTATAAGATCCACTAGTTGTATATCCGTCCATTACCCACTGATTGATTCCCATTAATGCGTATCAATTACAATAAGTGTTGCCTCGCTTCTCTTCCGGAGTGATTCCGATTATGAGCACAATGCATTCAGTCGCAGTATCCAGTATTTATGAGAGAGATCTTCTCACTTCTCTCTCTCAGGCGGGATTAATCTGCCCTTTCTCACTATCTGTATGTCCGGTGCTCCTCGGCTATTAATCCATCAAGCCTCATATAGACAGTGCACCTTGCTCCGGTGCATTGAGATACATTTGTTTGCCTGAGGGTCTGACTCATACTGCAACTATACAGAGTCTGTTGTTACCAATTGAGACTTGGCACATCACTTATTAGTCGCTCTAACAACCACGCTGGCCTTTTTAGCGTCCCTTGTGCTGGTAATCCCGCCACCAAAGGGACGACCCCGATGGGAGAACAATGGTATTTGTATGCAAGCAACGTTTTCATTAACATAGCATATCTGTCTCAGGAATAACACGGTGGTATTGAGGGAGGGAGGGAGGGGAGATGGTGGAGTGCTGGATATATATATGCCCTTAGAGCGAGTGGTAACTGTCCCTCTGGTTGGTATTACACAGGCTCAAAACGGTTGTATATATATGTATGTAGTAGGTGCGATGGAATAGTTGCTATTGTTTGAGCAGAGATGATGCATGTCCCAGGAAACATACACACACATTATATATAATATAACATATATGTAGGCACAGCAAGACCAGCTCGGCCACGGCCTGGAGACATACGGCGGCCCAGTTATTGTTATGTAGATTGCCCCATGTCTATTACTACAGCAGGAGGAGGAGGTGAGGCGCTCTATTTGTCCCACGAGTGATACATCTCCCACTCACGACCTGTTTGCGCTAGTCGCCGCTAGGGGCGGGCCGGGGGTGTTCTGCCACGCCACTCACAGAGGGGTTTATATAGAAAGGAGGGATCGGGGGGAGGGGGGAGAAGACAGGGGGTGGTGGGGGCAGGGGGTGTTTCAGCCACTCACAGAGGGGTTTGGGATCTGGGGGGCACCAGGCAGCCCCAGCATGACTGTGATCATCCCCTGGTACCGTGAAGACAAGGCCTTATGGGGTCTAAGCAAACAACTTGCTTTCTCCATCATCCTTAGCACCCTCGGTAAAGGATGGGGCAGGCGGGGGAAGGGCACCAGTGGCAGAGCTTCCACCCCACTCTAGCCTTCACCCTCATAACTCACTTCAACAACTACTTCTCCGCTGAGCTTTCTTTCATTTCCTTTGTGGTGGGTGTAGTTTAATTTGTTCTTTGAGGCTAGTCCGTCAGCATATGATGAATCGTGGTAAATAAGCATCGGTTGTCTGGCTCACAGAGGGAATAGTTTGTCCATTTCGTCCTGAACTATTTCATCTTTCTTCTGTTCGATAAAAATAGTTTATTATAGAGGCGGCCCACTGGTTACCTCAGTAGTGGTGTCAGAAACTGTAAGAGAAGTTGCTTATTTTAGAAAAAACGACCACATGGTAGGAACCATGAAGGGTCCCGAGGCACCATAAATCTTTTTAGTCGAGACTTCTATTTCGTGTTGGTGGTGTAAGGAACGTGATAGCTATACTGACTTCCGTGAGATAACACAATTTAGTTTCTTGAAAAGAATACTAGCGACTGCCTTGTTAATTTCATTACGATATATATACTTGTATTAGACTAGCAATCTAAATGCACTGGGATACTGGAGGCGTGTCGTGTCCCTCATCTAGGCCATTTAAGATAGATACCCCCCGAAATAAGAAAATCCAACAAAGAGATCTTGTGAATAACCAACAGTATCAATTTTGCATCTTATGCCTTATTCTTCTGCGACACATCATAGGCTATATAATACAAACGTCATCTAACTAGGGCTTATTCATAATCCTTTCTGTTTCATCTTTCTTCTGTCCTCGTCGCCTCTGAATAGGCCCCATCTCCACCTCTTTGTTTCTCCACACCTGCTACCACTAATACCAGCTCCATCACCCCATTTCTATAGACTACTTCCCGCTCGCTTCTCAATACATTCCACATGCATTCATATACAATGTATACAACTTAAGTCATCTAACTAGGGCTTATCCAAAGTCATTTCCTACTTTATCTTTGATCTGTCCTCGTTTCCTCTTTAAGCTGCACTCTTAATTGACATCAGTCAAAACAAAAGAGTTTCTACTTTGTGTGTGTGGTTTTTTTTTTGTTTTTTTTGTTGTTTTTTTTTGGGGGGGGGGGGGCTGTTTAACTTTGGAGGATTTTGTCTTGTTGTTATTGCTGTTGTTGTTACAGAGCTTTATAAAAGCTTTAACATTGATATTTCGGAGACGCGCCGAAATCCTTCCCTGTGATGGCTTCACTAATTGCCACTCACCGGTGGCCATTTTCGGCCCATTCGACTTCAAATTTGTGTATAAATATATCATACCAACAGAATAATTATTGCTAAACAAATCCAGTCTTATGTAAGTCACGAGGTGAGTGAATTGGGTAAGATTTCTTTTGTCACAATAGCTGTGAATGCAGCTTTAATAGGGAGGTTCAGCAAGTCTACGTAAATGTATCCGTATCTCTGATATACGAAGAAAGAGGTTCAGCATAACATGGCCCGAAAAACGTAACGTTAAATATCAAGCGAAATGTTTCATCTCACAAATTACTTTTTATACATAAAAATGCGGCGTAATTCACAAAAATGATACGGATACGGTTACGTAATTGAGACAGGTTTGCTTGCGGAACCTCCCTATAAATAGGCTCCTTCTCCACCTTCCTTTTTGTTTCTCCACAGCTGCTACAACTAATGCTCGCCCCAGATACATCCCCCCATTTCTATAGACTACTTCCCACTCTCAATACATTCCCCATGCATTCATGTGCCCACTAATCGGTATTCCCTTTAAGGCAAATGCTGAATCCTTACGGACTATTAAGCCTCTTTCAGGCCTGTATATGACAAGGGATTCTATTTGTCTACAGGCTCCGAAACTATTTCAGACTATATGCTTTGAACTAGCTCCCCTGCCTAATGTGCCTGAAAGAAGCTCTCGGTTGTTTTTTTACCCCTGCTTTATTCCTCAATGGAGGGAATCTGATATAGCGTCTTGACTATATTTTATACCGGCGATAAAACCTTACAAACGCCGGCCTTGAGGCTGTGCTCTGCTCCAGAGATGAGATTAAGGCTTTTGCATGATCACCGGCCTGCCAGCCTGGATTTAAGATTAGGAAATGATGCCTTGTGGGGCTATCACCGGCACCGATCTGCCTTTCTTATCTGCCTCCGGATGTCCATGGACCTGTTCCTCATCAGCTATAAGATGTTATCTTATCAAAGCTTTGGCTGCTGCTGCTACTGCGCTACTACGCCACGTACTGCTACTGGTAACCTACAGTCTACGCTCAGAGCTTCAGTCAGTGATTGGACACCTACTGCGTGGCTTTCCCGGTCCAGGAGTAGGCCTGATCATGGAATTCTAATGGCATTTGGTGGTTTGAACCGAGCAAGAGGATTTCCCTCAGTTTGGGCGGACTCTCTCAAATCTGAGCCTATAATTATATTGTTCTATATCCTACATGTTCTCTGCATGTAATCCGAGAGTACTGTATGGACGTTAGAACTAGAAGGTAGTAGGCCTTTATTATATACACATTGCTCTGAGAACAACATATAGAGTGAATCATGCACAGGGCATATGTCACTAGTGAGTTACGTGTGGTATAGTCATGGCAACCAATGCGGTTTTTTTTTACCTAGTTCAAATTCAACTTTATTACACGAGAATGTTTTCTATTTAAATAATTAAAGCATATTTAACCAATCAGTTAACTAACTCGTTGGTTTCAGTCGCTTAGAACCTGTATACATATTTTCAGAATTATATATTCCTATGTAATTAAAACAAATAAGCTTTTTTTTAAATTAAAAGCTCAGGATTCCTGTCGTCATTTAAAAGAAAAAATGACATGTAATACTTGTACCATATATGCACTCTAATTTGTGTGTTAGTAGCTATTAATTTTGTTTCTATAGTTAGGGCTTACACTGAGAATATTACTCTTGTAAAATGTCTAAGCCTGAATAACAACTTTACAACAACAATCTCCATCACACTGCTTTTCCCTGCTCTTACTTTCTCCTTTGTTTCATTTGTTTCCCATCCATCATGTCCTTCCCCCATCTCCATCTGCCCCATCCACCCTGGCGTTATACACTGGGTCAGGTCGCCAAAACATGTACAATTCACCCTCTCAAATATCCCAAATCAAAGACAAAAATGAAGATCAATATAAAGTTCAACATAACCGAACAGATTTGTTGAATCAGCACAATACCATATATACTCAGATATTCCTAGTATTTATCGTTTATCAGCCTAATTTAGCAGAATTTACTAAATTTATGTGTGAGCTGGTGATTGTACATTTCCATGCCCCATTATAGATACGACTGACTTCTTGCCATTTGCTAAAGCAGATATTGTGACAGGGGTGGTGTGATGTATGCACTAACTATAGCCTAGTCTAGCACGGTGCATCCTATAATCCATACACACCATCTTCTTTGTCCTCTTCCTGTCACATTCATCTCCTTGGCTCTGCTTTAGTTAGTACTTAAACCACGGTCAGTCTAATGACATCGTGTTGCTGCCTGAAATATAGCACGAGGTACGAGTGCTATATTTCAGAGGCAGCAACCTTGGCTCTGCTTTAGAGGACTATAATACACAATAGGGGATTTGCATGTGCCAATACGCATGTCTGTTACAGTGCTTGCTGGGATAGAGTACCAAGTTTAAGGTCGAAATTCAAATTTAAGACTAAGAATTTTTTTCTATTCACATCATTAAATGCATAACAAAACAGTTAACTAACTTTTGGCTTCAGTCACTCGTGCAATATTCACGCTCCTTCAACCAACTCGTTATGTACCCTGTATTACATACGCGTTCTCGCAACTCGTGCAATATTCACGCTCGTAGGAGCCAGATCTTTGTACTTAATTAAATGATAGAATAAAATTTAATATTTGGTGGAAGATTCACCGGCGCCGTCTGCTGCCATCTCCTGCCCTCTTCTGGGGGGACACAAAGAGCTTAAATCTAATATATTTACGCTTTGGGGGAAAAATTAAAACTAGGAGAGAAATGGTGCATTGTTGCATGATATTTCGGTCACTTAGGATGATAGTGGAATCATATAAAGTGCAATTTTGAATTCGTTCATAACCGGACTCGGTATGAGCAGAATTCATCAGAAATCATTTGAAAAACTAGTGCTGTGATTTCCTGCCCTGTGTTGGGTGGATTCACTACCACCAACCCCAGGTCAGGGAGGGTGGGGGGTGGGGGGAGTGTGCAGCCACGCAATAAGAATCCTAGAGGCTGCGAGCCTGGTAATGAGTGGTAAGTGATCCTGAATACCCCCCCCCCCCCCCACGAGTAACTCACCCCACCCCCCGATTGTGAGCCACCCAGCGGTCTACAGAGGTATCATCTTCACACACCTTTTGTGACTATAGGTGCTGGAGGAGAAAGTATCACATCTCATCACCTGGCGCACAAAAGGACTCATTGGTAGGCCATACATGTTGTTGGTGCTTTCATGGGGTATCGGGTGAAATGTACCTCTTGTATGAGGTCTGGGCTTCTGGAAATGTACAAATCGCCTTCACCAATTCTCTTAAGTAACTCACACATAATGGGAAGAAAATAGGTTTAAAATACACTTCAACATAACCGAACAGGTTTGTATATCAACACGATACCAAATATACCCAATAATACTATAATTGTCAGCCTAATTTAACAGAATTTACTGAAATTTACTATATGTGTAGAGCTCCCAGTTGTACATTTTCTGAAGCCCTGAGACAACAGGATGGAGTGGGGCATTATGGGTAGAGAAGTACAGTAGAACTAATTGACCTCCAGCATTAGAGAGCGCGTTACGCCACGAAATACATGACCCGTAGTCAGGGGCCTCTCAACATGTATATTAAATGTGGGTACAGCCAGATGGGGTCCGTGGCCATGGCAACCATAGTGAAACGTCTAATTCTATTAGTAAACCAGCAATCTACTCTCATTGAAATCAGAGCTTTTCATGCAATAAGAACTGAAAGCCTTAAAATCAGTCTAGGCTCAGAGTCAACAGACTCCCTTCAAACTGAGGGAAGGCATTTCGCTCCTGACCCAAAAAATCTCATTAAAAATCCCAATAGGTGGCCTATCCCAGGGCCAGGGCCGGGAAAGACATTGGTGCATCACTGACATACCGATCTTATATGATCTATTGGGGTACAATTTTCAAGGCTTTCTAGGTCTTCAATGAAAACTTCAATGACTTTCAAGGCCTTGAAAAATTATTTCAAAAATGATTTCAAGGCCTGTACGAAGCTTACCTATATAGAAGGTGTTCTAGCCCGTCGTGCTCTAGCCATTAGCCGATGTATGATGTATATCGACCCAATCGTCACGCCATTATCTATGGTTTGTATCAATCTACAACATTATAGAGCCCTGCAGGCCGGCAATATGTATCCTTTACCCTCTATCTCACTGATGGGGCAAAATAAGAAATAGATCTATATGTGTCCACCTTATCCCGCCTGAGAAATTGACTTTGTCTAACTACTTAAAGCAGGAACACACGTCTTCCTTAGACCTAACCAGAAAACGCTTAAAGGATATTCAAATGAAACGTATCACGAATGTGAAATTTTGTCAATAAAAGTTTTAAAAAAACATTTCTCTTGTTCAAAACAACTATTGTTACATTATTATCTCCTTACGTGGCCTACTCTACTGGCCGCGAGATCCCTTAGCGAAGTAGGCGTCCAATCACCGACATGCCATTATTATCTTATTATCAGAGAGGTTGTGAGCCTCTTATGTTATCTTCGGCCCAAATCCATAGATATACCTTCACCAACACGCCTCCAATTATATTTCTATCATGAGAATAGCATGTCATGTAAAACTGATCTCAATAAAATTTATTTCAAAAAGAATTTACCCTAATTATTGTCGACTAAGTGTTCCACTAATTATTGCCTAATGAATTTATACTCGTTATATATACGCATACCTAATATTATTACTCCACTCTCCCTGTGGTGGATCATTTTGCAATGTAATGAACCCAGGGTATATTATTCCAGAGCTGGTATTTCCTCCTTGTGTTGATGATCCTTCCACACTAAACGTGTCGTGCAGGATTATTTTCCTCTCCATTCATCCATCATCGCTTCTACACTGGAACCACTTCACACTACAGACAGGTTCTGATGGATGGCCAACCTCTTAAAGGTGATAATCACTAATCCAATACACTTGTTGTTCCCACCTGCATCCAGTCACCAGCGGAGTGTATGGTGGACACCCATCCAGGGGGAATATTCACTTGAACGCAGGATCAGCGCCTGACCATACAAGCAGTCAGGTATGGCTCTCACCCAGGACGGGCATGATCCGTGGTCCCAAATGAGGTTGATCTGGATTTGTTTCCCTCACAATTCAGTATATTTCCATGTGATGTGTTTACAATGTGTTACATATACCACTGAGAGTGTATTAATTGTAGGTTCGGCTGGCTAGTGTATAGTCCCGTCCGTCACGGTTCATTGTGTAACATTTGCTTATATAAATATAGGGAGCCCCTCCATTCACACTGAGTGAACACAAGTTGTACCATTCTCACGGTGCACGGCAGCAACATGCCATATCTGTCAGGATGATTTCACAAATTAGATGGATCCATTTGGCGCCGCTCATTTCTTCTCCTTCTTCTTCACAACATCATAATGAATCAGCAATTGATGATGATGCAGTAGCTTGGGGTTGGAGGAGGATTTTCCACCACAAGAGCCCAGTCAGTGAAGAGGCAGCGAAAGAGAACACCACCACTTTCCTGGCTTTAATATGATGCAGTATGAATAGTATTCTTCTTCCTCTGCCTTAAGGCTGCTGCATGCTCCCCCATACAACAAGTCCACGTGGTTGCAGGCTGCAGGGGGCTGTGGGGATCCACAACAAACCCTGTGTGTAGTAGGAGAAGGAGAATAGTAAGCACACGCACGCCCTACCTCAGTCTATACTGCAGTGAGAGGCTGGCCTGGGGGAAAGGTGAGAGCGTGGTGCAAGGTGTTGGGTAAATACACGAGGAGGGGAGTGAGTGGGATAGGTGTGGAGTAGAGAGAACCCACACATGCACTCACTCACTCGCACACACACCTAGGCACAATGCCAGGTCAGATTCCTCTTGTTGTCCTGGTCCACATGATCCACTGTTACCTCCTCCTCCAGCAAGGTCAGTAGCCTATAAACATGATGACAGATGCCAATCACCAGCTGTCACATTCTGGGTTTGGTTCAGGAGTCTCTCTCTCTCTCTCTCTGTTCGTTGACTGGCCCCAGTAGTAGCGCTTGGCAACTTGTAAGTCTATTGTTGTGTGCTCAGGCCTCCTCCACGGTGTTAACGTGCGCCGCTGGGTCAGCTCCTCCAGTGTTTACATGCGCGCAGGTTGTGGGTTGTTGTCGATGATGGATAGAAGGGTTCTACTGACCAAGCGTCCAGAGTGAATGTTAGCCAAACTTACTGCTACTGCTGCTGGCCTATGGTTGATGATGAACAATGTGGTGGTGGTGGTGATGTGTGGTGGTGGAGTGGTGGTAGTGGTGGAGGAGTTGGTGTGTGGGAAAACAGCTGCAGCAGGACTGACCGACTGACAGAGTGGCAGCGGTAGATAGGTGCGTCTCCGCAGGCCAATAGGAAAACACTGACTGAGTCCTCTTCCTCCAGCTCCTCCTCCTCCTCCTCCTGCTACCTCCTCCTCCTCCTCCTCCTCCTGTGTTTGGTATCACCGGCGCCACCAGGGGGCGGCCTGGTAGCCGCTGCTTGGTTACTCTTTGAGGGACTGCTGCTGTGGCATCACTCACTCACTCACTCACTCACTCACTCTCCCACTCACTCACTCACTAGCCTCCCGGTGGTTCCCTGCCACCAAACTCCAGTTTCTTTCTACCTCTCACACACCTCTGCTTCTCCCCTCAAGAGAGGCACTTTTATCTCCTTCCCACCTACTCCATACATACTTCCAGTTTCCTTCACACTTCCCTTCCAGCAACCGCTTCTACACAATGTCGCTGGTTCCTTCGCTTTCTTTTTTTTTTATCTTGCTTTGCTGCTATTGTGTCTTAATTTGGTTTTTTTCTCCCTTTCTGTGTGTGTGTGTGTGACTTTCCGCACTTCTTTCTCTCTCCCTCTCTCTTTTTTGTCTTCCTCTCTCGCTCTCTTTTCCTTCCTCTCTCTCCGTCCCTCTCCCTCCTCTCTCTCCCTATGTGTCTGTTTCTCCCCTCTCTTCCCCCCCCCTCTCAGTCTGTCTCTATCCACCTTCGTTGTTTCTCTCTTTCTCTGTCTCTCTGTGTCTGTCTTCCCCCCTCTCTGCTCCCCCACTTTCTCTCACCCTCTCACTATCTACCACGGCTACCTCTCGCAGAACTCCATCATCTTATCTTATCTGTTGTCTCATGCCCTTATAGCAATCTGTATTGCCATGATAGATACGATCGAGGCGATCATTCTGCCACATTCCCTCCATCACCTAACACAACCCATCACCCATTACTACAATATTATATGTACAGGTCGAGGGAGATTATATCTGAGACTAAGCATTTGGCCGCCCGGCGCAATCTAGGCTGTCATTGTTATTTTACGCACGAAAGTGGCCTATATTCCTCGGCCAAATGAGAAACGCTAACCACGCCCTAATAAACATTATTGCCGACAACTAACAATGCTCACTGCCTTGTAAATGCCAGTTTAGGGCCCCGGGTTCACGGGGGGTGGGGGGGGGGTGGAGGTCGTACTCCCTCTATAACTGATCGGAGGTCAGGTGGGTCCATAATACCGGGCTTATTATAGACATAGATATCTCCATCCTTCAAGATAATATCTAACTTGTTCAATGGGTTGTGATGGAGGCTACGCTAATATCTATCGATTGGCGAACGAACAGTAAGTAGTGTATGGACTGACTGATGAAAATGTCGACAGAAGTTGTACAATTTGCCTTCCTCACCAATCCTCTAAAAACACATTTCAAACAAATTTGAGTTTCAAAATACAATTAGCTACAATTCAACATAATTCAACAAGTGCATTCATCAAGTTTTTAATCAAGGCAATGCCAAATACACTCAGATATACCTGGAATGTGTCATTTTCCAGCCTAATTCAGCAGAATTTACTAAATGTGTAGAGCTGCCAATTGGACATTTTCTGCCAACCTGACCCATAGAGCGTTTGACAAAATGTGATGTCAGCGTGCGTTCCTCTACAGTCGATGGTAACTAGAACATGTACAATGTAGGCCCGGGCTACCATGTCACTCTATAGCAGCACCGGGGTACCATGTCACTCTAGCAGACTCCTTACCTTTGTCCACATAATGGCAGCCCCACAGACCATCATTAGCTGTATCGCTAAACACGTGACCACCACGTGACTCCCGCCATGCTGGGGGCGCACGTGCTCCACCGGAAATGAATGCTGGGTAAGGCGGAAGTGCGCGGTCCTCAACCCATACTTACTTCCGGTATTCGGAGATCAATGATATTTTTTTGCGGAGACGGAAGTCGACCTTTGCTACTCCATGGCGGTTATGAGCCTTTGTTTATATGAGATGCCATGAAATAATATTACAACATGACACTAACATACGTTGGTGTCATTCTCCTGTATAATTATTTCCGATACAAGTATGATAACGATGGCAATTCAAGGCAAATATCCCAGTAAATGGAAACAGCCCATAACAGAGGAAGGAAGGGGCAGTTTGCCAACTTGGGGTTTGTTTATTGGAGGTTCCGACGTTTCGGACTCATTAGCCTCAAGCCTCAAGGAGGATTACAAGTAAAGTATCGTCTTAACAGTCGTATATTGAAAAATTCACAATCATGAAAAACTTGATTAGTTTGTGTTGTGGTGAATAAAAGATAAGATAACAAACAAAAGCAAAAGCTCGATAAACTAATTTATGAATAAAAACAACCTTATCCATTCACAAACTCCAAAAAATGTGTATCCAGTCAGACTCTGGGCTGGACAGAAATCGACCCTTGTTTCCCCACTGTCGTCCTGCAATCATTCAAGTCACGCCAGAACCCAGTGGAACAACACGCAAAAAAAGCTAAACAGCAAGTGCACGAGTCAGGAAAAAAGCAGCGGCTGTTTGTATTGTTGTGGGGGAAGGATTAGTGCAGATTGGTGGGCGTTGGGGGTGACAGAGAGGGTCCAGGCCAATGTAAAGTGTTGTCCAAAGGAGGAGGTGGAGGGCTGGAGACACTGTGTAGCCCGGGACATGCATCTATTTCCATACACTACTTACAGACGTGGGTTAGTGTGGGGTACGTTAGCACGGGGACATACAGGGGGTATAGGTGCATGGGTCACACTTTGTAGCCCGGGACATGCATTCATTTCCATACACTACTTACAGACGTACTGTGTGGGGTATGTTAGCACGCGGACATACAGGGGGTATAGGTGCATGGGTCAGGGCGCAGAAAATGTACAATTGGACTTCACCAATCCTTTCAAATAACACAAATGTAAAACATAAAAGGTTTAAAATACAGGTCAACCTAATCGAACACAGACTGTTAGAATCAAGCCAATACCAAATACACTTCACCAACATATATATACTAGAGAATCCCAACCAATCCGAAACTGAAACAAGGAAAGAGGAACCTGCCCAATAATCTAAAGAATCCACACGTTTTTTGTACCTGGATGGTTTGGGTTGATGTAGCAAGAACAAATTATTACCCTTGTTCTTTCATAAAAACTTCTAAATCTATATTATTATCATGGACTTATTTCTCACTGTATAGAACTAGGCAGCTAGTACAAACCTTAGCACAAGGTCTGTCTACAGTAATACCCAACATAATTTTTACATTCCTAGTGATGGTAAATTTACAGAATTCATCTTGATTATTATTCATTGTATGAAATATTTCCTAAGTGTATTAATTAGCGTATTAATTATTTAAAAAGAAAATGAACCAAATCATCTTCTTGATAGCATGTACTTAATTGTTGGGGATGGCTTAATTCATTCTTAAATTAGCGAATTAGGCTGACGAATTACAATTACATGGTATATCTCAATATACTAGAGCAGTAAATCCCAACCAACCCGAAACTTGACGTGGAAAGAAGAAACTGTTGAATAATGTGCAATAGGTATATAAAGACTGTCTCATACAGGCGTCGGTTGCGCGTCCCTTCACTGCGTCTGCCGCATTATATTACACTGCTCTAACAGACACATTGATTCTATCCGGGCAAGGATCATACGGGGCTCCGCTAACAAATTTAATTTGTAATCCAAGAGTGGACAGGTCTTGAGTGATACTACTACGAAACAGCTCAAATAGTAGTGAGAGCCTATTCACAGCTTATAGATAAGAGAGTCGGTTATAGAGTAATTTAGAGTTTAATTTAGACATTTAATTAACGTATGGTTTTATCTTATCAACTATACGTTATATTTTAATATTTTGTTAGGGATTCTCTGGAAGACTTGATTATTCTCTTGTCTGGCATATATATATTATTATTCTTGTTATGTACTTGATGTTGGACATGAGCAATAACTAATAAATTATTGGCTTTTTGATGACCAATAGAGGGTGAATAAAGACGTGATTGCCAACAGAGGATTTCTCTAATCAGAAATCGCTAGGAGCCGGGGGGTAATTCACCTCCACATCCCCTTCAATGGGTTCATCCCATTGTCCTGGGATTAACATATGAAGATTTAATGAATGTAGCGATTGGGGGCCGATCGGACGGACTGGGATAATGTATGGGTGAAGTCGCCTGAAAATGTACAATTCGCCTTCATATCACCAGTCCTCTCAGATAGACCACATTTAAGCCAAAAATGAGGTTTAAAATACCGTTCAACGTAACCAAACAGATATTTTCAATCAGTGCGATACTAAATATATTCAGATATGCACTAATATTTGTCATTATCTTAGCCTATAATTTAGGAAGAATTAACTATATGTGTAGAGCTGCCATGTGAACATTTCCTGACACCCTGGCCCTGAGTTACCCACATGGCCAGGCGTCCCTAGCCACCCTAGCCCCTGCATAGAGCACACGCAAACATGGTGTTAAATCGGATTACAAACAAAGCCAGCAAAGTATATGGACTGGATACATTGTTAATCTGGCGAGTTTACGAATGAATAGCTGGGGAATATTGATCCATGATCCAGCATCTTCACACTACAGCCAACACGCCTAATTCCTCCCCGGAGACTCATGGGTTTCACGATAGCTTTAGAGGAGCGATAATTAAGACAGGTGGCATCTCCATGAGAGCAGGGAGATAATGGCAAGGTGTACGGGTGTATCTAAGGGGGAGTCAGGGCGTCAGAAAATGTACAATCAACAGCTCTACACAATTAGTAAAATCCCACGAAATTAGTAGCGGAAAATGGCAAATACTGGGTATATCTTGAGTAGATTTGGTATTGCCATGACTCAAAACATCTGTTTGGTTATGTTATACTGTATTTTAAACCTCATTTTTGTCTTAAATTTTGAATATTTTAGAGAATTGGTGAAGTTGAATTCTACATCTTCAGATGACTTCGCCCACTATAGACATCAATGCATTGAGCCTAATGACTGCTCGCCTCCAGCCCTCCTCTCCTTCCAATATGGCCCATCTATTTATTACATTTAGCACAGAGTGTCTTTCTGAGAAATCCCTCCCTCATCATCCATCCCCCCACCCGCACCCACCCATGGGCGGGGGGGAGACCATACGGGCCAAGTCGCCTGAAAATGTACAGTTCACCTTCTATTCTCTCCAATAATCCCAAATCTAAACAAACAAAAATCAGGTTCAATATATAGTTCAACATAAAGATTAAGATTTTTTTAACCAACACAATACTAAATATACTCGAATATACCTAGTATTTATCAATTTTCAGCTTAATTTAGCAGAATTCAATAAATGTGTACAGCTGCCAATTGTACATTTGAACATAAAATCTTTATATCCAGTCATCACATCATATATCTTTTGCTAACTATATTGGTGATAAAAAGGGCTAGTCTCTGCTGCAGCAGTTTTTTCCGACTACTTCTCTGCTCTATTTCTACGAGAATACCAATAACAGGATTAACCTATTAAAGTCTTACATAACTCCTCAAGCTATAACAAAATAAAACATGCTTCATTTCTTTCTTATATTTTTTGCAACTAAGGCCTTTTGGTATATGGGGCGATAACGGTGTTCTGTTAATGATAAGGTTGATAATAAAAAGAATCATTGGCATGAATCTTTGGTAGGAAACTCCAATTTTCATCACACATACTACGGCTGCCCACTTTAAAAAGAACTCTTGTAATCCATTCCTGGGCGCCAGCCTATTAATTAGTTCCAATTGTAAGAAGCGCTGGGTGACCTTGGTTTTACACAATCGCGGCCTTGACGGACTGGAAAGGTGCCCAAGGGCGGACGCTAACATCTCAAGATGTTTCTCTCTTTTTTTCAGGGACATCCTTGAACTTTACCAGAGTGGTAAGTTGAGTGACAAGCATGTCTCTAGCAGCAGACTACTGGGGCAGAACCTTTACCATCACGTGATCAATATTACTCTGGTTTAGGTAATGTCCACCAGAGGTCAACTTGGACATCGAGGATTTGCTGTAAAGTGGCTAAGATCACTATTTTCGAGAGGCTTTCCCTCAGTTTGAAGGGACTCTCTCAACTCTGAGCCTAGACAGGAGAGTCTTTTCCTCAATTTGAAGGGACTCTCTCAACTCTGAGCCTAGACAGGAGAGGCTATTCCTCAGTTTGGAGGGACTCTCTCAACTCTGAGCCTAGACAGGAGAGGCTATCCCTCAGTTTGAAGGGACTCTCTCAACTCTGAGCCTAGACTGGGAAGTTTTCCCTCAGTTTGGAGAGACTCTCAACTCTGAGTCTAGACTGGAGTGTCAGAAGGTGAGGGCACCACATATAAACCAACATATAGATGACAAATTGCTCATTCACATATATCACAATTGTATGAGTAGTGCCCATCATGCGTAATTAGTATTATTAATATATCAAGTACATGGTAACAGATGCCAGACATGTATATATAACAATTATAACAGTTGACATACCAGATACGTATAATTATAACCATGCCTTCTTGCTATTTCATCCTGAAGGCGAATCAAAGGTTGGGGTAGCACTGATCTGTAAGAACGGTGATGAAAGAGCCTTGTATGACATGCTGCGTTCATATATCACGTCCCACCGAGATGTTCCCTATAGGTATAGTCAAGGCTCTTATATAAACATGGGTGAAGTCGCAAAAAAAAGGACAATAATTATTAGCCTTCATCAATCTTCTCAAATGTCCAAATTTAAGACAAAAATGAGGTTCAACGGACAGTTCAATATAACTGAACAGATAAGTAAAATCAACCCAATACCATATATCAATTTTAGCATTTTTCACCTTAATTTTGCCGAATTTATCAAATGTATAAAGCTGCCGATTGTACATATTCTGATGAGCTGACCCTCACCTGAGGATATTCATAAATGCAAACATCTTGCAGATATCAGAAGTATTATTAGTAACTAGAAATAGAAACTTACCCTTATAAAGTCCCTGAAGGTTCAAAATAACGTTGGAAACTGACATAATATTAGAATTTGGAATAAAAACCAAAAACCCATATCAAAACTTGTCTCTCCTAGGTTCTTTCCCACCGAAGCTGTAGCTACAAATAGAAGTCTTTTAATATTTTAGGAAACACTGCCAAGCCGTGAGACCGTGTCTTCAGTTGTCAGGGATTTAAATCCTGAGAGGCATATTGCTTAAGAAGCTGGATCTTCTTTCCCTGAACCTGGAGATATTCCTTCTGATCCGTACGAAGAGCATGAGAAACCTTAGCTTCAGCAGTATGCTATCTAAAGGATGGTCTCCACTGGCTGCGGTAAGCTCTGCGTAAGCTCTGTTGTAAGCCTTGTGATGATGTTGGGATGGTGAGGAGTGGCGAGTTCCTGCCTACATATGTGACCTGCTCTGCGAAAAGGGGTCTTATGTGCTTAGATATGAAATGTAAAATGTGTTTTAGGACATAATATGCTGCAAAAATTATGTTGATACGAAAAACAGAAGCCGAGATATGAAGTTCTGAAATATGATGTGTTGAAATGGGGTAAATAGCCAAAACTGCTGTATGGTTTTCACTTGCTGAACTTTAGTTAAACCCTTATATGATTTCAAAATGCGCATCATTTTCAATAAATTGAATAATATGTTGCCATTTTTCTGAAAATTTAAGTAATTCAAATCTGTTTTCAGTATCTTAATCATCAGAAAATTCTCTTTTGACTTTATTTAAATTTGAAACAATTTGATGGCATATAGGTTTCCATGGAAACAAGAATCCTGTTAAACATCATTATTGATGATTTGGACGTTCCATTGAATTCATGGTTACCATGGCAACAATAACAAAATTTTCTCCAATGTTTTCTGCCACGCTATAATCTGTGAAAAATTTCCTTTTCAATGGTTTTTGGAGTAAATTTTGTGTTTTTAACAGTTTTCCTGTTAAATAATGCCCCTAGGGCCAGTGAACCATGTACGCAGGACCTCGCCATTCCTCTCCACCTACAGAACCAGCACAACACCATCGCAAGGCTTACCGCAGAGCTATACCGCAGCCAGTGGAGACCCCACTTAATACATTGTAACTATGTGTTTGTATCGGACCAATATAACGTGGTCAATTATATCATGTAATAAAGTCTATTTTTCGTATGTTTCAGATGGAAAGGACAGGGAGTTTAAATATAACTAGTATTGTATGGTATTCTGTCGTGTGTTGATGTACTTTTCGTGACAAAGCATGACATTAATCGCCATGGTCGATTATGCGTCTTTTGTATCACTGATTAAAATGTACCAAGGCCAAAGAGTCTACTGATAATTTTCAAGAGAAAAGAGTGATTTATCATTATTTAAGGCCTCTAATACCTGTAAAGAACAATATTAACTGATATGATGACAACATTTTAATGACCGAAGAAATTCAGATTTTGATAATTTTAATTTCAGAAAACTTCTGATTAACTCCGATTTCGCCTATCAGATTTTGAGAATATTTTTTTAATCATTATGTGAATATTGAATGGTGAAACTTGGGGAGGGGGAGTTGACGAATTTGGGGAAGTTTTTGATTAACAATGCTTTCAGTAGAGATAGTGAAGACTTGCATGCGTGTGCAGCAGCATTACTCAACACGCTTCCACCTGACCCTACCCTTATCTCATGTAACATGGAACCCATCGTAGCCTCCCGGGTGTGTGGCGTCACACCAAGACACCGGTCTGTTCTTCATTACAGTCTAGGCTCAGACCCTATCAGATCCCTTCAAACTGAGGGAAACTGACCGCAAAATTCCATTATACTCCTATTCGGACGGTTTTAGTGGGCCGACTCCAGGGCCGGGGAAGACATTTGCATACCGATCTTATCTCATTTGATAGGCTGAGCCTAGACTGATAAAGCATAAAGCTCGTACTCAAGCTTCGCATTTGTAGTACATCGATATGAGTGATAGCAGCAGTCTTCTGCCTGATCCTGCTATTTGTGGAGCTGACGCAATCTGTCTCCGTACCGTCAGGCCTGCCACGGGGCTGTCCCCCAGTCAGGTCAGACTGACGATGGGTTAGATCGTCAGAAAACGTACAATCGTCCGCTCTACACATATAGTATAAATTCTGCTAAATTAGGATAAAAATGATAAATGCTCGGTATATCTGGGTACATTTGGTATTGCGTTGATTGAAAGGAATCTGTTGGGGTCATGTTGAACTGCACAGTCTATAGGCTCACAGCCTCTCAGATCAGATAAAAATGGTATGTCAGTGATTGGACGCTAATGCACTGACGCCTGGCCGGCCAAGGAGTAGGCAGCGTCTTTGCGGTTTGAAGCGAGAGGTTTACCCTTAGTTTGGAGGGACTCTTTCAACTCTGAGCCTAGACTGTAGTTCAAACCTCATTTTTTTCTTAAATTTGGGTTATTCGAGACGACTGGTGAAAGTGAATTGTACATTTTCTGACGACCTGACCCTTATACCTGTGTCTTTTTCATGCGCTATATTATCAGTTACTCATGGCGCTAGAAAATTGGTTTTGCCTTAAGGCAACATACAATATTTAGTCCGAGTGGCAACAATATAATAGACCAGGCCATGAAGGCCAGACTAATGGCCACTCATGGTCCGCAGGGCCTCCTGTGTGTAACCATGACAACGAACATGTCAATTAAAGGTTACCCCGGGGGGAGCAACTGTCAATGAGGACCAAGCTAAATGAACGGACTCCTCGTAACCACGGTGGACAATTAGTGAGTGAGTGACAGTTACAGCTTGGTAAATAAAATGTGATATATTTATACCACAAAGCTATGACAGAAATATCTGTATTTCAACTGTCGTCTCCACGTTCTATATTGTGGATCAATGAAAGAAGACAAGTAACATGGGATGTTCTGATGCCACCAGGACATATAGAGATTTGGGAATGTGGAGAGATAGAGCGAGACACACAGACAGGCAGAGAGATAGAAATAGAGACTCAAACTGACAGACAGAAGAGAGAAATGAAAAGAACAGATAGATAGATAGATAGATAGATAGATAGATAGATAGAAGCAGACAGAAGCAGACAGACAGAGGGAAACGGGGAGAGCGGGAGAGAGAGGGAAGAGAGACAGAGAAGAGAGAGAGGGAGGAGAGAGAAAGGCAATGAGGGGGAGGAGAGGGAGAGAGGGAGGGGGAGAGATACTGAGAGAAGAGGGAGAGGGGAGAGAGGTTGAGAGAGGGGGGGAAAGGGAGAGAGAGATGCAGAGAGAAGAGAGAGAGGGGAGGAGAGAGAAGAGAGGGGACAGAGGGACAGAGAGACATAGGGGAAAGAGGGGGAGGAAAGAGAAGAGGGAGAGAGAGACAGACAGACAGACAGACAGGCAGAGAGCAGGAGTATTGTTGAGGGAATGAGGGAAAGTGGGAAGAGACAGCGTGCAAGTAAAGGGACTACAAGAAGTCGACCCTACATGAAGGGACGTTTGAATGACCAGACGGACACATCCTGTGATTTTCTAAAATTACATCTGCAGCCAAACCAACACCGCCGAGTCAAGGCACGTACAACCATCTCCAATTCCCCGCCACACAATCTGCCTTCTCCCCTCGTGTATCAAACGCTCCTGTCGCGGAATAAAACCTTCGACTCACTGAGAACACAATTCGCAAAGTTTCATTCATTCATTTTCGGCAAAGTATTCTCGATAAATCTAAAACACAAAAACTCATAAGTTCACAGTTGGACTAATGCACTAAACGACCTGTCAATTTCACCCACGGAATGACAGCCTTCTTGCTAACTAGCCTGCCTGCTAGTGTTTTTTTTACTGAGATGAGGTTAAAACTCTTGGGTGTAGGGAGGTTGAATCCAAGCCATTGAAAGAGAGTGAAAGAATGAATCGAAGTTCAGTACCTCCGAATCAATACGTCACATTTAGACAGACTCAATCGATGAGATAGAGTTGTCACATCCAATATGTCTCCATAGCCCTTATACAATGCATTGTCGTGATTGATCCGTCCAGCGCCTTCCCACCCGGCGTGTATATAATGCAGGCACCAATAGCAAACTGGGTCTGGGCTCTATATTCTAGACTGAATTGAATATGGAGGCCATTTGGCTCAGGTTGTCAGAAAATGCACAATCAGTAGCTGTGCACATGTAGTAAATTCTGCTAAATTCTGCTAAAAAATGATGGCTGAAATACACAATAAACAATCTGTTTGGTTATGTTAAACTGTATTCTGAACCTTATTTCTGTCTAAAATCTGTGATATTTGAAAGAATTGATGAAAGCGTTTTGTATCTACAATCCATGAATTTACTCCTTGTTGCCATGTACTGTCTAAGTAATAATTTAAAGAAGTGATTTCGCACTGAAAGTGTATTGTATGATACGGAGGTATCCTCTCTTGATACAGAGATTCTTCATGGAAAATTTGAGGTAAACTGGTTTTGAATGGTTCACCTTGTATGTGCGCCTTGCGCTAGTGATGGACTTATATTTATAGTTTTTGCTCTTATATTCTATATTGTAATACATGGCGTTAGTACAATGTCTATGTGAGAAATGGCTATACTATATTGTCTAAAGAAAGTTCTTTGTTTATCTTTAATGTGGAATTATTTATATGTTTATATCATTTGCAGTATTGTCTTCTACTACACTGAAATTGTAAGTTAGCACGAGGGGCATGAATACCTCCCATCTGCCGGAGACATTCCCTTGTCTGCAGTCATTGAAAATGTTTTTCAATTCAATTCAATTTTTGATGTAATATTGTTAAAATAATCACAGATCTGTCGTCACCGAGAATAGCGACCAATGTTGCAATGTGACTGTGAAGGATAAATACTTTTCAAACAAACAAACATCGTCTGGCGATCTGACCCAATTATGTAGCAAACCATGATCTATTCCATTCTGAAGGCTAAATAAGCACAATGCTGAAGGTATTCAAGGCTTTCCTGAACCATAAGTATTTAGCCTGAAACATCCAGTAATAATAACTATGTTGACGTACTATTATGTTCCACCATACAGGCTAGTAATGCTGATATACAACTCTGGATATATATATATATAATTCCATTGAGTTAATACTAAGACAAAGGTGCCCGAGGGGGATCACAGAGATGCATATATTGCCCGAGGGAGTAGCGATTTCAGTGAGTGCGCGTATATTTGTAATTTTTATTTCCGTATGATAGAATACAATTTGTAGTGGGAATAGGTGAGCATTATCTTCCAGGAATACCTTTGTATTCCGAAACACAATTACTGAAATGAATCTGTCCTGGCATGCACTGTAACAGACATGCGCAGTGGGACATGCAAATCCCCTATTCACTTTCCACGCAATAGGCTATAAACAGGCAAACAGCGGAGTATTATTCATGGGCAACAATACAACAATAGTTGGGTCAGATTTTCAGAAAATGTACAATAGGCAGCTGTACGCATTTAGTAAATTTTGCTAAATAAGGCTGCAATTTGGTGAAAACTCGGTAAATTCGAGTATATATTTGGCATTCGTTGATTCCAGCAATCTGTTTGGTTAGGTTGAACTGTATTTTGAACTTTATTTTCGTATGAAATTTGGGTTATTTGAGAGGATTGGCGAAGGTGAATTGTACATTTTCTGGCAACTTCACCCAGTTGTATGATGCCCCCCCCCCCAACCATGAGCGCAGTCAACAGTAACCTGTGCCCCAGTAACCTGTCAGAATGTAATCATTACAAGAAGTACTGGGTGTGAATGCCAATTGAGTCTTCCCAGTCTAGGCTCAGAGCTGAGAGTCCCTCTAAACTGAGAGAAAGCCGCTCACAGCCAAAGCTCAGAGTTGAGAGGTCCCTCTAAACTGAGGGAAAGTCTCTCGCTCCAAACCACAAAATGCTACTAAACCCCATTAGGATGCCTACTCCAGAGCCAGGAAATCTATTAATTAACGCAGTAGGCGTCCAACCAATCTTATCTGATATAAGAGGCTGTTTAATATTGCAGAACCTTGTTGGAATTGTTAAATTGTAGTGCAATATGTAGAATACAATATTGAGATTTGTTCAATAAATGGGTGGAAGGGCGAGACGTTTCTCCCCATGCAGCAGCCTCTATCAGACCTGTCCCACTACCGCCACTTCTGCCTGTAGTAACTAGGTCCCGAGGGAAGCAAAGTTTCCCCCAGGGGTGAGAGCAACTAACACGTCAGATTTCCCTCAATAAGAAGAGTGACAGCGCTCAGATGGGCTAGCACTAGTATATGCATTGGTCAGATCGTCAAACAATGTACAATCGGCAGCTCTACACATTTTAGTCAATTCAGCTAAATTAGGCTGAAACATGATAACTACTAGGCATATCTGAGTGTATTTGGTATTGCCTTGATAAAAAGATCTATTTGGTTATAATGTATTACTGTATTTTGAATCATTTTGGGTTTAAATTCGGTTTATTTGAGAGGGTTGGTGAAGGTGAGTTGTACATTTTCAGGCGACTTCCCCTATATAGCAGGCGGCCGAATTAACCTGAAAAAAATGTACAATTCACCTTCACCAATCCTCTCAAATAACACAAATTTAAGACAAAAATGAATTTTTGACCCAAGCCACTTAGTCCCAAATGAAAATGTTAAGTAATTTTGAAACTGGATACCGTAATTATTAAGTACAATTAATAAAAGAAGTTGTTGGGGCTCCACTAAAACTGGAAAAAAAGAGGTAAAATAGCGGGTAATGCAAGGTTAAGACAGACGGGGAGAACAGCAGACACAGTACATTCACATCTTAAACTTGTCGCATTGCAGAGAATTACATCTGGCAATGTGATTACTGCCTAACCCTGGGGGACAGGGAGGGCAGTTCATGTATGCTTAATACCCGGCCTGCCCGTACCACAATACGCCACCTCGCGCCCACTGTATGCACCACAAGGTGTGCCAGAAGGCGTGCCCGCCCATAATATTGATAAGCTGAAGTGTCTTTGGATTCGCCGCCAATTTCTTGCCTCCATCTTTCCACCTCTTCGCCTTTACTGTGGTTGTGTGGAGGTGGATATGGCCAGTCCTGGTCCTGAGTCCACCCGCATGCACACCACCCCCGCCCCAGTTACCCACCGCCCCGCCCCATCTCACTCTCCACGCCTCCTCCCCCCGTTCTGACTCTCCACGCCCCCCCCCCCTGTTCACCCCTCTCACCCTCCACGCCCCGCTCACCCCCGGGCCCCTGCTCCCCTCTCTCACTCTTCACGCCCCCTCACTCTCCACGCCCCTCACCCTCCACGCCCCCACCCTGCTCTCTGAGACGGCAGACGTCCTATGAATCATGAAAACCTGTAATATATCACAATAGTACAAGACTCTGTGAAAGCTTAAACTTTAACATTATTCGGTAGCTGAATCTACTGGCTGAAATGTAGCAAAATGGCATGAATAATGTATTGCCATTTCTTTTCAATTTTAATCTTATGTTAGGCACGTTAGGAAGATCTGCAATGAAGATAACGCAGCCAAATTCTGAACATTATATTTCGTACTCTTTTCGATTATTAGCAATGGTTCTTTATCATGCACATAACCATAGGCCGCTATACACATGGCCGGTGTCAGATCGAAAAGTGACCCCCATTGAAAAGTGATCCAGGGGTTGATTTTCGGCAATCAAAAAATGACACACCCCATCACAAATCAATCACCAAAGCCAGGACTTGTCTGCGCGTGATATCTTCATTAGAGAAACATTTGGACATGACCCCTTTGTTTTTATAGCATGCAAAATATGTTGCTATATCGCTGACACCAACTGAGGATTTGGACTTGAGACTTTGGTTTTGGACCCAGAGGCACGAGAATGATGTAGGTTAGAATCTTGGGATAACTAATTATTCCTTAGTCGCTAAGCAGTTGGTAAGGAACTGTTAGGGAAGGGATTTGATATACAGACAATGCTAACTGTTATCCCTACAGTAGGAATTTTCTACCTATGCAAGGATAAATAATAATAATAATAATGAATTCGTTATTTTGCAAAAAAGATCTACATGTTATAAAACTGGTCACTGATACACTTCAGATAACAATCTGGTATTTCAGTGTATGCCATGGTACTAGCGGTTGGGGTGGGGGGGAGGGGACGATAAGGGTCAGGTTACATTAAAAGGTTAAAAGTTGCGATTTAGCATGATTATCACTTACATTTTTAGAAATAGTGTTGGTAATATCATAACAGAATACTGTATATAAGTGTGACTTTATACTGTCACTAAGTCACGGATAATTATAGACTTAATTTATCCTTTTTAATTAGTGTGGAAAGCATCACTTGATTCTTTTGCTTACATAAGGGTTAAGAGAGGTGAATTTTAGTACAAGAAGTTTTTTTAAATAGAAAATTTACTAACTCAACATTTTTGGGTAATTTAATCGTTATGATTTATGAAATCTGATTTATATCGACCAACTGGCAGAGAATAAGTACCTCGGAGTTTTAGCCAATGCGGACTGACTTTGTATGTATGTATGTTTTAATTACGGCCAAAAACACACAAAAATATGTTGTATAGCTAATTTGATAGAATTTTTCTCATTTAAATTAGAGAACTATATATGTTATAAATTTCTTCTCTTATATGTCCAACTGATTGTGTAAACTAAGATATAGCTTGTATTAGTCTTTATTACATATGGATTTTCGGAACATGAAACGTACCATAATCTGTATGGAATTGTCTCTCGAAATAAAATACGAAATAAAATTACAGATTTTTAATCAGCTCACCAAGGAGTATTTTAAGCATTTCTTATGCAACAGGCCCTTGGTAAGGCTGCAATTCTCGCCTCCTCTCCCGGCCACTAGGGGAAGCAGCTGTATGAGCTGACTTAATCCTGGTAAAACAATGCTTAAAAACTCTTTGCTTCTAATCGCATTGTCTCTCCTATTTCTATATCTAATCTCTATTCCCAGAACTTGCACTAAATACTCCTACTCCTTACTTCTCAGACTCGTTCCCTCTGTCGTTTCAAAGCACTTTTACTCTTTCTCCCTCTCATCTACCGCCACAGCGTCCTTCCACAGATCAGATGAAAGGGCAGACGACAGGAGGGCAGACGACAGGAGGGCTAGATGAGGAGGAGTCTCAGAAATCCTAAAGTCGTTGCCATGGAGATCGATGGCCCAAGCCCCTCATTACAAGGCCCCCTCAGAGCTGGGCCGGCCTTGGCGGTTGCAATGGCCGGCTAATCGACCAATCTTCACCCCGGCAGCCGCCCTCGGAAGACCACACTTGGGCGACCAATAAAAAATGGCGGTGCATCCGACGACTGCGCATGCGGGGCCAACAGATCGAGCGCCTCCCAGTGGCGGACTGGGGAGATAGGGTCAAACTGGCGAGATCACGTGACCTGAGGGAGAAGGAAGAGAGGCTGCGCAAAGAGACTCGTCCCCCGCCATGGCCACTACAGAAGACTCTCAAACGACGACTTGACAAAATCTGGTCGACCTGTGAAGTCTGGGGTTAGAATGATAAAGATTGCCGCCAGCGAGTGAGGAGAGGGATTAGGGGTTTAGTGTGTGTGTGTGTCGGGTGGGGAGGGGGGGGGGGGAGTGGTGGACCACTGGAATGTTGGCTCCAGTCATCAGAAAAGGTAGAGCCTTGGAAATGACAACTTTCCCTATACTACTCACCTCTCTTACCCTAGTACACGTGAACTCCACCTACCTCTATACATAGTTCTATATTTAGCATGCGCATGCTGCGCGCGCAAGACAATGCACATCTTATTTCTCCAATAGAGGGAGCTTATTTCCACACCTTACTTTTGTCTACATTTTATAATATTGACTCCTATTTCATGAACGATCTGATTTTATCTCTACCTAGTCTGTCTCCCGGAGTAATACTGTACTCTAACGATTACCTTGGGTCATTACATAGCCTTCACCGAAATCCAAATTTAAAACAAAAATGAGGTTCAAAATACAGTTCAACACAACCGAACAGATGCTTTGAATCAATATAATACCAATATTTAGATATTCGTTTTTAGCCTAATTTACTAAATGTGTGGAGCGGTCGACTGTACATTTTCTGACGGCCTGACCCTGCTGTGGCCAAGTATGGGCAGAAAGACTTAGTTAAATGAGCAAGCGATGGCGTGAGGACATAGGGGGAGAGCTAGCTGGTCTGGTGACAGGGACAGACAGCTATAGTGCTAGAGAAGGCATTAAGGCAATGCAATCGATAGGCTCAAGAGTTGAGAGAGTCCCTTCAAACTGAGGGAAAGCCTCTCCAGTCGAGGCCCAGAGATGAGAGAATCCTTTCCAACTGAGGGAAATATCCTCCAGTCTAGGCCCAGAGTTGAGAGAGTCCCTCCAAACTGAGGGAACGCCTCTCGCCCCCTGACCACAAAATGCCATTGTAATTCCATTAGGATGCCTGCTTCAGGGCCAGGAAAGTCATTAGCGCAGTAGGCGTCCATTCACTGACATACCATTCTTATCTGATCTGAGAGGCTCTGAACCTATATAGACTGGATGACTACTGAAAAACTACAGTAGACATTTTAGCATAACGGATCCTCCCTACTTAACATTGTTGCAGTGTTATCAACAACACTTACAACTGGAACTATTCGCTTCTTAGACGCAACCCAGTGTAAACTAAATCAAGTTTACAACTATTTGCTGGGCCTTCATGCGATCTAATGCCCCAACTAAACCCAATTGGGCTAGAGGAAGAGCGAGCACGAAGGCTCTCAATATTGAAGACTACTTACCGTAGTCTGCGGCAGACAAGGAAAGCTCACTGAAGGTCCCTCTACATAATCCCTAAAATAAGTTCTATACTCTCATTTATTATTATGCACATTCCACTTGAGAGGTACAATCAAGTGCGTGTGATGAAAATATGTTTATCGTATGCGTGTATGATAAAAATTGTAGTTTGTAGTGCCATACACAAATATATATTTCCTATACTACTCACATCTCTCTGTGCGCGTACTTAAGGGCCGCCCACACCTGAGCGCCCGCCGATTTAACTTCTCCCGATCTGATTTAACTGCTCCCGATCCGATTTAACTGCTCCCGATCAAGAATTCTAAGGAATAAACTTTTAAAACTGTCCATTTGTGGAGACCCACACCTGGGACGTTGACCCACACCTACCCAAATTCTCCCCGATGTGTGTCCCGATCCGATTTAACTGCTCCCGATCAAGAATTTATTTAGGAATTAAAAAATATTTTTTAACTTTTTTTTTCCAAATGGTCATAACTTTTTATGCCCAAAGGTTACATCGTTGCGCCTGGCAGATCTGAAATCAGGAGATTCAGGAGATATAGAATCACTCAAAAAATCGTCGTTTGGACGCCAAACCAAAATTCACCCTCCCGATTTTCCATTTTTTGGATAATCGGGAGAGCCCTCCTGACGGCTCTGGAAGGCCCCCCGATGCATTGGGACAGTTCCATATGCATCGGGCAGAGACCCACACTAGGAAGGGATTATAAAAATTCAAAGCCAAAATCGGGACAAATCTATAATCGGGCAAAAATAGGAATTAACTAGTCCCGATTGATGAAAATTACTTCAATCGGCGGTGATTTTGCAATCGGGAGTAAAAAATTCGTCCCGATTGAACTCCCAATTGATCGGGATGGAAAGTTAAATCCTAAAATGGATCGGGAGCAGTTAAATCGGATCGGGACAAGTTAAATCGGCGCAAATTTGCTCAGGTGTGTGGGGGGTTTTAGAAGCTATACATGTACTTCTATTATGTACCTTGCGCGCACACGCTGCGCGCGCATGACTTACTTATTGTGCATATCTGAGTGAATATTGTGTTTGAATATTTGTATTTACTACACTTTTACTACTTCTCCTTTACTTCGTTAATACTTGATTATCTATTACGGCCATTAATATGGTTGTACAACTTGATTAGATCTCTCTCCAACTCTTGAATAAATCAGAGTAATAATAGGCTTTAATAGTTGTGTTATTATTTCTCCTCCTCAACGCTACCTGAGGTCACAAGAAATTGTTTATATGACGATTCAAAACAAAAAAACCAAGGTTTATATTTCAATATTATTCGGTGCAAGGGGCATATAATAAATATTCAATTACTAGCACCTCGTTATAGTCTCTCTACATGTAACTCTGGGGAGAGAGTGGACAAACGATGATCAGGTCGATCTTAAAAGCTCTATTTAGATTGAATTGAATACACTTGTATTGCTCATTTTCTCATTGGTTCCATCTCTCCTATAAATTAGCAGTTTTTCGTTTGAACACTAATTACTGATCATTTCGATGTAAGTGATCAAAAGTTGGTCCGGGTATTGGTTCTCTTTCTCAAGATACCAACGTATTATTATTCAATGAAACCCAAAGATTCATTTATTTCACAAAAAACATAAATGACAGTTACATTTTGGAGGCCCCGCTTTTTTGTTTAAAGAGAATAATATAAAGATACAATAATATGTGAATATCTTATATGCTGTATAAGAACTACCAAACAACCCTTATGACTTTAACTGTATACAAAGAGAGTTCAGGCTAGGCTCACAGTCCACAGAGTCCCTTCAAACTGAGGGAAAACCGCATATCATAACCGAGTATATGAAGATTTGGCAAAAGGTATTTCACATTTTTCCTCAACTTTGCATTTGTTTCTACACTTCTTATCTATGCCATACTATATAATTTTCTACCTTGTTTCACTTCTGACTTACGTAAATAAACTGACTACTTACATATTAATGAACTTCTATAGACTAGTAAGAAGAGGGCGACATGAATGAGATGGCGATGGGGAGAGTACCGTGGCGTGCAGTTCTAGGGAGCGGCAGAAGGACGTTAACCCCTATACTGGAGACCTGTAACCTATAGCTAACACCCTCTGGCCTCCCCTCCACTATCAGACCCATTCCATGCCTGCCCACTATACACCAGCCCATGGTGTGATTCGCTGAACTTAATCCAGAATAGTGCGGCCACAACTGGATGAGACAGGTCATGTATCAGCGCTGTCAAGCGGAAACCTCGGAGGAGACCAGCGACTGATAAGGAAGCTTACCAGATGTGCTTCTCCCAAAACTCATACAAAACGGAAACAAGTTAAATATCCACCTCGATAGCTCTAGACGGTGTATCACGCCATCCCAAGCACGATCTGCGGGGAAAGGGGGCAATACTCCATGGTTAAGGTCGAGCTGGCGTCCCCTGGCGGAGGTATCTGCACACTACTTAGAGATAATTGTTTTTCTACCTGCCTATTTTTTTATATTTTTTTTCATTTACAGGCCAAATCATTAATTTTAGTCGTAAAAAAGTCGCAAGTCGCAAAAAAAATGAGTTTGAGGTATCATCATATTTGAAAAGATGAAATCAAGCAGATTCCAATTATGGTAAACATTAACACATCTAATAAGTACTTCTATGATTATTATTATTTCATGCATGAAAAAATCTTAGCACTAATTCTTGATGGTCAATCACTATAGTAAAGTAGTTATAGATATATACTCCTTAGGATAACCTCAGATATGCATGGATATGATTAATCAACACACAATCTTTAAATTTGGAACTTGTATTTATGCTACTAGCAGCGCCAAACACTTCAAAAATGAAAACATTCTGAGCAAGGGTTTTTGTTAATATATTCCTTTGAAAAATATCAGTGTTGTGACTCGGGACTCATCTTGCTGTAACGTTTCAAATTATTTGGTAGGCCTACCTCGGGGCGGCTAGAAATGTCTCACTCTTAGATCTCCCAATATATGGACTAAAAGCTTTAGGTACAGGCTCCAGGGAAAGAGCCATAGATTGATTGCCTAAGCAGAAAGAGAGTTCAAGCTAGGCTCACTGTCCACAGAGTCCCTTCAAACTGAGGGAAAACCTCTCGCTCCTGACCACAAAATCCCATTAGAATCCAATTAGGTGGCCTACTCTAGGGCCGGGAAAGCCATTAGTGCATCAGTCACTACCTGCATGACATACCGATCTTATACGCCCTGTGCTGAACTGAAAACTAGACTGAATTTATAGCACAAGTCATGATAAATAAATCAACGAATAAAGGGTGGCCTCCACTGGCTGTGGTGAGCTCTGCGGTAAGCTTGTGATGGTTTGTGCTGATTCTGTAGGTGGAGAGGAATGACAAGGTCCTGCCTACATGCATGGATCACTGGCCATGTAGGCAGGACCTCGCCACTTCTAACCATCACAGCACCATCGCAAGGCTTACCGCAGAGCTTACTGCAACCAGTGGAGACCACCCTTAAAGAAACAAAAGAAGTGTGAGACTATAATAGGAATGGTTAAAAGATGTTATCAGACATCATTCATGAATACTGCCAATATGCCACAATATCGTTGAATGTAGTTTCATCCCTCTAAAAATAACCTCTTTGATGTTAGTGCTGAGACTAATGATTATTCCTTTATAGCTAACCAGCATCATCAACTGTTAATCACAAGATACATGATTTTATTTAACTAATCACTGAAAGATACTTGGAAATGCTTAAAGTTGCAGACTCAGTTAACATCGGTCAAAAAATAAACATGTTCTAATTTTTGTTCCGTCTTTTTAACCAATCTGGAAAATTCTTCCCAGGTTGTTTTGCTACAGGGCTTCATAAAAGTCCACAATTATATTTCAGTCCTTGGTGGCTTAAATTCACTTATTATCGCTCACCAGCGGGCGTTTTCTCTCGATCGATTTGACTTCAAATTCTTGTATAAACATTGAGCAGCAACAGACCCGTGATAAATTGAGGCCCATAATATGAGTAAATCTGGTAAGATTTCCTTTGTAGTAATAACCGAGAATACAGCTTTAATGGTGTACCGAGTAAGCTTAATGGTGGAGCTTCATTCCCTTCAGGAGATAAGATAAGATAGGCCTAAGTCATAATCGAAAACAAATTTTCTGTGCCTTCTTTTAAGTATTTTCTCATTTTTGACAGTAATAGCCCTAGAGTCGGTGATCCGCTCAGGTCACCAGAATATGTACAATCGGCAGCTCTACACATTTAGTAAATTCTGCGAAATTTGGATAAAAAAAAGTAAATACTGTGAAATTATATCTGACTGAGTGTATTTGGTATTGCGTTATATAGTTAAAATGATTTGCTCGGTTGGGTGAACTATTTTGAGACTCATTTTGGGGTTAAATTTGGGTTTAATATTTGAGAGTATTGGTGAAGGTGTATTGTATAATACTGTAAAATACTTCATTTGTCAAAGTGTACATAAGTATGAGGGTGACATTACAAGTAGACAGGCTTCTGTATATATAATTCAGCTCTTTCAGCCGTTACCAATTGTACATTTTCATGCGACCTCACCCTTGAATGAAGAGTCGATACAAGCAGCCTACCATGGGAATAGGACAAGTGCACTCGCTGGTCGGCAGAAAGCAATGTGATGTAGCCACATAGAGGACAAGACTTAAAACATCTATAATTGGCTTTCACGAATCCAAATTCCCAGATCACAGAAACTGCGATTCCTAAATGATTTCATCCCTCTGAGACTACAGATTAGTCGGCCATATCCTCGGTACAATATACTAACAATGGGATTAACTTCAAGTTCGTTTCATCTCCACCCTTAAAAGAGAAACTGTGATCAATAATAAAGAAGAATAAAAACTTGTATTCTTGTCTAACATGGAAAGGAGCCCTCTAATCGTTGCTGACAATGCAATCCCATAATTGATTAGACTGACATCTCATATTTAGATAGCTATGGTCACAAAGCAAAGAATGAAACTTTATTTCTTGTATTTTTCACTGCACTCCATGCAGAGCCAAAATACCGGCAGTTAGGCCGCTGGATGGCATGATTGTTAACATTGTAATTATCATTTGTTCCTACACTCGGGATTATATATATCCGGCGGTAGGAAAGACCGGTCTTTTTGATTATGAACTTTATTCATTCTATTTGATATTGAAGGGTAAACTGCATAATCAATAGTAACATTTCGGCGACCAGGAATGTCTGTTGGTCTTAACCGGAAATAGTCTTTTCCTACCTCTTTTACAGCTGAGGATACTATAAATGGCAATGGACAGGGCTCCTCTTGCTTAGACTGACATGTTATAACTATGGCCACAAAGTAAAGAATAAAACATTATTTGGTGTATTTTAAAGAGCTTAACTCTGGTATCCACTACCACGTAAAACCTCACGTCAACACTTCAAAGGGGAAGACGAAGCTAATGTATTCATACTTTAGCTCATTATTGTCTATTTTCTATCCAGATAAATAATTATATTCGCCATTGAAAGCAGTTCGAAATTGTCCTTCCCCTGTGGAGTTTTGACGTGGGCTTTGACGTGAGCTTTGACGTGAGATTTGACGTAAGCTGTGACATGGAAGTGGATATCAGACTTTAGAAGTGTCATCTTAAATAGCTCAATCATGCCTTATTAAAAGAACTCCCGAGTGAAGTTATGGTATAGGAGGAGGATATGACAAATAGGATGATATTGGATCAAATCTAAGGGGCGAGAACAGTAATTGATTGAACGAATTGTATTGCCATTAAAACAGTTGACGACAGGGCAGCATCAGTAGTGAGATGTATGGGTAGTGAGTGGAGAGAGGACAACTTGATGGAAGGTGGGAAGCACAAATACCACCATCCATAAAGAGAACTCTTCATTGTGAGATATCATCCAATACAATATTCATGAGTTTAGTTACTGTGAGACACCAAGGAAGGGACCGGCTGGGCTAATGGAGGGTTTAGAATAGACGAGGTTAATTGTCTCCATTAGGTTCAACGCCTAGCGATTGCTCGCGATCAAATAATATCAAAATAATCAGATGGATGGAGTCGCCAGAAAATATACAATTCGCCTTCAACAATGCTCTCAACAAACACACATTTAATACCAAAAAAAGTTTAAAATACAGTTCAATATAACCGAACAGAATATTTGAATCAACACAAAACAGGTTATACTCAGATATACCTAGTATTTATCATTTTTAAGCCTATTTATTTAAATAGAATTTACTAAATGAGTAGAGCTGCCTACTGTACATTTTTTGACGACCTGACCCAGATATTTCTAATGGAGCTTTTAGACAATTCCACCATGTCACAAGGTACAAGCGATTGCTTGCGATAGTACACCCTTGCTAGGCTTGCGACCTAGTTGAGGTGCCTACAAAGCTTCTCCACCAGGTTGTAAGTCCTAGCGATTAATTGCGATCAAATAGTAGCAAAGTAATTGGATATTCCCATGATCGTAAACAGTTGTATCTATAGAGGAGAAGGCCTATAAGTGAAAGCCTGTTCAACTTTTAAGATGAATTTAAGTCTATATAGCTTTCGCAGGAATAGGATGGCAAATATGCTAATATAGTTTTCACATTTTCGCATAATGATTGAGAATCCATAGACTAAGCTAAGGAAGACATGTGAAAGGGTGAGAACCTATATCTAGCAGTAAGTCTCCCTTGCGGATAATGATAAATTAAGGGTGTTTTACAGCATACAAGAGATGGTTGATGACAATAACATGGCGTCTATGCAATAATGGAAGTTCTTCCCAATTAATACGGATCTTTGCGCTTTTGGTCAGAACAAATTCCAGGTTTTTTTAAGGATTTTCCAGGCTCATTTTCGTGATTTCCCAGGCCCCTTTTAGTGATTATTATTATATGTTGATGTTAAATCCTACAACAAAACTTCCAATAAACTGTTTTAAAGGTACCTCATCGAGGCCCTGTTCTCCACCACTTATTATATCAGGGGGTGTATGATATAATACTAGAATAAAAGTTAATGATAAATGGAGTAAAGTCCAAACACGTCTTTCCTAAATGGCCAGTGGATGGTAAGGCTTTATTTGTTTCAAGCTCTACAACTGATCACAGCTCTGGCCTCCTAGCTGTCACGTATTGTGTCCCAGGTGGACATTCCTCTACCTACATGCCCTGATGATCTGTCTGTCCACCTAACATTACCCAGGCCCAATGTTGCACCTAACATTGCTCAGGCCCATTTCCGTGATTTTCAAGGCTCATTTCAGTAATTTTCAAGGCCCATTTCACTTTCAGTGATTATTTTACAACCCTAGTGACGGACCAAAGGACTGCTGTTATTGTTGCACATAGGCCAATGATGTATTCAACAACTGTTATTCAGATTTTATATCAACCACTGTATTTTAACTTTTACTTTGTGAGGCACTCAGTGTTTGGTGGGAGAGGGGCAGATCAGCAGAAAGTGCACAGTAAGAAACAAAGAACTTTCGATAATTTCAAGTCCATTTAATAGATTCCAGCAGGATTCAAGACCAATGATTTCCCAGGCCCTTCAACCAAAATGCCAATTTCCCAGGCTTTTCCCGCCCAAATCCTTTCTAACGATGACTTCACTTATTATCGCTCACCGGCGGCCGTTTTCTCATGGCCTATTCCACTTCAGACTCTTGTATAAACATATAACAGCGGCAGAATATTGATAAATTCAGTCATATAAGTCATAATATGAGTAAATTTGGTAAGATTTCACTTGTCGTAATAGTTGAGAATCCAGCTTTAATGATTAATGTTGCTAGGAGTTAATCCTTGGCATGCTTTGTTTATTATAAATGTTGATCGTATGAAATCTGGTTAAATTTAAATTTGATGTAATCTCGATTGTTGGTCAGTGAATCTGGGAATATTGTTTTAATATGTATCCGATCATTCAAGAGTTAGTTTTATACTAAGCACGAAGAAGGCTAGTCTTGCCTCATTGCCTTCTACTGTCAATTTACTTTTCCTTGACTTCAAACATTCTATGAGGTTCATTTAAGGACACAAAGGAACAATCTGAATTATGGTTTCCACCTCCCTTCACAAAGAATATAGAAACTGAAAGACAATCATATTGAAACTGCTGCAAGGAAAGACCATAGAGGCTTATAAATGGCCAAGAACAGCGAATACAGAACCAATAGAGACTATCTGCATCTACTGACCCATAAATTGAACCTTATCGCAAAGGAAGCTCACAATTTATGAACTGTGCAGTTCATATGATATCATGAATACATTTTCTCCATTGCTTTAACCAAATTGTCTACGAAGGCCGCTTTACCATATCAAGGGGGCTTCTACAGCGCTGCCAGAGAAATGGCTTACAGGAAACTCATTTAACTCGCCACTTCTAAGTTCTTTACAATAATCAGTAAATTTACTCTTCACATACTTCTATACATTTCACTGCAGCTGCACTGCTTTTCTTAAGACTTTCGTTTATAAGTGCCTAATTTAATCATTTATTGGCGCATTTTTTCTGGCAATATTTAATTGTTAAGGTATTGATATTTGGCAGACATTGAAAGTGTGACAGGATCTGGTGATGGTGGTGGTGTGCTGTCAAAACAGTTTTGAACAAACTGCTAAGAGCAGCACAAAAATTGAATAACTCAGTCTAGGCTCAGAGTTGAGAGAGTTCCTCCAAACTGAGGGAAAGCTCCAAACTGAGGGAAAGCTCCAAACTGAGGGCCTTTACAGTCTAGGCTCAGAGTTGGGTCCCTCCAAACTGAGGGAAAGCCTCTCCAGTCTAGACTCAGCATTGCGAGAATCCCTCCAATCTAAGGGAAAGCTGCTTCAGTCTAGGCTCAGAATTGAGTCCCTCCAAACTGAGGGAAAGCCTCTCGCTCCAAACGACGAAATGCCATTGGAATCCCATTAGGATGCCTAATCCAGGGCGGGAAAACAGATTATTAGCGCAATAGGCGTCCAATCACTGAGACACCATTTTTATCTGATCCAAGAGGCTGTGAGCCTAGAACTAAGCTCCATTTATGTATGAAGCCCGTAGATGGGTACTACTGCGCAGAATATAAGGACTGGCGGACTGGGCTATACTGGGGCAAGCTCAGGGGGATTATCCAGTCAGAAAAGGGACTTGCGCCTTTACTACAGGCGAGGCAAGGCTGCAGAACCTGACTGATATGGGCAAGCCTGCTGACAAATATGTCCAATACACGAGCACCACCACCACCGCCACCACCACCGACCAATACCCCAGATACTTAGAGAGATGACAAATAAACACACTCTCTATTATTACCGCATATATATAGGCGGGCTAGAAGAAAACTGCCTAGGCTAGCAATGCTGCTGATATTATTCACTGAACTCTTTTGTATTGTTGTTTTGCATTGTTCTAGCCATAACTATGCAAAATATTCTGTTGTTATTAATATTATCATTATTATTAAATGCTTTTATTCTACACCTCATGTATTAAATGTCTTTGAGGAAGCATTTACAAAGATTTAAACAAAGTATTAGTAAGAGTTTAACATTAAGCAAATAACATAAGTTCTTTATCTGAGAACATTGTCACAGACAATGGTGTTTTCCTATGTGTTGCTTTCATCTTGCATACTGCTTCTGCTGATGTGTCAATGCACTGTGTCCAGATAGCAGTTCAATCGGCAGTTCTACACATTAAGTAATTTAGGCTAAATTAGGCTAGAAAATGATAAATACTAGGTATAACCAGAGACCCTATAATATATTATATAGTCTCTGGTATAACTGAATATCTGATGTGTCAGAAAATTAGTGATAAGTTGAAAAAAAATGATTTTGAGATACCATCACATTTGAAAAGATGGATTCCAACGATGTCATCATTTAGGAAACCTAAAAATTATTATAGCATATTTTGTGTTTGATTTTTTTTTTATATATTTGAAAAAGAAAATTTGCAATATTTCTGGGTGGACAATTATGGTTCATTCCCACGAAACGGTTCCAAATGGGTATTTTTTAAAAGGCCATAGAAATAAAATAGAAATGCTAGTACAGGTTCCTCTTATGCTATTCTTGCTAACCTCCGCATCTTAGATATGCAAATTGTTGGAAATTTACCATAAAATGAAACTGTTTCATAAGAATCGACCAAATGTGTAATATATACCTTTTTAAATGTATGTATATGGAGACAACCCCAGGCCTTATACTCCAACATCAAGCCCCATTTTCCTACCAATATATTTAATAAAGCTCTCGCTGACCTTTCAAAGTGAACGCCTCCCAAAAGTTTGCACATCCTAGGCGAGCGGTGCCAACCCCCGAACATCAATTCTAATGGCTGAACAGTTTTATGGCGGCCTGTAAGCTTTATTCATTTCATAACTATGCCGGGAGACTGGAGCCGGGGCGGACGCGGCCGACCTGCCTACAAGACGCAAGTGGTGTAACGAGTGTCGGCACAAGGAGAACGTGGGCCAGGCTCGTCCCATAAGACCATTAAAACGCCCCATTTACCAGCCTGGCACCTATCTACAACATTTATATATGTCTCCCTCCCCACCTCTGTACATACCTAAACACACCCAGTGTATGGGTCCGGCCGTCAGAAAATGTACAATTCGCCCTCACAAATTTGAGTATATCTGGCAGTGCTTCGGTTCAACAAACCTGTTCAATTATGTCCTGCATTTTGAACACCATTTTTATCTAAAATCTGGGTTTGGGGGAGAGGATTAGTGAAGGGCAATTGTACATTTGCTCTCCCACCGCCCTATACTGCTGTTCATACCTCATATACCCCCACCACCCTGGGTATCTCTATATACTTGCTGCAACCTCAACACTATTAAAATGAATATACAACTGACAGGAATAGGAACGATTTCCTTTGTTTAATGCCACCTCAACCAAAATCACTCAAATCATTAAAACACATGTATACACGATTTATATCCGAGACGAATTAGAGATGAATTAGCTTTGGATACAGGGGAAACCCAAATACCAGCAATATTTTAGTTTACTATATATCCGGTAACCTCGAGTAATATGCAATGTACAATAAATCTGGCTTATAGCATCGTCGATTCCTACTGCATGAAGTAATGCTGAACTGCAAGCTGATTGTGCAGTACATTTAGTTTTGTCTGGAAACCACAAAACACTTACTTCCAAAAGAAAGGTCAACTTTCGACCGAAAAGCATCTTAAAATCCCCAAGTTAAATGAGGCTTACCTTGGTAAAGATGAAGTTTGACTAGGAGTTCATTAAATGTCTCCTAGTGTGATGAGGGACTAAATGAGATATCTTCCCGGAACTAGCTCGGGCAGTCTTTAAAGTTCGAATTCTGTCGAGACTGCGGAAGTAACTGTGAACCACTTCTCTTCCTAATGTCGTGACAGAAACATGATAAGAGTGACAAGGGTGGGTACCGCGGTGGGCATTTAGTCCCTCATCACACTAGGAGACATTTAATGAACTCCTAGTCAAACTTCATCTTTACCAAGGTAAGCCTCATTTAACTTGGGGAGTTCATCACACTGCCACCTAGTGTTGATGAGCAGGCCTAAATGAGACTATGAAGCTCCCCAGTTGAGACAGAATTACCATCAAATGATATTTACCTCAGATTAATGATGAGAGGGGCTAGACGCGCTCCTCAAAAGGGTTGTTCCCACATCTGGGGTGGTATTCACTTCCCTCTTATAGAACCTCCCGAAGGTAACAGCATTGGTCCACCTTGCGTTTTCCAACACTGCACCTATGGGGATCTGCAAAGCCACTGCTTTAGACACACTGGCACCACGAGTACTGTGCGCCTTAAAAATGTCTGTATTAACTCCTGACAGTTTCAATGTATTTCTAATCCACCTCGCAAGGGTGTCTTTAGCTACTCTGTTCTTGAGTTTTCCATAGGAGATGAAAAGTTGATCCTCCCCTTTTCTGACTGATTCAGTCCTTTCTAAGTACACTCTGAGGCATCTCGCCGGGCACAGTCTAAGGTCCTCCTTAAAGCTTCTAACCCTCACATAGTCCAGAGAGTGACCCTCTCTTGTGTGTTTCATGGGTTTATCCAACGCGAAGAGGAAACCCTCATCTTCCCAGGTCAAGCCTGAGAGCTTTAAGGTATGTAAAGTTTGGCATCTCTGAGATGTAACTATAGCTAATAACGTCACTAATTTAAATGACAAGTGTTCCATGGAAAGTTTACTGTTCCTGTTCCATTTTTTAAACAATTTAAACACAATGTTAATGTCCCACGTAGATTTATACTTGGGTTTGGGTGGTCTAAGCTCGTGACACCCTTTGACGAACCTCCCAAGGAGGACGTTTTCTCCTAACATGACTTGTTGGTCATTAGTAAGCGACAAGAAATTTGACAAAGCTGATCTTGCTGTCCCCACTGCCGAATGCGACAGTCCCTTGTCATGTAACGTAAGGAGAAATTCAATGACCCTGTTGACGTTGGGTTCTGTGTGATCTACCTTCTGTTCTGCACAGAAAGCGTCCCATTTCCTTAATGAGTTGTCGTATTGTGAGATGGTACCCTTTCTCCAAGATGCCATCATCACATTGGTCGCCCCCTCCGAAAGACCTGAATTCCGCCAGTGCATTCTCACAGCTTCCATGCTGCAAGCCTGACGTGCCACTGCTCCCCTGAGGCTGGATTTGACAGGGGGGCGTTTCCCAGCAGGAGTCTTCCTCTGCTGTGTCTTTTGAGAAGTCCGAACCAGCTCTGAGCCTCCCAGTTTGGTGTTATCAGCACTCCTCGGGCCTTTTCTCTCCTCGCTTTCTGCACTGTGCGTGCGATGATGCTGAAAGGAGGGAAAGCGAAAAAGTTAAACGGCTTCCAGTTTACAGAAAAGGCATCCACATAAGCCGCCCCGGGGTCCGGGTACCAGCTGCAATAAGTTTGACACTTAAAACTAAGTCTAGATGCAAAAAGATCCATATTGAAAGGACCCCATTTTTTAGAAATGTCACTAAAAATGTTCTCTGGTAACTCCCATTCCAGATTCTCTCTGAAGTTCCTTGATTCGAAATCTGCTACCTCATTGTCTACACCCGGGACATGAACTGCTATAAGCCAGATACACCTCTCCTGGCAATATTTCCACAAGTCTCTAGCTATTGCATCACATTGGACTGACTTCATACCTCCCAGGTGGTTAACATAAGCTACTGCTGTTGTATTATCCGACTCACATCGGATCTTGCAGCCAAAGGCCTCTCTGAGGAGACTCTTCAGACCCAAGAATATAGCGAAAAGTTCTTTTGCATTAATGTGCAAAAAACATTCTGTCAGATTCCACCTCCCTCCCGTGGAATTTCCCTGACATGTGGCTCCCCAGCCTAAGTTCGAGGCATCCGTGGTCAAAGTATAGAAGGGTGCCCTTTCCCAAATTCTCCTGTTAGCTCCTGGTAAATAGTCTAACCACCACGACAGTTCGCCTAAAGCTCCACTTGAGAGCTGCATCAATCCATCAAAGGATCCCGTCAATCTCAACGCTTGAGTCTTATCCTCTTCTAATTTCCGGTAGTGGGACATACCGTATTCCGCCCCTTTTGTCAAATCAATGAGGACACCAATACACTGGGCTATCTGCCTGATGGGGAAAGATCCTCTTTCCAACAATCTTACTGCCAAGGTCGAGAACTTCTCGATTTTCTCCTCTGTAGGAGTGACTATCATCCTGACTGAGTCTAAATAGTAGCCTAAAAACACCACCTTCTGTTGCGGTTCAAACAGGCTCTTGCCTGCGTGGACTGTAAATCCTAGTTTAGTGAAAAGTTCCGCTAACACTATCACTGACTGCCTACATAGGTCTAGGTCCTCGTGCATGATAAATGAATCATCTAGGTATCCAAAACAAGTGAAACCCTGCTTTTGCATAAAGGCCCATACCGGTCTGAGGAATTTAGTGAAATAGCGAGGTGCCTGCGCTAGACCCATCGGTGTACACGTGAACTCAAAAAGTTTGTTGTTCCACCTAAATTTCAAGAACTTACGGTCCTCCCTTCTCACGGGGATCGTGTAATACGCATCCTTCAAGTCTATTGAAGCCATAAAACAGCCTTCAGCCATTATGTCCATTGCTGACTGGAGAGAATCCATCTTAAAATGTTCATACACTATCAGTTTGTTTAGATCTGACAGGTCTAAAATAAGCCGGAAATCACCATTTGGCTTAGGGCGCAGGAACACGTTGCTGACCCACTGACCCTCTTCCGGTTCAGATTCCACGATGACCCCCTTCTGCTCTAGTTTCCTCACTTGTGATTGGACTACACTCAGTTCCCTGTCACTAAGTCTCAGAGGTCGGGGTTCCCTACGCTGGACTGGCTTTCTAATAAAATCTAACTTTGTTCCTGAGATCCCATCTAGTACAAATCTATCTGAAGTGATATTCCTCCATTCAACTAAACAGTTTTTAGTGTTACCTGCCGAAAAAAGGTCAGGATTAAGCAAAGTAGGGAAAGATGCTTTTACCTTTTGCGAGGTTTCGGAGAGGGCGACGCGGGGACTCGACTCTACTGAGCCCCCTTGGCGGGAAAACCCGACCCGGAGGGAGTTGAGTTAGTATGGCTTCCTCGGCCACCACCGCCTGAGAATCCTCCACGCTTCTGCTTGTCGTATGGCTTGTTTCCTTGCCATCCTCCACGTCCGTGGAACTTGCTATTGTTGTTATTAAAACCTCCACCAAAGCCACCGCCAAAACCACCACCTCTGCCCTTGAATTTGAACGAGCCTCCACCCCTCTGCTGGGTTTGTGGCTGCTGTGGTTTTGGCTGTTCCTTCTTGAGCATGGCCATAAACTTATTTTGTTTCTTTAGATTCTCTATCTTCGTAGCGACATCTCCTCCGGCTAGACACTCCGGGGTAGCGGGGTTATCTTCCCCAAATAATTCCTTCAGATCCGAGGCCGTATCTCCTGTGCCGCTTTAAGCGTCATAGTAAGCGCGTTCGTCAAAGTCTGAAACACTGTCGAGGCCGTATTATTCACACTTGCCTCTGCCTGGACTAAGTCCATATTTCCCACTATGATGGACATCACAACATTCAAATTGTCATGTGCCCTGCTGAGGAGTTTGTCGTTCTCCTTGTGTTCTTTAGACAATAAGTCCTTCACCTTCGCTGGAAGCTTTGGAGTTTTTATCTGATCCAGATTCTCCGGCCTGGGGAATTGCTTCCTAATATTGTCTAGGGACGTAAAATTCATAGGCGTCTCCGAGAGTTCCTTCACGATAGCCACAATGTTCTTACTTACGGGGTGACCAATGTCTTCCCGCTTTGTCACCTCTTGGAGGAAATTTTTGATGAAATCATCCGGTCCCGTTAAGTCCTCTTCGAACTCGCCTTCCTCCAGTGAATTCTTACTTCCCGGATTCATGATTTCTCTGATCTGTGCATTGAATTTAATCCGATCTTCAGCACTTAGTCTGCCCACATAGCCAGACAAATCGAAGAGAGACTCCGTTTGGTTTTCACGTGAGCCTGAAGCTTCCTCCTCCTCGGACGCTGCCTCGGATGGAGCCTTGTCTTCGTCATCCATGGCCTCACGAGACGCTTGATCTTTAAGCGCTTGCAACTCCCTTGCTTCTCTCTCTCTTCTTTCTCGTTCCCTCTTCTCTCTAGCTGTCTCCTTCTGAGTGCTTTTAGCAGGATCACCGTCCTTATTGAGATTAGCCATCTTGTTCTCAGCGCTGAACAGCAGAACAGATTTCACAGTTTCACAGTGACTGGCGAGTGGAACGCTGAAGCCACACACGTGGTAATGGCGACCGTTAAATCGTTGCGAAGCAACGTTTGGTGAGTGTTTCGCAATGAAATCACTCTGGCACTGCTTAAAAAGCCTTAAAACCCACGCAGACTGAACCTTGTAGGATATGTGCCAACAATATAAATACTTCCTGTTAATCAAAGTTATCCAAAATCGAAGAAAACAGTTGAAGAAACGGAGCTCCAAAAAGAGCTCTTGCTGCCCTGAGCGAACGGAAGTAACTGCCCGAGCTAGTTCCGGGAAGATATCTCATTTAGGCCTGCTCATCAACACTAGGTGGCAGTGTGATGAACTTGGTTCTCTAGGCTAGGCATATCTTTATTTGGTATTGCATTGATTTTTAAAAAGCCTGTCCGTTATGTTTATGCATTATTTTAAAACCTCATTTCTGTCTTAAATTTGAGCCAGTTTAGAGGACTGGTGAAGGCGGACTGTACATTTTGTAGTCGTCTTTCCCCATTAAGAACCAACAATATCTTTATTTGATAAATCCATTAGAGGATTTGTTTTACAGCGTTATGATTTGCAACCGACATTTTGTTCTCCAGGTAGAATAAAAGATAAATGTACCCATGGCTAAGATTTCATTAATTTAATAAATAATCCTATGAAGCATTTCTGAACAGATGGGACCAGAGGGCTGTTGCACAAGACCTGTCAGTTTCATATGCGTGGCTGTTCGTATAGCCTGTCTATTACCTACCTCCCTCAGGAACACTAATTTTAAAACCAATGGTTTCCTACGGCCTTAATAAATGTCCCTGGTATCGACGCCATAATTATTGTTGACGGCAACACATGGGTGCAGAGAATATAACGATGCTGGATCTTGTAACCCTTCCATGGGCCAGGTCGTCAGAAAATGTGCAGTCGACAGCTCTACACATATAGACCTAGTAAATTCTGATAAATTAGGTTGAAAAACGATAAATACTAGATATATCTGAGTATGTGTGGTATTGCGTTGATTCAAGAGATCTGGTTGGTTATGTTGAACTGGATGTTGACCTCATTCTTGTCTGAACTTTGGGTTACCTGTATAATGTAATAATCCTCACCCCGAATATAAGCCCGCCCCGAATATAAGCCTGGTCTCTAACCATTTGAAATTAATATAAGTCGGGCTTATAGACGGAAACTACGGTATTTGAGAGGATTGATGAAGACGAATTGTACATTTTCTGGCGACTTCAGCAGCTTCTACAGGTAATAAATCTGTTTCTCCCATGGCGGAATGCCAGTGAGGGGAGGGTCATAATTCAGGGGAAGCTAATTACAACATTGACAACAAAATATGGCTTATTCATGACATGCCCAGGCTACAGAACAGTGAGATGGATGGTATTCAATAAGTGCCACATTCATCCTACCTCGTAGAACCAGGCTCAAGTCGCTTGAAAATGTACAATTCGCCTTTCACCATTCCGCTCAAAAACCCAAATTTAAACCGAAAATGATGTTTAAAATAGAGTTCAACAGAATTGTGTGATCAACGCAATACAAAACATACCCAGATATACCCAGTATTTATCATTGTCAGCCTTATTTAGCAGAATTTACTATCAATATGTAGTGATACCCAATTGTACATGGGTCAGAACACGAGAGAAAGTACAATCACTACATTTTGTCAACACTGCTAAATTAGACACAACAATGAATCTAAATAATTTTGCCATATCGTTGATTCAAAAAAATCTACTTGGTTAGGTCGAACAGTACGTGAACCTCATTGTTGTCTTATTTGAGAGGATTGGTGAAGGACAATCGTACATTTTCAGGCGACTTAACCCATATATATTCTGACGTGCTGACCCATGATCAGCTTCCGTTCAAGGAAGGGTTAATCAAACAGACAGCAACACAATCAATGGCCTTGTTTTGCCTTGGGTGATGTAGCAGACCTTCCTGAGGAATACTTCATCTATCTGTGTTATGATTACATATCTGGCGGGCCCAGCTATAAGATCACTTTCTCATCTGATCATGGCATACGAGACGCTGTGTCCGCCTCCACATTGCCAATAAGCTATATTTGCTCATTAGACAACAGAGATAATACCCAATTTAATCATGGATCTTTAGCTGAAGTAAGTAAATTGAGCCTTAAGAGGTTTTCTTTACTTTAAAGCGCAGTGTACGATCTGGAAGATGAACCACTAACTATAGGGGTCAGATCGCCAGAAAATGTAATATTGGCAGTTCTGCACATTTATAAACAAAAAATAGTAGGTTCTGCTAAATTAGGCAGAAAAATGACAAATACTGGGTATATTTGGTATTGCACTGAATCAAAATATCTGTTCGATAATGTTGAACTGTATTTCGTACCTCATTTTCGGCTTTAATTTGGACTATTAGAGAATTGGTGAATGTGAATTGTATATTTTCAGGCAACTTCACCCTTATATAGAGCAATATGAGGCTGAGTATTAGCATAATCTGCCATATTCAATTAGCAATATCCGGACTATCGTAATACCAGACTGGATCTATGAATTGCCCATGTCAAGGAATCAGAAGTCTTTAATAATTTAGGCTGGGTGTCCATTTAATGGTCAATAATGATGATGTACATAAATGAGGTCTGGCTATGGTGGAAAGTGAGGGAATTGCCAGCCGGTTCCCCCGCTAGGCAGACGGTCACCAGGGATAGTGGATGCGTCAAGCTGAGAGACGGCCACATACAAATGGTGATTTCTCCGGGGATGCTAGAGTTGAGTCAATAGGAGGATTTGCATGTCTCACTGCGCATGTCTCTGACAGTGGTGCATGCTGGGGGGGATTCAGTTCAAATCTGAGACACCAATATTGAGCAACATTTTGAAAAAATGTTAAATGGAAGAATCTGTTCACCAATATCATAGCTTATGTAAATGTCTATAAAAACCAAATAATAATTCCATGTAAATAGGGATTCCAGATGGCAGACATGCAAATCCCCTATAATTCAGTGTGAGATGAAGACCGGCAAGATGTGTTGGAGCAAATAGGAAAAATTGCTGTTAGTGAGGTCTTGGTATAATGTCAGCTGCCTGGCAACGTTTGCTCTTCAAAAGATGGCAATAGATCAGCCACAATGGTGAGTGGCATATCACAGCGCTCAATATTACACCGACCAAACCCAGCCATCAAAAGTTTACTGCCTGACTCATTACAACACGCTGCATATAGTCAATGTTGAATGATATCTAGGCAGACCATATTGGTCTCTTATTAAGTTTCCAATGTTATCAATATGAGTGAAGTCTCCTGAAAATGTACAATTCGCCTTCACCAATCCTCTCAAATAACCCAAATCCCAGGTCTAGTGCTCCCCATTCACTGATAGTATGTGACTCTTATAAGTAGCGATTCTAATGTGAAATGTTTTTAAAAATCAGACTTAAGCAAGTCTACATGAAAGGGTATGAGATGTAATGTGTTATCAGTACATGAGATGACATAGCATAACATAACATAACATAACATAAGGGATATAAGTGGTTCCGCATTAGGTCTCTAACTCTCTCACTGAAGACCTCTCCCCGCCCCCCCCCCCCCCCCGCCCCACCACCCACTCCAAGAACTCTCATGATCAACAAACTGGAGCAATTAAGACTTGTCTTATTCAAAGATAATAACCATTTCGACATTTCACAACTAATATCATTAATAATTATCCCCAGACATAAATTCTCTCAATATTTCCACTCGGTGCTGTTGTCTTATTTCCTGAGTTAATGAGGATGTTTGTGTCAGCTAACATGACTGACGTCATCAATACTATCTAAATTATTTGTAATCAACCCTGAATACCTCTGATCAATGTTCTGATGACAATAATCAGGGTCGGAGCATGAATCTCTATCTAGAATAAAATGACAACATGTCTGACATGGCTGTGGTTCCAGTATCTCCAGTTGGAGACGTCATGAAAAAAATAACGACAAGTACGAGAATCTGCCAATTCATTAATTAGTCATTAATTAATTGATGAATTAATTCAGAACAAAAAAGAACACAAACACACCTTCATGTGAACACTTCAAAACACCATCAAACAAAACCCTAAACAACTGCATCCTCACAACAACTAAATCAACACACACGAGTAAAAGTCAGACGGAATCTTCAATCTTGAATATTCAATTCATCTATCGTTTATTAGATTGTGTAGACTAGTTTTACTCATTTTTCAATTCCTTGTTAAACTTAAGTAGCCACAGCAGTGGGCGGAAGACCATGGTCGATCATAACTGGTTAACAAACGTTAAATGTTAATGGTTTCAATTGTATTAGTTGTCATTTGATTACTACAATGTGCCTTAAGTTTGATGTCACTTGTCTAAGCTGTATAAAAATTCTATATCTTAAAAAAAAGAACAGCTAGGGAACCTTGTTAGGCGTTACATTATGCAAAGGAAAAGAGACAAACAATTTTCCAATTCATTAGAGTTTTGTGTCCTTTTTACTTTGATGTGAAATTACGGGAATGGTACAGTGGAGCTATTATATTTTCTAGTTGTTAATACAACTTTCTCTAATCAGCTTCATCAATGCCCAAATGTGGATAAGGCATTTAGTCGGCCTGATCCCCTTCCTGCACTGCTAAGCCTTAAGTCCTTATCATGGTTATGACCATTGAGCCTGACTGACAGGAGGCAACCAGTCAAAGGCATCATAGGGAACCAGCATGAGAGTGAATCAGATATGAGAACAGTCTAGGCTCAGAGTTTAGAGAGTCCCTCCAAACTGAAGGAAAGCCTCTCGCTCCAAACCGTAAAATACCATTAGCATCTCATTAGGATGCCTACTCCCGGCCATTAGTGTAGTAGGCGTCCATTCACTCCCATTTTTATCTGATCTGATAGGCTCTGAGCCTAGATTGAGAACGCAACCAAGGTCAAAGCCCTCAAGAGTAAAGGCCCTGGTCCACTAGGCCGACTGCAGAGGTTTTATTATATGTGCATTCCACGTGAAAGGTGCAATAAAAATATATTTATCCCATGTGTACGATAACATTTTAGCTTTCAGTCAATTTCAGATACTTTATGACGATTCAGAACCCAAAAGAAGTTTTATATTACAATATTCTTCTATGCTAGGGGAATACAATAAATAGTAAATAGGTAACTATATATTATTATAACTTCATTATTTATTAGACTTCATTATATATGCATAATCCACTGGAGTTGAAACAATGTATCTAGAATGAGTTTTGTCAGATGCATATACCACTGGGTGATATACGCAAACTCGCCGCCTGAACCACTAGAAGTACTTTGGGGCCAAGTCCGCAAAATGGCTTTAAAATGTTCCTTTATAGATTATTAAATGTATATAAATCAGTTAACTAACGTGTTGGTTTCAGTCACTGAGAATATTGCACTCGTGCAATATTCACCCTCCTTCAACCAACTTGTTAGTTACCCTGTATTTATTATACAGGCATTGCTCTGAAAACAATGTATCTAGAGTGGTTTATGCATAGTGCGTATTTCACTAGTGATTTGCGTGGTGTTGTCATGGCAACCAATATGCTTTTTTGCTAAGATTACCAGTAAAATTCAAATTTATGATTCGATTTTTTTCGATTTTCATGATTGAAAGCATGTATAATAAATCTGTTAACTAACTCGTTGGTTTCAGTCGGTTAGAATATTGCACTCATTGCTACGCAACTTGTGCAATATTCATGCTCCTTCAACCAACTCGTTAGTTAATCTAGAGTGAGTTATGCACAGTGCATATGTCACTAGTGAGTTACGGATGGTAGTCATGGCAACCGATGAATTTATAGCACTGAAAAACATTTATATTTATATTATTAAAAGCATATATTATATTATTTGATAAAGCAGTTAACTAACTTGTTGGTTTCAGTCACTTAGAATATTGCATCATGCAATATTCATACTCCTTCAACCAGTAACTCGTTAGTTAGCCTGTATTTAGTTAATACAAACATGGACAAAGTTGTCCCTTGATTATTTAATTCATAACTGCAAATCAAGGCAATGTATAGCAGGATAGTAAGAGCGACGAAGAGCAACACTAAACAGCAATTTATATGTAAATAAGATGCAATCTGGCCACACAACTTACATCTCTAGAGTATGATATCATATGACAGCCTCTGGGCGAAATTTAAAGTTTCATACATAGGAATGGCCACATAAAGAGGCATGGGCAACTGTTTAAAAGAATGAAATCCCTCGGTACAAAGTAATAGGTTTATTCCATTAGAAACTGTGACGGTGAATAATCGATATCTAGTATGCTTCGTTAGCAATGTTTTAGTACATTCAAGTGCACGGCCTTGGGTGTGATATTATATTTAATAGATTAAGTTCATTCCGAGAACCTAAACCATACCAAGATGTATGTTATATATAATATAGCAATGATCTTCATCAATCAGTATAAAAGAGGTTTACCATAGGATAAAGGATTAATGTACAGCAGAATGAGTGCATTATACAGATTATACAGAATCCGAATATGTCAATAGTCGTTCAATCATTCTCTAGAAAAGCTACTACTGTGACAAACTATCTACTCACATTTGCTAGTTGGGTGCGTTGCTTGTATGATAATTCTGTGGCCTTGAAATGCCAAATAAAAGGAAATTAACCAAAGGGTGTCTAACATAACGATTTCAAAATCTATGACGAAAGAAAGAAGGACAGAAATAAAGTAGGCGACCCAAATAGACATTCATTCACCATATTTTCATTCCCTGACCGTATTATATGTATTTCAATGAATAACCACAATTGCTTAGATCACTTAATAAACAGAAAACACACCGAAAATAAATGAAAAACTGGCACTAACACAATTCCTTCCATGAAATAAAAACAGGTCTTGCTGGAGTCTCCATGATAAACGCCGATACTAAACTTCTCGGGCTTGAGATTTGGACGGCCGGGATGGCATATCTGTCGGTCAATACACAGACGATGGTAAAGAACAAAATATGGTTCAGGTCGCCTAGAAATGCACAATTGGCCACTCTACACATGATTTAGTATATTCTGCCTAAACTAAGCTGAAATGTGATAAATACCAGGTATATCTGGGTAAGTATTGCGTTTATTCAAACAATCTTTCTGGTTATGTTTAACTGATTGTTTAGCCTAGTTTTTGTCATAAATTTGTGATATTTGAGAGGGTTGGTGAGGGCGAATTGTACAACTTCTGGTGACCTGAGCCATGAGATAGAGTTGTAGGAAAGTGTTGAGGTACTTACTGCCGCCTTCTTCTGGGGCTTGGCTTTATCCAGGGCCTTGTTAGCTTCCTGGTAGTCCACTAGGAGGCAGGTCCGTCGGTAGAGCATGTCCTAGTGGCAACACGGAGAGAAGCAAGGTCAATCAAGGCTTCAACAATAGATATCATCATGGTATATCATTTTGTTATTTATTTTATTTACATAGCTAGCCACAGCAATGGGTGGAATACCATGGTCAATCATAATTGATTCTCATACCGTGAGCCCATATCCCATTATGTCAAAAGGCTTCAAAGGAAGTTTTTTTTAAACAAAATAAAAATTGGCATCACGTTATTATTTGACATGTGTATACAACATTTGCCTTGCTATAGTACTGTACGATGTTATTTGCCTCAGGATATGCTGTATAAATACATTTTAAAAAAACTATTATTATTGTGAAATAATTCAGTAATTACTGTCCATTGAACAGTTTGAAAATCGTTTATTTTTTGACAAGTTTATTCAAAATATCCTGCCATCTTGGCGTGTACAATGCTAAAACATGTTTTATTTTTAAATCATTTCTTCGATTTTTTTGGTTTTCTTATTTTCTACCCAGCCGAACATTGGCTTCTTTCACGAGGATATGGTTTTTTTTAAAATTAAACATATTACAATTTATCCTCTCTTTTTTTAGTAGGCTATAAGCCTGGATACTCCTGACGAGTATTTCTTATCTTCTTTGTAGGGTTTGATAGACGTTTTTCCAGCCTTTAAAGGCCTGAAAATCGTGTATTTGTCAGAAGGTATACATGTACATGTACATACATATTATGAGGTTTGACCAGAAGGTCGACAGGTTTCTGTATACATGTAAACAGTTCGAGACGCCGCCGCCGGCTGTTATTGGCAAACCAATCTTTTCTGTTTTATGTTTTGAGTTTTTACTGTGTTTTTGTGGTGAGAAACAATTTCTGTTGATTGAATTACCATTTTCTTGATTTTTGATTGAAACTGGTCCTAGTGCTTTCATTAATTATGATATTAATCACGTGCTTCTTCATTATTACCAACGTTATGGCGATAATTAATACTGTTAGTAAAGTGGGTAGAATTCTGCCAACTGGTAGACACAAGGGGTTGATCATAGCTAAATATCCAAAGGTGGTGGCATTTTGTTTAATTCATTTCCTAATATTATCATTGATATAATTTTAGTTACTTTGAAATAAGGTATTTCTCATTCTGGTGGCACAAACTGTTTTTCCAACCTTTCCCCTAATAGATCTAATCAAAGGATTTATTTAATACGGTTAAAGGAAAATTTGCATAGGAACAAGTTTTACAATGGTGAATCATACAGCTTTAACATGTTTATTCAGTATTCTGGTTTGGGGAATATTTTTGTTGTAGATAATTTTACGGTTAATGCTTAGATGTAAACGTTATAATATAAAATATATAGTTTTTAATGGCATACAAGATTGATGAGGTAGAGGTCCCATTATACATAGTAAATTAAATGGGTTATGGTAAAATGACACGCTATCAGAGTAGACTAGACCCTCCGTACATACTACTGGACCTTTCTCCCCAACCCCATCCTAAATCGATTTGATTATCTTCAAAAAGGACTTTTAGACAGAAATGAACAATCAATTTGTGATTCATCATAGAGGATGGTTAATTCATCAACGACTGAGTCATTATTGTGACACGTAAAGCTCTATACATCTTAATAAATAAGACACTTTCCGAAATCGATTCCCATTGCTTAATCGCTTCGGATCTCTAAGGCTACCCCCTCATCATGGGTTTCATAGATTTTAGTAGTTCAAAATGAATTTTTGAGGCCCTTGTGTTATGTTCATATCGATTTTCGGCGTAGCAAACAGCAAATAATGCAAAATTATAGGTACGCAGTATTTCGTTTATTTTATACCGAAAAAAAAATACATCCGAAATCATACCGATGAACGTAACTAAACGTTAAGACCGTTTGAAACATTCATCAATTTTCTTACCTTGACAGCATCTGAATACCGACTAGAAAGGTCTATTTGGAAACCTAATGTGTTCTCGTCGTTCACCACTCCAACTTCGGCACCGTGCTGCAAAATGAAAATATATGAAAATGTCAAAAGAAAATCAAATGAAACATCATCGTAGTAAATGCATTGGTGAAATTATGAAGGAGTCGATAGTTAATTATCCAAAGAAGACTCAATGGGGGGGGGGCATTTTTGATTAACTGTAGCAACCTTGATAATTGCAATAACATATAATTATGTACATATTATATAACACATGTTTCACCACATGTCTAAGAGTCTAAGGTTCGGTGGGCCACCGTTGGTAGTCAAAAATAGAGAATAAAGAGAAATGCTGACAAGGACCAAAGACCTGGGTTCAGTGTTGTATCTATTTAGCCTAAGTTCCCACAGCCCTTAGGGTAGGGAAACATATACAAGAACACTACATGTGATATAATCATTATTAAAGATTTCAATGTGACACATCACAATTTGTTCCTTACCTTAGCATCTTCAAGAGCCTCACTCATCCGCACCAGCAATCTGAGAATGGATAAATTGGTTTATTTGTGTTGTGAATCATCGTTTACTGCATAGATTTAAATTATCCTTTTACGGATTTCAAGAATTAGAACTTTGTTGCATCGGTGTATTATTATAACGTGTAGTATGAATATAGGTACAAAAGAAGCATTTAAATCACTACAGAATATATGGCTAATTTCCACTGTTTCTTAAGCCTGGACCATGCATTGAATATACATGTTTATTATATAGGCATTGCTCCGAGAACAACGTATCTAGAATGAGTTATGCACAGTGCGTATTTCACTAGTTAGTTACGTGTCATGGCAACCAAATCGTTTTTTATACTAAATTTACAACCGAATTTCAACTTTATAACTACAAAATATTTTCTATTTTTGTCATTAAAAGTATATAAAACAGTAAACTAACAAGTTGGTTTCAGCCACTTAGAATTCACGCTCCTCAACCAACGCGTGAGTTACCCTGTATATCTCACTAACATAACAGCCTGCCTACCCTACCCATAAGACTGGCTAGCTGCTGATTTCTCTGATTTGTGTAATGTCTGCATTATATCTTTGTATGTATAGAAAAGACTACCAGAAATGTACATATTATGATTTGATCATTTGTATGCTCAAATCGGGCAGTTGAAAACCCCGACGACGACACTGGTTATCCATTTTTTTTATTTTTTTTTAAATAAAAATATGTCATGAGTGGGGAATAGCGTAGGTTAGAGCCGATAGTTGACTGTAGCAATAGGTGTTGAATTACCCATGCATTCAGATTCAGAAATAAATTAGATATTATCGTGTATATCATGTTGAACATGGACTGGATTAGATGGCTAGATCGGTACCTTAACAGTAAATAGAGTAAACTGTAAAACGCTCCATGTAATGCTTTCTGCTTTGTTGAATGAAACTCGAGCATTGCTGAATCAGCTCAATGGCAGGAAATGTGAGTAAAACGATAGAATGGTTACTGAGAATGGGGAACGCAGTAAGCTGAGGTCTTGGCACATCTCGAGTCACATCCGAGAACAGCGCAAACCCCGCGTCATCTGTACCACGGTAATGTGTGGATATCGTTTAACCAGAGATGCAGTCGAGTTATGCAAATAAATTGATGACAATTTTCGAGAGAAAAAAAGTTGTTACTATTTAGGACCGCTACTACCTGAACAGAATATTTTAAACTTATTTAAAGGCAAATATTTCGATGACCAAAACATCAGATTTTGACAATTTTTTATTTGAAAAATTCTTTGACGAAATTTGGCCGGTCAGATTTTATTTTGATAAAATGGTAAATGGTGGGATTTGGGGGAGATATGTCAATATTTGGAAGTTTTAAAAGAGTACATGAAAGCAGAGAATACATGAAAGGCAGAAACTACTCACTTGTTGGCCTGTAGACTATATTTGTCTTGATATCCACCGCCCATTTTTAGAGTTGTTGCTAGATGGTCATACGCGAATGCTATCCCTAGGGTGAGAAGGCAATATTTAGTGTGGGTTCGGCACTAGTGGCAAGCATTGTCCATTTCAAAATCAACATTTATTTTTAACAAGGACAGTTCCTAACAAAGTTAGAAAGTCTACTGAAAGGTTAGAAACAATAAAATCAATCATCCAATTCAATCATAGTCATCTATCAAAAGAATTCACTATCAACCACCAAAGGAGACCCGGGTTTCTGACCAGTTAGTAGTGCGACCCTTACACATGTATATATATATTTTTAAAGAATTAGGCCAGAGGGTTGAAAACTAGTCGGTAACCATCATTAACTCATTTCATCAGCATCATACATTAAAGTGTATATAGAGAACACAAAATATGTCAAATAACCTAGCTTCCACATTGTAATGTACATTACTGAATAACCTTAATAACTCGGTTCTTGAAACTAAGAGTGCTATGATGTGAACATGCCTGAGAAAAACTATACATACATGCCTGAGAAAAACTTGACTATATTCAAAAGATCAATATATATTCATCAAATCAATTCAAAATTGTTTCTTTAAGGTTCAATGCAAACAGAGACTGACTATCAATACTTACTTTGCTCTGAATTCGTCATTTTGTTGAAGGCCTGTAGGGAGAAATAAGGCATCTTAGTGCTGAGCTATAATCAGATTTATTACATACGCATTGGATGTGATGTGGGGTTATTACATATTGTTAAATTGTAAGTGTTATACCACTAGTGGTTTAATGACAAGTAACCGATGCATTATTGACCGCCAGAATTCAACTACATAACTTTAAAATGTCCCTATTTACATTATTTACGGCATATATAATAAAACACTTGATTTCTATTAATTACTTACTCAGTCAAAACATCAACTTCATTACCTCGTGGGTTTCGATATCACAAAGTGGAATATCGCACTCGTAGCTACACAACACAGGCGTTGATCACGCTCCTTTAAGGGTGGTCTCCACTGGCTGCGGTAAGCTGTGCGGTAAGCCTTGCGATGGTTTGTGCTGGTTCTGTAGGTGGTGAGGAATGACGAGATCCTTGCCTACATCGTTCACTGACCTCGCCACTTCTCACCAACACAGTACCATCGCAAGGCTTACCGCAGAGCTTACCGCAGCCAGTGGAGACCACCCTTTAACCAACTCGTTAGTTACATGTATACACTACCCACCCTATGCATCACTACAAATAACCCCAAGACAAGAAACAGACATGTGGCCCCCAGTGATCCATATAAACATGATCGTCAACCTCAAAGTAAATTACCAAACGATAATAAATTTGGTCATGGGATTCTTATAAAGAGTGGCATGAGTTCCTGACAATACTTACAACATTGAGGGATTTGATGCAGTTAGACTTTGTGTGTGCTTTGTCACGTTCTTCTTGGAAGTAGTCATCGATATCCTGAAAAAAATATTAAAATTGATATTTGTCAAAGTTTTATTTACAAATTCCTCTGTAGGAATTTTCGTATTTTGGGGATATCTAGTGCTTTAATTCATATAAATACATGTCCCAAATTTCAAGACAGTGTATTAGATATATCCTTGCGTGTCCAAGGTCATCCGATATTGTATATTTATCTAGTTAACTAGTATATGTATCGAGGTAAAGATTATCGCTTGTATATCGATGGTTCTCGGTGGACGATTGTAGTTGATGTGATAGGTAGGAAATAAACCCTTTATTTATGATTGCGATATTTATTTCACTAGCTTTCGGGCTTACTTAACTAGTAATTGTCCACCCAGAAAACTAAAATAATTCAAAGAAAAGATTTCTTAAATGGTAACGTCGTTGGAATCCACTTTTATTTTCCGATTGATGACTCATTTTTCTGTAACGCATCGCATACTGTAAGATGCCATTCAAGCAATCACATATAATCAAACTACATTCAAACTCTCCTTTACATTCCTGTAAGGAGAAGTTATCTTAGAATACTGGTAAACAATACCTTATGATTCGCTTTCCTATTAAGTTCAAGTGCCGAGGATAATTGCCCAAATATTCCTTTCTTAATCTTTGCTTTCGTCATGGCCTATAGAAAAAAAGCTGTCATATTAATATGGAACATGACAAAATGTTAAAATGGAATAGAATCAAATAACATTCGATTCTAGTAAAGGAGTTGTACCGACTTGGCATGTTATTTGTTTGAAATATTTTTATTCAGAACTTAGCAATATTTGATAGGGTTCTACTTCAGGTCAATCTATATAGAAAATACGCCAATATTTTCATGTATCGCCTGACTTTCATAATTAATGCTATACCATGGGAAACTATGCAGTATAACAGATGTCATAGAAAGAGAGAAAAATGTCATTCACGAGCGCAAATAATCAGTCATACAAGGTAAACTAACAAAAAAGGAAATACATCCCAAACGAAAGGTTCTAATTTACTAGATAACTTACCTCATTTACAGTCAGAAATTGCTCTAATGTTTTGTCCTTTCCTAGGACCCAATGGGCGATAATGAGAGAGAGGTATCTACAACAAACAACATATTCTCAGTGACCCTTCACAATATATACCGGGTACCCATGATGTTGAATGTAATTTTTAATATGGCAAACAATTTTTTTTTTAAATGCTACCTTTGCTACTGTTTGCTACTATAACACGATTGTAATGTGACTGCTAGTCAGAAATTTTGTTCTGCAGGCAAACCAAGCATATTTAATTCCAGATATCATATTGTATGTTTATAGGTACTTAGCTTTTACATGTATAAACAGTAAAGTGATTAGGGTTGATGGTCGCTAGGTAACACTATAATTGGGGACTTGGTATAAACAAGGGTACATGAGTGTAGTACTCATTGTTATAATTATATGTAACTATTTCCTCCTTAAAACATTTTTATTAACAACATTGGTAGGAAATGGACAACACATTATTATTAAACTCTATAAAGAGCCATACTATCAAACCTTACAAAACCATTACTTACTTTTCTAGCCCTCTGCAATCCTTGTGAAATTCATCACCGATGATTACTTTAGAAGAGCTGCCCAACTTCTGCTTGGACTTATTCTCAGTACTTTTAGGCTCTACTGGAGGTTTGAACGGCAGTGGCGGCACCTGGTGGCAAAAAGATGAAACGTAGAACAGAAAGGTTCAGTTGTGCGCACTCCTGTGACTCGACTGTAAAAGGGGGCGGTTCAAGGGAGGAACAAAGCTACATCGACGATCGTTGTGTCATATAATAGCTTATAATCTGAAATCAGGATCTGCATTGTTGGCTAATAACACTGCTGCGAGACGGTCTGTACCTTGTAAAGATATAAATACTAGTCAGTCTTATCAAAAACATCCTAGCTATACTCTTGCATTCTCGCGTAGATGTTGGCTTCTTTCTCATAAATGTTCGCAAATGTTTCATTTGTTTACAAGCTTCATCTACTTTCTTCCTGTAGATCCATGGATCTAGTTTTATATATGGGTCAGGTGGTCAGAAAATGTACAATCGGCAGCTCTACACATTTAGTGATTTCCGCTAGATATAAGGCTGAAAGTGATAAATACTGGCTATATCTGAGTATATTTGGTATTGCGTTGATTACAGAAATCTGTTCAGTGATGTACTGTATTTTGAGCATCATTTTTGTCTTAAATTGGGGTTATTTGAGAGGATTAATGAAGGCGAATTATACATGTTCAGGCAACTTCGCCCATGATATAACTTTACAACAGAAAGTCATCCAAACGCGGGCATAAACTGGAAGACCTGCATTTATTCAGATGATGTTCACATAGCAACACTTTAATCCAAATAAAGTATACTTCAACTCACAATTAGTCCCATCACATTGTTCTGCGTCAGGAGGCAGTGGTGAAGCCATTCAAAGTCGTCATACTCGCGCACAACCCGGTATTCCGCACTTTTCTCGTCCATCTAAATGTGAATAAATAAGTAACATATCTTTAAATCAAATGATCGAAACCAATGTGACGAAAAACAACTTTATATACCAACAAAGAGGGTGGATCTCAACCTCCTCCCCGGTAGCAATTTTATAAACAAGAACAGTTTTTCTATTAGGCAAAGGTATCTAAATTAGCGATTTCAAAAAGGGGCTAGAGCATATATATTTGTATTCTGTACTTGGGGTGATACATTTGTTTGCGCCAAGAACGAACGCTTCATCAAACACAACTTTGGAACTTAAATACAAAACAAGAGTTGAAACCTGATGCTGGAAAATGGACCTACCCGAGTAGTTTTGACCGTGTATTTGAGGACCTCGCCATCCTTGACCGGCTCAGTGACCTTCACTCTGTAGAGGGGCTCGAAGGGTTCGACGGGTGTGCCCGGGGTGGACGGCTCCGATTGCTCCAGTGAACCGTTACTCGCGAAGTCTGATGTTGGGGTATCCTGAGCATGAAAGGAAAGTGATAAGCCTTGATATATTGAAAAGGCAGCCCCTCCCCCTTATAGATAACATCGGAGTCACTGAAGATAACCGAACATGTCCGATAATTAATTAACCTATGTCCTAGTCGTAGAATACAAACCATACCACTTGTGGTAGGGTTTGTCTGCGACAGGCCATGCCAGCAGGGTTGGGTAACCTAACTATAGTTGGTAACCTGATAACTTCCCAGCGGCGATATTTCTTTGATGGGGATGTGTGGAAGACGGAATTCCATTAAACCTCTCGAAATCTGTCACCTCCTCATTAAAACAACAGCTGGGTTAGGATAGAGGGACTCAGATTTGGGGGACAGCTCCCCTTGTCTTGTCATCACCCTCTCCCCCACGGCCGTGATGTACAACACCAAAGGCGGTAAGGTGTATCAGTATGTATCAGGATGACGGGCCTGATTACCAAAAGAAGTGGTCCTAGCTGGTCCTCCCTCCCCTCAGCATCGAACTTAGTCAGTTAAGAACTATACCTATGTCCGTCCGTGCAAATGATTAACGAGTAGCGAGATAAATGACTTTTCACTCCAATGTTAATGACAATATCAATACTGTCACAGCGATTATTCCGCATGTTACATGAGTACATTATGACGTAACAACGCATAATAATTATGAATATGATTAGGAATATTAATGTTAGAATATTAGAGTATGACCTAAGGTAAACCTCACAAGTTTAGACTTATGAATTGACATGTATATATCAGGTGTGCCAGATGTTAGGTAACACCCTAACAGCACAAGCTGGCAGGTAACACCTTACCTAAGCCAGCACTTGACAATAGGCTTGGCCCAGCCCACCTGGACAAGCAGGTGTAATGTAACTCATGTTTCTATTGGTTAATACAATCTACACTCCTATTGGTCAAGGTAACCTACACCCTTATTGGTGCATGTGACCTTAATGCATCTCATTGGTTTAATATAACACACTCTCCTATTGACACATGTGATCCATGTAACCTTGTACAACATTGGGTAAGGGTCACGTGATCAACCTGACCTTACATCATTGGTCATCCAATATGGCACACCTGTAACCTTCACCTACTTAAGACCATGTTCCATGAATAAAGTTTAGTTCCAAATATATTCCTGCAGACTCTGTTCCAGTACTTACTCAACATTAATATTACTTGATAATATACGCTAGCTCTACCATCACCGAAGTTCAAGTATATTATATGGTGGAAAACCAAAATCGAAACTCTGGAGAAAACAAGAGAACTCAGGAATAAGACCGTCGTGATAAGAGAGTACATCCCTCGACAGAGGAAGAAGAAAACTAACGCAGTAATAATGGAAGCTGGATTGAGAGACCAGCTAGACCTAATCATCACGGAGCGGTTAAACGCACACGAGCAGGGGCGCAACGATGACATAATGGAAAGAATCGAGAGACTTGTCCGAGACCAAGTAGTAGCCGCACAGATAGCAAACGCAGACAGACCAATTCAGGTAGTAGCACCCCCTCAAAACGAGGAAGCCAGACAGGCAGAAGCACGTAGACAGAACACTTTTGCTCAGGCTTTAGTAGCTCTCAAGGCTCAAGACCCAAATCTCAGAAAGCCAGAAATTTTTAGACATCCGACTAGCACCATAACCACTAGATCCTTTCTGAACACGTATCAAAATTACATTGATTTAGCTTATGATCTTAACCCTCAAGCCAGGGCTAGATATTTACCTACATACGTAGATGGCCGAGCAAGGCAATGGCTAGATAGGCACCTCAGAACCGAAGGTGTAGACAGGAATGACTATCGGGCAATTGTAAATGCCATGATCGCACATTTTGCGGCCGATGAAAGAAAACTTAGAATAACGGGTGTACGCAAACAAAGAAAGGATGAATCAGTAGAGTCTTACTCAGCTGAATTAAGAGACATTGTGCATGCTAGAGGGTTAAACGAAGAATCATCTATTGAAAAACTAGTGGAAGGACTTATACCTGAAATTGGGAAAGTGGTACTCGCTCAAACTCCATTAACATTAGACGCGGCCATAGTAATGGCCAAGACGGCAGAAGCCAGTATTCAGAAACCCACTCTCATAGACTCCTCAGACATTTCCAATATCGTAGCCACCTCATGTAGTGCTTTAACGAAATTAGCTGACGAACAGTTCAAAGTTCTCACTGAACAAATCCAGAAGGTTCAGAAAACACAAGAGGATTCGGTAAAGAAAGAATTAGAGAAACAGAAGGAAGCAGAATCCACGGAGACCGTCGCAAACATGGGAGTTCACCGCGGCAACGGACGCGGCCGAGGACGCGGCCGAGGAAAAGGACGCGGCTGGAGAGGAAAAGGTGGCCGAGGAAATGGCCACAATAATCACCAGAACGACTGGTATGGTAACCAGGATTATAACCAAGGCTACAATAATCAACAATCAAACTGGCAGCAGAACTCCGGATACAATAGTTACCAACAACAGTACGATCAACCATCCTTTGACCCCCAAACCTTAAGGGATTTCCAAGCCTTCCAATCCTTCCAACAAGCCAGGAGGCAGGGAAACGGACATCACACGTCGAATTAGGGCCAACCCGGCGTGTGGAAATTCCCTTCGGGCAGGGAAAATGTGATATGACGACAACCCAGGAAAGTCCAAGGAATAAAGAGACATTGAACTACGGTTCAAGTAAGGAAATCCCAAGAAACAAAGAGACATTGAACTACGGTTCAAGTGAGGAAACCATACCTAAAGGCAAAAAGTTCACGACCAATACAGGCAAAACTGTGCAAGAAGAAGCGACCATTACACTCCAACCCAGGAATGAAAAAGGTGAGACAATTCCTATTACTGCTGCAATCAAAAATGGTGCTTTAGAAGTAGAAGCATACAATTATGGTATACCTGGTTTAATAGACACTGGCGCTTCAATATCGGCGATACGAGCTAAATTGGTAGAAAAATTCAAAGAAAGAGGTATGGTTGAGATCAAACGTATTAAATGGAGAATATATATGGCCGATAGTGCCGTGGTTCACTGTAAAAAGCTTGCTACCATTACATTTACTGTACAAGGGAAGAGTTTTAGACACCATTTCGCGGTTATGCCCAACCTAAACAGACCAATGATTTTAGGGGTAGACTTTTTCCGCAGAAATAGGGCCCATATTATATTCAATGAAGACCCATCCGATACTTACAAACCAGTACGAGCCACCCGAGCCATAACAATTCCCCCACACTCAGAACTTGCAATTACTGGGGAAATCACCACCTTAAATGATATTGATTATGAGGGAGTGGTAGATAACATGGCTCGAAGAGTAGAGGTTCCTTTCCTAGTACAAAGAGGCATTGTATTACCTAACGAAAGAAATAGACACCCACTGGTTCTATTAAATACAGCCTCATCCCCGTATAAAATTGATAAAGGTCAAATCGTAGCAGTTTTCTCAAAATCAAACGCACAAGATTTCGTCCAAATAACAAACGATGCTAACTCAGAAGCTATACAAACAAACGGTTATCTTGCACAAATGGATTCTACATTTGATTCTGACAGTAACCTTTCTTTCAGCGGTAGCTCTACAGAGAGTGATATGTATTTAAACAATTATCAGGAAGTCAACGTAGACTCAGAAGATAATGTATCCCCCAGCCAGATTTTGAGCGATAAAGGGAAGGATAAATTAAAATCACTACTCAAAGAATACAACGATGTTTTCGTAGGCACCGATAATAAGTTAGGACTGACCAAATTGTACGAACATTCTCTACATCTAAAAGAAAATACCGTACCCTGTCATATGCTACCTTTCAGAACAACATTAGAAAAGGCAAAACAATTTGATAAAGTGTGCGAGCAATATGAAAAACAGGGAATCATAGAGGAGACCACGACTGGCCCATGGTCCAGTAGGTCCTTTATGGTACAAAAGTCAGACGGAGGCCTAAGACTGGTGACAGATTTTAGGCATTTAAATGCAAATTTGATAAATCAAGCACTCATATCTCCTAGAGCAGATGAGTCCATAGAGTATGTTGGCGACCTACAACCTACTATTTTCTCAAAACTTGACTGTCAACAAGGATTTTTCCAAATTCCCCTACGAAAGGAAGATAGGGACATAACAAGTTTTTGTTCATACAGTAAAAAGTATAGGTACAAGGTATTACCAATGGGACTAAAGACTTCCCCACAAGCCTTCTGCGCTCTAGTGACCATGATTCTAAAGAAACTGAGATATAAATGTGCCATTCCATACTTAGACGATCTACTGATATTGTCACGCAGCGAAGAAGATCACTTCAGAGACCTCAGAAATGTTTTTCAGGCACTGAGAGAGGGGGATCTTAAACTGAAGAAAACAAAATGCGAATATTTTCTAGACCGCATCAATTTCCTAGGCATGGTAGTTACTCCAAAAGGGGTACAGCCATGCCCTAAGAAAATAGAAGCACTAAGAACCTTTCCTAGACCCAAGACAGTAACTCAGGTTAGATCTTTTAATGGGTTATGTCAGTTCTTTAAACGCTTCATTAAAGACTTCAGTACAATAATCAGACCATTATACGCGTTGACAAAAGCTGGCAATAAGTTCAGTTGGGACAAACAATGTGAGAACGCATTCAACTCAATGAAAAATTCAATATGCGAGGATGCGCTTCTCCATTTTCCCAACTTCAATAAAGAATTTTTCTTACATACGGATGCCAGTAATATTTCGGTCGGATCCGTACTAAGCCAGCTCGATAACGAGGGTTTGCTAAGACCAGTAGCATTTGCAGGTAGATGCCTACGCAAACACGAATCAAATTACAACACTAGTGAAAGGGAATTACTCGCAGTGGTTTATTCGGTTCAGCACTTTAGGCACTACCTAGAAGGTAGACACTTCAAACTATACACTGATCACGCAGCTCTCATTCCCCTTCTAACGAATAAACAGAATAAGAACAGGATGGCCCGCTGGGCCCTAGAAATCCAACAATATTCGTTTACAATAGAACATATCCGGGGAAAATCGAACACAGTAGCTGATGTTTTATCGAGAAGGGAATACAAATTGCAAACTCCAATGACTGATCCTCCACCACCACCTAAGAGGATAAGAGTAGCCACAAGAGTAGCATTCGTTGACAATACCAACACGTCCTTCTCTCAAAAGGACCCACCAAACAGCATAATGAAATGCTCCACTCTGAAAAAGAGTATCTTAAAAGAATCCACTCATCACTTTTACTGCAATTGTGAAGTGGATTATTGTAAACAATTCCCAGACAATGACTATAACCCGATTACAGACTCAAAGATAGGTGAGAAGATCAATCAAAACTCCCTGTCGAATACCAAATTGACTTCTCACGAACACGTCTCCCAAATGAAGACAAGATCGACCAAGTCATCCCCTCCCAACAATTCAAACTTGTTCACACAAGCAGAACAGCAATTTACATCTATTGCAGATACCTTAAAAAGTATCCCAGACTTTAACTTCTCTCTCACAAACCTGAAGAGAGCACAGAAATCAACCCCATATATAAAGGGTATGATAGAATACTTAGAAAAGGAGAACCTGCCTGAAAATGAGAAACTAGCGACATTTATTGTAAACAACAATAAACACTACATGGTGTTAGAGAATGTCCTATTCCATTATTCATTAGAGGCATGGAAGAAATTTGGGTCGCTCATACTTCAAATTGTCATACCTGAAGATATGATAGAAAATACATTGAAACTTTTTCATGATAGCCCAATATCAGCACACATAGGAGAAACAAAAATGTTAGCGGCCATGTTACCAAAAGTACACTGGCGCTACATGAACCGAGATGTGAAAAGATACGTATCAACTTGCAATATATGCCTAAGAGCTAAGAAACTTAGAAGAACGCAAAGATCTCCTATGACCATCAGGGAACCAGCGACCAAACCATTCGAAAAAGTATGCATAGACGCCATAGGACCCCTCCCAACAACGGGGAGAGGGCAGAAATATGTGCACGTAATAATTGACTTTCATAGCAAGTACTGCATCACCTATCCCACAAAGACAATCGATGCTACTAGCGCAATTGATGGTTTAGTCGAACATCTAGTATGTAAACATGGCACCCCATCAATCCTACAATCCGATAACGGAACAAGCTACACAGGCAAACAATTTAGAGACACCTGTAACAAGTTAAACATCAAACAAGTGTTCTCATCACCCTGGAGACCCAAAAGCAATGGCCAGGTAGAGAGATACAATTCAAGCCTGAACACAGCACTACGTGCACTAGCAATGCGACACCAAGAAAATTGGGATTTATTCCTACATCAAATCACATTCGCATTAAACACATCAATTAACCAAACAATCGGCTACAGCCCATATTTTATCATCCATGGTAGACAGCCAGCAAATCTGCTAGATTCAGCACTCAAACTAGACCTAGGAGCGACAACGATCATGAAATCACTAGTCGAAATGATCACAGCTGAGGACCATTCGACAAAGATCGCCGAAAATCGCTCAAAAAGACAACAATTGAAAAGCAAAGAGAGACACGATATGAAAGCAAAACGCTCGGATATCCAACCATCCGATATCGTATACATACATGTACCACACATTGTCGAGAAAAACGCATGCAAGAAATTATCCCAAGTTTTCATGGGACCATACCTAGCTTGTAAATATAAATCTCATGTTACCATCATCCTAAGAGATATAAAAACGGGGAAAGTATTAAAACGAGCAGTGCATGTAGATAGACTCAAGAAAGTACAAAACTTGAAAAACAATCAATTCTCATACCGACTATTACAACATACACCAGATCTACTCAAAAGAAATTGGGACATCAAAGCAGGAGTTGTTTCCCCGAAACAAAAACTTCTGTACCCAGAACCGCACATAATACCAAGGAAAAACCATTCAAAAATAAAGAGACGAAGATAAAAGGCAAGATTAAAATGCATGACAAAGGTCAGATTCATACAAGGGCATATCAAATTGGTACTAAGGCTAGAACAACAAGGGAATACACATCTGTATTTCAATTACACCATTGTATTATTTTCTGACGCACCTGAAAGCTATCTTAAACCTACGCAGACAAGCAATTACCAACAAAGGCCCTTCGGCAACAATGCCAATGCTCATTCACACATTCATTCTAATCCTGAAGCCAGACGCTTCAAATACATGCCAAGAATTACATAGAACAATAGATGGGCGACAAGCGCCACTGATGCTAACTCGAGATAAGCGTCAGGAGACGACGGACTCGCTGGCGAGGCGTCAACACCTCATGGCAAATGCCAGCCCCCATAATCCCAGCTTTATCACAACAAGGCTTTCCTTTCCTGTGATGCCACAGACACGCTGACTTAGCCAACCAGTCGGTTCCGAAAGAAGGGACAAGCATTTAAGGAAGCCCACCCATAACTCTAAAGTCACTCCACAATAATTTCTCAAACGAGCACCACGCCTTAGGAACCTGAGTAATTAGCCGAATTACCGTCTGACATAGGTCGGAAGCAAGATACGACAGGTATGCGTATACACATATACTACACTTATCAATAGACGACTTCTATTACTATATCGTCGAAAAGTGTACACTTGCAAGTACAAATACATGTACATAATTATATATATATATATTTAGGCATACATTCTTAGATCGAGACACATACACTACTCAGATCTACCATGCAATTGGAATTGCGACATATTTCGCACAATTCTAGAGCGTACTGTATAAATATTTCTCTACTTAGATAGAAAGAACACGCCTCTAAGACATGGATACAATTTATTTTTCAGAATGTTATTCCTAGCCATCCTGATCAGCACAGGGGCGCTGATCCATGGCACCAACCCTATACTCCGCCAAAATGTAGGAGTACTGTTCGAACCGTTACCAGCACCACTGGTAAACGGACATGATTACACCGACATCATATTCGCCGTACCATACAAGATACCTCAAAGTCCACCCAAAGCAATTAACTATACCCGGGAAATACAAAGTTTTAACCACAGGTCAACCACAGAACTAGGAGACAATATAAAAGGTATATTAAACCAACAGGCCCAATCACTGGATAAACTCATAAATTCTACGGAGTATCAGATAAACTCGTCACTCTCCACCCTAACACTCTTTCTATCGGATCCTATAACTAAAGAGCAGGAAAGGTCCAAGAGAGAGGCCATACTAGGATTCCTGGGCGAAGTATTCAAGGGAGTCTTCGGCCTAGCAACCACCCAGGACGTGAATAACCTAGTAGGTACCGTGTACAATATTGATACTGTATTACAATCGTTTGCCCAACAAGATAGGGAAACCGCAAAACTGTTAACCAAAGTAACATCAAAACAGGACAAATTCTATAAAATGTACCTACAAGATAGAACAACAACAGAAGATATCTTAATGAACATTGCCGAAAACATAGATTCTTGGTCTAAAAATCTCAGTATCCACTTTGGAAACAGCAGGGCCGACACGATTAACGTAAGATCACAATTCACAATTTTGTTAGAGGCCCTCACAATCGTCTCACACAAGTTACAATACCTTCAATCCTTAAACACTATCATTGATTCATTGAGACTTTTGGCAACTGGCGTATTATCTCCTGAAATAGTGCAACCCAAAGACTTTACTAAGTATTTACGACAAATGGACCTACAACTCAAACTCACGTCCCCAGGAGCAAAAGTAGCTATCATGAACGTCGAGTATTATTATAGCCAGAAAATATCCATGTTCGTATACTCAAAAAGCCATCTTTACATCAATACAAGGATTATCATATCATCAACTGAAGCAGTCTTCGATCTATTTCAAGTTATACCTATGGCAGTACCAATAGATACCATATCTACGCCAACCCAGGGTATAACATCAATTAAAACTAGTGTAAAATTCATTGGCGTATCAAAGGATAGCACGCTATTCCTAGAAATCAAAGATGAAGACCTGCATGCTTGCAAGGGCGATTCGATTCGGATTTGCACCAGGACAATCCCCAGAATCCACTCCACGTCCCCTTCTTGCATCATCGCCATATATCAAAATAAAACCTCAATCCTGAATAAGGTCTGTAAATTCAACATCTATCCATTAGCAGAACCAATAACGAATGCAATAGCAATAACAGCAGATGAATACCTAGTTTCCACTAATGAGAAAACCTATGACATACTATGTCACGGGAAACCAGGGAGCACCCACACCGCCAAATCTTTCTTCATATTGGGAGTCCCATGTCTATGTACGGTGAATATCGGACCACTATCCCTACCGAATTCCAAACTACCGTGTAATTCCTCCACATCATTCCACTATGAATTCCACACGAGTAACTTACCGTTCATGGAGGCAATAGACATCAAATTCAAACATCTGACTCCAAGCACATTACACCGCCAACCATTTCTGTTCAAATCTCCGAACGTATCAAGATTCCTAAACAAACTAAGATACAAACAAATGGACGCAAATACAGCAATAGAACTACTACCCTTCGCCAAGGCGCTACTCAAAAACGCAACAGCCCTCAATATACCTATCAGCCAGATCACGGAAAAGAATGACTCCATATTGAGGAATATGATATCACACCCAGCATGGGCCATGATAACTCCAATACTATCGATCATCGCTATAGCTATATCCATGTATCTCCTCTTCAAAATACACTGTTGCGCACCAATGGCAGGTTATGTACACACAGTAAGCAGCTACAAACTATACGACAACATAAAAGATAGTGTAAATCAACTACCCAAGCTCATACCGGACAACTACACAGCCCATGACTATAGTTATGTCGAACCAGATGCATCCGAGAGCAAAACCACGTACATTCCCCAATTACTTAGCAACACGGATACTCACAACATATTTGTACTACTGTGCATAATTATAGCAGTATACATCTTCTGTAAAGTGGCAAACAAGTGCAGACTATTCTGCATCAGGAAGGTGGGAAAAATAAATAACACAAAGAAGACAAATCCAGACGTTTGTTTAAAGATCTACCTAGGAACAAGGAATTACTGCCTACCCATACTATCCATCCCCCATGAATGGGATAGCATAAGCGGAGGAACAGCTCCATCGGCAGAAGACCTAGACTACAAAGGCTGTCCATACCCAGCAATCAACATCAAATGGGACGGACCAGTCAAGCTAATAATAAAGAACCAGACAGTAAAATATTTCTTACCTACCACCATTCCCCTACCACTAAAAGCCAGATTCAACATAATACCAGCTCTAAGCGATCCTATAGTGTCAACCGGATTGCTCCTCCATACAAACGGGAGAGATCCAATGACTCTCTTTAGCCAAATTGAAACCAAACTAATCGACCTGGACATAGTAACAGAACAAAATGAGGTACAAATGACTCAGCCAAAAGAGGATAAATTAGCAGTATTGGCAAGAGCACTATTAAAAACACCAGCCCCGATATCAACAGAATCATAGAAATCGACCAATCTCGCATAAAAGTCTCAACCATAAAAGTCTCTAAAACTACCAAAACAATGCTCTGTCCACGGACTATGAATAACGCCAAACGTCTTCACAGGTATAAAAAATTCAATTAACATATTATAGGTGTAAATGAAGGAAACTTATCATGATTGCAGCATAGGTTTTGTCTCACAAATTAACATCAAGGGTTCATTCTAACACGAATTATATGTGAATTTTACCTGATCCAACAATTTATTATATTGTCATGTATTCGCATTTATGCCATGTATTGTATATTTTTTTTATAGCACAGCTATTTGTATATATAGGTATAGATATCCTTCCAAAAAGGACATATCAGGAAACGTATAAAAAAAAAAAAAAAAAAAAAAAAAAAAAAATATATATATAAAACACAGTAGAATCGCAGAGGTAGAAAAAAGAACTCGAACAAGTCGTAACAAAAAGAGCCAGATTTACCTCGAAACAAGTGTATATTTCACTAGATATTTTCCACATAAAGGAAAAGAGGCATGATTTAGGTAACAAGTTCCATAGGAACCACGTAAAATACCACTGGCTAGATATAATCAACTTAACCCATAAAATGTGTATACGAAAATGGTAAAGCCCGGCCCAAATGTATAAACCAATTCATAACACAAGAACAAGAAGTTCACAGGGACGAAATGATATATCAAATTACCTCAAAAATTAACATGAAGCGACAAAACTGTACGGATCGATTTAAAATTTACATTGTTTTCAAATCTTCTATTCTTATGTATATTGTTCACTTATTGTTCTAACCCATATCTGTTCTAACAAATCACAATGTCTACGGAGAGACATCGACTAACTCCGGGGCATTATGTCACAGCGATTATTCCGCATGTTACATGAGTACATTATGACGTAACAACGCATAATAATTATGAATATGATTAGGAATATTAATGTTAGAATATTAGAGTATGACCTAAGGTAAACCTCACAAGTTTAGACTTATGAATTGACATGTATATATCAGGTGTGCCAGATGTTAGGTAACACCCTAACAGCACAAGCTGGCAGGTAACACCTTACCTAAGCCAGCACTTGACAATAGGCTTGGCCCAGCCCACCTGGACAAGCAGGTGTAATGTAACTCATGTTTCTATTGGTTAATACAATCTACACTCCTATTGGTCAAGGTAACCTACACCCTTATTGGTGCATGTGACCTTAATGCATCTCATTGGTTTAATATAACACACTCTCCTATTGACACATGTGATCCATGTAACCTTGTACAACATTGGGTAAGGGTCACGTGATCAACCTGACCTTACATCATTGGTCATCCAATATGGCACACCTGTAACCTTCACCTACTTAAGACCATGTTCCATGAATAAAGTTTAGTTCCAAATATATTCCTGCAGACTCTGTTCCAGTACTTACTCAACATTAATATTACTTGATAATATACGCTAGCTCTACCATCACCGAAGTTCAAGTATATTAATACTGTAAATGCATTTACTTTTGCGCAGATAAATTTTCGCGCACTAAGTACTTTGACACCTTTTCGCGCGGATTTCGCGCAAGGAAGTCTGACTCCTTGTTTATACAATAATTATACCTTTCGCACAGGATTTATTTTCGCGCACAAAGGTGGGTGCGCTAAAATAGCGAAAATAAATACTGCGCAAACATTAATACGTTTACAGTATTCACGAGCCCCCATTAATGGTAGAAGCATTTCTACTACTTTCTTTCCTATATTGAATATATTTCTGCGTTTCTAAGGTCACGCTTACTTAAACTTTACTAGTAATTGTTCATCCAGGAATATCAGTAACTATTTTTTCAAACAGACACAAGATATAACAGTTCTCATCAGTATTTAGATGTGCTAACGGTGAACATCATTGGAATCCGCTAATCCATCTTTTAAAATACGATGGACTGTCAAAATTCATTTTCTTGCGACTTAAGACTCCTTTTCCTGTGACACATTACATTTATCATATTGAAGTGGGTTTCATCCATCAGTACAAACATTTCTTTCTTTTTCTCAGGATCTACTTGGTAATTCTGTACCAGGACGTGAATAGGTCAAAGTCCAAGACTTTACACTGGAAAGAGGGATTCAGTTTTCTGGTTGGAATTAGTTTCTGCATGAGGTCACGTGAAACCAGACATGAGGTCAATGATTAGTGTGGTGGAACTACTGATGGTAGCCATACAGGGTTTCCACATTTATTTTTTTGTATTTGTATTTAAATATTTGTATTCAGCCAAAAGCATTATGTACCTGGTACACTTTTCTCAGTAATCGCTGACTCTTTACAAAATTATATCATGATGATGAATACATAATAATAATAATCTATATAAAGAAATATTCGACATGAAATAAGTAAAAAAATCAGATAAACCAATAATTTAACAACCGTCACCAATGCATCTTTCAAATCATGACAGTCTATATAGGTTTACAATATGATGAAGAAGCTTCTAATATCTATGATATTCCATATTTTGATAAATGTTTATGAGTACAATGTCTTACAAAGGCATTTTCATGTGAAACAATATAAATCAGTCAACTCATTAAACATTTTGGAAATTATAGTTCTGTGCCATAACCACATTCAAAATACACACGATTTCCTTACCATGCATAGTCAATTTCAATCATTTTCTTCTCTAGGCTCCCAATTGAGCTTCTGGATAATCTGGATTCAGATTCCATGATTTTTCCAGGCATGAATGAATAATTTAATTTAACTGAACACAACTAAATTAAAGTCATAATAGGTATAGGTATTATAGACAAATTTGAAAAAAAAAAAATTAAATTTCAAAATTCAGAATTTCATTTTCCATGCCTTTTCCATGATCTCTTCAGAATTCCATGACTTTCCAGGCCTGGGAAACCAATTTGTTAATTTCATGACTTTTCATGACTGTGATAACCCTGCCACAGCTTCCAGTGTTACATCATCATTTCAGAATAGGACGCCAGCCTCTCCAATGGAGGTCTTCCTGGTTATATATAAAGCTATATAAAGCTCATGTGTATTGCTTGCACTAGTGAAATTATTACTACGAGTATTCTTTATCATGGGTTTCTAATTTGATGTCTTGTATGTAATACATATGTTTATTAATCATTGGATAGTGGACAATGTCATCTTGTATGAAAGAATTTTTTTTAACAACAGTTAAATATACATAGACACAAATATTTCAGAGGGAATTTAACCAAATAGAAAGGATCGAAATAACCATGAAAATTAATTGACATAAAATTATAAACATTAATGTTTCGCTGACCAAAGAAGCTACTTGGCTAGTTGTTGTACCAGTGCCAAGAAATGCATACGACAAAATGGCGAGCTGAGAGGAATTACTGACAAAGATGGCTGAGTGCCTTGAACCTTTTGTACCAAAGACCCCAAGCCCAAACGTGACTAGACACGCCCACATTTAGAGCATAAACCAGAAGTGTGAACATCATATATGTGATGTGCTACAGAAAAAGTAATCCTAAGTCGTAAAATTTATATTTTTGAAAGTGTTTTGTTCACAAGATCTATTTTGGAGGTATCTAGCGCTTTAGGGCACATATGAATACTTAGATAGAACTGTACGCAAGGTTGGAACTACAAGTGTGATTCAATGGCTCAAGTTATAACTTTCTTTTGTATCCAACAAGCGGCCGCAGGTCGCGCGTTGGATACAAAAGAAAGTTATAACGAGAGCCATTGAATTACACGAGTAGTTCCAACCTTGAGTACAGTTCTTTCTTTATACTACGACTTGGAAATATTAAAAAAAAGGCCATTCTTATGCGTACAGGCTGGCCGCATTTCCAAGACGTGGCCATCTTTAGTTTTGATCATGCCGAATCATGGAGTAAGCTCGTCTCTGATTGGTCGACACAGCGATGACGTCACCATATCGATCATTACTGACCAATCAAAAACGTTTTTACATCGGCGGCCACGCGCTCTTTATTCAACGCGTACAGAAATGAACAAACTATTAAATGGGCGTATTCTTCCCGCTCAAAGTGAATAACCCATTCAGTCGTAGTATAAAAATACCATATTCCAAGACAGTGTGAGTGTATTAAATATATCCTTGCATTTCTATGGCCATTCTATGGAATATATTTAGCTCCTTTACTAGTAACTGCCCACCCAGAAATATTGCAAATTCGTTTTCAAACATAATAAAAAAAACATAAAATATAGAAATTCTAAATCTCATCTTTTCAAATATAATGGTTTCTCAAATCCGTTTTTCTTAATACAAAAACCCCACAAATTATAGAAACACTTCTTTAGATTTCCTAAATGTTAATATCATTGGAATCCACTAAATCTCATCTTTTCAAATATAATGGTATCTCAAATCCTTTTTTTTTTCGACTTACGACTCATTTTTTTGTGACACATCATACATTTGACGATTGAAAAATTTGGAAGTTCACTGTAGATGTACATCTGAGTTAACCGAATGACAGAGCTGGAGATATTGAGGAAGGTCTGATTTACGGCGTAGCAGGTTAGTGCCACGATAACAGATTTCGTTAATCATAATGCCAACAAACAGCCTCGCCAAGGCCCATCATATCTCATATCAACTAGCCTCAGTTTGTTTATCAAGCAAACACCAAGAACATCGATCACAAAAAGCCATACTCTCCGCTGGAGTAAAGCTGTACAACTGTTGCTGCCGAAGACGGACACAGGGCTATGTTCCAAAATAGGACTGCCGCGCTTAAATCATCTCAAGTTTCCTTTTATGCTCGAACTAAGGATGCTAGAGATTAGGTTGCATGTGTACATATGGAATGTGCAAACGATTATATATGGAATAGCATAGTATTCCCCTTCTACTGTGGTATACGTAGGTTGGGTGTTTTTCTATGTTTCTTATTCGCCAAATGGATATTGTCAAAGAGAGGGTGCCCTTATGAGCAATGCTCAGCCTTTCCCAGTCTAGGCTCAGAGTTGAGAGTCCCTCCAAACCGAGGGAAAGCCCCTCGCTCCAAACCGTACAATGACATTAAAATGGCTAAATACAGTTAAAATGCAATCACTGACATACCTTTCTACAAAACAAACGACCAAATAAAACGAAACTCAAAATCCGGAAATATTTTTCCAGACTGGTCCGGGTAGAAGCGCATAGCCACGTTTAAACAAAATCCGGAAATAACCATTAACGCAGAAAAACTTGAAAATATATCATCATACACATACCTCGGAGTGGATATAGATCACGCCCTATTATTAATAAAAAAAATTATGTAGAAAGACAGGCCCAGTCACGAGTTAAAACCCTCAGTCAAATATCTAGAGCCCTATCAAATGACACAATAATAACACTTTATAAAATCACCGTTAGACCAATCCTGGAATACGGAGACGCCATCTGTATAATGTGGCAACGAAACAAATCCTAAAGAGGATAGTAACAATCGAAAGAAGACAAATAAACGTACTACAAAACGCATACCAAGACACAAAAACAGGCAATAAAACCGACACAGGGCCCTATTCTAGTAGTACTAAGCCCCCAATCAGAAACATTTAAGAGATCATTCGTGTACCAGACACCCACCCGGTGGAATAGTCTGGACGGAGAAATTAGAAACATACCAGACTACAAATCATTCAAAAATTACCTTAAGAATAATTACAGTCCACCGATGAAAGTTTTATGAGAGACAATATATATTATGATTGTGAGAAATACCATTATTACTATTATTGCTATTGTTATTGAACCTACTGGATGCACCATTCTAGCCTGTGAAGCTAAAGAACCAGGAAAAGGTATGTATAACGGTGGTTATAAACCACGACACACTTACCAATATTTTCACTTTTACTTTTATTTTACTGTTTATTTGTTCGGCAGATCCAATGCTATGCATTGTCTACATTTAGTTAACAACATATATGTCAAGTTACGATAGTTGAGGTAAACAAAATGTAAGAGATACCCGGAAGACCGGTTATAGTTAGAGATTAGTTTATTTTCCATATGTTTCTCTTTCAATTTCTACATTGTATGACAACAGTTGTAAATGTGATATGGATTTTTTTTTAAATCTTTTATTATTATGATTATTATTATCTGTTTTGAGAGGCTGTGAACCGAGACTCTTTCTGTCTTCCTGGGTTGGTTTCTTGAAAACTATGGCCAGATTTAAAAGATATAAAAGTATGAGAATAATTTGAATTTAGGGGGCAGTGAGTTAAGTAAGACATTGATTTGTACAGTCGAGACATACATCTGTGCTAAGACGTTGAAAAGAATAATGGCCCTAGTCCACTAAGCCGATTCTCGTACGATTCTCAGGGAATTTAGTGGAAAAAGGTCCTCTGCTGCGCAAAAACGCATGAGAATCGGTTTAGTGGAGTAGGGCCTTTAGTCTGTGTTCCCGGTTGGTAGGTAAATTAGTGACATATTTGGTGATTACAGCATTTATTTACAGTCAGGCACAGGTATAGTACTATATCCACAGTCTGCTTCCCTGATAAGAGGATACCAGTCGGTTTTTTTTCTCAGCACCACCCACCCACCCCTCCGTTCCACACATACACCAGCTCCCCCATTCTCGCCATAACATATTGTCATCAATTCCCATGTAGAAGGGGGTGCCTTTGTTTCCTATCTACAAGCGAAGGCACTAACAAAACAGAGATCAATGGTTGCAATGTAAAGGCTGTCTGTCGCCAGACTGAGCAGAGACTGCCTCTTCCCTGAACTGCAATTCGATCATGTTGCATGTTACACGATGCCGGAATGCAGTTGCTTAGTCATCGAGCGTGTCATGTTTTATAAAGCATGTAAATATTTAATTGACAGACAAAAGACCTAAAAACGAGGGTTGTCGAAGAGGGGTAAAATAACCAGAGAAAGGATAAATGGGATGGCATATATAGAAACCGGCTTGTATTTATGATTTTGACGATTCGAGGGTAATGCATGCAATAGTATGTCTACGTTATCACAACGAAGCTAAATGGGGAAAAATAACATTACTCCTTCATTTACAGTTGTGGAGAATCAACATTTAAAGATGAATACATAAGAGGATGAGAATGATATTTTCAATGGGAATGGTTGAAGCAATCATTGAAACGAAGAAGGAAAAGGGATATTTTAAATGTTAAATTTGTACACCAGCAATATTGACCCCCTTCAGTGGCCCCAGCTGCCTGGACGTGATCAACACCTGAGATAAAGGTTTGAAAACAAGTTGAGCTTTGACAAAAAAATATATAATTATTGAAACACAAGCCTTCATAGACTGGTAGTCCCAAAAACTATTATACCTGATTTGATGAGTTAAGTTTAACCTAAATCATCATTCCATATATATTTATGCTAATGGAGTTTTACCAATAACATGCTGACCACATGTCATGATGTGTGTGCACATAATGTTGGGCAGGTTTACACCTGCAGGAAATACACTTCGTAGGTAAACAGTTGGACGTACGGTGGCGCTTTTGAAGCAGTTAATCTATAAGTATGCTGCTGGGCAGAGCACGGAGAATCATACATCGACACACAACAACACATCCAAGACAATATCCTAGAAATGACTGTCTTCAGACTGATTTTGAGCTACTACCAACCGAAAATATGTCCCTGGTCATCAGTGCTTACCCCATGACAGCTAGGCTTAGCTAGACTAAGATTTGTTTCACGAATTATTATCTAAAATGTACATGTGGAAGCCCCCCTGTTTACTGGTAGAAACTTTAAAAGGGTGGTAAAAATGTGAATTAATAGGCTAATAGGAATTAATAACCTGAGTGTGGTTTGCAGACGTGCTATCTAGTACGGTATCGACAGCAATAAAAAGTTAGTTCATCAATGGCTGTGATCGATATGAAAGGGAATGGTTCACCTAACCACTGACCAAAGCTAATCATTCAATGACATCAGATGAAGCCCTTGTTCTATTTGGAAGGCTGCCATAATCATATTTTCTATTGATTTTGTGTCCAATCTGGGAATTATGTTGAAAGCCTGCATGGATGACGGATAACATTTTAGTAATGATTATCAATTATATTATTGACCTGGTAGTGGTACTACTATTTGAACAACGTCTCAGTGTACTAGTAGGCCTTACCCTAAAATGATATCTGACACAGCTCAGCCATGATTGTGATTTAAGGTCAAATTCATTCATATGGTCAATATGCAGATCCATTTTACGAGGAAAACACGACCGAATATTTAATATACATCATCTATCTGAACTTCCCAACTAATAAGCAAGCTGGTATCTGTTTAATTGCAAATTGGTCTTCAACGTTCCAGTTAATTTACTGCACCTGTCACACGAAATGACGATGTTTAGCACACTGCCGGGTGACCTGGACTCTTAATTTCCATGAAAACGTAACAAAACAACAATAGTTGCACATCATCCACAGAAACACCGCCCTCTGTTTGTCATGTTTTTGCCAGTCTGGGAAAACAAACTCTCAAGTGGAATCGACAGGCGAGAGGCGCACCAGGAATCGCGGCCCCGCAAATAAAACATGTTTACATTTTTTACAGCAGTTAACTGCAACAACAGACAATCTTACCATTATGTCATAATCTTGCAGATACTTCGACAGATGCTTTCGTCCCAAACAAAAGGTGAAGGAGAGAAATATAAAAGGAGAAACACAACTGAGTCCAAGATGTTTCCAGTGGTGTTATCGGCACGGTTCCTCCCACAAATGGTATCAGGAAATGGCAAAAGTGACGGCGTTGATACGGTCGGTAAGCTCACTGGCCAGGTGGCGCAAGTAGTAACGTAAATCAACTTGGCGCGCCAACTACGCTTAGGTTAAATAGGTGACGCCTATAGTTAGTATATTATGGGTGAAATCGCCTGAAAATGTACAATTCGCCTGCAACAATCCGTCCAAATATCCCTTATTTAAGACAAAAATGAGGTTAAAAATACTGATTCTACATTTTCTGACATCCTGACACATAGGTAGACCGAAACGCCGGACATGTTCGATTTCAAAGCTTCGTTATGTGGAAATATACAAAAGATGCATTAAACAGTGGATCCATGTGTTACAAATTATTAATTTCCTTTAGAAAGGGACGGAAAAACATGTGAGTCTACTGGCAAGATCTGTACATTTAAATCAAATATAAATGTCTCAAAAATGATCCATTATGAAATTAAATGATTTTCTGAGATCAATTGTAAGTGTTTGATGAAGGCGGGTGTGTTTTTGTTGGTTTTTTTTGTCTTCCCATAAAACTTTGAAGACGTAGACTTGTGACACTTCCCCGCTCGCCGTCGAAATACTAGTCTCTTAATGAAATAATTCTTTGCGATAAATTAACCTTTTTTTTCCTTTTTTTTAAAATTATCCTTTATAGACAATTCCAATTCTTCTTCAGCAGTCGTCGCACACATGTTGGTTTTTGTTCTGTTATGCATGTATCGTTTTAAAATTAATTATATATCTACGCCATTAATAACTTACAGCAATGCATTTCAATATCAGTGAAATCGATTGCAAACCGATATGTGTCCATACATCTTTCTAAATTATGCTGTCCTTTTCTTGGAAAATATAACCGTTTTTAATGCGTAAATTAAAAAAAACACGTACATATCATTTACCGTACATATACGTTTAATTCTGGGTTGTACTATGGACACAAAAAAATATCAGTACTATGATAAGACACATTCTTTTCAATTAGTTATTCTCTCAATAATTCGTTTGTCATAAGTTATATCACAGTGCCGACTTTGTAAAAGGTAGTTACAGTTCCAGTTTTGTACAGCGACATTTCATGTACATGTATAATTAATCCTGATTGTGCCCTACATCATTTCCTTATGTTGGTATATAGTGCCTGTATTATATAATTACTTCATGATTCCACAATATATACTATTTCATAGTTCCCCATGTCTTTAAATCTTATTGCCAAAAACTCTCTCAATCCTGAATACAATGTGTGTTGATCTAGGCTTCACATTTCACAGCATGATCAACATATGATGTACCAATACAACACAGGTGACATAAAGGATATATAGAGATAGAGGCCGAACAGGTTCCTTGGTGGATATAGATGTGGGATAATTAATTTTGATTATATCATCCATGACTTCCCTATGTTGGCAGTGCCGTTAGTATATAATAATACGTGTAATTACTTTATGATTCCACAATGAATAGTATAGATGCGCGATAACGTGACTGTGCAAAACTCTTTCAATCATGAACACAAAATATAACAATACAAAACAGATGACATAAAAGGAAGTTGCAGATGTTCTTATCAAAAGTACCTTGTAGTAAAATAAACAATTAATTATTACTCCAAGGAAGTACCAAAAATGCATATACATATAAATCATAAGGACTTTCTGTGGAAGCGCATGAATTAATGAGTGGGGAGAACTGGTTCCTTGATGGAGGTAGAGGTGGGAATGCCAGTGCCACCCGTGCGGTAGAAGCCCTTCATCACCTTATCTATCCTGACATGGGGCCTGGCAGTAGCGTCCTCCAGTGGGTTATGTACTCGCCGGCCATACTCGGAGGATGACCTCGTGGGAACCACCCTCATCCTCTCCTGCAATGTACAAATTGTGATTTGTGGAAGCGAGTAGTGCAGTGGAAGGTGTAATATGTTCAGGCAATGATACATGTATAGGTGCCAAACGCATTTATAGCTGAATATATTTTCATAACACACCCTTTCTGTTGTGTTGCATGAGTTCCGATATATATCATAAGAGAATAATGGTATTGATGCATAAATGGTATTGATGCATATAATTATATATATGCCATGTTGCTAGATACATACCTAATTAAGCAATATTCAATATGAAATATCTTCTAATAATTTGGTGTGATTGATAGCAAAATTATTAGATCGATTTTATCAAAAAGGCAATCTAAATACCGGTACCCTTATTGTATTATCTATTGTGGTAATCGTTTATGCGATATTTAAAATCAGCTGTTATTTTTATCAATTTGTGCATATATATATGGTCGTCACAACTAAAATCAACTTGGCTATGCGTATCAACACTTATAACACTGTTATATATATATATATGGGTCAGTATTTCAGAAAATGTATAATTGGCAGCTGTACACATTTAGCACATTCTGCTAAATTAGGCTGCAATTTGGTCAATACTAGGTAAATTCAAGTATATTCGGCGTTGCATTGATTCTAGCAATCTGTTTGGTTAGCTTGAACTGTATTTTAAACTTTATTTACGTCTGAAATTTGGCTTATTTGAGAGGATTGGCGAAGTTAAATTGTATATTTTCTGAAAATATGACCCATATATAAGTTGTCCCTTGCATGGATAATTCCTACAGTAATTAATAATTCCAATCAACCCTATCGTAAGAATTATTATGACCATACCTCAGCCTGAATATCAAGTCCTACTGTGTGCTGACGATCATCGCGATGAAGACGGGAATTAAAACCAGGGTCGATGTGAAACATGCGGTCGTACTGGGATGGGTAGTTGTCTGTCTGTAGACGATACAATATCGGCATTATAACATTATTAATACACCTGTAGGCAATGATTATATAAGTGCTTTATTTCCGACTTGTAATGCAGTTACATAAACTATAAAAAAAAGTCCGTCTCTTTCTTTGTGAACATATAGGTCTTCCAAGAGTGCCTTGTTATGTTCTTGTTTGATTCCACCAGTAAGTCATTTTACTTTTTTTAATGCTTATCCTAATGTTTTGTGGAAGCATTCAAGGGGGAAGGAAGCACATCGTCTCGCACATATAATAGATCTATTTACAAATCTCGAGATGTATAAACTGTGTTAATTATACATCCGTACAGTGGTGTGAACTCAACCACTGCTCAAGTGCTAATGATGTGTATTGCTTAATACAACACCCTCGGGTTCTTTTGAAAGGTTTCTGCAGGGAAGTATATACTTCCCTGGTTTCTGTTAGTTTTGTCCACATTATATATGTGATGTGTTTGAGAAAAATGAGTCATAAGTCGCCAAATTGAAATTTTTCAAAGTTTGTTCGGATTTTTAGAGGGATTATCACTTAATTATTATCATATAAATCTATACAACACATTTCGGGACATTGCATTAAATATATCCTTGCGTTTTGAAGGCCTTTGTATGAAGTATATTTGGTTACTTCATTGGTAATTACCCATCCAGAAACATTGCAAACTTTTTTTTCAAAAATGAAAATATCAAACTTAAAATATGGAAAACTTAAAATATGGAAACACTTATAGGTGTCCTAGTGTTTACTATCATTGGAATCACCTTTTTCTTCTCTTTTCAAATAGGATGATATCTCAAAATCCATTTTTTGCGACTTATGATTAATTTTCCTAAAACTGATCACATATGCAGTCTCCTGCTAAAACACTAACCTTTTTTATGTTATCAAAATATGATATTTGCTCCGTGCTCTTTGGCGGTTCACCGGGCCACACCGAGGTTCCATTGCCACGAATTGCGATGTGATTATTGTGTAGCCTTATCTCAGCCTGAAAAAAAATTCTCAGTTTTTAATTTCAATGGAGCCTTAAGGTTCCTTTTATTTATCTTTCAGAACTTATTAACAATTACCAGCTCTGCAATTAAATTTTAGTCAATAAAACTTATTCGTGCCAATACAAATTATTTGAATTTGAATTTGAAAACATTTTATTGCAATCAATAATCGCTGATGAAGTGGGTCTCTCCTGCTTAAGGGAGGTTTTCAGCCTCTTCTATTTGTCTTACAGAGCAAGACTGAGTTATGCAAATATCATAAAAATAATCATACCAAAACAGAAAGTAAAAGTGAAAGTAAAGTAAATATCGCCAAGGATAATCTTTAATATAATCCCCAGTATATAAATAACATCAATAATAATATCTATAATGTTGATTTCCGTAAAGGTGTTTTTTCATCTTTTGTTTTAACAAATGTTATGAAGATCTGGAAAAGGGGGGATCACGATGAGAGAATACAGATGTTGATGTAGATACAAAAAAAAATCATTATAGGCCTACCTGGATGAGTTCCTTCCATTGTCCTGCTGTTTCTTCTGGATTACGCTCTCTCAGTCCATACATGGACATGGTGTAGTCGGCTCCCGGATAGTCGCCCATCTTTGGTTTTTCCGATGAACTACGTCGGTAGGTTTCTACAATGAATGTCGTCAAATGAAATAATTTACAAACTCACAATTAGGAAGTAGGCCCACATTATTATATATCGACGTACCGTACCAGAACCAATTCCAGTACATGGTAAAAAGCTCTAATTAGTCACAAGTGGTTACTTACCATATACACCCCAATTTTGCATCTTGGTATTATGGAGCACAAATGGCAGAGTGACTAGACACTTTTTTACGAGCATTTATAAGCACTATCATTTATAATTCATTCGTCAGTTTCCAGAAACAGTGTCATCTGACAGTAGAGCTAAGCCTAGCGCACATTTTATGTAATAATTCTCAGACACGGGACACGAGACACGAGTCACCCAGGCGCAACTGTTGTTTGATAAATAGTGTATGCTTAGATCAATGTATCAGCATAATAATTAATGTGCAACTACAAAATGGCAAGCAGTATCTTCACGCTACCAAAACCAAACACACCAAGCATGGTCCAACGACATGCAGTATCTACAAGCTGCCCAAACCAAACCACCAAAAACAAACAATGGTATGAATTATCTTCACGCTACTAGAACCAAACAAACCTAACACGGATCAAAAGCATGCGGTGTCTACAAGCTGCCCAAACCAAACCACTACAATATTACAAACTACAAATGACACCCACACTCGCACTCGCATTTAGTTGATAAGTAATATTCTCGTTCTGATGAAAGTCTTGCGTAGCTTTAATTTCATTTTTATTGGATTCCTAGAGCAAAGTTTAGCAAGACACAACAGTGGGTGGAATACCATGGTTATTCTGTGATAAATGTATTGCCCTAAATAAAAAAACAACTTTTAGATCTAGGAATTTATGCGCTTGACAAGTAGGCCTACCGAGTACCGTACATAAATGGGGGTGTTAGGGGTGGTTCAGGCTCTGGGACTGGGGCTGGTGGCAGTGCTACTTCCAAGTTCAAGGCTTATGCTTCCATGTTCAAGACCTACATTAAGTTGCATATTTCTGATACATATTTTATGATAACATTTCAAGATGTAAGTGAAATGCTCTACTAAGAGCTAAAAAATAGCTAAAATATTTTTCCTGTAGCCGTAGGAAGCTAGTGTTACCGGCCTGTCACTCAAATCATAGCACCTTTATCGTGCTGTGTACGATATGAAATATAATCTCACCTATAAATTATTGTTTGATAGGATCGATTGGCCGTCCTCCGCGTCTGGCGTAGAGTGATGGTCCACGAGGGTAACCAAGGTCTTGTGTCCAGGGGGATCCTATTGGTCACCTTGGAGACACTGCGATCGATACATTTATTGGAGCCAAAATAACCTACAATGCTTCATTTAAACGAAAATATTATTGCTAAAATAATGAGGCAGGGGGTTTCAGGAAAGTCAATTTGACAATTTGGACATGTTTAGAAAGAGCAGAACACTTTAGACGCATTTATCTTTACACGCAAGAGGGCGCCACCTCTGATTTGAGCTCGCATTTTCCAAAAAATACTTTTAATTGGTGGCTTTATCGTTTTAAATGTAACCGATACCATTGAAAATTATTTTAATTTCTCAATTATGTACTGATTCAGGGCGAATTTAACGGGGTTTTGTACATCTTCTTCAGTATCTGTGTTCGAGGTGAATATCATTCAGTCAACATGGCGGACATCAGCGTAAGCACTCGTGCTTACTGTAAACTCATTCTCCACGCCGCCAAATACCCCCATCGGGCAGTAAATGGGGTTTTACTAGCCGAAAAGAACCGGAGCAAGGATTCCAAGGCTATCAAATTCGTTGATGCTATTCCATTATTTCATCTAACGTTGGGGCTCGCTCCGATGTTGGAAGTAGCGTTGACGCAGGTGAGTGATGCGGGCGGGGCAGCGTCAGCAACCATCGCTCGGTCAGAGGCCGGCTGACACCCAGTCAATGGTTGGGTATTTGTGTCGTGACACCAAATGTACCATTTATCAGTGATAATCATTTACACTAGTTACTACTTCCACACTGCCCATTGCCTCTGTGGATTCATGTTCGTTTTATGATGACTCTGAGTTAGACATAATTATATCATACCGTGTTTTAACAAAAAACCTTGAATGGGTTGATGAAGACTTGAAGTTCAAGAAAAGTCAATACTAGTACTATCCCCAGTAGTACGGTAGTAGTACTACATGTATGCACAATTTGTAAAGAATATATATCTCATGACTCACCACTGACACTCAGTCCGAGATTATAAAGTTATCCCTTCAAACTACCAGTTATTTATAATATATCGACTCTGGATTCAACCTAGTTTTTCCACGTCATACATAATGGCCATAGTCATACTCATAGACATACTAGTCTCATAGTCATACTCACCCGATTCTTTTTTAGTTTTTACCAGCTTATCTGGGTTCTTGGGGGTTTACCTTTAATAGCTCAGACTAGGGCTAGGGCCAGTCGTGTAGATCAAACTTGTGTAAGGACTATGGAGTATGGGTATCAATTAATTTTCAACATTAATATTGTTCGATCTAGAAGTACGTACGCTACATATGCTAGGCTAATATGTATAATATTAAATATGTTTCCAAGCAGACACTATAATGTTGCCCCGGAATTAATTATTACTGAAGTAATTATGATTATGCGCCCTGATCTTTAAATATTAAATGTTGTGTCATCATTTATGTAGATAAATGTCCAGATTATTTATGATCACATTCGAATTCTAGTAAACAGTACTGAATAATAATGTATTGCAATGGTTATAACAGAGGATTGTACACCTTTAAAAAATCGTTAATTTAAATGACTGTCTTTTCACCCGTGTAAAACATGTAATGATGATATTCTGTTCTGTTGCCTAGATTGATGCTTATTGCCGGACGCAGAATCTCATAGTCGCTGGCTATTATCAAGGAAATGAAAACATATTAGACAGGGGGTAAGTATTTGACCCTCCATGTTGCTATTCCTGATTGAGTTCCCATTTAAAGACAAGCGCTACCATGCTCAATGCGATCCTAGTGTCGAGTTTATGAACTAGGATGGGTTAGTCCAAATATTATTCATCAAAAATCGATAATAAAAATAATAGGTAGAAAACCGGATTTTCATCAGCGACCCATTATTCTTAGTTTTCCTGTTGTAAACATATTACTTTAATTTCTATGACTTTAAGAACGAATGCATGCATATATTTCATCGGTCATTTAAATTGGAAATTTTTTATTTTGGTCTTGTGTTGTCCGACCGTTATCATTTATACCATTTGTACCGTTATGAATGCAATGCGTCATGGAGTCGAAAATATAATTGTCGTTAGAGATCATCAGATGAAATGATCCCCAACTTACTCCCCTCATAAAAATGATTAAGTTTTTCAAAATATTCCCATCATAAATATGAATCTTTCAATATAAACTGCTTAAAGCTTGAGATTTATGCCTTTTGAGTGGGCTCCTACTATATTTTATACAGCCTCCCCCACTTAAGGTGTCTTAATGTTAAAAACAAACAGCATGACCGATACATTTACCAGAACCATTTCAAGAACGTACACTAACATTTCAAAGGGGGAAAAATAATTATTTTCATTTTTCCACTAGGAATTTTAAGGGAAAAAAATAATTATTTTCATGTTTCAACTAGGTGCAAGATGCCTTAACCACTCGTCTAATCTAGCTATTTGTAGGTTTCTTTTAAAAATGATTTTTCGTCGTGTACACAGATGGATGCTTGACACTAAATAACTTGCACCTTTTTCCCATATTGCAGGCCAAACTTGATAGCCCAGAAAATAGCTGATAAAATTCAAGAGTTTTTCCAAGATGCTTGCTTGTTCATGGTGAGTAAATTACTCTGATTTTTATTACATAAATTAACATACAACTACTTGTAGTTTTTGCCCTCCAGTTAACAAAATAAATCCCCAAGCAACATAACTTATATCAGGAAAGCTGTTTTAAACCAAATTTCTCATGGATATAACTTAGGGATTGTATGATTACAACTACTCTACAGGTGTTTTACTGCTCTTGGGAATACATGAAATTGCAGAAAACAATTGTACATATTACAAGTGATTTTAAGTGAGCTAAAGTCTGTTTACAGTCTAGGCTCACAGCCTCTCAAATCAGATAAGAATAAGATGCCCACTATGCTAATGGCTTTTCTGAAGTATGCGTCCTAATGTGATCGTAATGGCAGACTGCGGTTTGAAACAAGAGGCTTTCCCTAAGTTTTGAGGGACTCTCTTAACTACGAGCCTAGAATGTCACACCCCTTAAAATGGGAGGCCTGGGGTACGGACTCTTCAATTTGTGTAATCGTTGTTTTATCTCATTCAGATTGAAAACGATCAACTTAGCGTAGATTGTATAGAGGAGGCTTTGACTGTTTACCAACATTCAGATAGCGGATGGACAAGTAAAAAGGCCCAAAGGTATGTACCACAGATTAGTAACTCACTGAAATCAGTATGGCTACATGTATTTTCTATAGCTAGCAAAACTTAAATGTCCGCCAAATTCATCCCTCAAATAAAGATTCTCAATTTGTTGTGCAAAATTTCGTCGATTCTCAAAAATTATAATTATCGTCCTTGAATCAATTGGAGATATTGTCCAGGTAGTAGTGGGCCTAAATGATTTCGTCTCGTGAATTCTGTCTCATTTTTTTCCCCCAGTACTTTTGGCATAACCTGAGTTTCATAACAAAACTTCTAAATTATCATTGTTCATGCCCTATTGAAATATCTTTGATGTAGAGTTCTATAATTGCTATTCTATTTATATCTCTTCACGTAAACACTGATATAATATTAATAGTTTCATGCTTTAATGTTCCTTGTGTGCAGGACGTCGTGTATAATACGTATATCGTCACAGTTGATTACGATTTTATACAAATTTTATTTCAGCGACATTTTGGAGAAAACTGCACTTGAGATCACATCTACCTCGCTGCACTCCAAGTTATACCGGGAATTGTATGATTTCGACAATCACCTGGACGATATAGAACTCGACTGGAGAAACCCATTTATAAATGAACAATTATCATTAAGTACATAGTCCGGGATATTGAGAAGTAGTATTGCTGCCGTTCACCGCTGGGTAATCCTCTGACCAAGGATGTATTAGTTTTCCTTCATGAACATCTTTAGTTCGTTTTTGTCTGGTTTTAAATACACCCAGTGTTACAGACCTGACCGTTGTTGCAATCCTAATGTAGATCTACGAACAAGAGGTTATATCATTTATACTACAAAAGACCTCCCATTCTTCATTCTTAGCGAATATGAATAAATATGTTTTGTGTACTACCCAAGTGAATGTTTCGATTACGAATGTGTGTATATATGAATGAAAACTTAGTGTAGAATTTCCTTCGCCTTGTAAGCTCTTGATTACAAGAGGACGTACTTTAGTATATATTCTTTAATTTTAAGACAAAGTAGGTAACATGTAACCGTCGTTTACTCGAATTATCCAAACTAGTTTCCCACCTGGGAATATAATGAGTCAATGCAAAGATTGGAATTTTCTTGGCTTGATCACAAAAGGCTATTCTCCTCTTATGGATAAGACGTAACTAACAAGATTCTCAGGAACGGGTGTCTGATTTTCCACTTTAAAAGAAGCCCTGTAAACAAGTTATCATTGCCAGTAACAATTACAGTGTGAGTCATTATGTCACAAGGAATAACCAAGTCTTTTATTTCACATTTTGTTGCCTACCCTAACTAGTTGTGCCTCATTAAGGAAGCAAATATACAAACGAGCACGAATAAGAAAATGGGGTACACCCAAAAACGGTAAACTCATGTTAAAGATGTTCTTTGATTTCCCTCAATAGCATACAAGTTTTATTAAAATTTTCAATCATCAAAGTCGCACTTTGTGTATCAAGTTTTGTCATTTGTTAAAGTCCTTGAAACGCTTTCATTAGATGCAAGCCCTATGCAGTGCCTTCATTGGTTTGTGCAGTGACTTGCAAGCATGCACTTATATATAGTAGACCTACAGAAAAGTTACTATGGATACCCGCACCAAAATACCTCCAGTGAGACGGATTGTCACCAGCTAACTACGTCCAAAAGACCTTATTTGATTTTTTCTTTTATTATTTTACATCACAGATTTTTTTATAGCGTAAATATATATGATTGACATTTATTACACAGAGTTAAATGCATTGGAAGCCTGTTGGTGCAGGGGCGCTCTGGTGCATTCCCAGTGGTGGTGCACCGGCGGGGTAGGTGGGTGCACCAGTGGGCTGACCACCGCCTGGGTAGCCCCGGTCAGTCGCATAATCGTTGCCTGGCGGGTAGGCGTAGGAGGGATGACTGGTGTATAGGGAGGGGTTCACGCCCTGCATCGTCTCTACAGGTACTTGGATTGGTCCATAGCCCTAGAATATGCAAGCAATTTTAGCAATTTAGACGTTTTGGCTGTCGTACCACATTTTTTCAGGCCTTATAATCCTGACAGATGCAAATCTTCAGTATTTTTTTACTGAAACCAATATTTGTTTTGACTTCCAGAAATTGTTATCCCCCCCGCCCCGGAAATATTTTTTTAAATTCCACAATGTTCATACCGTCCTCTTATTTGGGTCAAATCGACTAAAAATGTACAATTGGCCTTCAGCAATCCTCTAAAATGACTCAAATCTAAAACAAAACTTCAAGGTTCAAAATACAGTTAGTCATAACAGAGCAATTTTTTTAATCAACGCAATACCCAAAATATATATAGATATTCCTGGTATTTAGCCAAATGTGTAGAACTGCCGATTGTACACTTTCTGGCGACTTTAACTCATGTTAATATTGTTATGGATTCCCCAACACAACGAAACCCTGGTGCCTCACCTCAACAGAAAGTTCAACTTTTTCTCTTGAATCGCTAAACGGTAATAAAAGCTGGGGCATTTTTATTGTTCTATCAACATAAACAATGAAATGAATGTAAACGCTTTTCAACTCAATGGCAATGAACTTGGTCAGTTTTATCATTCTTGAATCATAGATTTACCTTCAACGAAAACTGATCTACTTTTTGTCATTCTTGGATTTCTGTAATAATAGCAATTAGAAGTCACAGTGATTAGATATGACAAACTCTTGGTAGAACAAAAACAATTTTTTCCCTACTGTGTATATGTTGTAAAGAAACAACCAAGAAACTTATTTGGACATGTAATAAGAAGGTAGTTCCTGGAACATCTTGAAGCAACAGGACAGATTAAAGGGCGAATAAGTCGAGGCAGACAGACAAAATGAAATTAAAGCTGCGTTGTCAGTTAATATCGGTCAAAAAGATTTTCTATTTTTTGTCCAGTTCTTTTCCAACTCACCTCAAATTCATTTGGTCAAAATTTTGGAGGATTTAGTATTATAGGGGGGGGGGGGGGGGGGGGGGGGGGGGGGAGAGATCAGTAGTAAATGTAAGTTTGTGTTGATCTGGGCGAGAGGAACATGTTCTGGATCGATTTTGGCTAAGAAATTTGAAGGGATCAATGGTTTCAAAATATTGAGCTTACCATTCATAGATTAAAGACTCTTACCGGAGATTTCTCCATCTGACTCTCTATGGAGCCGTAGAGATGGGGAACCAGGGGGCGACACTGAGTGTACAGACCTCCCAGCGCCGCGTAACCTTGGTGACCGCCCGCCGGAACAGCATCAGCCACGTCATTGCGCACCTGCAAACATTAATATCCAATTCGTACAAAATAATATTTATCTAATTTAATCTTTGTAGAGTTGCGTTATATCTTACACTGTTAATGCATAACCTGTGTGAATGAACTTGTAAATTACATTTTCTCCTGTCTGTTCTAAAATTGTATCAAATTTCTCTGGAGGACCAGATGTGATTTAATAGATCTGTACATTATCTTGTGTAGTATTTAATAGTTCAATAAAGAACCTATCTATCTTATCTACCCGAAGAAGAAATATAATGACATACATTATGGACATATATATATGTATCTATCTTCTAGGGCATAGATCATTGCGGATGAACTAGAAGACTATCTAGGCTAACTACTTTGTGTATCACTATGGCCCACATGCGATTTGGGGCGGATGCTCAAGGTTTTCTATAAAAAGGTGCTAAATGTCATATATTTTCTAAGGGGGGCATGCCCTTGGCCGCCCGGACAGTTTACAACTATAAGTGTAGTATTATATAATTATAACTCACAAGCCCATATAGTTGGATCAGAAATTACAGGGTTTTGAATGCCATTTTAGACAATATTGACAATATTTAAGATTTGGGAACTTGAGTTCCACTTCATATATTTAAAGGATTGAACCTCTCCTATACCACCATGTTTTACATGTGCTGTCTCGTAGACGTAGATGTTTAGAGTGGCATGTTCCATTATTGGGCAATTATTTGTTAAATTTCTACCAATTAACAATACTTGTAGCAATTTATTTATATTTACTTCAGTGATTTCAGACAAAAGTTCCAATGTCGGTAGGAACGAATGCATTGAGAGCAAGATAAAAGGTGTGGCTAAGATTTTACGGATATATTTTAACTCAAAACCATCAGATGAGTTAAAATATTTAATGGGCAGTATATATGCAGGCGTAAGCAGGTCTAACAATAAGCCTTCCTAAGGCCTCTACATTGTGTGAATTACGGCTATGTCACCGCTTGTTAAAGAAGTCATATAGTGTGCGACTGTGAGACATAAAAATGAGTGGTATTTTTAGGGAACATATTGATTAATATTTTTCATGAGCACGCTTACCCGGGTCCAAGGCATTTTCTATATTGGTAACAAGTTTTGAAATCTAATGACAATATAGTACCCTTTCTACATCGGGGTGGTATGATGTATAATTCCCTGTAATATACCATTGATAGTGATGCAAGTCTTCAGTATGTGTACACAAATTTTAAAACTTTCTAAAATTGTTGAATATCCCTGGCTCAAATTCCATTTGTAACAATTAAAATTTTAAAACAAAAAATCTAAAACTGATTGGCCAAATTTAGTTTAAAAAAAAAGATAAAAAAATATTCAAATATTTTTTTGTCATTAAAATGTCTTTGAAACCATTTAAAATATTCTGTACAGGTAGTAGAGGCCCTGAATAAATATTCACTTTTCTTTTTTTTCCCGTAAATTTTCCTTAATTTAGGCATGAACAATCTTGCATCCCTGTATCAACCCTATACGGTATAATTATCAGGGAGGTAGTTATACGTCACTTGGCATAAATCTTACTCTTTCATTACAATATCAGCATGATTGTAATTGATAATAGCTTCCAATATACACTGGCTATACACTCTCACAATAATCTGAAGCTAAATATCACAATGCTAACCTAGATTATTGGACATCGATCACCATAATATGATCGAAAGTAAATTAGAAATCGCGCATCTTCATTCTTTCTTTTAAATTGAGCAAGTTTTAATTCAACTCTCTCCTACTGTATATATATATTCAATTAAGTGATAAAAGATGGTAATTCAAATCGACAATTCTCAAATTTTCTGCTTAAGGAGACCTGCCATTATATCAAAACTATGCTGGGCACTAGTTGTTAAAGTGACTATAAGGGTGGCTATTTTGACTATGTTCTAGAAAAGTTTACCTAAAATAATTGGGCCCATATTTGTCCATTACTCATCATAAATCAACTGATCGTATGAATGGTCCTGAGTATAAGGGTTACCAGCCTGGAAAATAAACCGCCGAAACCAGCAAGGAAAAGCCTTGAATCTGTTTCGACCCAAACCTCGGTGACCTTGGACTAAAGCATTTTGTGTGAGTGCAAGTATTGCAACCTTACCATATTCGGCGGCCCTAACTACTGAACATGGAAAGTCAGTCATGAGAACCATGGTAAGCGAGAAATAGCATTTAGTCACAAATTATGAAAGTCGAAGTATACCAATAATGACTAGATGTACATGTATAATTATACTACTCCAAAAGAAATGTACATTTGTGTATATGAAGTATTATTACATACCGCTTCGATCGTAAGCCATTATAATGCTCTTGTTACGAGTGTAATTGTTGATGCGTTACTATAGTATACATTTCCAAAGCTTAAGGAATGTAATGTTCAACTTACCGTCTTGAGAACCTCCAATGCACGGAACTTGTCAGGCTCAAATGGGAACGCGCTCAAAATTGTTTCCAAACCCTCGGGTGTTTGGCAGTCACCTAATACCCTGTAAAGTAAGAATTAACAGTTTATTATAATACATAACACAAAACACCAGGGATATAGTTGTTCAAAGACCTAAGAAACACAAAACACACTTGATAATTCTACCAGTTTAATGACTTCCGTGGACAGCCCGTTTTGAAATACATGCCTCACATACAATTTTCAAGGCTTTTCAAGTTAGGCCCTCACAATCTTTGTCTTTAAAATCAGTTTAAAATATATTCTGTACATGGGACAGACCATCAGGAAATGTAAAATTCACCTTCACCAATCCTCTCAATAACCCAAATTGATGACAAAAATGAGGTTCAAAATACAGTTCAACATAACCAGACGGATATTTTGAATCGACACAATGTAAAATATATTCAGATACTAAGTATTTATCACTTTCAGCCTAATTTAGCAGAATTTAATAAATATATGTAGAGCTGGCGATAGTGAATTTTCTCACGATCCATAAGTAGAAGAGGCCCTAGAGACTAAGAATTCACTTTCTTTCTTTTTTCAGAAAATGTTCAGTATTTTTTTTATCATGACCCGACTATTTTACCTACCGTTTGATACACTCGAGAGCCTTAATTTTGTCATTATGGATGCTGAAACTCTGGATGATGTCGCGCGCCGCACTGCATGACATTCGACATAACCTCTGTCAAAAAATGAATGACACGTCATTATAGTCTAATTATGGAGAGGAGTCCAGCATTTATTTAATTACCCAATAATCTTTTTGGAAAATATTAAATACTGAAAAACTATGTTACTTTTGATACTGAAACATTTACTTTATTCCACTTCGGAATACTTTGCCTATGGAAATGGTGTTTCGTATGATAGGCCTATATATTAGACCTAGACTAGCGGTATTTGTTCTTACCGGTTCTAGTATTTGAATAGCTTTGATCTTGTCCGAGGGTATGCTGATGGCAAAAAGTACACGGGCAGCCTGTATGGAAGGAAGAGCGAGAGTGAAATTTAAGAGAGCAAATGTCTACTGATTAAATCGAAAAATGCTGGTATCATTACCGTATATTAATTGAAGAAACTATTGAGTCTATTCTAGGAAGGAGAAATTATTACCTGGTCTGCACTTAAAAAGCCTCGCGAGCTAAACAAAATTTCTAATTTTCTTTCGGCTGAGCCTGTTTCCTGAAAAGTGAAATAAAGTAAAGGAAGGTATGGTTATTATCTAGCGTTTCCAATGGCAATCATAGTCACAATGTACAAAGTTGAGTTGTTTTTTTAAATATATAAATGGCGTAGCCGTAGGCTAGGCCTAAAGCCTTTTTTAATTCATTATTAGCATAGTCTATGGGTTGGTCTATTGTATTCGAGTCGTGGGAGCAAACTCAGTTTCAAACATTAATATTTCCAACGCTGACGCCAAGAAATTATACTAACATATATTATTTATGGATCCTCTATCTACTACTTAAATACAGATCAATTCCCAGTTACGACTCCAATTCCACATATTATAGCCTAGGCCTAGGCCAGACTCGTATTAGTCTTCAGCGAACGTCTTATAAATATTTGCTGTTTTATTACCCGTATCTAAACAGAATTAAATCAAGTGGAGGATAAGTACACCAACCCCCTCAAGAATCCCTAAATATTTACCCGATCCGTGGCAATAACAGGGGAGAGTAAGCTAATACAACAGATCAATAATGCCTTAAAGAGAAACGCATCACAACAACCTATGCCTATGGCTATAGTGACTGACTACAAATGCAGACGTCCAATTTACCGTCCATGGTAACGAGCACTCTCCCACAAATTTACAAGGTTTACACTTGAATATTGACTAATTCCTACATACCTGGTGGATCCTAGACAATAGCTGCTCAAAGAGCGCATTATCTAAGGCGTCCTTAGACATGTTGAGTGTCTTCAAGTTTAAAGACAGCTCGAAGACAACCTAGACCAAGCACTGCTCCTGGGCGGTAAGAGCTCAGTGATGGCGTGCCTGACAACACAGGACCGACCTGCCGACCTCCGGAAGTGATCGCTTGTAAAATCACGTCAGGTGGCACCACTTACCACTTTCCCGCCCAGAACTTCACGCGCAGAAGTTGAACTATGCGCGTATAGATGTAGACCTACCCATGCGTAGAAAATAAATGATCCTTTCTGGTTTATTTCAATAGACTTCTTCTTAGGAAGAAAACAGTTCTGACACTACGGTCTATGGCTTATAACGAGATTACAACGACAAATTTATTTTATAGGAGGAATTTATTACCATACGTTATTAAATTTAAAGCTTAGTCAGTACATAGTTCTTAAAACGTCTATGGTCAGTAGGCCTAGATATGATGTTAGATTATACTGGTACTTTTATCCTGATATAAAGAAAACAGCAAGCCGGAGGTTGGAAACCTTAATTTTTAATCAATCTGGTGCTTAAATACCGATAAAAACATCAACAACGAAGCTTCAGTCAATTGTACCTAATTTCGTTGGTAGCCTACGTACAATAATATAGGCCTAACTATTTTTTCAATCGATTCGATTTCTTACATCAATAATCCTTCAAACCATACATGGGAATATCATATATAATTTTTCACAATCAAGATGTATACAAATGGAACAACAAAATACATGTGCTTACTATTCAGCAATCATGCCAGCATTATAGACACTCCGTTTTTAACAACAATGGTCGACCGCTCGATATATAGGTACCACCAGTTAGTGAAAGTGAAACAAATCACATTTAAAGGTGAGCTACTAGCTGTTGCCATTGTATTAGTCGGTATAACCAGCCGCCCTTCCATCCATACCCGGGGCAGTAGAGATAGATACTCTCTCTTACCATTTAATATATTAGCCAACATCCGAAAAGGGAGCGCATTAAATTTTGGCATCGATACAGAATATATTATTTGCTCTCAATAATCGCACGAGAATGTCCAGTGAAGTAGGCCTATAGCCTGATTCATATTATTCTCTCTTGGGCCATGCAAGAGGACGAATGCGTTGTCTAGTATACCGCGTACTCTGGTATCTATTATCTGCCAAGATCTTACGTGTGCAGAAATATTGTCCTGCCCTGCATGGTAACATCGGTTATGGAACAACACAGTCTTCTACGTGTCTATCTATTGTTCCTCGCAAACGGGACCACACCCTCATGTTTGGGCACAAATGCATCCATATTCATGCATGGAGTTGAAGGTACGAGCTAAATGTAGCCTATACTCAATGATACCCAATCATAAACCAACAAACAGGATTTACATTTTCATTCTATCGATTTCCGGCCACAATAATATGAATAGTCACTTGATATAATACTATTATATTTAAACACTGAATTATATTATTATTATATTAAAACACTTGTCTGCAAGTGAGTATATTTTTTTTTCAAAAGCTTTTATTCAGTGGTGCCCAGCTGCTCTCACTCCGAAGGTGATTTTCGTAGGGAGCTAGGTATACTACATACAGTTATATACATCGGTGCAGTATTACTTTGGTTAACTTTCATTATTTTACAAAAAATATAAGTTTCCTAGTTCAATTAAATTACATTTACACTTCACTATACGTCTATGATATATATCTATACATTGGGTGATAACATTGGGTGATAACATATGTTATATAATGAAGCTTTAAAACTGTCCTTTGATCCATCAAAGAAATTCTTCTCGGGTATGTAAGGTAATCCTTGGTTAAGTTCATCCCATACACTTCGATTTCACATGCGGTGGACAGGTGCACTTTTTACCTTTGAAGCAGCATTTGTGAAAGCCGATGTACACTCGAGTTCTACATGTCTTTTCAGGAGAAAGTCCACCGCCGATATTTCTCAGCATTTGGCGCAGGCTTGATTGATAGGCATTTCCTCTTTTCGCAGACATACTTCTCCCCATCCAGTGATCTGGGGCGTATTCATCGTACTTGATTCTATCCCAAGGACTGTCCGCCTCTCTGTCCCAATCCTCCATGATGTTGTCGAACACACTTCTGCGATCGATCAGGAGGCGTGATTCCACGCACAGAAAAGATGCGACGACATATGTGGTAAACAAGACCTTCAGACACCTGCACATCTTGTCCCGTGGTTTCAATCCCGAATCATGAACTACATGCAGGGAATAAAGTAAATGAAGTCCGTTGACACAGTTCTCTCTTAACGATTATAAAGCCCCAAATCCACTGAGTCGATTTCTTCTGTAGTCAGATTTGATTGTCGGATAGGAAACATTAGATTGACCCAATCTTGGCGGGAGGCACTCGGCAGACTAGCAGCCAGTCAGCTACCTCTATCTGCCATGTGTGTATTTAGGCCTACATTTATGTATCAATTAAGACATACCTGAATAAATATCACTTCCGGTAATGGCCCCGTGTCCTCGTCACTCTATATATAGTTAACATTGTGTCATAATAGTTGAGCCATCAATATCCACGTCGCTGGCCTAACCCTCCCCCGACTCCTCCCCGTCAGAAATAATTACCTCAGTGGATGTGGGGCTTACCATTTCTACTATGAGTAATTCAATGAATCAATCAAATATTGTCAGTTCAAAACTTATAAATATACAACTACAGACCCATCAAAACATCTATTTATAGAGATTATGTTATGATTATTCATATCAGTAATAAAAGTAAGTGACTTAATTAATTGAATCGATTCATTTATAGTTGAATAAGCTATACTGGTCAGTAAATCAATATCATTCTGCGATGGCAAATTGTAATTAATCAAAAATGAGATGAGAATTTGAAATGAAGGAAAAGCTATACACAACATGGAAGATACAAGTGCAACTTACCCGTATGGCAATCCTCCCAGGAGTGCGCTCATGACAGACTGACGAGAAGAAAAAGCGCACATAATGCTCGTCGTACTCAGGACATCATTGATTCTGACCGGCGCGTCCTATAGCTATTGTCAGCTAAATGGAATGGTTCCGATTCGGTAATAGATCCCATTTACCGCACCATCTGAATATCTGCAAATTGTTCTCGAGAGAGATGAGTCGATCTCTCTCTCTATATATATATGCGGTCTTATTTGAATATATTTATCTTGCGCATATATGCACTTGTGCATTTGTAAGGCATAATGCATTGTTGGCAGAGGCGAGAAGTTGTATGTCTGGCCTTATAGAAATCTGATATTTTACATCTTCCACCACAGTAGATCTATATTTAGCTTTGATGCGAGATTGTGGCTGATTGAAAAGAGCTTCGTATAATGAACTCTACAGATTTTGTCATAGCTGTACCAAGTTGAGTTGAGTATGGGGGTTAACTTTTGATTGGAACAGAATCCCGATTACATTCCATAATTCCTATTTAGATGAATAGCAATCCAGAACAATTGAAGACAAAGAGGACCATTGTACAACTTAGCGAATTCACAAATTGAATTTACTATACATACACTCTGTATTTTTAAAGGTAGTCCAGACCATGCACAGATAATGCTGGACAGAGATTTAATCAATGTCCGTGCATGGAGTGCTGACAATTCATAATTCGCATCTTGGCAAATTACTTATCCCTCTCTGAAACATTCTATACACCCATGCTGAATGAGACATGCCTACAATTAACAGGTGTGCAATAATAGAAGTGTTACTGTAGGCCTACACGTACACTTAATAACACATTGCACTTAATAACACATTGAATTTGCATTACTTTTAGATGCTTTATGGTGATTCAGGACCCAAACAATATTCTCGCAATGTTTGATAAACATGTCTCTAGTTCTCATATCAAGTAAATACGGGAGAATTGGAGATTTGCATGTGCTAATGCCCATGCCTGATAACTAATTACAATGCATGCTGAGATAAATTCAGTTCAGGTCTGACATACAAATATTTAGCAATATTTTTATCAAACATTGCGAGAATATTTTCACCAATATCATAGCTAGCAAAAATGACCTATAACACCAAATTTATGACGGGGAAGAAGGAGGCTTGTGCTTTGAAAAACATGTATAACACATGGATATTGATATTAGATATTGATATTAGAGCATCAATAGATATTCCATGCTGAACATGGCATGTTTTCTATAGATTTTCTCTCCATGCGAATCAAGATCAAGATGGATCGAAAGTCCCCTATTACATGTGTATTAAATTTATATTCCCCCAGCCCAGCTTTAACCTGATACTATTCCATCACAATTACATATATGTATCTGACATGCTATCTTGGATCGCAATAGGTCTCTCATGTGTTAAATCTAAACCCCAAATCCTCGCCTGGTACGAGTCATTAACTGTACTGCTATGTGCACGAACACATTCTAATTCTCTCATTTCGTACCCAGAACTGGCGCCTGCTTTTAATCTTGTTACATTGGTATGGGTGGCGAGATGAACTGATATCTTATCTTTGCTGCTTGAACATGATTTATCTCCCAAGCAGTGATTAATATAAGAGTTGAACATCATAACACCATCAGTGTCAAAGCTAGCACGGACGCGCAGGCATTGACCCCTCAGGTTTCACAACCCGAAACCCTGCATTAAACATGTTAAGGTTGATTTGTCTCACAGTATTTCTTGTTCTCATAGCCCAAGGCTATGGGAAGAGAATTTATGACAATAGTTCATTTTTATATGACACATTTCCAGATGATTTTATCTGGTCAACAGCTACATCATCCTACCAAATCGAGGGAGCCTGGGACGAGGGAGGTAGGTAGTATAAAGCTGTATTCTCAGCTATTAGGACAGCTAAACTCTTACCAAATTTACCTTTAAAAGTCGATTTGGTAAGATTTTAGGTGTCCTAACATTATTATGACGTATGGAACTAAATGCATCAATATTCCGCCGCTGTGGCAATAAGTGAAACCCCTGCAGCGGAGGATTTCTGCGGGTCACCGATATATAAATGCGGACTTCTATGAAGCCCTACAGCAAAAACAATCCAGGGTGGAATCCTCCACATTTATTGAGTCAAATGACTTTCAGATGGGAAGGAAAAGACCGAGGAAAAGTAGAAAATCATTATTGTTTTGACCAATTTTAACTGAGAATGCAGATTTTATGAATCTATTAAACCTGCATTGCCAGTTAAAATTGGTCAAAAACTGGTGGAACGTCTATGGAGGGAATACTACTTTTTGAAAAGGAAATCAAAATTCCTGATAATGAAAAATAACGTGATTATGTTTCCATTGCAGGAAAAGGTCTGAGCATTTGGGACACGTTCTGTCGTCTACCAGGGAAAATCCGAGATGGTTCTAATGGCGATGTGGCCTGTGATAGTTACCACAAATACAAGGAGGACATTCAACTTATCAAAAATATGGGGGTAAGGCTGAATAAATACGCCATTGTTGCCTGTCAATATTTAAACAATATCAAATTGGACTGCCTGACCATTCTTCTTTGAGAATTTACTTAAAAAGAACAGCATGGCCCAACAGAAATAGATCAATAAAAGACGCTATAATTATATCGTTCGATGCGAGGAATAGAAAAATATACAATCGACAGTTCTCCACATTTATTATAAATCCTGCTGAATTAGTGTATTTGTTATTGCATTGATTAAAAAATGTTGGATTATGTTGGACTCATTCTGAGCCTCATTTTGTCTTAAATCTGGGTTATTGGAGAGGATTGGTGGAAGGTGAATTTTACATTTTCAGGCGATTTCACACTAAAATAACTTCTCTCGGCTGCCTTCATACGACGCCTGCTCATATAACTTTTGGATTTCTGGTTTAGAAGAACTACACGCTGTGCCCAATTCACATCGATTTTTAATTAATAATGCAGTGCCTAACCGTTCTAATAATATAGGAAACATTAACATATGAAAAAAGTTGGTTCAAGTATGCTCAATCATAAATGAAATTCAAATCACCCATCTGTGAGGTTACTCGACATTAAGAAGGGGAGTGATCGCTATTGTAATATATCGGATGGGGCCGGTTGTAAAATGATGTTTCCATAAGGTAGAAAATAAAATGTTGTTGATGTTGCTGTACTTCATTAATCGCGAGCCTTTCGGGCGACTTCAGATCTATGAGTTTGTCTAGATATGAAAAGTTTATCATGACTTTTTACTTATCAACAGGTGAAAAGTTACAGATTTTCCATTGCTTGGCCGAGGATATTGCCAAACGGCACGGGAACTGAGCCCAATATGGAAGGTGTCAATTATTACAAGACTCTAATAACGGAGATGAAGGCAGCGGGTATCGAGCCATTAGTCACTCTGTACCACTGGGATCTGCCGCAAGTATTGGAGGATGTCGGTGGTTGGACCAATGAAAGTGTCGTCGACGCATTTGAACAGTTTACACGCATTTGCTACCAACAGTTCGGGCCTCAGGTAAACTCAGTTTTGTCTTGATTGTTCAGCTCCACTTCACAAAAAAAACAATTTTTGGTGGCACTAAAGTTTTTCCTTTTCATATTAAAGCTGCATTCGATCTCGGTGGTTAATATCGCTCAAAATCTAAAGATTTTCAATTTTTTGTTCCATGATTTACACGAGTGGAGGTTTAGCTATTCGTGAGTAAAGGTTTACCTATTTGAATATTCTATCTAGGAATCTCTGGTTTATATTATACCAGAAACAATTATACAGACAGAACATTTTGTCCTGGTTCAATATGCCACAGGTAGGCTACTTCTATATGTATATGTTTATTGCTGTTGGATAATCCATTCTGAGCGCCCTTGAGTGTGACCTGGTGATAATATCAAATATATAATATATTATCACCAGAGCATGTATAGACGCGAGGATATATATCTGCATGCCTGCTGAAAGGGCATGGTATGTACCGATGACTCTTATGCAACACATGACATCAACATGTGCACAACACATGTGCATCAACAGCTATACATAGATTTCACATGACGTCACCCAGTAGGCTGGGGTATCACAGTGGCTACCATGTCTGGGGTCACTGCTACGCTTGCCGTCTATGGCGGGGGTATCAAAACAAAGTTGATAAACCTCACAAGAGTAGATACTTGGGTAATTCTACACTAAAGGCAGATGATCTAACCTATCATGAGGGTATTATTGTGGCAGATTAAAACTGGTAAAGGTTAAAACAGCCAGAAAACGATATTTTCAAGTATCACAGCAAACATAGCCATCTAACTTGACTACATACATGTATCTTGTTTGTGGAGTTTTCTTTGCTCCTGGCAGTACTCAGTACGTGTATTTAATTCTTCATTAAGTAATTCGAGAGACATTATTTAATATTGGCGGTCAAACCTACGGGCAAAATATAACATCTGGAGAACATATTTATCTACCTGAAATTATCAGTGCTCTTACTTCGATTGTGCCAAAATGTCTTTGAACAACGTTCTAGCTGCATTGTAGGCTGTAGACCGTCAGGCAATAGAGGATAGACCTAGCAAACTCCATACAGAGTGTATCACCGCTATATATATAATACTGTAATCGTATTAATGTTCGCGCAGTATTTATTTTCACTATTCTCGCGCACCCACCTTTGTGCGTGAAAATAAATCCTGCGCTAAAGGTATAATTAGTGCATAAACAAGGTGTGAGACTCCTTAATAAATACGTTTACAGTATCCAGACTGAAAACCGGGACAAACAAGGCGTTTCCTTTCCTGTAGGAAGGTAGACCATAAAGTCATGGGTCACATTTGAATACACGTACTCTATCAGAAGTAAATTCACAAACAGATCATAGGCAAAATCACAGACACCAGACTGCACTGACCACGGCAGCCATCCTACTTTGTATCTAGGTCAAAGTGTCAAATAAAATATAATACCGCATGAGTCCCTGACACAGTCAAACATCGGTCAGAAATCATTTCTAAAATATTCTTGATAATGTTGCCTGAAAAACTGACTTGTACAAGTAGACAATAGCCGCTCACTGGTCGCTGCTTTGTCTGCACCAATGGGTCAATTTAAGAACTGGGTACAGCTGGAACCCAACGTTCTCATAAGCATGTATAAACGGGAGAATTTGAATTAATGTATAAATACTAGAAATGATCGAAACCCTTACAAAACTCTTAAGTAACCAGGATCTTATAATATTGAGGGAAACATAAACCTTATTTTAATAACTACATAGTGGTAGATAAGGGTAACAATGGGTGTTATGGGAGTGGGTAAGAGTGGGGAGGGAGGGTGTAGTGGTAGATAAGGGTAACAATGGGTGTTATGGCAGTGGGTAAGAGTGGGGGGAGGGTGTAGGGGTAGATAAGGGTAACAATTGGTGTTATGGGAGTGGGTAAGAGTGGGGGGAGGGTGTACTGGTAGATAAGGGTAACAATGGGTGTTATGGGAGTGGGTAAGAGTGGGGGGAGGGTGTAGGGGTAGATAAGGGTAACAATTGGTGTTATGGGAGTGGGTAAGAGTGGGGGGAGGGTGTACTGGTAGATAAGGGTAACAATGGGTGTTATGGGAGTGGGTAAGAGTGGGGGGAGGGTGTACTGGTAGATAAGGGTAACAATGGGTGTTATGGGAGTGGGTAAGAGTGGGGGGAGGGTGTAGGGGTAGATAAGGGTAACAATTGGTGTTATGGCAGTGGGTAAGAGTGGGGGGAGGGTGTACTGGTAGATAAGGGTAACAATGGGTGTTATGGGAGTGGGTAAGAGTTGGCGGGGTGTAGGGGTAGATAAGGGTAACAATGGGTGCGATGGGGGCTATACTAGTGAAGAGGGAGGGTGTAGAGATAGACTAGGGGAGGTAGTGAAAAAATTCAGGGTGAGTGAGAGGTAGTGTTTTAATAAGTGAAACATAAGTGGAACGGTGAGTGTGGCTGGCAACCGAATCCAATACCCTGTCCAGGTAGGAGCAATAAGTAAAGTGAACAGCTTGATACACTCATTAAAGTGAAACGTGATGTGTAAAGACGGAGATAAACCATACACCTTGATCACTTTGTAGTACATTGCGTTGAATGGAATAAACGTGCTGTAAAAGCTAATCATGAACCCTGAATATAGAGATAACCTAGAAACCAGGGTACATTGCGATGAATGGAATGATCGAGCGGTAATCAGTGAGAAGCTGTACTGAGTAGATAGGGTACTTAATTCAGAAACCGGTTAACGTCTATGTTGTGTCGCAAGAGTATTACAGATAGAGAAGTCCGTGAAAACCATTGTAATATGCCCTTGTGTATAACTGTCATGTACAAATGTAAATACAAATAAAAAATAATTGTAATTATTACATTTGATAATCACGAGCAAACCGTTATGAGCGGGTGTATAAAAGAGATGCCGGGTAACTGTAGGATGTACACTTCGATGGAAAGGCGTATTAGCAATGGATACTCGGCAGGAAAAAATAGTACATACTTAGACTAATATCGAATGACCAGACTTACATGACATCTGACCATGAGTCTTCTTACCCTCGCTTATAACAAGGGCATAAATAATTACTAATATTTAATATAAACTACAACTTCTTTGGTGGTATTTTAACTCATACGAAATGTGTACTTAATCTCGACCCATACCATATTATTTTTATTATTTTTAATTTTAGATCTTATTGATATAGGTGGAGACACAATACAACAGCCCCCATGACGTAAAAGACTCCCTGGGGAAGCCTTTATTGAGGGCGAAACGTTGGATCACCACATACTCTCATTAATCATTCTATAAAGAGCCTAGTCCACTAAGCCGATTCTCATGCGATTCTCACAGAAAATAAGTAGTAGTGGAAAAGAGTCCTCTGCGGCGCAAAATCGCATGAGAATCGGCTTGGTGGACTAGGCCCCTAAGCTTCTTTAATCACAAGTGAAATTAGGTTTTGGTGCGACTTCATTTTAATAGTATTTATAAAACATTTTCCAATTGAACAGGTAAATTACTGGATTACATTCAATGAACCCTGGGTGGTGGCGCACCTGGGTTATGAGTCGGGTAGTAAAGCCCCTGGCCGCCAGGGCAAAGGCCAAGAGTCGTACATTGTGGGACATAATATGCTGAAAGCACACGCCAGGGCTTACCACATGTACCAGGATGAATTTAAAGCTACCCAAGGCGGTAGGTGTCACCAACTTTATATATAATATGTGATGCTTCACAGAAAAACTATTTATCTTAAGTCGCAAAAAAATAGATTTTGAGATATAATCATATTTGAAAAGATGAGATCAAGCGGATTCCAATGATGGTAAACATTAACACATCTAATAAGTAATTCTATATTATTTTATGCATGAAGAAATGTTAGCACTTACTACAGTAAGGTATAGGTAATTGCACTAAATAAGGCCCATGAGGTGTGCACTTATAGAAATATAAAATTCTACCAGTTTATCCACAATGCGTTAATTATAATTTGGTATACTTATAATCTTAGAGCCAAACTTAAAATTTAATTTGTTTTTCAGACAATTAAAACCACTGTTGTAACCATAGCAACCAATTAAGCATAAAAATTCATCATTATTTGTTTATGTCATCACTGACCATATTTTGGGCTATATTACCCATTTAACTAGTATTAAAATTGCATTTACATTAGTTTAATTTGCTTTCATTTCTCCCTAGAACCAATTATTTGAGAATTCAATATCTACAATACGTCATGCCATCAATCGAATTTGGACATCAGCCTTAGAAAATAATCTGGGTGGTCTATCATTCTGATTACACACCAGATATTTGCTCATCCCCGATGTCTCCCAAAACCATGCCGAAATTGGTCCTTTTTTACCATTTCAACTCTCGACTCATACTCTTTTTATTCCTTGTGACAATGCTGGAATCACACATGTGATATATCAACAGATGCAGAAATTTGTTTACCACAACTTGCTGAGATAAAATTAGTTTTCATCATTTTTTCATGAAATGGGAGAGATTTGATTGCCGCAAGGTCCTTACTTTTTTTACAATTTCAAAATTTTTCAGAAACTGTTGCCATGGCAACTTGACAATCAAACATAATTACTAAGAAGTGACAGTTGTGCCACACTGTTCCCAACATTGTAAGCTCTAATAATATGTATACTTTTTCAGAACTCGTATAAAGAAAAACTAAAAAAAAACTATCAGGGTTCAATTGGAGGGATGTCTGGAAACATAATGTTTATGGGCCTTATGGACCTAAGTTATGCATGAATATATTCAATATACCAATACCCTCAAATAACACACATTTAAGATAGAAATATTGTTAAGAAATACAGTTCGACATATACCGAAGAGATTATTTGAATCAACGCAATACTAAATATACTGAGATATACCTAGTATTTATCATTTGTCAACCTAATTTAGCAGAATTTACTCAAGTTAATGTGTAGAGCTGTTGTACATCTCCTGACGTCTCACCCTTATACCCTGGATAACTCAGAAAAGCACAACTTATTGACAACAAAGCTTTTATTTAGATTCACTTCCATTTTGAATACCGTATTCATTATAATATTCATTTAAAGTATGAATACCAAAGCTGAAGGTACTCCTTCAAATGGGAAAAAATAAGCTTTAGAACAGTTGGCAGTTCTCATGAAGGTTATGAAAACAAAATAGCAGTTCTCATGATTGTCACTATATTACATGTGTGTAACTATAGAACTGAACCATTTATGTACAGGTGAGGTGGGCATCACGCTGAATGTTGGCTGGTCGGAACCCATAGACCCAGACAACCAGGCTGATGTGGAGGCTGCCGAACGCGCTCTCCAGGTGAGCAGATAGACTGGTTTCTTTATTGTTTTTGTGTGTTTTGTTCTTTTAATAAAAACCTTGATAAAGGGCAGATGAGCCCAAGACGTCGGACCCCAATAAACTCAAACCGAATACTTATGAAACCTCTCCTGTCCCCTCCGTTTTGGGGTTAACCCCCATCACTTAAGGATTTTAATAAAAACATCTGATTATTTATTGCTGAAACATTAGGCGAAATGTCATGGTATTTATTAAAACATCGACAACAACAAATAAAATTAAATCCTGAACGCGCATGGGCATTTTACCAATAATAGGAGAAACGCATCATTGGTGACAGATGGAATTCTTTGACCTTATACACATTACCTTTTTACCTTATATTATGTGAGGGTTGATATAATATATCAATTGTTATTTTGCTCTGTTACATTCCCTGTTGTTTGATGCTTGTATTATGTTATTTCGACTATGATGTAGTAGAAGGTGGGTATAAATCGATGTCTATGACGCCCATAACAAAATTATTATTGTGTCTAATGAATTATGTTGTGTGAAATTGCTGATCGATCGACAACTCTATATTATTAGGCCTATTATCATTATTGATATTATAGGCGACACATGAGAACATTCGAGACATCGAAAATGTGTAATTATGTAAAATTTATATATTAAAAAAAACCCACAAAAACAACTGTTTTATGTCACAACTTATGTTATCGGTGATTATAATTGTCTTCCTTCAACAGCCTATATGATTGGTCGAGAGCAAGCTCAATTTACAGCATGCAAATCAGTCTAAAATAGACTGGTAATTCGGAATTATATCTATGATTTAATCCTTATTTAAAAGAAACCAATTGAAAGTATATTAATGGGGAAGATTATGCTCAGATACTTTGGATTGAGTTTGATAGACTTTGAGTCGGCCCCTTGCTCCCTCTCGGGTTAGAGCTTTGAGATGGCCCACTACATATATAGATATTCATTAGCTAAAGAGGCAGTTCATGTCTCCTTTTATCTGAATTAATTATTTCACTTGCCTTTCTTTCATTTAAATGTATTGCCGAGAATTATTATTGAATGAGTCACATGCATGAATTCAATGAGTTCCTTCCCTAAGATGTTAACTTGTATAATAAGGGATTGGTGTTGTTTTCATAGTTTGACATGGGTTGGTTCGGCCACCCGGTGTTCGTGGACGGTGACTATCCTGCTGTCATGAAGGAGAGAATCCACAGTAACAGCATGGCGCAAGGCTTCAACCAATCTCGGCTACCAACATTCACGGAAGCAGAAAAAGCAATGCTCAAAAGTTAGTCAATTTCTATGTGCGATTCAGTAACGACAATGCATCGTAAAATTGATGAGATTTGGTTAACAGTGTTTATTGAGAAATATTTTCGCCACAGCACCCTCGTTCTAAAAGAACGGATTTTGTTGTACCCTGATTCTTCTCGTTTTGTTGTTTTCTGTTAATACTTTGATTTAAACAGGGTTTATCGAGTCCCCTTGACGGGGTTTTTCGTTTGCCTCAGTGTGATATGTACTAATTACAAATTACAATATCGTATTTACATATCGAAAAAGCATATCTTTTTATATTACTAAAAGAAGGTGGCTTCGTGTACTAGTTATTGTATACGGAAGCTCTATTATAAACATAAGGTTTCCATATGAACTTGTTCACTATATTACATTCAGTTATAGAATAATAGATACCGGTACCCATCTTATATCTACCGCTTGCCACACTGATAATGAGTCAAATTATGGAGTGTCGGCGGTTTATTCTATAATTCTAGAAAACATAGCAGTATAGGAACTCTAAAATTTACATTAGGTTTACCTACGAAAATTTCGTGATATAATTACATGCTAATAAGTAAAATATAGTGGTAGATACATTGTGTTCAGCCATATCTTTTATTGGATTTGAATGCCTCTATAAATCCTATATATGTCTTTGTCTAGCAAAGAGTTCGCCCCACGACTATAAACTGGGTTGACATACGAACACTGTTTCGTATTGTCCGAGATTGTCCGAGAGCGTCTATCATTTAAACAAAAATGTGCTTGAAGATTACACGATCAAAATGTAAAATTAACATGACATGTATCACCTCCTTCATTTACAGACTCGAGTGACTTCTTCGGGCTTAATTACTATGGTGCTGGATTGACTGGGGACAACCCGGCAACTGACATATCCAACCCTAGCTTTGAATCAGACAAAGGAGTCAGAGGTGAAGTGGACCCCGATTGGATTGGGTAACTCTCATTTTTTTTTTAAAATAGGGGAAAAAACTAGTTGAATAAAGGAAATATCGTTCATACTCATGGCACGTACTGACACCGAGTAATATAACCATAAGGTGGGCACGAACTGGAAGACCCAACTCCGGTCATATATTTTCGCAACCCATTCGTACATATAACCGAACAAATGAAAGAATCCAATGTTATAGACATCAAACATTCAATATAATACATACAATGATTGCATTCACCCAACTAAAATGTATACATGTATGTATGTATTATGTAATTTTCAATACAGATATTGCGTATATACAATTCCACTAACCAAAATGAGTAATGCATCTAATTTATTTATTTTATTCGGGGCAATTTTATACTATAGATTGTTGTATATTGCAATATCCCTCCCTCATATAAAATGGGCATAACACTCTCAAGTGGTATACATTATCCACGCCTGTATTATGGTCTGTATCATAATACTTGGTCATTGGTCTGTATCATAATTTGTATTATTATATTATTATTACTATACAACTTTTATTCAATATACATAATGATAATAAAGAATAGGGCCATTGCTCCCTCTCCAATGGAGATCTACCGGGTATAATACTTTTTCTTATTATATCATATTTCATTTATATTTAGCTCTGGATCCTCTTGGTTACACGTAACACCGTGGAGCATGAGACGGATCCTGAACTGGATCAAGGCCAGATACGACAATCCCCGCATCTTCGTCACTGAGAATGGAGTGTCAGACAAGACTGGAACCGTGTCTGATGCCAGCCGTGTCTACTATTACAAGGAGTACATCAACTCCATGCTCAAAGGTACGAGATATTTAATTTCCATTTTGATTGTTTTTGATTTTCCGTAAAGCATAATATTGGATAATGCTATTCTTAGCTTATAAGTTGAAGAAATTCACAATTATATTTATCATTGTTTTCAAGAGTTTGATCTAATCGTTACCAATAAAATGTATACCATTATATTTTGTATATATATGTGTAATCAGTTAAAAGGCTTCAGTGTGTACAATCATACTGACCAACTGCAACTAAGGAACAGTAGCATGTTTTGGGTGGTTTACCATATATAAAGTAAGAACACTAAATGACATTCAAACGAAAATAAAGAAGAAAAATCGAGATGAAGGGTGGTCTTAATGCCGTCTCTCCATACATAGTTTCCTAAAGGTTACTGAATTATTAAACAAATTCAAGATTCCATTCAAGAGTAACTCGATCAGGCTTTAATACGTATAGGCCTTAATTATTACCCGTTGTCTGTGGTATGAGTTCCAATGCTGCAGCCTATGGCGTTCCATATTACCCGCTAGAAAGGTATACTAAAATGATACTATGGTCAATAATTTGTTGTGTTTGCAGCCATCAAGTGGGATGGATGCCGTGTGATAGGCTACACGGCCTGGTCTCTCATGGATAACTTTGAGTGGGAGGCAGGATACGACGAGAAGTTCGGCATCCACTACGTCAATTTCTCTGATCCAAACCGTCCACGTGTGCAGAAGGATTCGGCCAAGTACATCGCACAAATTGTCGCCGATAACGGATTTGTGGAAGATGTAACAACTACTGTCCCTCCAACAACCCCAGGGAATTCTGCCAACTTTGTAGAGAATAGTATGATTACATATTTTACACCAGTTTTTGTACTGCTAATCCAGATGTATAGGGCAGTCCGTGATTAGGCCAACTTGTATTATTATTATATCATACCCAGATGTATAATATGTATATACCGGTACCTACCCAGATATTGAGAATTTAGAATAGGTGATGAGTACTATTTAATATGGCACGATTGTGAAACCCATCCCTTGTGCACCAAGAGAGAGGTTGATCATACCGATTGACTTGGCTATTAATTCGAAAATATGAGAAGGTTATATAAACATAGAACATGGTTAGGGCTGTGTCTCAGGGGGATGGCATCTATAAATTAAGTCATGCTATTTTGGGGTGTTTTTGACACCCCTTCATGGTTTTTACAATACTCTTGTCCTTGTATCACGTCATGAAATCTCAACCCCCTCCCCTCTTATTGGACATGATGTTATTTTGTTATGCCCCCCACACCCTGGTAATTATGGTCGGTAAAAACTCGAGGCCGGCACACCAACCGTTACATTCTATCATAATATGTCTTTCCTTCTTGTACTTCTCAAAAGAATTCCTTTCATGAACACTGGACATTTGCCGGATCCCGATTTTTATATTGAAAATTCAATGCATTTACTTGGGACTTATGATGGTTAGCAGAGTTTGACAGAGACTTTAGTTTCAAAATGGAAACTGGGCTGACTATGACGTCAACTTTGAATAAAAGGTCCAATGTTGTGAATCACGAAACTCACATGTAAATATTATAAAAATACTCATTTACATCGAAGAAATACTACTGGTTATTTCAACGGCGTATACGAGGGAGCAGAACAATAATCAAATCAATACACCATCAAGCTCCCCCTGTCGATTATTTTAGAGATCTTATCCATCGGAATAAAAGGATTGTTATTAATATGGTATGTGTCATAGTGTTTATTTTTATTTTTCAAGATGTGTAGCCTGTCCTTTTTGAAAACCTACAACAGAAAGCTGGATTTGTGGCTGGTCATGAAATTACGAAGTCGACCTAATCAAGAAATATTTTTTCATAATTAAAAGATTTTGAAATTTTGAAATATTAAATACTAATTTCCACACAAAATAGCATCACCCCACCCCCACCCGAAACAAAAACAAAAGAAACTTGGATAAAACCAAATACTTTTCACAATTCCTAACCACTAGGATAGATGTGAGGGCTACAGGTGGTGACAGAGAGCAATTAGTTGTTACCACAATTACGAGTCTGTGGGAACAGTTTAATTCCATTGGCGACACAGCTGAGATGGGCAGGCATCGTATTAACCACGAGGACCTGGTGACGACCACGGACCTGTTACACACACACACATATATATATATATATATATATATATAAATCACAAACGAACAAGGTAGATTGCAGAGTTGTTATTTCTGAATAATAGGTAGCTGGTACAAGTCTCTGTAACAATTTCGGTGACATTTCATAGGATGGTAACAGGTCTTGTGAGAGTATTTGAAATGACAAGTACAATAGTAATTGATGAGGTAATAAGGGAATAATCGATCCCCGTATTAGAGATAATAGCATACCTTTAAATTGAACAAACATGGTAGAATAAAATGCAGTGAAAGGTAACATCATAAGAGAGATATATGAGATAAAATGTCTCTTGGAATGAGTGGCTCAAAACTGGACAGTTCGTGGATGTGAGCTGGTTCAGTAGTAGGCTGTTTTAGCCCCAACGAAAGTTATTAGAAAAAATTTTTTTTTCCCTTGCTCGAAAATGTCACTGCTCGGCGTGAGCTGTAGAGTAAGACGCTGACGTCTGTACGTCTTCCGTTGCTGAGGTTCCGGTCTTGGATTGCCGCCTCCATTTGAGATTTATACGTGCATCAGCTACGCTGATACACCCCATAAATCACAAACGAACAAGGTAGATTGCAGAGTTGTTATTTCTGAATAATAGGTAGCTGGTACAAGTCTCTGTAACAATTTCGGTGACATTTCATAGGATGGTAACAGGTCTTGTGAGAGTATTTGAAATGACAAGTACAATAGTAATTGATGAGGTAATAAGGGAATAATCGATCCCCGTATTAGAGATAATAGCATACCTTTAAATTGAACAAACATGGTAGAATAAAATGCAGTGAAAGGTAACATCATAAGAGAGATATATGAGATAAAATGTCTCTTGGAATGAGTGGCTCAAAACTGGACAGTTCGTGGATGTGAGCTGGTTCAGTAGTAGGCTGTTTTAGCCCAGGACCCAGTTTTTATTGAGAATAAGTTTTTATAGTAGTAGATGGGGAGGCAAGGAGAAACTAGAAGCGGGAGAGCAGGGCAGAGACGTGATCCTCGATGTTTTCCCTGTAGGAAAGAGGGGTCTGCAGGTACTGGAGCACGGCCAGACTTTGCCAGTCCCCTAATTTCTGAATGTCAGGTAATGACATCCCACAGGTATGAAGGAAAGTCGCCGAGCCCCGGCGTAAGCTGTGAAGTCCGACATCCTTTTGTAAACCCGACTGAGAGGACCAGGATTTAAGGAGTTTCAGGGCGGCAGGATAGGCGACGGGAGAGCCCACCCCGGCTGATATTAAAGGGGAGGAAGGGGGGGCAGGAAACCGGGAAAGGAGGACAGAGATAGCCTTGAAAAGGCATAGGGAGGAATCACACTTCTTGACCGGAATAACAGTTTTCCTGGCACCAAACTGATCCGTTTTTGAAGAATTCACTGAGATGTATAGGACGTCACCAGAGAAGGACACATGTTCTCTAAGAAGAAGATGGCGGTTGTCGTTGGAGGAAAACACATGACACTTACGCAGGAGTGTTCTGAAGCAGAGGAGGACGCCAACCCAAGTGGCAAACTCCAGGGGAACTGCCAGAGAAACCTGCTTAAAGATGCGAACCAAGTCAGCTGGTAGAAGTGGGTCTTTAGGGTGTGACTGAGAGTCCAGGTGGCGACGTAAGCCCCTAACGAGGAGCTGTAGAAGGAAGTCATCTCGCAGATCAAGCCCGCCATGCAGCTTGGAGAGATGGTTGATGGCTGAGAATGAATTATTGACGGTGGAGAAAGCTAACCTTTTAACAGAGCCCATGTAAGCCAAGTAGCGACCTACCGTCCTGGGGGACACAGGAACGGGGGGAAGTGACCTCTCCTCACAGAAGGAGAAGTATTGACGCCACTGGCTTTTGCGTGTCTGTTGGGTAGAGGCAGCCAAGGCATCCCATTTGTACTCCTCGACTTTTGCGTCCAGCGCCTCTATAAGGAAGACAAACACACAGGTGATAGAATGATATCATGACGGTGGCAGAGGTGGTATAGGCACTTCAATAATTCAACCAGGTGCTCACAATGAGCTCTACCCCTACGCACATAGTTCACAGCCGTGCGGGTATTTAAAACAGTTAAAACGCCTTTGCCATTTAATTCTCGAGATGGGGCACTGTAGAAAAGGACTAACACAAGTGTAGCTAATTCTCTGGCTGAAGGGCGGCCAAAGCAGCAGGAGGGGAGGGAAATATTGTAACAGGAGGATGAGCGCCCGAAGGCAATGAAGTCACAGAAGTTACTCTCGAAGAACAGCCCAGAATGAGTTTCATCACCCAGTGAGGCTGAGAAGGACTCCGAGGAGAACCAATGCACGTAGTCGACTGAGGTGTTGGCAGGGGAAGGAATGGGTCTGGTGCCATTGCAGAGACGTATGTGTGATCCCCACCAAGAGAGATCATTGAAGAAAGGGGTTGACAGGGAGACACGGCCACCATCGGGTAACCCACACAGCATATTGAAGACTTGGTTAGTGTAGACCCTGCCTAGGGGAATGACCTTAGAGCAGTGGCTTAGAAGACCTGAAAGTTTTTGCAGCTGAGTCTTAGTGGCCCGACGTCTGTGTTGGAAGAAAAGTAACTCGTTCTCAAGCTTTAGCATTTTGTCCTGAGGCAGGCTAACGGAGAGGTTGGAGGAATTTATATCAATACCCAAGAACCTGCAGTGGAACCCGGGTGAAGTCACCTTAGACCAGTTTATGTAGAGGCCCAGGGAGCGTAAGGTACGGATCACCAGGTTCTGGGTAAAGAGGGCTGACTCCTCATTGTGTCCCCAGTAAAAGAAGTCGTCGAGATAGCAATACACATTAGCTCCTCGAAGACGGAGGCTGCGGGCAATAGAGTCTGTAAGACGAGAGAAAATGAAGGGGGCAGCGCTGGCTCCAAAACAAATTGCATTGTCTATTAAAAACACACTCACAGAGTTCACAGTCCACTGGAGGCCGAAATATTTCCTCTGCGAAGGATGTATGGGTATAGAACGGTAGGCAGCAGACAAATCTACCACCCCCATGAAACACTCTGGAGACAGTTGTTCTACCAGGTCATCCAACTGTATTAATGAAAACTTTGATGTCACTTTGGACGTAAAATTGTTGAGCGAAATACCTTCTGGTTTGCTGCAATCCGTGATCGGACGAAATTTTCCATTTGGTTTGGGCACTGCCGCCAAGGCGTGCACACAGTGTGGTTTTACATCGGAGATCGAAAGTTTATTTTCAGACAGTTCTTGAGAAATAAGTGTATCCAGTGATTCCTTGGCACCAGGTAAGAAACAAGATTGGTAATTATTTACATGGTACTCACTGATATCCGCGTCCGGGTCAATCAGGCGAAAGCCCGAAAGCACTCCGTCCAGGATGAAATGGGAATCGGGGTCCCACACATTGTCATAAAAAAGCAAGTCTGCCCAGCCGGAAGGTATAAGCTGACTGGGAACGTGGCCCACAACATGGCCGGTGGTAATATTTAGGGAAACACACACAACTTGATTGAAATCCGGCATGGAGAGAACGTTAGAGGCAGCTGAAGAAGGCAACGATGGAGGCGCCGGAAGTTGCTCGCCGCCATGACACTCTTGTGGCTATGCTTTAGTAACTCCTTGTCCGGAGAGCGGCCATGTGAACGAGGAGCTGCGTGACTCACAGCCCTCGGCCGCATGGGCACCGCTACACAACCCACAAATGTGACGCCTCTTGCAATTTTCTGGGCAATTCTTAGGATGGCTGGGCATGTTGTAAACCCAGCAGATATCGGACGGCCAGTTGGTAAAATCATACAGTGGGTCATAGGAGTCACTGCCTGGTGACTTAGCAAAAGATTTGCGCCGATAGGAGGCAGAGGAGCCCCGACCACTCGAGCCACGCCTCATAGAGGCCTCCCAGGCAATGAATGATCGCATATATTCCGGGCTGAAGTATTTGTTTGCTACCTCCTGGTCAGTGATAGGCCAGTCCGAGAGAGCTCCTGAGACTACTTTGTCGGTTACCTCACGTTCGTATCTGATTAGAGCCTGACGAGCGTACTTTTTACCCGCTGCCTTGGAGGCAATAAAATTAAGGTGATGAACGTAGCCCACGGTATCCAATTTCTGATTAGTAATAAACACAAGGACCGAGGAGCACCCAAAAAGGAGCTCTCTTACAGTAAGATCTTCGTGTTTTTTGACAGGGACCAAGTGGCCTTCCGGCCGAAGCCTACCTAATTCGCGCTCCAACTGGGAAGAGGCTGCACCGCCCAAGTCGCGAGGCCCGTTGTTATTCAAGATGGCGCCTCGAGGCGGCGATCCAAATGTCTGACCTGACTGACCCGAAATCAGGTTCATGGTGCTAATGCGTTGATTAAGCTGTGAGATTTTTGCTTCCATGTCCGTTGCTGCCCCCACTTTGAAATTTTCAATTTTCTTCTCTTGTCCTTCTATGATCTCCGATAACCATTGTTCGTACTCGTTCGATCCCCGAGGATGGGCGCAGGGCTCAAGGCCCAGAGTCTTCGCCAATTCCTCCATCGATGGAAATGTAGCGCCTTGATGTTTTGAAACTCCACACACTGGTTCCAGGTGATGACGGAAACAGACTGGACAATTGACCGTGGTCATAATACGAAACAAGGAGAGTTTTCTCGAATTTTTTTTTCCCTTGCTCGAAAATGTCACTGCTCGGCGTGAGCTGTAGAGTAAGACGCTGACGTCTGTACGTCTTCCGTTGCTGAGGTTCCGGTCTTGGATTGCCGCCTCCATTTGAGATTTATACGTGCATCAGCTACGCTGATACACCCCATATATATATATATATATATATATAAATATATATAGGAATTTTTATTTCTCCTTTCACAATACAAATTTTTTTATAGAGAAATAGGGTGAGTCCTGTCAGCTCAGTTGGTCTTCCCAGGTTCCCTTTACATCGAAATAAGATATTACAACAGATAATTTTTATAAACATTCTCTTATGAGTAACAAATTGTTTTGTGTTTTAAGGTAGTAATTTCTACTTTACTTTGTAGGACTTTGTACTAAATCTTCTACATTGCAATATTCATTATTTAGCACTTATTGGACGAGTTGCCGCACGGCGCATAAATAAAGGACGAGATCGAAGATCGAGTCCTTTATTTACGCGTCCGTGCGGCAACGAGTCCTATAAGTTGATTATTATACATGCCTAGATTTGAATGTAAAACGTGCTTAATTAAAAAGATAATAACATAATTTACCATAAGAGAAATGGAACTAGAAACAGTTGAAACATGGAGAAAGAAAGCACTCGCACTGGCAAACTTGCGTCGGCAACCTTGCGTCGGCAACCTTGCGCCACCAAACTTGCGTCGCCATGACAACGCACCGGTAATGTACTAGTTCAATACCACGTTACAAGTAATGTGCAGCTGTCGGGGCCTCAGTATTGAATGCGTGTATAATAATTACAATTATACATTCGTTGCGTAGTAATATACTTTTACTTCCGCTTACATTTTGCGAATTTTATGGATGAAAAGTCATTGTTTTAATACATCCTATAATGTTTTAACGCATTGAACGTTCCTCTAAACCCTTCACATAAGAAACCCTTACTAAAAAGATTCCTTGCTAAGCTATTTTTCCTTGCTTAGGTAGGAAATCTCTGTTGTAGGAATAAAAATTAGTATTGTCTGTATAGCAAATTCAGTCCCTTAAAGTGTTTTGCTTTTGTAAATCCTTCATTACTGACGGAAGACACAACTCAAACAAACAATACTGTGTAGCAAGGAAAAGTATGGGAAAAGTAGCTATGAAAGGACAATCTTAAGCAAGGATTCCATGTGCAAGGGGCCCCAGATATACATAGAGAGAATGGGACGAGCCGGCAATAATCGAAAATTTATAGGACGAGATTCGTCCACATAAGCACGATGCCGTAGGCAGAGTGCTTATGTGGACAAATCAAGTCCACATCCTAATTTGTAGTTATTGTCTAGGCCTACTTATATTGTTGACTTAAAATGTTCATAACGCAGCCTTTTCTTGAGCTACATTAATAAAATTTATATCATTCAATAGAGAATTTAATGCTCTATTTAATGATGTGTTTTTGTTATGTATTTCTATAATCATAGTACCAGAATCACGGGTGGATTGCCGATCGCGGGCATTTGTTTACATGCTTCGCGGAGAGCCAAAGCTCCGCGAAGCATATCAACAGAGCTATTTTTAGACAACTACATTTTTATAGGACGCGTCCTATATGAATATTTTTATAGCACCCCACTTATAGCACCTCCCATATAGCATGCGCATATAATAAAGCAGTTGTTCATCATACCAACAAGACTATAGTGGGAGAGAGTGAACTCATGAGTCGGTAAAAGTTCTGCCAAATTTCTGGAACTTGGAATCTGATGGCCCAGGCGGTCACCCTTTTATCCGAGGTTGTTTGGCCCTCCTTAAAGTGTCTTCCAGCTCATTTTCCATTTTGGAGGTGCTAGTAAAGTTTCTTTCACTATTGTTTAAATATTGCATACTAGTAACTCTGATTTATAACTTGAGAATCAGGTTCAAACAAGCTAGGGTATAGCATTGGACATAGTCCATACTCTCTTCATGTATACTCGTTGATCATACCCGCCGCCCACAAGAGTACATCTGAGAAGAGGTGGAACTCATGAGTGGTGAAAGTTCTGACAAGTTTCCCCACCTTATTTTGTTGTCTGATGGACCAGAAATAAAATTGGTTTACTACAGAAAACACAGTTTTCTAGTTCATTATCCGTTTTGGAGATGCTAGTAAATTTTCTTTCACTATTGTTTAGATATTGCATAAATCCAGTTTTAACTTGAGCATTGGGTTCAGAACATCTGTAGCTCGGGACCTGTGCACCTCATTTATAAAATTTCCAAAAAAGGAACAAGCATCATGAGGTTATTTATGTTTTGAATAATTTTCAGTCTGTGTTTTCATTCAGTATAGAGTTAGGTCTAGACGACGAGGCGTCATAGTGGCATATATCATATGCCTCAGGCATAGCATGCAAAATTTTAGCCATGCCCACCGACCTTCGAACTACCAATTATAATCCCGACCCCCTCTCGATCATGTGAAAATGCCACTTCCCGACTTCCAATTGCCAGAAACAATGTCTCCAGGCCTAGGGAAAAGCCTTAGCATGAGAATTCCTCCAATACCACAGGGTCTTGCTCATACCAAAACTGAATTATAATCGATTTCCTGATCCCTATTCCCCACAGCTTTGATTGACTTTCATGCGTACGAACACGTGGTGAGTGAACAAGGAACCCTTGGTAACAGTCGGGTTTATACGGGGAAAAAAATGGATCAATCACAGGGCGTTACATCAACCTTCGGCTTCGGCAATGGGATCACCCCTTGCAAATGTTACTCGGCGTGCCATGTAAAGGCTTTTTAAATAGCCTAAGGTTTCATTATCCGCCCAATAATATAATTTCCTAGTTATATTAATTTAAGAGTTCTATAAGGGCTTCAAGCCTCTCCTAGTGCGCCACGCTCTCTGGATGAAGCGCGACTCAGTGGAAGCACCTATGTTGCCATCAAGGTAACTCCCCTGAGAGCCTCGCTGTCGCCACAGCCCTCATAGGTCTGACAAGGTAATTGCATTTGCATTTAACTCTTTAAAAACCCATGTGACGAACAATTCCAGTCTTGGAATCCGCTTACCCTGACTATTCCCCTACTCCTAAACTAGGGCCGCTGTCCACACAACTGTAGAATAAACGATTTCGGCCACTTTTCCCTCACTTGGCATGAGTCACCCTAGGCAAATTAATCCTAGAATGAAGCTATGCACTCCCGACTATGGCTGATAGCTCAGTCGGTATAGCGTTCACCTACAAAGTGAATGGTGGCAGGTTCGAGGCTCACCCGGGTACCACAGCATTATTTTTTATCTCTGTGTCGCGTAGATGCTATGTCAATCTAGGCGACTGCTGGAACGGCGGGTGGATTCGCATGGTTTGTGGTGAGGGGAAGGCCGGAGAAACAAAATATTCTTATAATGCTTTAACCTGTGCCAACATACAAAAACCTCCTAAATACGTCAAAAATTACATTCCAAGGCACTGACTAGCAGCTGCCACTCCCTGGACTCCTGAGCAACCCGACACGCCCTCTAGAGGGCGAATCAGCCCTTCTCAACACCTCCTCCTGTTGCCCAAACAATCAGCGTCTTTTCTCTATATACTGAGACCTCTACGTATGGCCTTGTTTTCTATGTCTTCCCATGTAAATGCCCACCATAACATCGTCTGTAAGGCAAGTTGTGTTCCTCCTGATGCCTTTTTAGGGATCTCCCTGCTCTGTAGCACACACTTGTGTGTACTTGTGTCTCTGCCTGCGCGAGCCCTCCCTGCTCCAACCACAGTATAGTGGTCCCCTGCCTGCCACTAGTGTGTGTGTAGCCTTGAGGCAAGGCTACATACAGTCCTGAGGGGAGCAGGTCTTATACACAAACATTAACAAGGAAGAGAGAGTGGGGGAAGCAGGGCGGGGTGGTGGGCAGTCATTAAAAGTGAGAAAAACGACAACTATAAGAACAAAAACAGTAAATAAATTAATATCCTCTATAGGCCTATCTAGCGTGATCAATTTCTGGACCATCGGCACCCTCTGCTTCTTCCCTGGAAGAAGTCAGAATGACTCTATTTACAATCAAATCCGGTGCACAGACAGACTAGGGTCCAACGAAATTATGTATTACACCCCACATACTTATCCACTCGTTTGCACTATTTTTCCCAGTGAGAATGTGTATCAATGCATGGAATACTCCTTTTAACGTCTTGGCTATAACTTAGTGTACTCAGATTTTCGATTCCATTATCAACACTGACACAGTCTGTAATAATCTATTGGGTGTCTTAAAGCAGGCATACAATTGCCGCCATGCTTAATTCATCCTCCTTGCTCAACCCTTAGTTTGTCCCACTTACACCAGGGTGCGCCAGCTCTCTGCCCTGCCTCCCGCATTAAATGTGCGAGGAGGCAGGGCATTCACCAAAACAAATACATTTCGAATCATATCAATAGCTGGGTGGGTGGGTGGTAGTCATTGAAAATGAGAAAAACAAGCCATACATATACAAGTAAATAGCCAAAGACTTCTCTTGAATCAACCTAGAATCAACTCTAGCGGGCACACACTTTCCTGGATAGACACAGCGGTGGGCGGAAGACCATGGTTAGGCTATTTTGTATTGAATTATCATCTGTGAGCCCATATCTCAATGTTAATGTCCTTAAATTGATTATTACAACTTCATTGTACAATGTACATGTTTGTTGATAACTCAACTGTCGTTATTGCAGAAGATGTGCTGTATAAAAATACATAATAAAAAAAAAATAAAAAAAAAAGATTTGACCATATCCAACACTTCGATTTGAAGCGTATAACACATATCACTGTGTAGCCTAATCATTTTGCCACCCATAGGTTCCATTATGATCTTTCAAATCATTTCGCACCAATATTAAATTTAGTGATATTTTCATTTTGGTTGAAAATCCTGCATCATTAAATGTGTTGTGATTTCTTTAATGGCTTTTAATATAGACCTAGCGGTCAACCTTACTCCATCTTTGCACCACAGGCCCCTCACAATACTCACAGCAGGACCAAACAAGCTAGGGTATTGCATTGGATATAGTTCTACCAAGCTAGAGTATTGCATTGGATATAGTTCCACCTCTCCTGGATTTACTCTCGTTGATTACACAGTTGGACATTTTAACGTTGGCTGATAAGGGCAATGTATGTTATGCGCTAGTGCTGACGCGCTGTGGATTGATGCACAACTGTTTCAGTGATTATGGAGACCAATTCTCTAATATCTTACTAATTGTTTAAAAACAATTAATTCATTTGACAGATCAGTTTTGAGGCATTGCCATACCATACACCATAATGATACCATAATATGTAAAATGCGCGTGAAAACCAGACTCTTACAAACTTGAAACAACCTAGTTAAGACACCAACACTTGACGATTTTTATCATTTTATTGTTTTTACTGCTATGTACAGCTAACATACATAAAATATGCCCCTATAGCTTTAATATAAAGTTTCAAACTAGGCAGTTTTTAGTTGATGCTGCACTTTGAACACAATGTTTCTAAAGTACTTTCTAAATCGAAAGACTTACAATCGGCGATGTGCATGGCTTTAACAATTACCATTAGGTGTAATGCCATTAGGTGTAAAGCCGTTAGAACATGTACAATTCGCCTTCAACAATCCTCTAAATAACCCACTTTGAAGACAAAGAAATCGGGTTCAAAATGCAGTTCAACATAACCAAACAGATATTTTTATTCAACCCCGAAGCAAGTATACTCAGATATATCTTCCTTTTCTTCTGCACATCTTTTGAATTTAAAATCTTCCTAAGAATACCCTTCTATGAGTTATGTCATTGAAACGAAGACCTGAAAATAGGTAACCCTAGTGTCTTTGTGTGAGATTACAATAAAATAGAAATATCTATAGTATGGTATTCATCAGTTTTAGTCTGCTGGCGATTGTACATTTTCTGACGAATTCACCCTTATACAAGTTCGCCAATTTAGACACACATGGGAAGAGCTGGGTATGTTCATAATATATGTACAAACATTTTGCCATTTATTCAAGGCAGGTAAAGGATTAAATTCTATTCAATTCGCTGGGGGTCTTGACTACTTTGATAATAACCTTTTCTGGAGAGTTACCAAGATCGTCGTCGATACTCAGATATCTCAAAACACTGCCTGATTCCTCTGTGGAAACGAGATATATGAATGCACCCCTCAGTTTTTATTTTAAAGTTGCCCTCTACTCTATGTACATAATAACATGAAAATTGTGTAATGTATAAAGTTTCGCTACACCACATCATCTTTAAATCTATGTGTCTCTTGGCTGCCACTTGTCGTAGCATCGCTGCTAAAAGGTATCTTTGTCACGCTGTTGATCAGCATGTAATTCTGTGACAGCCCCCCTATTGATATCACACTTTGTCCAATATTCAAATCATTGCTTTCATCCTTTGTACTATTCTCACGTTTATGAATATAACGAAGAGGTAAACAGATGATCCCAGCTCCGGCTATTGCAGATCCAGCAACGTAGAATGCTACATGGTAACTTCCACTTACGTCGAACAGTACACCTGGAGGAAGGAAAAAGTAATATCATTATTCATTATGTGTCATAGGAAAATGAGTCATCAGTTGCAAAGAGTTATAATTATTTTGTTTATCTTTTTTCACAAGAACACTTGCTCAGAATGTTTACATTTTGGGGGAGTTTAGCGCTACTAGAAGCATAAATACAAGTACCAAATTCCAATAGTATTTAATATATCTATGCACATCTGGGTTTATCCTAAGGAGTATATTTTAACTAGTGAGTGCCAATAATATAATTATATTTTCACTCTTTGGTATAATAAACTATTATCATAATGAATAAAGGTTAAAGTAACATTTTTATAATCAATGAGCGACATTGAGGGGCTGCTGGTGCACTGTTTTGAGGTTTTTTAAATCCTTTTTTTATTCTGGTGTTATACAGTGAGTTAGGCATATATGCCATTCCTTCTAATATTCCAAGTGGGGTAAATACCCTGTCTTCCCCCTGTCCCAGACATAACTTAATATCAGCAACGTTAACTGGCTGCGCCAACGCAATGTACAAATACAATTTTAAGGATATAAACACAATTATAGTTACTCTTATTTCTTTTGAACCAAAATAAGCTATTTCAATAATATATTGTTAGTAAAATATTAATATGATATACAAAAAATAGCAGTTGATGTGTGATTGGTCTTGGTAAATACTCTGACCTGAATGAATTGGAAACCCTGAATGCAGTTGGGTCATCTATTTCTCTTACTGATGGTCTTAATCTATTCCATCTATAACTAATTTGATAGATATATGATTGTCTGACAGTTTCAAACATAGGGACATCCAGCATTATATATGGGGAAACAAGGTTTCTAGCTGGATATCTTCCTGTTTGGTGTTAAATCCCGACTCGAAACTGAGGTGCACCAGCAGGCCTGAAATGATACGGTATAAACATCCTAAACACAATTTTAAATCTCTAGTTTGGCTACAAACCTGCCAGAGGTGCTCCTATAAACGTTGCCATTCCCCGGAACATATTGAGAAATCCAAAGGAATTTGACAATCTTTCCAATCCAAGGAATTCTACCAGGATGATAGCGCATAAAGAAACATACGTTGCTGAAAATACAAATACTGGTGAATTATTACATGAAATAAATACTGCTTCTGCGACTTTGTAAGTTATATATAAGAAAAATGTCACCTTAGTAAAGCAACCACCAACCCTAAGCCAAATAGGCTCATCGTTATTAATAAATCTAAAAGGTGTTTTAATATTTTGTTATAAGATGGGTATAAAACATCGAATCCGGGAAGGAGAGGATCGTGGATAATGGTTGCTCATTAGGCCTAACTTTCACATTTCTTGTTAGCAGGCAACAGGACCACCGACATCGCGACGATGTTGTGAAATTTAAGGGCACTGCTTGAAAAATAAACAAACAAAAAATATCCTGTGACAGTGAAATAATGTACAGTGCCTTACCTATACTGAGACCGAAAACGACTGCATAGATACAGAGGGCAATATAGTTAGTGAACCAGGCACAGCAAAACGTAGCAGCTCCCCCAATGATGAGAGCGATATTATAGAGTTTGAGGGAATCCATCCATGACTTGTCCGATATGTAACCACAGAGAATACGCCCAAATATGTTTGTTATTCCTGAGGTAATATTGAAAAATTATCGAAAATGAAGTACCAATGTTATAACAACAAACACGAGATTGAATTAAAGCATACTATGAGAAAAGTATTTGTCTATAAGAATTAAAAGATATTTCTCTTTTTTTTAAAGGAAAAAGTGCAAAAGGTTATACACAGTGCGTATTTCACTAGTGAGTTATGCATGGTAGTCATGGCAACCAATATGTTTTACGGCCGCAATTCAACTTTATGACCAAAATTGTTTCCTATTCATATCATTAAAAGCATATATAATAAAACAGTTAACTAACACGTTGGTTTCAGTCAGTTAAAATATAGAACTCGTTGCTACGCAACTTATGCAATATTCACGCTCCTTCAAACAATTCGTTAGTTAACCTGTATTTATCATATACGCATTGCTGTGAGAACACCGTATCTAGAGAGAGCTATGCACAGTGCGTATTTCACTAGTGAGGTACGCATGGTAGTCATGGCAACCAATATGTTTTTACCAAGTTTACGGCCGAAATTTAACCAACTGTGATGAATATGAGTAGATGGATTAGAGAGATGAGTCAATGAGATGCAGGCAAGCTAGAGATTCCTATATAAAAAGGCTTGACCATCCTATGTAAGAGAAAACTAAATAACCTTTAAGTAAAGTCAAGAGTGGAATGGGTAGGACTAACGAGAGCACATTGGTAGGACCTACCTATGATTGATAACAAGAATGCTCCCTTCTCTTTGCCAATCCCGTGCCGCCTTGCGAAATCCGGTAGATACATAAATGGCACGAAGAATCCTGAAAGGTTAATGAATTCCCTGTTGGCAATTATGAAATTTAAGTAAATATTAATGATAGATTTAAGACTGTACTCTCCTTACATGGCATGAGACATATCTTATAGTTTAGTCTAAGGACATATGAAGAAAGTTCTGTGTGTTTATAAAGTTGTTTTTCATTGTACTAGTGCTAAGAAAATGAGGCCCACCCCCTAATAGGTTGTTGATGTTATTAAAAACCATATTTGAATGTATTGAAATAAAATAATGATTGCTTTGTTATTATTGGAAAATCTAAAAAGTATCATGAGAACCTACCAATCATACACAGAAATGAAGAGGCTCCGAAAATCATGAAGGATGGAATTCTCAGAATATTCATGTCTAATAACTTGGTTTTCTTGGCTTGTTGACCTGACTGCTGGGCCTCCTGCTCTTTGGATGGAGCTGCTCTCACTTCTTCCCCTTCGTCCTCTCCATCACTCACAATCCGCTCAGCATTGTGAATAGGTCTGAAGACTGCTCCTATTGCCACACCGTTGAGTACAATACCTGGAAATGAGAGGCGGGAAATTCTCTACTATTCTCTATGTAGAAAACTGATTTTTTTTCTCTATTGAAATATCACCCGTGAGCTCACAATCTCCTCATTTGTACATGACAATATTGTTTATAACTTTATGTGTACTCTGGACACGTCTGCTTATGTTCTCCTGTCAACCTATTTGTATGGATTTGCGGTATAGAAATTCTAAAAGGAAAATTGAAAAATCTGCATGATTAGACGTGAGGTCACATTTTATTCGTATTATTATATATACATGTATGATTCTCGGAATAAGAATAATAAGCTGGAGAGTCTCATGTAATGTTTCAGAGTAATCTGAGAAGTAAGTTCTTTATCACGAAACATGGGTTTATATGTCAGGTGTCTCATGCGAGATAACCAATAGTAGTAGTATATTTATACCCCCTATTATCTTTTTATTTGAAACAAGGAGTTCTTGTTATTAGTGCTGAGAGTGAATGATTGTACAAATGCTAATTAATATATGTCTGGTGCTAACTTTTCAGCTGTTATTTTGTTAATGATGGTGTAAAATAGATTTTACCGTCATATTTAAAAAGATGGGATTAAGTGGATTCCATTGGTGTCCATTGGTGTAACATTTTAGGAAAATTAAAAAGATTTTTGGTGTTTTAAGTTTCATGTTTGAAAAGAAGTGTGCAATATTTCTGGCTGGACATACAATTATACTGGTAAAGACTTAGTAGATTTATATATTACTAAATATACTCCATAGGATGACCAAGGATATATTGAATACACTGTCTTGAAATTTGGTATGCATGAAATGCTAGATACCACCAAAATGAGAAAAAAACGAGTTCACAGATTTATCCCATCGTGCTCTATTTATAGATACCAATCGTACTAGTCCTCCTTTCCCTTTACATGAGGTGAAGAGATCGATTGGCTCTCCTAGATTATAAACGAGATTGACTCGTTCAGATTATAAACTGAGGGGCGGGTGGAAAGATACTATACAGCTACTGTGGGTATGATAATAAATATAAGGGTCAGGGCGTCAGAATATGTACAATCGGCAGCTCTACACATTTAGTAAACTCTTCTAAACCTAATCATATTAAAGCTGCATTCTCAGCTATTACAACAAAACAAATCTCACTAACTTCACTCATATTATAACTTATACTCATATTATCACTTATACAACTACAAATTAGGATGTTTTAGAAGCCTTTTAGCCAAAACAACTGGACAAAATCCTCCTAAAAAATGTTGGTCAAATGGCTTGTAGATGGGTTGGAAAAGAATGGAACAAGAAGTAGAAAATGTTAAGTTTTTGACGGACGTTAACTGAGAGTGCAGCTATCCATATAATATACGGGAAGAGCGATTTTCTTCGAAAAGAGGTAGAAAAGAGGGGTTTCTTTGTTTCACATGTTCTCGGAATTCGTTGTTTTACAAACTATTTTACTCATCTGTAGAGTTCTGTCACCCTCTCTGAAGGACGTCGTACATGGTTTGTGAAGGTATCTCGGGTGAAAATGTCATTTTGAAGCATATTTTAAATTGGGATCTACACACTCTATTTATAGCCTGGGAAAGCCCCTGTGAGATACTACATCATTTGCCACTACATGCAGAGGAGTGGGAGAGTGAAGAAGATGGGTGGGAGAGGGTGGGGGTATTGGAGAGGGAGGGGGGAGGGAGAGGTTGTAGGAGGGGAGAATGAGGAAAAGGGAGAGGGTGGGAAAATAGGAGAGGCGGAGGGGGAGGGAAAGAAGAAGGAGAGGGAAAAGAGGGGAGGGAGAGGATGTAGGGGAAGGGATAGAGCGGAGGAAGAGAAAAGGAGGAGGGGGAGCATGAGGAAGAGGGGAGGGAGAGGGGGGAATCCGAGATGCGGTTGGGAGAGAAAAACAGGTATGAGAGACCGAGAATTGGAGATAGGATTGGGAGAGAAAAACAGGTATGAGAGACAGAGAAGAGGCGGAGGGAAAAGAGGGAGAGGGGGAAATGTGGGGAGGGAGTGAGACGGTCCAGAGGACGGGTACTTTGCTAGTAATATATATATGCTTTACCTGCAATAATGATCATGGCGCCTTTCCAACCATACGAGTTTATGAGGGCCACCGTCAGGGGCGCAAACACAAATGTGCCCACCCCTGAACCACAAGAGGTGAGCCCCGTGGCCAGCGCCCTCCTCTTCTCGAAGTAATGGCTGATCATCACATAAGCACAGAGATACATTAGCCCAAATCCTATTCCTATAAATATCCAGTTAGAAAGGCTGATTGGAGAGGAAGGAAAACAATGATAATTGAAGGCAGAGAATACATAATAGAGAAATTTAAAAAGAACAAAAAAATACACATTTCAATTATTATTAACCTTCAAATCATTAATCTTGAATCAGCTAAATAGATTATTTTGTTCAATATCTTTAAATGAGCTATAATTATTCTTTGAATATATGATGTACAGAGTTTGCATAATTACTTATAAGAATTTATTGCCTAACATAACAAGACTATGTACAAGAATAATGCATTAAGACTAGGTTGCAATGTGGATATAGGTAAAATATATTTCAAAGATTTAAAGAATGTTTCCGATTTATAGTAGCTGAAAACTTCTATATATTTTTTCAGGGAAACATCTTAAATTCAGGAACTGGAAACACGTTTATTTCTGGTTTTCTGATCCATGTCTCGATCAGCTAATTAGAAACTGCTATCAATATTCTACAAAATATAGTATGTTGACTCACCGCCCATCAAACCAAAAGTAAGGATCATGATCTCGACATTGGGAGAGAAGGTGGAGAGGATAAATCCTGTGGCGGTGATGAGAGCCCCTGTGATGGTGACCACACGACACCCATACTTGTTGGCCAGTATGGAAGCCACTGGACCTGCGAAAAAGATTTTGTAACGATCAATTTAGATGTATGGGTCAGATTTTCAGAAAAAATACAATTGGCAACACTACACATTTAGTAAATTCTGCTAAATTTGGCTGAAAAATGAAGAATATCGGGTATATCTGAGTATATTTGGTATCACATTGATTTAAAGTATCTGTTTTGTTATGTTAAACTGCATTTTGAAATACATTTATGTTTTAAATGAGGGTTATTTGAGTGGATTGGTGAAGGCGAATTGTACATTTTCAGAAAATCTGACCTATATAACATATGAATCCATCTTTATTCCCAAATTTCTTACATGAATAATAATATCGGTACAATGGTTTCTATCAGACTACAGAAGACTTGTTTCTAAAACAGAACGTATATACCATTTTCCAGATGTAAACATTGCTAAGGAAATAAAATCTATTATGTATAGCCCCTGGATCATTCAAGGTAGAGACTAATGTAACGCATTAAAACGTCTATCTACATATTAATAAAATAGTGTTTGGTGCCTTAAACCCCTATCTTCTCTGAAACCGCTGGCCAGATCTCCATTATATTTCACATGCACATTGCCAAAAATGGTGCAGACCCATTCAGCTATGTTTCATTAACAAATTAGGGTTAGAAATGGGTTTATATCAAGCACCCCCATCCAGGGCCCCCAGCGCTACCTGAAAACAAACCTATCAGTGCCCCATCACCAGGTTTCGTTTACGTGACCGATGTCAACACCATCCACTGAATAGGGGAATTTGCATAGCCACTAGGAACTTAAGAAATCAGTGAGAAATATAACTTACAGAGACAATTTAAAAGAGAAAGATGGTTGGAGGGGGAACAAGGAGAATGTGAAGATGTAGGCCCCACTGTCCCACTAGCAAATCCTGTGTGTAACACTTTCTCTCCTCCTCCTTTAGAATTTGTGTTGCAGATATGGAACTTTAATCGGGTTTGTCCTGTTTTTGTTTCTAAGAAGGTTTAAGACTCCTTCTGGGTGAGCATGTGTAATGCAATAGGGGGAGGGGAGAGAGAGAGAGGAGAGTGAGAGAGAGAGGAGAGTAGGAGACAGACAGAGAGCAAGAGTGAGGGGGGAGTAGGAGTGGGAGCAGGAGGCAGAGTGGGAGAGGCAACGGGACAGGGACAGGCAACACAACAACAGCACAACAGCAAAAAAGCATCATAACAGGGTTCCATTTGACGTATGAATGTTAATACAGATAATAAGTTACAGAGAGAACTTGAAAGATAAAGATGGTGGGACTGGGAGAGGGAACAAGGAGAGCTGAAGATGTGGGCCCCAGTTCCCACTAGCAAATCCCGAAGCACGGGTATTTGCTAGTTTTAATAAATTGCTGGCTGGAGAAAGAAGTCCTAAATGACATGAAGGCAGCTTATGTGATGTTAGGTATTCCGAGCCAAAGCGTAGAACATAGAAGATCAAACCTTATATTGTTGTTCATGAGATTTTACATTGATAGGCGCAGATATGTTTCTTTGAATATTCAAGAGAATCCTGGTGTTGGGGGGTGAAAAATGATATATAAAGGTGTGTGCTTAACTAAGGTCGTAATAACGCATTAAAATGTGTATTTTGAGTTTAACTAGGGCCATGATATTTTTTAAACGCATCAAACTGTGTATTGTGTGGTTCTTGTCACGTTAGCACAGTCCTGGGCTAGACATGCACCAACATAATGGATGGACAGTGATTAAAATGTCGCCAATGTTCCAGACAACTCAGACTTCAGACACGATATGCTCAGCTGATAAACTCCCTTGACTTAATGTGCAGAGTATGGGCCTTGTTTTCCTATAATGCCACATTCATTCAAACCAAATTCTTAAGCGATGTTTTTTTATCTATTAATAGCAAATGAAATGACATATGGGACAGTTGTATCTATACACACGAATTGAGTGCATGCTGGGTGTATGTACCACAGAAAATAGATTTATAAGGTTTTTAAGGGATATAGTCCAGTACAACATGTAGATTCACAGCCTCTCAGATCAGATAAGAATGGTATGTCAGTGATTGGACGCCTATTGCGCTAATGGCTTTCCTGGAGTAGGTGGAGTAGGCGATTCTAATTATACTGACTTATAATGTCATTTTGCGGTTTGAATGGACTCTCTCAAGTCTGAACTTGGTCTTAGTAGGATAAGAAATGACCCAAACTAGAATAGATGGCAAGCAATTGCCCCTTATCAACATGCTAATACGTTCTTAGTAAAGTGTAATTGATATTCAATGTACACTTATATTCTCTTTTCTGTCCTGATAGAAAATCAGGATGCATTAAAAATTCATACAGATCTTAGACACAATTTTAAAGAAACTTCTTACAAATGACGCATGACCTTATATGGAATAAGATTCTTATATTCATGTGTCGCCATTTAAAGTAATAAATTACAAAATAGAAAAATCCTGATAAAGTTACAAAGATATACCGGTAATGTAACTTTGCACCCACTTAACTTCGTAAGCATATTGCTCTCTTTAATTAACCCTGAGTAAAAACGAATGAGATCATCAGCTTCACCTGAGTCAATTCCGTCTCATAATATCAATTACCACGGTCGGATTGAGGACACGAAATAAAAACAAACTATTCCCTATAGGGAATGTCTAATAATCTCTCTGCTAAAGCTGCATTCTCAGCTATTACGACAAAGCAAATTTTGCCAAATTTACATTATTATAATCATGACTTGTAGGGATGGATTTATCAATATTTTGCTACAGCTATGTTTATCAAAACATGAAATTGAAGCCTAATCAGCCGAGCAAAAACGGCCGCCGGTGAGCAATCGTAAAGAGGATTTGGGACAAATGCAAATGGGGACGTTTTAGAAGCCAAGTCGCAAAAACAACTGGACAAAATCCTCCAAAATTTTGGTCAAATGACTAGTATGTTATTTGGAAAAGAGAGGAACAAAAAGTGGAAAATGTTCAGTTCTTGACCGACGTTAACTGAGAATGCAGTATGGTATGGTAGGAAGCAATACTGACCGATGATGGCATAGACGCCGGAGATGACGGAGCCTATGAGAGATGTCTGAGCCCGTCCCTCCTTAAAGTAGTCGAGCAACTCTAGGTAGAACATGCCGAATGAGAAGATGACGCCATCAAAGGTGAGATTGCAGATGAAGGCGGCCAGCAGGATGACCCAGGCCCAGCCATGGTCGGGCCGGATCTTATTCACTGCCATAGTAACTGCTGCACAAGCATGAAGGAAATTGTATTATTTTTACTTTATTTCCACAACAACAAGTCTGACTTTGGGAAGTTATGGCTCAAGAAATGGATCCACCTTTGTTTTTAAATTGGGTTTCTGTATTTATAGTTTCCTGAACAGATCCGCATAATTGTACGGTTCTATAAACAATACCAATTGGTATGTATGATCACACAACTGATGTTCCTATATATATTATATCCAATAGGGGACTTGCATGTCCACCATTCTGAAAATGTATAATTGGCCTTCACCAATTCTCTCCAAAAAAAAACGAATTTTAGGCAAAAATTAAGGTTCAAAATACAGATTAACATAACCGAATAGATCAAGGCCAAATATACTCAAATATTCCTAGTATTTATCATTTTTCGGCCTAATGTAGCAGCATTTACTAACTGTGTAGAGCTGCCGATTGTACACCGATGTTTATCGGTGCTCTAATGTAAATATCCATGCTATACATGATTCCCCAGCCTCATTTCCAGCCCCAACCTCCATTTTTTCCCATCAGGCATTTAGTTTCTATATATCATTTATACAGGTTGCAATTGTTGATTAAAATGTTTGTATGTTAGACCTGAACTGAATCTATCCCAGCATGCACTTTATAACAGACATGCGCAATGGCAATATGCAAATCCCCTATTGTGGCTGGTACTTTCAGGTACAGTTGTCCATATTCTGGCAAATTTGTCAAAGTGAAAACACAGATTGTGCACCAATCACCTATCTAGCACATAGCATATGTACATTCGTCCGGCGAAAAAATTTACATGTTCAAAGTGATCCCGTTATCTGACCCATATACCAAGAATATGGAATAGAACAATACCATATGTTTTGCCCATTATAAGTGCTGTCAAATCTGCCTTCTGTCCTTGAAGACGCGTTTTAACATGACAAAGACAATGAATCCATATGCTAATTCATCTCCATCCTTTTTACTATGTTTTCGCACATTACAAAGCTTCCTACAGGACCAAAACTTTATGCAAACATTATGTAAACATACATGTCCAGCACGCATGTAATGCATAGACGTTGATCTGACATGAAGTGTTTCAGCCCATCATTGTATTTTATTATATTGTATTTTTTAGAAACTGTAGAGCAACTATTGAGATACCGTAACCGGACATAATTATTGTGTTCCTCATCAATAAAATTGTTTGTCATAAATGTAATATGGATCAGGATTAGCTGAGAACAGCAACCAACGTTTTGATGCTTTTCACTGAATAAATACATCTTAAACTAAACTAAACTTATTCTAAATTTTAAAAGAACATGCTAATACTCTATTGAAAAGAAGAGATACACATACTTACAATTGCGGAAGATGATTAATCTAATAAATAGTGAAATGTCTGGTGTGCATGACGGGCTTACGTGGAGGCAGACCGAGCTCTTGAGGTCTACTCAGGCCAAACAGCTGATAACTGTCCATTCTTTCTCTAAGTAGAAGGATCAAAGGGTGAAAGTTCGCCACTGCTGTTGTGCATGATGCAGCCAACCACCATCCAGGTTCTGTAAGGGTATAATCGCCAGAAAGTGTACAATTCGCCTTAACAAATCTTCTCAAATAACCCAAATTTAAGACCGAAATGAGGTTCAAAATACAGTTTAATATAATGTAACTGATATTTTGAATAGAGCTAAGTAGGCTGATACCAAATGCAATCAAAAGTACCTAATATTCATCATTTTCAACCTAGTTTTGCAGAATTTGATAAATGTGTAGAGCTGCTAATTGTACATTGTCTGACGATCTAGCACATTTATATAAGTAAAGACTGAGCCGGGGATTTCTAAAATGCTGTAAAGTTTTCTATATTTAATTCTCTGAAAACAACCATAATCTATAATTATATATAAGGAAATGCGTCTTTTAATTTGTTTTAAATTAATATAATATATATAAATATATTGTTGTAGCAGCGGTTAGGAGGCGGTGGACAAGTGATGTATAGGGTATATTTGTCCGCCGCCTGGGATGCTAGGGTTCCACACTGTGAGTGGACGGGGACCTGGGGGAGGTATGAATAGGGGGTAGATTTGGGGTTAAGGGCCAGTTGGAGCCCAGGCTGGGGAGAGGCCGGAGTAGAGCAAAAGTAAATAAAAGGAGCCACTGAACACTGACGCACAGTACTTTACTTGTTACGTTTTACCTCGGAGAAGATCCGTCAACTCGTCCAAGCCCCGTCTGGGCAGTCATCCCCTTCGACCATCTCAAGTTAATAATTCACCACAGAGATTCCTTGGATAGTGCAATCCCTATATATACCAAGGAGGATATCATCTCTGCTAGTTCCCCCTTTTCCCCTTCATATTCCTCCTACTGGAGTGATTTAACTTAACATATATCAAATTTTACTGAGACGAACAAGAGACAAACAAGAGACAAACAAGAGACAAACAAGAGACAAACAAGAGACAAACAAGAGACAAACAAGAGACAAACAAGAGACAAACAAGAGACAAACAAGAGACAAACAAGAGACAAACAAGAGACAAACAAGAGACAAACAAGAGACAAACAAGAGACAAACAAGAGACAAACAAGAGACAAACAAGAGACAAACAAGAGACAAACAAGAGACAAACAAGAGACAAACAAGAGACAAACAAGAGACAAACAAGAGACAAACAAGAGACAAACAAGAGACAAACAAGAGACAAACAAGAGACAAACAAGAGACAAACAAGAGACAAACGAAGACAAGCCATGGCTTTCTCTTTATTCAATCGATCAACTGACACAATAAATGATGGCCACAACAATATATATAAAAACGTGGTTTTTAAAAAGAATATATATAACAAGTGTTGATCGAATATTGGGAAAGAAACATGATATGTCTTTAGTTACTGTCAGAGATGTTTAAACCCTCTTCTTATTTCCGTTACTCTATTCTTTAATTTAATGCCTCTTTGAAGATCTTTGGCTTCCTATATAGTGAAAAATGTAATAATTTCAATTTTGTAAATTTATTTGCTAAAAGTAAATATTTGAGAAAGATAGTTATCAGGGTGATCAGGGCTAGCCTCGGCATATATATCTTATCTAAGGGCATTGAACCTATTCAAAATGCAGCCATGTATTTACATATACGGTATGTTGTTACAAAACCAGAGATAATTTAAATCAAACATATTAAATGTCTTAGGGAATCCCAGAAGACCTGTATTGCACCACAGAAGGATTATTTCACCCATTTTCCGTAGATTTATACAGAATCAATATAATTGTATAAAAAAGGAAATACAATTGTTACAGACATACATACACATTTCGTTTTATTTAAATTACCGTAGTTGAACAATAAATGTGTAACACCATGGGGAATACCCAGGCGGGTTGCTTCTGGAAATGAAAACATTCTATTTCCTGAAAAACATATAATTATTCTGTCGAAAGTTTTCGATGTTTCTTAATCGAATTCTGAAACTTGGGTGCAAAGGTTGACCATGACTTCTTATTTTTATATTCTCCATCAAGTTCACCATATCATTAAGACTTTTAGTGGTGTTTTTATGAGACAATTGATAGATTATTGTTTATAAACAATCAAGCACATAACGAAACAATAAATTCAGAGGACGGTAGACATAAAATGCATACATCCATTGTTGGCTGCCCTCCCTATCTTATGTGGAGGTGGGTCATCTTAGTACAACAATAGTTTGAGAGTGAAGATCGTGATCTCCCACTCTCTCAATCAGTAGAACTCTGTGCTAGAACACGATCAACTTGCTTTATTTTTTCTTAACTTGTTTTTCTTTGATTTTCTTATATCCTTCAAGAGTATCCCTATTGTTAGATTCCTAAAAAAAACGATTGGGAAAAGTGATATTCTATAGAAGAGACTGATGAACTCATTTTAAAGTTATACCTAGCAATACGTTTATGTACGTGAAATTGCCTTTAGTAGGACAGAAATATGTGTTATGTTGACTCAAATGTACCGTTTTTACTTGTGTTATTTCTAGTATTGAAAAGGTTAGCGTGGACTTTGAAAATAAGAATACAAAATATATGGTCAAGCTTACTATAACGAAATATCCAGGATAATTAGTTAAAGTGGCTAAGATAGTTAAAATGAGTAGTCATGGAATCGTGTGAAACTTTGTCAGTGTAATCATATATGATAGGTATAGCAATATCTGAAGTATTGAGTATCAGCATTGCGTTTTCATTCAATGATTAGTGAATATGTGTAATGAACCTAAACCCATGTCAAATCCATGAGGAAATGGCTTGGAGACCAGGAGGTACTGCCAGATTTAGCCCTGGGTGGCAGTAATGGAACTAATGCCCTTTGTACTCATCAGTGCCAACCTGGGGGTTACATAATTCCAGATGTCATCCCAACTGACAGTTTGAATATTGGATTGGAAAGCCAAAACGATTTTGCTCTCTATTTTACCACATATCTGATATAATATGAATGTTAGAGTTTTGATATCCACAGGAGTTATTTAGGAGGGTAAGGTGAACCAAATACTAGAAAATGAAGTAGAAATTCCGTTACTCGATAATCTAGCCCTCAACAGTGAGAAGTGTCACTTTAAAGCCTGTTAATATTGTTTGACGAAATCAAAACCTACTATATTGAACCAATAGTATTCAGATATGATTCCGAAATAGACAGGCAAGGCAAAAAAACTTTCTCCAAATTGGTAAGAATATAGAAAATTTGAAACTAAAAAGAATAATACAAAATTGATAATAAATGATGCTCGACAAATGACAGTCAGCAAAAGATTAACTACATTCAAGTGAAAATGTTTAGCATGTACATGCCCAGATGGCAGGATAACGGAGTAAACCAATTGTCAAAAGAAATCGTAATATCTTGGATATATTTGTCTGTTTTGGTTCCTGTAATCCTACCTCCAGGTGAGGAAGCTATCAGCATAGTGCCACTGATAATCACCTGGGTTATCTGTTAACAACTGGAGCCTGTTGTATAACAATGTCTTGCTCAATGTTTTCCTTCCTTAGCTACTTTTTCCTAGCTAAATAAGGACAAATATCTGAGCAAGGAACATTTAAAGTAAGGATCTCTTATGCAACAGCCTAGACTGTAAATCAGACAGAGATATTTCCATTTGGCCTATTTGATATGAGATGTTTTTTTTTTTTTTTGTCCAACATCGGATCTTTATTCAAGAAGACAATTTATAACATGGGTATATGACAACAGTTGTTAACATGAGAAAAAAAAGGGGGTGTCTGTTCAGGCCAGGTTCACCTTGTTTTGTTTTTTTTTTAAAAAATACAGTACATGTTTTCTGATTAATTATTGCTTCTATGCTTGCGATTACTTGAACTTTTTTGGAACTTTTTGTTCCCTTTTTTATATGTTTTTTGCTTTTCGTATTTTCTATCCATTCTTAGCACTTAAAGTGTTGTACTCTGCCTATATTTGTTTCCCCTGTCTTTAACAGTGGGCTATAGGTTTACATGAATTTCTCTCCACGGTTTGTACAGTTTTTTAGCCTTCGTGTTCTGTAACGCGGCTACTTGGAGGCCTGCAAGCCTTTTCCTAATTTCCACAATAAAGTTATCGAAATTTACAATGTTATTTCCAAACAGCCTCTGTCTGTGTATATATGACTTTCCTACTAAAAGGATATAGTTAATCATATAAGTTTTGGTACCCTTGCCTCTTAGGCCGAATATAATTTCTTTGCTAGTAAAATGATGTCTTAAAATTGTACTGAAACCTATCCAGTTGGTGATCCAGTCCTTTATATCCGACCAGAACCTTTCTATTACTCTGCATTTATGAAAAAAATGTATGATATCGTCATGACGACCACAATAATCGCAATCTGGGAAATCCTTAATTCGGATGTTTTTTAGGTAGCTATTGCAGCAAATGTTCCTGTGTAGGACCTTATATTGTAAAGCCTGCAATCTTACATCATTTGTTGTTTTGATGGGAAGGGAGAATATTTCTTTCCAAGTTTCTTCTCTGTTTAAATTATCTTCTATATTCAAGATTGTGGCCCATTTGGCTAGTTTGTCGATGTCAATAACAATATTATCAATAAACATTATATACAGTGCTTTCGCGTTCGTTTTTAAAACATTCATTCTTTCATTGCCAATTCTGATTTGTGTTTCGACATTAAATTGGTTTTGTATTTCTGTCAGGTTTATCAACCTGAGCCATTTTTTAGGAATTGCTTGTTGTACCTGCAACCTTTCTATATAACTGATATTTAAATTATATCTTCTGTCCAGCTGTTGTAAAGTAAGAAAACGACCATTGTCGTCTATAATATCACGTACATAAAATATTCCGGCATTCTTCCATTTCTTAAAATTAATAGATTTCTTATTATTTGTAATAAATTGGTTATGCCACACTCTTTCTTTTAAAACCTCTATGGAGCTTTCTGGCTGTTGATTATAGTACACTTCTGACCAAGTTTTGAACATTTCAATATAAAATTCATTGTGATTTTTCTTGGTCTGCTCCCTGGCTAAGAAGATATCGCTCGTGCTTCTCTTCTCAACCGATTTTAATACATTAAGCCATTTTTCATTGGGTGAGAGGAGGGCCTTTTGTATCCATCTCACTTTATTAACTTTTAGTATGTTTGTGAGAGATCTTAAACTTAATCCACCTCGTTCAACCTTCTGACATAGCCATTTCGTGCTAATTTTGTGTTTTCTTTCATTCCATATAAAATCTAGGATATCGTTCTCGAATTTTTTAACACCTTCTTCGTTAATACCTATGCAGGTTAATACATATTGTATTTTCGACATTAATAGTACATTGCTGATAACGATTTTTCCTTTTATGGAGAGATTACGGTTCCCCCATGCACCGGAAGTTTTTTTGATACTTTCGCTTATATTTTCACAATTCTTTTCGACCATTTGGTCATAATTTCTAGGGTAAATCATTACAATCCCTAATATTTTCATCTCGCTCACCCATTGGATGCTTTGCAGTTCTTCTTTGCTGTGGTTTATATTCCCTATGTTAAAGCCTTTTGTTTTTTGTATGTTTAGCTTTAATCCTGAGACTTTAGAAAAGTTATCTATCGTTTCAAGGGATTTTACTAGCGATTTCTCATCTTTGATGGTTAAAGATATGTCGTCCGCGAACTGGACTAGTTTGTATTGTTGGTCACCTATGGTGATCCCTTGTATTTCCCTATCTGCTCTCATTTTATCCGCTAACTTCTCCACTACTAATAAAAACAGTGTAGAAGAGAGGGGGTCCCCCTGCTTCATGCCTCTGTTGACGCTGAACCAGGGGGAAGCCAGACCATTATTACTAAAACAGGCTCTTGAGTTTTTGAGTAGGGTACGTACCCATTTAATAATATTTTCGCCCATATTGTACGATTCTAAACATCTGAATAAAAAACCCCAATCTATTGAGTCATAGGCTTTGGAGAAATCTAGTGATATGACAAAACCTTTTTCTTTTTTCTCTTGGAGCCACCAAATGGTGTCGTCCAGCCTTCTCACGGCCTCACTAATTTGCCTTCCTCTAACGAAACCATATTGATCTTCATCTATTATGTCGTTTAAGAGGGGATTTATTCTATTTGCGATAGCTTTAGAAATTAATTTATAATCAGAATTTAATAGGGTTATGGGTCGCCAATTGGCTAATTTTCTAGAGTCTACTCCTTTCTTGGGTATTACGTTAATAATCCCTTTGGTCTGTTCTGGCGACATCTCGCCCTCTTCGAAACATTCATTTGTCATTTCTAAGAAAAAATCTTTAATCTCAGACCAACATGCCTTGTAAAAGGCTGCTCCGAGACCATCCGTCCCTGGAGCTTTACCTGTTTTGGTACTCTTTAAAGCGACTAGAATCTCGTGCTCTGATATATTTCTTTCCAGATGGTTTTTTTCTTGTTCGCTAATCTTTTTACCTATGACTGGATCTATAAAGTGATAGGAATCTGGGTGTTCCAGATCTTTTTCTGTGTATAATTCTCTATAAAAGTCTCTGCCCAGATCCAGGATTTCCCTGGGGTCTGAAACAATATTTTCATTGTGAATAAGCTGCTTTATAACTTTCTTTTCTGCCTTCCACTTTTCAAGGTTTAAAAAATATTTTGTTGGGCGTTCGCCCTGTACTAACCAGTTAGCCCTAGATCTAATTAGGGCTCCTCTGGCCTTATACCTTTCGTTATTTTCAGCCTTAGCTCTTAGATATTTGAATTCTTCCAATTCACTATCATTTAGAGTGTGTTGGGAATCTAATGTTTTTATTCTATCGTTCACAATTTTCTCTTCTTTGCTAGCTTTACTAGCTTTAGATTTACCCATTTCTATAGAGTTAAGCTTTACTATATACTTAAAGAGGTCCCACCTTTCTCTAGCATTATAAGAGTTGTAATCGGTGTTAACTTCTTGTATAGTTTTCTTGACCATTTCTATATACCCAGGGTTCTCTAAAATTTTGTCATTGAGTTTCCACATACCTCTGTTTCTTTTTAAGGCGAGTGTGGTCACTCCAATGGTAAGAGTTTTATGATCTGATTTCTTACATATTTCTATATTTGTATTATTAACTCTGTTTCTCATGCCACTGTCGACTAGAATATAATCTAACCTGGATTTGGAGTTGCCCCTTCTCCAGGTGTGTAATACATTATTTTCTTGTCTTATTTTGAAGATGTCAGCTAAATCTAGATTTTCTATCATATCTTCCAGGGCTTCTTTGTTTTGGAACTCTTCACCTTGCTCTAAATCTATATTGAAGTCTCCCATGACGACCAGTCGGTCGAAGTTGGAGCTTTTGACAATGTTTTCTATATTACCGAGGATTTTGAGCTGTTCTTTTGGTTCACCCCTGGTAGGCATGTACACGTTTACAATCAGATACATTTCATCATCAATTTTAGTTTTGACATATATAATGCGACCGCTGAGGTCTCTACCTTCAATACAATCAGAGTGTTTTACATCTTTGTTGAAGAGTATGGCTACCCCTCTACTATTTGATTGCCCGTGGCTGACGTACATGTCGTATTTCCACTGGGACTTCCAGATTTCAAAATTATTCATTACACTGTGGGTTTCTTGCAGCCCTATGATACCCCTACTTTTTTTCCTTAGCTCAGAGAATATATATTTTCTCTTTTCGATATTATTCAGACCATTTACATTCAACGTGGTGAAGGAAATGTTATCGTTTTTGTTCATTTTGGAAGCAAGGATTGTTCAATGGTGAATAATTCAAATGTTTTTCTTCTTATGCAGCTTCCTGGTTCTGGAAGAGCTTTCCGATTTGTTCTTTCTTGGCTAGCGAGTCTCGTATGACCTCCCAGGTTTTACCCAGCAGGTTTCCTGTTTTGCACCACTTATCTTCCTTCAGTACATCGGGGTGGTTAAGGGTGAGGCCTATCCCCCATACCTCGTTTTTCGAGGCCTCTCCTAGCCTCCTCTGTCCAGTGTTGATAAGGTATTGCCTTACTATATCGTTCTGTAGGGTTTTCGCTCTCAAACCTTTCGTGAGGATCTCCGTCCTTCTCTCTTCCCATGTGTTGTCTACTTCTCCTCGTTTGTATTCATTGAGGACTCTCTTTGCGGCGTCTGGGTCTGTCTGGTTCATGACAAACTCCGCCTTTATGGGATCTTTTCCCACACGGGCCCTCCAATAGGCCAAGTACTGCTCCACTTGAAGGTATCTTTTCTTGTCAATTGTAAAAGGCGCATGGAACTGATTTGATAGGGGGTTTTCCCTGGTAAAAAACACGAAAGTGTACATGGACTCTTTTTTTGACAGGTGACTTAGTGTGAATGGTGTGGGGAGGGTTTCTAGTTGGTCGTGAGGGTAGGTGATCTTCCCTATCTTCACGTTCCCATTATTATTGTAGGCCTTCTTGCCTGCCTTCCTAGCTGCTTTTACGATTATGTTGGCTCTCTGGATTCTTTGCCTCACCTCGGCGGGGAGGTCTTGTTTTAGATAGAGGGGTTTTTTCCCCTCTACTGTGTCCTGCTTCTTCAGGTTGAGTCTCTTATCCCATACTTCTTCAGAGTTTTCTGCAGTGTCAAAAGTTATTTTGATGGGGGAGGAGTCCTCTGTCCCCATCCTGAAAACACTCGTAATCCCTTCGCTTTTGGCTTCCATGATACCCTGGAATACGTTTTCTACCGCAGCCTTGAGGGTATCTTCGTCTTCATTGTCTAATTTCTTAATGCCTTCTAAGATGAGCTTATTTGCATTATTTTCGACCTCCTCTCTGATTTTCTCCTCCAGATGCGCCTCCGCACTTTGTAGGAGGGCCTGGAAGTCTTTGTCTGTTCTGCGAACTGTGTCATCTTTTAAGGTTTTGACTTCTGCTTCTTGCTTGTTTACTTTTCTTCTAATTATACCCGTATCCTTGTCTCGCTTAATATTGTCAGTGACTAAGGCGTCTACTCTTAGTGTCAGGGCTTGTTGTTTTTTCTTGAGTTTACTGGTCTTCCTAGTTCCTTTGCCTATCTGTGCCGAGAGACTTGCAAATAGGTTTCTCATGTATTGCGGTGCCCCTTCTAGGTCTGGGCCCTCCTCGTCTGAGGAAGATTCTGACTCAGATACTACTTTGACTATCCCTGCACTTTCTGCTGGGTCTGCAGTTTCCATCTCTACTTCGATGGGGAAATCTGCCTCTGCATTTGAATCCGCTTTAATAGTTTTTGTTCGCTTGTTTGCTGGTGCTGAGGCTGCGGCCCCCTTGACGGTGGCGCCCTCTGCCTGGTTTGATGTCATCTTGGTTAACCCGTTACAACGCTTTGCCTTGTTCTCTATGTGGGCTCACCAAAGTTGTTGCTGAACTTTTGCCTTTTTTCGGTATTTCAATATGGCGGCCTTTGGCCGGAGATCGGGATGTTTGGCTAAGTGCGGTCTTTCTAACTCTTCTGTTAATTCACTGATCACTTTCTACAAACGATTATGCGGTGTGTATTATGAAACTATCGAACTTCAGCTGATTTTTAGCTTTTCTAATGCTTTAGATGGGACACAATACTTGCGGCGAAACTCTCGGTTTCTTGCTAGACCTTCGGCGGAAGCAGTGAATGCGCCTGCGCGGGAATTATGCTTCCGTCCGGGTGTTGCCGCTCGATTCAAAATAAAAGGGAGAATTTATGTAATGTTCAGCTGTGCGATCATTGTCACATTTGATTAAAGATTATTTCCAAACCTTTTTCACAGTAATGTTTTAGTCCTGCTATTGTATTGTCCACTGAGACGTGTTTTCCACTCCCAGTGTGCTTATAACCGATGTGTGGGTTCCTCGTTTGGTTGTCGAGGATATGTCCGACTGACTAATGTTAGTATGTCCTCGGCGTGAGACTGCTTGGAGCTTCTCCGAGCAGTTGCTGTTTACTGTCCTGGGGTTCAATGATTTTCCGTTGAGGGATTTGGTATTCCTCCTGTTGTGTCACTGTGTTATTCCTATACGTTTCCTTCCTTTTCTTCCTCGGCCGTTCGCCCTGGAGGAACGGTAAGGCAAGATGGCGGCTACACGTGGGTTACGTACAGCCGAAATGTTTCAGTGACTTATGCCCTTGTATATTTCAAGTCTGTTCTCCTTTTGACTTTGCGGATGAACTTGGATAGTTTACTAAACTGTCTGTTGGTTTTTCCTGTGTATTCGGGGTATGATTCTTTGTCTATGTTCTGAAATAAAACGGAGCTCTTCGAGGTGGTCTTGCTGCGAACACCGGAACCGGAACTCCTTGATATGAGATGTTATTGAATTTACTTTTTGCAGGTATTTCATTAATCGCAGCGCATAATTTCTTTGACAGCTGAGTATGAATACAAAGCCCTACTATGAAGTACATGGGAGCATCAATAGAGATTAGGACATTGTGCCTTATCAACGTTAGCAATTGCTTATCCTTCATTTCTCCAGCTGATCAGTGATATAGCCTACTATTGGACAAAAATTATTTAAACCAGAGGCAACTTGTTTATGAATATATAGGTGTTTCATATCACCTATGGAGCCACAGATAAGCCCGATACATAGTTGTCATATCGATAAAGCTTAAGCAGTAGCGTACATGAATTATCCACTGAACACTGTTATATCTCAATTATAACTTGTAGATGTCGATTTACTATTATATATCTATTGGAAAGCTATTGCAGGAGAAGCAATATTATTCCTAATGCTGCATTAGCAAGTGTTGAATAAAATTGAATAATTGAGGAGGAGTGAGAAATGAGAATAAATGGACGAGAAGATTGTTTATAATCGAGATAATTGCTAATAACAAAGTCTATTGGTGGACAGCGGGTGTTGATGCATTAAAGACTCTACTCCCACGTTAGATGTAGGTGAGGGAGGGGGGGAACTTCTGTCTTTGTGTGGTGTAGGTCCATTTCCTGGCACAATAATTATAAAGTTAACAGACTGCTAAAATCATATCAGACCGTTTCGTTGTTTGGGGTTATTTCACACTATTTACCAACAAACACAATGGGGTGTTGTCTAAATGAAATGAAAATGGCTTCAGCAGGCAATTATAGCCCTATATCGTCGCAAAGATATTCTAATCTTTTTGCACAGACCCTATTGAGGTATAGGCAGGATGTGTCAGACCCCTACTAGCGTTTCTGTCTTCTGATTTTGGAATATAGGATATACACGCGATTTTGATAATGACTTTTTTAATGAATTTGAAGTACACTTTTCTACACATTTTCTGTTGCTACTATACAAATGTTGTAATACTGGATATATATTTATAGTACATTTATTTCCAACGTACAGCTACAACGCTGAGAACAGTCTGTATATGCATAATGCTGGTATAAAAATCTTTAAATACAAAATATTGTTTGTTGCTGCAAGCACCGGATTAGTATCATTACTATCTCAGTAATACAGGACATCCTGTATAGGTTATACTGTGTGGAGCAGCACTGGGAGCAGCCATGCAGGCATTTGGTGTCATTCCAGGAAAAGCGTTCTCTACGGCGTTGCTGATAATCTCAGTCTGTGCCTTCATGGCGTCTATAGCTTGGGTAAGGTAGGCAGCACCACTGAAATAAAACGTACTTTGCAATGCATCAATTCTGTCACCAAGATACATAAACTTCCATTAGAGATAAAGAGATAACAAAAGTCCCCCATTCCTGCAAAGATATATGGCAGGTAAGTAACAATTGGATCATTTTGTCTAACATATTTTAATCAAGGAGGAAGGTGAAGTAAAATCTATGCATATGAAATCGGGATCATAATTATTAATTACTAATATCTATGGTTCTGACGTGATATAGAGTATTATGGTTTAAAAATTGAGAGGATTTTGGACAAGTGAGAAACAGAAAGACAGTTCAGAAAAATACAATGTAAGATAAAGCTTGAAATCGTGGTTCAAAACAAATGATTGATTAAACTGTTTAAACAAGAACTTAAAATAAATATGTTAGAGATTCCAGTGATTGAAATATTGTAAACATGTAGCCAAAGATTGTTTTAGAAGCATATTGGCCACAACAACCAATTAACAGTTGCTTAGAAATATGAATAATCCTTCAAAGAATTATTTATATACATTGCCATAAATTTCTACTATGATCTATCATGAAGGAATGGAGTATGTTGAGGGAGATATTGTCTCAATGGTAATAGTCCAGGGGCAGGAGGTTGGGTTGGTACCTGGCCTTTGGGTCATATGATGTTTTTGGACAGTTTCAAGATCCCCAGAATCTCCAGAATTTGTCGGGTGCCACTCTGTAACCCTTGAGGAGATTTAATTATTGACGTTTGAAAAATTGTAATTTAAATTTAATCAATAAAGAAATGATTTCAGACTTTTTTGCATAGATTTGCATATCCACTATCCGTGCATAGTACTTATTGTTTGAACATTGACCTTTGAATATGACCTTTAGTGGTCATGATGAATGCTCTAAATCTTTATATATGTAATTCTCACAATCCCAGTTACGGAGTGTAATGTGTGGGTTTAACACCAATTGTAGCCACCACCAGCTGCCTAAAGACATCAAGCTAGCTTCTGGTTACATTGCTAAAACTAAACATTTGTTAGAAAATTGAGTGTCGTCACACTATTTCTTAATGATTTGGAAAATTCAATGGCCTGCTTAATGCTGATATCATTGCAATTTGTTTGTTATATAATATCAGTTTATGGCTCAAATGATTTTTCTTCTGTGAGCGTTGGAGTACTTGAAACAGTAGAACCACACTCTCCCGCATCACTTTACCATATAATAGCTGGAAGTACTGCAGGAAGAATGCGCTGCATCCAGAGAAGCGTGCAGTGCTAGAAGTACTGCATTTGCATATCATAGAAATATATTGCAAATGCAAGATATACTTTCATGATAATTTGAATGATTAAATCGCCTGTCACTAACACAGGAAACTTCATAGATAATTTATTTTCCACATTCCCTAGAATGGCAGATTAAAATTAAGCTAAAATGTGATGCATCAATGGGTATGCCTAGTTATTGCATGTTCTCTATAATCCCCTATAGTCAAGTGGTTAGCGTGTAAGATTTCCAAACTGGACATTGTCAAGTCAAGTTGCAGAGAAGACAGCCTTTTACCATTTGTCTCATTTTCAAGACATTTATTTTTTAATTTCACTAATATCGTCACATCTGGGACTCAATTTTCTTTTAAACTCACACATTTAGTTATTTATGTCATTCCCTTTCAATTAGTGAAAGAATTAGAGAGGCTAAGATCGAATTAAGCGGGAAAAGTGAGTTAAATACGGTTCTGGTGTACATGGTTCTCCCAACCAGAGGCATGGGTGGCAGTACTAAGCTTGTGTTTATTTTCAGCGAAAATGGTTTTCATACGGGGCCATGACTTGTCCAGATTAAATCTAAATTCAAACGTTAGGTGGTGCCTAGATCGAACAGTAGTGACTGGTCCAACAAGAATTCCATTTGGGTTTATACGTGGTCTATAGTTTATAAGGAGGTTCTGGAGATATAGAATGAAAACATTGTATGACCCAAAATACAAGGTTCAGCTAAAAATGGTGTTCTTCCACTGGTCTGTTAGTGTATGCCTTATCTATCTTCTTTAGGTTTCATCTTAGCATAAATTATTCACCTTAATTTGAGGTGTAGCTTACTTAAATCTAGGAATAAATGTTAACGATGTTAACGGTAGGGACCCTTAAATAGTATTGAAAAATATTTGTAACTTGGGAATGGATTATGATATGCAACTAAAAGAATCTTTCCATGAATCGTCAGAAATATTAATTAATTTGTTGTTAAATAATATAGTGTAACTTGAATGTCCTCCTATTGGATGATACATTGATATAGTGAGGTATGTGCATGATAGAGATTAAATGCTTAAAATAGAGTAGATTAGATATGCTAATTAGGCATGCATGCTCATTTCTGGCTTAGGTCATATATGTTTCTACAAATCTACGGTGTCTTAAATGTAACAAAAACAAGAGAATGTCAATATATTTTTAGGTATATTCCATTCCATTTCATAAAAAATACTACCATTTTCGTTTTTTTGCTTTGGTCCTGTTAAAACATTGAGGATTATGTACACATGATGATACACAACAAAAGTCATATTAAGTTGGCAATGTCATTCAAGGTGATTCAAGTATCACACTTTTGAATACCATGTGGAACGCATATTATTTGCAGAGCCTTTTATGAACTGACCTCCTTCTTTTTATTTGCTTGTAAAGTTGACTATATTAGACGGTAAAAATGAAATCCAGTTAGCACCAGAAGAAATCACAAAAAATAGTTTTCAAAAAGAGATATAGGAAAACAGATCTATATCTAAAATATTTGTAAATAAATTCTTTAGCTGGAAGAAAGTCAGACCATGAAAAAGCATTTCAAGTAAACACTAGAGGGTTTGCCCCAAACAATATTTTTGTCTAGTCTTGTTTTGTTTGCATTACAATATAGTATTTTGATGTTTTATTACTTTCTGTAAGGGAATGTGCACGTTAACCCTCATACAAAGTGATATAGGTACCCCATTATAATTATATTCACTGCACACAAAATATAGGTGATGTACGTAGTGGACTCGAACAACAGCTTCATAATATCGTGCAAGAAGATATTTGCGTATGTACATGTTAATGTCTTTTCTCATTGAAGAATACTGGTATCACTTAAATACCATTAAATTCAGCCGGAAAATATAATTGCAATACAAAGCTGGGTTCTATGATATTTAAGAGAAACTCTTTGTTAATTTATGTTTTGATATTATGCAGGTCTGATTTCCTTTCCAACAAATGAATTCTCAATGAATTCTTCAGCTAGCGTTTAAAGAGTTTCTCCGCATACAAATAAAAGCAAATGGGAATTCGGAGATTCTAATTATCGCTCAAGCCCTAGTCCTGAGAGAGACTGATTCCAAACTTGATCTTGGGACTATTTGAAGTGGTATGCTAAACCATGGTATCTTAGAGTCTTTGTTCTCTACTAAGTGAAGGACTACACTGAAGTAATAAAAGTGATTATTACAACAGAAATGCTTACACTGAAACATGCACAGCCGCAGCACCGACTCCAACGCCGATACCAAGCGCAGCCAACGCACCGAGAATTCCACCAACTATAGCTGTAATGATAGAAAAAGTGAGTAAGTCACCTTAATGTCGGTCCTATCCTATAATATAGCCTATTAGTCACTGCTCAAATGTCCTGTTATCACTATAGCTATTTTTGTGATTTCATTTTTTACCTAAAAAGCTAATTAAAGCAGGAAAACAAGTCTTCTTAACAAAATAAACCCTTTAAAAGGCACATTTCTCTTGTTAAAACAACTATTCTTACGAAACAGACATTTTTTTTCAGTTCCTGGAAATGTTAGGCCTAAGATATCTAGTCATTACAACTATAAGTATTACTCTAAAATGCAACAATGAAGAAGGTTATAGATACAGGCTGCGTATCACTGTCCATTACATCGTCATTAACATTTTATTTCACCTTTGGGTGTGGTCAATACGTACGGCCCATTGACTTAGTCCTGGGACTGCAACTCAGTCCTGAGGCCGATACGACAGCCGTATCAGGCCTCAGGACTGATATGGAATGAATATAGTTCCCTAGCAATTATAGTATTATCGCATATAAATGAGTTGCAAATTTAAGAAAATAATCAAATGCAAAAAAACGCAGGACATAGCGGGAAATCCATATCGGGAAATCCATATCGTCCCTTGGCTTTGGTATTAGCTTGGTATTCGACCGCGGGTGCTACGCACCCTTGGTCGTATACCTCCGCCGCAGGACGATACGGCTTCCCGCTATGTCCCTTGGTCATTTTTGTCTTAAACTCACCTCCTGTGTTTCCTCCTCCACCGGCGGTGCTGAAACATTGGAGATTGTGGTTTAAAGTTCAACCTAGATTAACAGAATGACGCATCCTGAGAGAGAAAGTATTGTAATCTATATAATATTTGATTGAAACATTTAATAGAATAAAGGGAATCCGGAAAAAAACCCAGAATGAAAGATTATACTATTTTCCAAATGTATAAAAAAGAGATCATTGGTCATTGACAGCATATTTGCACATTTATAAGGAGAATGCAAAGAACCTTCATATCATAAGTGATGTGTTATGGATAAATGAGTCATAAGTAGCAAAATTGATATTTTTCAAACTTAATCCTATAAAGTAGCCTACATTTAGCTACTTTACTAGTAATTGTCCATCCAGAAATATTGGAAACTTTTTGTTTTCAAAAATAAAAATATCAAACTTAAATATAGAAATACTTAGGCCTATTAGCTGTCCCAATGTTTACCATCATTAGAATCTGCTTCGTCTCATCTTTTCAGATACGATGATATCTCAAAATCCATTGTTGCGACTTGTGACTCATTTTCCTGTGACATATAAGGTAACTATGCGCATTCCACTTGAGAGATGCAATAAGTGGGGTGCAATATAATATTTTTATCGTGCGTGTACGAGAAGATACTGGGTGCAGTTGTCAGAAACCCAACACAATTCGCCTTCACCAATCCTCTCAAATAACCCAAATCTAAGACAAAACTGAATTTTGAAAGCAGTTCACCATAACCCAATTTTTGTAATCAAAGCAACACCAAAAATATTCAAATATATACCGAGTATTTTTTATTGAAATTTTGATAAATGTGTAGATATAAAATCGGTGATGTTTAAGTTGGTGGTGTTGAATGCAGGGGGCGTTATAGGGTAACATAATGCTAATTAGGAACGAGGTGGCGCCACAATACAAGCTCATGCAATGTTAATATGCCATCTAGGCTCACAGCCTCAGATATCAGATAAGAATGGTATGCCAGTGTTGGACAAAAAAAAGAATGGTATGCCACTGTTTGGACGCCTACTGCGCTAATGGCTTTCCTGGCTCTGAAGTACGCGTCCTAATGGGATTATAATGGCATAATGTTGTTTAGATCGAGAGGTTTTCCATCAGTTTGGAGGGACTCCCTCATTTCTGAATATATCACTGTGAACAGGCCATCATTCTAATAAACACATAAACAATTCCACTCCTATACCTAGCTGGTATAATGACTAATACATTTGTGAATTACCTACCTGGCACCATCGATTACTGCAAATAGAATAAAAAGTCAGTTTCATTATTCTTTTTAAAAAACTGTTAAATGAAATTGTAAACCAGTTATACATTCCGGTGTCTTCTATGTAAATATCATTTCATTACTTCTTTTAAGTGGCCAGCGCTTGAGAACATCCACGATTGATCATGTGTGTTTTTGTATAACTGTTAAATATGATATTGGTCGTTCAAGAGATAAAACAAAAACTATAAAAAAATGAAATTGTAAATCAATTATACCTTCTGTTGTAATAAATGTAGATGTATATATCTTTTAGGAGGACAATTGGTAGTTGGTTATGCGTATCTTGATAATTTGTTAAATGTCAGCCCAATAAAAGAAAAATCTTTTTTTGAAATGAAAATAATCACACACAAAAACGTGAAAGATTGAATGATAAAATGAACTAAATAAAACTGATTTGATCACTTACAGCAGTTACCACCCACTTCCAAAGCCGCAATTGTACAAGAGCAAGACAGACTCTCAGGATTGCAAAATGAGTTTTCCACGGCGAGACAATCGGTTGATGTGTTGCAGGCCTCACCCAGGCTCCGGCCCCGGCATGTGTCCCCCTGTACATAGTACCCCAGACTACATCCACACTGGCCTGACTCACTGCATACGCCTCCACCTGCACATTTAATAATAATAGATTTGAATTTCCATATCACATTCATATGTGTCATATAAGTATATAATATGTCATGTAAGTGTCACAATGTAAAATTAAAGAGAAAGTTATGGAAAGAGGACCAATCGCTGTGATTATCACAGGTCTTTTGAGTGTCCCTTAAATGTGTAACTACCTTACTTGTTCATAGCGAAACCAATATTGGGTCTGTCAACTACATAGACAGTAAAATGATATGAACCAGTATAATTAAGTGCAAAATCAAATCTTTTGTTCCTGTAGATATGTGTCAAAACAGTTATATACGAACTTAATGATAACAACAATATTGATAATACTAACAATGAAAGTACAGGGTAAAATGGCAAAAGGTATTGGGTACCTCGCACAATCAATCATCAATCTCAATATAATCTACCTGGGGTTTGTAATTATTTATACAGATCAGCAAAGGTCACAAATTCTAGCATATAAACAAATGTCAAGCTCGGGAGCTTCACAAACTATATTGATAAATTGTATGCTACCTCACTGTATAAGTATATTATTGTAATATTATTTTCAAATCTCTCATCAATACTGAAACTTTCTCACCGCTTTTATTGCAAATTTCATTTCGCATTATATCATCTTGTTAGTTTCTACTAGCTCTGTAGAATGGCATGCACTGGAAGACCCGATTCTAAATCTGAAGAGCTGTTATACCTTGTTGTGTCATACCAATAATTTTCATTTTTATATAGCTAGCTCCTTCCTCTATGAAGGCTAGCATCTTGCAAATAAAGAATTTATTATTATTATAATTATTAAAACAGGGAACTCCAATTATAAAGAATCCTGACAAAAAACTGATTTGGCCTACCTGGTAAGGCATTACATTCCTCGGCTAGGGTGCAGTTTTCGCCCACACCCCTGACCTTACAGTTAGGCACAGCCTCTATATAGGCCACCTCACATCTGCACACACCCAGGAAGCAGCGCTGGCCCGTACGGGCAGTACAAGTGAACAACTCATCACATTCCTCATACAGGCCCCGGGGATCACACTCAGACTGTGGGGTGGAGGTACTCGTCCTGTAGGCACCTGCACACACACATACACCTTCCTTACAGTCAGCTCCATTAGTACAGTCAGACTTCCCCTGGCATGCATCCACACCCAGGACCATGGGCCTGCAGTAGGTGTCATTGCGCACCCACCCCCCAGTACAATCCACATATGCAACCTCTGTGTTAGGGTCCTGCTTGCATGTGGTGTGTGGTATGACAGAGCTGCAGTCTTTGTCCGCGTAGCAACTTGCTCCAAGTTCACATAACTCACACTGACCTTTGTAGCTGATAAAAGGAGATGAGCACGTGCATATGTGATCACCGTATACACAAGATATATCCCCAAGAATTGGAGAATTGCACACACAGGAGGAATTGGAGACAGCTGAGCAGTGGTCAGTGTCAGGGGTGCACTGGTCATCCAAACCTCGCCGCCTGCAGACTAACTGCTCGACATCATATGTGTATGACTGTGGATGACATTGGCAGGTCTTGGCAAGGTCACACTTGGTGTCGCTCAATTTACTACAGTCTGCGTCCTGTGTGCATGGCATCCCCACAATCACTCCTGTACAAGTAGAAAGCAGTTTGTCATGATAAAAAAATGTTGAAAGGTGTTACAATGTAAGACATATGGGCAAAATTGTTGAAGGCAACTACATGTTTTGGGGATTTGACCCATTATGGTTTTCTTACCGTTTGTCTCTGCAATTGCACAAGCTTTAGGAAGAATTCGTTGAGCCACGTCTGACAAGTAGTTGAAATCATTGATGTTGAATGTGTAGAGCTCATTGGGATCACTGGCAATATCTACAACAAAGAGTGGATAGTTTGGTTTATTTTACACATTTTATTTATTCAGGGGTGTTGCTCTGGCATAAGCTTTGTGCAAACAGGATCCGGAAATGATCCCGGTCTTCCTCCATTCTCTGAAAGAATTCATGTTACATAATATAACAATACAGTCTCAAAAAGCTTGGGTAAAGTTATTATTATTAATAATAATAATTATTATAAAATATTCTGAAAGTTGTTAATGTACTACTTTTTCAAAAATCATTGCGGGGAAGGAACCAAAGATGAATGGCCTATAGTTTGTTACACCTGTCTTAGTGCCTGCTTTGAGAATAAAAGTGTGACTGGCTTCTTTTAAACTCTCGGGTACACTACTCTGGGTGAGGGACAGGATTAGGTATGGGTAGATGGGATGAGGTGATGAATGTGATGTGGTCAATGAAAGAGGCAATTTATTTGTATTGTATATCTTAAATCAGATTGAAAATTCTCAGCTATTACAACAACAAACCTTGCCAACTTTACTCATGTTGTGACTCATTGTCTGCAGCTGTTATATGTTTATACAAAAATTTGTTGACAGTCAAAGCAACTGACAAAAAATGGCCAACGGTGAGCGATAAGGAGTGAATCTCTCCACAGGAAAATCTCAGAAATATAAATATGGACTTGTGGAATGTAGCAAACACAACCAGACAAATTCCTCCAAAATTGTGGTCAAGTGACTTTCAGATAAATTGGAAAAAGTGTAACAAATTTTTAAATCTTTAGTTTTTAATTGAGCGTAGAGCTTTAAATTGTTAAGTTCAGGAGAAAGAACAATTTCCTAGACCTAACATTGGGAATTGTAAAATTAATGAAAAATTATTGATATTTGGCATTAAGATTGTGTCCTATGTATGCATAGTAGTTTTAGCTTGAACACGTACACCATAAGCTTTCATTCTTACACAAGATTGTAGGCATGATCATAAAGAGCTTTATTAACCGACATATAGAAGTAAGAGCATTTAAAATAAGCTTTCTACCAGACTCTGGCCTACTAAAATGGTGATCTGGCCTTGTCCAAAATGAGTCATTATATTATATTGCTATTACGTAAGTATGACTGGCTATGGTTACTTGTTCAATAGGGAATTTGCATATGCCACTTTGCATGTTTGTTACAGTCCATGCTGGGATGGATTCTGTACACAATAGGAGATTAGCATATGTCATTACGCATGTCTGTTACAGTGCATGGTGGGACGGATTCTCATTGAACCTGACAAAATTTAGCAGCAATTTTATCCAAAATAGGTTGAATATATTTCAACAGATCACTGATGTATTCCAAATGTATGGTGGGAAAGATAAAGATTTGTCCTATCATATCATATCGATATAACGCATGGCAATCTACATTTGAGGACTGGTGTATATTCTGTGATGAACATGTAACGTTTTCTCTAGTTTTCACACTAACATACAAATTGCATTGCAAAATACATTGCAAATTAAGATTCAACATGGCGACTTTGCAAATCCCCTATTGGAATGTGAGTTTGTTTGTAATTATAGAATTGTATAATACATATCTTACAACAGCAAGAATCTCCTGTCATAAATCAATGACACGCAAGATGGATATTAATTGATATCGTTTGACATTATGTTGTTCCCTTAGATTCATGTCATTTTTCCCGGCAAATAATAATAAAATATGTTGGCCTCTTGATAAACCTATCTGGACAGTGCTCTCTGTTTTTCTATTTCATTGAGGATCCCCTCAGTTAATGATGAAAAAAGTTGGAATCTGGTGTGCACCGAAATAAATCATTCAGAGTGAGTGATGTGACGACATCCAAGTCAGATGTTTTGCACCAAGAACAGGCGCAAATCCTTTGATATTGTGCCTTGGAGTCATTCGGATGAGTTGGGAATGAATAAACCACCCTCACAGCTCATGCTTTGATATTTGTTCCCTCTGAAAGCTTCATTCTCAGCTATTATGACCAAAAACATCTTACCAGATTTACTCAGATCATGACTTATGTGACTGAATTTATCAATATTTTGCTGCTGTTATATGTTTATGTAAGAAATGGCAAAGAGAAAGCCGCTGCCAGTGAGTGATAATGAGTGAAACCACCACAGGAAAGGATTCCAGCCATTCTTTCACAACAGCTGAAGACTGTAAGGAGTGAGTGATCAATTTCACACAACAGATGAGGGCTGCAAGAAGCAAGGGATCTATTTTCTTTAGTTAGCAAAAAAATCCGCATTGTGGCTTTGTGGTCGTTGCTAAAGGTGAGAAACAACCACTATAGTCACCTGAGACAGAGAATAAAAAGATTAACAACCTCCATCTCTGGTTCACTAATGGTACATAATCCCTCTATACTTACCCCCTAATTCAGTTTTATCAGCATTGTCTACACCAATGGCGAAGAAGAATATGCCGCTGTCCCTGGCCTCAGTTGCTGCCTGTTTGGTGGCTGATTGACTGGTCGATCTACCGTCCGTCACCATGATTCCTGAAGCACAAACCAAAGTTTGATTCATAATTACCCACTCTTTTATATGAAGTATTGTATCATATATTGTATCATATTAATAATCAGGGCTTGTGCAGCACCTACCTATATTAGTCCTATCAGGTCTTTCTCCATTTGCAACCGTGAAAATTGAGGTCTTCGCCAGTGTTAATGCATAGTCTGTGCGTGTTGTACCCCCTCGTTGGCTTGCTTGGCTAATAGCTTGCAGCACTTCAGTGTCATTATCATAAGTATTGAAATTGAACACAGTTTGTGCGTTTGAACTATATTTGACGAGTGCTATCCTACTATTATTTGGACCAATTGTGATGTTTTGAACGACACTGACGGCGAAAGCTTTCATCAGAAGAAAGTTTGTAGGTGTTATACTTCCTGATTCATCCAGTATCAGTAGAATGTCTGCGGGGAAGGAACAGTCACCCGAAACTGAAATAGAGAAAAGTTTAAGACGATACCCAATTGTTCATTTGTGATGAGTCATTAAAATAAGTCGCAAAAAAGTGGATTTTGAGATCGTCATAATTGAAAAGATGATATACTGCACTAGATATAAAAAAAAGAACCTACAAGGACATCTGGTGAATAAAACATTTTTAGAAATATCAATTTTGCGACTTATGACTCGTTTTTCGAAGACAGCTCTATTTTTTAAAGACATCCTGGGAAATGTTGTTGTACTATTTCACTTTATTTGTCCGTCACATCACATTTGGTGTTCAGACAGGTATACATATATTCCCGAAGCCTGTTGCAAGAAAACAATATCCTTACTTAGAATTATCCCTTGTTCAGTTATATAGGAAATTCCCAGTGTAGCAACACAAATTAGCATTGCCTCTATAGCTAACTCCTTCCCTAAACTTTCTTTACCAGCTGCTTAGCAAGGAACATTTTAACTAAGGACTTGTTATGCGACAGACCCCTACCGATTTCTCAAGCGGTGAACACATCTGACTAGAACTCAATAGTGACTTAAGGAAAAGGAACCAAATAAAACAACACCCAGGAAACGTGGGTACTTATGACTCCCGTTGATATTTTTGTCGTGAGATAATCTCTCCATTGTTTTGTAAGCCGCAATCAAATGCGTCTTGATGCGGGCCAAGCGCGGGATTAAGGACACGGCCAGGCGGAGGAATGCCGTAAACCTGGTTATTGATCTTGTATTTTTATATTTAGCATGTTTATCGACCGTGTCATCAACAATCGAGATACAAAGAGTCACGTATGAAATACATTGTTAGATAACTTGTGTATATTTAGATTTAGCTACGTGCTAAAACTTCCAGTAATATTCTGTATGTTAAAAACTTGACACATGCATACTCAAGGTAGGACGAATACCGGTCGCAATGATTGAGATTACTTTGGAAAAAGAATTATCTGAATAAAGCTTTAATCTATGAATATTGTCATTAAATACATATTGTCACGCCTAAAGGTTCACGGGTGGTATAATTATTAGAGATGTGGAATAGCCATGGTCTTCCACCCACTGCTGTGTCTAACTATACATATTAATGGTACTGCATGCCTTAATTGTTGTGGCTTATGATGGCTAATCTATACCTATAAACATGCATGCTATACTAGTTGTAAACTATACACAGTTGTTTAAAGCGGCATTCTCAGCTATTTCTACAAAAATAAATCTTACCAAATGTTATTATTATGACGTAAATGACTGTATCCATCAATATATTCTGCTGCTGTCATATATTTATAAATACAAGTGTTACTCATACTATGACTTGATTTATAGGACTGAATTTATCAGTAGTCTGCTGTTGTTATATGTTTATACAAGAATTTGAAGTCAAATCGGTCAAGAAATAATGACTTTTAGATGGGTAATAAAAAGAACAGAACAACCAGTAGAAAATGTAGTTTCTGATCGATGTTTTAATAAGGGGTTATCGTGCTTTTTTCTTGGTCTCGTAAAATGCGTTACGAAAGTTGGAACTACTAGTGTAATGTGTTACAGAATAATGAGTCTTAATTCGCAAAATTGATATTTTGCAAAGTGTTTTATCCACAGGAACCCTTACCCGGAATGTTTTTATTTATTGGTTGTTTAGCGCTGTTCGTAGCATAACTACACGTATCAAATTTCAAGCATGTGCTGACGTTATCCCAAGGAGTATATTTACTACTTCACTTGTGATTGACCGTCCAGAAGTATCTGTTAAAATATGGTCTCATCATCGCTGAATATCATGAGAGTTTGGTTACTTTAAGAGTAATATCTTTTTAGATATGATGAGCTCAAAATCGTTTTTTTGCGACTTGTAACTGATTTTTTTGTGACATATCACAATTACACCATTAAGGAAGTAATTAGTGTTCTCTGATTAGTCTCATAAAGACGCCAAAATATTTACACGTGTACGTACAAACAACTGTCACGGTTTGATGTAATCCAATAATGATGGCAATAAATCCATGGATGACTTTCATTTTGGATGATGATTGTGTTGTCGGAGAACGAAAGAAGAAATCCGAAATGTTTTCCTTTTCAGCTGTAGCTTGTGTTCCTTGTGGCACCGGTCACGACGCGTGCGATTGTGTATTGTTCAATACTATGATTGGCCAGCCAATTTATACATGGAACCCTAGTTGAGGCTACCAGTGTTAAGTAGCGGCCAGCTGTGGTGCCTTACAAGGGTCAGATTTTCAGAAAATGTACAATTTAACTTCGCCAATCTCCTCAAATAACCCAAATTTTAGACGAAAATAAAGTTCAAAATACAGTTCAACCTAAAATCAATGCAATGCCGAATATACTCGAGTTTACCTAGTATTGACCAAATTGCATTCTAATTCAGCAGAATTTCCTAAATGTGTACAGCTGCCAATTGTACATTTTCGGAGAATCTGACCCACAAGCATGATGTAGGTCATTGGAAGAAATTAGTAGTAGATTTCCTAACAAAGGAGCGGTTCCAAAAGCTTTCCTTGGTTATATAGAAGGGTGAAATCGCCTGAGAATGCACAATTCGCCTTCACCATGCAATCCTCTCAAATAGCCCGTATTTAATTCAAAAATGATGTTCAAAATACAGTTAAACGTAACCGAACAGAACGTTTGATTCAACGCAATACTTGGATATATATATACCTTTGTATTTAACATTTTTCGGTCGAATTTAGCAGAATTTAATCAATATGTAGAGCTGGTGAGTGTACATATTCTGACGATCTGATCCATATATGGGTGAAGTCTGCTCAACTGCATGCCATAATGGTGGGCGGGAGAGATATTGTGTAACTTATAATATAGTCCAGGAGATCGGGGGTTTGACCTAGGACAAATTGCAACAGAAGGTTTTTCAACGGTTTTGGGTAGTATGAGTGCCCCTTATTAACATACTAAAAGTCCCGGAAAATCTAGGTGGGGGAACATGCCCAAAATCGCAAAAAAACAAAATGGCCGCCCTAAACCTTTGAAACCCCATAACTTGGGGTAAAATTAACATACAATCAAGTGTGAATATATTTTTCCTATGTTTTGAGGCATGGAGAATCCATTCAAATATGAATAAAATCAGTATAATCAATATTTAGAAAGTTATTCTACTGATACAGCAAATAAATGAACAAAAAAACTCCATCAAATGCATGCTGTGGAGTAAAACATCTAATTTAGGTTGTTAGGTTGTATTCCAAACTATAATGCAAACATGTTCAATACTAATAATTGTCACAGTCAGAAATGGAATAAAGACCAGTGCTGTAAAAAAATATCAATTTGCCCATCATCTAATGCAACTGTCATGTCTTTTTATTGTCATTGTTAGCACCTGAGCTCTTTGTATATTCACCATTGCACATTTGTCCACAAGTTGGAGTTTACTCCAAGCTTTTCTCAAACTGTCTCAAACTGTTGTATTCACTCTAACAGTTGCAGTGAATAATTGTGTAATAGTTGTTCATGGGCAGGAGACAATGTTGGTAGATACAGGTAAAAATTGTCCATCTGTGAAGTTCCTTCCCCAGTCTGTACTGGAAGAAGGTGAACAAGATTCAAGTAGTTGGTAGGATATGTGATATGTAGATTGACAGTGAGTAGTTGTATGACTGGTGTAACATACAAAATAATTAAGTACTTTTCACAAATTTTCTTATACCAAAGTGGATGCAACTTAGATTGTACCAATGCCAATACAATTTTCTCCAGATTTGGCTATATCCTTTTTGAATGTCCTGTCACTGGAAAACATTTAAACTTTCTTTGTAGTACAGCTATCTTATTAAAGAATGCCTTTTCCATGCCAAATGTTATGTCATGATCTGCTGTCACATGGATAAAGAACATTCTGCAGACTTGAACTCCTAGATATTTCTTTCCATCATTCCAAATTCTTTACCCTCTTTGTTGCTAAGAAATTCATAAATACACCACTGAATGCTGATGGGAACATGGTTGAGGAAAAGGCCAATTCAACAGAATATAAGGCCCCACCTCACTGATCTAACTCCTATGTTCATATGTGATACTCTGAAAACACCCATTCCAATGATCTATGAGCAGCAAGATAATGAGGACCTCTGCCTAAATTTTCCTTGATTACACCCACAGTCATGTGAAAGCAATAATATCATACTCATACATGAACCCTACAACCAATTCATTGACAGATCCATCACAGCAGAATTATTCTGATGTTCTGAGGCACTTCTTGTAGCCAAGAAAGAGAAGTTTGTTTTCAAACTTTAAAGATCTTGTTATAGTATGATAATATATTTAGTATGCTTAGCAGATTTCTCAAAGAGAACAGGGCTTGCAGTCCAAATCAGAAATATTTCCTGTACCATTCAGTGAATGAAGAAGGATCCATTTGCATCTCCAGAACACAAGTGAATTAAAATGAAGGAATGAGTTTCATATACATGTATGTGCATGATAAGTTCCATGTTGTTCGATAAAGTATTCAGTCATGGTTGGTACTCTCAACTGTTGCTGTAGTTGAGTAAGCACTAAGTCTGTTCATTGAAATCAATGGATGCATGATAAAGTATTCAGTCATGGTCTGTACTCTCAATTGTTGCTTTAGTTGAGCAAGCACTAAATCTGTTCATTGAAATCAATGGATGCATGACAAGAGGAAAAAGTATGACTGAAAACTGTATAGCCCATACCCTTTAAATGTTGATATGGACAATTCCATTCAGGAACTGGACAATTCAGGATATGGACAATTCCATTCAAGAACACTGCTCAATAGTAATAATCCAGGTGAGTAATTTAAGAAATGATCACAATCAAGAGTAAAATGAGGCCACCCTCATGTCTGAAGAGACTTTAGGTCGAGACCACACCCAATATCTCTATATTAATAAGGTTGTATTTAAAATACGAAATAATATTGAGAGAACTCTTGAAATATAATATATTTTTCATTTGGGACAAGCACCTATGGAGGGCATAAGGATTGAATATAGTATTGAATGAACCCTAATTTGTTTCAATACCTCAGGATCACAAGTAAATTTAAGATTTTGTGGCAACATTGGGTTTTGAGCTAAAGTAGGCTACTAACCTCATGCACTGTTTCAGGAAGCAAATTACTTTAGCATGCCAGAGGCCCTTTGGACATCTACTAGGGGTTGGGGCGAAAGATAAACAGGCAATTTTCATTTAGGTCCTAGATAAGAGATTCTTTGATTTAGATATCCCCCTAGCAACAAGACAAGCACAAGTTCATTGCAGGCTAATAAAACAATGGTAACTTACTGTGAGGGTTATGGCAATCCAAGGGTATGCAATAACCAGTTGAGACACATTAAGTATTTTCCGTCAGCAGAAAAGTATAGTTTTTAAGCTGTTTACCAACATGCCTAGATTACAAAAGAATGCCTAGGTGTTTTCCAATAATGCAACTTCCACAAGAATGTAAAAACAAATGAATAATGAAAATGTCAATCAAATCTGGATCAACTCAGAAGTAAGACATACTAGAGAAACACTTGTTCTTTGTGATACACACACTTGCTGTCTCCAACGTATGTACTTGCAACAAATCCACTTATAACATATCCTACCACCTACTGCTAATAAGGACCACAGCCATAGAGTATATCACCAAATTCACTTAGAATGTTGTTCACCTTCTTCCAGTACAGACTGGGGAAGGAACTTCACAGATGGACAATTTTTACCTGTATCTACCAACATTGTCTCCTGCCCATGAACAACTATTACACAATTATTCACTGCAACTGTTAGAGTGAATACAACAGTTTGAGACATTCTTCCAGAAAGAAAAGCTTGGAGTAAACTCCAACTTGTGGACAAATGTGCAATGGTGAATATACAAAGAGCTCAGGTGCTAACAATGAAATTAAAAAGACATGACAGTTGCATAAGACAATGGGCAAATTGATATTTTTCATAGCACTGGTCTTTATTCCATTTCTGACTGTGACAATTATAAGTATTGAACATGTTTACATTACAGTTTGGATTACAAAAATATGTTATCCAATGGCCTTGGTCATGAATGAATTTACACAATTTGAATTAGATGTTTTTACTCCACAGCATGCATTTGATGGAGGTTTTTTGTTCATTTTTTTTCTGTATCAGTAGAATAACTTTCTAAATATTGGTTATATTGATTTTATTCATATTTGAATGGATTCTCCATGCCTCAAAACATAGGAAAAATGTATTCACACTTGATTGTATGTTAATTTTACCCCAAGTTATGGTATTCCAAAGTTTTAGGGCGGCCATTTTGTTTATTTGCGATTTTGGGCATGTTCCCCCACCTAGATTTTCCGGGACTTTTAGTATGTTAATAAGGGGCACTCATACTACCCAAAACCGTTGAGAAACCTTCTGTTGCAATTTGTCCTAGGTTCAGCCCTTTTTTTGCTCCCATCTCCTGGACTAATAGTGATTAAATGTGACTGTACCTTGATTGTGCCAAACATAATTATATTTGGATTTTTTTTAAATATAAAAAAGTAGCAAAATGTACAATTTGTAGCTCTACTCAATAAGTTTATTCTACTTAATAAGGCTGAAACAAGGTAAGTTTAAAAGTAAGAGTATATATTTGTTATTATGCTGATTCAACTAATCTGTTTGGTTCTGTTGAACTTATTTAGAACCTCGTATTTGTCTTAAATTTGAAGTGAAGGTGAATTGTACTTATTTAGGCGACTTCACCTATATAATTGAGCAAATGAAAATATTGGTAATTTAGACCTTAGTTGTCAGCGTTGATATGTTTACATCTTTAATATAAGCAATCCATTTGCAATTCTTATCAATAAAAATAGATATTTTGTACTTCTCCTTCGATCTCCTTTTAATTTTAAAAACTTCAAATAATACCATACAACGTATCTTAATTAGCTAGAGTGTCAACCTCTGAAGTCACCTGAAAATGCACAATTCACCTTCAGCAATCTTCTCAAATAACCCCCATTTAAGACAAAATGAGGCTTAGAATTCAGGTAAACATGATGCACATATATCTTCAATCAATTCAAAGCGAACTTTATGCTAATGTATTCTTAGTACCTATCAATTGTCCAGCCTAATTCATCGGAATTTATTAAATGTGTAGAGCTGGTGATTGTACATTTTCTGGCGTCCTGTCTGGGTTTCTAAATATTAATGGCAGCTCTACACATTTACTAAATATGTAGAGCTGCCGGTTATATTGAACTTAATTTTGAAACTAATTTTTGTCTTAAATTTTTATTTTAGAGGAGTGGTGAAGGTGAATTGTACATATTCTGACGTCCAGGCCCATATAATTATATTCATGTGAAAAAGTAAATATTGACTATAAATACTATAATATCATTTGTTCAACCTATTTCCCGCAGAATTGACTAAATGTGTACAGCTGCCGATTATACATTTTCCGACGATCTGAGCCATATGTATTATGTTCATGTGAAAAGGTAAATACCCGGACCTAGACCTAATCCTTTCTTCGTGAATCTACTGACATTACAGTGGCAGGTACAAGGCCTACGAGACGCAAATATTATGGCTGTTACTATATTATTTGTCATCATTTTTCCCAGCTCAAGGTATAAGCCTAATATTGGAGACGTATTGGAGACGCATATAATATATCTGGGCAAAGTCGCCTAAAATGTACTCTTTGCCATTTTTCTGCCCATTTTCCCAAAATAATGTGTAGCTGTTGGGAATTGTACATTTCCTTACGACCTGATCCATATGACTAGGATCTCATAAATACATGTGATTGATGGAACCTTATACTTTATTCTGTATTAACTTTATTAAATGTGTGTAAATTAATCAACAGCTTGTTACATTGTTTCATGATTGTAAAATTTCTAAATATTTAACTCTGTTCTAGTATTTTTAAGTAAGGGTATAAACGGTAAAAATATGAGAAGCGTGGTAGTTTACTGAATCCCAGAATAAATGTTCAACGTTCTATTTCAGGAAACCAATATTTAGACTGGTGTATTTGTGCTTAGACCGGGAAAATCAATAAATGATTGTAAAAGAGATTCATATAAGAAGATTATATTTTAAGATTTTATTCCCATAAAGATTACATCAGAAAAGGACGATTCCTTCTGCCAAAACAGATTTCCAGGGTGTCCCAAATTATAATAAATTGTAGTAAACAAGTCAGATACAATACAATACATTCATCATTGATTTTTTTTTATAAATTTCTTATGTGTTGAAGTATTATTTAATGTCAACAACAACGATAAATAGATAAAATGCATAAATGCATAGATAAAATCATTAATTCTGTTACATCTTCATAAACCTACTCCCCCTCGTTTGGGGCGATACCATAATCCGTTACCATAGCAACCAATATCCCAGCATCATAACAAACATCACTGTCCTAGGCTAGAAATAAAATGTTTATTTTTTTACTCCAGCCCCACCCAGACAAGTTTTTTGTTTTCCCGACTTCCATTAGTTCTTCCTAATTCACTAGCTGTACACTATTGCTGGGGTCTTCCTATAGCTGTACAATATTGCTGGGGTCGTGAACCTACTCTATCTACACAAGGATAATCATTGGATCGAAGTTAATCTCTACATGAAGTGTTTAAAGCTGCATTCTTAGCTATTACGACGAGAAATATTACCAAATTTATTCATATTATAACTTGTGGGACTGAATCGGCCGAGACAAAAGGACTGCCTATGACCAATAATGTATAAGTGAAAGGATTTTGGTGCGTCTCCGAAATATAAATGTGGACATCTGTGAAGCCTTTTGTGAAGCCATATAGCAAAAACAACTGCGTGAAAATCCTCCAATATTTTGGTTTAATGACTTTTAGATGAGTTGGAAAAGAACGGAACAAAAAGTAGAAAATCTTCCGTTTTTGTCCTATGTTAGCTGATACAGTCTAGGCTCAAAGTTTCTCAGATAAGAATGGTATGTCAGTGATTGGGCGCCTACTGCACTAATTGCTTTTCTGGCCTAGGAGTATGCGTCCTAATGGGAGTACAATGTGACATCATGCCGTCCTAATGGGATTATAATGTCATTTTGCGGTTTGTAGCGAGAGGCTATCCCTCAGTTTAAAGGGACTCTCTCAACTCTGAGCCTAGATTGGACAGTGCAGCTTTAAGAAGTAACGGTTTCCAAAATACTTTTTTCAGATGAGATATATGCTCCAGATATGGACCCTCGTTATCTAATCATATTTGTACATCATATTTGGGCTAGATAAAACTAAGTGTTTATCGGTTGAAATCCAAATGTATATTAAACTATTCTCGACGAGACCTACTCATTCAACTGTGTGGATTTGAGGTTCCATGTTGTAAGTAGAATATATAGTTGACCTATTCAGAACGAGAAAGAAGCTTTATATTTGCACTTTACAAACACTTTAGTGTATTTTAACTAAATTGTTTGTTTAGTAGGATTCAACTAAGTTTTAAAGGAAACCAAGTAGTGCAAATGTAAGTCAACCTTATTCTAGTTGTTGAGATGATCATAACATTTCTATTATTTATAGTTTGTAGGTAAACGTTGTGGAAGCAAGTTTGGACATGGGGATGTTTCTGCGTGTTGCCTTGACCATTGGCGTGGCTTCACTCGCATTTTACTTATACAGTCCGGCCCCATCAGACGTGGAGAATAAATTTGCGTTTGGCCAGCTTCGCACTATGTTAAAGATAGCGACCGACATCGGAAAGGTAGCCCTAATAACTGAATCTAATTTCAAAATAGAATAAACACAATGCAGTCTAGGCTCAGAGATAAGAGAGCTCCTCAAAACTGAGGGAAAACCTCTCCAGTCTAGGCTCAGAGTTGAGAGTCCCTCCAAACTGAGGGAAAGCTCCAAACCGCAAAATGTCATTAGAATCCCATCAGGACGTCTACTCCAGGGTCAGTAAACCCATTAGCGCAGTAGGCGTCCAATCACTGACATACCATTCTTAGATCTGATCTGAGAGGCTCTGAGCCTAGACTGAATGCCTAAATACATTGTGCGAAATAAATGAATATTATATATAATTTCAGTTTTGTACTATTGTTTGTTGAATTTCATAACCATTTGTTTTTTAGAATCTCATAAACCCATACGGTTCTTTATTCAAACAAATTTACACTTCTTATCTTAGACGTTATATTAAGTTGTCTGTCATTCATGTATACCGGCAATACACATTAGGATTAGTGGCAAAGTCAAACAAAATTATTTCTCTTACCAACAGGCAGCTGAACTTTTTGGTATTTCTGATGCGCGGGTTGTCGTACGGAAATTGTTTGATGTGCTACTAAGTTCCCCACTACACTTTGAAAATGGCATCAATGAGGACACTGAGAATATACGTGTGACAAACACAACATTTGATGGTGTAAACGTGTGGGTGGTCACTCCTCATGCCAAGGATGAGAAGGCTCTGAGAAAGGGCCTCGTCTACTACCATGGTGGTGGGTATGTTGTTGGATCAGCACAGGGATATTTCCCCACCGTTGCAGAAATGGCTTTGAGGACAAATGCAGTTATTATCATTGTTGAATACCGATTGGCACCTGAACACCCGTCTCCTGCAGCACTGGATGATTGTTATGCAGCTACAAGGTCTATTTTTCATGTTATGTGAATTTTATAACTCAATTTAACAATCTGTTCATCCCCCATCTGGCCCTGCCCAGGTTGTTTTTCATAAGTGCAGCCGGTAGGAGGAGACTCCAGCTGACTCACTGGCTACCAATAATGTCCCAAACCCAAAATAGACTGCTATAGACCTGCTAGTTAGTAGATGAAAAAAAATCACCAAAATAGGGTGAAGAATGCCAGAGTGACCAGTGTCACACCTGACCAATACCTTTGCGCCATGTCCCGGTCAGTTAGTTATCTTCCCTCCCCTCACCCTCCCACTCTTTTTTTTTTATTTTTAAAACATTGCAACTTTATTCAAAATTCCTGCCAACTGGGCTTTTACAAATCTATCGCTCTTGTGTCGCTTACCTCAATTCTTAGCATTGTTTCATACTTGCGATAATTTTTTACCACACTGTTTTAAAAATGTTTGGGTTTTCTGACATTTTTCTACACCATTGCCTGCTAACACAGCCAGGCCAACATACAAGGATCTAAGCAAATAGCTAGCTGACAACATTTTCCTACAAAAACCAGCTCAACATTAAAAAATCCAACATCATCCCTTAGAGAGGCGATCACTCAAATCGCGGATATAAACTCTCCATTTTTCCCCCTCCCCCCTTTCTTTTGGAAAACTTTCTCTCCATATTGGATGGCTCTAAATTTTTTAACCGACTCCAAATATCATTTTTAAAAAATAACCTCTGCCTATGAATATAATTCTTGGCTTGGATAAACAACCAATTCATAAACTTGTACACATTCCCACTCTCCACCGTCCCCAATAGAATTGGAGTTGGTGTTACAATATTTGGAACGATGTCATGAAATCTTTCATATATCCATTCCCCTATCCGGAGCCAGAAGGCTTTAACCTTCTTGCACCAGTAGAAGAAATGTAAAATGTCGTCCTTATGAAATTCTATGGAGAATCAGCCCTTGTGGACAATCCAGTTGAAAAATAGCATTTTAAAAGCAATCACATGCCTGAATTAATCCCAATGAGTGAAATGGAATTGTTGTAATTTATCTATGTACATATTAGTCACTTAGCAACATATCCCATCCATAGTTACCATTAGTAAACAGTTGTGGAAGTTGGTGCACCAATTAGCTCCTCATAAGTAGGGTATTGGTTAAGTATCTATAAAATGGCATCACTCCTGTAGAATAAAATTTCTTTTTTATTTTATTTTTAGAGTTGAATTCTATCGTTCATGATGTGCTGAAAATAATGAGATTGAGTGGCATTTTTTATATTCAATATTTCGGCCATTTTGGGCCACTTAGCAACATATCCCATCCATAGTTACCATAGGTGCTGAAGAAGATGAGAATGGGCGGCATTTTTCATTTTCAATATTTCGGCCATTTTGGGCCGAATTTATGCAAATTAGCTGAAATCTGATTGGCTGAGAAGGAACCGTCAGATATCTATGTGAGTTTTAGGGATATTTTGATTTTGATGGCACCTTCCCCCACTAAATCGACCCCAAGGAATTCAATGATATCCATGAAATTGTTCTATCTGCCTTGGTTGATAAGCAACGAGGTATTGCCATGGTCACAAATGTAATTCTATTGAAAATCTGCCTCTTGTGTAAATCCATTTGAGAAATAGCATTTTAAGAGCCATCACATGCCTGAATCAACCCCAATGAGTCAAATGGAAGTGTTGGAATTCTTCTATGTATTACATTAATCCCCCAGCAACAGATTCCTCCATAGATACCATTAGTATACAAGTTTGAGAAATGGCGCATCAAATAGCTCCTCATGAGAGGGTAATGGTCAATTTCATCTAAAATCACTCCTCTACAATCAAATTTATTTTTTATTGTATTTTATCTTTAGAATTAAATTCTGTATTTTAAGGGATGCTGAAATTGATGGAATTTTGCAGCCTTTTCTTTTTTCAACATTCTAGCCATTTAGGGCCCTATTTAAATAAGCTGAAATTTGATTGGCTGATACAGAAACAGCTCATATCTCAGTAGGTCTTAGAGATAAAATTAGGGAATTGCTGTCCACCATTATATCCTCTATATTGCTGCATAATCCCAATTATACCCTCTATGTTGCTGCATATCCCCTAGTATACCCTCTATGTTGCTGCATATCCCCTAGTATACCCTCTATGTTGCTGCATACCCCCCATTATACCCTCTATATTGCTGCATATCCCCATTATATCCTCTATGTAGCTGCATATCCCCCATTATACCCTCTATGTTGCTGCATATCCCCCATTATACCCTCTATGTTGCTGCATATCCCCTAGTATACCCTCTATGTTGGTACATGAACCACATTATACCCACTATGTTGCTGCATATCCCCATTATACGTTCTATGTTGCTGCATGACCCCCATTACACCCTCTATCTTACTGCATATCCCCTATTATATCCTCTATGTTGCTGCATGACGCCCATTATACCTTCTATGTTGCTGCATATCCCCTAGTATACCCTCTATGTTGCTACATGAACCACTTTATACCCTCTATGTTGCTGCATATCCCCCATTATATCCTCTATGTTGCTGCATGACCCCCATTATATCCTCTATGTTGTTGCATATCCCTAATTATATCCTCTATGTTGCTGCATGACCCCCATTAACCCTCCATGTTGCTGCATATCCCCCATTATACCCTCTATGTTGCTGCATGACCCCCATTATACCCTCTATGTTGCTGCATATCCCCTAGTATACCCTCTATATTGCTGCATATCCCTATTATATCCTCTTTGTAGCTGCATATCCCCCATTATACCCTCTGTGTTGCTGCATATCCCCCATTACATCCTCTATGTTTTTGCATATCCCTAATTATATCCTCTATGTTGCTGCATGACCCCCATTATACCTTTTATGTTGCTGCATATCCCCTAGTATACCCTCTATATTGCTGCATATCCCCGTTATATCCTCTTTGTAGCTGTATATCCCCCATTATACCCTCTATGTTGCTGCATATCCCCCATTATACCCTCTATGTTGCTGCATATCTCCTAGTATACCCTCTATGTTGGTACATGAACCACATTATACCCACTATGTTGCTACATGACCCCATTAACCCTCCATGTTGCTGCATGACCCCCATTATACCCTCCATGTTGCTGCATATCCCCCATTATACCCTCTATGTTGCGACATGAACCACATTATACCCTCTATGTTGTTGCATATCCCCATTATACCCTCTATGTTGCTACATGAACCACATTATACCCTCTATGTTGCTGCATATCCCCATTATACCCTCTATGTTGCTGCATGACCCCCATTATACCCTCTATGTTGCTGCATATCCCCTAGTATACCCTCTATGTTACTACATGACCCCCATTAACCCTCCATGTTGCTGCATGACCCCCATTATACCCTCTATGTTGCTGCATATCCCCCATTATACCCTCTATGTTGCAACATGAACCACATTATACCCTCTATGTTGTTGCATACCCCCATTATACCCTCTATGTTGCTACATGAACCACATTATACCCTCTATGTTGCTGCATATCCCCATTATACCCTCTATGTTGCTACATGAACCACTTTATACCCTCTATGTTGCTGCATATCCCCCATTATATCCTCTATGTTGCTGCATGACCCCCATTATACCCACTTTGTTGCTGCATGTCCCCTAGTATACTCTCTATTTTGCTAAATGTCCCCCATTATACCCTTTATGTTGTTGCATATTCCCCATTATACCCGCTCGTGGCATTAAAACCAAAATATCTCAAAAACTCACTGAGATATGGGTTGATTCCATCACAGCCAATCAGATTTCAGCTTATTTGCATGAACATGGCCCAAAATAAGGCTGAAATATTGAAAGTAAAAAAGGTCGCACAATCTATTAAATTTCAACATCTTTAGAAACGTTGATTCCCAGCCAAGAAAGAAAATAAAGAATACAAATTTATTCGAGACAAGCTGTATAGTATTATGTTGGGTATAACTGACCAATATGGTCTAAACTGATGTTAATGAGTTCTTTGTATGCTCCTCCAGAGGGCCTTATGGCTATACCATTTTCCACTACAATATGCTAATGGTAACCAAGGAGGTCGTCTGTTGCTAAGCGACCAATATATAACAAATTCAAATAACCCTTGTTCTACCTTTTTGGACTAATATAGGTGGTGGATGCAAATAAAATTTCTCAAATTTCTCAAATGAATTGACACACAGGGCTCAGTTTGATTGGAATTGTACATGTATTTGTGACCATGGAAATACCTCGTTGCTAAGCAACCAAGGCAGATAGAAGAATTTCAAGGATATCATTGAATTCCTTGGGGTCGATATAGTGGGGGTAGGTGCCATCAAAATCAAAATATCCCTAACACTCATGGAGATATGGGCCAATTTCTTCTCAGCCAATCAGATTTCAGCTAAATTTCAGCTAAAATAGGGCCCAAAATGGCCGAAATATTGAAAATAAAAAATGCCAGGCAATCTCATCGTTTTCAGCACCCTTGAAACCCCCTATATCAATTGAGAAAATAAAATAAACATTGATATTTAAAAAAATGGCCATAAGGGACTAAACAGTGACGTGGACCGCGGCGTGTACTTTGGACCTTAGAAGGGCACTCATGAGTGTGTGGCGGGAAGAAAGGTAGTTGGGCTGTAGTTGGGCCTCTGACTCGGTATAGGGGGCGTGGCAGATGTATGTCTGAATAAGACTTCCAAAATAAATTCCAAACTTTGCAAAGTTTAAGCCAGAATTTTACAAGGGAATCCCGACTAGGAAAAACAATACCAGGGCTCATCTGACAAAATCTTAATTTTATAACATTCAGATTGTATGCGTTCGAATATTATAATTATATGTCATGCTAATATATCCACCTAATCTTCAAACATGGTGCTTTCAATTAAAACTGACTCCTATCAAATTGATTTCGCTACAGATATTTCTTTACTCATGCCCGTGAATGGGGTGTGGATGCACACAACATAGGCGGTGCTGGGGACAGCGCTGGAGGAAACATGGCCGCTGTCATTTCGTTGAAATTTCGAGATGTAGGAGGGCCTCACCAGTTTGCCTATCAGATTCTGATATATCCATGGACACAGGTAGGGTATAATAGAGGTTTCCATGTCCCCATCTTGAATGGGAGTACACAATGTGCCGTAGATGAGGGGCGGTTTCTATTATGTACAAAGTTCCCTTTTAATTTTCTGAAAACATTTATAAAATGTCTTCACAATCGGTGATGATTTGAGAATATCTGCTCAGCAGAAATGCGTGTTTTCAATATTTCATCTAAATTAAATTTAGATTGAGCCAATAAACTTGTAAACAACATAGGCTAGACACAATCTAACCCAATGACATTCTTGGTCCGTATCTCAACGTTATGGTCCAGTCGTTAGACTTTATTACTTTATTCCACAATTTGGCCGTGAGAGTGAAGTATATATTGGATATAGTTCACTCTCACGACCAGTGAAGTATTTTTGGCTCATACGCCCATCTATCATGTGAAGTATTCATAATGTGAAGTATTCGGTGGACAAAACGCACCTCGTAAGCCAAGTAACAACTCGGCCTACAGCCTCTTTGCTTCTGGGCTTACTCGCTGCGTATTGTCCACCAAATACTTCACACTATAGTAATCTTACTATAATACGAACTGACATTATCTAAGCGTATGGCAAATGCGTAAATGATAAACATCCCAAACATCCCAAATATTATGTATAGAACCATTGTACCATTCTAGAGTAATTATAATGTATTAGGCTAAGCGTTCTACCGCGTGGATATACATTCTACATGCCATCTTGATCTTGATTCGCATGGAATTATGGGAGTTGTATGTCAGTGTAAAATCTATCGAAAACATGTTATGTTCAGCATGGAATATGTATCGGTGCTCCATAGGTAATTGCACTAAATAATGCCCATGGCATGAACACTTATAGAAATATAAAAGTCTACCCTTCAATCCGCAATATGTAACTTATAATTTGGTATACTTATAATTTTAGAGCTAAACTTGAGTTTTAATTTGCTTTTTCAAAATTGAAATCACTGATGTAGCCAAGGCAACCAACTAAGCATACCTATGCTCCATTCTTTGGTATGTCATCACTCTGGCCATATTTTGGGCTATATTCGCCATTTAACTAGTATTCCAATTGAGTTTAAATTAGTTTAATTTGCTTTCATTTCTTCCTAGAGCCACTTATATGAGAATTTGATATCTACAATACATCATGTCATCAATGGAATTTGGACATCAGCTTTATAAAATAATCTAGGAGGTCTATAATTCTGATTACAGACAATATGTTTCCTTATCTCCGATGTCTCCCCAAACCATGCCGAAATTGGTCATTTTTAACCATTTCGACCCTCGACTCATACTCTGTTTATTCCTCGTGAAAATATTGTAATCACAGGTGTGATATATCAACAGGCGTTGATCGACAATTTTTCAGGAAATGGGAGAGATTTGATTGCACAAGATCCTTACTTTTTACAATTTAAACATTCTTCTGAAACAGTTGCCATGGCAACTTGACCATCATACATAATTTCTAGGAAGTGACAGGTGTAACAAACTGTTCCCCACATTGTAATCTCTGATAATATATATTCTTTTTCAGACCTTGTCTAAAAAAAATAAAAAGCTATTATGGTCCAGTGGGAGGAATGTCTGGAAACATAATGTTTATGGGCCTTATTAAGCGACTTGACTTTTATTTTATAGTATGGGTATAAATATATACATAAATAAATGACACAAGGGAGTATAACAGATCATTGATGAATGTATTCCAGGCAATCAATTTCCGAACGCCATCTTACGATGAAGAGGGAACATACATGGTATCCCTGATGAAGAAAGAAGGAATGGGTATGTTTACTGTATCCTACATAGGCATTGATCGACAATATATCCCACAGTTGATGGACAACCGGCATGTCACCTTAGCAACATGGCGTCGGTATTCACAGTATTTTCAGGGGCTTTTCCCTGAAGGCAAGACACCCCAAACACATGGAGATAACGTGAATGAGGAATTAGCTAAAGAAGTAGAAGTCATGATAACTAACCCGTACAACTTTCCATTAATGGCGGATGATTTAACAGGAGTGCCGCCAGCTTTAGTGGTGACCGTCAGGTACGACACAATAAGGGACGATGGAATCCTGTATGCTAAAAGACTGAGGGATGCGAATGTAGATGTGGAGCATTATCACGACATGCTGTGTTGGCATGCTGCCTTCAGTATGTCTGTAGGTGATGGGAAGGTAGATTGTGGGGTGAGGATGCTGGAACGCGTAATTTCTTACATCAATGACAGGAAATGATTATGTTTTAAATGTAACATGCTGATGTATGTATGACACCTACCAGCCCGAGAGGATGAGCCACCGGCTCTGTAATAGAAAGGATAATATTTGCATAGAAGAAAAAGATAAATATAAACTATTGTTTGGGAACTTTGAACTGTAATTACCACACAATTATACAGATCTATAAGGTGAAGATAATTGATAGAAGAGTTCAAGTTTCTTTGGATGTGTGTTAGAACTGTTGAAACGTATCACAGCAAGATTTCTGTACACACAATCTAAGAAGTGTTATATGCACCCATTTCGCTGTGTGGAAGAATTTATGTAGATTCAAACCTTTCTCACTCTTCCTGTTTGGGGTGTTGTATGTGTCTGTGTGTGTGGGGGGGGGGGGGGGAGTCTAATTTCTATTTCCCTTTTATATATAAACATATATTTTTAAAAAGTTGGTTTGGAATTGAGATACTGTTGAAACGTAATGTAATGATAATTGTATCTTGGAGACTATTCTGGTACTTAAGAAATAAAGGGAGTTTATCGACTCCACTGAAAACGAAAGAAGCGTTGTCCCCAAAATTGCTTACATCTTGAAAGTTACCAAGAACAGTAACAGTTGTTATAGAAAATCAAATTCTGAATATTGAGAAAATATAGGCCTACATATCGAACTGTTTTGACGGGGAACGTTTATGCTTGATACTGACAACTATTGATTGTGTATTACATTTAGAATCTTGTCTATAAATGTTGAAGTTGTGCATATTATGTATACACAAATATTGTTATACAGAAAATCAATTTTATCATTACTAACTAATTAGACCTAAAAATCATAATGATGCATAAGACAATCTATAGAATTATGACACTGCATAACTGCACGTCCTATAGCATAGCAGCCATAGTGAGGTATCCTGTTAAATATCATTTTGCGTATCACATAATGATTGTTATTTATCTGCTATCATATGTGTAATCTTTTCTATTCCCAATAGTTGTTAGTAAGTAAATATATTCCCTTAGGATAACCTTAGAACCATATATAAAATGTATTCGGTACGCAGACTCGGAATTTGGTATTTATACGACTACGAGCACTAAACACCCCAAAAATGAGAATGTTCCTAAAAGGAGTTCTATGCGACTTTGCAAATCACATATCTGTTAAGCTGTATATAAATGATTGTTTATCCTTTACATGAACCGAATGTTAATCGAAATTTAAAGCTGCATTCTCAGCTTACTGAATTCACTCGTATAATGACAGAAATTATCAATATTCTGCTGCTGTTATAATATGTTTATACACAAATTTGAAGTCGAATCGGTCGAGAGAAAACGGCCTCCGGTGAGCGATTATAAGTGAACCCACCACATCAAATTATGTGTAAATGCCTCCTGTGAGTTACTTATATTACTCAAAAATATGTTCTTTTCTCTCTCTACTATACTCAGGTTTAAACACCCATGATGTCTAGTTCGGCAGAATTTCTAATGTCCAGTCTCCATCAATCATTACATAATCTTGCTTAATATTACAGAAGTACATTCACCTAATTAATATGGCCCAAGTGTCAAATCGGACATTAGACATTTTTATCGTTTTAATTTCCATAGGCAGAAGAGCTCGCGCGCATGCATTGAAGTTGAACGATCTCCGAGATCTCAGTGCCAGCTGCACTCACCACGGCAGCCATCTTACTTTTGCCGCGCGGGCAGCGCGTTCTATACACCGCGCGCTAACCGCGCAGCGTTGCAACTCTGTTCATAACACTTTACATTGATTTGATTTGAGATTGTTTTATTAATCCATAGACAGGTACATTTTCTGGATTTCTCCATATTTTCGGCAGTAACCTGGTCATTTAGTTTGTTTATCATCTAATACAAATAATTCACATTTTATTTTTCTTCATAGCTAAAGTAGCCTATATTCTCGATATTCTCTAGTTGTAGCCTAGAACCTATTTATATTTATGTATACATTTATACATATAAAACATTATACATCCTAGTCCTTACATCACGAAGTAGCATCACTTTTTGCAACCACATATATAATGCTGACCACTAGGCCTAAATATCTGACAGTTATCACTGTTTAGCAACATTCATCAGTAATGTTTACTGAAATTCACATGATGTGTCAATATGGGCCAATAATAGACACAGTATCATCCCTCACTTCTCCCGAACGTGAATTACAAACTGATTAAAAGGTATACGGCATGGACGGACATAGTAAATTAAGTTCATTTCACGGTTATTGGTATTCATTAAAGACTTGCTGAAGTTTTGGGCTGGCTTCGTCCGGCTGCAAAAAAGTCCTGGGAAATTTGCTTGTGAAATGATAGGCCTCGCTGGGAAGTCGAGGCCTAGTAGGCTATATGGGAGTATACTATGGAAAGCCATTTATGTACATATCCCGATAAATCTAAAACGGGAAGAGTAGCATGCTGATCAGGAATATAGAAGTAAGAATAGCCATAGAAAAAGCGTGCGGACTAGAAATTTGATTTCCTGTTCAGCTGCGGGATAGCCCCCAACCCGCACTCTCCCTATTCTCCCCAAAAGTTACATTTTAGGAATTAGTGGGAGAGCAATGATATAAATTTAAAATTTTGTTTGAATAAGATAGTCCTGGCATAATCTTTGGATCATTAAAATAAAAAAGCTATTCAGGACTGAATTTAGCTGACCAGTTCCTACCCCCATCCAAGACTAGAAACATGTTGCTGATCAGCAGGGCTGAGGCCTAACCCGTCCGCAATGGGCTCCCACTCTGGCCCTGTGTATTGCTGAACAGGAACTGTGTAAGGCTGAACAGGATTTTTGCTAGTCCATTTTTACTGATTGGGGATATGTACATAAATGGCTTTCCATAGTAAACATACCGGAGCGTATCGGGAGTCGTAGCATGGAGAGTCGCAGATAGTGAGGCCATCTGGTGACAACTAATGTTCAGAGTGGCGAAGAGTGGCTAAGAGTGGTGACGTCTATTTTGACAACGGGGAACTATAAGCCGGGGGGGGGGGGGGGGGGCAGGGAATACAAAGTTACAACCTAACATTATCAAAATGTAGTGCAAAATAACCGAGTAGATAATTTGTACCTAGAATGTACTATTTGTAGAGCTGTAGGCCTACATTAAAATCTTCTAACGACCTGACCCATACATATAGGCCTATTAATATGGTTAAATTGTAGCTTACATAACTTATAATTCATCGTTTGAAGGACCTTCTTGGTGATAAGACGGAGAAGAAAACTGTAATATAGTAAGATCAAATAAACCAAGTGCCACACGATTCAATAAAATTCAATATGGGGCCTGACAATCATAAGTAAAAGAAATACCCCAATATTAGATCAACATTTATTCGTCATAGGCCCTAATCTTTATAATATCATTTTGTCATCATATATATAATCATATCGTATTGTCCCATCACTTAAGTGTGATTGTATAAGCGGGGGAGGGGAGGGGAGGGGAGGGGAGGGGAGGGGAGGGGAGGGGAGGGGAGGGGAGGGGAGGGGAGGGGAGGGGAGGGGAGGGGAGGGGAGGGGAGGGGGATTTTATGTTTTATTTGTTTTTCAACGTCGATAGTAATATTAACTATACACATGTACATGTACATGTACAATTATATGCGAGGTGTTACAGGAAACAGAATCCTAAGTCGCAAAATTGATATTTTTCAAAGTGTTTTATTCACAAGATCTCTTTCTCACGAGGGTTTCATTTGTGTGATGTTTAGTGCTGTGAGTCGTGTAACCAGTGTAATATCCTAAATAATATTTATGCATATCTGAGGTTATTCTAAAGGGCCTAGACCACTAAGCCGATTCTTATGCGATTTTGCGCCGCAGAGGACTCTTTTCCAAGTTCTGAACGGTGTTATATATTGTGATATTTTATTTTTCCGTGGAGGGAGGAGGGCTCGCAGTATATCGGGGAGGCTGGCTTGTTTAAATGATGTAATGATCGAGAGAGCATAATAAACTTGATCTTGTTGTTTTATTAAATAATCTCGAGCTTTCGGGCGACTTGCCCTTCTTCGGGAGTTGGTGGTCAATTTTATTTTTCGTCAGAACATGCACCAGATTAGTCATTAGGTACTGTGTTGCGTAATGAGACTTATACACCAAGTCCCTCAACCTTTTAAACAAGAGAAACAATCTAGGCCCAGAGCCTTTCAGATGAGATGAGATCAGTATGTCAATAGCTTTCCTGGCCCCTGAGCCTAAATTGTCAAGGCTTCCAAATGTCTAAGTACCTCAGCCTCTTTCAATGGACCAATGCATGAAGGCAAACTCTAATCTGTTAGACTGCATTTTTTAATTTTCGTTATACAATATAAAAACAAAGACTTGCACAAGTTCAAAAAGATTTTGATGTAAATGTATCATCGTTCATGGAGAACATAATATGTGTTGATATGAAATCCGGTTTGGATTTTTTGAGATTGTGATGAAAAATGCGCTATAGTGTAATTTATCCCGGATAAAATACTTTTCAAATCAAATTTCAGATCAAACAACGTTTGTTATGTACCTTTATTTCCAGTGTTTCACACTGGAAGAAGTTAAGTGTTCACGTGGTCAGTCTCGGGGAAACGTATAGTGCGAACCTTGACCGTTAGAGGCCCCCACTATCCCCCCCCCCCTAAGACATGTGTCAAAGTATTTACGTTGTTAAAGAATCCCTTCAGTTATATTGAATTGTATTTATATCCTAAAGACGATTTCTTTCTGGCGACGTCACCCATACACATAACTATATAGCATGTTGGACTGAGCCTTGAGCAAGACCAAACTGGACTGGTCAAGCATGAAATGAAATTGAATTGAATTGAAATATTCTTTATTTGCTAAGATGGTATACAAATGAGTTGAGAAAATCTTAAATTGATTCAGGTCTTCCAGTTCGTGCCGGACTTGATGTTACTTTCTTATGTTAGTTGGCGTTCTAAAATATAGTCCGGACAGAGATAGCACTCTTCTACCTTCGATATTATGTTCTTATTGAAACGACAATGGTGAGCTACAACTATTTAAATTATTAAAATAAATATTAGAAAACAATTGGTTAATACCACTGGGCAGGGAGCATTGATGTGAGTAAATCATTATTCAAAATAAGACTATTATTAGAAATTACTACAAGCATTGAAATGAATAGCCTGTGTGTACACTTATATAGAAATAGGCCTTTAACCCTCCCCCACCCCTTTCTGGTTTAAGATTTCTAAAGGTTGGAGAGAAAATATGACTACTTTCATTTCTACGTCAAGAGAAAGTGTCTAAACTACGAAATAACATCAATAGGGGACTTGCATGTAAGCCATTTCGAATCTTGATTCGCATGGAATTATGGGAGTTTCATACCAGTGTAAAAGCTATAGAAAACATGTAATATCTCATGTAAATAAATAATAAAAACAAGATATCACCTTTCCCAGCATGCATTTTTTTTTTTTTATAGATCAGCTGTGATACTATAAATGTCGCTAAATATACATGTGTATGTCAGATTTGAACTGAATCCATCCCAGCAGGCACTGTGAGACATGCAAATTCCCTGTTGAAGAGCTAAAGAAATTTCCAGGTCCTCAGGTGAAAGGATTTAGCGTAAAAAATATGTTTTCAAATGTTTTTTCCTCCACAAGATCTGGTCGTCGAATATTTTGATTTCACTGTCTAAGGTCCTGCTAGTAATTGACCGAGAAATATCAGTAAATATTTTTTTCAAACAGACAAAGATATAAAAGTACTTATTAGATGCGCTAAAAGTTGATAGATGGAATCCACTTAACCCCATGTTTAAAATACGACGGAATCTCAAAATACGAAAATAAGGTTATTTCATCACCCAGGAAAGTGAAACGTCCAGACTTTTACTTGTAGAGCTGTACCTGGAATGGGTATCATGTTATGTAGCCAGAAATTATCATTATAATGTAAAGGCAAACGCTCCTACGTCTAGTCGAAAACCGAAATCCATGCCATTTTTCTAAAACGTTATTGTATTGAACACTTGAAAACACCGGTTGTAAAAATGAAAAAGAAATGGGTCAGCATGTCTGTTTTTAAATGGTCTGACACTATAACCTTATTGAGGTTACGGTTGTATGAAGTAGGGCATATCAAACAAAGACAGGGCATAGAAAACCTTAATCTCAAGCTTTAAGACACAGTTTATATTAAAATAGTCATATTCATAATGGGTCAGTTTCCTCAAAAGATTTTCACATAAAAAGTGTCTAGTGAGGGGAGAGACATAGCCTACATAACAATCCCTTAGACACAATATTAAAGCACTTATAATAGTTTCCCAAAATTTTATATTAACAAAAAAACTGAAGCGATGTGCCACCTTTTACAATATAAAATAAATGGGAAGTATGTAAGGCATAAAGCAATACATGCTACTTATGTAGAATTTTCAAAGAAAATGAAGCAGAATGTCTGGTTTAAAGCATTTTCTATACTTAAACTTTTAATCTTTAAAAAATTGCAGAAAAAAATCTAACTTGTTTTTCTACCTAATTGTTATAGATGTCTGATAAAAAATATTTGGACGAATGCTATAGAAAAAATGGAAAGAATCCGCCAGTAAATTCTATTTTCCACAATAGTTCATCAAATCGCCACTAGGATCGCATAATATGATTGGGATTTTGTTTTCTCTTTATAATCAAGATATATATATACTGATATACTGAGAAACCTCCCTGCTGTAATTAACTCTATCGTTGGTTGGAAACATTTTAGATGTGGATTTTGTATCTACCGATTTATTTATTTTTCCGAATTTTAGTTTCCTGACCTGTCAAAATTTACTTACTTCTAAACAGACGACATTAATACATAATTTTCAGGTTTTCAAGCTTTGATTCCCTCTAATGCATTGCCAATATTACAACTGATGTGAAGTATAAAAACAACAGTCATGGAAATCATTATTCTTTGGTATCGGGTGACAGAAAGGTGAACCACTATCATTTGTTCACTTTAGGGGACACTGGGTACAAATTTCTAGTTTGCCCTTAGTTTGAATAAAGCATTATTAAATATTGACATGGTGACCCAATGAATAAAGTGTCACCCATGTAAGTGTCCACACATTGCGTAAATGCACATAATGAACACGCGGATAAAGCATCATTATTCCCTTTGATGGACAATTAGCTTCTTCCAACATTACGTCACTTTCTTAACGGACAGGCTCGACTTCATTGTTTAATTGAAACGCTGAGGGCGCGCGTCCCTGCCCCACCAGTCAGTAGCCCAGACGACACCTGTACACACAGTCTGTGAGAGTGACAGACAGGGGAAATGCACCCCGTGCGTACACCAGTCTGCATTCAACCAACCACAAACCGTATCCACCACGGCCACTAGGGAAGCATTGGCTGTTATCCCCCTTCATCCCTCTCTCCTACCACACTCAAGTGTTTGTCCCAAGTTTCCCGCCAAAAGCCATACGGGTATTTCCGCTTGGACCACGTGACCAGGTTAGCTTGGTCGAAAAAATTTATTGGCCTTTGTTCTTTGAAACATCTTCAGTCGTTTACTCGCCTCTGGACTAGCTAAACACCTTCAGGAAACTATCTAAGATGGGTAGGTAGCCTTTGCTTACGTTTGGTATACTGTAGGTACTCTGCGGTACATTTGCTATATGTTTAGTATAGGCATTATGGCCGGCTTTCCCCATATTGGAAATGCTAAGCGTTCATAGTGCAATGGCCGGCTCTCACCGCCATGCAAATCGGGCCATGTGTCTCGGTTTTGAGTCAGATTTTGCCACTCCGAGACGGAATTAGACCGGCAAAAATAAGCATCGCCACCATCGAACGATGGCAAATTGATCTGGCAAATTTTCTCTTTTATGAAGTTATTATATGAAGAAGTTTGATGAAGGCGCAGGTAGCGAAACATAGGTTAGCCTTTGTGTAGTTTGAAGCGAGCAAAACAGTAGAAACCAATGTAGAGCAGGAGGCGGCGATGCCAACGCCAGTATAACCGGGCAAGCTGGGCTAGAGCATAATGTCAGTTTGAAATTTCACCGTCACCCACTTCATTTCAATGTAGATTATTGCTGTGATTAACGTCATGTTGGTGGATTTCGGATTTATTAAGTTTTAAGGGGATGGGTTGTGTCGGTGGATCTGTGTATTGGTAATGTATAGGAGAAAGGCTTTGTGTAGTAGAGCTATACAGGACAAGCTTGGCGTTCGTTCGTACGCTTGGCGTTGGTAGAGGTTGGGTGGTGGTGGAGTAGCAGCAGTAGCAGCTACCTCGGCGTACATTGTCATTGTACAGAACGCGCTATGTGACCCTCTACTACTACAAACTGGCTTGGTTTACCAGCCATAGCTTCTACACTCTCTTATAGCGTGGGCCCCCACCTCTCTTTCTCTATATAGAAACCCGGCAAACAAACCACATTTAAAGTTTGAAGGCAGCCATCGAGTGGTGAAATAACTAGGCTAGAGGGGAAATGGGCATTTTTACAATCGTGGCTCGAGGGAAAAAGAAGCTGATCTAGACTGGCTATTTATGAATAATGAATATCTAATGGGATGCAGTGGCTGAGGGGAAAGAGAGAGGCGGTGGGGCTGGTTCATTGTGTTGTATGGCTGCCAAGGCGTCATTTCGCCATATCAAAAACACCCGCTTGGCCGATTTCACCCAAGTCACTTTTTAAACAAAACTGGTTAGTGTAGTAGTAATCATCACATCATTTATGTGTTCTGGGGTTTTTTCCCCTATAAACTCCCAGTATTGATGTACTTTTGGGTGAGGTTTCGTCTTCTCCTAGGAGGAGGAGGAGTGTGATGGTGGGGTTGTGGTTTTGGATGGGCAGTGATTTGCTTGGCTCAAAACCCATTTTAGAGCTGGGCGTCTGCTGCATGATGATGCTGGGGCACGGGCCCTCGTGCGATGCACACTCCGAGAGCATTTGTTTGTCTGAAATCCGAACCGTAACCGTTGGGGCACAGTTTGAAATCTCTACCCCCAACTTTCAAATGTACAGCACTAATTATTTCCTTATTTATCGGTAATCCAGACACAACACGAGAGCTAAGACAAGTTAGATAGGTAACATAATTACGTGAGGGGTGGGGGTGGGGAGGGGGTGGGATTTGAGTTGGCGTCCTGTGAGTAATTCGAAAAGATGCTATGGCCTAGGCTATATATATGCACGCTTCAAGTTCTCCCTTTGTGTGGGCATTTTTAAATTGATATCCCCCTTAGTAAGATCAGTATTGGCCCCCGAGGGGGATATTGCATGAGTCGGTTACATTATTGCTAATGTATTAGTGGATTATTCATTAGTTCACACACACCTCGCGTTAACATGAATAAATTAACTGCTTTGTGTCGTCATATAAATTAGCAGAAAATCTGTAGCTTGATGACCTTTCTTTCTGCCCCTAAGAGGGAATCTGTTATTGGTGCGCATTAGAGTCCTTGGTACCTTATCGATGAATCTTGATCAGATTAAAAGAGATCATGTTAACGCAGATAGTGTCGTTTGTCTTGGGACGAATGCTTAAAGTTACCAATTCTGATTGTTTCCCTCAGAAATGGACTGATGTTGATAATCGAGTATAGTGCGCTTACAAGTGATACATTGAGTTGAATAACTTCTGGTTCCATTATATGAATGCGAGAGGTTGGGGTTTTTTCGCGAGCAGACTACTTTCTGTTTTTAAAAAAATACTTTCTGTAAAAGGCAAAGCATCTTGATCAATGATCAAGCCTACCGCCTACCTTTATCTCTCGCCTGGCATACGACCAACTTAAAGTAACACAAGTTGATACTTAATTGAGTTGTGATCTAAAACCTTTTTAGGCCAAAGTAATGGTTAATTTGTTGGTGGAAGTACATCCATCTCTGGCGTCAGTAGACTTCCATCTCTTCACTGATGCGTGGTAAATGTCTGTGGTCTAGTAGAACAGTTATAATTTAAATATAAATGTGGAATAAATACCATTACATTAGACAGGGTTTGCACAGGGCATTGAATTCTGGACAAACCCCTTGAAAATTGATTGTTGTTCAGGGAAGCCATTTCATCCGAAAACTAGGAGAGTCAAAATTATTACTGTATAGTTATCGAGTGAGTTTGGTGTTTCTTAGATCCTTGGGAAAGTGCACTCCTTTAAAACCCTTGATTATTATCATAATGACAGAAACTTTACTTTAGAGAACTTGTTTTGTTCTTATTTTCACTTCATGGGTGTTGTTTATATTACAGGTCGCCCAAAAGGAGCCGCAAAAAGGAAAATCAACAAGGACCCAAACAAGCCAAAGAGACCAACGTCTGCATACTTCTACTATGTAGCTCGTCAAAGGCAAGAGCTTGAGAAACAAGGAAAGAAGGTTACCAGGGTATGTGTTTTATAAATTGTTCTAATTAAATACATTTTTATTATATAGTCATAGAACATGTCATGCGCACCATTTCGACTAAGTAACTACGACGCCGATGGAGCGGGTTCCGCTTGAAAATAATCAAGAATATATTTACCATTTTGCTGTAGTAAAATAATTTAAACTCATAAGTTAATACAGAAATGTTTGTCATTAAAGCAGTTAAAATTGTCTATACATGTATTTAAGACCCTAAAAGAAAAGAAATCCTTTTTCTAAAAGAAAACAAACTAAGTATATTTGGCAGAAGTTGAGTCTGATGAGAAACTGATGTGATGAAGGGTTGTTTAATAGATTGGGAAGACAAATGAATAGGCCACTAAAATTGTGGGAGATTTTTTGATACGAATTGAATTGATTCAATTCATGTTAGTTGACAAATGGGTCGAGAGCTCTTCTCTCTCTAAGACCGGTCTTCCAGTTCTAGCTTTTACTGCAGTAAAAATACAGAAGTGACGTTTATGGTTCAAACAATATTTTTATAAATCGCATCTCCAAATTCCATCAGTTTCAACTCCAGTTGAAATATATGCGCTAAAAGTCGTTAATGTTTATTCATCTAAAATTTACCTGAATGCATATATATAGTGTATGATTTCACCAATGTTCCCTGGGGCTATTCCTACACTCTATACGCGACCTGTAGGTAGTAAACATCAAAGCATTCTGGTGTTAACTATATGGCACGCCGCTGCCAATAGGACGAGTATAGTGTGTACAGACCTGTGCTTTTCCCCTTGGCCTTGCCAGAAATATTTCAGTATTTTTGCCACTTTCTTCCCTGAAACATAAAATAATGTATTCTATGTTATCTTGTGTTGCTGACAGGTGGCAGAGTGGACGAAGGAAGTCTCAGCCAAGTGGAGGGCACTTACCGATGATGACAAGAAACCTTTCGATAAGTTGGCCGCCAAGGACAAGGAGAGGTATGACAGCGCCATGATCATATACAAGGGCAAGGACGTTAACAAACCCAAGCGTCCCATGTCTTCCTACTTCTTGTGGCTCGGAGACTTCCGTGAACAAAATAAGGGCAAGTTCGCCGAAAACAAGGACTTGTTGCGATCAGGTTCGTTCCCTATAATGATAATCTTTTATTTCCCAGATTAATACGGTTAAACTCGGTCTGCTGTTGCACAATGGCAGGTCTTCCAGAGGGCCTCTAGTTGGACAGTTGGAGCGTAAACTTCTTCTGTTGAACATGTTCTCATCTCATTCTGATGTACACGCTTTGGCCAATACTTATGAAGATCTAATTTCTAAAATAAGTCTAGGGAGCTAAGTGAATAATCAATATATGGTGGTGGAAGACACTGCCTATATGAGTTGGGATATCCGTATATAAAGTTTCTTGACTATCGGTTATGTACATAGTAGGTTGACTGACCGTTGTTTTGATTTTATGCTCTGACAATAATAATTTTGGGTCTTCTCATTTGTATTTCCCTATGATGTCTTCACTTTCATCTGAAACAATTTTCTAATTATCATATTAATATACTATACTATACTATACTATACTCCAGAGATGCAGGTCTTCGGTATCTATACATGTGCTGGAATAACTATTTCGAGAACTTCCATTAACTTAGTCAAAATTTTCTGTTCTCTAAATCGAAAGTCATCCCAACATTTACTTACCTTTAAATTATTTCATAGATATTTTTCCCTGTAGTTTTCAGTATTCTTGGCATATCCCGAATTGTGCATCCCTGATATACTTTTATTATAAGACCCAATATAATGGTCAGTGATTGATTGGACGCCTACTGCGCTAATGCCATTTAGAGGTTCGTAGTGAGAGGCTTTCCCTCAGTTTGGAGGGACTCAACTCTGAGCATAGGCTTGTCTTGTCAATGATATCTTTACTGTCACCTGTTACCATTTGGCTGCTGCTTACTAGTGAAAACTGATATATTGTAGCGGGTGAAAACTGGAAGAAGTTGACCGATGAAGAGAAGCGACCTTACGAGATCAAGGCTGAGGGAGAGAAGCGCAAATACGAGGAGGCCATGCGAAATTACACAGCAGTAAGTTCTACATTACACTTAGCACACGTTTAGAGAACGCTCATATTTGTCATGTCACAGAAAATCTGTATTAAGTCGGGGGGGGGGGGGCATTCTTAGATGTCATTATATTTGAAAAGATGTTAACATGATGTCATTATATTTGAAAAGATGTTATCAGGTAAATTACACATTCGCCAGGCAAATTACAACGAATGTGTGTGTTTTTGTTTGGGAATCGTGTTTTAAGAATGAACAAATTGCGACTTTACAACTCATTTTTCTGTGGCATCACATTTCAACATGCGTTAAATCTATTATCAAAAACTTCATGGTCCATACAGTGACCTGTGTCTAATTTGTAGATCATTGGTCGTCAATAGTATCTCCCCGACATGGGTTTGAGTTCCCCTTAGTCCTACTAGAGGGCATCGGTGTCTCTGCAATGGTGCCACTCAAATTAGCCATGGGGCATTTATTTCTCCGATATTAATTTCACATCGGTCACCAAGACATTGGGAATCTATATAGTACATACCCGTTTGTTTTCTTATTGTCAATGCATCCGCGTCCTTTTGCTATGTTGCCATTATTGAAAGATTAAAGGGAGAGAATTTTGCCTCATTATTGCACTTATAAATAGGATTTCCTTGGAGATTCATCTGTCCGAGAGTGTGCTATTCTGGTCAACTATGCCCTTACGTTGATCCCACTCATTGCTTCACCTGTTCCCGGCGGTGACAATCTCCGGACTAGATAGTAGGCCTACACAGCTGATTAGTGTGCCTCTCATCTTGTCATAAATCCTATTTTCTGACCCCTTGTGCATCTCCCGATAAGCGAACTGGGTCAACTAATAGTGTCACCGTCTGTAGCAAACAAGGAGATACTCAGATAGGGAACGTGGGCCTTTCAAGGGCCCCCTGTACCAATAGAATAGGGCATTTGCATGTATATTGCAGTGCATGCTAGGATGGATTCAGTTCAAATCTGAAATAGATGTATTTCGCACAGAATCTTTTCACCAATGTCATAATGCTATGATTCATAATCATAGCTTGTAAATGATCTATACAACCAAATGCAGGATGGGAATATAATGTCCTATGGCTATTTAAATTAGATCCCTGTTCTATATTCCATGCTAAACACAACACAGTTTTCTATAGCTTTTACACCGACATACAACTCCCATATTTCCATGCGAATCTAGATTCAAGATGGCGAGAATGCAAATCCCCCATTTCAGTAAATTTGTTATAAAGATTTTCTTGTAATGGATGAAAATGCAGCTTTAATTTCCAGTAGTTCTTACATGCACGTCTCATTCCAAACCATGCTCTTCTATTTTAGACCGGCTCGGCAACAGCAGCACCCCCTAAACCTAAGAAAGCCAAGGTTGAGGCTAAGAATGGCACTGATGACGATGAAGATGAAGACGACGAGGAGGAGGAAGATGACGAGGAGGAGGATGATGATTAATAAACTTCCCGCTTCAGGATTGCCCTTGATTAGCAACGTCTGGTCAACTACCTCCAGTTTTACAAAAGTGACACCCACTGCTCCTAGAAGAAGCATAATGGCAAGCTATCGGCGGATTCTCATATCATGGACCTTGAAATACAGATATAGTGAATCCGGGTGATCCTTAGCTTGATTGACCCGCACCGGGCAAATACGTTAACGTGCCTAGTCAGAACTTAGAACAAAACTGGGCTGGCACTTAGCGTGGACAGTTTAAAAAATCAGAAGGACAAATATTTAAAGTACAGTAATATACCCAGGAGTGAAACGAGATTTTTGTCTGGATGGTTTTTTTGCAATTTAAATGGGGCAACCGGTGTGTGCGCACGCATGTGCACACAAGTGACTCTAATGCCGGCAGAAATGTAGTTATCTCGTAGAAAAAAATGTAGCGAGGAATTATAATGTACCTTGATGTATCCGTGTTTTATTTCTCAAATCAAATTTGCAGTCATGGTGAGGCGTCTTATTCAAATAAGGGAAAAGTTAACAACAACGTTTGGCGCAAGGATGTTGAAATCGATCCATTGGGCCGTTGGGAAAAATACAATCTTAAGGATATGTCCTGCGCATTTAGAGATACGAAACATGAGTCGAGTCCAAGCTGCCTCACAAAGAATAAATCACGAAACAAAATATTGAAAATTTCAATTTTAGAATGTGTACATAGGTCATGACTTGTTCTCATTTCTTTTCCTCAAGTGTTTGACTCCATGGTCGACATGTAACTCTCATACTTAAGGAAGAGACAATGGGGTCGCAAGGTGCTGATTTCGCAAACGTGAGTCAAAATGAATGTTGATGTGTAACAATCAGTGTGTGCGATGGTACTTGTGTGTGATGGATTTTAGCCAGGAAAAAAATAACATTGTACAAACCAGTTATATTCTTCTTATCTGAAGCCATTCATGTTATTATTATCATTATATAAAAATATGGAGCATACATTTCAAAGTTTGGCCTGAGCATATTATGAACACATACCTCGAGTGGCAAAGTTGAGACACGGTCTTCCAAAACCTCTCTGGTGTCAAATCATATCATCTTGGAAGATGTTAGTTCTGTCTTGACATGACATGAATCGGGTTGTGAGAGAGCTTTAACAGTCTCCCCGTTACTTATGTGACACTTCTCCAGCGTGTTGTGAAGTAATTTTAGTGCGGGCAAACTTCTGGATCCTTTCTAGCTTGTGTGTCCAATAGCAAGTCATATTTCTTTTCTCTGCATGGTATGAGTATGGATGATGTGGAAGATTCGATTCTAGATGGCGCCGGAGTGTGGATTTATCCAGAGATGATAGATTTATAAAATGAAGATGTTGTTTCCAAGGTGATGTCTCTCTCCCCCGGAGCGCTCTCCTCCACCATCACCTGTGCTGCTGTTTTATTTTGCCAAGCAAAAAAAAATAAAGATAATCATGAAGTTAACCGGAAAGTGCATCATATGCTTGCGTACATCTGCGTGAATTACTGGTGTATGAGAAACATGGACATTGACATAACTGGACGCCACCCCCAACACATGAATTATCGAAATTGTAAATTTGGTATCACAGAAAACCATGACTGTCTCAGGTGTGAGCTTTTACTAGTCCTTCTTTAATAGAAAACTTCTTTTTATATTTTTGTACCTTTTCGTCATGTTTAGGTCGGATCAGCTGTTGTGTAAGTTTGTGCACCTATCTTCTAAACCCACCACCATCTTATCCCAACCTCTCCAACCCCACCCACCCACCTGTGTTAGCGCGCTCAGGGATGGAACCTTTTCGGATTAACCGTGAGAGAAAGTTATGGAAATTACATTAATATTTACAACCTTGGGAAATTCTTATCCAGAAAAGATTACCAAGGGGGAAGAAGAATAAGAAATTCATGTAAAACACAGGATTGTTGAATTAATGCCCACTTGAAAGGCTCCTTGTCGTTGGAAGCTGTCAAAGGTGGTTTTCCCACCGATGGAGCTTGCACCATCGACCAGTTTCTTGAGATGTTAATTATACTGTGGCCTTTAAGTGTGGTGTTCTCGCAGCGAGTGTTGACTTTTAAAAAAGAAATGTTCTGATTCATAATATATATAACATTGGAATGGTTATTATTTTAATGTTTATCCCTGAAAGGAAACCCCAACAGAAAGGTGGTACATAGGATTATAATTTATATTCCATCCTGCATGATAAAATGATGTCGGGTCGTGGAGATGTACCGGACGGTGGGCGTTGACCATCCACTGCCGGTAGTGGCTACTCCGACACAAAAATCATACATGTACAAACTTCATTTGGACAAATAAAATATTTTATATTGTGATCTTCGAGTTCTGTCTTCATTTGGACATGTTCAGTAATTTCAGTGTGTGCGTTGTTCCCAATAATATAGTAAACCTCGCCCAAGTCTTTCTATATCCTACTTGGGTTGAAGGATTTTATTGGAGAAAGTATGCCATCTAGTGCTATTCTCAGACCGCTGACAATTCTTACAACGTAATACTACAGTGTATAGATCGACAGAAAATGTACAATCAACAGATCAACACATTTTCTTAAAATTCTGCTACATTAGACTGAAAATGGTCAATACTAGGTATATCTTAAGTATATTTGGTATAATGCATTGATCCAAACAATCTATTTGGTTGTGTTGATATTTTAAACGCCATTTCTGTCTTAAAATGTGGGTTATTTGATAGGATTGGTGAAGGTGAATTGTACATTTTCATGTGACTTAACCCATACACTAACTCCGCTTTAGCTGAATTGTTGCTACTTAATGTATTAGTTCTCTTTATCTGTACTTTTTCTGATTTCCCCTCAAATGCAGGTACATAGTGTAGTTACACAAGACTTTCTTATAAAACCAATTGCCTTTATGCCGACATGGAAGCATACACCAACTATTGGCCCTACCTTGTCGAGGTGCACTCATGATTATTGACTTGGTATGCGGTACACAGCCATATGGACTCAAACTGAAACTACTCAACTTGCTCCTAAAATATCTGGTTGTGAAATTACGGTTAACATAATCGTAATCACCCACTACTCCAGTTCACGGATGATGTAATCATTTAAAACCAAGTAGACGTGCTTGTAGACGATATTTGTTTTAACGAAATTTCAACAAGAACAAAATCCATCATATTAGAATCACTACTTATTTTAGTCACTACTACCTCGACTGAGGTATCAGTGAATGGGGAGCCTATATATAGGCCTGCTCTAGGGTCCTTCAAACGATACTGTCTTGGGGACGTGGGCCATATGAGTCATATAATACCATCAAGATTGTGTAAACGTAAAAACAAGGCACAGAGAATGGCCTGCTTGACGTTGCATGAGCAGAGCTTTAATGATGGGTCAGATCGCCATAATTCGCCTTCGCCAATCCTATCACAAGACCCAAGTTTAAGACAAAAATAGCGTTTAAAATACAGTTTAACACAACGAAAAGGATATTTTTTTTAAAACTAACTCAATTATATCTAGCATTTATCAGCCTAATTTAGCAGAATTTACTAAATGTATAGAGTTGGCGATGGTACATTTTCTGACGGCCTAACCCTGATACAAATCATTACTAGCCAATACAAGCTCTTGCGTTAATCAATATTCAAATAAAATGATCCGGCGGGCTGCAAATATAAATGAATTGACAGTCGGGTGCAGGTCTATTCCAAGAAGGTCGCATCTTGTCAAAGATTGTCCTGCTGTTGATTGGCCCACCGGGTGTAAATGATATTCATGGGTTCAGTGCCGGGAAAGGTCCCTGCATGGCTTGGACCGCCCAGCGCACCGCATTATAGGATATAGGGCTGCATGAGGGATGGCTAGATCAGGGACAGACGTGAGGCTTTTTGTCTGTAATCGTCTTCATTATAGGTCGTCATGTCAAAACGTGGACTTTTTCTCCCGTCTTTTTATTTTACAGTGATCCAATTGTGTTAATTTTTAATCATGGTTCGGCCTGATTCCTTTTGTGATTTATTAGAACCCGCATTGTCATGGGAAGATTCGTAAATAGCGTGTGGTACTATCAGCCTTTTAAAATTGTGTTACCGTACAAATGCAGTTGTAAATCTACAAAGACGTTTTCTATAGAGAGGTAGGTTCATATCTCTTGAAGGAATGACTGATCATCATATTGCCCCAAATCCATGGACGCTTCGTGAATTTAATACATCGTGTTGCTGTGTAGATCAATATTAAGGCGTTCCAAGTGCTACCATAAATCGGGCCATAAATACACGATAAAATATCTAAAAATCTATATAAATGTGTGTTAGGTGGGAAAATTGCATGTTTATTTTCAGGTTAAAACAAATACACAGAGCGATCACTGTGACTTACACGCATGCAAATAGGAAATAAATATAATCCGCCGGATAACTGCGTATGTGTATAGAGGTTGCCCAGAGTGCGGTTTTCACATTCTAAGTTTAATCTCCAACTTATAATACAACATGATGTAGGTTAACTATGATCACTAGAACAAATTTAGAGGCGTGGAATTTGAAATGACGACATTCAGAAGATATTGAAGCCTCGCCTACTACTCCTACTGATGTGATGTGATTAATTTTGTCTCCATTAGGCCTACATTTTGCCACACTTCTCGCAAAGTATATTTTTTACGGCTCGATTTTTTATTAGATAAAGAGATTAAATTTCTTGTCGAGCTTCGTTTGAATCGTTAGGGGCCGTACATAAATTACGTAACGCGCGAGGGGGTGGGGGGCGTCTGACCATGCGTTACGGTCCTATAGGTATAACATTGGTTACAAACTCCAGAGGGCGTGTGGGGTGGGGGTCTAAATTTTGAGGCAAAAAAGCGTTACATAATATATGGACATCCCCTTATAAGATAACTACAATTATTATGCTATTTTGGATCACAGAGCTGGTTAGAATACGGAGGAATAGGTGGATGGAGGTGGAACAGAAATTCCCCAGATCATTTCCTCGGTTTTTTTTTACATCAGCCATGGACGGTAGTTGATCGGTTAGACTTGTGTGGATGAATCACGGTGCCAAGTGATGGCGGGTATAACATATGGACCCACAACTGCATTGATTGCTTCCTTGCATGTCTTGTTTCCAGTTGATGCAGTTCACCTTACAAGCTGTCAAAACCCACCAACACCGCCTTCGCGAGTAGTTACTGGTTTTGACGACAGGCGGCATCGTGAACTCTCGATTAGCATCCCCGCAAAAGTGAGTGAGAACCGGGCTGGAAAATTAAGATCGAATTTCCAGATTTATATTATAAATATAATTATATTATTTTATTCTTCCTCGAGATGAAAAACACAAAATAAGTTAAATTCAAAGAGATAGGCCTATAATGATGTATTGGTACGGTAGGCTACAGTTGAGTCTAGGCAATTAAAGGAGGCCTACCATATCAACCTCTATTCTACCATGTAGGGCCTAAGTTGGGTCTTTTGGTATCAAATAGACTATTAGTGGCTTCTGCACGACTTTATTTTGACATTTTTTATTTTTAGTTTTACAGAATTTTAATGTTAAAAGCATGACATCAGTTACAAAGGAGTTAGGCCTACATATCCCTGAATACACTACAACAGCACGATTCTATCTAGGCTATTACTTAGGCCTAGGCCTAATTACATGAAAATAACATTTTAAAGGATATTGTTCTCCAAGAGAAAAATAAGCGTTAGGCCTAGGCCTACATGTTCACGATAAAACACCATACTTGCACCACTTGAGGAAGACCACTTGAGGCTTATACTTTGTAGCCTATAAGATCTGCACACTTTGGAAATATTAGTGAAATAAGTCTTGTAGGCCTAATAATAATTAGCCTACAATTAGGCCTATTCCTCTGTAAAGGTAACGGCTGGAAGAGCTGCCGGGTTTATCCCAGAAGCCCGTATGGACCCTTTTGTCAACTCGATAGGCCCTACCTATACCAACCTCCTTGGCAAATAAATGATTTTTCGTTTCAATTCAATGGTTGGTGAAGTGACTCACTCCACCAGTGATAAGTATGGATCTGTATGTAGATGGGGATGTTGCTTGGTGTGATCCTTAATTTGAGGTACCGATAAATATGTCTCGTGAATATTCCAATGCACACTAATTAATACTCAATTAGCGCTTACATGCTAATTGATAGTCCAAATGTTATGATAGATGATAATCGATATTTGCTTAGTGATAATTGATACCCAATTATCACTTGGATGCTAATTAATAAGAATAACTCGGAACTAGTTGGATCTTGTCTTGATCTTACGATCGCCCAACGGTAACTGATCTTTATTTCTCGATACAACATACCTGTCAGGTGTGTACCTGATCTGCGTGCGCAGCCGTGCCCGGCTACTAGCTCTGGCGTCCCATGGGAAGGCCCAGGCGTTACGTAACCTTACGTAACAATAAGCTATATGCTAGGCCTACCGTGGGGGAATCAAACTAGGCCAGCTAAGCGGGATAGCCTAGGTCTGACTATTGTCATGATTTTTGCTTTTATTCACGTTCAGAGAGGTTTTGTTTGATTACATTTTTACTTTGATTACTGACCGATAAAAAGAAAAATCCCAGAACTGCCCCCCCCCCCCCCCGCCCCCGTAGAATTTCCTCATCTCATTCTGATTATGCCTAAGGCCTAGGCTAGGCCCTATAATATAATATAGCAAGAACAGCATAGTATCGCGTATGAGGGGGGCTATATTCTCCGAGTATGGCCGAAAACTACGAGGCCGTAGGCCGAGTTGTTTTTTGGCCATACGAGGAGAATATAGGCCTCCAAAGACACGATACTGTGCTATTCTTGCTTTTATTCCATGATTCTTAACTTAAAGTGACACTTCTCACTGTTGAGGGCTAGATTATCGAGTAACGGAATTTCTACTTCATTTTCTAGTATTTGGTTCACCTTACCCTCCTAAATAACTCCTGTGGATATCAAAACTCTAACATTCATATTATATCAGATATGTGGTAAAATAGAGAGCAAAATCGTTTTGGCTTTCCAATCCAATATTCAAACTGTCAGTTGGGATGACATCTGGAATTATGTAACCCCCAGGTTGGCACTGATGAGTACAAAGGGCATTAGTTCCATTACTGCCACCCAGGGCTAAATCTGGCAGTACCTCCTGGTCTCCAAGCCATTTCCTCATGGATTTGACATGGGTTTAGGTTCATTACACATATTCACTAATCATTGAATGGAAACGCAATGCTGATACTCAATACTTCAGATATTGCTATACCTAGGCCCTATCATATATGATTACACTGACAAAGTTTCACACGATTCCATGACTACTCATTTTAACTATCTTAGCCACTTTAAAACAACCTTATTTGCTTTAATTTCATCAAACTGAGTTGTCTGCATTGTCTCGAACGGTCGTGACGTCATTGTACAATACAGGGAGTTTATATTGTCCACCTTGTGAGCGGCAAGTATATCGATTATATTGTACGCTCACGGCCAAATCATGGAATAAAGACCTAGGGGATATAGGGCCTACAGAGTAAACTTTACGAAGATCATAGGCCTAGGCCTATTGTAGGCCCTATTGATTGTATCGGTAGGCCCTACCGGTACCGTTTGTTCATAGAACTATAACCCAATTGAATTGATTATAGTTCTATGGTTTGTTTGATTCTAGAGACAGGCTCTGAAAGGTATTTGCAGCAGGTCCTATGTGTGTGTGTGGGGGGGTTGGGGGCGGGTACACAGAGTGTAACCCAACACCCTGCAAACATGAATTCATTTGGAACACTAGGCCTATATAGCCGTATAGGCACTTGTGCTAACGTTATGGTAAATATACTTTATCACGGGCATTTAGCTACCGTGCCGATACCTAGGCCTATATATAGATATATACATCTATATACCGTACCGTAGTGAATAACTGAATGTCCTTTTATTCACGTTTTACAAGAAACTAAATAGGCCTACCGTAGCCTACCTATTTGACAAGTGTTCCAAGAGCGCCTATTGTCAAGCATTAAACATGTTTTCACATAAACTATCACATAAACTATCTCAAATCTCAGCACTTACGACTAATCTTGCAAAAATCAATTGATCCTGCATAAATAGGAAACTAACATGGAATCGTCTGCTACTGGAACTCTCCACACCCAAAGGCAGTAAAATAGGGCCACCAGGGCCTGACTTCCGGTCTACCAAGACACGAAGAAAGATGAAACTCGGGCGTGAATAGTCTCTGGATTTTCATGCATATAGGGACTGATTTTACTTGGATTTAATTACCTTCAATTGTCATGGTATAGGATCTTATTCCGGTGAGTTTTGTTTGCGCTAGATGGAATAGTGTCTTGCTGTACTGGAATTGGCGAAGGATATTTTAATCGGGGTGACCGGAGATTCCGTCTGTTGTTATGTTGAACGTTGTCGCGCATCGCGCCTTTTAGCAATCCATGTGGAAGCAGTCCTCCAGAGTCTGACTGAGACCCTCTCTCTACTCTAGTCTCTAGCTGTCTCTAATATAGGAAAATGACTCATTCTTATAAAACCTCACTGTTACGGCCTTGTTTTGCCCCGGAAGGTCATATGAGTGGGCTGCTTTACGCTTGTTTACTATCAGCTAAGTTGTTTGCACCTTCCGTTCTTACAAGTTGGATGGACATGTCCTGAGTGTTGATTGTCAGATCAAAGAGATGCGACTGAGTGATGGAAATATCGGTCGATGAGTAGATAGCTAGCTTTACACTGGTATCTATACTATAGTGGCTCGCTATTTAGATTTATCGCTATTCATGTATGCCTGGAAAAACTATTAAGATTAATCTTTTGTGGTCTTTGCGCCAAAATTTGCGTATCGATGAGCGAATGAATGAAGACGTATATTTTGTCAGAGTATATATAGCTCTGATTTTGTTTACTTTAAAAAACAAAACTAGGACATCACTGATTTTAGGACGATTGTCTGCTGCAAAATAGATTTGACATTGTTCTATTATTAAAATGTCCCGTCCCTTTGGATTGACGGTCCCCCTACTCATACCAGAGTTCTATTATCAAATTGTCTGTACTGTAGGTCGTGTCAGTGTCTAGTTCATGGCCAGGTCTTGCTTTGTTCACTTATAAGTTATATTGGTGAACCGTGAAGTTGCTTGAACATACATGTACAATTCGCTTTACAGTTTAACTTAAACTGTATAGTATGAAGTATATTTATGTATTAGCTTAAACTTATATATATAATTTATCGTCGTCATTTGAAACACAATTAATTATCTGCTAATTAATTAGTTACCGTATACCCAATGATTGTTTCCTGAGCTGTGCCTGTGGTCTTCTGTTTGCTCCTTTCACAAAGTGCCATTATAATTCCATTAAGACCGCCAAATGTCAATATATTCCCATTAGAACGCCGAGTCCTAGGCCAGGAAACCGATTAGCGAAGTAGGCGTCTAATCACTGACAAACCATTAATCACTGACAAACCATTCTTATCTGATCTGAAGGTTTAGACCTAGACTGCAACGGGAAGCCACTACAATATTCTTATTTTAATGACAACGACAACTGACTGTCGGAAGTTCATTAAAATTAGATTGATTTGATAATTAGTACAAAATGTTTCCTTGTGATGGTCGAGCTCCTAGCCCCACTCTACAGGCCTGGGTGATGCTAACGACAATAGATTCATTCACACATTCATTATAGCCTCTATATTAAGACGTGGTTGGAGGCTTACTCAGATCTCCGCGTGGAAAAGGGAGAAACCGGGGACCAGTATTACTCCAAGATACTAGAGAGGCCGGCCTGGTACCGGGGTTTTCTTCCCTGTTAGAGACCCCAAAACCCGGTCAGACCCATTACGTCATGTCACGCCTCGCTGGTCATGAGTGCTGTCCTCTCACTATCTCCCCCATATGGCAGTGGTTCCCCTCACCCCTCAGTCATCTCCACCACAGCTCGCATTGTTTTGGTTCCTACACCTATGCTTCAGACTACACAACTGCCTCTACGATCCAAGCGCCGAAGGCGCTTGTTCATCCATAATATCGTACATGGATGAGCTCATCCCTTGGCGAGGAATAGAAAATGTCCCAATCGGAAAGAATAAACCTTCCTTCTTTGCCATCATTCCATCATGGGATATTTGATTTGGTCATCAATGTCTATTGTGTCAATGCCATTCGAGCTCGATTCTGATGATGAAATAATCATATTATTGCGCCCCTTGCTTGTTAATCAGTGCATATCTGGGGGGAGGTCGATATAGCCATTTCATAAAAGCCAAAGGCAAAGCTGATTCAAACGATGTTATCATGTTTAAGCTAAACAAAGATTATATAATTTCTTTGGGCCACATGCCAAGCAGCTAATATTTGAGCACGATATACGATAATTTATATTATGATGTTTGGAACCTCTTTATACATTCTGTATGCATGTGATCCAAGAAAAACTGGACGGTACAGTGCAAAAACGATCAGTAATGAATAACGGGTAAAGTCGACTGAAAATGTACAATTTACAGCTCAACACATTTAGTAAATTCTGCTAAATAAGGTTGAAAATGATAAATACTAGGAATGTTTGAATATATTTGATATTGTGCTCATTAAAAGACTTTGATTATGAACATTTAGAACCTCTTTCTTTGTCTTAAATTTGGGTCATTTGCGAGGATTGCTGAAGGTGAATTGTACATTTTCTGGCGACTTGACTCATGTGCAGTTTGTTATGGTTCTGTCCAGGACACAAACTGTTGCCCGAGTTCCACCGAGTCCCACTGCCCTGGTTTACCAAAGAGCTTTCAGAACTAGAAATCCGACCCAATATAGAACCGTTGCCTGTTCGCCTCGGACTTTAAACCCACGGATTTACGAGAGGAGCTTTACTTTCAAGGGGAGCCGTGAAAAAATGTTTGTAAATTCTAGAGGATTAAAGCTACACCTGTTGCACTTGCCTGAAGAACTGCTGGCAGGTCTAGCACGCAGGCTCATCTGCATGAAACCATATTACATAGACCCAATATCTACTGTGGACTACTGAATAGGGTTATTTCACCACCCTTCCAATTTAGAATACCATTATTTACTATCATAGACCTTTATATTTTGTTGCACAATGCAAAAACAAACCAAACGGATTCTTGAAATCTGATCGACTAAGATTGTTGTTATTCGTTAGTCTTGTTCTATACATGTGTAACTCTATTCGTGAATGATGTGTACATATGGTATTGTAACGCTATCTCTTAATACAGCTCCTTCTGCTCCGGTTGGGTTTGTATCGTAGTTATTGAAATTATCAAATGCACGTCATATGATTTGTTAACTTCCTGATATTTTTTTATGTATTTTTTCCCTTTATAATTAATTATATGGTGTTATTTACCATTCGTTTTTGTTTTCGATATTTAAAAGAAATATAATTTTTATTTCATGCTTCTCCAGAGAGGTCTTCTAGCATCCATTTTTAAAACGATATGAGGATAAATGTGCATCTAGTGATTGACATAATAAAATACCAAGTATATAAGGCTGTGTACAATAAGTAATATCATGATGAGGTTATGCAATGTTACGTAATGTGTCATAACAGTAACTGTTATTTATTACAGAAATAATACAGTTTTGCCTGAGCATTGTTTAAACATATTAACAGCGGTTACTTTTCTGTTTCACTTCAGGTTATCAAGGAATCTATCAAAGTGGCTTCGTCAACTTCACCTGCTGCTGTCGTCTCGTCCGTACGGTCCTATCCCAAGTGGCCGGGAATGGCTCAGAACCTGTGTAGTTGTGAGAGGCCAAAACATCACGTCACTAACGGGCAAGGAGGAGGAGGTGGTGAGGAGCCTGACGACTGCAGTATTCCAATAAACGGGGCGGGACTAGATCTGCCATATAATAACATGGATGATTTAGAGAAAGTAAGACATGGTTCTGGAGGAGGCACACCTCGATCAACAGGTGGTGTCGGTGGTGGTGGTGGAGGCCACATGCCTCCCAGGTCTCAAACATTTATTAATGAACCTGTCAATCATCACCACCACCACCATCAACATCACAGAGGTGTAGTTAGCAAAACCCAGTCTCTGATGAATGACCACAGTAGTAGTTGTAGTAGTAATAGTCCGCACAACCCCAATCATCCCAATGCTAGGCAAGCAGTCTCCCATCTAAGGCGAACTCGCTCCGACCATGTCATGTCATCGCGTTCAAGAGAGAACTCCAACTCGAGGTCTGGATCGCCGCGAAGAGTTGGCGAAGATGTGTTTGAAATGCTGCAAAACATGCGCAAGAAAATCACTGATAATTTCCTCCTGGGTTTCCCCTCTCCCTTTGGCAGGAGGAGGGAGCGGAGAACAAGCAGTAGGAGCAGTGATAGAGATGGGCCTCCCCCTCTACATGAGAACGGTGCTGAGGGGGGAGAGGTCAACGGTGACTCCCCAAACATGGAAGAGTACGAGTTTGTGGAGAATATCGAGCTCAATCACATGGATGGATTTGTGGTGGGAGGGAAGAGGGAGCCCGGGCGGGGGCACTGCTTCCAGCCGATACAACTCGCGACCCCCACTTGGTGCGACCAGTGTGGCGATTTCATATGGGGAATATCTAAACAGTGCCTCAGATGTCAACGTAAGTTTAATCAACTTATTCCATTTAAAAAAAGATAAAAATCGCCCAAGTTTTTTACCTAAACCTTTGGCCGTTTCTACAAATTCAAAGTCAGATATTGTTTTAGACATTTGCCCTTTCATGCTAGCTATGCCCCAGCATGTACTTGCGCGGCAGTGACCTGCGACTTTTCCCATTTCACTCTTGATCTACTTACTGTAGTGCATACTATTTTTGTTTGCCAAAATTGTATATACCAAAACTTGGTTGCCATGGTGATAAACCAACTTTTTAAAATGAAGGCAATGCCAAAATGTCGAACGTAAGCATTAAATTATACAGTTAGAATTTCATGTACTGATCATTTTGCTGCCAAGAATTTCTAACGTAGAGTTAATTCTTATCCTGTTTCCATCTCAATTGTATGTTCCCCATGACTCGCGATTGTTTACCAACTATTGTTTTCCCAATTTTGGCTGACATGAAGCTTTTATGTTCCCATAACTGCATTGGCACTGCACCCGGACCCACCAACTTGTGTTTGCCTCTGGCCCCAAGCATTTTTTTCAGCCACAGATCAGTGCCATCCTTTAACAACTGAGAGAGGAATACACAATACAACATATCTCCAAGTTGCCACACGACATTATTATATAATCACTTGGGGGAAACACCCTGGAACTGTCAAAACAATAACAATGGTTACAGATCAATAACCACCCTGGAATTATAACCCCAGTGTTTGATTGGATTAAAAACATCACTCGTCGATTACTACCTTCCTATTGTGTGGATTTCCGACAGGTGAAATGTATTACCTGAATGTGTTCATTTCTCTATATCAAATCGAGAGCTCGGATACCCTTGTAGTGAAACCTTCAGCTTCATGCTTTCTGCTTATCCCGGACAATGGATGTCATTACATTAGCATAAGCCCAGATGATGATATATTAATCCTTTCATTCCAAAACTTTCCAGGAAAATACATATAAGGTGAGTCGACAATGGTAATTAATATACATCTACGCTATTCAATTGTTATTTGATATAAACCATTGTATGTATTATAAAGCTTTTCTGACGAGTGCCTTTAGGGCAATTAGGGGATTTAGTCTGTCATCGTTATATCTATAATCTAGGTTTGAATGCGAATCTTATTTTTAGCTACAAACAGCTTCCATAGTTGTTGCTCATCTAACTCCCCGGTAGTTGTTGACGTTTTTTTGAAATCTTTTTATTCTATAAAGAGAAGCTTGTTACTGTTGAAAAATGAGTGCAAGTTCAGGTCTTCTAAAGTATATAAATAGTCTTCTAATGTCTATAAATAGCTGCTCCAGTGATTAGACTGTCGGGGATGATAAGGCTTTCCTACAAAAAAGTTGTTTTGCCACCGAATGCTAGTTACTAGGAATAGCAGGATAGTTAATTAGGAACGTCACATGTTATCCTTTGATATGTATATGGATAATTTAAGTTAATCTAAGATGTGTACATGTCATCATTTTAGATGAAATGGGTATAGATCTAGACTAAGCCAATGGCGAATGATTAGCCTTAGTTTCCCCAACGAGAGTGGTTTCCCTAAGCAAATTGTTATAATCAATCATGCAACAATGATGGCTTTGTGTGTGGATTGCTCTTAGCAGTGTCCATTTATAATAGTATCTTTTATCTACATTTAGAATCGATCTGATGAGATTCTGGGAGGTTTTTTTTCTTTATAGATTCCCTCTAAACCACTTCCGTCCCCATAGATCCGTCCCTATAGATCAGTATCAGTCCCTATAGATCAGGCATAGATCAGTATCAAGACTTCCGTCTCCATAGATCAAGACTTCCGTCTCCATAGATCAAGACTTCCGTCTCCATAGATCAAGACTTCCCCATAGATCAAGACTTCCGTCTCCATAGATCAAGACTTCCGTCTCCATAGATCAAGACTTCCCCATAGATCAACCCAACGCTGCCAAGTATAGAATGAAAAACAAGCTAAAGGACCTGACGAGGCTCGAACCCTCAACGTTCTCCGCCGAAGTCGAATAACATAACCACTACGCTATGGAGCTGGTGGATAATGGCGGCTGAATTTTGCTAGTGATACCATACACAGCCGCTTGCGCGCACCCGGACCGGGGACTTTCGAATGAAATCCTCTGTGCGCTATATAGACTACCGTACACAATGCAACGCCAAGTGAATGTGCACATGAGTGGGTATGCCGAAGGATCTCCACATCTCTTCCGGTCGCACGTATAGCTTCTGAACTCGCCATTCATTTATTGCTTGATTCCCGTCGACTAAATCTTCGCTATCGGGCTCAAACACTATTTAAATCATTTCTACCGATTCAAATCTTTTATTTATTTCTTTTTTAAGTCCCTAGACACACGCAACACGGCATTCGAGAACCGGAAGTGTCCGATGCTTTGGATAGCAAGCAGCGGAACCTTTCAAAAACAGGCCGGCTGGCTGAACATAAACATTAGCGAATACGCACCTCTGATTGGCTGTTTCTCCGCTAAGCCCCGCCCACTTCACTTGGCCAGCCGTCGCGGTATCATATAGGTTTCGATTAAAGCGGTGTCCGATGCTTTGGATAGCAAGCAGCGGAACCTTGCGAAAACAGGCCGGCTAGCTGAACATAAACATTAGCGAATACGCTCCTCTGATTGGCTGTTGTGGCTGAAGCTTCATTCGGTCAGCCGTCGCGGTATTATATAGGTTCCGATTAAAGCAGTGCAATCACTTCCGGTCTCATAGAAAGGCTGACGACTCTCATGGCTTAGCACGATATTCCGGAGTTTTTTTGAGGTTTTTTGAGGTTTTTTGACGGAATAAAGAAGGTTTGTCTATCTTTTTTGCTCTAACATTAAGGAAATCTCATCAATTCTCTTCTAAAAGCAATAATTTCCTCGGATTTTTCTGCTCGCGGTGTCTATAGCGTCAGGGAATTCTCGGGCTTCGCCCTCGAACTCCCTGACGCTATAGACACCGCGAGCAGAAAAAACCTCGGAAATTATTCCTTAATTAGAATCGATCTGATGAGATTCTGGGAGGTTTTTTTTCTTTATAGATTCCCTCTAAACCACTTCCGTCCCCATAGATCCGTCCCTATAGATCAGTATCAGTCCCTATAGATCAGGCATAGATCAGTATCAAGACTTCCGTCTCCATAGATCAAGACTTCCGTCTCCATAGATCAAGACTTCCGTCTCCATAGATCAAGACTTCCCCATAGATCAAGACTTCCGTCTCCATAGATCAAGACTTCCGTCTCCATAGATCAAGACTTCCCCATAGATCAACCCAACGCTGCCAAGTATAGAATGAAAAACAAGCTAAAGGACCTGACGAGGCTCGAACCCTCAACGTTCTCCGCCGAAGTCGAATAACATAACCACTACGCTATGGAGCTGGTGGATAATGGCGGCTGAATTTTGCTAGTGATACCATACACAGCCGCTTGCGCGCACCCGGACCGGGGACTTTCGAATGAAATCCTCTGTGCGCTATATAGACTACCGTACACAATGCAACGCCAAGTGAATGTGCACATGAGTGGGTATGCCGAAGGATCTCCACATCTCTTCCGGTCGCACGTATAGCTTCTGAACTCGCCATTCATTTATTGCTTGATTCCCGTCGACTAAATCTTCGCTATCGGGCTCAAACACTATTTAAATCATTTCTACCGATTCAAATCTTTTATTTATTTCTTTTTTAAGTCCCTAGACACACGCAACACGGCATTCGAGAACCGGAAGTGTCCGATGCTTTGGATAGCAAGCAGCGGAACCTTTCAAAAACAGGCCGGCTGGCTGAACATAAACATTAGCGAATACGCACCTCTGATTGGCTGTTTCTCCGCTAAGCCCCGCCCACTTCACTTGGCCAGCCGTCGCGGTATCATATAGGTTTCGATTAAAGCGGTGTCCGATGCTTTGGATAGCAAGCAGCGGAACCTTGCGAAAACAGGCCGGCTAGCTGAACATAAACATTAGCGAATACGCTCCTCTGATTGGCTGTTGTGGCTGAAGCTTCATTCGGTCAGCCGTCGCGGTATTATATAGGTTCCGATTAAAGCAGTGCAATCACTTCCGGTCTCATAGAAAGGCTGACGACTCTCATGGCTTAGCACGATATTCCGGAGTTTTTTTGAGGTTTTTTGAGGTTTTTTGACGGAATAAAGAAGGTTTGTCTATCTTTTTTGCTCTAACATTAAGGAAATCTCATCAATTCTCTTCTAAAAGCAATAATTTCCTCGGATTTTTCTGCTCGCGGTGTCTATAGCGTCAGGGAATTCTCGGGCTTCGCCCTCGAACTCCCTGACGCTATAGACACCGCGAGCAGAAAAAACCTCGGAAATTATTCCTTAAATAATATATCAAGGATGATAGTCTTCACTTTTTGTACTGAAATCAGTATTTTTAAAAACTTCCCAAACTTTTTTTGGTCATCAAATCGGTTAGTATAACTATATATTTGTTTTAATCAGTTGATATCAATATTAATATAATTATTTTGTAAGGTAATAGAAGTCTTTTAGAAATAATTGGAATTCACTCTTTTTTTCTCAAAAAATAATCCCGCTTCAGTCTTTTTGACGTTCATGACCGACTTGTATGGATGTAATATTAGAGTGATGAAAGAGTGTGTTATGGATTGTGTGTGGATATTGTGTGGGGGCTGAGCCTCTAGAGCTCTGGCCTGGATTGTGAAGTGGTGGTTGGATCCAGTGTTGATCTCTCTCGGGTCAGTCTGGGTGAAGGATGGACAGACCCCAGACTGTGTAATGTACATACAACTCTGCTATCCTTATCTCAAGGTGAGACCGACTGTTGGCTGGGTCAGGCAGGCCAATGCTCTCTGGCCATTTAGCTTGTATGGTTTTCCTATGCTGAACTGCATGGATTGTGTCTGACCGTATATATTATGATCAACATCGCCTTATCTGTCTAATTTGATTCAGAGATTTACTTCTGTGAGTTCGTATACATATAAATTATTCTTTAAAGATAACCCAGGCAGATATAGTTAAACGGAGAGGGGGAGGGGTGGGGCGGGGTCACTACCAATTGAATTTATTTCCGATACTGAACGATGGTGGATTTTGGATTTCTGTTTTTATTACTGACTTTTGGTGTGTACAACATTACGGATCGCCTTTATTCTTTATGTACTTTTAGCATACAAGTCATATAATATTATTTGTTGTAAATGTAATTTAAATTATACCCAATCCAGGCGTAAACCCTCAGATCAGATAAGAATGGTATGTCAGTGATTGGACGCCTACTTCGCTAATGCCATTTTGCGGTCTAAATGGAATTATTATGGCACTTTGCGGTTTGAGGCGAGAGGCTTTCCCTCCTTTTGAAGGGACTCTCTCATCTTTGGGCCTAGACTATATCATGTATGGAAGTAAGTATTAACTCTATTGTATCTAGTGACTTGGCTTGGACTCGGTGTTGTTTCACCTCTGTCAAGTGGTTCATGCAATTAAGACATGTATATGACATAATGACCTGGAGCTATGGTCATGTGTGACCTCCTCTGTGCACCAACACAGCAGCACGCGTACAGTACTACATTGTAACAGCTTACAGTGTCTTGTCCAGAGGCCATTATATCAACCTTTTAACATTCTGCCCATAAAACATTTCCACCATCGCTCTGTAAAGTTTTATTTTCATAATTATACCCCCCAAACATGTAAAATCTACCCTGAAGATCGCCATTTCACAGCGATGTTTCTGTACTGATGTCTGACACTGATGACATTGTTATTTGATATATAACATGACGGAGGTGTGTCATTATGTGTTGATTATGGCTATGAAAAGGAACTATTATTCTATCCTGATATTTGACTCTGTACTCGTATGCAATCCTTGCCATATTTTACTGTAAGGCCAAACAGAAATAGGTTTGTTTCCGATACATAGCAGCTGAAAACTATGTAGGAGAAAGGCTAAAGTATTTTTTTTAGGAATCTACCTTTTAGGAACCGGAAGAAAAGTCATTTCGTAACAATAGTTGGTGTAAACAAGAAAAATGTGTTGCTCATAAAAATCTAAATTTTAATTCAACTTCCTACGTTAAGTTTCTAAAAATTATAAAATTTTCCTGCCTTAATTAGCGAAAAAAAAGAGAGAGGCAAGGTCATCATAACCTTTAGTGTGGGAAGAGGGGGCGATAGGAAAAAATACCTTTATTTCTTTTGCCTATAGTGACTCTTGCCTATAGCATGTATCTAATATGTCTGGACCTCGTACATAAGCCTGCGCTGTGCAATCAGGCAAATATCTCACCCTGGAGAAATTAACTCAGACATGGCTGTCCAGGAGGACGGATGGCAACAAGCTGCTCTAATCACACGAATGCAAACTTTCATTACTGCCATGGCTTGGCGGCCAGTGCACCAGTCATTATGTACTTTATATGTCCAGGACGATTGATTGGTATTGCCCACTAGCATGGCGTTTTGGTACCAGCTGGTAGCATATGGGTGAAGTCGCATGACAAAGTACTGAACATACTCCGCCAACTATTATATCCTCTCAAATATTCCACATTTAAGCCAAAAATGTAATTCAACAAATTATGAAAACAAATTTGTTGATACCCAAATTTATATACTAGGATATTTAGTATTTACTAAATTTATTACAGTATTTATCTTTTTTTCAGCCTAATTTATCAGTATAAAAATCATAATTTACTAAATGTCTACAGCTGCCGACTGTACATTTCTAACGACCTGACCCATGTGTTTTGGTTCGGGCTTTAGTATTGTACAAGTCATGTTAGGAGGGAGGCCCCACTGCGCTAGTCCCTAACCATACAGTCTGACAATATTTCATGGATCACTTTCAGTAATTTGTATTTTTATAGTATTTTCCCAATATTGCGTGAAAGTGTTAACCATTGTGTACATTCTAATTTCCTGACCCCCTGACTCTCAGAATAGTTTTGGAATGTAAATATTCAGTATTTTTATAGCAATTTGTATATCAATATTGATTATGCCAGCAGTGCCTTACTGGTCGACGGTAAATAGGCTGCACCTAATATGATCAATCAGATGTAGCTTGTTGCCGTGCACGGAAAGGTCCTAGCTTAAATGCACGGGATCCCTCTTACACTTGGCAATGGGAAACATAACATTGAGGTACTAAGCCGTTTTTCCAGATAATCGAAAATATCGCCGACTAATTGAATGTATTAAATTAAATTCTATTAATAAACGATTATTCGATCGAAACCTTTAAAAATAAAGTAAATCTCTGCATTTTGTTAGCAGTTATATTTTTCAATCAAGCAGACTGGGGCTCAGTCGGCCTAGTGGACCAGGGCCTTTAACTCTTGAGGGCTTTGACCTTGGTTGCGTTTGTGTTCTCAACCTACGCTCACAGTCTCGCAGACCAGATAAGAATGGTAGAACAGTGATTGGACGCCTACTGCACTTATGGCTTAAGGCAAGACCAATCACTCTGAGCTACAGTTATAGACAGTCTAGGCCCAAACCCTCAGATCAGATAAGAACGGTATGTCAGTGATTGGACGCCTACTTCGCTAATCGGTTTCCTGGCCTGGGACTAGGCATTCTAATGGGATTATAATGACATTTTGCAGTCTTAATAGAATTATAATGGCACTTTGCGGTTTGAGGCGAGAGGCTTTCCCTTGGTTTGAAGGGACTCTCTCATCTTTGGGCCTAGACTGTAGAGATGAGGCTGCCCTCATGAGCCCAGACTTCCTTATTAAGACCAATAACAAACAGTGCCAGTGTACACACACACAGTGTGGACCCAGGCCTCCATTTATTAGTTATTTAAAGATGCTGGTCTTTTGTTATACCTCACACTTCCAGTAAAACCATCCGACAGCTGATTATAAGTTGGCTATGGACGCGTGACAGTGTGTTCTGGGATGCTAATACTATAGAGAGGCTGTGTGAAAGAGGAGGAGTGGGTACCTGAGTCTATGGAGCCCCTCTAGCTTTCACTCGCATCAGCCATGTCATTAGAGTAGCCCTTGTCCCCAACACAGGGCTGTAGCCTGTTTGTAGGGCCCTATTGCAGGTCTACTGGTCCCTATTCTCTGACCCTAACATGGTAGTGACCATTTGTTAACATGGTAGTTTTTGTTGTTGTTAAAAAAAATAAGTATAATTGAAATGAAATGAAATTAAGAATAATCAATCAAAGACTTGCGCAAGTCTAACATGTCATGGCAAAGATCCGCTCTTTGCTTTCACTAACATCGGACGTGTCATGGCAAATGGTGATTGGCCCCCCCCCCCCCCCCCCCCCCCGCCGAACACACACACACACACATGTCAACTGCATGCACATGCCTCTCACATGCTATAGATTCCGATCGTCAGCCAATGTACAATCGCCAGCTCTACACATTCAGTAAATTCTGCTAAATTAGGCTGAAAAGTTATAAACACTAGATATAACTGAGTATATTTGGTTTTGCCTTGATTAAAACACTCTGTTTGGTTATGTTTATAAATCTGTATTTTGAACCTCATTTTTGTCATAACTACTGGTTAATATTGGAGAGGATTGATGAAGGCGAATTGTACATTTTCAGGTGATTTCACCCTGGTGTAATAAACCTTTAATGGAAACTTGATATGTCCTCACAAATCGACAATCTATATAACACCTATTTCGATTATTTATGTTTGTTTCGGTGGAAATGGACTAAAAATTACAATATAGCTCACAAACGCTGGTCTCTAGCTGTCAGTATGGGCAGGCTCGTCAGTAACATCTCGCCAATACATGTCACCTCCCACTGAATGTCTTTTAGCTGACTGCACAACCAGGTTATGTGTCAACAGATGGCTTATAGGCACATGTACCCTCCACCATAGCATGCTGTCATGTCTTATAATGGGGGAAGTCGCCTGAGAATTTACAATTCACCATCACCAATCCTCTCAAATAACCCTAATTTAAAACAAAAATGAGGCTTAAAATACAGTTCAGTATACCTGAACAATGTAGTTGAAACAATGCAATACCAAATATACTCAGAATACATTATACATCGAATTTTCAGCTTAATTTAGTAGAATTTACTAAATGTGTAGAGCTGTGCCGATTGTACATGTCCTGACGACCTGACCCATATGTCTTGGGAGAAGGTCTTTTTCTGCCCGATTGAATGCAGGTAAAAAGGTTGCGATCTCTGAAAGGGATGCATCCAGATTGCGAATAAGATTTATAGATAATTAATCCGTGGACAAATTGTATAGTGACAGTAGGGCCTTTTTACCATGGAACTTGAGAAAACATGCTAGCAATGACAGGGAAAAGGTGGAGACCGATCATTGCCTTGAATTGAATTGAAAATTAAACCATTGACGTACATCTTAGACTGGTTTCTCCATATTTTCACCAGTAGCCCTTACATTAACCTTAACTCAAACAGTAATATCCATACTTGTAAATGTTAACTCTTATTATTTCCTTTTAATACACTTTTCGTGAGATATACAGAAATTAGATATTTTTAAAAATCTTAACTCAGATTGGTTTTCTTTTGGTTGAAGATCAAACAGTATTTACATTCTATACATAATTCGTTATCCATCTATAAGGTTAGGTGGCATTATTTTGATACATTTATATGAAATTCTTTTAGTCACAGCTAATGTGAAAGCTCATGTGAAAGATAGGAGGGAATGAGACGGTATGGGCATCCTCGGCCGGCGCTCACCGGGACAGATGGTGTGAAAGTAGTGGAAATAAGGAAGAATGGAGGCCAGAGCCCAGCCAGGGGTGTGGTGTGGAAGTCTAATATTTAGCCCCAAGTATTAATATACTCCCCACCTTTTCCTATATAATATAATGTAGGGGACAGGCTGTCAGAAAATGTGGAATCGCCAGCTCTACACAATTTAGTGAATTCTGCTCAATTAGGCTGAAAACAATGATACATTTTATGTATATTTGATATTTTGTTGATTAAAAATATCTCTTCGGTTATGTGAACCTGTAAGTTGAACCTAATTTCGGCTTAACTTTGGGTTATTCGAGAGGATTGGTGAAGGTGAATTGTACATCCCGGTGCGACTTCAGCCATATGTGTATGTATACCATGTAACCCCTCTGGCAACTGGTAGTTTATGATGGCCAAACTTGTTCTCATCTCCCATGAGATAATTCCCATCAGCATGGATAAGAGTTGATATGGTTGTCTACTTTATCCATCTACATACTACAGAGACCAGCTTAAATATATTTAGATTGATCTGTCCTTATCCAGATGTACATGTATGTCTATATATGTTTCCATTGTAATTCCACTATAGTCAAACTTATTCTCTGGTCTCCCATGAGTTGGTTCCCGTGATCTAATCATGGATTCATGCAGGGGAGGCTAAAGATATTTATTTATATTGATGTAGAAGGTGATAAACATGCAGCGAACCAATTTCTTCACCAGTAGAAAGGTGTTCGTTTGTTACTCATTGATCCAAGCTCTGCACATTTAGTAATTTAATTAACAGACTTGAAGACTTTTCAATATTTAGATTGATCGTTTTTTTACATTCTACGGAATTAAAAATTCGTGAATGTTAGTGAATTGAGTACCATTCTGTCAATCATCCTGAGTAGCCAGTTCATGTGATACATTTTGAGGTGTTGGTTGAGGATTGGTGTGAGGGGTGTGGACACTTATCTGGGAGCATATCTGGATGCCCATCTCTGATATGTAATTCACACCAACACTACTAACTTGGCACATATGCAAAGACTGCTTGATTGACAACCTTCTACCATCTCTGCAGTAAATCCCTGAAGGCTAGTGTGTCATCCTATTGGTTAGGACTGTTTGATTGACAACCTTCTACCATCTCTGCAGTAAATCCCTGAAGGCCAGTGTGACATCCTATTGGTTCACATGTGTTGTATTCTATTAGCTATCTTGGTTTGATTGACAACATATAATTAAGCATAAGCATTTTTAATTAAATATTAATCATTTTCAGTCGAGCAAAAACTAAACTGCTAACTATGACTTGCCATTGCGCACAAATAGTTGACCGTAGAATTTGTTTCCTTTGGAAAAGCACAATATATACATTAACTTAAACTGATTATAAAGTTAAACAGAAAAATAGTTCATTAAATGATTGATTAACTTGATAAACTTATAACTTGTTGTAATATCCAGATACATGCATGTTTCCATTGTCAGTTCACCTAATATATAGACTGGCTTGGGGAACTAGGAGAATCGCCTTGAGTGATGCCATGGCAACCATGTTAACATCGTAGCTATCGATTCTATATTCTCAGTCTAGGCTCAGAGTTGAGAGAGTCCCTCCAAACTGAGGGAAAGCTTCTTCCGTCTAGGCTCAGAGTTGAGAGAGTCCCTCCAAACTGAGGGAAAGCCTCGTCGGTCTAGGATCAGAGTTGAAAGAGTCCCTCCAAACTGAGGGAAATGCTCTTCAGTCTAGGCTCAGAGTTGAGAGAGTCCCTCCAAACTGAGGGAAAGCCTCTAACTCCAAACTGCAAAATATCATTATAACCCCATTAAAACGCCTACTCCAGGTCCGTGAAAGCCATTTAGAGCAGTAGGCGTCCAATCACTGACACCATTTTTACCTGGCCGATCTGAGGGGATGTGAGCCTAGACTGCTGTTGTTATTTCAGTCTTCAGTCCTGTATGGCAATAAATATGCAAATACAGAAACTAATTTAAGCTGAAGGACAAATAAAAAGTGTATTGTGTCAATGATTGATGTGTCGTAGCATGAGTCACGCTAAGCTAGAATGCTTCGTGTTGTCCCCTTCCGTACAAATGACTTTTGTAATTATAAAAAAAAAAGATGCCCTGAAAAAAAACCGGAGGCAAGTAAAAAGTGGTAAAAAGTAATAGGTTTTTAATCAAGCCAGACGTGAGAAGGGACTAAAACCCTGCAATGCATTTTATGTGTTGCATGAATAGTAAAAGTTGTTAGGGTCTAAGCCCGAGGGGCACTAAACAGTGCAGTATGATTGATATAAAATCTGAATCTAAAACTAGTTAAAATAAATCACTGGCCTTGGCCTATTTACAACAATGACTACAACCCACTGGTCCCGTCATTAGGGTTCTGGAAAATCACTAAAATAGGCCTGGGAAAATCACTGAAAATGAAATGGATCTGAAAAAATCATTTAAATGGTCCTCGAAAATTCACTGAAATGGGCCTGGAAAACCAATGAAATTGTCCTGGAAAATCAATAAAATGACCCTAGAAAACCTCTGAAATGGGTCTGGAAAATCCTGGAATCCCTTGTGTGGTGACAAAGAGCAGAGACCCATTAAGCGGTGCGATATGGGGTTTAGCTATAGAGAGGGTTGTACATTGCCTCTAGTTGCCTGCAACACTAGCAGCTGCTCTAGCTGGGCCTTGTAGTGAGCAGCAGGCATGGCATTGTATGGGGGAGGAGGAGCTGGTAGTAGTGCCACGCTGGAGGTACTGGTGACCAACCCTGAAGGTACTGAGTCACCGCCTGTAATAACCCAGCGTCTCATCCTATACCACTCTACACGTTCCCGCGTCCCTCCAGAGTCTGCTGCGCGTCTACCAGCAGCAACAAGAAGCAACAAGTCCCCATCTGCAGCTATCACCACCACCACCACACTACAACTATACCATCCATGTACATACATCTGCTAATGCAGTCCTCACAGTAAAAAAACTCTTGAGTATAGATTAGGCTCTGAACAGATAAGAAGGGTATCTCAGTGATTGGACGCCTACTGCGCTAATGTAATAATTTGTACTGTAATCTTCCAAAAATTGTCAATCCTCCCCCAGGCTCAATTTCGAGGGGGAAAAAACGTTTCAAAATCTGCTTGGTTAAATTTCGTCTACTTTAAACAAAATTAAAATTCTCGAAATTATTTTGATTTGTCATCAGCTACAGAGATACCCACAATCGTGGGAACTCATTCTAAATAGATAATTGTATCTTTTGATGGAATAAAGAAAATCTGGAATACTGGAAGGTAATTCTCAGATATACTGGAGCATAAATTCTCTAATGAAACACCTAGACGCGAGGTACCGTTTGCTTTTGGGTGAAGTCGCCCGAAAATGTACATTATCTTTTCAGATATCACAATTTCTTTATATAGAAAATTAGGTTACTAATATTATACTAATACTGAGGCGAACAGATTTGTTTCAATCAAAACTCATTTAATGATAAAATGACATTAAGAGTCGTGACAATATCTATTGTTTGTAATTTTTCAGCCTAATTTAGCAGAATTGTTTGAGTTTATAGAGCTGGCGATTATACATTTTCTGTCGATCTGACCCTGTTACTAAAGGCCACGACCCAAGGTGTTTATCTAACGCGGCATATGGAGGACCTGGTGGTAGGGCACCTTAACCCCAGCCCCAGAACCCTAACCCCAGCCCCAACCCTAACCCCTCCCCCTCCCCCAGCGGCCTCCCATGGGCACTATCGACCTCAATCTGTTGCAAATATGATAAATGGCCGGCGTGCATTCACAGGCTTGTATTTCACATGCACGTCTAACTGGTGGGGAGGCTGCCGGACCTGCTGGATACACTTTACAGGGATGCAACCAGGGCCATGCCAAAAATATTGGATTTAAAAATGTTTTAAACTGATTTAATAATGTTACCCTCCTCCTCCCCCCCCCCCCCCCCCCCCGCATAAAAAATGATATGATGGAAATCTGACAATTTTGGGAAGTTGATTATGAAATAGGTGATCTCAGTACAAATACTGAAGACTTGCATCACTAATTTAGCATAGCAATTGGCAGCCATTTATTCTGCTGCAAAGGGAGGGGTAGTTTTCCCCGCACTGTCCTTGGCTTTCTTTTGAACCTTTTTTGAGGTAAATCCACTTGAAAACGTCTATGCCTTGGCTGAATGCTTTGGAAAGATGGGCGAGTTGTTTTCCTTTTTTATGAGCAAGAGCACCTTTATCGTAATAAGAACTCAATTCCAAATGAGAGCTGACCCATTACAATCTCAGAATCCAAATAACCGAGGCAATATACATCTTTGACAAGCCAGATAGACACACATAAATCGTATTTAATTGCATTAGTGCCGTATTAGTGGTCGTCAAAGCACCCTGTCTAAAACAGTTCTAGATAAAATCACAAACCTTCTAATAAATAGCGATGAAAACATACCCTTTAACCCCTAACCGGCCCTGTTCAATATTATACCCAGCATGTGTGCATGCTTTACATAACACAATCATGTTTGGCTTCAGGGTAACAACAACAAACTCACCCTGCCCCACCAGCGATTCACCTTTGATATTCAAGTTTAAAGTAGCCATGCGGTAAGCTTGAAACCAAATCATGAAGTTCCGATCCATTTAGCTTGATTGTTGACGATTAGGCTGATTGGATGTGATTCTAAACGCCGAGAGGCTATAATTAGGGTCTCAAGGGGATTAATACACATGATCAATGGCCCTCTAGCGTTTATCATCATAACCCATCATCTGGGCCTCAGCTCCCACCCTCCATGTAGATCAAGGCCCCAACCAAGCATAATAAATCTCGGCACCATGTCTCAAATATGGCGACATACTTATACCAATTTATAATTTAATATACATATTGAAGGGCCACAGGAATAAAGTGTGTACAGTCTAGGCTCTGAGATCTGTTTAATTTACTTTAACTTTAGATTTGATCAATGAACTTTTTTTTAAATTTAAGACAGAATTTGAGGTCCAATATTGATTTATGTAATAAAACGATTGTTACATGACATCTAATATTTGTTCAGTTGTAACGATTGTCTTGGTGCTCCAGGAATGCCAAATAAAACTGTCAATCAAATCATTTTAAATACTGAAGTGGGTTGTCATTTATAGGACACCATAAAGAGACAAAGCGTGGACGCGACGGGGGGCGTCCATTAATTATGGAGGGGTGTAACCCCTTTGCTATACACTAAGAACTTGTATGGAAATATATTAAGACCTATATTCGTTATATTTAATTAAAGAAATATTAAGTTAAATAAGTATGCTACAATGTGGTGTAACAATACCTTTAAATAAATAGGTACTTGTGAGAAGATGGACGCAGGTAAAGTGCCCCCCCCCCCCCCAGTGAGTGTGAACTCTCACCCACCCAACCCTAAATACAACACACACACTGGACGGGCATAATGAGATCAGGGCATCCCTATGATGCCCTTCTATACAACTCCAGCTGGATCATTTTTTGACACGAAAAGATCAATAATATGTATGTATACATTACATGTAACACATCAATATGGATAAAAGAAAAATGTTGCGCCAGGACCACAGAAAATATGTATTTAAACCGGGTGGGAACTATGCGTCGGTCGGTGGGTGGGGAATGCCGGGGGGGGGGGGGGGGGGGGCGAGTGCATTTGTTGATTGATTGTCAAGAACAACAACTAAAAAAGAACTGACATCAAGTTTATTTTGCAATTATGGTATCTAAGATCTGTTTAAAGCCATAACTTGAGGTCCAAAAGAGATTATATGATTGTAGTTATAACTCCAACAAGAAAATACTAGTCGTTTAAAGTTTTTCCTGCAGGCTGCTGCTGGCTAGATGATGTGACCTTGCTGGCAGGCCACGTGAGCACCAGATCTCCTGCCTCGTCCCCTGCGTCGTGATGTATTATGGTGGCCTAAGCACAGTGTAAGGTGGAGCAACCTTTACGTGGGCCCAGATGATGGAGCTTATTGATGCTACTTGTACTAGATCTGTCTATCAGTGCTTGGTAGATGGGGAATAGACTTGATGGCTCAGATCGACAGAAAATGTACAATTGACCTTCACCAATCGTCTTAAATAACCCAGATTTAAGACAGTAATGAGGTTAAAAAAATACAGTTCAACAATAGTATAAATTATACTCAGGTATCCCAGTATTTATCGTTTTTCATTTAGATATTTTTATGTCAGATTTGAACTGACTCCACCCCAGAATGCAAATCCCTTATAGGATTTTATTTTTTACGTATACTGATTATTTTTTAAAACGAAATTAAAAAAATATCAAAGTTACTACAGCCTCGACTGTTAGTCTTCGGGTTTTCGTTGTTTAAAGAACGAAATTTCAATAAAATCTCATCATATTAGAGTCAGTACTGCCTTCAGTGAAGGAATCACCTGGATGTGGCCATTGAGATAGGCTGGGGGACTTGGTGCTGGTCTAAGATACTGAACCTCGGAGTGTACAAAATGTTAAACACAGTATACATAGTATTCACATGACGTCACCCCAGTCAGCGGCTATCCTCACTGGCAGCCATAATGTGTGGCAGCATAGATAGCGGGACACACTAGATCGACAGGATTTCCCGTTTCCAATGTTTGTTAATGGCAATTATTCTCATTATTCCATCATGACACACTAAAAGAATGACCATATAATCTACCAGCATACTTTATATAACATTTTCTAAAACTTTCGGAGGTGAAAACTGCATTTTTGAGGCTTGGAGCACTCATGTCCAGCTAAAGTTGACCCACATTATGGCAAGCCGCGGCGAGCGCCGTGACGTCAGTGAATACTATGTATTGATTATCCAAGTTATATTCTCTCTATCAATATTGGCCCTCTAAGCCATGTTTGTTCAGCACATATATATTATGTATCCAATCACAGTGCAGTCTAGGCTCAGAGCCTATCAGACCAGTTCAGATCGGTATGCTAATTGCTTTCCTGGCCCTGGAGTAGGCCCAACACACCGTCCTAATGGGAGTTTGGGGGAGTTTGCGGTCAGGAGTAAGAGGTAGCCTATATGGCTTTACGCGAGTTTGAAGGGATTTCTGTCGACTCTGAGCCTAGACTGAGAGCATTGAAAGGTTTGGCATGTACATATCGCCGTGCGTGCACTAACATTCCTCCCGCTCAAATATGCCTCATCTTCAAATAAATAACATGCCATAATAAATAACTAGCATGTCATAATAAATCAATATAATTCCGTCATAAATAGCATGCCATATCTGTCATTTCTAACTGGGAAATTGTTTTGTAAAATGGATTTGACTGCCATCCCTAATGTATGAACTAATCTGATCCGGGTCGGGCACAGAAGATTTAGCATTTCCTGATCAGATTACATGATGTCAATATATTAAAGTTATATATAATATATTTGTCAAAGCAAGAACTGTTCAGAAGAAGTGTCCTTTACAAAACACTGTGGAATGAGGCTCCAACCCATGACAGAGATCCATCTGCAATAGAAGAATTCAGAAGTAAGCTAAAGAATAATGTGAAAACTGCCAGAGCGAACTATAGATCTATAGTTTGACCATTCATTTTTAAAGGATGAGGTCGATTAACCCAATAGCCTTGTTATTCTTCACACCCATCCCTTCACTCATTCTGTCTAAGATACCATCGCATTAAGATTACAACGTTTAATACTGTTAAACCTGAAATTCCGGGAAATCCAAATGTCAACAGAACTACTTGCTAAATAATGAAGAAATTATGTTATGTATGTAATAATAGCTTTATTTACAATATAAATCTATATTACATTTCTGTAATTGTGATTTTAACCTTCTGTAAGAAACACAGGACCTCCCGGCGATTCTGGTAATCTGAACCTAGATCTGCTTTTAGGTATTTTGGTTTCTTCTAACTTCTTAGAGCGGTAGAGAAATAGCTGTATATGAGTAGTGTCTGTACATTTGTTATTCTCCTGCCTATAGCGGAAAATATTCACCATGTGGTCGGGATCGGGTAGTTATATACAGGAACTATTTCTTTTGTTTCGATCTTTCTGCCTGAGTGCACATAGGAAACATCTGTTTAGGTAGTCTTAGGGATACCTAGCCTGATATTGTTGGACAATTGCAACTTTTAGTATAATATTCTGCCTTGTAGCATTAACAACTGGACAAAATCCTCCAAATGTTGGTCAAATTAATTTGAGGTCGGTTGAAGAACAAAAATTAGAAAATCTAGTTTTTTACCGATCTGTCTAGGCTCAGGGCCTGTCAGATAAGATAAGATCGTCATTTCAATGGCTTTCACGGCCCTGGAGTCAGCCCACCACTACCGTCCTAATGCGTTTCTAATGGTAGTTAGTTTCCCTGAGCTTGGAGGGATCTGATAAACTCTGAGCTTAGACTAAAGAAAAATCCTTTGATGGTTTATGAAATCCTAAATTTAAGATGGTGGATTTACCTGGGTCTTCCTTCGTCACTTTCTCCTTGGATGTGGAATATAAAAATTATATATTAGGTTATTTGACCGATTATAGACTATTTGGATGTTTGACTTTGATGAATGACTATTTGTTATAACCCACTGAGTGGATTGTTGTCATTAGGCGCTTGAGTGGGGGATGAATATATTGTGTATTTTGTTGTAACTACAAAGTAACATCTGCTTATTTGGTGCCTCTGGACCATGGTATGGACATGGCTCTACAGGACGAAACACAAAAAGCATAATGATTAAGGGAAATTAATAGCAATAATATTATGGGTGGAATGTAAAGGGTATTAAATGAGGTACTTAAATATATAAACATACAATCATGTTAATGACTTATGTCCCACCTCCCAATATTAGCTAGTTATTGCAATAGAAAGTTACCTTCATTCTACCATTCTTGGCATGTTTATGATGGACTAATATTATATTAACAAAGTCTGAAACATCACCGTAATAAGGCTGCACTGTATGTAGTGTAAATAACGGTTTGTTCACAGGACACAACGAAAAGCACTGAAAAGTGAGCGTGCATCTGATGATTTCCTCAAATTAAATCTTTAAAAAAGAATTTAAAAATCGATTCCACGTTTGTTTCCACTCATACCATGTGTAGACTATGCTGGTTGATGGTCTACTTGCAGGCTTGATGGATGAGATGGTAACGACAGCCCCAGTGTCATATTGTGCAACCTCTACACAATCCTCCGTGTGCCCCTCATTATGCAGGGGCTCTACATGATTGCAATAGTCTTAGTTATTCCCCTGCTTACACGTCTTTCCTCTCCACCCTCTAATAGACAGGCCATGTTGCCCTCAATGTTTCCTTGTGAGCAACTCAGTGCTAGTTTGGCGGACAGGGAAGGAGAAAGAGGAAGGGATTTATACCCGCTCTGCCCTCGTCTCGATAGACAATCTAGATAAATAGGCGTTTTATTAGCATGTTTGATCCACGCCCGGAGCTCCATGATTCACTGCCTTGTGAGCTAGGTTGTCAGAAAATGTACAATTCACCTTCATCAACCCTCTCAAATAACTCAAATTTGAGAAAGAAATGAGGTTCAAAATACAGTTTAACAGATTGGTTTAATCAATTCAATACCAAATGTACTCATCTATGCCCAGTATTTATCATTTTCCAGCCTAATTTAGCAGAATTTACTGAATGTGTACAGCTGCCAATTGTACATTTTCTGACGACTTGACCCTTGTATCTCTAACTGGTTGAGGTTATGGATAGCAGCAGACCACTCATTCCTGCCGCTGGTGGTCGTTATTAGATGGTGCAAAATTATTCTCATCGTATTTCCTAAATGAAACATGATTTAAAAACAGGACGGGAGTGCTTATCTAGAAGTGTTTTATTGTGATTAAATGTAAACAGAGAGATAACAGTGACTCCCCGGTGGGAATGCTGATTTTATTTTTAGGTTTACACTTTTTTACAGTCCCTTAGGCAAACTGCAGGTTTCTGAGTTGTAACTTTTATGTGATTTTCACTTCCTTCTAGTCTCAAGTTGTTTTGCATTCTCATCTATATGTAACCCGACGTTAATTAATGATTCCCGTAGTTCCTGCAATGGAAGCTCTGGCTGCTAAATTAATATACATTCTACCGAACCCAACCTCTAATCTGCCTAATTTATATTCATAAAATATTCAAGATTCAGCTTAGATATCAATTTGATGGTGTGCATTCCTAAGAATAAAAGTTGAATACCATTTTTAAAACCAGCTTGAAGGTTTTGATAAAGCATGAAATATGAGTTCAAAGTAAGGTTTTGTGTGCAACCTATAATTAGAGGAAATGTGGTATTGATCAGATTAAAAAAAACTTTAATTTGAGGAAATCAAAAACCTTTAATCAGACGAAATTCGGTTTTCCTTAGATTTCAAACCTATAATTAGAGCTAATGCGTTATTTCAGATGTAAAACTTTAATTCGAGGAAATGCGGTATTCCTTAGATTAAAAACCTTTAACTCAAGGAAATGCGGTATTTGTCATTTCCATTTCTGCCAGCATGTCCCTGCTCATTAGATGGAAGCAGGGAGGGAGGGAAATTCCCTCTTGTAAAACTCGTGTTATTTGTCTCTGTTATTAACCTACAGCATGGCAGGTTCTGTAGTTCCTCATTACAGCAGTTGTTTGTTGTTGGAGAAGCGGAAATAAGCTGGGAGCAGAAGGGGATGAGATTGAAATTAACTGTCTTAGAATCATGGAGAGCAGGTCTCCTGGTGGGGATGCAGATAACCAGCCACTTTACTTCAGTTTATTAGGTCTGGGTTAGGCTGGATACAGAGGCTATAGAAAGCATGCCTTGCAGGGGAACAGTGGGTCTTATTGGCTCACAGCCTCTCACTCACATCAGATAGAAATGGTATATCAGTGATTGGACGCCTACTGCACTAATGGCTTTCCCAGACCTGGAGTAGGCATCCTAATGGGATTTCGATGGCATTTTGCGATTTGGAGCGAGAGGCTTTCCCTCAGTTTGGAGGGACTCTCAAATCTGAGCCTAGACTGGAGAGGCTTTTCTCAGTTTGGAGGGCTCTCAAATCTGAGGTTAGACTGGAGAGGCTTTCCCTCAGTTTGGAGTTTGTAGTATACTACCACCTATTGTTGTATGATGTTTTACCTGGCTGTTTAGTTCAGCTCCCATAGCTTGTTTCCAATAACTCCTGGGGTAGTATACTGCCATATATTGTTTGTTTTACCTGGCTGTTTTGTTCAGCTCCTATAGCTGGTTTCCACTAACTCCTGGTGTAGTATACTACTATCTATTGGTGTATGTTTTGCCAGGCTGTTTAGTTCAGCTCCTACAGCTGGTCTTCAATTACCTGCTGAGGTAGTATACTGCCATCTATTGCTCAGGAAACACTATAATCTAATGTGTGTTACTACTGTCTTCATATATTAGCTATGGACACATAGTTGGCAAACCATGCAGTCAGCAAGCAATGGCATGGAGGAAAAATAGATCTGTATATGGACCATCAGAAAAGGAAATAAAAAATTAAAATTTCATAATGATTTTAACATTTTTGAACATTTCCCATCAAGAATCAATCACATTCGATTTTAAAAATAGGAAAAGAAGTCGTTCTGTTTGAGAGGCGAACAGTGACAGAAAGCAAGCTTTCTCTCTGTGCCTTGCCAAACATTAAAGCCAACATTAAATGACAAAACACTACCTTGTCTTTTTCAGAATAGAATTCCACTCCCTGGTTAGAATCGCACCCAGTAAACTCTTGTTTTAATTTGATCTATGCAGTCTGTCTGAAGAAGTAGGCTGCAAATGACTGGAGACATGCAGGGGTCTGTTGCGTAAAGAATCCGTACTTAAAATGTTTCTTGCTAAGCTATTTGTCCTTGCTTAGGTAGGAACTTCCTACTGTATGAATATAAATTAGCATTGTATATACAATTTAGCCAATTCCTTCCCTAAAGGTTCCTTACCAGCTGCTTAGCTAGGAAAATATTAAGTAAGGCAGGTATTTCATGATGAAAAGGAGATTTATTTGTAGATATGACTGAATATAATGTAAGGGTCAATACAAATAAAGAAAAACAGCAAATGACTTCTGAGAGGAGAATATTGGGAGTAACGTCTCAGAAGGAATTACCTCTGTTATGTGATATGGCCTGAGCGATATGGCTAAAGCATAATATATGTTCAGATTTATGTCTTGTATAAAAAAAATAAGAAATACGGGTATTTGGACTATACATATTAAGAACTACCATTTTAGCAATACATTAGTATTGTAGAGACCACCATGGCAGGGTAAAAATAATAAAATTATATAATAAAAAGAAGAAAATAAGGAGTTGTTATTATGCACCGGGCCCCATTTGTGAAGGCGTATGGACTACACGATACAGAGGTACATAGAATACTGATTCTCCTTGTTGACATGGACAATACCACCACGACTAGCCGCCTGAGACACACTCTCCGCTCCCCAATTAAGAGCTGTAATACAGAGGAACAGGTCTCCGGTGATTTGATATTAAGTATCAGGTGTATATGTTTGCTCTGCTGATTCTCTGTGTCCTATATTCTTGTGTCTGTGCATAAATGAGCTCGGGAATAGATATATGCACCTTAATTGTCTATGATATGAGTTGACGAAAGAAAGTAGACGATAAAATAATGACAGTGAAATCAGAGAATGAACATGTAAAGAAAAATATGTAGAGGGCACATGTTTCACTGAAGTAAAATGAAACTATAAGGCGTCGGAAGGAAGAAAATGTATCATTGCTGTATATATGATAGAGGTAACATATGATAGAATGATAGAGGTAACATCAAAACAATCTAAGGCATGCCAAATATAGATGTACTACGCTTCAGACAACAACATTAGCCATGAAGTATGTCTAAAAAAAGAAAGAAAGGAAAACAGTTTTATAATAGCATTACTTGTCCATATATGTATACTCTACTTGCAAATATAAATCAAATCCATTATCCAGTTATAAAGCAAATACATTTGTTGTAAATATTTCATGAGTTGTAGAAAGATTTTTCTTCACCCATTGATTCCTGAATTTCAATGTCATCCATATTGAACATGACAACATTCAAGCAGCATTGACTCAATCTCAAATTGATGTCAATCTTATATAATGTGTCCAACGTAGTAGGCTTATAGCTCATCATACAATATTCACAGACTAGATATTGTGTCCTAGTAAGCTTGTCCCAATATGTCTGGATTTTTGTTGTTGTGTGAAATGTTTTAATCCATTACCATATATTTTCCCCCCAACACCAAGTCTTTATTTTCTCATGAACAATTGAACGTCCGTCCAATGTTGTACATCAATAATTACAACAATTCTCTTCACTCTTAGCTATCTTGAACATCTTCTAATTTCACCGGCTCTTTAAATCATGGCTCCTATTTCTCTAAATCCTTTTTGAATGAAACGTTGAACGTCGAACTTTCTTATATCAGGGATGCAAGTCTTCGGGATTTTTTTTTACTGAGATCAATGTTTCGTCCAAATCCAAATTTCGTCCATTTTTTTTAAAAAATCTGATTTTGGGTCATCAACATTTTTGCCTTTAAATAAGATAAAAAAATATTCTGTACTTGTGACAAATAAGGATTCACTCCCCTTTATTTTTCTTGAACCTTTTCAGTATGTCTGGCATGACTCGACCGATTTCCCTGATCATATAATATGTATAGTTGTAGCCCATGGACAGAATTGGAGGATGGGTCGATGGCCTTCAATTATGTTAGGGACGTCCCTAATTTTGTATGGATTTTGTATTGCATGATTTGAGGGTGTTTGTATACCTTGCCGCAGACACATCGCCCTGCGTGTACAGTAGATTGAATTTATTGATTACATGTTGTGGAGTTTGAAGTCCGTCAGCTTGTGGGGTAAGTCACACTGTGGCTATATGCGCATTGACCCTGGCTATAACATTGGCTCATCTGACCATGTTTGAATGGGGGAAAAGCAGTGTTTTGATATAAAATTGTGCTCCTGCCCCCCCCCCCCCCCCCCCCACTAGCACCTGACCAGTGGCAACCCGCCTACCAAGGTCGTGACGTTCAGATGGGTGTGGAAGGAAGTGAACAAAAACGGGAAAATGGTTAATTTTGATCGATGTTAGTTGAGAATTTAATTTAAAATGTGTCCAGGTAACAGTACATTAAAATAATTATATTGTTAGCCCTGCATTAATTAAGGCTATTTGCCTCATAAATTTAGCCAACCACTTCTGTGTCTTTTAATCGTGAAGAAACACCATGGTGTGACACCCCCTGCTGTAAAAAGCCCGACTGAAGCGATACCAAGCAAATTAAAATCAAAATTAACAGCACCAAATGTCCTTTTTTTTTCTCTGACAAAATTGTTTTCATCGGTATTCCATGAAGCAGACGGGATGCCGGTGGAAGGCTTGTTTTATAGGCCATCAGTGTTTTATGTTTGTCATTAATTGCCATTGTGTTAAAGTTGCGTTGCCAGCCAAATTTGTCATTAATTGCCATTTAGTTAAAGTTGCGTTGCCAGCTAAATTCACTTCGGTGTTCGACATGAGTTGAAGAAAGAATGAGCCGTAATCACCTTGAAATAAAAAAAACATTGTTAAGATTGGTAACGAAAGAATGGGAACAAGTGAAGTATCAGAATTAATCTTTTGATCTACATTAATGTTTATTTTTAATGTTTGTATTTTTTCACGTTGATTCTCCTCCGAACCTATACAACTAAACTTTTGATTTTGATATTGGTATAGGAAACAGTTCAATATATATTTTTCCTCAATATATATATATATTTTCTCAAGATACAGAATTTGACTTTCTTAAACGTTTTATCCTTCAGGTAAATGTGAAGATGTTAACAGTTTGGGGGACAATGCTTATGTCCGGCTTGTGGGGGTGTCACATTAGATGCTAATCCAGAAACGACCTTGATCTTACTATTCTTAGCGGACATATTCCTGTGGTACATTTGCACTCTGTGAAGGATCTGGTCTCCCTAGAGCACCCGAATTAAATCGTGGACTGCACTTGGGAGAGTATGAATGGAAATAAGACGATGATAAATATCTCAGCACATATTGAAAACATGACACTAGTGAGTCAGGACCTACTTAGTGCGAGACAGACATTGTAAGCCCCCCCCCCCCAGTTGTTGTAAGGGAAGGGGTCGGAGGTAGACTAGTCTGACTAGCCCTCGTCCACAAAACTGTTACTTGTAGGGCGCTAGTGCATTCACAGATAGACTGATAGTCGAGGCACTAGTGACTAAAGTAGTGACTTTTTTAATGATTTTATTTATACTGGATTGATCAAGTCCCTTTTTCAGGGGTTTTCACTTGCCACAGTCAAATAATTGTTTAAAGGACCCACCGAAATCTCAGTCTGAAAAAATGTAAGGATAACACTGGCTAGATAGGTATATGAAGAAGCCAACTAATTGCACTATTAATCCCATTTGATCCAGATTGCCACTACAGATCAGCCAAAAAAAATCATGAAAAAAAATTATTTAGAAAGAAAGCCATGGATTCATGAAAAACTCGAGGAAAAATTGTCTTCATTTTCTTTATTTGAATCTTCCATTCTACTATTCTCAGGATAGAGGTCTCAGGAAAAAAACCAAAACAAGAACACTATTTTTGGGTCGCTTTAGCTGGGAAGGCAGCTTTAACTGTAAATATAGTGTCTTGGGTTGAGTTCGTATATACCACAAGAAGTTATAACAATAAATTATATTTTTTGGAAATTTCGATCCGAGACTGACGCAGGTCTATGGCGGAGGTGGCTGGGGGCATGCCCCTATACCGTCAAGGGTGTATGTCCATAATGTACTTACAATGCACTTGAGGGAGGTCCTATAGCTGTCCTTTTAAAACCTTAAATGTGAGACCTCACAAAGGAAGGGATGGTATAGGTGAGGGCACCGACAATATGATACTGTTTAATAGGACGGCCTGGGAGGGGGAGGTCTTGATGTATCTGTTAGGCCAAAAGAAAATAGGTGTTTCCGATTTAACCCCCACCCCCACCTTATCTAGAAAAACCATATCCAGCTTTAACAAATTGACATTTTATATTATATTTTTTAACCAGAAAACCTTTAAAAGATACATTCTCTTGTATAATAGTCTTGTCTAAAAGATGTATTGTTACGAAATTAGATTTTTTTCCCTAGTTCTTGAATGGTGGTTCTTTTTTGGCCTAATAGTACTTTAAAGGGGAGGGGGAGAGGAGAAGGTTCTTGATATATCTGTTAATAAACACTCTGGAAAGATGGCCTCTCTACGTATTGGCTTTATATTCTCCTATTTCTCTCTAGGGGTTGCCCCCCAAAAACCTTCACAATCTGTGGCCATGAGCTGGCTACAATGACTCTAGGCTCAGAGTTGAGAGACCCCCTCCAAACTGAGGGAAATCCTCTCGCTCCAAACCGCAAAATACCATAGGATGTTTAATCCAGGGCCAGGAAATCCATTAGCGCAGTAGGGTGTCCAATCACTGACATACTGTTCTTATCTGATCTGAGAGGCCTAGACTGACTTCCTATTTAATGAATTCTTTATATTCCTTACCAGAAGTCATATAGTGGTGATGCATCTTTTCATATATATATTTTTAGTGGTGATAAATAAAACAAAGCCAACGGCACCTGGCGTGATATTCAAAGTATGCTGAAATCAAACTGAAGTAAAAAGAGGATATATTATGCACCTAGTGTTACTATTGAGCAATACACCATTCAGTGCTGGGGTGCTGAGAGTAGGATAATACTGCCATAAAAGGGTGCTTTGTTACTCCGCAAAGATCATACACTCTAGGCTCAGAGCCTATCGGATTCCTCCAAACTGAGGGAAACTAACCGCAATATGATCCCATTAGAATCCCATTATGACGGTAGTACTCTAGAGCCGGAAGAGCCATTAGCAAAGACCATCGTCAAATTCTTCAAAAGTTAAAATTTTCAAAATTTAATTATTTTTGGTCACGGAAATGTTTGTCTTGAAATCAGTTTAAGATATTATGTGCAGGTGGTAGAGGAAATATTTGAGAATATATATTACAGTAAACATGTAGCAATATTTATTAAAATATCTATATTATCACTTGCAGAAGACCGCCACCAGGTCGAAACGTTGTGATTTTAATGTGTGCCATTAGATGCCTTTATAAACCACTACTGTTAGCTTTAAGCCTCTTATTTTCCCAATATTTGTTATAGCAAATCTATTCCGTATAAATATCAATTCAAAGCTCTGAAAGAAGGCAGTCATGATAGGAGGACCTGTCTGGATAAGACAGAACTGGCCAACCTGATTGTAAAAACATCTGCAATGAAAGAATTTTTGAATTTGAAGCAGCAACTACCTAAGTTTGAGGTTGTGGTGTTTCCTTTATAATATTTATATTTTAGATTTAAAGATATTCACCTGTTTGTTGCGCTTTTGTTTATTGGCACATGTCCCATTTATTCATTTACAAAAAAAGAAATTTGTGAAGGTCAATGAACGCCGCCTGGTAAGGACACATTTAATGCTAACATGTGAGATGGAGACCATGAATGTAAGTAATGGAGGCCATTTATAGAATAAACGAGCTGTGTGAAGGAGAACGCTGAGTAAGGCCAACACAAATAGCTCTGGTTTCTATTTACCCCTCTACCTAGAAAACCCTACCGCATTTTGACCTTACTTGATTTTCTTTTGATTTTATTTAACTAGAAAAGCTAATCAAAACAGGAACACAAGTCTTCCTAACAAGAAAACCCTTAAAAGGTACATTTTAATGTTTAAAATAACTATTGTTATACAAAATAGATTTTTTTAGTTCCTGGAAGGTGGTTTCCTTTTTTTTTAAAAAAAAATAGCACTTACCTCTCCCACTACCTAGTTTTCAGCTTTATTAATCGGAAGCACACCTATTTTCTTTTTTGGCCTGAGTTGAAGTGAGCTTCGGAGCCTGGATAGTCCAGCGAGCAGATAAAGGCACTGGTCACTGAGCAAGCAAGACGCTCCGGACACCAGCAATTGGCTCGTTGCCAAGTGACCAACCTGAAGAATGGCCGACCCTCACTTTGGCTGGAAGAAAAGTGGGAATATTGTTTAGCTTCTGGCCTTCGCTGTCTCCTTTAATTTGACTGATTTGATGACAGTAGGGATTTGCATATTTAAAATCGAAGCTGTCTTGCCTATTTAAGTCAAATTCTCGATAAATCAAGTTTTTAGGGGCCTTCGGTGGCTGGCAGACCAGTAATAAAATGGCGGGACAGATGGAAGAATTATCTGCGTAAAAACATAACGAAAGATAATTAATCGGAGTCGGATTGCTGGGAGGATAAACAGAAGGAAGTTCAGTTTCTGAAAAGTACTCGGATTTCAAATTAATTACTTTTGAAATGAAATTTGACTCACTGATTTTGGATTGATTGATTGTAATAAATGTTTCAGGGATGGTTAATAACGCAAATAAACGGAAAATAAATTTCCTGAACAAAAGTGCTTTGTTTACATCTACCATTTGCTAATGTTAAAGTATTATTGATGGTTGGAAATGAGCTTTGCATGCCCGTCATCTTGAATCTTGATTCGCATTGAATTATGGGAGTTGTATGTCAGTGTAAAAGCTATAGAAATCATGTTCAGCGTGGAATATTTAACAGTAATCTTATTTAAATTTCCACGTGTTTTACATGATTCCTTTAAAGTTATACAAGGCTTCCATATTTTGGTTTTTATAGATCATTTATACAAGCTATGATATTGGTAAAAAAATCTTTGCAATAGGTTGCTAAATACATATATATATTTTTTTTAAAGTTTGCTTAATATTTGTATGTCAGATTTGAACTGAATCCATCCCAGCATGCACTCTAATAGACATGCGCAGTGAGAAGTGCAAATGAGTTTTGATGAATTATAAAGAGGTGAAAAGTTTATGAATGAACGGCTGTGGTTTGTATTGAATCCATCAAGAGTTTATCCCTGTGAGAAGTGAGATGGATTTATTTATATGAAGCAGAAAAAGTAATTGATATCTGAGATGAATCAAATATTATTTACACCCAAGAAGATCTGGAAGGGAGTAGAATGCAGGGGTTTTAACACAAGTAATTGATTAAAGCTATGTGGTGGTGTGGTGGTGCAAGGGCACCACTCACAGTCCATGGATTTCACATTACTGTGGCTCCTTGACAGGGAAAGAAATCAAGGGTGGTGGTGATGTGTGTGTTATTAATGTCCCCTCCCACAAGGGAGTTCCATGCATTCAAGCCAGGCCCAAACGAGATGATATGATAAAAGTAAATACATGGCGTTTCGGGTGTTACCAGTTAGAAAGAACTTTTCGGGGTCAAAAAGGCTAGATAAAGGGTGGGGGTGAGGCAAAAACATACCTATGTTTTTTGGCCTGTTGTTGCCGGTTCCTGCCTCGAGTTGCTCATGCAGGCCAAAAAAGATAATATTTTGTTTCCTGTTTATAGTAGCTGAAAACTAGGTAAGGGGAGGGGGTAACTTTTAATATTTTTTTTGAGGAAACCAACCTTTAGAGAAGAATGTTCGTTAAGGGTTTTCTGGTTGGGGTCCTGATTTAATTTTCTTTTATTTGTCAGAAAATGAAAAAAAAAGTTTTTCTAGGTGGGGGTTAATAAAAACAACAATTTAATCAAAAACAACAATTTATTTGGTGGCCTCAACTGACCCTAGACCCTGCTCTCCTCAGGTGTTACCTGAGGTGTTAGCTCAGGAGGAGCCTGGGACACAATACAGGTGGGTAATGGTAGCTATGCATTAATCATGAACCAATAACACCAGCCTCCTGCCACCCCCCAGCTACACACTGGACCATACTAGAGGACATTGGTTATAAAGTAGAATATAAAACAGGACAGTTTTTACATTGTATTATCATTTACAATTTATTTTTATTGCAATTATTTTCTCATTTAAAAACTTTCTTTCAATAATCTAAGTTTATAGTATATTAGTTTTTTATTTCCATTTCAAGAATTACATAGGGAATGGTTGCTGCGCTCTGTTCATTACAACAGCTCTTCCAGGCATACCAAAATGTGTATTAGTAACGAACAGAACAATTCTTAATAATCCAAACTGGATTTTATATCAACAGTACTAAACACATTCTATGTTCTCCATGAAAGCAGTTGAACAATGACAGAAATTACATGAAAGATTTAGAGTCTTAAATATCTAATATTCAGTCCCGACCAAAGTCACCCATATTTAGTGCCTATAACATAATTATGCGATGACATTTTGCAATTGAATAATTATCTGAATTGAGGGAAAAGTTGGCGCCATAAATAAGCCATAATCAGGGCCTACGTGCAGGAGAGGTCACTCGACCTCAAACAGTTCACAGCTATTTGTGTTTGTGCTGCCATCTCACGTCCTATATAGGCCAGAATTTACAATGTGACATATATTTGTACTTACATTTTTTTTACCAGGACGAGTTCACCTAATTGGTGGACCCAGTAGGGAGGAGGTGAAAACAATGTGGCCTGTTTCCTTTTTTCGAAACATGACATAATGACATTTCAATTTTCGGCTTTATTTTTGAAGATCAACATAACTTTGTCAAAGTATCAAAGTCTAACATGAATTGTCCAATATTATGAATTTGTAAATATCATTTAAAAAGAATATATATATGTTTCTTTTATCTTGTTTCATCATCACATTATATCATATCTACTAAAACAAAAATAATGCCATCATCCAAACTATGTATGTTCTAGATTGTCTGGCTGTTAAATCAACTCATTAACACAATTGTCTCATTTTCTGTACCTACTGGCCAGATTTTTTTTTCTTTTTGATTTTCTTTTATTCATTTAGGGCAAAAATAGAAAAATATTTAGAGTTACATCAAACTGAAAAAAATGCCTTATGGATGTGTTTCAGACGTTGCTGCATTTAAAAGACAGTAGTCATAATTTCATTTCATTTCAAATATTCAAGAGTCTTGCCGATCAATAACATGAAAAAATGTAAAGCCTAGTGTTGTTGGTGATACATCCACAGTAGAGTCCCGCATAACAACCATGTACCTCGGTAATGTGACCAACCCACAATTAAGACCAATTTGTCTCAGTCCCCTTAAAGCGACCAACTCACTATTCAACCAAAAATCACTCGGTCGTAAAGGTCTTCACAGTCTAAGCTCAGAGTTGAAAGAGTCCCTCCAAACTGAGGGAAAGCCTCTCGATCGCTACAAACTGCTAAATGTCATTAAGATCCAATTAGGACGCCCACTCCAGGGCTGGGAAAGTCATTAGCGCAGTAGGCGTCCAATCACTGACAGACCATTCTGATCTGATCTGAGAGGCTCTGAGCCTAGACTAATCACCTAAGCAGGAGTAATCTGTACTGTACAATCAATGATAAAACAAATTCACTATTAATTGTCAGGAAAAGATAAATATTGGGCGCAGATTTGTAAAAGTATAAAACATCTGAGCTGTGCCATCAGGAGCACAAGGCATAACTCAGTGTTATATTTCTGGTAGATAAGCCTTGTTTATTGTCGTCTGCTTGCTGGCAGGCAATGGTGAAGCAGTGAGGGAGGAGGAGGTGAAGCATGTTTACTGCAGCCTTAACCCGCCCACAGCACTAAGCCTACTGGCATGTCGTCACCACAATGCCTTTGCACTAAGCCTACTCAGTCTAGGCTCAGAGGTGAGAGAGTGCCTTCAAACTGAGGGAAAGCCTCTCCCTCTAAACTGCAAAATGCCATTATAATGTCAATAGTACACCTACTCCAGGGCCAGGGAAGCCATTAGCTTCCAATCACAGATATACCATTCTAATCTAATCTGAGAGGCGCTTCATTATATGATATCCGTTATAAATATGGGCTGAAGTACTGATGATATATGCTGCTCTCTGTTATTTGACATTGGGATTTATCCACAGTATATACTACATAAAGTTATTGAATCTGTAAATTGTACATTTATGAAAAATTTAAATTTAGAAGCCCCTCCACCCCCCACCCCCAACTCACCCTGCAAAAAATGTTTTTTATTAAAGGTCAGATTGTCAGAAAATCTACAATCGGCAGCTCTACATATTTAGTCAATTCTGCTAAATTAGGCTGAGAAATGACAAATACTAGGTATTTCTGAGTATATTTGGTATTGCCTTAATTCATTCAATCTGATCAGTTATGTTAAACTGTATATTGAACCTAATTTTTGGGGGGTTAAATTTGGGATATTTGAGAGAATTGGTGAAGGTGCATTGTACTTGTTCTTACTTACGACCCATTTTTTCATTCAGAGTCATTATTTAATGTTCTCATGTTAGACTATAGCGTCAGCCACACAGAATGTATGCCATTCCGTGTCGCCAGGTGTGTCGCAATAAAATTCCTCTTCCATATTCTCAGAGAAGTAGAGTTTTTGTCTCAGCAATGATTGCCGCGTGACTCAACGTGTAAAACTTTAATCCTGCGCACCACAATATTAGATTCCGCGTCTGTGGTTTGACCACCAGAGGGGACCACTAAAGGTGACGAAGCTTTTAAACCTATGCACTATGAACTAATATGATTAAAACTCTGGCATTTATTTTATCGCATTAAAATCTAGCTTAACCAGGTGGAAATTAATCACGATTACCAAAATTATGAGTCACTTTATCAGAATATCTGTAGAAAGAATCAATCCTGATGAAAGAAAGGTTTTTTTTCTACTTGCAATGGATTTTCCGTTTGTGTTGGTTCTTTGCGACAGACATGTCTTTATCTGAACCTGTTCTGTGGACAAGTTTCGGCGACACGTTGTTTGTTCTTTGTTTTACTGAGTAAATACGGTACCGCACCAACACCTCGTGTAGGCAATGTCGGGCAATAAAAACCTTGCACCAAACACAAATGTGATGTGTTACAGACAAATGAGTCTTAAGTAACTTGCAAAAAGATTTTGGAATACCATCATTATCTTAAAAGATGAGATCAGGCGGGGTGCAACGATGATACACTTTAGGATATCCAATATAAATAAGTACCTCTATATATCTTTTTATGTTTGAAAACATAGTTATCGATATTTCTGTGTAGACATTCTCTAGTAAAGTAGCGAAATATATTCTAAAACGATGTGATGACAGATAAACGAAGTAAGTATAAAACAAAAACACTCGCAGAAATGCAAGTCTTCAGAATTTGTACTGAAATCAAAATCTTTGAAAACTTCTCCAAATTCCATTTATAACCAAATTTCTTCAACATTTTCGTACTAAATTCTCAAAATATTCGGTACAAATTGAGTTGAAGACAGTCCGAGTTGCACTTTTTCCCAGTGGAACAATAAGTAATGTACTTACTACCATTGTCAGTATGGACAGACATCCTCATTAGTTGGGTCTGTAAATGAGAGCTGTAATTAATCACCCAGCCCCCCCCCCCCCATCTTGCATGGCAGTAGATGATTCCCCCATATATCCATGGAGCATGGGAATAGGGTAATTAGTCTCACCCTCATCAGCCCCACCAGGAGCAAATTTTTGATGTGGGCCTATTTTACATAATGGTGATCATTGCTCGGAGTGATGGGGGTGGGGTTGAGGAGGGTGGGTGGGTTATTGTGGATGGGTTATGGTGGATGGGTGGGGGCTTGACAAATGAAAGGTGAAAGAGAGACAAAACGAGCTGGCACAGTCAGGTTCAGAAGGCAGTTTTGGACCCCTAAGTTTTAGGGGTCATTAACACTTTTAGCCTTAGTCTTAACCTTGTGGTTAAGCTTATCGCTGGATGTGGAATCGAGGAATGTGGCCGTTTGGACCTGACTGTGCAGTAGAGGTCTGATTTGGCCTGGACCAGCCAGAACAGTTCCTGTAGCCTAGGTTATCTTGTAAGTTCGTTATATGCAGGGTTAGTAAAGAGCCCTTAAAAGGCATCGAATTTTGCACAAAGATCTTGAAAAGCCTTGAAAATTGTACCCCGGACATATGTTTTAACTGCAGCTATTTATTTCATAGGGAAAATTGGGAAGAATTACAGAAATGATATTGTTATACCTTATGGTTACATAAGAGCAACATTGTTATTGTGATGAGGCCAAAAAAAAATAGGTGTGTTTCCGATGTACCCCCCCCCCCCCCCCCTACCTAGAAAAACCTTACCCTACCTAAAATATTTTTTACCATACCTGATTTTTTCCCCCATCATATCTTAGTTTTTTTCGATTTTTTGACAAAAAAAGCTTATAAAAGCAGGAAAACAGGTTTTCCTAACCCGAAACTGTCAAAAAGCACATTTCCCATGTTCAAAACAACTATTGTTATGAAAAAGACATTTTTCTCAGTTCCTGGGAGGTGGTTTCCAAACAAAAAAAATTAACAACCCCCCCCCCTACCTAGTTTTCAGCCAGATAAATCGGAAACACCTATTTTTTTTTTGCCTGAGTGTGTTTTGTTCTTAGGCCCTTGAAAATACTACATCCCTGGGAAGTCTTTATAAAAACGTCCTTGTGTTTTATCTAAACAGAAGTGTACGAATTCCCTAGATGTCAAGAAACTTAACGGTACTGTTGGCTGGGTCAATTTAGTTCATCTTTGTGTTTGAATCACCCCTTCCCCAGATTACCAACATATGTAGCGTGCATAGGGTCGGGGGGGGGGGGGGGTCAGAGGACGATCAAAAAAGGGCTGAGGTGTCCAAGAGGGGTGAGCGTGGTGGGTGGGGCGGGGGGGGGGGGGGCAGGGGTTTGATATGGGGGAGGGGTGATGTGGGAATGGGGGGTTGATATGGGTGGGGGCAGGAGGGTTAACATGCGGTCGGGTGGGGGAAGGGTGTGATGTTGGAGTACGTGGGGGTGCCCCTATGCCCTGCACTGTAGTTGACCCATGCCCCTGGATCCCTTCAATAGACAGTTAAACCACCATACAATACAGACTGACAGAGCCAGGCGGGAGCACACAGTTCCTGTCCTGCACCCGGGCCTAGTCCTGTCTCATCATCACACACTATTTATAACAGCCTCGTCATTCTCCACAAATAAAAAACATGAAAAACTGCTCCAGCAGCTTTAGTACACGTGGGATTATGTGCTATACTGGATGAAGACACTGTTATTATACCATATCTGAGATAATCTCTACATATATGTGTGCAGGATTTGTATAAGTGAACCGGAAGATTTCGATCACCGTGACAAGCACTGGCATATATATAATATGTGGTGACTCACGGAGTTTCCGTATTTATGTAAGTTGATAGGTTGTCATGGAAAAACTGGTGCAGGCCACGACGACCACCGTCCCCTCGCTCTCCCACCACCACCAGTGACTTCTTCCTCAACAGGATTTCAAAATCCAACTCGTTAGACCTTATGGTTAGACTGGCGCGGGAGTTTTTGAGACACCAGGATATCTTTTGTTACAAAGTGCGCTGAGAATGCGCTGAGGGACGATCATCGTGTACGTGTGTTGTGTATTAGAGGAACTGGACTTGATTCATTATCATTATGTTTACCTTAGGCTGGATTAAGTCCCTGGTTGGATATGTGTTCACTGAGGAGGATGAGGAAGATGAGGATGAGGAGAAGGAGTGTGGTAAGTTGACATCGGATGGGTTTACTTCTAAATATTATATTTTACACGCTGACTGACTGTCTGGGGCTTGGCTCTACTCTGAGGTCTCTAGTATTTGATACTGTATCTATCTGTATTGGAGTTACTATTATTGAGCATTGTCACTGTGGGAGTATTGTTGTCATCGTCTTGTACTATGATGATCATTTTAATCGTTTGGGTTTACTTTTAAATATTATATTTCACACGCTGACTGAGTGAGTGAGTGAGTGAGGTTGCCACTCTGAGGTCACTAAATGGCATTATATTTGTACTTGAGTTACTATCTTAGCTACTATTGAGCATTGGCACTGTGGGAGTGTTGTTGTTGTCGTGTCTGGTCTGTTCTATCATGATGATTTAAATGGTTGGACACCATGCTTGATGGGGACACCATGCTTGATGGGGGGCAGTCACTATTTATACCATCCAGGCTCCGCACATATATATGGGTCAGATCGTCAGAAAATAATTACTAGTATCCACATTTAAGACAAACATGAGGTCCTCAACATTTTAATTTAATGTTGTAGTAGAATTTAGTCAATATGCAGAGCTGATGATTGTAAGTTTCTGTCGACCTGACCCATATAGGGGTCATGATTCGTCTTCACCTATTCTCGCAATTGGCACAATTTATCGTTGATAGAAGCAAATGAGGTTCAAAATACAGTTCAACATAACCGAGCAGATTTCTTTAATCAATACACTACCAAATATACTTAGATATTACCCAGTATTTTCAGCCTGATTTAGCTGAATTCACCAAACGTGTTGAGCTTCCGAGTGTACATTTTCTGACGATCTTATCCTGTCTATTGCGTAATCGGTGTATACAGAGCGAGCTTTTATCCTTGTGTTCTGTAGCATTCAATAATTGTTAATAAACTGTGTGGTTAATACGCGTGATAAATAAGATACATTTAGACCTGATAAAATATGCAGACTACCTTCAAAAGCATGAACGCAGAATGTTCCACGGGTGTTTACTTCTAGTCCAGGATTAAACTGAAATGTGTTATATTTAACTGTATTACATGATCATGATATCAACCAACTGTTTTCCCCTTAGATGTCGGATAGAGACGTATTAAAAAGGGGCCATCATTATTTTCTTTAGTTAGAATAAGTGTTTATTTTCTATCAAAAGTGAAATAAAGATTGAAATAGTGCTTATGTTATGGGTGATCTGCGTCTTGGTGGGGAAAGGGTGGTGCTAATTAGAATACAGGTGGTGGTGTGGTGCTTAGGCCAAAACAAGGAATATTATAGGTGTTTCCTGTCCCGCCCCCTTACCTAGAAAAACGTTATCATTCTTTTCTTGTCTGCAAAATGTTTTTTCCTAACTCTAACTCTAACGGGTAAACCGCAAACCAGTATTTTCATTTGTTTTAACCAATCGTCTGTTTTGGCGATGAAGTCCATTAGCGCAGTAGGCGTCGAGTCACTGACATACCATTCTTATCTGGTCTGAGAAGTTGTCAGCCTAGCCTGGATAAGGAAAGTCACCCCCCCCCCCCGCACACACACATCTATTCCTTTTGGCCTAAGCATCCATTTATTTTGGGGGCCTGTAGCATCAATGCATTTTTTTTTCCTAAGTATCAATAGGACCAATCAGCTTGTGGAAGGCTTGTGTTAGGGTGAGCAGGTGTTGGGAGGCAAGTCCCGTCAACTGTGATGAGAACACTATATAGCTAGTCCATACACGCCTTACCAGTTATTCACTATCAGACAATATCCCTCACATCCCTCCCACCCCCGGGGAAAACCTCATCATATATCACCAATAGGGGAGTTGCATGATGTGCTACTGCGCATGTCTATTACAGCGCATGCTGGGATGGATTCAGTTCATGTCTGACATAGAAATATTTAGCAACATTTTTTTTTCCAGAAAATTGCAAGAATGCTTTCTCCAATATCATAATATGACCATAATAGCCTATAAATGACCTATGGAAACTAAATGCATCACGGGAAGGATGGAGGCTAGACTAGTATCGAGTCCCTCTGCCTAACTCAATGAGCGCACACAGCAAGCAAAGGCCCTTATACTGATGCTTCCAAGGGCGATCGCTCAGTCGAGGCTGTAGTGACTTTTAACATGAGAATATATTTTTTATATCATTGTGTTTTAAACAAAAAAAAAGAATCAAAGACTTGCACAAGTCTAGATGGAGGCTTGTGTTATGGAAACATGTATAAGACATGGATATTCGTACATTTTTACCCGCCATTTCTTATCAGAACATATCCCCACTTGGGGAATACCTCATCATATTTCATCAAGTTGTTGCACAAGCATTTGGCGTTTGAACAAAGGATAAATGATGTTTTATTCTGTGGTATGAATGTAATTGACAGCTGCCTCATTGCTACGGCGCCGGGTAAATTACCTGCTATTTATCATCTTCTTGGGCTAAACACAGAACCATAGTGTCCTGATAATAAGTGTCCTGGACAACATGGTGGTGGCGGAGGGGAGGGGGTCATAACATCTAACTAGATTGTCTGAATTTGGAAGAAACAAGGTATTTGTGGCATCTATAGATGCTTGTTGGTGCTAATATGATAAAATACTGCTTAGTATATAGACTAGCTCTGTCTTATGTGTAGGGTGCTAATGCAGGACTACTTCACCCCTATTCCTCATTCGTTGGTCGAAGCAATAGTGTCTCAAATCATGATTTATTTTTTTGCAAATTATTTTTGTTTGCAAATTGTTTTTTTGACCAAAGAAATTCAAAGACTTACACAAATCTACTAAGAATACTCTAAAGCCTTACTCTACAGTCGCAACAATTCTGCTTTAAGATATGTGATGATATTCAGGGTCTATATGTGGGTGATGAGTCATATAACCTCTACCTGTAACCTCTATCTACTGCTACTGCACTCCTCGTCCCTTCCTCCCCCCCCCCACACACACACATTACCCACTCCGCGTAATAGTTTTTTCTTGTTTTGTATTGGACATTGGTTTATCAGAAGTGCCGCGTTGAATTATGACAATGAGTGGTAAGATTGTCCCCTTCCATGCCTTTAACTTGTAATGGATGTCAGATCTTAATATAGTGGTAATTCAACGTTGCTATATTAAATATGAAAATTAATATTAAGACACTAAAACAAACGGTGTAAGGTCAGACCAACAGGAATAAAATGCTCTATTCATTCTCGTCGGTTCGACTAGGGACGGCTGGAAATCATAACATTACCTAGTTATGAAGAGCTATTAAAATGCAACGGGGAAATTTGACAGTTTCCATGGCATCGACTGGTAATAAATATTAGAGAACATGTCCGGTCATATGGCATGCATTTCACGTGTATATATCCACATGTACTTGGCAGTTGATGCATCTGATGTCAGAAACAAGAGCTTTCTCATTTTATATTCTCCACATTAACCTTTTACGGGGCCGCGTGCATTTGGTATTAAAGTTGCAGTCTCAGTTAAAACATCGGTCAAAAAATAAGAGAATTTAACATTTTGTTCTGTTCTTTTCCAACCCATCTAAAATCATTTGAGCAGAATTTTGGATGATTTTGTCCAATTTTTTTTTGTTACAGGGCTTCATTGATGTCCACATTTATATTTCGGGGACCCGCTGAAATCATTTCCTGTTCTGGAATCGCGTTTTATCTCGGCCTATTCGACTTCAAATTCTAATTTTTATATAAACCAGGGAGGTATATAAAACCTCCCAGTATAAACATATAATAGCAGCAGAATATTAGTAAATTCATCCCTATAAGTCATAATATGAGTAAATATGGTAATTATGTCATAACAACTGAGAATGCAGCTTTAACCATTGACGCGCATTGGAAATGGAAAGAGACATACATCGCTTTGCATTAGGTGGGAAATGGGAGAGCCCGCGGAAGTGCTGAAATATTCAAGTCTCCATCAATTGGCGGAGGCTAGTATTGGAGTTCCTAGGGTTAACCAGGCTTATTTGTGATGTATTACAGAAAGAATAGTCGGAATTTTTTGTTGAGATATCATCATATTTGAAAAGATGAGATCAAGCGGATTCCAAAGATGGTAAACATTAAGACATCCAATAAGTACTTCTTTAATATTTCTTTATGCCACGCAGCTGGATACTTCCAGTCAGATATGTCCCCTATTATTTAACACATCATTTATATTAAGGTAAAGGGACGTTTTAATATTATTGTATTTGTCCAAGATGGAATTAATAGGAGATTTGCATTTGCCAATGCGCATGTACGTTACAGTGCATGTTGGGATATATTCAGTTCAGGTCTGATATACAAATATTCAGCAACATTTTTATCGAATATTTTGTTTATATTCTTTTTAGAATTTTTTTATCGAATATTACAAGCATGTGTTCACCAATACCACAGCCTGTATACACGATCTATGAAAACCAAATACATAATGGAACAGACTGTAGACCAATGAGAGCTCATCAGAGCAGTTGGAGTCAGTCTATCTGTCTCAGATGTTTGTTCATTTCATTGTCTGAGACGCTCCTGTCTATGTGCTCACATCTTGACCCCACACAACGTCTCGTATATCAGGCATAAATAAAAGCTACACTCAAGAAGGCATCCTTGCTGCTGTTTTGAGCTTCAAGCTCCTTGTTCACACATGTTTCTACTATCAAATCAGCTTCTGTACATATATAAGGTTTTCATAGAAATGTTATTACTATATTTCCATGCAGTACTTTGAAGTTATTCTCTGGGTAATATGGCATTGAGTGCGTTGGTGACATGGACATAAAGAATAGGGAAAATGTTTTTGGCATAGGCCACATGTAAATTGAAACAAATCGCTATATCAGAAAAATGATATGATTTAATGTTACAATTATTAAGTAAATAGAAAAGCACAAATGCTATGTAAATAGCATGGTTGTCAGTCAATTGGTTGGTTTGTCACGATGCCAAGGCATGCTTTTCAGCATCCCCGGAATGGATGCATTCTTTTCCCTATGGGTTTAATATAGAAGTAACAGACTATCGGAGGAAGTAAAAACCTTTCATTGTGGAGAAAATATGAAGGCAAACAACTACATGTACTCTTTATAAGAAGTTATAAGTGAAAACATTCTGACTTAATTGCTTATTTATCCTATTTTTCTTTGTCCTATTTTTCACTAATCTGAATTATACTTCATAGTCAGGGAAAGCACACATGCCTGTTCCCTATTAACCTTCTATATTGCATTGGTTTACCTCCATAGGCACATGAATAGGGGATTTACAATTTTAAAATTTAAAGAAATTGTCTTAATTATGGAAACATGTATAACACATGGATATTGACATTGGAGCACCGATAAATATTTCATGCTGAACTAGCTGTACATACAACCCATTCAAGTGACTATTCACGCGTACACCGTAGCCAGGTATAGGGTTGATGGTTCGGCTAATGCTGAACATGACATGTTTTCTATAGATTTTACACCAGTTGACATACAACTCTTATAATTCCATGCGTATCAAGATTCAAGATGGCGGATATGCAAGTCCCCTATTGGACACAAACAAGTCTGGGCTCGGCTCAATCACCATGAACCTCACCACCATGCTAGTGTTATGAAAACGCAGTGATTTATAGCACTGCTGAATAAACTATACCCCTCTTTATAAAAAGTTCATAACATTTTATGTGTATCCCTTGCGCAGATTAATTCCTGTTTTATTATGAAAGTGAGAGGATTTATTTCCTATGCTATTGGCGGTGTCTAGACAGGAGAGAACTGCCATTCTAGTCCCCCCCCCCCCCCCCCCCCCATTCCCTATACTACAGCCTGTGTGTAACCTCTGAATCCTGAATGGGATAAATATGAAACTATATGAACGTGAAATGGGAACATATTGTTGACGATTGGATGCCTACTGCTGCCACCATAATTAGCAGCCAGCGCGTTTCCGCGCCCGGAGGAAGTCGGGAGGGGGCCAAGGTCAAGCGAGCCGCTCGTGGCGGTCACGTGCCCAGGCCTCACTCCTTCCAGCCGGGCCAAACTTGGAGGTGTCAACCGCCTGTCACCAGACCCAGGGTTTGCGGAGGAGGAGGTGATGGGGGGGTCGGAGATTATCGCTGGTGTCAGACGAGGGGGTTGTCGCTCTTCTTGATGCTCAGTCTGCATCGCTCGCAGATGGTAAGGGTGCGAGCGACGAGACCTAGTTATCTCATTAATAGGAGGGGGAGGAGGAAGGTATTCGCCAGGTTCCGACGTATTGTCATTAATCTCCTCTAATGGGTGTCGATCAGCCATAATGCTCTTTCTAGTAATCGCAGAATATCTCAGGTTAACCAAGGTGGCTCGTGCTCAACTTAACGTGGTAGCGTGCGATGACACAGCGAGATCGAGGAATAAACGAGCAATCCAAGATTACAAAAGAATGGTGCTTTATTATAGCTTAATCCAGTTGGTAGTTACAAATACCTTCAGTTCCATGAAATACAGTATAACAGCAGTTCCCTGATATACAGACACAATACAGAGTAATCCAACAGCAATAGGTTCTATAAAACCTAACACACAACCAGTTGCAAATCCACTCTTAGGTACAGAGTAATCCAACAGTACAGTCTAAGTCCCAACTATATCCAATGGGGTAAAGTACAGCTAAAGTCCCAACTATCCTAGGGCTTAAGTACAGAGTCTATCCAAGTTAACTCAGAGCAGCATCAGCAACACTATCTACAGGATCTCTCGGTATCAGTCGGGAAATGGGGGGAGACAAGGGTCTTATATACTAGGGAAAAAGGGGCATATCCCAAATATGGATTGGGCATATGGGTCACTGAGCTAAATGGGTCATAATATAAATGCTTAATAGAGGAAGGGGCAACTGGGGCAATCTTGCCCCATCCTAATATGGAAGGGGGGAATCTATGTCAACCTTGCCCAGACCATATATGGGAGCTGTCAAACCCTGCCCCATCCCATTAATCCTAGGGACATTCCAATGATGGTCACAACATTCCAATAACGGCCAGGGCTGGGAGACAAAGAGATGAGGGGTTGGGCGATTAAAAAGGGGCTTAATAAGGGCTTATAATTACAGGAAAAGGGGCTAATTAACATAGAAAAGGTAGCACTCTCACAATGGCTTACAATATGTCATCATGAATACATGACATCAACGGCCATATGGAGCTGGGAGATAACAGTCTAGGCTCACAGCCCATAGAAGTCCCTCCAAAATGAGGGAAAGCCATTGAATACCTCTCACTCCTAACCTCAAAATCCCATAATAACGCCTACTCCAAGACCGGGAAAGCCATTAGCGCACTAGGCATCCAATCACTGACAGATGGTTTAACATGGAATGTATATGCCTGTCTGAATGCTTTAAAAGATCATTTGTTGAACACCGCTCCAATTTGCCTCCACCACTAAGACACTCGTTCACTGGAGATGTCTAATTGTTCTTTTTTGCGCAGTACAAACTAATCTAAACTAATCTAATCTCTCCTGCTGACCAAGTGCTGGTATTTACATCTGTGTGACTATATTTGAGTTGTACTCAAACATTGGCTGATTAGGCCTGTGTAAGCAAACCTTCCAACTCAATATGGGGGCTGATCTTTTTTATATTTCTTTTTTTATTCAAGATTCTAATAATACTAGAATGTAGTTTCCCCTTTTCAGGTCATTAGTTGACAGACAATACACTTGAGATTTTGTATAAATGTTGGTGGTGGTGATATGTAATAGAGACGGATGAAGATGAGTGATGAGATAATGCATGAGATAGTCGAGGGGTATCTCCCGGAACATATGCCTTATGTATCTAGAATAGTTCTTTTTCGACTTTAGTTTAACTTTTATTAATTAGAATGCTGATAATACAGGGGGTTATATCTCCCACTAGGCAGGTTTTCATTCCCTCCTGTATACTGATAGTATAGGGGGCCAACTAAACATTATGATAATGATAAAATTCTTTGTTTTGCAATGACTAGTGATATGAATACAAAATATGTATGTATGTATAATGTTTTATTTCCGGAAGCGTACACTTTCAATGACATATCAAATGTTTACACCGAAAAGGGGTGCCTCTCCTCTATGAAATCATAGATCTTCCTGAGGGCCCCCTTTGGAAAGAATGGAGTTACGTTAATAACAGATACAGTAGTAGTTGATAGATAGATAGATGCAGCGACTACACTAATATGACAAACTTAAAAATGTTGTACGCATCAGATCTGGATCTGGTCTTCCTATGCATGCCTTAATATGAGGGGTTGACTAGCTAGTTTTGGGTTAACTATAGAGGTTTTGTTGGGGAGCTAAGGGTTGGGGTAGGGTTAACAGTTGTAATGGTTGTACATAGAGCTGACAGGCTTTAAAAATAACCAGCATTACCTCTGCATATTTGCATTATGATCGACATATTGCCTACGTGATTCTCACAATTAAAATGTTATATTCATAATTCTATGGGGGATCGATGAGCAGCTGTAATTTCCCGTGACCTTTCGTGTTCTCAGAAAAGCGGCAGTAGAATTTGTCGCATTGTTTGTTGATCATTAAATGTCAAGGTCGACTGATAATTCCTGCTGTAAATAATTTAGTTACTGATAAAACATGAGTTCAGCTTCCTGATGTGGCTCCAGTACACTGTGAATATCTAAAAATATTAATATTATTAACAAGTTGTATAGACTAAGATGCACAGTAGTTGACAGAAGCTGAGTGTGTATCCTCCTCGCATGCGACCATGCTACACTCTGTTTGAGACCTACTTAGAGTAAACATCAAAGCGACCCAATAGTAACCCTACGGCGAACCGCTCCATGTAGATCTCAAATAGAGTGTACTGAGAAATATAGGAAGGTTTCTCAGCGGTGGGTTTCCAATATCTCCCTGTTCCCTTTATAGTGATGTTGTTGATGACATAAAGGGTTTCCCCGGCTTATTAGTTTCTGTTTCTGTATCAAAGATAGCAGCTAAATGAGTGATTTATTGTACATTATCACGATCTTTAAAAAATAAATAAATAAACTCAGCTGCACTAGAACAGTAAGATCCTCATTTTCACAATTATCCTACGTCTCAAAAGCCATAGCAAATACTGACTCAGTAGAGATGCAAGTCTTCAATATTCATCCTGAAATTAGTATTTTTTAAAACTTACCAAAATTGTCAAATCTCCACCTAATTCCACTATTTATAACCAGATTTTCATCGACATTTTCTCAACAATAACAAAAACTGATTCACCAAATTTCGTCAAAAATTAAAAATCTAAAAAAAATGTCATTAAAGTATTCCTTTACAGGTAGTAGAGGCACGAAGATAGTAAGAACTTTTCAGAATTTTGGCATGACGTGATTTGCATCCCTATTCAGACTGGAAAAACATTATTTGTCTGACACTTCCCATCCATTCAATTTCTATATAGGCTGACGGATATTTAATTCTCTTGGTGGCTTTTCCCTGCTACTAGGAATATCACCTTCATTGGCGCTGCCTCTAATGGCAGTCTGTAATGTGTCCTCTAGAGAAATAAATGGATGGTGGCATGGTGCCTTACAGGGCTCTGGGGACCACCGTGTGGCCCTCCCTGCATCTAGTGCTTAATCTATTGCCATCTAATATAGATAGACTTCACTGTCTGTACTCAAGGCCATAGGGTCTATCCACCCACACACACGTTGGGCCTAAGAAAATGTACAATAGCCAGCTCTACACATTAAGTAAATTCAGCTAAAATATTATTTTATTATTATTATATTATTTTTTGAAAAGTTTTTATTCCCGAGAAATTTCACAATTGTGATTGTGAGAAAATTATTGAGCAAATACTGGATATATCTGAGAATATTTGGTATTGCCTTGATTCAAAATATCAGTCTTTTTTTTGGCGACTTATAGCAGAACTCCACTATAGGTAAAAAACGGCGCCAACAGGCAAAAACGGCTGCGACGAATTTTTTGCGACGAAATATCTAATCAAGTTAGATATTTTGCAATTGTTGGCAACAAATAAATGTGTTGCCAACAACCTATTTTACCCCCTCATCCACTAGAATTTTTAGTCATGTCGAATTTTTCGAATTTTTAGAAATGTCGGCGACGAATTTTGCCTGTTGGCGCCGTTTTTTACCTATAGTGGAGTTCCGCTATTAGGCTATAATAAACTAACCCAAAATATTAGAGAATCCAGACTATCCCTTCAAACGGAGGGAAGGCACTCGCCATGGATATTTTACGATGTTTACATTGATAGATTGATTGATTGATAGTCAGTTTTATTTGATTTTACAACCTTTCCAGTAAGGTCGTTGGCTCACTTTGGATAAGGCTCCTATAACAAAGGGTTTTTAGTCTCATCATCCCTCATAGTGTGTTATAATAACTCATGATTCATATTGATATCATAACTAGCTATACATAATTCGTTAAAAGGAAGGAAACCAGGTTTTTATTCAGGTAGATAAGTGACAATTATTTCACGCTCACCCGGGGGGGGGGGGGGGGGCGGGGGTGTTTGTTGTGCCCTGTTGTATAAGTTCATTTTACAAAATCAAGAGATATGAAAGTCTTACCAATGGATACATACCGGTATGCATTGCTTAAAGTATACGAGAAGATTTAATGGCTGGGTGAATATGAATGGGATGAGTCGAATAATATAAGACTAGTATAATGCTATACTTACCAATGCAGGCTTTATCTGGGTGATACCTAACTACAGTACACATATTAAGTACAGTTTAGGTAATATTGTCTACATTTATTTCCCCGTTTTACTGGTGTTGCTGCTACTGCACCTACAGAGGTAGTAAGTGGCTATAAAAGTGGCGTTATTGTCAGGAGCAGGCTAAGCCAGGCGAATAGTGCCTTTAGATTAGACACCTAAACCATTGCAATCTAGGCTCAGAGTTAAGAGAGGCCCTCCACACTGAGGGCAAGTCTCTCTAGTCTAGGCTCAGGCTTGAGGGAGTCCCTTCAAACTGAGGGCAAGCCTCTCCAGTCTAGGATCAGAGTTAAGAGAGTCCCTCCAAACTGAGGGAAAGCCTCTCGCTCCAAACATCAAATTGCCATTATAATTCCATTAAGATGCCTACTCCAGGGCCGGGAAAGCCATTAGCGCAGTAGGCGGCCAATCACTTACATACCATTCTTATCTTATCTGAGAGGCTGTGAAGTGAATGAAAGTACGTTACCAAGGATGTCTGTTTATATATGAGAGTTGAAAACTCACTCTTAGACTAGGTGGCCATCTGGTGGCTTATTGGGAAAACGATGTACTTAGATTAGTTGAGTTCAGGAATTTCTGTCTGCTAAGCTCTAGTCGTAGGAGTCGGTGCAAATATTCTTTTGTATACGTCTTCATATTCCCATTCATTTCTATTCGATGTAATTAATATGAATTTCTCCTGCAATACAGTAGCCTAAAGCATAACACTGTTACATTGTGTGAGTTGGATATGTTTTCAGATATTTCTTACTCTATGCCAACGTTTCGAGTTTACTTATATTGATTACTATAGCTATCAGCAGCTAATATTGATTACTATAGCCGCAGCTAATATTGATTACTATAGCTATCAGCAGCTTATATTGATTACTATAGTTATCAGCAGCTAATATTGATTACTATAGCTATGAAGCAGCCCAGTTTAACAAAAGCTGATTATCCATGGGAGGGGAAAAAGACAGTCGACTATGCACTAAGACAAAGACAAAGAAAAAATATGTTTCTTTTTTATTGAAGCTGACAATTAGATAACGGGGTATGGTTACTTTTTAAAGCATTTTTTTAAAGGAAACCACCTGTCAAGAACACATAGAAATAGGTTTTTTGCAACATTTCATAACAATAATAAATGTTATACTTTATAGAGCCACTCAGGGGACCGCCTATGTTACCACTGTAACCTGAAGATGGCAGCACCGTACAGAGAGTGAGCCTGACCTATCTCATGTCAGTTATGTTCCCTGTGCGCACCGAGTGTTATTGAACAATATTTTGTTTTCAAACAAAGCATGTTGCAGTGGGAATGTAGACTGTTGTAAGTACAAACTCTGCCTCCCCTTTAACATGCAAACTGAGGGGAAAATATGCTATCGGCTTTTGAAGGGTCAAAAAGAGAAATCACTAGAGGTTGTTAAACCTAGGTAAAATGAGTAACATCTTCACTGCGTTTACCCGGCGTTTACTTACTAGTGGTGTTGATCTACTGCTAGCTTGAAATAATACGAGTATATGGGTGAAGTCGGCTGAAAATGTACAATTCATCTCTCAAATAACCCAATTTTAAGACAAAAATGAGGTTCAAAATGCAGTTCAACAGAACTGAACGGATATTTTATATGAATATACTCAGATATACATAGTATTAATAGCATTTTTCAGCTTAATTTATTTCCTACAATCTATGTTTTAAAACATTGATATACTAGATTTGACATTAAATATCAAGGTTTTTATACTTTAAGATTTAATTTTAGAAGTTGTCAGGTGTGATGAATGACAGGTACATTTTGTTGGTAGATAATTGACTTTTCCAACCTTTCGGGCTTGTATGGTGCCCTTCGTCAGGGAAAAAATATTCTTAATTTGTCTCTTTGAAGTGTTTAAAAAACAATCCAAGCAGTAACTATTTACGTCCTTTCATATTATTCTATCCTTTGATGAACAAGAGCACCTCCGAGTGCAATTTATTTTGAACTTCGAATATTAAACAATGTTGTTGTTTTTCTGTTGGGTTTTTTATTAGGTGTGTGTGTGTGGGGGGGGGGGGGCAGCACTTTGGTCCGTTAGATGGCTACTCAAATGGACGAGTAATTGTAGAAAAATTAGGTCGTGTGGAATGATTCTGGTTGAAAAGTCTGACTTGAAGTTCATTGGGTTTTTTTTAAAGAATAAGAGGCGTAGTCCTGTCATGTCACCCCTAATTCATCACCTAAACCTTTAATCTCTGAGGTAATACATTGCTGTGGTTGATGCCAGTTAGTACACAGAGGCCAGAGCCTGGTTAGACATTTAGTAGGTTGTATCATACATGATTATACATGATTGTAGGTCTCACTCACCTCACCTGCTGCACCATCTACCTCAGCTTTGATCCAATGACAAGTGTTTTAAAAGAGCACATGATGAGAGGTGTGACATCTTGGCTACATGAAACAGGGCTATCATCACACTGTTGTGTGTCGTCGGGGAAAGATACCTGCTTTTTAGTAATACTCCATTATTTAAACGTAGCCAAGGGTAAAAAAATAAAGATGTATAAAAGTATGATTAACACTGTTAGGCAGTATTGATACGGCAGACCCCACTTGAATATATTTCTATTTGAATGATTGATTGATTGATTGTTTTTATTTCCACTAGCATTACATCACAATAATGTTATTTTCAGCTTGATTTTTTACAATTGATTTCTTTTACATAAATAACAATATACATTCTCCGTTTATATTTGTCTTATATCTTATATTATATATTTATACCTTATGCCCTTATATCTATCTTTCACATTATAAGCACTAATAATAGTTTCACACCCATACAATTTTTTTTGATCAACAGTGAAACAATAATTAGTTTCTCAGTATGTTGCTCTGGGTGTATTGATAATACATACCACACTTGAATATATTTTTATTTGTAAAAATAATGAGTTTCTCAGCATGTTGCCATGGTTATCATGGAGTAGTAACATGAGCAGCAACACATGCATGTTTATAGGCACCGGTGTGGAGGTACTCTGGGGTCATTTATTGGGTCAGTCTTGCTCTCTATCCTTTGCTCAGCCCTATATATTCTGCATAGCTCTGCAGCCAGCATGTACATACCTGAAGGGTCAAATCGCCTGAAAATGTACAATTCGCCTTCACCAAACCTCACAAATAACCCACATTTATAACCAAGATAAGGTTCAAATTACAGTTCAACATAACCGAGCAGAATGTTTTAATGAATGCAGTGCCACTTATACTCAGATATTCCTAGAGTTAGCAATTTTTTTGCCTAATTTAGCAGAATTTACTAAATGTGTAGAGCTGCCAATTGTACATTTATGATGCTATGACCCCTTGGAAGTGGAAGAATGAGAATGAGAGAGAGCGAGAGCGATAGTGCCTAGAACGACCCAGCCAGGAATCCCTCCACCAACCTATAGCAGAGCTGCTGGTGTCTCCGCTATAGACCTGTATGTTTGTAAGTAAGTGTGCCAAGGGTTATTGTACACAATCAGTGCCTTAGTGGTAGTGGACTGTATTTGTTACCCCCAGGTATGAGGAAAGGGGATAGGGTGTCTTGGGTAGGGGAATCACCCCCTTACACAGGCCCTGGAGGACGCAGGAGAGCTGGTAGGGGAGCAGGTAGGGGTAGAGGAGAGGGAAAAGGAGGAGGAGGAGGAGGGGTTGGTAGAAAGGCCAATTTGCCTGGCTGGGAGGATCTAGAAGGACCTGGATTATACCAAGTGTACAGCAGGAGAGAAACGTTAAGGAGTCATTCGTGGCCTGGCCTACCTGTGAGCAGCAGACAGCACACTTCACAGGAGCAACTCTCTACCACTACCAGGGAGGAGAAGAATATCTCCTGCAGGCAATACCGACCTGGTGTTGGACTTGTGTGTGAGTATAGTTCATCGCAGCAAATAATCTGTGGTGGCAGGAATAACATTGGAGGACCCAGTCAGTCACCACCACCACCTCCACCACCACCTTATCCACCTCCACCAGCTGATTTCCATTCAAATGGTTTGAGTTCCCGCCGTCAGAAAAATAATTGCACCAGGACAAAAACTAAGTCTCCACCTGAGTGTGAGAGGTTTAGTAGAGGAGGAGGAGGAGGTGCAGGAGTAGGAGGGAGAGGTAGAGCGGGTAACATGGAGGTGGAAGGCAGCCATTGTATGCCTGGGGGTGGCAGGGAGGCAGGAACGGACAATCCGTCTTGTGATAAGACGGGTACGTCACCAGGTCAAATGGAAGAGGAGGAGCGGATTGCCAGACTGCGTGAGCTCAAGGCCAGGTTAAGTTCCCCTGTCGAAAGTGTTGGATCACACGCGTCTGGCCAGTTCGACGACGCGGATACGGAGCGCGCGAGCAGCAGCAGGAGTCGGACTGTAAGTACAAGCAGTGATAGCACCACCATGTCTGACAATGCCTCCCCACTACAGGGCATTGCCATACCTTTACCTGACAGCTCAGATATCATGAGAGCAAAATTCGTATCACTAGAGACTCTGCGTGCCTCCCCCATCCCCCTGCCTGATACCTCTGGCTGCTACAGCCCCAGGAGTGACTTCAGTGATGAGGATCTGTTTGAGGCGGAGCGTACCAGGAGGGAGACCACTCCCTTGGCGGGAACTGCTGGCTTTACTCCCATCACAGAATCATCATTACCTAACCAGTCTACTGCAGCCACTGAGGCACATTTCTTCAAATCTAGCTCAGCATACAGCAGTACAATGGAGAAGAATGAAGAGAAAGGTACTGGCAAACAACCACCCCAGTTAGGCCCCTTAAAATCCTCACCCAAAATGAGTGGCTATCCCAGAGTGTACCTGGACAGACAAGATAAAAAACTATCTTCGGAAACTTCAACTACTTCTAGTTCATCAAGTGCAAAAACCAGCTCGAAAATATCTTCTGAGTTTAAGTCTTCTTCTTCTTCCTCCTCAACTGACACTACTAGTACGTCCACTGACTCATCCAGTAAATCAACAAAATCCTCAAAATCAAATTTGGATAAACTTGATGATGAAGATTTCCTCAGTAGAGACTTGTACTTCTACAATAGTGCGCATGAGACGTCTAAGAGACAGAAGGAGCTGGATGAACAATACAAACTGCTCATTGGTGACGACACGAGCAGCTCAACCGTGAGTGAGGAGTCTATGAGGGACTCACCTCTGAGGTCTGATAGGTCTGAGACGAGGGGCCCTCCTTCTTATGACCAATCTGTGAGGGACAGTCAGGTGAGGGACAGCCAAATGAGGGACAGTCAAATGAGGGACAGTCAAATGAGGGACAGTCAAATGAGGGACAGCCAGATGAGGGACAGTCAAATGAGGGAGAGTGTGGGACGCAGTGAGAGACACAAACAGGAGCAGCGTGACCTGTACTCTAGAGAAAGCCTTGTCAAGGAGGTGTTAATGCGTGAGGCCCGGGAAAGGGAGGAGGAGGAACGAGTGAGAACTAAAGTCAAAACACATCTATCTGATCAGGATTATTCATCAGCTTACTCCTCGTCCGGCACTGGTGACCGCGAGTCCTTGTCATCCGGTTACTCGTCTGGATCCTCTGCCTACGCGCTGAAGGACTACAAGAGTTACCTGGCCAGTAATTACGGCAAGGACCAGGCAGACAAAATCCGGGATTCCGTACCGCGGCCGTACACTGTCCGGTATGACTCCCCCTCCAGCTCCACCGCCGGGGAAGACACTCCATACTTCGTCAGGAGTGACAGTATCAACTCTGACGCTTCAGACATAAGCTATGACTCTGCGTCAACCAGAGGGTATGACAGTGGCTATGCCCCACCTAGAGGCGGAGGTGGCGATGGATACAGTAGTCAAGATTCACGTTTCAATCTGGGTAGGGACAGGTATAGTGACGCTTATAGTAGTAGGCACTACGGCCAGCAGAACAGGGCCCACAGTGAGGCGTCAGATAGAAGCTACACCCCAAGGTCATCTGCCTACTCCAGAGGTGAGTCAGATTACTACTATGGAGGAATATCTCCAGAGCAGGACGCCAGGAGGAGCTACCAGTACGGTGAGGGCGCTAGACAGAAGCCCTACAGAAGGTCATCCTCAGGAGAGTCCATGAGGGACAAGTGGTCAGAGTATGGCAGAAAGGGGCAGTCAGACTCCGGACACTACAAACGCTCCGTCCTGGACGCCATCTCCGTCCTTGGAGGCCCTGTCAAGGACCTTATTGAGGACCTGCTTGACCCCCGCGACAATGATAAACAGGGCCTGTGGGATCGCCATTCCAACCTATTACAAGATGATAATTTCTGCAGAGATTTCTTCACAAAAGATTGGTCTATGAAGGACGACGATTTCTTCGGCGATTTCTTCAAGAGGAGATGTACAACAGTGAAGCATACCAAAACGGAATACCAACCAGCAAAAAGTGGTGAACCCCAGCGTTTCAATCAGACCACCACAGAGAAAAGGGTTACTGATGATATGACTGGGTATCCCTCGAGGCCTAGCTCCTATAAGAGAGCCTCCTCCACATCCCCCAAACAACACCAACAAACGGGCTCCACAGGTGAGAGACACTATGACTACCAGGAGCCTAGATACCAACGACAACAACAACCCCCACCTCCCACCTCACCCAGGGATTTCCCTCGCAGTAAAAGCCAGGAAAATATGTTTGATAAAACCAAGTTTGAATTTGGTAGTTTTGGTACTTACGATGGTGACAACAGAGGAGAAAATGTACACAGCGAGTATGGAAGAGGGAGAAGAATGGATAGTGATACCAAAGAAGAGAGGGTGCCTAGAGAGTCAGAAGGGGTGAGGGGTAACCAGACAGAGGGTAAAAAGGATACCCTCTTCTTCAGAGATTTTGACGACCTCATGCACCGATTTAAAGATCTCAAGTGGAAGGATGCCATGGATGCCTACGGTGGGGCAGCAGATACGAGTGGAGCCAAAGCAGATCCTTTACTCAAACAAGGTAGGCTCATTTTCATTCTGAAATGCTTCAGATTCAATTATATATCTTATTTAATTAAATTTCATTAATGCTCATTTTCATTCTGAAATGCTTCAGATTCAATTAAATATCTCATTTAATTGAATTTCATTAATGCTCATTTTCATTCTGAAATGCTTCAGATTCAATTAAATATCTTATTTAATTAAATTTCATATAATTATTGATATCTAACATATAATGTATAAATGATGCAAATGCTAATATAAATAGGTTGATAGATGTAGCATGAAGAGTAATGGATAAACGATTCTTGAAGTCATTCCTGGTGTATATTTTAATATTATATCATGTTTATTGTTTCTCTTTTACAACATTATTGATCTCACATTCCATTTGATTTATTTCCCGCGATTCATTACTTGAAATGTGACGCATTAAGTAATGTTTACCAGATTTCTATGTGTAGAATGTACTTCCTATCAAATGTATATTTTATATCTAAATAGTTGTTGCATATAACGGCACTTTGGACTACAGAGGAATTTTCAAGTATTTTATTATGAAATGGATGTTGTTGCAGTTTCGTCGTACATTCATTGGTCATTGCACCTAGGGGCCAAGACATACAATTTTACTGGTCAACTTTATTATCCGATTGTGTGATTCATACAAATAAGGTTTTCTTTTTATGACATCTACTGTCCTAGTCATACCATTTATTTTAATTTTTGTCCACCAGTCACCTTCAAGGATTCTTAAGAGGTATTTCTTTTTTTGAAAATGCCAAATTTCTGGGTTAAGTATTAAAGAGTTTCTTTTTTCACTAATCAAACGATTATAACTTTGGATGTACTTCAAACTTCAGTTGAGCTTGAGCTTTGAAGCTTGTTCTAGTTACAAGTGTGGTAGCCACGCAGTAGCTAAAACCAGCCCCAAGTGAAATTATTATTTTGTTTTGTAGAAAATAAGTTGCCTTCTGACATTCCATCGTATTTACTGAGAATTTGCAACATTTCTAGCTTGTTACTCACACCGTTACATTTAGAAAGTGCATGATCAGACCTGACTAGACACTCGTGTACTGGAGTCGAAGAGAGTTCAGGTACTCCCCCTCACAAACACCACATTCCGGTCAAGTCACCTGAAAATGTACAATTCGCCTTCACCAATCATCTCAAATATCCCGAATTTAAGACAAAAATAAGGTTCAAAGTATACTTTAACATTACTGAGCACAATCTTTGAATCAACACAATACCAAATATAGTGAGATATTCTTAGTATCTATTAATTTTCAGCTTGATATGATTTAATTTACTAAACCTATAGAGCTGGCGATTGTACATTTTCTGACGATCTGAACCATCCACTTTTCTAGTGATAAAAAGTTGGATAAAGGTAAATCCATCACAACCCAGAATGAGTTATTGGAGGGGAGATGTATACAGTACACATAGTGCTTGCCTCCCGTCCTACCCATGGCTATGACGAATAGAATGGTATAGATCTACATAATTTTCCTATCAAATTTGCATCAAAGGAACCTCTCAAGATATGCAATCATTCATTCATTCACTCATTCACTATATAACAGCAGCAGAATATTGATAAATGCAGTCCAATAAGTCATAATATGTGTAAATTTGGTAAGAATTCTGTTTGTGGTAATAGCTAAGTTAGTATTGAATTCGGCGAGCCAGACTGCAGATATATTCAGTGATCATTTAACTCATTTAAATATAAACTGTTAGCGTTGTGTTTGCAACAAACTCGTTATTGAGACTGGGGAATACATTGAACACATGAGTAGATAAAGAAATTAAAATGGTATAGAAAACCCACAACAATGAGGAGAGAAAGGGAGTATTGTATGTGGGGTTGTTTTATTGGAGGCTCCTACGTTTCAGGCTACAACCTCCTTTATCAAGGAGGTTGGTTTTTTTTTACTTACAAATGATGCTTACCCAAGTATAGAAATTATTATTAAAATGACCTCTAATTATCGGGAGAGTTACTCTTTACCAGGAGGGCCTCATTACCGCCATTGACCAGGTCAACCACTGTAGATTGGCGCGGGCTAAAGTTGTTTGTTTCTAGTGGGAATAGAGACCGCCAGGGGGCCCTGCCAGTATTGTGTTGTCTCAGTAAATGTTGACCTTGGCTCCCCCTAGATTTGTGGTTAATGACTGGGGGAGGGCGGCGGGAAAGGAGGATTCCAGATATGACCTTTTGCCAAAACTTGATTAGACTTCATAGAAATCATTAGATGTACGACTAGAACCTTATGGCACATGTCCCTAGCAGCGGAACTACACATTGTGCATTAATATTAACACGGACGTTAGAAACAAATTGATATTAACAGCGAGGGAAATATAGAGAAAGGCAGTTAATAAATGAGAGTAAGAGTTACAATTCCATATATATCTTTACCTAGTTCCAAGCCCAGTAGACGTTCTACCCTAGATCTGCACTCAAGTAGCCTACCTCCTCCTTCCTGCTCGCCCTTATTCGATCTCTATTTTCTATGGGTTTACTTCCCCCCACCCTCCCTCTCCCCACACACACACCAGGTATTGCAATGCCTCACAGCGTGCTGATAAGCAACTTATCTTAAATATCCTGGAACTACTGTATCTTCTACAGTTTAGTCTTATTTCCGCGCGGTTTGTGCCTGGGAAAACCAGTTGCCAGTGATTCCCATGCAAGTTCTATGAATTACAGGAATGCACGTCTTCAGGCTTTGTACTGAAAGGAGTCTTTTTTAGGACTTACACAAGTTATCAAAACTCCCCCAAATTACGCCGTTTATAATAACAACAACAACAATACCCCCCCCCCCCCCCCAACCAAAAAAGCTCAAAATCTGATAAGCAAGATTTGTACAATCAGTAGAGACTCGATCAGAGGCCCTTAACATCCTCTTTTCTCCTAAATAATAAATTCTCGTTTAGGGGTGAATATTTTCACTAGTTTTTGCATGAACCTACTTCCACCCCTGTAATTAGTAACCAGACGTTGTGGACCTTGTTTCCAGTAATATACTTGAAAAACGTTAACATTTTAGCTCTATTTACTCTCCTCTCGGTTCATGGCCAGTCCTCGTTAGTTCTACATAGATAAGCAAAGAGTGGGTCGTTATGAGAAGTTGTAATTCTTAACTGGTGTAACGAATAGAGGGTTGAAGGCTGGGTGGATTCTAGGAGATTGATAGCATGTGCGATATACATAATACTAATCTCCTTGTATACCTGTAGACAGAAATATGCCCTTCTTTTTCTCTTTGTCTTTATAACCGACTATATTAGATTTAAGGTTGAATTGAGAATATCGATATTATATCCCATTGTAATATTGTTCCAAAATAAAATAAATAAATAACATTTTTAAAAATTGAATCACCCTTCACCAGTTCCACTTTCTCTATCTCCTTCCTTTATCTAACTCTGAACAAATTAGAAATGCCATTCTGATATTCTAAACTCCACCAAAAACTACTTGCTGATAATATGCAAGTCGTCAGTATTTGTAGTGAAATTGCACAAACAGTCAAATCTTTCTAAAATTCCGCCACTTATTACCAAATTTCATTAAAACCTTCAAAGAATTCTCAAAATCTGATTGGTCAAATTTCGTCCACCATTTCCAAAAATTAAAATTCTCAAAATCTGTTATTTTTTGTTTTGATGTTTTTTGTCAAATTGTTGGTCCTAACAGCCAGTTAATATCTTTTGCGGGTATTAGTTACCCTAAATAATAAAAACTTTTTTTCTTCCTCAAAATACTTAGAAAATCCGAAACCTAAGACAGTCTCCTAAAGCTACCAAATCGATTACAAATAAGCCTAACTCCCACCCACGAATGCATCATTAAATGCGTATCCTGGGTTTCATTTCGTTCTAACATGTAATATTTCTGACACACCAACTGCTGGTTAACCATACCACGTAGTAACAATCAGTGGCAATATTTACAAAGTATAACTTTCGCCTCACAAGCATTCATCATTTGGCAGCCATTCTAAACAGTGCGTTTGTTACTGTCAGATTAGTTTCTTGTGTAAGCAGAATACCTGCAATCGCTACAGTCTGAGGAGACATGGCCAGTTAGAGGGTGGGCGAGAGAGGGATGTGTGAGGCCTTCAGCCTACTCAGCATTCATAGTAGCAGCATTCATAGTCTAACATATGCTGACAATATTATCATAGGTAAACATGCTTGTACAAGATCTTCTCTATTCTAAGGTGAGGTTTAAGTATGTTGGGTGCTGGGACTTGATGCTAAACTAGTATTATTCACCTGCTCTCCTTAGGTAAGTTCTGAGAAAACATAAAAAGTGGAAAGAATAACATGATGCTCTTAATACATATGGTTCAGTTTTGCTACTAAAGTTATCTGCCTCTCTTCCTCCTCTCTTGTCTCTCATTTCTTTCTCCCCCTCTTCTCTCTCTCTCTCTCTCTCTCTCTCTCTCTCTCTCTCTCTCTCTCTCTCTCTCTCTCTCTCTCTCTCTCGCTCTCTCTCTCTCGCTCTCTCTCTCTCTCTCTCTCTCTCTCTCCCTCTGTCCCTTTCTCTCTTTCTCTCTTTCGCTCTCTCTCTTCCCTCTCGCTTTCTCATTCCATCTCTCCTCTCTCTCCTTCTCTCTGTTCTGTGTGTGTGTCTCTCTCCTCTCTGTCTCTCCTCTCTCTGTCTTTACCCCCCCTCTCTCTCGCCCTCTCTTTCTCCCTCTTCCCCCCATTCCCTCTCCTCTCTCTCCTTCTCTTCTATCCCTCTCCCTCCTTTTAAACATTTTACAAATTACTGGCCTTCCTAGGAACTAGTGCTTTGTATGTCACTGGAAGTAAATGTTAGTAATTCGATCTGGATAGTGCGAATGTTGGGCAGGATCGACCGCCAAACACTTCAGGCAAAGACCTACAAATAATGGTTTCTACTGGGAAAAAACATTAAACTTATAAACCATTGGCTGTATAGCATAAGTTTGTATATCTCACATCAAGAGTCGCGCATACAATACATCTCCGGTTGATAAATAGATGGAACGAACTTTCTGGGGCGTACGTTCATTAGTTATGCACCGAGAGCCGACGACGAAAGAGATTCGAGGGCTTTAGCCCGAGAATCCTTTCGTCGGAGGCTCGAGGTGCATAACTAATGAATGTACAACCCAGCAAGTTCGTTCCATATTTATTACACCCCTTTTTATTTCATTTTTTAATAAGAAATATGAATAAATCAGAAGAAAAAAGTCCCTCTGCTGCGAATCGGATACGCCACAGCCACACGGCCAGACACGTGAAGCCATAGCTGTCAGTCAGACTCAGCCTGTCAGGCTATCGGTGCTAGTTAATGAAATAAATTATTATCGTCGATATACTTTAGCAAAATCGCATTTTACATATGATTCTTCCATTGAACTGTTCATTAGAAGTCTCTAACTTTATTATTTCCAGAGAAAATCGGTAAAACGATCGAGTGGGCGATAATATGAGCTCCGCAAGATCAAAATAAGAGCTCGCACTTGTACGCATTTAGTGTGTCATCGAAGAACAGGAAATTTGCTATCAAATAAAAGTTTTTCCATCTTTCTAGGCTTATTAGAAGTTAATCTAACCTTTATTCTTCTATCTGTAGAAGCATTGGTTGTCAATCTGCTTAAATTATGTAGAATAAAAAAGAGCTAGCTACAGCTCAGTGCTTCCCATAGCCCCTACGCTCAGCCAAACTCTGCTGACAACAAGGGGCATGTCCGATTCGCATCCCGAATCGCTATAGGATATTTAAATGCTCATGGATGGTCTACATCGCTATACTTTAGCCAAATAGAATATTTAAATGGCATTTGCCGATAGAACTTTTCATTTTGAAGCTTTATATTTATTATTTCAAGAGAAATTAGGGTGAACGATCGGTGGCACATTAATACACAATTTGACTTCTGGTGATCAGGCTTAGCTGCCGGACCTACTTTCGTTATGCACCTGGAGGTGCATAATTTACATGTTATGCACCTGCTTGTCTAGGTGGTGCATACAATGCTGAAGGTATAGGCAACTACAGCAGAGGGGTGTAATAAACACTCTTGGAATCAAGATGAAAACCCAGCTTTGAGGATTCATAATTTCTTTGTGATGTAGGTCTGCGCAAACTGATTCCATTTTAACATTATATTAATTTCCCATGAGGAAGGTATTTGGGTGATTTCGCCAGAAAATGTACAATTCGCCTGTTGACCTCAGAGCCTTACAGCTGATGAGATAAGATCGGTATGCCAATGACTTTCCCGGTCCTAGAGTAGGCCCACCACTTCCGTACTAATGGGATTATGTGGTCAGTTTCCCTCAGTTTGGAGGGATCTGAAAGGCTCTGAGCCTAGACTGCCTTCCCCAATTCTCTCAAATAACCCAAAATTTGAAATAGAAATGACATACAAAATACAGTTCGATAGTACAATAGACTAGTACAATAAACCAGTACAATAGACCAGATGGCTTCAATTAAGGCAATACCAAATGTACTCAGACATATCCAGTATTGACCATTTGTCAGCCTAATTTAGTAGAATTTAATACATGTATAGAGCTGTCTGACGACCTGCCCAATTTACATTTTTATTCAACCATCGCTGGATGTTTCAATCAGCTGGACACCCTAGAAACATAGGTGCTTTAAAATAGTAATATTTTCCCGACAACCTGGATATATGCCAATCATGTGCCAGTGTGTATCTTTATAATAGAGGAATACATGTACCAGGGTCAAGCCATCAGTTACCATTTTACCTGGCTGGGCCCTATCTTATGATCGTCGGAAAAAGTACAATTCGCCTTCACTAATCCTCTAAAACAATCCAAACTTGAGACAAAAATGAGGTTCAAAATACAGTTCAACATAACCCAGCAGGTTTTGGGGATTATGGCAATATAAAATATACTCAAATATATCTAGTATTTATCAAATTTCGGCCTAATTAAATTTAAGCAGAATTTACCAGAATTTTCTGACGCCCTGACTCATATGACATTGTATCAATGTTAAACAATAGTAGGCAGAAGTAATATATGAGCCAAACACATGTATACATGAGAGGCGGGGAGTGGGATGATGGAGTCATTTTACTTATAAATACATCTAACCTCTCCTACATATACACCCTGCTGCTATCTGCCTTGGTGACAGGGAGTGGCGCAGGCTGCCTGGAAAACTGCGTATTGGCTAATAGTTGTCTGACAGCACTACTTAGTGAGGTCGGAATTGAAAAATTACTCCGCAAAAGAGACAGGAATTCTATTTAATTTTTTAATTGAACAAATAGGAGAATCCTCGATGTAGGATTTCTTTTCTGTGTTGCATAACTGAAGTGTACTCTGCATAACTGTATTAGCCCACTTAATCTTCGTACTTGGTGTAAGATTCGTTTCATTTTAGATAATATGCATAGTTTCATTTCGTCTGCCCCCTCAACCATTCCTTCCTACGTCTTGCTTCGTGTGGAATGGACTATAATGGATTGGCAATCTCCTTTACTATGACGAAACTGATTTTTTAATTTTCAAATCTTTAATGCCTGGAAAAGCCTTAATGAATTTGGAAAAATAAATTCCCGAATTCTTGAATCCTGTTAGAATGTATTAAATAGCCTTGAAATTTTCAAAGATTTTTAGTTTGTTACTGTATACTTTCCCTGTAACTGTAACTGTATACTTTCCCACCATACACCAAGTGAAGCAAACGGTGATTGATTTAAAATTTGAATGTAAATTATAAAAACTTGTTAGATACATTAATTGGCCTATGTACAACAATAACTACAACCCCCTGGTCCCGTCATTATGTGTCTAGAAAACCATTGATATGGGGCTGGAAAAGCCTTGAAATTATAAAGTATCCGTCCCCTTGCCCCCAGAGGTAGAGCATTGATTGGGGGGGGGGGGGGGATCAGGGAATCAAGGCCAGCTAAGGGGATAGGCCTGGAAAACCCTTGAAAATTTCTGGAATTTCTTCTGATCAAAAGCGTACTTCCCTGTACTCTGAAAATCTTTTGTCAAGTTTCAATGACAAAGCAACCAACCTATTAAGTTACAGGTTCATTGGTTTTGATTAATTTTGAGGGAGGTTGATTATGGTATTGGTTAAATAGATTTTGCAAAGAGTTGATTATCAAATTGATTATCAAAAGATGCCAAACATTCATACCACTCATATCCACCTCTTTTCCCTGCGTCCAACACTGGTGTAATTTTGAGGGCAGAAAGTTTGTTTACATCGCCAGATCTAGAGGCATTCCATTGCAGAAGTTGGGTAATTTCTCGTACTAGCTTCCACTGGTATTCTTCCCACTCCAAGCTGCCTTGCCTTACACTGAGGGTTCTTGATATCAGATCATAAACAACTAGTGGATATACATAGCTGCCATATGCCTGGCCCAACACAAGGATGTTGCTTTATATTACGTATGGTCTATATGTGTGTATAGGTTAGGCATAGACAGGGACACATGCCTATGGGTTAAGTCGCCTGAAAATGTACAATTCGCCTCCCCCAATCCTCTCAAATCACCCACATTTTAGACAGAAATGACGTTCAAAATACAGTACAACATAACCAAATAGACTGTTTGAATCAATGCAGTACCAAATATATACTCAAATATACCTAGTATTGACCATTTTTCAGTCAAATTTAGAAGAATTTAAGAAAATGTGTAGAACTGCTGATTGCACATTTTCTAACGATCTGACTCCTATAGTACTGAGGTAAAACAACACTGCTGAAACTGATGCGAAGAAATAAATGGACTTTTCTCTATACTGAGACGTATCTTCAAAATCGTTTATTTATCTAGGAATTTATCTAGGTTATAAACATCTAAGACTCAATACAAAACCACAGATTACTCTTCTAACTTAGTAGTCTAAAGATGATGATAATTGATACTTCATGAACATGTTTAAGTTACATCATCATAGGAGGACAGGATTTTCTAAGACTCAAAACAATCCTAATGCAGTAAACGAAATATTTAATTTAAATTGTTAAGGCCTTGAAAGTCCTTGATTTTTTCATACATACCTTGAAAAGCATCGGAAATTGTATGCCAGGATTACATTTCAAAACTGGCTTTAGATCATAGTTATATCATCATGAAAATATAAACTGAAATTAAAATGAAGGGAAAAATTTTCTAAACTTGCCAGGATAACAGTTGCATTTCCATTCTCTTTGGGTTATTGAGGAGTGGGGATTCTTTTTGTAATGTTTACTTGAATAGCCTAATTCAGGTTTTTCAACGTTTACACATGTAGAACTGAGGTCTGTTTTTTAACCATCATAAAAATATTTAACCATCATAAAACCATCCTTAGTCCTTTTTTGTATTTTTTTCCATTCTCTTTACTTTCTGAAAGGGCTGAAAAAGATAAGATATGTTAATTAATTATGTTTATGATCAGGAATAATCTGCAATCGCTATGATAGATATTTGCCAATGCTGTTTATAGTTTTAGTTCGTACATTATTTAGTGCTATGAGTGTGAATTAGTAAATGAATGAATGACTGCTTAGTGTAAATACAATACTGGTTCATGCTGCATCTAGATCCATAATTTTAAGGGTCTAGTTTCACTAAGCCGATTCTCATGCGATTTTGCGCTGCAGAGGACTCTTTTGCACTAACTTCTGTAAGAAGTTGGACCAAAAACAGAACTTCTGTGAGAATCGCATGAAAATCGGCTTAGTGGACTAGGCCCTTTACTTGAGAAAAATGTTGAATAGAAAATTTGTGGTACATAAAAGAAAATTCATTTTGAATCGATGCTTTCTGTGTTGTGCTAGAATGTCAATTGCGAATTTGACATTTTTTACGTCTTCTGTGAAATTTGTGCCTCTTCTCTTCCAGAGCCGGTGCCAGGCGGCGGTGGGGGAGAGGAGGAGGCGGAGTAGCTGAGCCCGAGTCCCTCCCAGTGTGTCTGTCTCATACTCATCTCTGCCAAGCATAGAACTATGTAATATTTCATGATAAATCTTCGGTTTTTCTACTGAAATCGGTTAATTGTCACATCTCCCCCCCAAATTCCTTCATTTTATAATAACATTTTCAACCAAATCTGATAGTTTTCAAAAGTTGAAATTCTCAAAATCTGTCATCAAAATGGTTGTCTTAAATCAGGTTAGAATAGTCTGTACAGGAAGTAGTGTTCCTAAATCATAAGAAATGACTTTTTTAAAAAAAAAAATCAGTATTTTGGTAACACCTGAACAACCTTATCTCTCTTTCCAAACGCTATACATCTGAAACGGTCTTTATATTTCATATAAAGAAAAAATACTTTTATTTTCAATTCAATAAGACCAGAGATAAAATGTAAGAGGAAAAATTTTCAAATGATATTTTTGTTTTTAATTTAATAAAACGAGAGAGAAAAATGTAAAATGGGATGCCCTGTGTCAATTAAATTTGTTTCGTTTCTTTTTCACGAACCTATTGAACATTATTTTAATCAATTCACGAGGAAGACATGCTTCATTCATTTGTATGTTCAGCTCCGCCATGCTTTCTGTTGAACCATTGCTGTTTATTATAATAAACACTCTTTTGAAAGTTGAAAAAGATGAAGTCACCAATTTATCGGTATGAAGTATGTCTGTATGGGTCTAGGTATGGCACGGTATGATTTATTTCAATTAAATACTTCATTTATTACAAGTATAGTATTATATGCATGCTATTTATATAATATATATGTATATATTTAAGTGCTATTGTCAGGTCATTTTAAGGATCGATGACTGGTATTAGGGGATCTAGGGAATTCATTAAATCTGTTACTTTTCAATTTGTTAAAATAATTTTTTCATATTGAACATATCTTTTACTACTAACAACAAGGTGACATAATTCATATGTTAGGACGCAATTCGTTAAGTCGCCGCTTCATTATTATGTTGTATTTCTGGTATATGCATGAACTGTGATAAAACATTAAAGTTATTAAAAAAAGATTTATTCGTGTATCATGAGTTTGAGTTTTCATTTTCATAGCAACAGTCAGTGATTTGCCAGGTTTCTTCCTATACGACCAGGGCAAAAGCACAGGGTTGTGCTTGTAATATTTTTTGTTTTTACGATTTCCATTCAGCCACAAACATATGCAATGTTTACATTTTTCTCAGTCTGAACTGTACATATTTAAATTCGCAAAAATTGTTGAGAAAAGACATAATAGTTCTTTATCCGGTCACATATAAATGGAGTACAATATCAAAATACAAATGTCTAAAAATAGTCTCACTTTGAGACATGATAATGACATGATATTAATACAAATATCAACTTTATCACTTTAAAACATGGTTTAATACATAGAGAGAATGGAACGAGCCGGTAATAATCGAAAATTTATTGGACTTGATTCGTCCGCATAAGCACTCATCATACTTATGCGGACGAATCAAGTTCAATTTTCAATTATTGCAGGCGAGTTCCATTCTATATTCATCATATGGGCATAAAACTTGATGTTTAATCACAAATTTATCATGTTTAAATCTGAAAAAAGTAGCCGACTTGGTGACAAAGTAGTTCATATAGTATGCATACTATATGAATATTTTTATTGCACCCCACTTATTGCAGAAGTATTTAGCGAATCACTAGTGTTCTACAAATATGAGTCTTAAGGACGAGGGCTAGTCTAGCTGTGGTGTGTGTGTGGGGGGGGGGGGGGGGGAGTAGTGTAGTATTGTTTATAAGGTTCATAACATCGGTACCACAGTTAATCCCCAGCACCAAACACGTGTTCATGCTATTGAGTCATTCGCGTTTGGAATGTGATGTAATAACTTATGTGTTGGTCGCAGCCAAAATACTTATTCGCAGAAATGTTTATATGGGTCAAATCGTCAGAAAATGTACAATCCACAGCTCTATGCATTTAGTAAAATCTATTTAATTAGGCTAAAAATGATAAAATACTAGGTATATATATCTGGTATTGTATTGATTTAAATGATCTGCTCGGTTATGTTGTACTGTATTTTGACCCTAATTTTTTTGTTTTAAATTTGTGTTATTTGGGAGGATTGATGAGGACGAATTGTACATTTTCTGGCGAATGCATCCTAATAGTAGTAATTCCCTGGGTGCCCTATTTGTACCCATTCTAATACATGATGACATGTACATTTCTCTTCATTTCTCCTCCATGTATCGTTTCTTTCCCATTTTTCTCCGTTTCTTTTTGGATAGGATAGAATAGAGAATATTTTGGCACTGGTGTAGGTTACAGCAATTATGAGGTAAAATAAAATAAAACATGCAAAAATGCATGCAAAAAATGACCAAAAGGCTACTCGAGGTTAAATATTACCTTTACAATAAATAGATTGCTAAACAAATGGATATAAATTAGCAGCAGCAAAATATTGATAACTGCAGTCCTATAAGTCAAACAAATAGTAAATTTGGTAAGATAGTGTTTATCATAATAGCTGAGAATGCAGCTTCAACCATGCACTCAACCAGACCAGTAGGAATTCTGCTCTTTCGCACAAAAACCAATCGACGTGCTATTTTATCAGATATTCCATGTATTCATGCCTTCAGTCAGGAGCTCCCCCGGACGCCCATAGTTGCCTTGCTTTTACCCAGGGGGTGCTCTTGTCGCAAGCCCAGTCTCTGAGCGAGGTCCAAGTGTAGGACCCCACCATCTGGTGTCAATAATCGACACTAATATCTGTGGTTTGGGATACTTGGTGTCTAGCGTCGTCATCTCCTCAAGATCCCTGAATTGTCGCCTATTTTCCGCCTCGAGGGTTTTTATTGTCTATTTTCTTAACCCCTTCCGTGTGAGGAGAAAGTGGAACAGGAGGAGGGTTAAGATGGGTGTGCGTGACTCGCAGTCTTGGGGTAGAGAGGACACATTCTGACAGAATCATGATAAAGGTCAAGTCGCCAGAAAAATATACAATCAGCTGCTCTACACATTTAGTAAATTAGGCTGATTTTTTTATATTTTTATTTTTGTGAGTTAGTTTATTAGTAATGAGGTGTATGGTGATCGGATGTATGAATTTCAAGTAGCGTTTGTTGCTATGAACATAAAGCTCAGCCAGTTTTACCTGTCAAAGTAAGAGCCAGCAAATTAATGAAATCAGTTTGGTTTTATGTCCCTGTCTTTCGAGCTTCTTTTTTTGTCTAAAATTAGGGTAATTTGAGAGGATTAGTGAAGGCGAATTGTACATTTTCTGGTGACTTTACCCAGTAATGCAGTATCTCTGCCTAACGATCTAACCTCCAACCTTTAGTCCATTACACAGGCTTGCATGTGTATCCTCGAGTAACCTCCATCTTTGTGTAAATTTGATCATATCCAAGGTTTTGGGGATATTTACTGAGAATGGCTCAATTATGGACCTGTACAATTCTCTCCTTATTAGCCTGCTTAGTCTAGGTTCCCTGAACGCAGTCCTGGGGATGAGTATTTCTCAGTGTGTCTTCTCTTCTTTCGTGGCAAATAAAGAATTCTATTGTAATTATTTTTATGAAGTGCTCTTTGAAATTATATTTTCTAATGTAACAACCACCAATACTCACGAATCTACTTCATCGAACATAATGAGTAGATTCTACTTATTAACATTTCCTGAATAAAAGATATCTATAGAAAAATGTATACAGATTCTGGGTGGAGAAATACAGGAGTGTGCAATAAGCGCAGTCTTTTGAGGGATGGCTTTATGATGATTCATATGTCACACTCTGAGTGACTCTACTAGAAAAGATGGCCTTGACATAGATGGAGTTTTAAAAACTGCCTCAAACCTCTCCATGGTGACGACTGTTCGCGCAATATGGTGAGAAAATAGAAATATATCTTGAGAGATTAAGTAGGGTGTGGTATCACATGGTCTCCTACACTCCTACATACACTGCGTCTCTGTCTGTAGCCCCCCCCCCCCCCCACCCCATCTCCCCCTTCCTTCTCCACCCTGTCCTCCTCCCATTCTCTTCCATCACAATTCTGCCTAGTCGCCCTGTAGTCTTCCCCCTATTCACACGACCCTTGACGGCGCTGGATATAATATATTATTATTGCCTCATGATCGGGGATTATTGTTACTGCAGCTGAGCTACTTTTGAAGCCATTGTCCAGGAGAGTTTGGAGAAGTTTGGAATAATTCCTCACGGTTTGGTTGCTCTATAAGGGCATGGTGTATGTATGTATGTGATCTGGCCATATTACAATTGGCTTGATACACGGGCCATACCAAGGTATTTCTTTCTCATTCTTTTGAATTTCATTTATTATTTTTCCACGATTATTATAGTTTTCCACGATTCATATATCCAACTCAGGGATGCAAGTCTTCAATATATTATGCCAAAATAAGTATTTTTGAAAACCCCCAAAATTGTCAAATCTCCCCAAAATTCTATCGCTTAAAACCACACTTTGACCACAATTTCAAAAAGATTTAAGGGGGTTTAAGGTCAAAATTAATAAGAATTCACTCTCACTGTTCAGTATTTTGAACCCAACTTGCATCTCAGATATGATGTAACGAGAGCCTCTTCTCTAGTCCTAACAAATGAATTATAAAACAGAACTAAGTACGATATGTGTATATATATATACACCGTCTTGAGTATAGACGAATAAAGGCAGCCAGATATCCTGGTAGTCTATGCGGATGTCGAACCTAAACCCTGGAAGTTACTCTGCAATGTGTTTGAGAAAGATAGATCTATTTTGGTGCCATCCGCTGTCATAAAAATAAGTTAACGAGAAAAAGAGCTTCATATTAGTGTTATGCAGGCCCAGGGATCCTACCGTCACGTGTAGCCCGCAATCGAGAAGTCATAGCTCTAACACGTGTTTTACTCGAACGTTGAATTTTAGAATTCTCTCCCGATGTGAACTTTGGAATATAAATGCCTTTCCACTGGAAATATTAATAATTGTGGATGGTAAGGTCAGCCATGTGTTGTGGTATTCGTCAACTTTGGTCTTTCGTCAGAGAATGTTATATCGGCAGCTCTACATATTTAGTAAATTATGTTAGATTATGCTGAAAAATGATGGATTGTGTTCGTGAAACCAGCTTACAAGTTCTTCAGTGAGAAAACATGTTTTATTTTCTATACATATTTTATATATTGGATATGACTAAAGCGTGTGGGCCAGATCGTCAGAACATGTACACTCGGCATGGGTCAGATTTTCAGAAAATGTACAATTCATCTTCACCAATCTTCTCAAATAACCCAAATTTTAGACGAAAATAAAGTTCAAAATACAGTTCAACCTAACCAAACAGATTGCTAGAATCAATGCAATGCTGAATATACTCAAATTTCAGCCTAATTTAGCAGAATTTACTAAATGTGTAGAGCTGCCAATTGTACATTTTCTGAAAATCTGACCCACATATTTAGTAAATTAGGCTGAAAAGTGATAAATACTGGGTATATCTGAGTATATTTGTTAATTTGTTGATTTAGAAAGATCTCTTCGGATATGATGAACTGTATTTCGAACAACATGTTTGTCTTCAATCGTGTTCTTTGAGAGGATTGGTAAAGGCGTACATTTTTGACGCGCTGACATAATATATGGGTCCATTGATGGTTGATATAGGTACCCAGTATGGCAGGTCAGTGTGGATGTTGGCATAGAACCATAGCTCTAGAGTTAAAGCTGGCAACTTTTCTCTTAAACAAATTTATTGAAAAAATTTCGCATTAAATCGATACGTTTCATTTGAATGAATCACGCCGAGTTTATCTGATATTAGACTGACAAGGTTATAAATACAGTCTAGGCTCACAGCCTCTCAGGCGAAATAAGAATCGTATGTTTGTGATTGGACGCCTACTGCGCTAATGGCTTCCCTGGCCCTGGAGTAGGCGTTCTAATGGGATTATTATAAATGGCATTTTGTGGTATGGAGCGAGAGGCTTTCCCTCATTTTGTAGAGACTCTCAACTCTGAGCCTAGACTGTTTAGAAGCGATTTCTTTTTTCGGGTGCTGCAGCCTTTCATATATACATATATACATGGCACTTCTAACATAAACTTCTGCAGACGGCTGCAGACATACACTATATTGCACTCATTCATTTAGGCCAAGAAATAGGTGTATTTCCGATTTATATAGCTGCAAATTAGGTGTGTGTGGGGCGGGGGGGGGGGGACTTTATCTTTTAGGAAACCACTTTTCAAGAACTGAGGAAAATGTTTATCATACATAGCAATAGTTGTTTTAAAGATGAGAAATGTAACTTTTAAGTGTTTTGTTGTTAGGATGCCTGATGTTCCTGCTATTGGTCCATTCTTTATACATATTCAAGAATTATTGAATGAAATGACAACGCTAGTGGTCTGTACAAATATTGCCTTACTTATCCTATATGATTGAGCTGAGAAAGATTCAAGATTTCATGACAACTGGTTTTAATGAGAATCTACACACCATCTCCCTCAAGTAGGTTGATCAGTTCTAGTCACGTTTTGTGGTCAGAGATCTGTTGGTGGTTCTTCAGAACAGTCACGGAACGAGAGAGTATTGTTAGTCATCTTGTGATAGAAAGACTTTCTTCTTGGAAGAAGTGAATCCCTGCCTGCCTGCCTTCCTTCCCTCTCCATGTCTGGGAACACTTAGACTCCAGCTTGTTGGACCCTGGTGCCATCTCGTGCCAAGCTTCGACACTGGTTGATTCCTTCTACATTTACTGGTTTCTATCACCTGTGACGTCTCTTAGAGAATCTTAGTATTTTTAAAAACCTCCAAAACTTATCAAATCGCTCCAAATCTCACCATTTATAATTAAATGTCGCCACAACTCTCAACAAAATCAACTTTTTAACAAAAGTCTTAAATGTTATCAGAAATGATCAAAATCTAATTTTTCCCCCGCCATCAAAATGTTTTCAATTAGTTTGAAATAATTGTTCTGAATGGTAAGTAAAGTCCCAAAATAATAATAATGATAATAATTCTATTTTTGTCAGTCTGATGGTTATTCAATAATAAATGTGATTGGTTCGTTTAGTTCTAGGCTGGGGCCTCAATACATATATTACATATTTACCTGGCTAGGCGTTCCATATTACCCACTAAAAAGATGTAATAAATAGGTAGGAATACTTCTAAGGTAAACGCATTTATTCCACAACCCGCGTTACCCGAAGATACCATACTAGTGAAAGCTAGTGAAGTAGAGGTACACTAAATTCCAACTAAGGAAAATAACAGAATCCTATTCAAACCTGAAAGTGAGAAATATCCGATTCCAAACAGCTTTTCTTATTAACTGAAGTTAAACAAAACATCTCATCATAACTTCTCTCGTGTGAGTGAACTGAGTGAACTGGGAGCCATCCACGTGATTTCTCTCCCATGAAAAACATGGCGCGAAAAAAATGTATATTAAAAAATAAATTAACCCACAAATATTGCTGCCTACTGTGACCATGGAAACTGGCTGCTAATGCTCCCCAGCGTGTCGTCTGCATGTGTAGAACTGGGTTTAAAATGGTAAAAAAGCATTCCATTATGTGCCATCGTTGGAACGCTTTGATCTTGTCCCAGAGACTGCAGCCAGGTGGCGACGAACCTCTGGCTACCACAGGTGTTTGCCAAGTGTGACGTCACTGTGGGCCAGAACGCCGGTTAATTATTGGTAGTTTCGGGAGGAAAAACAGAGATTTGTTTGTTTTGGAAATGGGCTATCTATCCAGATATACGGCGGCACTTTTAGGATTATCTCTGTTCTATGTTTTTATCGAAAGATTAATAATACGTTAGTCGTTAGTTCTTGTGCAGGTTAAATGGAAAGGTTGTATCAGGACTGTTCTATTCAATATATCTTTTTTTTATGTGTTTAAAAACAAAATTCTTTATTCAGGGTGCAAATCATAGTATAGAACTCTGGCTTATAATAAGTGTTTGTGGTTGTGCCTTGAGTTTACATAATAAGGTGTTGGGGTACACATTATGTTATACTTGTACTTGATTAAGAAAAATTTAACTTAATACATGTGTTTCATTGATGGAAGCACGAGAATATGGGTGAAGATGTGTGAAAATGTACAATTCACCTTCACCAATTCCTCAAAATAATTCGATATAATCATTTTTTTTCAATCAACAATAATACTAAATATATTCAGATATACATATATATGTTCAGCTTAATTTAGCAGAATTCCCTGAATGTGTAGAGTTACGAATAGTACATTCCTAGGCGACCTGACCCATATAGAATAAAGAAGAGTATATGGTCTGGGATGAGGTATTGAAATACAGATGAGGATGAACAATTTTTGAAAAAAGTGAAGCCATGTATTATACATCTCTTCTTTTTTGGTTAAATTCGCTTTTCCAAAACACTAAATACAACATATATATATTCATTCCCAACTGTTGGTCTTTGTGTGTGGTTAGAGAAAGTATCACTCCCTGGTTTCTTGAGTGAAGAATGAGCCTTCCCATAGACCACAAAGTGTGAGCCATCTTGGACCAAGACAGAGTATTGTTGGCGATGAGTATGATAGAGTGACATGTGTCTGTGTGGAGGAGATGGCGGAGAGTGAGGAATATTGGTACATTAACTATGTATGTACCGCCTGGGTAGTGCAGAAAAGGGATACAAACACACGGTTAGTTCCATATTGGTGTTTACCTCGTGTATTAACATTGGTTTTTGTCTTTGTAACTCCCCCTTCACCTGCTGTGAATTTCAGTTCAATCAATATATTTAAAAGCAATATGGCTGTTGGTGAATAATGGAAGTTTACATAAGATGGGACGAGGGTGAGGTAGATGAGGCCAACCCAGTATGAATATATTCTTTAATTGCGATGTAACCAAGTTATAATTAATCAATTAGTTAGCATAGGACATGGCATGAGAGAATAGGCCCTTCAGGGTCTCCCACAGTGGGAGGTATTAGTGTTACAGTGGCTACATGAAGGTATACCAGTGTGTCTACCATTTCAATAACAATTAGAGAACTCTTGTGTCTCTTGATTAGGTTCTTATTTGAATCCCTCCTTCACCTGTGTTCTGAGTAATGTGTGAAGCTCCTCCTCCTCCTCCTCTCCGTGCCTCACCCGACCCGTCAAGTGGCTCCACCTGCCTCGCGTCACCGTTACTATAGACACCAGGTGAGAGGGCGGAAGTGGAGAGGTTCCGGCCTCCTCTACCTGGCCGCAGCTGGCGCCGTGGGTGGGGGGGGGGGGCAGGGGAGGGAGGGAGGGGGGGGAGCAAACATATCAGCTGGCATGTAGTGGGTTATATAACTGCGTATCAAATTCAAGCACATTGTTTTTGAAATGGCGATGGGGGAACTGTTGTTGTTGAAGTAGGTGAAACAGGTAAATTCCTACATATCAGCTGTCCTTGTCTTGTTCACCTCTCATAAACTCGCCTGTTTTTTAAAAATATTATGTCGAGGCAGGAAAAACGACTTCTAATGTGTGGATGGCCTTTGCCACTTCAGTTTGTCGAGGGTCAGACATTTTTTTAAACAAATTTTATTGACTGAATTTTCACATATCGCGTTCGTCAAAGTCTACATAATCAATTTAATTTTGTTTCATCTAGGTCATATTTCTCATATTACTAGGTCATTTTACTCATCATTACTCAAACATACCATTTACTTATTACTACATAAGTTGTCTGCTTTTCACCTCGTTCCCTGCGCTTGGCATAAATAATGAATAGTAAACAATGAGGGTAGTGAATTCCTCGTAGCAGACGACATTTTGATCTGACTTTTGGAGCCTGGAAAGAGATGGGATGAAATGGAGATCTAAAGGGATGGAACAAGACGGATTTTAAACAGTACAGTTATACTTTTTGAGTATAATTTACAAAATATGTATAGCTGCCAATTGTACATTTTCTGACCCATATGTTTGGGTGAAGTCGTCAGAAAAATGTACAATTCTCTTTCACCAATCCTCTTACAATTAACTTAAATTAAGACAAAAAAAACGAGTCTCAATATTCCGAACAGATATTACTTGTCTCAACAAAACCGGAAAGGTATTTTCAATCAATTCAACACCAAATATACTCACATATACCTACTATTTATCATTTTTCAGCAGAATGTACTAAATGTGTAGAGCTGCCGGTTGTATATTTTCTGACCCTCATACAAGTTAGGGAAGACAGTGGGTTGTCAGTCTGGACAGCAAGTAATGCTTCCTCATATTCCCCGTGTTATGTAGGCCCACAGTTCATTCATGAAGCTGGTATGAATGTGTGGGATATGGGCGGGTAGAACGTCAGTTGATGGTTATCATGGTAACCCACTGCTTGTGGGTCAGATCTTGAGAAAATGTACAATCGCTAGCTCTACACATTTAGTCAATTCTGCTAAATTAGGCTGACATTTCTACAAATACTGAGTATATTTGTTATTGCATTGATTTAACAAATCTGTTAGGTTATGTCAATCTGTATTTTGAGCCTAATTTTTGCCTAAATTTGAGTTATTTGTGAGATTTGGTGAAGGCGAATTGTACTCTTTCTGGGGGACTCTTGTTATCATGGTAACGGACTGGGTTAAAGATCATATTTACGTCAAACCGCAGGTGTGAACTTAAACCCCTCCTGTCCGGACCCCATACACTATATATATAATAGAATTAACAGCATATCTATGTTTTATCAATCTATTGTGAACTACATGATGATGGACGTTATATTAAGTAAGTCTTAACTCATGAAAGACTTAAAATAATAGATGGAATATTGTCATATATTATCGTAATCTATTATTGATTAGTTAGGGATGGGATGGTTTAACATGGGTTTAAGTGACCTCTCGTGGGTTTCCATGGTAATTGGTGTAAGGGGGAATATATGGGGCTGAGGTTGAGGGATGAGGGAGGGGTCAGTAACTGTACCACTTGTCTGTAGGCCTAAATGACTCCTGGGTATGTTTAGGGTTACTGAGATTTATGCCTTCAGCATTTGTACTCATCTTTTCTTCTTCTTTTTTAATTAAAATTCTCATTTTCTTGAATAAAAATGTTGGTTTAGAACCAAATTTCGTCAAATTAAAAGAATTATATATCAAAATCTGATTGGGCAAAATTTCATCATTATAAAAATCAAAGAATTAAATTCTGAAAAAGATTAAATCTGATTTCTTTTTGTTCCTCAAAGTGTTCGCTTTTAAATCAGTTTGAACTATCCCGGACGTGTAGTAGAGGCTTGAAATAATAAGATAAATACATTTTGATTTTCTTTTTCTCTATAGTATAGACATAGAACTAGAATTAATTCAAGTTCTATGGTATAGAGAAGCAACAAATGTTAGTACAGGTTAGGTGTGGCCGTATCTCAAGCTTCGTCTACCTATTATACATACAATTATTATTAATTTTTTTGCATGGCCGGTATTCCTGTAGGTTTGGATGATGGATGAAGAGAGAAATAGAGAGGTTTTCCCACTGATTGGCCTTCACTCCACATGTGAATACATGTACATGATTGTATTAGAAATTATGGGAGGGCTTATAACATTTTAGGTATTCCTATGTTCCACAATATTTTCCTTTATTTCAAAACAATCCCATATTTCCCTATATTTTAGCATATTTCCCTTTGTTTAAAGTTGGGAAGAATTGTTTTTTTTTGGAAAAAGCCTTAAAAATGCTATAAATATTAGATATAATGGATGTCCTTGGGTAGATCAGAAGGTGGTGTTGTGATGCTTCGTCACGCCTCAAGACATGTGTGGCCATAGGTGCAGGCAAGAGTTAGCCATACCTCCCAAGAGGTGCAAATAAAAAAAAACAGATAAACTTACCTCTAAACTGGGTGTGACTGTCTATATAGAAGGGTGAAGTCGTCAGAAAATGTACAATTCGCCTTCACCAATTCTCTCAAGCGAACCCAGTTTAAAACAAAAATGTTTTTCAAAATACTTTTTAACATAACCGAAACCGATATGCTATAGCTCTACCATATACGCCGAGAATCGAGTATATTACAACCCTAAATCAAATATACTCAAATGTAATTATACAGATAATTTAGCAGAATTTACTAAATATGTAGAGCTGCCAATTGTACATTTTCTGACGCCCTGACCCATATTTGCTATTATATATGTAGAGATTAAAATATGGTAGCTATAATCACAGAACTAGCCCTAGTTCTGTGCTATAATGTAAATAATCTATGTTGAAGATTGACTTCTATATCCAGTGTCTTGGGTGGGAAATGTAAGGTAGTGCCTGGTGCGCTTCATACGTCATCAGACAAAAAGCCTCTAGCTCCCTGCTTATCGCATGGGTAGGGAAAACAAACTGATCCATAAGTCTGTCAATTCTTTTTACCCTTAAGTGACCTTTTCTGTACATGGGGAGGAGGGGGGAGGGGAAGTTCAGGCGTAGATATGTGCTGAAAACAGTTGGAAAGCTAATATTGGCCTGTTGTGTAATGTTGCAGCTCTAGCCGTGGGAGGAATTGTGTAAATATAAAATATTATTTGCATTTTCTTTTTAAAAAAAACAAAACAACAAAAACCCATAAATGTTAGCTAATAATCATTCCGCTTGCTCTAGGTGCAATTTGGATTGTATTGATCCGTGCATAAGGTGCCGGAATCTTTAGAGGGTTCATTAATATGAGTAATTAATGAATAACCTTTTTTATTAGTAAGGTGACTGGGGTAAGTTAGTGTCGACATATACAACGAGATAAACGAGTATGAGGTAACGTTAACAGAAGTAAAACATGTTAATAACTATGACACAAGGAGCCCGGGGCTTCTTCAAGATAAGATACAATATAACTGTTACACACGGTCTATATTCTTAAATTCTCAATTTATTGGGGCTACTTTATATATCCCCCCCCCCTCCCACACACACAGACATCATTTTTTTTACAGAACTTTAATGGAGTTTTAATATTGAAACCCATGGCGCCTCTCTTCAAAAACTTGTCTCTGAACAGTAAAGTTCATCTATTTACTTAGTGTCTTAAATATTTTTTTAAAAAGTTCCCTCAAATATTTAGTTGTCAGTATTAGAGATTTTTTTCCCGGAACACACAAGAAATGTAATGACAACTTTATAAATTGTAATATAAAAATCCAATCAATCATTAAATGTATAATAGGTAATAAAGAGAGAGAATAGAACGAGCCGGCAATAATCGAAAATTTATTGGACGAGATTCGTGCACATAAACACGATGCCGTAGACAGAGTTCTTATGTGGACAAATCAAGTCCAATAAATTTTATTGCAGGCGAGTTCCATTCTATTTTTATTATATGGACATAAAACTTGGTGCATAAAAGTGCATAAAAGTGCATAAAAGTGACCGACTTGGTGACGAAGTAGTTCATATAGTATGCGTACTATATGAATATTTTTATAGCACTCCACTTATAGCACCTCTCATATGGAATGCGCATATAATAATAGGAAGACCTGCTTGGCCTGCACAGGCGCAGAAGCTATTATTCATTGCTGATGATGATAATATGGTTGGAAGACCATGGTCGCTTTGGCAACTTTTTATTGGCTTCTCAAAGGAATCAGATCATGGTACCACAGTAAAGAGAGGATGAGTTTGCCCGGCCTTACATCAGCTATATAAATCTCATCTCCCTCACATCCCAGTGTGAGGAGCAAGGCTTTGAGAAATGTGCTGATGATAATGAAGCCTTGGTGTATAGACACCTGAGACTTGTGACGTCTACAGCCTGGCAGTATACACGAGCTGGCAAGTCTGGAGGAAGAGGGAGCATTCATTGCAAGTGTAGATGAAGGGGGAGCCTTCATTGGTAAAAAGATGTACTTATGATGCAAGTTGAGGCAGCTCATTAGTTAATACTTAGGTTTAGGTACTTGTGGGAGTATTTCTATACATACATACATACATACATACATACATACATACATACATACATACATACATGTACATATACACAGGCATATATATACATACATATCTAAGTCATACATACATACACACCCCATCCCTTCCATGTTCATAATTGAATCGATGTAAAAATATGAAATAAGTCTTATTTCTGTTGGTCTCTGAGAGTAAAGTTAGATTATAAGGTTTGGGTGAGACAGAAGAGCTTGGTGATGTTAGGGGTCAGTCAGGTGGGTCTGGCAGACCATGTGACTGTTAACGCCACCTAACGGCAGGTATGGTTAGAATGATGTAACACCTTTTAATGAGCAACAGCAGTTGTAGCTCTACCTTCTTCCCATTTTTAACTCAACTTGTCCCGTCCGTTTCACTCTAACGTAGCAACTCACTTCAGCATGTCATCATAAGTCACCTCAACTTGGGAAAAGTTTTAAAATATTCTTCCAAGTTCTGTTAACTTAAGCACTGGCGTTTAAGAAGCAAAGCAGTATTGCAATTCCTCGGTATTTATATTATAGCGAAATCATTTCGAATCTCCCCTAAATTTCGTAATTGGTAAAAGAACCATTGCTAATAATGGAAAAGTATCGCATTCTGTTAGCATGTTTCCTCTTTCGCCCTGATTGGACCGAAATACATAGGAAAGTATGGTGTCAGAACAGGGCGTATCCCCCCTCCCCCCTCCCCCCTCCCCACCCCCGCCCTCTCTCACACACTTTTTGCATTGTATTTGACCACTTTTCACATTGTCACTCTCTAATCTTACCAAACACCCAACTGGAGGTAAGAAGCCAAGATCTGAACCAAGATAACTTACAGAAGAGAGACAATGCGTGTAATTAATGCCTTTGTTTGACACAACGCATAAACCTGTGATCATGATCAGTAATTGGGTAATCAGAGGTGAAAGCGATCCCTCCCTGATAGCGATGCCTGAATCCCCATCTAATAATAACCGCCATTATACCCAACTATGTGGGTTAATTCGTCAGAAAATGTACAACTCGCCTTCACTAATCCTCTCAAATAACCCAAATTTAAAACAAAACTAATGTTTAAAACAGTTCAACATAACAGAACAGGTTTTTAAATCAACACAATATTTATCATTTTTGGGTGATGGTTAATATTCTGACGATCTGACTGATGTGTAGATTTTGCCTTGTGAATCGTCACTGGTAGTCAAAACAAGCCCTCGTCGGTTCCTATCAAACTGTGTTGTTACCCGTGTATGTACGTTGGTTTATTCTTGATCCACAGAAAGGTGCGCATCACAGTAGTACTCTCAATGCTAAATAGTAACTACTTGGGACTTAAATGTGTGTGGATCAGTTGGTCAGAAAATGTACAATCGCCATCTCTACACAACTGGTTAATTTTGCTAAAATATGACAAATACTTGGAATATCCTAATATATTTGCTGTTGTGCTGGTTTTAAAAAGAATCTGTTCGGCTATGTTGAGCTGTATTTTGAACCTCTGTTTGTTTTAAATTTGAGAGGATTGGTGTAGGGCAATTGTACATTTTCAGGCGACATCACCCACGTATATGGGTTAAGATCGAGTGTAACACTAGCTATGTAACACACAATGAGAGGTCCGAGTTCATATAAATATATACACAATCTCACTAACACAGGGCCCTGCAGGCAGGCAGGTGTTGTGGTGGTCATTTTGCTACTGACCAGTACCTGTGGGACACTCAGCTGACCACTGCCCTACTGCCCCTAACACGGACGTGCTGTATAGTATATATTAGCATGCAGCATGTGCCACACGTACATCTATCAATGACAGGGAGAAGACATCTTTAACTTATTGATTTCTGCATCAGCTTGCTTATATCGATATTTTGGATATTTACTTTTAATTGGGAGCCAGCATTTTAATCTGACTTTGAGAAGGATGTTTTACTTCAGGGGTAAGTCTTTCTCTGGAACAATGGACCGGTGAGGTCGCCTGAAAATGTACAATTCGTCTTGACCAATCTCGAAAAACCCAAATTTAAGAAAGAAAATGAGGTTCAAAATATAGCTCAACATAACCGAACTGATTTTTTGAATCAGTACAATACCAAATATACTCAGATATACCCAATATTTATCATTTCTCAGCCTTATTTCACCGGATTTACTAAATGTGTGGAGTAGCAGATTGTACATTTCTAGGCGACCTGACCCAAGACTTATGGATCCATTATTTTGTTTTATAATCTGACACATAGAGCTGATAATTGTTCGTGATATTTACATCACATATTTCACACACCCCTTTATATAATTGATTGGTGTTTTCTACATTTTCTCATATTAAATATATGTTTTCGCCTATTGCGGAAACTAGAGGCTCTATGGGGCCATGGGTGGGTATTTGATTAAGGCGCTGTCGTTAACAGTTGTGGTACCATATGTCAATTAGCTCACATCGGTCATTATTACCTCTTTTTTTTTTTTTACTGATTCTGCAACTTGTCATTGTTTGTTGAAAAACTACTTTCACGGAAACAGTTGGTTGCGACAGACGTTATCGGTGAATAGAAAATATCACAGGAAAACAAAATAGAATTATTATTATTATCACTTCATATAGGCTACCTAGCACAATGTTTGCAATCGCTAGAGTAGATAGAGTGAAGTCAGGTATATAATTATGTGCATACAAATAGCAAGCTTGGTATTTCTGGCTGTGAAAATGGGAAAGACCTTTTTATGAAAGATTCACACAAAAGTAGGCTCGTAGTTGGTCATTTTATAATGGCCTGCACTATTTGATGAAGTAATAATGATACAAACCTTGAAATAGTTGATATGACGTTAGTCATCATCTTGTTATCTAGATATAATATTGTCGAAATATTCTAAAGTACGAACGCAAAAACCTATTCTACCCCTTGCAGCCTAGGCTTAGAGTTGGGAGCGTCCCTCCAAACTGAGGGAAAGCCTCTCGCTCCAAACAACAAAATGCCATTATAATCCTGTAAGTATGCCGACTCCAGGGCCAGGAAAACCATTAGCGCAGTAGGCGTCCAATCACTGATATGTCACTCTTATCTGATCTGAGAGGCTCTTAGCCCAGACTAAACTTCTTCGCATAAGATTCAAAACTAGGGGCAATTAGTGATCTGGAGATGTTGAGGAGGAGAGTGACTAATTAACGCACTGGGAAATCCCCCTTGTTGATCTAGACAGAAATACTTTCCCTTCGTCTCATTATATTTAAATGAGGAAGATAATGACGGACATTATGCATAGGGAATGTTTCAGGGGGTACGAGGTGGGAGGGAGGGGCAGATATTGAGAGAAGAACAGAAATATTTTATTTTTTGAATATTGCATTTATTTACCCCGGATTTTTAAAAAAAATGTTGGGATTTTCACAATGAAGATCAGTAAGTTACCTGTTTTTTTTACCTCCTTCCTGGCTCGTGTTTTCTTCATTATCTAGGAGTAAACAATGATGATATCAATAAACACATTTGGAACAACATTTTATTCAGGTATCATAAGCAGGCTCATAAAGATTGGGCTTCTTCGTGCCCTGAAATGTCATTCTTATACATTTTCTTGGGGAGGTTTACAGAGTTTGCTTTTTAAAGTTTGATATGCAATACCGCAATTGTTGATACAATGTTTTTGATTATACAAAATATATGTCAGCTATAAGACCTCAGATGGTTACAAGATTATGGTTATTAATAATAGGATATGGTATAATATGACATGGAATGATGATAGCGATTGTCTATTAGATTAACAATTGTTTTACCGTGGTGAGGTAGCATGATCACACTATCTTGTATTAATACTTCTACTTTCTCCTCTAGTTCTCTGGCAGGGACTGGCATACCATGCTATCCAAAACAACTCACTAAAGTTGCAAAGTATGGCGCAGGCAGTAGTTCCTGCTTCATGGAATCTTAATTACGAGTGAATCACTAATTAGCAGAGAGCTTAATTACCGAGAGTCATAGTTACTCCTGTCTAACTTAGATGACTCGACTATTCTGATGGATAATTCCCCCTTGTTGTCTTTGTTAGAAGGTGCTGGGTGCATGTAACATCTGTGTCATCTCTACCCCTATTAGGCCAAAAAAGAAAATAGGTGTTTCTGATTTATATAGCCGAAAACTAGGTAGTGGAAGAAGGAATTTTTTTAAAGGAAACCACCTTCCAGGGACTGAAAAAAATGTTTCGTGAGAATACCGGTAGTTGTATTAGATTAGATTAGAAAACTTTTTTATTTGACAGTACGTCTCAAAGAAGAGCTGACAGGAGGTTCTCAGCCTCTTAGCTGCTTTACAATCGATGTTATGTAGAGTATAGTGTCACTCTTATCAATGACCAGAGAACAATAAACAAGAGAAATTTACCTTTTTTTGTTTGTTTCCTGCTTTAATGAGCTTTTTTTGGTAGACAAAAATCACCAAAAAAAACTAGGCAAGCTCAATTTGTTTAGAAATGGGGTAGGTTATTCTAAGTAAGTGTGTGTGTGGGAGGGGGGGGGGGGAGGTAAATCGGAAACATATTTTTCTTGGCCTTACTGGGCTTGATTCAAGCGATTGGGGTATTACATAGGCTCATTTCATCCTGTACCTCTAGAGGGAATACATTTATTTGACAATCTCTAGCTGGGTTATAGAGCACCATGGATCAGATAGACGAGTGGTTCAGAGAGCAGGAGTACTATTTCCACTGTGCAGTGGCCGATATATCCAGAGCTTTCAGCCGTCCATTGGGGAGACATCCAGGTAGCTATGTGAATGGTAAACCCATTATCATATCGGTTGTCAGTTTGTTTTTTCCCTGGCCATGAATGCTTACGTAGTGGAAGACCGGCATGTTTTAACCCTTCAGTGAGGCCTCAGGTTACTACTGTGTCAGGCCTCAGGGTCTGAATTATTATCTCATATTCAGCAAGTCTTCAGTATTTGTGTTGATGTGGGTTATTTTGAAATCTTCAAAAAGCTTTGAAATCTCCTGCCAGATTCCACTTTTATTACCAAATTTTGTCAAAATTGAAAAATATATTCTTAAAATCTTATTTTCTTCAGTCATCAAAATGTTTGTCAATGAATCAGGTAAAGATAGTCTGTACAGGTAGTAGAGGCCCTAAATTTAAAAAAAAAATACCGTAACTCTTTTTTTCTTGGAAAATCTTTCAGTATTTTTGGCCTGACTCAACCTGCATCCCTGTACCAGGTGTTTTGGATCAACATTACATGAATGAAATATAACAAGTCTTTATTTCGGGCGTCATGCATTTCTCATGATCGAGATTTTAACTTGTGAAGGATGGGTTTCACCTGCATCAGTTGGACTGAAATAGCAGACATGCCGCTCCATAGGTCCGTGCTATCAGTACAGAACAACCTTAATTTAAGGCGGTCATATACACATATTTTGTTTAAGGATTTTATTTTTAGCTGGGTGTACAATAGCAGGGTAAAAAATTGTTCCTTGAACATGGTTCACATACCCAGTCTAGGTTCAAACCCTTAGATCAGATTAGAATGGTATGTTAGCCTACTTCACCAATCGGTTACATGGGCTAGGAGTCAGTGTTTTAATGGGAATATAATGACATGTTGCGGTCTTAATGGAATTATAATGTCACTTTGCGGTTTGAGGCGAGAGGCTTTCCCTTCGTTTGAAGGGACTATCTCAACTTTGGGCTTAGACTGTACCAATAATAGATGCATGAGCCACATTGTAAGGCAACCTCCCAAAGCAGGGCGAGATTTTACTAATATGACTAGGAAACGCAAGGAAGAAGCTCTGTGGTTGGAGGCTGTATACCCCATACAGGTAAAAGTTTAGGAAAAAAGACAGTTAATTATCAATTCCACCAGTCTCACTCGATGTCGCTTCTGACTGACATACCTTTATTTATTTCTTAAATATAAACTGTAAACCTACAGAATATCACTAAAATTTAATTTCCTAAAAAGTGTTTTCGAAAAAGTAAAAATCTCTAACTAAGTCAGTGGTCTTGAGGTGATCCCTATCAACTCGGTCACTTCACGTGGAGTGGGCTATCGGTTACTCTTCTCCGTGCTTAGGCCGAGCAAAATAGGTGTGTTTCCCACCCCCCACCCCCACCTGCGCCCACACACCCAGAAATACTTTACCCCACCATTAAAACCATCGTCATATGCACTGCTGCAAGCGGGAGTTCAAGGATCTAATGCATGGGGGGGAAAGGAGTCAATATTATTTTCAAACTTTGTCTTGAGATAGAACATGGTTGGGTGAAAATGAAAAGCCCCCACAAAAGTATCTCACCGTAATATTTTTCACTTTAGGGACTACTGACATTTACTATTTAATTCTCTGTGTGTGTGTGTGGGGGGGGGGGGGTAAGGATATTTTCTCAATTTTTCCAATATTTCAGACTGATGAATCACATATTCTTTAAACATTGCTGACATACAGGTTTGCCCTCATAAATGAAAGAACAGGTTATCAATATAATTTGAAAAATATTATTTAGGTTTGACGATGTTCAATGCACACGTTTTTCACAAGCGAATGATCAACTTCTTCCATAGCCTTTGATTTGATTAGAAAATTCCTTATTTGGATTACATATATATATAGAAAGGTATTGACAAAAAGGTAGACAAGCTTCTGGATAATGATCAGTTATTCCTGCTGTTACCATAAAGCGGACAGATGTACTAAACTAATAGAGTTAAGAGAGTAAATATGTGAAGTGTTTTAGGAGAATATCGCATAATTAATATTTTTCAAAGTGTTTTTTCACAGGATGTCTTTGCAGGAATGCTTTCATCTTTGGGGTGCTTAACGCTTTTAGTAGCATGAATACATGTACTCAATTCCGAGACAAAGTATTAAATGTATCCATGCATTTCTAAGGTCATCCTATAGAGTATATTTAGCTACTTTACTAGTAAATGTCCACTCAGAAATATTGCAATGTAGTTAGTACAGAAAAACTCTTAAAGAGAGGAATACATGTCCCAGATTCGTCTATCGTCTTTGGATTCTTCAATGAGTTAGATACAATTATTAGTTCAAATAAGTTCATTTCAAATTTTGTTAAAGTATATACTTTCTATGTGTTAATGCTCACCTCTACCACCAGGTGTTAGCCATCACTTGTTGGAGAACTCTATCTGTCTCTGTGTCATACAGCAAAACGATCCTCCTATCTCCTAGTATGTTAGGGGGCTGTAGGAGGGGAGGGGGGCTCACTGTAGAGATTAAAGGGTTTATAGAGAGATTAAAGGGTTTATACTGGTTCAGGTAGAGAGACGGGAGCGTGTGAATGGGTCTGGATGGGTCGGCAGGTGAGGCAGGCCAGGTGAGATAGATTCAGTCGCTAGAACGCAGGTGAGATGCTGATATGGAGACAGGTGAATCTGAAGATACCAATAAAGTTGATAGGTTATCAGATACACCCACTTCACTGGTATACTTCTAATGTCTAGACATCGTCATTGGAATTTTGTTTCATTGGTGAATTATTTTTCAAAATCCATCTGCCAAGGCCATTCGGGGATGTACATTATATATATTTTTTTTAATATTTGAGAAATGCAATGAGACATTTGCAATCTATCAGCTTCAGAGATGCGAGTATGTTGTAGGGCTTTTATGTGAACATGATTAATGGGAAAGTGATAAGGTTTGGCTGTCTTATTCTTTAGTCAAAAATTGGAAGGGGAACGGGAGAAATCTGGTTTGACATTTAGATATGCTGGAATTTCACATGGCCGTCCATCGCGTGGAAGAATTCGCTCAATGCGAAAGAGATTACCGCGATCTCTTTTCCACCAGCCATAATCTTTTTTCTTTTTTTTAGTAAGTAACTAAGTAATCTTATTGTACGATTAGGGAAAGACATGTGAAATACATAAGTGTAAGGGATAACATTTCCGATTTGATACAGAAAACCTTTTGGCTGGGGAAAAAATGTTCTGCGCTGCGAAAACCTTGAAAATGGGGTGAATCACAGCCACCCCTATAACTTACCTTAGGGCCAAAAGGTAAAATATCTGGGTTTTTTTTCGATTTACCTTTAAAATAATCTTATCCCACCTAAAACAAATTGAGTTACCCTTGTTTTTAGAATATTTTTTGAAAAGAAAAATCTAATGAAACGGCTATTTCCTTACTAAAAATCCCTTAAAAAGTACATTTCTCTTGTTTATAACAATTATTGTTAAGAAATAGACATTTTTTCATTCTCTGAAAAAAGGTTTCAAAAAGAAAACTAATATTTACCCCTTACCTAGTTTGTAGCTACTATAAATCGGAAGAACGCCTTTTTTCTTTGGCCTTAGATCAGTTTTCGTCAGGACAGAAACCATGCCTCCCTCCCTGTTTTCAGTGGCATGTTTTCTCTGACATTTTACCAAGTTTTCGGTGGTTATATCCAAGCTGAACAAAAATATATTGTTTTAATTCCAAAGAATGTCACGGTTGTTTGGTGTCTTGGAGAGATGAAAACTTTAGTGTATAAGCACCCCCGTATACTGTAGTGGTACCTCGCAGAGATCACAGGCAAATTCCTCCTCCACATGGGCCACATTTTAAGCATCTTGTTAAAAACTGATAAAAAGGCAACTCATGTGTTTATTACCTGAACATTATTTGAAGAGAACATTTTAGGTTTCTGTGTATGCTTTGTAAGCGGGGATTAATGTTAGAAGGTAATGGGGTGCTAGTTGTTGATAAACTATACCTCCGCCGAAATAGGCGGCCGGGCTTTGAAAAATGTACAATCGGTAGCTTTGCACTTTTAGTAAATTCCTCTAAATTGGGCTGAAAATGATGAATATTGTGATGTAAGAATTGGGTCTACATCTGGAAATTGATGGGAAAATGATGATCTGGAACGGGAGGAAGAAAGAATGGAAATTTCTATCCCGGAATTACATGCATGTAATGTACTCCTGCGAGAATGAAGATTTGTTATAAAAAAAATTGTTTATATTATCTGAGTATATTTGATATTGAGTTGACTGAAAATATCTATTCGGTCATATTGAACTGTATTTTGAACCTCATTTCTGTCTGAAATTTGGGATATTTGAGAGAATTTGTGAAGACGAATTGTACTTTTTCTGACGACTTCAGCCACAGAATCAGGGCTGGGCTTGGGCCAAGTCTAGACCAGGTTCATGCCAGTAGAGGCACTCTACAGACGGGTGAAGAAAGGGAGAAAATAAGAAGAAATGCCATGAAAAGTTCTCACTGCTCTTGGAGCGTATTATCAGGTGCTTGCCGGGTTGAGAGCTCATTTGGCACTTTTGATTAAAAAGATTTAGCAACAAGACTTGGGAAGAAAGTGGTAAAAAGGTACTTTTTTTTATTAAAAAAACAAAACTACCAAGGAAAAAACATTTTTAGGCAGTTCGCAATTCTCCATGCCCTTTAAAATATTATTAATAATCGGCGATATCAATTTTAAAAAATGATTAATAATATTTTTATTTGTTCTTTAATTTGGCATGGGGAGATCTTGAATGTCATCCAGGTCTTTCCGGTCACACCGATGTCGTCTTAGGAACTTTAATTTCCACAAAGGCGACTTGATTGAGTATTGATTTTATTTCAATAATATCAGGTTACATGGACACAATTTGAAATGGGATTATCATGGATTTGTTGAAATTCGCAGCGCAGGTGAAAAGCAGACAACCTATGCCTGATCCTCGTCAAGCTGAGATGGCAAAGGTATATTCCTGCATGAATAAAATATTATAAAAACTTATAAACAATATAGGACTGCGATATTGGCTGTTTCGGGACTTACAAGTTGTAGGTATATAAGGGCCAGGTCGTCAGAAAATGAAGCCTACAGTGGGCAGCTCTACACATTTAGTAAATTCTGCTAAATTAGTCTTGAAAAATGATAAATACTCGGTGTATCTGAGTATATTTGGTATTGCCTTGATAAAAGATATCTGTTCAAGAACTAACCCTAATTTTTGTTCTAAATTTAGGTTAAGATTATTTGGGAGGATTGGTGAAGGCGAATCATACATTTCCAGGCGAATTCCTCCATAGAATCCTGTGTTTGTTTCCTATACCCTCACACCCTACCCTTTTGATCAAGTCACCTCCTGTCTGCACACTGTTTACTTAGGCTGTTTCCTTTAGGAGCGGGAGGTGAAATTGTAAGCTCGTCTCTGTAATGACATGTGAGTAAATACAACATTAAAAAGCCTTGACCTTTTTACACAGCTTCGTGCGGAGGATGTGGGCAAAAGGCCCTTCCTGTCTTGGAGCCTCTTGGGCCATCAACTGGAATCGAGTGTAATTTATTGTTTTAATGATAATTTTTCTTTTTTTAATTTGAAAAGCGGCTCGAGGGGATGCAGGTCTTCAGTATTTGTACTGAAATCGGTATTCATGAAAACTTCCCCAAAATTGTCAAATCTCCCCAAAATTTCATTTTTGTCATCAAAAAACAAAATGTTTTTGCCTTTTATTTTGATAATTATTTTGTTCAGGTAGTAGAGGCCCTAAATAAAAGCTCACTCCTTAATTATTTTACTTTTGAATATTTATAGCATGCCCCGGATGATTAAAGCGTTCTCCCAATAATATAAAAATGAAAATTCTAATTTAGACAAAAAAGTGAAAGGTACTTGATATGTTATCCATATAGTTATAAATAGTCTTATATATTTAGTATAAACATAACAATGCTAATTTAGAAAGAGTGAAGGTTAGCTGAAATGCTGTCCCTTTGGGTCAGGTTTTTAGAAAATGTACAATTGGCAGCTCTACACATTTAGGAAATTCTGCTAAATTCGACTGAAAAATGATAAATACCATATATATCTGAGTATATTTGGTATCGAGTTGATTCAAAGGATGTGTTTGGTTATGTTGAATTGTGTTTTGAATCTCCTTTTTGCATTAAATTTGGGTTATTTGGGAGAGTTTCTGAATGTGAATTGTGCATTTTCTGGAAATTCCACCCATATAGTCCCACATTGGGAATATGATCGGAGGGAGGAATGTGGTGAGGTAGGACCAGGAATATGAGCCCCAATACTTGCCCGCTTAGAGTCACCGCTCACCCACGCAAAATTTAATATAATTTAATTTAAAAAATGTTGGAAATAAAATTTTAAAAATCGGACTAGATGCACTATATAATTGGACCTTTCCGTCCATCATTCCAATTTCTATCAGTATTTTTTCAAAATGTAAAAAAAAAAACGTATTAAAAGAAAGATGAGACCGAGAGCCATAAAATGTTTAGAGAGCTATCAAATGTTTAGAGAGCTAATCTAAGAGGAAGAGATACGACTGCTTCAGGGACCTACAGTCCTGAGCTTAGTCATGGTTCCCCAGCCATAACCAGACAAACGCCTCCCACGAGTTTTTAATCTGATATAAGTTAAAAGAAATAATTCGCAGACAGGTAGGCAGGTAGTTTATCTACCTACATATGTTGTCGACCTGGATGCGGAGACCCATTGATAAAGAGGTTCCATGACAAGAAACACATTTGCCACAGGCCTGCTAGTGCTAGTGCTAGTGTATTAGTTGTGTCAGTCTGTCTCAGACGTTAACCCAGCATCCCCCGCGGTCATTACGTCACCAGACGCTCTCATTCCTGTCAGGTGTCACTACACAGAATTACAATTCCTTCATGCCCGCCATTAGGGCCCTTGTGACGTCACATGAGCGTGTCTGGAGCACGTGATGCGGGCAGAGGTGGCGTGGGGGCGTTTATGGGCGAAGTCGCCAGAAAATGTACAAATCGCCAAATATATATCCCAGATTTAAGACAAAAAATGAGGTTTTAAATACAGTTCAACATAATTAAAGAGATTTGTTGAATCTCAACAATACCAAATATAGGCCTACTCAGATAAATCCAGTATTTATCATTTTTCAGTCTAAGTTAGCAGAATTTACAAAATGTGTAGAAGAATTTTTCGAAAGATTTTCCTTTTTAAATTTGAAAAGCTTTATCCTGATATATTTATAACACTGAAAATTTACAAAAATTTGTAGAGCTGACGATTGTGCATTTTCTGACGACCTGGCCCGATATTTTCCCTCGACGCCCACACTCCATGTTTGAGTTTGCCACTTATATCCAATAAAGCCTCCCATTATATACACACATGATGCAATCTATGCATCTAAGGCCTAAGGTCATTAATCAACTTATTTAACCCTAAGCGCTCAGCATTCCATGCCCAAGATTCTCATGCGCGTGTGTAATAATACTTCGAGCCTCTTTTTTTTAAACTTAAATTTGGGATATTATGAAAGGATTGGTGAAGGCGAATTGTACATTTTCTGGCGACCTGACCCTTAAATTGCTGGTCCTGAATATGACCTCTCGAAAGCTAACAACTAGGCACTATTTTAAAACAGCTAAATCGATAAAAAAAAAATCTGTTTCTCTATTCCTTCTTTGATCCTTGGCTATATCTATAGAATGGAAGATTTGAATACTTAGCTGTGGTGTGTGGGTGTTGAGGGGTCGGGTGGGGTGGGTGGGGGGTGGGGGCTAGATTATAGATAATGAAAGGAATTCTTGGGAGTGAGTGAGTGAGATTGGTTGCTTTACGCCCTTATCAACACTTTGAAGTGTTATATCAAGGGCGGGAGAGCTGAGAGCGAGGCAGTTTATGATCATACCCAGGAAAAAGAGATAGATAAGAAGGGAGAGAGAGACAGAAAAGAGACAGAAAGGCATAATGCATAAAAATAAATAATTTAAAAAAAAATCATTGATTAAGACTTGCTCTATGTATTGAAGATTCTGCCCACTCAATATTACATACACTTTGTTCCACGTAACCTGAATTTTAGGGTAAATACAACCACAAAGGTTTTGGTGAAACCAGTGTCCTGGTCTCCCCCTTTCCCCGTTGTTAAGTTTCACAAACTTTCAGTTCAATCAATATATTTGAGAAAAATATGGCGGTTGGTAATAAAAAAAAATGATGGAACCAAAGTGTTGTAAGTAAGAACATGATGTTACTTTTACAGTGTAGTTAAAGTTTCATTGGAGATAGTACATCATTTACTGTGTCCATACATTACATCCCTCAAGGGCGAGGGGATAGTTACCGGGCATTCAGGCGATGACGGAAAACAACTTGCCTACCATCTTCTCCTCTCCGATCTGATTTAGACTCAAATCTAATGGGACTCGTCGGTATAATGTGTTAACCTTCCCTCCAGCTCTGCCTCGCAGTCTTTGTGTCTGTATGAGCTCCGTGCTTCGAATCCCCATCGCTAAAATACAAATGTTTGTTTGTATATATATAGGCTAGGCTCAGAGTTGAGACTCCCTCCGAACTGAGGGAAAACATCTCCAGTCTAGGCTCAGATTTGAGGGAGTCCCTCCAAACTGAGTGAAAGCCTCAGTCCAAACCGCAAAATTCTATTAGAATCTCATTAGGACGCCTACTCCAGGGCCGATTGGGATAAGAATGGTATTCCGTGATTGGACGCCTACTGCGCTAGTTGCTTTCCTGGCCCTGGATTAGGCGTCCTAATGGGATTCTAAAGGCATTTTGTGGTTTAGAGCGAGAGGATTTTCCCTCAGTTTTGGAGGGATTCTCAACTCTGAACCTACAGAAATATCTGGTTCTTGACCAAACGTTTTTAAAGATTTATTCTTTATGAGCTCCGTGCTTTGCCTCCCCATCGCTGAAATACAATTATTTGTGTGTACACATAAACGTTTGTCATAAATAATTGTATTCGTACTACCTGGAAGAAGCCCCACAGCTATTTGAAACTGGTCTTGTTCATCAGAAGTTCGTCATTCAATATGAAATAACTGGTTCTTGACATCAACATTTTAAAAAAATTTAATTCGTCTCTAGAAAAAAAATATAAAAATGTGTTAAATGACCAATGCATGGTTATACTACTTATATTTAATAGGAGGAAGTTTTTAAAAACAGACCTGAATAGGTTGAATAGTCGAACTAATCATCTCGTTGCGTTCTACATGATCGTTTCTGTCAGTTAGTTCTCTGGGAAATGTGGCAAGCAAGTGTTGGAGTAGGGGAAAAAGTGGGAGCATCGATCATAGCTTTTCATATTTAATTAAATTCTTGGCAAAAGCCTGAAAAGCCATCAACTGCGCAGCTACGTATTTCACCCATGGACGAGTAGTGTGAATGTCTCTATGTGTGCCTACATAATGAGTGTACGAACGGCTGATGCTGGACCTCCCGAATACCACCTCTGGCCTCCTCCTCCGAGTATAATAGGGGGATTTGCAGGTGCCACTTTAGATTCAATTCAGGTCTCACATACAAATGAAATATTTAGCAAATTTTTATCGGAAATTGCACGATTGTTTTCACCAATATCATAGCCTGTATAACTGATCTATGAAAAATAAATGTGTGATCGGAAATAAGGAGGCTTGTTCTATGGAAACATATAACACATGGATATTGACATTAGAGCACAGATCAATTTTACTCTGTACCATAAGTCTCATAAATCAGTTCGGGATATTCAATTGTTATTAGAGCACTGAGAAATATCCCATGCTGAACAAGACATGTTTCTATAGGTTTTACACTGTAACATACAACATTCCATGCGAAATCAAGATTTAAGATAGCGGACATGCAAGTGCTCTATTCTACGTGTAACATAAATACAAAACGCGCATTTTTTTCTCTGGCTGGTTGCCTGGGTTTGTGTATACAGAGTTTAAACTCCATTAGCTGCAGAGGCCTGACCTCCAGGCATTCCTGCATCTCCTCCCGCTCTCACATTACGTGTGTGATGGGGGTGGGGAGGGAGGGAGGGGGGGGGGGTAATGGTTAAGTCGTTGGACTTCTTTGTGGTGTGATCCCATGAGCGACTTGCCAGAGGATCATTTCACCTCCCATGCCACATAAAAGAACCATTGCTAATATTATTGAAAAAAAGAGCAGGATATCGCATCCCGTTAGCGTGTTTCCTCTCTTGCCCTATTTGTATAGTGTTAAAAGCAATCAACCATCCCCCATCAGAGACACAAAAAACAGCGCCCCCTCCCCTCCTCCCCCACAAAAAAACAAAAACAAACACAAGGAACATACGTAAATATAATGTTGAAATGGGGATAAAGCAACACCTCCCCCCCCCCCCTCCCCCCTTTCTCCTGGCTCTCACACTTGCTGTCTTACATTACAAAGGTCCAGCGGAGACCTCTTGCCCCGGATCATGCTCTGAGCCCAGTGTGGGGAGCAAGGCCACGAGCTGGGGACAGACCTTCAGCTTAAGTTTGAATTGGTGCCAGATTTCTACTGCAATTCTTTAATGGCCGTCTGTCTCCTTGAGTGAACTATTCAAGGCTCTGTTTTAGCCCTAGGTATAATAGGCTTTGTAGTGGTGTTACCAGTCCAGCTCACAGCCTCTCAGATAAGATAAGAATGGTATGTCAATGATTGCACGCCTAATGGTTTTCCTGGCTCTGGAGTAGGCGTCCTAATGGGATTATAATGGCATTTTGTGGTTTGAAGCGAGGGGTTTCCCTCAGTTTGGAGGGACTCTGACAGCACTGAGCCTAGATTATTATATAATGTTGTGTCAGTGCACAGCAGGAGTGCACCCATTGATTATGGATCATATACCAGCCACGTAGAAATTAATAAATCACTTTATAACTGTACACTGGATTCTGTTAACATCATTATCATTCCCTTGGGATCATAGCTTATCTTTTTATTAACATCAATTATTTTATCCATAATTGTCACTGGCAATGTACTGCAGAACCGTATGTAAAAAAAAGGCTGGGTTCATTTTTACTTATTTTCATAGTAAAACAAATATTTGGTATGTATGTTTTATTGATTAAATATAACTTAACAACTTGTTCCATTTCCAAGTCCTTTTCACGTAAAGATGTTATAATGAAATATACAAATTAGTTTAGGTATAATAAGTCTTAGAGGCCCTTAATAATAAGAATTCACTCTTTTTCTTCTCTCGAAAATGTTGAGTATGTTTGGCAATGTTCTACTTGCATGCCAGATATTAGCTACTCAGCCCTGTCAGTGATCGGTGCATGGCAGGCTGAGCTTTCATCTTCTTCAGTCAATTATTGGAACCACTGTGTCTTCCACATTAACCTATAACTCTACCTGCTCCTCTCCTACCTAGGCCAACACAAATAGCTGCATTTCACATTTGTAGTTGCTGAAAACTAGTATAGTGGATTTCTACAAGAAATTATTTATTTCAGGAACTGAAAAAGTGGTCGATTTACTAATGAATATAGCAGTTTTAGATAAGAGTAATGTACCTTTTGAGGGTTTTCTGGTTAGGAAGATTCCGAAGAAGTGTTCCGGCTTTCATTGTTTTTATTTTTGTATCAATTTTTTAAAAAAAAGGCTGGGGAAAAACTTTTTGTTTTCTAGGTAAGGTAGGGGTTGGGGGAGTAAATCAGAAATTTTTGTTCATGCCCAAGGCCCTGTGAGTGTGAGTGATATGAATCATCATCTATCTATGGATGCCATGAGTTATGAGGAATAACATAGCTCAGTGAAGATGTCACTAACACAGATATTAAAAGTGAGCTTGGATCTGCTACGTGCATTATAGCCTCACGCTGGGACCAGTATCAAGTCGTTCCCTTCATGTACTGACGTCCCCTGTAGAGTTGGGCAGCGTTAGGTGAAATTTCTCCCATAATTTTTCACTGAATTGACAAGATTTATCAAGGTGGGATTTATAAGTGGTTTACATTTGGTAAGTGATGGGGTGTTGTGGCTGGCTCCTGTCTCTATCTCAGGGCTGCAGTGCAACGGCTGTAGGCATCTGTCATACCTTCTTATTGCAGCATTGGCTTTCTTAGACTATCCATCGATTTGTTCCTCTCAGTCTCTCTCTGTCTCTTTCTGTGTGTCTCTCTCGTGTTTCTCTCTCTGTCCCTCTCTATCTCTCTCTATGTCTCTCTCTCTCTGTCTCTGGGTCTGTCTGTCTCTCCTCTCTCTCAGTCTCTTTCTGTCTCAGGTCTGTCTCTCTCTGTCCCTCTCTAGGTCTCTCTATGTCTCTCTCTCTCTCTCTCTCTCTCTCTCTCTCTCTCTCTCACTCTTTTTTCTTTTTCTCTCCCTCTCTCTTCCTCTTTCTCTGAGTCTCTCTCTCACTCTTCGCTCTTTTTCTCTCCCCCCCCCCCCTCTCTCTCTCTCTCTCTCTCTCTCTCTCTCTCTCTCTCTCTCTCTCTCTCTCTCTTTATCTCTAAAAAATTATCTCACTTAGCTAATATGAAACCTTAGAATACCTGTCAGTGACAGTCTGTCTATATACCAATCTATATCTATCTATATCGTATCCATCTATAGTATACGGGGCTGTCTGTCTATTTATCTATCTATATGTTTTTGTTCTATCTTTGAAAAGTATGCGCCGCCATTTGTCTTACCCCTACCCCAACCATGGGTTCAAGGAGTGTGTGTACCATGGGCACGCGTCCAATCACTCACATGCAGCCCTCTATTATTACATAGTATTTATTATACATCTTTTATACAAGGCGTTCCTGCCTAAGGTGGAGGTAAAACCCTTAGGGAACTCCTCCTGCCCCATTAGTCATTCACACCTTTGTGTCCCCTAATCTTGCCTTATCGCCAACTCCATATTATTCTACATACCTGTCTCTCAATAGCACATAGTTACACCTGGGTGAAGTCGCCTCATAATGTACCGTTCGCCTTCAAAAGTCCTCTCTAGTCCCCCAAGTTTAAGACAAAAATGAGGTTGGAAATACTGTTCAACATTACCAAACAGATTTTTTAAGAATCAATGCAATACAAAATATGTCCCGTACTTATGATATCCTTTTCAGCCCAATTAAAAGAATTTACTAAATGTGTAGAGCTGTCGATTGTACATTTTCTCACGACCTGATACATTTATGTTACTCGACTTTCTGCTTACTGAAGGATAAATATCAGCTCTCTCCTACTCTCCGATAAGAGACAATTGTGTATTTGGGAGAGTCGGAAATGTTATTTTCCACAAAACTATCAAAACTAAATTTTTGATATTCCCTTATTTTAGGGGGAATTTTAAGTTGTTGGGATTCCTGCAATTTAACATTGAAGTATCAATCCCTGGCGTGGAGATGTCTTGTTTTAAATCAAAGATGGTCGTCTTTGTTTAAATCAAGCAGTCTAGGCTCAGATCAGAAAGAAAATGCCAGAAATGTCAGTGATCGGACGCCTACTGCGCGAATGGCTTTCCTGGCCCTAGAGTGGGATTATAATGACATTTTGCGGTTTGGAGCAAGAGGCTTTCCCTCAGTTTGGAGGGACGCTCTCAACTATTGAGCCTAAACTACAAGCACTTTTAAAGAAAGGAATGCCATTTCTCTATTGATTCCAAGGGGGAAGGCGGGCCACTGATAAGTGAACGATTGCTCAAGATATATTTTAGTTCTGCTACTCACCTGGCCCCAGTTCTAACTCTTTTTCAATTTACCAGGACATGGATGGAGTGTTCAAGGTTGACTTACCTTCTGGCCATTTATCTTCATGAGAAGAGAGACGTTAAGGTTGTGCAAAACAATCTAATTCCTTCAGTCTCCTGTTTCTCTAGACTCTCTATACTCCTGCTATATGGGGAGATGGAGATGGAGTGGAATGGTTTTGTGCTCTATTTCTATCTGTTTTGTAACTTTTCATTGGTATCTCATTGACTTCTTTATTCTCTCATGAGATCAAATTATATCTGGAGTTCAGGGTCAAGGGTCCCTACACAGGGGACATGCTACAATACCTGTGATAGAACAATTGCTAATGATTCAGGGAAACCGGATGCAGTATTTCAGTCCATCTCATCAACTCAATTATTTTGTTTACATTGAAAATTAAACATTTCAGCTTTAAAATAGAATAAAATAAAGTTAAATGATCCCCCGATCAATGGTCACTTAAAAAAGGTCAAACACTGTTCTTCTTTCAATCAATTATAATCTTTCTACGCAATAGAGGGGGATTCAAATGTAGGTTTTTATGAAATAAAAGAGTAATAAATATACATTAGCCACCCCACCTTGTCCCGAAAATTTTCAGTCAATTTTGCCAACACTGACTGATTTTTTAAAAAAAAACTAAATCTTTATTTCATTTGCCTACCGACTGAATATTAAGCGAAAAGAGTAGGCAGTAGCGTTAGAACGTTTCCCCTCTCACCCTTTATTGCCCAAATAGATACAAAAATAAGGGTGTTTAAAGGGACCAATGCATCTCTCCCCTCCCCCCTCAGGAATCTCACACCTGGACTTAGACACATAGGTGAAATCGCCAGAAAATGTACAATTCACCTTCACCATTCTTCTCAAATAACCCAGAATTAAGACAGAAATAAGCTTCAAAATACAGCCCAACATAACCCAGCAGATTGTTTGAATCAGTGCAATACCAAATACACCCAGATACACCGAGTATTTATCATGTGTCAGCCTGATTTAGCAGAATTTACTAAATGTGTAGATCTGCCGATTGTGCATTTTCTGAAAATCTGATCCACAAGACAAAGCTGAGAAGAACGCCTTGCCGCTGAGGCTGCTTGCCTCATTTATAAAGACATGCTTTGTGGCAATTTCTCAAATGGACATATGTGACGGAGATAATTTGTTTTTGATGCCCGGAGTGTTGGCATGCTAAGTTAAACCAGCTTGGTGGTCGGCGGGTGAGCACGTGTGTGCGGGTATGGACGCGGGCAAAATGATCCAACCTTTCCATACTCATCTCACTTTCTCACGTCATGATTTCTCACATCAAATATAGACTATAGTCTGTCCGAAAAGTAGTTGACACGTGCCTTTAAGGTGACTCAGTACTGATCTTGTGTATTCAATGCATATAGCTCAGTACTGATATATGTGTATTCAATACATATAGCAGGGAATATCAGCATTATGCAGACGAAGTATGTATGTTAAGTCTTGATATAAACATTTCAGATAGAAAATGTATGCTGATTTTTGGTACGATCCCTATACATCCATATTAAATTTCATTAAAATTTATGGAGCCATATGTGTATAAATCAAATATTTATTAAGAATTTTCTCATTTTTAGCCAATTTTCTCATAATTAAGTTGTAACACAAAAAAATTGGCCTGGAAATTCATGCTGATTTTTGGTGTGCGAGTTAGTAACTATGATAGCTGTATCCATATAGAATTTCATCAATATTTATGAAGCCATTTTTGTTCAAATCAAATATTAATCAGGAATTTAATTTTTTTCCCAATTTTTCTCATAAATAAGTCGTAATATAGAAAAATTTAGCCTGGAAAGCCATCCTGATTTTTTGTGTATGAGTTGGTTAATACGGTATCTACATTCATATCAAATTTAAAAAATATTCATCAAACAGTTTTTTTTTAAAACGCTGATTGTCATCAGCCAAAGTCAATTTTGCTAGTGCCCCATACTGCCACTAGGGGGCTTCCAGGGGGCTAACGAGGAAAAAAACATTATCTGATGATAAGTATATATATGTTGAATGTCTGGGTGAAATTTGATGTCTGAATTCATGTCAGAACCATTTCAAACGAATTATGTTAATAAATCACTCAAATGTAGTATAATTACTCAAATATGATTCATTATTTCTATCTCCATACTGCCTTAGCATGAAAACTAGCCTGGTGACCTATGTTTTTTTTTCACTCAATAATGATTATTTCATGTCAACTATCATTGGTAAAAATTTTAGAAAAATTCATCAATAATCAAAATCACTACTGAGTCACCTTAAGGGGAGGGAATTTCTCACATCAAATATAGACTATAGTCTGTCCGAAAAGTAGTTGACACGTGATTCCTTCGTCTCTTTAAGGGGAGGGAAAAGTGGGGGATTTTTTACTTCTATTCATGACAAGGACCTGTCAACCTTTTGCCCAGTGAGCTGCTCATTGCAATCAACCATAGTCCTCGCCCCTAAAACAATGTTATTTGTAGGGTGCTAGTGCTGGTCTAGTGTTCCCCATTCAACTTAGATGTTATATAGGGCTTAAATGAAATTTTAAAAAAGATAGTCGAGTTAGCAGTAGTTACTCTGATATGATTGATTTAAATATTCTCAGGACATTAGGTATCGCATTGATTTAAAACATCTGTTCCTTATATGGAGCAGTTTTTTTACCTCGTATTTTTCGTAAATGTGTGTTATAGGGGATTGGTGAAGGCGAATTGTAATTTTCTGATGGCTAAATATAAAGTCTGGGTTTGAATCCAGATTTGAGGCATGTTGTTAGTCAGATCATCTCAGCAGGTATTTTTGAGTTTTTCGCTCTTTCAGGATCCTGGGAGTGGGTGCCAAATGTCAGTTTAAAACGCAGATAAAACAAATAAGCATTAGCCAACTTTTAGTCCCTATGAACCGTCCTCCCTGACATAGGCAAAACGCACGCACCTTATATAAGCGCATTCCCTGACATAAGCTGGTTTAGAAATATGGCTTTTGGGTGATATTTTAGCTTATATGTAGATATTCATGTCTGACTCGCTTCAGAGCTAATAGTCTAGCTCGTTTCATGACCATCGAATCTGCATTTCAGTTTGCAAGTAAACACATAATTGGTGGTCTAAAAGGCCAGAAAGGTTCAGAAAACACGGTTCTGTTTAGAATTTCTTTTTATATATTTAAATCAAAGATCGAGCCTATACATTGTTTCACCTCTGGAATGGAGTGTGTATAACTGGATCAGACAGGCTTGTTATAATATATGCGAGTGGGTTGGAAGAACAAATTCTGTATTGAAGAAAACATATATAATTTTGCTGGTGTTTAAAAAGATTTGAATATATTTAAATCAAAGATCGAGCCTATACAATGTGTAATAGATGAGCATATATATATCTGTCTGTCATTTATACATCATTTTGTGATATCAGATTTTGCATTTACCAGATTACAAAATGTTAAAGTATTTCACATAAATACTAGGGTTAGGTCATCAGAAAATATACAATATACAACTCTACACATTTGATTAATTCTGCCCAATTAAGCAGTATAGGGTTATGGTAAATGGTAAATTCTAGGTATATATACCAACGAGTTTTAAATGAACTTAAATTACCCTCGTTGGTATAACAGAGTATATTTGGTTGTGTTGATAGAAAAGATCTGTTCAGTTATGTTGAACTTTATTTTGAACCTAATTTTTGCCGGAAATTTGGGCTACTTGACCCATGTGTAATTAGTAAATTTGATGGCACCGTTAAGCCTGCCCATCCAGTTAACCCGACCCTTCCTTCCCGGACTGGGGGTGGTGGGTGGGAGGAGGGAAGTATATTTATAGAGACTACATGCACAGGAGGGGTCCAACTTGACAGTCTCAATGCCCTGCCCAGACTGTCTACTGCCGTGGAGGAGGAGGGTGGGGGGGGGGGGCATATTTCCCCCTCCTCCAGGGCGTAGATACCCGATCCTCCTCCAAACCCTCCAGAAACCTTAGACCCACACTCAGGTATAGCTGTGGGACGTCACAGTTCCAGCTGAAGATACTCTGCCAGCAGAACTGGATCTGACAGCAGTGTCCTGTCACATTTGTGTTAGTTCTATTCAATTTCAAAGGGCATTTAGAGGGTAGGCTCAGAGTTGAGAGAGTCCCTTCAAACTGAGGGAAACCCTCTCGCTCCACACCCTTATGTATAAGTTTTACATCTGAACGGGTAACAACAGTAAAACAAAAGTTCGAAAAGTGTTATCCAATTTATTTCCAATAGTAATTATAGAGAGAAGGGATTGAAATGTAAAATAGAAAAAAAAGACAAACAACAATCAGTTATGATATTGATAAAACCATGTACTAATGTCAAATGAACGTTATAAAATCAGACCGACTTCATACATAAATATCTCACTTTGTTAGGTGTTAGCACTGGGAATTTTCTCTTTTACTCTAGTTTTACCAGAGCATCAGGCTGTTCCTGAACTCCCAACTCTCTCTTGTTCTAGCGTACATTTTCACAGTATTTAGTATTTAGATCAACTTTCAAAATGATTTTATTCATTAAAAAGTAAGTATTATAAAACATTTGTTCAACAGGATGTATTTTCTCAGTATTTTTTGCCAGTGTGTACTTTTTCTTCAGAGGAAACCTAGTCGGTGTTGTTTATCTCTTAGATTTCCTAGCAGGAACCTTTTCTCTAAAAATTGAATCCAGTCTAGTTGTGTTACCTTTGTTTGTCTTGGACGCTGCCGGTTTTGACCTGAGACTGCGGCTGACAAGGAAAACACTGGCGTGTTGTGGAGGCGGTGTTGGGTTTGGTGAAGTTAATGGACGGATTCTGTGGTCAATGTGTCGCTGGTTAATGTGGGCCATCAATGATGTAATGGTGTTTTAAACTGACATGAAGATTTATTGTGGGATTCAGAAATTTCACACAAAGCATCGAGATGAATCGCCTGCAAATTCACCTTCACCTTAGAGTAAGCTTAGTAGTAATACTCTAAGACTTTACCAATCCTCTCAAATAACCCAAATTTTAAGGCAAAACTGAGGCTCTAAATTTGCCACTCTAGCTCAGTGGACAGAATGTATCCAACAATTTGATCGGCAATCGTAAAAGTGTCTTTACAAAATGCATACAATTCCAAAAGTATAAACAACTGATTACCTTAGATAACGAGCAGTAAATAAATATGCTTTTAAATTTGTTATTCATACAAATAAAAAGAAAACGCTGCCTCTTGGTGAAGTCTCAGAGTGAGAGAATGGGTGGGTGCATATGTGTGTGTGCGGGGGGGGGGGGGGGGTCAATATGTGGCTGGTTAATGTGGACCATGATGTAACGATGTTTAGGCCTGCACATGGGCATGGTAGACGTCATCCGCAATCTGGCGTCCTGCTAGCATCTCAGATGAAAGTGTACAATCGCTAGCTCTACGCATTTCATAAATTCTTCTAAATTAGGCTGAAAACGGATAAATACTAGGCATATCTGAGTAGAATTGGTATTGTGTTGGTTTAAACAATCCGTTACGTTACGTTAAACTATATTTTGAAACTCATTTTTTGTGTAAATTTGAGCTTTTTGAGAGAATTAGCGAATCGTATATTTTCAGGCGACTTCACCCAGAATCGTTCTCGATTGATAAAGCTATACCGTAGTTGATTGATGGGTTTGGTAATGTAAAAGGGCACCGAAAATGGTCGTGATAAAATATCCATTTATTACCATGATTCTTGGCGGAGGGCATGACGAGGCAACGACCAAGCGAGCCTTTATGATGGTGGGATTGACAGAGGCAGCAAGGAAATCATTCTGACAACACCGGCTGGGGATGAAAAAGAACAAAAAAAACCACCTTTGCTTCTTGTTGTGCATTGGGTGTGGTATCTGTATGCCATCTTTACGAGCACCTCCAGGGTGGGGGAGTTACTGCCCCGCCGGTAGGGGGAGGTGCTGGTGGTGGTAGTAGTATTGGAGGAGGCAATATGAGTGAAGTCGCCAGCAGATGGACAATTGACCTTCGCTGGAATTATAGGGGGGAGACCGGAACATTTTTCCCGACCTAAAAAAACACTAAGGTTTACGCCATTGGTAGTCCCTGTTTAAAAAAATATATTAAAAAGCCAAAAGAGAATGAATGTTCATTAAAGTGCTCCTAGACCTAAACCAAGGTCTAGCTTGGCCAAAAACCACTATGCCTAAAATGGAGATGGAGGTACTAGACAAAGCAGTTGATACCTTGAGTGTAGTTTGGGCACATTCTGGTGAGACAGAGAGACCCAAAGTTAAATCATTAGACCGATATGAAGGTCCTCTCAGTCTCATATAACCCAAATTTTAAGAGGTTCAAAATACACTTCAATGTCTTCAACATGATAAGGATATGCAGATATACGGTGCAGTTATCAGCCTGATTTATCAGTCTCAATTACATATGTAGAGCTGGTGATTGTACATATTCTGGCGGCCTGACCCATGGAATGTGGCTGGAGGAGGTGGAAAGGGGTATGAGAGGGAGGAGGAAGAGGAGCGAGGAGGAGGGGGACCCCAGTCAGACTCTGGCTATGCAGAAGGTTGTTGCACACACGTGTATACATACACCTTGAGTCACCCAGTCCGGAGGTAAAGGGTTGAACAGGAGGAGGGGGAGGAGCAGGAGGAGCAGGAGGGTGGTACTGGTAGGAAAACTCCACCATCTCTTCCAGCGCTTTTCCACAACACTGATCAAATCATGCCCAGATCCCATAGAAGCAGGAGGAGGAGGCAGGGGACTGTGAACCAGTGCAGTAGCAGCAGCAGCAGTCAGTGTTACTACTAGGACTAGACTGATCTACCATCTCCGTCATCATCATCATACCTGTACACTACAGGGCCAGCTATATATACAATATTTACATACACACCAACAACACAACACCTCCTTGTCATAGAGGCCACACACTATCTACAGGAGGACTACTGGTCGCCTGTGTATCAAACCATGGAGTAACTTGGCCACACCAGAAGGTAACACAGGAATCAATGTATCCAATGTGCAGTTCTATATCTCCGCTTGTGGATTATTAACCTTTAAGTAACTTCTTTAGTGGCTCATGGAGCAACACATTTCTACATTGGATAATCCCCTGCATATATGTATACTGTATACAAAGCCCCTTGTACCTTGATGTGTAGGATCTTACCCGGATCAGTTAATCGTCATTAGAGTGACATATGTGGGCTCCTTGCTGGAATATCTAACCTGGAATGTATCATATGTACATACATATATATTATAGAGCCTGGGGAAGAGTGTAAAATCTCCAATGCAAGTGAAACGGGCAGGAATATAAGCAACAATAAAGCTAAAAATGTGTGGTTCGTCCTGCTAACTTCAAATCACATACATATGTGTGTGGGTTCATGCCTGGATTGTATATAGTAATTTTACTTCTACATACAAATGCAGGACAATGCAGGCTTTTGAATTTCCCTCTGCATTTCAGTTCTTCCTGGAAAGCCATTAATGCGAAGAGAGTACAACCCACATCATAATTAATACGATATATAATAGTGGTGCAATTTACCTACTACAGTATAGTTGTACGTGGAATATATATACATAGCCCTGTATCAGAGGCATTGTCAGTGTTTATACCCCGGAGGTATATCAGTGCATGTATTGTGGGGGTATGTGTGGTGGTCATTATCAAGCACAGACCCAGGAGGAGTATTTGTAAGCAGTGGATTACCAGTACTACACATGGCGTATGTTGGAGGCTGACTGAGTCACAATAAGAGCTTCTGGGCAGACCATGCTGTAAGTTGTAGAGAGGACATGTGTGTAAACAGTTGCTTGTATAAAAGCTGATATTCTGGGTTTTTATTAATTAATGTAGTCCTCGCATAGAGTAAATATGGGGTCAGTTGTAATATTCACTTAATGTTGCTTAAATTCCATCGTTATGATAAATATGATGTTGAGACTAGTGGAAGTGGGTTAGGTTGTATCTTAGAGCTCGTAGTACCGAATCAACCTTAGATTCTTAGACTATCATGCAGGTTCTTCTCCGAAGTGGGTTAGGATCAAGCCATTCAGAATCTAGTGCAGGGTAAAATCCTAATGTTCATGTCGTAATATGAATATGATATTGTGACGAATGGATCGTCAACTGGGTTAGGTTAGATGTAGGTTCGTTGGGGTTGGAATACGGGCTAAATTCCATCTCAACATGAATATATAATATTGTGAAGAATGGGTCATCAAGTGGGTTAGTTCTTTGAGTAAAAGTCTCTTTTATATGAGGGTTTACAAGACCAGGTTCTTCTTTCAAAACGTTAGGTTTATAGGTTGGAATCTAGTCTGAAACAAGTCTAAAACATGACAAGGGTAGAGGAGGATTCAGTGTGAGATCAAGTAAGGCTAGTGTTATTTCTAATACACCGAAGTGTGAGTTACGAGGGCGTGGAAAGCGATCTGAACGGTTGTCTGTAACTTTAGTAAAGAGGTTCGTCTCCTAGGAGCTAGCCTGAGAACAGGGGTTGAGACGTGCGGTGTTGGCACCTCTATCGTGTTGCCACGACCTCGATATGTACGAGAGATCAACATTTTATCTCTTCAGCCTAGGCTCAGAGTTGAGACAGTCCCTCCAAACTGAGGCAAAGCCTCTTGATCCAAACAGCAAAATGATATTAAAATCCCATTGGGACGCCTACAGTCTAGGGTCAGATTTGAGAGTCCCTCCAAACTGAGGCAAAGCCTCTTGCTCCAAACAGGAAAATGTCATTAAAATCCCATTAGGACGCCAACAGTCTACGATCAGATTTGACTACGCCTCTAAAACCTTGGCCCAGAGTTGAGAGAGTCCCTTCAAACTGAGGCAAAGCCTCTCGCTCCAAACCGCAAAATGTCATTATAATCCTATTTGGACGCCTACCCCAGGACCAGAAAAGCTATTAGCGCAGTAGGCATCCAATCATTGACATATCCTTATCTGATCTGAGAGGCTGTGAGCCTAGATTGTACCCTGATTTATGCACCAGATATCGGCATTTTATCTTTAGGGGGAAGATAAAACTTGTCTTGAGTCTCGCTCCCTCCTCCTTCGATCTCTCCCTAGCTGACCTTTCTGTATGCTACAAACCATTGGATTACATACATATGAATCGTTATTGCTACCTTTTCGTGCATACATATTTAATAATAACCTCTAATTATGTCAAGGTGGAAATGGGCTATTAGTTTCTTCCAACAAAACCCTCTACCATTTAACAGCAACCATTACAGATTAAATACTGAAGAAATAACCAAATAATTATTTATTTTTTTTTAAAAAAGGTTTCGAATAAATATTTGGAATAATGATTAAAATTAAGGAGGTTTTCGTCCTAACTTGACTTCTGAGGTATAGCAAACCAACACAAGATTTAGCTCTTGTTATCCCATATTTATATTTTCTATGGGTCTTGTTAATTTTGCCTTACTCTAAGATTTTTTGAATTCCAATTTCGCTCCTCAGTTTTGTATCCAAGTAATGGGCTAGACCGGTTCTAATTGCTTTGGCCAGCCTGCCCTGCCCTTTACTGGCAAAACATTTTCTATCTACACGAGATACAACCAAATTTACATTTGTTCCTGTCCTTTCGTGTTCTGACCGTTCATCTCTTAGCTACATTTAGCTTATTAAAGCCACATTATAATGTTTGTTTTACCCTACCGGTAATTCGATTTTTTGGCCCATAGATACTGGAAGAAAGACTTTCACTTTTTGAAGTCCTCTAAGTATAACACATTGATATTTGTCTTTTAATACTTTCAATTTCAATTTAATTTCTTTCCAGTCCAAGAGGCATATATGTATCGTTCTCATGAAATAATTTTGTTTTGTAGATATAAAATCTTGCATTGAGCAGGATATAATTCAACATGGTATCATGTGAACACTATACAGGATTATTCTATTAGGCAGGAAGTTAAGCTGTCGAGCATTGTGGGGCGGGGTATAAGGTAAACCATGGAGCATTGTGACTACAGGGTATAGGGTAAACCATGGGCTGGTCTCACCGGGTAGTTAAGTGTGAACCCTAAGTGCTGTGGGAGATTTGGATTATCACAGAGAGGATTTATGCTGGAGGATAATCTAACCTTTCTCTATACTAGAGTAGCCTGGGGTATTAACTCATTGACAGGTCTATGTATTTAGTCTCATACCTTAGCATGGGCCTCAGGCCAATCATATGGTGGCCACATACATCACACGTGGGTCATATCGTCAGAAAATGTACAATCAGCAGATCTACACATTTAGTCAATTCTGCCAAATTTGGCTGGAAAAAGATAGAATACTAGGTATATCTGAGTATATTTGGTATTGCGTTGATTTGAACAAATTGTTCGTTTTGTTGAACTTTATTTTGAACCATATTTTTGTCTTGAATTAGATTATTTGAGAGGATTGGTAAAGGTAAATTGTACATTTTCTGGCGATTTGGCCCTTATCATGTATACACACAGTAGTGACTCATATGGGTGAAGTCGCCTGTAAATGAACGCCTTCACCAATCCTCTCAAAAAGGAAAAATTTAAGACAAAAATAAGGTTCAAATTCGGTTCAACATAACCGAGCAGGTTTTGTAATCAGTGCAATACCAAATGTACTCAGACACACCTAGTATTTAGCAGCATTCAACATATTTCAACATATAGCCGAATTTAGATCAAATGTAGAGCTGTGGATTGTACATTTTCTGACGCCCTGTCCCATCTATACCTGGGGCTGGAGTCGTCATATCTCTTAGCAAAACTGAAGGTTTCTAGTGTAAATCATTGCACCAATACTTCATGGTGGTTCATGAAGATGAGTTGGGGAGTAGAACAGGGAGTTGTACAGTCCGGCAGGTTTTTGTGGTGCACTTTTAATTGATATTTTCCTGTGGGTTTTTTTGTCCAACATCGGATCTTTATTCATTAGAAAACATAGGTAAAAACAAGAGAAAACAGAAACGTATCGGTGAAGATTCGTAGTTGCCAGACTCCTTACGAAACAACGTGGGAGGAATAGGCCTTTGACATTAATGAAGAGTATTAATTTGAAGTAAATTATTACATGTTGATTCTAGACAATTTGGACACTGCTTTTCTGAAGAACTTTCTTCGTTTTATATTTTTTTCATGATTTTCAAATTTTCTTTTTCAACTTACAATTAAAAGGTCAGCATAACTTCGCCTTGAGAATAGGGTAAATAAACATCCAATTTTCGTGTGTTTTAATAAAAAAAGAAATGGATGTTATTGTCCAAAGCATTTTACACTGTGAGCATTAGACAGCATTTACGTGGTTAGAAAAATATGAAAAAATTAAGTTAGAACATATCATTCTTCAGTTAATTCTATGATCCTACAGTGAATTTAGAAAGAAATAATTATTAAAAAAAATACAAACATAAACATTTAAGTTTAGATAAAAGAACTCATACATCACCAATATGTTGTGAATGAATTGACCAAACGCTGGTAAAAGTGTTACACAACTGCGATGTTGATTTTATTCAAACACATCATTCGAGACATATACTACATCGGGGATGATCAGATTGAATATTCTAGGCGGGGAAAAGGCCAGATAACATGAGGCCAACAAAACCAAACTGGGTGTTTCCAATATTAATAGGGGAATGGTAACTTTGTTTTAAAAAAACCACCTTAAAGAAACTGGAAAGAAATTTCGTAAAAATATTTATGAAACTTTTCAGGGTTTTCCAGGAGGAAAATTTGTTGTTGTTGCCTAAGTGCGAATGTGCTCAGGTGGTCCTGTCCATACCCCCTGATGTTACCCCCCTCTACCCTCATCTACATGTGGCGCTGGCGTTTGTTGGTTCAGGAGTGACGTAATACTTCACCCCTACTGTTGTTGACAAGATAAAGGGCCTGTCCCTGTGAGGGAGTCTGTTGATGGACCTTTTGTAGGTGTGTGGTGGGACAAGAGCGGGTCTGATCCCGACACAGCGGGGGGAGGCTGATTGGATATCAAACCCGCTCTGATTTATTGATAATGTTCAGGTTTAGGGTGTTCCCATGAATCGCCTCTGATCGCTTTCCAGCTTCACCTTTTGCTCTTGTTCATATCTCTCTCCCTCTCTCTCGGCGTCTGTCTCTCTCCCCTGTCTCCCCTCCCTCTCTGTCTCTCCTTCCCTCTCTTCTCTCCTCTCTCTCTCCCTTTCCCTCTCTCTGTCTCCCCCTCTTTCCTCTTGCTCTCCCCCCTCTCTTTCTGTCTCCCCACTCCTCTCTCCCTCATCACCTGTGCATCTTCATGTCACTATCGTTTGCCTCGTCAGTCTCTTTTTCACCATCCCCTCAAATGTGTGACTGTCGACACACGATAAATCTGATAGAACTCCTACCAAGAGATAGCTTGCCTCTACATAACTCTTGCTCCTTGTGACTGCTACTGCAAATAGCTTCATGTTTTTTATGAGTCAGGGATGCAAACTCTGATAGGTGATGATTCGTCTAAATCTCCAAAAATTAAAATTCACAAAATCTGATTTTCTTTTGGTCATAAAATGTCTGTAACAAGTAGTAGAGGCCCTAAATATTAATGTTGCTGTCTGACAGTAGCAATGTGCCATCCTAACATTTTCAATTTCATTGAGGACTCCCACAGTTTAAGAACATGAACTGACTGAAAAAAAGTGGGATTTTATTAGGATTGTCATTTCTCTTTTAATATCAATAAGCCTTTGCTATCTCAGCTTGACGAGGTTTAGTAGGCGTCCACTCACTGAGATACCATTATTATCTTACAGTTTGTGAGCCTAGACTGGAGAGAAATTAAAAGTTAAATAACACAGAAATAGTAAACACTAAGTGGGTAGAATGAGATGGGATGGAATGGAGGTATTTACCTGAAGTTCAAATATCCATTAGCCCGCCGTACAGATGCCTGTAGCCTGGGTCTCTGGCCACTTCCCGCTGGGAGAATCATGCCAAATATTCCCACGTTCATCATACCTCCTCTCGCTCAGGCCAAAAATAAAATTAGTATGTTTCCTATGTATCGTGCTGTAACGGAAAACTAGGTAGGGGAGGGGGTTGCTTACTTCTTTTTTGGAGGAACCACCATTAATCAAAGACTGAAAAATGAATTACTAGTTACTATTTTGCAACATTTCAAAACAATAGTTGTAACAAGAGAAATGTACTGTTAAAGGGTTTTAAGTGACGAAAGCTTGTGTTAATATTAGCTTTTTTGTCCAAAAAAATCCAAACAAGATATTAACCATGGTCATTTTTTAAAGGTGGCGTAAAGTTTTTCTAGGACTAAAAACAAACGTATTGTTCTTGGCCTCACACATACCTGTCTGTTTTACACTACCCAGGCTTCATATGTAAGTGGTATGTGAGATATTTTAAAGTCATTCATACAGTTTTTATCTAATCAACTCTGGAGTTAGGCAACAACTTACTGTTAGCTTAGGTTTTTAATGCACAAGTAATGTTCTCTTGCCTTTGGTACGAGGCATCGACTGGTGCTCAACATGCAAGAATAACTTTTTAAAAAAAATAAAAAATGTGCGGGGTGCTATTTATGATTGCACTCTTTACATACCCCTTAAGATTTGATTTTTACATATATAGAGTTGAATAGAAAATACTATATTTGCCAATGTATTACTACGTATTACATATCTCTCTCTCTCTCTCTCTCTCTCTCTCTCTCCTGTCCCTCCTCTATCTCCTCTCTCTTTTCCTCTCTCCCTCTCCCTCTCTCTTTCTGTCTCTCTCCCTCTGCAGCCATTTCTTACTCTACACAGCCCGAAATTATGACTCACTCCGGACATTTGTGTCCAAGTAAATCATAAACTCTATTTGAACATTAAGTGTGGTCATGTCTATTTATACAGAGGAATGTGAACTGAAAGTTGGTTTTGGAGTGAAATAAAAAATTACCTGCAGTTGAGGGAGGTTGGTGTGTATTCTATGATGGAAGGTTACTAAGTTAGACATTTTATGGTGTAAAGGTTAGACACATTTCTCAAGGTTGGCTCCGATTAATCCCCCTCTGCCTCCAAATGCACTTCTACCCATTCTGAGATGAGCATTAACACCTCATTGCCTGCTGCCTCAAACGTAGTATTCAGTCTGAGGAGATGGGTTTCTGGACAGGCTGAGGCGAGGAAGGGAGATAAAGTGTGTGTTACCACTGAAGTACATGATATATAGCGGAGTGCAAGTTTTCAGTATTTAGACTGAAATAAGCGCCTTTGACGCTTGGGCCCACAATCGGAAAAGCATAATTCTTTTGAGACTATATTTCAATACAAATGCTGTTCCAAAGTACCACACAATGGGTGAGGTATTCACCGGTCTATCACCGCTGATACATACTAGATATATCTGTTTTGAGTATATTTGGTATTGCATTGGTTTTTTAAATCTGTCCCTTTATGTTGAACTGCATTTTAAACCTCATTTCTGTTTTAAATTTGGGTTATTTGAGAGGATTGGTGAAGGCAAATTGTACATTTTCTGGTGACTTCACCCACAATTATGCAGCTTGTAATTAAGGGATTTGCCCGTCCGCCATCTTGAATCTTGATTCGCATGGAATTATGGGAGTTGTATGTCACTGTAAAATCTAGAGAAAACATGCCATGGAATATTTATCGGTGCTCCAATGTCAATATCCATGTGTTTTCAATGTTTCCATAACTGTATGTCAGATTTGAACTGAATCCATCCCAGCATGCACTGTAAAAGACATGCGCAGTGAGACATGCAACTCCCCTATTGTACGTGACGATCTGCCCCATGTTACATGTAGTGGTGCTTGTGTTTACATGCAGCTAGCAGGGTCTGGCTGCCTGCCACACACAGTGTTGTATAGGCAGGGGATTATATCACTGGTATCTCCTCCAGGGTTAATCCCTCGACCAGATGGATTAGTGACCCCCTATTAAGAGATAAACACACTGCCATTAATTTTCTCGTTGATAAATTGAGGGAATGAGTGTCTGGCATCCAGCCTACTACAGCTTGTATGGGTCTGTGTGCTACTCACTCGTCTATTCATGCACTCACAGGTTGAGTCAGGAGCTTTTCACTTATATGAGTCAGATTTTCAGAAAATGCTAAATTAGACTGAAAAATGGTCAATACTAGGTTAATTCGAGTATATTTGGCATTGCATTGATTCTAGCAATCTGTTTGGTTAGATTGAACTGTATTTTGAACTTTATTTTCGTCGGACATTTGGGCTATTTGAGAAGATTGGTGAAGGTGAATTGTACATTTTCTGAAAATCTGACCCATATATGGGCGAAGTCACCTGAGATGTACAATTCACCTTCGCCAATACCAAGTTTAAAAGATAAATGAGGTTCAAGACACCCAAATTTGAAAGACATATAAGGTTCAAAATATAAAGAATAATATATAAAATGTGCAATTCACCTTCACCATTCCTCTCAAATAACCCAAAGTTGAAAGAAACATTAGGTTCAAAATATAGTTCAAATAACGAAATAGGTTGTTTGAGTCAATCCAATGCGTAATATGCTACGGTTTACCTAATATATCATTTTCCAGCCCAATTAAGCAGAATTTATAAAAATGTGTAGAGCTGTCGGTTGTACATTTTTTTTGCGATCTGATCCATAAACTGAAGCTGGACGTTAGCCAGGTTATGACTATGCAGTATGGTCTGCCTTTTTTGAAATATTATTTTTTAAAGGTTAATCTTTACCATCTCTCTATGCTTTTGCCCTTATCCTGTTTAATATATTTAAATCGAAAGAAAAAGGTAGTGAAGATGAGATTCATGGTATGAGAATTATGAGTGTTTTGATGTAAATATCTTGCAAAATAGGGGAGGGTGGAATGATATAAGAAGGGATAACTACTAAATGATGTGAAATAGTGTGAAAGATACCTGTGACTGTTACATACATTTATAGTCTAGGCCCAAAGTTGAAAGAGTCCCTTCAAACGAAGGGAAAGCCTTTCGCCTCAAACCGCAAAGAGTCATTATGATTCCATTAAGACCGCAAAATGTCATTATATTCCCATTAAAACACCGAGTTCTAGGACAAGAAACCAATTAGCGAGGTAGGCTAACATACCATTCTTATCTGATCTGAGGATTTGGACCTAGAGTGTTTAGATGAACGTTTAACACAATTACAGCAGCAATTCCACCAGTGGTCTCCTATTCTACCAAGTTCTCTTATACTCTAGAATGTATTCCTTGGATGATTTCTCTCTCTATTTACTTGTGCTCTTTCAGATTTTCGTTTTTGCTGTATTTCTCTGTATTTTCACTTGGATTATAATAATATGAATGGATGGTGTCTGACTGGTTCACCAGGGACGAGGCTATGGAGTGCATGTATGGCCACGATAAGGGCTGTGTTTATAGCGTTGAGGGGGAAATAATCAGAGGTGGCGAGGAGAAGTGTAAACTTTGAAGCTGATTTCAGCTCACAGAAATGTCTAGTGACTTGGTTCCTAGAGTTACTGGTATATTTGCATATCAGAGTGGGGAGGAATGTCCTAGTAGTAAGGTAATAACCATGACTTGTGTCAGGCCGGGCTCAGAGCTGAGCCCTTCCAACTGAGGGAAAGCCTCTCGTTCCAAACAGCAACATGTGATTATCCCATTAGGACGCTTACAATCTAGGCTCAAGAGTTGACTGAGTGTCCCTCCAAACTGAGGGAAAGCATAATCTAATTAAAATCCAATTAGGATGCTTACAGTCTTACTCTAGGCTCAGAGTTGAGAGAAACCCTCCAAACTGAGGGAAAGGCTTTCGCTCCAAACGGTAAAATCCTATTAGAATCCCTACCCCAGGAACAGGAAAGCCGTTAGCGCAGTAGGCGTCCAATCACTGATATACCATTCTTATTTGATCTGAGAGACACTGACGTTTCAGGCACATTAGCCCTTCATCAAGGGGTTGGGTTTTGAAAAAGAAATGATCAAAAATTCATTTCTTTTGGGTCATCTGAATTCAATTTCAATGTATCTTTAGACCAAAACAATGTATCTTTAGACCAAGATAAGATTATGTTTTTTTGCGATAAGCTATTAATTTAAATTAGAAATGACAATTGGGTTCAATTGGACATTGACAAAGCCTATGGATTTCAGAGATATTTTTTAAGCAAAGGCTCCAATTATACATTGTATCTAAGAGTATTTAGTTATATCGATTGTTTAAACAAACCATTGCATAGGAAGCATTTAGGGCTTAGATCTCTAGTCATCTAAAAGGAGTGATTGAAGTCATGTTAATAATAGGGAGGGGCTGGGTTCAGATCAGAGTTAAATCCTAGCTTGTAGTGTAATATCAGCACTATAATGTCAGTAAATAATTCCTTTTAAATTGATCCGTCAGTTTCATATCTTTAATTGATTTACTTACAAGTACTCAGATAACGAATTAATTCTTTTTAATGAAATTCTAGTGTAAATTCTGACAGTGGCAGAAATCAAATAATCAGCCTAGAACATAATATATAAGTATACATTTCTGAGACACATACATAAAGTTAAGTCACTCGTTATCTATGATACATGATAGACAGGTCACACATTCCTGACTGAACTTGTATTTCAGATGAGCATGCGCAGAGAGACTCGTCACCACCACCACCACCACCACCACCATGTACAGCAAGCACCACACTACCTCACCCCCCTCATCCACCATATACCAACAACCTCAGTCACCATAGCAACCGTTACCATGACGACCAACAGATACAACTCGACGGCAGCAGCTCCCCTTCTCGGCAGCTGCTGACTTCATATACTACTTCTTCTAATTCTACTTCTTTTACTTCCCTGAGGATGGGGAGTGAGCAGGAGGAGGGTAGTAAGGGGCGGTGCAGGGGGCGGCCTAGACCCCCCAGCCAGGACTATAAAATAGGGGCACAACCTCCACCTCCAGGCCCTCCAGTGCCTAGTAGTAGTGAGAGTGGCCCACCCTCACCTTCCTTCCTACAGGAGGAGGAAGATGAGTTTGAGAGATTATTTACAGAATTATTATATGCCTCGCATTCCAGAGCCGCCGCCGCTGCTAAAATAGCAGATCTGGGAGTGTTTGACAGTGAGAGGGATGGGGAGGAGGTGGTGATGAGAAATAGATCCACTGACCACCCCATGGACAGCAGGAAGAGAGGGTCAAGGGGGGTGAGGAGGTCACTGACCCTTGGGGACGTCCCAGTGTTCTCCCAGCAGTCGGGTACAGACAGATATAGTAGAGGGCAGCTAGGTGGAGCCACATTCCCAGGAGGAGGGGGGAAGGGGGATGACAGAGGAGGAGGAGGGCTCGCATTACTGTCTACAGTCCTCTTTTCACCACCTCCCAGTGACAATGTGGTGCTTGGGACACCACCACCACCACCAGCACCACCACCACTCGCGGCACGGTCGCACGACCACCACCACCACCACTTCAGTGAGAGGAATAGACCAGTGCATGAGAACGGGACCGGGTCAGCACAGGGGAGTCAGGAGTTACTGGAGGAGAAGCGCGATGTTGTTGAACGGGTAGCCCCCTCCCCCTGCCCCACTACTAGTGCTAGAGACGGTGGCATCATCATAGGAGGAAGAAGCACTGGTAGTGATATATGTTTGGACTATACGATTACCGATAGCATTGATAGGAAGGCTAAGGTATGTTCTACCTCCAACCCTCCCCGCGCGCTCTCACACTCTCTCTCCTCTCCGGCTCAGCTTCATGTTGACTCAGTAGAGGGTGGGGAGGAGGAGCAGGAGGAGGAGAAGGTGGTGCTGGAGGAGCAGGAGGAGGACCAGTCTACAGGAAGAGGTGCACATGTTGACAATCACAACAACACTGGAGGAGGAGGACACATAGACAGCCAGGATATAGGTCAAACCATGGAGGATTTATCATCAACAATGGATGGATTATACCTGCAGCGCAACAACAACAACAGGCAGCATGGCAAGGAGTCCGCCGTGGCAAACAGGCCGCCTCCATTACGGAAGGCTAAGAGTTTCCAGGGAGGGGAGACTACCACCAACACCACAGCACCTCTCTCTGCTGTGTCTGAGGTAACGCGCGATAATAAACCTGCGACGGCCATGGCCTCGCTTGGTCGTCGCTCCGACGGCGCCCTCCTCCAAGGATCCAACAGGGATGGCCGATGCTTTGACACTGGAGACAAACTGTTCTTCGATCTCTTGGACGATCTAGATAACCTCACCGGTGACACTCCGTCTATGAAACGGCGGCAAAAGGCGCGGGATATTTTCTCTGACTGGCTGTTTAACGAGCAGGCCAAGTCTGGCAGTTCTACCAGCCTAGACGATCCCAATCTAGGCTCTGTCGGGGCGAGAAATAGGAAGTCTTTCCATGAGTACCTCAGTCATGGAAGTAGTACTGAAGGAAGTGATGATGGGGGTGTGACACCTACAGGGGGGTCCAGTCCACGAGCTGTCAGTCCATCAGGAGACCGACTGTCACGAGCAGGGAGTGAGCCGTCACAAAGCAGGAATCGTGCCAGTGGTCGCGGTGTCAACAATAACAACAACAGTCCCCGCGCCTCTGTCATCACCACTGACACTACTGACAGATGTCATTCCCCGGGTCTTGTGGTCGAGACTCGCGAACAAAGGCTTCAAAACAAAGCTTCTAAACTGTCCCTGTCCGAGCAGGATGCTTACCTCGAGAGGAGGCTACGCGAGCAATATCTCACCTCCAGAGGTTGTCAATCTGCTGAAAATCTTCATTTTCCTCCTCGTAGTAATGAGACTAATTATTATGCTCAATCGCCCAGAAATAGCCCCAAAAGTGCATCTCCTACATGCACTCCTCCCAGAAAAGCTTTCCCTAAGGTTTCCCCATCTTCTGGTCATCAATACCAGAGCGCGACAACAAAAACAAGCCCACCCCAGACCCCATGTGGTGTGGGCCAGGGGTCTGGTGGGGGCCCCTGGGTCCCCCGGTGCAATGCCAATGCAGTTGATACATTAGAAATGCTAAAAAATGTGAAATTTCGTAAAAAGAGTCCAAAGTGCCTGGTGCAATCTGTAAACAGCGTGGGTGATATTGGCCTCGTCAGCGGCAATAATGGGAAAATTAAAGCTAATTATGATGAGGGTGGTGTTGGTAATGGGGGTGGCATTGATCAACTTGTGATGCCTAAGTTGTCAGCTGTGCCTATGGGGGGTGGGGAGGGTGTACTGCACCCCCACCCCCACAACCACCACCCCCGACACCACCATCAACAGCCCCACAATATCTACCAACGCTGGAAACTCCGTGGGAGACCCCTCTCCTTTGACGAGTACCTCAGTGAGGTGAGTTAATTATTTAATTAATTACTAATCAATGTTTTTTCCTTCCCTTTTCTCCCACTCTCTCTATAGATTGCGAATACACGTGCCATAACAAATGCAGAGGGCTGGTCACACTTGACTGCACGAGTCTGTCTCCGGATCCCAAGTCTACCCCTCTACGCTCTGAAACATCTCTAGTGGAGAGGTCGGGAGGAAAGGCGGTAAGAGTTAATGTTTCAACTGATCCCGGTCAATATCAAATCCACAATTCACTTGTCACTAAGTTTGTAATGACAAAATGGAAGACTTTCTATTGTTGAGTCCACATGTACTTATGGGTCCGACCGTCAGAAAATGTACAATTGTCTTTCACCAATCCTCTCAATAATAACCCAAATTCATGGCAGAAATGAGGTTCAAAATACAGTTCAATGTAACTAAATGGAATTGATGAATCAATACAATACCAAATATACTCAAATATAGCTAGTATTTATAATTATTCAGTCTTAATTTATCAGAATTTACTAAATATGAAGAGCTGCCCAGTGTACATTTTCTGACGTCCTGACCCTTATATATGCACCGCTTTTATAATGGTCACAGAGTTAATGGCTTTTTAAGTGATCAAGAAAAACCATTGTATCATTAATTTGCCAGCATGGATCGACCTAGAGATAAAGAGACACATGTACTCTTAATTTGTTATCACCAAAGGCTTTATTTAGCATGGGCCGGTAATAATGCTATGCGGGTATATGAATTTGTGTCATTTTTTTGTCTCAATAATGCATCTCCGGCCTGTTTACGCTTGATTTATCGCCAATTTCAGGGCCAGATTAACCGCTTAGCTACAACTGATGAATGAACATATTTACTAAACAATCATAAATACATTTTTCTCCTACATTTCTCTCAGTTCATCGAATCATTCGGAATGTAATTTCAAGTGATGCTATCGTTTTTTATTAGAACATTGACAATAAGACTTAAATTGATCTTAATTTTAACACATTTCCAGCCCAAATTATTATAATCATATAGTTAGAATGAATCAACCATTTCATTAATGAACATCTGCTTTGAAATCGCAGACTCTCAAGGGATTCCTGAAAAGGAATAAGGTAAAAAGAAAATCTCCCGAATCTGAACGTGAATATTAGCATGATCATTCGCTCCATCCACACGTACCTTCACCCATGTCTGGTCCATTTTTCAATCTTTTACAAACTAAATGCATTTTGTCACGAATCATCTCTTTAATTCCTGACAAAATCATTAAGTATTCCACGTCCATATCGGTATGTTGTAGTGTGTAGAGTTATTTAGTGCTATCCATATACTGTGGTATGTCCGCTCATTGCTATTAATACATGGAGATATTATTCTATAGTACATGGATAATTAGCTACATATTGGTAGCTTCTCGCCTCACTGTTGTTGTTGGCTGGGGGAGCTTTTGTATAGAGTGTAGAGATCTGGTCAAGTACAGGTTTACACAGATGGTTCCTATCTCAGTGTCTGCTGCCTATGTCTTGTGTAGTCAACTGGAGAAATATGGAGGAAAGATGCCTGTGTACAGTTCTGATTGTTTTTGTTCTGATTTATTTTTTGTTTTTCAATGACTTACAAATATGGGAAAATATTGACAAAAACGTATACAAGCTTCTGGATAATGACCAGTTCTTCCAGCTGTTGCCATAAAGTGGACAGCTGAGTTAAACTAACAGAGTTAAGAGAGTAAATATGATCACAGTGGTTAAGCAGAAAATTACAATAAGAATAATAGCTTTCACTATGATTCTCCCTTGAAAAGTCCCTAAAATCTTATTTTAATTTCCAAGGCCTTGAAAATACTTGCATTTTGTGTTTTGTGTTTCTTAGGTCCTTGAAAAATTGCATCCCTGGCCTAAAAGGCCCTCGATTTTTATCCTGACATAAAATATACGACCCCTGGTTGGAGGGTAGGTCCCGCCATGTTGTAGTTAAGCCTATATAAGCCACCTTAATATTTGTACGGCACTGATTAGCAAACGTTGTCTGGTTAATTCCTCTGCGGAAAATCCCCTTTTCCCACTTGAGTTATCTTCATTACCGTCGTTTATTGGTGTGTTTAAAGTGTCTATGAGATATGTTAGGAGATGGTTCTATAGAGTGTGAGTAGGTTTTAAACAGGGATGTGAATCTTCATCAGCTTTTTTAAAAAACATAAGTTACCCGCCCCCCCCCCCCCCCACTCTTCCAAATCCTACCCAGTCTAGGCGCAGAGCCTATCAAATAAGATAAGATCGATATGCCAATGGCTTTCCCGGCCCTAGAGTAGACCCATCACTACCGTCTTTTTAAATGAGATTTTGCAATCAGTTTCCCTTTGTTTGATGGGATCTGATAGGCTCTGATCATAAACTGGACCGTTTATAACCAAATTTCATAAAAATGTTCAAATTCTGCTTGGCCCTGTGTTTAAACATGTACAGAACTTAGTGGTATCTGTGTTGGTGGTCTGGTTTTACTATTATTCAGCTATGTCAGAATTCGTATAGTTCTCAGGTTGTTGTGATATTATTTAGGCGTTATGAGGTCCGGGGCACTGATTCAAGGCTTCTGCCAGTACATTAGAGGTACCAGACACAACACCATTAACGTATTATTGTTCACTCCATGTTTGAGATAACACGAAACCCATACAGAGCCAACCGTTTATCGCTCTATACTACTTGGGATAGAAATAGTAAAACAATTAACACATGACTGCCTTATCAAAACACCCTTCATCTAGGGTTTAGCTTTAGTTACCATCAAAATGGCGATTCATTATCATTATCAGAGACAATCCTGTCATTCTTCAGGGAAACAATGTTATCTGGAAATGTGTTGGATCCATAGTTTATCAGACTAACTTGGCCCAGAATTGGAATCTTGGAGATGATGTTTCACTGTTGAAACTTCTTTATGATTTCCGAGATGGAGACGAAGGGAGTGTTTGAGCACTTGAGTACTAATGAGTTTTGAGAGGGAACAGATTAACGGTCGGCGATTACCCAACACAAATACACACCCCATGGGCTGAGGAGTCGGGCACAGTTTAGCCAGCAATTATATACATACTTTAACCCTATTCAACTCAACATTATTTATTTGTACTCAATAAATGAGATAGAAAAGGGAGGCATACATCTGATATGTACAATAGCAAGTCCTCCAGTATACTCCTAACCTGGATGATAACGTTACATCTGGATGATATCAAGTAATATTAACATAATGATATGGAATCACAAATACTGTATATTCTGTAAGCACCCACGTACAAAAGTTAAATCGAGTATCTTAGGAAATGACTGTTCTTTTTGACTCAGATTAACAATTATGCTATTATGGTGGTATCCGTGGGTGGTATGTTCTTGTGAAACCTACAGTCGGAACTAATTCATTTTCTGTCATGTAGGTTGATATTTTGATTGTAATGTCAGCTTGAATAGACATGCGCAATAGACATTTCCTGTCTGTAAAACCAGGGAGATATATACTAAGGTTATATCCAACCCTGTATGTTAGGAGAATCATTAAATATGAACTGTTTAAATTAGCATACATGTATTTACAAAATGTGGTTCAAACATAAACCCACACTACCCCCCACGTCGTGGTCTATACCCATCCACAAGACCACGTACCAAGAGTTTTATTATTTAATTAAAAAGTACATCAATCACTAAGGGAAGCCATTCAATTTAATTCTCAAAATCCAGAGAGAATGAGAGTGCATACTTTATGAGAAGAATAAAAAAGGCAAAAGCTGTGATTTCCATCTTTGACCTAGATCTAACCCTTCAGCATTGAGGAGTAGTATATGAAGCCATTCCATGCCGGCTATATATAGACTGCAGCCATAGATGAGGAAGCCCAAGCATAAGGTCAGATCGTCAGAAAATGTACAATCAACACTTCTACACGTTTATTAAATTCGACTAAATTAGGCTGTAAAATGATAGATACTAGATGCATCTGAATATATTTGTTTTTTGTCTTGATTCAAATAATCTGTTCGGTTATGTTGAACTATATTTTGAACCTTATTTCTGTCTTAAATCTGGGTTATTTGAGAAGATTGGCGAAGGCGAATTGTACATTTTCTGACGGCCTGATCCAGTAGTGGAGGGGATGAGAGGAGGAGGCATATAATAGTGCAGACGTGATGTTGGACATGAGAAGGTGGTCTGGGCATCCCTGGTCTACTTTCCCACCCTACTTCTAGCTATAACTCTCCCCCCCCCCCCTTTTTTTCTCTTCTTTTTGTGTTACCTTTTATTACATGTATGACACGATACCAAGCTGGTTTATGGTTTCTGTGACCAGGAAATCTCAGAAAACATTAAATGTATTCCTACGATTGTTAGCCTTTTCAGGTTTTTCTCACGAACTTGATAACTTAAGTAAGATTGTATTGATATTTTTAGTATAGTTTAAAAATTCCCAATAGTGTCAAATCTTCTCCAAAATTCAACCATTTATAACCAACATTTTCAAACAAATTTCTCAAAACCTGATGACTAATTTTCAAAAATAGAATTCTAATAATCTGATTTTTTCGTTGACAATTTATATCTCTATATCATATGTATGGTTTGTTTGGAAAAGGAAGCTCGGAATTCACTCAGTTACTTTCGTACAACATTTTGTCTAAAAATATTATTGTAATATTTCTAAAGAACCAGGACCTTATACCATATGTATCCAAAGAGCATTTGACCTGCGTATCAAAATACGGTATAGATATTTTGTACAACCTCCCTGACCTGGTATGTAGAAATAGGCGTTTAGTTTAGTTGGAATACTTCTGGTAGTAAACGCTTAGGCGGAACACTATATCTACAGCTGGTGTAGTATAATATACCATTTGTTTTTGTTCCTAAAAAAAAAAGTTCAATTTGATCCAACATGTTATAGATCCTTGTGTTATCACCGTCAAATATCCACACACAGTGATTCAAGTCTATAGCATTTCTACTGAGTGATAATAAGTGAAGCGACCGCAGGCAAATATAAATGTACCCTCTAACAAAAACAACCTTTGAAAAATAAATGCTCCAAAATTTTGGTTTAAAGACTTTTAGATGGGTTAGAAAAGAATTGAATAAAAATGAGAAAATGTCTATTTGTTGACGGATGATAACTGTGACTAGCTTTAAGATGTTTGGCAATGTGAGGCAGCTCATGTGACCACCAGTTCCTGGGTAGAAGCTGACCCTTTCCGGATGTGGTACGATCAGGTTATATGCTGCATGCAAACTAGACGACCACCAAGCCACGTGATGGGTCAAATCACTTGAACATGTACAATTCGCCTTCACAAATCATCTCAAATAATCCAAATCTAAGACAAAAAAAGGGTTTAGCTTAACCGAAACGATCAATAGGATACTAATTATACTCGGATATATAATACTGGTCAGGACGTCTGAAAATGTACAATAAGCTGCTCTACACATTTAAGATATTTTGATAAATTAGCCAGACAAATTATGAATATTTAGGTACAACTGAGTACATTTTTTTTGCGTTCATTAAAAAGAAATCCGATCAGTTATGTTGAACTGTATTTTGAACATAATTTTTGTCTTAAATCTGGATAATTAGAGAGAATTGTTAAAGGTGAATTGTCCATTTTCTGATGACTTCACCCATATATCTTCTGGTACGCTTGATAAAAAAAAAGTGTGACGTAGAATAATGGGTGCAGTTGTTGGAAGGCCATAAACAGCTCCAGGATCTTTACGTGACATGCTGGGGTGGGTGGGTGGGTGGGGTGGGGGCAGTTATGAAGAAGACACGAAGACAATAAATGACGTGTCTGTCTATAGCTTACATCAACGAGAGTAAATCTCGTTGCTTACACCAACTCCTTCCCTCCCATTTTTCCTTGATAACGATGTCAATATGCTGAGTTCTGACTTCATGTCCCTCTATACGGCTGCTGTATTCCCTAGTAAATCTGCTTGTATGTGCATGTGAACAAACCATTGCTAATAATCAAAGCAAACACCCCCTACCCCTAACCCCAAGTCGGCCATGTCTATAGCTGCCTATGGCTATATAATATTCATGTAAAAGAACCAGTGGTATGGTGTTAAAACAGGGCGACCCCCACCCAAGTAAATCACACAGTACGTGCTGTATTTCCTCAATTGTATTACCGTATGATTATCTACCCTTCAAGTTATCAACCTGATTCTGATATCTTGACAATGTTCTGAACAAATTTACCCTAATTTAACCCCATTTACACTCATGTACAGGACCGTAGCTTATCGATCTTTTGTTGGGTTAGTGACGGGCATCTATTAAACCAGATCTAAATCTGTTTGACATCTCATAAATGTATTGAGCTCTTACCTCTATAATGGGTCAGATCGTCAGAAAATGTACAATGTGCAGCTCTACACTTTCAGTTAACTGCTAAATTGGGCATACACATCATAAATACTAGTTACATCTGAGTATTTTTCTTATTGGGGCTAATTTAAACAAATCTCTGGTTATGTTGAGCTGTTTTTTTTAAACCTCACTTCTGTCTAAACTTTGAGATATTTTCGAGGATTTGTGAAGGTGAACTGTACAGTTGTTGACAACTTGAGCCACATGTCAGATGAAATGAACAATATTGGCAAGCCCAGGGGCTGGCAATCATAAAGATAAGCCTCATGACCTCACCAGCTCTACATCAGAATGTTGACAAAAAATACCCGACCGCTGAGAGCCATCAACATATCTGTGTTTTTATGATTCATATGATAATTATAACATCATTTGTCCTCTCGTCCTGTATATCTTTATCTACCGTCACTCACAATTTGTGTACACATGAAGTGATGATGTCATCATGAGATGTGCTGGATCAGGGGGACGCTCTATTTAACACAGGTTAAACCTTAAGGGGGCTTGTTATGTGCAAATGTATGATGAATTGTATCAATATGTCGTTACATGGTTTTAGCAAGCCGACCCACCGGTAGAAGTAGAGTCACATTTACATGTATCTATGATGGACATAACGTTCTTATGATAATAATGATAGCCTTTGGCTTTCCTCCGTGGAGGGAAAGCACTCCGATTAATCATTTTGGGAGTTTTCTTATATCAAAGACTTGGGGAAGAGGGTCTTTACCTCCCCCTTGGCACTGATCAATACAAAATATTTTGAAATTTGACTCCTTTATTAGCGCATTTGGATAACATAATGAGAGTGTTAGGTGTAATGTAAATATGTAAACAATATTAGGAAAAGTGTGTAACCATGTGAGTGCATTATTACCGTCCAAATGAATAGACTCAGCCCCCCCCCCCCCCGCCCTGGATCTGTTTGTGTATAAACATTCTGAACAGCGTTAGAAATATTTTACAGAATTTCTGTGGCTGCTCTCGTTGTCATTTACCTCCACCAGATTCTGCTGCCTGCTGGTTTGGAAAATGCGATTTTCCTCGATAAAGGGTCGCTGTAATGACTTATTCCCAGCATTAGTCTCATCAGTGAAGGCCATTTGGGTGAAATGGAATGAAATGATCTTGCTCCTGCTCTCCTAAACGCTTATAATGATGTCAATCTGTGCTTAAACATCAGTGGAGTTCGCGAGTGAAGTAGGCAGGGAATATTGCTGATAAAAACACTCACAGCTCGCTTGGAAAAATAAGCTGGTATAATCGTTGGTATAATAATTATTGCGCATTTCTACTGGTTTGGAACGAAGGTTCTACTAGAAGGAAGCTGATTTAATATCACTTTTAAACTACTTCCATTTCCTTTCCTAAAAATAGCTGCCTCCTTGACATTCCCTGCAGCACCCCACTCTCTTTACCTCTTTACTATTTTGTTTGAATTTGTAACTTCTTTCTATTTATCAAAAACGTTTTTGTGTAAAATTAAAGAAGAAGAATTTCTGAACATTTTCTGAACTTTCCTAGAGTTTTATGTCCCATTATACTCAGACTGTAACTCTTAGTAAATACAAAATTATTGAATTGAATTGTCTCGAATCAGGCTCAGATATGTCAGGTACCGTTCTCCCTCTAATAATCTCATCTTTCTTTTTTTTAAAAACAAAGACTTCAGGACGAATTAAGATACAATATAGTACTCTTATGATAAGCGTTTGTGGTTGTGCCTTGAGTTAACAATATAAGATATTTGGGTACATATAATTTAATAACCATATAAGGTATTGGGGTACAAAGATTTTATAATACTTGTACTTGATTCATTGATGGAAGCACGAGAATATAGAATAGAGATGGGTTCGGGTGATGAGGTAATGAGATATGGAGAAGGATGTCTATACATTTCTATTCTTTTCTTACTTTTCTATTATTTTCTCGGGCTCTAGACTCCATACTTACAACTGCGGTATTTACACTGTATTCTTCCCCAGTTCCAGCTCTGCATTCTTTACCCAGCCTTCCCATGTATAAACCTGCTTCTAAATCCATCCTGTAGATTAAATACGAGGCCGATAATCCCCGGTGAAAGGGAGCTCATTCCTGCTGCCCACACAGCTCCTGTTTCTGGGACGCAACATTCTCTATGCAATACCGCGTAGGGTTGAAGTCGCCTGAAAATGTTCAATTCACCTTACGTCTCCTCTCAAATAACACTAATTTTAAATAAAAGTGATGTTCAAATACAGTTTTAACATAACCGAACGAGAGGGTCCCTCCAAACTGAGGGGGAAGCCTCTCCAGTCTAGGCTCAGAGTTGAGAGAGTCCCTCCAAACTGAAGGAAAGCCTCTCGCTCCAAGCCACATTAGCGCAGTAGGCGTTCAATCACTGGCATACCATTCTAATCTGATCTGAGACTCAGAGGCTCTGAGCCTAGCTACACTGAACGGAACATTTTCTCTGTAGCGCATACCATACTAATTAAAATGTATAATTCTCCTTCACCAATTTCATCAAATAACTCAAATTTAAGACAAAAATCATGTTCAGAATACAGTTCAGTATGACAGAACAGATATTTTAAAATAACAAATATACTCAGATATTCCTAGAATTTTACCTCTCTTTGTTTTTAGCCTGTTTTAGTAGAATTTACTAAATGTGTAGAGTTGCAGATTTTACATTTTCCGACGACTTGACCCATGAGATAAAACAAGTGAACACGTGTGGTATTTTGTCTATAGAATAAAATACAGTCAATCATTTGGTCGTGTGTCGACGTTAACCTCCCCACTGCATGGGAACACCATGAATAATCCCATTACTTGGCAATTATTCTTAATGAATGGTGACATTTACAAAGTGGCTCATCAAGTACTCCGCAGTTCCTTACGTCCAGGCTTCTGCACTCAAGTTGCTGAGATTAATAATATTAATAAAATCATTTATTTGTCAAACGGTTGGACAAATCCATGTGATTAACGAAAAATAAGACAACTGATCTGGAATCCGCATAGTTCATTGTATAATGTTGAACATTTTGTTCATGAAAAAAGTATTATATAATATAAGACGAATCTAAGATGTATTATCACGACCATGGTAAGTGTCATACATCTAGATAATTAAAAATCATGTTATTGCAAGTTGCAGAGATTATATCAATTAAAAAAAATCCTGTTGATGCTCTCTCCCCATACATACAGCCCCTTGTTGATGTCGGCATACCAGTGCTTTTTGCCTTATTGCCTTGCGGGCTTTTCCTTCAGATTTTCCCCAACAACAAGTGTCTCTGTATTTGTATTAAGAGCGCCTATTATGCAGTACATCCATCTCCTGTCTATTACCCGGTCCGTTTGACAGTCGGCCAGTAGCCAGATATATTGTTTTTCTTCGTGTATATGACGAGGACTGGCGTTTGTCTTCGGCTGGTTCATGGTGGCCAGGGAGGATGTGTGCCGGTGCCCGAGTCACTCATGGGCTAGAGATGCAAGGCTTTCAGTATTTGGAATTTTGTTGAAATTGTCAAAATCATTTTAATCTCTCCGCCCCCCTACCACGATTTCCACCATTTATACCCAAATTTTGTCAAAACTGAATAAATTCTTTTAGTCTAACAGGCAACATTTTCAAAATTAGATTGGCACAATTCTCAAAAATCTCTTAAAAAACTAGAATTCTCACATTCTAGTATAAATACTTGGTATTGGTATTGCGTTGAATACAAAAGAAATCTGTTATGTAATGTTCAACTATGTATTTTGAACCACATTTTTGTCTTAAATGTGGGCTATTTGAGAGGATTGGTGAAGGCGAATTGTACATTTTCTGGTCCATATTTAATATGCCCTGTAGTGTAATTAAATCATATAATAACTGGATTTCTGAGTATCAAGATATACTCATATTTACAGGTCATTGGGTGGATGAAAACGTCCCGTTTAAGTGGTTGATTCATTGCTTGTGATTGGTGTCCCTAGGAATGCAGCAATGTCTCGCCCATTTAGCTAACATATCCATGGTAACCGATTGCTCTCACGGTGGCCCAACTCAACAAAAAGAGAAAAGACACTGCCACCCTGCCCCCACCTGTACACACAGTGTGCTGTTAGCCCGCCAGAGGCACGGTTTACCAGCTGCCAGGTGCAGTACAGAAGTGAGGGCCAGTATTGAGCTCTTAACATTGCATTACTTCAATAAGGCCAACAACAGAATAGGTGTGTGTCAGACTTTAATAGCTGAACACCACTAGGTACGGGGGATAGTAACTTTTTAAAAACAATCTTTAGGAAACCACTCTCCAGGAACTGAAAAAAATGTCTAAATCGTAACAATACTTGTTTTAAACAAGAGAAATGTACGTTTTAAGAATTTTCATACTCTCCCCCCTTCCCGCCTCCCCCCAAGAAATTTTGGCCTGAACCATTCTAGGCTCAGATAATTTGAATGTGTTTAATCAGTTTACAATATTCTGTACATATAGTGGAGGCCTAAATGATTATAATGCTCTCTTAATCTTTTAATTGTCAGTAATTCTGGCATAACCCAACTGCCATCCCTGATTATAGATATATCCCGCCACACCCCACCCCACCCACCCACACACACACACACACACACACATATTGCCAATACTCTGTACGACTCTCTGGGTGAGCAACTAGGTCTTGATGTGTTTAATTCATCATATATATCTGCGCCTCTATACCTACCTACAGGATGGTTTGTCTCAACATAGCCTCCTCCTGCATTATCGATCTTTTAAATGTAAATGAAGTAGACATTGCGCAAGGGGATCTATATATGATGGGGGATAGCCCCGCTATTGTATATACCCCACCCTGGAGATGTGTGGCCAAACACAAACACACACCCCACCACACCATCAGTTACTGTTACCCTGATTAAATTCAAATGTTTATTCCTTCTGACTTACGGTATACCCGTCCACTTGCCTTCTCTCTCTCTCTCTCTCTCTCTCTCTCTCTCTCTCTCTCTCTCTCTCTCTCTCTCTCTCTCTCTCTCTCTCTCTCTCTCTCTCTCTCTCTTCCTCTCTCTCTCTCTCTCTCTCTCTCTCTACTCTCTTCCTCTCTCTCTCTACTCTCTTCCTCTCTCTCTCTCTCTACTCTCTTCCTCTCTCTCTCTCTCTACCCTCTTCCTCTCTCTCTCTACTCTCTTCCTCTCTCTTCCCTCTTCCCCCCTCCCCTCCCCCTCTCTCTCTCTCTCTACTCTCTTCCTCTCTCTTCCCTCCTCTGCCTCTCTATCCATCTTTCTATCTGTCTCTCCCTCATGTTATACCCCAAAACTAAACAACAAAGCTATCTATCTCTCCATCCATCCATCCATCTAACAATTTATCTATTTCTAAGTACACCTTATGTCCATTAAGTAATCATATTTTTCTATATCATATTTACTGGCCCTGTGTGTATTTAATTTTAAAGTTATGGCTCCCATCTGGGTATAAATGTATACAGTGCATATGTCTATTGATCACACAAGAAACGCTCGGGTAGATAAAAGGCCGCCGCAGGGGGGTAGACACACCAGCTCCAGATTAGATAAATAGCTTTTTGGATGTATTTTGAAAAAGCATCATTAGTTGTTCAATCCTGTGGGTATAGATTCATTTGGAAAGTGAGAATGTATGTGTGTTGTGCATAGCGTGCTGCCAGGCTTGGTGTGTGGAGAGGGTAAAATAACCAGGAGGAAACAGATAGAGACGGATGCCAACCAGTGTACAGATATACACTAGCCTTCTTATACCGTATTTACACAAATAAATACACATACACTATCCTTTTAACTACCGTATATATACACCAATAAATACCACAGCCTGGTTGATCAGGATCACTAGGAGGTAGTGGAAGACCAGCTATAGGAGCTGAACAGCCTGGTAATATATCATACAGCAATAGATGGTAGTATACTACCCCAGGAGTTACTGGAAGACCAGCTGAAGGGTTTAGCCTGGTAAAACATCATTTTTGAAAACCCCTACAAGGTATTGAGGGGCGTTTACCTGCGTGCATACGGTGTACCTGTGGAGGGTGGGTCAGTAGTGTATTAACCCTTGCTCTACGTTATGTATTTACCCCATCAAGGCAGTGTTAACTGAAAAATGCCCCGTGCATTAGAGTATAGGGTAAAGGGCTTTGTCCACTAAGCCAATTCTCATGCAATTCTCACAGAATTTAGAGGGAAAGAGTCCTCTGAGGCGCAAAATCGTAGCAGAATCGGCTTAGTGGACTAGGCCCTTACAACCCCCACCCCAACCATATGTAACATCACCAGGACCTGCCTCTGACAATTAGTTGGGAGGTAATGCACCCATCTCCTCCTGCCAATCAATACAAAATGCTTATTGATCGGCAGGAGGAGATGGGACTGTCCAGCTGCGAGTAATGGTCAGTAAGTAACCCCAATCTGAAGGGTATAAGGGTCAAGTGGTCAAGAACTTTCAATCTGCAGCTCTACACCTTTAGTAAATTCTGCTAAAATATGATAAATGCTAGGTTTATCTGAGTATATTTGGCATTGCATTGATTGAACAAATCTGTTCGGTTATACTGAACTGTATTTTGGACCTCATTTTTGCTTTAAATGTGGGTTATTTGAGAGAATTGCTGAAGGTGAATTGTACATGTTCAGGTAATTTGACCCGTACGTGTATGTATGGAGGGTGGAGGTAAAGTGGTGGGATCACTTAAGGGGTCTGCAGCAGATCCCCCAGCAGACCGTGGAGGGATCGGGTCGAGGATCAATACATGTTGAGTGTTGAGGGATCCAGTGCACGTGCTACAGACTTGTTGTTCCTCCTCTCCATGACAGCAGCTTCATTTACTGGCCTGGGGTCAGTCAGCAGGGCTTCCTCCAGTACCTAGTACCTAGAGTAAGAGCTTTCTCCAGTACACCCTCTCCCCCCCCCCCCACACACACCGTTAGCACTTACACACAGTGTCTCTCTTTATCTATCTATCTATCTATCTATCTATCTCTCTATCTATCCCTGTCTCTCTTTTCCCCATATCTATCTATCTATCCACTCTCTTCTCTTCTCTCCCTATCGCTCTCCCTCTTTCTTTCTCTCTTCTCTCTCTCCCTCCCTGTTCCCCCCTCCTCTCTCTCTCTCTCTCTCTCTCTCTCTCTCTCTCTCTCTCTCCCTGCCCCCCCCCTCTCTCTCTCTCTCTCTCTCTCTCTCTCTCTCCAGTTGTTGTGAAGTCTACAATCTGTGAATTGATACACACATAAATTAAAGTAAAGAACCTTGTAGGAGTATTCATTCTAGGCTCAGAGTTGAGAGAGTCCCTCCAAACTGAGTGAAAGTCTACAAAATACTAAACTACAAAATACTCTTATAATCCATTAAGACGGGCCCAGAAAAACCATTAGGCTGGCGCAGTAGGCATCCAATCAGTGACATGCCATTCTTATCTGATCTGAGAGGCTGTATTGTTGGTATTGTTAGTTTCTATGAGATTGCGCTGGATTGGATCTCTCTGGATGCACCCCTCCCACATCACCTCCTCCTCCTCCTCACCCTCCTCCACCTGCACACAGACCAGTCAGTGGTATAGGAGGGCTTCATTGATTTCCTCCATCAAATCCTCTCCTTCTCCCCCCATCCCACTCACTCTTTTTTTCCTCCCACCCTCTACCTACCCTACCCCTCCTCCTCCTCCTCCTCCTCCTCCTGCCCCACTCTCACCCTTCTCCTCTCACTCACCCTCCTCCTCCTCCTGCCCCACTCTCTCAATCTCACCCTCCCTCCCTCCCTTCCTCCCCTGGATTTGTCAATTCACAATTATCCGATGGGACGTGCACTGGTTGATGAAGGCAGTGTGGCACTGAGGGCATTTGTGCCTGTCTTGTCTCTATGGCTCATGGCTGTAGTGTAGTTATGTGTGCCACGCCTATAGGTGCGCTCTTCCTCACACACAGAACAACAATATTCAGCCTGCAAATACTACCTCCATGTACAATACAAGAACCTCATATATAACTCCTCCTCTTCTCCCTGATCACTCTCAGTATGGATTAGAATGGCTGATCTTGGTGGTGGAGTGAATGTGTTTACAAACCCCCAGGCCTACTATACAGGAGGAGACAAAGTAATAAGGAAGCATAGAGGCATAACTGAGCATACTTTGTGTAGTGGAGGTGTAGTACAGGAGGAGGAGGAGGTTAACCACCCGCACCAGGAGGAGTTCTTGTATACCAGTGTAGGTGTGTAAATGCCCTCTCGCTGGTCTCAGGGTCTGATCACTACATAACTACATCCAGGAGATGAGCCTACAAGCGGGGCTCACACCCATATTCGTCACAACGGGACGGATCTGCAGTAAGGGCAAGGTAGGCCGTCCGTCTGTACTAATTAACTTGTAGTAGAAGTGGAGGTTTTCATGTTTTCTTATTGCCCTTGTGGCTCAGTGTGTTGGTGCCTGGTGTGTGGTGCCCGCCCCCGTCAGTGTGCTGGGGTACCTGAGGTGGGGCTGCTCTGGCTGCAGCAACGCTGGATATATAGCTGAGTTATAGCAACTCTTAATATATGTATTCAATTTGTATTCAGTATGTACATGTACAATGATAAGATACTGAAAGGGTCTGGATCATCTACAAGTAGGTCTTCCTCGTCGAAATGTTAGATTGATAAAGTGTTCATAAAGTCAATTTGACATTATTGTACCCATATGGGTTTTTTTTTCAAATAGCCCAGCCATTTTACCAACCAATAGTATTATATACAAATATAATGAATATTTCCTCACTGATCAGCTTCATAGATAACGTACAGTGTTAATTCATAGATAACGTACAGTTGAATTTTTTTTATTGAGTGTTGTGGCTGCAGGACGCTGTATATTGCAGAGTGTTCAGTTGGTTTTGTTTTTTTTAAAAAAAGATTGTATTTCAACTGGGCCTAGGCTCACAGGATTACATCAATCGTACTGAATCAGTTACATGGCTTTACATTTGGTATTTCAATTAAATTTTTCAAGTAAACTACCCCTCAGCCGATGTAGGCCTGTAGTTTTGGACGAGTGGAACACACATGTTTATATCATTGACGTATCTGGCATGTTGTAAAAATGTTAGTTATTGCTCTATGGATGAAATAATTCAGAGGTGCAATACTTGTACTAAAATCTGTATTTCTGAAAACTTCCAACAAATATTAAATCCCCCCCCCCCCCCCGATCACACCATTATAAACCACATTTCTTTCTTTTTTTTAAAAAAAAAGAAAAAAGAAGCGATTTCTTCAATTTAAAAATAAATAAATAAATCTGTTTTTTGTTGGTGGTAAAAATGTTTGTCTTAAAATCAAATTAAAATATTCTGTACAGCTAGCTAGTAGAGGCTTTAATAAATAATAAGAACTCTTTCTTTTCTTCCCAAATGTACCAGTAGATCATCGACGAGTGGAACAGACAATGTGTTTTTACCATTGACGTATCTGGCATGTTGGGGAGATGTTGGTTCTGTTGATGTATGTATCGCAACAGATGTTGAATCCACCCTCTCCTCCATACCTGCTGAAAGACAAGTCTGCAGAAATAATGAAGCCAGGAAATAGTTTGGAAAAAAGAAATATGGCGCCTGCATTACATAGTGTAGCACTTTTTGCTCGGACTGAATTAGTGGGATATTGGATATACCTGGCAATAAAAACCAAGAAGGTCTATTTTGAAAGGCATGGGATTTCGAGGAAACTTATAACGTTACTTATAGGATGGTCGAAAATGTTGGAGGGAATATGACTATGGAGTGAATTGTATATTTAATTCAGGCTGTAAGTCCTCAGTATTGAAATCAGTATTTTAAAAAAAACATCTATAACACAATTTCGTTCCATATTTCTGAGAGAGGGACAGAGACAGAGACAGAGAAGGGAGAAAACACCATCTATAACCTAATTTCGTTCAAATGTCTCAAGAGGGAGGGAGGGAGAGTAAGAGGTAGAGGAGACAGAGGGAGGGAGAGAGAGAGGTAGAGGAGACAGGGAGGGAGAGTCAGAGGTAGAGGAGTCAGAGGGAGGGAGAGTAGAGATAGGGAGAGAGACAGAGGTAGAGTAGAGATAGGGAGAGAGAGAGTCAGAGTCAGAGGTAGAGGAGAGTAGAGATAGGGAGGGAGAGTGAGAGGTATATTAGAGTGAGCAGAACATGGACAATGTAGTATATGAGTGAGAGCCGCTCCAGTATATGGCAGGAGCAGGAGGAAGCAATGTCTTGGTTCCCCTCTAGAGCACCTGCCCATCCCAGGAGTGAGGGATGTAACCCACAACCTGGGGTAGTTTATAGCAGTCACAAGCAGGCCAAGGCACTGGTCAACAGGCCAAGGCACTGGTGGTCAGCAGTCTAATGTAATTAACTTATAACAAGGTTTTTGCTGTATACACAATATTTATTATGTTTATTGGGGCTTGGGGATTACAGAAGTAGATTTGAGTTTCATGTATTGAACTCACGAATATGCATGTCTGATGTCTAAAGATGATGTATAGAGGCAGGGTGGTGGTAGAGAGAGGGTGCATAATGACTGACGGCCATTCATTCCTTGCCCGACTTGTTGCTTCCACGTCTCGGTCCCCAAAGGCTGCAGTCTTAGAATCTGTTATAAATCTTTGATGGATTTTGTTCAATTGTTTTCACCTGAAGGAAGTGTAGGAGATTCTTTTCATTCATGTCCATAATACCTTAAAGCTACATTATTACAACAAACAAAATCTTTCCTAATTTAACCTGAAATTGCAGCTTTAAAGAGCTTTAAAGTGGCTAAAACACTGTTGATTATAAGTCATTTGGAAATATAATTACAGATTTGCACAGCTTGCATAGGGTGGATTATCACACCTATGTATTCATTATAATTCGATACATGGGGTAAGGTGGTAGAAGTGTCTCCGGCTTGTTCATGCACACATCTGAATTTCCTTAGAAGCAATATCTTGTTTTTGTGGTAATAACTGAGAACGCAGCTTTAACTGCAGCATCTATATATATTGTTGATATATATTTATATTTCATTCTCAGTTATACCAGGCAGCATTCTACGGGAATACCTACCGCGTAGACGGAATTCTAAATGAGCCATAATGGTGAACACCTCCCGTCAGTTGATGGAGGAGAGCATGGGGGGAAGACATAGAAAGAAACAATATTTGCACAACCCTGCCATACTTATGCCTCTATGCTGCCCGCTCTAATGCACCTTTAATAGGGGACTTGCATGTGCCACTGTAAATGTCTGTTCAGCAAGATTGCTCATTGGTCTGTTACAGTGGATGCTGGGATAGGTTCAGCTCAAGTATGACGTACGGTACAAATATTTAGCGACATTTTTATTGAAACTTGCAAGAATGTTTTCACAAATACCATAGTTTGTATAACTGATCTATGCAAACCAAATGCATCATGGGAAAGATGTAGGCTTGTGTTATAGAAACACATGACGTTAGAGCACTGATAAATGTAATATTCCATGCGGAACATGGCATTTTTCTATAGATTTTACGCTGACATACATACTCCCATAATTCCATACGAATCGAGATTCAAGATGGCGGACATGCAAGTGCCCTATTGACTGCTGGCAGGTAGACCATCGTGCCCGGATAACATTTACATCAAAGGGCAGAAGTAATTACAGAATCCATCTCAGCGACCATCAATAAGCTTATTTTATGAGGGCCATATTGTTATGGCCGCCACATTGGTCGGTTGCTACCCACTGCTTACAGGAGTCACTTTAGGGTCGATCGTTAGAAGATGTTCAATATTCAAATATAATATTTGAGAGGATTGGTGAAGGCGAATTGTACATTTTCTGGTGACTTCACCCATATGAGTTAGTTTGTCAGAATATGTTGTACAATCCCCAGCTCTGCACATTTATTCTGCTATTGAGAAATACTAGGGATATATCTGAGTGTATTTGGTATTATCCGTCCCCCGCGAGTTGGGTAGACTCGATCAGTTCAGCAGGCTAGGTATTGGGTTGATTCAAATAATCTGAAGTGAGATTTGAACCTCAGTTTTGTCTTAAATTTGGATGATTTGAGAGGATTGGTGAAGCAGTCCAGGTTCACATCTTCTCAGATCAGATAAGAATGGGATTATAATGGCATTTTGCTGTTTGGAATGAGAGGCTTTCCCTCAGTTTGAAGGGACTCAACTTTGAGTCTAGACTGGAAGGTGAATTGTACAATTTCAGGCGACTTGACCCATTATTATATACATACGACCCATACAGTACTAGAGCCTGCCCCCTGGCCTGGCCTTTCATCTCCCTACCTACAGTCCTAACCATCAGAATACACTGCATTGCCTCCTCAATGAAGTAAACCAGCTGGCAAGATGTCACGTGATTGGATTATCTCAGATCGAGACGCTCTCTGTGAGGGGCATAAATACAATCGTGGCGATACTATTAATGTTGTATCGTGGGGTGGTGTAGACCACTCTGACCTATGGGATGGGGGCGGGGGGTGGGGGGCGGTCCTCAGGCCTATATATTCGGGAGGGACTCCCAAATCTGAACAGCGGGTCTCAGAAAAATGAGCCCTGACTATGCTCCCCTATTCTCTGGGTGCACGTCTGATAGTGTTATTTTTGGCTGCATTGTTGGTATTTCATTAAAACTCCAGGATGAAATTACAGGATTGTAGTTGGATGTTGATGGATTGCTACTGGCTACATAGTCATAGTCGGTATGAGTAGTACTCTGTCCTAATTGTGCTCATGATGGGGTTTTAATTGAATATAAATATTCAGATTTTAATTAGATTCTGATTCTGATGCTGAGAATCAATAATCTACATGAAGACTCAGAGATTAAATGTTTACTACTTCCCAATCTAGGCTCAGAACCTCTCAGATCAGATAAAAATGACATGTCGGTGATTGGACGCCTACTACGCTAATGGCTTAGGCCCTGGAGTAGGCGTCCTGAATAGGATCTTAATGGCGTTTGGCGGTTTGGAGCGAGAGGCTTTCCTTCAGTTTGAACATAGATAAAAAAAAGTTGATGTAAAACTTTGATAAATAAATAAAAAAAAAAAAGTCTCTAGGCTCCGCGAAATAAAGGCTAATGGGGAGAAAGATCCGGACAAAATAAAAGAGTAAAACTTGGTTGCAAGATAGAAGGCTTTGTCTCAGGGTACCGTAGTCAGGATCAAAGCCACCAACCGATATGATATGGGAGCAATATTTGGAATGTAATATATCATAAAAATCTACAATCGGCAGCTCTACACAATTAGTAAATGCTGCTAAATTAGGCTGAAGTATATTTTACTGTTTACATATTTAAGGTAAAGGTTTTTCAGCCCTTCGAACATGTCCCGATTTCTACCTTTACTAAAAAGGAAAGAGAGAACCACATTTTTAGGATGGAAAAAAAATGCTCTGTTTTGAACATTTAAACCATAACCTGGACTGTCTCATTGATGTCAAAAACTGACTGTTGTATCGGGATGCCATCCGCCGTCTGGGATTCTGAAAATATCGCTGGGTAAAGGTCATTCATTAATAAATGACATTTCCCTTCCCACCTGAAGGAACTGACGGGTGGTAACGAGCCCAGGTGTGCGCATTCTCTCTCCTTAGACATTCAGAGAAATCGTTTTTACACTTTGTGGTCGTCATCGGCATTTCCTCCTTATTATCAGGGAGAGGTAATTTCTATTAGTCGTAGTTCCAGCAGACGACAAATTAGGCATGTTTTTTCCGCGCTTTTACCGTCACGATCCACCGCCGAGGCAGGTCAGTTTTACCCTATTTTAACCCTTGTGATTGTCGAAGGAATGTTATTTTGCTGTTTTCTGTTGTTCACTGTGCAGAATGGTAGATTCGTGAGAAACCTGTGATGTGTAGAATCAGCAAATCCAACTGTGGCGGAGATATGTGGAGATTGCGCTCGACTTGCTGTAGTTAACACCAGGTGGCAGGTGTGAGCCGGTGGGGAGACGTTGCGTTGCCTCTGGTGGAATGTCCCATCTAGAATATACAAACTATATCTAGGGATGTTGTTGCTTAATGTTCTCCCTTGTTTTTTTATTATATACCCCCCACACCCACACACATATTCCCTCCCTCCTTCCCCCCTCTCTCTCTCTCTCTCTCTCTCTCTCTCTCTCTCTCTCTTTCCCCTCTCTCTCGCTCTCTTTTTCTCTATTTTTTCTCTCTATCTCCTCCCTTGAACACCCCCCTCTCTCTCTCTCTCCCTCTCCCTGCTTTCTCTCTCCCTCCCTTCTCTCTCCGTCCCTCTCTCTCTTTCTCACCCCTCTCACTCACAGTCGCTCCCATTCTCTCTCCAAAATTCTCTCTCCTACCAACGTCCAATACTCTTCGGAAACTTGGCGACAATATTGCGATAATATGAAGCCAGTAGATTACATGTTCGCCGCCAACTTACAGCTTAATATTGCCAATATCCTCTCCCTCAAACCCACTATACCCCTCCCGCACCATAACCAGTCCTCTTTACCCCCTCCCTCCTCCCGCCTTTTATATCTCGGGTGAAGTCACCTGAAAATGTACAATTCGTCTTCACCAATCTTCTCAAATAACCCAAATTTATGACAGTCCAACATAACCAAATCGATCTTTTTCAAGGCAATGTCAAATATACCCAGATATACCTAGTATTTATCTTGGTTCAGACTAATTTAGCAGAATTTACTAAATGTGTGGAGCTGTCGATTGTACAGGTTCTGGAGACCTGAGCCGTCTACTGCCCCTGTAGGGCACATCTCTGCTTTGATCATGCCATCATTCCCATGGGTGGACCCGTCCCTCATCTTCTTACTACTCTTCCTGCTGCCCACTCTACACGCCACACACAAGTGCACATCAGTACAGGCTTTATTCGCCTGCCCTGTCAGTCAGTCTTTGAGAAGGGATTGAACCAAATTGATATTAGATAAGGGTTGAGTGGGTAAGGGACATACTCCCTGGTGTCATTGCCCCTGTGAGGGTGTGGGTGTGTGTGAGGGGGAGGGGGTATACTTGGGTCTATACTACTATCACCAACGGAACGCTTGCTCGTACCACCTCGATGTTGGCGCTTCTAAATCCCCGATCCTTGAATTGTTTATGTTACCCGACCTGTAAGCAATCTGCTACCATGTTCTCTCTTTTAAAAAAAACAACTCACAGTTTCTCTTTCTCAGTCTAGGCTCAGAGCCTTCAGATCAGATAAGATTGGTATGTTAGTGACATGACGTCTACTGCGGTAATAGCTTTCCTTGCCCTGGAATAGGCGTCCTAATAATGGGGTTCTAATGACATTTTGTGGTTAGAACTTAGAAGCGAGAGGCTTTCCCTCAGTTTGAAGGGATTCTATCAACTCTGAGCCTAGACTGTACACACCGTCCTCCTGTGCACACGCCACCACTACCACTGGTACTGGTGCCAGGTGTAAATTCCAATGGTTTTCCCGGACCTGGAGTAGGCCAGCTAATGGGATTTTGTGATCAGGAGCGAAAGGCTTTCCCTCAGTTTGGAGGGCCTCTCTGGAGCGTAAGCCTAGACTGCATTGCCCCTGGTGTTGGTGCCAGGTATAACTACCGCTCATCTGGTTTCCCTAATTACCTACAATTACCCAGACTCTGGCCACAATGTAATCAGGAACCTCTGATCAATAGAAAGTAGCACCAGCCCGGGCCTCCAGTGCACACTATAAGCGCCACGTGCCCATACACTGGCGCCTATGTGAGATGGCGCGTGTATGTCAAGTGGCGCTAACCCATGAATGGGTTCCCCCATTTTCACTACTACTACTACTACTGGCTTGTACACCCACACAAACCCTGGTGACGTCAGGAGGTACGTCACAGCGTCTGTCACTTGCTTACTGGGGCCAGCAGTTTATATATTATAAGGTGTTTTGTAAACAATTAAATTTAATTCATTCATTTGATATAATACATTCTTAGCTGGAAGTCAGATCGACGCCACAGATTGTTCTTAAAGTTGACCGAATTGATGGATAATTCCTCAATTTCTCACTCTTCACCTCCTGAACCTGTGGGTTCATCAATTGCTCATTCCCTCGCAGTGGGATTTCAACTTTGGGGTTTTTGTTAGTCAGTTTATTCTGAAAACACTAGGATTCCTTTTCAGGTCCTCAGATTGTAGTAATAATTTAAAAAAATATATTCATGGGTTGTTGATGAAAAAGTGAAAGATGAGATTGTAGAGAAGACATGGTATTTTTCCTTCTTGAACTCTATGTAAAATGTTAATGAGAGGAAATAAAATTACCTCGCCATATATAATGGTCTGTTTAGATATTCAATTTAATTCAATTAAACTATTCTTTATTCGCCACTGGTCTTGGTTTTGACAAAAGGGCAGAAAACAACGTGTTTCACAGGTCTTCCTGTTCGGATGAATAAATAATCAAATTCTAAAATTCTAAAATCAATTGGCATGCCTTCTAGAACGTGTCATGAGTACAATTCAGTCGCTTTTTCTTTATTTACGACCAAAACCCTAAAGTAATTTCTCAAAATATTCCCCATTTAATGGTTTGGGGAATATGTGATGAATGCTCCTGAATCCATTAGGGAGAGGGATGTTAAATATAGCGCAGTAATGGCATCTTCTGATGGTCGTGTAGATGGGTTGGCTATAAATGGTCATTAGGCACGTACTCTTCTCTGTCCTCCTCATAACATCTGCCCTTTGTTACTGAGACTTGCCTTTGGTCTCTTAGTAGCTTTCGTACGTGGGTGAAGTCGCTTAAAAGTGTACAATTCGCCTTCACCGATCCTCTAAAATAATCCAAATCTAAGTGAAAATTGAGGCTCAAAGTAGTTCGTTTAACGCAACTGAGCAGGGTTTTTCAATCAACAATAATACTAAAGGTACTCAAATATACCTACACATATATACCTAGTATTGTATTAATCATTTTTCAGCCGGATTTAAGGAATTTACGCAATGTATAGACCTGGCGACTGTACATTTATTTTTTTAATGAGGTTTAAGATACCGTTTAGGCCTAACATAACCGAACTGATAATTTGAATGGACCCAATACCATTATATACCAAGTATTTAGCATTTTCTGCCTAATTTAGCAGAATTTACACAATGTGTAGTGGTGGGGATTATACATTGTTGACGAGCTGACCCATACGGAGACCCCAAGCCTACCTGGTGTATTAGTGTTCCGTCCTTTGATGAACCTTGCTATATCAGTGATGCTATCAGTTTGACAACTAGTCCTATTCAGGGCCTTGGTGCAAACGGAGCAGATATCCCCATTTGTAATGTTACAGAAAAATAAGTCAGAAGTCGCAAAATCTATATTTATATTCTTTATATTAAGATCTCTTTAGGATGTTATCATCTTTGGGTATCTAGCCCTTTAACTTGTACTCAATTTCAAGACTGTATATATATATATATATATATCCTTGCGTGTCTAAGGTCATAATAACATAACATGGAGTATATTTAGCTACTTTAACTAGTAATTGTCTACCCAGAAATATTGCAAGCCTTTTTTTTCAAACATGAAACAAAATCTAAAAATACTTTTTAGATTTCACATATTGTAACATCGCTGGAATCCACCTTATCTCATCTTTTCAAATATGGTGCCTGGAAAATATTTTTTTACGACTCATTTGTCTGTGACACATCACAAATGTCTCAAGCGAGAATAAAGATAAATTTGCTTCATACCGTATATATCCTTACACATAGCTCAGGGCGTTTAAGACTTTATCTTGGTGAATTTAAGAGGATTGGTGAAGGCATTTTCTGACATCGTCACCCAAATGAAGGAGTGGTGGATGACTAAATTACCAGTTATGTGGTGCAGGAACGTACCTGAGCAGGTGTATATCTACCTGGTGGGGGAATTTGGGGGTGGGGGTGAAGAATGTGGTCATCAACTGCCACTCAAGGGTCTGGTCACGCCCACCCGGCCCCACCGCAGCCCAGACCACCAAATAAGGGTCTAAATATAGCCGCGTCTAGTGGGATGTGGCAATCATATATAGCCTCTAATTACAGGGCTACTGTAGTGGAACCGATTCAAGATAAGGATTGAATAAGCTTCAGCTGCTCAGCTCCCACACCAACTCATTAATGATGATATTGTGTGTAGCAAGGAAAGTGATTCCTTACAGGCGTCGCCATGCACAGAGGAGGAGAGGATCCGAGTAAACGACCACCTAGCATGACATATATGGGCCAGATCTTCAGAAAATGTACAATTCGCCTTCACAAATCCTCTCGAATAACCCAAATTTCAGACGAAAATAAAGTTCAAAATACAGTTCAACCTAACCAAACCGATTGCTAGAATCACTGCAATGCCAAATATACTCGAATTTACCTAGCATTGGCCAAATTGCAGCCTAATTCAGCAGAAGTTACTAAATGTGTAAAGCTACCAATTGTACATTTTTTGAAAATTTGACCCATATACTCAGACCCATCTTCCACCAGGGGGTGGGGGATTTCAGTATTTTCCTTTTTTTAAAATAGTGTTTTATATTTACATAGCTACATACGTCTTTACATACATAATATATATGTTAAGATCCATATTGGTATGGTTATGCTAAACAGAAATGTATGTATTTAGGAATTTAAAGGTACTCCTTGAACTTACTTGGAGCAGCTGTCATTGTCATTTCCACTACAAACTGTATTTCATAATACGGAAATTAAAATACCTATATATATATACCCATTGAGAGAAAGCTGAGAAGGTTTAGGAAGTAGCTATGTAGCTCTATTATGATGAGTGTATCGTATAAATAAATCATTTACGAATAAATTTGACTTCAGTGAACATTCATATCCCTTCACTACTTTTCTATTTTGGAGTAAATGACGATGGTGCTCAATCGGTCTGAAAACAATCGAACTAGGATGCAGCATTCTCTTTCCCCAATTGTATATTTAATGAGTTCAACCAACGAGTTTATACTCTCGTTGGTTCAACAAATAAAAGGTAAACCCACGCATTTCACAACCCCTTGGTGGCAGTATCATGTCACCCATATCACTCCATTCCACGGGCGGGGGGTGGGGGGCATTGTTCAGTCTTATTTCTTGCCGCAGCACGAGCGAATTTCCGGGGAAATAAGCCGCATTGTGTGCCTGCGGTTAGTGGGGCCCCCTGGTTACTTTGCCCTCAATCCCAACATGAGAAATGATTCAGGAATTTGCTCTTTGCCGGGAAAGGACCTTTCTTAGATCACGTGACTAGGAGAATGTGTGGTTTTTCACCTTCAGATCGATTGATAAAGAATTTTATTTGATCTTAAAATTCTTATAATAAGGTCGCAGTGTAGGCCCACTAACTCTCAGATCGGGTCAAATGATAAGCTAGTATTGGACGCCCACTGCGCTAATGGTTTTTCTGGCCATAGAATAGGAGTTCTAATGGCATTTTACGGTTTGGGGCGAGAGGCTTTCCCGAGGATTAGAGGAACTATCTTAACTCTGAACCTAGACTGGTGAAATGGAAATACTTTTTTTTTCCCCCTTTAACCTTCATTTATTTCAGTTGTACTTGCAACCGCTATTGCAGCCAAGTACCTTTTATCTTTTCAGATAATTTACTTCCTACATTCTTCTTTCATTTACACTGGAAATACTTTTATCTCCCACCACCCTTCCTTGAGATTTAGATAAAAAATTACCATGGCAACATTTAAGTATTGAACCAAGGAAGTTGGTTAGTAGTTGGAAGTTGGAATGAATCTCCCTCTGGTTGAACTAATCATTCTATATTCATGTCACTACCAGAATTCGCACCTGGTGCCCGTTACTGAATCATGTTAGAGGGCTAAAAGTCGCCCTATTAGGAGAAATCCTGTTAATAATTCAAAATAAATGAGCCCTCAATTAGCCAGGACTGTAAATTATTATTGAAGAGGATTAAAAATGATCAGTCTGAGATGGTGAACAGAAAAGTCGCTTTTTTTCATAGAGTTGGTTTCATGTCTTCATTGGGGTAGAATTTTTTCAATTTGAATATTCTTTGAAGGTGTTGGTTTTTGACAAAAGGGTAGAGAACATCTGTATCACAGGTCTTCCTGTTTGGGGCCTAGATTTGAATTCTAAGTGTTGCTGGTTACAGAAAACGCTCAAACGAGGCTAAAACTACCATGTCTAGCTAGGAGATAAGGACATAGTCGTTACATACATAAGGAGTCTAACTAGCGCCATGTACCATCCTTCATTAACACAGAACCAGTCTGATATAAGGAGCGATATCGTTAGATAGAAGGAGAAGGTGCATACTTGTGTATTGCTCCCCGGAGTATTACTACATCAACAGCCCCCGCCCCTCTCCACTGGAGCTGCACATAGTCCCTTCCCCCTGGGTGCTCTTCACCATCTCACATCAAAAGCAAATCCAATAAAATTATCCTCCTCCTCCTGCCCATATATATACACGTCATTCACCGACTCATTATTAATGTCAGGTCTATCATTGAAACAGTCAAGTACTACCTGACCCTTAGGCACTGGGGTGTAGTCGCCTTGAGATGTACAATTCACCTTTACCAATCTTTACAAATAACCAAAATTTAAACAAAAAATGAGGTTCCAATTACAGTTTACATTAACGGAACAGATCGTTTGAATCAATGCAATACTTGACATACACATAATGCACAATATTTATCGTTTTTTCAGCCTAATTTGTCAGAATTTACTAAATGTGTAGATGTGTTGCCAATTGTACCTTCTCTGACGCCTAACCCTCTTGTTTATGCATGTATATTGATGATATCATGTTTGTGTGCGGTGGGGGGAGGGGCAGTAATTAATGACAAAACTGTACAATTGTGTCCAGAATAAATGTGTCATTACGACCTAATTTATGGCCTTCAGTGACACATCAGTCACTTGTGGCTTTGTATATTGTTGGCAGGGTTGATAGAGCATGATTAAATCCATCAATATTGACAAGGTTGGCAACAAGAGACTACATGGTCGCATTTAGTTCTCTGACAAGAGCTCATCATATGTATTTGAAGCTCTTTCAGAGTAGCTTGCACGGATTGAAAGTTAAATTAACTGGAGTCCAAATGATCAATTTAAATGTCAAGTTCTCGGTTGAACGATTGCTGACTAATGGGAAACACTATAATACATATATCTGAGTATATTTGGTATTGTGTATTCAACATTCTGTTGAACTGTATTTTTACTTCAATTACTCGTGTATTAAATTTGAGTCATTCAAAATATGTGGTGTGGCAAATTTTTACTTTTACCCCTTTCACACTTTCACACTACACATCAAAACACTTCCAAACTGAACCCGAAACGAATTCTCCAGAGGTCATTTCGATTCGATTCGCATTCCCAATCATGTTATTTGAGGTAGTGTGTATAGAACTGAAGCGAATCAAATCATTTTGGGCAGCAGCAGTTAAAATTGAAATATATACAGGGAGTAGTGTGAACAGAAGTGAATTGTCCAAAGCACAAACTTATACGATACGTCATAGTATTCTTGATTTCTTGTGCATGATTTAGTAGAAACCCAGATGGAAGGATAAGGAAATAATAATGACTTGTGAAAGAAGAACAAATGTGAACGGAACCATTTTGGTTTGATTTGAAAATCTTTTATTTATCGAATAGGACACACTAGAAAAATACGACAAATGGGTTGACAAACCTATGGAGTTCCTCCGGCTGTTACCATAATAAAAGATTTAGAGTTAACTAAAAACAATATTTAAGTTTAAAATTAAGTTTAAGTTTAATCGACCCACAGAAATCAGTTCACAACAATTCGATTCGGTTCGATAGGTTTGACTTTGGTAGTGGTGTGTGAATGGGTAATTTACTGCCCCTTTTGCACCTCTATATATATAGTTGGCCGCTCTTTAAATCCTTGTAGCGTTTTGGCATATTCTCTCCCACCTGGTGTATCCCCCTCAGTCATGGCTAAACGTGGACACTATAGTCTCTGGTGTACAAATCCCTGCTGCTTTATTACCAAGGCAGCTTAAACTAGGTGTCATAGTCCAATATATTCAATTATTTTTTATTTTTGCTGAGCTAATGGGATTTTAAACATAATCCTATGGTAGCAGCGTTATTACCGCCTGAATAAGGTCATTTATTTGAGTACTAAAATGAATTATTCATTGCCAGGGGGCACTGCGTTAACGACTACCTTTATGTGAGTGAGAGGGAGGTCCTCAAGTCTAGAGAGGAGGAGGAGTGAGAGCGACGAGAGGGGGTAGAGAAAGAGGGGAGGGAGGGGTGAGTGAGAGAGATAGATGAGAGGGGGAGGGAGAGAGAACGAGAAGTGGGTAAGAGAGGAGAGAGAGACAAAGAGGAGGGTAGAGAGAGAGTAAGAGTATAGAGAATTTTGTTTTGTTTTGTTTTTTTAGAGTTTTTTTTGTTAGAGTTTTTTTTTGGGGGGTGGGGGTGGGGGGGGGGGGACTAGATGGCAGCTCTAGAGCACCCAATCCATAATCACATCCATTAATTCCAAGTAATGCCATTCAACAACAGAACTGACCCACACTGGCTGCGGGCTCTTGTCCCCGGTCATGTTTAGGTAAGGAGAGTTGTGATGTGCTTTGTTGTCGAGTTGTATACAGGCTGGCCGATGTCGCACCGCCTGCGGACCTTTACCATTGTACGGTCCCATATCGGGTCCCATACATAGTCATACATGTCACCTGCAAATGTACAATTCAACAAACATCTCAAATAACGCAAATTAAACAAACAAACTGGACAATTTTTAATCAGTACAATACCAAATACACCCAGATATACCCAGTATTCGTTATTTTTCAGCCTAATTTACTAAATGTGTGGAGCTGCCAATTGTACATATTCTGACGACCTCACCCGTATATAATATATGATGTATGGATTTTCCCCAATTGCTCTGATGCTGTTTTGATAGCCCTTTATACCTGCGTTTGCCACTGTCAAAATAAGATGAATGTTGGGCGAGGGTGTTGGGACCACCTGCCCCCCCCCCCCCCCCACACACACACCCCTCAACGGAGGGCAACGGGGCCGTCATTTAATTGAAAAAAAGATTGAATTCTAACGAGCTCTGCAGCAATATCTTGTCAGTAGAGACAATCTGGTATTGTTTCAAAATATCACATTTCGTCCAGACAGGCCATCAGGGGTAGTGGATGGGTGGAAATACAACACCTGGACATGCGCTACCTTGCTACCTGGCTCCTATGAAGGGGCCCTGGGTGCAGTCAGTGACCCTCCCATAATGTACTGTCTCTGGTGCAGGATTAGCTTTACCCACCTCATCCAATCTGTCACCAATCAGGTCTTGGAACTGGGTTAATGAACTTAATTGTTCTTTTGAAAGATTGGTGAATCATTTTTGAATGACTGATGATGAATCATTAAATTGTGGAAAAACATAAAAAAAAATTTTTTAGAGAATCGCAATTTTTGCTCCCATATAGTAGCATCACATTTGTTTTCTTTCGTCTACTTTGCTTACTTAAATATATTCTAGAAAAAAAAATGTCATACTAGCTGAGAATGCAGTTTTAAATTGGTACAATAATTGGCATTTGGTTACAAGGAGATTGTTATACCTGCACTGTTTAGGCCTACTGTGATTTGATGCATGGTGGTGGTGGGGCTCCCACCTTGTTGTCTATGCTATTCATCTGCACTAAACAGGGCAATAATTGCCATTCATGGCTACAGTGTGACCTGGTCTTTGCCCTGGTTTGCCTGAACCCTGGGCCTAGCTTGATTCATGGCCTGACAGTGGTGACAAACCTTATTAAATATGGATAATTGCATGGCCGCCCTGTATCGGCATGTAGATTCCACTTAATTAATCAATAATTACTCCCCATTCACCCCGTACTGAGTCACACGTTTCTCTCTTAATGCTTCTAGTAGCAACAATCCTTGGCCCAAGAGCTCATTACGTATGTAACTAGGGCAGCATGTCCTCCATTGTTCCCCCTGGCGTGTTGCTCATTAGTATGTAAGTGTGTCAATATAAGGTCAGTGAGAAGGTCGTGTAGTAGGACATGCAGGAGGAGGAGGTGCAGGAGAAGGCTGATGAGGGAGAGACAGGGAGAAGAGATTGGAGTCTGGGTCTGTGTATTATTCTTCCCCAGCTGGGCACTTACCATTGCACCCTGGAGTTAAAATAGACTCAGTGTATATATACATATACACGATCTATTAACCACCTGGAGAAAGGTGCATCTTCCCTCACCTGTGTATACATATATACCTCCTCCTCTACCCTTCCACAGCCTGGCTACTACCTCCATAGAACACGGTATAGTGAGCGTGTGTTGCAGGGGGAGGCATGTGCAGGAGAAGGGTGTGTGTAAGCACCCGGTGTCTCTGTGCTGAGGAGGGTGTGGTAGTGTTTCCCCATGTGGTGGAAGCAGAGCCGTGGTGGCAATGGCAATGGACCCAGTAGTAGTAGCATGTGAATAAGGCCTTTGTAGCGAATGGGTAACACTACTACTACTACTCCTCCCACTACCGCAGGAGCAGGAGGAGGGAAGGGAAACCCGCGTGCGTGTCTTGTGTATTGTAGGGGAGCGCGTGCTAAAAGCCCGGAGCTCCCTCCCGCCCTCCCTCCCTTCACAGCAGCAGCCTCAGCAGCAGCCGCAGACGCTGGAAGCATCGGTCAACCTACATCGATCATTACCCTTGGATAGAACTGACAACAATCCACAGACCCGACCCTGGCTAATAATATTTACACTCACCAACCCACAATGGTGGTGGAGGAGGAGGAGGATTGGTAGCAAACTGGACCAGTGGTAGTTTCCCCCCATATTAACTACCACTCACCTGGCTGGAGGTACACCACATGTGAGTAGTGCAGCAGTAGAGGCCTTGCTTGCATCGTTTCCCTTCTCTCTCACCTCTCCTACCAAGCGTGGTGGTGGTGGTGTGGTGGTGAGGTAGGCACGTATAGGTATATAGTAGAAAGGTGTGGGAGAGAACGGGTAGGCCCTATTTCTACAAGTACCACTTCTAGCAAGAACTACATGTGACGACCTTCTCTTGTTGTCTTCCCTGAGTGCTTCCTCGTATTCTGGACGCTCTCCCCCGGATATTCTAGCTCATTATTAGCTCCTTCCGGTCTCTCACCTGCTTGGATACATACTGGAGGAGAGGAGAAACGCAGGGGGATGAAGGGGGAGTGGACCTGTCACTGACAATAACAAACCCAGCTCACCCAATGCGTATTACATGTTTACCTATTATAGAAACAGTGGATAATGAATGGAGAAGGTGGTGTAGCTGTTGTTTGGAGGTCTATGAAGGGCACAACTAGCGGTGGATTCACCTTGTGGGGTGAGAGGCAGCACCCGGTGAGGGGTGGAGGGTGATCTCCTTCCTAGCTGGCTAATCACCGGGAGAAGTGAGCGTTCCATGGGTGTCTACCAGTCGTGTGTGCTGGTGTGTTAGTGTGTCAAGCACCCCAGGTTTGTGTAAGTACAGATAAGGGCCTGGAACACATTGCCAGTACACCCACCCACAGAGGAACCATCTATTTATATCTCTATATATGTGTGTGCGAGTGAGTGTGTGTGTGTTAGGTGCTACTACACAGTGTATACATAGAGACATGCTCACATACTATAGCCAACACCTCCGTCTCTACCAACCTCTTACTTTACATAGGATTACCAATACTCTTGCCCCTGCTTCTGGTCGTCAGCTGTTTGGTGGTGATGGGGGGTACACAGAGCTCAGATCAAGACACTGGAGGAGGCAAGGGGGATGGGGGGAGGGGGCGTGGCACCCCTCCGGTCGACCACAGACTCTACAGCTCGCCGGTAGAGCTCGCTCAGTCCGCCACCTCCCCAACCGGCCCTCTCACCACGAGGTCGGCCCCCACGTCACGGACGTCAACGCCAGTACGTCACACAAAGAATCGTCATAGCAATGGTCATATGCAACGTCTGCACCACACATTGCACGTGCAGCAAAGACTGTCGTCGTCGTCGTCGTCACCATCGTCGTCGTCACATCAACAGGAGCCTACGTCATCGTCGGCGTCTGTTGGGGGTGGGACACCTAGTAGAACACCCCAGCACATGACGTCATCGCCGTCTTCGTCTAAAACGAAAACGAAAACCTCTCAGAATAACTCAGGAAAAGACAAGGTAACTACTGAGGTCAAACTCAGTGTGGACAATTTTTTAAAAAGAAATTATAACTTTAAAGTATGGTAAGAAAACACGAATGAAAGATATGTGCAAAGAAATGTCAATTTATTGCATGTGAATTCGTATTTCTTATGGAGTGCATTTGTAGTAGTATCAGGGATGCTAGCCTTCAGTTTATACTGAAAACATTACTTTTGAAAAACTTAAAACCTCCCCCAAATTTCGTCAAAAATGAAATTCTCAAAATTGATTTCTATTGGGTCATCAGAATGATTAAATCACGTTAAAATATTGTCAACAGATGGTAGAGGCATAGTATATGTATAAAGCTCTTCTTTTATCGTTCTTTTTTCCATTTTTTTGCATGACGTAACCACCAGCTTCCATCCCTGGTAGTATGTATAGATATACTTCTTTTTGTGATTATGTGCAGACAAATGTGATATGATAAACTATGTTATGTTCACAGATAACCCAGCGGTTGTATTCCTCTATATTTACTCAAGAGACGACCCACATGATCTCTTATAATCGTGTTTATCCTGGGCTGATATAACCACACTCATGATCGGGTTCAGCCCTTTGGACCTCTCGCAGATTCATCTGCATTTTACCTTCTAGTTGTCCGCGCGTAGGTAGTTTTTGTCAAAAAGACTTCATTGAGAAGTCGTACGAAAGACACTACAGTTTAGGCTCAGAGCCTATTAGATTAGATACAATCGGTATGTCAGTGATGCACTAATGGCTTTCCCGGCCCTGGAGTATACCATTTTGTGATCAGGAGCAAGATGTTTTCCCTCGGTTTGAAGGGTCTTTGTGGACTCTGAGCTTAGACTGACTAGGGGTATTTTCAGGTCTTGGTTTGTTTTGAGTAACACCAAAGATAATACCATCTTTGGTAACACATATTCTTTTGGGTGCAAACAAACATAGGAACGAGGAGACGCAGCGAAAAGAGAAGAAGGGTGATACCAATTTAATGGAAGAGGTGATTATTATGAGGGGTGATAGGGGTTGCATGAGAAGGAAGGTTGGTGAACCTTAGTTGAAATTAGGACAAGCCCTGTAAGACATCATCGGGACCATACTCTTCATGTCTCCCCTTTTATGACCCACAGCGAGAGTCTTGGTGAATCCCTGCCATTACTTACTGAGGGCAGACTGGTGGGTCAGATCGTCAGAAAATGTACAATCGCCAGCTCTACATATTTAGTAAATTCTGCTAAATTAGCCTGAAAAATACAAATACTAGCTATATCAGAGTATATTCGCTAATTATAGGGCTAAACGTGTATAGGAATCTATTTTGAAGCTTAATTTTGTCTTCAAAGTGTGTTATTTGAGAGGATTGGTGAAGGTGAATTGTGTATGTTCAGGTGACTTGATCAATGTGTAGACTTGGCCCAGTGTTATTGACTCACTGCCAGTATGTACTCGCTCTGTGCAGGGCTCCCCCTCGCCTGCCAAAAGCCGCCATTTCTCTCCTCCCCTCGTCACTCACAGGGAAAGTTTGTGGTTACATTTCTGCCAAAAGCGGCCCTATATCTCTGGCTCTTTACTGGGTAACGTAGGACTGTGTGAAGTCACCTGAAAATGTACAATTCTGCCTGCACCAATCTCTCAAATAAACCTAATTTCAGACAGACATGAGTACAGTTTAACATAACGGAAGAGATATTTTCAATCAATTCAATACCAAATGTACTCAGATATATATACCCAGTATTGACCATTATTTCTGCTTTAGTCCCATTTACTAAATGTGTAGAGCTGCCGATTGTACATCTTCTGACCGCCTGACCCAACCACACTATATACATTATGATATACATCCTGGGTAATGTACACCCATTCAATATTAATACCAGCGTCCATCTTGTTATTCCTCCAGGAGGCACTAAGCGTCCATCATTCTATCGATTATCTGTAATTTCCATTTGCTGGATTTGTGGAGAAATGGACGAGTGGGTGGATTATTGTGAGACGGCCATTAGTACCGACCCGTCACATCCTCCCTAGGCAGGCCCTATACTCCGCAACCAGTTTCTACGTACTAGTATGGGGTAACTCATTGCGGAATAGAGGGCCTGCCTAGGGAGGATGACCCGTCATAGAGATGCAGCCAGTGCCTTCCGGGCTACACATGTGCTACCTAACCAGTCCAGGCCCAAACCCTCAGATCAGATAAGAATGGTATGTCAGTGATTGGACGCCTATTTCGCTAATCAGTTTCCTGGTCTAGGACTAGGTGTTCCAGTGGGATTTTGTGGTTTGGAGCGAGCAGCTTTCCCTCAGTTTGGAGGGACTCTCTCATTTCTGAGCCTAGACTGTAAAGCAATGATTGATTGATCCACTATTACCATGTAGTCAGTATATCATGGATTGACGTGTTTGGTATATATAACATGTCTCCTGATCCCTCCTGGTATCTTATGTAACTTATGTAATACCCTCCGCGTACTATCTCAGTTAATGACTATTCTATACTAAGTGTGTACCATGCTCTATACCCTTATGTATCATGGTGCGCTATTATTACACACGCAGGAAGGTTATATAGCTGTCATTGCTTTATGTCATGTTTTATCACATACGCATTTGATATACAACAGTGTCTCTAGGGCCAAATACAAACTAGGTGTATTTCCGATGTACAACCGCCCCCCATCCCCTCCCTAGTTGTACGCCCTTTCCCGCGTACTTAGTAAGTAGCAAGGTATAGGGTTGATGGTTCGCTCCTCCCCCCCCCCCCCATCATAGAAAAACCTACCCTACCTTTAAAAAAATGACCTTGCAGAGTTTTTTGTCCGACAAAAAGCTAATTAAGTTACCAAAGCCAGATCGTATGTATAGTAGTAGCTGCCATTGATTATACGCATGTAAAGAACCATTGCTAATTTTTAAAAAGAGCAGGGCATTGTATCCCGTTAGCGCGTTTCCTATCTCGCCCTGATAGGTCCAAATAAACACGAAAGTACGGTGTTAAAACAGGGTGTACAGCAACCGATTCACATTGAAAACTCTTTTCACACAAGAAAGTGAGTGCCAGTACCAAATTTTGGTTGGCGGAAATCCCTTGCATTAATAGAGGGAAAGTAATCAATTTTGTTTCATGAATTGAAACAGTAATTGATTCATAAAAATCCATTTCAGAGAGGAAAGCTTCCCTTTTGTAACCGTCCCTCTCCGGTCTTCCAATTGAAACCCATTTTGTTTTGCATGACATCTTAAAAGATGTCAATTTTTGCAACTGATGGATCGACAATTCATCGACAGCCAACATTCAATGAGACTTTAAATAGTTCTATGTGAGAATAGAAGTGGACGTGCTTTTGAAAGCTGTAAAGCACCAACTGAACTGTTACTGCAAAAAAGAGCCACTAATGAAATACTGAGTTGGCCCTTTTCCCAACAAAACTGGCTCTTGCATGGACCATGTTTCTCGGTTTAAATTTAGAGGGGAAAAAGTTTTGCGATTCCAACATTTTCAGTTTGTTTTCTGGTGATGTATGTTCGATCCTGGACACATTTTATGCTGAATGCCTATTCAGACGTGGATATATTCTTTTCATGGTATCACAGTTGTCCATCATCGCGCCCCCTCCCACCCCCACCCCCAAAGCCATTATTTAAGAATTTAAATTAAACAAGCTAAATTGAAGGTATTTTATGAATCTGAAGAGAAAAATTGTTCAAAAGGCTGCGAACATTGTCAAAACTGGCCGTTTTCATCATAACTGAAGATCGTTTTTGGTAGATAGTATCCAGGGGACACATCCACTCTTGAGAGAGTTCGACAAAGTGGAGCATAATACAGCAATGTTGTGCATTGCGTGTTCAGAGGCCGTGTATATGTACAAGTCTGGTAATTAGGCCGTTATTAATCACCTTTATTAGACCACTTAGTGGTGCAGGCAATGTTGTACCGGGAATACATACAGTGTGCTTTCAGCGAAACCATTCAATGAGACTAAGACATCTAGCTGTCCGTAACCAGCTGGTAAAACAATACACTCGTTATTCCTACATTTACACCGGATAATAATAATAATGCACGGACAGATGGTATTCCCTTATGTTTTGTTGCCATTTTATATCTTTGTAATACAGATTTAAAGCTGCAGTCTTAGCTATTAATAATACAACATGATCAAATCTGAACAAGTGTACTCCTTGTTGGACCTATCTAGGATTGAAGTTATCAATTTTCCTGTTGTATGTTTATGCTTAGAAGTTTTCTCTAAGGTTTATGCAAGTATTTGAAGTTGAATCGGCCAAACTAACGACCGCCGATAATAAGCGGAAACCACCGCAGCAAAGTATTTCCGCGGCTCACTGAAATATATAAAAGCAGTCTTTTTTGAAGCCAAGATCAATACGCTGAAAAAAATATGCACAATTTTGGTCAAACGACTTCAGAATAAGTAGGAAAAGAACAGAACAAAAGTGAAAAAACAATCTTTAGTTTTCTATGGATGTTAGCATTCTATAGAGAGTGGTTGCACAGTAGTAGACCCAGAAGGTGGACTTTAGCCTAGCTAGACCATATAGTACACCAGCCAGGTAGTCGCTAATGACTCTGTCTGACCTAGATGGAGTTATGTTTTGATAATTACCATGGCAACGTCTCGATTCCTCCAGGGTTAAGATTACCTGAGGTAGATAGGGTAACCTCAGGTAGCTAGGCCGGTGATGGGAATACACTACGTAATAATAGCTGATAGTATTTACCTTTACCCAGGTGAAAAGAGAAAGATGATATATATTACTGCTGCACAGGGGGGTTATCATTCAGGTTTTTTTTGGAAAACTTCCAAAATTCCAAATTTCTTCAGAATTTTCAACAACAACTTTCTCGAAATCAGTTAATCTGATTGGTCAGAATTTTTAATATTTGGAATTCTCAAAATCTGATTATTTTGATCATTGAATCGTATGTTTTCTGATTCATTTTGGTCACATTTCTGTAATGGTAATCAAAACTGGCCTGTACAAATATTAGAAACAGAAAGAACCCCCTCCCCCTCCCTCTTGAAGATATTACATTATGGAAGGCTTGAGTGGCAATAGGCATTTACTTGTACCTATTACCTTGGTGCACTTGGTCCTGCAAACATCTTCATTGCGTTTATGCACTGAGTGTTTATCATTGCAGTACTAATGACGTCAGAGTGCTGCGTCTCTATCTTCTGTTTGAGACTATCTATTTACAGGTATAGTGGAGCGTTCAATGAAAAGAAATAGACCCATCCTGTTTTCATAAAGGTTCCAGAGATCATCCCTTAATAGATAAGAAACAAGTTAATGGAAAATATATTTATATATACGTCATCCAGTTAGTCTCTTGGGCCACTGAATAAAAAAAATGGGGGTTTCTATCCGGAAAAGTTGTATTTTATTCACGTTTTACTGAATAAAACAAAAATGCCCAGTCCTCTTTTGTGCAGATTTGATACACTCTTCGGAGGTTATATGCAGCAATTTTACCCCAGGAAAAAAGCAATAATCACCGAGGTAAAAAGGAAAAAGCTATCTAGTTCTCTGTCAGTAGGTGCAGTGTGACAGTAGTGGTAATTAGCGCATTTGCGGCTCCCTCATGGGATTAACTCTGGAATCCTTTGTTTTTAGGAGAGGGGTGAGGTTTAACGCTGGAGGGGGCGGGGTTTAACGCGAGAGGGGTGAGCTTTAACCCTTTGTCTTTAATCCTTACCCCTCTCATAATCTACAGATCATATTTAGTGTAAGAGCATTATCATATTAAGAAGATTAGGTAATGGGATTGTAGGTGGGGGGTGATAGGGATTAACATGACACGATTAAGTAACATTATTCATAAAAAACATATGTATTGATTGATTACGTATGCTTTTATTTAATTCTAAGAGCATTAGGTTTACAAAATGTGACATTTGAATAGTCATGATGACATTTGAATAAGTGTCAAGAGCTATTATCCTTCTTTCTTAACATGGATTGGACTAATAGACTTATCTAGTAATTGTTCTGTGACATGACTTGAACAACATAATCCGATAATACTGGATACACAATAGGTGTCAAGTGATTAAAGAGATGACAAGTCGATTATCTGGAGGAGATACATAATACACCTGCTAATGATTACATGCTTTACGACTATATAAGATAGGGGGTTTTCTTTCCAGAAACCATTAACTACAACGCATAATAACGGATATTCAAGACGCGCACATACACACTTTTCGGTGGATCGCTGGACTGCAGAATGAGATTTTTCCTCTAGGAATATACTATACATTCCGGAATACAATAACAAGTGGATTATATGCATATAGATTACAACGTTATCACCGATATTACAACATTACTTGAGATTATTGAGTAAGTACTTTAAGAGCGGATATACACACACCTACGTACACTAATCACGTACACTAACTTAACTACGCAAGACACACACACACACACACTACTTCTATTCATTCTTAACATGCTAAACAGTTTTGCTTGTTTTGTTTTGATGTTTTTTACTTAACTTTATCATCCAGCATAAACATGCACCATAAAATACATAGTCCAGCTATGATTTTAACTTTATATGTTTTAAGTGAGATAACACATACAGCATTATTACACAATATAACAAATACACACATCCATTTGTGTATGCATATATATATAGCACCGCTTGAACACATTTTTCAATTGTGAATAGCACCAATGATTATATGCTCCAACGTTTTTAATCTTGATGGCTGGATTACTCTTTTTGACTTCCTAAGTACGTGGAATGTATTTCTCATGACTTGATTCTTCAGACAGTTTGTTTGCTTTATTCTGAAAAAAGAGAAATGTATAATTATAGTATATTATATTTTACCATTTGTGTTTTTTTTTTTTGTTTTTTTAGGAATAAAAGATGGAACAGGAGGACAACCAGCATTTACCCTTTGGGTGTTATCACTGTCCTGCTCGTTTTTCTTCAAGAAAAGAATTAAATAACCATAAGCAAGAATGCGTGCATTATCGAAAGGAACGCACATGCGCAAAATGCGGTGGATATTATAAAACACCATTCAGCAAAAGGAGACATGAGCTGAAATGCGCTAAACCGTTATCACACAACACAGATTTACAAGTTTCGCCTTCCCACTCTTTTGACGACAGTCAACATTCACACGCATTACAGAATGTTACACATTCTCCCCCAATTCAATCGAGTGAGCAACAGAAAGACCATTCTAATCTACTTCTAAATGCTTCTTCACCTACACGCGGTAAATTACAATGTCATGATTGCAATGAATCATATCATAGTTGGGATAAATTATTTATTCATAGACGAGAAAAACATTCAAGTGCTCCACACCCAGATGATATTGACGACAACAGTTCGGACAACAACAGTGAATATGAGCATTTGTTTCCATTTCCGTTTTCATCAAATGCAGCCCCATGGATGAATGACAAAGGAGAAGTTGTGGATTCCGAACTCCAATCTTTATACCTTTCGAACCAGACAATTATACTAGCAGGACATGAAAAAGGACGTGTGAGAGGAGTATATAACTTTCCAGTGGATGATGTTATAGACCCGAGTTCTGTTTCTTCTTGTCTTAAAAAAGTCTACAACTATGAAACAGAAGCATTCAGGTTTAACATTTCTTTGGGACTGATTTTAAAACACAAGGAGACACAAGAAATGAGATATTTCACCCCATATCTCAATAACACGATTTTCAAGTTTCCGAGGACTGTATCGAATTCAAATCAACTGGGGAATGCTCTTGGTGCTTTAAACAACATTGATTTTTACGAGTGGGCAAGACTCACAAGACCAAACACAAAATGGGATGTTATGTACATTTCCAATGTGAATATTTTTGTATACCGATCTTCATATCGCATAGGTGCCCCAACATATTTGCCACAGTTTCTTGTTAACAAAAGATCTCTGAAACTTCTAAGGAAAAATAAGAAAGGTGTTGTTTACAAGGATAATATGTGTGTTTTTCGATGCTTGTTTCTTCATTTAACGAAGAATAATGAAGATGTTCGGGAAAATGCAGTTAACCAATATTATAACACATATCGACAATATACAAATGGGAAAGTTCCCCCATCCCCTAAATTGTTTGAAGGGATAGATTTGACGGACATAGACACATTTGAACGATGTTTTTCTGTAGGAGTTTACATTTTTTCGCTAAAGGAAGATAACTCCACAACCCTTATTAGGAAACCGTCTCCCGATATTTCATCGGTGATGTATCTAAATTTGCATGAAGGACATTTCAGCTACATAACAAACATTTCGGCATTTTCTCAGAAATATGTTTGTGAGATGTGCAATAGGCATTTTCCTATTCACAACAAACTTGTCTTGCACTCAGCTAAGTGTTTTAATAAAACTAGATTTAAATACCCAGGAAATGTGTACACTCCCCCATCCTCAATATTCGAACAACTTGAAGAAGTTGGGATATTTACGAATATGCAGAATAGACACTTTTCTTGGTTTTGTGTTTTTGATTTTGAAGCTATCTTAAATTCAAAGTTACAGAATACATGCACAGAAAGTCTAAAGTGGAAAGCGGAGCATGTACCCGTGTCTGTTAGCGTGTGCAGTAATGTTGAAGGTTTTTCTTTACCAAAATGTTTTGTTAACAAATCCCCCGCCAAATTAGTAAAGGATTTAGTTTCTTACCTAAAAGAAATATCTGGGAAGACTGAAATTATGGCGCGTGAAAAGTGGAGGACAGAGTTTGAAAGATTGGATGAAATGATTCTGTTATGGAAAGATAAACTTGAAGCAAAAATGAAAGAAGAAAATTCAAAAATTAAATATAGTGGAGAAAAGAAATTTGTTTCATTTTTAATGAATTTGAAAACAAAATTTGAAATGTACTGTTCTTCTTTACCCACGCTTGGGTTTAATTCTTCAAAGTATGATTTAAATCTTGTTAAGAAATATATTATACGAGAGTTGGATTTAGGGGTTGAGGACAGAAGGTATGGGAAGAGGAAACACAAATCTGCTACACCCACACGGAAAAAACGCAGAACTTCCTCAAACTGTTTTATACTAGATGCAGCTATATGTGCTGATGACTTGGATGAAAATACAGATTATGAGGAAGATTTTGAGGAAGATGAAGAAGAACAAACGGGGGTGATACATGATGATAGGGATTCTGATGAGTATGAGCATAATGAGAAAGAGGCCGAGACAATTAAGATGCTAGGGGAAGAAAGTGAAATGGATGACTCGCATGTCAAAGACAAGCGCAAATCATCTTTTACGATTAAGAAGGGGAATTCTTATACATGCATATCCACTGAAAATTTACGTTTCCTAGATATTTCGAATTTCCTAGCCCCAGGAACAAGCTATAGCGGGTTTTTAAAAGGGTATGGGATTGAAGAACAGAAGTCTTTCTTTCCATACGAATATTTGACAGAATTTGATAAACTAGATGATGCGTGTCTTCCACCATATGAATCTTTTTTTTCTACTCTTAAGAACTCAAACGTGCTTAACTCCGAGTATGAAAAATGGGAAACAGGGAGTCAGGAAAGTAGCGCACCAAACACAGGAGTGCAAAACTATTCAATGCTGCTTAATATTTGGGAAGAAAAAAATATGAAAACGCTTAAAGATTTTTTAATTCATTACAACAATTTGGATGTTTCCCCATTTGTGAAAGCAGTTGAAAAACTTCAGAAATTTTATTTTGACAAAGACATAGATGTTTTTAAAACAGCAATAAGTGTGCCAGGTATTGCTCGACAAATGATGTTTAGATCTTCCCGAAGAAAAAATATTTATTTCTCCAACTTTGGATCACTGGATGCTGATCTTTACCATACAATTCATCAGAATATAGTAGGAGGTCCATCTATTATTTTTACTCGACATCATAAAAAAGGGGAAACATTAATAAGAGGAGATCCTAGCAAACCTTGCGCTTCAATTCATGGGATGGATGCAAATGCTTTGTATCTACACTGCTTAGCAGAAAACCTTCCGTGCTACAACTATATACGAAGAGACAGATCAAATTCGTTTGCTCCTCAGCAAAGTTGGAAGTCATTGGCGATGTATTACTGGATGGATTGGATGGCTGAGAAAAGATCAACTAAAATATTACACAAATTAAACACAGGACGCGAATGTCGAATTGCTGGCTACTTAGTTGATGGATTGGACCCAACCACAAACACTGTATATGAAGTAAGAATTATGCGCATTAACACATTTAATTTTCCAACTTTAACATTACTTCATTAGCATGAAATTATAATTAGTATTTATATTGATATTTCATAAATTTGATATTTGTTGGACGATTTTTTCGTTGTTGCATTATATTCATCTAATATTTTTGTATGCATTAGTTTCAGGGTTGCTGGTGGCATGCTCACATAGCCTGCATGCCCCCCACTACCGATGAAAAGACACTTTCTAGAAGGACAAGAACATTAGAGCGAAAAAACTTTATCCGCAGTCTTGGTTATTCGATCGAGGAAGTTTATGAATGTGACTTTTACAATACAGCTTCGCAAGATGAACATTTGAGGAAATTGATTGATATGAATCAACCGTTTTTTTATCAAAAGCATAAAAAAGCAGTAAATAAGGACCAGATAATAGAAGGAGTTAAATCAGGGTTATTATATGGTTTATTGGAAGTTGATATTTCAATCCCTTCGCAATGGCCACGCGGACGAGAGAAGAAACTTACCCCATATGATTATTTTAAAGAATTTTCCCCACTTTTCTGCACAACTGACGTGCCTTTAGAATGTATTGGAGAGCATATGAAAAAATTTGTTTTTTCAACTCAATCTCAAGTAGCACCTGATACGAGGAGACTGCTTGTAGGAGGATTGGCTGCTGAAAGAATTCTTCTTTCATCTGAACTTCTACAGTGGTACCTTGAGCATGATCTTCTTGTTACAGAGATATACCAAGTTGTAGAATTTAAACCGATGAAATGTTTTAAAGAATTTGAACAAAGCGTGAGCATGGCTCGAAGAGCGGGCGATCTAAATCCTGAGTCATCAGTTGTTGCTGATACTTCAAAATTAATTGGGAACTCAGCCTTTGGATCGCTTATAATGGATAAGACAAAACATGAGAATGTTGTTTACACATGTAGCGAATCTGTTGCTCGCGCGAAAGTAACAGATCCACAATTTAAAGGTTTGACGGAGATTAGTTCTGATTGCTTTGAAATTCAGCTGGCAAAGAAATCAATAACACTTGATCTTCCCATTCACTTAGCATTCACGCTTTTACAAACTGCTAAAAAAAGAATGCTTTCTTTTTATTATGATTTTTTGGATGTATATATTGATAGAAGTGACTTCCAACTTTGCGAGATGGATACAGACTCTTTGTACGTAGCCTTTTCGAAGAATACAATGGAAGAATGTGTGAAGAAAACATTGACTAAAAAGTTTGAAGACAGCTTGTATAACAAGTGTGGACAGTCTCATTGTGCAGACGAGAACACTTGGTTTCCAAGAAGATGTTGTATGGAACATGCAAAGTTTGATAAGCGAACAGTAGGCTTGTTTAAAAAGGAAGCATCAGGAACAGAAATGATTTGCTTATGTTCTAAAACATACTTTTTAAAAGGAGAAGGGGAGGGAGATAAAATGAGTGCAAAGGGAGTGAATAAGTCTAGACTATTAAACCCCGAAGTGCTTTATAAAGAATGTCTCAACTCCAAATCATTTCAGACAGTTGTAAATACTGGCTTTCGAGCAAGAGAAAGTTCTATTTTCTCATATGAGCAGAAGAAAATTGGGTTTTCTTACTTTTATTGCAAGCGTGAAGTTGCCTCTGATGGTATTAACACTTCTCCACTGAACCTTCTCTTAACGCCATATGATCGAAACATATTCATTATGGAAAATGCCACATCCCCTTTATCAATAGAACACTTACAAATAATTGAAAAGGGGGGTATCATGTTTAAGTCTGTGGAGCATCTTTTCCAGTATGAAAAAGCAGTATTCCATAAAAATAAAATGATTGTTGAAAGGTTAAAAAAATCATTTGTTTTTTCCGACTCTTTAAAAAGCAAGCGCAAACTATATGCAGAATCATACGAATGGAGTAAAATAAAAGACAGTGTGATGAAGGATTGCTTATTTTTAAAATTAAAATTCAATCCTTCTATTCAGCACATTCTTTGCATTCTTCGAGGGAAGCAAATAATATACCCAGGTACAGAAGCAAACAAGTACTGGAGCTCTGGTGTTTCATACTGCGTTTCAAGATCTATGAAGCCTTCTTTCTATCCTGGAGGGAATTGCCTTGGGCGACTGTGGGAGGAGCTAAGGGATGGATTGCTAGCTGCTATTGGTGATTAGTGCTTAATATTTGTTTGACGTATTCGATTGGATAATATGCATGACCCTGCTTACATGTAAATAAATGATTGTACATAACTTGAATTTAGTGTTTGCGTTATCATTGCGCTTGTATCACTTAAAAAACGCACGACATAACAATGGAAGTTAATGCAAGTCCTTTATTCATAGCACCAACAAGTATTGGAATAGCTGGTGTTTCAGGAAGTGGGAAAACAACTCTTCTTTTTAAAATACTGTCTAAAAGGAATGAACTTTTTTCTAAAGACACACATAATATACTATTTTGCTATGCAGTATGGCAAAAAGCATACGATGAAGAAAAACAGAACAAATCGATAACTTTCTATGAAGGATTACCAACAGAACAACAGGTTAGAGAATTTGCGAGTGAACAAGAGCATGTGATAATTGTTATAGATGATTTAATGGAAGAGCTAGTAAACGACCCTGGAGCAGAGAAACTATTTACGAGAACATCCCACCACTTTAATGCTAGCATAATTTACATCGTTCAAAATGTTTTTGAACAGGGAAAAAAATCTCGAAGCATTAGTATTAATACGCACTATTTCATTCTTATGAAGAATACTCGTGATGTGAATCAAGTATCAGTTCTTGCACGTCAAACAGGAATGGGAGAGCGACTTAAGGAAGCATATAAAGAAGCAGTAATAAACACACAGTATGGACATTTGCTTGTAGATTTAAGCCCACACCAACAAGCTAACCCAATTGATCTAAGGCTTAAAACAAATATTGTTGATGATGATGTAATAGCATTTGTCCCAATTCACAGCTAGAAAATCAGTTCGTACTGCTGCGTCCATCTCATTTGCTGTATACCCGCGCAAGAGACATGACTGATAATATCCAGAGGGAGAAGTGCTATATAAGACTACTGCTTACAACAGAAAGTAGACTTCAAGCGAAAGGATTGATATACACAGCTACGCGCTCTCAAGTTAAACTACTGTGTGAAATATCGGCTAATATAAATCTACTCCCACTTTCTCCTGAAGTCGAGAAAAAGATAAAAAAATATCGTGGTTTTCTCTCAAAGTTAGGAAAGCCACGTCAATGCAAGAAAAAACAACTTTTGATAATACAAGATAATTGCACGACTTTTTTATATATAATAAGCTTGGTGAAACAAGAGCTTAAGGAAGTATTACTATGAAGTATACAAGGAAAGTTGTCATTATACCTTATGATAAATACCAACGAATGAATGACACAATTGCAGATGCAACAAAAAATATTGATCATGATCATAAGTCGCATAATAATAATGTTAAACACATACCAGTCCAAACTACGGATCCAACACTACATCTCCAATCTTCTCCTACTCGCATTTCAGCGGACGACTCATCCTTGATCTCTGGAAAATTAGAAACACGAAATAAGCATGATGAAATAAACACAACTGCGGATTTTATAAAAAAAGAAGGAACTGGGCATGCTGCATCTACAAAAACACACATAAATAACTTCTCGGAATCAAACAAACTACATTCTTCTGTTCCTTCACCACCTCCAGGGAAACCCGACAAACAACCCGTAAACATTGAACGCATTTCTCCCCTTCTTTTAGATTCTAAGAAGAAGAAAATAAGCGAAAACAATCCGGGAAAAGTTGATAATACACCGAAAACATGGAAGAGTTTGTGGAAACCGCTGAAATAACTCAAACTCAAGATCCACAATTTTACAATAGTTTGGATGAACATATATCGAAACAAGAAAAAAAATATAGAGATTCAAATTCACAAACTGTATCAGACGATGAATTATATGACGTATTTTACGGATCTGACTCTCCTGCTGCTTTTTCGAGTCTTGAAAAAGTTTATAACGAAGTAAGGAAAAGAACACACAATCGTGTAAACAAAGAACACATAAAAAACTGGCTACTAAAACAAGATGCATATACTTTATTCACTCCTAGGTTGAAGCATTTTAAAAGACCCAGAGTTGTTGTATCAGATATTGATTATCAGTGGGACTCCGACACTTTGAATATGTCATTTTTTAAACAGAAAAATGATAATTTTGGTTTTATTTTATTACTGATTGATATTTTTAGTCATTTCATTTGGTGTAGAGGACTTAAAAACCTAACTGGGAGTGAGACGTCTAGAGCTCTTGAGTCTGTATTCGAAAACGTACACCCGAAGGTAATGAGAACAGACAAGGGAAGTGAGTTTAATAATTCTGTTGCAACAAAGGTATATGCAGCATATAACGTTCATCATTTCTCGACTACAAATGAAACGAAAGCAAATTTTGCTGAACGAGCTATACAAACATTAAGAGAAAGAATGCAAAAATTTCTAACATTTGCCCACTCTTTTCGCTGGATTGATAAATTACAAGATTTAACAGATGGGATTAATAATTCTTACCATACTACCATTGGTATGAGTCCCTCCCAGGCCCGTGTAACAGATAAGGGGATCCTATGGAAAAAACAGTACATTGAAAATGAAAGACCATATTTATGGAGCAAAATGGGCTTTGCGTTAAATATTGGGGATAAAGTAAGATTAAGTTATAAACCAACAACATTTGAGCGTAGGTATGATGAAAAATATACAAAAGAAATATTTATAATCACAGATCGGAAAGTCCAACAACAGACCCCAGTTTATGAAATAAAGTCATGGGGGAATGAACCTATTCTCGGAACATTTTATGAAGAAGAGTTACAACTTGTGATTGTTACTGATGATACACTATATCAAGTGGAATATATTGAAAATGAGAGGGTTAATGAGAATGGTGAAAGGGAAGTGTTGGTGAAATGGCTGGGATTTCCAGAAAGTGAAAAAACATGGACTCTTAAATCGAATGTTGTTGATTTTGAAAATGAGGATGAACTAGTTCCAGAAATTCAAAAAAATACAAAAAGCGCTCAGAGCAAAAAAAGAAAACATCCAACACATGAACCTAAACTTGGTAATAAAAAGAAACGAAAAGGACAACAAAAAACAAATGTTAAGGAGCATAAAGAACAAGAACAAGAACACAAAATCAGCAGTCGGCGTGAAGGTTTGAGACCCAGAAAAACAAAATAAAAGACACACGCATTACAATGATGCTCATCAGTTATATAGAAACGTTCATGAGTGTCGGACATACAGTTGTGAACTAGCAAACAAAAAAAACCAAAAAAACCAGAAAACATGTACATATTTGCATCATCGTTGGATTCAATCGATCAATTCCCAAACAATTCTGCACTTGACTTTACATTTGCGCTGGATAAGACTTTATACTTGGAAGGAATATGGGAATGCGCATTAATTGACTTTTTTGTGGAAGATGAGCGTGGCAATTTGTTTTTACATGATGTTTTTACTGATGTTGATTGGAAAGAAGAAACAAGTGAATCAAGAAGAGAAATAATTGAGGAAGTAGATCAACAAGGGAAAGAAAGCGCAAACATTTCCAGGCATGTTAAGCGACGTGTGCAGGAAACTAAAATATATAAAAACCACTCATTTTACATTTTATGTGATCTGGTGCAACCCAGTTACGTTTATGGAAATTATGCTCCTGTTTTAAATGTAGCTAACTCGTCATTCGTGGTTAACATGAGTCCATTATACATCCCTGTTTTCAGAAAGGTTGTGCAAAACATCAGGGTGTATATAAAGTCAGATGTAGCGGGGGGAGAGTCATTACTCCGTGCTTTTAAGACAAGGTGTGCACTTCACTTGCGACGACGAGACAGCGTGTCGAGATAATATTCATTGGAGAAACATGGCACTTATCCCATATACTGCATCAGCTGAAAAGTGGAAAAAACATTACCAAGACATCATTAATCAAAAATCTAAAATAAGACAAGGAGTATATACTCTTCAAGGATCAAAACCAACGAAAGTTGAAAAACAGAACCCTGTTACTTTAATATCTAACGTGGCACAGACTCTAAACCAGACAAAGGTGTTAGCGAAGGAAGAGGCTTTACACGAGGATGGAAGCAAAAGGTTGGAGATGATAGTGCATCCCACAATGCCTCAAAAAGGGAAAGCAAAGAGTTCGGGAGCTATAAGTTTCCTAAATTCTGTTAAAGCTCGCCATTCTTTAACCGCAAGCGGGAAAGGAACAACGCCAAAAAGGAAACGAGCTACCAAACCAACTCCAGCTGAAAGCAAGAAAAGGAAGAAGACAAAGAAAGACGATTAACATAAACTAAGCAATGGAGTATATGCGAGAAAATTTTGTGGAATCTCATTCAGAAGAGTTGGATCTTTTTTCTCCAGTTAATGTTGATGCGGCTGTTAGGCATAGAGAAATTCGCACATACAGACCACAATCATCGCTTACAACAGGGTCGGCTATTCAGTTCTATGTTAGTGGTTCATCAGGTGAATATTTATCTTTAAAAGACAGTACGGTTTGTGTGAGATTATGTATAGAAAATGCAGACACTAATGCTCCAATCGATCACACTGATGCTAATGTAGCGTTAGCGAATCTTAGTCTTTCCTCTCTTTTCCGACAAGTCGAAGTCCTTATTAATGATCAACCAACGTCTCCCGGAGTAGGACTAAACTATGCACAGAAAGCATTTATGCAGTGTGTTATGGATACAACTGCAGAGTTTCGAGATACAACAATGTTCACAGAGGGCTATTGTGCAGATGCTGGAAACTTAGACTCATTTCAAATCGGGGCAGAAGGTTCAAACATTGGGTTTAAAAAAAGACAACAGTGGACAGCTGGTGGGAAGGAAGTGGAGTTTGAAGGCCCTATCCACCTTGGGATTTGTGAGCAGCAAAAACCAATAATTAACGGAGTTCCAGTCAAAATAATTCTTCATCAAAGCGAGGATCAGTTTAGACTGTTAGTTGGTGAACCTAGTGCTAAATACTTGAAATCAAAACGTACTAAAAGAAATGCTGGGGGAGAAGAGGATGAGGAAGAAGAAGAAGAAGAAGAAATGCAAGAAGAAGAAGATCAACAGGAACATTCCAATAAAGACAAAAATACTTTTGGATTTCCTCAAAGAGAAAAAAGATATAGAGTTGTGATCAAAGACGTTGTGTTTAAAGCTTGTCACATTCAACTGCATCATGATGTTATGCTGGCTCATAATGAAATTTTAAAAGAACACAAAGCTGTGTACCCATTTACGCGTGAGGATGTAAGAACATACACAATTCCAGCGGGCTCAAGCGAATGGGTACAAAACAATATTCTAATGGATGCTGTGCCTGAATCTGTTCTGATATGTTTTGTCGAGTCAGATAGAGTTACAGGGAACATTCGAAAAAACCCATACAATTTTGCAAATTTCAACATTTGGGAAATTGGATTTTATATCGATGGGAAGAGTGTGCCAGGAGATAGTATTAAATGTGATTTTGAAAATAACAACTACATTCAAGCATATCGATCTATAAAAAACAAAAATAACTCAACTTTCTGTTCTTACTACACATACAAAAGAGGGCATGCATTTTTTAACTTCCAAATTTCAAATCCCTGTCCTAACACAACACCACTTATCCGTAAAGGACAAACACAAATAATGGTAAGATTTAAAAAACCTACAAGTCAATCAATAACAGCATTCGTATACTGCAAAACATATGCGCAAATGGAAATAGATTCTGTTCGAAATGTTAAGGTTGTTTAACAGCAAATACAATGCTGTGTATATACATGTATGTTTGCATAATAAAGTTAAGAAACAACATAATGAAAAAATAAATAAATAAATACATACCTCTGATGTTCCAGAAACGGATGCGCTCATTTCACTCAAGTTGTATATTGTGTCGCTAGATCCACATTCTTCCACATTAGCACCAGCAAGTAGAAGAGATTGTTGTTGTGATTTGCGTCTGCTTGCGGGGGGTGTTTGTTTGCTGCAACACTAATGATAAAAAACAAGTAAATAAATAAACATTATATGCTTTATCATTGATTCATTCATTCATTCATTAGTGCACACTTACAAGGATATGTGAAATGTATACTGCAAATGTGTTTAACAAAATGTATGACTTGCGATGAAATAAAATTATTGTTTTACAAAAGAATAAGTGTTTGTTATATATAGGTATATACATATATATGTATGTAATTATATTGTTTGTATATCCTTCTTACTTTATTTCGTGGTTCATGTATGCATTGGGTGTATATGCAATATGCACAGAAACTCAAAGTTAGGACTATCACAAGGGTTATCAACGATACGAAAGTAAGCTTGAGCTGGTTCGAGTCCATATCCATCCACCATTCATGATGTAGTTCTTGATCATTAGACATAGATGACATTGTGCTCCACCCATCACCAAAGTTTAGGTTAAATATGGAGGACTCTGAGTTCGATGAAGAAGTTGAAAATGCATCACTGTTTTCATCTAGCGCAAATAAATCCCCATCATTATTATCATCATCATTATCATCATCATCATCATCATCATCGAAATCGCTCCCATATTCACTATAATCGTCGTCATCTCCATCATTACGATCTTGCGCAAGGGCTGGGTACAGGTCTTCTAAAATTAAAATACAAAACTATAGGCAAAATATATATTAACTAGATGAATTGTCTACAATACTGTACGGTGATTATTATGCATGATTGGGAGCATGCATGAAAGCAGTTGTTTGAAAATATTTCATAATTATTTTCAACCAATCTGAGCACCAGATGTATATGTGTCAGAGTCTATATGTCCCATCGACTATAGATGCAGCTCTGGACTTATAAGATCCAAGACCCGCTTGCAAAAATAACCCTAAACCTAACACTTTCACTCAAATATACTGAAAAAGTAAACATGCGTTTCATAGAACACTTCTCTCCCTGCTAAATATAACGTAATAATATGACTAGCAGATGTTAATCAATCGATTGGGATTAATAGTATGCATCATTAATCATAGAACACAAGAATAAATAAGTCATACCCTGATTTTGTGTTGCGATGAAAGCTGGCGCCAAAACAGTCACTAGTCGAGTCCAGACAGATGTGGGTGGTTTCTCCGTCGCTAGATCTTTCCCGATTTTGCGCTGCTTATGTGTTCCCCTTACATGTCCTATCTTACAGTCAGAATATATGTCGTATCTAGACACTTTCGGCAAAGTTTTGCAATTAAATGATAGTTTTTGGTAGCGAAGGTCAAGGGTGCGGAGGTTCATGAACTGACTAAAATATCGCTTCCTGAACTCTGTTATGTATGAATTCACGAGCACGAGTTTCCTTACTTTCTTGCTGTCCCGCAAAATCCTTATCGGAAGACCGACATTGCTGCAGGTTACGGTGTCCCCTTGGCAAAAACATTCTCCTTCGTTCTCCCCACACTCAAAAAGTTCATGCTTAAATGCTTTTGTGTAAATTCCATAAAGAACTAATGTTAAAAACACCACGAGGTGGACGTGTGTGTGCGCCATTTTCGTTGATAAGATCTCGCGCCTACTTCCGGTGTATCATATAAAATCTCCTACTTTGTTATTGATTAATTTGCGTAGTATATATAGGTATGTGTAAAATCCCTTTCTCATAAACACATAAATAATAATGAAAACAAATATGACCCATGTTCATCAATCAAAATGAGAGAATAGCTCAAGTTTTTGAAACATGTCAGTGGCGCACATTCGTATTAGGGCAAGCCATTCGCACACCGTACGTGTAAACAAAGATGGCGGGGGGTTCAAAACATTAGGTTTCTGAGAAACGAAGGGTTGTTCTCACATAACACGCACACCCCCAGTATACAGTTCGGGAAAATAGCGTGGAAACTACATAAACGGTGTGTCTGTCAATTTCTTTTATTATAAGACTTATCAACATGTTTAAGAAGGGGGCAGCTGTATGTGCCAGCGTAATTTGCGTGTCGCGGATAACGTGTCATAGACTAAGTACTCATAAGTACGTAAGCGTTCGGTGATATATGTCCAGCTGGAAATGACAGGGAAACGATTACTGGGAAAGAGTCTTATGTGCAGGATAGACGAGACATAACATAAAGAGATTATCCCAATTGCAATATATCAACTCTCAAACGATTAAAGATACACATGTAAATATGTATAATCCCTTTGGTTCTTCATATTTGTAACTATGTCTAACTTGAAACAAACAACAGGGAATGAACGATCTGCTAAGCACTTCTCTATCTTTCAAGTATGGTAGTCCCATTAACAATTTGTATGAAAAAAACGGTGTTGTGGAATTATCCCGTAGTGACCCAATTATAATCCCCCCATATGTTTGTCAATCAATCAGTCTCCATATAAACTACATGTAAACATATACTAACCCCCCTGTGCTCTTCTATAAACCGTATAACAGCGGTTGTTTTCTGATGTCAGACAAAACACATGCTTTTGCTGGCACTTCAAAAAATGGATTAAAAAAAAGATTAATGGGACGTGTGTCGTGCACCCCTTTGAAAGTGCATGGGTGTTATAATGTTATATGTGAGAGCAGATATTATATGGATTAGTACATAAAATATGAAAGTGTTTAAAAGGGGGGAATGGAAAATATTGAGGCAGTTACTTCTGTACGCTCGACCGTAAAGCAGTAATACATTGACCCATACATATCCACTCTCTCACATCAAACTTGGACTATAAAACATACCTGTTTTATTCTTACATCTTTTGGATTGAAAGGAAAACTTCAAAAAATTAATATGGCTAACCAATCATTTAATGAAGAACATTTCACCAGAAATGTACAACTAGTAAGCGGACTACAACAGCTACGGTAAGTGTATTTATTTTGCATTTGTTATTGCTGTTTTGTTTATGTTTGTTGTTTGTTTTGTTGTTTTTTTTGTTTTTTTTTGTTTTGTTTTTTTTTTTATTTATTTATACTTACATACGCACATATGCGTATATATTTATATATGAATATATATGTGTGTGTGTGATTTATGAGTCGTGAGGATATATATGTTGTAGTGAAGATATGTTGTGTATGATGTATATGGTATGCAAGCAATATATATGTATACATATTTATTATTATTCGTATATCCATATATGTATATATTAATAGGATACAAGTGTATTGTTTACTTTATAGTATAGTTCAAAGAAAATTAGTTTTGTTGTATATATATATATATATATATACTAATGTTGATATATTTGTTTTCATGGTAATGTTTATTTTCCAATCAAATTAAGAACATATTTTTTACTTCTTCATTACTCAGAAATGACATCACGGACACATTCTCCGCAATAAAGCTGTATGCGGACAGTCAAATTGACCACATAATCCAAGTGGCTCGAATGACTCAGTATGACAGCATGGTGATCATGGATCGAATGCAATCATCGCTTGAGGCAAGAGCCACATCTGTAATTTCACAACTATTGGATGACATGCAAGTGTACACTCGAATGAATGCAGTACAAGCACCTGTAAACATCAATGCACCCGTCGATTCGATTACAGACACAGTTATACCAGTAATGTGGGATACATCTGCACAACCAGTCCCATCAACTTCTACAAACGTTAATGCTACTACAGCATTACAACCACTTTCCCCAATTCCTTCAACATCCAGTTTTCTTCCTCCTCCCCCAGCTCCAAGGCCCTCTCGTACAAACTCGACCCTATCCCACGTACCTATTTCCCATCCTGTTCCTTCACCTCTTTCAATCTCTGCTTTTACTTCTCCACCTCATTTTCCCACCATGCACTCATTCCAATCTCCTCAACGCTCTCATCCCCAATACCCAACTTTCAACTCCTGCCCAAGCACATTAAATACTCCCCCAGCTCCCATTTGTTCTCCTCTAGCACCCACTCCATCGACGAGCGGGTATGAAGGATTTACCTCTATACTCTGCTCTACATCTCCACCTCATTCCCCTTCCATATCAATAGCTTCTGAATTACCAAATATTTCTCCCACATGTGTGGATAATGAAGTCGCAAGCTCGCCTATTTATTTTTCCCCACTCTCATCCACAGACGATATTATTCACTGTTCGTCTTCTTCTTCTTCTTGCTCTTCAAATTCTGCTTCTCCTGTGCATGGAGAAGCAGAAGATGAAGAAGATATTTTCCCTATAATAATGGCCGCAGTAGGTTTACCTCCTCTCATTACAAATTTTTCCGACGATGAGATGAATACAATTGAGAATATTCTCAATGAAACTTCAAGTGATATTCTCTCAATTCCCTCCCCGTACAATTTTCCTTCGTCCCCATCCGTCAGTTTGCTTCCCCCTAACTCATTACCTCTTCATGGAGCTTGTATAAAATACTCTCCCCCAACATCCCCCATTTCAATAGTTGATGTGGATAGTTATGTTTCTTCTCACCCTCCCCATTTCTCTTCCGATAATGAGAGTTGTTCAGACTCTCAAATTTCTATTCTGGATATTCTTTCTTCCCCTGAATACTCTACTCAAATAAACCCACCAACACCCCAACCAACCACCTCTCAATATTCTACAATGGAGGAAAATGTTATTTCACTGGTGCAATCTCCTTCATCTGCGTGCATCGAAAACACAAACAAAAGACGAAGGACAGACGCAGATGAGCAATCGAAGAAAAGAAAAGTTGCGTTATAAACGTATGTATGACAGTACTATTTTTTTATTTTGTTTTAGTTTGCAAATTATTACTATTCGTATGCAATTATACTATTAAATTTACATTAATCAAAGACCATGTTCAATAATGCAAGTTTGTTAATTATATTGTATTACTTATTTTACCCATTCATGTAAATGATCCATTTAATATACGATATATATTTAGTAATTTGTTTCTATTCATTATATTTTTCAGATATCGAATGATTTCTCCCGACTGTAACGCTTGAATTTGTGGGGAATATATCCAACCGAATCACTTAACTTCATGGAAAAATAAACATCCGTTTGTACGAACGCGTATATATATATATATATATATTTTCATATTTACTGCATGTACATGCTATGTATCATATTAAGTTATTTTAAAGGAGTTGATTTTATTGTATACTGCTGCATATATTTATGACTCAATGTGTGAGTGTGTGAAAGAAAAATGTACAAGAACTGAACAAGTTATATTGTAAATAAACCAACAAGTCACAAAATCTTTGTTTGTTTTCACTCTTTCAGTTTTATTCATTCTGTCTCTTTTTTGTGGGAATTTTACATATTCCCATTTCAAATAGTAATATACACATATTCATGATGCATGTAAACTTTTAATACAAATGCATATTATAACTTAGACTACACAACAACAACAATAATAATAAAACACATAATGCTCTTTTGTACAAAATAATAGTATATTTTTAAAGCAGGGATAATGAAACAACGCATCAAGAAATCATAGTATATCGAGTTGAAAGTCTAAATCCAAATCATAATATAATAACAACGGTTTTGTTACAGTTTTTTGGGGCGTTTTATTTTTATCTTTTGTTCCCTGAATACAAATAATTTCTTTAGTAACATTATATCCACTCATACACGAATACATAATGACAAGTCTGCGTTTGCATAATTTTAAAACAGCTTTTATAATAAACTTGAAGCGATCCCAAAACATGGTAGATGAAATTAGTCTTTCGTTCTTCAGTGAATGATCCTATTTCTTGGGTTGTACTCCAAAGCGAAACACTTTCTTTCCAGTATGGCATTCGCACACGCAAATATGAATGGCTTCAAGTTTGCGTTTACATATATTCAAAATAGTTTTTATAATCATCTTCACCTCCAACCAAAACATGATTACGCAGTACTAGAAGTATACTTATTCGTCCTCTGTTAATACTCCTGTGCAGATGTGTGTAGGTGTGTGGGTGCGTCTATATCTCTATGTATGTGTAAAATAATACGTCCTACCACATCAACGATTGATCATCAACTAACTATATATACATAAAACCAACTACTTTAAATAAACCACCCAATAGGATTAACACCTGTAAGCCTAAAAGTCAAAGTCCTCTGGTGGTGGGAAGGGGTTGCATTCCAAACACTTTTGCTCTACTGAACACTCACACTCCGCGTCTGCTAATGTGCTCGCGTACTTTTCCTCTATTTCTCCCAAAACCTTTTGGAAAACAACTGATTCTGAACGATTTAGATGCACTCCTTTCTTGGTTGGTCTCATGTTTCCATCATCATCTTTGAAGTTGTGCCTTATATCTATTCCTCGCCATCCTGATTGGGATGTTAACATTAACCCACCACCCAAGTGGTATGAAAGGGTTTCTCCTTGAGCATCATCTGCATGGTTTGTTGAATACATCAATGTATGTTCGAATAGGCGAACAAGTTTGGCCATTCTGTAGTATGTGATACTAACCCCCTTTCTTGTTCTGAACTTCGCTCCATTTTGTCCAATCCCCCATCTTCTTAGATCAAAGCGTGGTTTGCCCATCCATGTTGAATGTTCTATGCGAAGCACATCAGATATATCGCATGCTACAAAAGGTTTATCTTGTATGGAGTGTGTGAGTGCGGCTGGTCTTTGGTCAAAGCGTTGATGTTGCATAGGGTAGACTGGAGAACGAGCAGTTTTAGCAACTGTGGAATTGTGGTTTGCAGATTGCGGGGGCAGCAAGCTTGTGGGAAAGAAAGGAGCTGAAGACTGAGTAAACGTTGCTTGTTGAGAAGCATTTCGTCGACTCGGAGAGGTTGTGGGGGAATGACTGGTCGATGATTTGTATGAAGTGGTGTATGGGGATGCATTTTCTCGAGGAGAAAAGTTTGATGGAAAATTTTCAAGGACTCCTGTAGTTGGAAAGCGTTGTAGTCCTGAAGTTTGTTCAAGTAAAGGGTTATCCCTTTCACTCTGTGTTACATGTGTGGGAATGGCAAACGAGTATTGTCTCGTATACCCGCTTGTGTTCTTTGTGTTTTGTTCGTGTTGGGTTAGTGTGTTTTCGTTCATGTGTGCTTCATTTCGATAGTTGTTTTGAGTTGAAGGGTGTGTGTGTTTGTTAGATGGAAGTAGTTTAGCATTTACTCTTTGCAGTTCAATCAGCAGACGCTCCTTTTCTCGAAGAAGAAACGCCTCAAACGGATCAGGGCCAGGCGGCTGTGTGTAGTTCTGTTTGTTTGTCTGAAAGTGAGAATATGAATAATCCTGAGCATGTTCTTGTTCCCCTGTCCTGATGGGTGGTGAATGTGGGATTGTGAAAGGAATCGGGGAAAATGAACATGGGAAGCTTGTTGGGAAGTTTGTGGAAAAGCTTACATTCCGAGCATCGCTGCTCTTGTGTGTAAAAGAACTCTCTCCCGTTCTCTTCTTTGCTGAAGGTAAACGCGGATCTGTCAAAGGTCTTTTCATCAGAAGTGTTGGGGAGGTAGGGGAAGAACTTGTTAATTCCCCTCCACCTGTGCTTAAATCTAGTGCACAATCGGTTCGATTCAAGTGTTGGTTATCGTTTGTGTTCGATGCACAACCTTCATCTGCTTCCTCTTTCTTTATATCAATAACAAGTTCATGGGGGTGTCCTTGGCTATCTTCTTCATCCCCACCTTCACAACCTGTATCAAAATCCAATTCCAATCCAGGTAGTGGGAGAGAAGAAACTTCATTCTCAAATTTCTGGAAAGTAGTGACATCATGCGTTTTTCCATCGTTGGAAAGTGTAGGAGAATCTTCCAATATGTTTACAATATCCGCAGGTTTATCCATAGACAAAGCCATGTCTATAAAAGCGGATACAAAATCACAAAGACTTGGAATAATAAATTGTTCCTCGATGTAAAGTATCGGTGTGTTCAGATAGAAGAGCGAGTTGTTGGCTGCTAGTAGTTGTGCAATGCTAGTAGTCGTGCAATGCTAGTAGTCGTGCAATGATGATGTGGAAGTCACCTAAACAACCTCTTATTTATACTCCTCCAGTAATCCCATGTCACTTTCCCACCTGCAAACTCTTTATGAATGCTATCCGGCTGTATGTCATCTTAGTATTAGTGTCTTAGTATTAGTGTCTAAACGTACCAAAATTAAATGGAATAAATCCTATTACTTCTTAATCTAAGATAATTCAAATAGTATGTATGCTAATCACCATATAAGTGTCACTATGTTTTTTATAATACCCATACTTATCATGTTATAATCGAAAGAACTGATACGTTATGAATAAAGGGATCAGAAATGTGACACTTCCTGAATAGTTGGATCATGTCGGATCATCTCTCATTCTCTTGAGATAAAAAACAAATACCTTACTAATACATGACAACTGACACTTTATGAAAGGAAGGATCAGAAAAGTGACACTTTATGAATAGTTGGATCATAACGGATCATCTCTCATGCTTAATATGTAACTATATCCCCTTCACCCCCCTCATATCAATCATTCAATAACATATATCAAATCACATAAGCTTATTACCCCCTGTATGTGAACTACTTAACCTCCTACTGATAATCCCTTAACTAAAAGACTTATTGACTTAAGAGTCTTATGGTAGTGGATTATGAGAGGGGTAAGGATTAAAGACAAAGGAATAATCCTCACCCCTCTCCTAAAGACAAAGGGTTTCCCCGTTAATCCCCTGAGGGAGCCGCAAATGCGCTAATTACCACTACTTGTGACAAGAGTTTAATATTAGTCCGGGTAATTCAAATTGAAATGTAGGTGTTATGTGATACATTGATTAGATATCTTGTAATGGAATCGTTAGATATCTTGTAATGGAATCATTAGATATCTTGCTCTTCTAGAATTTCTCATTAATCAGACGCCAAGAATATAGATCTGCCCAGGAGTGAGGTCAAAACAAATAGCTATGTTTCTGCTTATAGTAGCTGAACTAAAAGAGTTAATTACTCTTTTTTTTAAATAAAAAGAAATAGGAAACCACCTTCCAGGGACTGTATAAAATGTATATTTCTTGTTTTAAACTAGAACAATGTTTTATCAATTAGGCACGGTCAAAAGTGTGTTAGGTGAAACCCGGTATTCCTATATAGGGGGGCGGGGGTTTGAGGCGAGGGTAAACTAAAAACCTGATGTAGTATTTGGTTTTGAAGTCCGGCTCGAAAGAGAAAGAGAATGGAGACAGAGAGGGAGAGGGAGATGGGGCAGAGAAAGAGAGACACTAGCGTGTGTGTGTGGGGGGGGGGGGGAGGTAGAAGGACAGGAGGATGAGGAGATGTTGGTTGAGCCATAGTTAAATTGCACGATATCTGTGTGTGTCAGGCATGAGTAATCCAGGCAACATATCACAGGTTCACAGCCATTAGACTCCAGTACTTTTCAATCAATAATGTATCGAGCAAGACGTGAGTAATCCAGCTTTTATTGCAATGTCCTTTCAGCCACTAATATAACATATCCTCCTGGCTCCTGACTCCATCCTCCCCATCCACTTCCTCCTGTCCTGTCTCTATATCTAGATGAAGTCGCCTGAAAATGTACAATTCACATTCACCAATCCTCTCACAAACCCACGTTAAGACAAAAAGAGGTTCTAAATACAGTTTAACATAACCAAGCTGAGTTTTTGAAATATAATAATGATTTTTTTATTTTGCCAAGAAACTACAAGGTACAGAACAGGAGGTACATTTAATTGGAGTTAAAATCTGGTCTTCCTGTGTGTATGCCTATATGGGTAGGGTTAGGTTTTAGGAATAGGAAATATACTCACTCAGAAATACTTAGTATGGACCCCTTTTCAGTCTAATTTAACAGAATTGACTAAATTGTAGAGCTGCTGATTGTACATTTTCTAACGACTTGACATGAACGTGTGCTAATCTGGAACCAGTAAGGAAAACAACGATAGAAGATGGAGAATGAAGATGAATAAAAAGTTTGAAAGAATGAGGGTAGCATGTGGAGGAGGATGTATATATGTGGGTGAGGTAGGAATGATAGATAAGTGTGGATATATCGGCCATTGTTCATCATGTTCCACCACCATCAGTCAACCCCAGACAGACTGAAGTAGTTCAGGTGGGGCTGAACAAGTCATCAAACATTGAGTGATCGACTCCTCTACTACCCGGGATGGAGTCACACCACCAGCCCATCAGTACATCCATGCCGTGCTATACACACTCTACTAGCAACCCCATGTTGCACCCACCCCATGTTGTTCATAGACCCCAACCACACCGGTTCATATCCCATCTAAACAAATATATATATTCCATGTAGGGCCTATTCTATATATCTGTTGACTTATCATCGAGAGATAATATCCAGATTCTTCTGTGGCCGTTCTCGCACCCCTTTCTCCTATACTACTGCCCATGAGTACGGTATCTGGGTATGTGTGATAGAGCCTGATTAGAGATGTGGCTACTGGGGGTTCACTGGACTCACAATGGGACGGATAAGGGCAGGGAGAAAGGGAGAACATAACTAGCAATATATATCATGCTATACAGTAATACACGCATAGTTCAGATAAAACTGTATCTAATAGCCAACCGCCTGTACATAGAGAATACAGGCTATATAAATAATAACATAGAGAATACGGGCTATATAAATAATAACATAGAGAATACAGGCTATATAAATAATAACATAGAGAATACAGGCTATATAAATAAATAAGGCTATATAGATAATATACAAAAATACAGAAGGTTGGCTATATAAATAATATGCTAAAACCTGGTATCCACCTCACATCAAGGATGCATACTCCAAGGCCAGGAAAGTCATTAGCGCAGTAGGCGTCCAATCACTGACATTCCAATCCTACCTGATCTGAGAGGCTGTTGTGAGCTTAGACGGCTTGAGACTCTTAGTCTATGAAGAAGGAACTACTTGGGACTTTATTTATAGCGAATTAAAGCTTACAGAACAGGTCCTCTAAATGTAATTATAGCGATACATATTCACGACAGACCATGGCGCTAGGACCAGAGCTAGGACTAGATTAGATTAAAGACTCAATATGTGATGGGAGATGCATCGCCTTTCCTTTCTTTTTTTTCTAAGAGAGGGAGAGGGCGCCGAGGTTAAAGCGTCCGACAGAAAGGTTGTCCCTGATTGCAGTCTGTGCCTTGATATATCAGGCAATCATGAATGGTAGGCCAGTATATATATGGGTCAAGTCGCCAAAAAATGTACAATTCGCTATTCACCAACTCTCTCAATTAACCCCAGTTTAAGACAGAAATGGGGTTCAAATACAATTCATGTTCAACATATTTGAACAGATTTATTGAACCAATGCAGCACTCAGATATAGTATTTATAAGTTTCAGCCCAATTTAGCAGAATTTATTAAATGTGTAGAGCCGGCCATTGTACATTTTCCCACAATCTGACCCATGTATAGACTCCTAATCCAGCATGGCAACCACACAGCCCGGTCTGACTCATTAGCTAGAGTAGCACTGGGTGGGAACTTCTATTAATCATGAGAAGAAGCTTGCTGCATCGTTATTCAGATAACGGAACAAGGCGTCTTATGCCAAGGATTATACATACGCTGTCATAGTATAAATGTCTAGTCCCACTCCTAGTGCCTAAAGCCTCCCAAATAACTCCCATTCTGACATCAGTATTTTTGAAAACTTCAAAATATATCTATTATCCCGAAAGAGAAATTTACTTTTAAGGGTTTCTTGATTAGGAAAACTTGTGGTCCTCCTTTAATTAGCTTTTTTTTTTTTTAAATATTTAGAATGATTAGCCATTGTTAAAAGTGTTTTTTCCCTTATTGTAAGAATATGAAGCTGCATTACCAATGGGATAAAGAGTTAAAGTTGGTCAGAAATAGATGATAACTCATGCTGGCAGATAGAGAGTGTGTGTGATAAACTACTGGGTGCACCATCGTCACTCCCTGTCTACATATGCTCGTCTATAAAGACTCAGATATTGATCTCGCTTCTTTGAAATGAGGACTTTGGCCACGTGGACATCTCTCTGCCTCCTGCCCATCCGTTTGATTGGGGAGCACTTGAGGAAAGGGAAGACCAGGAAAGGGAGGGGGTGGGGGTGAAAGACAACCTCCTTCAATCTTAAGGACACAGTCTACCCCCCCCCCCCCTCCCCCACCCATACAGGCCTTTTCATCTACCACTTCATCCACCCTACCCACTGGTTCCATAATAGAATGGCTCAGGTCGTCAGAAATGTAAAATTCGCCTTCACCAATCCCCACAAATAACCCAAATTATGACAAAAAATTCGTTTAAATTACACTCATACAGTTATAACTGAACAGATTTTTTAAAATCAACTCAATGACAAATATATTCAGACTTATCTCATTTTTCAGCCTAATTTAGCAGATTTTGCTAAATGTGATGTGCTGTCGATTGTACATTTTCTGCCGAGCTGACCCTTATTCATTCTCCAGGTCGTCCCACTCTGTAGGCTGTAGCCCTGTCCACATCTCCTCCCTATCCTCCAACCCTAAGCCTCCCTATTCACCCAATTTACCCCCTTAGCCGCCATCTTTCTTCCATTTATCTAATTTTTACGCTCCAGTCTCCTTCATCTCATGGACCACCGGGCGTGTCCCTTTCTTCTTTGTAAAAGAAAAAAAAAGGTTCTTGGAAGGCGCCTTGTGGCTCTCGTGCCTACCCATAACCCCGATCTAGTCCTCGATTCTCTCTTCAATAAATTGTGTTACCGCAAGGCCATCGTATTATGTGGAACTGGGCGTACGAAAATGTACAGTCGGCAGCTCTAAACATTTAGTACATTTATTTATTTTTTTATTTAATTTCGGGCCAATATAATATTTAAACAGTTACAAAAAACGCATTAATCATAACATTCATGATTGTTTTCAAGAATTCTGCTAAATTAAGCTGAAATATGATAAATAGTAGATCTATTGTCATTTATGGAGCATATTTTGTTTTAGGTGGATTGAAATATCTGTTTGGTCATGTTGACATGTATTTTGAACCTCATTTGTGTCTGAAATTTGGGTTATTCGAGAGAATTTCTTTTTTAAATATCAGACTTTAAAATTCTCTAAACCGGGATGGGAGCGGGAGGGGGGTCACTATTTTTGAAGAAAAATAATCAATTGTCTCACCATGATGACCTTATTGCATTGCTGAAGACCAGCTGTTTCCATAATATTACACTGATTGCAGTACCACTGAGGGAACAATGATAATGACCTTGACAGCCTGGCATTGGAATACTGCCATAGGTGTTATTTATAGCTCAGCTAACATAGGCAGGTCTGATGTAACTACTTACCCAATACGTATCAATACCCGGTCGATGCCTAGTCAATAGCAGTAACCACCTTCAACCCTCATGCCTATACCAGTGCCACTGACCTTGCCCAATACTTCGTCGCACTGAGAGACATTGCCAAACACAAATGACTTGCTATTTCTGGAATCTCGTTCACTTAATGAACTATTATGTTGACTTGTCTGTGCCGTTAATGTGGCAGGCACGGGAAGTCGGCTGTTAAAGTGGACATTCTGCCAGGGACAAGGAGCAGGGTAATTGTCATTGAGTCAACTTTTGTAATTATTTCTAATTTTATAGTTTCAATTCGATTTTTACTTCTAATTCTTGTAATGTATATGTTGTATTCACTTGACAAACAATACTGTATAACAGTATTTATTTCTATTATTTCAACGTTTGGTTAAATAAGGCAAAATATCCCACTTTCTACAGTGTTCATACTACAGAGCATCAAAATCCTTGAAAGTCACTGAATTTTAAACAAAGGCATTGCAGAGTCGTTCCTATGGGGAAAATTGGGAAGAATTACAGAAAAGATATTAAAGTCATTACTGTATCAACTGTTGTGATGTGTGTTACTCAGGCCCTTGAAAATACTACATCCCTGGCGATGGCAGAGATCATTCCCAACCCAGGGCTTGATTCTACTAATCTATAGATGACTGCTCAAGGAAATCCTAGAAACAGTCATCCATGGATGGAGGATGGGCAGAAAAGTACGGAGCCTGTTTCTAGGATTGGTTGATTGGTGCTCTGGATATTGACTGCAACGTAACGACTCAGTCGACTGCAGGCCCAGTTTCTCAGCCAATCACTGAGCCTTAATCAATCACTTGGTGGCGTAACAGAACGCTAGATTAGCTCAACTGTGACGTCACATTATCGCAGACGTACACTTGAAGCTCTCTTAGATGGCATTATCGGGGGAGGCAAACCGATTTAATTAGATTCAGACAATTCAATCATTTTATTTCTCTAGCCGACATCTGGGTTAAGTCGTCAGAAAATGCACCTTTACCATTCCTCTCAAATATCCCAGACTTAAGAAAGAAATGCGGTTCAAAATACAGCTCAACATAACAGAACAGATCATTTGAATCAATGCAATACCGATCATATCAGATACCTAGTATAGATTTATCACTTTGGTGATTTCAGGTTTCACTTGGCAAATTATAGAAGCGTCGAGGAACCTCAATACAAACTCTAAATTAGCTGAATTTATTCAATGTGTAGAGCTGCCGATTGTACATTTCTTGACGACCTGACCTGATATATTGAATCTGTAAGTGTTGTGGACACCATTTAACCCATTTTATGAACGGTTTCCGTCACTTTTCCCCACACCTATCAAGTGGCCTTGGAACATTTTTCTATCGATTTTGCAAGTCGATTCCCATTCATTTTCTCCCCCACATTCGCTGATTGTTTTCAGTTCCTGGGCTTTAATTTTGTCAAGTGAATCCATTACTGGGTCGCCTCGTGCCTCTGTGCAGGCGTTTTCTTCTTGTCGTTTTTTCCTCGGATCTTTAATCGTGTCTTGATTGATTTTTTCCCCTCAAGAACTGATGAGGTGTATTTTGTATTGATTATGGTGCATTTCCTTGAGTCGTTATCGGGTTTGGGGTTTAAGGGAGTCTTTAAACGAAAGCACTTCAGTAAATATAGGCTACCTCTTATATTTGTCACGATGAATAGAATAGAATTGCGAATTCTTTATTTTGTCACTTTGGTAGATTGCAAAACTTATGAAGATAAAATAATTAATATAAGTTCATGCAAAAAGTGACAAAAAGGCTGCTACTAGGTCCCGGCTAATTTTAATGAAGAGATTTTTACCAGGAAGAACATTGATAAGTACAGTCTACTTGAGGTTAGATATATCTCTACAGTAAAGATTCTATAACTAAAATCACAGAGTGGCAAAGTTTTCAAAATGTGGGGACCTGACTAGCATCACTGCTGTTTAACGAGTTCTTTTTCTGATTTTGCCATGGCAATTTGGTGAGAAAACCCTTGGACTAATACTTCTCCTTCAATTCCACCTCAGGAAATTCAGACCTCACTCCACTTCATATATATTTTATCAGTTTCTTTTAATTGGTCCCAGACCACTCATATTTATAGCTCGAACCACTAAATAAGGCCCATAAACATTATGTTTCCAGACATCTCTCCAATTGAACCCTGATAGCTTTTTATTTTTTTATACGAGTTCTGAACAAGTATATATATTATCAGAGCTTACAATGTGGGGAAGGTTTTGGTACAACTGTCACTTTTTAGAAATTATGTTTGATGGTCAAGTTGCCATGGCAACTGTTTTTGAAAAATTTTGAAATTGTAAAAACATAAGGACCTTGTGGCAATCAAATCTCTCTCATTTGATGAAAAATTGATGAAAACTAATTTTATCTCTGCAAGTTGTGGTAAATAAATTTCCGCATCTGATGATATATCACATGTGTAATTCTGATATTGTCCCAAGGAATAAAAACAGTAGGAGTCGAGCGGCGAAATGGTAAAAAATGACCAATTTTGGCCTGGTTTGGGGAGACATTGAAGATGAGGAAACATCTTGTCTTTGATCAGAATGATAGACCTCCCAGATAATTTCATAAGGCTGATGTCCAAATTCCATTGAGGATATGATGTATTGTAGATATTGAATTCTCAAAAAATTAGCTCTAAGAAGAAATGAAATGAAATTTAACTATTGTAAATTCAATTGGAATACTAGTTAAAAGGCAAATATAGCCCAAAATATGGCCAGAGTGATGACATTACCAAATAAGGGAGCATAGTTAGGCTTAGTTGGTCGCCATGGTTACATCAGTGATTTTAATTAAGAAAAACAATTCAAATCTCAAGTATGGCTCTAAAATTATAAGTATACCAAATTATAAGTTACACATTCCAGATTAAAGCGCTGAATTTTATATTTCTATAAGTGTCCACGTCATGGGCCTTATTTAGTGCAATTACTTATAGGCAAAGCAATGCGGTTTTAATGTCTGGAGTGGGTATAAAAGCAGCCATTTTAACTGGTTGAAGCCCTGCAGATTGCCTTCAAATGAAGCCATATAACAGGTTGCCACTTTAGCATAGAGAGATTCTGAACAAAGATAGAGCCGGACGAGTCCCCTGTGGTGCACGGCACACTGACAATGGGGCTGTGATAGCAGGAGTGAACATTTTAACGAAGATACCAGTCTGGGCTCAGAGCTGAGAAGAGTCCCTCCAAACTGAGGGAAAATCATCATTAGGACGCCTACTCCAGGGCCAGGAAAGTCATTAGCGCAGTAGGTGTCCAATCACGGATGTGCCATTCTTATCTGATCTGAGAGACTGTGAGCCTAGACTTAGACAGTCAAAGAGATAGACAGATCGTCTGAAAATGTACAATCGCCAGCTCTTCACAAATGCTATTTAATTTGGTTTAAAATGATGAATTTCTAAGTATATTTGGTGTTGCGTTGATTAAAAAGATCTGTTCGGTCATGTTGAACCGTATTTTGAACCTCATTTATTGGTTAGATATGGGTTATTTGGGATGGTTGGTGGAGGCGAATTGTACATTTGCAGGCTTGCATACGCAGGCTGTATTATGACAGTGCGTGTTAGGGTTGTGTGTGGTGGCATGTGGCACTATCTATCTCTCCTTATTTGGATCACCGCCAAATAGAACATCAATGCTAGCTCCCCTGCAATTCCCTCTTCTCTCCTTTTTACCAAACCCATGTTTTTAAACATGACAAGACGCGAATAATCGAGAAAGCCCATATTACTTTCTGGAGACGTAGGGTTGAAAAGGTGTTGTTCAATTTTGGTCGCGGAGCTATTATCATCTGCCACCCATTTTTATTACCATTTTTCAGAAGAAAAATATATACAAAAGTATATATTGCAGTATATCAATATACAGTCTAGGCTCAGAGATTAGAGTCCCTTCACACTGAAGTAAAGCCTCTCGCAAACCGTAAAATGACATTATAATCCCATTAGGACGCCTACTCCAGGGCCAGAAAATCCATTAGCGCAGTAGGCGTCCAATCACTGACATACCATTCTTGTCAGATCTGAGAGGCTTTGAGCGTTGTTGTCCTGTGGTCGGAGGGGGTCTAAATATAGATGATAATGTCACTCACGCACATGGAGGTGACATGCTACACATGGAGGGCAGAAGCTACTGTGTGCGTGTGTGATTACCTGCAAATAGATCCACTCATGGTCAGTGGGGATCCAAGCTAGACGTAGGTCTAATGCAGCAACAACTGCCCTCAAAACATTGGCCAGCTCATTAGGCCAAGAGAAATATGTGCGTTTCCTATTTATAATAGCTGAAAACTAGGCAGAGAGGGTAATATTTTCTTTTTTAGGAACAACCCTTCAGAAACTGAAGAAAAAATATTTAAACATTTTTGCAACATTTCCTATAAGAGTTGTTTTTAACAAGAGAAGTGTACTTTAAAGGGGTTTCAAGTGAAGACAGCTTGTTTCTGCTTTAATTAGATTTTTTTACTAAAATGCAATAGCAAGGTCAGTTTCTTTTAGGTCGGCTAGTTTTTTTCTAGGTGTGGGCAGGTGGGGGGGGGGGGGGGATATAGAGAGCAGCAGGAGTGAACTTGCCACATCTGAATAAATGTTATTTTTGTGGGGAGTGAGCTGGGGTGTGTGGGGGGGGGGGGTGCTTATTCCAAATGCACCGTTCCCCTGGTAACCTTCTTAGATCTTAGTATGCGTTGTAGACATGATGTAATTACGAGGACTTGCGTTTCCTTGAGCAAGCGCTGATCAAAGGAACCATTAATTAATTTCATGGACCCAATTAATTCCATTTCTGTTCATCTCATCTCTCCGTCTTTTGTCCCTTAGGTTTGTTTTCTTTATTCCCCACAACTGTGGCAGCGATTGTTGCACTACACAAATTAGGAACCACACTTCTTCTTTCATCAACAAATGATTTTCTTTTATCTGCAACTGGATATAATTACATAAAATACCCCTGAGTGAACCAACCTGCACATAAAGAATATTTTATCTCTGATTGGGAGGCTGGGAGTGCGTCGTCTAAATTAAAATGAGCCTAATGGCCATCTTGAAATGTCTGAGGAAGAAATTCCATCGAGATCTGTGGATACAAATAATAAATTCCTCCGGCTCGTTATGATCATTCCTCTACGGTCACTGTGTCAGTACAATCTGTAGCTCTACACATTTAGTAAATTCGGGTAAATTAAGCTGAAATATGATGAATACTGGGTACATATGGAGTACATTTGGTTTTAGGTTGAGTGAAAAGTCTGCTCGGTTATGTTGAGCTGTATTTTTAACCACATTTTTGTCTGAAATGTGTTATTTGAGAGGATTGGTGAAGTTGAATTGTGCATTTTCCGGTGGCTTCATCCATGAGCCCTTGGTAAGAAAGATACCATCTTGGATGCTGAGAATATGACCCACTTCCCCGTCCCATGGTCCTTCTTACCCGCAGGATACGAATTTTCTTGGACCCAAATCAATTTTTCTGGGCATGTTTAGATAATGGAAATTCACAGAAATATTTCCCCAGGGAGGGATAAGGCAATCGTGGGCTCCAACCTGCATCTCTGTCAACACGGGCACTGTGGGGACTGGATGTTTAGTGCGGGGATGTGTATTAACCCCCGAGGGCTGTGGCCCTGGCAATTATTAACATAACTTCCCCGTCCTCTCTCGCCTCAGCCACAGTTTCTCTCCAGTCTATCCATCTAGGGGATGTTTCCGTATTTGTACTAAAATCAGTTTTTTTCAAAACTTCCGAATTGTGTCAAATCCTAATCTCCCCAAATTCAAAATTTTCAACAACTATATCTCAAAACCTGATTGAATAAATTTCATCAACATTTTCACAAATCTAAGTTATTAAAATCTGACTTAGTGCCATAACGTGCGAGAAATATCTTATAAAAATGGTTGAAAATACTTTTATAGATATTCTGTTGTAAATTGTTCATGGATCATATAGGATTCTTTCTTACTAACTTTCAATCAATCTAAATATTGTATTTCCCCTTGAATCCCTGGCCCTGGAGTAAACCTATCGAGTAATGGTATTCTAAAGGCATTTGGCGGTTTGGAGCGATGATAGGCTTTCCCTCAGTTTGGAGGGACACTCTGAACTCTGAGCGTAGACTGTTCTGGATGTTCTCGGAAGTTTTTTTATTGTATTTTCTCTTGCTGTTCCCTCAACTGCCCTTGCCCAGCCCTGTGTTATTGCCTCAGTACCGTTTCCTCATTGCTTCCCCCTCGTTGCTCCCTCCCACTCGGCACCAGTCTTGACGACAGATTGTAAAGCTGTCCTGAAGCTGTGTACTCGGGTGACCCCAGCTCTACTTGAGTCTATTGATCCCAGGGTCTTGTGTTTGGTGGTAGCAGACAAGGTATAGTGACATGAGATGAGCTGACGAGATCTGAGAGAGAGACAAGGGAGGATATAGGAAGAGGGAGAGAAGAGTCAGAGACAGAGAGGGGGAGACAAATAGGTAGAAGGAGGGGGTAGGGGAGGGAGAGAAAGAGAAAGAGCAAAAGAAAAAGAAAAAGGGAAGAGGGGACATGGGAGGGACAGGATAGAAAAAGAGAGACAGGATCATAGATAGAGGGAGGAAGAAAGGATGGAGATAGAGGATAGAGAAAGAGTGGGGAGGCAAAACAATGGACAGAAATAGCACTGAATGAGGAATGAGGGTTACCGGTATTTTTTTTAAACTTACATAAATTTTCCCCAAATTCCATCATTTTTCAACCTAATATTTTCATAGGAAAAATCGCTGTTCTCCTTGCCAGATATAAGTCAGTACTTTTGCCCCCACCCCCACCCCCACCCCCGCACGCACACACACACACTTTCATCCTTACCCTATAATTAAATGTGTCACGTCAGATGAGAATTTAGCGTTCAAATGTCACTAAGGATCTTGAGATGTTTCTATTCAGTTTGACTTTCCACCGTTAAATGTGTGAAAATGGCCTCACCACATCTTTGTTAATGGAGATGTTTTAGCTTCGCGGTTGAAGAACTTACAATGGATTGCGAAACTACTTCCACTTAACTTCATCCTAATGATGATTCTCATGCGTGCTAAATAAAAATCGGGCTAATTTTAGGTAAAGTGTAAAGGTCATCATCATATGTCTTATGTCCCTGCATTAGGCCAAATGCTGAAGCTGAAAATATCATTGATTATGATTTTTTTATTTAGAATTTGTATATATACAGCTTCCTAACAAGGAATCAAAAAAATAAAAATGATTAAGACTAGTCTACACAATCTAATAAACGATAGATGAATTGAATATACATCGTGTGGGTTGTATATCGTGGCCAGCAAATAAACTAACAAACAATCTTGGTCATGGATTTATCAAATAAACAATGAATTTCTTTCAATTGAGGATCATACAGGATAGGATTATCCAATAAACAATGAACTTCTTTCAATTGAAGATACAGGATGGTAGGATTATCCCTTCATATTTCCCCCTTGCAACGGTATTAATATAATCGCATCACGCAGAACAAACGCAGTAAGCTGGTAAAATTCCGCTGACATAAACAAACAAGTGATTATTTTTAGCTGCGGCACAAGCCAGTATACGTCTAATGGTGGAGCAGATGCTAGCTCTCTGTGCCGGGGTGGGTAAGAGGCTTGGTACATTCCTTCATGTCATCATATGTGGGTTAGCAGACCGGTCTATTCCACCCTTGATATTCGTATCATGATGACACACCTGTGGGGATTAGTCTAATTCTCAGGTGGGCTTGTTGTGACTGCCTCACCTGAAGCGTCCTCCTGCTGATTGCTCTTAGATGTATTGTGTATAAGCCAGCTGTGTGCTGGGTAGCATTAGGCCTATTTCTGACAAATCTTCTCACCTTTGAAAAGCCATAACTCTTTTTGGAATAAAGATGTTTCAATTCTGATTTTTTTTTTGCTTGAGAATTCACTGTGTTCTGATTAACGATTAAAAATAGTTCCCGTTATCTTTTTTTGCCCTTAACGCCCAATGTCTGTGTGTGTGTGACAGACATATAGAGTAGAATTTCTTGAATATAATACCTGGCACTCGGTAAGAAAACTAGGGATACTACTAAATATATTATTATAGCATGACATGGCTGCCCGTGGCTCTCCCCACTTTTGAGGCTTTATCAACAGACACACAATAGTCCCTGCAATAAAAACCCATTTCCTCGGGCAGAGTTATGTCCAAATGAAAGACCTTTTGGCGAGTGACCCCTACCCCCCACCCCCAGTAGTGTGCTGGAACTCTGCCTTTCATCTCGCCTGTATGACCCTCTACCCAGTGATTCCTCCAGTCATTGTGACCTAGACCCTGGAGCAGTATTGTGCCTCTGAAAATATTATTGAGTGAAGTCGCCTGAAAATGTACATTTTTGTCTCAAATAACCCAAATTAAAGACAAAAATGGGGTTTAAAATTATAGTTTAACATGACTGAATGTTATTTTAAAAAACAATTCAATATCAAATGTGCTCAGATGTGCCCAGTATTTATCATGTTCTACCTAATTTAGCCTAATTTACAAAATGTGTAGAGCGGCCGATTGTACATTTTCAGGCGACTTCACCCATATATATATATATATGTCAAGAGCAATTCCTTCCTTCCTTTTTCTTTGATCCCCAGCATCAACAAATTACTTTCTAACATCTATTCATCCACCCAGCTTCTGTTAAGCGATTACATTTATAAACAGTCGCCGATTGCAATCGCATATATAAACACACATGAGAAAACTTTCAAGTGAGGGAAGCAGGACCTCACCCTCCTCCTCCAACAAAGGTTTAAATCCTCCTGCCCCTGATTGCCTATAAGCTGAGTGTATGGGGCCAGCCACCCCTGAAGGGAGATTGGTGGGGCCAGCCACCCCTGAAGGGGGCTTGGCGGGCTTAGCCGTGACATGGGCGGTCTGGCACGAGCCCTGCTTAATGGTGCTTTGTTCACGCCTTCAGGCCACACCACTCCCAACATTTAATCTGCTTTATATCCAAGATAATCTTCAAAGTGAAGAGTCAACGGTCCTCCCTTGGCCTCCCATGTTACTTCTAAGCTTTAGCTAGCTTTCATCATCTTTTTTTAAAAATATTATTTAATAAAGAGTGCCATTGATACAGGAATGTCTCCTTTCTCAGTCATGGGGGGTACGGCCTGGATTCTTTAATCTTAGACTAGTCTTTTTAATTGGTGGACGAAAATAGGTTGTTATCTGTGGGAAGAATTATAGGTTTGAAGATTCATAACAGACAGGCGGCCCTTAGGCTGGGGGATGTATGGAACATGGGTTACTGTGCGCATATACCGATAAGGCATGCATCTCCCCCTCCTCCCTCTCTTCTCTCCTCTCTTCTCTCGCTCTCCTTTTCTCTCTCTCTCTCTTTCTCTTTCTCTTTCTCTTTCTCTTTCTCTCTCTCTCTCTCTCTCTCTTTCTCTCTCTCTCTCTCTCTCTCTCTCTCTCTCTCTCTCTCTCTCTCTCTCTCTCTCTCTCTCTCCCTGTCTCTCGCTCTCCCAGCACCCCTCCCCTCTCCCTCCTCTACATATCCTTTCATTTCGTCGCCTGCGGTTTTGTGTGCGGCCGATCATGCCCAGCAATGCAATCCCACATATTGTATAGCGGATCGGTTTGGATTCAATTATGAAGAAGATCGAGTTTTCTTCTGCATCGGGGTTCCTTCCCATATGATATGTGCAAATCCTCACCAGTCCGTATCTAAATCATGCATGGATGCCATTCTATCAAAGGGATTTATTTAGACATCGCCCGGGTGTGGGGTGGGGTGGGGGTGGGCTTATCCCGGCATTGACCCTAACGGTTTCCATAAGATAAAATCTCCTGCAAAGACTCATTGTTAAGCGAAAACCTAATCCATCTGCCAGCTTTCACACTCAGTCTAGGCTCAGAGTTGACAAGAGTCCCTCCAAACTGAGGGAAAGCCCCTCGTTCTAACTCTGAACTGCAAAATGCCATTATAATCCGAGCATTAAGACGTCTATTCCAGGGGCAGGAAAGCCATAGCGCAGTAGGCGTCCAACCACGGACACGCCATTCTTACCTGTTCTGAGAGGCGGTGAGCTTAGACTGCAATATCGATTGGTCGCAACTCTAAATGCTACCAACGCTTTCCTGGCCAAATTTAAATTGATACCCTTCACTGACCAGGGTGGAGACTTGACCCACAGCAATGTGCGGTTGGACAGAGTGTGAATGCTGATGGCTTGTTTATGCTAATATCCGGGACCTTTCTAGCGATAAACCTATCGAGGGGAATTGATCAACAAGGCAACGAGGGCGAGCTGGGGGAAGTGTTTGGTCCGGTCGTGTAGCTAGATCGCATCCCATTGAATAGTCCATAAGGGGATGAGGGAGAAAGGACGTATAAATAAATATGGGTGATTGTGTCGCCTGATAATGTGATATTCGCCTTCACCAATTATGTCTTAATAATCCAAAATTTAGAGTTATTTCAACGTAACCGGATCGATTTTTTTAAATCATCACGATACCAAATATACTCAGGCATACCTAGTATTTATTTTCAGCCAAGGTTAGCAGAATTTACTAAATGTGTAGAGCTGCCTATTGCACATTTTCTGACAAGCTATCAAATGGGTCAAGTCGCATGAAAATGTACAATTCACTTTCTTTCTTTTTTAATAAAAACAATTCACTTTCACCAATCCACTCAAATAACCCAAAATTTAAGAAAAAACTGAAACATATATGAGAACATATAAGAGTCTTCGATTTAAGACAGCAATTTCAAAATACAGTTCAACTTAAACGAACAGATGATACATGACCTAATAGAGTGGTATAACTTATAGTTTACATTTAGAGATACACGGGGGAAGAATCAGTTGAATATCAAGTGTTCATATGCCTCCTGCTGTTTACACAGCTAATATTGGTGTCTGTGTGGCCTGCTTACTATAGCATGGCTAGTGTAGCATGTCTGTTTGATCTAGCACCCCCAGGTAGAAAAGTGCCAGCCTCTCTGCTCTACACACACCAGAACGCATAATGAAATCTGGGCGAGGGGCAAACGAGGGAGCCTGGTAAATCTTTATACAATCCCGTCACGTCAATGTTACGAGTAGATCAAGTTGCTGCATGGGGAGATTGCTTCATATATATAGATGCTCTTGGGTTGGTTTTGGGGTGTTTTTTTTTAGATTTTTTATTTATGCAGGAATATACTAAAAGAGTGGTCTTTGCTATCTCATCATGACGAGGATCTGCTTTTCCTGGCTGGATGCAAATTGGGGTTTACTCATCAGCAATGCTGTAATACAATAAGGACAATGGAAATGTGAGGCCAAAAAGGATGAAAAGAGATTGAATTTTAATAATTTGTGTTTGTATGAGGATTACCCGTGAGTGGAGGAGACAGCAATAAAGTAATCAAGTAATCAAATAGAGGGTCTCCTCAGCAGAGGGAATACAAACAAAATCAACAAGCAATATGTAATTTGTTATACATATTATAATGTATACACAACACAATGATGTACACAACACAACATATAATGATAGGACAAAAGAATCAGAATTGTAATATACAAGAAAAAACATGCTTGCAATATCACTTCACTATTTATAGGGAAGATTAAAGATTATGTTTTGGGCAATAGGCTCATGAGAGAAGATGGCAATATTTCAGGCTGATTTCACAACAACAGCAGCTCTTATGTTATGTAGGTATTGGTCTTGTATGTGGAAACATGTTCTGGCTATTATGTGGATATTGCTTGATAAGGAACAGGCACAGGGTAAGGCAGTATCAGGGTGATTAGATACCACCTACATGCAGCTGGCACGTAGACTAAGGGCTTTAATTAGCTGGTTTAGCCATAGGGCTGTGATGAAGTGAGGTGGGGCCGGTAGTTTGGTCCTCTCCTCCTGCCCTGTTATTGTCCATGCGGCCATAAAGTGGGCCTCCTCCTCATTCTGAGCTGAACATTAACACTGCCCCAGTGAAATACTCGGCATCTTCCCACTCCCTCTCCTCCCCATCATCCACTGGTGACTAGACTGAGAACATTACTGAAACTAGATAACTGTTGATTTGTACAGTATTTCCCCGTTTATAAGCCGGAGGGTAAACACATTCTCATGCACTATAAGCACTATAATTCCTTACCCCGAATATAAGCCTGGTCTATCGCCATTTGAAATTAATTTAAGCCCGGGCTTATAAACAGGGAAATGCGGTATTCTTTTTGTTGTCCGCCTAAGCGTCGCTTCACCTATGTCATACCCCCCCCCCCCCCACACACACACACACTCTGTAGTCAAAATACAGTCCAACATAAGATTTTTTTAATCGACGCAATACCAAATATACTCGGATATACCTAGAATTTATCGGCCTATTTTAGCAGAATTTACTAAGCGCGTAGACCTACTGATCGTACATATTCTGAGGCTCTTCACCCCTCCTACCTCCCCCCCCCCCACACACACACACCTTCTCCCTCCCACTCGCCGGGTTAGAACCCTGCCAGGGAGGAGCCCGGCCAATCACTATAGGAATCCAATATATCATGCTCTCTAAGATTGCTACTGGCAGTTGTTGGCGATGGTTTGCATAGCCTTAGAGGAGTGAGGCTGGCGGGTCTGACACCTTTCTATGGAAGAGTCTCTACTGGGGGCCTTATAGATGGGTCAAGTCCTCAGCAAATGTACTTCACCTTGTTACGCACCGCTATTCCCAAGTGAACCACTCAAACATGATAACCAAACATATGTTCTATTCGACCCTATATTAAATACACTCAGATATACCTAATATTTATCATTTTTTAGCCCAATTTTGCGGAATTTACTAAATGTGTAGGGATGGCGATTGTACATTTTCTGACCCATATTGGTCTAGCTTGTGCAACAGGGGATATATTTATGTAACCAATTCGTGTGTTACTTAGGAACTGATATATAATCAATCTCACCATAAATACCGTAGTTCTCTCTGGGAGAGGTGGAGATTGTTATAAATATAATGATATTTTTTTTATATTTTTTTTAAAGATTTTATTTCCCCTGGGGAAGACATTTCCCTGTAAACTGGGGTTTTCAATGCGCCCAGCTTGGGGTAACAATGAGTAATTTTAGAGAGAAAACATTCCAGCAGGTGAAATGTCCTTTTAAATTCGTGTTTTAAGTGATATATCTATTCCTGTAATTCTAATTATAGCGGGATGGAAAAATGATATCAAACTTTATTTCCATCTTGTTATACAATATATATGTAGATTAGATCTCTCCTCCTTTCCTCTCCTCTCCTCTCCTCTCCTCTCCTCTCCTCTCCTCTCCTCTCCTCTCCTCTCCTCTCCTCTCCTCTCCTCCCCCCCCCCACACCTCTTGAAAGGCAACGCGTTAAGATGCATTCAGTGTGCGCCCTATGTTACATTCAGCTGCAAGTGTGTAATTCTGGTCTGTTTAAGGAAAGCTGCTTTCCCCTGAGACTCACATTAATCTGAGTTTTGTTTTCTAAAAAGTGCAGGAGCAGGAACTGGTGGGAAAGCCATCTAATCATGGCACATCAATTGCTCGTCACTTGTCGTCTGCTACTAATGTAAGCCACAACGTTCCTCCCCCCGACAGCTTCACCCCCTGGAGAAAACATAAAACAAAAAGCCATGAAAATAAGATGGAGGAAGGGGCGCGTTGATTCATTAACAGTCCTCCCCGGATTTAGCTAGAAAACATGGAAGACAGTCAGTTGGCAGCTGGAGAGAGGGGGAGGGGGGGAGATCAAATGAGAGACAAGCTGTGGTATAAATAGCCTAGAACTGATTGCCAACTCACGCTAGTTATTGGGTCATAAGGGGGAAAACTACGTATGTTTAATGTTTTTCAGTCCCCCCCATACACACACACCTATAAAATGAATAACCTTGCCTATTCTTACTTCACACACAGAGACCCCCCCCCCCCCCCCACACACACACACACAACAAAAACATTTAAAGCAGATACACATTAATTTCTCTTCTAAACTACTATTCTCATGAAAAGCTGCAAAATAAACATGTTTGTCAGTTATATATGTAGTGTGTTACTTGTATGCAGTTCCAAATGCTTTAAAGCCATCTAACGGTCTAAGTGCCAACTATACTGGTCATAACATAGCTCTCTACGAGTAGATCACATCCTACGAGTAGATCACATTCGTGGCAGCCTTTATAGCTCTCCGACACGAAACTCGTGTATGCTGGAGCTGTAAAAAGTTGTTCATCGTTTCTTACTTAGGCTGGGTTTATGTCTGGCCTTGGAGAACTGTTAATAGATGTTGTTTTCATAGCCGGATGTCATTTTTATGCTGGCGCTAGATAGCCCTCGTGTATAGAGTAAAAAGAGTTATGTGATGGTCAAGCGGTCAGAAGTTTGACCACTTCACTGCATACATACGTACATGGGTCAGCGCGTCAGAAAATGTACAATTCGCCTTCACCCATCCTCCCAAATAACCAACATTTACGACAAAAATGATGTTCAAAACACAGCTGAACTGCACTTGTAACCGAACAGATTGTTTTACTCAAGGCATTAACAAATATACCCGGGTATACCTAGTATTTATCATTTTCAGCCTGATTTAGCAGCAGTCACTAAATGTGGAGAGCTGGCGATTGTACATTTTCTGACCTCCTGGCCTCTACGGGTCAGCGTGGGTCAGTCGTACCCAGCGGGAGTAGTGCATAAAAGAGTGGTTTGCAGCATGGGAGGCCTGCGTGAATTATTCAAGAGCTTTTCCGTAACATACTTCCTGGATGGTGAGGGCCGTGAGGGCATACCAAACATGTCTTTACAACATGGTGCATCGGTGTATCTATACTGCCACCCCTGTCTCCTAGAGCATAGGCTTTTCTCTTCTTCATATAGAAGGCTCAGGGTGATGCTTCAATTATGTGTCTTCTCTGATCGTCTGCTTCTCTACTCTGTTGTTTGCTTCTCTTTTCCTGTCGTCTGCTACTCTTTTCTGATCGTCTGCTATTCCACTCTTGACGTCTGCTATTCCTCTCTTGTCGTCTGCTACTCTTCTCTTGTCTGCTATTCTTCTCGTGTCGTCTGCTTCTCTTCTCTGTCGTCTGCTATTCTTCCTTTGCACCTTCACTGGCATCGTCTGTTCAGATACCATGGTTACGTCCCTTTCCTCCTATATCAATATTTTTCTGCTCTATAAACTCTTCCAGACCGGTAAATCCTGTCTTCACATCCTCTTCACATCTCAAAGGATTCCATTTAAGCGTCTGCTGAGCATTTCCCTTCCTCCATCTAATGCCTCTTAACCCTGATTTGTGATTTCCTGGCTTTGCCACCAAAGGTCAAAGTTCAATGGAAGAGCTCCCTAATGGTTTGACCCTGGTCGATCCCTGCTCTTCCTTCCTCCTCATTCCTTCGCCGAGTGCTGGCCTGAATATGGATATTTCACCTCCTGAAAAGGCACCCAGCCTGGCTGTGTGGAAGTTAGGTGCGATCCGATGATATGTAGGCGAGGACCTGAGGGATATCTTACTGCAAATTTATCTATGCCAGTCAGTGGGAACAAATCGGGTGGGAACCCTAGGGTTAAGGGTGAAGTCACCTGGTAATGTACAATTCTCCTTCACAAATTTTCTCAAATAACCCAAATTTCAGACAAAAATGAGGTTCAAAATATAGTTCAACGTAGCCCAACAAATATTTTAAATCAACACAATACCAACTATATACTCAGATCTATATACCTTACCTAGCTTTGATAAGTTTCCAGCAGAATTTACTCAAATGTGTCGAGCTGCACATTGTACATTTTCTGACGACTTGACCTATGTAGGGGAGGGCCTGAAGGAGCATGCAATGTAGCAATGACCATACCACCTCTTCTTGTTCTCTTCCCCCGAAGACCCCCGCAACTTGAGTGCTCGCATCTATAGAACATTCGCAAATATATTCGATTAGTTATAGTCCTTGGTGAGAAGAGTTGGCTTGTCTAGAAAACATTTCATCTCTCATCTTCTATCACCAAACAACTACTGCGTCCTATACAGTCCGCTTCTTATATTGACTGCCTGAACAGAGTTACATCTGGAAAATGTTAGAACTCTTCCTCCGATGTTTTATCCTTTTCTTTATCCTCTTATTTCGAAAACGATACATGTTGGAAAACCTGCCTGTAACCGTTTTTGAGCAGAGTCTCAAATTCAATTCAATTCAATTCAAACGTGGAAAAAAAGCTCCTACCTTATGCAATACCTTAGAGAAAAATCAATTAAAAAATATGAATTCCAAATAAATTCCAAATAGGAGTAAGCTAGAGCTGTCAATAAATGTGAAATTTAAAAGATATATATACATATATATAATAACCCCCATGGAGACCACCCATGGTATATACCAGCTATTGTATCTCCCCTATACCAGGGTTAATTACCCCCAATCCTGCCCTTCCTCCAGCGTCTGTCTCACTCTAGTCCCCCACTAAACCAACACCACCACTGGCCCGCCACATGGCTGTGTTTATTAAGCCACCTTCACTCTGTTTGTACTGGTAATGAGTTGGCTCACTCACTCCAGACCTCCTCCTCCGCTTTTCTTCTTCTTTGCCAGCTGCTCCCCTGACATTTATCGGGGAAGTCGCCTGAAAATGTACAATTCGCCTTCACCAATCCTCTCAAATAACCCTAATTTAAGACAAAAATGACTTCAACATAACCGAAGAGATTTGTTTTATCAATGCCATACCAAATATACTCGTATGTTCTTAGAAATTATCATTTTTCAGTCTACTTAAGCAGAATTTACTCAAATTTGTTGAGCTGGCGATTGTGCATTTTCTGACGATCTGGCCTTTGTACAGTATGTCTTCTTTATGGCGTCTTAATGAAGACTGAAGTGTGTTCGCACTAATGAAGTTAGTCTTAAGTCAAGGTTTAAGTGTGGGAATGGCGCTCAGTGACAGTTGTTCCTCCATATATTCCGTAGGGCTATTAACTGTTCTCATTTACTCTGCTCTTATTGTGCTTGCCATTCAGGGATGGAAGCCAACATGTGAAGGCGTCAGAAAATGTACAATCGCCAGCTCTACACTTTGATGACATTGTACATTTCTCTATAGGCAGTCTAGGCTCAGAGCCTATCAGATGAGATAAGATCTGTATGGCAATTGCTTTCCCGATCCTGGAGGAGGTCCAGCCCTATATATAATCCCGTCCTAATGAAATTATAATGGGATATTGCGGTTAATGTCCCTGAGTTTGAAGGGATCTTATATATGCTCTGAGCCTAGACTTCACCCTTATCGCACTGTGCAGGCAAAGTGTTGATTGTATGTGGGCAATGACATGCATATCTCCCCCACCCCAGGATGGCGGCTATAGTCTCTTAATAGCGTTAGATACCGTGACCTTCCCTGTGAAAGGTTGTGTTGACCCGTATTGGCTGTGAGCCCTATAAGAGACCCGAGTGCGGGAGTTAGGCATCCACTCCACCCCGCCCCATTGGGTAATGTCACGTGTATCAATAGATGATCGCCGTCACCATTAATATCGCCATTGCTTTTTACTCCCCCCGCACGCCACAACTCCATCATGTCCCGGCCAGGGATCGATCCTGTTCGTGGTCGAAGCATAGATGAGAGAGAGGGGGGAGGGGGAGAAAGAAACATAGATAGGGGAGAGCGGGAGGGAGGACATAGACAGAGGAGAGATAAAGGGAGAAAGGGGGAGAGGAGAATGACAGAGAGAGAGAGAGATTGGAGAGGCAGAGAGAGAGAGGAGAGGGATTGGAGAGGCAGAGAGAGAAGGTAGAGAGAGTTGGGGGGGGGGGGGGAGAAACTTATAGAGCCTACATCAACTTTACATTGGTACAAATATCGCCCTGTATATGGCTATTTCCCTGTTAATAACGACCGCTGCGTGCCACCGGATTGATTTCCAATAATATAGAGATATAGGCTGACTACATAATATATATATCCAAGAGTCGGGTTTGTCAGGCTCAGTCTGTGGCCGTCCTATTGACTTGTGCTGATAGCTTTCTATTATGCATGTACAACTGTCATTGTCTGGCCAATAAACGAGAAACTAGTGTACACTTCATTCCAGTTGAGTGTACACTTCATTCCAGTTGGGTTTTGCCGAAAGTTCGGCTAAGGAGAAAGAAGAGATTAGGTGGGGAATGTGCAGGAGGTTCTGGTTAATAGTGACGAAGTGTAGCTGTGAAACAATCAATTATTCAAGAGAAATGGAGTTGTGCGCGTCAGGGGGTCAGAAAATCGAAACTCATTTTTGTCGCTGATTGGTTAGTTGAGAAGATTGGTGACGGCGAATTGTACATTTTCGGACTGTATTTAACTTTCTCAATTTTTTTTTCAAATATTCTTATAATATTGGCCTTGTATTTCTATGGAAGATATATGGTGATCGACAACTTCTATTGATAGCAGGACTTTCAGTTGCTATACCACGAATTCGGAGAAATCCCATAATAAAAATTCAATTCAATTGATTCAATAGGGTTTACATTCAAATTACTTTATCCAAACAAATTATCAAAATATGCATATACCAATTAATGTGGTTGTTTTCGTGCGTTGCCAATCACTAATGTTCAAGTAGTATCTGTAAGCCCCGTGATCGATACAAACACTTTTTAAAAAAGATAATGGTAAATTTTGACATAATTGAGAGTTATGACTAATCCAGCATGCGTTCTCCCCCCCCCCCCCCCCCCACACACACACACACTTAGTGATGTATTACTGCGCCCTCATTTCAATAAAGCAGGTCTTAAAAATTGCGAACTGTCTATTGCGTGTCAGCTCTTGCTGGTATAACTTGCGCGTTCCTCGTGTACAAGGAGTGATTCTCCTCCATGGTAAACAGCACAACCCTATATATATGGGTGAAGTCGCCTGTAGATGTACATTTGACTTTCACAAATTCTCTCAAATAACCCAATATTGAGACAATAACTATGTATCTCAAAATTCAGTTAGTTAAACATTAACAAAAGGGTCTTGCAGACGACGCAATACAAAATATATACTCAAACATTTTCAAATATTTGAGGTAAAGTTACTAAATGTGTAGAGCTGCCAATGGTACATTTCTAGACGACTTCACCCATTGATTATGTAGACACCAAATGGTCCTGAGGGATGAGGTTGAGGGGGTCGGCCTGGGTTTAAACTTGATATTATCGGCGAAATCAGACTAGAAGGCGATGGATTGCCGCACGATCTTGCCCCGTTGCGATGCCTAACGCGATTAGGCGGAGTGGTTGGGGTTGGAGGTTGACATTCAAGGGTCAACTGAATATTCTCTTGGAGATTGTTTGCTATCAAAATAATAATTATTATAACCATGTCCTGTCTGTTTGATTTGATTTTGATAAGATATCTTGTATTTCTATGAAGATATATGGTGATAGACAACTTCTAATGATCAGGACTTTCACTTGCTATACCAAAAATCAATTACATCAATACAATAGGGTTTACATTCAAATTACTTTATCCATGTATTTTCACAGCACTCATTTGCCTTCATTTGTGTCAACTGTACTGTAATATATTGCATCATAAATATTCAATTTAATTCAAGGAACTACTTATGAAGAAGATATAAAATGACGCTACACATAGGAAATTAATTAGTTGTGATATAAAACAAGCTATGTCTATAAATGTTCATACGACCCTGGAGCCTTCCTTTTACCATAAAAAGTCTGGAGAGAGAGAAAACAATCAATCGCGCCATTTGACCTTTCGACCTGCTCAAGCAGACTCATAACAATAAAAATAGAAGAAGAGCAGATGAAGAATCTGGAGGAATAACATGTGCCTTCTTATGTGTGCTGCGTCTCCGGGTTATTAAACCGTTATGCCACCGCCTGAGCACTGTCTAAACCCCCGCCCGGACTGTTTGCTGATCGGCTGCGATACCACGCAGGTCAACAGGGATTTGTTCCTCTTGTGCGGATTTATGCCTCGTCCCCGACCTGTCGGACGTGTCTGTGTGTTCCTGTTCCGACTCTCATGTTCTGACAGGGTTTTAGAGGTTGAGAGAGGGGGAGGAAAGAGATAGGGAGGGGGAGGGAGATAGAAAGAGGGAGAGAGAGAAGGGAGCTAATAAGAGGGGGGAGATAGTGAGAGGATGAAGTTAGAAAGGGGGAGGTAGAGAGAAAGAGGGGAGAGGGAGGGGGGAGGTGGACAGAAGTGAGGAAGAGAGATGGGAGAAATGGTAGAAACCCCCGGGGGGGGGGGGGGCGCTGGCACATGAATGATCACACTAAGATGCTGGTGTTGTAGCACACAAAAGCCTTGTCAAGTTGCCGCCTTCTCCTCCCTCACCCACTGCACTGTAGCATCCATCATAATATGTGCCTGGTTTCTAGGCTTTTAATCCTGCATCAATGTCTCTCTAGCTGTGATAGCGCGCCTCGCCTCACGCGCGATGCCCTGTCGCTTCATACTTACCCCTAGGCCTAGCTTTCCTTCAAGTCCATTGTAACCTCTCCCACCACTGGTCTGTCTAGATATCCAGGTTGCTTAGGGATATTGTGACGAATTATTTCATATTTATGGTGCCAAAATAGAAAAAAAGATTGAAAAAAAGTTTGTTTGTGATCCATGTAAAGGATATTTTTGCATATTGGTGATTGTTTTATACCAGAGATGGTTTCTCAGGTCGTGGTTTAGTAAAGACCCCCACAGAGCGATAATGAGGGTTGTTTCCTTTGATGGATTGGTATGCTTACTGACCGCTCTGTGGCGCTGCCAACGTCACGTGACTTGAGCGCGGAAAAGTGCCTGGAATGATTCCAAGGGCAATGGATACAGACAGGTCAGGTGACCAGGTCAGAGGGTTGTCTCGTGACCTGGCCCACCAACTCATGGCATTCTGTATTGTTTGTAAGGGCGGGTCTCATTGCCAATTGTTACAACTCAATGAAACAATATCTATTTTTTTAAGGGGGCGGGGGGGGGGGGGGATGGTACATAATACTAGCATTATCATATAGCTTAATAGATACAATATATTGGTTAAAGACAATTGATTAACTGTCACATACATTTTTTTATAACTATTTTATTCCGGAAATGTTTGCCATAATGATGAAGTATTGATGGGGGGGGGGGGGGGGTATTCAGGAAATGTTAATCAATGCAGTCGAAGTGCCCTGACATACATGATACATACATCAGAACAAATATACTTAAAGTGGCTAAGATAGTTAAAACGAGTAGTCACAGAATCACATGAAACTTATTCAGTCTAACCATATAGGATATGTATGACAATTTCTAAAGTATAGAGCCCCAACATTGTTTCCTCATTCAATAATCATTAAATAAGTTTAATGAATAGACCAGCTTTCAAATCACAGAATAGTAGCCGTCAGGTGCTGCCCCCACTCAATAATGCCCATGGATGTAACTAGTCTTAACCCAGGAGTCTATGGACAAGCCTGGCATTATGTAACTCCAGATGCCAGAACCCAACTGCCACTCTGACATAGCTTGACATTTGGGGTTGGCAACCAAAAACGATTTTGCTCACTGTTTTACCAAATATCTGATATGATATAAATGTTAGAGTTTTGATATCCACAGGAGTTATTTAGGAGGGTAAGGTGAATCAAATACTAGAAAATGAAGTAGAAATTCCGTTACTCCATAATCTAGCCAACAACAGTGAGAAGTGTCACTTTAATGCAATGATATTGCAACACATACCCTTTATCCAATAATGATAGTTACAATCAATATGATCTTTGTTACATAACATTTCAAGGACTAAGAATATCATATGGACGAATGAACCATGTTTAGAAGAACGCAACTGCCTATAATGTGTATATTACCAAAGTCTTTGATATTACTAACCAATACAAGTGGGGTATTCTAAGGACAATGTGCTTGCCTTCTGTCTCCCATAGTCTTGAGAATGGCAGGAGTATTTCTCAATGCATTCCCCATCATACCAAGTACAGATCCGCACTGCCATGAATCTATATCCAATCCGTCATCAGTAAAAAGCAAGTGTTACCCCCGCCAGTATGGCGTGTGCCCATGCAAGGTTGTCTTATGGAATCTCTGCCGGGCGTTACAACACAGAAAGTAGGCCAAAGAGACGCTGTCATAAATTTACCTCCAGAAGTGATGTGGAGATGTTCCTGTCATCTTAAAATATTTATTGCACGATCCTTTCATCGCTTATTTATTTATGAATCGGCTAATGGTGGTTCTCTATTTAGATGCAGGCATTTGAAATAAGTTCTCACTAATGTTCAATAGAGATTATTCAACATTAAATAGGGGATTTGCATGTCCGCCATCTTGAATCTTGATTCACGTGGAATTATGGTAGTTGTATGTCAGTGTAAAAGCTATAGAAAACATGTTGCATGAAATATTTACCAATGATCTCATGTAAATAGCCATGTGTTTTACATGTTTCCATAAATCAAGCCTCCATCCTTCCCGTCATGCATTTGGTTATTATAGATCATTTACACAAGCTATGATAACTAAATATGTGTACGTCAGATTTTAGCTGAATCCATCCCAGCATACACTGTGATAGACATGCACAGTGAGACATGCAAATACCCTATTGGGAAGTGCTTTTCCAGTGGGATGTTGTTTTACCCAGGAGTCGGTGGAGTGAAATGGTGCCAGAACCACTCCATGGTGGGTCACCATTAGCTTCAGCTTCTTTGATAAGAAAGCGCTTTGGTGGGGAGAAATCAAAGTTTAATGGGGTTTTCAGATATGACCCCAGAAACATTCTTCGCTCTCATCATTATCCACAGTCGCTCTTCCTCTTACCTCTCCCTGACTATCTTCTCGCTCCCTCTATCGCTCTTCTCTATTTCTCTCTTCCTCTCTCTCTCTCTCTCTCTCTCGTTCTCTCTCCCTCTCTCCCTGTGCGCTCTCTCTCTCTCTCTCTCTCTCTCTCTCTCTCTCTCTCTCTCTCTCTCTCTCTCTTCCTCTCTGCTCTCTTCTCTTCTAACTTTGCCTCCTCAGTTCGACCTATTATAGATCCCCTTCTTGTACTAAAGAACCACATCTTTACTATCCACCCTTTCCACTAGACCAGACTAATGTTGAGTTATGCCTGCCATGCTGACAATATGCTAGTTATGAACTGGTTTCCATGGTGATTTGTATGCTCGCAGGTCTAGCGTCTGCCCGCCAACTCCTCCTCCTGTCCATAAACTATCCCCCAATCCATGCACTACTTCCAGTATCATTCCCTTCTTCCCACTTTATGCATGCCCCGCCACGCTCGCATGCACGCCCAAACCTTTTCACTTGCTATCTCCAGTCCACTGCCCCTTGCAACCTGTCCATATCTACAGGCTTGATGCTGAGTTATAGGAGTTATAGGTTGGCATTGAGTGCAGGAATACATTCACCATTCCTTTATTTCCGTCTGGTTGGCGGCACACGGCCCGAGATAATATTCATACATGTTTCCCTAATCTCATGTCGCTACATATATATTATGTTAGCATTCAGAAGGTTGTTTTATATGCTGCATATTGTGTATAGAGTTAGTGTCTAAATTTCCCCGTGTCTTCCCAGGTGTATAGGTATTGCTTGATGATATTTTATATGTATTACCATTATACATTATATTCCGAGATAATTATGTAGGGAAAATCCCTTCTAACTATATAGTTCGTAATTCAATTCAACGTTAGATATTTGCACTCGATAAATGAGATACAAAAAGGATGCGAGGCGTACATCTGATATGTACAATATCAGTTCATCCTGTATGCTCCTAACCTGGAAAATAACATCTAAACATAATATGCAAGCAGTGTATATATACTGTTCTAGAATTCTCTTTTAAGTTAAAACTTTTTCTTTTACTCAGATCAACAATACAGTTACTGAGTACATGCGTGCTATCTCTGATCAAACGATACAGAACATAGTCATAGTTACCCAGAATTATAGTAGAGTAGATAAGAGATATCTTCTGGCCTGTATCTATTTGTATTCACACCAATAGATTGGAACATAACTAACATAATATATATAATGGCCATTGACATTACATGTGGTATCCAATATTCATGAATATTCTATTAGCAGTACTAAACTTGCTATTCTAAATACTCATCTCTCGTCTTGTGGATAGATTAGCATTCAGTGAATAACATTTGGTCAGGATCTGAAGGCAATATGAAAGTGGATCCTTTACCCGGTTTTCCCGTGTCTGATGCTCCTGCAAATGGTCAAGAATCGCCATGAAACACTCTCTGCCATGTAGGTCAAAGGCCAAGGATCAGAGGTGAGGGCAACACAAGCTAGCCTGGCATTGATTCGTATGCCTGCCGCTGGGCATCTGTTGGCGCTAGTGTGACGGAGGCGCGCACAGCTGTATCTGGTTCGTGCAAAGGCCACTGGGGGGCAGTACTGGGCTGTGCGTTGTCTGGTGGATCGATGGTTGGCAGGCGTTGCAGTATGGAGATGGGCGAAATCTTACCTAGTCTTAATTTGGATGCTTCTTTCCTCCTGGGGGCCTTTTGACCCCACCCAGTTGTTTCACATTTCACTTTCAAGTCTGTTGACTTTGAGAAAACAGCCAAGGTCGGTGGGATTGTGAGTGTTTAAAGTGGTGTGATGGGTCGGTCTGACCAGGAGGAGTTGGATGGTATGCTGTGGTAGATTCAGTCATACGCTGCTCTGAAATATAGAATTGGTGAATAAACCTTGTATTTGACATTCTAACCCTTCAAACTTCCTATACATGTGGGGACTTCCTATATATTTGGGGAAGCATGCTCTATACACCCTGTCCATTATCATCTATGTCCTACTTGACTTGTCCTATGTACGTATCTCTTACCCCAGACATCTTAATATGTAGGTTGTAAAAACTAATAGGTAAAATAATTAAAATAAGTTCATGCTAAAAATAACAATAAGGGTGGGTGTCATCTGGTATTAAACGAGGCCTTCCTGAATTGGCAGTATAGTAGTTTTTTAACAAGAGGGATATCGTTGCCTACAGGCTACCTTTAAAATATCTGATTCTCATGCGATTCTCACAGAATTTAGTGGAAAAGAGTCCTCTGCGGCGCAAAATCGCATGAGAATCGGCTTAGTGGACTAGGCCCTCAAGAATAAAATAGATTAGATAGCTTCACTTTTGAATCTCTGGAGGCTGTTTCCACCACTCACTCTCCTCCATACATCAGATTCAGCTTTCGTATGAGAATGAAATTGTTGAGAAGAGTGTGGCATGCTATAGCTATCATGTAACACGCACGTCTTATTGAAGCAGATATAGGATTCACCTGAAAAGACTATAATATATAAACCTGCCTAAGGCAGTGCTACAGTTGTAATACATGTATTCATTGCCTTGTTGGGCTGCGACCAGCTGATGCTCGGTCAGTATTAGGCAGAAAAACCAGCTTGTGTGACCTTTTTATTAATATCTGGATACGTATATGTGTGTGTGCCCGTATATGGGAGTGTATACATATATATTTAATATGGAAGGGGGTTTGAGGAGAAATACTGTTGTTTGGTATTGCCGGGTTGACGAGACTAGTATTTTGCTAATGGTTAGTTCTCCATGCTGTCAGAATGTAATCATCGTCATATCATCTGTCAGAATGTAATTGCGTCATATTCTTAATTACTTCTTATTCGCTGAGGCTCCCAATTTTTACGGTTCTCTTTCTCTATCTGTCTGTGTCTCTCCCCCGTTCTCTCTTTCTTCTATGTATGGTTATCTCTTCTCTTCTCTCTGTCTGTCTGTCTGTCTCTCTTTCTCTCTCCCTGCCTCTCTCTTTCTCTCCCCCCCCCCTCTCTCTCTCTCCTCTCTCTCTCTCTCTCTCTCTCTCTCTCTCTCTCTCTCTCAATATCTCTCTCTCTCTCTCTCTCTCTCTCTCTCTCTCTCTCTCTCTCTCTCTCTCTCTCTCTCTCTCTCTCTATAATATATCTCCCCCCTCCCAGGCTAATTAGACTGGGAACCTGTGCGTGTCGTTCATGCTACTCGTACTAAGTACATCCTGGTCCTTTTCGCAGGAATGCCTAACAAGCATAGCGCGCCTGAGCACTCATTAACTCATTATCCATCCACCTTCCTTCCATTAGACCCACCACTGGTTCCTAGTAACCGTCCCCATTCTGCCTTAGTTATTACAGATGCCATACATGTACATGAAGATCAGGGAATCGCCAAGCTAACTCAAAGCTGCACTCTCAACGGTCAAAAACTTTCCTACATATTGTTCCTTTCCAACCTACCAAAAAGTCAAAAGTTTGGAGAATATTGCTCAATTCAGTCCTATAAGTCATAACAATGAGTAAACTTGGTAATTATTCACGTTTGAGATAAAAACAACATTGTTTAGACAGCCTAATTCCTTTCTTCATATCATCTTTATCATACACGTCAGATGATACAAACCCCATTCTCTATCTCAGTTAAACTACACAACAACTACTTACTTCCAACAATATTTCCATATAAGGTTTTATCACATTCATCAGAACTGTTGCTAATACATGTAGGGACAGGTGATTGTTCATGGGTTAGAGTCCAGCTCATTGGCCTTCACTGGAGGACTTTGTGTGGCCCTTCACTGATAATATCCCGACCATAGGTTACTTCTCTGTTAATACCGGGTGGTATAAGTACATCTGATACAGTGTTCTATAAAGATAAGGTAACAGGAGGGTCAGGTCGTCAGAATATGCACAATCGGCAGCTCTACACTTCTGATAATTCTGATAAATTTGGCTGAAAATTGATAAATACTAACAATATCTCAGTATATTTGGTATTTCATTGATTTAAATGATTGGTCACTTTTGTTCATATATGTATTTTGAACCTCATTGTGGTATTGAATTTGGATTATTTGAGAGACTTGGTGAAGGCGAATTGTACAATTTCTGGTGACATGACCAAAGTATACGGAACTCTAATTGCGATAAGGTAACAGTTATGAAGTCTAAACTATGAGTCAGAGGCCGGACAGGTGGGACAGGTGTGCGAGTGGCAGCTGATAAGATAGAGATAAGAGTGACTGGTCATCCTGGTCAGGTCCTGTACAGATTACACTAATCTGATATACCTCATATTGACTCTGTGATATATTGGGTGAGGCACCTGAAAATGTACAATTCGTCTTTGCCAATCCTCTCAAATAACAAAGTTTTAAGACCAAAATAAATAAGACTCAAAATACAGTTCACATAACCAAACTTTTTAATCAATGCACTACCAAATATACTCAAATCTATCGATCATTTGTTAGCCTAATTTAGCAGAATTAACTAAATATGTAGAGCTGGTGATAGTACATTTGCTGATGATCTGACCCGTGTATAAGCCCAGGAACATGTTAGACCTTGGTCCAGCTTATCTGGTTGTCACTCATACGTGTGTATAAGCCCTGCATATGTTGACAAATATTTGTCAACAAGGTGCAAACCCAGATAGTAGATATTGTTCGCCTTTCTCTTAAACTTGTGAAATTTATATTGTGACAATGTGATTGAATTAACCGTTAACGGTGAACTGATATTAAAGCTACTCACAATTCACATACACTCTAGGTCCAAACCCTCAGATCAGATAAGAATGGTATGTCAGCCTACTTCGCTAATCAGTTTTCTGGCCTGGCCTCGGCGTTTTAATGAAAATATAATGACATTTTGCGGTCTTAATGGAATTATAATGGCACTTTGCGGTTTGAGGCGAGAGGCTTCCCCTTCGTTTGAAGGGACTCTCTCAAGTTTGGGCCTAGACTGCATAGGGCAGACTAGAGTGGATCATGTCACATCCCTTGCCCTCAAATGATCCAACAAGTTGCAATCAAATCAAATCAAATCAAATCAATCAAATCAAAATCAAATGTTTGTCATTATAGTATTCAAAGCGTGTGCATGTGCCTTTTCCCCCTACTCCTAAACACCCTCATACCTCTAAATACCCCCAACCCCATCGCCAACCCCCTTCGCTCCATCAGTCCTGTCAGGTAGGGTAGGGGTATATCAGGAGGTCATGACCTTTGGATCCTCCCCATGCAAATCCTCCTCCAGTGACCTGAAACCATCGACAAACACTTTATTCATAGTAAGATAGTAAATGTATTTAGATCACATTTGCCCCCCCCCACACACACACACACACACGGGGGAAAGATACGTGTTTACGAAACCTGGTCCATTGTCAGAAAATGTACAATTTGGGAGCTGTACACATTTAATTTGAGTAAACTCTCGTAAATAAGGCAGAAAGAGATAAATTCTGGGTATTTTTTGTATTGATTTTTTTTGTAATATGTTCGGTTCTGATGAACAGTGTATTTTAAATCAATTTTTGTTCAAACCTGGGTTATTTGAGAGGATGGGTGAAGGTGAACTGTACATAGAAGTTGGGAAGTAGATAGAGTAGAAGGTAGTAGAAGTTGGGAAGGGTCAACAACACACCATACGTGAGACTTGTTGTTTGTGGAAATGGCAGTTATCGCAGACCGGGTAAACAGCCTGTAACCCCCACTTGAGGTGAACACATAAAGACACATTGTGAGAGAACGACTTGTCAAGTGCTGCCCCCATGTATTTCTGTGTCACACGTGTGTCAATAAAATATGTATGTGAGATCCATGCTGTTTACAAAGTGTACCACTGATGACTGGGTGGGGGGGGGGGGGGGTGTGCAGAGGGACAGAGGCAGAGACAGAGGGAGGGAAGAGATCCTCAAATATTCTATTTCACCGAAGTGAAATACTACCCTATACTAAATTTATGAAGTTGAAAGACAGACATATTGAAAATAATAAGATTTTGGTCAGACATATTGAAAACAATAAGATTTTGGTCAGACATATTGAAAACAATAAGATTTTGGTCAGACATATTGAAAATAATAAGATTTTGGTGAAATTTGGAAGATGATTCGGTAAATCACAAAATAGAAGAAAAAAAATGTTGACGGCAGCTAATAACGCAGCCATAGATATATTGTAAGAAGTAATGAGGAGGGAGCGGTTGATTGTCCAGCCGGTGAGCCAATGGTAAGCCAATGGTCACCTGGTCAGGTGGTCAGAAAATACAATCAGCAGCTCTACACATTTAGTACATTCTGCCTATTTAGGCCAAATAAATAATAAATACTCGGTTTATCTGAGTATATTTGGTATTGCGCTGATTCACAGAATTTGATCAGTTGGTGGACTTTATTTTGAATCTCATTCATGAATAAATTTGGCGTTATTTGAGAGAATTGGCGAAGATGCATTGTACATTTTCAGGCGACCTGACCCCTTACATGAATTTGTTCATTTCACTTGGCGTCTGCAGGTCGATCCCCTGCCTATCCTCACCTGATGGAGGAGTAATATAAGTTTTATGCTGATTAACTTGGCCGCCGTCTCTCCTCATCTCTCCACTATTTGCTTGGGGATGGATTCGAAGGTGGAGTTTCAGTTTCAACCCTTTAGATTGAATGTATTCTTTATCTCTTTTGGAAATTGGTTGTCCATTTCTGATTGCCAATGGATACCAGATACAATAAAAGAAACAGATATTAACAAAAAAATAAATGTCAAATGCAATTAGATATTTACATATTAGTTCACCTATAACAAATAATATGATTTACGTGCGTGAGCTTCTAATTTGTTATATAGTGTTAGAGTTGGTAGCGGAGCTTCTTAGGTTGTAACTATTCTGGGCTGTAAGTACTGCTTCAGTATTTACATACTTTTTACAATTTACAATTTTTTAGAGGGTATCAGGTATTCTAGTGGATGATGCATCATATATGTGCTATAAGAAATAATGCTTATTAAAGAGTCAAATATACTAAGTATAAATTTAATTTCTTCTGAGGTTTTAGACATTTTATATATTTTTAATGGTATATTAAATAAATGTATGTGTCCCTTTCTACAGCCATGTCCTCAACAAGTCTTTTATAACCGCGTCAGATATTAGTCCTTAAAAAAACATGCACCCTTTATAATGAAGTTATTGTTAGGGTCCCATGTAGGCATTGTGTCGAGCGTGTTCCCCTAGAATGGGCGTCCACTAACCGTGACGGACAACTCAATCGTTAAGATATATATGGGCTGATATGTGCTATTAATCACCGCCCTGCTACAGCCCGTCTACCCAAGTACAGTACTCTCTCTCTCTCTCTCTTCTCCCCCCCCCCCCCTCTCTCTCTCCCTCTCTCCCCCTCTCTCTTCTCCCCCCTTTCTCTCTCCTCTCTCTCTCTCTCCTCTCTCTCTCTCTCCTCTATACTTCTCTCTCCCTCTCACCCTCACCCTTCAGTCATACATTTTACATGAGGTGCACAAATAAAAACGTCCAATTCTACTCACCGTAGAGAATAATCGAAATTGGTATTGACTGGAAATATTGATTTTCAAGATATAGATCGATGTGAACATTTTTACACCGCCACCTAATGAAATGTTAGTAATTGGCCCTTACAGGCGACAATAACGGTTCACATTGATTGAACCTAAAGATATTAATCTAACGCGAAAATACTGCAAGGTTCTTTCCCCAACTGATTCCCATAATTAATTGGGAAAATAATCTCATTGTAAAAGGTTCAATTTTCTCATTTTCCCATCGCAATTATTACCATTGTAATTATGACTTAATGGTGAACGTCCATTTTCTATTGGAATTGAAGGACAAAAACATTAATCTTATTTGTGCTGGACCTTTCTTTACTCCTCGCTACTTCCATGATAAGAATTAATTGAAAAAAATCTTTGAAGACAAGAGCCAGTTAACTGCCTCTTTGAACAATTACGTTAATTATCCGCGCACAATGACTTCTTAATTATTATTTTTTGTTTCATATTAGAGTATTGTTTGTTTGGTTTTTTCCTCCGTTGTTGTTTCCATGCCTTGGCCATATATTGTAGTCACAGCTGGCATTTGGAATGGTAATGGAGGGAGGGGGGCAGGAGGTGCATGCAGTCGAGTGGGGGGAATAACTAGTCTACATGGGCCGGGTCATCCGAGCATGCACAATTGTCTGCTCTACATTTATGATAAATTAGGCCGAAAATTGATAGATACTAAGGATATCCTAGTACATTTGGTGTTGCGTTGATTCAAAGATATTCTTCAGCTGTGTTGAATTGTATTCTGAGCCTCATTTCTGTCTCAAATGTGTTTATTTTAGAGGATTGGTGAAGGCGAATTGTACATTTTCAGCTGACTGCACCCACATGCACTACTCGTATACGCTATGACTGGTCTTGTAGGAACCTGATTCAAAGCCTACATTCTAGGTTACACTCCACCATAACACTGTACACACATACCATCACTACCACCACCATCATCATCATCACCATGATCTTACCACCCATGGATTACACCAGCCTTTCTGCACCAATAGTTTAATGGTTGAACTAACAGAGAAAGGGATTATCTCTTCTACTTCTTCCTCCGCCTGTCATCTCACATGGAACTAACTGTACTATGACCTGACATATAGGTGTGTGGTGCACCATCATGTCCATGTCAAATTGTCGTCTGCTGCAGGATGTATCAGACGTTATTGATTCTGGGGTAATCTGTATGAGGAGGAAGCGGTTCTGATGAGGAGGAGGTGAAGAAGCGTCGGTTAATAGGTGTGCTAGAACCACTGTACCTGGGTTGTATATATAACATGTAAGAACTCCACCCTCCATAGACATCGCACGTGGAGGATACATAAGGCAGACATGTATGATCACAGATCTAGGTCAAGGAAGGTAGAGGTGACCTAGATAGCACTCTATAGGCTTAGATCTTTGAAGAGGATCACGAATGTGTATAGGTCTACTACATGAATTCAAACAAACCTTGCGTGTGTGATGAATGACAGTTAGGTATATAATAACCGCTCCTTTCATAAGGGTATTTACCAGGCACTTGCGTGGAGTGGCTGAATCTTAAGAGTAATATTACTCTAAGTTTAAATAGATCTTCCCCCCCCCCCCTGTATTCTGGAGGAATGCCATTAATTCTCTACTACCATAACACTACATGTCAATACTGACAGATCAATACTGTCAGTGATAGGACGCCTCCTGCACTAATGGCTCTCCTTGCCCTGGAGTAGACTTCCCAATGGGATTTTGCTTTTCTAATGAGAAGCTTATTTCCCTCAGTTTAGAGGGACTCTCTCAACTCTGAGCCTAGGCTGAGGTACCTGGAGGTGTACTGATACAATTATTTCAAGATTACCTCTCGGCAGAGACTTCCCATGTCAGAACACACATAATACACACACCCCTGTAGTTATACATGTATGTAAATGTATTGGTGGAATTCTGCCAATGGGTAGACAATCTGAAAGGGTGGGACATTTTGTTTTTTATTTCCTTAGACCCTGCCCGACGTTTCTGACCAGTAAGTCCCTCTTCAGGGACTTCAAAGTTGCATTTACTAAGTATACGTGGGTTTTTAAGTTATACATGTATACATGTACAACTATATAAGGAAGCCTTAATTGCTGCCCGTGGGCGTGATTCATACCTTGTTATGTGTGGTGACTGGGCACACTGCCACCAGAGAGTGATCAGCGGCTTAATATCAAGACTAATAACTGGCACAAGTCGAGCATTTATATATATGGCTGAAATCGCCTGAAAATGTACCATTCTTCTTTACCAATAATCTAAAATAACCCAAATTTGAACAAAAAATGAGGTTAAAATACAGTTCAACATAACCGAACAAATATTTTAGATGCACACAATATCAAATATACTCATATGTAACCAGTATTTGCCAGTTTACAGCCTAATGTATCAGAATCGACTAAATGTGTAGATCTGCTGATTGTACATTGTCTGACGATCTGTAGGCCCCATGTATATAATAACAGGTAGCAGAGAGTATATAATAAGTCCCTGGTGTCTCCAGGTCTCTCCAATAACAGCAGCAGGACGCCCACCACCAAGATTGGCAATCAGAGAACTGCGCACCTAACACACTACACATCTGAACCTGATAAGACAACTGTTATCTACTACCATTAAGTGGACCTGAGTTCCCTGCCTTCCTAATTGGTTTGTCTCGTCCCGGTCAGTCGACAATAAAAAGCCTCCTCATCCCCCATGCCAAGCATCCACCAAGTGGCTTATTGATAAAATACTACTTGAAGCCCCTATACCGTTGTTTCTACCTGAATATAGCGAATAAAACATTGCACATGAATATAGCCGCTGCTGTTGTTCCATGATAGAATAACATGGACTGGATTTTAAATAACTTCTGGGTACTTCTGTGGTTTACATTTCATTCTTCTCCCTAAAGTAAATATTTCAAAAGTGAATGAAGGTGAAGGAGTCTTCGACTTGATTCTTTTCAAGGATTTTTACCATTAGGGGAACAGACGATCAGATGGGATCGGTATGTCAATGGCTTTTCCGGCCCTGTAGTAGGCCCACCACTACATATCATCCTAATAGGATTTTGGCATCAGTTTCCCTTCGTTTAAAGGCATCTGATGATCGGCTCTGAGCCTAGACTGGAACACCATGATACTCTGTTGGTTGTAAGAATGAGGTAGACTGCTGGTTCATAAAGTATGCCAGGTTTATAAATACTTCTATTTCTCAAAGGCCAATTACAATAGTGATTCGGTTGAGAAAAAGGTAGTACCTAGCATAGAAACCAATTTCTACACTAGATCTGCCAGGAGGCCCTTACATTTTGATTGTTTTAAATGTAAACAAGTTACCTTTAAGAATCGAGATAAACTGGCTGCTGCTTAATATCGTTCCAAAAACATTGCAGAAATTGATTGAGAAATTCCTCTATTTGTCTTACTGGGAAGCATCCTGACTATTTACCAAGCCAAGACCTTTCCCTGCTGGATTGCTGCAGTTAGTGGACAGCCTTAAATAACCTTTCAAAGCCGCTTGGGGACTTTATATTTACTTCTTAAATTAATGTGAGGAGGAATGCTAACTCCCGCGTCTACCAAGGACCTAATAAGTTATTTAGACCGCGCGATTGGCCTCATTAGAAACTTGACGACGTCCTCGTCTCCCCTCCGCCTCAAATGACAATTCATACGGCGGCCGGCGATAACCTTTAAAAGGCATTGCACTAGATCCATTTGGACTGACATTTAGAAGTGGGAGCCTTCTGCGCAGCGAGCGCCACGAGGAGGAGGAGGAAGGTGTTGAGGAAGAAAGTTGTATATATCCCAATATGGCTGAGAAGATGGATCATTACTGGTCGCTCCCGCCTCCTCGCCTCCAGCACAAGCTCAAGGCTGAAGCTGCAGCCGCCTCGGAGAACAACATGGTGAGAGTGGGTGAAGTCGTCAGAAAATGTACAATTCGCCTTCTTCACCAATTCTCTCACATAACCCAAATTCAAGACAAAAATGAAGTTTGAAATACAGTTTAGCATAACCGAACAGATTTTTTTTTTAATCGAGGCCATACTAAATATACTCAGGTGCTACTACCTATCATTTTTTTAATTTATTGGTTTTCAGCCTAATTTAGCAGAATTTACTAAATGTATAGAGCTGGCGATTGTACATTTTCTGACGATCTGACTCAGGAATGTAAAGAGAGGCTGGAGGAATTTAACCCGAGTCAACCCAGTGATCACGGAGTTAAATTAACTCATCCTTGACTGATGGATTTAATGGGCTGGTAGATATTTTAGGCTCTGGTCGTCCTGGAAGAAGGACTGTACCTGTCTCCATGTGCATTCAATGATTACAATAACATGGAAATAAAATTATAACAATAATCACTGAATTATAAATTGTATGAGGTGACGGATATTGGGATAGTGAGTGTGGGTCGGAGGTGGGGCTTTAGTTACATGAGACTACTTTGCATTGATATCAGTGAAAACATAACAGATTTTATTCTAATTTTCTACTCACAGAATAAGGACACCCCCCCCCCCCCCCCCCAACATGAAAATAAAAATATTGTAACTAATACAGGTCGATGTGACTTACATGCAAGAACAAATACATGCTATTTTAATTGGTCCTGACCTCATTAATGATAATTAATGTCGGTCTCTAATCATGCTGTACAATAACTATATACATTGAACCCATACATGAATATGCAAATTTATTCGTACTAACTGGTGTTGTCGAATGACGACATAAATGTCTCGAATATATACTGGAGTATACCTACATAAAGTACCGATTGTTTTACTACATTTTAATACGTATTTCTGCACGTAATTTCTTTCTTTTTTTATTTTTCCATACGATGGGAATGCTGGTTTTATTTATGATTTTTTGAACTGCACATATCACGCACATTATGTCATGACTGTAGAATAAGAATGTTTTATGGACCAACATAATTAATTTATTCCATTTTTCACAGCACTCAAGCATATAGCAAATTACTATTCTACGAATCTTCATCACGACGAGATGGAAATACCGAAATGCCTTGTTCAGACTTGAATATGAATTATCAAAATCAGTCCTGACAATTTTGCTTATGTGATTTGACATAAATGGACTGCTGCATATATATATACATAATATATTGCATTTAATCTTGCTGAAAATGTCTAACTAACATCTCCTTTGTTGGGGGAAGAAAAAAGTGGGGAAACTCCAATCCCCCCATCTTCTGTATTACTACCATGGAACCTCAGACTTTTCGAAAGAATGCCTGACATTAAATTATTTTCATTGCTTGAGATAATTCAGAGAGTGACACACTTGACACTCAAAAGCGATTCTATCTACTTTTCAAATTAGGCAAAGAAATGCCCTGTGGTTGAGGCATCCATGCTATAACCATGCTACCTGGCCTTTGTACATAAATCCTTCGCCTCTGAAGCAACTGCTCTGAATCCCAATTGACTGCATACCATAAATAATATCTTTAATTAATCCATAAATTCTTCTGTATCACAAGACTAAAGTGTGAACACATTTCCCTATCTCCCTGGCAGAAGATATACTCAGACAACACAGTGGTCTACTCTAAGCGGAGGTCCCTCCAGGAGCGAGACTCCTCCCCACCCCGAAGACAAGAGACCGAGCCAGAGGATTTATTCTCCCCGCCTAGGCAGGCAGGGAGGCCGCCGGTAAAACCTGAAGAGGCATGGAACACCCTCCGGCAAATCCCACAACTTCCTTCTGCTGCTGCTGCGGAGGCCGAGACGAGTCTTAACGAGCCCAAACGCGACCAATATGGATCTATACGTTATGATACTGTCAGGCTGTTTATCCTAGAGGTATATTAACAGAAATAATAGACCGTAACCACATAATACTCATCTTTATTTCATTATTTATTGTTACTTGGGTGCTTTACCCTCTCTCTCTCTCCGCCCCCAGTCTGACCACCCCCTGACATCTATCTCTGACCATGCTGACACCCCAACATCCAGGGATTCACTAATAAATAGACTAAATTGCCCGACAATGACCCCCAACCTTCCATATTCCCTGCGGGCATAGCGATTGCAGTAACAAACAAAATCTGGTAGCCCAAGTGTAATATCGAACTTTGAGATCGCCCAAGGGTAATTTTGTATTTATTATACTTTTCCCGATATTTATGGCGGAAATTAAGGGCGAGCGTAGCGGGTAATACACAGGCTTTATTACCCACTGTTTGAGGTATGAACCCCAATGCTGTTTTTCCATATTACCCGCTAGACAGGTGTAATAAATACATGTACATGTATTACGTTGTATTGCAACATATTGTTCCTATATTCCTGTTATCTGGCTCTATCTTCTCCTAGGTGGCCCTCTTCATCCTAAGAATCTAACATTTGAACGTACACTTTAACATCAACCTCACTCATCCTTGATAACTCATTTGAACGAGTTGGGAGTTAAATATTTCGACTAATGTTCTTTTACAAACACAACTTTGGTTTAAGTCATTGCATAAGATTAAGTTGAAGTTTACTTTTCCATTCCTTTTTGCGTTACAATTTGATTCATGCAAAATCAGATTGGTTTTGGGGTGTAGAGTTGGACCTTGTGTTGATGTAGGAGGATACTATGAAGGGTAATACTGGTCCCATACTACCCTATTGTTGTGAGTAGTATATAGAGGTGGGGAAGTGACTCAGGCTGCCTGCCCGCCTGCATGTAGTCTACCAGCCACTCTGGCAACTTGTCCCACTTGTCTTGCTTAGATCCTGGTTTAGTTTAAAATGTCTAGTTGATCTGATTAAATAAATTGCTGTGCAAATTAATTTTAGAAAAACTTAAATTTCCGCCCAATTACATGTCGCCATAATTGAGTGATTTAACTCCAAGGAAGAAGCTATTTCTATAGAAGTTACATCTTCCTTATTTCTGTATTTATCAAACTGAATTCTTGTGAAAAGCGGAAGACATTAATGTCATAATTTTGGCGTCTGCTTTCATTAATCTTTTCCTCATTACGACCGCCAAGCCCATAATCGAATTAACATAGCAAGGTAGCTTGGAATGATGAGTGATTTACCACTTTCGTGTTCCACACTAAAGAGTAAAGTTATTTCTAAATAGTTAGAGATTAAGAGGAGGAGGCAGGGGGCTATCATTAATATCCAAAATATCTCGCCATTTGCCCCTTAGCATGACCTTGGTCGACTCGATGCATCTTAGTTCCCTTGATGTTTAGATCGAATTCTGTGCCATTAACTTGGGCCAGTCCATTTTGACTGACCGGAAGTGCAGGTTGGGATAAGACAGGACAAGTGCGCATGCACATAAGCTACTTCCCATTTCCTCTTATGTTTATTTTCGTTTTCAGTTTTCAGTTCTAACTTGTTCTGTTTACATTGTTTGGTGTAAGTATTGGAAGATTATATGATGCGATGACCTTAATTGGTTTCTCTTCTAGGATATTAATTTTTGTTTGTACTAACATATTTCTCCTCACACCTTTTGAAACAATATTTCTACTGACAACTATATATAAATTTTGATTTCCTATTGGCAAACACTGCCTTGTATTTCTTACAGGCGCCCACTGTATAACTGAATGCTATGTATTCGCTACCCTCCAGGTCGACAAGACATTCTGACTCACATTTCAATTATGGCCTTTATTAACCTTGTTATATCTTGCCGCGCGAAAGTTGAATTCAGGGAAAATCTATTGTTCTACTGTCGGCGATATGATATCTCTTATACCTGTTGATTCTTAACATTGACGTTGGCTGATGTATCGCTGTGATGTATTGTAACTGTGAATCTTTACCTGTTGTCTGACCGGTAGATTTCCCGTTGTTATTGTAGCAAATCTGCGCCTGTATACGTTACCAATGTCCTGATTTGTGATTTATGATTCATATAGTTCCAACTTCGCCCAGTTAGCTTTATTTTACCTGTCAAATACTAAATTTGATTATTGGTCCAAAAATTGGAGATTAAATAGAGATCAATGTCGTAGATATTGCTATGTCATTTTATAATTCTTTATGGCATTGATTGATTAGAATATTGCTAAGATTTTGGTATAACTATCTGAGAGGTTATATGACGATCTAAATTTGTTGTAGTCACATCGTGGTCACTCCATTTGTCTGATCGGACACTGTGGCCCATCACTTTAACACTGTGGCATCCTCATTTGTGAGAGGACACTGTGTTCCCTCTGTATGTGAGAGGACGCTGTGTCCTCTTCATTTGTGAGAGGACATCGTGGCCCCTCTATTTGTGAGAGGACATCGTGGCCCCTCTATTTGTGAGAGGACATGCTGACTGAACCACTCTGTTGTCTCTATATTCATGGTTTGAATTTTCCCTGTTTCAGGACGATGCGGACTCGGGGTACCATACGGGTGAGAGTACGCTGCGCGGGGGTGGAGGTGCGGGTGCACCAGCACCCCTACCCCCAAGCGAGAGAACCCTTTCCCGTGAGGACCTCAGGCGACGCATCGAGGCCTTCAATGACAACCAACATGGACTCCTTATGACACTAGTAAGTCTTTTTTCAATCATCCAACATTTCTTTATTTTCCCTGGCTATTCAGAAAATTTCCAGATTTTAATTTAATTTGTTAGTTAGATCGATAGGATCAGGAGAATCCCTGACATACCATTTCTTAACTGATCTGAGAGGCGGTGAGCCTAGACTAAATCTAATCAAATTGGTTGGCCAACCGACAGATTAGGGGATAACAGTCAGTCAGCTTTATCCTTACTGCTGTTGACAAGGAGAACTGGAAGATATTCAATGCCATTGGAATTAATAATAGGCAACAGGTAATAATTATTCTTGGAAATATCCTTGGCGTACCAATGAGATTGCATTTATTACAGGCAGGCCACCGTCTAGCTCAAGACCCCCGAAATATAGACATGAGATTAATAAACACCAGAAATTTTAAACAAGGCAGAAAATTTTTAAAGCAAATAATACCTAAATCGGAACAAATAAACAAATCTATATTAACTACAATCCCCTATTCATGGAATAAATTGCCGACGGTGGCTCACCGAATAATAGATGTAAAAACCTTTAAAAACCAAGCCAGATCTACTTATATATGGCAAGATATGTACTTCAAAACTTAAGAAAACAAACACATGAAAATTAATGATTTATTCAACAAATGTTATTGTATACTGAGTATACATGTTACATACCGCTGAAATGTCATTTTACCAATAATTAATAATTCAGTCAATGATTGTAAGCGGGATTGTTCTCTGTTCAATTTGCTGTAAATAGACTGTGGGACTAGAATACCTCCCATCATGCTGGAGACCTCCCAGATTCGCAGTCGAGAACTGAATAAAAGTATTTCAATTCAATTCAATTCAATACAGTAGGTGCCTGGTATCCTGCACCAACGTCAGTTATTATAGCACCGGAAATAAGGGTGAAGTTGCCGGAACATGTACAATTGGCCTTCACCAATCCTCTGAAATATCCCAAATTTTAGCCAAAAAATGAGGGTCAAAATGAAGTTCAACATAACCAAACAGATTTTCTGAATCAAGGCAATACCAAATATTAATATACCTAGTATGTATCATTTTTCATTTCATTTCATTTCATTTCAAGAATTCTTTATTGTTTCGATGACATTACAATAAGGTTATTCAACATTCTAATTAGACAAATGTCTAAGAAGGTCTTCCGTCGAGTGCCCGAATCTTGAGTTACTTTTGTTTACAATATCAATATTAACATTTTACAACTTACATAACAAGAGTTAAATTATATTATAGATTTAACAATAAAACAGTATGGTATGGTATGGTAAGATGAGATAACAACTTATATGAAACAGTTAGCAGAATTTCCTAAATGTATTAGAGTTGCCGATTGTACATTTTCTGACGATATGACCCACCATATGCTGATTAATTTCCTGTGTTATTACATTTCATTCTACATCTGGGAAATCCTTTATTCCTCAGCAACTGCGTGCTGGCACATGCATCCGGGCAAAGGGTCATTATCCCGGTAACATATTATGAAACTGATTACCTGCCAGCCATGAAACTAGATAAGTGGGGAAATGTTACAACCATATGATCTCTTGGTCTCCAGCTATTTTGTTATTTTCTCTGTGCGTGGAATAACAATATTTGGCGCTAGCACGTGGAATTCAAATATTAATGAAAACAATGGAAGATTTCACACGTTTGCCATTCTGGTAATGATTGTTTAATGTCATTTGGAGAAGGTATTCTGCGTACAATTAATAAAACGCGTGTCATTCTTGGTATGCCGCAGTGCGGTGTGCATATGTCACCTCAGGGAATGCAATTCATTACTGTGGGCGATAACAAGGCACATCTGCAGTTATGTGCAATATGCCTGGCTGCTACCAAGGATTCCAAACCCTTTCTTGTCCTATACATGTAGAATGTGGTTGAATTCCTGACAAAAAGCATACTCGGGAAGACCTAACATGTGCTTACCCATTGTATGTTTTATCAGCAATAGTTTCAGGCTCAAATACTCAGTGGACATGGGTGTCCATAGAATAATCATCACTAGATTTAATCAGGGGAATAACAGAGCTTTGTGATAAGCCATATGGGATTTTGCGGTAAATTGTCCTCAGTTTGAAGGTATCTGGTAGGCTCTGAGCCTAGACTAGCCGCCTTCTGATGGGATTTTGACGTCATTTTCCCTCAGTTCGGAGGGATCTGATAGGCTCTGAGCCTAGAGTGCATTGCTGCTGGCTGTGCACTAACCCGGCTGTAGATCAGCTCATCTGTCATGGGCCGCTCACGCAGGCTATTAATAGCACAATCTCACTCTTACACAACCGATAGTCTTGTGCCCTGCCCGGTTGTCTATACCCATTGTTCTCTATAAGATTATTTTGATATGCCAATCTCTTTATACGGCCTATATAAGCAGGAAATTGATATATATATATATTATATGTACAATCAGACGAGACTCAAGAGTTGAGAGTCCCTCCAAACTGAGGAGAAAACCTCTTCCTACAAACCATTATACTCCCATTCAGACGCCAGTCCAGGAAAGCCATTAGCGCAGTAGGCGTCTAATCATTGACATACCATTCTTGTCTGATCTGAGAGGGTGTGATCTAGACTCCAATTAGTTTCACGTTTCTCCTTGATTACAAAGAATATTTTGGAAACCTCACAATCCTTGATCCCATTGAATTGAATAATTTATTTGTCTAGAATAAATAACAAACAGGTTGTGCCTATATTCATAATATATACATCCATGTCTTTCTATGTGTGCAATTTAGATCCAATTTGTTTAGCACTATTTGTGTAATTAGTGTGTCCAAAAGGGATATTATAATGTAGCTTCATCTTGTTGTAATCAATGTATGGACTCTGATGTGTATCAAATACCCATTACCTTTGTATACATCATCATCAGTATCCTTTCATTTCCCATCTTTCTCTCCATTATTCTCTCCCTCTCCCTTTGCCCCTCCCCCTCTCTCGTTCTCTTTCTCTCTCCTCTCTGCACCCCTCTCCTCTCCCTCTTTTTCTCCTCTCTCCCCTGCTCTATTCTCCCCTCCCCTCCCGACCTCTCTCTCTCACTTCCCCTCCCCACCTCTCTCTCTCACCCCCTCTCCCACTCCCACTCCCTCTCCCTCCTCCCCTCTCCCCCTCCCCATCTCTCACACTCTCCTCCCCACCTCTCCCTCCCCCTCGCTATCTCCTGTATGTGGGGTGATGGAGTACTTGGGTGCAGTGTGTGGGTGGATGCTATTACCGTCCACTGCTAATCACAGTTTTATCTGCTGCTGTTGCTCCAGCTTGGGCTCTAACTGTGAACACGGCTCATTTACTGGCGCTAAACTGAAAAGCTGATCGACACCATATCTCAATTAATTGTTAATTACATGAGATAGGTGTCCTAATTAGTGTCGGATCCAATTGTACTCATCGTGTTCCCGCGGATCTAGGATGACAATCGCGTCATTGTTGGTTTTATATTTTGTCTGAAACAAATCTATATTTGGTTCTGATGGTTTTATATTTTTATGCAGAACGTGCCATTCATAATACACCCAAGTGACTGGCTGAAACCCAAGACTTTCATTCATACAAACCTTTGTCCACATTGTCAACTAGTGATGAATAAAGTATAATACTGTATTGTTCTATACCATTCTATTCTCTATAAGTGACTGTCAGTTGTGTTTGTTTTCGTAGCAACTTGTTCTCACTCTTTCTTCATGTAACTTTTAGTTGCTATTGTAGCTGGTTAATGATTACAGGCAGTGGCAAGAATACTTAGCCAGCAAAAATATAGTTTTTACATGATCCCCTTGACCTTTACAACGACCTTGCTTCCTTGGCCAGTGTGTCCCAAGAGCTCAATATCCTGATTGACAATCATACAAAGTTTTTTTCCCCTAAGAAGTCCAGAAGGTCATGGAGGACGTGTAAGCATATTTCATCATGGAGCCACTGGTTGGTGCCCAAATCCCATTCATGGGTCAAATCGTCGGAAAATGTACACATGTTCTCCCTCTCACCCTTCACTAATCCTCTCAAATAACCCACGTTTGAGACAGAAATGATCTGGAGTATACCAATATTTAGTGTAAGATATTGGCCTTTAATGATTTCTTTTAAATAGGAGGCAAACAATATAGGAGGCAATCGTACAATGAATTAATTGAAACCTTACTGCTCTTGGCAAGGAGAACTGGAAGTTATTCAATGCCTTGTATTTAATAGGTACCTTGTATCCTACACCAACGTCAGCTATTATAGCATCGGAAATAAGGGTGAAATCGCCTGCAGTTAGTTGTACAATTGGCCTTCACCAACATTCTCAAATATTCCTAGTTTAAGACAAATGAGGGTCACAATACAGTTCAACATAACCGAGAAGAGTTTCTAAATCAACGCAATACAAAATACGCCCAGAGATGTGTCAAATTTGTCACATTTCAGTCAGAGTTTACTAGCTACCAAGTGTACATTCCTTGACGACCTGACCCATGATGTCCCTGCCTGCCCCTCTGCCCTTCCTGACTGAGGTTCATGCTCGCAGGACTGAGGACAAGAGCAATTCTACCTGAACATGGCCTGGAAAAGCCTTGTATTGGGGTGAAATATATAAAACTAAATTCATTGCCTGGAAATGGGCATTTTGTTCCAAGGGCCTGGAAAGCCATCATATATGGGTCTTAAATCAATCCTCACAAAGTAAAAGTTAAAAATCAGTGATTGATATACAATCTGAATAAGACTTTGTGTTGTATAAAAGGGTTCTTTTCTGACAAATCATTAAAATGGGTCAGGAACCCACTGAAATACCTGGATAAAACACTGAAATTTCTGTTGACCTAAAGCATGGAGATAAATGTAGTGTTGACCTGAATCAGAAATGCTGATGGCTGTGTACTGGAGGTGGGAGGCCCTGTTTGTATGCCCTCCATCGTCAGACCCAAGGGTAGAACTCTATACGTGTGCGTTCATGCCCTAAGCCCTGCTGGGAATGTCTCCGCTGCTAAAGAATAGAATATAACAATATGTTGGTAGGTGATGGTCTATCGTATCCCGGGAGAATAGAGCTAGTGAATATCGGTAAAGAGAATTCATTAAATAGGGAGTAGGTCTAGGCTCAGAGCCTATCAGGTCAGATAAGATCAGTAGGTCACTGATTCACCAATGGCTTTCCCGGCCTGTTGGCATTTTGTTGTCAGGAGCGTAAGGCTTTCCCTCAGTTTGAAGGGACTCTGTGGACTCTGAGCCTAGACTGCTCTTGTTTTCTTGATTCATCCACTATGGATTGCCCAGATAGTACTGCCTGCCACTGTGTCACCAGACCCAGGTCTTACCTATGCCTTGACATTTTTTTCAGAAATCATAATTGAAAGTGTTTTTTTTTAAAGATTCTTTTATTTAAACAGGGGGATGACATGGCCTTGACTCGGGTCAGAATGGTGTTCCCCGTGTCCCGTTGTGAAGTTTGAGTTCAATCAATATATTTTAAAACAAAATGGAGGAAGATGAGGATGGGGATTTTAAAAGGGAGATATATTGAATAAAGTAAATTCATTAAAGAAAATCCGGCTGGTATTACAACGGACAATTAATTGACATAATTGTTTAACAATTCTATTTGGATGTTAGATACGCAAATTTTAATTGGCATTTGCTTAACTAGTGAGAGTTTTTTGTTGTGCCCAGTAATGTTTAACAAAATGATGCCAAACTATAAGGTGTGAGATAAGAGGTTTCATACTTTATTTAACCAGGAGGGAATATAAATGACTGGCCTTGACATTCGCCGGAATCTCACTTTTCACCTTGTAGCTGGTCTAGGTTGATTTGCATGGGCGATATATGGAAAATTGGTTACGTTGAGTTCGAGCTAGTTAATTGATAAGAAAATAGGACTAACTAATAAAAAGGGAAATGTTAAGTAAGGAAGGAAGGATATAATTATGCACAGCTAATGAGTACGTCTGGCATGTGAATGACGTCATCTGAATACCAGCATGATTTCATCAGTTTTTACCAGGAGGCTATGTAAATGCACATCTTTATATAGCCTGGAAACTATGGTAACAATGTGCTTTAGCCTTACCTCATTGGTTCCAGAGACCCTATATAAAGTAATGTACTGTCTCTGTTGGTTATTACATACCTTTGCCAATGTCCTAAGTTCCGGTAAATTACCTCTGTCCTAGTCTTTGTACTCCGGATCCATCCAATATAAATATGTTTAATTGTAACAAAGGTATCGTCCTTCTAATTAATTAGGTAGTTCCTGGCTGCAGACCTATTAGCAATAATTACCTGCACTATTAGTTGTTAGTGTTATTAATGTAATATATATTTTAGGTCAATTAACTCACTAAGGGGACGTCTTTATTACCGTATCATAACCAAGAGAGAGTTATATCAATGCGATTATATTGTTCCTTTTAACACCTACCATATTATATGAATTTTCTGTATTTTTTTTAATTACTGAAGTTAACCCAAATAACTATGTTTACATACATAACCCAAGAGAGTACCACATTAATGAGATGTTCTTGGGATTTTTGTTGGCGAAGGGGGTGGGGGGTGGGGCTGGACGAAACACTTGTAAAAAGCATGAAGGAAAATTAATACTAACTGTGTTAATAAACCACCACATAAAGTTGCTGGTAATAATGATAGAAGCAAGTGAACCATTTGTCAACCAACACCTATGGATGGCAAATAAAGTATATTTCAGTATAAATTCAAATAAAATCCCTCATTCATCATTATCGTCTTCTTTCTGATTTTGATGTTTTATTCCCTTATTTTAATTTAACCAAGTATATTTCATGTTTAATAAACCGCAACCATGAATTAGGGCATTTTCCCTTCCTCAACACAAACACTGGGTCCTTCTTTATACAGGCGATATTTCGCCTACCTCGCTACGAGAATATTGTTCAATTTATTCTAAAATTGATACCCTGATGAAGGTGCAATGGTCACCAAAACGTTGGTAAATTAGTTAATAAATCCTATAAAAGCAACAACTATCTACGACTACTTCTTTCATGATTTTGATGTTGTATTCCCTTATTTAACATTATTCTAAAATCATTGTTTTTTTTGTCTGTTGCAGCGTCAGGCCACTGACACATTCCAGGGTTTCATCCGCGTCTACATGAATCTGATGCGACCGATCAGCATGTCGCTGACAGCGCGACCTCCGTCCATTTACGACATCCTCACCCCAGAAGAAAACGAAATCACAGAAATTGACAGCGATACTCAACTCACATCCTTCTACCTCCCCAAGGACACAACCAAGGTCATCCATATTACCAGGTGAGCTAGATAGTAATTGTCTTGTCAAGAATCGGGAAAGAAACAATTTATTCACCAGTAATAAAATATTCATGGGTGAAGTCTGAAGATGTATAGATTATAGTACCGCATACATGGACAGGTTATGATATTAAATGCATATTTAGTTAATATATGTTGGGTGGGGGAACTGCTAACCGTTGGGAAATAAGCTTGACTTAGCTTCTTAACTTTCAGTGGCTTTGGTGAAATAAAGACTGGTTGAGGATAATATTTCACTTTTTATTTATTTTTCTTGGATTGTTACATGGCCAGCGTTTCGTAACGCTCGTTACTTCCTCAGGGCGAATCCGTTTATGGGGGCTTAGTTACAGGTCACAGGTTCATATGCAAGAGAATGGGAAGTTAGTTGATATAAGCTTTTCTCGTCCAGTCGGCGAACAGATCAGACAGCTAGGGGAGCATCTTAAAATTAGTTGTATTTCTTATGTGGGTCAGATTTTCAGAAACTGTACAATTGGCAGCTTTACATATTTAGTAAATTTTGTTGAATTAGGCTGCAATTTGGTCAATACTAGGTAAATTCAAGTATATTCGGCACTGCGTTGATTCTAGCAATCGGTTTGGTTAGGTTGAACTGTATTTTGAACTTTATTTTCGTATGAAATTTGGGTTATTTGAGAAGATTGGCGAAGTTGAAATGTACATATTCTGAAAATCTGACCCATGTGAAGGTTACCATGCCTGAGAAAAGAAATGAACAAAAAAGAAATGTACAATGGGAGACTTGCATGTCCGCCATCGTGAATATCGATATGCATGGAATTATAGGAGTAGTATGTTAGTGTAAATCTATAGAAAACATGTTTGTTAAGCATGGAATATTTATGAGTGCCCTGATGTCAATATTGAAGAGTTTTACATGTTTCCATAAAACAAGACTTCATATGTTCCATCATGCATTTGGTTTGTGTAGACCATTTATACATGCTATGATATTGGCGAAAAGGTCCATGCATTTTTTCGATAAAAATGTTGCTAAATATTTGTATGTCCGATTTTAAATGTAATAGACATGCCCAGTGACACATGCAAATCCCCTATTCACCTTCACCAATCCTCTCAAATCGCCCAAATTTAAGGCAATGTATGAAGTCGCCAGAAAATGTAAGATTGGGGGGGGGGGGGGAATAAATAGGATCTACTCCACCGAGAGAAAGAGAGTTATATCAATAAACTTGTCTTGTTCCTTATTACACTAGTTGGATATATCAAATCGCATTTTCCACGAACTTGCTACATCATTATATAGAGATTTCACCACTTCACAAGTTACTTCTGTGTCAATATTAATATGTTTTCCTACTTGAGCGGATGATGGCTTGGTGTATTTCGCCGAATTGAATCATTCATAATAACGAATTTACCTCAACATCCACACATCAATCAACCTTCCATAAAATCTTATTTGACATCTGAGATGCCTCTTTCTGCATGGCAGAGGTTTATGACAAAATGTGTTTAGGATGATCCAACGATCACTCTTCGTTCTCTCCTTGGTGAAATTTATGTGACCTGGGGTCAGAGATGGTCTGCCTACGACTTATATTAACAGTTATGTTTTGTTGATGGTGGTTTTATTGGATAGCAATAGGCTTGGCGATGGGTCGAGGTAGCCTCGCTGGATGGTCGGTGTCGCCAAATGGGTTATGGAAATGGGGAGTCTCGGGTTGAAACGATATTAATATTTTCTGATTATGAACTATTTTATGGTATTCATATTCAATTTTTATTCAGTTACTGAATGGGACAGATCCTTCTACATAGTAGGTCTTCCATGCCGGCTTTAAAATAATGATATAATGAAATATGAACAATATTACAATAGGACATTTTGTGCTTTATTACATACGTATGTGATTACAGAGAGCCTGATTCGGGGGTGCGATTAGAAATCTCGTATCACATATGTATGTGATTCGGGTTGTCATGGAAGCATGTGACCCAAATAACGTAAAACTTAATTGGTTCATGACGTCGCGCTTCTTAGCGGCAGAAGCGTAGCGCTGCCTTGCATGTTTCGAAAGTTTTCAGACATTGTTTCGATAATTCGTCAAGAAAAACGGTACTAACAAGGTAAATATAACAAATAAATCGATAAATATGTATGTAATAAATATCTAATGACCCTCTGTTCGGTTTCAAATCGATCTCGACGTTGGGTCAAATCCCACTCCACCCCTTCGGGGTGTCGTGCGATTTGACCCTCCGTCTCGATCGATTTGAAACCTCCATCGGGCCATTAGATATATTAAGTGAACCTTAAATGTAACAGTTACACCCACTATTATAAAGACGTTTGGAAAAGAAGCAAATAGAACAAGTTACCACAAACCAACCCTTTTCCTAACCTATTCATCTGAAATAGGCCACTTGACTAAATTATACGAATAGAACACTTGATCAATTTAACTTGTCTTTCCATCTTAATCAATCTTCCAACTGTATCATACCTATATTGTTTGTTCCTATACCTGGTTGACATAACCCTACTAAAGACCTTAGGACTCATTATAATTAATTGATTTATCTCCGGGCCTTACCTGAACTGTTTTTTTAAAAAAACAACACTCTTTATTCCATCATTTGTATAACAATTTTCACGATTGGTACTCATACTAAACTAACATGAAAACTCATATGCTAGTATCATACTAAAATTCCTTATAACTAAGGCTGCTGACTTTACCAACAATCGATTACCCAGCATGCCTCACCGGTGTATATAAGACTGTACTTTCCCTTGCCACCTCACTTTTTATCCTATCCCTGAAGAAGGGCTACTGAGTAGCCCGAAACGTCGGACCATATAGGCAATAAAAGAAAGTCAAACAAAACTCATTTGAGTACTTTATGCGTCACACAAACCAACAAGATCCGAATCGAAAATAATAGTGATATCCATAGTAGTTGGTAGAATTCCATCCAACACTATTCATGTTAGATATTGTTAATAAATACTTTACGAAATCTAAAACTTATATATGAAAAGGCGAAAAAACGCTCTAAAACCTTTCCTTGTTTTACCTTGGTTGCCCCTAATGTCCATATTTTTCCAAAGAGGAAACTCTTATAAATTAATTTTCTTGACAATTATTACCTCCGAACCGAGATATTTTATGTACAATTCGCCTCCACCAATTCTCCCATATAACCCGACGGCCAGACATCAATTGGGTACAAAATAAAATTCAAGACAACCGAACAAATACTTTGAATCAATATACTCAGCTACACCCGAGTATTTATAATTGTTCAGCCTAATGTAGAAGAATATTTTTTCTTGTATTGAAATATTTTATTATTAGCAGAATTTACTAAATGTGTAGCGCTGGCAATTGTACATTTTCTGATGATCTGACACATTCTCAATGATTCAAAGCCCTGCTGCACTTGTGAACACATGTCGATTATATCATGTGAATGACCGTTACCTGGCTCACATTAACCCTGCATACCCCACCCCCAACCAGGCAGGGAGCACCAGGGTCCATTTCTACTATATATGGGTACAGTCGCCAACAGTTCGCCTTAGCCAATTTTCTTTTTTTTTCTCAAACAAATTTAAAGTGGCTAAGGTCACTGTTTTGATTATCTTTCATTTAGAAATATGTTGTAGTATTCGATAACTTGCATAACTAGGGACATTTGTGTGGAATACCAGAGTTCTATATTCCTTAGATTATTTGATATTTGTTGATGTATGTGGCAGGGATTCCAACGGGGAATTTAAATCTGAGAGAGGCAAGTAACTTGACAATAGAGTGCTGCCATTGGAGCATGGTGGAGGAGTGTGAAGTAGGAGCGAGTCAGGCGGTAGATGGACATATCTACCCTGTCCCAGCCAGCTGGTATCACTCAACTAATTAAGATAAGATGCATACAGGCGGCGAGACCTCTTCTAACTGCCATGTCTGAGAGACTATGGTGTGATGGAGGCACCCTACGAAATTGGAGTTTTAAACTCTTAAATACATGAAATATATGTAATTCCTACATTAATGCTCCCGGGTTTACATTACAAATATACTAATCTAGAACATAGTTGAAATTCAGGGAAACTTTCCCCAAATCGGGAGCTCAGTGGCATGGGTCACTTTAAACCATACGTTAAGTTCAAAATACAATTCAACATGACCGAACAGGTTCTTTTTGATAAATGAAATACCAAATATGCCCAGATATACCGTGTATTTACTTCTTTTTTTTTTAGCCTAATCTAGCAGAATTTACGAAATGTGTAAACTGTCAATTGTACATTTCTAGGCGACCTGACCCAAATATAGAGTTGTTCGTCGCCTCGCTGATTGTCAATATATGTAGTATCGGCATATCTATATGTATGCTAGACTTCTGTTAGACTCAAGACTTCTTAGAATTAGACTAAAAATACAAATAATACCTGTTAGGCTGTATACCTATAGGTGCATTTGGTATTGCGTTAAAAAAATATTTTAAAATTTGTTGAACTGTATTGAAAACCTCATTTCTATCTTCTATCTTGAATGTGGGATATTTGAAAGGATTGACCAACGCGATTTGTAGATTTTCTGACGCCCTGACCCCATATAGATAAAAATATGGCTTGGCATGTAATGCCTTTTCACACCAGCCATGTGATGGGAGATGTGAAGCACAGGACAACCCGCGCCTGCAGATGTTGTCAAGACCTCTCCAACCCTCTCCACAACCTCTCCAACCTCTCCACACCATACAGCATGACAGACTAAGTGCATTGTCCTCAGTAACACATTTAGGCTGATGAGTCGTTATTACCCAAGCCTCTAGCATGCTGGCCCGCCCTCTAGTGCCCTTGATGAGAACTCTACACAAGGCTGGCGTTCCATCAGAGTCCGTGTTAGCTTTGTCTTGCACTGAGCGTTGCCCCTTTGTGACGTAATGACGAGTAATGCCCAGGGTGGGGTTGGGGGTGGGGGAGGGAGGTTACAATAATGCCCTTTCTCTCTCTCTCTGATCACCGTCTGTTTGATGAGCTTTGATGCGCGTAAGCTCGGTTTGAAGGTGACACATTCCTCTACCTGGGAAATTGCTGTCCAGTCTAGGGTCACATCCTCTCAGATCAGATTAGAATATATAGATTATATCAATGATTGGACGCCTACTGCGCTAATGTCTTTCCTGGCCCTGGAGTCGGTGTGCTATTGAGATTCTTATGGCATTTTGCGGTTTGGGGAGACTGGCTTTCCCTCAGTTTGATGGGACTTTCTGAGCCTAAATTCTATATTGGTAGTAGTTAGTTTTTATGGTCGTTACAAACGCTTCAGAAACAATGCAGAATAATGATGCCGGTCTTTATACTCAAATCAGTATTTGAGAAAACTTTCAAAAATTGTCACACACCCTAAATTTCACCATTTATGAGTAAATTGCGTCCTAAAATTTCACAATATCTGAAACGTAACGAAATTCAAATTCTAAAATAAATTTTGGGGGGGGTCTTCACAATAAAGACAAAATTAGTTTAAACTATTCTGTACAGGTACTAAATAGAGGCCTTCCATTCTAAGAATTCACTCTTATTTTGTTGGAAATTATTACTTTGGACATCAGCGAGCGAGAGGGAGGCAGTCATTGATCACGATATGTGGCTGTTCTGAATATGAACAGGTAATTGCGACAACTTTTATTGTCCTGTGAGAATGAAAGCTTGATGGCGTTCATTGTCAGGTGAGGTGTTGATTGCCTCACCTTTTCCGGGCGGAGCTGCTTCAGCTGCCATGGCAACCTCTCTAGAAGTCTTCTCTATTTCACGCCAATTTTGAAAAGGATAATAGTAATCATTCACAGCTGCAAGATTAAACCCGACCCCTTTGTACCGACATGCTCAACATGATACAATGTTTCTTAAATATCATTACGGTTATCATATAGGCGCTCTCTCTTTTCTCTCTCTCTCTCTCTCTCTCTCTCTCTCTCTCTCTCTCTCTCTCTCTCTCTCTCTCTCTCTCTCTCTCTTTCTCTTCCTCTCTCTCTCCCCCCTCTCTCCTCATTCTTTCTCTCTATTCTCTCTCTCTTTCTGTCTGTCTGTTTGACTCTCTTGCCCTCTCTCCTCTCTCTCTCTCCTTTCACTCTATTTATGATGAGCATCCTAAGGTGTTAATATTTCCTTGTGTATCATTAAAAATTCCATTATTACACATGAACAGGATACCTCTTTTATATGTTGTAATAATAATGATGATGTTACTGGAGAAATGACTTACTTACATGTTGATTGACTGTGTTCGCATGATACAGCCGCAGCAATAGCCAGATTGTTCATCGACACCATGTCACGAAGATGTTGGGGAATAATAGTGTTATTACCAACTACTGGGTGTGGTCTCAATCTCTCTAATTGCCTGCTTATTAGCTTTCTCATCACGGCTTGCTCAATATATTATATATAAGTATAAGTAGTTTTGTTTCCAATTTTCAACATTTTACATGAAAATATGGAAACTGGGCCTTGTTATATATACCTTTAATAATCTATCAAGGGAATCTTAAAACAGTTTTGTAGGCTTTTCCCAAACATCTCTGAGCGACAATTCAGGATGTTACATTAAAGTAATAGGTGATATAATACTAGCTTATGATGGAGTAAACAACACAGAGTTTATAGATCGGTTGTTTATTGCTGGGGGGGGGGGGGGGGGGGGACTGCATTCATCAACAGCGCTTGTTCTATAATAACGACATTATTTTCCAAGTGTGTGTGTGTGAATGAAATTAGATCAAGCGGTGGAATATAATAATGTGGTACAAGGTAGGGGAGGAAATAAGTCCAATGACTGGAGAATGTTGATAGGTGAGTTGGAAGGAACAGTATAAAGAAGAGAGTCGAGGTATAATCAGGGTGAAGAAAGATGGAGGGTGTGACAAATGAGGGAAATGAATGAATGAATTCGGTTTTTACAGTTTTTAGCAGTTGCTTAGATACTCTTAAAGCTGCAGGTATGGGCTCTGATTCCTTCGGAAAACTAACCGCAAAACTCCCATCAGGATGGTAGTGTGGGCATGCTCCAGGGTTGGGAAAGCCATTGACATACCGATCTTATCTGGTCTGATAGGCTCTGAGCCTAGACTGTATTTATATATATATATATATATATGTATTCACACTGAAATTAGTTTATCTGGGTACGGTCGCCTAGAAATTGCAGCTCTACACATTTAGTAAATTCTGCTAGATCATTAGGCTGAAATGATAAATACTGTATTTGAGTATATTTGGTGTTGAGTTGATGTAACATACCGGTATTGCTTGGTTATGTTGAACTGTATTTTTCTGCAGACTATGTCATGTTTCCTTGAAATTGCCCTAAAAGCTGTGAAATATTAAACAATAATTATTCTGTTTCTGTTAACAGTGATACGACGGCCCAAGAAGTGATCCGGGCTCTGTTACAAAAGTTCAGAATCACCGATAATCCTCGTAAATTCGCCCTCTACGAGCGGCTTAATGAGGACAATGGGAAATGTAAGTATTTATTTATTACTCTTTCTCTCTCTCTCTCTCTCTCTCTCTCTCTCTCTCTCTCTCTCTCTCTCTCTCTCTCTCTCTCTCTCTCTATCTCTCTCTCTCTTTCTCCTCACTCTCTCTTTCTCCTCACTCTCTCTTCTCCCTCCCTCCTCTCTCCTCTCCTCTTCCCTTCTCTTTTTGTCTATCTCCGTATCTCCATTCTAATACGGTAAATATCCCTAAAGATTTTCATAACATATGTTTATTGAATTGAATTTGATACATCCAGTCTTCCCACTCAGTAAGCGACGATTAGATATTTCCAATTATCAATACCCTTACCACTTAACCATCTCCTTAGACTTTGGCGGCCAACCCCCAAACCCCCCCCCCCCCCTCTTCCCTCCCCCTAAGAATTAAGATTCTTTACATTCTCGCATAACCCTTATCATACAGTAACATACTTTATAGTGAAGATGGCTATGGATATGGCGCCATGTTTTCTGGCCATCTATGAGCTCGTATCTCGTTGGGATGGGTTTTACGGTTTCCTTGGCTTTAAAATGTTGTTTCATGCCAAACATATATATCATACCAGCAAGGTAGACCACCCACCCTGGTTATACATAGAATATTCCCCGTATACAACAACGATACTCCCAATTCATAGCGTTTACATCCATTTGACAGTCTAGGCTCAGATTTGATAAGAGTCCCTCCAAACTGAGGGACAGCCTGTCGCTCCAAACCAAACCTCACAATGCCATTAAGACGCCTACTCCAAGGCCAGGAAAGCCATTAGCACAATAGGCGTCCAATCACTGACATTACATGCCATTCTTATCTGATCTGATATCTGGTGGCGAAAGGACACAGGAGAAGCGGCACGCAGTTGTCAGTCCACCGGATTGCGCAGACCAGTCAGGTCTTCGCCGGGGTTTACTCTCACCTAAAGTCTTCGATTTTCACCAGAATTCCGTTTTTCAAGCTTCTAGATTTCTACATTGCCGTTTCAGAACTTACACTACCTTTTAAGAGTGGAATTATTTCCTTTTATTTGGTGGTTTAGGGGTGTTTCATTGTTTCCCAGATTGGGCAGTGATCATCTCATAGCCTCGTGCGGCCTTATCTCCTCCAGCTACATCCTGTTCCACATCCTGTTTCTTCACTATTCATCGAGCATTTTACCTCGTGCTACTTTGTTTCTAGTGATTGGATTTATTCTTCGGACTTGAACTTATTACAATTGAACTGTGTTTTATTGCTGATCTTCATAATTGTGCCTTTGGATTTATCATCATGGCTGAGGGAAATATTGTGCCTGGAGGGGATGCTGATCCCACTGCAGCTGCAGCGAACCCCGCTCAAAATGGAGATTTGCCACTGCAGGACATTCTCAATCAGTTGAAGTCAATAAGGACCTCAGTTGATACGAATAATGCGGCCGTTGCTACAGCTACCTCCCTATCTAGGGACTTAGCCTCTCGTATGGATGCATATGAGACCTCTCCAAGAGCACGTGCTCCGCTGGGCATGAACATGCTTGGTGGTTCCAGAGATGAATCTTGGGGCCCCTCCAGCTTTGATCTACTCCACAGGGGACACAATCAGGGTGATTTTTCGGCAGCTGATGATGATTGTGGATCTTACAGATATTCTGAAGTTGATTCATATTTTCGTCATCGTTCTCCACGCCGCTCAAGGAGCCGATCTAGGAGGTCAAGATCTAGGTCCCGTTATCGTTCTCGCTCCCCAGCCACGAGGCGGAGGGCAACCCGGATGTCTGTCGACCACCCTATGTCTAGGTCTAGGAGCAGGTCGCCCTCCCCTACTCTCCAGACTCCTTCAGGTTTGTTTACCCTTCCTCCTGTTGAGACTCCAATGGAGGAGGGTGAATGCGAGGAGGAGGAGGAGGAACTCCGCTCGGGCCTTTTTGATAACTTTCTCAAACAACTCTGCATTGATGAAACTGTTGGTCCGGCTCTTAAGAATAAGGAGTTTTGCGAGTTCCTAAAAGGGATTCTTGCTGCTCCCCCAGTGGGGAAAACGCTGGATCAAACCAGAGACAAATATAAGAGGCCTTGTAATATTGACGAGCTGAAGGTACCTGTGATTCCTTCTGAGGTCTGGAGTAATATCCCCAAACCTAAACAGCGGAGTGATAACTATTATCAGCGCCTTCAAAGCACCCTTCTGGCCGCCACTACAGCAGCTGCAGTCATTGGAGATGACCTTATGGCTGTTCGTACCTTCACTTTGAAATTGGAGAAGTTGCAAAAACAACTTATTTCTCTGGTTCCTACACGCGATCAGAGGCAGCCACCTGACATGGCAAAGATTGGAGATGTTTCTTCTAAGATTAATGATGCCATTACTCTTATATCCGCATCTGTTACGGCTGCTGTCACCTCTTCTGCTGATTGTATTGGCCTCTTAGCTTTTTACAACCTACATGTTATGACCAAAAAGCGACGCTCTGAGCTGGTATCTGTTTTCAAGGACCAATACAAGGAGATGGCCAGCAATTCTAGGAGGTTTCCCTCTACTCCAACTCATCTCTTTGGAGAGGACCTGGAGCAAAATATTAAGTCTCTGGACGCGAGTAAGAAGTTATCAGTTGTTGTGGACCTTCAGAGCAATGTGCCTAAGGGACAGCAACAGAAGCCAAAAGGGGGCCAGGAGAATTCCCCAGCTAAATCAAAAAACTCCTCATACCCCTCTGCCAGGGGCAGGGGGGGCCAGAGAGGAGGTCAACGAGGACGGGGGTCCCGCTACTCGGACTATCAGCACACCAGGAGGAATTCCGACTACCAACAGAGGGACAGTCGCCGCGACAGGGATTCCTACCACGATCGCCGCGACTACAGGCGCGACGATCGTCGAGATTACAGGCGTTAGAGGAGGTAGTTGCTTTTGTTGAAAGAATACCCCCTGGAGAACCTCCCTTTACACTTTCTCCGTCAGGTCTTCGACCTTTGTGCTTTCAACCTGGAAATATAAGGAATCATTTAGCCAGCTGGCGTGACATAACTTCAGATCCTTCTATTCTCGCCTTAATAGCAGGGGTATCTTTGGATTTCATACGTCCCCCTGTTCAACAGTTTAGGCCATCTCAGTATCGCTTTGGGCCTATTCGCCAGGAGGCTGTGCAGTGTGAGGTTCAGAAGCTTATTGATAAAGGTGTGGTTCAGGAGATAGACGTGGAATATATCTCTTTTCTGTCAAATGTTTTTGTTGTGCCCAAGCCAAACAACAAGTGGCGTTTAATTATTGATTTGACCGATTTGAACAAGTTTCAGAAAAAATCGCATTTTAAGATGTTTAGTCTTCAGACGGCCATCGAGATGGTCCGCCCTGACTCATATATGTGTTCATTGGATCTACAGGAGGCATACTTCTCCTTAGCTCTTCACCAGGATTATCGTAGTTTTGTGGTGTTTCCCTGGGGAGACACATACTATCAGTTTAACTGTGTGCCTTTCGGCCTTACATCTGCGCCGTTTGTCTTCACAAAGATAATGCATCCCCTCTTCTCCGAGGTGCGTCGTCGAGGGGGTCATGCCTTCTCATACATTGATGACAGTTTCATATGGGGACAGACTCCCACTCAGTGCCTGGATTCTCTCGATATTGTACTTTCTTTGTTGCATCAAACAGGATTTTATGTACACCCTGCGAAGTCGTCCCTCCTTCCTTCAAAGACAATGAAGTTCCTGGGTTACATTATTGACTCAGCTAGAATGGAAGTTTATCCCCCCGAGGATAAGAGACACTCCGCTATTGATTTAGTTGATTTCTTCCTACGCAACTCCGGGAGAAAGCATTCCATTCAAGCAGTAGCTTCCCTAATTGGCACCTTGATAGACTTGTGCAAGGGTGTGGATTATGGCCTATCTTATTATAGGTACGCCGAAAGGGATAAAATTGCTGCCCTCAGGAGGTCTAGGGGCAATTTTGACGCTATGATGACTCTATCACCTCGGGCCCTAGATGATCTTCTTTGGTGGGATCAGAATTTGCCCTGGAGGGTTCGCAGGATTAGGACCTTTTCTCCCTCCATCACTATGTTCACAGATGCCTGTGATACTGGATGGGGTGCGGTTTGTGAGGACAGCACTGCTAGAGGTTTGTGGGATGATTTCGAAGAGGATTATCACATCAATACCAAGGAGACCCTTGCTGTCAAGTGGGGCATTCTTTCTTTGTTAAGGGATGTCTGTGATACCCACATTTTGATTAGGAGCGACAATGTTACCACTGTGGCCTACATAAATAAGTTTGGTGGCACAAAATCAAGGAATTGTGATCTTGTGGCTAGAGAGATCTGGTCATGGGCTGAAGCACAAAACAACTGGCTTTCTGCTTCTCACATTGCTGGAGTCGACAATGTTGAGGCGGATCTGGCAAGTAGGCATTTATCTGATGATACTGAGTGGCAACTGAATATCAATATTTTCGAGGAAATTGTAGATGCCTTTGGCTTACCAGATGTTGATTTGTTTGCATCTCGCCATAACTATCAGGTCCCTTGTTTCGCCAGCTGGTTTCCTGATCCCTTGGCATCATTCATTGATGCTTTCTCGGTTGATTGGCTGGATTTCAATCTTCCCTATATTTTCCCTCCATTCAGGCTAGTGGGACGTTGCCTGCAGAGAGTGGAGATGCTGCACCTCAATGCCATCATCATAGCACCCGATTGGCAAGGTCAACCGTGGCACTCTCAACTGACAGGGAATTGCAAGTCATTACTCAGGTTTCGTCGCCGACCAGGGAATCTAGTTCCACACAAGAGCTTGCGCCAGGATCCCAAAATAGAGAGGATCCCCCTCGTCGCCGCTCTCTTTTAGAGAGAGCTATTCACGCTACTCCGCTTTCTTATAGAGCTAGGAACCACTATAGAAATAGTTGGTCTGTTAATACTAGACGTTCGTATAAGACTTACTTACGAAAATGGAGGTATTATTGTTATGAAAATGATCTTCCTGATGACACTAAGGATTTGCATCATGGCATTGAGTTCTTGTGCGACCTTTATGAGGATGGTCTCTCTTCAGCATCTATTGGTAGTGCTAGATCAGCCTTATCTTCCGTCTTTGGAAAATTCGGTAATGATACCTTTGGATCTCATGAGTTAGTTTCCAGAGTGGTCACAGGGATGTTCCGTGCACGCCCTCCAAAAACACGATATTCTGAGACATGGGACCCTAACATTGCCCTGGATTACCTTTGCACCTTATTCCCTTTGGCCGACTTGTCTCTGGTACAGTTAACTCACAAGACTGCTTGTTTATTGATGCTGGTTACCAGCCAACGAGTTCAGACTCTTAGAACTATTCGTTGTGAGGATATTGTGTTCGACGGACGTACCAAAGCTACTGTCTTGTTATCTGAGATGATTAAGACTTCCAGAGTTGGCAGATCTCTGGGGTCTATTGTCCTGGAGGCTTATGACAAGGATAAACGACTATGCATTGTTAGGTGCCTTCGGCATTATCTTAACAGGACTGTTGCCTTGAGGCCTACCAACGATGAAGGTTGGGGAACTGGTCCTCTTTTTATTAGTTTTTGTTCTCCACATCGACCTGTGCAAAATGCTACTATTGCTAAATACATTAGGTGCGCCTTGACAGCTGCCGGTATTAACACTAAGTTCAAGGCTCATTCTGTTCGTGGCGCCACAACTTCCAAGTTGGCAGCCATCAATGTTCCGATGGAAAAAATCATGGAGCGGGCTATGTGGCGAGGTGACAATACCTTTAGACACTATTATCAGAAGCCCATCAATGTTACTCAATCGACCTCGGACGCCTTGCTCTCTGATCATACGAGGAAAGCCAAGGCTAAGAGTAAGAGCAAGCATAGAAGAGATTAAGTTTGAGGTGAGAGTTTTTTAGTAGTGGGTTGAACTTGAGCATATCTGACGTTAAAGTCTCCTGTGTCCTTTCGCCACCAGATGGCGGCGACGGACAAGAATGGTAAGATATACAAAGCTTACCTGTTCGCTGTAGTATATCTGTGATTCTTGGAGGAGCAGACATAGGTGGGGAGGACACAGGCCCTCCCACCTCTACCCTCTGTGTCCTTGTCTGCTCCTCCAAAAAACTTTACTTCTGAATCACTCATCCTTTGTCAGACTTACGCTCAAGCTGCTACACCCGGTGTTAAAGACTGACAACTGCGTGCCGCTTCTCCTGTGTCCTCCCCACCTATGTCTGCTCCTCCAAGAATCACAGATATACTACAGCGAACAGGTAAGCTTTGTATATCTTACCATTAACCTTGCCAATAAAGCCTGACCTTTGCCTTCTCGTTACTGTTTAGTGCAGCATTATTTTACTATCCACTCATAAACTATAACTCCCACGTGAAAGCACATATGTGTTGTGTCACAGAGAAATAATAAAATAATTAAATGTGGTATATTTAAGCGGATTGGTGATAAAGGCGAAGTGTACATGTTCAGGCGTCTGTACCCACAGACTACATCTCGGTTAATCAAATATCTTTTACAATATCCCGTGACTCTAGCCTCACGTGTTGCCCCCCTCTAGCAAAAACGCTTCATGATGAAGGACAAAAACTATGTGTAACTATGCTGCACCTGGTCCCCCTCTCTCAAATGAAAAAAAACTCATGGGAAATCTCGAAATGATCTGGCTTGATTTTATTGTTCGAGTGCGTTTTTGGTGCTCTGCTAATATGATATCACTTATATGTCTATTATATGCTACCACAAACCCATTGTTAGATGAATCGGGAAATATAGTTGATGTGAAGACAGGTTTTTTTTAAAAAATCAGATTTTTATTCGAGTAATGATTAGCATTTCAGTCGAGTAAGATAACACCACAGGTCGCCCGCTTCTTCCCCTGTAGCCTGAATATTACCTGAAGTGTAGAATGTTGTAACGACTTTGTTATACCCATATGTGCAAATGGTATGTCAGTTATTGGACGCCTACTCGCCTGTATTTGTTGGTGTATGTAGAAGTCGTAAAAGAGTTTAAATATCAGCGACTGTTTCCCTCGATTATTTACCTAGCAAAGCCCTGTACCTGAGGTAGCAAGACTAGAAGACTAGGCCTGGGTGGAGGTAAATAAACACTGGCATGTGTGCGTGCTTCTGGCTGCGGGGGGGGGGGGGGAGGAGGTGACTGGGCCCTTAGTGTGTCTACAAACTGCCTTGGCAGCAAAGACCATTCAAACCTTACACCACTTGTAGAAACTTCAATTGGAGTAGAGCAGGAATAGGTTGGGATAATTTTAGGGTATGATCTAATGCAGTGATTGCACCCACTCTCCAACCCTTGCGCCAAAACAGATCTTGTGTGTATTTGTTCCAGTCATTGGTTGTTTTTAAAAAAGGGAGTATGTATTGGGTAAGATCGTCAGTAAATGTACAATCAGCTGCTCTTTTATACACGTGTAGTTTCTGCTTTAAAAAAAGTTAATTCTAGGTATATCTGTATATATTTGGTATTGCGCTGAATAAAAATCTCTTCTTCAGAGCTATACATACATGTATGTATATAGCTCTGTGTTATGTTAAGCTGATCTGTATTTTGAACCTCATTTCTTTTCTATAATTTTTGTTATTTAAGAGGATTGGTGAAGACAAACTGTACATTTACTGTTGACTTCACCCATGTGCGAGAAATATGTTACATATATGAAATAAAAATCCGGTGTGGGATTCCCCAAAAAAACGTCTGAGCAAAATCAGATATTTCATAATAAACGAGAATATACTGGTATATTCTCGTTGCTATGAACGAACATTTTCCCAGTTCTTCCATTGAAAATCGGTTATACCAATTACGATAATCTCATTTACTTCTAATTGATGTTTAATGCTTTGTATAATTATAATCGGGAAATTGTCCGCTCTATTCACCAAGCTCTAGATATAGGTTAAAGCAGTGCCTAGGTCGAATGTCCTTCCGAATTAGCCGCAACATAAACATGACGCCTTCATGCCTTTATGTATAATAGCAATGCTATTAATACAAGAGTGGATATTACACTGGGTGCTATTATTCCATTAAGGAATGGAGCCGAATTGAAGTGGTTTAAATCATGAGGATTAATCGTGTTTATCTCACTACTTACCAACTCGCCTTACCAACCACGGTTACATGTCTGTTTGGCGCTTCGCCTACTGGCATTCCGTGAGGTAAATGGGGTGGATATGTGATGTCGACAGAAAATGTACAATTCGCCTTCAAAATATCCTCTCAAATCACCAAAATTCAAGACAGAAATGAGGTTCAAAATAGAGCTCAACATAACCGAACAGATTTGTCGAATCAAAGCAATACCAGATATACACAGTATTTATCATTTAGCAGAATGTACTAATGTGATGTGTAGAGCTGATGATTGCACATTTTCTAACGATCTGACTCATATAGTTTGCCCTTGGACGGCTGAGTTACTTAATCACACATACTGATATAGGGAATGTATGTGTAGCGTGCTGGCCTATACAGCTGAGTATGGAATTAAAGTGAATCATCTGTGTAGAATACGATAGTTCATTTATATATTTATGACAGATGTTTGTACCAACGTAAAGTTGGGTGGTGGGACAGAGTGGAGAGACGAGATCGAGAGGGAGAGGCGGAGAGTCTGCGAGATGGGGAGAAAGAGAAGAGATCTATGTAACAAAATATACTTTGTAATGTATACCTCCTTTACACAAAAAGCTGGTCGTTTCATGGAGCCTTCAGGTTGCCCTTCATTGGCCGAAAACACCCAACTCATTTACATGTAGTATAGGGTGAACAGAAATTCTAGATTTAGTGAAATCAAATTGTAGGCCTATACATCGAAGTTATAAAATGGACTTACATCATCATTAACATAATAGCGCCTGGACAGTTAGCACCAGATTCCTCAACATATATTAGCGTTTGTACAATCATTCACTCTCAGCTTTAGTAAGAAGAACTCATTGTTGTTATAATATAGATATAAAATGAGAAATGGTGTAAAAAGAAATATATGGGGGTGGGGGAGCGAGTAGAGAAGGAGGGAGGGATTAAATATATCAGTAATATGTAAGAAACTATGCAGATGAACTAAACCTAATCCCTTATTAACCCGCATTATTACACAATAATTCCCTTGCATCAGTAGATAAATAAACAAATCGTTCCATCAGCTAACAATAAGATAATATGTAAGTTTGACAGCCATAAATGTAGATAATGTTGAACTGGAACATTAGCGATACGGGCTATATATGTATGATTCGGTGAACAATAATAGTATTGAATAACATTAATATCTCTCTCGGACATTTACATTTGGCTTGAATGTGGGTTCAAGTATAGACTCATAATGTCATGCATCCGTGTGCTTTGAAGCACAACACACATTGTAGACACAGTCAACCCTTTATTTCCACACTCAGTTTAGACAAGACTCGCCCATAATCTTCGCTCAAATAAGTCCTGTATTACGCGGCCAAGTATTCGTTGCTTTCCCAGCCTAGCAAATTGGTTGAGGACGTAGCCACCAGATACAATGTCTATTCCTAGGTTCGTGTCGATATTTATTTTATGTGTACTTGAACATAGCCCCCGGTTTAGCATATCAAAAGACGTCTAAAACAAGTTGAAGTTGCCAAGCTCCTTGTTCCCCTGGCCAATGGGTTGGAAACTCTGTGTGTGTGTGGGGGGGGGGGGGCTCCAGTTTAATAAGTGTCTAGATTTTTAGTCAGTAGTGAGACATATTCATGCATTCATCCACTCATGATGTATTCTACGACTTGCTGATGTATGATACATTGCATTACGCGCTTATACATGGGTCAGGGCGTCAGAAAATGTACAATCGGCAGTTTTCTGCTAAATTAGGCTGAAAAGATGATAAATAATAGGTCTATCTGAGTATATTTGGTATTGCCTTGATTCAAAAAGTCTTGTTATGTTATGTTGAACTGAAGGGAAGGTTCTCTCTTTGTTCCACTCCTGATCCTGTGTTCAGAAGTGCCCCCCCCCCCCCCCCCTCGTTCAGTCTTTACCTCTCTTCCTCTCACCTGGCCCCCCAGGTAGATGGTATACAATGGGTTGTGTAGGCTTAAGTCTACCTGGGCGGGGGGCGGGGGGCGGGGGGCGGGGCACCCACTCCCTCCCGGATGCCAAATAAGGTCACCTAACTGTGCACTTGAGGAGTCCGATTGTCAGAAAATGTACGATCGCCAGCTCTACACATTCAGTAATTTTCAGTTAAATTAGGCTGAAAAAGGATAAATACTCTGTATATCTGAGTACATTGATATCGCCTTTATTCAAAATATCAGTTGATCAGTTTGATGGAACTGTATTTTGAACCTGATTTCTGTTCTAAATTTGAGTTATTTGAGAGGATTGGTGAAGGTGAATTGTACATTTTCTGGCGACTCCACCCACATAATAGAGAAGGCCAACGCCGATAATAAACACAGTGAGAACATCTGGCGTTTTTCTGCCGCCTGTGATCAAAGCTAGACTAGAGTATTAGTGGGGAAAGGCCGGTAACAGTAATAATAGAAAACTATCCCTTCATCTGTTGTTATACATAAGGGATTTCTTGTTCTTGCTGTTTAAAGTTTCTATTCAGGCTTAGACAATTTACAATAGTATTATTCTCAAATCTAAATCCTGATGATAGAATGATAGTTATCAATACATAAGTTAGGAGGCATAGGTGAATTTAATATATGTATAGATATACAAGTATTAAAAACGATCCTTTACATCCTCAGATTTCGATAGAAAAAGGTTTTATTTTGTTAATTACATAGATATGTATACATGTTCTACTACTTTCTTATATTTCTAGAAAGGCTATAACGTACATACTTACTGTCTAGGCTCAGAGCCTCTTAGATAGGATAATAATATATCAGTGATTGGACGCCTACTGCGCCAATGACTTTTTTGGCCCTTAATTGGACATTTCGCAGTTTGAAGCGAGAGGCTTTCCCTGAGTTTGGAGGGACTCTCTCAAATCTGAGCCTTGACTGTTTAGGATACATATATAAAACTGTTAAATTGACACCGCAGATTCATTTAATATTTCGAGAATTAAACTTGTGAACACCAGTAGCACTGGTTTTGGATGATCCCTAAATCAAACATGTAACAGTTTCTCCTCATTCAATAGTTTATAAGTTTGTTTATAATTAACGGTTTCGAGAAGCCTATATAAACCAGTTGACAACCTAACACAACGCTGCTACACCGCTTAGCAGTAGTTGATTGCAGTTTTAATTAGCTTTGACATCAATTATAACATATTCACGAGGTACTTATCAGTTATTGGCTACATGTTTATGTATACACGCATTAAAAGCCCATTGTCAGAATGGCTATCTGCAGAAATGCTCTCGTTTATCTATACACGCATTGAAAGCCCATTGCCACAATGGTTATCTGCAAAAATGCTCTATCAACATATGAAATTGAATTTTATTAAGGACAATTAATATTGAAACTGTATATTGATGCTGGGGATTGGTAGATATGTCTTTGATGTGGTTCAGCTTTTGATGCTATGGAAGTGCTTGGGTAATACCGTACCACCAACAAAGGCTTAACGTTGGGCTGGCTGTCATGCATTGGGGGGAAGTGTGTGTGTGTGTGGGGGGGGGGGGGGGGGAAGCTGATCGGCCATTTCCCACACCAGATTAAGAGTCAATATTAGCAAAAATGCAATCAGATTGGCCCCCTTCTGTGTCCAGCTGCTTGCATTGATGTATTTATGTATGGACCAGAGCCCGAGAAAATGTACAATCGCCAACTCTACACATTCAGTAAATTCTGCTAAATTAGGCTGAAAAATAGTAAATGCTAGGTATATCTGAGTATAGTTGCTATTGCGCTGATTCAACTCATCTGTTCGGTCATTTTGAACTGTATTTTGAGCCTCATTTCTTTCTCAAATTTGAGTTATTTGAGGGGATTGATGAAGGTCAATGTGTACATTTTCTGACACCCTGATCCATATGTATGTGTGGGTGGGTGTGGGGTTAGTGGTCAGTGCGGCTAATACCCCAGGTACACATGCCATTGTTTCCACCCTTTCCCCTTCATGGCCTGTCCCTAGCGCTTTGTCACACCTGGACACCTCATTGCTTTGTTTGGCCATGTCATTTTGCCTGCCCGCATCGCCCTAAATCCCCCCCTTGGCTTTCCCTCACCCCTTTCTTCTCCCTCTTTCTCTCTACCACAAGAGCTTCTACCTTTTCTTACACGGGGTGGGGGTGGGGGATTCCCTCCCTATCACGCCCCCCCCCCCCTGATTAATCTTACTGCTGCCAATTAAATCCCTCATTTGAATACAATCACAACACTGCGGTACCATACCTGTGCTGCTTCTACTGAATCGTGCTAAATCGGATACCATTGTGTTATATAAGTGTTACAGGCATTAATGTTTGGTCGGCCTTTGTTGTACTGGAACAAATGGTGCTAAATGTTTGTTTTTCTCATTTTCCAGCTTCAATGCGAAGGTTGAGGGACGACGAATGCCCGCTAGCTTTGTGCCTCAGCTGGACGGCCGACGGTTTAAGCTGCCACAGATTCATTCTCCAAGAAAATGATACCGGAGAAATTATGGTAAAGACAAAGGATTTTTTGATAAATGATGATAATAATGATGATATCAGAGATGCAAGTCATCTGTATTTCTGAAAGCTTTCCCAGACTGCCAAATAAATCTCTCTAAAACTCCACTATATGTGACCAAATTTTGCCAGACATTTCATAGATTATAAGTTTCAAAAGCTGTAAAGACAAGATTATTTTTACTAAGTGATGTCCTTCTGATGATAATAATATCAGTCATCTGTATTTCAATTTGTTCTCAAATCTGTATATTTGAAACTTTCCCAAACTGTCAAATAAATCTCCAGACTTTCGCTATTTCTGACCAGATTTCGTCAAAAGTTTAATGTTTCAAAATCGGATTTTTCTGGGCATCCAAATGTTTGTATACAAACTTTTAAGTTTGAAATGTTCTGTACAGGAATCAGAATTTACTTTACTTTCGAAAATGTTCAGTATTTTTTATATCATTTGACTTGCATCCCTGTGATATATAACAATATAATAAACAGTACGGTATACATTGGCGACGACCATATTTCACGCAAAAGAAATAGTGTGCTGCTATGTGTTTTCAACTTTCACTATATCTTGACGGTGCTTAGACTAATATCGACTTAACATTTAAATCTAAAGTCTTTCTAGCTTTCATCTTAGGTTCAATATCTCTCTATGCGGTCTGTCGGATCATGGTCTTAATCTGATTTATCCTTTTATTACAAAAATGTTCATTTACGCTAATTGGTTAACTACTTACAATACATTGTGTATAATCATACGGGTCAAGTCTCCAGAAAATTTACAATCGGCAGCTCTACAGATTTAGTTCATTCTGCTAAATTTTGCTGAAAGATTATAGATACCAGGTATATCTGAGTATATTTGGTGCTAAGTTGATTCAAAATTGTTCAGTTATGTCCAACTGTACATTATTGATGTCTTAATTTTGAGTTTTTGAGAGGATTGGTGAAGGCGAATTGTACATTTTCTGACAACCTGACCCCATTCATACACATTCCTGGTAGACTGAATGCAATAATACATCCAGCACAATTTCTAAGAAAACATGAAAACCCCATTATTGAGCAAGACATTGCTAATGAAATGAAGTGCCTGGTAGCCATGGTTACTGACGGTAGTTGACAGGTCGGCGGACATGTTTAGTGTAACCAAGGTTACCCAAGGTCTTGACAACACCTGTGAGCACCAGCCACCACCATCTGGCAACGTCCCTCTCCATCTTACATAAATGACAATTATTTACCTGGCCATTAATTCTGCTTTTAAGAAATAGTAAATGGAGTAAGTCCCAAAACACAGCATGTAACCGAACCTGAGCGCGAGGGACACCACCAAGTTTTGAACCTGTTACACGTTTGATTGTTTGCATTAACAATCTCATTAATAAAAAAAATAAAAACAAAATCTCATTAATTTTCGATGCCATTAGGTTGTTGTAATTCTTTTGAAGTCACTAGTTTCCACGGTACTTTTCTCTTACATTTAGTAATAATGATAGTAGATGATGAAAACACATTAGGAAATTGAATGAGTCCATGAAATTGAAAGGTGTGAGGTCGTATTGTTCATATTAATACTCAAAGAGTGAGTCCCAGGATAGGAGATACTCCTCATAATGTCTTATATATCTGTGATTATTGCCAGGTTTCATTGGTGTTGTCTTTATCTTTTCCAGTGGGAAGCGTTCTCATATCCTGAGCTAGACAACTTTCTTAAGATACTGAATCGAGAAGAGGAGGAATACGTCGAACAGGTAATTAATTGTCTCGCTTCCTGATTTCCTCCACTCTGTGTACCGAGGGATAAGTAAGCTGGTGGATTTCAGGAGTGTGTAGCAGGGGAGATCATTTAATCTATACTGGGTATTAGCTAAACTGATCCGCTTAAATATTCCTGTCCTCTACGTCCTAGACCTAGAAGAGAAATCAATCAGATTTGAGTCACTATGAGTGAGGCCCTATAGTCTGTCGGAAAAGTAGTTGACACGTGATTCCTTAGTCCCTTTAAGGGGAGGGAAAAGTGGGAGATTTTGTACTTCAAACCTTTGCCCCCTTTTCCCTCCTCTTAAAGGGACTAAGGAATCACGAGTCAACTACTTTTCGGACAGACTATAACTTGATGTGCCAATTGAGAGAGAAACTTGGTACAAGTTCAGTCCTAGACCTAGCCTTATGAGGAAGTTATTTTGTAAAAGCGAGTTTTGAATCAAGTTACTGATGAATTATAACTTGTATTGTAAACTTTTGATCTGAGAGAAGAATGTAGGGAGTTTAATTAAGAACGAATCCACTGAAATAAAAACGAGACTTAGATATTTTTTTTCCCCCTGACAAATCCTGTTTTTAAGTCTAGAGCCTATCAAATGAGAACAGATCGGTATGTCAATGGCTTTCCCGGCCCTGGGGGAGAGTAAAACATTTTTAGATGTGATAGGTTTTTCTAGGTAGGTCAAACAGAAACATATTTTACTCTGCCATATACAAGCATTAGTATTTGGCAATAGACTAATATCATTACACAATAATGACCAGCAGTAGGTGGTTGTGTCTGTAATCTTGGCATAATAAGGCGTGCACAGTGTGCCAACATGACCACCAACACTGGTTATGGAGGCACATAGGCCCCATATTCTACACAAGCAGTGCAATTAGCCTAGGCTGGAGTGTTCAATATTGCCATACGTACTGATTCCCCCTGTGCACCAGCAGTTGTCTACAGTTACAAGCATCTTGATCAGCTCACTGACTCAGCACTGTCTGCAATCATTTTTACCCATGTTTGAGCTACGTACATCTTTTTCTTTTTAAGATTTTACTATAGCTGCGTTTTCCGACATCACCTGGAGAGGTTTTTCAGTCGCCCCAGCTGCACAAACAAGCAGTAAACATTGAAAACAGAAAGACATCATATGTCACTGTGATTACCTGAAAGACATGTGTTTTCTTTAAGGCTGCATTCTCAGCCATTATGGTGTAATACTGTATTATTACATCATATTAATAAATTCAGTTTGATATCAATCAGGTAAGGGGGGGCAGAGTGAGAGATAGACAGAGAGAAAGAAGAGGAAGAGAAAGAGAGAAAGAGGGCCGGGGGTTATATGTACATTTTATATATCCTGGGCCTGGAAAATCACAGAAATGGGCCTGGAGAAACCTTTGATTTCTTCTGACCAAAGCGCTGAAACCTCCATGAAGAAATAAGCATTACAACCCACTGTACGTTTGTGTAGCACTAAAGAAGTGATGATCCAAATTCATGATATAAATGTTTAAATCATCTGTATCCTGCAGCACTTGCTCCACATGATGATATTATTGTGTAGCACTAAATAAGTGATGATCTAAATTCATGATATAAATGTTTAAATCATCTTTATCCTGCAGCACTTGCTCCACATGATGATATTATACATCACATAAACTGACTTTAGAGCACTCATTAGGAAACAATAGCTGCGAGCTCGTTTATAGCCAGACATTATGAGCACATATTTATGATATAACTAGACATGTATCACTATCCACTCGGTTTTTCTTTTAATGTGTCAATATATTATCAAGTCTGTGCCCTGCACTCTTTGGTACACAACATTTTTTGTTTGTTTTATACATTAATCTTGTGGTGTTTCCATCATCATTAACAGGTTTGATATTGGTACCATCACCTGACCAAATGGAAACTCGAAAAAAGAATTGTTCTCTGGCTTGATCGTCCCCATATTTTATGCATCTTGTCATGTCTCGATCCGTGATATTTTATGTATATTTGGTGTAGAATATCAAAGTCGCCAATCCTCTCAAATCTTGAATTTGGGTTATTTGAGAGGATTGGTGAAGGTGAATTGTACATTTTCTGATGACATTTTCAAGAATTTGAAAGCTAATTATTGCACTTTCTACTGTTACAGGTGAAGGCGAAGTATCAACTCATGAAAATACAGATCAAACAGCACCTCAAGCATCTCGAGCAAGAAAGATTGGCCAAGTCTAACAACAAGGACCAGCGGACGCCAGTCTTTGTATGACCTCAGTTTTCAACTTTGGCCTTGACCTTCCTCGCACAGATCACATGACCTAGGTAGTGCCCGCGAGCACCTGTTGGATCCGACAGGTGGCGTTGATGACCATGAAGCTAATCGATCCATTATGGCTCCTATCTTGCCATAATGTCTGTCTTGTTTCATTGCTCAGGACTTGATCTATAATGAATGAACAAACGATTCTAAAAACAGATTCCTCATGCCATCGTCGGTCGCTGGGTTCATGTCATTTCGCGGACGTTAGACCCTAAACATACCCTGCCACTTTTAGTGAAACAAAGGCCTGTTCCATTTTATTGCAGGTGATTAATTGATTTCTCGATTATTCACCACAATCAAAAGAACATTATGCATTGAACAGTGTTAACTATTGATTGATAATCTTGATTTCTTTTTATAAAGCTGGGATGGTCTATATTTAGATTTAAATCAAGTATAATGTTATTGAGGGTGTTTTTTAGAGAAGGGAAAACTTGTATAAAGTGACGGCTCGCCCCACCCTATATTGTGGATCTCAAGCATTGTATTGTCTAAGGTGATACACAGCATTCATTCAAGGTACAGAGATGTGTACTACATGATTTATCTCATTTTTATCATATAATTATATAAAGGACATCCATGAAATCGTTGGTTGTCCCCCCAATGATTTGCCCCGATGATAATCAGAGAAAGTTAGAATTATATCACATGTATTGCTTTCAAACCGTTGGTCTGGTTAGACATTGAAATGACTTTCCTCACGACCTTTGTAAAAAAAATATTATTTTAGAGGGATTTCTATTTTATATCTATATATTTGTGAGGGTGCATGATTTTCCATTGCTACACAGCTGGTCTGCTGCCTATGCTTGTATGGTAAACGGTTCTATATTGACTTCCACGTGTGCACCTGTATAGGTGTGGGTGGGTGGGTAATATCGTGAGGCTTTTGGGTTTATTGTGGGCTACCCGATTCAGGGATGCAAGTATTTAAAAAAAGAATTGTCAAATCTCTCCCAAATTCCACCTTTTTTAGAACCAATTTCGTATTTTTGACAATCAAAACTCAAAATTTTCATCTGATTTATTCGGAATTTCCAAAAAATGAAATTCTCAAAATCTGATTCTTTTTCTCATATTTTTTTAAAACTTTAGATCAGTGTAAAACATCCTGTACATGTACACTCTGCAGGTAGTAAAGACCCTAAATAATAACAATTCACTCACTTTGTTTTCTAGAAAATGTTCAGTATTTTTGGCATTACCAGACTTGTATCCATGGCGACGGTAGCTACCCTCAGTAGGAGAGTATAGGCAGGCCAACTGTGTTGTCTTGTTGATATTGCTAGGGATTCTAAAAACCAATGCTTCAAATATGTTGGTTAACAATCCATGTTTCAGTTGAAAATGTTCACATTGTAAATAATTTTAATCGCACTACTCGATTGATTGAATGATCTAAAATCGATTAATTCATCAACGGAGAGTTCTCATTGGTGAGCGATAATGAGGAGGACGATGATGACTAGACATATTTGTACTAACTATTATCCATATTGAAGCGGCTGGGAGTTGTTAATAAAGTATTCAATTCAACGACCATTAATATTAAACATTATTTGGTTACCTATGTTGTTACTTGGAAGAGCATGCCCCCCTGTTTGTATTCTGGACATCTGGACTTGGCGCAATGCGCTTTACGGAAAATAAACAAGTGTCTTCATTAGTTGAGAAACTGCCACCTGTAATACGGTTTATCAGTATGCATATGTTATGCAAATTACGGTGGCTAGCGCCTAACGATGTTGAGTGTTGCTTGTGATTTGAATTACAGGGAAAACTACGATGGCCTTTGCTGGTGTAAGTGCACTAAAACATGTTCAACAATTTGACAAAGCTTTACTTGAAAGGTTCCTGCTGTCAGGTTACTATATCAGGGTCTCCGCGGGGAAAAGACTTCAATTTGGAAAAATAAACCTGGAAAATGGGCATTTGGGTCGAAGGGCCTGGAAAATCATTACATGGGCTTTTCCTGTTGGACTTAATGAAATAGCCTTGAAATTATCGAAGATTGTCTGTTTTTAACTGGAGACTTTTTCCTGCTCCTCTCACACCTTTTACACTCTCATAATTATAGTAAACAAAAATGGTGGTTGATGTAAAACATGAATATAAAAAAACTTGTTAGATACATCATTGACCTGTGAATTAGGGTTTTAAAAGGCCTTGAATTTCTTCTGGCCAAAAGCGCGGAGACCCTGGGTAATCTTGGTGGTTGGGAAAAATGACAAAACGCATATCAAGAGTATTATCTCGTATCTATTGTGCAATGAAAGCAAATTTTTTAGTTGTTTCAAACGAAAGTGAGCTATCATAAAAAGTGTATCATATGTGACGAGAATATAATATACATGTATGAATATTCTTACCCTGTGGATTTATGTTACAATGTGTCGGGCCCATATCGTAGATTGTAATAACAGGGATGCAGTGCATGGACTGGAATCAGTATTTTTGAAAACTTCAGAAAAAATAATCAATTTTCACCCTTTATAGCCATTTAGTCCAAAAATTTCAACGAATTCTCAAAATCACCTAGCAGCAATTAAAATTCTCAAAACCGGATATATTTTTTTTACCATCAATATGTTGGTTTTTAAATCGGTAGAAGTCATAGATAAGAAAGAATTCACTCACTTATTCTTGAAACATTTTGTTTTGGTATGACCCAACTTGCATCCCTGTAAAAAGCATACTTCAGATACTAGAGCACACTTCTTCCACGTAGTTCCATATCTAGAGATACAGATCGGATACTCTCCTTGAAATAACCAGCCGTTTCTATAGTTACAATTTTATTTGAATGTTTCCCAGGTCACAGTTCTAAGCGGACATATATTATAATACCCGAGTAAGAGGGAATGTATTCCCATCACCCCATGTTCCATCATACTTAAATAGTTTGGGATACACAGAGCCGATTACGCACACACTTGTCAGAACAAAGATATATTATCTGACTGTAACAGACGCGTAGTGAGATATTGATTATAGCTCGCTATAATTATTCAGCAACAAAAACTTCTGACAGAAATTGTAATGGTGTGTGATGATTCTAAGTGTTAGGCTTTCCGTGTTGCTGCTCAGTGGAATTTTTCAAAGAATCTAACCCCTTACTAATGGTTATTACCTGGGTCAGATCGTCTGAACATGTGCAATCGGCAACTCTACACATTTAGTAAATTCTGTGAATTCAGACTCAAAACTAACAATGTTATGTATATGATTTTTAAAAATACTGTTTAGTTATGATAAACTGTATTTTGAAGCTCAATTTTGACTTAAGCTAAAGTTATTTGAGAGCATTGGAAAGCGAATTGTACATTTTCAGGCGACTTCACTCTTAATATAACAGTAGTGTCCATCTGGACTTGGAGTGGTTTTAAAGTACAGGATCGCATTTTATACTCCAACTACTTATTCTCGGGTCAAGGACTTCAGCGAATGTATAACACATCGATGTTGTCAATAAGGGATTTGCATGTGCCATTGCGCATGTCTGTTACAGTGCATGCTAGCGTGGATTCAGTCCAAATCTGACATTGCAATGAATTGCAACATTTTTATTAAAAAAAAACAATGCAAAAGATCTTTTCACCACTATCATAGCTTATGTAAATGATCTATCAAAACGAAATGCATGATGAAAACGATTATGTTCTGTTTTATTGAAACATGTAAAACACATGGCTATTTACATGAGATCACACTAACTGTTAAATATCCCATGCTGAAAATAGCATGTTTTCTATAGCTTTTACACTGACATACAACTCCCATAATTCCATGCCTATCAAGATTCAAGATAGCGGACATGCAAATCCCCTATTTAAAAAAATGAACTGACCAGTTTTACCAATGAATGTTGCCAGCGATTACTAAACTGCGATCTCCCTGAAATTAATTTAATTTTGAAATTGATCCAACAAGGTGTAAAAATAATAATAATTAATATATAATGATAATACCATAACTAATTTCTGCCTAGGTAATAGTTAAAGGAAATGAAGCTAAGACTGGGAGGTCAGTATTGAAACAAAACAGGCGTCACTTACATAATGGTATATTATGGGATGCTTTGTTTTTGTATGTTCTGTTACACAGTTACCGTAGATGAACCGAGGGAGGAGGAGGCCGTTGACAAACGTGTTTCCTTGTATAGGTATGATATTGATAAGTACGATGATCATGTATATTACAGTTATCTTCTGGGCGACGAGAATCGACGAGATTGTCTGTATTCAAAACTGACAACCCAGATCCCATTGTTGTAACATTAGGTCATTGAATAAAGTATGTTTGGTATAAACGTAGCCTGCTTGTTGTTGCCTCTGTTGCGCGTCATCTGCCCTGTATTGATTGATCATGGCTTATTGCAGTAGGCCAATGTAGACCATTGTACGGACGGTAAACTCCAATATGGGTGAATTCGCTTGAAAATGTACAATCGGACATCAACAATCCTTTTAAATAAACCAAATTTAAAACAAAAAAGAAGTTCAAATCACAGTTCTACATAACCAAAAATATTGTTTGAGTCAACATATATTTAACTCAGCTATAGCCATTATTTGGGATTTTTCAGCCTAATTTGGAAGAATTTACTAAATTTGTAGAGCTGCCGATTGTACATTTTCTGACGATCTGACCCATATGTTATTACCTAAGGTTGAATTGAATGGACATATGTTGACTCGGCAAATCTTGGCAGTTGTATAAGCTGAACACTTAAAATTCCTCACCCAGAAAATAGAGAAATAGTATGGAAACAAGTCGAACCATTAGTTCAATAATCGTGTAATCACTCAGCTGATATCTTTGATACAAAGACCAACTAATATAGAAATTCATTTTTTTTTTTTTGTTCGAACTGAAGCATTGACCTGACTGACATCCGCTAAAGACTTCGCTAGATATATCAATCAACAAATTAGATAAATTAACTCAACAAATCTTATTTGGTGTGAATAAACTTGATACTTATTGACGAGGATGCGGATCCGGGTTGGAAGCAATGTGAGTGAAGTGGGATATCCTCACGTCCTCTTGCCTGTCGACACTTAGCTCAACAACATTCTAACATTCCAAGAAACATCTCAGATAAAGCTGTATTCCCAGCTAAATCGACCACAAATTATTGTTCTCATTTATTTTTCTTTCATCACCAGTGCTGCAGAATGGGAGATTAATTAAGGAAAGAAAAATTGATATTGATACTAATATTCCTTGAGTTTTTCAAGATTTCATGGCTTTTTGTTGAATTGTTTTTACGATTTTTCTTTTCGTTTTTGTTTTACGATTTTCATTTTATGATGATATGGCTAACATTAATTTTTAGGATTAATGGTGCAATTTGTTAGCCGCTTGATATACCATTTGGCTAAACATTTTCAACTTCATTGAGCATTCAAAAACAGTAAAATGATAGATTGAGAAAAAGGGGGTGGATTTCGACGGGTCACCAACTTGATTTTTTTTAGAAATAATTAGATTATACATCAAGAATAATGGGCTCAAATTCTTTTATATTCTATCTTGGTGACGTGGATGGGTCGGGAATGAATAGACCACAAAAATAGAAAATTTCCGGAAGTTAGCTGTAAACGCGAGAGACCACCTTCCTACCGCCGCTTCCTGAGATCGGAAAAAGGTAATGGGTGTTCTAAGAACATTCTCGTCCTACATTACACTTCAATTCAAACCTCGCTTAATGAGATTAGATTCACCCATTTCCTATAATACCAAATAGGCGTGGGCAGCAACGGTGGGCTTAGGCAAAAGAAATAGGTGTTTCCTGTAGCTGAAAGGTAGAGATGGTAACTTTTCTTTTTCTTTTAGGAAAACACCCGTTAGAAACGGAAAAAAAAGTTGCTTTTGAAACGTTTCATAACCAGTTGTTTTAACAAGGGAAACATACTTTAATGGGTTTTCTGTTAAGGAAAGTTTGTGGTCCTAAAAAGTAAAATAAAAGGGCCAAGGTCATTCTATTTCTAGCTATTTCTAGGTAGGGTAAACCAGAAAAGGCCTATTTTATTTATTCAAAACTATCACTAAGTGTTATTTCCTTCCCCAACTGTAAGCTAATACCATTATACCTGAACGATTGATATACAAGCCATAAATTCCTACCTCGCGACACCTATTTTATTTGTTTTGGCCTCAACAGAAACTTGGCCAACTGAGTTACATGGATGGTTACGTAAATCCAGAGTGTAGCCTACACATATATATGAATCATTTTATTAAGTGTGATTCAGTCTGTTTACGTTTATTCAGTTCAGAATTTTCTCTGCGTAATAACTGAAAATAAGAAATTTGCAGTCTTTTTTCAAAGCTATTCCAATATTAGGAATAGATAATCCATTCTTCGATTGAAACTTCTCAATAAGTACAGCTTAGTTAATGGCAATGCACACAAATTAGATGTAGATAACCCATTTTTTGTGAGAAAACTATAGACTGTTCAATAACTAAAGACATAGCCTTGTTCAGGGACTCAGCGCTTTTGTTCAGTACAAGTTAAGGGCTTTTCAAGGCCCATTTCAATGATTTTTCAGCACCCTGATGACGGGATCAGGGATTTAGACTTGTTGTACATCGGCCAATGCTGTATTTCATAAAAGTAAGTTTTATATTCAGATAAATATCAATAACCGTTTTTAACTGTTACACGCAGTGATGCTATTAGTGTAAGAGTGGGCAGGACAGGGGAAAGTGTAAGTCAGAAACTGCAGGAAAATCTTCGACAACTCCAAGGTCATTCAATAGATTCCACCAGGATTCAAGACCCATTCATATACTAGCATGCTTTTCCAGGTCCTTCGACCAAATTTTTATTCCCGACCAAAATTCCATTTTCCAGGCCTTGAATTAAGGCTTTTCCGCGCAAACCCTGAGCCTAGTTTATACGAAACACATGCTAGACTTTGAAAGTTTACCCGTAAACAAGGATAAGAGAAGACGTGTTGATATTAATGTGGTATTTTATTGCCTATAATAACTGGTGTCCCGTATGGGAACTTGGTGGTAGCTGGTGGGTCAATCCACTACTACTTAATCATATCAAAATTCAGACGAGCGTTATTTATTATCAATGCTCTCAATCTTGTAATTAATTATACTCCAATGCTTTGTTTTGTTTTTCAATCGGCACACATCAATCCAGATATAAAACAGCTCGTTTACTGATGATACCAATGAATCACTGGCATGTACCTGTCTGTAGATAGAAATGATGAACGATTTGGCATGTATAATAAATAATAATGCGCGTAATTTACGATATCATACGGGTGCCCAGGTGTCTAAGTACAGTAATGAAATCAAATGGGGTACAATAAAACTTCTGTGAGCAAAAATTGAATTCTATGGAATACCTAGTTTTATCGATGATGAATTTGACTTGGATGCCAACTGGCATCTGGTATAAAAAGATCTCAAGTTTTATCAGAAATCAATGTCGCTCGATTGGTTTGTCGGATATATTAAATGGGATTGGAACAGTTCCATATATACTCCAAATTTGCCCATCAAACCACTGGCTGTATGTGGGTGAAGTCGTCAGAAAATGTACAATTCGCTTAAACCAATCCTTTCAAATACTAGTAACCCAAGTTTCAGACGAAAAAAGAGGTTCAAAATACAATTCAACATAACCGAACAGATATTTTGAATCAAAGCAATACCAAATATACTCAGATATACATAGCAACATTTATTTAAATCTGCCTCATTGAGCAGAATGTACTAAATGTGTAGAGCTGTCGATTGTACATTGTCTGACGATCTGACCCATGTAATATCTGTATAGGTTTGAGACCAGAGAGCGGTCTCGAGGCTACTTACTAAGAAAGCATTGAGTCACCGTCAGGTCGCTCAGCACCCAAACTGTAACACTTATAAATACTAATCCCCAGCTGGACATACCTATATACGCATGAACCTTGCCCTTAGCATGGGTTGCCGATTATTGTGAAAGAAAAGCAAAGATCAGACAGCAAAATAACAGCCATATCAACCAGCCATCGACTTACCGAGAGTATAAGTATTGTTTTGGACTAGTTAAACAAACATTGGACCAGGATCTGAAGGAGTCATGAATATGTAGCTGGCTAAAATGATACATTCATAGCTACTTGCATTCGGAGCGATGTTCCCAAGTAGCCATGATTTTCACAACTTCATTACATTCAAGGGCTAAGTGGGGCGACGTTGAGCGATCAAAAAATACATTGTGTCTGAATAAACAAAATCAAACGAGAAATGTGTGGAGCAAACGGCCGTTTCCACCCAGTATATCCATTTCTCACGTTAACTTCTCCACATATTTACATTATTTTACATTAATTAGCATATTCACAGCATACTCACCGCGTGAAACATAGCAAATTATTTCCTTATGTAAAGTATATAAACAAGACATATATCTTTTCACCTTATTGCTGCAGCCACAACTGGTTGTGACTATCATTAACTGTTTAATATGAAACAAATAATTCTCTTTAATATCTCAGGAATCACTGGGTGCATCGGTCGAGGGAGTTTACAACAATGGAGTTTAACCACAAATTATCTTGGATTGAAAGTATTCTTTGAAGTTTGGAACCTGTTACTAAAGTTGTAGAACAATAAAAATATTTGATCAAGCGTATTGGATCCTTGTTAGGTGCACGATATAGCTGACATAGGAGACGGGATTCTGATCGAAGACCTTACGGTAAAAAGCCTCAAGTCAAACCACGAACAATGCCACTTAACTTCAGAGCGGAAAAGTCATAGATTAAATACCATTGTTTCTAGATTAAGTGAAATGAAGAACGTCCAGCAGGAAAAAAACTTTTTTTTTTCCTGTTTCACAATTAAATTCTCACTGGTCTAACACAGCCGTGAAAACATCTAGAGCGATTTCATTGACTAATAAATATGTACACCACTTATCTTTCCATCTTTGAAGAGCAATCACATTATTTTAAGGAAAATATTTACATTAACATGATAGAATACATGGTTTCATATTTACCATAATGACTACGATCCTCCATAAAACAGGGGTGTATCATCCGCGTACGTTAATAAATAGAGTGAAGTACACATGGGTTCTATTAGACAAACCCCAAGTGTGCACAAGTACATTATTATAAAGAGAACAATCCTTTGCCGAACCTATCCAGGGCGGGCACGGACGAGACCTTCTACTTTGATACGTACAACAAACATAACCACTTTCCGTGGCAATCACAAAGAGAACCGGGTACACAAATGGACCCACTCCGAAAAAAGAGCACAGAAAGAAGTCTTCCCATGTTTCTTTTTTCATTTTTTTTTTGTTTCAAGTACCCGTCGACTATAAATCCATTTTCTTCCTCTTGCTACTGCTGCACCATGATGAACATAGGCTTTCTCTTTCCTCCACTCTCCTCCGTATGTCCAGTGTTCCACCCACTAGGTCCGGCCGCTCGTGTCAGCTGTTGGTCATCTCGAAGAGGACCACAGGGAAGTCCATGTGAAGTCGAGGATGTGTCAGGGGCACATCACCCTACAATTAATAGTCAAGAGGTTCAATTATGTATAACAATTTTATGATCTTATTTTATAATCTTTGAATCAAGATGAGCTGTGAATAGCGTCTACTGAGATGAAATTATTGACTGAATAAACAGAACTAAACTAATATTTTTTAATTTTCTTGCTCTGTGTGGCATAGAGTAGACAAACATTCTTTAATGTTCTTCCTCTCCCTGGCATAGGGTAGAAATTTTGTTTTAGTACAGCTTAGGTCGCACGCTTCATCTACCTATCAAAACTAAACTAATTCAATATATATTATATACACATGGTACTCTTCGGCAGGGATGAGCAAACTGATTTAGAATGTGATATCTTCATGATCTTCCATCTCTATTCGACATGGATGATGACCAAATTGATTTAGAATGTAAGATGACCAAATTGATTTAGAATGTAATTTTCACATGTTCTCGATTGCTAGTTTCCATTTCTATTCAGTCCAGGATTGAGTGTTGCTACATTTATATTTTTATTGGGAACTAATCATGTGAGGTGTATGTGTGTCATGATGTCAGAAAATGTACAATCGGTAGCTCTACACATTTAGTAAAGCTACTAAATTAGGCTGACAAATGATAAATTCACTGTATATCTGAGTGTATTTGGTATGGCATTTATTCAGAAAATCGGTTCGGTCATGAGGACATGTATTTTGCACATCATTTTTTCCTTAAATTTCGGATATTTGAGGGGATTGGTGAAAGGCGAGTTGTATATTTTTTAGGCGACTTCACCCGTAAATTGAAATCAAGCATGCGCGTAATTAATGCAGTGGACACATAATCATTCAAGATCATTTTGTGGTGGAATTTTCAAAAGGAAAGGACGACATGATTAACTAAATCAATTATTACAAAAGTCGTTCCCAATCCTGTATTCTAGTAATATATTCCTGAATTCAAAAAAAGGCTAACGCTAACGTCTACTTGAAAAGTATCACAAATGTGAAATTATGGAGAAATAAAACCTTTTTTTTTTTTTTAAAAAAAAAAGGTCAAATGCCGCCTAAGCGATACAGCTGTTTCTACTATTTATTCAAAGTTAAACCTTAAGATGAAGATAAGTTTCCTGACCTGTGGCGTTAGGTTTTTCTTATTTTTCTTCATAGCTCTTCGAGGGCGGGCGCCTCCCGTGATAACTTCTTCATAAAATTCATGGGCAAGGTCTCCGTCCTCGTCAAAGTACATGGACCTGTGAAGAAAACAAAAAGTACATGTAAAGTTTCATTGATTCATTGCGAAAAAAAACAAAAAGAAGTAAACAATTAACTACTAATTTCGATGCTGTCTATGTCTGGTCAAAAATGACAATTTTAATCCTTGTGATTGGAAGTATAGCTCTTATTGTTATCATAGCATCTAAGTCTAGTACCCAGTATGACTGGCAGTGCTATAACATGCAGGTCGTACTGATAGTAATAATGTGGCGGCATTGAATCTAATGAAAACATTGTGGAATATCGTTATCGTTCATGTTAAGTAATAAATGAAGGAATCCAACAAAAAAGAATGCAGGCGATGATGGTCCCTTTTTTGCCTAGAGGAAAGATACACATTTTTTTAGAGTGTTCAACATTCTGATGGTACTAGGATCTGGATCTCCTCTTTTCAGACCAACAGTTTAGTAACAAGTCTCTGTTTTCCTATGGGATGACAGCTAGGTGAATTAGGGTAATGAGAAGATAACGGATGAGAGTGATAAAGACTTTAAGGGTGTGCCATATTGAAATTGGAAAGATAGATATTTTTGTATTCAAATTGTTTTGTTTGGGTTTTGTGGATAGTTTTGTATTCAAATTGTTTTGGATTGTGTTGTATGAACACATTCTTAGACCCATAAGTAAATTACAGATTATTTTAAATATCATAGAAATTAAAACTGAAAATGTATTATGACCAAACTGACTCATGAACTATATTGCTTTCACAACCACGAAGTCTAAACTTGATGACAGGTGTTGCAATTCCCTTGCCTATGCCAAGCCTTAAAAGCGAGTGGCACTAATGAGGGTGGGTTGTGTAACAGCTATTAACTGACTGGGCAGCAAATTATTAAAACATCTACAGTGATGTGTCGGCACGGCCAAATTTCTGACAGGATTAGAGCTGTTCAGCTAGCTAACCGTTATAACAACTAAGTAATCCTCGAGACGGTGAGTTTGGCTCCAGGTGCGAACACACTATGCGTACAAGCACCCATCAACCAGACAATACACAAATGAGCCTGTCGGAGAGTTTCGCTCAGTCCCACACTCGCATTTGCGATAACAGTTTTTAACACCTAATCTTTTGGCAAATGTGACACGGTAAACCATGGCAACCAGTCTCAAAGCCCTAAAATATGTGAGAACATTTATTTTCCAAACGTCCAAACACCTTTATTTTACAACAGTTGCGAAGAAAAATGTCTAGGGGTGAGAAAATACAACAGGCAATAAGTTGGTACATTTCTTCCAAGTTGCACCTCTTTGTTCCCATCAACTCTTACAATTACGCTTGGGAGAACTTACCAGTACCTACATACAAATGATAAAAAGTTGCCACCATTAGTGGCTGTTTCTTACCCTCTTCTTGTGAAAACGAATGGGGTGCCCGAGCCATGCCAAGGCAATGCGTTAGAGATTTCACTTTCTGTGGGTGACGTTGGCGTGGATCCCCAAAGAGAGGATCCTAATTTCTTTACCATATTTGACCCCGTCTGACCCATGATGTTGGTTTAGTAGAGGGAAATAATCCTCTATTCAGGCGCGGTTCACACACGCCAGACCCACTAGTCGATGTGGACAGACAGATATTCGTTCCTTTCGCATGCAACTATGTTCAACATAGCTCGTGCAATGCGATAGGATACACACTTTTCTTTTTTCTGCGGTTCGTCCCCTAAGCAGATCTGAAATATTTATATGAGAGCGTTTTAGTTTTTACTCTGCACTATGATTATTACAATATATGCAAAATGTCGTTGAAAACATGTTTTATTTTTAAAATGCAAAATATGGTCCTGGGAAAGATACCGTACCTGACAATAGTCAACATTGTCTATTGTTATTCATCCAACCGAAGTAAATCAGAGCGAGAGGGGGTTGGGCTGTGAAAGAAAGGGGGGAGAGGGAGGAATGAGAGGACGGAGAGAGAGATGGGGGGGGGGGGGGGGGATAGAGGGGAAGGTGAGGGATAGAGGGGGGGGGGCAGACAAGGAGGGAGTGAAAGATAGGAGAGACAGACACACAAAGACAGTACGGTAGGGCCTAGTCAGTAAGAGAAAAGAGGGACAGTAGAGAGAAATTCAGAAAAGGGAGAGATGAAAGAGAGTATTTTACTTATTTCATTAACTATTGCGGGTTGATGTATCAAAGTCTGTATATCTATTATCGGCATCCTCTTCATGTCAGCCGCATGCTGATTCTTTCTCTAGAATGTGCAGAAAGTTCTAGGACTAGGCGTGACTTTGTCACTTCACGGATAGGTAAACAAGCCTGGTAGGCCTAGTAGTGCCAGTGAAGATGCAATGCGTCGGGCAAACAGAATGTGGCCTTAGTTCATTGAATGATGCAGACAGAGTTACAGATTTAGAAAGTATCATTGTTAAAGGCACCCTCCTGAAATTAGGTATACCTTCTCCCATAGCTCCACCTCGATATAAATGAAAATTTACCTATAAATCCTGTCCTTCCACGGGCAACCGGAAGTAGAAATCGTCGGAACTGAAAGAAATCGCGAAACATCTAGGCTCTGTTTGGATGTACCCGATATCACAGAGTTTTCCCGCGGCACTAGCAGTTGCTGCAAGGCTGCATTGAGACGTGAAAATACAGGAATCCTTGTTGGTTTACAGCTAGTATACGGTTCTAGTTACCTACTTATGGTAGTGATGTTACAATAAAGAAAATGTGTACGTTATATGGTACTAATAAAGCCAGCGAGAAAAGAAGACGTGGTAATCTAAAAGTAACGATGTGAACGCCCGTGTGAACGCTCGTCGGGGCTACACAAATGTCATCTCTGTGGATATTGGCAATTCGATATTTAATCGAAAAAAAATTCTCCTCATGGAGATGATATGTGCGATTGATTCTACTATAAAACACCTAATTCGTGAGAATATTTGTAGGAAGGAAACCACTTTATATATGATTACCGGTAGGCTAATATACATAGGCCTAGTATAATAATAATAATTTGCACATCAAAGAATCGTTGCCTCTGGGAAATGATAAACTAAACTCGATGGTCACGAATCGGCTACTTGTTTATTTTCCATGTAAATTGAATCACATGTTTTTCACTGTGATTTAATGTTACCCCAGTTACCAATCGGCCTACGGTACTTGATTTTGAGCTGTCAATAGAGTTAATTGATTTACAAGCCTTCCGTTACTTATATTTTCATGGTGGTTAATTTTTAACATTCACGCACTTAGGCCTATATATCACGATTAGTGGAAACACATAGGCCTACCGGTAATAGATAACGGTTCAATGTTTACCATTCACCCCAAGACATATGTTACAGGAATTTTTCTTTGGGTGTCAGGAATTATAATTTATCCTCAGAACTATTCATTCATTCGGACATTCTCATTACTGTAATTATTAATGTTATTCCGGTCTATTTCACCGACGATTTGATGCATTTGTTACATACTTCCATTACAAGAAACCACAACGAGCTCCCCGCTTTAAAGATTTCGTGTGTATTCATCCATGGCATCTCAAGAATTGAACGTGTATTCCCATGCGTGACTGTGTATTGGTTGGAGCGCCCTACATTTTTCCCTAATGCGCAAAATGCGTCCACTGTGAACAATGCACATATATTATGCAATTGTATATAAGGTTGTATACTCGGGTTGGGCAGCAATATCTACCTGCGTAGAAACACCAGGTGTTTACTACTCATTTGTGTGCATGTGTGTAGGGGGATGAAATGGGGAGTTAGTTGTACAGTTGGGAGGGTGGCCGGGTCATCTAAGCCCATCTCGCCACTGGCATCTCTCCAATAATCTTGGGGGTAAACAACTTTCGAGAAATATCTGCTGTATTCTGCATAATTACTCCAGTTCAGTTTTTAGCAGCCGAGTATATTAACCAGGAAATCGACTACGATAGGCTATATTCTATATGGACCACTGATAATAAAACGCCAACTCAGCAAAGGGAAAACCCAATAGAACATTGCACTTTCTTAATGGGATGTTTCAGCAGCTCCAATATTCCTTTATATATAAGTAAGATATAAGTAGTTACCGGTATATTGGTCTACCTTTAGTCAAACTAATTAAGGAACTCATTATATAATATAAATAAGTAGGCCTAGCCGTTAATTGTTCATAGAACGTGCGTGCAATAGGAAAACACCCTTTTTTGCCCCCCCCCCCCCCTCGCACCTCCTCTGGTAATAGGCTAGCCTAGTAATTGAATTCTTTATTTGCCAAATCAACGTTGTTACAAAGAGGACCCCTAAACCTATACCTGTTATTTTGCAATAACTTATAGGCCTATATAATATGTGTACCTGTATAACAAAGAACACGTTATTGCATTTCCAGTCTTAATTGCCTTCAATACCAGATATATATATAGCGAGGCCATATGCAATCTCTCTCTTTCTCTCTCTGCCCGGCTGTTAATATAACCTTTTGGCAGATATTGATTACTTCGGGCAGGTATAGGCCCTATAGGTCCTTATAATACCGTACGTAGGCCTCGCTTGTGGGTTTTTTTTGTCACGTACTGGTTGGCCAAATAATGTTATAGTGTTAGCTACACGATACGTGAATAAATCATGTTTTTCATCGAGCAATCGACATATTTGAGGATATAGACTAGTAAACTGTATAGGCCTAGTGAGTGTAGACCTTAAAATGAAAAGAACAAAAAAAAATAAAAATAAAACGATATCTATTGGCCCAGCTAGGAACAAGGGCGAGGGCTTTTTACCCGTGATCTTTGTGTGAATAAAACTATACCGTAATTAATTAATTGATGTATTGATAATAGTCGTCAATAAATGAATTTGAATATTAGTTTTTGAAGGCAAATGTCCCAATGAACACTATAATTCGTCTGTAGAAAAAAATGTGTGTTGCTCTTGTAGGCTATAATGATATTGTAGCCTACCATATAGGCCTATATATAGATGTATTTTTTAAGTGTAAGTTATAGATGTATTTTTTTTAGCGTGCATGCAATGGATCACAATGAAATTAACTATGTTATACCATGAAGTAAGCCTACAATTAATGGATATAGCCTACCAGAAACACATGTAGATTAAAATATCAATCCCCATATCAATTCCAGCTTCACTTCACAAAGATCAACAGGTTTTTTTCTCAAAGCAGTCTAAATTATAATGCAGTAGGCCTAGGCCTATATAACTTAATGGTTAAGTCCCTAAATAAATTCAGGTTTAGACCTTATTTCATGGTTGAAACTTTGCCTATTAGTTTTCATGATTATGCCCGTTCTTTAATCGGGAAGAAATATCATTGATCATGTATTTATGTATACTGACTAAAAAGGTAATGCAAGTGTATATATATTCCCAATCGTGTGGCAAACTGTTTTATTCCCATCAATACACATCCAGTCAGCAAGTTTAAGAATCCTAAGGAGCAAGTCAAAAAAACTTTAGGCTAAACTTACTACACCACATCTCTTATCACTCTATGTTTTGTTTGGCCTAGTTTAGTTTCCGACAGCGACAACCTGACAGGCTGTCCCTTTGTTCATGTCAGAGGCGCAGTGGTGGATTCTGCTTGTTTTGGACACTCGCTTTTCCGAGTAGCTTTGGCACTCACTAACTTTTAATGTCGCTAAAGCCTTGGCATGATGGCAGCCCAAAAGCTGTTGTACGCCAGGCAGTGACGCTTGCCATATTAACATAAGCCTATGCCTTCCACCAATGAGCGACCGAGAGAACATGGGCTAAAAATAGCCGCGCCAAATATGGCGATGCGGAGATGGAGACAGCGCTCTGATTGGCCATGCCTACTTCCCCTCGCACGTGACGTCACAGGCCTACGTCAGAAGCTTGTGTTGGGCCACACACACAAAGGGCTACAAGATATAAGACCGCTCGTAGTAGCTTGTTCAGTTCACTACAAATATCGGCGTCGGAGAGGAATATTCAACCATATTAACATCGCTAATGGTTTGAAAACATTACAAGGAATAGGAACCTTACAGAGACGTGTGTATTCCATCCGAATTTACGAACTAATTTGAGGTAAAGTAACCCATCTTGAAACGAAGCAGCTGTAAAGCTAGAGTGACGCCATCTTTGTTTTCGATGATCTGTTGTGATCTAGCATAGACTGATCCTCAGTTCTACAGTATTTCTGTGCCTTCAACATCGATATTACTCTATATTATCCGTGTGGTGCCAAGTTATAATCATGAAAGACGAACTCCACAGTGCAGTTGCCTTTTTCTCGGAATTGCTTTCGAAAAAGATCACTGTAAACAAAGCTACGATATTTCGCCAAACTCTACTGAGGTTGCTCGTGTCTCACTACCAGGACCATTGGTTCCCCGAGAAGCCTTTCCGCGGTAGTGCATACAGATGTATTCGCATCAACCACAAAATGGACCCGCTCCTATCTAGGGCTGGCCAGTACTGTGGCTTCACGGAGAACCAACTCTTCAACCTCTTGCCCAACGAGTTTACTATGTGGATAGACCCCAGAGAGGTTTCCTACAGGATCGGAGAAGAAGGGAGTATCGGTTTAATCTACGAGTCGGACACCACATCGGAACCCATGGACATTGTAGAAAGTGAGCCAGTCAACCAGACTGTCAGGGAATCCATTCCCCCAAGCAGCAGCCCCAATACCCAAAACAACAACTCTCCGATGAGAACTCAAGGGCCACCCGCCCAGCTACAACAAATGGTGGCCCACTCTCATCACCACCAGCAGCAACAACAACTTCAATCCAACATGGACTTTTTTCGTTCCTGTAAGGACCAACTGCGATACATTCTCCCCGAGTCCTCAGAAACGATGAATTTCGAGTATTTGTCGACATACGTTACCAGTTGATGTGCTTAACTGGGACTCAATATGTTGCCGTCCCATTTGGATCTCACGGACTGGTTTTACCAGTAAACTAGTCGCTCTGCTAGTACACTGGCGTGACTGACACATATTCCAGGAATATACAGGTATTGAAATGTTGTGTTCATGATACCAGCTTTTGGAGCATTTTACGGTATACCGACCATTTCTACGATACGGACCAAGTGTTCACTTGTTTTACACAAGTTCCAGTATTTTTTCGGACTGATTGTTGAATCTTGTGTATAAAATTGGCAATACTCCAATAATCTGAAGACAAAGCCACAGTTGTGACATCTGATGTAGAAAGCTAATATATTATTGTATCAGTAATGGAAATAATGTGAATAATTTTCTTTTTGGAATTCCCTATCAACTCGATGACGATTGAGTGGAGTAATGTATGTGTGTAAATTAGTTTGAGGAATGATAAGGAAAAATGAGCTTAAAATTCGGGCGCTATAAGGAAATGGAACACAAGTGTATATGATTTAGGAGTCGTAGAAGGAGGTCTAGAATCAAATCCATGTCCTTTAATTATATCGGTGTATATGTTTAATGGTAACCAGAGACGGCAAAGTTTGGTGAATTTGAGAGGGTAACCCTGAACGAGTAAGGTCCAGCAGATAAAGCATTATTATGCACTGTCATCTGTTTCACCTAGAAAAAAAGAAATGATAATTGTACGGCTGTAAAACAGTTACAAAAAAGGTTTACAGTTATGACAAATCTTGCTGTGGACTATTGTCTTTCATCATGTGTTATCCCAAATGATACTGCTTTGTGTTCAGTTCGGGTTATTTTGTACGTATGTATATTATAGACTGTATAATTGTACAGAGGTATTTTTGCATGTTTGACTCTTTGTAAGAAAGCCTCGAAAAACTCAAAAAAGATGTCAAATATAGAGAAATAAAATGAAAGCATACAATTCCGTACTCCTTTTAATTTTGTGGCCCGATTTTCTAGCAAGTTGAATGGTTCGAATATTTTGCGGATAGCTTTCATACATCATATTATCTGGCCTCGGACGATTGAAATTCACTTTTAGTTTCATCCCTGGACGCCCATATTTTTACAAGTAGACTTTTGTAGTACTCCTTAGATTCACATCCCTTATTATAACTCGCTGAATATTACTGATAATTTTACCTCCGCTCACTTATCTGTTCGACGATATCACTCAATTGAAGTTTACTTATTGATTTAGAATAATCTCTACAATATACTTCTCTCCTTCAACTATAACAGTTCCCGCATTTTTGTGTAAGCTTCTTAGAAATTTCCCAAATCTTAAGCAAGAACTCGCAATAGGTCCTCTTTCCCAGGTGTTGGATACCTTCGGCAACAACTCTACCAAGGATATATTAATTTATCACTTAATATGTTCGCACGAGATGGAAGACTGCTTACAGCCCAAGATGTGAATAAATACTCCACTGAATAACAGACCCACTTTACGGGCGCTTAGCGCTAGAAACCTATGGAAAATTTTAATGGCCTATTTACGAATACACATACCTAAGGCGGATACCTCAGTTCTACCATCGACCCCCTGGATTGAATGTTTATTGTTAGTTACAAACCAAAAATACATATGAAATATGCCTCTATTGTTTGGACTGCAGTATAGAATATCTCTAGTGGGCAGCTCTAGTTATGTGTGATGTATGGCCGGGCCTGTATGTGGCATGATTACCTATATAGATGGTCAAGCTGGTCACTCCTCATAGTCAGATGGGCCGGACAACAGATTGACATTGTAAATGTCGCCTACTTTTTCAATGAAACAGCCTCCGGCGAGCTTGCCTTAAAACTAAAGTTGGTCAAGGATATAAAATGCTGCCCCACTTTAGAATATATGCAAAGATGAACCATGGCTACAATAATGAATCCTTTCACATGCAAAGCTAAATTACCACCCAGACACCCTAAGGTAGCGTTTACATGCGACTCCTATTATTCTAACAAGAGGAGGCGGCTTAAGTTTTTATTCCTCCCATAGACAAATCATTGCCATATGGGGTTCCTGTTGGTGGGACCTAACGTGATGTCTGAATGGGCAAAATCGTGACTAAAGTCGAGACAGAATTGTCAAGCTTTACCTTTTGGACTCCATCCCTCGTCCTCTGATGTTTCGTGAGTGTATGCTAGGCGCATGCAGTGGGAGGACTTCTTCATTTAAACTGACGCGTTTCCCATACAATTTTTAGTTATTCTTTCAATACTCGCCCCAGCATAATGATATCCAAAACTTCTTGTTTGCATGTGCTAAATTGTGTTTTTATTTCGTGACGTACGTGTCTTGGAAGAAGAGCTGTTTACTACAAAACGGGGCCAAGTTTTACCGCAGACTACCAAACGCAAGCAAGGCTGGGGCAAAGTAAGCCAGGGGAAAAACAATACAAATAAGAAGTAGGCACATGGCTGGGTGTAGTCTCTTAATACCTCGCCCAATATACCTACCCCTTCCATTCACCCAGTATTGGGAACAGGACATGCAAGGGGTTCTCTGTCATTCAGGGCGGGACAAAGGTGTTGCAATGAGACAGAATGAGAACGGGCGGTTCTCATTTCTGCTTGGGTGCCCACGGCTGGCTCACTCCCATCATAAGTAGATGCAGTCTCGTGTCAGATAGGCATCCACACCCATATATATATTATATGCTAGCATATCATATATACACCCAATCCTAACACGCCCATTCTTTTTAATGGCGAAGGTGCGTGCAATAATTAAACCTAGAAAAACGGTAAACGCTCGACTACCTATATGTCATTATTTCAGTCGCATAACATCTGCACCGAGGTCAATAAGACGGTCTCGAGATTAATTAAGTTTTTGCATGCCCTGTTAATAACCTGATTAACATAATGAGGATAATTGTTATTTCCTCAATGAGTAGAATAAAAATGTCAGGGTAGGGAACTGAAAGTGGAGGGGAGGCATGTACATTGAATTGGACAATGGACGCATTTTTAACTGCGTAGTGCCTGGAGTCATGCGGAGTGGCACCACAGAATCTCAGAGTAAATTTGGACCCTTGACGGAGGTCCTTCCAGTCAACTTTGACCCCAAGGAGTGCCACCTATCCTCTGTTTTTAACAGAGAAATTGGTGGGATTAATAGAACAGGATTTGTCCCTATATAGGATAGCACATGATATCAAAAACAAGATGTGGTCTCCCACTAACACTGATAAAAAAAGATCCTATATAATGTAAATGAAAACACATCTTTTTCAATGTCTGCTGCGACATTAAATTACGTTATCTTTTTATCAGTAGACAGGTTTTGTGAGTCGGCAGACAGACAGACAGATCGGTGGTTTTATTTCTTAACTCTCGGTGGAATAGAAGTTGGATACGGTATTGCCTACCGTGAGTCACTGATAATCTAGCTTACACAGTGATATTGAAAGTGGGGTGATGTTGGATGGCAAGAACACCCTGTGTCTATACAATATATAAGCGATCCCCACCCGCTATTAACGCTATCAATCACATTGATAACCAGGGAAAACACAGAAGTAGGTGGGCTGTTTAAAGAGAACTACGTGATCCACTCTCCAATACATAAGCTATTATCATATCGAAACGGAAGGAAAACCAACTGGAATTTCCCAAAGCGATAAATAGCGCTTTATCTCTCTCTTACAATTCTCCCTATAGCTCCCATGTTTAGTATGGCTCGACTGTCCGGTTACATTCTCCTAGCAACATGAACTCTGCATGTTGACTGATTGATTGATAGATTGCTTGATTGATTAACCATATAGTAATATTCGATTCTAGCAATACTGTATGACTTTATGGGTTCGGTCGTTAAATGTTGATGTTGACCGATGGACGGACGTAAGAATATAATTTAATGGCTCTTCGTGTTCAGTTTTATGTATGCTGAAACATCAAAGTCTGTCTAGAGCTAGATAAAAACCCAGAGTTATAGAAAAAATGACTTTAACAGCAGCTGTGGACCAGCCCTAATTGACACCTGAGTTTCTAACATGAAGGTGTGGGTCAAGCCCTATTGTTCTGGTCAACAAGGCTGCAATGTCCTTCAACAGAATGACAGGGTCTCCGCGGGGCCTGGCAAAGCTGGAAAATAGGTATTTTGGCAATTGATACAAAATCTGAACGTAAAACTTAACTACATAATTGGCCTATATATATACAAAAATAACTACAACCCTGTGGTCCCTAACGTGGGGTCCAGAAAATCATTTGAAATTAGCCTGGAAAATCGTTGATATGGGCCTGGGAAAGCCTGGAATTTGTTTCAGACCGAAAGCGCGGAGACCCTGAATGGTCATACTCACCGACTAGAGCCATTTCTATTAATCTTACTGTCCCAGAAACCATACATTCCCAAGTATAGGGTTCAGGTCGTTAGAAAATGTACAATTAGTAGCTCTGTAGAATTATCAAATGCTGCGAAATTAGGCAGAACATGATAAATATTAACATTGGTATTGCGTTGAATCAAAATATCGGTACTGTTATGTTGTACTGTATTTTGAACATCATTTCTGTCTTAAATTTGGGTTATTTGAGGAGATTGGTGAAGGCTAACGGTACATTTTCTGGCGGTTTGACCCATATAGTACAACAATAGCTTGTTTGACAGGGTGTATTCCCAAAGGAAGCAGGGGTCGTGAAAATGTCAGAATTTTATGGGCTGGGCTTATAGCAGGTTGTTATTATTATGGCGAGACAAGACGGAGAAGGGTTTGTATGATAATAACGTGGCTCTGGCCCAACAAAAGGAAATCTGTCCTATTTCCACTTCAGTGCTGCAGGCTAGTTTCTATCATCATCACATTTATATCGGAGGGACGCCATGATCACGAATTGAAGCACCTTTGTAATCGAAAATGATGAAAAGCATCCGCCAGATCTTGTCCGCTGTTTACAAATACACTGCCCCCTCCCATCCTACCACCCACCCTTCCCCTACATATTAATCCGCCCCCCCCCCCCCCTCCCAATGTCGCCGGATGATGCAGAACTTGGCTTCAATGGAGAGCGCACCTGTTACTATAATTATCCCCCTTTCAGTCCGTGTCAGCTTGCTAGTCTCACTATTGTATGTATTTTCTCACATAGTCAACCTAAAATATTTCACCTCAAATAGCCTAAAAGGGGGTCGTTTATCTTGTTTATTTTGACTTACATATATTTCTAGCTCAGGGGGTTCAGAATGGATTTTAGATCCCTTTTGTGTTGGCATATATCTTGTCAATCTAGAGATGTCACTCGGAAGCTCTTCTAGTTTTACAATATAGGTTTTACCTTGCTTGTTTCTCCCACGACTGGTCCCTGACACTAAAAGGTGCAGCAGCATTATGAACAGTCACCTAATGCCTGCCAAGTTTTAATACGATGACCATTTTCATGCCTGGCAAATGTCATCGTTACCCAACACTGAATCCACACCGAGCTACCGAACTAAACCGACCTGTATTATTTGAATAGCCAAGCTAATGCCATCGCAGTGCGAACACAGGCTGAACGATAAACCAGTGGATGGAAATGTTTATGAAATTGTTCGCCCTTAGTACAATGTGATACCATTCTATCGCGGTACAAATACTTTCTAGAAATCGATCATAATTGGGTGAGGCCCACTCATGCTTTTCATCAATATGAATAACATGTCCTAACGATTTTGCTATTGTCAACTAATTTCCCATCCATATTGCACAGTGGTTATCCAACATAAGCAACTGACACATATTGATTGGACCAACATATGTCATAAATATTATTTAGGCTCTACAAGTCCAGTCCTTTTCCCACACTGGAAACATAGCCTCATACACATCGTGTTCATGTTTTTATCTGAAATTTCCATTTACAGTACACTCTATACGCGTCTTGTAGGCAGCGGCTTTCCATAGAGTTAACCGTTGCGGGTTTTGATGTTTACTGCCTACTGGACGCGTATAGCGTGTAGTGCACTCCTGAGACTTATTTAGGAGCGAGTATCATTAACCGAAATGATGATAACAAAGGCAGATGTAATGTTATTGTTAATGAGCCGGCCAGCCGATAGATTGTCACGTACCTACCATATACCCACAGGCTCTTCCTTCGCTGAACCTACCTTATTTAGTTATTAATTATCATTGCCAGGCTTTAGGATGTCCATAAGTTTTGGTCTGGAAAGATTAATTGTCGTTAAAAAAAGCCTGCCCCAAACATATGTAATTCCAATGTCGATAAATTTATATCATTGTTTACAAAAACGAAAGACAATAGGTTGTATCATCATAAATCCAGTTTTAATGCTAATTAACCTGGCACCGGGTCGGTGTTGGAACATGACGCCGACTACCAGTTGAGCCTAGGGCCAATATGACAGTGGAAATATTTTGGAGCGGATAAATTAACAGTTGACATTCAGTGATTCAGAGTGCTGGAGAAGAAGGATGGCGATGATGCAGGTGATGAGATCGGCGTTTTGGGGAGCTGCTCGCCAACCTGCGTTTCTGGGTTACGTATGACTCACGCAGCCTTGGAAAGGCGAATAAGCGCGGGTGCGCGCGCGCCTTGCACTTGCAGAGCGGAAGGGAGATCAGAGACGCAACAGAAACCCCAGACCTCCCATCCTCTACTCCCCCACCCAACCTCCCTGCCATCATCCTCATCATCCCCTCGTCTAAATCCAGGGGCCTCCCTCCTTGCTGCGTGTGCTCTTCCATCACCTCAATCTTGCAGAGCTGCAAACAAAGGAAGCCAATTGTATGCAATAAGGCAAGATGAGTGTTTGAAATGATGATGGGCCAACTCCGCACTAACTCCAGCTTTCTCCGAATTGACCTCCTGTTCCTGTGCCAAACGACTTCGCTCCAACCTCATTACAAGCATTGTGTTCACGAGGTCAACAGCGTCTTGGAAATTACCATGAATCTTCCTTCGGGTTTATTCGAAAAGAACCATTGCTTATTCATAAGAAACAATGGACATATATATACATGTAGTGGACTCTTCCTTGGGTATGTAAACTTGGCTAATGATGGTACTCGGGTTACATGCAATTACTGCATTGCTATTCTCAATATGTACCCAAGGGGATCATAATTCGACACTTTAATCTGCTATCTAAACCACCTTTCCCCTCGTTTAATTGATTCCCCATTAATTATGGATGGTGTTTATGATTGATCCAAAATATGATGGCGTACGTCCTGCCACTAGAAGCCAAAAAATCATTTCATATTGACAATAGTGCATTCATACATAAACATAGTACTATTAGTCATGCATATTACTGAATACTCTTCAAAGTACATTTGGTATGATGGTATAAATGAATAATAACGACTCTGTATGGTAAGTGAATGAATCAATTAAGGCTGCCCTATAAACAGCATAACATATAAGCACCACTGCATTTAAATTAACATCAGTGCTTTAGTGTCACATGCATTTAGTAGTTTTATTGCCATTAACAAATACAAAGTCATGAAAAATGTAGTCTAGCCTCCCATCCTCTCAGATAAGATAAGAATGGTATGTCAGTGATTGGACTACTACTGCGGTAATGACTTCCCTGGTGTTAGAGTATAGGTGCCCTAATGGGATTATAATGGCATTTTGCGGTTCGGAGCGGGAGGCTTTCCCTCAGTTAGGAGGGACTTTCTCAAATTTAGACTGAATGGTTTGATACCCTATGTTACAACAGTTCTTCCAGACATACCAGAAAAAAGTAAATAACAAACGCATACACTTAAAGTAGCAGTAAATTTGTAATATTAATACAGACCGGTTTATTTCAACGCATAGGCTATTTAATTAAACATATTCTATGTTCTCGATGAATATGTTTGAACAATACTATAACATTAAAGATTAAGAGTCTTGATTATCTAATATTAAGTCCAAACCGAAGTCACCTTCATACAAATATATCGATCACCGTCGGTTGATGTAAATCCTTTTAAATAAGTTCCTTTTTTTGACTGAATTCAAACAAAGAAAATATCGGCAAAATGGGTGACGTTAGAAATGTACTTCCATTGCAGTGGGCGGGAGCACGCACAGCTCAATATTGCGTACAACAGTCAACAGTACCATATTACACTTCAGTAGGCATTCTCACCCATCTCCCATACATAGAACTGACTCATTATGGTCTGTTGAATGAACTCGTTACCCATCCCACCTCGTTCCACATCGATCGATCATTGATTGAATGTAGTCCATTTACGTTATACATGTAGTGTTCAGAATATCTCAAAGCCTTTATGTTGAAATGATAATGTACCGTACCAAAGATGATGGATGAACAGAACTTATTGTAAATAACTGATGTGTTTTGATGCGGGTTCACTCTCTGTAGCCAAGGCAGGTGAGTCCTATACAAATATGGGTGAAGTCGCCAGAAAATGTATAACGCCTTCAATCCTCTCAAATATCCCAACTTTACGACAGAAGTGAGGTTCAAAATAAGGTTCAACATAACCAAGCAGACTTTAGAATCAACGCAATACCAAATATACTCAGATATACCAGGTATTTATCATTTCTCCGCCTAATTTAGCAGAATTTACTCAAAGTCTAGAGCCGCCGATTGTACATTTCTAGGCGACCATTGATTAATATGTCCATGTGAGGTCACTGCCCGTCTTGTTTTGCATCTACATCAGCGCTGTGTTGTCAAACAGGGAGGCGCCAGCTCCAGACTTCTAGGAAAGTGTATTACATTGTTTTGGCCCCGTCCTGGCCCTGGGAATACATTAGGGCTCCTTGCTAGAGCTGCTGTTGAAGAGCAGACCACCTTATATAGACAAGTTATACATCCCATCCAAAATGGATGGAATAGGGGATTTTCATGTCCACCATATTGAATCTCGATTCACATGGAATTATGGTAGCTGTATGTCAGTGTAAAAACTGTAGAAAACATGTTATGTTGAGCATGGAATGTTTATCAGTGATCTCATGTATAAAAGTAGTCATGTGTTATACACATGTTTCGAGAAATCAAGACTTCATCTTTCCCATCATGCATTTGGTGTTTATAGATCATTTACATTATGATATTGTTGAAAAGATCCTTGCATTTTTCGGGTAATATGTTGCTAAATATTAGTATGACAGATTTTAACTGATTCCAACCCAGCATACACTGTAATAAACATGCTCGTGAGACATGCAATTCCCCTATTGGAATTATTTTCCTCCAGGCGTCGGCTGCGCATGTCTGTTACAGTGCACGCTGGGATAGATTCAGTTCAGGTTTGACATACACATTTGTAGCAACATTTTAATCGAAAAATGCAATGCTTGTATAAATGATGTATGAAAGCTAAATACATGATGGAAAAGATGGAGACGTGTGTTAAGGAAACATGCATAACACATGAACACATGGATGCGTCACGTTATAGAGCATCAATAAATATCCCATACTGAATATTGTGCTAATACTACTTGCAGCAGGTATCCAGACAAAAAAGACATGTTTTATACATGTTTTATACTGTACCATAAGTCCCACATAATTCCATGCAAATCAAGATTCAAGATGGCGGATGTGCAAATCCCCTATTGGATTTGTTTTCCTCCGGGTGTCGTCGTATTGTTGTAAACATTGGTATACATGGGCTTAGGAGATGAAGAAAGATGGAGGATAATGTTCGCGTTTTAATATTTATTGGAATCGTGTGAGGAGGGTCAGGAATGGGTGACAGTTGGGATGGGTGAGAGAGGAAATAGAAGAGCGATGCGGCGGAGAATGATGAGGCAAGGATCCGGAGCTCGGTGAGAATAGCGCTCTTATTGTGAGGCCAAAAAAAAAAATAGGTGTGTTTCCGATTTACCCCCCCTACCTAGAAAAACCTTACCCTACCTAAAATTTTTTTACCATACCTGATTTTTTCCCCATCATATCTTACTTTTTTTGGATTTTTTGACAAAAAAAGCTTATAAAAGCAGGAAAACGGGTTTTCCTAACCTGGAACTGTCAAAAGGCACATTTCCCATGTTCAAAACAACTATTGTTATGAAAAAGACATTTTTTTCAGTTCCTGGGAGGAGGTTTCCAAACAAAAAAAAATAACAAAAAAAAAAAGTTACCCCCCCCCCCCCCAACCTAGTTTTCAGCCAGATAAATCGGAAACACACCTATTTTTTTTTTTGGCCTGATGGTGTAGTCGCCTTGAGATGTACAATTCACCTTCACCAATTCACTCAAATATCCCAAATTTAAGACAAAAATAAGGTTCAAAATACAGTTCAACACAACGGAGAAGATGTTTTAAACCAACGCAATACTAAATATACCCAAGATATACCTAGTATTTGTCAAATTTTGGTCTAATTTAACCGAATTTTAGAGTGGCTGATTCTACATTGTCTGATGACATGACCCGTATGGTTATACTGGAGGATCTATGCTGAGGCAGACCTCTTACTCATAAAGGTTTTGAACTAATGTACAGATTGTGTATAGTCCGGATTTACGCCTACATCACACGAACAAGGGTTTCTGCACCACAAGAATGTTTGCGTGGTATAAAACAGTCAAAATTAATAGTGTATTTTAAGGTAATGATTAATATAGTTTTAATCAAATATATAACATAACGTAACACAGAATAACATAATTTAAATATAAGATATGTAATATATAAGAACATTTTGTCTCCACCAGTTGTCTCCAATAAATCAAACTTATGACCAAAATGAAGATCAAAATACAGCTCAACATAACCGAACAGATTCTTTTTATACCACAATAAAATATATACGCAGATATTCTTAGTGTTTGGGGTTTTTCAGGAAAATTTACCAGAATTATTGTAAAGTATATAGAGCGGTTGATTGTAGGCTACATTGTTTTATTTCCTTTCACATGAACATGATTCAGAAGGAGAATTTTACATCGAGATCAATATACCGAGTAGACATCGATCGTTCCTTATTAGGAAACACCTTTTATTTCTGGCCTTGGAAGAGTCATCAATAGTGCATATATGTATCATAGGGATTGTGAAACAGTGTAACCTATCTTCTGGCACGTTCTCCGGCCGACCAGGGCCTGCATTTAATCTTTGGCACATAGAAATATTGGCTCGGTACACGCAATAATCGCACTCGGCGATGAATCACGAGTAACCCATGTTATCTGGGACCAGGATGTCTGTGCCCCCCCCCCCCCAACACACACACACACACACCACCCTACTTCCCTCCCTCCCTATAATCACATAAGCACAACTCATATCTTATGAGTATTGTCATCATAGGCGGACGGGAGGCCTGGAGCAGGCAGGCTTGTGGATGAAAAATAACCATTAGAAACATTGCATAATTTATGTGCATATGTTTGCATCAGGGTTTCTCTCCCCCCCCCCCCCCCCCCCCCAGGCCTCTCTCCCTCGCTATTGTTCTTTCTGTACATCTATCGCAATCTCAGTCTAGGCTCAGAGTTGAGAGAGTCCCTCCAAACTGAGGGAAAGCCTCTTGCTCCAAACAGCCAAATGCCATTAGGATCCCATTAGGACACCTACTCCAGGGCCAGGAGAGCCAGTACCCGCAGTAGGCGTCCAATCACTGATATATAGGCCTATTGTACCCTTCTTAACTGATCTGAGAGGCTCTGAGCCTAGACTGATCTCGCATTCCTTTATTTTCTCTTTCCCTTTCTGTGGCCTTTCTGTATCTCTCCTCTTTCGCATCGCTCTTTCTGTCCAGTCATCTTGGCCTCGCTACCTGCTCAAGATTAGTCACAATTCATCATTTTCATTCATGACCTGTACATCATTTATCATTTATTACCAGTTCAATAATCCTATCCTGTCTCAACGGACTTGTTAATAGGTAGTTGCTAGTTCATTATATTTGGTTTTACATGAATTAAATTAGTGTCGCACATGGATCCCGGTCAAACATTTCCCTTACAAATTAGCCGGGAAATGATAAACATTAGGTATATCTGAGTATATGTTTTGTTGTGCTGATTCTCCAATTTTTTTTGTTATTTTGAACTGCATTCCGAACCTCATTTTTTGTCTTAAATTGGAGTTATTTGAGAGAATTGCTGAAGGCGAATTATCCTTCTTCAGACGACTTCACCCATACATGTTGGCAAACATGTATTGCCTACATTAGTCAGGAACTGCAAAAATGAATTGACTTTTTGGGTGCAACGCATCTTCTGGGTGTAACCCAACTTTTCCTCTGAACTTCTACTAGGCGTGGCCATGCATGATGATGATGATGATGTCATTAATCTCAGAGCTTTAATGAAGAACGGGTTGTGTTTGTAAAAGAGAACCATCCTTTTGCGCCAGGCCTGCCCCACATTGTGCGACCCTTTCATGTCTAATGAGATTTGTCCGCCAAGGTCAAGGTCAACATCAGAAACCCCGCTGGAGGAGGGTTCGATCACCATCGGAATGAAACATGGAGAAACTGGACACTCCCTCGGGGTTTGCTTGAACCTATTCCTCCACATTCCAGAATAGGTTTAATGGAAAGGTAAAATGAAACCTAAGGGATACTTGTTTTTGATGTATGCTCCAGCCTTCGAGGCTTCCTGTCCCCCCAAAATATTTTAACAAACCCAGCCCCAAGCCTCTACTGGTCGACTACACCTTTGTAAATGTGTTTATGACCGATACCCATTATATCTCCAGTACTTGAATGATTTACGAGTAACGTGTATGCATGTATACCTGGCCTTGATAGAATGCTTTGTAGACATGTATGAATCATGGCATGATTATTTGATACGAACATGATGTCCCTGAATGCTATATGCGTAATACAAACAGACACAAAATTAACGTGATGTCAGGAAAAAGGCTTCGGTCAGAACAATAGATTTGATAGCGTGTTCTGCTATCTCGGTTATCGTTGTATAAACTCCTAGCGATCGAGGTCAGCCTTATCATGCATTTATTTTGTAATACATGACGTCAGCTGACTTGCGTGTGATAATACTGAAGCTGTCAGAAAATAGGTGAAGTCGCCAGAAAATGTACAATTCCCCTTCAGCAATCTTCTCAAATAATGCACATTTAAGAGAGAAGTGAGGCTCAAACACAGTTCGACATAATCACACAGATTGGGTGAATCTAACAATACCAAATATACTTGGATATACCCAGCTTTTATAATTTTTCACCCTAATTTAGCTAAATTTGATAGATGTATAGTGTTGTAGATTGTACATTGTCTGATGTCCTGACCCAAATATACAATTGGCCTTCACCAATAACACAAATTTAAGATAAAAATGAGGTTCAAAATACAGTTCTCCACAACTGAACAGATATTTTCAATCAATTCTATATACTGTATTCTATATACCACATCTACTCAGATGTCCTTGCGTTTATCATTTTCAGCCTAATTTAGCAAAATTTACTAAATGTGTAGAGCTGCCGATTGTACATTTTCTGACGACCTGACACATTTCCAGTCCAACGCAACTGGATGTAATGCTCGTTGGTCTTACGTGTGAATTGTTTCGGACTTATTTGGAAATTGCTTTGAGAAAATCTATAGATATAGGGATGACGCAGACCCAATCAATTATTTACCGTTTTCTATCAATATAATTCTTAATCAAATCGACACCGTGGAACTGGTGGAACTATGGATTTATTTGGACTTGTATTCGAAACAAGTATTCTCGAAACGCTGATAAAGGCTTCCAAGAGAAAGTCTATTCATGCAAATTTACCAAGAAGAGGCCCCTAAATAATGGGATATCGATTGCCATTAAGAGGTCGAGTTTATCAGAATCTCACCGAGTTAAACCTCATTCAAAATAGATTGTATACATTATAGACGAGTGTTTTCGTTTTTGAGGACGACAGTAGTACATCAGCACTACTATATACGTCTGATTCAGTGAAAGATTGCTTGATCATCCATGGATACTCGGTAGAGAATGCGGCCACAGGAAAATAGTCTTAAGTCGCAAACAATGATATTTTTCAAGAGCCCTTTTGCGGGACAAGAACTATTTGTATGATACCCTCTGATTTGTCTGAGGTGTTTAGTGTTGTTGGTCATATACATTCATCAGCCAAATTGGACTGTACTGAATAGATCTATACGTCACTTTTTTTCAAACATCAACAAAGTTAATAATGCATATACCATATAAACTACGCATCAGGTATCTGAAACGTTGATTAACATCATCAGATCCACCTGATCTAATTTGTAAGTATCAAAAACCCATTTTGCGACTTAAGACTCATGTATCTGTGACACATTATATATTTGGTTTGTGAGAAGTAAAAAGTATGAAACAAACAACGCAGCAGGTAGTTTAAATTACACTAAAACATAAAGTACATACGGCGTCAGAAGATGTACAATCGGCAGCTCTTGACATTTAGTTAGTTAGTTCAGGCTAAACATGATAAATACTAAGTTCATCTAACTTACCGTATATTTGGTATCGCGTTTAATTAAAAGATCTGTTCGATTATGTTGAACGGTATTTTGAACCCCATTTTTGTCTTAAATCGAGGTTATAGGAGAGGATTGGTGAAGGCGAATTATATATTTTTCTGACAACGTGACCCATTATAAATACGTGCTAATGTGAAAATGGAACTAAATTTTGGTGCAGAAGATCAGATCAGATTTTATCTGTCCTGTACTTTATGTTTCAAACGCCTTTCCGCACTGCGCACGAGGTTATAATAACAATAATAAAGTAGTGACGTAAATGGGTCTCCATGGGTTGGCGACCTGCTGGGTGTTATTATCAAGATAATGGCTCTTACGTGAGTTCATTGTAGGTTAAAGGGGTTGAATGTTAATTATGTTGTTTAGATTATTTCTCTCTAAACTCCAGAATCTAGTGTTCAGATATGATTTTCTGAAACTTTTACTTGCAACCATGTGGTGTACATTTCTGACATTTTGGTCGGGTTACAATTATAGATTCATTTAAAAACAATTCTTCTATTTAATCTGAAAACCTTAAGATAATTAAAAAATACTCCTACTAATGACTATGCTAAATAAAATAGGCTACTGATCAGATTCCAGTGATTGAACGCCTACTGTGCTAATGATTTTCCTGGCCCTGGAGTAGGCGTCCTAATGGCATTATTATCGTTGTTGTTGTTGTTGCCAGGGAAGGTTGTTGTCGGTGTGTTTAACTGTATTAGTTTGGAGCGATCGAGACGATTCTCCTCAGTTTGGAGGACTCTCTCAATACAACTCTGAGCCTATCCTATAGTCTGAGCAGGAGATATTGAATTTTCAGCCCACCTCTGCTGCCTAGAATCATACAAACAATATGACTAGTGGTATTCTATAGTAATCACTTCTGGCGTAGAAAAGTGTAGAAAGGCATTGATCGTGGGCGGGTTGTTGCCTAATTCATCCTCTCTGCTCTATCGTGCGAACCAGGCATTCATTTCCATTGATCTGTATACAATTCCTATAGCAACTGTAAGCGTCTACACGTTCACTATGGAGACAAACATCACAGAGACTCGAGTTATCTTTAATGTCAGTCATCTATAATAAGCACATAATGGCGAGTAAGTTATGGTAATATGTAGGCGTCAAGGGCCTTTGTTTTCATCTGGCAACCCGGAGGAAAGCGGGCCAAAAGGTCAGCTGGGTTGAGGGATGTTGTTTTACTCAGCGATACCCCCGTACCCGAATACCCTTCCACTCATATCAACATTTCCCCAGGTCCCCGTCACCACCACCACTATCAGCAACAACACCACCACCGCCGCCACCACCGCCTCTTCCATCTCAACACAGCCACCACTACCACCACCACCACCTCCACCAGAACCCGTTTGTGAGAATCAGGGCCTGCGGGCTTTGCACCCTATTTTTCTTTCTGTCTCAGAGACTCTGCAGCAGGCCTCACTCCACCCTGCTGCTGCCATCCACAACAACCCACGTCTCTGCCTCCTCCTCCTCCCACGCTCCACTAAATGACATGCACACGACCCACATTAGACTTGAGCCATTCCCCGCTGTCAGCTTTCCCTTCTGTTTCCATGACAACTTCTCACAAGGATTACACTTATTGTAAATCCTACATCAATAATCCCTTCTACCGGAGCAGTGGGGGGAAACACATGGGAAGCAAGCCTGGATTTATTTTGAGGCCGATTTCTGCTATGATTAATGTTGCTCTTTCAGATTGTAAACAAAGGGAAATAAAGAATAAATTGTTTTGCAGGACGTGGTTTCACCACGCGTCTGGGTTCCCCGTCTGTGTCAAGAGCTGTGGCCATAAAGCACGACCTCGTGAACTGGCTTCATGCCAAGTCTCTTTCTGTCACCCCTTTACCCTCATCTACACCCACTGTAGTAATACCCCACCCTTCCCCAAATGACAATACACATCTCCAGTCGCCCGTGTGCCTCCCCCCACCCCCACCCCACGCGCAACAACAACAAGGGGCCGAACCCATGACCGAATGCACCTGGTTCTTCAGTTGCATTCATGTACGTGTGCTTGCAGTCTATACCTGGTTGCACAGCTATAATGTAAATACACTCTTAGGCTAAGTTCCCTTCCATTTCCCTTGTCATCGATTCCTTTCAAGAATCCCCAATTTATTATAATTACTAGCGTATATTGAAAATACTGCAAATTTCCATGTATATAATCATTGAATATATTTTGGTGTATTTCTGTTACCAAACAAATCTTCCAGGACGACCCGAGCCTAATGGCACGACTACATTTGCCCTCATTTTGTAGAAATACAATACAAGTCATATGAAACCAAATTGTAATCGACTACACTATTACTCTTTTGTAAACACCGTAAACATCACCCAATAGTCTAGAATAGAATAAGTCGGTATTCACTGAGCAAGGCGAGTTTTAAGATCAACTCAAATCTGTTTGTAGTGTGCAGTTTAAACACTTTAAGAATTGATATTCTACAATTTGTGATCATGTGGCTTGAATGAGTTGAAAGAACAAGGACAAAATGCCACAATGTGGTATTATTCATAGCAATGCAAGAAGAAAAACAAGTTCGTCTGATCTTCCCTAACTTTGTTTCTGCACGAAGAGAGACCAAGCGAGTGCATGGGGAAACACCTGAATGAAAGCCCTGCACACACCACGGGGAGAACCCTGAAGTCCTGCACACACCGCGGAGAGAACCCTGGACTGCCCGAGTTGGAGGCACATTCACCTAAATCAGTGGGGTATGAACAACAAGGACAAAAAGAGGAATTATAAATCTTTCTTCAAAGAAGGGAAATGTTAAGAGATAATTACGGCGCCTATTGGACATGGTCTATGAAGATATAAATAACTTTGAAATTTACTCGAGGGGAGTAAAATGAAGGGTAGGACCGGGGGTAGGACTAAGAGGGTAGCTGTCTGCATGCAGTACCTGCAAGTTGGGAATAAATTGTAAACATCATCCGACTCACAAAGGGATAGCAGCCCACAAGACTCAGTGTATAAATATACTAGTGACTCAAGAGGGTGCATTTCAAGTAGTAATAACGTTAGCCTATGTAAGTCTATCTAGGCTCAGAGTTGACAGAGTCCCTCCAAACTGAGGGAAAGCCTCTCGCTCCAAACCCATTATAATCACATTGGGATGCCTATACTAGGAAAGCCATTAGGTATTTGTATATAATTGCGCAGTAAACGTCCAATCACTTACATACCATTCTTATTTATTTTGAAGGCTCTGAAAAAGCATAGTGATCCCAATTAAAGTTTACTGTTTTGTAATTAAGTTTGCTGTTTTGTCACATGTATAAAAATATAATAATTAATATGTAGATTTAAAAGGAGTCTGAAGACTCTTTTGAAGTCTTTCCCGATGGAAAACTTGTAGAATGTTATATTTTCTCGTATGATAAATCTTGTGGCCGACCTCCCCTAAGCTGCCCGAGCAGCATGTTATTTTTTATCCTCAAATAAACCTGCCCCCGCGTAGTTTGCTGGTATAACCACTGAAAGTCCCTAATACGAAATATGAGAAAGAGGGGAGGGAGGGCTTCAAGTAGATGTAGCCTACGTCAGCCTCGAGTGATGTCACGCCAGAAGTATTTTCAATCCAAGTGGGTCGGCCAAATAACAGAATGAGAGAGACAAAAAAAGTCCAATCGATATGGATCAAGGTTCCCCTGGTAGCTCTTATTACCTGACTCTGGTAGTGTACAACAGATGGGCCTATCTCGAGAACCTCAGAGTGCGCGATTACTATCCATTGTGCAACCTAAAATGCCTCCTGCATGGGTGAGCGTTTGCTGGAAGTGGAATAAGTTTTTGAACGTCTTGGAAGTACTACAAATACTGAACAAACAACCTTAGTTATAAATAACTGATAGTAAGTACAAACATGTAACGAAAATAATCAGTCGATAAAATTATAGACATATTTTTTCGAAATTCTCTACTGGTACACTTGCACCTTAGAGTAATATGGAATTACTCTAAACTGGCACGTAGGTAATTCTTTTTTTTTAAAACTTTTATAGACAAAATTTCACATTCGTGATACGTATCTCGAGTGATATATTCAATTCCCAATTCAGATATTCGCACCTTATTCTCCTTTCTAGAAAAAAAATGCCTTTGAATACAATTTAGCTGAAAAGACTTCTCGCGAAAAGTCAACATTATTTTCAACTCTGCCATCCATCCGTCAAGACCTCTGTCTGTGGCGGTGTGAAATAGGATTTCCAAGAAGGATACTATATTGCCTAAATCTCTATCCCTAATTATATATACGAGTGGCATCTGCTTAGTGGTCCCCCGAGGACATCCCCCTGCCATTTATGTTTTACCAAGGGGCAATGTGGGGAGCGGACTGATCACCAATTAAGGAGGCTCATCATTTCCTACTTAGCATTAACTCTCAGGAGCTTTAAAATCCCTCCCCAAAAAGAAAACCACAAGAACGCAGATTGCCTGCTGGTATAAATAGATCGTCGCTATACCCATTGTTGTTCCCTTATCGAATTCACAAAAATAAGAAAAAGATGTTGACAGATTTTTTTTTCCCGATTTTTTTTTTCAATTGTGATAGGGTTCAATCCGAGAAAAAATGTTATGATACGGATTTAAGTCACATATCGAGCTAAATGATTTATAAGAAGAATTGTGGAATGATATATTTCTGGTTTCAATGTAGTATTTTATCTTCAGAATATGTAAAATCGGCAGCTCTTCACATTTAGTATATTCTGATATTAAATTAGGCAGAAAATGATAAATATCATTTAGATGTGTCTATTACAGTTCTAGTATATTGCTCCTTTATGATAAACTGCATTTTGAACCTCACTTATTTTAGATATTTGAGAGGATTGGTGAAGGGGAATTGACATTTTCAGGTGAAAGCCATAAACAGTTACTGCCACTTTGAATTAATTAAAACGACTATGTGAATCCTAAAATATTCACGTTCCTTTCTTTACAACTTGAAAACAGCAATATAAAGATAATCTGTTTACACCTAAGATTCGCATCTCTGAGTCTAACGCTTAGTAAACACATCATGTTCAAGCATGGAAGAGCGATATTTCTTCTTAGCATTTCCATGTACCTCACGCCACCAACAGCTGTGAGCTGACACCTATAGGTTAGGTAGATAAGATTTAGAAGGTAACCAGGGTTTACCAGTTACCAGGGGGATCTGGTGGGGCTCCTGTGGAGTGGTGCTAACCACCCTCACATGCAGATATAATATTCCAAAATTCATTCAGCCCCATTTAATACGATTAAGTTTATTTTGACGAATATTCTAACTTGGTATTTTGTCTATTTTAGGGCATCTAGGCCGTTTTAAAAATCTATTTAATAATTGTGTGAAGGTCCATGGACGAAAGATAAAGGGGAACAAAGAATCTAGGGTCGAGAGGCTCCAGGCATACGGTAGGCCTACTATACTTCTCCCCGGAGACAGTGGACCTATGGGGGAAAGGAGTCATTTCCAGGAGGTGGTGGGGGAGGGGCGTGGGGGCCTCGCCAGTGCGGTCAGGCACAAGGATCAGCGTCTACTTGGGTGTACTCACGGATCAGATCGTCAGAAAATATACAATTGGCAGCTCTACACATTTATTAAAATCTCCTAAATTAGGCTGACAGATGATACATGTCCGGTATAACAGCGTATACTTTCGTAATGCATCGATTACAAATCTCGGCTATGTTGAACTGTATTTTGAACCTTATTTTTTTGTCTTATTTTAGTGTTATTTGAGAGGATTGGTGAAGGTGAATTGTACATTTTCAGACGCTCTGACCCGTTATACATATCGCCTCGAGCGAATCCTTAACCACATGAGGATCTGTTCCCATATTTTCCACTCCTCCTTCCCCTCAAAATTATATCTACGTATGTATATATTTATTTCCTTTCGCTTCTAATCCTTGTTTATGAATTATGTGGTGTGTGCTCTAAAGGATATCAAACTGTTCCACCCACCCACCTCGTTATTCCTACTTAGTACTTGCCTCATCCGCCAGGGTTTTGCTATGACATATTTTATTAGTAAGTACATGAAAGACTTCACCAGAATTCGGTCACTGAAGTGTTATTTATTGCGTGTGTGTTGTGTCGTAGTCTCACGTTTTTATTTACGTCCTATCCTATGTCCGGGATCGGTCTCTATACATGCAGCATATGCATGAGCATAGGGGCACGGCAAACACAACCTCTAAATAGAACGTTGTGTGTTTATCAACATACACACGAGATGGATGGTGTTGATGAAAGATTGAATTTGATTTTAGAAGTTTGAAGCCTACCATATTCTACCGTATGAATTGCCGTGCCGAAGCTGTACCTCGGTTTATAGGTGGTTGTTGTTTCCCCCGATCAACAGGCCTAAAATTGAGAGTTGTATAATATATATATGAATTTTGAAAAAGTCTTGGTTTTGTTCTTTTTGCTTTTTCTAAGGATTCTTTTCAACCATTTATCTACCTATTGTTGCCATATATTGCCACTCTATATATTATGGCATTTATAATTTTAGTTATAGACCTTAGCACTTATAGGCTATCCAATTTGTATAATAAGGTAGTATTCTAACCTAAGGTAACCTGTAGTTATCAATACTCTTCCTTGTAAGACCCCTGATAAAAAAATCCATAGGCGTAATCTGGAAGACCTGCATGGTCTAGTACCAGATAATCACCATCTTTTTGTCACTTTCTGCATGAAGCTATTCTTATTATTTTACCTCATAACTAAGTCTTGCGTTACCTACCACAATGAAAAAATACAAGTTGCTCTATACTACTCTATACTATTTTTAAAAAAATGTATACAATATATAATATAATACAATACTATTTTGAAATAAATATGGAAACTCATGTAGAAACACACATCATCCAGCTTGTATTTTAAGGCTTACATCCTTGTGGGTCGATTGTATTAGTCCGAATCATAATGCATATTTGTCAACACTTGAGTTACCCTAGAGAATGTTGACTTACAGCTTACTCGGACGTTAGAAGAAAATACTTTTCCCAAGGTTTCGGAGTGAACGATCTATCAAGGTATAACAAAACGTACTCATAAAGAGAGCGAATTCGAATTGGCAGGAACAGAAAAAAGTGTTTTTTTCCCTTGTATATTATTATATTGATTTGATTTCCTTATTTCAGATAAACATAACAGTTTGCATAATCACATCTTCTCATAGGAAACATAACACATTACGACAGGTCTTCCAAATATGCCTAAATTAAATTGAAAATACAATAATGTTTGTTAATACAATTTTTACAATTTTTCAAAGCGTGTTAGATCAACTTGATCTTCTTATAAATAAAACCATTTTGACAATTATGTATACATTCCCAATACTGCTAAATAGTTAATTCGTTTACTTAAACATTCAATAGTAGGTGGGTGTATTACTATTGTATTGCGGCATAATAATAATGAAATAATCGGGTCGAGTTGTAGTTTGTAAAGAGGCGGTAGCACTTGTGGTAAACCCACAGCGCTGACAGCAGCAGCTACTCCCACGTAAAACTGTGTCCACCGCTGCTCACACGCTACACTACTAGGAAGTGGATATCTTAGGAATTCCCGCTACAGGTCCGGGGAAATACATGACATGAAGTGAATGACGTGTCTCTAGGCTCACAGTCTCCCAGATCAGAACAAAATCGGCATTTCCGATCGGTATATATACGCTTCCTGCCTGCGCTAATGGCTTTCCCGGCCCAGGAGTATAATAGGTCGACCACTCCAACCCGAGTTTTATGGGAGTTTGCGGTCAGGAGTTAGAACCCTACATATGGCTTTCCCTGAGTTTGCGGTCAGGAGTTAGAACCCTACATATGGCTTTCCCTGAGTTTGAAGGGATTTCTGTTGGATCTGAACCTAGACTGTGCCTGTCTTTACCTTTGAAAACGTGATAATCAAGGTGGTAAACATTTCGTTATTTAATATACACAAAGCTGGGCAATTAAACATCAACAAGCATAAAAGAGCACTTCAAGAAAATCTGAGATACAATCTTTTGAAAAAAATAAAATTGGTCACTGTGAACAATTATAAATTTATGCTAGATATATATCTGATTATATTTGGTATTGCGTTGATTCAGCCAATCTGTTCGGTTATGTTGAACTGTACTTTGAACCTCATTTCTCTCTTATTAATTTGGTTTTTTGAGAGGATTTGTGAAGATGAATTGTACATTTTCTGATGATTTCACTTTTATAGAATAACGTAGTACCAATAATATTTAATATTTAAAAAAAGGCATGTTCAGTTGTCTGGTGAAACATGACCAGTGTTTAAAACCTTCTGTCATTTATCTATCCATTGTCCTGTCACTACCAGCATATATAGTTTATCAGTTTCCAGCAGACGATCAAAATTAGCATAGAAAATATCATAGGGGCGGGAAGGTGGTACAGCGATAATAGGAGAGTTTATCAATTTATCAAACACTCGCCCGGGAGCACTTGTCCAATAATCACCGTGCACTGCAGTCTGATAAGAGAAAAAGAATCGATAATAATTCAGGACATGTATAAATGTCAATTAAATTCATATGTATGTATGCATGTATAATCTGTATATATTATGTTGTGTCCGACCGAAACATGATTATAAATATATATTGATATAGTTGGTTATATATGGTAAGTACAATATCGCGTTAAAAAATAATAATACACGTAATAAAAATAATAAAAAAAACAAGAAGCATAATATAAAGGAAAATTGATATACGAAAATAATAGTAATAAAATCCAGAAGGTCACCCTCATCGGAACAACCTTAGAGTAATTTCCTCTTAATCTAAGGAACAACTCATATAGGCCTACTCAGGGGGCACTATCTAAAACAGTTATCTAAAGAAGAATTACAGATAAGAATAATAACTACATATTTGCCAATAATAGATGTTGGTGGGATATATATATACATAATATACGCTCTCTTCTGGTTGAGTAATGGCAAGGTATATATATTGCACCGCCCTGTTAGATTTGCCAATTACATCATTTTGTCGTCCTTTTAGTTTCATTGGGTCCACCCATTTTGTGTCGTGGTTTCTGGAACCCGGCATTGTTGCACCGTTCAGGTGAGTGCGTCGTGGCGCAACCTACCGCGCCATTGGAAGGTGATGCGGTGTGCAAGGGAACTTCCAGAATGTGTATGACGGAGATGTTTATAATGGATCAAGGTCGTAAGAAAATGTACAATTCGCCTTCACCAATCCTCTAAAATAACCCAGATTTAAGATACTAATGAGGTTCAAACTGCAGTTCAACATAACTGAACAGATATTTTGAATCAACTCAACACCAAATATACTCAGTAGGCCTATTGGTAATTTGTTGCGCCTATTAATTTAGCAGGATTTTCCTAATGTGTAGAACTGCTGATTGTACATTTTCTGGCGACAGAGCTTTAACATATATTAGTTACTATGGATCAATGTTTTTTTGTAAATTGCCAGCATAGGGGCCTATAATGGAAAGGTATGAAGCCTTGTTTATTTACTTATTTTTATTCCATTTCAGGCCAAAGTACATAAATTTACATAATAACAAAAACGCATTTGACAAAGTCAATGTTTTTATGCGGTACCTAGGTTCTGCGAGATTGAAAAATAGTTCTCTGGCAAACTCATTTATATAACAATGACGTGTGTTATCATATGAATTCAAACAAATTCTTTCAGGCTAATATAATAGCTCAACTAATGACTACATCTTTTCACTATACAACAAAAACTTTATTGTCAGTTATGTCTTCCCAAATAGAATTATCTAACAAAAAAATCGATTATAAAATATAGAATAAAGTTTAAGACATGATATGTGTGACTTATGTCTTATTTTGTTTTAACGAGTAACTTAGAGATTGCGATTTTTTCTCTCTTACTTTTAAAAAGCATATAACAAAGAATTAAATGGATTTCCAAATTTTGCTTGAAAGATTATTGTGTATACAAATTAACGAATGAAGGGAGTTTTTGGACTTTATTAACATTGAAAAGAATACACACACAAACAAAACAACAAAAAACATCAGGTATCAATGTTCATGTTTACTCATCAAAATATGGTTTGGATTAAGGCCATGTATATCCAAACAATTAATCCCTAGGAACCGCTTCAAGAATATGAAGTATGGATTTATCTTATACATGCATATTGTTACGTAATAGCCATCAGTACGCCATAATCCAGTTGGAGATCACAATATGGATTACATTATCGATTATGATCCACCTCTTTATGAATATTAAATAATCTACAATAGTCACTCTTCCTGCTCGGGTGTTATATTCTAGATCACATCTTTATTAATTCATAATTGATACAACCTTGCAACTTCCCATATCAATAGTACCAATCGAATGGACCCCCGTTATGGGCCAGGTCGTCAGAAAATGACAATTGGCAACTCTTCAACTTGACTAAAATTGGCAAAATCAGGCGGAATCGTACATTTGAATATAGTTGGTATTAGCTAGGTAGATTCCACATATCAGTTCCGTTATGTTGAACTGTATTCTAAACCTCATTTCTGTATTAAATTTGGGTTATTTGAGAGAATTGGTGAAGACGAATTGTACATTTTCAGGCGACTTCACCCACATACTGAAAATGTTAGTAAATAATACTGCAATTAACGATGTGTGTTTCTTCTTTTATATCTTCAATGAAAGCGTAGTAAAGCCAGTGCTTCATCGTATTTGTATGTAAAGGAACGTAAACGTATAATAACTCACTATGATAAAATGAATGATACGTTCCACATGAGGACAATAAATATCACATGAAACGTGAAAGACTATAATAATAATTGCTGTGAACTAAAGGAAAAACACTTAATTGGAAACACTCAAATCCAGGGTTCCATTTTGAAGGGTGTATATTCCTTGGAGGACAATACGTTTTTACATATGAATTTCTGTTATTAAATGTCTTTGGCCTGTAAGTGAATATAAAAAAGTAATGCCCGTCTGTTTCCCTTTTGAGAAATGAAACATTAAAGATGGGGGGTAGGGGGAAGTAGAAAAGGTGGTGCAGAGTATGCCGACAGAAAGTTTCCGAGTCCATTGATCATGTTGTTTATTCTAGAAAGTGTGTCAACATTGTTGCGCGCGTAGCTTCGGATCTTTATGCTATTGGGCGGTGCATCGGGCCAGGGTGAATATATCTAGCTAGTGTTCATATGCGTTCGAATATACTCGGACTTCGGGGTATTGCCTCTCATGATGTTTAATATAGAACGTTATATTGTAGGAGACGATAGGCGATATTGAATAGAGAGTCATGGTGATATATAGTAGCTGTAGGTTTCCGGTATGAACAACACAACACGATGAGTTTTAGTACGCCACTACTTGTGTATTGTATCTTATCCTGTACATAGATGCTAGGTGGATGTTAGTATAGACATTGAATCATATGAGATCTTATGAGACTCCTTCCCTGTATTCTTACGGTTGTTACTGCATGACAATCCGAGATCAGGGTGGTATAATATATTGGTTCTAGCGCACATAGTGCGTCTAGTACGTCTTGGTATCTACTGCATATCTCTCTATATCCCAGTCTATATGAATGTCCCAAGTCTCTCCCCTTCTATGTATGTATTCTTACGTATATCCCAGTATTCCCCGTATATATACCCCGGGGGGGTGAGTGTCGGGCATCCGTATTGGTGGACCCTTTATCCTATGATACCTTTCCCTCCCTCTAGCCCCTCCCCTTCCCTTAGCGCATGCCTCAGTAAAAGAAACATGTCCTATCCTACTACCCACCCTACTGCCCTCTCGTGTTAACCACGGTTACTACACTACCCTTTTACTCGATAAGCAAGAAAAATCCCCCTAAAAAAAAAAAAAAATTTTCGTCCCGACACTCGATAAATATAGCCATGAATACACGTAACAATTCTAGGAGGTACACATCTTCCTCCCTTAACAATTAGAATCGCTTACGCGCACGCAAACTCCAAGATTCATGGTAGCTCATAAATACAATACATTCTCCTGCCTCTTGTAGTACATTTTTCCCGTCATCTTAACAATAAAATCGCCTACGCGCTCGTGTACAAATCTGAACGCACAAACTTGGTAATTATATAGGGGTAACTATGGGGTATGGGTTAAATTGGGCGTATTTTGTACCAAAAAGCCATAAGCAATAGTAATATAAGATGTAAGTCAGGACAGGAAATTTGGAACCTTGCAGAGACTATATTTTTTATTTTTACTCTTCTTTTGTGTGTTCCCGAATGGCGAATTCAACCGCGTTAACCAACGCACATAGCAAAACACCTAACCATGCAGGATGTGGGGGGAACAACGGGGGTGTTCCAGTTAAATGGGAGAACCACTGTCCCAGATGGGAGGAGAATTAGATTAATTATTTTGAAGTAATTTATCATTTATTGATTGTGTAAAGAGATCCTTCGTGGACCCATCAGAACCACCCCTGTGATCCGAGCCAAACACTTGAAGGTGATTGTGCTGCACTCAAAAACAATCAAAGCTTTACGAGAAACTTCTTGTGACATTGACGAAGCCCATTCCGGCCTTTAGAGTAGGAAAAGGGATAGATGGCACCAGCATTCACTCTACATTGGACTCTATATTCAATATACTAATAGAAGGGGGGAAGTCCCATATATTAGGCATTTTATCTCTTTACCCCATATTCCCTCCCCAAGGTTTGGCACAAAAATAATTCCGATTCCAATGTGGCAATATGATTTTATCAGACCGAATGCAGGAATGTGTCTGAGCGTCATGAGGGCCGTCAGACAAACAACAGTGCTGGAAGATAGAATGCGTGATTACATGATGAGCCGCATCCCGGCTAGATGGCAGACTTCATCCTAAGGTGAGCCCGCACATCTCGTAAGATTAAAGACCTACGGCAAAAGACTAGTCGTTTTGGGCAGATATATACGTGTCTCTATACTCTATATACATATACTTTTACAACACTGAATTTTCTTGAATATACACCTGACACTCTCCACCTGAGTATATATACCATGACTGTATGTGATTAGCAAAGATTAACAAATAACACCAGCATTCATGGACGTGTTAGAACACATCAGCCTCCTCCTGAATATTGTGACTTGCCACCGCAATGGTGAAGCATGTACTACCCCCTCCCTCCCCCCCCCCATAATGAAAGGAAAACAACCCAGCATGAATAGCCATGCATGAGGTATATACATTAGCACCTTCGGCCGGAACTGACAGGTGGCCCTATGCAGCCTTATTCAGATCACCTGAACAATCTATGGGCCCTGCCACAAGGATACCTGCAGTGGGCGAGAAAACTCAATTAATTAAGATTACAACTCAACCAATTCGAATGTGTCTGGAAAGGGGGCCGGGTAGGGCTGGATACCTGGGTATTATCTATATGTCTATATATAGGATAGGGAGAAACGTTGGGGACAAATTGTGTTAAAAATAAGGAACCAGCTTTATGCTGCAAACATTTGCATAGTTGCTCGCTCAAACCGTAAATAAAATCCAAATGTAAGATAGCACAAGAAGAAACATAACAAGCGAATTAAAGAGACAATAATATAGCAACAATGATAATCCTGATCACACAAATATATATAGCACGAAGTGATATCAATTGGCTAACTATGATGAGTATCCTATCATGTATTCTAAGTATCAATAAATTAGGTGAAAGTTCCGCCACGTTGGGATGAGCGTAGTAGTATATGTAAACTAGGTTGTAGCGTCAGGCAAGGTGAAGTAGTGGCGCGTGGTCTGTTAAGCCGGGTGTGTGCGCCAAACGCGTTGTGGAATCATTACTAAGCACAAGGAAAGTTCTTTTTATCCAAACGGACCGCCCCGTTTGCCGGATGGAGAGAGCCCACGTGGGGGCGAACGGACAACATGGCATTTCTTTTTCGTCCGGGTATCGTCACGTGGTGTCTGCTTGCTTGAAGGTTAATGCAAAATGTCTTTTTACCGACTCACGCTTGGAGTGTTACCGGCCATGTGGTCCAACGGGCCTTGGTCGTTCTCCTCCTGTAATGAGTCATAAATGGGAGGATTTAGACACCGTATATATCCTTATACAGGTCATACACAGATTTATATTACCAACACTGATTATCCCATTAAGTAATGCTTCATTCACTCTCCTTCAGTCATACATATGGTAAAGATCAGGGGAGGTTACAACCATTAATTTGTGGTTTTTATGTTATATTTACATGCATTATTATTACTTTTCATTAGTCCCTAGAGGGGCCTTTGTTCTGCCTATGGCAGCCATGCATTATTCAATATTCCACCAATAGTTATAGTATTTTCTGTCTTAATTAAAGAAAATCTGTATGATACCAACTTGGAGAAGTTTGCAGGTCCCCTCGCATGCGCAACACCCTACCTACTTACGTTTTTATAGTTTTGAACCAACAGCTGCTTCATTTCCATGGAGATTAGTGGCTACCAGGAGTCGGCTGTTGGAAGTGGAGTTAAGAAGCTCGATCTTTTCTGCAGGTCTTAGTGACCAGAATACTATTTCTTCTGGCAACTCGACCGTTTCTGCTGAACCAGCATTTTCTACCTCTAGGCCCCCAAGCCACCTAAGTCGAACAACTGTCCTGAACGAGCAGCAGACCTGTTTTGCTACCATTCCCGTGACGACAGGTGGCGTGGCCGATCTGAGTACCTCCACTGGATATACCAATTTACACAGGAAAAGAGCATACCGCTTCTCTCCCTCCTGTACACGGAGGCTAAGTATTGTGTGTCCTGCCGTGTTATGGCCTCGAGCTTTTCTACATCCACACCCATTACAGATCCATCGTATTAGTTGTCCCAACACGTATACTACTACTAGTCCTGCCAGCATCGTACCATATGACGGCCATTCCCCAGACTTGCCTGCTTCAAGTGAATCTGAGTTCAGGGCGGGGCCTTGTGTTCCCCAATCGATCTTGCCCCAACTATCCTCTGGAAATAGTTCCAGGGTTGAGCCGATCTTCCCTGCCAACGCCCCTTTTAACGATCCAATGATCGCGAGCATTCTGAAAATTCTATAGCAAAGATAAATGGTTATTAATACATGTATCATTTCTATTAGCCAGAATACCAGTGGTACCTGCGGCGTTACAGTTAGATCTGTTAGATCTCGCCATGCCTTATATTGCCATGCTTCACCTTGCTCCATGTTATTCTTAATTTCTCTCGCAACCTTATTTACCTCCATTCCTTTTGCAAACTGCTGGGGGGACATTGCTGTTAGCATTTTCCCTAGTTCCTTACCTGTTGGTAAATTTAAATGTACTAAGAAATTAGTGAGGCTTTCTCCCGAAAAGTTTCCCACCGGTATACCAAAACTTTTTGCAAACGCCAAATTAAACCCATGCGCCACAGAAACCTCTACCCCGCTTAATTCTCTACACGTCAGCTCCTTTGGTGCCAATCTATGGTGGTCAATCTGCAGGGTGCATCCGCAGGACACCTCGAACACAGTGATCCCCACGATATTGACCTGCCTTGTACTATTTTTGCATGTCAGTAACCCCTTGGGTCCCTTATTTATAAGCAAGTACGTTGACCCCTCCACGTTTTTAACAATGTCTGGCGCCCTTTTCTTCAAGTACATGTCAAACATGCAATACCTAAGAACATTGGCACTATGGTCATTAAATAAAGCGATCATGCAGTCCTCACCCTTTCCTGAATTATCTATGAAGGTGAATGGACATATATAGCTCCCTTTTTTAGTACATTGCATTAATTCAATGGCGTCTACCTCCATTAATTCCCCTGAGCCGCGTTGGGCCAACATGCGTTGTGTGGCCGATCTCAATCGTGTGCATCCATCCTGAGATTCCTTGTGCACATGCAATGGCGTATCAAACACCTCCATTTCATACAACTGAAGGGGCTCCGAATCGTTTGCTAGGGAAATTGGTACCAGTATGTTGATCGTGTTGTTGGGCCCTATCTGTACCCCAACGTTAGTATTCCAGTCGATATAATCCCCCAAAATGTTCAAAGTGCTGTTATCTCCTAATACCTGTCTCACTCTCTCTTCCCACTGACTTTCCATAAATACCTTGGCAAGTGACTCATGTATTTTTCCCTCTCTTAATGTTTCTAAGACATCACCCACTATCGTTATATCTTCAATGTAATTTCTTATCGCCAGGCATTCCAAAATGGAGCCTTGGAGCTGCTGTTGGATTTTCCCCTGTGAGTCCACTTCCTCGTGCATTATGTCCGATAATTGAGCCGTCTTATTCGCAAAGCGTAGCCATTTATCTTCTAATTCATCCATGGCGCTTATTGATTCGTTTACATGCGATCTTAGGAACCTAAATATGATATTGGAATTGGCTACTAACTTCATGAGAGCCTCATCCCTCAGGTGTGGGTTTCTTATTATCCCTGGTGCAAGCCTATGAATAATGTGTCTTTCTACGTTTCTTAAATCAGAGTTAGTTGATAGATCGAGAATCCCAGCCACAATTTTCCCAAACGGGGCCAGATAATTTCTTTTTAATCGTTTAGGGCGCTGCAAAATATTTCTCAAGTGATTTGCACGCTCATACTCCCTTGCGGCCCTCGAATGTAGCTCCCTGATATACTTGTCTAAAGACTCCCCCACCATTTCATAACCTTTTGGCCAATCTCCCTTAACTATCTGGATCGGCTGTGGAGGTCTAATATTCAGCTCAGAACGGAAGCCTAAACTCATAGTTTCCACCCCTGTTATCAATGTACCACGGTCAGCGAATACCACTCCATAGTTGTGCCTTAGAACCGTTGTAGCCATGCAACTATATGGCATGCACATCATGATCCTAAAAACAAGAAGTTAGCCAAAAATGAAAAACGGCTTAATGCTGAGAAATCCACACTAGCCTTTTACTGGCCTATGTAAAAGTGATATAGTTCTAGTAAACTCACCCTATTATGAGTCCGAACATCTTGCGATCCTAGTCCTGTAGTAAGATACTAGTCCCCGTTCTTTCTATATGCAAGTTCGTTCCTGATCCCTGTACAAAAGTCAAGTGATGCTCCCCCTCTGGCTGTGCTGAGCTTATATCTGAGACCAGACCAGTCCAAGACCTATTGGGCTTGCTCCTTCCCCCCTCCCTCTCAAGCATACGACACATCCCCATATTAAGTTAGGGTACGGGTGTCCCAGCTCATGACCTTCCTCTGCTAGATGAAATACTGCATAATGACACCTAGCCACTTAAATCGTGTATGAGGCCTGTCTTGCAATTTATAGAACAACCCCCCCCCAACCGCTTGCAAGCTACTTATGGGTTTCGACTGCTTGAGCCCAATTGCTGTGTCTAATTTTAACTGTCTTGCCTCCCAAGCTCCACTTCTCAGACGTTCCAGCCCCCATCAAAATATACCAATAATCTCACCATTTAGGTTACTGGCTCCATACACTCCAATCCAGCACAGTACATCATACTCGACCAAAAGAGTAAATGCGCCTCCAATTCGCTTCAATTTCCTTACATGAATTTTTAAACCTGCTTCTCCACACAACCCCGACACCCCAGTGAGTTGCACGTAGGCATCTTATACCTCCATAATTCTTACATGTATACCTTGTCACCATGTATCCAACAGAGCCCCAAACGTATCATAAAGCCTAATATACACCCTCATAACATAACCCTGCATATTTCAGATATGTATTGTGTACCTATGGGTTCAACTGCCCAAAACTCACCTTCAAGCCCACTGGCATCCATGACAGAGGCAATCTTAGCTCGATTTGATATACATCCACCGGTAAAGACAGGTGATGTCTTATAGTTGCCTCAGACATTTCTGTTAGCTTGTCCAGGAATTTTACCGCTTGCTCCATATTTTCAGGGAATATCCCCCTCACCCTTGGACGAAACATGTTTAAAATTTCATATGTTAAATCCGAGATAATGCATACCGTATCCTGTAGCCTCCTTAATGGCGTGAGAGTATGTCTCTGCGAGATATCAATCGTCAAGGACCGAATAGGCTCATAACGTAGGCCTCTTAAAAAATCGAATGCCGCTTTTCTCAAGCGAACGATATGCGTCTCCTTTTGCAGCCTTCTAATGGGCTCAAACTCCGGATATCGCTGATATGGAGACAACATGAAGAATTTCAAGATTTCGAGCATTAACCAATTGGCCCTGACCTGTTGATTCAAGATGGCTGCCATTCTGGCAGCCTTATCTGTCCTCCTAATAATTTCCGCATTAATCATCTCACTCCCCCTTCTTGTATCCATCTTTCACTACAGTGATGCAAACCCTACTATACCAGGTCTATCTCCTGTGACAATACTATATATCCCTGGTCCCCCCCCCCCTCCACCGGCATGCTTTATATACCCTAGGTCCATCTTCACCTACCCATTCTAGTCTTGTTTTTTCCCACTCCCTAGCAACTGGTGATGTTTTACCAATCGACCACGACAAATATAGACAGTATATGCTTACACGGGGATGCCCCCTTCTTCCACTAATTTGTGAGACCCCATATAACTCACCTTTCTTGTCATTATGTCTGGCAAATACTCTTCTGGTAATACGTCACCCAGGTTCGCAAAGTCAATATCTGATTCCAAGTTAGCGACTATAAGTCTTTTCGCCAGGCCTGTGCGCTTCTGCAGATAGGGAATCAATCTGTGTTGTCGTTTATCTTCTATACATTCTAATCTGAATTCCTCAGCACAATAGACGTCCAGGATGTTTAGCAACATTTCGCCCACCGCCTTTGTCAAATGTAATAATTTATCGGCGGACACAGTTACTGCTTTCTGGGCTTCGAAGACACTTCTCATTCTTCCGCCCCGTGTCGTGAGCCGTTCGATTGCCCGAAAACCCCTGCTTTCAACATAGATTCTGCAACGTTCCTTCAGAATATATATATACGTATCCCTTTCCAATCGCTCTCTAGTGGAAATACGTGCGGATCCACCTCTGTTCACAGGGTTCACAAGAAAATACCTAGTGGCCCTGACCAGCAATATCCCCAAGTTTCTCCTCTGATTTTTCAAGATCTTCAGCTCGTCTGCACCCAATCTAGCTTTTTCCAAACGACACATTTGTCTCTGTTCCAGCTCCATTGTATTCAAAGTTGAGGACTACCGCCACATTAGGACACCAGTGCAGACACTAAACTCCAAACACTAAACTCCAGACCCTAAACTTCAGACCCTAAACTTCAGACCCGCGTGTTTTTGTTATTTTCTTCTTCCCATTATCCTTTATTACCTTCCAACTTCCTCTGCCAAGCTTTATTACCCATATTTACCACCCCTGACTCCCACTCATAATTAATGTTTTGAGTTGATACTCTTCCAGACCCCACTTCCTGCGCACGCGACCTATGTTGTACCACCCGCCCCGCCAGACACGATACTTTCAGTTTTGCGTATGTTCCATCACTCATTTTCAAGCCACAAAAATATGACATAAAACATCTTACAGTAATACACACGCGCCGAGTGTCATCATCCCACAAGCCCACTCCCATCATATTTTGAGGAGAGATTATTGTTTTCTCATTGGGTATACAAAAATTCGTATCCCACAAGCTCTATATACCATCAACAGATACCAATCGTCCCAAGCTCACACAACATCTAGTCACACATACCCCCAAATCCCAGGCTATCAATCCCCAGTGAGTTCCTTGTAGACACTCACCGAATTACCAAATAATAGCCCATATATTTTGTCTTCAAGATAAAGACCAGTTGTAGTAACCTTCACCCTCACTCCCTTCATAACATAAAATCATTGCGCACCACACCTTAAAATGATTTATTTATTTCTATTCTGAAACAACCATTCTTGCAACGACAATTATATATGACATACACTTATTATTATGTCTTACTCATAGTTTGTAGCCCGAGGGCCTCCCAAGAAGTGATTTTCCTGATACACCCGAAAACGACCACAACGGCGTGTTTTAACAGAAAACCATACCTTCATTAATTCTATCTGAAATGTATGCTTTCCAGAACGTTATCTTCACGAGTCGAATTCATCACAACATGTCACCTTTACACGACCATATAAGATAACGCCCCGTTGTATCACACGTTGTCTCGCTCAATCATCATTAGGCGTCTCCTTTCATTAAACGATTACAAGAACAATCATTCTGCATTCCATCCATTCAAACCGAATCCTCGAATTACAAAATGATATATGTCACTTCCATATTCGCCGGCTAGCCCGTGACGTCACCCCTCTCCCTATCTAATTCAAATGTATCAACTTTCTCCTTCCCCAAGATTGTCACTACAGACAGAGAAAGAAAACTTGACCCACCGCATGCAGCAACCAATCTCCATTAATCCATTCGATTGGTGACCTTACGTTGACCGCCCCTTGAAGCAATTCCTGCACTTTCGTTTTAGATAAACCTGACAATGCCATGAACCGCTTGGTGTCCGCCTCCTTGTGATTTTTTCTCTGGCAACAGCGCTTTCTTAAATAATCCGTTGAGTATAATTCCAATAGTACATCCAAAATCCTATAGACCTGATGCAAGATCGCACTCATTCTGTCTTTATCACTCATTACCCGCAAACGCTTGGTAGAGTACCATTTTCCTGGCCTAACTTTCAGGGACCGTAGGAGTTTATCACATTTTTCGTATAAAGATAGCAAGTACCATTCTACTTCCAATCGATAATTAGGCAACTGCCTAGGATATCTAATCCAGGGAGCTAAAAGCCAAAACGAATACACTTTAATACACAAAATCGACGCGTTCTTGATATTTATTTTACTATGCTCCAACATTGTCTCCAAATTGCAAAGCCGAGCAAAGCTTCAGAAATGGCTTGTCATCCGGCAGCGCCCTTCCTCTCCTGATAATCTCATCTGTCTATTCTATGCCCAGGGTCTAGGTGGATTATTTCCCTCATATTACTATTGTCATTAAAATTATGCATCAGTATAACCTAGCCTACTAGGTCGCTGCCGCCCCGTGCTCCCTTCATCTGTATAGATCAGTCTATTTCCTGCGTTGCCATAGTCACCTCACCTGCCTGTCTTATATGGCATAGTGTTTCCCCGGAGACGCTGGTATGCTTACTTCATGTTATTTTTATACTAATCCACCCCTGGACCACTCCTGCTATTCTCATATACCGAAAAAGAATCTAGACAATACCATGAACCCTTACCTGAATATTTCGAGACTCAGTTTACTCTGTCCTAACTATAGTCATCTTTGTTTCCCCAATTTCTATCAACACGTTATTTTATGTAAACATCGGATTCTCGAATCAGCCGACGAACAACATACTACCTCGTCCTAACGAACCCACACGTTCCCACGAAATCCATATCTGTAAAACTTATTACGACCAGCGTTTCTCAGCGTTTTTTATGCCCACCTGTCACCTAGTGATTGAAACTTTCTGCTTTTCGTTGACTTTCACACCCAATCTGCTTTTGTCTTATCAGTGACTCATCAACTATACACCGCTCTAATCTTCATTCAATTATATGGTTTTCAATTCATGGATTCTAAAAAAAATTCTCTCATTATTCCCTCGCTCCTTATCTCTATGAGTGTCATGGTGTCATGATCTTATGACCCGATCATGACTCGATCCCCGGTGCCTCCCCTTTGTTCATTTATTACGTCAATCAAATCTTTTTAGCCAATTGGCGTTTCCCTACAATGATATCAGAGTGGTTTCTTTGATTAGGCAAATTCCCCATTTGGCAGCCTGTAGACATCATTTCCAGCTTTACTTTTCGCAGCAGCACCCAATCTCCGCCGACCCCCTACACCAGCTTCCTATCTCCTATATATACTTTCCCGATCTTCAAACCTATCGGAAACCATGGCAGGCCGAGAACTTTACCTGGCTATCGACAATGACATTGTCATTGTCGAAACCAGGGATGTATGGAGCCTGAGCGATTTAGCTCGGCTCCTCGTCTATGGCCTGTCTTTGAAGGCCGCTCGGTGGTTTTATGGGCGGGCGTGTGCCCTTGTTTTCAGGGCATACCGCCGCTGGGCTAACGAGTAGCACATTTTTAGTATATCCCAGTCGATTTTAGTTATAGTAGTTACGTAGTTTGTTTTTAGTTTTTCTTATTCTTTTATAATAACCCATATTATTCATCATATATTATTATACTCAAGAAACACTCATATCCTACTCTCTTTCTCCCTACCCTCCTTGCACTCCCTCCGCTTCTGCACCACAACCAACCTTCCCCACACCTCGCACTGGTAAGTCGCCTTATATACCTTTTTATTTCATTCTGATTTATTTTTCCCTGCTTATAAACCTGTCCTTGTCTTAGAAACTGCTCCACTGGAAATAACTGCTCACTGTAACATCTCAAAGACCCCGTATCTCTAGTTATACATAACATGATCGAGTCAGATATATTACCTACCCTCAGACACCGGAATCCATTCTTCCAATGTTTTCTCAATCCAGCTCCATCGTTCACACGCCAGTTTTTCCAAGTCACTAACTGTCATCCCAGTGTTACATGCCAACAACTTAATTATAATATCTCTTGGGTAGTTGCAAGATTCTATTTTTAACATCGTCCCGACGAAATAACTCTTTAGCATCGACAGGTATATATACTGCTGCTTTCGTGATCGATCCTCCCAGCTCATGTGATTGACGGCTATTCTCTCCCTCCTATCTGGCATTTCTCTAATCAAGAAACGAGAGGCTCCCCACCAGATATTTTTTAAATGTGTTTCCATTTCAATTCGCCTCCTAGCGTTAGCCCCTCTGAATCTCAGGTGTGGTTTCTGCATATACAGACGAGCCAATCGAATCACCTGTATTACCTCTGCCTTCTCTCCCCTGGTTATAGGTCTACACATTCTCCTCGATAGTCAGTATTAAATGCTCACAGGCCTATAAAACTGTATACTGTGTCCCCACCCACTTTTAAAAATACCTTCTCACTGCCTATAAGTGAATACACTTACCTTGACTTTCGCCCATGCGCTTGGACACAGCTCCTTAATGTTTAGCAGGTCCACCTCTTCCGTGAAGACTGCGTTAATTTTATCTGCTGGGATGAAGGTTAGACCACTTATATATTGATAAAGAACCGCTCTATCACATTGTTCGTATGCCAATCGTTTCTGCTCTGCTTCTAACGATAAAATATTGCATATTACCCGACGTATTAATACGTGGGCAATATATTTATGCTGCTGGTATTTTGTCCTTGCCAATGGGAACACATCTGTGATGCTTTTCACCTCGTTGTCTGGCAATCTCAGATCAGCATACATGTGCCACAGGTACCACTCGTTTGTCAACCTTTTCTCGGGACATCCTCCGTACCTGTGAGCTGGATGTATGGTAAATATTCTTATCAATCTTATAATCAGACGTTCTATGTCGTACATATCCTGTACCCCTAATGCTGCACCAGGCAACTTATTCATCTTTCGACATCAACGGCGATGAGCGCTCCTTCCTCTCCACTTTAGTGCCACTGGGCAGCCCTTATTTCCCATCTTATTTTTAATTGCTCAACCCCTACCTTCTTCCGGGGCAGCTGACACTCTGGCACTATCCCATAAGTCATCTCCAAGCTTGACTTATTGGAGCAGCTTACCTTGCTGTTACCATTTGTCTCTCATATCTTACTCACCCTGCCTTATGCGTATTCTGGCCATACCCTTTCAACTTCGTGATACATCATTTCTCCTGTTTTACGTATCTGCTACGCCTGGGGCTTCTCATATTAGCCGAGCATTGTTGTCACAAGAATGTCACCCATAGTTAGTCGACAAGCGACTTTATTCTACCTTATTTCACCCGCATCTCCCTTCCCCACTTACTATCCATTGTATAAGTCCTTTATTTACCCAATGAGAACTGTTAGTGACAATTAACTTTGCTTACCCTTTTTCTCGGATAAGCAAAGCTTTCCTAGACCTTTATATAATATTAACTCTTTAGGAAATTATTATGGCATATACTAGGGTATTCTCCCATGCCAGACTGTAGTCACGGCATTAGATTCTCTCCCTCCTTCCATCTGAACCCGCACAGGAGCTGTTTAGTTTGTTTTTTGTTTTCTTTTTTGTGTCTTTCTTTTTCTACCCTCAATTCCAACCCAACCTCCCTTTTTATTCACTCGTGATTAAACCCCATTTTGCTGAGATAACTCCTCACACCAGGCGCGGCTCACTCCCATTCACTTCCCCGTATTACTTTCACATAAAACCACTGTTGCTGGCTTGCAGCTCTCGCTTCGTGGTTACAACCCTATAACCACCACAGCTGTTCGAGAATGTAAACACCGCGCCTGCACGAGCTCCCATGCCTGTTATATATTGTTAATGCGCCCTTGCCAAGGTACTACGTACTACACTTATTCCATCTATTCTATTAACGTTCTACAGGATCTGGAGAATCTACCGTGTATCCTCTATCTCATTCTTATCCTTCTCTCCCTCCTCTTCAGGCCAATTGCAGCCTATTTCTTCTGTGCAGGCAATGTCCTGCCATCCCTTCTCATCCAGCGGGCCCTTCTCTTCATACTCGTGCAAAGGTAGTAAATCTGGTGAGAGCAGTCTTTCCATAAAGTGACTGGTTTTGGATACACTGACCGGTTTCAAATGAGATACATGCACTGGTTTAGGCAGTGTTGCTCCAGTATCCATCCTCCTTAGTTTGGCTGTGCACCCTGTGGGTCTTGCACAGATGACAAAGGGGCCACAGAAATTCTTCTGCAACTTATATGCAGTTCCAGGTTGTAGTAGGCGATTCACCTTCATATATACCAACGATCCTGACCTCAACCTGTGTGCATTCGCCTGCCTATCATAATATTCCTTCATTTTCGCCTGTGACGTCAGTAATGCTTCCCGAGCTAGGTCCCCATAGATCTCTTGTTTTTCGACGATCTTGCCTAGCTGCTCCAGAAGGGGCCTCATTTCTCCCTCGTATTCCTTTAAAACATTTTCGTGAGGAAGTCGTGGGAATCTTCCATACATTAGCAGGTATGCTGGGTAGTTTGTCGCGCTTGAATTCGACGCATTCATCGCAAATACAATCGGGGCCACAAATTGACACCAATTTTTCTGATCTTTATTTACGTATGCTCTCAGGGCCGTCTTCAGGCTACGATTAAATCTCTCGATTTGACCCTGACTCTGAGGATAGTAGCTAGATCCCAGGACCTGCCTAATCCCCATTACTGTGCAGAAATTTCTGAACAATTTGCTAGTAAATGAAGAACCGTTATCGCTGAAAAGAGTGCATGGCACGCCCAAGACAGACACTACGTGCTCAAAGAATTCAGGTATTAAGGTTTCAGATTTTATGTCCTTTGTTGGCCAAGCTACACAGAACCTTGTGGCTACATCACAGACCGTGTGCACATATTTATAGCCTCTGCTCGATTCAGGCAGTGGACCTATGGTATCAATCTCGACAGCGTCCCATGGTACCTGTGACAGCTCCTTAACGGTCATAGGTACCTTGATAGGATTAGGATTTGGTTTCACCTCCAGACATTTCTGACAAGACCCAATATACTCACCTATGTCTCTAGCCATTGATGGCCAGTAGTACCGCGGTGAAGCAATGCTAAGCATTTTTTTTATACCCATATGTGCGCCCAAACCGACGTCATGTATTTGATTCAATAATTTTTCCACCATAGATTGTGGGACCACTAATTGCGCTCTCTCTTCTATCTGTGCCTTTCTCGTCCTTGGTGGTACCCTGTACAGGATGCCGCCTGATAGCAAGAAACAGTCGTGTTGCAGCAAAACTCCCCTTGCTCTCGTGTTATCCTTCGGGAGCTTTTCCCTCTCAATGTAATTTGTCATATCGCTGCAAAACTCGTCAGTTATTTGCTCCTTCTCGAACACCTCTCTCGTACCTAAAGTCCCATACTCAGTGATGAGCCTTTCATAGAACGCCGTATCGGTGATTTGCACTTCTCTAGCCCTTACTCCCTTTCGTCTTTTCTCTCTTTGATACTTACCAACCAATGACGGGACTCCCAAAGTCTTCCTCCGTCTTGACACTCCTCTGTGGATTAGGTCTGTCCCCTCTGGTGTCTCTTCCTCAGCCTCTGTCTCCTCCTCTCGTGCTGGTGTGTCATGGTTGCCAGTATCAGACTGACTATCCCCCTCTTCTGAGTCTTCCTCCCCTAATTTCCTTGCCTTGTCTCTTTCCTCGATATATAGCGCCATCCTTTCCGTTACACGCGGGTTTTTTCTAGTAACCATCATTATTTGCTCCCCTGGCGTGCCCAGGCGTGTCACCACTGTGCCATCGACTCTTGGGAAGTCCCTACTATCATCCTCGATAGGTGCTGTGTCTTGCTCTGGTTCTGGTGCACTTACCTGGATAATTGGCGTGTCATCCTTCTCATCTCGCCTCTTATTTCTGAGACGTCCATTTTTTAAGATTGACGGTCTCCTATACTTTCTGATGGGCGATGCTTCTAGTACCTCCTCCTTATCAAAGAATCGGATGTGATTCACCGCCTTGAATCTTACCTGCCTCTGCTGCGGTCCCTGCTCTTCTTTTGCTGTAATGCCATCCCCAAAATATGGCATTCTTGATAAAATATCGGCTGTGATGTTGCATTTTCCTTTGATGTGCCGCAAGGTGAAATCAAAATTACTGAACCAGTCGATCCAACGAGCCATTCTTCCTGTAAGATCCTGTTTAGCGTTTAAGGCTAATAATGCCGCATGATCAGTGTATACCTCAAAGTGACTGCCCAGAACGTAATGCTTAAACTTTTCCAAGCCATACCGGACCGCCACCAATTCTTTTTCTGTCGCCGAGAAATTTTGTTCAGCGGAAGACAGGCTTCTTCCTGCAAACGCAACCGGCCTATGGAAGCAATTATCATGGAGCTGTGTCAACACGATGCCAATCCCAATTCGAGAAGCATCACACCAGATAGTGAACCCTTTAGAATAATCAGGGTATCTTAGAACGACATCTTCGCACATTGACCGCTTTACTGCCTTAAACGCTCTATCTGCCTCTGTATTCCACTGAAAACGCTCTCTTCTACCAAGCTTCTTCGTCAGCTGGTACAAGGGGACCATTTTATCTGCAAACCCTGGAATGAATGTCCTATAGTAATTTGCCAGACCGTTAAAGGCCCTCATTTCCCTGACAGTTTTTGGTATTGGATATGAACGAATTATACGAACCTTCTCTGGGTCCGGCTGCAACCCATCTTTCGTTACTACAAACCCTAGAAATTGCATTATTTCATACCCAAACGCACATTTCTCCGCCCTGAACTTAAGCTTCGCCATTTGGAATGCTTGCAATACCTCTTCCACGTGCTGCAGATGCTCCTCCCATGTTTGTGATGCTATAATTACATCATCCATGTAGGGCAGTGCATTTGGCACATATTTTAAAACGCTCTCAATCACCGAATGAAACGCTTTTGGCGAAGTTTTGAGCCCCATAGGCATGACCTTGTACTGGAACACCCCTCTGGGTGTGACAAAACTAGTTTTGGGCTTGTCTTCTGGCCTTAGAGGCACTTGAAAAAATCCTGAATGGCAATCCAATTTTGAGAAAAATCTTCCCCCCAGTCCCCCGACGTTTTCCAACGTCTCGTCTGCTGAAGGGAAGACCCTACATTCGTTCTTTATACATTTATTAATTTTTCTGTAATCTATGACAATTCTATATTTTTTGTCCTGTCTTGCAGCTGCTTTCCCTTTCTCCACTAGAAAGCATGGCGCAGCAAATTCAGACTTGCCATTCGTTCGTTCAATAATGCCCAAACGCATCTGCTCTTCCAGCATTGTTTCCAGTACCCTTGTCATATGAGGGTTTGTACGGTATGGACTTCGAATAGGGGCCACGTAATCTTCTTTCAACTCTATTTTATGTGCAAAAATGTCAGTTGTCGATATCGGCGAATCTTTTGTGGCGAAGACCGCGCGGTAACGCTGTAGCAAACTCGCCATACTTAGTTTCTGCTCCGCCGTCAGATTCTCGCCTAGGGTGTAATCAACCCTAGTCTCACTGCATTTTGTGCTACCTACCTCCTCGATCGGTCGCTGAGACTGACCGGGAACCCCAGCTTCTACATAATCATCTTCATTGACCACTGAAAATGCTGCCAAAACCGAACCCTTTCCCAATTTTATTGGCGTGTTAGCAGCGTTAAATACGGTAACCGGTATATTGTTTCCCCCCCGCTGTGGCCTCACGAGGGCTCTCTTGACCGCAAATGGGACCTGCACACATCTTTTCAAATTGTCAACTACTCCTACTGCATGATTTAAATTTTGATGCGCCGAAACCACTGCCATGCAAGTAAATTCTGATTTCGGAGGTATTAATTTAGGCTTAGTTATTCTAACGGTGTAATGGTCAGGGTCTTGGATTTGGAAGTCAATCTTGGCCTTTCTTGCTTTCAAGAAATCGACTCCTATGATACACTGAAGGGATAAACCCTTCACAACATAAAACCATGCGTTAGTGCGAACTTTTCCAATGTTAATAGACAACAACACCCTTTCATTCGACTTGTGGCGCCCCCCATCGGCTGTGTAAATAACCAGATATGTCTGTACACGGCGGAGCAGCGCCCCTTTTTCCTGCACTACTTGGTTTAACGTATCAGTCGAAATACAACTGATACTAGCTCCCGTGTCCACCAGGCAGCTAATTTTTGCTGAGCCAACTGTGCAAATTGTTCTGCAGTTTTCCAGTTGGACTGTCACTTTCCCCGCGTCACTGTCCTGTAACACCAGGCGTGAGGAACGATCATCGCCCTCCTTACTATTAATTATACTGTTTTGTGTCACCTCTTTATGTTTACTTAAGGACATCAACCCATTGTCCTTTTTCTTCTGAAGTTTCAATTCCTGCACCGCTCTATCATTTTTACGCTGCTCTTTTTTCTTCTCCTGTAATTTCCATCTTCTCCTCTTCTGGTTCCACCTCTTTCTCATTGCTTTTTTCACCTCCTTTTCTCGAAAGGCCATCTCCTGCATCTCCTGAGTTCCTTTCTCTTGACTCATACTTATGTCACTGTCATCTATTGAAACTGAACTTCCGCTTTCATCCTCTCCATCTTCCTCAGATTGATCCTCCCTTTCTGCCGGTATGGCTGGCAACATTCCAACCGGCGTATCTACTGAAAATTCTGCCGATACACTCCGTTTTTCACCACCCCAGTTGTTTTTGGTGACTGAATGCTTAATCTCTTATTCTTATCTCTCTCCTGGCGTCTCTCTCCCTCACCTCTTCTAGGAGTCCATTCTCTTTCCTGGCGTCTCTCCTCCTCACCTCTTCTAGGAGTCCATTCTCCTTTCTCCTCTACTGGTAGGCTTCTAGCAGGACCGGGGTGTGATCTGACATCACTGGGAGTAACGTCATAACCCTTCATTGCCAGAGAAGCTATCATTGATTGAGTAGATCCCACTAGGTGAAGTCTCAGTGCTTTTTCATTTTGCTCGTCCGACAACTCATGTTTTCTGGCCGCTCTTCTAGCCTCTTCACAAGTGCGAGGAGCCTCTGTCAGGACTCTCTCTGCTAATCCATCCTTTAAACCTGCTATAAAAGCCTTCAGTTTCTCATCCTCGTGCAGTGATGTCCTTGCCAGCAATACCAGCATGGCGTCTGCATATGTCTCCACACTCTCACCTGTCTCCTGTCGTCGCCGGGAATAGTCATCCTTCACCTCACTATACGGCATTTCCTGAAACTTGGTCAAGAATTTACTTTTGATATCTGAGTACGACAGTGTACCCCGTTTTCTGGCTGCAACTGATGCGACTTGTTGGTAATATGCTTTAGCTGATCCCTCCAATCTACCACCCAGCCCCTGCAGCCAGTACATCTCAGGTATGCCCAAGGCACTTGCATAGTCCTCATACTCTGTCAGGAATTCAGACACATTTCTGGTTGCCGTTGAATGCCGAAAATTTTCAGGCCCCCTAATGAAGTGTCTCATTGCCGCCCCTCCCCCTTCGTTAGACTTATCTGACCATCTTCCTGTTTGTGCAGGGGTAAACGCTGGGAGCACATTAGGTAGCCTATACATCTCGGTTATATCCCCGGAATCTTCTGAGCAAATTGTGCTACTAACACCTATTTTCGTTGCTTGCTGGTTTGCTCTCTGGGGTGTCCGCAGTACGCTATTTTTAGGCTGCTCTACCCCTCCAGCGTTCGTGAGATTTCTGACCATGTCTGTAAGGTTTTTCCTGTCCTGTTTGTAACGCACAGACGCATCTCTAAATAGGGCACTCTCCTTTTCATGTTCTATTTTCAGCTTATCCATCTCTTCTGCTAGCCAGTTTGCCCTTGCTTCCCTTATTTGGTTTTCCTTTTCCATTTCCTCACACCACTCTCTATTTCTGGCCTCTCTCACCTCCTCCATTTCGTGTCTTGCTATTTCTGCCCTCTCCCACTCCTCCCGATCGCTTTCTTCCTTCCTATTGGCTCTAGCTCTGGCCCGTCTTTCCTCCTCCAGCTCCCTTTTCAGCTCCTCCAACTCCTTGTTATGGTTTTCTTTTTCATTCGTCATATATTCGTTTCTCTGTTGTTCTGTTTTTTCCATTTTCTGTTGTGCATTTTTCCAGTCATTCTGCAGCGTTACAATTATATCCCTATTTCCGTCTTCTGCAGTTTTCACCCTTCGTCGCGCGCCCTCCTCCCATGCTAGTTTTAGTACGTTTATCCTAGCTTCGTGCCTATCTTCGGCATCTTTTAACATTTTTTCATTCGTTCGTTCCCAATCATTTCTCATATCCTGGACTGTCCTCAGGGTATCTTCCTCCGCTGCCTTAAGAGCGGCTTGAGTTCTCTGCAACTCTTTGCTGACAATATCCACGCTTTGCCTGAGCAGCTCCTCTTTGGCCCCTTGCGGGCTTAAGTAGTCAAAGTCTGGATTATAAGGGAGTGGCACTAATGGCTCTGTGTAATATGGCGGCTTACCAGCGTCCCACGTTACTTCAGGTATTAATGGCACACTAGGGTCATCACAAAAATCTGCTGCGAATGGATTGTTTCTCTTGGGCCTAGCACCTCCCACTGCTGTACTCTCCGCGCTCAAGTTAGCGTAACTCGGTGGTCCCTGGACAGAAGAGTCCGGAGATGAATCTTCTGTACTCTCTCTTTCCGTCTTTACCTCCCTATTCACATGAACCCCCACACTAGGTCTTGCGGACGCCTTCATTCTTGCCAATCTCTTCTCCATTAATTTAGCAAGATTTTTTATTCCATCCTTGATTATGGACACCTTCTCCCTCTCCACTTTGCCGATTCGTTCTGTTGTTTCAGCAAAGTTCTTTGCACTTTGTGTAATTCGAGCATTGTTCTCCTGTATTTCCTTCACCAAGTCCGCCACTGATGACCCCTGTTTCGACATTTATCCAAATACTCACCCTCCCCTCTGCACACAATCTCCAATCCTGTGGTTCTCCAACCAGTGTTGCGCGCGTAGCTTCGGATCTTTATGCTATTGGGCGGTGCATCGGGCCAGGGTGAATATATCTAGCTAGTGTTCATATGCGTTCGAATATACTCGGACTTCGGGGTATTGCCTCTCATGATGTTTAATATAGAACGTTATATTGTAGGAGACGATAGGCGATATTGAATAGAGAGTCATGGTGATATATAGTAGCTGTAGGTTTCCGGTATGAACAACACAACACGATGAGTTTTAGTACGCCACTACTTGTGTATTGTATCTTATCCTGTACATAGATGCTAGGTGGATGTTAGTATAGACATTGAATCATATGAGATCTTATGAGACTCCTTCCCTGTATTCTTACGGTTGTTACTGCATGACAATCCGAGATCAGGGTGGTATAATATATTGGTTCTAGCGCACATAGTGCGTCTAGTACGTCTTGGTATCTACTGCATATCTCTCTATATCCCAGTCTATATGAATGTCCCAAGTCTCTCCCCTTCTATGTATGTATTCTTACGTATATCCCAGTATTCCCCGTATATATACCCCGGGGGGGTGAGTGTCGGGCATCCGTATTGGTGGACCCTTTATCCTATGATACCTTTCCCTCCCTCTAGCCCCTCCCCTTCCCTTAGCGCATGCCTCAGTAAAAGAAACATGTCCTATCCTACTACCCACCCTACTGCCCTCTCGTGTTAACCACGGTTACTACAACATTAGGTTACTGGATTTTATGTGTGGGTTTTTTTTGTCACTGATTTTTTTCTGCTCAGTCAGCAGAAGAAAATTGTTGAAAATTGATAAGGCGCTGCCTCCAGATAAAGGTGGAAGTTTAAAAAGTACTTATTTATTTTTTGGGGTGGGGGTTTATAACTACTGTGATGCGGCTCCAAACCTGTTGGTTAGGCCTTGTTCATACAATCAGACTGAGCCAATAGATTCTTGCGGTAGACTGGTTGGGGACTGCTACTCCTCAGTGCTGAATCCTGGTGATTATATCAGACACCAACATTAACGGACTGAACACTTGACACCATGCTTCCCTGCGCTGATAAAGTTCATCATAACTGAACAAATCCTTTCCCCCCTAAACATCTTTGTAAGCAATACCGAATATACTCAGATGTATCCTACTATTTATCATTTTTCAGCCTGATTTAGCAGAATTAACTATTTGTAGAGCTGCCGATTGTACATATTCTGGCAATCTGACCCATATGCTCGAGTTACCATTTTGGAGATATCAAACACAGCAGTTGGGATCTGGAAGGCGCGAGGGATCTATTTCGTTTAGTCAACATCAAATTCTCCATTGTGGCTTTGTGGTTGTTGCTAAATAGCGTAAAACAAACACAAACTGGTCTGATATACTTCTATAGATCTATATCCATTTTAATTCCATTATAACTATCTATAACACACATCCATATTTCCTCAAGCATTATCACAGGTATCTATGGGGATAAGATAATATAATTAACATTTTGACAATTAATATCATCTGAAAAGTCGAATATACATGTGTCTATTTGTCATACAAACCTAACATTCATATTTCTTTCTTTTATAAAGGAAGATGAGAGAACGATACATTCTCAATCCTTATACCAAAGAAATGTAAAATGAAAAGTCTTATAACATCCTTTTAATTCATTTTATTTCATTTTTATTTACATAAACATTATAATGCAGACTACAAGCTTAACAGATCGAGCCGATATATAATATCTATATAATGTATGTAATCACAACTCAAACTTGTAACAAAGCTTAAAGGTACACCATCTAGATAATAAGCAACTCGGGATACGAGTGAGTGTGTTTGAATATTTCCTGAATAAAATACTATATAAAAATAACTTCATTACATGATAGTGCAAAAGGTTACAAAGATTCATGTCAATATATGATACATTTCCTGAATAAAATACTGTTTAAAAAAACTTGATCACATGATATTGCATAAGGATTCATAGATTCATATTAATATACAATATTTCAATGAGTATAAATGTTCAGCTACCTATTGCCATGATCACATCTGTCACATCTGTCTGAGGCCAAACTCCCCTAGGCATTGTCATTGACGTCAAATTCCACTTATTTAGATCACAGATACCCTGCTCCACCTTGTCACAATAATATGGTTCTCTTTCATGATGTTGAACATAAATATTTGAGTTTAAATATCCATTTGAATCTGCTGGTGTACACCGTTATACATGAATCTGTTAGGTGGCAGCCCTGCATAGTCATGGGACTTGACTTGACCAATTGGGTTAAGATAAACAGAGAGTGGCAGGACTGGTGCCACACCACCCTGCCACCCTGTGTTAAGTATTGGCAACTCCGAAACCAAAAATGGCTTGCCTTTGCTTGACCATGATCTGGTCAAGTTCTAAAATCATTGAATTCCGGCAGTTATTGAAATTTTAAGTAAGGAAACAATAATATTGAGTTTGGAAACTAATCGGAATGTAAATTCAAAAGAACCTTTACAAATCACAGAGGAAAGCGTTCAGCCATGATAGGGAGCTGCCTTATACCCAAGTGGAAAGAAATGTAACTAATTTTCCTCCTAATTGACAAATCACCACCTGTATCTTCCAGTGACTATACCCCAAAATGGATAGAGGGACCTGGGGTTACATAACCCAAGATGTCAAACCAACTGCCGCTCTATGGCCATGGATTTTTTTGGCTGTTAGTTATTTTACACTACTTTGCACAGAAATATCTTTAAAACCACAGATCTAGTAGTAACAGAATTGAACTTTTACGAATATGATTATGGGGTAGTATACTACCATCTGTGAGAATTAGGAAGAGAAATTCCACTACTCGTCACTAGAGATAAAGATAGCGAGAAGGGCATATTTAATTACCATTTAGTCTCTGCCTTGAACAATTGTCAGGCAGTTGAACCACGTTAGGCAGATAAGAGACTAAAAGGATTCATAATAGCCTCCATTTTGGGCCTACTGGTGCACATTCTGGGCATAATCCCTCAGCCTCACCTCTGTTTATGCAGCAAACAGTGCACCAGCACTGCCTCAAGATTATATATTACTTTATATTATTGGGTAACCACTGCAATATTTGTTTCTATTTTATGTACAATGTTCATCAGCATCCTCAACCGTATGCCTGTCAAAACCAAAAAGGAAATAGCCTATGCCTGCTCCCAAGGCAATACCAATACAAATCCAAACATTAAAAGTCATGAATGCAAGCATGAGGAAGTATGAGTAGACAACTTGTACCATGTGGAGGAATGATTGTAATACGTGCATACAATTGAAGATTTTGTGTCTGAAATGAGGAATCAAAACAACTTAATCATGACACATATATCAAATATTGTAATAACTCAAAATGTATACAAATGCACAACAAGAGATCTCAAAGAAGATATTCTAACTGTTATGTGAAATATAAATTGCAGATCAATGTGATACATTACAAATTGTAAATCATGCCTGGATGCTTTTAAACATAACATACCTCAATGAAGGGTTCATTGTAGCATATCTAACAGTTTTCCTGGAGTGTTCATGCAAGCTTTGTCTCAGTTTTTTTAATCCTTCATAAAATATTGCGGCAATTCCGAATGCAAAACAAGCCCCAAGCATCTCTGCAAGTAGGTAAACCGAGCATGTACATTGAAAATTGTTTATGAAGAGAAGTGAATAAGGCCACCACTGTGTGTACTGGAATGACATCAGATAGTGTATGAAATAAATTCTTGAAGAATGTGTGATTATGTTTCATTGCACATGTACTGCTCTAATTTAGATAAATCATTATAGAAACACTCATTGTAAAATTAGATAAATCATTATAGAAACACTCATTGTAAAATTGTTATTAATTCATATAACTTATATTACAACACCCTGGAATAATATAAGTTTGATAACCTTCCAAAGACACCACAACAGTATTGTGGTGTAGGAGAATGTAATAATTATAATGAAAGATACTTGGCAATTATATTGATGATATTTATTCCCCTTCTGTGTATACATGTATCAATTCCCAGCAAGAAGAGAGACACTTCAGAGTGTCTAATTGAGTTTTCTTACAATACTGGATAGATGTTAATACAGTGGTTGGTCCCTGTGGGGCAGCACTGAGTTGATCATGGAGTTAATTTTATATGTATGCAGGATGCTGCAGCAGCATATATCTATGTTTCTAGTATATTCACACACTAAGGAAACAAATTAAAATCTTTACCTACCCTGCCAGGTTGTTGTTTTCCACTGTTCAAACAATAGGACGGCATTTGTTGTCAAATGGAAAAAACCCTGAATAGAGCAGAAATGAGAAATATTATCTACAGGACTATTGATAATATAAAGTATTACTTGATTTTTTTTTAACAATTAGAAAGATTATAAATCAATGATTTAATGACAAATCATTCCAATTTCACCATATATAAGAATTAATCAAACTGCCAAACATAAAAACACCGCAGACAGGTGTACTTTGATGAAGAGAATTGTTCATCGAAATGTTTATATAAGTTCAGATAGTCTAGGGGTACAACTTGAAATAGCTCTTCATATGATTAAAAAAGATATCTATGAGACACAAGCAGAAATGAGACTTTAATTTATGGTGTTACATAGTTCATTAGCAATTGCTAAATAAATTTATAAAAAGATATGGAATAAAAAAACAAAGGAATATTACATAATGTCCTCCTGCTGATAAGCCTGCTGCACCATGGTTACCATGGGCACCAGATCCTCCTGCCACTGTGTTTGCTGCATCATGGTTACTGTGGTCATCAGATCCATCTGACGTCATTGTCTCATCATTGTTTGAGGGAGCTTGTGGTGGAGGAGCATTGGGACCACCATGGTCATGGCCCTCATGGCCGTGACCACCGTCACCACCACTAGAGGGGGCATCAGTGGTACTGGGTGTGACATGATGGGTCATATCTCCCATGTCTCCATCTCCCATTGTGCTGTTTCTCACGGATTGATGAGAGGAGCCACTATTAGCATCATGAGTGTCGGAAGGCATACCCCCTTGTTCTGGCATCTCAGGTGAGGTGCCATTATTCATATCAGGCATCATGGGATGCATATCACCGTGATGCGTCATCTCAGGAGTTGGGGTAGTTGGTTGGTGCGCATCATGCTCATGGCTTTGGCAATTAACATTCTTAGAGAAAACAGAGGCAATTGTATTAATCACATAATTATTATTGTTGTATAGAGTAGAAAAAGTATAATGAACTGAGAAAAAATATGTACAGACCACAAAAAGTAGATACATGGACTACTTAGGAGTAACAGCAAAGTAGAGCCAAATTTCATTTGTTGTAAGGGACAAAGGATGTAAGGTGAAGAGAAAGAAAGGTGCATTCATGAATGAATCAAGTTTGACACCTAGGTTTTGCAGCAGTCATTTGAGAAAAGCTCAGTTGTGATAGCCTGGGGTGGGTTATTTGTGCGATTATATGGGATGTGTTATAGGAAAATGAGTCACAAGTCGCAATATTGACATTTTTCAATGCATTTTATTCACAAGATCTCTTTATTAGAATGTTCTGATTCTTAAAGGGTTTAGCACTTTAAGTCATATGAATCTATTTACAATTCTATCAGATCATTGGATTGTTTCAAAGATATTTGAGTGCAAAGATGTTCCAAAAGAAAATGACAATGACAGAAATGCATGGTCATCTATAGTCTGTCCGAAAAGTAGTTGAAACGTGATTCCTTTGTCCTTTAAGGGGGGAATGTGGGAGATTTTGTATTTCTATTTATAACAAGGACCTGTCAACCCTTTGCCCAGCGAGTCGCTCATTGCAATCAACCATGGAGTAACAGGGCCAATATAACCAGCTCTTCCTTCCTTTTAAGCAAAACAACAGCTGCTGCACATAGAACAGAGGCCGCACAATACAATACAGCTGTATATTTGGCCATGGTCGGTCGCAAACGGCAATTCAGGGGGCAAAGGTTTGAAGTAAAAAATCCCCCACTTTTCCCTCCTAAGGAATCACATGTCAACTACTTTTCGGACAGACTATATGACATTTGGCTAGCATCTGGCATGATGTGAGCACAGATCAACCATGATCTATTTTGGAATGAGATCACTTGAAGATACAGGGTGGTGATTGGTCAATCAAGATGAAAATCTGATACTTGAAAGACTGAGATTAAAGAACTGTATCCCTAGGCTAGACAAAAATCATACTTCAACAAATACTGATCGTAGAATAATTTTCAATACTTCGTATGAAAGTAGACTTTCTAGCCTATCAATTATTTAATGTAAGTTAAATCCTCTGGCAAATACATCATAATCAAATGAGAGATAATTTTGTTGTGTACAGATGGTTTAATATGCACAAACCTGTAGGATTGATATTTTGGCCGGTATTTAAGGAAACGTGAAATAAGCGCCACTTAGCGGCCATTTTGATAAATTTCCGCCATTTATATAAATGTACATTTTTGTATAAAGGAGATTGTTATGTTATAAAGGAGGCTTTACTCTACTCTACTTACACATCCCCGCAAAAATATGTTCTGTTACAATTAGTGGTGGGTTCGGCCAAAAAAATGCATAGATTGCCTGAACTACATGCAGCTGGACGGGACGGGGTATATATGTATGTCACAACACTGTTCGAGTCCTGTAGGCAGCGGCACCCCATCGGGTTAACCGTTGCCTGCTTTGATGTGGGCTTTGATGTTTACAGAACTCAAACAGAGTGTATATATATACCTCCCGCCTCACCCCTACTTCACATCCCTTCACCAGGCACTGAGGGCAGCACCCTATTGTCCAGAAAATTACCGCAGCAAGACATTTATTTGTGGGAAGTAAATTGGTTATATTTCACCAGATCTGAACGCTTTTAGATTGTTTTTATATTTAAAAATAAAAGATCGTCCCACCCACCCACCCTGTCTCTAACCCTCCTACCTACAATATCCATTTGATTTAGTATCAAATAATGTAGCCTACACAACACCAACGTGTCGGGTAGGCTACAACACCCACCCTATAAATAGCCTACATGTCAACAAGCTAGCTGGGTGTTATGTGGGTGTTATGTAAGGGTGGCAGTGGCTAGTAAGGGTATAGCTGTTGGGTGGTTGAAGCTATGTAAACATGGCAGGAGTGAGTGACAACAGATAGAGGGTGCATGAATGTTTTGAAAACAGCATTTCTGGACCATGAACACAGTAGTTTTTCCAGACAAAAGGGTAGCTAACTAAGTCAAGTTTCTCTCAGACAAATTACAGGTCGCCACTTACAGGGAAAACGTTAAAAAGAAGGCCATAAGTATGGGTCGTGTCTATATGGGGAGTGGACGCTGATGGGTTGGGTGACGTCACTAATTTTAGAGAGGGGCTTATCCGCCCACAGAGGGCGGGTCGGTCACATCTCGTCAAGTTACTTCCCTCTCAGATTTGAATTCCGCAATGGGATGTCAGCCACATACTTCATTAACAAATATCAATTAACCTAAGGAATATATAGCATTGGTATTCTACACAAATGCCCTTAATTATGCAAGTCATCGACAACTATAAACTTATTTCTAAATGATACATAGTCGCAATAGTGATCTTAACCACTTTATAAGGTGGTAAACAGAATTATGGTGTGTAATAGATATTTTCAATATGCCCCAGAGTACACCAATTTTGGCAAACTTTAATAAAATGGGCAGGTAATAATGTGTGGCTTGACAACAAGACACGAATGCTGCCTACTTCATAACAGGTGCACTAAACCAGGACGTAAAAAATATATGGTTGAATCTTATCCTGTTATATGCTAGATCTTTTGTATACATGTAGGCTATTTCATCAAAATGTCAATGTGTATACTTTTTCGACATCTTCGGGAGATTCAAGAATGTATGAAGATCGCTCAAAGATAGCACATGTTTTAACGTGTCTTATAGCAAAGGTATAACATTGTAAGGCGGCTTTATTTCCTTTATTAGGTCAGACTCAAAGAACGTTAAAGAGCACCATAATCTAAAAGGGAACAACACTTGTCAATAACAAATAACAATAACAGAAATAAGAAAAGACCATGTATTTGTGTCGGTAATTGTTTTTATAGGTAAACTCTAGATCAGCCGTTGAATATGTCTAGCCAAAATGTACATCTTGATTGTAGGTCGTAGAAGTGAGGGATTTATCAAGATTCAGAAATAAATACCTGATGTAGGGCAACAAATAAAAGCCGCTTTAATCATCATGAGAAAGCATTTACATATACATGTAGTATTTATCAACGTGTAAATAATAAATGTGGCCGGTGTTAATTATGCAATAAGGGTTCATATTGGAAACAGTCCAAGGATGCAAGATTTAGGCCATAGATATATCTGGCGTCAGTCTAGGTTTCTTCTTATATGTACACCGGTAATTGAGAAAAAGACTTAGTGAGATAATGTGTTGTATCATTGGAGGCCGTCCTCATTCAGATCATTTGTGTTTATTGGTTTGTGGCGGTGGGGGGGGGGGGGGAGAGGGCTAATTAGCTAAATTTTTACTGACTTTATACTGATGAAATATAGTCGTTAGCATTCCAAACAATATCTTTAAAATACACTAGAGCACTTCATTTTAAAGAAATAATTCTGGCAAATTTCGCTTGTTACAATTATTTTTGTTGCCCGAATGAGATTATTATTATTTTGGTTCTGGCAGACCATGATTTAGATTTTTGAATAATGGTACTCGTGTGACAGACCCACCAGATAGAGGGGTCTGGGGGCATGCTCCCTCGGGAAGAAATTTAGAAAAGGAGTGCCATATGAGTGCATTTTACTGATTTTACAGGGCTCTGAGCCTCTGATCAAAAATTACTGATTTTTTAATGACGTACTTTGAAAATTACTTTCGTTATGGACCTTAAAAGCCACAAACGATATACTGAAGCCTCCTGGATCCATCCCTGGGTACCCAGTTAATGGTATGGCCTTATCCCCACCCACACACATCACAACATGCATCATTATAACTTTTGTTAATTAATACATTGTAAAGTATCGGCATTATCATGCACAAATTGACCAGCAATTCGATAGGTTGGTTCAAGAGGGGCATATGAGGAATGCCAAATTCCTCCACTAGGGGGCCAGCCGACGGGCACCTCAGCTAACCCCCTCCCACCCTTATCATTGAGAAAATGCATTACCTCTCTCCGACATATTCAATTTTCTACAGTATATATATCAATATCTATAATACTATTTATAACAATATTTATATGGTCGACTCCCACAACTTTACGATAGTCTACTTACCATGAAGGTAGCTGGAAGAAGAAGAAGAACTATGAAAAACTCCTTTGGGATGTCCATCCTGGAAAACGTCCTGCTTATCATCAGTATTTTCTTGAGACAGTGAGAGTGTTTCACGAACTCCGATGAATAGATTTGAATATAATTATTATGTTTCAACGACTAGTTAATTACCACACGTTATGCCTGGGTCACTGACCTGTGTGGGTCCTGTGTTCTTGTTGGGATCACTTCACCTGATGTAAAAATGGGGAATTTGTAGCTAGATACCGTATATATACTGGGAAGTAAATCACGTGTGTATATAAGTGTGTTCTCGCTCCAATTACTACGATCCAATAGATATATATAATTCTATCGAGAGGAGCGGTTCATTTTCAATTCAGGGGAGTCCCCACAACTCCCTTTATTGAGAACATTATCAGAGTATAATCATAAGAGACTTTTATTTTCATTAAACGTGGTCAGAAAATGTACAGCTCTACACAATTTGAGTAATTTCTGCTACTTTATTAAAAATGTCACCGGCGCTAGGTATTGTGTTGATTCCAGGAATCTGCTCGCTTATGTTGAACTGTATCTTGAACCTTATTTTTGTCTTAAAATGTGTTTCTTTGAGAGGATTATTTATCTTTAAAAAATCAAGGAAAGAATATAGATCTATATACAAATATAAGGTAGATATGGGCAAATATGAGGTGGATATAGACAATTAGACGCAATTTGGTTAGATTCTGGGGGGTCTTTTTGTCACTATAGACCACGTTTGGTCCTTCAAGGAAACTTCCCGTTTAAGTAATGTTGGTTTGGCGGCATAATATTGCATGGGAAAAGTTGGAAATAAAAGGTGTAGAGGTTAGTGAATCTCAGTTGAATCTTACCAAATCGCGTCTAAAAGCACTAATACCTCGGTTTTGGATGGTCGTATGGCCCCTCGAATTGTCCACCAGGCAACAGACCACTACGACCATCCAAAACCTCGGGTATTAATGCTATAATATAAGGTAGATATATAGATAAATATAAGGCACAGCGGATTTATTTAGCCTCTGTATTTTCTTACCATAATGTGCTATAGACTGGGAATGTCCAATGAATTGATATAATCCTAATTAGTTTGTATACGTGACTGAGAACTCAACGTTAAAAAATACACAGAGAAAGGTATGGGATAGTTAGATAGATAGAGTACGTATCCTTTATTTCGTCACTGGGGTAGGTTACAGAGTTATGTGGTAAAAGAGTGACAAAAAGGCTGGTGATCCTGTGATACTAGACCAGGTCATACTAGATCATGCCCATTAGCATGATTTATGATAGAAACCACGGTACCAGGAAGAATGCTGTTGGTTGACTCTACAGACTACTAGAGTTTTGAATATTACAATAATGCCTTTACAGTACACAGATAGTTGTACAAGAGGATATAAAGGCTAAATTATACAACTAATAAAAGAGAGGTGAGGTGTATACCTGTAGACATGACCTTGTTTTAAATAACACACAAGAATGTGGGTTGGTGACAGGAAAATGAATAAGGATTAATGACCAACATTTCAGGCCTACTGCTGGGGCCTGTTGTACGACTTATCCTTATTTTGCAGGTGTTGCATGGGATAGCGTTAACATAAGGATATGGGGTGCTCTAGAGAACGTTGTATCCTTGTCTTATTTTACTACTACATCCAATGGGGCAATTTAGTGATAAGGATTCGTTCATAGTTAAGGATACAACACGATATTTAGTACTTAAACCACGGTCAGTCTAATGACATCGTGTTGCTGTGAAATAATATTATTTAATAAACATTTCACAGAGACATATATATCTAAGACATTGCCGTTTATGACAGTTTAATTAGAATCTGACGACCTAAGTGCTATAAAATTAGGTTAAAGTTACCGATACCTTGTAAAATTGACAGCATAAATTATCTAATTTCTAAGTTAAAGTAGTCTCATTCAGCCACACATTCGTCACGCCCCTACCGGCCAGAAGGCTCCATACACTCACTCTGAACCTCGCTTTGATATTTTCCTGTCATTGTTATCCTGTGGCTGATTGGATCTCTAATCTAACCTGTTAATTAATTGGTCCAGAGAGACCTAAGCCAATCAGCGCAGGACCAGTGTATTCGTTCTAATCTGTCTAGTATAAGAATAAAGACCAGCGATTAGTTCGATCTCTTTTAAGAGATCCTACTGACTTGAAGCATACATCTCTGTGTGTTGCGTTGATTAATTTCTCGCTCAACAACTGACCCTGAAATATTACGAAGAATGTCTCGCACTTCTTCAACCTCATGCAACGGCCCCCATCACCGCTGGCAATTCTGAGGTGAAGCCAAAGGATTATCTTAGGATTACTGATGGACATTGAGAAGCTAGTGAAGCACTCTTTCGCCTCGGGATTATGATATAATAGGAATGTCATTATTGGCAAATATCCTCTGTCTCTATGCATATATTATATATGTGTGAGTATGTATTAGCACTTGTGGTTAAAATTGTTTTTTTGAAATTTGATAAAGTGCTGCTACAGATAAAAGTGGCATTTTTGTTCATCTTTGAACTATTTATTCTATTTATCACTTTCTCTCTCTCTCTCTCTCTCTCTCTCTTGAAGGGTTGGGGGGTGGGGGCTTTATATATTATGAGGCTTTATATTATATGAAGGAAGTAGTGTTTAATCTAGAGGTTTTACCCTGTACCACATTTTAGATAATGGTGATTACTGTTTGCTTTTGAAGATTTTGATAGCATCTGGTTGTAATGTTCTATCAGGTATAATTCACAATTCTCGCGTTTTAGTCTGGTTGGGGACTGGTACTCCTCAGGGCTGAACCCTGGTGGATAAAATAGACACCAACGTGTAGCTACTTACATATATGATTCAATTGTATTTATTGCATTATATATACTTTCACCAGTAGCTTTGGAAAATCCTCAAAAAAATGTCAAGCCTATCATATGAGTTACCTTTCCCCCATTGGCACACATGGTGAGCCTAGACTGTGGGACTTAATTAGTCCCAGTGTAATTATATATGCATCCAGTAATCCCTCTATATTGTATCAATAGCAATATCAATTCAAATATTGAGCTTTACCATAATTCTGACATAATTCGATGGACTTTGGTTTCACTACATCGGTTATAGGTCGTTATGCTTTATATATCTTGATTCGTGCTTTCATAACCCCTTCAGCAAGGGGAAATTAAATTTGTCTAGTGTTAAACAAAAAAGTCCTGTATGCACAGCTTTATTTGTTATCCTTCATCAAAGAGTTCCAAAGCGTTTTCTTTTATGATGTGAAGGGATATAAAGAAATGGTAGACTATCCATTGGAACCAGAGAGACATATATATACCACTTTGGTTGAGCATATATACAAGAGGATCCAAGAAAAAAACCCAAACAATATAAGACAGCATGAACTTTAACTTGTACCGAAGGATGCAGTTAACATCCAGCCGACCAAGATGTTGTTATTAAACGTTACTACGCAACTCTAGCCTTACTACTTACAGTGTTATTAATCAAACACCTTTAGCCGATGAAATCACTGCGCTAACGATGTTGACATGTAAGTATGTTTACCCAAACTGCACATTTTTAATATACCCTCATGAAATCATCAAGTCAACCATTCCCTGATGAAGGATCAACCTGTATCCGAAACGTTGAAATCACACTCATAACTTATATCTATCACCAAATAAAACTTCAAATCGAAAATTGCTGAGATCATGGTTTTGGTGTTATATCGACTTAAAATATAAGACACTGTTGGTTTTCAATTTGATTTAATCTTCATCCAGGACTATAATTATTACAATAATACATTGTTCATAATTGAACCTGAAACCAGTATACACAGATAATATACCATAGTTTGACACTGACATGTATCATTATTTTCTCCAGCATTATCACATGTACCTACGTAAATAAACTAGTCAATCACATTATTTCATTCTCAATGGGAAAAGTGGAATGCATAGCCCTTGAAGTTTTACAACAATATTTGTTTACTATTTCATGTACAATGTTCATTAGCGTCCTCGATTTTATGCCTGTCAAAACCAAAAAGGAAATAGCCTATGCCGGCTCCCAAGGCAATGCCAATGCAAATCCAAACATTAAAAGTCATGAATGCGAGCATAAGGAAGTATGAGTAGACAAGTTGTACCATGTGGAGGAATGATTGTAATACATGCATGCAGTTGAAGATCTTGCGTCTGAAATGAGGAATCAAACAAAGTACTTTATCATGATACATATATCACAAGCTGTAATAACTCCAAATGTATACAGGGACTGCACAACACAAAATCTTAAAGAAGATGAGATGAAACTGTTATGTAAAATATAAATTTTACATCAATTTATAGATTTGTGATACATTACAAATTGTACTTTTAAAAACTATTGTACTTATAAAAACAGGGATTCCCCTGATGAAGACCACCTATGCTACGGTCGAAACGCGTAGGGATAAGCCTTTCTCTACTAGCTAATAAACATTAGCATAAAGGAATCAACGGGAGTTATTTGTTTTTACGAAGATCACTTCAACTTTACATCTTTTAAAAACTATATAAACATACCTCAATGGAGGTTCCATTGTAATAAATCCAGTAGTTTTCCTAGACCTTTCATGCAAACTTTGTCTCAGTCCTTTTAACCCTTCGTAAAATATTGCAGCAATTCCAAATGCAAAACCTGCCCCAAGAATTTCTGCAAGTAGGTAAATAGAGCATGTACAGGGAAATTGGTTTGTAAAGAGAAATGCTTAAGGCAACCACAGTGTGTACTTTATAAGGGGGACTTTGTACATTGGATACAGATTTCTTCTAAAATCCACAGACATTTGAATATATTATTTCATCATACATAAACATAAATTGTTATTTCAGCACTCATTGTGTTATAATATAGCTATTGTGTATGGAAGCAACATGATGCGGCGGTGTCCAAGTTTATAATAATGCTTTATTCTGTGTATTCAGGTTGGGCCAGTTTGTCCGTGCAGGTTACCACCCACCCCATGCTACACATGAGGTGGGCGTGTCCCCCTTGAGTAGTGGGGAGTCTACTCCACATATACATGTAGGGGAGTACACTCCCAAATGGAAAACATCGAAATGAATAATATATTGTATAACAATTGTAAAATGTTTAAAATTTCTTATCATTTTTGGTTTGTGAATCCTGTAAAACGCTCTAAAAGTACAGGTTTTGATACCCCCCCCCCCTAAAGACATTCCGTTGTAATGGCAGTAATCTTATATAATTATGACTTAATGTCTTCATATTTTTCTATCTCATTCTAAGAAATGCTTTATCGCATCCTCTTTGTGCAGCTAGATAGATCTAAGTCATGACAACACTTAGCTTGATGAGGAAGATAAAATCTGTTTCACCTACCTTGCCAGGTATTTGTTTGCCACTGTTCAAACAGCAGGATGGCATTTGTTGTCAAATGGAAAAAACCCTGAATGGAGCAGAAATGAGAAATATAGATCATCTATCAGGACTATATCCTGTCCAGCCTCTGAAGAACCAAAACCCCAATGCTAGCCTATACCGGTACTCTTTGAAGTCTCGGTTCTACAGAGGCTGGACAGAGTGTATTGATAAACTACTACTGTAAATTATTTATCTTCACATGGATACATTTTCGTGTACTAAGTACTTTGTCACCTTTTCGCGCGGATTTAAATTCGTGCAGCAAAGAAGCCTCACACCTTGTTTAAGCAAAAATTATACCTTTTGTGCAGGATTTATTTTCACGCACAAAGGTTTGATGCGCTAAAATAGCAAAAATAAATACTGCACGAACATTAATACATTTACAGTACTTGATTTTTAATAAATAATTTCAGAAAATATTATAAATCAACATTTTGCCGTTCATTTAGCCATAAACAATAATTAAATAAACTGCCTTTCAACTGTACAAACATACCCGATACAAAACTATTATGATGATTAAAGAAATCTGAGACAAAAGAACAAATGTTTATAATGTACATGGTGTTATGTATATATAAAGATTTGTATTCCGAATTATTTGTTCATACATATAATACTTTGCAACAGCATACATATTTAATACAATAAAACAGGAATCGGACATTAATAATTATCTACAATGAGGTCTTCCAGACCGCCCAAGATTGTACAAGATTATTAGCCATTCTATAAAAATAAATATATATAAAGAAAGGAAAATTACGTAATGTCCTCCTGCAGCTGTGCCTGCTGCACCATGGTTACCATGGGCACCAGATCCATCTGACGTCATTGTCTCATCATTATTTGAGGGAGCTTGTGGTGGAGGAGCATTGTGACCACCATGGCCACCACTAGAGGGGGCACCAGTGTCCATTGGCATGACCTCATGCTTCATGGGTCCCTTTGTAGAGGGCTCAATCGAGCTGTTCACCACTGCCTGATGCAAGGAACCATTATTAGTAGTATTAGTGCTGGAATGCATACCACCTTGATGTGTCATCTCAGGTACCTGGGTAGGTGGTTGGGGCACTTGTCCGCCATGTCCCCCATGTCCTTGACAATTAACGTTCTTGGAGAAAATAGAGACATTTATATCAATCAACAATGTATCTAGATACATGTAACTTCAAAACAAATGAATGATGCCCATGCTATGTTGTAGTTCCCCCACTATCGATGCAGAATCTAGTTATAAAAGCCGATAATAACTTTCTCTCACAAATTCCTTTCACCAAATACGCCTCTAATTTAAATCATGCTAAGTAGGGAATTTACACTGTAAATAATAAATGAGATTTCTGGATAACAGAAATATTTACTGAGTTATGTGCATCCACTGAGACATTAGTCTGGCCCTTTCTTTGGATTTAGGGCCCAATCCATCCACTCAGGTGTCCCATTTCTCTTGTCTCAATCAAGAAACGGCAATGGTGATTCACCGATCTTAAGAAACAACAATGTTGTTTTGTCCATCATAAGAAATGGTTATGCTGATTGTCTATTCTAGGAAAAAAGGTCATTGCGATGTGTCGATTTATGACATCCGCAGATCCGCACGTTCGTCTACTTTTATTTCAACAGTATTTTTACTCAGGTATTTTACACAAACTACTTACCTTAAAGGTAGCTGGAAGAAGAAGAAGAACGAATAAATCCGTCAGGATATTCATCCTGGAAAACGTCCAGCTTACCATCGAAGATGTTTAGCGGTATATTCCAGAGAGTGCTCCATAAAACGCCGATGAATGGATTTAAACCTATTGTATTATGTTATATGGTTCAATGACCAATACTACTAGCACTATAGTAGTAACTTGTGCTCTATGGATACAGGTTGTTGTCCGACTTTCTTATTACAAATGATACGTTATGATAATAATTCACAAGCAGCATGTATGATGTATAGCAGTAAAGAGAGGTGGCCAGAAGTATATGAAGCCTGTATAAAGATCTATGTATGTGTGCCGCGTCGGTCCAATAACTACTATTGTCAGACAGCTACCTACAGACAGGTTGATGGTGACCATAAAATATCCAGGGAGAGAAGCAGATGTACGATTGTGTAACGGTTCGGTGCATTTGCGTATTAACTCTAATTAAGTTGTGGTCGCTGCATGCGTTAGAATAATTCGGATGCGCCATTTCCGTTTTACATGCTGAAGGATATGAAATGGTGAGATGTATTTATAATAATTTAAACATGACCCAGCTTTAAAAAAAAATGCCACAAAAAAATAAAGCCCACACAGAAGGTCAGCAACAGCTATGTGTTTTTGGAGGTAGGAGTAACCAAAGCAGGGGTTAAGTGTATTGGCATTGTCCAGAAAAACTACCCAACATGAAGCGGCTTTCTTCTCAGTTTATTTCATGGGCTACTTTTGTGAAAGTAGAGTATTATGATTATGTACACTGACACGGGCGCGAGGTGATTTATGATGGGACGATATTCGCATCACGTATACCTTCACACACGATTAGGAAAAAACACAAGGATAATCGGGATCCCCAAAAGCATTTTCTTAATTTACGAGTTTTCGATGTCTAAAAATGGGATGTTAATATCATGATTATATGTGAATGTAACTGTTTAAATATGATTAGCTTTAAATGAAATTTAAAAAAATGTGTTAGAGTTACCCAGCCTGAGTGGTGTCAGGGAGTGGGCTACATGACCTCAGTCCAGGTTGTATAGAACTCACCAGAAAATTACAATTCGTCTTCACCAATCCTCTCAAATAATCCAAGTGTAAGGGTTAAATAACGTTCAAAATAACGTTCAACATAACCAGACAGATTTGCTGAATCAAAACAATATAAAATATACTCAGATAATTATACTCAGCATTTATCATTTTTCAGCCTAATTTAGCCAAATTTGATGGATGTGTAGAGGTGCAGACTACATTTCCTGCTTTTAAATATACCTGGCCACTATTAGTATGTGTTAGGGGGTAAAAGCTGGGCTGTTAATTTTTTGTTGGATGCGTTCTTCTATTGTCAGACAGCCGGGTAACACACCTGCAGGCTAGCGGCCCGTCAGGATTGGCTTCGTGCACGAGGAAATAAGTTATTTTGAGTTACAGGTACGTGACTCTTCCATTAAGGGGGGTTCCGCAAGCAATCTCGTAACCGTATCCGTATTTTTGTGTGTGAATTATGTCGTTTTTTTATGTAGGCCTATACAATATAATTGTGAGGTGAAACATTTTGCTTGATATGCTAGGTTACTTTTTTTTCTCCCATGTATACATGCTGAACCTTTCTTCCTTTTAACGTCATTTCAAATGGCATTGTCATTAATATTGAAATTAATATCGATAATGTTTTATTTCTACTCCTAAAATGTCATTGATTAATTATGACTTTATCTAATACTGCAAGTCCAATTATAACTTAGCGGCTCATTTAATTGTGTACTTGTATCAACGGATTAGATCTCTTTTGTAATAGTTCCTAAGTTGAAGCTGGGCACGTTTGAAAAACCTGGCCTGTCCGGGAAACGACATCTCCCAGTTGAAGAAAATCTTCAACGCCACCCGCCCCTCCCCTCCCCCCACCTCCTCCCAAAAAAAACCAACAAACCAAAACAACCCACGAATGTTTTTGTATATCAGGAGATACGGATACGTTTACATAGAGGTTACATTTGCTGAATCTCCCTATTTGAAACTTTATCTTAAGTTTTGAATGTTATACTCTGTCATGCCTAATGTAATTATCATTATTTCACCCGATTGCTCAGAATTTAGTAAAAATTATTTGGTAATTTTATACTTTTATGTAGACAGTTTCTCTATTATAACTCTCCAGAGATACCGTATTTCACCGAAAAAACGCCCGGGCTCTTTTTGCAATAGAGGAATGAATACATTATTTAATACTGAATAAATAATTTAAACAAAAAATAAATTACACAAATAAGTTTTCTGCTTGCCTGTGTAACTAACCTCTCCACCCTGCGGTACTGGGACTAAGCAGATACTGTCTAGTTTTCTACTTTAATGACGACCTTCTATTACAGACTTAAACCTTGCATTAAATCATAGAACGGAGATGGGACCCTTATCTCCCCCCCCGTCTCCCACTCTCTACTTGGAGACAAGATACGACCCGCCGGTTTTGGGGGGCAGGCGCTTATTTATTTCATTATAGAAAACAAACGGCGCTGTTTCGGTGAAATACGGTAGGTAAATTAAGAGGCTAACAAACCGCTATTTTTAACTCAGTTTACCCATCGTAGAACAGCTGCAAAATGCGAAAAAGCCTCAAATTCTTGAAAAACAATTTTACCTTCATTTTCTGTATCAAAATATTCCTTTCTACAGCGCTATGGCTCAAAGAAGGAAAGAAATGAGAAAATATCAGTTGGTTGATTTAGTTTTAACCGAGATGCCTTAACCTCAAGTTTAGAAGTTCACTTGGCCTGTAAAATCCGAATAACCAAATTTTCCAGAAAATAATTTTTTATTCATACAGAAAAAAAATCCGACATATTTAATACTTATTCGGTCATTGTCTACGACGGTATTGATTGAAAAATTAATCGAAAACCGCTTACCAAAATAACGTAATCTCATTTCATAAATCTCAGATGGCAACAAACGTGCATTAGAATTTCACTACTAGAATTTGATACGGTATACGGATTCTGGCAAATTTTAAGGAATAGCCTGATCAAACATCCACCCGAGATACATTACAATTCGTTGTGGTATGCTGATCTGATGTTCTTTATTTTGCAATGGGGGAAACAAATTCATTTTTTTTTGCAATGGGCCAAACAAGTTAAGATTTAGTACATCGCCAGTCATCGGTGTCTGAAGAGACATTATAGCCAAGGTGTTTTCATAAGATAGTGGGTATAGGCAGATATTTTCAATGGAACTAGGATGGCTTACATTTATAAGCATCAGTTATATGATAGAACTGCACCACTTAAGGACATCCACCCGGGTAACATTACAATTCGTTGTGGTATGTCCGTGGTGGTCATGTATATAGCACCTACACAGGCAAGTAGGGGGCTAATACTTAGTATTCCCCAATCACACTCGCCATCAAGGCATTGAACACAAGTGGAATGTTGGCATTTTTTTTTCAATTCAACTATCACAGATTTTGCAGTAGTCCATCACCTCCCATGGACTAAATGGAGTGAGATACAGACATTAAAACTAACAACAAAGAGTATCAAAGAAACATGTTCTGTTATTCATTTATTGTGATACAATACACTCGAATAATAAATTCAATAAAAAAATCTGTCTTTGGGCCGCAATACTAGGTACAGATAAAACATCGACTGCCAATCTATATTGGGTTTAAAGTGTGTAATCCTGTCTCGCCAAACCAGGATTCCGGTCGAGAAGACATTGCTTTCCGCTATTAACTCCTTTCTTGGGTTCCTGATTGGTAACTTTCGTTTCACACACCTGAAAGGGTGATTACTGCTTAAATAAGCTCCAGATGAATCAACGTTGAAGACATCTGTGTTTTTCTTCTTATGTCTATAGTAGTAGTAGTAGTCCTTATTGGAGAGTAAATTATTCGGTATATAATATGAGGATTATTTCCCATCAGTTGATGTCCTCACATGATTCAAGGAACACAATCTTGCTGCCCAGGAAAATTTTCAATTTCACGATTTGTTCTGAAGGGTAAGTGTTTGCGAGCAAGTACTGCAAGTGGGAATGTACTACTGACTTCACTGTGTTTCATATTGCTGAAGGCTGTGTTTCATATCGCTGGTTGGAGAGTGGACATCATGACATTAATACGATCCTGGTAAGGGATCGGCCACAACTTTAACTTTCAAATATTTCACTCACAACAAGAACGGACAATGTCAAATGATGAGAAACATCAGGCATCGGCCACCGGTAAAATGTTCACGGGTCACTGTCCACAGGTGTGACCCTCCACAACATACAATTTCTGTCTCTGTCTCACTCTAATTAATGCATTCTAACGCATTTATACGCTCAAATATACAGTGTTCACTTCCAGTCGCAGAACTGCATTGTAAATCTGAAATGAAGTGAATACAGAAATGAAAAATAAATTCGCACTACAATAACACATTCAAAGTCAAGTACAACGGGGTTAATTGTAATGACTGAAAATTTAACACATTTTGGACAAGCCAATAATACCCAGTACGCATCAATATAAAATGGTTGATGATTGTATTATGTTACACTATGGTAAGCTAGTCAGTCAACTTAAAAAAAATGATTTGGTATATTTTATTTCTATGAAGAAACAGGGACAGAATCCACAACAAAAACTTATGAGAATGCACCAACATTCAATCAATTATATCAATAGGCTTTTACATTCAATTGTTTTTATTTATGCATTTTTATAGCACTCATTTGTGTCAACTGTACTAATGCACTATAGTATATTATAGTTACCTGCTGAGAGCTTGGGGTAAGCTAGAGATGATTGGGCCATAGCCTGACGCGTTGTCGTACAATTCAAACAGAGGAGCAGCAACCAACTTATAGTTTCTGGGCACCGCAAACTGAGCTGCAATATTCAATGAAATAAAAATAAACATCTTATACAACAAGGCAGAGGATGATATTAGTATTTTCCGAGAAGTGAGGTTCATGGCACGACAATGGAGCCTGGTAGAATATACAGGAATACAAGTCGCCTCATGCCAAAATACTGAAAAATGTTCCGTGAAATAGTGGTTTCCTATTAGTTAAGGCCCCTTCTACATGTACAGAATATTGCAAACTAATCTAAAGGCAAACATTTTGATGGCCAAAGTAGAAAATTTTGTCAATAAGATTTCGAAAATTATTTTTTGACGTTTTGACGAAATACTGGTGCTATTTGGGGGAGATTTGACAAGTTAGAAAAAAATACATGTAGTGGTGTCAGTACAAACACTGGTTAAGATTACACACATAGTCAAGATTTCTATCTATTTTAGATGTGGAATTTAGTAGACCTACCTTTCTCTGGTAATTGCACGAGATACAATCTCTTGTGTTCTTTCGGCTTTGTGATGTGTGCGGGGATGTAAGGATACTGGAAAGAAGGTCACATGAACTATCAGACATGAATAATGATGGTAACAACTACATATTATTTACCAGAAGATCTTCACTAAGGTGATCAAGTAGAAGACATCAATTGGCAAATAGAGAATTTTCAAATCAAATTAAAACGTGACAAAAATTGATTTGTAAACGATTTATAAAAGTAGTTAGGAGAAGAATGATAATGTCTCCTGATTTTTCAGCCCAATATAGTAGCTTCTATAATCGAATGATGGTAGTATATAACGTTACATATGAGTTCTCGAATCAGTGTCAACATTGTTTTTAAGGAATCTAATTTGTTTATTTTCTATTATTACCTGTGGGGGTTCAAAGTTGGGTCTCCACCAGTTACCGATTGTATCTTCAATAAGCCAATCCATTGGCGGTCCGTCCTGTCTCCCCAATGTCTGCAAAGAGAAATAATTAATGAAGTTAAAACATTAGACACATGATGATGACATCGCATAACACTCATATTAAAGCTGCATTATCAGCTATTACGACAAGAATAGCTTAGCAAATAACTCATATTATGATTTATTGGACGTAAGTCATCAATATTCTGCCGTTGTTATGTTTATCACAAGGATTTGAAATCGAAACGGCAGCCGCTGAGCAATGACAGCCGCAGAGCACTGCAGGAAATGATTTCGGCAAGTTTCCGAAATATAAATGTGGAATTTTATGAAGCCCCGTAGCAAAAACAAAATCCACCAAAATATTGGTCAAATGACTTTTAGACGGGTTGGAAATGAACGGAACAAAAAGTAGAAAATCTGTAGTTTATAAAGAGAGATACATAGAATGCTACCAGGGAGGTAGATCTAGCCTCACTGACGCTGTTAGTATGGAATCTTCAGAATAAGGATCATAGAAAAGTTTAGAACAGTAAAAAAGACAACTTACCTCTGTGAGTAACCTTTTCAGACCATCAACGGGATCTTCTGTTGCATTCAACTCCCCGCCAGGTCTTCAAATTAACAATAATGGTAAGGTTAATATTAGATAACACGTTTTGCAGATTCCTAGGATTTTATGTATTCAAAATAAATAATTTGATGCGTTGTGTTAAGTAAAAAATATGGCAAAGCATACTGGCTATATTTATCAATGGAAATTCCAATGAGAACAAGAAAGATAAGAAGTTTATAATAATACACAAGTTGAAGTATCTTTCGCCATTGTGGTAAAGTGCCATAAAACTTTCACGATTCGGAGGGACAAAATCTAACAAGGTAAGCACATAAACATCACACGCCTAATTTTTTTTAATCTAAATTTACAAATCATTAATTCCTAAGCTAATACATAGGGCCTACCGTTCTGCTATACGACATACCCACTATTGATGTTGAAATTACTTTCTATCAGGGTACGACGAAAACCATTCTTTATGAATGAGAGGAATACTACGATGTAAAAATATTGTCCCCCCAAAAACTGCGTTCAATATAATTCCTCCAACAAAAAATCTAAAGAAAACGTGAGCTTATTACTAAAGAAAAGACAGCCATTGGGGACAGAACTTACAATTTGAAGAATGTTGTTCCTAGTTGCAGAAGCAAAACATGAGGGAGTCCGTGCTCATGAACGATGAGAACACCTTCCACCGATCTCCTCATTCCCATTTTCTCAAACTCTTCCCTCATGCGTTTGAAGCGAGCAGGGACGGAGGGGTCCTTCTCGTACAAAGCCTCCTTCGTTCCAAAGGAGTAATTGGTCAAGGGGTACCTGAGGAATAGAGACTCACGTGTGAAAACGAATGATAGTGTGAAGATATTTAGCATAAAAATGTTAAAATAGGCCTGTGTGGTATTCACAAATACTGAAATCGTGAGATAGGATCTTTCAATTAAGAAATATTTAAATATATGAGATTATAATTATTACTTAATATAATTGACAATATGTACCCAGATACTATTTTATTGTAAATTGATATATTGTAAACACACTGTAAATGCCAAACCTGACATCTGTTTATTATCATTTTATTCCATATTTAATCTCAGAGACTTAATGATATTATTCTATTCCATTGTACATGTATACGTGAACATTGAAGGATAGTGACATGTACGAAGGCGAAGCCGAAGGGCTAGAGTCGAAAACCTGTAAGACAGAGATATGGCTATGATTTGTTCCAACCTATAAATGGTGTTTAATATCTATCTAATCATGAAATGAAATCCGGGTTGTTCTGAGGACAAGGACAACCTCTTTTCAAAAGATAGATCATAAAAAGTTGTCATCCAATATACCTCACAGAATATTTGGTTGTCCACTCACACCAAAGATAGGTAAAACCTGGGACGCGCATTATAATAATAAATTATATTCATTTTCACTTATAAGTTAGGTGTACGCACGTCGCCGCAGCCGCAGGCGGCGCGGACAACCTAGTTTTTCAACCCCGAACCCTATAAAAAGCCTAAATTTTATAGCTACAATAACGTCTATATGCTTTAAGTTCATAGCCAAACATTTTCACGCGATAATAACATGTGAACGGGAATTAATACAATTTGACAAGTATTAGAAATAAAAAGAATTGTTTTTCAAGCGCCAACATGCCTCAGCCCTGTGGGAACGGAACAAAAAAAGCGCCCGGCGTCAGGAGATGAACGATAATGGGGAAGCAACAGTGGTCGGGATTTTTATAACATGCGAGTTGTAAGATTTAACCAATTGAGATCATGTAAAACGAATTCAAAAGAAACTCACAAGTTAATGGTTCGTTCTGCAGGCATTGATTGTGACGCTAAGTAACCCTTTCCTGCATATTGAGGGTTGGTTCCTTTGGGCCAGCCCGAGGTTCTCCCATGTGACGCCATTTTCGTTGTTTACTGCGCATCGACACTGCGCATATTAGTGAGGCAAAGTTATCCCAGGTGGCTCTGAGAGTTGTTGGTGCGAGGGGCGTTAGTCATTTTACTGATTTACCATAAAACATCTGAATTTCTCGCTTAACATCCCTCATTTTATTGGATCATGATATATAAGAGACAATAATGGAACTCAGCAATCAGTAATGTCATGTCTTTGTCTCTGAATTATCACAGTGATCGCCGCTATCACACTGGTTCATACCAAAAGGGGGCACCACGTGTTTGACAGATTTCCAACTTCCGCAAAAACACCGAATCACATGATTGTTTACTTGCAATTCTGAAGATTCATGTCGACCTATCTTCATTAAGGAGCCGTGTCTGCTCATGGTCAAGTTGGTCATTCCCGAATATCCAGACAATCCTGACCCTGAAAACGCTGGCGCCATGAGTCAAGGAGAGGAAATGCCTGTCAGGGCGACAGGGGGGCAAGTTGATGGTGAGTTGTCAGTTGGCTTTAGACTTATTCTGCCTCTGCCCTGCCCCCTTACTAATATGGTGGCCTCATTGAAGCAGTCTGCTCTTCTGTCTGCCGCAGTGCCACTGACGTATATTCCATAATTAGTCATCATAGTGTTCTTAACACTTCTGGTTCTTAGACTTGATATGTAAACTTCATTGTTTTCCACCCACATCTTTGCTGCAAATTGTTTATTCCTCTCTATGGAGTCACAATATGCTTTCATAAATTATAGCTATAGAGTAGGCTACAGTAGACTGTCAGTAGCCATCTATTAGCACAACCTTACAAGAAAGCTTGCTAGCTGTCGTCAGGACACTTATTTTAAATGTCCACAAAATTATTCAATGGGAGGAAGGGTGAGGGGGGTGGGGGGGAAGGGGTGGGGGTGGGGGGCATGGGCCCCAACAAAGAGATTGAAATGTATTTGGCCTGTAAGTGAATAAAAAAAAAGAAAAAAAAAGAGACCAATGAGGGTCCAGATTTTATTTTATCCAGCTGCCCCCACAACCCAATGTTCAGTCTGTCTGGATATTCAAAATTATAACTATTATTAATTTAATGTCGTCTTCTTTCTTCTTTCAAATTTACTTAATTTATATTGAGCTATAAACTTACGTAGGGCCTTCCTTTTTTCTTGTTTCAAAATTTGCAATTGAATAGGACCAACTGATTTAGAACCCTAATTCTATTACAGTATAGAACTAATTTAATTTAAGTTAACATTTTTCAAATTTTTAGTGCTATATCAACTTTTGAAGGCTCCACGCTTTATTCTTACAGATTTTGCAGATATTTTAGTGTTTGAATTGTAGGCTACAATGACCGTAGAGTTTGATTTATTTCCGTTTCTATCATTGGCCTGCATCATATGTTAAAAGTTGAACTTGCATGGCGGCAGCCTCCCTCACTCCGTCTTGCTCCCTGCATATATTTTCCTACAGTAGGCCTAGGCTACAGATAAAGTCCTACACCCAGAGTGTTTTACAAGTTGATTCAATTTGAACTCGTTTCAAACTTCATATTGTATCAGGAACTGTTCAACTTGCACGTGATTTCATGTTAATAATGGATTTAATATGTTCCGACAATAGCTTGGCTGAAATTAAATTTTAAGCAAGGAGGCGTCTTGGAATGACATATTGCTAAAGTGATATTGCGATATTGATACTCGATTTGGGTAGAGAATAAATCTATAGACTTGTATGTTGCTATTACTGAACCCACCAATGAAGACTAGAGAGTTGTTCAGGTATCTTGTTAAAGTTAAACGCCCACATTTCCATTAGATTATCTCGTTCAGTAATTTTATTACCGCGCATACTACTTAATTCACGGCTACAGACATAAAGACATATAGTCTCTATTGCAATGAATCATATGGTGTACTTTATGTATTTTTTATTATTGTGCTTAGGCCTATACACACAGTCTCTAATAATAGATAAACTATTAAATAGTTATACATACCAGTAACTACTGAACACTGAAATGAGTGGTTGTACTTATTTATAGGTGTTCTAATTTCTTCTTGAATTATTGATATAACTAGCGTCATTTACCCCAAATCGTTTACGAGATTGACACATTAGGTCAGGATTGCTGAAATAATTGTTAATGGTTGAGATTATTTTGATGGATGGCTTACTTGGGTATGATATAAATCCATACTTGACTCACAGCTATTTAATTTACCGGGATATGTTATGAATTATCAAATAAACAAAGTCCTAATGCAGCTCCACATACGTTTGGTGGCAATGGTATTCATGAATGAACATTATTTATAAAATAAATACAGATTTTAAAAGCCAAACACCATATAAGAAAACTAGCAATTTTCCCTCCAAAACGCAGAAACACTATAAAGTCTTAAGAGGACTTGTGCAGCATTCGACATCATAATTTACCAATGCAAACATAAAGAAAAAGACAGCCAGTTCATAAACCTCGTTGCAACGATGATTTCGGAATGACCTAGCTCTTGTTTTTCATAATCAATCGCATGTATACATTGATTAACATCTTGCGATGTTCTGACCATCTTGAGCATTGATCTTGGCGAGGACTTAATGATTTATAGTTTTCCTGAGGTCCCACACTTCCATATTACAAAGATTAGATAAGAGGATCACATAATATAATCTTACTTATTACTTGTGAAAACTATGTTGTAACTTGTAAGGAGATGGGAGTGTAGTTGAGAATCTCAAATCTGAATTAATCTTTGTGAGAACACTCAACACTTTTTCGATCCGATGGAGGTTATGGGACCACAGCGCTCCTTTACTGTAACTTATCATCTGCAATTATTTTTGCTTTAAGAAGAGTCTTTTGCATTTGTACTAATTAAAGCTCATTTCCAATGTCAAATATTTGTATCTGTAGATAAAGAATAGACAAAGATGAGCTATTGTGCAAATACAAAAGTCCCTTCTTCCCCTTGGAAGTTTTGACGTGTGGTTTGATGTGGCTAGTGGATGCCCGGGTTTAGACTGTTCAAAGTGCAACAAAATGTGTTCCTCGGTGTCTTGTTACGATGGTTTAAAAACAAGCTCTGAATGTGTATACGACTTCCTTTTAGTCTTGAATAGAGGTCCAGTTAAGATTTGATATCCAAAAGTAAATTATTAAGGCATCTCCGTATAAATATACACTTATATTATTGCCTAACAAAAATAACTGCAGTGGTACAGACGCTCTTTACTCGCCAACTTTCTTAGTCACAATGGAATAAAAAACATAAATTATTCTATTATTCTCTAGAAATCATCTGAAGAAGACCGCCACCAGGTCGAAACGTCTGAATTACTATGTTTTGTAGAAGTGTTGCTACATGTTAATATAAGATGTTGGACTAACTAAATAATCTGACTGAACCATATGGTGGTTTGTTCTGAACTAAATCCTTAATTCTCGAAGCTTGGTGTCCCTTGCATAGGTAATGACAGCATATATATATGTAAATGTGTAACTAAACACCTCAATGGCCTGTGTACGGGAGGGAAAGGCCTTAGACTTTGTAATAAAAATGATGTATCTATATAAGCCAAATTAAAAACAGCAAATACATGAGTGTTTTTTTTTCACCGCACAAAGGGTCGAATTAAAAAAATAACAATTTGGGGAGAATATTCACATTGCTATCATTGGCTACTCTATTGGTGTACCTTTATTCTATTTGGATAAATTAATGTTTGCTGGAAGACAATGGTAGGAGAATGGTGCATTGCTTCTGAAGCAAAATGTTTGTTGTAAACTGGCAATTTATTAAATGTAGGCTAAACTTATCAGGATAATGGCGAAACTTGATTCGTAGTGATAGTTTTGATAAAGTTTACTATACATGTGAGATAGAATAATTGCGAATATATCCAAGCAAACCAATTATATTCCAGTGTATATTGTATATAACTACCTAATATAAGTGCCTAATATAATACATTTTATACCCCCCCCCCCCCGCAAAAAAACCCAAAAAAAACCAAACCCCCAAATCCCCCCCAAGAAAACCCAGCAAATACCGAAGTTTAAGTTTGTGGTGTTTTCCTTTATTCTTTAGAAATGGTCATGGCTCTCATCGATGCCTCGTTCGACAAGGAGGAGATGGTGCGCGGCGTCATGTGCGCGTCCCTACAGGAGCTTGGCAAGCAGCAGCCCGCCCTGGTCCTCAGCTCCTGCCAAGCCTACCTGCGCAAACACAATAAGGTAAGGGGCGTGGGGGGGGGGGGGGTGACACAAATGTGGTGGGTTGCAGAAAAATGAGTCTTAAGTCGCAAAAAATGAATTTTGAGATCATATTTTAAATAATGAGATCAAGGGCATTCCAATAATGCTAAACATTAGGACATCTAAGAAGTACTCCTATTTTGTTATGTTCGAACAAATTGTCAGTTATATTTCTGGTGAGTCTTAAGTCGCAAAAAAATTGAGATACCATCATATTTAGAAAGATGAGACCAAGGGCATTCCAATGATGTTAAACATTAGGACATCTAAGAAGTACTCCTATTTTTTATGTTTGAACAAAAAGGTATCAATATTTCTGGATGGTCTAGTAAAGTAGTTCAATATACTTCTTAGGATGACATCAGATACGCATATATATTCAAGTCTTAAAATTTGGTACAACATGTATATACATGTATATAATAGATATGACATCTTTCATATATGTCATCAAGTTCACGGTTTTTGCTCTATTCAGACGTAACTTAATGTTTTTCAACCAAATGTTTTGAATTGCTATTTCAGCTTGCTCAAGGTCACCGTGTGGTTATCTTGGAGAGTATGGAGAGAATAATCAATGATACACATAAAGACTTGGACCAAGAGCTAGCGAAGAGTTTGATACACCAAGCATCGGCAGAACTAACACAATCCAAGGTCAGGTCTTGACAAATAATACTATAGGTTTCTGTCATCCACGTTCGTTAATTGTGATTTCATGAATATAAAAGTGATGTTTGAAATAATTTCTGAGTAAATTATTTGGATTTGTTACTGCCATAAAAAATAATTTCGTACTGCTTTGCAAATATGGAGTTAAAAGTTTTGACGGATTTACTTGACCGTTCGATAAAGTAAAATATATGGAATTATATTGACTCAGACTTTATTATATACTTATGAAAATTAACTTTGTCCAGTGACTAGAAATGTAAGACTGGTAATGTGGATATTTGAATATTTTGTTGAACTATTTGTTGGACGATGACCATGATACAAATTTTAGAAGGACGTCAATTTTTGTTGGTCAAAACTTAAGATGTACATTCCAGCACTCTGCAGGACATCAATTTTGGGGGTCAAAACGTTTGGTCTATAGCTGTCTTTGGCAATATGCATGTAAAAGAAACATTACTAATATTCGAAAGGAGCAGTGTATTGCAGACCCTCCCCCTCCCCTCCCCCCCCCCCCCCCCGCAATAAATATTTATCATAGATATTTCGACTTTATTCCATTTTTTCTAAAGTTGCGTTCCTATACTACTCAGAAAAACCAGGGGCAGGGGAAAAACAGGTACCTTTATACCTGATACCTGTAATGTGGTAGTGTTGAGCAAAGGCCAATACTATTTTGTACCACTTTCCTGGGTGAATAAAATCATAAAAAAAAATCAACATTTATTATAATATTTCGGCTTTCAGGAAGTAGCGCCGGAATGGCAAGGGGCGGCCAGTGGAGTGCTTGTGGCTCTGGGCAGCACCTTCTGTAACGAGGTGATGGAGGAACTACAGACCAAGTTCCAGCCAGGAGTTCTCCCTCATTTCTTCGTCGTGCAAACTATGGCAAATCTTGCTTCTTCAAATGGTAAAACTTTTATAGTTGAGGAGAAGGTGAAAAAGTATTTCTTTGCACAATTTATTCAGTTCCGTCAAAACAGAAACAGTAGAAATCTATAATTTTCCTATGCGAGGACATTTGTATATAATATCCACCAATTTATTATTTACGGTTCAGTACTTTTATTTTCTCCATAAATCCCTTATCAGTCGGCCAAGTTTAGTCCGCGTCAGTTGCGTCATAGTCCTATGACGTCACGTATAAGAGTTCTTTGACTCACTTTAGAGGTAGCACGGGAAGCGAGCGCCTCGTTTCAATATCCACCAATTTTGAATCATTTATTTTAACAGGCATGCAATTTTTCAGTACGTATACAATGAAAATCCACAGTTTCTTTTAGCTCGATTCAAAACCAAAAAACCAAAAGGTTATATTTCAATGTTCTTCTATGCTAGGGGAATATAATAAATAGTGGATGGAACTGTGCACTAGTAATTGAATATTTATTGGATTCGATTGCTCGTTCCATTCTCTCTATTACTATATATTACATTTTAATTGGCGAGTTATAAGGAAATGACGTTTTTATATTCAGTTGTTAATCCGTAAGTTCATGGAAGTTGAGTTATGTACTTCTACAATGAGGTGCATATTCAATATTTCTCTGAAACTATTTGATAGTCGACTTCTCTACTGTAAGATATCGCTTGTCTATTTTTCATAAACAGACCCATTACTGAAGTTATATATGGGTGAAAACAACATGATTTTGAGTATTACACAAAGTGAGACCCCATATTCTTTTCCAGAAAAACATTTTCGATTTTTTATGAAAAAAACTTATAATTTCATTTCGAAGAAATTTCACATAGTTCTAGTGATACGTTTCTTTCAACGAAGAAAAGAAAAATTCTAACCACACATACGTCATTATTATATTAACCTCTGCTTTCTATATCTATGCTATATAATTCAATATTCTTTATTCATTCTCAGCGTACATTACTTTTTTACCGATACATCTAGATAATTAGTATTACTCCACTATATGTACTTCCGAATATACAAGACGTAATTACATTTTTCCCTTGGATTTCTCTGCTTCATGTTTAACATTTTCTATTCTGTTCACTGTAATTGTATAGTTGTGGTCGACCTGACACCTATAGATGTACTTGTTGTTTACAGTTTATGGGATGGTGCCCTTCCTGAAGGTGGTGCTGGGGACCATGCTGCCCATGCTGGGTCTAGCTAAACAAGATAACATGCGCTGGGTATTTAGCTCAGGTGAGAATACCTTTCATATCTAGCCTCAAACCACATGTCTGTCCCAAACCCTGACTTTTTATACTGATATACTATGTTTTGTATAGACAGCTTTATTTGTTTTATACAAGTAGAAATATACTATACTAAAATTAGAGTTCGAAAAACAAAACTGTAACTATGTTAAGGTAAGCAAGCAGAGCAAGAACTGAAAAGAACTCTAATTTGAGTAGTTCACAACCTTTTTGTCAACACTACACCTATTAGGGAAAATAAAGACTAATCTCATCTTATCTTATACCCAAACGGCCCATTTGTTTCACTAATTGTACCAAAATCAATTGCCAAAATTATTTATTCAATTGCTACGTTATAAATTTCTTCCGTTTAGACCTCCATTTCATCCCATGCCATTCCATGCCCTTATTGTTTACTATTTCTGTGTTATTGTGGAATAAACCCTGATGTTTGCCTTGAACATGAACACGGTGAAAAGCAGACAACTTAAGCCTCATCCTCGTCATGCTGAGATAGCAGAGGCCACTCACAGGGTTATGCTTAAAGGAAATATTAACAAAATATGATTATATCTTTAATATTTGCAGCCCTCTGTAAGTTCTGCGAGGCCATCTTGGATTATGTTGCCAACATAGAGAAAGCGCCAGACCCATCCGTTAAGAAGGAATTCTTCTCTGCCGAGATAGATGCTGCATATGATATTGTGTTTAATGTTTGGTTACAGTCCAGAGAAGCTAAGGTAAATGTCCCTTTCCTCACAGTCCTCACTATTTTCATATAATGAATATATAATGATATATACATCCACTTCGGAATGTATTTACCAAAGAAAGATTTCATTTGTTTAGTAAATAATATTTAAAAAGAATAAATCCCCTACTTGAATTCCAATCTAATCTGGTCATTTACTATTAGGTCTCCAAAGATAAACTATAATTGTTCTACATTAAAAAAACTCCCAACATTTGATTGTTTAAAGTCTTGTCCTCAGATTATTAGATAGTAACCTACCCCCAACCCTTCCACAATATGTAAAAAAAAAACCCAAAAACACTCATCTTAAAAACGCAAAATAATTAAAACCACAGATAAATAGGTAGATAAATTATCACTGGAATCCATTGAGTTACTCTGAGTGTCTCCTTCTCTAGTTACGCGTGGTAATAGTGGAAGCGCTGGGCCAGATGTCTCACATCATGACCACAGACAAGGTAGATCAGGAGCTGCCACGCCTCCTTCAGGCCATCCTCAGTCTGTACAAGCGCCACCAAGCGGATCCATACCACATCACCCAAGGCCTTGGGCTCATCCTGGCGGCCGCTGCGGGTACTGGAGCCAGCAGTCTGGAGATGCACCTAGACAACCTCCTCTCTACATTGTTCCCTCAGGTGACACTTAAAGTTGTATTCCCTGCTAAATGTTCCCTCAGGTGACCCTTAAAGCTGTATTCCCTGCTCAATGTTACCTCAGGTGACCCTTAAAGCTGAATTCCCTGCTAAATGTTACCTCAGGTCAAATTTTAGAGCTGTATTCCCTGCTAAATGTTCCCTCAAGTCAAACCTTAAAGCTGTATTCCCTGCTAAATGTTACCTCAGGTCAAACCTTAGAGCTGTATTCCCTGCTAAATGTTCCCTCAAGTCAAACCTTAAAGCTGTATTCCCTGCTAAATGTTCCCTCAGGTCAAACCTTATAGAGCTGTATTCCCTGCTAAATGGTCTATCAGGTGACCCTTTAAGCTGTATTCCCTGCTAAATGTTCCTTAAAGCTGTATTCCCTGCTAAATGTTTCCTCAGGTGACCCTTAAAGCTGTATTTCCTGCTAAATGTTCCCTCAGGTGACCCTTAAAGCTGTATTCCCTGGTCAATGTTCCCTCAGGTCAAACCTTAGAGCTGTATTCCCTGGTCCCTCAGGTGATCCTTAAAGTGGCTTTCCTTGCTAAATCTGCCTAAATGATTTCCCCCTCGATTCTTTCCTTTTTTATCCTTTGCACTGTGAGTGATTTGTATATTGAAAATGGAGGAAAAATAATATTTAGCTATATATATGAATAGACCACAAAATAGAAAATTGGCTGGTAACAACATATGTTATCTATGGACAAAAAACAACTTATGTTATCTATGACCTGCGTCATTAGGCTTCACAGGCTAGGTGCTAGAGAACTACCCTGCATTCCCCTTGCGAACTTGGCTGCATTTGATACTGCCCTAACCCACATTATCCCACTGTACAGCTATCAACAACACTAAAGCATGAATTCTCACTATGTAGCTCACACTTAGATGGTTTCTTTTGTAAAAGTATGATTGGCCCTGCTTGTTTAGATCATGACTAGTCCACTGAAGCAGGAGGCCAATTATTGAGATTATAACCGTCTTCGCTAGGCTGGGTCACTACTCTGCACCCTGTTTCTCCATACAACGCCCTGCCCCATCGGTAGCAATATTGGTGGGAGTGGGTCAGTGCTTGAGTCAATGACCCCTTGGGTCAATGACCAGATGCTTGACACAACAAGTGCTGATTTTTTTTGATTTTTTTTTGTTTGATTTTTTTTTTAGAAACGTTTATTAATCGATACACAAAATAATATGACAATATACAATCTATTCTTGCAGAGTACAGTGACATGTGTATAATTGGTAGGAAATGAGCCTCAGTTTTAACCATTTGAATGGTTAAATCTGGTTGAGTGGCTATTACCTTTTGGTTCGATAAACTGTGACTTGTTTATGCATGTAACAACACAAATAGAAAGAGAGTCGCTAAATTGGCTAATATTGGCTGCATGGAAGCTGTCCACTGCTGACCAAAAGACAAGTGTTAAAAATAGATTAACCCTAAAATGGTGGTGCGAACTCTCTCATACACTGGAAGTGTTTGACCCACTCCCAAGTAAATGTACAATTGTGGCAGGGTATAGACGCTGTCTAGGGAGGATGGATTAAAACAAGCCACAGTTTTCTCAGACTTTAGAAAGCAATGTTTTATGTGCACAAAACACAATGGATTCTTCATGCTTCAGTGTTTTTGACGACTGTAAAGTATCCCCTTGTTAAACTCCAATCTAATCTGGTCATTTACTATTAGGTTTCCAAAGATAAACCATGTTTGGTTCTACATTAAAAAATACCCCCAGCATTTAGTTGTTTAAAATCTTGTCCCCTGGTTATTAGATTATGATGCGGTTTATTTACTGCTGAGAAGGTCATAATTGGGATTATTGTTGTACAGTTCATCTTCTGTATATTGTTTCAAAAGAAATGCAGGGTCTCCGCAGGCCTGGAAAAGCTTTGAATTTGGTCAAATAAATTCAAGGCCTGGTAAAGCCTGAAAAATGGGCGTTTTGGTTGAAAGGCCTGAAAAATGGTCATATGGGCCTTGAACCCTATTGGAATCTATTATATCATGGCCTTAACACTTTTTGAAGGTTCTCAGTTTCTTATGGTTGACTTTCCCCTGACCTGCCCCTCTCACAACATACACTGAGTGACTTTGATATATAATCTGAATAAAAAGCTTATACAGCATTGGCCATTAGTAACAACAACACCTTGGTCCATTATAAGGGTTCTGAAAATCAATGAAATGTGCCTGAAAAAGCTTTGAAAAGGCTGGAATTACTTCTGACCAAAAGTGCGGAGATTCTGACCTGTCATAATAATGCTTTCATCTGGTCCTTTTCTACTTACCTGTATTTTTATACCTGACCCAAAATACTGTCCTGTTTATTGTTTCCTGTTTGTTTTTGTATCATGTCATGTATCCTTATCCAGGTGTATATTTATGTGGTAGTTTGTACTATTTCTACCGTCCAGTCTGTGCGGTAAATATGTATGACAATACCAGAAGTATAAAGGATCACTTTTGCATTTTCATTTGGTATTTTTTTTATTTGATATTCTATATATAACAAACTCTGTAAACCTGCATTCTGGGGCAAGTGAAAAGCCCTATTGCTGGGACTTGAAATACCCAGTATAAATAAAAGCTTTAAAAAAAAAGTGCAAATTATCACCAATGGCCAGCCTGAATCTTTGAGTGACCTCATTCCAAAATAGATCGAGCTACCTGTGGTTACATCACCCCAGAAGCTAGCCAACTGACCCTCATGACCCTGCATTTCTGTTGGCAGTCATTTATTTTTCAAACTTTTTTTTTACCTAAAAATTATGTTTAAAACCATAGATCTGATAGAACTGAACCTTTCCTAATAGAATTATAGTATTATACTACCATCTATGATAATGGAAAAGGTAAATTGTACTTGAGGTAAAAGTAGAGAGCATAGCCACTCTAATATGTCGACTTTATTCCAGTGTTCAATATGACCAATTACAATGAATTTCAACTGTAGATTTTAAGTTGGGGTGCCTAATCATTAAATAACCTAACTTTAAGTGTTTATAAATGCCCTGAATTTACCCCCACCTCATAATATATTTGGGGAATTTATAATGGTAATTTTTAGTACGAATTGTAGACAAATATATAAGGTACATTACCGTTAGAGGTACAAACCCAATAAATCCTCTGAACTTAATGAAAAAGTGAGCATTTTTTTCTAATTTAAACATCGACTAACTGCGACATTCAAAGCTATATTTGTGCTCCCTTTGTGTCCCAACAGATTTCACAAATTTAATATTAAAGACTTTAAAGAACTTAACTGACCAAAATGTTGCTGTATTTCTTGTTGACCACACTTGTCTTGTGACCTGGACCAAGCTTTGCATTCTCTCTCACGTGTGACTATTTCTATCCTGTAACATTCTATCAGGTAGTTCACGTGGATAACCCATTGTCTGCATTTTTCCCTCAGGTAAAATAATATCCCGATACCTTCTCTGTGGTAGAATAAATCTCAACTCAGTCTTGCCAGGGTCTTAATTCCACCTTGCTAATTCGGCTACTGACAACTGTCGTCTCTCCCACTCGTAAATGCTGAATGAGATAGATATAGACTCTTTTTGTGGTTGTGTAGATCATTGATGTTTTGTTGCACATGCATCTCAATGTTGTTCTGGGTTTGTTTATTCACAGCCTCCCTAGGCTGGGTCACTACCCTGCACCCAGTTTATCCATACAAGGCCCTGCCCCGTCAGTAGCAATATTGGTGGGTGTCGGTCAGTGCTTGGGTCAATGACCCAGATGTTTGATCAGACAGGTGCTGATTGGCTGTATGGGAACTGACTAAATGCTCAATGCTAAAAATAAATGCACCTGAAAAACATGCTGCATGCTGTCTACCCACTCCCATGAAATGGTTGCAGGTAGGATTGGAACAGCACACTGCCTAGGGAGGATGGTTATTAAGAAATTTACTTGAATGTATTATCAGTAGTGGTCTGTCGTTATTGGCATACATCATATAATTACAGTAGTGGTTACAAAGATTGTGTATGCGTGAAGTGAAGTCACCTGAAAATGTACAATTCACCTTCATCAGTCATCTCAAATAAACAAAAATGAAGTTCAAAATGCAATTCAACATAACTGAGCTGACTTTTTTATCAACGCAGTACCAAATATACTCAGTTACTAATATACTCAGATACTAGTATTTATCATTTTTAAGCTAAATCTATCTGAATATACTATATGTGTAGAGCTGGGGATTGTGCATTTTCTAAAGACCCAATGCCCTATGTCCCTTCGTAGCCTACCCTTGTGATGGAATTCTGTTTAAAAAAGATGAATCCTAGCAATAAAACGATATGATACTAATGGCAATTTTATTTCCATTTTCATAAGTTTGCACAACAAAGCCTTATTGAGCCCTTTAATAACGGGAAATAATGGACAGACATGCGAAACTTGTTAAATTATTCTGATCTCAAGAGTCAAGTAAGATATGAAAATGTGAAATAATGGGAGAATGTTGGTTATTCTATAGCCCTTGAAGCCCATCTTTACAATCAAAATATTATTTTGGTATGAAAATATAGTTAAAAGATACAAGGTTGTCTATTTAGTGTGGAAATTGTGAGCCAAACTGGCCTTAATTAAGAGTTGGTCGCATTACCGAGATGGTTTTTATGTGGGACTCCACTGTATGCGTAATTCAGTTCTCTGGTAGACAAGCGTTGTTAAGAGCATCGTTTTTCAGAAACATCTAAATTCATGTTTCCACAGATGTGCCAACCAGTAGACTACAACAACCCAATGACCGTCAAAAATCACAATGAACTCTTGAGGTGTTACACAATTTTAGGTGAGTTTACCAATATTTCTATGTTTATTCAAAGAATACCTAACAGTAAATACAACCCATACAAATTATAAAAATTATAACATGGTGACATGAGTTCAGCTTTGATTGAGAGTAGCCTGTGCCATACTGCTGACAGCTGCTGGTGAATGGAATGAATTAACCAGTTTAAGGTTTTTTTAGACATCCCAGTCTGCAGGTCCGGTCTGTGGGTCCGGTCTCCAGAGATGCGCTTGAAAACTTGATATATGTATTACCACAGTAATACACCACAATAATAATGAGTGGTGGTAGGCAGCGGTTTGTGGATTTGTTGAGGTGAAGTATTAATAGAGGGAGTAGGGTGTCATAGTACAGATGCAGTACATAATACAATGCTAACTTGATTAATGATACTTGATTGTATACATTACAGCTGGGCAGTACTCAGGGAAGCTGGTGCCCTACCTCCTGCAGAAGCTAGAGGGAGGCAATGAGCGCACACGTGTGGCCACTGTGTCCATCCTACGTCACCTCATCAACAGTGTGGATGCTGTCCTTGAGGATAAGAAACAACACATACTTGTTGGTCTCAAGATTCTGCTTAATGAATCTAGCAATAAGGTAAGCATGACCTGATATACTACTCTCAAGTTTGTTAGCCTATGAGCAGTTCAAAACATGAGCAGTTTGTGTAAATGTGTGTCAAGGTACCAGACAATATCAGTTACTCCCCCCCCCCCCCTTCCCTCCCCCAAAGAAAAATAGGTGTGTTTTTAGTTACCTACCTACCTAGAAAAACGTTACCCCACATCGAAATCCTTTGCCCATGCGTAATTTCTATTGGATTCTTTTCATTTTTGGAAGTTCCAAATCAAAAATCTCTCCTATAAGGCTATAAGCTCTATGCGCTCCCTTTTTCAAAATTCCCTAAAGTACGTCTAACCACTTCCTTTTCAAAAAAACCCTGAAGTATCTCTATCCACTTCCTTTAAAAAAACGTGAAGTACCTCTATCCGCTTCCTTTTTAAAAAAACCCCCTGAAGTACCTCTATAAACGTCCCTTAAAAAACCCTGAAGTACCGCCCATCTGCTTCCTTTTCCAAAAGCCCTTGAAGTACCTCTATCCATTTCCTTTTCTAAAACTCCCTCTCTCCACATTACTCAAACAAATCCAAGTATAGTAAAGACCCATGGATAGTAAAGATATACCATCCAATTTACAATAATTATGTAATATAGCTGGATAGTGCAGGTAACCTCACATAAAAGCTATTGTAATATTAAAGAAAAAGTGGTATAGAACAGAACGTTTATTGAAGATTAAAAACTAAATACCAAAGTAGGTGGTGCATGAAAATTCTATCTTATAGAGATCCCCCCCTATGCTGTAAAGCAACCCATACATTAGCTATTTGGGTTCTAGCCTCAGGGAATGACATCAACAATTAAATGTGTGAGTTAAAAAGAAAACCAGTCCCATATTTGAAGATATTAGATAATCAAAAAATAATGATTCGAAAATGAGACAAATGTGAAAAGGCTGTCTGCTCTGAGACTTGACCTCACAATGTCCAATTTGAAAGTCCCTAACCACTTGACCAATGAGCATGCACATAAACACTAGGCATACCCATTGATACATCACATTTTAGCTTTACTTTAATCTGCCATTCTTGTCATGGTGATTGAGGAAAATGGGGAGAATGAAACATCCATGAAGTCCCCTATGTCAGTCGAAGGCGATTTAATAATTCAAATTAGTCATTAAAGTATATATCTTACATCTGCAATTTTTTCCCACAATATGCCAATTAATGCAGGACATCTAGCACAGCACGTTTTCTGGAGGGTTGGGTTTAACGGGTTAATGAGATGAATGTGATATGAGACAATAATCATGATATACATATATGGCCATATCCACCAAATTGACGACTTTTGATGTCAGCTCCAGAATATCATATGTAATGGCTTTGAGCAGTTAAACATCACAATATATGATTATTTTGGCTATAATTATTTGAGAAATAAGTGAGGAACTAAGTCTGAAGGTTTTTTCCCATTGGGAAAATTGATTTTTTTTGGGAAAACTGACAATCTTTTAAAAAAGTGCAATCCCACACCCAATTTTCGTAGTTATTCATATCATTGATATTTTAAAAAACGAGCTACAGCAATGACCATTAAACAATTTTAGAATACATGGAGAAGGTATAGGGAATATATTGGAGGAAAGAAAAATTCATTTTTTATTTTCATTTGCCAGAAAAAAATGAACAAACATTTGGGGTAGCCTTTGTCTTGTTGGGACACCCCCCATTTTTAACCATCAAAATACTAGAAAAATAATATATAATACATCCTTAATGTGTTTAATCTGAAGAAATACTAATTTTTCATATATTTATTTTGAAAAAATTGATTAAATTCCTTGAAGTCACTGATAATATGCTTGATTAGCAATCTCTTGTGTTTTGTGTTGATAATTTCATTATGCAGAGGGCCAAACTGTTCATTGTCGCGTCAGGGGGACTGTCCCCCTGACGCGACAGGGGTGGGGGGAGGGGGAAGAAGGGGGTGGGGGGGGGGGGGAGGTGGGAGATTTCTACATATATTCAGCTAGTATAATTTTTTTTTGTGCTAGTTTTGGGCAGGAGCAGGGTACCTTGCATTTTGGCTCATATAATTCTATTTGGATCGAATTTTGATGTCCAGAATCTCCCGATTTCAAATCTGTCACCTACTACTCTATGATCATTGAGGAAATTTAATTATCAACGTTTGAAAAAAAAAAGTAAAAAATATCAAATTTAATCAAAATTAAATTATTTTGCTCGAAATATGCACTATGCTTGTAAAATTTTGATGGAACATAAACTTTATAAGTGGAATAAATTTATAAAAAAAAATTTATTTTGACTGCTAAAGGTCATATTCAGAGGTCAAAGGTCAAGGTCACAGGTACATTTTGAGGTCCAATTTTCGAGAATTTTGTCATTTTTGAGGCATAATTTCCTCTGCATGTAAAAAATAAACCAAGTGAGATAATGGTTCCAAACTTTCAGGTTAACTACTAGGGCATATAGGCTATATGTCCACCAAATCTCAAACAGAAAAAATTATTTTATTTTTTTCATGATTATGAGGCCCTCAGAGCTGAAAAGTCGTCAAATTGGTGGATTTGACCATATATATATATGTGTGTGTGTGTGTGTGTGTTGGTGCACCTTACTAGTAATAAAGCTTCAATGAATCTATCAATGAATGTGTGCAGGTGAAGAAGGAGCTGGCACAGACGGTGATGGCAATGAGTCACCACGGGTACCTGGAGCTGGACGGTGGACTGCTCATGGTGGAGTTTATTGTGAGGCAATGCTCCGTCACCGTGGATCCTCAGGTAGATGTAGAGTCTATATACAAATAAATAATGATTAATAATAATTAACTTTGTTAATATACCTTGTAGCACTGATCATTGCTTTCCTTTTTTTCTTTTCTCTTTCTATGACATCTGTTATATTGCATAGTCTTTCTCTCATGGAATAGCATACATAACATTTTCTGAAAGTCAGGAAACAAATGAAAAGATTTGCTTCATGTAGATATTTATTTTCTCTATTGTTTGGCCTGAAATGTAGCCCTTTTGAATAGTGATAAATCCTGAATAAAGATATTTCAAACAAAACAAAAATAATTATATCTAAAAATGTATCTAATACCAACAAATATGATTGTAGGTTTGAATGTGAATACTGTAAGTGAGATTTGGATTAATTTCATTTAGGGCGATTACATCTGATATCCTTGTAATTTGCTATAACATATTTTGCAATAGGTGAAACGACCAAATGATCCAGAGTATGTTAGTAATGAAGCATTGCGTGCCATGTGTGAGAATGTGCTTCAACTAATGAGCACGACTGTGGACAACATGGATGCTGTAAGTATTATTTTCTACCTTCTTACTCAGGCATCACCCTCGAGATGGGTGAGGTCGTCAGAAATTGTACAATAGGCAGCTCTATACATTAAGTCAATTGACCTCTCCACTAGCGGGTCTATGCTCATGTGACTCCATGTGGTACAACCTCAGACAAACAGACCCAACACTGACCACTGTACAGCATTAACACTGCCTGTCTGGAGGTTATCTAATGGGGATGGACCTTCGATGCTTGTGGAGATGTTAATTCTGCTAAATTAGGCTGAAATAGAAATGTCTGAATATATTTGTTATTGCATTGATTCACAAATCTGCTCAAGTGATTTTATTAGTTAGATGTTCAATGGGATGTTCAATGATGAATCTAGAACATTGGCATTATTCTTTCCCGTCGATCATCCACGCCTTTCTTTTACAGGAGCTATTTTTTAAAAAAATTCTTTTATTCACCACTATTTACATGATTGTAGTGGTCCTATTTATGTCCTAAAAATGGACGAACCCCTAAGGTATGAGTTTGTTTTTTTGACTGTCGCGATCAGTTCGAACTGGTGCAGATGCTATTTTTTACACACTGGAATTATCATACAAATCTTTTGGAACAGTAGATCTAACTTGTTTATCCGGAGGTGCAGTTCGGATCAACCAGACTGCACCTCCAAACTGTACCTTTCAAACTGCTCACATGTGTAATAATAGTCTCTAACTATATGTTTGCATTATTACAGGTGTTGTGGCCGTACTTGTTGGAGTTTCTAGTCCCTGAACAGTACTTTGATGCCATCGGGGCTCTATGTAGATGTGTAGCCGCTATTGGCCAGAAAAAAAGAGAGGAAAAGGCTGAAGACTACCTAGTGAACTTTACTGAAGAAGGTAAGCTGATAAAAGAAGGAATTAGAGTAGTAAGTTATGGATAAGATCGAACTTTATGTACAGATAATTGGTATGGACAAATGAGGTATGACCAATGTACTCTACTGTTGAACACCTCTATACTCTGTGCACCTCGCTATTAAGGACACTTTGAGCCATTTACTGTGCATTTTCCTTATCATTATACATTATACATTCACTATTCCGGCCATGGGAGCCTGGTAATGGACTAGGGCTTTCCTGCTGGGACTATTTTCTGCTCAAATTTAGTGCCGCTGAAAAATGAAGTATTTGACCTAAAAACAACATTAGTCATGTAAAGTAGGCAAGTATAATAATCAACTTATAGCAATTGTTCGCCGTGTGGACACAATATAGAACTTGATCTACAGCGTAGGTATATTGCAGTCACCCTTCAGGTGTGTGCTGTATTCCTACACCCCTGATCTTGTTCTTTATTTTCCCGCCAAGCTCTGAAATCGTACCTTAAGTGCTAATAGTGACACCACCTCACTCCGGACACCTTGCCATTATGGACAGTTGAGCCACTTTGCCATTGTGGACAGTTGAGCCACCTTGCCATTATGGACAGTTGAGCCACCTTGCCATTATGGACAGTTGAGCCACCTTGCCATTATGGACAGTTGAGCCACCTTGCCATTATGGACAGTTGAGCCACCTTGCCATTATGGACAGTTGAGCCACCTTGCCATTATGGACAGTTGAGCCCCTTTGCCATTATGGACAGTTGAGCCACCTTGCCATTATGGACAGTTGAGCCACCTTGCCATTATGGACAGTTGAGCCGCTTTGCCATTATGGACAGTTGAGCCACCTTGCCATTATGGACAGTTGAGCCCAGCCCCTTGGTGTTCGTTATTGAGAGATGTTACTGTATACACATATCCAAAAGGAAAGTATGACCTGTTGATCACGAATCAGTTATTGGTTAGATTTATATTGACATTTATTCTATTTTGCTTCAGTGAACATCCCTAAGCCGACGGAAATATTTGCCAGATTGCTGGTGAGTATGAGAAAATAACTTAACATGTTTTACAATGTCATGTTATTATATGAGACATAACATTATCTCACGTTGACACATAAAGAGGCCAACTGTCCACTGGCCACAGCTATAGAAACTTATTATAATATGAGCACGCTATTTGTTAATGAGTGCTTCCTCTAACGCTTATGTGTGGTTTAATATTGCCAAGCAATTATTGATCAAGTTACACAGTATTGTGGCAAGAAGGCTATGAAGGATAGTCACTCGGCTTGATCAAGTACATACAATACTATTATTATCAATATATGTTTATAAATAGTTATGTTCCCTCCTAATTTAGGCATATATAGATCTAAATATAGACAAAGTCAAGGTCAAGTGTCCTTTTGATATAATGATATAATTCCTCCCTAAATCATGTCTTATTTATTGCCATTTACTTTAGACTGTCTAGATAAAGTATGTTAGTTGCTGTTTTAGTAGATCGTAATTTATAATACTTGAATACATATGTTTTATTCAACACTTATATTCAAGTTTGTTCTTAAGTATTATGTCAAGTGTTCAAGTAAGACTCATGATATGTTACTGTCACCAAACCTTAAGTTGGAAAATATTCCCGTTTCACTTATGATTAACATGGAACTTAAATAATGCTTGATGTAATTTTGAGTTGTAATTCCTGTTTGATATAATTTTACTTCTCCCACGCAGTACAGAGCCTTTTGGTGAAACATTTTAAATACACATGAATTCTTTTTGGTGAAACTTTCATTTCAAATATACTCTTCATTTAGGTGATGTCAGGCCAACCTTTTAATCTTAAGGTATATATCCATAAGGCATTTAATGTGCTTACTACCAATTTAAAGCACCTTTATGCGTAATGTTAAGTTGCCTATAGGGACATTATGGCTTGAGGGGGCCAGGAATTCTGGTATCTAGTTGTTTGTTATTGGGTATAATTGTAGCTGCATGTATATTGCGGTGTATTGTTGTAGATTCTTCATCAAACTGTATAATGGTGCTTGGTGTTTGGACTATACTCTGGCCAAAAAATGTGTTTCCAATTTATAGTAACTGAAAACTATGTAGGGGGAATAGTAACTTTTTAAAATTTTGTTTAGGAAACCACCTTTCAGGAACTGAATGTCTTATTTCCTAAAGTTCTATAGTAATTCTAAACAAAAGAAATGTTTCTTTTAAAGGTTTTCTGGTTAGGCAAGATCAATTTTTTTAGGTGGGGTAAGGTTGATTTTAGGTGGGTGGGTGGGTGGGGATCGCATCTACTTCTTATGCCTCTTCGTACACAAATCATTCTACCATAGATACTTTCCTCTTTGCGACAACCTGTATAGGTTTTCCTAATCCCATGCTAGTTTACATTTTTCTGGTGAATGTAATGAATGTTTTTATCCACTTTGTAATTATATGAATGCACATGCGAAATGGACACATAATACATGATTTGTTACAGAACAATAAGTCATAAGTCGCAAAATTGATATTTTCAGTGTTTTATACACAAAAGAATGTAGGAATGTTCTCATTTGCAGTTTAAGTTGTATGAATACATGTACCAAAGTTTAAGACTGTAAATAATAAATATATAGTTGCGTTTCATCCTATAGAGTATATTTAGCTACTTTACTAGTACTTGTCTACCAAGAATTATTGGAAACCTTTTTTTTTAAGCATAAAAAAAAATCAAACATGAAATATAGAAATAATTTTTAGATTTACTAAATGTTCCTTTATTGGAATCCACTTGATATCAGCTTTTCAAATATGATGGTATCTCAAAATCAATTTTTTGACTCATTTCCCTTTTCTGTGACATATCACATGTGTGGTAGTTGTAACTTATTATCACACTAGTGTGATAATGGCTCAGCAGCTTATATTTAGTACAAAATCTTCATGTTAACCATTAAGTAGTGTACTGCATGTATTGTCTTTTAATTAAAATTATTTTAAGCATATGCAAATAATGAAACTGTTAACTAACAAGTTGGTTGAAGTAGTTTGAATATCTAAACGATATTCTAAGCAACTGAAACCAACTCGTTAGTTAACCTGTATAAATGTCAAAATTCGTCCTATTTGTGGTATGTGTGATGCATGCAAACAAAAAATAGTGCATGCCTTTCTCATGTATGGCACTAATAATGTTTTCATCCATATAGGAGAAGATACAGTTATATACAAAGACGCCCATAAAAGACATACAGGCTTGTTTCATCACTCACCTTTTTCTATATAGGTGATGTTTGGGAGACCAACTGGTGGACATAACCGTGGGGCGTATGTGCTAAACGCTCTACGGGCGCTATCAGCCAACATTGACCCTAACATAGTGGAGTTGTGGGATACTGTTATACCAAAGATGGTTCACTACTTTGAGGAAAACATGGAAGAGCCTGAGAAGTGGTCGCAGAAGAACTGGGAGGATTTGGTACTAAAGGTGAGAAGCACCTTTCTCATGCTCAAGATCACATAACTGTTTACTAAAGTTATAGACAACAACCCAAACGCATGCCCCTATGTGCCTCCTGGTTGAGTTATAATAGCCAGTGGTCATTACAATAGGAATGTACTAGTAGTTAGCGGTGTTCCACCCCCAAATTCATTGCCATCATTTTCACGCAGGTCCTTTTACTGCCATGATAAATAAACAGTTTCTCTCTGTGGGAAGTATAATCAGGCTCATATTGATGCAAAAACCACATCTGCCAATGATGACACTCAATGTAAACAAAAAGGATGTTGACCATCCATCTCATACTCACTCATTTGTTGCAGGATGTATTGGTAAAATAACCGTTATTTTCGCCCTAGGAATCTTTATTTTTGTTTTTAGGACCTTTAAACCTTTAAACTTTAAGGCCTTAGGTTGCCATGGTCCCTGGTTACATAACTTATCTGATGATCTCCTTATTCTTTAGATCTATAACGTTTCTCACTGCTTTGCCTTGTCTCACTCACTGGATAGAATATACATTCATTAATTAAAGTTTTTTTAGTAAATTTATTCTAAAATTAATTATGACTACAGCCTGCCCTAGCCTCCTGTGATATCGATAGATATTGTAGTACTTGGCAGTTTTCTGTTGTCTTGTTTTTATTTCTATAGTAAATATACTTACAGGAATTGGACAGAGGCTTCTGTTCCAGTAGCAATAGCCATGTTCCAGTGCATGTGGGGAAAGTATAACGTAATATATAAAACATATGTTGTCCTATAAGTCCTTTATTTTTCTTACAGCTACTTTCCAAGACATTGGACCAAATAAACGAGGAAGACTGGACTGAGAGTTTGGGGGAGGCCCTGGGTCGCCAGGTTCCACATTATTCCAGCCTGCCCGAGGAGAAGAACTTCTCTTTCAAGGCTCTTGGAATAGTGATGAGAAAATCCAACAAGAAGGACTTTGTGTTGAAACACATGGATATCATCTTTGCTAATGTTAAACACAGCAATGAGCATGAGCGAGAGGTACGTTGCCTGTTGTGTCAGGTCATCAGAAAATGTACAATCGGCAGCTCTACATATTTTGTATATTCTGCTAAGAAATATAAATAGTTCAAAAAGTATACGAGTATATTTGGTTTTGGTTTTGCATTGATTTTGAAGATCTGTTCGGTTATGTAGAACTGTATTTTAAACCTAATTTTTGTAGTTATTTGAGAGGATTAGTGATGGTGAATTGTACATTTTCTGATACTCCAACCCTGTTGTGTGGTTTCACCACTCACCTTTCAAATCAAACCCTACCTACCTACCTACCTATGTATAAAATCTGGTTTTACTATCTGATAAATGGGCCTTCAAGAACTGAAGTAGGATGTTATGTAGCTTGAAATTTAACTGACACTTTTACATCCTAAATGTAAATTTTGTCCAACTATACATTACTATTGTTTCAATATGATAATTATTGTAGTAACGAGTGGAACTGGTTTAAGCTGATGCCACCATGTGTTCTACATGAAGAAATAAAAGAATCAAGGTATCACCTTGAAACTTTCAGGAAATAAAAACTTTAAAAAGTAATCAATCAAACAAATTTGATGAAAATAAGTACCATGGAAATAATCTCGCACCCGGTGGAGTTTGTCAAACGCCACATCTGACTTCATTGTGCAGTCTCGTCAAAATCTAAAAACTGAAATCATGTGGATTGTTGCATTTTGCAGGGTGTTGCCATGGCTATGGGCTTTGTGGCCGCGGCACATCTGGATAACGTTCTTGTTAAGTTAGAGTTGGTGGCTAGAAATGATTCTGGAAAGCGATCATCTGGCCTATTCAGCTTCATAAAGGTAAGTTTACCATTGATCTAATGAAACCCACTTGTACTGGGTCAGAAATTTGTAATTGCAAAAATTGTAAAAAATAAAAAAAAAACCTGTCTACATACCAAATACAATAAACCTTTAAAATATATCGTTTCAGAAAATTATCTTTATAGATACTTTTTTGCGGTTCAGTTGAATAATAAAAAAATATCAATATTTACACTGATCTCCTTTGATAAGGGGATATAATAGATATGGTAGTCAATGGAACACTGCATGAGGGGATACACTAAGAAGCATGGGTCCCACCATAATACTGTCATTACAACCAAGCCCTTGCATGTACATTTTCAAAATATTGGCTGGTTCCTAAAACCGTCCTTTATTTTATATATATTTTGAATTTTGAATTTCCATCAAAATAAACAGGAAATAGAAGATTAGTCTTCTGCCCTGAAGGTTTGACAGACGACCCTACAACTCAACATTTAATTGATATATATACATTTTCTGATTAATTCTACTTCTGTTGTTACATAGTTTTAAATGATTTGTAATTAGTACATCAATGTGAAAGACCAATTGATGGAAAAGCTTTAGTTTGGAAAAATGAATTCAAGGCCAAGAAAACAGTGTTAACCAGAGCAATGGAAATTGATGATCCAAGCAAATGATGAGGGAGGTCGGTTCTACCCTGGAAATTTTGTGAACACATACTCTTTAAATGTAAACATCTTCTGATACATTTTACCAGGATTCTGTGGGTCGGTCTGAAATAGATGAGAAAACCAAAGCCACTCTGATCCTGAGCTACGGCTATGTGTGCGTCTTCGCCCCTCACTCCATCATCGCGTCCCGTATAGAAACCACTATACTCAAGGCCATCTCACCCCACTTCCCAGTAGTTAAGGTAAGAAGCCATACACCTCTCTCTGTATATAATTATATAAACATCTATATTATATATATCTTTGAAAAACATATCTTAATTATATGATTGCTCTTCTCATCTGTTTTGCTTGATCTCTGTCTGGGTCACCTCTATTATTTACAGATTGTTTTTGCTTGGATTCTCTTGTGTTTGCTAAAAGTTTCCTTTTTACAAAAATAAATCGGTGTATTAATAATTTTGTATACTGCATTGTAAGTTCTAAATTTGTGTTAAGCTATTCTATATTAGAAGGAATTGAAATATGACTTTTATTATGTTATGACTGACGTTTAGGGGTAGTCTCCATGATACCTGACCCTGTATGTCAACTTTAGTAGTCTGTTTATGAATCCATACACTGCCATTTATTATGGTCTTCTCTCCCTCTAATTCTTAACTTGACAGAAAGAAAAAGATCTTTACAGACAACCCCAAGTTGTGAGTGATAAACCTAAGATCATTTGATTAGTAATTCTGTATTTCTGCTTGGACAGTGGAAAAATATTTGTTCATACCAGGAAGTTCATGCCATAGCGTGATGTAATCAATGCTTATGGCTGTCTGTGGCCCATCGAAAGCAATAACTTTCTGACATCTGACAAAATCTGGTGCATCTCCTTGATAGCCACTATCTCATGTTCCCTTTACACGTGTTATGCTCAGTTTGTAAGGGGCATATCATGTGTGTAGACAGTTCCAGGGTCTCCGTGGGACCTGAAAAAGCCTTGAATTTGGAAAAATGAATTCACGGTTCGGAAAAGCCTGGAAAATGGGTTATTTGGTTAAAGGGCCTGGAAAATGATCATATGGGCCTTGAATCCTATTGGAATCTATTATATCATGGCCTTGAAACTTTCGAAGATTCTCAATAGACTCAGAGTAGACAATGGAACTTATATTTCAAACTGATATTTATCAACTAAAGGTCCATGTCATTTCATCCTCCCTAGGCAGTGTCACTGCTCTGCACCCAGTTTCTCCATGCCCCATCAGTAGCAGTATTTGTGGAAGTGGGTCAGTGCTTGGGTCAATGACCCAGATGTTTGACAAGACAGGTGCTGATTGGCTGTATGGAAGTTGACCACAACTGACCAGTGCTAAAAATAAATGCACCCGAAGGCATGAAGCAAGCTCTCTCATTGTCTGGAGGTGTTTGACCCACTCCCATGAATATGGGTGCAATTGTGGCAACAGGGTGTAGATAGGAGAGAAACACACACTGCCTAGGGAGGATGTGTCATTTATGTCTGTTTGTATCTTCGAGTGTTAAAATTTCCCTCGCCCATTGATTGCCTATATTCAGCTCAGCTTACATTTTAGTAATGCAATTGTTTCTATTCTTAAATAGATGTAATACTGAATCCATAATGCAAAGTAGCCCAGTTGAAAACTCTGCACCATTTTTCGAAATTTAGGACACCATGGAATATTTGGTTAATAACTTGGACGGCCTTTTACATAAGTTATTGAGTATATCTTAAATGGCAAGATTCCCCTTTACTTAGTTATCTCCCGGGGTTTTGTTTGTGCCTTGCTCTAGAATAAGTTATCAGGATTTTGAAAATTGTAACTTAGTATGATGAACGATAGATATATTTAGAGGCATGCAAATGTACATACATGTTTTACTTGAACCGTTCCTTATTTGAATTGTTTTTTCACTTGAATATGCACGTATTTTATTAATAATATTATTTAATTAGATTGAATTGGGAACAAGGATTGATTTGGTGGCATAAGAGGTAGATTTATCAATTGTAGGACACATCTAATCTAAGATATGACTATCAAGTACAGTTTGATTATAGTATATTTAGATATTTAAAATCAGGAATGTGTAATATATGAACAGTATAAGGCAACCAAGTGTGACGATGGCAGATAGTGATTTAAAGCAATCAAGGCATGCACTTGCACCAATGTGTTGATCAGAAATAAACAATCTCCATAGACTTAGCATTGCAAGCATAGATATTCACTCTATACATCGCCCCATTACATGTTTAAGGGTTCTGGTAGTCATAATCAAAATGTTTTGGCGCCATAGATGGAGATCTGAATTTCTTTGAGTGATGAAAGAACAGTGAATAACGATGTTCACAATGCTAAGCCTATGGGAGTTTTGTGCTTCCTGTCAACAAACTGGTGCAGTGGCGTGCCACTAAAACTCATTGTAGCTGTCTACTTGCACTCCCCATTCCCCTGCTTCTGCTGATAGCGTAAGGCTGAGGGGGATGTTATTTTATGATGTTCAATGCATCCGAGGACATTTAAACAAGTGCCTACAAGTCTTCATGCAATTGAAAGGCGTCTAATTTCTTTAGAACTACTTGAGATAAAGTCAATCCTGTCTCATGGCTTCATGCTATTGGTGAGTTTCTAATGGAGTATATCTCTTGCCTTGCTGTGACAGGATATCTGTGTGAAGCACGCCCTGATAGAGACAACTGAGATGATAGGCCGCACCATGCACCCTGAGCATCTCATGACTCAGACTCTCTTCACGCAGCGTGGTGAACTTCTCACTCACATGCAGGTAATAGTATTATTTCACTCTATTGTATTGTAATAGAAATGTAAGAAATGAAAGGGACCATATGAAATGTATTGATAATAACGAAATTGTCACATGTCCACTGAGGATTTACAAATTTAAATTTAAATAAAATATCTAAGTATAATAATGATAGTATAATACTACTTACTACTATAAGAGTATTGTTTGAAATATTTTGTAATCATCATCTAAGATGAAAATGCTGTATGAAAAATTGTCTTGATCTAAAATTCTATACAAACTGACTATGACTGAAAATTGCTCACCTTTGTCTAGGAGCATGTAAAAATACCCTATTAAGAAGAAGAAAAATTGCAATGGTATCTCAGTATCTCTTATGCCAAACCTATGAAATAAATCATTCATGTATGCATTGCAAAAGTATTGGACTTTTTTTCAGAACTACCTGAAAATGGAACCTCATGGAACCCTGACCTCTGAAACCAGATCTCTTGCTCTGAATGCCTGTGCCACTCTTGTGTATCCTTTTTTTTACAACTTGGATTTGTCAGATGAAATTCTTATTTTATTAAGCATAAGAAATGGCTCAAGGTCACCTTAAGGTACATTGATGACTCGTTACTCTTGTCTCCTTGTGTATGCAAGCTTGAGTACATCCTTTTTAATTCACCAATAGAAATATTTATTAAACATTAAACATTATTATGTTATAGTTGCTGAAAATTAAATATATATGAAGACATTCTTTCAGGTTTTTTAGTTTTTTTCTAGTCATAAATCATGATTGTCTATAGATATTGAGTTAATTTTCTGGAATTAAACTTCCTTGACTTGTTGTTCAGTAAATTGGCTCCAGTGCTGTCTGAAGAGTCCTCCTCAGAACTACTGAAAGCTGCCCTTGATTCCACCATGTCCTTGCCACTAGGTGGCAGTGCTAGCCGGAAGACAAAGGAAGAAACCTATGAAGAGCTTGTTCATGCTGAGACACTGATGAAGGACGTCACTTCCGGTCTTGAGAGTCTCATTAAAGAGTTGCTTCTCAAACAGCCTACCCCTGATGGTCTGGAGAATGTATTCAAGGCAAGATACGAAACTTACATCTCTATTTCATAAGCATTCATTTTAGAAGCACTCACGAGGGCATTGAGCTGACAGCCTGCTGCAAAGTAACTGATTACCTCCCTCCCCAATCCTGGTGGGAAGCACCAGGCTAACGGCTGATAGTCAACTACCTTCATTGTTCATTTAAGGACTCTGGAAGACCTATGATTATCATAGATGGGGCTACCCATTTTCGGTCATATATATTCTTATGTACTTAAATGAACAATAGTTAATAATGCCCCCTGTTGAGATAATCAATTCAATCGATATGGACCTTTAAAGATTAAGGCCAATAAAAATATTTTTAAAACAATAAAGATGTTAAGCACCTGTTAATGGCCAAATTTATCGAACAATTCATTTTTATTCTGAAAAGAGTACTTGTCTACCTATAGTGCCCTATAGTTTGCAGTACCAGTATTTTGATGTGTGGTATAGTTTTGCCTTGATGGATACATAAACATGATAAAGTATATGATTTACTCCAGCATCTACACATATGGAGTGCTTCTAACATTGACTACGAGAGGGAGCGTGCCATGGCCCTATGTTACAAGCTTTTCACTCTCTACCTAGAGAACCTCCAAGTTGCTATAGGGGTAAGTTTCTTTGTGCTGCTCTATATGTATGATAATAAAAATAATATAAATTTCTTTGTCAAAAAGTTGGAAGGTACAGCACATCCAACATATGCCAGGTTCCCTAGTGAATGCCTGAGGGGGGGGGGGGGGAACAACCCCCAAAACCATAAATTTTCACAAATACAACACAATGATTAAACATTAGTCAAAGATGACCTGGGATTTACATAGTTCATTGTACATTTGTGGTCGGAGCTCTCTCGAACATTGAGCTGTACCACAAAGAAAAATAAAACCGTTACAACAACAACTCTCACACACTGGAGGTGTTTGACTCACTCCCATGCAAATGGGGCCAGTTGGGGCAGCATACGTGTAGAGAGGAGAGTAATGCTTTGTGCATACATATTGCCTAGGCTAGGGAGGATGGCTTGGTACAGTTAGTGGAAATCTTGCGTGGCAGCTAAATCAGAAAATGAATCTATATATATAGTGTAATAATCAACATTATTTTTCAGATGACAAACCATTTCTCTAACCTTGGCATGTTGCTTGGACGCTTGGTTCCACGGTGCACAGACCCACATCTTCCTGTCCGCCAGACGGCCATAGACTGTGTACAGATGGTACTGAAAATAGCCCTTAGGTACCAGGGTGAGTATTCATATCTCTTTTAAGATAAAATATTATTTAATTCATGTAAATCTATGCCTGGATAGACCCAAAACAGCGATTTCCTATCTTATCTTCTATTTGGGCCAAAATGGTCCTAATTATGGGTTGGCCATATTACCAACATGGTTGCTATCCAGGACTCTACTGTACTAATGTATGAACTTTTTGTACAGTTCAGAATTGCATATTTGTGAATGAATAAAATCATTCAGATATACTGAGATATCTGATTTATTTGACACTAGGCCATGGAGAGGACTATAAAGATGAGATGGTAGAGCAGATGCCAACACTTAGGGAAAGAGTAAAAAAGACGGACTCCACTACCCTTTTCAACGTCTCCAAAGACATAGGAAAAGTATGCTTTTATCGTTACTATTCGTGTCTGATTGTGGCTTTTTTTTTGTTCAACATGATTTAGGAATTGGCTCTGTAGAGGTATTTGGGGGCCTTAATAATACAAATTCAGTCTTTCCCCCCGAAAATTCTCACTATGACTTCCATCCCTGATTGGAGAGTGGAGATAAATCCCCTAAATTTGTATCTGGTAGATCCTTGTGATATATCCCTGAACTACTGTATATTCATCTCTTCCCATAGGGTGCACAAGTGTCATGGCGACGATGAGCAATTTAAAGTAATCGAGGCACGCACTCGCCCTGATCGGTTGACAGGAAATTAAAAAAAATAGACATATCCTTAGCATTGAATTATATTCACTGTCTTCATCACCCCATTAGAAGATTAAATATTGGCGGGAATGATTGAAATGTTTTGGCACAGAATATCTGGGTATCAGAATTCTTATGATCTCTTGGAGTGATGAAAGAACAGTGAATAACGATGTTCACAATGCTAAGCCTATGGGAGATTGAGCTTCCTGTCAACAAACTGGTGCAGTGGCGTGCATCTGAAGCTCACTGTAGCCGACTACTTGCACTCCCTATATGCACCATCCATGTCATCTGTTGTGTCAACAGTGTCTGTACCCAGTATTCATTCAAACAACCTGTGTCCTTTCATATTTATTGAAGTATATATATATATATATATATATATTTAATGGTCATAGTCAGATTAAAATAAAAATTCAACCGATTGATATCTCTGTATATTGCAGCTTTTTACACAATCTGCTAATGAGAAGGTTTGCAAAGTTAATTAATTTCCTCCTTGATATGTTTCGATTTTTTTGTCCACTATATTTAATAATTTGAGTAATAATCTGCCTTGTTTTTGGTGTATGCTAGCTCCGTTAGCCTGCTGATAGATTTTGTTTACGGTTTATGTACATTCAATTACACGATTTACAATATATTGCTTTGAAGGAAACAATGCATCAAAGCTTTGTAGTAAATCATTTAATTGTATGTACTTGTGCATGGCTCTTCGTTAGTCAATGTATACATTTTGAGAAGTGTTGATTTCAGACAGGCTTAAAGTATTCAAACAAATAAACAAGAGTGTGTTACATTCTCTTTAGAATTTCAAACAAACAATTAGGTGGTCAATATTCAAAATTGTATACAGAGAATGACCAAACAGAACAGTATACCCAAACAGTGTGTGCACAAAATTGTATTCGCATTTGGTTTGGCCACATAGATGAAACTGCACATGTGTTTAAACTTTATGAAAGGTGTAACTAAATGTTTTGTGGGTTAGTTTGACCTTTGTATCTGTAATCATCCCATACTGTCTGTAATTGATTATTATTATAATTAATTATTATAATTATCTAGCTTGAATACGACCTTACCTGTTGTATTGTGTATGCGTCTTGTATCCAGACGTGAAAATACTTGTACCTCATGTAGTGTAGTGTTGACGTTTTTATCTGTATCTATATTCTTCCCTGTGATTGCAAACATAGAATTTCATGTTAGCCAAAAGCCTGGTGTCCACTAAGCCGATTATCTAGATGGGCGGGGGGCGGGGGGCAGTTGAACGGGAGTCAGAGGGTAGTCAGGCCATGCAGTGGAGACGCATGATACATGAAAGCAGCTGACTGTCAAACATCCACCAAGTGTCTCCCACCAACATTGGATGAATCCAAATGTCTGGCTATTTTTCCATCTAACAATCAAATCCAGCGGGAGAAGAAAACCGCCCAGTGGACACCAGGATAAATTAGAGAGTATGAAATATCCATCCAAAATTGGATGCAGTCTGCACTTGGCACAAAATCTACAATTCCTAGGTGTCGCCAGGAGTCCTGCCCCTGGCAGTAATTTTAGGCCCACAATTAATGAACACAATACTTGTATGAGGAACAAAATATGAATATATAATAAGAAGATATTTCATTCCGTCATTAATCTCATTTGGTAGTCTTTTAGCATATCCTCATCCCATCACAATACCTCATCTAAGATCATCTAAACTCATATTTATTCTCCTCTTTTTTATTTCTTTTTTCTTCCATCAATGAAATGCATTGAATTTGTCTTAATCAAGTACTATATAATATATGTTCCCCCACACCTTACATTGTTATCTCAGAAACAATGAAAAAAACGCTTAATATAAGTGAAAGTACTATACTGTATCTTAAAGTGGCTAAGATAGTTAAAATGAGTAGTCATGGAATCGTGTGAAACTTTGTCAGTGTAATCATATATGATAGGTATAGCAATATCTGAAGTATTGAGTATCAGAATTGCGTTTTCATTCAATGATTAGTGAATATGTGTAATGAACCTAAACCCATGTCAAATCCATGAGGAAATGGCTTGGAGACCAGGAGGTACTGCCAGATTTAGCCCTGGGTGGCAGTAATGGAACTAATGCCCTTTGTACTCATCAGTGCCAACCTGGGGGTTACATAATTCCAGATGTCATCCCAACTGACAGTTTGAATATTGGATTGGAAAGCCAAAACGATTTTGCTCTCTATTTTACCACATATCTGATATAATATGAATGTTAGAGTTTTGATATCCACAGGAGTTATTTAGGAGGGTAAGGTGAACCAAATACTAGAAAATGAAGTAGAAATTCCGTTACTCGATAATCTAGCCCTCAACAGTGAGAAGTGTCACTTTAATTTACCATAAATACTAGTAACAAATTTTGTTTAAACAAATATTGATGGTATTTTGATTGTGACTGTTGCAGTTGGTGGGTAAGCTGCTGCCTGCTGATCAGCTGCTGCCACTGCTGAACCAGCTGTATGAGGGACTCGCAGACCCTCATGGCCAGAGCTCTTCTGGCACCTGTGTAATCCTTAACAGTATCATCAAGTCCCGCGGTGGTGCTGTGCCTCATGAGGTAGGAGTCTGCTAATTATTATGTATCAAAATATCCTTGGTCTTTTTATATTGGAGTAAAAATTCTGTTTTCTTGATACAGAAACTCTCATTTCCTATTAACTGCAATAACCCAAGTATTTTTGTTGGCTAAAAAGTCTTTGAATGAAAAGGGTCAATCGATGGGAATTTCCACTGTTTATTCAATTATATGAAGATATGCCTTATAATTCCTCATGATTCAAAATTCAGAACTGATATATTATAACCTGAATTTCAAGAATGGTTTCCTTCTGTAAAGTACAATAAAATATTATTTCTGTTTCTGTCAGGTTGAACCTATGTTGGCTGCCCTGTTAGAACGTCTACCACATATCATGTGTAAGCAGACCTATACGGGCACGTTACGTGCTGTTAGAACACTGGCCTCCCACCATCTTCTCGCTACCATGACAGCTCTGCTCTCCTATCCTCTACCAATGAATGAGTAAGTGATGAAATTTCACATTGATTTGCATAAAACTGTTCTTTTGGGTGATTTTTTTTTCATAAACCAGAATCATGATTGTGAAGTGAACCTCAATTGTATAATTCTTTATTGTTTCTTAGACCTACACTGGAAATATCTGAATATCTGAATCTTTGTATTCAGTCATCATAGAGTTTAAAAGTTCTTTCACATTTATTAGATATTTATTCACAAAGACAATGTACGCGTAAGACCATGTCAGATGATAGAGTCATAGGAAGAGCACTTTCCTTGCTGCACCTATATGACTGTAATAGTGGTATGATTGAAGCTTTCAAGTTGAAGTGCTTGTACAGTTGTTGTTGCTAAAAACTGGGCCAACTGCTCAGATCTCCTTGGAACATTATTGCACACTGTTAAAGTGAGATTTGTATCATGTTTCAGGCACCAGTTGGCGTGTTGGCACGTTATAGGTGAGGAAAAGTCACTGGTGGGTAGTATATTTACCCATCTGCTGGAGGTGCTCAACAAAAGCCTTCCCTATGAGGAGAAACCAGGATTACGGGAGAAAGACAAGAGTGAACGCACCGCAACACCCCTGCCTTTGGCTGTAAGTCCTAAACTCTATTTGTAGTTGGCAGTAGTTCCTTTAAGAAAACTGGAGAGAGGATCACATTATAACTGTATTTATGGGAATGTGCCATCAACCTATTGGTTCTGTGACTGGGTCTAAATTGCTATATTGCCAATGGTCGAACCACAGCATGTTGTCTCCCTGTTGTTTTTGATGCAGGGCTTCATAAAAGTCCACAGTTTTATTTTGGTTGCCCACTAAAATTATTTGCTGCAGTAGTTTCACTTATTATCACCCAGCAGTGCTCGTTTGCTGTTGGCCAATTTGGCTCCAAGTTTTTGTTTAAACATATAACAACAGCAAAATATTGATAACTTCAGTTCAATAGGTCAACCAATGAGTAAATTTGCTAAGATTTATTTTTGTCATTATAGCTAAGAATGCAGGTTTAAAATTACAAACTGACATGTTACCCCTTTACTGTACTATCTAGGCCACCTGTGCCTTGGCCCAACTGTTTAAAGTAGAAGAAGCGAAGGAGCAACTCTTGCAGCAGTACCCAATGGTCCTCAGTGCCATCATGGTGCGGATTGCCTCCACTGTGGATGTGAAGCCGCCCAAAAAGCCAAAGGTTAGTAACTTCTTTTGTTGTTGTTGATACTTTTATTTAACAGAAGTTCAGCTCAGTGGGTCTAAGCTCCCAGGTAGTGGGAGGATTTCAAGCCCTACTGGGAGTGGTGGTTGACAGGGAAATAAGGGAACAATCCACCATTAAGTTTACACCTAAATGGTGGCCCTTATTCAATGATATTATATCTAGTGTATTAACTATGAACCTATACTGATGAGTTCATACAGCAGGTTTATAGACTTGTGCATATTGTGTATTTATACGTATAATGTAACTTACTGAAACACCTTATCAGCTAATGCAATGGATTATTTCTACCATTTAATTATTCAATCCCCTGTGATTCAATCGTCAACTTGTAGATTTCTAATCTGGAACTGATACAAGAATCTTTAAAAGGCTCTTATTCTCTATATTCCATTCTAATGTATTTTGATCCAGCATAGCTTAGGCTTTTGTCCCAGGTCTATTTTGGCCTATTCAAATAAATAAACTTAACCCCCTTGTCCACTGAGCTGACTATCTTGACGGGGAGCAGTTGGGGGAGAAACAGAGGGCAGTCAGGCCAGTGGGCATGTATGAAAGATGAAGGTAGCTGACTGTCAGCCTCCCTTCATGATTGGATCAAATCAAGCTGCTTTTCCATCTCTCAGCCTACAGACCCCACCCCTGAGAAAATTGGTTCAGTGAACACAGGGCTTAATTACTAAGTTGTTAGAGGTATGATAATTAAAATATATATTATTAATGGTCCGAATTTGAATTTTCTTCTCATGAAAGGAAGACATGGAGGCAAGTATAGATAAGCCTTTGCATCCTGTTAGGTAGATTATCTATATTGAGCTTCATATTCTGTTTCAGGAATAAGTCTTTATCTACATTACCTACAATATGATGCACACAGTCCTTTAGAGAGAGAGTCACATTCTTTGCAAGAGATATTCTTGTAGAATCTTAAGAATTTGTATTGAAGTGAGACAAATATTATTAGAGTAGACACTCTGAAGACAAGTAAGGTTCGTCCCTGAAGTTGGAATATATACTTGGAGTGTTTCTCCTGATGGTACGACTGTTGTGTACTGTTACAATGCACTTAAATCATTTATCTAAACTAAAGGAAGTTAAGTTATTAAAAATATGCTGCCATAGTACATGTGAGTAATGAGCCAGAAATAGTGTCCTGACCCCTTAGTGTTATGTTCAACTATTGTTTTACATAAAAGATTTATTCTTAAAATCCTTGAAAGTCCTTAAATTTGTTTTGAATTGTTAAGGCCTTGAAACTACTTGAATTTTGCACGAAAGCCATGAAAGGTTTTGAAAATTGTATCCAGGCACATATTCAAAAACTGTCTGTTCAAATAAGTCATTTCATTGAAAAAATCGGGATGTATAAACATTACTCTATCTAGTGTTTTGTGTTTCTTAGTTCCTTGAAGCACTGTATCCCTGGTCTTGAAAGTCCTTGGAAAGTCCTTGGTTTTGATCATGGTAGAAGTGTACGATCCCTGCTATGTTGCCATGGCCTTTGAATGATTGTCCTCATTTCCCCATAGGGGATGAGCTCGTTAGTATTTGATGGATGCATGATATATTTCTCTTTTGCTTGTTTACAAATTTTTACCTATGATAGCAGGAGGAGAAGAATAAGGACAAGTCTAAAGAGAAGAAGGATAAAGATAAGAACAAGCAGCCACCAATAGATCCTAGCCTCATGTCCACAGATGCACTCCGTGACCTGCTCCAGGCATGTGAAGGTCAGGACATTCTGGACAAGATGGAGGAGGAGGAGGCCTGGGGTCACTTCTCCAGTGAGGAACTCTTCCCTGAAGCCTTCACACTGTTAGCCAGGTAGGCTATATCAATATAGGGAATGAAGCCTTGAAGGTATAGAACAGCATCACAGAAAATATCATAGTGGCTGTTTATTTTAAAATGTAAGATCTGGGTGTTGAATAAATATAATGACGATCTGGGGAGGGGATGAGGGAGCTAAACAGTAGATATCGATATATTGTAGTAAGGTACACAGACCTAGAGGTCTATTTTTATAGAGAATGTATGTATATAGAAAGAGAGTTTTTGAAATTATAATAGATTTTTCATGCAGAAAGATCATGTGATGTTAAGTACGCAAGGTAATATATAAATGATCTCTATATAAAAGGTTGTTGGTTCAATTCAATTCAATTCAAAATATTCTTTATTTGTACCTAAAAGTGATGTACAAATAGGAGTCATACATCAGAAAGGGTTGGTTAAGGGAAATAATTTGTATTGCAAGTATGTGTGATGAAAGAAATAATCTTGTATTTTTAAATTACTTTTTTGATATGTAATAAATGCTAGAGTGTTTGTTTTGTTTTAGAAGTGAAGGCAACGCTTGAAAGTATACATGGTGGATACCATACGGGAGACCCCTAATGTGTAATAAAGACTTTTTTTTTTTTAATGTGTAATAAAGACTTGTTCCTGTTGTTTGCAGGTTGGTTGTAGAGCAGCAGCCCCAGCACGTGTGTAAAGTGATCAATGTGTTGAACCCGGTGCTGGCCAGTGTGTATGAGCCACAGAGAGTCATGGTGGCTGCAGTATTTGCTGAGGTACGGCCATTTACTATGACACAATTGCTTCAAATTATTTTTGAGGCAAACATTTACTGTATACATAAAGAAATTTTTTATTTTGAAATTTTATATCAATACGTAACAACCCTTTTAATTTTAAAGAAACTGTAAAGATTGTTTATTTTGAAATATCATATATATAATTAACTGCTCTAGGCAGAAGTCCATGGATCATTAATGATAAGTGCTGCATGAGCCTTGCTCATCTTGATATGGCTGTATAAATATGCCAAATAAAACATTTTAAATATTTACCTTATTTTTGCTGAAGAAGGCAAGGCAACAGGTCACCCCATAGGTTACAGAAGCTAGCAATGTGTCATTTAGGTCAAGTGTAACCATGGAACCCCAAACTGATGTATCCTGGGTATGGTCATAAACTGCCTACCTCTCAGCTCTCCCGCCCTTGATATAACCATCTTATATGTGTTGATAAGGGCGTAAAGCAAACAATCTCACTCACTCACTAAACTGCACCTTACAAACTGGGCAAGTGAGTAATGTGTGATACTTTTCGCCTTTAGATGATCAACCAGAAGTGTGCGGGTGACCTGGCACTGGTAGAGATGCTAGTCAACAGTCTACTGGGCAGACTGGTCGATTCATCCCAGATTGTAAGGAAGCTATGTATCCGAGGTCTGGGTAACGTGGCTAGTGTGGGCAGAGAACAGGTAAGGCTACTTTGTAATTTGAGCGCATTTTTTTCCTCTTCTTACACAACATTCCACATAATTTGGTGCTGCTATTTCAATCTTTGCACTGGTGGAACCATAATTTCAGAAGGGATTAATAAGGTGCACAATTGTCATGATGGCGATGAGAAATTTAATGTAATCAAGGAGTGCACCTGGACCAGAAAATAAACAGTTGCTATGGACTTATATTACTGTAGTCAATCATTTTAACTCCTTGAAAAATGTAGGCCATTTTTGTTTGAATTTCCACTGGCGCCATGTACACTTTACTTGTCCCATACCTTTGCCCATTCTTCCATTTATGTCCTCCATTTGCAAATATTCGCCTATTTATTTTCCTAAATAATATGGGGATATAGATAAATAATCTTCTGATATAACTGACGCCAAATATTCTTAAACTTGGCTAGAACACAAAAATGAACTTTTACACTCGCTAGAAGGTTACTTGTGTGGAGACCATATTTATCAAAATAACATAAAATAACATTTGCCTTTGTCAATGTTTTGTGTTTTAATTTACTGAGTTTATTATTTCGTTTTAATTAAAAGTACATACAAAATTACCATGAGACAGCTGTAAGTATATCTATAGATGCTAACAACATAGTTAAGCATGATATATAGACAGATTAAAAATCCATCAAACTTTTAATCTATCTAGTTCTCTTTTACCCACACTACAAAGTTCTGCATGTTCCACACTATACTTCTTCTTATAAACATGTGCAACAAGTTTTAGAACTTTGGTGGTGATCGACTTTTTTTTTTGATCTACGAAAATCATTGAGTCTTGAACCATACAATTAAAATGTGTTTGTTTTTATTCCTCAAAAATCTACTAAGTAATTTCCATTTAAAAAATACAAAGTCATGGAAATTGGTTTATGTCCTCTGTTACATACGAACAAAAAACTGACAGAAAGTTTTTAATAATCCAAACCGGATTTCATATTTTACTTGAAGAATGCTTAGTTTGTGAAATAATGATTTGCAAAGGCCTGAGATTACATATTTTAGGTCAAGAAACAAATAATTTTGTATTGAGATTATTGTTCTCTTTTGGGAATGGTATTCAACATTAAGCTCCAGATCGCAGATATTTTTTTTTTATAATTTGTTGCTAGGTTATTTGTTATGGTTTGCACTCTGTTACCCATGGATTTGGTTTTTGGTGCCTTGTGTTATGTGCGAATTTTTGTTCTGCACAGTCTTTAGAATACTGTAGGATATAATGAATAAGTTTACAGAAAGGCTTGTTATGGAGTTGAGGCGCCATGCATGGTATTCCAGGCCTATTTACTGCATTACATCCTCTACTCCTACAACAGTTAGAGTACACTCTGTATATGCATGGTCATATACCTAATCATAAATATAGTTTGAAGGTGTTCAGTTCTGTTGTTATTTTGTTAAAAGTTTGGTTTGGTTATTTCTAATACAGGTAGAGTATCTATCATTGATTTGATTATTTTTGTCTTGGGTTTTGTTATTGTATTCTGTAGTTTTCTGAAATAGAAATTTGGCTAAGATTTCCCCGCGAAACCTTAGATATAAAATACAGAAATTCAACGCAACCTCGTTAAAAAGGAAGAACATGTTTTGACTTCTACACCCCAAGATTTGAATACACCGCAATATATCAGGAAGGTCTATAGGCGATAATTTTACTCGTTCATGAGATACATTGTATCTAAACGTGCTCAGAGCATGGCTCCGGTGATCAGAAAATGTACAATCAGCAGCTCTACACATTTAGTAAATTCTACTATCAATTAGGCTGAAAATGCTACGTATATATAAGGATATCTATAAGTGTATTGATTAGAAAAATCTGTTTGGTTATGTTGAATATTATTTTTGCCTTAAATTTGGGTCAGAGGAGAGGATTTGTGAATGTGAATTGTACTTCTTCAGGCAACTTAAGCCATGAATGAATAATATGCTGTATTTATCCATCATTGAGGTGATCTTTTTATGCTGGTATGTGATAATGCCTTAAGCATTTGAGCATTTGAGCAGTGACTATAGAGCTATAATGCCCTGGGAGATGTGCTGACCGGAGATAAACAATCCCCATTGACTTATCATTGCGGGTCACGGTGGACATCTCTTGGCTTGTGAAATGTCTTAACACGTCTTTGAAATACACTACAAAGTATTATTTATTCATCTTAAATATACCTGAAGGCACCATTTAAATATGTTTTAAAAGATTTTTGCAGGCATTTCCTATAGGTGTTCCCCCTTGCCAGAAATATTTCAGTATTTTTGCCATGACCCCACTTTCACCCCTGTCAATACCTCGGGCATTATCAACAAACAGAGCCCTCTCTCTGTCCTCAATATCAGTCATCAATCCTATTCAATTTTAGTTATAAAAATCACTCATTCTTACTATTGTCATCATTAAGGTACAGCGCCACTCGACGACGGTGCTGTCGGCCATGATGGCAGGGATGGATGACAAGGAGGACCTGGATGACGACATCACTCTGGAGGCCATGAGTGGGCTCTCCCGGATACTCGCCAAGATAGACGAGAGTCACATACGTGCTATACTTATCAACATAGCGCTCAGGATCAGGCCCTGCTTTGAGAAGGTAGGCTCCAGCCAGTCAGTTGATTTAATTCTGTATTGCCATAAGGCCAAACATATAGCTGTATTTTCGGTTTATAGTAGCTGAAAACTATAGGTAGGCGAGTGGGGTTACTCTTTTTTTAGGACACCACCGTTCAGAAACTGCATTTTTCCCCATTTTACCCCATAACAATGGTTGTTTTAAACAAGTGATGTACGTTTTAAGGGTTTTCTGGTGAGGAAAGCTTGTGTTACTGCTCAAATTAAAAGATTTTATTTAAATATGTATTCATGATTATTTCTAAACATTCAGCGGTCATACTGGTTAGGTGCCCGACGCCTCGTCTACCTATTATGTATTCATGATTGTAAAATGAACTTCTCCAGATAATTATTTTATGATGTTCCCTTAGGAAAAGGCCGCAGTTCGAGCTGCTGCTTTTACACTCTTCGGTAATCTATCGCGGTTTGGTGATGGGCCATCAAAAGCACCGTTCCTTGAGCAAATACACACTAACTTTGTCAGTCTCCTTCTCCATCTCAACGACCCTGAAATAGAAGTCAGAAAGGTTTGTAACTTAGTGTTTCATCTTGTGCATCAATTAAAAATCTGTGCACTTTTTGACATTGCTCTATCAGTGAGACTTTTATGTTCCAGCAAATTCTGTTTACTTTATTGTATTGTATTTAATGTTCTTATTCAGCAACTACATTATGCAAGGGGTACACTTTTCTTAGTAAGAGCTGATCACAGTCTTTAATAGCTAGTTTACCATAACCATACCATTTACTAATCACATAAATCAAAAAGTAGATTATTATTACACACGAGAATACACATGAGTAAGAACAGAGTGCGTTAAAACTAACGCATTGTTTAACGTCATTGGAGGGTGAGCTGGAAGAACTACATGTAGAAGCTACTGTCCTTTCCTGTATGTCAATTTAAAACAGAATAAATATTGTATATAATATATTGAAATATCATCTTAAGTATCTTGAAAACGAAAACAACTTGACTGCTTGGCAAAGTAAAATGTATTGAATTATATAAACTTTGGCTTTATTATATATACTCAAGAAAATTTACTTGGACTAATCACTAAACATGTGAGACTAGTAATGTAACTATTGTAATTTTTGTCAGTGCTCTGTATGTCCTGGAAGACCTGAGTTAAATTCCAGTTTGTCAAAACTTATGGAACAATTAAAATATATCATTATTATTTTTTAATTAACGAGTAAGATGGAGGCAACTCAAATGAAAACAAACCTTGTTGTGAATTTTTGTTGGCAAGTTTATTTGGCTGTTATCGATCCTGGCGTGTTTCGCCTTGTCTCATGGCTTCTTCAGATGACTATTATTTCTTGCTTAACATAAGTACTGTAGCTATTCGACAGAATACTTCAATAGTGGGTGGGTTAAGTGACTTTTTACTTCAAGTCAAGCCACAAATGTCCCCTTTGGTATGGAGGTACCCAAGGGTCATAAAACACATTTATTCTAAGACACAAGTGAGATCACCCTTTGTATTGAAAATATACACATTTCCATGGTATCAGATTGTTATTTTTGTGAAAAGTTTACATTCTCAGAAAGTTTATTATATAATGTGGTTTATTTATTGCAGGCGTGTAAATATGCTCTGAGGCTGCTAGGCCCGCTGATTGGTTCAGACACCATGAACAACATGTTCCAGAAACACCTGCTAGAGGGTTCCACCTTGCATTATGGAGAATTCATGAATGATCTTGCCAAAGCTATCGTAAGTCTCTCTATTTGATATAATTTTGTTGTCAGTGTAATCTGTAGTAAAGATCTTACAACAGTCAGTACAACCCCTTCTTTTATTTCTGGACAACTGGATACCTTGGGGGATTACAAATAGAATAGAATAGATAATCTTTTATTTGTCCAAATTAAGTACAGTTACAGTCGGTTGCAGACAAAAAGGTCGACATGCTTATGCATCAGATGGCATGTTCAGATTCTTTGATGTAAATAAGGTATCTACGCCAATCAGATTGCGTGTTACCATGGACCCCATAACTGATCATGTCTACTTCAAACATGATCCACACCTGACACACTGAGCAAGTGTGTAAGAATATAAGTGGATTTATTCAATGGTAGGCAATAACATGGTCAAAGTGAGCGGAGAGAGGGCCTGAATTCAAATATGTGACTTTAATTTTCCTTTATAAATAATTTAAGGCATATATATATAAGCCTTAAAATAATTAAAATTCCTTAATAGTTATAGAGTGGTACTTGTCAGATTCGGAATCAGGAGATTAAAAAAAACATTGGTTGACCCAAAATGCAAGATTTACCAAATAAAATGATATTCTGCCCTTGGACTATTAAAAATAAAGCCAGGCCATCTGCTCCATAGGCTTGCACTCTCAGAATCACTGCCCAATTTCTCAAAAACTGCATGGAGAACTTTTGGGATAATCACGGTTTTGGGGCTCATTGAAGGTGATAAAGAACATATATATTGGTTTACAGCTCCATCATGAACCTCTTGTTGTTACCTGCAGGTGGTTGACTTCCCAGACAAGCTAAACTTCTATGTGATGGGCAATGTGACATATTTCCGGAGTTCCTGGAGTGAGATCAAGTCTAACGCCGCCATGTTTGTTGGCTTTCTGCTCGGCAACACCCCAACTGAGCAGTATGGAGAGGTGTCTAAAGAACATGTGTGCTCGGGTGAGTATGTTATTAGACTATGGTGGTGCATTTATTGACATCTTATTAGCATCCAACATGAATATATGTGGACAGGGCACACGACTGAGGAGACCATCCTGCCCTGTTCTTTCCTTTTCCTCCCTCTCTCTCTCTCTCTCTCTCTCTCTCTCTCTCTCTCTCTTCACTGTCTACCTGTCTTTCTCAATCTTCACAATTTTTATCTGTCTGTCTGTCTGTCTTTCTCCCTCTGCTCCCCCACCCGCCTCTCTCTCCCTCTATCCTCTCTCCCCACTTTTGCCCTTCTCTCTTCACACTCTCTCTTTCCTCCCCCACTTTTTCTTTCGCCTCTCTCCCTTTACTCACTCTCCCCTCCCCTTCTCTCTCTCTCTCTCTCTCTCTCTCTCTCTCTCTCTCTCTCTCTCTCTCTCTCTAGCTCTCCCCTTTCCCTTGTTCAGGTTATTCTATACCTATCTAAGTCTTACTTGTATGTGCTGCTATATATGCTTCTGTTAAACAACATTATTCTATCTTCCAGCTCTGGTGATGCTTCTAAAGGACACATCGCCTGAGGTCAGGATCAAGGCCTCAGAAGCCATGAGCAGACTCCATAAATTCTAATGAACAGACTTTGAGTCTATCTATGCTGGCTGTCACCTTCTTCTGGAAATACTGTATTTAAGGAGAAATAGATACCAAGGTGGTTGCATAATTTAGGATGCTATGAACCTGCGTTTTCATATCAACTCATTTAATAAGTGGTGAACTTCTAGAAGTGGCCTACAAATAAGGTTTGCTAGTTTCAGCATTCACTATGTTATATGATTTCTTCATGGAATGATGTAGTATATAATATATATACATCTATTATGATCCTATACTTCCCTGATAGTGCTAAAGGGTCGTGTTAGTGAATGTGATATCGTTCAAGTATTCAGACTGGAATTGTTGTATATAATATAATTGAATGTACATGTGAACAATAGCCCATCGCGACATTGGTGGGGCTCTGGTGGGCCTATCAAATGGACCACTGAAAATGGAATAAAGCCCAAAAATTAGGTGTGTTTCCAGGGTTCTCTGTTTACCAAAAACAAAAAGGATGGGTGGGGACTGCTAACTGGATTTCACTGATGGATTGGTTTGTGGTAAGATGACCATCAGGAGCTGCATCAGTTTTTTATTCAATGTTGTTACTATAAAGTGATTATATATCCTTCCAGGACTACTTTGAAGTTAATAAAACAATAAGTCGATAAAGTGGGAACTCAAGCTTTCATTACTAGACAACCCTTAAAAATATATTTCTCTTGTTTAAAACAATTATTGTCACAAAATGTTTTTTCATTCCCTAGGAGGTTGTGTCTTTTTAAAAAATACAATTAAAAAAGTTACCTCCCCCTACCTTGGTTAGGTCTGCACTGGGAACACACCTATTTTTTTCTAATGGTATGTGTACTTAAATCATTCCTTAATTTAACTCGGTGTTTATTGTGATTTCATTGTAAGTTCTGCCTCTGTAGGGATGGGATGTTTAAGTATAAGGAAATAATACACATGATATAGAAACTCATGCAAATTCTAAGCTTAGGGTGATATTACCGACATGGTGCTTTATTTGGGACCATTTCTTTGCGCCATTTTGTCTAGGGTTAGGCTGTGGTACAACGATGGCAATATTATGCAAATCAAACTGAACTGATCAAACATTGATTAATATTGTAGTGTGATGGAAATATAACGGATGTTGTGTAAAGGTGCACTTACATATTAGCGATCTCACCAGTGGTTTAGTTTAAGGCTAAACTCTATTAGGCACCAAATTAATCACGTTGGGTGTTTTCACATCTCAGCGTTGGTTGTAATTGCCAAGTGGAGTTTAAAGAATGCAAGAAATCCTAGCGACATGCTCACATGGTTGGTTAACCCACATTTCTTTTTAAATCCTGAAAAAATGAGCGTCATGGAGACTAATGAGGTTTGTGATAATGTTACAATCTAGTTCAGTATGCCACTCCAAAGTCTCTACCAATTGCATATATTGTATTTAATTAACAATTAGTACACTTTTGATGAAATATTTGAAAAAATAATCAAAGTAGATGATTAATATAATATAATATAATAATATCAAGAAAGACATATAAAAGACCCACACCAGCATTGTGTTGTATTCAGACAGTCCTAAGGGTGCTACCGAGTCTAGCACAATTTGCCAGTGAAATTGCTAATGTTGCTAGTGTGAGAAGTGACTAAGCGCAGTCACTTTCACTGGCCTTTTCACACTAGTATAGAGTCGCTAATGTGTGTGTGTGTTGCTTAATAGGAGACATCTAGATTTGCTGACTTCTTCTGAGCATTTGTTACAGGGAACCTGGTAATAAACAACTGAGTTATTTCTACATCTTTGTTACAATATCGTTGACTGATCATTGTCAACTATTTATTTAGGTCCAGAATAAATGTTAGTGTTGAAGACTGTTAGAAACGATGCTTTCATGAGCAATTACTTATTTTTTATATCAATTTTTAAACACATTTTTCTATTTTTTCCCCGACTCATTTTGTCCCACTCAAGAAAACATCCTGTTAAAAGTGTTTAATTTAAAACACATGCATTATGATTGACATATCACGTGTGAGTAGGATAAACCTACCAACAGCAGGATTATAGGTGCCCACACACAGTGAGTTCACCTCGGTTTTGTGCTTAGCACTAACATATTGTGATTTTGTGGTTTGGGAGTGACATGTTGCTACTGTATGGACAGGGTCTCTGCCGGGCCTGGAAAAGCATAGAATTTGACAAATAAATTTAAGGTCTGGAAAAGCCTTGAATTTGATATTCGCAGTTTCTTACTGCATACTTTCCCCTGACCCGCCCCTCTAACAGTAACACCATACTCTGAGGGACCCTGGTGGACAGTAGCACAATTTGCCAGTGAAATTGCTAGTGTGAGAAGTGACTAAAAGCACAGCGATTTCACTGGCCTTTTCACACTAGTACAGAATCGCTAATGTGTAGGTGTTGCTTAAGGAAAAGCCTCACTTGCTTATAGGACATATAGGGCGTATTGATCTACTGAATTTTATTATGTTTTCATTCCGAGAGATGTCCTTCATTGAGTACCTTCCATGTTGCTGTTGTCTAAAATCCTAGGGGGCAAAGGTCCGAGGAGCAAAGGTCTTGCCACCCTATATCACCTATGGCAAATAACCAGCATATATAATGATATGTATACTAGATGGTGTGCTGAAAATAGCTTTGTTTAGGGATGTGATTCCTTGCAGTTATTAGCCATTGTATGAGCAGACTCCTGTTTATTGGGACAATGCCCTACACCGTAATGACCATGATAACCTTAATATATGACCTTAATTAGTGCACACCAGTCTTTTTTTTATGTTGCATCAGTCAAAATGTCGCTGCCAAACAGGTCACAGAAGTCAAAACATCAGGAAAGGGTGTGCATATATTAAGGTGTAAACTTGTACCAAGATGTTTGGCTAAAAATGTTTAGTGCACTTTTCATGGTGATTACGGTACATATTGATGCCCTCATTATTCCTAATTATTTCTATACGGGCAATACTTCCAAAGTCAATTATTCATTGTCTTTGCCTTGTATATCTCATGACGGAGACTACAGAAACAGCCGTACATGCCCGGGTGTATGCAAGGGGACTTGTTATTTTGATGTATATAATTCTGCATAATTTAATTAAATATATACCACGACCAGCGGGCATGGTGGTTTCAAATCTTATTTTACCTTATTATATTGATAGTTGTTTCTGTGATCAAATGATTACAAATAAGATTCCTTACATTATCAGGCACCCGAAACATTTATTCATTGTATAAAATAGGTGTAGGTAAACGTTCACAAGTCTTAAATAGGTTGGCATATCTGAGAAGTTCTTTCTAGAAGACAGATTTGAACTTTGGTGTATTTATATATATATTCATTTCCACAACTGGTTCTGTATCATTTGCCTGAACTGGTCTGCTGTTGATGACTTCAGTTGCTTTGCTTAAATTCACTTTGCACACGTACTACAAATAGAAAGAGTGTATTTTATTAGAAGAACGACCATTTAATTGACGTTCAGAGCCTTGAGCTGGTTGTTGGCAGGTTTGGTCTATTACAAATTAGGACAAGATTTGTCTGATTTCCAGTAGTAAAGTATACTGTTCTAAATATTAACCTGTTTGAATGCCATTAACAAGGTGAATTCCAAGGAGATTCCCTGTGTTGTGACGGGAAGAGTAGGGAGTCCTAGGACTGTTTGAAGTCGAGGAATTTATAGGGAAATCCCAGACTTTGGTAGGATTTAATGAAAATAAAGCCTATGGATTCTGAAGTAAGGAGAAGGTGTGAAAACAGTCAAATATCGGCCTAAAGTAGTTAGAAATCCTGGGTCTGCGCTGTCTGGCCTACTGCACACAGACCCTTGCCCAGAACATTCTGCAGGATCCTAACTACCTAACAATACTAGACTTAGCTGAACTTTAAAAAAGTGTATAGTATGACGTCTGCCCTGCAGATATGTGGCCGCTTTGTCAATCCTATTCACTGATCTATTTGTACACATTAGTCCTTGAAATCTGAAGGACTTAAATAAATAAAAGGCGTTTGGGTGTAAATATCTGTGCACATTCTGTTCGTATACAATGGGGTCCTGTATATATATAGTGCACTGTGTTTATTTTGGTGCTTCTAATCTAAACCAAATCTGATTAAATGTATCACGTATCAATGTGCTTTTGTTGAAGGAAGGGATAATATTCATGTTAATAAATTTCATGTATGTCGCAGTTCACTGTTTTTTCTTGTTCCTTGTTAAAATAAATGACGCTCATTTGAGTAGAATGTAATAGATAAATATATTTATTATATGCGCATTCTATATGAGAGGTGCTATAAGTGGGGTGCTATAAAATTATTCATATAGGATGTGTACTATATGAACTACTTCATCACCAAATCGGCCACTTTTATGCACTAAGTTTTATGCCCATATAACAAATATAGAATGGAACTCGCCTGCAATAATCGAAAAATTTATTGGACTTGATTCGTCTACATAAGCACTCTGCCTACGGCATCGTGCTTTTGTGCACAAATCTCGTCCAATAACTTTTCGATTATTGCCGGCTCATCCCATTCTCTCTCTATATATATGTGTGTGTAGTTAACTTAACCAGAACAGGTAGAGGGCTCTGTCTGTTGATAATGCCCGAAATGAAACAGAGTGTATTATCAACAACAGGGCCTGATTTCTGTCAGCAATGGAGGCAATACAGATGACAGAAAACGTGACAGTTCACTTGAGAACACATACTGGAGAAAAACCTTATACATGTACAGAGTGTGAATATAGGGCAACAAACATAGAACACCTGAAAAGTCACATGAGAACACATACTGGGGAAAAACCTTATACATGTACAGAGTGTGACTATAGGGCAACAAACATAGAACACCTGAAAAGTCACATGACCACACATACTGGGGAAAAGCCATATAAATGTATTGTGTGTGACTATAGGGCAACACAGGCTGGAGTCCTCAGAAGGCACATGCATGAGAACACATACTTGAGAAAACCCTTATAAATGTACTGTGTGTGACTATAGGGCAACACAGGCTGGGAGACTGACAAATCACATGAGAACACATAACGTATTTCCCCGTTTTGATTAAAATAATTGGCATAAAATTATAGTTTAATTAGGAGGAATAGCTGACATATGATGGTATTTTTTCGGTTATATTCAACAATGCAATCACTGATACAACATATGGATACCATTTTAAATGACATGATTTGCTCGCCTCGGTCTAAAGCCCAGTCATATTGGCACAGAGCTGCCACCTGTCATTATTAAATTATAATGATTAAAACAATAAGATTAACACAAAGTTGTATATAGACGTTTGCTAAATATTAAAGCTTGTCAAAATGTAGCTTGTATTGCTCTCACTCCCTGCTTTGTACTTTATTGTTCCCCTAGTGGCGATCGGGTGCATCGAACGCACTGCCGCGCCGCGCCGACCCGTCACCTGGTGAGCAGCACGCGCTTAAGACAGCAAAATCTGCTACCAAATTACCCGGGCAAATTACACAAACACCTGCTAACGTAGTAGGCTTACTCGTAGTGCATTTTACTAGTATTAAAACAATGGAATTTACCAGAAACAAATGTCAACGCATTAACTAGAAACAACAGACATGACTTCCAAGACTGGTCGGTATTTCTTTTTGTTTTCTTTTTAAAATTATCTAAAGTGATTGATAGGCCTACAACTTCACATCAATCTTATTCTACTGGCCCATCCAAGACAAAACTGCATCCAGCTAAACATGGGCCTTCCACCCCTTCATAATTATTTGGAGCTAATTTTAATTTTAACTACTCATTAACTAAAATAGCCATAAAAGTGCCAGAAATCATAAATGTCATGACATTCATAAATGTTAAGACAATAGATGTTTAAACAATAGTCATGATTTGTAGGACTGACTCATACGACTTATTTATCAGACTTTCGGCCACACACGTCCCAAGTTAGTAATTTTATTTTTCTACATTAATTGTTTAAATGATTTATTATACATGCCCATAACAAAATTAATGGCAATAAACTGTCTACCATTTACCAAGTCAGTAGTAGTTCTACGTATTTCAGACGCATCCAATTCACAGAATTATATCAACTACTAGGCAACGCGACATGCTTCTCCGCGATAGGTAAAAAACGCTCGATTTTGACGACTTTAGTAAAAAGTATATGTGGATCCCTGGGGCCTTGCGTTTGATGAGAAGCCTGTTTTTTTGTATCCTTTTTAATGCATAGATAACCTTGATCTTGATGTACTCTCTTTGATATTTATTCATGTGACTTTTGATAATAAAATCGTTTTGCAAATAACACCCAACAAAACTACTAGGCCTACAGCAAATCTCCCTGAGCTGACAAAAGTTAACAACTGACCTTTTTCTCATGAGAATATTTCCCTTTACACCTTACAATCTTTACAAGGCCTTGCTGGCTTTATTATAATCGCCTCATAGCTGATGTGTGAGTGTAATATACCGAAGCCGCCTATTGGAGCCGCCATACCAGATACTGTATTTTAATTCACTTCACTACATCAGAATCCAAGCTTTCATACTTGTAAGAAACACAAAATGACGAAACAGAATAGCATGAATTGGGGATGGTTTAGCTGTAGGCCTTAATGTGTATATTTACTGCACTCAATCTCTGCATGGGTGACTCGCGCCCAGTGCTTTAAACAATAACTTGATTGATATATTGTGGGATGAACAGTGTGTGTATATTGTAAACTTGATATTTGAAAGATTCTAAGGAAAATAATCTTAAACTTAGAGATTCATTATATCATACAGACAATGGCATTTAGGAGGTTTAAGTAATCTCTTCAGTCCGATTTTAGGAAGAAGATAACATCCGAAGTATATCATGCTCTAACAGAATTTATGCCGACTTTGCAAGCGCAGAAAAGCAACACAAAACATATAAACTGGGTACATTTCATTTATTCATCACATAAAGGATGTGTTATGGCTTCAATCGATACCATAACTATCTTGCGAAGAAATCATAACATTTGACTTTTTAAAAATACGTACATCATTGGACTTCAATGAAGTCCAATCAAAAAATAAGTAACCGTGTCCCATTAAAGTGAAAACATACCAATCTTCAAAACTTGCTAATTATTGTGGGTCAGCAAATGAATATTTCTTATCTTATTTCTTATCGATTTATAAATTTTGAGTTTGGATTTAAATAATAAATGTTTGGGGCAATACTACGGAGATACACGAGTTTATCATGCATTGTTGCGGCACTTTACATAGGTTGTCGAAAATATTGTTTCCATTAACCAAAGCTAGACAAGAGGTTGGTAGACGGATACGCCAATCTGACCTTTATTAAAGTGTGTATAAAACAGGTTAATGGCAAATAACAATTGTAAACAAAACAAAGTACCTATTATATGACATTAATCCAAAGTGATACCAAACATTTAGTTTCAGTACAGTATATTCATAATGCTTGAGTATCAACATGCGTTAAAGATGTTTTTCTTACTAAGTTTAGTAGTAAAAAAAAACTTCAGCTTAATCATGTACGAAAGGTAGGGCAATTTATAAGTACAGAACGTCAACATTGTGTTTTAATTCAATAATTATTGAATAAGTGTAATGAATGGGTCAGAATGCTACATCACCACCACCCATTCCAAATCACATTGAAAGGGACTGAGTCATGATATAGGGTGCTTCCCCCATACACTAATACTAAATAGACATAACAGTAACTGAATTTAATCTCAATTAACCAACTACAAAACCCCATCCTCTATCTTCAGGTGACCTCACTTCAAAACAGATAGTGACCTGGATCAGAGACCCTCCACTTAATGTACTGTCTCTGCCTGGATTTACATCTCCCACGATGTTACATCATTACTAGCTAACTGTCACTCTTGACCAACAGATTACGGGTCAGAAGTTCATGTTTTTAGACTAGTGTGCACTCAAATATCGATAAAAGCCCTCTAATAGAATTGAACGTTTCCTGATAGAAATGTGGTGGTATATTACCATCTATGAGAATGGAAAAGTCCAAGTTCAACTTGAGGTAAACAAATACCGAGAAGAGCCACTTTAAGTACCCTGTTTTCAAAACCGGTCTATAACTTGGAGGATTTCATAAGATTGTCCAGTAAATGAATCACATTAGATAATACACATGATGAGACCCTAAGTATTGCGGATAAATGAAATTCACTACAAATTGATTGTGTAAAAATGTGGTTTAAGTTAACGTATATAACGAAAATTAATATGAAAATGAATCGGACAGAGGATGAAACTCTAAGCCATCTTCTAAATAAATTTGTAACATATCTTTTTCTGAGTTATGATTACATGTCAAGGAACAGGTATGTTTGAAACGTTGACATTTCTTCCTTTTTATATCAGACACTGAAGAACATTTGCCAGTGGTTTTGATTTTAAATTACGTTTGAGTTTACAAATGCATCTAACAAAGAACAGCGAATATGTTACAGTGTATAGTTCTTAGGGCAAGATCTATATTGCATAGTATGCAATATCCCGTTACATTTCAATATATACAGCTTAATGTATATCCATCCAATTCTCGAAGAGTCACAGCAGAAACGGATTTCCAGTGAGAGTTTAAGTGTACAGAATTCACTACCTCGCCATAGAATCCCATCACTATATATACGCTCATTTTCAATACGAATCCAGTATGTATAAATGAAATGACTGATCCTCAGTGATCTCAACCTAACATGTCGATGTTGAAGACTTGAATGTTAAAAGGTTTCTGCTATCTATCCACAATTAAAACAGCAATTACGATCGAAATTTGGTCTTGATTAACACATATTGCACAGGTCATGTTTCGTCTCTAGTAATACGAATAGATTAAGTTGTTTTGCGAGCGTAATGTAGGCTAAATTGTTTGTATCTTAAACACGATGGAAGACAATTGGATTTTAGAGCTAGAAATACATTTCCAAATGATAAGATGTCTCGCTGTAATCCGGTTAAATGAAATTAACAGGACTGCCAACCCAAATCATTAAATGACACACCAACCATACATTTTATCATTTTAAGAGATCGATAAATAGAGATCTCGCAAACGAAGGAACTTTTATTGCGGGACAATTCCATACCTTCATAGGCATAGACCTTTACTGGAAAGATAGTTCGAAAACATTGAGGTAACTGGATCACCAAAATATAAACTTCATGAACAACTTCGTTTTCTTTTAGACCTTATATTTAAGCACATTTTTAGGTTATCAGTATCTTTGATCATTTAGCTGAAGATATGAACATGGCACAAAGTCAAACGCTAGTGCAAGAATATGAATTGCGGACAATGGAAACAATTCTAAAATTTACATCTACAATGATAACCGAGGAGAAAGGTAGTGACCAAAGACTTGGGTTTGATATATATAGGAAATAATAACAGATGGTTGCACTAATGAAACTACAAGAAAAGATCACGTCGTAGTGAGCATACTATTCATGATTGTTTCTAGGCATGAAGCTCAAATTATGAAAAGAATAAGGCTGGTGACAGAGATCATGTCCAGTTATTGTCCAGACAAAAAGGTTTCTCTTCTTTTCCCCCTAGGTCCGATTAATTATTATAAATAGAAATGGGCGTAAGTACATATTTGCGAGGCAACATTTTCCTTAATTTTCAACCAGGGAAAGGGTACACGAACGATTGTTAGCAAAAACTGAAGGGCCTAGTCCACCAAGCCGATTCTCATGCGATTTTGCGCCGCAGAGGACTCTTTTACACTAAATTCTGTGAGAATCGCCTGAGAATCAGCTTAGTGGACTAAGCCCTTTAGTGCCTAAACATCTCACAAGACGGGTGGTACTATGAGCAAAACAAAATATCTACGATTGCAAGAAACAGAAACCTTTCAACTGGCATCTGGTATAGATATAACAGAAGTAGATACATCAGTATCACCACCGACAGCTGCTGGTCCAGCATCAGAAGAAGAACTCTGTCCATCTGAAGAACCAGGGTTTATAGATGTCTCCTCTTCAGCGTCTGCGACAACATCGGAGGTGATGGGACAATCGCAAGTCTCGATGTGCGAATAGTAAGTATCTTCCGCCTCAAAACTCTGCTGACACCTGAGACAGGAGAAGCAGGTGGAGCTCGATTCTCCCTCCTCGCGACTACTGTCCTGCCCATGGTGTCTTTTTAAGTGGATCTTCAGCGTGGAGTTCTGCGCGGTGGCATATTCACAATGGGAGCATTTGAAAGGCTTTTCACCTGAAGCATGAGAAAAGATCAACTTGTTAATATTCAGCAACAATTTATAAAATCAGCGTATCCAAAAATGAATTTACTTCTCACAAAAAACGTCAAAATAAAAACTTCTCACATTGGACCCATGATTTGCTGGTGAAAATGACCTGCTAAAGGAAGACGGGCGATTCTTCCTATATAAGTGTACGTGTTCGAGATATCACGAATAAGAGTTTCAGGAATTGATATCATGTTTGAGATCTTCGTGAAAGTTCATCTGCTATTTTAATACGACCAACATGAATTAACCTATTTCTCGAACCTATTTCATAATTGAGAAATATGACGTACCAATGAACCATGACTGATGGCCGCAAAAATAAATTAATCATTAATTAATTCATAAAGATGTATTAGATGAAACATTTCTAACCCTATATTTCCTAATAACGACTTTCTAAACTTTCCCCTGCAATCAAATCCAGAGGGTCTCGAAGAGCTGCCTTATAAATAACCTTGAGCTATCTCTCAGTAAGAATCTCTACACAACTCACATTATAAGATAACACCCATGGATGAAATGACAACATTGGTTCGATAAGAAACCCATATCCTTATTTGGATAACACCCTCAGCCTATGTATCCGAGTACGAATGCCAGTAACTATATGCATAACAAATGATGTCTCCCAGATTGTACGCGGAATAAGGCACCCCAAGAGGCATATTATAGTTTACTACACTTTATACTCGTCCTGCAGGCAGCGGCGTGCCATAGCCTTAACGTTAGAGGGCTTTGATGTTTACTGCCTACAGGTCGCTTAAAGAGTGTATTTCTCATGCTATAGGAGCTTATCTAATGTTAATCTATCGCCGTAGTCTATGTATTCCTTGACTCCTAAGAAGGTAGATTAGGACCGATGACGAAAGGTCTCAGTAATATTATACAAAGGGCAGTACAAGCCCCACAAATATAAGAATCAGGCAGGATCTGGTCATCGGGCTCCCCATGTCTCCAATACTGAGTTCCCCGATCGTGTACCAAACCATAAATTGATACAATTAAACATGTATCTCACATACAGTATAGCAAAGATCACTGTCTACCTCCAGAGGATACCCTTTATGTGTACCGCACTTAAAAACATGCTGAGAAGAATTCTAGCACACTTTGGAGATTGGCGGGTATATATTCCCGTTAGTATCATGAACATGTAAAATTTAACTTTAAATCTCCCGTTATTCCAAGATAAGGAAGTTTTCTCACGATATCAAATGACGCAGACTACGATGGATATTCAGGGTATGTATGCTTCAAATTTGTCCGACAGTTTTGAAAATTGAAACTATTTACTTTTTGATATTTTATTTTACCAGGATGGGATAAATGATGATGAATTTTACCATCATATTCTAGCGAGGATCAAGAGAATACTCCTTTTTTCACCTCGTTCCCTGTTACGGTTCGTTAAAGAGTTAGATGTAACAGCAAAATATAAATCTAATACAAATTAAATCAAGACACGCACTGGAAGACCTGACAAGATTGAATACTGTCAGATGTACCAACACCTAATTAGTCAGATGTACAGCACCTAATTGAATTTAACTTTCGTGAATACAATAAAAGAATTTCTGAACTGAACTACCACAGGAATGGAAAATATTTATTCTCTCCAATATCCAAAGAACCTTTCACTATCCTGAATAGGACATACCATCCATGTATGGCGTTAATGTAACCCTGTGTTTTTGATAAGGCATGGCACGTTTAAGTCAGAGTCGTGACATGTTAATTATTGTGAGCTCAAGCAGAACGTACCAGTGTGTACGCGTATGTGGACCTTGAGGTGGCTGCGCTCCACAGTCGAGTAATCACATTGTTCACACTTGAACGGTTTGACCCCTGAAATACGTAGACATCACATTCACATAAATGACTTTGACTTCAAGTTATCTTAGGGAAATAAATTATACTCAGATTTCGACAAAAGAAGTAGTTATTCATTGAAGATATCGTGATTGGAGTTGAAATCGTTATTCTAAGAATCCTTCGACCTAAAGTATACTCATATTACTTATTTATTAAAAGCTTAAGTCTTGACACAATTGAATTTATGAGTACATTACTGCTTAGTCTTTTTGTTACACAACTATTTCAGCTAAACAATATATTTTATTTTGTGGATGTGCATGTTCATTGTATAACAGAATTTACAAATTTCCCGAGGTAATCGTACAATCCGTGAACATGTCTTATACAAGAAAAATATGATACTTACCATCGTGCTTACTTTGGTGATGCTTTTTAAGGTGAATTCTCTGATTAAATGCATGATCACATTGGTCGCATTTAAATGGTTTCGAAGTGGGATACCTCCTCTTTTTCCCCATCCCTCCCTGGGACTTCATTAAGGAAGACTTTTTAAGCATCTTTAGTCTATTCATTCCAGATTTACTTCTACCCCCACCATCTTCTGATTTCTGCCCCCTTTCCTCTTCGTTCAGGCCCTCAGTCTTAACATTGGCAATGATTTTCCTAAGTTCATCGTCGGTGTTTTTCAAATTGTTAGCACCGTCCCTTTTCCCTTCGTTCTCGGAGCGTCTCCGGACCGAGTTAATAAGCTGCATGGCCAACGGACAACACTCGCACCTACAGCCCATCATATGGTCCTCGGCCTTATCGGGGGTGAGTTTGTCAGGGCGCTGACGACTGAGAAGTAGAGGGCATTGAGCCTTTCTAGTGTAGCTAACGGGTATTGAGAGGGTGAGAGACCTCGGAGTCTGGCTTCCCATGATTGTCTGTGGTTCTAGTAGAGCTGTACTGGTATTAACTGTGATGGTTCCACTGGTATCATCTGTACTTACAGTGACTCCAGGGTTGGAAGAAGATACACAAGAAACAGAGTCTGAGTTGGCTTGGAAATCAATGTATATGGTGTTTTCTTCGGGGGCATATGTCGCTCCGGTGGCTCGTTTTTTTATCCTGTGTTTTGTTTCCATGTGGCGTTTGCGCTTCTTGGGAACAACAGCGTTGCAGCATTTCTTAAGGCTTTCGTGAGTTCCAGGCATTATAGTCACACCACAGTCTTGGTTGTTGCAGCATTGGATGCCTTCTTCTGTGCCATCTCCTCCCTCAGCACCATCGACTTCACCACCATTTGGCTGTTCTTTCTCAGTTCCATCTTCTCCAATGTGTTCAGTGGATGGGGACGTTTTTTCATTAGGTACAGGCGAGACAGATGATGATGGTGATGCACTTTCAGTGTTTTGATTCGGAATGGCTGCACTATTTTTGGTGATAACAGAAGGGGTTGGTAATGGTTTGTTAGCTGGTGCAGTACGCGGCACCGATTTTTTCCTACTGGGAATGATTGGAGCACAAGGGCACTCCAAGGAGGATGACTTTTCGTCTTTACAACAGGGACAGGATCTTTTTTTCCTCGCAGGCATCTTCGGCACCGGTACTGGGTTCTTTTGATCATCCAAAACTGGCCTAGGCTGAGCGAGAACAATAGCTTGAGGAAGCTTAGGTTCTGGAACAACAGACTGTACTTTCACAGGGTCTTGGGGAAGTTCTTGGGATGTTAAATGCGTTTGGGGTTGAGATACATTTGCATTATTAAAAGGCACAGGTGGTGACTGTTTTGTATTTAGAGGCACAGCAGCATTGATATTTTTTGCAGTAGCTGAAACAATGTCAAAAGCTTTTGATATGGTTATGGGTTCACTAACTGGGATCATTGCAGTTGACTGAACTGTACTTTCTGTTTGAGGGGACAGTGTGATGGGTATAGTACCCAAGGGTAAGGTCTGAAGATTAGATTTTCCAGGGGACGCCTCCAAAGTAACACCTGGAGCAGAGGTGAGGCTATTTACACTTGGGGCAGGGGCTTTCTCCATGATACTGGTGGTAACAACTGCGGGCCTCCTGGGCAGCGAGTTGTAAGCTATGATTCTTGGGCCCAGTGCCCCTCCTGCAGTCAAAGCCCCCAACATGGCACCTCGGGGCAGCTTTATAGGCTGGAGAACCTTCACATGTGGGAGGACAGTGAACACAGAATTAGTCTCAGGCTTGGATCTGTCAGATACGGAGAGGACCTTAATTGGTCCTGATTGAAGGGGGACCTGTACTTTCTGTTGCTCCAAAGCTGTAGTTCTTGCAATGCCATTATTTGCAATTGCACTTATGCCTGGTTTGGTGGACAGAATGATTGTCTCAGCCGCTTTACCGCCATAGGTCACTGACTGCGAAGAAGTTAGTGTCTTATCTTGAATTATAATGGGAACTGAGGTCGCTGCTGTCACTTGTTTGATGCTTGAAGTTTGAGTAGTCAAGGTTGACTCGGGGAGACTGCTAGCGACCAGGACACCCCGACTACTGTCAGCTGCAAGGTCATTCTCGGGAGATGTATCGTTTGTTGCAGATCTGATTGCATTTAAGCTTGAAGTCTCTATAGAGGGGGTGTAGGAACCTTGTTCAACGAATATCTTCAGTGAGTGAGACAGCTGAGCGTGTTGAAGAAGGCCCCAGGGCGAGGAAAACTTCTGTAGACATGATTGACACATCAGGTTTTTGGATCCAGTGCCTGATAAAATTGATTAAAGGAAGAAATGATTAGTTAGATGTCCTACCTAATGTACAAAGCAGCTGTATAAAGTGAATTTTCAAAAATGGGCTGAGTTAAAAAAATAGAATGTTAAAATACGATATTTGTCGAGATTTAAAAAATTTTAATTGACGAGATTTTTAATTTAATTTTTAATTCTCAGGTTTTCTGTCACATGTCTAGTAATAAGTATTAAGAGATTCACAAAGTTACTAGTTTTCCACTTGTAAGGAGATTTATTATAACAAGAATAACAAATAAAGGTTGAGAAAAAAATCTTTACAGTATTATTGCAGTATCATTGTACTATTGAAAATAATCAGTGATCGAAGTATATATCTATGCATTTCTAACACATGCTCGTTAGATCGGTTCATAACAATCCTATGAAGTCTTAAAGACACACAAAATAGGGACCTACCATGACAAATGAATTGTTTGTGATTAATGAATTCGGGGAGATTGGCAAGGCCAAAGTTCTCCCCACAGCTACCACACACAACGTGGTCCATGCTTGACGAATCTGCATAAAGAAATCAAAAGTATTTAACGGTTGAATACAAAAATATTATTATGATATGATAATGGCCTACAATACAGATGATTTATTCTAATAAGTCATTTTACTTTCCATACTCTTCCCTGATAGAAACTGTAACATTATATGCTTGAAAAACAGTTAGCAAATTTATGCCATATATATTTGAAAAGGAGTGGGTTTTTTTTTTGGTTTTTTTTGTGTGTGTGGGGGGGGGGGGGGCTGCATTTCTTTTATGGAACATATCTATATTTTTATGAATCCATTGATATTATACCGTAGATACCATTACGTACATACAACATATCAATCGAAAACGGTTGGACCAGGATGTTTAATGGACATGGTAATATAGGTGACACACTTTTCTCAATATGGTGTACAAATGGAGCTATACCAAGTCCAAGGTTTCTTACTGCACAGTACAGCTACATACACCAATTGTCTTCAGTAGGCCTACATGTATATAAATGTCATAAAAGAACGATAGCTAGGCCTACATATATACCGGTACGTAGACGGAATGTCCATCTCTACTGTTCCTGTATGGAAGGAATTTAGGGCTGGTTATAGTACCGGTAATGGACATTAATTATACTGGCTAACCCAATTCTGAATTCTAGCGAATTAATATTTCCTATAATTAAAGATATTTCTATACATGTATATAGTTACCAATGATTATAAGGAATTAAAAACTAACTGATAGCGTATATAATATATGACTTAAATTAATATAGTTTTTAGGTACCGGTATACATAATATGTATGCATAAGTTAGAAGATTCTAACTTTGTCGGGAGGGGTCACCGACAAACGTCACCGACAAAATGCACCAGGTGACCGATTGTCGGTCCCCTTCCACTTGCGCGATTGTCGGTGACCGCTAGGTGACCGATTATCGTGCAAGTGGATATCGCGCTTAAGATAGCGCTGATCTATGTTACCAGTAGGCCTACTATCAATGCCACAATGGGCAATACAAAATTAAATCCATGGATTTATTGCTCATTCAGGCCAATCAGGGACATTGACATTGCCATGGACATTACAGTTTACATGTGACACCGATGATAGAAACTTTACACATATCAAGTTTATGTAGTTTTATGTATCATCAGTGATACAGTAAATTACGATGCAAACTACAATGTTAATTATTCAGTCTTTCAAGACGAGGTTTGTAGACTATCTGTAACGTTAGTGCATTTGATGATTTGGCAATGCCAAAGTCAAAGATAAAATCAGATTTACCGTCCACTTGCGCTGGTCCCGTCATACTGTATGGACTTGGGCTAGGAAGTAATACTTCTATATAAAACGATGCTGATATTATTGACAGTGGAATGCATTTCCTTACAGTCTGATACGGCTGTCATCTTTGGAAATCCGGAAAATCTAAACTCATCATGTCATGACCTGGCCTATTTAGCTCATGAAACGTAGCGAAGGCCAAGTGAACGTGAGATTCTAGCTCCCGAAACCACAAGATCCTTCTTCAATACACATCAGTCCGAACGCGTTTGGTGGTCCTCCTCAGGGTTCCCTTACATGTACTGCCGTTATATAGCGAAGTAATCATCAGAAAATCACACTCTGAGCTTATATAATGTAGGGGTGAAGGCAGAACGTGTTTGTACCCGGGGTTTGTACTCAGGTGTAAGGTTCAGAAGTAAACATGCCCACGCGCACTTCCTGTTGGTCTGCTTAAAAGACCCCTTACGAAAAATATAAAACGGGTGTTCTCGAAAGATATTTAAGGTTGATAGGGACTGATACATTGAGTTATGCCCAGTATATGGAAACTTATCTATTTTATCATAGATACCACAGTAAATCAAAATCAATCTTAGCTATGAATGTGTTAAATAATATGAAAATGCGTGGCAATGATGCTTATTTACGATGTTGTAAGCGTGCTCAGTTAAGGGGGCATGAGCGGACTGCCAACTTAGGAATCCAAAATATAAGGATAATTGAGGAGTGGGAATCACTGTACAACATTAATTTCAAGACCCGATGAGAGAAAGTAAGTAGAGCTGTCTTTTTATGAGTGGAAATGAGTGGGTAACGCTGTTGTGTATGAGTAACTTCCTTAAAATGACTTGCCCCGGCGATGTCCACAGCAGAATCCGAACATTATTCAGGCGTCGCCTGGGAAAATCATATTGCAGATACAGTGTCTGTGATGGAAAGGCACAATCAATCACAATGTGACATATGGCCTTGCATGGGTGGTATTTAAAAAAAGCGTTTGTTCTTCAAATTATCCATTATCTTATATTGAATTCAACTTCTGGTATCTATTGTTTATACAGGTGTGTAGGCCTATGTATGGCAAGCCATTTGTATAAGAATTAGACAAACACTGTTTGTCAACAGACAAACACTGTTTGTCAAAAAGAATTACTGATGTCAGGTGATATCAACCAAAAGATAGAAAAGCACTGTTTGTCAAACTCAAACCTTGACAAACAGTGTTTGTCTGATTTTTGTCAAGAGACAAACGGTGTTTGTCAGATTTAAGTGTTTGTCAAGAGACAAACAGTGTTTGTCAGACAAACGGTGTTTGTCAAGAGACAAACAATGTTTGTCAACAAAAATTCTGACAAACAGTGTTTGTCAAGAGACAAACGGTGTTTGTCTTTGTCAGAAAAATTCTGTCAAATGGTGTTTGTCAAGAGACAAACACCGTTTGTTAAAAAAATTTTGACAAATGGTGCTTGTCAACAGACAAACAGTGTTTGTCAACAGACAAATGGTGTTTGTCAGAATTTTTCTGACAAACACCGTTTATCTGAATTTTTCTGACAAACACCGTTTGTCTGTTGACAAACACCGTTTGTCTGTTGACAAACACCATTTGTCAGAATTTTTCTGACAAACACTGTTTGTCTGACAATACCGTTTGTCTGTTGACAAACACCGTTTGTCAAAATTTTTCTGACTTTCTGATTTTTCTGATTTGTCTGTTGAGAAACATCGTTTGTCTGTTGAGAAACATCGTTTGTCTGTTGACAAACACTGTGTCAGAATTTTTTCTGACAAACACCGTTTGTCTGTTGAGAAACATCGTTTGTCTGTTGAGAAACACTGTTTGTCAGAATTTTTCTGACAAACATCGATTGTCTGTTGTCTGTTGAAACAGTGTTTGTCAAAATTTTTCTGACAAACACTGTTTGTCTGTTGACAAACACCGATTGTCTGTTGACAAACACCGTTTGTCTGTTGGCAAACACCGTTTGTCTGTTGACAAACACCATTTGTCCGAATTTTTCTGAGAAACACCGTTTGTCTGTTGAGAAACACCGTTTGTCTGATGACAACACTGTTTGTTAGAAAAATTCTGACAAACACTGTTTGGCAAGTTTAGTGTGACCTAAATTGCATTTCAGCAGAAAGACAAAATTTTCTCCAATAATTATGTTTGTCAGAGGGAAACAGTGTTTTTCACTGACAAACGCAAGCCATTCGTGTAAGAATTAGACAAACAGTGTTTGTCTGCTGACAGTGTTTGTCTGTGACAAACAGTGTTTGTCTAATTCTTACACAAATGGCTTGCCATAGGTGTGTATACCCCATGTCTCATTAAAAAAATATGTAGCCTAGGCTAGGGCTATATATTATAGGCCTGCCTAGGCTACTCAGCTTGACTGAGTAGCCTAGACAGGCCTATATATATAGGGGTTGCGACGGAGGCGCCCCGAGATCGAGGCGCCCAGATCGAAGCGTCAAGCGCCAGGACCCAAGCGCCCCGGTCTAAGATCGAGGCGCCCACCGCTTACATCGAGGCGCCCTGCCGGTGTTAGATCGAAGCGCCCCGGCCTAAGATCGAGGCGCCCACGGCAAGCCGATAATAGACACAGTCGCGGTACCCGTACAGCTGGTCGCGGTACCCGTACAGCAGGTCGTGGTACCCGCTATATATTTACCATCAGTTTACCATCACCAATTACGAAATAAAGTATAAAATTCGTCCCTAATGTACTCCCATCCACATAACAGTGTCCCTAGTGTATTCTAGTGAATGGCCTCGCTCATGCTCACTCACGAATGTAGACAGAGAATTCGTCCTGGGTCCACTCGCACACAGAGGCCAGTTCAACAGGCTATCACGAATGTAAACAATGAGTCCACTACTGCCTTTACTGACTTAGGACAACCAATTGAAGGTTAGGGTTAGGGTTATTAAAAGGATTTGTTCAAATATTCGGCGATTTTATAACGACACGTAAAAAAACGGCCGTCCCTACCCTCATAGCTGGGGCGCTTCGATCTAAGCCCAGGCGCCTCGGTCTACGGGCGGCAGGGCGCTTCGATGTATGCGGTGGGCGCCTCGATCTTAGCCGGGGCGCTTGGGTCTTGGGCAGGGCGCCTCGAACTCGGGGCGCCTCGATCTCGGGGCGCCTCCATCGTACAATCTATATATATAGCCATTAACATAAGCACATAACATAAGCCACGTCACGCTTTATTTTTGATAGAGCACCCCCCCCCCCCCCCCCCCCCCCCGATGACGTTGTAAAATCCTAAATTAAAAAAATGTAGTGTCTGTAAGATCTTAACCGACTAGAACTTACTCTAGAACAAACACAAAACCCAGAAGTCCACCTCGCTAACCAGCTCTTTATTTGTATTCCTTACAATAACAGTCCCATAAGGGAAGAGTTAACCAACATGAAAGCTGAACTAACTGTCAGAATAACCCCAAAACTTGGGTAGTCTATACTGGAAGGCTTTATACCTACAGGTGTTTATATGATATGAAGTGAAGGTACATAGTGGTAAAGAATGAACAGTATAAATATTGACATGGTGAATAAACAGTGACACATAGTGATAAAAACTCTAACTAAGTCAGTTGCCTTTAGCCTGGTAGCTGACTGAGCCGCCTGGTAGCTGACTGAGCCGCCTGGTAGCTGACTGAGCCGCCTGGTAGCTGACTGAGCCGCCTGGTAGCTGACTGAGCCGCCTCCCAGCCTTTACTGTTATAGTCAGCATTACAATACACCTCTTCTTCTTTTCTTTAGGAGTGACAACCGACTATAGACACATATGTGGCTATTATAATAAGGTTGTGTATATATAGTAAGAATATAGAATATGCAATCATACATTTTCAAAACCACAAGTCACATAAGTAAATAACACATCAATACACACTGGCAAGTTTCAGAGCAATAAATATATAAGAACACACATAGGAATCCATGCTGGAAAGATATGGTAAACACCCGATTCATACATACAATACATGAGTTGAAAGTTGGTATTGTTCTCAATAGTAAATAGAAAAGTGTAACATACTTTTGGTCGTAGGTATTAGTGTAATATATTCCACTAATAAGTCCACACACACAATTTAAACTACACAGTAGTTTCTATGAAGGTAATACACTAGTCCATACGAGTAGAACTGTTAGGGGTGATAAGTCCATGTATTGGTAATGTTTTTCCAGCAACATCCTGGGTTCTGTCCTATACAGCTCGAGAACTGCTTCACTGTAGTATCACAATAATGGTAGTAGATGAGGTATAGTCCAATGATGCATATAGCATAGATTGAGGGAAAGTTCCTGCTCTAGGCACGAGCACTGTACACACACAAGTTGTTTGTTGTTTGTTGTTGTCCACAAGGTCGACTGGTACTGGGTCATGGTTTGGCCTAGTCCCTCTGTAATTGGGTCAGTCACTGCATCCGACCTGTAGGTGCACTTGATCCACTGCTCTCCCTTCTACACTGTGCAGAATAAATCTACAACCTCATCCGACCACAATAACCTTATTAAACTGTCTCCACTTCCTCTCCATTTTCTACTATTTCCATGTCTTCCTTAAGCAGTTGTTGCTCTTGGAATGGGGTAACCTCCTCCAAAGAATTGCTGTCCGAATCACCTAGATCCATTTTCCCTGTCTCTTCCTCAGGTGGAGGTCCCATTGCCACAGTGCAATGTTTACCAGTAGTCCCAGGTAAACTAGGGTCCTGTTGCCCACGAGGTGAACTGGTAATCACAGGGCCTGTTACTCTCACATACCCGGACGGTGCAATACCAGATACAGAGCAGCCAGCCGAATCAGCTGACTGGCTTGGTACAGAGGTCTCCACAGTTGGTTTAACTGCAGGGTTCCCTCCCATAACCATACTCTGAGTATTTCCTATAGTATCCACTGATCTATTCGACTGCTGAGTCATGTCTTGTATACCACTGAAAGGTGCATTAGGCATGGATGGGGCATTTTGCTGACCACTTCCATGCATTTGTCCAAATGGCATGTTCTCAGGCATAAACCCAAAAGTCGGAATCATTGGAAACATTCCTTGTGGTTGTGTATTACCACTACTTCCCAAATTACCAAATGTCATCCGATTTGGATTAAATCCACTATTTGACCACATACTGGCATCTCTTAGAGGAGAAATTAGTTCTCTACTCACATTCAATATTGAGTCCCATTGGGTCATTTGTCTGGGGCGGGTCTGTTGAGGCGGGTGAATAGGCTGAATGTTTGGTTCAACTAAAGGTATAGTTGGTGCAGGTGTGGCGGCTGGGGCAGGTGGGGCAGGTGGGGTTTGCTTGCTTGCATGCTCTCTCATGAGTTCAGCCATTATTTCTCTGATATCTTGTTTGGTAATGGACTCATCAGCCCCAGTGTCACCCGATTTATCAGCACAAGTCTCTGCTTTCTTTCTTTTTGGATCAGAGGGACCTTCACCCGACTCAAATCGATGTAGTTTACACTGTAAGTCCATTATTGTTTCTCTGGACCTCTGATCTTCCTCCTTATAGTAAGCCAACTGATTTTCCAACTCCTCTACCCTAGATTCTAGCTCAGGTACCCGTCTAGCCGCCTCTCTCAGCTTATCAGCTTCATTTAAAGGGGCCAGAGCATTATTCATAGCCGCTCTTATACCACTCATACTAGTGGCTGCAGCATCTTGGACTGCCTGTACTCCCCGGTCCATTTCCCTTTGTACTTCCCAGACAGACCTCATTATTGAATCGTCAGATGGAAGATAAACAGAGTCCATTTGCACACAGTCAATGTTGCCCTTTGGTGGTATACTCACAGTTGCAGATGCCATAGATGACTTTTTCCCTTCTACCTGATTGGAAGCCGAATTACTTGCTTTTGGTTTCATTTGAGCTTCCTTCACCTGTGTATCCCTAGAGGACGCACTGGGGGAAGATAGGCTTGGCCAACCCTCATCTGCATCTTGATTTACCATTTTATCCCAAGCTGACACACCTGTAGGAGCCGCCTTGAAAAGCTTAGGGGCGGGTCTTGGTACAGCAAAGGAATGGCTCATAGTTCCCATAGTTACAATCCTCTCCATGTCATATTTGCCTAGCCTACAGAATTTGACACAGCCTATGTTAGGTGCTTCCTTCTGTACGACTTTGAATCCACAAGCCAGGTATTTGGCGTTTTTTAACACATCCCTATGATACTTGGCCAAATGTTTCACTAGGTCAGACCTGCGGTCGCATTTCACTAAACATGAGGTGATGTGAGGACATGTATACTGGTGCACTGCAGGGCAGTGCTCTTCGCACAGGTGGCGGTAGAACCTTTCCTCCGTTCTGAACACTCTTATGCCCCTGGGGTTTAGTTCCTTGCCCTTGTACCGACACAGGGAGAAAGGGCATCGATCTCCAGGGCTCCACAAGTGCATAATTCCATCTAGCTTCTCACGCACAAGTGAAATCACTTCCTGACACCCACCGTCTTCAAAACCTGATCTGCCTTTCAAATACCTGAATTGTGCTTTATAGGAGGGCATAATCGGCTCTTTAATCCAATGTTCTCCCAAGCACTCATCTTCGTCCTCTGATTCGGCTGCCTGTGTTACTTCATCACCTTCTTTAGGAGTGATTGGGCACATGTTTTTGGCAGTCAGCCGGATTTTATCAACCGCCTCCCGCTTTCTCCATCGGGTCTGGTGTCGGATCGGGCAGTTAGAATCTGTTAGCGTTTTAGGTTTATCCCGCCACATAGTTTCCATGTGTGCTTTCTTTATCTCCTCCAAAGAAATGACAGCCATTCCACGACCATATTGTCTACCACCAGTCTCTCTCTTGCTACTAACTGACCGTTCTGTAGAAGTAGAGTTACTTCTACTGTCTGCCTTTTTTGATTTCCTCTCCCTGTTGCGAGAAGAATGGGAACCCAAGCTTTTGTGAGATTTTCCTTCACTATCAGAACCCTCTTTATTAGCAGGAGCCTTTCTCAAAACCATCTTAATTTTTGGCTTGGTCCCATCATAAACAATGTCAGTCCCAGTGGTCCCAGCGGCTGCCTCTGTTTCCATAACCAACTTATCAACCACTAGGCCTTTCTCCAATGGCTTAGCCTTGGTCTCCTCTTCCTTTCCAAACTCCTTTTCAGCCATATTCCACCAACTTGTACAGTATACTAGCAGGTGGGCAGTGACTAGGGTTAGCAACCAACAATAAATGAACTTCAGTAGATACAAGTTACAATCTCCTATTGCTTTCTCTCAGTGAGGGCGCACAGAACTTCTGAGTAGCTACAATGCAGGTACTCAAATGGTGTTCCCTCTCAACTCATGTGCACATGCATTCCTGTGACCTCACGCCCTCCATGATCTCCTCAAATCAGAGACCAGACCCAGAGTTATTAATAGAACAATCAACCCGTTGCCTGAGTGTTTCATGGCTGGCTGCCCCTGTTCTCAATTCTCCCAGTCACTCTCAATGCACCACACCCCTCTAGGTGTAATACATTGGTGGCCTCCGAGCAAAGCCACTATGTTACTTGTCAATCAGACTGTCCTTCATAGGGGACTTGTCCTACCAGTATCTCCCTATTTTCCATGGGGTTTTCAACCACCCAATCACTCTCCCAATAGGTGTAAGGACTATTTGAGGACTAGCCCTGCCAGTTAGACAATTTCCCTAATTCAATTCAGACCAAATTACTCCGTATAGAGTTCTCCTCAGAATATACTAACATGATCTAGCTGTATGAAGCTCCCTACCAGACCAGTCAGTTTAATGTACTTCTCGTTGTGTCATTTTTTTTGTAAGCCTATCTCACACTACCCTAACTTGGAGTTTCCACTGTAAAACCATATCTATCTGGAACTTTCTTCTGTCTCTTAGGCCTGCCTTCCAGATATCCAGATGTTAACACATCTTTCATAGTCTCTGCAAGTGGGAAATCAGTTACTTCTAAATTGATATCAGAACTCAGTGGTTCATCAGATCCACTTTGCTCATGAGCCGACTCACCATCTGACTCCGATTGCCTTGGCGGAATGGCATTTTCGGTAGTTGGTTGTTTCGGTGGGCGGCCCCGCCTCTTTACATGCCTAACTATATTGACTACAGGTTTAGGTTTGGGAGCGTCATCACCTGCCACCACCTTTCCAGAAGGGAGCAACCGGATAACATCGTGCCCAGCAGCCACCTGTTTTTGATATTCGGGAGCACGGTGCATGTTGGCTACTTGCATCGGTTTACCATCCCGTCCAAATGCCAATTTTAGTAGGTCTCCATTCCATCTGAGAATCCCTTCGCTTGTCTTCAATTCATAAGTAGAACCTTGTACTCTCCTAACGACTTCAAAAGGTCCATCCCACTTGGGGCCATACTTCTTTTGAGCCATTGGCGTGGCGTACCTCCAAACTATGTCACCTTCATTAAATATTTTGGGACGGGCCCGGCGATCAAAATAACGTTTCTGGTAGACCGCTGCATGTCCTAAACGTTCTCTGACGAACCGATGGCCTTTCAATAGCAATGAACGTATTTCCTCCACAAATGCAGTATGGCACGGAAATTCGACATCGCCAGTGATTGTCCCATATATTATGTCGGCAGGCACCGTTACTTCGGTACCAAAGACAACCATGTTGGGTGTGCACATTGTACTTTTGTGTACAGCACCCCTATAAGCATGCGCGATGCAAGGCACCAACAAGTCCCAATTGATATCTTCGTATTCCGTCAAGCAAGACAACTGTTCCACAAGTACGCGATTAAATCTCTCTACCTGGCCGTTCGAGCAAGGACGATAGGGAAGAGTCATCATTTTCTCGATGTCTAGCAGTACTAGGATTTCTTTTAATAATGCTGACCGGAATTCGGGTGCCCCGTCCGTCTGCAGCGACACTGGAGGACCATATCGAAGTATCCACTCCGTGAATAGAACCATCGCGCAAGTAGCGGCTGTGTGATCTGGTAAAGGGTAAGCCTCGGCCCATTTAGAAAAGAAATCTGTCACTACCATCACACAGATATTTCCCCTAGGGGTCCTCCTAAATGGCCCAATGATATCCAAGGCAATGCGACTCCAGCGCACGCCATGAATCTCTTTTTTCAGTGGTGTAATCCCCTTTCCGCCTCTGCTTTTGCAGGAAGCACATAATTCGCAGCCTTTTACCCATCCAGCAATGTCATCACGCATCCGGGGCCAAATAAATTTCTGCCTAGCAGCTTGGTACGTTTTGAATTCGCCAAAATGAACTGCGAGCTTATTTCCGTGCAAAGTTCGGAATAGTTCTCTGCGCAAGCTCACCGGAACGGCTGCTCTCGTATACACCACACCGTTATCACTTTCCCAGTCCATACATAGTAAATCGTTGTCAACCTTTAATGATTCCAGTTTTCCCATATAGTAACAGAATTCGTCACCTTCAGCCAGTAATGCCTTCTTATCTGGTTTTGGTAACTCCTTCTGCACTATTGCTACCACTCTTTGTAATGTTTCATCAGCCTGCTGTGCGACTTTCATCCGGTCCCCCGCCATGGAGGAAAAGATCTCATACTCGACAGTCATTGTCGCCACAACCGCTTCATGTGCTCCACAGTCAGGACAATCAACTCTCGGGCATCGTTTTACCGGTAGGCGGGAAAGGGCATCCGCGTTAACATGCTTTTTACCCGCCCTGTGTACTATTTGAGACTCTTGTATCCCGTAATGCTGGAGAGTTGTTAACCATCTTGCCAGCATGTTAGTCGGGTCTTTGAAGTTCATCAACCAGCGTAACGATGCGTGATCTGTTCTCAGGATGAAATCTGGTTGGCCTATTATGTAGTGCTGGTACTTACATAAATAAGTCAATACCGCCAAAAGTTCCCTTTTAGTTGCACAATAATTGCGTTGTGCTCTGGTCAAGCTATTGCTAGCATAGCTCAATACAACCTCATGGTCTCTCTGGATCTGGGATAGCACACCAGCCATTCCAAACCCGCTAGCATCCGTATCCAAGATAATAGTACCCGTTGGCTGCGGATACCCGAGGAGCGGAGCTGTAGTAAGCAATTTTTTCAATTCGTCAAATGATCGGGTGCACTCAGCGTCGAAGTCTACGCGTCGACTGTTTTTCTGTTCACACCCAACCACAAGAGCCTGTAAGGGTTGTGCCACTTCCGAGAATTTAGGCATAAATTCTCGGTAGTATGACGCAAAGCCCAAGAACTGTCGTACCTCTTTTACTGTATGAGGTGCCGGCCATGACTGTACCTTCTTGATCTTGTCTGGGTCTGCTCGGACCCCTTTCTGCGATACAATCCGTCCCAAATACCTCACTTCCAGTTTGAAGAATTCACATTTCTTCGGCTTCAGTTTTAACCCGTACTCTCGCAGCCTTTTCAGAACCAATTCTGTGTTTCGCAAGGCTTCGTCAAACGTAGACCCGAAGATGATAATATCATCTAAGTATACTAGGCAGCTCTTCCAACGCAATCCAGTTAACATTTGTTCCATCATGCGCTCGAAGGTGGCCGGGGCGTTACAAAGCCCGAAGCTCATCACCGTGAACTGGAACAGCCCCATGGTTGACACAAATGCGGTCTTTTCTTTGCTGTCCTCGTCCATGGCGATCTGCCAGTACCCACTTTCCAGGTCCAGTGTCACAAACCATTTGTTCCCCCCTAGGGCTTCGATACATTCATCGATTCTAGGCAAGGGAAAGGAATCTTTCTTAGTCACAGTGTTCAGTGGTCTGTAATCGGCACAGAACCTATCGTCTCCATCTTTCTTCTTCACAATTACCACTGCCGCTCCCCATGGGCTCTTACTAGGTTCTATCACGCCCTTGTCTAGCATTTGTTGTATTTGCTGTTCGGCTTTTTCTCTTCGACCGGGTGCGAGCCGGCGGTAAGCCGCTTTTACAGGAGCTGCATCTCCCGTATCAATGACATGTTTTACCATATTGGTATGTCCCAATGTTTCTCCAGGGAGACGGAAGCAGTCTTTGTATTCCTCTAGGAGGTCTCTCAGTCGGATCCGATCAACCGCCATTTCTAGATCCGACCTCCTTACTAGTTCCAACAACGGGCAAGTGGAAGTCAGAGGCATCGGTACCTCCGGCTCCAAAAGCTCTGTGTCTACTATTGGTGAGCCGGATTCGGAATCCAGCTCTTGAACTGTAGCAGCCTGTAAACCAACCAACATAGGTGAACCGGTAGGATTATAGAGGGTTAATGTGCCATGTTTCCCATTCGCATTGGCTACATCGCCCACCATTGTACTTCCCAACTCCCATTCGTCCGACTCAAAGGAAAAGTCTTCGCCTGTTACCGCCAGGTCCATCCCAGTGCAGACAGAAGCAAATGCGCCCACAAAGACGCCATGAAATCTTGTCTGCAATAAGGACCCGCTTTGCAGCGGTCGACAACTTATGGCATGTTCACCGTCCTCCAGGGTGAATTTGCCGGACCAATCGGAGTTACACTGATGTGTCTGGATGAAATCCATCCCCAGTATGCCAGATTCGCCGCCAACTAATCCACTTACTACCAAACAATTCAAGGCGTATAACACGCCACCTAATCCGAGGGCTACTTGTATGCACCCATGTGTCACCAGATTGTGCCCGGTACCCGCAAAACACGTAACCCGGCAAGGTATAAGAAACGGTCTCACGGATAGGTCATCGTACACCTTTTTCTTTATCAAAGTGCACTGTGCTCCCCAATCCACTAGGAATTGTCCGGTTACGTTCACAAGTGTCACGTCCGCATACATGCGTTCCGCGACCAGAGGGCAGTTCCGGTCTGAAACTCTGATATCGAAATCACAAAGGTCGCATGTTCTTATCTTGCTCACCCTTGGAGCATGGATTCCCACCTCCACCTTTAATATCTGCCCAGGCGAGCAAGTGTGCTCTGGTCTTCCCACTCTTACCCTTGTGGCAGAACACAAGACATTCATCGGCCCGCAACAGACATGGTCGACACCTATCATCCCCTCCTCGCTACTTTCATGGGCGTCCCCTAGCCGAACAGAGGGTGCCCGCAAGTCAGTGCGTGCCAATTCGACAATTGATTTCCGATTAGATGCGGTGAGCATACTGATTGTCCCGATCCTCGATTCACCGCTTATGAGGACCCCGGTAAGTTTGACAACTCAGCCAAATCCTTACGACTAGCTGCAGACTGTGTTACAAGGTTTTGTAGGGCCTGAAAATGTGTTTGGCGGGTGCGACACTCTAATAGCCTATGCCCTTCCTTTCCACAATAGTAACACACTGTGGGGCGTTGTGGTCGCCGATACGGCCTTTGCGCCTCTGTCGGTACTGGTGCCCGACTCAGTGTTTTTTCAGGTTCCTTGCTTCGGTTCTTTGTCTGCCATGCTTTGTAAGCACTAAATTCGGCTGCCAAATCATCCTCTCCTCCATCTGCACCCCCGGCTGCTACAACAGAGATTGCGGGAGTAGCTTGCTCCACCCGGCCAACCGATGCATTTTCCATGTGCAAGACATGGGACTCAAGCCGAGTGTAGATCTCATTGCTACATACATCCCTATATCTTGTGGCACTAGCCGCTGCCAAAACGATATTTTTCGGCTCTTGCAACGCGACATATTTAGCCATCTCATGATCAATTAACCCATCTAGGAACACTTTGACTGCCACTTCATGTAGGGTTGCATCCCACTGTCCAAAAGCATGTAGTGCCCGCAAGCTCACGATTTGCGAGAAGTTAGCCGGACTCTGGCCCAATGTCTGTTTGGACTTAAAGAACTCATTCCGACGAGTAGCTACTGATTTTTCTGACTGGTAGTCATACTCCATCATTTGCAGCAGTTCGTCAGATGTATAATCTTCCGGGTCTAACAGAAGTGCCTGTGGCATATGCTTGCCCACAGCCGCAATCAAGTGTACTTTGTATGTATCGTCATCCCAATTCATTGTTCTTGCAACCATAACAGTCCGTCGTTGGTAATCTCGCCAGTCTTCTTTGCCGTCCCACTCTGGAAATGTCAACGGGCGGGGTTTCAGCATAGGCTTAGCTGGGTTGTACCGTGGTTTGCCATAAGTCGGTTCCCTTTCTACTGGGTTGTAATCGGCTGCAGCATTTATTGATCGCCTAACCGATTTCTGTCCGACTTGGTCTGGGTTTATGCCAGTAAGCCCGCTGCTTGTGCTAGCGTTCGATCTGCCGCATATCCGCCGTGTATGCTCAATAGTATTGAGTCTATTTGTCATTTGTTCGGTATGGTCAGGTACAATTCTTGTCTGCCGCCTTGATTCACATTCCGACTTTTCATCCCTTTTCTTACTTTTGGTTTGGGCAAAGTCGGGAAGCTCATCCATTAATCGGCGGTAAGATGAATCAGACATTCCAGCCGGTTTACCATTTGGTGTGCTCATGGTTGTGGACGGCCTAGTTTTACCTAGATCCCATCCGACGGATCGCTCTCTTTCCTTTCTACCCTTCTCTTTATCGGCCTCATGGGCTGATTTTTCTTCGTCCAAATCGGTTTGCAATTTTTGCACCACATCAGCCTGATCAAAAATAATACCCCTCAAATAGACTTCATCTTCATGTGCCTGAGCCAAATCCTCCTGAGTTTTAGCAGCCAATTCCATAGCTTCTTTGCCATGTACAGCCGATTGGTATACCGTGTTGTTCATGGCTTCCATCCGCCTGAATTGAGCGCAAAGGAGGGTATCTAATTCATCATAAGACAACCGCTTTTTTCCTTCTCTATCGGATGTCCATTCCTTAGTTAACCTCTCGACTGCAGCTTCATAATCTGGATGTCCGGCTTTAGGCATCATAGGCGGCTGTTCAGGATCATCTGAATCTTGATCTGACACAGTCACATGTCTTATACCTTCATCAGGCAAGGTTCTAGTTTTTCTCTTGATTTTCCCTGACTGATCATCAAGAGTAGTCCGCCTTCTGGTAGTGACCCGCCTGCGAGCCGCTGTATCTGGTACTGGGTCGGGTACTATGCTGTCATCCGAATCAGAGGCCTCAATTGGAGACTTTTTAACCCAAACTACAGGTTCCACATACTGGTCGGCATCAGGAGGATGTACTACAGGCCTACCAGAACAGTCATCAAACAAGTCAATAAGAGACATATTAGTGCCCCTTCGTCTTCCACTTTGGGCCTTTAGACCCTTTTTCAACTGATCCATTCAGTAGCCAAGAGCCGTCGGCACTCCCAAAAATGGGCTACCTAAGACCTTAGTCAGCTGTGAGGACAACTGGTCACGGCACCAAATTGTAGTGTCTGTAAGATCTTAACCGACTAGAACTTACTCTAGAACAAACACAAAACCCAGAAGTCCACCTCGCTAACCAGCTCTTTATTTGTATTCCTTACAATAACAGTCCCATAAGGGAAGAGTTAACCAACATGAAAGCTGAACTAACTGTCAGAATAACCCCAAAACTTGGGTAGTCTATACTGGAAGGCTTTATACCTACAGGTGTTTATATGATATGAAGTGAAGGTACATAGTGGTAAAGAATGAACAGTATAAATATTGACATGGTGAATAAACAGTGACACATAGTGATAAAAACTCTAACTAAGTCAGTTGCCTTTAGCCTGGTAGCTGACTGAGCCGCCTGGTAGCTGACTGAGCCGCCTGGTAGCTGACTGAGCCGCCTGGTAGCTGACTGAGCCGCCTGGTAGCTGACTGAGCCGCCTCCCAGCCTTTACTGTTATAGTCAGCATTACAAAAATCTATTTTATAGGTCTCATTCAGACATACATCTGCCACGCCCCCTACCAACTCAGAGGCTAGCTAACTTTCTTCCCGCCACACACTTGTGGGTCACTTCCCAAAAGTCCAAGGTAACGGTCACTGTCCATGTCAGATTGTTATCTTAGGGTTGATCACATGGGAAGGGAGGGGAGGGACTGACCGCCAGGTCAGCGGAGGGAGGGGGCATTGATTAAGAGCAGGAGGGAGAGGGGAGGGGAGATAACCATGTGACCTGGTCACAACGCAAGTGATTGGTCAGGTGTGACAGTGGTCGCTCTGACCTTGTATTCATCTTTTATGTTAATTGTTATAGTTTATGACAGACAGTTTATTTTCTCTCTGATGTCGAGGAGTGGAAGAGGGAATGACCATTATTTCTTGTTAATCTGTTAACACCCTCATAAAAGAACAGCTGGGCCATGGTATGGCCAAATTGACCAAATTGTTATGGTCATTCCTCCTGTCTTAGCAATATATCAGATCTCTCATCCCATTCTGGTCTACCGGCAGAGGCGGTGGTGGGTGACATAAAATGGTCAATAAATATGGTCTGTCCCCCCAATTCCTTCTTCGACCTCCCCCCTTTACTGTCAAGGAATAGGGCGCTAAACTATATCTACTAATTACTAAACTATTATCGGGTAAAATCACCCCCAGAATGCACCATTTGACTCCTAGTTAAAAAAAATCCCCCAAGGAGCATGCCCCCGGCCCCCCTAGAACCTTGGTGAACCTTGCCTTGGCGTCCATACGACGTTTTTTGAATCTCTTGATTTCAGATCTGCCGGATGCAACGCTGTAACCCTTGGGCAAAAGAAGTTATAAGAATATGAAAATAAAAAGTAAAAAAATACTTTTTGATTAATAAATAAATAAGGTCTTTTAATGCCCAAATTATCCATCTTTGTTGAACCCCACAATATTTTCTATATATTTCATAATAGTTTAATATTTTGATCATGTTTTTTTACAGTATGACCTATTTAATTGGAAAATTAGGTCAAATAATGGAAGTATGTAAAAAAATCAGTTTGACAAGTCATTTTTTGTTATGCTGACAATCTCTGGTACTAGCCTATTACTATTATGGCAATCTCCGCATGAAGCAAACACACATTAGGCCTAGGTAGCTCCTTAATGTAGGCCTAGGTAGCTCTCATATAATTTAACTCATAGGAAAATATACTAGTATATTCCTACCTACCGCATGTATTGTGTATATACTTATACCAGCCAAATGTCTACCGATGAAGAGTCAGACATGGTCAAGTCTTTGATTTTGTTTAGTGTTAGAAATAACTCTTGATAAAAATAAATAAAGTAGTCAATTGGAGTACCGTAAAACAGGGATATTTGAGAATGTGGGGGCAACTCGAGAAAAGCATGATATTACTACCGGTACCGAATAAAATATTGCCATAAGTATTAATTGTGGATGTATTTACATGTATATTTCTTTTATAAAAGGAAAAATATATTAATCATTTGTTGGCAAGTTAATCGACCAGGCAGATCATTTAGTTGCGGTCGTATGGTTTTAAAATAAGAGCAGTAAAATCCGGGAAAAGAATTCTATTGTGAAAACTTCTTTCCCACCCATTAAAAAACCTTTTTACTAGCATTCATGAAGAGCAAAAAGGAAAGGCAGGGTAACTTGACTTTCACATGATGTCACCCAGTCAGTGGCTATCCCCATTGGCAGCCATATTGTGTGTCTGCTTAGAGAGTGGAAGGCAGCAGATTGAAAGGCTTTTCCCATTTTGACTATTTTGCTAACCCCTGACTATATCAGCATACTTTATATTACATTTGCTAAAACTTTTGGAGGTGAAAATCACACATATGTCCAGCTAATATTTACAAGGTGTGATACAGAACATAGCTAGCCTAGGCCAGGGCTGTGACATCAGTGAATACTATGTATAGCTCATGATACCCTGCTGTTAAGAAACTTTATATATTTATATCACATTTGAAGTGCAAGATAATGGAATGATAAACAAAAAATATGGTTATGGTCTTTTCATAGACTAAATCTGACAAACAATAATGCATAATGAATTCTTTTACACTATAATGAAACTTTCATTGACAAATATTAGGCCAATGATTAAATGTATGCAGATGTAATGTATTTGTAGGCAAATTACATTTAGAATGTATTCCTAACCCCATTAGAAGCAGGGATCTATATATACATCATAATGTCTGTTTACAGATTTTACATGTCATTTGAGTTACGGTCAAATTGAATTATTTTACACAAAGAAGCAATTTTTATTGGAAATTATTGGGCCAATGATTTATCTAATGACTGTGTTGCATTTGTAGGCTAACAAAACATACATTTAGACATCTAGAATGTATAACTAGCCCCATTAGAAGCAGAGATATGCCTAGATTTGCTGGGTCGGTATTGGTCAAATTGAATTATTTTACACTATAATGCAGTTTTCATTGGAAACTGTTGTGCCAATGATTTATTTAATGACTGTATTGCATTTGTAGGCTAACAAAACATACATTTAGACACCTAGAATGTATTCCTAGCCCCATTGGAAGCAGAGATAAGCCTGTTTACAGATTTGCTGGATCGGTTGCGGCCAAATTAAATTATTTTATTCAATAATGCAATTTTCAGGGAAATTTATTGGGTCAACAGAGCTGCCAACTTCTACGATTTCACCGTAGTAACTACGTTTTCAGTGTCAAAATACGATGCTACGATCTGCATGACCCAAACTACGATTTGGGGAAAATCTAGGACCCAAACATGTTCAAACAAGAAAATTCTAGACTGAAATATTTCTGGTTAGAATACTGGATATATGGTGGAACGTCTCTTTTACTTTCCCAAATTCTTATAACAGTTATTCGATATTTGGTAAATTTTTTATGTTTCTGGGGATCATTATTCAATGATGGGTGTTCCAGGAAAATAATATTCTCATCTTTTGGTGTAAAGTAATATCTTTTTTCTTCTATTTCAAATTATTTAATTGCATAATGATACTTTGCTACGCATTTGGAAAGTAGATATCTCAAAAATATTGTTATGATGACTGAAAATAAAGTAGCCTACATGTATATCAGAGCTTTTAATGCTTAAGGGATTGCCCTCAAAATCGGCAGAACGCACTAAAAAGGCACTCAATTTGCTCAAAATTTTCTGGGGGAGTATATGCCGCCAGACCCCCTACCCATCACTTGTACAAAATTTATTTAACTTTATATAGGCCTACTGTGTGACTCGTAATTTTAAAGTTATTTTTGAGGTAAAATTACCCCCAGTATACACTATTTATTAAAATATTTCCGGGGGGGGGGGGGGGGAGACGGACCCCCAAGAAGGGATTTGCTCCTTCCGCGATAGTGCACTCTGCTCCCCGCGAAAAACTAGGATTTGGGATCCTCACAGGTTGGCAGCTCTGGGTCAAAGATTTTTTTAATGATTGTATTACATTTGTAGGCTAATGAAATATGCATTTAGACACCTAGAACATATTCCTAGCCCCATTAGAAGCAGAGATATGCCAGTTTACAGATTTGACATGTTCGGTGGCGGCCATCTTTAAATATCTCAAATTGCTCAAGGTCAGGAACTTCACATCACACAGGAATGTGATATAGGGACCCCATAGATGATAAATCAAGAGAGAAAAAAACTTTATCCGGGATTTCCGGGTTAGGCTCTTCCACTGCCGGACTATAATGTTAGTTGCCCGATTGGGCAAGTGAAAATCTGTACGGCGCCGATTTCATACCCCTGTTGTGATGTTTACTTACAATGAAACAAGATACATACAGATCAGTATACTTTCGTTTATAATTCTGCAAATAAATTTGGGCAAGTGAAAAATGATGTTGGGCAAGTAAATCTTGGCTGCCACTTTCCCAATGGGCAAGTGAAGTTGGTAGTTTATTTAGCCCTGTTAGTGTTGTGTCGGTGCGTTGTGGTTGCTAAATCTCCCTATTATCATGTATTACTAGTATACCTTGTCCGGTAACGACTTTAAAGTTTAGTACAATTTTTAGTACGATGTCATTTCTTACAGGATTTAAATTCCCCATCAATACAATTGTTAATCATTCAATAGGCCTACACCTTCATGGGTTGGCTGGTTGGTTTGGTTTAGGACTGGATGAATAGTTTGGTTTGGGAGCTACTCCTACCACTCACCAGGAACGCTTCATACCAGCTCTCATCATTTTCGATTCCTTTCTTTATATGCAGAGGTCGCCATTGGTCCGATTAAACACCATGGCATGCGATACACCCAAGACGCAGAAATCGCCATTGGAAACTTGTCTATTTCTTATTTCTGCCTCATCAGTCATTTAGCCTCGTCAGCTATTGCCGCCACTGTCATTTTACTCCTGAAATTCCACAACCCTTGACCGCCATTGCTAAAAATAAAAAAGAGTAGGGTATCGTATCCCGTTGGGCGTTAGCGTGTTTTCTCGCTGGCTATGTTATGACCAATTCTACAGGTGTTAGAATAGAGTAAAGCAACCAATCTGTTTTTTCTCCACCCATCGTCTTATATCGTGCCCAATATCACATTTTTAGGACGAATCATTCGCCATTGTCAATGGAGATATTCCATAAGATAGTCATGGGAAAATGAAATAATAACAACATATATATATTTATAATATATATCTCACTTCCACTTATAAATGTTTTGTCTGGTTTCAGAATATGCTGTATTAATGTGTAATCCTGCAAAACCAAAATGAGGTAGGTGGCCTTATTGTAAGCTATTTTCATGGGTGATTTTATAACAATGGATGATTAACATCGCGCCCAGATTCGTTCATATCACCATTGTTCCAAGTGTCCGCTCTCTTTCTTCCATTTCTTTCTTAAGACAAGACTAGACAAGAAAGGATTTATTTACAAGTATTCGCTCACAATTGAAATTGGTGGTGCATATATGATACTTGATCACGTCTTCCTGTGCCATTTTTAACAAACATACGCCACTTTTAACCAAGTTCTACAATTTTATTGTGATTTTTAAAAAAATAACATATGTTGTACTGCAACTGCAAAGTTTTTCTTTCTTTGTCTTTCATTCTTTGCATTTCTATATTCCATGTGTTGCCCCCAGACGTCATAACCCATATCATTTGCAGTAATATGATAGTATACCTGGGTTAGAAAGTCCTATGTCCATGGGTTGGTTAAGCCAAGTAAAAGACTAATGTAACAAAACCTTTGTACTTAGTAATTGGTATCACTCTCTCTTATCATTCTTCGTAATAGCAAGACCATGACCCTTGCGACAGGACATCTGAAACCTATTTGTTCTTACCTGAATAATGAATTCTTGTCCTCGTATGTCCTTTAGTTTGCGCGCTTTGTTTTTGTACACCAACAGGCCGAATTGTATATTTATTTTATTCCCCATGTTTTCTTCAGTGCATATATTCTGATGTTGAATTGCGTTGGCGTGTTTTCCTTTTCTCTGGATATTTCAATCGTACCTCTTTTCATGTGATCCCTGGAAGCTATTGATTTTTTTGTTCGTCTTTGTGTCTGTAGATCTTTAAGGAACTTGTATACTTGCCGCCTAATTGGCTACCGGTAAGTCCCTGGTCTTGAATAATCGCCAGATAGATTATTTAAAGCAAAAACGCTTGTCACTTCCCAGTGTTGATTCTTTTAATGGACAGGGTTAAAGTTTTGTTCGGGGTTCGAATGTTTTACCTGTCTTACAAATTGAGTACACATGTGCTCTGTTATAAATCAATCAGTATATCTCCCAAGCAGTATACTACCGCTTATATCTCCCAAGCAGTATGCTACCGCCTATTATTTTAGAGAAGGGTGCTAGATATTCCAAGGACAATGTTCTATCGGAAGCGGAATCCAGTATGTACAAAAAGTCCGTAGATCTATTATTGATCACACTTATGTTTTCACCATTATTTCGACCTGGGTTCGGATGGGGAAATATGATTAATAATTTTGATTTCTTTGATGTAGACATGTGTGAGGGAACACGAATTGATCAATAGGGAAGATATCACTTTAATATTCTCAGGACTTTTTGACCCTTTCACGTCATTAATCGATAGATTTTAGTTGAAATTAATACATGAATGATTTGAAATGTTTGAATACTTAGGCCACCATTTTATTCTGTAAATGTTACATCACTGATCATCCCAGTACTGTAATAACCGATGGCTGTCTATTTTAGATAATAATTGTCATTTCTTGTATCCACGTTGGCGGAGTTAATATGAATTTAGGAAACAATCTAGATAAACGACAGTGATGTAGTAATTCGGTGATTGTCACAGCACACCACGTATAGGAGAAACGGGTTGCAAGTAAAACCTAAAAAATCTCTCCGAAGTCATTATTAATTTGCGACTTTTAAATGCAGTTGAAAATTGAATTGCCTAATGCAAACTTTCAAAAATCCATTTCCCGTATTGCTTGGATGGTTTTTACCGATCCAATTAAAATTGAAATAAGTGGGTGATAGTTTCTTATCCAAAGACGCAAGAAAAATTAAATTATGACAGCTGCACGGTAAACAAATTTAAAGCAAATTGTACCAACGTATTTTATGCCAAGCCAACCAGTCTTATATCCTCTTGTCTTTCCATTTGATCTTCGCTATTTTTTGGACATTACCTGTTTGCACTCTCTCTTATAAATCGAAGTTTTATAATAGCCTGCTTTAAAGGAAAATACTCGGGATACATTTACAAAGATAACATTTTGAGAGCTTCTTTGCCAGAAACATGCACTGAAGGGTCTACGCGTATACGATTGAGTGATTGGGAAATAGTTGAGTGTGTGTAGAAGGGTGTGTGTGGAAGGGTGTGTGTGTAAAAGGGTGGGGGAATACCCAATACACTCATGAATCCTACCACGGTCACCTAGCACCCCTGCCAATCTACCCGCCCCTTCCATGTCCCTCGGGCCCGACGCCCAATATTTTTGCGGATATTGTGTGCCCAAGTTTCCTCTATTATAAGTTTAAAAGATTGATATGATGTACCACTAAGAACTAGGCCCACTCTAAATACATCATTTGATAATCTGACCAAATGGCGTGGGCAGAGAGGACATGCATTCTGTGTAGAACCGCTGGACAAAGTTTGACGTCGAGAGTGAATGAGCCTGGAGTAGTACCCAGATTAACTCTGACCCAGGGTCAAGGCCACCACTGCCTCTGCGGTGTGGAGACAATTTGTGAAGCCTTAAATACACGGCCATGTAACACCTGTCACCTGGCAATAGGAACAGTTACACTATTTACTGATTCAATCTCCCATTTGCTGAAGTGAGACATATGTTAGTGTTACGTAATTTTCCCATGTAGCTATTGTTTCAGAATTATTTATTTTAACTGGATACCTACAAACATATATAATATCCGACATACTTATATTTTTTTTATTTTTATTTCATTTGATCAATAGGTAATTTAATAGTGTCAGGTATAATTGCGAAATTTGATCTTGTATCGAAAATCTATCCCGAATCAAAATAGTATTAATCAAACAATGATTGGGAATCGGTGGTGTATAGAATGTTTATAAGAGTTGTGTGAGGGCTGTGGTGGGATCCAGCCGTATTCACCCCACCCCCCCCACCCCCCTATATAGCCAAACATGTGATAGGTGGCGGCTAGAGTGGTGTGTGTATGTTCCCGCTTACCTCCCCCATCAGTCAGTGTCAACTTGTATTACCTGTTGAGGGTGCCTGCCGACCTGTCAACACCAGATCTGATAAATTATGGAGAACGAAGATCCATCTCCTCTCCACCCTAAGATTAATAGAATTTTTCCAGTCGCCATGGAAACGCATGCTTTTTACAACTGCCCATGTCGGTTCTGATAATACATTACCCGCGCGGATAGTCGCCGTAATGGTTTTTGTATAGTTATATTGCGCATTCACATAAAAGTATTGCCCTGTATTGCATAGCGGTTAAAAGTGGTGCGATTTTGGGGGTGGGGGGTGGTAGGTAGGGGTGGGCGGTGGAACTTGGGAGGGGTAGGTTTGCATCCGTTAGCTGACAGATAAAACACTTCAAATTCCGATGCTTCAGAGTTTTTTTGTTTGAATTATTCGCCACCTAGGCGAATTTATCTGACGTTTTGGGATATAAATTCGTGTCGCTTCTGCCTGTTGAATGTCCCCAGCTTACTTAGGGTCACCCTGTTATTATATGATACCGTTGTTAGACATTAGAATCAAACTTTCTCTTTCAGTGCAGTGAAAGGGATAAGTTATCGTTAATAAATTCCACAGAACTAAAATAGTTTTACTGACGTACAATATTTGCTTTTACCTCGCTATATTTAGTGACTCATGGCCCAATATCTCCTACCTTGTTTCAACTTTCTGTATACGATCAGCTCTTTTAAAATGTAATTATCTAAAGTCATTCTTATAGAATAGAAATAAAGCGTCAGCCAATCTCCCCGTACTTCTTTCTCTTTGGCTGTTAGTTCTCCGTACAAACGCATAAACCATAATTCCTACCATTGATGTTGATATTAAAGAAACATCTTGCATGCTATTTGTACAACTTTCAATGAAATGAAATTTCAATATCTCGCTGAAAGGGCTGACTTGGAATTCTCTGAGCTTTTTACACTGCTAAATGTATTGTTTCAACCTGTCCCTTTAGTCTTTCGTATAGCAATAGTTTCTTACATGTTAGTTAAGTGTCCTTTCTCACTAAATCCAGTAGTCATGTAATCTCTTAATCATATACGAAATGTACAGCAAGTACACAGCATCAACATTGTGTTTTCATTCAATCATTTTTGAAAAAGTGTAATGAGTGGGCCAGATGGTTACAGCAGAACCACCACTCATTTCCAATCAGGGAAAATGGTTGCGCCATGGTATGCATAGATAGGGCTGTCATACTCAAGTGGACAGAAAAGTAACTGATTTTAATCTTGATTGATCAATCCCCACCCTGTATCTTGAAATGACTTCAGTCTAAAATAGATAGATTGACCTGAGATTTCTTAACCCGCAGAAGCTAGCTAACCATAGATTTACGGATAGGAAATCTTCTATTTTTCAAACTAATTTGCACTCAAATGTGTTTGAAACCAATAATAGAATTGAACTTTTCCTAATAGAAATATGTGGTTGTACAGTACCATCAGTTTGAATTGGAAAAATAGACTCAGCTTGACGTTTAGATTGAGAGAAGACCTTTTTAAAAACAAGTCAGAAGCTGCAGAGAACTGCGCGTCAGGATAGTTTCCAAATACCGTATCCTGTAAGTAGTATTAGGAAATGGTTCTTAGCGCCAGGCACCTATAATAAGTAGTATACGGAAAAGTTCCATTAACGCAGAGCTTTGCTTAACATAGGCTATTGGGAATATCATCACTTTCCTAATTGCAGAGGAATGGCGCGAATGTTATGCTGATAAATCGTTTCATAAATCAGTAATTAAGTAAGTATGTAGGGCCACATTTTTCATCTGATATCACAATAGGTGTTACGTAGTATATTTCTGGAGGTCGTTGACATTCACTTTGGATCTATGTGGTGACACATATCATACAAATTGGCGCATATAATTGATTCAACTTACAACATGCCCTTATCTTTTACCAGCACTTACTTCTCTCGTCTCCTAAATTATGTATTGTAACTGAGAAGGTAGTCTAATATAACGACCTGAGTTAAAAGCTGCATTCCCAGCTAATTTATAAATGTAAAAAAATGATCTTTTCCCCCCATTTTTTTGTAACAGATATTAGCTATTTTGAAGTCTATTCGTTGACATGTATCTGAAAGCATTATCAAAGGGTTTCTTCTTTATGTAAATCTGAAATTAATTTCGGTGTACACCAGACTCCCACTATTTTCAATATCAGTCTTTTTCAATTTCGTAAACTTAGTGAATCCTCGATAAAGTTGAAAATGTTAGGATAACACTGCGTGGATAGGTATACCATATCAAGACGCTAAAAATGCACTGTTATCCCCATTTGAACTGCAACTGACCACAAAAATAATGATACTTTGAGAATAGCCACCAGTTCACGAAAAACGGAGGGAATTCAAATCTTCCATACTAATCTTCCATACGCCATGCTAAGGGTCAAAGAAATAGATAATTGAGAATAATAGTTATTAATTGATGTTGCCTGCACGCAGCTTTAATGAAATTGTTTATCATTCTGTATTGATTTGATGGTCCCAAAATTGAATTCATCCAATCGTCTGCCCATTTTCCATCCAACAGCGACTGTACGAATACCTAAGCAGCGAGACTGTACGAATGGTCTTTATATAAGACACAATGAGGTATAACAGTATTGTTTATCCCTTTGCATACGCAGGGCTCGAAAAAAAACCTACCAACTTCACTTGCCCGACAGAATTTGTACTTGCCCGAATTTATTTGCAGAATTATAAACAAAAGTTTTGTACATTTACAGGGGCATTTCATTGTAAGTAGACATCACAACAGGAGTTTGAAATCGGCGCCGTAGAGATTTTCACTTGCCCGCTTGGGCAAGTAACTTTAAATTTTACTTGCCCGGAGCCATTTTTTACTTGCCCCGGGCAAGTAAACATAGGTTTTTTCGAGCCCTGATACGCATTATCGTGTTTATTTCATCTTAAGTATAATGGAACATTAGAATTTCCTTTGAACACAACGTAGGCTTGAGGCGTGGTTGGACTTTTATTTCTGTATTCTCATCAATTTACTAATGTCAAGTATAACTTTCCACAATATCTCACTCAACATCTACGAGCTCCTATTCAAATGTTGGTTGTAGATTTTTACTTAGGCACAATAAGAAATGTAAGTCCACAGGAGTCGTTTTTTAGTGATAAGGAGGTTGAGTTCTTGGGTGTCAGTGTGTAATTTGAAAGACTTTCCCAGTAAAACAACTTAGCATCAATTACTAGTATTATTTCTTTTTGACAAGGATAATAGTGATTATAGACTTTCACTTTAGATAAGTGTTTTTCGTTTTGTCATGCTGTCAGTAAATTTTTAATATTTTTTCCCCAGCAAATCTCTAGTAAGGTTATCAAGAGATACACGCTCACTTGGAAAAGTGTTTTTCGTTGTGTCGTGAGTTTAGATTATATATTTGTAATACTAACAGTCATTTAGTTTTGGTGATATTGCAGGCTTTGAAATATAATAGTTAATTATTATACATCAAGACATAATGACGTTATATTAACTTTACATTTTGTTGAAATTAATGAAGTTCCCGACTGATTTTACTATGAATTCATTATCAGAAATAATTACATATGAGTTGGCGGTGGATGAGATTGTTTATGAGGATGAAGGCTCCGTTTCTCTTTATCAAGAATCTCACTTTAGGGAAAGATTGAGCGACAAATACATATATCAGTGCGTACGTTCAGTGCTTAAATATATTAATGAAAATATTTTTGAAAAATTGTACATATATTTGAAAATATGATACGGACTGGGGTTTCTATTAGTAAGATAAGCAACTTCCAGGAAGTTTAGATAAGATTTTAATGGATTTGTTTAATTTGGCACATAATTCTGTACGGTTTAATACGTTTTCTATGCTTTTGCATTTTGTCTTACCTCCTGCAAACATGGAAGTCTCTTCAAATATGAAAGTATATGTAAATATTAAATCGCGAGATGCAAACATATTGATGTAATGAACATGTCTATTGGAGCAATTCGTTGTCAATCCGCATTTTCCAATGTACGCAGCTTGCTTCTCTGTTCCGAATATAAAACGAAAGAAACACCTTTTTATATATCATATATATGTCCAAGGACAGAAGTATCCGATTTCTAATATTTTTTTTAGAAAGAAACTTGAGAAACGTTCTTGTAATTACTCCCTGAAGACTCTTTGTACTTTCCGCTATAACTCCTCTTTACCTCTGAAGAAAAAATATACAGTTCCTTGCGCTCGTTACCAAGCGATTCTCCATACATCAGAAGCACGGCCATCCTTGAATTAATGACGTTCATCATTATGTCCCTTTCTCGGGTCTTTGAAGTTGTTTTTCTCTTTACTCAAAGGTGTAACACATATTGGAGTAGATTAGGATTAAAATGCTTCGAATGATCCCCCCTTTTCTCCTCCTCACAAGGACTCGGGAAATGTTTCGTTTCTAGTAACGACCGGTCCGTTTTCCTTGAATGTATGTTTTATATATATGTCTTATAAAGTCATTTAGGAATCTTGCATCATTTGAGTGGAGTTTCTTTTGCATTGATTGTAATTAATTTCACACCTAAGAGATGAGCATATTGTTGCAATAAATTTCAATTGTATTTAGCTGTGATATATGCCGATAAAGGACTCTGGGTAATCTACATCCTCGAGTTCACTATGAACTGTAATGTATTTTATGCATCTGTATTTTAAATTTGATTGATTGCTGGTTGATTGGTGAATTCGTTATTATGTCATTGCACAACGAGTGATGCACTTCTGACTGATCGACTGATTTGATTTAGTGAGATATAGTTTTAAAAAGAGAATTAGATAAGCTTCATAGCTGAGAGCGTAAGTCATTGGTAAAAGGTTAACTTTGGACACTAATGGCTTTGGAATATGTTAGAATAGCCAGTTTCGGTCATATCTTAATATTGATTTAAGCTGAATTATTATCCAGCTTGTTCATCATGTGTTTTGAACTCTGTGGTGACAAAACTACATGTATACAGTGAGTGAGTGAGTGAGATTGGTTGCTTTACGCCCTTATCAACACATTTAATATGGCTATATCAAGGGCGGGAGAGCTGAGAGGGAGGCAGTTTATGATTAAGTCTCGACCACCACGAGAGTGTATGGTCGAGAATAAACGAGTTATGATCATACCTAGGAAATAGGGATAGAGAAGAAGGAAGAGAGAGACAGAGAAAAAGAGACAGAAAGGCACTTTAAGGTCTTACCCAGGACCACTACATGTATACATACATGTACTTTTAATGCAACGAGTCATTAGGGATGCAATCCTTCTATTTCCAAAATCAAAACGAAAAATATTATCTCGAGACACAGGCTGGCATTTGCCATTTTCTGGCTTTCCTCTTTAAACACATTCCCCTTACGCAATCAGTTTTAATATGATAATATAGGATTACTAAATCATTATTCTAAATAGACCTTTAGAATGTTGCTCTACATATTCAGTTTCGCGGTGTGTGAATAAGAGTCTTCGCTAAAACGCCGGATTTTATGGCACAGTAAATTATCAGTGCGTGGAAGGCAAATTAGCCATAAATGTATTAATGTCCCCCTCTAATGATCAGGATCGTAAAAGCCTAAAGTTAAATATGACAATTAAACAGATAGTGTAATGAAAAATTATAATCCATTTGGCAAACAGCCCAGCTATAATTTAATGACGGAGAATATATTCATATGTGCGCCATCGGATATCTATTTATGATTCAAAAAAGAAGAAACCTATCTTTTATCTCCAAGTCAGTTTGTCCTGTAAACGTCTGGGCAAGCTAGGCACATTCTGACGGCTATATCAATCACCTGTCCAATTATAGCCTGATAAATGACTTTTCTATCTATTGCGCCAGACATTTTAAAATGTAAGCTTTCATATCTGTCCAAGATTAATCCAGGAACTCAACGTAGGGAAAAAGCCAATCAAATTATATCTTTATGACAATCTTTATGGCGTCTGACAGGGGATTACGGCGTCGTGAATCATGCAAATGGAGACACATACCTACAATATCTGATCTGTTTCACTACAGTATTTTTGTTACTGTCCGATAAAGTGTTTTATGTATATAATTAAACCAGTGGTAATTTTTGTGTGCACCACCAGCCGGCTAATCCTTATCGCCTTTCTATTTCTCTTAGGTCCTCTATTTATTGTTTGTCTTATCTGTAATCTGCTTGCTGATTACGATCTCCAAGATGTCTTTAATAATGAAATACATATCTGGTTGTGGTTGTTGAATGATGTTGTTCCTTTGCTTCGGATTCGAAGTATTTATTATGAGATCTTTGTGGCGAATACATTCGTTCAATGACGTCCATTTTGGGGTGGCAGTCATTTGATTAACATTGCTAATATTCTTTCAAATTTATAGCGAAGATAGTCTTTATCTCGGAGTTCGCTGCATAAAGATTCCTTGATTCAATTACTTGGAAAGTCAATTGGAGATAATCTGAATGTGGCCATGGCGAAGATGCAACAATCGTAGCGAGTATTTTTTCTGTAGTCTTTCCCATAACCTCAATTTGCTGGCGGTTATCTGAGATATGGCTTTGTTTGACCTTGCATTCCGAGCGAGAATCAAATATGGAATCATTAAGCAAACAACCCTCGTTTCCCGGGGGCCGGGTTGGTGGAAAGGGGTGGGGTGAATGTGGGTGGGAGGGGGGTAGCATCAGAGTACCTTAACCTGGGGTTTCTTGTCTATAGAGGGGTGCTGCTGGGAATAGGGGTGGGGGTAGGGGGAGTTATTGGAGTCAGTGCAAGGTGGGGGATGGTTGAAGGGGGGAGGTGTAGTTGGCAGTACTTGGGAATGGGGTGCTTGCCGAATCACATACACAGGTCCCTAATAAGGTTGGGGGATGACGGGGAGTGTGCTGGAGAAAAGGGTGAGAGATCTAGGACATGGGAAGGGTCGGGGAGTGGGGGTTTGCTCCGTGGGGGGTATAAGTTTTTTTTGGCTCAATACTGGCCTCCCTCCTTCCCTTCCAGGGTCCCCGACATACCTTTCGGCTCAGATTTCCAGACAGAAATATTGAGTCATTACTGGAGACGTAATGTAAGACCCCACGGAGATTCATAACTCATTTGAAAATCGGCGAAACATCCATCCTTCGAGATACATTTAATAGAAAGCTCCTATACTAGGAGAGCGTTATACTTTAATGATCGGCTAGTGTATTAAAAACATATATGTGATTTAAAATTTGTATTTGTGTCATTTCTTTATTATCCGTACAAAATAACGACTCTATTGTAATCTTATACCTAAGATTAATCGTATACCTAAGATTGATGTGTATATCAAGAGTAATAAGATAAGGTAACGGATGTTAAACCAGTAGCTCAGAAGGTTATCAGAAGGTTATTGTAATTACTCCTCCTGATAAATTATTATATTGTAATGTCTCAGTAGAGCTCGAAAACATCCCGCCAGTTTGACAACTGCTCCCTGATAGATCGGAGAACCGACAATGAAATAATTCAACAACAACAAAAATCTCTTCCTATCAGAATGAAATTGCTTCGGCTTATGGCAATGTTTACTAATCTATTTGACTGGGAAAAACAATACGAGTTGATGCCATTAGGGGATTATGAACTCTAAATGAATAGTGCAGGTAATTTGCTTTTCATATTGAATTTGAGCCTCAGTATTCTAATATTCTCAATAACACTCTCTTCCCATATTCCACAAGCAGCAATTCAGTTAAACGCTCTAGTATTTTATCATGTTAAATGAAGGCTTCATTTATCGCACCGTTGCAGGGCTATTTAACCCCGAGGCATCCCTGATTACATTAAATCATTACGCATTCGCATTTCTGCTGCCAATCTAAATATTTTCCTAGGAAAATAAACTGATACCTGATCGAATGTTTGTGTGATTTCCTGAAAGCTTTGCATAAAGAAAGAACGCGGAGGATAGGCCTTTCTTATGTGGGAATAAAAGTGGTTGAATTATTATTGCAAATGAATGATATCCTTTACCTTGCCCTTTCCACTGGGGTAATCTGATAGTGTAAATTAGGCGTTCGCTCCCTCCTGAAACAAAAACCTGTCTTTCTCCAGAGGCCATGTTTGAAGGCAATACAGCGCTGCCATGTTTGTATTGATTTATTTCTATTCTGAAACATTGAGATCGATGGGGTTCTATCGTTTCAAATAAAATAGTCTGACGCGGATGGCTTTTTGTTTGCTGTGTGCATGCTTATGGATTGTTTAGTTGGAAACCTGCACTCGGTCTACCTGGCCGATAGGACCTAAAAAAACAAAGACACCGAGCCTCAAGGGAGAAAAAAGTTGAATTGAAAAAGCATATCAATAATAATCATTCCATTATAACCAAAATGGGCTTAATATCCAAATTGCCAATTTATTGAACACTGTTATTTTTGCGTGGAACCTTTTGTTTGCGTTGGCCCCAGGCTATTTACCGTCAATATTTAGTATTGGCAGGACAGCTCATTAAGTTATAGGACATTCTCCTAAGTAATTATTGTTACACAATGGAATAGGCTTGACTTAGGCTTATTTGTAAGCGAGCACCCATATTACACTTTATTGCCCACGTTTTCGCTCCGATTTTAAAAGCTGTTTTGTGAAGAAAATTGATAAGCGTCATTTACTGAATTGCGACTGAGTAAAGTGATTAGAAGTTGGTGTTCATAAAGTAAAATGGGAGATATTATCTTTCAGTTTTTCCTACCTAATGTAAAGTTATGTGTTGTTAGGAAAATAATTTGTGAACCCTGGTTCTTTCATGCCAAGGCCTTAATGTGTGATTTCTTTCTAAACCTATTCATTCCTTTGGATGAAAAAGGAACTTCAGAATTGAATTAAAACCCATTATTGCAGCACATTGTGTTTTTCCAATACATTTCCTTTCCCATCTTTGTTTATTCAACCAAGCATGTATATCCATAGAAAGTCTTTTTGTCGATCTCCCATCATTTCCGATGCTCGGAACAAAATAATTACGATTGCCTCTGCTTCAAACCCATCCCAAATACTCTTGGACACTTCAGCATTCTTCCGATAGGGAGCAGCACTGTTCTTAGGGTCCATGTGAGTTAGAGAAGTCCCCTTTCTCTTCCTCCTCCTCCTCCTCCTCCTCCTCCTCCTCCTCCTCCTCCTCCTCCTCCTCCTCCTCCTCCTCCTCCTCTCCCTCCTTCTAGTCCTCCAGCAAGAGGTAGGGGAGGTGTGTATGGTATCATAGGCACGTGACAGCTGCCGGCCCAGCCTCTGACTCCAGGGTCTTTCCAGTTGGCCAACATATCTCCTCCAGTGCCTCTCCCCAAGGCATTACTATACACCTCACACAACTAACATACATTCACACATCAAGACAGATTCTACCTCCTTTCTTCGCCTCATATTATATAATATACCCACTACGTGTACATTCTTCTCTCAGTATTAAAAGGATTATTATGAGCCTGGGTGGAATGGTGCTGCTGCCATTGGCAGTGCCTCCTCCAGGTTAAGTCCTGTGGTGGTAGGATGGGCCGGGGGAGGAGGAGGAGGAGTATACTACTACTAGTTGTAGCAAGAGGTGGAGGAGCGCCTGGAGCAGTGGGGCTAGCACCCCGGAGAAGTAGGGAGTGACATAACAAGGACTTCAATATCGCCTGCACGTGCTCGCTCTCCCTCTCTCTGTTATCCCCCCTAGCCAGCGTCCCGCCAGGAGGAGGTGCTGGAGGAAGGACTGGAGGAAGCAGGAGGAGAGGCAGAGACCGTCGCCAGGTGATCAACTAACTCCCTCCTGGAGGAGGAACAGGAGGAGGAGGAAGACTAGGACAAGTAAAAAAGGAAAAGAGGAAACAGGTGTGCCTTCCACATCCACATCAATTCTGATTGTTCAATTCATTTGAGTTTCTTGGATATTGGATTTCAGTGGTGAGATATTGCGTAGCCTCATGAATGGGCGCGCCTGTGATATGCATACATTATATACATATATATATATATATATATATGTAAATATCTGATATATCCAATATATTAAAAGATATTATCAACTTACAGGGAGAAAGAATGTCAAGCCAGGGTAGATGATGCTCCTTGTCTGAGACTTACTATATTGATAAAACAACACCTCCGGGTATTGATACATGTTCACACACATACATGTGCATACTACTTGCTTGGATTTTCACTTATGTTTGCTAAAGCATTGGAAGAATTGCACTAAACAAACGGAGACGTATAAGGAGCAATAGAAACACTGAGTGCTTTTGGACGTCAGCGTGTTTCCTCTGAGCATTAGATGGTAGTATACTACCCGATGAGGATAAGCTAACGGGGCTAAAGAAACCAGCCTGGTAAAACATCGTACAATAGGTAGTAGTATACTACCCCAGGAGTTAGTGGAAGACCAGCTATCGGAGCTGAACTATACAACCCGGTAAAGCACCATACATTCAGTTGCACCAAAAAAAGCCAGGTAAATACACAAGGACATAAAAGATATAATTCTTATCATCAACTTCCCTCCTTATCTACTTATCTATCTACCTTACCTAAGCCCACTGGCCTGCCCCTATTACCTACCGTCGCTGACCGCCTCTCTCCACCCACCCACACACTGGAGTACACGGGGAGTGTCAATCTCTCGCCTTGCCAACCGGAGCAGCGGTTCCCTCTCAGCACCTGGAGGAGGTGGTGACACGAGCCCGGGAGGTACCGCAGGACAAAAGGTGACCACTGCCTAGAGGAGACCACATGCTTTATTGAAAGGCAACTGGTGGTCAGCTGGTGGTGTGAGAGGATAGACTTGGTCTTCTGTATTAGTTATGCGGACTGTAGATTAAATAGGGAGTCGTTATTATTACCATTTCTATCAATTTTCCACATCACTGGACACATCCACGGGAGTTAACAAATAATCGATATTTACGGATTATGCACTGCTGGGAAGACGGGTGCTTCTCCTTGTGAGGACCATTGCTTGCCTTGTGTCTATTTGTGCTGACACATTTGTGCTGTTTATTATCCCTATTGGATGGAAGGAATTGTCTTAAAAAGTGGAAACAATCTTCACATACTTAACTGCTGATAACATTCCAAAAAGATTGTACTCAAGCAGTTCATGTATATGTATATAATTCTGCCACATTGCAACTCATGTTGAGTGCTAACAAATGGAGCTGTATTAATTACTGATAAATACAATAAAACATGATATAAACCATTGCAGAGGAAAATTCAAGTGGCACAACTTCCATAGCTCTGACTAATCAAATAACTTCATTAGTAATGGCTTTCTTATATGACTAATACAGACGGCATTACTGAATCTGAATCACTCATGTGAAATACACCATCGCGATTAATGGTTGTAATAAGAGGCTTTAATGGGTTTGAGGCCTAATGATCTGTTTAAACAAGTGTTTGACTAGCGCACCCAATCTGGTCAACCAGTCACTCCGCAGTGACCACACAACTCCCTGAAGTGTATACGTGCGTGAGTGTACTTGCATTCAACAATTACTCTATAGGAAAACTGGACACAAGCGAGTGAATACCTGATTGAAAAGAAGGTTCCTGATATTGGTACTTTCATGACAGCATCCTCTTCCTGATTAATGATTTGTGAATTTTACATAATTTTAATCGTATTTGGACACAGGTAAACTCTTGGAAGAACCGCGACACATTGGGAGAATTATTTATATTGTATTTGTGGTTGGTATCAGGGAGGAGAAACGCGAAATCCCCCAATTCTTTCGGCGTGTCACCACGCGAGTGGATTTGCAGTTGGGAAAAAAGCTGTTACATATGTTTGATCACTGATGATATATACTCTTGAGTTGATCAGAATCAATGCATGCATCAAGTAGCGCGCCTAGGCGGAGTGGGAGGAGGAGTGGCTGAGGCTCCCTACCACCACAACCACCACCACAACCACCACCCAAACCAGCAAGTTTACCTCGTAGGTGCAGAAGATCGCCACCACCCTAATCGTTCCCAATTAAGACAGGTGTTCCAAGTGCCTCAGGAGTTCCACCAGCACCACTCCCATCAGCAGCAGCACCACCACCTCCAACCAGACCAAGGGCCACCACCCCAGCACCACCATCTTAACCAGAGCATCCCGTACCCGCAAACCCTCCAGGAACAGCATCAGGTGTCCCAGGACCAAGGAGGAGGAGGAGGAGCGGGAGGGGGAAGTGCTGGAGGAGGAGGAGGAGGGGGAGGTGTACGGACAGGTACAGGAGGAGGTGGAGGGGCATCAGTAGCGGGAGCAGGAGGAGGAGGAGGACCTGTGGTGAGTGCAGCAGGAACAGGAGGAGGAGTAGTAGTAAGTACAGGAGGGGCTGCAGGAGGAGTTGTTGGTACCTTCTGTATCTCTACCACAGTGGTAGTGGAGGCCACGGCCGCCCCCCAGGCACCCCCGCCCTCGGCTCCTGGGGCTGGTGATGGTGGAGGAGGCGCAGGAGGAGGTGTAGGAGGAGGGACCATATTAACAACAGTCCTCCCTCAACAACAACAACAGCAACAACAACAACAACAAAATCAGGTACCTAGCAATAACCCACCTGGTCAGTCTGTAGCTGGACAAGGGCAGCAAATCAACCCGATTAACCCCCATCATCAGCTTCAACAGCAGCAGCAGCAGCCCCAACAGATTAACCCACAGATAATCCAGCAGCAGCAGCAGCAACAACAACAACAACAGCAGCAACAGAGCACCAACCACGTCAGTCTGCACCACCCCATACAACAGCAGCAGAGTGCCAGCGCTGCAGTAGATGCCACAGTAGCAGGGACCATGAATAGCCCTCATGTTATGTACCCCCCGCCTATCTACAACAACCACTTCCAGAAATGGGTGAGTTGCCCTCTTATAAATGAACGAATATAAAGAAGTTATGAATAAATACATAATGAATACATAAGTAATAAATCAATTATGAACAAATACTGAATGAATGAATGAATGAATGAATGAATGAATGAATGAATAAATAAATAATGAATAAATAAATAGATAAATAAACGAATGAATGAATGAATGAATGAAATAATAAACGAATAAATAAATAGAATATACCCATCAAGCTACCAAGAGTATTTATATTTATTCAGGATATATCTTTTACAAACAAAATCAAAACGGTGTTGACCATGAAGACACTAGCCTTAGAAATGTTACTAGGTGAGAGCCAATGAAATCACTTGTAACAAGAGTTCACGGTGTGACGTCACGTATTAGAGCGTTTTGACTCATTCAGTGGTAGCACAGGAGAGCGAGCACTTCGTTCATCAAAGCTACCAAGAATATGAAATATAAGGGAGTTATACATAAATGCGTTAAAATAGCATTCAAATCCATGAGTATAAGTACACACACACACAAAGCGCAAGGACAACCCCGTTCTGTCTCAATTAACCTTGACGTATAATTATATGCACTTTGAATTATAATAAAATGACAGAGAAAACTATAGACTGTCACACAGAATGTTTCCCATTTATTTAATTTTCCTCCTTTCATATTTTCTCTAAAACAATTCATGAATACAAATTCAATTTTTTCAATGAATGAAAGATATAAAAAGACGTAACAGTATAAACGACGTGAAGCTATTCTCGGGTATCTCTGACTCTCAACGTAACTATGGTTACTTTTAGCACTGACTATGTAAGCATTAATACTAATATTGTGACAATTGACCAAGAAAACTAAGTATTGAGTTAAAACATCCTGATGATGAAGCCACACCCAGGTATATCAGATTGCATGGGCCCTGGAATGGAATATATATATATATATAATATATATAGATCTACGCATTAATCTTTGGGGTCTGCCCAGGAAGCGAACAGTCTTGTGTGCGATAGAATTGTTGTTTTAATCCTTGGGCGGCGAATTAATGGAATCCATCCCTAGTTCTTACCAAGCCCTTAACCATTTAAACGCCTGGTGAAGAACACTTATCAGGTTTTCATTTAAAGGGAGGCCGAGTGAGATAAGACTTGTCTCTTTGCCACGTATAAAATGGTGCCGCAATTAAGGCGAGACTGAAATGCTTACTGGAACGTATTGCATCGCAATGTTGGAAAATCTTTTGAGATGACGACGAGGCAGAAAGGGGGAATGGATAATCTTGATTCATATCGGTTGGTTATCTTTTAGGTTGCGGTGGTCTAAACGTTTTAAAATCTTATAATTGGATGTTTTATTTTAAGAGCATATATAATATGTATATACTAACTCAGATAAAATATCAAACCTTTTCTGACACGGTGCGCTAAAATCCCAACCCTTTATATGAAAAAGATTGAAACTGAAGGGAATAGAACCTAATGTCATTATATAGTCGCTTACACGCAACGGACAAAATCAATGCGATGGTTCACACTTGACTGGATAGTGAAGGCGTCTACAACATCCACATCAGTGTTGGTTCGATCTGCTACTTAATCTTCGTAAACCTACTTTATGTATCAGCTCCCCATGCGTTTTAACACAAAAACGATGTTTATTAAAGCGTATATGAAATATGTAATGTTATACGTGTGTTTTTAACCTTTTAGTCACTGTCATAAACGGTCCTTGAGCTATATAACTCATTAACTACATTGGCAAAGACTAAAAGAAATAATAACCTCCATTTCGGGCCATTTTGTGTACTGTACTATAATCTCGAGGCAAAGCCGGGGACTATGCACCAAACAGTGCACCAGTAGCCCCTCAATGTCGGTCATTAATCCTTTGATAAAAATATCGATATCACACATTAAAAAGACGGCCTATTTTAAGCTTCATATATGTAATAGTATGCTGAAATCCGGGCGCCAAAATAGTAATAGTTGTTTACGCATTAACTTGTTTAACCATTTTCGTATCAAGTTATAACCTGGCCTAAGTTGCCATATTGAATGTCTGAATATAATCTCATCAAGGGTTTATTTTTAAACCTTTTCAATATGTCCTCCCGGTTGAACTATTTTCACTGTCGTTTTCCATATACATGTAGTTTCCTGAATGTGTATCCACTACTAATTTGTAACCAACAACTTATCAGCATAAAGTCAAATAATCGATCAGCTTTTAAATATCTGAGTAAAATTATCGATATGGTTTCTTTCACCTTCCTCGCTGTATTGCCTTTAGACCCTGCCCACACACAGCCGATTTGCCTCCCGATTGCCCCCCGATTTAGGTCTCTTGATGAATTCTATGATCTCATTTCCAATCCTGGTTTATGTTTTTGAAATAACATAAACCAGGATTGGAAATGAAATCCTAGGATTCATCGGAAGACGAAAATCGGGGAGCAATCGGGAGGCAAATCGGCTGTGTGTGGGCAGGGTTTTACTTGCTGTATACTTGCGCACACATCAGCCTGTTGTGTAATTTCTTTAGATGGAAACGATTTTCCTGTAAACAAGGACTGACAGGGAATTATTTTCAGCATATTCTATGTTTTGAAGAAGGCGATCCTTCAGAATATATAGTATCTGCTGCAGTCATTCCAAGCCCTATTCTAGAATATAGGTTCCCCCTTGCCAATAGCCGCAGAGATGAAGTATAAACTGTCCCGCTCCTGCCTTGCCCTTTTAAAGATAGACTCAGATATGTTAGGCGGCGGACGGACAAATCTTATGAATATATAATGTATACACTTACGGTAAGAAGGAGCCCCTTTCACTCCTAAAAAGCTATATACCAGAGGTACATATATCATCCCAAAAGCTGTCTTACAGAGTGGAACATCTTTGGAGATGTTTATATTCCATTCGTATAGCGAAACTACACATCTTTATAAACATATTTTTCTGATTGTCCCCATTAGACGTATACTATTGTTATTTTTACCACTGATCTTTTACTTTAAATACATTGCCGTTTCATAGATTACTACCAATGGAAGGGTATGTGTTATGCATCCCAAATCCAGAAGGATATTATTTAGTTGTATAACTTTTTTTTTATTGGATTTCTTTTATTGAAACTAATATCCGAGAGATTAAAATGTAATATCCTAATGGTTTAGTTGGTGAAGCACTCCTATATATGGAGACTTCAATACTTGAACACACTCCAAACCAAACACGTGTCACTTGGTCAGACCTATATATTTCTCCCTTCCACATGCTGACGTGGCTGCTGGTTCAATGTGACAACTTCATTAATATCATTGCTAGATACTGGAGATATAGGGCGGAGCGCGGCCCTCGCCGGTTACACATTATGGTCGGGCGATTACCGACAAGAGAAGGGAGAGAATGTTCCTTACCAACAAATAGATTACTCCACTCTATTGCTGCGTTCTTCTTTTCACTTCTTCTTCTTCTTCTTCTTCTTCTTCTTCTTCTTCTTCTTCTTCTTCTTCTTCTTCTTCTTCTTCTTCTTCTTCTTCTTCTTGCACCCCTCCCCCTTCAACCTACCCAAATATTCTACCAATATGTGAGCTGTTCAGCAAATCTTTTTCCATGCGAAGACTTATGGAATATATGAATATAATCTCCTGGTGTGGAGGGAAACGGTTGGTTGGCTGGCCATGCAGTTGTAGTAGTACAGGGAGATGGTGGGCAGTGTGTGTGTGTGTGTCGGGGGGGGGGGGGGGCAGAGGATGAATAATATAGAAGTGGACAGGGGAGTCACAAATGTCACTCGGGGTGTACAGATGAGGAAAGACAGTAAATCATAGACGCGGGTGTTTCTATGGGACTTTCTGTCGTGCTGCGATGAAATGCTGTAAAATGATGAAGTGTTTATGTTGTGCTTGCTGGGGACAGCAACACGCACTCGCCCCGGCCCCGGGAGGCTGCCGGCAAAGAGGCGATTTGTCCCGGGGAGCCGCCCTACCTTAGGACCACATTGAGCCTGCAGATGTTTAGTATGTAAAGTAAATAGACAGTTCTTGATGGATGAATGGCCCAAGACGCAATCGCTCACCCAGTCTCCTTTTTATCAAATGATTGAGGAAGATTAACCACAGTCCCCCTCGCATCCCCTCCCCCAGCACACACACACCCCTTTACACATACTGGATCTGGAGGGAATTTGAGGGAGAGGGAGAGGTCTATATATATATTTTGCATTGGCTATAGTGAAGGGGTGGTTAAACTATAAGTGAGTACCCCATGTCACAAGTCTTTCATCAGAAGTTTTAACTTTATTTCTCTGGCATAATTTTACCCCCTTTTTAATGACATCCCCAGCTTGTGCTTTTATATATACTTTCAGTATATTTATACGTATATATCTACATGTTTGTTTATTTGAACGTTCATTGATATCGCATAGTGCGTACTTCTCTGTACAGTACGTATACATATATACAATTTCCACCCGTAGCCCAGAACATCTTATATACAGTTTAGTATGCTCATTGAAAATATCTTTCGTTAAGGTGCATTTAGAATTTATTGGAAAAACTTTTCAGGTTTTGTTCTCAAGAAGAGTTAAAGTAAACACTTCACTTGTCTCATCCTGCCATTGTTCTTCATTAGTTTCCTTAGAGAACGGGATTGGAGAAAGTCAAAAGCTGTTGCAAAAGACGACGGCCAGCCAGACATTTATGTTTGCTGTTTCCAAGGGAAAATCGATTCAATTTTTATTGTTTGCTCAAAGGCTGCTGTGAATCGACTTACTCCACTTACAGTTCAATGCAAGAAATGTCCCGTCGATGCTTTTAGCTTAGTAAGATCCATGTCTTTGTTGACTGTGGATTGAATTGTTTGAAATAATGTAATTATCAATTGTTTTATTCATGGTATGCTGCATTGAGGCGGTCGATTCGTATGTTTCCTTTTTTTTATATATTTGATTTGAATGAGACTCGGAGTCTAGTTTAGATATTTGTGATTAATTGGTTCCTCATTTTCGAACGCAAAAGCTTCAAGGACCAATGGTGGATCTTGAATTTCCTGGTGGGTGGGGTGGGGGTGGGGGCAGGGGCTGGGGGGGGGGAGGAATTGTACTTGATCATAAGAATGCCCCGTCAATGTATAAATATGTTTACGATGAAGACCGTGCATGGCCTGGAAGACCTCTGTTTAAGAAGACCGCGATCTTTTTGTCAATGTATCATCACGAAGACAAATAAAGAATTCTCTAATCCAAACTCAAGAATTCTCTAATCCACTCTAAGGCCTCTATCTCTATGAGACAAGAAAGAATTCAATAATTATATATCAATGTATAAATCAATCGACATTTATTAGTCATTTTTCTTTACATTTACATTACATTTCCATGATTAAACGACTTACGTAATACATGTACTATTTGATATTAAATATTTTTTGAATTGAATTTAAATCGTCCAAAACGGTCCTAGAGCGGAAAATTAATTGTGCTTTAGTGCCTGTAATGTTTGCGACAATTTAGTTTGGAGGCGCCCATATTTTCAATATAATATGTATTATTAGATAGAGAAACATCCCCTGACATTTATCCAAGAGTGGCTTAATTATAATAATAGGCAAGCAGACTAAAGGGCATAGTCAACTAAGCCGATTCTCATGCGATTTAGCGCCGCAGAGGACTCTCTTCCACTAAATTCTGTGAGAATCGCATGAGAATCGGCTTAGTGGACTAGGCCCTTTAGACTTGTCACATTATAATCTTTCAAATTCAGACGCCTCAGTCTCAGTAGGCTATACATAACAATTACACATGTAAGTACGCAAAACATTTCGCGCTCAGTTTGACATCGCTGTAGGGGAAAAGAGGGACAAAAACCTCTAGAAATTTCCCCTTGAATCATTGGGTCAATAGATACTAGACCCTGGAGTGAAAAAGATATTTCTTCAAGTGGTTTCAGTTCGTGCGTAGTATAATCCAGGCATTGAGTGCAGCTAGGCCAAGTGTGTCAGTGCACTAACCTTCTGAGCTGCTCCCAAAGTGTTATGCTCATTCCCATATAAAGTGCTGCTCTAATCCCAACCCAAGCCTGTTACTGAGGAGTTCGCTTTCTGGGCCTCCTATCTGCTTGCATCATGTTAAAATTTAAAGCCATGTTCTCCGCATCGAACACAAAACTACTTTCTACTGTTTATTCTATTCTTTTCTTACTAATCTGAAAGTCATTTTAGGGGGAAAAAATTGCTTGATTGTTATCACCACCAGCCTCCATAATAGTACATTTAGATTGGCGGTTTCACCCATTATCGCTCAATCTCGTGGCGTTTTTTTCTGCTGACTCATCCTTAAATTTGTTTAGAACCGTACAATAGCCGTACAATATCGATGATTTTATTTCCACTGGTATTTAAAGAAATCTACTAAGACTACATAGAGAACAGTTTGTGTATTCATTTGGGAATGCAGCTTTAAAAGGTTGAGCTAAAATGACTAGTGATTAGGGATTACCTATTTTTGTATATGCTATTAGATAATTGGGTGAAAGGTAGAATAATATTAGTGTCCAACTATATAAAATGTCAAATTATGTCCGTTGGAAGGATATTATAGTGAATTCCTGAATATTCATTACAAATATGAAGTTTGGAAAAGTTTGGAAAAGTGCACAAGTGGAATGGAACATGAACATGTTTAGGAGTTGCCTCTACAGAATAGTGAATTTGGGCATGCTTTATTGGGGATATGGCTTGGATCTTAAATGGTGGCGATGTATATTAAAGCTCTGGTCTGTTCATTCCCAACCCATCCGAAAATCACCGAGATAAAATGTTACACGATTTTGCCCTGCTCTTCATAGTGCAAAACAAACTCATTACCAAATCATTCATTTCGGTGAATACCAGAATAACACTGTTTTCAGGAGGTCGGGATGGCGTAATGGTCAAGGTGTTGTGCTCGGAATCGAGAGGTTCCTAGCGTCGGGGATTCAAATCCCATAGCAGCTTAGCAGAGCATCATTTCACCTCCTACCCAGTACACGCCGACTTGGTTACCCTGTGAATAAGTGCCTATGGCTATTCGCATGTAAAAGAACCATTGCTAATATTCGAAAAGACAAGGGTATCGCTACCTATTAGCGTGTTTCCCCTCTTGCCCTGATATAACCATTATGTATACGAAAGTATGATGTTAAAACTGGGCGTAAAGCAAACAATCCCTCCAACCCCACCCCCACACTGTTTTCAACATATGGCTATCATTAATCTTCTTAAACTTGGGGACTGATTCCTCGCAGAAATTTGCTAGAGAGAGAAAAGAGAAAATCCTTTTAGTTTTAAGTATTCAAATCATCTATTTTACAGCGCTAATGGTCAGGGAAAGAAACGACGGAGAAAACTGCGCTGTTGGTTGATTTAGTGGGAACGCTGCTTATCTATGTATTAATTAAATATTCGATTCACAAATACATAACATACAATTATACAGAAAATCCAATTTCGCTGAATCGAATTCACTTTCAGGAGGCGGATAATTAGACCGATTTAGCTTATTTGATTATATTAGTATGGCAAAGCTTCCTGCTGTTTTCGATGTTGGTCTGGATTTTCTGTATAACAGAACGTGGAAGATTATACCGCATGGCTTTGTTTACAATCTACACTGTCAATCAAAGTGTGTGTGTGTGTGTGTGTGTGTGTGTGTGTTTAGATGATGTATTTACATGTTAATTTAGACAGTAGACACCTTCTGAATTTGGCAAATGAGAATTATCACTTGTGTGAAACTTAGACCAAATAAAATTATTTTTTAAAGAAATGTGCTCATGTGTGTGGCAGGGTGTGTATATGGCATGGCTGTTGTGGTAATCTATCCCTTCCAATTTATAAGACTCAGGAGTTTGGAGGTTGTGGAGCCCTTCACTCGGGAATAAATATTCTAAATTAGATAAGAGGTAATTATGAAAAATGCATCCATTAAGAGTATGCACATGTAGTTATTTGGTTACATGAATTAGAATGAAAGAGAACAATCCTATGGTAACATTTGAAATGAAGGGTTTGTGTTTTTTTGGGGGTACTCTACTAAATCCAGCTCCTACTGTCGAAAGACACCAAAGACTTGTAATAAGAACACTGTTGGACTTGTGTACCATGTAGTACTTTTATATAAATGCTTCAAATCTTTATACAAGCAGACACTTGTAGCTAAACTTCACTGATACGTCTCCACTCATTAATCTGATAATCATTTTGTTTCATCTTTAATTATGACTGCTCATTTTCCCTTTGCCCTCTCTCTGTATGTATGTATATCTAGTTGTATAGATAGATATACATGCCTGAGGTCCTACAGACGGGTAACAAGTTGTTAGCACAAATTGTCTTGGACATTGATAGCGGTTGCGGACGCGCTGGCGCTGAAGTGAATCATTGTATACGCCTCAGAAGTGACAATGCATGACTTGAGCGCGGTGCCTAGTGCATACTCTTCGCCCTTCCTACAATTTCTACATGGGCAATTAGGCAGCCTCCTTTACCCATGAAAAATATCATCAATTATGAGATGTCTCCCTAAACCTCAAGGACATGTAGTTGATTTTTATTTAAAAATTTGACCGATAGATTTGATCAGGTATCGGGGCATACTATTTCAAAGGCGCATTGTTTTAGGGCGTCAGAAAATGTACGATTCGCCTTCACCAATCCTCTCAAATATCTCAAATTTAAGACAGAAATTATGTTAACAAATACAGACTTTCAACTTAACCGCTGTACTAAATATATGTATGCTCAGATGTACCTAGTATTTATCATGTTCACCCTAATTTAGCCACAATTATTAAATACACGTAGATTGTTCGTTTTCTGATGATCTGACCCATGGATATTTTCACAAAATGTTGAAATACATCTTGGGGATAATGAAAGGAACCCTGCTTGACAAAATTATTTCTCTACACAGTGCATTAATTCTCAGCAAATTACGAAATATGCGTTATCTAATCTAGACCGGACAACAATGGCTGCACTTGTACAGGCATGATTATATCAAACACTATTATCTTTGTTTTTAATAAGATGTAATTTGCTTTAAGGTCGCTTGAATGTTTAGGCGTCAATATTGCCGACTCATACCTTTCTACAAGTCAATCAAATTAAAGTGCTTTAGTATGATTTAAACCTATTTATTCTTATTATAAAACAGTTTGTGAGCTGTTGTGTAATCATTCCAGTTATCGTGATACCTTCATAGTTGCCATATTTTGGTTACATTTATCGACATCAGCCTTTTTCGTTATTTGAGTATTCTTGGGAATCGATCTGGGTAACACTGTTGATTTGGAAGTATATGTAAATGTTAGTACGTATAACGTGTATGTGCAAGTAATTTGATCGTAATTTACTTTAGTTTCTAATTAGACACGAGCTATTGGCCCACACAAATCAATGTATTGACACTATTGTACATGTCTTTACTACATTCAGAATGTGTACTTCATTGAGAATGTGCATTATATATTATGTATGCGTATACATTGGGTATGTTCCAAAGTAGGAACACTATATATTTGTAGGGGTTATAATCCTCTCTTGTTCTCACAGTTAAGTATTCGTTCACTATACTCTTGCCTCGACCCTAGATGATAGCAGGCCCCTTTAAAAAACATGGACAATGTCATACACGTATATGCATTCTATTACAAATAATCTATCCATTAGTAGTTTGCATAATCTATCTGCACAGTCTGTCCATATCAATGTAACTGCTCGTCGTGTTCCACTGCCAGGGATGAAAGTCTTCAGTATGTGTACTGATTTCAGTATTTCTGAACACGTCCTTAAATTTTCAATCTCCTCAAATTCCACCACATAATATGTGGTGGAATTTTGAAGAGATTTGGTTATATTATAACCAAATCTCTTCAAAATTGTCAAAATGTTTCTTCGAATCTGATTAGGCAAATTGCGTCTACTTTTTCAAGTATTAAATTTCTCAAAATCTGGTTTTCTTTGGTCATCAAAATGCCTTTTATCTCTTTAAATCTAAGTCTTTAAAACAGTTTAGTATTATTATGTAGAAAATTCACTTCATACTTGCATCCCTGCACTGCTCTTAAAGGAACTTGGTCTCATCTAGGATCGAGACAGAGTATAGTCAGTAATGCGCTCCTCCGCAGTCTGCTATCACGTTCAACATGTTTAATTGCTGAATCTTTAAAGGAAAACGCCTGCTTCTCCCCCTTCAAGAACTTGTCACCTGGTGTTTATCAAATGTCCTTACCACAGAGAACGTTTAACCATTCCTCGTGCAATTTTAATTACAATATTTTAAAGGGAGTATTTTTTTTATATCAATGCGCAGAAAAACACGTGCAGGCTTCTCCGTATTTATGCAGGCTCCGATTAAATCCAAAGGATGAAAAAATGATAGCAATCAAATCTGTATTTCGAGGCGTGTTTATCATCTGAGACTGGTTGTTGTTTTCCTTTCAAGTGGGAAAAAAAATGACAGGACACTGGAAATCGGCCTCAACAAGTGTTGCTTACTCGTACTTCAGTCGGCCAGAGGCAATCCGGGTAGTTTCCTAACCGGAAGTAACACATTGCTGACACCAAGTGTTTCTTTTCTGACGTATTCTTTATTAACTGGCGAGTGTAGAATATCTTTTTAAAAAAAGGCAATCTATGTTGTTTACTCTGTGTGCTTGTATAGAGGATTTAATTGCCTGATTCCTCGCAAAGGGAAAAACGTTTATTTTGATGAATCTTGCTCCATCTGATATCTAGTAATATCTTGCTGCTAGTCGTTTTGAAAAGGATTCTTGCTGCATTATTTTATATGATGATATAGAAACTTATAGTCAGACGAATTATTGAAAGTTTTATTCCTAGATCTTGTACTGCATGCTGCTTATGTAAGAAATTTCGATTTAATTTACCGTAGTCAATTTGGCACAAATTGTGCCAAATTGACTACGGTAAATTAAATCGAAATTTCTTACATATGCAGCATAAGATAACGATAGCACCCCACTGAAAAAAGTCCGGTGAATATTGTCTAAATTATAGGCACCTTTGAAAATAAATGATTCCAGATGCTCTGTTATTAGGAACTTGAGTCTGATCTGATAGTGTTATTGCCATATTCGAAAGATGAATATTATGACAAGGCCCTGAGAATACTGTGGATTATTTGTGGTGGTTTTATTTTCGTCCTAATTGCGCTAAATTAAGGAGTGAGCAAAAATGGTAATTGAAATACCTACTTTCAAAATGTGCGAAATTAAGTACCGCGAATTGAATTGAATTGAAAATCGCGCGAAAATTCCTCCTCGCGAAAATAACCCAATCCACAGTAACTTGGGATGATTCCTATGTATGGATGGTATTCAATAATGTTTCAGGATTCAGCATAGGCAAAATTAGGTCTGGATTGGAACCGCTTCCGTGTATATGGCCAAGGTCATGCATTGCATCCAAGTAGTTTTTCTGTTCGACTTTTGTGTACCCGCCGCCAGAATGGATGTAGAATTTTGATTCATCACCTTAGGTGACATAAACATGATTGCATTTATTGGAGCTTAACGTTTTCTTATCGCTTCACCGTAAACACCATAGTGTTGCGCGAAGCTAAATCTTTACTTTAGTATTGGTCCTCTCTTCTATCCATGGACAAGCTTATACCTTATAATTCGAATGACACTCATCTTTTATATCAATGCAATTACCGCGAATAATTCCTCCTTCTTCTATTTACTGCGTAAAGGCGTCATATTCAATGCATTCTTAATCAGGCCCGTCTCTGCAAATTTAGTTAGCTTCTTGTGCGAGGAATTAAAGCTGTTTGAAAAGATAGATCTCAGGGCCAAGGATAGGAGGAGTCGAGAACATTTTCCCAGTTGGTCTTTGCGATCGGAGCGGGCAAGTAGAATAATTGACTCATATTGAGGAAAGGAGAGGGATTGGTGAGGGTAGCTTATAGAGAGGAATTGGGTCATATTGCTCCCTCCACTCCCCTCCCCCACCCCCCCGCAACCCCCCACCCCCGCCCCCATCTCTGTGTTTGCCCTATGATATAGAGTTCTTCCATCTAGCCTTGTAATACGAATTGCCGCGTGACTTAACATTCTATCATGGACCTACTATGTATAGTCGCGAATTGAGTGGAAATGAATAATCTCTGCGGAGACAGTCTCTTCTGCCGCCTCCATATTGTTCACAGCCTGATCGACGCTATGTAGCGCGTCTCCATCATATAAAAGACACGTGAGTTGAAGGAATATTTCTATACCATGAGTTTTAATCATTAGCACTAAATGGCGTCTTAGAATGAAGCTCGTATAATAATTATGTCCTTGATTTTTCCTAAAGTGAGAATCCAATATTCCTCCTCAGTCATAACAGTCATAACAGATAAGGGATAGACTCCGATATCAGTACTAAACGATTGCATAGCATTTCCAAGCTGAATTATTATCATTTTTAGATACATTTGGTATAATCTGAAAGCTGGGAAATGTTGTGAATCTACTAATGGAAGTTTTGAGCATGACGAAATATAAACTCGATACACATTCCTGACATATGTGTTATTATGTAAGTTATAGTAGTTAATTATATCGCATGTGAAAGTGAATGGAAGTCGCATTAAACTTGAATGTATCAGGCTGATTATACAACTGAGCTACAGGTGAAAAACTATAAAAACAGTCAAACAAACCATCAGAACCAATATAATATGTACATATATTCTACCATCCATTAGTCAGATCGTGGTACAACGTACGGGTAGTCCTTTTGCGAATGAAAATTTGACCTTTCCGGGTGGAAGAAACTGCAATCAGCAACGAATGATGTTGAAGTGTCTGCATTTGGGGTCCAATTAAAACTTCTTTTATTTCTTTCGATATTTACGAACTTCGGATCCAGCATTGTTTCCTCTTTTAACCTCGTATATTCAACCTGAAATATCCTGGATTCAATGGCGCATTTAAAACACACTAATGGCACTGTTCCCTACTCTTGGTTAAAGCGGTGTTCCCTGATGAATAGACCCCAAACTATTTGTCTGAATACTTTCTTTCTTTCTTTCTTTGACCCTTAGTACAGTTGCATGGAAGATTTGAATATTGGAATGGACGAAAAATTGGTATTTCCTTTGTTTTTCATGAATACATGGCCTTTTCTCGAAATTGTGTGAGAGGAGAGAGACAAACAGAGGAAAGAGAAAGAGGAAAGATGGAGATATATTTTTCTGTGTTGGTGTTGGAATTTGGGGTGAAGTGAATTAATGGGGCAATTTGTTGGCCTTTAAATGTACATATCTATCTAGGCAGTGCTATCCTAACATTTTCAGTTTCATCGAGGATTCCCTCCCTGAGTTTAAGGTGATGAAGCCACATTTAAAACAGTAGGATTCTGGTGTACACCGAAATGAATGATATGGACGGTGATTTGGTTTAGCACCACCAGACCAAATCCCTTTAATATTATTTTGTCTTCCGGATGGCGGATGATTTGGGAATGAATGGACCAGAAAATAGAAAATTTAAGTTTTCATTTATGATAGAAATGAGTTGGTAATAACGCTTCCTTAGGTGCAACATGTGGGAATATATTCTTCTAAAGCCTCTCAGCCATACAAGTACAAGTTTCTCAAGGAGTTAGAAATCATTAGATTGAGCGATAGATAAATGAAGCAGAGCTTTTTGTATCTATTGTGTTGGGCTTGTAAGTTCTGAAATAAGATTTTTCTCTATTGAAATAAATCTCTCTCAATGCTTAAACTGTTGACTGATAGCTAATTTCAAACAAGTCTAGGTATCCACGGGAGTTCTACGTTCTCAATATGTATTTAAGCCACTATTATCCTTTAATAGCCTAATTATGTTACAAGGTGAACCGTTATTTTGACTTATCAGATACATTTGTGAACCTTTTAAAAGGTTCCTTTCCCAATTGGAATATCGATTTTGCCGTTGTTAATGTTTTCAATGTATTACGGTATCGTATACTCCATTAATAGGGACGGAGATGTATAAATGTTGGAAAGTAATGTTCTCAATTTTCCAATGTCCCCAATTTTGCTCTATAAGTTCAAATCTATGTTTGTCTCATTTTACTCTGGCAAGAAGTACTTTCTATTGTATTGTCGAGTTTATTTTTCTTCTAAATAGCCCGATCAACTTACAGAATCAATCTGTGAACGGTTTTAATTGTGTATTATACTGTTTTAAAAATTATCCAGTGTGTTGATTTAAGCTTTTTCATTCCCTTTACTCACACCGTTCAGTTTGTGATTAATTAATGTTTCTTTAGCGTCTTTCAATTTTGCGTTTTCGCATATTGACTTGATTAGTTAAGCCCGAGTTCCACTGCTACGCTACTTCTTCCACTACTTCCCCTGTTTCTTTGGTCCCGCTACTGCTAGAAGCGGGAGCAAGTAGTGGGAGGTAGCCACTTCAATTCAAACATGTTTGATTTGAAACGGCTTCTTCCCATTAAGGCTGGGTTCGACTGGTCGACTACTTTTCCCGCTACTGCTCCCGCTTCTTTAGTCCTGTTACTTTTAGAAGTGGGAGCAAGTAGCGTGAGGTAGCCACTTCAATTCAAACATGTTTGATTTGAAACGGCTACTTCCCGTTACATCTAAAGTAGCGGGAACAAAGGAACGGGAGTAGTAGCGGGAGAAGTACCTGGCCAGTGGAACCCAGACTTTACTCCCCATTGCTTCTAAAGTAGCGGGACCAAAGAAACCGGAGAAGTAGCGTGGTAGTGGAACCCAGGCTTTAGTAAATTAATTCAAATGGTTGATTTGGTGTTGTTGATGTGTTGTTTTATTTAAATTTGAGAATTACTTCCATTGAAATATAATTATTGCCCAGTTAATACAACAATTTTGTATGCGGTAAATGACAGAAGACAATGACAGAGGATGGTTGTGGGTAAAGACTGGGTTCCACTGCCCCACTACTCCTCCCATTTCTTTGGTCCTGCTACTTTAGATAACGGGAAGTAGCCGTTTCAAATCAAACATGTTTCATCGAATTGAAGCGGCTACTCGCTCCCGCTTCTAAAAGTAGTGGGACCAAAGCCACAGCGAAAACAACTATGCCCAGTTATGCATCTTTAATAATATAATACAACTTTGAGCTAAAATGAATTCATTATAAAAAGACATCATTATACTCAGCTCTCCACCCGCTAACACCTCAAACTATGGCAAGTCAAAGTCATGGTCAATTATGGACGGGAAAAACCCTAAAAATGGACAGGAGAATCCCCTTTTTTAAAACGTTCCATCTATTCAGTTACATCTCCGTCAGATCCCTTAGCAAACTATAGTCTGCCTCCACCAGAAACATTGCTCAGTCCCAGAGCGCCCCCATCAGTAATGAGGAACCCTGGCGAACATCTGTTGTGGGAAGTGTCAGGCGGCGGGGGAAAAAGGTCCAGCACTTTAAGTGTTGTCAGAGAGGGTGCTAATGATCGACAGGTGATATATCAAAGGAGGTGGGCAGGTGAGAGGTGCATCTTCTGAGACACTCTAAATCCTTCATATTCCCTTAATGCGAGACGCCACTTAATGGCAAAATTGATATGATCCAAAATGTGGGATCTACTGCTGGGAGGGGAGAGAGAAAGAGCAGGAAGGGCGACAACTGCTATGAGAAAAGAGCTTTTGTTGGATGTAAGGAAGGTGAATGAAATATTGTGCATTTCTTGACACATGGTTTGTGTATGTAGGAAGATGTAACGTTTTTCTATATGTTTATTAGATTATCCTTTTCACAACCTAACCATTGTGAGTAGTCCCAAATAGAGAATTTATTCATTTACGTATACCTCCCTTGCGTAAAGCATTTTTTTTTGTTCTCATCTCGATTCCCGGTTTAATATTCTGTTGGTCATTTGATAGGTTAAGGTTTGAAAATTATCACTTGGGTGACAGAGTATTTTTTTGGTGGTTCGTAGAAATGTTATTAGTATCAGAAAATAAATCGAGAGAAAAATGTATTCCGAGATGCATATAAATGATACACGTCCGTTCTTTATGAAATATCATATTTAATGAAAATTGGACACTTCACTTGAGTGTGTTTAAGTGTAATGTTTAGATTTCATATTTCTGAAAGGCTTGGGTTATTATGACCAAGGTTAAGTCAAGTGTACCTTTAAATTGAATTTCGTTCAAATATAATTAAGCTTTTTATTAGGATATATTGGTTCAAACCTCATTTAATGTTAATCTTTCTTTATGATTCATATTATTATAAGCAACCGAAGACGATCTATTATTAGGTTGTCCTAGAAACTCACCTACTTGCCATATGAGATATCTGTTTCTCAAAGCCTTCAACTTTTAAAAAAAAATCTTTATGTATTTATCTTGAGGGTTCTTTCGAACGAAAATCTCACCTTTGAGAACCTCGCCAGGGGAATGCACTCGTCGGAAGATATCCCTCATTCCGATATTGAAAACAAGTTGGTAAATCCATTCAATTTTCGAAAGCTGAGACGAATGAATATTTCTGAATGCGATTTTGCATTACTTTCGAGGAAGAAATCAAAAATACTCACCGAGCAGAGAAATTGGATAGCCGCTATCTATCATCGCAGCGTTTAGTTCAGACCTCTGAATATTAATGAGGCAAAAGTCGTCTGCTTTTAAATGTTCCGTGTTTGGTCGACACATCTCGCGGTGGTGAACGATTTAACAGCATTAGTGTTGTGAAAAGTTTAAAAAAAGATTCATCAGTCGCCACCAAATCCATACAAAAACCACATCAATCACAGACTTCATTTTTTAACCCCGATACCATTTTTGATCGGGGTTTTCGTGGGGAAAAATAGTATTTCCCAGTTTATGTATTGATAGCTCCATCAAATATTTTACCCCTCTGTGTAGTTACACCTGACATCGATTGGGTGATAGATCTAGTTTGCCTTCAATATATTACTTATGGGTTTATGTAACAAGAAGGGTTAAGGATAATAGACTGGTGGTTCCCTTCTGGCTGGTTGCCTCTGTCAGCGACTGTGATGGATTTAATCCTTCGTCTGAATATATTCATATTTCCACCAGTGATTGATGTATGGACAGATCCCACCTTTATAGATAGGCCATCAAACACTCTCCCTGGCATAAAATAGAAAGCCTCCCCTTTTTACACACAGTCTGGTAATCACGAAAGGATAAATGGATAATCCAGCCCCAGCAAGATGGGATATATATATGTAATATATATAACAAGGCATGCCGACACCAGTGCTGGATATCAGGGTGATTTATTAAAAAAGGGATAATAGATAGCTGGTAGGTTTTTTAGAAAAGATATTGATCAATGGTTTTAGTGCATGTTTACCAGTGATTCCCTTCTTGTAGGTTTCTGATTTGAAGTATTGATCTTGCGATGGGATATAATATTTTTTGTTATCTGCCTTGCTCTCTTTCCCTTATCTCTTATCTTAAGGTTTTAAAAGTAAACTGCAAAAAAATGTCCCATAACGACTGGAATTATTCTTGTCTATTTAACCCAAGAAGGTTCCAAGTACAACATAGAGAAGATCATATGGGTCAGATTTTCGAAAAATGTACAATTGGCAGTTGTACATATTTAGGGAATTCTCCTAAATTAGGCTGAGAAATTAAGAATACCTGGTATATCTGAGTATATTTGATATCGCATTGATTTAAAGTATCAGTTCTGTTATGTTAAACTGCATATTGAAGCTCATTTTTGTCTTAAATGTGGGTTATTTGAGAGGATTGGTGAAGGCCAATTGTACATTTTCTGAAAATCTGACCCATATATGTTTATTTTTAGACCCAAGTGACACTTCCACCGTCCTATGGGTTTCAGGTATTTGCTGTGACTATTGATTTGACTGTATTAATAGCTCGATGTATCTAAAAGGAAGTAAATACTGTATACCTCCCTAGACGAAGATTGACTCCAAATAGGTTTGATTTATTTCAGTCAGTCGTGTTTTAACTCGAGTGCTTACCCTTGTAGAAATCATTATACATTAGATTAATTACCTTGTTATTCAAGTGTATGGCGTCCTTGGAAGGAGAAAATTGTACTTATTTATGAATGCATTTATAAATGCATCTAAAAGCTATGGCATTACATTATTAGGAAACTCAACTTGGCGGCAAAAACAGCCCCTCCCCTGGCACCTTGCCTTTTAGAATCTATCCTCGCGGTTTTTACAGATTTCTCTCATGACGTTAACAGCATTCAAAGCCCCCGGACGTTTTCAGCATAGAATCCGTCGTTATTCGAGCAAGTTTAACGCTTCAGCTTGTGTTAATGTCTCTTTTGCAAAGTCGAAATCTATTAGAACTAAACGGGGTTGCCCTACATTTTTACAGTACACTCATTCCCCATCAATGCATTACTTGGCGTTTTACCGAGCCGTTTCACTGGGACGTGTCATGCTTAAATATGAAGTGATAAGATTCTCAAGTAGGCGGCCTATTCGTTCATTGTCTTCCTTTAATCAAATGTTAAATTCTGAGTGTCGATTTCCTGAGGGACATGATGTGGGGACATTGTACTAGCACCACCAGGGCTTTTAATGGCGCTCCGATCGTTTTAAATGGCGGGCTACATCTGGAGATTATTGTGGATACGATTTTAGTTTTCCACCCAATTGAAAGGCATCTGTGAAGTGTATTTGTTTATTGCTTAAGCATAAAATGTGATAAATCCCTACAAGTATAAAATGTTGTAGAACGAAATTTAAAATTTTCAGTTCAAAGCTGCTTTTTGAACCATACAAATGCTTTCCTTACAATCGGTCTTAATAGGAAATATAACGTTTGTATGTTTAGTTGCGCATTTTAGATAGTATAGTATTTAATGCTGACCTTGACATCTATGAGTCCTTTTTACCTATGTTTTATGTTACCTGAGAAGAGCCATTGACCTGGAAAGCGAATTAACTGAATTAGAGAGCCATTCTTTAAACACATTGGCTCCATCGCAAAGGTAAAATATGATCAGTGTACATCATCAGCAAGACAACTCTATATTCTACTATCATACATCCTGAGATAGCTACGTATGTTTTTACTTGTAGCTATTTTATCATTACCTAAGTGGGGCTATTAACCTTCAAAGAGAAGTAAAAAAAGGATCCATTCTTTAAACACATATTAAAGGGTCCATCGCAATGTTAAGATATACTCAGTATACACCAGAAAGACAGTTCTATCGACCATCATATATATATACACAGGCTGTGTTGGCGTTTCGTCATACCCCGGCCAAGTCCCAGAAGGAGAAAAATGTCGAGCAAAAAGTAATCGAATTAACCTATTTCAAAATATCTCATTTCCTTTGATTCCTGATCGATTTAGAGCATGCATTCTGCTACTTAAAGAGGAATGAATATTCTTTCCGATGTAAATCAATTATAAGTCCCGATGGAAGTCCCTCGGATCCATCGGAGAGCCTGGGTCTATTGACTCACTGAAATACCCATCGTGGTCAGGAAATTTGATTCGTGCAGACAAGACATTCAAATGGGACTTTATATGGAGGTGGAGGAGGAGAGTGGAGTACAAATTGAAGTCTGAATTAAGTATCTAAGACTTCATTCCTCGCCCAAATCACCCCAGATAGCCCCCTTAATAAAGTATTTAATAACGTCTGTTCTTAGCTTATGTAGGGCCTTTTTGTCCTCATTAAATACAGTGCTTATCAATGTATTGTATGATTCGAGTCGATTTGCTTGATTAATGTTAGGGACTAGATAGTTATTTCTATTCATGTGAATACTACATTGTGAGATGTTTTATGGGACATTACAGACATTGGAATAAATTACGAGAGTTAATTGATTTAGCATACATACTATATATAATTACATATGATATCTCTCACTGTTTCCCGGCTTTATTGTAAATGCATTCCATGATAAACTGCATCAGGAATGGGCATGGGACACCTAGATAGATCAGTGGGAATTATATGCAAAGTTTTGACATTTATTCCTCATTTGGAAAGTGCCTGAAGTACTTTTCGTTTGATTTCTCGGGTGTGCAGTTGTCCGAAGTATGTCCTAAATCGAGATGTACTACCTGACATATAGTGTTTGTTAACTGCCCAGACTTCCTTTCTGGAAACACTGCTACATATATATGTAACAACCTTCAATTATTCAAAGAGCTGGTGATAGTGCTGCGGTCAAACTGCTAGAAACTTAGTCCACTTACTTCAGTAAAAGTGCGAATTATTTCCTCACCCCAACGAAGCTACTTTACAACGTTCATCGAATGATTTTTTCCCCGCGAAAGTTAGTTACTCAAGTAGTTTTTTTCTATTATTCACTTGAGGATTGTTAAAGATAAACTCACCAAAGTGTTAGTTTCTAAGCACCATGTTGTTTTAATATCAGTAATCGATATCTTGATATATTATTGAATTCCTAGAACCTGGTGAATTTTAGATATTAGGAGATTTAATCTCCTTTGCAAATGGCAGCTTGGTTATGATGTATAGCCCAGGCATTAACCCACTTAGACCCAAAATGAGAGTTTTGCTGCTAGACATTTCATATTAAATATCTGATGTAGGCTTATAGACCTGACATCACACAAAAAATTTCAGACCTCTACCTATCATAGGACCAAAGATACCAGCCGTCCTACATGTAGGACGGTGGGTCAATCCACTATACATTTTTGAGGACTTTGTTTTATATTAAATCATGGATTTTATATAGGGAACCAATAGGATGCATAGAGACCAAAGTCTCAAAAAGCCATTATTTATAAATCATCCCTACCTATTGTATAACAAGCTAAATTTGAAGTATTCCATGTATAATTTCATGAATTTTCTGAATCTGAAGAGTAAAATGGCAGAAAAGCCGGGTCACATTGTCAAAATGGGCCGTTTCCATGGTAACTAGTGATTTTTGTGTCCTTTTAGCAAAAAATAGGTTTTTAGTGCCCCATTTCTACACCGTTATCAGGAATGTGACCAAACTTGGGAATATAGATGATAGATGTAAGGGCTATTTGAGGACCCTAAGTCAGTGACCTTGACCAAGGTCAAAGTCATTAGATATGACCTTGAGATACGAAAATAGCAAAATTCTGGAATGTGACATGGTATTTTCTCCTAATTTTCTCACATGAAAATAGGGCAATACGGAAAAATGATAATCTAATGTATTGAAATATGAACCAACATTAAGGCAAAGAAGAATTGGACATGCCCAGTTCCATTAGACAGTGTATTGCCATGGTAACCTAGACTTCCTTTCTACTCTATACTAAATTTTGGTTAAATCAAAATTTCATATACTAGCCTGTATCTCTGGAAGTATTTACTCCTGGGTTACAAAATTTAAGCAAGTGATAGGGCTCTAAGAGCTCTGCTATTAGAATTGCTGTCAATGACCTTTGTCAAGATCAAGGTCACCATTTTCAAGGTCAAACATGAAATTTTGTTCAAAATCCATCATGAACTGGAAACTAAGTCATAGTTACCATGGCAACACACTTTGCAATGACACTGGGCTAGGGCCAGTTTTCTCTCCCCTAATGTTGGTTGTTTTTTCTATACATAAAGATTATCATTTTACCCTTTTACCCTAGTTTCATAAGAGGAAAAGTAATGTCACATTCCAGAATTTTGCTATTTTTGGTATTTGAAGGTCATATCCAGTGACTTTGACCTTGGCCAAGCTCACTGGATTGAAGTCTGCAGATAGCCCTCATAGATGCCATCTATGACCCCAAGTTTGGTCACATTCCTGATAATATTGTAGAAATGGGACACTAAAAACCTGTTTTCTGCTGGAATATAATAAAAAACAATCACCAGTCACCATAGAAACGGCCCCTTTTTGACAATGATTATGGGTTTATCAGCAAATTTTCTCTTCAAATTCAGAAAATGCATGTAATTTTACATAAGACACATCAAATGTGGCTTGTTATATGGTGGGAATGGGTTCCCATTCAAATTTAGCTTATGGCCGCTGGTCTAAGTTTTTAGGGTAATGAGCAGACCCAATGCTATTATGTTTTATACCCATATAGACCCGGCGTCCTACATGTAGGACGGCCACACATTTCTTCCATTTTCTCCAAGAATATTATACTTAGGAACTCAATTTTTGGCAGGGACATTGATCATACCCTAAACTATGGTCCCATAAAGGTTTCATCACAATAAGAATGGTAGGAATTTATTAATTTCTGGGATGAACTTTCAAAAATGACACTTTCCACAAATCACCTTTGGGCCCTTCGGATGCAGTGATGTTACCATGGCAACACATCATTATTTAGTTCTCAAAAGTTTATAAATACTAAAATCTGTCTATGTGCATAACTGGTAGAAATATTATTCTGTTTTGAAAAGGATTTCTTGATTTCTTTCAATATTTAAAAAGCATGTTCTGCCGTCCTACATGTAGGACGGTGGGTCTATATGGGTTAATGGATTTGATTGGAGATTAATCTAAATTTAAATTAAATTCCAAATGACCTGGGTGTAATGGATAGCTGGTTTCATTCAGGAGAAATTCAATCTCATATATATATCGGGTTTTAATCAAAACGAAACACGTGCATGTAGATCTAACTTTTTTCCACACCTCAACGTAAACGGAAATTAGTTCCAGATTCTAGAAAACATTTGACCAAACAATCGTGGTAGTAATTTACGAAAAGTATCTTTATCCTACCAATTATCAATATGTGTGTCAGTGAATCTCGATTGAAAATTTACTGAACAGTCTAGGCCTAAAGTTTAGAGAGTCCCTTCACACGAAGAGAAAAACTCTCGCCTCAAACCGGAAATTGCCATTATAATTCCATTAAGACCGCAAAATGTCATTATATTCCCATTAAAACGCCGAGTCTGAGTCCAGAAAACCGATTAGCGAAGTAGGCTGACATACCATTCTTATCTGATCTGAGGGTTTGTACTTAGAGTGTGAAAGGTTTTACATTGATCATGAACGTATCCTTCATCTGTTAGCATATAGTAAAGGTTGCATTGGCAAGCTACCTTTTCATACTTTCCATCTTGATTTCTCCAGATCCGCGTATTTATAAGATTGACTCAAAGAAAAGGAAAGGTAATAACTTTTCCTTGGACAATAATTCCATACACATGCACGGATCTAATCAACAATATCTTATTCAGATTTCAAAAGTATCGCCTACTTAGGTCGGCGGCGAACAATCTCATCTATCATGGGACTTGAACAGCCATCACTCCTGGGCGCGGTATAATCAATCTGAAGAAGACACAGTTTACGGCAGGTATCATGTCGCCCCCTTCACAGATTTTAATTACATGTCATCGGGATGGAAATACCAGTATATTATCTGTACACGAAGCTCCTCGTCTTCTCCTCCAAAATCATCGTTCTCCCAAAAGAGAGAATTGAAGTGATATATCCCCTGATATCATGATCGTTGTAATTGTTGCCCCTTTTCCTCACCAATACTCCTTAGTGGTAAATGAAAAGAAATTTTCCTCCTGGTCTCTCCCCATCGCCAAAGGCAACCCGCCGTCAGGGACCTTTGAAGTCATATTTTTGTGGACTGAAATAAATCGGTCACGAGATTTGGGCATTCATTGCGACTTGAAGCACTTGTAGCATGGATCGGGAAGATATAAGAATCGTATGGAACACGCAACGGACGCATCACTGGAGTTATTGAAAGGGAAAGACATGCGCGCACAACGCCAGTCCCAGGTCATAGGTTTCCGGCGTATAGGTCCAGTTAATCTTGTTTCCCTCCACTCTATTCTTTGACTATTGTGCGAAAGATCCCTTTGCAAAATGATATGATATTGTGAACTCTGTGCTATATTATGGATTGATCGAATGTGATTCCATCTGTTGATAGATTTTACTATTATTCCACCAGGTATGCTACTATATCTTAATCTATTCTCTCACAGAAATTACCGCCTGTTGAATAGGGGAGGGAGACCCCATTATTTCAGGAGGCCAGGTCCAACTTTCTTTCCAAATGCTGAGTAGAGAACATTACAATTTCATGTCACTGTAGGATCAAAGACTATCTATTACCTCATGCGCGATATGTTTATAAAAACTTAAATACGGTCATATTTCTGTCCAATCGCTTTTCTGACTCTGGGAATGCTACAATGTAATTTTGGACGATAACATTTGAATTTTTTATAGCTGTTTGACATTGAGCTGTAGTACATATCTTTGACATTTTGGTTTTGTAAAGTGTGATATTCAAGCACAACAGGTGGGAGTCCGATTGTATGATAAAGTATATAATATATATCTTCTAATAGTTCTATTTGAGCTTGTACATGTATACGATTCGTATGTTTGTAACTTCTAGGCATTTTCCTGCTGTACTATTCCTCGGTTATGCCTTTTACAATTGTCATATTACGTTATCATTTGCTTTGTCCCAGAGCAACAGTATCATATCGTAATGGGATATAACTTCGTACGTGCTAGACGGGATTTGTATTTTAGAAGTTATATGTTGGCAGGAAAAGAATCATCGACACTATTGCAGAGAATTCTCTTTTGACGTTATCGCTTGGACTTCATCTTAATTAGCTTCGGGTGATCTGTATACATGTGTTTCCACTCCGCGTGGTATCTATAGCTTTCTCGTCAATTAAGGACAGGGTGATTATAACGCAAACATAATTATGCTATTTCTGTTACTCAGATATATTCGATACCTTATGCACTTTGTGATGTTTCACTTTTAAATACATTAATGTAAAAATGCTCTACGTGCGAGGGGTGTGTGTGTTACGTAATGCTGCAATTGGAATCCACCCATTGATTATGGATCATATATCAGCCACGTAGAAATTAATAAACCACTTTATAACTACAACTCACACGCTCACTTCGTTCTCCTTTCCACTCTGTCGGTGGCTATAGCTTTTATTAATATCTTCTCGCCAACATGTATTCCCTGCAACCCCTCGAGTTGCCTTGAAGATATCATAATTTTAATTCAACTTACTAAGTCTATCAAAATTCTAAAATATCAATACTTCATCCAGATTTATCAGAAACATGGCAGCCTCGTCCAGGGAATTGATTTGTATATATTGTGTGGAATTCCTTATTGGAGTTTTAACACCAAATTGTCCTAGTTCACAGAGAGTATATATATAGCTTTCATTGTTATCATCTCCCATCACTATATCTCCCCCGACTTAAACTTATTCACCTCGTATGGAAATAAAATGTAATCCTGTTTTTCTATTCTTTTTGAATAGATTTTGAATAGATTTTCACAGATTTTGAATTGCATCTGTCATGGAAGTTGAATTCCATGTAAATGACAAGTCGAATAGACATGAAGTACATTATCAGATTTCTTCACCCTATCCAGTCTCTGATACTTCCCCTCAATTGTCCCCGCTACTGACTGTTAGTTTTAGAGATAATGTATAGTTGCAGCCTGATTATTTGGTGATCATCATCTTACCATAAAGAACCCCCCCCCCCCCCCCTCAAAAAACAAAAAAATCACCCATATCATGGGTCTCATTCTTTGTATTTCTTATTCAAAATAACAATCACAAATCCATAATATTAGAAAGATTCTTTGCTCGTTTTTTGTTTTGTTTCTTTTTATACTCGAGTTCGTTTATTTGGATGGATACATTTAGTCACCCCAGCCTTAAAACGGTCGGGGCGGCAGGTCTACCGGTCAAGGTAAAATGTTGCCAGCGATATAGTTATTGCATCAAATCCGTTCTCCTGTATTTCCGATGACACTCTCAGAGGATACAGTTTATCTGGGCGCACCAGACACTGCCTCACTGTATTAAGGTCAAGCTACGAATAGCCCCCTTCATATAGGGAGAGGAATGCATCATCCCAGAACCTATTTAGAGTAATGTCTCATTTATTTGCCTCATATGCCTCATGTGATTTATGGATCGCGATTACAGACTCTGATCTTTGCTTTTTTGGTCCCATCCTGGAAGATGAAGAAAAATCTCGCTTTGGGTGTTTTATCGTTCTCCCTAGAGTAGGCGGTATTTAGCTATAGAAGAGTTGGTGAGGACGGAGGGGTGGCTTAGTGGTCTAAAGTGTTGGCTTTGGACCCAGGCATGAAAGTGTTGTGGGTTCAAACCCCGCTCTGGGCAGAGGTGCTACTGACCAGTTCTTGCTGACTTGGTTATCAAAGGCCGGCCGTGTGTATTGTTGTGTGTCTGTGTGCGTTAAAGATCCATTGATATCTTTCGAAAAGAGAAGGGTATATAATATATATATAGCACCCATTAGTGTCTGATAGAACACCATACAATAATAAATGGCAGTGTATTACCAAGAAGTTAGAGGTATATTAAACAGTATTACTGCTTGGTAAAACATCATACAAGCAAATACCAATCGATGCAATTGTAGTTTTTTAAAAGAAAACCTTCACATCCCAGTTGTTTATTATTAAAACTTCTAGTACCAACAGTCATCACATGTGTATACATATGGATTCTCCAATTTACTTTATATTGTAATTATTGAGAGAAGGCAGAAAAAAGGGAAGGAGCTTTACAACAATCAAGATATATATGTCTATGACAACGACAAGACCATGTGTGGCTTTTTAGGCTTTGGTATAGGATGAATGACCGACATTGAGGGGCTGCTGGTACAGTTTTAATTTATTTCATTTCATTCTATTTCTGATCTTGACCTTTGGTCTTACTTTGGTCTTGCAGTACAATTAGATCTAGATAGACACAGGGGTGGGCGGAAGACCATGGTTATTCTGTATCGAATTATCATCTGTGAGCCCATATCTCAATGTTAATGTCCTCAATTGATTATTAGAACTTCATTTTACAATGTTCTTGTTTGTGGATAACTCAACTGTCGTTATTTCAGAAGATGTGCTGTATAAAAATACTAAATACAAAATAGAAATAAATAAAATCCGTTTAATCAATGCCTTAGGTGATTATAGCTTTAATTTCTGTTTATTAAGGCGCGGATTAAAGCATTCTAAAATCACACATGACAACATATAACTTATAAGTATCTCACATTATTAGCTATGAGTATCAGGTTGTTACCGAACGCTGAACTCTGTTTTGTTCTAGTGTTCACTTTCAATATTCGGGGGCAATTGTAATTTTACACCATGTGAAACGGATGAGAAATATAAGGGAAACAAATTGTGTCTGACTCTTGTCCACCTCAGCAAATATGATAATTCTAGGTATCAGGGGAGGATGTTATTCTTGCTGAAGTACCGCCGGCTGTTTTGTATTGGTCGGAGACCAATCAGAGACCAATCGGAGACTTTCAGGTCGAAATAATGTATATGGTCATCTGTATGTCTGATTCTGTCTCTACTCTCTCTCTCTCTCTCTCTCTCTCTCTCTCTCTCTCTCTCTCTCTCTCTCTCTCTCTCTGCCTTTCTCTCGCTTTCTCTCCCTCTCTCTTTCTCTCTTTCTCTCTCTCTCTCTCTCTGCCTCTTTCTCTCTCTGCCTTTTTCTCGCTTTCTGTCCTCTCTCCCTCTCCTCTCTCCCACTCCTCTCTCCCTCTCTCATCTCTCTCTCTCTCGTCTCTATCTCTCTCTTTCGCTCGCTCGCTCTCTCTCTTCTCTGCCTCTCGTCTCTCTCACTATCTCTCTCTGCCTCTCTTCTCTCTCTCTCTCCCTCTCTCTCTCTTCTTTCTCTCCCTCTCTCTCTCGCTCTCACTTTCTCTCCCTCTGGCTTTCTCTTTCTCCCCTCTATATCTCCCCACTCTCTCATTTTCTCTTCTAAAAAATGTTCATCTGTATCTAATATCAATGCTGTCAGGCCGTCACCTTTGATTAGCCGAGTTATCTCCCTCCCTCCACCACCACACACACTCACATTTGAAAAGGAATAACAAGTTTTATTGTATCCTTTCGAGTGAATCCAATCTATACCACATGCCAGCATGTATACACTTTTTGTCCGTTCGCCTAAAAAGTTGTTTACCTAGACGTCATAGGTAGGCTTTAATATAAGAACGTGTTTTTGTTAATGTTTATTAGGTCGTTAACATTGCACGCAGTTAAATGTGGTGTACTGTTTCCCGTGAAGACCACCCTTTTACCAAAGATGTTTTAAACACTATTTATTGAAGTTGTTATAATTTTATTTAGAATATTTATAAATACATAGGCATAGTCGTTAGTGGGTACGTGCAAACACATCAGATATATATGACATCAATACAATCATGTGTGCAGCTTACAAACAAGGTGTTCACCACATTAGTGCATCAAATATCATAATGTCTCGCATAATTTTGATTGAGTGGCAACTTCATACAAAGCCATTATCAGCGAAATTCTTGTTTACTTGTTTACGATATCCATTAATGATTCAATCATAACGTGTACATTTATCCTTACATTGCAGGTGAGTCAGTTTTCTGGTTTTTCTCCTGTTCCTAAACGTTATTGAGACCCACACTCGAGTGGTAAGTGTACACTTTATTTAAAGCTTCTCATTTAACATTGATAAAAAAACTAAAGATTATTTTTTTTGCTCATCTGAACGTCATTTGACCAAAATTGTGGAGGATTTACATTTTTTTTTATCATTCTGATGGAGGGTTTCAGAGAAGTCCATTTTTATATTTCGATGGCCCGCCGAAAACCTTTCTTATAAATGCATTTGAATACATGCAATATTCTTTATATATGTGATTAAAAGTTTAATGTTCAACACTGAAGTTTCCACTGTCCCAAATTGTTTTCAGGATTCCCCTAAAATTCCTATTTTTGAAAAAGATCACTTAAATGTTACGCTCATTCAATACTGTGTACGGCCTGCACGGAAGCTTAAAGCAAATGTGTTGGTCAAAACTTTGACTCGGATGGCTTGAACTGATAAAAAAAAATGTGCTGTATGCACCAAGTTGTCGTATTCTGCGAGAAATTTGCTTTACGACGCTGTGATTTTAAGGAAAAGAATATCTAGAATCAATACAAAGAAACAAATGAGACCGAGAGGAATAAAGTTTTTGTAAAAAGGAGCAACCTTTTAAGATAAGATCTATCTATATATGGCAGCCAGCGTTGGAATTGTCTGTAGACTAAAATTTTCACCCCTGAATGTGTTTCCCCCTTTTCGTTCTACTGTTGTGTTTAGAACTATATTTTATTCAGGAAATGTTTGACAATACAGCAAAATGTGGTTTTCGTTCTGCCCAATATTAGAAAAGGTACTCCTCATACAATAATGATAGTTACAGTCAATACGATCGTTAATTTATGTAAAACTTTCAAGGACTAAGAATATTATGAGGAAGGATGACAATGCTTTTGATGAAGGCAACTGTCTATAATTGGTATATCTTTAACCGAGAATACAAGAGAGGATAACATCTTGATTTTTGTCTAAGTTAGGGAATGTAGCTTTAATTAAGTTAGAATCAATGCTGCAAATGTGATTGGTAAGAACAGTAAACCCCCACTATCCTGGACATGATTGAGGCATGACTTATAGGTGGCCATATGCATAGGAAAGGTACTGTATTGAAAAAAGGGGTCACTCTCATAGGAAAAAATAACAACAGGGCTAGACCTAATTTTCCATAATGGCAAGGTTTCCGGATTGGAGAGGTCTACGTCAGTATAGAAGCCCTACAGGGCCTTGTCCACTAAGCCGATTCTCATGCGATTCTTACGGAATTTAGTGGAAAAGGGTCCTCTGCGACGCAAAATCGCATGAGAATCGTCTTATAGTGGACTAGGGCCCGTACTATATATGGCTGAGATACTCATAGCATCTTAATAAAATCAGAACCCATCTCATGTTTTATAGTAAGATGTCTCTTGAATATCGCAAGTAAACACTTAGGTGAGTATATAATATGCTTTAGATGTTGCCTCTGGGCAATGCTATCCAGCAGCTCTTTGCTCTGAGGAACTCAAAACACTTGTTTTCCTTCAAGAAGTAGGGTAAGAAAATATCACGGGGGATTTACTTTCATCTGTCTCTTTTTCTGTCATCTAATCTTCAGCGTGTGATATTTTAAACAGCCTTTCCGTGTTATCAGAGCAGTTTAAAGAACGGACATATTTCCATATATACATTTATATAATATACCGCCTGTGTTTAGATCATACAATCTCCCCCTTTTTTAACTAAGTATTTTATGAAAGGAGAGCGAGCCTTTGATACGATAAATGTGCTATATGCGATCCAAGATGACATTTAGGCAGCCCACGGTCTCCTTCCCATTAAGTGAATGGGGGAAATTGACTTGCCTCAGAATGCTAGGGAGGAGAGAGAATATTCCTTTTTACAAGCCAGTTTCTTTGATAAAATAGATTGCCTTCCATTGATGGAAATCGAATTGCAGTCTACCACCCTTTTAGAAAGTGGGAGAAAATACATGAGGGTTGGGGGGGGGGGGGGGAGATTGGGGGTTGATGATAGCTCGGTGCAAAAATGCTGGGTTTTACTCCTCCTCTCCATGGGATCAATAATAACTGAGTAAAGTCTTGAAATCTAGGAATAGCTTGCTGGGATGAATGGGGCGCGGGCAATTCTAGAACTATATCATCTTTGTGGGGAGAATGGCCTCCGTGCCTTCAGACTGGAGTCACTAGAGCGTAGCGATCCTTGATCCTTGCGTCATGAAATGTATCCATCAGGATCCATCTCAAAGAAAAGGACGAGACAACTGATGCCAGCGGCACTCAGAGATAGGCCCTGATTTATTTCCTTATCGATATTCCCAGTTTTGATGTTCCTTCTGTCGCGTAATATGACATGGGGACCAGTCGCATCGCCCAGTTACGACTCAATGAAGATGGCTACTTCAAAGCGCGCTGCCTGTTACGTCGTTAGATGAATTTAGTAAAATGGAAATAGATTTCATGGATTTCTTAGCCCGCTGCCCCATCAAAGTCCCTGATCGGGAGTAGTTCCTGGTAGTCACAAATGTGTAAAATAACAGGGGGATGAAAAGAGGGAAGGAAGTGGGAGTGTTTCTTTCCCGTGTCCTTTATAGGTAATTAATGGGAGTGGTCTTTGTTGTGGGTATTTTATTATTTGAAATTGGCTGATTTCTTTTGAATGAAGTCATAAATTTATTGATTAACTAAGTGGCCTCATAACTTTAATAGCGAGATGCATTATTTTCTGTTGTTGTTTCTGCGTGGAAACAATCTGTTGATTTGTTCTGATTTGAAGGTATGGGGTAAATTCTCTAATTTTGATCAAGTTATATATTTAATTACGAATAAAAAAGACCCAGTTCAGTTATTGAAAGTAAAATTTTGACTCATATATATGCAGGCACAGTAGACAATGTGTATGATTTTCACTGCTGTGTGACATCCAACTTTATTCCAATTTTCCTGGGGGTTTTTTGTTTTCTTTTTTGTTTTTTGTTCATTTACAGGCCAAGTCATTAAATTACATCATGAATTCTGGAAGAGTGACATGGATATTTCATGTTAAAACTAAATTAGTGGAATAAGAAATGATGGGGAAGTGTACTAACTGGTTGAAAAATCTAGTCGTGGATTAAAGTGCTGATGATACATTATTGGACACTTTCCATTCTGGCCTTGTTTTTTCAGACCATGCTCATGCAATTTGTACCACTCATGTAATGAGTCATGAAGTCACACATAAAAAGAAACACTTCTAATCTGTTAGTGTGTTTGGGGGAGCTGTGTAGGTCACTCAACCAGGTCGTAAGTCCCTGGTTGCATTATCGCAATGAATCGTTGGGTTCGTGCAACATAGTTGAGAACGGCTATTAGCGAACTGCAAGTTGAATGTAGCCCTAACCGTTTCAATTCCTCATTAGTCCTGTGTATGTACTTCCCAGGGCTTCTCGAAGGTATGCTTCTATATGTTTACGTTGGAGAATTAATACTATCGCTGACCTTTTAATTATTTGCAATCCTTATATTAGAGTGCCTGTATATGAAAAGGCTCCCTTGCTGAGAGAAGGCCCTGGCTTTGCAGCTTATATTCCCTGCTGTGATATTTGGGGATATTTGTTGATATATGTTTGCTGGAGCTGTTGGATATTGCAATAGCAGTGTGCTCTCCAGTGTTTACCCACTTTGTATGGCCAGGGACGCGTCATAATTCATAACAAAAATCCCTCCGCGTCTAGAGTAACGTCCTCTAATGGAGCTTATATTCTTCATATTACAGACTTCGACTCAGCAACATCTTCATGTTAATGTTTTGTCTGACATCTCTGATGAAATGCCGATGTTGGAAAAGGTTATTAGCGGAGCAAAATGGTTTAAAAGTTTGATAATAATATAAGGCAATGTAAAAGTAGGCTTTGGTAAAAAGCGCACGATAGATAATTAGTGTAAGACTAAATTAGTACAAAGGTCTGGATGTGATTATCAGAATCCTCTACATTGATATTCTACAGTGTCTTCGCTGAGGCGTTCATTCCGGCTGCTCTTTTGATTAATATTGTTAAGGAAAGTCTGGTCAAGATATGGGATATTCCTCTATATACATCTTTATGAAGCTATCCCAGCTAAAAATAGAATGCCTTGTTTACGCTGCTGATGGAATCCTATGACGATCTGAATTCAAATATCTTCCTCAGCCAGACGGCTATAATTCTTTCAGTGCCGGTATATATCTAGCAAATATTGGGCCAACGTTTCAGTTTCATTCTCCTGGTCAATGAGCCAGACCGAGAATCCATTCTATTCATAGATATTGGAATTGTGGTGCATTTTACTTTAGGAAATCTTTTTCCTTCCCCTCGATCTTTCTGTTTTCTGTACCAGTGTTTGTCTGTTTGTTTATGTGTGTGTGTGGAGGCGGGGGGGGGGGGTGTCACTGTCTGTCTCTCTCTGTCTGTCTTTCTCTGTCTCTGTCTCTCTCTATCTCTCTGTAATAACACATTCACACACCCACGGATCAATTTTACTTCACAAGTATTCATGACTTGGAAGCTCTCTCTCTCGCTCTCCCCCTCTTCCTCCCCTCCCCCCCTCTTCCTTCCTCCCTCTATGAAACACTCACACCCACCCTCCGCACACACACACGTCAATTTTACTTCACAAGTATTCATGACTTGGAAGCTCTCTCTCTCTCGCCCCCCCCCCCCTCTTCCTCCCTCCCTCTACGAAACACACTCACACCCACCCTCCGCACCCACACACCCACACACCCACACGTCAATTTTACTTTAAAAATATCGATGACTTGTAAGCCGAAGTCCGCCGTGTGTCAGGTCTAATTTGCTCCTCATGAGTCTTTATCATTATAAATTATGGCGATATGCTGCGCAAAATTTTGAAAAATGCCTCTGTGCCAAGTTGTAGCTTTTATTTATGGGTTTTGTGCCTGGGTCATTGAGCATGTCTAATCCGGCCTTATGGTCATATTCATTCTGTACGGTCTTCAAGAAATCCCTCTTGGGTGTGAACGTGTAGAGATACGTATTTTAGCGAGACAATCTCAAATCCTTTTTTTCCCATGAGGACATTGTTATGAAAGTTAGTACTTTATAAATCGGTCCATACTTTTATGATCGGTGTGTCATATTGCTATCCAATACGTTACGCCGATTGTTCAACACAATAGTTTGAATATTAACCCATCAAAACTATTATTGAATAATCTATATGTGGATAGCATACTTAATGGTTATGCTAGTTGCGGAAACCTAGGGTTTATTTCACTGCCATCTAGTGGAGATGAGCAGGAATAATTGAGATGTAGGTCACTAGATCGGACAGTTTACTTCCGTCGCTTGAAAGGACAGTTTCGCAGAGCAGTGTGCTCGCTTCAATTCATTCAAATCTTCGATTAAGGATAATATTCGCCGCTGGAAAGTAAGTCCAGGTGTTCAGACTGGAAGACAGTGGGTCTTCCGGTCTAAGAAAAAATCGTGATCTTGCCGTCGAGCACGACAATAAGGCAAACTCGATAGGCCCCCGTAACTCCTAGGAGGACTCGGGTCAGCCATTGCAACCTCCTTGCTCGGTCAAGCCACAAAGCTGACCTACTTGAGAGTGCGCATGCGCATTAGGCCAAGAGCCTGCGCGAACCGCCGTTCACCGCGTGGTTCTTTCAAACCTCAGTGGCTTCGTGGAGCAGTGCGCTCGGAAACGAACAAGAGATTTTAAGTGATTCCAGTGGGATACAAATCACAAGACTCGACTCTATTGTCATCAAACCCGAGTGCAGTCTCAACATGGGTAAAACTCGGACCAAAAGTACCGAGAAAAATTCCGAGGAGGAGTCGGATAAGCCGAAGACTCCAGAGAAAGAGAATCCTGGAACTAGTAAAGATGGCGGGGGTGATGACCCCTTGAGCCGTTACATGAAAACGCTGACCAAGGAGCAGCGAAAGGAGTTTGAGGATCAACTCAAAGAGGTCCAAGGAAATGATAAGGAGCAAGTAATCCTGAATTTAGAATTGAAAAAATTACTAAACAAAGGGGTGATTGAAAAATCCCATGAAGAGAAGGGACAATTCATTTCAAACGTTTTCCTAAGACCTAAACCTAATGGGGAGCATAGGATCATTCTCGACCTATCTAAGCTGAACAAAAGCATCACTTACGAACACTTCAAAATGGACTCGCTAAACACTGCAACCAGACTAATGTCGCAGGGTTGTTTCATGGCGTCAATAGACCTTAAGGACGCGTATTATACAATTCCCATCTACAAACCACACAGAAAGTGGCTTAAATTCTACTGGGGGGAGGAATTATACACGTACACGTGTATGGCAATGGGTCTAGCACAGGGACCTAGATACTTCACTAAATTCCTGAAACCAGTGTTTTCGCAGTTACAAAGTCAAGGGTTTACTTGCTTTGGCTACCTAGATGATACCTTCATCATGCATGAAACGTATCAGGGATGTAAGGATACAGTAAAAGAGCTAGCAATTCTTTTATCTGAGCTAGGATTCACAGTTAACGTGAAGAAAAGCGTGTTTGAACCGGCAAGGAAAATCCAATTCCTAGGTTATATTTTAGATTCACAGACTATGACAGTCACCCCACCTAGTGAGAAAACAGATAAGTTTTGTGACAAAACCAACCGACTCTTGAGAACTAAGTTCCCAACAATTCGCGAGGTGGCGTCAGTGGTAGGGCTCCTCATTGATTTGACCAAAGGGGCTGAATACGGAATGTCACACTACCGACATATTGAGGAGGATAAGATCCAAGCCTTAGAATGTAATGATTTTAACTTTGAAGCCACTATGACCCTATCAGGACTGGCAAAAGCAGAATTACGTTGGTGGGTGAATTACCTACCGAATGCCTCTCGTAGAATTTGGGAAGGAGCTCCTTCCCTTAATATCGCCACGGATGCGAGTAACCTGGGATGGGGCGCATCAATCCCTGACCACAGTACAGGGGGAAAATGGGGATTAAAGGAAGAATATCTTCATATAAACGCTAAGGAACTATTAGCAGTTTTTTTTCTAGGTATCAAAAGTTTACTTAGAGAAGTACAGAACGAGCACATCCGGTGTGAATGTGACAATACTACCGCAGTGGCATACATTAACCACCTTGGCGGCATGAGGTCAGAACAATGCGATATCATAGCAAGGGATCTGTGGGAATACTGCCAAATCAGAAATATTTGGCTCTCAGCAGTTCATGTACCAGGGGTGGACAATGTCATAGCCGATTACGAATCCAGAAACTTTAGGGAAAATGTTGAATGGACTTTACCAAGCAAAGTATTTGAGGACTTAGACAAAGCCTGGGGACCTTTTGATATAGATCTGTTTGCATCGAGACTCAATAACAAATGTGTGAAATACTGCAGCTGGATCGCAGATCCAGAGGCTTGTATGATCGATGCTTTCGCGCATGATTGGAATTTCGCTAATCTATATGCATTTCCTCCTTTCAGTGTGGTGGCGAGGACAACGCAGAAGCTGCGAAAGGAGGGGGGCAGAGCCGTTCTAATAACACCAGAATGGCCGGCTCAACCCTGGTTCGGCCTGTTGCTAAGAAACGCGCGTCGTTCCTGGAAATTAGGAAAGATTCCACTAATAAACCCCACATCGGACGAATTATGGGACATTCGAATGATAGCATGGAGGTTCTAAAACAACACTGGCTAAGGAGAGGCATGACACCAGCAGCTGTCGGACTTATGATGAAGTCATGGCGGCCAGGCACGCTCAAACAATATAATTCTTCACTTAAAAGATGGAGAGTGTATTGCTTAAAACTTAAGGTAGATTACATGGAAATCAACATACCAAGAATCGTGAATTTTTTAGCGTCGCTTCATTTTGAAGGACTATCACATTCCGCAGTAGGGACAGCCAGAAGTGCCTTGTCCAATTTCCTATCATTAACTAATGATCAGAAGGAATTACTGGGCAGTCACCCATGTTTAAGCAAAGTTATCAAGGGCGCTTTTGAAAGTAACCCGCCTAAACCACGTTATAAGGAAACGTGGGACGTAAATAAAGTTTTGACACTGTTCAAGAAGTGGGGAAAGAATTCCAAACTCTCACTCAAGAATCTGTCATGGAAAGTAGTAACGCTTTTAGCATTAGTCACGGCTCAAAGAAGCCAAACGATCCACGCTATGACTATCTCGGGTATTACCCAAGAACCGGATCGAGTAGTAATCTGCATAGGTAGTTTACTCAAACACAACAGGGAAGGAAAACCCCTTACTACCCTAACAATAAACAAATTTAAAGAGGACACCAGAATTTGTCCAGTGAGATGCCTCAACACATATCTTGAGAGCACAGAACAATACAGAAAATCAGAGGACCAGGTCTTCATTTCTTACGGTGGCACTCATAGAAGAGTGGCAAAAGATACAGTATCCAGATGGATAAAATTCACCCTCACGGAAGCAGGGATTGACACTAACATTTACAAAGCGCACAGCACGAGATCTGCTAGCGTATCTAAAGCAGCCAAGCTTAGAGTACCAATAGCCAATATTTTGGAAAAGGCAGGGTGGTCGAACTCAGACACGTTCGGGAAGTTCTATGAAAGAAAGATTTCAAACAAAACTGATATGGCCAAATCCATTCTAGAGGATAGCCTATCGGCCAGGAGGAAGAAGAAGTTGGAGAATTAGACAGGTAATTTATTTCCTGATAAAACTAAGCTCCACAGTCTCAATTATTCCTGCTCATCTCCACTAGATGGCAGTGAAATAAACTTTAAAAGTTAAATGAGACTTCCCTTCTAAAGTTGATATTTGACTAGAAGTTTATGATTGTACTTCTAGTGGTGATGAGGGAATAATTGCCCGCCGACCCACCCTTTGAACAAATATCACAGTTTACTTATTGATTAAGTTTCATCAGGAAATTTATAGCTATAAAAACTGTCCGATCTAGTGACCTACATCTCAATTATTCCCTCATCACCACTAGAAGTACAATCATAAACTTCTAGTCAAATATCAACTTTAGAAGGGAAGTCTCATTTAACTTTTAAATTTTCCTTCACATGCCCGTCTTTCTAGGTTATCTCTCTGGCAATTATATACCACCATTATGGCGTTACAAAATTTAAAAGTTACAAAAATAACCGCTTTACTACAATACGACATGAATATGTCACAAAGCTTACAAATCGAAACTAGTACACCCAAGCACTAGTGTGTGTAAAACACAGATAAAGAGCAAGTAGTTGAATATGATTTTTAAAGTGAGCCATTCATCTATTATAACACCTAAGTATTATTCTTCATTCACAATATAGTACTTCCATACATCTACAAGTACAAATAGGTCAATGGCATATAATGTATTATTGTAATAGATAATTAGTGAATTACGAAGATGATTATTATAGTAAATCAGCGACGGCTGAGATATAGTGTACCAGTTGCATAATGTTTTTCGCTGAATAAAATAATTTAAATACAATATATATACACAGATTTATTATTTATGCTTTTAATAATATAAATAGAAAACATTTTTTAGTGGTAAGGTTGTATTTTGGTGGTAAACTTGGTATAAATCACGTTGGTGGCTATGACTACCACACGTAACTCACTAGTGAAATACGCACTGTGCATAACTCACTCTAGATACGTTGTTCTCAGAGCAATGCCTATATAATAAATGTATAAATATGTTTACATATGTATAAAAGGTAATCTTGAGAAGCTCACAAATACCTCAGCGCAGAGTTTATGTATGTCAGCACCATCTCCTGGGCGGGCATCACCGTAGCGCTCGTCTTTTGTTAGTAGTTCAGGAAAATGGATTATAGAGCCAGGTAATGGGAAACCTTGCTGAACTTTCAACTTAATTAGACGTTCTATATATATGTATACTCGATGTGCCTACATATACCAGACCGACATTATTTTGTTGAGTGAAGTCCTATATATATGTTATATCTGGGTCTTGTTACTGTACATCCTCAGGATGTGACCAAATTATATGATTTCCCATGCGGTGTTGATAATGTAAATCCATACACATGTATGGATCTGTCATGTTCTCCATAGGTCTCATGTCAAGAGTAATAAACAGGTGGTTAGTAATGAATTGACTAAAAGGCACACTTTTGAATTATGCTGCAACCAGGTCGAGATCATTGTCTTTAATTGTTATTGCAGTCTAGACATGGTTATCTGTCTATTCCTCGAGAAATATAACGGCTTATAGCCGCGTGGATTGGCAAGATAACTTCTCATGCGCTCCTATTTAGCCTTTCCATTAGTTGAATCATGATGCTATAGTAATGGAAATTTTGCATGGACTTCTAGATACGATCCTTCTTTTTTCCTCCTCCTCCTCCTCCTTCTCCTCCTCCTCCTCCTTCTTCTTCTCCTTCTCCTCCTCCCCTTCCCCTCCCCCTCCTTCTCCTTTTTCTTCTCCTTCTCCTCCTCCTCCTTCTTCTTCTTCTTCTTCTTCTTCTTCTTCTTCTTCTTCTTTTTACGCTCAAGTATAGTCCAATTCAGAGAGAGGGGAATCTAGCCATTAGGTATTATGTATTCCCCGTTCTCTATATTGCTGTGGATTTAGACTGTTGTCCATGGCTCGACGCTGGCCCGCGGCGGTTAAAGCTTCGCTCCGGACGTTTCCTCTGAGCCGCCCTAATGTATCTTGCCGGCTTCTAGGACGACCCTTCTGCTTTGATCATCCTTTACATCCCCATCATGTTCTGCCAGGAATTGCTGGAAATACAACCTTCGTCATTCATTGTGTATTGACCCGTGCGTGTGTGTGAGCCTGTGTGCTCATAATCTACATAAAATTCCAGTCAGTTCTACTCAGCATGTAGAGAGGAATTGTGCGCTACTACCAATCTTCAATTCCATGCCTGTACGCTCAAGGATGAGGGGCTATAAGACCATGAATTTCGGTTGTGCCGCACATCAAGCAGTTTTTATTCACTCTGACTTTGTTTTATTGCGAAACATGTGTAGATATTTGTACTGAAACTGACACGTATTATGACCACATGTATTGCTAAATTCAGAATGACATTGAAAACAATTGTTTCTTGATCGGAGATCAAATCTTTTTTTATCTTTATCTGCATTGAGATGTCTATCGTATCTTTGCTACAGTTTCCTTTCTCGCGGAGATATCCTGAATTATTGTTTTTGACAATATGTTCCACAGGAAGGAAGACGAAAGGAAAAAGTGCTTCTCGATCCCCTGCGCTTCATTTTATGCATTTATGTGATTACAGACATTCATGGTAAATGATGTTATTTGAGTAGACAAGAGCCCCTCTTGGAGAACTCATGCTCTTTTTCAGAGCAAACAATCCCTCGACTAATTCCATTTTTCCCCTCGCTGTGCCCGTATATCGGGCCTTGCCTGCCCCCTACCAACGTAACGAGGAATTAAGTACGTCATTCATAATGACAAGATCGCTTTCTTGAATTGCATCGTGTCCGATTTGTGGGAGCCAATCAGTCCTACTTTGATATTTGTGTCTTTCAAAATGACCGGTGCATCAGCACCCATCGATCATCTCGAGTTTCCATGGCAACCAACAGGCATATTTTCCGTCTTCATCCCTAAGAAAGGCCGAGCACTTTTGAAGTGGAATTGGTGCTTGTTGTAACGAAATATCTTCATGCGCCCCATGTCAATCCCATCGGGTGTACCCATTGATTTTGCATTACGTACGGCTTGGCTTAGCATGCGTACATTTTAGCCAGTTGAAAACTACATTTATATGTATGTATATTACGGAAGGGGGAGATATATGTGCATATATATTCACTAGGACATGATGAGAGGGGGTTGGGTGGGGGTGGGGGACCTTCAGTATATACTACACCATATAGAAGTGTGCCATGTATGTGAATGGATAAGGAAGGACCAGGTTCTATGTATTCATATACAAAAAGCAATCTGACGAGGCCAGTTGCCTGGTGCCTGTATTGATCCTTGTATGGGGTATATCTAAGGGAGGATTGTTTATGCGTCTATCCGACCCAACGTTCCCAATTTCATTGGGAGATATTCATCTTGCAGAGCCATCATGTCACAGAGGCAGAGAAACTTGGGTTATGGATGGTCAATTTCGCCGATTTTATCAACGGTATTTCATTGGCCTTACTCTGGATTGGCTCTATGCTGGACGAGCTTGTTTGCTTCGTGGTGGAGAAGGGGGATGGGACGGACGGCCGATGGGTGGAGGTGGTGGTGGAGGTGGTGCTGGTTGAGAGGTTCTTGGGGGAGTTAGAGGAGGTGTAGGAGGTGGTGGCCTTCGTTTTGGTAGTGCAGAAAGAATTAGCAACCTGGGAGCACTGACAGAAAGGTCAAATATATGACAATGTGATCGGAGCTGGGTCTTTAAGTGGGAGTGGAATATAGTGGGGCAGGAGAAGAGGAGGAGAACGAAGAAAAACAAATATAAAGACGAAACCGACGATGTAAAGAAGTATACGAAAAGGAAGAAGTAGAGGTTGAGGTTATTTTTCAGGAGTGGAAGACCTGTAAGGAATCCGTGTATAGTAAGATAAGGACGACACCCCGGAACGCCGACATGAAGGGCAATAATAGGGGTGGAAATGGGTCGGACACGCTTAACGGACGGCCATATTGTTGACCCTGCAAGTTTATGGCCGCTTCAAGCATGCCTGCCAAACATTTATCTTCACGTGAGGATATTTTCTATTCAAGTTTAATGGGACACTTCTCTCGGGTTATTACCTATTGGTTATGACATTCCAAAGTCCAAAGGGACGACTCGAGTATCTAATGGTGTTCCTCCTTGCTAGTCCTAAGTGAGAGAAAATACTTAGCCTTAATATGTATGATGCTGGGCATTTGCACACATTCTATACAGTTGCTGTAAGCTCGACATCACTCATTAGTAGTATAGTGGAATGTTCCCGAGTCCCTGGCTCCTCCTCACTTATGCAGACATCTATAGATTACTGCTATTGGAGCTCCGGGGAAGCTATAGCTTAAAAGCCTTGACAGGTAAATCATATCACTTTTAAACAAACGCCATTTTAAAGAGTTTCGATTAAATTCTGATTAAATCTCAAGCTGGTATACCAACATAGCTCACCCCAGAGAAAATCCACAAAATGCACCCCACTAAAATAAAATGATATATACCGCTCACATATCCTACACACACTGCTGTAGTGGTATCGTACTACACCATTATATCTACTAACCAGCAGCTAATGTAGGACCATCCTACACCTCTAAAGGCTCTAGTCCACTATGCCGATTCTCATGCGATTTTGCGCCGCAGAGGGCCCTTTTCCACTAAATTCCGTGAGTCTCGCATGAGAATCGGCTTAGTGGACAAGGCCCTTTAGCCCGAACACCTATCATAACGGGAATTGACTGTAACCTTCATTATATATACATTCATGAAGAAGATCAACATAGGATCGAAACGTTGGGTTGAAAAAGAAAGCACTGGGACAACTCACTCGCGAGATTGCTATTAGAGATGCCCTTTGCCAAATAACTTCCATCAATTATCAATAATTGCTCCAGCATATTTCAGGTACCGTATTAAACGATCCAATTTTACCTATCCGAAATATCGGTTAACTGTTGTCGGTTAACTGTCGTGTTTACTTCCAATGTTTGCATATATAGTGATACCACTAACGTTAAATAATACTCTGAAAATAACTCGATGATTCCTAAGAATTAATAGTTTGGTAAGGCGATTAAGGACATGGAGCCGTCATGTGTGTTGTCAACCCTTATCTGGCTTCTAGGTAACAATCATAATAATGTTTCCCCAACCTGAAGGGAGCCCTTGCATGGTGACGTGGCTTCAGAATATATTGGTTTGAAATATGATATCACAACTCGTATTTGGACCTGCATTACGTTCGCGGTGGCCATGCATTCATTCGTTGTGACAGGCCGCAGTATTGGATGTAATATCATTATGCAGCTATTTTTGTTACAAAGCTGTAAAATGATGCCGCCCGCCCATACGAAATGAAAAGACATGACATGCAATGTGGGACAGAGAACCCTAAAATGCCTTCCATTACGGATGTCAATTTGCTAATGCCGACGACATGGATCCCCAGGTCATGGTTTCTTCTTTACTCAGGGTCCCCTGAATTTGGATGAATAAATTGGATATAAATTTTGATTCCAGGTATACTATTGACAAGCGTCTAGTCTTGAAAGTGTATCTTTATTACATATGGATCATAATAGCATATTAGGATACTGATGTTTACCAATTGAACGGTGACATTGTGCGTTATTAGGGACGTCAATTACTTTTATTAGGAGCCATGCCGTGTGCATAGGTATTTTTACAAATATCTTCTTCTTGTTTCTTGGAAACTATTCATCTTTGGGGACCTAGTTAATGACGGTTACGTTCATCTGATCATTAAGTGCCATCACCGTTAATAAACGGATAATGTCATTTGGGTTCACTGACTTATTCATAAATGCAGCTGAACATTTGACGGTCATAATTAGATATCCTATAATGAACTTAAAAATGCACCTGCTCTAATTCGGAGTCATCCTGCTTATTTCGCATCCAAACACCCATCATTCCGTACACAGAACCATTCCAGGCTGTTGAGGAATCCCAATCGCCGACGAGCCTCCGAGTTCATTTTTCCGCCTTCGGAGCAGCAGAAAATATCGATATGATAACAGTTTCAAAAGCTCTCCGCTTTTTGATATAAAACATGTATCTTAGCGAGATCAATGGCAGTGAAACCCTCAAATCTTTCATCAACGTTCTTCCTTATGTGCATAGCCTCTAATTACGTAGTATGCTGAGACAACTCTCTGTCCGTTCCCAGTAATTAACTACTCATCGCACTAATGATCTTAAGATATTTCTTGTGTACTGACATCTCTCTATTGATGGGTCGATTCCAACCAACTGGCTCTGTAATTAATGGATATTAATAGACACAACGAGGCTTCCTTCTCTTTGTTCTCCCCAGCTAAAGGTGGTTTGGTAGCTGCTAATTTGATATCCTCGCTGTAGATTGCCGTTAACCCTTGTCAAATTAAACAAAAATCAATCGCGTGTTTATCATATATACATGCTTCTTGTGTGTGCTGCTGGATATTTGAGGACCATTGATGTGGTAAACGTGATTATGTGTAGTTAAGCATCGACTAATGCTTGTGTTTTGATATTAGGATATATATGTATAATGACATGTTCCCTCGCGGGGTGCTTTATACAGCTCTCAAGGAATCCACCTACTTTTCCACGTGTATATATACTCACCCACTCTTGGTTTATATGTATATAATGTACGCACTCTCTCATCGATCATAGCCCATTAATCTCAATACGATGTGTTTTATCAACAGACTACCGATAATCTAATACGTCAACGTGTATATTGGTATCTTGACAACTGCCAGTCATTGTCACTTTTGCATCGAGTCTCATATATCACTTTTCTGTGGAGATGAGTCCGCCGGGTTACCGCTCGATTATTTCATACAGTTAGACAGATGGTTAATGATTTCGTCTCTATTCAACTATCTCTATACAATGGATTGGTTTTTAATATTTTTTTTATATTATTGAGATACCTACATCATGTACACAGGTACACTATAGCTTCATATATACATTGCCTACATCAGGTTCTTTTATAGAAATAAAAAGTTTGACCAGAGCTATACATACATGTGTATATGTATATGTATAGCTCTGGTTTGACTTAGTCATGAGAGAAATATTACCTTCATTGAAGGGGGCAAAACTCCCCAAAGCTTTCTCCCACTCACTGAAACAGTGTTAAAGGGCCTAGTCCACTTAGCCGATTCTCATGCGATTCTCACAAAACTTAGTGGAAAAGAGTCCTCTGTGGCGCAAAATCGCATGAGAATCGGCTTAGTGGACTAGGCCCTTAACACTATATAAACAGCAACCTGTTCATATTGAAGCTGTTCATATCGCCCTGTTATATTTTGGTGGCCCGCCGAAATCCTTTGCTCTGGTGATTTCATTTGTTAAAGCTCACCGGCGCTCGTTTTCTTTCTACCGATTCGACTTCAAACTCTTGTATAAACATGTACATATAATAATATAACAGATGCAAAATATTGGTAACTTCGGTCCTATAGGTCAAACCATGAGTAATTTGGTAAGATTGTTTTCCTAATTGCTGAGAATGCAGGTGAAATACCGATTTAAGAACAGAAATTGAATGTCTCCAATTGTGTGGAGAATGATCATGTCCCCTGATCTTATCACTAAATTACCAAGACACAATAACGTTTATACAATACAATTTATTTTCCTGTATGTAGTAATTTCAGTTGCAGCAGTTAGATTGGACAATTTCCAGGGGGTAGCTATTTTTCTCATAATTCTTCTTAGCAACTGACCCGAATAACAAATGATTTGGTTATTTGGGCTTTGTGATCATAAATAGAGACCCTGCCTATTGATTTATTGCTTAGGTAATGTAATACTTACTAGATATATATGCGCTAATAGTCTGTTGAACTCTCAATAGGTTATTGAACTCTTTTAACTTAATCAATGCCTAAAAGGATTTAAATGTGCCAGAGGCTGTTTTTAATGTTAAAACACATTTAATTTATTGGAGCGGCAGTGTAATAGAATTTGCAATAATGATATCACCCGAAAGGAATGTTTCGTATTGAAGTCCATTTGCAAATAACGAGTTCTTCTCATGTGACCTCGATTCCTTGTGGAAGGGTAATTAAGTTTGGGTTCATGTTTTATATACATTTAAGGGTTTGCTATTAAACTACTCTTGAGTATTGATAATCCCTAAGGGAACAAGGCCTACTCATTAAGGTCATGAGTGAATGAATCAAATGTGAATTATTAAAAGGAACCCTTATTCAAATTTTATTACTCATCTATTAGCCATTAGCATTTGATTGCTTGAAACAAGAATGTTCATATATTGGATAGAGAATTGTCTTGTATTTCATACATTACAAGGGGCCGGTATCTTAAGATGAATTGGTAAACTGGATACTATTAAAAACTTTGGAAGTTTAAATTACTCTCTAAACTTTTTTAAGAGGGACTTGCCACTGAGTTCCTGATTTGGTGAAACTTTGCTTAACTTTCAACTCAAACATGCGGCAGATTGTTATGTCAGTAATACATATCCTGGAACATTCGAGTATTATGTAAGCATGGTGCATAATCCTAGGCGACGCCGATGGATTATGCTCCATTAGTGCACCAGCAGGCCAGAAATGGAGGTTATTAATCAGTTTAGTCTCTGTCTATAGTGGGTAGAGATTAAATTAGTGTATTTGGAGCATTATACGGATTACAAATGATCTGATTTATTTTAGTTTGGCGAACTGAAAGACCCTCTCATACATGACGGTTGGAGGGGACAGTTGGTGCTCTCGGTGCTCTTAAGGGTACATGTATACATCTGAATATGTGTCTCTTGACTCCTTATACTCTACTTTATATGGTCTGAGGGGAGCACTAGAAGAGCTATTGTAACGTTAGCTTTGTCTCTCAGATTTGATTTGACTCAATGATTCTACTCCACTTAAACTTCTTTTTACGAATATCGATTAATCCGATAAATGAATAGCTCAGATATTCCATTCCACACAAATGTTCCTGCTTCAGCAAGTCATAGACATCTGGAATTGCACTTCCGTGGTCACCTTAAAGCACATATATACCCAGTATTCGAAATAGCAAAGGCCCTTCTCCTAAAAGAATAACCCAGCTCTCTGTACTCTGTTCTATTCCATCGATGTAATAGGAAATATTTTACGTTAAATTGCATACGTATTTTCTATCTATATAAGCGTGATATGTTTTCAGTCGACAGAGTTAGGCCTATCTAGCTTCTACACGCTAGTTCTATGGCAAGTCACATGGGGTTTAGTTACCAATCCTAATTAACCTTTGGCTCACCTTACATATTTCAATTATTCCGATAGAATTTAATACATATTGTTGCTTCTACAATAAGAGTTAACACTGAACGCAGCAGTTGGCAATGTCTAAATCCCATTGTAATCAATAGTGAAAATTTCACTTCTTTATGGTCTCTCACTTGCGTGACTTACGCATCAGTAATTTCCTCCCCTTTAAATACCCCCGACGCACGTAGTAACCTCTTGGTACAATCGTATCTCTTCAAACGGTCACTTCAATACTCCAAACATTCAACTGTTGGTACTGAGGTAGTTACTGTATAAATGTTGCTCATCATTAGGACACCGCACAGAGGGCTGGAGACACAGGAGTTTATTTAGAAATAAACATAGGCTAGTGAGTGCACCAGCAAGCCTGAAGACATTCCATTATTACATACAATGATATGAAAAAGATCATGGTTGCAGGTTGCATCATTAAGGAACATGGTAATTGATATCACATATATATAGGTGTTTCACCATCTTCATATATCCTGCTCCTCTTCCTCCTATTCCTGCTCCTCCTCCCTCTCCCTCTCTTCTTTCATCTCCAACTCGTATACTTCTTATCCCCCATACCCTCCCCCTCCATCCCCTTTTCCTTCCCCTCCAACTCCTCTCATCCTCACTTTCCGCCCCCCCCCCCCTACTCCTCACCCCCTCCCCATTCTCCCGCTACCAATGCGGCTAAGATGATGGATGATAAGTGTGACCCGGCGTTGATAATGTTATTATGAAGATAGCGCCTCTGGATTATCACATGTGTAAATGTTGTTTATACATAATAAACGAGACCAGCCAGTGCTTGGTGCACACACCTTTCCCCCTCCTGTCTTGTCAGTCTGTAACAGGGCCGTGTGTTGGTAGGATGGTGATGATAGAGGCAAACCAGGAACCACTATACCACCACCACCTTCTCTGCCACCACCACCACCACCACCACCGACTCCGCCCTTGCACCTCTGGCCCCACACTTAATTACTCCGTCTCCCTCCCAGTCGGCGCCACCGACATTGCCATTGTCTTTGAAAGATTGGCTTGATACCGACCGATTATCACAGCTTAACGATGGATTAAACGACTCTTAGATAATCCATCAAGTCCCCTCCTTCCCAGCCGCAGCAAGTCTGCCAGTATAATCAGTGTGCATGAATCTAACATGATCACTTGTCATTTTTTTACCATTCAGGGCTTTGAGTGGTTCTCGCCCATTTCAAAGGCCTGTCTGTATGTATTCACATTAACATTCCTCCCTATGAATGATAATGTTATTAGATAATTAAGCTGGCTATGTAATCCTATGAATACTTACGTCTATTATATATTATATACAGAGCTCATTGTTGGCTATTGATTAAGGACATCTTTAAGCACATGGCGGATTAACAATTTGCAGTGTACCTGCTTGGACTTACTATGGAGGCGATCACGTTGGTTGCCTGTGAAGTGGTTCTACGCAGCATAATGAAAGGGGAAATTGAATTAAAAAGTTCAAAAATAAACCTGCCACTGGTTAAGAGATGGGGACAACTCTATTGCTGTCTTGAGTTTAGGAGGTATTTTTAATATGACTTCTTTCACGGAAGCCGAAGTATTAAATGTGTCAATTCCATTAAGTAGAATTTGTTCAATCTAATATAGAAAGTTAAAATGAGTCACATGAAGTTTCTTTCTAACTGTAGACTTGTATTGTTTCGTAGTAAGCCATACTTCACATATTAAATAGTAATATTTTTCTCTTCCCAATAATTGCACTAAAATCATTATAAATTGTGGAAGTACTCTTCTTTCTGTCTCATATATTAATTTAGATTATAATACTTCCCTGTGAAATGACCTTTATTGAAAAATATTGTTGTTATCAATTAGTTAATATCACTACAGATTCACTCTTTTCAATGCCAGCACACGTAGGACTACCGAAATTGCTCAGAAACGAGCTGCCGATTTCCATTTATAGAAAAAAAGAATACAACAAATCAATCAATTAATCAATCATTTAACGTGTTGTATTAGGACACATTTTAATTAGAGTTCTCACTTGAAATCTTTTACAGTCACCCTCACTTTGCCCTCTTATACCTCAGTAATTAAATCCAAATGTAACTGTTTTATAATCACTCGGATAGTGTTTCATTAAAAATAACAGAAAGGTACATTTCTCGTTATACTTAAAGACACTGATTTCCTTTCTCCGAATGCTGACCAGGTTTGTGATTTAACATAGTGCCCAATGAGTATTGGACTATTCTCAGTCCTCTGAAATATCAAAGGTTAACTGGAACCGATTGTAGGGCTGGTAATGTCGACTAATTCCAGCCCAAACAAACGAAGGAAATTAAATTTTTTAACTTACAGCCTTTGCGCCCTGCATTTAAGATGACTAAACAAAGCTTATCTCCTTCCTTAAAACCAGTATGCTTTATTTCATATTTAATGGGAAACTTTAAAAACAAAATGCCATCTACTGTAAACTCCAATGGCTTTTTTGTAGTTTCTCTCCGTAGGTTTGCTTTTTGAAATGCTTTAAGGGGCGGAAAGGAAACCTTAGCATAGGAAAGTGATTATTGGTTCTGATGTTCTATATGTTTTGTTTTAGAATATATCTGTGGTGTATCTGTCTGTCTTTAAAAGAAATGCCACCACATAGTATCAAATTAAATGTTTGCTTGTATGTCTCAGCATTGCTCTCCAATAGTTGTGTTCATGGAACTTTTACTCTTGTAGGACTGAATGATACCTATGGATAGTAGTTACAAACAAATAATAGTTAATGGCTTGAAACGATCTCCTTAGACTATATTTAGACGGTAGTAAAGTTGGTAACCAATGAGAGAACTTTTAACTAGTGCTGCGAGGTGACTAGTGATTTGGCTTATATGTATTGACAAAGTTACTACTTGGAAACTAACACCATATTCTATATATGCATAACGACATTGATAAGTAATGCAAAGCTATTATTATTATGCATAGCTCAGATGTTATGGCGTTTCTCAAGTTGTATAAGTGATGAAAATCTTGTCTAGACCAATGTCTACCTAGACAATTTTAGAATTAGACACAGTATGGTATATTCATATCTGTCAACTGGAATTATAGAACTAGATTAGTTTTAGGTCGAAAGATAAATCAAACATGCAAGAGGTTGATGCATGTCCTTTTCTAATATGTACATACCATTTGAATATCTTACTGTTCTTTTGCAACCTTGAAGTTTACAGAAATGGGTATTTTAATGCATTTGTCTTGTTCGTATTGCCCCACGATGCAGTCAAGAGTTTGAACATTGTAATACATTACCCAGTGAATTTGATGAATACCATCAATTTATCTTATATTTCGCTCTCCCAAGGAATAACTGTGATGGATCACATTGCAGCATGAATTATAGTGTCGCTCGTTTACCGAGAGAAGTATAGACGCTAATATGTGGGATAGAGTCGAACAGTAATATGCGTGCGACCTGGAAATCAAGAATTGATGACCCTCTATATGAGTGAAGTCCGTCTTTCTTAACTGAAAGCTGAAGTTGAAACTGTCAAATCATTCCTCAATTCCGCTTCCCAAATGAAATTAACCTGCCAAATATAAAAGAAATTGTAGAAAAGTCCGTTCGGGATTTTAGCCAGTTTATACAAGCTGCATGCATTTTAGATAGGAGGAATGGTAGAGTTGTATTCACTAGTTCTATTGCGGTTATTGTGAAACGTGGATTATACAATAATTGTTTATCTGAATGTTATGGTGTTTATTCAGTTATAGTGTAAGTGATACGTTATATTTAATTATACACGCATTGCTCTGAAAACAACCTATCTAGAGTCAGTTACGCATAGTGCGTAATTCACTAGTGAGTTATATGGGGTTGTCATATGGCAACCAATCTTTTTTAGATTGATGTTATCATCAATCTAATTGAATTGGGGTGAGATCTGTCAATCATTGATAGCATCTTGGCTCCTCCCATCCTGGATATTAGTGTGAAGAATCTGTTGATTCTGATATCAGTAGATGGGATCAGAATCATGCTGGTAATGGCTGGGAGGGGGAGGGGATGGCGTTTAGGTGTGAATTAAAGGGTAGACCATGTGTGAATTAAAGTGGCAAGCTGAGAAATAAGATGCCTCATATGCAAAGTGTTAAAGGGACCAACAGAATTACATGGACTGACCAGTCATATATGGGATAAGGATTTCATGTGTTCTGTCTCCCCTTCCACTCCCTCCTACTATACCCCCCTCTCGAATTTTATATTTAACTGACATCAATCTTCGTTTCCCTTGGAAACGCAATCTTCTACATGAGCCGGAAATAAATATATAAATGTAAACTGATCACTGTTAACTATTTCTTGTTTTACTAAGTTTTATTACCACTGAATTTCATATTCATGACTCGATTTTTTTCTATTTTCATGATTGAAAGCATGTAATAATTCTCTATGCATATACCGTTCTCAGCAATAACTGATACAACGGATGACAAACGTTGTTCTATAATAAAAGTTGTTTGACAGATTCAATGCTTACATAAATCAGGATAAATTAATGATAATCATCTGTTAGTTCTCGAAGTTTGAGATATCTATAGAACTTTACGAGGCAAATACACACCCATACAACCAACCATACCGTTAATAATGAATCAATCCATCCATACATACATGCATGCATGTGTTTTGGGTCAAATCCATTTAATTTCCTTCTTTAATTCCTTTTAATTCTTCCTCCATCATGTTTGTCTGTTTCCCATATATAATTAAAAACAAGGATATAAACTCCAGGTGATACAAACAGGGTATTGACCCCCATTGTTTATCAGTGGTATTTTTTACTGGATGCAATGCTCGTCCTCTGCGATTGGCACATTAATTATTCACGTAGAGCATGATCTACACGTGTTAGGGCTGGGGAGCCTATTTTATCTCTGGTCAATATATCATCTCCTTGCCTGATGGTGGGACAGGTGGTGGACAGAACCTGTGCCTAATTATCGGGTGTAATTGACCAATATCAATAATAATAGTAGATTGATGCCAATTGCAATTAGGGAGGTATTGCAATATCTCGTAATCAAAGCCATATTTCACACATAGAAGAATGTGGCTTGCATAATATATAGCATACGTGTCCAATTCAATTGTTATATTAGTGGAATTGCATCGATTTTTATGATTTATTGTTTTGATGATATTTATCTCTATCTTCATTATCTACTCTCATTTTTATTTATATATGCGTACATATTCACATGCATGTGTACGTATGACTGTATGTGATACATATACATACTCTCAAAAGCTCTTATATTCCATCTCGCTCTTTTATCCAAAATGATAAAAAGTGTAACCCTTCAGAGTCATGAGGCTGAAAAACCTGTCAGATAACAACATTGAAGTTCACGATCTAATTAAAATGTTGATCATCAATTTGAAATATATTTAATATACATTTATGTATGTCTCCGATTTTGAATTTCCCTGCTGTATAAGGAGAAAATAAATGCACCGATGATACACAATTTTGAAAGTGTTTCTCTTTCTATACTGAACTCCTTATAGCGGCCCTCCACTACATCGCAAGACCCCTGCGATTCCTTGCGATCATGCAACCAGGCTAGGACCTGCGACCTATAAGATGACGATTTGATCTTTTAAAGAAATATCCCAATGAGTTTATGTTCCTGCGATCGGATCGCCGCCACAAGTTTTGTTCCATGCGACCTAGTGGAGTTGTTCTATAAAAAAATTATAGAGTTTCAGTACGAGACAGATGTGTTTACACCAAAACAATTAAACTGACATTATGTTTCTATGAAAATATTTCAAAATCATAAAAAGGGGTACAGTTTATTTGTTCTGCCCTCAATGTTTCAGATTTCTCATTGGAATTCAAATATGCTTTTATCGTTTTGTCTCAGTTTTATCCGCATTTTAAATGCATGCTTTCTCTTTCACCAATGATCCTAGTATCCAGTTTTTGTGTTTTCTTTTTAAATAAATGGGCTTCCTATGTTTTCCATTTCCAAACTTGCGGTTTTTCCAAGCTTTTGAATCCAATGCGCCTTTGCGTGTTTTTTCCTGCCTGAACTGGGAATCAAATGACGTTTTGCTTCAGATAAACCCTTTGTCTTTTCTGAAAGTGTAAATGCATACCGAAGCCCCATTTTTGCATCATCGCATAGAAGACGAATATTGTCTTTCACGCCAGGCTAAAACTACCACGTTATGTTTCAGTTTCCGTATTTAGGTATTTCTAATTCTATGCCTTCTTATTGCCGAAGCTATTGACTTTCTATCTGCGTGATTCCCTCGTACCTTTACAATCGGGGCAATTTAAACAAATGGAAAGTGGATTAAACACTATCATGTACTGTAACATCTGTCTATTATTGACACTCTTGAGTATCCACAATAAAGAGATGTCCAGAATAGGAGGAATCCCTATAATTGAAGTATACTGTATATGAAGTATACGCAATAACGAGGCGTCGGGATTGGGAGGATGTCTGCAAGTAGGGAGTTACTGAATTATGATATCTGACTGTACTATTAAGATGCAGGTGAAGTCAAGTAAGAAACGAAAGGCGTATATGGATTACTGTTTGAAGGTTGCAATGTTTTGATTGTTTCTTCCAACCCCTTGCCAGCACGACATGCAATCAATTATTCACCTGTTTACTAAGGCCACCCTAAACACTCGGCTCCGATTACCCATGCTACTAACTACACGAAAAACTGGCTGCCCTCGTCCCTTTTATAGGGCTGTTTTATATGTCTGCATTGCATTTACTTTTATTGCTATCAATATGTATGGAGGGGAGCATGTTGTAACAGCCTACTGCACCTAGCTGATAAGTGAATTATAGTCCTGGCAAAAGAGGTATATACATGTATGTTATTAACATGTTTTATATGTCATTCTGTCTCTCTCGCGTTTATGATATTATGATATAATATAACTCAATATAAAGTCAATACCTGGCGTCGCCCATGCATATCTAGTTACAAAGTGTTTTACTAAGATACTTAATCTCTATTGGCTCATATGCACACGTGTGCTTGGGTTAATTCTCATATATTGAATTCACAGCTCAGATTTACAGACGGGCATATATGTACTAAGAAATAACTGATTCTAACTCCTTTTTCCAAAAGAGTTTTTCTTAATTCAAAATATGTATAGACAGATCTTAGGGGTAGAGAGACAGAAACAGAAAGGAGAGGGAAGAGGAAGTAAAGAGAAAGGGGAGAATAGATGTGTGTTGATTTACAGATTTAAAATATCGATGAACTCTTTACCTATTTTCATTTGTCTGGCCCCTTTGTCAGGTAAACCTGTCACATTTCTTACAGCTTCCAACTACACTAATGGCATTGCCTTTTTAATTTCCTTTCTTTTGAAATGAATTGCATCAATGTTATAGGTAGATATAATCCCATTGGCTGACATGAGCTGCCCCTTCATGGAAATCAAATCACCTTATCAACTTACCTTTAAACCTTTATTGTCTCCTAAGAGCATCTTAGATTTTATCTCAATATTTCTATTATACCACAAGCATTATCTTCTTATGTGGGTGACACCTTTCTGGTTCTTACAGTAAAAATATCTATTCCAAGGATGGAACAAGGAGATTTGTACCTACCCATTTCTTAGTGTTCTTGGTCATAAATGCTTTCATACAAAATGAGTTTGATTTTTTCTCTTCACAGGATGCTTTTGCTGGTTGTTTTTTCCCATTCCTTCTCTATATCAGTACACTAGCATTCTAAAAATTGATTATATGGACTTTATTCTTATTTCAATGCATTCCCCATGCCTGGAAATATTAAGAAAATGTACTCACACTTGAGTATATGTTGATTTTACACTGAGTTATGGCGTTTCATAGTTTTAGAAGTGGCCATTTTGTTTTTTGAGAAATCTTTTGTTGCAATTTTTCCTAGGTTCAGCCCCTTTTTTTTTTAGCTAGATTGCCTGAACTATAAGGAGGATGACATGTCTGATGAGCTACTTTTGCTCTGAATATTAGTGAATAAGAACATACAGGAATGATATAACAAGAAAATTAAAGAAAATAATAATTTTAAATATAGATTATTTGAATTTAAGAGAAGTAGATGCTGTGGGGAAATTCCTTATTCATCCAAAGCATCCAGACAAAAGGAACTCAAACACTTCTTCTGAGCAGTGCTCCTATTGCACGTCTGGGGTGGTTTAAATACTATGACCAATCTTTAGAAATGTGTCTTCACTTTTGAGTAGTCGGGTGATATCTCTGTAGTGAGACTAAATAAGTCGTTGGTAAATTAAAGTAAACGTTGTATCATTATGTCTGTACTAGAAATGTAGTATCTCAAGAGTAGTTTTAGAAACAAATACGCCTACAAGTTTAAACAAGAAGGCATGAACTGGAAAACATCCCTGGATAACTTCACAACCTTTACATCCATGTAACATCTTTGGAAATAAAGAATTAGTTGAATTGAATTGAAAACTATCTCTACTAAACAGCGTGATATTGTCAAGGTTATTGGAGGTAGTTCGGCAGATGCTTCCGCCATTGAAATGTCCAATGCTTTAACATTATATCATGTCTCCGAGTCTGGGTATTCTCACGGTTCTTTTCCATTATTTTGTCGTCATGAACCCATTTTAACCTACTTCATATGGACAAATTTTGTGATGCTAAGATTACTATATCTGTCCCACGTTCGCATTCTACTTTCCAACTGACGATGACGGATCGACCTGGCTCAATAAGAGGAAGCCATGGATAATCCTTTATGACTTACTGTCTAGCTAGATAAGATTCATAGCCATATAATAGGCAGTCACAAATATCTGACTGAAGGGGTTTTCTTTTGCCTTCTTTGCCTAATAAGAAAATATGAGCCTTGTCTCTTTGAACTGAATTCGCAGTGAATAAGCAAGCATCTGACCCTTTATTGACCCTAAAGATTTGGCATTTGGCATTCCGTAGAAATAGCCATGAAAAAAATGATATTCCGCACTCAATTACAAATGCATTCTCAAGGCCACATCGTATGAATTCATATTGTCGACATCTCATAAATAGATACTTCTTGGAGTAAATTGGATAATGTAAGATTTGCTTTTAGATCCAACTGCATCTGTCTGGGCGTTTTGAATCTCATCTATATATATACCGACCTTGAATGCAGTTCATTTTAAGCAACGTTTGGAATGGGCGATTTTTGAGCAATGTGAATCCAAGGACAACTAACGGGGTCGACCCAAGTGCCATGATTAGTCGGCCCGTCCTTTGGGTCTGGCTGATTTATTTTCTGTATGCCTTTACGCCGAGTGATATTCCCAATAAAGCCAGGCAATATTCTCCTCAATAGATCTGCCTGAGGTTTCGAGATGATGATAACTTGCTTGAAAAGCTTTTTTTTTTTTAAAAGAGCGATCCTGTTTTGCCATTATTGAAAGATTTCTCCCACTCTTTGCTGCGCCTAGAAGAATTTATGAATATAACATGACGTTTAAGGGGAATGATGCGTTTGGTTCCTTGGGGATCTGAAGCTGCAATGACGTCAGTTATAATTACCTTGCCAGGTCAGATAAATAGACTTTGATGTTCCAGTGCAATATTCATAAAGATGGAGTCCAGAATGCAATAAAACCTTCCCCGATCACATCTGCTTCGATCGTCAACACCATTCTTTATTCTAACAATAAATGCATCTTCAATCAGTTTGGCCATGCATTAGATCCCACTCCATTTGCTAAGAACAGTGAATACCATCTTTTTAAGCATATGATAAAAGAAAAGGCATTCTATGATAGAAAATCCCTGAAAGCTTCTGCTGCTGCCTCGCAAAAGCCTTTTGCTTCTTTCCTCCATTCAAGATGCCCCATCGTTAAGATCGATAGCGGGGTCCGCAGAATAAAGCAGCAACTCCTAAAAGTAATCTGTATATTCAGAACGAGAATGCGTGTTCACGTTGTGCAGTCAGAGTTTAATGGAGTAGACGCAATATATGGGGACATATCAATAGCTTGCTCCATCCACTTGCCTTGTCCGATCTGTCATACGGAGCCAGATCAAGGGAGTAGGCCTGCCCCCGTGTTGCCCTGTTTGTTGGACCCACTTACTGGTGCCCCTGGACAGGGAGACCATGTTATACCTTTGTTATCTAGACACTTGTTATCGTGACACATAGCTGAGTGTGGGTATACTACGAGGTGTCATGTTTATGTTATGCTTTATACCAGGCTTTTAGTTCAGCTTCTATAGCTGGTCTTACTGGGGTAGTATACTACCCCATGAGAGGTATACTTATACTCCTGTCAAATATTAGCCATGCATTTTTAACATGCATAGTGCTACAGATAGCCTTACACAAGGCGGGCCTTGATAACCCAGTCTGCAAGTAGTGGGGTTGAGGGGAAATAATACCTCTGCCCACGGCGGGGTTCGAACCCATAACCCTCACACTTCTGGGGTCCATACACAGCACTATAGACCACTGCGCCACCACATGCATGCACGTTTCTACACCCTAGTACCAAGACGATTGTGACGTTTAATTTCCACCTTCAATTCTCTTCCTTTATTGTCTCCACTCAAGCTCTAAGCATTTTGACATCAACCAAATGACTTTGAAATATTCTTTGGTGTTTTAATTACTCTCAATACTATTTGTCTCATGGTAAAACCTAAAGCCGTTCAGGCGCGATTGTTAGTACTGCAGCTCAGTTTCTTAGATACCATTCAGTTTAAAGTGTACTCTTAAACCATGTTTACATTCTGCATAAAATGTTTTTGTCAGAGTTAGATATTGCCTTGGCCCTCTTGGGGCTGCTCGCAATCTTAGACCACTTTAAGTAGCTTCATAAAATATCTCGCTCGGTCCCAATTTATTTCCTTTTGTTCAGTTCATTTATTCCTTGAGAGATGGGAGGGAAGGACACTGCTCTCCCTTACTCATTCCGGCTATCCCTTTATTTTCATACCATTGTTCTCGTGGATAACAAAAGGATTTCATTTGTATTTTGCTAGTTGCTATCAATTTTTGCCATTAGTTATATTGATTAGAATTTATTTTGATTTAAGAGATTGAATTCGGGGGTATTTAAAGCAAGCGGTATTGATCGTCCTTGAGATGAAATGTCTTGTAATTAGCCATTAAATTTAATTGGTAATACTTTTCTTGGATTCTCTAGCTTGACTGGCTCTATTGGGTACCATGCTGAGCACTAAGAATCGTGTGTGAACATTGCTATTATAAAGACAATGTCTGTTCATCAAGACTCCAATCTAGATGAGGGGAGCATCTGTTTGATGGCGGGCTAATTAAAGCCTGGTTCCACCGAGCCGGTTTTCTCACGAGGTGGTGGGTGGAAGTGGTGGAGCCGATTTTCTCACGGGGGTGGGAGAGTCGGCTGATAGATGGAAAAAAAGCCTGACGATTAGATTTGACCCAATATTGACGGGAGACATTCGGCTGACGGCCGACAGTCAGCTATTTTACATTTGATGCAACACCCCAGACCCATTTCTCCTCCGACTTCCCCCGTCGAGATAATCGGCTCAGTGTACACCAGGCTTAAAGTGCTGCCTCAGCCACCTCAGCAACTCCTTCGCTACATTAGGTCGAACAGCCTACCCATCCTCAGCATGATAGATTAATCCATACATGGGTATTGATATACGTGCGGAATAATAGCATTTATACCACATTATCCTGGTGGAAATTCATCCATGTCCTTACTTTCCCTTTTAAGAGTTTCATACATCACTCCAATATAACTCTTTCACTTTCAGTTTTCTTATCCCATGAAGAGGGAAATGAAGTTATATGCTATTTTCATCCATTCTTTCTTTGTCAGTGATGAATTGTTATTTTTGCTGACCAGTATATTTTGTAGCATTGGAATAAGTCTTGTTTGTATAGGGAATCGATATATATACATCGGGTTTTATTCGACTTGCTTTTCGTATTTCTCTTTTTAATGGAGGCATTATAGTCCAGGGCCTTATGGCCAAAAATTGGCCAAAAATAAAATTTCATGTTTATTTTATTTTTAGAGTTGAATTCTATAGTTCAGGAGGTGCTGAAAATGATGAGATTGCCTGGCATTTTTTATTTTCAATATTTCGGCCATTTTGGGCCCTATTTATGGAAATTAGCTGAAATCTGATTGGCTGAGAAGGAATTGCTCCTAACTCAGTGAATTTGAAAGATATTTTGATTTTGATGACACCTACCCCCACTAAATCGACCCCAAGGAATTCAATGGTATCCTTGAAATTGTTCTATCTGCCTTGGTTGCTTAGCAACGAGGCATTTCCATGGTCAAAAAAGCCATACTAAGGGGGATCAGCCCCTTGTGGTCAATCCAGTTGAAAAATTGCATTTTAAAAGCAATCACATGCCTTAATTGATCCCAATGAGTGGAATGGAGTTGTTGCAATTTATCTATGTACATATTAGTCACTTAGCAACATATCCCATCCATAGTTACCATTAATAAACAGTTGTGGAAATTGGTGCAGCAATTAACTCCTCATGAGTAGGGTATTGGTTAAGTATCTATAAAATGGCATCAATCCTGTAGAATAAAATTTCTTTTTTATTTTATTTTTAGAGTTGAATTCTATAGTTTATGATGTGCTGAAAATAATGAGATTGAGTGGCATTTTTTATTTTCAATATTTCGGCCATTTTGGGCCCTATTTATGCAAATTAGCTGAAATCTGATTGGCTGAGAAGGAATTGCTCCTAACTCAGTGAATTTGAAGGATATTTTGATTTTGATGACACCTACCCCCACTAAATCAACCTCAAGAAATTCAATGGTATCATTGAAATTGTTCTATCTGCCTTGGTTGCTTAGCAACGAGGTATTTCCATGGTCACAAAAGCAATACTAAGGGGGATCAGCCCCTTCTGATCAATCCAGTTGAAAAATTGCATTTTAAAAGCAATCACATGCCTTAATTAATCCCAATGAGTGGAATGGAGTTGTTGCAATTTATCTATGTACATATTAGTCACTTAGCAACATATCCCATCCATAGTTACCATTAATAAACAGTTGTGGAAATTGGTGCAGCAATTAGCTCCTCATGAGTAGGGTATTGGTTAAGTATCTATAAAATGGCATCACTCCTGTAGAATAAAATTTCTTTTTTATTTTATTTTTAGAGTTGAATTCTATCGTTCATGATGTGCTGAAAATAATGAGATTGAGTGGCATTTTTTATTTTCAATATTTCGGCCATTTTGGGCCCTATTTATGCAAATTAGCTGAAATCTGATTGGCTGAGAAGGAATTGCTCCTAACTCAGTGAATTTGAAAGATATTTTGATTTTGATGACACCTACCCCCACTAAATCAACCTCAAGGAATGCAATGGTATCATTGAAATTGTTCTATCTGTCTTGGTTGCTTAGCAACGAGGTATTTCCATGGTCACAAAAGCAATACTAAGGGGGATCAGCCCCTTGTGCTCAATCCAGTTGGAAAATAGCATTTTAAAAGCAACAACATGCCTGAATTAATCCCAATGAGTGGAATGGAGTTGTTGCAATTTATCTATGTACATATTAGTCACTTAGCAACATATCCCATCCATAGTTACCATTAGTATACAGTTGTGGAAATTGGTGCAGCAATTAGCTCCTCATGAGTAGGGTATTGGTTAAGTATCTATAAAATCGCATCACTCCTGTAGAATAAGATTTCTTTTTTATTTCATTTTTAGAGGTGAGTTCTATCATTCATGGGGTGCTGAAGAAGATGAGAATGGGCGGCATTTTTTATTTTCAATATTTCGGCCATTTTGGGCCGAATTTATGCAAATTAGCCGAAATCTGATTGGCTGAGAAGGAACCGTCAGATATCTATGTGAGTTTTAGGGATATTTTGATTTTGATGGCACCTTCCCCCACTAAATCGACCCCAAGGAATTCAATGATATCCATGAAATTGTTCTATCTGCCTTGGTTGCTTAGCAACGAGGTATTGCCATGGTCACAAATGTAGTTCTATTGAAAATCTGCCTCTTGTGTAAATCCATTTGAGAAATAGCATTTTAAGAGCCATCACATGCCTAAATCAACCCCAATGAGTCAAATGGAAGTGTTGGAATTCTTCTATGTATTACATTAATCCCCCAGCAACAGATTCCTCCATAGATACCATTAGTATACAAGTTTGAGAAATGGCGCATCAAATAGCTCCTCATGAGAGGGTAATGGTCAATTTCATCTAAAATCACTCCTCTAGAATCAAATTTATTTTTTATTGTATTTTATCTTTAGAATTAAATTAAATTGTATTTTAAGGGATGCTGAAATTGAGGGAATTTTGCAGCCTTTTCTTTTTTCAACATTCTAGCCATTTAGGGCCCTATTTAAATAAGCTGAAATTTGATTGGCTGATACAGAAACAGCTCATATCTCAGTAGGTCTTAGAGATAAAATTAGGGAATTGCTGTCCACCATTATATCCTCTATGTTGCTGCATAATCCCAATTATACCCTCTATGTTGCTGCATATCCCCTAGTATACCCTCTATGTTGCTGCATATCCCCTAGTATACCCTCTATGTTGCTGCATATCCCCTAGTATACCCTCTATGTTGCTGCATATCCCCCATTATACCCTCTATGTAGCTGCGTATCCCCCATTATACCCTCTATGTTGCTGCATATCCCCCATTATACCCTCTATGTTGCTGCATATCCCCTAGTATACCCTCTATATTGCTGCATGACCCCCATTATACCCTCTACGTTGCTGTGTATCCCCCATTATACCCTCTATGTTGCGACATGAACCACATTATACCCTCTATATAATGTTGTTGCATACCCCCATTATACCCTCTATGTTGCTACATGAACCACATTATACCCTCTATGTTCCTGCATATCCCCATTATACCCTCTATGTTGCTACATGAACCACTTTATACCCTCTATGTTGCTGCATATCCCCCATTATATCCTCTATGTTGCTGCATGACCCCCATTATACCCACTTTGTTGCTGCATATCCCCTAGTATACTCTCTATTTTGCTAAATGTCCCCCATTATACCCTTTATGTTGTTGCATATTCCCCATTATACCCTCTCGTGGCATTAAAACCAAAATATCTCCAAAACTCACTGAGATATGGGTTGATTCCATCTCAGCCAATCAGATTTCAGCTTATTTGCATGAACATGGCCCAAAATAAGGCTGAAATATTGAAAGTAAAAAAGGTCGCACAATCTATTAAATTTCAACATCTTTAGAAACGTTGATTCCCAGCCAAGAAAGAAAATAAAGAATACAAATTTATTCGAGACAAGCTGTATAGTATTATGTTGGGTAAAACTGACCAATATGGTCTAAACTGATGTTAATGAGTTCTTTGTATGCTCCTCCAGAGGGGCTTATTGCTATACCATTTTCCACTACAATATGCTAATGGTAACCAAGGAGGTCGTCTGTTGCTAAGCGACCAATATATAACAAATTCAAATAACCCTTGTTCTACCTTTTTGGACTAATATAGGTGGTGGATGCAAATAAAATTTATCAAATTTATCAAATGAATTGACACACAGGGCTCAGTTTGATTGGAATTGTACATGTATTTGTGACCATGGAAATACCTTGTTGCTAAGCAGCCAAGGCAGATAGAAGAATTTCAAGGATATCATTGAATTCCTTGGGGTCGATATAATGGGGGTAGGTGCCATCAAAATCAAAATATCCCTAAAACTCATGGAGATATGGGCCAATTTCTTCTCAGCCAATCAGATTTCAGCTAATTTGCATAAGTTGGGCCCAAAATGGCCGAAATATTGAATATAAAAAATGCCACCCAATCTCATCTTTTTCAGCACCCCATGAATGATAGAATTCAACTCTAAAAATAAAATAAAAAAGAAATTTTATTCTACAGGAGTGATGCCATTTTATAGATACTTAACCAATACCCTACTCATGAGGAGCTAATTGCTGCACCAACTTCCACAACTGTTTACTAATGGTAACTATGGATGGGATATGTTGCTAAGTGACTAATATGTACATAGATAAATTACAACAACTCCATTTCACTCATTGGGATTAATTCAGGCATGTGATTGCTTTTAAAATGCTATTTTTCAACTGGATTGTCCACAAGGGGCTGATTCTCCATAGAATTTCATTTGTGACCATGGAAATGCCTCGTTGCTAAGCAACCAAGGCAGATAGAACAATTTCAAGGATACCATTGAATTCCTTGGGGTCAATTTAGTGGGGGTAGGTGTCATCAAAATCAAAATATCCCTAAAACTAATGAAGATATGGGCCGATTACTTCTCAGCCAATCAGATTTCAGCTAATTTGCATAAAAAGGGCCCAAAATGGCCGAAATATTGAAAATAAAAAATGCCAGGCAATCTCATCGTTTTCAGCACCCTTGAAAACCCCTATATCAATTGAGAAAATAAAATAAACATTGATATTTAAAAAAATGGCCATAAGGCCCTGGACTATTACATCATCGAAATCAAAGGGCATTGTATGAAAAGAGGAATGTTATTACTGTATACCTAATATGATAGATGGCATATGCACCATGTAAAATCACTGATCTGAGGCCATTCGTTCTGACTAAAAACAAATATCGAATGTTAACATTTACATTTTGCGCGTGCTTTATTTCCTGTTGCGCACAGACGAGGGAAACTCAAGCGCGACTGTTCAATCAACTATAGTTCATCAAAAAGAAACGCAGGGAGTTAAGGAAATGGAACTTGTGCTCTGAATGAGTGGATGGAAAGTATTAGAAATGTATTATAATAGGGACAACATATTCTGCCACCCTCCATTGAGTTCCTGAATGAACTTGGATGTCGATCTGTCATCCATCACTTTTTTAGAGTTGAAATGTCATCCTCACACCATGACAAACTGTCCCTGCTTGTTGAATATACAATCAATAACCTCTGTGTGTTTTTTGACATGGCCACAAAACTAATTGTATATTGATCTCCCCATTATAATTGATTATTCCCGTACACGCTCTTGGTACTGCTATGAAAACCCGGGCGAAAAATGGGATCTATGGTGCGATATTATAGTAAGAGCAATTTGTTTGCTGTATAGCTCTCAAAGCTTAGGTGAAATATTAAGAGGGTTACAGGAGAATGTGCCGTTCTTCCAAGTCTGAAAGGGGTCATGGGTTGAATGACCTCTCCTTTAGGAGGTGCTCCTACGAGTCAAAGTAATTGCTACTTGGTAGGTGAATCCCAGGGGCTTACTGGGACTGTACATAGGCCCGTGTCTTAATGATAATGCATGCTAGCATGCCTAATTAATGTTTGACATGCAGGCAGTACATTTGCAAATATAGGAAGAGGATTGTTCTGTGTTGTCAAATGTGTAATTTGGACTGGAAGGTTGGTTTATCTTTCGATGTTCGAGTTTGGTTGTTAATTGGGTACCGTATATAAATGGAGTTACCTGTTTCTAACCAATCTGTGGCGAACCATGCTTCACCTTTTCACAAATTGATTTTTAAAATGATATATTCTATAGCCTTAATTACTCAGTTTTCTGCCCCTTGACCCTTAAACCTGCATTCTCAGCTATTATGACTAACACAATCTCACTACATTTTACTCATATTATGACTCATCAAAATGTTGCTGCTGTTATATATTTATACAAGAATTTGAAGTAGAGACAGTCGAGCGAAAACAGCCGCCAGTGAGCGATAATGAATAAGTGAAGTCATCATAAGAAAGATTCGGGCGGGGTCTCCTAATACAAATAATGACGTTTTAGAAGCCCTGTAGCAAACACAACTCGGCAGAATCCTCCAAAAATTCGGTCAAATGCCTTTTAGATGGGTTGGAAAAGAATAGAAGAAAATATAGAAAATATTTATTTTTTTACCGACGTTAACTGAGAGTGCAGCTTTAAAGTAGAATGACTGTCATTTTGATTTAGAGTGTTTGCTTTTGAACATTGGAGTTTGTATACCATTTATGTGTTATGTATCTCCTACACATCATCGACAAATTATGCCTCGATCTTTTCACAAATAGATTTGAAACGGATATTATTTAACTTACTTGATTGTCTGTACTTAACATTAAGGATCTAATTAGACTTTTGAGTTCATTAGTAGCACCACAAGACACTTTCTTTTATCCTACGAGCTGATTTAACAACTGTTCGTTCGTCTGAATTAAGGGCTGATGTGAAGGTTTAATACTTGTGTAGAAAACGTTTGTCGTGTTAACAATAGCAGAACATGTATGAGACAATACTAATGGTAGCTGGATATTGGAGTAAGATAATGCATGAATTGATACATATATAGACTCTTCTGGGATTTAGGACTCTAATAGGAAAATAATGTTGTTAAATCATTGCATGAACAGTTTAGTACATGAAGGTTAGAACATCCGAGACTCCTGGGAACATTTCCATCGATCGCTAACATTCATATAGGTTTAATTATCGATACAGGGTTTCAATTATTCACAAGTTATTTTTCATTGCGCTAGGTTTCTGTCACACTGACGACTGATGTGTGTCGGTTCCACTGAGAATAACATTAAGATTCTAGTCGGTGAAACTTTCAGAAGCTTGTCAAACAAGGAGGATATTTTCTCTACAGTTCCATGTCCCTATGGAGATCCCGAAATATTACTGCGAAACGTATGGTTTTATATTACTGTGAGTCATATGGGCCTGAAGAAGGGAAGAGAAGACAAAAACAAGATTGAGTTTATGAATCGAAGTCTGTTTTGGTGTATGAACCAAACCAGGACCAGGACGAAAGCGCAGCAGGTATTATGTACCGTGCCGTCCGCTGACCACACTTCTAATTACTCATATTTCATTGAATAGGAACAATTTCATAACAAGGAAGGAGTACGTCTGTTTACTGGCATAGTAATAAGATGATAACGAGCCCCATTAATAAACACAAGAGCAAGCCGGTGGATATCCTTTGTCCATTTAGTGTATTATTACACGTGGTTGCGGGTTTTGAACTTGTTTTTTATTGTGCTTTCCAGGAGGCAATCAATCCTGTTGTCCCTGACAGGCACTGCCTAAACACAACAACAATCACCATCAATTACCAAGTGAGCTGGTGTAAGGCCAGACAAAAAATGAGCATCTGAACCAAAAGAAATCCCAAAATCATAAAAGGAATTGTCTCAAAAGCTTTTCTTGGCCTCGAGTAATGCGCTCGCTACTAAGGAGGAGGAGGAGGAGGTGCGAACAGGCCCTCCGAAAAAAAAAAGAAAGGAAAGACGGAAAGAATTGATAAGGTGTCCACAGTAACAGGTTATCTGTTACATTTAAGTGCAGCCCGTAGCTCTGAAAAGCAAAGAGATGATAAGAACATGGCAGGAACGCGGAGGGAGGTCAAGTTAGCAGGCTGGGGTCTCTGCGAGCGGTCGCCTGGGTTGAGACCAAAGCATTTAATGGTTATTTCTCCACTTCTCGTGTGTTGGCGGTGTCAAGTGCACACTATTGACTTGTCCAGTACGTTTATAGGTTGAAAAAAATGTGGCTTCTTCGTTGAAATTTATCTATTCAACCCACTACATTACCAATGCTTTTTTTAGGCGATTTTCTCCATACCAATCTGCTATTTTCTCGATGCCAGATTATGTATCAGTTTTATTGGTGCTGTCTAAAAGAACGTGTCTGGCTTCTACTTGTGTGATACCTCTGGAATACTGTGAGGCGTCCATGTCTAGATCCTTTTTTGTACTGGGAATTCTAAATCACTTTTTATATGCCCCTCAATTGAACGTTTTATTATGACGTCCTGTTTACGAACATGTGGCAAACTATGGGAGGTATTGAACTATTGAATTATGTATATATTCGCTAATTGAATGTCCATATCATATTCACTTTTATTCAACTGTCCATAAGAAGATACAAGGCCACATTTTAATTTGACTAACAGACAAACATGACTGGAAAAGTCCACATATCCCATGATACTTCAGCGTTATACACGCTGATGTCTGTTTAGCATGATTAAATGTAAAAGCTTTTCAAGGCAAGTGGCTTAAATGTATAATATAAATCATGATATTTCAAATTTAAGCCTTTTACCTCGTTTCAAAGGACATCCACCGGCTTCGTTCTCTTAAAATTCCTTGCAGAGAGACTTCTACTAAAGGCTTGCTTCTGAATTATTCCTTTTCCGCGTGGAGCGCATAAACTATTACAGCTAATAATAGTTATTTAAACATTCCAATTAGTTTGGTGAATATTGAGTTACTGTCAGTGCAAGCCTCGGCTCCTTAACTCTATAGATGACAGTTTAAAAGCTTTTCCCAAAGTTAAAGGCAGTGATATGTTTGAGTATTTTTATAAAAAGGTATTGATGGATACTGCCTCGAAATGTCACCATTCATTTTTCTAATCCGTCACCGCTAAAACTGAACGTAATAGAAGAAAAGTACAGATCTATATTTGAGCCTACTCTGTCAAGAATGATCAATCTTTCAGCATATTGAATCCATTTGTCCTTGGTATTACACATTAGGCCAAGTCCTCAGACTATAGTCATATACAAGGGAGGAACACATACTTTTTGCATTGTACAAACACACAATACAGATTGGAATGAGATTGCTTCATATGTTTACATCCGTCTAACGATCGATACCAGATGATTGGAATGGAAGGCCCATAATAAAACATTGTTTCCATGGCTACGTTCTCACCCCTACTCCCTTCTGCAGAAAAAGATTGTACATCTGGTATGGGGGAGGGTCGTGGGGTTCCTAGCCAGGGTCAGCTTATAATGGGGTAATCCCTTCACCCTCCCGGCACTGGTGACAACCCAGATAGCGTGCTCTGCACATCTCTTTGTAAGAGATATAAGTGATTGAGAACAGACCTTTCTCTCCCTCCCTCCATCCCAACCCTGCGATTCCAATATTAGAGGAAGTATTCATTTTTTTTGTAAAGATCTAAGAGAAAGCGCCTTTGGCTACAAATCATTAAAAGATAGATGTAAGTCAAGATATGACATTGCTTTGATCAATGGAGCACTGCCAAGCACGGGGATCCATATTGCCCCTGCTTGTTATTATAAAAGTATAATAAAATCGTCGAGCACTGTTGTGATTATTGGCCATTTACAGTGATGTATATTAAAAGGGATTGCTTTGATTGCCTGGTTCATTCTAATTTATGGCAGGCAAGAGGTCCTTTATTACCATCAATGTCCCATACATTAAATACCACATGATTCAATAATGCATTACAGGCCATAAAAATTAATTGAAATCTATCACGAGAAGGTATGCCTGCCCATTCCCGAGGCAATTTCCCTAAGAAAATGTCTTTAATCCCCAATTGCTACACCGACTATCAAGATTTCATTTTATACGGCTGTGCTTATACCGTTTGAGCAAAAACATTATATTCTCCCTTTAGCTGTATAATAATGGCGGATCTTTAATATTGTTTTCACTACCTTCCTATGGAAGGAGGAATTTTATTGTATTCTCCATACCACGGAAAGTCTGCCCATTAAATGCTATTCCATGGGGGGAACTCATACAATTTTATGCGGGTGTTTCGCTATCAAACCCATCCCATCAAAGTAGATTATATGTTCCTCATCTTATTTTGATTATACTGAGTAGAGTAAGACGGGAGGAATCACATTAATTACATTAATCTTTCACATACGCTAGAATTTACTGCCAATTATTTTCAGCATTTACTTATACGACGACCATTCTTATACCTTGGTGCTAAACCAAGTTTTATGATAGTATTGGCCGGGCAAGGGACCAGCTGCTTAATGTGGGTTCCATTTCCACTTCCCTTGTAAATATTCCCTCAAATAAAAAGAATACTCACAGATATGACCATGAATTTGATAATGGATTAAGAAGTAATATGATAATGCATCAGGTCGGGCCGACCTCCTGGGACTTGTCGTATTTTCCATCCGGCTGTTTCTGTTGATATGAACCAGCTATACCATGCAACCCATAATGTGTCCATATATTACAACGGCATCGGGTTCCGTGTAATCCTGATGGAAATTTGTCCAAGCTGATTGTGTAGGGATATGAATAACAATCCTTCCATGTTTGTCCACCGCCCTCCATTAGAATGGGAGAACATGGAATTCTCCCAGAACGACTCCGCCCCATACTTGAGGTATAAAAAAGTTCGCCCTGCCTTATTTTAGCAATAGTCTCACGTTCACTATAAAATACTGCCCTTCATTTTGACCGAGTGACTGAGGCATTTTCTTATTCAGACAGCAGTTGGTATTTTCATTTTTTTTAAAATGTTTCTGATATATCTCAGAAGCGGAAATGTCTCTTACATAAAAATGTGTATTTTGACAAGAAAAGTGTATCAGATGTAGGTATTTTGCTGTCCAACTTCAATCGAGTTTACTTTGGTGCTGAGTGTACATGCTTTTTTAATCGCTGTATTCATATTTATATTTTTATTTCCCCTAACACTCAATCCCTGAAATGGCAAATTGTGATTGCTCTGGTAGGATTCTCGTTCCTTCCATGTCTAGATATCCAAGTGTAATTTTATTTTCAACACCATGAATTCACTTCCCTATCACGCAACAGCCGGTTATATTTTGAGTGGGGGTAACTCGAACGAGCATGACTAGGCTTTTAACAATATTTTCTTCTGAACTTGTCTTTGAAGACTTTCTTATGTACATAATGGGCTGTTACACACAGTTAGGTGTCGACAAACACTGGGTGAACAACTTCAGGTCTCGTTAAATTCTGACAAATCATGAATATTCAGGCGGTAACATGAATATGAGCTGATCACGAAGTTGGAGGATATCATTAATGAAAGTTTAAAATATCTGAGCCGTATATGATCAAGTTCTCTCCCTTCCGATGCCTCGAATTTCTTCCCAAGTAAAGTCAACCCATTGTTTCAAACAGCAGCATGCCCATATACATGGGCGGATAAAAGAGTAATATTATCAGGTTACGAGCCAACTTCGTTAGTTAAAGGAATTTGATAACTTATCTTTGGATCTCGTAAAGAGCCACAATGACTATATAAAGGCGGAAAGAGCTTGTCATTGAGTTACATGTGAGGGAAGAAAATAAGGGATATACGGAATTATAAGAAAGGATCTTTTCGTTCATGGCAGCGTCGGCGGCTTTGAAAGGGATCCACATTCAGTAGAAATGTCATTATCTTTTTAGGCAGAAACGGGAGGCGCTCTCCAGAGCTGGGGAGTCCATCCATGGAACACAGATCTGTGCATATATTGGAAGCTTAAAAACATTGAGGGGAAATGAACGAAAAATTTGGAAGGATTTCGTTTTTTTCTCTTTCTGCTACGGCCGAACGTCCATCAAATTTCCTTCGAAGAAGATATTTGTATTTTAGATTGTGGATAATTCATCTGTCTGTTGATATGAGTGTTCTTGTGATTTATATGATTAGATATTAGTTACTTCATTGAAAGTAATTAATTTCAATGCCTAGTGCTTTGAATTGGATATGGGATTAATTAACTACAGTGTTTTCTTAACTTAGCTTGCATCGTAGCATATTGTACGATATGATTATTTCTTTTATAAATATTATTTTTTCGAAATGTCGTTATCCGCTAGGCTTTGTTTATTATATAGACTTGGATTTTGTATCCATCCGCGGTGGTCTGCTGTTCTGCCTGCCGGAATATTTTCACCCTGAGAGAACTTGTTATTCATCTGATTGTGAGACAGTCGTTTCTTACTAACATTTTGTTGTTGAATAAATATCCCTGACTCGCCGTATTTAACACGGTGGAAATACGCCACCTTAATGTATAGTCAATGATCGGACGTATTTAGGTCAGGGTGTCAGAATAATGTACAATCGCCTGCTCTACACAATTAGTAAAGTTAATTCGGATAAATTAGGCTGAAAAATGATAAAAAGTGGGTATATCTGAGTTTATTTGGTATTGTGTTCAAACAAAAAAATCTGTATTTTGAACCTCATTATTGTCTTATATTAGGGTTATTTGGGAGGATTGATGAAGACCCATTGTACATTTTCTGACTTTCTGACCCATTTTACAAATTGCAGAGGTGAAATAAAACTCTCCGCCCAGAGATTTGGAGGACAAATATAGAGACTTGACTTAAATACAACTTGAGTGTCAGCGATTCCCTCCCGATTATTGAAAGGAGAAATGGTAACAGTTGCGCAGATGTTTTGTTTTTTTGTTTTTTTTTAAAAAAAAGGAGTTGAGTGAATAATGAGTTTTATGCAGATTGATTAATTTCATCATTTAAATGAACAATACTTGATTCGCTGTGTCGTTAATGGCAACAAATGTAATTAAGTCTTGATTAGATCTAGGCCTAATATGGATCGGGTTGAAAACTGATGAGGCATTTATGATGAATTGGCCTTTTGCTAAGAACCCTCCCTCCGCGTGGTCATCCATCATGATTTAAAAAATTCGCCTCTTAAAATTGTATGTTTGGTTCATTTTGGATAATTTGATACGATGTACAGTAAACGATCTAAACCGCTTTCTCCACTCTAAAATTGCGCTGCATCTGCACGTATATATATATATTAACTATTCATTACTTCTACCATTTCATTCTAAATGTGCTTTTCTCATATTCTGTGTTGACAATCACAGGTGAACGCCCTCATGTCCAGTTAAATCCTGACAAATCATGAATATTCAGTTGGTAACATGAATATTGGCTGATCAGGAAGTTGAATGGTATCATTACCGAAAGTTTAATATAACTGAGACGTATATATATATAGCATTATTTACCTAGTATACTCATTAGCTAGCCCTGCTTATTATGTGTCCTGGTTATTATGTGTTAAGTTTTACAAGTTAAATTTGATCATTGTACTTTGTTATTTCTGGTATAGACAAATAAGTCTCCCCTCGATTTACTATGTCATTCACTTAGTTGCACCTAATTGGAATTGTATCACCTCCTAGAAGAGGGTTAGAATGTTTGATTAACCTAAGTAGTCTTAACGGCTTAGAGCCAAGTATACTAGAAGCAGAATGTCATTTCATTTTAGGTATTTAGTAGGCTCACCCTTACAAAGTCATCCAAATTTATAAGCATACATAGTGAATGATTAGTCTTTTGTCTGGTCTAAGTAAAGCTTTATACAATTAAGTTAAATAATTAATTAATTAATTAATTCTTAGGTCATTTTTTTGAAAGCTAGGACTTATATGTACTATGTACTCCCGTCCAAATAGGGTGGGAAGTCCTCGCTCATTCCCAGTATCGACGCATGAGATGCTGTGCTAATCTTTTCACCTCAGGCTGAGAGCTAGTCATAAACATAGTTGTTGCTTGGGGTATATATCGCCGATCACCTTAATAGATAGGCTTTGATGGTAAACTCAAGTTTTTGTGATAAAGTCGCTACGCTGAACCAGGTATAACCTTACTAAATAAAGTATTGGATTTAAACCTCAAGGGATTACTAAGAGCTATCAGTATGGTTCAGTTGGGAGATGGTATATGGCCCTTCGTCGTCACCTCATGCGGACAAGAACCTGTTTTCAGGTAATTAATACACATTTTACTTTTATTAATGATACCAACCATGGTCCCTTAATGATTCAAGAGGAGAAGACTTTGATGTGAATATTGGCTCAAATTTTGATTAAAGTTTCATATAAAATGTTGATTGTTCCACCCAAGAGACATCTTAAAGGGTACTTGCTTGGAACTCATTGACTTGTGCAAGCTTTTATGCGGAGCTGCTGAATTTCTAATGGAGCATCCTTATGAAACCGCGTCTTAAATGTCATGTGATCTTTGTTTGTTTTGAGAGAATAATTTTCTTAAAGCAATGTGTTTGTTGATTATAACCCTTGATTAGCTCGAGGGAATTCCTCTAGCGAATTGGTTTTATACTTAGGAATGCAGGTCCTTCCTCAGTCTAGGCACAGATCCTCTCGGATAAGATAAGAGTGGTATGTCAGTGATTGGACGCCTACTGCGCTAATGGCTCTCCCCATCCTAGAGTAGTTGTCCATATTTTGCGGTTGGGGGCGAGAGGCTTCGGGCTGTTAGTATAGGGAGCGCTGTTTAGTTCAGTCTTCCACTAAGTCCTGTGCTACCTATAATTATACTACCATCTATCATTGTACACTATTTTACCAGACTGTTTAGTTCAGCCCCTATAGCTAGTCTTCCACTAACCCCTGGGGTACTATACTACCATCTATTGATGCACCAAGTTTTACCAGGCCGTTTAGGTTAGTCCATATATTATATTCTCCCACTATTTCCTGGGGTATATAGTATACTACCATCTATTGGTGAGAACAGACACGATAACGAACGTTATACACTACTCTTATCAAATATCAGCAATGGATCCTTAGCATGCTTTGTGCAACAGACTGTCATTTTGATACTGTTAAACATTCATGACCTGATTACTTAAAGCAGGGATGCCACCATCTTAGCGTTTTCCATGTAAGCATTTCGTCGTGTTCACATCTAGAGACAATGTACTTTTTCGGTACATTTTAATGCTAAAGTGCTCTGTTGGAAGCTCATCTGTGCGTGCAAATGTTACCAAGTTTGGTTGTCAATTCCAATACTCTCTTTTTAATATTGTATGATTCCGTGCTCGTATGTATCTATCACGCACATTTACCATTCTTATTCATGCTCACCATTTTTCTATTGCAAGTCTAAACACAGTGCCCTTTGTGAGTGCTATACAGAGTAGTACAGTATCTGTCCTTTGTTAGTTTTAAATTTTTACTCTCTGCATATATATATAAACGCGCATATTTTGTTTAAAAAATTGTTTGAAGTATGATCGAAGGATTCACATGCAAACATAGTTTCGATTGTATTGCCCCACTTTTTAAAATGTGGGAGAGAGTGTTATCAAATTGCCTCCCTCTCATTTATGTTGTTCAGTTTTGGTGGAGCCACTAACAAATTGCCTTTATTGAGCATTTTTTCTGTTTACAAATAATTGGTGTTAACGGGAAGGAAGGAAGGAAAACTGTGATAACCGAACCACGTGGTCAATCCTCTCTGTAACTCAACTATTTTGCAATGATATTCTAAGTAGCCAACAGAGAAAGAATGTCCTTAGAAAGTATGAGAATGTATTCTTCTAATATAATTACTTCCATCTAAAATATGAGAGTTGATACTTGTTGGTTTCTGCTTCTATAAGAACTCCGACTATCATATTCAGTTATATAAAGGTAAATGTATTCCTCCTATGTATTATAAAGACGTGGATTGATGGTGAAATATGATATTAGAGACAATGATTAAATCTTGCGTATTGTGTTACTACTGGCGAGCAGAGAAATCCTTTGACATTTTAAATTGAATTCAGAAAAATCATAAAGCTCAACCTATTTCTCCGGCTGTCGGATAACATCTAATTTAAGGTCACATCTAATTTAGTTTACCCATTACATTAGAATGTCAGAAAACAAAGCATTCATCATCCATTATGATTCCCAATATCGTAAAGTCTCTGAGGGATTTTCTGCTACATTAATTCGACGGCGCAAATACGAAACGAGGAAAGGTTTTTTTTAAAAGGCACGCCTTGAATAAAGATTGCTTGTTTTAGATAACAATTGCCTACGGACCATGCATGGTATTATCAACATCATAACCTAACATGTGATTAATAAAACATTGATGACGAGATATTTGTGGTGATCGATCAGAGTCTGTCAGGATTGGCCAGCATTTCTAGCTGGGTTTGCGGGAATCTCAAGTGATTTACTTTCTGATCCATCGAGTTCTGGGATAGCCTGAAACACTCAAAGGAATAAATTCATCATGATTCACGCCACGCCCGGATCCCCTTTTATCCCACTGTCTAGATATTGTTATGAATTAGGATATTTGCAGTTGGAGATCCCATTTGATGCAAGACTCTGGTTTGCCTGTGGCTGTCCTCGTGTAACCCCTGTAACCCCTTTCCTTTACGTTCGTACATATATATTACATATTTCTTTTTGTTATATTCTTTAAACTGGGTGGACATAATGTCCCTGGTTGGGTGGAGGGGGTTCAGTTGGCCCAGCTTTGATACAATGCTGTTTAATTTAACCAACTCGTTAGTTAACCTGTATACATTTATATCGTGTTGTTAGTATCTACTGGTAATATAAATCTTGTCAAGCGGGAATGATGTCCACTAAAAACTCATGCATCACGTTCGTGGGTTACATGGAATGGATGTAATTTGAAACTATTCCTTCCCTTCTTCTCTCCATTTCGGCTGTGCACCTACAACCCTTCAGATATTCTACCCACATTTGTATCTCCAGTTATCTAATTGCATGTAGTCAGCCGTGCACTATACGTATACATGTGCACATGTAAGTTTATGCTTAACTGTTTCTCATTCTGTATGTTCATAAACAGAATATCCTATATCTGGTTATTGTTCTGTATCGATCTCTCAGATGAATTTCAAGACTAGATAGAGGATGCTATGAAACTAATCCTCAAGACTAGAGAGACTTTCTACATGCGTGACGTATGGTTCGATATAAGGCCTTTCCTATATAGCTCTCTTAAAATTCTGAGATATATATATATATATATATATGGAGTATCGTCTTATGAAATCATCTCCCCGATAAGAAATGTGATCACTTCCTAATGGGGGTATTTCCTGAGATACATATATACTTGCTTTTGTGGGGTAGCACTCTATAAAATTACACCAATGCGCCAGGGAATTTGAATTTGTCTTAAAACGTCTTGTCTTTATTCTATTATCCAGATTCTAGTTAGCCGCGAGGGTTGTATGACTCTGAAAGGATGCCATGTTCAGTATCTCGGAAATAAAACTTGTATATAATAATATAAATAATTTATTTAGGAGTACAGTATCAGTATTATAACAGTAGTATTGTAACTATGAAAAATGAATGACCTAGTTGGAAGATGTTTCTAAACAAGTACACAATCTTCTGACGAAAGATGGAAGTTAGATCGGCAAATTTAGGCGATAAATGGTTATAAAAGGTTATATTACAGAAATAATTAATTTTGAAAAATGTAATGACAGCCATGTAGTAATTTGTTTCTCCCATAGCTCTACTATAGAAGATGGGTCGTTGTATTTTCTGAACTGAATAGTTCTTTTGTTGTCAGTGTAAAAATTCCATTCAATTTGAGCAAAACGCAATTTTAAAATCGCCTACATCTTGTGAAAACTAAAATCTGCATAGTTCATATAGTTACTCTATGATATTAAGTCACTCTAGATTTCTGAGTCTGTCTGTCATATATTTGTATAAATATATTTGTATGATAGGAATTCATGTAATTACATTTCGGTCAGTATTCCTCTGGCAAGTGTACGCAATTGTAACTCCAGACTTTCCCATATATATGTCTATTAGAGGCTTGCGATATAGCACAGTCATAGGAACATCTTGATGACTCAATAGTGGAACTCCACTAGAGGAAAAACGGCGGCAACAAATGTTTGTGTTGCCCCGGGTGTTGCCCATTATAACAGTTCATTTCATGTTTGCAATAAACACGCAAATGGAGGACTGTCTGATGTGTTGCCACATTCTCTGGGAACAGTTATTTCTGAGTGGAGATTTGTTGCAACAAATTAGTGGGCAACAACACAATATGTTGCCGCCGTTTTTCCCACTAGCCACGTTCTGCTATAATACTGAAGAAGAAAGCAATTTTGAAGTAGACTAATATAATAATATATATAATAAGTAATATCTATCACCTGCAAGGGTACGGTATTTGTACCTTTTACTGTAAGAGTCTATTGCCAATCTAGATGTTTCTTCTGCAAATGATGAAACCGTGGTAGAATTTTGTTTTATATTAATATTTATATGCAAGCTATTCTCAGAGGCCTTTCACATATAGGCTTCCTTGCAGTAAGGTATCCGAGCTCTTGCCAAATCGATTGCCAACCGTCGCCGATGTTTATTATTTTTTTCTTGTTTTCATGTGTAGAGCGCTCGGAGTTCGTTCACCTTTCCTGGGATTTTAATGTTACCATTATCTCTATTGTCGCTTCAGATTAATCAAATTTCTATGTTCTCCCTCTCCCGCGGGACTGTACTAATTCCTACTACCCCACCCACTCACCTGGGATCCTAAATTGGTCTCATTCGACTTAAACGATGTAATTATAATTCTGAAAATATATCAAGCTTCTCATGAGCTACATCGTTCCTATACTTAGCTGCTTGTAAGCGCTGCTCAGATGAATGAAAAAGTGCATGAAGAAAGTTAAAAGACTTATTTTGTCCTCATTTCTTCCAGCTGTAGAACCTTGCAGTTCATACCATTGATATAAGTGATTCTCGTAGAGCTGCTAATTAGTGGTTAATAATGACGAGCTGTGGCATAAACTACATACAAACTAATGTGGGATGAACTTCAGTTAGATATGTGTGCTGTCATACGTAATATACCTATTCCCATTACAATAAATATTCTCTTGACGAACTTCAAAGGGAAGGAACCGTGGAGGGGGAATGGGCGTAGTTGACACTGACAGCCAGGTAAAGGGCCTGCACGAGGATAGAGGTTACCTCCTGGTTAGTGCCCTTCACCCTTGCCATGGCTTCTCCAGTGGGCCTCCAGGGGCATGGAGAAGAGCGATTCACAGCATGAGATATGCACATCTGTTTGTAAGGGCCTTTTGTGAATTTTCCTGGGCGCCCCTTTGACACTCTACTACATTTAGTATTATTGTTTTGAAGGGGAGCCAGTTCTTTCTACAATTGTCGATGTTATTCCACATTGTTAATAATTTTTTAAAAATAATGCATGTATTCGAATCTTTAATTAATTTTCAATATTTATAATATCATAACTCAATAGTTTTCTCGTGTTAATTATAAAGAAGAACATTTTAAATTGACCCATTGAGAATGAACATGTTAAAAGTCAAATTTGAAATTTTTAAGGGATTTGTTTGGACGAACCCGAAGTTGTGCATCAGTATGTAGCGCGGACGCTCACAATTGGTTGTGTAATAGGAAGGAATCAGTTGGGAATCATTTGTATGTACGAACTTACCCTGGTTCAAAACAGCCTATGTTTTGGGTGTGGTAAATCTATCTATCCTGTCGTGTGTAAAATGCTTTGTTTTTGCTGTATTCTTTTAACAATTCAATCCCCTACAGACCCCATGTTTTTGCTGCTATTAATTTGTTTTTCAAGTGACCTTATCGTGTTCCTACACTGTTTTTCTTGTTATAATTCCTCGGTCCTATCTACTGTAGCAAAGATAGCATTCTTCTGGGACCCGATTCCAATCAGCAGATTCCAATCTCTGTTTAACCTATACTCGACGTATAAATATACTCAATCGAGAGATTTGGTTTTTGTGGATTTGCGAGGAAATACGCCCTCTTTGGAGATATTTTCATTTCATGGTTTGGAGAGCCAAAAGCCAAGGGATATCTGATTACTTAGGCCTTTTACCACGGCCGGGTCAGCTGTACCAGTGGTAAAGATTTCCTTTGGGAGCAATATAATGCTTACGTATCGTGACTGCGTCCCCATGTAAATTTGCTCTTATCAGGGAAAACTAGTGGAAATATACTAAGTGTGACTAGGGATGAAGGCGCACGAGATGTTCCTTCATGTTCCTACCCATGTTGCTTTCCTGTTTTATTCATGTCCATTCCCATTACATACAAGCCAGGAGGACTCGTAGTTTTCACGGCCCTTTTGTATAGCTCATATATAAGGGCTAAAACTGCTATTATAAAGAAGGGAAGTGTACTGATATATTTCTATAAACAAGGCAAGGGGGAGGAGACGCTTGTGGTTAGGGTGGAAGGGCATTCATGAGAAGGGCCCCCGAGGAAATGGAAGGTCGGCAAAGTCATTCTTCACACATTATAGAACTATTAACAAGACTGGAAAACCCCAGTGATAGCTCTGCTCTTATTCTGTGAGCAATATTTGTGTTTGTAAAGGCCGTCTCGCAAACTTATTTCCAAGGATTATGGACCCAGATTATTTTTAGCTCATGGATTGGTTCCTATTTATAGACACGATCGTAAACACGCAGATTTCCTATTTCCTGATATGGGTTTGGCTCTTTTGAAACGTTTAGCGAGCAATTGGTGATGGCATTCGAGGAAAGTCAATTGCTATGGACCTCTTTCGGTGATGTAGTCTTATATATAATATATAATACCATGATTATATTTCAGACTTCGAAAGAAGGTCAATTGGCCTCAATTGGTTGATATGGTTAGATCAGATTTATTTCATAAGTGTCATACGTAGGTCACCTTGGAAACAGTTGAAATTAAATTTAGGCATTTGAGATGATTGAAATATCTCCTGCTATAATGCTTCACCTGGAGATATATTGTTGCCATTTTTTGCAAACGATCTCATCGGGCAATAAAATCCATAGTTTATCAGGTTGCTCGCCATTGGAGTGACCTTCCTCCTAACTTCCAGATTGGAGGAATAGATCTATGGTTCCATCACTGTGCAATTGAAGCAATTATTTGATTTAACTCAGACGTATTCATAAGGCAAAACATTTAATCAATCCTCACCTAGTTCCAAATATCAGAAAAAATAAAAGGGCAATTATAACTCATAATTTGTTTTTGTAATTTAAACTTATTATTTCATTTACTCAATTTATTTAAAGAGTTAAGCGTATGCAAACCATTATTAGACGCAGAAAAAATATAATTTAGATTTTGAGGCGAATACACTAAAACTGTAACTGCAGATGGAAACATCTAGCATCCTCGCAAAGGTCTGTTCACAGATATGAATTAAGCAAATTAAGCAGCAGCAACATATTTCTTCTGTTTTTTCTTCCTGAAAATGAGCAACATTTTAGCCTCAGTCTCTACCTCGAAACCCGAGTAATCTATACAGCCCTCAGCCTTTAGGATCAGAACTAAATCTATGTAAAAGGTGTTAGATAACTCTGTGTGTACACCCCGAATGAAAAGAGAGACCCCCTAACACTTCGCAATGTGACACATGAAGACAACACCCCGTGAAGGTTCCCATGACAAATGTGAAGCTACTTATCGCGTTACCTATCCAGCCTTATTCTGGGATAATACGGAGAAAGCTTCCGGTATTTCTATCCAATAAATGATACTGTATTTCTACATTTGCCACTGACACACAGGGCCTTCACTTCTATAATCAATACATAAGCACTCACAGCATTTCTTATTCATTTCTTTGCTGTAATTGAATATGCTCCTTTTTCTGTATTTCAAAATACCGAAGGGTCTGTGATCTTGCTGGTCTTTATGTGTGTTAATATTCTGTATTAATAACCCCTTTGTGCCGAGCGGGGAGCGTCTTTTATAGAGAAAGACGGGAGAGATTCCTACCTCCTAATTCAGCCAACCTTCAAGCATTGAGGGACAAGGACGCCTTTCATGTTGGTAATGTGGAGCTCTTCACTGCGAAGATACAAAAGCGGCATATGGATGATGGTAAAGAGAATGGCTGTGACTTTGATGTAGATCTATTCTAGGGTGGGAAGAAGGCCCCCTATGTATAGCCAGATAAAGATAGCAGGTCATATGATCATGAGATGTTGGAGAATCCTCCATGTTGGATCGCCAACAGTTGTCATCATATGTCAGAACCCACCACTTGGTGTCCACGAGGCGCCCCTTCCATTAGACCTGATTGGATCCTCAAGAATCGCTTCGATCCCTGAGTGCGATCCTTCAGATTTTACCATACACAAAGTATCATTCAATTATTATCCTTTTTGTACCTCTTCAAAAACCAATATTTTACTTAGAGCCAAGCGGCTGGGGCTTTTGTTTTATAATGGCCTGCTGAACGACTAACAGCAAGTATCTATATAGCTGTAAGCAGAGCGTCAAAAAGCTTTCCCTTTGAAATATGCCTCCAGCTAAAACCTGCCTACTTTGTCCTCAATATTTGTAATGGAATAATTCTAAAATGTTTTCCTTTAAAAGTACGCGGGGTGAAAAAAAACCTTGCATCAGCATTGGATTAGGCATCTGAAGAGGCCGGGGAGGGAATGAAATATTCCCGGCTGATCAAATTGGAAGCCCGTTTTTAAGCGCAGCTGGAGCTCGCCAGATTGAGGCCAATGCCTTTAGAAATGTTTATGTTCTCTTTTGCTGGAGAAGCATATCTATCGCCATCGTCAGAAGAATAACTAGCGCCCCCATAGTTTTTGAGCAGCCTGAAGCAATCTAATTTCACATTGTTCCTTTATACTGATTGCATGTCAGCGAGATACAATTGCCTTTTGAAATCTATTCATAACAGAGAAAACTGCCGCTGACGGGTTTCTGTGGCAAGCAAAATGTCTTTTCTATTAGTTTCAAATGAAACAAATACCTACTGTCTTCCATTGATATTCTCTTTTCAAAGGTTTATCCAAGACATATTTTCCCTTTTTATAATGCGCCGATACGTTTGTTTTGTAATTGAATTATTGTTTAGAATGTTGGCCCTTTTTTATTTTCCGCTTCAAGGAAACTATAAATGATGTTCTCTGTATTTGGGAATGGGCATATGAAAAGGTCATGGCCTTTTCCTTTGGTTTGTTCCAAAAGAGTCCTTTTCCAATTGACAAACCGTGTTTGTGGGAAACTTACGTAAAGTTCTTTACTTTGATGGGCGTTGCACAAACAAATTACATGTAATGGTCCTTTCCTCTCAGTTCAATGCTAGTGATACGAAATGTCTTCTTTTGAAGTCAACACTATATAAAACTAGTATTGATTCACTTCTTTTCAGCTGTACCTTTCTTTCATCCTAGCTGGATAAACTATGGTTTGCACATATTTTGAGTGTGGAACGCATATAGATGAATTACTGAACTGCTTTGATCATCTTATATTTATACATCTGAACTATTTTTATTTTGCAGGTATGTATCCTGATATCCACTATGTAGATCTTTGCTTTAAAGGTAGGAGTCTTTGATGTATTTCATACCTTGGTTGAGAAATGACTTCGTAATCTTCAGATGTAATTATAAAATACATTAAGTAAATTTAAGGTTTAAGCTGCTTTCCTAAATCTTCATGCGCTATGGAAATGAGTTTTAATTAATTAGCCATCACATCGTGTTTTAGTTAATAGCCATCACATCCGTGTAATACTTATTTGTCTTGGTTTTCAAGATGATAATGTGATGCTTTCCTGGAAGTTTCAATTTGTTTCCGACAAACATATTGATCAAACAACGTAGTTTAGCTTATTATACCACGAAGTATAAAATATTGTCAATAGTCTCATTGTCATAAACAAATCCACGGAAAGACATAGGTTTTGTTCCCAAGTTTAAGTGCCTCATTCTGTCCAGATAGTATTGAATGTAAAGTTCAATATGTCTTATTTACCTGTACCATGAACTCATGTTATACCGATTGATTTAATCGATATTGTGTGATACATTTGCCCTTGCTATATTGAATCCATGAAGAGCTTTTTCCAAATCGCCGAAATTGACTCTGGTAAAACGCACATTTGTTAGTTTCCTAAAATGTAGAATGATTTGACAGTAAACAAGACTACATTGGGATGAGGGAGAATTTCAAGTGATTAAAAAGATTTAATTTGATTTGATTGCACTGGCTGGGATAATCTCTAAATGTGCTTCCTTCGCTCAAGCTTTTCTACAAACCGTCCAATTAGATTTGGCTCATTAGGAAAACATGATTTCACAATATTCATTTCATGTTTGAATAAAAACATGTCAGTTGCGCTGCGCTTCATCATTAAACTTGAGGACATTCAAAGTTTATTTCTCCCAATTTTGCTTTCATCCTCGACTCGTCATTCAGTACGTTTCCTAATTTCCATTTGGGACCAAGAATCTTTTGACTTTTCCTCGGTGGTATGTATACACTGAACACTCTCATGATTGGGATTGACTTGGTTATGTTCTTGCCAGTGGCGTCAGATGATTCATCAGTAGATTCCAAAATACTGCATCCTCAGGAATCATTGGCTTATCCTTCTTAGAATGATGCTAAAACTATACCTAATATACCTGTCAATGATGCTAACATTATAACTATACCTGTCAATGATGCTAAAACTATACCTTTACCTGTCAAAGATGCTAAAACTATACCTGTCAATGAAGCTAAACCTATACCTGTTAATAGATCAGGACATTCCTGAAGTTAAAGCTTAATTCCATATTCTTAGCTAATGTCAATTAAGAAACAATTTGTCCCATTCTGTTCCTACACATTAATCAGCCGATATTTCTTTTAATGTTTGGTCTACAAAGGTCCATGTACATTATATATCTATCCATTTCCGTCTACGCCGAAATTGCACTAGCAATAATGATTCATTTACATGCATGTGTAACCGCTCACACTCAGTCACATTCCGTGGTTGTTTACATTGTTTACTAATGCCGAGGGCCTACTGAATACCCCTGACTTGTAAGTATCATTGTTAATGATGTTTCTATGGAAGACTTTGGAACAGAAATTTTGGATCAATTTAACTGCGACTGCTGCTTTAACTTAGTTTCCATTCTACTTGAAACACTCCCATTTATACTTTTCATGGCTAAGAAATGGCTTTTGTGTGGAGTGGATTATAATATTATGGTTTATCAGTTCTGATGTACATCCATGCTGAATTCTCATTATTTCCTGTTGTGCTGAGGACATAATGCTGCCTCGGTCGTCTTTAAATGAGTCTTTATAGCAGTGCGACTATTGTACGTCATAGCTGGCCTATATTTACACCCCTGATCCCTTTCTTCTGGTTCGTGTTGGCATGGATTGCCATCAGCCACAGGGTACCATGAAGGAATGTATGGACGAGGCACCTTAGTCTCCCCCAGTCCATTACCATGTATATTATCCGCATTAGCTAAAATGTAAATACCCTAAAGGGATGTCCGTATGAATGCTCCTGCTTGGGGAGATGACTGTATCATACCAAAACTGTCATCGGACGTAAAGTATCACCGCCGTGATCATGGCCTTATTTGTTATCATAACTTTTTATGATTACTCGGAGATGGGCATATGACTTGTCATTGACAGGTTCGGCCACTTATTGATTTATGGCTACAAGCCATATCATCCCCTCCTCCCTCTTTTCGTTTTACTTCTTGCCATATCTTGGTCAACAAATGACTCTGCTTTTAAGTATAAGGCCATACGAGCTGGAGTGTGTGATTCTTCGCATGATATAAGCTTGAGAGAAGCTACAAGTCAACTCTCGACTAAAAGCTAAGTCCTCGCTCTACGCCGTTATGGCCCCTTGCCCAGTGATAGATGGATAGATTCACCATTACAGGCCTAATCTAGTGGACACTTCCCAGGCCGGACACACATAAAATCAGCCCTGTCCATGCGACCAGGACTGACCGCTACATACCTAATGGACACTGGCCTGCTTTGTGCCGGGTGGTGTTCAGGCTAATCGGCCTGTCCTCTCCGCAAGCATGTGTTTCCTGTGCATTGCATGCCAGCGTGCTCCGAGTTACTCTGAGTCACGTGGATCAATCAGCTTGTTGGCCCAGGTGAAGTGCTTATTCTTACAACCTACCTGGTCTACTCCACTTCAACCATCATGAGGTACTTTAAAAAGAAAATGTCTCTGGTTGCAAACGGAGAAAGTGAGCCTGTGAACCCTGGACAGTTTGTACAACGGAAGGACGATCGGTATTGGCAATGGCGGGTTCTTTCTGTTTTTGGGAATTAAATTCAACATGTATAATGGAGTTTGAATTTAGTCACTTTTAATCTTGGATTAAGTGGGAAAATCGGTGTAATAGGCTTTATTATGAATGAGTTAAAATACACTTATGTTGTACCAGATAAAGCAGTTCTCTGATCAGCGATTTATGTGTCTTTGAACTATGTACCCTGTGTTCATTCCTAATTGATAAATGATAGGGATGAGATATCGCAGGTGTAGTGAACACATCTTGTCGCTGATAATAGCCAGATCAGGGGACATGTCCGTGTGCTTTGATATAGGGGACAAGTACAGACGTTTGGCCTCTTCTCTTAGAGCCCTCCTCTAAAGGGACGGTCTGTTCTCCATTGGCCCTCCTCTAAAGGCCTGTGTTTCCCATTGGTCCTCCTTAACCAACATTCCAATACACCACCAGCATGGTGCGATGGCTTCAGCACAGGTCAGCACAGTAAGCCTTCACAGAATGTGATCAGATAAAAGAGGCCTGTGTCCTCTGAGCCGGTAATGTTGGCGTTGGTTAGTCAGGAGAGAAACGGGTGACAGTCAGGTCAGTGGAGAGGCATGGCAATTAAAGGCAGATTCATCTGGATTGGATGAATCCAAAATTTGAGCCGTATTCCAGCTGACTGCCGCCCGTTAGATTATCGGCTGAGTGATGACGGGAGGGGTATATATAGTTAACGCACAGACATCCATTTGGTGGGTGGGGAGGGTGGGTGGGGGTAGGGGGCGTTGCTTGAACATTGGTCAAGTGAAATTGAACGAAAACTCAAAAGTCAAATCGGAGTCGATCGCTTTTGAATGAATGGTAACTGACTGACCTGGAACTTGGGACATGGATCCGTCATGCATAGCGTATGGACCATGTACAATAACTATGTAACCTATAACTAGTCCCAGGTTGTTTTCCCGTGGGAATATTCCAGTCTATTTATCACAGGGCTCTCTGTCAGCGCGATCCGGCTGGCCTTTGTGTTTTTATGATGGCATTACAGGTACAGTTTCCCTACTTGTCCGAGTAATGATTGATGCCCATGAACTGGTGGTATTTGTTCAATATGCAAATTTTAGTGTTCTCTTTAATGTCAGGCTATTTGCATTATTCCTAGGTGCCTATGATGCCGGGTGCGAAGCCCTATATTTATTGCCACTGCCATTGTTGTGAAGAGTTTTTGTGTTTGGAATATGAACCATCGTACTTCCAGTACACCATGAATAGTTAATGAGTTAAATTTAGTTAAGTCCTTTTGTATCATCTGTTCGGAACCCAGGTGAAGAAGAGAAATGTGGTGTTGTCCGACTGACCTTGCCATGTATAAACGTATTGATTACACTGTTAACAGCCCTATCGAGGAGTATTAATGGTGATGGGAAATGGGAAGTCTCTTTTGGTATCAATTATGCATAATTTAGCCTGTCGGAATATGAGGCCAAATTTTCTTTACATGGGTTTATAGGACAGTATGTAATATGAATTATAGACAATAATAAATGTCAATTTGATCTTTCTCTATTCATATATACCTGCATGTATTACTCAAGTTTCCATTAGCTGCAGTGTCTGTAAGCATATTGTTATTGCTTCCTGTCGCTTATTGTTATTTCACAAAGTTTGTTCTGTTATTCGATGTTTCGTTATGTAGGTAGAACTCTTTCATCCTGGAGGTTGTTTGATGTTGACATGAAAACTCTAATGGGGAGGGAAACTAGTGTCCTGTCCCCATAATGTTATTCGCCGCCTCATTTATAAATACTATCAGTGGACTAAATCGAATATTAAACTGAACCGTGATGTATTTCTTTAGTTAAAATATGCAAATTACTTTAGTTAAAATATGCAAATTTGTGTGGAAGAATATTTACAATCTGCTCTACGATATATCATAGAGTTGGAAATGCGCTCTTATAGATATATTGCATTAGTGCAAACAATCTATTAAAATCCTAATGTATTAGGTGAATGTATTATATAAATATATTATATAAATATATTCCCCTCATATATTAGGATTTTGATACATTGTTTGCGCTAATGCAATATGTATATTACTGACCTCTACTACTCCATGCGCGTTTAGTATACATACATCCCTTGATTTTATATTTGATATACTCATATTTAACTGAAGAAGACTGCCGTGGTATCTTTGGGACTGCTTAATAGCATCGTGCGTGATCCAATGGGACGAACATTAGAGAGTATTTGTGGCAACGTCATGAGTAATCATATACTACCACATTGCTTCGATGTTGTACGGAAGGCTCTTTTATGCCATCACATTCGCCACATTTCCATAAACTACTCACTCTATTACCATCCTACACGGGCCATTTTCGTATACTACTCAACTCGGTCTCCCGAGGGGCTTTACTCAGAAAATTGTCATCGATCCTAAGCATGCTTAATGCTTGCTCCTCTTGCTATTGTTGGCATTGTTAAACACATGAGCCTCCGCAACCTTCCCCTAAATAGAATAGATAATAAAATCGGTTTGACAGTTACGTTTTTCTACCTACTATACATGGCTACTATACATAGCTTCTAGGTCGTAGCGCATGGAGAGGGATTACCGCTGATAGTAATTTGTGATAATGCTTTGTTCCTATTATGGCTTACGTCTGGATTTCGTGACTCGTCCTTTTTCCCTGTGCTGAGCATTTGCTAGACTTCTGTCTGTTAATTTCCGAATTCACTAAATTCAATTTAACTGATTGAAAGTGTCATACAGAAAGATTGCATTAGTGATATTTGATCATTTTCCCATTAGTACTGCGTATACGGGGATGAGATTAAAATCCAATTATAAAACGTTATAGCTGCAGGACAATAGGACATAAGCAATCGCCCATTTCTTATACATACATGTATATGTTTGATTTGAAAACTTTGTCTTGTATATCTATATATATATGGGATTACCCGTCAACTACTCTTAACTATTTTATTGGACCATTTGAACATTTGAACCATTTTCATTTTAAAATCGTATAGTTTATTTCAATTTTTACTGTATATTATATACACAATTATTCCAAATTAGCATATTCCTGATAGAAATTTTATATGGAATGACATAAAATGAATTACGAGCAAAATGCCTAGTTCTAACCAAGAATTTTACAACCTTTTTTGGTCAAAATGTTGATTCTCTCACTGAACCACCGCTTTGGCAAAATAAAGGATGCTCTTACATATCTTAAAAACCATGGATACAATCATTACTATTTCTATTTAGCGTCGTATCAATTCCTCTTTGCTATTAAAACGGATGATGGAACATCTGTAGGTGGGTATAAGCACATATGAAAGAGAACCAGATACATTTTATGTGAGCTAGACGTATGAATTATTAATATTTAATATAGTAATCGTAAATACCACTTAAATGTACAGATTAAAGTCCATTAAAATCCATTTGATTCGCGTTTGTGTCCTGAACTAAATGGGAAATAGGAGAATATCGCATTTATAAATTTCTCTGTATGGGCATTATAGATGAATTTCTGAGGCACCGGCTCGTATGATATCATTACAGCCGTTTGTGCCCACGCCTTCTGGGCAACCAACACCATCTACAAGTGTCTCTAACGAGGAACAAATTGGTTAATACTTTCTCCGGTTAGATTCCTTGCTTTTAGATAATTCACCGGGCCTCGTAATAAAACTGTTGCTTCCTGTGTATACCCTATTAACGCGTGGTAATGGTGAGGGGGATTAATAATCTCCACCACAAATTTGCAGATACTTAACACCAATCGCCAGACCTACACTGCGGCCAAAAGTGAGTATTAACAAGCAAGCAAGCAAACAATTGTCCGTGCTATAATGGTGTTATTATCCACTGACGCGGGCGAATGTACATGCTAATTCTCACATTTACAGGCTATGATTCGCACCCCCGAGGATGAGTCTTATTGATAATTACTGGTCTGATGTTACCATAGTCTTGACTCATTTCACGTGAATGGACACACCTTGACAAAAGCCTCTGGGCACAAAACATCACCTAGAGTAGAGACATCCTCCTTAGGGGACGTGTGTGTGTAGCGGGGGGTGGGGGGTGGGGGGTGAGATTGAGAGAAGGGCGAGAGATACACAGAGACAGACAGACAGAGAGGGACAGAGAGAGAGATTAGACAGACTGAGATGCAGACACAATTCAGGGGGACAGGTAGAGTGAGAGACAAACAGAAAGGGAGAGAGGGACAGAAAGAAATGGACAGAGAGACAGACAGAGAGAGGTGGGAACAGAAAGAAAGAGACATACAGATGCCAAAAGGTATATTTAGGATTGACTGAAGGTAATCTAAGGGAGGAAAAGAAGTAAAGGTGAGTTGGTAGATAGATACTGCGCCCAGTGGGTTGGTGGGTGGGTGAGTGAAGAAATGAGGGTAGCAGTAGTGTGAGATACAGGAGCAACAGCATGATGTACACTCAAACAGTTATCCTTGATCGGGCTATGGGAGTAACATTAGAGAAAGCTGGGGGTCATCCGAGAGGGCTCATGCTTATTATTGGGCTCAGCGCGGAGGGTTTATGTTGGATTTTATAGGACCCGCGAGCACCCTTAGTCTGCTGATTCATCATGGAAGAACCATCTAAACGAGCACAAGTGTGTCGTGTGCCTCCTAATGATAGTATTATCGCTACAAGGCACAATGGTCCTCCCCAAGTACCGACCCTGGAGGAAAACTGGATTCCTCAAGTCCTTAGAGGTGTATATATGCACGGCCTTCTCCAATTGAAGGGGAGGACCCCGCCCCGGGCGCTATATATAGGCCAAGCTATGAATATTCATCAGGGCCTGCCTTAATGTATGCCTGATTGAATTTCTGACTTGAAAGGCTGCTAGCGCGTTTACCTGTTTGAATGATTTCAGGTAATTGTTCCCCACGAGGTATATGATATTATATGGATGTGGTTAGTGGTTTGGAACTCTTGTTATGAAACAAATTTCATTAAATTGATGGGATTGGATGCATGGCATATATGCATGGGAGTGCCTGATTATATCATTCAAGAAATTGCCTTGGGAGAACAATTTCTTTCTGTTGTCTACATAGATTAAGTCTTATTTAAATATTAGGTACAAGATGCTCCTTAGTCTCATATATATGAATATGGATATATTTGTTTTTAAAATGTAATTTTAGACCTATGTTCTAGATAGCTGACTCCATGTTGATAATGTCTTCCAATGGCAATCTGATTTATAATCAGACAGAAAGTACCGAAGTCGGATATAGTCGGATTATATGGACCGATACAGATCGAAAAAAACCGTCTGTCTTAAATCGTCCTCTTTTCTGACTCTCTTCTATTTTTTAATGTGAACCTTGGTAGTATTGACCATCGTCGAGACGTTTTATGAGTTCCATGTGAATGATTTTTGTCTAAGTTTGGCTTTAAGCCCCGCTTTTTGTAGTAAAGTGCAAGGCCATTCCAACTCTCCCGATTATGATTATCCCGGGGCCTGTTTGTCATAAAGAAGGTAGTAAACATCTTTCCTATTTCCTCTAACTTGTCCCCAGTGTTGTCTGCTACCGAATTGAAACTCCGGTCTAGATGTGATGTAGCTTCTCCGCTTCAATAGACTAACCTGTGTTACATGGCTGGCCTAGATATAAATTATTATTGTCCAATTCGATCCACCGCGATATTAATTCTTTTATATTGTTATATGAGTCTTTGAGTGTAAATTGGATTACTGGTGCTACAACAATTCTCGAGATTTAGTTAAACCTGTCGTAGTCTTCGCCCCAAACGATGGGATTTTGTAAAAATGAGGACTAAATTTTGAATAAAGTACTATTTTTACGTATTTGTTTATGAATCTGCCGATTTTTCATCAGAGAAATTGGAAAATGGTAACTTTCTTGCATGTAGTGGAATCCTCTCCAGGCGCATTCTTAACGTGTAAATACACGTATCGATTCGTGCATGTTTCATTAGTTATTCCAAATGATTCAATATTATAAAATAAGTTGGGGAAATAAAAAAGGGTTGTAACGGGATGAATAAAACATAGGCTTATCTTCTTATGCTTTCGACCTACTTTCTTCAAAGGTTACCGCGACACCACTCTTTTGAGAGTTGATTCCTCCCTTGCCTTCAAAACAGCAGGTCTGCCATGGTTCGTTTTCCATTTTTATTTTTGCCTTTTTAGGCTTTATTTCTTTCTAAATGTGAACGTGTTTATTTTCCATGTGACCCGTCGGATGGATTTCAAAAATAGAACTAGGTGGCATTTCTGTATCAATTTAAATGGATTGCACTTCTCCTTGTCCTTTAGAAGTGATGTTTTGGTAATAAAATGCAAGGTACCTTGATACTATTTACGAAAGAAATGATTCTCCCTGAACGTGGAGCCTACCACTTTATGACGTCCGTCTCAAGCGAAATTGATACTTCAAAATATTCCCCCTTGTGTATTGTGTCTATGAAGGTTTATATCCAAATCCATAGAACATATGGATGTTCCATAAGGGTGTATTCGATAAAGAGGTGTTGAAAGAACTCAGTTTTTGTGTCTATCCGTGGGTGTACGTGTTAATTCTCTTAGCAATCCATTTCATTACCTGTTTATTTTAATTATCGCATCGTTTTCAATAATTACTTATTTCTGTATTACTGGTATGATGCTTTTTGTCAGAAGGGTTTTTGGTCCTTTTTTTTATTCAAGATGCTTTGTTATGGCAAGTTGTGTTATAGAGCGCCTTTTTAACACGTCGTTTTTCTCTTGAAAGCTTTCACAATTTTAATCATGGAGGTGGTAGCACCTGTGTTAGTTTATACTTACGCAATCCCTGCCGACATGCCAACAGTCGTGCGCTGAAAGCCTTACCTTTCTCCAACCAATCCAATACTAATTAAGGCAATTATTGTTACATACCGTCTTTATACTATTTCAGTGTAAAATATCTTATGTAATTTGCCAGCTGTATCTTACTGTGCACTCTGTTATAACCTGGTTTGAAATAGCATCATGAAGTTTTGTATCATTTACTAGGTATTTAGGGCTCATCGCAAACCAATTTGCATGCAGCAACAAGGATATATCTATTGATAGGCCTTGTGCAGGTTCACAACATTCGCGATATTTACGAAATCAATTTTAATGCAGCCTTTAATACTCAAATAAATAAATATAATAATAAATGCCCCCCCCCTATCGGGCAAAATATTGGACAAGAAAAAGGAAAAAGAAATCGGAGATGACGTCTTGAGTGAATATTTACCCCACCGAAAATAAATAAAAATCTCAAATAAATATACTCATTTTCTGCCCATTACAAGCCTCCAAATTAACTCTTATCTCTTTGAGGCAGTGACATCAATACGAGTCAGTCTACCAGATGTAACATACTCATCTGTGGAAGCACGTGTTTGGCCACAAGACGCGGGGTGGGTATCAGCGGTGTAGACAGACTGAATGCGGATTTAATCCTGCAGGGTGTCCGCAAAACTAACCGCCATTCAATTTCACAGTTTGGCTATATGCGAGTCGCTCGGTCTGTGTCACGAGCAGTTAGGAGCAGATGAGGAGTGACAGTTGCCGGCATGGGGTCATCGCCAGCCGATGATGTCATCACGGAGGCTGTCAACCAGCATCTAGGATTCGCCGAGCAAATGTTTGTTAAGGCTGCGTTGATGGGAAGGAACTTCTCCCCTCCTTCTTCCCTGATTTAAGACACAGGGAAGGGGAAGAGAGTTGATGGATTGGTAACCATGGTGTTCTGATTGTTTACTGGCTTTTCTACTGGTGCTAGTATCTTAATATAATGACGAGATTGAGGTTTATGGTGCTTTACCGACTATTAGTCTCGTGTCCTACCCAGTTTCTTGGGTAGTATACTACCATTTATTACATTAGAGAAGAGTGACTCGCATACCTCGAGCAAATGTCATAATTTTTATTGGTAAGGGCCTTTTATACCTCATGGACATAACCACCAGTACCTGCTGCCTTCACGAGTCAGGGACCCTAGCATAAAGTTCTTTTGCAACTGTACTTAGACCATTCAAAACATTGCAGAGATTGTTTTACTTGAAGTCAATATATCGATATCATATAGAAGGCGATAATATGGGTAAGAGGACGAGGATGTCGGCACTATTTTAGTGCACATAGGTGGGCGTATAGTTACCAGGTCATTCCACCCTTGGTCGGTCGCTGGACACTATCATGAATCTAAAAAGCCTCGTTGCTTCGCTGAAGATGAGATACCCTAGTATTCCGTAATGTAAATTAGGCCCTGAAACCCATGGGAGCTTTGCTAGTGTTACTGACTAAAAATATAAATCATACTCAGCATTACGTTGGTTTCTTCTCCTCGAAACAACCACCTCTGTGACTTATACGCAGCCCCTAAAATACATTATAATAATCTAATGATTACAATGATTATTGGCGCTGAAGAGGAGCATTATTATAATTAATATCATTCCAAAAGTATAGAATATATTTCCTCTCAGCTTATCGCATGCATTGCTATGATGCGCTGGGCCACCCCGTTATTTAAAAAGCCTGGCCATGTCATTGTTTTCGGAGTAATTCAAGCTTTTGTGCGATATTTGAGACTTAAGTCCATTACCGATGAGCAGTAGGAGGCAAACGTTCATTATTTCCCCATGTTACCAAACAGTGTCAGAACAATGTATCATTGGAAACTTCCCATGCTTCCTGTGTTATGTGAGTTCAAGGGAGGATTCAAATTCGGAAAGAAGACCTAGGAGTAGGGAAGATATTAATGTACTCTTGTTTTCCGATGCCACTTTTTGTACTCTAAGGCAAGATTAAAAAAGTAAATGCGAATCCGTCTGACAAAGAACTTCATTTGGTAGGAAATGCGCAGTAAGGATCGCCTTTCGTTTGGACCATTTTAAAGCCATCTTGTTGATGAATATTGTAAGAGGGAAATTCATGTGTCCATAGTATTGTGTCTATCAGGACACCACAAGCCTTTTTGTCTGCCTTTTAAATATATATTCAGAACACAATTACTGACTTGGAATTATAGCTTTCTCTGTGTTCAATGCATGACTCTATTGGATCAGGGAAAACTTTAAGAATCCATCATGTCCTCCTCTTTCCATCCATGTGTCAAATCGAAGAAAGTTAATTAATTCTGCCGATGCTATAATCTCAATGTACATCCACTCGAACAGTCCAGAACCTTGGGTCGGTCACCCATTCGCGATTTCTTTTTGGCCCCTATTATTTGCTACTGAGGCGTAAAAATTGCTGTCGTAAATGGTTGATGCCGCCATTTCAAACTTACGCTTGACCGATTCCAAAAGCATCAGTGGAATACCGTGGTTTTAATGAGTTGAATCGATATGATTTCTTTTATCTGTATCTGTTTAATCATGATGTAAGTCCTAAGTCGAAGAATAATGAAAGTCCTGTGCTCAAAGAAAGAAAGAATGTATCAATCATGCATCAATTGAAGGAAAGCGAAAGATAATGATTTGGGTTATAATTCAGGCTCTACTTGAGACGATATTTTACACCATATCGTCAATACAACACAACACAATAACGGAGAGAGACAGTTATGGGGATATTTTTTTTATTATTTTATATATTGGATTAATTATATTAGAAGTTTCTAAAAAAAAAAAAGGTAAACTATTGGATGATATGCATAATATAGATAAGACAAATAGGTGTGGGTGGATGGGTGGGTTTGTGAAAAGGAGGTGTGAGTGGTAGGAGACACAGGTGAGGAATGAGAAAAAGGGGCGTATAGGGGAGGTCAATATATGAATTAGTAGTCAGGTTGGTAGAATATATGTAGAAATGAGTTGTGAGCCATCAAAGACACCCCATGAGGTCATAGGTATATAAAAAAAATCCCATGAAAATATCATGTCTTATATCGGAATATATTTTGATTTAATACATTGTGTTTTTAAAGTTGTGTTTCACTATTACGATTTTAAAATATTTGAATAGGTGAAACCCGGGCGTATTTCGTTATGAAGGGTGGCATTTTGGAGTGGCATGGGTGGAAGTCCTGATTTAGCTATTGTAATTCTTGGAAAGTATTTCACTTCTTAGTGTTCCTCTTTTGTCAATCCTGGGAGATACCCTAGAAGTCGATTCCAGACATAGAGTTAGCATAATGCATAATGTTAGCATAGCCCGGCGTAGATAGGTATATACCAAAAGACTAACAAATTGCACTTTTTTCTTTAAAAAACAAAAACAAATTGCACTTTTAATTCTTATTACCCCAGGTTTCCACTGTTAAAAAGAAAAGAGAAAATATGAAAATTTCGAGAGAAAAACCGTGAATTCATAGAAAACAGCAAGAGACAGCACAACTAGAAAGCATTTTGCTGTAAGGATCATGTAAAAACTACTCGGAAATTAATGGTAATTAATTGGTATTAACCCCATTTAATCACTTTCTATGTTAGGAGACCAAATGTTGTCAAATTGGTGGAATTGGGCAAATTGATCAATACACTCTCATGAGGAGCTATTTGCTGCACCATTCCCCACACTTGTATACTAATGGTATCTATGGAGGGGATCTGTTGCTGGGGGTTCAATATATACATAGAAGAATTCCAAATCCAACACCTCCATTTGACTCCATTTGATGGTTTGACACAAGGGGCAATTACATTTGTGACCATGGAAATACTTCGTTGCTAAGCAACCAAGGCAGATAGAACAATTTGAATGACACCATTGAATTCCTTGGGGTCGATTTAGTGGGGGTAGGTGTCATTAAATTAAAAATATCTCTAAAACTTACTGAGATATGGGCCGATTCCTTCTCAGCCAATCAGATTTCAGCTAATTGGCATAAATAGGGCTAAAAATGGCCTTAATATTAAAAATATAAAATGGCTCGCCATCTTATCTTTTTCAGCACCCCTTGAAATATATAATTCAGCTCTAAAATTAAAATAGATAAGAAATTTTATCCTAGAGGAGGGATTGGATTGCATAGATAATTTACCAATATCCTACTCATGAAGAGCTAATTGCTGCACCAATTTCCACAACTGTTTACTAATGGTAACTATGGATGGAATATGTTGCTAAGTGACTAATATATACCTAGATAAATTCCAACCACTCCATTTTACTCATTGGGGGTAATTTCAGGCATGTGATTGCTCTTAAATGCTATTTTTCAAATGGATTGACCACGAAGGGGCTGACCCTCCTTAGTATTGCTTTTGTGACCATAGAAATACCTCGTTGCTAAGCAACCAAGGCTCATAGAACATTTTCAATATCATCATTAAATTCCTTGAGGTCGATTTAGTTGGGGTAGGTGTCATCAAAATCAAAATATCTTAAAATTCACTGAGCAATTCCTTATCAGCGAATCAGATTTCAGCAAATTTGCATAAATTAGGTCAAAGTGGCGTAAATATTGAAAATAAAAAATGCCGCCCAATCTCATTATTTTCAGCACCTCTTGAACTATAGAATTCAATTCTAAAAATAAACATGACATTTTATTTTTGGCCAATCTTTGGCCATAAGGCCCTGGACTAATTTGCCAACTATCAATTTTTCTACATTTTTACTATATTCATACAGAACCCTTATGGGATTGCATGGAGAAAACCGCAATTCTGTTCTATTTTTTTACCTTTTAGTTTTTTTTAGCTAGATTGCCGCGACTAGGTATCATTTATAACATATTTTTTGTAGATGTATACCCTGTATTTTATCTATACACCTTTAAATAAATGTATACATCCATTTTCTCTAAAACCTTACAGGTGTTAACTGGATGATTTGTTTTTAGGAGTTTTAATCAAAATATCCGCTTTCCCGCTGTACTACCGCTTTGTCAACAAAAAATGACTTTTTTTAATCGTATTTTATTATTGATTCCCTCTGTCTCATATAATTATTCTGATGTAGTAAAATATCATAGCTCCTTTTTTGTAAAATCGTATCTTATTATTAGTACTCTCTGTCTCATATACTTATTCTGAAGTAGTAAAATATAGCATAGCTCCTTTTTTGCTCTGGCGAGAAAAACTTCCGATTCCATGTGCAGGTAAAATTTGAGAGGAGCCGTAGATCAGAGTTATACCGATTATTGTGTATGAGATATATAATATGAGGCATTTATAATGGATGATTTCCGTCCTCTTTTATGTTGTACATACACAAAACAGCCTGTTCTCCCCTCCACCTTCCATAATTTACCTCATCCCATAGAGACCTTACATGCTTACGGACCGTCCATACTGCGAACAATCCACAGACGTTTTTGTTGACAGGTTCGTTGGCCGATCCCGATGCTTTTACGGCCCTGAACAATGATCTAGATCTGAGTATTAAATTCTCTTTATTCTCCACATACGCCACCGGATTTTAGCACCTCTTTGATTGTTAAGTCTCCTTTTGCAATCCGATCCAAACTGCCCCAGTCACCATTGTCCTGTTCGTATCTACTTTTGTCGGAATTTAATGCAGTAAACATTGCTATTATTCAAATGGATCCTATGTTAATAGGCGCATCTCTAAAAGCTTTATACATTGACCATTTCGTTCATTCTATGCACAGCCAAGTATTTAATAGCAAATACGCATCATGTTTAGACATTTAAATCATCAAATTGACAGTAAAGCAAGTTGTATGGGCAACATACTCACATCTGATGGAGATTAATGCCTACTATTACGGCCTTGTACAGGCACTCATAACAGCTCTTTTGCTTAGTAAACATAGCTCTTTTAGCCCGACCACTGGCATATTAATGTGCATGGCTTTCAGTTTAATAAGTATATTACCGCTGTAATGCATTGTTTATACGTTCGGTTTTACCCCCGGTAAGTGCCACATTCGGCCTGAACACTCCCACTGACGTTCACATCTGAATGTCATTACTGGAGCAGTGAACAACGCTTCATTAACCTCGCTTGAAATACTTGATTAATTGTTTCTAAAACTAAGAGAAGGACGCATAGAGATGAGGAAAAATTAATCAAGTCGATAGATCCAAGCCCCCAGTCAGATCTGGTTGCCTTTTTCCTTATCGTATTTTTTTCTTCTTCTCCTCTCGCCCGTGCATCAATTAGATCCCACCAGCCAGTTTTGTTGATACAATGCCAGGGAAAATTTGTTGCAAGAACTGGACGTTGGATTTGGTCAGGATAGAATATCTGTAACCGAATCTTCTCCGACGACTCCGTTCAAATACATTTATTGATATTTCATTTTTGTTATGCAAATTTGATTCTTTCTCAGTGTTTCGCTTATAATGGGAACTTGATTTGCGTTTGCCAAGTCTGCCAGGATAACGCAGAACTGGGCCAACGAGATATGACAATTTATGCATCTCTTGTATAATTGGTCTCGGAAATTCGTAGGCAAGTCCTTCGCAGAGTATCGCCGACTGTAGGGAAGGTTTTAATCCTGATTGCTAGATCTAATAACCCTTCTTTACATTTACCTGATATATACTACCACTAATTGGTTCTACTCAAGTGGTTTGATAAGCAGGGCACCGTGCAGAAGAAGAGCCTATTCAGGTCTGATTTATCCGTCTATAATTGTGAATATTCGCGGGAGTGAGATCTTCGGAGAATCTTCCAATGGAAAGTATATTTATGTATGGCTTCGCGGGAAGCGACCTTGTATATTGCAATCTACATCTGCCTACTTAGACTAATTTTGTATTTTTGGTTCTATTTGCTTGCTTCTGTCTGTGTGTCTGGCGGTCTGGCTGTCTGTCGGTCTGTCTCTCTCTCAGTCTCTGTCTCTGTCTGTCTGTCTCTCTCTCTCTCTCTCTCTCTCTCTCTCTCTCTCTCTCTCTCTCTCTCTCTCTCTGTCTCTCTCTCTCTCCCGAGTTGCTTGTTCAGCATGGACTGAAGTTCTATCAAAGAGCATTTTCCTCGTAAGCAGCCCCCATTTCATTGAAGTTTCTTACAGTGTTGTTATACCAGTATATGATCCCAGCTGACAAATGTTGATTTATTTTTTTAATCCACCTTTACCTGCAATTGATGTCTCGTGATACAAGTTCTGTATGAAACATTTCTATTTTGTTTAGGCTCAAACCCTGTTGAATCTATATTTAAATGGCCTAACATGTTTATCTGCACCGACACATCCATACCAATCCCTTCCACTGGATGCATTCTCCTGCTCAGAGTTGAAATGGTGTCCTCGTTGATTAGCACTCATCAATACTAATTGCTCCGTTAAATGGTTTAATTAAGGGTATTTCAAGCTGGTTGCTTATGTACTAGTTCCAAAATGGACTATGAGATCATCATTTAATTATTTAATTAAATTAATGCATTTCAAATTATTCCTGTGTATAGGAATAATAATATTAATTTGGCCTGACTATGATATAAGACAAAGGAAAGGTCAGGGCTTAGTTCTTCCAGTGCCTGCCTTATATAGGGCCAACCGTGTATTACCGTCAAGAAGAAACTTTTAAAGATCCTAAAAATAGAGTCTGTAGTAAAGAGTGTAGAAAAATAAATAACCAAATACATGTTTTATTCATATAAGACTCAGATATAGTTAGATGAACACGAAACAAATACACTCACGTTTATAAAGGTCCTTTACGACTCAGTGTCATGCGAATGTCACTGTAAATTTACAGTCAAACATAAGTAAAGAAGGGAAGGGATACATTTGACGTTTATGTTTCATAGATTAAGTATAGAAGTATAGATAAGGAGGTAGCGCAACGTTAGATGAATTCGAGGTAGGAATAAGCACTACATTCCGGCATGATTATAAAATCAATAGTAATTAATCAGATTGTTAATAGCAGAGCAACACTGCTATAGAGGCATAAATCTGTATCGTAAATACAACTGTTGTAATGTAGAATAAAGTCAAAGGACAAGAAAATAGCTTACATTATATAAACTTATATTATACTGACAAGAAAATAACTTATATTAGGTCCGTTAACTACATATATATATAAGCGTATTAGATATACTATACCTGTACACTTTGAGCCTAAAAGATATCGAAAAAATATATTGTAATTCTCAGTCTAGGCTCAAAGCCTCTCAGATCAGAATGGTATGTCAGTGATTGGACGCCTACTGCGCTAATTGGTTTCCTGGTCGGGACTAGGCGTAGATTATGATGACATGTTGCTGTTTTAATTGAATTTTAATGGCACTTTGCGGTTTGGAGCGAGCGGCTTTTCCTCAGTTTGTTTGTTTTAATGCTTTTATTCAGCGAGATGTGTTGTGTAAATAACGCTGTTCTCAGCACAGCTGATTCAAATTTGAGAAAATACAATACTAAATATAAAAATTTTGAAGGGACTCTCTCAACTTTGAGCCTAGACTGTGCTGTCAAATATAATCATTATAGAAGTTTAGTGTAAGAATTATGTTATTGTTGTTCTATGTAACACCAGTTGGAGGACCTGCTAACACCAGAAACTAACTTCCATTTTGATCTTGATTGATTAATTATTGGTTTAATATTTCTAGTTTAAAACTGTATTCTCAGTTATTAGGACCAAAGAAATCTTACCAAATTTACTCATATTATGACTTATAAGACTGGATTCACCAATAGTATGCTGTTGTTATATGTTTATACAAGAATTTGAAGGTAAATCCGCCGAGTGAAAACGGCCGCGATAATAAGTGAAGTCATCATTGGAAAGGATTCCTGCGGGTCCTCCAAATACAAATGAAGACGCTTTAGAAGCCCTGTAGCAAAAACAAATAGACAAAATTCTCCAAAATGTTGGTCTAATGACATGAGAGTGCAGCTTTGATATAAAGTGAAATATGACGAAATATTGACTGCTGCTGCAGTTCTTTATGTTACGGCCATTAGGTGCTAAAAAAAGTGCAAGCAGAACAACAATATAGGCTACAACTGCAAAACAACATCACAGATTATTTTAACATCAGTAATAATAATAATAAAACATCGCAGAGTATCTTAAGATAAATAATACTAGTAATAATATTAGAGTGATGGATACGGAACAGGTTCTTCACGATAGAAGCTAAATCATTAGGATTAGGTGAGTGATAATCCATTGCGGCTCTTGTCAGGTTGTGTGCCCAGGCTCTAGGAATCGCTTTCATAACTGTCGACGGGTACCTAGGCTTCATATTTCATCTGCACCATCACATCCATACCAATCCCTTCCACTGGATGCATTTTCCTGCTCAGAGTTGAACTGGTGTCCTCGTTGATTAGCACTCATCAATACTAATTGCTCCGTTAAATGGTTTAATTAGTGGTATTTCAAGCTGGTTGCTTACTAGTTCCAAAATGGACTAGGAAATCGGCATTATTTAATGAGTTCCTCTAGGATGGTTAATCGTGTTGCGAGTGGCCATAAGAGTTCCAAATGCAACCGGCATTATAGCAAATCACCTTAAAATGTTAGAGAGACTTAAATGTTGATTCATAATTACAGGGTCGTTAAAGCTTCGTAATCACAAAGTTGAAAATTATTGTAAATTACAAGCTTATGCTAGTCTTTCCTTTCCAGTGTATATTTCGATTATTGACGACGACTTTCTCCCTCTCCTTCTCTCTCTCTCTCCTTCTCTTTAAATTATCAGTTTGAAGTTCCTCACAAAGCAATAATGAGAGAATGTTCTCTCACGAAGATTACTGTCTGGAAGACATGGGAATGATTTTAATGTTCTAAAGAATACAATTCTTGTAATGAAGACGTAATATAAACCCATGCATTTTAAACACCCTGTAGCCAACAGTTGATATATTTGTGCATGTGCATTTATGATAATTCCCGTGTTTTTCTTATTTGTACTAAACTATCTTATCACGTTGAATCTCAAGTTTAAATCCGAACTGAACTGAATTGCAGACCATTAAGCTACTAGAGTGCAGTAACCATACATATATAATATGTGTAATCATACTCCAGTTGTTCTATCTTACACATTATTGATGGCATTCGGAGACGTAAAGACATGTATTTAATCACTACGTTTGCAACAGACAGAAACCATAAATTTCCAAGTGGCTTTTTGCGCAATTATGAATGATTGCGCTATATTCATTGGTTGCAAAAACAAACCCTATTTCAAAATGTCATGTGTTTCTCAATTCCTTTAGCTGGCATCCATATTGATCCAAGATTTTCTTGTCAGGCCTTTTGCACTAAGTAGTTGTATTACCTTCCATTTTTTCACCACTATTTTTTTCAAGGATAATGATTTCCAATATCATGAAAGATACATAAATAAACACGGACAAAAATCAGTTTGACAAAATAATCTATCTGGCCATTATTGCAAGGACGCGCTTTTGTGTATGATGCGTTCAAAAGATACCATTGTAAATCGAATAATCTATTATTTATTTCTAATTGAAGTTGTAGTTAGCTATTGAATGGATTTAATCGGATTGCGAAATGTATTTTTGCGAGAGGATTTCCATCATAGGGAGCAGCAAGCCGTCAAGGCATTCTTTTGCGCTGCTTATAAAAGCACTAACGTTGTTATATGAGCTTTTCTTTTCCTAGTGACGACCCTACTGTTTCCATGGCAACCCTTCCTCCATTTTTAGCAGACACAGTGATATGACAATTGTAGGGTGATAAATGGTATATTGATTGTCCCTGGGATGTTGAATTGCTTCTCTCTGAATGAAAGGAGCTTCACAAATGACAAATGTGTATATTTTGTCTCCGTGATGTCACGCCCACCGTTGTCACCCGTTAAGATATGAAAATCGGAATAAGTAATTAACTAGGGTGCGTCAGAGTGACGAGATTAATCCTTAAATGCTAATTTTGTTAAAGTTAATCAATAAGTCTGAATAATAGAAAGCGATGGCATTAATCAGGACCGACTTTACCGTAAAACCGACAAATGGCAAAATGCAATATTTCACGGTGCTTGCAATAACAAGAGATAAGGCAAAAATGCAACTGAATATTAGTTCCCAGGGAGCTCACTAGAGGGGACTTAAGGTCAGCGGAAACCATAAACACAGTGCGTTTCCAAGGATACGAGAACAAATAGTCTCTACGGAATTGGTCTAAGTGAGGTAGGAAGCCGTGGTAATGGTCCTCGTACATTGCAGTTATGCTAAAGTTGCAGGAACAGCCAATTGTATTGGGCTAATATTAGCTTCAGTGGAATGAAAGCAGTCTTTATTTCGCGCCCGTCAAACATAGTCTGTTTCTAATTACATAGTAAATGGGAAACTTTGGAAGAAACGCCCACTTTTTCTTACCTTTATCAGCGTCGTCTTGAAGGAATGGGACGACGGAGAATTATGCTCTCTTGATTTTTTGTTGCATCTTTTGCTGCTGCGAACATTATTGGGCTAAAGCTTGCTTCTTGGTGTCTGTGGCAAACCTAACTAGGGGGAGTAATTTCCGACAGTGTTGGTATGATGGTGAAGATGATTTTGAGTAATGGTCGCATTACAAAATCAATTATTGTAATTCGTTTTACGACCTTTATGATAAAGCGTAACAACAAATAATCTCGTAAAGATATTAATTCAATTGACATTTAAGGATTTAAGATATCCACTGAGACATTAACCCAGTTAGATATATAGATCTATTTATTTGTGTTAGTGAAATTCGCCTTAAACGATATTTAAATGGACTAATATTTTACTAGGAAACGTGTCTAAAGTGTTTCTCGGAATGCAAATTAAGTATTTATTGTAATCACCATAGGGGTTCCCCGGCCTCTTTGACTGTTTTATGTACCTTTTTGTATGTTTTTAAGGGTTAGGAATGAACTGTCATCTTTTGAGTAGATCAATATTCCTCCAATTTTAATATTGGGGTGGAAAATGTTTCATGAATCAGCAGCTCTATACACATTTGATGAATTCAGTCACTGAGTCAGGTAAACTATAGGTGGAATAATATGGTGTTAATGAGTATAATATTTGGTATTGCATTGATTTTTTAAATGCGGTTATTTAAAAGGATTGGTTAAGGCGAATTGTACATTGCAGACGCATGGGCTCCTAAAATCATTAACTGTTAACCCAAAGACAAAACCTCAGGCATTTTACACAATTAGCGAAATCTAAAAGGGGCTATATTGAACACTTATTGAACGCTTCCTCCAAATTCAGGGCTAAGACGTTATTATTTTGTAATTTTGAATGAGGATTTTCAACCTGGAAAGAGGATCTAGGCAATATTTGCCTTCCTTCTGGATTAACATGTGCTATTAAAACAAGATTACAGCCTAGAATAAGCTTTCTCACATGTATCGGGGGGAAATATCTTGTATTCCCTGCGCTAACGGCCTACATTCTGCCGCCATCCCCAGATTTCTAACATTCACCCCTCCATAATCAATAAATGCTGACTAGTCCCTAATTGAAATGGATGAAGATCGGCGGGGGGTCTAGGCTGAAGTAGATTGCCTCTCTAGCCTGATGTATTGTTTTCCCTGTCATAATTACACATACATTATTATGCTTTAAGGCGCGGTAATTTTTCTTCTTAAATGAAAGCAAAATGACCGGCTTTGTAATTTCTCTGTGCCGAGATTAGATATATTTGATGCATTATTTTGCTGGGCAAAATGTTGCCTTTCTGTCATTGATCATGGCCTTCGTACTGATGAATCAAAGTAGTTTCTTCCGATAACTGCCTGGCTTATTGAAATAGATTAGATTGAGTATTCGGATAAAAGGCCATTAATTATGTTTACCTTTATCCTGAGGAATTGTTTTCGTTACATATCAGCATCCATCGTCCGTCCGTCTCTTTCTCTCTCCCTCTCTCTCCCTCTTCAATCTCTCTTCTCTCCTTTCTCTTCCTCCTCTCTCTCTCCCTCTCTCTCTCTCTCTCTCTCTCTCTCTCTCTCTCTCCTCTCTTCTTTCTTTCCTCTCCCTTCTCTCCCTCTTCGTCCGTTCTCTTCTATTTTCTCCCTCTTCATTCTCTTTTCTCTCTCTGCTCTCGCTTTTATTTCCTCCATCCTTCCTCCCTTCTCCTCGGTGTCAATAACGTAATAGCGGAACTCCACTATAGGTAAAAAACGGCGCCAACAGGCAAAATTCGTCGCCGACATTTCTAAAAATTCGGAAAATTCGACATGACTAAAAATACTAGTGGATGAGGGGGTAAAATAGGTTGTTGGCAACACATTTATTTGTTGCCAACAATTTCAAAATATCTAACTTGATTAGATATTTCGTCGCAAGAATTCGTCGCAGCCGTTTTTTCCTGTTGGCGCCGTTTTTTACCTATAGTGTAGTTCCGCTATAATGCTGTAGTAAATTAGTGTGTTGACGCGTCTGGTTTCTATTTGTTTATCTATAATGCACGGTACAGTTTACTTTTCCCACACCAGGACGGGACGAAACGGGACGGGTCGTATGTACCAATACGGTCTTCCATAGTTTACCATAGGCGGATTAAAACTGGAACATAAAATAAAAAATCAATAAACCGCTGACCGAAAATAGATGCTTGAAATATTTCTTTAATTAGTCATTCTTTGATATAAAATAAATTGATTAAGCGGGCTTAGGCGGCCCAAACATTGTCTTTATATAAAGCAAAACACACACAAGAAATCGGGAAATTGATACCTACTGTTCTTAGTATGGAATGATCCAAGATTTCTTGGCGAGGAGCGTAAGAGGAATGGCTCCTGCCTTCCTGATCTCCTGTAATTGTCATGGCAGTCCTGAATCTATACGGTTGCCTATTATTGTCTTGGTTTATTGAGATTATATTCAGCGATATCGTTATAAGGCAATGTGTTATTCTCTGACACCACTGACCAAGATAAATGTATCTAAGTCTGATAAACGTTTCTCTTATATTTATATACATTCCGAGTGTTATATGGTAGAAACCATATTTCACTCACACTATACCCCATATTGAGTTTGTTACATTAAATCTTTACACTGAATTTGTTATACTAAATCTATACACTGAGTGTGTCACATTAAATTTGCTACGTTATTTCTCTTACATTGAGTTTGTTACATTACATATGTTGAGTTTGTTACAATGATTTGATCATATCATATGGATGAAAAACAATGACACCTTCATGACTGTGGGCCGGAAACATTTGCACTCCCTTCTGTTGTACCTTCAACATTGTATTATGATGCTCAGGTAGGCTTACTTCATAGCCAAGTCTGGTTTATTTTATCATTTAGAACTACATGCGTGTCTAATGGACGACCGCAATCGTCACCGCAACTGGGTGAGATATTGTTTTTATTTCACCTGTTGTTGTATCGATTGTTCTAAGACGACTGTTCGAAAAAGGTGTCTTAGGCTTGATTTACAAATGCTCTATTCTATTTTGAACTTAGCTTATTATTCTCTCATTAAACAACCACTATGTTGAGAATAGGAGCGTGCAGTCCTCTCATATTACTTAATTTAAACAGCGACCTTCAAAAGGTGTTTTTCACATCTTATTTGTAAATGGCTTTTATTCGGAGAACCGAAGCAAGAGCCTCGGGCTTTTGGTCTGTATAACCAGTGAAGTGTTGTTGGTTTTTTCAATCTTTTATTTTATTGTTCTTCAAGTCCAAAGCGACAAACGCCATTAGATTTGGTCCGTTAAAATCTATAATTAATTTGTGCTACTCCACAAACAAGTGCAAGATTCTCCACTGGGTGACAAGAAAGAATATTAATATTTAACAGCATTTCGCTGAGTACTAAGCAATCCTCTAAAAGCCCCGCGGACTTAAAATCTCCTTGAGTTATAGTTGCATAAGGATTACATATAAAAGCAATTGCCGTTCCTTCATAAGCAGGTTAAAAGGGTCCTCTGATTTATAGACATCAGGGCATCCCAGGGAGAACAAGCACTCCCTCTCCTTCAAGGCGCATTTGCACTCTTGATCTGAGCGTTTGATTGATATTTTTTTCATCATCTGTAGAGAGCTTTTAGCAGTATTTGTGGAAGAGCACTGGTAGGGTGGTAGCAGAAAGTTGCCCAAAAAGCCTTCTCCTTGATAGAGAACTATAAAACCCTTGAAATCGAAAAAGCACTGAAGCAGTTCTCGTGAGATCCAATCTGTGTATCTAGCTAATATTAGAGACATCATGAATGTCCTCTATTTCTCTCTCTCCCCCTCTCTCTCCCCCTCTCTCTCTCTCCACGTCGCTCTCTCTCTCCTCCTGGTCCACTGCTTAGATTGCAGTGGGTTTATTTGTGATATTTTTTAATTGCTATTTAAAAAATAATGGCTCTGACCTAGATTAGTACCCGCTTTCAGGGTTTGCTGTTTGTTCACATGGCTAGACTGACATTTATACTGGCCTTTTCCTGCTTCAAGAACGATGGATCCTTAACGACCAGCGAAGATGTAACACTGGCAATTAACTTTCTTTCTTTTGAGCCTTTGATGTATCTTTACCTGATTGACCCAATTATCCTGTAATCATCACAATCAGTCATACAAAACCCGCGTCATGTGACATGCACGTGACTGGATTGCTCGCTGCTATTGGTTGGTTTTTTGTTTGGAATGATAAATTAAAACAGAAAAAAATACTCTCGGGAACCTTTAAATTCAATTTCTGGGCACGAGGTGATAAATACTGATTAATACTTTTCCTCGATTCATAATTGCTTCCTTATTTTTGAATGTTTAGTTCTGTTTGTTCTGATAAGGTTTGACAAATATTGATAAAACGGTTTTTACATTTTCCTATTGTTTCTATGCTTGTGCAATTTAGAAAACGTTTTAAACTACAGCACTCTCTAACTCTTCTAACCATATTATAATTATTGTGCTATCACAAACCCTAACCGTCAATGACTATAGATCTTTTAGAAAGCTTTGGTTAAAAAATGTCGCTAAAATATTGGGATTTAGTTAGTTGGACACAAAAGAATATTTTGGTTACATTATAGAAATTAATTAGGAGAAACACATGTTGGTAATCATAGATATTGATTATTCTAATTCTTTTGGGGGCGGGGGAGGGCGGATATGATATTAAATGTGACACTCAAACCAACTCTATTTACGAAGATGCAACGATCAGTCGATAAGTTGGATCAAGTTGCCAACGTTATCATCAGTGGTTTGTTTATTCTACAAACACAGCCTTGGCTCACAAATTATAGCTTTTTATTAATTAGAATCAGGATAGTGATCCATTCAATCATCCACGTCCTGTTTATTGAAAATGTTTATTCTATAGTCTCGAATTCGTCTCATATACATGCATAGACTCCAGGTGCCTTTAGTACCTTTTAGATATGTTCCTTTACAGAGAACACATTATTACACTTTTTCCCTGACATTTATATCACATTACCAATGTTTTCTAATTACTTCCTGATCTGTATTGCAAAAGACATAACCTCCTATTGATTGAAGTATAGTGTTTGCAGGATTAATTGGTGTCGGCAAGATTACCTAATTGCTATTGTCTATTTGCCTGCCAACGTCAAACAATCATAGATTTGTTGGCACGCCTCTGCGGCAAGAAATGGAAATTCTAAATTAAAATAATGCATCGTTGGGGTAAACGTATCCTCAACCAATAGAATTTCTATAGGTCGTACTGCTCTATCCCACAATTGGAACTATGCATTTATTCAGTATCCTTAAACTACATGCATTCACACGCAAATAGAAACATGGGAGGGCAGAGGCGGATAGAAATCTGACCCAAGACTAACAACGATTTGCAATTCTGACGTTCAACCATGGACACATTGCTGAGGTTCATCCTTGTAGCCATAAAAAGTTCATCTTGGATCAGCATTGGCTAGTAGTAAGCCTCTTCATAATGAATGGCTGCGGTGACTGATGATTATGACTTGAAAATTCATTCCTCTATTTAGGTTTTTACCCTTCCTAAGATTGACATATTCTAAATACTAAAATGACTAAATTTTCTAAATAACACATACAAGTTAATCTTCCAGGCCAACACATTTTTTTAGACATTTATAAAAGAACTGTGTACCGTATCTAAAGGGTGGTCTCCACTGGCTGCGGTAAGCCTTGCGATGGTTTGTGCTGGTTCTGTAGGTGGAAAGGAATGATGAGATCCTATCCACAGGGTTCACTGGCCATGTAGGCAGGTCCTCGCCACTCCTCACCAACACAGCACCGTCGCAAGGCTTACCGCAGAGCTTACCGCAGCCAGTGGAGACCACCCTTAATGTTAATATTTATGGTGGATATTTGTGTGAATATGGGTTTAAATTGTTTCTAGGCGGGACTGGCCGGAACAGGATGTCACATGATCGGGTCAGAGTTCATATAGACATTTCGCGCGGAATTTGAAAAGTGTTTGCCTGATCGACAAGCCTAGCTAGTGGGTTTCCATGCCGTGCACGAGAGTGGTTGGGTGCAAATTGACTCAGAACAATTTTTTCTTTTTTTTCTTTCGTTGTGCTTATTGAATAAAATAAATACACAAGACTGCAAGCAGAAAGTTGGCAACTCTCACCGAGCTTTGTCTCCATTTATCACTGATTAATCGACGAAAGAACAGTAATTTATACCACTTATCCACAGATTTCAGTTGGTCAGATTACCTTTATAAGTTTTTCTCCAGACAATGACATATTAATAACTTATTTAGACAAGTTTAGAATTAAAGCGATGACCTGAAAATAAGAGCAAACCTTGAGTTGTCGGTGCAAATAATGAATAAAATGTATCTAAATATCGTTATCGGCCGTTTTAACCAACGATCAAACACAAATTTGGAGCCATTTCTGTAATTTTAGTATTTCTGTATTTGGAATTGCATCTCTGTCAATGCTACTTGATGTTAAGGTTTCAATGGCAAACCTTTTTGCGATCAATGTTTAACCTGACTGCTAAACATTTGAATATTATGTTCTGGTAATAGTTACTTTTCTATAAACTCCCCACCGGGGAACACATTTTGACAAGTTGTTATTATATACAACCGCTGTAGCTGTATTTGCTATATTTGCTTATGCCTACTGTTCGATTTACTAAGCTATTCTGTTCTTTACAGTCATTTATGTTTATCAATCTTTTTATAAAAGAAATTAGGGTGACATTTGAAAAATACGAGCTATCTATATATATATCCGTGTGTCTATCTAACTTATATAACGTAAGCCTTTTACACGACACGTTGCTTCCAATTACCCTGCTTTCAAAACAGTTCTATTCATACACTCTTTTATTATCATAACTCGTCATATAAGTTACAAATGTAACATGCCACATGCTGACTTATGATACGGCACATATAGATAATGGAATTTAACAACCAATTTGCTCCAAGTATTAAATTCGCCTGCCCATGCAATTTAAAAACAGTGAATGGAAATTTGAGAACATCCTCCGAAATCATCTAATGGAAATGGGAATGTCCTACCAAATCGGTTAAAGTGACACATGCCACTGAGCGATTTTGGGAAAGTTTGCCTGAATTTCAACTATGTTCTAGATTAGTATATTTGTATTCAATACCCGGGAGCATTTATGTATTAAATATGTATATCTCAAGTATTTAAGAGATTAAAACTCCAATTTCGGGGGTGCTGTGGGCCGCGGTTCCCTAACCAACAGACCCAAGTCTGTTGTTTAGGGAAAGTCCTGACGCCTCTTATCATAATTGGGTAAGTGATAGCACCTGGACGGGACAGGGGTAGATATGTCACTATGTACCTCCTGCCTCGCTCCTACTACACACCCCTTCACCATGCACTGGGGCAGCACCTTATGGTCAAGTTACGTCTCTCTCAGATTAGAATTCCCCAATGGAATCTCTGTCACATTCTTCATTAATGAATATCAATTAATCTAAGGAGCGTTGATATTCCACACAAATGTCCCTACATATGCAAGTCATCGAAAACTACAAATACATTTCCAAATGACACATAGACAAAATAGTGATCTTAGCCACTTTAATCCTTGTGCTGTCGGGGATTTTAAAGGCTCCGTTTAAGTGCAAACTAGATGGCATTATTCGCCAGAAAAGTCCCCTATTGAGACGTAAGTGTTCTGGTAGCTATCTTTTATGTGTCATGGCTTCTTATTGACACTTTCTTTTGCGTTTAAAAAATGAAAGTGAAACGCAAAGTTCCTCTCGTATTGAGATCGCATTACCCAGCCAGCAGAATGACTAATCCTGTTGTCGATTCACCTTCACCTGTTTGCAATGCACCCGATAAACCTTTACCTCATTGACAATACATATAAGTACATTTTACACGATGATATGTGCCCAGATATTCATATTCAGTTTTATCAACTCTTAAGTTCCATTATTTAGACTGAAGCCACACACACACAAAATCGATTAATGTTTTGTATGCAAACAATTCACTGGGGGATGGTTGCTTCTCACACCTTTGTTGTTGCCTCCATCAAACCGGGTGTATTTGTATTTAAAGTATTGATATACCGTATGCATTTGTATCTACGTGTATCAGATATTTTTGTTTTAATTATTTTTATAGGACAGTACATATGATTTCATGGCGTCGCTGTTAGGCGATTTTATGACCACCTGTCTTAAGTTCTAATACAATTTCAATCGTTTCATGAAAAATACAGAGGAATAATCATTTCGATACAATTCAATGTATACTTATCCTATGAGAAATAAAATGTGATTAGTCAGTCATGTCATAGTCTTTTGTTTGTCGATATGTATATGTGTATCGTTATATAGACCTAATAAGCGAATTCTAATCAACCCATCGTTTAATATTTGTATATTCATTGTTTTTTTCAGAGAGAGCTATTTGTTATATGAGTCTTTGAGATATTGTATTGGAAATTATCGAAACTAATTTGTACAGAAATAAAGAACGAGTCTGGGATCCAGACTACTTGGTTTATTGGTCTTTGATCGTACATTTGCGGACACTTCTATGATTTTAGATTAAGCGAAGAAGTCAAGACGTTTATTCTTGTTTATTTTGTTGTTAAAATGTTTCTAGCTACATGTGTCGGCCTGTATTGTTTGGTCTTCATCAGAGGATTTTAAATTACGTATCATGAATTGGTATCATGAATACTGTAGAAATATACGTGATTAAATCCATTATATACATTTAAATATCCTCTCTTTTATTTCTTGAATAGTACGCACTTCTCCATGATAACACTGCTCAATTAAGTGTTCAATCTCATTAAACAGAATGTGACAACTGAGACGTCTAAGCGCAATTTCCTGTTGTGAGACTATTCCGATAAGTCTGTTTATTAACTCCAATTGTCACTCGTTTGATTGTTCCTTCATTTCGTTTCGATGAAGTGCATTGCCTGATGAAAAATATCAAATTGACGAGATATTAGCGTCCGTTCTTTAGTCTGTTTATAAATCATTGGGGATATTAAGAGCCATCATCTTTATCAAAGCCGCTGCGACCGGACATTCTTTGTCTAAGAAGCACCTTACAATCTTGGCGAGTCAATTGGGCCATCAACGTGTATCCTGCGCTTCTTCTTTAACTGAACTCCTTTAAGGGCGGCCATCTTTCCTGTTAGAGCCTGAGGAGGGAGAGAAGAGGCTGTCTGTTCACCCTGGGGTCGCGCATGAATATTGGGGTTAGAAGGTCAACTCCGCACTAGAGCCGGGTGCCTAGATACATCCCCGTTATGGCTGCAATTCACGCCATTTCACGGACAAAAGACACAGAAATGGTCTCGACTTGGCGAAAGTGAGTTGTTTTGAATGGCCTTTAGGAAATGGGAGAGGCGATGTATTTTTGATCACAATGATTGTTGTGAGAGGTAGGGCTTTGTTGCAAGCTATCACTCCGGGCCTATGTCATACATTATGCCGTAATAGGCTGGGCAAACTGCTCTCAATTATCAATTTGTCTGCGTTTTTGATAGGGACAATGATTTTGTATACGCAGAGTCAATGTTAATGTTTGTGTTGTAAGTGAAAAATTGATTTATTATTTCAACCCATTCATATGCACCGTACATTCTGCCTTGTACAAATGAATGTAGCCTGATTGTATACGTACATTCACACTTTCTATGGGATCCAATGCCTCATCTATTTCCTAGCTATCTTACACAGCAGAGATTGGAATGCAAAAGCAAATATGAAATATTTCATGAACGATTATGGATCGTGTCTTCCGGTAGCTATTAGTTTGGAGCTTTTACTCCCGCTTAAAAAATACAATCGATCACACAGAGCATAAAATCTAAAGCGCCTTCGTCAGAATAAAAATGAGGAAAAATTAGTAATTCAATAGTTATCCATGTTTCCAAATTAAGTTTTATGATGTAATTTGCGCGCCATTGATAGATGTCCCCCAGCGGGAATCATTTAAAAGTAACGAGGCCGAGGATCAATATCCTTTTATGGTGGCCATGTTGGTAATCTCTAGATCAAAAGATTTTTTGTTTAAGCCGGGGCCAGTGTATCATTATCCGCCCAGATAATGGTATTAATGCAGTTTTAGGCATATGCATGATGACTAAAATGTTAAAACGGCCCGCCTATCTCTGGCATTTAACATGTGTGTGTGATATTTGCAAAGTTCACCGCAACAATTTTAATTGCGTCATGATAACTTTGATATTCTAAACCACAGCTCTGAAATCTTTGTCATCGTGACTGGATGTAATTACCGATTATGTGATCACGCCCTTGTGTTTTTCTTCGTTTTTTTCTCTTCTCCCGGAAGAGGCTTTTTAACTAACGAGGTTCACATGAATGTAGCTAAATTTGGGGATTTGATCCCAGGTGCAGCGTCTGACTCTTTAAAACACATGACTTGCATGTGTTTAGGGTTTCCTGCTTGGCGAACACTCCCATTCTACTGCAATTCGTATTTCAAAAACCCTGATTTCCTGACATTAGATGCTCTGAGAAGTAATTAATTGAAGAGTGGACTTTGCCCATGTCACGAGGAAGAGGATTTAAAGAGAGCTAGGTGCAGGAGGAGGGGGGGGGGGGGAGGAGAGGAAGGAGGAGGAACAAGAGTCATCACACAAATGGTGGTGAAAATGTGTTAAATATAATCCAATATGTTTAGGCTTATCTCAGGGGGATGCTCATGAGTTAAAACCCTTGCTCATTAAAGGGAGTCCATTGACGGAATCGGGTTAGCCACAATGTAGATCCTCAGCCCTCAGGCGACTTTGTCCTCTAAACTCAAACTAGATGACTCACTCACTTCTTCCTTTGAGGAATACTCATTATTTCCGTCATGAGGTGGTTCTCGGTTTGAGTATGCTAATGTGGGAGAATAAGGACTTCATTTCTTGAGTGCATTAAAGACTACGTACTTTTGTTCTAATGTATAATTTGAAACCATTATTGTACGATGCATATAGAAATGATCTGTTTATGTGAAATAAATTAAGTTTTGTTTTATTGTTATATTAAAAATCTCTTTAATTATACTATCGAAAATCTCAGCCACCTCAGAATGAACTTCTGACCTAAGAACATCGTTACCCTCTAATACACATGCATTAGGTCACATATTCAACTCAGCTGTACAACTTACTTAGATTTAAAGCTCCTTATTAAATTAATTCACTCGTTGTTCTCATCATTATGAAATTGCGCGTGAATTTCAAATCAAAGCCTCCATGAATTTAATTCTATATTTTCAAGAAGGGATGAGAGAATACCTTATTAATGCTCCCCCTCGGCTAATAGAGCATTTGTTGATAGTGGCGTGGAATATGACCGTTAGTTTGCTTTTCCTAAAATAAATGCTGACTACTAATATCCTTTTACGATAGGAACCACCAGTGGTAGACGTGGTCCTCTGGAAGGCTTGGAATAGGGTGCCCTGTGACCCTTGAAGGTCTCCCATCTTTAGTAAACGGACAATAATTCTCTTTGAACCTCTCTCATCCTTTTAAGACTGATGGAAAGTGCTCTTGATCTTGGCCAAGTTTAATGTCCCTCTCCTCGAATATAAATCTAGATCTGGATAATATGTGATGCATATTTATCTCCCCTCGATGTCCTCTGTCCAGACGAAGTGCTCTATTTCTGCGTCGATTCAATAAGAATAACTTTGGTGGAGGGATCATACAAGATATACAGGAGCCAGCTTCGACTAGTGGCTTTTATATACGGATAATTAATGGTGTTTTACACCTAGGAAAACATCCACGCATGCTATAGCTTTTGCCTTTCCCTTCTGGTTCTGTATTATACATCTTCGTGAAAGGGTTGGATATTTCATTGGAAGAATACTATATTTAGATTAATTGATAATATATACTTCTCGTTGCTGTGATGGATATACAATTCAGCGAGGGTAATTACCTAAGAAGAATTGATCAATATGACAATTTCCATTTGCTACAGCTTCATTTATTCATTTAACATCCTCCAGATCTGGGGAAGAAGTTTAAGTTATTGACATTATGGCGACCAGATTCCTGGTATAGCACTTTTATAATAGAGACGACTAAATTGGTATGTAGGTCTTATCCATTGATATAGATTTATATGATATTGATCAACTTACCGTCCTTGATTAAATTTATATATCAAGAAAGTCCCTTTGGGTATACCTAATCCGATATGGTTAATACAAACCATGCATCATCTGTTATAAATCAATGTTGATTATTTGTAAAAGTTGGATGTAGCGTCTGTAACATATACTAGGGAGGTTCCACAAGCAAACTTATCTCAATTACGTAACCGTATCCGTATCATTTTTGTACGTCGCAATTCTATGTATGAAAAATTAATTGTGAGATGAAACATTTTGCTTGATATGCTACGTTACGTTACGTTTTCCCCGCGATGTATTGCTGAACCTCTTTGTTCCTTTTAACATATGTTTGTATATATCAGTATATCAGATATGGATACGCTAAAGGAAAGGTTAGACATGCTGAACCTCCCTACTATCCCATTTTTATCATATTTGGGGTAATACCTTCAAGACTTTTATGTTTGTCTGATGGATAATTGCAGAAGGCAAAGCTCTATATTTGTATACAACGTTGACATTGAACTGTTTATCGGAATGTCTGGAAGATTATCTTGTAATGTCTGTATTGAAATCACTTTATACTTTGCCAATCATGCAGACGGTATGCTTCTCATTATTGGTATTCCCGTCGCTATTCAAGGTCGATCAGATGAATATAGATTCACCGACGGATGCTGAACTTCTCAATCTATTTTGTAAGCATAAATCATTCCGCTGACCTTGGTACATAATGTACCAGCGTTAAAGCCATGGCAGTTAGTCAGTCTCTGACGTAATTATGATGACACCGCCTGCTTGCCATTGTAATCCACGACACAATTATTATTATGTTGTAAATGATCTCAGTTATAATATCGTATAATACATTGGAATGGGGGTACCGCTATGTTTATATCAGAAGTATTTGTGTTAAAGTACAATCAGGGGAAATTTGTGTGGTATCGGTGGCATTCTAGACAAACTCTACTCTCATTTATCACTCATTTACTCATTTTAAACTAATTTATCACTCATCCTCCATCCGTCTGTCTATCTAGCTATCCATCCATCTATCTACCCATCCATCCATTTATCTATCCGTCTATATGCACAGCGGTGGAACATTTATTTGGACGTGAAAACAGAAATAGATTAAATGCTCTGGGTAAAAACAAATCCTCCCGGTACTCAGATGTTATTGTAAACCTAAAAGCCTTGACTATAAGTTCATACACTTGTTCTCCCACTGTATAAATATCCTTCGTCTTATCCTTTTGGCGCTATACTATAGATTCTGTGCTATCTTCCTAGAAGCATGGTATCAGTGGCGAGTAGTGCATGGAAATGGGTGGCTGCCTATGGCAACTCCTTGTGAGTAGTACATAAAATAGGGTAATTTACTCAGGCAGCTAGTTCACACCTTCTCCCCATTCTGACGTTTGTTCTATTTCAAGGTGTTGTTTTAACTCCTGCAATTTTCTTCGTTGAATATGTTATGTAAGGGTTAATAGCCGATATTGAGGCGCTGCTTGGTGCATAATCCCGAGGCAAAGCCTCTGTCTTTGGTGTTTATAGTTCCTGGACGTGACTGCGGAGACGTGACTATAGACGGCTATATTATATCATTGAACATTTTGAATTAATTTCTGCCTTGGTTGGATGTTTTGGGTTGTTGTTGGGATTTGTTGGCAATTTTGTATGCTTAAATTTTGAAGTGATATTGAAATATATCGACAGATTTGCTAATGTTTTTTATTCTCTTTAATGCCACAAAAACATTCACATCATTAATACAACATGGCACACTCTTGTAACGATTGTTTTCATTTTGGAGATATAGTAATGAATTACTGATGTATTCAATCTGATCGACTGTCAAGTTAAGCTGACTTAGTCTGAATCCTGAAACTAAGTAGGAAATATATGTAAGATATTATTCCAAACTGATTCTATGTAAGACCGATTGAACTCATGTTATACAGACGAAAATACTATTCTGTATTGGGATTTAAGGGATAAGATCAAAATAAAAATAGTTAAACAATCAATATCTTTAATATGATATGACTGTCACTATTTTGCTGGAGTGCAGTTTCCCTATTTCAAGGTTAGAGTCAATCCTTGTTATTCAATTCCCTTCGTAACCAGTGCGGCCATATATAATGTTGTCTGTCTCCAATATTTCCCAGTACCCTTGCTGAAATCCCCTGGGTCGCCGAATCGTTCAGTTGGGAAACCGTTACGCCCTCAAAATCCTAGGCGTAATGTACATACTGTTCCACATTTGTTAACCTACTTCTCTAGAAACTGTATATATGTTTATGAATATATCATATAGTTGTGCTATGGATAGGGTCGCGTTTGCAAAGCGTTCTTCCAAAAACGTCGCCTCATTTTCCGCCCTTGATGTACCTCTGACTGTTGCTAGGGTCGTAGAACCAACGGCCAAAAACAATCCAAACCAATCAACGTTGTTGTTGCAGCAACTCGATTTCCAGAGTAAACAAACAACCCTTTAACGTTGCCACTATCTCCATATCTCATAAAATAGCAAGCGTGTGTTGTTATTATTAAAAAAAACTAACCATTTCCCAGTCTGGAATATAAATAAGCGCGACGGGAATCTTTTCCTCACGCTTGGTTAGGAATGTTGAGGCAACCGATTTTTACACACCCATAAAATCAAGTTATTTATGTGGCCAGTGTGTCCTGGCCTGATTCATTCATTAGATGGCACAATAAACAGCTTTACCTGCCTTGGCCTTTCCTTGTAGCCTATGGTAGCGATAAGCTGAGTGTGTCGCATGATTCCCGCCAAACGTGCCATTACATTGATTGGTCGTGTAGAAGAAAGTCTCATAGTGCGTCGATGTTGTTACATTTATTTGTCATGCTATTTATACACCGACACCGCCCTCCGATCTATTGTCGTTAGGCCCCGTGCCCACTTAGGCGATTTTCTACGGGCGGGGGGAGCAATTGAAAAACGGCCTGACGATTGGATTCATCCAATCTTGACTGGACGGCCTCGGCTGACGGCCAAAAGCAACGGCAATCATCTTCCCTTGTCTGACAACCGTCTGTTTTTTCTCCGACCAGATAATCGGCTCAGTGGGTATGGGGCTTTATTCAAGTATGGATCCGGCAAAAGATCAGATTATCAGATTCTTATTTAAATTGTGACAATAAAACATGTCCATTGATCGGTTGACATAAGATATGTTTTAAGCAACATCAGTTAAAATTCTACAATAATATACTTATATATGATCCTTTTGATATTGGATGGTATGGAGTCTCTCCAACACTATACCTTACACAAAATTGTTATTGTTAAGTTGAATGAAATGGAAGTTAAATTTAGATGTTGGCTGGTTTGTCATATTAAGGGAAGGAGGTCACCCTATAAAGCATTGCCATAATAGAAATGTAATTTAGTGTGATGTAAGATTGGAGTACTTCTGGAGGACATTTTGCCTGGCTCTTGTTACTGCTGTAGCTCATGTTGAGACCAGTCTTTCTCTAACAATATTATACTGCAATCTATATTCAACCTTGAAATAGAAATGATTCCATCCGTCGTATGGCAAAGGTCTTCTCTTACCGTGGCCGAATAATGTACAACACAAGCCTTGAATATAAAGTTTTTATTGTTTTTTTTATCGGCATCAATAATCATTTGGGGGTACTTCTGGGGAATCCCAGGCCTCCCACTACATGCCAGAGAATTAATTGTTTCAAAGTAAAATTGTAATCAACCTTATTCTAAACTTAACACCTAAGACTTAAACAAATTATAATTCTGTGTTCATCAGTTCAACATTACTGACAGATTGCAATTCTAATTGACATGATGCTCTAGGTCTGGAATTACCTTATTAGCAGTGTCTAAGAGAGGAAATGAGGTATACCAAGTCTAATCTCTGAAATAGGATATGTCTAATTGATCACTAAACATAGCGTGTAGAGAGATACTAATTGATCATATCATCTTATCTGTGAAGAGTTGTTGAGTTTGAGGAAATTACCTAACATCACGATTCACAATAATAATCATTATATAGATTAGATCTTATCAGATTCTCTGAATACACATGGAGGGAATGAGGGACTTGGACTTTATTAAATCTGATCCACATTTAACTAAGTTCGCCTAGTCTGACTTAATGAAATGGGGTACCGATTTAATTCTGCGACCGTGTCGAAGTGGTTGTATGAAACCTGATTATCTAGGTTAGCAATGGATGGGCGATAGATTAACAACCAATGAAGACGAAGCTGTCCCTTTCAAGTATTTGTGTACTTTAAAATCTCAAGACACGAATTGATTAACTTCTTTTTTCTCTGTCTGTCTGTAACTAACTATTTGTCTGTTTATGCCTGTCTTTCTATCCAACTAATCAATGAGCTGTATTATCTCGTCCCCTACATATTTCTATGTGACTTAAGGTATTCTTTTTGCTATAGGTCTATCGCCCACTTTTTGCCCAGCATAGTCATAAATTGACTCAGTAAGATTGATGCTATGAGGGGAAACGAAGCTAGACTTTCTTTTCCTCTGGGGTTAGAACTCCGAGGATTATCTGAATGTCTTGAATTTGCAGACCACACACACACACACACAATCAGCTGGTTCATACATGCGGTCGAAACGCATGGCTAAATCAGCGATTCACTAGCTTTATAATAATTCCCCCCCAACTTCTTGATGAACGAAGATGGCGATATTCAGTCAATCACTTGAAGGCCCGAATTAGTGGGAGCCGTAGCGAAGGTCGCCGCTCCTTCTACGTTTCCATAGTAACGATAAACACATCAAATGTAATCCAATGATGGCGCTTGGATTAGAGTATGATGGGTAATGGTGACATTCATCCCGGAGTGAATGAGCACGGGCACTGGGATTGGGCCGCAGACTGCGAGTGGTGATACGGACAGAATGAATACAGTATGTTGGGCCAATCTTGCCATCCATCCATCAGTATACGTCACAAAAGGCCCACAATCGATTATATCCAGAACGGCCTAGAGAGGACAAGGGGATGTCTCTCTCCGTCAGTTCATATCGAGGTAAAGCAGAGCAGAAAAGGAGGAGAAATCCCTTGGAATGTGATGTGAATACATGTATGTATGACTGCGGAGGAAAAGTATTTTTTATTTTCCCCAGATCTCTTCATCACATTGACAAGAAGCTATATAGCGTGAATTTTACGTATAGAATCATAAGAAATGTGTAGTAATCTACCTGCTATTTAATATGTATGTCTGCTCCTATTTATAAAAGAAAAAACACGTTCCCTAATGTATTATGTATCATGTTTACACAAAACGTAAATAGGACATAATATCCTCTCTCGTATTTGCCCTTAGTGTAAGTGATTGCGTGTAGGCAAAAAGCAGTGGCCTTTTTCTCTCTCATCAAGAATCAACAGTTGCTGGAAATATCTGGTGTAGCTGTAAAGTTCAATGCTTTCAGCATGACACGAGAAGTAATCTTGGGGGTACTCAATCGATTAATATACTGATTATCACGTGATCGACAAGCCGGAAGTGAGGTCGGTGTCAAGGGTCATCCAGGGTAGAGGGAATGGTGGAATTTATTGTTATGCTGAATGTGTTTGGGGATGGAAGAACTGGGAGAGTGGCAGAAGTAGGTCATATGATATTGCATGAGGCCGCAAGATTAGGATATTCTGTTATGTGATTAATCTTTCAATACCAATTTGAAATGGAAAAGAGTGTTGCCTTTTTGCCAGGCAAACGAATCGCGGCGGCTTAATGGGAATATTAAGGAAACTGTTTGTTCTTTATATTCGATCTTTAATCAAAACTGTAGGCGTTCACTATTCGTCTTCCATTCGCCTGTCTTGGAGAAGTATGATAGGGAATGGTATTTTATAATTGATACCAGTAAAAGCTATAAGGAAGGAAACTCCTTTGAGGAAATATTTGCTGCCACTAATGGAGTCTATGCAGTCATTTCATGACTCAATTTCAGATCCGATGAATGTTGTGGTAGGACGGTTGACAACATGGCAACGTGATGATGCCTGAATTAAGCATACCAGACTTTTACAGTAAACCTTTTCGTACCAGTCAACATTTTTAGTTTCCTTGTTGAAGTGACTAAGGATAACTACAGTACTGGATTTATTATCTGACTATTTTCTCATATGGATATGAATTTGGCGAAATTGTATTAAGTCAAAGTGATAAGTGCCTATATATAAGGTGCATTAAAATTGTTTCTACATAGTGGATTAATATGCTCTGGACTTTTAAAATTTAATCTAAATGGTCTAGTGTGCACTAATGGCTACTGTTAATCAATTTGTCATGCATCGCATATGATACAGAATGGGGATGCATATTGCAGTACTTGAAAGGGATGGTCCACTCTCAGCCCTTCACCCTCATTTACACCCTCCCTCTTGCTTCCTTCCCGCGTTCACTGTTCTAGCGGTACTTAACACCTCCTCTTTTGTCCCATTAATCCCTCTGTCAATAGGCATGCCCCCGACTGTGGCCAGTTACTGTCTGACCCGGCTTGTGGCCAGAGGTCAAGCTGGTCATCTTGACCAACAAACCCTTTAATGTGTTTGTTTTGCACCTGCGTGAACCCCTGAAGTAAAGAGGGTCTCGGGTCTCACGCTCTGGCCCCCGGATTCTGAAAGCTAATGTGCCCTTGGAATAAAATTTCAAATTGCTCCCGAGTCTTTCCCTTTTTTTCTGTTAGCGGTGATGGATTATTATCATTACCATTTACCTTCCCTCCATCTATCATCATGCCTTACTGAAATGAATCGAAGATTGTATTCAATTTCAAAAGGGAATTAATTTATCATGTCTATCTCTTTGATGGGAACAAAGCTATTACTCCAACATGGAATACTCTGTTCTTTATTTATGGCTGTCTCCATGTGATTTTGAGAAAAGATGAAATGCAAACTTTCGTGCAGGACACGCATGTCTGTATGTGTTGTGTGTTGTCCCATTGTGATATACTTAGGCGATCGCGTGTGGGTAGATAGAATCGCTCTTACTTTGTGTCTTTGTGAATTATCATAAATGTAAATTGTAGCTGAATTTGTTTCTATAATTTTGTTCGATCATCTCATTTGGAATTAAATTCTTTCATGAATGTATTTCTATGTAATGCGGTCGCTATTGTATGTTCTGTGTTCTTCAGACAAATATTCTGCTTTGTAAAGGCTGCGTTGCACATTTGATTCAGTATAGTATGGTATGTTCCTGTTATATGACAACGAACGTCTTCATAGTCTATCAATTGCAGTTCCATTTTATCATTTCACTTCGCACAAAGTTTGAATTAATGGATTGTTTCTGAAAGTCCTATGAGCATGTACAACGTATTCAGAAACTCTGTATATCATATTTATGCGAACAAAATGGACAATGGTGACGTTTAGTTCGAAACTAATGTCCAGGGTGCATGGCAGTCACCTTTAAGACTCAATGCTTCTTAGTGCAATCCTAACCAACTGAGCTGGGCTAACATTGCGATGCACAGGTCTACTCCTCGTCTAATTTAATAACCGCATAGCATTTCCACCCTTCTTAACAAAGCATTCCCAAGACAATTATCAGCATGCATGAATATTATTAATCTAAAATCCCCACTAGCATAAAGATGTTATCAAGAGTTCTTTAGTATTTCTGTTTACGACTATGCAAGCATGTAAAGTCAGCACATCGGTGTAAAGTCACCACATCGGGCGCAATTTCTGATCATAACATAAGACCATAAAATGGCTGTGTCGTACTTGGGATATGATAAAGGCAAACAAGACACTGGGAGCCTACTTTACTTGACATCCTTTGTCAACAGATCGATAAGTATCCAATATTCACACTTTATCATGAATATTCATGTTCGGCCTCTGACTTATGGGGCATTAATCAAATTCATTTGCCTTTTATTAATGGCATTATGCCATGTTACCCAGCCTAAGTGTATTGATACTGAGTTGGGCTAATTAGCGTTAGGGGGCGGATTTGTGGGTTGTACTACCGTGCCAGAGTGGTGTAGTTAAGTCAGTGTTTAATACATTTTGTGGACTAAAGGTTGGTGAAGCTATTTTTAACATATCCCAGTCAGAGCGCACCTGAACTATTAATCACATTTGGAGGAAAAATTATGTTATTCCTTCAGACAATCGATTCCGCCGGCGGTGATACTGACATCTACCATTAGTTTCTTCTTAATATATTTGTCCACTATTCTTAGATCAACCTAAAGCTATAGTTCTTAGTATCCACCCACTCATGTGCATATAGTTGACTATTCTTGCCCATGTAATTTTGAAATAACAAACCTGAAATGTAATCACGGTACGGTGTTGGTACTAAAAATAAGACCTTTTTCTCCTTGAGAAGTAATGACAAAATGAAAATTGTATGTATGCAGCCGATTTTCATTATAGCCTACTCAGAATCCATAGATAGTTTTCCGAAGCAAACAACAAAATATATAAATCATTGAAACCTCAAACTTGCGGTAAAGACTTTAGCGAACTTCCCTCGGCTCTCGAGTCTATAAATATCAGAGTTGTGCAGTGCAACTCTTTCCATTAGCGTAATATAATCCATTAACATACATCATTCCACAGAGCTGGAAAGGTCTGTGTTCATATAGTCCCATGCTCATTGGACTTCTCAAATTTCGTATGTCTTATACCCAGCAAGGCAATGCGATTTTTATTCTCTGTTGTAGGAAGCGGTTGCCATGCAGGATTTACCAGACTGTAGGCACCAAGTCTTCTATAAATGTCCCTATCCTGCAACACAACTGGTGATGGAACTGATGGCTAAATCGAAAGTTGGGTTGCCTTGGTGGATATGAGGTTTTACCTCTCAACATTTCTTTCATAAATCCTTACTACCTGATTCTGTGCTTGTGGACATTTTCTTAACATACATCATATATAAGAATTTTTATTTCCATCTTTCTTGATTTACAGTCACAAATATACCATAAAAATAATAATAGTAATGGGAAAAGGTAATTACTGTACTCCCGGCTATATACCTGACTACACAAGTCTTAGACTATGTCATTATGGAATATTTTACCTTCTTCTTCATTATGGAATATTTTACCTTCTTCTGAACTGCTCTTTTTTACAGTCAAGTATTGGATCATTTCATCCTAGAATTAACGACTGTCCCGGGGATTTGATTCAGACTGCACTTCTTTGATATACCCTGTTATTTCTAAATACAGTCTTCACGTTAACAGCGTACATACTGAAGGCTATTCAATATGTGATTCTGGATTATGATAGGGCTACCCTTAGTCTAATTCTCACTCACCCACACATATTTACTCGTTTAGAAATGTTTTAAACTTCTTTTTACGATCATGTTTACTAGGGTCAATGCCATTTGTAGGGGCAACAATAAACAAGGCATTTTTTTCAAAGAACTTACCTTGATGACAATAATGGTATCCATCATAAATGTATTCTATATGTATGCAGTCTTCTGTTTGTAATAACACTAAAATATCCCAACCGACAACATGACTTTTTAAAATAATGTGTAATAGTATTTATCTACCTTTTTATGGTGAAAGAAACATCCTTACAATACAATAGACTCATAATTAGTAAATTACAGGAATAATAGATTGATAAATCCATAATCCGTATTATTATGCACAGTGCAAAGATGTATGTCTATTAGTACACTGTACACACTATGTAATCCCATTGTGTGGGTGTATATTCGCGCCATATGACTAATACTCTGATACCATATGAACCGTTACTGAGCCCTGGAGCCAACCTAGATTGGATCTCATGCAATTCCTAGTCAATATTAGCCTATACACAATGATTAACTTGTATTCCCTGTCAGTTTCATCAAGAATGCTACTACTTAGTGTAGAATGTTGGAGTTTTACGTCAGTCATTGGAACCTGCTGGCTTGAGTAACACTGAAATTAAACTGCACGAATATTGCGCTCCTCCCAAGGTTCGTCTCATACTCGAGGGTCAAGGGTCACCAGCTGTAGACATTTGATGGTTTTCCACATGACTTTTTCTTGCCATTAATCAAAATGTTTTATAGGAGGAAAACAAGTTATTTAACTCAGATGATGCCTAAACAACTGCTATAAATGTTACGCCGATGTTAGATTGTTAACTAATGAGAGAAGCAGTTGTATTGTATCGGTTTATAGCATGATTGTTTGTTTATATAACTGGAGGCATAGCCCCCGGCACTGCACTGGGCATTTCTTGGCTTTGCCCAATTATGTAACATACTTAAAGATACGTTTTACTGACCACTGAGTTGCGCTGATCCTATTATTCTACCCTTTAGTCCCTCAGAGACTGAAGATTAATATGGCAGTTCACATTCTTCTGTTGTTTGGATCCCCAATTAAGGATTGAACTTAACATTAATGTCACAACTGACCTTCCACCTGTGTATCGAATGATTGGTAGATGACAAGATGGCTTAAGGCAATATCAATGTTCCATTTATTAACGGGGAGATGGATGGATGGCAGTGTGAGTGGGACAGCGGATCGATCATATGTATGCATGTATCATAGATCTGATCAAATTTTCAATATTGGGAGAGACCGATACTAATCATATCTCCTTTCGACGCCAGGTGTACCTGCTCGAACATATAAACATTTGCCTAATTGCTTTCAGCCTTTTCCTCTGTGCATACATGTGTTGTGTTTCACCGGCACTTGTTGTGCCAATCTATAAATAGTTGCACTAGTTAACGATTACTACAGGACGAGAGGTAGGGAGAGGAGATGGTGGAGAGGCGGCCCGCGCACTTTCCGCGCTGCCCCCTAGGACGTTATGACCGCTGGCCTGGTTATGGTTTTGTGTTGTGCGTGTAGTGGCAGTGTGCGCTCATTCACAGTCGCTTGAAGAGCGCGCCCGTCGAGGCTCGTTGTTGACGTGTGGACCGTGTCTAGTTGATCATGGTTTGTCTTGGTTTATCTTCACAGACTAATAACAACACTGCCGCAGCCGTCTCACCCACCCCTACCTCTGGCCTGCTTCAAAGCACCATGTCCATTGGACCCACCACTACCAGTACCGGCCATCTAGTTCACAACTCAGCTGCTAACCCCGCTGGCCATCCCGACCACTCACCCACCACCACTGCGCCCTTCCTTAGCGAGGTAAGTGCTAGAAACAAGCAACACAAACCAAAAGCCAGTTGTAGAATTCTCCTCCTCTCTGAGTCCCTCTCTCCCCTCCCTTCTCTCTCTCTCTCTCTTTCCCTGTATCTCTCTCCTTTGCACCACTATCACAGAGTCATATATTTCCACCATGAACCTCCCCAGACAGATGCTTCGTTCGCTGCCTTGACCGGGCCCCTGCCTCTCCCCTTACTCATCCATTGCTCTCTCTACATCTCTCTGCCATGCCTTCTACTACTTACATTGTATACAACTGAATGGTTAGGAGGAACGGAGGTGGAGGATCAGAGGTAGTAGCAGGTATAGCCCCTCGCGGTGTTATCGGCCGAGAAGCGCTCGAGGCTGGGATCCTAACGGACCCTGCGCTCTCCTTCTCCCGTTAGATAAACCCAATCATATATCCCCCCCCCCCCCCCCCGTAGATATGGATCACCCTTCTCTTCATTTGTATTGCTCACATCGTCCTTGCACTTTTAGTGATCAATCGCTCTTCTGCCAGCCCTCTGAACCTCAACTACCACCTGCCCCAGCCCCTCCCCCTCCACCCCGCCCCTCCCCCCACTACAGACATGCAAATACTCCCACCCCCTCCTCCTGTTCTTCTCCTGTGTCCAGTTGACATTACCGGGGTACCATCGTGTCGTGTCACGACACCAACATGTGAGGACACCGTGGAGAAGTACCGAGTACAAGTGTGGATACCAACACAGATCCCTGCCAGGCAAGACAGCGAGGCAACACGAAGAGCAACAGGAGATCGAGAAGGAGGAGGAGGAGGAGGAGGAGTTATTGTTGATAGTTATGTCTTTCACACTATGTGTAAACAAGGCCATGTGACGAGCATTTATTCGTGTTTGCATATATATTACAGCAGAACATACATACATCCTAGGCCATAGCCACGACAGCCCCGAGAACGTTTAATAACGCAGAGCAGCCTAAAGCCCCGAGAATTAAAGCCAGCAGAGCCTCTTGATGCTGAGATTCCTCCGCTCTAATGATTAAAGAGAGGATCAAATTACCAGCGATCGGGACCTCCGGGAAGGTCGCACTCTGGCGGACAAAACCAACAGCTGATCACCACCAGCGGGTCTGGCCCTGTCTCCGTAATACCTCATCAGGTCATTGTAGCTGTCACTTCCAGTCCCTCCATAGCCTAATACTAATCTACATGCCTCTGATAGCTTCTAAAGGCTCCCCCTATCAGCCTACCTAAACCATACCACCACCACCACCACCACCACCATCCTCCTGGCTTCTGCCCCTCTCACTCCTTCATCATGGTATGCACATATATTTTGGGTCACGCCACCAAAATGTGTACAATTAAATCCGGAATTTACTCCTTTTTTTCGATTCTAAATTTTAAAAAATGCAACTGAAATCCCAGGCATTGATGAGTATCTTCGGTCTTGTATCAAAGCTGAGGGTATATCATATTCTAATGTGAACATATGTGTTATCAACCTCAGTTTATTTTAAATAATTCTGCCACTATTTCAAACTTGAGAGTCGAATGGTACATATTCTGACGGCCTGAACCGTTTATATATATGTGATGAAACCACACTGGGAGAAGGACCGCTTGACTCCATATACTGTCAACTCTAGCAGTTACCACTCTAAGCAGACCTTTCTGGTAGCCACCTACTTAGGTGTAAGATTAACGCATTCATATACATACTTCATCTGCTGCCCCCCCCCCCCGTCGCCTCCTCCCCCTCCTACACACCTATACATAGATTTCACATGACGTCACCCAGTAGGCTGGGGTATCACAGTGGCCGCCATCTCTCGGGTCAAGGCTACCATTGCCGTCTACGGCGCGGTTATCAAAACAAAGTTGATAAACCTCACAAGAGTAGATACTTGGGTAATACTACACTAAAGGCAGATTATCTAACCTATTATGAAGGTATTGTTGAGGCAGATTAAAACTGGTAAAGGTTAAAACAGCCAGAAAACGGTATTTTCAAGTATCGCAGCATACATAGGCATCTAACTGGACCCCAGACATGGCGAGGGCCGTGAGCTGCCGTGACGTCAGTGAAATCTATGTATAGAACCAGTACCTGTCCGCCAGCCATGCATGTGGGCATTAAACCATCTGCCCTGTCCTGATAGCAATATCATTGTTCCGATAACACGATAAGGACCCCCTGATCGCTGCTTATTCACACTCAAGCTGTCAGCGCACGAGCCAGCTCCCTGTCCGAGGCGGGGGTGAAAAAATTATGGACACTCCAATTTGTTACACCTTTAATGAGGAGATCAAAGGTTGATGGTGTCACCTTTGGGTATTCACACCTGGAGGAGGTCTCACAACCCACCTGGATGGCTCTAGTGGTAGGATGACACCTGTAAACGACCCCCTGGAGCATCAAAGACTTTCACCACCTGTCCCTCCTGTGTCTTTACTCAAGGATTCTTGCTGTCTCAATAAATACCTCTTTGACCCTGCCCAAATGCCCATATGCATTGTGATGCATGCAATATGGTGGTCTAATAATGATAAAAATCGATGTATAGGGGTGAATTTATTGGTATTGTTTGCTAGCTAAATTTGCTGTTATTAGGAAACATGGACATGTTTACTCTTGGCCTAGGTGCATGTAATCGATGCATGATTTATTGTAATCATTACGAGTGAACATTGATTATTGCTCTCATATACTTACTACGCTATTCTACGACACCCTACACCGGTACATTGCCATATCCAAAACACTGAAACACGCTAGATGTTTGCCGCTTCGATTCCATTACTCATTGAATAAACAATGCCTTAGTTCCATGTTTGCTTCGTAGAAGCGTTTTAATAATTAATTAACTCAATTAAAATGAAAGCTTGCTTTTGATCTGATAAAATTTGACTTTAGGTAAAAATGTTAGATGCCAATCTCATTAGTTAATTTGATTCTCGATAATCCAGTGGGTTATGGTGGATTTTAATGAGTGATTTCTTCGAAAGAAGGGAAAAAAATGTTTTAATTTCACTCACACCTAATATCAAAGCAATTAAACATGCAGATATCCTGCCAGCCCAAGTCATATTTACTAAGGCTCGTAATACATAATTAAGGTCAGAATAATATTCTCTCACTCGTGTTGCTTGCACAAATATTTGTCTAATAGCTTCATAACCTTAAAACTCTTTCCTATAATGGCTTGTCTCCCCCGAGTAATGCTTACAATTTTCAAGGTTCTATCTAATCCGGCCACATTCGTCCATAATCCAGTTTATGGGTTTGCTGTGCATAAAATCCAGGTACACTGATAAAAACTGGTTTTGTTGACCTGTAATACATCGCAGGATAACATGAGCTCATGCCTGAACTTTTAAGGTGCAGCAATTTTAGATTCATCGTGCCGCCATTCAGTTTCACTCCATTAGCCTCTGAATTGAAACGTCGGTGCCCGACGGCGTGAATTAGGGAAAATTGTGAAAGCCAGAGACGCCTGCCCTATCATTAACATATCTCTGACAAATTAGCTTCTTTAGTGAATTGATCATGTGCATACATGTTAGTTATTAGGCATATTAGGCGCTTTCTCGTATCTATTTATAAATGTGCACTCGCCTACGTATATGTTTTCCTTACATGTTAATACTGGCTCCACATAGGATCAGTATCGTGTTAGGTAAACGAAACACAACTTATATTTGGTTTGCGTTATGTGACGCATTATTATTGCTGTTACCGCAAACAGTGCAATATGATATTCTACTCCTTGACTAGTTTTGTTGCGGACTGTGCCTGTGGCAAAACACGAACGCATGCATATTTTTTGTCTTAAGTTTTGTGGATAAATTATCCTGCTAAAACTGCTTATTATTAGTTCAAAAACCTATGTTTATATGTGTATAGAGAGGTAGAGATGTTGATGGCATTGCATCCTTGAGATATTGCTATGCACGAATTTTCCCGAGGACTTGAGCATACGATAATGGAAATTTAATCGCTCCTATCCGACCATCTCTACTCTAGAATTCTTATTTGAAACTCAACCCGGGCAACAAATTTGAAACTAAATCCCACTCTGCATGCATGGATAGCCTATTAATGTATATCCATATCGCCTAAAGCACTATGGGGGATATTAATTTTATATTAGTAGAACTGATATCATCACTGGGTGTGTTGGCGAGTATTCAAACAACAACATACTGTCTTCCCTGATGAATTTAATAGTTGGGCGGTATTGACCCCCATACTTATGTTGTCCTGCACCTACCTCTATAAGAACTAGCTTGCCTTTTATATCACGTTGGAATCTGTCCATCGGAATCGGACACTGAGTAATGAATAAATATTTTATTCGAATGGCAGGCTTTTATCCATGCTTGGCAAGATGAGCCAAATCCCTTATGGTCTGTCAACGAGCAGAGGAATGGGTTGTTGGTATAAAGAGAAGTAATGCCGTTAATAAGGTTCATTTGGGGAACTAGGTCGGGGGAGCAGATGAATTGTACGCCCATAATGCCTGAATTAATTGACGGGTTGCTTAAGTCGGGAGGCCAGGAGGGAGGGAGGGGCTTGTTGAAGAGGGGAGGGGTGAAGCCTATAGCACCCCCCCCCCACACACACACACACCCGGTATCCCATGCATCCCATCTCCTGTGACATCTACTGCCTAGCAACCACTTACCTGTTTCCATGGTGATTGGTTGTTTCCAATTCTGATTGGCTAGCGGAGCCTATATGGGGTTGTTTTCTCACGGGTATAGCTTTGGGGGCCTGGGTATGAATATATAACCAATATTGATCGCAATCGCCGTGCTGTGAAATGAACACCCCCTGTTTGCTTCTTAGAAATTTGACATGATTATTATTCTCCACTGTCTGTCTGGCTTGGACCCCCTCCCACTCCCCTCCCTACAAACACCCCCCCCCCCCCGCTCTTATTTCCCTGCTCTGTCTCCGACACTAAACATGGCTTCTACAATTATAAGTATAAGAACAACAAGGCTGCCTAATAGTTGGCACGTGCCCCCTTTAGTGATGTATTCACAAGAGCGACTCTCACCCTGACCTACTTATTACATGAAGAGGTTTTCTCGTTTTATGAGGGAAATTAATGTGCCAGTGGTGATGTTGGCACAGTGCCGTAAATTTGGTTATTCTGGGGGAAAATAAGTATTAATTCTATTTCCACCCCGTGAGGCATTCATTGATTTGCGTACGAGTTGACATTTGGAAAAAATATTCATGTCCGGGATTTCTATTATGAAATATTTTTTGGGGTTTTATATCACCAATTTATCATTCGTTATGTATTACTATGTCCATATATGATATCGAATATCCAAATCAACAAGGGAATTTTAAAAAGAACTGAAATGATTAAATGACAAAAAAAATCATATTAATATCATCACTGGTTATATTTATGTGAACGTATGTATAGGATGCGATTAATTGACATAGAGTTTGTATTCAAACGCTTGTTTTCATATTTGATGTAGGTTTCCAAGAAACACCCTCCACAAGTATCGAAACAAGCGAAAGAACAAACCGAACCTTTCTCAATGTCCCAGTTTATTTATATGAATAGAAATAACCAAGATAGAACCGGTACTTATCGATTTCCATTGTCATAAACTGGCTTGCTTTGTATATTGTATTGTCTGCGAGGCAAGCGGCCTTTCCTTCAGTAAAGCATTGTTGTTTGTCATTTGTGCTTGTTCCTCATTGGAAGGAACATTATTTTGGAAGTATCCACTTCTGTGTGCGTAATAGAGATTTCTGGAATGGCAGGGGAAGCTATATTCTGAAAGTAATTTCCAGGAATGCATTGTCCTCATGACTAGTGTCTTGGAATGGCTCCAGTAATTGTATTCTAGTCATCTAGTCAAGGCAGTTTGTGATTGAGCATAGATCCTGCCCTCTATTTTAGATCGGCTTAGGATATAGGAATGTGACATGGGTTTCAAATAACTGCATATTGGCAAATAGAGATGGGAAAGATAAATGCTTAGTTTAGATAAAGCCATAGAGCTCAAGAGATGTTGCCCGCAAAAATAATGAACCAATCTCAAATCTAATCTCATTGACTAACATGCATACACTGAATCTTTTTTCCAATGTTGGTCACGTTGTTCATCATTCATGACTGCGACGACCTTAACTCGACAGTCTCTTCCTTAAGTCATTATAAAGTGAGGCAAAAAACTGGCCACTGGTTTAGTTGGCATGTCATATTTCCAAATACAGGTACCGTATCAGCATTTATAGCATTGCTTTGCAAGTAAGTCTTGTGTGTTTTCCCTGATATTGTCAGAGCTGTTGACAGTCTATGATTACGCTACTTTCACTTGTACTCATGTTAAGAACATTCGTGAACATGAGTGAACAATATTGTGGTTTCTCTATAATACTAAAACCATACGTCCAACAATTGCAAGCTTATACATAGCAAGGGAATCAAGTTTAGAACGGACGGTAGAACTTTGTGGGCATTATTGCTTTAGCTCTCCTAAACAAACAGCAGATTAATTCTGCCATTAAGTAAGCACCAGCCCGTGCGTCGACTACGGGCTAAAAGGTATACATATATATGGGTCAGTTCATCAAGTTATGTACAATTGCTGTTCACAAACATAAATCAAAAATAGCATAATTTATATATGATGCAGAGGCTGAAAACTTGGTCTCAAAAATGGTCTCACTTTGTATTTGATTGAAAATACAACATTATATTCCCAATATTTCAGTTTAATCCTGTACGTTTTGAACATTTCTTTTAACTGATTAATAGGTCATATTGTACATATTGTGACGACTTCATCCATATGCTGGACTTTTATATTATAGATTGCGTTCATATTAATTAAACATGGAACACATTCTCAAATATCCTCGAAGCCACATCGTGTGCGAAAAATGCCATTGTTATAATCTTGACGACTCACTCGATACCAAACTCTGATTAGGAAATTAACGATGTGATCATTCATCTTATGAATGCAAGTCGCCAATGATAATAATTTCCTCTGATAGTCAACGATTTCCCTGGGAAAATTGACTTGGGTCTTGAGCCAGAATTATGATTTTATTTGCGCTCTCGGGATGATGTCAGAAAACTCAGCGTTTCTAATATAGTGTGCCTACTCAATATTAGGATCGATAATGGGACGGATAAAGCTATTCATCGCATGTTATCCACAAATAGTATGTCACGTAAGTTAAAGGAAATGGGATTATCTTGACGCGAGGCCAAACTTATTATACAAGGTGTTAACAGAAACGTTCGCTTCGGTTTTCTGTTTTCATCGTGACTAGAAATTAATCTTGGCGTAACGCAATTATTGGAGGCCAGCGCGCTACCCGAATGACTTATGTATGAGGAGCCATAATAAAAAATCCTTCGGCCTGCTCCTATATATGCAAGTTTCCCAAATAGTTTGGAATAATCTGGGGAAAATGTATTATTCACGAAGCTAATTTACAAGAAACAACTGGCTTACAAATCACTGTATATGCACAATGATATTGAGAATTTGCATTGGATAGTGTGACTGTGAATGGTGCAAAATCAGAGATCATACATGGCAATATTTTGTTCTGTTTCTCTAACGTATTTGTCATTATATAGGCTTGTATTTCTGGTTTATATCTTGCGAAGGATTTGGAATGAGACATTTGTTCTGAAAATAGTTAAACCGACCGAATTATAGTTCCATATTGGTGCCACCTTAAATTACCATTCTTAGTTCCCACTTAACCTGCTCTATAGTCTCTAATCCAGTAGCACAAGTCTGATAGAGATATCTCTGTGTAAGGGGTTGACTATGTTTACCGGCCCCCTTATCACTCGGGGGGTGCATTGGTATTATGTGTATTAAAATCCAGATTTGAGTTAGCGTTTTCGCTTTCTCGTACGTGCTTTTTTCAATTAGGCTATATTTTCTTTAATGAATTTGGCATGGGCTCCCTTTCCTTTCAAGTTCCACCCGCCCAGCTGTAGGAAAAGGCTTAATTGGTGTTGGTATTGGATACACACCAGGCTATCAATTGCTATCACCCCAATATCGATTAATCTGTATTTATCATCCAATAGGTGTATTAATTTACCAGGAAAATACATACATAGCATCGGTTTCTTTTACTGGTATGCAGTGCAAATCGAACCGTTCCTTAATGGCATGTTTGGTCAGTCGATACTGAAACGGAACCTGTTGGAGGGCACTATATTATATGAGTGACTGGCCAGCCAGAAATAATGGCTTGGCCTCAGCCAGGGACAAGATATCTGTGTTAGACTGACCCTCCCTCAGCGGGCCCGAGTGGCCACGAGCGCCGAATCGATGCTCCGACTTGCGCCGTAAACACTCTCCATCGGAACACTCCCTGGGATCCATTATAATCCTGCATCCCACCACTCTAACCAGATAATATCCCTACTTTTGATAATTTACAGCTACCCAGCGAAGAATACAGTGCGGGGATAATGTAATCTTAATGGTGCTGTTTCATGATTATGGATGATCGAGTCCATTAAAAAAGATGGTTTTATTTGAATCTTTTATCAGATGGACTATTATAGCGCACAGCGGAGTACACAAAAATGGCATGTTCTATACCCGGAGTAGTTCGACGGAGACGCGATGCTTTGATGTCTTCTGAGTCACAAGAAAACATAAAACATTAATGCCCCTGAAAGGATTTCCTTGATGGCCAGAGACTTTGAAAGGGTCATGTGATACACACTCTTATGATGACGTTATTCATAAAACGGGTCACGTGATACGCAAAGTATGATGACGTCTGTGTATTTACATCAAACGAAATGTCAGAGGAGGAAGAGACGAAACTGATATCACCCCTTCCGCGAGTATATCTCGAAATCGGATTTCTTTGCTAGGGAATGGTCAGATTCAGATATTGTTTCTTCTTGAGATTCTCAAAGGCCTAGATGCATGCATAGATATACTAAGACGCATATATAATATGCACACAACATTACTATTTTTTAAATAATTGTTACGTAATAGTGTTATTTCTAAAAGTTAGAAAGATAAAAACTTACAGTTAATTCTAAGAATAGATTTTACAAATCATTTTTATGGCAGGTCAATGATTCATGAGCTTTTAATCATATTTCTAATCATGATTGATCATATTTCTAATCAAGAAATATATGCTTTTAGCGACTTTTCACTTTCTGTTGGCAGATGTCATTTTAAGTACTCTGACTGCTATTGCAGTATTGGGCTTTCAATAAAATACCGATCCATCTGAAGGACTCATTCTAGGATAATCCCCCTTTCCCATGCACTACCCCCAACGATGCCATTTATCGTGACACATCTTTTATGAGTGGCTTGGCGATTATGAATCTCATAATGAACGTTTTCTTTATTTTACACTTTTTCATCGGACTTTTAGAAGCAGAGGTTACTTTTTTGCAGTTAGTCAGGGGCCGTATTTATTGTAGGTTGCGACAATAGAACCAGCTGTCGTCGGCTTGTCTTTGTTGATCTACATTGTCTCTCAGCCCCCGGGGATAATTTATATCAATATGGGCCGGTATGCACTCGCTGAAAACAATACACTCCACCGCCAGAGATTGACAAGTGATGATTTCTCATTAACGATTCCTGGTTTTGTCCAAATAAGCTCTGGGACTCGCTATCAGCCATATGGTATTGGCCCTCTTGCTATTGCGCTATAATTGCTAAGATATAATATGAGATAATCTCCCAGGAATAGTAAAACATCTAAACGTAGATTTATCTTGCCTCTGTCTCCTGTCGCTACGTCAGAGCCATTATGCCCAACGCTTTTAGCCATTCATGGGTAGCGATACATTCCTATTTGTTGGAATTTACTTGACAGCAAGAATGATCTTTGTCATGGAAACATGTTAGACCGCGCGTCACTTATAAACAATGTTAAGAATCATGTCACAGGAGGTCGGGAAATGTTACATATAAATATATATACATCGTTGATTGACATGCAAACGTTCAGTTTTGGCTCGTTGTGTGTTTTTTGTGAACAAAAGATAGTTATTGTCTATCACTCGTTTCCGACCTTTACCTCTTGAGACAATTTATGTGCTGGCCTTCCCTGGTCCTTCCAGTCTCGTTGGCTGAATAGAATATAGATGAAATTCATTCTCTCTCCCCCCGCAAATTCCTTTCCTATGTTAGCTCTATACGTGACCACAATAGACATCTGTATTGGTGATAAAGTATATAATTTATTTGATTTATGTACATATATATATATCTAGCAAAATGTTGAGTCATTCCTTGTCCTTAATCTAATGTCCCTACATAATGTTTGCTTTCCATTGGCCTTGCTCTATTTTATCGGACAATGCACGCCCACTGGGTTATCAAAGGCTGGCAAAGATGTAAAAGAGGTACTGTACAATCCCGTTAGCATGTTTCCCCTCTCGCCCTTGATATAAACTCGAGTAAATATATATAAACAAATATTGTTTCTTGCTATTCCACAAGGTAGAGGGGAAAACATGTTTCATTAACAAGTAAACAAAGGATTCTTGGATCGGCGGGAATCCACTGGTATATAAACCCCAAGATGCACCAGATTGTCAGTCAGTAAAAGCAACCTGTCCCCCCCCCCCCCGACTACCACACACACACACCTCATTTTTATTTAAAATTGCTATTGAGTATAGACAGTGTGTTCCTTATACCATCGGCATGTTTCCGACTGTTCCTAAAGTAAACAATACCAATGTCACACTTCGATTTATAGATCTACATTAGCCGAGACAGTGTTGGTGTACAATGTACAGGCAGGAAAATGCGCCTTGCACGTCGTATCCCTTTGCCACTCACATAAAATTCCCATTAATTCGCCTTTAATGTAAAATGATTAATTATCAAATTGATGGGAGGAGTATTCCGCACAGCTTTGGTGGCCAAGTAATCATCCCGTTGGCATGGTTACCGTAGCATCAACCGATACTCCAAGATTCTTGTCATGACCCTGCAATGATATCCGGATCATGCAAATGGAGCATGTAGAAGATACAGATCAAACATTTACCCTTATAAGCCTCAAGTCTTCAACCGTTTATAAATAGGAAAGAGCTGATACAACTCCTCCAGCGTGTCAGCATGTGAGTTTGCGCCTTTTGAAGGCTATATGTATACACGTGGATATTCTGTTTTGACATCCAGGAGAAGGTATTTCTATTATTGCCTTTCTGTCAAATAACAAGGACAGACTTGGCTTCTTTGAACCCGTATGAGGACAAAGCTGAACCAACCAACGTAACGCGAATTGCGCAGATCTTTTCCCCCATAGTAGTATATAATCGGGGAATTGGAGATGGCAATGATATAGTGTGTCTGCCTACTTGATATGGTTTAATTCTTTCCTGTATCGTGCCTCTCAATAATCGATCATCTATTTTGATTAAGTGCCTTTTGTACTGATGGATTGTAGCCATTACCGAATGTACCCCATTGAATCGAGGCATCAGTTCCCTTCTATGAGAGAGTAATGTATTTTTACGAGCGCATGCTTCGTACTTATCACATTTTATTTCCCGATAATAGGACATTCCATGTAAAACCTGATTCAGAATTATTCGTCTAAAACATGCCATCCATAAGCCGTTTTTTATCGGTGGGTGTTAAATCCCTAAAGCTGATATTTGATGGTAAAAATGTCCCCCCTTATCCTAAATCCAAGTAAGGAATGAGCTAGTACACCTTACACAAGCTGTTGTTGCTCTATCCTGACAGATGTACACACTCCTCTTGATTTCCCAATGTAGCCACATCCTCCCCTTACCCATATCTACCTTCAGCGGGCCCTGCACACGACCCCGATTCCATCTAGGTCGGAGGTCAAGGTCTTTTAAGGTCGTAGAGACGCCAATAAACGTTCTGTATGAGCCTATCCCCACTGAGTCTCCCCTCAGTAGTAGAAAATGATCCCCTGGGATTATCCTCTCTGGGGTTAGTAGTATTGGAATCCCAACATTAGTACATCTTAAGACCCTTAAAATATTTTGCACTGTGACCTAATTCTGGTTGTATGTTGAAGGAGAAAGAGGACTTACCCTCTTCTCCCCTCGTCTCCTCCCTTCTTCCCCTCTCTTCTTCGGTCTGCTGCTCCCATCTTCTCCTCTCTGCTCCCCTATATTCTTCTCTCTTCTCTTCCCTGCTCTCCCCTTCTCCTCCCTTATATATTCGTTCTGCTCCCCTATTCTTCTCTTCTCCGTCCCTCCACTCCTCTCGTCTCTGTTCTCTCTGCTCCTCTATTCACCTTTCTTCTCTTCGCTCTCCTCCTCTCTTGTCCTCTTTACTTCTTTCTTCTCTTCTCTCTTCTCTCTTCTCTCTTCTCTCTTCTCTCTCCTCTCTCCTCTCTCCTTTCTTCCTGTTCGGAAGTATGCTCCTGCTCTGACATAACGGCCTCCACTGGATTAACCTAGTAATACAGAGATGGAGTGGTCGGTAAGCTGTCATGGGACTGATCCATTCCAAAGTTGGTTAATCCCCCCTGTGAATGATGAATGATACCACCATATTAAATTGGTATCATTTGCATGCGCAATACAATATTCATTCTTCATTCCGAATACACGATGATATATGTAGGTGTTCTGACAGACTCTTATTCATTAATATGCATCTTTTCTTCCTCAGATCATTATGGATTCATATATGGTGTATAATATTAATGAATGGATCTGTCCTCGATTATTCGTTTGTTTCCAGCTCTATATACACGTGTATACCAAGCTGTACATTGAATTGGATATTGTACACATTGTAACTTTAAGTGTATGGTAGTTTTATTTCCCAAATCAAAACTTACAGATAGAATATATATGACTTCGCCGATGGTGAAGTAGATTTATTGCAACTAAATGATGAATCGCGAGTGTTTCGCGACACATTCCTCGTCAACCCCTCGCTCCAGGCAAAGGTGAAACTGAAATATTATATTCTCATTCCTTCACTGAGTGCTCGGCGATGCCACTACATCAAAAGACATTGCCGGTGATTAGTAGTGAGTACATCCCTAAGTGACAGCTCTTCTGGCGATTCCGACCCCGCGAACACTTTCTCCAGCCTTTTAGATAAGAGCTAGAACGATTGTACATACGAGGGAACAAAGGGAAAAAAACCTTCCAATTCACTGATGAATTGAATATAAAGGATAAGTGATGGAATGTTTCATTTTTATCCTGGGTATTTCTTGATATATGAATCCCATGCAATGTCTAAAGTCACTGCCCGCGTTGTCCTGAAACAATCGGGTTCAAAAGGTGTCTGGTTGATTAAAGGTAACAGAAGTACCAACCTGTTATTACAGTTATATCTTTGACAGACACAGCTTTTTTATCCATCCAATTTTATTTTTTTTAAATTGTTAGTGGAAATTGGACATTTGGCCAGTTACATGGCATATATACTCCCATACTTGAAGTAGATTGTGCAATAGAAATGAAATAAAAACTCGCCATTTTTATCCGAATAGAATATTGGCCCTATGTATATGGACATGTTTGATAAGGGCAAAATATGATGATTCTAACGGGGCTGAATGGGCCTGGCTTAATTCCATTAGACAGATGTGGTATGACTAAGGTTTCCTCATCATTGTGACAGTGACGGATTGTTTGGATGGGTCCTTCCTTATTCCACTTCTACCCCATTCTCCGTACAACCCCCAACCCATAAGCCCGATAAAAGTTGATTCCCTGTCCCTCTCTGGGAGGGGGTTTCTTATCATTAGCCCGCACGATAAAAGGGGATCTCTTGGGACTACTTCACTATCTTCTGTGTAAAGGCTAATCGTCATCTGTTTTCAATGTATTTTTATCTTGCCCCTATTTTACCCATGGATCGACTTGAGTAAATAAAAACATCTACCCTATCTTCGTAGCCCTACAGGTTACTTAGAGGGATGTCTTCCTATAGATAAGAATACATAATATCATAATATTTGCTATTGCCGCATTTTCTCCGTAGCATAATCGATCGAGGTTAGAATAATAGATGCCATTTTTCAGACTAATCTTAATTAAAAGATTAGTCTTGGGCAGATTTAATTGGTCGGCGCTCGTTTTATCATGAGGACCCATTGCATCAATAATGGACGATTACAATTGCTTTCATTCATCATTCAGTGTCTTTAGGCAAAAGGTGTGAATTTGACTTCATGTCTCTCTCTCTCTCTCTCTCTCTCTCTCTCTCTCTCTCTCTCTCTCTCTCTCTCTCTCTCTCTCTCTCTCTCTCTGTCTCTCTCTCTATCCGCTCTCTTCGTCTCTCTAACTCTAATACTGCACTCTCCCCCTAGCTATTACCATTCCCCTCTCAAGCGCCTCTTGTATTTAAAAAATGGAGTAGTATATGGATATCGCGCTGTCTGTAGGGGGAACTTATACATGTGTATATGGACCCCGTTGAGGGCCAACACCCATTTGTATACTGCGAACAGTCAAGAGTAGGCTCGAGAATATTGAGCAAATCGTTCCCCTTGTACATACAGCGTATTGCGTTGGTGATGCCCTACTGGCAGATGGTGTTCTGGTGGAGAGTCAACTGCTGACCTCTCCCTGTCAAACCCACTCCATCAAGGCAACATACTCAATCATAGAAATGGGCCCATCTTACTATGAATGTAACAGGCCAGTCCAGCCACGGGCCCCCTACTCTTATTGCTTTGTAATAACGCTGCAGGAAGAATCCTCCAAATGCCTCGTTGCAATCTCCTCTCCTTTTTTTCCAAGGCATACATATATATCTGCTGAAAATGAAAGCTTTTGCGAGTGGGGAAAAAAGAGTATTCTAGACAAAAAGACGTGTCCAGCATGGCTTAGACAATCATTGAGATTTTAATAAAATGTTTGCCTAGCCTGTCTTTCTATTGGTATGTGATCATGTTCAAAATCTGAAGATGTGCCAAGTCTGAAGTGTCAATCAACATCATATTTCCATATGTATAGCTGCACAATATCTGTCACGCTAGATTATTTACTAGATCACTGTTTATGCCAATACATTTAGCTCTGTCTCGCTCTATTGACATTATTCTCTGTCGTCCTAATTAGAATCGGCGATAAAATGAGAAGAGAAACAGGACAAAAAGAACATCGCCGCTGCCTATATTCATGTTTTGTTGACGAACATGTATATTGCTTTAACATCGCCATTGACATGACGTGGGAATTGCCTTAGTTTATATTGTGTTCGTAGGCTGTGTTTGTTTTTCTTCTCCTCCTCCTACCGTGGAGCGTGCTGAATGGGTGTTCAATTGTTTAGCCTGTATCTTCATGAAAGGGACGCTGCCATGTCGAAGTTGCCGCCCCGAATTTAATACTAATGCATCACCTCGCTGTCAGAGGGGCTTTTAACGGCCGTCATGCGGCTCTATGAAAGCCCTTATTCATCACTGTAATGGGTATTGAAATACGCCAGAATATAAGTCAGCACTAGAAGGAGTAGTAGTGGCTGGTTATCATAACCCTCCCTGGATCTATCTACCAAAATGTTCCTAATTATTGGGGAATTTGACTAATGGGCTTATTAGGAGGTATTAATCTGGATCTGGATAAAACCCTGCATCTATACGAGGTGCTCGGAGCTGAGGAAGTGCGATCCCCAGTTGTGGTTGCTTTACTTTGAGATTTATTATCCCGGTGGAAGCATCTTGTGGAATTGCCGAGATAAACATTGCTGTTTTTATCCATCTTTACCAATTGCTGAAAACGTTTATATAAATGTGTGAGTGTTTAAACTCATATCCAGTCATTGAGTGTATGATATAGAGGCGTGTTCTCTGTCGATTTATATATACCATCGGCTGTAGGAGAGTTGGAAGAAGAGACCTTTGGCATATCTTTGAACATATTGATTTATCATAATTCAACGCGCAGCCTTGCCCGTCGGGGGAATGGTAATGGAGGTACATGTATTCCATTACGGGGGATCTAATCTAAATGGGACTACATGTGCTTCAATGACATGCAGACCCTCGGGGAGTTTTAATGTATCCATAAAGATATCGAGTTTAAAAGGCATGTCCTAGACAGGATCATACTATATTTCCTCCAGATAAGTCCCCTCTTTTTATCCAGGTAATTTACATTGGTATAAATTCGGCGTTATCTTGGCTCGTGCCAAAGCAAGGTAATGGTCAATGGGACCTTACAATGGCGATTATTCATGGCAGAATATACCAGCCTTGTATTTACCTATCACTTATTTCTTGTCATAAATCGACAAACTTCCCACATGTCATTGAATATCTCCCTGACTTTTTCTATCTCCTCGTAAATGCAATATCTTAAGAACCCCACTGAAAAGGCGAACTTAGGAACTATCGCCCCAGAGGTATCTCAAGAGATTGGTGGATAGTATTGAGGTCTATAATAGAACATTTGAGACTGGACAAAGGCGAGGTTTTCTTAGTTTTGCTCGGCTAGGTGATGACTATAGGAAGAGGTGTCTTGCTTTTCATGCCATGTGGCCTTCATCAGAGGCCTAGAAGCTTTGAGGAACGGTTGCCTATTGTTGGTGGCATCGTTTAATGTCAGTATCTATTTGACTGGGCCCTGGGTGGACGAAAAGCCTATTGGTAGAGACGGGAAGAGTCGCTCCCCTTTTCCTCATCACATGAGGACCTGCTCACTTGCAATGGAATAGGGGAGCCGGGTACTAATATTAGCAATTGATGTTTGTGAAACGATGCCTTGCCGAGATCAAAGAGCGATCAGAACCAGCTTCTTTTGAGCGTTTGACAGTCGGAGAAAAGATACATTGATGATGGTAGATGATTTAGACCAGGAATATTTCACCGCTATTGGTTCCTCTGACCTTAAAGCGACCGGGGGAAAATGAAAGAGATGGTAGAAATCGGGATATTGATCGATAGTTTTGAGGAATGGCATATATATGGTTTATTGATATTTCTGACAATAGCCGCATAGTGCTGGTTGTAACACAGCAATGCATATGGCTTGTCCCCCCAGCAATATGTTATCTTTTTCCTCTAGATTGAATTGCCTCTTCACAAATATCCTGCCTTTATAAATAATTGGCAGAGTCCTTTGCCTCAGTAGTATTCTTGCTTTCTGCTTGTCACTCTAAGAAATTGAGTTTTTCTTTTATTTAGCAATGCTATACATAAAAATTGTGATTATCTTTATAGCAAGAACTGCATGCTTACATAGACAGTTTCTGCAGAACATTACTCTAATGACATTTGTACATATATATTGTATTTGCTTTACATAAAAGAGTAAATTGAATTGGTGAGAGACAATTGCTTTTAGAAGTTACTATCTAATTGGGTGGGTAGATGCGGCTTCTGCTGGGTACGCACTTTTTCTATGTATAAATACCTCTTCACGGACTTAAAAGTAGAAGTATTTGTTAATCCACAGAACTATTTTCCATTTACATACAAAACACAATAATTTATCATGATGCTATAACACTACAGTGCGGATTAGCAATTGGATTTTTTTCTCTGATGTGAAATAGGAAAAATGCTGGCCTTTTGGGAGCACCTTGCTCTCCCTCTTATACATTGTCATTTTCTGAAGCCGGTATGAAAATTCCTCTTGGAAGTCATCCATCTTATCGATTGCTTTACCGAGCTGAGACTGATATATGTACATACGATGAAGCATACCAGTGAATTATTCACCGAAACAGACCCCGTTTATCGCGGGCTCCTCCATGGCAAGGAAGGTGCTTGGTGCTGTGCTACTGCTATAATCCAAATTTAGATTCCTATGAATATCTCAAGTTAATAAATGCACATACGCATTAACTTTTTGGGGGTGTATCGGGAGACGGGGTGGTATATTGAATGTGTATTTACTCGGTATATATATATGTATATATCTGTGTTAGGAGCAGGCTTTTCTATTGATCGGGGCATAATAGTAAAGAAAGTGAACTGAAGAGAGGATTGGGGAGAAGGGAGAGAGAGACAGAAATACAGACAGTTATAGAGAAGGGGGAGAGAGAAAAGAGACAGACTGACAGCCCTTCCCGATTTAATTGCACTGATCTCCCTCTCTTTTAAGAAGTGTCTGGAAGTACTTAAAGAAATAATTCATAAGAAATATTTTGCATGACATTCAGCACTGGTTTTTGAATGTATCAAAATGAGTGGGTACTTTTTGGGAAGATGTTTTCATGCCGCCTTGCACGAGGAAGGTTTTTACGCGTTAAATGCCTCTCGTTTAGGGAGATGTCTTACAAAGGAGTGGTTTCAGTTGCGGGCTTGTGTAATAAAACACGCGTTCAATACTGACCACAAGAGGTAATGGCGTGCAAGAATAACTGCGATAAGAATCAAGTCCTTTTAATTAATCTCTTAAAGGCAACATATTGAATGCTTGCGAGAATGTAGCCTTGATATAATGCAGTTCATATTTGAGAGTTCATATGAATTATTTAAGGAGGAGAGTATCCGAATACATGTTTACATCAATTATTTCTCCTATTTTAAATACCACATTCACCCAAGGGATTCAGTTGTGAAGCTCGAGGATAACCGAACACTTCCAACCAGGAGGGGATAGCGGTTGGGAATGGGTCTTGGTCTTGGGCTTTTATTCGCCCTCAAGCACCAAGATAAATTGTCAGCATTCCATTTGTCACCGGTTTCGATCTGCTGTGCCAATTTCACAAGATTGGATTTTCTTATTAATTCACTTTGAATGACGATGTCCAGTGGACCTAGGCCGCTTTCATTATAAAAGCGCTGGTCAATAACTACCAGATACTGACAGATAGGGTTTATAATAACCCAGCCCGACGAGGAGCTGGCTACAGAGCTGGCCATTCCTTCCCTCTCTCTCCGTCCTTTCTGAGTTGCTCCAACAGAGTGGCTGAGAGCAGATAGACTCCCACTCTCCTCTCATGCTTGAGCTACTTTTCCACCTTTCTTATCGCAGATGGGGTTTGCTGGAGTGGGCCCATGCACGATTGAATCTGATACTGTCATGGACACACGCCGATGTCCGTTATAGGCTCCTGTAAGAGGCCTAAATGCAATCTATGAATGTCTTTCTGGCGTGCTTTAAAGACCAATGGTTCAGTGAGAGGATAAGTTATGTTGTGTTGGCGGGGTGATAAACTTATTGCCATCAACAGAAGGTGTGTGATGGATGTGTTTTTCACAGATTCTCCAATTGATATTAATGCCAGTCTCTGAAGGACATCAGATATAGGTAAGATGTCTGTCACTCCTAGATTAAAGGCAAGGTCTTGGAGTTGCATCTTGATACTAATACGGCCTTTGATGATTGCGTATAATCTATGTCATCTTCACATCTTAAGGCTGCATTCCCAGACAGTGCTATCCAAACATTTTCAATTTCATCAAGGATTCCCTAAGTTTAAGAAGATGAAAGGAAGCCATATTGAAACTATATAGTTAGATGCTGCTGTACTACCAAACTGAATAATTGGAAGATGGTTTTGTTATACACTATGACATAACAGGCCAAAATCCTTTAATATACTATCTTGGTCACTTTCGGATGAGTTATGAATTCGAAGATGGACGGAAATTAGCTAGGATTGCAGCTTTAATGGTCCAATTTGGGAATATTTTCATTTCAATTCTTCCAGCCTTCCATTTCTGGCAGCCCTACCTACACAGGGCTTCGCCCTAGCATCCTAGATATACCCTGTGACATATTGGTACCATAGATAGAACCATTGGTAGGCATGATCTAGAGGGCTATATACAAACAATGATTTGTACATAGCATTCTCCGCTGCACAATGCATTTATAAATTGTCATGCCCACGCCATGTTCTAGACCTAGAGACGATCACTTACTCGGCCGGTCCATGGTTATTAATGACCGACTCTATTGAAAATGACATCAAGTTACATCTACACTAAGAAGCCAATGAATATTCATTAACGATGGCATACAAGTATTAATTTGGCCTACTGAGAAGCACAAAGATAACAAGTGAGGGGAGTTTTCATGGAAGACCAATTCAGGTATGGGCCCCATCCTCTCTTTTCCCATGCATAGCTACATCGCATGTATATATTAAATTTGCAAGGGGGAAAGTAGGAATTGCCTGGAGAGAAAAAGGGGGGCAGTTTCACTTGGTGCTGAGTGGAAGGGTAAATTTACCAGAGACCGTGTCTATATTTTAACATTACTCGGCAAATAGGATTACAGGCCTGATGAAAGGATGAATTGCCTTGAGAACAAATGGGTCAGCGGTGAGAGCTGACCAAATAGAGGGCGGGATGAATATTGTTGACAGGATCCAATGTTTGAGACCAGAGTATGCTTGATTACAAGCCTTTCGCTGCTGGTTATTCCGGTCGAGAGGTTATAGAAAGATTCTTCTTTGCACTGCTTTTCAATATGTATGTACTCGAGGCCCACTTATAATATGTAATCTCGGGTTCTACTTATGGTGTGTAATATAATGGTAAAGTAATGTAACTCGGTCCAAAGTGTTTTATTATTATGAATGCATTCCTTGCGAAGTGTCAATGTATAGAAGCTGCATTTAATATTACATTGCTTTCACAAATTGTAATTTTATATGATATATCGAGTAGGAAGCTATTTCAGGTGTTTGCTCCATTGTCCAACACCCACGTTCTGACAAATGTTTGTTCAACCTGAAACCTGTTGTGGACTTGCTGATTAATAATGACACTTGTAGACCCATTGAAAGAAGGTCACAATTCGATAACTCAGTGTTAAATCAAACAACAAACAACCATAACTATTGATATTTACTTATTCCCCTTGTATTTCATTACTGTCAATCAGGAAATAAAGCTCACAGATGATATAGCTAGATAATGGGGTTGTTGAACATGCTATAATAGGCCACTCGACGGACGTCCACAATTGACACACTTTCTACTTGACACCTATCAATCAATCTATCCAGCTATCTAAGCTTGGGTTTGGATATCGGGGATCGACACGTGGCTATTCTAAATATTGAGTTGGTTGACATTGAGGCAGAAGGTCCCATGAATTAACTTGGGACCAGCAGCAGGATATTGCTATAACCTCGTATAATGTCGGTAATACATGTAGATGCAGTCGAGCGTATGCAAGTTATATGGAATTGATGCCTAAGTCAACAAGCTGCTACGCGTTTGTTTGCTTTACTGAAAGCAGGTATTGTAATGTGAATCATTTAACACACAACAATCCCGCAACACATAATAATTTCTCCTCTGCTTCCAAACCATCCCTCACACACCGTTTCACAGTAAGGCACATGACATTTCCTCTTGTTTTATATCAAATTATAACCATACTAATCGTCCGTTTGACAGCATTAACCTTTTACAAATGACCTTAATTTCGGCGGGGAAGGAATTGAGGTTGAATTGTTTTGTTGCTGATGATGCTTTTTGTCTGAGTGATAGGCCCGCAAGGATCTGTAGAAATGTGGAGGATCCAGTGGCGAGTATATGGCACGAACTGCTCCACTCTCCTTGTCGGTGTATTTTTTTACCACATTGGTATACTGGCATTGTGGTATTGAAGTGATGGAACTGCGTTTTGAGGAGGAATAATTTGGGTGATGATTGGGAGTGATTTATTCCCACAGTCACGACAAGAGCCCTCGGGCCCTTGTCCTTCCAGAATAAGGCTACATCAGTGTCAGTTTCCATCAGCCGAATTTGTACTGACCCTCGAGTAGAGGTCATATTGAATCCAAGGTCAAGGGTCATGTAAAGGGGTCGGGGGTCAAGGACGAATGTCACAGCTGCCCAAAGTCTGTGTTGGTGGAGAGGATTCTGTGTCGTGTTTAACATGCCTGATAAATGTTTGTGTGTTTATCCTTGTCTAGTCTCGATGTGGTATTCATGGCTTAGCAAAATGTCTGCTATATTTGTATGCATACGATTCGCTGAAACGACTCTCCTTCGGTTCTACTTGGTTCTACCAGGCCTTGACTGCTAATACCAAAACATTTAGTGTATCAAGGAGCCTCTCAGGCGAAATCCCAGCGACTGTGGGAAAATAAACATTGGCTAAAATGGTTTGGTTGAAATTCAAAATGGTGTGCGCACCGACCAGGGACTGAGGGTCTCTGCTCCAGTACTCCTTAGCAATAAACTTGTTTCCTCCTTGAAAGAAGCTTGCAGGAAATAACGATTCTGGTGTGACGAAATAACAAGGTGATGTTGGTGGCAATTATATCTTGTCTCATAATGCTTTTTGGGGTGTATCTAACTACGATCATCCTGATTACAACTAACGATACTCACTGCAAACGTAAATGCCTTCACCCCATATCTTAATCAAGGAATCCCATTTTCGTATTAGCGAGATAATGAATATTGATGAGCGACTTGTAATGTGCTTTCAACAATAATGAAAGACACTTACGCTGAAATATGTATAAGCGATTGGACACGCGCCAGGGCAATGTATCAAAAGAGAGGATCAAAATTTAATCATACAGCCAACGGAACGTTATTTACCATTCGATATGAAATGGCATCCGATGTTGGATTCTATGCTAAATAACCTATTAGTTACTGCATCTATCATATTATCTTGGCTTGGGAACATCTATCGATATTCTTATGTCTTTTGCTAAAAAGGCATTTTCTGTGAAGAAGGAGAAGAAAAAGCTCGCTGGAGCTGATAAAGTTAGTATCAAACGGAAATGAGAAGCAAGTTCTAAGCTTTTCTTGGTGGGGCCATGCATCATAATGCATCACGGACTTGTCAACGCTGCCTCTCAATTATTTATTGATAACTCTTGATAATTGAAATTGTGCTTATTTATGGTTGAATGGGGCTGTAATTCCGAAGTTCTTTCTTCTCGACCTCCACATAGACTGCTCTGGCTTTGCATTTGAAACACAAAATATTTAACCAGTTTAATTTGAAAGGGAATCGTCTTACTGACGATGCAGGGCTTAATAATATTGGGCTTTAATCCATTCCATGCCACTGGAAAAGTCGCGTTTACTGAACAAAATCTCTTTTCATTTTTTTTTTTTACTTATTCCATCTTCTTGTATAATAATTGCATTCACTCTATGACAAACAGTACCAAGTCGATATTATTATATAATCGTCTATTTTTGTCTTTGCCAATCGAGCCTGTGGCAAGTGAAATGAGTTTTCATGAGTACAAAGGAAAATGTTTGCTGTAAAAATAAAGTGCGCCCCGATGTTGGTTTGGCCGGATGATTAATAGATTGCTATGACTGATAGGTTCTGCGCGGAAAATCAATATGGACAAACTGTAATGTACTTCTGCTGCAAGCACTCAGAAAAATGTCGTCTGTGGCGAAGCTAGTAAAACCAGCCAAATAATTCCCTGTGAGAATGCCCTACTTAGGATGAAAATATTTCTCTCTAACTCGATTATTAGATATTCGGTGTCAGCTCCCTGGTAAAAATTGACCTTTCTTCGAGCGCATGACCTACTTATTGTTGAGTAAAATGAATTATGACCTAAATACTGATTGTGGGATTGTCGATCGCAAGATGGCGCTGCAATACCGGAAGCTGCGCAGGCTCACCTCACAGCTGGAGGTCACCGCGCACTTCCCCCGTTTTACGAGCATGAATCATTCACATGCGCTAATTTAATAACAGTAGCATGATAATGCATGCTTTGTTCATTTCATATGGATTGTAGGGAACTCGTTGTTGGCCGTTGTGTTAGGTGGGAACTTGCCCGCTCTTTTGGCCCTCCCTATTAGTGCACTACTATATTTTCCGCCCACTAACCTCAAGGTAAATCACTAAGAATTGAATTAGCAACATACAAATTGCTCGCTGACGTATTATGGCTAGATTAGGGTGGAGTTTTCTGTTCAGAACTGACAAAGGATATTCGAGGGCCGAGAATGACATTTTTCCTTCGATTCAAGTGCTTATAAAAAGTAAATCTGTTAGTCTTTCTTCCTTCGGGGCACCTGTGTAAACTTAGCGGATGATGAAAGACAAATACTGAGTTTTGTCTTGTTTGTTAACTAAACACGATTAGTGCATAGGCCTTCTATGACTATTCCTTTGTGGAATAAGTATATCATTAGTTCCTTTCACAAACAAGGTCTAGTCGAGGTACCTGAAAGAAAAACAGAGGGGGACTTCTGATACTCTTATAAACGTGGACGGTGCGGTCTATTGATGATCTTGCACTCAAATATTGCATGAGTGAAAGCTTGCAATTATGTATGTTTGTATTGGAGTCGTTCAGCAAGGAGTGCAACACCTTTCCTGGGTAAATACCGTTCACAAAAACAAGACAAATATACAGCTGTCTAATCCAAGAGCTGTGCCGTTTTTAATCATGAATATGATTGCTTGCTCACAAGGCACATTATGTGGGTGCAAACTCTACGAGTTGATGTTAAGTGATAATGATGCATTAATCATGAACGCACTAATTTATTCGCCCAATGCATAGATGCATTTTAATTGCTTCTTTCTCAAACCAGTCTGGATCCCGGCATATCCGCCGTTAGACTCATTTTTTCCTTTATCAATGGCTCTACAATATTTAATATAACATCACAAGGACTCATGTAACACTAATAGTATGACGTTGTTGAAGATATGACTATACATTTGCTATATAATGACTGTGGAAAATATCAAAAGGTAAACTGAAGAGAAAGACAGGCTTATGAGGTACAAGTAAATTATTCAGACAATGATGGTGATTTGCGACAGGTGGTAAATGTGTTCAGTCTTGAACATGCTATCCTGACACATGCGATGACATGCTACAACAGAAGGTCAGTCCTGTCCTCAAATCATTACTGAGGAAAGAGAAATGGAAAAAATGTAATAGGCTTGGGAAAAATAAGTGTAAATATTCATGAGTACACTGAAATCCGAAGGTTAGAAAGCGAGGAGCTTTGAATATTTTAGCCATAATTGTCAATTGGAAGCTTCATGCTTATTATGATCCAATAATAAAAGATTTTTTTCCTGCCTCATAAATGGAGCGAGTTTATGCATAAAGTGGCTGTTAAAATCCCTTAAATCATGCGTATTGATAACTTTGAAAAGAACAAGAATGAGTTCTCTGCCATTCGTCAAGTTTACGGCCTCAGTTGGATAGATTCATTGTCGTAGTTGCCAAACGTCATTTTTTCCAATCTGTCCCAAGTACGATCTTGCATTGCATTGGATTATGCTTTACTTCGCTGCTCTAGAAAACCTTCAGTGTTTTACGACAGTAGTAGAACACATGTATGCTGAGTGTGTTTGGCCTTATGAAAATGTATGGGTCCATCCTGATGGTATCTTAGATAAATGATGGAAGCGGTAGGAGGGGGTGGATGAGAGGGAGGTGAAGTAGAAAAAAAAGATCATCGGCATCATGCAATGATAATGAGATGGTCATGCCAATGATGTATTCGCCCGGGGTATGGTGCAGTGATTATTGTACAAATGACGAAGAGGGACCTAGGTCGGGGGGCAAATTAATCCGAATTTTCCCCCTCCTCACCAAACAGCCCATGAGAGCACAACCCTTGGATAGAGATAAAATGTTTCTCCCTTTCTGCCAAATGTAGGAATTCCCCATGATTGTTTGCTTGTTTGGATTGACGGATAAGGAGTAATTAAGTCAATAGCTCATGTCCAAATAGCCCTAAGATGTTTACAGACCTGTCAGAAAAGCACATAAGACGATATAGAATGACATTTCTGGTTATATTCCGATGTCTTATAATTGTGGCTTGTTATTATGCGGTACTTCTAAGTATCTCATTTTATTGTTAACATTTTTTAAAAATCGGCCTATCTATACCCTGTCCAAATATATGTCTCTGTACTGACGTGTGTACTGACGTAACAATTACATTGATATATGGTGAGATAAATATCAATAAATACATCGACCATAGCCCATCGACAGTTATGATGGACAAACCTTCAGGGCACAATATCCCCTAAATTAGCTTGCTATATATCCCATGCATACATAATTATGATCAAAGACAGGAGAATATTATTTATGGTAATTTATTATTCGCGGTAATTAGGGGGGGGGGCGGTGATTTCCTGGCTCTATGGTTTCAATATCCAACTATTTATTTATCCTTTTTTATGCTGGTTATCTTGAGATGAATGACCCATGAGCTCAAAATCCGTGCCTCCTCAGTCCCCTCCCCTATCATTAATTGCTCTTCATCCCTCGTGTTAATTTTCAATTCACGAGGGAGGCCAATATTTTAAGCCCCGTTCATACCCAATGGCACCGGACTGGGGACCAAAGTAGTCTCGTGTGACACTTTTTTCCCGCTGCATTCAATAGCCTTGTCGTTATTTGCCCTGGCGATCATGCCCCGCGTTGGTCGCATGATCAGGAACCATTTCCCAGAGCCTAATCCAATGGAGCAATTCCCGGTCTGTGTTTCGGGTGCAAAACATGGTGAAAATGATGTTGAAATCATGTCAAAACGAATCGGAAGATTATGCCGACGCCTATTAATAGCTACGCACGGGCATTTCGTTCGGTAATAGACACTATAAGCTTCATCCAACGCCATTGAAATTTTGTATCAATGTTATCAGGGGCGATGAAATTCACACCTAATGCTAATTGCTCCTGTCACCTTGGAAAATGCCATCGCCTTAAAATACAACAAGTACATTCATCCTTATTTTGCACCCCTTAAACGCCAGTTATGGCTCCAATATCGGTTCACATTGAAGGCTATTTTTCAGTCAGTGTCTCAATCATTTGGAAAGCAAATCTGCTTGATTTGAATGACTTCTAATTGCTAGCACAAGAAGGGCTTGGAAACACTGGTCGATTTATAGTTATTCAACCTCATTAACTGGAATTCTTAATGCCAATATTACCAGCAGGTTGATCCATGGCGCCTATTTCAATGCACACATCGTCCCTCTCCTTGGTCGCCGTGCCATTGCTAGGCCGATGCCAGTTTTGTTCTTCCTTAAAGTGTTTAAGAATGACTTATTGTTATAATGATGTCTGTCGAGTTAATTGATGCCCTAAATCTACCAAAGTTTTTATTAGCAGTCTTGAACTGTTGCTTTTACTCCAAAATTGGCACCAAATCTGTTAAGCCATGATGTTGGACTTTTGGTCATTTACCTACTAGTACCGGTAAGTTTGTTTTTACCAGGCCAATTAGGAAATTGCCCTTTCGTTTTTATGGAGTGCCAACCAATGAATGGTTACACACTTAAGAGGGACATAGATAGAACCTGATGAGAATGTGGTACAAGGGACACTATTGCACTGTCCTCAATGTTTGTTTTTTTGTGGCCCACGAGCCGATAGCCGAGTGGGTTACGAAAAAAAAACGTCGATGACAGTGTAATAGTGTCCTGAGTACCACATTCGAATTTAGGTTCTATATTTACTCCCATGTTGCTATGCTTACCTTATATGGCTATGTTTACTGGGGACAGGAAATCATACCACACGCATGGAACTGGTGCAAATTACCACACTACACCCGCCCATGCAAATAGCATGTGGTACATACATCAACATGGAGTAAAACAATATTTTGAAGCGATAGAATATCGTTCTAGTTTATGCCAACGCTGTAAATGTGCGTTTACTAATGAGAAAACTTATCATCTCATTGTGCAGTATGATTCCTGTTTTTCCACGAGGCCATAGGAAATAGCTAACAGGTAGCGACCCTGTAATTGGAAGCAGGCTCCTAAAATGAATGTAATGACAGTTGATGTGATCTTGTAAGTTTACCTCTGCGTTGATGGAATTATGTGACTTCACGTGTCCTTAGAATTATGTGACTATAAATGTGTCCAAAGTCACTGCGGGGATCTTTTGTTTCACAACTTCTTGATTAAGGATGGCAAGGAAAGAAGTGTTATTTGTGCATTTCATCCAATAGGAGGTGAATGAAATAAACAGATTGGATGGCCCTCCTCCTCTGATGACCTCACCATTTTGTACTTGTTATATTAACGAGGGGATGGATCGGAATTAATCGCAACTTAATGAAAAAATAACCGTTATTGTTCATGTAAATATATATATGTATATGTTTCTCAATTCGCATTGTCATTTATATATATCATATATGCATAGAGATATAAAACATCCCCTCCTCTTCTCTCAAGCCAAAGCCTGCTGTCTGTGTCTAAATATGTGTTAGCTCTTAAGAACATTGGCACTGAAAAGACCCCCCTCTTGATTAAACGCTTTCTCTTGTCGCCTTTTCTTTAGCTAGAATAATCTAATCACTCGTGCTACAGGGGACATGCATTCCATAGAGATGTAAGATGTGAATAGGGAGGATGAAGACGAGAGCCTGGTAGAACATTACTAGGGACCCGGGTGGGAGAATGGGCCCAGCTTTAGCTTTCTATACTCTCTATACGCTATAAAAGGCAAATGCTCAGCAATGCTCCTCGGCCGGGCCGCGGGTGCTACATCATGTCCCGGTGCTGTGATTGTTGAGCGATATTAGGTGTATCGATCGCCTTGTGACACGATCCCGCAGCAAGGCCGACAGCGGGATGTGATTGGCCAATAATCTGGCTGCAATGATCCGTACGCCATGATGGCGCGATACCGGATTCTCAGGGTAACAAGGCACTACGGAAAGGGACGTCGGGGGTTCCATGGGAATCTAACTGACTGGGCTCTTTCCCATAGACCAACTAGTGTTGGCTCGCACCAAAACCAGCACTACATGATGGGTGTTCCCCCTCCTGTTGAAGCAGGAGAAGGGAGGAGGGAGAGTGGGAGACTCTGAGGGCTGTGTTAGTGTCTAGATGGATTGCATATCTTTTGTCATTGCTTGACGAATTGGGATAGATCTGTGCTGAGTTGAATATCCAATCTCCAGTCAGTAAATTCATATTTAATGGCAACTTGCCTCAGCCCCTTTTCAAAGATTTAGATTATCGGCCATAAAAGCCATCAATAATAAAACATCCATCTTCGGTTGTCATTTCTGGCTTGACAAAAATGATATTTTCTATTCCCCATGAGGAAATAATTTGCATATAAACTAAAATTGAATTTCCTGGCTCTGTCCTCCATCATTTGTACTTATGACTTGTGAGATGCAAAACCACGTCCCCCTAAGCCGTCTCTACCTGTTCTTAATCTGGATAGCACTACAAAAATATACACGAGCTCAACAAATTAAATGTATTATGAATATATATGTTCAACTTATATAACGAGATCCAATTTATTGCGGCCCCGTTATTTAACTCGGACTTGATGCATGTAATTACCCGGGCAAAAACTCTACCGAATTGCGTTGAAGCCGTCCATTTGTGCGGCTGGAAATCGAGATAAATGAATTGCAACAAAAAGGACTGGGAGGAGTTTTTGAAGCGATATCATTAACTGCGAATAGCCCGGCAATGCGGTGCCACTTAAGTAGGTTGTCGGGTGAGGATTTGAAGACATGCAAACCGTGTTGGGAACTGGTAGTGATCTATGTAGCTCGTAGGCCGCACTTCATGTTGATACAAGCTATCCAAGATTGATAATTGGACACATCGTGTTATTTACGACGCGTTGGGGACAGGTGTCAAACAGGACATCGGGGACGGGATGCTTCACTTGCCATGGCATATGTGGTATTGACCGTGACAGCTTGGAAGCGACGGGTCTCCGTAGTGAAGTGGTCAGTACTACTGGCCTGGGAGTCGCACTATTGCACGCAGGCTGGGAGACAGAGAGAGGAGGGGGCGAAAGGGTGATAACCATTTTACTCTAAGCTATCAATTGATTAACAAATTTTATGTTCTATCGATTTTTGATTGATTAATCGAAGCGTTTTTTATTTTCCTTCCGGGTACATTTTGTGAACCGAACGTTGATCTACGGTTTCACCAGTGATCGGTGCCTTACCTGGGAAATGATTACCACCTAATGTTAAATAGCATTCGTTATTAATTTTATTGTATTAATATCATTCATTAAAACTTCTCAATGTCCTCAAATTCTTCACGGTGTCACGAAAACAATGCATGTAGTTTGTAAATTGTATATCATCTTGTGATTGGTGAACTTTTTATGTTCTATTACCCAATAATCAATTAGTTGGGCGTTTATATTAGCCGAGTGTATGTTTACATTAACATTGACAATCCCTCTTTCGCACGAACTCGTGATGGGATGAGGGATAGTCCTCACTCAACCGACGATGCATTATAAGCTTTCCCTATATAAACATGATGTCATGTTTACCACATGTTAAACGGTCCTTCGTATATGTATCATGGGCGTATGTGGATGTAATATGTTCTATTTAATTTAGGTCAGAGCCTTTTTACTCACGTACCCATTTTTTTTGTCTGTCGTTATCTCTGTCTATCTTTCCTTCTGTCTCTTCTTTCTTTCTTTCTTTCTTTCTTTCTTTCTTTCTTTCTTTCTTTCTTTCTTTCTTTCTTCCCTTCCTATCTTTTCACTCTCGTACCCATCTTTTGAATCTTTCGTGTCTGTCGTTATCCCTGTCTCTCTTTCCCTCCGTCTCTTCTTCCCCCCTGTCTCTTCTTTCTGTCGTTCTTTCTTTCCTTTTCACTCTCGTACCCATCTTTTGGACTTTTCTTGTCTGTCGTTATCCCTGTCTCTCTTCTCTCTTCTTTCTTTCTTTCTTTCTTTCTTTCTTTCTTTCTTTCTTTCTTTCTTTCTTTTTATCTTTCTTTAGTTCCTGTTCATTCTTTCTTTCTTTCTTGTCTACTGTTTCTTCTTCTCATTCTCCCTGTCCCTTTTTTCCATTCCTCCATCTCATTCTTTCTCTTAGTAAGGCCAGGGATTACTGCAGGCACCCGAGCCAGAACTTCATATTAATTGATCCAACTCGCTGCTATTAGTCTCTGGGATTAGGCTGATGACATCACAAACAAACAAGCCCCTACTGCTCATCTGGGCCCATTCTTCTCCTTTGTATGAGCTCATGCCTCCAGAACACTGAGGATCTTCTGTGGTGGTCTCTATTGTCTATTTGTCTATGTACCCTACACAATTGCCTCAATTGGACAAGCATTTGACACCCTCTTCCCACCTTTCCGTCATCGCCGTATTTTAGCATTAAGATTACTTAATTCTACATGATGACAATTCTAAGTGATATCCTGACAATACATTTGTGGATGACCATCTATTTAGACGTAATGCCAGTGTATCTCATGGCATAAGTGTGTGGTGTTTAGATATCATTGCTGCTTAGGGACTTTCAAACTTAGGATGAGCCAAAGTAAACAGTGACATAAATCTCGTGGGCTTTCTGCTATTTCATTCGGATAATTGATTGGGGTTTAGTATTATTGTCTGGATAAACATGAGCATATTGTACACCGAGGTGTCATCCCAAACACATCAGGTATGGACGGAGATCTTGCAATCCCTCCACCTTCTGAACGGCGAGCCTCTGGGCGCTGACAGGTCTTTGTCTTGGGACAATGCCCTTGCTTACATAATTCATCCCCTTCATAAATAGGGCCTAATGTAATGCCCAAATAACGGAGGAGAGTTAGTCGTGGAGCGGGTTATAAAGGGGTGGTTACATTACCTTACTGGCTTCTTTATGGGACCGTTAGTGTCAGCCTCTATCCCCAATGCGCCTCTATATTATGTTCAAGTTGGCACTGATAGACCCAGAAATCATCGGCCAACTTGGTCAGCCAGTCCTATATTGTCTCCACCCCAGCTCCGAATTAACCATCTCCCAACAAACATATACCCTCTCCACTCCCGCCACTGGCTCTTTATTATTCTCCCGCGACCGGGAATAATTTCCTGGAATTTCCTGGAATGATTCTAACCCCGGTAAGCACATCCTGTGAGCCGGTTGGACCTGATAGTTTCTCATTGCTCTGAACGCTAACTGAAATAATGAGAAGATAATGTTGATGGATTGACCTTCACGAGGGTGTTAAATATTTTTGTTTAGGTGCCAAATTAGATGCCGCTATCACCTGAAAGTATGCCCGTAGAGCCAACTCAACTCAACCCAATCACAGCTGCAATATTCCCTCGTAGAAAAAGACTGCTACGGAAACTTGGGAATAATTAGGAAATGGACCATTATATTTTCATTCGTTGAGTCTTCTTGCGAGGGGAAATTAAATATTTAAAAAGCAGTGACAACATTAGGCTAGACCATGGAAATAAACATCATATGAAGAGGCCCCTAGAGGCATTTGATTTTGGTTTCGTTTGTCTTAAATCAGCCCTAGTAGTCTGCATTTTTCCTGCCTCAGAGATCTTATCTAATATTAGAGTAGTGCCTCCTCCTCCGCCGTCACTGGGGAAGACGAAGGAGGGGGAGGAAGAGGCGGAGGAGAAGGGAGTAGTAGTAGAGAAAGGGGTGCAGAGTGAACACACAGAAATAGCACCAGATCTTACCTATGCAATATGCGAAGGAGACTTGTGAACATATATATATATATACTTAGAGGTATTATTCCAATCGGACGTTCTCGTGAAAACAAAACAACAAAAACAATCTTTGCAATGTTGTTAAGAGCAATTTGTAATGAAATATTTGCTATACGCGTGGGGAGGGAGGTGTTGTGATCGGTAAATAGTTGTCTGACCTATCTGGGTTGGTGGCATAACAAGATCCTACTTGCAGATCCTACCATCTAGAGGCTGGCCCCTCCATCACTAGCTCACACAGAAAAGAATACAATTGGCCTTCTCAGACTTCCCAAATGGTCTCCATGGTAACCCGAAGGCAAATCCATTAAAGATGCATATTGGAGTGACAAGACGGGCGGCGTTGGAGTGAGGGAGGACCCGCTATTTCCTTTCTGACATCAGGATCATATACATATACGAGCTTTATGTTCTCTCTCTCCCCTACTCTTGTGTTCCTCTGATTAAAATATAGATACACCAATATTGGGACATCTCTATGTGATGAAGCATGGACACTCAACCATCGCACAATGAGATGCTTTCCTCTGATCCATAAGTACTGACGACATACGTGTTTAGACATACCCGGCCCATATATCTCATGCTCTTATGATGAAGAGAAACATGTCATTGTGATGTTGACAGCTACGAAAACATTGATTCTCCGAATGCTTGTTTTAGGCTTAAGATTGCGGTGACATCTTAAGATTCAGCTATTATTTATCTATTCAAATTATAGCTGATGACATTCAATGTTGATTTCTAATGTAGAAGTTAGAAAACATACATAATACAATTCCTTCCTCCTCCCCCCCCTTCCTCCTCCTCCTCCTCCTCCTCCTCCTCCTCCTCCACCTTCTCCTCCACCTCCTCCTCTTCCTCCGCCTCCACCTCTTCTTCTTTAGTCCAGGCAATCTAGCTAAAAAAAAGGGCTGAACCTAGGGAAAATTGCAACAAAAGGTTTCTCAACGGTTTTGGGTAGTATGAGTGCCCCTTATTAACATACTAAAAGTCTAGAAAAATCTAGGTAGGGGAACATGCCCAAAATTGCAAAAAACAAAATGGCTGCCTCTAAAACTTTGAAATGCCATAACTCAGTGTAAAATCAACATATATTCAAGTGTGAATACATTTTCTTAGTGTTTCCAGGCATGGGGAATGCAATGAAATAAGAACTAAGTCAATGTAATCAATATTTAGAATGTTAGTGTACTGATATAGAGAAGAAATGAGAAAAAACGACCAGCAAAAGCAGCCTGTGAAGGGAAAAAATCAAACTCATTTTGTATGAAAGCATTTAAGAAATGGGTTAAGACAATAAGAAATTGGTAGGCACAAATATCCTTGTTCCTTCTTTGGAATAGATATTTTTAGTGTAAGAACCAGAACAGTATCGCCCACATAAGAAGATAATGCTTGTGGTATAATAGGAATTTTAAGGTCAAATCTAAGATGCTTTTAGGAGACAAAGATTTAAAGGTAAGTTGATAAGGTGACTTGATTAACAGGATGGGGCATCTCATGTCAGCTAATGGGATTATATCTACCTTTTGAAATTTATTTCAAAAGAAAGGAAATTAAAAAGGCATCCCATTAGTGTAGTTGGAAGCTGTAAGAAACGGAACAAACAAAGGGGCCAGAAAAATGAAATAGGTAAAGAGTTTATTGATATTTTAAATCTGTAACTTCACGCACATTTATATCTATATTATTTTATTCTCCCTTTTCTCTTTACCAAGGTGATTTAATTAACGGGAAGGGGCAGCTCATGTCAGCCAATGGGATTATATCTACCTATAACATTGTTGCAATTTATTTCAAAAGAAAGGAAATTAAAAAGGCAATCCCACTCGACGACTACGTCGTCTTCTTCTTCTTCTTCTTCTTCTTCTTCTTCTTCTTCTTCTTCTTCTTCTTCTTCTTCTTCTTCTTCTTCTTCTTCTTCTTCTTCTTCTTCTTTTTCGTCTTCTTCTACACACATGCTTTGGGGCTATATATACATGCATGGCAAGTATGCAGTATTCTTTAGGGATTCCTACCAAGGTAATAAGGGAATATTTGAACGTCATCCTTCAGGATTGTTGTTTATTAAAAGTGACAGGACGAAATTGATGAATCACAGGCCGCAGGGGTGCGCTCCCCATTTGTTTTCTAATTCCCGCCGTGCCACATGTTGGTTACTGACAAGGGAATCTCGGCCAAATGGAGTTCGGATTAATACTACCAATTCTTTGCTGAAATCCTACCAAGAACGGGATAAATTGTTGGAAAAGAGTGGCAATAATATTATCAAGTTTGGGCCTTTATAAATCTGTATTTGTTATTGCATTAAAAAAGAAAGAAACTTGGAACCGATTTAGATATCTCAGGAACTGAGGAAGAACTAGATTGGGGAATATGATTGGGTTAGACCCTTTATGTATTTGTACTTATAAAATAGGAAAATATTGAAAAAGAGATCAATGAGGAAAGGTTAGTTGCATCAGCCTGTTAAGGACAAGACGCAATATTGCTTATCCATTTTCCGATTTCTAAACGATTGTAGCGCCATCAAGAGGAACTACATTTATTGAAAAAGAACAACATTTAAGATTAAAAAATAAATAATTCCCCATACAGTGTTAGGTGCCAGATATGGAAACTGCCGTCCCAATGATGTAGGTGAAGCGCGCACGATTTCCCTTCTGCGGCTTGGCTTTTGAAAGTGATTTATGACTGGAATACCATGTTCATGTGTTCTTTTTGCCCAACAAAATATGACAATATTTGATTGGCACTGGTCCAGTGACTCCGCGCCCGCGGCACCGAAGGCTAAGCCTGTAACTGGGCACGGAGCCAGCGGCAAAGTGCTATGGGGACCCCCTTTCTTTTTATCCATATCGCCCGATAAAGGGATTGCTGATAAATCAGTGGGTTGAGCGAATTGAAAGGCCTTTTATCCGGACCATTGATGTCTGGGTTATAATGTAATGAGAAATAACCTCCGAACCCTCACTGCAATATCAGGCCTCCGATCACTTCTGGTAACTATAGGCGAACCAGCCCTATATGAATATGATCCTGCCGTTATAAGCACAGCCTCAAAGAGACGCCTGCGCAAATAACAACATATATTACTTCATCCGCCCGATTGATGTCCCTCGATGTTATAACACAATGTAAGCAAGAATAGCATACCTTTGGAAAGAGGGAGGGACATATATGTATGTCTTTGCAGTATATTCCTGCTGGGCTATTTTCTAAGGGAAGCACGATGTTATCTGTTATACAGGTTGTATATATTGGTCCCGAGACCATGTCAACAAGGCAATTGTTAGAATGATCGATCTGCTTGACTGATTGCCTGCCTATACGTCATATTGGATGTCTTTGCAAAGCAAAAGGATATAAATTATCTGCAACCTTAATACGACGCGAGAATGGATCGTTTTCGTCCTGTTTTCCTCGATGGTAGCCCTGAGCTGTGAATAACTTCAAATTATTATTTAGGCATAAAAATAAATACTGTTCAATGCCCATTGATTACCTTGACTTGACATTTATATTCCATGTTGTCATGACATTGATGTATATCTAATAGCCCACATCTGTCAGAGTATGTGCTGCATCCCAACAACCCAGCCATAGTCAGGCAAATATTTATCTAAAGATCTACAAAGATCTCTCTATTCAACGTTGTTTATCCCGCCGTATGCACACAGTTGAAAATACCTATAGAATGCCTTCCTTAGAAAGATGTGCTATTCTTATCTAGAAAAGGTATGAATGCCTATATAGATGTAGCCCCTATGAATAATTCTTTCTTTACGTGTGTGCACAACAGTTGTTCCTTTATCAATGACTACACAGCGGCCATGATGAATAATTAATACTACCATTGCAGGTAAATAAATAACATCAAGACACATCAATATATGGAAGTACATGGACATAATTGGACTGTGGTTGAATAAGACACCGCCAATTGTACCTGGCAGTGGATGAAGGAGTTGTGGGTGCAGACAAATTAATTGCCCATGAAGATAATGTGGCATTCAGATATGTGTATACACACAGAATGGCCTACCATGCAGTGAGTAGGACCAGCCTAATACAGAGAGGCCAAAAGTCACTACCACCACAGAACAGCACCACCTCACCACCACCACCCTCCTACCACCACCACCTCCTCCTCCTCCTCCTCTTGCATCGCAAGAAGCGGTTCCTCCTCCAGATGCTTGCAACATAGCTCCAGCTGCTGCTTCCCCACACCTCCTGGCGCTGATAAAGGTGTTAAATGTTTGTATACCACAAGCTTGATAACACCTGAGCGGTCGTTACCCGCACACCACTTGCTTATCGCTCTAACCGTCATTATCTCCTGTTTATTGCACTTGTTGCATGTGTGCAAATACGATATGAAAGACTCGATAATTGGAGCGAGATCTCCCAGTAATTGAGCTGTAAGAATTCGCTGATTAAGCATTAATTCCCCGTCAATAACCAAATCGGGGACCTCATCTGCGTCCATACACTGATTTGCATATTACTTAAAATACTCGAATCACTGCCCAGTTACGATTACATCCTCATACTCGCAGGTTTATTGTTTAAAGATAATTCAGTCACCGATGTTTCCCTTGTGGATGTCATTGGGCAATTGTCTTGTCTCTTTCCTACCCCCTAGTGGTAATAATAATCGATATAACCAAGACCGGAGAAGAATTAAGGGCTTTATTGTCATGTCTAATATGGATTGATCCCAATGCACCGTGTTCCAATCTTTTCTGCCTTGCTTTCATGTGATGCTACAATCGTACTTATTCAGAGCTTACGATGCTTAGCACCTTTTTGTATGGAAAGTGCGGCCTATTAACATCCTTCCCACGTAGGCAATTACAAGTTGGTCTTGGGGCTGTATAATTGTGTAATTATAAGCACGCACTAATAAAACACTTTTCATACTGCCTTGATTAAAAGTGACATGATTTCTCCGGGGCATCATCGCCTGACCTTGTCCTGACGAAACCGGATTAGGTTTTGTATTTCTCTGTGAGTAGTCTATGGAATTTGGGGACTGCTCCGGGCTATATGCATCTCTGACTAGAACAAGCAATGTCGGCAATGCTGCATAATAGAGACTTTTCCCCCGCGCTCATGATGCCTCCGCCCCCTCCAGCTCCCGTTCGGTGTTGGCATTATCATTCGAATGTTTACAGATACAGGCGTTTATGTAGGCATTATGTTATACGTTCATTGATCTCTATTACGCTAGCTAGGTCAACCAGCATGGTATATTGCCTTGCTTCTGATAGTGGTTTAGAAGTGTGCGATGGCTTGCTAACCCATTGAAACAGATTGCGAAGGAATCGTTTAAATATGATTCAAAATTATATTTCCACTAAAAGTGCAGATCAGAAAGATATCTCATTATGAATTGATTTTAAAATTCATAACAAAAATGTCCATGCGTGTTTGGTAGCTATATGACGGGGCTGTGTTCGGGTACAGTTTCTGTTTGGTCAATTTTCTTTCTCAATTGTCTAGTGCCGGGTGTAGCAATCGCTTCACTCCTTGAAAGCGTGAGTAGAGCATCAGGACTCCTTTTTCCCCGCGTGGGCCGAGCGATGTCTTAGCCTTATCAACCCCACGATCCTGAAATATGGTAGTGGCCGGGAGATGATACGGGGCAGGGGCTTGGATCCAGGGCGCTGATCCTAGGCTATAAACCAACTCAGGATTATCTCTGCACCCCAGGGATGTAAGGCCATGGATAGTGATGTATAGGATATGCTTGGGGGCTGTCTTTGTGTCAGTACCACAGCTAAGTCTTGTCCACTATAATATATATATACTAGTCAGCCTATAGGAATTGATGGATAGGAGAGGGCAGTGACCGATACTCCTACCTTTCATTGATATACTCACTAAAACATAAGTACGACGGCTCTCTTTGTTTTATTCTATTGCCGCCTATGATTTATGCTGCTGATATTTCATACATAAGTCTCTGCCGACGATGGATTATCCACTTTAAGATATTGTTGTGCCCAAGCCAACAAGGCTTCATATGACAGTGTCAAAATTATAAGCAATAGGATAGTTGAACAATTATTAATTTGTTTTTATTATATATGTCACATATTGATGCGCTATATTGAATAAACGATATGATATGTAAACTTGTATCAACTTTACTTACTTAAATAACTTATATATCGTAATTAGTTGCTCAATATTATCACCTCAAGACATTTCCCTAAAGCATAATCAACAAAATGTCAATTTCTGTCTTAAATTACCCCACCAATCTTATCTTCTATTCCCACGGCATTTCATGGCGTGCGAAAAACACAAATTATCATGCACTTTGTGACTTCAAATCAATGGAATTTTCACCGTGCATGGTGATTTTTGGTAATGTATTCCCCTTTGCTCATTCATTTGTACCGAATAGATATCCATTTGGAAATGCCAGAATACATTTTAAGCAAACTAGATCAAATCACGCCAATCCGAGCCAGTGAACGATAGTTATGGCGCATAAATTGCTATTTCCCCTGGACCCACTCGGCAGTTCATGATTAAGCATAATAAACCACTTTGGCCATAACATTACGCTATCTAATTTACATCTTGCGTAAGGTAACCTTTATCGTTGCCATAGAAACATTGCACATGCTGCCATCGTATTGAGTTACCTATTTATAGTGCAACCACCGGAGCTTGATAACTGAAATGTTACCTGTCAAATCGGTTTTATGTTTATCCAACTAGCTAATCCTTCCTATTAGTAATGCATTTCTTTTCATTAGATGAAAATGGCATGTCATTCCACGGTCCATATGGAATAATTGTCTACAAATATGTGTGGTTTGGATATTCGAAAGAGTCTCCATTAAAGTGATTGGAAAAAGGGTCCAGGGAAACTCCATTACTTCTTGTACATATATGCTGCTTTGTTTTGGGTCAAAGTTGTATACTTACTTATTGTGTTTGGCCACCACTTATATAGCCTACACACTATGTTCATTTACGATACGTTATATAGGATTTCTTAATTCATTACTTAAACATTCATGGAACATTTTCATGAGACAGCTTGTACATCTACCACTAAGGAACCTATTGATACACGACGTGTACCCCCATTTATGATTAAAATCGCCTAATCTTCATATTTCCCATTGTTCAAATCTTGTGCACACAATTTTAAATAACTTGTCATCGTAATAGATGGGCCATTGGAATGCTGATGTGCGGAATCGCGTAATATTATGGCGGTTGTATGATAAATTATCGACACCCAAGCATGGAAGAAAGAACTGATTGGTTATTACTAATCACGTTAATTTGTATGGGAATGACGCGAGTATGGTTACGTAAGAATGACAGATGGACATATTATCGTTGGTCCACTGCGTAGGGACTTGTTAATATTCCATCTCATATTATCATACAGCGATTCTCTCTCCCTGCAAAATGTTCCAATCAAACACATTGCAATGATAGATCTCAAACCCAAAGCTTCTAAAAATGGAAAATGTTGAATGTTTTTTGCTTTGACTTTGGTTTGGAGATGATCATCCTCGAGAAAATCAAATTAAATCATGTGCATGGATTTTAGGGAAGTAACCTAGTTTTCAAGTTTCCGTTAATTGCATTCAGTGGCTGATTTGATTTGTTCTAATTTTATCAAGCACACGTCTTTCATTATTCATGATTGATGTTAATATTTCTTCCTAGCGTATTTATATCCAAGTACTTTGTTCTGTAATTACCTTGACCTTTTTCTGGGACAGAACATACCCCACTTTCCCCGCGACCCTTCTTCTCTCGGCACCACCCATTCTTTTCCCTGTGTCCGTTTCCATGGCAACCAAAGATAATGGTTTAGAGATAGTGGCCGGGGCAAAGACCTGTCTAATTAAAGCTTTCAGCCTTCTCTGGTGCTAATTAGTCCTGGGGTCGCCAGTTAATTGTGAATATAGGATCATCACTGAAGGATCCCTGTTGGTGTTGCAATATCGCTAATGCAGTATGTATTTCTGTTATTGATTGGCCTATAATATAAGCAGCAACCCACAACCATAGCCCAATCATTCAGTTTGCCTGTACATAACCCAGTGCCAAAACCTTGTTTATGTGTTTCCCTGGTTGACCTTTGCCGCAAGTCATTAAACTTTCCTAATTATATTTTTCTCTCTGAATATTGAATCGTCTCTGATTCTTTCCCCTCTTTTTCCTATTCTCTCTCTTTCTCTCTCCTGTCTCTCATTCTCTCGCAGCTTCGTTGTTTTGGGCGGGCCGGGGATTCAGATTGCATATTATAATTGTTCTCCGGCTCAAATGTCATTCCTTTGTCTGTTCAATATGAGCGCTTCCCCGTGTATGCAGGTCACAATTGGAGGGACAATGAATAGAGCTGTTCCATTAAAACCGTCAGACAGAGTCCTAGCTCCAAATGGCAGTATGGCAGTGCTTTAAAATATATGACAACCATATAACCAACTCTTCTAATGAAATAGTCGTCTGTCCGGCGTCATTAGTAGAATCATGCTTTTACAAATTTTAGCAAGAATCAAGTCATGCAAAAAGGCCATCAGTTAAAAATTGCATGTACTTGTGCCCAAGCCTTACAAATGTTATTATGGTTTATATGAATATTTAACAATTGCCTTCTTGCGTATGCACTACGTCAATACTGGGTTTGAGCGATCAGCTATTAGCAGAAGGGCTACCCAGTAGTAAGGCAGTTTATTACCCCTGTGTTCTCTCTCCATAGTTTGCTTATGATAGAACCATACTCTCCTCCTCTTGTCTAACTTTTCATTTGGACCCGATGCTGCAGCTGGTTCCACAGAGCAAATATCAGTTGACAGTCCTAAATATACGCTCGAGCAAGCCCATCCTTAAAATATGGAGAATCAATTTGAAATTTTATATGATTTTCTTTTTAAATTCTGCCGATATGGACTCGGTGGTGCACAGTTTCTATAATAGCTCGTCTTAGCTTCTTTCTAATAAGTCACCACCTCCATTCGACAGACAGCATATCATCCTAGATTATATCAGAGCACTACAACTGGAGCCAGGAGTTAAGATTATTAATTGCCCCACCCCTATACTTGTTATTATCCATCAATCCAAGGCCAACCAAGCCAGAAATCGAAGATGTAGAGATTTGTGTCCCCTGGACTGTCCTTGGAGATTTTAATTAGTGATTATTGATGAAAGATTGTCCCCGCTCTGTTGATAGATGGCCTAATAGAATTAGCCCCCGATGGTAAATGATTCACCAAGCGGCCTATTGGTGGAGCTACGGACGTCCTCAATGGGGACAGATCTAAATAGCAGGAGGACGAACGTTGGATGCCGCCATTATGAGATAGTAGTATAGGAGTAGAGGGTGATCTTTGCTTTATTTACTACTATGACATCTCTACTTCTATTATTGTTATTAATGAAGTTCTGCCGACACTTGCACAAAAATATCCCTCTTTTTAAGTTCAAATATCTATAACGTAGTCCGTAGACTCAATATTATATTAGGGAGGTTCCGCAAGCAAACCTATCTCAATTACGTAACCGTATCCGTATCTTTTTTGTGACGTAGGTTGTATTTTTATGTATAAAAAATAAGTTGTGAGATGAAGCAATTTGCTTGATATGTTACGTTACGTTTTTCCAGCCATGTTTTGCTGAACCTTTTTCTTTCTTTTCACGTAGAGATACGGATACGTTTACGTATAGGTTAGACTTGCTGAACCTCACTATTGTGAGTTGATGGCAAGAAGTAGATGACAATCAAACAGTTGACAAGAGAAGGAGATCTGGGGATGCTCGATTTACAGTATTATTGATTCAGACATGGAACGGAAATGGACAAGTATATGGAAGTAACCCTGGGTCAGAAACACAATTTTATTACTCATAAAAATTTCTGACATTTGTGCACCGATGATTTCTGTCTGTTGGCTTCTGGTGCAGGGAAACTTTAATATGGGGCATCGGGAAGTGGGAATGAATTGATCCTGCTACCTTGGGTCCATCTTGAAGAATATATTTTGACTATTTCTACTTGTTAATGGTCAAGAGAAAAAGCAGCGACAGTGAGGAATATTAAGTGAAACCATGTAAAGGGTTTCGGTGATCTATATATGGACTTTTATGAAGCCCTGCAGCAAAAATGACCGCATAAAATGCTTCAAATGTTTGGTCAATTTACCTTTAGGTACAGGGAAAAAAGGAACAAAAATTCGAGAATGTAGCTTTAATTACATTGTAATTATCTAATTAATTAACTAAGCTCCAAACCATTTGAGATAAGCTAGCCCTCGGCATGGTTTGTTGTTTGTAAAGGGGAGATATTAATAGCTTTAAGTATAAAACTGGTATGTTAATCAAAGCAAAGCAAACCTCAATTAATTTCGTCCTCTATATTCATGGAGATAGAGAAGAAAGATTGGCCGTATTGAATGAGCTTCGGCAAAGAGTTTAATTTGCTGTTTCTGGTTCAGGTATTTGGGTCACTTGTATATAGGTGAGCACAAACACTGCGTTAACCCACTTTATAGTTTCTCTTGAACAGAGATTTCTTGTTTCACAGGGCGAAAATAAGTGCCATTCCCAGAATATTGCTTTCCGTCGGAGTGTCACCCTGATCTCGATTTTGAAGCTGTTTTCCGGACAGACAAATGACTTTTTTCTAAACCGAGGATGGATCTATTTTCGAAGGCAGTGATAGAATTGCTAGTTGCGAATAGTGCTTCAGACGATCTTGTATGCATGTATCCCACTCTACTGACGTCTCTTATCGCCACGGGGGGTAATCAATCGGCGAAAAGTAATGATTAAATGAATATTGCAAGTTTATTTGTGTTACAGGGGGGCTTTCAGTGCAAGGAGAAACTCCTTGTTTTTTACGCGGCGATCCCGGTGTTGGCAAAGGCAGTAATCTAACCATTTGCATTGCTATTAAACAGTGGATCAATTATTTAATGGTCTCTGGTGGTAACGATCTGTGGGTTTGTTGATCAAAGTGATCCTTGGATCCCAGTATGAAGTCTAATTCCTCAACAGCAATAACACCTTATTGCAGTCTCTAGCTAGTTGGATTAATCAGTCCCCTAGTCCCCCTTTTTACTGTCGCGCAGTTGGAGCGGCCAGATGAAAGAGGCGAATAATGAAGTGTATTTCCATGGAAAAGGGCAGCGAGGAAAAACATGTTCGATTTAGCTGAACATAGTAGACTCATGGCCCATCTATCCCCATACCAGCACAGCTCTCAAACCAATCTCCACGTGGAGAGGCAGAAGAAGTGTGAAGAGCTAGTTTGTTTTTAATGCCCAATTTGGTTTGATTATTAGGTTCGTTATAGACACTAATAAGGTGGATTAGGACGGGGCCCAAGCCTAAACAAGGCCTGCCTTAACCACCAGATGTAGAAAACATATCAGAGAATAGAATACCAATTCTCCATATATGGACAGCTGCCAGTGAAGGGTACATGTCAGGTTATCTTATCAGCTATTTACCTTTTCATGGTGATAACGAGCCACTTTGCTCTCTTCTTGTCGTGACCAAGTTAAGTATTAAAACGATTGTTGAGAAATGAAGGTGAGGGTGTTCATGACAATCTCAGGAAACATCCATATTGCTGTGAGCTTTGATAAAAGGGCAAGCAGGTAGAATTACCTCAATGTGGGCTCCTGCTGATTACGGCAGAGGAGAAAAAGCCAATCGGACGATTAGGCCATTTGAATTGCCAATCTATCCATCAAACTTTTACTTTCTTCCCTCTTATGACAATATTTTTATTTCACGATGTTAACGATAAAATCAGGTGACTGGTCTTATCGTCTTATTCTCATTGTTAGTGATATCTTTTATTTGCGTAATGAAAATAGGGAAGTCATTCTTACAACCGGTGAATTGGATGATATCTATATACATGTATTACATAACGTCATAAGCATTCTTTATAGATATCCTTAAACAATATTGTTTAACTTGATCATTTTGAAGTTAATACAAGTACATGGAATCAGTTGGAGCATTTAAGAATCTGATAATGTTCCCTCTGCATAACCAGGTTAAATTTCCATAGTTAATAAGTCAAAGTAGAATAGAATAATCATAAACTTATATTTGTCGATAATTTTCTGATTTTAAGAAATCGGTCGTGCGGTTCTCTCAGGTCTTCCGTCAGTTGGTAGATGATATATAGCTGGTTTAATGCTCTTTAAAGAATCAATTCCCACCGTAGGTAATATCAACAAGAGGTGGAATAAAATCATACCTGATGACACATTGAGCTTCATTGACCTCGGTACATATACATACATGTACACACGCATCTTCCCCAATTAATCCCCCCGTTCTCTATTGTCTCTTCCACTTCTCTCCCATCCACTGAGCATAACCATTGCCGTCCTATTAGCTTCATTTTCAATTATGTTATCTATCAGGTTTTATGCTTACAGCCGCTTTTAATTCATATTTAGGTTCATGATAATGGAGACAATTGGCCTGGAAAGTATTGCCCTCTTTTTATACCGTGCCTCCATAACCAGTGCTAGGAGGTCAGACCATCGTGCATTATATAGATTCCAGATACTATGGCCGTTATCAGTAAATGTATTCGCACGGCGATGTTTTACATGCGGAGGGGGACATTTCCGTGCATGATTCTATACCAAGGGTATTCTCCCTTAGTTGTCCTAGATCTTGGAAATTTAGGAGTGCCCCCACGATCTCCTCCAGTCCTCTCTCCCCGCTGCAAACCTTGCCTTCCTTGCCGGTATAAGCGACATTACCACTTGCAAGTGTCAGGGAGCTGTCTCCCTCTCTCACCATGAATATTTGCACACACTGCCGGACACGCATCATATGCATGGCTGGTGGTCTATTCACGGAACCCTTCTCATACATCTTTATCTGTATTCTACTCGCCCACTTTACATAACGATTTTATAGCATCTTCTCTTCAGTTTTTTCTTTAGTTTGTGTCGACTTGAGGCTCTATGGTATTATTAAAGGATGAGGACAAGATATCTTTCTGGTTAGTTTAGTTGTTTGGCAGGATTTATCTTGGTTGTGTCTGAAAGACGCTATTTCTTGAGGGTTATGTTATTTCATCAGGTCTATGGCTGTTTTACTTAAATAGGGATTTGAGATCATGTTGCTAGTACTAAGTGTACTCCACTTGCTGTTGTGTCCCTATACCCCAGCATTGGGCCGGGTGGACCCTATACTCGTAGAACGCAGATCTGGACTCACAGTGCATCTATCTATCTATCTATCTATCTATGTCTGAAATGGCCACGGTAATGGCACATATGTATTTGGGTAACTCTTCAATAACCATAAACAATCAATTGTATTGGAGTAATTAATCAAGTATCCTCTATATATTTATACTCAAATGGTTGGGAAAACCAATATAGAACAGTGGTATCTAGGGAGTATAAGGTGTTGCTTGGCGAGGGAATAATTCAAGATAATGGCAAATGTGTGGTCATCAGGGTCAATTGTAAACAAACAATTGAAGTTGCAGGATAAGCCTGTAAGATGTCTCAGCTTTCCTATTCACCAAGAGTACTCAGCTTCGACCTCTAACCTAAACTTAGTGACAAGATACGGGTCTTGTTGTTTGCAGGCTTTATCTTGGTTGTGTCTGAAAATAAATTATATCTGTTTTATACCCTGAAGAAGGAGTAACTCCGAAACGTCGGTATCTTATTGAATAAACCACCTCAAAGCACTATATTATCCTCCACTTGTCTTTATTACAGTTTTGGTGTTTTTCATTATAACTTTGAATATATCTGTTTTATTTCATTTCTTCTACAATTGATACCGTTGTCATCACAGAGTGCTACTACCATTATATAGGCCTACCCTAATCATTCGTAAATCTTGCCATATAAACGATTGAATATATTTGAAATACACGTGTGTATAATAAGCCGATATCCTTTAAGTAGTTTTCATGCATGAGAATAATCGGGCTCCTCGTTTAGAAGATCTATGTTAGCAATCTTGTTTACATGACCATTTATATTAATCACTTCCTCTGTTGTAAAGCTTCTGAACCGTGGCCTTTATTGCTCCATGGATCCAATCATATTAACTTATTCATAAAACCGTTCTTGTTATCTAATGCCATTTAATAATGTAAATAACGATTTGAGTTGGACATAGATTTAATTGTTATTTGAGTCCATTTAATTTAGTCTGATATTTTCTTTGAAGGATGTATTCTTTTTTCAAAACAACCTTTTGTGATGAACTCCATTGCATTTATCCTTCGAATGTAAATTGTATGATAGTTTTCTTACTATTCCCTTCTTGTTTTTTCAGGTATGTATATCCTATTGGGACGTATTGCCGTGTTGGAATACTAGTTGAATATAATCATTGAACTTTAATGGAGGTAAGAGTATGTGTTCTTTTTGAGGGGGCAAGTTGATTAAAACGCGTGTCTATACATCAACACCAAGTTGTCTATTTCGCCCCATGAATATTTAAACGCTATCGAATTCTCAAAGTTTACATCGCTTTTAGAGGGAGTCGGAGGAGTGCATACGATCATATTAGCTAAAAGCCATAGGCAACCCGACTCTAAGAAGATTACCAATACCAATACTAAAGGCTGTATATGTATATTTGTGTGCAGTGTGCCGGCCGGGTTGTAGATTGGAAATTGCACTTCCAATATTGACCCCATAAACATAACATACTTATTGGTTTTTCTTCTCTCGGATTATGCTGATCGGGGCGTACTTCAGGATGATAGAAATGTGTGTAGCTTGGGGTAATAAAGGCCGATATTTTCATACGAATATTGAAAGACGAATTGACTTGTACCTAGGGTCTGATGCTATACATACATTTTCGGCAGGTTTTAGTTTTCGTCTGAATATATACAAAGGAAGGGATCCTATTTCAAATTATGTTTCGATTGGTAAACATCGTGTTTAAGTTTCCACTCCCTCGGGCAGTTCATTGATTCGAGTTCAAAACCATGCTGTAGGATAACATTGATTTGAATTTTTAAAGTAACAAAGACATCCTCTTAGAAATATGATTACATCTTACAATCTTATAAAAGAGAATGACTTGTCCTGGTTTCTGCCAATGTAACCCATTACAATTCGCCTGCACGTGAGCAGCACTGTAAACCAGTATACAGGGTGACAAGTAATTGTTATTTCACGTATAGGAAAAGAACAAGGTTTTGTTGCCTTTCCAAATGTAATATTTGACTGTGTGCTACAGCCTTGGGCGATGGCCTTCTGCCTTTGGTTTAATATGGAAATATTGGTGAATTACAATTGAAGTCAGAATTAATCCCAAATGCTTGTCAGCAAGGGAGAATTCATTCCAAGTTTTCTTCACTAATTAATCCTTCTAAGGCTTGGAGCTAAAGCCATCAGCGCGGTAAAATCACGTATGATTTAATTATCTTCTATAGTTTCAACCTTTTCAACAGACTGTATTTGTAGGGAAAGAAAGCAATGCGCCAATGTATTTTAGATTTGGTAATTATCTCGCGAACTCCACTGCTGTAACTGAAGTGTTTTTTCGCCTGGGGAGAGTGTGTGGCTTCTTGCCAGTTCCCTAAAATTAATCGATATAAACTGGTGCTTGAAGGGCATTCGCGTTAAGTTATTTTTCAACGCTTCCAACCCAAAATTACTGTATATTTTTATCTTAAAATCGGGTTTTTGTTTTATCATGCTTGTGCTGAATTAGAGATCAGTTATGACCACGGGGATCGTTTTTGAGAATTGTGTATTAGGTTTGCACCCAGTGCTTCGACCTGAGTTGACTTGCGGGGTGACAAATCATGCTCATATATTGCCCTGAGGTAGAGCGAGGACGCACAAATAGAAAACAAAAATAATATTTCATGAATGTTTAATGAATATTTGCCTCAGGTTGGCCAAACAAGGGAGCAATTTTTCCTATGGCAAATATTACAGACATAAATTATGCCTTGTTCAGTGCTAACACTTTGGGGATATTGGGAATATTATTTGTAACAAGTATTACTAATCGTATCAATGGCAGTGTCATATAAATATGTTTGTGTGCTGGTCTTCTTATATGATTCGCGATATTGCATTCACTGATTCAAAAGAAACATCTCCAAAACGTTGGATAGTCAAATATATTTTATTTACCACATTACGAATGCATGGATTGTTTTCTTTTGGCCACTTTTGTTTAAAAAACATGAAAAAAAGCGAATCAGACCCTTTTCGTAACAATTCCTATGATAGGATTTATCTGATGTTTGTATGGGATGAGTACCAATGAATTTATCAAAATCATTCCATGTAAGAGCAAATCTGGATGATATTTTCAACAAATTATTCCCTACCTCTGGGAATCTTACCCGAATTTCATCGGTGAATGATTACTTGATAGAATAACCCACACAACCCTTTTAGTGAGAGGCGCCCAACTTTTACATCACGGAATGATATAATGTTCCTTCGATGAACCGTCTAATGCATCGCTAATATATCGACAGCAAATGGTACCTTCCCTCCTGCCTACCCACTCTCTCCATGGTTGCTATGGCTACCCGTTACTATGGCAACCGAAACAACAACCTATTTAGGCGAGTCTAATTGGAAGTGCGCCTTCAAAGATGACACGCGATCTGGGGCGTAGGAAAATCCAATTTTCTTCTCTCTGTCATATTTTTCATTTTTGTTGTCCACGTAATTGAACGTGAGATAAAAGTTATGTTTTGCCCTCGGTCTTGTAAAGATGAATCATTGTTGCTTTATTAGAAGTTCTAGCGAGCTTGTTATGTCTTCTATAATCAAAAGCCCCTCCACAAATGGCAGATTACTTCAGTGCAAAGAACTCGAAACCTATATAAAAAAAAGTGATTAGTTTAGGATCTTACAATGCTCAGCTTTTCAATACATCTTTATTATGGATCTCTTGAAATCGGAATTCCATTCTTTTTTTCCCAATCACCATGCATGTCTTTAAACTGGTCCATAAACATGCCGGATGTACAGCCTTTGAAATGAAATGTCAGAGCCCGACCTCATTTTGCTGTTTATGTAAATGAATACAGAAATTTCGCTTTGTAATGGCCATTTTGGTTACTGTTGGTTATTACTTCTAATCAGCTCTGTGAGTTTTTGTGCTTCATTCTTTTTTTAAAAAACTAATTAAATTGTGGCTCTATAAATCACAATACACGTCTGGAGAGTTTCATAGTCTACAGTGATCCTAGTTAAACAATGATAAAATATGCTGACCAAAAAAAATATGCAAATACACAAGATTGAGTCTCAAAGAGTCAGTGCTCCCCCCCCCCCCCCCCCCCCCACACACACACACAAACAAAAAAAAAAAAACAAACCTGGATGATAATACTTGTAAACATAAACCCCTGGGGCTATGCAAAGCAAGTCAAATATTGGACTTTGAGCAAACATCGATGAATAAAATGCAACCTCATATAAAAAGCTTTCGATTCATGTATTACTTTACTGCATGTTTTATGCGTATGTTATGAGTAAGCATCGGACGAACAAAGTATATGTATACAGCTCCAACGGAAAGCTTATCTCACATGGTCGATTCTGAATACGAACAAATATCAGGCAACTGAATGCAGAGGCAAATTGCAATATTTCATATTCTAAAATATGTGTCCCCGAAGAAGCCCCACTGTGATTGCGAAACGTTGTTTCGTGGAAATATAATAAGTGGAAAGATAAGTGATTAAGGTCAGCGATTAGACGCACGCCTACTTTGCTAATCGGTTTCGTGGCCTAGGACTATGCGAACTAATGGGAATATAATGACATGTTGCGGTCTTAATGACATTATAATGGCACTTTGCGGATAGAGGCGAAAGGCTTTCCCTCCATTTGAAGGGACTCTCTCATCTTTGGGCCTAGACTGTACTACCTGTAGCCATATAAACAGATAAATTATTTACAATTATTTGTAACGATACCCATATGTATTTGTTATTGTAGCTTTGAAAGGTTATTTCTAGTTATTATTGCACTCGATACCATTAGAGCAACAGCAGGAAGAACTATAATTTTGCAGATGCTGTTTATTCGCCAAATTTCTATGTCAACATGGAAATAAAAGGATGTCAATACAGAAACACACTGACATGTCAAATACTGTTTTCCCTCGGCTTTGATCTCATTCCCACGATATAAAACCAACGAAATACATCTTGATCTGTGCAAAGAACCATGAAAAGGAAACTCATTAATAAATAGAGACGATGGTAATAGGAGACAACCACAAGTCACCATTTTGACTGCATTAATTGTTGGACATAAAAATATGAATTGAGGATGTCCAGCCCTGAGTTAGGAAGTCGGGAAGTAATTAAGCACGCCCATCAGCGTGCATCCATATGGATTAGATACAGCTCTGACTCTGTAATTAGATCTACCGGCCATAAATGATCAGTCTTCGGGGTCAGTAGAAAAGAATTGCTTGTAAGACAATGACCCGAAGATGTTGCAGTTGCTATCCCGGCCATGCTATATATATATATGGGAAACTCTTATACATGAATATTATTGTATAATTGCCAATTTAAACCACCCACACGTTGTTATCAGTATGTGTGGTCTTGGTATAGCTACTGATATATCATTCACCCACTCCCTGTGAGGTTATTCATTGTCTATTGTTGATGCTGATAACGATGTATAACTATCGATATATTATATATAGGCCCTTCTGTCCAATTCACACACTTGAGTGATGTTGGGTTTTAACTTCTTATGTAGATAACCATCCCCGCTTGAGACCGAAATAATATATTTAGAAATTAATGTGTATTGCTGGAAATGTATGATATAATGATATACAGTGAGTATGATATAATTATAATGAATTAACATGCTTCCCTATTATGATAATTTATACGAACTTCCTGCTAGCCAATTCAATTTCAATTTGTGTGCGTTCAAAGCTTTGTACTTTGTACTTGAAATGTTAAAGGGAATTCTTAATACTACCCACATGAAATCTTATATGTCGAAATAATTTCTATGGAAATGTATGCCTCCATTCTTTACTCCAGATAAAAAAAATACCTGCCTTCGTATTTGGTTGTTCCATTTGATCCACGGCGCCAAGTTATATCTGATCCGTGATGAAAAGACTCTAGTCAAATATTGGGTGGTAAGAAATGTGGCAGGTGCAGGCCCGTGTTGATTTTGGTTACTTATTTTATCTTTTGTCAAGCTTCGACATAAAACAGTAGCACACAGGTGCGCAGTCAAGCTAGAGGGTGTCCGGTTTCACCCACATTTCAGTATTTTAAATTGTCTGCGCCGAACGATGTCAAAGATACTGTATATATGGCTATATTGAACCAATATGGAGATATGGTTTATATTTATAGACACACACTCGATTGGGTGCAAAGTTAGGTTAGAGCTTAAAAGGATTTTCAGGATCTACTCTATTTTTTCCTGGTAAAAGGACATCATAAGCCAAAGTGTAAACACAAATATTATAACCCCCCCCCCCCCCCGCCTCGCCACTTTCACCCACATTTTGCCATGAGCACATGAAGCAATGGTATTGTTAAACACCCTCAAATGGGTGCAAAGTTAGGAAATATTTTTTAGGGCCTATTTATTTGGACTCTCATCAACGTGTGTGTGTGTGGGGGGGGGGGGGGGTGGAGGAGGGGATACTCATTGGGCATAATTGTTAAATTCGAAATTGTGTCTTTAATTCAAGCTTTTTAATTTCTATGGTGATTGGATGTTAATATCTTTAGAACATAGTTTAATTCTGCTGAAAGCGTCAGTGGTAGCTTATTACAGTCATGTTATTAAAGTCTTTCTGATCTCAGTATGATAACTTTTGCTCATTGGTAAACAGTGGTATTATATATGCGTTGAAGTTATAAATCATCCTTCGCTGGCATTATAGTTTAATACACAATTTCTGTACTGAAAATGAGAAGAGCAAAAAACATGTGTGCCAGGCAATATTGACCCCATTAATGTGGTGTATTGTGAAATGGGACTTCCAGGCAAGGCGTGAAATGTTTGATTAGTTTCCATTTCCTCTACTAACTTAGGCCCCTTTTCCACTACTCCGATTTCTTTCTCACGGACAGTCGGTTGACGGATAGAAAAGCGGCATGGCGATTGGATTGATCCGATCTTGACACAAGAAGCACTCGACTGACGGTTGACAGTCAGCTACCTTCACCTTTAATGCATCTCCACTAGTCAGACTGACTGCCCTCTGGTTCTCCTGTCTCAGTGGATGTGGGCTTTAAGCTGCGAGTCCTGCTTTCTATGGCCACCAACTAGTGCCTGCCCTAACAATGCAGCCCCCCGCCCCTATACGGACCCCCGACTCCACCCTTCTGTCGAGGGACGTTATCTTGTAATTTGAGATGAGCAACATGACATTAATTGGCGACCTGATCCCGGTTTGATTGATTGTTGAGATATGAATTATAACTCTTTTTTATTTATTTGGATGCAAATTCTAATTTATGGCGCGATTCGCCATCCATTCTGAACGCCCGTTAATGATTAGCTGTTTCAATACCCCAACTTCTGCGGTTCCGGGCGGTTTCTTATGTCATTCTCCAAAGCATATTAATCGAATCGTACAGCACGGAAAATTGTCTGTGAATTTCAATGGATTTAATGTTTGTATTCGCAATGTCGAGTTTGTGTTGTTTATCACAATCCATTCTAGCCATAAGCTGGAAAAACTATACTGCATTTGAATTTACACTTTTGCTTGGCATTGTGGAAAGGAATGTTTCATGTTTTATTCGGAAGAGAATAGAATTGCTGCCGCTTGGTAAAGAATAGGCTATGAACTTAAATCTCTTTTACACTGTCTCCCTATAGAAGCAGTTGCTATACCGAACAAAAGCTAAACTAGAATTTCAATGCGAATCCATTATCAATTTTGATTACGCCCTGTCATTTTCACTTCACATTAAAAAGACTTTATTACCCCTGGAAATCAATAATTCATTTGGGAATCGCTGGTTTCGTTTTCCACAATGTTAATCTATTCATAGATCGGCAACCAATACTAATAATGTATATGGTTATCATAAAACAGTGATCCATTTTGCGAAAATCCAATTTGATGTTGGCCTCATTGTGACGAACAATAGCCGGGGCAGGCTATAAATATGCGAATAGGAGAGATTTATTCTTGGTGATGATGGGGCGGATTGAAAGGGATGCTTGGAAACCCCTGGCTATAGATAACCATTTTGTTTATGGCTCCTCGGGATCTAGGCAAAACGAAAAAACCCACACAAATAACAACAGCACAACGAGGTGTGCACTTTAAACGTTCTTCCCTACACCACTTCAAATCACCCCTTTTCTCATGTTCCTTTTACTGGGGAAAAGCCTCGGACAGCCTGAAATAAACCGTTGTAATTATTTGAAATACTTGTCCTCTAGATTGGAGGCTTTTCTTAGATGGGCGAGTGGAATAATGGGATTCATTTTGCGAGCACTGCTAGTGTAGTTGCGATTAAAAGGAACGCACGGGCTTGTGTGTATCATTGCAATCTGTTGTTCGAGTTTAAAATGAACACACTGAAGTAACCCCGAACGTTGTAATGCCTCTCTTTGTTTGCACAATGGATAATTTAGTAATGCCATCCTATTGTACTGAGATTTCCTCATAAAAGCATAAACCAAATGACCGAATCAATTAATTTATTCTGTTGGTTCCAAATGCTTCTTTGAAATCGCTTTATGATATGACATGGCAATTGATAGATAGTCGCATGTCAAAAGGCTATTACGTCATTCCATTTGCAGCAATTAGGAAAGCTGGAAACAAGTAACCAACAGAGTGTTGTCCACGAAAAAAAAACCATTTGAATTATTTGGATTAAAAAAACTATTTATCAAGTCATGATTGTTAATGCTAGTTCTAACCTTTTATTTTTTTTATAGACTGGAATTTGTCTATACCTCAGTAATGGCTATATTGAGTTGCGTGTTGGACAGGTATAAAATGGCGGCTGGATCCCCGTCAAGGGTTGGTGGACACTACCTCCAGCTCCATTGTGCTGATCACGATCATATAGCAAGCGAACTAAATCAGGATATCTGCGGCGAATTTATTCGCCGCCGTCATGCGATTCCCCCGTGCCGCATCGCCATTGCTCTCTCCTTTTCGCACGTCTGCTTCGCAGTTATTTGTACCTGCAATTGCTTCTTTGTGATGTTAAGGAAATTCTTTTTTTTTACCAATCTAGCATATCTAGCTTGTGTTCTGTGGTCTGGGTGCAATGGGGTTAGCTTTATAAATATATCATTGGAAATAGCTATATGGATTTAATGCCATCTTAGCGGTTGGTGTATTAATCTGATAGGATTGGATTGGATATCAGTGTATTTCTTAGATGGAATCAGACCGAGGGTCATCGCCTTAGCTATTGTTGTCGAGGAAGTATAAATAAATAATACAGTGATGGTGTAAAAGTAATTGCAGAAGTAAAAAGTGTTTTCTTGAATATCTATCTATAGGCTTGTGTTGGATCCAAACTCACTGATGGGAATTAGGGGAAACAGAGAAGTAGGACAAAGGGATATGGGAATTTTGTGTGAAGCATTGATTTTAAGACACGTGCTGGCGTGGGTACTGTTGGCTAATTGTGTCAATATACAAACCAGTTCATGGCCTTGGCAATAAACCCATGTTAAATCTGTGTTCGACATGGATTCCTCATTTAAGGACGATATCCAGGTCATTAAGCATGTGGGATGTGTTCTCAACAGTAGTGACGGACGTGGAGGTTCACTTGGTTGTGATGAGCAGCAGCAATCCCTATTACATTTGTAGGTTACTTTTATTCAAAGCCGAAATACAAATATTGAGCCCTGAGTTGAACAAGCTGTTCTCATGCCCTCAAACCTCCATTGATTTTAACCTGTCCAAACTAGCCTAATTTGGCAATCAGTGAATCTGCCCCTATGACGACAATATCCCCCTCCCGCCTCTCCACTCAGCCCGCTCATCAACAATGCCGGAGTGATGATTATAATATGGATTGACAATGCGTTTTGTTACCACGTGAAACGTCCGTGTTGGAACAGGGTTCTTACGATTAGTATGACTCATTCCACATTGAATGATTGTAATGCAAATGTCCCGACAGGTGGAGTGCGATCAAACAGCTGACTAGAATATAAAAAAGAGGAGGCCACTCTTTTAATCTTACCTTATCAGATCTTTGATACATTAATCCCTGGAGATTAGACTAGCAATTAAAAAGGCTGATATTTTATCGTCTAACATCGATTTGTCCATGATACTCTTCAACTTTGGTAATTTTAAAGTTATTGCGATCAATAGAAATGAGGTTAAGTATTCATATGAGAAACGAATTCTATAAAAATGAGAAAGAATATATATTACATAACATTACGTAACACTAATTATAAACACATTTCTGTATTCTCCCGATATTTCATACCGATATAGGGTCTCGGGGACGCTACTTTATATCCAATATGTAATTGCTTGGTTATATATTGAATCTGGTACCGTGAGTTATTAGATGAAGCCTGGTTTTATAAGGAAATACTTGTTTGAATATCTTTTTTTAGTAGTTGGAACGCGAGAGATGATATCGCTGTTGCTATCACTGTTGGTTATCTCACGTCAAGCGAAGCAGATGGATGAGCCATGAAATAACAATGTATTTTTATTTATATGCCTTGCCACGGTCTGCCATGTTGCCTTATCGAAAATCAAGCTCGGAAACTTCATTTCATATGAGACGGCCATGTATCATCAATCATAACCTTGTAAAGTATATTTAGAGTTAAATAAAAACCCGACTCGATGGTAAAACCGATTGCATTCCCAATAGCTGTCCCCAGTGGGAAATAGTTTAATGTAAGATTAGATAAATATAGATGTATCTATCTATATCATTATGGCAACGTGAAGGTCGCGAATTCCTTCAATTGCCTTTCTTACTCGTTTCTATGTATCTGTTTTTATCATACACGGGTTTCTGTTGTGAATTTAAGTTGAGTGAACTAAGTAGAGATGAGGGAATAAGGATCCACTTAATCTACACCAAGCCTTATCCCAGCTATCCTAGGGCTAATGCTATACTAGCCCAGCATAATACTGCAATCCATACTCTCTATATATCTCTCATTGATTACATTTGTCATTGGTATCAAAACATCCAGAGAGGTCCTTTGTGTCAGAAATAATCATTCACAACGATCGGTCATACTATATCAATTGTGCTGTGCTGGCGCAGAATCTGTGATTCCGAATTACTTTCTCATGACACTCAATGATTGTATACGCATAGATTATGTTTGATTATTCCTCAGCAATTCTTTGCAAATACTTCTTAAAGTAATTGCAAACACGTATATCATCATTTTCTTATTTCTTTTTTAATAGTGGAATCTGGGTATTTCTGATAGCCACACTGATAAATATGATTATCAAATTTAAACCTAGACTTTCTGGAATCTCCCTCTAACGATCTTTTAATGGAATCACAAGGCCTTGGTGTGTGGATGGATATAATAATGTCTCATTTCGCTTTGTTTCGTCGTCGAGACTTTCATGCGATGTATTGTTTTGTTTAAAGAAGTATTGATGGGATTCCTCATGCAGTGCATTCGATCATGTTTGCCTCATGAATAATAGCAACATATCTATAAGAAGCGACCTTTTCTTTCCCGCGGAACCCAATACGGCGTATATAGCCTGCCCAATTATATGAGGATGAGTATCTGAATAATTGGTTGCGGATCAGGGGATAGGCAATTCTTATGTGGTGGAAGAACATTGTTTTATGGGAATTTGATCATCAGAATCGCACGAGTTCACGACCTCGTGACAGAAGCAGCCTACCCTTCACAGGCCTAATGAATTTGACCTCGGAGACAATGGTCTTAACCTTACAAGCTTTTAGGTGCCATGTTGTGACCCTCTGTTCACCTCACAGGCTAACCAGGCATCTCACCTTTCCAGTATTTATAGAGGAAAGTAACATAAGACCGATGGATATATATATATGTATACATATGAGGCCCGTATATGGTCATATACATATATATATATATATGGTCGCACGTTCTCTTTAACCCCAAATTTTAAATTTGATATTTCCTTTTTTTTTTAAAAATACATTTTGCGGTTATTTATCAAGAAATAAGCGGAAAGAAGTGATTCTTGTTTTTGTACGTTGGGGTTTTTAAAAATGACTGCGAAATTATACCCCCAATTTTGATATTTGGAATTTGTCAAAGATTAGTCTGTTTTCCATTGGTCTTAAATCAACAGTGCTTTTAAGCCATATTTCGCCCAGTTTCTATTGTATTGTGCCCATTGGTTCGGAAAGTCATTCATTCGCATTGGTGGGGGATACTTTTTTTAATGATACACCCACTGTTAATGACTCATTACTAGGTCAAATCGGGGGACTATCCCGGCTGTGATCATTCAGTAATTTAAAAATTATACCCTGCTATTTAACGGGATGCGGGATATGAATTAGTTAGACTTTGTGAAAATTTTAGGCTCGTCCTTGCTAGAACACCAGTTGACGTTTATTTCTCGGAGGCTCTACAGATAAACAAATACATTACTCTTATCGTTGCAATATCATTGTTATTATCATGCAGATTGTCGGAACAACTACTGATAATTATGACATTTATTGTAATTTACAATTCCCAAAGTGGTAATTTATATCAACATGGGAATTGTGTTCTGACTGCGCCTTCACTTTCCCGAAAGCAAATAGGTTGGAGAAAAGAAAGTTGCTGAATATCGCTCGTTATTTCCGACACATTCGAAATAAAACCTCATTTTCCACGCGCTTTCTTCTTACAGCTATAAAAAAGAATGTATGTTCTATATAGCGTCTATTTTCAGCACCGCTAAATAATGTAAATTCTCATATGTTTCTAACGACGATAGTCCTGAGATTAAGCAAGGAACATTTTGTAAGGATCTGATATTCCTCTTCGTATAGCTGGGATTGGATCGATATCTGAGGAGAAGACGACCTTGCGGGATAAAAAGCTTGCCCTCGATAAAAGCTTTTAGCAAGATTTAATAATGCCCGCAGTGCAACATATTATGGGAGGTTCTGCCATAAGAATCCCCAGCGTACAATTCAAAGTCTTGTGATTAAACTTTTATGGTCCTACATCAAGCCCTTTTTAATTTGTTACATTGGCTTAATGGAAAACTGCTTCGGACATTATCTCGATTGCGCAGTTAAGAACTGATATATTTGAAATGCACTTCCTTAATTCATCCTATAGCTGCTTGGCTTCTTACAAAGAAAGTACAAATTATTGCAATCACTTTGTCTGAGACTTTAATTTATCTGACCAATTTGATTCGAATTAGATAGGAAATTTATGTGATCGGGTGTTTCGAGTCACGGACAATGATACTTTATGTGACGTTTTAATATGAAGTGTTTATAATGCTATGTTTCCTTTGTGATGTTACTGCATAAATGAATATATGAAAAATATACATGTTCAATACTTTGCTCCACAGATTTACTCCCAGAGTATGAAGGTTAGTGTCGTTACATTCCTCTGCTATACTAGTTCTTTAGAAAGTCAGTGTTCAAATGTCCATGCTATGTAGATAACTTTGACGTTGGGTTGGGATATACTGACATGTTTGTGTTTGTTGTGGATGTTAGTTCCCCTCTTTTTGTGCCTATTTAGATACCCAGAAATCCATAACTTCCTATATTGAGTATTTCAGCGATTAATCTCCCTAAGTTGATTGCCAAACTATTGAGGAATTATGCCGAACGGCCTCTTGAAGTACTAAAGCGCGGGGATTTGCTCTTCTTGTCGTCTGCTCTTGTTTGACGTCACTTCACAAACATTGCTCCTTGCCTTTATTATCACTCGGATCAGGCGGGATTCCATGCTTGATGTTAGCCACCGATTGGTCTCCCATTGATCTGAAAGGATCTTTCGATGATCACTCAGATCAGAGACCGACAGGGCCTGAAAAGTTGACCCTCCTTCCCCTCCCTATAATGCAAAGACACCCTCAACGAAAACTACACAAAGCGCCCGAGAACAAAGGTGGAGAAATTTAATCTCCTTCCCTTCATTGAATTCATCTATGATCCCGTTTTGCACTCCAGCTGTTTCCAACCCCTAATCAAGTCCCATTTGTGTGGCCCTTTCCCATTTAGTGTGTAATTCCTATTTCGATTTCCCTTCTCCTTTTTCTTTTTAGCAGGCGGAACCTGTCTTCTAACTGATATATCGAGTAGAATTTGCTAGGAACAAAACCCAAATGACCCGGGGAGTTTTTTCGAAATGGTCTTAAAACAAAAAGTTGTTGTTCCCTGGGATCACTGAGAAATTGCTATAAAAAAAGAAGATAAGCTCGAGGTATTTGTTCAAGACACATAAGCAATATCCTTGGGCGATATGATCTAAAGCCCTCTTTCTCTTTGATAGGGGGCACTACAATCGCTGACCTATTTATAGCCTTAAAAGGATCACGTGACTTGGTATTTTGATGGAGGTACATTAAGGGCATCAAAGGCTGCTGCTTTTTTTGTGATCTATATCAAGAGTATTGTCTCAATATTCCCATGATGGGATTAATATTATGAGGACCGCCCTCTCCTTTAAAAGATACTTGGCCAATACCAGTGCACCATCGTCTTCAGATAATGCTCTTAATTTGTTAGGACTCTGAGCTATGATGGCAGATTTTATCGTCTTGAAGTTGCTGCTGCTCAGAGGAGAACTCTTGTTGCGTTTGTGTCAGGGTGGATAAGAAGGGACGATGGAAGAGACAATAGGTGTGCAGGGGAATTATAATAATATCATAGAAATGTCCGACAAATACCTTATAGTATGGCTTATATAATGATAGTCTTATATATGTATCTGCATGGCTTCTAAGGGATAACGACAACTTCTTCCATTGCCTGAATGTCAGAGCCTGTTCCGCGCAAGGACGCTTGTAATTCACATGTTTTGGCATTGTGTGCTAATTTCATGCTTGGGCTGGCCCATGACATTTGGGAATGAATAATGGTTCTGCAATCTAACATCATGCGATACCTAGATCTATATTCAGCCCCCCGCTCCCCCCCCCCCCTCTCATCTCCTCCAGGTCCTCTTTAACCACCCTTCCCTCAGGCTCAATCCCCTCTCCCTTCTTAACTACCAAAATAGTATTACCATCTTCCCCTCTCCCCTCTCCCCTTTCCCTATACTACCCCCTTTTCCACTTAATTTTTATTTCTACATCTCCTAGAACACATATCCCCCGCACCCTCCGCCCCACCCCACCACCCTCCCTCCTTAGTCAAACCATCCTTACTACCCCTCCCTACCCCTCATTCAAACACCAACCTATCAAGATGACATTTCCAAGATGTTCGTTACCATGGCAACAATCCATTTTGACTCAATGCAGAAAGCTAGCCTTTGTCAATACGCGGGCCCCGCTACTAACGGCGTAGAGTTATTGCGCATTCATATCGCTCCGTTGGCAGGCCACTGAGAAAAAATGTAATAACATTTCTAGCGTGGTAAAAGGGAGAACTGGTTTCTGCCTCCGCTCTTTAATATAGACTCTTATATATATGGTGGACCTTGCCACTCCTACTTTTACTACAGACCATTTCCCCTTATCTTCTCCGTGTAGTTCACAGAAATTGGCCGCTTCGGCTGAGACTTCGTGTTATGCATTGATAAAAAAATAGGTTTCCTCATCATGAGATCTTTCTAGATCCTTTTACTTCAGATTTTAGCGCCAGAAAAGGTTCGATTTTAATTGGGTGAAGTTACCCACATCAAAAGCACTTTTTACTTAATTTGTTTTCACCCTAATGTTTGAAAACTGAGAATATTTAATAATTCCATTTTTCCTGCTTTCATGTGATAATTGAGTCAAAGTTCTTTCTACTCATGCTCACGGCAAGCATCCTTTATAATAATAATAGTGATGGGGTTGTTGCCGTCGTGTAACACAGGGAGGGCACAGATTTTACATGTTAATAATGTAAGTTGATCCTAGAAAATTGCCTTGGGACATGGTGTACCTTCAGCTATGGAGAACCAAGTCTTTTCTAGAGCTCCGTAATGGTATTTGCTTTGGGTGCAAGAAGAGCATTTAGCGATTTAAGTCATTGGTACAATCCTCTTAGGGCCGATAGCCCGAGGCCCACGGAAGGCAATGTATGCAATGCTAAGAATATGATCTGTATATGCTTCAGTTTTTAGCAGTAGATTTGGCTTGGAGCTGAGTTGTCTTGCCTTGCTTGCATAACTGGTTCCATGCACTAATAAAGGTGTGATTCATTTATTCATGTTTGCATGTTATGGATTCATTTTGTTGTGTGTCGGTGTTCTAATTTGGATCGTGATTTTCAAACGTGTCTGTTTTTGGTAGAGTTTTAATTGGGTTCTTAAACCATGGGGAGGTTTTTCGATTGACTGTACTAATCCACAGCTGCTTTTAAGTCTGCTTTATTTTCAAATGAACCTTTTTACTTTTATTTCTGCCGATTTAGGCGTTGTCTTTAGTTACGTCTTCATAATTAACCCGGCTCTTTTTCTCTTCCCTCTGCTGTTTTATGCTATGAATGTTGGGCCAAAGCAGGTTTAAGTGCTCGAGTGCATCAGAAGCGCGATTGTAAATTCATTTTGATTTATGGTCCCCTGTGACGGCAATGGGACCTAAATCATGCCAAATGTTATATCAAATGGAAATAAATGAACTAAATCATATTATATGAACTACAGTTGTCAAATGAAAGTTATTCATTGCTTCACAAATTGCTTTGCATAATCCGTTTCAATTCAGTGTAATGTGCCATTGTAGTTGATATATTGTAATGGGTCTTTATACGTTAACTGTTCCCTTGACATAATCAAGTGTTGGATATAGAGAGAGATGTATGTATATATTTGATGAGTTAGGTCGAACAATAGGGAATTATCCACGTAAGATGACTAGAGACGGGTCTTCTCTATCTTGACAGTACACCCACGTCGTCAATTACGATATGTACATTCCAGGGTTTTTACTCAACATAAAACATATTATAAGAAATAAAATTGATCTCTCAGGCACGGAGGAGTAGTTTCCGTCTTTCTATTAAAGCTGAGTGTATACTCTAATCTCAGCATATCAATTCAGTTTATTTGAGTAAATTTGGCATTACTAATTTTGGAACTTGAAACTTCAATTGTGCATATTCTGACATCCTGACCCACATGTACTTTTCTCTATTTGATATGTATCATTAGACATTTGGGTATAAATGGAACGGTAAGTTGTGAGAAAGGAGAAATGAAGGATTGGTTGCATACATGTATACATGTATTAGTACAATTGTGGGTTTTCGGAGTATGCTGACAGTGAAATGAAATGAAATCTCATTACATATTCTATTGGATATATTGGTCATCAAATGGCCCCTGAGAAAAGAACCTATTCATTCTTTATGCCTCGGGGCCATGGTCCCCTGATTGTAGGGAAATCAGATGGTGCACACCTGAGAGGTGTACAGGGGAACAATGGCATGACAAATTGCTCACGTGACTTCTGGGAGACCTCTGGCGCACAGGTCATGAACCAAAGACAAAAAGTTCCGGTGTTCATCCTCCTGTTATTTCTCTCATGATTTGCAGCATATTATTACATGTATTCTCGACCACAAGTACCCTGGGAATTTTATCAATAGCAGAGATTCATCCTTCCGTCGTCACCCGATATCTCTGAATGCTGTTACTGACAATTAATACCGAGCGGTTCTAATTACAACATAATTTAAATAAGCTTAATTACCAGCCGGATATATGTATATAATATCATACGGTGCAATCTGCATAAGATTCACGTGTTACAGGTAAATCTTGGTCTTCTCAATCCAAACCATAACAATGCTTGGTCAGATATGGAGTTATTGCACTGAATGAAACCATTTGAATCCAACCAAATATTAATGATTTTCTTGAGGGGAAAAATCTATTTAGCTCCATAGTCATTTCCCGATCCTATCATTGCAACAGGTCAGGTGCATGTTTTTTTCTGTAGGATACAAATTGCTGGAGACAGATCGGATATATGCCAACCGACCCAAAATGTCAATATCTATAATAACCATCATCCCTATAACATTTTTGACAAGGGAGATATCGCTATAATATCAATGCAAACCAATTCCCCTATAAAGTAATCTGCCCAGTGGGCATAGAGTGATTAACAAGTCTGCAAAATGGGTGGAAAATCAATTATCATTGCCTGCGAAATACAAATCTAACTGGTAGATAAATGGAGAGAATATTTCCTGATGCATTCACCTAGCTTGGGGTCTATCGACCTAATTGGTTTTTCTCACGCCACATGGACTTAGACTCAATCCAAACACGGAACCAGAAGGGAAAATTGGAGAAGGGAACATGTTATTGCAATCATAGATCTGGTAAAATGTGTCTGCTTATGATCAGGTTTAGTATGGTAACCTAGTATGTTTAACCATATAAATGGATGAAACGATATGCATAGCGAAGAAAGAAAAGGTAAACAAACTGTTCAAAGACCAACCACACTATTTCATTGGTCGTAATCCAGTAGTTACCTTAACAGTAGGTTGAAGTCCTAGTTCATATTGTAATCAAGTTGTTATATACTCTCAATGTCAAAATAGAAGACGAATCAGCGTAATGTGATTATTCGGAAATCTATCCAATTTTAAAGTGTCTGGAAATTCCACGATCCTAGCATTTTCAGGTTAAGATTATATAATTTTCTCATAAAAATACACATTGACAACCAAAGGAGATAGCTCTCGCTAGATCCACCAAGCAATTTTTGTTGTAAATTTAATAGAAAAAAGTCTTTATGATCCTAGCGTCAGACCATAGCTTCTGATTGCATGGCAAAGCAGAAAAGGAGCCCGTGTGCAATTTGCTGGGTGAGATTAGCCTTATCAAATTGTAATAATGATTTCTTGGAGATCTCAGATCATGCAAGTCATCCTTATTCCTTCTGTCTCTTTCTCTTTTCTACCATCTCTGAGTCTGACTCACGCATTGCTATATGTATATTATACATTCTTCCTGAGTGATAATTTTCAACATTTCTGTTTTCCATACTTCTGTCTTTTTCTAACTTCCTACTTCCATTTCTCATTCTCTGTTTACCTCTCTCTCTCTCTCTCTCTCTCTCTCTCTCTCTCTCTCTCTCTCTCTCTCTCTCTCTCTTTCTGTCTCTCTCTGTCCCTCTCTGTCTCTCTCTCTCTATGTCTCTGTCCCTCTCACCCTTTACTAGAATATTTTTCTCTCTCCTATCTTCCTTTATTATTACGTTCCCCTCCCTTCTCCTTCACTCTCTGTCTCTCTATTTCTGGCTCTGTCTGTCTGTCTCTCTCTTTCTCTCTCTCTTTCTCTCTCTCATTATCCTCTTTCTTTCACTCTCTCTCTCTCTCTCTCTCTCTCTCTCTCATTATCCTCTTTCTTTCGCTCTCTCTCTCACTCTCGTTGTCGCTCTGGCAAAAGACCAATATGAATATGAATTTCCATCATGCCCCGCGGTAATGATAATATACATCCGGCTACGGCCCCATCTTTCATCGGCCGATGACTTTAGACTTGCCATTTCCGACATATTTCACAAATTTAATCTTAACAGTTGCCTCATTAAAATGACATCTCTTTCCCTTTCGCTTACTTCAATGAGCTATTTTCGACTCGTGGTAGACTAGCAAAGGAGGAAATTATGTTCTCGTTCATAAAGAAACGGTGCTCAGATGAAATACGTCCAAGGTACTTTGGGATGCTGATGAATTTGGAATTAAATGAATATAAAATTGCTTATCAATTGCATTCCCGAAGGAACGTCATCGGAAGTCCTTATAATTAAAGGTATGGTTAATTGAATGGTGATGAGGGGCTTCCTTCTCTAATTAGTAAATTACAATTAACGTCATTATGTTAGACATATTGCAGATAATTGAATGGCTTGCATTAATAATATATCCTTGCATTTAATTACTTTTCTTTCCAATCAGAATATTGGAATATTGGCGCAGTGTGTAATAGTGAAATCCGACCTAGGACCTGTTTACAGTCTTGTTGATTAAAGTCTTCATGATAACTTTTCCGGTGGAATATATAGTCCTTATCCTCAAATATAAGGCGATAACCTAGAGGTGGAAATGGTCACCTAGCCCAGTTAGTGTACGTTTGATCTGTGTGACAATCAAATGTACATTCCTGATATAGAGAGAGAGAGCTCTATGTCTCTCTGTCTCTTTCTCTCTCTCTCTCTCTCTCTGTCTCTCTCTGTCTCTCTCTCTTCCACGCTCGCTATCTACTATCTGCCCCTCTGTCTGTCTCTTTATCTATTTACTCCTCCCTTTATTCCACACTCTGTTCATCTATCTATCTATCTATTTATCTGCTCCTCTGTCTCTCTCTCTCCCACCTTTTCTATCCTAATCATTTCCACTCCATGCATATTGCAATGGGTTTATTTGTATTAGCATGTCGACCCTCTGATTAATCCATACACCCTCACCCATCTAGGATGCAATTTCCTCATTCTTGACAACTAATCGTTCTATGGAAGATTTGTCAAAACAATCGCCCTAGCGTACCTGTTTTCTCCAAGCCCTTGTCAGATATATCAAAATATTGTCGGCTTTATGATCAGGTAACATGAAGTAAAATCCATGGCCACCCTTTTAGGTGTTATTTGTCAAAACGGGGCACTCTTTGTTACGTTAACAGGAGTCGATATGCTTTGATATTGGTTCCTTCCAGTGCTGGAAGAAGGGCCGCCTCGCTGCACCAACAAACAGATGTGAAACACACAACAAAAACTGCTCCAATGGGATGTCACTTTTGGCACGAGGGGTCGCTGACAATGGTAATTGGAGTCAATGTGTTTTTGACATGAAACCTCTTGTCGGATTCCTCTCGCCAATAACTGACACCAGCGGCGAGAGAAAGAAGCCCATTGGTTGATGCTATTGATTGGACTTTTGCTACCTTCAAAAGCTGTTATTCATAACGTTATTATACGCTATTGCTGCGCTGGAATCTCGAGCGAGAAAAAATAATACATCGATTTCCTTATAATGTGAGAATAACAAAAAAGTTAGTGAAAATGTTATTAGATATGATCACAGGCGATGGTTGCGATTGTGAATGCTTGCAAGCAGTGCACAATTAATGGAGTAGTTTAACTGGAAACGATGTATTGATCTGATATCGATTGCTCTCAAAAATTGATTTGTCTGGAAACATCACCCCATATCTAATACCATAGAGTGAGTTGTTTTTAGAGATCCAGGTCCACCTGGGGCCTGTGGTTGCAAATCCAACCATACAGTGCTACTGTTTTTGTGAATATATATTCTCAACTCACTTCCCCATCCGATCCATGGAAATAATACATCTCTCATTGTTTATTTAGATTTACAGGCATATGATACAAGCTGTAGGGCCTGGCTCCTGCCTTAATTTTACCAGCATATCTCCAGTCCTGGCCCTCTCAGTGAAGAATACCTTTCACTCGAGGCCATAACTTACCTATAGACGAGGACCTATAACAGGTTTTATTTGAGGTTTATGGACAGATATCTCGGGCTCTTTCCACTTGTTATTCACACCGACTTCAAACAGATGCCCGGTCGGGGCAGCTTGCTGACCTTAGAGGCAGCAATCACTGCTCTCTGCGCTCGCAGATGGCAGTATTTGCTTAACCCCAGTCACATACACGGCCCCCATATCATGGGCCCGATGGACTAGGGCTAATAGAGAGTATCTTGTATCTATTCCACACGTTCGGAGGCTTGTAAGAGATGGCCGCAACTGCCGTATAACACCTGATTCCAAAAACAAATAAAAATGATGGGCGATTTAGTCGGGTATTGAACTGGCTCCAAATATGCTCGTTTAGTGTGTATGGACTGCCGGATGGACTGCCAGGAGTTTTAATCCAATATTATTTTAACATTCTTTTATGGTTCATAAGTTTGAGAAATTAGGTGGTGACACATCTCTACTTAACATTTCGATGTTATCTCCCAATAAAAACTCTCTTTGCATGACCTTACATTGTTATCTCCTCAGTCCTAATCTCTCTCTGTCTGCCTGTCCCTCTCGTCTCTCTCTCCCTCTCTCTCTCTCTCTCTCTCTCTCTCTCTCTCTCTCTCTCTCTCTCTCTTTTAACCCTATTTGGATGCCCCAGAGTGTGTCAGAGGTAAGTGACCTTCGAGTAGTCACTTCACCCATGTAAACGCTACATGGAGATAACCATCTCCTACAAAGAAGCAAGGAAACGTCTTGCTGTCCCGCCCTCCAACCTGAAAGAGTTACAAAGTCCCGAACGAGGCAGACGTCGACCATCTTGATTGAGTTGCTACTAGTGTCAGCTTTTCAATTATTCTCCCGACGTTCCGTCTGTAATCAATGTGTTTTATTGGTCAATAGATAAAATCAAGCGGAAGCCCGGTCGTGTCAGCTAATCTGAGCCCAGGCCATGCAAAAGAGTTTGGACTTGTGGAAGAAAAATCCCCAGTCCCTGTTGATATGCAGGACAGGAGTTTTGAAGGAGATATTTCTCTTCCATTTAATAGCCCTATACAGCTCTGCACAATTATTACCTCGCTATATAGCGCGCAAGAAAAGCTGTATGGAATAGGGGAGCGTTCTGTACTGTTCCTTCTCCCATTGTTTCTTCCTCTGAGGTACACCTATACATGTACCAAATACATGTATACAGGAGTAAAGGTAAACGCCAATGATGGATAATATAGTTAGTTTTCACGTTATTTAGTCATTTAATTAAGGTCGATTAAAGATGTGTCTATATTCTCAATTGGTCTTGATAGTGAGTAGAACAATTCAGACAAAATATAGTAATACAGCATACAGTTGTATGGAGCAAAGTATCGGGTCATTAACATGAGTGATGAATATTTAGAAAAGGGATAAGTAGAATCTGTTACTCTTCCCATTGGTATCTTATTCCCAGTCCATCCTAATTTATGAACTGCATGCAAATAATTATTTTTCTGTCAGTCTTTTCGCCAATTGCTTAAGCTAGATATATTTCTATCAACAAGGTAGAAAGTTTTTAGATATAATAATTAGAATGCTTAAATTGTTTTCAAATGTAATTTCTGAGGAGTAAATTATGTTCCTGTTTTGCTGTTATAAGTGTACAGCCAGAATTACAATCAAAATGCTTCCGGAATGGTAAGAACTGGCAGCCTACCCACTGGCTATATATATTTGAACTTTATTTTTACTGTGGTAAGTTTCTGAGGAACGCCTTCCAAATATCATCCACCAACTGGTCTCCAGTCGAAGACGTGCTCTTCAGAGCCATTTAAGACCATCAATACACTTTAATGTTGTGAAAACCACATGTAAAGGATGATGGTGACTTAAGACTATAGCTGTCCCCTCGAAAGGTTGCCACTATTGGGCTGGGGAAGAATCTTTAGGATTTGGCAAGGACGTGATCTCCATAGCTGGAGGCAAATTACAGCTTATCCTGTGATTAAAAGCTCTCGTTAAAGGTGTTGTCATAACCTTCTGTGTGCACGTGAAGACGGAAGCCAAGATGACAGTGACCAGTTTAAGAGAAAAATCCTCTTCTTAAGCTGTTCTATTTCCTTTGGTTTGTCCTGTCTTCGCCGCGAGTACCTGTGTAGAATATTTTCCCTGGGATTTTCTTTTCATTATTCGGTGCTTTGTTATTGTAACTTTGGAATGATTTTTGTGTAAAAGTTATCGCTTGATGCTGAGTTGTCATTGAGGTCCTACTCTTTTTGGGGGCGTTTACGCAAGAAAAGATGCAAATTTTCATAGTGGTTTTAGTACCGTAGGCAGTTAAAGCTGCATTCCCAACTAAATCGATCAAAAAGTATTTTTGTCATTTTTTCTTTCTTTCTTTGATCCTTAGTACCGTTGAATAACGATTTGAATACCGGTACTAAAAATGAAGTAAAACTAGTATCTCCACTGTGTTCTCTCAGGAACTCCCTTAGTTCTGTATTTTGCTGTTTTACAGTGGCAATTCGGGGGTGAAAAGCTATAAAAGTGCTGGCCGCTTAAGTACCTATCTAGCCAGTGCCATCTTAACATCTTCCATTTCATAGAAGATTCCCGGGGTTTAAGAAGACAAAAGAGAATGATAAGCCTATTGAAAAAATGGTATTTTAGTATTCACCGAAATGAATAATCATATTATTAATGTGAGAGAAGATTTGGTTTTAGGCTACACCAAGAAGAACAGTCCGACATGCTTTATGGTGACTTAGACTTGGTGACTTTCAGAAGGGTTGTTTGGGAATGAAATAGATCTAGCCCATAAAAAAGGAACAAATATTTTGCGCAAATTGACCGGTACTGCTGCTGTAAATAATAGGGCCAGTTATGCATTTTCATTTCCTGTGGAAATCTCTGGTAGAAAATGTGCAAATCATAGCCTACAGGTGAACAATACTGCATACGAAAATACCAAATGTCCAGGTAGTTAGTAGTATAAGTAGCCTTCATATTTTGTACATCAGTAGATCTATTCGCTAAACCATCTTGATTCCATAGTTTCCGATGGTATACCACCCGACCGATAGGATAATCCTTTAATTTAGCTAAACTCGTGCAATTATGCTCCAAGTTTAGTCCCTAAAGAAGCTCTAACCGCCACCACGCGGATCTTTATAGCAACAGAGCGAGTTCCTGCAGATGGATCGTCCCTACGAGAATGACATTTCACTAATGTTTCATTGTTATGATTCACTGCGACATTCACAGTTCTCTGTTTAATTAATGACGTTCACTGAGCAGGCAAGCAGAAAGCTTTATACTCCATAAATGTTACTGTCCTTAGAGAGTGGAGAGGATTATGGGCGACAAAGAGATCTTTTGTTCTGTGAGGGAAAATAATTATTTTATTCAAAGGTCGTAAATTGGATAATCAAAAATGAATTCATTGTATCTATCACGCTTTATTGTGTTTCGTCTACCCATCCTATGATTAGAAATGGAAATGGAAAACTACCCATATTCCAAACCCATGCAAACTCCCCCCCTCCCTCCCACCTCTCCTTCATCATTCCCATGAGCTCTATCTGTTTATTCTACAACAGTAAAGTCAAAAATTGAAACAAACGACCGACAACAACAGAAAGGTGCCAATGACAATGTCCTTCTGGCAAATGTAGAGGAAGGGCGACACGCTCGGCCGCACTGGGCCAAATATCGCTGACCCTCTCTCGGTGTTTGTGGGCGTGGCTTGTGTCGTCACGGCTCTGGGGTCAGGAGGTCAAGTGATGCCGGGGTCCAATGAGAGACGCTGCCTGCCTCCGCTGGGCGTTCATCCACGGGCGGTTATGGCGGAGCTCCTGCCTGCCTTCCTCTCATTGATGACAAGTGCCTCTCCCAGCGCGCAGCATTGACTTATGTGATTGTACGCTAAACAGTTATAGCAACTTGTAAAAACCGCCTGCTGCAAAGTGGATTTTACTCGCCCTGTTTCATTTGCACGTAACTACCTGTCGGGGGGATAGTCGAACTGGACAAACACTCAAGTATCTGCTGGAAAAGTGTTGGATTCTTACTAATAGTTTTCTCGGAAACAAGGAGATACTCTAACCCTAAGTGATTCTTTCTTGAGAGTCCGCTGGCTATAGCCCCAGCGGATTTAGGAACATGATGATCGGAAGTTCTCGGAGTAAGGATGAGATGGATAGAATGATTGGACCTAAGAAGGTATGTTTTATTTAACAGAAACTAACTCACATGGTTTCTCACAAAAGCCCTGTATACATACATGTGTCAATGATCCATGTAGCAGAGATCGAGGGAGAGAGAGAGAGAGATATGTTGCTTAAATAGACAAGCCACGCTCGCTGGGGATGGCGGATATTTTGGATTCCATTTAGCGCCAGCGGAGTTGATAGCGAGTAGTATGGGGCGGCCGCTGCGGGCTGCGGCTGTCAACCCATTGGTGGAATTGTTTGTTTCTCGCGAATCTCGCTCTGCGGCACTGCTTTCATTCCAGGCTCCGGATCCACCTCGGGGTAGGTTCCTGAATCACCGACACCCAGGGTAGAAAGCAGCTAATAAAAAGTCCGTGCCTTCGCTTGTGCCTATTGCCATCCAAATATAAATTGTCACTTCCCAATGTATCTGTTCTATACAGTAATACACATGAAAGTACTTCGGAATTTGACAATATTTTCATAGACATATGTACCTGTTTCTATATTATAGACTTTAATGTCTTTTCATGGACCATTCTAGGTTACTTGTTTGTTCTGGTTATACAGTCAATGATTTAAAAACACGTCTATTTCTTGTCACCTGTCACTGCAGACATCACGTACAGGTTAAATTTACATTAGATTAATGAACTGACTTCGCACGGGAAGCGATCATCTGATCCTGAAAGTCATGTCATGCCATATATGTCTCAGTTTACATTTATGGGAAAAAAACATTTACTCGAAGCCAAACTGTTTGTCCAATTTGTGGCTATTATAAGAACATAAATTGTGTTACACAGGTGAGCTACTTCATTAATAGTCATTTTTCTTAGTTTAACGCATCTAATGTCGTAATGTTCCCTAAATATATTCCTTATTTAGTTGTATGCAGTGAGTGGTTTGAATAACAACTTCTCCCCTTACACAGAAGTAATTAAAACTAATTGATTCCATGGATTCTCTGCGTCTTTTAATCAGAATGTCTTTTATCCCACCCACTTCTTTGGAATTGGGGTCTTTTTACATTTTTGAGGCCATTTGTTTTAGGAGACATCGGGACATTATTGTGCATTTGATCTTTGCACAAAAACATATCCATATCCACAGTCATGTTCCTCATCATTTCCCCGCCATAAGCAACATAAATTCTCGGCCTAAAAATGATCTGTTTTTGAAGTCTTTATTAAGTCAACGACAGGTGTAACTTCACCTCCTCTCTCCACGGCAGTGACATATGGATGAAGCAATGAACTCCAAGGGAGTTATAAATGCCCATTCAAATTTAACCGTGTTAAAGCCATACTAGCTGCGAAGTAAGGAGGCGATTGGTGGCCGCGACAAGCTTTCAGGCTTTTGATGGTTTGTTCTAAAGTGTGACCAGTGTCTCTGGAGGTGAGAACGCGGGGTGGGAAACCACACTGGCTCTTGGCACCTGATAAATAGATCAAACACAGATCCCAGCCCGCCGGCAGGTGAGAAGAGGGAGACCTCTGGCCAGGTAGACCGGGTGTTCCCTGCCTGGTCCCATGCAGTCTCTCGTCTCCTCCTTTCTCTTTTATTAACTTCACTTACAGCCATATGTGTTACATTTGTGCCTCTGTTCGGGCTGAGCCACGTCTGTTTGATTAAAGGATTTATTGGTTTAAGTTTTGATTGCTATGTTGAATTGCATTTATAGATCTTTATGTAGCTATTGTGGAGCCAGGTTTATATATACTGCATAATTGCTGCTAACATTATAAATCAATTTCCTAGGTTTATGTACTTTGTTTGGGTTACTGCAGTGTCTTTGAGGAGATTGGGTTGCCTATAATTGGTACTTTGGCCTGACATTGTGGTGTTAGGGACTAGTGATTCTTCTGTTTGGTTCAGGACTACTGACAAGAGTACAATGTAACCTGAATAAAATTTATTTTCAAAACTATTTATGCTATATTTTTAATATTATTTAGCAGAACTAAGTTTGCTCAGGAGGTTAGCCTTCACCTAGAGTCTGGGGGAAGGAGGCGAAATTGTCACGCCTGGATGTAATGCCTCTAGTCTTGGGCCAAAAGCCAGAGCTTTTGACCATTCAACCACCCCGAATCCCACATTTTTACTTCTCTTGCACAACCATAACCCCACCCACCCACCCCATGAAAAAATAAAATAACGATAATAAATATTTGTATTGAATATTCCGATGGTTGGATAAGTTTGTAAATTATACCCAGTACTCGGATCTTAGGTACTTAGATCTAATCTAATCACCACTTTGATATTTAAGATTGTGTCAAAGTAACCACACACACACTAGGACGCATAGTTACATAGTCATTGTAGAACTGATTGCTACATACAAGATGTCTTTCCAACAGGAAAGAGCAGAACATTTTCGCATTGACATCTGCACTGCGCACATTAGACACAAAATTAAAATATTAAATATTAAAGTAAAATATTCATGAAAATCCTGACTGCATGCATAATTAATTAGAAAGTTTCCTGTCCTTAGTAGTTCTATTTCTAAATGGCTGAATTATGTATGAACATCGCTCCGGGCAACGACGTGTCCTAAAAACAACATAATAAGCATACATGCATGTTTCAAAATGGGAATAATTGCTTATTCCAATGCATCGGTATGCATTTCGCTGCACATTTCAGTGTGTGAATTAAAGAACTGAGAGTTGCACTTCTCTTTTCTTGCCTTTAGTTTTACTCAAAGAGATTCCCTCTGAGTTCTTTTGGAAAGAAATAGAAATAGACACGGATAACAGATAATGGTACAGACAGGCGGAAATTGGTACAAATCGGAAGCTATTAATCATAAAAGTTTATTTCATATCATATTCCGAGAGAAGGAGATGAGAGAAGACATTGAATGGCATCAGACAAATCACAAATCAGTAACTGATACCAATGTTTGTTACTGTGGAAATAATTACTGGAATAGTGTTACCCGCCTACCCCTCGTACACTCGTTACATAATGCTTTTTGCTGAATAAAAATATCTTAAATACAAAATACACCCACACTTTTAGTCATGAACAAGTCCAATAAATTTGGAAAATTGATGTTTTCACACAACCGAGTTTGGTCCATGTGATGAGCAATGAAAGGTATAAAAGTAACCTTCTAAGTTTCCATTTATCATATTAGTATATATACAAATATTACTGTATTTAAGACTCATTGGATGAGAATCTGAAAACAAAATAATGATAAGAACACAATATGATACTTAACGGATTCCAGTCCGATTGATATAATAACCATTCGATTCAAACAATCATTTTAGGGTGGTATACAGGCCCATTGAAAAATGGTCAAGCATGATAATATTTATGTCTATATATAGCATATCCATTTGCATTAACTGCTAATGAAGGGTTTGTGGGAGCAATGGACACTGGCCACACCGTGGGTACCATAACTTCTTGATGGTATCCATATTTATTGCTACCATCAAACCCTTGATGCATATATTTACCCTGCAAACAAATAAAAGAGATGAGGCTATCCCCCTGTATCGTAAAAAGGCCATCATCAGTTTCCAGATGCTTATCTAGCCAGTCTAATATCATATTGACGTCATTGTTTGGTTCTCTGCCTTTGTGGGGCTTAATGATATAACGGTCGAGATACCTGGCCTTTGACAAACCAATACTAACCAGAAATTAGCGGACATCTTTTTTAAGTCCTCACTATAGAAGCTGGGGGGAAGAATTCAAATAAAAGTGTGCAGAGGTCTGAGTTTGAGGTATGTCTGTGGTGGGAATAATGGTAGTAATTGGTAGTTAGCCGAGTCCGGCGCCATTCCAGTCAGGATAGATGCGCACTTACCTCCCCAATGATAATGACCTGTTTCTCTAAAGGACAGTGCTGATGGGAACAATGATTGAGCAATAGACCGAAGAGCACCTGGCAGAGGCCCCACACAATTCCCATCATCAATTTGTCCAATTTTCAAAAATTCCACTATTTCCCCCAGACAGAATACTACCAACTTTGGGACGCGGGAGGCATTTCAAGAGGGGTTATTATCTCCAGTTCATGTCACTTTTGTTATGGTGATGTCTCTATATTTAGCGCTTTTGTTGGCCGTGCCTTTGCGTCACCAGCAGAGAGGATTTTTCTCATCAGAATTGAACACATTTCACTTGATAGAAACCAACTAAAGTTCTATCAATATTGATTATTGGCAATATATATATATATACATTCTTCACCCTCGTAAAAAACACCTACTTAAACCCATATGAGCCCTCAGAGCCGGCTTGGTTGAAATAAGATATTTTGCTATTCCTTGGTTTTATCATATTCCATTCTATGTTGAACTCCAATAATGTCAGTACTCAGTTGGGAAATATTTTGAAATTACCTCTTGCCTGGCTCTACTGGAAAAACATTGATATCTTTATGAGCAATTTCGCCCCATGTTGATGTTGCTGCAGCGCTGTTTATGGAGGATTATCGGGCTGTGTTATTGGACTTCAAGATGAAGTCTAATCGATAAGGATGAAATATTAAATTGCCAGAAACATGGCTTCTGGTATTTTAATCCCTCTTTAAACTTCCAAGCAATAACGTTATGAATTTTTAGGACCTGCCACTTCTATAAACCTCTCTCTGTATTTTCTTTACGTTGAAGGGATGTCTGAATTGCTCCCTTGCAATCTACTCGTGCTGATCATTTTACTTTTTCCTTGTGGTTTCTCTTCAGTTTATGGGGTTAGTTTAATTTCTAGTTTAAATTACTTTACTCATATAGTTATCACATTTGACTGAGTTTGTCCTTTGTCAGTGTTTTTTCTTCCCTCCCTCCTCATGTGTTTCCATTACACATTCTCTGTCTCTCTCTGGGTTTGTCATTCTCTCCCCCTGTCTGTCTGTCTCTCTCTGTCTCTCTCTCTGTCCCTCACCCTCTCTAGCTCTCCCTTTCTCTTCTTCTTCTCTTTCTCTCTACTCCTCTCTCACTATCTACTCCTCTCTCCCTCTCTCTCCCTTCCCCTCTTCCACCACACTGCAACCTCTCCTCTGCAGTATAACCCCCCCCCCCCCTCCACCCTTTCCCAACACCTCTTTTCCGCCCTTTCATTCAATTTATATCCCTCCATGGAGTACCCCGGTTCTCCCGGCACACTGAAATGTTCTGTGACCTCTTAGACAGAGTCCTCAACAATCGATCCAATTCGAAAAGCACTTTCGCCATGTGTAATTAGTTGCTGCTTACAATAATGGTTTCTCCTTCCAGCCCTCTGATGTACCTGAGCTGCACGAGAAGCGATCGATTCAAACCCTTTCCAAAATACATGAAAAGGTGGCCATCGTTTTGTCTGAACTTGTTGACGCGAGATATTACATTCCATGACAGGAATTGTTAATTTGTGACATAGAAAGCCTTTGTTTCTAATAACCCCTTCATTTCATTTCCCTCCTTCCTCTCACAGTTTTTAAATACCAGGTCGCACGAATATTGCCTTTTTTTCCCATCCACATAAACAGTTAAGTTTCCCCATACTTGTTCATCGTTTGTGACTAGCGATATTTCTTTATTTCTTGGTTACATACGAATTTCAGATTTCAACCAGTTACTCCTACGTGTCTGTATACAAAAAAAATCTCCAATTTTCCATCCCTATCTAAATCGCTAGCAAATATTCGAATACATGTATTCAGTTTTCAAAATACCTAAAAGGTATGTCACCAAAAATTAGCTTGACAATTTGTGGTGCAGTTTCCCTTTCTGTAAACCCACGCTCATCGTGACTATACAAATCTGATGTATACACCTTTATTGGTCTTCTCAAGCGAGACCTATAGAGGTGAAAGAAACCACTTCCCCTCGAAACTAACGCTAAAGACCGGAAGTCAATAAACCCCTCAACTCCACTGTCTTTCAAACCCAATCGCTCGAGTTTAAAAGATTAGAGGCTTGCTGTTCTATACCAGTCAGATACGATCTGATGGCATGAGCTGATAAGGCCTTGGAATGAGGGGGTTAAAACACCTGGGCAGGTGTGTTCATATAATGGGCTTTTGGCCCCGTATACAGTAGGTCTTCAAACCTCCGGCATACTAACTGCCCACTGTCATTGATCGTTGGTGACACTGGCCATCGAGTCAGTGTCTAAATATTGCAAAATCCACCATCAGCCAAAAACACAGGGGCAAAGAAGCAGGGATTGAGGTTGTTAAATGGTCCGAGCATGCTTTTGCCCTCTGTAAAAGACAGATCAAAAACTAGCCGACCTGGGTGTTGAGCTTCAGGCTCATTAGCGCAGGACAGGGGAGGCAGTCAGCCTTAGGGATGGTGAAGTTAACGTACCTTGACACTAGGGATCACAGTACACCCCACAATTTCCCCCTATTCGCCTCTATTGGTCACATAGGGTCTTGTTAAACCACCGCCAAGCAATCTAAGGATATCCATTGCACCTCGTAGTCAAGAATCCCTCCGAAATTACTGGTATATGTTTCCCTTCGTCTTACTAATGGATTTTTCTTACAATAATAAGGCTAACATAAGATAGTCTTGTGGATGAGGGAAGATAGAAATATCGCGAGGAAAGTCATGATTTGGGATTCACTATCAAGCTGCTTGATAATTATATCGCGTAATATGAAGCGCATATTTGGATGTATTATTTATCAAAGCAAATTGGGTAGACCTACTTACAGATAATTACCCCCAATTATCTATACTACTTACGCGATTTTACACCAACCCTTATCCTAACGCAGAATCTTTCCTTTTACTCGGAGCTCAGCTCATTTTATTTTCTCCCTTTTAACCGGGAAGAGCCCCTAATGTACTCACGGGAACATCTGCCGTAGGAAAATTACATAGAAAGTATTTTAATGGCCATGATCCTGTTAAGTGAAATATGCACTGCCATTAAATAGCTTTCTTAGTAGGATCAGTCAGTCTAATTGGCATCAGTAGTATTTCATCCAATATCAAAAGACTGCAATGGAGATAACCTAGCGAGAAATGTGCGTGAAGAGGACCCGTTAGTCCTGTAAAAAGATATAGCTTTGAACAAATTGTGCCTTTGATCTTCATAGTCCCTTTGAGTTTGTTTTGTCTAAGCTTTGGCTTATAATTGTTTTATCAAAAATCCCTCTGATCATCTTTACTCCCCTTTAATCCGTGATGATCTCATCTCTCCAAAGATGATAGTATCACCATTACAGTTTCAAAGGGACGTTTATTGGCTGCAAACCAAATTTCAGGGTTGTCATGGCAATCGCTCAGAAATAAAATTGGAATAATATCAAGGTACTCCGGAGTAGGCCTTGGTGGATTTTTTTTTCATCATAATTCGCTTCGCTATAGCTCTCTTTTACACCCTTGAATTCAGAAGAGAAGGAATATTTGATAGATAACTCGCAGTTCAGTATGACGACCAGCATTAATATTTATCGGAGTATCAATAAGTCGCTTTGATGAGCTTGCATAACTTAGCTAGCTATCATTCACTTTTCGATCATACGCAAAGGAATGTGTTCTTAGGGAATACGTTTCTCTTTAGTCATCGTTTTTATGACAAATGTCTTTGGAAAACATGTATTGGAAGAAGGCAGTTCGATTATTTATATGTATTTCAGATCATTTGTTTGTATGGCTCACATCCATCGATCTCTTTCCTTTTGAACCCACACAGAAAGATCAATTGGGATATTAATACGTAGGGTTCCTTTGTACCAAAGTCTATTGTTTCTTCTTTAAACAATGCCTATTATTTGCTTCCAGAATGTAATCTCAATAAAATGCGATATTTTGTGTTTGTAACTTTGTTACTTTTCGCGTTTTCCAATTTGAACCCAGTGCAAAGCCTTATGTTTGTTTGGCAAACACCATCTTTCTGGCTGTTTTATCTCATGGATTGCTTATTGGTGGTGTTCACCAACGCTCGTTCACTATAACTGCTTCACACGACCTTCCCTGATTTGTTTTATTGGTGCTTAATTATGGGTATTTTTGTGGTGGCAGGTGGCGAGGGGACATGTCCAGTTGGTAGGTGTCTCGGCCCCCAGCAACGCTCCACCGCCGCGAAAATTGACCATTTCTGACCGGTGTTAGAAAGCCAGGCAGAAATTAATATACACCTTGGCGGAATTACCTCTAAACGAGGTGTTTCTGACTATATTTGGAATTGAGTCATGTCCCCCCCCCCCCCTCTTGATTTATTTCTTGACCACGTTCTTCTTCATTCATAAACACAAACAAATGCGTGGCGCCTTTGCCATCATTGCCGACATATTTGTGGACTCTTTTCTTAAAGTTAAATCAACATAAAAATCAATTTTGCAAGACATTGCCGTCGCATTTGCAGACACTCCTCGTGCAAAGGTTCATTCCAGCAAAATACCTAACAGATGTTAAGGGTCGACTTTGGTATTCAAAGTATCAATTAAGCCAACCACATACCCAACAACGTTGTCGTTTATTTATCTTTAATGACGCAATTACGTTTTGCCTGTGTATGGTGGGCCACACTATAGCGATTCAATTCGGACCTGCAGTATATATCTTTGGCGAGAATTTATTCATTAAAATCTGGAGCTTAAACGCCCCATTAAATGTTCGGTTACCAAGTTCCTATCCTATTTTCCTGGTATCGCTTTATATACTGCTTTAGAACCATTCAAGGTCTTTTTAGAACCTTTCAAGGTTCTGGTTCTAGTGTTAAATTCCTGAAAGAACCCGGAATGAGCATAACTCATTCTGTAATCAATTGCTTTTGTCCATTTCGATTTCCTTTTGGGTTTTTATCCAGAAGTGGCTGGATGTTTTATGACCTTGATGGCAATTTTGATTTAACCTTTTTGGACCACCCAAAATTATGACGAATTATTAAGCCATTCCTTCCGGTGGCTGCGACTCGGAAACCTTGTGTTTGGAGGCATTTAAAAGATTATTTTATTGCCTTCTTGGGTCTTGATTTTTTCCCCTCATGGAATTCCTCTCAAACGGTCTGATTGTCGCTAATGGACAAACATTGCTGGCTCCTTTTGACCATGGGACAAACAGGCCGCAGTGGGTCGTGATTATCGGCCATTGAAACGCTGGCAACAGGTGTATAATTGCGGGTTATGGGAGGTGCCGAGACCCCCATAGGATCTGTCAAATTGACCCTTGTTCTCTATCCGTACACAGGGGCGTGTGGATGAGAAAGAGGAGGAGGAGGAGGAAGCGGTGGAAGGAAAGGAAGACTTTAAAAGGAAGGTTTCCCATGATGTAGCTTGACCAAAAGTGTCTGGCTTGCTGGTATGTGGGGAGACAGAGGTGTTGGCGGAGAGGGATGGGAACCACCTCCTCCTGCTCCGCTCTGCCCTCTCCTCCCAGACCCATTGCCTCCTCCTCCTCCTCTTGCTCCTTCTCCTCCAGCCTTTCCTCCAGCATACAGCTGGGTCTGCTGCCAGACATGTCGGCCTCACCATTGCCCGGGCACTAATTGATTGTAGATCATTTCACGTTTGCCCCCTGCGACCGCTGCCTCTGTGCCCAGCGGGCTTCTCTCTCCCTCTCTTCTCTCTCTCATTCTCTCTCCATCGCCTTTGCCTCTGTATCAAAGCATGTTGGCCCAACGAAAGACAGCGTATAAAGCGCCTTAAAGGTCACCTCCCTCGGCTTTTTTGCTTATGGCTCCTCTATGTCCGGGCGAGTGGGAAAGAGGGTGCTAATTTGGGCCCCCAATAGGGGTATTTACCGAGGAAGTGGCCAGACAGGAAGCCCGCTGCCCCCCTTGGTTGGTGACAAGTCTTTGCAATGGCTCTATAAAGAGGGCATCGCGTGTTGCGACGCCTTCTATGCCACGGTTGTCAGCGACAGCGATTGTCTACATTGTAACGGATCCGCAAACAGATCGCGCTGACGAATCCCTGGCCTGTAATTTACACATCTGATCCAGCTGAGCAGAAGAACTGCCTGTGATAAACCAGTGACCGTGTCTAATCAAAAGACTCTAAGTGGTTGATTAAAATTCCCAAAGTGTCCGTCTTATTCACGTTGCTTTCCCCAATAAATAAAGCAAAACTCATTTCAAAGAGTGGCCTCCTTTTCTTCCCTCTTGATTTAAATTTCCTTATAAAATAATTGCTCAATAGAGAGACAATCCTATTCACCGGGGTGTTATCGGGATCCTATTTATAATGCGGAGTTATATATGGCTTTCTATCAGTTGCAATCAATGTATGAGTGTCGTTACTAGTTAAATTATTGCACCAGTCTGCACGCTCAACAAATCACTGACACCCCGACCGGTGACAATATGCGATACTCCTATCAGTTCGCATTGAACTTCGTCAGGATCCGAGTCGGGATCGTTGACATATCATTAACTTATGTGGACTGGAGGCAATTGAACCATCAACCTGAACGACCTTTAACAAAGTGGCTGGCTGCAAAGACCTGACACGGCTGACAAAGGATGACTTTGTATATACAAAGGACGAGACACTGAGTCATGTTCACTGTACAAGATGAATCGAACATGTCCCCCACTCACACCTATGGCTACAGACCTATGTATACCACTCGACTCGTAGGGCTTGACATCTTAATAGCGCTTCAATCTTGTTAGATCATTTTTATGGGGAGACTTTAACAAAGTCGAGGGGAAAGAGGATGGGATAAAGGTGGAGAGGTAAATAAAAGAAAGGAAGGAAGAATGTCATCTCCTTTAAGAATACTTCATTTATTCCATAGCCCCAGATGTGTCTTATAAACATGTTGGAACCCATGTGTTTTACTTTACCTTCAATGATTTCTTTCTTGATCACAACAGCCCGAGTGTATGAATATGATATATGACTATGCACCCATTTGATGTATCAATTTATACTTGTATTATATCACTTTCATTTGCTATAGATTAAATCCACGCTGGGGGTAATGTATTTAACCAAAGGGTGGTGTGTGTGTGGGAGGGGGGGGCATGGGGGTGGGAGGGAGTCATCATATAAAAGATCCAAGGTTCTTGATTGGTTGATATCTGGTGTGGGGGCGGTGTCTTTGCTGAAGTCACCCTACCACCATATCCTTGTTTCTGGTGTATCCTGGTTAGGCTCGCTTGGCTGACCACTACACGGAAATTAACACTGTGTATAGTAGGTTTAAGCAATCCCAGACATGGAGCCAACCAAGCTGTAAGCAAGGGCAGAAAGAAGTGGGAGTCAAGCAACCTTTTCTTTAACAAGACGTTCACTCACCCAGCCAACCCCCACACTCACTCACACTCTTACAACTCACTCCCTCCCTTTCGGACAAGGTGCAGGAAGTAAGATTTGAACAAGTGGGTACATACACTAACTTAGAGTGTAGCAACAAGCAGCAGGGCGACAAGGAAGGAGAGCTTTTGTAGTTTTTTTTATGTCTTTACACAGAACCGGGATAGCGTGCAACTAATATCTAGTCAGAGAATGCCTATGACGTCACAGGAGGGCAGGCACGAGGAAATTTAATTCAAATTAAGGGTATCTAGATATAGGTGAGATATTAAGGAGGATTTAGCCAGACTTGTGACACATAGTATCAGACCGTACAAGCGGATTATGCGCATTTAAAGCACTCTTCTCTTCAAGAACAGCAGATTGCTGTGTCTGTGTCTCGTGGTCTTAGCCCATCGTCTCAGCAAGTTCTATTGACCTTATTCCATCTAAATGGCACGGCGCAAAGCAATGGTACGGGACAAATTTAGCTCCCGCATTGATCGAAAAGCCTCTTTTTCCCCCCAACAAGAACACCATTTCCCTTTATTATCGATCTTCTGTCTCTTCCCTGTCAATTATTTGCAGATTAGGTCATTTTTGTTTGTCCTTTAATTGCCTCAGGGCCATCCTTGTAATTATGTCATATTAACCGTTTTTTGTAACCAGTCGCTTTATTTACGGAATTTTCTCTTTTTCTGTGTTTTGCAGACATTTCACACACCAAGTTTTGGTGACGAAGAATTCGACATTCCGCCGATCAGCCTCAACTCGTACAGTGGACCAATAAGCCAGGCACATCAAACTCTCTACTCGACGCAACCTCTTACCCACCATCCACCTCAGTCTATAAACGGGACCCAGCCTTTGACCCATCATCCCCGGTCAACTGTATACTCGCACGACAACCAACAGCAGCCACCAGCCAGCATCTATACACAAAATAGGAATCCTAATATTCCGCCGGATCATAATTTTGTGGTGCCTAAATTTCCCCCTCAGAACATAGACATTCCAGCGATTACCTCGCAGGGTTATACGAACTGTAACTCTCAAGGACTAGGTTATCCCCCCGCAGGCTATCCTGTAAATGGTGTCTACCACCAACAACACAATTTCAACCATCAACAACAGCAACAACATCAGCAACAACAACAACAACAGCACCATCAACAACAACAACATCATCATCAACCACAGCAACAAAGAGCACAAAATTCATACGGCCCTAACCAACATCAACCACCCCAACAACAACAGCAGCAGCAGCAACAACAACAGCAACAACAAAACTCACAACAGCCACAACAACAAAATCAACAACAGCCACAAAATCAACAACAACAACAGCAGTCACAAGCAGTACAACAACCACAACAAGCAGGTGGTCAACGCGGCGAGCCAGTGTTGACGAATATAACTCCGCAACAACAAGTAGGCACAGAAATAGGACTGCAAGTTGCTAATAGCAACAATCAATCAGGGAAAGCCATGGACGGGAGGCAGGTCTCTCCCTCTGGCTCCACCAACACGTCTCCGGGGCGTGAGAGTAGCGAAGACAGCGATGACAGTCTACCCCTTGCGCAGGTAGGACCGGCACAGGTTAGCGTTAAGTCCTTTCTATTAACCCTCTTTACACTCTCTCTATTGCTTTATGAAACCTTTTAGAAGGCTTGGGAAATCGTATAAATAAGGCTTCGTAGAGAAAAGAAATGAAACGGTTCTGGTTCGTAAATTTGGGGTGTTTGTTAAACATTGGGAGCTTGTAAAATTGCATTTATTTGAGATGGATATCGGGTTGGGACACATGAACTATTTCTTCATTCGGGTGTGATGAGTAATCCTGAATCAGCGATGCTATAGTCAATTGTCATATCCACGTCCGCGTGCGAATATGAACGCTCATACACACACACCAGAACTGAATTTTATTTCATTTTTCTACAAACGAAATCATCATTGTTAGTGCACCGTTTAAGTGAACAAAGTTTTGGCAGATGTGCTCAATCCAAACTCAACTTTATATAACTTTCTCAGAGACGTCATCAATTTTCGGAGAACAAAGGGAAACCCATTACGTTTGGGCGATAAAAACGAGGAAATTTGTTAATGTATGGGTGTAGAATTGGGAAAAAATATAATGAATATTTAATGAAAATGGATGTCCACTCGAGAAATGATGGTTTCGTTCCTAAGTCTATTAACCAATCAATTACTATATGTCATTACGGTACGGGGCCCGTGAAAGGCTGAGAAGGATGGCTAAAGCATGGTCCGTCTTTTATTGTAGCTTTTCCTTAATGGTTCTCGGTCTTTTTATTCTCCCATCCGCCGTAGGAATCATTGCTTTGATTGATGTTTTGGTCGGAAACAATTTTGCCAATTAATTTTTATTTCTCTAAAAAAAACACCTAGGAAGAGAGTTTTCTACGGAAAATCAGATTGGTTTGTTAAAAACATTGCCTACACGTATTGGCCATTTCCAAAATTCGATTTAAGCATTAACCGTTTTGGTAGCGCTTTTCCTGCTGACAGGCGAAGTTTTTCAGTCGTCATCCGTTTGATTAATGGAAATAAGAAATCTAATAACCGGTGAAGGACGAGAGTCGATATAGCCATATCCAATTTAATCAGAACGTACCAAATATGTCACCGACCTAGCTAGCGTTGCTCTATATACTATAAAGCCTTATTGCGTCTATTCCTTCTGTGTAACATTCTCTCGCAACGAATGACATTTACAATATCAACATATCGATTTAATTTATTTAGTCGTTTAGTAGAATGCACTATCTACACGGGTCAGTGCTGTATTTCGTTCTCAATATTAAACTCGTGATCTCGTTAAATCTCCGCGCACAACATAAATAATGTTTGCGCCAAGGAGTCTTTTTGGTTCTTTTTTTGTCCTTAGCCATATGCTTAGCTGGAATAGAAACTATATATGTACAGTGAAGGAGAGTAGATTGCCATATCTCCTTATAAATACAATTATTCCAATATCGGTGATATACATAATTGGCATTTAATATCGAGCTAACTATTTAGCAGTGGATGCATGCGCCCATCTGGTGTCCTGCTTGCGGGCCCGTGAAATGGCCTACTCATGAAAGCATATATCTCCATGTCTGCCATGCCCACATTGCCTATATATACCGGTATAGTGGCTATAGCATAATGCTAGCTTTAACAACAACTACACCGCTTTAAGTATAGACATAGGGGCTTCCCCTTGTCCCCCATGTGGGAAGACACACACGTGTGATAGAGTGTGTGCTTATTTGAATACATTTATGTATGGGTTATTATATGGGAGGGGATGAAAAGGCAAACCACGCTCAGCTGCATGGATCAGAAGATCCAATTGATACTTTCCCTGTTAAGCTTAACTTAAATGTGTATATATTTATAATAATGTAAGTTTGATATATTGGCTAAGATAACTACTTTAAGTGATATGTATATATATATGTATGTAAGTTAGACTTAGGTACATATATTAATATCAAACTCCACCAGAACTGCCGATGATATAAACTTTATATGCATTTGTTAATGTCCCACTATGAATTTGAATTAAATTAAAATTAAATATTTGACTTGGGTATTAAGAGATTAAACTAGTATGCCTGATTAGGACTGATGCAAAGAGATTATCCCATCGTTCATTATCTAACCGCGCATTTCCTAGAACAACGAAATTATGTAGAGGAGCATTTTGCCTCGCTGTGCAGCACATTAATGAATGTGCCCTCACTCTCCCAAAACGTAGCATAATTATATATTTCAACCAATGAGTTGGCTATGGGCGCACGCGGCAGGTCACACAATCATCATCATTTACAGATAATTTATTTTAACAAATCAAGGTTAGTGGGATGTGTAGTTTTTACTAGACATATTTGGGGATGGAAATAGAACATAGTTGTCTCTGGTCCCTGGAAGTCCACAGAACAATTTGCTTAGTTCCCAGGACTGTCTGATTTCTTCCTCCCGCTTCATTTACACCAGGCTTTGGGTATCGTGAGCTTACTTTATTTTCAGCAATTATATTGCATAACTTGTATTTTATTTGAAAAAAACCCCAACCGATATTGAATTGATTTACTTGTGTGGTATGATACCTGGCCCAGCTACTCTAGTACTGAAAGAGTTAGACAGAAAGAGTTATCCTCACCCATGCACGAGAGAGGGGAAAGAATTAAATAGACAAGAGAAAGTACATCTCTTGATTTTCATTGATAATTATATTAGGTTTCTTTACACATTGATCACTATATTTGGGTTACTTGAAAATAAGCAGTACATTCAATTATGTAAAATAGGTCTATTTGGTGTTCTTTGTATATTCCGGTGCTGAATATCCGTTTCTGATTTATTGCTTGATATTGCATATTGAGTGAGCGTTGGGTTCATTAATATAACGTTTACTTATTAAGATATCTTCATTACTAATCGAGCTGAGTTACTCCTAGATCCAATTCTAACTGAGCACCTTATTCCATGCGGCATTACATAACCTTATTTAAGCTCCTTAGGCCATAATATTAAATAATATTATTATTTATAATTATTCTCCGATCAGAATATCTAGTATGATCTAAGGTAAATATTCTATCATAGTAGAATATCATATTTAGATATCTATCGATTTTAGTCCCTGTTACCCTTTGTTGTTATTATATCATATCATATTCGAATATTTGTCAATATCAATGCGTAGTATTACATGTTAAATTGCTCAAATTGTCATGTATTAATTAATATAATTCATCCATAACATCTATATTTGGGGCTTGGTCCCGAATCTCACTGGTTTGAGGAAGGATTAATAGAATCGGAAATCTTAGCATTCATCTAATTCATTTTATCTTTCCGGACCATTTGATTTTTCATTTTGACAATAAAGGGATCTTGCGTTGGATTTCCTTAAATAACCGAGTAATGACTATAGTGTATAAAATGTATGAAGCCATTAAAATGAACAATACATTTTGTAGTTATTTCAATCTTGTATGAAAAATCCCTTTACAGTTCTATAATGGGCGCTTTCAACCATCGCTTTTTACTTAAAAAATAAGTTGGATCAATCTTTTGTAAACACCTTCCCTTATGTTAGGAATATCTTAGTTATGTACATTAGGCTATTTTTATGACAGATGTTGGCCGTTTTTCATGTTGAGAAGGAGACTCCTTTATGCATTTGTGTATGCGCTTTCATTACGAAGAACAGGGAATGGACTCCTCTAAATGTACTTCTTTTACACGCTGAATGTCATTGTATGAAAGCCGCTTCTTCCTCAGTAATTGCCGTCTTAGTCAGAAAGGGGGAGAGGGGGGAGATCCCTTTGATGAGAAAATATCTATAACTTTCCGTCTTTTATCCCTTTCTTTTGAGAAGAATATTGTCAATTCTTTTATATCAGCCATCTTCTGAGTATGGATGCTGAAACGAGTATTTGAGATATGTTGCTAGGCAACGTTACCTCTCCAGTGTCTCCTATTGGTAGTCACATGAGATGCCTTGTTTCGGATGGAATATGTATATCATTCAAGTAAAATTTTGCAGGCGGTGTCACGCAATATCCTTATAACTTTACTGATCTCAAATATTTCAACTTAGCTCATATATATGTACCCGACTTAAAGCGGTATTCCTAGCTAAATCAACTTTCTTCGGTCATTAGCATTATAGAATGAATCAGAATTGTCTTTCATGAACTCGTGACGTCTTCTCGGAATCTTTTAATATTTGTGTATTTTTATATTGGCAATTTGGGGTAAAAATGTTTAATTCACCAATGTGTTGGCCTCTTACCGTTTACTATATGGAGGCAGTGTTTGTAAACATTTTCAAGTTCATCTAGCATTCCTTGAGAAGACGGTCGTGAGTCAGATTGAACAAAGGGGATTTTGATGTTCACAAAAAATGAAAGATTTTGACAAAATTAGATTAAAAGTCATAACAATAATTGTTCATAATAACAAGAACGTAAGGCCCAACACCACGGGCTTTCCGCGCTAGGCACTATAGGTGTTCCATTCACATAAATATTTTCACGATTTAAAAAGAGCAACAAAAACACCGGAAAACTTACCATATATTTTGTGTTCACCTGAAAGTTTATTTAAAATCATTTTAAAGTTCATGCTTTAGTGGGACTTACAATGTCTGCCTTTATTTGGTGTGTATATTACATACTCGAATCGTATATTTTCTGATTTCCTGACCCATACACATACCGTTTGCACTGACTGTCATGACCACCTACCAACCACTCCAACCTGCGCCTTCATTAAATATATTCAAATGTTCACAAAATAATAAATAGAACTGTTTGTCCATTGTTTCTCCAGCTAGCGGTGAAGCGCACTGCACCGGATACCCCACCCGTAGCAGTGAATAATTCTAATAACGGCGTCTCGGCCAGCAAAAAGCCAAAGACGCCTAAGAAAAGAAAAAAGAAGGACCCAAACGAACCTCACAAGTAAGTCTTACCTCTTCCTTATTTTGATATGTATTACAATGAAGCCGAAATGCATTCATTGAAAACTTTTATCTTTACGAAATTCAATATGTGCTAATTGTAAATTCCCTGAAAGAGATATGGGACGTAATCAAAGAATGATTGGTGTGTAATAACAAGGCAGAAGATATAAATATAAACGGCCCAAGTGCCTCCATAATAAGTGTAAGCTCTTCACAAACCATTATTGCCAACAGGAGGACTTTAACATCTTTGAGTTAGTCCCTGATATTGTCAGTACTCTGTGAAGACAAATAAAAGTCAACACCCGAACAAGCAAAAACCAGGACTGGATTAATAACAGAGCTGACATAGAACTTAATGATTGGAGAATTTATGGACTATGTGGGATAGAATACCAATTGAGTTGTGACATTGAGAATCACAAAGATGCTTGATAATGGAAGTGCATGCTGTATATTTATACTTGGATATAAACTTACCCAAAGTATGAACTATGTTATGGGGCAACCTGATTCCCACCACTTGAGAACTATTGCATGTACGTTTTGTCATTGTACAAGTATATTAAGTGACTCTAACTATGGAACTTTGATCCCCTCTGGTATCTCCAAATCGCATGTGCAACTTTTGAAAGTTTACGTTTTACCTCGTGAATCATGCGATATAAAGTAGTTCTACTTGTATGTCAAAGACTTCTGAATCGGAATTGAATTTACCTCAGGGAATAAGTTTTTCAATTTGTACTCAATCTATTCTCGACGTATTAGTCTGGCGTTTGTGCTACACGAACAATTATTGAAGTATGCGCCCAGAAAGCACTGAAAAAACAACATAGGATATGAATCATTTCCACGATTGGAATAAAGAAATCAATCACGCTATTTAACACATATTAACTCGCCATTGTCAAAAGGGGGTGGGAATTCATGTCATGTTAATCCTGCTGAACATGTTCACTTACATGAACTTGACATGATTACTCTTGTCTCAGGTATGTGAGGTCGGGGAGGGAGAGGGTGGAGGCTATGAGGGAGAGGAATGGATCGAGACCAACAAAGCATGTCAGGGGGTGCACTGAACATATGGTGTGTCTGGCACCTGTGCTTTTGCCCCCCCCCCCCCCCCCCGCCTCCCTTACCCCCACCCCCCACCCCCTTCCTTCTACATACCCACTACCCCTCTCATAACCTGCCCACCTAACATTGCCTTTCTGAAACACAATGGATATTGCAATGAGGTTGTGTTGCAGCTGGCCCGTTTATAACTCCTCTGGGAGCAGGGGACAGCTAGAACAAGGGTCCTCCCTCCCGGCAGATGGATACGGATCGGGGGAGACAGGGGACGAGAGAGAATTGAGGGTAGCGAGGATTTGAATCAGAATGAAACTGATAATAATAAGCAGTGAAAGGTGATCGCTACAGTCAACTACCACCTCGCCAATGCTGCATCTCTATACAATTAAAATTTGCCCAACCTACTTTTCTCATTCTGCTTACGATCATTAACCATATGGTAGGCGTCTGGCCCAGATTACGTCGTCATGGAAACTAACATCAAAGTGGTCAGGGCCGACCGCCTTGTTATACCTGGGTGGTGAAGTGAGACCTAGTGGATGAATGGGGTTAGGATGATCCAGGTGGGCCCATAATTAAGGTGAATTAGGTAAATTACCCACGCCTGAAAGAGGGCCAGTTTATATAATGGGTGTCGCCTTAGTCCCGATAATGATAATAATAATGCATTTAATTTGGGCGGGATCTCCAATGTTATCTTACCAGATCTTGGATTTAGGCCCCTGGTCCTATCTTATACCTCCTGGATCCCTGGAAGGAAAAAATACCTGGATTTTAACCCGGTGGTGTAATATGTCTGAAATTAATACCACACGCTGCCCTTATTTTAGAATATAAAAATTCCGACGCCCTCGAGTGGGAGTTGTAATAATTATGTTTTTAACCATTACCAATGACCTTTGGCTGTAGGCCTTGATGAAAAGGCAGGTTCTTGGCAAAGGTATTTATTTTGACTAAGTAAAATCGATATTTGAAGGCTGCAGATGAAAGGACATTAATCATAGGATATTCAGACTATTTTTTTTATTGAAGCTAATATTAAATATCCTCAAAGGATGATCCAAGGTTACATTATTGAAAATGATCCCTACCTATCGACCTCTCGGGTGCGTATAAAACGTTAGCCTTTCTGGGAGCAATGAATGGCAGGAAAGATAGATGATGGATATTTTCAAAATGGCAAATATCGACATCGGTCATACATTAGCTCATGTTATGATATGTTCTCATTGCATGCAATAACGAGCAGTCTTTCTCCAACGCAGACTCGATTCGTTCCTAGTTTTGATCTTCCCCGGCCCTTAAATTCGCCTGGATATGGGAACAATATATAACCTGGAACGGAACCGATGTTTGTCTTGTAAATAAAAAATGAGACTGTTTTTTAAAGAAAACCCTATTAATTCTTCAAACATTTTATCCTTCCTCCGCGGAATCTGTATAATCTGCATCGAACTTATGTTCTGCTGGCTAAGCTATGGATTCAGTGGGTGGTTGTAAAGATACAGTAAAATGCCCATAAACGATGGCATCCAATACATTTGAGAGATAAATAAAGAAAAAAAACAGTGGAAAGGGGGGAAATAATAAAACTTCGGTCAGAAGGCTGGGATTACTCTAGCTGTTTGCCCTAAACATTGCTATAAAACACAAAGAATCTTACCCTGACTTACCGGGAATACTATGTTTGTTCTGGTGGAGAATCTATAGCAGTCATTTCTATAGCATTCTGAGGGAAGGCCTTTCCCGCGGTCATTATTGTTTTCCCTGACTGTGAGCTATGAATAACGCAATATTGAACTGTAATAAGCCCAACACATGTCCGGATAAATGACATGTGATTTGCTTGTCTTTGCCAATTCAAGCCATTTTTGTCAGAAACAAAGCAAATCTGGACTGCGCTTACAACACTGATGCCCGCATAATGGGGAATTTAACTATCCATCCGCTAGGGGGTGCTTCGTAGGAGGTCAAGGTCGGTCGGGTAATGTAATGAGTGTTCCGAAAGAGGAAGTAACAAATTGGCCTGTCCCATTGGAATGGATTAAGTCCTAGGGGATTTTTTCCTCTTGATATTGTAAATCATTCTGTAGATTTTCTTTTACAAGTTTCCCGATGAACTAGGACATTTTGATATGTGTGACGGATGGGAGAAAGGGTTTTCTCCATTTTTTTGCAACCTACTTCGCATCTGGGTATGTGTTTAGCGGGGCCGTCTCCATTTCAAGTACCTCATGCAAAGTATTTCACTGGGGACAAATTTAGAGGCAAAGTGTTTATTATTTATTTACTTGCGGAGGCTATTGGTCATTCTAAGGGTTGCTGATTGTGATTTAAAACCTTCTTCTGATTACATTATATAGGCCAGTGGAAAGGAAATTTGTGTCAGGTCACTCTGTGTCTTATCTTTTCTCTTTTCACTCTGTCTGGATCTCTCTCTCTCTCTCTCTCTCTCTCTCTCTCTCTCTCTCTCTCTCTCTCTCTCTCTCTCTCTCTCTCTTTCTTTCTCTCTCTCTCTCTCTCTCTCTCTCTCTCTATCTGGATCTCTTTCTCTCTATCTCAATCTCTCTCTCAATCTCTCTCTCAATCTCTCTCGCTTTCTCTCTCAATCTCTCTCTCCCTTTTGTATGTCTCTCCTCTGCCAGTCTCTCCTTTCTCTCTCTCTCTCTCTCTCTCTCTCTCTCTCTCCTAAAAGGCATCCTGATGAGATAAAATCATGGTTCGGCGCTGTAGTAAATGTTGTCAAGCTCTTCCTTTTCTCTTTATTCAGATACTCCTTTCACACTTCACCTACTTCCACTAATTAATTTCTCCAATTAAGACAATAAGGGGGTGTAGAATGAGCACGGCCATATTGAAAGGCATTGCGGGCTAGAGCAAATCCCATTAAATCCCTGTTAGCAAGAAGACAAATATAGAAAAGGACAGAAAAGGGATATGGAATTGATGCAAATCTTCCAGCGCCGAAGGACAAAGCAATTTCTGTCCTGAAAATGTGATTCAGCTGCAATGAGATGAATAAGTGTTTACTCCGTTATAGGCAATATTCAAATTTTGTAATTGAAAGGGGATATAATCACCTCGGGATATTTTGAATGCTGGAATCTAAAAGCGTGTGGTTTCTTTTAAGACTTTACAATCGTTGCGAAATACTATTTCACGGTTTTGCTTTACTCGCCTCTGTCTTTTCATGTCGTATCGGCATTCGGTTTTCAAAATGCAATCTGTTATGCCTTTGTGTGTACCGATAGCTTTGGCGAGGTTCTCCTTTTATTTAGAAATCTTCTTTGTTTTCTAATATACATTACCAAACACTTGTCTGTGTATGAAACTATAGTAGAATAATATTTGGGATATCTGACAATAGGGTACTGTCTTCTTTGTTCGTGTGTATATATATGTAACAATTGTGCCTTGTTACTGTGGATATGACAATTAAAATTCTATAATGCTTTCGTGAACTTAAAGACTGCTTCACCATGTTGCTATCTCACCATGTTCTATCAAAGACATGCGTGACACTCAGTGTTTATCGGAGCAACTCCGAAAGAAAAAGCTTCTTCAGATGTGGTATAAGAGGGGGTTGTAAGTATAGATGGTTTATGCTTGCAGTCGGAGCTTTAATTGGTGAAGCGGAAAACCAGAGAACATGTTTATAGATTCCTGCCTGCCGGACTTTGCCATGTGCCACTGCTGTGGTTTAGTCAGAATGATTGAAAGACCCTCCAACCATGAAACCAATCTGTCCGAAGAATTGGCGATTTATGTTTTGTGGGGATGAGGTAATTATTCACCCGAATGGACGGCAGCATGTTGGCATTGTTAAAGGAGATGGGAGGTGCGGGTGCTTGTTTCATTCTGGCATTATCTCTTTAAGCATAGCGTGTTCCCCTTAGCAATATATGGTAGTATACTACCCCAGGAGGTAGTTAAAAACCATTTGTCTGAGCTGCTGGATTAAAGAGCCTTGTAAAACTTAATGTAAATAGATGACAGTATACTACCCCAGGAGTTGAACTCAAACAGCCTGGTAAAACACCACACACCAATAGATGGTACCGAACTGCTACCACAGGGGTTAGTGGAAGACCAGCTATAATAAGAGATGAACTAAACAGCCTGGTAAAAATATCAAACAGCAATAGATGGTAGTATACTTCTACCCCAGGAGTTAGTTATAACCAGCTAAACTAAACAGCCTGGTAAAACATCATACAAACAACTGTATTTTATACAGAGCCCTCTGTGACTATCATTCAGTTTAAAATCTATATTACAAGTTCCCCATTTAATGCTTATATCCCATTAATATACAGTGCATCCAGTAACTCCCCAGTGGACATGTGAACTGTATTTCTTGATGGACATATATATGTTATGACGATGTGTAATGGGATCGTATGCTTCCTTGGGGAGATGCCAGCTTTTGAACCCAGAAGATACCATCCCTTTCAGCATGATGTATCCATGGCCATAAACGTGCAGTAAAAATGCTAAGTAATATTTAAATCATGATCCCATGCATTAAATAATGCAGTGTAATGATACCCATAACGGTCTTTCATGGGCAAAATATGGTGGGCATACATCGATCTGTTTGTAATGTATCTATGCTTCTGTATTTATATAAAGGTCATTGCTCCCCTGAGGTATACTCCTTAACTGTCGCTGTATATTTCCCACTTTTACACTTGCGGAAAAAGATACATTTCCCTGATAAACTAACATATGTCAAATACGGCTACAGTCGCTATAATGGTTCTGGGAAATTTGCTCCCTGGGAGACCCATCCTCCTAATAAGATCCCATACCCTCGATGCAAATAGAGGTTCCTTTATATACATGCACAGGCGCTTGTAGAGTGGAATGAGCTTGGGCGATTATTAACTGGATTCACAAGCTTGCCCCATCTTTCACGATCTTAACCAGATTACGGTTGCCTCCGTTAAAACATCATTGTTTTAACAGATTAGCGTGCATTGTTAACACTGGGCCAAGACAGGCTTTTTCCCCCATCACCAACCAATCATTCTGACCAAGGAAAAATCCTGTTTCAAGCCACCTTCTCAGAGCTGATTCAACTCATTGGACAATGCCCAATCAAGCGTTTTTGCCACCTAGGAAATAAAAAGGGATCGATCAGTTTTGTGTAGACAAGGAGAAGAAGGGAAAAAATGACCCATTCAATAGGTATTAATTTGGTATGATTCAGAGGCTCCGGCGTGGGAAAAGATCGACATAGAAATCTTTGCTTCGTACAATAACTAATGCACTTTCCTGGCTCGCTCTTCAGACAGGCCCCTTACTCAATTCCCCCCTGATTTTTCATAGAAAACAGTTATTTTGTTTCCACAGAGATTGGGTCTGTAGCGGAGGAAATGGGGTCGAGGCGTTACCAATAGCAACTATTGTTGGCTGTTTTCCGTGTTTGCCATCGGGGGATTGGTTCGTCTAAGAAATGTCAGTACTTAATGGCTTTTCTTAGCCGATCTCGCGGCTAAATTGATTGTGAAAACCGCGCCTGCTAAAAAAGAGACCTTTTTCAAATTGCAATGATTCTATGACATGCCAGTTTGCCGAAGCTTCCTAGCTTGTCGGGAGGGAGGAAGGAGGGAGGTTTCTCATGTCTTGAAAATTTGCCATCTTCTCGTTATATTCTGCATTCACGTTGTCAACTCATGTATAACTACTATATATCCCTCTCTCTCCATTCGCCCACCGCAGTCGGTCTCTACATATCTCTCTCGTTCTCTCTCTCTCTTCAGTTCTCTTACCCCCTATCTCTCTTTCTCTGTCTCTCTCTATCCCCCTCTCTCTTTCTCCCCACCTCTCTACTTCTATCTCTCCTGCCCTCTCTCCCCTACCCCTTTCACTTACTCAGTATCTCTTTCTTATCTTCATGTTGTTTCTACGCATAATCTTTCTTCCTTTGACCTTTTTTGTACATTGCTTTCGCTTTCTCTATCACATTTGCTTGGGATATTGCTTCTTTTACCCTGTCAAAGCAGTTTAAATTTCAAGTTAAATATTATAACAATGGCCTGAAATATAAGCTTACATAAAATAGCGACTACATGGGAATCTGAGACATCAAATAGTCCCCACAAAAGGCCGGCGAAGTATAAACTTTACTTGATATAATACCGCCGTATACGCTTCAATTTATTGAAGTCCTATGGGCTTTGTGGCAATTTCTATTTCAATATAGGCGCCTTTCTAAGTATGATATTTCACGGAAATATAACCATATGAGAGGCTGTTGCTGGAACATAACCACATTCCACGAAGAAAACATCCGTTTCTGTTCGGTCAATATTAACTTTAATTCATCCAATTCTGTGACCATGCAAACACTTGAGCAGGGGTGGGAAAACATAGAAAGTAATACATTCATTGTCGAGCCGCGAGCTCTATTAAAATTTTAATTAAATTCACGATGTGTTGATTAATATTCTAATTACTTTGACAGACCATGTCCAATATTAAAGTTGAAACGCCAGTCTACATATTGGGTTTCATTTTCAGGTCGCTACCTGCTTCAAAGAAGCTTCTCCTAGCATGTTTATGCCTCTCTAGATTTTCTTACTATATTTACACTGTAGATATCAGGGACATAACGGTCTGTTTATAGGCGTATAGGATGTAATTTTGTACTATGGTACCTCATAGAATGGCCTCGTTACTCCAGCAACTGAATATAATCCCTCACGTCTTGGGAAAGTAAAGGGGCTCTTTATAAGTCTGAAATGCCTTCTCGGGTGACAGGGGCAGGCATATACAATGTATTACTAATTATTCCCTGCGTAAACTAGTGGTTTTCACTGACATATTAGTCTGCACTTGTCATTCGAAGGAACACACTATGTATCATATATACTATCATACGCAGCTTGCCTTGAGGGGAAATTGTAACGGGGACGATTTATTTAAAATACCTCCAACTTTCTCCCTCTCTTACTCCCTCTGATGTGGTAAATGTTCTCGCGAATCTTTGTTCGACAGAAGTGCTCCGGTGGTAGTGGTGGTAGTTGTTACTGCTGCCGAGCTACGACTGTAATAGGATTCAGAAGAAAGCATTAAATTTGACCTCACCTTGGGAGGATTAGGAGCACATCTTGGGAAATAATTCGCTTTCTTGCTGAATTCCATCGGAGTGGGCCTTCACTGGAAACCTAGGTTGGAAGAGATTTCTCCTCCGACAATCCCCCGCTCTCTTATTGCTGGAATAATCATATTTATTCCACCCTCCCTTTTTATGCCTTTCCCCCTTAAAGTATGAAATAATCTTAAAATATTTGAAAATATCCTTTTCCCTAACTTCTTCTTATTATTTTCATCGCCGTGATATCAGCTTTCCCTTCAACACTACCCAGAGATACCATATATAGAAAATGTACCTTCCTCGTGCCATTTTATTTGTTATCGAAGAATGTGGATGATTAGGTGCACAAATTGCACTCTGAAGAGATGGGTGCGGCTCAGTTATAAATGGGTTTACTCAGAATCCCATTATGATGGGAGTCGCTCGTTAGAATGGGCCCATAATGGACTCGGGGGAGCCTGGGCCACTCATACGGTACCCAACAAGCTATCGGGTGCATTTACGTGCAGAAATGCCCTTTTCCTCGACGCTAGACCCTGCATGGGGATATGCATATTATATTTGACCTGGGCCCCTGCTGATCTATTAGTTTGTATATGCCTATTTATATCTTCTCACCTGATAATACACACGTGTCAAGGGGCAAACTTTCTTGACATTAATCGTAAATTATTGCTCAATATTTATTGCAGTTTTAGAGCGCTGACAGTTTCATTCTACTAAAATTGTTATTAATTGTGTATAATAAGATGTCTGTAGTATGTTGTTGTGGGTTATTTGATCTATATACAAATGTTGGTGAACATCTTTATAACCGGATTCAAGCCAGTGTCCCAAATAAGGATCAGTATTTTCCACCCAATTTGACAATAATTTTCCAGCATGTCAACTCGAAGCCTTTCTATTTTTTACTATGTTTAAATCTGCTCGTCTCAAATATATTTTTTTCGGGAGATGTTTACAATAGGATAAATATGGGGCGGGGATCATGTTACTGTTACCATTAGTAACCTGTGGCTAATGCTTCTTCCTCTTCCTCTCCCACCAGGCCAGTTTCGGCGTATGCCTTATTTTTCCGCGACACTCAAGCTGCCATCAAGGGGCAGAATCCCAACGCTAGCTTCGGTGAAGTCTCCAAAATTGTCGCATCCATGTGGGACAACCTGGACGCCGATCAGAAAAGTGTGAGTAGAAAGAAGGTCTATTTTTCTTTATCGTATTTTTTGTTATTAGGCCTATTTATCATTTCCAAGAAGTATTCTCTCACGTCACACAATTCTATTTATTGCCGGCCTTTATTCAGTCCGATTCTCAGCCGCGCAAATAATAAGCCAAGATTTCTAGAGTTTTAGTGGAATGAAAATATAATTGATTTAGGGCGCGTGGCCTGGATTTGCTTTTGCTGAGATGAATAACAATCATAGGTCGATGTTAGAAGAAATGTTGATCATAACAAGTGGATTCTGCATTCGGTTCTAATGGCAGTTTCTTGGGGGCCCCTCGTGACATAAAACTGCCGAGATAAGGCTTCTTATCGCCTTGCACCGCGCCATACCTCATGTTAATGCCGCAAAACATTCCAAAATCATTTCACGATTGTTCATTGTTAATTTAATGAAATAACTTGATGACCGTTATTATTTTCGTCATAAACCATTATTGCATTGACGATTAAGAGGGGAAGAAGCGTAATGCAATAAGAGGATGCGAGGCGAAAAAAATTGTAATTCGATTCGGAAGATGTATTGTTTTAGTGTTAAAATGCTTGCGGAGATAAGCTTTGTGAGTGCTATATTTTCATTTATGTAATCCATTAGGTTGCCCTGGATGGGTTTTGCATTGGCATTAAGGTGCCCATAAATCACAATCGTGGCGGCTGTTTTCTTTATCCTCTGACCTCGACAAATGACACTGATCCAGAATCCTGGATAAAGAAATTCCATTTAAAAGCCCTAGTTCCCCTGACCCCGAAATATGGGCGATAATAGGTTATGATGATCACGTGCCCTCGATCGGCCCAACCTAGGCGACACAATGAACCGTGTTGCTATTGTCAACCGTTGCTATGGTTACGCGTGAGTCACCCCTCTCTCCCTCTACTACTTGGGAACCTCCACTCACTACACTCTGTCTCTGCTTACTCCCGTCTACCTTCCCCCCACTGACTACTACTACTACTACTACCTCGCCGGCCCACTACAACTAGTAGTAGTACTAGTTGTTGTACTCGTCCCTCTATCCATATCCCACGCCGTCACAAAGGCAATCCGGCGACCGTGGTGCCGTGGTTATACATCTCTCACGCCTCATCCTCCGTCCTCTACCACCTCTTCCTTCTCCTCCTGCTCCTCTCTCCAAGTCCTGCACCATCGGCCGAAGCACCTTTTTACTTTTCTGATTGAACGGCTTTTTTTGGTATGTTTTAATTTGACATTGGAATTGGGTTTATCATCGCGCGGCTGGGAATTACTCAGTTGAAAGAAAGGGGTCGGGTCCTTTCCTCCTTCCTCATTACACGTGCAAAGGGAGAGGCATTGCTCTTAATGTTCGGGACACATTTTCAACCAATTCAGTAATGATGATTATTTCGTCTTCGGGGGAAAATTGTGATTTACTCAGAGCAAAAAAATTCCCTCTTCACGGCTGGTTTTATGCCATGTCCTGCCGGCAGTTAACCTCTGTGTTGATGTTATTTTCGCTTCTGCCGTTTTTTGCCCACCTTCCCCGCCCCAAAGCAAAGAGCTCGCCGTATTATGAATCGATCACATTGACCCACATCTGCGGTGACATTTCTTGTCCCCCCCGAGCACGTTTTATCACCCTTAATTGTCTCTTTGTTCTTCTTGTTTGCAGGAATATAAGAAAAAGACGGAGACTGCCAAAAAGGAGTATCTTAAACAGTTAGCCGCCTATCGCGCCAGTTTAGTCTCTAAGGTGTGTATATACATATTTACAGCTTATTTAACATTAGTCTTCCCTCAGCTGGCTTGATAGATGTAATCCAGTTGCTGCTATTCGATTATGTCTAGAGCTGTTATAGCCTAATAGGTCATGAAAACTATTGTGGAATAACTGAGAGCATTTGATTGAAACATATAGGTGTTATACTGTTCTATTACTGGTCTATAATCATACTTGAGTGTGGCGTGAAACAGAAATTCTCCAAGGAGAAATGGCTTGTAATTTCGTAATGGCTTTCTTAGGTAGAGTGGCGCCGTCTAGGCCTCAAAGTCGGTACTACCATGCAGGTTCCGCCAATCTGATCAAACAAGGGCCAACGACCGTGGTAGGAAATCCTAGATTCTGTGTGGAAACCATCTCCTCCACACAACCTCACTATCCCGCACCTTGATATGACCAAATCGATTATTATTTTAAGGAGGGTCGTGAGGGAAATCATTCAGGATTAAATTGAACAAAGCTCACTGCGAATTATCGAAGTCGTCGTCTAGATCCGCAATGTGTGGGAAGGGGAACAATAAAAGCGTATACAAATAGATGTCTTTGAACTGGGTTTTGACAATTAACTACATGAAAGCCGACCCCGTCCTTTGTTATCCGGTGATATAGGTTAATTCATACAGTAGTGTCAGGGAGTGATGAATAAAACATCACAATAGATAAAGTAGAAAGAGGGTTTTGATGTACACAAGATGCTGTTTTTCATTTGGTACAGCACAGACAACCTAGTCACCCTACTAGTCTTTGATCGTAAGTACATGACTCGCAAAAAAGCATTTATTTATAGTTAAACATTATTCAAAATTATTGTATTGTTAATGCTTTTTTCAAAGGGAAGTTGAATGCTAATGTGTTGGTGAAACAATTGCAGATGAGTTCATTGTGGAAAATGCAAGCACTACGTAAGACATGTTTGAAGGAAATATGAAAAAAATATCTTACAACAAAAACGAATGCCGTGTTTTCTTTTAAACATATTGTGGTGAAACCTTCCTGTCGCAATTTATCTGACGTAAGATTTTTTTTATGGGGAAACCCCCTGACAAAGAAAAAAAACCGGTTCCACCAGCAAGGTCCATATTTCCTCTGAAATATGGAAGAGAGCATGAAAGAGATTCGCCAGTAATCATAACAATGGGAATCACGGATGCAGTGCCGACTGGATTGTGGTCCTAGTTGCTAGGTGTGAGCATAATCCCAAGCTGACAGAGGGGTGTGAGGCAAGTGGCCTAAACCATGATGGAAGAGAAACTGTCTTACACTGACCCCTACCGGCCATCCATCTCACAACACTTGTTGGGCATCGGCAGCACCCCCTACATCCATCATAGCGAACTACTCATCAATAATGTCCAAATCAAAAGTATTGTCCGAGCGTGGCAAAACTGGCACATTTAAATATCAATCCGGCTCTCAGGCTTTGGTGCCATTGCTGAAAGGTGGAATCGGATGAATATAAGAATCTGTGGATGGATGGATGGATGGATGGATGGATGGATGGATGTATATATGTAGGTATGCATCTAGTTAGCTGGTTCCCATTTGTCTGCATACGTGTGTCTGTGATTGTGCAGACTTGCCTCTACTAGTTGTATCTTGCCCTGAGCACAGGGAGATGGGGAAAACTATTTGGACAGGGTTTTCTATAGATACAGCCATTCTGGAAATCGGTGAAATGGGTTTTGGATGGATTTGGATTTTCCCAATCAGGGAAATTTACAGATTTTGAAGAAGAAAAAGACTCACCTGAGAAAAAAGTACCTCTTTCACCATATAATGTTCAGTGCAACTACTAAATTTAACACGAGATTTATTTTTCTTGAAATGCTAGGAACCTTGATCGAACACGATATGATGCCACACCATCCGTGTATGTTGCAAATATCCACTTCTTATATACTACTTACATGAATCTGTGGCGCCTTTTCCATCCGATTCCGGGGTGTAATATCGTTTTGCTATTGCTCCATAATTACGCACTGAAGAGAGGCACAAAGATCTCATGTTTTCCATTAGTGTGGGAATCGCCTTTGCCTATATATCATTAATGAAGGATTTCTTATGATTGGCTTCGGAATGCCAAGGTTATTAAAGAGGAAGTATTATACAGTTATGAATCATATGCCAATTACTGTCCATATATCTCCATTCAACTGCGATTGTTTGGCGGAGAAGACGGGTTAGGGATTGCAATTACATTCATTGCTATTGGCGATATGCTTTGATTTATAACATTATAAGTCCTTATGAAATTCCACCGCCTGTAGTATATATAATGCCTCGTGAAGAGAGACTTGGCTTTAGAAAACAAAACTCTTAATTCAACCATTAGGTTAAATTGATTCATTAGATTTTGCTGATTACAGAATAAATCCCCTCGGCCCAGTAATCACCATAAAGTTTGCTTATCAAAAACCGAGATAAAGGAGACAAATATTTTCCTATAACGACTCCAAAGGCAATCAGAGGTTTAGAGATAGTGCTGCCTCTTGACAAATATAATAGATGGTCATAAACATTATTACAGATAAGCAGCAAAGCTTTGCCTTTTCTGATTGCACAATAGTTTGCAATGATCATTATTTTTTTCCAGACGAAAGAACTGAGAAGGAAAATAAAACTTGAGTCAATCACAAAAGACGATACTCTATCAACACTCATCCGTCATGTTGCCAATAAAGGCATGACAGTTCGACAATATAAAGATATTATCTGGCTAGCATTATGCATGCTAGTGAATCTATTAAATATGTTTTTACTTGGGGGCCCCCACCTTCAAACGGGTAATTATTCATAGGTTGTTACCGGTCGAAATCCATGGGAAAAAAGCTGGAGCTCAATGCTTATCGAATGCTAATTCCCATTTCAGGGGGTCCTTTATTTATCCGCCATTGATGAAGGGGTCTCATGGGGACCGGAAGATGATGTAATGGGTTTGCCCTGTCACGTGACTATCAATCACCGAGGAATATGACAGCCGATCTAGAGGGTTTTACCTCTGCGAAGAAAACATAGATGGAGAGGGTGGGTGAGTGGGTGGGTAAAAAAAATGTTCGCGATTTTTAGATCAATTTGGCAGAAGCCAAAGCGAATAGGACTGGAATTTGTTTTGTGATTCAAGCCATCAAGAGTCATGATTCACAGTTGTGTTTATCTTGCGACCATCGCGAGCGATAATGAAGAAACTCCTCAAATTTTAACACCCCGCAAATGGTTCCTTTGTCCTTACTTAAAGGCGGTATGAACATGCTCTTCGCATTGGCGCTGATACTGACTAAGCCCCTCTTTCAAAAGAGATGAATACCGGGTGCTTTTAGGAAAATTAAACTGGAACAGATTCAATTATCCAGTCCTTTTCTTGGACTCGCGAAATGCGCGCCCGTTTTTTGATGAAAGACTTGATTGTGAGAGTCTTGGTGGTGGATATGGCACGAGATTGATTGATATTCTGTTGCCAAAACCCTGGCTTGCGATTCGTGTATTGAAGTCGCCTTTTAAGCGGGGTTAGAGCGAATGATTGATGCATCAACAGATGCTACGGTTTATTCATTCCTCCCATCCAAAATACAGGATTTAACTGAGATAAAATATTCAGTCTGCGCGAAAATCTGTAGAAGAAGATACCACCCCATTACCAGGCACTTTTCTCCGTAAGAAAGACCTATTAACACCTTAGCTGGCGGTGGATAGCGTTATTTTTATCTAATTAGTCTCATCATATCGTGGGTCCAGTGCTTATAAGAAGATTCATACCAAAATCCATAATATGAGAATGTCATTTAGGGAAGTTGTCAAAGCAATGTATTACCGCATGCTCCGGTTTGACGTTGATAATCCCTAGTAATGAGGAGGGTAATAGGCAAGCTTTGCTTGTTGAAACATATTGTTGCAGAGACAGGACCTGTCAGAGACCAGAATGGATGGCTATTTACCTTGTGTTTTCAATTAGGCTACTAGAGCCACTTGATCCGTCATTTCCTCCGTCTGTATCAGGGAAATATTCAGTGGAATATGGATCAATATACCTGCCTAATCCTTAAGCTGCAATATATTGCCGACTGTATGGATATTGCTTGTACTTCAAGTTGATGAAATGTTGATTCCCTGTCGCGGCCTTTCTGCATGTGAAATCAGGACATCACTTCATTGCTGATTAACATAATTGGCAATCTATTTGTTTTGGTATCAGTGCTCTTTTAAGATGCGGCCACACATTAGCGATTTCGGTAGTGTTTTGGGGCTTAACGTCAATATTTGGCGATTTGTGGTTTGTCAGCCACAAGTCGCTAGCTAGTGTGTGGACAGACTAGCACACTTTGGCAATCAAACACCAGTGAAATCGTTAATGTCGGAGGCCGCTAAACACAGCGATTCCAGTATACCCAAATCGCTAATGTGTGGTTGCTGCTTTACTGCCATCTTATTATTACCCTTTGCACCCATGGGGATGGTTTATTGGTTTTATATGAAAACAATCTATTCTTCAAGCTTATACATGTGTTTCTTTTTGATTCATTTGCAGCAGCAATCGGGCATGGATCAAATGGATCCTTATAACCAGGGCGACAAGTCCCAAGGACCGGGAGGAATGATGCAACAAAAGAGCATGATGCCTCCCAATTCCATGCCCAACATGTCTCCTCAGATGATGCCAAGCATGTCACCCAATAACATGTCCAGCCCGCCCAACTCGCACATGTCCCCGCCCCACCTCACCCACCTGCCTGAGGGCCATATGATGCCCCACCAGGCCCCGATGGGCGCCATGCACCCCGGGGCTCACCAAATGGGAGGCGTGCCCCATCAGCAACCCCCGGGTATGTCGCCATTGGGGCACCGGCCTCAAGGCATGGGTAGTCCGGCGGGACATATGGGATCCCCGATGCACATGAACAATCAGGTGAGCTTTAAGCCCTTAATTGGATTAAATCTTCAAAGTCTTATTTGAATAAATCCAATAAATGAGAAGAATGGGACAAATCAGATTGAAGTATTCAAAAGAGATTGTTAAGTATAATCAAAAGCATTGAATTAAATGCGCCGGCGATATCATTATCTACTTGTTTGATGTTCAAGAAAGAAAAATTTCTTTGAAGTGTAGTTTTCTGCTTCTAACATTGTATCTAATGTGCACAATTAAATTATGAATTTAATTGCACAATTAAATTATGAATTTAATTTCAATTTTATTATAGATATATAATTATGTATCTCTTGGTATTCATAGGGTGCCCAGTATGCCATGGATAGTCGGATGACAAGTCCACGGCCTAATATGTGCATCCGAAACGGATGCCAGAATCAAGCCATTTCTAATCCGGCCTGGGACAACGAATACTGCAGTAATGACTGTGTAGTCAGCCACTGCAGGTGAGTTCAATTTTCATTTTTAACTTTTGTTCACATATTTCACATATGTTCACATATTTCATCTTAAATTGTTTAGTTTGCTATTTATATGTATATAATATATTGGTAATAAAATGAAGTACCATACGAAAATCAAGATAGATATAAATCTTTAAATAACACCAAAGTGATATTATTATTCTTGAATTCAATTTTTAATATAATTACAACGATGTAAAATAACAAATCATGAATATTTAAATAAAAATACACGGAATTATTATTATCATGTCATTCCAGCCATTGTAAGTGACTGGTACCAAAGCATGAACATATGAGGCATTTGACCATATAAATACTAAGGGCTTATTACGTATTGGTTTTAAGGTGTATGTATACATGTACATGTATACTCATGTAAGCTTAATGGGTGTAAATGTGCTTTGAAATCAACTGCTCCTGGACCTAAAGATGATTCCCCCTTTTAACCAAGCGTTATTCGGACTTTATTTCTAGTCCGCCCTCTGGGGTAATAAGTTCGCAAGCGCAGTGGTGGGCTTTATATAGAAGCACAGTGTTGAACGTTTGAAACAACAGTCAGAAATCATCAAGAGGGAAGGTGTGCAAATAATATATGTACAGTATAAAAATTTTCTGAAAGGCCCTTTAGTGAAATTGATGATTATCCATGACTATTTCCTACGTAGCTACCTACTTAGAACTATTAAGACGTTATTAAGCTAGAACGATTAAGTTCATCTTTCAGCTCTTGTAGCTTGACTGAATGGTAAATAGATTTATTCCATATTTATATAAGCACAATTCGAATTGATTTTCAGTTGAATGGCAATTTTGTACTTAAGGATGTCTTTTTCTGTTTTTGCAGAGATGTCTTCACAGCTTGGGTTGCTGCACGACAGACGACGAACTCTTATGCATCGGTCAAATAAACCAAAACCTCTGTACCTACCCTCCACAAAACAAAAAAGTTTATTTTACCTCATCGTAGAGGCCTCAAAGACAATTTTGGTACGAGACTCGTATTATTCGAGGAAGAGGAACCTCTTTCCTCTAAGTTGTTGTCGTCCTGGATGTGACCTCAGTTTCTTTTTTGGCCGACTGCCCAGATCTTGGGCTTTGATAAATACCAAAGTTGGCATCTACGAAAAAAGGGAAAAATATCAAAAGCGATCTGGTCGAAAACGTGTCAGGGACACTATTAGTCTAGCGACCTGTCGTGTCCAAGGATATGCCTCAACTTTTAAAAAGAGAAAAGGGATCCGGAACACAGTTTTGATTTGGTGTTTTTTTGTGATTGTTAAAGGACTGAGCATATGTCACACTTTTAAGTGCACATGTTATGGTGACGTCATCAGCACGTACATGTATGACGTGAGAGTTTCTGCGGGATTTTTTGTATAGTTGTACGTGACCGTAACGTCCAGCTGTGTGCAAGCATAAATAATATACACACACGTTTATATATATTATAAAAGATAAACATAAATATATATCTATATCACTGTTTATGGATTATGCTACTGTACAAAACCAAAGCAGAACATTGCTACTTGGAGAGTAGAACTGTGTACTGTATAGCAGTCCTGTTATATATTGAGCATAGATTAATTATAATTACAATTATAGAAGGTCATTTTTAAGGATTCTTTCATTTTTATTATCTTAATGTTTTGGTGAGTTATATAGAGTAAGTTATTAATAATGGATGAACAGTATTTTGGTGAGAAAATGCCCGAGACTAAATTTCATAAGTCTGGACCTATCCTTTCTGTGTATACAGGCATCATTTTGCTCCAGAAACAATAATTATATCAAGAGGAGGAAGAGGAGGTGGTTTAGCTTTTAGTAGAGAGAGAAAAGAACTGTTAAAATGTTTTGTTCCAATGTAAAGGTTTGTTTACTATGATAACAGTTGTCATATATGTAACATATAAGGTATCAAGAAAGGCAACTCATTGAAAACATGTTATATATAGTTTTTTTTTCAGTCAAAGATACTGAATACCAAAGTGACTGGTCTACAACCAAAGCATGTGGACTTGTGAACAGTAACTATTACATATTATAACTACATATATCTATATTCATTTATACAAGTACAGTGTTTTCAGATACATTGATTTGTTATGTTGTGATTTTTTCCAGGCATTTTATGTCATTTGCTGTAAATCAGAACGAATAACTTATTTTTGTGATGGTGGAATGAGGCATTTATACGTGAAACACAAAGAATATTTAATATTTGTGCTGATCAAATGAACATGCAAGTAGATCAACCTCAAATCATGTTTAATCAGGGCACCTGATTGACCTGATTGTGACCTAATTGTCCTATCGGAAATGATCATATCCTTCCCAACAGAAATACCTACAAACTGCTTGTCATAAAGATATAATTTATTATGGGATATCAATGAATTTATCAAGAGAGGAACAGAGATCCTTAACAATGTAAATTCAGCACGATTTGTATGATTTTACTGTTTGGTTTTCTCGAGGACAATGACCCCAATCTGGATGAACAAAGAGGACAGAAAAAAATCCATCAATTATGTTGTTACCCATTGCTAAATGTATCAAATGAACCAGGACAAATCTAAGCTGATAAAAACAAAGATAAATGAGGTGTCCGTAAGGACCATTAGGCAAATCAAATTAGACCCAGAACAAATCAAATTGGGAAAGATCACTTTTTGTTCGCTTCTTTCTGAGAGACTGCTCATTGCATTTCCAATAAACAAAAGCCATTCCAGACAAAAAACAAACTGAATGTGTATCAATTAGAAAGGGTTGTTGTATTTACTTAGTCATAGCCAAGGATATACAAGGACAAGGTGGTAATGAGGGGTTTGACAATCTATGACCAACGGCCCGGGATTCTTGTCCAGTCATCTCAGTTTCCAAACATTCCCTGCCGAACAAGTTTCGAATTAATGGTATTACTCCGTTAGAGTGCTTGACAAACAAACTCGCGCGGCCATATTTGGTCTCCATGTTGATAGGAAATGAACGTTTCCATGGGGACAGCCAATCAGAATTCACCTTGCTCGAGAGCTCGGATGATGTGAGCGGAAATGGAGGGGAAATCGTTCAATCATGAAATAAAACATGGCTGAAGTATTTCGCCAGTAATGTAATGGTCCGCGACTAAGTGTCTTTTTTTCTGGCCACGTAATCATTTTTGCAATAAATCCGAGCAAATATGGTCTAGACTAAGAACAAAAAGCCCCATAATTATTTCTCTTGCGTCACTTGGGAACATATATGCGCTTCTGTTCCGAGGTCTTATTGGGTATCAGTCCTAGATATATTTTCCATCGGTTCGAATTGTTTGAAATACGATCCATTTGTGTTTCTGATGAATTTTCCCTGTTAAAAAGGGAGGAATATGATTCCATTATCCATTTGTTTACAACGATTCCACCTGCATTATGATTGGAATCGGTCAGAGTTGTTAACCAGGGGGACTGTGATTTTCAATCCTTCAGAATTTTGTGCAAGTTCACCCTTTGGGCTAATTTCACAAATACTTCGTTCCTTCTTAAATATACATTTTTGTTTGCTAAGAGACTTGTCTATTCATCTCTAAGATAATAAAGAGTATATATGACTAATCTTTCTCACAATGTTTTATTTGCTTTTAGGTAGGGGAGTGTGGGTGGTTGGAAGTCCCTGGTTGTAAATGGTGTCTAGTCCCCCAGATGTGGGCCAATTACTCATGACTAATGGATCCAGTGCTAAAACATGGGATCGGGTTGCAACAAAGGGGACGCAGCGAATATGCCTCACCATTGTGCATACAACTCTTCCCACCCACTCTGCCCCTGACAGAGCAGTTGCCCCGGTCTTTGTTGCCCCGCATAAAACTGCATCATTTCCCTTGTCTATGAATATCACCCATTAAACCATTATGTCCTCTGATTTACGTCCAGTTAAAGAGCTCATAGAAATAGTCTCAAAAATCCCATTTCCAATTTACCTCAGAAACTATCCAAAGGACACTGCTTCGATATTTATCTTTATACGTTTATGATAGGGTTAATGGTGTTTTTCTTGTTTTCTAGTAAATCATTGTTTTATTTCTTCATTGCAATGGATATGCGCCGATGTGGGCGGGATCCGTTTATAATAAATGGGTCAGACAAACAAGTTCTCCTTTTAATATGCTTTGTGCACATTCCGGCCCTTGTCTTGCACGAGACCCAGACATTACGTTTTGGGAAATGTATCCATACAAGATTTTCTGCAACATCTATTTTAGTTTTCATTCTGAAGATGTGTAGCACGACAGGGTAAAACGAAAGAGAAAACTGTTTTCGATTAATACGGGCATGTCTAGTGAAAAGTATCAAAAGGGCCCTAGGTTCAGGCGAACGTTCCTATATGATATGTATACATATATGATTCCTCACGAGAGGTTAATGTAAATACGTTGGTATCTCGCTGTCCATGAGGGCTTTGCCTCGGCCGAGAATGTTTTTTGTAACGAAAGCACGTTGCCATGGCAAAAGGATCCATTATCTGTAAGGATTCCTTTCGTATATATATGTAAACAGTGTAAAAATCAGAGCGATTGGGATAAATCTATTTTGTTTTGTTGTTTTCCATTTAAAGGAATATAAAAAAAATCATTTTATTCTCGATTTGCTTTAGTGGAAGATGTGAGTAACCCTCATTAAAAGAAAAAGAGTCGGTTTTAGTGGAAATATAACTAATCGCATAGAATTGCCCATGTGGTCTCAAATCATGGCATATTTGAGAGAAACAAAAAGTGGAGAAACGCTGTACATAGGTGTATTGATAGTAGTGTGGTTATAATATTCTATTATTGATATCAACTTATTAAAATGGAGCGATCGTGACGGTTAATTATTATGCCCTTGTGTAAGGATAAAGATATAGCATTGTTGTTGTGTTTTCCGACTTGTAATGAGGAATATGAACAGTGGGGCTGAAGAAAATATAATTATATACATACATATTATACTTAGATTGTCCAGAAAATGGTGGACAGTCATGTGAGCATTAAATAAAAGCAGTGAACATGAAAACCAATTTATTGTCTTGTTGTATTTCTGTCCTAGCTTGCAATAGCAAGGACCGTAGACTGTATCACAAAAGAAGAAATACATTGAATCCAATTATACACAGAACTGAAGTTCAGTGAATTATGTAAATGTAAAGTTATATTTGTCAAAAATTGTAATGAGATTTTAGATTTAATTTCCAACAGCACTAGTATAAGTAAATCGATACGGAGGATCTGCTTCTGCAGAATGATTAAGTAAAAGCGAAATGAAATATGATACTATTTTAATTACACTTTCGACAGTATAAGAAGACCCGAGTGTATTTCACTGTATTAAATTTTCATGAGATTCGCTATAGAACTATAGTTCTTCAATGATAAAATGTTAACTAATCCTAGTGTGTAAAATTGAAAAGTTGGAACTGAGTTCCACTTTGTTGTCGGAAATCTAAAAACAACCCTGACATCCAATATAAGATAGTGGATCGTGTGTCGTCCTCCGTAATGAAATATTAAAGCTGCATTTTCAGCTATTACGACCAAAGAAATCTGACCAAATTTACTCATATTATGACTTATAAGACTGGATTCAGCAATATTCTGCTGCTATATGTTTACACGAGAATTTAAAGGTAAATCCGTCGAGAGAAAACGGCCGTCGGTGAGCAAAAAGTGATGTCCTCATTGGAAAGGATTCCGGCGGGTCCTCCAAATACAAATGAAGACACGTTAAAAGCCCTATAGCAAAACAAACAGACAAAATCCTCCAAAATTGTGGTTAAATGACTCTAGATGGGTTGAGAAAGAATGGAATAAAGCGACTGAAACCAATTCGTTAGATATATTTTCACACGACAGATGAAATGCAGCCTCCTCCCGTTTAGTCAAACTAAAATGAAAGAAAGAAAGGGCAGTTAAAATGTTTGTCCTTAAATCTTAAGGAAGAGAATACATTTTATAACCGTCTTACTAATGTGTAAAAAATGTGAGAACAATGGGTTTAAAAAGAAGGAATATGTGGTAATGTGCTAATTAAATCGTATGAAGCAATATTAGTATAAAACTACATCCAAATATTAAAAATATCGACAACGTTCAACTATTTAACAAAGAAACTTGGAAAGAGTCAACGCGGGACAGTATAAGGTTTAAACATGTATGTATGCTGTTATGTCACTATGCTGCCGACAAGATAGAGAAGTTATTGTACTACAATATGAGTCGGTAAGTGTATTCTTACCGATGGTATATCAATACAAAAGCAAATGGAGAATGGCGTGTTATTTTGAAATGGCGCAGTCTGTGTTGTTTTCATAAAATAATATCATATAATTTACATGTAATGCACCTAAAATCAGACTAAGTGAATGAATATATCACTCTGATGCAAATAACTAATTTACTTGTATTGTAATATCATTCCTGAATAAAGAGAGCTTTAAAATACTAGTTGATCATCTTCACCGAGATGGGTAGTTCTTCTATTGGACACGAGAGGGCATACCAGTAAGTGGAAGTAAGAGCCACCCTCATGTGAAATAACGTACGGTATGGGATACATGGATATTTCATATATTTAGAAACCTGACATTCTGGATGAATGGATCAGATTGGAAGTGTGACATCATTATTTTAAAATCTCATATAGAATCCAATGCTTAAGCCTCAAAGCACTATTGCCAACGAGTATAGATCTCCCGGATAGAGCTTCATTTAAGTCTCGTTGGTATTACCAAAAAATGAAGCGATGAGCCCCGATTTGTTTAATGTACGTAAAGTATTTTTTAATATATCTAATTCGCAAAAAGTATTTTCTTTAAAATTCCCACAGACTTCAATAGTGGACCCCCAAGAATTTTCCATCCTAGTCATGGTTCCCGCGGTCCTTAAAAAGTCCTTAATTTTGAGTTTGGACTTTTAAGGGCCTTAAAAGTCATTAATTTTCGCTGTGAGTCATGTGAGAAACTTTTAAAAACGTCTTTTTACATGTATATAAACAGGAAATGTATGAAATTTTAACACTAACATTTCTACGGAAATTATGCTTAACATATACCAGAAGCCATCATTTTTCATGTAAAAACTAAAAAAAAATCGGGGAAAACCCCCTCCTGCACCCCCCTCATACTGCAGTGTCTAAAAGTCCCCCTTCATTCAAACTAAACCAATACCTTTGTACAGAGAAAATTTACATAATTATGTTGAAAATTTGTTCTAAGAATTTTGTGAATGAAAATGCCTTTTGAAACAGTGGTATGATATTGAATATTATACATTTCTTATACTTTTTGAAGCGTCTGGTGATACTTTTTTTGCTGGCTTTTGTAATTTTTTTTGAGAATCTGAGTGAACACTGTTCTGTGTAAATAAGTTAAACTACCACATATAGTTTGTGTCATTTCATGGTCATGAATTGTACCAACACAAAGACAATTAACAGAAATACTAAATTCTGCTGACAGCCTTACCCAATTAAGTTACAGTGGAAACTGTCACATTTGTAAATAACCAGGAGAGAACGTGCCACGTCTATATTGACTATTCAAGCATCAAACCTTTATTGACCAGCTAACATGACTTCATTTAGTCGGTAAAAAGCCATTAAAAATTGGGGTAATTGGTCATTAAAAGTGATTAAATTTGAGCCGTGTGAACCATGCTAGTTTATAGATTCGCCACTAGGATCGCGTTAAAATAGCGTTTGGCTTTAGAACCGCGCAGAACCCCTGCATGAAATTACGCCGAACTCCTGTGTGATTTGTCACGAACGACCCAGAAAACAAAGGTCAACCATTTTCTTTTCGTAACGACCGATACTCCGAACATGCTTCATTCACGAATTTGGAATAGATGACTGATTTTCTACGTAGAAAACAGAATTATAAACCAAATGGTAACCTCTAGTTACTCCCTTCTGTCATGCCTAGTTTACACTCCAGGGGGATGATACTATCCATGCATGGGATGGTGCAGGTAGAGCATGTTAGTAACAACTAACATAGATTCTCAATAATTAGTAACAGTGTATTTTTAATTGACCCCGCTTCCATCCTCGATTTCCCTTACATTCTATCCATAATATTAACCATATCAACTTTAAGTGATAGAAAGTACAAGGAAAGGAAAGGAAAATGTTCTATTCATATTTTTTGTATTATGTTCAGCTGTTTAGTTCAGCTCCGTAGCTGGTCTTCCGCTAACTCCTGGAGTAGTATACTGCCATCTATTGCAAGAGGGAACACGCTAACGGGTGTAATATCCCACTTTTTTCATGATTAAAAATTAATAAAGTTTTACAGTATTTGGTTGAAGGCATGCGTTCCAACCGTCGCCCAGTTATATATATATATGAACAAATGCGAATATCAAAATGATAACATGACAGCAAATATTTCAGTTTATTCAGCAACAACTTAGTGCATGTATTAAAAAATAAATCGTTTGCGAAGAAAGTACATACCTTCAGACAAAATATACTCCGGAGGCAAAATGGCTAGATAAAATCCCCGAACCCCGAAGTCTAGCTATTGAATCTATTTCATTCGGTGCCCATATATAATAGTGGGCCAGGTCGTCAGAAAAAATAATGAACAATCAGCAACTCTACACCTTTATTAAATTAGGCTGAAAAATAATAAATATGAGGTTTATATATATTTCAGCTGGCTTCGATTTGAAAAAGAAATCTCTTTAGTGATATTAAACTGTATTTTGAACCTTGAATTTGATATTTTCTGGTGACTTCACCCATTATATATAAATTCGATGGACAAGTTTTATGATTGTTATTATATATAGAAAGAATGAGATAGAGACACTTGTTAACTGGCTTATTTCTCCTGAATAAAAATATGTTCAAAAAATAAATTCAATCAATAAAGTGCCAATGATACAAAATAAATAATAAGTTAACACACACGTAAATTAAAGGTACAGTTTAACAAATGTATCAGTGAACACGAATATATATGTTTGAGGGTCACTCAATGGTCTCCTATACTATCGGCTGCACTATAAATAGAGGCTTATCACCTTCATATGTAAATCGCTTTATCTCATGGCGGACATGCAGAATTACCAGTACATTGAATAATACAAACAAGCATCCAACCTACACTACTTGACAGTGAAGGGATATAGTGCATATTGTATAATCCCTCTTAATCTCTTCCTCTGTATTATCTTCTCATCATCCCTTTCTCTATAGCACGTCTGCACAAGTACATTAATATCCCCTTCCCTTCTGATATACCCAGCCCCTCTGTTCAACACTCACACTACCTCTTTGACATCTCCACAAAGGTTTGCTATATACACATACAAAGAGTTACCTTCTCTTGAGTTCAGTTTAGAGTCCATGGGAAATAATCATCACTAGATATCCCCCACCTAAACTATCAATAATGTCTTTATTTACAGAAGATCTGATATCGATTGAAATAACAATATGATATACTTGATATGATCAATTCAAGATAAGATTGTATCGATAGACATTATAAGTTGATCATATCTCCGCGTGGGTCCTGCATCTATAGGCGGGGGCTAATATAGCTACAATATGACATGATTATAGACATCATCAGCTGTGTTCTGTCAGTGATAATTGCGTGTTGGTAAGGTGTACAAATTCTCTGTGCTCCAGTGACCTCTATCTCAAATACTACGATGTGTAACACGGCAAATATGCCATTAGAACTGTGGCCTCCAATAGATGTGTTTCATTGAATATCTTTACTAAATGATGGGTAGAACAGATCAAACGACCTTGATCTGAAATGTACAACCTTCATTTTTGCTTTTCTGTACTATTTTTAGTCTTGGCGAACAAAGAATGATACATTACCGGGAGGTGAGCTGGCGTAGAGAAAGGAAAATTATTGTAACCATAAGATCAATGTAAACATTGCAATGCCTGATTAAACAACTCGAATAAAATAAATATCAATTCATCTGTTTGATTCTATTATGTAATTCCTATTATTATATTAATAGAGTTCACAATATTTGTTGCCACACTAATGCGGAGCATATCATTTAGGTAAATCAAATAGATAAAATGCCCAAGCCGGCGCTATAGGTGCACGATAACATGTAAACCTCTTTTACTCTCTACTTTTTCTCATATTTCTTTTTAGACCATTCAGAGTGCCCATATAATCAATCAATTTTGTTAGTTTTTAAATTATATACAGATCCAACTCTTTAATGATGCTCTTATGGGTAAAGATGGTATTAGATATTTTATTCTGTTTTAGTTTAGTTTCACATTATGGTCGAAACTGCCAAACGGTACCCACGAATCATGTACGCCTACACATGACTTGAGCTAATAATTAAGATGACTTAACTAATAATTAAGATAACTTGACAACTTGAGCTAATAATTAAGATAATAACAATAATAGGTAAGGCACCTAACCTAATAGATACTCAAGTATACATTCCATCAAATAAATTAAAACATGTATTTGGTAAATATGGTCCGACTTAATGTGTTGAAGTTATTATATCATTATAGCAAGTGTGAGATACGATAATTCTGTGCATTGTAAGCCTCTCCATCATCACTAAGTGGAGGTCTCTATGAGGAGGTAGATTTAGTACCTATAATAGAAAGGTCACAGTCCAGATATCTTATCTGCGATATATGGAGTCTCAACACACCTCAAAAACTATCCCATTACCACTCTGGTCCGTGAACAGGCTGGGAAGTTAGGGGGCGAATATGAAGTATTAAATTGCTCCATGTTTCCTCTTTAAATACTTCAGTAATATGTCATCTAAGGAGGCTTCCGGATTATGAAAGAGCAACAATTGGAACGAATCCACGAAGGTATGATCTTTCTGATACTATCCGTCTCTATAAGCGACTGGTCGATCTTTTAAGCTATAACACTTTCCTCTGTTATCGTTCAAGTGAGAGTTAAAAACATATACATGTAGATTTTATTTATGATGAGAGCTAATTATTTTGTAATGCAGTTCAGGATAAAACTAATTCGTACATAGGATATTTATAGGTCTAGCAACAAATGCGAATTATTATGATAAATTGTGACAAAGTGTTTATAATACATTATAACCTCTATTTCTAGGCTATACATAATTCAGCACCATGGACCCAAGATATTTCGTTTTTATCCTAGTCGTCACAAACATAAAGGTAATCAGAAAACATATAGTATATTTGACCTGATAAATATTTTTTTTGGATTTGATACTATCAAAATGATAATTACCATACACTAACAAATAACAGTGTGTTCTTCACACATGCACCTAGCTGTCCCTTTATCTGAGAAGAATCAATACTTCAAGATACGATAATGATTTATAATTATATATAATACTATATAGTACACTGAGGAGTGATTCAAATGATAACTATTGCCTTTTTTCTTTTTCCTTTTTTTGCCATTCCAGTTATCCCTTACTGCACCTCCTAGGATAATATCCCAGGCTATATCCAGTGAATTAGGCAAGGACTTTAAGACAATATCGTGCTCGACATGCCCCCCTGGCTATGGCGTTTCACGTGCTTGTAGTACAACAGAAGACACTGTGTGTAAGCATTGCCCAGAAGGGTACCATTCCTCGAAGGATAGCTCAGAAGAAACATGCCAGCCTTGCTCAAGATGTGGGGAGGATTTGTTTGAAATCCATCCTTGTCAACCAACGACGGATGTTTTCTGTGGATTGTGTGGCAAACCCGGTGAGGCACTCAATGAGGATTATGCGATCAAATGTGGGCAAGAGGAGAACGTGGGAAAAAGTGTCCCGAAAAGACTAAAGACCAGCAAAAAGGCCTCAAACGCGTTAGATGTAATGTTCGGTGACGAACCACAGGCTGAACAAGTACCTGAGACTGCTGCAGACAACAGCGAAGAAGATAAAGATATAGACGCCAGCAAAATTGTAATCATTGTTGAAAATGAAAATGACATATCTACCCCAAGCCCTGCATCAGAATCTGAAGATCCTTCCCATGAGGAGAATGTAGAAAGTGATAAAGTTGCTGATGGGAATGAATTAGGAACAACAGCAATTTCAGAATTATTAGTCCCAAAGCCTACAGGAGTATCCGAAAAAGCTGTAAACGGTAACAAAGAAGAGATAGATCCTAGCAAATTCGTGATCATTGTTGAAAATGAAAATGAAGTGTCTACTCCAAAAGCTGGTACAGTATCCTCTGAGACTGGAGACGACATCAGCAAAGATGAGGTACACCCAAGCATATCTGCAGAGGAAAACTTTGACAATGAAGTGTTCACCCATAATCCTGAAGTATCTGAAGATCCTTTCCACCAGGAAAAAGACCCTTCCCTCAAGGAAGACCCTTCCCACAAGGATCATGTAAAAAGTGGTGAAGTTGTGGATGAGAGTGAATCTGGAACTGCAATACCAGAATCATTAGAAGATGCTGATAACTCTGGAGAAGGGCATGGACCATCCCATCATTCAAGTGAAGATATTAGTGATGAGGATGGATCTGGAGAGGTTCATCAGGTAGTAAATGCAACTAATCCTTTGGAGACAAAAGTTGAATCAAATGATAAGCAAACGGGTCCTACCGAACCATCCGCTCCACCAACACCGAAGCACACAATGATGAAAACATCGAAAAATAGTGAGGGAAAAAATAAGTCGGTAGTGATCGTTCAACCAGATGTTTCTGGTTTCTCGCATCCAGAGGAGGACAAGAAAGATTCAGGTTAGAATATTCATTAATATCATTGCAAGCACAATCTACAAAATGATATAGTTTTTTGTTTGGAGTAGTTGAAAGGGAGAGGAGGCTGTTTTTGCTCCGTTCAATCAAAATGATATTGTTATTTTTGCTATGATATAATTTCTTTTGCATTACATAAATATTTAATGAGAGTTTTAAAGGTTTCAATTTGATGGAATAATGTTCTAACGATATCAACTATTCTCTTTGGTATTAAGGAAAATCTGGTATAATATTAAACAAGGTTATCCCAATGTAATTCTTCTCCAGGAGCTAGTCCCGAAGTATTCTACAAAAATGGAGATCCTGGAGTGGAAGTAAGATTTGATTTTATAGATTTTATGCTTTGAGTCAAGGGTTTTTGATCTAGCGCAAATAACCTTGTAGAAAAGATATGGTCAGTATTGAAATAAATATTGTTGTTGGAGAAAAGTTGAAACATCACCAATTTATTGAATCATACATACTACCATAACTATTCAAAATTACAATATAATTGAATATGTAGAACCCCAGTTAATTCCTATGATAACAATCAACCTTCAATAATACCAGTCTTGAACCCTCTAAAGGTTATTTTAATTCAAGTAGTGATACCCAGATGGGGTTTAATCGGCAATATGTATACCTTATTCAACCTTTTCCATTATTTGTGTCTTAAGAGATTGAATAAGAGGGAATCTATTGTACATGAAGCATGGTTTCTAAACATGACATAGAAAAAACCTTTGATTAAGTGGGTGGAATTTCTGCTGTAATATCAATCACAAGCCATGCAACTCCTCCTGTCCAATGGAGTATGGGTCTGAGCCGGTCTCTATTTTTTAAAAGAAAATCCACTGATCCCTTTATCTCTATGTCTGATTCATAAAAGTAGTTGGAAATGTCTCTTTATCCTCGCCATGTGCTCCTTCAAGCAATTACTCATGCTCCACTAGGTACTATATAAAGGAACCTCGGTACTTTGTACTTCTATCTATTCCCGTAATGTCCATTGACGTGAAGGGTAACAACAACAACAACAACAAAGCCTTTTACTGCTGTCTGTGGGCCATGCGTTGTTCTGTAGGGTGCCCCGCGATTGTTACAACAATCTAACACAGTTGTCCTTCATGTTGTCTTTCGTCTTCCTCTTTTGCTTTTGCCCCCTTGTGTACAGAACAAGGCTGTGTTTGTGTGAGTGATGGGCTGCATGGAGATTCGGCGAAGCACATGGCATATTTATAACCACGACCATCGCCTTCTTGTGATGGTCTTAGCCATGTCGTCCAGTTGGTATCTGCTGAGGAGTTTGGTAAGAACAAATGAAAAACACCAATACTTATCAGTTTTGTTTTCTTGCGCTTGAGGCATTAAGACTCGATTCGGATAGGGTCCATTAAAATTATACTGCATGCCAACATTATTTGTGTAAATCCGGTCCGAATCCATTTGAGACAGATTTATTCCAAATTTGCAATGGAAGACAAGGTCAGAACAAACAAGCGATTTCTCGGATGGCAATATTACACCAGTCAAATATATAGTCTCTTTATATACATGAGGGAGCATCTCGCATCAAAGAAAACCAATACCAATCGACCTTGGCTCAGGAAGAGCATAATACAACAGCTATAGACTTCCTTTTCAAGTGGGTGTATCAAGCCTTTGTACCCAATTATATTTAGTTTATATGAACCCCCGGCATTCTCCACCCACTTCTGAAAGCAGAAACTGTATTAGTCTTGATCAAATATACACCTGTCCATTGTTAGTGGCCCACAATCATATCGAATGTTTGCCCATTCGTAGATATGGATCTGAATAAAAACAATTGCTGTCAGAACCGTTAGAAAAACGCGCTATACAAAATATAATATAGGGTGACCTTGGCATTGGCAATCTTCTTTGAAACCAATTCTACCAATGCTCATGAATTGTAATATTTGGGAGACAAGTCCAAAGCACCTGACCAAGTCAGTACCAAATTAGTTTCTCCAATCATTGAAATATGTTGGTAGGTATAGGAGTCAATCAATCAATCCGTTTGGTGTATAGGCAATCGTGTCTCCCCACATCCTGGACGCTCTTTGGTCCTAAGAAATGTGGTTGTTGCGTTTTCTGTTTAGAACCAAGATGTCGACCCATCTCATTATTTAATTCTCTGTCTGCTTTGACTTCTTTTACCTTAATCGTACCAGTACAAGTACTTACAAGGTGTTCCAGAGCCCCTCTTCTCATTACATGTCCAAAAATGTTGTTTGTTTTTTCTTTATGCTGTGCAATAATTTTCTGTTTGTCTTTGCTTATTTTAGTGCATTTTTGGTAGTTGGAGACACACTAATTACTAGTAAAAAGAAAGAGAAAGTTCTTATTTCCATTTAGGCAAACCATTGTGATTTGAAAACACAAAAGATGTGGAATATGATAAATCATAATAAATCAGATTGTTATGTTAGACCCACGAAGAATACAAAGGAATGGTATATGGTTCTACCCTTCGTATTGTCCAGAAATCGCTAGATTGCTAATAGAGTAATATATCTCGTGATACAATCTCTGTCTTTTATGTAGATATCTACTTTTTCCAAACACTCTTTTGTATGAAATAGGTTGGAAGAGGGTGATTCATGTTTTGCATGGCTATTGGGAATTGTGTGGGGCTTGGGGAGGATGGACTGATATAGTATAGCTTATATAGAAGGCTATGACTCTATGCATAGAAACAGACTGAAAGGATGCCCAGACTCATCCTTCATCAAGCAATCATAATGATAACAAAATGAGACCTTCTCACCCTGTCATTGTAGCATCTATAGCGCAGAGCAATCAATATGGAATCCCTTCCACTAGGTATCGACTCTACCCAAAATAGATACCATAATAGAAACGGGAGACTTTTAACTGTCCTTCATGATACACACTTGATTACTAAAATATTATTCTATGTGGACTACAGGAATTTGGTTCCGTCCACCAAATCTTATCATTTGGTTAAAGGAATGACGTTGTTGACATTTTATGATTTTTATGATAATTACAAATCAATGGGAATAGAAATCGCAACATGATTTCCCACCGATTCAGTGAGATTAGTTTGCATGATCTGCCGTTGTAAGTTTGATCTAGGGTCCATTGTTTCTTATATAAATTAATGATGGGTGTCTCAGGGGAAGATATAATTGCTATAATCTCTGTTTGACTGGCCATTCCGTTCCTCGAGGGTTAATCAATACGATGGCGAACAAAGTACCCTCCAGTATTGATCCAGGTTGCCCTAATCGCTGCTTGGTACATATATACGTACACACAGTGATAGAGAGAAGATTGTTCTGGAGGGATTGATGATGGAAATGAGTGAGATAACAATCAATTATATATATATATGAATCATACCCGAGAGAAATTTAATCCCTTAAATACAAAAGCTGTCAGGGGGAAATACCGATGGAGTAACTTGGCAAAAAACTTGAGTGCAATGCAATGCAAACGCTCTTTCAATCAAAATCGATCGCCTCAGCTGTGATATTTTTATTTCAAACTATTCATTCCTAACCCATCGAATCGGAACATTTTTCAAAATACAAATGGAACAATGCATCTGTTTATGAAGCTACAGAGGCGTTTACTGCTATGATAGTCCGACAAAAATTGGAATAAATTGTATAAGAGACATGTGTGCAAAAGACCGAACGAGTCAATATATACGTTTCCATACATAATGAAATGGGCATCCAGGCTTCATACCTCAGTTCAACCTATACACACACACACGTGCCTCTCACTAGCTCCAGTACAGTCGGTTGCTAGCCTCCACTCAGGTAGCAGGGGGAACACCGAGCAGCTCAATTGCTCAGAGAGTGATCATTAACTTCCAGGAAGGATTTACCATAGCTAGCAGCTATACTATACTATATAGCAACTACTTGGACTCGTACTTCTTACTTATAAACCTGGACATATTCTTCTGTAGTGGTGTGGTGTGTTTATATAATAATACCACATCTACTGCTAATTGATATCTTTGGGGCGAATTATTTATGCCTAGTTGCAGTTCTTGATAAGGATCATACCTGAGCAATTGTGAGGAATGGGAGATGTCACTAAGAGGATATGGAGCAGCAAGAGGAGGTGGTGTAGGTGTGTACACACTGGCACATTCCTCCCCATATACCTAATATGTATTGGCCTCCTGCTGATTCCCCTCATCCACGCTGAGGAAGGGGAAGGAGAAGCAGGGGAGGCAGGCGTTAATGGTCACTGTGATAAAGTGGGAGAAAATGGAGAACCTAATTGTGATAACACCGAGGAGCAGGAGGAGCAGAATCAGGCCGAACCTCCCAAAACGGTACAAATAATGTATAATTTCTATAATAATTATTAAATATATTAATTCAATAATCCAGAATACAATATCATATATAGAAAATGATATATAGTTGAGATGTTGGTGGGTCAAACAAACAATTTTCTTTAAGTTTTAGTCCATTTAGCCCCAGACTCAAATACAGATATTGTATTTTTTTGTATAGACATATTCGTCTTGTTTGTGGTATATAGTAAAAGAACGGGGAGAATAGACAAAAGAAAGGGAGATTAGATAGATAGGAAAAAGTTGAAAGGAAAGAAGCTAAAATTACATTCTTTTTGTAAAGGGTGCATACTACTTTGATCCAGCATATTTACCGTTCTTTGGTATTATTCTCTATATGAAATAATAACACGCAAAAACTCGCTGAATCAAAGCTGTGTATGCCTCGATCCATTATAGCTGGCACCGAAATAGAATAACCACTCAGGTGTTTACGAAAAGCAGAGCAACCCCTACACTCTATTTGAGATCTACATGGAGCGGCTCGCCGTAGGGTTACCATTGGGTCGCTTTGATGTTTACTCTAAGTAGGTTTCAAACTGAGTGTATGCTATTTCATAATGAGTCCACATATACCATATAGATGTTAAATATATTATTTGATTACGTGATGCTATTATTATTGTTATGCAATTATTTTTGATAGTAGAAAGCGTTTTATTACACCCCTGTGATGTTGCTTCCTATACCTTCAGCATTGTATGTCGCACTTGGTCAAAGTGGTGCATAACATGAAAATTATGTCGCACTTGAGCGCCCTTGGCGCATACAAGAAATAGGTCCGGCAGCAAAGCCTGATCACCGGAAGTAAAAAATTGTGTATTCATGAGCCGTCACTTCCGACGATGGAATCGGCGATCGTTCAGCTAATATCTGTGGAAAAACTAAATATAAAGATTCAAAATAAAAAGTTCTATCGAATAATGATATTTAAAAAAATGATTTTGCTAAAGTATATGCATGTAGACCCACCATGAACACAAGATTCTAAAGTTAACCTAGGCAGTGCCAGGGTGCTCGTGTACCCAGCTGTTGTTTTGATTTTGCGGAACTCATATTATCGCCCACTAGAATATTTTTACCGATTTTCTCTGGAAATAATAAAGCTAGGGACTTTAAATGAAAAGTTCAATCGTTGAATCATATGTAAAGATGCGATTTTGCTAAAGTATATCATCGATAATCATTTATTTCATTAATCAGCCACGACGGCAACACAGGCTCTGACTGACAAGGCTCTCATCGAAACAAGCACTCTGGCCAGAGGGACTATTTTCTTCATCTTTCGCAAAATGCATACAAAATGGCGGTACAAAAAGGCGGAAAACTGAATTTAGTTCTTTTATTTTCATTTATTTATATTTTCTTATTTATGAACGGGATGTAATAAATATGGAATACACCTCGGCCGCCATCTGGCGAAGTATTATGCATCTCGGTTGCGGCGGGATACCTCGGGACTACGCTGCGCTCCGTCCCTCGGTATCCCGCCGCAACCTTGATGCATAATACTTCGCCAGATGGCGCCCTCGGCGCATTCCATCTATTTATTGGGGCTGGTCTAGACAGGTTGGAGCAATATCATACTAAGGTACTTATATATCGATTCATAGGGTATCGATCGTGTTGCTATATTTATACCCCATTGCGTATGATACTTTCTATATTTGTGTTTGCCAAAGTCGTAATATGTATTGTTATCCACGTTTCAATCTGTGCAGACATGTCATATCATTATGAATCAAATTATATTAATAATGTAGAATGTAATGTTCATTGGCTCTGCATCTATGAACAAATGCTAATCGTTATATCCCGAATGGTCACCTTTTACTGATCGATATCCCTTATTTACCCTTGGTTTGTGGAGTTAAAACATTATATTTTAGAGATTTCTGTCGCCTGAGAGGTTGGCATGTTTGGGTCGATGCATCACGCATCCTAATGATGCAAGGATAGCTTTACCTTCGTGAGGATAAACATGATTTTCAGCGGCCTTGTTTGTTCAGATATTGACCAGAGTTTTATCCGATGCGTTCAGTGGTAAACATATCCATCTGGGGGTAGAACACAATTCCAATGGACTTTTTGTCCTGGCCCAACGCGAAAACTAGAATGAATATTTAATATTCCAATTAGTCTTAAATTACCACGATTTCTTTTCAGTCAGTAGTTCTCACATGTAGCATTTGGATATCGGTCTTATATTCAATACCGATATCTATGTGTTTGGGGGATGCTACACAGCTATACCAGCAATAAGCATAACAAAATATCAGTATTTGTAACACTTTTATATCCATTTTACTACATTTTCTTCGATGAATTCAGACCCGATGATTGTGTGGAACTTACATTGCCCAACCGATCGATTCCTTACCTGAAAAAAAGATTCATTTAATGACTCTAAGAATCCAAATGGTGTATCTAAAGTTAGTACATGTATTAACTCAAGGTGCATGTTTCAACAGGTAAAGTATTTTTATATTTAACACAGGCATCCACCAAGGGAGGAGGGGTTGGAGCTTTTCCAATAATCATTGTGGTGCTCACCTGCGGAATCATCTTCTTCATGCTTGGCTTCTACTTCAACCGCTACAATGGCAAGAAACTACAGATGTACACACCCTCTCGCCACCAGGTAATGAATGCTATAGCTAAGTATGTTATTCGCTTTTCAGACACTGAGAAAAACTGTAATATTATTATTTTCTGTATATTGTAATGCATAATTTCATAATTTCATGAATTTTGAGGTTACTTGGAATGCATTGCTTAGTGTAAAAACTGGTTGTTATTTGGTTGGTGGAAAGCTGCCATATTCCCATGCACGATTCCATGCGGGAATGACGTGCTAGCACTGCCAAAGAACTTCCGTTTCAACAGAAATGAATGCACGAAAACCACATATAGCCATCTAAATCTGTATCAACCGTAACGTCCACTCGTAGAAATAATGCAAATTTGTGAAACAATCTGCCTATAATGGTTGTTAGGCCTTTCTGCACTTTACTTACTAAGTGTGTGAGAGACTCAGACATATATATATATGTACTGACGGGCCACTGATAAATACCATAACCACATTTGGCTCACCATCAAACCCTAACAAGTAGCCACCTTCTTACCACCTCCTAAAAAGGGGTGGCAAATCCTCGGCACTGTGGCATAGGCTTGCTGCCATCTATGGTCCACCTTAGAGCCACCTAATGGAAATCTCACATCGGTTTGCCTAAGATGGCTCGCCACTCTTTAGCACATGGCAGCCCTGAGGTGAAAGAAGCGATCCAGTGCACAGTGGACCATCTTTCGGTCTGGGCTATTTTTGGTCATATAGTGAGATGGTCATATTGGAACTGAATCAAACCGGTCTTAATTAATGGTTGGTCGCATTACCGAAATGGTCGTTATGTGGGACTCTACTGTACTGTATTTCATTGACTACTAGTATGTAAATGTACAGTGGGGCTATTATATAATGTTTAACTATATTGGTGCATATCAGCGTGTCAATGATTTGTGTCGGAGCTTTTTTTTATATGTTATTTAGACCATGAGATTATGGATTATTATGCTTATTTTACAGAGACATAAAACACATAGACACAAGCTAGTTAGGATAATATGATGCATTATGTGTACATATCCACGAAATATTCTGCATATACATAGTTCGTGCTGGTGATTATTGAAAGGACATTAATATTTAAACGTGACTCTCAATTAGTCAATAATTGATATACAATCTTGTATTGACCTTTAATGGTTTTCTTTGACATTTGCACTAAGAACTCCTACCAGCTTGCACCAACCGGTCCAAAGGAAGGAGATGAGGATGATTATGTACCGAAAAAGCCTCCCAAAATTATCTATACATCGGATGATGTGATAGAAAAGAAGACTGTTGCACCTCTAACCGCTCAGAAGCCTGTGGAAAAAGAGAAAGAAAAAGAAAAGGAAAAACCGAAACCCCCTATTGGTAAACATGCACTGAAAACTGTCAGATTACTCTAATCTTTTTTAAATAATTGCTAATTCAACTATTTTACAGAATTAATCCTGGTTGAAAAGGAAATTTTAAAGAAAATTCCAAATGCTTTAAATAAGCAAAGCATAATTCTTTAGTGTTTCTATTAGATATTATTGATTATCATGAAGTCATTCTGTTTTTTTATCACAGCCGGAAAGTCAGGCAAACACCAATCCCCCATCGACATTTCACCAAGTGACGCGGTATTTGATGACGACCTGTCGAAAACCCCTCTGATTATCAACTATGTCCCTGAGAATACAAAGTCTCTGATTAACACTGGTTCTACTGTGAAAATCACCATCGATTGTAGAGGATCAGGTCAGTCCATCGAGCTTTAAGTTTTGTATATATGTTTAAGATTGCTTTAATAGTTTTAAGAATAGACTACAAACAAAAAAGTTACGCATTTTCCACAATATTGCCCAAAAGGGCGCATGACGTATGGTGCATGCTGGGGTGGATTCAGATCGCATCCAGCGTACACATATTAGTATATTTTCACAAATAGTATTAATAAATGATCAATGAAATTCAAGTGCACGATGGAAAAGATGGATACCTGTCTCGTCATATCGACTGTACCACATGGACATTTACAAATTCATAAATATTCCATGAGGAATATAGGCTGTTTTCTATAGCATTTACTGTGACGTAGATGCAAGTCCTCCATTGAAGATAGCATATTTCAGATGTCTTCAGATGTCATTACAGATGGGTAACTTCTGTTATATTGACACCATCTGAATATATAAAAACATATAAGTAGTAATTTATGTCGGAGGTGCATGTAATGCTCCCTGAATAATAATGATTATGAACAACGTTGGTAAATTAGATCAGCAATGCACTTACATTATATACAAGACATTGACAAGCACATTCTCATACTTTATAAATACGTATACGTATAAAATATGAGAAGTGCAAGTCTTGTATAATGTTAAAATAAATATCAGATATCTTTATCTTCTAACAGTTGATTTAGAGTAATTTGGGCTTGTACGATTTTCAAATGATTTCCCCATTGTCAGTTCTTTAATTAAGTTGGATACTTGGGACAGACTGGCGCCCAAATGGCAGGTCCCTGTTTTGTACTTATAAACTAATTATCTTAGTACTTAGCCCATATGGCAACCATACATACAGACTACGTATATATTGATTAGGATTATAGGAAATTTATATTTTCTTAAAATGTAAAAGGAATCGATTGTATACACCCTACGGTCTGCAAATATGCATGCTACGAAAATCACTCTTCTGAGTGAAAGGTGTCTGGCCACCCACTGAATAAAAACGTTCCAAAAAAATACATGGTTTAACATCATGTGAAGTGCAATCTGTTACATATGTCACCAGCTGGATATGATCAGTCAACTAGTGTTTATAAGTCTACCTGTATCAAAGAGGAGATAACAGTTGGCCCAAAGTTAATTAGGTTTATGTGACTTCTTATTTCATATACTACTCAAGTATTGCTAAAACATAGCTTTACATATATAAAAAGTCTTGTAAAAAATAATTCGTTACTTCCATGCATGTATAGTGTACTACCAGTGTTAGTTATACTTAACACTGGTAGTATGGCATATGCATGGAAGTAACGAATGATTTTTTTGCCAACTCAAAAAAGTAACATTTCTGGATAAATCCCTGTGTCAGCGGAGATTACAATAAACAATCTAATACTTACAGACCTCCATGGTGGACCATTGGGTAATACGAGATTCTGTCTTGATCACTTCCACTTCCACTGGGGAACCCAGGACAGCGAAGGGTCCGAGCATACAGTCAATGGAAAAGGCTATGCGGCAGAGGTAATTGAACTTTCAAAATTGTTTGCTTTAAGGGCCTAGTCCGATTCTCACAGAATTTAGTGGAAAAGAGTCCTCTGCGGCGCAAAATCGCATGAGAATCGACCAAGTGAACTAGGCCCTTTATCCTGAATAAAACTGTGCAACCAATTTGTTTGGCTTGATCTGCTAAAGTGCAACCAGACCTTCAGATCTACAATGCTTAGTTAATTCCATCTCCTGTATTAAAGGATCATTTCTCTATACTACTCACACATTTATATACCGGGTATACCTCGGAACTGTTGCTCTATCACTGTATCAGTGTTTATTTATATGGAAGTCCATATTTTCAGCTTCACCTGGTGCACTGGAACAAGGAACTCTTCAAAAGCTTCAACGAGGCTTCGAAATATGAGAATGGTCTCTGTGTGATCGGCGTCTTCTTGGAGGTGATCTATACCTTTGTTTCAATGTCAGAAAAATGTATTAATGAATGTTCAAAACTTGGAGGACCCATATGAAGTCGATTGTTACAACTGAATATTCTATACCCAACAATAAGCTACTATATCTCATGCGAACATTGTTGAACTTTGCCATTGTGAGGTGAAACCTAATGATTTCTTCCATATTTCTAGGCTTCCAATGAAGGCCATCAGGACATGCAGGCTCTCCTGGATGTGTTCAATTCTATACGGTACAAGGGCGAATCCTGTGAGGTCCCCCATCACTTCTTTGACCCAGCATCGCTATTGCCTGGTAATTAACTACGAAACACCCTGAGTTGTGATTGATGAAGTGTTTACTGTAAAGCCTTTAATCCACTGGGCCGATTTTCTCACTGCGGTCGGAGAAATGGCTTAACGATTGGATTGATCTAATCTTAACGGGAGGCACTCGGCTGAAGGGTGACAGTCAGCTGCCTTCATCTTTCATGCATTGCATCTCCGCTGATCCAACTGCCCTCAGCTTTTCCTCCAACTGTCACCCCCCCCCCCCCCCCACACACACACACTTTCGAGATAATCGATTCAGTGGACACAGGACTTAATGATAATATTTTGGATTATTTTTTTTATTTTTTTTTAAATTTTGGATTCTTTAATGAATGGATCTCATTTGAGGCTCCAAGCACAAATTCGGCAACCTCAATCGATTCTTTAATTTCGACTGATGGATATATATATCGATCTTATTTGATGCTATCTTTATCATTCAATGTATTTCTAGAAAAGTCCAAGGAATACTGGACCTACCCTGGCTCACTGACCGTGCCCCCTTACAATGAATCAGTGCACTGGATCGTCATGAAGAACACTATCAAAGTCTCACACAAACAGGTGAAGGAACGCAATGCTGCATTCATAGACTTAACTTAGGTTTAAACAATTCTAAATGGCTTATTTGTATTAACAATTTCCTATTCAGTATCATATACCATACATGTAAATGCATAAATTCATATCAATAAACATGTAAATTAAATATAGGTCTAATTATCGTCCTGGAATTAACTCCATCATTTCCTATGATTCTGATTATCAAAACCATTGATTTGTTCCTATTTTTTTTAATCCAATTCAGATGGAAATATTCCGCGATCTGAGGAAATATAACAAAGAAGGCGGGGCTCTTTCACCTACGGATGATGAGGAGCGTTACATCAGAGATAACTACAGATGTACCATGAAACTCGGTGATCGAATCTTGAGAGCATCATTCCGCTAGTCACTGAAGTGAAGGCTAGCATATACAACTAATCGTACCTAGAATTGTGCTTGAGATAGCATTATGACTATTAAGGCACTACTCCACTGGTGCGACATGGCGAGCGATATATATCACATGCGACAAAAAAAAGATGCGATAACTCTGAATAAATTCGGAATTATCACAACCTGTAGGCCTATATGGGACATGGAAGCAATATAAAATCGTTTTGCTGTTCTGGCACATGTCGCACGTTTATCGCATGTAATATCGCATCAGTGTAGTTCCACCTTTATCCACGTGATAGCCCTACATGCATTTCAGTAAGGGTGGTAGTCTTAACATTAAGTAGTCCCATTTGGGCATTGCCATGTTTAATTGTGGTACATGGGTCCAACCCGAGTCATAACCAGTAGTCGTATCATTCTGCGATATTATTTAGAATTTGGATGTATCAAAAAGCACAGAAGCAAATATAATCTTGCTTTAACCGTGCTTAATTAGTGAACATTCCTGCTAGCGGCACGTTCTTCGACTGTACCAAGTAGTTTACTTTTTAATTCATTTGAGAGGATCGATTTCGAAAGGTTTACAAATTAATGTCTTGAATATATTTCTTTAAAAAACATAATAGTTCACTTATCACAGAAAAATGTCTTGAGACTTGTGATTATTCTTTATAGGCAGGCATGGGCATGGCAACCATGCGCTTTCTTTCTGTTGAGAAATGATATCAACTCTCTTATTGAATGCAGTTAATCAATGGCGTACGATCAGGAGATATTTCTATTCTAACCTGGAGCCAAAATCAATATGATGCGTGCGAATCCAATAGCTATTCTATAAATAGTTAATCACTCTCAAGGCCTCTCCCATACGTAAATAATGCAATTCATGTTTTTACATCGAGGCTTATTTAACACTACATACCAAATCTTCATAATATCATTAGCTCATGTTCCTAAAACTTGGATATATATATTTTGCTCCAGTTCCATGCATTAATTTACGTAAATAATAATAGTCATTAATAACCACTTTCAAATTGTTTAGTTAATTCAGGTTGGATGAAAAAAAAATTCCCCCAAGATATTATGAGCCCCATCTATGAGTCAAATAAAATAGGTGTCCTCTTCGCCGTCTCAGATTAGTTATAGTAAATCTGAATTACAGGTAATAAAATGAATATGGAATCGTTCGAAGAGTGAAGGGCCTTGTCCACTAAATCGATTCTTATGCGATACTCACATGAATTAATGGAATATAGTCCCTTGCGACGCAAAACCACGTGAGAATCGGCCTAGTGGACTAGGGCCTTAAGGTATCAAAAAGCGTCTCCCCCAAACTGCCTGCTATTTTACCATTTTTAGTACACGAGGTGCTTCAGGGCTGTTTTGAGAAAATCAGTTGGATGTTCGAAGTTGAAGACGATGTAAAAGTGAAAGTATCGGTGTTGTACTTCTTTCTATAATAAAATCTTTAAAAAGTAATGAATAGAATTTTCCTTGATAACATTGATTTGTGTGTTCACCCAAAAGTGCCAAGGCAAGAATTACCGATTTGTTCATAGCAGTTCTCACAGCACGTTAATTTATTTCATGTTTGTAACCGATGCGACCCTAATTATCGATTATAATTAGGATGCCCTGTAATTCAAGAACTTCGTTTCATCTGAAATCAATGCTAATTCAATTTGGTAATCACTTTTGCGCTCAGATAGTTGAGATCCAGGAGAAGGATCCATGTTTTATCTAGGGTTCACAGCATGGGGACGCTCGGATGATAGTTGGAAAAACGGCCTGGCGATTGGATTCGTCCAATCCTAACGGGAGGCAATGGACTGATGGATGACGACAGTTACCTACCAACATCGTTCATGCATTTCCACTGCATGGCCTGACACAGACAGCCCTCTGTGTCTCCTCCATCCTGCTAATTGTCATTTCTCTTCTCTTTAAATAAATGGCTAGGTTTCACAATATGGATTGATATTATTAGACATATATAGTTATACTAAAACAATCGGATAGCTACCGGTATGTATTATAAACCACCTAAAAATGTACATTACGGTAGAAACTAGATTGATGTTTGCAGTCATGCACCTCACTTATTGGTTTTTAGAAAGATCATAACCCATGAACAGGTTGTGGACTATTCATCACCGGTGATAGTGATATGCGATATTTTACCTAATGTTATATCATTTTACTACATTTTCTAAATATCAAGCTGCAAGCATGGGTGAAGTCGCCAGAAAATGTACAATTCACCTTCACCAATTCTCTGTAATAACTCAAATTTGAGACGAAAATAAAGTTGAAAATTCAGTTCAACCTAACCAAACAGATTGCTAGAATCAATGCAATTCCGAATATACTCGAATTTACCTAGGACTGACCAGATTGCAGTTTATTTAACAGAATTTACTAAATGTGTACAGCTGCCAATTGTACATTTTCTGAAAATGTGACCCATATACACCAATATCATCTACCTGTGTACTTTATAGTGTAAATAAGGTTACATTATACTGAGGTGTATGGCAATATCAGGCACTGGGTTATGTCCTGTTATTATTCAAACTTGTGTAAATACATGTACACTTTATTGATTAAGTACAATAAAACACAAAATAATTATAGGTGTCAAGGTCGAATTTATTCACATCCAGTAAATAAAATTGTGAAAAAAGTTGGGATACAATGTGCCAATGTTTAGTGTTTATATCATTGCTTTTCTGTATTGATACGTATTTCGTTCAGAAGAACCAGTCGGGGGTATTGAAAAGAACATACTGTCAACGTATTAATATTTGCGCAGTATTTATTTTCGCTATTTTAGCGCACCCACCTTTGTGCGCGAACATAAATCCTGCGCAAAAGGTATACTAATTATTGCATAAACAAAGTGTGTGTAGGTAAGTAGGCTTCTGCGCGAATTTAAATCCGCGTGAAAAGGTCTCAAAGTACTTAGTGCGCGAAAATTTATCTGCGGGAAAATAAATACGTTTACAGTATATACTGTACGTATGAATGAAAATATTGGAAATTAGGCAGGGAAGAACAGACAAAAGGATATATGACATTGCATTTTATTCACATAGCTCAACCAAGTTAAAATGTTTTTCATACATGTATGAATCCAATAAAAGAACTGGATCTTTTTTCCCACTGAATTAAAATCACGGAATCTTGTTTCTCTAGCATTTTAGCTATTGAAGCTGTAGTAATGATTGTTACAGTCAATAAGATCATTTATGATTCATAATCCATCATGGACAAAATCGTAAGTGATTGAAACGAAATTGTCTCCGAGATAGAAATAAAGATAATGCCTTCATTTGTATATATTACAGATAGTTATTATTTAGCCTCCACAGTACATAACCCATTGTGTTACACTTTAAAGCAACGAATTGCAACGAATTGCTCATGATATAATCTTAAATTCTCCACACTGAATTTGATGGTCCATCTTCGGACATCTTCTTCCTTAGAAGGATTATTGTCTTACTCCTCAGAGGTCACGGCACCAAAATGTAGTGACCCGGTATACTATGAGGAGGAGAATAAATAACAACAGACTATAGATGTCTTAATATTATTACTCTGATTACACATATATTTAAATCGGGGCTTTCTTGACCAGTTGCCAGACTATCATCTACCACAAAGTGTCAACTACCCGGTCCCCAAAGCGGGCCGCCACATATTACGACAACCTATGTAGCAGACCCGTGGTCATCCATTGCATCACGTCATGCCTCGCTGGTCATGAGTTTATCACAGTGGTTGCCCACTCTCTCTCTCTCCCTCCCTCCCTCCCTCCAATGGACGGACCCATAGTGTGTAAATTTCCGAAGCCTGTCCCCATGTTGTTTGTTTACAGCAAGCTATACATCATAGGCTTATGTAATCCACTGTTTAGGGGACTCTCACAAATGCCAATCTCCCCCATAGGCCTGTGCATCACCTCAACGATCTCCACCACTCCACCAGAGGTTGTGTTACTTTACACAGAAGTCAGGCTCTCTCTCTCTCCCTCTCCCTCTCTCCCTTTTTTCCCTGTTCGACTACCTCACTACCATACCTGTTACAAACCCCTCCTCCTCCTCCTCCTCCTCCTCCTCCCCTCTGTCTCTTTTCTCTGTCTCTCTCTCCCTCCTTCTCTATCTCTATTTCCTGGGTATGATCATAAACTGCCTCTCTCAGCTCTACCGCCCTTGATATAACACTTAAAAGTGTTGATAAGGGCTTAAAGCAACCAATCTCACTCACTCACTCACTCACTCACTCTCCTCCCGACTTTTACGACCAACTTTTTTTACGACCAAACTTTTTCCTGACCAAACTTAGGTCTCTCAGCTCTCCCGCCCTTGATATAACACTTAAAAGTGTTGATAAGAGCTTAAAGCAACCAATCTCACTCACTCACTCACTCACTCTCCTCCCGACTTTCACGACCAACTTTTTTTACGACCAAACTTTTTCCTGACCAAACTTTTTTCAACTAACTATTTTTTACGACCATTTTTGTTCGACCTAACTTTTTTACGGCCAACTTTTTTTTCAACCAACTTTTTTACGACCCAACTTTTTTACGACCAACATTTTTTTCAACCAACTTTTTTTACAACCAACTTAATTTACGACCCAACTTTTTACGACCAACTTTTTTTTTTACGAAAGACTACCTGTCCACACATTACTGATTATTATTATTATTATTAAGGAGGGGGAACAAAAGGGGAGGGAGAGCATGGGAGGTAGTCGGGGAGGAGAAGGAAAATTGATAGATCTATAGGTGTGTGTGTGGGAGGTGTACACATTTTTCCCATGAAACCCTCTTATATCACTCATCCTCATCTCTCCTCTCCCTCTCTTCTCCTCCCCCTCTCTCTCTGTCCCTCCCTCTCTCCCTCTCTCCCTCCTACACCTTAGGCCTACTACCCTGACATAGGCCCCCTGTGATTTTAGCCATTTTTTGCAATCAAATTAATATTAAATATCTATTAAAATTAATATCTATTAAAATAAACGTCCAGTAAATTGTTAGATTCCTATAAGAAGTAGAAACACAACTGCCTCTACAATCCAAGTGCCGAAGGCACTTGTTTATTATGAAGCATTGGACAGCGTTGAAGATATTAGTGATCATATGCCAGTGTACGTGATTATGTGCGCTTTGCGCATGGGTGCACGGGAATCGACGATACCATATCGCCCATGCCAGCAAAACTTTGATAGCTATGGCCAGGCTAACGTCATAACGAAATTTGACTGTTGATTTGACTACATAAACTTAGAATCTGTGATATTGTGTAATTATTCCCAAGGTTCAGTTCAGAAAATACAAAGACCCATCTTCTGTAATAGAGCTATGGGAGAAACAAATTACGCAGTAGTTCTAAATGGCTGTCTTTACATTTTTCAAAATTAATTATTTCTGTAATATAACCTTTTATAACCGTTTATCACCTAAATTTGCCGATCTAACTTCCATCTTTCGTCAGAAGATTTTGTACTTGTTATAGGGACCTATCGTCACCCTATTAATGTGACCTGTTTCTACTCAAAGGTGTAGGCCAAATACCTTAGTGGCTGTAAAAATCCTTACTGAGAAGGCAAAAACTTTGTCAATTTTTAAATTTTGTTTGACTTCTATGTTATATTTACTTCCTACATGGCTAGATAAGACTTCACAGTCAACCCAGCACATAGTTGATATGCACCATCTTCAAGATATTATGGAAGACCTTTTACCCATCAACCGATGTCAAATATCCGAATCGGATGCCCAAACCAAACCGAACCGAACCCCGAACCCATACCGAACCCCGTATTATAATTGCCATTATAAAGCATAGCAAACAACTCTCACCGAAAAGAAACAATTCGGAAAAATTGTCTTTTTTTCGGCCTCATTTCGGCCTCGGTTCGGTAATCACCAACCTTTATAATTTGCCGAATGATCCGATATCCGAACCGAGCCGAACCGATATTTAATAAATTCGGGAGAAATTCGGTAAAATCTCTCTTTTATTCGGCCGAATTCGGTCGAATTTCGGACTTCACATATTCGGCCACTGTGTCGCCATTTCCCAACGGATTGAAATACTTTAAAAAGCTCTGTAATGCTGACATGTTCCCGGTTCGTTTGGTATACAATACAAGTTCATAGCCTTAATTAACCTGCCTGTACAGACGTTAATTAATAATTTAATATATATTTTCATATTGTAAAATATTCACCTTATATAATACCTTACTAGCAACGATTGCCAAATGAGGTACAGATAATGATTCAATAATTATATGATTTTAGGACAGTCAAATAGATCTGTTCAGGTATTTAATACATTTTAAATTTTGGAAAAGGCTCAAATAGTTGTCGAGTAATGAGCATAAGTATTCCGACATAATTTTAGACATTATTTAGGCGAATTAGTTTGGGTTTTTTTAATAAATTTTATTGGATCCAGTTATATAGTATACTGTTTTGTTTATAAGGTATTGAACTGATTTATTTTGCTTAGAAATGACTCGGTGAAATATAACTCTATGCAGTAGAAGATCCATTAACTTCTTTAAAATGTGAGATTAATTGGGTAAATGGATATAATTATTATATGACGCTCAAAAAAGAGCTCGATTGTAATATTAAAGTAATGGTAAATCTTAAGAGTAGAGTAATTAAAATTGTAAGCTTTTTGTTTTGTACTTGGCAAATGAGAATATTTGACTGTAGGTGGCGTGTCTCTTTCACAAATTAATAAATTGACTACAATTTTAGACATTATTAAGCAAATTAGTTATACCTGAGTATAATGAGTAATGAGCGGCGCTATGTATGTCTTAATTTAATGTAAATGGCCTTTCAAATGAAGTGAAAAAAAAAATGTGTAGAGAGGCAGAGAGAGAGAGAGAGAGAAGAAAACAGAAACTTGTTACATATATGTGTTATGTATACTGTATGTTATGTATACTGTATGTTATGTATACTATATACTGTATGTTATATATATTGTAGTAGAGGGATCGGGGAGCGGGGGGACGAACGGTGTATACTGGGTACGTTCGTCCACCGCTCGGGGCGCTAGGGTCTCGTACTGTGAGCGAGGACGGGTCTATGGGGGGAGGGAGTATAAATAGGGGTGGGAAACGGGGTAGGGGCAGTTGGTGCCCAGGCAGGGAACGAGGTAGAGCCCCTTTGATTATCCAGAGAATAAACACAGCAACATCGCTAAGCCTGTACTTTGACTTTAAGTCTGCTTCATCGGAAATAGAGGCCAACCGACCCTGCTGGGCAATTCGTCCCAACCCAACTCATTTAATTAACTATCACAGAGAGCCCTGAGTGTGTGCGATCCCCACCAGGAAGGCTACAGCCTCTGCTAAGTCCCCATACCCCCCACATATTAGTAATTCTACATTAGATATCAGCAACTATTTGGTCGAGACGAACGTGGACGAATACAGAGACGAATCCAGAAACCACAATAACTCAACATGTCTTTCGGGTTGTTTAATAAAAGTTCTGACGATCGAGACGGTGACAACAATATATTATATATACTGTATACTGTATAATTATTATGTATACTATATGTTATAGTTATATATGGTATGCGGTATATATACATGTATGTATGGATGCTATGTACATATTGTAATGGTGTATGTATATCATTTATGCATATCTTTATGTGTATCTTTATGTATATATATGTTATGTACACAGGTATGTATTATATGTAGGTTATATAAGCATAAAAGATTGCCGAATGCCGAGTTTTCCGAATTTCGGCCGAATTCGGCCGAGTTTCGGCCAAAACTCGGCCGGGTTTTGGCCGAGTTTTGGCCGAATTGATCCAATTCGGATAACCGAAGTTCCATAATATATACCAGAGATATATGTTTAGGTTGTGTTGCAACAACCTTACAATTACCAAAACTCATAGTTTCAAAAGAAAAATCCAGTATACGGTCCTTTCCTACAAAATGGGCCCAGGCCCTTTTCCCTTACCTTTGGCCCTTCTATGACTCATATTTCAGTGTAATATTCATTGATATTAAAGCAAATCATACTGACAGATTCCTCTCGGCATGAGAATTTCTCTGAGGTATATTATTATAGGACTGAACTTTAACACCCTTTATAATCGATATTTTCATGAAAAAGTGTCAAGGTTTAACATTTGGAAGATGGGGATTCAGAAATGTAAATCAATTCTTGTTTTTTTATATCTGATTAATTTTGCCCAGTCTCCAGGTTCGACTTTTAATGCATTTTAGTTACCCAACTTACTTGAAGAAAAAAAATATGGCACAAACAAAATTACAATTTGTTTTTTCCATTTTTCCATCACACATGTTTCTCACGATCGATCACTTTCATGCAATGAACTTGTTGGAAGATAGAGGAATTAAAATCATTTGATATATAAGCTTACCAATCTCTAACTTTTGATACCTCAAGAGTCTCAATAGGATCAATAGTAATGATGATGCCTATTTAAATAAATTCAATGGGAAAATGGCTAATTATGTGTGTTTTTACGTCGCCACATTCACTGATTGTGCTTTTCCCATACTATTGAAAAAAATCATTTATGATTATTATAAATTGATTGGGCAATTAATTCACTTGTGCATAGAGAGGGAAAACATGTTTTTTTATGGCTCATGTTTTTACGTCACATGTTTTTACGTCGCAACATTTGCTTAATAGAGGCAAAAATATATAGAAGATATTCAGCAATGCTGAAGATATTTAGAAGATAGAAAGTTGTAACATATGCCAGACAAACCGCAAACAAATCTCAGCTTTCTGATGAAATGAATATATACATTTCTACTGTTTAAATGACCATTTATTGATTTAAATATAAAATGAACGTTTTCGGCCATAGATTCCTAGATAATTGACTCTGGATGCCATTTTTATCTTTAACCTAAATTTCATTTTCCCTCATTTCCATCACTGAAAAGCAAGACTTTTCAGAGAATAACCCTATAGCGTTTTTACGTCGCACATATTTTCAACCTGGTTTAGAAAATAGAAATTGAATCCCTGGTAGAAATAATATAATTTATGATTATTCAAGGTAAGGTGATAACAAAGCTATCTGAGTCGTTTTTCTTATATCTCTTGCTTATGATGAAAAAAGGTAATGTCTGAAAAAGCCTATAACTGAAAAATGAAGCTGTTTTTAATTTTGAAATTCTTATATCAAAATAGGAGAGTTCTTGTACATGTACCATAAATTGCCAAACACATGTTAAATTGCCCCTATTTTCTAAATAAATTGCTTAATCAAACCAAAACTAATTTTCCCATTGACAAAATGCCTAGTATATAATGCCAATTCGATGTGCGACGTAAAAACGTAGAAAATCCTAACCCAGTCATTGATTTTATGTTGAATAAAAACTATTTGATCAATTTAGTAGCAAATTTAGATTAAAAAGGTTCCATTACTCTACTTTAAGTTCCCTAACTATGGAAAACATTAAAGGAATTTTTTTGTACAATGTTTTCAGGCTACTGGGCCCATTTCGTAGGAATGAACCATATATATACAATATATCCTTAAGTCTGGTACAGTTATTCATGTTACTATTCCACAATTCTGAGTAATACCAGAGCAGAGAAAAAGAAGAATGAAGGTAAACTGACTAGTTACTTTCATTTCCTGCCACTCCAGCCCCGATTTACATCTCTCAAGGGCTGAGAGTAGCATAGGTTTACTCCATTGTTGATTTGTAATATTCCAAGCTAGTTTTGATGTTAAATCCTACATCAAAACTTCCAATAAATTGTTTTAAAGGTACCTTATCGAGGTCTTGTTCTCCACCGCTTGAGATACTATTGGGTAGATAGTTTATGCCTAAATAATAGTTAATGTGACATGGAGAAAAGTACAAACAAGTCTGCCCTCAATGGCTTGTAGATATAAAGTGTTTATTCGATCCAAGCTATACATTTGATCTCAGCTCTGGTTCACCAGCTGTGCCACCTAGTGTGCATGCCAGGTAGACATTCCTCTACCTATCTACCGCCTATAGTATGCAATGGTAACTATGCAGGTATGCTCTGAGAATCTGTCTCTCCACCTGGTGGTATAACAATATTGTGAACACGGCACCGAAAATTTGTTGTACAGAATGTTATGCTCATGTTAACAGGGTTATAAAATAAAACATTGTAGAAGGTAAGAACTCCACTAAATATCACACCGATCCAGTTTTGAAATACTTTATTATTCTCTTGTTACCCTACGCGTTTCAGCCCATCTCAGGCCTTCATCAGGGGTGTGCATGACAACAGCAGTCTAGATGTGTAACACATGTGTACACATGTGTAAAAAAGTGCGAGCGATATGATTGGTTAACAACATCGAGGTCCCGATTGAGGTAGAGATATGGTTGTGTATAGAGATTTTTTAATGTTTATTAGGATATAATTTTTTAAAAAACATATATAATAATTATGTGATATAAGAGATAGATGAATAGTGGAGGGCGAAGGATCTATAATTTGAAGTCCTTATGTTTAGTGGGGTCTGGAGGAACTATAATTTTAAGTCCACATGATTAATAAAGTTATGAATAACAAGTTATCATTGATTTAGATAGTTAATTAGGTTCTATGTAAATAGCCATGTTGTTCGAGGATGGAGGCAAAGGCCCTTCCAACATCTCTCTTTCGAGGGATTTGACGGTCCTCATTATGTAGTACAATGTCGTCGAGGTCCCATTAGTCTTCACATCGAAGTCGTTCATGTCTGGTAGTACAGTGTCGGCTTCCTCCTCATCTTCCTGGTCGACGTGGGGTGACATGAAATTCAGACTTCGCTTGGAAGTGGTAATGGAGGGAATGGATTTCTCCCGGGAAGCAGGGGATATAGGGGAGTAATGTGGTGCAAAATAAAACATTATTAATGAAATGCACTGCCCTTTTGATATTGTTATGGCCCTAGTACTTTATAATGCGTGTTCCGAATCTGAGAGTAATCCGATCATAGGAACTGTTCGTTCTGAATGACAGCGCGCCTGACATAAGTCCCACAAAAGTCGCCTTGACATTTTTTTACCCCAATTTTACCAATTTCTCATTGCGCGACAAAATAGAAAGTTTTACATGAAATTGGCTGATTCTTGGATATGTTGTGGCCCTAGTATGTACTTATATGTGTCTTAATTTCATAGCGATCGCGTGATAAGAAGTGCCCGTAACCAAGGTTGGCGCATCGAAGAAAAGTGCCACAACTTTGACCTTGAATACCTCAGTTTCCAGTACCTCCAGTAATCGCTTTCCTTAAATACTCACTGCAAACGTATACATATACCCGATAGACCTAACAATTAAAGGTCAAGTGTAACATTTTTTTAGAATTGAGATGAGAGATGTTTTACATGGGTGGTGGTTGTACTAATGACGTCTGTTCTTATTATCCCGATATTTTTTTTTAACTAATTCTCCCGATCTCCCCATATGGGAAGGAAATCTCCCGATATATGAGAGACATTTGCAAATATTTAACAAACATTCGCCAGGATCCCCAGTAGGGTAAGCTTTCTCTCATTGACTGTATTTTATTAAAAGTCTGATTATTTGCCAAAGCAGCGTCATGATTAGCTCCACACACAATATTCCTACAACCAGAATCACCCTCTCTGTTGGCATGCACCTGTTAATTAACCCATTGGCGGCGGGTGAATTGAATTGAATGTATATTACAACACATTCTTCTGGTTATGCGTATTTCTTTATGGTTTCTTTCTAACTGATGTAATTTCAACGTCGCACATATCTTTTTGCATTTTCAGGAATATTTATGACGACTTAATTATTTCATTTCATTGTTTTAAATCTGGTCGGTACGATGTAAAACGGGCTTGAGAGTCTTGACCTATGAAGTCTCGGCAGTTGTGTAGCATTGTGTCCTTCGGAATTTAAGTTATAGAATCGGTTTGGAATTTAATTTCGTTGATTGAAATTACACATAAGTTTTTTCTATAGCTCACTTTCAGTGTTTAGGCCTACATCGGTGATCCTGCCTGTTGTTGCGTCAGTTGGTGCGTCAGCTGATGCGTCAGTGGGGGGATCAATTTTCTGCGTCACTGCTGTGTAGTATGACAGATGTGTGTATAATTGCTTATATGTCTTAGGTTACTGTCTTTGTATTTGACTTAGTAAAATTGTTGTTGTTGCTTGAAGCAACATGGATAGCTCAAGGGTACTAGAATGAACTTTATGTTAATCTGTTACTGAGGTAATGGGGTAGGACAAAGTTGTCATATCTGACAGACATTATAGATAACTAAACAGTAGATATATAGGAAGAAAATATTTTATTAGGCAGATTTTCACAATCTCCTATAAAGGTATCCTCATTTGTATCGTTAGACAAAGAATTTTACATATATAATAGTACATTACGTCAACATTTTTTTTACATTTTTCTATTCTATTTTTCTTATATTATATTCCTCTATTTTAATTATTCAGTAAATTAACAAATAATCAACTTGGATTCATGTCAACATAATTATTAATAGAGGATGAAAAGTTGTCTTCAGTCTACTACGGTGGACTTGAGGTTTGTTTCCTCGAGGTTCCGGGCAGCTTCGGGTGTGGAGTCCCGATGATCATCCTATAAAATAAGTATATGTACTGTGTTACGCCAAAAATAAGAACCAGTAGCCTAAAGATATGCATAGACCTGCGCCATATAAAACTTTTTCATGTGTCTGCATACATGTATACTAATATGAGTTATTGAAAAATGTAATGGAAATGAGGGGAAACATTAATGATATTCGGTTACGACGTAATAATGTTACCCATACGTGTAATAATTTATACATATGTAGACATACATATACTATTATATGATAAATGTTATCATAAATAGAATTGTGGTATGATATTATAATTATTGATTATATATAACCTTAAATATGATTATAATATGTTATCATACAAAATAACATGGAATCGAGCCATCGGTGAATATATTTGGTCGTGGGCGTTGCCACAAGTATCCATGCCACGCCCCCTCCTCCTATGACGTCACACTCATTATTCTCTCCACCAATGAGATTGCGTCTTTCCCTAGGTAAACAACCTCCACATGTTCCATTCCACTAACCACCACTTGCTTTCCAGCCTTCAACAGGACGGTTCCACTTGTTCAACAATTTGTTTTCTTTATCTAATTGTATACATGTTTATGGTGAATAAACCTAGTGTTATCGTGGTTCAGGCCAACTTCATCTCGATCTCAATTATTTCAATTCACAACGCAAGGAGAACATATATAATAACAAAAATAACATAACATAATAACAACATAATGATAACATAACATAACAAACCAAACTCAACTTAAGGTCATATTTTAGTTTCCAGCCCCTACGCCCTGCTTCTATTCTCGTCTCTACCAAGAGACGAGAATATACTATATTGTGGTGGGCAGTGGTAATGAGAAAGGTCAGGGCGTCAGAAAGTGTACAATCAGCAGTTCTACACATATTATAGTCATCTATGATAAATTCGGCTGAAGTTATGGATTCTGTATTATATCTGAGAATACTTGTTATTTCGTTGATTCAAAAAATCTTTTCTGTTATGTTTAACTGTGTATTGAACCTCATTTTGGTCTTAACTTTAAGTTGTTTAAGTGGATTAGAGAAGGCGAATTGTACGAGTGTACGCCCTGACCCATAAAAGGGTGCACAATGGGAATTGAGCGCTTAAATAAAACGATGATATATAAATGGCAAAATTGTCCCGATAAAAGCGGGGAAGTAAGATCACAAATCGTTCGACCAGTTAGTATAGGGACAATGCAGGTTACCAATCATGTATAACTTAATGTTAGTAATAATTACTAATTCTTGGCTTGTTAATTCTTAGCTTAGATTTAAAGGCCAATCAATGACAAACAACATATTTATATATCAATGACAAACAACATATTTATATAGTCATCTATATAGTTACCCTCACTTTGCTCCGTTTACTGGAATCGTAGTCCTCGTCACTTTCATCACTGCTGTTACACAGAGAAACATTAATTATTTTTACACGCAATATAAACGTGAGCGTCAGAATCACAGCTTGACAAAACCATATTAACAGCTCAATTATTAACATAACATACCTGCCGTGTACCCTTTTTAGAAACGTCTCTTTATCTGGCGTGGCTCGATTCTCTGCTGACGCATGCATAGCTATCAAAATGAACCACAAATGAATTAAATTTCATTCATTCTGCATGAAAACCAACATCACTTTTAAAACAAAATATATAGAATATATATATAAAATATAAACCAGAGATGTTAAATTATATCAGACTTCGTCCGTAATACTTAGCTGTACTTCAACCAGATTAGTCGCTTTGAAACTCGATGGAAGTACAAAAAATAAAATTGGGGAGATAATAATATTCGATATTTGGCGAGCTTACCGTCCTTCACCACTGTCGGGATGTGCGATTCATTATCTAGGCGTGCGTAGGTCTAAATGAGAAGATAATTAACATTAATTCCTTGATATATAAAGGGCTAATGAGCTCGAAACGTCGGACCCCTGAATAAACAAACCTACAACTTACCCTCCGTCCCTGTCCTTATTCTGTTCTGGGTTAAACCCATACCTTGAGATTAATTAACATTAATATATAGGCTATATCTCCTTAAAACGTGATACCGGCAGATGTTAGAAAGCATGATTATCTATTTTGGCAGCACAGGGACTTTTTGATGGCCCCCAATAAATGCAGTCCTTTGACATCTTTGTGTCTCACACTGTAGACGTTTTTGAACATTTTATGCATGGGGAGAGTTGGACACCTTATTCTCTTTTACTTTTTTTTAATTGAGCAAATCAACTTTTTTAGTGGTGAGAGACGAGGCGAGGTACGACACCAACCCTTGGGTCCTTGAAAAGTTTTAATATTTATCGTGACAGAAGTGTGTACGAACCATGGCTAGTTCTTTCACAAGGCTATCAATATGGCCTTCACGCTTGGTCTTTTCCTCCAAAGCCATTTCTGGAATGAACATGACAAAGGACATTGAAAAAAGTGGCAAATGTTTGGGAAATTTAGAATGAAACTAAAAAGGCAGTTGAAAATCCTTTATGATATTCTTGTATACCTAAGTGCTATGCTGAATAGCTGAAAGTCTCACTTTTGTTATATTTTCTCTTTGTGAATAAACAGGACATAGCATGACATAAATGCACGCAACGGGCCCCTGGGGTAAGAAAGTGTTGACGTGAAGGAAATGTCTAAATGTGGATTCTCAACCCTGCTGTCTCTAAAATACTCACTTGCTGTCGTTTGCAAGAGTGCAGCGGTTTTTGCTTCCTGCCTCTTGGCATCGGTCTTTTCATATTCAGTTATACCCAATAGTTCTGTGACGTAGGCTAGGTCTCTAGTCTTAGAATCCAATTTCTGGGTTAGCTCCGCTACCCTAACAAATGCATAACAATTATTTGCCAAAATTATTTGTCAGGAAATTATTCTCTTATGTATTATGATACATAAATGACACAAAGGGTTAACAAAGGAGGATTAACAAAGGATTTGCAGTGAACATATGCTCATAGAGAAGCGTTCCTAATATTAAAGTTAAATATGGATAAAGTAGAGCAGAATAAATGTCTAATTTTATGATATTACTTTATCAGATTAAATGGACAACATACTCGGCGAGTTTTTGTTGCTGTGTTGTCATGACTGTGTACTCGAGCTCTGTGTTCTGCAAACAGAAATAAACATTTAATTTGTGTTACTCAAGCAGGACCAACTCACACGTGACTGATATATTACCAACATTGTTTTAAATTATGTTTTACTTTTCGTGCTAGAGGTTAAAGTGAACAATAATTATATGAATTGTTTAAATTCAGATAGTGTTCGTCAGATAGATTCATGTATATATTATATATGCCTATGTATTTGGATACGGCGAGAACAAAATAGGTGTTTCCGATTTACCTTTGCCCCTACCATTTCTCTTGTTCAAAATATGTTAAAATAGGATATTTGTAATAGCAGCTGTATGGACTATTTATGCTGGTATGTATGTAGAATTTTAAATGGATGGTTGCACGGAGGTATGTGCAAAATATAAACTTATAAATATAATTATGATTACATTTAACCAATCCAAAGTTTTAAAAAAAATCATAATTCATATATGTTCTGGGTTGACTTCCATCACTTCGATATGATTACATTTATTCAAAAGTTTAAACCTAGCATGGACAGCGCAAGTGAAACTTGTTTAATGATGAACATATTTTTAGTATATTTTTGGTTGTTGTTGTAACGTTTTTATTCTTTCATTAAGATAGGTACAACTAGATGTTTCCATCTATTTTTGTTTGTATCCTATACATGACTTTTCATATTATAATTTTCTACACAACAATAATTAAAAATAAGATATATTATATTTATATATATTAGTTCTCTTGGGTAACTTTCTTGTTATTCTGATGGCTCTATTTTGTATTAATTATCTGTAATTTATCAGTTAGTTTTTTTGTACAGGAGTCATCAAATATATCTCCATAGTCCATTAATTGGAGAATAGTGGTTTTTAAGTGTTTACAAACCTTTATCTTAGCTCCTCTATTCAATATTATCTTACCTAAATCAACAAAGTTTAAGAAATCTATGCATACTACGTCCGAATGGAATAACCTGAATGTCGATGTACGATCCTTAAAAACTTTCAATGACTTTAAACGAGTTATCAATTTTAACCTACTATACCTGGAAACCTCTCATTAACTCAAAAGTGTAACTGCTAACACATGTATGTTCAGGTAAAAATACAAGTGGCAAAGCAGTATACCCTATTAACATTATACCGACTTTATCTGGAGGTAGCAACTCTCATTAATATTAATATAATATATCGATGATATCCTAATAATAATTAAGGAAGTACAGCTAACACTAACGAGTGGCACAGCGATGTCTTCCACCATCTTATTTTCATTTGTATTATAACTCAACCTCTGTAAATACTTGTATATATTGAAATACTGTAAAAAGAAATCTGGGGCAAGTGAAAAGCCCTACTGCTGGGACTTGAACTACCCAGTATAAATAAAAGCTTTTTAAAAAAAATTAAAAAAAATTGTGTGTATATATATAGCGTGAGAACTTTTCATCTTTCGTTCGTCCAAGTTAAGGGACTGAAATTGAATTGTATAACTATGTGATATATTGATACTCCAGTTTCTTTATCTCTCCGGCTCAGGACCCAGTGGTAGACCACATAGACGGCGAACTGGGGAGCCATGATCTAACGCATTCTTTTTTTAAATTGATGTAACTGCTCATTAACCTGAATAAAAATTGAAGATGGTGGTGTGTTAGGAAATCATTATTAAAAGATTTGACGTACGTATGAATTGATAACTACATGTGAACACAAAAGTTTACACCTGGCATAGACGGTGCAGGTGCAACTTGTTAGTTGATTCAATTAAACTATTACACTATTAAGCGTTTACAAACCTTTTTTTTCAACAGATTTTCATCAGTTGACGCTTTGTATTCTGTGGATTTTTCCAAGACAGCTTGGTCCTAATGAAAGTAATTATGTCATAATATAGAAGTTTTGTCAATGTTTAACAGTTTTGAATAATGAATCCCTAAATCAAAATCTATTTATTTATTACACGGTGATACAAATCTCATTTGTTTACACAATTATGCCTTTTGTTCCACCTATCTATTCCACCCCTGATAGGCTCAACACATTGAAATAACGTAGGGTCTGGATATTGTGATCACTCTCTCAGCCCACCTTGGACTAGGTTTAGGAACTACTACTACAATTAGATACAACCAATACTAGTTTAGCAAAGTACAATTTTGGTAAGTGAATGACGTTAACAAATTTTAATTAGTCTCAAACAAATCTTACATCTTTGAGCACTTTGATGTGGTGCTGGAGGTGCGTAATCTCGGCTTCCAGCATCGCAGTTTTTTGCTGGGATAATTAAAGAAATTGCCGATATTATAAGCAAGGCCATACGGACTTCTATGATATTAGACAGGTAATATTCTGACACTCTTGAATAAACAAATGAAGAATGCAAAAGTCAATTAATCATAAATGTTAGGCCACATGCAGTGCTGTACCCTATAGCTATACAAAACCAGTTTGATTTGTCATTAAAAGAAATAATTAAAATATTAGCAAATCTTACAGTAGCAGATTTCATCGCTGCCTCGGCACTACTTTTGCCTACGAGGGCATCATTACGTTCACTGTGCGCGCGCTGCACTCTCGTCAATAGCGCCTGCCTTTCATCTGTACCAAAGAAAGACAGTTAAATTCATTATTTCAAATACGGGCTTTGTTGTATCCCTATGACAAAAATTGGGTGTTAAATCAAAAGGCTGTCCATTTCATTAAATGTATTTGTATTATGCAGTCTTGTGTTTGACCTACCGGTTAGGTGATGGATTTCCTTCTTTTTTTCTGAGAGTGCCTCCTCAAGGTTTGCTTTAGTGCTTTCAAAGCCGCACTTTATGGACGCCATTTCTCGCTAAAAGGGAGAAAATGTAAATGGTCGAATTGTCTGTATGGAAAATTATGTCCAAACCAAGTTCACACGAGGAGTAATATCAATTCATTTTAGTCGCCTCGGGAGTAGTGTAGTAAGCCTAGAATAACACCTTTATATATGTGACATAAGGAGGTATAACAAATAGAAACTTGGTGATAAATGTTACACCACGTACAGTGTTGTACTATATCGATACAAAACCAGTTTATTTTGCATAAAGGAATTTGCTACTAAATTATACTTACTCGCTGTTCACTTAAGGTTCTTTCCAGTGCCTTTTTTTCGTCCATTGCTTTTAGTCTTTCATGGATAGATTTTCCCAGCTGATTTAGGAGGTCTGCGTCGTTCCCTAAGAAACATTTAAACGCATAATTTAAATAGGGGATTGCTTACCCATAATAGCAAATTCAGATGTTAAATCTAAAAGGTGCTAGGCAGTATATAAAGTTCTGGTGGTCAGGTATAGTTCTATAATCATTTCTGTTTTGATATAGACATTGCCACCACAAACTTGCTGCTCTAACCTCTTGCTTGTGTATTTGTACCCACTAGGTATATCAGTTGTTGTGTGTGTGTTCATAATTATTAGACATATCCGAATATAGTGACATTAATAATAAACAAGTCTCTACCATCGCTCCATAGATATCTATGGATATCCCAGGGATATTGCTCGACATTTGATAGTCTTAGTTTAAAAAGAGACAATGATGTATGTTTCATATATTGATATCGTCATAGGGTTTATGCGCAAAGAAATTGTACTAGACTGGACTTCATCTTGTCCGAGCGTCGAACTGATCTAGATTACATTTGTCGTATCAAATATCTTCTAGTATTTGATTAATTTGTAATATCGGCAGTATTTCTGACTTAAAGGTAAATGCCAGCGTCGTCAGCACTGCAGCAGGCGGGAATTCAAGGAACTAATGCATGAAACAATAGAAATCACAATATGTTGTTCAAACTTCGTCTTGAGAAAGAACATGGTTGTGGATATACAAAAAGCAAAAAAAAACGGATGTTATATCATTTTGTGTTTTAGGGATGTGTAAAGTTTACTTCCATTCACTATTGATTTCAATGGGGGAAACTCATAGAATACAAGTTCAGCTGAATAACTTGTTTTTTAGTTTAATGACCCATTATTCTTTTTGATTGGGAGGGTAGAATAACATGTCAGCTATGTATATGCAGATTGTAAAGAAAATTGTATGATTCAATCGTCTGCTATTGGGGAAAATGCAGAAAATACCCATTTTTCCCATAGGCTTCTATAGTGAACAGTGTGTCTGCAAAAATGAAGTAGTGAGTATGAGCAAGAAGGGATAAGAATACCCAGTTGAACTGCATCGATAATGAATGAATAGTAAGCTGCACCAGATTTGACCATTGAACACATTGGTTATGCGTCGTTTGTATTGAATTTAAATTTATGAGGCCAATAAGAATTAAAAATAATTAAAACTGTTTGACCTACCATTATCTGTTGATGCCACTTGTGGCTGCTCGCATACGTCTGCAAAAATGAAGTAGTGGGTAGACAATATAAGAACACTGAGTTGAAATGGATTGATTTTTTTTGGTACAAGTTTATTTTTTCAGGAAATTGTTACAAAATTATAGCACGCTCATCCGAGGATGAATTTTCGTTGTGCCCCGAGATTACAAATAAATTTAAACATATATTGAGAGAGGACATGATCAATATTACAACCAATCTGGATTAATATCAATTACCAGCTATATTATGCTTCATAATAATGATAGAGGAATAATGAGATGGGTGAGATGGTGATAATGTGTTCCAGTCTAGTTATTATTTTACATGTAATTAATAGAGAGGTGTGAGAGGGTGCCGCTGATTTCTGAACCAGAAGCACTAACTATTTAAACAGCAATGATCACTTGATTGCCATTAAGCAAAACTTCAATAGTTTTCTCAATTATTTGTATATGTGAAGCGTGGGGAGGCTGTTATTGCTATTTATTGGTTGTATATAGGGGTATCACAACATGGGAAAAGAGTGTCTATTATATATGTGTCACAAAGTATATTCAAACACAATGACACCTTTGATACATACATAATACCAGCGCAGCGGAATAACTGTAAATCACCAGGTCTTCTTTCAATATAATTATTAAATATTAAAAAGCTCTCGAAACGTTGGGTAAATAATCTCTCTGAAGATTACAAAACGTTCACGTGGCCCTCTATCTCCACCAGTTAGTAGTGAAAACTCCCCATCATATATTAAAAATGTTCTACGAATGGAAGCTAAGACCTTAGATGAATCATCTTTATAATTTTCAGGTTTGAATTTGGGTGATTGCGTAATTCTATATTTTCCCCAATATTAAAATTATCATATCAGTAGTATGCATTCAGCGATATAGAGCGCATGAAAAAATGAGTTTGGTTATTGATGGCGCAACCTATTTATTAATAACAAGATGATTCATGGTTACAATGATATAGAAGTAGGGTAGGAGGGAGGGGGTGAAGGGAGGGAGGGTAATGGACTGTGATGGAAGGACTGTGATTGGATAGAGAGGGTGGGAGGGTAAAGGGAGGGGGGAATAAGAGCCAAGGAAATAATGATCCTTTTCCTTTAACAGCTGGGTAGAGAATGAGTGACCTTATGCATATCTTTGCTATAAATAATAATAGAAACCTGCTAAAAAAATCCAAAATTGTGTTTAGTTTTATTAATTTGAAATAAGTCAATCTGTATAAGGAGTATTTCTAGAGTTATTCATACGTTGACGTACAGCAAAATTGGACATGTTCAATTGAGCTGTACGGTCACCATATTGCCAAATGCGATACCAATAATCTCAAAATCGCACTAAAGTGTCTGGAATCGACCATTATTTATATTATATATATATTTATATGCGTACATGGCTTGCTCTTCCTTCGCTTCTTCATAGTGCATGCGCTTATCATTTGTTCTTGTTCTGTTTTTATTTTCAGCGCAGTACAAGCGCAGGACGATTCTACTGGTTTGCTCGTTTCCTTATGAAACCAATGGATATACCCAGGGCTACCATATCTATCTACAATATGAATTAAACTTTTGCTGAATTTGGGATGAATTCTCCCCAACGGTAGAATGCGCAGATACAAGCGATCCAGTGGAACCGCAGCTTTCGTTTGATGTGTGAATCTTCGGAAATTAGCTGTCAATAGGCCGGCCCACACAATACTAAAATTACCCGGTCAACAATAACAAGAAATTAGACTCGGCGACACACATAATATTTAATAATTCATCTTCCTTCTGCCCATGACATCTACATCACTTGGTGTCTACAGCTTTTATGACGAGGAGGGTCAGCAGACAAAATCTAATTTTCCCCATACAAAAATATGTTATGCCTCATTGTGCATACCCCTAAAATATTCTTCTTCTACCTAGCTCCTACCTGTCTGGAGGCTAGCTCACTAATGAGTTATTCTTTTAGTTACCGATCGTATTTGATCAATGTCTATTACATCGATATTGCTCTGCAATTAATAACCTATATGTTACCTTCATTATATAACAGATGAATAAAATAACCTGCTACAGTTTTGAACAGTGTTGGTGTTGAGTTCATAATGACCATATCATATTGACAGCGATGGCTCCGGGACCCCGCCCAGAAACAAACTTAAGGTTTGCGAGCGAAATTCTGCGATTACATCACAATGACAGCGATGTTTTTCCTGCGATGTCTTTTTCTGGGTGGGATCCCAGCTGATGATATATAACACAGGTACACAGAAAACATTATCAGGATCCGTAGATGGCCTTGAAATCCCTGAAAGTCCATGAATTTATTTTATGTTTCAATAATTTAGTGCATTAAATTAATCAAGGGAGCACTGTACGATAGGTATGACAAAGGCTCATAATTATGGAAAGAAAACGCAGATGCCACCAATGCTACCACACTAGAGGCATTCAAGAGAAGCCTCCAGGCGGTCACTCGATAAAAACAATCCCTGGTTTTAATTATAAATATGCCACTATGGCTTTTTACAGAGCATGTACATAGTTTGTTGGAGTCCTGCGCCGCATGGGCATGCGCAGCTGAAAATGGAAGACGAAGAAGAAGAAGAAGAAGAAGAAGAAGAAGAAGAAGAAAAATTAAGGTCTACCATGTCGTGAGGTATTGCCTCCCATAGTCGAATCTTCGGAACTAGAATCTTCGGAAAGCTGAAAAGAACTGAAATATTAAGTATATTAATTGGTGTTATAGTCTAAGGTTCTCCTGTTCAAATAAACTGTATGTCAGTTTAAAGTTGAATACAAAAATTGCGTATAATCAGATAATACGTGTACATCAATTATGATATTGTGTTGAGAATATACAGAACCCTACCGTTCAAATACTTGAATTTGCTGTTTATTGTTCTGATATCACTAAAATGAATGTTTGAGTTTAAAAAGCAAACAGCATTAATTTGATAAAGACCTAAGAATAGTTTGTAGACGTCGGGGTAGACATTTAGTCGGAATCAGAAATATAGATTTACACAGAGCGAAATTTTACCTTTGCCAATGAGGAGCGAGATTAGAATTGTGTCTTATCTTAAAAGAAAGCCAAGTTCTGTACCTATTAGAGAACTGAATAGCACTAGACATAATGTAGGGACAATAGTCAGAACAAGGCGGTGCAGTAAAGAACAGCTATCGCACTGCACGCTAGCCAAACGTGCTTGAAGAATTTTAAATACTACCAGGGCCATAGAAGATGAAATTCCTTCAGATAGGCTCTGATAAAATACTATTTGAATAGAAATGATAAGATATTATATCGACTCACGGTAATGATAACACTAAATATGTTTTGTCATGAGATGATACCTTTGAAGGACTATTGTTAAAGATGCATTACCAGCTGTGGAAGATCCTGAAATGAAATGACTATCCTTGAGATAAACACTCTAAACCTATCATATGTCCTGGAGAAACGTTTCAAATGTAGAAAAACTGATTAAACGTAACAAATTCGGTATCTGTTTTTGCTCTGCATACCACTGCATGAGTGGCCTGTAAGTGCCCATTCAAGACAGGGGGGGTAGTGGGGAACCCCTAGTCACATACATGTGCAGGGTCTATTTATATATAGCTTGGGTCCAAAGAAGCAAGGTTTATAGAAATAGGCTTTACAGTTTCTAATAGGCAATCGAGTTATTGGTCACAGTTAGAAACAAACAAACATACCCATAAGTTGGGTTTGTGCTTCATTGAGCAATGAATCACCAGTAGGGACATAATTATAGACATGTATAAATGACTGTGGTCTCATGATTGGCACTTGAAATTCAATCAATAAGTCCAATACTTAACTAGACACCCAGGTGCCTGTTGTATAAGCTAAGGAGAGCCATATTCTTATGGCAATATGTTCCCTTTCTGGAGGAAAAAAATTCTTCCTATATGTGAAATTCCCAGCTGGTAGGAGCAGCCTATGTACAATCATTGATGGGTAGGAATCTCTTTCTAACCCATGAAAGGAGCAGGAGAAAGTGTTACATATCTTATACTTTCATATTGTAATGTGGGGAGGGACAGAGGTAGGAGTACAGGTGGTATTTATATTTAAATGGAGTTAACAAGTTCAGAACTGAAACAGGCCTGATCTTAAATACTAATGAGCTAGGGGGAGAGTGTGGGAGGGGGAGAGCTATTTGATCACAAAATATCATTATTTAAATATCTATTACTATTAAGCCAGAGCTGAACACAGATGTGCAACAATGGCCACAAAAACATTGGAAAAAACATAGGCAAGAATCGCAACACTTGTACAACAAGCCCCTGCTGCAATACCTTATTGCCTATGTGGTAATATAATTTACAACGAAAATAACAAACATCTGTTTAACAGGTGGAAGGTCAACTGAAGGTGCACCCTCATTTCCAATATATGACGTATGCTAATGCTGGTGATATTCATGCTTGTTATTACAGATCCGAATATTCACATTAAATGATAAAACGCACAATGACAGTATTGTACAAACACAGTATAAGATCATACTTGCTCACGTTGCAATCTGGTTGCTGTCTCCTTGCTGTCTGGATCGACTCTGGTAAAAATCCTCCCGTCGACGTGTGTACCTCGTTCAAATTTCCCGCGTTGAAGATACCAGACAGTAGTCACATGGTTAACCTATTGGCTGAAAGCTTGGGTTTTGTTTTTTAGCATTACAGTTTGCCTATAATTATGTTGTCTGTTTTTTCCATTAGTGATTGGCCGCTGCTTGGACAGTAGTTGCAAGGTTATACGTTACTATAATTTAGATTTGGACCTATTGGCTGAAAGCTTGGGTTTTGTTTTTTAGCATTACAGTTTGCCTATAATTATGTTGTCTGTTTCTTTTCCATTAGTGATTGGTCGCTGCTTGGACATATCTACTTGTATTTGAGAAAGAAATTAGTTAGATCGGGAAGGTATATGGTTAGACATATTGGAGGGAATAGCAAACTAGTGAATTACAAAATTGACATCCAATATTTACCTTCTTGGGTAAAGTTATTTGATACATTTAACATTTAAATTCATGAACGAGTGCAGTTTATCTGCTATTAATAGCAGATCTTTGGATTCTGCTGGGGTTCTGGATACTTATAAATTACTGTTTGGACAGGAAGTGGTCAAACCGGAAAACGGATGAAGTAAATTATTGTTCGGATTCAGGGGTTTATTTTGCGGATGTAGATTTATTTTGCGGATGTAGTTAAAATAAACCCCAGTCGGCGTTTCCGCTCAATCAGTCACTTACCTCATCAACTAGTTGTTTGTCGCCTAAATATCACTCCCAATAGCTCCAAAATCACCGATAATGTTCCAAATATCATTGTAGAAGGATATTCCGCTTGCTGAATGGTGGTGAACAACGAAATAGGGAATAATCGATTTGTCAATTCCTGCAAATCATCGTCATGTTCGCCACAAGCGGCCATGACAGTTCCAGGTTCAGGGTTCAAGGTCGGGTCTTAACTAGAGTTTTTTGGTTGTTTTTCGTCGATTCCGCGTTCAGTTTGGAACGTGTATAAAGTCCTGGTCACATTAAAGTCATTCCTCCACTGTTTCCGATGGAAATATTAGCCATTTTTAAGTTTTTAGGGCATAGGGTTCGCCATAACGTGACGACGATAGACATCGTGCGAGCGATATTTCATGATACAATGGCTGCCTCCCCTCGTGGGGTCAAGCCCAGGCTATGTAAAACTCTACACAATATCTCCAAAATCACCGATAATGTTCCAAATATCCTTGTACTTAGCATGATCTGCTTGCTGAATGGTGGTAAGCAACGAAATAGGGAATAATCCAAGTAATCACAGCCTAGGCCTCGACACGTGACGACAGTAGACATCGTGCAAGCTCCGGTTTGTTGACGTGCGGGCACTTTCGAATGAAATCCTCCGTGCGCTATTTAGACTACCGTACAACATGCAACGCCATGTGCACGGTGCACAGAGTGGCTATGCCGAAGTCGCCAAACTGCTTCCGCCTTGCTTGATCGCTCGCACGTAACACGCATGGCTTCTGAAATCGCCGTTCATTGAATACTTGATTCCCGTAGACTAAATCTTCACTATCGGGCTAAAACTATATTTAAATAATTTCTACCGATTCAAATGTTTTATTTATTTCTTTTTTAAGTCCCTAGACACACGCAACACGGCATTCGATAACCGGAAGTCTCCGATGCTTTGGATAGCAAGCAGCGGATCCTTGCGAAAACACGCCGGCCGGTTTGAAAAGTAACATCAGTAAATACGCACCTCTGATTGGCTGTTCTACCTGGCTGTTCGTTCTGCCAGCCGTCGCGTTACCATCAAGATCCCGACTAAAGCGTGCAAACTTGCGGGCGCGTAAACACATGGTTTCTGAACTCGCCATTCATTTATTACTTGATTTCCATAGAGGAAAACTTCGCTATCGGCTTAAAACAACATTTAAAACATTTCTACCGATTCAAATCTTTTATTTATTTCTTTTTTAAGTCCCTAGACACACGGACACGGCATTCGTAAACCGGAAGTATGATGCTTGGTTGCCTGCAAAAAGTGGAAGCTTCGTTTGTTTCTGGAACGGAGGGTGCGGCTGACGTAAACGACATTCTGAAGTTATGATTACGTGTACATATGTGATATTGGTTAGAAATAGGTAAAATAATCTAAATATTAGAATGTGATGGGTTAAAATGTGTAAAACATCCTGATTTGGATGTTATAAAGGCTGCATTTGACTCGGTCCTTTCCATGTCAGACGTAAAAGAGTAACCCATGTGTTCGAGTGGAGGAGCTAAATTATTGAAATTCATCCTGCTGTAAGTACATCTACAACCTTTTTTGAAGCCTAATTTTGGTTAATATGTGTTTAAACAGTAGTATTGAATCCAAAAATCGGCTATTAAAGTGATTAATTCTCTCGATTTTGTGTCTTCGGCTTTTGCTTGAAAATAAACCCCTCGGCCCTCCGGGCCTCGGGGTTTATTTTCAAGCAAATGCCTCAGACACAAAATCTCGAGAAATTAATCACATAATATCTTGAATACATGTTAGTAGAAAAAGGATTGCATTTATTGCATCGATATCATTGCTTAGGTCTGCATGTAGACAAAGGGCTAATAAATTCACACTACAAGATGTATTTGAATGACAATGTTTTTGAAACGATATTATGCATTTGTTCACGAAAGATTGAATCATATTTAAATGTTATAAATTCCTCTAGTAGGAAGTAGTATAGTGTCTAACAGACTTAGGACAGGTGACAGGATACATATCTATACGATCCCACCTGAGAATAACAAAAATGAATGTAGGATTTCCAAGCTTGTTATGTTAGACATGTACATGTATACTATCACTCGCAATTAACTAGATTCAATTGAGCTCAACGGAGAGAATAAATGAAACCGGAGAAGTAGTTTCGTGATATCAAGGTGTATTATTCTCAGAACTCTCTGGTTCTATATACGAGGTAAGGCCAAAACAAATATATATGTGTGTTTCCGATTTATCTGGCTGAAAACAAGGTAGGGGTGGGGGGTGGTAACCTTTTTTATTTTAACTTTTTTGTTTTAGGAAACCACCTCCCAGGAACTGAAAAAAATGTCTATTTTATAACAATAGTTGTTTTAAGCAAGGGCAATGTCCTTTGTGACAGTTCCTGGTTAGGAAAACCTGTTTTCCTGATTTAATTAGCTTTCTTTGTAAAAAAAAAAAAGAAAAAAAAAGTAAGGTATGGTAAAATACACCTATTTTTTGTTTTGGCCTAAGCGAAGGGTGGCAAAGGGTGGAATTCCCGGATTCGTATTGCAGAGGCAGTGTACCATACACCTAACCTAAGGAAGTAGGCTATCAGAGAAGAAAATGAGGAATGTCCGGGGAAAAAAAGATATTTTATCAATGCGCTAAAACTCGATATGTACAAGTAAAATAGAACGAACGTTTAGGTGTGTATTAAGGTAACCTATGTCTGATTATTGCTTTTACCTAGCAGCGATTATTTATGTATACTGTATATCTTAACCCGGGCGCAAAAATCACAAAAAAATGTTCTTCGAGATATTGAAGTGTTTTAAATCGGTAAAATACTTAGTATATATCGTCTGATGTAACTATAATATAAATGTCGTTAATTTATCAAACCTAGATATGAATGTTACCCTAAAAGCATCCCTTTTCACTAAACAAATGATTGTAAGGAGTCATGTATTTGCAATATTTTATGACTGAATGAAACGTATCGCGTCAGCGAAATTTCGGTTGATAAACTTGAAAAAATCAATACGTTGAACGTTGAGCGAAGTGGCACGGGAGGGGACTATAGACAACTAGAAAATAATTATTTCATGTACCGGTAATCGACACAAGGTGTATGCTAGTCTATAAATACAGCCCTACATGCGCGTATGGGTCGATTGTAATAGACTAGGTGTATGCATGCAGTGATGTTAGAAAGTGATACATTTCCCGATCGTACATTTCAGGGTTCGCGATCGCCATCGGTGCAATCGACTGTACTAACCCAATGTTGGTACTCACGTTGACGGTACACCATAAATTATATTATAGGGATTATTTCCCCACCCATTTTTAACACCGGGTCTTTATTCAATATATCAACAATTGTATTGTATTTAAAGATCTTTATTCAGCAAAGACATTATGAATTATACATTTTTCTGTCAAGGCTGTCGGCTAGATGACAAAAGGTTAGAAAAAGTTTACACATATTCTCAAAATTACGTTGGAAATGATTATAAAAACCCGATGCAGAGTATAGAATAGGTTGAGAAAGTTACGCACATCAGAAACTGGTAAGATAATAATCAGAAACTGGTAAGATATCAAAGAAAAAATTATATACGATAGAAAATAAGAAACCAATAGGTACACAGGTCTATGCCATTTAAATTACACAAACAAGTCAGACCAAAAACAACTGGATATGACTAGGATTAGAAAAATGTCAAGCCTCGGTCTACACCAGTTGCCATAATGCTACCTACCAGGGACTAAATAGAGTTACAGTCGGAAATATAAAAACACTAAAATAACTTCACCTTGCGGCGTAGTGTGAAATTCAATTCGTCAACAATCAAAATTGGACAAATTCCACTGTATATATATAGAGAGATTATATTACAAAGTACATGTACATTGGAACTAGGTATACAATATCTGCAAATGCAGGTCTTCCAATTTAACCTAATGTCAGGGCTGATGACATCCAATATTACATCAGGCCCGCTCTTTTCTCCTGTATGTACAGGTCTATATTTATTATCGACTACAATAATGTGTCACACTTTTAGTTTGACCTTACTTTTCACACTTTTGAGATATAATAAAATCAAAATCCTAAACCTTTGTACTCTGCTTTTCTCTACTACCTATTAAAAGCTGTTTAAACGAGACTTCAAGTGTTCTTGATATGATATATTTAATGGTCAAGCTTGACCTCTATGTGACTAGCTTCAGTATTTTTTCTTATAGTGCTGACCCGACCCAGAGGGGGATCATACAGGTTATTTCATTATACACTTACATTCTCAGATTGTACCTCATGAAACTATCGATGTCAGGACATTGAGTGCAAATGGATTTTTTTAAAGTATCCCAAAGACATCTCGATCCCAGGACCTTACAGAATACTTCCCAGTTCATTTCCTAACCCAATGTGGGGCCACCACCACATTGCACCAACAACTTATGGACTCAGTTGATGAAGATGTCCATGACATGACTCAAGGCACAAGCTATCCTCAATTTCAAGCGGAAAAGGGCTACCCCATCCTGGCAAAACTGCTTGCCAAAATTCCATACATCCAGCCATATAGGGGCCATCCACAAATGACGTCATGCTTTTTTTGGCAATTTTTTACCCCCCCTCCCCCCCATGTCATGTTTTGTCACACTGTGCCAGACCCCCCCCCCCCCCTTAAAAATGATACAAAATGATGTCATGTTTGCAGCACCCCCCCCCCACAACTCCCCCTTTTCAAAAAGCTTATAATCAATTAGTTATAACATTTCAATACAATATGCAGACCCCATTATTAGAACTATGATCCACACATTGAAATCTCCATATTTAAAAAAAAGTCCCCGAACTTGAATAGGCTACTTCACAAATTCATGTAGTACCACAGCAACTATGGTGACCTCAATCCTAGCATTGGGTGAAAGCTGGCACTTTTCCAGGGCCCTGATAATTTCACTATAGGGTCAAACTTTGCCAACTTATACCAGCAATAAATTTTGCTTTGTGTCCAACAAATAAGGAAAGATTATCAACCACTATGTTAAGATTAGTTTTCTACCCACCGATGTATGTGGGTCTAATGAGTTGCACATGTGCACAGAGACAGGGGTTAATCACACACTCACTGAATATGTGAAGTGACCAACTAATCAATATGGCTGGACAAAATGTAACCTGATGGTGGCACTAGTTGCCATCAGGATCCCCCTGGATTCTTAGGCTGTTACAGGGCGCCCCAAGGGTTTGGCAGTGGTATAATACCCAAACCCATTAAATCTGACTTGCATATTGTGCAGAGTTATGGAGGCTATACTTTAGGATGTAGTAATGGAACATACCACATCAAAGGATTTTACACAAGATAAAGTCTGTGTAGTCCCACAGGGGTCAGTTCCATGACCACCTCTCTTCATAATATATTATTGACCTTGGCTCCTGGACCAAGTACCCCATCTACCTGTTCACTAACAACACCAAGCTTTATAAAGTAATGTAATTCAGAATCTCTGCCTCCATAAAAAATGTTTCAACAAAAATACAAGAATGTAGTGATTGAGCCAAATGTCATGTATCTGGGAAACTCATCCTTGTGCCAGGCTTACACCATTGTGAGTGGGAACATGAGAGTATATAGGAAAGCACCATGGAGAAAGATCTAGGTGCCTCGTTGATAACTATCTAAAATTTACGGAAGAGCTAAATGCTCATGTAGCCAAATTTAACAGGATTATGGGCATAATCAGAAGGACCGGGACACAGGTAATTCCAGCAACCTTTTCAATGGGCTGATCAGGCCACACTTAGAACATGGTGCACCAGTCTGGAACCTTGAGTACACGGTCAATATCAATACTCTGGAGAACTTTCAAAGGAGGGTGACAAAGTCCTTACATATATATATATACATAAGGGAATTTGACTTGCATACCCTTCACATTAAAATATTAAGAGGTGATGTGTACACACTACTGGACATGGTTGTTAGTGTCAACTGCCTCAAGAACGGCATGGAAATACCATGCTTGGCAATGGGAATGGTGGGCCAAAGGGTGTGGTACCAGTCATTTTTATTGCTACCTATATATAAAATGCATGGGTCTATATCAGGACAAGATTGTATGACCTCCAACACCAAGGAGGAAATGAATACTGCCTTTTTCCTTTTTTTTAACAATATTTTATTTCGCAGAAATTTCACAATCTGTCATACGTTTCATTCATACGATCATAAATTTTAGAAACAAATTCAAATTTTGTAAATAAGGCAATATTCATACTTTCGTTGGAGATTGTTGAAGATTTAACAATTTCATTTCAATATTACATAGTCAAATATGACATAATCGATAGCTATGGTTAGGTATTACATCCTTCCATGTCTTACAAGAAGAAAAAAAAAAGCCTGAGAGGGCAAGGACATTACAATAAACATTTTTTTAGTAAGGTTTTTGGCCTCCTAAAAACATAATCATAACAGTTCGCTAAGAATAAGAACAATATGGGGTTACGTTACATAATTATACACCGAAATAGTCATCTGACTATCAGTTATTACATTTTGATCATAGAATTATGAGGTGCATCTTGTAATTATAGACATATAGCATAGGGAGTTCGATTAGGCTGAGGGCGAAACTTCATAATCTCCATCTATGTTGTTTTTTCAGGTGTAGTTTTAAATTTGGCCAAGACTTATTTTTGAGAACCACTGGTAGTTTGTTCCATAGTCTTTGTCCCTGGTAATGCGGGGATTTCCTTAATTTTTCTTTTTTTGGAATAGGGTTTTTAAGATTTATTCCCTCAGCCAACCTCGTTTCTCTTGGTATTATAAGAACTTTGTCTTCAATGGATGAGAAATTATACATTAATCCAATAATGGCAATATCCCCCAGTTTCGTAAAGGTCTGAATGCACCGCTAGAGATTTTGTCGTATATTATCTATTTAATAAATGCAGTGTAAGGCTACCACTGAAGTTACATTACACCTGTTTCTATTCATTTATTTTTAAAGTTAAGTTTAAGGCCAATAGATTATTAAAATTATTATAGAAAAAAACACAATATCCATCAGGGTTGCTTTCACATAGTGACATTGTTGAAGTTTGATTTTCAAGAAAACCAAAATGATCTGGATATATCTAGATATAGAGGCCATAGAAGCATGCGTCCAGTAATCTTCTATTCTAAGGTGTATTACAAATGAATTTTTCTTAGAGCACAAATTTCCCCATTACAGTAGTCTCTTGATTGAAAAAATATAAAAACATGATGTCATACATGAGTTAACCCCCCCTCCCCCCATTGTCATACCTTGTCATAGAAACTCAACCCCCCCTCCCCCCTAGGGCATGACGTCATTTGTGGATGGCCCCTAATCTGAGGAGAAATTCTCGTTTTCAGTGATTTAAACAAGGGGGGGGGGGGGGGCAACTTTGTCCCACAAAGTGAAATTTATCCTTTTCTTTGTAGTTGATTTTACTATGGAACACAGCGAGAAGTTGATTTGGGAATAGTTTTCCTATGACGCAAGGTGTAAGAATGTGTGTCATTGCAAATCTATACCACAATTAGGCTACCCTGTATTTACTTATTGTGTTAGCCTATACCTCATTGTGTCTACCCCTAAAATTTAACTTTGTAGAGCTGCTAGCTCTTATTCCCTCTCTCTTATTGGTCGAGCTGCACCTGCCAACCACATTAGAGGATTACCTGATGGTAATCCCTTTACCGTATATAGGCTAACAGGTGCAACTCCCCATACTTAGCCTATAGCTAGTTGCTATTTACCTATTAACGTTAGCCTACGCTTATTAAAGACTAGCCTATGCCTACTTCATACTCTACAACATCTTGAGATCTTTAGGCCTAGCCTATGTTACCTTCATTAACGTTATAACAATTGGTTATTTATTTATATCTGCCATTCTCAAATGCCATGTAGGCCTAGGCTAATGCCACTTAGGCCTACGTACACTGGATAATGCATCCAGTGTAATAAAAATACACTATGCAATAGAAATCTATAAAAAAAATCAGTTTCAGAATGAGACTGATGGTCTGTGAACCTATCAGATATGATGGAAAATGGATCCATGTGCATTTTCTAAAAACACAATAGCCTAATGCAAAGTTGCCAACATGATAAAAACCTAATTTGCGTCATACATTTTCCATGATTAGCAGCATTAGAAAAACTTAGGCCTACATCTAGTTTTGCCCTTGTTAGATGCTTTATTTGGATACAATTTCATTAACTGGTTCCGACTTGAAAAGAAAATGAGAAGGACATAAATACAAATATTGGCCAATGATTAGTCTATGGGGATTGTCTACTTCCAGCCCACACAGAACTACGTAACAAATTTAATGCACACTGCCGCCTAGCCCGAGAATTTCTGACTGTGTCCACTCTATTTTGCTATTTTGCTTTAGTTAGTCGCTACACAGTCAGAGTGCAACGCAATGTTTTTTATAGTAAAAACAAAGCCCCCTCTGACAACTTTAGAACAGTGTCATTTTCAGGCTAAATACTTGGGTCTCTACTTACTTCCATCATAAATAAAGCATCAAAATGATTTGTGAGATACTGGTAGATGTATTTTGTTTTGTTTTAAATCTTTATATTCAGCTTGACATTGTGCACAATTACATTTTGCTCTGACAAAGCTAGCTACAGAAAAATATATTTGATGATATGTTATATACAGTACATTATTTGTTCTACTACTTTTTAGAAAAGTTTTCATTACATTTACATCATCTATGTAATATAATAGGGTAAAACGATAAGAATGGATCAAAACTAACACCCATGCAGTGTCAAAATAATTCCAATATGACATTGTAGTGACCCGGTACCGTATGAGGAGAATAAATAACAACAGAATATGTCTTAATTTTATTACTCCTATTAATTAAGAAGCGTTGGACAGTATAGGTGATATGAATATTATATGACAAGCAGTGTGTGGATAAGTATAATGGTAAGATGACATAGAAATGGTAAATATAATGGTACATGATATTATGGCTCCCTCTGTTGGTAAAGGTGAGTCAGGTGTATTGTGATTTGATGTGAGTAGTATATGGAAACAGACGTATTTGCCATATACCGTACCTAGCATACTACACTTCCCTCTGCGGGGTTGAGTACACAATAAATACACAGTTCTTTTACCTTTTATACAGGAATAAATATATACAGTAACTTGATAAATATCATCATATCAAGTACATAATAATGTAATAACATGGAATATATTAAAATTAAGAAGAACATCGCTTCTATTCATATAAACGAAATAAACCAATAGTACTATAAACCGTGATACGATCGTGTATCTTACCATACAGTCTCGTAAAGACACAAGTAATGGAATATAACAATATCTATGACATAATCAAATAAAATCGTTTAATTGAATTTGATAATATTCGTCCACGGTATAATCGTCCGTCACACGTTTATCGACCATTTGTCCTCGTCTTTTCATCACACGTATTTCGTCCAACCAACAGCAAAACAACTAAGATGAATCCAGAGTTCTAAAGATCGGGAATAAAATATAATTACATCTTCCACAGTATTGCGGATATAGCGTTCATAATAATAATAATCACAAAAATATAGGTAGCAGGTAGAAACATAGCATATACCCATATAAGCATTTTTTATTTATATGACCCCGAAGACAGGTTTTTAGAATAGGTAAAAATATAAATTCAAACCAATATAATCATTTATCTCTTCTACCTCGACATGAGATTATTTATGTGACCCCGAAGAGAGGTTTTCAGAATAGGTAAAAAAATAAATTCAAACCAATATAATCATTTATTTATTTTACCTCGACATGAGATTATTTTAGATGACAACCTCGCGGCCAGTCATTCGATCAAACTGAGACATGAATTCAACATGAGTTGATTTAGTTGGGCTAGTGAAGTCCTCTGGTTCTTCACAGAAAGCAGATCATTTACTAAATCAGTAGGCACCGTAGCAACGTCGGTTTGACCTTGGCGACTCATTGTATAGGAGGCGGCGCTAGGCGCCGACTCTTCCACTGACATATCCGACTCCTTACAAACAGAAGTGCTTGTAGTTTTGTAGTACCAATGTAGTTGGATCGTCGGTTGTTTCCCCAAAATGATTGGCTGGCTGTTGGCCATTTATCTGAGAATTTAAAAGGGCACATGTTTTCATATTCTTCTCCCTTAGTTTGTTCAAGGCAGTGGAAGGAACTGTCCTTTTCCTAGGGTTTCCGGCAGAAGCATAAATTTGCTGTGGCCAGTTCTGTTTTCATTTTCATTACTTCATTTAATAAGTGTTGGTTGCGATTTTCAAGATCCATCACTCTGACTTGTAGTTGATCGTTTAGAGAGGTCTTCTCCTCTAATGTTTCTACGAGAGCTCTACCTCCTCCTGGCTTCGCATAATATTCGATAGGCCTACTTCCCTTAAAATTCATTTTAAAATTGCATGTATCCTACAAGGATCTTCTCTACAACTATCAAAATTCAACTACCTCTTGTTTTCAATGAAACTTTGTGCAATAATTTACAATCGTTTAATTTGAAACTTGAAACTTGAAAGCCCATACTACCTTCCCCTCCTACCTCCTTCCTGGGGAGGAACAGATGTACCGGGGTGGGCGGTCATGTGTAACTGAGAGCATGTATGGGAGAGGAGGATGGCCGTCCTCAGCTGTCCTCCTGTAGTGGGGCAGATAAGTACATTTTTCATGTTTAATCTTTCAAATCATGTAACATACAACAAAATTGGTAGAAATGTTCCTTAGGACCCACTTTTTAAAATAAGCCTGTTAGCCATCAAAATTTTTTAATTGGTGGCCATTTTTTCAAGATGGTGGCTATTTGGAACATGGAAATACTATTTTCGCCCTAACATCTGAAAGAATGGTGCGATTGAAATGATCTTGATGTCAAATTGTGGTTATTAATATGCAGAAGCAGAATAGCTGTTGAAGATTTCAAAATGGCGGCCATTTTTAAAGATGGCGGCCATTTGGAGCATGAAAAGACTATTTTTGTCATAAAATCTTACAGAATAATACAATTTTAATCATCTTGGTGTCAAATTTTATGGAACCCTCTTCTACACCCAGATGAAGGTTTAATAGACACCATAAATTCATTGCTGTTTCATCTAATGGTTACATAAATATCAGCTAAAACATTAATCATAAGACATGGTATATGAAGTCTGATTTCTTGGTGTGTGGACTACTGAAGAAGATGATACCTGAGGCCTTATAGTCAAACTAGGTTTTTTTCCCTAAATTAATACTAGTCAACAACTTATCCATAGGTTTTTAAACAACCAAGAACTAAGGTCAAGGTCATTATTTCCTAGGTCAAAGTTCAATGCTGATGCACCTGGTCCATATTGCATTTGCATTTGATCAACTTACATGCATTCTAGATCTTTGAGTTACAAATATGACAAATATATTTAGTTATAGACAGTTATAATAATCAATATATAACCTTGAGTGTGGATCAAGGTCAAGGTCAAAGGTCATATACACATCATTGTAATTGAAATGTCTTGTTACATCAGCCTGCAAAGTTTCATCTACATCCAACTATTTTTGCTTTTGAATGAGACATGCGAAACCGAGACGTTTTTAAGGAAAATGGACTTTTTTCACCTCTAAAAAAATGAGCATATTTGATGAGACACCTCCTTAGCAACCAAGATGGCCGACTGCTAGGACCATTTCGCACATGTGGTAAGTATTTCTCCTTTCTCAGTATCATGCATGCTGTACTCGTGATTAAAAAAGGTAAACTGAAATGAACGTGAATCAACGCGGAGAATAGCGTGCTAACTCTGATCTTTATTGCGCCTGCGCGGGCGGAAGTGACGTCGTCGATGTACACAAGCCAAACATTACATCCTCTTTTTTTTACAAATTTTAGAAGATGGCATATATATATGTAGTGGTAGCACCTGAACAACTCATGTCCTAAATACAGATCTTGGAGCATCAAACACAAGGTTAAAGACTAGGTATGATAATAACCATGAGATTACCAAAGATGTATCTTAGCACCAGGATAAACAATTCATCATATGACTTAGAAATGTTTGTGAGACATGTCAGGTATCGTACGTCAAGTGTGCCCGTTGTGTAAAGTATGCAGATGCGCAGTATGAGTTTAGATTTCTAAAGGTTTGGGATTATGGAACATAGTCCTTCATCCAGGCTGGGCTCCTTTTTACTCTGCTCGGTCTGTTGGGTGGTGGAGCAGCGTGTGCTGGAGGAGGTGGCGGCTTTGGTGCCGGTGCTGGTGGCTTCTGTGTTGGACCTGGCTGGTTTGGAGTTTCCTCAGGTGGGTTGACTAGAGCTGGCGGATTAGGTGTTTGGATTTGCCCTGGTCTAGTTTGGATTGCCGGTGGCATGTGTGGCCCTGGAGTCCTGATAGTGTGAGGTCTCTCTCCAGTTATCAAGAGGTCTTTTCGGTTTCGCCTGTACAGTCGTCCTTGCTCTCCAGCCTTGATTATGTGGGAGTTTGGAGCGGTGTCATGGCGAATATATTCAGCTGGCTTCCAGCCTTGTGGAGTCCATACCCTAAGTCCTTTGTCTTCATCTATCGGCTTTAGAGATTGTGCACCTCTATCGTGATATATTTTCTGCTGTCTCCGGTACCCCATCATTCTTTCATGTACTTGGTTTGGTTCTGGGACTGCTGGTCTGAGTTTGCTGTCGGCTATAGGAAGACTGGTTTGGGCTCGTCTCCCTTGGAGTCGCTGCATGGGCGATCCTAAGATCTCGTCGCGCGGTGTGTTTCTCAGGTCCAGTAGTGCTAAGAAGAAATCGTTGCCGGACTGCTTACATTTCTTCATCAGGTCTTTTACCTGCCTCACCCCTTCTTCAGCAAGACCATTCGATTGCGGGTATGTTGGCGATGAGGTAATATGGTTGATTCCATATGCTTCTGTGAATTCCTTGAACGGGGTGCTGCTAAACTGGGGTCCGTTATCTGTCACTAGTATCTCCATAATACCATATCGGGCTATGTTATCTTTGATGCTACGGATTACTGTTGGAGATCTTGTGTCTTGGCGGAGTGGCGCCACTTCTATGAAGTTGGAATAGTAATCGACCATGAGGATATAGTGAGCACCGTCTAGCTCAAATAGGTCTGCTCCGACCTTGTTCCACGGGAGTGCTGGAATCGGGTGAACAGTTAGAGGTTCTTTTTGCTGTTTGGTCTGATTCTCTAGACACGCAGGGCATTGGCTTGCCATTTCCTCGATCTGCGCATTTAGACCTGGCCAATACACCATGTCTCGAGCCCGCTGCTTGGTTTTCACGATGCCCGTGTGTGACTGATGTAAGGTCTTGAGGATTTTGCCTCGAAGCTTTTGTGGTATGATTATCCTTTCCCCCTTGAACACGATCCCATTGTAGGTGCTCAACTGGTCTCTCATGCTCCAATATGGGGCTACGATGGTCGGTAGTTCTTGCTTGTTGGCTGGCCATCCGTTGAATATAACCCTCTTCAACGCCAACATCTCCTCATCACTCCTTGTTGCTTCCTCAATTTGTTCATGCCATTTATGAGCCAGGGTATCGATCTTACATACCATTAAGTCCTCGTCCATCATGATGTCGCTTGATTCCCCGGTGATCGGAAGTCTGCTGAGACAATCAGCAAGTCCAATTGATTTTCCGCTGACATGGATGAGCTTGAAGGAATACGGCTCAAGCTTTAGCCTCATTCTCTGGATTCTCATTGGGTTGGCACTCATTGGCTTCTTCATCAGCGCTTCCAGAGGTTCGTGATCACTCTCCACTGTGATATCGTCTTTCCCGTATGCTAGCTTATGAAACTTGGTGCAGCCGTACACCACAGCTAACATTTCCTTTTCGATCTGTGCATAGCGCTGCTCAGTTGGCGTTATAGTTCTTGAGGCATAGGCGACTACGGCTCCATCTTGGATTGCAGCTGCCCCTAGTCCCTTGCAGCTTGCGTCCACTGAGATCAGTAATGGCTTCCGGACATCGAAGTATCTGAGAACTCTGTTTGATGACAGTTCTTGCTTTATCCTGCTGAACGCTGTCTGCTGCTCTAGTCCCCAGTGCCATTCATCTTGTGTTTTCAGCTCTCGTAGTGGCGCTGTCAGTTCGCTTAGTCGAGGGATGAATTTCGCGACATAAGCTACCATCCCAAGTACTGTCTCCAGCTCTTTAACATCTCTGGGAGGTCTCATGCTTGTTATTGCCTTTACTCTGTCCTCTGTTGGTTGGAGGCCCTCTCTGGTCAGCTTGTGGCCTATGTAGTCGACTTCCGACTTCCCAACTTGACACTTTTTCTTGTTGAGTTTCAGGTTGATGCTTCTGCATTTCTCAAGCACTTTCTCGAGTCGGTTGTTGTGCTCAGTCATCGTCTTTCCGTGGATGAGGATGTCGTCCTGGTAGATTTCCACTCCGGGAATCTCCTCGAAAGCTCCTACCAGTGCTGACTGAAATTTATCCGCCGAACACTTTGCCCCCATGGGCATTCTCAGGTTACGGTACCGACCAAACGGTGTATTAAAGGTCGTTAGGTACGAGCTCTTCTCCGTCAACATAATATGGAAGTAGCCCATGTTGGCATCGAGGGTGGTAAAGTGCTTGCTTCCATGAAGTCTTGTCACAATATCGTCAATATTGCTCATCGGGAAGTGTTCGCGGCGAATGGCTTTGTTCAGATCTGTGGGGTCTATGCATATGCGCACCTTGTCTTTGTCCTTCTTGCTGACGACAACCATGCTGCTGACCCACGGCGTTGGCTCTGTCACCTTCTTTATGATTCCGAGCGCCTCCAGCCGGTGGAGTTCTGCTTTGACTTTCTCTCGGAGAGCGCAAGGCACGGACCGCGGTGGATGAATTGTGGGGGGGATGGTCTCGTCTATCTTAATGTCATATTCCCCTGGGAGGCACCCAATTTGGTCCCCGAATACATCTGCGTACTTAGACACAACTGACTCACAAGCATCATTAACAGTAACCTTATTGGTACGGGCGACCAGACCAAATCTAACACAGTCTGTCCTTCCAAGTAAATTGACATTTTTCTTACCATCCAATACCTGGAATTCAACATGTCTCATCATGTTCTTGTATGTACAAGGTAGAATTACAGAACCTACAGCTTGGTTGCTGATACCGTGAATACCTGTAATAACAGTAGCACTTTGCTTCAAATCATAGTTTACATTCAGTTTCTCCAAAGATTTTAAACTCAGAATGTTACACTTGGCCCCTGTATCTAACTCGACCTGAAATGAATCATTTTCAACCTTCAACATTGCATAGAAATGTTCAGAGGTTTCTTCATATTCATGTTCATAGTTCTGGCTGCTATTGTCATCTGTATAGTGCACCCTTTGTCCTTGGTTCCTGTACCCATAACTACCATGGTTGTAGTTGCTACGGCTACTACCCCTACCACGGCCATTATATGAGTTTCCACGACCTCTGGAATTACCTGAACCTTGAGGTTTGGCTTGACACAGAGATGATTTGCGAAAATGCCCCTTTGACCCACAAGCCCCACAGAATTCATTATCAGCTTTACAATAACCTGGGTTGTGATTTCTACAACACTTGTTGCACTTAGAGTTACTATTGTGTCCTGCACCACTGTTGTTGTATCCTGTACCACCGTTGTAGTATCCTGTACCACCGTTGTGGTATCCTGTACCACGTCCTCTTCCCCTTCCTTGACTTCTGTTACCTGAGTAGTGGACCTGTGCTTCCCCTTGGTTTTGGCTTTCTAGGTTCTTAACATGAGCTTGTGTTAATTCAACCTGTCTGCATATCCTAGTGACATTGTTCATACTCAGCTGATCATCTGCAAGTTCCATTAGCTTTTCAGTACACTTAGAATCATTGACCCTATTTATTATCATGTCAATGATAAGGCTGTCTTCCAAGGCCCCATAGTTGCAATGTTGGGCTTTAGCCCTCAAGTCAGAAATGAAACCCATGATGGTTTGAGTCTTAACGTTTCTAGTTGTGCCAAGGAACTCCTGCCTTTTAATACTACGGTATCTGTGTACTCCAAAATATGCGTCAAACTTTGCAAAAACAGTGTCTAGGTTATACCTGTCTTCTGCAGCAACTCCTACTACTCCTAGGATGCCATTATCTGGGTCAGCTTCAACTGCATCAATGGCTAGAGCCCAAACAAAACTATCATATATTTTCACATGCTCCTGACCCATGTGTTTTAGTAGCTGTCCTACCAACCTTCTACCAGCGGCATCATGTAGTCCTTTAGAGTCTAGATGGATTTCAAACTGTCTCTTATATGACTCCCATTCACTAGCACATGATTCGATGTCTGATGGCTTGAATCTACCAAGCTTCACTCCACTGTCGTCGGCCATTTTGTAATCACCTTAAGGCTCTGCTGCACACTAGCTGGTGTTTGTAACTGTTAGATCGGTCGGAATATCAACTGTCAGTGTATTACCGACCTGTCCTTACTATCCTGGACGTTGGTTCTTGTAATTCCGAAGTTCCTGAGTGTCTAGCACTCTTAAATTCCGGGATTTAACCACTTTCTGACACCATGAAATGAACGTGAATCAACGCGGAGAATAGCGTGCTAACTCTGATCTTTATTGCGCCTGCGCGGGCGGAAGTGACGTCGTCGATGTACACAAGCCAAACATTACAAACTTTGTATTATGAATAGCTATGAATTCATCATGTGTCCTATGTATTTTCCAAAATCTTGATAAGTACTCTTAGTGTAAGATAGAGGACGAGAGTCTGTTCTCTTAGTGAATATATTCACTAAGAGAACAGAGTCGAGTCCTCTAGCATGCTTATCCTCCAACTTCAATTGTTTGTTATGATTGTGGTTACAAAATCCCCCATACCACCCAACCACCCTACTACAACTACCCAATCTATGATCAGTATTGCTTTGAGATATATGGCCCTATATATTGTACATTTCCTCACTCTCACATTTTACATTGCTTATGACTGCATGTTTGGGGGAGAACAATGGAAGAAGATTTAAATTCTATTGAATCATTATTTGGCAATTCATTCGTATATCATTACCAAATATGTGAATAATATGTGATGAAATATTCAATAGCAAAAAATTATCTAGTGTTAGATAATAATGTTAATAAGGTACAATATGGGCATAGGAATTCTTTCATGTGGAGGGAGTATTTCAACTTATATTGATACATAATATGTTATGTATTATCTATGTTATTGCATATGATATATAGCCAAATTTGTTATCTAAAAAAACATTTTTCCCCTTGAGTATCCGCTTGACTCATGTTCCTGTGACACATCATATTTCTATTTCAGGAATCATACTATGCTATGACCTACAGACTTTATCTCCTCTATATATGGGGGCTTATTAGGGGTAACTTGCATTAGAATAAACCTAAACAATACCAGTTGACATCTAGTCATTACTGAATTATATTTATCATTTTGACCATGACATATTTAGTGCAAACAGAACTGGCTAATCCTATGATTAATTACAGCTGGGATAGTTCAATTTGATCCAGATCTATGCTGTGTTGAGCAATATATTGCGTCAAATATAATAATTCTATGAGTTGCAATTCAAGTCCAAGTATATATAACATGTCTTTTTGTACATCACTATGCAAAAAGCATCTACTGCTTGTGGATATATTTCTGTTGCTATAATAAAAGTTCTTTCCTAAGAAATTTTCGGCATACAATGTGTTGTTCTTCAGGAATTGTAGACTCATGCAATACTCTTTCAGATGCGGGCAATTCAACCTGGAATTCATCAGATATTCCCCTAAGATGGCCAGTTCAGAAGAATTATCAGGCAAGAGGCAAACCAACTGGAGCAAATGCTGTCTATGTCAATCTGTTATAAAGGGTGAAGCTCTGAAATCACCTCCAACACACTATCCATGTAAAGCTGAAAATGATGGCTATTCCATGATTGCATCTAATATTCCACTCTTCCATGCAATTAACAAACTACCCATAATGTTGGATCCAGCAAGACTAGATGAAGGTGGTGGCATAGAGGAAACATTGAGGAAAAACAATGCACAATATCATCAGAAGTGTTGTCTGCTGTTCAATAATACCAGACTCAGCCGAGCAAGAAAGAGATTGTCCACTGCTGCAAAAAGTGAAGAGGGACACAGCAAGATGCATAGAAACAGCCTTCAACTTACGGAATCTCAGTGTTTCATATGTGAGCAGGAACCTCCAGTATCTGAACTGAGGCAAGCAGGGTCTATGCAACTCAATGAAAGACTGAATAAATGTGCTCAAAACTTAGGAGATTGGAGGCTTTTGACTAAGCTTAGTGGACCAGATGTTGTGACACAGGAGCTTAAGTATCATACATTTTGTGTAACTTGTCTGTACAACAAGGAAACCAGATTGACCGTGTCAATTAAGAATATGAATTGCCAAGATTCACTAGAAAAAGAAGTCTATCCACTTGCATTTTCTGAACTCCGGACCTACATTGTCGAGTCCCAAGTTGGAGGCAAGGGCCCTATTGTATTCTGGCTTGCAGATATGGTTAGCCTATACAGGCAGCGCCTTGAACAACTCAGGTTGCAAACACCTGATGTTAACTCAACTAGACTTAAGCAAAAGCTACTGGCAGAACTTCCTGAGCTAGAAGCTCACAAGAATGGACGGGATATCTTTCTGGCATTTAAAAAAGATGTAGATGCTGTCCTGTCACAAGCTTCAAACTACCTGCACTGAAGGAGTCTGGTCTGCAGAAACTGTGGATGGCTTTTGGTCAAGGACAGAATCTGAGGTACATTCCTGTTCACGACCTCAGTCAATCACTTGGCCCAGTCAAGACTAAGCAGCTCTCCTCCAGCATGTCAAACGAGCTGCCTATGAGGCAGGCTGCATATGGAGCCAATCAATAGTTTGTCAACCAGAACCACACAGTCCAGCAGACTGGGGATGGACAAAAGAGGGTGATGTGTGGCAAATCTACTGGACCATACTGCCACCAATTGCCCAGAGTTGTCAGCAGCTCACCAAGTGTGGGTGCAAAAGGGATTGCTCTGGACGGTGCACCTGTTATCAATTTGGTCTGCCATGTACAGCGCTGTGCAGCTGTAGATGCCAGGATTAGTTGACCCTAGAAGGTAATATATATATATGTACATTTGATTAAGAGTGCTGCTTCATGAAGACCAATAAAATTTGTGGTTAATGCTGATATTTAGAGTACCATATTTAATATCATCACCAATAATTTTTTATATAACTCTGCACAAGATGATAAAAAATTTCATCTAGGAACATTAAGTGTTGGGAGTTCAGCTTGGGCATAGTCAAAAACTTATATTTTGACACCAAGATTACTGAAAATGGACTATTATGTCAGATTTTATGGGGAAGAATGTGTCTTCATGTTTCATAAGGCGGCCATTTTTTTTAATGGCAGCCATTATATGCATGAAAATACTATTCTTAGTAGCTATTCAACTTCTGTTTAGCCTAAAACATAAAACTTGACACCAAGACCATTCAAGTCTGACTATTCTGACCGATTCTATCGCAAAAATAGTGTTTTCATGGTCAAAATGGCCGCCATCTTGAAATTTTTAGTTTCACTTCTGTTTGGCATAGTAAAAAGCATAATTTGACACCAAGATTTTTCAAATCAGACAATTCTGTCAGATGTTCTGTCAAAAATAGTGTACCAAATAGTCGCCATCTTGGAAAAAATGGCTGCCAATTAAAAATTTTTGATGGCTAACGGGCTTTTTTTAAAAAATGGGTCCTAAAGGCCATGTATACCAATTTTGTTGCATGTACCATTTTTTGAAAGATTGTTTCACTTATCTGCCCCACTACTGCACCTTATCTTGGGTAAGTCTGTGGGTGGGAGTGCGGGGGGGGGGGGGGGGTAAATGTCTGGGATGAGGGGGAGGGGGTTAGGAGAAGGTGTAGAAGAGCGAGTGTACGACTAATATCATCAACCACCTGTTGGCATCAGCGGCCACTGGTGGTGTAGTGTAGTCGCTTCTCTCCTCTTTCTCTCCCTCCCCCATCTATCCTCTTTCCTCATCTCTTATCAGCTGGTGCAAATGGGCGTGAAATGATGAAGACAAGCCAATGCAGGATTATAGAACTTTATATAAAACATTATCTTGGCTTATAAGTATCACAGAGCAATCTAAGAAACACCAAATTTCTTCTCATCGCATTACAATCGTTTGGACCACATGTTAATTTAGTATATCATAGATTTTAAAAAGTTTAAACAATCAGTAGAGCAGCTGTGGCAGCTGTGAAAGCGGTTCAAGGTCCATCACACTTTTCAGGGACTTTTGTCCCCATCTGGTCGGATTTGAGTGTAGTAGCTGTGGTGAATCTGTGTGACTTGGGTAAGTCGAAATAGTCAATCATGAAGTCGAAAAAGTTGTTTGTGAAGTCGAAAATTTTTGTCTGTGAAGTCGAAATAGTCAATCGTGAAGTCAAAATAGTCAATTGTGAAGTCGAAATAGTTGATCATGAAGTTGAAATAAGCGATCGTAAAGTCAAGATGCACTCTGTCCACCCTCTGTAGAACCAAAACTTCAAAGAGTACCGGTATAGGCTAGCGTTGGGGTTTTGGTTCTTCAGAGGGTGGACAGAATGTAGTTGTTTGTAAAGTTGAGATAGTTGTTTGTTAAGTCAAGATAGTCGTTTGTAAAGTTAAGATAGTCATTAATAAAGTCAAAATAGTCGTCTGTGAAGGCAAAATAGTTGATTGTAAAGTCAAAATAGTCCTTTGTAAAGTCAAAACAGTCAGTCATGAAGATAGTTGATTCTAAAGTCGAGATAGTCAATAGTTAAGTCAAGATAGTTGATTGTAAAGTTGAGGTAGCGATCATGAAGTGGAGATAGTTGGCCATGGAGTCGTGATAGTTGATCGTGAAGTTGAAATAGTCAATCGTAAAGTTGTTGGTCGTAAAGTCGAAAATAGTCAATCGTAAAGTCGAAATAGTTGGTTGTGAAGTCGAAATAGTCGGTCGTGAAGTCAAAATAGTTGGTCGTCAAGTCGAAATAGTCTGTGGTCAAGTCGAAATAGTCGACTGTGAAGTCGAAATAGTCAAAAAGTTGTCGGTCATAAAGTCGAAATTGTCGGTCATGAAGTTGAAATAGTCAATCATGAAATAGTCGGTAGTGAAGTCGAAATAGTCGGTTGTGAAGTCGAAATAGTCGGTTGTGAAGTCGAAATAGTCAACCGTCAAGTCGAGATAGTAAAAAAGTTGTCGGTCATGAAGTCGAAATTGTTGGTCGTGAAGTTGAAATAGTCGATCATGAAATAGTTGGCTGTCAAGTCGAAATAGTCAGCCGTCAAGTCGAAATAGTCGACCTTCATTCAAGTTGAAAAGTTGTCGGTCGTAAAGGCGAAATTGTCGGTCATGAAGAGTCAATCAGGAAATAGTCGACCGTCAAGTCGAGATAGTCGACCTTCAAGTCGAGATAGTCGACCATCAAGTCGAGATAGTCAACAGTCAAGTCGAAATAGTCGACCGTCAAGTAAAAAAAAAATTAGTTGAAAAAAAGTTAGTTGAAAAAAATGAAGTCGAAATAGTCAACCGTCAAGTCGAGATAGTAAAAAAGTTGTCGGTCATGAAGTCGAAATTGTTGGTCGTGAAGTTGAAATAGTCGATCATGAAATAGTTGGCTGTCAAGTCGAAATAGTCAGCCGTCAAGTCGAAATAGTCGACCTTCATTCAAGTTGAAAAGTTGTCGGTCGTAAAGGCGAAATTGTCGGTCATGAAGAGTCAATCAGGAAATAGTCGACCGTCAAGTCGAGATAGTCGACCGTCAAGTCGAGATAGTCGACCTTCAAGTCGAGATAGTCGACCGTCAAGTCGAGATAGTCAACAGTCAAGTCGAAATAGTCGACCGTCAAGTAAAAAAAAAGTTAGTTGAAAAAAATGAAGTTGAAATAGTTGATTGTGAAGTTGAAATAGTCGATAGTTATGTTGAAATAGTCAATTGTTAAGTTGAAATAGAGGCAGGTATGTTGGAATATTTAAAACCCTTTAAAAACAAAACAAAAGTTGAAATAGTTGATTGTTTATTTGAAATAGTCGATCGTTAAGTCGAAATAATCTTTTGTAAAGTTGAAATAGTCTTTTGTAAAGTCAAAATAGTCTTTTGTAAAGTCAAAATAGTCTATGTCGATTGTAAAGCTTGAAATATTCGATCGTTAAATCAAAATGGTCGATTGTAAAGTAAAAAAAAAAGTTGGTTGAAAAAAAAGAAGTTGAAAGAGTCGATCGTTAAGTTGAAATAGTTAATTCTTAAGTTGAAATAGTCAATTGGTAAGTTGAAATAGTCGATCGTTAAGTCAAAATAGTCGATCGTTAAGTCAAAATAGTTGATCGTGAAGTTGCGATAGATGTCCGTAAAGTTGCGACAGTTGTCCGTAAAGTTGTGATAGTCATTTGTAAGGTGAGGAAAGCTGATCTTTAAGTCAACATAGTTGATTGTTAAGTCAGAGTAGTTGATCATAAAGTCGAAAAAGTTGTTGGTAAAGTAAAAAAAAAGTGTCCAAAAAAAAGTCGGAAAAAATATTTGGTGGAAAAAAGTTGAGTAGTTAAGTCGAAAATAGTCAATCGTAAAGTCAAAAAAGTCATTCATAAGTAAAAAAAAGTGTCAAAAAAAGTTGGCTGGAAAAAAAATTGGTTGAAAAAGAAATTTGGTCAGAAAAAGAAATTTGGTCAGAAAAAGAAATTTGGTCGAAAAAAAAAGTCAGTTTATAATTTTGGTCGAAAAAAAAAGTTGGTTGAAAAAAAGTCAGTTGCAAAGTCGAAAAAGTCAGTTGCAAAGTCTGACATCTCGGGGTTCATCGACTTCTACTGCAAATCTATTTACAAACTATAATATTTTCTCTTCTAGAGGTCCCATGTTTATGCAATACAGATCAAAATGATCCTAAATACTGTGAGAATATGCCTAAATATGATTCAGAATGTACATTTTGCTTACAAAATATCTTTAAAAGTGAAGTAGCACAGTGGGGGACAGATGCTGGGCAATGGTGGGCTGTCAAGTCATACATCAAAGAGTGCCGACCTAAACACTGATTTAAACACTGCCCACGTGGAAAGTAATGGTGAATCTTCAGTATTCCATTGATTGTAAAAATCAGGTTCAGACCTATTAACAGTTATATTACATATCAATGGTCCTAACACTCTAGGATCCTCCTCTCGTAATGATCTATGAGCAACTCGGAGAACACAAGTGAACGACTGGTCAAGATCTATCCAACAGATTTATTCATGTATATGGTACAGACTCTCACTGGGATAAAAGGGGGGCGTATCCCCGTTACATAGTATCCCGGACAATAGCTTGTATAAGTAGACTTGCACAGCACTGGTAATTAGCGATTTTATAGCCCTACTAAAGAGACGCTAATTAATAACTATATAAATATAATGAGGTTATGCAATGTTACGTTATGTGTCATAACAATATCCTGTAGAAAACAATAGTTTACATCAGATGATACTCATAGGGCCCCTATAAAGATAAAGGGCCGCCAAACCTGAACACTAATAGAAACTCCAAGGGTGCGGTACCCACGAGGTCCAGTAGTGATAGCATAAAAAGCCAGCTTATACTGGCTTTTAATAATATAATGCATCTGATAGTATGACAAAAGGTGATGCTACGCTGACAAGTTCGCCAGGAACAGGTGCTGAACTGTTATGGGAAACTAATGATAATCAAAAACAGCAATATAATACATCCTATGCACCAATGTTGTATGAAATATTACATGCAAATCTCAGGAACGTGACGGGGTGGACTTATATGGAAACTCTTTGTAAATAAACATTTGCTAAAATTGTACAATTTGATCACAATTTACTTTTCTCAACAATCGTCCCTCGTGTTAAGCCTTCTTGTACCACTGATACTGCTAGTGTGCCGTCCTGTTTCCAGAGTCGGCCAAGGGTAAGGCCTCTGTTTGAAACTGTGTGATAAAAAATAATATTTCTGTGTATAGAGTTGACTGAAAAACAAAGGGGAGTAGGAGAGGGAAGAGTTATGATGATAACCCAACAGAAATGCATGAAAACCAAATTAAAGTGTTGAATTAATCCATTCTGACCAAGTGCCAGACAACGAACTCAGACAATAAGAAGTTTTGTAGCAACGATTTCAATTGTTGGTTTGTTTGAACCTTTATTTAAATCTAATAGTGGGTATATCTCACCCGTATTCCAGTCTAGTAAATCTAGGAAATTTCGTTAACTATTTCTGTATTTATTATTCTTGATGAAATAAATATGTTCTGGCCTTCCTTCGAAGTCACTATAAGATTGGCTGCATTGAATATAATCGTTTAGAATGAAACTGAAGCATATGTCTACATACCAGCCCTTGGTGCCTCACATTCGTATAGCATCCATTCGTCAGTTCTAAAAGGGGTGTGGAACCACATAGCGTGGTCCAGCGAAACCATCATGGTCGGCCTAAACTTAGGATTTATCTTCAACACGGTCCGGAGAAGTGTTAAGTCCGATAAGTAAGCAGCAATGCAGCGGTGGAGATTTTGGTCATCACCTAAAATAAAGAGATTATTTAGGAGATATCTATGGTTTTAATGAAGTTGGTGTAACAGAGAGACATGGGGTCAAATAAAAAATGTCGAGCACTGTGAATCAGTGGATCGAATAAGACCAACTATACATGGAGCTGGACTGGAAATTCCATACAATACATTAAAATCAATTAAAGGTACCATCAGATATATATTTATACTGTTGCCGGTCAAAAGTGGTCAGGGGTGCATGCTCTCAGTTGGTCAAAATGTTTATTGGTTCTATTTAATCATCTAAAATAAATAATTATCAGAATGTAGAATGTCCTTTCTAACATTTAATCAGATGAATATAAAGAGAGACCATTCACTATTTTCTTGATTCGTTTCCACCGTAAGTTAATCTCTTACCTATATCCCCCTTAGCTTTAACCCAGTAGAGTAAACGAGGACTAGGGTCGGGTGAAGCAAGGAAATATGCTTCAGGGTCAACAGGCCTCAACTCTATGGGAACCTCGTGGGCAAGGGTAAATTTGATCCGCTTCCTAAGTTGTTCTGAAATATCGTCTCTCCTAGAAAAAAAACCCGTTGATTTATGATTTGTTTCTGTTCTATAAATGCACAGCTTTGTGACAATATTATATCTGAAATTTCATTGAGATTATTAATAGAGATTTATTTCTCAGGATGGAATATCAAGTCTGACGTCATTGAACGACTCACTTCCCGGTATATATAACTAAATCAGGGATAACTTTAAGAATCTCCTCGCCTCCTTATTATAACGAGGGCTCGCTATTGTCACCATAACCGTTAATAGCGATTACGATAAGTCATATTTGTATAGTGTTACGACTATCATTATGTGAATGTGGATAGATTTGCAACAGTGCTCTGTCTGTGAGAAGAAAACTTGCGAATAATATACGAGAATAGCATAGAAAATAAAAGATATACATACGAAAGCATTTCTTTTAGGAGCTCTGGAATACTGCGAACACTCTCGGGTGGCGGAACCTGGGGCATGGTGTACTGATGGTCGATGGCGGCCTCTTCATGCTTGTGATAGGAAACCTGCATGGTGAGAATAGCTTCACCATTCTGTACAGCTTTGACAGAGCGCGTGGAAAAACTTCTTCCATTCCTGACTCTATCGACATGATAGAGGATGGGATGTGTTGGTTGACCTTAGGTAGAAAAATGGCAAACACGTCAACGTCTTAATTAAGTTAGATGTGTGTGATTTGTCTATACTCTCATCTAGACCAGCAATATACAATACTTTTTTTCATCAGCGGCTTCAAAATCAGTAGTAATTTTGAAACAAAATGATACAAAAATATAAAGAATCATATCCCGTGCAGTATCCAATACTGACCAATATCTGTGATGCTAAAACAAGTATCATAAACAGCATTTAATATGTTTTCACCACATGCGCATAAATTGTTTATTTGTATGATGATTGATTGCATGACCATGTCATATATATATATATTACCGGCTCGTATGAAGTAGCAGTGTATGCTGTGGACTTCGACCCCATCTGGTTTGGTGTGACCTGCAGCTACTAGGGCCTGTCCTACAACCTGACCCCCAAATACACCTCGCCCTCCAACTGGCTTCCATAGGTTTACCGCATTAGCTCTGTAAATATTAATATTTGTTTTAATTGTATCAGTTATATTCATGGTTCCATAAACGTTAGACAGTTAGCAAGCTATGCTCAAAGGAATTATCGACTGTCACGCTCACAAGTCACATCGATGTAATACATGCAAATTGCATGTCTATTGCCAATGGTAGCATAACTGATAAAAGCTAGGAAACTTTAAAATAGAAGTAAAAGCCTAAATGGATGATGTTCATGCTCTTGAGAGTTGAGTTGACATCATATATGACCCATGTGACCAGTCACTGATACTAGTGATAGTAATATGACATAGAATGCGAGCCATGACATGAATTTAAGCGACCACTAAAATAGTGATTTACCGTAGTAATACTACTATAAGTCTTACTAACTGCACTAAATGAAATCGGGCCAGTCTGAGTCATGCTCTAACTAAGGTCTGCTCAGTCTATATAATATTAATAGCTCTTTGATAGAACTTCAATCAAGTAGAAGACAGTCACTCTTTACTTTACTTTTGTCTTTAGGGAACTCCGAGTCGGCCGATTAAATAAATAACATTATAAGATAATACAAGTTCTATTTACCTGAAAAGATCTCTATCTATCTGCTCCAATCGTAGAACAGTTTCAGCTAAGCTGCCAATTTCTATTACTCGATTTTCCCCCATGACTTAGCTATGACTTTTGGCCTTCCATTCAACGATCACGCCTGACACGCCCGATACCGACATCAACAAATAATGAATACCCAAACATGATACCGTGCATGAAAAGTCCGGCACAAATGAAGCCTATTATACATACTTATAATTAATATAATACTTTAAAGCGTTATAGAATTGATTCACTAATATAATTATAATCAATGTCTAAGAAACTAAAACGCAATAACTCATTTTATTAAAGAAAATCCTCAAAATGTGTATTCAGCACTAATCTACGAACGGAGCATGACTCCCCCGAGTCTCGCGATACCTTAGCGCGCGCGAGCTGAGTTTAGGGAGGCCGCTAAGTTCAAACGCCAACTTTGAGACTGCTTTTAGTTCTTCATATGTTTGTGAGTTAACGTAGGGTATAACAAGTTTAGTGAACTCAAAGAAGCAAGATAAATATGGAACATGTGTCCGAACTTATGGAAGCTTTACCAGATCGACGAAAGTTGAGTAGTCACATGGATGGTTGTGGTGATTCCTCCGATGGCAATGCCTCGAAACCACTGTCACAGACAATCCACGTTGAAGTTTCTCAAGCTCCCTGCAGGTATGTAGGCCTACAATTATAGCAATAATATAGGGCGGCTTTTATTTTGGTCTCCTGGCTACATCCTGGCTTTACTTAACAAAACCCGAATAAAAATCCAAAGTAATGGAACTAAATAGGGCGATTAGGTCTATAGTTATAGATCTACATCATTGACTTGTCATTATTTTAATTTTTATACTATTTTTATTTATTTTAGGCCTATAATATTTTTTTTATTTTAGGCCCTATAGGCCTACTATTTTTATACATGCTTACATCGATTATAAAAATACCTGTACTAATTTGAGGTAGCCAGGGTGCCTATCTCCGCGCAGGAATTACAGGGTTAGATATTCTAACTAATTTGAGGAAAAAAAACAATTACGGTACCGTACCGTAACATAAAAATAAAACATCCATTTTAAGAGTCTAGTTCTTTAGATTTCTGATGGGAGTAATGCACATGCCAAAAAGAAAACGAAAAGATTAGGCCTAGGCTAGCTAACCTCATTCAGTTATGCCTTATAGCCCGCCTTATAGTTATATAGGTATCCAGTCAAAACGTCCCCTTCCAAGTTATGGCGATGATATATTTTCTAAGATCTATATGAATAATCGTTTGACGTTAATCATAAAGCCTATAATTAATAATTATGTAGGACCTACCACTACTGGTACCGGTATCCTAAATCAAGTCTATGAGTATGAAAAGTATAATTTTCTCACCCGATCATTTTATGCCCCCTTAATTTACAAGCGCATTCCCCATGACCCTGGTCCTGATAATATCAATATAGTGAGTTATACCGTCTAATTATGTTTTAACTGTTGTCCCTATTAATACTATGACTTTATGGCAGTGAATCTATATCCTAGACCTAATTCATCACTTACCCTTTTGGTTTTTCAGTACGTTAAGGAAGAGCATAATAAAGGAGCATGTGCTCAAACTATTGGAGTCTCGTCCTGTCTTCTATGGCGATTTCACCATCAACGAGTTTAATGATCCTCTACTCGCCGAGAACGTCTCCTCCGTGGCAGTAACGGATACAGAATTACTCAACCTAGAGAACGAAGTCAGTGCGGTATCTTATTCTTAATTGTACGAAAAATAAAAATGTGGTTTGTTTAAATTCTTCGTTTGATTTATTTTCTATATATTATTCTATTTAATACAGACGTTATATGTCAAAAAAGCAAATTTACCTCTAAGACTAAGGCCCTATCCAGAAACTTTCTTCTCTATGGATTGGGGTGGTCATTTTTTTCATCTCAAGTCCCAGAATAGTATTCATACCAGGACTGTTACTTCCAAACTATGTGGCACTATAGTGTATTGTCATCAGCTCCTACAATATTTCAAACACTTTGCAAATCAAATCAATACCAGTGCTATAGGGGCATTGATGATTAAATGTAGGCCTACCATTGCAAGAATATAGGCCTATTATAATTGAAGAAATTTCGAGAAGTAGCCTACCGTACTGTGAACCTATTGTTTAAATTAGTGAAAAAATAATACATACCCCTCACCACAAACATATAAGTTTATTTTCCCTCGTGGGTTCAGGCTATCGATCTGTCAAATTTCGCCATTCAAATCAACATCTTCCAACTGCACGATGACGGACCCGCCATAGAGGAGCTGGATGAAGGGGAGGAGGATCTGGCGGCCGCCAACCATTGGCTCCTGCCCTCACGTGACTTCCACGGCCTCTGGGAAAGCCTTGTGTTCGATAGAGACATTAAGTCTCAGGTGAGATGAAATATTTTCCAATCAATCTTAGGCACACGTAGGAAGAACTAAATATTATCATAAAATATATGTACTACCGGTCAATTTAAAGGCAAGATAAAGAATTCAAATCAATATCTGCTGGACAAATATGATGTAGTAAAAGAATCTTCCACTGTCTCTTTACACGAGTTCCCCAAAGAAAATCTAATTTTGTATTCTCTGTGTAGGCCGGTTTAGAACACCCACCCCCATAAAAGTCAGTTAAACCTTTTTCATTCTTTTTCACCAAGTCACAGTTAGAGTGTAGGCTATATGTAATGTAATATCATTGATAACACTGAACAACTGACAAAAGGGGAAAATCTTAGTGCTGACAGTCACAAAATTACAAAAAATACCGGGCCACTACGTATGTTTGATAATATTTATTTAAAACTGGGAGAATAATTTTAATATTGGGAGCGCTAAAAAAGGTCAAGACGATGTTATTTGCCCTGCAGAGACTATCCTCAATATACATTTATGTCCATCTATGTTTCTGTCTTTTAAATTTGTCGTTTTGCTATGACATTTCAGCTGTTACAATACGCAAGGACGACATTAATATTTTCGGATAAAAATGTTGACAGCAATGTCATATCATGGAATCGTGTGATACTTCTTCATGGTAAGTCTGCTTATATAACTATCATTATAAAATCACTTACGTTTAGTCGACAGTTAGTACATGCTATCTTTTACATATAACTGTTCCAAATAGAGATTCAGAACCATTTAATCATTTTGAAAGAAGTGGAATATTAAAAAAGATCTTGTCTTAGTATTTTATAACGTTCCTTTGTATAAATCCCTTATAAAATATTTTAAGCTTTACTTAGTATAAACGTTTCCCTCATATACCTCTAATGCCATTCAGGACCCCCAGGGACTGGTAAAACATCGCTCTGTAAAGCGCTAGCACACAAATTATCCATCGTGATGTCCGACAGGTATAGTTATGGTCAGCTTATAGAGATCAACAGTCACAGCCTATTCTCCAAATGGTTTTCTGAGGTGAGACATTCATGACATTCTTTGTAAAAAAACTATAATAACAAATTATATGTTCATGGATCGTGAAGTCCACGTGGAAAAATAATTTTGCTAAATATTTTCCCCACACTTACTAAGTTGATATCTAGTACTAGTAAGTAATAACCTTTTATTCCCATTTGATTTTTACCTGGCTTCACTACTAGCACTGAAGATTACTATAACGTTGACCTTGTTTTTAATTTTTGTATTGAATTTTTACTTGGATTAAGATATATATTAATATTCTATAGTTTATACTTTATATTTCTATATTTTATATGTATTTCTACAGTATACTTTCTGCCATGCATAGAATTTATCTTTCACTCAATGTTTTTCAGTATAATTTACTTTTGTAAGCCATGTATTAAATTAATATTCATTATTACCAATATAATTACATCGGCTGATGAATATGATTTAATTTTCAGAGTGGGAAACTAGTGATGAAAATGTTCCAAAAAATTCAAGAGCTGGTCGATGATCGAGATGCCCTTATTTGTGTTCTCATTGATGAGGTGAGTGTCTCTTAGTTTCACCTCTTGATCTCTGCTCTAGACGGCGACTCCACAAACTCATTTATTTTTACTAACTTTTACCTTTGCCTGGCTATCATCTTGAAGAATTCAGGGTCATTCTCCGATAAATATTTAGGGTCAGCAGTTGAGCGAGAAATGAATCAACGCAACACACAGAGATGTATGTTTCAAAGCAAGAACCGAACCAAGTACAATGAGGCTGGAGAAATAGAAAGAGGTTCATGAGTGTGTGGCGGGAAGAAAGGTGTCTAGGCTTCTGAGTCGGTAGGGGGCGTGGCAGATGTATTTCTGAATAAGACTTTCGATAAACATTCAAACACTAAGTATATGTCTGAATTGTACAATCTCATGCCAATGTTATGTCAGGGGTACCGGTCGGAGGGTTACTCGATTACGTAACTATGACAAAACATTGAGAGCCCCACCCCCAGCATGGGCAGAGTTCTCTCAGAAATAAATTACTTCTAAACTGGAAGTCTAAGCATCCACACATGTTTTTCATCACCTCCACATTATATGGGTGAAATCGCCAGAAAACGCACGATTTGCCTTCACCAATCCTTTCAAATAACCCAAATTTCAGACAAAAATGATGTTCAAAATACAGTTTAATATAACCAAATAGATTGTTGGAATCAAGTCAATACCAAATATGCTAAGATATACCTAGTATTGACCATTTTACAGTGTAATGTAGCAGAATTTACTAAATGTATCTATCTGAAGATTGTACATTTTCTGACGATCTGACCCATATACTAAAGACCAGACAGTTTTCAATATATCCTCCGACTTACCACTGGTGGAAAAATGCCACCCAGGCTCCCGCAAAGCTTCCCTGACATTGGTATCTCCCCTGGCTCAAACTGGTTTCAGCTATTTCCGTATGTCAGGCCGGATTTCAGTAGATGTTCTGCAGTCATACTGCCAGTCAGTCAGGGGCATTGGCGTACACGTTTTCTTAAATGAAAAAGTTGGTAATTCTCACGAACGATTATCTGGAATCATTCTAACCCCGATCTGTTTTGTTATCGAACAGCAATGATGATTCATTTTGAAATTTCAAAAAATATTTTGTTGGTTTCTTGTACAGGTTGAAAGTTTGACTGCTGCTAGGAAATCCGCCATGGCCGGCACTGAACCTTCAGATGCTATTCGGGTTGTCAATGCTCTTCTTACACAAATCGACCAAATCAAGAGGTAAATTGCCTGCTTTATGTTTTGCTTTATTTGCTTAGACTCTAGGGGCCAAGGTTTAGTGCCAGAAATGTGCAATTAATTTGTTTTGTGAAATATTACTATCGTAATTTAGATTTAGAGGTGTTCAGCGCCCCCCCCCCCCCCCCGACCCCCGACCCCCGATTCAGATTTGCAACCCTATGTGTTGCTCATAAAAATCTAAATTTTAATTCAACTTCCCACGGTAAGTCTCTAAAAATTATAAAATACTTGACCTAGGGTGCTCTAAGACAATTGTACACGACGGACCATAGATAGGGTTAGGGCAGAACTAAGTGTTTGCCTGTACAATATGTAAAGCTCAATTTGGGTACTGTATATATAGATGTCTTGGATTTTTAATATACTTCACATGCTTCGTCTGGAACCACCAACATACGGTATTTTAAAATTCGAATAATTCGAATACCTCGGAAATGTATGCGATAACTAACGATGCATGACCATAAATGTATACGTCTGAGCTATTTGATATGGGCCCCCTAAAATATGTTGCCTTCCGAAATTTTGAAATATGTTTTTTGTCTCTCAAAATGTATGAAAAATGCATTGAAATTTCGAATAGTAAAAAACGCATAACTTAATTAGGAATTCTTTCTCATTATCTAGGAATCCTAATGTAGTTATCTTAACTACATCCAATATAACAGGTGCCATCGATTTGGCATTTGTTGACCGAGCCGATATCAAACAATTTATAGGACTACCTTCTCCAGCAGCCATCTACAAAATCTACCATTCCTGTCTCACTGAACTTATGCGGGTAAGCTTTATTAACTACAATATGCATATAATTATGGATGAAGTCTCCAGAAAACGCACAACCCGCCTTCGCCAATCCTCCCAAATTTAAAACAAATTTGGTATTCCAACTACAATCTAATACAACAACCAATTAATATTTTAAATCAACACAATGCCAAAGATACTCAGACATACCTAGCATTTATTTGCCTAATCTAGCAGAGTTTGCTAATATGTAGAACTGCCGATTGTACATTTTTTGACGACCTGACTGTATGACTAGATCGCGTGTTTGTTTAACGTGGTTAAAGCATCCAGAGACGGGTTCAGCTTTGTAAACAAACTATTAAACAATGTCGCAACACTTATTCATAGATAGAATACTATGCAGGGAAATCGTAACTAACAACAATAACTATACTCGTGTTAATGTACAATACACGTTGATATCGTCAATAAAGTTCATTTTACAGTTACGACTTACGTACTTACAAAGTTTACTTTATCTGAATTCATATGTTACACTTTGTTTCCAATCTAGCACATCAATCTGTTAGAATACTCTAATTGTTATCATACAATTTGAATTTGGCTGCGAATGTGATTTTTTTTAGATCAACAATTTCTGTCTGAACCTATTGGTTTCACCTTGATATCAAATATATACAACCTTTAGCCTGGCATATATTTTCTTGATGACATTCCAGGAACATGAGGCTAAATATACATATTGACATGTACAGCTTTATATAATCATACGGCTTTGGTCCTGGGTAAGACCATAAAGTGCCTTTCTGTCTCTTTTTCTCTCTCTCTCTCTACCTCCTTCTCTATCTCTATTTCCTGGGTATGATCATAAACTGCCTCCCTCTCAACTCCCCTGCCCTTGATATAACCTTTCAATGTGTTGATAAGGGCACAAAGCAAACAATCTCACTCACTCCTAATCATACGGCTAATTGACTATACCAATAAAGGGACTTCCATACCCGTGTTTAATACCTGTTACCTGCAGTAAATACAGCAGCTTGTACTTAAGTTGCCCTCGTTTCTCAACAGATGGCACACGTGGCAATAAATATTGATAATTACTTTTTCAGTGCGGTATCATCAGCCCATCCGAATCCCTCTTTGATCTCAAAACACTAGAACTAATGCGGTTCACTGAAAATGCTGCTACACGACTTAGTCTCCGACTGAAAGAAATAGCTATGTAAGTTAATTTCACCAATTTCCGTGAATACAACTTAATAATTGATGATAATGATTGCTGTAATCTTTGCTGTTTATTAAATTTAATAAAAAAAATATCAAAATCGATCCTTTGGTCATATGCTCATCAAGGATGTCTATTAAACATATCTGGTTAACTAATATATCTAGCTGTTCATTTTTTGTTTCTTTCCTAAGAATAATTTAACGAATTTCTTAATTCAATATCTTAAAATGTGTGCATTGAATAACTGGAATTTCTTTACTTAGCCAACCATTGGTCATTCAACCGTAACAACAACAATAAAAATAACAACGTTGGGTTGGGTTGGGTTCCTGATAAACCCATAAAATGGATGTATCCAAACTATTTCGGCTGAGCGTCATTATTGTTGTATTGCATTACTTTATTGGGCATACCTATGTTCTCTTTTCAGTTCTAGTCAAGGATTGAGCGGAAGAACGCTTAGGAAGATACCTTTTATCGCTCATGCTATTTATATTAAGGTAATTAAACTCATGAATCCATTTCTGTTTAAATGGTTAGCATCGAATTACAAAATATAAATTTGCCTGTTTTCTCATTGTCATATCAATGAATATCTATTTTGACTGCAATCCAAATTTAGTAATATTGTAGATGTTTCATCATAACTTTTATATAAATATATCATAAATACAAACCTGGTCTACGTTTGCCTTCCTTCTTTGAATTCTCCTCTTGTATCTTTTAAAACATTGGCTAAACAAACCTTTAAAATCATTCATAATATTAGTTTGAATAGTGTTTTATCTTAATGTCTAGTTTATCTCAATTGAATTTGTATCGGGCATTACCAGACTCAAATCAATTTTCTCCTACCCTTTGGCCCGTCGTATTTCCTAACGCTCTTTTCATATTTTTCATTTATTGAAGAGCTCTTCAGCTAATCTGGAAACTTATTTGAATGCTCTCGCTATGGCCGTGCAAAGACAATTTGAAGAAAGAGCAGAGCTGAGTAATTCGTGACGGACTCAAGTCCCAGAGGGATAAATAATTGATGGACTTATAGTGGATTTCTATGAAAGATGCACGCTTCAAAGTGTCATATTACTGCTTCTACTCGCCGAGTTATTATACTTTCATGTCTCAAACTTGGAACCATGTCTCCTTAATATATTTTGTAATAGATTAACCTTTGTGGGATTATTGTGGGATTTTAAACAGCCTGTCCAACCCTCCCACATGGAAATCATATTTGTATAACAACAATCAGAGATATTCAGCGTTGTAATCAACTCTTTACAACCCGACCTGGGATATTCATCGACTTGGAATTAGCTTTCCTTCTAACATGCTGGAAATTACTATTATCTCTTAGTTCTTTTCCGATATAGGGAACGCCGGGTGTCAGGCAGTACAATGTGCTAGCTTTAGGCCCAGAGGCATGATAATAGGGAGATTTAGCAACCACAACGCACCAACACAAGACTGACGCATTCACTAACTTTTAGTACATTATTACCGTTGTTGGGATATCTCGAGAGGCCTGCATTGCAGATGCCCTCGGCCTAGCGCTTCTCGAGATATCCCCGTAGCGGTAGTAATGTACTTAAAGTTAGTGGATGCGTTAGCGTTGGGTTGGTGCGTTGTGGTTGCTAAATCTCCCTAATGCTGTGGGTTCGAACCCTGGTGCGGGTGCAATTTCTCTCCATTCCCCCCAGTTACTAGTGGAGGACCAGCTGTATGAGCTGAACTAGTACTGGTAAAAATGTTTAAAAATAATTTTTACACGTCAACCTTACGGTGTGTGAAAATAAAGAAAGATCCCATCTAGAGTCTTATTATAATTTAGTTTTTTTTTAAAAAAAAAATATCGCCGGCTTGGGATTAACTTCCCTTCTAACATTCTGTAAATTTTTATAATCTCTGATTCTTTTCCCATATATCTTCAAACTATACATTTAGAAATAGATAGTGATACTTTTAATCATGGTATCTATTTCTGTATCTTGTGCCTAGGAACTTCTCCAGATTATTTACCACATTACCGAAATTAGAAATGTTAACGATTATTCATATGTACCTGTAATAACATAATTATATAAATCATAAGTATAATAATTATATTCGATTTGGATGGTTGGATAGAGTTTATCCGGATAACATGTTTTATTGCTCATAATCCTTCCTCAAAGAATCCCTTGTTACTTGGACATATCGTCCAGAAATATAGCTCGTTAACTTTGATTTTGCATTTATATATTTATAGCAATGGTGTTGCTTTCAAAGCCCTCAATTTTCATTCACATTTGTAATTTAACCAGAAGTGCTTAATATTTTGTTGCAGTGATCAGCATTCAAACTTATTTTTATAAGACATAGGCAGCGTTACCAGTGAAGATCTCTTACTTAGATGAATAGCAGATAAACATAATAATGCAAATGATGTCAATCACAATCTGTATTTCATCCCATTAAAACTTGGCAAATAAACAAATCTAGCGATCTAAAGTGGATTGACTAAGAAGACTATGATTTTGTGATTGTATTGTATTAAAATTCCAACATTCCATCAAAAAGATATTTTATTCGCTTAAAAGCCCGGATACCATTGGTGTATTAACGGTCTCCGCAGGGCCTGGAAAAGCCTTGAATTTGGAAAAATAAATTCAAGGCCTGGAAAATGGGTATTTTGGTCGAAGGGCCCGGAAAATCGCCATATAGACCTTGAATCCTGTTGGAATCTATTAAATGGCCTTAAATGTTATTTGTAGTTTTATTTTCTTACTGTACTGTACTCTAACACCATACACTGGGTAACATGGACATAATTCCAGATGAAATGAAAAGACAATTGTGGTAGACATGTGACTATTTTACCAACTAGACAGAACTTATCGAAAAGCTGTGTGACCTATCCCATTACAACAGAGTAACAATTAACAGAATATATTCCCAGCCTCCTAATAAATCTACGTCTGTCCCATGTAATGACGTGATTCCACAGAAGGTAATTGGAATGTCCCTTTTCCAACAGAATGTATTGATGTAAACGATGAAAATGGAAATAAAACTATTAGAATACAATTAGAACTTCACCTTCAGAAACAGCTCTATGTAGCAGATTTGTATAGCCCCAAGCCCTACCCCCGTGAGGAGTGGCTTGCCCAGGATCTACCTGGGCCTACTTGGTCACCAAACCTTTAACATCTGACGTTAAGGCAGCTACTAGCTGATCGATACCTTGAAGAAAAAGTACGAGAACCTGTGTGTTATTAAATACAATATTAAATACAATAATATGGAAAAGGCAACTGGGAGAAAGGAAAGTTTTAACATCGACGTAAATGCAAATGATTGATCACGTGAATTTAATTATACATGACTAGCAAAGTACCCGTCCTCTGGACGGTTAGCCTCTTCCTCTCACTCTCCCCTCCTCTCTCCCTGCCTCTCCTTTTCTCTCCTCCTGTCCCTACCCTCCTCTCCCCTGCCCTATTCTATCTCCCCCCTCTTCTCTCTGTATCCTCTTCTCCCTCTCCCTATCCGATTTCCCCCATTCTCTCCCATCCTCTCCCTCCCGTCTTTTTCTCTCCCCCTCTTCTCTCTATCCTCTTAATTCTTCCTCTCCCTATCTGGTTTCTCTCACCCTCTTTCTCTGCTTCTTCGCTTTCCCCCTCCCCCTCAGCCTCTTTTTTTTCCCTAGCTCTCCCCCTCCCCTCTGATCTCTCTCCCTCTCTCCGTGCTGCTAGGGACCCTTGAAAGACGCGTTGCTACGGAATCCTGTGTTGCCATGGGTGGTGGGACATAGAGGCGTGAGTCAATCTCTTCTAGTTTCCAACAAGGGCTTTCCTAGGCTATTAATAGTGTGTGGAGATCCCAATTTTGAACAAAGGCTTCAAAATCAGATTTTCACCCCAGATACCTTCACAAAACATATAATGTCCTCTGGAAAGGGTCAACGGATCTGTACAGAGCAGAAAAAAAGCAGGCGACATCCCAGACTCCCAGAACATGCATGACAAAAAATCACCGGTTCACGTTTATTATACAGATGTCATTAAATCCAATATGCATAATGCTAACTAATATCTGCTAATGCATCAATTCATACCCCTTTATTCCATGATTTGGCCATGAGTGGACAATATAATCGATATACTCGCCGCTAACAAGGTGTACAATATAAACTCCCTGTATTGTACAGTGATGCCACAACCATTCAAGACTATTAGTTCAATAAAAGAGATTAAAATGAACTAAGAATAAGGTGAGAATTATGGAATAAAAGCAAGAATAGCACAGTATCGCGTCTTCGGTGACCTATGTTCACCTTGTATGGCCGAAAAAACTCAGCCTACTGCCTTGTTGTTTTCGGTCATATTTGGTGAATATAGTCCACCTCATACACGATACTATGCTATTCTTGCTATAATATCTTTCTTGACCACTACAGTTTTCTACTATACAGTTTATACAGCGGTGGATGGTTGTATATTGCACCAACCACGGCAGCCATCATACTTTCGGTGACCTATATACACCAAGCAGTGTTCCTGTCTGCCTTTGGTGTTGGTTGACGGGTCCTAACATGGTCCAAAAATAATGGGTGTATGGTGCAAACAAAGGTAGTCGGGCTGCTTTTCTGAAAGTAGAGAAATAACAAAAAGTGTATTTTATGGGTCTGTGGCCTAAAAGTTTGGTTCTTCTTGCTTGTATATGGCTGGATGTATGGAATTTTGGCAAGCAGTTTTGCTATGATGGGGTAGCCCTTTCTGCTTGAGAGTTGAGGATAGCTTGTGCCTTGAGTCATGTCATGGACTGAGTCCATACGTTGTTGGTGAGATGTGGTGGTGGCCCCACATTGGGTTAGGAAATGAACTGGGAAGTATTCTGTAAGGTCCGGATGTATTGTTCTTGTCTGAGGTTGAAAGGGATAGAGTTGGCTTCTACCATGATGGAGTTATGGCTACTGGTATAGACCGAGGCTTGACATTTTTCTAATCCTAGTCATATCCAGTTGTTTTTGGTCTGACCTTTTTGTGTAATTTAAATGGCATAGACCTGTGTACCTATTGGTTTCTTATTTTCTATCGTATATAATTGTCTCTTTGTTATATTACCAGTTTCTATTTGTTATCTTACCAGTTTCTGATGTGTGTAGCATTATCAACCTATTGTATACTCTGCATCGGGGTTTTTGGAATCATTTCCAACGTAATTTTGAGAATATGTGTACACTTTTTCTAACCTTTTGTAATCTAGCCGACAGCCTTGACTGAGAAAAATGTATAATTCACAATGTCTTTGCTGAATAAAGATCTTTAAATACAATATAATTGTTGATATATTGAATAAAAACCCGGTGTTGAGGGAAAAATAATCTCTATATGATGTTAGTCATAGGCTGTAACGCCGCAACGCCGCCAAACAGACTATGGGTGAATTAACTTACCTGAGAAGGCCTACAGAGCTCAAACAGCTTTGCGCAGTGGTTTCGCAACTCGTATACACATGTATAGCTCAAAGAGAGAAAATAAGGTTTGCAATGCTGTTCCAAATTCATTGGTAGGCCTATATGATTGTTTTGTTAACATTTAAATGATAGGTATATTATGGTTTGTATAAGCAGCAATGTTGAAAATTCATAGCGTTGACATTTATCAGTTTTTTCGAAATCAGTATTTAGGTATTATAACTTGATATTATGATTATAATAATGTCTTGAGGTTATAATAATTATGGTACAACTGTCGGGAACAATGAAGTTTTTCTGTATGAGAAATTTGGTACACAACTGTGTATGCCTAGGTTTGTTAGATTTGATTTTCCCCATAGAGATTAAGCCTGAAGTTATATTAATGCTGACGGTCAAAACGATATATTTTCATTTTTTAATGATGAAATGATGATATTTTATGAATTGTCATATGGTTGATGGTACTTTCTCTCTCTCCCCTCTCTAATAAGTTTTTTTATTCCAAATGTTTGAACTTATTTATTTATACTACATTTTACATCGAAATCTATGGAGTTATACTAGTACTTGTACTTATACTTGTATTTATATTTATATTCTAAAAAAAATATACAATGGGTCAGGTCGCCTAGAAATGTACAATGGCTGTCAGACTGGCAAATCAAAAACATTGATAAATTAATGTTTCCTGATCTTAATTCATACGGGACATCTTGTGGACATACAGTGGATATAAATGATACCAAAATAGTATGAGTGGTTTATGTTTTTTTCGGGCAGTATTAAAAGGTAAATGAGGTCTTTAAGCTTTAATTAAAAATAAAAGCTCTCCATACATGTGTAGTGATATTGAATACTATACTTCTATGTCATTGTATTTCATACCATTGGTGCTGGTGATTAGTTCCGCTGATTAACACCAGAGATGTTACTGTTGCTGTACTGCTTAGCCAGTTGCTACTATATCTGATCAATCTACATCATCAATGTAGTTATTACCTATCAAGACTTAGAGGTAGGGAGTTCAATACTATTTACCACAATGTGTCAATATGTGTCTTTGTGATTCATTTTCATGCCTCAACTTGTACTATTTCATGATAGCTCTGTGTATGTATGCTATCTGTTTCATTAAACACCTTAAACTCTTAGGGAGCTAAATAACCCTAGGAGTTTAGTTTCAGGCAAGAGGTTGGCGGAGGGTTGAGAAAATAAACCTAAATATAATAAAGATTGGTTGTGCTAAAAACACTTGTGCTCTGGTTGTTTCTTCTCAGGATTTGCTGAGAAGATAGGATGTTGATACCCATTATGTCAATCATCTTTATCGTTTAAATCCAACATAAATGTGTTAGCTGATTGTGGGATGTGTGAGGTAACAATCAGTGTGAAATCATCTGTCTGATCAGTTCGCATGTTTTCAGAAGGCTTATCTACTCCACCCATTTCTCACATCCATCATACACCACTCCACCCTGTCCCCTCTGGTTATTACATAATAAGACAAACCAGGCCTGCCCCTAACCCAGTCATGGTTGGTTGCCCACTCCCTCCCTAGCCTTCCATCCATTACCCCCATCTCTCTTTCTCTCTCTCACTCTGAGTGCTGTTTTAGTGAATTCTATTAATTTTAGAGAGATGCACCTGTAAAACCCAAAATCATAATTACTTTAACAGACCTTTTACTGACCTCAGGAGCCCTGTATATGACAGTATACACCCTGTATTTGATAGTAAATATTCTGCATTTTCAGTTTAAGAAAGACTTAATTTCAGTAACTATGATTTTACATCGCGCACAAATAATTGATCCTAAGAAGTGGTTTCCTTTGGAAACGTAGGGTATAAACATTAAGTTAAACTGATTATAAAGTTAAATAGAAAAATAGTTGATTAAATCATTGATTATCTTAATAATTAGTAAACTTATAACTTGTTCTTTGCTAGGTCCAAACCTGGGTTGTGTTGGAAGAACACTACACATGTAATGATAAAAGGCAAAATGTCATCAGTAGTATAACATATAGATCTATATGCGTCAGAGCAAGTTTTATCACCCAGTAAAATATCTGATAAAGTTTATGGTCATGGACACTCCCCTTATATCATATATATATATGTGTATTTCACGTCTTAATCTTGGTTAATGTTTAAAAAATATTTACTGTATGCATAACAATAAGCTTTAAATACATTCGTCCTCTATGCACTAATGCGTTAAGGGAGCATCCAGAGTGATATCTTCACCTACAGCCCCTTAAAAATTCCTTCTCATCCAATACAGCTTTTTAAAAAGGGCCATAGGGTCAGGGCCAGGGCTACATATTTCAAGTTATACTCTGATTAGTGTGGAAATGACAAGAAAATATGATAGAAAAAAATGAAAATACTAAGTTCATATGGGCAGGTACCAGAATCCAGAGTTTCTTTTCATGTGAAACATTAATGACCTTTAAATCACATAAACACCTACTTTTCTATTTAAAGCAATACAATAACAGGGGAAACTGATGTGACAAAAATGAATTTTTAGCACGTTTTTTTAATGCTGGAATCACTTTTGGGGCAAGTAAGAAATATTATGGTGGGATTCGGAGGCGTTTGATGCATGTTTTCTATGTCTAAATGACAGAAAATTAGAAAATCATTGAATTATGTCCTATCCGTGATCTTAATAAATGCCATTTTTCGAAGATGGAACAAATTATTAGGTCAAGGTCAAGTTCAAGAGGAGAATGCCTATACATGGATATATATTGACCGAAATTTAATTTGCCCCGAATTATTTTAATTATTTCAATTAAGCCCCGAAATGAGGGTATAGAGGAATTCAGCTAATGTCCAAACAGTGATCCGCATAATTACTTTAATTACATTAGTTTAATCTCTAAAAGCATGATTTGATAAGAACTTCACAATATCAACACTGTTTATGAGTATTCATCAAACAACCAATATCTATGGATGATGTTTATCCAGTAATTAGATTGTGCTAATATACAGCAAAAGGGCCTTTCTAAGATGTTTGGATCTGGACAAAAGGGCTTGGAATTTCAAGAATATAATACCAGGTTTATTAATTTTTGTAAATCACACCAACCTTCTAACATCTGTGCTGCTTTCTGAACTCAATACTGGTGCATTTTAGGTCTGACTTTTTACATTTACATTGACCCTGGCAGCCTTTGATGCAACCACAATTAATTCCCAACAGCCTTTACCAGCAGATGGAAGTGTCATCAATCTGGGATTCCAGAAGTGATGTAGTTGGATTCAAAATCCATGCAAATTCTTCTGGACTTGGTAACAGTGGTGATTTGCACAGAGCTTTCCCCCACATATGGCCTGCCTGGTAGCCTACTACAGGTGCTGAGCTAGTAGTATGTTCTCAATCTCCCTGTCTTTCTGAGTGAATAGGATCTCCCTTTCCTTCTTCACACTCCTCTCACAATGCCCACACTCATACATTATCACTACTAATTCTCAATTGTGGGAAGAACATGTATGACATCCTTGCTGGGGTCTATCAGCCAGTGTACTCAGAGCTTGGGTGGCATCATTGAAGGCATTCCATGCAGTCCAGGCTGTATGTTTGCCTCGCCCAGCAAATGAAGATATTACATCAAACCCAACCAGAGCATGATATGCTGGAAGTGCCTTGCACTTATCATCACCTAGAGCATTTACCATTGATGTGGCATCAAGGCAGCAGAATGTGGTCCCTGCACTAAAGGCCAACCATAGACATTCACAACCAATCTTCATTGCAAGACTTATGCTAAGAATTACAACATCTGTATCTACAGTTCTCAAAAGAATTTTCTTTATTATACCTTTGGTGGAGTTGGTATGATACTCCCATAGCCTTAAGCACTGAGCCTTGTATTGAAAAATGCGGACAATAAAGAGCCTGTCCTGCCACATTTTGTTCATATTGCCCGCATTTAGAAAAAATAGTCCCAATCGTAATTACTTTTATTTAGATAATTCTATTGGCCGAAGATACACATAGGCCTAATGTGGAATGCTAAAATTTTGAAGTGGCTAAGATAGTTAATAACACACGTTGGGGAGTATTCAAGGATTGCCTTGAAAATGCCCCCAACAACTAAAACAAAGCTCCATAGTCGAATCATAATCTTTTTTACTTTTAGCCCTCCTATTTGCTTTGAAAATAGGACCTTTTGTAACTGATGTTACTTATGAATCTAGTCCAGAACAGTGAAAAGAGTCACTTCAATGGTCTTCAATGTTGAATTACATACTATTATGTACCATGAACATGCTTTCTAGGAAATGGGCAAAAATAGTATTTCAATCAGCCATTTTGGATCGTAGAACCATTTGGCAGCCATCTTGGAAATTCTAAATGTTGATGCATATCACCAAAATTGTGATTATTAAAGAAATATTACATTTTAGTACATAAAAGATAGATTTTATCCAGAAAATATGCATAAAATAAGTCATTTCAGATCAATTTCAGCATATTTTCAGTTGCTTAGCAACCATAAATAGCCTAGCAACCATGGAATCGCCTGAAATAGTTACCTAGTTTATAGAACTACTGCATAACTACTTTTTTGGGGTATATTGACAGTGATTATTTGTGAGAAATCAGTTTTTCCAGAACAGAAGCCAAGAGAATAATTCTTTTCAGAATGGGTCAATATAGAATGTATATTAAAATGTATCTCTGTACCAAATTATCAATGGAAGTTGATTTGCGACGTGTATGTCGTACATTCTCTTGCAGATTAACTGTCATATCTTGGAGAGCTTTACAGTATAGTAAGCCCGATAGGAACAAATCTGGGGATTTAAACCCAGGTCTTAAAATGCTCCACATAATACGTAATTCTTACATTAAAGATCCAGGGTATTGATACTGAAATAAATATCTAGCATATCATGGTTGAAATTCAATCGAAAGTTTAACTCATCGGCAAATGTCATTGTAAAGGTCACTGGGGAAGAGGGGCACTATCATATTTCGTGAATGGAGCTGGATATCGTCTTAGAACCGTATGACAGCTAATATAAACCCTTAGGGTGATAGGGCAATATCCCCAGGAATGAAATCTCCCATCAATAGCTATCAAAACCCCCTGGACAATATACCCCCTGGCCCAGCTTTGCTCCCCATAGGATAGTGTGCAGGGGGATTTGTCCAGGGGGGTATTTGGGAGGTGGTTTAGTCCTCAGCGCTCAGAAAGTCCAGGAGCTAATTAAGGCCACCTTAAGGCCTAAATCCACTGTCACCCAAAAACGTTGAGCGACTTTACAAAATTCTAACACGTTTAATATGTTTAATATGATTTTAATTGAGCAACAGGCATTAAGATACGGTGACTTTGCATAATATTTTAGGATTCAGGATGAGCAACAACATGCAAGTCGCCTGTCTTAAGCCGGGAATCCACACGGCGACTTCAGGGCCAAGTCGCCCATATTTTTCGTCCAAGTCGCCCAAGTTTTCAGTCGCTCTCTGTCGCCCGTTGTGTCGCTCATGTTGGCTGCTGTGTGGACTCCCAAACTAAGAACGTCTTCTGGTGACACCACTAATTACCTCGGCGACTTGCACGGGCGACACAACATGAGCGACTAGATTAAACATTTTCATTCCAGTCGCTCAAACAGTGAGCGACTTGGGGGTCATTAGCCTGAAGTCGCCCGTCGGGAGGTCGCCCAAGTGGGTTTGATATGCTGCATATTGTGTGTGGATTCCGGCCAGTGAACTAAAGCTCAGCGACTTGGGGTGTTTCAGCCAATCACAAGCCTAGAAAGCTTTGAAGTCGCTCAATCCCCAAGTAGTTGGGCGACTAAAATATTTTTATTTCAGCTGTGAAAGTTGGGCGACAAAACCATGTAGCCAGACTTAAATCACTAGTGGATTCCGATTTTAACTGGCGACTTGCATGTTGTCGCTCATCCTGTATCCTATAATAATGTCCCAAGTCGCCAGACTTTAATGTATGTCGCCCAATTAAAAAGATATTAAATTTTTTCTAGAATTGTGTGAAGTCGCTCACCGTTTTTAGGCGACAATGGATTTAGGCCTTAAACCAGAGTCCACTAGTGATTTAAGTGTGGCTACATGGTTTTGTTGCCAAACTTTTAGAGCTGAAAAATTTTTCAGTCGCCCAAACAATTCCAACTACTTGGAGATTGAGCGACTTCAGAGCTTTCTAGGCTTGTGATTGGCTGAAACACTTCAAGTTGCTGGAAGTTGTTTCAGTGGCCGGAATCCACACACATTGTGTACCATATCAGACCCACTTGGGCGACCTCCCAACGGGCGACTTCATGTTCATGACCCCAATGTCGCTCACCTTTTGAGCAACTGGAATGAAAATGTTTAATCTAGTCGCTCATGTTGTGTCGCCTGTGCAAGTCACCAAGGTAATTAGTGATGTCACCAGAAGACATTCTTATTTTTGGGATTTTTGTGGATTCCCGGCTTTAGGCAGTGATTAAAAGAATTAATTAGCTCCATTTTGGGACTGATGGTGCACTGTTTGTGCATAACCCCTCCGCTTTGCCTAGGGATTATATATACCAAACAGTGCACCAGCAGCCCCTCAGTGTCGCTCATTAATCTGATAACCATAATACCTATAATAACCATTCTTTGAGATGGCCTCCGCTCATCTGGTCACGTGACAGTGCATCCACAACCCTAGCAACAAACTGTTTTGTGGTAGAGTGATTTCTACAAAAAGAGGTAGAAAAGAGAAGTAGAAATAAGGGGTTTCTTTGTCTCACATGTTCTCGAAATTTATTGTTTTACAAACGGTTTATACTCATCTGTAGAGTTCTGTCCACCCTCTCTGGAGGACGTCATATGTGGTTTGTGAAGGTATCTGGGGTGGAAATGCGATTTTGAAGCCTTTTTTAAATTGGGATATCCACACTCTATTTATAGCTGGGAAAGCTCCTGTGAGATACTATGTCATTAGCCACAAGCTACTACGTCAATTCAAGGGGGACCCAACTACATGCAGAGGAGTGGGAGAGAGGGGGACCGGAGGGAGAGGATGTAGGGAAATGGACAGAGGGAAGGGAGAGAAAGCAAGGAGGGGGAGCATGAGGAATAGGGGAGGGAGCAGGGGGGGAATCGGAGATGGGGTTGGGAGAGAAAAACAGGTATGAGAGAACAGAGAAGAGGTGGAGGGAAAAGAGGGAGAGGGGGAAGTGTGGAGAGAGAGGGTGACTGTCCGGAGGACGGGTACTTTGCTAGTCATATATAGGCCTAATATTAATTCCATATCATAAAATATATTCATCATGAACATCAGCAACATTTCCGCAACAAGCTACTAGCTACAAGCTACTACGTCAATTCAAGAGGGACCCAACTACATGCAGAGGAGTGGGAGAGAGGGGGACCGGAGGGAGAGGATGTAGGGAAATGGACAGAGGGAAGGGAGAGAAAGCAAGGAGAGGGAGCATGAGGAATAGGGGAGGGAGCAGGGGGGGAATCGGAGATGGGGTTGGGAGAGAAAAACAGGTATGAGAGACAGAGAAGAGGTGGAGGGAAAAGAGGGAGAGGGGGAAGTGTGGAGAGAGAGGGTGACCGTCCGGAGGACGGGTACTTTGCTAGTCATATATAGGCCTAATATTAATTCCATATCATAAAATATATTCATCATGAACATCAGCAACATTTCCGCAACATTTATTGCCTAAAAATTGTTTACTTTTGCCCCACTACCGGCCAGTGGGCCGGGCCGTGGGGGACACTGTTGTCCCCCAAGGCCCAGCCTTTAACGTCCATAGCAACCAAGGTTAAAATCACAACTTTCCCCCTTGATTTCTTAAATTATACACAATTGTTGGCAAAATGGAACAAGTGACTGCAATCTATGAACAATACTTGATGTACATGTAAGATCATAGCATTTTGACACATTTATGTACGGTTTCAAATGGGTTGAAAACTGGTATTTTAACATTGGCGGCAATGGGACTCTGCTGTCGTATTCACCAATGCAGCTGAGGCGGGTTTGCCGCCAATCGTAGCACCACCTGGAAATACCCGGATTCCCGTGTCAAAGAATATTCTCAGGCACAAACTGGAAGATCTGAATCAATTTCAAATGTTCCAACCCATACCATGTTAGCAAATAAAGAATATTTCAATTCTATTAATCAGCTCAGAGATGTAACCTTATTGGGAATTTAAATAAACGTTGTCAAACCTAACTAAATTGCATACATGTATGTCTTATTGTGCTAAACCTGTACAAATGATCATGCTAACATAGATACAACGTAACATACATGCTGTATACATGTAAGTACATGTATGTATGTATAGATACAAGATGAAATCAATGATGGGCAGGTGTCTGGTACAAACCTTAAGGACTGATTCTTCAAAATCAGTCCTAAAAACCCATGAAACCAGTTATTATTCCACATTTAACAAAACAAACCAAACGGGTGGTCCTAATAAGGAAGTCCTGATAAGAAAATAGATCACGAGCTACTGGAATCCCGAAGCTGTTGTGAGATGTAGTGTGCCCGACACCAAAGCTGGGGTGGATTATATAAGACACAAAAGCTGAGGGATTTAACTTAGAGTAATTAAGGAGCGAGGGGTTTCTTTCCTTTGGTCAAGACCAAATTCCCCGTTATGGTTTTGTAGTTTTTTTTTTTTTTTTTTTTTTTTTTTTTGTTTTTGTTTTGTAGTTGTTGCCAAAGGGCATAAAACAGCCACAAAACCTAACCAGAGCGGTCCGATACTCGTTGGATGTACCTTCACCAGTCTGATATAACTTTGTATTGTGCCCAGAAAACGGCATAACTATTGACTAAAGTGATGTACATGTTTGTTTTATTTGAATATGTTTTCATTTCATTTATTAACAGGTACAGTCATCTCATGGGTTTCTCCATATTTTCACCAGTACCCTGCAAAAGAAAAAGAATGAACACATTTGCATACATGCACATTCATTAATTCATTTATGCATGCACATAGACCAATACCCACTCACGCACATACCTTTCTGCACATTCAAGGACATCAATTGACAAACTATCGGGCTGGTCCATGTTGACGAGAAAATTAATTGTTGACCTCATATTGATCAAATCTTGTTACACTTTGTGACCCCAGGTCAGTTGTAAACAGAAATTTCCGAATCCGTGGTAGCTTAAATCATACAACGCTATGGTAGCTTAAATCTAAGAAAGGTTTTATGAAAAGAGATACATAAATATGATAAGATTTTATAGTAGTAAGGATATATATGAGTGTTTTTCTCTTAGCTAAGGAAAGGGGACATATCCCCATACAGAAGCAAAGGAGAGGAATTAATGATAATTACAAAAATCAAAAAAATCATATAATTATATAAGTTTGTCAATGTATGTACCCATAACATGAGTTATTGACCATAAGCAGTAAATCAATATCTATTTTTTTCAACTACAGCTGGTGTAAATTTATGTACATAAATTACATATATGATTCCGGCTATCCTACCCTCAATCCTCTCATCCGAAAATGATAAGAGGCCTTTGTATGTATATATATACGTTGCCGACTATGTTCTCCTACTCCTATGAATTGCATGTCTCAAGAGCCTATCTGAAGAGAGCAATTGGAGGAGTTGTTCTACTCTATAGCCTATATTGGGGAGAGAGGTGCCTCGGAGTATATTCATATCATTTGGAGGGAGTCCAGCTGATACAATTGAGTACCACACATAGGTCCAACCAACAAAGCACGAACGCTTTGAATTTTTTTAGACACTTATCAGACACAAACCATTTCACCATATGGAAACCAAATTAACCAATCATGGAAATTAGAATAAAAATTATTCTCAAATTCAATTCAGCGCCAACATATCAAACTGCTCCGGTAAAGTCACTTTTGAGCAACAAATTCACATTCTAACTTGCATTTTATGATGATAATTTCGTTCATTGAACAATAATTGCATTTTGCTTGGCTGACCCATCTGCTTGTATATGATGCTCATGCATGTCTGTACAGGGTATATTTCTAAACTCTTGCCTCTGATGAGTCTCATTAAGTGAAGATTGCAGATAAATATATTCAAAACTGGACGATCGCGAGTGGCCCGATCCACCATGCATACATGTATACAAGGAGCGCATAATACTAGGACTAGGAGTGGGAAAGAGGACTATCGTGAAGATACTCTATACTATACGCTGCATGTACGTATTCCTCATGCGACCCGAGCGGTTTTTATAATCCTTTTTACAACAGACACTTCAAACTTATTGTATATTATGGAGCATCTTTCAATGAATCCTTTGCAAATATTTTTTCCACATGCAGTCACACAACATAGTTGGTAGTTTGTTTTCTTGTTTTTTTGTTTTTTTTAAAAAAGAAAGTATCTTATCTTCCTCTCGGAACAATAACGGATTACTATGAATTAATTCATTCTAAATTATGCGCACAAATGTTACCTAGTTGTCTTGATCGAATTTGATATAGTAGCGTATAATTATGATTTCTAAGAAGCACTCAATAATTCTTGGTCCACATTCATGAATCAATGGGTGGAAAGAAACAATATGTTGTGTCTATCATCTAAGCCATTACCTAAGGGATAATCTTCCCTCCCCCATACAGACAATGCAACTTATTAATTAATAACATCCAGTGTGTGCATGGTGGTATATGGGTGAATACCTGGAGAGATGGTCGGTATTAGCCAGTGGTCATGGCGCTCAGCAAACCCACGTTTATGTCCATACAATCATCCAGACTCCAGCTCCTGTTCCATGTATACATACATCTTATTAGCCCTGGCTGACTGACCTGCACCGAAGGTTTACTTAGGTGCTCTGCTGCTACTATTTTGGAACATGACTTACTACTTCCAATACCCAAACAGAAACAAGCAGAGTCAATTAGAGGAATACGGTCAACTTACATATTGTTAATTGCTCGTGGGAGAAGTTGAGCTAAGTCTGGAGAGAGCCCTTAAGGCAAGTAACATTTAGGATGTTTGTTGGCGTTACTTGAACGGGTTTCAATGGAATTCTATAATAGCACTGCACTAGGTTCCGAGTCTCCTATTGTTGGCACACAGGCCGTTCTGCTTCACTGGCCTTTGTTGTTTCATTTAAGCAGGTCAACTTGGGAGAGAGAGAGAGAGAGAGTACAGAGGAAGGAAACCTGGTCATGGGACTCGTCAACGATTCTTGTATGCAATACGTGGGCATATATTCCAAGCTGAAAAGAAGTGGAACTTCAAAGTTGAGAGAGAAGTAACAGGAAAGTTAGAGAACATCATTTAAAACCAGTTTAAGAGCTATTATAGCCTACCTTTTGGATTTTGCTCATAATATTGGATCACAAACTTCACAAGTGAGATTTTAAAAGCTCGCGGGATAACGTGTATATATACAATTATGATGCAACCAAGGACAGTTAACGTGGTATATGTGAAGTTGGGATGAGCGTGATGATTCAATTTGCGCACCAACAGGTGGGAGTTGCTGGTCTTTCCTGAAAGTTCATTGGAGCGAGACGAGCAAAGCATTGGCTCGTGAATGGCTGGGTGGAGTATATTAAGGACAGGAACTTAAGGATAATGTTTAAGAAGATTTCCGGAGGGGATGACTCGGGTCCCTCAGATGACGACGCGGCGGCGTCATCTGAGGAATCTGAGTCAGATTCGGACACAGATTCCGATGATATTGAAGAAGATAGGCGATTCTCAAGTGCCAGGAAAGCATTTATAAGGCTCAAGAGGAAAGGTGGGCGCCATCTCCTAGAAGGAATACATAGGGTAAGTTATTTCGAGCCAAATAAATGAGCTTTATATAGGTGTTAAGATTTATAAACTAATCTAGCTGCTGAACTTTAACTTTGCATGTTAAGAAAGCATCTAGTTGAGGTTGATTTTCTCGATATATGTATACAACACTTATAAACCATTGAAGTGCTTTCCCAGATGCCCAGCCAAATAATTAATGGGGACGCTGCATACATTATAAAATACGTTATGAACATTTTAAATTAGATTTTCCGAGCAGTGTACCATGACAGTTGTAATATGGAATCCATATATAGCCTCGTAATAAATGGGGGAGAACCATATGGAACTCGTCATAAATTACTTACAAATGGAGGGCTAGCTCCCCCTCCTGACATTTTAGTTGGTGAGAGAATTGCATTAATAATTTTAAAGCCAATTAGGCAGTCACTGAAATAGGGATCGAATTCATAATGGTTCATATAAATCAATGATATGTTCACATAACATGTTCGACTACTTATATATTTTATTGATGGTAATACATGATTTGGAAAAAAACCTGGATCTTAAAGTCTAAGATGTACAGCAATATTTACATCCATTGTCAAGCTTTTGAGGCCATTATTTTCCCACGCTCTTTGCTAAGCCTAGATTCGGGACGGGTATGGATTTAACAACTTTTATAGTCAGAATTACCTTGAGAAAGATACACAAGTGTCTAAGTTTAGTATAAGTTGTTCGTGACTTGAACAATTAGAAACTTTACCAGCTGCATTAATTGGTTAAACTTGCAAACCTTATCGTTCCTTCTCCATCACTTGCTCTGAACCAAAACACCGAATTTGCATGGGTAGGCAATGGACCTTGCCAACGCATCTAACCACTTGGCACAGCATCCCCATGCGAGTGATCAAGATTTGTAGAATTCATCTTGATACCCTGTTACCCGGGGCCCTCTCTGGCTCAACTTTGCTAAGCCTTGCTTTGCCCCCCCCCTATAGATGACTGGCTATGTAGGTCTCAATCTCACCAGAAACAGGTGCGTTATATAGTCACAATGGAGTTATGTTTGAGGGCCGAGTAGTACATTGGTACATGCAATACACTACATTATTATAGTAAGCATACAGAGTATGCAAGGGCCTTTATTACCGTATATTGGATCTGGCTTGAATGCAAGGATAGTGTACGATCAAGAGCCTTAACAGGGCCATTGTTTGATGATCTGTGGTAAGTATGTATACATGTATAGAGCTTTAACGTACTTTCCTCTCTGTTGACCTACCTGTGGGTAAATGTATATAACTGGGTCCCGCTTATCCCGTAAAAAGCAGAGCACACCTGATTTAACTAGTCTCTAACATCCTTATTGATCTCGGCAATAACTATAGTATGCTGAGTTTGGCTGGTATCGGTCTCATATATATAATTATATAATTAAGATAAACCTCATTTGCATGACTATTTCCTAGGTATGCCAATGGAACTGTTATGCCAAGCTGGTTGAAAAGTCATTATACTGCTTGAGTGGATGTTAAATGTGTGTGGCGGATGCTCTTGAAATAAGAGTGGAATTTTGACGATATAGAAAATAGGACGGTCGTATGACTGAGCGGTATTGTTTACTAACATAAAATGCCAAATATAGAGAGGTTGGAGCCTGTCAACGTTGCGTGGTAAATGCCCTCGAGGTATATATTCATGTATACGCCACAGAAGAGTGTTGTATGAATGTGGGTGAGTGTGTCCATGTGCATGCAGGCTGTACACACTCATAGCTTGTATGGCCAAATGTGTGTCGTCTAATTGGGAATTTCACAGGCCAAGTGCCGAGGGCAATTGCCAATATTGGAATGGAAAGAAAATCTTGGGAATATTTTCTCATAAATCTAAACAGTGTTGCTTTGATATCATATCTTTTATTGAGCAAAAAACATGTTGTGTGTACACTATTTTAGTCGGTGATATATTACTCCAGGTGATATAACTTTATAACAAATTTTCCTTCCCTCAGAAATTGTGGGGAGGATTATATTCACTACTATATCAGAACTTACCAACTAGGTTTCTGTTATTTTTGACATTCCTTTCAACGATATACATGTATATAAAAGATGCAATCATGTACGTTATATCATGTAGAATGCTAACGACTTCCACCGGTACAAAGGCCAATTCTCAACACACCAATTAATGTCAGAACCAGTACACAAAATACAACAAGATACATTGCTTAATAGATGGATCGGAATAGGTTTGGGGTTTGTAATCCCTAAGGATTGTTCCCGGGGCATTTGGTGATTAATATCTTCTGCTTTATTAAATTGCATTACAAAATGGACATACGAATGGCTACTTTAACAGAATGAAATGATTTATATTACACAATCACTTTCACAACTTATTATAGTATTTGATTCTAAGAATATCATATCACTTATGTATAATCAAGATATATCTGAGCAATCAGTTAACCAACTGTCCTACATTGATTGAATGCTCTACAACATTATATATTCATCAGTATACCGATGTATACATTATTATACCATATATATGTCCAATACATATATCTCTCTAACGAATTGAACATTCTTATGCTTTTGTCTAAATGATCCCAAATTTAGACAGGGAAAGCTAACATTGCAAGGCAATTGCTAACGATTTTGATAATTGGATCCTATATTATAATAGTAGTAACGCAGTAGCTATAACACAGAAAGCTATATATATATGTATTGATTACATAGTTCAGACACTGGGGATGAATATGGGGATTATTGCAATAAATGGACTATGGCCATGTGTAGCATCCATTCTCCATGCTGCTAAGGTGTGTCCTGCACCTTTCCCTCAGGTGAAATGACGCGTCCCTTGGCGCATCCCTCAGGCTGTTTGAGCGATAAACTTGCTGTAATGTTATGCAGCTAGAATATCTGAATATGCAATAAATCATAGGTGATCAATGTATAATTGGTGCATTCATATAATAAATTGCACCCAAGGGTGTTATGCCGTACACGGGTATCCCTGCCATTCGCTCATCATTATGTCAATTACAACCATCTTAAGTTTTAATAGCGCCCACGCCCTATAACAGGAAAGTTTGGGAGGGAATAAAGAATGTTGCTGATAATTTCCCATCGATTCTACGATTGAGTAGGTTGAAAAAGGAGGATGATTGGGGCAATATGTAGGGTGATTCTAAGCCTTTCAAAGGAGCCTAATCTTTGAATACTGACACGCGTTTGTTTGAAGTCGGCAATATGTCTATTACAAGAGGAATGTAATTAATGTTCGAGATATTTCACAGGTCATTGCACCATCCTGTAATCCCCTTTCTTTGATATTATAAAGCCATTAGATACAAATTAAATAATGCGGAGCAAGATCATATAATGTGATTAGATATTGGGGTGAAATTAGAGTTCAATATAAAATCACTGACTAGATAATTCTTTCCAACTAAGGTAGCAAATGACCCAAATATTTTGAATGATGATGCAATTATTCTTCTTCCTAACATATGCAAATGAGATGTGCCTATATTTAGTAATGGAATGTAAGTGTCCATTATAAATCATAGGAATATTCAGAGAAAGGCACAGAAGCAAAATTGCCAACACTACCCTAATCAGACACATGAAAGAAGAGGTTATGCCCATAGTTCTTAGGTCGTGAGTCAAGTTATTACCTGGGTCATGTGATATTGCTTTGCCTCGAACCGCGGGCAACCAGTCTGTCTCAAGGTCTCTTGACGCTGTCGATGCCCAATTTTAAGTTTACATTATAATCTAACCTTTCCAAGCACATACCTTTCAAAAATCAATAGCAAACCCACAGGGTACTTATATTTGAATAACATCCCTGATATCACTTTGGTTTTTTTAAAAACTTAACAGACACAAAACACTGAACCATATAGAAACCAAGTTAACCAATCATTGCCTATACTTGCTTCGTTGATTGGAAGATTTACATTTAAGCTCAGGTAAACAACATCTATATATATGTCTACTATATATAGGGATCAAGTTTATGATATTTATAATAAGATGTAGTCTTATTGACCCTTGAAAGCAATCGCGATTCGATTGGCGATGAAATTGGATATACAAGCAAATGCACCCGGGCTTGTAATATAATATTATTATGACATCTTGTTTGCTTTATTTTAGAAGGCATTAACCCATATGGCACGCGGGCAGGTTTTGGTATATGCGTTTCATTAGGTGCCCTATATATCGATTATCTTTGCATTTGTCAGGCCCTGTGTATATATAATTATATACATTTAACCTCTCGACACAAAGCCTATATATAGTCCACTGCCCCCTCATGTGATTGGTGGCAGTATACTTCCTCACAAAATAAAAGGCAACATTGATCAGCTGTCCCGTGAAACTTAGATTACAAAATACAGTTGTTAGCAGAAGAAATATCCCCCATCTTTATTTCGATCTATAGAAAATGAATTGGAATTGAGAAGGGTGTAATCCTTTCTATACTATACTATACTTCTTGCTATATCTCTCTATTAAAACTTTTAATAAGTCAGTAAGGACAATGGTCTGCTGACGGAAATGAAAATTTCTGATCAGTATTTGCAATCATGCCGAGGCATAGTGGGTTTTGCTAGGAACAATCCCTCCTATTTTAGTAATTACTTGGCATGATTGGTATTCAGGTAGCAGGGGAAGACTGCCTGAGGGCGACCTATGGTGTTATCTTACTTTTATGAATTGAAAACCGCTATGTAAACTCACCAATACCTGAGTGAATACAAATCTGAATTTAAAAAAAAATTGCCCGTAGAATGTTTGTCCAGACTAGTCCCTCAATCATGATATCATCGTTTTATTTTTATTAAAAAGAAAGTTTATTTGGTCCATATACACTATACAAATTGACATGAACTATTTTCCTTCAAGATCATTGAAATGTTATTATATAATTATAAATGTATGACCATAAATTCAGTAGGTGTTTCAACAAAATATAAATAGTATATCTATCATAACTAACATTACCATGTGTTATAACTATAAATCATTTAAATCAACAAGTCTTATAAGGGGGATGGCTGACCGAGCCGATTATCACGTCGGGTGGCAATCGGGTGGCAGTCGGATGGGAGTCAGCCCAGTGTACGTGACCAGTGGAGGCAGCTGACTGGTGAGTGTCAGCCGAGTGTCCCGTCAAGATTGGATGAATCCAATAGTTGGGTCGTTTTTCGATCCAACAATAAAATCAGTCGAAAAGAAGCTTATAGTGGTCACCAGGCAATTGGTCAACTTGGTGGCATGGGAATATTGTGGGTTCGAACCCTAACACAACTGTAGTTTTACCTCCTCCTCCGGGCACTAGTGGAAGAATTGAGCTTTATATAGGCTTAACTAGTCATGGAAAAATGCTTACAATATTACAAGAATTGGCTCTGAGGAACCAGGCTGACCTCTCCTCCACCACAGTCCCCACAATGTTCTGAGTCAGATGTATGAATTCCACTGATGTCAGACCTGTAAATAATAATCACAACACATACATTCTGGTTGTAATTACAAATTAGGTTCTGAATAATGACACAAATAAAATAAATTGTATAAAAGAATGTATGCGGATGTTAGCTATATGATACCCGACCCACTATATATTATATGGTCTTCGCGAGGGTTAATGTGGATGTACATACACATATATGAATTGATTAGCACACATTCAATATTGGTATCAATGAGTCATATCGTGTACTTACTTCAATTGGTACCAGGAAGGCAAAGTATGCCATCTTTTATGCCATCTAATAAAGGGTTGTCTTAGTGCTATAGTCAGATGATGCGATGAATCAATTTGCCCATATTCATATTCCAGTATCACCATCCATATAATATACGGAAAGAGCGATTTCTACGAAAAGAGGTAGAACAGAGGGGTTTCTTTGTCTCACATGTTCTCGGAATTTGTTGTTTTACAAACCGTTTTACTCATCTGTAGAGTTCTGTCCACCCTCTCTGGAGGACGTCGTATGTGGTTTGTGAAGGTATCTTGGGTGGAAATGTGATTTTGAAGCCATTTTTAGTTTTTTAGTTGAATTCTATACAACTAATTTTAGCACGGGGAAGCCACTGGTAGGAACTAAAAGACATTGATGTCATGCATCTCCCACTGTCTGTGGCAACATGGGATTCCCTAGCAATGCGTCCTGCGAGAGTCCCTAGCAACAGGAGAGAGAGAGGGAGGGAGAGGGAGGAAGTGTGGAGGACATATATGTGGTTTGTAAAGGTATCTGGGGTGAAAAAGTGATTTTGAAGCCTTTTTTAAATTGGGATCTCCACACTCTATTTATAGCCTGGGAAAACTCCTGTGGGATACTATGTCATTTCCCACAACCAACTAGGTCATTTCCAGGAGGACTCAACTAAATGCAGATGGGGGGTGGGGGGGGGGGGGGGGGGGTAGGAGAGGGGGAGGGGGAGGGAAAGAAGGAGTGAAGAAGAGGGGAGGGAGAGGGTGGGGGTATTGGAGAGGGAGAGGGGAGGGAGAGGGTGTAGGAGGGGGAGAGTGAAGAAAAGGGAGAGGGGGAGGGAATAGGAGAGGGGAGGGGAGGGAAAGAAGAAGGGGAGGATAAAGCAGGGAGGGGGAGCATGAGGAAGAGAAACAGAGAGAGAAACAGGTATGAAAGACAGAGAAGAGGGGGTAGAAGAGGGAGAGGGGGAAGTGTGGGGAGAGAGGGTGACCGTCCGGAGGACGGGTACTTTGCTAGTATAATATGTACTCATTCCCACGATAAGTAGCCTATGTTTTAGTGAAAGAAAATAGCCCCCAAGACATACAATTCAGTACATCCATTCACCATTTGGAAATCTGGTCAAAATATAAAATAATATCAATTTTGAATTATATATTTTGTCACGATAGCAAAATAAATACCAGAACACGTTTTCGGATTCAATACTTTCATATTTATCGGCGCTTCCATCCATTTTGTCTCTCTGTGAGCTGTAGCATCAGTTGGCTATAGAAATAATGTTCTGACCAGGTGTGATGACACATATACTATGTTCTTTATGTCTGCAATGCAAGTGCTACCAAGAGGTAATGACATCTCTTGCCAGATAAACATTTGCATTGCCAGTTCTCGGAGAGGCCGACATAATTATAGATTTCCTGTTTTTCTTAACATTCATTTTTTTAATTGGACGATAATCATTGCTTAATCTGGATTTCTAACACTGTTTATAATAGAAAAATATTGCACATTATACATGGAACTTTTCCCTTTCCTGGAAATGGACCGGGTCAAGAAAAGGGGGGATTCTCGTTATTACACTACGGATCCAAGATGGGGACCACGGGCGTACTTTCAAAACATAGTTTCACCCTAAAATAAGTATTAAGATTGACGGATATTTGATTAATTTCCTATACTCGGAAAGAATATCCATAAATTAAAGCATCAAATGCCTATTAAATATCAAATAACCCGTATAATCAGGTTTTAGTAGCTACGGATCTCAGGAACTACGGATCTACGGATCCGTATTAGATTGTCAACCAGCTTTAAAAAGTTGTGCCATCGAAATAGTAACGCATTTAAATGCACACACATACATGTACCAGACGGTAGTTATTTGTCAGGTACTCGTGAACATTTGTCCTTGTTCTGTTTATTCATACGATTGCACGTACAGCTCATTTTGTCAGAACGAATGGAAAAACACTCCACAATTCACGCTCTGATTTTTTTTTTATTAATTTACTTCCTCCTCCGAATTATGATTACAGTTCATCGCTATAGGAAATCCAAACCTGGAAAATACCTTGCATATCGATATGATAAAGAAAAGCATGCATTGAAACATTTATTGCTTATAGAAAAAACAGTTATAAACATTATAGTATTACGCAGTAGCCCATGTGCGTAGGAGTTAACCATTCTTTTTTTAATAATAACAACCCATGTTGGCTAGTAGGCCGAACACCTGTGATCTTACCATTGCCAAGTAACGTCCAGGTAGATGTTCATAAGTTCATAAAAGGCCGGCCACATGATGGAGAGAGGGTAAATCTGGATCAGGACATCGCACTCGACTGTTGTGTTCCTACAGGTGTGAAGATAAGGGACACATGAAGACAAATAACTAGATATATCTGGCAATTTCAAACGCCAATCAACTTCCCTTAACCCGCCCTTGGAGGAAAGTTCAATGCTTGATCACATGCCTGTAGCTTAAGCTGCTTTTGTTTTATCACTTGCTATATTGTGATCATCTTTATCGGTTTATAGGATCCATATAATAGACCATATATATAGTACGGAGATTAGACAGATATACATCTAGGAACAAAGGATATAGAGCACAAGGTAAGGCTGCGTATTCACTTAATCCTATGCCTACATTAATCAATCATAAGAAGGCATCTGCACATGGCTGAGTCATATTTGCCCGAAGTAAATCAGGGGTCGTTGATTGATTTGATCAACTGGCCTGGCCATTATCTGATAGCAGCAAACCGCTTCACACCTGAGAAATAGTGAGAGGGAAACATCTAACAAAGTCCTCCAGTTTTCTTTCTAAATTGATATATTTATTTTATCATTGAATGTTACCCCATTCTATCAAATAATTGTAAATTGCAATCCTTCCATGTAAAACAAAACCTAGCTAAAGTATTGAAGTATTAAATTAAGAGACAACTTTTAGATACTTTCCTTGCAATGCATATTTCACTTTTAGTGAATATGGCCATTTAATTTTGTCTCTAACCAAGGCCATTGCATGGGAACAACCGAGGCCACCAATTTTTGCGTACCAGGCAATTTAATCTTTCAAAATGAAAGGTTAACTAAGGAACCCATCTTTCATCAGAGCACCTCAAAGTCAAAGGGCTCATGCATGCAACGAAAATATACCTCCTAGAGAAACGGTGATTTCAGTTTCTACTTAGCTCCGATTTACCTGCGCCAGGTGAGGTATGGTGATAAGATATCATCTGACCTATTAGGCCTATCCACTGGCCCTGGCCGCTTCGGCCTGTATCAATCCACCCAACACAGAGCCACCTCGTAATCCATACCACCTCTGCTCCAATACCATTCCTTCTCTATACGAGTTATGGTACTCTGAATTTTAGAAGTTTATCTGGTTATTCACCCTCAAGGTAAGGTCATCTTAAATGATTCTTTTCGAGTTCAAGTGTTATGGGAATTGCCATTATGTATTATATTGCCTTTTGGTTGCGACATATGGTTTTTGGACTTTGGTTGGGATAAAACGTTTATCAGGTATGCATACAGGTAGAATAACCTATCTAACACTTTCATACTTGATGGCTCTGTTGAGTCAGTTTTGAATATAGTAGTCGCTGTTACAGTCTTTTCTTCTTGCTATGTAGCATATACAAGCTATTAGTGCATAACAATACTTGAATTTAAGTTACAGTCTTTATTCATGGACATATATTGTGTAACTCTCCGACGAATAGGTCATGTATTTCCAAAATATGTTGTTGAAAATAGGGGTGATTTTAGATGAATAAGAACCCATGTATATTAGCTATTTTTGAAATATCTTTACCAGATATGATTCAGATTATTTCTTACACTCTATATTTTATTATGATACAATGATATCATATTCCTTCATATGAAACAAGTTTTATGACTTACTTATGAAATCATGACTTACTGTTCTAAATCACCGTAGATATGGATTACCATTCAATAGCGTCAATGTTATCACATTTCATTCGAGCAAATTCAAATAGAGCTGTTAAATGTTATTTCGAAGATTATTTCAACTGAGTTAATCGGTCATAAGACCATCAGGTGCATATTCATTCCTTTGATATACCATTCACATGGGTCAGTGCCCCCGAAAATGTACAATTGGCCTTCACCAATCCTCTCAAATGACCCAGATTTAAGACAAGAATGAGATTCAAAATACATTTTATACAACTTTTTAAATCAACACAATAATATAGATATACTGTACCTAATAAAAATTCAATTTTCCAGTCTAATTTAGCAGAATTCCCTATAATTGGGTAGAGCTGCCGATTGTAATTTTCTGACACCTCGACCCATATGCAAGTTATGCAGCAGCAACCTAACCGTATAAAAACATATAGCACCCAGCATGTCTTCCACGAAGTGGCAACAATTGCTCTTTTCCATGAATAATTAACATTGACCCCTATTATAATAGAGTGTACGGCAAGCGTTAGTTTACTGCATATTCATATATCGAAGGAGTCGCGATCCTCTTATCTACCTTCCCAGATAACCTATATAGATATTATGAATTATAGTCACATGTTTTCCTCCCCATAAGTCATTAGTTGGGCTTGATTGTTCGAGAAATTGTGTGCATAGATGCACGTTTCTTCCCCTTACCGAGAGTTTAAACTACATGTATGTTATCTCAACGAATGTCCTGTTTGTGTCCATTCTCTGAAGTGATCGTTTTTTTGTTTTGTTTTTAAAAGATTTTATTTCAACTGGGTATTTCACCTCCCGTAGAGGTAGGATATTCTGGTGGATCACAGCTTTTTGAAGAACATAGCGATATAATTACATTGGTCATTTCAAGGTAAAGTTGATGTGTGGACTTTTAAACAATTAAAGTGATAACCACAATAGATAGTGAGACCCTTGTCCAGCATATTGGAGAGAAAGACATTTTAGATGATAGGCTATAAATCATGACAGTAATGATAACTGAAAAAATAAAATAATATCATTGTGATCCTAGCAGTAGGAGTTAACCTCTATCTCTCCGTTAGTTTTATTGTATTACTTCTCCCATGAAATGTCAACCTCGCCATTTCTATAGAATATATACCAATACAGAGGTTTCAAGACTAGGCATCATTTCCATCCAAATCGATCAAAGATTTTGTTCTCACACCTTTCTTTATTTGATCCTAGTGCTCTAGAATGGTAGAATAATCTGACTGCTGAGAACGAAGAAAATTGCTTTTTCCTTTTTACAGATGAATTCATCGACTTTTCTCAAAACTTTCATTATTCTACAGAGGCATTTTGCGGTAACGGATATTAATAGGGCAGTCATGATATAGTCTCTCTATCTTGAAAGTCCTATCCTAACATTTTCAATTTCATCGAAGTTTACTGGTTAGGAAAACAGGCCAAACTCCTTTAATGTTCTATCTTTACGAATTACGGCTGGGTTGAGTTTGAATAGACCACAAAGTAGAACCTTTCGTTTTTACGGAAGTTTACTATGCAGCGTTAATCATATTAATTAGGGGACAGATGGGATTGGAGCTCAGGTACATAATACTGTTGAAACGTTTTCAGTATCCAACAGAATGAATCCTTATCAGACAAATTGATATTCGAGAATGGTCTTCGGTAATCATTAGCTTTAGCTATAGAGTCCCTTTACACACGCATATTGGATTATATTTTAGTAATGATATCGTTGACTTCCCTCAGATTCACCATCTAATCTATCTTTTAAATCCCTCATAATTTTATTTGGATGTACATGGTAGTCTTTGTAAATGTTCACGATGTATTCACTGCCCTTGAATTTATAAAATCCCCACATATTACCTGGGCCCATATTTTCTATATATTTCTTAGAATTTCTGTGTAAATTTGGAAATTTTGTCTGGGAGATAATTAAGCTCCAAAATGTATGGCTTCAATTGAATTAAACAAGATCCATTGGGTTTCTTACTATTATATTAATGGAGATTCTCCACTAGGTCGCAAGGAACAAGCGATTGCTTGCGAGCTGCCACACGATTGCAGGGATGCTAGTATCTGGCATTTTGTGTTACAAGTAATCGCAAGCAATCGCTGGCGTCTTACCATCTAGTGGAGGGCCGCTATTAGAACACAACATATAAAGGCATATGGTCTGATATCTCCATATAAATATTTTTTTATTTGGCTGGTAATATTAACTTATGAGAACATGTAATCTAAACGGCCTTCCTTGTTAGCCATATATACTATAGGTGTGGTGACCCTTGGGAATCTTGGCCTCATTCCGACCTCCATGTCCAAGGGATCCGGAAAGTCTGTTAGGGCGTAATATAGTTTGCCTCATGACGGGGTATAATGCTATTGTGAAAGTATTTCTGCTTCCCGCTGTATTCGACTTAATTTGTTGGTGTTTGTGGAGAAGTGGCCCCCATGTATGAAGAAAATACAGTTTGAGAAAGTTTTCCAAATATACAAAAAATCTGGGTAGTTAACATGCAGTTAGAAATCTTCAGTTGTAAAAATGCCAACGCTATACGTCTTCCTATTTGTAACAAACACAAATAGTAAGGAAGCCATGCCTGATACCCAGGACAGGTCTGATTCATCATGATACCTTCGCAATAACAGGAAATCTTAATGATGAAAATTGGCTGTACTTTTGAGGTTATTTGACTAAGAAATTTGGGTGAAAACTGACAATGCTGCAATCGCGTGGCTTGAGTTTCTGCGCACGCGATGTGTCATTTAAAATAAATGAATTCCTTTTACCTAATCGCATTTCTCCCTTACAAGAACAAAGTCAGGAGCATAATGATGCCAGAGAATCCAGTTTGTAAGCTTTAAAGCGGAGGATTCCTGGCGGGCATTAACTGATTTTCCTGAATTCTGAAGCCCTATTTAAGTTAGGAAAATATGCAATACAGATGACGTACGAACTGGTTGGATATAAGACACTTATTTAGGCTTACATTGAAACCTAACACGTGCATGTATGTATGCTTATATTAAATTTTTGTCTAAAGCCTGCGTAAAGAATTACATGACTAACTCCTGATCATCTCCTATCCATTACCCTACGGACTGCACATAAAGGGCCTATAGTCTACTAAGCCGATTCTCATTCGATTTTGCGCCGCAGAGGACTCTTTTTCGCTAAATTCTGTGAGAATCGCATGTGAATCGGCTTAGTGGACTAGGCCCTATATGCTAGCAAACTGATCAGCACAACGGGCTCCCAGAGCTAGTATTGAGTACTATTGTATTGATAGCTGGCAATTTACTAATATTGTCACGAACAAGGTTGTGCATATCAATTAGGTTTGCACCCATAATGTCATATATATATATTATATATGCGACCGAGGTATGTGTTATTGCATTCTATTAAAAAGTATGCATTTATTCATCTCATTACATTTAAATCAACAAGAGATTAACTTACTTTAACACTTCAAAAATGAGCCAGATTTTATCCCCTTGGCAAGTCAATCCTCTTGTATTAGGCACTGTGATGGCCCTCACTAATAGCCAGGGAGATCAATTGAAAAGGTCAATGCCTTTTTCTGGAACTTGATCCTGCAATTTTTTCTCATTCAGTAATTGTTGTCCGCCATTTGCATTCTGTCCTGTGGTTCTTTTCCTTTCCTTTCCTACCCTTTGGGAACATCAGAGCATTGTCAGGGAAGCCAACATGTTCTTCTCTGTCACTTTTCTTTCCACCGTTTTAGAAATTAATATAGGGGAAAAAAGAACTATACCATGCAATTCATCCTCTACATGCACCCATTTTTAGATTCACAAAGACATGAGTTTTACAACTTCCATTAAGGAACTTCCATACAGAAAAGGGCATTTCTTTGTTCAGATAAGGCATAATAATTTTCAAAAAGAATATGCCGTAGAAGGTAATTGGCAAAGATCCAATCCCAGCCTTTGCCTCATACTTGCAGGCGGGCATCCAGCGACTGGTGAAAGGTAAAGCCACCCCTTAAAGGCAGTTTTTGCTGCGGATCAAAAAGATGGGTGCCATCTATATGCATAATAATGGAGCTAACTAAGATAAACTCAGTACGTTTAAATGACAGTTGATGATAATAAATGCTGCGATGGCAGAATAGATAGGACCTGGTCTATCCCACCCACTCAGTCTGTCTAAGAATTGAACACGAGCACGCATGGCGTTAGTAATTGGCATCATCATAGTTTAGTGTTTAATTGCCATCGGCGGTTAAGGTATTCCAAGTTGGATCTCCCACCATCAGCATTGACTGGGCGCAGAAAACACATAGTTAGGCATGTCCCCCGGAGTGGTATTGCAAATATCCAGGGAACTTGTGAGTCCCATAAACGTGAAGTTGGGCGCGAAGAGCGTCCGTCACAGCGCAAGGCCTTTTTATGAACAGAGCACCTCTCGATCGGAGCACCTCTGTATCTAGTATCTCCCCATAGCTCCCTCCTCTCCTCTCCTTCCCCTCGTCTCCAGTTTTTCTGTCGGTTTTTATGGATGGAATTAGTTCTACCAGACTCTTGCCGGTTCAAGAACAGAAAAATTGGTGGCCGATTGAGGAAAAGTTCTTGAATGGCCGTAACGAAAGGAAAATTAACTAATTACCTCAATGGGAAGGAGTTATAGTGTATTGTCAATTTGATGAACTTCATTGTTCCACGCACGGAGTCTCTCATGGAATCAGGAGGACAGGTTGGAAGGAATGGGTGTGATCTGTTGGATGAGGACGAGGATGGGGAGGCGGAGCAGGTGGAGGAGGAATAGGCTTTATCACAATGGAACCCAAGGAGAAGGTGGACTAGTAGTACTCTAGGAACGTCTTCATACACTAACATGGGACACATACTCTCTCTCTCTCCCTGCGTCTTTCACTCACTCTATCTGCTCTGAGTGAAATTCACGAAGCCGACCGAGACTATGGGAAAGCTAGCTTGTAAGCCGGCATGCACACAGGGGAGAGGGAGGGACAGACACACTCTTTAGTCCTGCGCAAACTTGTTGAAGCAAGGAGTTTATAATATGTAACTACAGAGAGCGCAGATAGAGGGCTACAAGAGGGAGTAAGGACCCTGTAGTAGAAGTGGTAGCTGCTAAGATTCACATCCAGGGATGCTTATAACAGATTGACTTTTCCTTTGCATTGCCTTGCATCTGTCATCATGGATGTATTAATGACATGCTTGGCTTAATAGGATTAATACATTCGAGCAGATTGCATCTGCAGGACTACAGTTGACCTTTATTTTAGAGGGCCATAATGATTCGTCACAATGACGGACAGCGATTCAGATCACGATTCTATGGGCAGTTTCTATGTCTCGGACTGGGTAAGAAGACTTTTTTTCGAGTACCATTGATGATATTAGTTGGCGACACTAGTCTTAAGCCTTGGAGCGGCACCGTCACTGCACAAAGCATGGTCGGCTTACCAAACATGATTGTGACACAATTAAAATCTTATTTTTGTTGTCAGATCATCAAGTAAATTAATGGAAGTAAAATTTGAAATACCCCTTAAAAGCCTGTTACTTTAAAATCACAATCTAAATCTTATTTCTTTGTTAAATAATCAAGTAAAATATACAATTTGAAATATCCCTTAAAAATCGGTTACTTAAAAGTGATTACTTAAGGGATTTACAAGGGGCTTATGTGGTATACAGGGACGAATATGACAGTATCTGTTGTGACGTTAAATTTAATACCTGTGCATGGGAAACTGGAGACATGTGTACATGTAAATATGATCACACTTTCTATTTAATGATCACGATCTCGAGAACCGTGCTGAATACTTGATAATGATTGTGAAAAATGATAATGAAAAATGATAATGTTTGTTGCATCAGGAAAATATGAAAAGATGTAAGGTCGGTAGAACTAAACAATTTTTATATAGAAATTTAGTCAAGAGTAATTATTAGTGAACCAAGTAGCAATGTATGTTCATTAATAGCAATTGAAGAGAGAGAAATATGTAAAAAATGATGAGAATGTGTTGATATATTTGAGAATGTACAAATTGTTATGAAGTTGAAGCTTGTAGTAGAGCTAAAAATACCACTTATCCATCAGTAAAGAGGATAACTCTGAAGTTATTGAAGTTAGTGGCGTCGTTCACCAAAAATGACGAAAAACATTGTAATTCAATTGTATTATTAAACTATAATTTATTATTAAATGTTATGAGCTCGATTATGAATCAAGACAAAATGTACACGATAACTAAAAGGATAATTGTTCATAATTATTAAGTCCAAATATGCCGATGGAAGCCTGGGAAGAGCAGCAATGCGTTGACAGGTCACACCTTTTTCTCGTTAATTATTGTAAATGTCAACTGAGAAATAAAAATACTTATATATATATATATATATATATATACAAGACCTTGAAAATAGGATCATATCAAGTCAAATTTCGTTAGCAATTTGGACGATATTTCAAATAGGATACCTGAAAGTTATGGCACGCTCGTGTCAATTTTAGGCAGGCTTTCTGACATAAACTAAATAACACAGACCCAATTGTTCCTATATATCCTACTCACATAGCTGAGGGGTAGATACAACAAAGCGATCTATGAAAACCCAAGGAGAAATAGCATGAATATAATTAGCGATCTAGACAGCCTCGGCATCGATTGGTGGTTTGCTCTAAAATATAAGATTAGTTTCTGCCAAAGGTGAAGATCTTTAATCTCACAGGAACCATAAACAAAGTTCAAAGGAGGTTCCTTCCTGCTCACCTATATGTTGGGTCATAGGCAGTGCACTAACTGATCATACCCGGCCTTCATTGTGGGAATCAAGCGCCTTGAACTTGAATATAGAAGCCTGGAATAAGGGCCCGGCAATTATATTTGAGTCAATAGCTTTTAACTGCCCCTATCTAAAACTTATGCATCTGTTTGCCCGTAGTTAGAGTATGTATATGGGCAATAAGATTCGTTTAATAGTTATATTGTGTAGCTCTAGGCGGGGACATAAGACTCTTTCCACATTGTCAATTGCAAAAGTATCGATTGAACCCATTTTATCCGGAAAATAGCAAGGTACATTTCCAATCAATAGAACATTTCAATTCTCAGTGCAAATCCCTCAAACAGCTCGCCTCGGGCACTTAAAACATGCCTTTCGAGGCTGAGAACAAAAGCCAAAAGATGTGAGCTCTGTCCATAACTCACAATTGCACTGGTCACCACAGTTATCCATATAAAGGAATTGTATAAATTAAAGGTTGATATTTCTCAGGAGGAGCCCAACGCAACCTAAATTCTTTTGGTCATTAACCACTATAAGGTTTCTTATCAGCCTTTTTTTCCCACGATTACATTCTCTATCCCGGGCCATCAGCTTTGCCTTGGCCCTGACTTGCCAATCGGTGACGAGTGACATTCAAAGTCCCAGTTTTTTCTCTCTCCGCAAATCCGCAGCTCGTCTCTATTACTCACTAATTATGTTGCTTTGCCGTTGGCTTCAGTCACCTCCAAACCTTCATTTTTTCGGGCTGACTTTTCCTATCTACCTGTTTCAAAAAACCGCAAATGTCTCTATTGAGCTTTCGAACGCTTCTCCTCCGCCAGAAAGAGCTTTTAGTAACGGGCCGGAACAATCGTGTTCACTGACGAGGAGCGAGAAGTGAAAGGAGATCAAAATGCAGGAATCACCTTCCTCTTTGATCCCCTGCCATTGCAATGCAGATTATACGCTTGAATACTTTGTGACCACCAATATCTGGTTGACTGCTATCGGAACATGTAAGGTCATCCCGAGCTCTGTCTGCAATCATTGCGGAGGGTTACCTTTGACAGGAAATCCTAAACCATCAGTGAGTAGCATAGAAGCTTTTATTCAATCATGTTTTCTCCGAATATTAGTACGGCTAATGCTCATAGACAGCCCCTTCAGGCAGTTGTCTTTATGACGATGGCAAGATGATCAGATTGCCTAGTGATCATTAATGCTTTGTGTAAGTCCTTTGTTCTGCAGTGTATTGAAAGAGCTGTGACATGTACTAAGAAGTAAAGGTCATATCGGGGAGCTATCGGTTGGTGTTAACTTTCTAATGACAGTCCTTACAGGGAGCGAGGCAATAGCTTGTACTTTGCATCACCCCATTTCCTTGAGCAATCATTTCCGAGTACACACTAAATATTATGTCGGAAAATAATTAAGCCTACTAATCTTTTTTTTTTATTAAATTGTTAAATCGTTATTATTTAAAACATTTATTAGGATTAAGACTGCTAAAAAAGTTGTCTTCAGGGCCTTGTCCACTAAAGCGATTCTCATGCGATTCCCACTGAATTTAGTGGAAAAGGGTCCTCTGCGGTGCAACATCGCATGAGAATCGGTTTAGTGGATTAGGGCCTTTCCTCTAGAGCCTGGAGAAGGAGGTGAAATTGCTGCCACACCAGAATTCGAACCCACAACATTCTCATGCGTCTAGGTCCAAAGCCAGCGCTTGAAACTGCTCAGCCACCCCGAATCCCCAAGAAAGATTTTTCTAAAGAAAGAAATCCTCTTACATTATAGGGTTCTAGAAAATATAATTACAGGACGGCTGTTGAATTCTCAAGAACCTGCTTAAAATTTGCTCAAATATATCAGAATATAATATTCCAAATGCATTTAATCCGACATCCTTTATTGAAAGACAACTTTCCAGCAAGGTGATAAAAACATGTAGGATATGCCCCTGCATTGAAATACTTATTATACCGAGGTATTTTTTTAAATGCAATATTCAGTATTATTCAAAGCTAAATCCTTCGTCATATTCCGTTTCAATTGTTAACCTTAGCACAATGGAATAAATGAGCGCATTATAAATTAGGGATTTCACAATATTGATCGATATACACCTTTCTGCACCCTCAGACCTGCCTAGAGAAGGTTATAAGCACATCCCTGACTATTGTGCAATGTGTAGCGGCCAGATACATAGGATGAATACATCGCGTCATTGCTAATGATTAAGTAATCCACCTTAAGTGATGATCTGCTTGTCGAGAACAAAAGCTTGGGTGTGTCACAGAATGGGGCCATGCAGTCAAATTGGGAATGTCGCGAAAAGTTCAAGGAAAACGTGACAACACAATTTTAAGGTGCCATAATCCATTCCAGACGAACAACGTCGCTATGCTTTGAAAAGAGAGCTTGCCTGCTTCGTAATGGATATCCGCGATAGATGTCGCTGAATATTACATTCAGAGATTCAAATCTTGCTGAAAAGAGACAGGGGGAAATTCCAAAAACATAACGCATACGCCAGCTTCAGATAAAAAGCAATGGCGACTATAGACACTTTAAAACCCGTCCTTGCAAAGCAAAGTTACTTCCCGCATGATTCAGGGAGGAATTATTTGTTCAAGGCATTATCCATCGAGAAGGACCTTTTTATGCTTGACCTTTAACTCGTGCACATACAGTCCTCAAATACTTGCATCTTTCGATTTGAGACAAAACACATACGTATACAACCCGCGGTTGAAAATACTGGGCTGTATGTCTGCATTGAAGTATTCGTAAGCTCCCTGCTTGTTGAGCAATTTTAGGTATCGCTCTCTTTGTGAAATAGGTAATATAATAGAGTAATAGACATTTTGCACTGAGAACTAATGATGTGCATGAGTATCGATGGAAAACACCGCCCAGTAGTAAACGGTTCATATCATTCCTCATTCTTATTGTATTTGCCTTCTGCCGTCTGTACTTTCTATGCTCGAGACAAGCAAACAGGAGGAAACTCAGTTATCAAAGGGGAAGAAAATTAAGAGAGAAGCAAATTGCACTGGGAAGAGAGCAGAACTTCTTTTGAGACAAATGCCTTTTTTCTTTCACATGGTTATTGCATATATATATATGCATACATAGTCTATGAGTGTAGGGACTGAGGTTGGCAATTTAGTGTTGGTTTACATTGAGTGTCGCACGACTAATGAGAAGGTCCCCGATTTCGTTATCAGTATGGAGAACTCCAGGGTTCAATTTGAAATAAGCACTATTGTCCCGAGGCACACTAGCTGTTGTCACCTATACATAGTAGAAAACTCCAGCTATTGATAGAAAACTGGACCAACACTAAAGTCACGAATATTCGTTATGTTTTTCTCCCATACAAATTTAAAGCAAATATATGATGATGCATGCATATGAATGAATGGAACGTAATATTCCACTGACAAAGGAACAATGTCAAGCTAGATATTGATAAAAAATACAACCTATTTTTGAAAATTTACTTAACAATTAGTTATAATTAATTGATTAATTAATTAATTCATATAAGTAACTGCTAAATGTTCATGGTCAATGAAAAGGTTAAAAAACAACTTAACAAGGGCAACAATTTTTTAAGACCTTATTAATACAATAATATTTCAGTGATTGTTATGCAACGGGGGCATAGTTGCGCAGAAGGATTATATAGAACTTTGATACTAAAGTATAAACCGTTCAGACATACTTGAGATTATACTTATTATTACCTGATGGAAATTGTGAATCGTTCATGTTTTATGATTGTTGGTGGTGTTGGATGTAACTTTACGGAAACTGAATATCATTTACTTATAGATATGTTCTGTAAGATGACAAAGAATATCGGTTTCTCATTATGATCAAATAACAATAGACAGAAAGACAAACACACACCTGTCAGATAGCAACTAATAGCTGAAACAATAATGCCATTAGGGGATTGCTATTTATCACAATTTGAACTACAAAGAAGGAAGTACTTTCCTTATGAGAATTGAGCTGAGTGGTTACCGGATAGCGTCTGTGGTTGCTTAGCAACGAAATGAAGCAGTTTCCGCATACGACATTATATATATTCATACATATTAAATAATACAAAAATAAGACCACTTGTTCAGGGGTGAAGAAATATCTGTGGCGTATCGAAGCAGGTGTTTGGTAAATCCAAGAGTAAAAGAAAGGCGGCGAATTCAAATGAAAGCGTTCTTCCTTCTTTGCGAATGTTTAATATCGGAATATGTTTCATTAATATTTAATTTGGGAATATCATACAAATCGGAAAAATAACACACAAGTTGGATTCCTAGTTGCTGTGGTGTCTATCTTAACTCTACAAAAGCTCTCATAAGATCTTCACAAATAGGTTTTTACCATTAATATATATGCAGGCCCCAGTTTTTCTGTATTAAGTGCCAATTCTAACTATATTCATTTAATATTATATTATTTTGGAAAGTACAACGCACTGTCCATGGTATTTCAAGACACCAGAAATAATGTGTAATATGTATACTACAAAACTAGTGACAATATGTTGGTAGATTGGACGACTGGACGGACTACTTGCAGTCCTTGCAGACTATAGTTGCAGGAAAAGATAGACATAAGGTTTCCTGATCTCTGCTTTACCAGTCCGCCCCGGGTCACCGAGAGATTTCATTTCTTTGTATTGATTGATTGACTGTATCAGAGGGGCAATTAAATTACAAGTCTTGCCCCCACACTCACGTGTAGTGCTGGATTTAATGAGCAGCATAATAATTGGGATAGAAATGAATACCACAAGAAGTTACGGAGAACAAAGTTATATAATATGGAAAGCCATTTATGTACATATCCCCAATCAGTAAAAATGGACTAGCAAAAATCCTGTTCAGCCTTATACAGTTCCTGTTCAGCAGTACACAGGGCCGGAGTAGGAGCCCATTGCGGACGGGTTAGGCTTCTGCCATGCTGATCAGCGCAACAGTCTCTAGTCTTACATGCGGGATAGGAACTGGTCAGCAAAATTCATTCCTGAATAACATTTTTTAAAGAAATAATGATTTATTAATGCCAGGCCTATATATGCTCCTCAAACAAAATTTTAATTCCTAAAATGTAACTTTTTTTGAAGAATAGGAAGAGTGCGGGTTGGGCCCTATCCCGCAGCTGAACAGGAATTAAAATTCCTAGTCCGCACGCTTTGTCTATGGCCATTCTTACTTCTGAATTCCTGATCAGCATGCTAGTCTTCCCGTGTTAGAGTTATGGGGATATGAGCAGGTTGGAGCAGGGGTAGGCCTTACCATTGTAAGAAACATGTATAAGGAAAAGTAATACTTAGGACGTAATGTTAACGTTGTGAGTGAAGAGATTACAATGTAAATTTAAGTTAAGTTAAGCTAACCCAGCCACACTACAGTCCTGCGATGTAGGCCTAGGCCTACGTACTGCTAGAATAGGAGTAGGACAGTTTGCTTGATAATCCTGATCAGGAAATGTGAAGGCTGAACAGGTTGCTGAACAGCAAAACGTTCTGCGGACTGGCGCCCAAGCCGGGGAAGAATAGGAGAAGCATGATGCTGTTCAGGAATTGGGAATGTCTGATCAGGAACTATGAAAGTGGAAGACTAGTCAATTCCTAAAATGTAATTTTTTGGAAGAATAGGGAGAGTGCGGGATGGGGGCTATCCCGCAGCTGAACAGGAAATAAAATTCCTAGTCCACACGCTTTTTCAATGGCTATTCTTACTTCTGTATTCCTGATCAGCATGCTAGTCTTCCCGTTTTAGAGATATGGGGATATGTACATAAATGGCTTTCCATAATATAATTAGGACATAATTGAATGAGAGAAGGAGAGAGAGAGTTCCAGTCATTCTATGACTACTAATATTTACCCAACTTACCCTTTAGAGCATGATTCAACAAGTATTCCATAACCATGATAAGACAAGTTAACGTTCTATAAAAGTTCTCCATAGCTACCGATTTACACTGGAGTGCGAGTCCCCATGGCCATATTGCCTCTCGTAAGACATGCTGTGGATCACGTTCGTTCTCGTAGTTACGCGAGAGAAGTATGCGTTCCCGCCAAATCTGCCATGGTTCCTTAGAGGAGGGCTTAAGGGAATGGGAGAAGATACAGACTAGGGATGTGAGGTGTGTGAAGGGGAGAGAAAAGGTCATCTTTCCCGACAGACCCTGAAGGAAGGCATATTAATAAAGGACAGACGAATTATGTTTTACATTTTTGATAATCATCCTCTGCAGAATAATAAATCGAAGGGAGATGAGAGTGTTTGAGAGAGTGCGAATGAGGAAGAGAGGCAGAGAGGAACAAATAGAATCGAGAGACAGATAGACATAGGATGAGAGAGACAGATACACAGAGAGAGATTGAGAGAGGGGAGATAACAAGAAAATAAGATTCTCACCACTTAATACAATCATATTCAGTTTTCATGATGTATTTACAGACAGACACTGAGACAGTCACGTTTCTAGAGGTCCCATGGACGGGGATTCATTTTCAGGGAAAGTTTATCAAACAAAAAGATAGATCTAATGGGTAGGTAGAAATAATAGAAGAAACCGTTCCTGTAGTTTCCTCTTAGACCAATATAACCACCCAGATAGTTACAGTGCTAGGCACTGGCACTGTTTAAAGTGTTTTGTGAATAGGAGAATAAGCAAGAAGTCAACGAACTATTGCTTTATCTAGTTTGAGGGGAGAGGTAAAGCGAGAAAGAGGTCGAAGAATAAACCTCCTATAAGTGAAGATATTTCATGACTCTAAAAACACTTCTATAGTACTGAATTATATCATTTATATGTATCATGCATCCTTACTTTCACATTTTAGACAATCTCCAACAAATTGGAGATTATGGGGTAATTTCAGGAAAAAGCCTTTAGAAGGTCCGCTCACCCAAGTATATTTGCATGCACTGTTGTTGTTCAAATGGGAATTTAAGGATGTGAGAGAATGTTGCCATAAGAAAGTGTTCTAGGGGAAATTTCTTTATGTCAAATCTCATTAGAGTGGCACTCAGGGCGGAAAATTGACGTTAAAGCACGCTTGTCCTGTTTCAGTTGGGTGCTGAAGAAAACACCTTCGAGTTTGTATCTATGTCCTATTGAATTAGAATTCGTTAAACATGCTGTACTTTAGGAAAGATCATAAATAGAAAGATGTGTATACAGATAAGGATAACATGTATCTTAATAACATCAAAAACACCCAGCGGACTACTGTGTGTTTGCTTGACATTTTTTCAAATTTAGGGTTGGGCAATTTAAAGCTACAATCATGGAGAAATTAAAAGAGCACATATCTGAGAAATCAAATATTTTGTAGAATAGATTTATTAGATAGTAAATGCCCTTATCATGGCTAGGGTTGCTTCTATTTTATTGTCCAATACTATGGAACGAACGATAGTTATTATTTTCTATTTATGAATTAACTCTGTTGAAACTAGCAAGTATTTTAAAGGACAGTTAAGAACTCTAGACAAAGATATTAACATGGAGTGATAGGTGATTTATGAAAAAGGAGCATCTATTTGATAGTGAAGAGATGCATGGATGATCGGTGCATGATGGGGTGTTTTGAACTAACGTGTTAGTAAATCGAGAAAGAGGTAAATAGGGGTAGAGAGGCTTGTCAGACGGTATACGACCTCCAGTCTTTTGGTATGGATTTAAGCAATTCTAGAGTCAGAATGTCCCTTCTATTCTCTATTAATTGAACAAACATTTTTGCAATCGGCAAGTTCATAACATCATATATAGTGCCCGACATCTCCTTTATAAGGAAAGCATTGCTTCTCTTCCTTCTAAACGTGAAATGCTAGGTCTTCGTCTATTTGAATGAAAAAAATGTACACAATGTGATTCACACAATCCCATGCCATACATATGACCTTCAAGAATCGAGTTTCCAGATTATTTTGAATAACTTCATATAGCTATCCTACGCTACACGTGAGAATAGTCTCTCTATATAAGCACGAGTTTCATAACGGAGATATATCGATGCAGCGGACTTTCATAAGTTGTACATACATTCAAGTATCATGTGCCGGTTCAGTTTAACGTTTCCATACGCCTATACATTAGAAGGTAATATAACTCTACTGTCATGCTTGTAACAAATGACATCAGCGCTACTCTAGCTAACATTCCGCAGCTGTTTGGATCATGTACATGGGCGTTAGTCCCTAATTCGGGTGGAAAGAAAATGTCAACAAGTGATTTCAACAAGACCTTGATATCGACACCATAGGGCCGACCCATATTCATGAAAAAAGCAAAGAAACACTAATACGGATAACATGTCTTATTCCTGTAGTTCCGCCCATTTCAATGCTTTCTCTGTTCCCCGCGATGAAATTCGCCACCTTGGATTATTATTGCAAAATGAGGGAATGAGTTTGGCGATAAAAACGGATGTGCTGGCAATAATCAACATCTGAAACATCTAAATAATGTTTTCTCTCTAAGCATGAGTTAGTAAGTGAACCGACTGGAAAAACAGTGTAATTGAAAAACTGCATTTTCCCCTGATAGAAGTGAGGTATTTGTTCAAACTCTATAATTGTATTTCTTTCCTTCGCCCCCTGAAATCAGTAGCGTCCTATTGCTTCAATTGCTTACTCGTGATTTTTTTTCTCCTGTCTTAAGAACATTATTTTTAGGCAAAAACACTGCCCAAGTTAAGTACAACTCCTAGGGTCCTGCCATAGACTTGCGAAGTCCCTATTATAAAGGTGTCACATTTTACACAATGTTTTATCCAGTTACAATGTAAGACAAACCGAAAGTAACGTTTTTGTGGGCATACACAGAGTGCATTTATATATATGAAATCCTTCTTACAATGTTTTGTAAGGACTTCTTACCCTATTGAGATTTAATGATTTTTACATGTGCACATTCTAATCAACTCTCTCCATCCTCCACACCATAGGTCAGATGGGCCTTAATCACATAGCACAAGCGATGACCGCTATTCAAATGGCATACTGACATTCTTCCGACTAATTTAAAATTTATTGATGTTAAAATAAAAAATATTTCATTCTTTGATGTTCAAACATCTTATAGTTCTGATGCACCGTACAGGGATTGATATCAATGCAAAAATAACTCCAGCGTTGGTGTTTCATAAATGAGTGTTTCCTTTTATCATAATAAATAGACAAATTAATCAATTTACAGCTAATTCCCTAGGCAGCGTGAAAGACCAATACAAGGGAATATCTTTTTCCCCGCGATGGGTTTCGGTACAAATTTCGGAAGCTGGGAGAACTCATAGCTGGGAGAACTTATGATATTTGAAGTTCTCGAAGTAGCCCATTTATCTTTTTGTTTCATCCAATTCAAAGCTACATAGTTCATAGATTGTTAGATAATTAGTTTTATTTGTGGCATTTAGAACTTACAAGTCTGTCGCGTCTTCACGAGGTAATTTTGAATAAATAAGAGGATATTCTCTGCAAAAGCAATCCCGAATGACATTAGGGAAGGGTAAAACACTTCATTTGGTTTCATGGAGTCTTCAGGCTGCCGTTTATTGACGGAAAACATACAATAATTTACTCATAGAGTGAAAAAATAGATTTTTTTGCTTAAGAAATTGGGAATTAAGATTACATCGAAGTTATAGAATAGACTTACATGAGCATTAATTATAAAATAACATATGTCATCACCTAAAAAGCTAGCACCAATAACATATTATATTAACGTTTGTACAATCATTCACTCCAAACACTAGTTACATTTTTAAAGGACTTTTTTTTAAAAAAAAGTAACGGAAGGGTGAGGGAGTAGATGAAGGATGTTAGGAGGAGTAGGGGAAGAATAGAAAACTTAGGTTGCTGTGAACAATTGGTAACACCATTTTCTCCAATCAGTGTAAAAGCGCGCCGGTCATTGCATCACCGTGTTCCGCTAAAGGCACGTGAGAGACACTGCACCTTCCATCCCCAATTATTTTCAGAGCGGATTCTTAAATCTTTAAATGTGCACCCAAAGCACGTAATGAATCTTCCATTTAGAGATCGAAGGGTGGGCAGAAGTTGCGATGGATTCTTGGAACTGCCTGGAAGTTGTTCTTAGAGCTATGTTTTCATCTATTTTCATCCGACATTACATTGCATTGCCCCTGAGTCTCTCTAATTTCTAAAGAATATAAATCTCGATTAAGATTTGATAATAGACTCCACCCTTTGGTAAGGCAGTGGGGGAGCAAAAAAATGGACCTTTGCATGGACCAGTGCACGGGTTGAGACTTTCTACCAAAATGTCACATGTCACTATGGAAATTGATCAGTCCATGCAGAGGCCAGGTTGTACATTGACATGTTTCTGAGGGACTCAAGGAGGTATCAGGGTGAGAGATAGATAATATAGAGCCCACTATCAAAATTAAACCGTAGCAGCCAACAATATTACATTATCATAGGTATATATATCAGTCAAATAAGAGCAAAAATATGCATTTGGTGTAAAGAAACATACCGGTAAGACCTGGTTATGGCAGAATCCCGCCGGCATAACCCACGCCGGGCAAAACCCCGCTGGATAGAAACCATCTAGGGCAAAACTCCGCAAAGGATTGAATACACCATTAAACAATTAGTCCTAAACCTAACCATAACCTTGCCGGTTTTCCTCCCCTAGATGGGTTCTGCCCAGGTTTCTTTTTGACGGCGGGGATTTGCCCGGACACCGTGGGGTGATGTTCTTACAATTGGAGGAAATACAAACACCCCTTCGTCATGTTTATTTAAATCTATCAAACAACATTAGTAAAATTGACTCCGAATGTATCATGTCTAAAGGAAATAAAGCTTTGCCCCAAAACAAACAAAAACAACATTAGTTATATATTTCATAGACAAGAAGATGTTTTTTTTAACAGAAAACCCATATCACATATATATACACCCAGATCTTTGATCGTTACATACTCAGTTACAATGCAACCTTTATAAGGAAACAGGCTTGTTTTTATCGACGCTTTTACTAAGAAAGTATACAAATAAAGTAGCTTTCTAGATAATAAGAAAATCAAACATTGAAGATATGATTATATATAGTCTTGTCAAAGTTCTTTATCCTATATCCTGGTCCTAATCGTTTTAGATCCAATTCAATTAGGCTCTAGATATATTGTTGTTTACTAAATCTCCGAAACCCCGAAATTAGGATTTTGGAAGAACTAATAAATACTCCAAATCATATTCATTTCAAGCTGGTAGACAATGAATGATGAACTACAATAGATGATTCATTAAAGAAACCTGAATTGTCTAATCAATTCGTAGGTTCGCCTGTTTTGAAGATTAGGATAATATGAGGCATGCTTAAGGACAATCAGACAGTCGGATTGCCATAGGTGCACTGGAAGGAGTTGACGCATAGGGAATGATATTGATTTCCCATGGCAAAACACCCGTGTTCGTTACTGTTTCACCGTGTAAACTCTTACTGAGCGATGCTAATAAGTACTCTCATCCCATAAAACCGTTTCCAATTCAGTAGAAGCTGTCTTCTAGAGAGATACGAGTTTGTTTCAGCTTTTCATTTGATTACGAAAATGGGGAGACATTTCTAGATTGAATATTTTCAACCGGTGAAAATAATTGCCAGGGGAAGAAGAGAAATAATGAAATGAATGGTTTCCCTTGGACTATTAGCATCCGGTCCACTTGAAAGTTATTGGTACTGCCACCCATAAATATTACGATTCCTTTTAAGCTATGGCATTAATATGCAGGACAGACGGTCATAAGACTTATTATGAATGGATCTGACGGGGACAGTCATAAGATCACCAGGCTTTAGAGGTTAATGGAAGTTAATTCCAGCAGAAGTCAGAGGCTAAAGTAGTCCATGTAGAATAAACATTCTTTTTATAAAGAGTTGTACGCCAGAAGTACATATGGCTCAGATTCTGGGTGTGAATATTCCCATGATAAATCCTTTCTTGTCCTCATCCATTTGCATAGATCTATGATTGAGTTCATCTAGTTCGCAGCGACTAAATTAAATCTCCTTTCAATTTCAATTTCCATCTAGACATGTGCCTGAGAGCCTCTATTGCTTCCTATTTCAATCACAACTATATTCAAAACATCAATTTCAAACCTGCCATGCAAACTATAAGAGAATGGGGATGTCTCAATGGAATGAACGTTCTTAGACTAAATATTGTTACAGGGAATATATGGCTAATAGACTGGGATTAGGCCGCAGTGCCTCATGGCAATTGAACTCAAAACAAGCAGAAGGATTAGAATCTAAGTTCATAATCCACTTCACTGGAATGAACGGACCATTGAATAGATTTCACACTCTATGAATATTGTGAAAGAAATAAAAGGTCCATTAGATCTAGGAAAGATTATCTCTGTGCTTCTATTCTTGATAGAAATCATTATTCTGATTGATCTCTTTTCACGATAATCTCTAAATGGCAAAGATTTTGGTTCTTGATCATGAAAAGTACCGTGTGCTACATTTATAAGCAGCTATATATTATTTACAGTGGCGTTAGTTCTTTTTATGACGAATATTGTTAGGTCGTGTCTGACAAATGTATTTTCCACCACTTGACAATTTTACAGTAAATCGATGTTACAATAGCAATGATTTGTGAGCGCTTTTTAAAAGTGGACCAGATACCACCATTGAGATTTCCCTCTTATCTCTCATTTGTATGCCATGAATAGATATGTAGGCCATGTTTCTGCGTATGGCGGTTACAATTGGTTTGGCTGAACCACCTGCGATTGGCTGGGCTAGGCCCTAAAAATAAATATAATATTGAACAAAATTAACACAAGATAACAGTGACAATTTTAGATATCTAAGTTTGTATACATTATTTTGATATGTTTTTTTTGGCTTTAGCAAGTGCGAAAATACAAATATATAAGTAGTGCTTGTTCATACTACCAATATCAGTATAATTTTATCTAGATTTATTTGGTATATTCCATTTTCAATCTATGATTCTGCAATGAGAGCATAATTATATATTACTTGAAGGGGGGCCAATGTGAAATTTGGTGCTGAACAAAAAAATCTTTTAAACAGTCGGCCATTAAAATTATATTATTCGTTATGTAAGTATATCACACCTTGCTTTTTACCATTGACACCACGCTGTTGAATATAATTTCTTAACATAGGTAATATTTGTCCTTCAGGGGACCCTCTAGGGCGACGAATCTTGAGTGATAACGAACGAATCTTGACCCATTTCCCCACTTTTTCTTTTTCACAGAAGCCATACCGGTCCAGGACGTCCCGTTCGTCAGAACGACGAGCTGCCATGATGGAAGACGTCATGAACACAAGCCCCCTTGATGGCGAGGACAATTCAACAGCCCGGACAACTTTCCTCTCTCCCATCGGAACATCACCCGAGGGAGAGAGGAACCAAGGGTCCAGCACCAAATCTAAGAAAGGGATTAGTTTCCTCGCCAAGATGCGGGGCGCTTCCAATATGACACCTTCAGTGGACGTAAGCCCAGAGAAAGGCGATCTGAAGAGGTCCAAAAGGTCAACTGGTCAAGGAGAGAGATTGTCCATGTTCGCTGACAAAGGCAGAAAGTCTATGATGCCAGAGAAGGATGATTTCGTAACCGGACAGGAACTTATGATCACAGAAGAGGAGGAGGAGAGAGGAGATGATGGCGGGCAGGAAGAAGCGGACACGGCGCCGCCACCTATCGAATTGAGCCCCGAACTAAAGCGCTGGTTTGAGAGCGTGGAGAAAGGAGACGAAGACAATATAAGAAGATGCTTAGAGCAGGGAATCGACGTCAACGCAACTGATCAGGTAAGGGGAATTCTTGATTTTAACAGGGAAATACCATAAGATATATCAACCCCTTTCTTCGAGGCATTCCTCACCCCCTGAGTGTAACACAGCCAAAGGATTTGCCTTAAACCAGCATTTATTTGGGACAAAAACCTGTATAGTAATGCGTAGGTTCTGTGAGCATAGATATTGGAAGACTGGGATGTGAGTGTGAGAGAAGCCTGCCTTTACTGGCAGTAGCAACAGCACAAGCATTGGGTCCGTAGCAGATTTCTTATCAGGGAATGAAGCCATTTATTTGATGTCAGGTAATCGGTCTTAAGATGTTCTCTAACGAGCGACAAGTGCTGATGTAAGCAAAATATATTCGGGAGGTGTCCAAGAAATCTGGCAAATCTAAATCTAATGTTCGTATCTAATCCCAGCATTTACCATCGGGTCGTGGCTAAGCTTAAACATTGCCCTGCTCTAGCTATCTATATGCTGTGCAATTGGAAGACAGGTAAGCCTGACGTAATTATTTCCTTCTTTATCGGTTGTCAATATGTTTTCCATTATACAGTGAGGTATTTTTATCCCAGATGATTTAACATCATATCAACGGTTAGACATACACCTTTGATAACATACCGTTATTCTATACGATTCATTGACCAAATCTGGTCCTTTTTTCCTATGTGGGAAACCTGTAGATTTCTTTTATAAAGCGATGATCCGTTTGATTCTCGCGAAGTAATTATATCGCTAAGCAGAACATCTCTTTGCACTTGGCTTCGCTTAATATGTCCCTTGGGGAATAAGCGTAGAAAACATGTAGGCCTATATATATTCACATCTTAGCCCCCGGGGACTAAATTGATGAAGTAAACATGCAAATGACTGATCAAGCATCTGAGATATATGGATTATCGCATATATGCACTAAGCCGATAACATACCAAGTAGCACCCTTGTTTGGTCGATGAAGAATAGTATTAAAGGGTAACTATGAATAATAGATCACAGTAACTGGTGGCCGTTGACCCGTTTCACCAGTTAGACAAGTCCCAACGCGGCTATAAAGCGATCGTTCTATTATTCTGGTGATTTATGATCCATTCGATAGAAACATATTAAAGTTGGCTTCTGTTGCTTGGGATAGGAAAACCTAGCCGGGCATAAAGCATGGTATAAGTATCAAACATTGATGTTCAACATCGATCTATATTGAGTTCATTAGAGGAAAACATACAGTGTGGTATATACTATGTTATTCAATAAATCAGACCTAAGGTAAATCAAGATTTTATGTGAGATATTGACCAGTAATATGATCCTATACATTTATGGAGATTCGGGGATAAAGAATAAACACATTCATCTATAATGAAGGGAATATCCTGAAGATGCCTCGCCAATCCATTCTTTCACATTATTTATTTATTGTCTTTTTCCTTTGCAGAAAGGGCGCACGGCGCTGCACATTGCCGCCTCGGCTCTGAATGAAAATGTTGTGGATATTTTAGTAGAGGCCAAGGCAGACATAGACAGGCCTGCAGGAAAAGGCGTCACGCCATTAATGACAGCTGTCCTCTGCAAGAACAGAGTCGTGGTTGAGAAGCTAATTGCCGCGGGGTGTGATGTGGACCGGAGGCCTGGCCTGGAGCACAACACTGGGAGCTCTGCTCTCCATATGGCCTGCCAGAACGGGGACGTCTACCTGGTCAAGCTCCTGATCAATAACTCAGCAGATGTCAAGGCAACTCGCACGAGCCATGGTGGCATCTCTGACATTACACCTCTACATGATGCGGTGGAGAGTGGCGATCTTGGCACAGTGGAGGCACTCATTGAGGGAGGCTGCGATGTCAATGCCAAGAACAATAAATCCATCACGCCCATGCATTTGGCATGTCAAGGAGAGAATGTTGATATTGTCAATATCCTCATCGAGCATAAGGCCGATCTGGAAGCCATGGGGGATGATGGGAAAGGGGAAGGTGCCCGTCCGATCCATATCGCAGCTGAGAATGAGAATCCTGACATAATCAAAGCTCTCATCGATGCCAAGTGTGATGTCAATGAGGTGAGGATACACTTCAAAAGGTCCCGAGTGTGCCCACTTCACCTGGCAGCCAGGAAGGGTCTGGATGACGTCGTAGGCATCCTACTGGAAGCCAATTGCGAGAAGAATACACAGGACAAGGATGGCTTCTCAGCTCTGCACCATGCAGTCCGATATGGACACCTCAATATTGTCCAGAAGTTAGTAGCAGCTAATAGTGACATCAACTTGGGTGCAGTCTCCAAGCAAGCCAGTAATCAAACCCCACTTCATTACGCTATACGCCATGGCCATCATCAGGTTGCTCGATTACTCATAGATGCCGGCTGTGATGTGGATTCTCCTGAAAGAACCAAGATCTTGCAGGTGAAAAAGAAACCCATAGAGAAGATCAGAGGTGATGAGGGCTATGCAGAAGACCTCGATGAGAGGCATGTTCAACCTCAAGACCATATGATCCGTTCAAGGAGCAATGACGAAGGCTATGGTGCAAGAAGTGATGAGGACGAAGACGAGTCCATCGTTGAGGAGACCATCATACTTGAAGTTGATGGATACACAGCTTTACATTGGGCAGCAGACAAAGGTGATGCAGAAACTACACGGATGCTAATTGAAGCAAACTGTGATATCAATAAGCAGGCAGCCTTTGATAAGCATATGTGTGTTACTGCTTTGCATCTTGCAAGCCAGGACGGCCATCTTGCAGTCGTTCAAGAACTGATCAATGCCAAAGCCGATCTCAACTGTGGAAAAGTGAGCAAGGATCGCAATGGGATCACTGCCTTGCACCAGGCAGTCTTTAACAGTCACTTTGAGACAGCCTCAGCTTTGATTAAAGCTGGAGCCAATGTAAATGCACAAAGTAGCAACGGCTATGCTGCACTTCACTATGCTTCCCAACAAGGTAACATTGACCTTGTCAAAGAGCTTCTTGCCTCTGGTGCTAAGCCAAATCTTTTAGCCAACTTCCATGACCATGCTGATGTGGCTGCAATTCATCTTGCAGCTCAAAATGGACACAATGATATCCTCCCCCTCCTTTCCGAAGCTGGTGCTGATCTCAATGTCGGGAAGATAATGGGTGATGTTACAAATATAACACCAATCCACCAGGCAGTCTCTAATCAGCACACCGAATCTGTTCAGATGTTGATCTCCCTCGGGGCTGATGTTAACCGGACTGCAACTGGTGGCTACACAGCTCTACATTGGGCAGCCGAGCGAGGCAATGAAAGCATTCTTTTGGCCTTACTTAGAGCAGGAGCTGATGTCCATGCCAGGGCTGGCCTTGGTGGACACTCCAATATGACACCTCTTCACATAGCCGCTCACAACGGTCACACCACCTGTGTCAAAATGCTCCTGGACAAAGCAGCAGACATCAAAGCCACACGCCAGTACCTGGATAGGAGGGACATAACTGCCTTGCATCTGGCAGTTGAAAATGGCCACATTGAAACGGTCAAGTTGCTGATCGCTTCTGGGAGTGACATAGACGCCCAGGACAGCAAAGGTTTCACTTCATTGCATCTGGCAGTCCAGTACGGTTTTATCCAGATCGCTGAGATTTTGCTTGAGGATGGGGCAAGCTTGAAGAAAGTCACTATAGCTGGTTGGACGCCAAGCAAACTGGCCGTCAAATATGAGAATCAGAAAATGGTGGATTTGCTAAATGCTGAGAAGCGGAAACGTAAAGGCCAGCAACCAATGGAAAACCGAATGCCAAAACGGGAAGAATCAGGTTTCTTATCCAGCTTCAGGGGCCTATTATGTGGATCAAAGAGAAATATGCCCGATTGAAAACATATTCGTTGACTTTTGACATTTGATTATGTACATGTATGTATTTGATTAATATAAATCAAATGATCAGTATTTTCATCGAAATGTATGGGAACATTTCCAATTCATGGGGACCTTTCACCAGAATAATACGAATCACAGGACATCTACGCATGTTGTGTACTGATGTAATCTTGTTCGGATATCGCAATGATGCCTTAATAATAATGTATCACCAATCTGTGACATGGCTGACACTTAAAGTGGTGGATCGAGTTTTGAACAATTAAACTGTTCAAATAGTTTATTTCTTCCATACCGCTCTTGATTTTCTTTGAAGTTCTTGATACAATCTCTACTGCCAGAATTCCTTGCCTCTGTGGTTGTCCAATAAACTCGTCTCATTTTTTTGTACTGTTGTTATATCGAATCAAAATTATGCATTGAAACGATGGAAATGATTATGATTGTTTGAAAGCTTCCACAAAAAAATAAAACGAACGAAATAATTACATGCATTGGTATATCATTTAGAAATCGAAATCGGTGCCGAGCTTTGCATTGTGTTAAAGAACATACTGGTATGAACTTGTTATCTGTTCCATTGATGACCCTAATTGCAGTACATCGTTTTAAGAAAGGAAGAAGAAAGAAACTAAGGTCGATATCATCGATCCAATGCGAGTGTTCTACGTTTGTAGCATGTGGCCTGGTGTGAAATCGATTAAACAGATGTGTAGCCCACATGCATGGGGAGTGTTGATGTACAATGCTCCCACCTGGTGAGTGAAAAATGACTTTTACAGAAGCAAATCACAGTGTATATGTATATACATGTATTCATCATGCGGTGAATGCTTATACCAAATGTCTGATTCCAAACATATTTTGAAGGACAAAAGAGGGCTCTTGTTTGTTACTCGATTCGAAGACTATTTTGTGAGACACTATATTTGATACAACAAAAGTATACAGTAGACTACACTCTTTGTATTGATTCTTTTTGAGTATCTGAATTTTGATAGACATGATGTATATTTCAGTAAATAGACACATTTCTAAAGGTAAGGTGCAATTGAAAGAATCGTTTCCACAGTTTATGACCTGTACTAATATAATGCTTTTATCAACATATCAATAAAAAATTTCAATTTCATGTTTTCCGTCTCATACAATTTCTTTAATTAATCATCCGTCAATAAAAGGTTGCAAATATCTATGAATAGAAACTGAAATGACATGACAAAAATCGATTTTCTAAATTAAATTTAATTTTTTTCCCATTCTTAAAATACAACAATGGGTCTTTAAAGCATTTGATTATTGACATTTGATTATTTCAATAGTTTAGATGGGAAAAGACATATGGTCTCAGTTTGGATGGATAGAATTAAAGATGCCTTCATTATTCAGTTCCTTCACCTTTTACCATTCTTCAGTAATGAGCAATCGCGAATATCTTCGAGTAAAAACTCATAACATGAGTTAAATAATCTAGGTTGGCTGCACACATTAAAGTTATTAACATCAAAGCCAAAATTCAATCTTTTATGACAACATTGAATCTTCTCAATTATTTGCAATCCACAATTCTTGCTAATTTCATCTTGAAATTGAAGAGCAATGTCCAATTATACATATTTCGGTGCTCGTACCCATGTAATTCTAAATTATCTAATCTCAATATCATTAAGAAAAAAGGCACAAAAGTTGCGCTCTGTCAGCAGTAAAGACGAATTCATATAGTGCATGCTTTTTCCTCTTGGCCCATCCTTCAGTGAAATGATTGCCCAGACGTCTGGCGCCTAAATCGATAGTCCTGGTGGCGACACCGAGTGAGAGACAAGGTAAACTCATGCAGAAAATTCAGACCCAAATGGGGATGATGAATGTGTCGGAATTTGAGAATCCACTGAATGTGCCTTAATGCCCTAAAACATCCAGCTAGCATCATATATTTTTTAGGGAAACACTAATCGCGAGTAGGCCTACTAAAAGCAAAGTGGGACTTCATGAGTCATTTACGAGCTTCCAAAAGGTCATATCCCAATCCTAGAACCCATGTAGAACCTAGAATACCTCTTTGTCCTTTGTAAATTTCCTCAGCTGTTTTCCTGGTGATATGGGCTACTTCTTTCAATTCATATTTATTATAGTGTTTGTTGAAAGTACATAATAATTATATTTTGATGCTCATGCATAGTAAATCACAGACCTTTCTGTCTCTTTTTCTCTGTCTCTCTCCCATCCTCTGTCTATGTTTCCTGGGTATGATCATAAACTGCCTCCCTCTCAGCTCTCCCGCCCTTGATATAAGCATCTTAAATGTGTTGATAAGGGCGTAAAGCAACCAATCTCACTCACTCACTCACTCACTCACTCGCCATTCTTTGGTACAGTATTATTGTATTCAAAGGTCGTAGCTTTATTATTTACTTCAAAACATTCAAGAAATTAAACGCTTATAACACGTCTATGCCCTGACGATTGCATGTGTGCATTCACACCGAGAATGATCTCGGTTTTATCCAAGTTAAGTAGAACATTTTCGGTCTTTTATGGGTTGGCTACTTTTTGATCGGTCGCCTTTTTGCCGCTTTTACCAAGGGTGGAATCCATCCTAGCGTTAACCATTTTTGTGCTGCTTTATTCCCCAGTAGGAAACCAAAACCAATGCATTAATAGAAGCCGTTGAAACCGCCTGGCTGGTAGCATTCGTCCATGGAAGGATAGCGGGATCTGTATTTGGGCCACCTTGCCAAAAGCTTATAAAGGCTGGATTTTGAGAGGCCATATGAAAGGAGGGAACATTTAGATTCGCTTCTAGCTTTTGCCTTCCACTACATTAATTCCCAGGTGATGGGCTGGGATTTCAAGCTTTTCATAGCTGGCTTTCTGGTGCTGTGGATATATATGCAAGGTTCATACATGATGCTCAATTTGGAGTGAAAACGTGAAGACAAATATGGACAAATAAGGAAAAGGTGAATTAAAATATGGATCCACCCCTTCCTCATGAAGTTAACTTCAATCGTTTACTTGGATTGAATAAAGCCAACCAAAACTATAAGCTTTTCCCCCAAAGGAAATATCCCTTATTGATTCATGTACTGCCATAGACAATTATATAATTCCTATAGTACTCACGTCTCTTTCTATAGGTAGTGAAATATTATCCACAAGATGGAGCTATAATACTACGGGCCACTACTTTTATTTAATTCTCCTTTACTGCTGTGATACTTCTTTATTTACTACACCCATTGATATTTATAAACGATTTCATCAGATATCTTAACAAAGTCTGGAATAAATATAGTAATAATAGAAAGAAGATTTCTCATATAATGAGATCATATATATATGACATTCAACATAGTGATTTGATTGTGTGTCATTTCACGAGAAAACATGGTTTATTAGACGTCAAAACACCTCTAAACCGATGACCTCTTGTTTATTAGGCGAATAGCTCTACAAGATGCGATTTTATTGTTGGGATATAAATCATAGGAAGACGCTTCTTCAAACGCATAAATAGATGAAGATGAAGAACAAAGAATGATGAAGATGCAAATAAAACCTACACGGAGAAGAAAATGATGGATTCACGTGGTTTTAATTCAATTATGGCGGTATTGCTGAGAAGTTGCTCAACGGACAGTATATAAATTTAGTTTAAAGAAGCACATATTAATCATCGCATTTCAAAGAAGTTTCAATACTTCATGTATAAAATAAGAAACTAATATGTCACGTTGTTGGCCTTTATCTCGCTACCGATGCTCTTGGTCTTCAGGTCGTCTCTCTTTCGACGCATTGCAACGTAATATTCTGTGTAGGAAGTTGATTCAATTATTAGTTTCCCGAGACAATTTATCAAGAGATTGATTCTGAAAATCACGAACTAATCAATGGAAAAAGTTTCCTTTTATTACTTAATAATTCACTGTGGGTCCATTAAAAAGTAGAGACAAGAAAAGTAGAGATTTAATACTGAGGAAAGGATGGTAGTTATACTGGGTCATCTTTTTTCTCAACCTGGTCCTAGATCTCCGAAACTGTATGTAAAGAGCAGTAATGACAACAAATATTTGATGCTATGACAAAATGAGAGATATTGGAATTACGTGATGAAACATAGGGCAAACCTAAAGAACAGATTATTGCAATTGTTGAATTAATAAAGAAAATGACTGATCGATGTGAACAAAGAAGCATCGACTATGCGGATAAATGTGACAAAGGATACTTTGTGAATAGTACAAGAAATTGTTGTTGTTGAAATAATTCATTGTCAATATCACCAATCGAAGGCGATAAGATATCCCCTTCAAAGGAGGTTGTCTGATCCATTTGATATCTACCGTAAAATTGCAAACATTGCAATTACCACCCCATCTTATTATTGACCACATCATCCATTCTTGTTTATTTATTATGTTGATGCAAACCTTTAAAAGACTCACTTAAATGTTCTTAATACTCACTACAAAATCATATCCTAAGATTCAGGATACAACGAAAACCATTCTCCTCTACGAGTGCACTATGTAATCAAATCCCGAATTCAACAATATTCGGCTACTCTTATAGATTTATACAAGAGTTTGAAGTCGAATGACCTAGCATAAACAGCCGTCGCTGAGCGATAACAAGTGATGTCCCCACAGGAAAGGAGCTGGGCGGGTCTCCCAAAATAAATGTAGACTTTTTATGAAGCCCTAAAAACAACCATACAAAATCCTCCAAGATTTTGGTCAAATGACTTTTGAATGGGTTGGAAAAGAATGGAACAAAAAGAAGAATTTTAGTGTTTGACCGACGTTTACCGAGAGTTAACAGCTTTAAAATAAAATATACATAAGTACCATACTAATGGTGAGTAAATAACAAAGTTTAAAATAATATGATAAGCATAGTATATATGATTTGATAACCATCATGTATTGGTTATCACTTACATGCAAAATGTAATTTCTAAATATGGGGTTGGTGACATGGGTTGTTTTTTTAATGAGTTTTTATTTTGGTTATATTTCAAACGTGTGAAACATTCTCTATCACCTGAAATATAATGAATATAAAAAGGATTAAGCGAAATTGGCGACACATCAAAACAATCATTAGATGATATGTATTTTGGCTGCTGTAAATATTTTTGTGACCTTAATTAAAGAAAATAATAAGATAATAATTTCGCTTTGAAGACGGACATGTTCGCAGCAATTGTTACGCCTTCAATATTGTATCTACATGCAATCCTCGCTTTAGAAATGAGGATTATATAAGTGATGTCTCAACCTTTGTTTGCAAACCCATCTTGCCATGGTTCTCCTCAAAGCAAAGTAGAAACACCCGAGTGCAAACATTTCTGTCTCATATAGCAATTTCCGGAAGATCGTCGCTCAGCAATAAACACTTCCGGCTATTTCGGTACACAGCGACCCCAAGTGGATGGAAATCAAGTACGAAGTGCCTCCCACATGGTTCGTTATTATAAGTATTTTTGTGAGGAGAAAGTCTCATAGAACCTTTCTGCTGCTATTGCAGTGTTAATAGGCAAAAGGATTTGCAAGCTCTAGATCATGCCTGAGATAATTTAAGTGTGAATGTACTGGGTTCGATTATACATCGCTATGGTAAATAAATGCTCATAACTAGAATCTATCTATAGGAAAGGTTGGAGATAGGAGGCTTTATACCATAAAAGGATAATGGGTCAGAATAAAAATATCTTAAATCTAAATCTAAATCATGTATTGATTCTATATTCTAAGCCAGGTAAATGTTTGTAATTTTATATCAGTTCTTTAGTGTAGTTTACTGCAATAAAAAACTTTATTTGAAAAATAAAGTCAATGCTTTCCTCTCTGAGCCTGTGGTCCACTACTAAAATATATACAACTTTTGCGATTACAATGTTTGTTATAAATTATTGGTAGTTCAGTAGATAATATTGAATTAATAAAATCTCTGATAATGTCATATTATGAACAATTGGTTGATTAAAAAAAAACCACCTCCAAAACCCGAATTGGTAGATATGTTGTCTATTGCTATTCGTATTACCTATAGCTCATATAATTATATGATGTGAATGCCTGAAGCACTGAACTTATTAAACAGAGCCAGTGCGCCAAATACAACTTATTCGTCTTAATATATTGCTAATCTATTCACTTTATGTGATGCTAAGGTTCTAAATGAAGGACATGTAACCTATAACCATTAGCCTATTTTACTTTTCTGGCAATGACATGTATTGCTGTAATGTTATTAGCCCCAAAAGGATAAAAATCAGTTCATAGCATTTCATTGTCTTTCGGAATGATAGATACATCGTCATCAACATTCATTTGGAAGGGAGGCGAATCTGTTCAGCTAATAAGCATGATAATAAGCATACTTATATTTAACACGTGGTTATACTGTTTCCACAATCACATCCATAGACACATATATAAATGAATGCATGATGGGCATCTGAAACTGCTTAATAAGTGAGGGAAATACTAAACGAGAGGAAAGTAATAGGAGAAAGTATTTTCCACTTCTTACCACCTACGTCATTTTACGTTTGCTACACCTGGAGCAAAGATAATATCAGCTAGTTTTTTTAGGGGGGAGTTGGGGAGGAAGCGGGAGAGGAGTGGTTCTAAAACCAATCACTACTAATGCTTTTAGGAAAATAATTGTAATCTATTCCCAAATCAACGTCATTCGATGTCATCTTCTTATCATTTACTCAGAAACAAAAACATTTGAGCTGTTAAATGCAATGACACAAATCAATAATGACGGTAAAAGGATGGGCCTGCAAAATAAATGTATGGGCTAACCATCTTGGCTTGGAAAACGGTGTCGAGGATTTGCCTCCCGCAAAAGATGCGTTAAAAAGGCAGAGTCGGCCCCCGAAGGTTATCATAATCTTTTTCTCACATTTTAGCCGAGGTAAGGTAAATAATACTGATGTTTGAAGACTTGTATTTACATGACTTTCATGGTGGAGGTGGGAAATTCCATTAGGGGTCCAATCCTGCACTCTTCCCACACAAAGAGGCTCCATCCTCCTCGCCACTTGTTCACCTCAGTCTAGGCTCATAGTTGAAAGAGTCCCTCAAATCTATCAAAAACATTTGGAAGAGGAATATTTTATTTGGCAATTCAAATACATCGTGTTTCTCGTCACACATATAATAATTATGTATACATAATATATTTGTATATGTATTTGTAAACGTTTATTTCGACCTTGGTCACATTAAGGGGACAATTCTCCTACATTGGGAGGTTTGCTAGCCCTCTTTAAGGCCTTATAATAATGTTTGGCTGCGAACAATTCTGCTTTCATCGTGGACGAAAGTAGTACACAGCATACTGTGTTTAATAAATTCTATTATGAATATTTCTAGTGATGGCAATGTTGATATAATTTTCAGTCATTAACAGGTGTCTAGACAATAAAGGATATAATTCAGTGCGAGTGGATTTAAGACATTTGCATTTCCATAGGCTAGGAGGATAAATAGTACAACTTTTCTTAATCAATGAAGTTTTGGTCTTCCCATATTGGATTATTTTGTACATGAATTTTAAAAGCCTTAGGGTCTACTAGTTTGTGGGCCATCGTTTGCAGTTTATTCCAGGATGCAATTCAGGCATTACCTTCGAACAACCTATATCACTGAATTCAATATTTTTCTGGCAGATGAATAAAATATAGAGAATACATTTTCAAATTTGACTAGAAATTTAGAAATATATATCTTGGCTGGGGATGAAAATATTGGTGAATGCTACCCTGATATTGGATGAAAAAAATGAGTTCTACGCCACTGAAGCCAACATTCTTTGCAATGGTTCCGTTCCAAGAAAGGAGCTCTAGGAACATAGAGAAAGTTAATACCAACTGGACTTTCATAGTCAAGACAAAATACAAGTCTCGATTCTCGATACTTATATAGTAGTTCTATTTACGTGACTGGGATCAGTTTTAAATGTTCAGAACCTGTTTTTCCCCAATATTGTACTCAAGTGAGAGAAAAAACAATAATGGAAGGAACTCATAATCGATTGCTATATATAATGAATAATAAAACATAGTAATGTGTTTCATCTGACCACTATCAGATTAGCAGGAATAACTGATTAATGTTATTGACTGAATAAATGCATTTAAAACTAACTAAGATATGGGTAGTAAACTGTAATGTCTTTAATCGTGTACTTTCGAAGAAGTCTTGCCTAGACACAATAAGCTATTAAATTCGAAGAGAATGGTATCGAAAACAATTAGTTCAAATTTTCATTTTGTGATTACTAACATCGCCAATGGGAAAGTACAATTATCATATCAAGTATCGGCGTAAAAGGCAGGAGGATCCCCTCTTAGTCCCACTGTGGCTTTCAAGTGGGAAAAACCGATGTAACATGGTGCACACGCCTCCAATATATCAAGTTCTATAGGGTAAAACAATGTTTTTTTGTTCCATGTTTTACAGGCCAGCCTTCGGGCTTATGGGGTTGGTGGCAGACAATCGGGGGTTTCATGACCTTGGTATGCGGCCTTGATCTGAGATTTAGTGGCAATTTGAAATACAAAACAGCTAAAATTTATGAGTTTTCTTTTCAGTAATATAGAGAAAAAACTGAGCACCGGATAGTTTTCTACGTGGAAACACACCACCGTCTAATTTTGTCAGACATGAATAAGATAGAGAGAACAAATGGAACGAGGTGTTAGTAGAATCAAGTCCAATATTGATATTCAATTACTAGCACCGAGTTCCATTCACTATTTATTATACATGCTCTTAGCAATGGGTATAGAGCAGCTTCATTTTACTTTCGTTGCCCTTAGCAAAGAAGAATAGAGAATAAGGTCATTAATAGTACAAGCAGCAACCCTCTATAACAAAATGCCCCCAGCCGGGAGGAAATAATTCACTCTACCTCGATTTAAATCCTATCTACATGAATAATTCTTCTACTCCCAAAGAGATGTGTGTGTGGGTGTGTGACGGGGTGGGGGTGGGGGGTGGGGCTAACATAATGTGACGATGTGCCAATTAAGTCTGTCTTTCACACTCTCAATCGCGCACTCACACCCACTCGATTCAGACAAAGTCCAGTAAAACCCAAATAGTTGCATAGAGAGAGCAGTATTCATCAATATCAACATAATTCAATATGAGGGCTGAATTCATAGCCCCATTAAGAAGGGAAATCTCTATAATATAACCAATTGACAAACTATACCATTGTATATAGCACAACACTGGTGATGGAATGTTAAAAAATTGAGGGTGCTACAAAACTTGTATGTAAACCAAATCACTAATCATATATTTCACTGCCATCTCAATGTAAAAACTGTAAAATAACAAAATAGAACAGCATCAGAAGAAGTCAACAACATATAGGTTTGTTGGTACTAGTCCCTGAGCAACACGGAACATATGTACACTTACTCTGTACTTAGCGTAGCCTGCTATACTATGTCATTGCATCAAGTTTACTTAGCTTTAGTATAGGAACCGTAGAAGAACTATGACTGCCATAGAAAGGGGGGGGCATTCCTCCATAGTAGACTATTGTTATTTGTTGAAAATTGTATTATCGGGAACTTGACTGGAAATAGACAATACATATATATACTTAGAAGACAATTTATATATAAACCTTTCTTTTTTTTGTTCCTTTTGTTCTGCCATTGATAAACCTTCTAAGAATTCTAAAAAGCACAGCCGAATTTTTATTGTACGTGCAATAAAAATATATTTAGTGCACCCTTCAAACAGCACAAGCATATAACAAATAGTTCAGACGCATTCATTCGATGTTGTGTTCCTCCTTGACATTATTTACTGGTTCGACAATTTGTTTTAATGGGCTAAGGTAATGCCATATTTTTCTTTTTGTGCACTGGTTTGTCAAGCTTCTGAAAGGGACAGGATCATGCCAATAGAGCCATTGGGTATGCTTCAAATGTGGCAATAACCTGCAGTTATCTTCAGTGAACATGTAGCACGGGTATTAGCTATAGACCATAACAATGGCGATGCATTTGGGCGTGGGAGACAGGGAGCAGAGACTGATTGCAAAAAAAGGTGATCTTCGTGGCAAATTGGGGGATCTCACGGAAGGGCTATTCAGTTCGCTTTGCAGGTGTCAGGTTAATTATTCATGATACGTTGACATTCTACCAAAATGTCCCTCCACTACTTTACTGGTGCATGCACGACTATATATTGAACTGCGATTATAGAAATAATGCTATTCTATATTTTTCTTTCGCCTATATTGGTGTTGTGCTATAGCATATTTTGTTTATTGCATTCCTTTTAGTCAGATTTGGGGACATTGAGGACCCTAATCCAGGGAGATTGTTGTACCCAAGTTGAATTAAATCAACAAACAAATACATGATATAGAATGCATTTAGGAATTAAATCCAATTCATTGACCTGGCTTCATTTAGTTAAATCATTAATTTAATTTCATTTAAATAATCCCTGGAATTGACAGTTGAGCGCTAATTAAATACCGATTCCTCCTTATCCGCAACCACCTTGGCAGACAAATATTTTATTCACAGCTTTTTTATTGAAATCCAAACCCTGTGTTTTGAATTCTATTGTAAGACCTAACGTTTCCTATATTAATTCTATGTTTTCGGTTGGAAATCCCAAGGAAATCCCAAGGAAATCCCTCTGTCAAACTATATAATATCCTGTTAGTTGCTTGGATAAACATGCGTGCAGCCGTCAATGATACCTACTTTAGATACCCAGCTATTGTCAAAATAACCATGGCTTCAAACCCAAGGCTGCCCTTGTCCAGTGTGTTTGGATAAGCAACATTGAATCGTAGGCTTTCAGCCTAGCCCAGTAATGATTGGTAAATCTATAGGGATCTACTCATATATATATAAGAGCAGTAACGGGTTTTACACAATGAAGAACACTCTATAGGCTTCTATTGGAAGACCGCTTCCGGGCATGGGGGGAACGAGGTCAGCATCAAATATATATTAGCTAAATGGTCATGGCAATCATGACAACACCAGGATATATTTTTACACTTTTCACCACCTATTTGTCCGAGGTATTCGGCCATCATAATCAAGGCCTATATGCACTACCACGTCTAACATCACCTCAAAACTTCCATATAAATCTTTTTAAGAAAGCAGTGGAAGTGCGATTTGCTGACGTTATCAAAAAGTACAAATGCCCACATAACAATTCAAGAGACTTTCTTTTGGTTCCTTTGAAGGTTTCTTTATTATGATGGCAGATCAATTCTTCATATGATATTGGCAGTTATTTAAATGTATACTTATATCTAATGGTACGATGGAGGTTTCAAATCGATCTCGACGGAGGGTCAAATTGCACGACACCCCAAAGTGGTCCATTTTAAAGGGGGTCGAAGCAGACGATTTTTTTCTAGGCTTCTCATTGGTCAGATGAAGTCATGTGATGCTCGAAAGTAGTTCGGTTGTAATCACATAGGTAGACGATACGACTTTTCATATAGCACCCCTATATCACGTCGTTGAAATCATGTACATAATAAAAACTGTAATGGCACATTCGAAGTGGCTCGTCAAAGGCACAATATCCCTAGCATTTATGGCCATCATTCGTGCAGTAGCACCGTGCATAACCTCACAATACCTAAAAGCCCACACACACAGCCACGAATTAAAATCTGCCACGAAATTGGGACTCACGATTACTCGTGAATCTAATTTCAACCAATTCGTGGGTGTTATTTGTTGTTTTAAGTGTTTTATTTCATCACGACTTTATGTACAAGTTTACACTGATTCTCAGTACGATGATGAGTTACAATTAAAGTTCTAACATATGAAGCAATCTAATCTATTATACAGAAGTAGATTTTCAAAAAATATTTAAAAAAAGTATTAAAAATTGATAGAAACACCTCCACCTGCGCTGTGTCATCACAATACATGGCATTCCTATTATCATACAACTATATTTTAAATATGCATTTACTCATATATTTTTTACCTCGACGACATAGGGATGACTCTACCATACATACATACACATATTATCCTATATTACATTAAATCTTCTTCTTAGAGGAGCATGGTACACTATTCTATTCTACTGTTGTGGTTGATTGAGTGTGTCTGGTATCTCCCACATCTCTTTCTTTTCTAGAAAAATTCTCCAGCAAATTCCCTTTATATTCCTTTTAAAAATTTTTGCATCGACCTCTAGGTTTCTTACCTCCATGGGGAGGGTGTTCCACAGGAGCCTTATTCTCCCGAATAGACTCCTGTGGATCCTCTCCTTCATCCATTTATTTAACTCCAATCTTCCACCGTTTCTCATCTTATAGGGCACAGTATGTTCGTTTTCAAATTTAAATTCGCTTCTAAAAAGAGCAATAAACCTTTGTAGTCTTCGAATACATAGTGGTAGTATGTTGTAGTTTACATGAAGATATACAGTAGTTATTCTAAGATCTCGTATTCTCGTTTTTGGTCCGTACACTGTACGCAGACAGCTGTTTTGGACGAGTTGTAATCTCTTTACATCTTTTTGTATCGCTAAGTCAATAATAACACCTCCATTTTCTATAACGGGCAAGATATAGGTCTTATATATCAACAGGGCAATTTGCCTATCTACATAATGTCTAACTTTACATAGCCTGCCAAACAATATTCTAGCCTTTGCACATGTAACATTTATGTGTTGTGACATGCTCAGACAACTGTCTAGCAGAAAGCCGAGGTATCTAAAAGTTACAACAATATCGACTTTACTTCCATCTGTGTATAGTATATAATCTCTTTTCTTTTTGTTATTACTACCATACAAAATCTGCATTTTGGTCTTGCTAGAGTTAATGCTTAGACCATTTGTCTTTGTCCAGGAGGTAAAACGATTTATATCCAACTGGGCTGTCACTAGATCTTCCTCATTTTTGATTTCATTCAATAACACACAATCATCTGCATACATCAATATCTCGCCACCAAAATCAAGAGAAGCTAAGTCATTAATATATATAATAAAGAGTAGGGGTCCTAATACACTTCCCTGGGCCACGCCAGCTTTAAGGGTCAAGCATTCAGATATATCATTTTTAATTTTGACCATTTGTTCTCTCCCTACTGAGTATGACTCGATTATTCTATATACATCATCACCCACTCCCAAGAATCTTAATTTCTTTAATAAAATATCAATATTTATGGAGTTAAAGGCCTTAGATAGATCGAAGTATGTTGCCACTGTATCTATCCCTTTCTCTTTATGAGGTAGTACAATGTTCATGAATGAGAAGATGGCAGTCTCAGTGCTCTTACCAGCTCTAAACCCATGTTGTTGTTCGTTTAGAAAACCAGTATTTTCGAGGTGTTCATTTAATTTCTTTACAAGTAACCTTTCAAAAATTTTACCTGTAATAGGTGATATCGAAATTGCTCTTAGTTCATCAATCTTCCTAGAATCCAATTTCTTTGGTATTAACGTACAAATGGCTTTTTTCCAGGAAGTTGGGAAAATACAACTTTCCCGTATTAGATTCAAGATCTTTACAAAACCGTCAACGCTGGCTGTTAGTGCCAATTTTATGAACTTTGTATTCATGTCAATATATCCGCTTGACTTATGTACATCAATGTCCTGAATTAGTTTCATTTGTGTAAATCGTGGTTCAAATTTACGCGCACACATACACGATTTCAGACGTTTTTCTGATTTCGTGTCAAATTTTGTCGGCGTTGCGCACACTGCCACAAATTCGCAGCTAGTAGTCACCACGAATTTGGTTTCAATGCTTCCCACGATTTTTAAAAACGTCATGAGTAGTCGCTAGAGGGGGTAAAGAGCAGCTCTCGAATGAGCTAATCATTTTTGCCCTTTCTGTCGTTCGAACGCGCGGGCACTTCGTGGGCACTTCGACTTCAAGATGGTGCACATGGCCAACAACGAACTCCTTGCTGCGCTCCATGCCCCAATGGCCGCCATTCTCTGTGTTGCGGTTGAATTCCTTGATGATGATGATGATGTGGAGAACGCCACACGAATCTGGATGAAGCCCTGGCTGAAGCGGCGCGATGAGGAGGATGGCCACAGTTTGGTACATCTGTACCAAGAGCTGTTCAATGTAAGTACCTGTATGCCTATTGTACATCAATGGCCATCGGCACCAATGGTGTTCAACTTGTTGTCCTATTCTGATTAGCTAGGGGTTATATGTTACTGTAAACGTATTACTGTCCACACAGTAGTATAGTTCAGCCTTCGTGATTGCACTTTCACGGTGTTAGATAAGTTGTTCATAAATAATTATGTCCATAATTATTACATAATTATGTCAAGACTATTATATTGTATTGATAAATAAATATTCCATAATTTGTTTGTGTTAATTTAATATTAATTCATCCTGATGAAGGTCGAATGTTAGACCGAAACGTAGATCGAAGTATTAAACCTCCTTCAAATATAAACATCTGTGTCCCTTCGTGTTTTGACTTGTCTCAATCACTTAGGAATTTTAATATTAATTTAATCGGATGTGCTAGCATAATTTGTTTGACCCCAGTAACTTCTTCGTATATTATAATTTAATTTATATTTTATTGTTATATGTGATATTTGTATATTATTAGGATGGCGAAACCAACCTCCTAATGCGTACGCTTCGCATGCCGCCTACAGTGTTTGAGGAACTGTTAGATTTGGTCGGGCCGAGGATCACTAAACAGAACACGAATTGGAGAAAAGCCATCACTCCTGAAATTCGCCTCTGCCTCACGTTACGCTTTCTGTGCTTAGGTAAATATGTCCACATACACCTGACTATTGGTATTATTCAACTTATATACGTCGGGCACACATTTTCCAAGTGTACCATATTATTAATTTAACCGAGTGTGGCTTACAATAACAATATATGTCAAAGGATGTTTATTTCCTATCTTTGTTCTCCATTTGTTATACAAAAAATGATTGTATAACAGCAAGATAGATGCATTTATGAGCTAGGCTGGGTTTTTCTAATTGGTTGTTACTTAATGTTCCAATTTGGACTTAGTATGTACATCTTTATTTCATGTTTACAAAAAACTGGTATTTATAATATTATATTATAATCTTGGACCCTCCAGGAATAACTCATTGTGAGAGGATGGTGTCCACTTCTGGACAATATGATGTAGATTTTGACTCAGAATAATACTATATATATATATATATATATAAATTTGACTAAATGTCATTATTTATTTATTTAGGTGACGGATTTGTGTCGCTGCACCAGCAGTTCCGGGTGGGGCTGACCACGACTGCGGGGATTGTCTATGAGACGTGTAGGGCCCTCTATGATGTCCTCCAACCACTGGTTATGAAGGTAAATTATACTTGCATTTGTTAGGTATTAAGTGTAGTAGTCACCATTACTGGCGTGTCTGTAACATACAGTATATTTATGGAACCGCATGGAAGAGTACCTTAATTATGTCATTGAAAATGTTTTCATAGAAAAATATATAATATTTTCTGTCAGATCTTCACATATTTGTGGGCACAGGTTGGAAAACTAAATGGCCACGACAAGAAATCACCACTCAAGTCTATTACATACTATTTGTAATTACTTTTTCACGAAATATGCGCTTCGATGTTTGCATGAACACAGACATTGGTGTAAGCCTTCTATTACATCCACATTGTTCAGCTTTCAGGGAAGATAGATAGGGATATATTTGTTATTTGAAATGAATGTGCTTCTCTTTGCTGTAGGTGCCAAAGACCAAGCAAGGCTGGCTGCAAATCGCACAGCTCTATGAAGAACGTTGGAACATGCCCCACTGCATCGGTGCAGTTGATGGAAAGCATGTGCGAATCCGGAAACCGGTTGGGAGCGAGTCCCGCTTCCACAATTACAAGAATTTCTTCTCTATTGTATTGATGGCAGTGGTGGACGCCAATTACAGCTTCTTGTACATTGATGTTGGAGCCGAGGGTAGTGCATGCGATGGTGGGATATGGGATTCTTGTGGCTTCAAGAGGAAGCTTGTTGCTCAACGTAATTCCATGTCCATTCCCCCCCCTGCCAACCATGCTGGACTGGATGATAAACTGAGTTACTTCCTCGTCGGCGACGACGCGTTTCCGTTATCTACGAGACTGATGAAACCCTTCCCTGGCCAGGGACTGACAGGCAAGCAGAGAATATTTAACTACCGGTTGTCGCGAGCCCGCAGAATCCTCGAAAATGCCTTCGGCATCCTCTCTGCAAAGTTCGCTATATATAGCCGGGACTTGAGGATGAAACCTGAAAGGGCAGTCCATGTGGTGAAGGCCACGTGCGTGCTTCACAATTTCATGCGGTCTAGGTGTGGCCGTGAGTACATGGCGCCCAACATGGTCGACCATGAAGACAGTGATCACGTACTGCATGCTGGTGGCTGGCGACAGGTGGCACAAGTTGATGGTCTGCAGAGGATGACTGGGAGGAACTCATATGCAGCGGCAAAACAAATGCGGAACAACCTGGCCGACTACTTCGTGCGCGCTGGGGCTGTCGACTGGCAGTACGATCAGGTGGCACTGTGAAATGTAGACTCTTTATTATTGCAGAGTTCATACCTGTAATATTGGTTGTACATAACGTAAAGCTATTGGGTACAAATTTTTGCAAATTTTATTATGCTCACCTACATTTAGGTTTTGAATGCATTTGCCAAGAGCGTGCATCTTGCTTTGCCAGAAAATCTAAGTCATACTGTTTTAACTTGTTTTTATTGTATATTGTAAGGTACGCTATTGAAATGATCATTTATGAAAGTTCAATTTGTTTTTCATACGTTGTCAATGTAATGACCGACTGTGGACAAGAGTCCAGAACACGAGAAGTGAGTAGTTAGTAGTTATTATAAATAAAAGACAGGTACTACTTTATCAACTGAAACAATTTTTTATTTATGTTACTCATCCAACAACGATTTTCAGTTAACCTCAGTCGAACTAACACACTACAATAGGCCCCATGCTTTGCCACATGATGTAAGTCATTGAAATAAACAATGATATAGCACCTTACATTATAAAATACTGACAGGCGACGACAAATAACTTCGTCTGATAAAAATGTTGTTATAAAACTATAGTCCTGTTTGATAAGTCCTCTTCAAATATATCCTGAGTCTATAACTAACTACTTATGAGTCTATAACAAACTAATACTATGTAAAAACTCGCCTTCAAAACCAGTACAGAACAAAACCGTTTGAAAAATAATCTCCAAAATCATCAGTAACGTATATATGGGTCACTCACACGTCTCAACACTTATTTACTTGTCACATGAATTGTTTTGCTGCCTTTTTAATCAATGGTCGAACCTAAACCTCAGTCAACCGTACATAGTACAATAGGCCCCATGCTTTGACACATACTGTACGCATTTGAACAAAACCCCAATGATATAGCACCTTATAAGGTTACAGGTTACAGGTTACAGAACTACAACTAACTCATACAAAACGAATACAGAACAAAACTGTTGGACAAATAATCTCCCTAACCAATGGACAATATCAGTTACCTATATAAATCTGTCTGCTGCCGCTTATTTTGCTGCCTTCTTAATTTATTGCCCAACCGCAATGTAATTACACATCACACGTTCATTTATCTGACTTTAAGTGCTAGGTTGCCTCTTAAAAACTAAACACGGAAATGATTTAACATTACATGATATGTTACTTATTTTCTGAAATGTACTGCCTGTACTGAAATGTACAAGACGGACATGTCGACAACAAATTTAAAAAATGTACTCTGGAGAAACTACAATATATTTATGGAACCGCATGGAGGAGTACATTAATTATGTCATTGACAAAGTTGTCATAGAAAACTATATAATTTTTTCAGTCACATCTTCACATATTTGTGGGCACAGGTTGGAAAACTGAATGGCCACGACAAGAAATCACCACTCGGACAAGTGTAACTTGCTGTGCTGCGTAACAGAACGTTCAGAGAACATGAAGTGGTTATTTGGCTCTAAATACAATGTTTACTTCGGAATAAAATTTCTATTTCAACGGAGGCCACTCCCCTTCAATCGCATCCAGGGCAATACCGTCCGCATGCAATTTAAAGCGTGCCTGGACACGCTCTGGCATGCGGTCAATCTTTGCTGCAAACAATTCGGCCCACTTCATGTTCTCTGAACGTTCAGCAACATTAACTGTGGCATTCTGCGTGATTTTCTCAGCGACTTGGTGATAGTCTTTCGCCATATTTTGAAGTACAGAGGTCAGGGCGGATGATTTACTTTCGGGCTTACTCTCCACCACATTTTTTTTCTTATCACCTTCAGGTTTACCTTTTTTTGAGGTAGTATTGTCATCTTTGGAATTGGTCCTTACAACTTTCGATTTACAGCCGAAAAAGCTTTCATCCATGTCTGAGTCCATGTGTGTTATTCCGGTGGAGGTGGGGGCTATTGGCTCACGTACTTTAATTACTTGTGATCCTGGGGTGGAGCTTGAGCGCGAATTACTTCTGGAGATCTTTCCTTTCCGGTTAGGTGGTGACTCCAAGTCATCCCCAGGTTGATAGTCTAAATCGCCCTTGTCTCCCTGGTCCGACTCATCGCCGCTCACGTGTATACTGCTGGCACGTTTCTTTCTTTCTTCTTGCAAAGTTACCAGCTCACGCGACGGGGGGTCACCCTTCTTCACTCGGTCATGTTCATCTTCGTCTTCCGAAGGACTTTCCTCACCTCCACTCTGAAAATGTAAACATGGTTACATGATTATTACAATGTATGCTTCATGATATATTTCCAATAATACTTATCCAACAGTCGTTTTTTAACAATTTTTCATACCAAAAGATGTTCAGGCAACCCACTGTCAAAGACAGCTTTTCCCTTGTTTCATTGTTATAAGAGCGGCTAAAAATGTGAATTTTTAAATCGTGAGTGACTGTTTGGAAAACGCCAAAATTATAAAAGTTGCATTCAACTCACCGTATCTAAATTATCATCCGTTTGATTTTGTTTTATGTGCTCCTCCAGAAACCGACATATTTGGTATATATGCCGATTCCGGTCGCTTATCTTCTTGTTCTTTTTTGGGTCACCAGCACCTGATACGTTGACCTGCCTCCTTATCCGACCATAGGTGGACCTGAGCGAGGTAATCTGTTTCCAGACTTGGTCCCCTACAAAGACAGTATGGAAATTGTGTGAGTTAGCAACATTAGAACATTGTGATGGTCTATGTGTAATTGGCAAAACAGATGAAAGAACATCCTTCTTCTTTCATAATACATTTCAAGTAGTTTAGGTTAGCACGTTAATAACATGGGTTGAGATAGGAAAAGACAAAACAAAAACATTAAAAAATACAAAAGGATGAATAATGAAATATAGGAAAGGAATTATAGCAAAATGTCAAAAACACCTACTTGTCTTCTCTAACTCCACCGCTATTCTCCCCAAGGCACGCTCCTTCCAGGATCTGTCTTTATAATGGGGCGATCTTTTGTCGTACAAATTGGGCCATTCCTTCCATAAGTCACATAAAGTGACCTCTTGCTCCTCCGTCCACACCTTGGAGCGGGGTGAGTGGCTGGGACGCACACTCTTCTTAACACGCTGTACCGTTGGTGTTTTCTTCACTTCATTGGCAGTAGAAACATCCAAACCTCTCTTTTTAGGACTACCTGTATCTTTGCATTGGTCTGTGTCTTTGGTTTTCTTTGGTTTCACCTTTTGTACTGGCTCCACCTCAGCCTCGTCGACTGACTCAACCTGCTCATTTTCCACAGACTCAACCTCAGACTCTGGTACCGATTCAAACACCTCATCCTCGACTTTCTCTGGTACAAGTCGGCGTACCGTGCCTCTGCCTTTTCCCATCTTCCGTCCGGGGGTGGTTTGTTTTGTCGCAGTAATTTTCTTATCGTCATCGAGAACTTCTGCTCTTTCAGTCTCACTATCGGAGACACTGTATGCGTCCTCCAGGCTATCGGCTACGTACTCTTGATCTTCTGCTTTTTCTTCTTCTGGTTGATCTTCTGGTTTTTCCTTTTCCTCCCGACTCTTGGTGCGTGCATGTTTCTGTAACCGATTGCATTGAAACATTTAGAAACACAACAGACAGACAGAACACACAAATGGTTACAATATATTTGTCAGTAAAGTTTTATTGATAATCTTGAGTTCAATTCAATCTATTTAATGAAATCGATAATAGTTAAAATGTTAGTGGATCAATGACATGTAAACCATGTAATTACCTGTGGAGGTTCACATATGTCGGCTGTGTCGCCAACACCTGCAGTATTTACTTGTCTGTCCCTGTCTCTGTTGGTGGCCTTGAGAGGCACCCCTAGAGTACTGCCCCGCTTCGTCTTGTTGGTCGACGGACTGCTAACATTTTCCTTTTGGCCAGGCTTCTTGAGTTTACGCTTGGTAACCCTCGCCTAGGTAACAAATGAGACATTACACACATTACACACCACCGTAAGTATAGTACATGCCCACAGCATGTGAACTCGTGATCATCCACGAGCCGATAGCACATAAACAGGCTGGTTACGAAAGGATTCATAGCATAAGCGAATGTACCACACCAACGCGGCCATGACAGTTCTCGCACGAGTCCGAACTTTTGTGCTTAATTACTCAATATCGCATGGACAAACACCCCCAGAATTACGTATAGGTCATCCCCAATCTACATTCATTACACATACAGTTATGACCTTATAATAAATTGTAGAACCATCAGTTAGACCTACCTTTGGCTCTGCGGGAACTTGGGCGCTCCTTGTTCGCGTCATTCTCCTTTCGCAAGGTCAAGGCCGAAAATCGATTTTTACGCCATCTACTGTTTCGTGTTGAACTATTATCCCTTGCCGCCACGACAGTTCGTGGATGCTGCCACGACAATCGACTATAGTCGATTGTCGTGGCAGCATCCACGAACTGTCGTAGACAGTAATGTTGAAGCCACGAACATTCGTGACCATACGCACACAGCCACGAATCACTGAAATTATTTGGAAAATCGATTTTTACGCCATCTACTGTTTCGTGTTGAACTATTATCCCTTGCCGCCACGACAGTTCATGGATGCTGCCACGACAATCGACTATAGTCGATTGTCGTGGCAGCATCCACAAACTGTCGTAGACAGTAATGTTGAAGCCACGAACATTCGTGACCATACGCACACAGCCACGAATCACTAAAATTATTTGGACTTAGAAAAAAAATCGGCATCTACGAAAAAAAAAAAATCATGGACAGTGAAATTCGTGGAGGTGCGGGTCAGAAATTGACGAAAAATGGCTCACGAACTTGCGCACGAAAATTCGTGACTTTTCGTGGAAATTCGTGGCAAGCAAAACTGCCACGAATTTCATGCCACGATTTTACATTTTACAGATTTTTAGCCACGAACATTCGTGAGGCCAATTCGTGGGCCGAAATCGTGGCTGTGTGTGTGGGCTTTAAGTCTACTTACAACTTCATCATATTAGATGTGTAGGCCTAAATGACATAAATGTGCGAACAATACATTACAATGATTACAATACATTAGATTTGATAAATTATAGATATTTCATTTCCGGTCAGGAAATTACAAAATGGAGCAGGAAAAGCGACTGAGACAGATGGATCTTCCTCTTCGCCCCTGGCAATGTATAATCTTTGTAGAAGTGACCACACAGGGACGAATTGAATTTTGAATACAAATATTTAATAATAAATGATGCAGTTTATGGATGTATCCACTGAGCCGATTATCTAGACCCCCGGGGGATATAGCAATCTATTTTCCTTTGTAAATAGTGATGAAATTCGGCGGGTAAGAATTGATGAAAAATGGATGAAATTGTGGTTGTATTTCAAAATGTGGGAATATGGGGTATTTCTATTTCTCTTTTTAACAGTTACGTTACATTAGTCTTTTGTATAGAAAGAATATTATGGCAACAAAATATACAAATGAATTCGATTAGATGCGAAGGAAGAAAGAAAAGTAAATTTTATCTCCTATCTTTAGGAGAAGTAGGGAAGGAATCTACACATTATAAGAGACGTTTGTGTTTAGTTTCTGATACTACACCATGTGAATACGTATGGAGTGGGCTCAAAGAATTTCCGTTGTTATGTTCTGCAAATAATTTAATTATCAATATCGGAATCATTGTGTTTAATGAAATGTCCATACAAAGCAGCAGGTTTAGTGCAAAATGAAAGAAAATCCTAAAATATTATATCATCATAAGATTGCGGAGCCGCTAGGTATTATTTCTTTTTAGATTTCGTCTCGTTTAAGTTCCTACACTTTCTTCTTATTCACACATTTTCGATTTTTCTTGCTTTATCAAAGGTATATTTTTTCGTTTTGTACCATTATTTCGTATAAGAATTCTGCCGACCGCAGATCAGACTATCCCGGTGTTAGCTGGGTCCCAGCGCGGGCTCGACCTTTTAGAGCCTTATCTCGTGATAACATATCATAACCACTAATCTACCGACGCCAGTTGCCACGTGAGGGTTAATCGTACGTATCTATTTTCAACGAACAATTTCCAATATTTCTTTTCCAATTTCCAAGATTAATTTCCCCTCTTTATCACTACACAAAATCTTATTTTTCTATGTATTCTGGAGTCGATCAATCCAGAGTGTATCAGATCTGGCAAGCATGCATCTGGATATTTTATTCAATGATGTTCTGTGTAGCACACATCTATTCCGAAGGTAGAAGGTAGCATACGGCCTTCCTAGCAGCTGCCACTCTTGGTTGTTGACACCTCCGTTTACCCAGGCCCACGTAAAAGTCCCATTACAGATTGAATATCACTTCCCCGGTTATAACAAGATACTAGTTTATTCAATTCTAGCAATATATATTAGCAGAACTTTACAGAAAGACACATGACCATTTTCACAGTTTTTTTTTCAGGCGTTTCTGACTTAATTTTATATATCATTTTATGATATGATGGATTTCATAAAACTAGGGGGGAGGAGGGGGAGGAGGGGGAGGAGGGGGAGGAGGGGGAGGAGGGGGAGGAGGGGGAGGAGGGGGAGGAGGGGGAGGAGGGGGAGGAGGGGGAGGAGGGGGAGGAGGGGGAGGAGGGGGAGGAGGGGGAGGAGGGGGAGGAGGGGGAGGAGGGGGAGGAGGGGGAGGAGGGGGAGGAGGGGGAGGAGGGGGAGGAGGGGGAGGAGGGGGAGGAGGGGGAGGAGGGGGAGGAGGGGGAGGAGGGGGAGGAGGGGGAGGAGGGGGAGGAGGGGGAGGAGGGGGAGGAGGGGGAGGAGGGGGAGGAGGGGGAGGAGGGGGAGGAGGGGGAGGAGGGGGAGTTACCTGGTGGCCTGGTTATAGTAAATGCATAACTTTCCAAACATGAATTCTGGAATGAAATTTCATCATATTTTCTTTTTATATTATATGCCTTTTGGGACTATCAGTTTTGTGGCTTCTGTTGGGATGACCGTTCTTCATTATGGATAAAATTGGTATTATGATATGATTTGACGTAAAATTTAAAAAGAAATCCTTGGCGACAGCCAATTTATGGATGGATATCATGTTCAATTCCAAAAGGCCATACACCTCTCAGTTTCGTGAACAATCCCAATTAAAGTGGTCCAATTAGTTTGAAAGCATAACTAAAATATTACCCTGATTTTACCGCTAGTGGTGGTGATGAGTTTCTGAACATCTTAAAACTATGCTTCTGAATATTGTAAAGTGGACATCAGATAGTTCACAAAAACGTCCTGTGGTCTGATTTTCATTTGAAATGGCTTTCATCAACCCGATTCCTGACTGGCCAAACATCTCCTGTGTTCCTTTTTCCCGTTCTCTCCCTTTCTCTGCCACACAAGACCCTTGTCTTGGGAATCATGCAAAAGCTCCCTCATTGGGAGCGATCGGAGGCAAACAAAATCAGACAAACATCTTATGGAGACATGTCATGGGCGCCGGCCCCCAAGTCGAGCAGCTCTCGCAAACATGTCCCAGTTGCGAAGTCTCATACAAATGTCACATACCTATACATAAAAAAGCCCCCGCCCTCGGCAGAGCTGAGTGTTGACAACAAATAAAGGCACACTCTTGATGTATTCGACTCCCCGATCCACTCCACTTGTATTCATCCTGGTACAAATCAATGACAAGGGGGATATTGAATGTATTTAGAATAACCTTCTTTTTCTGATCTTGCATGAGTCACTACTACAATTAAGTGATATATGGGCGAAGGCGTCACAATATGTATGATTTGGATTTATAAGCACCAGATATTAGCCAGAATTATGAACTGAACTGAGGTTTTGAATTATTTATTTATGTGAGAATTTATTCCCACTTAATTATTGTCATTAGCTCCAAATATAGTGAGTTATTGGATTTTCAACCAAAACATGCGTCGAATTATTTAAACTCCAATATATGTTAGTCCGTTGTAATGACACCATGTATAATTTGTATGCAAGGGTTTACAGAAATAGTTTACAGATTCCTCCTTCTATAGGTCTTCCTCTTCCCCCTCCTCCTTTTTCGATGTTACCATAGTGACATACCATGGCATCGGTCAGTTATAACAATACATTATACCCTGAAAGGCCCCAATGCGGCCCAAACCTTTAATAAAATGGAATAGACTGCAGAAAACTGTTATTCAATTAAGCATGCGGCCATAGGTTTAAAGCAAAATATCACATTTCTGTCTATACAAAAATGGTTAAACGATTAAGCAATTTCCTCGGGTGTAAATATCAGACATAGTCTGACCATCCGAGAAATCATTTAAAAGATAAAACAAGACTGAGTATACATGTGCTAATGATTCACTGCCATAGAGTTTACATTTTACATATTGAACAGTGTGCGCTAGTGAAAGAAAGTAAGTATCCAATTCCATAACTGTTGGGAATTCGAAAAGAAGATAAGCTAATGGACAAGTTCATTTGGTGTAAAATTGTGAGAGGTCTCCTTCTGTTAAACTTCGCATGCGAACCTCCTCAGGTTATATAAAACAATCATACCACCTGGTGCCTTTGTCAGGGTTTTGAAACGGACAAGTGACACTGTTGCCATATTAAAACAATAAGAAACATCTCCCCTCGCACCAAGGCCGAACAATGTTTTGTCCATTTTGAAATTGATATTTGGAACAGCAGGGCATGGAATAACATCCCCAAGTTTTCTATCTATCTGAATAAATAATAACTGAAATAATTCCGCTGCAAGAACTGGGAATCTATTTCATCTGGGGTCCATATTCCACGTAGGAAAGCAATCTTTTTGCTCTTGAAGAACATGGAAGTTTACTGCATGGAATATGAATGGAATGCGAGGAATGATCGAATGATCTTTGTACAGCATCCTCTTCCTTCAAACGCCTAATTAGTTTCATCCCATGGCATCACCAACAACTTAAAGCGCTCTAAAAATTTGAACAATGCATATTACATACAATTTAAATGATACTGTGTAGGACTGATTCGTTAAGTCTTTAAGACCATCATCAATCATATAAAAAACCCAATATGCTTTGGTGGCAACACAAATAGCATTCAGCTGTGATGGCAGCTTATTAGTGATGAATAGTGAGAATCTGCACTACTCAATGCGTCTTTGTATGAAGTAATAAGCCGTCCAAGTAAATTAGTTTAGGAAACAGATGAAATGCAAGGTGCTTTCCTGATAAGCAATTGTTAGTCATCTTTCATAAATCCATAGTGTGCATTCTAAGGATGTAAATTCACTGGAAGTTCTCCTCAATTGAGGAAAAAAATATCAGATCCTGACTAAAAGTAATATGCCTATATGGAAACGTATATATATGTATATTCATCAGGCTATGGCAACGATATGAAAGATTTTTGCTTGCGCCGAGGAAACATGTTGAGATAACAGTTGAGTTGAATTGAGATAACATGATGTGTATGGTATATCCATATAATAGACGTCTGGGGGACGGGTTCTTTGCTAGTCTTAAATAAAAGTATTGTAACTAGATTCCTGCTCTTAACTCCTTGTTATGAATATAATTTTGAATATATTTCTGTAACAATTAATCTTTATATCGGGTCTCTCCACCATTGAGATACGATGGTGTGTATGGTATATCTTAAATAAAAGAATAGTATCTACTCTATATTAAATAAAAATCGTTGGAGCTGTGGATAGAGAGATGTTAGATAGATGTGAACTCAAGGCCAGTTAGATCTAAAGGAATTTTTACTATGCTAAAGAATTGTACATTGAAATGTGGTCCAGGCTGTAGTCCAGCTTGTACATCTGCTGTCTGATATGTGGAAATGACATGTGTTCAAACATACCCTTCACAGTGGTCTTGTTCATATAAATGTGTATACATGTCATCATACAGAGTTGGAGTCTATGAGGGCGCTGCAACTCCGGTCTTTATCCAAACTAAACTAAGAAAAAACACACAAACGACAACAACAATGATCGGATAAACCGTGCGATGGTGATGTGCTGGTTCTGTAGGTGGAGAGGAGTAAGAAGATCCTCCTTAAGTACATGATTCACTGGGCACACCGTCACTTCTCTCCACCTACAGAACCATCACAACAACATCGCAAGGCATACTGCAGAGCTTACCACAGAGCTTACCGCAGCCAGAAATGTACATCTGTACATCTGTACATCCCTTAATAAATCACTTACCATCAACTCTTTGACTTACTGAGCCGTGTATTAACATCTCTCCTCAACGTCGACTATATACTAAATTAATGTCAATAGTATAACAAAAGCTGTATGTATTTCTAGCTAACTCGACCCAAAATGTTTCTCAATTCTTTTCTATTTGGTCTTTAGCGCTGCAGAATGGACGATTTCAATAATAGAAATGAAAAATTGCTATTTCCTCTGATTTTCACGTATTCGCTATGCATGCATTTCCCCCAAGGCTTTCTGTATTTTTGTATTTTGCTGTTCCACAGTGGCAATTTCGGATAAAAGGAATTACTAGTACTATATGTTAGCAATAGTTTTATATACCTTTTTGCAGAACAAAGTGCTGGTGAGGCAGGAAGCAGAGGAGGCAGGTGAGGGGAAGTAGAATGACAGGATGAGACGAGACCTGCCCACCTATATATGGCTATATCCTATGAAATAAATATATCACCGTATACCTTTCTAGGCCGTGCTATCCTAAGATTTCCCATTTCATCTAGGACTGTAAGAAGGAATCGAGGAAGTTTAAGAAGATGGAATAGAGCTTCATTAAACAGTCAAGACATAAATTGATTTGATAGGTTTTATTAATTCGTTGTGGGGTAAATGTATATATGAAGAAGTAGTAATGGATGTCGGGCCGTAAGGCCACACACACATCCCAGGTGTTAGCTGAAGAGTTCACATATTGTTCTGTCACTTGTTTCAGAGCCTCAGATGACCCCTCTCAGTTCTTGAGATTTTAGTTATTGTTTATTTATAAATTGTTTGTAGGGAGGTGGGCGGGTTTTCAAATACGTGCGCTCACGCCTGGAGGAGATGGATAAGTGGCCGAGAGCCTGGAGGCGGAAGCGGAAGTCCCACCAGGGTGTTGTACTTCCGGGTTCAGGTCTCAATACTTTACTTTCGTTTAATGACGGGGAATTATTTAGTTTAAATAATTCCTCCCCCATTAAACAGTCTAGACATAAATTGATTTGATAGGTTTTATTAATTCGTTGTGGGGTAAATGTATATATGAAGAAGTAGTAATGGATGTCGGGCCGTAAGGCCACACACACATCCCAGGTGTTAGCTGAAGAGTTCACATATTGTTCTGTCACTTGTTTCAGAGCCTCAGATGACCCCAAACCTTTCATAGGGCCTTGAGAGCACTATGCACTGAGGTTCTGGTTGTTTTCACAGGTCGTATGTATGATCTCACGGCATCGGATGTCCAGGTTCCGTGTGCCATGATGTCCTGGAGGGAGGCACCTGCCTGGTGGTATGCGTACGACGCGCCGCCCCTCCGGAGGCTGTGCATAGAGACCTTTTTGGGGTCTTGCCCCACATTTGTGACTACCTGGGCCCATTGTTTCCTCATGAACGTGGTAGTCATCGGTTTACCGTCCTCGTAGGAGAACAGTGGGGCTGCTTGCTTCTTTGCTTTGTTCACTTTGAGTAGAGTAGAGATGGCCCTGCGCGGGCATATTTCATCTCCCTCTTTCTGAGGTAGGTAGATTTCGACCGGTGTTCTAGATGTTTGCATTGTTTTGCTCCACTTGAGCTTAAGGGACACTCCTCCTTCTTGTAGGGACACATCCCCTTGTGTGAGGTGTCTTGACGGATCGTATGCTTTCACTGTCGGTGGGAATAAATTTGATTGGCGAAGAAATCCCATAAACATAAGTAGCACTGCTGCTTTGACTTGGTGCTTGTACTGCAGTGAGTCTGCGGCTTTGAGGCATTTCCTTAGTAACATGGGAGACACTGCTGCCTTTGGGGAAGGGGTGTGTCTCAAGGAGAGCTGCAGGCCTTTAACAGCTAGATCTACATCCAGGTCGCACAGAGGGCTGACATCGAGCCTGGACATTCTGAAGAACGTCCTGAGGGAGGACAAGTTGTTAACGATGGAGCCTATTTTTAGGTTGTTGTCTGCCAGGTACTCTAGGTACCAGCAGATGTTCGAGGGCGTTGGCTTCTCGTAGTCCAGCCCTAGGGCCAGGGAGAACGAGATGTAAAGTCGGACCGCCGATTCTCTGTTGGCATTCGTGCCCGGCCTGTGTGACTGGATTCTCCTCCTTATTGCCTTCTGCTCCAGGCCACGTTGGAGTTTGCCTAGAAGAAATGAGAGATGTTAAAGGCACTTGTTTCACATTTGGTAGGCTTCAGATGGAGTTGTCTAATTATTTTATCTGCTATTTGTTTATATTTTGGTGCGGTATGGAGCCTTGATAGGGCATCAGGGAGCTCCATTAGTTCCCCCGGTATGTGGGCGAACTTGAAAGTTATTTCACTTTCTGCCGCTAGGAACCAGAAGGCTCTAGCACATGCGGCTAGGGTTTGGTCTCTCGGTTTACCACCCTTGTATGCCTCCACTGAGGCCTGGTTATCGCAGCATATGCGGACAATCTTTCCTCTGTCAGCTGAAGATGTTAGTGTTCTAGCTGCAGCTAGGCAGTTCAGGGCCTCGAGGTGGTTGATGTTTCTATTTGTTGTCTCCAGCCTCGAGAACTGGTATGAGAAGTACTCCGTGCCGTTAGTCGCACCCCCACCTGTGAGGCACGCGTCGGCCCATATTGTTGTTGTGACTACGGTCGATGGTATGATGGAGACTCCATTATAGGCTGGTGTAAAACGGTTGAACCATGCTAGGTCAGCTTTGATGGCGTTTGATATGAAGATTGAGCCTCCCTTAGCTTCCCTTAATGCTGTAAGGAGTCTCTGCATGAAGAGTGTGGCTGGTGCCACAGCTTTAGCCAGGTGAGCTATTTTACCTATTATGCTCTGCATATATTTAGTTGTCACGACCTTGCGACTGGCCGCCTGCGCCAAACAGTGTTTTATTTCGGCCAGTTTATTGGTCGGGATCGACATTGTGTTAGAGTTGGTATCCAGCACAATACCCAGCCACTGTACACACGTGGAGGGTTTCTGAGTCTTTTCTTCGGCAATTTTAAGACCCAGGGATGTTAGGAGGGACCTAGCTATGTCGAAGTTGCGAGTCATCGTGGTTGCGTCGGGGGTCAGCAGTATTATATCGTCTAAGTACATTAATGACACTACTCCCTGTGAGGCAAGGGCTCTCACAATAAATGACGCGACCATTTGCATGATATATGCTGACAGGCGTGCGCCGAACGGTAGAGCTCTGTCAACATATGTGTTGCCTTCGTGTGATATGGCTAGTAGTGGCCAGTCTAGTGGGCAGATGTTGAAGTGTCTGTAGGCTCTTGAGAGGTCGAGGACCGCCATGATGACCCCCGACCTCCCTAGGCTGTTGATGAGCTGTGTAGCCATTGTGACTGTTGGTAGATTGTGGACGGCCGGCTGTCTGTTATAGTAGTTTTTCGGAACCCATTTGTTTATCCCCCCGTCCGGGAAGGAGAGATCAACGATGATTCGGCGACTTGCTGGGTCCGACTTGGGACGTGTCATGAGGGGGCTATGGTGGCACCACGGGACGAATGGTATGCTGGTGAACGGGCCTGCCATAGCTCCGAGTGAACACTCCTTCTGAAGATAATCATTGATAGCCGATGGATATGCTATAGCAGAGGGGTGGTTTGCCTTGGAGGCTTGGGGTGGCGGAGGGCCGCCCATGTATTGTAGTGGGAAGCCATATAATATTCCGTTAAAGATTGTTGGATCATCTTCGTGTCCCGTAGCCACTTTTTCCCACTCTGAGATGACCATATTGGAGGGTAGAATGACTTTTGCTCCTCTCCAGTTGGGAAGGCCTTCCCCCCTCACTGCCTCGTAGATGGTGGCCATGCTTGGCGGTAGCGATAGTGAAGGGAATGGCCATTTGGAATAGTTATCAAAGTTATAGTTCGGCGGTGGGGTCTCTGGCGAGACTTGGCTGTTTATACTGGATAGTGAGTCAATTATCGATTTACCTTCAGCTGTGAGTAGATCGATTTCGAATGCTTGGATCTCGTTAGGTTGCTCCGACTGTTCGTGTTGTGTTGCTAGCTCGTTGGTGACTGAGTGAGCGACAATCGGTGAGACTGGGGCCCGAGTCGAGGTAATTCCTCCTGGAATCGACACTTTGGCATTGATCGGGGGAATCAACACTGGGTTTACACTAGAACAGTTGTTAATAGACACTGGGGTTGTTTTTGGTATCTCCTGGTGTTGTATCGGGGCTAGCTTAGCACTGTTGTTGTTGTACACGACTGCACTTTCCAGTTGGGCGGAAGTGGTGCGGCCATTTTGCTTGTTTACTTCCGGTAGTGAGGCAGCATGGCAGACACTTCCGGTTGTGTGTGTATTGGCACGTTGGTTTATGCGAGAAGCGATGCAGGTATGTTTGGCATTGTAGTTGGGAATAAAGGCTATTGTAGAAGGGCTATTGGACTCACGTTTTTGGTCTGACCGTGGGCCGGTCAGTGGAGCTAGTTTTTTGGGGAGCGGTTGCCTCCAGAGCCTGACGGAGTCGACGTACCCTGGGGTTTGTAGTTACTCTGCCAGTCACGTTTGCCTTTACCGTAGCGGTCGTTGTTCTGTGCTCCTGAGGACTCTCTGTTGGTGTTGGTCCTCCTATTATTGCAGCTTTTGGCAGTGTGGAAGAACTGCTTATGACGAGTGTTATAATAGCAGTATCCACAACAGTGGAGAAGAGAGATGGCTCCCTCGGTGTGGCTGTCAGATAGCGAGCACTCCTCTGAGTTATAGAAGGGGCAGGGGACTGAGATTGCACCTTTCTTCTCCTTTGGTTTGATCAGGGACGATGGGCGATGATTCCAGCTGATCTTAGCCCTGAGCTGTTGAATTGACTGTAGGTCTCTCCATTTCATTTTGTGGTCTAGAACATTATCCACTACCGTTTGAGACCAGAGGAGGGGTCCCATCCAGCTATGCACAGCCACGTCCTCCCCCAGCTCTGATAGGTGTTTTAGCATACACTGTAGGGTAGAAGCTTCAAGGGCCTTCATAGCACACATGGCCGCAAAGCCACAGTAGTATTCGTTTATGGTTATGTCCCGCTTCTCGTCTCTGAGGCGGGTGGCAAGATCATGGGGTAGTGAATTTTCTGGTGTGTGAATCATTGCTTTTTTACCTTTTGTTTTTGATCGCCCACTGTACTGCCTCTCCAGGGCCCTGGTGGTCAAGCGCTGGTGTTTATGTGCCCGTTTGATGTGTCTTGGGGATGGAAGGACTTCACTGTCCTCGGATGAGGACGATGAATCAGTGGAGTAGTTACGGAATGGGTGTCTCATCTCTGCGAGTGTCTTCCTGTTCTTTTTGTGCTTTTTCCTCCTTTTCCTTTTCTTGGTAGGAGGGGAGGGGGCACTGGAGGATGTATAGCTCGATTGTGACCTGGTGTCACTGTATGTGTCATCATCGGACTCGGAAGATGAATAGCGTGCCCGTTTTCGCTTGGGTTTGGTTGGGCGGCGAGGGCGCTTAGGTTCACGCGGCCTGGAGGAAGCAGTCTCCCTAGTGTGGTGGGTGCTCGGGGTTGACTGGACTCTGGACATCTCCAGTATGGTGTCACAAAACTTGTCGACGACTTTTGTGGTAGTATTCCTTTCTTTCTGTTTTGAGGAAGCCTGTTTCGCCTTTCGCGGAGTCGGCTTTTCCTCGTGGGGCAGCAGGCCCTCATGTCTTTCTTGGCCCTCGTGGCCATGATCACCCTCGTGGTCACCCTCGTGGTCAAGTGGACCCTCGTGGTTCTCGTTGTCTTCCTCCATGTCCTCGATAGTTACTTTCTTCTTGGACTGTTTCTTATTAGGCTTAACTTTGACTGGAGTTTGCAGTTCCTCCTCTACGTCCGCCAACTTGCGGTAGTTTACTCTTTGACCGGTCCTGTTCCTGGTCATGTCACCAGCCATCACTTGATGGGCCTGGTCAGTTTTCAAATACGTGCGCTCACGCCTGGAGGAGATGGAGAAGTGGCCGAGAGCCTGGAGGCGGAAGCAGAAGTCCCACCAGGGTGTTGTACTTCCGGGTTCAGGTCTCAATACTTTACTTTCGTTTAATGACGGGGAATTATTTAGTTTAAATAATTCCTCCCCAATTGAAAATAGTGCACTTTACATGGAGTACACACAAATGATCAACGTTGAAGGTGATTTGTTTTGCCTACAGAAAGATGAACAATCCGAAATTCTTTAATATCTATTCTGGTAGTCTAGTTGTGTTGAATGAACTCTGAATTCCAGAGAACGTGTTCTGGTAATTTATATTAGTATATACCGATCCTGTATTAAATGTACCTATATGGTTTATATATACTACGAAAATTCGGGAAGAATAATTATGCCCATTTAATAGCGCTATTAAAACCTGAGTTTTTCATAGTTGTTAACCTTAAAAACAAAGTAAACGAATGCAATGTCATGATTTTCCATCAGTCGTGTTTAAGTTTGCTAAGGAGGGTCCATTAAAGTCCTATTTGTCATTCACTTGTACACGATTATGGAATCCGCCTAAAATCTGTAAATGCTCCTCTCTTCCGATATCAGTCGATTAAGGAGTGTTTTAAGGACTTTTCACTCTTAACCAACTCTTTTGCAAGCTGAAACCCACATCGAGGATGAAAACCATAATAACAAATGTTTTATTTTCTCATTTTCATGCATGCATCACAAAAGTAAGAAAATCTGTCAGAAACGGTCTAGAGTTACGTGGTTGGCATTGTGACATCTATATGTAAAAAGGCATTAATTATGAACGTCTTGCTTAACTCGATTTATTTCTCTCTTACTGTAAAGCATGTTGTCAAACTAGGGGCGAATGTTCATTACCACAGTTATTTGTTGTATAACTCAAACTTCTTTCATCCTATATCACGAACTAACGGCCATCCTATTATAATTATTATTAGACTACACTATTGGACTACCTGGAAAGAGGAAATCACTTCCCTGTATTGTTCAGCAGAAAAACAGTCAATTAATAAATTAAAAAATAAATAAAAATCCCTTATTAACTTTTGTCCTCGAACATATTGAGCAACAATTCATGCGCGGAAAAACCTTTGGTCGAACCGTTCCCTTTGGGGAGTGTTATTTCCACGCTCGACGACTTTTGACATTTGTCATTGGTTTATCCTCAAGTTTTAAAATGCGCACTGCGTAGTTTTCAATATTCACAATGTGGCAGGAGCTGAAAAAAGTTGAACTACAGTATTGGCTGGTCCATTGTGGAAAGCAGAGCGCGAAGTGTTTTTTATTGCGTTGGGCAAAATGGAAATCTGATGGAGAATAGAAAAACTCCTCGTTACACTTAGAAAAGTAATCCTCATCCTATTTACCTGCAGCAGAAAACAACTGCTGCCATTCATTTGGATATTTCATCTTTGGAATGCCTTTGCCACAGTTCGGCAGGAAAATACTAAGGCATGATCACTAGTATTCACTCCGATTGTTGGCCCCTTTTTAAAACGAATTCACAAGAAATTGAGTTTAGTTAGGGACACATATTAACTGCCGCTGTGAAGATCAGATCCTATATATATGGTGCATGTATAAATGTATGTATAAATGCGTTCTTCATCCATATATATTTATAAATATATATATATATCCATTCTCAGAATGGGAAAAGGGCATTTCTTTTGAATTACGATTTTTTTTATTGAGGAATAACATTGTCACCTAAGATGCTGTTCTCCGTGAATCCAGTACCCATTTAAACACTATTCGTATACGTATATTGATATTTGATAATTAATTGATAATTTAAACATTGTATTGTAATAAACTTGTATTGTAACGTGTAGACATATTCCATGTTTGGAACCACTGTTGCAGAATCACTGTTATTCTTAATAAAATTCGTATAAAAAAATATGCTCATTAAAATTAGCAGCGTGATTTTAGATTTGATTTGATAGCTGCGACCCTTTCCTCGTGTTGACAGGATCTGTGTGAGCAAGATGTGAACTCCAAAGATCATGTTACGATTAATACCTGTAGCCATTTCTTTCTCTGAAGACAAGTAAAAAAGGGAACCGTGATGGGAAAAGGAAGATGAATTTTTATCAAATCAAAATATTTATTCAAATGGGAGCACCAACATGACATTCAACGTGGAAAACACAACCTGTTTGGTCCTGCTGACAATTTGATTAATTCCATGGAATAATCGGTTAATCCCATGGAATAATCGTTTAATCCCATGGAATAATCAGTTAATCCCAAGGAATATTAGTTATTATTTCACCCTTGATATGCTTAGTCCATAGAAATAACATAGGCTCTGTATATTGTTTAGCTGGTCAGCAACTAATGCGATATTGCACGCGGGCAATACACGGCCGACCTAATTTTTGGTACACTGTGCGCATGCATGCTTTCTGATCTTCGCCAGTTCCGGTTCTTCTTCGGAGCCATGTTTTCAAGCGAATCAAGCTAAAGAACTAATTATTTAACAATTTATTTCTCAAAATCGCTGTAGATCATGCTAATTTAACAGTAGTTTAGTGTGCCGGGTGAAATAAACACAGAATAACCCTTGGATTCTCGGCATTGTGAATATTCACCGACCGTTGTAGGACTACTGTCCCTTGACCGTCATCGGTGAATATTCACTCCCGCCTCAAATCCTGGGTAGGTCTGTGTATATATTAGTTAAATATGTGGCAATATTATGACAAACAAAATCCTACCAATTTTACTCTTAACATTATGACTTATAGGACTAAATCTATCAATATTCTGCTGCTGTTACATGTAAATACAAGAATTTGAAGTTGGAAAACAATGGAACAAACAGTAGAAAATGTTCAGTTCTTGAGAGTGCAGTCTAAGCAGAATTTACTAAATATTGCGTAGAGCTGCTGAGTGTACATTGTCTGACGTCCTGGCCCAGTTACTCATTAATTGGGCCCACATGATGTACTTGCAACACCAGGGGATCTCATTGATTGTACAGTATACGCATACCCCTCCTATCTACTAACCCATGGTCTTATATTTACTGCCTCTTCCTCAACGGATCTCTCCCTCATTCCTCGTTGTCCTCCCCTACTTATCACATCAATCTTTACTCACCCACCCAACACCTATTATCTAATTATTATCTCATCTTAACTTCAATCATTAATTTATATATGATTTATCATTTCGCAGTAAAAACGCAAATTACGCTTTTTAAACTAGCCGCATACAGTTTCTTCTGTATCATGTGTTACTAATTAATAAAGAATTGATTGATTTGAAAAGTTTTTATTACAGGAAATAACATTACATCTATTATGATGCTGTTCTCAGACATGCCTGCTTACGCCAGAACAAGTTTTTACAGATTACATTATTTAGTATACATGGATGCATGATTATTACTACATATAACATAGTCGACTAAATTATTTCTAAAGAGTTCGTAATGCATTCATAGTACATAAAGGGTTCGAGTATTAATACAAATTTGGTACGAAGCGGCCCAGTCGCTTGATATAATCTCATTTTTTCTACTTTCTAATCTGCCTCATGCCATTATGATATATTAACATTTCTGAGTAGACTGCAGTTCATTATATATCGCATTAAAACATCTTTCTTTAAAAATGTTCTAATTCTATGTATAATAACGAAACATCTGTACATTTAGCGCACATGCATATCTTTAGGGACCTATTTCGTGATTTTTAAGAATAATTGATATTTGAGGTAAAATCGTTTGCCTTTTTCTTACTCGACCATGTGATAATAGAAAAATACAATACATCGTGTCAAGGCGTTATTTACTGTACCTGTCACACATAAGTATATTATTATACTTTTCATAGGGGCTTGACAATAGGGAATATTACACTCTTTGTGTATTGGATATTTTACAGCATTTCATAGATACACACCTAGCAACATTGCTACACTATCATGAATTTTGACCAACTTTATCTTGTCATTATCTTATAATGATCTCATATTATCATAGTTACCTGTCTGTCTTGTATAATGTGACAATTATTATTGATATCTTTTATTTTTCAAAATGAAAAATAGGGTAAATCAGTTTTTGCACAGTGCAGGTCTTCCAACTGGTGTTGGAAGGCAACATAATATCCAAGTACTTATATCGGGTACCTTAGAAAGACCACCATCGGTGTGATCTGATTGCTTGTATCGTCCATTAAAATTGTACACCTATATCTTGAGTTGAATGTAAACCATTACCTGCATTTCTAAAAATATCACTGAGTACACTCAGCAAATCAAAGCTAAAATTTCGCCGAATCTGCATGGACAGCTCATTTGAACATTCTTCTGCTGAATAGGGTTGGTTGTCAAGCTTGAAGACCAAAAGAAGCAGCACCTTTAATCATCCTGTTTCTGTCATATAGAGGTAGCTACCCTGATGTTGATGAATGTGACGTCATTATAACTGTTTTTAGTCTCTGCCCATGGTTCATGTCGCCCCTGGACTGCTCAAGACAGTGACTATTATGTGGAGGAGTAGCTCAGTGTGGCAAATATATGAAGTGTGTGGTATAGTTATTATAGCACCCAATAGCGTGTATCCACTCAACAATAGATGGTAGTATTATACCATCTTTTTGGCTTAAATTTTCTTGGAATTTTACCCGGTTGTTTGTGGTACAAAGTCCTCATCTATATTTCAGGGACCCCGCGAGCTCCATTCCTGTGTTGGCTTCACTTACTATCGTTCACTGGCGGTCGTTTTTGCTCGTCCAATTCGACTTCAATTAGAACATTGATAAATAACATGAGTACATTTGGCAAGAAATTGTTTGTTGTAATTGCTGAGAATGCAGCTTTTAACCGTTGGGAAAACAAAACGCACAAACACTAGTAATCGATAAGAGTTATTGGGAAATGCCTGAATAATACTGAGAAGGTCATAGCCCGGGAACCCCAACAAATGGAGAAACTCTGCGACTAATATAAATTGGGTTAATTAGTGAGTGGTGCAACTGAGAGTTTTCTCATGGTAACAGTTTTGCATTATTGAAAACTTATGGGCCAAAAACAATGAACTCCATTGGAAGGTCATTCTCTCATGAATTCTCTCATGAAGAAATGACAGGCCGATTTGAATTTTATCCATCGGTAAGAGGACCGTAAACGGCAGCCCCTCATGATATTTGAATCACTGGCATGTTTAATTCCACACTCATTTCAACACGTAGTACTTATCTAGGTTTTCTTTCTGTAAAGCCCTAGTTATATTTATTGCAGTCTCCGATAAAGAAAGAATATAAATATAATATCCATGCATATATTTATATTATATTCATAGAAATGTCATATACGATGGTAGTCTCTTTTTCGTATGCAATGTATGTCCCAATTTCCCAATGTTTTTTGCTTGCTGCTAGTTTCTCGACTGTGTCTTTACTGTCATTAAAATAATTAATTGAATTATTTACATTGGGTAATGATTTAGGTAGAAAAGACAGGCCTGCCAAATGCGGAACACAAACCTCTGTATTTCATGCCTGATTCGCTTAAAACTGGAGCTACCAGGACTGTCTTCATACATTGTCTCTCAACCTCATCAAACGCACCCAAGGTCCTCCACAAGCCTATACTAATATGTATCAGGGTATTTTAACTAACAACCGAAAGAATCCAATGGGTACGATTCCAATTACTAAGTTCTATAATAAGGACGTCTGATAAGGGATTGGTGCCTGATGTGACCCTGAAACTAAGAGGTATCTGGACCCAAATACGCCAAGGCTGAAGGATCATATGGTGTTCTAATCCATTTAGAAATAGTTTGGAAGGATTGAACCTTCTAGAATTTTATCAATTTTATATTTTTCCTTTAGATGCAATTTTTTAAAGAAAATGCCTACTCACACTTTGTTTTACTTGAGTTACATAAGTAGGTGTAACATTTGACTGCCCAGTCAGCAAAACCCTTGTTCCCCTTCTACCATCATAAACGTATAAGCGCCATCACCGCTACCATATTTGCCCCCCCCCCCACTAGAAAATCAACATTTCTTACATCCTCCCAAACTAGTTTTACAGTTTTAACTTAAAGACCAGGGATTCAGAGTAGATAGCTGGCTGGTCAGAGGATGGATATCTATAATGTCCTTTCCCTGTAGGTACTTAGATAATAATTCTGGTAATAAAGGAATTTCAGAGGCAGGAGAGAAGAACAGCAGTGTCCTAGACAATGACCATTGTCCAGATGGACTTCCTTCATATTTGCTCCTGTTAAATGCAATACCCCCTACGTCAGAAGGCTTATGAATTGCAGGGCTCGAGTATTTGGGCGGTATAGATCCGAACTGCGGAAGTCTCCATTGTTAACATGCCAACTGCTTTTGTAAACCTTTTTCTTTTATCCATGGATTCTTTCACAACGCAACATTCTCAGATACCCGACGAAAATTACATCGGAACATCACTTTCATATTGGTACAATGAGAATCAGTTAGTTTAGTACATCTATCCACTTTATGGTAACTGCTGGAAGAACCGGCCATTATCCAGAAGCGTGTCTACCTTTTTTCAATATCTTTATATATATATATATATATATATATATATATATATGTAATCCGTTGGCAGAAAAAAAATGTTCAAATCAAATCGAATTCAAGTGTTTTTTAAACTAAGTTTAACGTTAGGTACATATATGCTTACTGAATTTATTATCACTTTAACCACTATTGTAGTCGATCACATCACTATTGTGCATATATATGTAGTGAATCTAGTTAGTGTTAGCTTTATATTTGGCGCAGAATGAATAGGTGTGTTGAGAGAAAATAATTTCCTACCTGATGTTTAACAGCTATTGTATGCAAGAGTAAGGTTAGTTGTTCAAGAAGACATAAGCAATGAGACCAGTTCCTGTACTGGAAGTATCTCCACCGATAGCTGCTATTTCATATTGGGTCACTATAATTTATGAATACATAACAGTTCACCCTTTTCAATTGTCTTAACATTCCCCTTTGGCTTGGACATCTGTGGGGCATAGTAATAGCAATCTAAGGAAACACAGTCTTAAGGTGCTGGAAACGATTGCTGGAAACGATGCCTTATGATGCTTGTATCCCAGTCGTACAGATTACAAAGTTGTAGAGGTTTTATATCATTTCGACCTCATAAGTTTGCGTTTGAGCACAAATTCCTGGATGGATAACATGTAACTCATAATATCTAAGTCTATAGTGGTTGTCAGGTTTAACTTAAAGTACTCTTGAGTAGTTTGTTATTGTTTTGATCTCTATATGTAATATAGGTCGGCGCTCAGTCCTGTTTGTAGCAATGCTCAATCAACTGAACTGGCATTTCAAATCTGTTTCCTTTTAGATGTTAGTTCTTATTTAGTCTTTGCCCTTTTACAGGCTGTGTTGACACTTTTTAACTGCAACAGACTATGTCTTATCCTTTAACCATTCACTGTATTGTATTTCTTCTGTATGTGTTCTCTTCTCTTCTATTGCTCTTAATGTAGAACACCCCTTTTACCTGTTTAGGACAAGTAGCTCCTGTGTATTTTGACTTGGTCTGACATTGCACTGAATCACAAGATCTGAGAGAGATGGGGAATAAAGCGTACATAAACTGACTGTCTGTGTCTGGTTTTACCTCTCCCTTTGCTGAAAGATAGATCGAATAGAATGGGTTGGGTGATAGCACCGAATAGCAGGACTCACAATTCACATTAGTATAATACACAAATATTGCTTATATTTATTATGCCTTTATTTCCATCACCCTGGTTTTATAAACCTTTCGGTATGCAATTTTATAACTCTTCCTGAGAGTCGCCTGCTCAGAACTTGATGTTCACGCCGATGTCGAGCATTCAAGTCTAATCACAGTCCAATACCTAGGCTATATATAGGATAGGATCGTAGATTTAGTCCTGAATGCTATACCTAACCAGACAGGATTGATGTTCTCTGAGAGAAATAACAGCCTTAGCCATCGTTGAATGATAAATGAGATATACTCTGACCTCAGGTACACGAGGAGTTCTGCATTAAGTCCTTTACGAACCTCCCCGAGACGCTGTCGTGGATATTGTCCATAAATCATGTTGTTGAGAATCATGACGGTACCTTACTATTTTCCATGAGTGAATTGCCATACTTATTCCTTCAGGTGGACATGAAGATGTCCACCGCTACCATCTCCAAGGATTTACACGAAACGGAATTGTGCATAATATATAGAGGGCAAACATATCAATGTTCTCTGGATCTTTATTCCCCTCCCTTGGAAATATTATACAATGAAGAAGACAAGCTTGGGTTTTTCTTAGATCTTGATATTATAATACGCTGTATACTGTGTTACGCTGAATGTGCTTTAGGTAACTGCTGATTGCAGTCTGTTATCTAAGAATAGCCACCATTTGTTATAAGTATTTGAATACAAGATTTTGATTAGATTATGTATCATTACAAAGGGGTAAAACATAAAATAAGTTGGGTCAAACATAAAACATACATGTATAGAATATCAGCTACCACGATATAATACTAATATAATTCGTTCGACGAATCATTGCAAAAGGAAAGTATAAATGCTGAGAAGTAACGATGCTGAAATCTGTCTACTGAGATAATAAAATGGCTGAAATATGTATGTGATGTTGAAATATGGCTACTGATTGGAAGAATGTATATAATGCTAGTTTTGTTCTTTACATCTCCATATCCTTCATCTGACCTTAAAATGGCAAACACCCCCTCCTCCCCCAACCCCCACCCACCACACACACACTACTTGGCCTCATATGAATACTAGTGCTGACTAGTTGGAAACTGTTGCATGAAGATCATACTTGCTTAAAATGTTCCGTGCTAAGCTATTTCTCTTTCTTAGGTAAGGAATTTTTATTGTAGGAATAAAAATAAACATTGCCTGTATAGCAAATTCCTTCCCTAAAAGTTTCTTACCATCTACTTAGCAAAGAAAATTAGCTCAAGGAAAGACAATCGTAGTAAGAATTTGTTATGCAATGGCTCCTAGCTGTTGCCTGAAAACACGGCATGGAATATGGCAATATTGATTAATAAATATATTAATATCAATTATATTATTGATATTATGTGTAGTACTGTGGTATCACAGATACTCTATCCAGCTACATTGGGTATGGAGTTCCAGTCTATTCCACCAGGGGATTGCAGTACAGTGCTTTATGTATACTCCTATATGGACCATGAATGTAAATGAAACTTGCACACTTCAACAATATATATATATATATATAGAGAGAGAGAGAGTAAGAGAGACAACAAGGAAGAGAAGAGGGGAAGAGGGAAAGTGGGGATAGGGAGAAAGAGTCAAGTAAATTATACATATTTGCCCTCCTGTACCTTTATTCTCCTCATTATTTTCTGAAGCTAAGGCCGATGTTAGTGAAGGGCCACAGGGGTCGTTGACCAAACAGGTGCACTTAGACTGTGACTGGCAGTCAACATCAGTTTTCTTCTAGACGCCGTTCTCCCTCGTGGTACATGCGTAATTTGACAATGGCCTTGCCTAACCAGCAGAAACTATGCGAGGAATAATGAGAACCCATCCTAATGAGACAAAAAGCTAAGAAAAATGCCAATCTTCTAGAACCGATTGTTTCTATTATTTTCATTGAAGGCCACAATAGGCTCTTACGATGCACGAAATCAACTGGAATTACCTTCAATTCAGAATGATTAAAGCTGGTTGTCTCTATAGTTGAATGCATCATATTGTTAGACACTTGCATATTTTCATGCATTTTTCACTATTATTCCCGGGTGTTTTATAAATACGTTTCGTACATTGTGTATATAACTACTAGTATAGCTTTCCATCCATCTATATTGAATGAAGACTAATTCTATTTCAGCAATATCAATTTACATCGACACAATGTGAAATGGGGAATTAAACATCTGGATACTATGAAGCGATTCTTCCAGTTTTAGTCCCAACGGCAATCAATTAAATTTATAGCTTAATGCACATTCAGAAATGTTGTTATAAAGCTATTGGATGTTTGTATATGATTATATTTACCTAGTTCATCACGTTTTGAAAACTGCTACACTCTAACAGATTATCATTTTAATACTACCAATCATCGTACTGAGTCACGATAGGTGATCGTGAAACAGTCTATATGCCATATTCATGATATTGTACGATGGGGACAGCAGACTGTACGATGGCGATGGCCCAGCACACCTCACAAAGCTTCTGACTGTCAATTGCCATTGTTGCATGTGGCAATCACAGCTATATTCTATTTAAATATACCTACCAACCCTTACCTCCGGCCACACAACCTGAACCTGCCGCTCACACTCCCAGTACTTCTCCAACCACTGGGCAGCACACACCAAAAGTAAGTGGACGTAGTCCTAGGTATACTAGTAGGTATCCCAGGTAAGTCATATTTCTACATATCATATATTAGTAAAGCATCGATCTCAGACTCTGCGAACTCTCCTTGATATTACCAGTTATAATTATTAATTTGAAATATATATTTCAAAACTGTATTGCCAGAATGCAAAAGGAAATCATCCAACCATGCCATGCTGCAGGCTAATGATAACCTTCAAAACGCAAGGATATATTCAATGCAATGTCTTAAGATTTAATATAATACACATATTCATATGACTAAAGGCAATAAACATTCCAAAAATAGGAACATCTTGGAGATCTTGTGAATAAATCACTTTGAGAAACTTTGAAATTAATAAAAAAAAATGTGCAGGCACAGACTCGGGTGATTTATATAGATTCGAATGCCTTGATGTGGCCGACAGAAATAATTTATTAACTGTCCGATTATAAATTTGAAAGCATGGCTGTCTTTCTGACAGTCGGGGGATTCTGAGATAATTTTTATATTCAGATTGGAAGCATTTTGAGGGAGCAATGTACAACCTAGTGGAAAGCAATATTTTTTGAGTTTTTACATAGGCCTATTAACAAACATCGAGCTCCAGACATGTGTCAACCAGAGGTAACCGCGATAATAACTAACTTTGGTAAGGCCATAAACACTCATAAAACTTGCTTTGGTCACATTTGACCGTCACCCCTCCCAGGTAGCCTATAGGTCTAGTTTGTTTTGATTAGCTTGCGATTCACATGTATCGATGCTTGGTAGATGTATTTGACATTCATATATATAACCCGTTTGTAGGGCTGTAATCGTGTAGATGAAGCACAAGAGATAATCCTGAGATTTCTGTTTTTGTTAATCATATACCATCCTTATTGTATTTATAATTTCGTTTGCATGGGCAACGCATGAAATATAGCTGCATGGACTGCTATGCGTATTTGATTGTGACTATGAGATTAAAATTTGTTAATGTAATTGGTCAATAAAAATAATTAAAAAAGGAAAAATATAGAGAGATATTGTAATATTGAATTACTAAGTTAATTGTTTTGAAATACAGCAAACATCGATTCGTTTCATTTGATGTATACCTGTACTTTTCTCTTTACAGAAGCTGGCACAAGGAAGAAATACATCAGAGAGAAACGATGCACCTAAATAATGAAATGATAATTTTCTAAGAGAATAATTACTTCACCCTCCCCGAACTCAATGAATGAAAAAATAAAATATTAAGCAGTATTTCGTGGGCCAGTACAGGCCTGCAATAATAGGAATGAACCCCCTCCCCCACCCCTCTCATAATCACCACAGCATGACAAACCCCTTCCCCCACCCCACAGTGCGGGTACGTTAAGCTTTCTGGCAGAGTACAATAGGCTTTCTATTTGTACGATAGGCTTTCTATTTGTACGAGGGGCTTGTTATACGATATGAAGGACGGATGTGGACCCGATGCTCGTATTTCTATGATGAGGGTTCCTAGAGTGTAAAGGCCTGATAGTTGGTAAAGAGTAGCATATATCTTATACAAATTCGTAGTAAATATCTTGGTCTTTACATAGTCTATGGTTCTCTCACTTATAAAAGTCAGATCAATCACAAATTGTCAAGGTCAAGATTGTTTGTATGAAAATAAATGTTACTACAACAACTAGAATTTACAACGGTAAAATACAATAGTTATAGCAATAGCTTGTACAACATAGATGTTTTAACAGATAACCTCAATTAGTATACCTCCAAGTATAAATTCCAAGAAAGTGTTAATGAATAAACTAGCACAGCTAAATAATCGCCCAAATGTAACACTTGAAAGGATAATGATCTGATAGCTCATGGTTTCGGGAAGGCTACGTTCATTTAACATATTCACCAACGTAATTAACAAAACGAGATGTCGATAGTGATTTTCTGTCATCTTATCACTTTGAATTCATTTTCCCTCAAGTTCCGGAAAGGTGAAAGATAAAATTTTCAGATGACGCTTTAGGTTCCATGGAAAGGGCTTTCCGCTGGCAAGATGAATTCCAAGTGGCATGAATGATGGATGGCAGGGCTTTTGAGTTGGTTGAAGAAGGGCACCAGAGAAGCCAAGGAGCAGAATTGGACATTAAAGGGCGGCCGGGTTTAAGGGAGGTGACTACTGCACCTAAATAAGACAACTGCCTCAGCCAGAGAATCTCATGTCATTACAATTGAATGTGAAACGATTGAACTCGATATTGTTGAGTTAGAAATATTCAATTCAATTGGCGCTCTTGTGACTCATTTGAGTTAGACTATGTGATCCTGTTTCATAATCATAAACGTATCTTTCCTATGTGGTTTCTAGGTCAAATATCCGATTTGGGATGCTTAGGCATTTCAGAATTATAATCTTGGCCGATATTCATGAATTGATACAAATAATTATTAAGATCGATACTTTAAGATCGAGTGGATCGAGAGGATTGGTGTCGAGTTGACACCCATAGATCGGTATCAATTGATAGCCAACAGATAAAAAAAACTAGTAAAAACCAATAGTCATTCTTCAACCTACGTTGCTTTGAAAACATAAGCTCCCATCGAATGAACCATGTTCCAAATTTTGCCTCTTGGCACTAAAGGTCACAAAAGGTACTGAACTAAGATTGGAAGCCCGCTAGTATATATATACATGTATCAACATATCTGTCGTATTTGATGCGTCAGCAATAAAGTCTACCATACTCAATCACTCTCACCTCTCACATCCACCTTGAGGTCAGCCCGCACTTGATCTCATTAGGAACATCTGCATAGGATTCACATGGCCAAGTACGGAGTTTCATTACCCCTTCTTTAATGGCTGCGTGTAATGTGGCTCCGGCCTTTGCTTGCAAGAGCCTGTTCAGCCGATTATTAATCGCCGTCGCGAGATATCAGCATGATTTGATATTTATGCGTTACAAATCGCAAATCGTAGGTATACCTATCTATAGATACATGCCTCGCAGAAGTTCCCCTTCCCCTTGTTGCGATGCTTGCGATCCTCCTGAAAATCACAATCACTTGCTTCTGGCGATTCAATGGAGGAGTGATATTAGAGAGCTGTGGGTTTTAGATTAGATTTATATTTAAAAATATTTTATTCAGGTCATTGAACATTTCTATACATACAGCACGAATATTCTCAGGAGAGCCTGATTTGCCAACAAATATTTTAACAGAAAACGACTAAGATTACAAAACTAAGTTGATACAGAATATTATGACTATTTAACATACATTTTAGTGGCATTCTTCTTTATAATAAACATTATTTTTATATCAATATATGCACATACTTAATTCAGATATCTTATATGAAATAAAAATACAAGCCCTCAACTCGAATCACTAGTCAGTGTGAGAGTAGATGAGCTGTTAAAAGGTACATATATATATACTACAGACGCCGTGCTCTTTCACGAGGCATTTAACCAACAATTCGAATCTGAAGTATGGATAGAAAGTTATCTTTATTCCTTTATCATTGCAAAGGTGTGTGTGTGCGTGTGGGGGGGGGGCGTCTGAAACGGCAGGGAATAGTCTAGGATGGATAGTACCAATGATTTCACTATTGTAATTGCAGCAAAAGTTGTCGAGAATTATCTCATCATACATAGCTGGTATATGCGAAGATTTAATTTCTTCATTAGCTTCTCATATTGAAGAGGCATACTTAATTTCGAGTCAAGATCTTCATAGCAATTAGTCTTCTCAAGTATGTAATCATCTGTAAATCAATCATCTATAAATCATGACGTTTGTTTTCTTTAAGCTCATCATTATTTTATAATCAATGGTCCATCTATGAAATAGTGTTAAATCATTTTGCATAATCACTGCCAGTTGATCAATATTGCTCCCAGTTAAGTAGAATACAGTATCATCTGCGTCAAGTATAAATTTGCTATTTATATTCAGATTTCATTAGAATACATTAATTAATTAATGCCAATATTCCTCAGTTTTTCTATCAAAATATCATGGTTCCTGCCGTCTAAGGCCTTGCTATGTGTAATATGTGAATTTATTTATATTTATATAAACCGACTATTGAATTTGAAGTATTGGTAGAATTGTATCATACTAATATTCTATTAGTATACCATTGATGTGGTACATATACACCCAGAGCCGATACAAAAAGGCTTTTCTCACTTATATAATAACTCAAGAACCTGTATGCTTTAAATGAGTCGTCACACAATCAATTTCTTCCCGGTCTCATCATTCCAATTTTTAAATTATCGTATAGTAATTGAATCCCCAGTAGATCTAAATCCCCTGCGAAATGAATGATGAAAGAAGATAAGCCTTGGGAGACAATATACTTCATTGCTACAAATGTGTTGAGCTTTCTAATGGCACCCATACAATCTCTCCATAGCTATTAAATTTACTTCTCCTAAAATAGTCGCGCTCTATTCTAGGTTGGAATCTAAAGCAATCATAATATTATACAGCTAACGGCATGGGCTGTAGACCCGTCGTTCAACAGTGGACACAATGAATGGATCACTGTCAAAATTACCGTTCAATTGGAAAGGGCATGGGTTGAGCTTCAGACTATTAAATCCCCACTGACTAGCACTTAGGTGGCATTCTTTGCCACCCGCCAAAAGAACGTGAGATGAATTAGAGGTTTCGAGGGAATCAGGAATCTGTTCTGGATGCCAGGCGTTATCAGAACACTGTACCAGAATGATTGTATGTGTTGTCATGTGTACTAATAACGTGCATGGGGTGTGTGCGAATGCCAGATTGTATTATCAAAACTATAGCCTAAGGCTTGCTTTAAGATTTAAAAGAATTGTAGGGGGAATATTTTGCATGAAACGGTTCAATTTCGATTAAAAGATAAGAGAATTAAGGATTTGGGTAATCAATCTTTATTTTTGTTGGGCGCACTGCTTCTTAGATAACGGATTGTGAAGGATTTGTTTCTCAGAGTTCTGTTTTATGCACTTGAAAGTTAAGTTTTTGATGCACTTTGTGGGCAGGGAGAATGGTACATGGGTAACAATAACATAGGTTATCTTTATAAGATCAATACCCAGATGTATATGTTGATTGCCATAATGATAAACATTATGACATGGTCGGATCACATGTCGTCTCACACAACTTTCAGCATAAACTAAAATAGGTCGGGAAACCTAGGTATAAGGTACATAGGAGTAGGTCCACAATAATGTGCCCATTCGATGACATTACTTTCTGCCTTATCACAAAAACAGATCAACTTCCGGACCATTACATTTGTGACCATTCACGACCATTTCGCACTGACTTTTATTCAAGAATGAGGATTCGCAACGGCCAGCAATGACTTCCGGTTAGTAACTTTGTTGACAGCAATGACTTCCGGGTAGTAACATTTTTTACGCGAGGTGGCCTATTGGTATTTATTGGCTAACAGCAATGACCTACATATGGATACTTCCGCTTGGCTATACCCATGCGTCGAGAACGGGAGGAGCTGAACCACTAACTTCCGGTGGTTGATGCAGCGTCGTCAATCCCTTAAATTTTGACATGGCTTGGAGAGCCTTACCGATATAAATTAGTTAATATAGCTGTTATTAGTAGCTAATAATAGCTAGTTAGACTAGGTTAGTTAGAAACTGCGCCAGGCAGAATAGCAGGATATCCCGTGAACAGTGATCTTGACAAATAACTAGGTCATATGCTACTTTATAATAATGTTGAATACAATTTTTTAAGAATATAGGGTAAATTAACTATTGCTTCATAGAGAAAAGGAATGGAGGTTAAACTTGAATTTATTGAACTGATTAAACAATACAAATATATAAAGACCAACATATAGATAGAGATGTACCCACAATTACATTTAAAAAAACGTTGGAACAAACAAATTCCGGTAAGAACAATTGAATCTTACAATCTACCGAAGCTGTATTTGGATTTATTGCAAATCATGTAAACAACAGAACTTGTATAGTTACAAATATTAAAAGTTCTATTATTATAAAGTTGAGATAAAAATAAAGTTGAGATAAAAATGAGATATTCCACTTTGCCCTTTAATAACTTCATCTCCCAACACCTACAATATCAACAATATAACATAGGCTCCAACTCACACATGGAATACAACTTTTACTGTTTCAGTCTACCCGATGGACGAGCATGCAATAGTTGAAAGTCGATCTTTATCCAAAATGCATTGCTTTCCATGAAATGTCACGGAATTTGAATAGTCAAGACAAATGTTGTTTGAGATAAATGAGACGACGGAGATAGTAATTAGAATACTAAAGCCACCTGGACCAGCGTTCTATTTTGGAACTTCCACTTGTCACCGAATTCTGTAGCCAAGAAATTCTCAAGATTAGTAATAACCCATAAGAGAATTATTATGAATGATTTAGATATATATATAGTACTAAATATGCCAACTATTTCCAAGTGGTATCTTAGAAATAGCTGTTTTTCTGAATGATATTAGCTACAGAGTAGTTTGCCCCAGCGGCTAAGAACACATCAGCCTAGTATTTCCCTGGAGGAAAGACACAATAAATGTGCATAGAATGTCTTCACTCTACTAAGAAATTTACAAGGAATTACACCTATACTGTCATTAATACATCTTTCCTCTTCAATCTTCTCCTTTTTCTACGATGTATATTGGGAAATAAATGGTACAAAGAAGGATGTATACACTCAAGATGTCTGGACGGAGACTTGTCTTGTGAATTACGAGCGGCACAGCAATTCTATCTTCAGCCCCGGCCGTTGACAATGCTGTATATATCCTGTGGCCATAGCCTGGGTGGAAAAATTGCCATCGTGTCACAGACGTGTCAGAGAGACCAGAAAATAACTGATAGAAGACAGAGTTGGCACAAGCCTTTCCTTTCAACTGGTGATATTTATAAAAACACTTTTCTAGGAGTCACGTAGAAAAGAACAGCATGTCAGTAGAAGGTGAACAAGACGCTTTATCAAATGTTTCTCACAGACCGCCTTGGGCCACGGACATTTCAAAACCAAAACCGACGGAAATTTAATATATTTTCTGACTAAACATGCAAGAAGTTACCCATTGTTTGTATTTCAGTCAGATTCTCATCGCCGACAAGGTTCCTGATCAATGGTATTCCGATATACACTTCTTTACATTTTCTAGAAATATATAATAGATGTCCAATGGTTTTTGGCTTTCGTTGTCATCGCTTATCATTAGAATGTAATATGGTCATTCCCATTCTTTCCTGACACGCCAGTGAAACATATTTCCTCTCACAATAAAAATCAACAAGCTTAAAAATATATCTGCATTAGAAATATGTTGCCATTACCTATATTTATGGTAGTCCTGTCTGGCAACATCATAGTTCTATATTTAGTCACAAATGTGTATGAGCTGGATAAACCGAATAACGAGGATTAAGTGGTGCGAAAATAAAATAAATGACTCGGGCAATACCTATTTAACATACACGTCCTCAATGTATTAGATTGTGGAGCCAGAATTGAAATTCTCCTACATCATGTGCCAAAACTGTATCTTTTTTTTTTAAAAAAACACTGTATCACGTCATTCAAATAGCAATCAACTATCACACTAATTCATTCCGTTTACCTTGTCAATAACTATTGAAGAAACATTGCAAATCAATAGATACCTTGAGGCATCACGCCCTGCAGTTCCAGGGCAGAACACAATGTTCTGTATAGCATACAAGGACACGATGGAGTTATCAATTGAAACCTATTATGACCATTCGACGGTTTAATGTTGAGCCATAGGCAAAACCTTCCATATTTATTGCTTTTGCACAAACATTGAAGAGGACAAATGTTCTGCAGGTATTTGTCTCTCCAATAACTATAATAGTTGCTTGGCGAGACGGAACTCTTGGTGTGATGGATAGACCCTTTATATACAGTACAAAACTATGTGGATTGGGGAGTTACTTGGAACCGATTTCTGCCCCATTACCCCCGAGTGAATAAGCACTATAGCGACTTGGGTATAAATAATACAATCGTGACTTAATGAATAGATGACAAACCACCGGTGTAGAGCATGACAATAATTAATTAGTTTCTTGGCTGGATTGCCTGTTGCACAAAACCATCAAGAAGCAGAGGAGACTCTCTATAGATAATGAGGGACCGGAGCAGTAGGATTCCTAGACGAGGAATACGAATAAGACAGACTATTGGAAATGACGGAGGAAACTTGTATAAAATATATAGGGCTTTGGCCATGACTAATCAAGAGAGCTTTAGAATGGAATAAATATACGTAGTGATACATGGAATTGAAAATCTTATAACTCTATTTTTAAGTGTTAAATAGAATTGCAACCTAAACATATTGATACAAAAGACTTATTGTAAAATGTAAAAAAGGCAGTACGCCTTAAGCATGGAAATACTACAAATTAAAACGATGTCTAAACAGGAACAGTGGAAATAATCATGACAACGATGACAAACCTACACCAGACGTTTAATTGAACTGTGGATCATTTCCTCCACGCAGAACAATATCTTGATTAATTATTATGTTACTCCACTTCAAATATGGACAGTTGCTATTTTTAGAGGAAAGCCAATTAGCTTAGTTCGTCACTGACAATATTTTAATATACATGTCATCCAAGATGGAGGGCACATACCTCGGATAACCTACAATCCCAATCATTCTTCCAGCAGACAGAAGACACTTCTTGAGGTGTAACGGATATATATATATGATAAGTAGAACACCATAATATGTAGCAGTAATAATGTTTGAGGACTTGAGACTTAGGCCAAAAAAGCTATTTCCCCGGTTGAGAAAGCTAGTCGGAGACTAGGTATGAATTGGTGGGGTTAACTTTTGAACGACCTGAACACATGTTTATTTCGAAACAATAAACAATGTATTGTTTTTAACTAAAGGTTAAACATCTTTGGATAGGGTAAGGTTTTTCTAGGTAAAGGAGCATGGAACCAGAAGCACACATATTTGTTTTTTTGCCTCAATTATTCCTACCTCCCCGAGATTTGAAGCCTATGCTATAGTTTAGTGTTAAAAACCACCATGTTATGTATAAATCCTACTTATGGCTTCTACATTATTTGACACCATGACTATTCCGAAGGACAATAATTATACTTAGCAGTGCAATCTTTAGTATGTTCTCAACCATTTATATCGTTAGAAACCTGAAGTTTTATTTATTCACGCATCAATTGGGTGACTCAGATATAATGATATCCTCTCGTTCTTATTCCAATCATAGCTTCGTTAAGGAAAACATACTTTGCGGTCTATTATTACCATACATATACATATATGTATCCGATCCTTACAGTAATTGTATCTCAATTACCCAGGAAAGCTTACGAAAATAGTTATAATTATACATTTATATAAGGTTATTATTAACAATCTCAGTTGGAAGTTTATGTCGTAAACATAAAGATTATACCGCGGGCACATTCGACGAGATTGAGGCGGAAGGAAGGAAATATCTTTCCGTTAGAAACAATATTTATTTTATCATGTTACTGTCGTATAAGCATTGGCTATATGAACATATGAAATGGCTAACCATGGACTACCTCAACTAACGAGCAACCTCGACCTCGAGGGGTTGAGGGTGTGGGGTTGGGGTAGAGACCAAGATATCCTTTGGAAACGATCTAAACAAAACCAATAAATGACTTCAATTCGGGTTGTGTCATAATGATTGACTGCATCCAGGGCCATTCAGGTCAACATATTCATGACAATTATGCAGTGAATTCGGGCAATTTGCATACATTTATTCGGTGAATTTGAATCAAAACTAAATAAAATGGAGGTGGAACCGGAGGGAAAACGTAAACATTCAGTCACTTTAAAAGCGCTTTAAAAATAGCCGCGGTAAATTTTCACTTAAAACAGGAGGTGTTTAAAATTTCAATCATCATCCAATGAAAGTGGGGAGACGGCTGATCAAATTGCATAGTTTTTGTTCATGATCCAGCAAAGCAAACCAGATCTTCTTTGTAAGATAAGTGTTTTCCCGGAGGTAAATATCTAAATTTAATTATCGAAAATAATTCAGAGCTGCCCAACATTGGGATCAATTTACGTCAGCAATCGATAACAATATTTTCGCCGTAAAGTTCGTCGAAATATCCAAAATTCAGGGGTTAATGGCTCATCAGAAGAACTCTTCCTATGAAACGTTTGGCTAGGTCATCGATTCTTTCTTTATTTTCTAAAATGGCACATGTGTAAAAGTTATGGCTATGTACATGAATTATTTTCATATCTCGATGAATTATGGACAGATGACAATCAGAATAAACTTGATCTTACCACTACAAGATCTTTCAGTAATTTATTTAGTTACAAATTACAATTCCATTTACTTCACTTTATTCACAAACAGAGCAAAGAGTAATGATGTGGTAATCTTGTAATCTGTCCAAATAAAGGATTAACCGCCACAGCGACCCATTACATATATATAAAATAAGATCGTGTCAAGAAGCCATACGGTTGAGGCTTATCCCCACACAGAGAATAACTGATACGTTAATTTACCAGTGTAGTCTGTATATCATACATACATGGCTTTCAGAAGCTGTACCCACTGTGTGGTCTGTCTATGGATGAGAGATTCACAGACCTGTATGATCAGCTGTTTGTTTAACGTCAGTTAAGTCACAAACTCACCCAGTAGATTGTAGGTCTGCAGGGGCTCTGGGTGGAAGCCAGGATAGGTCAAGTGAGGCCAATAGGAGGACACTCTACATGGACCAATAGCGCGACTTTCCAAAAGATATATGTTGCCAGCACTGCATGTTGTCACTCTGACCCTGTATCGAAATTCTCCTAACCCGAAATGGACCGCTGCAGTCATGCTAGTTATAAGACACAACACCCCACAAAAATAGTTTCAGTTGTGATAATCCTGGAAGATCAAAGTACTGTATTCGATCTAATGTATTAGGTGACAGAAGAATCTAATTATATAACTATTCAATTGAAATGTTTGATACTTGTGTCTATTAATGGATATGTTGCGCTATACACAATCATGTTTTGTTACAGTGATTTAAGAATAGTCCGTATTAGATTGAAATTATACTAGACATATTTGACCTCTATTTATATGTAATATTTAGGGGGAAATTGGCAAAGAATCCTACCTTTATAACATTTACTCTGATTAAGCAGTTTGTCATAAAATTTGATAGGCAGGCAACTTTGAAAAACTGATCACTAGAAGAGAAAAGGAGGATATGATTCGGTGAGGAGCAAAGAAAGGGAGGGGGGTCAGGGACAGGGCGAAGGGAAAGGGTAGAGGGGAGACAGGGAGGACAGGGAGCAGGGAGGAAAGGAGAGAGGGAGGAAACGGAACTGGGAGGAGAGGAGGCAGGGAAGAGCAAAGAAAGGGAGGAGAGGAGACAGAGAGGAGGGTGGCAGGGAGGAAAGAAAACGGGGAGGAGCAAGGACAGGGCGGAGAGGGTACCGGGAGGAGGGGAAATGGGGGAGAGGGGACAGTGATAAGAGGAGACAGGTGAAACAGGGAGGATAGGGGACAGTGCTGTATCCAAGATGGTTTTTCATTTCAATACTCCCTGCAGACTCAAAGAGGGACGATTTGAAAAATAACCACTTTTTTAGAGACGCCCTCGTCCTAGCTGGGTTAAGACAGGTTCTAACTGGAATGATAGTCTAGCATGAGTTTTGATACGTTTCCATTCCGCCTTTTATGCCTCGTCAACTGAAAGGAGAATCCGAGTCTGGAGGTTCTCTTACCAGACAGGAATTATATGCATGCGTCGTCTCAAATATTTTATGGAGACCTGTCGAGACTGTCTACGAAAGGAGTCTGTTACAATCGAGAATATTCCCCAGATCAAGACTCCTCATTTAGCATTCTCCGTATTAAAATCCAGACCTGTAGATGATTCTTGAAAGCGTAAAACTTTCAATAGCTGGGACAGAATAATCTGCTTTTCATAAAGCGCAATTCTCCTTTCCTAAGTGACCACATTTTGTGCAGTGTGAATGGGACATATTGGTCCTTTAGTTCTATTGGCAGGTGTCTCCTTCAGTTAATTATCACCAATATAAGAAAATCCTTGGGGCCATATCTCTCAGCTTATAAATATCGAATCATTCCTACTATAGTACAGACATCAGGATTTCCTATTCAGATATGTAACCTTTTTGTCATTCATTCAGAGGCAAATATCAATTCAATCCAAGATCGAAAACTGATTTGAATTCCTCTCGTCAAGTCATTTGACAGCTACAAAAATGAATAGGCTCGTGCGTGATCCACGTTCTTTTATGAAGCTAATCATTACCATTTGGAAAATGGAAATTAAATTTTCCGGCTGCCGGTCACGATGTAGAGTGAGTGATAAGGAAGCGCGTTCCCTCCCATACGTAATTTTCCCCCCTGCAGCGAACATAGGTACGTATATATGGTTTATCATCATTATAACCAGGAATACATGCATGTAACAGCACTCCATAAACCAGCCCCCAGACATACGTCCCTCAATCATGTCACATCAAACATGATGTATACCTAGTCACATCATGCCGACCGCAAAAACATTGATATGGATGCTCTCTAATGGGCGAAGTATGGGGTGTCACGTTTACCGCAGAGTAACCCAAGCCCACAGCTTTGTCTTCAAACAAAACACCGCGACCTCCGCACGTGGGGGTGATCATAAATTACCAATTGGAATGTCAGGCTAATCTCAAGCTCCCACGTCGACATATCCTTCAGTATTACTTCTTGTCCGGGATCAGATCTCTCCCAGACATCAATCAACCTGGGTACATTCTGCACTTTCCCATCCATTGCCACTGGACAGAGCGTAACAGGTGTGACTTGATTGATTCCCACATTCCCTCTGCTCGATTCCTTTCTTTTTTCTTTCTCTGGCATGCTCGGTATTTGTGATACATGGCTAGGAGGTTGAATAAAAAGGTTAACCAAGAGCTCATCAGTCTTTTCTACAATTTGTTGATATATTTGTCCCGGCTCCTCGGGATTTCCTTCGTTTAAATGGCCTAGGTGCACCTATTTGTGAAATTAGTATCCACTTCGAAGTACATGTGACAAGTATACATGATATTTGAGATTATACTTTCGTTAAATACAAACTATAGACAATCACAAATAAATTTTCAATAAATTAAATTAATTTGCAATAATGGCTGTCTGGAACGCCTCCTATGAAGATATAAATCCCATTTGGTTGACTTCCAATCTGTTAAACTTATACGAAGCAATGTTAAATTAGAAACTTTACATAGAATTGATGTGTCGATGTGATGCTATTACGGGTCTTCTCTGACTTTCTCACAAGGGAACTAATATTTACACTGTATAGTTGCCTACTTTGTTCCGTGCACGTGCGTCAAGGTATTTTTCATTTGTATGTTTATTCTCATGTCTCTCTTTATACATCAGATTCTATCATATATATTTGGATGCAAAAATAAATATAAAAATATTATTCCTGTCATATTTGCAATCAAAAGGAAAATATATGTGTATAGAAATTTTATGATTCTTGTCTCAGGTAAAGCTGAAGATAGCGTCTACTGGATGTTATGTATGGCTACATAAAAATAAATCAAACAAAACTAAATTTTGAATATTATCTATATTCCGAGGGGAGATATAATATTATCAATTCTGTGTGAGACCTATGTTGCTATGTCTAAACGCTTTTCCAGGGAGTCTCCCCTATCGCAGAACCCAAATTCAAAGTTTGGGGATATTTATGGGAAATATACATCATCAAAGAACATTGTCAATATTTAGTATACGTCAGGGAAATGTGTGTGGCACCGACATAATGGCTGTATTGAAAGGAGGGACCTCTTTCCTATCAATCTTTTAGGATATATAATATGCGACGTCAGAGTAGCAATCGTAATGTACCTTCTATACCCGTGTATTGGGATTGATTGAAACATGAATGACAGCAGGTGAACTGACCTTCATACCTGGGGTACCTCCGGTTTGTATACTCTCCTATATCAAAGGAACAATACTTACCGGGCATTGGGGTATATGTCAATAGAACATTGACCACTATGGTCTTAAAATCGCATAGCAATGGTATATATATACCAATCCTCAATAAGTTCAAATAAGTACATCACACATCAGCTTATGTGATATCCTCTTTCTGCTTAATACTTTGCGAATGCGCCTTGGATAGACATTATTAGCACCAGAAAACACTCATTGTCCGCAATTTATCTTCATACGATGAGTGAACTTCTGAGCTATAAGCACGTTAGCCTCATTCCATGATGAACACATAGAAACTGAAAGATTTTTATTTCAGCAATAATGAATGACGTGACTCAAATGTATTTGGTTCGTTTGCTCGAAGACTTTTGGGATTGGGTATTGTAAGAAAGTCGCATCTTCTGTTACCAACAGATAGCGATTTTACCAAGGACCTATGAGAAATCGACTCCGCTTGCTGGAGCTATCCCCGGAGGCTTATTAGTTAGTTAAATTGTGGCAAAAGAAGCGAATGACTTGGGGAAATGGTGTAATTTTCTAAATTGAAGGGTCATCTTTCATTGAAAAGTCAAGAGATGATTTCAAGACATTAGGCTTTTATTCCAAATTCCTTCCTCGCGCTGCTTTCACATTTCAGATTCCTGACTATTTCAGCATCTATTTACATATTCAGACAACCGTCAGTGACAATTTGTTACAGGGTCCGCAATAGAAGAGTTACATTTGCACCTGTTCATGTCAGTATCATTTATAAGTCATTTTGTCAAACATTGCACCCTTACGACTCTATGGGAAAGACTCCTCATTTAGCATTCTTCGTATTAAAATCCAGGTAGAAGATTCTTGGAAGCGTAAAACTTTCAACAGCTGGGACAGAATAATCTGCTTTTCATAAAGCGCAATTCTCTTTTTCTGAGTGACCACATTTTGTGCAGTGAAAATGGGACATAATGGTCCTTAAGTTGTATTGTCTCTTCTAGTTGATTATCACCAATATACCAGTCTAGAGGTCCCTCACACAGCCTAACTTCCATTGCACTCTAAATATAATATTATATTTTATATCATACTAGTCGGAGAGACCTCTTAATATTATCTGCCTCAAATTCATAAGTTTATGCACACAGCCCTCGTAGTGGTAAACTTACGATGGCTCTCTCCTTTAAGACACAATCTCTTCTTGTATAGTACAACAGACCCATTGATTAACTTATATCGGGGTCTCTTCTCCCATTTGGTAAGTTTCCAAGCCCTCCTGTTAAAAAATGTTTGTGGTTCAATTTAAATTGGACTTTTCCAACTCATTTTTCCCTCGTCTCACCAAACCACAGTGTTGTATGTTCATGCATTCTGAAGTACAAAACATAATCAATAATCAGATCACATAATCTTCATAATTTTGTGAACAGATCTTAAAGTGGCTAAGATAGTTAAAATGAGTAGTCATGAAATCTCGTGAAACTTTTTCAGTGTATTCATAATTATGTGATAGTTATAGCAGTGTCTGAAGTACAGAGTGTACAGAGTTTTTTTCATTCAATGATTATTGAATGTGTGTAATGAATGGGTCAGTAGCCTCTACTTTTTTCAAATCCCAGAGGAAAGAGTTCAATCACCATAAGGGGCTGCCCCATGCCCCAAGTGGACATGAAAGAAATTTCCATTTTATTGACCAATCAACACCCTGTATTAGTGACCGGGCCCAAAAATAGATGGGTGGCATGGGACCCTGACCTGGGGTTACATAACTCCAGATGCCAACCCAACTGGCACTTTGGATTTTGGCTGGCAACCCGAAATAAATTTACTCACTATTTTGACCAAATATCTCATAAACTATGGATTACTTAAGTTTAATATCACATGGGATTAGTTAGGAAGAGTAAGGAGTACCAGATACCAGAGAATTGAGAAGAAATTCCGTTACTCGTGAATGAAGGCCAGAACAGTGAGAAGTGCCACTTTAACAAACATACCAAACAGATGCAACCTATTAATATTTCGCAACGTTTAAATCTTTTTAAATCTTTTTTGTCAAAAAATCCCCAAAAAGTAAGATATGATTTTCAAAAAATCAGGTATGGTAAAAAAAGTTAGGTAGGGTAAGGTTTTTCTAGGTAGGGGGTGGGGGGTCAAATCGGAAACACACCTAGTTTTTTGGCCTCACGTGTATGTAAACCCTCAATTATCTGATTGAAATGGCTCAGATGACATTATAGCAGAATCACATAATTGGCCTAAATCTAATAGTGAAATGAAAATGTTATGCTTATGTGTAAGAAGGTTCACCATACATTGATATTGTTATTGATATTATATTTGACAAAAGATTAAATGGCTTTGAGTGAGTAAACAGATTGGTTTTCTTGTGACATTTGCCTGATTATTACTCATTATTATGGTTTATGCACTGTTATTGCTCTCCTAACCAGGTTTTTTTAAAAACTTATTTCCTCAGATTCTTTAACTTTACCCACTACGGTCAATGCTTTAAATACAACACATTTCCTGCTATAGATTAACGATAAATCAAGGACAAAAATGTCCATTTACGGCCACTTATCGATTAGATAAAAACACAAAACACCTCATGAAGTAGAAGAATCAACGCTTCATTTAACCCAGGTCCTTTGAAAACCAGGCCCAGATTTGTTTACAGCGTCTTGAATCTGACCTTTGCGAAATTGATGGCTCCTTGAAAAAGAGACAATGCCAGAATGTCAATTCCAATATTTACTTTAGGGATCAATCGTTGTCATGACTTGAATAAAAGATAAATGCAGGGAGAACAAAGGAAGTAGAATATGAAGTGTTTGATGAAGTTGATAGAGAAAACATTAACTATTTCCAGCAAAACTTATTGAGCGATCTAGTCCTGGGGAAATGCTACAACCCTATGTACTACTTACTACTGGCCGTTCAAACGGGTATGTGAGATGAAATGAAACGGGAGATAACAGACGTAAGAAGTCCATTCAACTCTTCTCCGACCCCCAAACACAGGCAATCAACCTATATGCCGTATTGGGTTTTCCAGGCGAGTGCCCAAGTACAATTCAACAGGGAGCCCAAAAGGATTTCAGTACAGCACAAAAGAAACAAATGGACACACAATCAGGAGGGAAGGCCTCAGGGGCCAATTCCATTTTGAAAATGAAAGCATGAATTGGTGATATGTTTTCTTGGTTGTGTCTTTGAGCCATCATTCAGAATCCAGCGCGGGGTCTGTGAATTTGAAACGGGACAACTCTTGTAGAGATTCTTAGCCATCTACTTGGGGGAGAATGATGAAGATGGTTAGCGGGACTGGGTTGTCAGTGAGAACCAATGGGAACCCACATCAAAGACACAGACGTAATCGTCCTCCATAGGACATAGGCTACATCGGTGGCAAAGAGATTAGGATGAGAGGCGATTCAATGCAGGAAGGGGTTCCCGGTAGAGGAAGGTGTCAGTTGAAGGTCGAGGGTTTTTTCTGTATTAGCAATTCATCATTGAGGAAGTTCAAGGGATATCTGAAAGCACTATCCGCACTTCTCTCGCCAGATGGATGTGAAGTACTTGTCACTGTGCTGAAGCAATCTGAATACCTTCAGAGTGAAAGACTTCATGTCCTTTTAGAACGAGCTATCGAGAATATAGGAAGGCATGTTGTTCAATCATGACCTCCTTGAAACAGGAATTTCCTACTCGTACATATTAAAATAAAATAAAAAGTGGAAGCAAAGTTCCGCCAATTAATATAGTATTTTAAAAAGCAAAAGTCCCATGTATTCATCATATCGAAGGTCTTGAGATAATAGGGTACTAGATTGTTCCGAACACTCAACTCTTTCAAAATTGATGTAGTTTACACAGTTTTAGTGGAACTGACGTATTAAACTTATTCCGTAGTATCACTTTTCTCTAAACTGTCTTCATGACAAATAGTCATGTGTCTACAATATGACCAAGTAGGAATTTATGCCGATTCACCATTAGCAGGTCACTATATAATGTTGATTTTATATATAAGTGGTTTTATTTTCATAATATAATTAGATTCAAATAAATGGAAAGGGTCAGACCCTTCTGTAATTGACAGTTCTTCCTGGGTGCCCAAACTGAATATACAAAGTTATACAAATGTTCATTCAAAATATAAGTACAATGGGTTATGATAAAATATTAATGCATCATCTACTTTACAGTAATTAAAATTACTTAGCATCTGCTTTGTCTTTTGATGTTATTGTTTCTTAAAACTTTCATGACTACAGTATCACTCACTTGGTGTGGTTAATTTAAAGGTACACTGCTAATCTATCTAAAATTGCGACAAAAAGTTTTCACTGTTTTTAGATTTCTCCAAGATTTATTCTAAGTTCTGACCACTAGATAGCCACATATAGGGTCAAACTATTCTGTATATGGTGACCAGAAATTTCAGGACATTGCTGGGGCGATGGAGAGAGAGGATATTTTGTTCCCCAACACAAAGTCTACGGGCGGAATTCACTTCCTGTCCCGGAAGTGATACACAACGCGATTAAAAAAGCAAAGGTGGGCGACGGCGGCCATGACACTTACAGGCCCTATTTGGAGGACCCTCCAAATCATTTCCTATGATGACTTCACTTATTATCACTCATCGGCGGCTGTTTTCGTTCGACCGATTCTACTTCAAATTCTTGTATACAATCATATATATTATATATTAACAGCAAATAATGATGAATCCAGTCCTATATAAAGTCATACTATGTGAAAGTTTGGTAAGATTGTCCTTGTCCCAGAATAGCCGAGAATGCAGCTTTAAAAGAAGAATGGAAAGTATAGAGACGACTGGACTTTGCAGGCAAGATTGATACAATCTATCTAAGCCTCTAAAATCCTGATAAATTTATTTAATTACATAGAGGAAGTTGATTTAACGATGTTGCTAGCTATATAGCATCGGAGGAGCATACATGCAATATTTTAATTGGTACAATACATCTTATGTAAAATCATAAAAGATGCAAAGCATGTTGTCAGTATGAGTAGCCCGCAGACAAAGGGCCTGCTGCACTATACACGATGTGATCGTGTCTCAAAGGTTTCTTCGAGTCGTTGTAAATTTACTATTACGAGGGTTTTATGATACAAGGGTTGGTGCATGAACTTATGCATTAGAGGAAGGTAAGAGGTGTTTCAGACTAGTCTGAGAAACATCAAGTTATGTTATAAAGTCTAAAAAAATGGTCTACCATACACTCGTATAGACCTACATAGTGCAACGGGCCCAACTGAGTCACTTTGGGCTGAAATTAAAAGTGAGTGTGATTAATCTGAATAATGTGCACATGCATTTGATTTGAAACAACGTACATGAGTGCGGTATGTGCGTATACCACTGAGCAAAATACATTCAGTTAACTGTTTTATTTTATATGCTCTTAATGATATCAATAGGAATCATTTTTGAGTCATAAAGTTGAATTTCGGCAGTAAACTTGAAAAAATGCATCGGTTGCCATGACTACCACACATAACTCACTAGTGAAATAATACAGGGTAACTGGGACAGATTTTCAGAAATTGTACAATTGTCCGCTCTACACATTTGGTAACTTCTGCTAAATTAGACTTTTATATAATAAATGCTATGTAAATTTTAGTAATTAATTTTGGCATCGTGATGATTGGAAGTATCTCTTCCTTCATGTTAAACTGCATTTTGAACGTAATTTTTCTCTTAGACTTGGATTATTTGAGAGGATTGGGAAAGATGAATTATACATTTTCACAAAGTCTGACCCAACTAACGAGTTGGTTGAGGGAGCGTGAATATTGCACAAGGTGCCTAGCAATATTCTAAGTGAGTGAAACCAACGAATCAGTTAATTCTATAATTATATGCATTATGCTAGTTGAGCTTCGACCTAGTAAACATAGTAAAAACGTTGTTCTCAGAGCAATGCGTATTATAAAATAATGAAAATTCTTGAGAGGAGTCATGAATTCGTGACAATTGGAGGAAATGCACAATCTTTCTTCATGGTCGGTATTCAAAATCTTCCATTTTACAGCACCATGGATCGAGGGAAGAATTAAGAACAATAGCTTTCGGTCGATTTAGTTAGGAGCGCAGTTTTATTCAATAAATCACCCAGGGATATGAATGCAAATGATAACAACCTTTCCTTACAATGACCATTCAGATATAGATGACCTTATGGGGATTTAATCAAGGATTGGCTTTTTACTCTCATTATTATCACAATAATTTTTTTAGATAATTTTGTGTTTCTCAAAATTTGAACAATTTCCGTATGAATTGGTACTTAGATCAGCAGCAAATTAACATTCACATGAAACTGCACCGAGGGATATAGAAGTATAAGTCTGACATCTTCAACGACAGATTATTCAGTCTAGTGTACACCCAATCCTTTGCCTCATGAGATTCGCAGATTGCTTCATCATCAGCGCAGAGGCCTGCAATATGACAAATTACAGCCGAGTAAACTGTAAGGAAATCCATGTCGTGTAGGCCCTTGAGGAATATCTTTCTCTCCTTGTATTAATGGGTTGGGCTTGAGATGAGGAAAACACGAGGGGGAGGAGGAGAGGTAGAGGCTGGGGGTTGTAAAATACAAAGCACGTACTTCATACGCTGGGTAATAGTTGCAGCTAGGGACCTAGTCATTAGTAAGCCCATGGCTTAATGATGAACTCTAATCGATGCTCACTTCATTACGACTTTGATGTGTGTGGAGAAAGTCCCTCTCGTATGTATCGGCGAATCATGCACCAACTAATTAACGAATCCAGACATATCGATAGTCCAAGTATGAACATATTGCAAATAGCATAAATTGCTGGCACATGTCATAATCACTTCCAAGAAAAGTCAGACGATATCTATTGATTGTGGAGATATTAAAATATGCGGATATGTACCAATTTGGCCGAGGATAAGCGGAGAGAGAACAGAAAATAGTACAAAAGCATTATAAGCATTACCAGCAAGAATAACATTAATGGATATTGTAATTCAATACTAATTGATATTGTACAGATTTTGTCATGATAATGTAAGTTTTATCAGAGAAAACATGATGCAAAGTGTACTACTAGCTTGAACATTTTCTGGACATCTGGACACTGACATGGGTCAGACTTTCAGAAAATGTACAATTTAACTTCACCAATCCTCTCAAATAACACAAATTTAAGACGAAAATCAGGTTCAAAATACAGTTCAACATAACCAGACAGATTTATTAAATGAATACAATACAGAATACACTCAGATATACCTAGTACACTCTCCCGCCGGCCGTATCCGCGCAATACGAAATTGTATACGAATTTCTTGTCCCCACTTTTGATACGATTTTTTTCGTCACAGCGTTTTTCGTACCCGCGACGGGTAAATCATAACCTGGGAAAGCTAAAGGATTAGTCTCCTAATCCCTTAGACCCCTACGGCCGGCCTCGCCCCTCATGTGGGGTGGGGGAGGGGGTTCGTCATGCTGTGGTGATTATGAGAGGGGTGGGGGAGGGGATTCATTCCAGGCCTGTACTGGCCCACGAAAATAGTGCTTAAATATTTATTTGTTTATTCATTTATTGACTTTGAAGAGGACGAATGTATTCTTCCCTTCAAACACATCATTTCATTATTTTGGTGCATCATTTCTTTCTGATGTATTTCTTCCTTGTGCCAGCTTCTGCAAAGAGAGAAGTACAGGTACATCAAATTAAACACATCAATGTTTGTTGTATTTCAAAACAATTAACTTAGTAATTCAATATTAAATATCTCTCTATATATAACAGTATATAACAGTAGGTACCCAGACGCTTCATCCCAAAACCGCGTCGGCCCAGGCACTTGACAATAGTTCAATACAGTATGTGCATAAGCATGTATACGGTTGACAGCTTAGAAACGTGTGAAAATATAGGTGTTGCTGTGTTTGCGCTGAGTTATACACATACATGTATATCTCAGGGTTCTAACCAGGGTTTTTTCTCAGAGCGGCGCTAGTCGGCGATCCCAGCCCTTTTGTGGGGGGTATGGGGGGGGGGGGTTCTCCCCCCAGAAAATTTTGGACTCATACTTTTTAAATGGTGCATTCTAGTGCATTTGCGATGAATACATGTATATATTTCTAACACTTGTATTTGAAGGCTATTTTACAGAATCAGCCTCTAAATTTTTAGGAAAACATCAAACTATTAATCATCATGATTAATAGTATCTGTATCTGGGTGGGGTCAGGGCAGTTTCCCCCCTGGAAAATTTTGAAAACATAGTTAGTTGATCATGGTGTATTTGAGACAAGAACCAACCAGAGTTTTCAATATATGTTTTCATGTTGTTTATCCATTGGAACTATTCATATAGGAATTATCAATTACTAAATAAATAAATAGCTTAATCAAAACAGGATTTAATGCAATAAATTTGGAGAAAATTGTACAGGGTAGCATGAATTATATTCAGAATATCAATCTCAGGCTCCTTTAGATTCAGCATGCACCACTGTTGGGACAGAGCTGGCTATGCTGTCTAGGCTCCATACATAACTCGATCCTTGTATTAATGCAGGAATAATATTTTTAATTATCTGTCATGTTGGAACTGAGAAAACATTTGATGTCTCATTTACCTGATCAAACATATTAATACTTCGTCTGTTTTTGTAAAAAAAAAAAAAAAAAAATTTTTTTTTTTTATTTTTGTCAAATTGTTAGCGCGACGGCAGCTTCTCTCAGCGCGGCGCGGCGCCGCAGCGCCGCGCTTTAGTTAGAACCCTGTATCTATAACTTTGGTTTGTGCGACCAAGTGAAGAGAGAGGTGGGCACAGAGCCGTAGCTTTTGGAGAGTTATTTATAGGTGGAGTGTTTGTTAGTAGGGGAGAGCGGGCGCGATAATGACCCGGCATGACCACCAGTCATGCCCCGAACATCCCACAAACCTTGGCTTCTGTATAACCGTTTCTTGCTCTTGTTCTAAGAGATGAAACTAAAATGGAATTGAACAAGAATTATTGATGATAAATAATGGAGATTCCCAGACATGTCCACATGAAGTAGACAATATAAAAAAGATTAACAAATGTATGCTGCACTCTGCAGTGACCAGAGAGGGTCTTAGATTATACCTTATATTTAGGTAGAGTCAAATATATAACTCTAGAATTCGACATAAGTTATGCAATTTGTATATGTGACTTACCATGGATATAGTGTTGTTTCTCTGACATCTCAGGAATAGTTCCATCGCCTATAATATAGACAATCTCAATGAAGAGCACTTACATTGTAGTGCTCTTCATTGAGATTCAAATCTTGGAGTGGCACTAGCTTCATAGTGGCTATTTCGCGCACACATAGTAGCACGCAAGGCTATAGACTGCTTCATGCATGAATGGATTTCAAGGTCGCCTTGCCGTCGCCATCATACAATATGCTGTTCCCAATCAATACGAAAAACGCAGCGCGAATACAGAGCATATCAAATTTCGTCTCCGTTATTCAAATGACCGCTTTTCGTCTCAGAAGTTCGCGCAATTTCGTCACCACAGTTCACCAGTAGCATTCGCGGTGCTCTGTAGACAAACAACGTCTCAATGAAGACGAAAAAATTGGTCGCTCCGTATTGCGCGGGTACGGCGGGCGGGAGAGTGTATTTATGAATTTTCACTCTAATTTAGCAGAATTTGATAGATGTGTAGAACTGTAGATTGTGCATTTTCTGAAAATCTGTTCCACATAGTGACCTTGTTTCAATGTCTTAGGGACGGGTATGGTCCTGAGGAAGGGTTGCTTAATCTCCCTAATATGCGCTCTCCTATGGTAAGCATCGATGTTCACCAATTTCAAATAGAGATTAGAACTATCGTTACCATGAAGTAAATATTTCAAACTCCCAAGAATATCTTAAAATCAATTTCCTAGATCAATTCAAATACCATAATTATTAAGTTTTGGTTTGACGTTTCTAACAATACTTAAATACTGACAGGACCAAGTAAAACAATCTAACTTGTGAAACTTACCGATGGGCTAGTGCGGTAAGAAAAAAAGAAATGGCATCCCGCTATACAGAAGGAGCGTTGCCATACATGCTAGGCCCTCCTCTTTGCTCGCCAGTTAAAATCAACTTTACAATAACAAAAAATGGAAAAAACCCAAAGGCAGCTAAAGGGAGTAGGAAAACAAGACGGAGCCAGGCCATCTTACCAGATTGTTTCTAAGAGGCTACCAGGCATTTCTGTATTAAATTCAGACAGTGCCAGTGAAAGCAATAAATACCCGCCTGATGGATGGTGATTGTATGATTTATTACTACATATACGCTCCCGTCAGGCAACCTACTTGTCTTTATTAGCAGAAGATGAGATGCTTCTAGAGAGGTTAACAGCTCCCAGGCTCTTAAGAATTTTGCAGGTCGGTGTGCGGCGTAAACAAGCAGAAATAGATGACGAGCAAAGAGGAACATAGCCAGGGACATGTTGATAACACTTTTAAAATTCCAACGGTTCGTGTATCAAACGATGCTGTAATTAGTGTTGAGGTCCTATCGATGAAGGTTTAACAGTCAGGTGTTATCCTGCTCAAGGAAGGCGATTGTGTCTCCTCTCTCTCTTTCACGGTCAGTCACCCTGAATTGTGGTTCTTGCCTGCTTTGTTGCTGACAAAGATGGTAACGCTTGTTCATTCTTTGTCAGCCCCGACTTCGGTTTCCTTAAATCTTCCCTGTTGTAAGCGGTTATTTCAGGGACTCGCCTCTCATTACGTGTCCAAAGAATTTGGGCTTTGTTTCTTTATTCTTAATATTTATTTTCCTCCTGTTTTTCCGTCTTCTAGACGTTTTTCGTTGGGGATTTTATCCTTCCAGGAAATACGCAGCATTCGTCGTATCAAGCAACATTTGAATATAACAAAGATGGAATACCATATATAAATATATAATTATATGGTCATTATATTTGCGACTATATTACAATGTGCAGGAAAAACATTTTGTTATCAGAAAAAGGAAATGAACTTTCTGTGTTTGGACAGGCCTCCTAGGATGTAGGCCTACTGGTATCAATATTCCTGTTGGCAGACATGGCTGATAATTTGAACTAGAATTTTGATGTGAATATATTGATAATGGTTCCAACGTTACATTAGAAAATACTGTGCCACCAGTTGTGTCTGAGGAAATTACATATATATACATATAAAATGAGATAAAACCAAAACTAAAAAACAAGTAAGTAAAAAGTAGATAATTTCAATAAATAATATAATTTTCCAGATCCGCTTTTCCGCCCAGGTGTCCTGAGAAAAAGTAGCCTAAAACAACCGCAAGAATAAGCAGAAATAATTAATCTACATTGATTACACCTGGCTCTCCTTTTTCTGTGGACGTTTTCATTATTCATATGCATCATTACCCGAGGAATAGCTAGAAATAGGTGAAACGATCTGGGATGAGAGCAATAGAAAACGGTAAACAATGTTGCGCGGTGTGACGTCATAAAGACGTCCCAAAAGACGCCCAGTTTTCTCGGGTGAAATAGTTCCGACGGTAATACTGAGTCGGGTGAAATAGTTCCGACGGTAATACTGAGTCGCCAAATAAGGCCCATAAACGTTATGTTTCCAGACATCCCTCCAATTGAACCCTGATAGCTTTTTAACTTTTTATACGAGTTCTGTAAATGTACATGCATAATATTAGAGCTTACAATGTGGGGAACAGTTTGGTACAACTGTCACTTCTTAGAAATTATGTTCGCTGGTTAAGTTGCCATGGCAACTGTTTCTCAGATATTTTGAAATTGTGAAACAATAAGGACCGCAAACAAATCTCTCCTAATTCATGAAAGATTGCTGAAAATTAATTGTATCTCTTCAACTTGTAGTAAACAAATTTCTTAATTGTAGCCCAAAATATTGCCAGAGCGATGACATTACCAAAGATATGGTATGGTATGCTCAAGTCGTTGCCATGGTTACATGAGTAATTTCAATTTTAAAGAAACAAATTAAATCTTAAGTTTGGCTCTAAAATTGTAAGTATACAAAATTATAACTTACACATTCCTGATTAAAGGGTAGAATTTTATATTTGTATAAGTTTGCATGTCATGTGCCTTATTTAGTGCAATTAACTATAGTCCAGTAAAATATCATCAGTAAAAAACGGCTCCTGGGGCAATATGCAATATTTCAATTAGTGGAAAACATTAGATGGTATCGAGGTCAAAACTCGGTTTTGCAGAAGAGATCCTTTTTTGGGTGAGTAGGAAGACAGATGGTTGTTAATGCCCTTTTCTTACATTTCCGATTCGCTATATGTATGACAGTAGCCATATGTATGGACAAAATCTGAATAACAATCTTTATTATATATAACCTTTGGATTAATTTGTAGCGGTTTTTGCCAACACCTGAACAAACAGGTGAAGGTGGCTTCTTCACAGTGCCAACAGGCGTTGTTAGCATTGCAGCTGCTAAGGCAAGGCTTCGCCTCTTTTAAACAGAGCACCGGAGGAATCAAAAAGCATTTCGATTGACATCAATTATTCTTGTTCTTGCATACTTTTTATTCCTTCGTGGGCACCTAAAAGCAACCGTATATCCCGGGGGGATGACAATGTAACTGTTTCGAGGAAGATATCTTGTATTGCCCTTACATCTAAATAAGTCTTAAACTTAAGTCGGTGGTCCATTATAGTGGCTTCAGGCACAGTACACCTGCAAACGATGGAATTTGGGCTTCCGACCATCTCAAGATCGGATGCTTTCTGTTTCCTTTATATTTTAGAATCTAGGATAGTTACTTTCCTGGTTCAGAATAGTATTAGTTGTATAACCAACGATGCATAAGTTTGACCACATTTATTCACAATGATGCTTATCAATATCACCAATAAACAATCAACGTATCTACCAAAGATTTCATCAAATTCCAAACACCAATTATTCATTTATATTTACAAAAATTCTTATTCAAAATAAAATCGTTTTGAAGTTAATTTAGATGTTTTATTTTTTTTTACATATCAAACCGTGTATATAAAATCGAGTAATTCTCTTTCCCCATCAGCTTGAGACACGACCCGTCAATTGATTCTAAAAAATACATTCAGTTTATCTAGCATTCCCCTGTGCCCAATACGACTCAGAAGGCAATCAATTGCTGTACGTGGTGTGTATGTAGGCCAATGCGCTGCTTAAAGGTGCAGTCTCAGATACATTCATCAGAAAATACAGACTTTTCTAATTTTGGTCCTTTCTTTTTCTTTCCATCTGATTTTCAACTGACCAAAACTTAGGACGATTTTACCCTGCTGTTTCTGATGCAGGGCTTCGTAAAAGTCCACGTGTATATTTCGGTGGCCCGTCGAAATCCGCCACTTAACTGAAGTAATTCCAGTTTATCACTCACCGGCGCTCGTTTTCTTGCATCGGATTTGACTTCCAATTTTTGTTTTGATGTATAATAGCAGAAAGAAATTGATAACTATAGGTATAATAGGTGAAACTTATGGTAAAGGCCCTAGTCGACTAAGCCGATTCTCACTTAATTTTGCGCCGCAGAGGACTCTTTCTCAACTAAATTATGTAAGAATCGGCTTAGTGGACCCTTTAGATGTGTTTTCATAATGGCTGCGAATACAGCTTTAATTGCATTTGGGCAGACTATTCACAGCCAAACCAGCCAACAATAACTAATGCACTCCGTTTCAATCTATCACCTGACTATCCTCGCGAACGACAAACTCCAATTCTGTCAGGGAGCCATCTAAACTAGCAATCGGTCCAGTTACTTTGGAAAGTCACAGTTGACTTTGACAAGTCACGATTGACAAATGAATAGACTTTTAAGTAAAAGAGATCCTGACTTAACTTTGACTATTCAGTTACTTTGACAAAGCGTTAAAGTGTGGCACATTAATTTTTGAGAATTTGTTGACAGGTGCATAGTACTCTATTCTTGTTTGTCTGATATACTCATATATATTTAATAAGCAGATATTTGCTTACATTCGACATGGAAACTTTGTCCAGTGATATTGACTAATAATTCATGACATGCTTTATTCTATAGAAAAAGTTGAATATTATCTTATGTAATTCATGGCGTTGATAGCATGAGAATAATATGAAACAAACGACAGAATATATTCTTTTTGTTATCTATAGAGGGTAATATTGGAGTGCAATAGATAACATTATTCATCTATAGTTGTGTTTTCATCAATCTTCCCATTCGGACTCTAAGCTAAAAATAGTTTATTGGTCCATATAAATGCAAACGCCAAATAATTAGAAGTTTCTAAGCATCAATATTTTGTCAGTTATTATGCATAGCACTATCACATTATGCAATTACAAAGTCTGCTTATTCGAGTACATATTATGAGATATAGACTACATCAAATAAAAGCCATCGAGAACCTTCACGTCACCTATTATTGCTTCACTATTATCGACTTATTTTATGATTAACAAGCGGGAATCAATATTATAAGGTAATTCTGTGTCTGCAGCATGTAGTTGTTAGATACTAGCAGAAACCATGCAAACTTCACATGAAAACTCTGGGGAATAGGAATAAAAGACTCGGAATATAGGCTTCGGAATAGAATGAATGGACCCCCCGGAGGTTAACTGCAGATCCAGGATGCAATTTCCAGAGTGTCAGGACAATATATCCTGGGGTGAATAGAAAGCCCAGGTTTGGGTGGAGAGCTGCGAAACCTTCCCTCGCCAATTTTCATTGAAAGCAATGGAACTCTCATAGCCACGCACCCTCTTGTAAGGTATAGTAGTTAATACGCGAGAAGATTCCATGAGCCTTGACAGCTTTTTGGCTGTTAACAATACATTGCACCATCGGCCACCGACCCAAAACAATATGACAAGCAAAGAAAATGACGACACGCACTCGGGAAAGTCAGCAGATGTGGAATGCCCGAAAAGTTTTTGCATCATGTCTGTAATAATTGTTCCGGGTTTGCTTGTGTTTCATCTTTGATCTTGCTGTGGCAATTGGATCTTTTTCCTGGAAAGTTAACCCGAGTGAATGCTCGAAAGACATCTGGGCCGAATTCGACTTGCTGAGGGCATGTTTCTTTTAATTAAGGAATTGTTGATTCACTCTTAATTGTTGTTTCTGACAATAAGGAAATACCACTCTGTAGGCTACTCTTGAGGTTTAGTGATAATAATATTATGATGTAAACTATAAGCACTTACCGATGAAGATATTACCTTTATACTGCAAGCACGACGATCTTTAATACACATGCCTGAAGATATCTTTAATCCTATCCTAATCTTACATCCCCCGTTACCCCATCTTACCCTGATCTTCCTAGTTAGAGGGATGAATTGGGACAAGACAAACAATTGCAGCAGCGCAATGTTTATGTATAATTAGCGCTGTTTATTCTCTCCTTCCAATCACTTCATCACCTGGGCTAGCCCGGGATGAAGGTATTTGATGGGGAGGATTGACCCTCAGACAAGGGGGATCGCATTGAGTGGCGGTCAAGCGAAAGATCAGCTGGATTAAGCATCGATCTCTCTGCTCTGACACTAAGGGTGGGTTGGCGGTGGGGGATGGGGGTGGATAGTGGCTAGCTAGCAGGTGTATCACTCAGCAGCGAAGGTAGGAGGGGTTAGAGCACCACCGCAGGGGAAAAGAGTCCCTCTCCATTCCTGGCTCTTCTCAGTGAAGGATAGATAGGGGACTAGGGTCTCATAGAAGAGGCTCATCAGTCTTTGACCCATGTTTTTGATGTAGAAGCTGATGGTAAAATGAACCCAGCCGTAAGTAATGATCGAGATACATCAACCATTCCGATTTTATGATTAACTGCAAGTTAATATTGGTGTGAGTGGAAATGAAATACAGTAGAGAAACTATATCAAATTTCCAAGATTCATTTGATTTTTTAAAAAAGGTTTTTTAATTTGAAGTTGCTAGTGCTTCGTGGAAAGCAGTGGGCTCAATAAATTCCAATCAATACCTTTCTTTATAGTAGGGGATCTAAAATGGTAAAAGGGTAGTGCCATGTACAGCGCAATCTGTCAACAATCATCCAACATGTGTATTGATATCTCGGAGGGGTAATCAAAGACAGACCTATTCTCTATGAAACTATACAGCAAGCTGCACGGTTTTATAGCTGCATAATTTCCCATACGTTCTAAGGCATGAAATTATGCAGTCTATAAAATTAGGCAGCACGCTGCATTTTTTTATGGCTGTCAAATTTCACGGCAGCAATATTTCATCTGTTCTGGCATGAAATTATGCGGTTCATAAAATTATGTAGAACTTTATATTCACAAGCTGCTTTATTTCATGGCTGCAATCATGGCAGTAAATAATGCAGTACATGATATTATGCAGCCATGAAATCAAGCAGTTTTGTTTACAATCATTGCTAACGAAGTGCTGCATAATTTCATGCTTTCTACGCAATAGAATAATAATTTCATGCTTTCCCAGCAATAAATGGTAGAATACTGTCTCAGGTGTTAGTTGAAGACCAGCCATATGGAGCTTAACTAAACAGCTTGGTAAAATGTCATACAGCAACGTGAAGCCTTTCATTTTGGTACTATGCGACATGCCTTTCATAGTATAGATAATATAGCAGATTCTATTAGGTAAAATAACCACACGTGGCAGTGGTTTTTACCCCTTATTTTAATTATTTCATGCATTTTATTGCTTTGTTTTTAATTTTCCTCGGTGTAAAAATATCGAAATCAAAAGTAACTGCAACTATTTCCATCGAAGAGTAGCAGTGACCTTAGTTTGCAGATAATTTAAGCGAAAATAGACACGGCCAGAGTCCTTGAAGAGTGTAAACACACGCAACACACGCATCAAGCACTGTTACTGTATAGGACAGAACAGAACCTCCTCCTTGCAGGCTTTAAATGTGTATGATGTGGCACCAGAAGAAGAGAGTCTAGAAGTGTTAATAGAAGGGAAAGAATTAATGCAGAGAAGACAAACAGGCTGAGAGCTTCTCTACAGTGAAACACATGGTCTATGGGACCCATGGTATGCCTTAGGGCTAGTACTTTGTGATACATTAGACAAAAGACCACATTATAAGGTATTACCTATAGGTAAGTAGGAGAATCGTCTTTGCATAGATAGTTATTATCGAGAGTCAGACATTGGACAATTTATCTAAATTAAGCTCTTCAATCTAGATTTTTCGTTAATGCACATAGTGGATCTTCTAGAATGGCAAAAGCCATTAATGTCTTAGAACTATCCTATTTGAGTTTGCCGATGCCTGGAACAGAATTACAATCGTTGAGACACTCAACGCTAGCAGTCCTTCTCGATTGCCATTATAAGTTACAGCCAAAGGTTGGTATTATATGAATATTGATCACCTTTAATGTAACTTTTAATTTAGCAACGTTTGCATTTAACTTTAGACATCTCAATACTCTTGACCCAAATGGCCCATGTATTGGTCTTTTGGGACAGTTCTATACGCAAATGTGTTGACGCCTGGAACTCATTATACAATACGATCTATTATCTATAGATATCAAAGGGCCCACATGGAATACTAATCTATTGTTGAATTACAAAAATGCTTTTGCATTAGAGAGGAAACACCATTTTAATTCACATATAGGGAGATCTAGGTCTGATATAATACGTTAACATTATGGCATTGGATTAATATCAACATCGCATTTAAATGTCGTCTTACCTCGAGGGCATGCAATGACAATTCAATGATTATCAATGTTGTTTGTTGGAATAGTTCTTCCAGACCAGTGCTCTACACATTCGGTAGGTTATATTTGTTATATGGGATTATGCTAGCCCGGAGTGTTTGTGTTCAATCTTTACATATTCATTTTCAAAATAGTTTTTTTTTAAAAAAAAAGGTGGATGACTTATTATTGATTAATTAACATATTCATTTTTGTTTTATAAATTGCAAAATGACTATTTTGTCGGTTGTTCCGATGCAGTGTGTGACCTAGAACAATATGACATTAATTGCAAAAGACTAGTATGAATACAACGAATCCTACGGTAGGAAAAGAACATGCATTGTGTGTATAGGCTATTCCTTCTCTAAACATTCATTACCCGCTGCTAAGCAAGGACATATAGCTGCTCCCGAGGGAATATCTTAAGTCCCATAATTTTAGTTAATTTTCCGTGGGTATCTTTTAACACATTTTCCATCCCAACTAGGAAAGGAACACACGTAGGAAATTAGTAACATGTTTCTCTCCCTGAACCACGCAAAAATTCTTAATTAGTCTCTTAATTCAAAACATGGTCTTCAAGGTACATGGTGAATCAGAGACCGTGCCTGTTCTCACAAGAAGTTGACACAATTGACACACAAACAATTGAGACAAACTAGGTCAAATTTGAACTGTTTATGATGTGACACTCAAGTCGGACATTCAATTCTATCCAGGATCACTCAAATAACGTTTGACATGATTCACTCAAGTCCATGGTTCCCCAGTACAGGACAGGCTTGTTTTCTCTATCCATCAAGTTATAAAAATAATCAACAGAAAACCCGTCTCAAAGCAGAAACTAAGTACTATAATATAGTTGGATATGTACATGCTTATCGAAATTATAGCTTCTCAATCAATAAATCCTAAAGAATTATGTAGGGAACACTAAAAAGTATTTCTTTGTTCTTGTGAGATCTCGATCGTCTCATTTAAGTTCTTATTGTTCACACATTTTCGTGTTCTTTTCCTTATCCCTTTTAAATGCTAAGTGAAATTGCTGGGCTTCCGAACCACATGGATATATTAGTATGCCATGGGTAATATCTTACTTTCCCTTTGTTCTTGCAATGTTCAACCTATAACAAGGTTAACTAATTAATGTATTCAGATTTCATTGATTCTGAAATACGGTTCATAAAAAGTACCGTGCAATTTCTATAGCGACTCTACATACTTTCTGGGGTATACCATCGTGACAATTGTTTTTTTATGAGGAATAGGCCTTCTAATTAATTTCTTGATGGACGCCTCTTAGTACTAAATCATGCCTCTCAGCATGAATAAATAATGTGTAATTCAGGAAGAGGGATACATCAGGACTGTGTCATTACGTAACTCTGCCAACCAAACAATCTGCCTTTCTCCTCCTCCCAAAGCGCAATAATCAGTTGCAATCAGGTGCATGGACATTAAACCATCTGCAGGTGACAGGGTCACATACTCGCGGCCAGACAGCAAGTAAAGAGGCTGCCTTTTCTGTCAAAAGATCTGGACAGGCTTGACGGCCCGATGACCAAAGAGGGAAGTGAGAGGAGCGAGTGATTGGAAGAGTGAGAGCGTGAGTGCGAGAGAGGAGGAGGGGGAGAGGGAGATAGTGTGTGTGAGAGAGAGAGATGGAGGGAGAGAGAGAGGAGGGAGAGTAGGGAGAGGCGCAATCTGAAGGTAGGCCAACCAGCAATAGCGACAGCGCGAGGTTTGCGCTGGTGGCAAGAAGTAGCAGGGGGGTCTCTTCAAACCTTCATTGGCACCGCACTAGGCTGGTGGTGCTACACTGAAGCTTTACCGGCCCTCAACTATTGGTAAACTACTCGTCAAACAGCCATTCAGGATATCTATGCTTTACCCAACCACTGTATTGAAGGTAGGACACAAACTTTAACTCACACGTATTGTACTTGCAGAGGTCTTTATTTCAGATGGCGTCCGGAAACTTTCCCCTTTTTTAAATAAAATTTTGAATTACATGTTCTTTTCTCAGAAATCCCTTGTTTCGTTGGCACCAGCTAGGACAAGAGGGTTATAAATATATTATATATAGCACCTCAATGATAGCACCTCAGTGATAGTATGCAATCTAAAAACAGATATTGTTTCCTAGCTTGAAACAATTTATAAAATACAAAAATTAAATATCAGAATTAACATTATCATAAAAACAACTGCTGAACATTATCAATAAACCTTGCAAATCGACTATTGCAAATATTATATATGCATATACTAATACCAGTTCAGAAGGCAATATGCTAAGCAATTCTAAATCAATGTACATAGAATGTGAATATACTACACATACTCAATTCATCTTAGGATTCTGGAGGTTGTCAGCACACACATTCTCTTGCCATAAGGAGATGATCATTAAATGTTATTGTTATTACCAATTACCAATTTAATAAACGGAGGTGACTAAGCGGGTCCTTTCTTTTCTAATAAGTCTGAAAGTTTAATACGTGGTAAATAAGTTAGTTTAAGTTAAATAAATTAGTTTTGCTTCTACATTTCATTTGGACCAATACTGACGACGTACAATATTTTACAGACTATACTAGGGAGGCGCAATATCAGTTCATTCATCAGGTGGCCACCAAGCACTATACGCGACATTAAAGCGAAAGCTATATGTTTTATATAATTATACGTTTTAAATATATATCTTTTTAACATTCCGGTTCAAATGTTACAAATCGTTGTTCGTACTTTTCTACATGACGTAACAACAAAAATATGATCGATACAAAAAGGTGGAAAGCATCGGGTAGCTTAGAAAAAAACACAACTACTTTTATTGTCAGATATATTTATGACCCCATAACTCTAAAGTCAAACTGCCTTCTATGTATGCAGTTAACAATCCAAGCAATATGTCCGTCCGGCATGGTCACATATTTTTTTTGATATATATATAAGGCATAGCTATATAGCATAACAAACAATATCCTGTAGGAAGGAAACTGTAACTGGAAAGGCGCGGTACTTATCACTTTATCGCGTCGGTGCCTCTATAGGAAGCGGTGGAGGACTTTATTCCATATGCCCCTAAAATATCTGCCAATATTGGAAGATTTCTGCCAATATTGGAAGATATTGGTTTTGCATACGCCAGTTGACTCAGCAATCCAGACACCAGTTTTGCAAATGCTTTTATAAAACAATTTCCTTAAATGTCCGTTAAGTCGGTTTAAGGATGGTTTACTACACCTGTTACACACACAGATGCTACTTGATCGCTTGTATTTAGTGAAAATCAATTGCACAAATTCCCCTGTTTGTCTTCTTATACTGTCAATGCAATTAAGTGCCAGTAATATCAACACTAATCGGCGGAAGAGCTTAAATAGGAACCTTTTCTTTACCACAGTAATCAAAAGGCTGCTGTGAAAAGGCGCAATCTTGAATCGGCTACAAAGAATTAGCCTTTGTTCACAAGAGCTTGGTGTATTGTCAAGATAGCGCCCAGAAATACCTCAGCCCCATCCACGGCTCATACTGGATATGAGCTGGCGAAGTAAACTTGGTTTGGCCTGTCGAGGAGCGACTCAATAACTGGAGATTTGCTCAGACACATCTTGTAAGCTGACTAACGAGTATAAGGGTGTGGCGGCATAGCCTTGCCTTTTCTACACTTCTCTAATTTGATTCTGTACATAGCCTGAGCGGGTACCGGAATCAATATGAGCATACCATGCACATTTACATATAGGGGCCCATGATTGGCACGGAGGGGTATAGATACATACCCGGCAGGCCAGGTTTCACCAAGGGGGTGGAAAAGTCCGACGTAAATTGGGATTCTGTGGATATGAGGAAAGCAGTGGAATGACATTAACAATAAAGAAAGTGTGTCACCTGTGTATGCAATACAAGATTATCCCTTTGCTCCTTCAGGCTTGCAGAGAACTGTGCCAGAGAAAAAGGGGTTATTTTAATGTTATTTACAATTGATGTGTTTTTGGCTTTTAACGAAATAATGATAAATCCCTTTTTACTTCATACTTCATAAAGGTACATGGTACACAATGCAATGCAGTTATACAATATAAAGGGACCCCTTGGAAGAGCTAAGACCATCATAGAAAGGGGCACCCATTTCCAGAATTATCACTATTTTTGTATTATTTTATGTTATATCTGGAAATAAACACTATACAATAAAAGTTCCCGTGTCCACTGAGGCGATTTTGTCAGGCCGAGCAGTCAGTTAGTGGATGAAAAAACGACCTGACAATTGGATGAATAGAATCTTTACGATAGGGACTTGACAATGGCCGACAATAAGCTCCCTTTATATGTCATGCATCACCACTGGCCTGACTGTCCTCTGTTCCTCCTATGGCTGCCCCCCCCCCCCTTTCGAGATAATTGACTCAGGTGATATGGGCCTTAATGGGGCTCCTCCACTAGGTTGTGAAACCTCAGCGATAGTTTGCGATCATGCTATCATGCAGACTAGGCCTAACAAATTAAATCAGGAGCAACATGGGTCTAGCTTGATTGATTTGATTTTGAAATTTTTTTATTCAGGACACAGACATTTCCATACGACAGTACGAATATTCCCAGAATAGCCTGAGTTTTTAAATTTACTTTTAAATTACATCAAGATATTTCTATATTAACTTCTAATTTAAGTACACGAAAGAAGAGTAAAAGATAAAAGATAATAAGAGAAATTCTAAGTCTAAACTAATTCTACAACACTAAATTTTAAATTAAACATTATACCTACGTAGCGACCGATCAACTATTCAAGTTTTACTGTTACTTCCAATAGTAGTACAGTGATACAAATGGGTACATATCTGATTAACATGCAGATAGTTTTAAATAGATCAGGCTAACTTCTTAAAAACAGGAGTACAAATAAAAACAATAATTAAACAATGTTCCGCGTCGTGCTCTTACATACTGACCATCGCTTGTGAGCGATGGTTTTATCAACATATTATAGGGCTCCTCCACTTGCAACAAGTGATGCCTTGAGAGGGAGTCATGGAGAATGTGCAGGTGAAAGCTGAGAGGCGAGAATGTGCAGGCGAGAGGCGAGAATGTGCAGGCGAGAGTCGAGAGGCAAGACGAGAGGCAAGAGGCGAGCAGTGGCAGGCAAGAATGTGCAGGTGAGAGGCAAGAGGTGGGAGGTGGGAGGTGGGAGGTGAGAGGTGAGAGGCAAACGGTGAGAGGTGAGAGGCGAGAGGTGAGAGTCGAGATGCCAGCCATTGGCTTTAGTAACTTGGGTGACCAACCTTGCACCACGCTAGCACTCACAATACAAAATCAAAACATCTTCATTTTTCTGTGATTGAATCACTCCTCACAAGGCGATACTCGCTTACAATCACTTGCATTCACAAGATCTGGTGATGAAAATAAATGTCCAGATGTCTGCTCGATAACAACCCCTTGCTGCTATCGAGGTAGTGGAGCAACCCTATTAATAAGATAATCCCGCAGCTCGCAAGCAATTGCTTGTGCATTGCAACCTATAGTTGGGAATGCCTATAAGGAAGTCAAGGTCTCAGAATACGCATGTATCTTACAGATTTTCCTTTTTTCATTGCACTTTAGTTTAAACAACGAGAATGCATTTCAGTATAGTCTCGCGTTGGTTTCAACGGATGATATTAAAAGGTGACGAACTCTTGAACTGCACTATGTCTAGCTGAATAAAATATTTAAAACAAACATTTCCCAATGTACCACCGTCGAGTGTTAGTGCCCAATATCTTGCGGCATTTTGTATAAAACTAGTGATTATATCATCAAACAGCATACGTGCTATAGAAAAAGTGTACTGCTTTGATTATTTTAAATCACCTATCATATCATGCCTTTCATGGATGTTTGTAGTTCACAAAAATGTTCAAATAAATGTTATAAGTTATAAGTGCATGTTCAACGAGGTGTTAGAGTATAACACCAAGGAGTTATTGACGCTTTCTTTAGTTTATTACCTGGTCCACACCCTTCGACCTTAGCTATGGACAATGCTAGATTGTATAACAGACAATCACATTAGATGTCCACTTTTAATATGTGATATGATACCTTGTATTTCTATTTGTCCTAATTTCAATTAGATAGAGATAGGTCTCTTGTATTGGGAGCTTATGACAACTGACATAACGTACGCAACAGTTGCACAGGTAACTCGGAAATATGACACTGGCCTGGAACAAATTTGATATTTTAAAAATAATTGTTTCGATGTTGAGGTCAGATGTGTCTCACATTTATTTAAATACTGCGGTTCTGTTCTAAGGTCACCAACGCAGTAAGGTGTATCTGATTGCGATTTCTATTCGCCAATTTAACACCTGACAAAAAGTGATACTTTTGTGTACATGTCTGAATTATATAACCCAGGTCTTCCCCTTTGTGAGCATGGCAGGTATTTCAGAAGTAAAGTTTTAATATAACTTAATTTAATAATAATAACTTTAATTTAATAATTATGCTTAGTTTAAAGATGTTTGTACAAAAAGATGATCCTATATAGTAAAATAGATTACCTAGCTAGAGACGAATAGGAGTTAATATCACATGGATTATTTCACGTTGTTAAATTACATTACATCAACTAAAATCAATAAGGTACCTCACGAGCTCATATAAGCTCTTATTATCAGTTCTTATTATTCCCTGCTATGTCAATTTCATTGGTAAGATGGGAAATCTGAGAGGTTATAAATCACACAGGTAGTTTTATTTTCCTTTTTTAATATTTTACATGAAGTTAACGAAGGAAAAGGGCGATGTCTCTACATTATAGATCTTCCAGAGTGCTTGCTAGTCATTAGCAACTTCCCCATACATCACGGAGACCATTGATATCAGCAGATATTTTGCTGCTGATATACTCAGTCACTTTATCTGTGATTCCTGAGAGTCTGCTCTGAGCTTGATATGGGATCCAGGCCTAAGATGAAAGGACATGCCTAAGAGTAAACACAGACGGCTCCTCATCTTGGAATCCTGCCATTCATGCTTGGTAAACAGAACCCAAGTCTGTTGTGGGCGTCACATTTCTCCCATACCCTTGATAATTCTCAATGTCATACGCCGACCTACTGGCAATAAACACCAATATTATTTATGGGTGGTAAAATAACATATTACATATTATACCGTATATATTATAGTTATCATTGTAAATATCGTATTATACGATGAATGAAGAATAGAGATACTGTGATGTTGGATTAGGTAGTTTATTATTATTTAAGGGTTGTCAGGAAGACCTGCTTAGCAGATGCTAATAGCCTATCTCTGATATACAGTGTAACCTCTCTATTAAGACCACCCTTGGGACTGAATGATTTTTGGTTTCATTGCGAGGTGGTCTCTTTAGAGGGCCCTAACTCTAATAAGAGGGAATAATTCGGGACTGGGAAAACTGGTCTTAATAGAGAAGTGGTCTCTATAATGAAGTGGTCTTTATGTGAGGTTCCACTGTATTGTATCGTGTATGAATTTGTATCAGAATAAAAAAATCCTATATATATAATGAATACGCATATCGGCTTTCGCCCTCTCATCCATAAAAGTGCCAAGTTGTGGCATGGAGAAAGAAGAGAAGAAATGGAGGGTGAGGAGAAGAGGTTAGATGTGATTGGCTGCTGAGATAGAGGTAGAGAGGGGGAGAGAGAGAGAAGATAGAGAGAAGAGAGAGACAGGAGAGAGAGAAGAGAGAGAGAGAGACAGGAGAGAGAGAAGAGAGAGAGAAGAGAGAAGAGAGAAGAGAGAAGAGAGAGAGAGAGAGAGGGGAGAGAGAAAAGAAAGAGGTCTGCAGATCATTGCAATGCCAAGTAGGCAAAGGAATTAACACCAGGGGTAAATCCAACATAGTTATCGTATTATATGAGGAATGTATAGATGCACACCTAGGCTTTCCTCTCCCATCCTCTCCTAGTTTGCAATCTTGTCATCTTTAAGACATTCTAATTATATTTGACATCAATCGTAATCAATATTTTATACAACCTCACCAACTTTCAATATTATCAAATGATTTATATTGCATTTCATTAGTAACTCAATCCAAAACCAAATTTATATTAATAAAACTTTTAAACCTAACTTATACTAAACTACCCAAACTTATCTAACCTGTTGCATAAGAAATCCCTACTTAAAATAATCCTTGCTAAACTTTTTTCCTTGCTTCGGTAGAAAATTCCTTCACTGTTGGAATAAAAATTAGCATATTTCTTGGGCCCACACGGGGGCGATTCCAAGGCCGAATTGGGGCTTACGATCAGCCGTACGATTTAATTTAGTCGTAGGATTCTTAGACAAATCGTACGACAAGTCGTGACATTTTTAGAGACCCGATCTTGGCCAAACATGCACGATTCCACCGCCGATTTCACTTTAAAAAAAAAAGTAATCCGGCTGGTTCTGGGAGACAATACAATTATTTGAGATACAGACGAGATAATATGTACCATCGTGAGTGCCATTGCCACCTCTATTATACAAACGATATTTGGATGAGAAAGAGAAGGGGCAAATCTGGGTTCATCCATCATCCATTATCCATCTGACCAATCTTCCACCTGGCCTGACTACTACTTGGTGAACGTTCACTCATTCTGCCTCAAACAACTGAGGTGTAAGGATGAATATATATCTACTTCCCTTTTTTCTTTTCTTTTTGATGATTTTATTTAAACTGGGTCACCGAATCCCATAATAGGGTTTTTCACTCGCCCCAGATAAACTGCTTGTACATAGAGATATTTGCAATGTTCAAAGTTGACGATACTTATCGTGTGACAGTGTTTCTATAGATCCTCCTTGCTAAGGGACACCTTAGCTCGTTGGACATAACGTTGGACTCTAATAAGCTCAAGCTTAAGCCTGAATCAACTCATGTCTCATTTGTTTTGGTTTATTCCCTCCCTCTCCGACCACTTTCTCATAGCTAAGTGAAATATAATATTATAATAATATAATAGAATAAATAATCCTCCCCCAAAGACTCACTGAAAGTAGAGACATGTCAGGACATGTACCAATTAACTTCAATAAAACCCAACTAGAACTGGACTGGTATTTATACTTATTAAGACTTTACTTAATTCATTTCTTTAATATAAATAGTAAGTTAAAATCAAATTTTTATGGATATAATTGGTAATTTGATATGATAAAAAGTTAGTATTCATTCCTCAGAATTAGTGGCAATCATCTCTATTTAACATTATTTATGGTGACACTTCTCACTGTTGTTGGCTAGATTATCGAGTAACGGAATTTCTGCTTCCTTTTCTAGTATTTTGGTTTACCTTACCCTACCTAACTAACTCCTGTATGTAACAATATCAAAACTCCAACATTCATATTATATCAGATATTTGGCGGTCCTGGGTATGACCATAAAGTGCCTTTCTATCTCTTTTTCTGTCTCTCTCTCCCTTCTTTTCTATCTCTATGTCCTGGGTATGATCATAAACTGCCTCCCTCTCAGCTCTCCCGCCCTTGATATAACCATCTTAAATGTGTTGATAAGGGCGTAAAGCAACCAATCTCACTCACTCAGATATTTGGTAAAATAATAGTGAGCAAAATCGTTTTTGAAAGCCATGCATGCAGAAATCTCAAAGCGGCAGTTGCTTTGGCATCTGGAGTTACATAATGCAAGACTGGACCAAATGTTGTCCATAGACTCCTGGGTTAAGGTTATTTATATTTCTGACCATTTGGAGCCTGTGGCAGCACTGTTTTGTGGCTTCACCACTTCCTCATGGATTTGAAATGAATAGAGCCTTCTGACCCAGTCAGTACACATATTCACTAATCATTGAATGAAAACGCAATGCTGGTACTCAAAACTTCAGATATTGCTATACCTATCATATATATGATTACAGTAACAAAGTTTCACGAGATTTCATGACTACTCATTTTAACTATCTTTACTATCCACTTTAAGTGTGTAGAGCAATACAGGTCGCATTGATTTAAGATTTCTAAGTCATTAGACAGCATTAAGGCTAAGTGATTCCTTCTTGAGTTTATGTTTTGGAAATTCGAACTGAGTGAATCGAGCTATAAAATACGGAGGCAATGCACTTCAAATGCAAAAGTATTAATTCCTCAAAATGGCTGTAGATCATCGTAATTTAACATTATTTAAATGTCTAGGGTGACATAAACACAGAACATCCCCCAGATTATCAGCATCGGGATATTCATAGCACTTCCGTGGCGGGCCTAATGGCCCTTGACTGAAATGCAGAAAATATCACGATAGTGAGAATCCCGGGAAATGCTGTCTATAAATTACATTGGCAATGTAGATGCATTGATTCATGACCAATGATAACCACAATTTACAATACAGAATCTTTGTACTGGGGCACACTCTTATACAGAGGCCTAGAATCTTTTGACAGTTTTTTTTATTAATGACGTAGATGTTGATGTTATTCTTATGTGAGTACGGGCTCACCACCTCTTTAATTCTAAGTAACCAAAGAAATATCTTGAGAGATTTGTATTGACTATTGTACTATAACTTTATTGATCGTATATTATTTATGAACTTAGGACTGTAACAAACAGAATTATCTCTTTAAAACTTAAGGAGTGAATTACCTGCTTACCTGTTCTGAACTCCTATGATGCGACAACTTAAATTTACATAGATCTATTGACGGGTATTTTAATTAATGGCATAAAACATGAACTCACAGACTATACAGGACACTGCCATAACCGTCAACTCTCTTCCAATTTAAAGCGAGCCGTAACGTTACTCACTGAGTTATGAATATGAATATGTATCTACCTTGTCATTGAATTATATCTTTCTTATCCTTCTATATTATTTCTGAAGGGATACCGGGAAGATCTCAGCGTATTATTACATTGAGAGGGATCATTCCTCTTCAGTATGACATTAAAAGAAATTTAACATGTTTATTGAATAAAAGTTGTATAATAATACTAATTAACAGGTATCCTACTATCTATGTATATATGATACGGGTTCACAAGATGCAGAGAAATCAGCCTGCACTAATACACTAAGTGAATGTATGTAGATTACTACCTAGCAAAGACAACTGACTTAGGACTAAGCAGAGCTAACGTAAGTAACACAAACCAGAGAACTGTGCTGTGCGGTCTAGAGAACTGTGCAAATGGAACTAAAAGACAAAATACATTGAACAAAAGAGATAAGAGTGCAATATTGTGACAAAAGGTGAAAACGGGCTACAACCTAAAACCCGATAGAATAGTATTGAATGTAAGAACTTTGATGTTCAACTAAATGCTAAACCCAGTGAACTGTATAATGACGTATATAAACCACTGTACAATCGATGTTATATTATTATTTATCTGATTTTGGGCGAGATGGAAGACCTACTATTAGAAGAGACTGTCCATTTCTATATGTTTTATATCAGAATCAAAATTCAAGATAATATATGCGATGTTTTAAGAAAATTGATTTTGAGATACCATTATATTTGAAACGACGAGATCAGGCCGATTCCAATGATAGTAAACATTAGGACATATAAAACGTATTTTGATATTTCAAATTTGATATTTTTATTTTTTGAAAAAAGGTTTGCAATATTTTTTGGAGCATAGTAAAGTAGTTAGATATACTCTATAAGATGACCTTGGAAATGCAAGTATATATTTGATACACAGTCTTGAAATTTGATAAATACATCCATGCGACTTCAAACGGTACATACCTAAAAATGACGAAATTCCTACAATGAGATCTTGTGAATAACTGACTTTGAAAAATATCAATTTTGCGACTTGTGACTCATTTTCCTAAAAAACATCACATATGTTGTCAGGCAGTGAAACACATCAAGTTGCGAGAACTTGTGCTAACAGAGTAGGGGTAAACTGAACAGTTTGTACACATGATGTTTGTACCTGAAAAGCTGTGATGTCCGTATTAAAAATGTGTGAAAAGGTTAATTAATGAATGTTGAATTTAATGACGTTTATCAATCATTTCGTGCAGGATCTATGTCAAGTACGGTTTTGCATGTCTTTACATGCCTTTACGTTTTTATCCAATAACTAAAATAACAACACTGTATTTAATATGTATACATAGATACCTATACACGTAATCCCTTCTTATTGAAGTGATACAGAGTGTCCTTAAATGCATATATAGAATACATTTGATAAGGTAATTTAATCAGAACTATTACTGAAACTATAATTATTGCACAGTTTTATACTTAAAAACAAAATGTTTGATGGTGGCCATGATCCATCTGGTCCTAAGATCTGCCTAGCGGTTTCTACCTGTTTTAAGGCAGTTATTATCACATTGTTTGGCACAAATACTATTTGATCAGTGGTTTTGAATGTCATCTGTGTTGTTTTAAATCAATTGCCTTTAAGAGGCCTCAGCACAAAGGTAATCCCCCCCCCCAAGGTTCATTCAGGTAAATTAAGTATTTCACTTTTTTATTACATTTTGCATTTGTCGCTTAAAGAGATAAACCACAGTTCAACTGGGAAAAAAACTGAAAATAACATTTTGTTTAAACTTTGCCTTGTGAAAGAACAAGGTTATGTGAATTCAAAAAGCCAATAAAAATAATATGTCACCGGGTTAGTTTTCATTTCAGTGAGCCCTGAAATTTAGGGGTGTTCACTATAGAAGTCTATGAGAAAAGGACGATTTTTTTCGTTTTTTCAGTATAAAAAAAAAAATGAAAATAACTTTTTCCTAAAAATCTCTGTAGACGTAGCTAACATATTGCTTTACCCTTTCAAGCAATAAAAAATGGGGGTCACCGACCTTTTAAAAAAGTTATTCAACTTAATCTGATTCCTAATGAGTTAAAAACAGGAATATTGAAGATTTTCAATGCTAAATAATATTGTTCAAAATATGTTGATACCCTGTTCTTTCATGCATGAGGGTAAACCTGTATAGTGTCTATGTTTAGAAGACATTTCAACTGAAATATGTTATTTGTCTGTCTGAAATCTTGGAAAAACTGAGAAAATATCCATTTTCCCCTCATACTTCAAGACTAAACTTTGGTGGTCTCTAGAATGAAAGAAATATATGCTGAGATCCATTTTTTTGCTTTTTGTTGTCCCCCTAACCATGTTCTTTCTCATGACAAAGTCTGAAAAAAATATTATGAATCCTTATTTTTCATGCATTAGTTCCTTGAACTCCCGCCTGCAGCAGTGCGTATGACTATGGTTTATCTCTTTAAATGGAATTTGATCTCTCCCCCTGGCCCCCGGCAGTAGTAGAAGTAGTAGTGCTTCAGGAGCTGAACTAGTCAAGTTAAATAGCAAAACGCTAAAACAATATACATGTACTAGCAAATACCCATGCTACGCACAGGATTTGCTAGTGGTTTGGTGGGTCCCAGAGGTTAATCTTCGCTCCTTCTCTTTTTTGCCAACTTTCTCTTCCAACTTCTTTCTCCATCTTATTACCCTTTGCTGTACATGTCTCGAATGAAACCCTTTGTAGATGTTATTGGTTGATGTTCATCAAAAGATCAATGGAGACAGGTTAAGAGGCAACATGAGATAGATACAGAGTGATCAAGACAGCTCGGCAAAGATCCATGAAATCAGAACTCAGAGGGGTTATGCAATAAATGAGTGTGAATTGGACTGTGCAATATTAATGATGGGTGAAAAATGGCAAACTTGGCAAATGGCAAAGTTTTGTAACACAGATACAAAAACACAGACATAGGAAGAAGTAGAGAAACAGACATGGCGAGAATTCGGAAATGGATATGGAGAAGTATTTTCCAAAATAAGGAGTACATCACCATTCCTTTCACACTCTACCTGCCCCCCCCCCCACCCCTCTGTGAGGATGGAGGGAGGAGGCGGATTATGAACCTCTTTGAGTCATGTTGCCTGGTTGTCCCATGACAGTGTTCTTATGGAAAGTCGGACGTAAACAGGTGGGCATAAAAGAAGCAGGTGTAAATTTAAATTTAAACTTTTTAAACGCTTTTTGTTCTAGGAAATCGCTCACAAAACATAATGGAATGGCTTCCCACTATGTCAAAGCATGTCCACATCGAAAGTCGCGGCAAACCCTCCGGCGGTTTCGGAGGAGATGCAGAGAATCAAATAAATCACTTATAGAATTAATATATATAGATATGCATGTGATTCATCAATCTATTGGAGCAAAAGTGTCAGTTTATATGGTCTCAATGTGCCTCAGATTTTATCTGAACTTCAAAGTGGGTTTTTACAAAGTAGTCAAGATATATGATATATCAGCCTGAAAGGTCCGCATTATCACCCGATTTATTGACCAAGCACATGTTTCCTGCGAGATTCCTGTCTCTACAAACGCGCCTTTGGTTTAGATCTCCGTTCGAGAGAACCAGATAGAGGGGATCATAAATACATTGAAGGGAAAAGGGATGATAAGTCGTATGTAAGATCTTGGACGCTATGGTAAAATTGTTCCCTGAGCCGTTCCCTTACTGTTATAATCTTGTTTGAAAGGCATGCAGCAGGATTCCATTGTTAAACAAGATGGCCTTATAAAAAACTTCATAATGGACTCTTTTGCCAGTGTCAATAGCCAAAATCGATTTAGGATCCGAGTAATAACGAAAGATTAGTTCAATTCAAGGCTTGTTTTCTCCAAGGGACAAAGGGCGAAGAAAGAACTCCTGGAAAGGCGGATAATCCCAAAGGTCATTCAGGAACCTCGGATTGTGGGAATGTATTATTTAATTCCTACAGTTGGATATCCCTAGAGACTGTCTTCAGTTCATATATTGAAAGATTGAAATGCAAATGCTTTCCAATAAAGGATAGAAATGCATGCCCATACATAATATATTGAAGTGCGTTTAGCTTAGATTTATAATGTCCTCTAATGCCCAAATAAAACAGCCTTTGTTCAGTATTCAACTTTTTCTTCAAGCATTTAATGTGGCAGCCAGAAGGGAAAAGCAGCTGCAGATTTATAAATTTCAGTTGTAACCAGCCTATCGATTGTTAAACTTCTAGCCAGTACCGGTATTCTATTTACAGTTAGTATATATGCATATATTATATATATTCATACACATTGCTACATAATTTGGGTGTGACCAGTCGTTTGGAAATGTTGTCGGGTTTTAAATTGGATCCCCTTGGAATATGCATGATCTAGCGTTGTACCAAAAGGGGAGGGAAGCACCATTCAAATTCCTTCTGGCAGAAAAATGTAAAGCCTGAAGTCTAAAAGGACATTGTATCCAGCTGCCACATAATGAGGTCCCGGGCCCTGGTGGTCAGTTGGAATATTCCAATAATGGATTTACATGAAGTGAATTGAGGTATTTCTATCGACTGGAAAAGCTGAAGCGACAGCACCGCTTAGCGTGGTTGGAAGTGCTTTTGTAATTCCAAACCACACAAACAGACACCAGATAAAACCAACTCTGCCTCCTCTGATAAAAGTTGAATGAGTTCATCCCTATAAATAGTGTATGTGACCGCCCGCATACATTTGGAGCGTAATGATTCAATTACAAGTAGCAATACAATGTTGACCGCAAGAAAAAAAACTGCATAGAAATTTATTTCCATCTGCTGAAGGTCGGGTCCGAAGAATATACTTTAGAAGTATCATAATTCAATTTGTTCTCTGCCATGTTCTACACAATACACTACTGTACCTGACATGAATCAGAGTAGGAAGTCTTGATTTCACTGTGTAACAAACAAGGTCGGAGAACATTCACCTTTCAACCTTAAATTGCAATAGCGAGCTGTGATCAACTTTTTATAAAGATACCGTGAGAATAACACCTTTGATCTGCACTGGGACAGAACAAAACTCCATTGAATGAAAGAAAAGACAATAACAATACCCAACTGAATCATCATTAAAAGCTGTCACCATTTGATTAACCAATATAACAGAATCCAGGTCATCAACACGACTAAATTTGAGCCACTCTTATTGCGAGCAGCTTCGAAGTTATATTTATCTGTGGCACCAACAAACTGGCAGAAAAACAGCGTTACGATTAGTAGGAAAATATTAGAAAGCAGCCTCATGGCCATTCAGATATTGCACAATGGGGGAATCCGATACTAGAATGGCGGCGCTATAACACACTAGAGCAGCAGGCATGGACTTATTTCCATCCTTCTTTCCCTTAATGACATGACGCGAAAGAGACTTGGGAAGCTTTCTTCTCCCAGTCTGAGGTGGGCCCCATGGTATTTCTAATATGAGGGGAAAGAAAATAATTCTAGTTGTTGAATTTGGAATTTGGATGAGTTCAATTATTAAACCTCAAAGCAGAGGAATTCCTAGGAGATTAGGAATTGATGGGATAAGTTAATTGAGTGAGACAAGGCATTCCTTCCATCGCGCTAGCAGCCAAAGACTAGGTTCTGCTTTTAATTGTAGAACTTTCATACCTGCAATCATCCATTATGTCGATAACGTCCCATTGCTACTAAAGTTAGAGAGCTGCGGATGTTTATGAATAACAAAGTTTTCTCTCAGTTGATTGGTGCCCTATAGGCTTTATTGGTTAAAGGAACCCTTCCCACCATCGCACCTCAAGTAGAGTTCCTCTATCTAGAAAGGTTAAGACCATTAGTTTTATAAATATTTGTGTAAAATAGACTGAGAAATAAAAGACTTCCTATCCAAAATAGTTGGTCAAGTGTGGCGGTTGGCTAGCATTTGGTGTGATGTAACGCCAAGCTACTCCATCCATTTTAGAATGAGGCCCCTTGAATATACAGGGAGGTGATTGGTTAATCAGAATTAGAATCAGTTACCTTCATGTCCGCTTGACATGAATGGCGGTAGCATCCAATCATGTCTTAACCCAATCATATCTTCTCTATGATTTGAACTCGGTGGTGCTGCTGTAGCCTTTTGACACATTCATTCGATTTATTCAAGAATCGTTGCATTAAAACATAACCTTGATTCTCTGCACTACTATTATTATCATATCTATTCTTAAAAGGTTCCATTTCATAATTTAACCATTGTAGCGGCATCCAGAAAACTAATTTCTACATGGCAATACTCCAATGGGAATGACGCACGAATAAGAAGTTGTATAAGCTAATTGCTATTAACCTGAAATATTACACTATAGCATCATAAATAGATTTTCTATAGTTATGTAGTATACTCTATAGGCGTTTCGTTTCATTCTCTGGGGGTCTCATTATTGACATTTCTCATTATCCATAGGTCTCAATAGTGGTAAATAACACATATCTACTAATTTATACACTCTGTTCAGCCCATGGAAGGAAGTGTAGGAGCCTGAATTCTCCCCAGGTAAACTACAATAGGACATGGATGGGTTCATTTAATTCTTCTCAGGATATATATTGTCGGACGTTTGGATTCACCATGTGACAGAGAGGTGCCCATGGGACTGGATGGACAAACGTTTGTCTTCGCCTCAAATCTCCCCTGGTGCACTTTCAGCTACTGACGCATAGTAAATGTAAGGTTAATGATACTGTCTACCATGCAGATTGAAGAAAAACATTGTCTATCTCTAGGGCACCAATTTCCTCTTAATTGAGTTATGAAAGCTTCACTTTGTATATATTTAATTCAAACAAACAATTAGTAGACAATGTGGGTAAGCCTTTGATCCATGTCAACTGAATCTAAAATGATTGTTTTCTTTAGATTTCTCTCAATGGATTCAATGCAATTAAAATCGGTAAAAATATATGTGTTCAAGCATTAAAGATCCAGGAAAATGATTAATGGCTAAACTAGGAAGGAGGTCTCCCTACTTACACATACTTCAATGGGAATGGGTATAACGGCAGCAAGCAATAGCTATATTCACTATAAAAGTGTTCAGTAGTTCAGAACAAGGTTAACTTTATTATGCCGATCCAAGATAGATCTGAGAGTAAAGTCTCTGTGTGACAGTGCCTGATCATGACAGGCCTAAGCAAGAGGGTAAATCTGGTTTGTGGAGGTAAGACAAGGGTAGTTGTTGCCCTCTATAAACGTTTTCCTACCGTCATTTCTCATCCTTTGTTTCCCATCCCAAGGGTCGTTCTCCTGTCTTGTTCTACACTGTGTCTCTGCCCTTTCCTCTGACAGGATCAAGGACAACGATAAGCCTCGATCTATGAAGTTATTTTGATGCTTTGTTAATATTATTATAATGTATTTGCCATGGGAAGGACAGGGAAAACTCAGGAGAATCCCTGTAAGTGATTCTTTAAATAGATGATAAATTATTCAGTGTAATGACTGATTTGTGGTCATGTTTACATCATGCCTCTTTAGAACGGGTAATTATGTCAGGGAGGCAACAGAATTAGCGAGAGATAAGACTTAATGCAAACTAATGGGTACTTGGTGGAAAGTGCTGAGCGAACTGCTAAGTAGCATGAGGGCCTAGCTAGTGACTGGTGGTGAAAAGAAAATGATGATTGCGAGGGAAATAATAAAGATGTGCTTAAGAGATAGACAAGCAATAGTTTGCGAATGAGTCGATAGCTTCAAGTCTGTACCCAGGATTAATGCAATTACTGCCAGAACAGAGACGGTACTGGATTATTAATCTTTTTTTCTCTTTTTTGTTTATTTAATTTAAGGCCATCGACAATTTAAATAATCATACGGATACATAACCTGAAAAATAATTAGAGAAGGGGCCAACCTTTGAAATTTATTTATTGTCATTTATTTCACAGTGAGTCAACCAGGTGTTGGAAGATAGAGGAAGCCACCATATGAGAAACTACTGCCTGCAAAACTTCCAACAACAAAACAGTCACCTTGACCATATGTACCAGGGAAACTATGACGCTTTCAGAAACTGTGTGTTATGTTTTATGAAACATAAGGAATCCTTCCTTAACAAGTTCATGGCTTAGCTATTACCCTTCCTTTGTAGCTGTCGAGGACATTTATAGCAGTCTGTATCTTTTTTATTCAGGATGTTTATACAGCAAGTCAAATAATGCTACCGATGAGCCAAGCACGAAATACATGAATCTGTACAATGAACATTATTATGACGCAAGCTCATGGGTTTTAATTCAACGAGGACTAACTATGGTTTTCCATATAGAATTTAATTAAGGAAGGGCTTTGGTTTGAATTGATTGAATAAGTATAGTAGTAATATCTGGTGGACGTCCGCTTCGTCGCAACTATGATATAATGATGCAGAAGAGGGAATGGTCTTGAACCACCTGAAAGGAGGTTTATTTTCACCATAAACAGATACAATAATAGTAAAGACAAATTTGTCAAGGTACGTGTGGACTGATCAAGTGGGCGTTAGGAAGTGACGTTAACAAATGTATTGTTTTGGACGTGGAATGGGGAGCGTCATCATGACGTGGCATCATTTGATTGGCGTGTAATAATTGGGCGTGGCCCAATGGCCATTGCTTGGCTCCGTTACCAATATAATCGGTAACTCGTCACTTACACATATTCCAGTTGATAGTTTTAGCATAACTTCTCAGTTGCTGTGTTGCAGAGATGCGAGTATTGGTCGGAAATTGGTCCAGCCTTCCCGGTCTCTCGTATTTCAATGTTGCTAAACAGCTATGATCGTACATTATATGTTTTAATCTTGGGAGTTGTTATACATCAGGCCCATGACTTTGAATAGGTTAGTAATTCTCAACTAAATGTATTTAACAATCTAAAAGGTTCATGGTCGGTGTTAATATTCAGGTTGGTAGTTTTCCTGGTTGGTAATGTTACTAGTTGGTAGTTTTCTAGATACATGTTCGTTCACTGTTGGTAGTTATCTGTATGAATTTATTCTATAAGTCAAAGGACATGGATTGTAAGTCCTCCTGTCACTACCGATGCTAGAAGGTATGTCGTTATGTATGGGATATCTCACGGATCTTATATTTCGCCCTTATGGTATGGTGATCCTATAACTGGCATGGGTGTGGTAGTAGATTGCTCTTTAATGGCTGAGAGATCAAAGTTATCATTGGATTGGTTAATACATACCTATTACCTGTGGTATTTCTCAAACAAGTGTAATAGCACGTTTAGCAAAAAGTTAGTATTGCCTCATGGAAAGCACAGATTTAAGACATAAAACAAACATGAAACCTTATCTGACACTATCTCCGCAAACATGCAAACCAAGAATGTAGTGTCAGCCTCACGCAATCCAACAATTGAGATGTGAGACTTACTGCTGATGCGTTTAAGCCAGTATTATTCCAACGCCACTGTACATGAGGGATGCTGAGAGGTTGGAGGGATAGAATTACGCCCTTTCAAACAAATAAGGACAATCATATTGCTTCTAAACTGTTGCTCTGGCGAATGAAGACAATCATTTTTTCAGTGCAGCATTTGGCTTGATACACAGAATGGTTTCTATCAGAAAATGTTATGTTTCAGCAGGCAGGCTGGAACTTTATTACTTGTATGTGTACATATGGGGGTGGGGAAGGGCGGAGAGGAGCCATGTTAAATTACTACAAATCCGTTGGGTGTAATAAATGGAGAACTGATTAAATGGGAAAAGGCAGGTACTATAGGGTAATTTAAAAGGAATTTGCATAGCGTATACCGATGGTACATCAGCTGATTGCATTGCACATTCATTCTAGAATGCTTGACATGTATTCTAATGATATTTCAACGTTTTGAACAGGTAGAACCTTCATGAAAAACACACTTACTGACACAATGTGTGCCGTAGCAGTAGCTATACATGCATATATTGTCATATGTTGTCTACGACGGGCACTTTCTATATTACTGACTTGAAAAGAAGGGCTTGACAATACACACAAATGAACTATAGCAAAAGATGCGTTTACTTGTCTTGTTGATTTGCCAATATAATTAAAGGAATCAAAGTCCGTGTAGAATTAAGAAAGTTAATGTCATATAAAAGTATTTTGAGCGACTCAATTCTAAGGGAATTACACTCGGTGTGGGGATTGCGGTCGGAGGCCTGTGTAGATGGACACATATTAGCCGAATCATTGGGAATGATGAAGCTAATGAAGTATATTTCCTTTCACTTAATCCAGACCAGTACACCGGCCAATGATACCAACTAAGGCTAGTTCCCTTGAGCAATGATGTTGGTAGAGTTCACGATGGTTATTTGCTGATTTAAAATGTTCTAAACATAATAGTGAAGAGCATTAAATTATATTATAAAGTTCGTAGATGTTTCTCAACAGGCATTCATGACCTCGATGGGACATACATGTCACGTAAATTTATATATAATTGATTCTTGTTACAGAGTGACTAGTTTCCATGAGAAATGAAATTGGCCATGGTAGTTGTTCGCTCTAGTGAGGAAAGATATCGCAAGAGATGATACAAATAATTCTTGGCAGAGAGACGAAATTGCCTGATAGAAATGAATTTGGTTATGAAGACATTTTGAGTGCTTCAGACCTGGCACCAGGGGAAGCTAAGGCTTGAGTTACTGTAGAATACCTTCCACAAAGATAAATGACCAACTATCTAGAGACATTTTTTCACTGCCACCTAGCTGCACCTATAATTCACCCCATCCACATATATATATACAAGCAAGTTCTAAAGTTTTATATTGTACTCACTTTGCACAACCCTATTAGAACCTATGAGAATTGCTATGAACCGTTTAAACCTCAGTGCTTCAAAGAATACAGAAGGGCAGACATCGAATGGTAATTTGGATTATGTTTAGGCCTTAGGTATTTATGGGACATGGCGTTAAAAAATGTACAATCGCCTCCAGCAATGCCCTCATAATCACATAAACCAGATTTAAGACAGAAATGAGGTTTAAAATACATCCAACATAACCGAACCGAATTTCGGGAACCAACGCAACGCAGAATATACTCAATAATCCTAGTTTTCATAATTTACAGCATGATCTTGCTAAATATATAGAGCTGCCGGTTGTACATTCACTGTCCCTCCGGACCTTATGGCTTTCCACCTAATGCTAAGGGGGATGTAAGCAATGCATAGAGCAAGGCCACAGCGAAAGTCCCTATGGTGTGGGTGCATGTAAGAGTGACGATGCCCAAATGCAGCAATATTACTGCAGCGATATATGATTGACAATCATCCTAGACTGTACGCCTTCGTCGAGGGATTTCTTTAAATATAGACGTTTCATAAAATATTTTAAGATTGTGAAGATGTATGCTGTAGGCAACGGAAGAAAAGTATCCTTTTGGGGGTAAACCAGACCCTCGTCATGTAATGCATTGCACCCACTGTATACCATAAACATGCTGGATTTAATTTCTCGAAGACAATGATAACGGACAGAATACGACAAAGTTACTTTCACTACAGGCATTTGACGAGCTGTTGTCAGTGCCCAAATCCAAGAACGTATACGAGTGTAATTGAATGTCACCAAGTTACATGGGGTCATTCTCGGATGGAATATATCACTCAAATAAAGCAGCTGCAAGGAACGCACTGGAAGGCACCGAGAGAGATAGAATACATTAGACCTGCGGTTACATATGAGCTCAGTTACTGCTGTCCCGTTAGGGGGTGCTGTATGCTTGGCTAGAGTAAGGCTTTGTTATAGAGTTTTACACATGAACTAAGTAACGCAATCAGGTTGTAAATTTCTCCAACCATGGCTGACATCGCCCTCGCCAGGTGGACCGCATTTCGTATGCGAATTCTCAACGGCTCTTGTTACTTCTCCTTGGTATTGGATCGAGGCATACTGATTATCAGTTTAGATAACTAAATATACTTAGATGGATGGTATATAGTAGGGATTGGCGAGATGTAAAAACACCTAATCCACTACGTATAAATCCTCTTATTTGGTCGGTGCCAGACGCTGGAGTGAGAAAGATGGTACTTCCGGTGCCAAAAGGGCAGTAACAAGTACATCTGTTAATGCTTGTTTTAATTCATTCTGATTGTCGCATGTCCTTTTCCTCCAAAGATTCATATGGTGAGTCAGTAAGTCTAGAAACACAGAATACCGACCATAATAGTTACCTTTATTTTGAGTTTCAAAACCCTGGCAAAGCATTTATCTGCACTCTCAATAGGTTGAAAAGGATGTCGACGCTAAATAACAATCCAGGTTTATTATGAAATGGTTCACTGAGACATAATTGAATTCACGAGAATGTTAATTTAGATTATACAAAAACTTTTGAAAGCATTGTCTACAATGCGCAATCAATTTTATCACCTTATTGGGCAACATAAAAACTCAGAATTAGGATGAGTCCTGATTACGACCGTCACAAGAGCGAAAAAGGTGCGAGTTTACTGAGTACTTTCCCATTGATAGCGAGTCATGCAAACAAAGACTTCACATTGGAAAGTGTAGAGTTATGGGGATTGGAATTAATTTTAATAAGGACCTAAAATCAGACCTATTTATCCATCTCTCCGGGTATCAACTGGTGACAAGAAGCCTGTTCAACACCAGCATAGGAATAGGGCATTTGCATAGCCGCTATATTGACGTTTGATTGACCGTGAATCCTCGGAGTTAGTATTACACATAATTATAATAGGAGGAAATCGAATGAATATATTCCATGTTAAGACCAGAAAATTAATCTATAATGCCAGCTTTAGCCATTATTATACATGTTAACAAATAAGTCCCATCATACTGTCCTTCCTATAATGCATTTTGAATTTTAGATTCTTCTTTACTTGCTACGATGTTGACAAACATATTTTTCCAATATTCTTTGATACTAAATGTTGCTAAATATTTACGTCAGAAAGGCATTGACATACAAAGTGGCACATGCAACTCCCCTATTGATTATTGTTGCATATTCAGTGATTCGATTATACAAAGGGATCCAAGGGGATTAAAAGGCTTCAGTTCCCATAAATCTCCCCAATCCTTTTTTAAAACTATGAATACACTTACCAAATCCACAAGAAGAATTGCCCGAGTAAAATGAGTAAATATAAGCTTCATGATTATGAGAATCCGTCCCTGAACTTACTTGGTTATTATCACAATTGCTCGTCGCAGTGATTCGTCATTAGCCCACATAAATTCGCAATCAAATCAGATCAATTGATGAGATAAAGGAAAATTTAACCGATTGAAGGTAATTAAAGTGAAACACACAAAAAGTCCCAATTTGAAATGGACATCTTATAAATACATAAAATACTGTCCCCAGTTATTTGTTTTCCCTTTTTCTTGGATTAGTCAGATGACCTGGGTTATTTATAATCATAGCCACATAAGTGGGTCAGTGCGTAGTTTTGAAAATATTAAATTTAAGCTAGAGAAATGCACTGCAACAAATATTGCTTAACAACGATTAAGATAAGACAGTATCAAAAACAGCTCTTAATGTTAGAGTCGTCTTTACAATTAATACATGTCTACGGTTAGGAATTAATATATTTACAGGGCCAATAGTTGTAACGTCATAACGAGTACAACATAAACACGTTTACAACTAGCAACGGTACAAATAACGATACGATTAAAAGTAATTTGACCAAAATCTGGGAGAATTTTGTTCAGTTGTTTTTGCTACAGGGCTTTTTTCTGTGGTACGTGGCTTCTCTTATTTTCACGGCCGTTTTCTCTCGGCTGATTCGCCTTCAAATTCTTCTATAAACATGTATGCAATTGAAAATTCATTTCTATAAGTCACAATATGAGTAGAATTGGTAAGTTTTCTTCAGTTTCAATGGAGCCCCAACAACTCCTTTTTATTAAATCTTCTTAATAATTACAGTGTCCAGTTTTGAAGTTAGTAAACGTATTCATCTGGGATGTGTGTTTGGGAGGCTACATCTAAATGACTTAGGAATCACTGTTTAAAAACTGCCAATTACTCCACTATTTTTACTAGGAAAACTATAAACGGTGAACTAAGCAAGAACTAAGATTGGTAAGTTTTCTTGTCATGATGCTGTGAAAGCAGCTTTCAGAATACCATGACGAACGATGACCTGCTGCAGTAAATAACATTCCAAGAAAGTATAAAGTAAAACTTTACAAGTAGCTCCAAGATGTTTGAATATTCTTTTCAGAAAGTCAGGTCAGATGCGAGAACAATTGCAAGTTCCAACCTCAGTAACCTGAAGCATCAAACATAATTAACATCTGGTGATGCCTTGTTTAGGCCGAGGTGATTTACGTGATAAAATAACATTCTGATGTACCTGCAGCTGATACTAATCTTTGTCACTATGCTTTTTTGCCATATGGCATCGACGCGTGCGTCATTGGTCGACTGTCCCTTGAAGCATGATCTGAATTGTTATCAAGATTTCACGTACATGTATATGGTTGAAATTGTGTAAAGTAACGATGTGAATGGTAACATATCTGCTTTACCAAGGGAAACAAAATTGAAACCATGAGAATTAGATTATAAAATACTTCAGCATTCGGCACAGTGAACACTCATTTTTATCACCTCACTTTTACCAGCGACGAAAACCAAAATCAAATAGTTACATCCTATAGGATTGCATTATTAGTTTTTGCTATCAGGGTAACAAACCCATTATTAGTTTCAATTTATATCACATTAACATAAAATTATACAAGTGATTTAGATATAGTTTCGATAAAATTCAACAACAATTATTAAATATATATGTCTATTTCATATTTTTTGTTGAATCTTTCCATATAATATACTTGAAACCTAATCTTCAGTATTGGTTGCAACAATACTGTGTTGTACTTGATACATCTTATTAGAGAATTCTGGCTGTGGTAAGCTCTGCGGTATAAGCCTTGCGATGGTGTTGTGCTTGTTCTGTGGAGGTGGAGCCGAATGCTGAGGTCCTGTCGACATGGTTCACAGGCCATGTAGGCAGGACCTCGCCACCCCTCACCATCACAACACCATTGCAAAGCTTACCGCAAAGCTTACTGCAGAGCTTACCGCAGCCAGTGGAGATCCCCTATAAATGTGTCCAATCCTGCACTCTATAGATAGATTTCTTTTATATATATATTGAAACTTTATTTTCATTTTGCTGCACGTAAGGTCTATATGAAAATAGGCTCTGTCTCTCATCAGAGACAGTTCTTCCGCTGGGACCTTCTACATCTAAATAGTAAATACACAAAGCAAACAATAGAACAAAATAAAACAATGAGTAAAATACATTTGAGTGCTTTTTACCAACATGGTGGGGGCTAGTAAGCCTTACAGTGCAGCCTTTTTCATTTATTAGACAGTATATATCACATTTCATTCCTTTTGAATCACACGAATAAGTATAATGATTGATGGTCGTTTGTAAATTGGATTAATTTCATATGATCGTGGGGGTGAATAATGCAGGTATTACCAATTCATTTATATTTTTAGTGAACTATACTGTCTTTATATACCTCCATTACGTTGTGTATAATAGCGGTAAAAGTTCCATATACTGTCTTTATATACAGGTCTCCATTACGTTGTGTATATATAGCGGTAAAAGTTCCATTTTTCTCAGATTTGCATCCAATATCTGTTCCACGTTACATATTCGGTTACGGACATTATCCTACATTGATAATGAATATCATTTCTTGATAATCCAATATCCAATTAACCTCTGGACTTGTTTTATATTTCCATTACATATCGGAGTCAGAGAAGGAAAATTCTAATCTATGATTGCTAGGATGAAAGTCTAGCTTTGTTATGGTCACAGCTGCATCCTTATTAGTTAAAATGGCCTCATCAAGCAAAATTGGTGTATTCTGAAATTAAGATTTCTCATCAGCTGCCTGCATTGTTTTTCATGTTGAGCTTATTGCCTACATGTATTCCTAGGTATTCATAACTATCTGTCTGATTGATGGAGAAATTATTCAAGCTAATGTTTGGATAAGTAATATTCTTCTTTCTAGTATGGTAGATGATTGGAAGGTTAAGTAGTCCAGCGCGTTATAGAGGCGTGCCACTGCAACACTTTGTTGACCCCTTGTTGACAAGAAGCACACAGCTCCCATAGGCTCAGCATTGTGGACATTCTTTTCATCAACCCAAGATCAGGAAAACTCTGATGACCAGAAATCCATCTACAGTGGAACCTCGCATAAAGACCACCTCTCTATAGAGACCACCCCTCTATTAAGACCTGTTTAGACCTGACTATGAGACCACAAATTGTTCAGTCCCAAGGGTGGTCTCAATAGAGAGGATCCACTGTATATACAATTTGATATATCAACAAGACATACCAATTATGACCACCATGCAGAACCTTTAAACCTGTAATGAGGCGATAGAGTGAATATTTATGATAACTATGCTAAGTCTATGGGACTGTTAATTCTAATCAACAGATCGGTGCAACTGCGTGCCTCAATTACTTTAAATCATTAACTGCCGCCATGACACTTACTGCAGTCTATTATCAAAGCTCTCTGCTTATCAATGACAACATGTCTGATAGGCATACCAACATCTTCTGCCCAATGCATTAGTCAAGGTACCTTTCATACAGTAACATCATAATCTCCAGACATAACGCAGACTTTGTCGGGGAAACTGTCGCACCTTTGCCTCGCTTTATCTCCTTAACATTCATGTATGTATTGCCTTGGCGCTAAGATCCATCTATTCTATCCTATATGGTTATTGCTTTAACGCTGCTTCTACAAGATGTCCTGCTCCACCGAGAAGCCTTTTTATGTTTTCTTTGCACTTGTTTCATCTCATTCAAGGCTGTGTATAAGCATTATGGAATGAATAATCAAGTCTGTGTTGAGGGGAAGTAGTTCTAGAGGTTTGGAGGACTGCGGAGGTTATTATATAGGCCGGACACCCGGGGATCGAAAGGTTAGACGGAGGGAAATGAGGATTGGCGGTGTGGAAGTATGATTCATCAATAATGCCAACACATTGCTCCATTGTGGTGCAATAATCACACACTTATGTATACAATGTACATATAATGATTGTGCGGTATTGAAAAAGAGATGTTGAATAATTCCTGAACGGACACGATTAAGTCCTGAAAGTACATCGTAGTCCCAAGAGTGTTTTTAAATACATTTTCCAAGGAAAAGCGTACATTCCTTCGTGCATTATATCTGAATTATGGCAATTATGCAATCGAACTAAATTTACTCTTAGTTATACATAGGTCCTATTATATATGTAAGGATTTTTATTTCTCTCTTTTTTTATACATTATAGATTCATAGAGAAAAAGGGTTTAACCTGTCAGCACAGTGTTGGTCTTCCCAGGTTTCCTAAGGCATATTGGTATTACTACAACAACTTTCTTACTCATTAACAACAATATTTTGTGATCTAATTAACTACCTATCACGTGAGCTTAATTTTTCTTTTTTTCCTTTTCAAAATAACTATAATTAGCACTTCTTTGAATATAATATAAACACATTCGCGCAATGTTACCTCGTTGCTTATGAAGTATTGAACTTTTACTCCACCTACAAATTTAATATTTTGTTGTTGTTCCATGACCCTCTATAATACTTGTTTAATTTCTAGTATTAACTTTATTCACTATACAATGTGCAATTTTTATGAAATTTCATAAAAATGTTATCAGTACGTGTGCGTTTCCATAAAGTATTCCGACCTATTATCCATTGTATGAGTACCGTTATCTGTTAAACGGAAGCTTTACTTTGAATTCGATTTATAGTTCTTTTATCTCTACTCTTTTCTAACATTATTATATACATAAAAAACTTTTTCATTCAGTGTTACGTATCACACAATCTCCATTAGTGAGGAGAATTCAACCTTGTCCATCATGCTGAGGGCAAACACTGCCCTTAATAATTCAGCATTTCTTTATAGAATAAAACTTGGACTTAAAGTTTGAGGAGTTTGATAGTCTATATAGAAAAGAAGTTATCAATATTTTGCTGCTATGATATGTGTATTCCAGAATTTGAAGTCAAATCGGCCACCGGCGAGTGAGAATATTTAAGTGAAACCGCTGCAGCTAGCGATGAATATAAATGGGAAATTTTAAGATGCCCTGCAGAAAAAACAGCAGGGTGAATCCTTCACAATTTTGATCAATGACTTTGTGATGGAAAAGAAAAAGTGAGGAAAAGAATGGAACAAAAAGTAGAAAATCTTTAGTTTTTGATCACTATTAAAGCAGCACCCTCAGCTATTTCAACAAACAAAGTCTTGCCAAATTTACTTATAATATGACTTATAGGGCTGAAGTTTTTGCTGCTATCATATATTTATACAAGAATTTGAAGCCAAATCAAGAATCGAGAGAAAAATGCCACCGGTGAGCGATAATAAGTGAAGCCATTGCAGGAAAGGATTTTGCAGGTCTGCTAGCTTTTTATGTTTATGAGGCCCCTGCTGCAAAAATAATCGGACAGAATCCTCCAACAATTGGGTCAAATGACTTTGAAATGGGTTGGAAAAGAACGGAACAAAAAGTAGAAAATCTTGTTTTTGACCATTGCACCTTTAACACTGAGAATGCAGCTTTAAAACTGTTGTATTTAAAATGAGCTCAGGCTGGGAGACATTTTACCCGTGGATGCACTTGAAAGGGCATTAACCACTCGGGTCAATGATCCATAGGCTCAATGTGTTGCTGGATGCAATAACCTATAGGTTGACGACACTGCCATTGGCCTCCATTTGATAAATGATGATTAATGGCACATTTATTGTAACCTAAGTCCCGCATCGTTTGCTCACTGATACCCTGTTCATTTGACCCTTAAGTCCCGACCCTCTACACGTGCAAGCCATTATGGAAATGGAACCATGGTCAAAATGCTTAACAGGCTTCGAAGCTAGTTGGATCGGTTTGAGTAAGAAATAGTGAAAAAGGATCAAAGGCCACATTCACCAAAGATAATAGGTGCCCAGACTTAAAGTTTGGGGAATTTACAAAGTAGCATTACCAAAACATGCAATATTGATATCTTATTGGTTTCTGTCAACATGTGCATGATTCTACTTAAACTTATACGTTCGCCTTTCAACTTGTATTCTATTGTATTAATCTTTATTCCCACATTACATGTACATATCCTTTGCTCACTATACTAGTGGAAAAGACGAGGTAGGAACTTGTGTGAGTATTTTTCAATTAATGGTAGTATCGTTTATACACTTGCTATGATTGTAACTAAATTCGAATTGTTTTAATCGATCAGGGTTGACTGAAAATAATGACATTATGTGATGTAATTATGATAACTGAATAACACATTATAAAGTTTGCTGTAGCAGTTCTTCCGACCACTTCTTTGCTCCATTTCTACGAATATTATATATATTTATAGGATAACTTATCCAAGTTTTACCTAGTGAAGTAACTCATCAAGTTATAACAAAACAAACTTATAGTAAAGTATAACATAAAGATTCAAAGAACTTCTCTTTATAAATCAGAATTGTAAAACTTTGAAATTAGTTTCGTAATATGGTAATATAATATTCCTCAGAGATATCTGTATTTTACACAGCACCTTGTTTGTGAACCAGCATTGTGTGATTGCTTAAAGTTTAATCATGAAAGCTGCATGCAACTGTTACATCTATTTATAAGTGTTTACTGTTCATCTAGGAAGGCATGGGCGGGGATATATAATTTTGTTTATTTGTTTTAAACACCTAGCTGGCCATCTTCCTTTGGGTAGATATATTTCCACATAAATTCTTCTAATGGAAAAGACTGGAGTAGAGGTTGAAATAAAGATACTTGTATTGATAAGTGTTTATTGCTCTTGGGCCTCATCCTCTGATACTAGTATTCTATTATTTATTATTCATTTATTATTATTATTATAGTACTTAGGTGAGCGTGATCATGGAGACAAGATTATCGAGCTGTGCCTTTAGTCATATATCTTATATTGTCAATGATTTGGGTGAGGTATATACTTTGTGGTGAATACTTTTGTCAGCGGTCCTTAATATTGACATCGTCATAAATTCTCTCCGACAGGAAGAACAAACAATCAAACTTTATGGTCTTACTCTAGATTGACTAATCTTAAATAAACACATGACAAACATCAAGCAAGATTTTATTTATGCATGGTCCGTTCAAAATGCATGTCTAGGGGCCAACCCTTGGAACCACTCATTGCATTAGATTAATAGCTTTAGAGTTGTTGGGCCACTATCTGTAATGCGTTCATGCAATAATCTTTCATGGCAAGCCTTCCAATTCTGCGCAGCAATAACAGGCCAATATATGTGATGAGCTGCCATTGTTACGATTCGTTCATGAAACTGTGTTGTGCCTGGAAACCTTGTTGGGTTTAACGTGGACAATAAGATGAGAGAGTATTCGCCACAATGCCATGAATTCATATAAGTAATTGTGTTCATTTATTGATGGATACCGTTTCATATGTGGGGTTGTCAAAAGCCAATAGAATTATTCATCACTGAGATTTAAATGTCCCATTGACCCGGTCAATTCTGTATGAAAAATGGATTCCACTACAATGTAATGCAATTTATTTCATTTGGATAAAAACTTTAAAGGCTAGCTTTCATGTACAGCATGTAGAAATTCTGTGGAATGCAATGAGGTACATTGTACTTATTTAAAAAAAAGCCCTATCGGCCACTCTTCTGATTGATTTAGATTTAATTCCATTCAGATAAGCATTACAACTGTCGTTGCTCTTCTCATCCTGGTCTGATTAATAAGTTATACATAGTTTAAATTCATAGATAAACGATGAGAAATGAGAAATAGTAGATCACAACACATAGAGCTAGGTAAAACAGATACATATGACATTCAAACTACTATCTCCGCGTATGACAAGTAAATATATATATATACAAATACAAAATACAAAGATACAAAAGTGGACTGTGTAATTGATAAGAAATAAATAATTTTTCTAGCCTCCTCCACCAATTTAAACATCACAATAGGATGTGTACTCTGGTCCAAATGAGAAGAACAGAAAAGGAATCACCCACACACTTATCCAAGAGCAGTCCTAAGACCTTAAAGCGACACAATTACAAACTCAAAAGAATCTTTCGGTAAGCGACGCCCATAGTAAATTGGCGCTTCGTTTTGATTCCAGTACCTGGATATTGCCCACCATCAGCATATATTTTTACTTTTCAATCAGGTGGAAAACACTTGAGACATTGGGCGTGTCTAGCCCACCACATGAAGCCCAAAGAACTTTAGGAGTTAATGCTGTCCTCTTTCTGTCCAATTTTATAGCAACAAATAAACGGCTCTGTGTAAGAGACTGGATAGAATACGTTTTGATGGGATACACCAACCAAGAAGTTATTATTTATGTCCTTTTTGTCTCACAGAAAAGAGAGATGGCAGTATCTGCCGAGAGGGGGTTGGGATCTTCCAACGTTTGCCCCGATTGGTACAAAATTATATTTCAAGAAGATTCAAGTATTATACTATACAATTTTGAAAAATGAATGTTGCATTATACAATGAATAAAGTACAGAAAATATACAGTTTCCCACTCTAGTAACGTACATAACTAGTTAGATATTTGGATACCTGTGCTTTTTAATAACATAATGTCTACTCAGGAATGACCCGAACCAAGCAAAGTGACCACATGGTTTATTCACCAATAATACAATTACATCAGAGGTACGTTAACAATTAAAACTTCCGGCAGGACACGTCCTCGTATAGATAGATTGAAACAGGCAATAGAATAGAATATATTTGAAGCACCAGCGTCATCACTGGCGGGGAGGACGGGCTATATTGGGTAAACTATATATGATTTGACAAACGCAATTCCTAGCAATTTTGCTAAATCTAATCTTAAAACTAAATAGATATGTCTAAAATTTCTCTCTTTCTATATATATAATCGGTCTGAAAGATAGTATATTTTAATGCGTTATAAGATATTGAGTATGAAAAGACCTGAAGTAAAAAGGTGATACTTGCTTCTTACATTATAGCTTTGTAAAAGCCTGTAATACACAATCCGCCAGTGTTATGGGAATCGTTTCTTGCAGGTGTTCGCCACAATGCGCATTCATCTTTGTTCGCTATTTCATGCAGTAGACCATCCTCTCAATACTAAATCCATCACCCCTTGTGGCCTAGGCGGCAGTCAAACGCCCAGGCAGAGACCTGTTAGGGAGCTTCTGATATAACAGACTAAAGTCCCTAATCTAAAGTACCTCCCTCCCCGACTGTCCCCCGACTGTCTCCCGTCGATATAATCGGTTCAGTGCACACCTGGCTTAAGGTTTCCATTTTTTCTTTTTGTCGTTTGATTTCTATTTGATTCATCCAATCTTGGGGGGAGGCTAACGCCTACCCGTCTTGCAAATTCATTTGAAAACCAAATTAATTTTGCTTATTGGAAGAACTTAGACGTAGACGCAAATTTATGACCTTAGATATTTGTGCGAGGTTAGTAAAAACATACATACTTCCAATATTGGAATTTTTTCCTAACTTCCTAATTTTGAGCTCAGGAAAATGATTAAAGAAGAGAATCCAGTGTACTTGGCAGAAAGCACTCAGCCTCGCCTATGGGAGGGAGAAATCAAATGTTGAGTTGATCGCTGCTTCTGGTATTTTACCACGTGAAAAATACGATGAAATACGGGCAAATACGATGAACTCCAAAATGATTAATTTCCCCTCAGAAATAGAGAACAAGGTATGCTCTAGCCTTAAGAATTCAGAATGACAGAGAAATCTTTGTAAAAGATTTGATGTTAGAGATGTGGTGCAGGTACAATGAACAGATTGACATTCGATATAGAATTACTTTGTATTTTCAATGTTGGCTTGTTTCTGTAATGAGGTAGTGGGCTTTAGAAATCCTGATATATTCATGTTCTAACGAGATGGTTTCAATTACCATTATGACCTGCTTCAAGTTGTGCTTACATGGCCTGGATCAACTGTAAATTTGTATATCAAGAACCTGTTCTTTTTGGAATTTAGTCATGGTCTCTTTTTCTATTTGTATGATTTCGTTTCAATGGTTATAGCATATGTCAAATTGTGATTACCCTTTAAAAGGGTTAGTATTTGATGGACTAACTATTTAATTATCTTTTCTTTTTGTAAATTATTTGTCTTTTATTTATCAACCATTGTATAATTTGTGAGTAGACATGTTTTATATAAATCTTCTTAGTCAGGCACCGCATGAAAACATCCCTGAGGATACTGCATTTTTTCTATATGAATTATTCAAATATTGTATTGATCTTAAAATGAAATAATAAAACAAATAAAACCTGTCAGCTGCCCCCACTCGTCATGTGTGCACACTGGCCTGACTCCCCGACTGTCACCCCTCGAGATAATCGGTGGGAAACAGGCTTACGGTTTCCATTTTAATTAAATAGCAAAAAATCAGAGACACTCGCACTTGAACTTGCCCTCAAAAATCATCAGCGGAAATGTACACATGTACATTGTTTGTACATTGTTTGAAAAACTAAACACAAAACCAAAGAATTTGAATGACCTTAAAAACTAAAACCAACTTAAAATGTTGAATAGCTAGTGGAGAAGATAAACTCCTCCATTCTTCATTCCTGTACATATACCTAATTAGCTGTGGAGCTTGTCCCCTCACACATTCCACCCAAGCGATACCTGCAGCTGCAGTGACGACCTTCTCCAATTTATGGCTCATGGGGGTTGCCAGAAGCTATCTGTATAAATAGAGGGAGACGAGTTCTTGAGTGAGGAAGCCTACTATCCGCGGATCTTCAATTTGTGGTTGCTCAATGATAGATGACCTATGTCCCCATCGTTGACTGATCAGGATAAGGTTTTCTGAGAATATCATATATATTGAGTGTGGTGTGCTGGGCCGAGTCTCCCACTGGTCTGGTTAAAAGGTTCATTCTTTTCAAATTCAAACGATCCTGTAAAGTGTTTTTGTTTAAGGCTAGAATGTAACTTGTTGGAAGAAGCTTTGAAGTGGTTTTTGCAGAAGTATCTAAAAGATGAAGCGATAATACGTCAATATTTTTTTATTGTTAAAATTGAGTTCAAATACGAACAGAGGCTTGTCCAAGTCCTTGCACTGCACCAATCAATTGCACCTTGTGGTGATCTATTTTGTAAAAAGGTTTATGGTAATTGGTCATTACCATTTTGCTTTTAGCAAATTCTGGCTCGCCGCATTTGTTGGTGCCCACCGAATTTCACCCGGTTCGATATAACTCGGTTGCCCGGTTTAGAGGATACAGGATTTCTTTATCCCATCCCTATGCGACACATGTGTTGGACAAGTCAGTCTTCTGAAAGCTTCACTTCAGCTGCTCAAAATGTAAAGCCTTTTTACCTCTCATCTATTTGAGGCTCTGTTGAATGCTTAGCGTTTTGAGAGGCTCTATATTTGTGGAGACACATTTAATGTAGACTGATGGAAAGGGGTGGTAAGAATAATCAGGTTTGATATCAATATAGATATAACGTTCACGGTTATAAGAAAATACTTGAAACATTGTCACCCTTATTGTCACCCTTATAGCAAAATTCAAAGTTTAGAAAATTCAATTAAAAGTAGCGATATCTCTTTGGCGGAAGAAACAAGGAGAGTTTGTTGGATATGTTCAATCCTTGGGATCTAAAAGCTTCAGTTCAATTGGTTGATCTAGTGATCGAGTCACGTGTCCAGTTGTAATGTGTCTATAGAGAATATTTTCATTTGTAAACAACAGAGAGAAAGCATGACTTCCCTATATTTCCTTAACGGTCTTCACAGAACCAGTTCTGTAATAAATAAAAGTTGAAAAAAGTGCACGAAATGGTTCAAGATTCATAACCAGCTTATAGTTGGGAATGCATTCATGGACACACCCAATACACCAGTCTTTACATTCTAATAAAAGCATTTCATCGGATTGTGCTTTATAACACCTTTAAGTAAAGTTAAACTAAGTATTTTCAATTTCATAATATCAATTCCTAAACCTCCATAATGTATTGCTCACTGAATGTGAGCCAATATCATAAGATTGGAAAGGACTATGAACCAGGGAGTGTTTATAGGGGATAGACTTTCCCCGACAATGGAATACAACAAGCAAAGCTTTGTAGAGACCTAGTAATTATAAAGTAATCAGGTGCGAACCAGTGAAAGGGCTTTGTTGGTAATGTGGCCTATTTGCCACTGGCCTAATCAATACAGGGCTGAATTTGAATCCTATATCACCTCGGTGAACCAATATGCCTCCAGGGTAAACTGGGGTCTTGTTATCCAGGGTGGGCTCGTGCCAGATCATGTACAGGTTCCTCATCCTGGTGCGGAAAAGCAAACGTGTTAAAATAAATGGATTGAATTGTCCATCTCCGCCAAATAAAAATAGAGTGGAAGATTCTCAGCTACTTGGAAATTCTTCTTGGAACAGACAATGCTATTTTCCCCCACCACATTGATTCAAACGCAAAGCTGGAGACACAAAATTTTATTCTCTATAGTTGAGTAAATTTGATTATTGTGAATGGTGATAATTATATAGTAAATAGGGAGTCTATGGTTCGTCCTTTTGTGTAGAATGTTTAGTATTAATAATGATATTGGGTAGTGACTTTGTTAACCTTCTGGAGGAGATGCGTGGAGTGAGGAAGATGGTAGTGACTGGAGGTCTGAGAAACCCGGAAGGGGAAGTAGTATAGAGCTGTGCTTCCGCTCAATGGCGCCCCATTGAAGCAATGGGGGAGAAATTGTTAGTGATTATGTATTATTTCTCGTTCTCCCAATTACTACTGTTTTAATGGCATGACAATGGGCCCCCAAATACGCGTTTTACAGCGTTCTGTCGGTAGTATCTAACACTAAAGTAGGTAAGGATGCATGTATACGTGCTTGTCTGTCCAAAGGATAACTTGCCATTCAAGTGCGGACATCAAAATGTGGCCTTGAGAAAAAGTTGTGACTGGTTACATGGACAAGTTGCCTGACCGAAACAGAACATTTACGAATGATTTCTTTCATGATACAGTCATTCTAATACGTTATAAAAAGAAATAAGTCCTTACGTTGCTGTTCTGTTGGACTGCGAAGTCAGCACTATTGGTATAACACGTGAACCAGCTAGCGATACCACCCATTTATACCTATATTTAAGTGAATCAGCTGGAGTGTGCGCTTTTCCACTGGTGGATTACTCTTTCTTACTGCCTCAAATAACTGTATGGAAACATTGAGTCTAGTCTGAACCTTTCAGCAGGCTGGTAGGTCTCCCAGCTTCCCTGTAAAGCCTGTCATGTTAAATTGCTATTACATCTACTCTCTCTCTCCATCAGTTTGCCATTTCAAAATCAGGTCCTCGCAGCATTGCTAGCAAATTTACCGTGGTGATACCTTTAGAGCAATCCAGACTGACCTTCATGTAGCTAGCGATCTGTCTATGATGTTATATGTGCGCCAAATATTTGTGCAACTGTTTGGCTGGGATTAAGGGAACTTGTTTTTCCTTCCAGGGATTAGTCTTCTGCGTAAAATCATCTTACATATGACACTTGCAGAGATCTAAGCATTTGCGTGTTTGTGTCAGATTTGTTTTTAAGATCGGCATTAAACCGATGGAAACTGCTTGATCTTTGACAAACATACAAGGCTTTATATAAGTATAGTAAGCCACCATTGCCTTGAACCAGAACCCAGCTGGACAACAACATTAGGAAGGGTTTCTCATTGTTCTTAAGGTTATGATCAGAGGCGGAGGCCTGGCAGCGAGGATAACGACTTGAGTATACTGGTGGAATGATTGGATGATACGTCATCTAGTAGACCCACTTGTGGCAAGATAAAGGGCAACTTAAAGGCCCTTTGTAAAATATTTGAAGCAATTACACACGCGGGAATGGTAAATGCTAAGTGTCTTAAGAGTATCGATATGTTGTAGATATTTTTCCTTTAGATCATGGTCCTATAGGGAGATAAGTGTCTAATTTAATAATCATGTCAAATTTCTTTGAAGATTTGCAAGTTTATGAATGATATAATATCCATTTTAATTTAGAAAAATATATGCTTTAGGAGGAAGTCATACGTAAATTAATGTTAAGGGGATTGGGTATCCTCATTAAGTCTTTTTCCTGTTTAGTACCTTTCTATTTCCTATCAAACATGCACAATAATGGAAGACATGAAGCCTGGTTCTACCTTTCTGTAAGTTGTGAAGCGATTGGATCAATATTCAGAATATATGCACAATCAGAAAAGATACTAAGATCCGTAATTGTGGGTGTGACATCACTAAAGAAGGACTTTCGGTATAGTTATTGGTCTACAAAAGCTACATAACCACCAGAACCAGCGGGCAAAATGCGTGGTAAAGTTCATCAGAATTAATCACCAAAGGGCAAACACTATCTCTGACGGTGTCCTAATTACTGTTCAGATTAGAGAATGTAATTAGTAGGATCCTCACCTCTTTATAGCTTTCTTAGTAAATATTCATGGCCCAGAAAAGTCAACATGTGGAACAGTGGATAGGGTGCACACGGGAAACAAGTCTGATTATGACCCTTCCCACACACAGCCGATTTGCCTCCCGATTGCCCCCCGATTTGGGTCTCCCGATGACTCCTATGATCTCATTAAAAATCCTGGTTTATGTTTGCGAAATAACATAAACCAGGATTGGAAATAAAATCCTAGGATTCATCGGGAGACCCAAATCGGGGGGCAATCGGGAGGCAAATCCGCTGTGTGTGGGCAGGGTTTATTCCTCTGTGTATTTTGAATTACTATTTATTTTTATTTGACATTTGTATTCACTGAATGGATATAAACAAAAAGGAGGTGTACCTCAGGTCTTCCAGTGCATGCCTGGGCTTTATGATCCAAGGTATGTCGAAGTAAACTATATTTCTTGCTCGATCACCGACATCAAAATATTTTGATCGGGCAAATTAATGCCAGAATTCCTCGTAGTATATCCGGCCATTTGGCACTGTTTTACTGGTCGGTATCAGCGGATGCTTCGGTACGAGTCTCTGAAAGTATATGAGCGTATAGTAAAGTAGCTAGTCTTTAAAATTAGGATTTAATATTGCCTGAATTTTAGTATTTTAAGTTTAAATAGACTGAGAATTATCGAGTAACCTACTTGTGTATCCAGTACCTTCTGATCGGAAGCTTCTGACTTTTCATTTATATTTTAGCTGGAATTGAAGCAGTCCCCGTCTCTATGTCTCGATTTCAAGATTTCATCTCCGATTCTGTCCTACGATCTTGTGTAAAATTTGTTTGCTGAATTAAAGAGGCAGTATGCTTCAGGGTGTTCTGTAATTTTAAACAAGTACGCCCACCTCTCCCTACCTTAGAAATAAAATAAAATAATCGATTTGGAAATTGATTTGAAACATATGAATAGATAATATATGAAGCTGGAGACCACACGTAGGTACATGTAGAAAGAGAATTGGGCATAATCATTTTTTTCATTTTTTTCATTGGCCAGACATTTAAAATCACACATATTTAAACAAATACGCATAACTCATTATTATAAAAGTTATAATTGTGGTTGTGGTCAAATGACTTTTAGATGGGTTGGAAAGAACAGAACAAAAATGAAAGAATCTTTAGATTTTGACTGCTTTAAAGTGTCAGTAAACCCCCAAATATTATGAGCAAATCCATTTCCTTGCTATTATTGAAATGTAACCACCCCGGTTTTACTTAATTCAAGTTATCATTTATTGAGTTTTACCCATTTAAAGGAGTGAAAACGTAGTTCCACAGTTTAACGCTCCATTCAAGGCACCACTGTTTGCCTACGTCATAAAGCTGCGCAAATCTTGAAATGTACATGCAATGAACATAATAAACAACTCTCATAATTGCTGCTAGAAAGAAGGAGGGTGTACCAACCCAATTATTGACCTCTCATGACTGGTTCTTGAATAGGTATTAGCTGTATTGCATAACTGCTTCAATTGCTGTGAGATTGGGGGGGAAGGTAGGGATATTATGTACATTTCTGGCGCGCCTCTATGACGTCACACAGCACTCTCAGTGCCCTCTTGTGCTAAACAGACCTTTTCAAGTAAGCTTTCTCAATTCGGGCCTGTAAGTGACTATAAGTTAGACATAAATGGAGGTAAAAAAATTGATACTTGGATGTTGTATTTATGGCGGCATGAAGTTTGTTGTCCTAAAAGTGACTATGAACCTGTTTACTGACCCTTTAAAGTACCGGTAGTAAAGTAGTAAAGTAAATTATTAAAGTTTTGAAGGTGTAAAGATAAGAGGGTGGTATCGAATAATTCCGCTGTAAAACCGTTATAATTACTCACCGTGATCACCGTCAAAGTTCACTGATTTATGAAAGCTGATCACTTTGCATTGCTAGAGGTTTCACCGTCTTACGGTAGCCACATAGTGGAAACGTTAATGACTATGGCTTCGCTATGGCACCATGAATTCATTTGTGGCTTCCGGGGAAGAGAATAATCCCTCAGAGGTTACAGGTGGTGAAGTCCATACCTGTATATATACACACATACATATTTGGCATACTGTTCATATAAAAAAATACTATTTCGACATAACATTTGTTATTCAGTTACATTTTTCCTGAATACAAACTATTTAGATCCTAAACTAAATTTATCACTTTAGGGGTTTTAGGAGAATACATATGTGCGGAGATATATTTATGGCATTGTGTTGTTTATGCTGATTCTTCCCTTGGGTAAAGGTACTTAAAGCAGTTCCCTCTCCTGGGGACAGAAACTGATAAACCGAAATGAAGGGATGCAGAGAATGCGACCACCTGGGGCTGATTACACAGTACAGACCCCATGCAGTATTCCATCTCTGGGTAAGGCCATTGGAAAATGTACAATTGGTATTCAACAATCTTGTCAATTACCCAAATTCAAAACAATATGAGATTCGAAATGGAATTCGACATAACCCATTTTTAAAATCAACCCAATACCAAATATTCTCAGATATAAAGAGAATTTCTAATTTTAACCCTAGATTAACAGAACTTATTAAATGCATCGAGCTGCCGATTGTACATTGTTTGAAGCACTGACCCCCTTTGATAAAGATGGAGGGATAATGTACTGCTAGACCTGAGTTCTCTATCAATGCTATGGAGGGAGGAAAGGAGGGAGAGAGGGATAGCTATTCTACTAGCTGGGGGATTTGGAGTTCATCAATTGTCTTAAAAGGTAGCGCAAAACCAGTTCAGAAAACATTCTTTAGGTTATACCGGGAGGAAAGATGAGCTGCCCTTAAGTATCAACGCAGTGAGCTCTGTATTTCAGGAGGGAGGAGCAATGTTTAAAAGCACAATCAATCTGGCAAAACCTGCTGGAGAGCTCAGTATCGAAGTTTCAATTCTTTCTCCGGTATCCAGTTACACCCATTTCACCCAGTCAATTGAAGACCGCAATGTAACAGCTCGTCCATTACGTATGGAAGTGCTCAGTGATTATAACACGTATGAGAGTTCGGGATATTGAGCCCCACTGGGGTCCCTTCATTCAGCAAAGTTTGAATCCATACTACTGAGTATATTGCTGTTTTTAATGCATAGCACTATGAAAACTACAAAAGACATTTTGTCAATTTTTTAATGTATCCTAATAGGGCGACTTCACTGTGGGTACAAAACGGCGCCGACAGGCAAAATTCGCCGCCGACATGACTAAAAATTCACTAAAAAACTAAAATTCAAAAATCGCTAGTGGAAGAGGGGTAAAATAGGTTGTAGGCAACACATTTATTTGTTGCCAACAATTGCAAAATATCTAACTTGATTAGATATTTTATCGCAAAAAATTCGTCGCAGCCATTTTTTGCCGTTTTTCCCATAGTGGAGTTCCTGCATAACACCTACTGTTGTAGTGTTAGAAGGCAAATGGTGATTAAAGCTGCATTCTCAGCTATTACGGCAAACAAAATCTTGCAAAGATTTACTCATTTTATGTTATAATATAACATAAAATGAGTAAATCTTGATAATATATTGATAATATTATTATCAATATTCTGCTGCTGAACATAACAGCAGCAGAATATTAATAACGTATGTCTTAGTTATCCGCCAATGAGCAATAATAAGTGATGCCACTTAAGGAAATGAGGTCGGCGGGTCCCCGAAATATAAATGTGAACTTTCATGAAACCCTGTAAGCGTAACACAAACAACCGGACAAAACCCTCCAAGCTTTTGGTCAAATGATTTTTGGATGGGTTAGAAAAGAACAGAACAAAAAGTTGTAAATATTCGGATGTTAATTGAGAGTGCTTATTTCACCCATTTAATGTTGTTACTGAGACTGCTTTTTAGTGTTTTGCCTATAAGTGGAAATAATGTTCTATGATCTAGACATAAAGAAATAATCGTTTCTTTGAAGTGGCTAAGAAGTGGCTATTTTTACATTGTCATTGGTATACATCATTTAAAGTGTTATTGTTGATTTCTATGACTTGCTTTATCAGGAGCATTTGTCTAAAATATCAGGGCTCTTCATCTATTAGATTATTTGACTTTCATAAAAAGGAAATGTAGGTAGAGCAGAATTTGAAATCTGAAATCAAACCTTTACAATGGAGTGCTGCCCTCAAACCATAGTGGAGGGTTGGATATCTAGGAGAGCGTGATATCAGATTGCAGATTTTTATTGACTCACACATTCTACTGCACATATTCAGATATACTCTTGCCCCATCCAGGTAGCAGGATGTAAGCAGCTCTAAGTAGATGCACACCCAGAGCACCAACCGTCTCCTCCAGCTGTCATGTCTGGAAAAGTCTTTCAGTCCGCCAAACTGAATTAATTCAGACCAGTTAAAGCTGTATTCTCAGCTATATTACAAGAAAAGAAATCTTATCAAGTTTACTTAATTGTGCGACCTCTAGGAGAGAAGTTATCAACATTCTGCTGCTGTTTTAAGTGTATACAGGAACTTGAATTCAAATCGGCCGAGAAAGAACGGGCAACGGTGAGCGATAATAAGTGAAACCACTGCAGCAAAAGATTTGAACGAGCTACCAAACTATAAATGGGGATGTTTATGAAACCCTGCAGCAGAAACAACAGGGTGGAACCCTCCTCAATTGGGGTCAAATGACTGTAAGGTGGATAGGAAAAGAATGGAAAAACAAAAAGAGGAAATCTTTATTAATTTTTTGATCAAAGATAACTGCCGCTGAGACTGCCGCTTTAAATCCCCTACAACACTCATATTACTCGATTGAATGTTCCAGAACATTAATTATTGAAATAGCAAACAACGATATGCTTGTAATTTAAGCAAATTTCCCGCAAATTAGGAACTGAGTGGCAAGTCTCTCTTTCACATTGAAATACCTTTGTATTCTGTCACATTACCATCCCTCAACATCAAATGAGAATTAAAGAAGCTCAATGAAATCGAACACCTCGATCGATTCAGCTGGCCATGTCCAAAATAGGGGCTATCCAACATACATTTCACAGACGCCAATCCATGTAGATTTATTTGATCTTTTTGATTCTCATCTTTAATCAAGTGTCGGTTCCACAATTTTACAAGAACGATAGTCAATATAATATTTGATTTAATCTTTAGGGGGACTCACTACACACTGGTCTTTTCCCAGTTGGTTGGTTGATTTGAATGTGAAGAAGGAGGATTTAGTACACACTATCATAACGGCAAGTAGGCTATCTTACAAATGATATTTATTGCAGGAAACAGGACTTTACTCTATATTCAAACACAGTCAAGTCCTCTGTAGTTTGTAGATCGGATTTATGTGTTATACTCCCACAAATAAGGTAAGCATCAGTGGTGATAGTTCCTCCTCAGGGACATTGTATGGGACATTATGCTAACCGGATATTAGCTTATATCGGCCAAGCAGACTGCTCTACTAAAGTCAAATGCCCTGAGACATCCCCAACAAGAACTGCTTGGTGCCTACTTTTATGTAAACACCAGGCACTGACTAATGATCTCAGATTGTGAATACTCAGATAGCATGTTTCCATGATTCAACATCCGATTCCTTCCAAAATCAAACATTAGCAACAATTAGAGGATTATGAATCATGCTAACGGATAGCCACGTTAAGCAGAGCGTTGATTTACCTTTTGTTGTTGCATTCAGACCTGAGGACAGGCGTGCAATATAATATCTTGCTAATGGCAGTCTGGTTTTGTAACGTTTAGCAAGGGCTACTTGCTTAGAGCCTTCCTCCATCACTTGGCTGAGCGGTTGTGGAAGCAGAGAGTTTGGTTTACAAGGCAATCAATAGTGCCCAGGGGTGTCAGATCCTAGACCACCAATAGACCAAAAATGAACTCCATCCAATTGATACAAATGAGTTGTCTGAGGTTTTGTCGGTTATAGGAATACATGTATAGGTTCCGTTACCAATTGAAATTGAAAGCTTCAGTAATGATTGGCATTTTGCCGACTGGTACCAGTATAACATTATTGTTTGTTTGGCTTGTTACATTATATCACAAGTATATTCTTACAGTTACTTAAGTAAGAAATATTTCCTACTTCATAGATCAGATTTATGTGTTACTTACTACTCACTGAAGATTGATATAACATTCCGTTAAAGGGACTCCCCACACTTTAGATCACCATTAATAGCCATCGGATGAATAAAATAACACATTTTAATATTCTAATATTATAAAAATGTCTTTAGAAACTTATAAATCTTAAACTATTTCTGAAATTTCTAAATTCTGTATTCTCCCAATACGGATAGGACTAGTCAGAAGGTGTTCTTGATAAGAAAGAAAACGTTGTTAGATAACGAAAAACCGGTGTCCTGAATTCAGGTAATGCTTTGGAACCAAGCTTTATTTGTGTCCTGGGGTTTGTTTTATGAGAAGCCTGTATTTAAAATGTCCCTTGCTTAGCTATTCGAGGAAGAACTTTCGTAAGTAAGGCTTTCTTATGACTCAGACTTCTGAAACAATCTAAAGGGAGAGTACGTTACACTATGGCGTATAGGAATCTCTCTGTCTCTTCGGCCTAACCTTCCAGAAGCTGTTTCATGAGGAAACGCTCCCTTATCAAATGTCCAGGATTATTTGCATAAGGAGTCTTTAGAGAAGCAACTTACCCTAAAAAAGAAATATATCAAGCCTATATGTGAGCAGTAATCACTGTGGAGATATTAAAAAGCGACAAAGGAGATATCTGGAGGCGACAGTCAAAGACCTTGGATTTACAGTTTGGTGTTTACTGACGAGCTAGGATCATAGAAGGTTGACTGTGAAAGACCATTCATCTGATTTATGCGCCTGCTGGATAGACTGATATGCTGCTAAAAAGGTAATGATATTGTCGTCTTGATTCATGGGAAGATTGAAGTGGATCTCTCAAGGTCAGAATCATTGATAGCAGTCAGATTTCAGATCAATATCATGTTTAACTTTGCTCTCTGCCTTTGGATGGGCTTTTCAGTGCCTTTTTTTATGTTGCCATCATGTCCAAACTCACTAAAAGTGGATATCTTATGCCTTTAAATCATGGAGACTTTTGAAGACATTGACAAAAGATCCCCCAGAGTTTTAATTTGCTTGTAAACAGCCCAACCAGTAAAGGTAGAAGAACATATCAGCCTAGTCTAAATTATACAGACTCAGGTTGGTGAATATACCTCATGCACAAAGGGATTGAATAGGTGGAGAAATGAGGAGGAATAAATGAACACTGTCATATGAATTTGGCCAGAACAGCCAGAAGCTGTTTATTAAATAAATACCCTATACGATATCCACAGATACTATGATAGGATGTAACGAGGTTGGTTTCTGACTTACTGTATACGGGGCCCACAAGTTTTTTTCGGCCAGGGATATCACGAGAAGCCGTAGGCTTCTTGTGATATCCCTGGCCGAAAAAAACGCTCTATTTTACTTTGTGCTCTATGCTCTATTTTACTTAGTGTTTTAATTTTAAGCCCACCCGAAAGTCACAAAAATAAAATATTAAACAGAGGAAATGCTAACTTTCCCTCGTTTTCAGCATTCGGATATTCCATTGTACAGCGCTAAGAATGAGAAAGAGAAGCAAAGAACAGAGAAAAAAAGTCTCTTTCCTTCTCTCTTATAAGTGTCTCCAAACCAAGGCAAATATACTGATCTTTTTTCTTTTCTCAAGGCTTTTTTCTTTTTTCACATGAGATTAAATGAACTCAGAAGCTTTAAAACTACAGTTCCTCATGGGTGTCCTCCTTTACTTTTTGCTCTAAGCGCCTTCGGAACATGTCCCATCTCAGTAGACATAGATCATTAGGAAACATCTTTTTGATGATGTTTATAAGGATTCTCGAGCCTATTTGAGCGCTATTCAGCAGTGGCGATTTCTGGAACTAATACCTAATATGTATAATTAAAGATTTTGTCTTTCCCGTTCACTCATATCATTAAATATGCATATCTGAAATGGGTACAAAACTGATTTCAGCTTTTGAATGACTGAGCTCCACATGCATTATACAAACTCACATTGAATTTGGAACTAATTTTGCGATTTAATTACAATTTTGACTATATTTAACTGAAAAAAAATCCGTATTTTTGCATATGTATTTTGTATATTTCAGAACGTCCTCACAAAAAAACTAGATGGTGAAAACTATATTTTTTTCTTTTATCACAAAGAAGACACCCCCAGGCAGCATATATTACAGTTTTAAAAAAATCTATATACGGGTTCTTGGTGAGAAATACAAATAGGTTTTGAGAAGTCATCATTTTCCACAGGAACCATGCAATTAGTATAAAAAGGGTCCAAATGTTTGCCACCTCATATTTCAAAAACTAGACCGTGAGTCAATTTTAAAAATCATATGTGGCCTTGGGATGATCATATAATGATTCAAGTTTAGGAAAAATCTGTATATGTTTTTAAATAGGCTTAAGAACCCTTAATCATATTATTGTCGATGAAAACAATTTTACATTTGACCATAAAATGAAAAGAGTCTCTTTAAGAATATAATGAATCTCACCTTACTTCTTTCTTTTGTTGTTGTTGTAACGTTTTTATTGCTCTGACAGGTACACCTCGATGTTGCCATTGCATTTTCGTTTGTATCCTTGATGATTCTTAACTGATAATACCTTTCATTTTACATTAAGGTATGTTTGTTTATAAATTACTATTTTATACAAGATATGAGATATAAAAGTATTATACATCATGGTACTAGAATATATGTAATATATATTATGCAAGGGGATAATCTTTATGCAAATTTCATTAGATACTTTATACATTTCTTGAAATTCAGTTTGAACATATTTACAGATTTTTGGTGTTAGTACATACCATTCCTTCAACCTCAACCTAACACCCCTCCCCACCCCCCGCCCCCATGTCTTCCACTATTCATTATTAGTTGGTTCCACAGTTTCATACAAAACCGCGGATGTCTGTGATTATTCTATTGTTTTATTATCAAACACAGTTTCCGTCAAAACCGCATTTGAACTCTTCGTTTCATTCAAAACCTAGAGGGTATTTTGGGGTGATAGGACAAGATCACCATTTAGGAGATCTCTGTTTACTATCTCTGTTAAAACATTTTTGTCTTCTATTTTTTGGATATTGTTAGGGAGCTTATTCCATATTCTTATGGCTCTATTATGGAAGTTTTGATGTAATTTCTCCGTCTTATATGTGACCTGATTAATGTCATTTCGATTTTGAGAGTGCCTTGTTTCTTTTTTTCTTCCACAAACATTTTAATAGTTAATTCTCAATAAGCGCGTTATTGATAGCTAATTTTATTGAGACTCTAATTTCCCAAAGACTAATTTACTTTTCAGTTAACATCGATCAGAAACTTTTCAGTTAACATCGATCAGAAACTAAAGATTTTGATTTTCTACTCTTTATTTCGTTCTTTTCCTACGCATCTGAACGTCATTTGACCAACATTTGGGAGGATTTCACCCTTTCATTTTTGTCTGAAGGGCATCATTAATGGCCACATGTATATACATTAGTAGTACAGCTTTCAGAGCCCTATCACATGATTAAATTATGCATCCTACAGATAAATAGTTCCAGAGATACATACCTAAAACTTCAATTAGTACCAAAATTTGATGTTTGACCTTGAAAATCGTGACCTTAACCTTGACATATGACATTGACAAGATGTATCATGGAAGGGCACTTAGAGCCCTATAACATGCTTTAAGTATGTAGCCTAGAAATAAATTGTTACAGAGATACACATATTTATTACTGAAACTCAAACCAAAATTTGATTTTTGACCTTGGATATGGTGACCTTGACCTTGATGAAGGTCATTGACAAGATGTCCGATGGAAGAGATGTTAGTGTCCTATCACATGCATAAATTGTATACACAAGAGATAAATAGTTCCAAAGATACATACATAATACTCAAATTTGAACCAAAATTTGATGTTTGACCTTGAAAATGGTGACCTTGACCTTGACAAAGGTCAATTAAAAGATATATTCTGAAAGTACTCTCAGAGCCCTCTCATGTTTATAAATTGTGTAGGTTTGAAATAAATTGTTCAAAAGATATAGACTGCAGTATGTAATTTAGATTTACACAAAATTTAGCATAGAATGAAAAGTAAGGCTTGGTTACCATGGCAACAGACATTCCAATGATACCAAAAATGGGTTATTTTTCTTTCCCCTCATGTCAGTTATTATTTGTATGCATTAGGTTACCATTTTCCTCTATTGCCATATTTTCATAAGAGAAAATAGAATGTCACATCCCACAATTTTGCTATTTTTACATTTCAAGGTCATATTTGGTGACCTTGACCTTGAGCAAGGTCATTGATTCGAATGGAAATGATAACCCTTAGATACAACATTGTTATTCTCAAGTTTGGTTACAATACTGATAAAAGTGTAGAAATGGGACACTAAAAACCTATTTTTTGCTAAAATACAAAAAAATCACTAGTTTCCATGGAAACAGGCCATTTTGACAATGTTCGCCACCTTTCCGGCAACTTTTTTCTTCAGATTCGGAAAATTCATGAAATTTTACACAAAATACCTCAAATTTAGCTTGTTATACGGTGGGTAGGGGTAACTTCTTAAATAATGGCTTTTTTGGCCCTTGGCCGCTGGCCTATAAGGGCGGCCCGCCGAAATCCTTTGCTGCGGTGGTTTCACTTATTGCTGCGTTGGGTTCACTTATTATCGCTCATGTTGCTCATTTTCTCTCAGACGATTCGACGTAATTTCTTTTCTCGTACCGGTAACAGATGTGATTGCAGCTTTTAACATGAGTATAAGAAGCGACAGTATGTTACGAGTCTCATATGAAGAACAGGTACATCGAGATATATCAATAATTTATAAAATAAGATGACCTTGTGTTTGCAACTTAAACAGGAATAATCAAATAAATATGATGTCAATATGAATACAAAGGTGAACATAAATGGTGAAATGTGTAACAAACAAGTTGGTAAACGTCCGGATGGTACAATATAAATTGTTAATTAATGATAAATTACTCGGTTATATAAACTTCAAATATTGCTATGCCTTGCAATGTATACCTCAAGTGATGTCCGGAAGTACTATAGAATTCGGACCCGGACCGGATCTGGAGGCGGAGCTGTCCAGAGCTCAGTAGAAATATAGCATATATGCTTTGAGTTTACTTTAAATACATGGATCGTTACATATCTCGGTGTTTCTCCTTACCGATTCATAAGCATAATTTAACAATTATAGCATCGTGGATACAAAGCCTGCCTCTTCTTATCTCAGCTCATCCTTATTAAATACTCACCTTAACTCATTCCACAATTTTTATCTCCTTGTGTACGGGGATCAGGTAAAAGTACCTGATCCCCGTACACAAGGGTAGGCAAAGGCCACCATATATCCTGGGAAAATACAATTTAAAAATGATAAATTTACTAATATAGGTCCGCCCATTCACACAAAATAACGCAAATTCAGAGTGGGCTCTACGATATATCGCGTAGGATTAGTGACTGGATCATCGGCCTTGGTTACGTCTCTATCTATCAGCCTCTGGTAATTGAATAGTCAAGAGCCACAAGATCGACATATTATATTTTAACAATTTCTTGCTATCGGGTAGGGGTTTGGATGACAATATTGGTCATTTGACGAAGTCCTGATTGATCATTGATAACTTAATGTAATTGATTTTCGTGTCAATATTCATGATGATCGCATTTAAAAAAACATAACGTTTGATCAATTGATCAAATTCCACTTTGTTTTGATTAAAAGCACAATTTCCCCAATAATTCCCCAAGTAATCAAAGTACATGACCATCAATTACGATTAGTGATGAGCAAAATTTCAGGTCACGGAAAATAGTTTTATGGTCTTGTTTATATAGAGTGCACATCAATAAATTTGGAGATTGATTTGATCGAAATAACCAGAGGTTCCTGAATTTCCTTAAATAACGGTACAATCAACGACAAACTGTTCTGTGTTCCTCAAGATTCCTTGATTTCAAATTGACTGAGCACACAATTCCTTTCAAAACCAACATGCAAGGCCGATCAAAGCTTTTGGTTTTTTACATAAACTCAGCAATGTTCTAATCTGGTTCGTTGATTAGTAATCCCTTATCAGTCATAATTGGAATGACAATGTTCTTAAGGCGACTTCTAAGGCCAGTTTGAAGTTTGTTTTCATGTTTTACCTATTCGGGTTGGGCATTAATACTAGTTGTTTTGTCAGAGATGACCTCGGAACTGGCTCTTGTTTGCCAAAAAAGAACAAAAATTCACGAGGAGCCTTAAGGAGTTAAGGTATTGTTCACACGTAAGAAACGTCTGAGGTTGCTTTCTATTGCAAAGTTCTACTTTGAATGTTGAAGTTGAAACTTTAGTAATGTTATAATTGACTTCAATTTAGCATGCAATCTATTCATTATTTATAAATACCTGTAATTTTACGCCAACCTAGAGAAAATCGAATGGTTGCGTGGGGGTAAATAAAAGCCCGCCACGAATATTCTAACCACAAGTATCAATTAGAGGATTACAACCCAACGACATCAAACACATTTTCCATAACGCATATTCAAGGACATGATTCGTTTTCCATTTTGTCCTTTTTTAATCGAGAAAAATTCTTTCGGTCGCCAACTTGAAGAAATCTATGTATAGCAACGAATGTAATCAAACGGAGCTAATTGCGTTTTGTTTTCAAGGCAATGCTCATATTGTCAACATTGAAACACTTTCTCCGATTGGGGCCTCAGCCTATTATTAGATAAGAATGAAACCAAGCCAGCAGATGAGACGTTCCAATGAACAGGACGATTAATTAAAATCCACAGGATGATTATCATTAATGAGCCAATTGTCTCGGATGAGATTAAGTTGGATTCACTCCCCTGGGTGTAATCTATGCAAAAATGGTCAAAACATTTTTTTAAAAAGATTACAAAAATAAATTGGTACGCCAATCCAATAAAGTGGCATTCCTACCGCTTAAAACACTTGACTAAGACAATTTGGGAAATTCGGTAATTTTACATGCATGCAAAGACAAACTATTCTCCCCCATAAGCAATTTAATCTTTGTAGATCCCTATAACTTCACACCTGGTTTCGATTTGTACGGGGAAGCCATTCTGCGAAAGATAATAATATTATTCGTCAGGTTAAAAGATTATAATAAGTTAAAACGTAAATGTCATATTAATATCACTTTGAAGGCACGTGTCTTGTGACACATTTCGCAATACCGCGCACAATTTTGCACATAGGGTATCTATAATATATAAATCCCCGAATTCCAATATAACTTCATCCCTAAACAAGGACATAACGTCCGAAACGCGTAGTATAAATACAAAATAGGATCATTAAAACTTTTTTTTTAAAGAAAAACCACCATAACATTCATTGATAGAAGCAGGCAGTAAGAGGGATAGAATGAGAAATAGATCTAATGTTTCATTCTTAAATGGCTAGAAATTGATTGAGAGAATACAGCAAGCGAACGGAAAGTTGATTACTATATTCCTCGGCGAAAATAAATATTTACTCACAACAGTAAAGTTTAAACTTTTCCCAGTGAGTTGGATGTACGTCTGGACAGCTGGAAAGAGCGATTAAATATTGGCACATTTGACATTTCAAAACCCTTCTTATACGATTATCCACTGCTTTATTTGGTCTTATGCTATCCATCTTCAGATGAATAGCATAAGACCAAATAAAGCAGTCAGATTTTACAAGCGTCAGATTTTACAAGAGATTTTACATGTTGATTGATGTTGATGTGATCATATGATCATCCAATGCAGAACGCAGAAAAAATGGGGAGTGGGAGGAGCAGTTAGTTACCCAATAATTCGACCCACTAGAGAGCTAGGCTCTGTCCGGCAAGTGACAGGTAGACCTCTGGGATAATGAGAAGTACTGGGGGTACGGCAGGTATCATATCATCCAACTCATTAAGCATAATCCAGGCTGGCCTTCACCAAGTAGCCACATGTCCACCTTCATCCAGATATATAATCTTGGAGATAGTGGCCATACCAGGCACTCGCCAGCATGCATGTGTTCTACTGTAATCGATTTTGAAATCCGATCATATATCAAATTTTTAATGCAATGGTATTGTTGTTGGATTCTCTTCGGCCTTGGGCCTGTTGACATTATACAAGAAGTAGGTTATCCTTATATAAGTGCATATTGTACCAAACCGATGGTGAGGAATTCTCAAGCATAGGACGGAAGCGCCAACCCCAGGAGGGACCATTAGTTATACCTCAGATCTCGCCTCTCGTTCCTCAGATCTCACCTCTCGTATGACCTCGACCTTACTCCAGGGACCGCTCGGACATGACAATTCTCCCACCCACCTAGCTCCCTAGTGATATACATATTTATCATTAATCCTACATAAGGTATCTAGAACACCTTCAGCCTTCTGCTGACATAAATCTGACATAAGTCAACAACATAATGCGGAATTATATACTGAAGAACTGTGGACGCTGCCGTCAAACCCGGGATTACGTCAACTTTGTCTGTCTTTATGTTCTAATATCCACCTATGCTCAATTATTTCATCTACATATCATTTACAGATGTGAAACGTGTGAGTGCTTCTCCATGTTAAGTAAGTGTACAGATCAGGTAAAGAAATACATCTAGTGGAGTTGGAAAATACAAAACAAAGGAGACAAGGAAATGGGGAATAGTCTGAAGTTGAGTTTATTAGGGGTCCAACGTTTGGGGGGGGGGGAAGAGCCCTTTATCAAGGAATACATCAAGAAATAAATGCTGTGAAGAATAGTGGTTACTCTAATAATATGCAAATAATAAATAAATAATAATAATCTTTGGTGAGATGATATAAGTATATAACACAATTAATGGACCACTTCTAGCACTTCTGGGAACACACAGTGGCTTTAAAACGTTCCTTTTTTGAAGATTAAAGACTTATTTAATGAACTATTTATATCATATTCAAATCCTTACATTGTATGATTGTTGTATTTCTATAATTATAGAGTGAATTCTCTGAGGTGAATAATAGTTTTTATTTATATTTAAAAAGCGAACCGACATAGCCTTTTGGAATGAATGCACACATGCATATTCCCAACAATGTGAAGTATCTGAAATATAGATTTATCATTTGATTCAATTGGTTTACAACAGTGATCATTTAGAAGCAGACATGTGGCAAATGAATGTAATGACAATGCAGTTTATTTAGTTGATATTTGGTTCAGTCAACACCGTCTTCTGTTGACTAAACAACACCGATTTGGTGGCATCAATATTGATGCCATTGGTAAAACATTTCAAATATTTGCTCAGCTCTATATCGATATTTGGGCGATTAGAAGAGGTAAAGATGTGTTTCTTGCTGACAGCGAGAAGGTTAACGTTATACGCATGGTTCATTGTCCGAGTTATATCAACATAAACAACGAGCGATTCGTTATTGCTTGGTTATTGCCTTGGCATGCTTGCAACATTACAATTTCAAACCGTACTCGCATAATAGCTCGCACAACATTATTGTAAATGTTCATATACGGGTCAGATCTTTAGAAAATGTACAATTCGCCTTCACCAATCCTCTCAAATAACCCACATTTAAGAGAAAAATGAGTTTCAAAATGCAGTTTAACATAACAGAACTGATACTTTAAATCAATGCGATCCCAAATGTACTGAGATATACCCGGTATTCATAATATTTCAGCCTAATTTAGCAGAATTTACTAAATGTGAAGAGCTGCCAATTGTACATTTTCTGAAAATCTGACCCATACATGTATCGCACTTAGTACTATAGAAGCCGTCCCGAGAGGGGTTTAGTAATACCTTAATTACCTCAATCCAGGTGGTGCATATTTCTTGGTGGGTAAAGTTACTATGATTACGATATCTCCAGGTGATATGTTAGCCTAACACGTCTTTTAGAATGCCATATCATACACTTTCCTTGATCTAAAGATTAGTATTTAGGCAAGAGCTATTTTTGAATCCTTACATCAAAATATATTGGATATTTATTATAAACAAGATATCACATATATATGCGAAGTTCATACGGAAACACTATTTTAACTGGCATGGCAATTTAGGACTTCGGAATTTTATATTAAGGAAAAGGTTCTTTATTGGCTTTCTTTTACAGTGTTTTACCAAATTACTAAAGAACCTTTTCCTTCCCAGATACTGCAATATGACACTTTCACACCTTTACATGCTTCTCCACTGTATTTTAGTCCTCTCTTTCCGCATGTCCTTCTAGAATCCCAAGTGGCTTGGCAGTATTAAATTATCTAGTAATTGCCGCAGTGGAGAGCCTATTTTACTTTCAATAAAGACTGCATTTCTATGTAATATCAATTAAGCATTCGAGCTTCCCTCACCCCTCATTAGCTTTTATTTAGAAATTATTAAATGGATTTCAGCTGCAGTTATAGTCCTAGGTGTGACGTAATTGCAAGTTGGGTGGGATGGAACGGTTGTGAATATTGAATCAATTTGAGATAATTATGTAAGCAAGTAGCATTGAAACAATAGTTCAAGATCGAGATAAAGAAACTAACAATGCGTCTCAAGTGTAGACTTATGGGTCTCACTTGTTCCCTTCAAAACAATATTATCAGTATGTCAAGGCTAAATACGATTGTGAAAAGTATTATCCCCAGTTTAAGGGGATGTTTACAAAAATTACCCAACTGTATTGATCAACACGTATAGGACTTGCACAAGTCCTCACAACACAATCCTCCATGTTCTACAGTATAGGCCTAATGCCGATATCGGCATTTATTCCTTTCTTCCATTTTAAGACTTAAATGCTTTACGAAAGAGCAGGAATCAAATTGGAGTTACACACGCTTGGAAACGTGACTAAATAGTGATAGAATCGATAGCAAAGCTGCTTGATACCTATCTAATTATAGAACGAAGAGCCGGATAAGCTTAGTCTTCCCTCTTGTCTATGTTGATGATATGTTAGTGCTTTTAGAAATGTGTGTTTTTAATCGGCATTATGTGTCTAGTTGCTTTGGGAACTAACACAGCATCCAAATTCAACCAAACAGCTTTGCGAAATTCGCGTAGAAAGGAGGGGGAGGGAGGTTATGCATTGCAAAATTGTTTACCAAGGCGATAATCAACCTTATCTTTATTTTGCAAGAAGATATCAGTCTTTCCTGATAAAGGGGCTTTTGTGTTCGTAGAAAAAGATAGCACACCTCTAAGAAATAGGTACTCAATTTGTTTTCTTGCGCACAATATTTCATTCAAGCAAAATCGTGTGCATCACAATCATTTGAAAGACTAGTGAGTGGTGTAGAGGTTTGAATTGAATTGAAGAATAGCACCTAATCAAACTGTAAACGTTTGCCACTGACTTCCCTTAAAGTAACTAAGCTCTATCAATATATGGAATAAATCCCAGCAGAGCTCGTGATCGTTTAAAGTTCTATTTTGATGTTGGCCCCTATATTGAAATTGAGGACAGATCTATTCATATCAATAGTAGACCTCCGACGTACGAAGAATGACGTCACAACATCTGAATATAATATGGGAAATATATCTTTGTTAAGTGGATGATTAGCTATCTGCACCGAATACTGCTGTACGGTTTTCCATTTATGATTCTGATTCTTATGAAGACAGTACACACTAACCTTTTCCCAATTTTAACCTTGACATTTTGCGTTTTGAGGCCGACCACACAGTAACACGTAATATGGAAGTGGATATGTGGATGAAGCCATATGGTTCTGAGGCATGGTAAACCGAGTCTCCATATTTTCTCCCTCTGATAATAACAACGTGATACATCTTTAGATAGTTTCCTGTTGCAGATGATTCGCTCCTGATTAAAAGAAAATAACTCACACGGAGGCATATCTCTGATTAGGAACCATATCGTGTTAAATACAGTAGCAGTCTGTTGCAGAAGTATAATGTATGTTCTTCGTTATTGCCATAGGAATGGGATGACACAAAACAAATCAACTTCTAAAAGGAATCGTTTTTTTACCGTAGCGAGGTTGAACAGACCGTCGCCAAGTGAGGGTTCCAACCCTCATTACGTGGTAGCAGTATTGAAGGGAGAAGAGGTTGTTTAGACTCGGCTCATATATATTCTAAAAGGAATGTGTTGTTTATCAGTTTGCCTGAGACAATTACACATATAAAATGATATGAGTGAAAATACAGTTCATGAGAAAAATTAAAACCGCCATCTAACACTAAACTTGCCTAACAAGGCCCTAAAGTAATTCTATGTTACTGACATACATCCTTATATCGTTCATTTGTAAACCAGCAAGTGCTATATATGTATGTGTAGCACTTTTCAGTAAACGCATGGGAAATCAAAGCCATGTTTCACATTCATCATGTTTTGACTGATATGAAGAATAAAGGGACCTGACAGAACGGGTGGAGATATTTCATCCATGGCATGGTACATAGTTATGCCTGTTCAGACAGTATTGCATGCATGCGTGTGGGACAGACTTCCATTTCAATTAAGAAAACATATCACCCGTAGCACGATGGGGGTTATAATTTTGGCTTCACCACTGCCGAAAGGCCAGTGACTAGTAGCTTAAATGGTATCAAATGCAACAATTGCATTGCATGCTGAATTCTGAATCATAGAGTATCAGTTGCGTGTGCAGGGTACAAAGCTTGAGAAGAAAGCAAATTTGTCTGCTGTTGACAGATAACTCTAAAGGCACGTCATAGCAATTCACCAGAATTTGGATTTATTGAAGATTTCTGATGGGATTTTGAACATTTTGAGCTTATTGTTTTATTCAGCTGCATGACAGGGAGAAGGGCTGTTGTTTGTTTGTCATACCTTTATTGGCAAATGCCCTGTCAGCGAGTCTATTCTCCCCAGTAGTGGGAGGTTTTCAGACTCTGCTAGACACGGTGGTGGTTTTAACATAACAATAAGGAAACAATCTACCATTAAGCCAACGTCTTGATGGCAGTCCTTATTTTACTGATGGTTAAATTTCGTTTACTAAATGAATACAAAATTATTGAAAGTAGAATAGGGAGACATTACAAGCAGATCCATCTCAGACAGGTGAAATAATGGAGAAGATTATAATATTAGGGCCCTAGTATTGGACAAACAGCATACATCTTTTCCGATCAATCGATTCTGTCCCCTTTTATATATCTTCCTCTAGCCTGCTTTTCTTCTGGCTTTTCCAACGTTTCTTGTGTTCATATATCAAAAGCCTGCTGCCTTGCTTCCATGCCAGCAGCTTTCATGTCAAACTGTTTTATAAGCATCATTTTCGATACACCTTCTCCTTCCAAGGGCTCGCCTAGTTAGTTTGCTGCAAAGCAGTTTATAGTCGTTCTCCAATAGATTGTAAGACCCCAGAGATTCATTCCATTCGTGCGACCAGGGCCCTGTTTTAAGAGTTGGTCTTTGGAACCTAATTTGGAGTGTTTCCTTAATACTTCAAATATGCGCAGTCCTAGGCATTAGGATAAGAGCTCCGCTACCCCACTGGAATTCCCCAGGAGTATTGATATACTACTTTTGTGCCACAATTGTGCCTCACTCACTTAAGACCAGTTTAAGACCAGTTTAGGATAGGCCTTGCGACCAAGTTATATGACCTACACAGTTTCTTCAGTAGCAAGGCCCAGAAACGGCTTGCGAGCGAAGATGTGATTACAAGAATATAAAAATAGGTAGATATTCCTGCAATCGAATCGGATTTATTGTTTTATGTTTTAGCAAGGAAAGTCAATATATTGTGCAATAGACAGGTGAGAAAATATATATTTCCAAAATAAGGACCTATTAATTATGTTCTTATATTGTAAAGCATTTGTAGCAGTGTGCAAGATTAGAAATGACATTCATAGCAGAGATAATAATTCTCTTCATATTATACCTAAGTTATTATGGCCATTTTTCTCGATACATCTTCATTCATGGTAGGCATAACTGATAACTGATGAACTAGATAAGAGGGTAGGTTCAGGCTACTAGGATTCATCCAAGTGACACTCGATGCTATCAATACTATACATACATCATTATTATAAGAAAATGTAGTGAACTCGGTTCGGGACTCTTAGCTTAGGAATAAAACGGAACAAGATTTACTCTCATACTCTGGTTTTATTACCTCACAACCTTAGACCAACCCTTTCTGGACCAGCCAGAAAGGGAACATATACAATAGGAAATAGTATAAACAAGGTGTGGAGAATATCGATATCACAGATATTCTTATAAAAGCGAAGTTAAGAATAAGTAAAACCAGAGATTGGGTACGAACACATAAAGGAACATTTGCATAGCATAAAATGACAATATACAAGGAAAAGACACAATATAAAGTGATGAATACAAATAATAGTAAATAAGCTACAGACCACTCTTCCAGGGTCTGTGCTTCGGATAGATCCGAGAGCCCTTGACTGCCCTCTGGCGTCAGTCCGAAAGGACTGGAATCAACCAGCGGACAGTCTCGGACTCCCGGACTGCACTATTCCGGAACCCATAAAACACACGACCACTACAATACCCCCTCTTTCTTTTAAAGAGTTTAAAACATTGTTTAAAAATCGGGTAATAGAACAATAAAGCATATGAAAAGAGGAAAAATAATACAAATCACCACGAGTAAACACAAAAGTCACTCAACACAATAATAAAAGATCATAGACAAGTACAAGCAGGAGCATTTAGTGTCCTCACTACTGATACAAGTGGAAAGATAAAAAATGATCCGTGTAAATGGCGAAAAAGTAAAAAAAATTCCTCCGGCTCTCTGTGAGAAAAAAATAAATCTCACTACTACATTCTGTAGTATAACAAATAAGAGAGAAAAGTTCATTACTTCATTACTTTAGTTCCAGTGGTTAATATCCGTGGGTAGTCCGATTCATCTTTGTGTCAATCCGAGTGCGTCCGTATCCATTTCCAAGTCCATAAATCAGTCCAGTCATCATCATCCACACAGGTCGTTCCATTCTGAGTCCGAGCATCATTCGTGGGCGATCCGTGTTGTCGTCTGGTCCGTCCTATGGTCATCCTCCTTCACTGGCGATGAGGGTCCTTCTCGTCGTCCTGCTCCATGTCCATGTCGGCATCATCCTCCACGTCACTGTGGCCAGTTTTGGTTCCAGGAGTGGGGGGTGCCTGCATACCAGAGCCGGGCGACGACTTTAGAGGGGAGATCACTTTCTCGGGTCCAAACAATTGGTGGATTCCGAGATCTGATGCTCCCACTCCTCCCTGTCCCAGACCGCTTCCCTCTAGCCAAGTCCGGGCCCTGCTCTGTGAGCGTTGTCGGGGCGCGGACCTCTGCGTTTGCTGCTGCCTTGCAGCTTGAGCTGCGGATCCAGCAGCAGCAGCGGGAACCGTCCGAGAAGTCTCGGGGGACACAATCATCCGAAAGGGGGATGCTGAAGGATGGCTAGGTGTTTTAACACCCATCTGGGCCATCTGGGGGAGTTTCCCGATCTGTCCCAACAACTGTGATAGTACATCCAGTTGGAGGGCATTGACCTGGATCGCCCCAGCCTGACCACCATCCACATGTAGAGTGGGGGCAGATGGATCTGTGACTCCCACACTCTCTGTTGGGTCCTGCTCCGGCGGAGAACTGGACTCCGCGGACTCCAACCTTGACCTCAGCCGCGCGTTAGCCTCCATCAAATCGCGGATTTGATTGTCCTTCTGGGCTAGGGACGCGCGCTGGGTCTTGATGATGACCGCCTGTTGGTTGTTCTCCTCTCGGAGGTTGGCGACCTCATCAATCCTACTCTCCACAGTCTCCAAACGTTGAAGGGGCGTGGTCAACGAAGCAATTGACCGACGTACCCCCTCGCTTAGAGCTATGGCTGCCTTCTCTAGATCCGTCAGGGCAGCTTCGACGTTAACGTCAACTGCCCGGACCAGTTCTTGGGTGTCATGGCGAGAAGGCAGATCTTCCTTGGCTTGCTCCACCCATTGCTGGGTTTTGCGGCCCTTCTTGGTGATGGGTGCCTCCGGATGGCTCGAAGACTGTCGTTTGTGCGTCTTCTTGGAGGTCTTTTTGTCCGAAGCGGGCCTACTTCCGGACTCAGGGGCAACGCTGCTGGAAGCAGAGCTCACCGATACCGAGTCTTGCTGTCCAGTTGCGGGTTTGCTAAGCCCAGAACTGGAGGAAGAAGAGGCTTTCCTAGCTTCGGCCTTCTCTGCAGCCTTTAGCCGGGTCTGGACTGCAGCCTGTGCCTTTCTTAAGACCTTCAGGTGATTGAAGGACAAGTACACCATCTTGTAAAAGAGAGGATTCTCTTTTGTTCCGGCGGTTACTGTGTCCTTCACCATGCGGGCCTGGGCCTTCTCCCGACTGAGGTTGTGCTGTCTCACCTCACCATTCATCAAGTGCTGGATAAGCTCACCCTTCCGATCCAGGACCTGTGCACAGCTAGTGTACGGGCAAGTCCAGGCTTGACGGAGGGGGGCGTGGCACTCGCACAAATGGCGAAAGAACCTCTCTCGGGTGGTGTAAATTTTTACACCCACATCTCGGAAACCAGTGTACCGACACACCAAGAAGGGGCAACGGTGTCCTGGCTTCCAGAGCATAGGGGACATCTTGAGCTTTCCCAAGGTGCCCTCATCCAAGCTGTCCTCCTGCAACAGCTCGGGCCAGATCTCGGACTCATAGCGTTTCATTGTCCCGGGGAAATCAACGTCGTCTGAGTCTGATTCCGGACCATCAGAAGGAAACCGGAATCCTGGCTTGTCCGAACCAGGGTTGATGGGTGCTGTATTGTCGGGCTTATCCATTACAGCCTTGAAGTGCTCTAGACTTCCCCCGATTTCACCAACCCTAGCTCTCCACACAGACATCCGAGCTTTGTGGACCCTTCTCACCTTCTTAAAGGACAGCTTCGGATTCTGCTTCTGTTTCTTGGAAGAGGTGGTCCCAGCAGAAACAGAACTGGTGCTTGGTTGTGGCACCGCGCTCTTGCTTCTCTTCTCCTCTTCCGACCTACTTGACCCGCCTCGGGTCATGGATGCGGATCCCGATTTGCCACCGACAGGGTATCTGCGACTTCGGGATCTGCCCCGGGATTCCATGTCCTCATCGTCAGCCTTTTTAGGGCTCGATGGAGACTGGGATCCATCCTCACTTTTCCGGGGTGCTGACTGCTTCCTCAGAGAGCGGCGTAGGACATCAGGGTCGACAACAGTCTCCCCTTTGTCCCTCGGACTTGCCTCAGCTACGGGTTTGGCCTTCACCCGAAGCTTCGGCTCCTCCTTCACCACTTCCTCGGAAGCTTCAGTTTCCATGGCTTCGGACTCAGAACGGTCGTGTCCTTCGTCCTCCACCACTTCACTGACTTCGGCTGCTAACCTCATCAGATTATCAGCCCCCTCCTCGAGCAACAACTGCTGCTCCTCCGCCTCTGTCATGGCAGGGAGCTCAGTTTCGATGCCCTCGGCCATCAATCTTTCCGCCTCGGCCAACTCCTTCTCGACTTGCTCAGCCATAGCCTTCTCCATCTTCGATTACTTTGCTAGAAAAGGAATACAAACAAAGCATTTTAATGACAAGACTTCATGGAATAACAAAGCCCGATTTCTGAGCCTTGTCCATTCTCGGACTGAACTTCGGATGGCCCTTCGGATCCGAACTGTGCTGTCAGTCCCCCACTCTTTTAGCGTGGGTCGATCCGAACTAGGTTTCTAGCGAGCCAACACACCGTTGCCACATCTCCCACCAATCCGGAAGGGTTAATTACGTCCAAACATCATAATGGAATAAGTTAACAGGGCATGATGGTTCACTTCTATGCTAGAGAACAACATACAACACGCATACCCGTAGCTAGCATTTCTAACAGTGTGTATATCAAAATGGACGTAGCGGTACCAGGCACCAGCCCGCCAAAGTATAGAAATGCCAATCGGCAACAAAATACAGGGTACCATACGTTCAAATCTCTAGACATCTTACACTCATACAAGATCAACAACATGACAAGTCCTTTATGTACATCATCGCTTGATAAACTTACTGTACGGTTGGTGAAAGTCTGTCGGTTGCTTACTCATACGAGTTCCGGAAGCAGAATGGCAAAGGGTAGAACACTCTCGCCGCACCTGGTGCAACGCTAGTACTCCAACCCGACACCGCGACGGTAGCGCGAACGCTTCCCGCGCTCCTTCTCCGAGCACGCTCACATAGCATGATTGGGTGCTAATCCAATAGCTATTCTGATCTGCCTGTTGAGACATGACAGGCCCTTTGTTAATCTCCACTTTCTTTGCCATCAGGATAGGTTTAATTGCTACATTCTATCTGCTATAAATAGATTCCGATCTTACAGCAAGTTCCAGGTCTCATTGACCCGCAGTGCAAGCCTAGATCATGTCAATACCTATCGTTCAAACAAATACTTATTAAGACAAAGATTCGTCTCCCAGTCACAATAGAAATGAATCCATTACGCCGGTAGGGGACACAGCAGCAATTCTCCGGTCTACTGCCAGTCGGACTTCTCGTTGTGTACTTTTTTATTGAGCCAAAATCAGTTCGGTAATTTTAACTCATTTGATACCATATTCTATTTGATTTGCAACCGAACTGGGGCATTGCGCGTGCGCTTAGCCCTTGTCAGAGCTGGGGAAGGATTACTAGTATCCGGACCCGGATTATTTCTTGTCCGTCTACCACCCGGTAAGATTGGTGGAACAGCAGCGCCTGGTAACTTCCTAGGCCTCCCAACTCTTTTCTTCGGAGTTGTTGGAGCTTCGGGTTTATCCGGCACTACTGTTTTCCTAGGTCTTCCCGGTTTCCTTCTAGCCCTCGTCTTTTTCTTCCCCTGAATAACAGGTTGAGGCACTGCTGCATTCTTTTTCAATTTGCCTCGGCCTTTCTCTGTCACAGGAGGAGGAATAGTTGACACAGGAGCTGTAGTTTTTACAGTATCCGCTCTCTTTGTCTTCCTACCCCTCTTTCGGACGGGCTTCTCTTGTCCTGCTGGTTTAACTTTTCGGGGCCTGCCTCTCGGCTTGGCCCCTATAGTTATTTTAGCTTTTGCCGCAGGAACTATACAATCTTTCCCAGCTACTACTTTCCCATCGATAAGTCGGAGAATATCTCTACCTGTTTTAGCCTGCTTCTGGAATTCGGACGCCCGATGCAGGTTCGCTGCCTGTATGGGTCCATTTTCGTCAAAGGCTGGCTTCAAGTAGTCTATATGATATCTCATCAGACCTTCCGAGGTTTCTAATTCACAGGTGGTACCTCCTATGAATCTTTTGATGACATAAGGCCCATCCCATTTGGGTCCGATCTTTTTAGAGGCCTTTGGGGGACAGAATCGGTATACTACCTCCCCCACTTGGAATCTCGGAGGACGAGAACGTTTGTCATAATCCCTTTTCTGATGGACTGCAGAAATTCCGAGATTATTTCTCACGTACTGGTGCCCCTTTCTCATACACTGTCTCAAGTGCTCCACATATCCCACTTTGCATGGGAAATCCAGTTCTCCTGGTGTCACACCATAGACTAAATCCATTGGTGCCACCAGCTCTGTCCCGAAGACTACAGAATTCGGAGTACAGAGTGTACTGGCATGTACCGTGGCCCGATAAGCATGAGCAATACAGGGCGCTAATATATCCCAGTTATCTTCAGTTCCATCTGTTAGACATGACAATTGTTCCACGAGGACACGATTGAGTCTCTCGCTTTGACCATTGCTCATGGGTCTGTAGGGAAGAGTAATTAATTTCTCCACCCCCAACATTTCTAACAAGGATCTTAAGAGCAGAGACCTAAACTCGGGAGCTCCATCGGTTTGCAAAGCAACAGGGCACCCGAATCGTAGGATCCATTCTCTGAAGAGTACATCTGCACAACTCTCTGCAGTGTGATCTGCCATGGGGTAGGCTTCGGCCCATTTCGAAAAATGATCCGTTACCACCATGATATAATTGTTTCCCCTGGGAGTTGTCCGAAGAGGTCCCAAGATGTCCAATCCTATCCGATTCCACCTATCCCCATGTTTTTCTTTCTTAAGGAGGGAAGTCCCTCCCCCTTGTCTGGATTTCCTCATACTACATTCCGGACAGGCCCGGATCCATCGTTTCAAATCGTACCTCATCCCTGGCCAGTAATATTTCATTTTAGCTGACCAAGAATTTTTAAATGTACCGAAATGACCCGAGATCTTCGGACCATGCATCCCCTGGAATATTTCCTTTCTCAAAGAGGCAGGAATGAGTTTCCTCCAATACTTCCTTCCTGTGGCTAGTCTTGTCCAACCCAGACATAGCACACCCTCTCTCATTTCCATATTACCCAGATGCTGGACAAATGTACGGAATTCATTGGATTCTCCAGCTAGATCTTCTCTGCTAGGGACATCCTCTGTACCCGCAACAATAGCCAGTAATCTTTTGATGAGTGGATCTTCCTGCTGAGCCTCCCGCAACACTTGCTCCTGTGTGCCTAAAGCCACAGTAGTGGGGGCAGCCACAGCATCATGAATACCACAATCCGAGCAATCTAGTCTTCCACATTTCCGAGTGGGAAGTCGTGATAACGCGTCAGCATTTTCATGCTTCTTTCCAGCACGATGGACAATCATATTCTGATCCAGACCATACTCTTGCAGCGTCAATAACCACCGCGCGAGCATATCAGTTGGATCCTTAAAGTTTAGCAACCAACGTAAGGATGCATGATCTGTCCGAACCACAAAGTTCCGATTTCCCAATAGGTAATGTCGAAACTTTTTCAGATAGGTCAGAACGGCTAAGAGCTCGCGTTTGGTAGCACAATAATTCTTCTGTGATTTAGAAAAACTATTGCTAGCATAGCTCAATACCACTTCTCTCCCATCCTGGATCTGAGACAAGATCCCAGCCATCCCGAAACCGCTAGCATCCGTGTCCAGAATGAAGTCTCCCACTTTCCGGGGAAATCCCAACACTGGAGAAGTTACTAGGGCTTCTTTCAGCTTGCTAAAGGCATCGTCACACCGTGGCGTCCACACTATAGGCTTGCTATAGCGCTTCTCTTTCCCTGCCGCGGTCACTACATCCTGCAGAGGGGCTGCTATTATTCCGAAATCCTTTTGAAATTCTCGGTAATAAGAAGCAAAACCAAGGAATTGCCTCACCTCTCTGGCGTTCTTGGGAATAGGCCAGTCCTTGACCTTTTGTACCTTCTTCGGATCAGCTTGAATGCCATCCGGAGATACAATTCTTCCCAAATATTCCACTCTTTGCCGAAAGAAATCACATTTCTTCGGTTTTAGTTTTAGACCATAGTCTCGGATTCGGTCTAGGACGAGTCTGAGGTTACTTTGACACTGCTCATAAGTCTCTCCGAAAACCACAATATCGTCCAAATAGACCAGACAGGACTTCCATCTGAGTCCGTCTAACATCTGATCCATCATGCGTTGGAAAGTAGCCGGGGCATTACACAATCCGAAAGCCATAACTTTGAATTGGAATAAGCCCACAGTGGACAGAAAAGCAGTTTTGTGTTTACTTTCCTCATCCATGGCTACCTGCCAATATCCACTCTCTAGATCTAGGGTGCAGAACCACTTGTTTCCTCCAAGGGCTTCTACACACTCATCTATCCGAGGTAATGGAAAACTATCTTTTATGGTCACTGCATTTAGCTGACGATAGTCGACACAAAACCTCTGGGTCCCATCTTTCTTGGCCACCATAACTATAGGAGCACCCCAAGGACTGCTGCTATGTTCGATCCGGCCTTCTTTGTACATTTTCCAGATCTCTGCTTCGGCCTTGTCTCTCTTTGCCACTGGTATCCGACGATACGCTTGCTTAATAGGGGCTGCGTCACCCGTATTAATAGCGTGTCGGACTTTATGTGTACATCCCAGTAGTTTCCCGGATCCTGGGATGGAGAAACAGTCCTGATATTCTTTCAGTAGATCTGTTGCACTTTTAATTTCTTTTTGATCCCGCAGGTCTGAGTCCGATATTAACTTAGCCAGCGGACACACAGTGGGGGGCATTTTCTCGGGCATTTCAGGTGAGATCAAATCATCATCCGCCACAGGTGATTCCATAACCTGTATTGAATTGATGATTACCTCTTCGATCACACCGTCATCCTCTTCCCCAGACATGACTGAATCTTGTGAAAGTAAAGTCACACTATACAATCTGCCTACCATTCTTCTCTTTCCGAGCTTAATAGCTCGCCCGGACGGATTACTAAATGCCACCACAGCCGGTTTCCCGTCACCTGATACGTATGTATTCAAGCTTCCCAAGGCATAATCACTTAGTAATTTTTGGTCTGGCTCGAACATCAATCCATCCGATGTGTCTGAGCCACCGTGAATGTTTAATTCGGCCAGAGTCACTTTGCCGGGTACAAGGGTTACACCTCTTTTGAGTGTCACCTCGATACCTGCAAGTGAATTTCCGACCTGCACCGCCTTCACGGAGGACTTTTCTTTACTACTACCTTGTCTCTTCCAGAGTTTACAACTCACGGAATGACCGTAGTTATCCAAGTAAAGTAATCCTGACCAATCAAGACTACATCGATGCACATAATAAAAATCTGCACCGAGTATCCCATCCTCAGGGCCTTGTAAACCACTGACAACGAGACATGTAATCATATAGGTCCGTCCACCTATATTCCACGGACATAGCACGCTACCATAAGTGCTAATAGGTGTTCCATCTCCCATCGCACACACCGTTCGGACCGGCATCATTGGCGGTGGATGTGGAAGGGAATCATAGAACTTCTTAGTGATCAAACTGGTAGTAGCACCAGGATCAACCAAAAAGAATCCACTCATCCCACCTACCATCACTGGGGCATACCATCTCTCCCGAACTAATAACTTAGACGGGATCTCCAGAGTTTCCTTCCGTAGCACAGAAACCTTCTGAATCTTGGCAGGTTTATTACGGTTCTTCTTGACCATTAAAATCTGCCCTTCCTCAGCTTGGAATCCGGATTCCCCCCATCGTATATTAGGGTCATCCTCCGGACTTCTCAAAGGAGTACAGACCTTTGAAAGAGCTTTACCGTCCGGCAACGATCTAGATTCTCCACCTTTCGACTCGGATTCGTCCACACTTGGGATTCCTCCGAGCGTACTAAGCGGTGCCTGGGTTTTACTCCCGATCTCTACACTACTTTCATACTCCTCTCGGATTGCGGTATTATGAAGCGCCTTGCCGTCGACCCTCACTACGCTTCTCATGAGGGCCCCTTCTAGTTTTCCGAATTTCCTGCTTTGGCTGTCCTTGCTTCGGATTCTGCAAGGAGTTTGAACAGCCCCTTCTTCTTTGAACATTCAGAGATTCTATGTCCAAATTCACCACAGAAGTAGCAGGGTTTAGTTTTCGGAAACTCTTTCTTCCCCCTATACCCAGACCTCTCATAATAAGATGTTTTCGGGGCATCCGGGGTTGGTTTCTTGTGAGCCTGCCATGACTGAATGGCCTGTACAATTGCGCCAATGCCAGAGTCTTCTTCTTCTGACTCCACTTTATCACTGGCGTGCAATGCCTCAGTAATCTGGGCAATGACAGACTTCTTCGGGGTCTTGCTCTTATGCCCTCCACCAGCTTCAGGCGGTCCGAAAAAGTCCGGCGCTGAACTAGCGGTAGTGTTCTGTATGGATACAGTATTCACAGCATCCAAATCAGCTCCCTCGAACACCTCGGACCAATGGACGGCCTGTTCCAAGTCATAAGGTTCCTGGAGTCGTATCCACCAAGCTTCCTTGGCGTTGGATAGGCCATCTAGATATACCTTCAAACACAATGTGCGTCCGGTATAGTCTATTACATTGCCGAAGGCAATTCGGGCTTTCTTCACAACTTCATTTGCGAAGTTGCGACTAGTCTGATTCATTGTTTGTCGCGCAGCATAGAAGATGGCCTCCTTCTTCCGGGAGTTGTGTTCCCCGAAATTTGCCTCCATATGCTGGACAAACTCTGGGAGTTTCAGTCCAGGGGGTAACTCCCCCAGCTCCTGAACTTGGCGGCGGCAGGTACACTTCAGAAACATCAAGAAAATATCGTCTGACCAATTCTGAGCTTCTGCCATCACCCTCATCTCTCCCAGATGAATGCTCCAACTGTCTTTGGAAGAATCCCATTGCTTCAAGAAAGACATCTTCGGGACATGACTTGCCGCTTCATGCATGTACTCATAATGAAATGAGCTTGCAGCTGGCTCGGGCCCGTCATATCTTAATCCTTGTGTCAAGGATTTATCTTTGAATGAGTATGTTTCTCTCCTCATTGTTGTACTATGAGCCACAGGAACATAACTCCGCGAGGAATCAGCACCTGCACTACCAACAACATTATGACGGACATAGGTTCCATCCGTGACATGTCCACCCGGATAACCAATAGTGTTATCCGCCAGTTTCTTAATGGTGGAGATGCCAGCTCCTATGCCCGGTCTACCCGCTGTACCAGTGGGTGGGGTGACTACTCCCTGGTTTGGTGAGGAAGTTTGGGGAATTTCCGGGGTCATAATCTGGACCTTCTTTTCGGCTCCCCTAACGAAGGAAGCAGGAGTCCTAAGTACATAAGACTCCCCCTGTCCTTCATTCCTCACATTGCCAGTTTCTTCGGGTGCTGGATTCTCTATCGGGGACTCGGGTCCCGTGCCCGTCCCCAATCCGAAAATAGCAGCCACTTGCTCTAACGTTGGCTGTGCCTTTGGAGATTCTGTTGTCTGATCTGCCTGATTTATTAATCTGGACAAATCATCGACTCTAGAAGCTTCGGCCCGGAGTTTTTCGTTTTCAGCCATTAACCTGGCTGTTGAACGATCACTCCTCTCAGCATAATCTTGTAGAGTTCTCTGGAGCTCTGCATTCTGATCTTCCAACATCACCACTTGGTTTCTCTGGCCCAAGCTGAACTTGTGCGCCCGCTCATAGGCTTTGCGCCAAGCCTCTACCTGAGACTGCAGAGGTGGAGTAGACTCTTTCCTCTGTGGGGAGCCCTCATCCGTATCGTCCGAAAAAAATCTTTCGCGAGGATCGCGGAATGCCCAAACATCTTGTGTAATTTTCTTTGTGCTTGGACTCGGTCTAGGCACCGCGGTTCGGACCTTCGGTACAGCACCTGTACCTCTACCTCTGCCTCTGCCCGCACCTCCAGTCGCCCCGGCCGACTGTTCCGTCTGACTCGCTCTATTTAGGTCTGACATTTCTACCGACCTCTTTCTCTTTTTTTTATTTCATAGAATTCTACCTGGATGGATCCGAACACTTTTCAGGCTTTTTGAAAAGCTAACTTCTGGTTGTGGCTAAGAACTGGTCATGGCACCAATTGTAGTGAACTCGGTTCGGGACTCTTAGCTTAGGAATAAAACGGAACAAGATTTACTCTCATACTCTGGTTTTATTACCTCACAACCTTAGACCAACCCTTTCTGGACCAGCCAGAAAGGGAACATATACAATAGGAAATAGTATAAACAAGGTGTGGAGAATATCGATATCACAGATATTCTTATAAAAGCGAAGTTAAGAATAAGTAAAACCAGAGATTGGGTACGAACACATAAAGGAACATTTGCATAGCATAAAATGACAATATACAAGGAAAAGACACAATATAAAGTGATGAATACAAATAATAGTAAATAAGCTACAGACCACTCTTCCAGGGTCTGTGCTTCGGATAGATCCGAGAGCCCTTGACTGCCCTCTGGCGTCAGTCCAAAAGGACTGGAATCAACCAGCGGACAGTCTCGGACTCCCGGACTGCACTATTCCGGAACCCATAAAACACACGACCACTACAAAAATATAGATTGATGAATATAATTATGAATGATATTGTATCATGGTCTGGAATCTTTGACCAATCGCAATGAAGGTCAATCAATCAATCAACCAATCAATCAATAGGATTGTATTGGCCAATGTAGTTGCTTGGCCAAAATCATTTTGGTGTCAATTACATATAATATAGTTTTGGAATTGCAACGGCATCTTTCTCCCATTTAGTTTTTCCGATTGTTTGGACCGGAATAATAACCATGCAGTGCCTTGCCATTATGCTGGTTTTATGGACGTTGCTGTAAATGCATTTTGAAATAAATGTATTTAATGATGCAGACAAATGGCCATTAAAGTGCACGCAAATTTCGATAACATTGCTATCAATATCGTTATACACACAATCGACTTTAGTTAATGCCCCATTGGATGCACTCTACACCAAACATTGACAATAACAAAATCGACAGTGAAGGTAAAGTCCATTGCGCTCCAAATACGAATATACGAGATAGGATACAGAAATATTTGACAAGCAGACTTGGGACATCAAAGTTTTATTCATAAAAGTTTTGTTTATCTTCATATGAAAGTGATAAATTTAATATTTAAATAAACCGATCCAAAACGTTGGAATAAAAAGATACATCACCATTACTATAAAATAAATCTTAAAAAATACCGAATTGCTCGACTTATAGTTTTGGTGTTATTAGACTATAAATCATAATAAATAAGTGAATGAATATTAAATGAATTGAATAAAATTGAATGATTAATTGAGTGAAATGATTAAATTTATAAAGATAATGCAGATGAGCGTCAGTGAATGTGAAAAATAGTTGTAGGTGGGTGGGTAAAAATGTATGTAGTAGGTCCGGCATGGTAGATAGACGGCAGAGACTGAAGTGATGGTTTGAGAGAAGGGAAGGGAGTGGTATGATGTGTACTTATAAATAGGACTGACTGTTTGTTAGTAGGGGTTGTGGGGGAGGGGGGGGGGGGCTGAAAATGCCAACGCAAAGCTACAAGCCATGCTACCAAAATGATTTGCAACAATGGCGATTAACCTTCGAGCACTGAAGCAGACTTGGGGAACACAATTTTACTTGTATTATATCATTGATTTTTAAATTCAATATAAGCATTTGAATTCATCCATTATAAGCAGTTAAATTTATCCAATATAAGCATTTGAATTCATCCATTATAAGTAGTTAAATTCATCTAAAATAAGCAATTAAATTGACCCTATTTACAGCTATATTCATCCAAAATAAGTAGTACAATTTATCAAATATTTATTATTAAACTTTAAGTTTATCAAATATAAGCAGTTAAATTGGTCAAATATAAGTATATTAATGCAAAATGTAACCTCTTTAAAAACAGTATATAATCCCATCAAACAGTATACAACTATATTCAATATTGTGATTAGATGCATTCAGCCTGAACTGCGCAATAACCAAATAACTACTACAGAGGTATAAGTTTATAAAGGTCCGAACATAACGAATCAATCAAAGTCAAAGCCTTTAGGGGTTAGTCAAACGGACCTAAAAGTGGCGCATACATAGATAGATCAAAGAAAGTGTCTGGGTCTTGGCCTTTCACTTTCTGCCAACCTTCCAGTTTGGAAGTGGCGTGTGATAGATGTTTGTCTATCATTCTCCTTCAGCCTCTAATCAACAGTAACCAATGATTCAAGGTTGATCCTGTTTGTGGCGATTCGTCAACCCATTAATCTAGTTGATTGCAACGTCTGTGGCTAGGAATTAAAGCACCCACGCTAAGGGTCAATCAAAGAAAGTAGTAATTACAGGATCTGTTCCTTTCAGGGCATCGAACCCTGTATAGGTGTTACACAACAGTAGGTTCCATCACCTCTTGAGGAATTGAGGAGTGTGGCCCTAAATTGTGACCCTCTCTGCACCGAGGTAGATTCCACTAACAGAGCTCTGCTTACTTTTCATATACCGGCCATTAGCACATAAATGGCTGCTGTTCTTGTTTCACAAGGGTTTCTCTGGTCTACAAATTTTGGGCTGAATATTTTCTCTGAATCTTGCAAAAGTATATACCGAACATATTGTCTAATAATTCTTCAAAATGTCTATTTATATGGCATCCTCTCTAGAAAGGACTGAAGATGTTGCCCCGATGTATCCTGACCGGAGGTTATGGACATAACTATGCAGATCTACAGTGTTGATACATTGTGTGGTATCTCCTATTTCAAATAATCATGTGGTAGACTAGGAAATGAATTAGATTAGTGATGGGGTATGTGTTTAGAGTGTTGTATATGATACCAGCAGTTCCTATGCATACATCGATATATAATTGCCCAACTGCTATACACATGCTAAATAAAAGACAATAAGAACCCTTAATACATTCCTTTTCAAGGAAGTAAAATTGTCTATACACACAATGTCCCACCTTCCACTAAGCTGATCCTTTGACAATCGACCCATACCTTGAATATATTCAATGTGCAGGAGGCGATACTGTCCCCGTCATTGAATTAGTTTACAGAAAGTCAACTAAACTAACATAATAATATTTCGAAACATTGATGAGCAATATTTGTCAATCGCTGATACACTTTGAATTCACCTTCAACTCTCCAAGTGTGCCACTGAAGTGGGGTTTATATCGATAGTTTATGAGCCTGGCCTTGCTTGAAAGCGATCAGTGTACACTCATTATAATGGTATAATGAAGTCCTTAAATCAATTCTTTTGCACCAAAGAATTCTTGAAGGAGCAAATCAAAGTTGTTTTTGTAAATACTTCTGTCAGATAGATTAATTAGTCCACAAGTCGATGCTCTTAGATACATTTCAGACGATAGCTAGAGTACTTGAAAACATGAATAAGATGAAAATAAAACAAAGGGTAGATTTAATTTTATGATACGCTAAGCCAATACTCTCATTAGAAGGCAAGCTTTAGTGATAGTATCAAATAATAAAACAATCCAAATCGATCCTGATTCAACATCAGAAATGAATGTTTATGGTACTTTATAAAACGGACCTGTAATAGTATTCTCATTACAAGTATGTGATTAAATCTAACTAAATAATTGTATGATAATAGCATCAACACACTAATTAGTGTACCATAGTGTTATGACAATACACAGGAGGAAGGTGTAATTAAATGATAACATATCTCAGAAACTATATATTTCATTTATTACAGATCTGCAGCCTGGATGTATCATCATTTGGAGACTTCCTAGTGGTCCAGGTATGTAAAATTCATGTCTTACCAAATACTATTTTAGTACCAAAATCTGGCCCTACAGCAACATAAACTTCAACCCCTCGACACCGACGTTGGAAAGTATTTATGCTTAGTGTATCAGAAATCGATGGGACACCACTGTAAATGGCCTTACATTGATGCTTCTCTACATGCTACTATAAGACAGCTAAAGCTTCTGCAATAGATCAGAGATTTGAAGGTTGGACATCAGTCATGTGACCAGTGACCTGCCTGAGACCACCGACTCTCAGTTTGAATAGGAGTGCAATTGAAAGTAAGCATCATTATATGTACATATTTGCATCATTTGCTAATGATGTTGTTTCATGGGGTCTTCCTTTGTCTTTCTTACATACACAGTATGGTCCATAGGGTGCCCTTTGGTTCCATTATAGACTTGAGCTACCTTTCTTCATTATTATATGTCTTCCTGACAGCCTCGAGCAAGTAATGTAAGTCTATGGCTTTTAACAAGACGTCTCCCTTTAGGTTAAGTTAAGTAATTAAGTAAAAGTTACTGAACAACAACGTTGCCGAAAAACACAGACAAACTTGCAAAGTGACTTGCAGAAAGTATAGGACTCCAGTGGTTATATTTAGAGTTTGCTATCTTCACATTGCTTTCAAGTGCAGCATTGATTTTCCTCCATCTTCTTTCCATCATCCTTTCCTCACGATGGTTATCTAGGGAAAAAGGCATAACCTATAAAGCTTGCTACTTAGGTGTCGCCGCATGCTATACAGGGTCAAGACTATAACAAACCGAACACAACCTTTCAAAGGCATTACATGGCTCGCATGTTCGTGATTGCCTATCGTAAAACTACATAACCATTACCATATATTGGGACCAGTCCGTGTGTGAAACATTCATTTCTGAACAGTCCTTAAAGCATTGCCTGATGTGGTAACATGGAGGTTTTTGTGATATGAATTTGGCCATATACCTATTATTTCCTATTTACAACTCCCAGGTGAAGTGTCTTTCACTGTGGATGCTTTATGAGAGGTGCAATAGAGGTATTCATATTAGACACGTACTATATGAGTTCATATCTGGAGGACATCCACATGGTCGCAATCTACATAGTATTATAATAATAACAGTTACATGAGTATTTCTTGGCGATTCAAAATAAACATAACACAACCAAGCTTTATAATTCAATATTCTTCTCTGTCTGTAAATAAAAAATAGTCTAAAAGTTTTTTTATATACGTAATTATGTGATACTGTGAGAGAGAATATATGTTGCTGGCATTGACATCGTGTTGGTAGAACAATAATAAAAAGGGTGATATGACAGCGAGACTGGTACGGAATGGGTGTGCTGAATGATAAACATAACCCAGTGCTTTTTCTGCTGCGTTCTATACATGTATGCATATATATATATATAAATTCATCTGCAGATGATGATAAATAGTGTTGGTATGAATCTTTTCCTGGTAATAGTTCCTGTTTGGGAGAATGGATATTTAATAATCTATATATAATATAGCTTTGATTAACTGTCAAGCACTGTTAGTTAGATATAAACTGTAAAACCTCTGACCATGCATCGTTAATAAGCTATTTTTGTTTAGATTAAAACTTTAATTCGCTGATGTATAAATTTATAAAGTTCCAACAAGTGACAGCAAAGCAAACTGTAGCAGTATGCAATGGAAATACTGTGTTTTGCTCTTTTTGCCTTGTAATTGAGCTTTCGTTTTTGCCTTTAAAATGAGGAGGAATGGATCGCTTACAGAGGAAAGTTTTTTCATTGTTTCGAAACATCGGATCCGATGTAATTTGTAATGGATCCCTGCGAAATGGTCGAACTAGTGAATTACTTCAAAGTCAGGATGGAAGCCCACTGTAGTTCCATACAATTTACAAGCGCCTGGACACGTGCAGCACCAATTGTAGAAAAGATTGGCTGCCCCAGGCAGGAATCGAACTCGCGACCTCTCTGTTACATGGATGGTACCATCTGAGTTACCAGGGCTGCCTTACTCCTGTCATACCAACCTCATGATCACGCACATAGCAACTACAGCTCATTAGATCATTTTCGAATATAAATGGGGCAATGTGGTGCTTGACTGGCTTCGGGATAATTTAATTTGCCATGGTTTGCCTATTATAATGCCTTTAAATACCGACTAACATATTAGAGCTGATGAGAAATACGTCCACGACATTATACTATAAACGGTGCTCGAGTATTCACGGTGTTCAACTGAGCACTAATTCTATTAGAGTGCGTCAGTATCTAGTCCGTTGGGCCTGCCTTGCCCGAACCTATTCTGGGTTTTTTATCTAATGATTTAGGTTATTGTTTCCTGACCGGGTGGGTATTGACAAAAAAGCGAACTTATAAAGTATCATTCCGTCGATTTTCTCATCTATTTTGATGTATTCGAAAGTAAATGTCCTTTCCGTCTTATTTTTTGCTGATCCACGCATTCCCAAGTTTCTGGCTTGCCTCAATTTTCACAATTTACCGTCACAAAAATAAGTCATTATACTTTGCCTCACTTACTCCTACTTTATTTTGATTTATTTTGGGGGAACTCGAAAAAGGTAAAAACTGTAATATAAGGTTTCCCAGTACAAGACCCTTCAGCACCGATACCGCCTTCGATAATCCATTATTGGAAGTAGTATCATAATTGGTAGCTATTAGGTAACAATTAGCTCATTAGCTCTCCTTCAACAGAAATTTCTTCTTAGAGTCAGCTATTACATCTACAGGTAACGATAAGTACCATCATTAATTAAAATGTTTTAATGATAAATCAATAAAAAAAAAACCCAACTAGTTAGTTACCAGAGATCCAAATCGATTAGGTCAGTCAAATGTCCAGTTAGCAACATGGCAAATTTAATCTGATTGGTCAAATACGGGGAGAGGTCAGCAACCTTCTAGTTAACTTGGATTTTGTCGTTTGGCAGCAAATATCCCCGTGAAAAAAGCTTATGGTGGAATTACTTCTATCCGCCTTTTTAATAAATGGGGTTGCACTGTCTGTAACGATGCTCATCTTTTGGGAGTTAGCTTCAAACATGTTTTACATGCATTCTATGCGGTCCCCATGGTGAGTTGGAGTCGTAACGTTTTAAGTACATGGGAATATTGCTTAAATTATTCACACATCAACATTCCTCACTTGACACTCTATGGGAAACTTTTTTTTACTTTCCTTGTGTCGGGAATCGATACCTTCAATCGGTTCTATTATATACTGTCATGTTTGTACCTATATCTTTTATATGTGTCATTATATACTTAGTATTATAAAAATGCCTCAAGGGGCATCATTGCTCCTCTTTTAATTTTCCAACAAGGGTTTGTTATAATTAAAGATTAGAATAAGATAGGATCAGAAGCAGCTCCTATCATTGGAGTCATCGTACAGCTAAATTAAATGATATTTTACAGTACAAGTAACGATATGATTTGGTATACCACCAGCAACGGTGCCCATGTAGGTCTATACTATTTCCCAAGGTTCCTTCACAAGGTTTTGTTTTTAGTTTTGTTGATTATAGTTAAGGACGTTGTGGAAATGCAGATGGCAAGAGAAGCTGTCAGTGTACGTGTTTCCTCTCTTTTTATTTTGTTGTTCAATGTTTTGGCCTTATACAAGCTCTAAGGGGGGGGGATAGAGAACAAACTACCATTATATCATTTTATATCATATTATTATTGCTATCATTATCATTGATGGATAGATTATAAATAACTGATAAATGGATAATTATGGTAGTTTTTTCCCACTCCTGGGTTAAGTATCCATAGGCTTAATAATAAAGGATCATATAAGTTTCATCTGGAATCTCAGTTAAAGCTGCATTCTCTATTACTGCACATCTTGCCAAATTTTCTCATATTACAACTTACACGACTATTATGCTGCTGCTGTTATATGTTTATACAAGCAGCTGAGTCCGAATTAGCCTAGCAAAATCCGCTGCCAGTGAGCAATAATAAGTGAAGTCTTCATATGAAAGGATTTAGGCGGGTCCTCCAAATGCAAATGAGGACGTTTTAGAAGCCCTCTAGCAAAAAAACAACTGAACTAATTATCTACGATTTTGGCCAAATGACTTTTAGATGGGTTGGAAAACAACGAAACAAAAGTAGAAAATGTTCAGTTCTTGAGCGACATCAGCTGGGAATGAGGTGTAATCATAATAATCTTTGATTTGATTTAATTTGAAAACATTTTTATTTGCCATTAAAGGATGCATCTTCTGGATTTCTCCATGTTTTCGTCAGTAACCCTTTATCTTTGCACCCCAACAAGTGGGTGATTTTGTCTCTTAAACAAAGAGAACCCCATTTATTGTTAAATCATCCAGAAAATGCCATCTCGGTATATCATCATAAAAAAGCTCACAATTAGTTCTGGGCAACCACGAGACAATTAGTTTGGCCATGAAAGTAGTCCTAGTAAGCAGACCCTTCCTTTGATTTAGTACTAATATGCTGTGCTGGAATCTAGGCCTGGCAAACTAGGTAAAGGAACAACTCAAATTAGCCATTTGAAATGAATGAAAGAACGTTCTAACCATTTCATAGTGAATATTTAGAAATAGCCATAAGCTTCGACATGAAAAGAAGCCTTAAACCTACCTTTCAGAATAGTCATGAAACCTGGTTCAGAACTTGCAAAGGCTTCAACCGCTGTCAAGCAGCCCCATATTGGATTTCCGAAACTTTTCTATCGATTTCTTGTTATCAAACCCATATCTGATCTAGTACTGACTATCACAGTTTTGAGTTTGGATCTAAAACTAATTTAGTGTTTCGAATAATGTTAGTATAAATCACTTTATTAGGCCTAAACTTTAAACCAACTTTAAGATTATTATAAAGATCTTTGTAAATTATTGTTGTTGTTGATGTTAGTAGAGAGTGAGTTGCAGCAGTTACATGCACTGGAATACCTGAAAAAAAGTCTGACGTGCACTCTCTAATTGCAGTCTTATTCACTCAGGATACAATCTAGAATTCTTTAATCAAATCTATCGTACTAAGTACTACAGCTATTATTTCTGAATCCTCAGGCATGTATTTTATAAATACTTTAAGTTAGCAGATAAGACGGCCAGCAATACTCTAATATCAATTAAAATAAATGTTCAATGAAAAGTGTAATTTTCATAAATGGAACAAGAATCATTCCACTATCTATTTTACTATTTTATATATATATCTTAACACTGAATTTACGTTCACCTGAAAGTATGGGAATTTCATGTCAAATGAAATAATAGATGCATTTATGCCTGGATATAAAATAAATGTAGGCCTATTTAAGATAGTGCAAAGAATGCAATGATGACAATGACAAACGCCTTCGGGAGATAGATACATCATAGCAAAGTGTTGCCTACACTCGATCCATTATTCAGGAGCGAGGAATAAAAAGCGCATTTCTTTGCTAAACGGGATTCTTCGTAGTAGTATGTGCGTCTGTAGATAATGGCTTATGAAAGGGCAGATATAAGTACCCTTAATATGTAGCAGACAGAATAAGCCTTGTTGTGGCAGGAGGAAGGCACTATATAGGCTCTATGTATATTAGAAGGAATCTCTAGGAAGATTACAAGGCCTACACATCATGTGTGGGGAGCAGAAGGAGAGACTAGGTGCATGCAAGTATATATATTGTTATAGCTGGATGAATATTATACACCTGCAAGAATGGACTAATCAACCGTGAGAAAGTGAAAACAGGCCCAGATTTTATTTTCCAGGTGATGCGGCGTGGTATATATCTTGACTTCAGATCGGGGAGCGACACCGCAGTCTTCCTCCTTCCCCTGGTGTTCTATCCCGTAACAATTTTAAAACAAACTAGGGGGTTGGGTTTAATGGGTCAATGAGATGTAATGAGATGATTGGGATATGCAGCAATGATGTAAAGCACATTTTTATACAAACAGTTGATCATTGTTGGAGAGGAGTAACCTATCCTGGATGAACTAATTTCTTTATAGCATATTTAAAGTTGTCTGGATCTTGTATTCGTTTCAGATGAGTATCTTAGCTATTCCTTAATAGTAGACCTCTGTATGCTCAACTTTTTCGGAACGGTTCTGTGTTAGGAAACATGACTATGTAATAAGGCGTATCATTTTGCCTTGTCAAGGGTATATTCATATTAATATTATCAATATATTGAAATTTGGCATTTACATCCCTTGGGCAATAGATTTGCTTGTGCAGACGTAAGTGTATTGATATAGATCCTGAATAAATAAATTTGTACAAAAGATAGATATTTGTGACCAGCCAAGCAGAAAGGGGACTCCAGGGCCAAATTTTCGAATGTGGGTTTATTATAGATTCTGAATCTGCATGTCCTCCTGAGTCAATAACCAAAAAAAATAGTTGAAAAATCCCAGAATTTGCTGAGATATGGGTTTTTTTGTGAAGTTATGTCAGTTTTCAGTAGATGATCTCAAATAGGTCTGGGGAGTGACTCATTTTCCTGTGACACATCACATGTACAAAAAATATATATTTAAAAAAGAAAAGAAAAAATGACAGGGGTTAACAAAAGGGGAAATGAGCATTATAAAAGTGAAAGAATTTTGTTGATACTCCAAGAATTAGTGAAGTTACAGACTTTCAAAGTTACCTCCCTCTCAGAATTACTAATATAAACATTTGTGACAGTGACGTCATGAATATGATGTGACTCCTAGCGGGAATACCAGGAACTATAACTCCCGCGGGAAGGTCCCTTTCTGCTCGGCGGGTCACATTTTGTATCAATAATGAGGTATTACGATCCACATGTATGTAATCCATTCTCTTCCTATTCCTAGCATATTTGAGGGCTTTTGACTGGAGGTGTTGTAACGTATTCAAAATGTTATCACTATAATTCAACAGAAGTACATTACCATAATTCAGGTGACTCAGTTCCATTGATTTAATGAGCAGCAGCTTTGCCTTGCTTCTATTTATGTTAATGGTATTTGTATAAAGGATGGGCTCCATTGCCACTTTATACCTCCTGTTACTCCTCCCGTTACATTGCATCGTTCCATTATCCCACGTCTCATGACGTTCCATTCAACCTTGCCCCAGGTTGGAAGCCATAACCTTCAGCTTCTCTATGACATGTCCGATGCTTTATATAACATCTGGGTTATCTGGGTTATCTGGGCTTCATTGGCTTTCCACCAAAAAGCTCCAGCCCAAATCACCCACAGGACTGTATTACACATGTACATGGCACAAAGTCAGAATTCTGCATAACCAAAGAGGATCTCTCCACTTTAAAAACAGCTGTTACTGGCGAAAATGGAAGACTGATTATAGAGAAACAGAGCTTTTAAAGAAGTGTTGGACTTGACATTTGTCAGCAACGACAAGAGTAACTTATATTTTAATCAAGGCATAGACTCCAAGGGCGTAATTCCATACAACCTTTTTTTATACTAAAGGCCATAGAATGTGGTCATTTGGTACTGACATCTTTTATAAAGCTCTCAGAAGATATCTTTCCTTAAGAAGGAGGAAAGCCGCTTACCCATGAAAACCATCTTACAGGAATCTTTGGAAATCCGACGTCTTATCCTTCTGTAGATAAAATGTTGTCACATGTTCCTAATGACCCTTCATATGAATTAGCCCATCTCAGCATACTCAGTGAAAGATTGTAACTATTTCAAAGTCTTTCTAATGTATAATATCCTTCTAAGGGAATGTATACATTCCCTATAGTTTTATACCATGATGGCCCAGGAGATATCTTTACGGAATTAAAGTCTTGTTTTTCTATGCTTGACCTGGCCTTAACTATCCTGCAAGGACCCTGTGTACAGATGATGAAAGTCCAGCTAGTTTCATGGCCTCGATATTGCTGTCTAATGGAAATTTAATGTTGTCATGATGCATGGTCAGAATTTGATTATAGCCACTTAAACATACCTGTGCCTTTGGGGAGGTATTTCAAGAAAAATATTCAGCAAATTGCTTCACCTTTTCTTTAGCATTATGACTCCCTGATGGCAAAGAGGTAGAGGGAGATTGATAGACAAGAAAATATCCCGGAAGGTCCTCATTACAAGCCATCTATTTCTGTGCATATATAATAGCAGCTCGTTGCAACAGAAGGCATGGGTCTGGTACACAAGGTGTTAACGAATGTGGCAGCAATATAATACATGATTCTGCAAAGATACACCTCGATACCATCTACTAGGATTGCTGATACTATTTAGAGCCCCAATACAAATAATTTGCATAGCTACAAAATGTCCCATGTCATGATTAAATATCGATGAAGAAATATGACTTTAAACATATTAAAGCCCCCTCTGCATTTACATTCACTAATCTACTTTCCAATAGCAACATAATCTTTTGGAATTTCCTTCGTAATGATTTTAACATTCAGAGTTTCGCAGCAAATCTAAGAACGGAATTTCATGATCTGCAGCTAGCTTTTTACGCAAGAGTGTTGAGTGTTTTTCTTATGGACCATAACATCATACATTACCTACCTCTGGTTTATTGCCTACCCTAGGGAAGTTATTACAATATTAAACCCCGCTCAGATCCTTTTATGACAATGGCTTCTGCCCTGGCCCTCAGGGGCAAGGTTAAGGCATGCATGTCAGATGAAGGCGAATGGCCTTGTCTTAAAGGAAACATTCAGGCTTGTGGTCAATATTTATTGCCATAGCCTGTATTTGCACACGTAATGGCAAACGACAAACCTGCTGGCCTCGCTGGGGAAAGCACCTCAGATCTCCGGATAGCCTTTTATCATGCTAATCATGAGCTTGATTCAGATACTATATATCACCTTTAAACATTTGCAAACCTTTAAGGTATTTTCTTTAATGCGAAATCCAGAACCCATAAACTGAAGAATGCGATTAAATGAAATAGAAGCAATTCTAAATAAGAATATTAAATTTCATTTGAGAGTGCTCAACGACAGTATGGCAGATTAATGCAACAACTCCTAATCAGATAAGATACATGTCCGGTCCACGATGGGTTAAGCCTATATAAGTTGCCTAAAGGAGGATTACCTTAGTTCTGGACCTGGAAGGACGTAAACATGGATATCTTGGAAAGGTCTGCCCTCTGCATATGGTTGACCTTATTTGTTCCTATGCAAGTGACTATGAAACAAGAGCGAGCATTGGTATACTGAATACATCATCTATTGACTTTCTCCAGCATAATATTAAGCTGAAATAACTATATTGTTCATTCAATAAGTTCTTCCTTTTACAATTTTGATACATTTTAGGTACAAATTTTTTACTGTCTCATCAGAAATTGATTTATCATTGTAGTATAGTTTTTTATGATGTTTATGACCTTTCTAAACAGTCCCTAGACTATTGCAATCTTTTAGTCCATAGAACTATAGACAATATAGTTTGATGGAAACTTACAATGCACAAGTATGCATTCAAGAAATAAACATTTAATTCACAAGTATGGAGCATGAGTTCAATAGTTTGTATTACTTCCGGAATACTGCTATAATGTATGTAGTGACACCTCAATTGTTGTCGATGGCGGGGGTTGCTTGATAACCACCATAACCCCCATATACACACACTCTTCAGCCGCCCATGACACGCAATGGACGGGAAAGTTGTTAGGCAAATAACTATAATTATTCGCCAATGTCATAAATAATCCATTTTAGCATATCCATATATTATAACTGATGCATCTTCTTCTGTCAATATTGGGTATAAATAGCTAAGGGTAGAAAAGTTTTCTGATTGCTTTCTACCGAGTAATGTCTGTCATCTAAGCAGATCCACTGATGGAATAAAATAACATTGAACATGCAACGTGTACCATTCATTCGACTATGAAATAAAATTGATTATTCATAAATACTTGTGTAAGTTGAAATGAAAAACCCACCTTTCAGACAAAACCTCGACCAAGCCTTTCCGTTTGAGACATTAGTATTCACATGGTAGATCTTGGGATATTTTACTTGTACAGAAACTATCCTCTTCCTATTTTTAATTGGATGCAAAAGAAAACATGCTATAAAATCATGAAGAGAGCTCTGACAGGAGAGATAGTTTCCTGCGTGTTTGATGTGTGTATTTCACTATAGCTCATTGGATGCCTTGGCTATTAGTTCCCCTGAGTGCTTTCGCTTTAAACTTGGGTTTTGAGGAATTTACCACAGCTGCCATTGCTTAATGATGGTATTGAGAAATACATTGAGATTTCACAGCGACATCAGTGCTATGAAATGGAATCTGTGACAAATGTTAGGGAAGCGACTAGATACTAGGCTATACCACCATTATGCAGTGGGGGTGCGTTTTTATATCTTCCTGGAGGTGGAATGGAGTGCATGGATTGATAACAATACTTATTATAACCCTAACCCTAACCTTAAATAGTGGTCCTAAGTCAGTGAAGGTAGTAGATCCATCACATTAGTAGCCTGGCGCCTAATATTTAGTCAGTACCGAATGTTAGACTAGGGAGGCAGAAGTGCAATAAGTTTTCTTAGCAAAAGGTACTTCTAGAAGTGATATAGGTTGATATTAAACTTCTTATTTTTTGTGATGGCCACGAAAATGTCCTATTCCAGTTCAGATGTCCTCATGAGAATTACCACACTAACGGTATTATATTAATTTATTGGCCATTAAGAAAATGAGAAATGTAATTTTTGCTCTTAGTTATTAGAGCAGTATGAATATTGACTAATGTAGGTCTTAATAGTGCATTACCCTCTTTCTATTTCCAAATAAGATTATCAAATTGTCTAATAATCTACACAGCTAGTTAAAAGAAAGAAATGTAAATTAGTAATTCTGCAACACTGTCAAATTACATTGAACCAAACAAATACCAACCGCTACCTGGTGGCTTTTATAGGAAATAAAAACCAGTTGAAAGTTGGGTTCAATCATATGCCATGAAGTCTTTTAGGAAAATACCACACTGAATCTGGCTTGATTCAGCATGATCCAATTGATCTGAAGTTCCCTATTTTGACATGTTGGGCTCTCTAACAGTCTCTTCTGCAAAGGATGCTTAAATACTTTCATCGCTCTCGAAGCAATTCAGTATCCTCTAATTTGTATCTTATTCAGGGTCAGCCACTCATAGCTATGTGTATATTATAATAGTCTGGTAATGTCTACGAACATGCAGAGCAATACCACCTGGAGAGCAGCCATATGACAGTCATCTAGGATGGTGGTGGTTCCTTTCAGACGCAGAACTTTGTGATTAGATAGAAGATTCGGATGAGAGGGTCATATAGAAGTGAAGGCCCCTCATTAGGAGCCCCTCTTGGGGGTGAGTAGGGGCTTTGAAATTTGGAGCCAATGTAGGAATATGGGAAGACAGACAGTGGAGTAATATAACTGTAGACGACCTCCGCAGTGTGATCAGACAGGATAAGCCACTAAAAATGTATTGCACGCTGTCTGCACCAGATCCTAGATAGTAGACATGATTCATATCCATCGAGGCACTATCTAGCTTGTCTTTTTGTGGGAGCAGGTAAATGAAATGACCTCATTCAGAGATACCTTATCGCAGTGTGTAAAAGGGAGTGGTCGGTGCTCCTTACATTGGGCCTTAAGGACCACTGATTGCCCATGGATATGTCATCATCTCCAATCAACTGCTAATAATCCAGGACAAGGCTTTGTTAAATTATCTAATGAAATCCTAGATCTATCACTGCAATTTCTACCACATGCATTGCACCCATTATTTTTTCTTGGTTCAAAGTTGCAATACGTGCTTATTACTTATTGTAAGCTGGGAGGCTATAAACAAATGCAGTGGTGTAAATTATGTTTTTGCTCATTTGTTTTGCAGCAGCACCAGGCCTAAGACAAGAAGATTTCCATGGTGAGAGAAGGCATATATATATTTTTTGAAGAGTAAAACAGATATATTGAAAATGCTTATTATACAAAATATAGATTATGGAGATATTTTTTACTCCTCCACTAACCAGTTCTTATTACAAAGATTAAAGTCGCTATCAAACTCAGTTCTACGAACTGTGTTTAATCTAAATAAAATCTAAATAAAATGTTGATGATAAGCTGACACAACTGAACATTTTACCAAACTATGTGAGGAGAGAAATTTATATCCTTGAAAGTGCACATCATCTAGCCCAAAGAGACTCAAATTTAGACCAAAGAAAACTTCCCACCAGAAGCCATTCATCAGGAAGGAACAAAATAAAAAAATCCAATTCCAAAATACTCTCTATACCAGAATAGTTTCTCTTACAAGGCGAAAGTGGCCTGGAATTCACTATCAACTGAAAACCAGGCCCTAGAATCACGAAACACATTTTAGGAAAAAACTTGAAAATCCATACCGAAACCGCTTAGAAAACTAGAAAACTAAAGAACTATAGAAACTTTAGCGATCGGGGACATGAATCTCCTCACAAAGGCTGAAAGCACACACCTGTTTAACTGTTCATTTCACTGGTGTAACATGCTTTATTTTTATGTTATTATTGGTTAATATTTGTGACATTATTATGTAATGCAGCATTACTATAACATGAACATTTACCGTATTCTGTAATTCTAATTTTAATATTGTACTTTGAATATGTACTCGAATCCTTTTAATTCTATGAATTGACATTATTGAATTGAAATCATATAAACTAAGTTATTAGGCTGAGTACTACAACGCTAATTGAATCTCACATAAAAGTTACTGTACTCTACTTTGCGGCACCTATACTAGTGTCTAACCAGAATCGTTATATATTTTAACAGATTTTGTAATTGTACCTGGATTATATACTCTGTACTATAACTTTTGTGTAGTTTCCTATTAGTCACTATAAAACTTTCCTATATTTTCTACGTTAGTAAAAGGAACAGCGGGAATACATGGAATTTAATTCCATAAGCTTCTCGACCTTTTTATCACATTTATTTCATACTTATGTATACATTAGTGATGATTAAAATATTTTCAAATCAAATCAAAATGTACAATTTACTGTCTGGATCCTGCCATCCACGCCTAGTGACTTTAACACAACACAACATTAAGCACCATTTTTATTTATTCTATTTATAACAGTGCTTAGAATATACACATGTACTGTATATGGGTCACATTTTCAGAAAATGTACAATTGGCAGCTGTACACATTTAGTAAATTCTGTTAAATAAACTGCAATCTGGTCAATCATAGGTAAATTCGAGTATATTCGGAATTGCATTGATTCTAGCAATCTGTTTGGTTAGGTTGAACTGAATTTTCAACTTTATTTTCGTCTCAAATTTGAGTTATTACAGAGAATTGGTGAAGGTGAATTGTACATTTTCTGGCGACTTCACCCATATATCTGTTTACAATATTATTTCTACTGTGATATAGTAACGTTACCCTTTACAGCTTGGTCTAAAAATCTTGTATTTTACAAATAATTTCAGCTGAATAAAAATTCTAAAACTAAAAAGCCATCTTCCAATACCAGTGTATCGATCAAGTCAAGCAACAATAATCCATATTCCAAAAAGCTCCAATGAATAACAAGCACGCTTCACTGCTCAAACACCATTCACCTTCAATCTCACATCCCTTAAGACTTTCACAAATTTGGAGCTTTGACAGTGAGTATGATAAACTAGTACCAGGTGCGTGAGCCCATCTCAATGAGCGCATCAGCTGCTAGGGGCAATACTGATTCTAATATGATAGACCAGAGCTATCCATCAAATTACATGTATAGCACTGGCTTGGATAGACTAGTTGTTTCTAAACATTTTGTTGTGTAAAGTAACAATTAAAGACTTGCACAAGAGTGTTAAAGGCCTAGTGCACTAAGCCGATTCTCATGCGATTTTGCGCCGCAGAGGACCGCCGCAGAGGACCGCCGCAGAGGACCGCCGCAGAGGACCGCCGCAGAGGACGCTTTTACACTAAATTTTATATGAATCGCATGAGAATCGGCTAAGTGGACAAGGCCCTTTCGATGGTTATTATCGTGCACACAGAGCAAGTAATGATAAGATAAAGTGACCACCTTGAGGGAGACATAAATAGTCTGACCAGGTGACGGCGAGGGAGCTCGTTCTTGGGATCGGGGTGAGAACGTGTGAAACACAATCACCATGCATGGTCGCTTTTAGATTTATTTCACCTCCAAGAATGATTAATTAAATAAATGAACCTTCATGATTAATTCGCAAAATGACATTATATCGCAATATAATCGCAAAGAACACTTAATGAGTTGCCATTGTTGTTCTCTTTATTAATTGCTTGGTCCATCCGCTTTGACAACCAATGGGTCAAAGGACAGAGATGCATACTAAATTCTAAGGTCGGAGTAGTAAATTCAGACCAATTATGTGCTCCTCCTGGTCATCCAATTTTGTCGAGCCTATCAATACCGATGGCCAGGAAATTAAATACAAGGGTGAAATAAAAGGTGAAGCCCCTCCCCTTAAAGTGGAGATGAATCTCACCGAAAGGTAAATTTGGAGCTTTGACATTGACATGACATTGATGATTATTTCTCGAGTCGTAAATAACTTGAAAACAATGGAGGAACTCGTCGTCTGTTTCTGCTGCTTTATTGAACATTCATAACTGGCTTGCCTCTCAATATATTGATGGCGCAACAGAAATTCAAACTGAGGCACAGGGCTCATCTGAAATATGAGATGAGCATGAATAGAAAATAGAAAGTAAAAGAAATATGTCCATACCCAGTGGCTGCCATCTCAGATTCAAACGTCCAGTATATTTATATATGAGACAAGTCGTCAGAAATGTACAATCGGTAGCTCTACGTGCACATTTCGTAAATTCAGCAGATTTAGGCTGACAATTGATGAATATTCGGTGTATAATATATGTATGTCAGTACATTTGGTATTGTGTTGAATCAAGCAATCTGTTTGTTAGGCTGAACTGTATTTTGACCCTCATTTCTGTCTTAAGTCTGGGTTATTTGAGAGGATTTATGGAGACCAATTGTGCATTTTCTGGCGATCCGACACACATACTTCTTTCCTCCCAATGCCCCCTGTAAGTAATAAAGGAATCTAGTTTCTGCATGAATCCCATCTAGGGCTTATTGGTTCATTCATCGGCTTATCGGGCTACTGCATACTGGGCCTTGGATGAGAAATCCATTTTAATGAGGCAAACGCGTTGTGCACATTATCATGCATGTTGTGGCAAATTGGTGTAGCCAATACTTGGGTGTTGGTACCTCCCCTTGTGGCATTCAATTTACCAGGTGTGAGATGAAGGACACATTTGCCCCCGGTCTATAAAGGAATTGGATTTCTACCGGTTGATAAAAAGGCACTGTACCATTGGATTCTTGCAATTCTACCAGAATTGGATTCTACCACTTACAATATAGTTACACGGGAAAACCTAGTATGCTTGCTTGAAGGGTTTCAAACCATCTGGAGACATTTTAAGAATATCTTACATACATTCAAGAAGTAGGGAAAAATTATTTCTGATTCAAGCAATTTAACATACACAGGGCTGTTGCACTATACACGATAAGATTGTAAGTCGTCATGGGTATAGTCTATCCCATGACATACATATATATAGGAAGGTTCTTGCAAGAAAGTGTAAGAATTTTAAATCTTTCTTGAAACTGTGCAACATTCACCCACATCAAGCAAAGGAAGAATTCTAGAGTTTACCAGTAATTACCTCAATGAAAGAAATACATCAGAAGAACAGGACTTAGTTAAATGGAGTACTTGGGGTATAAATGATAATGTGCAGATGAAAGTGTTAAACAAAAATATTTACCAAGTGAGGAGGTTGCTTGGTTTCCGTATCCAAGCATTAGCAACCTTTCAGCCACGGACCAATCAGAGACTTCCATTATTAAAGTGGGTGCCGCCCAGGGATGCTGCTTGGAGTGTGCCAGATGTTTCTTGTTGTCAAAATTCTAATTTTTAATTGTTGTGTCTGGCTGGGAAAAAAATAGAAAATGGTGAAATTAAGGAAATTCAACAAAATGTCATTCTAAACACGAGCCTCCCGTGGGAGAGGGATGCCTCAAGACGGATAATCCTCCGGCAGCTGAAGCTAGTTCTAAGACTGATGATCTGTCATCGCCTGTATGTCTTCACTCGAGTCGAGCAAATGGTTTAACTGCGAGTTGAAAACAGCGTTCTTAAAGTTAAACTTAAACCCAGACAAGATGAATGTTCTAACTATGCCCCACACGCATCCAGGAATGAAGAATTAGGACATTAATTTCTTAAGTTAATTAGTGAACATTTCCAGATGGCATAAACCAATCATGATTACATCTTTATTCTGAGGTGCACAAACAGCCACGAGGAAATGACTCGGGTAGAATTCGGTCCTCAGAGATTGAGTTTTCAGGATATGTTGCATGAGTTGTCTTCTATTACATATATCCAAAATTCAGGATTACACAATTTTTTTCTGGGCTAAGCCCAACATTAGGGTAATGTTCCTGGAGAAATGGGTTTTAATGATATTATTTAATCATAATAATTATATCATAGAGGAAGGCAAGTTAAGATTAATATCATTTGCTACACGATTTCCCAATAAATGAACTCCTCTGCCGTGTGCATCTTCCAGAGTTTTGTATGATATTTTACCAGGTTGTTTAGTTCAACTCCCATAGCTCGTCTTCTACCAAGTTCTGGGATAGTATACTATCATCTTTTCTGCGGGGAACACACCAACGGTTGCTATATCCTACACTTTTCAGATAATAGTCAGCTGTTGATAACCCAACCCAGTCAGCACTGGCGTGATGGAGGAGAAATAGCACAAATGTCTGCCCATGGCGGGGTTCGAACCCACAAAACTCCCATACTTCTCGGTCCAAGGGAGCAACTTCCCATATTATATATGAATAGCCAGGAATGCATCATTGTATATTTAATTAAAATGAGACATCGTAAGTAGTGTTTAATTCATTGCGTTCTGTCCTAAAGGTTTTAGAGACTGTTGCCTGGATCTAAAACAACATTGGACAACAACAGTTTTGTGTATAATTAATGTTTATATTATGCTGAAATATTTCTCTATTCGATTCGGTTGAAATGTCAAGTAGTGCCTATTTTGGGCGGCCTATTATCTTGTTATTAATCAAGAATATTAAGATTGATCCATGCTTCCAAGTCTGAGCTGGCGATGTCATGCAAGCTATTAAAGCTCTCACCACAGGTTCATGATACTGGAGTTCATAAAAATTGGTATAATTAAGTTGGGCAAGGAGGATCAGGAACACCGAGGAGAATTGAAGAAATCAGAGGAGCTAATCATGGAGTAGATAGAGGAGGAAAGCCTGACATTAAAGTTATTAGGAATTAGGCGAATGGGACCCCCCGCACATGCTGTAATTAAACGCTGAAAAACTTGTTGGTTTCCAAATGTTTGCTGTGGCTCACTCGAGGCGATTTGATGGTTGAGGCGAGAAAGTCGGTCTGCATTTACAAGCACTGGAAATATCAGTAGCCTTAGGCGAAGTGAAGCAAGTCAGTTCTCGTCTTTAAAGGCAGTATATTATGGACCATTTTCATATATATTTCTAGATCACTATCTAGTGTAATGGCTACAATTATACTATACTATATTTTAATCTTATATATGGCACCGGGAGTCATGCATAAAACCTAGACATATATCGTAATGTATGTTTATTATATAGAAAGAGATTTCATTCCATATTTACCTTTGGATTTCTCGAATATGATATCTATGGAAATAGCAATACTATTATACTGCCAGCTTTACTAAAGGTTATCGAGTTGTATGATGTACCATAGGAACACAGATTAATCTGGCATATATAAAAATCTAGGTCCAAGAATATAATATACCTAAGAAATATTCGCACAACCCCGACTGAAGAATTGGACGGTGAATAAATATTGAAACAGGATAGACTAGAAAGATATTTTACACAATTCCTGTGACTTATAATTTCCAGAATAGCTCACTAGCTGGGTGTGTATACTTCTTTCAATTCCCTCTTACTTCATAATTGGAAATTTAGGGGTAATCATGGCTGAAAGCAGCACTTGCCACGAAGGATACCACTATGGGGCATTTTGCTTAAATTTCAACTATGTGCGAGATCATTATGTCAGTAATATATACCCTGGAGTATTGAGCAATAAATGGGGATATTTAGACCAATTAGACTTAGTTAGACCAATTAGACTGTCCCAGATATATTTATAAGAGTTAGAGGAGAAAGTTGCTGCTCTCCTTATTGTTCATCTAATAGTTGGGTAGGCCTACAGCACACACCCTGTTTGGGACATATATAAAATGTATTAGTCAGGTTTTCAGAAGTTGTACAATTTGCCTTCACCAATCCTCTAAAAAAACTCAGAAATGATGTTCAAAATACAGCTTAACATAGCCAAACAGATTGTTCGAATCAAGGCTAAAATACCAAATATATTCAGATATACCTAGTAGTTATCCTTACTCAGACTAATTTACTAGCAGACTTTACTAAATGTGTAAAGATGCCGATTGTACATATCCTTACAACCTGACTGATATGTGCCTCCTGACTCTCCTGTTACCCAAAATACCGCCATGGTCTGAGGGTCCCATCCTATTGTAAAGTTAGTTTTCTCTTACCGACTTGACTAGAAGCAGTAATATTCTACTCTGCTTTAATTTCGTGTTAGAAAAAATACCAAATAATTCTATGAATATTTAGCTCTGATATTTCACACAAATACTCCAGCTCAAGCAAGCCTTAGAAACCTGCAATTACACTTCCCAATGATGTAGGTCAATATAGCTATCTGAGCCAGGTGGAAAGATAAGACTAGAAATATCAGTATTGCCAATTATCAAGACATTTGCTAGGCATGGTACCGGCTTCCCTACTGCTCGGAATGAACACATACGCACAACTAAAATCTCTGACATCCGCCCACACCAATATCTTATCCCTTTTACGATTATATTATCTATTTTTACCTCTTATCTGTCAACTTAATGTATAGCCACCATAGTCCAATTATAATACATTATAGTCTAGAATAAAATGTAAGAATATAGTAATGAAAAAAGAATACCAAATAACAATGGGGAACATTAATAAAAACGTACAGTTGTTCCCAAGTTTTAGTTAAAAGTATCTTCCAACCCTATCAGTCTATTGCATGCAGGTTAAACACTGCACTGTCCGTCTTGCCGCCAAAAATGTCCAATTTAAAAATAACTGAAATACCTTGCACCTCAGAACAATAAGTGCAAAGAAGAAAATCCCGATGACAAAATACTCCAACGGCTTCCTCTTCCGTTCACAGCAGCCTGAGGATTGATCGCTTCCTTTGCGTAACCGACACTGCCAAAGATTATAACTAGTACAAGAAATTATTGCCCAGGATTTTCTTGCGATGAACTGAACCAAAGCCCATGAGCCATGTGATCGTGACATCCCACTGATATGCCATATTTTGCCCATATCGGTGGCAGCGATATCCCCAGTATTGTTTGCGTTTAAAATATTGTCTTAGGCCTATAGCTGGCAGAATTCCGGGACTTGGTTTAAGATAACTGATACACAGGCAAGGATATATTTAAATTCATAGAGAAAACACACTTTGGTCTGTCAATCCAGTTCTTGTACATTATATTCGTTATTGATTTAATTTCTTTATATCTTTTTTAAAAATTTTACTCGTACATTTTGTCATCTGACAATGATCCATTAGCTCCATCATTCATACCAAAACACTCATAGTTATACTCTTACTATAAGTACAATAGTTTTAGTTTGTGTTTTAGCCTTATCGATCACTCGATATACCTATAATACCGAATGAAAGGTCTTCAAGCTATAACATTACAAGGAGAAGTTTCTATTCCCTGTGGAATGTATGTATTGACACCAAAAAGTGTTCAAGTGCATCCTATGATTACGTGTGCTTCATGACTCGTCGCTGCTTTAAGTGCATCCCTCTCAGTCGACCTAGCTCTGGGGCTAGCATTTAATGCCTTGTAAAGTCTACCTGCATTGTGTAAACAGGTAAGAATAGGCAACAGTATAGCGACATTTTATTAATTCGATCGGAGATGAAAGTGATATAAATGCTTGTATAATATTGTACTAATGCTTGTGGTATAATATTGTACTAATAGATAATGAATAGAACCATATATATGCAGATTCATTAGAAATAGATCATAATATATAGATATTCAAATTCATATTAAAGTAAGGAGTTTTGCTCATATTGTATTTGGAAATTGGGAACGCTAAATTTTAGTATACACGTCATCACACATTTACCTGTATGCTGAGGGCAAATTATAAGGTATGGTATCTGGTGAAGATATTTAATCTGCCTTAAACAAACCTTATCTGGTCATTTCCACACTCCAGTCTCATTTACTGCACAAAAGTGGTACACCTGAAAAGAGAATTGTGCCACGTCGTGCTGCTGGCCTATAGATATAAACCCGGCAAGCCATCGTGTCACCGACTGACCATTAATCTCTGTAAAATGCTTTAAAGTACTATTTCAAGGTGACTAACAACCATGGTCTTTCCATTGGGGCCTAGCAAGAGGCAGAAATAAATAGATATTCTCCAGCCTTAAATATCAGTGCTGTCCCGGGTGAACGAGACCTTTTTACCAGGCGTGTGAGTAGATGTCCCTTGTTCTCAGGGAGTGGAACAAAAAAACAGAGGTGGGATGCACTAGAGAGTCACGTTCACAGATCGATTAACCTTAGATCGAGAAACCTCCAAGATTGCCATGCTTGATAAAATGCAGAGCAGGGCAGCACCGACTTTGTTCATATTCAATGAAGAAAGATTGATTGAAGCAGACTGTAATTGTGTCGATTATCCTATTTGCCCGAAGCAACAGCAGATTCTTGATTGTCATTTGATCATGCTACAACTCGAGTTTAAATATGGGTACAGGTTGGTTGGTAGGTTGAACAGATGTTATTGGCATAATGTTAAATCGCCTTTGGGGACGAATATTAAAGGTTTTTTTTAGATTTTTCCTTGACGTCAGATCATGCTACAGCTGACCCTAAAATGGTGCGCATTACACTTGTCCTTTGGTTGGGAATGTTTTGGGACCAGTTCTGTTTTTGATTGCGGTGTGATTCTTGAAGCTTTTGCACGAATGAACTAAACATCCAGACATGGAAACAATGACAAGATCACAATGAAAGCGATGTTATTTCCGACTATTACACAAGCAAGACTTGGACATGCTTTGTTTGAACCATGGAACATTTTTCGAATTGCCGAAAAAAATGACAATTTTCCTATCTTTTACGCATGTTTTGGTTTTACCAGAAAATGACAAATAATAGCAAACCCGCATGTGCTGTGCCTGGCCTCAGAAGGACATGTATGGCAATCCCGATTAGCACCATCATGCCACCTACAGTTATGTAAGAGGACTATTACCGCATGTCTTGGAGGACCAGGGGACGTTGTGGTTGGAGTCTGATGCCGCTGATTCACTGAAGAGGGCGTTACCTAGTTTGGAAGCGCCATGTCTCGTCACCCTCTAATGATAGCCTTTAGTGTGTGCTGTGTGTTAAAGGATTCAGTGTGTTAAAGGATCCAGGGTGGTTTAGTGACACGCGATATCGATCCAGGCATGACTAGGGGTTTTAGTTGATTTTGAATTGGCCAACGAACGCAAATATATCCAAGCGCGTTGCTTAGGCTTTGTTGCTTCCATTAGTCGCAATATATGCACTGATGTTTCCTTTTCCTCATTGGTACCAGCTTTTACTCATACCACAAATTCTTCTCCAACACCACACTTCGTATTCCTGAGCAGATATTCCTGTTTCCAGAACAAATAGTTTCATTGAAGTGCTGATTTATTCATTGCAGCATCCTTTTCAACTATTTCCTGAACATTGCATACAAAGAAATGTGTGTCACTACACCTGTTGACCATCTCTTCTTCCATGTTTAAAAAAGAAGCCTCTTCCTTAAACGACCATCTGTTTTCAACACCATGCCTATCGGGTTCCCCAGGTAGCTGCTTCAATATCCATATGTCTTTCTTTCTAAAATGTGACAAACAACTATTATTCTATTCCATTCCTTATGCCCATCCGATTAACTTCAAATACAAACTGATTAGTATTGTTCTGTTGAAATGTCAGTTCATATCTATTCAAGATCCTCTTCAGAGTGCAAAACAAGCTAATGCTAGACTGTAGTATATAAGCTACTAAGTGATTGTCTGATTGGATTAAAATATATATTCTTAGAAATGTCTGAGTTGTGTGGATAGTCATGCTCCCTCAACCAACGTGTTAGTTAACTGATTTGTTAATAATCTAAAGAGGACCATTTTAAAGCCACTTCATGGACTCTTCCCATAAGTACATCCTGCGCTTATATCACTCTGCAGTTTTAGGCAAAATATAGTTGACTAGAGTATTATGGAACATTATAATCCGACCCTATAGACTGCCCATCATTCTACCCTGTCACTCGGGGTTTTCCTCCTGAATTGATCACTATTTGATTACTCACTCACTCAACATTCCTAATAGAGCTTCTCCGCTATACAGTGCAAGGAACAAGCGATTGCTTGCGAGTGACAAACTGATCGCAGGAATATCTAAGTATTTGCTTATTCTTGCAATCGGATCGCCACTCAATCGCCAGGTTGTACGTGCTACGTAGTGGAGAAGGTTCCTCAATACTCCAGGGAGCTCTCTATATTAGGTTGCAAGCAATCGCTTATTACTTGCGACCTAGTGTGAATGGGCCCTATGAAACGTATAACTATACATGTTGACGCTACCAGAGGGCTTTCCCCTTATTTATTCAAAGTTCATGGTTTAACTCATTCCAGAACTATTTTATCTACAGAATATATAAATGTGATATTACCCTCGAACTGTGACGCTGAATGTTTGAACCTCCTGCATGTATCGAGTCTTATTTGATAAATTATGTTTTTAATTGTTACGTAGTTTGGTACTGTCGATGTCACCATTATATATATAATATAATTTTCATTGGTTATTGAGTGTTGCATGTTCTACCTATGGCTAAAGTATAAATACTACATAGCTCATGGTACTCCAGAAATAAACACATAATTTTTGACCAGGGATCAGGGACCAGGGATCTCAGGGACCAGGGACCAGGGATCTCACTCGAAGCCTGCCGCTTCTCGTGAGATCCCTGGTCGAAAAAAACTCGTGACCATCGTGTACAGTAAGTCAGAAACCAACCTCGTTACATCCTATCATATTAATTAATAGAGGCAAAAAGGCATGTATAACTGGTTCTGTTGGTGGACAGGAGTGGCGAGCTCTTCCCTTCATATTTCACTGGCCTGTCGCCTGTTTTTTGGTTAGAACCTGGATTTCTTTTTTTTTAAAAGTAGCCAGAAGGGAGGTGGTCTAAGTTGCACCTGCACACGTCCTATTTTGGTTTGGGTGTGTGCAGTGCACCTGATGGGTCGGAGACGCTGACATCGTGATACTCATCGACAAATTTCCAACACATTGTTTACCACAGGAGTTATCAATAATAATATCAGGAGTTATTAATAATAATATGTTTTAGTGGTGGCAGACAAGGCGAGGTATGACACCAACCTATTTTTTGCTCATACAATAGGAGTAAGAAAGCAATATGACTCCCTCCCAGAATAAAATTATATGAATCAGCAAATAATATGTTTTAGCTCAAATTCCGATGAAGAAAACTGGCTATTACTTTTAGGCGATACTGCTCGGATTGGGTTCAGATTAGGGATCGGAGACGGAGACCCTCTTTCCAAGAGATAAAAGAAGACCCCGTGAGTCCCCTCTTTTAATCTAGGCCCCCACGTGAATGGGGAGATAACGTGAATCTGAGAAACCGTGAGAACGGCCTGGAGGGGCGAAGTGTTGCTTGCCAACACGTGGGAAATTGCTCCTGTAGCTTCCCACGCAGGCTGTCTCTCTCTAACCGCCAGATCCTGGATATGTCCTATAAATGTGTTGTTTTTTCTGTAACTTCGTGTCCCTGAAGCAACATTTTTTAAGCGCTTATATCTCGAGGGATGAGACATTAAATGGTCAACTCCAGATTATTTCTAGAAGCGGAAAGGCGAGGAGGGTAAGAATATGGAGAAGATTGATTTGGAAGTTATTATACTTTTAAAACGAAAAGTACTTTTTATTGAACAGCAATCGTTTGCTCAAATTGTGAGTGGACATAATGTGACAAAATGTGATCAGAATGAGCGATAGATATATAGACTATATACTCCCACAGTTGTTACCCAAGGTGATTCCCACGGAACATTGGTCTTGCAATACCCCATATATATATATTAATGTTCCTCAATAAGCTGATTTCTAATAAGACTCTGTGCCTACTAGGCATTAATCCTGTTTTTGTCTTTCGTGCGAATGTTCTTCCTTGCACTTATCTAGCCTAATACAAAGCAGTGTGCTATTTTCCTTTCCATCATCCTTTGGGATCTTAAATGGAACATCTGGGCAAACTGAACGTTGTTTGATCGGGGGTCTTAAGTTGCTGCAAGCTAGTCAATTCGGATTTCGTTCCAGTTTTAGAGAGAGCTTGGGTGTACCGAGCTTGGAAAAGCAAAACAGAGAAAGCGCATATCCCAACAGTTAAGTAGATATATCATATATAATGTATGCCAGAAATAGGTAACCACATCAGTTAAGTAGATATGTATCATATAATGTATGCCAGAAATATGTAACCACATCATTCTCTATGGTCATGTAAATCGGACATAACAACCACCCCCATTTAAATGACTAATTAGCCTAATACAAATTATAGATATTATGAGTCACTTTTAGGAGTGGTCGTTGGATAATATTTTTTTGTGACGGGAGAGTGTGGCTTTAATATCGCTGACATATGTCTATACATATTTAACACAATTGACACAATCTCGAGGCTGCCTTGTAAGAAGTGCCGACTGAAGAAGTATGTCTTTTATTAAGAAAAGATATTTTTTTTTATTTATAGCCAGATGCAAAATTTGTATATAGACCTGGACTCCCACTTTTCCAGAAGAGCTTCATTATAGAATTAAACATCATAACCAAAACACATAAGCACAAAATTGATACAAATGGTATGATGTAGGTCCATTGGATATTTATAAACTAAAAGGAAATACTAAAGTCCTTTTGAGATGTATCCATTATTTATATCCGATTTCGGCGAAATGCTGTTGAAATCATTATTATAATACCTTATTCCAAATTAAATCACTACAGTTACATTGTCGAAAAATATATCAGAACAGGTTGCAGCCCTCTGCTCACTCGCAGGTTTTCATGACTGGCTAAATAAAACTCATTTCATAAAATCATTATATTGATCAGAGTTTTCAATACAAAATAAACCAGGAAAGTGGTAAAGAACACTAATGAGATCAGTAAAGTAATACATTGAGCGTTACACCTGGTTTGACTCATAACCAGCGATTGGATAACAGCGATTGGATCTTTGCTTAGACAAAGTGGTTACAAACGAGCCTCCAGGATGTCTTGACCGTTGTTTCATGCAGCTTATGCCGACGGGAGAATTAATTTCGGCGGAATTTCCGCCATTTTGTTTGTATGTATGGGTCCCGCTTTCCATACTATGGACAGTCTACGTCCGTTGTAATGCTAACTGGGCTTACACAAGGGACTCAAATGGCAGAATGTATTACCTATAGCGATGGATAGGGTGTAACTGCTTGCACATCAAGCACAAAGGTGATCAGAGATTAGAGAAAGGATCCCCACCATGTTCCACATTATGCTGCGTATCCTTATATAGGAATGGCACTATGCCATCTATATTGTAGTATTGACTGAATTTGCATTCTCACTTGATCTTCGGATCTACCATAGGCTTTAGTGGATTATACTCCATGAAGGCAACACCGAAAAGTGTTGCCATTACGAGGTCTGAAAGTATAAATCATTGGGTAATATTCAAAATATAAATATTACAATTTCGGTTCAGGCCATTTTTCCAACCAAATAATTTCATAATATAGGAATGTTTAAAAGATATCACAACCATATCAAAATGTTTCCTATATTGTAATAATTATTTTTGTTCAATTACATCAGTTACATTTGTTGGGAAAAGGACATTCCAATATTACCTTCTGTGCAAACAAGTCAGGTTGTCCCATGGTTGAGTTTACATACTTTTTCTTTCATTTTCTTTGATTGGGCAACTATATCCCTGTTGTAAGTAAAACGCTTTTTTAGCTATCATTTAGTCTAAAGCTCCAATCCACGTTGGTGAAATGGGTTTGAGGACATTGTTTACAACATGATGTATGACAATCTCTAGCGTAGACAAACAATAATTATGGAATGGAGGGGGAACGGAAACGTTTTCTCGCTGATCTATTATGCATGTATACATAGACACATATTCTCCTTTCTGGAAATCATTAACTAGCACATCAACGTTGTCAAAGCCAACGTTCCGGTAACATAGTCCTCTTCCCATTAACATTGAGAGGAAGGACGAATATTCTTTGCGATTATATATAGCAATCATTAACTTAGTCTGTAACACTTCCAACAAATCACTCAGTCATCATCACCTACCACCAGCCTATATGTAAACTATCAAAGCCTCCTAATGTCTCTAATTCTAGGCTCTCTATACAACATCGAATAGTGCAATGCTTCAAATCAACATCATCCTACGAGTCAATGCTAATCTGTTAATGGTCTAGTCCCGACTCAGGTCTTTTGTGGAGGTGTCTGAGAAATCCTGGCCAATGCCTCCCCTTGGAAAGGACGGAGCCAAATGTATAAGCCAATACTTGGAGGATGTCCATTCGGGAGTCACCTTGATTGACTGATAAACGTTTATAGATTCAAGTATATGGGCACCTCTCTCTTCTTCACAGCAGTTTTTCGTTGGTAGGCCAAACACAGGTCTTCTGGTCTCAATGCTTTTTGTGAGAACGGTGCCTAAGTTAGCCTCGACATATTCTTCTTCACAAATGCCTATAGGTCTATTGTATTGTAGTCCGGGAGCCAAAGGCCATTTTTGGGCTGAACCCCGCAATGTCGGATAAAGTATAACAACATTATATCAACCTATAAAGATTTCCAAGGTCACCATTATGTAAAAACCTATATCTACCAATATCTCAGCTTCTAAACTACTCAGGATCACCATCTTGGTGTCTAAACATACACTTTCTGGGTCATTTTCTGGGTCATTTTCTTATGACCTGTTCTAACAGCATACCAAATTTCAAAAAGGTGTCACAAAGTGCACTATTCAGATCAGAATAAATGAATGCTATGAATCCTATAAAATCCTGTATTTGGGGTATATTGGCATGACCGGGATAAAAGGGTTAATATCTAAAATTGCTCAATAGGTGGGAACGGTCACCCCCCTGATTTGTGATTACCTACCCCTAGGCTACATGAAACAGCGAAAAAAAAACTTTATCCGACATTGCGGGGTTCAACCCTCTGGCTCCCGGACTATTGGGAGTGGATATCACTAAGGGAATGTCGGAGCGGGGTTTGAATATAAAATTATGATTTAGATAAAATAGATGCATGAAATCAATATTGTTGTTGGAGAAGAAATCTTACATGAAATCTCGATGAACTTCCTTTAGTTCTTCATTAATCGAATAATATCCAAGATACAGCATGTATACATGTATTCTGTTACAACAGTATCTCAATTTTACACAAACCTTTATCTAAAGAGATTTTATATGAAAGGGAAATATGAATGACAAAAGTAGAAGAAATGATCTACTGGTGGCGAGCTCTCATTTATTGAACTTATGATTGCTTAGATCGAAATTAAAAGTGTTGATGCATCTTTAATTGCAAATGAAGTGATTCTTTATGATCATCAAGACGATGGATGTTAAGATTAAGATACCGTAATGACGTGATACGTGTGGTAATGATGCCTTACAAATATAATTAGAATTACAATTCACTGGACAGTGACATCATCTAAACGAATCCATCATCGAATCGAATGCCGCAGTATTGTCCTAGAGCTACTACGGTGAAATGTAAACTAGCACAAGGGGTATGAAAACCTCCCCTCTGCCGGAGACATTCCCTCGACTGCAGTCATCGACTGAAATAAAATGTTTTCAAATTCAAATTCAATCCATCAATGATAAACTGGGCGCATTAGAAGAACCCAGACAACTGGGATAATGCTAACCCAGTGGAAATAAAATCTTCAAAAAAAAGAAGGAAGGTATGGTAAGATTAAAGAATTAATGCCCGACATTTAGGGACTGCTGGTGCACTATTTGGCGCATAATGCCGATGCGAATGTTCTTAGATACAACATTAGTGTACAAAGTCATCGTTAATGTCCTATTGAATTCACCTATAGTGTTTCGTGTGTCAGCTCTCTTGCCATTTACATCCACCGGAACAAAGTTACAAGGGAACTGAGTTCTGGAAGGAATTCTGCTTGCTTGAAAAATGGTAGTGATCTTGAAAGAAGGATATATGTCTGTCACAACCAAGCCTAAGACGCTTGCTACTTGAACTTCCGGACCTGCCTTCTCTCACGACATGTCAGGTATTCAATGTTCTAGCACCCCAGCGTCGAGTCTAAGTCGGCCTCGACATATTCTTTACATAAATGCCTATAGACCTATTGTATTCGTAGACGATATCACTAATAGAATGGTTACTAAAGATTTGTTTTGTAATTTTCTAAAATAGTCTTAATTGCCAAAACAGCGAGCATTTTACGATTAGATTGAGATAAATTTACAAGTTGTCAAAACCATAGGAATTCTTTGTAAAGGAATTATACAGCACTCCCCATGAAATCTTTGGTTATGAAAGGAGTAATGACCGATATTGAGAGGCTGCAGGTGAACTGTTTTGTGTATGATCCCGAAGCAAAGTACGGAAACGGAGATTATTAATCGTGTTAGTCCCTGCCTATGGTTGGTATATCCACTGTACTGTTCAGTGCAATCACTAAAATGTCATATTGCTCGCCTGATGTTCCTTACTATACTGGACCACAATTCATATTAACTTACTAGTACAGATACCTATTATTTCACCTCTGGAGTGGAGTGTGCATCGATAGACTTGGTATAGGCTTGCTCTATGCGAGGGAGCAGGGGAAAAATCTCATTTCTTCCTAGGGCAGCAACAAATGACTCAATTATTTCTCTCTGCGATTTCATTGACTACAAAGCTAATAGAACTTCATTGGCTAAGAAGCTAATAGAACCCCCTGTGTTGGATCAAGTAACACATCTTTAATACAAACATAAATGAATATGAATGAGAACTTGATCCAACAAAGGTGTGAGACCACCAACAACATAGGAGGAAATAGACGCAATGGATTTCACATAATGATGGCTAATGGGAAGTCCATTTCACTGTGATTCAAAGCCATAAGTATCACACTTCACTAGTTTCCGGCCAATCACAAAATGATTGCAGTGCTATCATATTAAAGATGTGTTACTCAACCAATTTTATCTGTAAATTACATGTTTTCTTCAAAAGTCAATAATATGGGTGTGATCTCAATTGCGCATATATATAATGCGCATTCAAAATTGCACTCATCATAATGCAGCCACAACTACTCACTCACCTGGCATTCACACCCACTGACGCTCAACTGACACTCCATTCTCTGACATATGTACTCATTCTCTGACACCAAGTCAAAGAAACCCCTATACACAAAGCTGAACGATGTAAGCCTAGCTCCATATTAGGGTCATTCTCAGAAGTCTTGCATTTCATGGTTAGAAGTTGAAAAAAACGGAATTAAGATGAGAGGTTTGGGTGTTATATTTCCTGAGAATATGCATGTCGTCCCGTGCCACGTTGCATATATTTATGCGTACTTTTCATGCATAATAGAGCCAAAAATAATAGAGATAAATATAGAAAAGTTTACATTTCCTGAAAGAGGAATCTGTTTTCGTTGTAAACGAAACAAAAATAAAAGGAATGTCATTAGTTGTACTGACATGGCATGGTGACTGACGATATGAAGGAAGGGAAGATTTTCATCAACTGTACATCCCCAGAAAATCAAACCGATACACATTGTATGTGGTTGATTCCAGGAATTTAATTGCAATTTTGATGTTTTTAACATTTTTTGTTTATTCATATCTTTGTCATATCTTTGTCAATTCCAATCGTATAAACCTATGTGGTATGTATTTATTACTAAATCATGCTCCTTCTGTCTAAAGTCTAAACATTCAAAAACAGTAAATATCCCAAGGTGTCTATCCGACTTTCCTAAAGTTGTATGGTTAGACTACTATTTTATCTATTAATAGAGATATGATGGTTAGACTTTGATATTTTGTTTCTACTATGGCGTTATACCCTTAGCGTGACTATCGCGCAATCATTGCGCAATAATTATTATTATAAAGGGACCACACTCATCACAGAACCCTGCTTTCTGCAGTTTGAAGTCAATGTTTGTTGAATAGAACCTTTTGTATATTTCTAAAGAAAAACAGATTTGTCTGCGATTTCTATCAGATTAAATCAATATTCTATAGCATAAATTTGTTGTGAGGCATTTGGCTATTTTACGTTTTGTATGGAATCACGATTCGACTCATCTCAATTAGACTCATCTCGAAATCCATCAAATTAATTCCATGATAGCTTTACGTCTGAGGGTGTTAAGATTACTTGTTTGATCTACACACCCATTCCCCCTCTGAGGAACGTGTATCTAGGCAAGTGCACTAAATATTGAAAGCTTACTTCACATAAAAACAAAATGCTAGTTTGATCAGACGTTGGTTGCCACTAAAATTTTAATCAGTAATCCCAAGACACATTGCCATTCCATTAGTTGGGGGTCGGTACATAAAGTGAACCCTCTAAGAGAATTTAGAGGATAGAAATTACAGGTTTCTCAAACCCAATAGATAGTGAGTGATACATCTGTTAAACATGCACTGACATATTTCCAATAGGTCATAAAGGTCTGACACCATTGTCAAAAAACATTTGTCTCTTGGAAGTATTGCATAAAACAGTCAATTTATAGTTTCATTAGAATGTCAATATGCATTATGGCCTTTGGAACTCGTTATAAAATATCCCTGAGGATCATTCTTCCATTCGACCAGATTTCAAGGTTGAAATCAACTCAAGAGTTATTCATCAGTAAACGCCTACAACTCAATAAACAGCTTCAAAGTTGATTCCGACAACTGCCATGAAGTACATCTGTCACAGCAATATCATGACAGTTCTCCCAGCCTATAAGCCGCTCTCTACGCCTCAATTCTAGATTTTGCGTAGGCTACCTTGATGCCTTGAAGGTTTGGCAGAACTAGAAAGATAAATAGATAAGAAAGCTATGGGTGGTATCCAATTTCCAGTTGACGTTGGACTCATTAGTCTACGCCTTTTAGGTTTATACACCATTTCATGTCTCTGATTTAAGGATACACTTGCAAGTTGCACTCTCAGTTAACATCGGTCAAAAAGTTAAGTCTTTTTACTTTTTGTCCCGTTCTTTTCCAACCCACCTTAAAGTCATTTGACCAAGATTTATATTTTGGAGACCAGTCAAAAATCCTTCCCTGTGGATATTTCACTTGTTATCGCTTATTGGTGACCGATCTCTCAACCAATTTGACTTTGTTTGTTATACACTGTATTCCTGACAAAACGGTCATTCCATTTCGAAACAATAGTCATTGGCTGGCAGCAGAGGTGCCAGTCACTGGAGGTCGGAACTACATAGCTGACCGTTGGTCATTACTAGCCAACAGTCACCCTGACCGTTGGCCTACTCTCATTTCAATGGTCAGGGCCGTTGCGGCGACGACAGCGCCACTTTGGGCGGCAAATCTTTTTGGAACGAAAATTGGTAAAAGCGCCACTATGGGCGGCGGATTTTTTGGGAACTAAAATGGGTAAAATCGCCACTTTGGGCTGCAGATTTTTAAAATTGGTAATATTAGCTTAATTATGGTTCATTTATTTTATATTAATTACTGTACTATGCTGTAAATGAAGAAAAGGGATTTATTTTGGCGGAATTGAAGCAAGAGAAGACAAGACAATGGTTACATTATAATGAAACAGTTTATTATTTTATTATAATTCCAAACTCTAGACACAGTTAGCATATAGTACTTCCATTTGCAGTATATCATTCATTAAAAATGAAAGCTTGTAACTTGCAGCACATAACCAATATATAGTTTACTCCATACTCATTTCAAACTGCAAATTCCTTTTAAGAAGGGTATATAAAAACATTGTAATCACACAATTATTGTAGAGACCTACAATGAGACTATTATACAACTGACGGATGAGCAATACTATAACCAATACCCAACAACTAACAGTTGATTAATCTGCACCACTTAACTAATCAAAAACAGGTTCACATATTAAAACATGTATGGTACATCCAAAATACAACCATTTCTCATAGAAACCAATAATATTATATAATAATAGTAAAAAGTAATACTGCTGGATATATACAAACCCATAACAACAGCAGAACATTGTTACTTCAGTTCTATAAGTCAACATATTTTAAATTTAGTAAGATTCTTTTGTCGTAAACTGAGAATGCTGCTTTAACAGAATAAAGGATTTTATGGAATTTTCATGAGGAAAGGGCCAGCACTTGTAAATGGCAATACTTCCATACATCTCCGTGGGTGGAATGCATCTTTATAAGCCTTTTTTCAGGATTATAAATCCATTTGGACAAAAAGGCATAATACATCCTGTTCCCAATGGGGTGGCGATCCATTGTAATAGGCTTCACATTCGCCTCTATCACGTACATAGCGGATAGGATCCATCAGATTTTTACTGATAGTCGATGATAAGAGGCAGTAAATCATTCAGTAGCTGTCAAATACTTTGATGTCCATGCCTTCTCTCTGCATGATATGACAGAGAAAAAGGATTCCGCGAACAATATAATAACGCCTACCCCAAGGAGAGGTGGAGAAAGTGGCTGACTGAAAGGAATCATGTACACATCCGTGTTGGGTGCTATCTCGCAAATGTGTTTTTATGAAGAAATGTTGCTAATTGATAGAAGAAGTTTCATGGGAGTGTAAAATGAAATCAAGAAGGACTGAATAGTGTACTGTCAGCTAATGTGCCTCAAAGTTCCCCATCGAATCCTTCTTGGGAGGTGCAAATCACATAGGATATTTATAAAATCACACATTAAAATAAGTTTTATTCTGCTAACACATTCAGGTTGTAGTTGGTAATATTATTTAGCACTTTGTTTGTTTGTTTGTTTATTTATTTATTCATTTATTTATTTATTTATTTATCTATTTAAGGCCAATGCAATATTTAAGAAATTCACATGAAAAAACGCACTGTCCACTGTCCACTTAATAAACCTGAATATGCATATATATATACCCTGTTAACTATATATTTTCAACATACAATATGACAATTATTCACAGTTCATAATGGAAGCCCTTAATCACATAATAAAAAAAAAGAAACGATTTGTTTCGAACGTTTCCACTGATTAGTAACACTTGTACTTCTAAAACAGATTTAGTTGAGCCATCGGTTTCTGCGAAAGCTCTTATGGTGTTTGATATACGTCTAGTTCTCGGCATCCCAAAGCAGGCCCTCAGGACGTATCTACTAGTCTGGAAGTAATCATATTGAATCCAAATCAATATAACGAAGTAAACTTAGTGAGACCCATGTCTTGGTGCTCACACTTTCCATGGGAAGTGTGAATAAATCTACTCCGTAGGCCATCTCGGCGACCACAAATCAGAAATAAGTAGCGACGCGAATATTACCTCAGCTGCATGGCATGGGAGTTATCAGTGATCTCCTGTCTATAAAGGGAGGAACTATACTTGTCCAGGTCTCTTTCACCCATTAGGAGAATCTCCTTTGGGGAAGTGCTATGGCGATCATAAATTGGTTGAGGCAACGTATGCCCCATGCGCATCTTATCTGTACCTCACTTGAAGGTTTACACCTGATTTACCATGGCCCTATCCGAAATGCATTGTCCCTTGTGAGAGTGACTCCTATATACATATTCAGGTGCTCGGCTCCTGACCCCGAATACGTGACAAAGATATCTCCGCTGCACAATCCGATGATTCCTCCAATCAAAGGAAGGGAGTTAAGAGGCATTACTACTGATGAACCTGACTACTGATCCAGGGGTGTATTAGTACTAAAAGGTGTACTAAAAGCATGGGACAACTCGGTGTTCGGATCAACTCTCCAAGTACGGCCCCGTTCTGGGTCACTCTGTCTTTATGTTACATTTTGCCTTGCTGAAGAATAAACCTAATTGTATGGTCGTCTTTGACGATATAGGATCCTTAACTAATTAATTGTCAATCAGATGTTCTTACCAATTTACTATTGGTATATCGCACGATGAGAAGGAAATTAATGTAAGGTCATTACGGCGTCAGGACGGCGTACTGGTGTTGGCTTTATTTATATTTTGATTTTTGTATTAACAGCCTCGTTGTCGTAATGGCGGTAGAATTCTTTTGTCTAAATATAGATCGTCATAGAAGTTGCACTATCTAGAAAAGACTCTTTCGTAAGGATCCAAATGAGATTCTATCTTGTTGAAATATTAATCAGTATTAGTACTATAACTGTTTTGTTGTAATAAACTCTAACATCTAACACTGTCCATTTTTAACGGTCAATGTCTGTATTGGGATAATGTTCCTAAGTACAAGATTTTAATACAAACCTATCCAGGACAGGGATATTGGATTTCAGGATTTAGATAATAGGGAAAAACGTTCATACTAGAATATAGAAAGGGATCTCTATCTCGATTTATTAAATGATATTAGATGTATGAAGAAGCCAGCTTAATATGTTATAATTTCAATTTCGGGAAATTCAATCTGAATAAAAATATATTCGAGTTCTTCAGGAATTTGATTAAGATAAGCAGTATGTAGATAGACGGGCCATTGTTTACCTTCCTATATACATTTTCCCCTAGCTAAGGTAATGGGGTAGATCCCCATGCCCCTATGATAAAACGGTCTGTTCATCTTTGAAGTTGAATTATACTCACATAGATCAATAATTAATTATGTTTCCAGTTGCCTCTTTTGATTAGAATAAGCTGAAAATATCACGTCACACCCAGGTTTAATGTCAGGATGTCTCAATCCTAGTTGTGTGGAAACCTCATTGTTTCGTTAAACTGAGCCTGGATTCATGAACAAGGGGTTTAGCAAGTCCCAAATCGGCAATAGCGAAAGCCGTGCCCAATTAATAAAACATATCCCCTTCTCTCGGGGATAAAGTAATCCCTACAGTTGGAAAAAAGCGGTTACTGAATCGTCTTACTAATTGAGAGTTAGATGGACTAAAGCTTGCATATCTTATAAGGTGCATCGCCATTGCCGCGACCGGCCGGCCGACTGTAATACTTTAACATTTGTGTTTGCCGTGCGGCGGCCGTACACCAAGGCGGCCGTGGTAATGGAGATGGGCCTTTAGGCAAAGCCAGCCAGTGGATAAAATAGATGCAGTTCCAACTCATCATGCTACAGCCGGAATTCTATGATGGGAAGTTGAATATTTTCCGGATTCCCTTGTGCTTTCAATGGGTTATATTTTATGAAGCTGTGTAAACTTCGGATTCGAGAATGGGTCTTTAGGGAACGCCATGCAATCATAGGAGGATTAGTTGCCCAGAAAATAAATATCTTCATATAAACAGTATGCGGAGAGGGTTTATTTTTCGTATGGCCCTGTGGTATTTAGCATCTTTAGATCAAATTTACTACGCACCATGTAGCAAAGGAGATAATACGGTTGTCATTTGTACTATGTCCCTGCAGTGTGAAAGCTTTGCGAGTGGTTTCAAAGGACTCTGATTTTTACAATCGCTATCTGGGAAACCCAAGCTTAAAACCTAATAGATATGTCCTGGGGTGGTCTCGATAATGGAAATAATGCATGATGAGTCATGTTGGCCAGAAACCTAGCGGGATGCAAGGTTTATTTCACCATAATAAATATACAAATATAATAAATATTCAAGAATAATAGAGAAAGAAACAAATTTCACAAGGAAAACATCACCGCACAGTACGGTTACAGGAGAAGTGAATAAGAAGGGTTGGGAGTGCGACGTCGCAATGATATTAGAAATATCTTGTCTCATTACCTTTATGACGTCACAAGTGGGCGTTGCGTGGATAGGGATCACCGGGAATATCTCCATCGATGGGTCGATTATATATATCAGAAGACATAATAGGTTCACAGTCACTCAGATCAAATAAGAATAGTATGTCAGTGATTGGACGCCTACTGCGCTATAATGTCTTTTCTGGTCCTGGAGTAAGCGTCTAAATGGGATTATAGAGTGGTTTTGTGGTTTGGAGCGACAGACATTCCCTCAGTTTGGAGGGACTCTCTGTACTCTGAGTCTAGACTGGTTATATCTAGGTGTTCATTATTCCAATTTTTACTTAACCCTATCAGGGCGAGTAGTGCATTTATGCACTATTATTTGGGTCATTTTCCCCATAATATTGCCTATAAGACATGCTATTCATTTAATAAAACCTGCTATTTTACCCTCTTCCTCCTATGTCAATGTGTTCCAAATGTTGTAAGGACCAATAATCAAAAAAAGTTCTTGTGCCTGGTAGATGCAGAAAATTTGGTGTCCATAATAGATTGTGGCTAAATTGGAAGAATTATAACTCTATTTATGCAATATTCATTCTTAAATTGGAAAAAAACTAAATCTAAATTTATTTTTTTGAAAAAATGCCATTCATTCAGTTTTTCATGCTGAATAAAATGAATGGTCGTAAAAGTTGATGGATTTTGAAAATGGTTCCTTTAGAATGGTTTCCATGGCAACCAAACAGCCCGTTTTTTTTCAATTGAAAAGGTGTATATCTGGTAAATGGTTGCTATGGTGACATAAAACATGAAATTTCTAAATTACAACTCATAACAAGTAGAGCAGAAAATTTAGGTTCATGTGCAATTTACTCAGTACAAATCGCATTTCTTACAGCAAAATGGTGATAAAAAGACTATGTGGCATTGTCCTGATTAATTTTCACTGTCTGGACATCATTGCCTTTTACATCATCTACCTCCTTTTAAAAAGTCACTTAGGCTAATTAGTTTAGCTCAAAATTTAACAGGCAGGCAACTTTGAAAGACTATAACTTCACTAATATTTGGAGTATCAAAAAGATTTTTTCGTTTTTATAATGCTTAGTATGGCCACAATAAGGGACAATTTAAAAGACAACCTCCCTTAACAGACCCTCTGCCCTTAAAGGGTTAAGATTTCCTTCGTATCTGAAAGATCTATTCCATTGAAAGCAATTTTCGGAAACACCTGATAAATGGGGACAAAAGAACTCATTCAAATGTTGTAAATGTCGAGCCGTTTCAATGAGACACGACATATCACGAAAAGCTATCCACACCACAGTTTTATGATGTAAAATGACACCGGGCCATAATTTAGTTAATCTGCAGTTTTATGCGTTGCTCATTCAATCACGCCAAGAAATGTTTTCCCTGGGTATATCTCAAATTACCATTTTTTCTTAATGTGAACATGGATGGAGTATACAGCTTTAATGCTGTTCCTTCGCATTTGTTTCGCTTTAGCTGTCACGAAATGGACAACGAAAAGGAAACTAAACATATGTAAACAAGTGGGCTTGATTATGGTTCAATCACCATCGGAATTGGGAGGCAATCGACCACTTTGCCAAATCTGGCCAGTTCGAATTTGTATCGTTTAATGGTAGGCAGTTATAATTAATTGGAAAACAGGTGTAGTTCTTTTGATAATTAAAACCGTTCATACCATTCCTCTGATATCTTTCAAATGTCAGCCCGATATCTTATAGATAGCTGCTAATAGGGGACTTGCACGTCTCACTGCGCATGTCTGTTACAGTGCATCCTGGGATGGATTCATTTCAAATCTGACATACTAATAGTTGACAACATTTCTATCTAAAATTGCAAGAATGCTTTTACCGATATTATAGCTTTTGTAAATGATCTGTGAAAATGATGGGAAAGATAAAGTCTTGTGTTATTGAAACATGCATAACACATGGCTATTGACATTGGAGCACCAATGAATTTCCATGTTGAACATGATGTTTTCTATAGATTTTACACTGAACCATTAGTCCCACAATTCCATGTTAATAATGATTCAAGATGGCATCTATGCAAGTCCCCTATTGCATGTGCAGGTAATATGTAATATATAATTATATACAAATAAAATATGCTATTACCCATTGCTAGAATGGCTGGATCGGCCTCTCCACATTCTGGGCCTTATTACCAGGAAAGCTACGAGGACAACGTGATTACCTATACGGGGCGCCATGTGTCAATCAACCAATTTCAACATTTCTAATTCTGCTCTTCAATGTTTAATTTTGCCTGTTCACATGTCTTCCAATCCTGAAAAAAATCCCGAGGGGAAATAAAAGATTCGGACCCAGAATTATCAATAAGTACTCATTTGGATATTGTACAATTATGAGCGAAATTGGTTCAATTCAATTCAATTCAAAACATTATTTATTCAAAACATTATTTAAGTGTTTTATACAAATAGGAGCCATACATCTGAATATAGATCCTGGTCTTCCAGTATGTTACAGTATGTTACAGCGAAGTTGGTTGGTTAACACTTGGTGCCTCGGAGTCCATTAAACGTCAGGAGGTAATCTCGTGCTAGAATAAGTCTTATTAAGGGCCTAGTCCACTAAGCCGATTCTCATGCGATTTGAGGACCCTTTTCCACTAAATTCCGTGAGAATCGCATGAAAATCGGCTTAGTGGACAAGGGCCTTAAGACATGAAGAATGACTGCAGGCAGATCTGTAGTAACAGGTGTTTAGTCTCTGAAGCCAGATTCAGAATGACAATGACCGACGCAGCGGCCCCTCTTTTTATACTACTCACAGCTATACTCGCATGGACGCTGCTTTACCTTGGGCGCCACATTTTATTGGCGCCCCACCCTCGGCAGCTTTCAGTGGCGCCCTTTGTGGCGTCTGGAACTGTCGGCGTCTTTTAGAGATGACCACACTTCTCAGCATCTAAACTGACATTGTATAAAACTAAGGTATACCATAGTTCTAGGTTATAATAAATTTGATGCACTCATTGGAAAAACCTGTTCATTTGATATAATGCTGTTGCCAAATATAAATTTGTAAAACTCAAGCTCAAATTTATTGGCCAGTGTGCAAATTTCATGGTTATTTGCCTTTGAACTTTTTATTGTGGGATAAATTTGTGATAGATTTATGCCATTTTCAGGTATTCAAATGCAGATACATACAGGTTAACTAACGAGTTGGTTGAAGGAGCGGATATTGCACTCGTTGCTACGCAACTCGTGCAATATTCTAAACGACTGAAACCAACGTGTTAGTTAACAGATTTATTATACATGCTTTCAATCATGAAAATAGAAAAAAATCGAGTCATAAAATTGAAATTTACCGATAATCTTAGTAAAAACAGATTGGTTGCCATGACAACCCCACGTAAATCAGTAGTGAAATACGCACTATGCGTGAATCACTCTAGATACGTTGTTTTCAGAGCAATGCGTGTATAATGAAATATTATATTCATAACATAGAACCCAGATGCCTCAGAAAATATCAACTTTACATTATTCTACAGTATTTCCATATAAAATCCGAGAAGCTTCATTGGGGGCGATGAGGGGGGGGGGGCATGTGCAAAAACAATTATTTGATTGACTATGGACACATTGCACCATAATGCAATAAGATTGTGTCAAGAGGGCCTCTTATTACACCCCTGTGCTCTAGTTGTCTATACCTTCAGCATTGTATGCCACACTTAGTCAAGGTGGTGCATAACATGTGACTTATGCCACCCTTGGTGCAAACAACAAGTAGGTCCGCCCAAAACTGAAATTACTTCTTTTATTTTTATTATTTATATTTTTTATTTATTAATGGGGTGTAATAAATATGGAACAAAGCTCGGGTGAAGTCTGTGCACCTGTTAGTGACCTTGGGAGCGTGGAAGATCTCGGGCTAACACCCTCTAACTTCCAGCGCTCCCTCGGTCACTAACAAGTGTACAGACTTCCCACTTAATTGCTATGTTCCATCTATTTACCATGTCATGTGTGATGGACCGAGCCTACACCTTGATACTGGACCGAGGACTAAAGTATTAATGGTCGTTCTAGGTTAATGATACTGGAGATCTATATACTGACCCCACCATTATTTGGTCTACTGCATGTTATGTCACCTTATATAATTAGATGGAGATGTGCATCTTATAAATCTGGGATCTAACGCACAGATTCAATGATCGAGTTGGTGTTGAGGTACTGAGGGTCGTAAAGCTGCATTCCGTGCAAAATGGACAAGTGCTTTTCTCAATTCATCCTTTCTTTCTTACTTTCTTTCTTCAATTCCTAGAGCTGTAGAGTCGGGTGCAAGATTCGCATACTGACAACGATGACAAATCTGTATTCTTTCAAGGATATATATCTTTTTCACGAAATTATCATTTATTTTGTATGTTGCGGTTCTGCAGTGGCCACTTGGGGTAAAATGGATTAGTAGTACGATGTTAGCCTCTAGATCTATACGTAACTAGGCAGTGCTATTTAACATTTTCAAATTCATCAATACACAGAACTGACATTTTTGAAGATGTTTTGGTCTTACACCAAGAGATCGGCCAACATCTTGGCGACTATAAATTTATTGGACGGGTTCATAATAATTATAACATTGAGCCCATTGCACTTTGATCAGATCGTGTCTTAAATGCCTATTATAATATAACCATCGTAAATTTACTGCAAGGGGTATGAAACGAAGGTTGGTTCATAAACCCATGCAATTGAGAAAGGTAATTAAGGGGTCTCCCAGACTAGTCTGAGAAAAAACGTATTAATTGTATAGATAGCGAAATGCAAGCTACGATAACGAGGCCTTTAAGAGTGCTTTACCATACAAGCATATAATGCAATACACCCAGTAACTGGTTATGTTTAAGTGTCAATGTATTTTATGATTATTGATATAAGAATTCTCTCGTAAATGTTTAATATTCATACTGCAGTGTAATGCCTTAAACCATTTAAATAAGAGACAATTATTCGCCCACACTTATTAAAATGTCGCCGACGTCCTATTGAAAGATCACGACAAGTCTTCATATCAATGTCTAGCCACAATTGACCTTTGAGAAAGTATCTTCGGATTGCATTCCATGTTAAAGTTACCACCTCATCAGGGAGAGTATCTAATACATATAAAATATGGCATTGGAGAGGATAGTTCTTCCGTAAGCTAAGACGCAAGACACAATATAGTTTAAATTTCCCTACTTAATTGTTGTGGGTCTCACGACTTGAATGTTAATTAATTGTTATTCCGTGTAATAGGCAAGACACGAGTCTTCATAAATACTTCTATCTTCGTTTTTACCTGAACGTGATCTTTCTGCATTTCCCCACAGGCCCTATCATAAAATATGCGTAGGATTGTATAGCTTTACATCCTGCAATATCGAGTATAATATTATATATATATATATATTTGTATAGTATTGGGTGACTTATGATACCACATTAACAATACTTTTTAAGTTTTACAGGATATATATTATGAAGGATATATATATTATATACATGACAGAATGTGAGCTTAGCTATTTTCCTGATGTTCGTATAGTTTACTTCACAGTAATACTCAATGAGACATACTTTATGAACTTTTACTTATACCACATTTAAAGTGGCTCTTCTCATTGAATACAATCAGTACTCATGAAATCTCGTGAAACTTTTTCAGTGAAATCATATTAGTTAGGTGTGACAATATCTGAAGTAAAGAGGACTAACTTTGTGTTTTCATTCAATAATTCTTAAATAAGTGTAATGAATGAACATGAAGCTTCTACCGATTTCGGATCACAGAGTACGGCCTAGTCCACTAAGCCGATTCTCATGCGATTCTCACAGAATTTAGTGCAAAAGAGTCCTCTGTGGCGCAAAATCGCATGAGAATCGGCTTAGTGGACAAGGCCCTTTCAGGTTTCAGCCGCCATAAGGCGAATTGAAACGAAAGAAACTAAATTCCATCTTATTGACCAATTACCACCCTGTATCAGTGACCACACCCCAAAATACATACAGTGCCCTGGGCCCTGACCTGGGGTTATACAACTACGTGGAGTTGGCCTCACAACGCCTATATTGCGACACGTGGACATGTTTACATAGTGACTATGACGTCACAGGGGATTCTCCGCTACCGCAACCAATAGGAGCGCAGGAGAGGTTCCTTCTACAAGTGCCACGCCCACGTTCGTCAGTTCAAATATCTCACTCGACTAGTGAGGAACTATATATCTCAGTTGAAAGAATTTTTTTTTTTCATATTATATATTTCCATATTGCTGTATGTATATGTTATTGGGTGATTATTAAAGTGCTTTGCACGCCCTAACGGCACTACTGCTTTCCTCTCTCATTACACACGTCCGTCGCACATATTATCCATATACTGGCACTTTAAGATTTTAAAGTGCACATCAAAATACATTATATACTATAGTTTTGATGTCACCAAGGATTAGTTAGAAAGGTTAAGATGTACCAGACACTGGAAGATTGAGTAGAAATTCTGTTACTTGTGTATCAAAGCCAGAACAGTGAGAAGTGACACTTTAAGACAGCTAAAAGACAGCACACGTATCCGAGTCTATCCTGTAGTAATGCGAGTCGATATTAAGGTATTACTTTCCCATTACCTATATCCTTTCCCCAGTACTTCTCTACTCGTCTCACCTTATTTTTATCTTTACACCATTTCTTACTTTATACACATATAATATACACAGGAAAAAGGAGTCCTTTTTATTAGAGTTGGGAGTGAATTATTACAAAAACCGAAATGCCATTTAATATGTTCAGGAATCTGGAGCTGACGTTTCCGGTGCTACTTTGTAAATTATAATGCAAGTCCTTTCTGTAACTTCGATGTAATCTTACTTAGATCAATACTAGCTAATACTGGTTAAAAGTTACAAACATCTGATCGGAACGTATCAGTATTATATTCCAAAATTACTTTCTTCCAATCTTCTCATTAAATATACGTGGTTCGAAATCGTTGTCAAATCGGATAAGAATGCAAAAAGAATGCAGCATCCACATGTCCATGATATATTTTACCTGCTTCTTGTGTCTCCTGGAAATCCCAGCCTTGCTGGAGTATCTCCGACCATCCTTGTCCCACCAACCACTAAACAATTCCTTCCGCAAATTTACGCTCAAATATTAGCTGTGCGTTTGGAGAGGTTCCGGAGCAAGATCGATGGAGACAATTTGTTATCTAACTGGTTACTTGAATAGCCTATATATTGGGCGATGAACCCTTCAGTCAGCGAATAACGCAATCAACGCATTTATTATACATGGTGTGGATTGATAAAGAGAAGGAAAGCTTATATGGACCTACATTCCGAGATACCAATTCAGAGGGGTCCCTTTTTATGCTTTACTTGATTGGTGTGATAGGAAAATGTATTTTCACCTTGGCGATAACTAATAGTTCAGAGTTGAAATAATTCATTAAAGGGGTCGTAAACCTATTTCTGAGTACAGGGTCATGTAAAAATAAGAATCAAGAAAAGAACAACCGAAATCATCATCAACTATTGATTACTACCTTCTATTTATAACCCTGGTGAGACACATGCCTCCGATCAGTCTTATAGAAATAACATGTAAATATTATAGGACCAATATAGACATGGTGAAGATGCTGGGGCGTCTTATCGTCGACCCTTGCTTATTTTCATGTAAATTTTCAACAAGCAAGATTTGCCTGGAAGACCTGCATGTCACTTGACTTTCAGATGGTATGTTCTTTTCTGATTGTAATGTATTGTCTGTTCAGAATAAAAATCCTATATATATATAAATTGATGTGTCATGGGAAGGGTTGACACTGAACTGTAGACCTAGCTTAACACTGAATGTTGTTTCAAGCCTTGGATATTGTTTCCATGGAGGAATTAGAAGCGCTTGAATGTCGTTGCCAGTTTTGCAATGTGAATAACATTTCTCGGCATTTGAAACTGTTTTGCTTGAGAGTCTGTGCGTAGCATTTGTCAATCTGAATAACAATTCTGTTACTATCTATTTCAGGGTCTTGAAGCCAACACACGCATCCATCGGATTTTGTATGGTTTCACGTCATACACATTACAAGGTAATCTATCAAACTGTTTGTATACCAATCTATGACAATACCAACAGGACCAACGCATTTGAGTGATAAGGGAATATGTACATTATGCTGTATCAATCTCATTATGTTTTGATGGTTTTTACTCCAAGAACTCGTCTCGATCAAAGGACATTTGCAATCCCCCCAGATAAGACGACCGTTACATAATTTGTTCATCCAATATTTCTTGAATAAGGGTAAAGGCTGATATCCACTTCCATGCAAGTAAATGGCTGAGTGGATATGCCAGGTGAACAATTTACTTGCAAGCAAATGGTTCCCGTAAATGGTTCACATAAACGGCACATGTTCCTGTAAAACTGAGTTTGATTTTTACGGGACCATAGGAATTGTACGTGCACGTTTACGGGAGCATCGGTATCCACTTGCAAGTAAACGGGAGGAGAGGACCTCCTGTTTACGTGAACCATTTTACTTGAGTCATTTACTTGCATGTGGATATCGGCCTTAATGGATGGGAAAGAATGCTACGGCAGCACCTACCATTTCAAATCAAAAATCAAAAGAGCATTGAGCTATGATTGCGTGTTGCCCGATACTCAATACAAGTGGAGAGAGAAGTAACTGACCTTAAACCCTGCCCACACACAGCCGATTTGGCCTCCGATTGCCCCCAGATTTGGGTCTCCCGATGAATCCTATGGTTTCATTTTCGGTCCTGGTTTATGTTTTTGAAATAACATCAACCAGGATTGCTTTGCTACTTTGCAAAGACCACATGCAATTTTAAAGTATTATCGTCGGCCATGTAGTCGGATGCACCATCTGCGACAATTGGGGAAAAAATTCCACTCGAGATAAAACTAGCAAGAACAGCTACTTTAAGGGACATCTATATGTATGATAGAAACCTGAATATTTTACGTGTGGTAAGAAGTATTTAATGTTAAAGAAATTAGTTTGATAAGGTTATAATATTTAAAAGATATACCAATGCAGAACACTAACGACAAAAGATAAAATATGCCTCATCATACTATCAGTGTGTTGTGTAACCTGTAGGTCACCTATAACAAGTATGACAAATTATAAAAAAAGATTAATGTTATTTGAACATCGATGACAAATAGATAATTGTTTTAACGTCTGTATACACTACGTACACACGGTAATGATATTAACTAGACAAAGTTGGTAATTTGTGATGTGAACGAGTAATGCCTTTCACATAATATAAATTAACTTAATTAGAAACCTGAGACGAATAATGTAAATATGCAACATTTACCGATTTACTGTCATAATATATTCTGAAGGAAATAGATCAATCAATATAGAAATAGAGGGGAGGGTGCATATTACCTATTCATTTGACCTTCAAATTGTAATATCAACTTGCAATATGGACCATACACTATGCAGAAACATGATGGGGTGGAATTACTTCAGACATTCATGACCAATATATCAATGTTTATGTGACTCTTTCCCGGATATATAGCTTTTTTTTGCCCCCGGCAAGATATATGCGAAAATGGGCTCAAGATGGGGAATTTTGGACGTTTGCCATTCTCATTGAGAGGTCCGCCTGAGCATGTCTAAGGCGTGAGAGGTTGGCAAGCAAAAATGAGAGTACAATAGACCTTTGGGAGTTGACCCTATCTATAAGCTAATGAGGAAGCCCTTGTTAAACTCGGAGAAGGACTGCACCCAGAGGGAGGTATTAGCCCTCATATATTGCTTCCAACTAAGTTTTAAAAGGTACTAACAAAGAGCTGATGAAGGTTTAGCCTCGATGCATTGTATGGCAAGAAACATTTTTGCAGCTGAATCTTTTTCTAAGTTATTGTGAAATGCTAAAATACAAAAATAAATGCAAAAATATTGTTCCCTGGGCATGTGAATGTGATTTTAATCTAGTTCAATTTGTGTTTGTTGTAGGTTGGGCTTCGGCTCTAACCACAGTGTTTGTTGATGTCTGGAATATTATTTCCCAAGGGAAATATACTGCAGGACTGACATATTAATTGGTAATGACGACAGAAATAGAGAAAGATTTGTGGTTTCATGAAAGGGCCATTTGAAGATAAATGGTGAAATTCTTGTCTTTCATTGCGGGCAACGAAACAAGAGGCTCCAGACCGGTTAGGATTTGTAAAGTTCTGATATATTTTCTGGGCGAGGGCGTTGTTTGTCTTGGTGCCCAAGGCCGTTCTACTCCGTTTAATTTAAAATTAGGATATGTTATGGCCGTAAATACATATGTATTAAACTATTCCCACCTTCCTTCCATTAATATTAATTGGAATGAGAACATGCTTAAATCCTTTGGTAAACCTTCGAAATGAGGGGTCAATCCTACATTTTCTTCCCCTTCCTCAACCTTATGTAGCCTTCTTCTGTGATAGCCACATCCTGGCATTTCCTAGTTTTGCATTAATTAGTGAACTGGTCATTTTGTAAAGGCCTCTCTGATTGGTTTTTATTTACTTACTACTATTTCCTACACATTTACTATGTAACCTTGCCAGGAACACACAATCCTCTACCTCATTTGATCTCGGAACCGAGTTGTTGTTGTTACTTTTATTATTTCGCCAAAGAGGGGACACAGTCACGGGCTCTAACCCCACTTACATTCCATCATCAGATTCTCGTCAGTACCCCAAAGAACGAACAGGGTCAGGTAATAAATTATATAATAAAATATAAAAATGAATGTAAAATAAAATATAAATAAAATATGAATATTAGACCAGAGTTGGGTCAGAGATTGTGTCTGCATCAACTTAAATTCCTCCAGGATCTGGCCTGGCTGCACCCAACATTCATCGGTCTCTCCTCGCCTATCTAGGTAACATCTTTATTCTCTTTATTTCTCAGAAGGAGGGATGGAGGGAAGGAAGGAGAGAGGGAGGGATGGAACCAAATAATGATTAAAAAACAGTATCAAATCACACTACATATGCAGTTGTATGTATACTTCCCCTTGGGCTGAGCTGGCCTAGGCCATGGGCAGACTAGGCTCAACTGCCTGGGCCGACGCCGTCTTGGGTCGACTTGTCTGGGTACCCTAATGGTATACCCAATAGCAATAGTGAAAGGATGAGTGGGCGAGCACCCTTTTCAACCTGGTGTTGTTAATGTTAACCCCATATGTGTGTGGGTTTGTCAGAAAGGTTTTGATTGTCGTATTTATGTATGGTATAGGCATTGATTAATTCAGGCTTAAGGTTTGTAAAGACCAAACATAGTGATGTCATAAAAAGGAATTCCTCTGGCGTCGACAGGTTACAGATCTGTTCATCAATACCGTATTGTATGTATAGGTATGAGCAAGAGTATACATACAACGTGAAAACTTGCACGATCTCAAGTTGCATACTCTGTATGCTCATACCTATTAGGAGGGGTCCTTGTGCTACAAAGTCTACTTGTTGCTTGCTACTCATGCTCGTTCTTATGCAAAGATCAACCACGATTTAACTCCTTGGCTGCACTTTTTTTCCCACTACGGCCAAGACAATTAAATAATGTTCACATGTGAATACACTACGTCCATCATGGATATCCTAGAGTGTTGCCTGTTACATATCTTATTGAAAAAATATTTGTTAAAAAATAGCATTTCAAATTCGGTAATCTACACACAAGTACAATAAATTCGCCACTGGTATCTCAACCTCATATCTTACACATTTCCATATCCTTAATCCTTATTTATTATCTTCTTATTTAATAATTGTCCCATTCCCTTTCAGAATACATAAAGTGATAAGGAGCAGGATAATCCTAAGAGAATAAAAAAGAATGTAATAATAAAAAGCAATTAACCTCTGTGTTGAAAACTTAAATTTCCTCGAGACGCACAGAGTCAGCTGGAGTATTCACTTTTATGATTTAAAAAGAAAGTGAAAATTCCCCACCATTATAGCTTCAAAAAAACAAATCGAAAATCATCATTCTATTAACATTTTGGGTTGAACCTCCGCTAAGCCAAGGCCAATATAAATACACCTTTACTCTATAATAATCACACACCGGCCGGTGTCATGAAACATGCAAGGTGGTAGGCAGCGCTCATAACAAAATTTGTAAACAGATGCATGGTATAAAAGAGGAAGAGAGGAAAAGGGAAGGAAACATATCTGCACAGATTTATGCAAAATTCTAGATAAATACTCCAATATATCCATAATTTCACCATCCCTCATCCATCATACATCATAAAGTCTGCCACTAATTGGCCTTAGTTTATATATAAAAAAAAGAAAAAGTTTTATAGAACTGACAAAGGTCTTTTTGTCATTAATGGTCCGTATATGGTCAGGCAGTTTGTTCCATAGCAGTTTTCCTTTGTAGAAAATGCTACCCCTTGTCCTCTCCCTCCTAACTCTCTTTACTTTGATCATTCTTCTTCTTCTATTTCTGAGGTCTCGCCCCCTATTCTCCAGAGGTTGGTATTGACCAACTCTGTCTAATATAAGTTTAAGGCACGAGATTTCAGACCTTTCTTCGATTGAACGGATGATTGTGGTTTGTGGACCTTCATTGTGCAAAAATGCCCTGGGCTTTGTTGCACAATGAATTGCCACGAACGTGCAGCCAAAGAGTTAAATCGTGGATTAGAAACGATCAGGCTCTGTTGCACAAGGACCCGTCCTAACTCTACACGTTCTCAAGTTGCACACTCTTGCACATACGTGTACATGCAATACGGTAATGATCAACAGGTAACCCGTAGATGCAAGAGGAATTCCCTTTTATGACGTCAATATACATGGTCTTTTCCAACCTTTTGCCCGAATTAGTCAATGCTTATACTATAATATAAACAGAACAATCAAAACTTTATGACACACACACTCACTTATGTACATTTTCTATTCCCCATTGGTCACTCTTTATACACTGTTTTATGTATCGCCTGATCGTGTTTGTTCTTTGGGTACTGACGAGAACTTGTTGCACAATAAATTTGTGGGTTCACGTTCGTACATAATCGTGAGCACATAGAAAAATATCTGGGTAAAAATTGTGTTGCACAAGTCAAAGTTAATTTAATCTTAGTTAAACTAAGTCTGTTCGTTACTATTATGGGCATACATACAAATAAAATGTTCATTAATTTCCACACATCAATGGATAAAAACAATATTGTAAGTGGTTGCACAGTAATTCCTGATTTTTTAAAACATTTAGGTATTCGTTGGAAATAGGTCTGCTCGTGCCTGCTCGTTCGTTCCTAAAGATCAAGGACTTGGTTATGTTGTAGGTGTGAGAATGTGTGAGTGACTGTGTGTGAGTGTGTGAATTAAGGCTTTCATTGTTTTGTTTGTGCATGTGTGTAAGTTAGGCAGTACTATTATTAGAAAGGACAGAATGAAATATACCAGGATAGTGATGTCATATGGTGGAATTCCTCTAAATTAAACTGGGTCCCTGTTGATACCGTATAGTGTCTATAAGTATGAGCAAGTATGTGAGACTTGAGAACGTGTAAGAGTAGGAAAGACTAGGATCAGCACTTGTGCAACAGAGCCTGCTCTTTTCTACTCTTAACTGTTCTTGACCAAAGATCAGCCACGATTTAACACCTTGGCTGCACGTTCGTGGACAAAACATTGTCTATTTCAACCTTTTAACCCTTCAATGTCTCTGCTGAGTCATTGAATGTCACTTATCATTCTTATAATAGTACTTGAACTGGCAATTCCAACCAACAAAACAATTTAAGCCACCCTGAAATGTCTATTTCTCACGAGTGTGCACGAACGTGTACCCACGAATTGATTGTGCAACCAGTTCTCGTTAGTATCACAAAGTGCGACCATGATTGGATAAGATTAAGGAAAGATCTAGGCATTTGGACACTGTACGAACGAACAGCAAAGATTAGGCTACGAGCAGCGTTGTGCAACAAAGCCCTGGTGTATCAAAGTCTCGTTGTGTTATGTCTAATATTGATATTCAACCCTCAGCTATATATATCTTTGGATAACACCGATCCATGGATTCCCTGTCTGGGCATGGAATGGCTAATTGATTTGAAGCAAATCCATACAGAGCCTCTTGCATGTAGCAACTAATGAAGTAGAAAGGGAACATACCAGTAAACACCATTGCCTTCCCTTGTGTCTGACAGTTACTCCCACCAACACACAGGGCCCAGGGGCCTGTTGCATAAAGAAATCCTTTCTTAAAATCTTCCTTGCTAACTTATTTGTCCTTACTTTGGTAGGAAATTCCTACTGTAGGAAAGAAGATTAACATTGTTTATATAACAAATTCCTTCCCTAGAAGTTCCTTACTGGCTTTTGAGCAAGGGAAATTATCTAAGGAAGGACAATATTATGGTAGAATTTGGTATGCAACAGACTCCACGGGCATGCAAAGAATGTCTTGTACTATCTCCCCAGAGAGAACGTTTGTAACATAACTTTTAGATAAGAAAGAGGCAAGGCACCTTTCATGTTACTCAAGAGTGGAATCCGGTATAGATGAGGCTAAGGTGCGTGTGGTTCTAAAATAGCCTATCAAGAGCTCCAAGAGCTGCCCAATGTGCTTAATATAAATGTATATACTATAGTATCTAAAACCACTGTTAGCGGCCCAGTCCTCCCTCTGAATACAGGGAGCAGTGAAAAAAAAAATGTAATGCAAATCTGTCGAGACTCCCTAAGAAAAGGCATACGCCATACTGTGAGTTGGCATGTCAGCTGTAAAAGAACATGTAAACGAATGTACGAAGAATGACTTGAATTCTCGAGGAATCCCCTGTAAGGAACCCTTTATAAGGTTGCCCTAATACGACTTGTGTCTTCATGTAGAGCTACATTAGACAACCGTACAACACAATGAAATGTTCCAACAATAAAACAATAGGTGTTAGTACAGCCGCTTGTATTTGGAGAGTTTTCATGCCATGAGGCCACTTTTCCTCTCTATTACTTTTCAACTAGCAGTGAAGCCAATCCTGCCTCCAGTCGCTATTTTGTTCGGAACTAATTTCCCCTGGAAATAGCGTCACAACATGAACTCTAAATCCATAGCACAACAACGAGAGCATATTATATCCATCTGAAAAAAGGATGACTTCAATTAAGTGGCACTCAATCAAAGGGTTATTTCAATTCTCATTCACTCTGTTAAATACTATGAAGCGATATGACAATTTTCCATAATAAATATCACTTGAATCATCACAACACCTTAGTTCTGCTGTCTAAACGATGTTCATTTAGATTTGGGTGAACATTTTCAACTTCAATTTGTAAATGATGAAGGCGGGACAAGAGACAATCCTCATCCTTAAGGCGTTGATCAATTGTTGTAGATATGCCAATCTCATTCTCTAAGATCCATCCTGAAATAGCTCGCAATTATGTTCAATGGCAGTTCCGGGTGCAAATTACAAAAGAGAGTAGTTTGATAATGTTATTCTGATTGTCCTTTTATTCGTAATTCTCATTGATTGAGTCATGGCGATAACCATATTGATAAACCTTGCGGGTATCTAATCGCTGAACCAAATTGCTTGATTTAGCGTGATAAAATGCATGAGGCATCCTTATTCTGAACCAAAAGTCTTAATCACAATGGTCCCAATCTTATGTCGGAGTAGGAATTCAATGAATATGGTTTAATTGATAAAAATGACTGAATTTGTATGCAGAAACTGTGTATATGCAGAATTGATATATAACAGTTATACAATTTCAGACAAAGTTATCATGTGGAATAAAAAAGGTTTGAGTCTGATGCAAGGGAAATTCAGAATGGTTCGTGTTCTGGCGAAATGGCAACTACAACACCTCAGAAGTAATGAAGAGTGTGCACTTGCCATTGCCGACATGGTATAACTGTTCGAAATGATGTAGAATGATTGCAAATGTTTTTCGAGAAGCGTTAAGAGCAATATCTGGGCCGGATGCTCGTTTATTATTTCCAATTAGGGGATCACAACTTACGGGTGATATCTCTTGTTCTTATCGGTCCCAAAAGGACCAGGAGATAAGCAATTAATGTCTTGGTAAAGTGTATTTTTCAATGCACTCAGTCCCTCCCACAAGCTGAGTCTAAGTCCAGGGTCAGAGTTGAGAGAGTCCCTGCAAACTGAGTGAAAGCCTCTCGCTCCAAACCATAACATGCCATTATAATCCCATTAGGACGCCTACTGCGGGGCCGGAAGCCATTAGCGCAGTAGGCGTCCACTCACTGACATACCATTCTCATCAGATCTGAGAGGCTGTGAGCCTAGACCGAGACAGCCCTTGGAACAATATTTAGAAGTGAACAACCCAATTCTCTCCAAGCAAGCAGTGCTAATTTTCTTCACTTCCAAGTGGTGATTGTAGAAAGAGCTAAGAGAGTTCTATGTGAATCGTGGAGAGGATTGGTCTTGCCTATTAATGGTAAAACCATTACCTTATAAATTAGGAGCAATGTTTCTTTTGGGATTTTGCCTCGTAATTTTGAGATTTGCCAGCATTTATAATTCATTACATTTATTAATTTATTTACCACTGTCTTAAATTTTAGATTTCTGTTTAGATGTCGACCCCCAGATATGTATATACTTCGACATCTTCCATTGCGGTCCCATCCAGGCTCAATACATTTTCATCTTTCATCAGCGTTGCACTCATAACTATGGAAAGCCATTTATATACACTTCAAATGAAGGAATAGAATGAAAGATTGGGAAGCAATCATCCATATTTTTTTTTTGCCTATAATTATTCATTGGTGATTTATTGATTTATTATGATAGTATGCTCGAAAGCTGGGAAGAGAAAGTGTATAAGGTAGTCCTGGGTATAAGTTAGTATTTTGAAGAGGATCAGTCATGCGTTTACAAATGGCTTTCCATACATACCATAGAGTGAACACTGACTGTTTACTGTCACACTCATTAGACTTTGATCACACTCTGACCAGAACGGACCGGTAGTTAACCCGCCCATTTCAGTGTCATATATATGTGCAAATATGAACGCGCCCAGGGCAGGCCTTTGAGAAAGTGGGAAAGAATTTACTTGATAGATTCTGGCAATATCATTGCCCCAAAACGAGTATTATAATGTGAGTTCCGAGTTATCACCCATAATTCAGCTCTACGACCTGAACTTGTTTCAGCCCAATGTTTTACTTTAAGATTCTAAAAACAAATCAAGATGTAAGGATAAAACTGAAAACTAAAAACTGATTGGTGGAACCCACCTCAATTGTACAGATTTGCTGCCCACAACAATGCCTATACTGTCTGGACTATTGGCTATGGGCTTTGATATTCTACCACAGAAGCTAGAGGCATTGCAGTTATAAAAGCTGGAATATATGAATCAAGAGAGACTTTATCAAGCGTATCTATGTGGTTTGGAATATTTGGCTCACCCACAAGTAAAGGAAAGTGACTTGACTCAATATAGCCCTAGTTTTACTTTTGGATTCTGAGAAAGCCTGTTGCATAATAGAGGCCAATTTGTCTAGCCGCAAATAGAAAATCAGGAAAGGCTCATCAACTCATTGCCTTAACCCTTTAAGGACGAGTGGGTCTGAGGAAGTGTATAACTATACTGGGAGAGCAAATTCATGTTTTTGTGACATGCCCATGGTGTATGAGAGGTGCAATATAACGTAAATGCAACTGTATGTAATTGATCCGTCATCCGAAGCATTGTCTGTGCTTCAAGTAACGTTTAAACCATTGCAATTGCAACCATTGCCCGTAATGCCATACATTTTCAATTTTGATCACAGGGTCGAATAATGAAGAGTGTTAAATATCTTTTTGAAATACAAAAAGACGATACTGTTGTTTTAAGTTCCTATATATATATGGATTAATAGGGGTTATTGTAATGAGGTTAATAAATTATATTAACTATATTAATTATACTTCATTACTTACACCGAAGTAGAGTTTGGCCCGAAATCGTTTCACAATCGATTGCGAATAGTTGGACCTTGTAACAGGTTCAACAATGTAGACAGACATAAGAACTACATACATGTAGATATGGAGAGACATGGTAGAGAGACTCTAGATAGTATACACTACATGCGGCCAGTGGTAACGAACCCCTCAGCAAGAGTCTCCACACTTGGCCACCTCTTACAGTTGGATATATATGATCAATACTGCTCGGTCTGTCAGAGTGGCGACAAGTGGAAATATCCCAGAGTTCCACTTCACAGCTACACTTGCCCCCTGTGCAAAACAATCATAAATCATTATTGTGGCACGAATTTTAGACTGTTGCTTGAGTAATGAATCAATTAATCATGAGTTTTACGTGGGAGGCTTTAGGATCATTGCTGATTAGTAATATTTATGTTTCATCTTGTGTTACTGCTCGACTGTGTTCATTTAGTGATTATCATTTAAGTGGCAATTTTCTGTCATTTATATTTACTTTTAGGTGTTTGGTTTGGTGTTTAGGTGTTTGGGTGTCTTTGTGTGTGGTTAGCAATGACCCATCATAGCAAGGCAAAGCATGAATGCTCTCTTGCATGGTTTTTAAAAATGTTGTCTACTGGACTAAAATGTCTTTTTATTGATAACGTGTTGTATTCATCCGCCCTGAGCTTCAGGATGAATACACTTGTTGACAATATCCCTTCTTCACATATCCAATACTCAGGTGATAACTGGTAATGGGAACAGCAAATGAAAGAAACATCGCATATTATGAAACTTTCAAATCCAGAATGAAAAACCAACTAACATTCACAAGAAATGTTTATTAATATATATACCAAATCGAATTGACAGGTCTTTATTAATGAAGAATAATGCATTATTTCCAGATATGACAAAATGATTAACAATATTGTCTGGAACCTTACTCCAATTTGGCAATACCTGAACACAAGAAAATCTTGTCATCCTCATCACCCATCCCAACTATTTTCCATCATATATCAACACCACTAACATAATATGTAATATATAGTCTGTCAACTGAGAACCAGACAAGAGAAACTATAGAGTTATTAGAATCTTGAATAAATCAATATTTAAGAAATCAAGACAAACTCAGCAAAACTCAACACCGGCCGAATATAGGCATCTTGTGGTTGCATCTGAATTGAATTGAAAAATACGGCTAGTCTAAACTTCTTATCACGCTCATTCATCAGAGCTGTTATTTCTGGTGTGAACCAGTCTGGTTTTTTTCTAACTTTATTAATATTCTTCATTGGGCACATTCTGTTCAGATCTAGCAACAGGATTACCTGATACCGAGCAGGCAAGAGTCAGGGTAAAAGTCCCAGTATACTATTCTCATTCATTATTCGATTTTCATGCGATTATCACAGAGTCTAGTGAGAAAAAGCCATCTATGCCACTAAATTGCGTGAGAATCGGCTTAGTGGACATGGCCCTTTAAGGTCATATCAAGCCCACATCCTCTCCAGGACAGGTTTGATGGATATATTAAACTTATTGAATTAGTGGATGTTGTTAAGCGTTAGACTGGATGCGATCGATCAGTCTGCTCAATAAAAAACAGGCGTTAAACAACCACCAAAGGATTGAATGACTATTATTTACGATAGTTCCTAATTAATATTGCAAATCTAGTGAGTTATTGGGGCGAGATGAAGAGTATAATTTCTACATAAAGACACTCGGGGGAGACTGTTAAATCTTGCAACTTCACTTGCTTTTGAATAATATCCAAAAGATAGCGGTATTATATAGCCAATGAATGAACAAGGTTGCAGCAATATTTTGTGCATCATTTCCACCTTTTTATAGCTCTCTTTTATGTAGCCATCCACTAAGGTTAATGGATATAAAACTAAAATACTATTTTTAATAAGCATTCGTTACTCAAACCAAAATGAAACCTGGAAAAGGGCTAGTCATAATGCTGCCCATTCAGCACTTTCTGTCACTTTTACCTTAGTTCGAGATTAAAAGCGAAGTTAATGCAAAAATGAAAGTAGGCTGGCATGATACTAATTGGAATTTCTGGGCATCATTTTTATGTGTATTGGAGGTATTCTGTCCTTTGTGAATAATTATATGGAAGAGATATTAACATTAAAACATTTGCTTCTAAGGGTGTAATTTCACTGGTGCTGTAAATTAAAGAGCTTACACTGATCTAAGATATTTGACTAAACCCTTCCCACCTTTGATCTACTAAAATATCTTTTAGCGCAATGAAAGCATACATGTTTACTAGCCTAAGGTTAACCTAAATTAAAGCTGCATTTTCAGCCAACATCGATCAACAACCTTTGTTCCGTTCTTCACCTACACATGTGAAAGTCATTTGAGCAAAATTGTGAAGGAGCAAAATTGTGATGGACATCACCCTTTTGTTTTTGCTGCAGGGCTGCATAACAGCCTATATTTATATTTTTGAAATACTGAAATCCTTTGCTGCGGTGGTTTCTCTTATCATCGCTCACTAGCGCTCGTTTTCATTCGGCTACATCGACTTTATACAGATAGCAACAGCAATATCGTGATGACTTCAATCCAATGAGTAACTTTGATGAGTAAATTTCAGATTGTTCTTGTCGTACTGACTGAAAATGCAGCTTTAAACGAAGATGTGTATCCTATTAGTACGCTTTCCACTATACCTGATTTTGAAAGAGCTATATATAGACGTGGTCGTTAAGTTCGAACATCTTTGTTGAAACGAAAGTACTATTATAAAACTACAGCACCCTTAAAAGTGCCAATTTAAACCCTAGATCTCATTCTTAAGACGTGTAAAAATCGATTTCGGTCACCTATTCTTTTTTCCGTTTCTTCAGATGTCTAGGGAACATCTAGATGGGATGAGAAAGGCGATGGGATGAGAAACAAATATTGTAACCAAAATGTACCCAAGTAACTTCCAGGGTATTTTTGGTGAGTAATGAAAAATGGTGTAATTTTACATTCTTGGGCGATGATTGCCAAAGATGTGGAAATTTGATATGGAATAATGGTATGTAAATGAAAACGGTTTTGGTACAGAAACGAGTACATAAAGATGAACGCTTTTTCATATGTATCATACAAGAATTTCCTTAACATTCTATAGTAGAAAAATAAAAGAATCTCACCTATAGAGTTTGGCAAGAAATCCACTGAAGTTTGTTTGCTACATATTCCTTCACAGGCAGGCTAATGACTAAGCTTCCTCTTTAACATCGAAAGATGTTATACTTGTGATATATTAAAAAGGTATGTATCACTCTTCTGCATCAGGCGTGACCTTTATCTTCAAAAGGTTGGTATGTGGCATTAAAAACATCATTATATGTAGGAATTAATTTTTTAAAAGGTGCAACCCTTGTTCATATAAGACGAAATATAAACGGTTCCATGAGATCAAATCCCATGCATGTTCTTTTGATGTATATATGTGACCGTTTTTATTATACACAGAGTATCAACATTGAGAAGGTGTGGGTGTCAGAATCACATATATACACACATGCACGGTTAGTTAATTCTCCCAAACCCAAGGCCGAAAAGTATAGTTCTTGGCATATCTGAGTATATCTAGTATTACTTTGATTCTACTTTGAACTATACATCGGCTGAACATCATTTAGTTTTGAAGTTGGGTTATTTGAGAGGCGAGGTTTTCATTCTATATTTACACGTTCAGGGACATTTTCTTTCTCCTCGTTCGCCCAATTGAGAACTTGAATTCCAATGTTTTAAAAAAAATGAAATGGAGGAGTTTTGAGATTTCCTTTCAGAGATGACCCACACTTTTGTTGTTGTTAAATCCCGGGAAGCCATATCGGGAAGCCAACAAGGCTCAGAATCGTACACCTTTTATCGTTCATGCATCTCCACTAGTCTGAATGCAGCCTCCCCCCCCCCCCGCTCCCACCCACCCCAGTCAACATAATCGGCTCAGTAGATACGGGTCTTAAGCAGCGAGGTTTCAATCAATAGCTCACAGCTTGGGTGAGGAAGAAAGAACATGTATAAAACTAAAGCTGGTCTTGTTTCAAATTGATTTTTTCAAATTTATGCTATCTATTTTACTATGATGCTCTACATTTAGGATGTTCATGAATGCAGAACCAGTGTGCATAACTAGTATTTATGTGGCTGATCTCCATTACATTTCACATGCCACGAGCCCGAATCTTTGTACATAAGACAAAGAAGACGCTTGCCCATCACACGCACAGATTCTAAGTTGCCTTTGATTTGTATGGCGACCAGATGACAAGCCACATTGCGCGATTTTCCTGCCTATGCCTTTTTGTAATCAGCCACGAATTTGATATGGGGATTTTTTATCGTAAAAAAACCAGTACCAATAGCAGGGCATAGCACAAATACAGTGCTCCATTACATCAAAGGCGCGGCTTAAAAATGTGCTTAAAATCTGTAGCGCTGTAGGCTTTATGTAGGTAATCAAAGTTGTAAACTGGAAGAAGTCAGTCAAAGAGGATGAAACGAATGAACTCAGATCAGGTTTAGCTGACTATCTTTCCCAAATTAAACCAATTGCCCTGTGTTTTTGGCTTTCCTCCGTTCTCAGGCGACTCGGTGTTGGCTTCATTCAGGTCGCAGGTGGGCGGTTCGATCTGAGGCTAAAACTCAAATTAAAACCTTACCATGGGGGTAACCGAATTACACGTTAGCCCTTTTTTATCCCCAGTCGCTTGCTCGGTAGCAATTACCGTCAAGTTTGGGGCCGCATGGACTTTCCTCTATCTCTCCCTGAAAAGATAACGAGATGGTTTGAGTTGTAGACCCTGAACTGTAAACAAGTGAGTATTTGTTTTGATATTTTTTTTGTTAAGGAGTTGTGGCCTCTGCAATGACCCCGCATTTGTCAGTTTCCAAAGCATGACAAATAATTGGTGGATGCTGTTGATAGATATGAGATTAGGGAGTCAAAGCAAACGACCATAACCGTTCGAGATCATATATCAAACTTGCTTGTTTTTATGTGAATTAATACTAGAAGTAACTGTCATAAGCACAAGGAAGCTGGTTTCGAATATGTAAATTGGTAGCTAGAATAAGGTAAATAATGTGTAATCTGTTGTCCTATAGAAACTTTATCAGCGTACTGTAGTTATTGGATATTTCCCTATTTGGTATAACTTGAAATCGTTGGATTTGAAGTTAAGTTGGTATGTTGTACAATTATATGCATTACCTCTTTGGTGTATTCACCTCATGAATTAATATGAAGGATACTGCTATACCCTCAACCCTGTGTCTATCTACCTATCCATATAATATAAGGGTAGAGCGATTTCTACGAAAAGAGGTAGAAAAGAAAAGGTAGAAAAGATTCTCGGAATTTGTTCTTTTACAATTTGTTTTATTCATCTGTAGAGTTCTGTCCACCGTCTCTGGAGGACTTTGCATGCGGTTTGTGAAGGTATCTGGGGTAGAAATGTGATTTTGAAGCCTTTTTTAAATCGGGATATCCACACTCTATTTATAGCCTGGGAAAGCCCCTGTGAGATACTACGTCATTAGCCACAAGCTACTGCGGCAATTCAAGGGGTACCAGCAAAGCCATATGCCATACTACAAAAAGTATGTTGCAGTTGGTGGTAGGGCTCACAACAGAGGGAAGGGAGAGAAAGCAAGGAGGGGGAACATGAGGAAGAGGGGAGGGAGCAGGGGGAATCGGAGATGGGGTTGGGAGAGAAAAACATGTATGAGAGACAGAGAAGAGGCGGGGGGAAAAGAGGGAGAGGGGGAAGTGTGGGGAGAGAGGGGGACCGTCCGGAGGACGGGTACTTTGCTAGTATTACATATGTAATGTATGAACAATACCGATGTGAAGTTATTTTTTTAGTTGTTAATAGATAGTTGAAAGAGGTTGATAGCCTGGGGTACATTATTGCCCATGCTTTATAGATATATTATATATTCTCTCTAGCATTACAGATATCTGATTGTTTATTAACTTTACCTTTACTTTATATTACTCACATTAGGATGTATTACTATTGGATTCGTGAAGTTATTCCTTGCCAAACCGTCGGTAGATTATATACTGTAACATATAATAACACAAAATCATAGACCCAAACGCATTCAAATACCACGTTAGAAATAATGCTATATGGATTGATGATAATTTTATTGATTTACCATGGAAAGTATCAGATGAGAACAATATAGAAAATGAATGTAATATATTAACATCTTTCATATTGTAAAATTGTTAATGAAAAAGAGCAGCGAGCCATCCTTCAGTCAGTGACGAAGGTGGCATTGTCCGCTAGCTACCGGATTGTAAAGGAATTGACAGGGGGCGTGCAAACCTGCTGTATCAAGAAGAATTGCCCCCCTCCCCCCGACTCAATAAAATGTTTATCTATCTATCTATATAGCTTATATGTTGGATAATCATGATTGCCCTATAAAATAAGTCGAACTAATCCTTAAGGCAGACTCTGAGTAGTGCAATTGTCATGCAACTATAATGTTTAATATGACGATTCACTTAATATTATGTGATATTATATGTTTGATTCCCACTGTATGATTATAATCTACTTCAATGACAAAACACTAAATTTGTTTTCTCTCAAATGAAATATCAATTTTAATTTCTGAAGACCATAACACATCAATAACTCCTACTTTGCACTTGGAGAGACACATCGATCCTTGATAAAGTTCAGCCAGTCTTGCTTTAAAAGCTTTCAATGAGCAAAGTAATTTAGCAGCTTTGCCTTCCCTGTAATCAGCAGGAGACTGATTGGTCTGAACAAAGGTCAACTCAGATGGATGAATGAGTCCCCAAAATGGTCAAGTTGAAGATAAGATTAACAAGATTAGACGTGTTTGTCGAGGAATCAATGGCCAGAAGACATTGGCCAGGGCTTGATGAAATACCCTGTTTTCCTCACTGCAGGGATAATTCAAGATTTATTCAAGCACCAGTCTCTAGACGATTGGAAGAACTTTGCTGAAGAAGAACAGTGATTTTATTTACTATTTCCAGCACTTACTAGATAAAAGCAAAGGAAGTTCAAGGTCGATTTGGTATTCGTCTGGTAGTTATACGAACATTAGCCTACCCTCTCTCGCCAATCTCAGGCTGGTCACACCAAGATATAAATAATGTAAAATCTTGTCAATTGTCAGAGCAAATGTCTACTAAATTCCCATACATCTTTGCCAGACCAGTCATTGCATATTAAATAAAAATTTTATTTCATACCCGGTTAAGCACATAGTCAAAGTTGGAAGGTCCTTGTAAGTTAACCAAGTGAAGTTACACTGATTGTAAAAAGCATGGAAAGGACATGGAACTGCCATGCAACTTCCACGAACGTGCTCCCTCCTAACTCAATATTACCTCATAAAATAGTTGACGAAACACTTCAAGGTCGTGTTCACAAAGACACGTGATGAAGGGTATTTTCACCCTCTTCATTTGTGCATGTTAAAACAACATCATCAATTTTATGTAATCGCTACAACCACTGAAGTAAAAATGCCGTAGCCTTTAGAAAGTGCAAAACCCAATTGGACGCAAGACGTCCTTTGGTCGCGTCGTTAGGGATAAATTGGTTAGAAAACATCCAGAATTTTTTTATCCCTCGTGTTTTGTTATTTATCATCGGGTTACAAAGTTTTAACAATGTCACCACAGCTGAGGAGTGCCTCCGGCCATCCTTTAATCCTCTCTCTATACAAAAGCAACTGATTCCAGCAAGCGCCCGGAAAATAACGAGACCGTGTTGTTTTCTGATTGTTTAAGTCTCTTTCTCTACTCTTTCTGATTTGAGTGCATAGCCAAGACATAAACTAATGTTGATGTAGTATCTTTTAGCATTTCCCCATATCTTGTTTACAAAGCCATTTCTTCTGTAATTTACATATCAACATAATATGTTGAAGGTTTCTGACGCTAATTAGGTAACAATTAGTCAAATGTTCTAACTTGAATTATTGTGAATTGTGTGCCAAGATTCTACAACATTATTTAATTTACATAATGATGAGGATCAAAAATCAATACGGATGGTACAATATATATTATATGAATGCCAACAACTTCTAGTAATTAAGTATTCATAGAACGAGATCAATAATTATGCAATTTGTAGCTTCGAATTCCATATATATTAGTTGCCGTTACCGAAGAAGAATACTGGAAAATAAACCTTTGTTTTTTATTCTGACCCTACCGAAGAGTTATGAGAAAAACAATAAACTATTCTGTTGCACCCCTCATACAACATGGGCATATACTAAAACAATAGGTATTGGGGAAAATCTGTGTGGTCGATTTAGCTGGAAATACTCCTTTTATACTCTTTTTATACTCCAATCTACATCTCCCAAATGAAGTGAAGCAAATCTTTGTATAAAAACAGGGACAGTAAAAGGCCCAACGGCCTCCTTAAATCCCAGTGTTTAAATCAGTTTTTCGTAAGTGGAACTTTTTCCAACTTGGCCCACAAAATTGCCGCATTACATTGCATTTCCCTAAAAGTGCTTCCCCTATCTGCTGGTATTTTGGAGCGAAAAAGAAGAACGTTCTCCAACAGCACAATTTACGTCTCAGTGAAGGCCTAATTAGCTCCCATTATCGAAGTTTAATCCGCGTGCCTTTTGCCCTGTTCGGATCTGAAGCTCGTATATTAATCTATAAACAAAACAATTAACAACCAACTTCTCATTATATCCCAAGGCGAATGAATGATTAGAACTGTTGTTGTTGAGCTGATTCTGTAGCTGGGGAGGAGAGGCAAGCTCTTTCCTACATGGTTCACTGGCCTATATTGTTTGGGTTAGAATCTGAATTTAACAGAAAAGTAAAGTAAAGGTAGCCAGAGGGGAGTTGGTTTAAGTTGTACCTCTATAGTCACACGTCCTTTTGGACTATTCCTAGGATATCAATGTTTATAGTTACTGCCTAGAACACTCCAGGGTCTATAACAACCTAAGGCAGAGACTAAAAGGATTAATAAACAATATCGGCCGCGAATAACAAAAAACAATAAACAATATCGGTCTCTCACTAACCCAGCCATATTGAATATACCACATGTATGTATAGTGGTATAAGAAAAAGAGGCAGTTGTTTCCTATTATACCTTGATTTAATTGACAAAAGCCTGGAGGAAGCAAGCAATAGATACCCTTTACATTTTAACCAGTCTCCCTGATTTCCGTTCTCCTAGGCTAGGTTCATTTAACGTAACGTCGCTAAGCTAGGAATAAGCCCAGTAGTGTCGCGAAGAGCATCGTCTTTTTCCATCCAATTCATACAATAATTATCAACGAACCACTTTCTGTGGCGGGACGTATTTCCCTAGTTTATATCTTGCCATCTCATTTGCTAAGTGAGCACGTTTCCCTTCTGACATGTGAGGGGTAAGTATACATATGATAAATGTATCTTTGATATATATTATATTATACATAGCTATTAATTCCTTTACTTGTATGGGTATACACAACTCCAATGTTATGTAGATTATAAAGTCTTTGCGGCTGTATTCTGTAGTGCATTATCATAATAATAAATGGAGCTGGTCACAGAAGAGTCGTAATAGGTTGCGAAATATCTATGTTTTTATGATAATTAATAAACACGACAATAAATATGAAACCGCATATACATAATAGCTGCAATAAGCATGCGTTCTGGAGGAGGTCTACCCTAAATAGCCATGGTAAAGGCCCATTCACATTACAACGGCCGATTGGTGTACGGCTGCCGCACGGCAAAATACACAATGTTAAAGTGTTACAGCCGGCAAGAATCGACCGGCTGGCCGTGGTAATAGTAATGGGCCTTAAGGCCGACCGGTTGGTGGGCAGCACATGTGGCCATCAAACCGTCAGTTTCATATATATATTATATGCCATTCCACCAATGACGCTAAAATGACATTCAACATGCATCCATGAACATGTGCCCATACATGTTTAAACATTGTCATTGTCGAGAGATCGAATATGACATTAACAAAACGTGTGTATAAACAGACAGGCAGATGATATTGAAGCATGGCTATATATAACATTCGGGGCAAACGTTTTAAACTGTGGACATAATTATTATGTATGTTTTCATGAGGCCATCTTATGAATTGTTAAATTATCAATATAGCAATCGTACATGGTTGTAGACGTAGGTCGTGAGTTCACCATTGCCTTTGCACAACGTACCCATTGTGATATATATTTAAACGGTTTTCCCGTGGGTACTCACCGAGATACAAGACCTTTACACCCAAATATTTTACATATTGCTTTTCATAGCAGGGATAATGGATTTGATACCACTGGGATCTCACAGGAACCACCCAACGGTCAGTCAATTTAGCATAGGAAATGCATTAAGACCACCTAAACTATGGACAGCTAGCTAGGAAGTACACTCCCTCTTGCATATTTGTGACAGGGGACACTTCCAGAGCCATCCCGAATTGAATTAAGTTGTATCACAGCTACGATATACCACAGACTTGTAATGCATTAACGGTTTTTTTCTGTCAAATATTTTTTGCATGATACGTTATACTCAGTCAGAGCCGAACACATTTATATTAAGGAAAGTTATGAGAAACACAATAAGTAAATACCGAATATCATTGTCACTCAAACATGGTGATAATCGAATACCGAATATTAAAAAAAAATAAAAACAATAAACTTAAAATCACCTGGAAAATAACGACAAACATATATTACAGATAAAGTAATTTTGTAAATCATCAATATACACAATCTTCACTTTTTCTTTTGTTTTCTTCCAACGAGGAAGGGTCAGGCACTACAGCCATGCTATGATAAGAGGATCAGGAATGCTCCATATCTGCTTACTGTCTAGAAACAATTAATGTTTCTAGATAGATTAGATACAACTAATTTCTCAAATAGCATGTCGAGGATTTAGAATAAGTCATTTATTACAAATCCTCCGCATACTATTAGATAAATTAGTTGTATCTTGTAGGGCCCTAATATTTAAAGGCGAAGCGTTCCATAGCCTTTTAATCCTACCAAGAAGGCTCCTATGTATTCTTTCATTATTTCAAGTTTCCACTACTAGCCTGTTATGGTCCCTCATTAAATAATGTGGACGGGTCTTTTCCTCTATAGTATACAAAGATTTAAAGTATTTTACCTGAAAATAATACTCGAACATACGGGACGATTCATACATGTTTATTTAAGTAAAACGGAATCTTATGACGAGAATTGCATTTAATAAGCTATAATTCGTTTAATAAGAAAAAGAATTATTTCTTGTCAAATGAAATTGTGCCTTTTTCATTTCTTACACCATGGGGAATGTGAAAATTTGATATAAATGCCTTCTATATATTTCTACTTACTTAAAGTCACCAAATCCCAACAATTAAACTGTTTCACCAGTAGAATTAGACTTATAGTGTCACCGGGTCTAGCACGTACTTCGAGGCATCGAAACAAGTTCTGAAGTAGACAGTTTATGTTCTAATGAAGCAAGGGGAAGGTTGTATATCGATTCCATCTCTTCTTCACAGAAAAATGGATATAGATTATGTAACAAACTACTCGAGGATGTTAAAAATGCAAAGGTCTCGAGCTCTATGTATCGGATGATCAATTCTGTATCTTTTCATTCTACGACTCCACAATGGATCGATTTTCCCAGGAAAGGATGCTGGAACTGTCTGGAGCAGACCCGCCTCACGAATATATACGAGAACTGCTTTCACTTTTCTTTCCGCCATGGGTGTGTTTTAAACAAAATTCTCAGGCTAGGGTGACGATCTATGGGATATCGTCGTGGTCCTTTGACTAGTGGGTGTCTTACATGTATAGACTTGGAAATCAATATGTGAATATGTGTTGCCATCATGGAAGTGTGTCTTTCTATGCTTATCGAAAACTAGGAGGGAAGAAAGAAGATGTTGGAAGGAAATATAAAACAGGGAGAAGGAGCCGAGTCCTAACTGGATCCTCGTGAAAGGCATAGACAGATGAATAAGAAAGGAGAACGTGCTGATCCAAAGACGGTACAGCAGATTGATTTGCCAGCTACTTGATCTAGAAAAAGACGCAAATATAGATATGGTTCTGAGGATTAACTTTACGTATTTCTACTGCAAGTTTTCTTTGTTTTATGAATAAGCACAAGCAAAAGTCGTGCATTGTTGTTTATACTATTTAATGCTCTAAGGCATGCCTGTGATATTTGCCTTTAAAGGATTCAAGATTGTATTTTGTATTTACTTTAAAAAGGGTTCTTTTACCCATCTCTCCAGTTGATATATGTAGGGGCATGTAGGGAGCAGATATTGTAGGATGGTAAGGCTAATATTGACGTCGAGGAGAGGAAGGAAGACAAGATCTTCTTAGGTTGGGAGTAGGTAGGTAACTGTTTATTTTAAGAATATAGCTCAGCATATTAGTGGCTGATGCTGGTGGCCTTGCGCCTCATAATGGCGGTGCATGAAGACATGGCACAGTCTAATATGACTTGATGCTATTCACAGCATGGTATATATTCGTATAAAATGTATTCTCATTAATGTTATAACATGAGACATTAGACAAACATTAGACAGACGATGAGACCGGTGCGGTGGGAAGATCAGAGAATTACTCCAGATAAGAGGTCCACTACCCCTTTTAATCATTTGAGTAACAAATGAAAAAAACATCTTATCATATTATATTATGTTGTACTTAGTACATGAGCTTATGAATAAAAAACAAACAAACAAACAAAATCCTTAATACATCTGGAAAAATATATCGTATATAATTACGTTTGTAAAGTTGAATCTTTTATATAGTGCTGTATTATGAATCCGAACTATTTTAGGTTTATTACTATATGTGCCTATTCTTTTTTGAGTTTTTGAACCGATGCTAGTTTTCATTTTCCCTAACTATAGACTATTAGACTATATGTAATGATGCCTCCACCCTGACTGGCATATATGGGTGAAATCGCCAGAAAATGCACAAATCACCTTCACCAATCGTCTCAAATGACCAAAATTTTAGACATAAATGACGTTTAATATACAGTTCAACATACCCAAACAGATAGTTCGAATCAAGGCAATATCAAATATACTCCGATATATTTGATATTTATCAATTTACAGACTAATTAAGCAGAATTTACTAAATGTGTACAGCTGCCAATTGTACATTTTCTGAAAATCTGACCCATATGTTTCTACTTGGGCGGCGAGAAAATAGGTCTTTATTTTGATGCTTTTGATTTTAAATTTACACACACTTACAATTACAACATAGATATCCATAGTCTAGTTATATATAAGTTCACAGATGTGAAACTCCTGGGTGTAGGATGTGCATATATAATAATTATGCTTATAATACATGCATACTGGTACTGGGATCTATAGGTTAGTGAAAAGACGAAACAATGTCTTTCATGCCTCAACAGTAATAACAGAAGATATTAATTCCTTCCGTTTGTTTGGCTGAAGATTTATACTTTACCTTTACCATGCGCCATTGCATCAGAATAGGACACTGGTGGGGGATGAAAACTCATTCAGAGAATGTCTATTGACGTCCATTGATTCAGTCCTTTGTTGATGGTCTTGTAGTGAGAATATGAGCAGGCATCTCCTAGTACATAGTCACTGCTTTAGTAGCATAGTAGCAGGTTCATTTTTTACCATTCAGCTGCATCAATCGGTACATCTATATCTATATTGAATATTTAACTCAGGCATTTTTTCAGCCAAGAAGTGGCTTGGCATCTAAGCTGTGAGCGGCCTAATATCCTGCTCCTAAAGCTTAAGTCAACGCACAGACGTCTTGTACTAACATAACCTAGCATAAATGTATGAGGTAAATACTACTAAACAAGTATCAGGTACTGTTATAATATTACCTTTTTATCAGTTATGACAGTGTGACTGGTGGGCTGTTTATAGTGCAAAGCGTTTCCCGAGGGGAAACGAAAGAGGGGCTATGAGCAGTCAGTTATACAACGTAATACATTTTAGGTCTTAAAGCATCATATTCAACATATTCAACAGCGGAACTCCATTAGAGGAAAAACGGCGGTGACAAATGTTTTGTGGCCTACTAACATCAATTCAGGTTTGCAATGAAAATGCAAATGGACGAGTGTCAGATGTGTTTTCACATTCTCTGGAAACTGTTGTTTCTGTATGGGTATGTGTTGCAACAAATTAGTGGGCAACAACAAAATTTGTCGGTGCCGTTTTTCTCTCTAGTGGAGTCACTCTACATGATGAGTACCCTTAAGAATCTCTGCAGGTTGTTGTAATATTTCAAAGTTTGAATGTCCAATAATAATCAAGGAATCATCCAACTTGAACAAGGAATACAGTCTGTTGTCTGTCATGATTTTCTCCTTAGACACAGATTAAAGCAAATCAGAGGTGTTTAATTGAGTTAGGTGTGATACAATGCTGGGTATATTGCTCATTGACTATATCTATATATCATCTCTCTTGCTAAAATGTATGTCATGAAAAAGGACACATGCCCGTGGTTATGGGTTTAAAATGCTTTTCTTATAACTATGTATGTTAATATAGTATTTCTGAAAGGGAATGAAGATGAACTAAACTATAATGATACATCACATGAATGTATATTATTTTGTATGAATTTTTCTATCATATCTAAAACACAGCTTGAACTGAGAAAATTGAAATTTGCAAAATGTATAGCTGTATACAAATATTTAAACAAACACACATTTAGGTAGGCCACTACTATTCTCTGCAGTTTTCCACTTTCCACTTTCATCACAAGCTTTAATCGAACAGGAAATCAAGTGTTACAGTACATATGTGAAGGTGGGAACTGAGTGTGGCAGAATGCCTCAACAGAGACATAAACCCCTGTTAATGAATGTGTCTAATAAATGTGTCTGCCTTCTGGCAGGTGGTGGTTCGAAATCTTTTAATAGTTTAGTCCATTTATGCTGTATTCTACGAAGGGTACCATACGACGGAAGAGGTGGGAAATCGTCAATACATCAGATTAAATCAAAGGTTGTAGGAGATGATATGCTTTTCAGAGGATGGTATTCTAGCCCTGTAATACCAAATGTATATTTCAAACTTTGGACAATATTGCAATTGAACTTCTTTAACCGGATGTGTTATGTAACATTACGTAACATTGTGTAACCTCATTATATTTATATTAATTATCACCCATTTAATATACTATCTCATTACTAAAATCGCTAATTATGCTTAGCTGTACATTGACTAGATCACTAAATTAGTTGGTTAGCTCTTCTCACGAAGATCACACGTGTCTGAGTGTTCCATCACACATTAACAAATGTATGTGCTTCAGAAATATATAGCTAAGTAAACTGCATCGAAAGCAATAAAACAGGATCGATTTAGAATTAGCTTGTGTTATAAACCATGTAAAGTGCACCTATTTATGGGTTTTACATAACGTGCACATCTGGGTTTAAACATGTGAAAAGGAGTCAAGTATTTGACAGTATTGCGAGTCTTTCTAACACGATCATAGAACCTTAACTACAGACATTCATAAGAGTTGCATCCTTATACTTAATCAGATCATCAATTACATTTTCTTGAACGGTCTCTATAACCAGAGACTAAAAGGATTAATAACTTGCATTTAGGACTGGCTGATTCACTGTTTGGAGCATACTCCCAAGGCAAAGCTGTCCATCAGAGAGAGTCGATGCTCTTTTCTCTGACATTTGATACAATAATTATGATGGGGACGGACGGACTAAATGTATGAATAAAGGATAGTAAAAACAAAAATTCATAGATATCTACATTAGTTGTAACCTTGTTGACTCTAATGCCTTTGATGCCCTACGCACAAGATGGAAGAAGGTCATTAAGTTTGAAAAGCAACCGACAGACTATCATAAAGCTTCTCGTCTACGAAATATGTGACTGGTGACTCTTACCAGATCATGAAGTTATATTGATCGAGAGCGACAGTAGGAGAGTTATAGTTGTAATCAAACGAGGATTTAACGGGCAACTTTTCCAATAACCGCTGACAAGACGGGCAAAACATCGTCGGAATTACAATATACAGGCAAGAGACTTGCCAGATTGCATCTGAAATTGTCTTCCTTCATTATGGTCACGTAAGAAACTGGAGACTAGAGATGTAAGGGAATGATTTGATCATTATGGTTTTGTAATTGATAATCATAATCATTCGCCTTATTATGCCGCGCCCACACATTAAAGAACTCAGAGCCGAATTGCCCTTAAGACAATTCGTATGAATTCAAAATCATTCTTAAGAAACATACTTGAGTTTGGTAATGTGTGGGCTTTCTCAGGAGGAAACCTACAATTCATATGACAAATCATGGGTTCTTACGACAAGTCATAGGCAATATTTTGGACTTTTCGTGAGGTCCCAATTCGTACGAACTGCGAGTTCTTGAATGTGTGGGCCCTGCTTAGCAGATAAACTAGCATACACGAATTTGTTACTATCTTCGCCGCGCATGTTTCTTGATTTACCTTATGAATGAATTCTAATTTGATATGATTAAATTCCATCGAGACTTTCATGCAGTTAATTTGAAAACGGATCATTTTAATTTTAATCACCACTAACTGAAGTATGTGTAACTAAACTCAATTCGTACAATCGTTGCATTGCGAACTTTTTATGAAGGACTTATTATGATCTGAAATATACCACCATTCTAGATTAAGTTGGCGAAATGATTGTTCATTTTTTTTTATGTTTCTAAGATTGTCTTTGGATTGTGGCACACCATAGATGGAATGTGATATTTGGCTCAGCTAACTGTATGGGCTTTGAGTTTATCTTTGATGAACAAAGTATTAATCACCTAAAATAGTTTATCACCTTGGTTCACTATTGAATGGAAATTATTTCTATTGTTACTGTAGTAGAGATATTATAGATATTCATGTAATGTAATTCATTATGTATGGCAATTTAATAAGAGTTTGTGTGTGGATTATCTAAGGTTAGTTTTAATTATGTTATTAAATTTGTGAACATAATTATTTTTACTACCTTGTCAGACAAAGTCTGAGAACGATACTACAAAATATAATGAGCATTAGTGTATTATAATTGTCTATGAAGAAAACTCCCAAGTTACCGAATGTAGCTGGGCCCTGGTGAAAACTCCAGGGCCATGCATGTGACGTCACTAGGACTTTGACATTACGTTCCAGGGCAGTTGTTTCAGTAGATCACACCGTACTTGCCAGGTAGCACCGCAGGGCACGTGCTTGATGTAAAGTAATGGTTTATAAATATCATATTGACCTTAAATGAATAAATAAGGAAGAAAGAAGGCCTAATATATATATATGTTCCTTGAGTAGAAATAGATTTCAGTACAATGTCCAGGAGTAAATGTATGCAACCTGAGAATAACAAAAACCAAGATAAGCCGGTCTATTGTTCATAATAGAACTATGATGTTTTGTTTAATATCTCTGGTTGATATCATGATTATACATTTATAGGAGAGTGGGATAATTGGGGTAATGATATAAAGCATTATTCTCGGAATGTATGTGACATACAAATACAAATACGATACGTATATAAATGCCGTGTACAAATGATATTTTCTATACTACTTACACCGCTTGCCATGTACAAATGATATTTTCTATACTACTTACACCGCTTGCCATGTACAAATGATATTTTCTATACTACTTACACTGCTTGCCATGTACAAATGATATTTTCGATACTACTTACACCGCTTGCCATGTACAAATGATATTTTCGATAATACTTACACCGCTTGTGAATATATTGTGGTATTATGTACTGTACGCGAGGTGGTGCAGTTGTCTACAACTTACTACTTGTATTACTTCTCCTTACTTCTTTTGTACTTAATATTGTACTGCAATTGATCATACCTGCTTTACATGCTTATACATGTAACTGAATTCGTGTCATCCTATCTCTTGAATATAGGCATAGTGATAATAGGATTTAATAGTTCTGTAATTTAGTTCTCGTCCTGAACGCTATATGAGGTCATTACCACTGTTTAACATCATTCGATACATGTATATAGCATAATTATATCATTATGTTATATCATATGGCAACATGTAGCCTCACTATTAATATATAATTATCGTTTTTTTAGGTTCTGTCAATAATACCATTAGTGTTTCATGTTTGTGGCTCCATACATCCTGCACTCATTTCTCCCTTTACACCAGCTTTCCCCGGCAGTAGCCATTCTGCCAATGCCGCAATTAAAACAACCCGACTAGCACACTGTGGTGCGAATAACGATATGTTCAATAGCCACAATACTGGGATTTAATCACTATGTTCTGAGAGCGTTTCCTGTAGCTTTCTTTTTAGAAGACACACTATTCGGAAGGAATATATTAGACTGTTTTAGCGCTCCACACCTATTGCCATGACGCTAACCTATCCCTATCTTTTTAGAATGCGTTGTAACTTAATGCCACCCACAACCAAAAGAGTTTTAGCGGTAGGCCCATTGCACACACAATGAACACATCTTTCCTCTGCCTTCAATCACAAAAACATATATGTTGAAATGATTTTTAAACAAAGATGATGCATATGTTTACCCTTTTCACATTGTGATAATTGATAGCATAATTTTGATGTCTAGCATCAGGCCTCAACCCCAGGACGTCCCATCGGCCAGTCCTGTCGGCCTGACGTTCTCATAGCGAGTCTAGTATTGCCCATTACAATCAGGTGTTTGGGGCTGAATAAACGGGTTTTAAGCCACAATTTCATTACTAAGGGAAAAGAACTATTTTTCCCATGCAACCAGATCATTTTAGTTGACCAAAGTTATTTAAAATATTGCTGAGAACGATGCGTAAGTCTTCAACGTAAAAACATGCTCTGATAGGGTCCCGACGTATGCATCTAGCTCATTACCTAAGCAGCAGCGCAAGACGTGATGACGTATTACGCACAAAAGATAGGGTTAGGTTAGCGTCGGTGGGATAGGTAGGCTTGCTAAAACAGTCTATTACTTTCTTTACAAGACGTGGGTTCCCTCTTACATATTGTCATAACTGTTCATCGTTTGTGGCACGATCTTGTGGTTCAATGTACAAGCTTTGGACACAAAGGCATGCGAGTGTTGTGGGTTGAGACTCCGCCTTGGACATGTGGTCTGTATGTATACGTTTGCAAAGAGTAGGGTATAGCACCCGTTAGCGTGTTTCCTCTCAGCAATAGGTGGTAGTATACTATAAACTCGTTCTATACACGCCAGGATTTAGTTGATGACTAGGTATGTAATGCCTCAACTAATATTTCAACAGTATTTCTATTTTCTTACCTTAAATGTTATCAGAGATTTTGTTATTTCAACGAATTTGAGAGAATTATGAGCATTAAAAAATCATGAAAATATATCCTCTAATAGTATATGTAATGATGAGTCCTCACTCTCTATAATTATATGTCTTTCTAGGCAATGTTTGTGTATAGCAAATAAACTGCTCATTTTACTACTTTTTGTTGAGAACTTTCTTCATACCTCGTTGTAGCAATGTTTAGTGAATAGATGCCTGCGGGACCTGCCGCAGACAGTTACGATTATAAATAGACAGATAGATTAAGTTTTTATTTCGCCAAATGTTTACAATGATCGATAAGGCACATATCCTTGTTCCACAGGGTTTTCATTATCCCCTTACTGTATGGTATAAAGTTTGTATAATCAGTTATACATTTGTGTTGCCTAAGCATTGGTTTTTACTTCTTGCATCCATCGAAGGCAAAGTTTCCCAAATACATTCACACGGGCTTTCCAAATCATGCATTCACATAATACAATGCATTGTATAGAATATGTTCATAAAGATCACACACATTTGATTAATATAAGAAAAGTCAGGTTCCATTTCCCAGCCACATTTGTTCATTCTCAATGTTATTTCATTACCATTGACGTGTCTACTTTGCTGTTATGGATATACCACGCGACTAAGAAATGTAGCCCAGCTAGATAGCACAGATAGATATTGCAAAATATTACCTAACACCATCAGGGAAACCCTCATTCAGCAAATATGTTTTATGAGAGATATGGATTGTATGACAACTCTGCTCACATATATATGATGATATGTGATGGGATAAAAACAACCACCAGACAGCAAGGGTCTGTGACAAGTGATTGCATTTCGACCATATCAAGTATACCAGGCCTTAAACAAATCGCAGCCTGTCTATCACACCTAGCAATGGGACCTTATAGGAACAGCTGGGTATGAGAGTAGAAATACAACTACATATTTTTCTCTTCTCTTCGGAAGATGTCCATACCTTTGGGCTTTGGCAGGACGTGGGGAGCTTCTAGTGACTTGGATCGGATTGCATCTGTCTGGTCAAGGTTTGTTCAGGGCAAGAAGCCATTAAGGGGGCAAAGTAGAAGCCACTGGAGAGTGGCTTTCAAGGTGGCTTTTTGCTCTAATCGCCCTATAGTCTTCTTTAAACATATCTCAGTATATCTTTAGTGTATACATTTACAACGAGAAGGCAATAAATGGGATTTCGAAAAGTATTGAATTAAATTAAAGGTGCACCCACACATTACTGATTTTACTTGCGTTTTGGGCTCAGTGCATCAAAGATCGGCGATTTTGGTGTTTTGTTAGCGACAAGTCACTACTGTGTGGACATGGAAAATGTCAAAAGTGGTTACCTCACTGTCGCTTCAGGATAAAACGACAATTGTCGGGAAGATGAAATGTTATGGTCTTTATATTTCCATAACGTCGCAACCGCATTTAGCCTATGTTGCATGGGCGTTTTGTTGAGAAATGGCTTTGGTAGAAATAGGAAATAACATTTTGCCGTTTTGTTGTGGGAAACTTACCGCACGTATGCCAGTAAATATGCATGGTTGACATTTTTGTACGCAGTTGTGAACAATGAATAGAATGTCTTATATTGATCATCTTTGTCTGTCACATTACAGGCTTGTATTTCTGTTTTACATTGTTATGTTCATATACAACTATTAATGAACGACAATATGAGGAATGCAGGTCTTCACAAATAATTACTTTAGTGCCTCGAATAGATATCTGCCATAAATGAAATGTTTTGCATTCTGCATTAGAGGCTCTTCATAAGATCTAGTCCTGTTGGGACAACAATAACTTGAAAAAACTGCAAAAGATGCCATACTATTACTGCTCTGGCGTATTACATAGTTTCTGACAGGATAAGGCCCAGGATAAAGGCAAACTATGTTGTACGACTGAATGAGCAGTCCCCAAATGATGAATGATTGCTGTCTTCATTTTTTAGCTTTCTCCATCCACCTGCCATGGCCGGTGGCAATAGATCTCATATCTTCTTCCTTTCACACGTATATGGAGAATACAATAGGGCTGCAATGGTCAGGGTACATCTCTTTATGGAAGGGCAGTGAAGGGGCTACTCCAGCTGTCATATATTTCTGGTGCTCCTGCCCTACTGCCCCCTTATAAAAGTCCATGAACCACAAATGATCAACCTTGCTCACATGGAGTTGTGATAGAACTTAGACTGAATCCTTTTGTTGTATGTGGGTGAAGTCACCAAAAAATGTACAATTCGTCTTCATCGATCCTCTCCAATCACCCAAATCTAAGAAAGAAATGAGGTTCAAAATACAGTTTAACATAATCAAACAGATGCTCAGATGAATATATAATTAACTATTTCTATGTCTAATTTAACAGAATTTAATAAATGAGTAGGTTGTAATTTTCTAACGACCTGACCCATATGTTGATGCTGGTATGCTCACCATTGCACGCCCAGGAATATCCCCCCCCCCAAAGAACTATTTCATCCAATATTTGACATTTGATAAATACAATACTTTGATATTTATCCATCTATATAGAGAGCTGTAACTAGATTGGGTGGGGAGAATGTTGGCGGGGAAAACACCAGACACCACTCTATCTATTCTAATTTTGATATAGCTTTTTGTATCGTCTTACTTTAGGTGGCATTACAGAGAAGGGACTTCATAAGATTCATAAGATCTTCATATTCAAAACTAATTTAAATTTTCCAACTAATATTTTAATCAGTCCAACGATTGTGAACGCCCTTTTAATGGCAATATCCCGGTATTGAATTCTACCTCGGTGATTCCCACCATATCATTATACCCTTCTCAAGATCTAATCAATCGATATGCGAATAAGTTCTTACACATATTGGTTGCTTTCCAATTTCCTGTCTAACAAACTGCCATCCAGTCCAACTGATGACTCGCAGCAGGCTAACATGGTTGCCGATTCAAGCTTGAAAACTTAATTTCGGGATGGAAGTGTGATTGGGGGAACGTTTCATCAATATGTGCTCAGTCGATGCTTCTGGGGGTTTAAAAAATAAACCAACTCTCCTGTTCAGTGGCTAAGCATTGTAAAACATCTTCTCTGTGAGGAAACTATACGAACGTTGCAAGTTGAATGAAGGAAGTCTATAATCATTTAGTTTATTCTGAAAGGTTTATATAGCGGTTTCTCCTCGGATAATATGTGGAGTCGCACCTCACTATAAATGTATGTTGTTTCTTTGTGAAGTTTGAAGAGCTGTCTTGGAGCAAATTATTCATTTCATTTCAGTGGATTCTCCACGACTCCCCTTATTGAACCAATTGGTATATCAATTTTAAAGCATAATTAAAGGATGTAACATGATATGGTATGTTATTTCAAGCGTGCCATCATAATTTATTTTCGGATGTCCTGGTGAACATTTTGTTTATTTGTTTCACCCCAGTTTTATTCGAGAAGTGTCGTGACAGAGGTTTCAGGAGTAGGCGTTTCATAGTCTGTTAAAGAGCAGATTGCAAGAACGTAGTAGAAGCAGGTCTGCTATATAATTTATAATATGCAGATAATTTCATCTCATTGTCTCAAACTGAAAAGACACCTAATTCATTTAATCGTGTAGGGAAGCCTTGGTGGGCCAGAACATGATATTTTACAGGAACGCACACGCAAGCAAATAGTCTGAAGGTAAACATGACTGTATTTAAACTACAGCCTTCATTGCAAATACGACCTGGATTTCGAGACGTGAGATACTTTATGAAGCTAGATCGCCAGTTTTCGTGACCGTCTCCCCATCACTTTTATATCGTATCGTTCAAACACCTTGTGTTGTAGGAGAGACCCCGATTATAATCCACCTGTGGTATCTTAGTTAAAGAAGCAGCCTCACAGAGATGAGGGGTGTGCCGAACAGTTGATCTCATGAGTGGTATTAATTGAATGGGACCCTTTTCTTCTTTCAAGACATTTTGGTGCCATTTTAATTCAAACCCATTAATTCCACCTTTAATTGTGGGATCCATAAAAACTGATGAAAGCGGTATTACATTACAATTGGAGAAAATAATGGGTATAATTAATTCATGGAATCCTTTCTTTTACACCGATGCTTAATTTTGTCTCCTTGACTTGACAACTGTAAAATAAATTCACGAGCAACTGATGAAAGTCGGCATATTCAGAAACATTGTGATGTTTTTGAATGAGAGTATCTGGTCAATTCCATCGTTGGAGAGAATTTGTTCCTAATTTAGCAAAATATTCAATGTACTTCTTGAAACCAAGTCTAATTAAAAGGTTGTATAGGGTGTATAGCCCTGGGTATATTTTGAATATCTGGGAAGGATATTCCCATTATTAAGGAAATGGCGAACTGGTAAAAATTAATCGGTTAAAATCAAATGAAGGGAGGGTCACCTTTGGAGTGCCACAAGGTACAATACTTGGGCCTTCTATTCACAATATATATTAATGACGTTCATTCTGTTGTCAGACATGCCCACACACAACATTATGCAGATGGCATGGTCCTGTTTTAACATAATAAAAACATCGACTGCTTGTATAACAATCTTCCAAAAGATCTTGAGAATGTTTACACCTGGTGTACAGTCAACAAGTTGTCCCTTAATACCTCTAAATGTAAAACAATGTCATTTGCATTAAGCTTCCCCATTAAGAAAAAACTTCAAAATCCTGCTAACAGCCTGAATCTGGGTTGTACAACTCTAGAGCAAGTCCATGAATATGTATCTTGGTTTTACCCTGCATGAATTACTAAACATTAAACAACATACGACAAAACTTTAAACTTGCTTTCAGCCAAAATCAAATTATTATACAGGACAAGAAATTCATCCAAGGCCAAACATGACTTATAAACACAAAAAGGCTATCCTTCCAAATTTTGACTTTTGTGATTTCATCTATGATTCAGCTCCCAAATCCATACTTCAGAAATTACAGTCTCAACAGAACCGGGCACTTAGGATCATATTTAATAAATCAAGACTTGATAATATTGATCAAGAACACAAACTTCTGAATATTTGGCCACTACAGAAACGAAGAAACAAACATATAATATTATATTAGATATAGCTTTCTATCTATCTCAAAACCCTGATAATATTGATAATAGAAATTTACCAACAAGAAGCCATGCCAAAGGGCACTGATTCTCACAGAATAATTATACGGACAAACTCTTGCCCTCCTTTTGATCCTTAAAACAACTTGTTTATAATACCCAAAACAATGTATCTACTCTGTATGTGCCTTTACATCAAGAATATGATGGGGTGGTTTTACTGTAACCCTGTTGTTAATTGTTTATTGTCTATTGACATCTCAATCTCAATATCTCTAGCAGCACTCAAAAACTAAAACTTGTTATTGTCATTTTCCTCGCCATTTATCACATCCCATGATCTGTTGAATCTCTCATATTACCACCTCATAAATCATCTTAATTATCTCTTGTTATAAGACTACTTATTTCCTGTTATTCATGTTGTCGAAACTTTGTAACCAAATTTAAGATTAGAACAAGAATAAAGGCCCTCGGCGGAAGAACTGATTATTCAGGAGAACTGTTTACTCAGAAGTTGAATCACCTATTTGTAAAAACATCTGCAAATAAAAGAATTCTTGAATTGAATTGAGTTAACATTGGAAATCCCATAGCGGAATGATATTAATACCATTTATTTATAATAAGAATTATTTTGGTTACAATTTGGATGTTCAGTTTGTACGATGATATTGAAATATCTATTTCTTGTACTGCTACATGGTTGTCTTTGCTGTCATTTGCTGTGACTGCAGTGGGATGCATTGAAATCATCATAATAATGGATCAAATATATATTATTTGTGTTGCCATACAAACTATAGCAATATGAACTCGCTATCCTACACTCACTTATAGCTGTCCTACGCTCATCAATATATAATTATGTGTGTATTATCACCCTGGTGGGAATGGTCACTATAAGTATGGGACCCATCTAATGGGCTCCTTATGTATTTGTTCACTATGGCACTCACTGTTCCCGAAACCTGATAAAGGTTCTGGTACCGTTCTCTCTACGGAAAACTAAAATGTGGTCGTTTTCATCATTTTTATATCCTCAGCCCCATCTACGAACCCTAATCTTGTAATGCTGCCCTTTCCCTACACCACAGCATTTTCTGTCCTAAAAGCATTACTATAGGCACCTTTATCCTAACATTGTAATCTTGTATGAGCCTGGAATATGCATGATATAGAGATCTGATGACAAAAACAAAGGACAATTCTTTATATATATATATATATATATATATATATATATATATATAATAAAGGAAGAAACAAATATGTATATATAATAAATGAAGAAACAAAATCATGGCGGGCTAATATTACCTTCATGGTGACCCCCCCCCCCCACACACACACACCCACACCCACACACCTTTCAAAATTAGAGTATAAATAGCCAAACTCGGGGATCACCCGAGGGTAATTTTGTATTTATAAATATGATACTTTTCCTGATATTTATTGTGAAAAAAATGGTGAAAGTTCTATGGAAATTAATGGGGAGTGTAGCGGTTAATACACAGGCTTTCTTACCCGCTGTTTGTGATATGAACCCCAATGCTGTAGCCTATGGTATTCCATATTACACTCTAGAAAGTTGTCACAAAATGGGTGACGTTTGATTAAGATAGTGATGGTAAATGAGCAGGGCAGGGGTACCCACAGCATAGAATTCTTTAAGGAAATCCATTCATGATAATTGAAAAGAAAATACAAAACTTATTTTTGTAAATATTCTTGATCTCGCCTAATACTCCCCATGCAGCGGTGGAATTGACCATCTAATGACGAGATCCGATTTTGATTTCCAGAGGGATGTGAATTGTGTTTAGATGAAAGGCTTTAAAATGACATTTGACAGTTTCTTATTTGCCCAATATGAAGCCTTTGGTGTTCTAATGAAGCCAATAATTACATCGAGACCACAACATGCAAAACCACTTCAATTATTTATTCAACAAATCTCTCACAATTAGTGGCCATATAATTGTGTTACTCCAATTCCCCTTTTTAACACAACCTAATGATAAGTCGCCCAGAGGTTAAAAAGGACGTTCGTAAAGCTTCATACTCTGCTAAATGGACACTAAAACTATTTTTCTCAATTCGCCTTTTCTTTCATCTTTATAGGGTTGTAGTCTAATAGGCGCTTTCTATTCTTCACTGGAGATTCATGTCTTATACAATATTGCATAACCATTATAAATATTAGTTATTGATGTTCTTATATCATATATCAAGAATATAGAATATTATTGTATAGATGTAACATACATTAATGTAAATTCATATTTATATGTTCTAACATCAGGAAGGATTAAGAACTCCCAACGGTTGAATCTAATCCCAGACGGCCAGGTGTGGCTTAAGATTAAATATTACTTGTGTAATCGACACGAACGTCTGGTTGCCAGGCCCGCCAATATTAATATATATATAATATATAATACACACTGACTCAGATCTTTATTTACATGATTCCATTTGGTGTACTTCTATTGGTTAGATATGGTGAATATTTTATGTTATATTATTGGTTAAAGATCAGGCGACCCAAAGTCTGACACATTGTTATTGGAAGATAGATGTTATTAACAAGTATACAAAGTAATAAACCCATGTTTTGATTAAATAAAAGTACTTCAGATATTAGATCTTGATACTCTACTCCGGCGTCTTCTACAAAATTTGTGCACTAAATCAGCTTTACCATCAACCAACAATTCTTAAGATATTCCATTACCATTCATTTCAGTAGGATGGAAAACAGAAAATGATGAAAAGATGGCATTTTCGAAGTATTTTCTTAATTATCTAGATAGTACAAACCTATACATTTCAATTCCCAAAATCTAAGATGAAAGAGTCAATTGGAAAAACTCTCTCTTATAGTGTTCACGGAAATGAATTATTTGGAAGATGATTTGAAATTAAATTAACACCATGCATTGTTCTCAGCAATCAGAAGTTTGATAGAGTATATAATATATACATCCTACACTCACTTCCCATACCCACATCCTATACCCACATCCTACACCCACACCTACACCCACACCCTTAGACTTGTGAAAGTCTTTGATTCTGTTTTTTGTTAAAAACACAATATTATCAAAAATATATTCTCATGTTAGAGTCACTACGGCCTCGACTGAGGTGTCCAGTGGTCGCCCAAGCATCAGCAAGGCCTTTGCTGTGTGTGTGCGCTCATTGAGGGCAGAGGGACTTGATGCTAGTCTACCACACCCTACACCCACATCCACTTCCCACATCATACACCCACACCCACATCATACTACGCCCCCAACCAAATCGCCAGTGCATGGCAAGTGTTTCTTTATTCAAGCTCTAAAACTGATAGCAGCTCCGGCCTCCCAGCTGTGCCACGTATTGTGTCCATCACCGGTGGACATTGCTCCACGTACATGCATGCTACCTAATATACAATGATATCTATGTAGACATGCCCTGAGGGTCTGTCTGTGGTATAACACTACATCCTACACCAACGAACTATATACAGATTCAAATGCACCTGTACCTTACAACCTGCTGCAGGTCGAAATGTTGAAAATAAAAACCAACAAACTTACTTTCCATCTTGACGTCTGTATTGCGGTAAACACATCGAAGCTATTATATATAGAGAGAATGATGTTGTCTCAGAATGTAAATTCATCATTACCAATTCTCTCAAATGAACCCGACTGGATTCAAATTATAGCCTCGACAAAGAAGCCATGGACTTTATATATAACAGCATCTGCTGACAATCATAATCCTTGCGCTAAAAGGATTTCTTAGGTTATATCGGAATAGTATTTGTGTTGAGGTTGCCAAGGCGGCGGTTGCTCAGCAGGAGCAGACATCATCAACCAACCTGTTTATAAATAGATTTCAAGTCTAAGCACCCGACGTGGGTTCTAAACCCAATATATCATCATTTTATTCCCTTCCCCTTTTTCTCTTGTTTTCCTTTTTGTTTTCTTTTTTCTTCCTCACTCTTTCCCCTTTTTGCATTATATAGATGTCTCTATATATATATCTTAAGGACTTGTGTAAGGGCGAATGTAAACAGCTTGCACAAGGACAAATGTATTATAACTGTAATGGAAACACTTGAATTCATCTTGTAGGAATAATTAAGGTGGAACTAAATTAGTTAGGTTTGGTTGGTGCATGTAAACCAAATGGGTCAATAATAACAACACAACCTTTTTTGAAAAAACAAAAAGAAACTATTCACATCATTTAATCATAACGGGCCTAGTCCACTAAACCGAGTCTCATGCGATGTTGCGCTCTTTTGCACTAAATTCCATGAGAATCGCACGAGAATCGGCTTAGTGGACAAGGACCTTTATACTCGCCCAGAAAGAAACTACGAAGCACATTTGAGGAGACAATGAATCCAGAATCATGCCACGAGATATTCGATACATTATAGTAGCAAAAAAGGGATATAATACGAAAGTAAACCGTTTTTCAATTATTATGGAAAAGGCCGATAGAGGGTGTGCGATCAGACAGAAACCATGACCGCGTTGTCGTCTGTTGCTATGTCCGAGGTAATAAGCCAGAAGACAACGCTTGCCTTCGCATCCGGTAGAAGTAATGTTCAGTCACGCTCATGTGCTATTTCCTTGCCTGTCTACCTTGCACGGATCGAATGCGACATGTCATGACGCTCGCCCCAACCAGAACCCGATGGGGCACGCAACCTTATTTATCGTTACGAATTAGCTGTGACAGATATTTCATTTGGGATAGATGGGTTGACACTGGCGTAGAACTGACGTTTCCTATGTATGGTGCCCTCATTCTACGTCATCGCCATGATGTCTCTTCACATATAAACATTGATGATGATATTTTTCCGAGCTATATAAATCCGTTGACAATCGTTGTCATCAGGACGTTGCTTTTCTATATCCTGCTTTTGTAGATGATGTTCTTGCAGATTGGATGTGCTTGCACATGGACTCAGGTTACAAATGAAGGATATTTAATCGGGCATCCTTTGGGAAATAGTCCTGCTCTCAGGGCATGTCCTTTCCAGAGGATGTCCATGGGATTCATTCTTACTGGAGAACTAGCTGAACTAAACAGCCTGGTACAGTATTTTACAGCAATAGCTGGTAATATACCACCCTGAGTTAGTCGGAAACCAGCTATATGAGCTGAACTTACCAGCATGGTACAATGTTGCAGCAATACATATATGTACAATGAAAACACTAGATCATCGAGGTTGACTAATTCCTGAGGTATATACATTACTAGCAGGTCCTCCACTCAAACCATTACACACATGTATGGTAGTACATACTGCTCCAGGAGTTATTGGAAAGCCACCTATATGAGCTGAACTAACCAGCCTGGTAAAATATGCACCGGTGCAATATCAAGCACAAACATGTTAAATGAGGCTCAGGGTATATGAGGCATGTTTCCCCCTTGGCTTGATATGGTGCGATCTCGGTCCATGGGGAAATCTCAGACCTCCAAAGGAAAGTCACGAGCAGCGTGAGACCCATTACGTCATGTCATGCCTCGCTGCTCATGTCTCCCTGCAACCTGAGTTTTACCTCCATCATAGTGGTCAGTGCTGTGCAGCGATTGTACTCCTCTCACCCATCTTCACCATAGCTAGGCTTATATAAATGTAACCCTCAGTAGCTTTAACACCTTTCCCTGCACGTTTGTATGACTGACTGTTATCTTTAATTGTCTTTGCATCTCTCCTCTCCCATTCTCTTTCTTTCCCCTTCCACTCTCCCCTCTCCTTCTGTGACCTTCTCTCTCTCTTTCTCCTTTCTTATTTTGCTAAACTAATAATGATATTTTAAAATAGTCTTAAGTTCTGATTATCATATTTCAATTTCAAATAGATTTCCAGTCTTCATTTTTACAAGTCTGGCTTTTTCTTAATAATAAAGATAATTATTGTTACCTTTTTTTCTTTCATGACATACCTAACGCAATTATATAATTATACATCATTTAAATATAAATCATTGCTTTTTGGTTTGTAGACTCAACTGCCTAAGGCGCTTGTTCTTGGTTGAATATTCGTTGCCCTTGAACAAAATCCAGTGAGCATAAAATCGTGAGGAATACCGTTAGTGATAAATTGACTCTGAATGTGTGTGAAAATCCATTAAAATTCTTCCTCCCATCAGGAGCAGACATCAGCAAGGATAATTGAAGCCATCCGTTCAGAAGTGATGACACCAAATAACATGGTCAGGATTTAGTATCTGACCTTCAGAGTATTTTTTTTTATAAAACTGTCTGACTTTATATTAAGAGTTAAATATCTTAAAAGATTTAAAGGAACTACTGTCTGACATTGGGAGCTAAATGTATGAAATATTCTACAAGAAATGCTAAGCTTACTTTCACTTTTTCTTTTGTTAAAGTGAACTATTGCTCATTATCAATCTTGCATTAAATCGTCTGCAATCTTTGGACATGAAACATTTTAAGAGTAAATTAATCATTTAAAATATGGTATGTTGGAAGTGAAATGTTTTTAACTTGTCACTCAGGGCCTGATTTGGAGAAAGTTTGCTTAAATATTAACCATAGATTTTGCTCGATTATTATGTCACTATTGATACACAGGTGTATTTGGAACGTTTAGTATGGCATACTGAACAGTTTTTGCTCTCCTTATGCATAGATATTTTTATAGTGAGTTCGGTATTGTCATTGAATGATTCCAGATCATAACCTCCTGCCCACTCAATGTCAATTTACGTATATATCCGGGCCGTTAACGTCCTCTTAATCCTGCAAGGAATTTCTGTTCCCACTCACAAGTTTCCTATAAACATAAAAACCCCTCTTAATACAGGAACATTTATATATATGCGTTAGCATAATAAACCTCCCAACAGACTCTGATGATACCAAAACTCACAATTTACTTTGTGAAAATTGAAGAATATCTAATTATTCCCCACTTAATGAATAGCATCAATTTAAAGAAGTTCCCGCCAACTGTCTTATAATTAGTTATATAAAACCACCTGGGTGGGAGAATTACCTGAGTAAATATGTGTCTCCTGACTCCTATAGGTCAGTTTTTTCAAGTGTGCTATTTTGCCCAAATATTGCATTGTCGTTGATATCTTCTTTAATAATTGATGAAAACTAATTATCTTAGTGTCATTTGATTCCTCTCATCCCGCTCGTTCATTCCAAATAACTTTTTAATACTTTTGATCAATAGTTACACCTTGAAAATGCTAAACATCGATGGTTTCTCTCGTTTTTTCAATAAGAACCCTATTAGCCATGATATGAAACATGTAGCATATGTTCCAGACATAAATCATTCAAATTATTTTGCTCGTACTGGATAGTCCTAGATATCTAAAGTGTCTAATTTTAATGAATCACTTCACACTGGATCAATTAGAATAATTCCAAACATAAATCTCACGTAGGCTGTCCCATCTTTATGCCTCTTCCTAATAATAGTTAATATTCGTGAAAAATCATGCCGTTTCGCAAATGTACCCTTGGGTACATCATTCCTCACATACTAAAATTTAAACATTCTAGCTCGTGAACTTTCTTCTCTACATTGCGTCAATATCTAAATCCAATTTTTCCAGCAATAAAGGACCTCTTACGTGAGTAATTCATAATTAGTCATATTTATTCTAGAAATAAATGAAAATTATTCACATAGCCATCACTTATTCCAACTAGCACCTACCATAACGCGATTATCTTTTCATTCATTAAAAGTAACCTTTTAGGCACATAAAAGCCACTATTGCTAAATATTTAATATTCTCAAGTCCCAACAAAATTTAAAGGTATGTTCACTGTAAATATGTCATAGCAGACATAATTTCGTTTTGATATGGTTACTTGAAGAGTTTAGAATACATTTAAAACAATTGATAGGTGTTAATTCTTTATGACCACAGTCGTTCAACTTTGATATGCTATGTGTTACGGTGGAAATGATAATTCTCACGTAAGAGGTCCCTGCGCATGTTAGAACGTAGCAGAATAAAAGACTTTGTACTTTATCAAATTATATAATGTTTTATTGTTTTAAATGTATTTCTAATATTCAGACATATATGTTCATTATATATTACATTCCACTTGCGTAGAACATTTAGTTTTGGTCCATTTTGCTGATAAATTAGTAATTCTCACGTAGATACCCAACCCTCTATAATGGTCTGAGGGGAACACTCTATTGTAAAGTTAGCTTTTGACTCAATGATTCTACCCCACGTAAAGTTCTCTGAAAAATATCAAATAATCTAATGAACAAAACCGCTGATATTTCTCACAGATTGTCCTGCTTAACGTTGTGTTCTCAGTTAGCATTCATCAATAATACAGTTGTTCACCTTTTTGTTCAGTTCTTTTCCGACCGTTCCGACCGAATGTTCCAGACTCCCTACCAGTTGGTGCTTTGATAATAATAGTAGAAATGATAAGAATAGGAATGTTATGGTTAATGTTAATGTCTTACTTTAAAACTACTTGGGCTTTATTGGACTTAGTTTGAGGGCGCATACACGTCAATTCCGACTAGTCTAATAACGAGTGTTGTAACATAACAGTAGGAATGTAATGTAAAGATTATCTTAATCAAACTGGAAACTGGAGAACATTTCTACTCCTTCAATTTGTGGCGACTTTAATTAACTTTATTGATTTCCTTTCTAAGTTTTGACGTTAGAGTAAGCCAATTATACCTCTTCGTTCTGTCGGAAACAGCTGACTGTATGTTCCTTTTGCGCTGAATAGTCTTTTAATAGTGCCTTTGGGGGTAATTTTAATTGGAATGATGATGTAGACAGTCCTTCATTAGTTAAAATATTATGTGGTTGTATATATGGGTCATTTTCCAAGAATTTACATTTTGTTCAAGTCAAATAACTTTCTTTCCGGAACTTGACTTTTTCAATAGGTTGAAAAAGAACGGAACAAAAGTTAGAAAATCTTAACAGAGAGTGTAGCTTTAAATGAAAAATGAAATGAAATAATATACTTCAATAATTACTTTCCAAAATAACCAACCGGGAATGTGTCTTTGCACAATGTGCATTCTCATTAAATTTCTTTTATATTTTCATTTTGTAACAAAGGGACAATACATGGTTAATTTACATTCTCATAAGAGTTATATTTTTTTATTATTTTGGAACAATATGACAAAGGGACATTGTTACTATCAATTGAACCTTGAATTTAACATCTACTATTATAAAGACGTTACGGTAAACAAGCAGATGCAAAAAGTTGCCATAAACAGTTTTCCTCATATGGATGGGTAGATAATTTTCGAAATGCAAAAAGTAGAATATAAAAAGAACCTAGCAGTTAACAACAGTGATTTCAGTAAAATCCTGTACTTTCAATTTATCGACGTAGGCACCCTATGATAATAGCCATTTCTTATATTTTTTCATTTATATGCAAGATGCACATCTTCAGATTAATAAACCATATATTGCCTGAAATCCCGAAGTGGGATCTAAATGATTGGAATGACAAATAGACAAAAAGAAATACAAGTTTATGCATGCTCAGTGAACCTTGGAAATCAAAAACACTGCCTGCCCACATTTCGTGAGAATAGACCAGAGAGTGTACATTTGCTAAGGCAGGAAATACATCTCAAAGGCAGACAAATACTTTTCACATGGCATATAGAATATCAAAGAAACTTACATACCTTGGTTACATTAATTCATTCAAATGTATTCAGATGATGACTATCATTTAAAGTACAATCATCCATTGGGTTTAAGTGGCGTAAAGGTTATATTACATCATAGGAACATCAGCGCTTCTCACACCCACGTGTCATGTGAGGATCATTATGTGAAAGTGAACATATCAGAAGCCCCAGGTCTTTGTGTTGAAGAAATCATAATATTGGCAATCACGAGCCCCATGTTTATCCCCAACAGTAAGTACAAAGGCAGTTGCTGGAATTACATGCCCTCGGCATCAAGGACCCTGACTGTGAAGTTGCGAGTCCCTTATATTATATTTCTGATTACAATTCTGATTACAATTTTGCCCCACAGTCCTTCAATTTAGATAACATGGGATTGAGCACATTGACCACACAGATGTGAGTCTTTGTAAAGGACGAAAAGTGGAAGTTGTCAGTTGCAAATATCCTCACCTCTAATGTCATAACTATTATGAAGTGCCATTAGCACCAAATCACAATGGGGGGAATGTTCTCTAGCATTCAGCTACTATTGTAGTGACTACGAGGATTTGTATGATTCTTCGAGGTATGACGATGAGGACTCGATCACTGCTTTTCCTGACAATGGTGAAAAGATGCCTCATATGCAAAAGAATAACTTAACTCTATGGTCACGGTCCCTGTCTATATTTATGCAAATAAACAAGAAGACTTATTCAATAGAAGTCCGGTGCCACCCGGATGACCGCCGGCAGTCAGCTACCTTCACCTTTGATGCATCTCCACTGGCCTGAATGCCCTCTGTCCCTCCTCCTCCTGCGACTGCACTTCTCGCCCCCTCCCCCTGCCTCCCCCCCCCCCCCCCACCCGCCCCCGCCGCCTACAATATTCAGCTCAATGCACGTGGAAAAATAACAACAGGGCTTAAAACCATTTTCCCCAATTAGATTATATAGGAGTAAGCTAATAATACAGCATTATACCCAATTACTTTTCAGTAATTGTTTTTTTTGTATTTATAAGATTCCCACATCCCATGGCGATATTTATGTCAGAATTAATCCAATACTTCATTGGATCCGGGTTCCTCTTGTGCGTATTTATGGCATGAGGTTTTCCACCATTGACGAACAATACGCTTTATGTAGGTCCTGTTTATCTACAACAGTCAGTGTGCATGAGTGCTTGGTGAGAATACAGGATTTCTGTCACAAGGTACCCTATGATTCATTAGTACGCCGTCCACACGAACTATTAGAGGGCTTCTTAAACACGCAATGACAATTCTGATGCAGGCAGCAGTTCCTAGAGGTGGGTGAGGGGGTGGGCGAGGCTTGATCACAAGTAAAGACAGACATCTATGATGTTGTTCTGATAACATAAATCAAATATTATATATCTTGATAGATTGAGACGGAGGAATTGTTATATCGGTCTTCGAGATATTATATTGAATATTATAGATGTAACAGAATGATTGACAAAATGTGTAAAAGTTTAAAGATGTTGGTGTCTCAATGGCTACATGATTTCATGAGTGACACTGCGATGTAGTGATGGGGGAACCGTTTTCAATCAGTAGGTAGCTATAGGAATTGATAAATATCACACAATTTTCACCGATGTCACAAATTTGGTTCCATGTATAAATTTCTGGGGCTAATTGGATCACGTCATACTGAGATGATGGAAAATGTTCACATAAGTCATGAAACCCTATTTAATTCATCTAAAATACTGCTCGGTTATTGCTGTAATCTACTTATTTGCCCCATAGCATGACTTTAACATAAACATGTTGAAGAATTGTCCTTCTTTCTTCACCTATCGAACCCTAACTTTGAAATTGAATTGAAAAATACTTTATTTGTCTGAGGTTTTACAGAGTTTAGACAAATAGGTGACCAGGCTTCTGGATAAAATCCAGGTCTTTACAATGTATTGCTTCGCTTTAATCATGGCCTTTTGAATTTAAGCCGTTCGTCCTAATCCCCAATATTATTATTTGGTGTGATGACTCTAGTTTCTGGCTATTCCTTTAAGAGACTAGAGGAAACTGGCAAGTGAAAATGTTCAATATATTGGAGAAGATTAAAGAGACACTCACCTTTAAGCGATACCTTTTAAGCGGTTTAAGATTAAAATAGAGTGGTTTAAATGCGTGGCATTAATGTGCTCCCCCTCTCTATTTCTTTTTCTCCGCCACTTTTCTTTCTTTTTCCGTTCTCTTTCCTGTCATTAGGCCCCTCTCTATCCCCCTTTCTCCATTCCCGTTCCCTCCTGTCTCTCTTTCTTCCACCTGTCTTTGCCTCTCGCCTCCCCCCCCCCCCTCTCTCTCTTTCACTACATTGCAGCTTCGACATCCTTGTTTCAACCCAACCCCCACTACACACACACTCTCCTGAATCCCAGGAGACTTGCTCCATCTAGACAAGATGAATTACTCATTGGGATCCATAAGAGGAGATGCATGGTTAGACAGAGCAAAGGAACTGGCAACTAAATATTAGTGTCCCCTTATGTCCTCCATCCCTCTCCCAATACTGCCACACACCTCGTTGCTGTTGTATTATGTTGTACACGGCTGTTTAGTTCAGCTGCTTTAGTAGGTCCTCCAGTAACTTTTGGAGTAATACTACTATTTATCACTGTATCATGTTTAACCAGGCTCTCTAGATCAACACAGTCATACAGCTGGTCTTCCACTTTATAAACGCCCGGGGTAGTATACTGTCATAAATCACTGCATTGTGTTTAGGTGGTTCAATTCAGCTCATGCTAATATATTTTATGCATTTCCTGAATACAAACTTATTGGATTGGATTGGAATACTTTTATTTGCAGACTAGCTGCCAACAGAGGATTTCTCTGAGCAATAGGGAGGTCTTCGGCACCTCATTAGCAGAATTTGTATTTTTAATGTAGGTTAGACGACCTGTCAGTCATTGACTGCTGAGGCTTGCTACAAAAGTGTTTTAAGCAATTATTCTTGTCATGTGACTAGTAACAACAATATGGCACCTTTAGATAATATACATGGTAAATTCTTTCTATCACTTGATGTTTCGATTAAGTTATATAAAATATTTGTCGTTCCAGACATATACAGTTTTTGCACTTAGCGAAAATGACTTGTAATCAATTTGTTTGTGAGCCATTGCCGGGAGCCTGTTCCAAGAGTATGGTATTTCATGGTATACTGACTTTCTTATTTGTTCCGTCTTAGGAGTTTCATGTTTTAGGATTTTTTTCCCATCTGAGAAGTTTTGAAAGTGTATGTAGAAATAGTTAGCGAGAAAGCGGAGCAACCTTGCAGAGAGGAACGCGCTAACGGGTGTTTTGTTAAACCCTATTCTCTTAGAATGTTAGAAACGGATCTTTACGTGCATAGTACCACATGGGTCAGATTTTCAGAAAATGTACAATTGGCAGCTCCACGCATTTAGGAAATTTTCCTAAATAAGGTGGCAAAATGATGAATACCAGGTATATCTGAGTATATTTGGTATCGCATTGATTTAAATATCAGTTCTGTTATGTTAAACTGCATTTTAAAGCTCATTTTTGTCTTAAATGTGGGTTATTTGAGAGGATTGATGAAGGCGAATTGTACATTTTCTGAAGATCTAACCCACATGCAGCCATACACAGGGCCGACCTTTGACCATACACAGGGCCGACCTTCGATAAACCAGTCATTAAGCACAGGAGTATAGAGGAGAGATATTAGGGAGATTTAGCAACCACAACGCACCAACACAACACTAACGCATCCACTAACTGTCATACGTCATTGTCACATGTCATTTTTTTTTTTTTTTTTTTTTTTTTTTTATTGGCAGTCAAAATACAATCCACAGGCTCACTGGGGACGGTGTTCCTCCCATGCTGCCTTAATATTGTTACTTAGTGGGTAGACATGCATTTGTTAGTCCCATTGCTTATGAGTTAGTGGCATTTATAGGTTTACAGATGCTCTGGCCTAGCGCCTCTCGAGATATCCCCACAGCGGTAATAATGTAAAAATAGTAAGTGGATGCGTTAGTGTTGTGTTGGTGCGTTGTGGTTGCTAGATCTCCCTAATATACCTGCCCAAAGCGGGGCTTGAACCCACAACAGAGCCAGAAACTTTGACCACTGTACTGTGCCATACCTGCCTGCTCGCCCCCTCACTTGTATATAATATGCTTGTCTGTGTACCTAACACACTTAGTCCATACCCCATTCCTCTACTGCCACTACGTCCAAAGAACATATTCTACACGTACGATGGTAATGAAACGTGCGTCGACCAAGCCCCTTTGATGCATTCTTTAAAAGATTGTCGACCCAGCATTCGAACCATCACTTGGCACTTCTGTACAGGGTGCTTCAGGGGAAAGCTCTATAGTTACTGTATCTAACATAAGTTGTCTATGCAGAGTATTAGACTGCAGGACCTTGGTTTAAAAACGTCAGTTGAGAGGAAATATACTTTGACTTACTTAAGTCTTTACGTAAGTATTTGTCATCTCTCATAAGCTACTAACGCTAAATATGTATGACTTCTTGACCTCATGGTCGAATGCTTATAACTGAGTTGTCCAAGGTTTTATTCATGTGCATTCTATTGCGAGAGACATATTACCTATATAAATCGTCACCTTCCTCTGCTCCTGACGTATGCCTTTACATAAGGATACAATGGAAGTCCCTGTCTCGCTCACAGCCTGACCCTGGTAACATGCATGAAATTCGACCCTCACTGCAAGAAAATTGTGACATCGGTCTCTTTCGTTATACTACTAACACGTAGACAATCGGAGGTCCATTCACATTGTGTGACCACAACCTGTGGTTCCGAGGAAACAAAAATGCATTCTCTACAAATTCTAAAGATTAATATTTATGGCTGGCTAAATGTCAACTGCCTTTCTTGATTAACATAGACAAGTGTCGTTTTACTATGCTACTATATCATGTTTATGAACCATACTGTATGACTGACAATATACCGCGCCACTCCTTCTCAGAGCGAAGATATATTTTTTATGCTATATGTGCTCAGAATATTTCGTACCGCCTTTTTCTGGTCTGAGAAAGGACATTATCTCGACTATGCCAGTCACACTTAAGTTTAATTAAGGTTGATTTCGTCTGCGGGATGAATTTCTAAAGACAAGAAACCCAGAGAAATTGGGCTTGAAGAGAAGTAGTCCTAAAGAAATGTTACACCCTGATGAAGAAGATAATTTTATGTTCACACGCACAAATTAGAAGTGTGAATTCCGAATAACCTGCTGAAATAAAGTAAAGACACTCATTAATATGCGTTCTAAAGATATTAATGTGCCGAATTGAATCCATGTGCAATTCCTTTTTTTAATATCTGTTGTTTGATTAGTATTCCTTAGCGTTATGCCTCTTTTGTTATTCAAAATATGTTTTGAATATTTTTCAGAGATGGAATTTACCGCCTTAAACTCTTAAACATTGGGGGAAACCGAATTGGATCGACCTCAGCTCGCTCTATTTGAAGGTATACGTACCAAACATTTTTTATTCAATTGTTTTCATTCACGATTCTTCTTAAAACTGTCTGATATTTCTCTCATTTCTAATGTGCACAATGGGATAGGGTTGACAGAGAGACCATAAATAAATTTTGGTTGGTAGGACTTTACTAGTTGTTAGTTGTCTGCATTAACATGTCTGGGAGGAGGAATGTCTCCAGAATGTTAGACATCAACCAAATCAACCAATACAGAATCACTGAAAATTAGAATGGTAAAAGAATGTTGGATACCGTATTTAATATTCCAATTAATCACATCAAATTTCGTTATAAACTGTGTAAGAATCTCTTAACACCTCATGTACCCTCTTTACAGTCTTAATTTAGGGTCAAATTCGAGATTAATAATGAAGAGGAGCTCTTGAAAAATTGCGGTCAATATGGCGAAGTATTTCTTAATATGAAAGAGGGTCACAAGTGATGGCAGCATGAGAAACTGCAAGTGGTTGAAGAAATAGATCGGGAGGAAAACCCTGGAACAAACTTAAGCAGTGAGGAGAGTTGGAAGTGGCTATATATGTAACAGCTGTTACGGTGAGGAGGAGGAGCAGGAGGAGGAGCAGGAGGAGGAGCAGGAGGAGGAGCAGGAGGAGCAGGATACGACAGTAGTGCAGCAGGCAGTGGCTGTGGTCTAAGTGGAGAAAGCCCTCCTAGGTGGCAGGCTGGTCGTAGCTGTGGCTGAAGTTATTTGACCAAGCACAGCCGGCCGGAGAGCGCATTGAGCTAACGTATTGGCGTGCAGGACATTTCTCCTGCATACACACCTAGTTTCCTTGGTGTGCCTGGACAGATTGAACTTATAGTTGGAAAACGTCGTGAACATCGTCTTCTGCATACAATGCATAGTAGGCCCATGGAATGATTGATGGATTACCCCAAGATATACCTACTTTTGTTGTGAGGCACTGCATAGGCTTCAGTATAAGTGTACGAGGAGAGTTGATAGTTGATGAAATGGCTTCAAGGAGTTTTCTCATTGAGAAGATAAGTGACACTTGTTCATGCATACAACATTTTGATTAACTTATGTTGACATGCTCAATATATGTATGACAGGCTGACGTGTGTGTGGCTCGTTCTTACACAGGAGACTTCAACAGATGAATAATCTTTGAGATCTTCATCGATGTACATGCCTCTTTGGGATTACTTTAAAAGGGGCGTCCGCTGCGACAGTTATGCATCAAGGCAAGATCCTAAATTGAAACCTAGATTCAAAATCTTCTAAGCTTACCATATATACATGCCTTAACCTGCAGCGATCGGATGTATTTTTATTGAGATATACTGAGGTGGAAGGAATGGCAACGACTCTTTCTACATTGACTTCATTAAAACTTTCTTCTGAGACACTGGCCTTGTTGCAAGTATACCTAATCTTCTGAAGCACGATATCGTCTCGTTTTTCTTTCTCATCACCAGTACTTTGCACGCAAAAAATGGGATTTTTACTGGTTAAGGAAAGAAGCGAAATCAGGAATAGAGAATTATACGGCCAAGTTTCCTCTTCCTTTCCAAAGGATCCTAGCTTAAAAAATAACATACATCGCATCGGTGACTTTTTCCACTGCAATTATCAGTGACAAAATTCAGCGGTTTTTTTCGGAGTTAATCTTGACGATCAACAGATCATGATGCATGAGGCAAAGTGTGTGTTCTATGTCCACCAATAGGGGGACGCTTGAGTTTCATGAGTTGTGATTTCCCAACTCATGGACACTTGACGAGCATCGTGCTTCAACATTCTCATTTGTGTGCGTGGGCACACCCGCACAAATATTCTCTTGCGAGGTAGCCTCAGATTAAGGAGAAGGAGGACGGACAGAAACAGGACAAGAAATAAGCACCAACCGGAAAGGCTAAATTGGAAAAGGACGTAGGAGTACGGATAAAAGAGGATTTCGTCGTACTAGATGCGGAGGTGGAAAACATATTTCTGACATTCATTTGAACAAAATCCTGTTTAGTTGGTGTCTTCTGTGAGGATACTGTTTTAAACAAATAACTTGAGAACAGTCTGATTAAATCGCCATAACAAGTTGTTCTCCACTCACTGGGAATATCTTAACACACACATCACCGAAAATGGCGGACGGAGTGACCTTAAATAACTTTACAATGTCTGACTTTGACGTCGGCAACACAACCGAAATTACTCCCAGCCTTAGCATGTGCTCTGAGGACCAAAGAAAGTTACTAGATTTATTCCGCATGAATATAAGCAACACTAGTGCTGATTACTTCATGAAATCGCACTCAAACTTTGATGGATGGTTTGAGATTGTTGTCCCTATAATATGTTTCCTTGGAATAGTTGGAAATGTACTCAACCTTCTTGTATTAACGAGAAGAAGACTTCTAAGCTCAATGGATCGTTTGGAAAAGTCAGCCAATTATGGCATGATTGCTCTGGCTGTATCGGACATGTTCTTCTGTATAATGGTGTTCCCACATACTTTTATATCCCTCTCAGTGCGCAAAGTGGATGTAAATAGCATCATCATTCTTTATTATAAAATCTATGGCATCGGAGCAATCAATTTATTCTTGATGATCAGCACATGGTTGATCGTGGTCATGGCGGCCAATAGATACATCGTTGTAGTATATCCGCTGCAGGCGCGACAAGTGTTGGGCACTGCTCGCACCATTGTTACAATTTTGATGGTTTTCATCCTCTGTACGCTCCTCACCATGCCTCACTTCGTTCGCGTCACAGTTTCCCCCTGCGTAACCTACAGCGGCGACACAATGTGGGAGATTCGTCCAAGGTTTCACTCCTTCCCTCAAGTGTCCAACTTTCTCCGGATTTATATTCGCTGGTGCTGGCCGGTAGTTGCAGAATTCGTCCCAGTCATAGTGCTCGCCTTTTGCAACGCGAGGCTCATACAGGAACTACGTCACGCCATCTCCTCGCGCAGGCGCAGCTGTCATGGCCAGGTCGTCCGCGATAGCAGTCACAAGGTGACCTTGACTCTGGTCATCATCGTTCTCATGCTGCTGTTGCTAGTGTCCCCCTCGGAAATCCTCCGCTTCATAGATCCATTCAAGTCATGGGGAGAGATAGGACAAATCGTTGCGTCTGTGACCAACGTCATGCAGACATGTAACTTCGCCTTCAACTTTGTCCTCTACTGCGCTGTCAATGCCAACTTCCGCCAGACAATACGGGCCATGTTCTCACGTTGTTTACGAGATCAAGGTGAGAAGCCCGAACTGCAGAGTATGCTAACTCACAACAATGTAGTGACAGAGCGTACTATCGTCACAGACACAGAGCTCAATTAATTAGTCATAAAATCTCCTCAATATTTTGTAGACCGTTTTTGAAATAATCTTAAATGCATGATATTTAATGTATGTATATATGAACTAACTCATTCGGATCTAATTGATATACATCCGGAAGAATTTATTATCTCAACCAAAGGACAGTAGTAGGTAGAACATGTGATTATAATATTAGGACATTTCACTCGCTATTGAAGAACTTATGGAAGAAAGTTGGACTGTATTCATGGAATTGAATAGCCTCATGCATTGAACAAATATCTAAATACAAGAAGAAGCATTTTGTTCTCTAGATCAGTTATAATTTAAGTTTAATTCATGATATCTGAGTTGGGTTTTATAATGTCAAAATTAATAACGCTGCGCCTTACATAAATTTGCGTCTTCTTTTGGCAAGGTGTGAATGGTATACTTACACATCATTCCATAAGACGTTCATTTTCATGGGTAGCCGCTTGCTTCCCCAGGGACGCGGCTGTGATGCTATTTTATGGGCCATTATTTTGAATATAAAATGGCTGATCTCTGAGAAGACAGTCTACACTTTTCTCACGGTCAAAACTTGAAGCGCCAGACAAGATATTGAAGAGCTTAATAGGGATGGTTCATGCATCAGCATGCCCTGGACGAGCTACCATGGCGCAACAATATGGTGCAGGAGCTTTTGCTGGCGCAGGGATAGACCCATACATTCAATATTATGTGTGTTCTTAGTCACTTATAAACGAATCCTACTTAAGGCCAGCTACTGAGACGAATGTGATGATAACGATGGTGAAATTGAAAGGAGAGATACGTGTGTGTATATTTGATCGAAAGCGTGCGTGCGTGTTTTCATGGCAGTGGAAAGTATCTTTGTGTTACAAGATGACTAACTATGTGTATATTATGACGTGATAGTGAAAGTTTGAATATTGATATTGAACACACAAATATATGATCGAGAGGAGAAAACTCAACAAGTATTACAGTACTCAACAGTACTCAACAAGTATTGTGCTGAATAACAATATATTATATATTGACTAGGTAACGTAAAGAGGAAAGTAGCATGACGATCAATTATTTTTGTAGCAATGTTGAAATACGAGGATTTGAACTGAACCCAGCATCGGTCGCATTACTAGAATGTCCCCCTATTCAATTACTTTCATGAATTTTGTTACAAATGTCTTATTTTGTTGTGACAAAGTACTAGATGTGACGAGGATTCCAACTCGCAATGTCTGAGATATAAAATCGTATATGTTCTTATTTCAGGTGTTATTTTGGGCAATAAATTGTAAATAAGCACATGCGCATTGACTTGCATATTTCTGTAATCACAAAGGTTGCTGTTAAAAATGCATGGTGGTGGAAATTAGACAACTCAGGTATCGAGGAAGCTGAACGTTTCCAGTTCAGGACTACGGCCTGAAGAATGGGCTATGGTTGTGAATATATTACCTTTCTCTAACTTGATTACTATAAAGATCTTCGTGAAAATTATCCTATTTTGAATGCCAAAATTTGAGTATTTATTGATCGACACTACTTAATCGATTTATCTACTGGGGGAAAGCATACAGCTTATAATAAAATAACAGTAAAATATCAACTACAAGCCAATACAATTAGCTGATCAAATGTTTTTAATTAATGCATTAACCCCATCGTACGACATCCTCTGTCCAACTTAACGAAATTTAACGGACCCCCTTTGTTTACCTTCAGAACAGCTGTATATCTATGTGCTGTGTCTCTTGCTATATATTCCAATTCCTTTGTTTAAATTAGGCATCTGTTGAGACTTCCATGCCCAGCTAACTTGAGCAAAAACTATTTATCTCATTTTTATTTCTAGAGTGAAGATTTGAATACTTAAATGAAGAGAAACTGGTAAATGCTTCCTATGAATTAATGCATTTTCATCGAATTTTTAATTTGTGCTTATTGTTTTCTTCTATAGTGGTCATTTGAGGTGAAAAGGATTAATATCGCATTTTGTAGCCTCTTGATATCCTATATATATGCAGAGCTATCCAATTTCCTAGAGGATGCCCACTCTCCCTAGGCAGTGTGCAAGCTCCTCTTCCGTCTACCGTCCGGTGGAACGTCAGTAACTCGACCTGCCTAGGGAGGACGAGGAGCTAGGCGTCCCTAAGTTTAAGAAGATGAAAGAAAGTCACATTGAAAATTGTGTGATCCTGGTGTCCACCGACATTAATAATTTAGGAGATGATCTGGGTTGTACCAAGAAGAAAATATCCAAGTACTTTCATGATATTCTCCCTTAATAGAAAATTAATAGACCCTAACATAGAAAATAACATGTTTTACGGAAATTCGCCTGAAATGCAGATTTAAAGAATTATAAAAAAGATAATAAATACTGCCGTAGTCAGTTATTTGATTGAATAGTACGACCGAGAACAACATCTTGTCTCAGTCCACAAAATTGTAATAGGTTGTCGGTGTCAATTTAGAACAAAATTCAATTAAAAACGTAATGAAACTTGGAATATGAATATTCTGGACGATCCTGGTTTAAGTGAATAAGTCGCGAGCCTAAAAATGGACATAAATCTTCCCTGGTATTAACGTTTCGTGATCAGACTTGGCGGCATTCATTTCTGGACAGTGAGAAACAACACCTTATTTCACGGTGATAACTTCAATAAGCCCTTGGCCATGGTCAACTTAAAAGTTACGGCAGCTCTTTCAGATGCCTAGATCAAAATACAGTTACCGCATGCTTAATAAAATAAAGTGACGGATTTTGTGAGACTACTACAGCTAATTGCCAAACTACGTGTAAGAACAAAGTAGGCTTGCATTATGTTGCCGGAACAATCTCCATCAAGTGGAATCAAATTACGACAGCTTGAGGCCATTATGGTGAACCAAATCGCTTTTTAAAGATAAATTTACATTAAACTATAGAAATACAAACTGCATCTTTCCAATAAGACGCGCCTTGGCTCCATAGATGTTACATGGAAAGACAATTCATTAATAATTTGCGATTTGATTAAATTTATCTGTTCCAATAACAATCTTTTATCCTGAAGCGCATGATAAACAATACTAGGGACAAACCAATTTAACATAATATGCAGAGGATTAAAGCATTGCCTTGTCAACTTTCACAATCCTTTTGCACAGATATCCTTGTTTATAACTATAGGTGGCTTTGGATTACAGGACTAGGATTAATCTATAGAGCAGAGTTGTATTTGTGTGTCATGGTGAGCGAAAGTATATCAAATTCAGAATAGCAATAATAGCGATGCAGTTGACACCATATAGATGTGAAACAAAGTGTCAGGAACGATTAAGAAATTTCTGCTGTTTTGCCACTTACATATTTATTATAATATATGCAGATCCTGCGATAAAGGGGGAGACAAATAAAGCTATTCTTAATTAATGTACACGTTTTCTTTTAACTTCTAGATACTTTATGGTGATTGCTGTCAGATAAATATTCAATTAGTTGCACCTTGTCACATTCTCTCTCTATATATGGCGCACTACACGTCGGGTACTTTCTCTATCCGTTCCGACTGTTCCTTTTGCAATGGTGTCTCTGCGACTTTGGATCTCACGATTACAATATCAGATTTGTATCCATCTTTGAGTCTTGATGAAAGTTTGGACGAAATGTGGAATAAGCATTAGAACGATACATGTTCGAATCGTTTCTCTATCGACCCGAGCTGTCAATTATACAATGGTATCTCCTCTCTGCTAGTGAGAACAAGCAACAGCCCCAATAATAGCATCAAGATGGCATTTAAAGGAAGGAAACCTCTTTTAGTCTGAATAATTTTAGTGCCGAGAAAAACTGAAGCTGATAATCCCATTAGCGGATTTACGTTCCCCCACACAAATGAGCAAAATGCAAGCTAGTGAAAAAGTCTAATGATGCACTGGCGCACCACAAGAGATCCCCTCATTAGAATAGCCACATTGCCTTGATAATGCTATTTCTGCGTGCGCGAATTATTGCTGCTTAAGCACGTTCGCACGATTAGCAAGGATATCAGAACCTAGTTTTTGCAGTATATCCGCAATTGTGAATAAATTTCAGCTGGACGTAAGCTAACACAGGCAATGGTATGTGCAGTCTGATTAGTCCAATTCTCACGTGCCAGTCTCCGTCGGTAATATTACTAATATGACATGGTGTTTGTTAAATTCCTGGAGTAAGTTCCCATTCAAGTCCTTAATTTTCGCGTCACTTCTTTTGCGTCAGTTAAACCCTTCATTCACTGAACCGATTTACTAACGAGGGCAGTCGGCTGACAGATGGATAACCGACTGGATTCATCCAATCGTGACCAGAGACACTCGGCTGGCAGTCAGCTACCTTCATAGCATGCACCTCCACTGCTTTGTCCGACTGTCCCCTGTTGAGATAATTGCCTTGGTTGACATGGGGCTTAAATAGCTGCATTCTCAGCTATTGTGCGAAAGACAATCTTACCAAATTTACTCATACATGTTATGACTTAAAGGACTGAATTTATCAATATTCTGCTGCTTTTATATGTTTCTACAAGAATTTATAGTAGGACCGGACGAGCGAAAACAGCCTCCAGTGAGCGATAATAAGTGATGTCATCATAGGAAAGAATTTGGGTGGGTCCTCCAAATAAGGACATTTCAGCAGCCCTTTGGCAAAGACATGCAGACAGAATCCTCCAAAATCTCGGTCAACAAAAATGGAAGAAAATGTAGAAAATATTTTTTTTTCCAACGTTAACTGAGAGTGCAGCTAGGTTATTTGTGTCCCTGTGCTCGCCCTCCCAGTCTGTCTCTCACTGTCTCATTTGGCTCAGTTCCTAATTTGTGTTCGTCGCAGCGTCCTGGCCTGATATATAAATGGATATATACCACAACCAAAGAGGACGTGATTGAGGTTTGTTACGGTTCTTTTATTGCATGGGCAGAGATGAATACACCCGAATAAATCTTCTATTGTTCGTTTCAAGCCCTGTAATTACTTCGTGCATGGACTGCTGCTAGCACATACGTGACCCGCCGAGGGGAAAGGAGGCTCCGCGCGGGAGTTATAGTTCCTGGTATTCCCGCTAGGAGTCACATCATATTCATGACGTCACTGTCAGAAATGTTTATATTAGTAATTCTGAGAGGGAGGTAATTTGAAAGTCTGTAACTTCACTAATTCTTGGAGTATCAACAAAATTCTTTCATTTTTATGATGCTCATTTCCCCTTCTGTACATTTGTCATTTGGAAGAACTCGATTGATGACCTATAGTCAGCTACAGTCATCTTTAATACCTGTCCACTGGCCTCACTGCCCTGATCTGTTTTTCCTCCGACTGCCCCCTGTCGAGATGTCCCCAGTGAACATGGGGCTTAAGTGTTTTAATTCTCATGGGTATAAATAAATGTGTGGCATAAAAACTACAATGAGGTGAACAATTGTAGCGGAGCAAAGAATTGAGGAGCATTATGAACTAGATCACCTCTGAGGATAGGAAATTTGATTTTTAAACACATTATTCTTATTCTTATAATAATACACCATTTTAACTTAAAGCTGCACTCTCAGTTAACATCGGTGAAAACTAAAGATTTTCTATCTTTTGTCCTGTTTTTTTCCAACCCATCTAAATCTGAGGTTTTACCGAAATTTTGAATTTGACTTCAAATTCATGTCTAAGCAAATAATAGAAAATTGATGAATTCAGTCCTATAAGTCATAATAATTATGAATAAATTCGGTAAGTTTGTTTTTGTAATAGCTGGAGCCAACCATTCTTCCACTGATAGCATCATCCCTTCCATGAATACATATGCTTTGAGCGAATTCTTCACTCCAATGCAAAAGTGTGACGCTAAAATCACCTTTCTCCTAATACCTGCGAGCCCCCCCATCACTATACCAGGGAACCAATTAAAGCCTCAGCTAATACTGTGCTCTATTCATTCCCAGCCCATTCAAAAGTCCCAAAGATAGTATCTTAAAGAACTACGCAATCCTCTCATGAAATAGCTCCTTCAGCAAAGAGTTCAATTGCGTAAACAACACTACCGATTAAATAGATCTCGAGCCAATCTCAAACATTCCACCATTCCGGAAGTCTCACTATTATGGACAGTCAGTCCCAACATAATGCATACAATTCGTAGTATAGAAAGCATTTAAACCGAACACCTCGTCAATGTCGATCAATGAGTACCGACCCGAGGGTGTTGGTTCTACGAACGTTTGACGATATTTAAGCTTTACCTTATCGACACCTTTCTGTATAAATATTTCATTCAGTAAATGCTACATACTATATCCTCAGCCATGCACAACAGGTAAATAGTTACGAAATTATTCTGCTAAACTTAAAGGGATAACACACATGGTACACGCCAAGGGATTATAATATAGCCATACGAGTATCTAAAAGCCTGATATCTGCTACCATGTCAAATCTCACGTCCAAACTTACATGGGAAGGAAAGCCTGGAAATGTTTACGTGCATGAGGTTTGACGTTGTATTAATGGATATCAGACTTTTATTAAGCGTCACATAGTCCATATTACTAATGTTACCCATATAGCATGCACAATATGTTATATGGCAGACATTAAAGACATTAGTTTATTCAGTGTCTTTATAGAAATGTAAAAAAAACTCTCTTTAATTGATCAAGACAACTTCCACCTGTTCTGTTTCTTACGGAACAATTAGATGTAATTTGCAATGGTCTCTCTGAGTTCATGCAATCTCACTTTATTTTACACAATCATGACAAGGAATCGGTTACAAACGTTTAAACTTTTTTGGGGTAAAGAAGAATGATTAAGAAAGTAGATACGGGTGTGGAAATACAGCTAAAGCGAACGCACACATTAATATAAGAATGAAGACATACATGTTGGTTTTATTTTTAAAGTATCTAATTCCTGACATATATATACAGAACTGCCTCCACCTACCCACCACACAAATATGAAAACCATAGCACTCCTCACCAATTGGTGACGAGGTATCAGCTTACTTTTGCGATATATATTTATAAACAATCCTCCTCCTGCTCCATAGATGAATTTCTTTGAATTTCAGCGTGACTCCGAGAGTGAGCATATTGGTTGTATTGCCGCTGCTTCGGCTCTGAATATTGAATCTTTGGATGGTTGTCATACTTCGGCGCCTGACTTTTCTTCGATTCCATATACTCAAAAGGCATATTTAATGTCGATATATAATAGTAAACACCGATTGACGTACATAAGCCGAACTATTGATGTACTTGTTCAAACTTTCGATGTACTTGTTCAAATATAACGTCTTAAGCCACGGCCTTGTGGTTATTACCAAAACACCATAACATAATATTTTACGAGGTGGACTGAATATCCTCCTTAGTATATAGTTATATGATTGGGCACAATACACCCAAACAACGAAGAACGTTTATATTTTATGGATGGACTTACACAACCAAGAAAAAAAATAACAAGAAAGGCATGATCGCAAAGACCTCTTTTGAGAAGACCGCAACCTGCTTGTCGAAATATTCTTATGGCAAATAAAGAATAATTATTATCTTATCTTATCTTATGGATGGTTAAATTCAGCTGTGCCTAGGGACAAGGGAAAAGCAGATAACTAGGTTTCCTTTGAGGTCGGAGAGTAGAACTATTTTCCTTTTGTGTTTGCGCAGGGCAATATCTATTGCAATCCGAGCATTTGATTTGTAAGGAGTGGCAACGTTTGTAATAAGGGTGGGGAGAACAATGCAGTCCAACTCCGGCTACGCAATATCGAGCCTTAGCATATGTCTGGGATGAACAACAGCCATATGATACACTTACCAGGAAATGAAAGGTTCTATGCTCAGGATAACGTTTCAAGAGCAGATTTTCCTACACTGTCCGCGTCACCGTATTCGCGCGATACGAAAATGGATACGATTTTCTTGTCCCCACTTTTGATACGATTTTTTTCGTCACATATTCGCGCAGCGTTTTTCGTATTCACGGTTCGCCCAGCGTTTTTCATACTCGCACTCAAAGATCTATTTTTAGCGCAGTGGGGGCGTCGTGGGCCAGGATTCAGGGGGGGGGGAGGAGGGGACGGATTAATTTCGCGCGGGGGGGGGGGGGGGGGGGGGCAGGGTGAAAATGGAATATATTAATGTTAATTTAATTATGGTTCGTTTATATCCAATATTATATTGCAATTACTGTACTGTACAATGCTGTATGAAAAAACTAATAAAGATAACATTAAATTCTGCCCACTTAAGATAAGATAACATAGGATAAGATAGGATGTTTTTTATTTGTCTTTTCGGTGAATACAAATGAATACAAACTGGTACTATATAGTATAGACAGACAAAAGGGTATCTTTATAAACTAACTAGAGTACATTTCTTCCGGCTGTTACCATAATTTTTAAGATATAAGAGTAGAACTAGACTAGATGACTTAGAAATATAATAAAAATAACATCTATGTATGTCTACAATTAAGGACCAGGCTCCAGGTTATCCATTACTCCTATCATTACAGACAATGTACACACTACGCATTTTTATTCCAGTCACATCAACCTTAAGAATCAGAAGGATAATTAATGTAACTATTAATGTCTTACCCTGAAAACTACATTTTGACACCATAAATAGTTACTTTGAACAAAGGATTTGAACTAAATCCATAGCATACACACAGTGGTATACTCTAGCCCATGCTTATTACGTCGCGGCGAATATGCCTTTGATGACGATGTGTGGAAGAAGGAATGACATTACTGCCGATTAATCTGCCACCTCCTAATAGAAACAACAGGTGGATCATCACATCGACATTGGTCCCTCAGCCCCAGTGGCCCTTTATCTTATTGTTTACCCTCTACCCCAACAATATCCTAAGATAGAGAGGCGTTGAGCCATAACAATACATATCAGCTTCTGCGATGAAGCGTCGAGTTCTGTAAATAGCTTTCCAGGTCCTGCAAACTCTTACATATTGTTCTACCAAGCAATTTTAAAAGACATTTAAGCAACTACTGATAGCGGTGGGCACAGATATTCATTTGATACAGGATTTTACCTCCATTTATGTTACATACACATCACTTTATATCAAATATCACCTTTACATATCAAATGTAGCATTTAATGATTTCTATACAAGACGCAAAAATTCACACTTGACTATTTGAAGGTATCAAAATATTTCAGCATGCCACTTGAAACTCGAGCACTCCAGTGGTTTGTACTGCCATCCATATTCTGCAAAATAAAACAAAGACAACTTTTATTTTTTCTGTATGAATAAAAAAAGATTGTATTTACTCTAATGAACTATCAATAGATTATGAATTTGGTATTGATCTGTATTTGGACAGAGAATTGACTTTTCTTGTGACACATCCATATTACCCCCTGTAGCGGTAGGGGTGAGGGGACCTTGAGGGTGGGCGGGACTGATGTTTGGCCATCTCTCGCCTATATGCATATATATGCCGTAAACAATTAGATAATATAATACCTTATAAACTTATTGTGTTTAATTAAAGAAAAATCGCTTTCATCATGATTAAGCAAGCTTTAAGAGCTAGGTTCGTTAACAGATGCTATAATAAATGCCACTTTAGCTTGATATGTGTTATAACAAGTAATGTAAGTGGCGACGACCTGGGCGACAGAGAAAGCCAGAGAATGGCCCAGAGAAAGCTTGAGAATGGTCGCCCAGTAAGTTAGCTTGTTGAAGATTAATATTGATTAGGCTATAAAACCTCACATGAATGTGAATAGAGCAACCTAATCGAAAATTATGGAATAAATATTACTCACCTGGGGTAAAGTCCATGAACGGCCCTGATAACATGGATGGTCAGGCACATATAGCCATTCCCTGTCCCTTATCCTCTCTGAGTGTGTGTGCTGTGTGTGGCCATAGTATTCACAATATTAGCTATCCCAATGTTTCATAACTGTAGCCAGCCGCTTTGTCCACTTCGCTTAGATAATCACATGCCATTCTTCCTTAAAAATACTGTGTTGCCTTAAAAATAAGGCGATAACCATCCAAAGTTCCTGAGGCTGCCCAAACCTATATTACTAGGTCATGCGAATCTAGGGTACGCACAAAACCCAGCCAGGCGGTCAAGTTGACCCAGAAACTAAAACATTGGGTATTGTTAGCTCGGCCTATCCTGCAAGGGTGCTAAAAATAGGCATGGGTGTTACAGCTACCCTGCGCTACCTAGCGCTATGTATAACAACTATTACCATTATGGCATGCGAGTTTATTCTGCACTCGGTCCTGATATTGATATTATATTAATCAACATTTACACTCCTAACATATTATATTGGAATATTGAATAAATTATGAGATTCACTCTTTATGAATGCTGATTACAATACAATGCTGATGTAGGCTTATATGTGTCTTATGTTCTTGATATACCTACATTATATTTATATACTTTTCAAAATATGAACTTAGATTAATGTCTGTAAAATGTATATGATATGTCAGGGCAGATTGTCAGATTGCGAAAATGTTTAAAGTGTTGCACAGCTGTTTCTCCATGCTTTCCTGACCCTAACGAGAGCTAAATTGAATTCATAGTGTTCCTTCGCTTGAAAATAACATTCACTAGATGCCCAAAACCCTCTCTGGGAGGCTAATTCTGAGAGGATGTCCAGATCTCCTCATAGCCATTCTCGTTATTTGGGAATCAGGTGTTCCATAACTGTTACAGTAGTGTTAAGATAAGATAAGATAAGAAAATCTTTTATTTGTCAATTTGCTCGATATTACAATAAGAATAGGACAAAAAGGTCTACATGTCTATATGAAAGTTAATTCCATTTCTGCCGACAGTTACCCTTAATTTTGAAGGCCTTCGTCCTGTACTTGACTTAGGCAGCAGATATGACAGAACAGGATAAAATAAGTAAATAGTGAGAACATAAGGTGTATCGGATGGACCTACGACTATCAGACATTGAATTCTTATTAATATTTTGTGAGCATATCATTGGATCTACTTCCTTGATGCTTTACATGTTCGAATAAGTAAGAGAATATAGTATATAATTTCTACATGAGTGAGTATTTCAATGGCCTGCCAATATTGTACTATATTGGCGACGTAATAATACATTTAAAAAGTTAAAAAAGTGTTATACCCATGATAGACCGGGAAAGAGAGGAAAGGAAGATATACGTAGCCAGTTTGTGACGCAACTATTTGGGGAGGAGCGTGGGACAGGATTTCTCACCCATCTACCAATCCAGTACCATAGTATTGCGCATCCAAAACACAATACGAAAAACGCAGCGCGAATACAGAGCGTATCAAGTTTCGTCTCCGTGATTCAAATGACCGCTTTTCGTCTCAGAAGTTCGCGCAATTTCGTCACCACAGTTCCCCAGTAGCGTTCGCGGTGCTCTGTAGACAAACAACATCGCAATGAAGACGAAAAAATTTGTCGCTCCGTATCGCGCGGATACGGCGGGCGGGAGAGTGTAGGCCCTTTTAAAGACCATTCTTAAGGTTCTCCAGGAATTTATCTTGCACGTGGGGGTTTCCATTGAATTGAGGATTCTACTTGTGGTAACGACTATTTTCTATGTACCTCATCCTCTCACCCGAGAAATATTTTTATATCAACAGAGAAATAAGCAATCTGACAAAAACAATTTATCAGTGTAGAACAAACATCTTAACGAGGGATCTGGCCATTATCGACACAGAAGTGGCTTTTCATTGCATTGCGTATTCCATTGATATGTGAGCGGGATACTAATGTAGCAGGATAGGCAGAGAATTTTAAAGCTCCGTATTCTGTTGGCAAAGTCACTTGTATAAAGGCTTGCAACAATTATCCATAGATGGGCATGGCAAATGATCACTCGCTTGAGCATGAACGAGTATGTCGCGAACCTCCTCTATATTCTATATTACCTTCGATAGTCATAGTAGCCTAAGGCTTTGGGACCTATTGGAGTCAGGAACATCAAAGCAAAGGTGACGATTGGGAAGAAAGAGGTGTCTCCCAGCGCAGATGAGTCCAAACCTGTCCCTTCTTGGACAATGCATCATCCCTGTATCTGTCAGCAACCCATGCATACCAATAGACCAAGGGTTGGCCTCAGCATACCACTTGTATTTGGATAAATGAGCGATCTGTATACGTTTGTATGTATATACACACATTCACAGGTCAGTTTTGACCGCTTTAACCATAAGGAAATCAAAAGGTATTTGATAAGTGCCTCGTTTGGCTTGGTCATATATCATACAGACCTTTCTGTATTTTCATATAAATTGCCTTTTTGTGCTTTTGTCTTTCCTTAATAATATTTAATGTTACATCTTTAATTGTGTCCCCTTTAAAGCTGTGGCTTCAGGCACACGTACCAATCATGCATACATAGTGAAGAGAGAAGAAACTTCTTTCAAAAGTTCTTTCATTGCATCCTGAAACTTCTTCAAGGTTATTATGAAGAAGGTGGAGACAACTCAACTGAAAACATCTCAAGGTTATTGTATCGAAAACCAGGCAACACATATAAAGGCGATAGAGAATTAACTAATAACGAGCTTTACAAAATATCTACATCGATATTAATGGAATGGCTTCTCTACGCTGAGCCGTACGTTTCCACAGTTAGCTTGCAGTGAGGTGGGTATTTCATGCAGTGCGCGGTAGATAAATGGGCCTCCTCACAACTTTATTACAGCAAAGACAATGGACATGTCCGATCTATGATAAAATAATCTCAGTGAATATTTTGGTTTTATATTAATTTGTCATTAATAGGGTGCACTTTTCAAATACTCAATTTTTAACAATTACATCACTTAGTAGGCATCCAACCCTTTATTGACTGAAAACACAGCCTTACTGTAATCAGGAGGAATAATTATGATACCAACTTTAATGGGGAATACCTCTCGCCCCCCCCCCCCCCCCCCACACACACACACATGTTTGAATTTATTCGACGATAAGTCAAACAACATAATGGCTGTATCGTCTCTACTAGAGTCATCGTACAAATCATTTTCATTCTACAATGAAGCCAATTAGGTAATAAACAGAACTACATGTCAGATTTTATATCAAATCTTGAATCTAAGCCCACTAATCAGCATTATACCGCTTCTGACAATTTCACTTAACGCACCCATTAAGACCGAATTGTGTCTTATATCACAGAGAAACTCGTCCTGATCCTCAAATAAGCGGAACATCTTAAGTCCATTCTGATCACCTGCTTCGTCGGAAATGGTGAGGAAATATCTGTCATACTGCACTCATAGAGTCAAAGGGACAGCCAATTCAGTGTAGTCATAATAATACCGGGAGCATGTTCCATGTTTATATGGACCCTTGATTTCGAAAGTAAAGATTTTAAAGGTCAACATCTTCTATGAATTGAATTCCAGGGTAAATTACATTCCATAGATAGAATTTCGTACCAAGGTACCTAATCCTATGGCGTTGACTGCTAGAGTTAAAAACAAATGATGGTTTGACAATCTGGCACATTATATATACTGAAATTTTAATTGAGACATATAAGGAATTATGTCTGGTGTATAACCCTTCCAGTTTCATGCACTACAGAAATGGACCTCCTTCCAAGACTCCGAATTGATATTTCTATTATCAATATATTTAATGGGGAATAAATAAAATCGTACCTTGGTGATCCAATAACTGAGTCTTCTGTGATACCTAAGACATGATAACTGTAAATCAGTTTTACCTTACTATCTTCTATTATTCAGACTTCTTGTATTCAGTCATATCGGATTCTTCCAAGACTCCTGAACAATGATATACTGAACGGAATAATAAAAAGGAATGGGACCGAAGCTAATTAGATCCGCTAATAGAGCAGTACATGCATTATGACTCTTTCCTAATGACTCTGTAACGGATGCATTGAATTACATCTACATGTAAATTAATTTGTCTTTTAGAGTTCGGGTTTTAGTGCCATATGTGGGGTTTGTATAGCTTGCAAATAAAGTGTCTTAAATAGACTCACGTTCTATTAGTGGATCCCTTATGCGGCAGCTATAATTATCAAGTGCCTTTAATAGAGAGTGTAAATAATAGAAAGCATATCCAAGATCCACAGCCAGAAGACGTGATACTTCCTCTTGTTAGCTAACTCGAGTTATAAAACGTCTCCTCTCATTAACTGAACCGTCCCCTTAATGCCAATGCGTACGCATGTCACTGAGAAAAGCAAACTACTAGAGCCTTTTACGCGAGGCTAAAGCATTGCTTTATTCCTGACATAAAATGTCTTGTGTGTTTTTCTTCGCGTTGCTTTTATCACATTACCTAGAGCTAGACTTTAGGAAGCCGTCAGTACGGTCAGTTACTTCTTACGACATAGACTTTTGAATCAGTAACGGTTCGGCCCGGAGGCACGTTTTCCCTTTAATCGCTCTCTTGTTGCTGCATGGGGAATTAAACTATAATATCCATTTGACACGACTAGCTCGGACTTTCTGTGAAGGCCCCAGGACATTCTTGAAGAGGGGTTTCCCTGAGTCTATAGTGCTTCATTTCAATGCACCTTTCTGAAATTCCTTAATGAAAAGCACTGAGTAAATGGCAAACCTATTTCTTAGAAAGAGAGACGATTTCAGATTTGTTGACGACAATAGCGATCGTTAACACATTAAGATTGATATTGCCCCAACACTGGCTGTAAAATAAACGCGTCAGGCAATATTCTAATATTATCCTTTGGGTGAGATGAAGTTGCGTGGAAAGGCTTGCATAAATTCACGATATCAATATCAACCGTTTTGTGGTTATGTTTACCGCTTCATTATCGAGCAGTAATTAAGCTCGTGTCAGCTCCCAAAATCCTCCACCCAAACTTGCGATTGATATCAAGCAATCATTACCCCAAACTTGGACTGAATTATATTGAAATTATGTCACAATCGAAAGGGGCCGATAACATTGTCCCTTGCAATTACTTGCTGACCGACTGAGATGGAGCCCAATGCAAGTCATTAGGGTGCGTTTTCCCGGGAAATGAAGTAATAGTGATGTCATTTGGGAAGGGAAGGAATCAATATTAGAAAAGCATGGCCAAAGCTGCTACCGAGTGGGGAGGGACAGCACACAGTATATATATAGTATCTCCGTCAACACAGCTTGAACTATAATCTCATATCAATATATTGAAAGGCATATATCTGATATGGACGTACAATAGCCGGACTTTCCCTCATATCGGGATAGGATGACTCGTTGGGATTGAATGACAGGCGAGTTGGCTTTTTCACCATCGCCAGCCATAGGAGTTCATTGGAAGAAAAACACATGCCTAGCTCTGTAAGCATATTTCAGAGTTCAGGCACAGGCCATTCACCAGGTCCTAACCTTGTCTATTGACCACTGCTAAATACCAGAGGGAGGTTTCTGAACCGCAGGTTATAATTCTTAAAGGGAATATTCCAGGCACAATCCTGATGTTCATCCTGGTGTTACTGCTTCTGACATAGGCTTTAAAAGAGTTTGCATCCAACACTTGGATTGCATACGCGAACTGAAGAATAATTGGATGAAAAGGTGAAGGCATCCTATAACACCAATTACACTGCTGTGGTTTGAATAATAAAATACCTTCCAGCCCATGCAGTCACCTATAGGCACTTAGGAACTCAGATTTTAACAGTATTTTAAAAAGAAAGAATGGTGAATCAATTCGATTGTATGCCATTGACAAGTTTCTTTTTATGTTTTTAACATCAAATGATATTTTGCAAAACAAATGGCAGGTGAAAGATAATAGACTAGGTCTAGAGCCCCCCTTTGCAGCTGATCCCCTCCTAATGCTAGGTAAAACAGACCCCATGGTGGGTTTCAATTCTCCTCCCTGATTTTTCATCTAAACTTATTTTTATTCAGCAAACAATAATCTGTGCGTGTTCTTCATAACGACCAGCATCGGAGAAAAACGTTACTGGCATCGTGGAAAACGATACTTGTATCTGAGTGCCAACTCATTGGGAGCTTCAGAAACCCACTGAAATACAGAACGCAGATAGCCATGTTAAAAATTCTGTATAATAAAAAAGATAGCTATGAAGGGCATAATATAGCGAATGAAGTAGTTCTGAGAAACAATCAGGGGTTGAGGTTTAAACTCTTTATACCAAAGAGTGAACGAAGTAGACAATCATGTTTTTTCCAAGAATTGATAGTGTAGAATAATCTGGACAGAAATACTAGAGATTGTGTGGATAAAAAGGAATTTGTAAGAGGGATTCCATCCAGCAGTGCCACCTCTCCACGCATATAAAACACCTGCACCCACCACTCCTCCTCCTCATTCTCTCTCGGATTTTGACAAGCGCACCCACCCACTCACCCACCCACCCACCCACCCACCCACAACCTATTAACTCATCTTCTTACATCCCCCCTGGGTTCATTTTGCATCGCACTAAATCTATCACAATTTTAACATCAAATCTTATCAAAATCAAACTCAATCATTTTATTACACTCGACAATTACACTGCAATTTTACCTAAATAAATGTCATCCCAAAAGCAGTCAGCTCATCATTAAATCTTGTCTTCGTTTTCGTGAAGAGGGGGTGGGTATGGGAACGATCGTCTTCATGTATTAGGATGTTTAGATTTTGATCAAGAATCTTTTGTAATGTTAGACAATAACTGGCCATATCTATGGATAGCGATAAATCTATCAATTATCAAGAAGATAGATTTTGCCTTGGTCTTATCGATTATATTCGCCAGGGCAATCTGCCTAAAGATTTGACAGATCTACACCTCCCATTTCCATATGCTACTTGACGGTCGGTCGTCCAGAAGCGGGACATGGTATTATGTTTGACATTCATGCATGGGTTCTTCTTTCAAATGAATTAATTTGACTTGTGTGTACGATACAGCAGCAGAGCAAATACAACATTTAGTGTGGATAAACATTTAGACAATGAGCACTTCAGCCGCTCCGTGCTTGTGTGTTAATTGTTTTGCAATTGCAGTTGTGCATGTAACATACCATATGGAACCACGTTATGGAATAATAATATTAACCTGTAGGCCTAAGGTTTAAAGCTCCATTCTCAGCTATCAAGACAATCTTACTAAATGTACTCATTGTTTGATAGGCTCAAATCAAAAGTCTCCTATTTTTGTATGTTTAGACGAAAATTTGGAGTCGAATCGGCCGAGTGAATACGGCTGCCGGTGAGCGATGACAAGTGAACACATCGCAGGACTACACAGAACGGATATGGGCGGGTCCTGAAATATAAATGTGGACTTTTATGAAGCCCTGTAGCAACAACAACCGGACAAACATCTAAACAGTGTTGATCTAATGACTTTTAGATGGGTTGGGAAAGAAATCACAGAACAAAAGAAATCACAGAAATCGGAAACATTTAAATTTATACTTGCATAAAATAATTGATATAGAGAGAATGGAACGAGCCAGCAATAATCGAAAATATATTGGACGAGATTCGTCTACATTAGCATGATGCCATAGGCAGAGTTCTTATCTGGACGAATCAAGTACAATAATTTTTCGATTATTGCAGGCGAGTTCCATTCTATATTTAATATATGGGCATAACACTTGGTACATAAAAGTGCATAAAAGCGGCCGACTTGGTGACAAAATAGTTCATATAGTACGCATACTATATGAATATTTTTATAGCACCCCACTTATTGCACCTCTCACATGAAATGCGCATATAATAAAATGCATTACTGCTTTGGTAACGTTAGGAGAGGTTGAGAACAACTAATGTGAAATACAATTTACATAAATACACATTAAATTTTTCAAACATAAACTCACACATGCATACTGATGTTTTGTCCCATGTGTTGCTATTTGTCCTAAATGATATCAACCAGCTGGTGTAACAGAAATATATCCATCTAGACATTCAATAAGGCTTAACATTTATTCACTCCCTCCCGCTTTGTCTATATATATATGTCTCGACGCTTAATGAGACGAGGGCCCTTTAAGAGAAATAACGAAACGTATTAGTGCTGGGAGAGCCTTATATTTGCATTCTATATTACACAGGACTTAACCGTTAAATACTTGGCACACTATGTCATCCGATAATTTCATGCCCAGACCACTTGAGAGTCAGCACTGGCCGGATCAATGGGACTGCTCCTCACGCAACCATCCTTAAAGGGACCTCATCACATCTATAGGGTATGTCTCTGACATACAATGTACTGCACTCATTGCGCTCTGAAATATCAGTTATGCTATCGGGACAACAATCTCCTATATAACGGGAGATTGATTGAGTGCAATTGATGCATTAAAAGGTTAATCAAATCAAAACATGTAATATCAGGCTTGTGACACCCTCATTAATAAGCAATAATTGCCTTACACTATCACTATCATTGCATCTATGATGGAGATTATTGTATAATTTCTAAATTCACTAATGTCCGCAATTAATTGACATCGTGGAATGAATAAACGTTTTACCACCTATAGGTATATGTACTGGAAAATCATGTGACCCTGAGTTTAAACACATTAATTGCTTCATGAGAAATTACAAAAAAATGCTAGGAACATGTGATGTTTCTCTATTGGCGATTTCTCGGGAGTGGGAGCACGGAATAATTTACTTTAGGGTTAGGGGTTGGGTTTAGGGTCAACATTAGTATTGCCGCTGCACTTGGTTTCTGGCCAATGGGGAGGCATTGGTTAGGAGGAGACACGTGACCTATTGCCCTTCTCAAACTGGACTCTAAGGAGTAGCTCAACACTACTGTTAATTTCAACCTGGACCCTGGAGGAGCAAGACCTGCATACTTTCCTCTCGTCCCTTCCGCTCCCTCCTCTACTAATTAATATGTAATGTGGGTGAAGTCGCCAGAACATGTACAATTAGCCTTCAGAAATCGTCTCAAATAACCCAAATTTAAGACAAAAATAAGGTTTGAAATTTAGTTTAAAATAACCAGAGATATTTGTGTAAAAAGCACAAGACCAAATAATTATACTTAGATAAACCCAATATTTATCATTTTCCAGCGCAATTTGATAGAATTTTATAAATGTGTATTGTTGACTTACATTTGTGTGTACATAGTTATATGTTCATGCACCATATGCAAGTGATTATCAAGTTGTTATGAAATGTACGGCCCAACAATTAGTTTATTTAGTTATTCACAAAATGTACATGATACAGTCTAGGCTCAGAGTTGAGAGTGTGCCTCCAAACTGAGGGAAGGCCTCTCGATCCAAATAAAACCGCAAAATCCCATTACAATCCCATTATATGACGCCTACTCCTCGGCCAGGAAAACCATTAGCGCAGTAGGCATCCAATCACTGCCAAGGAGCAGAACTTTGGTTTGTAATTGTATTAGTTTACATATATCTGTATAATCTTCTCATATCATTGTGTCAGACTGAACAGTATACATATCTATATGAATAGCTATATTGAAGGCATATCATAACAACTATACATAATCATTTGAATACGGTGCATGGACATGATTAGGCTATATGACACTGTACAGTCAGTAACTCTACACGCATACATGTACATAATACTATATTTTGTTAAAATAGGCTGAAAAATGATAAATATTCTGGTTTACTAGAGTATATTTGGCCTTACGTTCAAGAATATCTCTGGTTAGGTAAACTGTATAAAGAACCTTATTTTTGTTTTGCTTTGGGTTATTTAAGATTGAAATTAACAGTAGTGTTGAGATACTCATTAGAGTCCAGTTTGAGAAGGGGAATAAGTCACGTGTCTACTCCTAACCAATGACTCCCCATTTGCAAGACACACACCTTTATTAAAGTTGAGATTAAAGAAAATGATAATGATAAGAAAAAGTATCAATACGCTCGATACTTTTTGTCTATACCACTGTTTATCATTTATGTCCCACTGATTTTTCAATAAGAATAGTTTATTTTTGAATCTCCAATCAGTGTTCTGTTATTTGTGTCAACTTCCTTCCATGGAGACAGTATTTCCCACTCCTCACCTGCATTTAAAGCTTCTCAGCATATTACGAAAGGAACTCCTGTTTAGGTTTACGGTGAAAGCTACATTCTCAGCTATTACGATCAACAAAATCTTACCACCAATTTGACTCCAATTATGATTAGGACTGAATTCATCAATACTCTGCTACTGCTATCATGATTACACAAGAATTTGAAGTCGATGTGGCCAAGAGAAAACGGGTGCCGCTGAGCGATAATAAGGGAAGCCACTACAGGAAAAGATTCTGGCTGGTCTTCAAAATAAATGTAGCTTTTATGAAGCCCTGTAGAAAAAAGGACTGGATGAGTTGCGACCCCGGGCAAAAACCACTTTCACCAAAAATAAACACATGCTTAGTACAGCCACCCCAATCCCAGAACACCCTATACGATTGTTTTCTCATTCTTTTGAAAAGTGAGACTAAATCACCTTCCCTTTCTCAAGAATGTCATTTTACTCCCATCTGTCAAATGTGTGAAAGCCTACAGCCAATAAGATGTGACCACTTCCTCCAATATGCTACACCACAGTGCACAGTGCCATGGAAAACAAAATAAATCTCTGTTTTACTCATAATAGGCCTATCTTTCAACTGTCTATGCCTTTGTATTTATATATATATATATATAAAAACAGCTTTTGTAATTTGAGATACAGTAGGATTAAACACATTTATTGATTATGAAAAATTACTAGATGCAGTCTCAGTAAAGTTGAAAGGATTTCTCACACACTGAGAGGCCATATGGTATCATACATTGAAAGGTTTTCTCATACAATGAATGAGTCCAGCATTTGGCGCACAAGAGGAAAATGAGCTTCATATAAAAGGTGAGATCATTTCAGTCTCACCTTCTTTAATGAAGGAGAGGGGAAGTGTATAAGGTGCCCAGAACCCCATTTAACTCACTTTTCTCACTTAATTCGATCTTAGCCTCTCTTATTCATCCCCTAATTCAAAGGGAATGACATCAACAACTAAATGTGTGTAAAAGAAAACCAACCTCCAGATGTGGAGATATTAGTGAATCTTTTTTAAAAAATGACTTGAAAATGAGACAATAATTGTAAAAAGGCTGTCTGCTTTGGGACTCAAGTTCACAATATCCCATTTGGAAGTCTAAAGCTCTATCCACTTTTCAGGTATCCTCATGGTAATTGAGGAGATTTATAAAGGCCACTGTGTTAGCCGCAGGTGATTCAATGACTCAAATTTATTGTAAAAGTATATCTTGCATCTGCAATCTATTTCTATAATATACCAATCAGTATTGTCTAGCTCTGCACGCATTCTGGACAAAATCCTCCAAACCTTTGGTCAAATGACTGTTAGATGAGGTGGAAAAGAACGGAATAAAAAGTAGAAAATCTGTTTTGGACCGATGTTAAGTGAGAGTGCAGAAAAACAAAAGGTACTTACCAATATTGAAACTGGCTACTTCACGAGTCCTTCTGTCTTAAAGTGCAGCTTGTAGCCGTCCAACTCTTTTCATACCATAAATAACGAGGTGTCCACAGTCGACATTTGAAAGTCAGACATTAAAGAAAAGCAAAATTTTGACAAAATGTCCTTATCTAAATTCTCAATGAAGTACAGAGGCTTCAGGCAATGTTTGTCAATCGTCGGACATTTTTGGTATCTTATCTCGAAAAATTTATGAAAGCTTGAAGTACCATCAAGCACAAAGTGGACAAAGAGGCAACACTTTGAACATAATGAACACGCTTCTGTACCGCATGCCATGCTACAAATTAAGACATAAAAAAGTTAAATGTTGTTGACAAAGATGTCTGAAAAGTGGTTAAACCTTGAAAGTATTTTCTGCTCTTAATATTTGAATTAAAAGAACTAATTACATTCAAAACAAGATGGTTCTTTGTGAGTCTCTTTAATAGTCTTTTCATGGCAAAAAAAACCATTTAATTTTGAATGTTTTTTTGCTTTGTTTTTTGATTCATTTCAGGCCAATTATTGAAGACATATGTTTTACTTCATAACTATTTTTTTTTATAATAAATGACCTCTTTATAAAAGGAATAGCTAAAGTAGCTAAAGAATTTTAGTTATAGCGAGCTCAGATTACATCTGCCGGTATCCCAATATTGCTATTCTCGTATATTAAATTCTTTTTGAATTTATGTACCAATATCTAGCTGTACATCAACTAAGGAATACATGCTTCTCTGTCTGAACACAGTGTACCTGAAGATGCTTGCTATGATGACACAGGAAAAACTTTCCGTCAGATACAAATATTCCTCCGTAATCGCTATTACCGGTATGTGTTCAGGAATAATTGTGTTTCGTCAAGGAATGGGAGGCACTTCTTAGAAATCAAAAAATAATTTTCTAATACTGTATTCATTCACGTGAATACAGATCTATCTAAAATAGTGCAATTAATGGATAAAATATAAATCCACTGTCACTATCCCATTTTTGAATATGATAAAGGGCAAATAAAATTGGGATATCTATTACGTTAGGGACATTTTTAGAGAAAAAATAAATGTATTACTTATTTCTATTAGCTTCTAAGGTTAAGGTTTCCAGGTCGTTTTGCATCTCTCTTATATTTGTGACACGCCAAAAAGCTCGGTACTATTAATGGAAAGTTCAACACGTCGAAACAGCTGAAATTATTGTCCCTAACGTACTGCTAACCCATCAGCAGCATTATGTTGATATATCAGTCAATACCACAATCAATTTGCTGGAGTGCTACCATAATTATAACACTTTATTATTACTTTAGTCACTGCTTTGAACGTTTCCGGGTACATTTACCACCTGTGGTTGAGAGAGACTATAATAGGATGACTGACTGACATCGAGGGGCTGCTTTGTGCAACGTTTGGTGCATAATCAATCCCGAGGCGAATGTAACTTCTAAAGCAGCAGTTATATGACTCTGAAGTGTAATCACCGTAGTCACTCATAGGATAAATTAAATAAGGAGGTCTATTCCCATATAATTCTCACCAATTATTTTCCATACCTCTCATGATCAGGTGTGCACTACAGACATCGATTAATTTTCAGAAGTGCACTGGATGATATTACTTTGACAAAAAAATACATTATACTCATATCTACCATTACCAATATAGTATGCTAATTAATTTCAGGCAGTGTTTGTCAGACAGCAAACTCTGTGCAGTATGAGAATACTTAGTAAGTAGATATATGATAGGACGGGAGAAATTTATGGTATAAATTTATAATAGTCTAGGACAACGGACTAATAACGTAGCAACGAGATGCAAACAAAGTCAGGTTTACCCTATGGAACTCACTTGTAAATGTTAAATGATAATATGTAAGTGTCGTAGAATAACACATTCACACAGTCAAGAGTGCGGTCAGTGAACCGCTTAAGCAATGTAAGATAAATAATACGGATTGAGTAGAGATGAATGTGAACGAAATGAGGATAGAGTATTGTATATATATGTTTGTGAATTATTAATTGTATATGAAGTTCCAGTCATTAGTGGAGCTAAAACGTCATTTTATCCATCAGTAGAGAGGATAAACCTTGTTATTATCCATCAATAATCTTACCGCAATATATTGTTACTATAAGGATAATTAATGTTAATACTAAGTTGAAAAATGCCGATGGACACTTGGGAAGAGCAGTAATGCGTCCAATCCTTTTTCTTTTTGATAATATTGTAAATGTCTACAGAGAAATAAAAATCCTTATTATATATACTCTCATCAGCTAGGATAGTGAGCTATATATATATATATACAGTGTTCAAGCGACATCCCTAATTCCTACTATCTAGTGATCACTTTTCCTAGGTTTAGGTTTTCTTGGTGTGCCAATTGGTAGACAACATGAATGGAAAATTTAGTCTTAGTTTAAAATAATTAAGGATCCTTATTTTCATTGTCTGACGAGGTTTCATCCCAAGATCCTTGACATTTAGTGCCCCACGTCCGTATCAGAATAAACTGCCGTACACATCGTTGAATGTCGTAAAAGGTCGCGGATTACTGATGTCTCTTGTCACCAGGTTTCGAGATAATTGCAAGGTTAATTCCCAAGTAGATTCTGGACCTCTTTAGTGCATCGCTTTACAGGATGATAGTGAGGCCTTACTCGTATTAGCACATGCTCCCGATGCTATCCTACCTTACCTTTCCTTGAAACACAAGCCATGAATTACCAGTGATACTTGAGAATAACATTTTGTAATGCTAACAATAAACGATTTGATTAGTTTGATAAAATATCGAGAATATTATAAGTGAGAATATCTAGCATTGCTTTCCTAATTTCAATTTACATTGTTGTTTCCAATTGATTCTAATGTTATAAGAAACAAATTTATAGTTCACAATTAGTTACATTTAACATAAGAGAAGTATAATCTTAGAATGACATAATTGTCATAAATGGTCATCAAGAGTTTCAACGCTAGAGCATATTCATAATACAGAAAATTGGAAGCAAGTTAATGATTGTTATAAAACAGGTAATACAAGGAATGGCGGTTCTTATAAAGGATTCTTATAAGGAGAGAATCTTTAACGAAGACAAGTTTCAAGTATGGACATGTAACAATTTAGGTGCTGGACAAACCAGCATTAATTGCACCGATAGGATCTAAGTACTTGTGACACGGCAGAGCGTGTTGCACAAGTACCCACTATTTCCCTCTGTAGACTTGCAATGCTTTCCTGCGAATTTCGCCCCCTTTCGGCGCAGCAACTGCAGTGTTTCTGTCTGTTCCCTACATCGTTAGGAATGATTACTTTACACTTAGAGCAAAGCAGCTCTTGCTCGACAAGTCAAATATAAATATCTCAGTGTGATCGATTGATTGCTGTTGAAGATGCACTCGAAACCCAGGGTAAACATATCTATACCAATCTCATGGGCTTTATTCACTCAGCTCGCAGGCTTCATAAAACAAACTGAGAAGCTAGGAAAGAGGCTGAACACCTCATTCAAATAGTGACGCGAGGTGAACTTGTGTCCCTCGAGATACTATTCGAGACAGCAAACCTTGGTGGCTTCCCTAGATTGCCGCCATCACTAAAGGGCCTGCCTTAGGAACGTTGCCAAAGAAAGCTCTGACTATTCGATTTCAAATCTGTCCATCGGTCGTTTGGCTTTGATCGATCCAGCAGCTGAAGTAGGAGCAGTTGGCTGTGTTATGGTTCGTACCCTTAGGTATTTATATCTATAGGCGATTGAAAATGAGGAAGCACTAAATGTTCACGGAGGAATTATCATACTTGTAATCTGCGCCAAAGCAAATTAAGTTATCATGTTTTTGTAAAAAAAAAACAAAAAAAAAACAACATACAACAAATACAACAACAAAAAAACCAACACAGTCTGAAATAATAAGAGTTGGCAATTACTGGGGGGAACAAATCCGAATTCTTAAAGGGTTTGTTTTTTCACCGAATACCTAACGAATCCCCAGTTTAAGATTCTTCTCCAACTTGTCAAGGATTCAACGTCAATCTTATATGTTTCAATATGAAGCCACAGAAATGGGCCAGTCTCACTTTCAGAGGCCATCAGTGCCATGAAGAAAGGTAAAGTACATACCTTTATGCGTAAAGGTTAGAAGCCAATTTTCAAGACCGCTGATATCCGACAGACAGTGAAGACATAAATAAAGTTGCTTTTCGACAGATTGGCACTCTAATGCTCTCAGGCGATTGATTCGGGACATACCAAATGTGGGTAACGCATGGAAATTACATCATTGGGCTACACATGTCCCCGATCTTTCTGGAAGCTATTGGCAGGGGGATTATTTGATTTTAGGATGCTGACAAATTCAAGACGCAAATGCTTGCTTGATTCTTTCGAAGCTTTTTCACTTTTTCATAAAATACAGGACTATATACATTGGTGTGAGGACGTCAGCACTTCTCAAGGGCGACAGCAAAGTATATTACTTTTGGGTTAATCATTGACAAATCAGTAAATCAAATAATAGAATAAAATGAATAGAGGTACATATAGTATTAAGTCATACTATTGAACCTTGTACATTTTTTGTATAAAAAATAAACGTATCCTCAGACAAATGACATCGTACATGCAGTAGTATAATAAAGCACATGTAGTACACAAGTGACAAATAATAAAGTAAGGCCATTTACATAATGGGATATGGGCTCATGGTATGTAAATCAGGTTTGATTCACCATGGCCCTCCGCCCACTGCTGTGTCTAAATGAAAAGGAGAAATGAATCCAAATATAAATCTGATGTTGTTGAACGTTTGTTTACCTTTTTACCAGCTGATCTTGGTTAATGACTGTGCCCTAAGAGCTTGTTAATGGATGGACATAGATATAAATATATATGCAAAACATACTAATACTATGTACTTTACCACTCTATTGGAGTAGCCTTGTCACAGCATACCATCATACTAAATATAATATAAATGTGTTCTTTTAATACCTGCATTTTTTCATATAATTAGAAGTAATTACATGTTAAATTATCTGTACATAATTACACCGTCAAGATTATGTAGACATTCTAGATCTGTATCCCTCTATAGGAACTAGTTGCTAGTTGATACCATAATAAATTCTGTCTTCTTTCATCTCCCTCTTCAGTGCTTAAACCATTCTTTTCTTCCATCTCTGTCAGAACTCTTAGAAAATTCTATTCTAAGTAAGAACTAATGATCATTATGGAGGGATCGCACCTTATAGGGTCATAACGGTTTTATCACCCACCTTCTTGGATGATTTCTTGGCTCCGAGTGTAGTAAGGATCATTAGGCAATGAGGGTGGGTCATTGAAGTAGAGGAGGAGCTGCAAGTTGCTCACACTTGCTCGCCTTAAATACCTCTTGACATTAACAGAGGTCCTCCCAACTGCCTTCTTCTCCACTTGGTCTCTCCACTCTTCCATACAATTCACACCCAATGTATATTATTGAGGTTCTCTTTGGACGTGAGAGGGGACAGTAAACCCAACTGCTGCCTCTCGCAAACACTTTGCCGGATCAGTCTCTGCTCGAATTTATTCACAAGTGTTTCTATTTATTCCCTCCTCCAAGAAAATCAATGACATGAGCCAGTCATGACGTGACTGCCCCGTGTATATTTAGTATCTCAGCCTTAATACAGAGACTACGGAGACTGGTAAACGCGACTAAAAACTAACTGGCGGAAGGAGCTTAATTATATCTGTTGTTGGTATCGTACTGACGCCAAAGCAGTTTGATAACATCATCCGACTACCGATGCAACTTTTTTCCCCAAATATTTTTATATCATGACGAACGTAATGTCAGAGAGCGCTGGGAGCTCGAGTCCCTTATTTGGAACGGATTTATAACAAAGCCTTATCATGATTATTATTAGAGTCCTTTGGATTAATTTATTGGAAAATGAGTTAGGTTGGAAACAAATTTGATAATGGACATATAAATCTCATTTAATAATGGACATATCAAGGAACCATAGAAAACCTTATAAATATATGAACAAAAAGCTTGATATCTGTAGAGTCCATTTACCTAGTCAGATAAAGGATATGAATGAGTTGTAAGACGTTAGATGGGTAAGAAGCCTAAATACACCAACTACAAGACTAAACTGAGATTGGCACAACTGGAATCGTATCCTCATTGTACGGTTATCTGTCAGAGTACTGCTGTCAGTGTTGGTGTTGCATAAGAACTCCTTACTTAAAATATTCCTTTCTAAGGTATTTTTCCTAGCTTAGGTAGAGAATTCCTATTGTAGGAATACAAAATTAATTAGTATTGTCTCGATAACAAAGTCTTCGTTAAAATTCAATTACAAGCTGCTTAGCAAGGAACAGTCGGTTATAGGGAAATCTTAAGTAAGGACCTCTAATGCAACGGGCCCCAAGTCCCTTCTTTCGTTACATAATTATTGAGAAGAGACAGGTCATCCATAAGTGTGCATGTGGTTCAGTGATTGTCTAGCTCTATTTAATTCTCGTCAATAAGAAACGGACATTTCGATAAGGCCATTAAAAAGATGTGTTTACGATTTACCCCATCTACCTTCTAAAAAAAGAAAAAAAGTTACCAACCCCCTTACCTAGTTTTCAGCTATATAAATCGGAAACACACCTGATTATTTTTATCTAATTAACATTCTTGACATCCTCTGAACCGAAACTACACAGTCCCGCTGTACAAACATATAGATCAAAATAACATCGTGATCAAAATATCTAACTCAGAAAATATCCTTAAACGTGTTGACTTGATACCAGTCTAGGCTCAGAGTTGAGAGTCCCTCCATACTGAGAGAAAGCCTCTGGCTCCAAACCACAAAATGCCTTCAAAATCCTAATAGCGCAGTAGGCGTCCAATCACTGACATACCATTCTTTAAATATCTGATCTGAGAGGATGTGAGTTTGGACAGATACTGAATCATTTGTGTTGCGATGGAAATCAGTTGGTTTCCTGAAATTTAACACGCCTGAAATTAATTTACTTGGGTTGATGATCTCCTATGTGGCTTAGTGTAAAATCCATATCATAAAATGTTTATTACGATGTTTATTTGACCTCATAGGCTGGTGTGACAACAACCCATGTTGAAGATACCTGACGGTATCAAACCCCGTATCCACTGAGCCGATTATTCCATTTTAGGAGAATCAATTGGCTGACAGATGGACATCGGCTTGACGACTGGATCCATTCATTCTTGACCATAGGCACTCGGCTGGCGGTTAGCCACCTTCTATTGTGCATTTCCATTGGCCCTGGATTTTCTTCGAACAGTGTCATGACTATAAATTACACCTTTATATGTTATCACTGATTACGTAACATTGTGCAACATTACCCACTGTCATTAATTATTCATCTTCCTTATTATGTATGATTACTCATAAAACATATGTTGATATCTCACCTACACACAGGGGGGGGGGCAGAGGTCAACCCAGTCAGGTGTGACCTCACCCACTGACCTCCCCCTTCTGGTCACGGGCAGTGACCCAATTAACAGCAACTGATTGGCTGCCTTAATGAGGCACCAATAAGGTGATTGGTCAATGCTTACCATTGGCTAAGCATGTAAGGATATGTAAATGTACCCCACATGATTTATGTTGATTGGTTACATGTTAATTAATGCGCATGCGCAAAGGATCTCATGGTCATATGACCAGTTGTATAAATAGACTGAAATAAAGAATGTTCATTAGTCTAGAAACGGGACTACGTTGTTACGTATTATCATTATTATTAATCTTCATATAGGCTATCCTCTAGCCTGGCTTCGAACGAACATGTACCTCAACTCTACCCTGACCGATAGTATATCGATCATATCAAATGGTGTAAGAACCAAATAAGCTGAAGCTTAGGACCACTTTTTATTGTGCATGATAAGCTATAGTTCTTAACATAGTAATATACAAGTGGCAGTATTTCTTTGGTGGGATGTGTGGAATTGGGAATTAAGGAATTAATGACACTAATCATTATAATTCTCTCACCTAAAAATAACAACTGGGTCATGACTTGTGCTGGTTGAGGGATTTAGAGGACAGCTCCCCCTGTCTTATCATTAACCCTTGTCCCAACAATATTCCTAGCTTACTTTGGTATGTTAAAGGAAGGACAAATGGTTTAAGCAGCAAGGTCATAAAAACTGTCATTCCACAATCCACCCTTATCACAGAGGCAGCGAGATCCGTATCAAGGTGGCGCAAATAATTATCTAAACAACTGGTCTTTCCTCCCCCTCCCAGGGGCGGTACCAGAAGGCAGGTCTAGGGGGGGCACACATGAGGTCAAAATCTTCTGAATTTCCCTGTTTGGAATGTTATTGCAATGCATAACAGTTAATTTGCCTAATGACAATGAAATAAAGCCCCCACACCTCTAATTTGTCTAACAAAAATGACAACCCAATTTTCTTGCATCCCCAAAAAACTTTTTGAGAAAATAAAATTAACAAAATTAATTGTCTCTATTGAGACCCTCTTGAGTCCTCACATTTGATGCATATAGGTTTATTTTTTCAGGAACTTAGTCATGTTTCCTGCCTCTCTGAGTTAGGGGGGGCACAGGGACCATTTTAGGGGTCTAGGGGGGGCCGGTGCCCCCCAGGCCCCCCCCTGGTACCGCCACTGCCTCCCTTCAAAGTTATTATGTTGAAAACTAGTGTACCATGCCCACTGAGTCGATTAATTCTTCTGGTGACGGTCGAGAGAAATCAGATCGGTTGACAGGCAAGAAGTATGAATGCAACTCAGGGCATCAGGCGAGTGTCGCCATGCAGAGAAGATGCGAGTAAAAAGCGGCTCAGTGGATCCCAGTCTTAACTTGCCTTGTAAAAGGGTAACTATAAAACATTCGTCTTCTCTAAATTCAAGTCGTGGCAGGTGACTTTGTTGAGAGAGGGAGCGGTAAAGCAGAATGGGTTGATGAAAGAGTCAAAATTGCCTTCAATACCCCTTTCTAGAAATGAACATCGCCTACTGACAGACAATTGTGACTTGAATTTGTTTGCTTTACTACCATCACTCCCCAAAGGTCGTACGGTGGTGGTACAAAAGCGGATAAGTTTAGTTTAAGGATAGCCAATTCACTTGACATCGTGGAATGCATTTTAAGAATAATTTTAGAACGCTGTGGTAATTAAATTGGTTATGCATATTCTGATAAAATTGTAAAGGGATGGCGACTACATTTTGTTTCAAAACTGTTCCCCAATAAAAAGTCATCACGAAAGCCTTTACAACAACTACAGTATATAGCGTTCCTAAAACAGGTGAAAGAGAACGGAAATGGCTTATGAACATCTATAGATAATGATTACTACATTTGAATTAACACTTTCTAATAGAACAAACAGTGAGAATACGTTCTATATCTCCTGTATAAAAGAAAAAAATGGGTTCCCTGGGGATATGGATGTATACACGGCTCAATGAATGTCAACACATAATGAAAGGGATAATTAGGGACATATTAGTAATCCTAGGATCGATCCCTCAGTGTGGGTATTTGGGCCAACACTGGGATTCAATGTTCCGTTACGTTAATTGGCGATCTCTCTCTTTCTCTTTCGCTTTCTCTCTCTCTCTATCTATATGATCCAATCTACGCAATAACCTACTATGCTTGCCAGTTGCACCACATTTTTGCCTTTGACTATAGAGTTTCTGCCATTGTCGGCACATTTTATCATTTTACTTACCTTTTCTCCTGGATGATGTGTTAATGATGGATGATGTGATGATTAATGACCGACATTGAAGGCCCAAAATGGAGGTTATTAATCTGTTTAGACGCTGCCTTAGGTTATTTATATAAGTGTTATAGCCCTTGGACTGTTCAAGGCAGTGACCAACGTGGAATAAGACCTTCAGAATATAGTTGGGTATTTTAGTCATTAGCTTTACCCCATTAGTTTTAACCCCATTTAATGAATGTCTTGCCAAATGCCAAATACAATCCATATTAATATTTTCCTCCACCGTTCTCATGGGGACAAAATGACTCAGATTATGGAGGTGGCGAATGTTTTGCTCTTTTATAACATCAAAGTTCATGAAATTAATGTAATAACTTGATAATTTCTCCAATGGCGCATACCAAATTTCCATTCGAATGGATTCTGTGCAGTCAAGGGGTGAGTTAGGCGTTTCACTTCTATTAAAATTTCTCTCAGTTTAATCTTACTGAACTACATGTAAAAACACAGTCGTTTTCTCGACGAAAATCCCCTGCGTTTTTATTTTCGGGGATACATGGATTCGAAAGAAAACTTCAATAATTTTATAACAAGAATTTGATTGCGTGATTGTGTTATGAGGAAGGGAAAAACATAAGACTGTCAACTGGAAATTTATCGCATTCTTTCACAAATAAAAACCCAGTGCGGCCGTCAGCTGAGATTCTGAGCCCAAGAGAAACGTAAAACAGAACTTGCAATAATCAGATGGGTCTAAAACACAAGGGAACATGCTGCTTCCTGATTCATTAACAACCTCCAACAGATTTGTAACGTAGCAAGACGCGCCGGGCGATGGAATCTTTTTTCTTTTAATAATTAACGTAAGCCATCAGCTTCCCTCTTTCACTATTATTAAATATAACTGTGTAAGGCTAATAGATGCGTTGTAGTTAGTGGGAATCGAAAATGATTTATTTCGTTTCTATTTTGGAATGGAGTCAAAAATGGTTTGTAAGATTATTTGATGTGTGATAATTATGGTATGATAATTGTGGAATTAATATGCCGCCTGCAGCCTTATCATTGTACATGTATAGGCCTACTATTGTATTAGAGGTAATTCTCGAGCGAGAGCAGGTACCTATACACGATTGAAGAGTTGTGATACACTGCTCGCTGAAGGTGAATTGTTCTCATCCACCCACCCACCTCCCAATAAATCAAATTCTATTTTGAAGCATGTTACGAAACATATAGGTATTCTAAATGTGAAAATGATTTTTCAAAACAGGGTAACAAATATTCTTTTATATTTAGGTGCAAGATCATTAAGTACTGGTATTGCTATATTAAAAATCAGGCCAGGTTGAGAAGAACAGCATAATTATTGTAATAAATCTGTCCAATGAAGAACTCTAAATCTCAAACTAAATTTGGGATAAAATGTCCAAATAACATGATCTGTGGTTATATATGTACAGACTTCTAACATACAAAATATTCTCTATCTAAGATAACTTCTACCTATAATATAGTGGGGTTAGTTTTGTTCATTTAATGTTTATTAACGTAAAGACTTAGTAAATCTATCATATATATACACTCAATATTAGGAGGCCCTCATTCATTGCTATCACTGTCTAGAATAACAAGCGGCAAGAGAAACAATACAACCGAGGCATACAATGCAATGCAATTCAATCCGGCACAAGTCCCAATGCTCCGGGACCTTCTCGGACTGTGACCAAACTCATCAATCGTGTATCCAGTTTGAGAGTGTCACGGAATGTTTATTCGCCAACAATGGGAGATCCATCGGGGGCAGAGGTGTTGTGGTCCCATACCCAGTGTTCCTGGCCTCACAAGCCGTCTGTTTGTTCCCGTCGCTTTTTCTACTGTCACTGCTAGAATACACGAGCTTTTTCACCACGAGATCTTGGGCCAACACCCCAAACAGTGGAAATGGTTTATTAGATACTCTGAACGACGAGGGTATGTGATTAAGGAGTTTGTAATTATAAACATTCATCTTATGCAGATTCTTATTTTTATTCTAGTCTCTGTTGCCATAGTAAACCAACCCGTGTACCCAGAAATGTAAAATTGAATTATTGAATTATTGATATTCATATTCATGACCTGGGGCGCGACGAAAATGGGAAGCCTTTCCCAATCCCACAAAGCCAGGATCGTCAGTAAAGGCATTGTTAACAAATATACATCACTGTGTGTAGGTACTTTGTGTCAAAATATCCTTCTTGTCCCTTTTGTAAATTTCACATTTAATACCGATAAAATATACACTCAGGATACATGTATTCACATAAAGATGGTTAATTTTACCGTTGGGGAGAATTTGCCCCAAATTTAGCAAAACTCCTTGAAATGTAGTTTAATATATATGATATACAGATATAATAATGGTGGATTGGTAAAGATAAACACTTTATTATACATGCATTCCTCTTGAGAGGTGCAATACAAATAATTATCTTATATGTAGTTGTCTAAAAATAGCTCTAACTTTACCTCTGCACTGTATGCCTATGCCTATGGATTTGTTGACATGTTTTGCAGGGATTCAAAGGCTATTATTTAAGTTGTTAGTTTCATAATTCTATGTAGGCAAACTATGAAATTAACAACAAGCGCCTTGGCTCTCCGCGAAGCACGTCAACAAATTCATAGGCATAGACAGAGTGCTTGGACTAGCTCTGATACTTGTTTCATACTTTTTCAGTGATATTTGATGATTTTTGATCAGATTTGATGCACATATAATAAATATTGAACGGAACTCGCCGTCGTAATCGAATATTTATTGGATAAGATTTGTCTATATAAGCACGATGCCATGGGCAGAGTGCTTACGTAGACGCTTCTCATCCAATAATTTTTTTATTACAGGCGGCTCATTCCATTCTCTCTATTTATTCCACGATTTGGCTGTGAGAGTGAAGTATATTGGAAATACTTCATTCTCACGACCAGTGAAGTATATTTGGCTCATACGCCCCTAGTATCAAAAGTGCCCATATATATGTAGTTTTTTTCAGCCCCCTGGTTCGATCGGAAAGTTCCGTTTTTTTAGCGGAAGTGGTATCAGAAGGAGACACTGCGTAAAATCTCTGACATGAAAACATGGAAATGCTGATTTGTTTTTTAAACGAAATCCTGGAATAAAAGCAAGATTACCACAGTAAGGAGTACTTGGTGAACAATACAGTATTGTCCACCTCGTACTCCACACTATATATGGTAATCTTACTATAGTATTTCCCACAAGGGAAAATGATTAATATAATTATTATCAAAATATGATTTATTTAATCCGAAATTGCTTCATGTGAAAGATAGATTAATTGCCTCAACCACAGCACTTTCAGCCCTATACGAGTTATATATTAATCATATCATTTTAGTTTTAATTCAGCCTGGAATGGGCGTGAAATAGAAATTCGAATAAATGGGGGATACGCACAGCATAACATTCACTAAGAAATCCATTTATTACAGTGGAAAACACATACAAAGCTTATTTTAAAAAAAACATCTCAACACAATCAAAAAGAAAATCTCCCACAAGATCTGGCTGTTCAGACACCTACAGAGCAGATTGAACCAACACATGAGTACACAAGTTTACAAAACTTCCATACTCCTCCTATTCGATCAAGCAGATATATTTTATGATAGTGCATCTCATACTAAATTAACTCAATAACAAACTTTACAAAACCGTGCACTACGTATTATCACCAAAACAAACTGATTTCAATGTGTATTGCAATACCAGGAACAGTTCAATATGTTCCCATTAAGCAGAGGAGGAGGCTACATATTATGTCCTTCAGCAATGCTGCAGGTTAAAAACAAACATATACTACCTTGAAAACAGAAGGCTTCCCACTAGGCAACACCATCCAGACAAAATTGTTTATAAATGCCCTTTTCCTCGCTTAGAATTAATTACAAAATCTATATATTATAAAATGCCTCTATATTGGAATAACCTCAGGCCTGAATACCAAAACCTTATGACCTTATAATGAAATCTTCACAGCTTAACTATTCTTATGGAATTCTTATGGATTATGGAACCAAAACTGCACTTTATTTCTATTGTATAATGAAATCGTCACAGCTTGAGCGGCATGCTACCATTATGCTGTCATGTCAGCTTATATTAATCTAAATTACGCCATCATATTACATTTCATCGAATCTGCCAAATAGGGACCACAATTGAGGCGTCGACTCATTCATTCATTTGTCGCTATTCATCTGTAAATCAAAATAGATCCAGTCGGGCTTGAAATCTTCCCATTTGTAGGGAGCTAGACTCACTGAAATGTCCTTCCTATTTGACAATAAAAGTTAAACAAACAAACAAACAAACAAACAACAAAAAAGTAGGCTATACTTTATTTCGCCGAATTCTCGCCAAATGGTGTAATTCACAAGATACAGCGTTTTTAACATTATATTGTGTGAGCTCATGGATTTATTCTAAAACGTCCGCGATGCCAGCACTGCATAGTGAAATCCTCTATGGCATCAAAGATGGATTTTCTACAACACATCAATATTGACATGTGCAATATTTTCGATTATTTCCTATTCTAAATAATCCATCGGGGTAGGCCTCAACATATATATAGACATTGAATAATTATTACAAGGAATATTATAAATGACATGAAGAATTAAGATGTTTAGTGAACATATAATATTTATTCCATCATAATAACAACTATGAAGTTAAAAAATATCAATGTCGATACAGGAATATAATGTTATACCCTATTGTGTCATAAGTATACATCCATAACATTTTAATTTCAATACCTCTTACCTGTATGAAGGCTAACGCCACACTGATTATTAGTTAGCTGTGATTGGACCGCTCCGCCGTGCAATCAGACAGGGAGGCTCACCAGACGGCAAGCCTCCCCATTATATAAGAACATGTATTACCATTGTCTAGTTAATTACCACCATACCTGTACACGATCTATGGTATATTACACCTGTACCAGGAATTATAATTAAAACTACATTCCATACTCTAGGCCTACTTGATTATTCCTCGTCCTTTGTGTTACACCCCTTGTAACATATTGGTAGAGAACCACTTCGATTCTGGTGCCATTAAATGCACAATTTGAGGCAATCTATCCAGGAACGCCTTGTAGCTGAGCAACGTGACCGTTAAGGTTAATGTTCCATTCTTCCTGCGAGCCCATTGGCTGGATCCCGTCACGTGGCTGGCGACCGTAAACAAGCCAAAGGGGGTGTATGCCTCTCCACGGTTATATTACTGCAATGGTTTGCCTTCGGGACTGGCCATAAGGTGCCAAGAATTGAAACGTAATCAATTATTATTATGATAATTGTTCTCATGAAAACAAAATCACCATAGATAATCTTCATTAGAAAATAATCGAGAACATATTCACTGCATGATTATTCTGCCTTGCATATCCAACATGCCAATAATGTGTATTTCGAACATTCGTTTAATGTTATATATTGGGAATAACTGGCCTATTCCAGTATAAATTCTTGGAATATTGCGATCGAGCGTAGAGAGAATAAAGTTATCCCCAGCTGGACTCGCCCTGATAATTTGGATAATAACACCCTAGCTCGCATGGGTTTTAATGTGTATTTAATTTGCAGAGAATGTATAATATATATAAATTATGCACAGGGTATAAAAATAGTATTCAGTATAAATAGGGATAAATAGTATATGTTTTGCTTTAGATATATCTTTATAAGAGATACATGCATGCAGGGTTGTACTTTAATCCAATGTGAACTCATGTATTCAAAATACTCGACAGGTTTCTATATATCCACACCAATTATGTGTATGTTGCACTTTCGTTAATCGAGTTTACACTGGGCGAAAAACCTGCTTTCCCCTGTGCGTAAAGTAGGTCCTTATAGCACCTTATAATGCAAGCTCTTATCCCATCAGTATCACAGCTGCTACATGGTTAACATTTACACGGGACCGTATAACAGGAACGTGGTGTCTAATATGCTATAACCAACATGACTTCAGTTAAAGTTCTCCATTTAAAAAAAATAATTCTTCTGAATTCTCAGAATGTAAAGAACATAACTATTTGGGCACTTTCTCACATTATCTATTTTATCAAAAACCTGTGTGAGCTGATCATTGACTAAAACAGAGTCATGTGAATAGCTTCAAACAAGATATTCCCTACCATTATATGGGTAGGATTATCTACTACTGGACACGCATAAGTATAGACAGAGGAGAAATGATTTCTCTAGAAAGACAAACCAACTTCATACACCCAAACACAGCATGGGCCGTTCGTGTTTATTCAGTATTTGGCTTTGCCCTTGACCCAATTATTTCATGCGTGCTTTACTGACATACACCAGCCTCTGTACCTAAACTTTTAGCTTTAGTCAGGCTTCAGTGAACACTAACGGCAATACATGTAATATATATGCGATGCATCACAGAAAAAGCATTCTTAAAGTTGCAAAATTGAGCCCTCTGTGCTTATGTATGAGTGCAATAATTGGCTTATCAACTTTAGCTTAGTCCGTTTAATTCTTCCTGTTAGAAACCTAGTATAAAAAGTATAGTGCTAGTGCTAGTGCGAATATTTATATTTCCATTACTCAATGCTATATTGATACAGAGTTATACATATACATGTATGTATGTATATGTATAACTCTGATTGATACGACAATAATGAAATAGAAACAGAATTTGAGACAAGCTGGATACTGGCACTTTCATTCAAACAGTGGCCCTGCTTTTTTTTTAAAAGATTTTATTTACACTTGGTTACCGACTCCCTTTTCGGGGTTAGTTATGTCGGGCCAAGCTATACAATTCTGTTACAGAGTTTTCACATTTACTTATTAGGTATCAATATACATAGTATATACATGTGTTTCCTTTAAGAGGGATTCATTTGCTTAGCTAATAAAATAGAATAGGCTATACAACCAACATACACAAATGATTTAAACTCAGGGATCGTACTTGGGACCCTATACTTGGGAATAGATAGAATGATTGGTGCGTTTTTAAATACAAAACTAGAGTCAGAACATGCACAATTCAAGACAAATAAGGTGATAGGATTAGCTTTAACATTGTTTATATAGCATTCAGGGTCCCCACACTCAGCATCCCAGGATTGTTAGAGGGTTAAAAGTAATTGTTTTGATAACAATTAGGGAAGGAGCTGCTATTCGGCAGCAAATAGTACATGTGAACCATGTAGCAGCTGCGATACTGATGGGATAAGAGCTTGCGTAATAAGGTGCTATAAGGACCTACTTTACGCACAGGGGAAAGCAGGTTTTTCGCCCAGTGTTATCCAAAGATATTGAGTTTAAATTTCTTTGATCTATATTATTCATAACATTATCCAATAAGCTTATTTAAACGTTTGATTTGACAAAGATTATCTAATTAGCTTTGTCAACGATTCAACACTAGTTGTATATATATGCGTTCGAATTAGTAAGAAGAGAAAGTTTAGAACGATTTTTCATTTATTGTACCTTTGTTTGTACCTTTGTTTGGCTCTACTCCACTGATTTTGTAGACCACCTTTTCTTAGCAGTATCAACACATGTCTTTCCTGTCCTTTAGTTGAAGGCTACTCTTGTATCTCATCGACGATCAGAATAAATGAAAAGAGGCATGGTTGGAGATTCGAAGTACAATTTTATTAATTCTAATAATTTGAGATGATTAGGTAATGACTAGGTAATGACTATTAATTACTTCTGGGATGTTTGATTATCATTATCTCTTTGTTCTGATGTGATTAAATGGGAAGGATTGGTTTGCCGCTTTATCCAACTTGTGTTCTTAATTGATCACCACGTTTGTCATTGACATTTAAAAATTGTTGGCCTTTCAATTAATTTCTATATTATAGTGATATATTTTCCTGATTTATGTGTATATGTTTGGCGCCGGTCAAACCATGGTCTAATGTTTTACCTCGAGTTGATAAAACAAAAATAATAAGGAGCTCTTGCCTTTTTGAACAGGTCCACAGAGAGAGAGAGGGAGGGGGGAGCGAGTGTGTGTGGGCGGGGGGGGGGGTGAAGGAGGGATATATGAAGCAGTGTTTTCTTCACGAATTATATTTATCCAATATGAATTGTCTAATATTTCTCCTGCGTCGCACTTCTTTCTATGGAGAGAAGAGTCCATATGTATAACATCCCGAATCCACTGACGGACTGATGGGGAGATCGCCTGTCGATTGGATCCATCCAATATTGACGGGAGGTACTAGGCTGACGGCCGTCAGTCAGCTTTATAGGGTCAAATGTGTTGTTGATCCCGTTTCCATAGAAACGCTAAGACCAATTGTCTCAGACATCTGACCATCGTGGAAGAGCTTGGATTACCAAGTCACTGCTGACACAAAATCTGTGTTTGTGACAACACTTCTCTTGTCGGTGACTTTGTCTCAGACTGATTTTGCTAGTGGAGGAGTGGGCGATTCCGTGCCTAAGACAAAGTCGGCGGGATGGGGTGCGCAGTTAAAACAATGTTCTAAGGTCCTCCTCCCTTAAAATATTTGTCTCAAATATTTGACAAAAATTTCCCTAGTGGAGGAGCCCTATTAATAATACCTCTATCTTTCACACTGACTGCTCTCTGTTTCTCTTACGACTGCCCTTCCCATCCCCTCCCTTGGTCGGTCGAGATAATCGGCTCAGTGGACACACGACTTAAGAGGACCCCCTCAGACCCACCTTCCCCTTTCCCTCCATCACCAGATCCTTTGAGGGTGACCAGGCCATTAACCCCTTCACCCGATCAACTGGGTGACCCTCGTGCCTTATCAAAGTCCCTCCAGAAAGCCACAACATATATGTTTTTATAATCCATAATGGATTGTACCTTTTTGGTCGTTGGTTATTTGCTAGCTAAGGGGGACTGCAATACGCACAAGGAAGCCATAGGTTGAATAAATGGTTGGGTGGCCGAAGCGATTAGGTTTATAGAGAGAAATGGGACCTCTAAAACTTTTTTTGAAAAGCCAAATAGTTTCATATGAGATAGAGAGCGAGAGAGCAAACTTGTGTTATATATATGTTATACAGATATCCGTATGGTGCCCTTAAAGAAAATGTATGGGGCAATATTATAGAAAATTATGCGAATTATGCGAAAATAAACGAATTGAAGCAGGAGCATATGTTTCCCTAACCAAAGGTAATTTTCGCCTGTTTAAACAACTATATAGCCGACTACTCCCCATGAGACTATAGCCATATACTATAGGGCCCCTATGATATTCTAGAAGGAATAAGGTGCAGAACTTTATGTCTGTATTATAGCAATGTATACGAGCAATCCATAATAATCAGTGTTATTACTTGTTTAGATGTCAGTCGTGGGAGCCATACAGTGTCGATGCAGAAGTGATGAGGAAATAGTTCTGTGTCTCCACTGTGTATGCAAACACATACTTAATCTTTTTCGGTCTGCTATGATACAAAAAGCTTTCTCTGTTTCACTGAGGCCAACAAAAAAATAGGTGTGTTTCCGATTTACCACCCCTACCTAGAAAAACATTACCCTACCTAAAAAAAATTGTACCATACCTGATTTTTTCTCATCATATCTTACTTTTATGGTAGCAAGAAAATGGGTTTTCCTTACCCGAAACCGTCAAAAAGCACATTTCCCATGTTTAAAACAACTATTGTTACGAAATTGACATTTTTTTCAGTTCCTGGGAGGTCGTTTAAACAAAAAAAAAACAAAAAAAAAAAAAAAAAAAGTTACCTCCCCCTACCTAGTTTTTCAGCCAGATAAATCGGAAACACACCTATTTATTTTGGCCTGAGTAAGAAAGCCTCATTATAGATGTTGAATCACCAATTAATTAAGAATTTTAGGTTTGACAGTTGAAAAAACTCTTTGTCAAATGACATGCTGGCCAAAGATTTTGACATAGATCTGATGCGCCACATTTGTTACCAAAGAAATGACAATACAATACACACGAATAACTAGATTTAGGAGACATGGATATAGATAATTAAGGGAATGTTCATTCCACAAATACAAAAGCCTATTTGATGTATAATGATGTTCAAGATGAGATGCATCCTCTTATGAGTGACGTAACATATTCATTCGGGAAATTCCTTGTTTTTCCATATAATGGTAGCAGTTTGAATAAGAAGTTTGAAGAATTTGAAATAAGAGAAATGGATATAGATGAAAATGGTATAGGCCTATGGGGCCTACCGCCGGGGATATTTGAATTAGTAGTAGGTGTTAGATAGATTTGAGGTATTTAGTCAAGAGTCCGAAGATGATTTAATTAATAGCACTATCAAGTAGTTGGGGCACACTACATGAGCGCACTTGGTTCTAAGCAGTCATTAAAAGATATTTAGGGAGGAGGGTGGGCAGAAAAGTTAGTGACCCTTGCTCCCTCTCCAATTTCTAGGCATGAACTTATCGGAAGGGGTGATCCGGTGAGCAGACGGAAGTGGCATCCCCTAGAGGGTGATTGGAGAACTATCTGCCGCTGCGTCTAAATTCCCCGAAATTATTAATCATTATATAATCATTATTAATAATTATTATTGTGGAACGCAACAGTGTGAGAGGTATTTATAAATGTGTAAATTACCATATAATACTATATTAATTAATGATTCGATAGATTCACAACATAAAATACATAAATGAACGACATGAGATGGAGGTAAAAGTTAGAATGCACTAGAAAGTACTAGGCCTACTCCCAGGGAATTAAGTCTTTTCTAAATTGAGAAGTTTAGTAGCCTCGAATAAAACCTAAAAAAAGTCTTTTCTAAATCGGTCCGTTTGGGATTTGTACTTTGGTAGTGGTAGCGGACGGAACTTGGATGGTTAGAGGATCTATTGGTCTAAGTTTTATTAAGGCTTAAAAGGACAGGAGTGGCTTTCTTCCTCGTTCAGGTAAAAGCTTTGGGATTTATGTTCAATACGCAGAGATAAATAGTAGTTTCCCTTTTTCTACTTCGACGAAGCTAAACCAGTTTCCACAAACAGGATGGTGATTTAACATACTTCGGTATTTTGTTTACAACACCGTATCCTTATTTATTTCATAGTTTAATAGAGTTCTCCTAAATCAATATGTCTGCCTCTATACATTTTTTACAATGACCCTGTAATATGAGGTCTATACCTCTTGAACTTTTTGAACTGAACTTTCTGCGTCATCCTCTACCCGCCCAAAGGAGTATTTTCTGGAGTAAACCGACATATATAATTATATAAGCCTACATAGTGAAATTGAAATTTTAAAGAAGAAAATGTGGCGCAATTTTTGTGAGGCAAATCATATAATATTTGAGTTGGACAACATTGGTTTTGACCTTTTTTTTGGGTTGCAGTCCAACATATTGAATATATATATAAACACACTATATTAATAAATGGAGCTGAGGGGAGAAGATGCAACGTATCACTGAATATCAATTAATGAACTATGTATTATTCATTTGACTTGTCTATATAATAGATACCTTCGATTACAATTCTCTGAAGCGTGAAAAACTATTTCTGGCGCTTCCACTATTAGCTAGGTTCGGGATTATCGGTTACAAATTCTTCAAGTTCTGGCACAGTTGTTTAATTTGCCACATGTTCATTGGCTGGGCTTTTTGCAAACCTTCATTACAGGTGATACTGAGTTAGATAAAATCTCCTTTTTTAAATCTCAAAAAGAAAAGACAAAACTCTTGAGATAAGGTGTTTATGGAATACTTGAATACCCTTTTATTCAATACAAAAGGTGGGCTGGACATTTGATTTGATTAAATAAAGCACTTATTTAATCCACAAGGACCAGGTCGAGGGGCAATGCTCCTACTGGGGAGGTTTCCAAGCCCTCGTGACTGTTTTGTTACAATACATTTGATAATAGATATATATATAATAGGATTTTATTCTGAACAGACAATACATACAATCAATCAGAAAAGAATATACCGTCTGCAAGCCAAGTGGCATGCAGGTCTTCCGGGCAAATCTCGTTTGTTGAACATAGGCGATGTTTAACCTAAAATATTGTTCAATGGTCAGTCATGATGTTTGAGACTGTTTATGGTCCGTTTTGTGATTATAGTGTCAATCGTTTTGTGGTAGCGGACTTTAATATAGTTTAATGCAAGTGGTTGTCAAGTCCAGTAATTAAAATTTTCCTGTAACAACATCAGGGAGTAAAACACATTGATATTACAACGTTTGGTTTCTTCTGAACAGTGGTCTCCTGTACTGGAGACCTAAAACATCAAGAACATTAAAATAATCAATCATCTGAGTTATCTCACCGTAGATGGAAAATGGCACACTGCGTCCATGGCATAGTGTGCCTATCTCGGTGTTTATTGATACCATATAAATGCGTTAACAAGTTTGAATTTAAGGCTTCAAAACAATTCAAGCAATGCTCTTATAGTGAAAACGTAAACTTAAATAATGTTACCGAATCTTGCAATGAGTACAATGAGTCAAGATAATCATAAGAATAAAGTATCCATCTTAAAATCGAAAGCCTGGGCCTGTTGTATAACGTAAGGAAGGAATTACCTGTGGGAATTCGGGACTACACTTTTCCCCCTTCCTTCGGTGAGTTGGAATAAAAGTTCCTATACCCGCCATCCTTTTACTGTATAGTCTATTCATACCAGTTGGGAATTTAACACATAGGAAGGATTTCTCTCCCTGTAGGGAGGAATTGCAATAAGAAAATAACTTTCCTTAGCTTAATTATACAACAGGGGCCAGAAGTATTATATTCTTCCATATTCCAATCCCAAAGACACTATAGAATGATTTTTCGACAGTTAGTTTAGCATACTTTCTCCAAAAGAAAGGCTGTTAGTGTATACATTGAAAATTTACTGAAAGGTAGTTCTCAGGATTATACACACGATTATGTTCTATCGAAGTACCTGCGACTGTAGATGCGGAGTATTTCATCAATTTTACAAATGATATTTTATTCAACACCGAAATATAACCATAACAACTATCAATTATTAGTATATATAACACTTTTGAGGCAGCATATTAATTTTACTTTAAAGGCCGTAGTCCACCAAGCCGATTCTCATGCGATTTTGCGCCGCAGAGGACCCTTTTCCACTAAATTCTGTGAGAATCGGCTTAGTGGACAAGGGCCTTACAGTGTTACCATTAGAGTACTATGCTACCGTCGTTCAGGTAAACAAAAGGACCTTTTAAAATAAATCCCATTTGTGATCTGTTTTAGTCACCCGAAGTGTCATAATATATTTATTATTTTTGTTAATGGTTAGAAATGGCAATAAAATATCTTACCATACATATTTCATTATATTTTAAAACTATTCCTGTATATTATCGTATCATATTGTAATACAGCATAATTACTTATCAACTATACACATTGTAGAGAATCGTCTTCGGTCATTGATAGAAGCAATATTGTTACTCTACAACAGACGGCTGTAATACCAGAAGGGGCGGAAAACCTCCCACTATGCAGGAGATATCTCCCCTTCACTAAAAGCATTTTGTCATTTAACTGAAATATCAATATATTCCCATGATAACTATTTTTCATTCTACATAGTATAAGACCATAAAATTAGAAAAGCACATGAATTTAAATGCATTTTCTCGACTCTAAATCCATGCATTTTTTTCTTGATCTTGCCGTTCTCACTTACCTCTCACAGTGATCTTGAGTTCTTTTCAGTATAACACACTCGCCTATCGGCTTGTGTGCCATGTGAAAAGAATCATCTTGGGTCCATGCGATCCTTCACGCCATACCAGCTACTCACGCGGTACTATCATAATACCAATTTAGTCCTCATTTATAGTTGTATGTATTTACATTTTGTTGATTTTCTTTATCATTTTTTTGGCCTCACCAAAGTATAAATAATATGGAACAGCCCATTTACCAACACCAACATATTTTTAAACATAACCAGAAAAAATATATCAATAAATAACCTCTTTTTGCGATCATTTGATACCTAAAGACATGAGAACTGCAATCTAAGTGAGAACTAACATTAAATTAGAGTAAGGAAAATAAGTAGATCTTCTTTTGATACATTCTTGATTTTTTTCAAAAATGGCTAAGGAAAGTTTTTTTTTTTTCGCCATAATCTTTTAAATATTCATCGCAGATGCATACAATGTGTGTGCCCATTGCTTCATTTTCACCACATAAGCCATTTGTTATGGCTAAAATATTGTAAAAGAATGGTATCCAAAGATATTGCTCATTATGTAAGATTCTCCCCACCGGTAGAATTGACCAGATACATCATTACTTTGACAGTCGAAAAACAATGCCCAATCGTTCTGAGCTGCACCTACAACTCACGTTCAATGAACCTGATGGTATAAGGATGACCATGGATGAATATACCTGGCTTTCCATCAACAGCACTGCATGAAGACAGACCTGCACAGGGATCCTCTGCAAGTCGGAAATGTCTCATCACATTACCTATTGTTAAGAAGTAGCGATTCATAGCAAGGACCATGCCAGCACAGACTCGGAGTCCTGCACCAAAGGGCATCCAGTGCAGGCGGTTTGGGTGATCAGCTGAAACCAGCTTGCCATCCTCACCAATAAACCTTTCAGGTATAAATTCAAAAGGCCTTTCCCAGAAGTCATCGTGGTGGAGGTACCAGGTATGCATGAAGAGTATGGTATCCTTGGGGATGAGATGTCCTTGGATCGTTGTATCCTCTTCTGTCACATGTGGGAGTCCAAAGGGCAGGATGGACGTGTATCTGAGAAGCTCATACAAGGTTGCCTGCAGGTAGGGCATCTCATCTTTCATGTCAGTAATAATGATTGCTTCTTTGTTGGCTCCCAAAGTGCGATCTATCTCTTCGTGTAATTTGGATTGAACGTCTGGGTAGTGTAGCAAGATGTTGAAGAGGAAATGTAAGGACTGGGTTGAAGTGGTCACCCCACCAATGAATGAATCAGCAACAGTAGCCATGGCGTCCTCCTCAATGAAGCCTTTGTCCTGATTGGACGAAACAATCGCATTCAGAGTAGCAGCAAAGCAGGCTTCGCGAATCCTTCCCTCCTCCTGGGTAAATGTGTCATTCTCTGGGTTCGGAATAGTTTTCTTGCCATAGGTAGACCATAGCTTTATGCCTTGTTTCCTAACAAACTGTAGGCGTGACACAATACGCTCACCCAATCCAAATTTCCGATACCAAGGAAACACATCGATTTCATGACCATCCCCAAAAGGGTTGAGGTATTGGATTAGATCCTGGTCATACACACGGACAGTGTCAATGGCTTCCTTTGTAGGTTTCTCTCCAAAGTTTAGTACAAACATCACAGAACTGAAATAAGTGTGGATGATTGGGCGAGGATTGATCGATTCTCCAGCTGTCTCTCTAAATTCTTTAATCATGTCTTGAAGCACGTTGAGTACTATAGGTTCCAAATGGCTTTTCCCACTACCATAATACTGCAAAAAAGGAATGATTTTAACTTGTATCTTTGATATCATTTTCTGAGATCAAGCATCTTACTAGAAGGGATTTTAAAACAGGGGTAATTTAAGTTTCTCAAACATATATGGTCTATTCCTACAAAATGGGCCCAGTAGCCTGAAACTATTTTACAAAAAAAATTCCTTTAATCTTTTCCATAGTTAGGGAACTTTAAGTAGAGGAAGGCTGAAATTCCACTGGATCGCTCTTTTGGTCCGCTCATGGTCCTCTCTTTTTATATCACCAAGCGCCTTACAAGCAAAGACAGGGCAAAACCAGAGCGGTGCAATAGAATCAGTTATTGCGCTTTCTATATGCTCTTAAAATATGACGTTGGCGCTCATTTTGGACAATACCCATATATTTGATGTGTTTGATTTGAGCGCAACTACATGCAGCTCTTTCTGCCTGTTAAGGTGCGATTCCACTTGATCGCTTGTATATGTGCTCATGGCTCGCTCTTGCTGTGCTTGTTTATAGTGCGCTTGTTATTCACTCTTAATCTGCTCTTCATCCTCTAATATTTTTAACGCAATACAAGCGCAGAGCAAACTACTGGTGCGCATGTTTCCTATATGAAATCAATAGCAAATGCATTTGTGCGCTCTCTCTGCGCTCTTGGTCTGCTAGTTTAACAGGCAGAAAGAGTGTTGTGTTGCTGCGCTCAAAGCAAACATGTCAGATATGAGCGCAATGTCAAAAAGAAGCGCCAACGTCAAATTTTAAGAGCGTATGGAAAGTGAAATAACCGATTCTATTGCACCGCTCTGGATTCGCTCTGACTTTCCATGTTAGGCGCTTGGGGAAATAAAAAGAGCGGGCCATGAGTGCACCAAAAGAGCGAGCCAGTGGAATCGCAGCCTAAAAGTAGCGGACCAAGAGCACAGTGAGAGCGCACCAATGTACTTGCTAATCGCTCTATGCTTGTCTTGTGCTAAAAATATTAGCGGATGAAGAGTGGATGACAAGCGCACTACAAACAAGCGGAGCAAGAGCGAGCCATGAGCGCAGAAATAAGTGATCCAGTGGCATTGCAGCTTAATAGAACTTTTTAAATCTAAATTTGCTACTAAATTGATCAAATAGTTTTTATTCTATATAACATCAATGACTGGGTTAGGATTTCCTATGTTTTTACGACACACATCACATTGGCATATACTAGGCATTTTGGCAATGGGAAATTAGTTTTTGGTTTGATTAAGCAATTTATTTTGAAAATAGGGGCAATTCAACATTTTCTTTGGCAATTTATGGTACAAGGACTGTCCTATTTTGATAAAGAAATTTCAAAATTAAAAACAGCTTAGTTTTTCAGGTATAGGTTTTTTCAGACATTACCTTTTTTCATCTACCACTGTTCTCTTCATAAGCAAGAGAATAATAAATTAATAAAAAAAACGACTCAGATAGCTTTGTTATCACCTTAATTACCTTGAAGAATCAAGTATTATTTCTGCCAAGGAATATATTTCTATTTTCTAAAACCAGGTTGAAATATGTGCGATGTAAAAACGCTATAGGGCTATTCTCTGAAAAGTCTTGCTTTTCAGTGATGGAAATGAGGAAAAATAAATTTAGATTAAGGATAAGAGGATAATATTTTCTAAAGGCTCATATTCTCCCCTATATAATCCTGAAAAAAAATGGCATCCAGAGTCAATTATCAAGGAATCTAGGGCCGAAAACGTTCATTTTAAATATCTAAATCAATAAATGGTCATTTAAAAAGTAGAAATGAATGTATTCATTTGGCAGTAGCCTTGTTATGTGTAAGGGATCTGGATGATTATACATCAGCAGAAAGCTGACATTCTTTCAATTTGTTTGGTATGTGTTACAACTTTCTAGTGTAAATAGTTGTGCCTCAATCAAGACTTGATATTGTTTTAATAATATTTAAAAACATTATAGTATCCCTACACGTATTCTTCAATAGACCTTCAGACATCATCTTATCCTATTATCTTCCATTAAAGTAGATAACTTACCTTGAAACTCGTTAGAAACGCTCGCCTTAATGTCTTCCATTGATCGTTCCTTTGATTGAAGACCACTCCATTGAACGTAGGTAACAGCTCTTTCACTCGTGGGAGCTTCGGTCGGGGTATTATTTTTTTTGCATTGGTCACCAATGCTTCATATATAGCATCGTACGAACTAAGAAGAACCAAGGGGGCAGCCCCCAACTGTAGCCTCATGACAGGGCCATATTTCTTTGCCAGATGCCAGGTTTTATTCCAAGCAGGCCCACCTTTGCTGCCTTCGATAAACTGAAGATTTCCAATTATTGGCCAAATTGGAGGCCCAGGGATTTTTGACAGCATTTTCCAGGCTTCACTCTGGTTGGCATAGTAAATGTAGAATGCGATCCCAACAACACATACCCCTAAGACTAGTGTTAGCTCCATGATTAATTTTAGATTGAATATATCCGACTTGAGTTATCTGCGATGCCACATTAATTGGTGTGGTAGTTCGAGATGATGTTCAAGTTGATGTTTTCTTGTAGTTATTTGTAGATGAGAGATAAAACACAGTTAATTATACTCCCTTCATATTGGAGCAGGCCCGCAAACATTGTCTTCATTGGCTCGCATTTGGATGCAAAACAGTATCACAGAACTTACCCAATAGGAAACTGGGTAGGTAGATATAGGTCACTTCTGGAAAGGAAATACTTTCTTGAACATAATATATTATTGGCGATGCGCCAAAAGCAAGTATACGGAGACAGACTGATCTAAGCTTCACAATATTGTGACAACTAACTCCAATATTTGGAACATTTAAGTATTTTCGGAACGGTTTGAAAAATGGTAGCCCGTTCATCAAAAGGACTGTTTTTTCATCCGTGTTAATTCGTATCCTTTGCTATTGTTTCTCTATTATCTATTTTTTTAATTCATGTTTTATCAGGCTGTTTAGCTATAGCTGGTATATAGCTCATTCGTGGGGTAGGTAGTATACTATACCATCTATTGCCGTGAGAAAAATACAGTTAACGGATGCTACACACTATTTTTTTTATAGAATATAGCGATTGAACATTAACATGCATAGTTCTAATTAAAGCATAGTTCTACAGAATATATGATCTTATTTCCGAAATGATTTCGGATACAAGCAATGAATGTGTATGGTATCTGGCTTTCTTTGTGATGTGTTAAGGGAAAATGAGTCACAAGTCGCAAAATTGATATCTTTTAAAGTGTTTTATTCACAAGAAACCTTGCTGACAATCTTTTCATTTGTGGGTTGCTTAGCACTACTAGGTCCATAAGTACAAGTACCAAATTACGAGACTGTATTAGATATATCTATGAATATCTGAGATTATCCTAAGGAATATATTTCATTACTTTACTATAGGGATTCCCATCAATAAATGTCGAAAGTACTTATTGGATGTCCTAATGTCTACTCTCTAGTTTTTGTTCTAATGTACAGTGTCACATTCAGAGCTGTTAGTGCTTTTATTTTTGAAGAGTTTACTAAAAATAACATTTATGAAAAAAGGAGAAGAAGAAGAAGAAGAAGAAGACGGAGGAGGAGGAGGAGGAGGGGGAAGAGAAGGAGAAGCAGCAGAAGTAAAGCAGCAGAGAGAAAGATATGGCGAGGAACTGTGGGGTTGATTAAGATGAAAATAATTAACTGAGGGTGATTAACTTTGAAAGGTGTAAAATAGCCAGAGGGGCTGTAGTGCACGGGAAACAGGAGGTTTAGAAACTGCAACACCTACCTGTGTTGACCCTAGAGTACTTTCCAAATATCAATCATGCTTGATGAAGCATTAAATGTGTTGACCCTAGTGTACTTTCCAAATATTAATCATGCTTGATGATGCATTCAATTGCCTACGTGACGATACGCACGGGTCCTGATTCCGAGGCTACTATTTTAACTTTACGACTATAGAAACCTTTTCCAATACAAATAATGTACGAGAAATGTGTGATGTCATCGTGAGACGGGCCATTTATAGATCCCACAAATGTTGGGGGGACTCTGCTTTACCATTACTAATTATATATAACGAAGACAAAGTTTGGCCATGAACCCATCAAAGCAAGTGTTTATTCTCACCCAATACATATCAATATCAAATAATACATACAAGCAACAATACATGTAAGAATACATATACAGCACAAATGGGTAAAATTAAAAAGGTAAGATTAGAAATTTACAAATAGCATGCATCACTGTGCAGCTCAGGTGCAGGTTGAATAATGGACCAACTGTCCAGGTGGAACAAGTGACCTAATAGTTGTGGGCCGCTGATTGGTCCTCATGATGCAGGTACATTACGTCACAAGTACTTGCTGCGTCAGCCCCAAATATATGTTAACATCGATGGGTTGATTCCACATGTATAATCTAATATGGTTTGTTCAACAAGATTAGACTTTTAATGAATTTGTTACACACCACACGGCGCTGCGTTCTCATATTATTAGAGTTTTTACTTGCCATGTTAATTTTAGTTAGTGCACTAAAAAAAAGATAATAATAATAATAATGGTGATGATGGCGGATGATGATGAAAAATGTACATAATTATAGAGATATTATTAGCTAGGTTGAAGTGCACCTATAGTGAGTTCTTCGCGGAACCTGCTAGCCATCGATTCTGCATCTACCATACGATATTGACCACACACACTCTTCCTTGCTTGTTTTTTTTTGTTTGCTTGGTATATTCCATCTTTTGTCAAAGGTGACACTGATTGATATTGTTTATTTCACCAAGTGGGAATCGGCAGCTTGTTTCAGAACAACCCAGGTCTTCCAATGGTGTACACTAGAAAAGTGTAAAATTTTGTAGTCTATATAAAAATATTTAATGTGTTTTGATATGAATGATAAATACTTATGGTACTTACATGTACTTAATCAACAGAAAGCATTTTGTATCCACTTAATGCTCTAGCTGCATTTCTTTTTATTACGGGAATTATTGACGAGTATAGGGAGATACTCGTTGCATGAATTATCGGGATATGTGACAAGCTTAATCTAAACAGTAGCTGCTAACATATATTCGTAAGTTCATTTAATGGGACGCATCCATTGCCTTTTATTTTCCAGGAGATATTCTTTCGGAAGTCATCTATTGTCCATAAATGTATAAATTTATACGTCTCGTTATTACGGTTGATACACTTCATGTTTGGAGGGAACCAACATCCATCCCTATTTGTGGGTGAAATCGTCAGAAAGGTACAATTCGCCTTCACCAATCCTCTCAAATGACCAAAATTTAAGTAAGACAGAAATAAGGATCATAATACAGTTCAACATAACCGAACAGATTGTCTGAATCAGTGCAATATTGAATGTGTTCAGATATACCTAGTATTTTATCATTTTAAGCCTAATTTAGCCAAATTTGCTCTAGCTGTAGAGCTGCCGATTGTACATTTTCTGGAAATCCCAGAGACCCAAATGATAATGAGTAATTGAAAATATAAATTGAATGATTAATACCGTAGGACTTTCACCGTAATGAAAAGAAGTGAATGGGAAATGTGTATCAAGTTATATAGGAACAACTACAGGCCTTTCATCAAATCCTTCATATGAAATCAGCATCTTTCATTTTGACTCTCTCAAGCGTGCATACACTCTGTCTGAATCTATAGTTGTAATGATTCTCATAACAAATCTATGTTAGTGGTTAGTATGCATGTATGTATAGATTTGATCAAATTGCCCCTTTCAATGTAAGTATAATTAATGGAATGAAAATATAAAACTCGCATTATGCAAGGGAGTAACTTCCATTTTCACTCACGTTTGTATCAAAGTGAAATGTGGCTATTCAATAAATAAATGTGGCGTAACATAAATGGTCTATACAATTAATTGGTCACAACTTTGTATGCACTATATTCTGTAAAGACGGCCTTGTTCCACAGTGCTCCTTAATCAATTCACACAGAGGTGTTGTAAGCAAGGCTTTCATTGGCTTCTGCTCACAGTAAAGGCGTGGCTAGTGCAGCAATCGCCTTTACATTCCCGGAAGGTAGCAAGTCCATATAATCCAGAATGCATTCCAGAGACCAGGGGCTTGTTGCATGCACTAAGGAAAGGAGAATTGTGTGTGAGAAATCCTACATTTTTTCCCTTCACTTCGGAGGGTTGGAATATGCTTTGTGTGTATAGGATACTCCTTCGTTCCTTTCTGCTGGCCAAGGAATACTGAGAAGAACCTTCCTTTCCCTAGCTTATACAACTGCCCCAGATGTTCAATCTAGAAAGAATTCCAGAGTCCAGATATCCAATACAGAAAGCAATAACGATATCTATAAAGAATCTAAGAGTACCTTTTGGTGAACTAGAAAAAATACTATAAGTGTCTATAATATACAGCCTTTGTAGACGATTACAATTCAACAGTGTGTATTCAGGAAACCAGTCTGTGTTGGTATGATATACATATATATGATGCCATACAGAAAGCTGGGGTTAAAGGCCTAGACAACTAAGCCGATTCTCATGTGGACAAAGACCTTTACCTCGATCCTTTTCCTATCTTTATTTAGCTATACATAGCTTGTATTAAGTAGTGATGATTTATACTTTTTTTCGAAATCTGGCATATGTCTGAGAATTGCATCTAATTTGATGTAATGTCATTTTCTTGTAATAAAAACTTGTTCAATAAATCAATTTTAATGCAATAATGAGAAGAAATAAAAGGTGATAGAGTTGAATAGATACGAAGAAAGAAAAAGATCAGTATTCATTATGTGTATAAAGACCTTGGTTTGCTAGGGTTACAGTAAGTATACAGGCTTCAATGAGTAGAAGTTTATTGTAATAAATCAGTGTTCACTTGTTGGTTAATCAAGCTAATCAAGAAATAGATAAGAATGCTGGAAGATAGAGATAGAATAATACACCAATTTAGCCCTAACCCTAATCCTAAACCCTGGCGTGAGTTTTGCCCTAGATAGCTTCTGTCCAGGGTCAGGGAGGTATTAGTAGGCCCGGATACCACCGGATGTACTATCGTCGACTATTTGCTATCAGAAACAGGACTCGGTGTCGCGTGTTTTCCGAGTATCAGTGGTCGTGAAAATTGAGCTAATACGTCTAGCCACGATACAAGATAAACAATTAGCTATGCATCAACGTCATATCACACTATAAAAAAAATAGTATAAAACGTGAGTTATATGTGGTCCCTTCTTACATATTGTATTGCAGGCCAACTACTTCCTGTACGTGTGGTGTTTGCAACTTTGAAAGTTATTCAAAGTCACACTATGTGGGCACTTCTCATGAAATGTCGACAGAGTTCCTTGACCTTTATTTCATTATAATGAGTCATTAAAAAAATAGCTTGTTATCCAACTGGCTCCTGTTTGACTCAATGCTAGATGCATATATGGGCATTGAATGTAGGCAAAAACAGAGGGAATTTATGTAGTATTTATATTTGTTTGGCTCGAAATGGAAGGAAATAATATATAAGTTATGACGGAATACTATTATACCAATGGTATGATGCAATGATACCATAGAAGTAGGGGGTCAATTTTCGATGGTATACATAAATGTGATACCACATGTATACATCATGTATGACAGAATATCATCCAAGGTGGGTCAATTCTCGATGGTATATTATGTACACCGAACTTACAACCACACCAGCATATATATACGTGTACCCACACGTATATACAATATCAGACATGGCAATAAATTATTTGAGAACATTAAGTTTGAAAATAAGAGGGGGTCAATTTTCGATGGGGTGGGTCACTTTTCGATGCCGAAAATCGACCAATGGGTCACTTTTCGATGGGGGTCACTTTTCGTCATGACACCGTCAATATAAAGGTGACGGGAGTTTAGAAGAATGCCTTACAACCTTTTATTCATTTATGACAGATTATTGGCCATAAAAGTTGGCAAATCACCTAGGAGTTCACGCTATGTCAAGTTTACATTGCGATATTTGACCTCTGATCGCTGGCATCTTTGGTTATCCCCGAAAACAATACTCAAGAGTCCAAGAAAGTGTCACCTGCGTTATAATTGTTATTATAATAGTATATGCCTTTGCAACATAACTAAAGGAGCTTGAATATTATTAGGCTAATTTCATAAAACAGTAAAGCAAATTCATTATACGGTATTTGGGTGGCAATAGTCAGTAGACCAACATGACAACAAATTGTTTTTTATCCTGCAAGCCTTCATTAATTACTATTTTGATGTTTATTATATATGGGTCAGAACTTCATATATTATGATGCACAATCGGCAGATCTACACTGATCTCTTCCGATGAATTTCCGATTACACATGGCTCGTTCCATTCTCGATATATCTATACCTTTCCAGAAATGATACATAGCATCTGGTTAGCCCATGAATTATATATATAGTATATAATATATGTGGTTACAGAGCTCCAATTTGGGAGGAAACAGTGAAGCAGTGGCATTGGTGCCAAGGGAGATGGCATGGCCGCTTCCTTCTCATGAATAACGACCACTTCAATTGATGCCGCTAGGACTGTGCAAGTTGATTGTAGATCAACCGTAGAAACTAGAGGGCCCTTCTCGGATCACCACCAATGGTAATTACATTGGTATTGGTCCGAACACATTCATGGTTTTTATTCTTCATCCAATCTCAGTATCCATTGCCAAGTTCGAGCCTAGGGGTAAGCGATGGTGTTATTGAATGTATTCTCTCAGCACTAATAGGAAGGGCTTTGTTGATATTATGATGGATTTGGAGCTTTCTCGAGGATCCCTTACTTTGTTCTTAGGGTTGGCTGGGGATTAGTGCCATTCTCTTTTAGTCTAGGAGATCTGTGTTATGTTTTATGTACTTGAACTGGTTGGCACTGTTGGCAAAGGAACACTTCATGGAAGGATAAGGCCCATGGAAATAATTAAGTGATATTCATAGCTTCGAAATCGTCACATGTTTACCACTCTGCATGTACTCTTGGTAGAAAGCTACATCAAGTTCTGCTCTTATGGAGAATTGGGTCGTCAGAAAATATTAAGCTGAAAAAACATTAAAAACTAGGTTTATCTGAGTATAGTTGGTCTTGCGTTGACTTAAGAAATGTACTTGGTAAAGTTACACTGTATTTTGAACCTTGTTTTACTCGTGTGGTTTTTGAACTGCCGATTTGGAGCACGCCAGTGTCACACGACCTGTTTAGTTTGTGTATGTGTATCTAAAAGACGGATCCAAGAAAAGGCTTCTGGAACAAACACAGAAAAACTAACCATTCAGCAAATGAAAAATAACACCCAAGGAGTAGAGTGGATCTCCTTCTGCGCACCTCGAGAATCCCCCTTTCTATTGGTAGTAATATATAGGTACCGGTACGTACTCTTTGAACCGGGAAACGTTATGCACAAGGGACCTATATATCATCCACCTTGGGGTTTTGAACGCCCACGTAGCTTTGAAAATGCTCTTGGGGCTTCTTTGGGCGGAGAAGTTCCCTATGTGTGTATGTTCGTACAGCAGTTTACCAAAAAGGGGCGGTTTTATTAACTACCATTTGATAACATGCTATAGTAGGCTTATTTTATTTGGGGTGGGAGTGGATTATTTTCATATAATTATTCGTTGAGAATGAGTTGGCAATGGGTCCACCTCAAGTAGTGTTATATTGCAAAGTGTTGAGCGCAATCGGTTTGAAAACCTCTTCTGGATCGAATCCTTGTGATTAAATTAGTTTGAATAAGATCAAAATTAATCACAAGAAACACGTACAAACAGTTCTGCTATTGCTCAAAAGGAATGATTCTCCCTTCTCTATAGTAAAGTGTAAAGAAATTGTTTTTTTTCAGACACCAGTGCGGCTTTAAACCCTTTTCAATTTGCCATCCGTATCCCACCCTTATGTTATTTCCTCTCTCAATCCTGTTTTAATCTCTAGTTCTTCTTCCCTCTCTCTCGCTCTTGTTCTCGCTCTCTCACGCTCTGTCTCACCCTCTCTCGCTCTGGCTCTATGTCCAGAGCCACTCACAAGTAACTCAAATCCCCCCCCCCCACACACACACACACACCTATCCTTTGTGACGACAGCTTACTTATAATCCCTTCCAACAAACTTACAATATAACTGTTATAATATGATGCACCACCCCAAAGAGTAAAGAGGATTGGAGTGATGGCCCACCATTAAAGGGACCATACATACACAATCTGAAGAGACTATAAAAATACATACATGAAGTCACTTCAGATCTGTAATTTATTTTTAGACACTCACGATTGTCCTTCTTCCTAATGCACATACCACTCACACTATATGCTCCCTTCATAGTTTTACCGTTCACAGTTGCTGTGTCTCTCCCTCTCTCTTTCTCTCTCTCCCTCTCTCTCCATCTCTCTCCATCTCAATGGCCTTTGGTTATATAATTCTTCTGCAAATGCGAGTCATTAGAGCTTCATATCTCAGTACGTATTTCACCTACGCTGAAGCGAACTTTGGGCTTCAGCTCTATGTTCCTGAGAACCATTTGGCTATTTTTCAAGACCACTCAACTGTGACGGTAGTCCATCAATGCTGTTCATTGGAGAAAGTGCGCAGTGAAGAGGATTAGCTAGGATTGGAATGATGAATTGAAGCGACCATACACAACCCGAAGAGATTTTTAAAATGCATGTGAAGTCACTTCATATCTGTAATTTTGTTGTCTTCAGTCAGGCTCACACCGCTTGGTTCATCATTCTGACATTACATTACATTGCACACCTTTATTATTTGACACTCTCTTAAGGGCATCATGAACCGTCTATATGGATATGGTGCACACGAAAGCTTTACAAATATAAAAACGGTGCTTATTCGCTTCATCCCATTTCTCTGTATACTTTTTACATTCTACGGTATTTTTTAAAAAAAAAATTCGTGAATGTTAGTGAATTGGGTACCATTCTGTCAATCATCCTGAGTAGCAAGTTCATGTGATACATTTTGAGGTGTTGGTTGAGGATTGGTGTGAGGAGTGTGGACACTTATCTGGGAGGATATCTGGATGCCCATCTCTGTGTGATGTAATTCACGCCAACACTACTAACTTTGCACTTATGCAAGGACTGCTTGATTGACAACCTTCTACCATCTCTGCAGTAAATCCCTGAAGGCCAGTCTGACATCCTATTGGTTGACATTTGTTGTATTCTATTGGCTATCTTGGTTTGATTGACAAGTTGCCACTTAAGGCCACTGTATAGGTTTTGAGAGGAACCCATTTAGAGAGGACCACCCATGACTGAATCTGAGTGATCTACACCTACTACACCCTTTGGGATTTCTGGGTTTCAAGTCTTGGAGACAGACAAGCTCAGAATTGCAAAGACTAAAAGACAATTGTGTATTATTAGATTACAATATGTTGTTTGATGTCTTATGTCTAATTCCCTTGCATTGTACTTTCATGTTTATCCAACTGCCTTTGTAATCAGGGAGCGTGCAACTTTCCTAGTTGTTAATAAACTGAATTTTACTTCCACTCCTGTGTTCTTCTAATACAGACATTCGAGGCATTTCAGATTACAGTACGTCTGATATTCATAATCTAGCCATTGCGCACAAATAGTTGACCGTAGAATTTGTTTCCTTTGGAAACGCACAATATATACATTAACTTAAACTGATTATAAAGTTAAACAGAAAAATAGTTCATTAAATGATTGATTAACTTAATAAACTTATAACTTGTTTAACTTTGACATTATAGGACCTTCGAGCCAACTATCACGAACTTAGCTAACAATCATGTGGCTAATTCTGTCTTCGTTTCTCAGAAAATGCTAGCAGGGCGACTTTAAACATGTTTATTTCACAAAAAATTCGCTGATGCGATACGTTTCACTTTGCCATACAGAAATCATAGCGCTATTTACGCTTCTCTAGATCTACATCAATATAAGATATCGTTCATTAACGTTGTTTTTTTATTTGTTAGATATCGTTTTGGATTCTCAAGTGTTTTAGCTTTGTTAAAAGTCAGACTTGTTGCATGAATTATAATCGATGCATGAAAACGATGGTATCAACTTTCTGCTGCGCGCTACTTAATGCTGATCGGGATTTTCCTTATAGAGCTCTTCAGTTTCAATGCACTCTTCTTATTTCTCAGATGATGGAATGCTTTGAATGTATGAGATTGTTTCCTATCTCTGACAATGTTGTCAACCTGTTGATATGTATGTTCGCTCTTAGCTGTACATACACCCCATTCAACTGACTATTCACGCGTACACAGTAGAAAGGTATAGGGTTGATGGTTCAGCTAGTATGCTAAAACAACTCCTATCTAGTATAACTTGTCTCCATTATTCCCCACTTTACAATCCATTCAGTAATTAATCGCTCTAATTGCGCTGCAAGCTGGGTCGTCGTGCGATTTTCATCAACCAGGAAGGGGCAATTGATTAAGCATTATAGGACCTTCGAGCCAACTATCACGAACTTAGCTAACAATCACGTGGGTAATTCTTTCTTCGTTTCTCAGAAAATGCTAGCAGGGAGATTCTAGATTGGCTATATTATATTCCTTTGTAGCAAAATGTCATCAATTGCTTCCCCAAAAAGGTGCTCTAGAACCAATCATCCTAATGTTGGGATATATTGGAAGGAATGGGATCACGTATCGAACACATAAATCCTAATGATCTCTATTCAACACAGTGCACCCAGCTGTACAAAGGGTACTTACTTTACAAATGAATGGATGAATTATTGTGTATTTATCTATTGGAGACTTGAGAATGAAAACGATTAGGAAAAGTTGAGAAACACATGGTATTGATATGTATGGAATATCTCCGAGCGATATTGCTAGTGAAGATTCAGAAAGTCCCAGTAGACTTAATTTAGCTAATGCATTTGAGAGTGAGGAGGCGAAAAACTCTCTTAAGGCCATCGCACACAGTCAAGATCTCAGATGTACTCGCGATTTCGGTGTTCACAACGGAATTTGTTTAAATTGTGCCCATTTTTCTGCGCATACACTCAAGATTTCAGGGAAAAGTGAGTGAAAACCTGAGATCGTGGGAAATGTGAACACATTTCTCAGAAACTAGTCTGGCCAAGTTTTGGTTTGTTGGTATTGGTAAATCTGCTAAATAGTTCTTTGTTTGTTTGAAATGTATTTCCATGTATTCTGCACATACACATTATAACTTATGAGTCACTATTTTCAGTGAAGGCAGATAATTGATTCTAAAATAGATCATTCAAAATGTTATGAACTAATATTAGTTCACAATATAAATAAAAACATGTTAACTATTAAGAAAAAGTAATGCACTTGTCAATTGCAACCCCCACCCCCCACCCCCACCCCCCCTCCACCCCCCACCCCCCCACCCCCGGGTAGGTAGGGGAATGTCCTTGACCTTTTGGGAAATTTGATGAAATCCCCGACCCCCCAGGGCAAGAAATTTCTGTAAATCCCCGACCCCCCTGGGGCACATTGTTTCAGAAGACATTTTCTTTTAGACAAACTGTTATTGCAAAAATATAAGGGCCATTCTAAGAAAAGTTTTGCAAATGGGGTTTTGGTTGACATAGCTCTGTAGAGCTGAGAAAATATATTTTTCAGTTTTCATTAATCAGATGTGAAATCTAAACATCATGACATACAGTTTGGTACATCTCGAAGGGTTGGCCCAATGTTTTCAATACTTGTATAATTTTATTGAATCATGTGTACTAGCCTGTTGATAGACCATTGTAATTATAAATGCCACATGTTGGAGGGGCGCAGTGGGCTTCCTTTCAGAAGAGGGCGTAGATACACTCTATTGATGAAAAAGTAAAAATAGAATTCCACAAAAATTCAATTTGTTTAGTGGGGGTGGGGGTGGGACAGGGCAGAGGGTGGGGAGCAGTAGGCTTCTTATCATCAAAAGATAGCCTAGATAGACTCCATTGATGAAAAAACAAATTTCTGATTTTTTTTTAGGGGGGGGGGGCAGGCAAATATCTACAGGAGACTTGTGACATAAACCCCCCTCCATTGCCCCCCAACCCCCTCAACCCCCAACCCCCCACATGAGCCCTCCCCACCCCTAAGCCTGGAGACACCATACCCTAACCCCTACCCTAACCCTACCTCCAACACTAAAGGATCTGGATGTAAGTATAGTTCAGACATGACAGTCAGAGAAAGTGGGGTACCCCATGTGTAGAAGAGTCCCCCATCATGTTCAGCATGTTGGGTTGAGGCCTGACACTGTTGAAACACTATATAGGGTGTGCTAATTCCCTGTCAGGTTCAAAGGTGACACTCTTTGTGTGTATAATGGAGGAGGTTTGTTACTTTAGATCTTACCCTAGAGAAGCCCATGCACACTGAAAACCACCAAAACTCTTTTAGGAAACAAGGTATAGAGTGGGCACTGGCGGACATTCCCCCACCCATCCAGTTGATATTGCTGTCAACTAAGGTATAGAGTGGGCACTGGCAGACATTCTCCTACCCATTCAGTTGATATTGCTATTTCAACTAAGGTATAGAGTGGGCACTGGCGGACATTCCCCCACCCCTTTAGTTCATATTGCTGTGAACTAAGGGAAATCTCCGCCTGTGTGGGGGAATGTTTTCTCAGACATTCCCCTACCATTCCCCTACCTACCCGGGGGTGGGGTGGGGGGGTTGCAATTGACAAGTGCATATTTATTTTGCATATACATTATACATGTCGAATCATACAAAAGAGGTGACTTTTGGAACAATTTTGATAGCCCAGAATCGTTTTTATTTCTCATCTTTACTATACTATTAATCTTCCATGTTCAAAATGTTATTCATTAAATTCCTCATAGTTATTGGCAAAGGTATGTGGATTAAGCCGGAAAATAACTATATTATGTGTCATGCTACAAAATGACCAGTGTTCTAGCAGTTGGACTTTAAATTATTCATCTAATATATTTCGTTTAACATTCTATTGTGTTTTATAATGAAAATACTTGACTTGTGACTCATTTTCCTCAGACACATAACATTAGAAGTATTAAAAAATAGTGCCGGCATGTGCAGAAGGAGAAGTGAGCATCATAAAAGTGAACAAATCTTTTTATTACTTAAAAAATGAGTGAAGTTATAGTCGTTCAAAGTTGCCTGCCTGTTAGAATTACTAATATTTTAAAATCCAATGACGAATCGGGAGTATACTGCCCTGATGACCCATTCAATGGATCATCAGGAGGGCACTCCCGATCAGTAGGCCCACAAGTGTTTGGTGCATTCCCCGACTAGTCCCGACTAGGGACCCTAATCAGTCAAGCCAGTCGGCCAAGTGTGTGGCTCCTTTCCATTTCCACTTTGTAACCATTGAGGAATTTTAAATATTAACGTTTGAAAAAAAGCAAAAAATAGTAATTTAATCAATAAAAAAATGATTTACTAGATTTAGAATCAAGTGATTAATATCAATCGATAGAAAATAATGTGCCCTAAAATTGTGTCAGTGCATTATTTTCAGAGCTATAAGCAAAACAGCCAGTGAAATCGTAGACCTGTGTGCCCGCGTCAATCCATATTTTGGATCGACGTGGCACTGCTCCCGATTTGTCGGGTGCATTAATTTAGGAGTCTACCACTAATCATGCACAGACACACACATACAAAATTTGGTGTTCAATTTGGCTGCGAAAAATTGAAATCGTGCGACTTCAATCTTGCCTGAGATCTTGTATGTGTGCCTGAAAATCAGGCCACAATTTGACGCACGACTTGACATGAGTTGCTTTACGACTTGTCGGCTAGGCGGCCGTAGACATACATGCTGAAATGTGATCGTACGACTCATCGTGAGGCCTCGAAATCCTAACTGTCTGCGTTGGCCTTTAGGCCTAGGCCAAAACAAAATAGGCGTGTTTCTGATTTGGGCTAAATCGTGCTCTAAGTTGTTTTCTAAAATGTCACATATTGTCGTAAACGTGTAGGTTTGCCTGAGGCTGTCAAATTTTCAATAACAGAAGAATGTCCTTTTTTATTTTAGAATTAAATAGCATATAGTTTAAATAGATTAAGGATTCTTAGGAACATAAAATCCAGTACTGTGTACCTACAGATCACACCGAAACGGTGCTTTTATTGAACAACCCCTAGAGAAAAACAACAGTGAAAAAATATACCCCCCTCCCCATATGTCCACATCACACAACAGAAGATTAGTGCTAGAACAATTATTTTTCAGAAGCCCTCATTACCCTATATTTATGTTCCCGATTATGGAGACTTCACCATGATAATGATAAACTAATCCTTGGCAAGGACTTGGTTTTCTCTATAAGCAACCCATCATTGCATGGGTCTCATATAATTGATATTGCCCTTGGATCCAGTTTATGTACAACTAGAAATTTTCATTAACTTCCGAAGAGCTCTTCGTCAAGAGCACGTACCTGTAGGTGTTAGATTAGGTCATCCGCCGAAGAGACTTTCAATAACAGCATTATCATTATTTCAGCATTGAGTGCTGTAATCCGACTGTCCTAATGATATGGGTTTAACGTTTCTGGGTATAGGACAAATGAGCAGGGTTCACTGAGGTCCAACACTTATTGGGTTGTAAGAGGCCATTATTTCTGGCGAAGAGACGTTACGGGCTGGATGATGGTGACTTAGGAGCATTGCCCTTTAGCGCTCAATATGCCATTTTTTATTTAACATGCAGATGTTTTTTTGGGCTGTGTTATTTGAAAGCTTTTAGCAAGAATTATAAAGCATAGGGTTCGTGATAGTCGACTATGGGAACAAATAAATGGAAGGACATTAAACATTATACGTAATATATTTGAAAGCAGCACTCCCAGTTAAATCGACCAAAAGTGTTTTTCTTAAATACCTTCTTTCTTTTACACTTCGTGCTTGGAATACTGAAAACGAAGAAAATCTCATTACTTTTGTATATTGTATGATTCTACAGAGGCAGTGTGGGTATAGAATGGATTGATAGCACACTTTGTTAGCGTCTTGATATACATGCATTTTGATAGGCAGTGCCTTTTAAAATTTCCCAACTTTCAAGAAGACAAAGAGAACTATGTTGAAAAGATTGGGATTCTAAAGTACACCGAAAGTGTTTTACGCAAAGAATAACAGGCCTAAAATCCTTAATCTTGCTGACTCTTGGAACGGTCACGAATTTTTTTTACTATTCCAAAGAAAAAGAGAAGAAAAAAAACATTTTTAACGGAAATTACCTGCATGGTAATGTATGTATATATGACCGATTTTCACGAAAAGTAGTCATTTTCACGAAATGCAGTTGAAAAAACGTCAAAAATAGAATTTATTATATATTGCTGATTTTTCTTGTACATATTACGATACCCAGCTGTGATTCTCTGAAGTTCGGCAGCTTAATATGTGATAATTAGTCGTCAGTGGCCTGGCAAAGGTTTCCTCATCTATCCAGTCATAAACTGACACTCTAACTATTAGATTGCATTTCTATTCATTTCTCCTTTGGATTATAAGGTTTGACATGTAAATATTAGTTATTATATGAACGTTATTAGTTGATACATAGAGATGCACACAATTTTACTTTTTATTACCTGTTTTTAGTAGCTTAACAACTGAGCGTGACGTACGGTGATGCGTGATGTACAATGACGTTTTACTGTATCAAACCTAGCCCACAGTCAGGATAATAACCCTAAACATCTTAATATATGCTTATGACTTCACATAACCCCTACTTATGATGAATATCAAAGATAAATTTCTTATTCTTTAGCCTATAAATTTTGAGGATAGATAATTGGCGTGACGTACGATGATGCATTTAACTTCCCCATTCATCAAGCTGGCATTTGAATGATGTGTTAGCTACTTTCCCTAAATATTACTGCAAATCTAACATAGGATTATGAAACTAGGTGAAAAACGCCACTTGATAATGTTTTGGATTTGTATAATACCTTAATATTCATTATTGATATAGGCCCATAAAAATGCGTGACGTACGATGACGCACACATTTCTCATAGGGTTCCCCTCTAGCTAAGAGAGAAATATTGAATTTATAACTATGAAAATGACCAGAATCAACTGCCAAGTACTTAACCTCAATATTTATAGAAGGAACGAATGGACAAAATATTACTATTTTTTGTCATTACAGCTTGAAGTAATAATTTCGTTTAAATATATGAATATTAGTTAAAAAAACACACTAGGTTTTTGCCCATAACTTCCTCAATTCCGATCATAGAGCCACAAAACCAGGGTTCCCATGACAGGTTTTGATGAGATACACCTCGCCAGTGTCATGAAACTTAGGTCCGTCATGATTGTTACCTTGTTATGGCTCAAAAACCCAAATGCCTACCAGTCGTGAAAATCGGTCATATATTGTTTGTACTTTATCGCTTGACAGGTATCATCACCCTGTAATTGAGCAGCTGATCAATACCTCTAATCCAAAGATCTGTTTCGTTATGTGGTAGATTGATATGTGTGAATCCTTCCCTAGTTTGGATGTGCACGAAGACGTTGACTCGCTCAATAGACCCACATGTTTTGAAGAACTCTAGAGCTGTTGTTCGTAAAGCTGCATTCCCAACTTACTTTGATAAAAGATTAAACATTTCAGTTTTGTTCCGTCTTTTTCTACCATCTTAATGTCATTTGACCAAAAGTTTGGACCATTTCACCCTGTTGTCTTCTCTGCAGGGCTTCATAACATTTGTATCTGAGGTAATAACTGAAAATTCAGCTTTAATTGAATTTAAAAAGCAGTAGTGCACCCATAGATCAGATCGTTATACAGAATATCCAGATTATATAATGTATGAATGTAATGTATGTGTGTGTACATGAACATACGGTCATGATCATCTATCATATTTACTTCTATCATGTTTATGATACATTATTATACATAATATTGATAAAATAGATAAATCTCTGTATTACAGCCCATTATCTCAATAACAACAGCTGAGGGCGGTAAGGAGAGAGTGATCCATTTCGTCTAGCCAACACCAAATTCACCATTGTGATTTTGTGGTTGTTCCTAATTGGGCTCCCTCACTTGCATGCTAGTAACAAGCAATCCCATACAAGGTAGTGTCTGCTTTGGGCATGCACCTCACCTTGAGTGAGTAAGTGAGTGAGATTGGTTGCTTTACGCCCTTATCAACACATTGAAGGTTATATCAAGGACTCTGTTTTTCATAGGATTCTTCCCCAACCCCAGTTACCCTTGGTCGTGCCTGTGGCAAACCCTGGGGGATGTTTCCACCGTACATAGCAACATAACATAAGCCCTTAACTGGATTGAAAAATAAAAAAGCTTTGATTTTCGCGTCCCAAAACATTGCAAATTACAATCGCTATCACTTGCAAGACCTCCATTATATGCCCCGTCTACACAGGGGCGAATTCAAAAACTGCTGCGAATCTGGCCCTTGCGATCATTTGCATGTGAAATCGTAGAAATCCTGTGCAAATCGGCGGGGATCTTGTGCGATTTCAGAGATAATGCTCTGCAATTTGATTTTTTAATCCCTACACAAGTGCGATTTCAGCTGCAAACTCATGCGAAATTGCATGTGTAGATTCGCAACAGATGTGCGATTTGGATCACTTCAAATTATAAGAAAATGGAGGGAGAGAAGACCGAAATTTTTTTTTTGGTGTACTTGCGACGATTTAAAAAAAATGTAGAAAAAATCAATGTATAATTACAAAATCTTAACATACTTGACACAATATGTCTGGGCATGTTCTGTGAAAAAATCGTTATGATTCATCAATAATTGGTGATAATACACCTGTTCAAACATACCTGCAATCACCTGCGAATTTCGGATATTTCCGAAATTCGCATGACCTCCTGCGATTAGTCGTGGACAGTAACACAGGTCTACGAATTGTCGTGGCTAGCCCTACACTTATGCGATTGCTTGTATAAGTGTGTGCGATTCCATTTGAAATCGCATCAACTGAGATTTTTCACATGCGATTTGGATTATTTCACCTGCGAACTGGCATATATCTGAAATCGCACATGAATTCGCATGTGTGTGGGGCAATTTTTGCCTCTGCGTTTAGTCGTAGGATTCTGCAAGTGGACGCAGCTGTCCCCACATTGGGGCGATTTAGTTAAATCAATGCGATTTCGTGTGAAGTCGCACGAGTTGCCGCAAGGCCCAATTCGCACCCCAATTCGCCCCTATGTAGACGGGGCATGAGATCATGGTTCACTGGTGATTGTTGAAAAGAGTGTCCAGATGTTCGCTCACTAGCAATCGCTCACTATAGAAATTGCTCACTCTAGCAATCGCTCACTAGCAATCGCTCACTCTAGCTATCGCTCACTAGCAATCACTCGCTATCCATCGCACACTATAGTAATTGCTTGCTGCTAACAAGCGAGCAAATGGAGAAGCCATATTAATGGCGCAAAATAACTCCAAAACAGTCAGATATACTTTCCCCTACCATTATGTTATTACTTTACATTGAGCCCGGAAAACAGCCCACTCATTGACTCAATGTTATATACAGAGTGAACGGGACACAGAAACAGACAGACAGACAGACAGACAGACAGAACGGGGCTTACAATGAATGGCAATCAGGACTGAATTTACCTTTCATGGGATTCACATAATCACCTTGGTTGCAATATGGTCATATTTAATTATTGCTTTGTGTGTGTGGTAGTGCTTCTCATCAGCTGATGTCATGAATGGCTATTTGCTAATTCTCGCTATCCAAGATAGGCTTATCTGGTCATAACAGAGCAATTTCAGGTGGCTTATGATTCATCCAAAACACCTGGATATGTAAATGGAACGACATATATGAGTTGATGGGTTAATAGCTATAATCTTCCTAACACAAGATATGATGGTATATATAATGCGCATTTCTCTCCGATTGCCTAAAACGACCAATCACTCATTATTTATAATGGCAAACTAATCCACACTGCTGTCAAAAACAATGTACTATCCAACTTACTCACATTTCCAGAGAGTCCCATGTTCCCGTAACTCAAATTAGACTGGGTTTACTTGGAAGGGTGGGGGGGGGGGGGGGGGGGGGGGGTGCAATTATACATGTACCTTGAATTAAGGGTTTGCAAGTTTATCGGGACGTTTTTAAAAAGTCGCAGGGCAAGCAAGGACATACTTATTAAACATATATATAAAATGGTACTGTGATCTGTAATTTGAAATGTATACATACGCTCCTCGTACAATTCCCTCAAATATTACATAAATGTTGCATGACATTATATCCGTTCTGTCATGTCATAATACTTGCATAACTACTGGCTATTTTGTTGGCTTTTTGTTTTTTGATTATATAATGGACGATTGTAACCACAACTTTATTAGCCCATATGCCACAAGACCGGTTGGACTAATTGAAAAGCTCCCCCAGCGAAGTCCTAGCTAGTCCTTTTAGAAACAGCCTCATTGGTCATAGTTGCACGTTCCCATTACTCAACTCACTCTGTATGTCAGACTGTATATTTCATCAGTGCCTTGTATATGTCCAGACGCACAGGCGTCATTCTTTAGAGGCCATATAGACGAGGGTCAGTATCAATGATGTGTGAACGCAAGCTTTATAGGGTGGTATACTTTACACCATCGGAAAAGTAAAACCACTGGCTTCATATATTAGACATAGAGAGAGAGTGAGAGAGGCGGGATGTTGGCAGGTGGTGGATGGGGGGGGGGGCAGCTGCAGAATTAGGTAATTCATAATATAGAGACACCCTGGAAATAACTCGATGGTCTCTTTACTCTTTCATGTCATGTCAAAGTCACATCTAAATGTGACCCATGGGAGAGGTGAGAATCTCTTGGATGCTGGTGGCAATGGTGGTTTTGGAATGTGAATGTAAATTGTAATACATTGTAAAGAACTGAAATCTTTAGGCCCAAGATCCGACCTATTTAGCCCTGATCATGGTCGGGGCATGCACGCCACACATGGCCTGGCCAGGAGGGAGGGGGAGATGAACCACTCAGGGCTCACCCCGCCTCCCCCAGCCCGACCTAATTACTGTATCCACTGCTCGGGGTTTATCAAGAGGGGGGAAGGGCTAAGAGGGAGGGGGGCTGGCACGAGCCTTGGGATCTATGAGTAAGGGGTGGGAGGGGGAAGGCTGAGGAGAGGGATCCAACTTGCATGCACTCCATTTATGGTCTCTGCATGGGGAGCAGAGGTCGGCGTGTGGGCAAGGAAGATCCTCTCTCCCTCAACCAATTAGAGGGAAGGGGAAGAGCCAGTGGAATATTTCCTGGGTTTGATTATATGAATAATTCATGATTTTGGAGTATAAAATAAAGTGAAAGACTCGGACCTAGGTACTCGCTGAGTCACCACCGCCTAGGCCGAATCCAGACGAACTACAACCTCGGACTTCTTGTCTCACTTCTTCATCTTACTGAACCTATGGGCTAAAAACCCTTAGACTTCTTTACAACATCCTATGTTCTCCCATGAGTTAGGGATATCCGGGGTTGGCAGTAATAAAGGTGGCCTTCCATTTGTCAGGATGCGGAATGCGGATGCGGATTGCGGATGCGGAATTCGGATCCGGAATGCGGAAATTGTCCATCTATATATGCGGAAAACAGAGTGCGGTTATGATTGAAAACTATATTTATGATCAGGAGGAATTACTGATACTTATTCTTGTTTTTAATAAAGAATTGAAAAAGAGAAGAGGGGAATCAGAGAATATCAATATTCTAATAAAGAGACTGATATCTTCACTACAGCTTCATGTAGGCCTACATTCATTACTGTAATGAAGTTGTTTATAATGAAGTTATTTATAAGGAAGTTATTTATAAAGTTATATAATGAAGTTATTTGTATAGAGGCTTATATTGCCTAATGGTAATTTATTTCCAATTCCAATGTTAACACATCTTTACCTGTTATTTATTGCATCTGTGATTCTTTTGGTTAATTATTTACTTTGTCATACTCTATTGAAAGGCATGTCCATGGAATGTTTGGGAGTTAGGAATGGTCACGAGTTCCGATAAGGAAACAATAGATGTGTTCCTTATCTGGTCACACATCGTGTTGCGTGACATGGGTTTCATGTTTTGTAAGCTTTATGTAAGTAAAAATGAGTCTTTGACCATGACGTAGACACTTGTGGTCATTGTCCACCTTCGAGATGGACCAATCATAAATTGGCCTTGACCATCAGGCGATGATCACAAGGTAGCTCTACTAGCAATTAGGTGTAATCTACAGACAAAAGAGACTACTTAGAGGCCTCAGACAACCATCGAACAACGACCTCTTAACGACCTCTTTACATTACAGCATAACATTATTTAATAGAATATGATACCCTGCTCTTTTGGAATATTAGCAATGGTTCTTATACATGTATATAACCATAGACTGCTTTACACATTGAACATGTTTAGTGGTCCTAATGGGATTCATTCTACTATTAACTATTCTCTACTTTTAACTATGTTCAAATCGGACTATCATTTCAAAAGTTTTTACTAAATTATTGAAAGGGGGGTCAGGCCCTTACTACCATAGCCCCCACGGCCTCCTTGGTCGAATGATCGATGTCCACTCGGACCAAAGTTGTTATTCAGACCCTAAGCTTTGCCAAGAACGAAACTTGTGCACGAATTTGAAGTGAAAATCAACTTTTGCATTACTCTATACATGTAGCGGGAGCATTTTCCGTTTCCGCAATGGCACCCAATTCCGCCACCATTTTACGTGTGAATGGATGGGGCCCTTCAAAAATTAATATGAGCCATTTTTTCCGCAGCCGCATCTGCAGCCGCACCCGAACAAATGGAAAGCCACCTTAGTAGACTCACAAACGAGTGATGCGGTCCCATGAAGATAACAGAGCAGGAAAACGGAAAACCCCCAATAGGGATGGCGTACGTCAATCGGCTTTAACAGGGGAAGCATAGAAATGGGTGTTAATGAAAACCACAGCAGCCTTACGAGTTAGAAAAAAAGTAGAAAAGAGGAAAAATAATATATCCAATGGTTTCCATTTCCTGAAAGCTCCCGACCGACTTTTGTTCCTTTCTGGAAGCAAGCTATAGTCTTAAAGCTGTAATTTTCATTTAACATATATATATCCATATCGATTAATATCAGTTAACATACATTTTCTACATTTTTTCCTTACCCATCTAAAAGTCATTTCACCCGGTAGTTGTTTTTTTCTGCAGGGCTACATTAAAGTCCACATTTATATTTTAGTGGTCCGCCGAAATACTGCGGTGGATTCACTTATTATCACTCACTAGCGCTTGTTTTCTTTTGTCCGATCCGACCTCAAATTCTTGTATAGACATTAAGAGCAGCAACATATTGATAACTTCAGTCCTATAGGTCAAGCAATGACTGAATCTGGTAAGATCCTTTTTGTCATAATAGCTGAGAAAGCAGCTTTAATGTATTGTGTCGCGGTTTTATGCTCATTCCTTCGAGACTTCCATATTTCATATTTACTTTGAGATGAATGAAGACAGAAGGCAAATCATCCCAGTCATTCAACTGACGGTCTACTGTGAAATATGAATCACAATAAAAGGGACGTACGTTTGTCATTGTGTGATCAGTTTTCTGCCTTATCCTATCTCACTCACTGGTAATCTGAATTTCACCGTATGACATGTTATGAATGAAACACCTGCCTTCCACTTGGTAAAGGAGAAATAGATTCTCGATTTGCGTGTCTGCTGAATCTTTTGTGTTTAGGATATCGAATTAATATGTTACTGATCAGTATAAAGTAAGTGTCGTTTTATTCAAGGAAGTAGGCGAATTCGCATCCCTGACAATATATTTATATATTACATAAGTTGCATGTGCACTTGCATTAGAGATTGTGAATGGATGTAGTATTAAACTAGAGTTTATCAAGCTGATTATACAAAGTTTGGGGCTACTGTTTATATGTACAGAGATGTAAACAAAACAGAGAAACAGAATTGATTTATTCGGGATAAAAGGCTGAAGTTTTAGTCGTTGGCATTTGATGATGGCTGGGATGGAAATGTGGGAATGTGGGATTCAATTATCTTGAGTAATATTTTTACGAGGGATGCCACAAAATTACGAAAGATTGTTTTGAATCGGGGATTTTAGGAACATGGTTCAGCATAGAGAACTTAAATTGGAGTGGGTCGGAATTGGATCGATCAGAATTGGTTTCTCATATTATGAACGAACCTAGGATTGCCTAAGATAATTTCCTGTAGTAAATTGGAAATTTAGGGAATTTGAAATATCTGTCATATTCAAATAATGGATAAAGGGCCATTTATCCATTATTTTGCGGTCATTTTTTTCAGTTTCGATTCAATTGACATAACCAACCTAATCATGTGAGCGGCAGTTTGGAGTCAAAAATCAGCTGATGATTTATGTCATACCGTCTGATGCCAAGATTTACCAATAAAGGAAAGGGTTCTTTCCCTTTATTTTCTTATTCTCAGAAATGCGGCGATATCTCAAGCGGCATATTTCAATTATTCTGATATTTTTTCACTTGGAAATTTTTTTGATCATCGCCCATCGAAATCCCCCCATCCCCCCCCCCCCACACACACACACAAAATCAGAATTATTGGACAATCTTTTGTCATTAAAATTCATGATTACCTTTTAATAATATTTCTTGGACGAATGCCTGACATGATGCGTGTGTCCATGCATGCAAAGGAAATTAGAGTTTTTCCATATGGCGATTTCCTTTCGCTAATTGGCGCATCTAGTGCTCAAAAACCTTGCCTAATTATATATATATAATTTAAAATATATATAAAAATTAAGTGATTTCTTATACTAGGTTTGACCACAGTGAGCAGAATGAGGTGAATAATGGTGTCCATATAACCGGTATAAATAGCTCCGCCATTATTATGACTGACCAATGAGCGACGTTAGTGGGAGTTCCTGGCATTACAGTACGTGGGGCCTGTTGCATAAGAAATCCTTACTTAAGATACTTTTCCTCGCTACTATTTCTTGCTAAAAAAAGCAGCTGGTAAGGAACTTTCAAGGAGAAGGAATTTGCTATACAGACTTTGTATTCCTACATAAGAAATTTCCTAGTTAAGCAAGGGAAAATAGCAAGGCTGTTATTATATCCAGTTTGGTCCCAGAGAGCCGTACGGGTTGAGTGGTACCAGACTGGATATAATAACAGCCTGGAATATAAGGTGTTCACCAGGCTCGTTAGTAGACAAATTTGGGTAGATAGCTTTCAGATGTCTTTGAAACAACTCAAATACTAAGTATTTAGCAGAAGCGACCAATTCTAACAGGAGTTCCATCAAGGAAATGGCCACTTCTACCCTGTCGGTTCTCCTGACCTTGAACTTGACATGACTTGACCTAGTGACACTTGCAGCTGAATCTATGGTTATTTCAAACAATTCAATCAAAATGGACAAATTATTTTACCTGTTAGATTTCATTCATAGAAATAATAACTTCATAGCCTTTTAGCATGTTATTAGCCACTAGAAATTGCCATTCCTTCACTATTATACCTCTTTTACTCACTAGGGGGACTAATTCCAGAAGGACCAGTAATAGAAAATTAAGAACTAAATGTCATTTTACTGTAGTCTTGGATAATACTGTGCATTCCATAGAGGTGTCATTATTTGCATGTATCTTTGGCATAGCTGATAGCATTATTCTTTAAGTCTGCAAAATTAGTGTGATCTGTTATTTAGAGGTCATGGCTTATAACACCAGTTTGCCCTTATACCTTGAAGTTGTTGGTCATCTCTGTCCCTTTTCCAAATTGGCTATACTTCCAGCCTACTATAGTTACTACATCATTACTTGGTTCTGGAAGGCAGAGCAGGCTGTGTGGTGGAGTCTCAGACAGTCCTCATCTCAAAGATGAGAACTTGTTGGTGACAGGCCACTCCTGGCTGTTCAACCTAAAGGTGATATTGAACACTTCAACATAAGTGTTCTTATATCAGTTTTGGGGGAAGTGATATCGAACACTTCTCACAAAAAGTGTTCTTATATCACTTGTGGTGGAACAGTTAGTTGTGGCACTATCCACCCAATCGTCTACTAAATGTTAATAGTTGATAATGCTAACAATAGACTGACTGATCGAGCTATAAAACAGTGAACAGGTTAATGGCTATCACCATGTAATAACTGTATATATGAGGCTATTTGAACACTAATCCATTGGTTGTAGTTCAAGGTAACAGGTCGAAATATAAGTAGTTGCCTGACATAATAGTCAGTAGTTCGAATGTATATACAAATACAGATACAGGGGGGCGTTTCATAAGTAACGCAGCGCACGTTCATTATGGTAGCGCAACTATGGGTCAGATAGCGATAAGTTGTAACGCGCGTTCGTTATAGTAACGCAACGTTAGGTGACGTCAATTTTGGCCCTTAGCGCGCGCTATGTTAAAATATGTCGTTCTTTATTTTGTAACCACTGTCGTTAGGTCCTATAACGCACGCTGAGTTACTTATAAAACGCCCCCCAGGTTGGCTGCACAGAGATGTGACAACTTTGTCAAGAGACACATTATTCTATTAATCATTAATTCAAGGTAATTCAAGGTAACAGGCGAAATAGATGCAGTGAATTGACATAATAGTCAGTATATATACAATACACAATAGTCAGATTTATATGGGAAATCATTTTGTTCAGGTCAAGTAGATTTTTTAATACAATCCTAGAATAGTTTATAATGCATCCCGAAAAGGCTTCTTGTGCAGAATGTCTGAAGAGGATTAAATCATAATAATAGCGAATAGAATGTATTCCTAATATTAAAGCTACACTCCCAGCTAAATTGACGCAAAAACTTTTTTTTATTGATTTTCTATTTTGATCCCGTGAGAGGTGAAGGACGGGATTTATTGATTTTCTATTTTGTATAGAAAATCGAAGGTTCAAATGAAGAAAATGAGAAAGAAATATATATATTTCCTTGAATTCTTTGAGTTCTTCAGGATTTCATGCCAATTTCTAGAAGCTGTTATGATTTGGTTTTCCACCGCACTCTGGGGCAAATAGGATCAATAGTTGAATTTATTGGCTTCTTCACACGCCTATTTGAGCAGTCATATCCTAACATTTTCAATTTCATTGAGGATTCCCCAATATCTGATAAAATGATACAAGTCAGATTGAAAAAAATGTGGGATTTCGGCGGGTCACCAAAATGAATAAGGACACAATGAGATTTTACGCCAAGAACAACATATAATTTCTAAGTGATTGAGACAACTCAAAACACGAAGGGACACAGATGTTTATATTTGAAGGAGGTTTAATACTTTGGGGCGATCTACGTAATACCCAAATCCTTTAATATTATATATCTTGGTGATCTTAGATGTGTTGGGAATGAATAGACCACAAAAAAAGTACATTTCATTTTGACAGAAAGTATAGCTGAGAATACAGCTTTAAGACGTTGTGTAGTGTGTGATTATTCCACAGGTGTATTGGCTCCCCCTGGCGGCGTGAGAACAACCGCCATTTAAAAAACCCATTAAGAAGAATGCCCCCAAGAAGGAAGCCATCGGAAATTTATGAATTATAGCGACCATTGTTGCATCGTACTGTCGTGGTGTGAGCTAACTTTCGTGCGCACCAAGAAACGTTGCCGCCCCTTGGACATTCGTTCCCGTAATCCAGTAACAAAAGTCTTCTGTGATACTCGCAAAATGTTTCCTGTTTCCTATCGTTACCTAAGGCGTTTAATCATTCGGGCTTTTGTCTGTGGACAGGTCACCCGCATGGTATTTGGCCATTAGTCAATTAGAGGTGAAGGACGGACATTTTTAAACAGCTCTGCGAGAAACAACTTTGAATTATGGAACTTATAATTATTGGTAATTGGGTGAGATACTCTGAAAGTTTCGGATATTTGAATGTGGTGCGGTGGTTGTAGTAAAGTATATGATAAGATAGGACGATACATTATTTTGTCAAGGATGAAGATTACATAAGTGCCCTTAACTTTTATTTAATGCATCTTAAGCGGCGGACACATAGTCACGATTTTGCAAATCGTACGATTTTATGTTCTACGAAAAATCATGGGCTCAGATCATGATGATTTTAGCTTAAATCGGCTTGTTTTTACCAGCACACATTGGATTTGAAGCCCAATTTGGGCTGAGATCGTGAGTCTAGTTCGTACGATTTGGATCACTTCGAATTATATGATGATTTCGAAAAAAAGATTTTGTTATCATGTACTTGTGCCGATTGAGAAAAAAAGGTAGAAAAAATAAATTTATAATCACAAGATTTTAACCTACGTGAGACAATATATCTAGGCATGTCAAACATTCTTTTTGATTCATAAAAAATTAGTGAACTTACAGTTTTTCAATCATCCACGTTTTCCCGCCACTATGAAAAGACGTGGCACCCACCCACGTTTGATTGTGCACCTACCATTGGTGCCTACGACTAATCGTGGGTTGCCACACACATACACACTAATGATCTCAACCCAAATCGTGCATCATAGAAATCGTAGGATCTCAAAATTGGAATCCTGCACTGAAATCGGCCCCAAAATCGCGCATGTGTGCCCCAAAATCAAGCCCCATGATTAGTCGTACGATTTGGAGCACCCCCACAATTTGTGCGCCATTGAAACAAGATCGTACGACGAATCGTAGGTGCCAAATCAGCCTTGAAATCATGAATATGTGCCCACAGCATTACATGGTATACCTGAGGATGAATCGGTGTATGAATATACAAGTCATGCATGTGCAGTACTCCATGCTTAGAATAGCTTCTTGTCAGTTTAGGAAGGAGATATAAAATACAAGAATCCTTTTAAAGGTTAATCCCAAAATATCAGAAACAATGCAGGTTGGCTACTGGCGTTTACCAATAAGCTAGAGAGAATACCAAGATTGTTTAATTAACTCAATCTAAAGCAATATATTTGATTATCGGTAATTTATGTTACCGTTAAATCAAATATATTTCATTAAATTGCGTTAATTTAATACCGTATATCCATTTCAAAGTGGTGTTAGAAAAACATGGGAATGATAAAGTAATTGCTACAGCATTAACTATTAATGGTTGTAATATTGATAGTAAAGAGACAATTAAATCTATCCACTGGGGACAGCGGCCGGTATACTATATGTATACATCGTATAATAATAGAGGTATTAAACACTGCGTGAGGCTTTCAATTTCCACTAAATACTGAGACTGCGAGTAGCTCCTAAATATAAATGAGATGATGAAGATATATCACAGATAAGCTCGGTATATTACTTCTTTTAATTTAAGATGCACGATACCATGCCAACTTACTTCATTCTTTCGTATTTATTCTGTACCATTCGCCTTACAGCTCAATTAAAGAATTGTATTAATTGGAATATGTCTTTTTTCCTTTCCAGATGAAAACAACACGTCATCCATAGTGGAAATGCGATCTAGCTGTCGGAGTACGAATACGAATACGAATACGAATACAAATACAAATACGAGCAAATTCCATAAAAAGCACGTGAAAGTGGTCATGTCAAAACTGCTTTCTAAAAACGTTACGAATAGTAGCTATGTGTGAATGGCTCTGATAAACAGTTACTTATCTCCAAAACGATAAACATACTTGGTATAGGGCTAACAGTATACTTATATAACCGCATAGTTGGCCAGTCATTTCCATTGTACATATGTATATAAATAAAGTATATGTATATATATGTTGAAAATTACCGATGTTGATATGAGTCAGAGCTTTCCAGATTTAAATAGACTTTGAAGAAGTACTTCACCGATGTCCCTCTGAAACATGTCAAGACAAGTGTCTCAATGCAATCCTGGCGCGATACATGTTTAACATGAATATCAATCCTCAATCACAAAGCAAACACTGCTTTGTAAATGCCTTTGCTTGATAAGGAACTTCAATGGTTGCATGTGTCAGCGATGGATAGTGGAGAGACCATAACATTCTGTGCACAATGTACCTAGAAGGAATACCGAAACTGACTCGTATAAACGTTTACAAATTGTATTCGCCCATCGATGGGTCGGCATAGGTTGGAATGCAAATGTGGCATTCAACCTATTCCGAGCTACTTCAGCAGTATCGCCATCAGCGAAATGAGGAAACGGCCGGCCATCGAGCAGTATTACTCAAAGCTCGTGATGAAAAAGATGAGACATTCAAGAATCGTCTATGGATTTCAGGCAATATCAAAACCCAGACCCTGTCTGAACCTTTAATACTGGTCGCATCCTACCTACGATGTAAAATTGTAAAATCATGAACATATCTGTCAACCCTGAAAACCGAGGTTATGTATTAAAAAGGGATATTAATGATTAATGATACAAATTGAAGTAGCTTGGAAAGAATAACCGTACAGAGAAACTAAAGATAGGTAAGATATACGTTCAGTGATGCGGTTGTATACCAACAGTCTTGTGCAATTAAATTGACAGAAACGCATCCTGAAAAGGCTGTATCAAATTTTGATTAGACATTATCTCTGACAATAATATACAATCTATATGTTTCAATAGTAGTTGTCGTAGACATCTGTAGAATGTATTTGTATAAGTGGATACAAAGAGCTGAATCTTTTGTTTACCCCTGTTGTTAATAATAGAACCAGCAGTTATAATTCATGCCTACTGAAGATCACAGTGTTGAAATCAAAGCTCCTGCATGAAATGACAATGTGCTACATCAAATGACAAAGCGATTGCGATTTTTGTTTTATATATTATGTTCATCTTGTTTCAATCGGAGATCCAGAGAGACACCAGGGATTTCCAGATCTTCAGGTACAAAAGGTAACACCATGCAGCATTGATATATAAATGTAAGTTTCTAATAGCCGGTATTATATAATAAAGAAGAGTTAACAATGGTGAGGGTGATTGTTTTACGCATGTTATTTGTGGTTCCTTCGAGGGCTTGTGCGTAGTCAGCTGTATGAAAAATATGAATCAATTGTATACTTTCATATTTTTACTTTCTCATAGTTATTTCTGCCATTGTTAAGGTTTCCGCCTCCATAGGCTGTACAAGCGCAAAAGGTGCCGGAGGGTCGAAGGTGCATGTACTTGGGAAACCATATAGGTTTTACTTTTTATGGGCGCCACCATCTAAGCTTTTTTAAAAGCCTGCGCTCAGAGTATATATTTTTAAAAAAAAGACTGAATTTTACCTGAATTCAGTTTCACTCGCTATATACATCACTGTCAACAAACGCTGTCGCGAGGTAATTAAAACGCCGTTGAATATTCCCCCTCATAATTAACAAATGAGAGATATAGGAAGGGAAAGTATATGCCGATTTATTTTAATGTTAGTTGAGCTGTAAAAGAAATTGGGAGGATATGAACTCATTGAGTGCAAGAATGTGTGAAAAAGTGATTTTAAAATCAAATGAAAATCAATTAGACAAGTAGTGGTGGGTGGCTTCTTGTTATCTACGGACATCATGACGTCGTCTCCTTGGAATTGACGTCAGTAATTGTGCTGTACTCCTAACATGACGATATATGTTCAACGATCTCAGAAAGCATATATATACTGTATAAAGAAAATGAAGAGCAATCAAACAGTATTTCATTATATTTGTATACTTTTAACAACGACTTTCGGGATAGTACTACATACCTTACTCTTCACAAACATATCTATTTTGATTTTCTCCCTTTGGGCAAGTTCAACATTAATTCAGTAGAAAGGAGATCCACTTGAAACAGTGGAATTGGGAAGAAACTATTCGGATTTCATATTCACAATAAAATGTGTCGCTTACCTTTCATTTTGTAAGAGTGTTAGGGAGTTCATGGGAAGCTAAATACAAGGCTATCGCTGTATAGAAAGATCCCATCAGTAGGTTTAATTATTTAACTTCACTGAGAATTAAGATAATCTGTACGTATGCACCAGTGGTTAACTATAACATTATCATAAAGCATGACTGAATCATGAAATGTTAGAAAACTGGTCACCGTTGTTTCTCATTTCGTTACGCTATTAAGGGCTTGTTATCGTGGTTTTTTTTAAACACCAAACTGTTTGATAAAATACAGGCTCAAGAGCTACTCTTATATCTTTGGAGTCATTGTCTCGTTGAATTAATTGTGGCTACAAATAATGATATTTACAGAAGCAACACAATGACAATTACAGATACAACACTATTACAGATAAGATGATTACTACGTTCACTCTAGTAAAAAAATACACACAATAATTATATAATTATGTTCATGTAGCTGATTAGGTGATACTCAGAGCTAAGATTATCATAGCTATAATAATCTTTGCTCAGAGTAACCCTTTTCTTATCTACTCAAAGGTGAACTTAACTTCCTAGTGTGTATTGTTTAACTTGGAGCTGAATGAATATTGTACCTGTTGCAACTTAAGTTATGTGTGGGCTTGAGCAAATTTACTTACGCGGCTAAAAAGACATAAGAGAATGCCTGTAGTTATAACATTGATGCTTTATTTTATTGGTTCAATAAATAGGAATGCTTCGGCTTCTCGCACAAAACAAAGTACAACTACAGCTAAGTAAAACTGAATTTAAGTAAGTAAGTAAGCATACATGTATGAGCAACGTATGAACAACGGTGCCCAGTTGATATTCCTCCTTTCTTGGAATGAAACCATTTTAAGGAATGCCAACTTCAGTCGCGGTGATACATTTTTCACCCAATGGCTGGGTAAATGAAATCATATCATAAATAAATGTATCCAAGGAAAATATTAAATGGTGTAAGAAAGGTGAAGATGACTTTAGGCCATTTATAGTGATTCTACAAGGAAGGGAACATTGAATCTGCTATATTTAGCTCTATGTAATTAGAGTAAGAGGGCCTCACCAGGGACCCGATGCTGTTTTTGTGCTTCGCGAGGCCAGACAAGGATGACATGGCTTTTTTAAAAACATATTTTATTTCGAAAGACAATTCCAAACAAAATGGTACGTTTCATGCTTATGAAAGCATGATGGCTTGATGTTTAAAAACTGATTTTTCGTTTTCTCATGCATATATATATACATGTGATGGGAAACACGATGTAATTGAATCGCTAAATGAAATTTTCCCATGGTGGCATCTTTCAGATGTTTCTTCAATGAGATGATACATTTGTACATTAAAATCTAAATAAAATTCGTTATGCTATCGATTATAACGCTGTGGTCATAGACGGCACAAATTTTGGATTGTCTAAACGTGGAAAAGCGTTATTTTCGATGGATGTTTAAAAATAAGATAACGCCTAACATATCTAACACTGGTATAAAGTTAGTATTTGAATTACAAAACCGTAGGTAATTACTCTATTATTGTCATATCGACACTATAGTATACAATGGCAGGTCCATTCCTAAGTACTCCTCAGAGTGCATGTACTTGGAGGGAGCCAACTATATTCTTCTTGATATCGGGTCGTTTAGCTAACGACAGCACTGTGTAGAATATAGTTTGCCATGAATAATATTTCACAATGTGAAAAGCAATTTTGGAACAATCGGTATTATCTGTATTACTCATCAGAAAGAGAAATCGAGTGGGACTGTTAACATAACTCTATCTAAAAGTTCCATATCCCAACAGAATTGAAAAATCCTTATTGTGACTCTCGACAGATACAGAAGCCATTTGTCATTTCATATTGCTAAAATTGAAAAAATGATTGTATGCTAACTAAGAAAGGGACATGTATAATGTACATAAGTCCTGGAATCAATTATCTCGATGATGCCTATATTTCGCATGTATATATGTGGGTGCACAGTAATAGCTGAAATTATGGTGAAAAAATAATTCATGATAATTATTATATTGATATTGGATGTACGAGTTAGTTAAAGTCCAAGGCGTATGTATGAGTGTTTATCTAAAAATACAAAAAACTTATGGACGAATAAATGTATCTATTTTAATTGGGGTGTTTTCCATTATTGCATAGAGCACAGTTAGTAAAACTGCAAAATTGGTATAGTATAGTATTGACATGAGGATTGAAAAACGATCATTATTTTTCAACAATAATATCAACGACAATATCTAAATAATATGTCATGAAATAATGTGGCTTAACTCTCTTGACATTCCTGGTGACTATCACCAAGAAGGGACCAATAACAAAATATTCAAATTAATGCACAATATCTAATCAGAACGTTAAAGTTGTCTCTCAGGATTTGTATTACGCTATCCCAATGTTATTCCCTCTTTGAAAGCGTATACTTGCATTCCTTTGAATTGCCTAGTAATAGATCCTTTTTACATGGCTCTGCAGGGGCGAATACTTCGATTGCTCCTATTACAGGAATACGAAATGCTCAGGGCTTGTTCCATTAGCTGCAAAAACCTGGTAGTGTAGACGAACGACACAGTCAGCTGGACACCAAAGTGTTAGAGGACTTCTTCCCATGTAGTTTATACGCAAGCGCTTCTCCTCGCCGGAAAGGGTGTCACAGAGCTAAAAGCATCCCCATTAAGGAATCCGATTCTGTATAGATTAGTCATCGGGTGGTGCAATAAAACATGGAACTGTGAAAGACAATACAGGGATTATGCTCCTTGTTATTTATTGAGGACCAATGGCAAACTCATCTATATTATATAGGGAATTTGATGTTCCCAAACCTGAAGTAAATAATCTAGGGATGACTAACATGTTGGGTCTGTTGGAGGATGTCCCACTGTGTTAGATTGTTCTCCATGTTGCTTTATCCATTGATTACCATCGTCATCAGCATAATATAAATTGAAGAACAAATAAAAATGCTGTATTTATTCACGTTAATAACCACTGTAGGCAATAATAATAAAAATAAATACTAATAGCAGATACCCGTTATATTTTATAACATTGGTCCAGTTCTGTAACTGTTTTTATAATGCAGAATACAATTTCAATAAATGATAAATTTATATAGAGGCAATTCACTGCACTTGAATTGCCCACAACTCCATTGCGAACTGTGCACTATTTTTTCTTGTGGCAGCGTTATGGTACATGTACCGCAATTCTGCCATTGTAACCCCGTCGTTATTGCGCCTCCCATACAGCATAAGCACATAATTTAAAAAGAAATATGGTATTAATATAGCAAATAACGCAACTTAAAGATTTCTTTCCTATGTGTTTTTCATAAATACATAATAAACAGCGTTACTTAGTCTATAGAGGTAGGCTCCAACTATTATGAAGCCCGAAGTAAAAGAAAACACGGCACAAAGCTTTAGTCGACTTACTATCAAACGTTTAGGAAAAGACAGGAAAAACAAAAGGTAGAAAAGTATATTTTTCATTGACGTTAGCTATCAATGCAAGCTTTTAAATCCGAGTGTCGCGCTGGACGTCAAGATGAAAAATGGAAATCAATAAGTCTATCTTCCTTCTGAACAGGACACCTTAACAGCCCATAGTTTCTTTCTGAAAAGGTCCTACATGAATTATGTATGACACAGACTACTAGTGAGGGCCTAATCCCATCGCTTCAGTGTTTGCGTTAGATAGGAGGAATTTATATGAAACTACACTTAAGAGTAATTACATTCAGAAGTTAAAGTTACAGTTTGGATGAAAGTTAGACATGTAACTAACATTGCGAGGCCTTGTAAAGGAATCGATAATACTTGATTTCTTTCAATCTCGAATAGCTGCTAGATTCATTCCTGAATAACTTGCGCCTATAGGGAAACTTCTCAAGCAATGGCAGTTACTACGCATCTATAGAACTGAGATTGTTAGGTACAACTTGATTGTGTCAGATGAGAAAAGACCGCCCGAAAAAAAACCTGTTGAATGCCTCCTCCTTTGTCAGCAAGGTATTGTCTGTAATGCAATAGTCACTGTCTTTAGCAAAATGGACAGAAAAAAGGGGGTAATGTGAAACGTATTTGAGTGGCCTCCTGAACACGACTGATGGAAATTAATGTTTATTCATAGAGCTTTTAATTAAACATCACACTTTAAGAAGCTAGTTAAAATCAACTGAACAGCAGGGACTATAGGAGATGGCAGGGGCAGGGGAGAGAGCAGGGGGAGGGCAGGGAGAGAGAGAGAGGGAGGGAGGATCTAGGGCAGAACAAAATTAATATCAGTCTGATCTTTTAAAATCCATGTAATGAAACGAATCTCTCTGGATGGGACTGGGAGGTAAGCCTTTTATATGGCCATACAAGCCCGGTGAGGGACATGGATCAAACGCGGTATTTTTGGAAAAGCTTCTTTGCTCCACCCAGTGAAAGTATCCAATAGGTGCCAAGCAAAAAGATGCGCTATACATCAAGAAGACTCGCGTTTGTATGATGGGGTTATAGTTAGGAGGTCAAAGCCATATCCTGTTAATATAATAGGAAGGAAGGGGAGCTGACTCGATAGGACACTAGTATGTTTGCATTATCCATGTCTTCCCCAGGCAAGCAGATGCATACATGTACAGCAATTGCTTCTAGGGAATTTGAATTTGTATTGTGCCATGATCATGAGTTTTTCGCCAAGGCCATTGTGTTTTAGGCATCCAAATTAGTATTATACATCTTATTGCATCCCCCAAAAGGCAGAATATTGAGAAATTTATTTTACATTCATTACTACTCGTATCCTGATGGCGATTATTCTTTGCATAATTATAAATATGCACAATATAATTGATGTGCTGAAGGCCATAGCAGTAACATTTTCTCCAATAAATTATTCTATATTATTGTCATGACCTTTAAAATTCCAATATACTATGAATGACCCACTGTTGATTGACACAAAATGAAACTCCATTAACCTCGGAAAACTACCAAACTGCACTTTACGAGCACTTTCTGCCAGCTCTTAAGGGATTCAATACTAGATTATTCCGTACTATTGTAACTAAAAGAGGGCTTTAATGCTTGGCTTTATACTGGGGCCCGCTGGAACACGATGACAACATAAAAACATATTTGCAGCCGCTCAGGGATATCCAAAGTCTTTCTTCTGTGGATAGATCGATGAATAGATTGAGACAAGGTATGAGCGGCAATATGATTATTCTCTGTTTCTGGCGAACAGACTGGGCTGTAAAGTTCCATAAAGTAGGATAGGCCATCACCCATAATGCCTGGTTCTGAGCTATGCAATGTAATTGTCGCCATCGTAGCGTATTTGCCACTCGTCCCTGCCCCACTACATATCCCTGAATTGATCCGTGGGGGTGAGTTTGCGTTGCGCTGGATCCTCTTGGTAATAGTTATAGCCCTGAGGACCTGGGGCAATTGGAATGATAAGGAAATGATCTGTGGCCTGTTGTATAAGCTAAGGAAAAGATTTTTGTGGGCATTTCTTCACCTGTGGGAAGGAAACATTCCTTCCTACGTGCCATTTCCGAGCTGGTATAAAACATTTAATAGTATATAATTGGTTCGACTCAATAGTCGAAGAATATATATATATATATATATATATATATATATATATATATATATATATATAGATATGATAGTAAAATCGAGAGGCCAGTTATAGAATTTTATTCAGGGGCCCTTTATGGGCTCAAATCCATCATTCGAGCGTGTAGATCAGTGAAGAACATATATGCAGTACATAGATTTATAGTCTGTTGAGTATATATATTATTTCTGGGTGGTGGGTGGGAAATTCAATGGATCAGGCCGTCAGAAAATGTACAATCGGCTTTTCTACACATTCATTAAATTGGGTCAAACTAGAGAAAAAATAATAGATATTAGGTTTATCTGAGTATGTTTGGTCTTGCGTTGATTTAAGAAATCTCTTTGCTTATAATGTTAAACTGTATTTTGAACCATATTTCTGTCAAGTTGTACACTTTCTGGCCACTTCACCCGACTACGCACAGGGCATTTTATTCTGTGAACCGAAGTAAGGGGGGAAAGTGTAAGAACTCACACACACAACTTTCCTGTCCTTAGGCCTATGTAACTGTCAGAGGATTTGAACTGAAGTCAATTTCACTTTTCAAACTAAACATTTTCATCATTTTGTCTAACACTATCAAATGAACCGAAGGTGAATGACCGTTTTGGGAGGCAGACAAGACGGATGAGACCATTTCCCATGTTCATCGAGGAGTCACCTCGGTTTATGTTGGGATAAAATCTTATTAAAATCTCAAGCCAGGTAAGTAACGAGAAACGTTCTTTGAACTGCCATTTCAATTACTGACTCATAGAAATAATATGATAAGACATTTTGCGGCGCATGCATTACATATGATTATTAAAGGACTGCAAGACAGATGGATTCAAGAAACATTTATCTCAACTAACAGAGATGTTTCTGTAAAGAACTACATTATAAGATAAGATAAGATAAGAGGTTTTTTATTTGCCTTTAAAGGGGTACAAATACAGCAGTAATTGTGAGTTTTTATGAGACAAGACAAATTGGGCGACATACCATTATGAGACTGCCAAGAATTCATTTCTTCCGGCAGTTACCATGAATTCTTCCAAGTAATAGTATAGTAATAGATGAAGATAATAACATCACCTTCAATTAATATTAATACTAACAATAATATAAATATTATTAGGAGATTCATAGTTTAGTTAATCTGTACACGAGCTCTGATTACTGATTAGAGTTCTTTTGAATTGAATTGAATTGAGAAATCTTTTATTTGTCAGTAATATGGCAGCATTTACATTAAAAATGACAAAATGGTCGACAGACTTCTGGGATGGTCCCAGTTCTTCCAGTCGTTCCCATGTTTAGAAAATGAACTAAAGAGGCTAGTAGTATTTATAACATCAATATTAGGTACAGATAAAGTTAACTCCTAGTTAATCAATTACCCCGATGTGCATGATTACATTACTGACCTAGTTTTGACCTGGAAATTTTGACCTGATTTTGACCTGGTGCTTTACTGGTGGAAATCGTAAACGATTTTGAGGGTCAAACCTGATTTTAGAATGCTCTATGGACCCGATTTATAAATACACTTCTAATGCTCTCAGAGATGCACAATTCACCAGGTGATGAAATGCACTTTTGAAGCACTCAACGATGCACTATTGACCAGGCTAGAAAAATCAGTTCTGTTGCACTCAGCAAGAGTTTCATACCTCTGAATCTCAACAGTATTAAGGCTGGTGAATTCTCCACAGAAATATATTCCCCAATATAATGCAAAGAGTGTATATCAAGGTATGTTACCTTGTCTTTGCATGGAAATACATCAATTATTTCATCATTATTTCCATCCTGTTAGCCATCCCCACAGACCACTGTGTATGAATCCTTTTGATTGTTGGTGAGCTTAGAGACTCCCAGATGACTAGGCACAATCATATGTACAGTTATATGGGTGTTTTGATTAGGTTGACTCCCAATATCATACATATACATATAAACTCTAGAAGAATATCACTTATAATATTCATAAGTATTTGTTGGACAATATCAATGGTAAATGAATACCACATTAGTGTATTAGTAGTACTTTTATTGTTAATGAAATTATAAATGCAATGCAGTGACCTGTCACGCCACCTAGTGAGAAGTACCACCACCTGGTGAGAACCAGTCGCACAATAGGGAGCCTATGACAATAAGTACCATGTATTGAGAATGATTGGTTGTATTATATTAAAGCTGCCTAAATTATTCATAGTTGCATAATGTTATAATGAAGTATTTGTAAAAGAAAGAGGAGCTAACCCTGCTCGTAATACTAGACAAGCAAATGCACCCACCTTGGACCCATTTGCTCCCCAAAACGAAAATGATTGTACATTTTGTGTATATCTATGTACTGTCAAAATCTTGGAATATGAATGAATAAATGATTATTTTGGTAACTACTCAATCATATTATATATTCTTTAATATGCACATACTTTATATCTACAGAAAGCTAGAGAAATAAGGAATTCAATCATATGCATCATTATGATCTTACTTTTAGCAGGCATGCGTTACCGCCGTGCGTATTAGTTACGCATATTTGTATTTCATGGCTGTATGAGGGACGTGCCACCAAAATTATAAAAGGATTGATTAAATCAGGGGGAGAATTTGGGAAGGTAATATTTCTATAATATGGAGGTAGCATTACATCGTTTAGTTTAGTGGAGAGGGGTTTCTATGAATGGGTGTCAGAGACTGAGTGTCACTGTCAGAGAATGGAGTGTCAGATATGTGCGACATTAGGTGTGAATGCCATGCAGGTGAGTGAGCAGTGGCAGGTATTATGGACTGTTGCAGATTTGGTTTGAATTATTATTTGTGAAGGAAGTGTTAAGAATGTTTAGGTTATACAGATGAATATATGAGATTCTCAAATAAATACAATATGCTCCATGGACCCTACATAAATGTGGTTCTGATGCTCCCAATGATGTGCTACTGACCAGATGTAAAAAATACAGTTATAATGCACTCAGTGAAGCACTTTCATTGCTATTGCTATGTGAGGGAGAGAGAGGGAATTATTAAGTAAAAGTTATTCCTTCATTCATCACTATTCATACAATTAAACAGGGCATTAAGGTAGAGGCTTGATTTATAAGTGTTTTATTCTTTATAGGGCTTTAACAGTTACATTGAAAAAATGCTGTATTCACCATAAATGTTTTCATATGTTGCCTTATGAAATATAATTATATTTTTTTGACAGAATAAAAGATACTATAATTCACTAATTGTATCAATTCCTCCCGACTGACTTGGAATTCCAATGCATGTAGCCATAGTGCATTGATACCTGATTTATATGCATAAATTTGATACTCATTTTTGGAGTGCATCTGATGATGCACATTGCATCAGGTGCAAAACCAGGTGCAAAACTGCTTTTTTGAGCGGATTGCACTTTTGTGACTGGTCAGTGGCACTTTTACATGCACTGGTGGATTTTCCAATGCACATAGGGACATAATTAACTAGTCGTAAGTAATCTTGCCTTGGGTTGATTGTGAACAATTTATCCCTATTTGTCAAATAGTTTCTGAACCATGAATTTTCATGGTTACAATTACCTATTTTACCTATTTTATGAGTATTTCATGTTTTACCATATCAAATGCCTTTTTGAAATCTAGTAAGACTGCAGTGGTGGCCTTCCCTTCATTAATATTATCACGCTGATAACTTAAGTATGTATGTATTACTATAATGTTTCTTTCCGGATTACACACATAGACAACGATTATACAGTAATTCTACACAGTGCCTCTCTTCTATGAAAGCTATACCTCTTCCAGAGGGGGCCGGCATGGTGAAATGAAATTAAAGAGTAGCCTATAGTAAACTAAGCTAATAAAAAGAAATGGCATGAGCTAGCTATAAGTCGACAAGATGAAGCCAGATACGGACATTTCATTATATATTGGTTCTGGGGTAAACAGGCTTAGTAGTGTCTTAGTGAGGATTTATAGGGCTTGCTGCTGTTTCTATTGCAAAATTAAATTGTCTCTCGGTGTTCGAAATGATATAGGCCTATCCGTTGTTCACTTTAAGTTACTTCCTTTTCCATAGTTGCTATCGGTGTGTATTCCTATCACCTATGGTCTCTGAACAGCTATGATACAATTTGTTTCATATTGGCCACCTGTGTAATTTTGTTGTCTGTTTAGGTGTGGGTGGGTGGGCAAGGGAAGTAACATAGTGACTGTTTCTGTACGGTAGAATTCAAACGACTAGCACGTATAGCTCAGACCAATACGTGGAGGCGATTGGTGATTGGCTACTACATTTATGCATCCTGCCTTCATTCCCCACTCTTCTAATGAACTGACATTATACTGGATGGAATGCCCTGACCAAGAATCCATGAGGCGACTCCAAGGCTCTGAGATGCCTATACAGATCGCCAAAGCAATGTGAAGCTGATGTAGTTGCACTTGCGGACACTCAGTGGATTCCAAATTGGGGATAATGCTTTGGCTACCAGCAATTTTGTTTAATCCCAGCGTCCAGAAATAGAGCGACTTCGGGTGTAAAATATAGCAAGTCGCCCATTTCAGGTGGTATATGACCGTGACATTGTTCACGTAGCCAATCAGAATTAGTTTCATTTCTGGATCTGCTGGAATATCAGCTATAGCTAGGTGGGTTGTCAAAACTCTGATCAGTGGTCAAACTTTCCATATTGGTGTCATTCTATTTTTCTTTCAACGGGAACAGAGTGTCATATTTATTTAAAACAATCCATTATTGTTTCTTTTACTGTCGAGAGGTGGGACATAGCAGTGGGTCTATCTCCCTACAATTGGGAGGATTTCAAGGCCGACTGGATAGGTCATCATATTATATATATATACAAGTATTTTTATTTCTCTTTATACAGTTACATCATGAGTTGTAGAGAAAAAGGTCCTCAAATCAAGCAATCTTGTTCTTCCCATGAGGCCATGGCATATTTCAACATAATATCTTAACATACAATTGAAATTTGTAATTTTGTACTTTAATTGATATAAATACATTTGTTTCTTCACATGAAGATGAGGTTCATCCACCTTGTACTAGTAGACTCAGAGTTATATAATGTTTTACATATTATTTACATGTGAATTGGTATCGACAATCATAAACGTTACTTACTTATGTTCCTTGATTTGTTACATTTCTTTCCATTAATTCAAATGGTATTAAATTATTATTTATATAGGTATGCATTGATAAAACACTCCTATCATTTGATATTGATTCCCATGATCAATAGATTCTTGTTTAATATAACTCAACAGTTTCTCTATCTCAGCATTAACTTATCCCTGTAGATGACATTTAGTATTTACGATTTACCTCCTGATACTCTGTGAGGTCATTTATATTCATAGTCTATACATACAAAAGATAAGGAAGCAATCCATCATTAAATCAATGCCTTAATGGTGGCCCTATTTTGAGAATACGCGATTGTAATATATATAACATTAAAATATAATTTCTAGATTGCGCCGCTTGTTTAGGCATACATTCACTTCATTTCATTTCATTACAGGTTGATGTATATAGTATACTTGAATAAGGCAATCATGGTGTAAACAGAGGCTAATCGGAAAATAATCAGAAAATAATCAGAAAATTTGGACATATCTCCAAAGCCCACCGGATACATCCCTTTATCGCGCATGTCTGGGAATATGATCGAGGGAAACTCTGTGGTTTTCAAATACAGAAATACAAACATATTCCTAGTCATATTGATACTAATAGAATTCGAGGTCTTGATACCTTAAACACAGCCGTGAATACCTCAGAATGGAATGACAGCTCATTGGCAATAGCTTGGGGATCTGTAATTGTAGAACGTTGTAAGGTTTTAAAGCTGCGTGTAATTTCCGTCTACTCATTCCCAACCGTTCCGAAAGCCATTAGAATATTAAAGGGAATACAAAAAAAGAAATTACGATTTCTGCTAAACCTTTGTCTAGGGAAAGTATGCTTTGAAAAAAATAAAAAGCCAATAAAACAAACTGTCACTATATAATATATAGACAAATTCTATAGGGAACTTTTTAAATATATATATTCTTATTTATCCTAACATAATATAATTATCAGTCAAACGAATCACAAAGATAAAGATGGATCTGTCGATAGAGTTTGGTGACTCCCTGTCTTGTTTGTGGGCATATAATTTAAAAATAATAATAAAAGTTTCGAGAAAGAGCAGAGAATTGATGCGGACTGTTTACCTTCAGGAGGTCTGGGATGGGTTCATTTAGAAGGATGGTAATTTGGACTATGTTGATTATTATTCCAGATTGTATACCTAGGGAATACAAGATAATGACTTCTTCTTATTAACATATATTATTAACATTTTACTGTAACGTTTATAATAATTATGGGTTTTACCTACCGGCACATATAAAGCCAATGTCATAATCTCTATCATGTTAAAAATAAAAGGTGGGCAATAGAGTGTACTGTCACTCGTGAATGACAATAGTTAATAGTACTCTTAACGATTTATTCATGGCCCACCTGGAAGATCTGTGTAACAGAAGGTGCCAACCATGTTTCTGTACAACAACAACTATATATATATTATATATAAAAACGAAGAAAGAATAGCAAATAGTTTTGGCTCGATTAGTTATAGTATATAAACAAAGCGTTATATTCAGCAGGAAAGTAATAGTTTTTCACGGCGATCGTGTTGTTAAGGTATGAATGGAAGAATAGCACAGTACTGGGTAGCTAAGTATAATTAGCGATTTTAGTAATGAGATAATATAATTAATGGGTGATAATTAATAGTTAATGAGGTTACACAATGTTACGTAATGTTACATAACAGTGTCGGGCTTTCGAACTTTTCTATGGGGATGCAGACCCACTGAAATGTGTGCTCTGGCATTATAATGAGAATAAGATGTTGCCAAATGAACAAATTAGTTGTTTCCCGTTGTTCTATTCTGCCTCTTTTGAGTGAAACTGGTTTCCGCCATCATTGGCTTGTCACGACTAGAGAAATGGAACACATCTACCCCAAAAGGCTGTTGTGAATAATACCTTAGGTTGTAAATAATTAATACCTTTTGAAGCGCATCTAAACATTTTAAAGGTTGCTTAGGGAGCGATAAAGACTGACATTGGATCCAGTCATGAGCATTGTGGTGTTACATGTATAGATTGAGATAATATATCGATATCAGGATAAAGTTACTGTTTTTGTAGGCCTATAATATGTCATATAGTCCTGCTTTTCCTATATATATTGACGTTTTTACTGATCACGAGAGCCTGAGGAGAGTTATTTTAGGAGAATATTTCATTTTAATTTGTTTAGGTCTTTGGTATGATATAGCCTATATTAAGAATTAGCAATTTTGCAAGAATGCCACTTTAAGATAAATAGTCCATGTACATTAACAGTATTGAATTGTAGACTTAATTACTGTATAGAGGATTTATTAAGAAAGCTAATCAATGATTACTCATGCAAATAGTCCTGAGCTTCCTTAGACTCAGCCCTGTGGGATTTGTGACGACTGCTGTCTAGGTGTTCATATTCATATTGTTCATATTTTGAAGAACTAGATATATAATCAGTTATACTATAGGGAATATTCTGTGCCTCAGACTTTAGAAAAATGAGATACACAGTATCTGCTTCCTCTGGGAGCTCCGCAAACCGTGGTTCACATATTTGTAAATCCTTAAAAGGTTATTTGTGCGACACCTCTCTAAATGTATTATATGTTGCTGTTGCATACATATCAATGACAGAAAAAAGAAGATAACCTATAGTATCAATGCATCAGGAAAATATTAACTTTTATCATCAGATTTTGAAATGTTAAACATGTTTGACTTTTGACTCAAAAGTTAGATAGTGTAGACAGTACTTTGTGGTGTTTCCCCCTCTCCGTCGTCCAATTTGTGTTAATGCCTACTGCGCATGACCGGGGCACCTGTAGGAGAGTCTTGCGCATCAGGAAACCATAATGGATGACCATATATATGTCGCTGACCCGGACCCACGCCTGTCAAAACAAACCCCGGAACAAAACAACAACAAGAAACAAGATGTATCGTTGACGACAACACGTTGATTACAATGTAGGTGAATAATAATCACATTTAATATAATCACATTTTTAGTCTAGTGATACACTTGTATGACTGCGTAGCTTATCAACATAACGGGATACGAAGAAGAAGCTCTTGTGCCATCCGTGTTTACAAAATATGAAAATAAACACCGCGAGATTGACGTTAAAGTTGAGATCTGAGATGTGAGAACCAGATTAGACCAGTGCTAATAGAGAATTGCAATATAATCAGACCTTTAATTAATATATCGGGAATAAACTAAGTCAAGAAGGTTTTAGTGATGCTCTTTTATTATTTAGTAAAATATAAGTAGTTATGTTTGTATTGTGCAAATGCCCTTAATGGTTTTTACATAGCACGTTGCAAGAATAATTATTAATTTAGGATTTCAAGAATTGAATTTCAGGATTTCAAGAATTGAATTTTAGATATCAAGAATTGAATTTTGGATATCCAAAATCAATTTTGGACACTACATTTCAGGCCAACAGCTTCCTATGAAATACAGAATTCCACAGATTTCAAACTTGTTTGTAAACGCTTGCGCCTTTCTACTGTTTATCTATGGTTGCGTCTGTTTGCGTACGTATGACCGTGGAAACAATCTCGTGGAATCCCATGAACAAATTTCTCACATGAAAAAGCGATGGCCAAATAGCGATGAACACTAGCGATGGTCAAATGCCTTTACTAACATAAACCACCGCAAATATTAATGGGAACAAACATAATTTAAAACCTCAGCCCCCTTAATTTTAATTATAACTCGGTTCTTAACCGTCGCTATAGTCTTCTTGATTTGAGTTCGCTGGATATCCTCGCAAACTAGCTGTGAACAAGAGTGGAAGACTATACATGTGATACTCTCCTCACATCATGCCTCATGTGGGAGCCTTTAAGGGTGAAATTGCCAGAAAATGTACAATAAGCCTTCACTAATCCTCTCAAATACCCTAAATTTAAATCAAGATTAAGTTGAAAATACAGTTGAACATAACCAAACAGATTTGTTTAAATTAGCGCAAGACTAAATATGCTCACATGAACCTAATATTTATCATTTATTTAACAGAATTTGATAATTGTGCAGAGCTACCGATTGTAAATTTCTGATGATCTGACCCATGTGAATATGAAAGGGAAGAATGAGCATCCAGTTTACGACTTACTATGCCACAATGACTGAGTTAGTTCTGCTAAGGATTAGTTTAATGGGCGTTTCACTTGTCCTCACAAAGACTTCCGGTTGTTCCCGAGGGGAATTTCTCTCAGGTGTTAGGTAGGTTATCTCTGATATCCCTGACATCTCCAAGGACACGTACATTTCTCTCACTCTTTCCAAATCGTCCATAACATATCAAACAGTATAGATTATTATAAATCGGAATGACCCTAAAGGGTCTCATCCACTAAGCCATGCAATTCTCACTGAATTTAGTGCAAAAGAGTCCTCTGCGGTAAAATCGCATGAGAATTGGCTATTAGTGGACTAGGCTCTTTATACAACATGTATGGGATCCAAATAGGAATTGGTGAAATAATTAGAGAGGCTAAGATTGAATTAAGCTAGACAAGTTAGCTAAATGGGGTTCTGGGATACTAGGGTCTCCAGACCAGAGTGTTAATTGGGTGGCAGAACTAAGCTTGTGTTTATTTTCGGCGAAAATGCTTTTCGCACGGGGCCACGACTCGTGTAGTCGTATAATCGACGATGACGAACTGAAGCATCAGTTGAATCAATTGCTTCCTTTCATGTACCATTAGACATAATGTTCTCTTCTAACATAAAAAAAAAGAACCTATCCAAAGTTTTATCCCTCAGAGCCAGCTTTCCCAACGTACCTACCTTTGCACTACTTTGAGTCATCTTAGAAATGGAAAGAACCTGTCTCTGATGTCGTGAGAGCAATGCATAAAGACATTCAATTTCCTCCGCTTCGGCATGGTACTTTTTCAACAAGCCAAACAGCCGTAAAACTCATTCTCCGTGACATTTGCCCATCAGGTCAAAGATTTCAACACATATCCTGACAGCCCAAAGCCGCATGTGCGTCCCTTTTCATCTTGTTTACTACAACAGTTTATCTTCTTTTCTAGTCTTTTTTATGAGTTTGGGTTCCTTTCATTTCTTTTTTTTTTTTTTTTGTTTTTGCAAATATTTTATTTCCGACATTGACATATATGATGGGCAGGGTAATCGTACATAAAAGGAAAATTCAGGTAGGAAACAACATGCGATTATTTTTTGGCACCATAGATGTGGGTCCGCTAGTTGCGAAACATAAACGCTAGATGGCGATAGTGTTGATTCTTTCGGGTAAAAGCTTTCACCGTTTGTCCTCAGGTGGCAGCACCTTTGGAATTTTCGGGCCTATATATAATGGAACGAGCTATCGAGGTTGGGCCTTGCGGAGAAGGCAAGGGTAGACACCAGTTGGAGGCAATTCTAGTTGTTATTTTAGACTGTCGATTTTTTCTTGTATGTCATCTTTAAGCCTTCTCCACATTGCCTTTTTTTCTCTCTGGGCTACACAAGTTGAAATTGAATAGAGAGTTACATTGCATCTCATTTTGAGCTCGGAAAATACATTTAATACATTTATTTTACCTTGGTCGAACAACCTTTGCCTATGTATTATGGCTTTGACCTGCAGGACAATCCAATTTATAATTTTTACACATTGTTCGTCTCCTTCAAAACCAAACATTATATCTTGAAGAACTACTACCATTCTACCTTTGTTCACAGACACAAGGTTTTTACCTCTTTTGTTTGTATTTAAGTACCCTACTTCATGTATCCATCTCAAAATATTCTGCCATATGTTAGTATTAAGTTTGCATTTGACAAAGAAATGGACGATGTCATCTTTTAGATTACAGTAGTTACACCCTGGAGAGTTGATGATTCTAATATTTTTTAGGTGCACGTTACATGTAATTATTTTATGAAGAATCTTGAATTGAAGTTCTTGCAATCTAGTTTCTGTTGTGGCTATATATGGTAACGAAAAGCATTTTTTCCAGTCCACCTGATCAAATTGGTTATCGTCCATATCTAATAACCTTTGCCACTCATCAAACTTTTCTCTCTCCATCTTCCTTTTTTTAATTAATTCACAATATATATTTTTTGCATTGCAGCTTATGAGGTTTAAGGCGGTACCATTAACATAAAAATCAACGGAGTTTTTTATTTGTACCCCTGCTGTTTCTTTAATGACCCTTAACCATTTTTTGGGTATGGCATTTTTAATCGACATCCTCTCGAAAAAGGAGGGTCTGAACTCGTAGTTAAGACTAATTTCCGTGGTAGACATGAAAGAACCATCCTCTTTTATAAGGTCACCTATGGCAGTAATGCCTTGATCTTCCCAACTCTTATAATATATCATCCGCTTTTTGTCTTTTATAAATCTGTTACACCATAGTCTTTCTTTGAACAACTGAGCAGGCTCTGTAGGCTCGTGCTTGTAATAATGTCTATTCCACAATCTGAATAGATCGGCATAGAATTCGTTCAAAGCATTGGTTGGTTTATATCTAGATAATAGTATATTATCCACTTTTCTACCATGAAAGGCTTCTAGGGACTTGTACCACGTGCTGTTACCTCCATGCATGATTCTTTTCACCCACATTATTCTATTAGCCTCATATATCTCATTTATTAAGCGTAAACCTAATCCTCCATTATCACTTTTCTGGGCCAAAAAGGCCACACCAATTCTATGCGATCCATTTTTCCATACAAAGTTGAGCATTATTTCATTAATTTCTTGTAACACGGCTTTATCAAAGGATATACATGACAGCGAATGTTGAAACAAGGGTAATAAAAACACGTTGCAGACAAGAATTCGTCCCTTCATGGTTAGAGATCTACACTTCCATTGAGCTATAACCTTTCTCACCTTTACTATAATATCGTCGCTATTTATTTTTCTAAGTTCTTTTTCATTTCTTGGGTATAGTAAAGTAACTCCCAAGATTTTCATCGAGCTGACCCACTTAATTTCTTTTACTTTTTCACTTGTTACACTTATTTCTCCTATCAGGAAACCATTAGATTTGGTCTTATTCAGGCAAAGGCCTGAGGCTAGGGAAAAGGATTCTACACATTCAATAGCGCATAATAAGGACTTTTCGTCCTTCACAGAAATTGTAATATCATCCGCAAATTGGGTGATTTTAGTTTGAGAATCCGCAAGATTTATCCCTAGTATATCATTATTTTTCCTAATATTTTCAGCAAGTTTTTCAATAACGATGGTGAACAGAGAGGATGATAGGGGGTCACCCTGTTTCATCCCTCTGTTCACCGAGAACCATTGAGAAGAGAATCCATTGTTCATGAAAGTCGCCTTGGAACCTTTAAAAAGAGTTTCTATCCAACCTATGAATAAATCGCTAATGTTGTGTGCTTCCATTGCTTTCCTTAAAAAGGTCCACTCTATGGAATCGTAGGCTTTGGTAAAATCTAGAGATGCAATAATACCACTCTCTTTTTCGTGTTCAAGATAAGAAATAATGTCATCGATTTTTCGAATAGCGGTTCCAATGAACCTTCCCTTCACAAAGCCAAGTTGGTCCTCATGTATTATGCTTGGGAGAAAGAGATTTAACCTTGAGGCTATTGTTTTTGATATAATTTTATAATCGACATTGAGTAAGGTGATGGGTCTCCAATTTTTTATGTAAGAGGGGTCGTTCCCTTTCTTTGGAATAACACTAATTATGCCACGTTTTTGGTTCTCTGTCATTTCTCCCTCTCCCAAGCATTGATGAAGCATATTCATGAACATGTCATTTATGGTGTACCAAAATTTCTGGAAAAACTCCACAGTAAAACCATCGCAACCAGGTGATTTGTTTTTCTTCATTTGTTTTACAATTTTTTCAACTTCAGGCTCTGTTATTTCTTCACATAATATTCCATTATCAGTCTCATCTAACTGGACAAATTGCTGTCGATTTGTAAACTCGTCCGCCACATTGCGGTTGACACATTTACTAGAATACAGTTCAGAATAGAAATTATGACCTTCCTCGAGTATTTTCTTGGGACAATCGGATAATTTACCCTCGATGTTTAAGGTGTTTATAACTTTTTTTTCTCCTCTGTATTTTTCAAGGGCGCAAAAGAACTTAGAAGGTCTTTCTCCCTCAACTGCCCATTTGGCTTTGGACCTTATTAGGGCTCCTTCTGCCTTATTTAAATCATATTCTCTAGCTTGCTCAAGTAGCTCATTTTTTTCCTGCCGTTCTTCAATGTTAAGCCTTTTTTTTCTGTCGAGAACATTCAATCTGTTATTTCTATCTAGTACACTTTTTCTTCTTTCTTTCGCCATTTGGCTAGATATTGCTATGGCCTCTTCCCTAACTTTTAATTTGAAGAATTCCCACGTTAATTTGGGGTTAAGATTATCATTTACAGCATTTCTACATAACTCTTCAATTTTGGCAATAAAGCGATCATTTTCGAGGAGGGCCGAATTCATTTTCCAATACCCTCGACCCCTACCTTGAGCACCCGTATGAAGCATTATTCTTGTTTCTTTATGATCTGAGTGAGGGGTAGAATTTGTTTCATTTAACTCCACCTTGCTTATCAAATTTTTAGATATAAAAATATAATCTATACGAGATTCCTGCTCATTTCTTTCCCATGTATAAGGGGGGTTACCATTTTCTCTTTCTGCTATTATATCGGACAGGTCTTGTTCGATTACAAAATAAGACAGCTCTTTGCTTACTTTAGAGGTTTTTTTGTTAGACAGATCAACATTAAAGTCACCCATTATTACACACTGGTCATATTTCAATTTATCCATACATTTTGATAGCTCTTTCCACAGGGTTTTTTGGTCTTTGGGGCAGTCTGCTGTTGGCGCGTATACATTCATTATACACATTTTCACTTTTTCACAGGTAATTATTATATACTGCCATCTACTGTCACTGTCCTTACCCTCATTTGTTATTTTATTTTTTAAATCTTTAGATACCAATAGTAATACTCCTCTTGAGGCGGATGTTCCATGCGAATATTTTATTTCGCCTGGCCATTGAGTGTTCCAGATCTTTTCTATGGTAGGTTTGGAATGTGTCTCTTGCAAGGCCACGATCGTATTAGGCCATTGTCTATATTCATCTAATATATGTTTTCTCTTCAAGGAATTATTAAAACCATTTATATTGAGCGAGACTAGCCTTAGGGAAGTTTTGTTGTTATCTGCCCATTTACCTTCCATTTCGAAGGTTGGAAGACGTCTTGTTCATTTTATGACAGGCATATTACTCGGAATCCTCGGCATCTTCCTGCATCAGATCTTTTTCACTTCTGCTTAACTTCTGCCTGACGGCCATCCAGGCTTTGCCCATAATATTTCCTTGTGAGGGCCACAGGGTTGTGTTGAGCACTTCAGGGTTATTTAACCCCATACCAATGCCCCATTCTCTATTGTTGGAAGCTTCCCCGATTTTACGATCTCCTGTTAACCTTAGGAAGTCTCTCACTTGTTCGTGATATTTAGCCTTGGCCTTGCATGCTCTTGTTACTATTTCTAACCTGTGTTGTTCCCATATTTCCACGTTGGCAGTTAGAGCTCCCATGAATTTTTTGCATTCGACTGGGTCTAGGGTTTTGAGGGCCATGGCAGGTTTATCTGGATCTTCTGCTATTTTAGCTCTCCTGTAGAATAAGTATTGCTCCACGTTTTCAAACCTGTGCTGATCGATGGCAAAAGGAGCCCTATAGTGGTTTGAAAGAGGGCTGTTGCAAGTAAAGAATACAACCGTATTCTCATCTTCTCTTTTGCTTAGCTGAGAGAGAAGGAGTTCGGTGGGTACACCTTCTAATTGGTCGTGCCTATATGTCACTCTGTTGATTATTATTCCTCCTCTGATAATTTTATGTTCGAACCCTTTCTTGTCCGCTGCATCTGCGATCATTTTGACTCTGTTGTATCGTTGGCGGAGGATTAACGGTGTGTCTCTTTTGATGCCAAAGCCTCTTTCTTCCTTCTCTGTTACTTCCATTCCCTCTTCTTTTAGGGTGGTCTTTTTCTGTCTGGGTCTTAATTCCCACACTTTGTCCGCATCTAAGGCCGCGAAAAACTCTACTTTAATTGGGGCATCTTGTTTCCAATTGACTCTGTAGGCCTTCTTGTATAACATGTGTTCGAGCCCTAGATTATCTGTCAGTATGTTTGTGACCTTTTCATCCAGTTCTGGTTGTGATTCATTTAGGGTTGTCTTAACCCCAACGAATAATAAGTTGTTTTCTAATTTTTTAGACTCGTTTTGGATGAAGGCCTCATCTTCATTGATTCTTTCTCTTCTGTTTCTGGTATAATCTGTGTCTTTGGTTGTCGCGATTACTTCTTGCATGGCCTTCATGTCCTTTTCGTGGACATTCATTCTTTTTTTTACGTCAGCTATGTCAGTATCTCTTTCTTCATTGTCATCGATAATTTCCTGCCTCAGTTTATCGACTTGTTCTACGGTGTCCTCTTTGACTTCTTTTTTAGCCGTTTTTATTTCCTCTCTCACCACTCCAAACTCTTGGGTATTTTCAGCGATAGCTGCATTTTGAGTGTTTATCGTTGCCTTCATGGAGTTTAGGATTTTTTGTAGTTTATCCATCCTCTTTTCCGCTTTGAGATTACTTTCTTTCTGTTCAGATGCCATTGTGGAGACTATTTTTACGACATCTCCTTCCAGGTCTAACTCTTCATCGGAGTTGTTCTCACTACCACTTTTCTCGTCTGATTCGTCGAGATCCACCTGTTCCTCTTCCATTAGTTCTTCGTTAGGGATTTTTTCCGCAGGTTCAGCTATTTTGTCTTTCTTCTCGGTCGTTTTCACATTTTTATTTTTGGCAGCCGATTTTATTACTCTGTTTCCTTTACTTCCCTCACCCGATTTGTCTCCAGCCATTGTGCTCCTTGTTTGTTTTTTCTTTTTGGTTTCTAATTCCGACCCCTCTTCTGAATCAGTATTTCTCCTTTTCTCTCCCTGGGCCTTACTAGTTGGGGCCGTGCTCATAGCGGGAAAGGTGCGTTGAACCAGGTAGTTACGGTTTCTTACTATAGCGTTACAATGTTATTTTACCTTTACCTGGCTTCCGGTAAGATGGCGGAAGGAGCTTCCGGTTACTTTATTTTGATATTTTGCAACTCGATTTTCAATGTTTTTGCAATTATTATGAATTGTCAAGATTAATCCCGCTGTTCCAGAGTTTAGAGTAACAGTATTTAGGTGTGAAGTTAGTTTTCATTCGTTGCTTTTGCTTACTTTGGTCACGATTCCGGTTTTGATGGCGTCCTCGACTCGGCCTGTGCTAGCTTGTGGCTGGGTCGTTGGTTATCTAGATTAGACGGCCCGTGCTTGACCAGCGGTCAGGAGACCCCGTAGGTATAAACAAAATGGCTAGCCTCCTGGCGAACTGACCTACTTAATTAGCTTGCTGTCACGAGGTTTATGCTGAAGAAGATTGTTAGATTTTATTCTCCTTATTGAACATATATATTTGTTTCCCACTTTGTAACCAGTTGCCGTATTGCTTTTTTCCGTATTTTCCGAAGGTATTAGGCGATTAGCTTCCTCATTCGGTACGGGATGAGATTGGCTAAATGGTCTGTGATCCTTACCCTTTTGGATTATCGGAATTGTTTGTAATGTCTAAAATTCACCTGTTGCATCCTTGGCTAGGTATCATTTGTTACTGTCTTTGTAAGTCCTTTTATAATTCCTTCAGTTTGGGGTTTATCCTTTCTCCAGATAGAGTTTCTAGTGTTCACGATAATCCCTCCAGTGGGCGATAATCCCTCGCGGGTTAAGGTCCGTTGGATTTGAAGCGGCAAAGGCTAAAATTCTTTCTAACACTTTTTTGCTTATTCCGATTCGCTTTTTCTGGCTGTAGGCTGATAATTGTTCGTCTTATACACTTTTCTACAACTTTTTGAGAAGAAATTCTCTTTCCGGACCTGAAAAAAAGGAAAAATTAGTGGAGCACGCTCCGGTACGTCTTGTTCCTTCTAAATCTAGGCGGAAGTCCCCTCCTTTCATTTCTTCAACACGTAGGCGGTGGGCATGGTCCTTTATATGTCAGGGTCGACCAAAGGTAATAGGTTAGGATGCTTTCCTTTTGGGTTTAATTAATATAGCTCTCACGTGTTTTCGAACAATGCTGGGCATTTAAACTATCCTATACATTCACTTTAGCTAAAATTCCCGTCTTATATAGATACATCGATTAAGCATCTTTGCAAAAACTGACGACAGGCTCAGTAGTATACTTTCTGAGACGCCTTTTCCTCACATTCAGACTTTTTAATTGGTGACTATAGAACTAGTAAAAAGGGTGACGAAACATTTGGACAATTAAATTGAGGAAACATTTTCCACTCTTGAGGCAATCGATTACGAGTGTGCCAGCGTTATTCGGGAAATTCTTTGAATTACGCCTCAACCTAAATCACGGCGGGGGCATGAAAGTGTTATTTGATGTTGCAAAGTTTAATAAAGCTGACCTTAAATTGCCTTATTATTGATGAACCTGTCGGAGAGGGGTTTTTTCCTGACACACCACCTCTAGGACATGGCAATTGCGGCTGAGGTGGATAGCAATTGATACCTTGTGGCTCATCAATCAGTACAACATGCTTGCAGGTAGCGACCTCACAGAAAGCCGAGTCAAGGTCGAGGTGAGGGGGTTTTATGATGATCAATTTATAAAAAAAATTCCTCTCATCTTTGTGGCCGCTCTCATGAAGTTAGAATGGAAAGGTCAGGAAATTCTGAATGGACGTCTTGGTCGAAACAACGAGATTATATTAACATAATCTCGTTGGTCGAAATAAGTACTAGCAACGAGATTATATTAACACTAGTAGTAGTAGAATCGTATAAGGGAATAATTCCATAGCATAAAAGTCACCCAATAATGTACTGTATGCATCTCATTGTACCGTGATACCGGAATAAAAATACATACATATAATATAGAAGAAGAAGAAGAAGAAGAAGAAGAAGAAGAAAAAGAAGAAGAAAAAGAAGAAAAGAAGAAGTAATATGAATGCCTAAACAAAGGTATAGTTCCTAGTTTATATAATCCACATCGTCCTGGCTATGGGGTGCTTCATCTTATAGGTTTCTATGATGAATGGCATATTGCATTTTATGTCATTACAACACATTACTACGTCTAGGTCACCTGGAGTGAGTGAGGTAAAGCACAACATTGTGATTGCACAATAAAGCAGAATCTCTCCTTGGCTTTCAGCTTAGCAATAGACAGAGTCGATTAATATTGGAACGCCACACAGGAATATAGCATTCAGAAGCTATCTATGATCTTGCTTAATAGAATGATTCCCAGCCATTCAATAAGTAAAGCCATTTAGGGAAAACATTCAGAGTGACTGGGGTACACAATCGACTATACATAACCAGACATAACAAGTCCAGACAAAGAAGGGCGTTAAAAAGGTGTCATACATTGCATCAAAACATCAGAGCTAAAATACTAAGTGAATTTTTCGTTCTCAGGAATTGTTGCATGAAATAGATTAATTTATTATTCAAATGCCATTTACCTTCGCCCCTAGCCATCGTTCGTTTGGAAAGGCTTTCCAGAATCAATTTCCAGTAACTATATTTGCTTTTGCTTTTATGTTTTCTGATACGTACACTGACTAGCAAGGGCCAATGTTTATCTTTGACAGCACACACTTTGCAACGTCTGCGAAAGAGTTGTGGATTCTTCAACGCGCTTTCCTATTCTTGGGTTGATGCTTTTCCCACAGGACCTGATGGTCTGTACAGGGATGTTTTCCTATTAGCCTGAGGTCACCGACATAAACATGGCTGATACCATTCGTCTTGTCCATGTACAAAGCGAGGTTAAATCCCATTGGAATTGATAGAAAGGGTTTATATGTATATGTACGTATGTGCCATCTTATTTATTGCGTATTTATGCATTATCTTGGCATAATATCATTATTTAATGGTTCGAATAATACTTGGGACCATGGAACAACTTGCCATAAATATTATGCAGTCTTACGTCTTTCCTAGCTGAGTATTGTGTCATACCGATTTAAAACATAAACGTAATAGTTATATATCGATCCACACATTTAACTGAGAACAATAAAACTGAGAACAGAAAAGTGATCTATCTTAAAGGTAGCCTTCACAATAGATAGTTAAAATCGAAGTAAAATATATTTAAAAAATATTTTAAAATGAAAACTTCCCTAAATCTCTAAAATATCTCTCCCTCTTTTTGATCTATCATCCGTTTTCAGCTTCATTAGTATATGTAAAATGTAAAATGAGATGAGTTTCTGTAATAAAAACAATTTGACAACAAAATATGGCTGAAGTACATGCATTATTACGGGAAATATACTGTTAGTAAATAATAGACTTGCCTATCTATATCTGACCTATATCTGACCTTTGGAAGGATTACCTGACTGTACTATTAACCATCATATCTGTAATACACTATTCGCTATAGTTAATGGATTGGGGATATGCCTATCTGTTATGGGAAGGAACCAGAACAGTCTATATGAGTTAATCCTCTCAGGTGAGGTGAGTGTACCTTTGGGGTATGACATGTACTTGGGCTTGCACCTGTATTTGTGTATATCATTAGGGGTTACACCCCTGAGCGCCATTAGAGTCCTACCTAAGTGTGTATGAGCTATTTGGGTTTGTATGCCCAAAGAACCATCTGCGGTTCACTTACCATTTATATCGGTATATGCTATGTAGAGTTACATACCTGCAAGTACAGAAAATGGGGTCTTTGTCCCATATGGCATGTCTTGGTTCCATATGCACCTTAGTCTCATGATTGATGAGGTGCACACTGCAAGGAGTGACTACCTCTCATAGAAAAGAGTTGGATTCAGTTTGGGTTGTGCTCAGCATGAGTGCACATCACTACACGCTCTCTGTTGGACTACCACTTCTTTGTACCTTACTTTGTACATGTTCATCTTGGAATAAATACCAGCTACTTGCCTGCGCCAGAGTCTTCACTTAACATCAGAGTTAATCAGTAATTAATGGGTAGATAATCGCTATGAGTTTGACCTACTTAAACGCTACCACATATCTGGGAACAGAGATTAACGGATTATCCCAATCAATTACTGAGACAACTTATAAAGCAAACAATATATACAATCACACAATCATATATTGTAAGAGCAACTACAAGCATGCCATAAATCATAATATTCAGTGAAACAAAGTTGTAATGGCGATGCATAAAAACAACTGTGAAATGGCTAAATGCATTTTGTCACATGCTTATAAAATGGCGGCCACATTTGAATAAAACAATACAGAAAATCATACCGCTTTAAGATTATCATTTTTTTAAAACACCAAACTCATTTCAACCCCATTTGCGTGTCCACGTGATTATGTTATTGTCACGCAATCAGTAACATCATCAATTTCATGGGAATTAAAATCTGTGATGAATGCGAAGCTTGTGGTAAAAAAGACCCCATTGTTCACTTCTTTTACAGATGTAAAAGTGTTTCCGTGTTCTTGAACCAAGTTAAGAGATGAAAAGTTATTTATATCCTCGGGAAAAACATCTATCAAATTCAGATAGCCTCAGTGAAGCATGATTTATATTAAGATTTGTTAGAAAACAACCAACCTTTCAAAAACTCAACTTTGTATCAATGCTGCACTTAGCTTCATTCATTTGTATTTAGAGAACCCGCCCGAATCCTTTCCTATGATGACTTCACTTATTATTGCTCACCGGCGGCTGTTTCAGCTTGATTGATTCTACTTCAAATTCGTGTATAAACAGCAGCAGAATATTGATAAAATCAGTCCTACAAGTCATTATGCATAAATTTGATACGATTACCTTTGTCATAATAGCTCAGCTGCTGAGAATGCGGCTTTAAACCCTTGTAGTTGACATCTGTGTCCGCATACATCCAGACGATTAAACACAGGTAAATTTCGTTTCAGTGATCGCTGTTAGCTAGTAATAATACGTAGGAAAGTGGTAAGAAATAACATACATGCATATAAAAGAGATGGTACGTTTGATCGATGGGGTGAGCTTGTGAATTATTTTGGTTAAAATATTATACAATTACGATACGAACGTAGGACATTTTTAAAAAAAGGTTTCTGAACGATTTTGGGTAATATAAGTATCTCTTATGAACATAGTAATAGTCTAGAATATCTAGGTGGGGAACATACCCAAAATTGCAAAACGAACCGCACAAAATGGCCGTCATTGAAACTTTGAAACACCATAAATCGATCAGGATAAAATCAACATATATACAAGTGTGAATTCATTGTTTAATGTTTTCATGCAGGCATGGGAAATGCAAGCAAATGAAACAAAGTCAATAATAATCAATATTTAGCAAGCTAGTGTACTGACACAGACAAAAAAAGTGGGAAAAGCTGTCTTGCAAATGTATCCTGTGAAAAAGAAAATATCTATGCATTAGGACACCAGAAAACATGTCTGTAATCCAAATTGTTATACATACCTTTTGAAGAGTTTTGATAAGTATTACTGTGATACCTGAAATAAAAACTATACTGCAGGAAATAATTAATTTGCACTCCGCAAAAGGCATCTCACATGTCGTCCTGACATGTTCACCTGTGATGTTTAAATCTCGTGGCGATGGATACAAAATGTTTTCCTCCTTTGCATGTACAAGGTCCGTAAGAGAAAGCATTAGCAATTATCTGATTGAAACTAGTGACAATTACCAAATATGTTATACCTTGTATTTTAGACACAAGCTATATTTTATATCTGTAGAAGTAGAAGACATTGCCTCCAGTGGTCACATGACACTTGCGGTCAAACAAAATGGCCTCAAAAAACAAAATGTGTCTAAAAGGGATTAGGGTCATATCGTCGGCGGGGTTCACTCTACAGAAATGTGTAGATAGGATCGCAATGTTTATCAAATATATTCGCTCCTGCACCTGGAGTCGTCAAATGAGGTATACTTTTTACTGATCATTTCCACTCATGTCTGTTTACAATAAACCATTTTGCTATGGTTCGGTCATTCAGGAGTTGTATCATCTCTCTCACATCAGGGAGGGCCACCAATATACGTGATAATTATTTCTCTTTAAGGATCTTATTATCAGATGGCAAACGATGGACACAGGAATAATGCATTATTCTCTCCCATGACTTTGATTAATACAGTACTCATGGGATTGCTACATGATACCAATTCTCAAATGATAAAAGCCTCCATTTTTCCAGGCACCTGCCACCGCCAATCGTCAAGCCCTTGCATTGTTCCTTGAAGAAAGATTTCCAGCAGGGGTAGCGAGCAAATAAAGGGATATATCAGCAAAAGATCTATATAATAAGATAGTATTCTACCTCAGGAGTTAATGGAAGACCAGTTATGGAGCTGAACTAAACAGTATGATACACTAATGGTATAAAAACCCAAACAGGACGAGCAGCAAGGGTATCACACAATGCTATAATGTTATGGGCCTCCACGCTACTTGTTGAACTACATGGCAACGACATATATCCTAACAAATCCATAATTACCGATATTTTGCTGAATACTCTTATATTCCGTGCCACTGCACATGTTCACACAATGTCATGATCTTTAAATGGAAATTGTCAATAAAAGATTTGTGAGGGCGAACAATTAAAGTCTATAATTTTGTGAAGCAAAGACTGGAAAATGTGATTACTCCACATAATTATGTACCGGTATGTATGCATTCCTGCATAATCAAATTGCCGACCGTTATTTATTCAACATCCGACAGTTCAATAGTTACCGTACACAGACGTTTCTCTTATTCATTAATTCATTCAATTTCAATCCCAAAGGAAGAAAGAATAAGAGTAAGAGTAACCTTGAGTAAGATAAGATAATCTTACACATTGCTGATTGCCAGTAAACAAATCTTTAAGACATCATTAATAAGAAAGAAAAGCAAGGGCGTAATCTCCATGAAAGGCAAGATTCCCGTTTCATAATCTGACATTTCAGAATGTGATGTTAGTGTAATCGGTGGGATCGGAGTTTGCGTATTCGAAAGGTTTTCCTTGTAAATACATCGTGTTCAAAGTTATTGCCGGGACAAAAGTATTCTCATCTTTTCAGACATTTTTACAAGGCTGTAGTTATTCCTTTTGCCAAGAAATCTGATCCTCCATTATGTACTAAGAATGTTGGAATTACGATTTTTTTTTTATTTTTAAATCTTTTGACTTTGATCGTTCTCAATTTTCTTTTATTAATTTCCCAAGAAAAAAATGCCCATGAGTGAGCTTTACAAGTTGGCAAACCTTGATTTGCCAAGGATTTGCGACGCGTGCGATTCCAGGGCAAACTTCCTGCTTGCAATGGCTCCCATGATCATCTTGCAAGTACTTCCAAGACCTTTGCGTTGACCTTATTCATGATTCACCAACACCACCAAATTGAAAGGGAAGGCGCGCTTCCCAAGACCCATCGCCTATATGAATCGACTGTGAATGGAGTCATGCAATGCTAAACCCTCTTCACACGTTTCTAGTTTTGGCGGAATATTCCAAATCTAGATCGTGATAAGTCAAAATATATCTTCTGTTTTCATGAAGTTTCCATGATTGGTTGATCTATCCATGCGTATCAAATTATATCGAAGATGCGAGGCCCCTCTCAGTGGTTTCTTGTGTTTGAAGACCAGGCTGTCTCCGTTGCATGCTTGCTCTCTGCTTGCGGGCAATTTGACATGGAGGGGCTGGTGATGACCGTTTGGTGTATAATCCCGAGGTAAAACCGAGGGATTATGCACGAACAATGCACCGGCTGGCCCGAAATATTAATCATTTTGCTCACTGTCTTAGGTGGTTATAGCTCCTAGACTTTCAAGGCAGTGATTAAATGAAACTGGTTACGAAAGAAGAAAGAGATTTGTCTCACTATCTTCACAGCTACAGGCCTTTTAATCTGGCCTAGCTATTGTCTTTTAATTATGATTTATCATATTATCTGTCTTAAAGTTGAGTTTATTCATCCTGCATTGCTTGAACTAAAAAAATATAAAAAAAAAGTATATCATTTACATTTGTCCGTCAATTCTAAATCAGTGTATTTCTGCCATAGTTTTTACATTCTTCTCTAAATGTAGATAGGGATGATTTGGGGTGCATGAACGTACAGGATAGCTCACTAACCTTTCGTATATATAAAAAGAAGAATTATATATTCTTTTTTTATTATTGAGATCACATACAAAGACACAAGGGATTCCTATTTTCTGGTCTTTGTTTAAATAATATAACTCACAGATTGGTTTACTTAGGGAAGTCTTAGATACAACGGAAATTCAGAAGAGAAAAGAGACAGTAAAGAAAGGTTAGAACGAAGAAGGTGATTCCAAGTTATGAGAGCAGGTGAGACGGATGAGTGAGATTATTGATGGGCGGAGTTGCTGCTACAACTGACACAATAGCTGCTGAGGCACTTGCACTGCTGGCTAAGTAGCTAGTTAAAACTTTGCATGATATAAGATAGGTATATATACTTAAACTTGTATTTTGCTCTCAGTATCGACAGTATCGACTGTTAGCATTTCTATAGTTTCAGCTCTGTTAGTATAGACCTCTACTATCAGGTGGCGGCTGGGAGACCTGGATGTTATCCAGAAGCTAGGTCACCCATTTGTCTAATTTCCTTATGCATAACCCTAGACGAATAAAGTATTTTTCAATTCATTCAAACTCCGCTTCCAAATACCGATAGAAATCGCCTAAGAAATCATTTCAAGAGTCAAGGGCCAAAATCTGAGGTTCAGAGTTATCTATCCAAATGGTTTTCGTTTCTTCATTAAGCCCAAGATGACATATCATTCCCTAAATGTACTAGCTATAGAGACCTCCCTTGGGTCGTCATCCCATTTTCTAGGGATCTATCCGGGATGCAATCATATTGGTCTTCGATTCCTCTTTCGTACTATACATGGTCAAATCTCTACCCCTGCAGTAGTATTCACGTGGATCAATATTAATGGGTCATGTAGAAATGAGGGAGATATCGGACCATGTAAGGATTTATGAAGAGCAAGCTGAGAGTTTCGCTGTTATACTTTGCCTCATTTTGTACCGGTTTTAACCACATGAGAATATGGAAATAATGCATGAACATTTTTATATTTTGTTTTTGTTTTTAAATATTTCATTCAGAGATATAGCAGAGAAGCCAAATGGTGCACTCACCTCACCTCATCTCATTAACCACAGCTGTTACAAAAATTTCATACATATACCATCCTCCATATTCTTTCTGTTAAATGTCAAGGATAGTGCACTTGTTATATTTTTACCTCCAACAAGGGGTAACCAATATCCAAGTCTTCATATATCACATTTAACACAATATCTCTCATCTCTTTAACATACAAACTCAAAGGATATCAAGGCTAGACTCCATTAATATAATCTTCTAACAAAACCATAACATCATTTGCCTGCAAGACCAAGCCCTATACATATCAATTATGTGTATAAACATTGGTTCTTTACCTATATAGCCTCCCTCCAATAACCACCTTGAACTCACCTATATAACCACTTTGGCAATCAACAGGAACCATCCTCCCACCTATAAACATAACCCAATTACCTCTAGCTTCACCCATTTAAACCGTAGGCATATATGGGGACCAGGTGATAAAAATGCTCTCAGTGTGGTTACTTAAGGGCAAAAGTTGTGAATTTTGTTGCAGAAGCACCAAATTTGGTATAGAGGTAGTTTTTGTATTCCCTATTATATTGGAAGGGTCCACATTCTGTAATATGAAATCGTTGCCATGGGAACCGATTTTGAGATTGAAAATGAACATTTTTTTTTAAAATAGCTGATCTGTGCAACGGATTCTCGTATAGGTTTGCCAAAGAACGAACACGATTGGGAAAGATTAAGGAACGAGCAAGGTATTGATACACTGTACGAACAAACAGCAAACAATAGGCTACGAGAAATGTTGTGCAACAAAGCCCTGTACTCTTTGAGGGATATTCTGTGTCTTGTTAATGATTTGTTTTCTTTTGTTTTGATACCAGATATCCCCACATAGCCTGAATAAGTAGACTCGATAATAATAATAATAATAAATGGGTGATGATTAATAATTAATATAAACATAATGAGGTTATGCAATGATATGATTTTCTTTCGATGTAAAATGCTTTCTTCTATAGCTTTGCTTGGCAATTAGAACTATCACGCATGTGAATATTGTCCAATAAAATGTATAAAAAAAAAAAATGTCACCTAATGTCTCATAACAGTTAGCAACAGAGAAAGCAACAACCCCAATTCCCAGGGCAGGAGCCAAGGGAGATGGAGAGATATTCATGATCAATATGGCACCACGTTCGATCAGTATCGGATTCAGTTTCAATCCAGCTCATCTTTGATATATCACAGGGTTCTCTTAGCAACTACCTCTATAACCTTTTAGCCCTGCTGGTGACAACTATGCCATGTACTTGGAAGGAAAACATTTCTAATAATATATATAGCTAAAGATAGGTCCAGATATATACCAAACTTTGGAGTAAGGTCTCTGACAAAAATTCAATATTGACTCCATGGAGTCCATCGACTACCTTTGACACTGAAGCATTCCCATAAATACGGAAAAGAGACATTCCCCATCACAGTGACTTTGAAAAATGCTTTATCAATGTCACTAGACAAGCCTTACCTCTAACTCCCCGACCCCATCTACACAGATGCTAGCCCATACATCAATTTGACTTCTTTCTCTTTTTTTGAGATTAATGTTCTTGTTTCTCCCTTTAATCAGTCAAAGTTGGTCTTTCTCGTATTATCTGGCCTCCTTCCTATCTATCTTACTTCCCATGTGAGTAGCATTCCTACATCAATTACGATCCATCGATTTTCTTTTTTCTGCATCATCCATCGCACTCGTGCGCTCACGTTTCAATCACGTCGTCTTTAAAAGTTTCTCCAATACTGCGCCTCACTTTTGTGGATTTGTGGAGACTTCTCTTTACGATGTATTTAACCTAAGAAACACATGAGATTAGGTATAATTGAATGTGACATTCACAATCCAGCCTATATTAATTTGGGCTCTGTATAACCAGAATCCTATAAATATAGATGATATCGTCAGAAAATGTACAATTGGTAAGTCTATGTATTTGGGTTAAATAAGGCTGACAATCAATGAATAAATAAATTAGGTTTTTCTGGGTATGTTCGGTCTTATGTTGATTTGAGAAATCTGTTTGCTTATGTTAATCTTTTTTAACCTTATTTCTGTCTTAAATTCGGGTTATTTGAGAGGACTGGTAAATGCAAATTGTACATGTCTAGGCGACTTCACCCATATAGCACTAACCGTTGTAACGTCACATAACACGTTCCTAGTATAGGAGTTACAATGTCTTTCCTTCTTATCATCTCAGAATTAGCACCATTAAGTTAATTAGTTACATTTTAATACAAGAGTGAAATATTAAAACTGCAGCTAACAGTGATCATGAACTGAGAATTTTCTACTTCTTGTTCCGTAATTTCCAACCCATCTAAAAGTCATTTGACCAGAATTTTGGAGGATTTTGTCCAGTTGTGTTTGCTGCAGGACTTCATAAAAGTCCCCATTTATATTTCAGGGCCCCGTCAAAATCATTTCTTGTTGTGCCTTCACGGCGTCCGTTTTGTTTCCGTTTTGTCTAGGGAACTTAAATTCAAATTCTAGTACAAATATAATAACAGCAGAATATTAATAAATCCAGTCCTATAAGTCATTATATGAGTTTAATGGGTAAGATTTATTTCTCATTTCTCTCTATCTCTCTATTACTAACTCATAATAATTATGTTCCTCATACCTCCGCATATGCGAGAAGTTCTCTGGCTGCTGAAACTCATTTCAGGGTTAGAAATGCTTATTATAGCTGGGAGGAAACTTGCCAATAGTTCCCAGAATTGAGCACTTGGTGACAAGTTTTTGAAATTTGGTGTGGTGTTAGGTATGGGTATAAGGTTTCCAAAAACCACTGCATACAAATTGGGGTAGCCCCCTGGTGGCCGGTACCTGCAAAAACCAATATGGCTGCCACCAGGTAACAGGAATGTCATATCTCAGCTTCTAATAGCACTAAATTCATGTGTAATACCTCTTTGTCTATGTTTTAAAGGTCAAGTGTAAAGGATTTTTTTTTGTATTTGATACATTCGGGGGAGTATTTTGAAACGATCTACAAAGTTATAACTTCCAACCTAATAAATCAAACCAGTGAGAGCTGTTTATGCGCTACCATTTAGTGAGCCACTGCAACCCAGCACGGCAAGGGTGAGTAGCCATCTTAGCACGGGTCCAGCGACCTGTGACGTCATCCATGTCCAAGCGCGACTGGTAGGTGTGAATATAGCTAGAGGTGTAGTATAGTATGGCGTGTGTGTGTGGGGGGGGGGGAGGGAAGTTCTCCCCCCAGAAATCTTTTGAACAAATACTCTTTAAATGTTGCATTTGAGATGAATGAATATACTTTTTAGTTCCTGTATTTTAAGGATATTTTTTTTAAAGAATCGATCTACAGAATCGGCCCAGTTCTAAGTTTAAATAAATGAAAGATCAGATATGCCTTCCAAAGCCTTGACAAATCAAATTGAAATACATGTACTGAGATCCATATTTTTTTTAAACTTTCTAAAAAGTTGTCAGATATCCCATAGGACCATATGTTGCCAAATCAAATTATGTCGAAAATTTTCAGAACACTGAATACTGTAAACGTATTTATTTTCACGCAGATAAATTTTCGCGCACTAAATACTTTGACACCTTTTCGCGCAGATTTAATTTCACGCAGCAAGGAAGTCTCACACCTTGTTCATGCAATAAGTATACCTTTCGCGCAGGATTAATTTTCGCGCACAAAGGTGGGTGCGCTAAAATAGCGAAAATAAATACTGCGCAAACATTAATACGTTTAGAGTATCTAATATATGGGAATTAAACTGGAAAATTTCTCAGGGCAACCAGAAATTCTGGCGGGCAACCTGATTTTGTCATTAGCTTGCCCGGTGGGGCAACCTATTTTTATACCTTATTTCGACCACTGTACTTATGCTCATTACTCACAAACTATTTAAGCCTTTTACACAATTTAAATTGTATTAAATACCCCAACGTATTTATTCGACTTTCCTAATTTCATAATGATTATTGCGCAATTATTTGTACCTCTATTTCCAATCGTTGGTAAAGTAGCTAAAAATATACTCTATAGGATGAGCTATTCACCGAAATAATGTCTAAAACTATGTCTGAATACTTATGTTCATTACTCAAGAACTATTTAAGCCTTTTACACAATTTAAATTATATTAAACACCTTGACATATTTATTTGACTGTACTAATACCATATTATTATTGAGCCATTAATTGTACCTCTATTTCCAATCGTTGCAATTTGTATTTTGACATGTAGTGGTGGCCTTTGGTATACATGTATATAATATAGCCCATCAAAACCTAAATTGTTCAGATTTCAAGAATCAGGTAAATTTGACCTGCTATCCCTTTAAATAGTTATAGCATGTTTAAATTATTCCGAATTCATTGGTATGTTTTGCGGAGGAATACCTAAATGCTAGGTGATAATGCTTAGCCAGGCTAAAGCAGGCCTTAGCTTGGACATGGATGACGTCACAGCGGTGGGGTGCGAATACACACCCTCTAATAAGGCAAACTCAGCCCTATTTGTGTACTCATCAAAAAGCTGTGAAAAACGGGCATTAAAAGATTTTTTTTTCAATTTTCAACCCAGGATGCCATCGATACCATCCCCCCACATGTAAATCAGCCCTTAACTCGAATTTTACAATTTTCATTACACTTGACCTTTAAGGCACAAGAAATCCATTTCTGTACTTATTATTTTGTTTCAAGGTCAATTTCAAGGTCAAAATCCAATATGGCTGCCGCTGGGATACAAGAATGCCCCCTCATTTCCTTTAGCACTATATTCTCATATGATACCAGTTTGTCTATGTTTTAATGTGTGAGGAATCAATTTCCAAAGTTACCTATTTATTTCCAGGTCATATAAGGTCATTTTCAAGGTCAAAATCCAATATGGCTGCCACCAGTTTACAAGACTATGTTATTTCTCAGTTCCTGTTGGCAATATATCAATGTATAATACCTAATTGTGTATGTTTTAACTCATGAGGAATCCATTTCCAAAGTCATTTTCCAGTTTCAAGGTCATTTAGGGTCATTTACAAGGTCAAAATCCAATATGGCTGCCACTGGGATACAAAAATGCCACATTAGTTCCTTTTAGCACTATATTCACATATAATACCATTCTTTCTCTGGTTTAAAGTATGAGGAATCACTTTCCAAAGTTAGTTTTTTGTTTCAAGGTCATTCTAGGTAATTTTCAAGGTCAAAATCCAATATGGCTGCCACCGGTTTACAAGAATATGCTATTTCTCAGCTCCTGTTGGCAATATATCAATGTATAATACCAATTTATGTATGTTTTAGCATATGAGAAATCCATTTCCAAAGTTGTTTTGCTGTTTCAAGGTCATTAAAGTAATTTACAAGGTCAAAACCCATAATTATGGCCACCACTAGGATACAAGAGTGTCATGTACCAGCTCTTGTTTTCCCTATATCCATGTAAGATGCAAGTTTTTCTATGTTTTACTATGTGGAGATTCATTGTCTTGTCTCCAGGCCATTCCAGGTCATTTTCAAGGTCAAAATTCAAAATGGCCACTGCTGGAAATAAAAAATGATTGTTATATCTCGGCTCATGTTTGAAGGTGTGAGAAATCCATATTCTAACTTTTTTCCTGCTTCAAGGTTATTTTTTAAGGTTGTATGCTATTTGGTGAGTTTGACCCTTTAATTTCAATGATGCTCTGTAAAATGTCCAAATATTGCACATTGCAAATTTTCCCTTTAATTCATCAATTAAGGCATCTTGAAAAGCAATTTCTATGCTTCAACAAAATCACAGATTTGTGGCTGTGTCATTTTTAAACTAAATGGCATTCAAATTAATAGTAATAAAAAAATACAGATTTGATGGATACATGAGTTAGTTGACAAGTACTACAGGCTGCTTTCCTCAAGTTCTGCAAGATTGGGCCAATCCCCTATAAAAAGCTGTGTTTGGCCTGATATGTATGGTGATTAAAATAGTAAAGGTTTGATCATTATATCAAATCAGATGCTTTGTTGAAAATCTCAATAGTACCTATTACATTACGTTATGTATTGTTACGTAACACAAGCATACATGATATGCGGACCAGCACACTGTTGCCTGGCCAGATATACTCAAAGTACAGGCATAGGATGAGTACTACTGTAACAGCTGTGGGCCACATGAACCAACCCATGGCGATGTAAGAAAAGCTACCCAATTGTAATGCTTCAGCAATTTGCTGCTGGACAACTATGAGGGACAACATTAACTTTTAACTTTGCTCATTAACTTTGTTGGAGATCAGGGTGTGGGTGATTGGCCACTGCTAGCTATGACATGTGGCCATGGATGATTTTTCACTTTTGGATCCCCAAATTATTCCAGCTAGATGCATGCCTCAATGAAGACATGGCAGAGAACCACTTACCAGAGCATGATGGTTTGAAAATAGAGAAGTATTTTCTGCAATGGCACAAGAAGTTCCCAAGAGCCCAGTTTAGAGTTTCTAAAGGAGGATGGTGATACAAAAGGCCTCCATGGTCAACAAGAGGAGACTCTATAAAACTGAATTAATTAAAGTCATCTATGCTTTTGAAAAAGTTTGAGTCTCTTAAAAATATAAGTTTAGTCTTAGTCAGTATGAATCCCAAGGAAGGTATAGAGGGTATAGTTGTTAAAACCTTCAAGGGCACAAGTCCTGCAAAATTCCAAAGTTTACAGTTTCAGAATTTAATGAAACAGATCTGGCAGATGTTGGTCAAACATGCCTTTTCTTCCACTGTACCTGTGTGGTTGCCTGTATGGGGGCAGGTAAGTGTCTTTGAGCCAGACTCTGCTCTAGTAAATTGTGCAAGTGTAAAAGGGGCTCCACTAACAACCAGATATTCAGATATTTTAACTAATTGTAGATGAATTTAATGTTAACACTTATACATAATTCATAGTGAGGCAGGCTAAATTTGCCCAAGTGAATTATGGCTCTTTCAAATGGTCATGGATGCTACAATGTAGCCTTTGCAATGGAAATGGCATTGGAACAGGAATATGACTCCATAAATGGTTTACTCATATCTTAGAACATTCTTTGAGACGGGAATCCGGGTATTTACAGGTGGCGCTACGATCGGCGGCAAAAACTCGGGTGAATACAAGAGCTGAGCGCCATAGACGCTAACGCTAAAATACCTGTTTTCAACCCCTTTGAAACCATACATAAACGGGTCAAAATGCTTTGATCTTACATGGATATATCAAGTACTGTTCATACATTGCAGTCGCTGGTTCCGTTTTCCCGACAATTGTGTATAATTTAAGAAATCGAGGGGGAAAGTTGGAGATTTTAAGCTTGGTTGCTATGGTCGTCAAGGGCTGGAGTCCCCCAAGTCCTGGCACACTACCCGGCAGTGGGGTGAAAATAAACAATGGCTGAAATCTCAGCATTACTGTAGATTTTAGGCAATAAATGTTGCGGAAATGTTGCTCATGTTCATTACGAATATATTTTATGATATGGACTTTAATATTATGTTTAATTGTTCAAAATTGCACAAAATCAGTTCGTTCCTAGACGTGTGGATGCACTGTCACGTGACCAGATGAGCGAGGCCGTCTCAAAGAATAGAAAGAATAGTATTATACATGGATTTAATGTTAAAAGGAGCCAAGATATAACATAACCAGCAGTGGCCATTTGAGATTTTGACCTTGAAAATGACCTGGAATGACCTGGAAACTACAATGACTTCTGAAATGGATTTCCCCCATCTTAAAGCATCTTATATCTATGTGAGTAGATAGTGCCAAAAGGAGCTGAGGTGGCATTTTTGTATCCCAGCAGCAGCTATCTTTAATTTTGACCTGGTAAATGACCTTAAATGACCTTGAAACTGCAAAATGACTTTGGAAATGGATTCCTCATATGTTAAAACATACACAATTTGGTATTATACATTGATATATTGCCAACACGAGCTGAGATATATTATATTCTTGTAAACCGGTGGCAGCCATATTGGATTTTGACCTTGAAAATGACCAGGAATGACCTGGAAACAAAACACTAACTTTGGAAAGTGATTCCTCATACCATAAACCAGAGAAAGAATGGTATTATATGTGAATATAGTGCTAAAAGGAACTAATGTGGCATTTTTGTATCCCAGTGGCAGCCATATTGGATTTTGACCTTGTAAATGACTTTAAATGACCTTGAAACTGGAAAATGACTTTGGAAATGGATTCCTCATATTTGAAAACATACATGATTTGGTATTACATTGATATATACATTGATATATTGCCAACAGGAACTGAGAAATAACATAGTCTTGTAAACTGGTGGCAGCCATATTGGATTTTGACCTTGAAAATGACCTTAAATGACTTTGAAACAAATAGGTAACTTTGGAAATTGATTCCTCACACATTAAAACATAGACAATCTGGTATTTTATGTGAATATAGTGCTAAATGTAACTGATGGGGCATTCTTGTATCCCAGCGGCAGCCATATTGGATTTTGACCTTGAAATTGACCTTGAAACAAAATAATAAGTTCAGAAATGGATTTCTTGTGCCTTAAAACATAGACAAAGAGGTATTACACATGAATTTAGTGCTATTAGAAGTTGAGATATGACATTCCTGTTACCTGGTGGCAGCCATATTGGTTTTTGCAGGTACCGGCCACCAGGGGGCTACCTCAATTTGTATGCAGTGGTTTTTGGAAACCTTATACCCATACCTAACACCACACCAAATTTCAAAAACTTGTCACCAAGTGCTCGATTTTCCTGAGTATCCTCCCAGCTATGGTTGGTAAGTGAATATGTGCGCTTGCTACTATATCCAAGGCGGCAAACCTTCAGCACCACACATGACCGGAACTGCCCGATCCATGGCAACAGCCGCAGGCTTTTTGAAAGGCAAACACTACGAATCCAAGCTGCCTAGAAGGCAGTTGGTCGGCAAATGGTTTTCTTAATGTGAATTCATTCATTGACAACGAAAGATCACGCCAATCCATGTTTTGGATCGTCGTAGCACTGCTCCCGATTAGTCGTGAGCATAATATATGAGCCTATGACAAATCATACACAGACACACACATACAAGTTTTGGTGCACGATTTGGAAGCTAGAATATTTGACGTGAACAAATTGTTTTTGAAATCGTGTGACTCAAATCTTGCATGAAATCTTGTATGTGTGCGTGAAAATCAGGCCACGATTTGATGCATGTCTTGACGTGAGTTGACGTAGGCCTATGTCTTATCGGCTAGTCGCACAATTTGACGTTTTTGATATTTGATCGTACAACCCGTCGGGTGGCCTCCACATCCTGACTGTGTGATTCTGGTTTTAAACTGAGCACCACTGCTACATTTCCTGTTTCCCGGGGGAAACGCAATCATATAGTCAGAAACTGCTACTGTTCACAGTCAATCGTTATAACAGGAGATAACGGATATAATTGTTAAAAGTAAGCCTATCGGGTAAATCAACCTTCAGTCCATAGGCTTCATGAAGCCTGGTTCATTCCTATGCCACCTCCAAGCTGATAAGAGCTGGACCCTCCGTCTTTCATGACGTAGAATATTTATCTTAGTTGTTTGATGCAAAGAACGTTTAATTTGAGGCCTGAGAATACAGATTCTCAAAGACCTGTTTTAAAGCCTCCTCTGTATATTTTCCATTTCATTATTGAATCCCTTATTTTATAGGACATCGCCATATTTAAGGGATAATAGAATCAGAGTCTATATCATGTACTGTAGCAATTGATTAGTATAGTTTTCTGGTTTAGCTTAATAGCCTTAATGATCTGGCCAATATTCTAGTGTATTTTTTCTGTTCTAACACAAAAGTTTATCCTAGGCATTAAAAAAGAAATTCTATGACCACATTGGTGAATCAACATTGTAAAAATAAGTTGTTTAAATACATGTATACATAATTATTAGCCCAACTTCCAACCTCAATTTCTTACGGTTTGGAGAAAGCTATTGACTTGTCTATCTATCTCTGAATCATACCAATATCATAGATTTTAATTTCGTCAAACAGTATTAACAGGCTTTAATTTTTAAACAACTTAATTATACTGGATATTTTGTTCTAGTAAGCTTGCTCCTATTTTTGAAATTTTCATTTTAAAAACATATATGAACCTTAATTGTTTATCAATTTGAAGTTCATAGAGCCTAGTTTATAGAGTTTAGCAAAAAGCCAGCTTTATGGCCTCCAACGTTCATTTCTTGTGGAGGCAAGGTCTGCTGATCTATATGACTATATAAGATCTGATTTTTGTACATATCCGTTTTTTAAATTTAACAAGTCAAAGTGTATTTCTTATTAGCAGCACTAATATTTACAGCACTAGTATTTATAAAGTTACTGTATCGTAAAATTGCAGTTTTTGACATAGGTCTAGGCTCAGAGCCTCTCAGATCAGTTACGCATGAATGTATCTCAGTGATTGTACGCCTACTAATATAGATCTATTAAACTACTAATACAGTAATTGACAATGATAGAACGGCTCAATATGTATTACTGTTACTTCAAAATCAATATAGAATTTGGAGCTGTAAAATTTCTATTTGTAATGACCCTTGGTAATCGTTGGGGAGGAGAAGCAAAAACAACAATAACAAGTCAAGCTTGTAGTTACTCTGTTTTAGTGTTCAATAGCATATGACATGGTAAGAGGAATCGCATAAGATAAAAGGTGTTCAGAGATATATAAAAGTATAAGTAGAGTAGTAAAAGTAAAAGTAAAAGTAGGGTAGATAAAATGTAGTCTACTTGAACTTACACGCCACCTTGTGGACAATATAGACACAGTATTTGCGCATATATAAATGCGCAGAATGCGTTAGAAATGCATGCGCAAGGTGCGCGTAATTTGTACATAATATAACGAGTGTAAGTAGAATATGAAAAGTAGAATAAAAGCATGGCATTACATGTTTCTACTGTTTTTTTTATTAATATAATAGGATTCAGCCTAGGCGGTCCAAGATAGTTAATGAAACCCTCATGATGGTTTTATTAAATATCTTGCACATGGATATCTCTGCTTATCTATCATAAATCATGAATCATCCCCCAAAAAATGCATTAATAAAGTTACTACACTATAAAGCTTTCTTTGACTGAGACAACCTTCATGGATTATTCACTGTGAGGTTCTCGTTGCAGCAAGATAAATCAAGTCCATATAGGGCAGCAGATTTGACGGCGGAAATTAACGGAAGTTCTGGAAGAGACCATTCATCAGACGACTTTACCGTTTTATCAGGGATTGGTGTACTCTAATAAATAACATTGTGGCTCACAGGAACTGTGACAGGTCACCTTTATCTGGTCGCTTATCCATGGCAATGTTTGCCATAAAGTAGCGCCTAGATCGCGGCAGGATCCAGTAATAACTTGTGTAGAGTGATTCTATCTATATGCATATGATATAAGGTCAGCGGCTTTGCTCTCAGGTTCACCTGGAGAGTATTGTATCCATCCTGGGTTTATTATCAATTTCCGGTATGTTTCCTTCCAGGGCAAGTCTAGAAAACACTGTTTTACGTTCGGGTGGAAAGTGGAATTCCTTTTTTTATTGACTTTATATTGATAAAACGCTATATAGGGCTGCTCCTCTTTACAGGTCATTACTGTTATTTGTTATTCATAATTTAGGGTTTTCATTCATTTCGTTTCATAGAGCATTTGAACTGAAAACAGAAGATTTCGCATATGTATAGCACACACTGACGTTATATAAATATACAAGAGGTTGTGGAATCAAGATACATCCTCGCCAGCACTTGAAAATTTAGTATCAGCATCCAAAACAGACACTGTAATTTCGGCCTACATAGTAATACAGTCCCAGCTCTGGGCAGAAGCACTCATTTCTTGTCTGTATAATATGTATACATGTAGTAATGGTGTAAAAGGAAGGGGAAATACCGAAAACATTTTGGTCTTTATAGGAAAACGGTCAAGGTAATGAATGAATAAAAGTGGAAATGGAAATGAGTAGTGTATGTGAAATTGTCTAATAATGTGTTTTGTTCGATAAGATACAACTATCCTGTAGATTTAGAGTATTCATTTTCTGTTTATTTCTAGAACTAAAACTAGCTAATGTTATTAAGATATAGGGAGAGAAAAACATGATTCACTCTTATAAATTAATTGTGATGGGAAGGAAAGGCATGTAAGGTAATTTTTAAGGATATATCATGTTGTATAAAGGTGATAAAGTTAATTTTCGAAGGCATTTTATTTGTGTGTAATCATTCATCTTAGGGGGACATGAAAATACTGCACTGTATAATAAGATATACCTTGCGAATAGGCCTGTGATAACATTATAGAGTTGATTCTTTTCTAATGTCAAACTAATGAAACATGAACTTATAAGTGGAATATCCAATGGTTTACGTGTAAGAGCACGACGCGATCACACTGATGGTATGTTCTTTGCTTTTAAAAACCCTGTTTTTAGTAAAATGTTTCTGACATAGATGGGAAATATGAGGTATATTACAGGTACATGTACTAAATATATATACTGAAGTCAAAATATAGTTGACATGTTTCTTGTCTAGATATGAAAAAGACTTGTACAACAATTACTTACTAGATCTCTATCGTTGAATTACTTAAAATAGATTATGTTGCTCTATGCATGAATTTCTTTTTTATTACTTTTTGATAACCTACAAATGTATAACTAATAGGATTCAGGCTATTCTGGGAATATTTGTACTATATATATGGAAATGTCTATGACCTGAATAAAATATTTTCAAAATCAAATCAAAATCATCTTTTCCTGGAAAATGCGTCGGCGCCACCCGCTGTCGGCGCCATTACTGAATTTTGTCTGGTGCCGCAATAATCCCACAATTATATTAAATGGGTCGAGTAATTAATCTCCAATGGCAACGATTTTAATTTTACAAAATGGAAGATATCATATAGAAATAAGTTTTTAAAAGAGCAGTAATGAAGAACTATTTATTTTTCGAAATAAAATGCATTTTCCCCAAACCATACTTTATAATGCATTAATGCAAGCCATGCCCTATGGACGGTAATGCATTCATGCAAGCCACGCCCTATGGACGGGAATGCATCAATGCAAGCCTCGCCCCTATCATGGGAATGCATAAATGCATGCCACGCCCCCTCATGGGAATGCATTTATGCATTCCACGCCCCTAAAGGGTTAATGGCGCGGTGAGCTATGCATTTGAAACACCTGCTGCCCGTCCAGCGCTGTAGTTCTACTTGCGCAACGGTCACAGTGTAATGTCCTCCAGAGTGGGTCAACGAACCTGTAGAGATATCCAGATTGCCATGTTGAGACGAAAATATTTATTCAGTTTAACCGACTATTCAGAATGAATATTTTAGTGAATCATTTCACTCGACTTCTTTGACTTCAAGTGTAATTACAAACAATATGTTTTATATGGAAATGACCTTTATAGGGGATTTGCATGTCTCACAGCGCATGCATGCTGGAATGGATTCAGTTCAAATCTGACATAGAAATATTTTGCAACATTGTTATCGAAAAATGCAAGGATCTTTTCATCAATATCATGGCTTGTGTAAATGCTCTATAAAAACCAAATACATGATGGAAAAGATTAAGTCTTGTTTTATTGAAACATGTAGAACACAATGGCTATTTACATGGGATCCCTTTTAAATATTTCATGCTGAACATAACATGTTTTCTATAGATTTTACACAGACATACAACTCACATAATTCATGCTAATCAGGATACAAGATGGTGGGCATACACATCGTCTATTGGTAGGAATCTCAGGTGTGCGTTGCAACTCGTTGTGCTAACGGAATTTCCTATTATTAAATTAACAGGCCAAGTGTTGCTCCTGGAATTATCTCGTTCTGTAAGGCTGTTCTTATGACAAAATATGGGTAAAGATTGAGGTGCTTTGGACAGCCAAATATCGTAGTTTTAATTAATCGTAAAATGTCTGTATGGACTATTGTCCTATCCACCCATTTTCATAAGGGAAATATAACTCTTTAAGCTCTTTACTATTTAATGCTTATTTAACAGGGAAAAGATGGACATCTTTTTCATTATAATAGGCCCCCGTCCAAACCTATCCCTCCCCCGCTCTCCCTATCCCCCCCTCCTTTTTCTCTACTCCCCTGTGTCCCCCCCCCCCCTCTCTCTGCACTACCCTCCCCTGGAAAAGTAAGGGATTGGAAGAATTGGAAGAGTGCTGTTTGGGCGCTAGCCGACGGCTGAACAGGAAATAAAACTCCGATGGTCCAACCTTTGCCTATGGCTATCATTATTTCAGTATTGCTGATCAGCATGCTAGTCTTTTCATTTTAGAGTATTGGAGTTATGTATATCTATAGATGGCTTTTCATAACATTGCAGCACAGTACAGCCGGGAGTACAGCACAGCGTAGCTCAGTGCACTACCACTTGTAGCACACTACCACTGGTAGCTCACACCTCAGGAATAGCACACTACCAGGAGGAAACTCTTAAATGCTGACAACTGGTGAAAGAAGAATAAGAATAATGATTATTGTCTGTCTTAGTTCATAGTTTTGTATTCTGTGGGTGTTCCAGGTTTTTACACACATAAGATTTTCAGAGATATAATGAAGCCAGAGAGATGTCCTGTTAACGACCAATCAGAGATCAGGAGGCACACTAGTCAGTCAATACAACAAAGGGCTATACTAACGGTTTCCCTGTGTAGGTGCTTTCATTTGGGAAATAGTCTTCCCTGCTATGTTTCCTTGTTGTAATCGTTATTTTAAGATATGGTAAGACAAGGAAGACAAGGCAGAATGTGAGTGGGGCCAAAATCAGCAACACCTGCAAAACATAAAAGCAACACCTGCAACCCATAAAACATGATTCTCCAGTGGGTTTTGTTTATTTTACTTTTTAAATGCCAGTATCTTATCAAATTTGCAAAAGAGTGATTACAACTGAAGTTTAAAAGGAATTCCAGGCAAACTTTAAAATATTTTAAAAGACTTAGTAACAAAACCATCACCCATACTAAACATTGGAATCATTGTAAAATATATTGGAACGAAATGCCTAGTTCTAAAATCTAAAAGATAAATGTCATTACAAAATCGATTTAGTATCATAATAACTGATGATATGAAAAAAGCACATCCAAAATATATTTTATAATTGGTTAAATTTTATTCAGAGTAAAGCATTACATCCATATATGGGTCAAATCTTCAGAAAATGTACAATTCACTTTCACCAATCCTCTCAAATAACGCAAATTTAAGACAAAAACAACTTTCAAAATGCAGTTTAACATAACCAAACAGATTGCTAGAATCAATGCAATGAACGAATATACTCGGATTTACCTAGCATTAACCAAATTTCAGTCTAATTGACCAGAATTTATTAAATGTGTAGAGCGGCCAATTGTACATTTTCTGAATATCTGACCCATATGACGATATGATGCTGGAGTCAGCTATGTCTTAAAAATTACATTTTAGTACATTCATTTCAGAAACTTCTAATCATACTTTTTATATTCACCTCACGTCGCCCTTAGTATAGAAAGTTATCAAAAGACTATGGCAAACAAGAATAAGCATAAAAAACAACTTTTACGTCTATCTGAAGATAATTAACTACACTGCATCACAAATACATCGGCTCTGATATGAATAAAGAACTATATTTTCTACTTACGTTTGTATTACTGAGACTGTGACCTTGTTGTTGAGGGATTTGTTGTATAACACGGGCCGTAGTTTTACTGTGCGTTCATATATAAATTATGTTTTGTTTTTTAAAAAATGTATTCAGGCACGCCCACATGTCATAATTATGCCTTTATGGTTCTGGGCCGGGATTTGTCCCGGTCGTCCCCCTGTCCCTGATGGAATTCCACTTAATGCAGTACAAATCCGTACAGAGTTTGTGGTTTAATGGTAATGGGGTGATGGTGAATGAATGTTAAAGGCAAACGCTACTATCTAGTGGAAAATGGAAATAAATGTAATTTTTTTGAAACTTTGGTATTTGATTCTTGAAGTGTTTCTGGTCATAAAGATGGGAAAAAATCAATGGGTCGCCATGCTAATTTTTGAATTACAGTCCTTCAAAATTTGGTATCTCAAAAGAACCAATGAGGACCAAAAGGGGGGCTTATTTTGCAGTACCTCGATTTCATAGTTCATATTTACTATTTATATTCACTCAATGTAAGTATAATTTATAGTTTTGGAGAGAGTATTATTTGGCCAATAATTCTATGCCTCTTTTTTATAGAGTGCATTTTTTTTTTCATTCTGAAAACAAGAAATACCTGATGCGAATTTTAAAATAAAAACTAAAAAAAAAACACTATTTTTCACTATTTTTTATAAAAACAATTTTATTTTGCTCCCCATCGAAAATAAATGTCATTTTTTTGATACTTTAGTATATGATTCTTGAAGTATGTGTGATGATAAAACTGAAAAAAAAATAATGGGTCGCCGTGCTAGTTTCTGAATTATGGGGCTTTGAAACATGGCTGACAACCCGAAAATCTGCTACTTTCAAAGTGTTCTATATTTCCTAAACATGTCTAATTCAGACAGCTACAATTATTTTTTTAACGCGATGACATGAATTTTTTTCCCTATATATATTTAGAATATTACATGCACTATATGTGTAGAAAATTTTGGGACATTAGGAATTTCCGTTTTTGTTTTATTCCCCAAACCGTGAAAGAAAAATGCAGCATTTCCCAATAGACTTGCATACTAAATGGGTACAACTGAGAATACCCACAGCTACCTCTGTTGCCCAAACATGTCTATTTCAGACAGCTACAATTATTTTTTCAACGCGATGACATATATTTTTTTTCATCTTCATATGTAGTATATAACCCACACTACATGTGTAGAAAATTTTGGAACAATAGGAGTAGCCATTAATGGTTTGTTTTATATTATGAAATGTGAAAAAATGCGCCGTTTCTCCATAGACTGCAATGCTAAAGGAATAGTACGTAAAATGCCCGTACATTTGGTATAGGGAAAAGGGGGCGTGGCAGTGAATAGTAGCGTTTGCCTTTAAACTTAACTATACGTATAGGAGATCTATTATCATCAGTTTAAAACTTACAAACACAAAGTTTTAATCGGAATAACGGTTATTACGAATTATGACAGGTTAGATGCATGGTAGAAGAAACAACACTTTGAAGAAAAGAATTTTTGAGTTATTAGACTTGCAGGAACCGGACCTAGTTTTATCTAGTGCAGAACTGCCAGACGGTATTTCCTTACAGCCACTTGCTAATTGTTACTTCCAACAGCTTCGCAGAACCGCCAAGAGCGTTGAGATGAAAGGATGCGTATGTATTATACAGTGTCAATTACAGGTATGCATTCAGCCTATGGATGTATTATATGGCAGGAGTTTCCACACAATATCATATACACTGTGCCTACACCTACTTATACATGATGAGGTAAAGTGGGATTCTGAGGTTTCAGTTCATAAACACGTTTTTCATTCATATGGGATGCTTATTTATATGTTAGTGGATGCATACAGCACCAAGGTATACTGTAATAACTTTAACTTAGAGCTATCAAAAAATTGGAAGTAAAAGGTGTGGAAATGCTTTTATTATTTTTAAGGAAGATACCCATAACGTGTTTGTGTTGTACAGAAATCATTCAGTCACTTTACACTCATCATCACATTGGCTTTACCTCATCACTATTAGTTTTGGAAACTTGTTTTATCCAAAAAGCACTGTCTTGATGACGAAAATGATGAAATCCTTATGATCTAATATTGATTATGATCTCTGATGATTATTAATTTTTCATACGTGTCAGAGGTGTATTTATACAGAAACATGTAAAAAATGTCCCCCTTGATGAGGTAAAAAACGGTTTTCTTGATTGGTGTGGTCACAGTGATATAGGTCGTTGATATATAGTGACCTTCCCGTGTGTGACAGAACTGTGATACTTTAGAATTTGATATCATTGTTTCCTCACAGTATAGTCCCAACGGTTTGGATTGGTATACAACGCCCTATCTCGTGAAAATGTTAGGTGAAATTGAACTAGTGACATATATTGTACCTACTTGGCTTTATAGGTGCCTTGGAGGAAATTGGAATATTGATTTTTATGTTTTTAGAAGGAAATGTATTTAATGGTGGAAGGTTGTCTTTCTTTGATTTTTTTATATCCTTCAATTTAAGTGTACCATGATAGTTAGATTCCTAAAATAAAAGATTGGGTAAAATGAGTTGCTATGGGAGAGACTGATGAAGTCGTTGTAAAATAATATCTAGCACTGTTTAACACTGGTGTATATGAAAACGCCTTTAGTAGAAAACAAATGATTGTAATCTTGACTCATTAAAAAATTAAGAATACAAAAATAGGACAAGCTTATACTAGAACCACATATATATACAGTATAAGTTGTTTAAAGCCTGTCAATATTTTATAACAAACCTACTGTTAGACAAATTAATCAAAAATAAACTGACGAGGTAAAGCTTTGCCTTTAATATTCGAAATAAGAAATATCTTAAAGCCAATTTGTGGCCTTCCCCCAAATACTTGTGATGGCTCAGGTGGTGGCTTTCGGATATTTATTATACATGCATTCCTCTTAAGAGATGCAATAATTGGGGTGCAATAAAAATAGTTATCATACAATGTTATCTCTAATGTTACCTCCGCAGTTTGTTGACGTGCTTCACGGAGATCCAAAGTATAAAGGTCATTGTTTAAGTTGTTTTATAGTTTCATTCATAGTAAGGACTCCTTACAGCATTGTGCTTATGCAGTCGAATCTCATCCAATAAATGTCCAATTACCGGCGGCTCGTTCCATTCTTTCTATTTACACCTTTGAATGGTGCCAATTGATATGCACGTCCATTGACTTAGCACTGGGAGCGCATATGGAATGAATATAGTGCACATGTATTCACATCAATGCCAACGAATATGCTGGTCACAAAAATACAAATACAATGTTTATTAGTGTAATCTATCGCAAAACAGTAAAACACAATAACCTAACATGACAATACTTTAGAATTAAGCGATTTTGCAAGAAGTTCTGTTCTAAAAAGTAGGGAATCACTCAGTGGTATGTATACTATCGAAACCTAACATGTAACGTATCTCACTCTCTAGATATGTTATGATAAAAACGTATAGTTACTGGGAAAACGTGAGGTTCATCAGTTTAACACAAGTATCATAGCCATACCATTAAATAGAGAGGAGCTGATTTCTCTTCTACTCGTCCATTACTTTAGTCATATATATTATATACACAATGGTCAGTATGAACTGTCCAAACCATCTTTCATGGTGATTTGAGCCATCACTTCCAAACTTTCACTACCAAATTGCCAGAGCAAAGAGGATCAGCAAGAAGGATGTGAAATCCTAGACAGTCACCTGGGACGCCATGGAATTAAGCCCAAAGGTCTCTGCATTACATCCAAGCTCATCTCACTCTGGACCTAGTCTGAGGCTTATGTTTCAGACTCCAGGTTTCTCAATAACGTTTTTCATCAATTTATGTGCCCCAGCTTTACTGTTATTTGGCTTTACGACATGAACTTTACCTGCGTCCCTGGGTAGTTCATCGCATTTTGTAACTGTATTAGGTCCAGCTGGGGGGTGCTGAAGTATCTAGGCGTATGACTATTGAGGGTCTTTATCGCCACCTCTTTCATAAATTACTGCAGTATAAGGGGGCGTTTTAATATTTGTGAAGATGTTTAAGAAATGGTATCTTTCTGGCTTCAGAGATGTATACCTTTCTTTGAAATAGTCTCTGACTGAACGAGAAGTATTTTTAAGGTGTATCAGTTCTTAATTCATGCCTTGTGGAATTTCAAATTCAAGTTACAATTGTGTAGCTGGGTTTGGCAGGTGTGAGGATGAATAAAATGAATAAAGAAAATTGTTCTGCAACCTTGGGTGAACGGTAACCTGCCAAACTGAATCTAATGATATTATATATATAATATAAGGGAGGATTCTTGTTAGTCTTGACCAGTCTTGCCTGCCTGTGATCTATGGTAATAAACAACATGTACTGCACATTGCTGAATCCAGTCTATATTGGACTGAGGCCAGAGCGCAGATATATAGATGTTACATCTTGCAACGTACATAGCATAGATTCTGTAAGGGGGCTTACAGAATCTATGTATATATATAGCTAGTTCATCCTAGTAGTATATGGAATCAGTACTGTAGAGATGGAACCAAATCGCCTCCCAGGTTCCTGAGGGCCTGTTGCATAAGACATCCTTATTTATAGTGTGTTTTACTTAGCTATTAGTGCCTTGCTTAGGTAATACATTCTTACTGTATGAATAAACACTTGAGTGTATACATGTACAGCAAGAGTTCTTTCCAGCTGCGTAGCAAGGAAAATCAACTGAGAAAGTAAATTCTCAACTAAGGGTTTCTTCTACAACGGGCCCCTAGACTCAAATCATTCCCATCACATACGCAATGTCTAACACTATCCACCTTCCCCTACTCCTCCCCCATCCCTCTCCACCTCCTGTACTGCTCCCCTTGCCCTTAATCCTTGCTGTCCACCTATACCTCCCCCTAGGCTACTCCTCTCCACCCCCTCCACCTCTTCTCTATCTCCACCCCCACCCATATACATACCCCACCCCTTCTTCCCCTACTCAGAAATATTACTGTAGATTGTGAGAAAGTTTGCAAAACATGTGGGCTACGATACACTTGTATTCTAGACCACGGAAAAACTAAATAATGTTATACTGCACAATGAGCTTTCAGTTCAACATTGTTTCATGCAGTAGGACTCGAAGATGCTATGAACCAAATGTATTGTACATTGCATATGAGGAGGAGTATGAGAATGTTTGCAAAACATATATATCATATATGGCCTATGATGCAACCCCTTTCTATACCTTTTTCTACCCTGAAAGGATATTTTCAAGGCCATTTAAGTAGCCACATATGTTTGATGATGTGCATTATATTGCCTGTCTTGTGCACCTGCAGCTACTAAAGCGGCCTTGTAAAGATGCTTTCGGGATAGAAAAGGGTCTAGAAAAATGTTGTATCATAGCACACATGGGTTTTTCAAATATTCTCACATTTAACTGTGATATTTGAGCCCTCTTGAGGCAGAGACTGCATTTGAAATTAAATGTAGACGTTATAAATTTACATTGTATTGCTTACTACATACACTTTTAAAGCTACATGATTGTACAAATAATGCATGTTATCTCAGTATTGTATTTCCTCGATCCTGTACATGTGTTGTACTTCATTGTACTAGGAAAGGTATACAATATGTATAATTATGTTACTGTACCTTTTAATTCAGTCCCAGATTGACCTTCAATTCTGTCCATGTATATAATAATTCTGCCGCTGAATATATTTATTCTGTCCCTGTATTTATCTATTTATTTATTCATCTATTTATTTATTCCATCTCTGTTTTGAAGTACTTTTTCCGTATATTTATTAACTCCGTCTATGTAACAGAAAAGGACAAAATAATATAGGTAACACTTGGCGCCTCATACATAATATCCCATATATAATTATGCAAGCGATTACAGAATCCAGTCTCCTGTAGTATACGCTGTATACTTAAGGAAAGATTAGGTAAAGATGGCATTTGTAAGACTGTAGTATACGTGTATGGGTAAATAGAGTCACGGTTTAATCTGCTGATTTACTTGGATCATTAACTCCGAGTCGTATGCAATCTCTTTATCTCTATCTAGGTTAATTAGAGACACGAGACAAAGTATGTCCAAGGAAAGGAATTGTTCTTGCCAATGTTTTCTTAATTGACCTTGCAAGATGGGGGTGTGTAGCAGCCTTTATATAAGATACCGCAATAGAGTTGTTATTAGAGCTGTGGTGTCTCACGAGGTGGTGTAAATCTACCGCACTACACTATGGCTTTATTCATCATTGCATATTGCCCACTGGATGCTGTTGTCTAATCTGACAGATGATAGCATTAACCCTTGTGCGAAATGAAGATCAATGAATATATGAAAATGAATACGCTCTCCGTTAGTATACCTAGGCTATGCTCACTTCATGAATATTCCATGTTTACAGTCATAGATTTACTTTCCTGGCAGGGTCCATATATAATCAGAGGTGGCTTGAGGCTTCTACGACCTCGCTCATTCATAAAGGCATGTTTGTTCTTGCATCGAGTAAATTGCAGGGCATAACCTGTGCTTGATGGCGTCAAATATTCGGGAGAAAAAACGGGGAAGGTAATTACCCTCTTTATAGATCAACTGCGTTATATTACGCCTGTCATACTGGACACATATCATAATCGAGAATATTTGTTTACCCTTAACTTATAGATACTTAATTGCGATTCAAAACCCTTTTTAAAAAATTGGTTTTGTATTTCATTAAAGTTTTGTGCTAACTTTTTTCGATAACCGCGCCGCCAAGATCAACAACATCTCCATGAATGTCAGCAAAACACAACTTATTAATTTCAAAACCAGAAAAAGAAATAACCAACAAAATACAACTCAACATTTGATACTGGGAACGAAATGTTAACTCAAACCGCTTAGTATAAATTCTTGCATTTAGATATCGATGAGAAATTAACATTTAATAATCATATAAAAAAAATATAAACGATAAAGTAAGATGGAAAGTAACCTTACTCAGAAAATCAAGCCATAATATTAAATAATAAGGTAAAGACTGACATCGTGAAAATGTTAATTATACCTAATATTGATTATGGTGATATTTTTTATTCATCGGCTTCTACAAAAATGCTGAAGAGACTACAAGCTCTGTTAAAACTGTACGATCTATTTTGAAAGTGAACAAAAAGACAAGAGTAGACTATGAGTTTTCAAACTTAAAAATATTGAAAAATGAAATAAGAAGACGAATTTATATCCTGGAAAGTGCCTATCACCTTGCACAAAAACCTGGATAAAAGATCACTATCAACCAGAAGCCATGCAAAAAAAAACAGGAAAAATTTAATTCTCAATATTCCTAAATCTGCATTATACAGAAATAGTTTTCTTTACAAAGCCAATATGGAAGCACATGAATTCGAAACAAGAAAAGATCTCAATATATTTAGAAAATATCAATGTTAAAAATATTATTGTAAAGTTGGAGTTAAATTGTTAATACGTTTGTGCTTTTATAGTCTGAGTATTTAAATTAACTGACAGTGGTACCCCTATAAGACTTAGGATCTTATTATTGGGTTATCATGAATGGTGATATTAATGATTACTATATCATCTGTTTTATAACTTGTTTTATGTCTTATATATCCTATATTATATGTCCTATATCATATCGTGTACTTATTAGACAATCACGACTCATAGTTTAGCTTTCTTGTTGCCATAAAGATAACGGCTGGAAGACCTGGATTTTATCCAGAAGCCTGGTTACCCAATTGTCTACCTCATACTTGGAAAACATACATGACAAATAAACTATTTTTTAATTCCATATAGATTGCTCTTTATATAGAGTGACCTTTATTCCTTATTGCCGAATAGGGAAATTTCAAATGTCTCATGGAAAATATGAGGAGTATTTAGATCTGTATAGTTGGAAGTGTTTTATATGAGGTTTGTTAAAGGAAAGCACCGACCTGAGTATATCATCTTTTCAGATGAGAAAATATATTTATTTTCTGTACATTGAAATGAGACATCCAATGATGTTCGTGGTTGTTTGAAGGAGGCTTTTATCATTGCAGACACTGTCAGACACTGTAAGTTACCATATGCCCAGACTTCTATGTGGGAGTGTGGTGTACCTGGCATAGGATAACTTCCATTTCAATAGAATAGAACAGAATGCACAAAACAAAAGATTTGTCTATGGCTACATAATCCCTAGCTTCAGTATGCTGCAGGAATGTCTATGAAGAAAGATCTATGAAGGATATGTGATTTAACAACAGTAATCAGTGGACACAGAAATACATCAAAAAGCTCATCTTTTGTTTTCTACAGAAAAACATCAAGGTGTATGACATGTATTTCACCCAAAGTTTCGAGCAAAATCTTGCCGTAAAGCCTCTAATAGCAACCGTGATGTCTGAAAGAGGTGCAGTTTGAGAAGGAAAGGCTATAAATTGGGCATACGGCTTTGTTGCATTGACGTTGTGACTGACGCTAACCGTTGAAAATAGTGTTTGGGTAAGGTAAATAATATCACAACAAAGCTGCTCAATGGCAGAATATTTCATTAACAATATTTTTATATATTGGTTTCATTAGTGGAGCTATGGGAATTACTTCTGGGTGTGTGCTGAGGCCTTAGTGGACTCAATGGACCATGACAAGTTCTAGGAGGTGAGTAAGGCCATAACATTGTCACAATGGAGGCACCCATACAAATTGCAGCAATCAAATTATTTCATTGATTCTGTCAATAGCATTGCACTGAGAAGCCTATCATCACATGAGTTCCATATCATTAACCCTTATTGTGCTGTACAACATGGAATTTAGAGAGTTTAGTCATCGAATCCACGGGTCTTGATGAAGTACCTGTAATTCTAACTGGAAATGGTCGATATCTTATTTTATTCTATAATAGCATTTATCTTTATTTTTAGGGCGCTAAATGAAAAGTCAGTTTTATCTGCATTAGGCCTTGAATTGGAGAGATAAGGGGACAGTTCTTCTTCTCCTGACATTAAATAAATTGACAATTCCTTATTCCATTCGAAGAAGGTTTTTCACTTCTTAAAGACTATCTCAATTTCTATGACAATGCGGTGATCAGTCGCCCAAGTTGATCGTTGCAATTACCTTGAATCTTGCACCTATATAGGACTACAGGAAAAGCAGTTTTTACCGACATGGTGTACGCTTCTTATAACGCCAGAATCTGACAATGGCAGGAAACCGTTAGTAAGCGAGACACAACTGCAGTCATTCTGGGAGTGATCGATGGATGCACACTAGGGGGTACTACTTACTTCTGCTTTTATTTTCCCAACATAAGGTTTCTCTCTTCACAGCTAGAGGGGCTGCATATTTTATGTCCTAACTCCCCATTTCATTAAAATAGCATCCAAGGGATGCAATGCAATTGTGCACATGAGAGAGTGAAAGCTCAGCTCCATAAAGAACCATATAATGGGCTTCGTCTTGTCATTAATCCATATCAATAAATAATATGATCGGGATAAAAGCTCCTAGACTGCTTTACCTTTATCTGATCGTGTCAAAAGGTCAGTGACCGCGGGAAATTCATTTGTGAGAGGATCTCGGCTGCTCGGATTAGCCAGGGCAAGGACTGCAGGTAAGGAAGGAGCGTGGGTGAGTGGAGGGCAAACCTGACAGGTACAAATATATTGTCTGCAAACTGCACGAGTGCGTTTATGAATATATGTATACATATGTATACTGGTAACATGGCTTTACTGTGCCGAGGTATTGTGCGTTTGTTTATTATGTGATGTGTCACAGAAAGATGAGGTACAAGTCGAAAAAGAATATTTATCTCAAGTGCTTTTCCGCGAAAAGCCTTGCTCAGAATCTTTCATGTTAGGGTGTTTAACACTGCTATCAGCATAAATATATGATACATAGATACATATATGTATTATATATGTACCGAATTTCAAGACTGTATATTGAATGTAATTATGCATATCTGAGGTTATTCCAAGGAGCATTTTTTAACTACTTAACTACTAGTGATTGATCATCAAGACATGCATTAAGAGAGAAGTACTCAAGATGTCCTTATGTTTAATTCATTCATTGGAATCGGCTTGATCTCATCTTTTCAAAGATTATGATGACATCTCAAATGAATATAACTGATGTACGCGGGGCTGTTGTAAGGCATATATATATATATATATATATAATGTGAACGAGTGAGGGGAAGGTTAAAATAAAGTGATTGGTATGAGCTTATGAAATAATAACCATCAAGAAATTTATATTTTATACTAAACACGCAAAAGTGTTTATAAATGTCAAAAGCGGAAATGATGTGTTTAAAGGCCATTAGGAAAATGTTCATGGCATTGAAGACTAACATTAGCTTACTGCATGCATTGAAGTAGTGTTTTCTAAATTGATGTTGAAAACCACTGTGTATACAAATCAACCCTTAATGACTACTCGTCTTAAGTATATAAAATATTCTGAACAGGTACATTCAAAGCAGCGTTTGTTGAAAAGAATACGAATTTCAGTTCCCACATAACTGAGTGTCATTAGGTGATTAGGCCAGTATATGATATATATTTAATGTCCGACTAGGAGAAGCAGATGTTGCAATACATTAAAATACGATGCTTTTATTTAGCCATGATGTATAAAGCCTCTGATCCCACGGCCTGAGTCTCAGTGTATTATTTCATATATACAAGGGCAGCATGCACATGTTTCCATATTGCGATCTCACCTCTACATGTTGTCTATAGATACGCGCGACCTTGTGCTGAACAATGCGGCAGCGTATTTAGGCTACTCTATGCAAATGCGGCAGCCGTATGAATCACCCTTTCAAATGGGGACAAAATTGTAGCGAAAATATGTAGTTTGCATCATAGATAGGCTGGTAATTATATCTCATCCCATTCAAGTTGTTTAAGAAGCCCGAGCAATGTTACCGATATTAATGGCTGAAAGTAGCGCCGGTGTGAAGAATGGCAAAAACCGCGTATGGATACAACGGAATGCGCGGGAACCGGAATTTGACCTCACACGAAAAAGTTGCCACTCATTTTCGAACACTTCGCACTCTCAGCTCCAATCTGCCACCTTTTACCTCATTCAATTAATGTCATGTATTTGATTAGTACAGCAGGAATAACGCCTACGAAGGCGATGCTGACCGTCATCAGTTACGTATGATGTACATATTTCCGAAAATGAACTCGGTAAACTATGTTGAGACATATTCTTTGAATACTGTATCCAATCTTCGAAGCCCCATATAGGACTGTTCGTTTTATTCATCTGCCAAGCTACTAGTGCTCAAAGAATTCCATTACCTCCCAGATCATATTCATCAACTGCAAGCCCTTAGAAAAAGAAGACGTCTACATGTAGCACAGAGATGTTATATTTATGTTCTGGTAATTGAATTTAATGTATTTTGTTCTGTCCATTTCATTTGTCAAGCGAATGGACATGCTTGATATGTATTGTCGCATGAATTGTCTTTTTATTTTATTCTTATGCTCAGGTGTCTCGACAGAATGTGCATACCAAATACATTTATTATAGGAAAGGACCAAGAAATCGTTCAAGAGTTGGGTTTTCTTTTGGGGTGGATTTGTAGAATACGTATATAGGTGTATCTAATTATATCTAAGGCATTAATACTTTTATTTTTAATATATTTATGTTTATCCTATGCAAATAGGGACCCAGGCCAGGACACAACCCCTTTCTTGGTTACAACTAGCCATCCCCCTACTATGGCAATTGATGAAACCATCCTCCTATATACATAAATCTGTAGCTCATCCTTAAATTCGAAAATATTTCATTCAAGCGGGCCAAGGAGGCTCGAAAAATAAGTCAAGTCAAAACAAAGATACTCTTCTATTGTTTGGGTTCGTACGAATGTAATACTTTATTTCACTGATGCCCTGCCCCATTGGAGTTTAGCCACTTCAGTCGAAGGGATGGAGTGTCCCGCCTATAGACGCGGTAAACCACTGCCATCAGGATGCGACTTGCCTCCTGGTCGTATACCATCGATTCTCCTGTTTATAGCCAACACTGGAGCAGCTGGCTCTGACACGAATACATGAGGCTAAAAATCACTCATTACTGCTGACTTTCACTTCTTTTCTCCTGAGACAGAGGAGGCTCTAACCGAGGGGTTTGGGGATTGGTGGTGGGTGACGGGGAAGGGGGAGGGGGAGAGGGGCGAGGGGCGAGGGGGAGGGAACCCTGCTGTTGCCATTCCAAATCGCACACTCAAATTATACGTTGTATAGGGATATGTGTACCTAATATGTGTTAATATGACGTATGCAGTGTGATTGTGATTGTGCGGTCTGATTGGCAAGTAAGTGATGTATGAAATAGGCACCGTATGAAGCACGTCCATGGAGGACAATACGTTTTTACATATGAATTTCCGTTGTTAAATGTCTTGGCCTGTAAGTGAATAAAAATAAATAAAAAAATGTCAGAATATAATCATGGGTTGGTAAAATAAAAATAGGCCTACCCAAAAACAATTGCAACAAAACGTTTTATGGTGGTTTCTTGTACTTTGAAATGTACTGAACAACATATTAAAAATAGAAGAACATCGGACCACAGGAAAGTAAAAAATAAAACGCTAAAACAAAATGGCCGCCACTTCCAATTTTAGTTACCACGCCAAAGCCATGAATAACTTAAAGGTGGATTAGTTGTGTACTTCTGTAATTTATTGTACTTTGCAACCAACGTTTTGGTACTCGTCGTGCCTTCATCAGATAATGAATATAGTCTATAGGATGAGAATGATTGACAACAAGGAAATGACTCGCTTTTATTTCATCTGCAAGATACATGTAACTTCTTTCCCACCTCCTTCCATCACCCTTTCCTTTTTCTGTCTGTGACTGTAACTTGTTTCTCTTTCTCTGTGTGTCTCTCTCAGCCCCTCTATTCCTCCGTCTCGTGCTCTTTTTAGATATATAGTGCTCCAGTGCTCTAAAAATGTATCAAAGGTTCATATCAAAGCTTAGAGAAAAACAAATTAAAAATTTAAAAACCGTAACAAAGGTTTTTCAAAAAATCTAAATAGATAAATAGGTTTCTGAGAAATTACATAGCAGACAAATATCGCATAATGCAAACATGTATACATACTGTTTATTTCTTCCTAGTGTCTTTGCTTTATTTCAATTTATGTCAATAGCCAATTAACGACATGAAACACAGCTTTATGTATTTTCAACCGAATACAAAATTAATCATCATCTAATATCCCCTGCAGTGCCTCTGTTCGTTCCCCTGGTCACGCCCTTGTTGAGGTGTTATCTGAGATTTCCCGCAAAAACATCATTAAGGTCTATGTAGAGAAGTCTCTAAAGTCTCTATAGTGTTTGCACCCGATACACCGATGTACACATTAAGACAGCCACAGACGTAAAAAGAATATAGTTCAGATTAAAAACAATTTGTCGTACTCACAAAAGGGGACTTAACCCATTTGAGGAACGTCGCATTTCTCGACAAGTCCTAGCTTTGAAACGGTAGAGATATATACGGATGTAATGGAAGTACACGTAATGCCAAGTAATCCAGGACGTTTGTGAAGTTGTAGTCCACTGCCTTTAAGTATCTGTTAGTGAGCGAATATCAAAGGAAATAGTTTTCGTCTGAAAGACCAGGAAGAGTAATTCTTTCTAGCGCTCCTTTCTCCTGAGTAGAGTAAAAAAAACACCGGGAACTAGTCAGGACAAATGATATGGACTAAAATGTTATCCACGTCCCCCATTTACTCTGCTCCAATCAACTTCAAGCTGTTTTGAACACGTCGTTGGGACACGTCATGTGCACGTCGCTAAATCAAAATGGTGCGCATTACAGAATTTGGGACATGCTTGCAGTAACGCAGAAGTCGAATTAAGAATGATAAGTAATAAAAAAAGAAAAAGAAAGTGGAACATAGAAACTAATTGGACCAATCTCCCAAAACACTTTGGCTAAAAGCTAATAAAGGGCATGGCCCAGCGACAGTACAAATGTACAGTGATGCGATGATTAGCTTTGCCTTTCTTTTCTATTTTAGTTGACTGCAATGTCTGTCAATACACTTTTTATTACTTCTGATAAACTGTAGTTTATGTCCAACCCAGCCTTGTAATACTCTTTCTTATTGCAAATTGCAAGTTATAAATCAAACTAAATGCCAATACTGTGGCTTACAACAAAGCAATCGGGCTACTTTCTTGCAGAACCTGTGCATTTGGTCGGTAATTTAAGGCTATGTGCCTGCAATATTTATATCCATACAGATATTTTTATGAATAGATTGTTTATGTCTGCAATAAATGGGTCTGCGTTACAAATTGCGATGACCCTCCCATGCATTTGTATGACACAGATGGGGTGTGGCCCATAAACGTAAGTACGGGTGCCACCGAGAAGGGTATAAATATACCTACAATTTAAAGTTGTGTTCTCAGTTGACATCAATCAAAAACTAAAGATCATGTTCTTTGTGTTCCCTTCTTTTCCTACACATCTGAAAGTTATACATATATAAAGACCAAAATTGTAGAGGATGTCACCCTGTTGTTTTTTGCAGCAGAGCTTCCATGGTTATATTTTGGGGAGCCACCGAAATACATTGCTGCCATTTTTATTGGCTTATTATCGTTTTTTGTTCTACAGGCAGATTTGACTTCAGATTCTTTAATAAACATATAGCAGCTACAAACTATATTGATATTTAACTTCAGTCCTATAAGATAAAGTAATATCGTGAATTTCTCTATTTATTTCTTTGCTTTCTAGGTATTTAATTTTTTTTCTTGTTTTTCAATATGATTGTGTAACATTTTTGCTCACACCTGGACAGTAATATCCGACTCATCCGGTGTTCAGCTTACAGCTTATGGCTAACGGCTTCTAGTCATCAGAAATTTGCAGCTTGTATAAGGTGTAACTTCACCAAGAAATTATTCGTTGCGGCCCATCCGGTTTTCACCTTACGACTGGTGGGTATGTGTAGGATAGAGGACGAGAGTCTGTTCTCTTAGTGAATATAATTGTCCAAGGCCGTCAGGCCGCGGACAATTATATTCACTAAGTGAACAGAGTTGAGTCCTCTAGCATGCTTATCCTACAACTTCAATTGTTTGTTATGATCGTGGTTACCAAATCCCCCATACCACCCAACCACCCTACCACAACTACCCGATCCATGATCAGTATTGCTTTGGGATGTACATTTCCTCACTTTCACTGATACATGGCTTACAGTGAATGAACCTCACACAATATAGCCAATGGGGTTGGTGTATAATTTTAAGTACAAGTTTACGATTTTGTACATGTACACATTTTTCTACTACAACTCTTAAATTCTAAACAAAGAATTGGAGGGTTGGTGTGAGCTTATATTGCCATTTTCTGACATTGCTAATGTATGGGTGGCACTTTTATGGGGGTTACAAAATTTGAGAAATTGTAAGGGATGCATGTAAATTTATCTCTCTACATGGATTACCGTTTTGTCAAAATATAAGTGTAATCCATTATAAACAATTGCAACTAGTTAAATAAGATATACTTCTCCCCACTGTTTACCATCATTGGACTCCGCGTGACTCACCACCCTGTGACACATCACATTTTCTATTTCAGGAATCATACTATGCTATATACAGCAGATCCTATCTGAGCCTCTGTGGCCGAGTGGGTAGAGCCTTCAACTCTACTTGCCAGCCTATACTTATGTGAGAGGTCCTGGGTTCGAATCCAGGCCAATCCTAGTTCAAAATTATTTGCAATAGATACCTGAGCGGACTCTTTAATGAAAGAGTCCGCCCAGGCATCTGAGAGGACTCTTAGGAGCGGACTCTTTCATTAAAGAGTCCGCTCAGAATGCCCAAAGAGTACACCTGGAATTCAAGACTGTACTCTTCAGGCATGGGAGTCCGCCCAAGCCAATGCTGGGGAATAGGGACTCAACAGCAAGTGTAGGATAAGCTAGGGCTACACCAAGGTATTCGTCCTTGTGGCAGATACGGTTCTCTAATCCAGCACCAGGTAAAGCCGTAAGGCGAAAATCGGATGGGCCATAATGAAAAATCTCTTGGTGAAGTTACACCTTAAACTAATTGGTGCCGGAATAGAGAACCGTATCTGCTGCAAGGAAGAAAACCTTGGTGAAGATATAGTATATATACTAGATCTTACTAGATCTTCACCAAGCTTTTCGTTCTTGCGGCAGATACGGTTCTCTTTTCCAGCATCATTTGTTTTCTATCAGCCGTTAGCCGCAAAAGGCCAGCCATAAGGTGAAAACCGCATTGGTGATTTCAATGGCTGTGAATGAAGCTTTAATACCTCGCCCTCGTGCCCCAGAGACAATCATCTTCCCAATATCTGTATTGGACGACCAGCTGCACTGATCGAATAGCTTGCGATCGAATGTAGTATATAATATCTGTATTCATATATAGTTAAATCTATTGGATGATCCCCGTGCCTAGACAGCCATAAGCAAAGAGATATCAGGGCAGCAACACACTTGTAGGACAATAAGGTAGTTTGTCAACCTTGAAAAGCATCAACTGATACTATTATCTCATATAAATGGATGTTCTCCGCCAACTTCCCCCTGTTCATTATACATGCCCCTGGTATAAATCCTGATGCATATATAACCCACCAATGACAGGATAAGCTAATAAATCAGACAATCACCTTGTCATATAGATTAGCCTTTAACACGGGAATATCCGGGGGTGGGGGTGGGAGGAGGGCATCATAATCATAATGATGCCTTGTAGGGAGCGACCCTGTAGGAGCAAATGTTGGTTGGAGAGCGACTCGATATTGCTGAGTCCTAGCCTAACATATACATCCCATGTAAGTAGCTTACATTTGTGATTCCAATTAAGGAGTTGGCCATAGCGTGCCCATGCAACGAGTAGATGAATTGGGATGTGGATGGCCTTAGAAGCAATAAAGGCTGAGTGGTTACAGGGATCGACAATCGTTAGGCTCATGACCGATGCTCCTTTCCTCTTTTATATCTTGCACGCGAGGAAGACGAAAAATAAGAAATTTCCGGGTGTCACTTTCTATTGCAAGGCCCATGGCACCCAATAACTGTTGAACAGATAATCTAAATCACACAGAATGATCTCCCACACCTAGTCTTGCTTTGTGGAAGTCGGGAAGACGCAGGCAGAAGGTCTCGGGGGATTTTAGAAGGGCATATCAGTGAATCTCGCACTATCAGGCGATTTCTGAGTGGGCAATGACTCCTCTTTTACCACACATTGCTCGCAGGCATATAAAAAGATCAAACTCTACGATACTGCTGTAGCAAAGTACGACTTTGAGAAATTATTTCTAGCAAACTTAACCGACCGAGATCCTTTCCTAGCGCAGCAACGTATGCAAAAAGAGAACAACTTTTCGCAAATTGACTTCAGCCCCTTTTCCATCAGAAGGATGTACATTGTAATAAAACATATTGTAAATAACAAATTCCATTGCTAGGCATGAAAACGAGAATAATGTATGTAAATAATTGATTGTGGTGATAGTCAAGTCTTTCCCCCATATGCCCCAGACTGAAATGCCGGTGCCCAATATGCCCCAGACTGAAATGCGAAAAACATCGAATGGAAATGGCAGCATTTCTTCATAGGAAATATATATATTTCTTGCGGGGGAGTCCATATTCCAAATGGATGGGGGCAAGGTATCGCATTGTGCCCTTCGGTAAATCCTCCATTGTTTCTACTGGCGGGAGGCAATCAGTATAGAAAGCCTCTGGGACTTGAGCACTGTGCCTCTTTCCCTTACAATCCTTGTATCTATAACCATTCTCTCTGCTCGTCAATTATGTCCCAGACCCCTTGTATTTTGGTCATAGATATCACGTCCGTCCCTATGCTGGACGTCCCTCTTGATGTGCCTGCCCTAAGTGAAGTGTTTATTGGAAACTCTGAGTAATGATCTTTTTTGTAGGAATGGTTTTTATTTGAGCTTTTCGCTGCATGGTTGCGTTCTCGCTTTGATAAGGACGTGTTTTTTCTAGGTAGTTATTGATAAGCGTATCCATGGGTTACTTTAGCAATGGCGGAATTTACCAATCTACCTGAGGGGAACAAAAGCCGAAACTACGATGCATGTTAAAAGCAGTACAAGATCGGTAAATATTTTTGTGGCAAATAGAACCACACTGAATCTCATTAATATTAGGTATGAATTTGATTTACCACAAACTGCTCCAGAGTTCATTTCATAATCGATCATATCCATATTATTCTAGGGTTGTTTTTTTAATATATTATATTCTAGGATTTTCCTTATATAATTTAGCAAGTCTTTCAAGTACCTGATGAGGCTGATGACCCATTTCCAAGAAAGGAACAAATACATTTCCTTCAAGAAAACAAGAGAAAATGTTCTTGTCCTTCCTTGCCTCGCCCCCCCCCCCCCCCCCCACACACACACACTGTTTTATTCCCACAATTTATTGTCTTTACCTCTCCAACTCCAATAGCACTCTATGCCATAAAGGATAGGCCCCTAGGCAAGTCTAGCGCAAAGCAACACAGTTCGAAAACACTCACAGGGCAGTACGGAAATAAAAACATTGACCAGCATGGATCAACCACTGAACGAAGGATCATCGAAATTGGCGGGAATCTTTGCAGATATAAAAAGGCACAGATCCCACCTCTAGGCATTCAACGATCGTACGGGTTTAGGTGAATACTGCCACGTATTATAACACTGCCAGAGGTAGTTCACAACACTACTTAAGTCCTAGCAAATACCTTACTCGGAGAAGAAAATCAAGACAATTCAACCTTAATTTGAATCCTGTTAAATGGCAAATACCGTCTAAAATACCAGGTTGATAGAATTAAATATTCCGACCCAAACAAAACAATTTGAATTAAATCTCATGTCTCGTTCATATAGTTATAGTTATACGAAGTATAATTTACAAATTAAGACTATAATTATGATGGACAATACACGTCTTTATAAGTTCAATTCGCTTCTTAATTAAGGACTATCTGTGCAACGCCCTATGGCATCTATCGGCTCCTGAACACCTTCCCTCCTCTCGTGCATTCATTCAATCAAATGGGTTCGCTTCAACCGTTCGTCCAGATGGTTTACCATTAACTAAAATTACCATATGAGGCGATCCAAATAGCTTATCTTTACGCTCATATTTTCAGGAAAACTGCTCCATAGATTGCAATATTTCCACGAGCAGCATTTCCTTAATTACCTTTTTGTTTCCTTCCTTGCTATAAAGCAACTGGCTACACACTTTTAGGAAAGGAGTTTGCTATACGGACAATGCTAATTTTGTATTCCTACACTGGGAATGTCCTATATATACCTTTAGAAGCAAGGAAAATTATCTCAGCAAGTATTGCTCATGCAACAGACCTGTGGTTGCTTGGGAAGCATGAATACCTTGCTAATGGCGGTTGAGTCTCTATACCTTCCTTGTAGGCATATTTGCTATTTGAATTTCTTCTTTTTTCAACTGATTGATGCTATATCTATGGTGATACATCACCTTCTCCAATCAAGCCCGTGATTTTGGTCGATTTTCTCGGCAAAGTCTGGTCCAGCCATCGCATATAAATGAGGTATTAAATTAAAGCTCCGGGTGAGATCAAACCGAAAACAAAAGGTAAATTGTATTTCAACTTATATAGCATGAGACATAATCCAATGAAAGTCAGAAATCGATAATTGAAACGGTTCGTAAGAATCGACCTCAGACCACAGTTTTCAGAGCCTTTTACCTTCATAGAATTCGCGAAAATGGACTCGGTCGATTGATTGAATTCTTTACGTGCATATGATATTATGAGAAATGAGAAAAAGATTGTAGATATATCATACTCACTTAGGACAAACTCCCGCCTTTGCATTTTATTCATAAACAATCCCTAGAGATGTAAACTGAGCGAAGAGAATACTGGCATTAATCATCTTCCTTTGTAGCCGTCCCTGAATAAATAAAGCTTGAAAAGAATTGCCATGAAGTAGGCTCTTTCCGTTGTAACATTTTTATTAATCTTTTTGGTACATCTCGATTTCTTCAATCTTTTTATATGTATATAAACTCAAGTTTTAAGTTTATTCGGGTATAAATCATTCCCAACAACCCCGTACTTTGGTCTACAGACGTTAGGGCCCAACGAGACTAGGGCCCACTTTCGCTTATTTTCAGACGTTAAGGCCCACCCACCTAAGTTCAGACGCGAGAGCCCAAACATCAGGGCCCACTTTCGCATATTTTCGCTAATATTTTCAGACGTTAAAGCCACCCATTCTCAGACGCTAGGGCCCACCCACCTTCAGACGCTAGGCCCACTCAGAATCAGCAGCCGTAGGCCCTAACGTCTGAAGGTGGGTGGGCCTAGCGTCTGGACTCTGGGCCCTAACGTCTGGAGCCCCATGAATGCCTTGTCCGGCAATGGCCATGCGTTTGTGATACCTTACCCAATATCTACTTTACTTATACTACTGATATATCGTAGAAGTAGAGGCTTGCTGGGTACGCATGCTGGGTACGTAGGACCTCTTCTTTACGTTACGCACATGCATTGTGTTTATAATGTAGGTCTATTAACAACAGTTCAATGAACACCTGCGGGGGCCTGTTGCACAACACTTCCTTACTTAAAACGTGCCATCGACATTTCCAAGAAAATTAATTATTAGATATCAAGAAAGTTGCTTCTATGAGACAATCTGAACTTCCCTTCGGGGGACTCGGGATTTCTAATCTGTCCACCAATCAAGAAAAACACGAAATTGAGATGGCTTGGCCTGAATTACTATCTTCCTTGAATGATTTTGTAGTCGTCGATTTGTAGACATTGAATGAAATTAAGCTAACAACAAGCGGATCACATTTATATGTATATACATTTTTGTCCTGTACATGTGTTCAAAATATGTTATTATAATATTTGCATATTTTATTATATATTTCCATATTGTATTATATATTTCCATATTGTATTATATATTTCCATATCCATGGAGTTATGGTTTTATTTATAGAGACGATCTAACATGTATATTTTATTTTTCGATCAACGTATAGAAAGAGATCAACGTGCACTAGATATGCGTTTGTGATACCGCTGGGCAACTCCATTAGTGTTCGTAAGAATGCGACCGACTTGCCCAGCGATACGACAGCATGCAGTTTGCATAGTCAAGTCTGTACCAGACTATGTAACACCTACTTACCATAATATATATATATCTAGTATGAATCTAGTACGACCCCTTACAGTAAAATAGGACATATGGATCCCTATAAAGGATTGATAATTAAATCAAATCCAACCACTCGCCTTATACCAAGATGAAAATTGGTACGGACACAATAAGCTGCCACATCTAATCCTGACTCCTAATGCCAAATAATGTATTATAATGCAAATATGTGTTCACAAATGTATAATATAATTTAATGTAAGAGGACTCTCTGGAAGATCTATGGCTAGCATAGATGCGAGCACCTATCTCCAGACATATCGTATATTTCTCACTATGTAACTGTTATAATGTTCTGGTAATAAACAACATCAATCAATCAATGAAAAGGATCATTTAATTCTTTAAAAAAATGTTTTGTGAGCCCAAGGATAGGTATGAAAGTAAATGTCCCTTAGGTGTGATCGATTAGAGTATGATTGTCGATGATAATGTCTTTTATAAAGAATACCCCATGACAGACAACGCGTTTTTGAAAGCAAATATATATATCTGCCGATGATTTAAGGTATGATAAATGAATTGGATATAGGGTGACTGACTGGTATTCCGGCACAAGGTTACGCTCGAGGTTTGGATAGGATAAACTTCAGTCACCAACTGATCTTGCAACTATTTGAGACAATCAGCAGGGCGTGGTCAGATGAGATCGGGGATCCCATATATTGGTCCATACTGACAGCCCCCCCCCCCCCCCCCACCCCCGCCGAACAAAAAGCATAGGATAGCGATGGTCACTAATCGTGGGCGGTAATGAATGCCTTTATTAAGATTTCAGTAGCCCTACATAGATTGATAAGCTCAGATACATTAAAAATATTTTGTTTAAATATGTTATTGTTGGTTAAAAGAGTTTGAAGAATATAAAATTCGTAAATAGAATTGATGCTGATAGATTTGGTAAAATATATAATTGAAATCACGGGGGTGGCGAAGACAAACTACATTGAAAGTAGGAGGAAAGTAGAAATGATATGAAAGAGGGTGTGGGAGGACGGGAAGATCGATGTAGATGGTATACGATTAGAGATTGAAGAGTGAGGGCTAATTGGAAGTTAAGGAGGTATAAACAGTGGGTATTCGTGGGGAAATAGCACATGACAGTCCCCTATTGGCATTGATTGAAAGAGTGTCATTGGGCTGTCATTCTACGATGAAGGTTTTTCCTTTCAGATTCCCTGTGGAAAGTACTAAAAAGAAATGGAGGCTATGAAGGCGCTACGAAACAAACAGCTAATACATTATTGTGCTTTTGACTAAATTTAAGGGCCAGTGTATGGTCATAGAGAAAACTTTCCCTTAGAATCTTCCTGTCGGAGATGAAAAAGCATCTCCATAATTATTAACATCGGTCAAAACTAAAATTTTCTACTTGTACTTTTCCAACCGATCTAAAAGGTCATTTGACCGACATTCTAAAGGATTTTCTCCGGTTGTTGTTGCTACAAGGCGGACTATTCGACTTCAAATTCTTGTATAAACATGTTTATAACTGCAGCAAAATACTGATATTGAAACTGGAAGATTGACATAAATATTATATAATTATTTAGAATTTGTTTTGACCAGATAGCCATCCTCTTGCTGATGTTTCAGTAAACATATACTCATGAATGTTGAAAAGCCCAAGTCTGACGTATATCTGACTCATATATGCCCCATAACTAGATCGGCGATGTAGCCATAAGACACGTGCAGGATATGAGAAAATGTACCATCTACTAAAAACGGACCATCTATCACGAATGACAATTTCTTTTCCTCCTACAAAAGTACTCAGTCTTCATATCTAGAGTTTGATCCATAGGTTTCAGGATTCGGTTTATGAGTGATGGGTCGTGTGGGTGATGGGTCTGCAAGGAACTCCACCTTGTAGATTGTCATTTTGATTTTTGTCACACACAATGAATTGAGATATATCTTGTCTTATTTAGACCCCAAACCCCCACCTTCCCACCCCGCCCTCCAAAACTAAAAAAAACTTTTATATCATATGCATTGTGATCACCAGGTGAAGTGAATAATTGTATACGACATGTTATTTATCTCCAAGGTCTTGGCAATCAAATCATTGCAGTTGGGCTGAAGATTAAATTGCCCCTGACATCGATCGCTTATTAGCATTGAGGTATGTGGGTGGAGGTTATTAAAGCAATGACTAGCACGATGTTTTAGCTGGTTACTCTTCGTCTCATGTAGATTCGTATTAACTTGGCAATCTATCTCAGCATTATCCTATTAACTTGACCTTTAGGACATCGTACCCCGACACCTTGACATGCAATCTTCTAACAAGCATTCTAAGATATACAATGTTATATTATAATATATAATATAATATTATATCATATAATATTATATCACAACTTAACCTATTGCCAACCCTGCTACTGTGATATCTGCACGTTGTAGATGCACGTAAACAACGTTAGGAGGGACGATGGAGCAAGAGATTTTCGCCATTTAAACATGGAATTTCGCCAATTACAATGCAAACTCAAAGTTGGTTTTGTTCTTGGATATTGTTTGCACTTGTAGCGGAAATGTGCGGATTATCACTAGTGGCTTGGCCACTGGCAATGATAAGCATATTTTCACTACTCATGGGTATGATATCCACTCACAAAGCAACATATCAGTGCATTACATCTAACAATTTCATCAGATATCTTAGCTTTAGAATTCTTTTAGAAGATTGAATCCCCCACCACCACCCCCAATCAATTGAATCTCCCAATTCGGTGTAACATGTAAAGGTTACTCGTAGAAAGAATGAAAAAAGAAATAGGTACACACGTGCTGTATTCTTGGTGGCACATGCTAATACATTTCCCAATCATAGAAGTATATAAGGACTGCAAGTAAAAGCTATTTCCCATTAGCTATGCAAGTTACGATGTCATACAAGGGGGGAAGGGGAGGCAGTGGATGTAATTAAGTTCGTTTTACAGTCACAATCATGACCATGTAGGCAATAGGTGAGTCGGAGGGTCAACATTACAGCCCCTAGGCACCACCAAGTTGGGCGAGCAATATCATTACTCTTGAGTCCCTCCATATTGACGCTTTTCCTCAAGTCCTGGCCATATGCTGGCTGTGGGTTATCTACTCACTACCATTTGCTCAACTACCTCTCGTCAATTAGGAAGATGGTCCAGAACTTTGCGTCACAGCCGTCACTTAACTCCTCTTCCTTGGTGCGAGATCCTTTGTTGACCTTTCTCAAAAATAGATGAAGGACCCTTTCTGGCAGCAATCGTTGCGAAAATCTTCCACTCCGAACCGGAATGGTCTTCGCATTACACTGTCATGGTGTCATGGTGAGCCCAGTGAATGTGCAGTCGCGAGGAAAACATATATGATTCTTTTTCTTGCCACATAATAGAAACTCTTCTCCTGCGGAAAAGGCAGTCTTGTCAGGAGTGATAATGGATTGCCAATCGTTTCCTTCCTCTTGTTCCGACAAAAAGGTCGACAACCTTATTGGTGCCTGGCTAACTGTGATTCCATTGCCAAGGTTGCTCGATGAGTTAGAACAACGAGTATAGAGACTAAAAAGAAATCGGTTCCAAGCGAATTGGTATTTGAATTTGATTTGAATGTATTCTCTATTTTCTATATAATGTAAATTGGCCGTCCGTTTCTGAGATCTCAGGTCTTCCAGTGGATGCCGGTTACAACAAAAGAAACAGGACTATGAAGTTATAAGCAACAAAATGATGATTAAAGACAGTTGCAAAGTGCATATATATCGAAAAATTATGTTAATTACCCTGGGTTTTCTTACTTTTACATAGTGTATGGAGTAGATAGTGAAGATGACTTGTTCATATGGTGGACATTCTGCTGTTTCAACAAGGGGAATACGTTTTGACCTACCACATTTCAAAGACAGAAACTAATATTTACCAATAAAACAAGCATAAACGAAGATGTGATAGATGGTGGATCTGTTCTATAGGGTTCTTTTGTTTTGGCGAAAATGTTAAAGGGCGTTATTACCGCACCATAATTATGTAGACAAAAATATATATTGTATTGTGAGACCATTGACATAGATCAATGAAGAGTGTAGGAGTCCTACGATGAAGGTTGTTCCAGCAGGAAGACTGATCAAGGTTAGTGCTAGGGGTGTCTGTTGATTTTCCTGACCATCTGAGCCAACTCATAAGCTACAAAATGCTATTCTTATCAAAGAGTTTCAACTGTCTTCTGTCGTGCTCCCCTCGGAGAAATGCCTACCGAATGAATGAATTGAAAAGTATTCTGATTCTGATATCCTAAGGAGACCGTGGTGCACTTCGCAATGGACTTTAGCGATAAAGTAGCGCAACTTTAGCTAGGTCTATCGCAAAAGGCTATCACAAATCGTGTCGCGGTTGATGTGCCCTCCCCTCTTCGCTCACCCTTGTATTGACATTTTTAAATCCTATAGATATTACTCACCTCAACCGTTAGAAACTACTGTCTTATTGGATATTTAGAGTCTACAAGATATCCCTCTCAGATATATATACATGAGAATGCCTCATTATTACATGGTAATAAGAACATTATATTAAATAATCTGACCTTTTTTTGTTTGGTATTTGTAATCTGCGCAGAATAGACGTTACTTATATAATTTAACCAATGGGATTGACAAAATGAAGAGTTTTAATGAGATGAATAGAACATTATTTTAAAGATTAAGTGAGGATTGACTGTCTTTTTTATTCTAAGTAGTTACAAGAGACCTGATATTCATCAGAAATACCACTAATTTTGAAGTTTGATAATTGTCCCAAGTTTAGTAAGTATTGTTTATTTCTATATTAGGATGATCCTATGTTAGTACAACGAATCCAGGTGCGCACAATATTTAGGCCCCTATACACATAACATAGTTTATGCCCCCCCCCCTGCTCAATCACCTCCCCCCAACCCCCGACCCTACATACACCCTTTTCCTATACGTTACTGAATAGTCTTAGCCTACATAAACACAATGAATCAAAATTGGACTGCAATAATGTGTGACAGTGCCATCGTAAACTGGTACCAGCAACCGAGTTTCCTTTCCAGTCAGTACAATTCCCAGGTGGTCATAGAACACTTTGCGCACCAGGGGCCCGTTTCATAACTAATAGCGGAGCGGATCATAGCGGAGCATAGCGGAAATTTTTTTAGCGTATTATTTGGAGGATTTCCGCTAACCCGTTTCATAAGCCAGTCCGTTATTATTTTCTCCACTAAGGTCCGCTACCACCCGTTATGGTCCGTTACCGTCCGTTGCCGTTCGTTATGCTCCGTTATGGGCCGCTAAGGCTTCCGCTATGTCCCACTATGATCCGTTATATGTTCAACACATATTTGTATTGGCATTTCCGCACATAAATCGTTGGTTATATTCCCAATAACTGTTTAGTTTATACTAGATAAAGGAGATGTTATATATGAATATAATAATGTATTATTTGGGATGACGGTGCTTGGCAAGGAATCTATTCTTTTTATTTCAAAATCAAGTTAAAAACTAATGAATCTTCACAATGAGGGTTATAGAACATATTTAACTGCTATTTATTAAATATTTGATATAATTCATGCCCACTCACCATTCAAGGATTCATTTTAAGAGCATCCAAGGATTTTCCCTCTTTAAGAAACTGAAAATCTCCGAACATTTCAAGGCCATTTAAAATATTCCAACAGGATTCAAGGCCATGCGAGGATATTTCGAACCCTTGAATTTATTTGCCCAAATTCTAGGCTTTTCCAAGCCCCATTATTGGAATACAGTTGATAAAGTGTACATGAACATATATCCTATTTTATTGTTAGTATTACATGAATTCTTGTTAAAATTAATTCATGTGTCTTTTGTACCACAGAATACCCTAGCTTGATTTTGAAAAGGAGCGGGTGCGATATCCTCCGACTCTCTCTCTATCATTCCCTCTACCTCTCTTTCCCCTCTCTCTTCCCTCCCTCCTTGTTCTCTCTCCCCGCTCTTTCCCTTCACTCGCTCTTTTTTACCTCTATATCATTGCTTCCTCCCTTTTCTCTCGCCTTTTTCCCCTCTCTCTCTCTCTTCATGTTTCCTCCTCCAGTCTGTCTTTTCTCCCAGTTTTGTTGTTGTTGTTTTTACGACATCATTTTATTCCAGTGTTATCCTGCCATCTTGGCTCATACAATGCTAATAGGTCTGAAACAGAAGGTTATGCGAGAGTTTCGATTCTTATGCAAGTTCAGCAAAATAAGAGAATACATTTATGGTATCGTATTAGGTTTATACACTAGGGTTTTAACCGTTTTTCTTCATCTCTATCGCTTCTTGGATACCGTCTTGTACCCTTTTCCACAGTGTTTTCTCTACACTTGACATTTTTTTCACAGTTTATTTCTTCCTGCTCCCTCACTCTCTCTTTCGTCTCCCTCACCATCTCATCTCGTCCCCCTCACACTTCTTGCTCACTCGAGATCTCTCTCCCCCTCTGATCACGCTCCCCCTCTTCTGTCCCCTCACTCATCTCTTTCTCTTCACTCTCTCCCCTCACCCTCTCTTCTCTCCCTCTCTCGTACACATACATACATACATGTGTATATAATGCATCTATACATACGCATGTATGTATACTTGCATACATACATAGATGTATATATATACATGTATATGTACACATTTGTACATAATGATACATGCGTACACATGCCTAATCTATGTACATATATATGTACACATACATCTATGTATATGTATACATATGTAGGCCTATATACAATGTATGTGTATACATACATACATACATATATACATGTATTATATACATGTATACGTATATGAACACATAAGTGCCTGTGTATGTATGCATATACAATGTATGCATATATGCAATGTATGCATACAATATATATGCATATACAATGTATGCATATACAATGTATGCATATATAATATATGCATATACAATGTATGCATATATAATATATGCATATACAATGTATGCATATACTATTTATGCATATACAATCTATGCATATATGGTCAATTCTATTTATTTGGCGTCCATAAAGTTTTCACATGATATCTTCGGCTCCAATAAATCCGCCCTTAAAAAATGCTACAATCCGAACCCTAGTTTTGGGGGTCTAAAATGAAAATTGACAATACCAGCTTTAAATAAGCACCTAAAATGGGTCATTTTTACAACAAGGTACAAACAAATCTCCCGTCGCCCTGTAGAAATAACATAATTTTAATGTATATGTAGGTTGAATTTTTAATAATTCTGTAGGTAAAATGCTTTTACGTATTATGATGTTTTTAGAGTTTCTATTTGAATATTTTATATATAAAATTTATAAAGGTAACTGTCGGCAGAAATGGAATGCTAAATTTTCATATAGACATGTAAACCTATTTGTCCCTTTCAATTGATGTAACCATGTCCAGTTTCTGACAAATAAAAGATTTTCTTATCTTATCTTATCTTATCTTATATCTTTTTTAGAGGTATGTAATAGTCAACCCTGGGTATACCTTGCGTATGCCTAGACATTGTCTTCACAATGTTATGATTATTATAAAGGTTGTTTAGGCGAATATGTATTTATATTGTAATACAATAATCATTCGTCATTGATATGATAAAGCTAATTGGGACTTTGTAACATCTACTCAATAAATGACTTCCACAAAGAAACACCCTGATTTCGAATCCATAGCTATTATCTAAAAAAGATTTAATCAAATATTTTTCTCTCTGACACAATTAGACATATGTATTTATCATATTATTAAAGTAAAATAAAGATATGAATAGACATATTTAGTGAAGCTGGCAGGAATTTAAATAAATCACATGGCATACGCATGGTATACTTACTTTGGGCTTCATTTGTCCCATCTCCTATAGCTCAGTTAATATCCAGAGATAACCTTACCAATGTATGCACAAAAACCCTTCAAAACATCTAGTTTCCTGATATAACAATAACTTCTGATTCAGACCTATTTGAAAATTGACCATTTTTCACCCTCCTGGACGCCCAAAAAATAAAATTGACCATATACAATCTATGTACATACAATCTATGCATATTTTATACAAATGTGTTTGCATCCATAGAGGTTTACATAATAAATTGTACATGTATAATGTGTTCATTTCACTATGACGAGAATAGGCCTACCCTAGTCGAAAATTGTTAAAAAAATATTTTTTTCTCACCTTAAAACATATAATAACTAGCAATGAAGAGCTATAGAAAGGATACAAAGTGTTTATTTTGTATTTATTTCATGTTAAATTAAGACATAAAAAGTTGCGGAGACCCTTTTGAATTCCGCAAAAAATGCAGAGACTTAGCGGAAAAATAACGGAATTCCGTTCCGCTATTAGTTATGAAACGGAATAGTGGAATTCCGCTATTTTTGGTCTCCGCTCCGCTCCGCTATTAGTTATGAAATGGGCCCCAGATTTGCATTTTTCGCCAACCCACGTTCTGACATAACAAGCCATAGGAGAATAAACAGAGCTCACAAACAATAATGACCCGGTCAATACATTCATCTAGAGCTAAGAAGCGTGTGCCTTAAACATGGCGTTTCTTGCCTCTCCCTCCATTATAGAGATAAGGATAGAAGATTCGTTTGGGCGAACGTTACCCTTGTGTGTCGTCGGCTAAGATGAGCAAGCTGGGCGTTTTATTCAGGAATCACAATCACTACATGGTACCCTTAAGCTTGGTTATTTGTTGGTATACAGAGAGCAATATTGTCTAATCCCTAGTTGCTTCAATCCCATTCGAATTCGAACGAATATCGGTGAATTATTCTCATCCTCAGAGATGTTCAAATCTCGACCGTCTCATAATTGATCTGCCATTCATTGGGTTGATATCATTAATAAATGCATTTGCCCTATAGATAGGTAACCTTCCCCCTGTGGAATTCGGTATCATCCATATCAGTGCGCTCCAATTTACTGCAGGCATCCGAGCGAAATTAGATCAGCTAGATTATTTTTCTGCATTCTTTCTTTGTTTGATCCCTCAGCAAAATATATAAAATAAATTGGAAAGAATTGAAAAATGCTGAAAACGAAGAAAAAGTGATATTTCCCCTTGCTTTCATGAATTCATGACATCCCCCAAAATTCTAATTACTCCTGTACAATTCTACAGTGGCATTTTGGGGTAAAGAGGGTTAGTACGCAAATTTGTTAGCTAGTCAGTGCTATCCTAGAATTTCATATAGCATAGAGGATTCCCCCAAGGTGAAAGAGGGCCTCGTTGAAATTAGTGGGATTTCTGTGTTCACCGAAATAAATAATTAGGAAGATGAAAACCAAAGATGGAAGACCAAAATCTTTTTTAAAAAAATGTCCTGGTGACTTAAGAATGTGTTGGGAATGAATAGACCACAAGATAGATATTTTAATTATTTTACGAATATTTAGCATCATTGTACAATTCAAAATGATAAGATTTCCTTTTGTCCCGGAACCCAGATTTCGTGTAGTCTTTACTTCCTATTCTTACATAAAAACCATCGCGATCTAAAGGAACGACCCCTTATGTGCTGAGGATATCTCCTTAAAGTAAATATTAGAGTCGTGAGTTCGTAACATTGTATTTTTATATTACATTCTTCTCTTCGGCAACAGCTCATGTTTGTCACTTGATATATATCAATATCACTAGGAGATTTAAAAAGTAGTTATCAAAGAAAAATCCGTATCTATAACACGTATACAGTATTGAAAGAAAGCTTGACCTTTTCTTGTTTTACTTATTTTTTGAATTATACAGGAAGAAAAAGAAAATTCATCAACCCTGACCCTACATTCTTTCTTTTGAAGACAGACAAAACATCAATCTCTCCGCCATAACTAGTATTTTACTTCAGGGAAGTACTTCAATTTTACATAATACTCACAATTTTAGGAGTGGGAAAGAGGAGGAGGCGCAATATATTCTTAATAACCATCCCTCGAGAATTATAAAAACAGGCCATCTAGTGCCTTTTGTATTTACATGTACCAGGTAGAAGGGGAGTATCAACTTTATGTGGTAGTGTACAAAGCGATCCCTGATGCATCCCCTCGTCCTCCGTGATATCTAATGACACATTTATATGCATTGGTCATAACAACAACATTCCTCGGTCACACTTATTTTTTATTGAACGGAAGAGAAGGTTAAGTAAGCTATTACTGCCTTCTTTCTGGACCCTCGATGGGGAACGGCGGAAGAAGATTCATTATTATCCATCTTCATTTGTCAAGACATGAGTAGATATTTCATCAGAGTGGGAGATATGTCCACATGTGATTGTTTGCGCTCGTGAAACCCTTACGGATATTTAATTCACTTTCCAAATCATTTTCTTATTCATCATTTTCTATTCGATATCCTGTACAGAAATTAACATGAGATTATACTATCTCATTCTAATATGATTACTATCACGAGTGGCTTTCTAATGAGCTGGGAATTTGTATAAATAAATAAAGAAGGATATATGTACCTTATACATTCGGGTTGTGTAAGGTTTATAAATCGGCATTGCGCACTGACCCGTCTTAACATGATCGTCAGCAAGGATTTCCCATGGGCTGTTTCTGATTGCCATGAATGATAACTCTGTCTTAGGTATTCTGCTATGATTTGTTTAGTCTTCCCACCAAATTACACATAGTCAATTGGGAGGAGGCAAGGCCGACGGCGGTGTGGGTTGGGGAAGGAGTCAATCCTGCGATAATAGGGGCAGCTACAGTACGAGGCAAGTACCCTGCAGCTTTTACCTGATTGGAGAGAGAGACGTCCACTCCACCTAGTGTCTTCAATAAGAGGATGTGACCTGTATGTTGTATTATGTTTTATCTGGTTGTTCATTCCAGATCCTATAGTGCCACAGACATCCATCATATACACACGGCCGGACTTAGATAACCCAGTCAAGATGCACATACCAATGCGTGCAACAAAGCTTTGATTTTTATGGTTTTAAGTTGTTTTATTTCTCTAGTTTTCTAGTTCTCTGATGAAGCCACACCCCTCGGCAAAACGCGTAAAAGTCGCCAAAACAATAAATATACTACAATAAATTTTCAGTGAGGTGTTTTTTAATTGTGTTGATTCATTCGTTTCATCTCTGGTTTTATTTTGATTTGAGGGATTTATTTCGTTTGATAGATTTATTCCAGTAAGAACCCATTCTATGGTATAATTTACAGACTTTAGTTATCGTAAACAATGATCTCCATTATGACCACCATGACGCAGTACATCTTAAACAATTTAATAAATTCTGAGAACCTCAATAACAAAAAAAACTAGAACATGATGTGTAATTCATTTTACAATTTTGTTCATTCATTCATTCATTAATTTAAAGTAAACTTCTGTCTGTCATTTGCTTATCCAAAATACAATATCATCTAGCAAAATTTGCAACATTTAATGTTGTTCCAAAATGAATCACAAGAGAAAAAGAAAGATGTTGATGATGAGTCAAGATGAACACCTTTCTTTTCGTGTCAGTACCTGCCCATTTAGCACCAGATTCAATTACACATATTGGTATTAGGCTTATAAATACTCATATCTAATGTAAAAGACATTATGAACTTAACACAGAAGTTGTAGGCTTATCAAAATAGTGGTAGGTTGAAGATAGTTTGAGATATTTGTAGAGTCTGAAACAAACATCTTCTGCTCTAAATGTTTCTTGAAAGTCAATTTACTATCAATGTTTAGCCCCAGGCATTTATATGACTCAGTAAGGTTTATCACATTTCTTCCAATAATCACCCTGCTTTCCTTACCGTTCCATAGCTGTTTACCTTTGGGGATAATCATGACTTGGGTGTTCTTTACATTTCGAAATCTTGTGACTCCTGCACCATTTGTCTATATTTTCTAGACACATCGGTGCTAGTGGCACACCAAGGGAATGCCTATTCTCCCCTTTGACACCAGGACGCACCACCAGTACTCGGATGCTGCTAAACTAGTCTAGAAAACTTGGCTTGCTCACCCGATTTCCTGTGTTTTCGCATTCGACGGGAAAAAACAAGTACAGATTTGCTTCCTTAACATGTTTGAGAAGGAAAACGTTGGGGTTCATAGTGTCTATATTGTACTTGTAATGCACATACCCAGTTTCCCCAACCCATGTCTACCGTTTTCCAAGGCTTCTCTATTCCTCCTCAGTGCGACAGACACCTTTGGAAATAAGTGTAACACTTCTGCATCGTTCAGGCATCGTAATGACGTCATAGCAGCGGGGATTCCACTACACAGCCATAAACAAAGCTTATATGAGCGGAACCATCGCTTACCTGTTTATTGAAACCATTTGTTTCCTATCTTTCAGAGAAGAGGGGAAGAGAGAATAGGGCAGGGGAGAGGAGAAGGTGGGTAGGGACAGGAATACAGAGAGGGGAGAGACAGGAGAGAAAAGGAGGAGAGGCAGTGCCAGAGGAGGGGAGAGACAGTGAGAGGAAGAGGATGACCGTTTAAAAAGTTTAAAGGAAAACACTGGACTGAGTATATTGTCTTTTGCTAGTGTGAGGTGACATATTCCCAGACTTGCAAATCCATAAAGCATATGGATGAATAACAATAATCAGTGGTAACAGAAAGACATCATAGAGCTCTTCCATTAGATTTCAACAGAAAAACATCAAGGTGTAAGGTGGATATTTCATCCAAAGCTTTGAGCAAACTTTACCATAAAGCCTCTAATAGTAAAATAGTGATATTTGAAAGGTAGTTTGAGAAGAGAAGGCCAAAAATGGGCACATGGCTTTCATTGGATGTACTGGCTGATGCTGATCGTTCAAAATAGTAATTGGGTAATGGTGAAAAATATAAAAACAAATCAGCTCATTGGGAGAATATGTTATTGACACTAATAGCATTTTTATATATATATGGCTTTTTTTAGAGAGCTTACGGTACTTCGAGGAACACTACATGGCTGACTGTCTACTTTTTGAGAATTGAAGTAGAGTGTCCAGAACTTTTACCCGCTAGTACTTTTGCTTGCTGTACTTATTTGTTTTGGGTCTTATAGTTGTCGTTTTTCTCACCTTGAATGACACTGCATGCCCACCAACCACCCATCCTTCACTCCTCCTGTCACATTAGAATCCATGTGTTTGTGTTTGATACCTGACTGCCTACCTGCCTAGTGTGTGTGTAGCCTTGAGGCAAGGCTACACACATACTAGTGGCAGGCAGTGGCAGGCAGCGGGAGGGGCAGTGTGTGGTACTGGGTTGTGTGAAGCTATGTGAGTGAGTGAAGGTGCAGTGTGTGTGAGAGGTCCGACAGGGGTGGGAGTCTAAACCAATTTTTATATTTAAAATTGCAACTTTCCTGTACCACACTATACATAAGTCGTCCCCTAAAAAGGCATCAGGAGGAACACGACTTGCCTTACAGACGATGTAATGGTACCCATTTACATGGGAATACATAAAAAACAGGGCCATGGCTGTGAGTTCTGTATAAGTGAGAAGACCAGGGGTATTTGAGCAACGTAAGGATGTTTAAAGGTGGTCTAAATCCGCCCTGTAGGGGGCGGGTCAGTTGCACAATGTCCAGGAGAGCATGTCGCACCAGGCAGTGGTGGCCGGCCATAATTAATAGGCTTGAAGCCCTTATAGAACTCTAAAAGTAACTAGGATCTTATAATATATAGTGGTTAATGAAAGATTATTTAACAATTGCTTGCCTTCCCCCCACCGTAAACAATAGGGATAGGAGATAGGGATAGGGAATAATGGTGTACAAGTTGTAATTGTATATAGGTGAAACCAATGTGTTACCTGGACTGAATGTAGGAAACCATATGAATATTACCTGGTGTACTCACTCTTCTCTGTAAAATGAGTTTTGCTTGCCCCCTTTAGCTGGTGGTACATATTTTTCTACTGGATAACAAGTACTCTTGGGGAGGAACATTTGGTTTTGATGTGTTCCTTGCTTCAGTGGGACTAAAAGTGTAGCCAAATGCACTGCATTGAAGCTGGAAGCAATTTTGTGCCTAAAGGCACACCAGAAACAGAGGTTAAATGATGTTATCTTTGATTCCGTCTGTAGTCACATGCGGCAAATATGCCCCATTGACTATGCAGACCACCTGTTAAGGGCATTTTCAGAAATATTTGGGGTTGATGACAATATTAATGAATGATAACAAAAACACAATTCATTGCTACAACATAAATATAATATTGATTTTCTTTTAATTGTTGATATTAAAGAATATGAAATAATAAGATAATATAGGGGGTGAATGTTAATGAACCAACTCACTCATTACATGATAATGTAATATAAATCAATAAATGACAACTAAATATCCCAACAAATATTAGGGGTTGATGACAACATTAAATTTGTTCTACATGATACATTGTCACAAATTAAAGAAAGATTGGAAATCAAATAAAACATTTTCCTTGTTCATAGGAAAAAGGTAATAAAATGGGCTTTAAACGAGCCCAATTGGAAGACTCTGCGACCATTTTTAAACAAATGACAAACAAATTTACATCCACCATACAAATTTGGCCATTGTAAGCCACCATAAGGCATTACCAGACTACACAATAGCTATCAAGGTGTAGGCTATGTTTAGATGTGAGTGATTTAGGAAGCAATTCAAACATGGTGTGGGGGGGGGGGGGGCAACTTGGTCCTATGAACAGATCCCACTGCATTTCCTACTCTATTTAACAGCCTTTGCCCTTGTTGTTGATTTGTTGACACAAGGTTTCTTTGGGGGTCCGGATCAAAATGACCAAGTGTTGATAATTCCAAAGATCTATTAAATCACTAGTAACATGATATAAAAAAAATTGACACTACTCCCAACTCATTGAAATGTAAGTAGACATACAATAAAAAAATGTTGGGAACAAGTTTAAAATTTCGAATTTTACAAATAATGAATTTCCCATGATATACATTGGTAACTTTGAAATGGTCCCCATGTAGGCACTTGGTTGTAAAAGCATTGCTTCATTCTCATGGATGAAATGCACACAGCACTTGACTAGTGGTAAAATGAAATGTCTCTTAGTGCTTAGACCCATTGGAATAATGTTACTATAGGGTTTTGCCGGCATTATTTAGTGAGTCACCGGAGGTATGCAAGACCTGTCTGTTTTAGATGCTAAGATACCATTGCTATGTGTTGCAGGATATAACAAGTAGGTTCACATGATGTTTATAGGCTGTAGGAGTTTGATTCGAGTTTGTGTCTCCTATGTAGGCAGTCTCAATTAGATTCTACCTTGAATATGACAGCCAAATTCCGTCATTGTTTTTCTCCTGGACCATGGCCATGCATGGGGGTTTTCTCACTATGACGTCATAGCTGTAGATCACATGACAGCTCTTGGCTGTTCCATGCTGCTTCCCTGCCGCTGTGCCATGAACCTTATAGCTTCCCATCTACTTCTTGTTTTGATATGGCGGCCATTGCTGAGAGGTCTCGATTCGAATCTACGGTTATCGATAACTTTTTATTTTATCAGTAAATGACACATGTTCCCGTTTGGACCTTGCTACCCTTGACTCACTCTAGCTTCTGGGATTGGTTAGAAAGTTCCCCCCCCCCCCCCCCCAAAAAAAAAGCATGAGAAAAGGCGTTCGGAAGACAGTGTTGGTACATAGTCGCTCTGCCTTCGGAAAGCGCCCCGGTGACGTCACTTGAGTAGCATAGCAAAGCTATCCTTACGGATAGCGGTAGGATGGCCGGTCGTCCAGTGAATCAGTAGACTGTGACCAGTAGTAGGAAGTATTCCTAGCCACGTTGACTGGGTTGCACAAGGTGCAGTGGAACCACCACTTTTGTTCCATTCTTTGCCAAGTCATCTAAAAGTCATTGGAGCAAAATTTTGGAGGATTTTGTCCGGATTTTGAGTTTGCTAAAGGGCTTCTAAAAACGTCCTCATTTGTATTTGGAGGACCCACCCAAATCCGTTTCTGCGAAAACTCCACTTATTATCGCTCACCAGGCGCCGTTTTCTCTTGGCCGACTCGAGTTCAAGTCATATTAGTCATAAAATGAGAGGTCTCGATTCGAATCTACGGTTATCGATAACTTTTTATTTTATCAGTAAATGACACGGAATACCGGATTCTCCAAGCCATATTTATATTTTTCTATATATTTCCCCTGGCATATGCCTAGACGGAACCTGAATAAAAATCAGTTCAAAAAAAAAAAAAATTGTTAAGATTCTGTTTGTTGTAAATTCAGCTTTAAAAGTATGTATAATAAAACTAACTCGTTGGTTTCATTCACAGTTTCAGTCACTTATTGCACTCATTCTCCTATTCTAGATACACAGTTTAAATAACCTCGAGAAATAGTGTTCTGCTATGTCCCTGAAATACATTAATACAAAATCCAGGTGGATTAACCTTAGCCAAATTGCATACTTAAGATGAAATGTGTGTATTAATATTTCAACCATTGACTCAGACGCTCAGGACAGGTGGGTCTAAACTAAAGTACATGAAATCTGCAGACCTTTGTGTCATGACCCTCGTGGGATGGAACATCGTCCAAAAGTTTAAGACCTTTGAGATAGAAAGAGGGGACCTGAGCCATGAAAGGGATGAAAGGCTTGGAAATGAACAAAAGTTTCAAACAATAAAAAAATGCTAGTCTGGCGGGAGTTAAAGCTGCATTCTCAGCCAAATAACGAAAAACTAAATCTTTTTACTGCTATATGTTTTACAAAAACTTTAAGTCAAATAGGCCGAAATAAACTAGCGCCGGGTCTCTGAAATATAAGTGTGGACTTTTGTGAAACACTGCAGCAAAAACAAACGGACAACACCGTCCAAAACATTAGTCAATATATGACTTTTAGGTAGGTTAGAAAGGAACGGAACAAAAAGTAGAAAATCTTAAAAGTTACCATACGCTGAAGAAATTCACAAATCAAAATTAAATATCTGTTTAAATGATCTATCCCTTTCCTTATCTTTTTTATCACAACATTTTTTTTATAAATGCTTTATCATTTACCACTCTGTTTGAATACTAGAAGACAAAAACAGTAGATTGTATGATTAAAACGTTTAATTATATATTAGTCCTTATACTCAATGGCCAATATGTCCATCTGTTCGACGAGGCCTACTAGAGATCAATTCAGCCCCGTAATTCGTCAAAACATTTATAATTATTTTTCCATCGCCCAGTGAAATATTCATTTGTGACGCAATCCTGCATCGTTCAGCGAATTTGTAGCCTGTCAAATCACTGCGGAAATAGGAAAGGAGACAAGGCTGGACATTAACTATTAACAGTTTATTTTGCTGATCTCGATGAACATATATTGTTGAGCTGTTGTCGTTGCAGGTTTCACATAAATGTTCAGATGAGGTAAATGAAATTGTAGATTAGAGAACATAGATCAGAGAACATGAACATGCAGAAGCATATAATAGTGATATCATCAGGATAAATATCAGATAATATCAACAGGAATATCAGTTTCATGATATGAATAATCCAGTCGGAGAAAGTTTGTACTAATGTGGCAGTCTTCTGATATGAGAAGTTATACTAAGTTATAGGCTTTCGTCCCTAATAGAAATAAGGTAGAAGAAGAAGAAAAAAGATCCAGGCAAGGTCTCCAGGGTCCTCTCTCGTGAATAGACCATGCTGCAACATAAAGAGTGTCGCATGAACTTTTAATTTTATTTTAAAATTTCAGCAACAAGAGCGCCACCACAAGGAAATAAAAATAATTAGAATTGTAAGAGCCTAGACGGCAGGATAAAGAAATAAAGTTTTTTTTAAAAAACAAACAAAAAAGGGTCTCCAGGTTACTGCCGCTTCGGTTTATACCTACATTCTGAAGTTATAAAAATAGAAATGCATTAATTCGCTTAATAATTAATCAGATTAATTTGATTTGATTCAATTTAATTAATTGATTGTAATTCATCATGTAAGAATTATTGATAAGTGAAATTGAATAATAAGAATATAAAATAATTATGTATAGCGTGAAACGGGTATTGATGATTGGAGAGTGTGTATATGTATTCCGCGCATGGTGGCGCCAATGACAACCCGTCCAGCTAATAAAACTGGATGCGGAAACGTTGACAACTTTCGAATTTATCTGAAACGGGCCATCGCCACGTACGTGGGATGACGCACGCCCCCAGTCATCAATCGTATACGTGTACATATTTGACAAGATATTTTTGTATTAACCCTTGTAACATACTGTAATAAACGTCACACCCAAGAGTCGGTCAACATAAATCTCAACGATGACAGATTGGCACTCTAGTTAAAGCTGCATTCCCAGCTAAATGGGCCCAAAATATGTTCCTCAATTCTTTCTTTATTTGTTATTCAGTGTTGTAGAGTGGAAGATTTCATTATTGAAAATCTAGAAAAATTTATATAATTTCCTGTTTTTCATGAATGTATGGCTTTTTGTCGAAATTTTATATAATTGCTGTAAAGACCACAATTTGCAGTAGAAAGGAGTATTTAATGTAATTAGTGCTATCGTAGCATTTTTAATATTTCAGAATTTCCTTAATTTTAAGAAGAGGAAAGTCATATCAGGCCCATTGCAAAAGAAAGACTACGATAAATTGTATGCCTGATGCTTATTGAATCTATACTGGCTACTCCCGGGTATGGTGGGAATAATTTGACCACTATGTCCTAATTTATCCCTCAGTGCTTTACAAATGTAGTACACCTTATAGTTCTGAGCTGTTCTCGTCTTAATGTTTTCTCTTTCCTTTTAGTTCGACTAATTCTGAAGAAAAACTGGAAAACCTTTATTTTCAGAATTCATTCAATTCAATATAGGTCTTGTATACCTCTGAGATGAGAAATGTGAAGTATTTTTGATTTTTGAAAGCTTCAAAATCTTATTTTTGTTAAATTTTAGATTAATGTCGCACGTAGCGGAATATATACAGATTTTTGTGTTGCCTTAGATCAGCTTTTCATTTGTCTAAAATATTACGAATGTACCAAAATCATTAATCTACGCTTAATTAATATGTACACTTATCAATAACAATGTCAATATAATTTCTCTTAAATCTAAGAGTTTAAGTAGAAGAAGTATTGAGCACTGTAGACGTTGAAAACACCATATTTCACGTTGTTATAGAATGGGAATAGCATGGTCAATATCGAAATAAGATAACACCAATAAATCGGTCTTAAAATAGTTTATATTAGATTTCAGCAGGGTTTTGACCGATAGATGTGGACCCTGTTCCATTGTATTCCACATCGAAACACGATTTATAAATCTAATGGCTCCCACATAGACGGGGGAGGACATTGTAATTGGGTTTGCCTCCGAGTGACAAGTCACGTCTCGACCTGAAGGGGGACAAAAAGAGTTCAACTCAAGTTCATCCTGGCCGTAGAAGATTCAAAATGGCTCCACCGTGAAGCTACCATATACTAAAAGGTTGTTTAGCTTATTGGTATTTTATCAGCACTTATATTATATATATATGTACGCAGGGAGAGGTGTAATCCAGAGATTACATTGCTGCACATTGGCTTGTCATTGAGGTTAAAAAGGAAAAATGACTCAACTGAGAAGGGTCTAGAGGTCACAGCTAAGGTGCTATATTGTAAAGAATCACTAAGGGTTTTTAGCCCATAGGTTCAGTAAGATGAAGAAGTGAGACAAGAAGTCCGAGGTTGTAGTTCGTCTGGATTCGGCCTAGGCGGTGGTGACTCAGCGAGTAACAGAGTACCTAGGTCCGAATGGTCACTTTATTTTATACTCCACAATCATGAATTATTCATACAATCAAACCCAGGAAATATTCCACTAGCTCTTCCCCTTCCCTCTAATTGGTTGAGGGAGAGAGAATCTTCCTTGCCCACACGCCGACCTCTGCTCCCCAGGCAGAGACCATAAAAGGAGTGCATGCAGGTCGGATCCCTCTCCTCAGCCTTCCCCCTCCCACCCCTTACTCATAGATCCCATGGCTCGTGCCAGCCCCCCCCCCCTCCCTCTTGGCCCTTCCCCCCTCTTGATACCCCAGAGCAGTGTATAAGTAATTAGGTCGGGCTGGGGGAGGTGGGGTGAGCCCTGAGTGGCTCATCTCCCCCTCCCTCCTGGCCAGGCCACGTGTGGCGTGCGTGCCCTGACCATGATCAGGGCTAAATAGGTCGGGTCTGGGATCCAAAGATGCCAATTCTTTACATTCGTCCCATATTTTATTTTTGTTGAAAGCTTTCTTTCGAACAAAATATTTAGCCACTGATCAACCCAGTCCAACCAGACAAGAGAAATAGAAATAAGGTTACATAATTTACACACACAAAATCATAGAAAAGGGTAAAGTAAAAGTATTATAAATTATTATATCTGTAGACCTAACGGGTCAAGATAGAAAGTTTCCAAAGGGAGTGGCTCTATTAAAAGGAGTGTTCATTTATATCAGAAGCCATCACCCTGCACTAAAAAGTCTTTTAGTCGAATATTATGTAAGAGAAGTCTCTGTGTTTTTAAGTGTGCTCCTGAACACTGTTAAATGTCTTCCTTTGTACTGAGCTAGTACTCACAAAGTTCTCCAATACGGTCGTCACCGCCGTCTCCTCTGCCCGACCGGTCAGCCGAGGCCCCCGCTGGACCTCGTCGCTGACCGACAGGACGCCCGTCTCTTTCTCTCTCCTCCTTTGGCCATGGAGAGTGAGAGCGGTTGGGTAGTCAACACTACAATATTTCCATTTTTAACCTCAAATACTACAGAACACATGTCGACTTTACTGTAGCATCACGTATAAACTCTTATTATTTGGAAAAATACCTCCTCAAAGCAGAATGGTCGGAGACAAGGTGAGGGCTTCGATTCCATGGTGCTTCCTCTCAGGCTCCTCTGTCTCGACCGATTCTGTTTGTGTAAAAACAACTTCTCACAATGAGAGTTGAAATAAAAATACCTATTTGGGCTGGATCCTTGTTCACGGATTCCACCATTTCCTCCCGAGAGAGAAAATGGATTTCACCCAGGTATACTACTCTGTGTTCTGTGATCTCCCTCGCACCCGAGAAGAGGACAGAACAAAAATTAATAGTAAATATTAAACAAGAGTAAGTTACAGACAAGTTCAAAAAGTGTTTGTTACCCCAGAGAAACCCAAATAAACATTGGTAGACTAATTATTTCATCCTGGTCAGTCCGAAATTGGCAGCGTAATATGGTGAGGCGGGGGAGGGGGCAGGGATATGCTCGAGGGAACGAGAGCCAGTCCTAGCGCCTGGAGTGGCCTCTCCCTCCTCTCGATCTAGGTCTTGGAGGGCTAGGGCTACAGGGTGGTGGGTTGGGGGTCCTATTGGGATCTTCTCTCGGGGCTTAAGGTTTCTCAGACAACACAAAGGGTTGACTTTGCCTCTTGGGGCGAGCCCCTTTCGGCGGAGGTAGATTATTCCCAGGGTCATGACTCCTAGGAGAGTGGGGATGAGAGTGGCTATACCCCAGATAGAACTTTCGGACCAAGGGGTGGAGGAAATCAGGGGGGAAATGGGTTTAGGAAAATCTGTCAGGGCTAGTAAGGGTATTTCAGCTCTTGGCAGGAAAGTCAATTGCTGATCTAAATGGGGGTAAAGGGATAATTTGCCATAAGTCAGATTAAACCCGGGGAGGGGCATAATCTTGGGGGTGGGGAGGGTTATATGGGACTCATGGCGTTGGATGCTACTCACACGCCAATCCTTTCCGACCAGGAGACAACCGCCTTCTAAAATCACCCTGGCATGCCGATGATACGTTTGTATCACTGGTTTTTGCCCAGGGCACCTCAAGATTGTTTCCAGAGGTTCATAAATAGCCAGAATTACAGAAGAAATGGACTCTCCCTCTCTAAACACTTGGTTTGTTAAGTTATTTCTTTTTACAATCTGCGCCTTACAAAGGTCTGGCTTTTTACCTAAAATAATATTTGTTTCGCAGGTCGGGGTTAGATGCTCTATTGCAGCTGAGCAAATCTGGGGTTCAAACCCGATACAATGCTGAGGAAGAAATGACGCGCTGGATATGCTATCTAGGGCCACCTCCTCTTCTCCTACCAACTTTCTCAGGTGGTCAGCACCATATGGGACCGGAAAATACTTTAATCTATAGTGTAAAAATTGAGTGCCTGAAACTGCCGGAATTACTGTCTGGTATATTAGCTCCTGTTCGCCGTCTAATAATAGTCGAACGTTCAGGTGTCTATAATACCAGCGGTTATCTTGTGGGGTGTAATGTTTCCCTTCTTGTAATTTAGACAATATTTCTGATAAGTAGGCCAGTGGTAAAATCTGGTCTGTTAAGAATCCCCTTTCCAGCTGAATGCGCTGGCGATAAAATAATTCGTTTTGACGGTGGTAATTTTCCACCGCCCTACTCACTCGCTGCAATAGAATATCCACTTCCCTTTTCATATGAATTCTGTGAATATCTTTACTGAAACCATTTAACTGTGTTAGAATGTCTGTCACTTGGCGGGAGATGTTACTTGCTGCAGCTTGGAGCTGCGCGATGTCCAAGCGGTTCTCTGTCATGTAGAGCCTTGTCTGATTCAACACCGACACCATTTCTTCCTGACAATGGGCCAATGCGCTCTCGCTAGCCTGTGCTTCTTGTACTGCAGACCTTAATTCGTTCACCTGTCCTACAGTAGCGGTGCCAAACAAGGCACGGCTTAGCGAGCCCACAAAATTGAATAGGCCTCTCTTCCTTCGGGTGTCTTGTTGGACTGGTGTTGGAATCTCTGCCTGGAGGAAACCCATGTGCTCCTCCCAGGCACTGACATCTCCGTCTCCCACAACCTCCGCCTGTCTGAGTTCTCCAATTCGCCTTCTTAGGGCGGAGACCCAAGCACTGACAGGAGGGGGCGTGGGGGGGTGTAGAACGATCACTGTTGTCCAAGTCGCGGTCAGGGCTCTGACCTCCCCTTCCTCATACACCAACACCCCTTCCTCCTCAAACAAATCGCCATTAGCCATCATAGCCAGGGTGATTATGAGGAGGGACTGGAAGGTGTAGGTTGAGAGAAGTCCGTCACTGGTGGTGCCCCTGGGTCGAACTCCCATGGTTGGGGCTGTGGTGGGGGTGACGGTGGGGGTGGGGGTGTAGGTGGTGGTGATGGTGGTGGCGATGGTGGTGGCGATGGTGGGGGTATACAGGGCAGCTTCCTCGGCCTCTGCACGGGTGAAGTGGGCGTGGCTGGGTTTGGTGAGGAGTCAGGCCTTTCCCTCTTAGTAGAGCCTAGAGGGTGGAACACTTTGATCCTCTTTTCAGTGCATTCAGAGGTGGTGGTCAAAGCCTTGGGTTTAGGGCACTTGGTTGGGGTCTCTATCCTCCCTCTTTTTGCCCTTGACCTTGTAACAGGACCTGGTGGTGGTGTGCGCGGGGGAGCAGTCTCCACAGCAACGGCTGGTGGCAGGGGTCGGCGCAATGTAACTGGCTTAGGTGAAGCTAGTACTAGCACCTTCTCCCTCGGCGGTCGCTGCTGGGGTGGGCGTGGCACTTGTTGTGGTTGAGGTGGGCGTGGCACTTGGTCCTCGTCCTCCACATGCATGTGCTCGTCCTCTGGTTGCTCTGCTCTCGCTTGGTCTTCCTGTTCTATCTGAATTGGAGGAGGCATGTTTGGTATGGGTAAATAAACAGTGTCGGGCACTGCCCTAGGCTGGGGTGGGGGAGGTGGTGGAACATGAACTTGTTGAGCTTTTTGGGCTTGTCTCCGAGCCTTATTTCTCTTTCCTTGACCCGCCCTCGGTTGCCTAGTTCTCAGTATATCCCATTCTATTTCCCCAGATACCATTTTTACCCTATCCCTATTTATACGCCTGCGTTCACCCTGGGGTCCCCTCATAGTTAGGGTGGTACCCCTTATCCCCGTTATTACATAACCATGATCCCACTTGGGATCTAATGGAGCGCTGGTGCCTGATAGCACCACCACATGATCCCCTATTTTTAGATCCTTTGCATTTGCTCTGGCCCTTAATCTCTCATAATTAGCCACTCTACTGGCCTCAGTGCGCTCAGCAGCTTCTCTGAACGCATCTGTTAAGGCCTGTAGGCGCTCACTGAGTACGGCATCTTCTGTTCCCTCTGGAGTGGGGAATATTTTAGAAAAGGGATATCTTGGATTGGTGCCAAAAGTTAAAAAATATGGTGTAAAACCAGTTACACAAGAAGTGGAGACTCTATGTGCCCAGAGGGTTGGACCTAAATGGCTCTCCCACTCTGCTGGTCTTGCATTGATGAATTTTCTTAGTATATTTTTAAAAGTTTTGTTAAATCTTTCGATTTTACCGTTTGTCTGGGGGTGAAAAGCTGTAGAATGCCTTACTTCAGTGCCTATGGATTTAAGGTACCCTTCCACTTGCTGGTTCATAAATTCAAGTCCCCGGTCGGTGATGAGCACCTCTGGGGGGCCATACCTAGGGACATATTCATTAGCCAGATAATCAGCAATGTTTTTAGCTGCTTTGGAGGGTATGGGTTTGACTTCTACCCAGCCAGTTGCGTGATCTATTACAGTCAAGATGTATCTATTTCCTTTATCAGAGACTGGGAAGGGACCACAGAGATCCATTCCCAGTATCTGACCAGGATATTTTGCTATTGGCATCGCAGTAGGAGGTACACGCGCCCTACCCACTCTGTTTACAGCACACCTAGCGCATCGGATTAAGACATTATAGGTATCTCTTCTCATGGTGGGCCATTTATAAGCCTCTTGGATCCTATCTAGGGTCTTCCTCATGCCCTGGTGGCCTACTTCAGTGTGGGCGCGCCTCACTACTCTATGCCTAGCTGAGGGTGGCAGGACCAGGCGGGGGTAGGCTGGCTTGCCTGGGGGAGGGGTGAGAGTAAACAGCATGCCATCAATTATGGTGTAATCCCCCTCATCCTCCATCCCCTGTTGAAATTGTTCCAACTCCCTCTGTTCTAAACGTATTTTGTCTTTCTCGAGTTTATCAAATTCCCAAGGAATTTCATCTATCTCCTCCAAGGCACAGACTTCAAGAGAACTGAGAGTCGGCCCTTCCTTCTTGGGGTTTGTTTTTATTCGAGAAAGCATGTCTGCCCGGATATTGTTTGCCCCTTTTCTATATTCAATGGGAGCCCCAAACTCTGCTATTAATACCGCCCATCTTTGAATTTTGGTGTTTTTAACTTCTCCCACGAACAGAGACTTTAAAGGCTTGTGGTCAGTGTAAATTTTGAATTCGCTACCCTGTAGATAAGGTCTGAGCTTGTTTAAGGCATACACGATTGCATAAGCTTCCTTTTCAATCGTAGCCCAATTGAGTTGTGGCCCAGAGAGTTGTTTAGAGATATACTGAACTGGCCTCTCTATGCCTTCACTATCAGACTGGACCAATATGGCCCCTATTGCGTAATCACACGCATCGCTATAGAGACGATAAGGCTTATCCAACTGGGGGTGCGCCATTACTCTATCTGAAGTTAGTAATTCCTTCAGAGTTTCAAATGAGCTTTGCTGCTCTTCCAACCATTCGAACCTGGCATACTTTTTGGTAAGTTTGACCAAGGGATGAGCTACCTTAGCATAATCTGGGATACATTGACGGTAATACCCAGTCATTCCTAGGAAGGAGCGAATTCCGCTCACATCCTCTGGAGGTAGCATATCCCTGATAGCACTACATTTATCTGGGTGGGAATTAATTCCATCTTTTGAAACTTGGTAGCCGAGGAGATCTACCTTCTCTTGTTTGAAAATACATTTACTCTTTTTGACTGTAATTCCGTATTCTTCTAATTTATCAAACACCAGAGCCAAATGGTGATCATGCTCCTCTTCAGATTTGGAATAGATTACAATATCATCTATGAAAGTCATGCAAAATTTGCCAATAAATTCCGAAAACATTTTGTTCATGGCCCGTTGAAAGACGGCTGGTGCGTTAGTGAGTCCAAAAGGCATCCTACGGAATTGAAATAGGCCCCTATGACACACAAACGCTGTCTTTTCCATGCTATCCGGGTCCATCTCCACTTGCCAGTAGCCGCTTTTTAGGTCGATGGTGGAAAAGACAGTTGATCCTGCTAAACTGTCAAAAATATCTTGAATATTTGGAAGTGGATGAGCATCCTTTTTGCTTACAGAGTTTAGTTTTCTGAAATCGACACAAGGTCTATTGCTCCCATCTTTCTTTGGGACCAACAATATCGGGCTTCCCCATGCTGAGCTGCTGGGTTCTATTACTCCCAGCTCCAGCATTTCATCTAATTCTTTATCTACAAGTTTTCTCTTGGCCAGGGGCAAACGATAGGGGCGTTGATTAATTGGGCGCGCATTTCCAGTATCTATGTGCATTTTCACATCTTTAAAGGTACCTAATTTTCCCTGCTTTCCTATGCCAAAAACAGCGGGGTATTTTTCTTCCCATGCTTCTGCCTCTGTGTGGATAGAGGCGAATTCTTGATCTGCACTACCCACTTGTTGCCTTCTGTAACTTTTTCCTTCCAAAATTACCTTTCTTTTTCTGAAGCTAATTTGGGCATCTAATATAAATAAGGCATCATCCCCCAGAAGCAGTTCATGGTGAAGTTTTCTTACAATATAAACTGGAAATGAGCTACCCCCCAAGTTAACTATCGCCTGCCCTTCAGTTTTAAGATCATGACCAGAGAGTGATTTAAGAGATTCCCCCTTTGTCAATACGAGAGGCCGATGATGGGTTTTGCAAAAGGCTCTCCATACATCCTCCCGCATTAGACTCCTTGATGCGCCGGTATCAATGAGGGCACGCATCTCCATCCCCGCCACTGAGATGGAGAGGCAGAACCTCTCATCCGGCGTTTCTATTCCCCCTGGTTAACATATTTGGCTGGCTTTTGAGTGGTAGAGGCCATCTGCATGGCTGCCACCACTGCAGCCTGTACATGTGCATAGCGGTGGGAACATTCTCTTGCGAAGTGTCCCTCCTCCCCACACTCATAACAGACATTTTTACCCCTAAACCTCTTCCCTCCTCCCTGCTTATTTTTTTCCGGTCCTGGATTATCATTTCCCTTCCCCTTCCCTTTCCCTGGGTGATTTACTGCCTGAGAACTGGCGATCGGGGGTGGGGGATAGGACGTGTTGAAATATGGGGGATACATAGGCAACATGGGTGTCTGAAAGGGGTACTGGGGTGCTGCACCTGATTGGGGAACGATCACTGTGGGGTTGGATGGTTTCCCCGTCTCCATCCTCTCTACTAATTTCGTAAGGTAATTCACCTTAGACTCCAAATCAGCTATCAGCTTCCAATCTGAAGCATCTGTGGGATTTGGCCCAGAGGGGGCCATTTTCTTAGGGAGGATAGCCCCAATTTCCATTGGTTCATCCTTCCTATCCCCTCTGGTAGGTTGTCCTGCCAGAGCGAATGTGTGAGCCGCAGCTGAGGCTTGTCTTATTGCCTCAGCCAGGGTATCAGGGCGAGCAGCAAATACGTCATGACGTATTTGCTCATCCCTGAGTCCCAACACAAAATTCCTGACCAACGTCTCTTGGACTATCTCGTGGTCCAGGTTATCCACGCTGTAAGCCCTCTGAGACGCTAGTTGGAACTTGCGTCCGTATTGTTTTGCATCCTCATATGGGAGCTGATAGAGATCGGTGAGCCTTGCTCGCAGCTGCTGTTCCTCCTCTTCATTCATGAAGAGGCGGAAAATCTCAGCCCTCGCCAGATCCCATGTCCTATTGGCCGGTACCTGTAGGAATCCTGCCACGCACCTCGCTAGAGGCCCGCTGGCAAGAGTTCCCAAAAGCTCTAGAGTGAGCGTATCATTCGCTACACAGTAGGCTTTTGCCCTGCTTATTCCATCTAGCCACTCTCTCAAAGTGTCCTTATTGGACCCATCATTTACTCCTAGCATGGCGCCATGGCGTTCCATGCGCCTTCTGACCTCCTTAATAGCTGCAAACCTGGCCCTCCTTTGACCCTCGTCAAGCATGGCCAAGTCCGCGGCATTGAGATCCCAATTGATGTCCGCCATGTTTTACACTTTGTTGAGAGAGTGAGAGTAAAGAAAAAAAAGAAAACTAGATGGCACAAGGTACAGAGTTATAACCAACAGAACCCAGAACCTAGCAAAGTTTTTACCCCGAACATTGCTCACCCACTCTCCTTGTATTATGAGTGTTTGAGTGTGATCATTCTCCCAACCCTATACAGCGGCCCAGATCCACCCTCCATACATCCCATAAATACAATTTTATAAGCTCAATCAGAGTTTTTAGAGTTCCACTCACCTACTCTTCCAGCCCATCCTGCCTCTCCTAGGCTATGTCTCACTTCCAGTCAGAAGATTGGGTTGTTGCTCAACTTAGCAACAAGTCCCAGAAGTGGTTCGCCAGTGTAAAGAATCACTAAGGGTTTTTAGCCCATAGGTTCAGTAAGATGAAGAAGTGAGACAAGAAGTCCGAGGTTGTAGTTCGTCTGGATTCGGCCTAGGCGGTGGTGACTCAGCGAGTAACAGAGTACCTAGGTCCGAATGGTCACTTTATTTTATACTCCACAATCATGAATTATTCATACAATCAAACCCAGGAAATATTCCACTAGCTCTTCCCCTTCCCTCTAATTGGTTGAGGGAGAGAGAATCTTCCTTGCCCACACGCCGACCTCTGCTCCCCAGGCAGAGACCATAAAAGGAGTGCATGCAGGTCGGATCCCTCTCCTCAGCCTTCCCCCTCCCACCCCTTACTCATAGATCCCATGGCTCGTGCCAGCCCCCCCCCCCTCCCTCTTGGCCCTTCCCCCCTCTTGATACCCCAGAGCAGTGTATAAGTAATTAGGTCGGGCTGGGGGAGGTGGGGTGAGCCCTGAGTGGCTCATCTCCCCCTCCCTCCTGGCCAGGCCACGTGTGGCGTGCGTGCCCTGACCATGATCAGGGCTAAATAGGTCGGGTCTGGGATCCAAAGATGCCAATTCTTTACAATATTTTGAAGAGCTATATTTAATATAGTTGTACCAAAGTATTCAAGCAATTGTACGCCATTGTAATCCTTCACAAGCATGTCCCTGGATAATTCCCACACATAAATATATTATATTATTTACCGCAGAATGTCAACAAGCAAGGGTGGCTGTATCATCGTATCTAGGCAGTTGAAGAGCTACAAATCTCGTAAATGATAGCTCCTTTTGCACAACCTGCTTGCAAATATATTGATAGTTGAAATCAAAATACAAACAATAAAACTATATAAAAGCAACTGATCGACTCTGGTTTCTATGGGAAGTCAATCTCTTTGCTTACTTCAACTAAAAATAGTATGCGCAAATACCAACGGCAAGAGAGGCAACAAGGACATGTGCGTGGATTATTGCTCAATCTTCAAACTATACATATTCAAATGACGTCACTCGGGTCAGTGGCTAATATCCCCACTGGTAGCCATATTGTGGAGCTACACAGAGACCGTATTATAGGTACCAGATCCCACCAGATCGTCGCGCACTTATAAATTCCCGTTTTCGAAGGTTAAAATATGGCAATTATACATAATATTTCCTCATCATAATCGACTAACAGATTACAGGTGATCTAACCTATCAGCATACTTTATATTACATTCGCTACAACTTGTGCAGATGAAAACAGCCGGAAAACGGAAGGAATACACCCATTGGAGTGTAATCCAACGGTACACTTTTTAAAACTGACAACTGTGCGTACGGTATTTGTATTTGTCGATACTATATGTATGATGGACAAAATATTTCGAGTTATTTCGTGATAGTATTGAACTATCTGAGTTGTGGATATTCATCTGGATAGCATTGTTAGAAAATTAATACAAAAATAGAATAACATTTTCGAAGTATGAAACTTAATCATGACCAATTATGGCTAACTCCACATGATGACGTCATCAACGAGTAAAAAGAGCTACTCTAAATTGCCCCTCTGAGATATTTCCGACACCGACACCGTGGGGCACATTTTCACATTATTATTTCAAGTACAAATTATCAAAAAGAAATATAAACCTTGACAGACATTACCCGCCTAGGGGAATGTCCTTGATACAGCGGTAAAATAAGGGAAATTCCCACCTGGGTGGGGACATATGTGACCTGCTCTGCGAAAACGGGTCTTATGTGCTTGGATATGAAATGTAAAATGTGTTTTAGGACATAATATGCTGCAAAAATTATGTTGATACGAAAAACAGAAGCCGAGATATGAAGTTCTGAAATATGATGTGTTGAAATGGGGTAAATAGCCAAAACTGCTGTATGGTTTTTACTTGCCGAACTTTAGTTAAACCCTTATATGATTTCAAAATGCGCATCATTTAATAATTAACATTAATCAATTAAATAATATATTGCCATTTTTCTGAAAATTTAAGTAATTCAAATCTGTTTTCAGTATCTTAATCATCAGAAAATTCTCTTTTGACTTTATTTAAATTTGAAACAATTTGATGACATATAGGTTTCCATGGAAACCAGAATCCTGTTAAACGTCATTATTGATGATTTGGACGTTCCATTGAATTCATGGTTACCATGGCAACACTAACAAAATTTTCTCCAAAGTTTTCCGCCACGCTATAATCTGTGAAAAATTTCATTTTCAATGGTTTTTTGAGTAAACTTTGTGTTTTTAACAGTTTTCCTGTTAAATAATGGCCCTAGGGCTATCCAAGTAAAAACCTATAAGACCCATAATCGCAGAGCAGGTCACATATTTCCTTTTCTTTCCCCCTACCATTGCCCCCTACCCCCGGGGTTGGGGTGGGGTACTTAGATGGAACTGTACACAAAGTTAGGAACTACTCGTGTGATTCAATGGCTTGAGTTAAAACTTTATTTTGTATCCAACAAGCGGCTGCAGGTCGCGCGTTGGTTGCAAAAATAAAGTTTTAACAAGAGCCGTTGAATCACACAAGTAGTTCCTAACCTCAAGTACAGTTCTTTCTTTATACTACGACTTGGAAATAATAGAAAATCGTCATTCTTACGCTTGTAATAAGCTGGCAGAAGCAGTTCATGACAGCCATGTTTTTTTTTAAAAAAAAGATTGTAGCTATCGGAAATAGACATGTTTAGAAAACATAGAACACTTGGAAAGCAGCAGATTTGGGGGTTCTCGGCCATGTTTTGTGGCATAGTGTCAATGCTGCTATACATGTATATCAAATTCAAATGTTGCTAAAGTATAGTGGAAAATATTCTTTATTTAAGATGTGAAAAGAAAATGGTAAAACAAAAATATTTTTGTCAACGGAAACCTTTGGGGTGTCCAACCATGAGGCCGCACGGTTTTCGACCATGACCCACTATTTTTCTTTCATTTCTATGACCACTAACACTCCAAGAATAACACACTAACAAATCAGAAAAATTATATTTGTTTCAGTGGGGAAAAAATAAGATTGTTTTTACAAAAATAGTGGTTTTTAATTCAAAATTTGCATCACAAATTTATTGTTTTCAGAATAAAAATAACCATGCATTCTATAAAAAAAAAGAGATATAGAATTATTGGGCAAATAATACTCTCTCTAAAACTGTTAACTTTACTTAAATTGAGTGAGTATAAATAGCAAATATGAACTATGAAGTCGAGGTACTGCAAGATGAGGCCCCCTAGCTGTTTCTGCTCATTGGTTATTTTGAGATACCAAACTTTGAAGTGCTGTAATTCAAAAATAAGTACCCATTGACTTTTTTTTCATTTTTATGACCAGAAACACTTCAAGAGTCGAATACCAAAGTTTCAGAAAAATGACATTTATTTTCATTTTCCACTAGATAGTAGCGTTTGCCTTTAACATTATGTCCGTCGAGAGGAGGTTTGGGCTGGTGTGTGTTTATAATTATGTGATGATTTATAGAAATGTGTGTATTTGTGCTGCTAGGCTATTCCTTTTATTTGCATTTTCATACTTTTTATATCTAGATTGGTACAAAAGAAGTACAATATGAACTTAATTAGTTGGTAGCTGCCAGCCTTTCTATCCTTTTCTGTGTCATGTGAGAGCTTCGGGCCATTTCTTTTCGAGATTCAGTTCACATTTGATAAACATTTGCCATATTCATCTCCAAATTCTGCCGAATCTTGCGGAGATTTTGCTCTTGATACAAATTCAGTAATTCTATGACGCTTGCTTATGCTTTGTGCATTCTATGAGAATCAAGCTCAAAATAATAGCTGTTCTAATCTCCCCCTGGAGGGTTCCCTCGGCGGTAAGAGAGAATTAAGACCAGTGAGAGGTGGCAGATTTGGTTCCTGTGTCAAGAAATTAGGGGCCCAGCATATATATATATACCTCCCTTATTTTCTCAATCAACATTAATGAAAGTATAGAAATAGCCGGAGATAATTGTCCTTTTGTTGATTTTCCACTCTATTTTGATGTATTCTGAAAGTGGATGCCCTTTCTCCCTTATCTTTTGCCGACCCATGCACTCAAAGTTTTCCAGCTCACTTCGACACATCGATTTAGTCATCTCCTAGCACTAAAGTAAATCAGTAGCAAATACTGTGCCTCACCTCTCCCTTATTTACGCACCAATATTGATGAAAATAAACATCTAAGGAAAGCGAGGGCTGTTCCTCCCAAATATCTACTTTATTTTGATGTATTTGCACATTGGCAGTGAACATCCTTTTTCATTATTAAAGTTATGCCCGTATTTGGCTTTGCTGCTTTGACGTCCCATCGCCTCCACTAGCACCATTAAGCCTCTTTCAGTTATTAAAACTGTAGAAAGGGAGAATTTCCACCTTACGGACATCACTGAAGGCAATCAGACCTCCCTGACAATGACAAAAACGTAAAACATTCCGTTTATGGTGCCACCATTCTACTATTGGGTCCTTTCCTTCTACGTCAGCAGTCGGCAAAAATGTGTACACAGTATATTTCAGAGTGCCGATTACTGACGTCACATAATTATTATAAGTTTCAGAGCCTTTTACCTTAGTTTGTGTGCCTTTGAGAGGCAAGAAGCAGGGCGGATCTAGGGTCTAAAATGAGGAGGGTCAAAGATAAAAAGGGCACATCAGTCCATCAAATAAAATGAGCCAGAGGGGCACAAAGGCATACAAGGGAGAGATCGTCAGAAAATGTTACTTTGATATACCAATTATTCATATTTGTTCAGCCTAATTTAGCAGAAGTTACCAAATTTTTAGACCTGCCTAATGTGCATTTTCTGAAAAAAAACTGACTGACCAGGGGGTCCGGGGGCATGCTCCCCCAGGAAATTTTGAAATTTAAGGTGCCATTTAATTAATTGGAGGCATTTGGCGCTTTTTGAAGCACAAAATACAATTTTTAATCACACATGAAAAGTGATCATTTTATTTCTATTATTCATTTTGACTTTCAAACCTAAGAAACACAAAACATACAACACACACTGGCAGTTGACCATGTATGCAAATTGTAAGATGTTGAATTATTTTTAAAAATCAGTTGTGGCTACTGTTGCAAGTGATGGAGGAGTGAAGTAGGGTCTGGGGCATGTTGCTCCCAAAAATTGTAAAACCTGTGAAGGAGTGAAATGGTGAATTCTGGGAGCATTTTTTTATCATAATTAGCCAGTTTCGCTTGTGTTTAAAGATACAAAAAAAATAATTAGGGTGCAAATCTCAAAGGCAAATTTAACTAATTGACATTGAATCAAAATCTCCCTCAAAAGATGAAATCACATGTATCCAATGTCACATTGGATTACCAGATCAATGGGGCTTTGTCTGTACTTCCTGTAGGCAGGCCTGCCCACAATAGAACTAATGTAAGGCAACATACTTTAATTTTCTCACAACTGCTCCCAAGTGATTGTCCATTATGATGTATAAATGTAAAGCAAACATGAGAGGAGGAACTAATGTCAGAACAAACATGTGTGAGCCCCATACACCGAAATTAGGGAGTCATGGAAACAGCATTTATAAGTTCTTTTGACGGCCTTTTACAGCTGTTGTTACAAGACACTTTTGGTTGTAAAAGAAATTCTTAAAAAAGACTTTTGGCTCTTCAAAAAGGGCACTTTTGGTTGTTACACTTACACAGAAAAGGGGCACTTTGGGATGTAAAAAAGGGCACTTTGGGCTATTCAAAAGGGCACTTATGAAAATTTTGAAGGGGGGTCAGGACATCGCTGACCCCCCCCCCTTGGATCCGCCCATGACAAGTTAGCTATAAATGTAGACCAAAAGCTGGGCCTATATCACTGTACGTAGTCTATAGATCCTTGAGCTTTACTATTCCAAAATTGGTTATAACCCCTTTAGTGACTCTTTAAACAAGAAGTTTTGGTGTGGACCCAGGAAAGAACGGTTTCCCGATAGAGCCCCGCCGCCTACCCCCTCCCCTTTCCCCGACTTGGCACAGGAAAAAGCGTGCTACTAACGCTGCATAAATTAGAAGTCATTATGATGTATGTTATTGCATTGTGGCCGGCATCTGGGAAAAATGGACTTTTGTGCCAACAAAACAAAGTTTGCATAGGTCTCTCACGTCAATACATTACAAGTAATACATAAATATAATTGAAACCCAATGAAACCTGAAGATTTTTCTTGCTGATGGTTTATACCTTTAGGCACAGAACCCCAGGGAGTTCTGTGCTTTAGGCAATTTGATTAAACTAGCAAATACCCGTGCTATGCACAGGATTTGCTAGTGGGTCAGTGCACTGGGCAAAAAACCTGCTTTCCCCAGCTTTCCCACCAGTATCACAGCTGCTACATGGGACCGTATAGCAGGAACATGTTTAAGCCTTCAGCTCTTCTGGAAGAATATCCTGTGAAAAATCAGTTATTTATGTTGACTCTTTGATGTCTTGTCATTGCCGTATTTGAAAGATGGAATATATTTTTTATGTCTGGTATCCTCTGCTCCTGCCATTTGGAAGTTTGACATTCTGTGGTACCAAATGTTAAATAAATTAATGAAACTCTAATATTCCCCAACAACAAGGATAAGACAATATGCTATTTTGTCTTTTCTTAAAAACAATTTAAGAAATCACATATCCCAATGAAGGAAGAAATCACAAACTGAGAATAATTTCATGGTTTTATGAATATATATATTATATACCCTCTTCAACATAATTATAAGAGGGAGGATGCCAATTAGGTTGAGTAGCATGTGACCAGTCATGTGCTGATGTACATATACCGTCATAGCTTGGTAACCTATGACCCCGGCCTATGACCTGACATAATATTATATTATACAGAAGTGCAGCAACCCAACTTCTATTATTGTTTTGTTACCAAGAGTTCACTGACATTAATAAGCCTGAATAAACACAAGCTGACTCTGATAGTTTGGGTTTATGAAGCTGGTTTGTCTTCCTAGAGTAAGTGTTTTTTCATAGCACCCCCAAGTACATGCTAAATATATTTGATGTGCTACAGAAAACCGAGTCACAAGTCGCAAACAAATGGAATTTGAGATATCATTATTTGAAAAGATGAGATCAAGCCGATTCCAATGGTGGTAAACACTAAGACATCTAAGAAGTGTTTTTATATTTTATGCCTCATATATTTATGTTTGCAATATTTCTGGGTGGGCAATTACCGGTAAAGTAACTTAATATACTTCGTAAATGTACCCCAAACTATATTTGTGCATGAATTCTTCCTTAAAATTACTACTAACATTATGAGTTAAAATATTTCGGAATTGTGCCTTATTGGGAGGATGGGGGTAGGGAGGAAATGAGAATATCTGAAGCAAAGGTTTAGTAATCAAAATAGTTGTCATAGCCTTCCCATGTTGTGTCTGCATTAGGATAATATTCCATGCTATAGGTATGTCAACATTGAATGTCGACATATATGTAACCAATACACTAAAATAATTTAAATGCTTGTATCGCTCTTGGGAAAAGATAGGAAGACTGATGTGCTGCAGAATGATATTTTAAATATTAAAACTAACTAGAAAGCAGAGTTCGAACATCACAAATCAAAACTAATAAGATGAAAGGAGTAGGTTTTCTTGGGAATAGATAGAATGATTGGTGCGTCGAAGAATGGTGGTTTGTAAATATTGAACAATCATAGGATGCAGAGCTAGAACATGGACAATTCAAGACGAATAAGATGATATGATTAGCATTGTTTATGTAGCATTCAGGGTCCGCACACTCTGCATCCTGGGATTGTAAAGGCCCATTCGCCTTACCACGGCCGACTTGGTGTACGGCAATCGCATGACAAGAAAAACCAACGTAGAAGATCGTGGTAATATGAACACACAAACGTATCATAACGTCTGAGGTTGTACGGCAAAGTGCGATGGTAGAAACATGTTTCCACTTGCCCGATTTTCATGATGTGGACCTGCCGCATGTTCATTATATTCATCGTGTGGTGAAATGAACTCATCTTGGCATTTGTTTTTGTAGTTTAAGCGAAATGTACCTGAAATATACATGGGTATACCCGGCTTTCCATGGCAATATGGTGACCATAGAACTCAATTGAACATGTTCGATTTTGTTGGACATCAATGTACAAAATTTAATGTTGTATTAAATCAAAGAAAATTATATCAAAACAGTGATTTTAACAGGATTTATTTAATGGGATGTTTTAATTTCTGCAGCGTTTGACGCTCTATGTTGTATAAATACATTTGCCTATACCAAGAAATTTTGCAAACATTTGTTCAAACATAAATATATCAAATATAAAATATAGAAATACTTCTAAGATGTCCTTAATGTTTATCATCATTGGAATCGGCTTGATCTCACTTATATTATTTTTGTATCAAAGGTGTCAATATTGTGTTTCAATAGATATACTCTGTGACAACTGACATATTTGTTTGAAAATGTGTACCCATGTTGTGATACCCCCAACCCTCTCCTATACACACTCAAGAGCACTGCCTGTCCTTTTCTGCTTTATTATCTCAGTCAACAATAGCGGCCGAGTTCAAGATCATCGTCAAAATAGCAATTGCGGTTTTGCAATCAACTGATAATTGCAGTTTAAATAGTCTTTCTTATTACATCACCAAAACAATTCACTGAGATGCCCTCATATTCAGACGTACAGCCATCGTATATTTACCTTGGTAGTGGGAATATGAAATCGGGGCACGATTTTACATCCTCGTCGTCCAGCGTTTGACGTACGTCGGCCACGATTGCCCGTTACCGGCCCGGCGATAGGCCGTGGTAATGTGAAATGGCCTTTAGATTGTCACCTTTCCCGCTTTCCTCTCCCACCATCTTTCTCTTTCGCATTGTGTGTATAAGGGAACTTGCCAGGACATAATTCATGACTCTTGTAATAACATCTTCTATGTTCTTCTATGAACTTAAATTCCATGCTGAGATAAACTGAAAGCTTTTAACTGGCTTGAAACACAGGGCACATACATGGCAAGAAGTATACATACAGAGAGATGAACAGTAAATGAAACAGAGAAAGTCATGCCAGAGAAAGAGACACAAAAAGGGGTAATTCTAAGACAAGAACAGGTAGGGTAGAGAGACAGAGGGTGCGAGACGGAAGGTTAGGTCACCTGTGATTGTCAGAGATACAGAGAAGGAGACAGACAGAGAGGAGAACAAAGAGTGTCAGGGAGAGGCAGGGAGGGGGAGGGATACTGTGAGGGAGGCAGAAAGTAAATATTGTTTATGCATGGTTAGAATTACCAAGCATTAATCGAAATTTTTGTTGCTCTCTTCTGTACCCATTTCGGTTTTTAACACAATGTCATATTTCGGAGGAGGGAGAGAGGGAGGAGGAGGAGGGAGGAGGAGGAGGGAGAGGGAGGAGGGAGGAGGAGGAGGGAGGAGGATTATGTTACTGACTGTTACGTTCCTATACAACAGGCCTCTGGCATCCTGTGTTTCTTGACTGTTACTAGAAGAGTCTAGGATCGGAATGAAAAAACAAAAAAATTCTGGTTAGATAAAATAATAGAAGAACGAAAAATATTGCAAAAATTCCAACAAACAAAGGCATTCCTGGTAGCTCAGACGGTAGAGCGTGATGTATGCCAGTTTTTCTGAAATTCAGGTGTCAGGATGCAGAATTGAATTTTCATTTAAATACCCGTCGCGAGGACGTTTGTGAATACAGCAGGCAGAAGTGAAACCTACATAAGGTTTCCCAGTTCAAGCGCCTATATAAATACAGCTAGGGTAAACTATAAGGAGTTGGTTGAATGAGCGTGAAAATTGCTCGAGAATTAAGTGTTTGGACAACACTATTTTCTATACATCACACTTGTGGGATACACTTATAGAAGTATCACACACATATTTCATAATCCATCCCCAAATCGAATACGTATACACACGTGTACATACATGTATAATGATATCGGTAAAATATAATGTAAGAATAAAAGTTGTGAATTATATAACATATGAAGAGTGGAAGTAAAGGTTATAATTGTATATATATAGTAATATAATTTGTTCATCGTTGAATGAAACATATCACTTTATTTTGAAATTTCTTCGAAATAAAATCTGTTTTTAAAAATGATATATCAATAATATCAATAAAGCTAATTATTTTTCAAACCTAGACATCTCGGCCTATTACAGCGGTTTGTGTGTTCATAAAATAAAGCCAGGTAATTGCAGTATTCGATTAACTGTTCTCATGTCTGTGTTATATATGTACATCACTGATGAAACATACAACACCAATAGATTGTTGCCGAGTATCTCAACACTGCCTGTCACAGTAACGTCTCTCAGATGGATGTATCGGATGCAACAGCAAGTATGCCTCATATTAGATTTCATATATCAGACTCGATGCAGACGTTATACAATTGTAGCTTCCTCCCACTTGCGTAGAACCTGAGACTGGATAATGAGAGGTCTAAGCAGCAATGTTATATCAAGTTGCGTAGCAAAGTTACTTAATAATTACAATTTCAGTATCGAATTCACAAAATTGTCCCACTTTGAAGTATATATATGCTATATGACATGGACATGGACATCATGAGAAATTAATGATTAATGATGAATATCCGTTACTCTTTAACAACATGAAATTAGATATTTGTGGAAATTGCTTACTGCCATGGCTTCTAATCTGGTGCTGTATAACGACCCCATATCTTCATCCCTAATTATCCTAAATTATCTAGGATGATATAAAGTATGCACGACTAGAAAACCTGGACCAAATAATATGTCTGTTATGACAATCGTGGTCTACACCATGCATGAAGTGGAGATCCGAGTATAGCCTAATGAAATATAATCATCATCAGCTTTTTGTGCTAATGCCATCCCTCTTCGCTACACAGTGTACTTCTCCGGGGAATTGGTCAGGCAGTTTCCATTGTCTAGATGTGTTAGAAACTCCAGACAGTCCGTCTCGATGTTTATCAGCGTTGATTCAAAACTATACTCTGTCACTATGCGAGAAGTAATAGTAGAAACAGGTGATCAAATTAATATGCATGAATTATGACAATAGATGCAGTGTACAAGAAATAACGATTTAAACTGTTTACATAAGGATAAGTAGCTATGCAGCAGCCCCAACACTCCTGTAAAGTATCAAAGGAGAAGAAGGATATTTTCTTTTCGGTGATTCGTCTCAAGCCTGTTATTAAAACCAAGATTTGTGTCTGTTTTCACTCGTGAAAGACATTTCTGATGGAGATAATAATTGAGCTATAACATTCCCTAACCATTACATTCTCTCCCCAACTGTTAAGACATTAAATCATCACGTTCCTCTCATCTCTTTTCATGGCCACTCATCCTTTACCAGTGGTCACGTTTGAATTCGGCACGCCAGGTAATAAATAGGTCCTTCTTTTAGGAAATACCTCTGACTTTCTGTGACGAAAATGTAGCTAGTAACGTTGGGCTTTCAATAGGGTCGGTACTATAAATTCTTTAGAAATATGTATCATAAATTTTTATTGTGGTTGATTGTGCAGGCTAAAAAAAGTCTCTTCTGTTATGTTTGACATAAATGTGTTGGGATAATTTAACGTGGACTCTTATCAGGACGGATTGACAGGTTTCTGTGACCGAGTACGTAGTTGGGACTTTCAAAGTCCAGACTACTGTTGTTCAGAAGCGATGTTTCAGTTGACATGTTTATGTAGCTTTTTCTATAGTTAATGGGTACGACGGTGACATTTTATATCTCAAACACTGCATCACATCTTGCCGCAACTACCCTTACATACCATATTCCTTCAGAGAATTAAAAAAAAACGACCATCCAAACAGGCAATATCGTACCAACGCTGTACATATGTATAATTATATATTTTTATTGCTGAGCAATTAAGTAAACGAGATCGTTTATAAATAGGAGATGAATCACTTGTGCTAGACGGGAAATGTGTAAATCAAAATAGATTGAGAAATTCTTTTCTGTTTGCAAACGACAGATGTACCGAATGTTTGCAAATGACAGATGCACTGAATGTGGAGTTTTGAGAAAGTCAGAATGGCGTCGAGTGTGAATAAATCAAAAGTGACATGAGCATAATTGCTACTGAAACTAGATCCGTCAACCTCATTTTCTCTCATCAATATTTGGAAATCATGAAATGGAATGTTGTATGAAACACTTATAATCTCGAAAGGAATATAATTACAATTGAATGTAAACATTTAAATAGTGGCTGCTCCTATTGCGGACTATTCCGGCCGGCAGGGAATATTTACCCATGGGAATGTTCAGAATAATCTTTGTTAGAAGACAGAGAATCTTCGTGCCTGTACGTTCATTTTGGTGACTCCATAATGCTTCAGATCTGGACTAAAAAGCCTGGGAGGTAGGTCACAGATCTCATCAAGTTCATCCCGTTCGACATTAAATATGGCCTCGTCTAGTAATTCTCGGTGTGCGTGCGAAAATCGCGAGATCTTGACCTGGTGGAGTTCACGACGTAATGTCATCAAAGTATTGGCCAGTGCTTGGTCAAAGCCTCGCATCGATTCCTGCAAAGATAGAAAATAAAAAGAAGAAAAGTGTGGTTAAAGTGACTCGGCGAAAGTTGGCGTCACTTGGGTAGAAGGTTAGGAACGCAGGGCTTTGCGGGTCGCTATACATAGCGTATTCCGTAGAGAAATTACATTCAGTGTATCTTTTAGTGCTTCTTTTAGTTGTATTGCCGCCCCCCCCCCTTCCCCTCCCTCTGAATGTTTTAATATTTAACTTTATCGGTTGAGGATTTGAAGCATGGAAATTAAACACTCATCAAGAATGTTGCGATATTAATCTAATATCAAGTATCAGAGCAAAAATAGAACATGAGAATTGAGCTTTTTGGTATGCATGCGGAGTATTGTGCCCATAAAAATAAAGATCCGTGAGAATTGAATTCTTATATTTTGCTCTCACTGGATAAAAATAGCTCCGCCATTTATGACCTTAAGCACCCAGACGGACCCAAAAGACCTCTAGGAATTATGTATTGATTTTGCCATTTACCTTATGTCAATGCCTACCATGATACTATGACTGCAGATAACAATGAGGAATACTCTTTATATGCTAAAATATTCTAATATTTCCGTATCTCTATAAATCTACTTTGGCTAGACTTTGTCAGACAATTCAGGTGCTGTCACTCTCTCAGGAAAACGTGCCTTTAAGAATAAAGTCTATTATATATTTTCGTGACAGACAGAGGACGGCGGTATGATTTATTTTTCCTTTTCTATCTTCAGTTATCAGATATGTAGATAATAGTAAAAACACTCATTATTTGATATGCCTCTAATTAAGGTCATTGTATTTTACTAATGCAATTAAACGGGGCCCTGATAGCTCAGTAAGAAGGCTTCTTCTATATACTTATAAATGTAGTGACAATTAACAAAATGGGAGGTTTTCACCTCTTGTCATACTACCAAATATAATTTGTTGCTTCTATTTCGTAATTAATTAATTATCGAGGAGGGTGGTATTACCCATAAACAAGGAGGACAGGGACTAGTTGGTTGGTTGTGGTTTGTGTTTAGTGGGATCCAATGTGTCGGCCAACATGAGACCTTTATCAAGGAGGATGGTTAATTAATAAATTGATTAATTAATTAATCATTGTATTTAATAAAGCCAATAACACCTTACGGCTACGGGAGTAAATGTACACCACCTTTGATATATGTGCCCCAGAAGATTTATAAAAATATCGTTTAGCAACTTTGTGAGTAATTAATAATTATGCACTTTAGTAATTATTATCGGATATAATACGGTCTTGTACTTACTAGTTCTTCGCGAATCATCGATATCGCACCATTAATGCTATGTTTCCGTTTGACTAGATCTATATATTCATCAATATTTCTCTCAGTGTCCCCACTGGAAGATGACTCCGCGTCTCTGTCCTCCTGACAACTGTCTGTGTTCGGGGTCTGTTCCCAATCAGTCTCATTTAAACCAGTGTCTATCCCCCTAGAGAGGTCTAGGTTGAGATTTAAGCCGGGGCTCTGACATAGAGCATCCCCTTTCCTATGAGTGACCTTCTCGCTTACTCCAGTAGGCTCCTCCAGGGTCCGCAGGTGTTGGTTTCTCCAGGCAACGTAGCTGGGACGACGCGTGGGCAAATTTAGTTTGGTTGTGCAAAGTTTGAGCTGACTGAGTGAATCTTCCATTCTCTGTTTCATTGCCACGTTGGAATAATTTCTCCACGGAGCTATGTTCTGATTGTTATAATTGTTAGATTCGTCATGATCAAATTCGGGAATGTCCGCGCCTGAATCTGATGCAGTCGGTGGCGGATCTTTACTCTTAGAGTCATTGTATTCCTCCTTGGGAGGCCCATCCTCCAATATCATATCAAGTTCTGGAGGTCGAGAATATATAGTGATCTTCCTTTCCCTTGCTGGTTTAGACATCTTGAAAAGTTTGGTGAAAAATTGTATATATTTACACTCCCAAGCTTCCTATTCCTTGTGTAGAGGGTAGAGGTTATCACCAAGAAGTCGTGTCATCTATCAAAAGAGGAAAGACAAATTATTAATTTCATAAACACAAAAAAGTAACTGATTCAGCTCGTAAGGTGTTCCAAGAATATTTCGCGTCATTGCAATGAGGAAGGTCTCTTGCTCATATTTCTTTTTCTAAAATTAGATGACCGACCAAATTTCATTATTGCAAGGGAAGTTTGTTGCTCAAGTTTTCGAAAAGTTTTATGGCCGATCGAATTTCAATTTTCTAAATTTTAAATGTCACGGAATAAATGTCTGCCCATCGGCTTATAGATAAATGTCGGCAAATTGTGTAGGTTGCAATAAAAAACGAACTGAGTATTAACTAGTTGAAACGATAGTCCATGTTTCATTCAGAGGCAGTCTATGAAAGGTGAATCGTTTTTGCGACCTGTGACAGTGTAATTCGAGTTGTGATACAGTTGTGGGCAGGTGTTGCATAGGCAAAGGAGCCCCAGGGGCCTGTTGTATAAGAAACCCTTTTAATGTATCTTTTCCTCGGCTATCCTTGTCCTTGCTAAACAGCTGGTAATGAACTTTTAGAAAAGGAATTTTCATTTTCTTTTTCTTTTCGAACATCGGATATTTATTCATCTTAGCAACACATCCTCTCTCTTTGGCTTTGAGTGGGTGACATCTAAATTTTACAGCGCACTCTCTCTCTCTCTCTCTCTCTCTCTGCCCATCTGCGTTAAATTTATGGTAATACTTTTATGTTTCTCCCTAGAGAATAGAAATGAAGATACAGACTACTATTTTAGTACAAAAACGTTCGTAATCTAAAAATAAAACATCATGCTTCTTATCATTTTAAAGCAGCTAATTTTCATTCATACACTAGCAATTTCCTAAAAGGAATGTATATAGTTTAGCAAGGAACATTTCAAGTATGGACTACTTATGCAACAGATTCCTATAGTCCTTCAAATATATAGCATAACGCCTCATATCATGGCATCTCCCGAATATTTCTGGTCATTTGATTATAGTTATTTAGATTCATTAATTTCAATTAAATACTGACAGGTTAGTCATTAATTCTTAGAACGAAGCCAATTACAAATGTTCCCTCCCCACACAGAAAATGTCAAGGGAAACATTATTTTATCTACCAAGGTTCCTTGTCAATTAGGAAAGCTTTTGAATCAATGAATTAATTTCCTCGTTTGTGCAAATATTGATTCTGTAACGTGTTGCGAACGGATGTCCATCTTATTACAAGGCGCCCACATCACCAAAATTATATCATAGCTCATCCGAATCCTTTCAAGCAGATTATGCCCTGTTTACAAGCGCACATCAAACGCCCTAACTTCGAATCCAAGTTGATTTAGGATGAAATATGTCCACGGCACATCAGGAGGTTTCATGTACTGTTTATCGTCTTATGAATAACTTAAAAAACGCCTACCAGTCTTGACGAGGGTTGTTCCATCTACTAATTACTGGCAAATTATTAATCAAACGGGGATTATTCCTTTCCCTGCCATTGACAGCAAGAGTGGAAGAAGCTTTGACGCAGTAAAAAAAAGATGATTTCACTCACTATACTGTCTCGTAAATATCCCCTCTGTTTACATTCATCGCGAGGATGGTTAATGAATAGGTGCTTTGGATGTCAGTCAGACCCTATTTCTCAATCTTCTGAAATAATTAGATCGTGTAATGTCACTGCTCTGAACGCGCAGATGTAATGCTTATAGAAAGAATCACATAGGTCGGTACACAAGCTTATTGAAGTTCCACTTTAATACCAAGGAAGTCTTACCTGAAATAGCGTTAACACTAGAAGATTTACTTTTAAACGAATGGAACCATGCAATGGCTGCCTCATTCTTTATAGTTTCTCTTCATGGTCTATAGAATGTCATTTGTACCAATCCAGATCCTTTCCGATGGCGGACGCCCTGCATTCATGTCCATAATAACAGTTTCCCAGCGCAAATGAATCCTGAATTATCGCTCTGGTGATGTTATTTAATAGCTGCTCGTCGCTTCCAAGTGTGTATGAGGGCTGACCTCGGAACTGGTATAGAGAGATATACTTGCGCAATATAATGATGGTCTAGATCTATACGTTCATTATACGTGAAAGTCATACAGCACAACTTTCATACCAGAGCTTCGATACTTTTCTTTCAGTGTGTGGTGCAGACATTTGTATAGATATAATAAATGAGGAAATAGATCACTCATGGAAAGCTAGTGGCAGAAGAATCCGCTGGGATCCGTCATGTATTGAACGTCTATAATTCACGACATGGCTCGATCAACTAACTAGATTGCTCTCACCCTCAGCTGGATATACCACCTAGTTTATAATGGGCCAGATTTTTAGAAAATGTGCAATTCACCTTTACCAATCCTTTCAAATAACCCACATTTAAGACTAAAATGAGCTTCAAAATATAGTTTAACATAGCAAAACAGATACTTTAATTCAACACGATACCAAATATACCCAGATATACCCGGTACTCATCATTTTTTTCAGCCTAATTTTGCAAAATTTCCTAAATGTGTAGAGCTGCCAATTGTACATTTTCTGAAAAGCTGACCCTTATGTACAATGAAGAAGAAAATGAGGAGAAGGGGTGTCCAAAGGGGGCAATGGTAGATTCGGGGAGAGGAGGGTTAGTGCAATGGGGTGCGAATACTTCTATGGGGGTGTCGTATCGTCCGTTAATGGTTGATGGTATGGAAAACCATCCAGTTATGCCAAGTAGCCCTGTGGAGGAGACAACAATGGTATCAATAAGCCATTGACAGGCCTTTCAGATCCCCACACTCCCTAAGATAATTTGTGTGCGTTACGCTGCTTGGATTTTCATGGAGTCCTTTCAGTATTCTCAGAATGGAAGCTTAGGACTTTTATCAGCTCGTTGATCCCATTCACACATGGGCTTCTCTGTTGCTATGGGAAATACTAATTACAGCAAGACACCATGGCGAGCCCAGTGATTAATATTGACCGGAATGTAGTGGATGCATGACCAATACAATACCAGATATATTTATACACAAATCTCGAGAGGCACACACAGAGACTGGCCTTGGCAACTGGGAATACAAGTTCTACAGGTCCGAATACTTGATAAGTGTATCCCTTGCGTCCTTCTCCCTCATGAAGGTCGAATTATGAACGATTGGGAGTTCGGAGTGAATAGTGCATGAAATTCGATACCTATATTTACTTCTATAGGGGCTGGTTTTTCCCTTCTTTTGAGTTGAACATCATAAAGTCCCTATATCCATTCCCCGTCTGGTCAAAGAGAAATGTTCTTTTTGATCTATTGAGTAAATTGTCATCACGTCGTTTAGGTATTTGAAAAGATATAATCAATAATTACTTTTTCATTAGATTCCATATCTTGCATATTATTATCAATGAATAGGTACCCCCAAGATTTCTGAAGATGGTACGGTTGAAAGACTAGATAAAATCTGCCCACCCACGATTTCACCATTGTATCCAAGTATATACATATTAGCTCGTATTGCACAAGCTTTGCGATCTGGTCTTTTACTTTAATGGAAATTGGAGATTTCCATCTAATTCACATAAATGTAGTTATATGTAATTATGCAAATAAACCTGATATAGATGAAATCCTAATACCCTTTTTTATTCCAAAGAGAAATAAAGAATGAAATGCTGGTTCATCGTACGTGTGTTGTAGGAATAGCGAATAGATAGATAGATATAACATGTCTATTAAAAGAGTATAGACATCTCATGCCAATCTCTCTTGAGGGTTACGTAAGAATATCCTCCTTGTAGAACTACATCCTGACGGGCTTTCCGATAAATAGTGTTTGTACATTTATACCATTATCATATACAACATATAATACAAGTGACATTCAACTTGGAATGCATCTTTAATCCCATCATATTGCTCTGTCTTGTGTTATGTGTCACATAAATATGAATAATGAATTGTTATGATTAAATAATTACACTGTCTCGGCTTCCCACATACTAAGCTTAGTCTACGATTATATCGTTGGCTTAAGACTTGTGTCCACTGAGCCGATGTTAACAAGGGCATTCAAAGGAGATATTAAGAAAAGTGGGATGTATACGTTTGGCTGAAGCGCCGAGTTGCCGAAAAGTTGATACTTTGCTATACAAATTCTATGGTGAAGTACTAACTACCGTAAATTCTGGCACCATAAATTCCAATTTCTTTCCAAAGTTTACTGACCTACTCCCAAACATATCAGTCCTCCTTCCAAACATATCAGAGAAGGGGTAGCTAAATAATTGAAAAGGATTGGGGAATTAATATACCTCAATATTTATGCTCATGACTCGATGAATATTTGATATATTGATATTCAAATTGCATTAAACATATCACACTATATTATACTATGGAATTTTACAGTAGTCAGTACTTCGCCTTAGAATTTCTATGGTGAAGTACTGACATTTCAGAATTTCAGCACTTCACTAAGATGTATACATAATATGCTTTCCATTTAAAAATAAACAAAAAAGAACATATATGGCCAATTCCACCAATTTGACAACATTTGGCCCCCAACCGTGGAAAGTGATAAAATGGGCTTAAATCAAATTAATTACCATTAATTTGATTATTATTTTTGATTGGATGGTTCTACCAACCTGTGGAACCACATTTTTGGCATTTTTAGCCCAATTTTTTTTTTATTATTATTTCAAAATCCCATTTTGGGGGCAAAAATCATTTTTTTAAACTGCCATTAGTCAGTGGAATTGCTAAATTTCTAAATAATCTTCAAAATTGAACATTTGTTTTTATTTGTTCTGATAGTAGGTTATGTGAACATGATCTGTGTTAAAAAAAAATGCAAAAAAATATTTCATGGCCAAAAGCCATAAAAAACAGATTTTTTAAAAAGTGGGTACCCCTGATGTCTCTTAACGTCACGCACTGTGCTTAAGGTGGAATGAATAAATGAAAAAAAATCTCAAAACATCCAATTATGATGTATAATGATAAAATTCATAGGATTTAATATTTATGGACCATCAACTGTTTTGGTTAGCGTTTTTCTTGAATACTAGCAGAGAAAAGACATGGTGGCAAAAAGTGGTGGAAATGGGGGGTAATGTCTCCCAACGTCACGCACTTTTAGTGTTTTTAGAGCCATATAAAGCATAATTTTAATGATAAACTTTAATTTTGACATTTATTATCGATTGTGCTTATTAGCAGCCTATGTAGATCGATATTCATAATGTCTGAGTATTTTTTACATGATTTTTATGGGAAAATGCTTGAAAGTCTTGCCGTCACACATTTGTCTCTTGCCGTCACCCTGTGGGGAAGAGGTGATCTAAATGTGATGTGTTACAGGAAAATGAGTCACAAAATTGAACCATGGGATTATTTCCACCTAAATATGATGTTCCAGGGAAAATATCATTTTGTTATATTGCTATATTATACATATACCTTCCACAATACTACATCTGTGTTAGATGTAAAGGAGAAATCACTATATCCATGATTCAGTGCTGAATGGTTATATTTCGATTTTCTATGTAGATATTAACTGACATTTATTCCTATAACCCTTAGGGTTACTCATAAAAAATCTGTTTAGAATCTAAATTAATCTAAAAAAAACTAAATTTTACCCCCCTCTAAGTATCTAGAAATTATAAAATCTTAATAAATAATTAATGATTAACCTTACAGAGCAGAGAGCTTTAAAATCGCTTATTTTTCATGATTTTGTGACGTTAAGAGACATTTTCTTTTCATAGCAGTGTTTATCTATGAGAGCTCCTTTAAATTAATATCATTGTGTTTATAGTATTTAAAATTAATATATTGGGAAGGTTTAGACACATGTCCTTACTGGGAAACAATATTAGTGTCTGGTGAAATGTTTTCACTTTTTAAATCAAATGTTTCTTCACACTATTTATATTTCCATTTATGATACTTATGTCAGGCTATGCACATAAGTGAAACAGGAAATATATCCTTGTTTCCTAGCCTGGTTTGTGATGGATTTATACACATTTACTGTCATTATTCATTTTATATTGTTTTCGAAGTCTTTTTCTATACATAATTATATGATATGGTGGCAAATAAAATAAGAATATTAACTTTACTTGTTTTGTATGTTCTTATTCACATAACGTGACGGCAAGAGACATGCTATTTTTGGCATTTTTGGCATTTTGGGAGCTAATTTTCGACCCCCCTGTTAAAAAATTACTAATAATCAGAATGGTTCCAAACTTGGCAGTTTAATGGGCATATATATGAGGTTGATAGAAAACAACAAATCAACTGATTAATGTAAAAAATAATTTTTGGTACCCAGGGGGGGTCTAGGGGGCCAAATGTTGTCAAATTGGTGGAAATGGCCATATTATGTAAATCAGCTCAGAATTCGGAGATGCAGATTTGGGGGCCAAGTTTGTTGCCAATGTCCCTACTATTAGACTGACAGCCAAAATCCCAATAATGCGGCCAATATTTACACACCTTGGCGATTCAGCAAAATGTATACATACCGCTTTCCATAATGCGCAGGGGGCATTCAGACCAATGAAGAGGCCAGCAGCCGACCTTCCCTGGTTGAGAGAATCATCTCAGTGTACGCAGGCCTAATATCGGGGGACTACTTAGTATGTGTTTACAGCTAGGATTTCTTCATACCAAACATTCCACCTTGCCCCTGTCACTAGCATCGCCTTATCAACTCAAAATCCTAATTAATGCTTTCAATTAGATACTCAACTACAAATTTAATAATAAGCTAAAATTGAATGGCGTCAGTGGTAGAATTGCAATTTAACCGCAAAATGACATCTTTTGGCTGACTTAATTCTGGTCAAAGACAGAAGTCAATCCTTCAATTGCGGTTCTGCGCAATAAGTGAGTACCTGTGAGTACAAAATAGAAGAAAACTATCCACAGAAAAGCATTCGATCGCATGTCATGTAAACATTACAACATGTATAAATTTATGTAAACGTGTTCAGAGAGTAGTTAATAGAGCGTGGAAACTGAAGGGTACTAAAACTTAAGTCACTGAACGTTTAATTAAACACGTGTGAGTTATGCCTTTAATTAAGACAGCCACCCGTCAGCTAGTCTTTTCTTTGGCAGCCTTAAGGTTCCCACGCCATATAGCTATTCTAACACAATTTAAATACGTTGTTATCAACAAATAACCAACATATACACTGTTACCATTGTTCTGTTTTATATAGGAAAAAAAGAAGAAAAGTATGTCTTATATAGGAAGTATAGCCGTGTTCTAATGAAGGCGCTCTCTGTCGGCGTCTGATCAAATTATTCCCTTTTGTTAAAACCACCAAAAGGAGATTAAAAGATCCAGTCATGCATGGTTGTCCTCTAACGGGACGGTCTCCTTTGATGCTTCAAGGGGATTATTAATATCAATATCTGCTGGTACCAATTAGGTTCGAGTGATTCTTTGACGGATTATGTTATATAATGTGTATCAAGATGTGCTGTCTAAAATTCCCCAGCTTGATCGTCATGTTAATAAAAAAATATCCTGCCTGGAGAATAAAGTATGTATTGATGGTTCAAGCAATACAAAAGATTATTTCATGTATTCGTTGTTATCTAATGAAAGAATTTACATTGATTGAGTTGATATAGTCGGCACGGTAGGCTTATACACATGGAATTCCCTATGTAAAATCTGCAGATCTTTGAATAACTGATCTGAAGCCGCTCGGGGGCGGATCCAGGCGGGTGGGGGTCTAGACCCACCCTCCTTTTCAAAATCAATTTTGTCCCCAAAATATCTCCAGATTGCTTTGAACGACAAACGACAAAGTCACCAAAATACCACATATCAACACTCATTTTGCTAAAATGTTTTGCCGGAGGACCATGGCCCCCGGACCCCCCTTATGTATGAGACCTTTTGACACTCAATATAATATATGTGCACGTATAAAGATCCGGGTGGGAAGACCTGGACCCCTCCCTTTTCAAAATCCTGGATCCACCCCGGAAAGACCTGACATCTCAAACTCCTGGATTCGCCCCTGGAAACCTTACATTTATATTTGAATTCAAAATGCTCCAAATTCAAGAATGTCTTCTGAATAGAAACACGAATTCAGAGGCCAGAATCCAAGTAAATAACAAGATTCCCTTCTGAGTTGAGAATGTACTCAAGATTCAACAGTTCAATAGGTATGCCCTTGAAGTAAAGAGTCAACATAATAATAGTGTACATATAGGGCGTCAGGAAATGTACAATCGGCAGCGCCACACATTTAGTAAATTCTACTAAATTATATATCTAACAAAACGGCAGGTAGCCCATCTATTCGAATATCCATTTGTGTGTGTGTCGGGGGGGGGGGCATCATCTGAACAACAGAAAAATAAGTTTAAGAAACCTAGCTATTGGAAACTAAATATCTCAATCCCCACAGTGAAAGATTTAGAAAGTTGATGGTGTTAAGAGCATCAACTCTATAATATTATTTGATGTTCTTATCGAATTTCTGACGTTGGGCCCCAGGACATCAAATTTGTACCGAAGCAGATTTTGTTCATGTAAACTGAGGGTCTATATAAATGCTTCAACCAATATAGCTACTATGTTTTATTCTTATTTAGTCTCACTGTAGATTTTAACTTATTTTGTAACGATAATAATTCTTACTTACCATATCACTGAAATAAACATCTAATTACAAAATGGCATGAAACATCATAACCACTGGACACACAAGTTCACCATCATCACTTTCTTTACCTCAGTACGAGAAGAACAGTTTTCTCACCTATGACCATTTGTGATCCGTTTTAGGAAAATGAGTCATAAGTCGCAAAATATGGATTTGGATTTTGAGATATCACCATATTTGAAAAGAGGAGATCAAGCTGATTCCAATGATAGTAAACATTAGGAGACCTAATAAGTATTTTTATATCTTAAGTTTGATATTTTTATTTTTGAAAAAAAAGAAGTTTGCAATGTTTCTGGATGGGTAATTACCAATAAAGTAACTAAATATACTCCATACGAAGGCCTTCAAAACGCAAGAATATGTTTAATACAATGTCTCAAAATTTGTTACATGGATTTATATGACTATAAGTACTAAACACTCTACAAATTTAGAACATTTCAATAAAGAGATCTTGTGAAAAAAACACTTCGGAAAATATCAATTTTGCGACTTGTGGCACATTTTACTGGAACACATCACATTTGTAATTGTATTTTATGTTACTCTATTGTGAGTCATTAGTTGTTAGTTATTAGTTCTTAAGCGCTCTTCGAAAGTGCTTCTGTGACAAAGATCCATTATCTTTTTCCACATGTAGTTGCCATAATGTATGTACGGTTGTGGAAATAAAGTATCATACATACATATTCTATGTATATCGATTTAGTTCGTATTGCCTTAATTTAAAAAATATGTTCGGTTATGGTGGATTGTATTTCAAACATCATGTTTGTCTTAAATTTGGGTTATTTTATCAAAATTGGTGAAGGTGAATTGTAGACTTCTTAACGCTCTGACCCTTATAGAGTGTTTTTACGATACCAGCATAGGCTATGTAATAGAACTTCAGAATGCTTCTTTCAGAAATGTTCAATAACAGCAGTAGCTGACAGATTACATTGAATATCTTCGGGAATGTTTTTCTCTTTTTTCATAGAAAAACGTGCCTATAAAACTCAACGTAGATTTATTAAGAGAAATGCGATATGAGGATGCGGGATGAAGGCAGGACCCCATTCATTATTATGTCAATCTACAGCGGATCTTCCGATTCATTTCTGTCAAAGAGGAAAAGACATAATTATTTATTTATGACAGGTGCAGGTGCTCAAAATGAATGCCTTTGCTGAGACAAAACCACTTGAGAAGAAGTGTTTTCTATGGACAATATTATCCACGGTTAAATCTCTCACTTTGCGGGAATATTGATTGATTGTATTTCATTCTATCATGGGTAAAGAGCAGGATAATAGATATGATTCGATATTACTTAACATACATGTAAGTGAATTGTCTGGAGACATGTGAACTCGTATATATTAAATCTTAATATTTTAATATTAATATTAAATCTTAAACCCCATTGGAAGTGTTCTTTGCTTAGTCTAAAATCAAATGTAAGTGTAAAATTAAATATACAAGGCTAAAAAAAATGTTTAAAAAAAGTTTTTATTCAGCCACATGCATTTTGTAATCTTATATATAAAGCTCTAGAAGGCTTTTTTTGTCACGCATGTTCTGGGAATCTGTGATCTTCCCATCTGTCTTTTCTGGTCTGTACAGGTCCGTCGGCCTTTCTGGGGGACATTATATATAGAGAGAGATAGAGATTTGCAAACATACGATATGAGTCCTCCTCCTTTCCTTTTACTTTTCCTAATAATTTATCTGTCCTAATAACACTGTAACTTTTAATGGACATTAATCATTAATAATATTCTTGGATAGCCATGATTCTTGAAACGCAAGCACATATGGCCCAGTTTCTAAAATAAATTGACTAATCTGGTCGAATTTCGGTAAGATACTTCTAATATTCCAGGAAGCTATCTTCAGACCCTTTAACTTTTAAAATGCCTCTGCATCGATATTAACATTACTCCTAGCCATTATCTTTACTGTTCATATTTCCCCCCTTGGAGAGGAGGATCCTTCCCTTATGTAATACAATACAGTGTAATGGCTAATGGGTTCTGTCCTGGACATTTCGGGATTTCCCTATGTTGCAACAACAAATTGTTGATTGCTACAACTACTTGGAGAACATCGTCTGAGAGGGAGATGACTTTAACAATCCTCTAGGTCAAACAACGAATACATTTGGTAAGATTTTTTTGTCGCAGTAACTGAGAATGCACCTTTAATGGGGATGCCTTTATAGTCACATTAATAATAATAATTGTTCAGTCTAGGCTCACAGTCTCTTAGATAAGATAAAAAGGATATCTCAGTGATTGGACGCCTAACGCGTTAATGACTTTTCCTGGAGTAGGCGGACTATTCGGATTCTAATAGCATTTTGCAGTTTGGAGCGAGAGGCTTTACCTAATTTTTGAGGATCTATCCCAACTCTAAAGGCTAGGTCCCAACGTCACGAATTGGGGTGACGAATGAGACGAATTTTGTGTTTGTGTCATTCTTGGGAAACGTTCGTGTCTTTCATCTAGCTCTGCATTCGTCTCTCAGTCGTGTCTCATTTGTGAGTTCGTATGGGACCCCTATGGCTAGTATGGGAACCCTGCTGTATTATTGGTAATCGTGTACCAGCAACGATTATGAAAATTGGTAGAAATAATATTCTTATAATATTAATGTATCGAGGAATAAGGAGCGTGTCCTAAGAAATTCATACCATTTGTAGGTTTGTACGATCAAAATTGACAAAGATATTTATGTAATATATTCACAAGATCTCTTGGCAGCAATGTTCTCATTTTTCGGATATCTAACAGTTAGCGCTTTAAGTTGTATAAATTATACAAGTACCAAATTTCAGGACAGTACATCAAATATATACATGCATTTTAATAAAGTCATCCTATAGAGTATATATAGCTATACTTTACCAGTAATTGTCCACCCAGAAATATTGCAAACTTTCAAACTATCAAACTGAAAATAGAGAAATACTTTCTCTCTATCTTAATGTTTACCATCATTGACATCGACTTGATCACATCGTTTCAAATATGATGGTATCTCAAAAATCTTCTTTTTTTCCCCACTTGTGACTCATTTTCCTGTGACACATCACATATGTGTATGTGAATAAATATGCGTATGGAAAGGGCATAGTGTGAGAGCGAGGGGAAAGCGAGAGGGGATGAGGGAGAGAGAAGTGAAAAGAAGAAAGAGAAAAAGAATGAGAGAGCGGGGTGGTGGCGGCGGGGGCAAAGAAATTAAAGATTATGTCTCAATAATTATGCTGTTAACAACTCTAACCTGTACTGATATCATCTTCACTATACTTTTAGATCTGGGATATATCAATTAATTCAACTTTGCATTAATCTATATGTAATAGGCCTATTACCTCACATAAACTGAGAATGTTGTCTGTATTAGCCCCTATTCCTAATTATTCTCAAGTCTGAATATTAAATATTATCTTCGGTAACTACTCTATCATTCTGGAATATCATATCTAAATAGCTATCGATTTTAGTATTAGGCTACCCTTAGCTATTATAATCATATCATACCATATTTGCATACCTATTAAAACAAAATAAAGTATTATTCAGTTCAATTCAATTGAATCCAGTGTTGATGAACCCTCTTTGTATATACTGCTACACATATTTGTGTGATGTTCGTCCTGCAGGCGCACCCTGTACCGGATATTCCCACAGTAACCTTGTACCTAACCTCTTATCCATACATCGATCTTGACAGTCGTAGTTCAATCTTGCATTGCCCCTAGGGCCATCGAGCAGTAGTCCTGATATTCTTGCCCAAAATGACAAGAATGTTCGTACACCACTCTTGTGATTCGGGTTAAGGGCCTAGTCCACTAAACCGATTCTAATGCGATTCTCACAGAATTTGGTGCAAAAGAGTCCTCTGTGGGGTAAAATCGCATGAGAATCGGCTTAGTGGACTAGAGGCCCTGTACAGTCATGTTAAAGTTGTGTGTATTCGCAGCGCACTCTTCAGCCAATATTCCGGCGCCTTTAGTCATCATCTTTAGTGCCTTGTGTTCACACCTGGGGGCACCAGAATGCATGTGTGCATGTAAAAAAGCAGTAGGGGCCTGGAAACACTAGTAGATAATGGAACTAAAGTAATATCAGGTATACATTTCACTTACGTAATTAAGAGTCTCTAAACCATTCTAGACGCGGTATTGCCCCCCCCCCCACACACACACACACAAACAAATCTGTTTTAAATCGATAATGGCCCTATTCTGGGAGTTTCCTTCATTTTAAAACGTGTTTATTGACATTGGTTCTCGCTCATTATTGTAACAAAAACAGTATATAAATGTTAATTGTTGTACGAACATTTAACATGGGAAGAAGAAGAAGAAGAAGAAGAAGAAGAAGAAGAAGAAGAAGATAAGATATAGGTGGCTATCCTCACCATGCCGAATATTACTTGGGGAACTTGGAGATAAATAATTGACGAAATTAGACACCCTTTATTTGGACAGTTGCACAAAACGTCATTAGTAGCATGATCTGTTATTGTCAGGGAAGAGGACGGAACAACTGCTCGCGCAATAAAATCATCAATATCATATGGCCACAGATGATTCTGTCGTCGCAAGAAACGGAAGGTGGCATTGCATGTCATTCCTCTGAGCAAGGTTCTCCATTTCTTCATATCGATTGCTATAGTCAGTGCTCCAATTGATACAGAAAAGCTTGCTAGCTATGGATATTGTATAGTGTTTCTTATAAGAAGTGGTTTAACGTCAACCCATTTTGAGATGGTATTTCACGTGCGATATCTCATCAGCAGGCTCGATCAAGGCAATGACATCTACTTGAAAGATATCCCTGTAATTAAAGCTACATTCTCCGATAAATTCGATAACAGAACTGTTTTTAAGGTTTTGATTCGTTCTTTTTCCAACCACCGTTTGAAAGACACATTGTTAACATGCCAACGAATTTAGCCTCCCACTGTTTAGTGTGTTCCCTTTAACCTTTAGATCGTATTGCCATTCAGAATCAAAGGCAAAGATTTACTATCTTAATCTTTGCAATAAGGCTAGGCCCATATATATCAATACATAGTGCTGAATGGAACTTAGCGTTGATAATCGAAGAATTACCAGCCTCCCGTACAATAGCCCGTCCAACATTGTTTTGATTAGCGGCACATCGTCCCATTCTCTACATTATTTATTTTAACTGCATGCATGAATTGTTGAAATGAAATAACATTTATAAGACATATATATATGCCCACCCGCTGTCATTTCACCTATCGCGTATATTTTCGAATTTGGAATTCTTGTGAAATAAAATCATGAAGGTATTTGGTCATACCAGGTTGTAGACTCACCTTTATGATGTAATGTGGGAAGATATGGCAGGAGCTAGGACTTGTAAGAGTAGTATTGATAATATCAGAAGAGTAAAAAAAAGTTGCGGGAAATGGATACATACCTGACTGCCTTACACTATAGCAAAATAGTGAATGATGAAAATCTACCAGTACGAGTCTGAAAGATTTTTCCTCATTCACTATCTAGGTATACATACCTAAATAAAATACAGGGGATTGCATTGTCTCTATACAGTATACATGCATTGTATTCCTATAATATATAAACATTATTACCTTCAGTTTGGGCCGTTGGGTTTTTTCATGTGTTATCAAAAAAGCCTTCTATTTCCCCCATTATATATATGTAATAAAGAAGGCATATCCGGCAACTTATGCAAGAAAAGCCCAATCTGAAGCATGGCGACTATACCCCAGTGCCAGGTATTGTACGCTAACTTCATTATAACATCTGGAAAGCTAACATCAGCGATCATATATAGGAAGACGCATAGTTGGGGAAAGAGAGTAATTACTTAATCAATCTTAGCGAGAGAGTAATGACTGGTATGTTCCTCTCTACAGGTTACTGGGAAGAGAGAAGAAGAGAAATCGAGAGAGAGAGAAGGGGGAGGAGAGAGAGAGTGTGTGGGGGGGGGGGGGGGGGAGGGAGTGGGAGAGATAAGAGCGAGAGAGAGAGATTAAATTTGAATGAAACAAAAAGTAATATCGTTGATATGGCCCAAATGCTTCACAAAAACTTATTTTGTTATAATGTTTGGTTCTAATATATGTACGTAGTTACTTAGTTTATTTTGGAAAATAGATAGAAAGCCCATGCAACTCGAACATCAAGCTCGCGGCGAGTTGTTATTTTGAATTTTATTTTCATCCCAACATTTCGGTCAGTTACGTGTTTGCAAGTGAGTCAGTTTGTAAGTTATTGTGACGATATTTAATAATGGCGTCAAAGTTTTCAGGTTACAGATCTCGAGGAGCATTTTTCATAAAAACTTCTTACTTAGAATATGTCCTTGCTTACATATTTTCCTTGTTTAGCAGCTTTTAAGAACACCTTTTCGAAAAGAGTGTGTTATGTATAGCCTATACACAAAAAATAATGAAATAAATAAATGAATAGTTACAAAAACTCCCATTTCCTTTCCGCTCCCGTTTTCACCCAGGTTTTTCTCTGAGCACTTTTCCTCATGGAGAACTAAAAACAGGTCTAGGAATCTCGATGGCGAACGACCATCTTCGAAGATAGCAAGGGGCGGCGCATTTATATATAATCATCGTCTGGTATTGACTCTACCCGAGTAGACCCAATATATATTTATATTTCCTTCTCCAATATTGCATATGTATAGTGCTCCATGCCTGTCCCCTAATAAGTAGTAGTAGTAATCCTAGAGCAAAGCTCAATATAGGCCCCCTATATGTTACCTTATGTCCAACAGCCCTGCAACAAGAAGAGATATTCATTAAAACATGGAAGGATATGGGCGGAAAACTAGACTAGTGCAAGTCTTTGATTTAAAATTATTATTGTAAAGCGAAATTTGGAAAAAGAGATTAAAGCGGTCCGGCCACTGTCACCAAAATCGTTGGTGATGCGTTGGCGATGAGGTAGTCGATAAGATTTTTGTCAAATTTACTGCATCGTCTTTGCATAGTGAGAATTTAAGAAGTTGGGAAGTTAAATTACATCGATGTTATATAATGTAATTATATCATTATTAACAAATAGGCACACTTTTGAGTAATATTGAATAACTACACTTATAATACATAGAAATACATAGGAAATAGCAAATATATAGGAAATAGCAAATTGAAAGGAAATTGACAGCAACAGGACAGACAACAGCAAAAGGACAATCAACAACAATTGTATAATCAACTACAGCAAATGGCTCACCCCAAAATCCTACGATTTTAATTATCGAACCTATTATATATGGTATTAAAGGATTAATGGCTGACATTGAGAGGCTGCTGGTGCACTGTTCGGTGAGTAGAAACAGTGCACCAGCAGGCTTGATGCTTCATAGCGGGCATTAGCTTTGTCAGCCCTGTACACTAATACAGGGCTTTGAATCGGGCTCGATTCAAACAGGCTGGGTAGGATTACGGTAGTTTGTGGAGAGTTGTAGAAGTTTCTAACCCCTCACAAAGACAATAAAATCAATATTTAATGTGTTATCTCCCTCCTTGTTACCTTTCAATGGTTGATGTGAAGAATTAATCAACTGCGGACAGAGTTTGTATCTGCTCCACACCAAAAAAATGGCGAGTGGGCCATTTTACAAGTTTCCACTGAATGAAATGGCAAAAAACAACAACTGAGAGAGGTTACAACGGGCCCATACATTTACCCCTAGTGCCCTACCGTTGTAACCATGACCTAAACTGTGACTTTGCTTTGCTCCATTTTTTCGCTCATTTACATACTTTGGGGCATGCGCAATGAGACATAAACAAGTCGGGGCGCCATGTTTCAATGTCAAGAAGATAATATATACTGAGGTTTTGCTGATAATAAACCAACTAGTTCTCTGTGTTGTTGTGCACATCCTGTCCCAAGAATTTACTGTAAGCATCACAAAATGTTATAGATTTAAGGACATATAGTTTAATAGGAATTGGTTGAGTAGTTTCTCTGGACAAACTAGAGAACTTTCAACTTCCCTGGGTCAAGTGAGTGCTATAGACGACCCAGAATAGAGAATGTTATGTTGTTTTGGGTCATCTGAGATGGCAAAGTGGGCGTAGGCTATTGTATTGTTAATTAGAGGTAGTCATTTGACTAGAGCTCCAATAGGTTTGTAGAGAGAGAAAAGACCAAGTCCAGCGAAATGACAACCTGGCAGCCCAATAAAAGTTACTGGAGTTAACTCTAAATTCTACAGTATACTGTTATGCGTAGCAGATGTAAACAACATTTCCCGTGGATTTGACTCACAGCAAAAGTTAGGATTACAAACTAAACGATATCCCCCGCATTTAGATAATTAGTCTTGGAAGATACTATAATATAAAGTTTGCCTGCTCAACTCCGTGCATAGGCCCAGATATCGGTCTTTACTCTTTATTTTGCATGGGCTGCTCTTCGACCCTATTCATGCGTACACAGTAGCAAGTTATAGGCTTGATGGTCCGGCCAAGCCCTTGGACTGCTCAGGGCAATGGCTAAAACGTGAAATTCTCTTTTACCCGTGGCGCCATCTTTAGACTAGAAGAACGTTTAAAGTATGATGGCTGCCGAGGTGAGAGCACTTGTCAACATTGGAATCTCTCGGTCTGATTTTCTCCCTGCCTTTTATACCCAACCCGTATGATATTAACAAATATAAAGTTATGTGATTGGTTGAAATAAGAGATGATTCTGTTTGTCAGGTATCTATTGCTGTCTGGGAAACACAAAGCAACGTCAGACAAGGCATTTTAGCTATCTTTGAAAATTGACAATATAAGGGAGAAACCAACAGATGGTATGATGTCATTATAATACTGCAATCAAACTGACTACCTTGCCTGGAGAGGCTCACCAGATCGGGAGAATTGCCTATAATTATTTATTTCCCTGGAATATTGGGAGAATAGGCTAAAATGATCTGAATATTAGTTATGTTTGAAATAAAGATAGTAGGATATTAACATTACATACATACATGATGAAAAGACTGGGGCATAAAAGTTACCAATTTGGACTTGAGGAAATATTTAATATATTCTGCAGCTATAAATATGTGATGTGCTTCGGCAAAAGAGTCACAAGTCGTAAAAATTTGATTTTGAGATATCATTATATTTGAAAAGATGAGATCAAGGTGATTCCAATGATAGTAAACATTATGACATTTGATAAGTATTTCTATATTTTATGCTTGATATTTTTGTTTTTGAAAAAAAAAAATGTTTGTAATATTTCTGGCTGGACATTTACTAGTAGAGAGTTAAACATACTCTATAGGATGAGCTTAGAAATGCATAGATATATTTAATACAGTCTCGAAATTTGGTAATTCTATTCATGCTACAATCAGCGTTAAAGCCGAAACACTAAATAGGAAACTACAATTTTTTTTTTGCAAATAGCAGAAACATTATAGTCTTCAGAGTATTTGTACATCATTATAGTGATCGACATCATTATTTACCACCAAAAACATAAGAAAAAACAGTCAGTTTCTCTCTTACAAGGAGGCAGACATATTGGTGACCAACAGCGCCACTGGTGGTTATTTACGTTTATTGATGACGTCACTAACCCTCTAGGTCTGACTGGTCACTGTACTCGGCACATATGTAAACAAACATTGAACTTACAACTGCTTAGTTTGAAGCATTGGTATATGCATAAATATATGATAGATATATAGTGAGAAGTTTTGGATATTCATACTATATCAAATAGATTATAAATGCGCCCTCAATCAGCCAAGAAAATCCAATTTTTAGTCTGCAAATGTTCTCCTGTCACCCCGAAACTGAAGGCTATATATGTCGGCGGCAGCGGTAATGTTTTGACACTCCTCTCCCCCACCTCACCCTAACCTCCATATATAGCTTTAACACCTTCCCCAGCATTTGTTTATGGCATACTCAGGTTCAAGTGTAACCTGTTGTGCAATGCTCATCATTCGTTTATAATACAATGGCTCAAATCATTAGCTATCAATTGAAAAAAATATATATCCAATAAGGCATTGTAGGGGCAAGGCAGGTATGCCTCGTTGTGAGTTGTGGTTCATATACGTCATCAGAAGTCACATGACTTACAGCAATGGCGGCATCCATACAAGTTGTCTGCTATAATTAATGCCATGTAAAATAGCTCCCCATTTCTTTAATAAATGGGAATTACATAAAATACAAATGTGAGATCGTTGGATACAATTTCCCCGCCTAGAAAATGTATACATGATATCCTATGAAGTTTCGGCTTTAAGCATCCCAAAAAATGAAAACATTCCCACAAAAACATCTTGTGAATAAAACACTTTGAAAAATATCAACTTTGCGACTTGTGAATCATTTTCCTAAACACATCACATATTAGTTAAACCCCTTATATTATCTATCATTGACTACAGTCTCCCATTCCTACGCCAGTAGAAACATCTAAGCTGGAAAAATCTGCCACGCCTTCAAAATAAGGCAATATAATAAGAATAGCCTTAATGGCAAACCCTGGCACTAGCAGACACGAAATGCACAATAAATGCAAGATCATGTCAGTTAGAAATCGACTAGAGTTACGAGTTACATAATATAGAGATCTTGGTTATTCGAATTTGGTATTTCCTCGTTTGTGAATGAATGAATGAATCAGACAGGTGTAAACCTACAGCTCGGTCTCAGGTTTATTACTGAATGAGGGGGGGGAACATATCTTGGTATTTATAGTTGCATGGCGGACCAAAAACATGCTGGGTTGTTTTGTAATCGTCACATGTCATTTGCCTTTTGTCAATCAAGTATTAGATATGATAAAATATACAGAGGACAATTCGTGAAGCCGAATCGCCCAGACGATTTAACATCAAACAGTAATATAAATTTACAATAGAGAGCTGTGTTAGACATACCCATATACTTTATCCCATAACAAAATATATAAAAACGTGACAAAAAACAGTAGAAAAGGCTAGCAGAGAAAGGCAAATAAAATAAAATACATGTTACGACATGAATTAGACCATAATTATGGAATGAAGTATAGAAAAATGACTACAAAAGAGTACATAAGTTAATGAGACCCTTAAGGTGTTACATAACGGCAGTAAAGACAATAGCTAAGTAAGGTATCATACAAAACAAAATACTAACAATAATATATGGTTTGCCACCCAGAACAAACGTAACAGAACTGCATGAGGTCCTCAGCCTGCTCCCTTTAAAGCATAGAAGATGAGTCCATACACTTCAGATGGGTCACCATCTGATACAACAAGCCAAATATATAGACGCCAGAGCAATAGCAACCCAAAACATTGTAGAAGGAAGAAAAATAATGAAGCACCAAACCCCCAAAGATTCCATTAACCTGGAATAGACAACAGACGGTGGCCCACCAAACCATTGAACCTAGAATATTCAATAATTATGCTATGAAACACCTTATATGGTTAGACGGCTATTTTATAGATTAAGGAAAACTGCAATGTGATTATCCCATTCTTATCAGAGATAACAACTGTAATAATTATGCCACATCAAAGTACACAACTGCAATAATACAAGAATCATGTATGTGGGTCAGGTGCAATAATAGCACTGGCTATTGCTGTCACATAGCGCAATGATAGTGCAATAGCTATTGCGTTCACATAGCGCAATAAGTGGTTACACCCATTGCGGTCACATTGCGCAATCATTGCGCAATGTGAACGCTATAGCCAGTGCAATGATTGCACTCAAATGCCCATAGGGCTGTTCTTTGATGCTGAACTGTCTTTTGAACATCATTTCTGTCTTAAACTTGAGCTATTAAAGAGAGATTGGTGAAGACAAATTAATTGTACATCTTCTGACAACTTGACCCATTATACACCAAACTGTACACCAGCAGTCCCCCAATGATGGTCATTAAAGCCCAAACGCTATTTAGGAAACTATAGACTATATTTTCTTTTGAAAATAGCAAAAACATTATAGTCTTCAGAGTATTTGTACAGCATTGTAATGATCGATATCATTATTTATCACCAGAAACATAAGAAAAGACAGTCTGCTTCTGTCTTATAAGGAGGCAGACATGTTGGTAAGGAACAGTGCCACTGGTGGCGATATCCGTTTATTGATGACATCACTACCCCCATAGGTTACACTACTACTACTACTCAGTACATATGTAAACAAAGATCAAACTGACAACAGTTTAGTTTGAAGCATACATAATTATATGATGTATATACAGTGAGAATGTTTAGGTATATTTACATTAGTACATTACAAATTATAAATATCTGTAATTCACCCAAGAGACCCCTAATTTGTGTGTGCAAACCTCTCCCTGCTACTCAGAAACTGAACGCCATACGCGTAATAATGGCGGTGACGGCGGCAATGTTTTGACACTTTCACTCCTCTCCCCTGCCTCCCCCTAACCCGACAGAGCTTTAACACCTTCTCCTGCATTTTTTTATTGCATATTCAAACTCAACTCAGGCTTAAATCAACTGAAAAACTACATGTCCACTCAGGCATGGCAGGTGCAAGAGAGGGGCAAAAGCCTGTGCCTCCTTGTGAGTTGTGGTTCTCTTATGTCATCATGACCACATGACTTACATCAATGGCGGCTTCCATACACGTTGTCTGCTATAATTAATTCCATGTAAAATAGCTCCCCATTTCTTTAGTAGATGCGAATTACATAAAATACATAGGTGAGGTTGTTGGATACGATTTTCCCACCTGGAAAATGTAAACATGATATCCTATGAAGTTTAGGCTTTAATCCTTTATCAGAGTACCAAATATTTCCTTGAATAATCACTGGCACAATTTGAACAAGTAAGGGTACACCTTCCCAGACAGTCTAGGTCCAAACCCTCAGATCAGACAAGATTGGTATGTCAGTGATTAGATGCCTACTTCACTAATCGGCTACCTAGCCTAGGACTTGGCCTGGGAATATGATGATATGACATTTTCCAGTCTTGATGGAATTATAATGGCACTTTGCAGTTTGAGGCAAGTATAGTCTTCCATCCGTTTGAAGGGACTCTCAACTTTGGGCCTAGACTGCAGAGACAGACAAGTGAAGCCATCTGAGTTATTCTGGTGGGTGGTCACCATAGAGCCTGCATCCCTCAGCCATCAGCTCCTCCACTTCCTCTGTGGTGCGGGGCACCTCAGTGAGCAGCTCAATACCATCAGCAGTCACCAGCAGATTCTCCTCTATACAGACCTGGGGAAATAGTAGATTGCATGGGATATTATTATGATGTGAGGCGAAGGTCTATAGACTCTTTGAATTTGAAGATGAAATAATAAATTTGTAATGTAGTGTGGCCAATAAAAATATTTAAAAAAAAAAATATTGGAAAAGATGAGATCAAGCCGATTCCTATGATAGTAAGCAGTAGGACATCTGAGTACTATTTCTATGTTTTAAGTTTGATATTTTTATTTTTGAAAATATTTCTGGGTGGACATTTACTAGTAAAATAGGTAAATATACTCTATAGGGTGAGCTTAGAAATGCAAAGATAATCAGTCATTCAATCTTCATGTACATGTATCTATAGATCTTAAAGCCACCCCTCTGTCCTGCCGATTTCCCTGAGATTAACACCAACTGCAATCATATCAGATGGTACATGGAGGGGATACCAGATGGGATCCTAATCCTTCTTTGCTAGATGTGTCCAGCGCCGACTGCCAAGAAAGTGAAGCTCCTGAAAATTCTAATGATGATGATATCCACGCAAATTCGATGGGGACTCAATGCTATGTTCAGGTAGGTACTTTTCTTGATTGGGCAAAGTTTAATTTAATCAGAGACTCTTATCCCGGTCCCATAGAGGCCTAGTCAGAACCTTGTCCAGAGCCGGGTTCCCCAGAGCTTCTCTTTTCATAATGATTGATAAATGATGGCAGTTTCAATTTGTGTATGTTTTTAGTCACCAAACTCTGGCCTCAATGAAAATAGAAAGAAGAAATTCGAAAGACAGATATGGCAGACATAAAGACATTTAAAGGAAAATCACACCCTCTGAACGGAAATTAAATGACCAATCACAATAAATCTAATAACTAATTGTTATAAATATAATACCACCCTTTTGAATTGCCTTCAATTACATTGCACAGACTTCATATTTGAAATATATTTTGTTAAATACCTTCCCTGCTATTTTATCTTAAACCATGACTCAGAATACTTTCAATGAATGAAGTTAATACATTCTCTCTGTGTTCATCCATATCAAAAAATTATCACCAAATCTCCCACCACAATGGATCTAACATTGATATATATACACTAGCCTAATACACACTCTTTGTATCGCATCCAATTACATAAATTTAAAGCCTGAGCTTGAAACGATTGTACAAAGCAGAGTTTAATCTTTTGAATTTCTAAATGGCTTGTTAATTCATGGCTTTGGTCGTGTAATTACTTTTAATTAATATAGGCCCCTATCCCCTTTCGGATTGCCTTTAATTTCATCTCATAGACCTGGTATTGCGGATATATTTAGTTTATTGTCTTCCCTGTCAATATTCAAAAGTTCATCACTAAATACCTTAAATTAAAGTAGTTATGTGGGTTTTTGTCAGGCTTGTTTATAAATAAATTTGCACCGAGCACAATGATTTTTTTTTTATTATTTTGAATTATTTCAATTTATTATTGAGCCCTTTCGGATTGCGTTTAATCTCATTCCACAGACTTCGTATTGCAAATATATTCAGTTCAATACCTTTTCTGTCAATATACAAAAGTTCATCACGAAATACCTTAAATTGGCGGAGCTATGTGGATTTCCGTAAAAAGTGTAATTTGGATCATTTATTCATCGATCTTAATTGTAGTGCACACATGTATTTAGCCAAGAACTGGGGTTTGTTATTGTGCATTTCCAGTTCTCCTGTCTTAGAGCTACCTTGTGAGTAATCATATATATTCTTTACTTATATTTTCAGATGTATGAAAAGACAACAATGGCGAAAGCCCAATTCAAAGGTGAAAGCTACACAATATAGTGCTCCAAGCAAATCATTTTCCACACAAACTGCCTCAGTCATGACAGCTGATAAGGGAACAATGTGCTGTATGCTCTCTGACCCTGACCCCGTCCCTAAAGAAGACTCAGATGATTCCTCTGACTCAGATGGTGAGGGATCTGACTGTGAGATGACAAATGACCCCACGTATGACATCCTCAAAGGGACTCTGTTAAAGATAGTCTCAAGATATATTTTGGCCTTCTTGATTAGATTTTGGACTACAACTTGTATGAATTCAGGGAAACTTACATCATCTAATAATGAAATTAAATTGGAAATATTTCATTATGATTTTGTTGTCCCAGATAACCACTCTCTCCTAAAGGATGAAGTTTTTCCCAGAAGAATAGCTAATGGTAGATACTTGGTTTGAGGTATAGTTTAAGGCCTATTTTAAGCAGTGACCTATTGTTTCTTTTTCATTCATATGACTGAAAACACATAATCTTAGAACAGAAGCGAAGAAAAATGGATTTATTTTGGATTTTACCCAACAGTGTTGTTGGTGTTAACAGTATGATATTATAAGGGGAACATAGGGTCAATGCACCATGAGTGGAGCGGTTCTGAGCACCAAACAACAGTAGGGGGCACAGCTTCCTTAATTGTCAGCCTATCAGGTAAACCAAGGTAGCCTACCAAATGGAAGCAAATATCAATCTCTTTAAGGTTACCTATGCCTACACTGAAAATCTTCAATGTGTAATGCAAAGTCTATGGAGAAATGAAGCAAGTCAAACTCACCATGAGTGGACCGGGGGGGCACCTTGAGTGGACCACATGGGCACCCATGAGTGGACCGGTGGGTCACCATGACTGGACCGGGGGGTCACCATGGGTGGACCGGGGGGTCACCATGGGTGGACCGGGGGATCACCATGAGTGGACCGGGGGGTAACCATGGGTGGACCCGGGGGTAACCATGGGTGGACCAGGGGTCACCATGGGTGGACCAGGAGGTCACCAGCAGTAGAAAAGCAGGCTGTCATAAAGAATTGGTTAAAATGCACAAACTGAATCATGTAGAGCCTGATTATAAATGCATCTGGATCAATGCAGCCAAGACAAGAGTGCTCCAGTATTATTGGCAAGGATTTGCAAAGCCAAAACTTCAACCCAATGTCCCATACAGAAAAATGATCAGATCAAAATGATTTTTTCTCTGATTAAGCCTCAATATATGGTCTTTCTATAAGTCACAATAAAATATATATAGTTCCACACTTATATTTTGTGTGTGTAATCTCCTGGTTGGCCCACTCATGGTGACTGGGTGGCCCACTCATGGTGACTTGGGTGGACCACTCAAGGTGACGTTGACATGCTATATTTATTCTCTGATTACAAAAGAAATGTTAATAACATTGCCCTAACTATTATTTTTTCTAAGAAAGATAAGATTCTTGATTAAGTACCATGTCATAGAAAGTAACATACGCCAGTTGGCGAAATCCTATAAGTGGCGACCTCATTTGGACAAGGACAATTGAAAAAATGTTCTCACTGAAAGTGACACATCATGGGGTCACTGGAAAGATGAAAAACATTTGAGGGGAAAATATTTCCTGACATCAATCTAACAACCACATGGATGTCACTAGATGGCAGCAGCAAGTAAATGACCCTCAGCATTGATTAAGGAGGTAACTAAAATGAAATGTGCATGTGTCATACTCATAATTATATGATCTAATGCTTTTCTATGATTATATAAGGTTACATAACATGACGTAAGGTATTATTAAATATGAATTTATTATATAGAAATATTGTGAATATATTATATATCGAATATCACGAATATTCAGGCTGAGTAATAACCGTTACAGGTTCATATACCAGACGTCACAATTACCTAATCCTTACATGTTTCCAGGTGTGTCTACATATATTATCTTATTAGATTAACATTAAAGCTAGAACAGCTGGCAAGGCTTAATTAGCTAGCCAAGCTGTCTACTGATTACAATCGCATTAATTAGAGGTTGGTCATGTGACCACCACACCGGCTCACCCCTACCTGTGACCACGTGACCGGTATTGATTGGCTATGCATAAATTATATTCATTTGTATTAATTACTCTCATTGGTTAATGTATTCTCCCCTTCTCATTGGTCATCCATATAGACACATCTGGAATTGTTCTTATATAGGCCTAAGCCCATGTTCAGAAATAAATGATTACTTCTCAGATTACTCTGAAACATTACATAACGCTTCCAGCTTCTTATTATTCATATCGGTAACCAGCCGATATGCTATAGCTCTACCATATACGCCGAGAATCGAGTATATTACATGCATATAGGAACAGCAGGCCACAGAAAATGGTCCACTCATGGTACAGTATAGTCCAGAAGGAAGATTCTACTCCCTGAATCTTAGGTAGCAGCTGCATCCAATTAATCTTGGTCGGGCCTCGCGGTCCCGGCGCTCGGCCTCCAGTGATGGCCAGTGAGGCTCCCATTGAATGGGTTATGAAGGCAGCACCAGTGTTTTAAATAATAGTGTTAGAATTTGGTTCTTGAAACAGAGATTATGTATTTGACCGACATCTGACATCAAAAGTTTGATAGTGAATAACTTTTAACAGCATTATCTGAGAAACAAATCACTCTTTCTATGCTCTTTATGAGATCCGTCTGCTGTTAATTAATGCATTGAGATGTAAAATAGCCTTTTTATTCAATGTTTTGACTTGGTATGAAAATACATATTTTTTTGACCTACACAGTAATCTCCGAACGCATAATTTTAAATGTAAATATTTCATATTTAAATGGGAGCAAATAAATTATTAAGATCGTTATATTGAAGCAACAAAATTACTTCATATTGATGTGGCATTTTCTTCATAATATAACAATTTTTAATATTGATTTAGCAACTTACAGTGGAGGCATGATGGGTCGTTGTCAAAATGGCAGCCATATTTTGATGACATTTGCTTTTAAAATTTATATTACAGAAAGATTCACGGTAGTATTTCGAAGATATTATCTTTTCTATCCATTCAAATATCAAGCAATATAAATATCAATACCTCATTATTCCAGGACTTTTCATTTTAATTATATTTTCACCAAAAGTGACGGGGAACACTATTTCCTAATACCTGATAAAGGCCCAATAACTCATTGTGTCATAATATGTTAATGAACCTAAAATTTTAATTATTAATGGCCATATTCCTATACCTTCACCGTAGCTCCTGCCTGCATGGAGGCTACCTCTACAATGAGCAATCCTTAACGAGCATGTGTCCTACTTATTCCATATCAGTGGCCGGGGGTTGACTGGACCTTAGCTTTCCCTGAGTCACCTCGCATCCCAGCCTCGCATGGAGCGAGCGAGCAAGTGTGGTTCATGGGGGATTGCCCAGTCTCTATAACTAGGGGTGTGTTATGTTTATACAGAGGCAAAAGTAGGGCTTCTATATTTTGCATAAAATGCAACAGCTTGAAGGAACCCTGGATTTATTAACCCTTACATTATACCATAGTAGTTTTCCCTCATATTCCCCTTTTCAGAAATCGAAAAATATTAGAATATTTGGGTGGCATCCCCCCAGGTTAGTGGGAATGACCTCTTCGTGCATATGTCTATGTGTCCCTGTAGTGTAACCTTATCCGCCAGCTGTCACTTGCACCAACGAGATTATATTAACACAGAGGTCTGACTGAGGGGCCTGTATGGGGACACTTGGGTCGAGCTTGTTTTCGATTTTTATCACTCATTAAGTACTAATGCTAGATAGTGGTGTGTGGTTTTCTTGGAAGTTTGGAGATGTGGTCACTTTAGTGAGGGTACATGCCTCCCATCTTCAGCTGCTTACCAATGGCTCATGCATGTTTTCCCTACCATGGCCCAATAATTTTGCTATTTTGATACCTTCCGATCTGGTGAAAATGAAGGGATAAGTTTGAACACCTTAATCAAGTTATCATATACATGTCAAAGTAATGAATATGCTTTCACCAGATCGGAACATTATATAAATTACAAATATTCATGAGAATTTGAAACCTTGATACTCAGGTCAATAGACCCAGGTTATATTGGTCCTTTGAGATTGGGAACATACCATCTGAAAGCTAAAGACAAGGGGATTCACACCAAATACTTACCATATAGATATCATAAGCAACCTGGCCACAACCTGGGCTCAAAGTAACCCTGTTTTCTTGTAATTTTATATGGGTCAGGGGCTTCTATGGGAGTTTCAGAAAATGGAGTTTAGGGCTGAAAACAAGCTCGGGACTAAAGGATTGCCGCCTGGCCTGTGGTTTCATGCTGTGTGGCACTGGAGGACTCTGATGTGGGGCTTGTGGTTAGATAAATTATACCTGATAAGGTATACTCTGTGCCTTAGAAGTTTAGGGCTGTAGAGGTGGACCTCTGTGTTAATATAATCTCGTTGCTTGCACCCAAGGTTTTATTTGAAAATTGTTTATTCATCACCAAAGATACAGACAATCATTAAATTAATGTGACAAAAAGGTCGACAAGCTTATGGAATTAAATTCCATGTATTCCTGCTGTTTCCTTACTTTAGTAATAAAATTGAAGTTTAACAACTAACAGGGAACTAACGTTACACAAGCAGAATCCATCTATGCATCTATCCATTATGCAGAATCCATCTATGATAATCCTGAGACACTCAACCACCTCGACGCGCACTTGTATGCCTAGCCTACATACAATATATAAGGTATCCCATGAACTGTACTGTGATGGTCAGTGCCAGGGAAAACTAGGTTAGTTGACCAGTGCAGGGGAAAACTGGCTGCCCACACCCTCGCACCCTTGCTCCTACCCTCACCCGAGTACCCCTCCCTTGAGTTGCAAGCCTCACCAGGAGGAGGAGGGCAGGAGGGTGTTGTGGTTAGGGGCGTCCGTCCACGCACAGCAGGGGGACAAAGTTAGAAAGTGGACATATGGATAGCACTGGGTAGGCCTACCCATTTCTCGAATGGTCCACTGATGGTGCATTGACCCTATAGGCTATGTCCATGTTTGGTATAGGCCTAAAGGAGCACTGTATATTTCTTAAATGTGTGAATTTCATCTTCTCAAAAAATATATTAGAGGGTTGCCGTTTTTCTTAGACAATTTAAAGTAGTGGGACTTTATTTCATTGTCATTGTAACTGTTATGTACTGCGATGGCATTCCAAACAGGCACATTGTGGAAGATTTTGACCTCAAGTGTGCCCCCCCCCCCCCCCTAGACCCTTCTTCTGGTACCGCCCCTGAAAATGTAGAATTCACATTCACCAATCATCTCAAATAACCAAAATTTAAGACAAAAATAAAGTTCAACCTAACCAAAGATTGCTAGAATCAACACAATGCCGAATAATCAGTTGTTCGAATCAAAATTATCCAGCATTATCCTGGACAAAATCACAAATTACCGACACACACTTCAGGGAACACATTCCGATATTTAAATACAATTTAAAAAGGCAAAATGACAAATTACCGACACACACTTGAGGGAACACATTAAAGTAGTGGGACTTTATTTCATTGTCATTGTAACTGTTATGTACTGCGATGGCATTCCAAACAGGCACATTGTGGAAGATTTTGACCTCAAGTGTGCCCCCCCCCCCCCCCCCCCCCCCCCCTAGACCCTTCTTCTGGTACCGCCCCTGAAAATGTAGAATTCACATTCACCAATCATCTCAAATAACCAAAATTTAAGACAAAAATAAAGTTCAACCTAACCAAAGATTGCTAGAATCAACACAATGCCGAATAATCAGTTGTTCGAATCAAAATTATCCAGCATTATCCTGGACAAAATCACAAATTACCGACACACACTTCAGGGAACACATTCCGATATTTAAATACAATTTAAAAAGGCAAAATGACAAATTACCGACACACACTTGAGGGAACACATTCCGATATTTAAATACAATTTAAAAAGGATGGCATCCCGCCTCGGGCGGGGCCGTTCTGGATGCGTCATTGAATGTAGGAGTCTACCCCAACTTCCCGAGCTTTTTGACTATTAGCTGAAAGAGGAAAGCCGAGCTTAGTCTACTTATACCCAGTCACTAGTTCTAGTGTTAGAAATTTTGCGAGGCCTCGGACCGTGCGGCGGGCGGCAGCGGGAGGCCTCCGGTACGCGGAAATGTGTTTGAGCGGGACACTAGCTCTGGACAGATCTGCCGACTGACAGCGATCGATGTTCAGATGTGTCACCAGGACACACGCTTCCGAACACTGAATGCTATGTAGCTGTATTTATAGTGGACCTAAGCTTGAACGACACACGCGTGGTGTGAATGCGCGGCTCAAGATTTGTATCGTTCACCAAGAGCGCTTTGATTTGGAACAATTGTAATATTAGCAGAAAGTGTAATGATGTTATTGAAGTAGAATGGTTTCGCTTTTTTATTTGTTACATTAATTGTTAGTGGGTATTTGTGTGATCTATGCGCGAGCTTGGCGCCCTAGTGAGACAAGTGCGCACTACGTGGAGCCACGCTGTAGGTTCCCGTTAGATGGCGTGAGGGGCGCGGGCGCTGGTCCGGGCAGTACGTTCTTTGCTGGAAGATGGCAGCACTGGGATACAATGATCTCAAGTGGAATTCCCGCGCTATGTACTGCTATGGTTGCACGGGTTATTCGCGCCAAGTACAAGCTATGCTTTGCTACAAAATATTCCACATGACTCAATACTAGATAGAGAGGATGGTACGAGGTGCTAGTAAGTGATATATTACCGAGTTCCATTCACAATTTCAAAGCTAACCCTGGCTTTGTTTTGGGGTTTGAATCGTCATAAATAATCTAAAAGATAGCTAAAGATAGAAAAACCAAGGGGATGAACTATTTTTTACTTGGTTTAGACCTTCAAAGTGGGTCCACAATCATGACAATCATATGATAACTAAAACTCAAAAAAAACTATCACACTCGCCCCCCCCCCCCCACCAACCCACCCACCCTTCCTCTCACCCCCTCACCCTCACCCATTCACCGCCACCCCACCCACCACCTCCAACCTCTCTCTCTCTCTCTCTCTCTCTTTCTCATTTCTGCCTCGCTAAAGGAGGGCAGTTCCTCATGTCTTAAAAAGTTGCTATCTTCTAGTTATTTTCTGCATTTACGTTATCAACCCATATATATAGGCCTAAGTACGGATAATGGCCTTCTCTTCATAATTCGCCCATCGCAATCGTTCTCTACATGTCAATTTTTCTCTCTCTCTCTGATCCCCCCTGTCTCTCCATCACTGTCTCTATCTCTCTCTGCCCCCCTCCCCCCCCCACTCCCCCCATCACTCCCCGCCCCCCACTCTATGTCCCTTTCTGTCTCTCTCTGTCTTTGTCTTTCCTCATCCCCTCTCTCATTTTACTTTCCGCACGCAGACGCGGCCACACTCTCACACACCTTGAGCCATATTAACCCAGTACAGGCGTATAAGTCAGATTTAACATTAAGCCCTGGGTGTATACATGTTACCAAACCTCGACGAAAGTTCATTTGGTTCAATACAACATACCCCGACGGTCTACCCTATGGCTTTAGAGAAAGTCTTGGATATGGGAGGTCCATGCAATAAAGTGGTGAAGTGAACAAAGAAATGCATAGCCATGTGACGGTATACATGTGATGCTGTAATACCACTCTTACAAAATTTTGAAAATAGGCAGGCCAGAAAATTACCCTGTCTCTCTTTCTTTTGCCTAACCTTATTTCTGAACCATTTTTGTACATATTCAATTAATTAATCGTTCAATCGTTATTTCCGTTGTGGTGGAGTAATTTAGCTAATGTACTGTTAAAACCCAGGGGACCATTGATCTATTATCGCCAAAAAAGGACTATTGTTACGGCTGTTGTAACATTATAGAGTTTAAAATTGTACAGTTTAAAGTCTATACATTATACAAAGAGAATAGAACAAGGTACTATTACCGAGTTTCATTCACTGTTTATTATTATATGGCCTAATTAATAAGCCTAATATAATAAGCCTAATATAAGCCTAATTTGTTTTTGGTTTTGAATCGTCACAAATTATCTGAAAGGTAAAAGAAAAACCCATTCGATTTGTTATCGTACATCTCCGATACAAATATTTTTATTGCACCCCACTTATCGCACCTCTCAAGGGGAATGCGCATTTATACTAAATAATGTTAAGTTATAAATACGTTTAAAGCTAAAGTACAGAGATGGCTACGGACTTATGTACATGTCATAATGGCCTAATATCATTCGCAACGCTCAGCCCTTCTCGTTAAAACATTTTAATATACTGATAGTTAAAATAACGGAGCAACGGACCCGTCTAGTTCTCCGCTCTATTAAAAACGGTGAGAATCACTGGCTAACATTCTCTTTAGAATAATACTCATAATAGACCGAAGGTTATCCCACGTTTATAATAACATTCTCAAAATTGTGCAACACTTGGATTCAAACACACTTAACAAAATATTCGTAGTGCAGTACATATCCGTGATAAATTTTACCCAAACAATGAAATAATCATACCAATTATAGCACTGGATTCGCTCAGGGTGATGTTTTTTTTATGGACGCGTCACTTGTGATACAACTTGTATTTTCAAAGATGACATACACCATGGTGCTAAGTCCCAAAACAAACATGGCAGATTACCCCATATATATATTCGACAGCGCAATCGCTAGAAACTTTCTGTTTCAGTGCATGGATTTAAACAGATTTCTTTATTTCACAAAATATTAACAATTTAATTAGAGGTTAACAGTGTTCTAATAATTTGGCAGTGTGACGAATCACTTAAACTACAGTTTACAGGGTTGTGAAGCTCATACATTTGTTACCTAAAGTCCAAGGTTCCATTAATTATGTGGTATTTCCTTTAGAAGGAGAATTTATAATTATAGTATGTATCGGTCATCTATTAGCCCACAGAACTAGACCCATTCACTGTGAATAAAGTTAGACATAAAGTCTCTATTTTCCAATAAAGGTATCGTCATCCATTAATAGCTTGACTGAGTATGGACGGGACAATTGTCACGAATTTCTTAGTAGAAATCACAACTTTTTTCGTCTATGTAATAATAGTAAATAATTGTTATTTGTAGTAGAATCGTTAGAAATTTCAAACTTTTTCTATAGGAAGCGCAGGCGATGGATTAACCCTACAATAGTGTCTGTCGCATTTGGCCCACTCGGAGAAACACATCTTGGGGCTTAGTGTGGTTTGCGTTTGATATCCTCATGTTTCAAGTTTCGATCACTCGATGGTGTAGGCGGATAAGATGCATTGCACAGTTCTTGACGTTTTCTTATGTCTACATCAGCTTCCTCGTCGTGTCACAAGGCCTTGTATTCCTAACTACGCAGTTGCCCCATTTCCTCCGATATCCAGAATGCCCTATCGTACCTATACCCCTGCATTCATCTTCTAGCTTATTGTATGCATATATGAACACATGCCCAATAATGTATAATACCATTTTGTTGTTGGGATTTGTAATTATATTTGGATAAAGAATTTTACTTTGAAAGGAGACCTTGGCAGTATATGTCCCATTATAATCATTATTTTGGAATTGGAATGTTTAGGGTCGAATTTAACTCAGAATGTCTAAAGGCATTCTAGAAAGATGTTAATATTTATCATACTTCTTTGAATGGCTACAATGGATACCTATAAACAGTCATTTAAATCATTTTTGTATTATATGTTAGTTCCCAACGTTATAAATGAATCTCTTAAGCTGTTAAATGTGAATACGAATTTTAACGAATATATATTCAAAATCCTGAGCATCTCATTTAGAAAACCAATTACTAACACTTCTAATATTTTTCCTTTTCTACTTAAAATTACATTTTGTTAATTAAACATTTAATTTCCCCCTCGAATATTGGCATAATATATATATATAAAGTGATAAAATTAATCTGTAGAACTGGGACAGGGGGGAAACAGGATGAACATTCCATGCCTGAAAAATATAAGAGGAGCCGCATCGGCTGGATTCTATATCATAGGTTTCGTCAGTCAAAATAATGAAGTTAAACAAATCTCAAGAGCTACTAACATCTTATTCTTTTTTCGCCAACAAGGAAGACACTCCCTTTGAGAATTTAGCTTTCCATTGCAGCTAGATTTTGTTCATAAGTTGTTTTGATTTCGGTCAATCCGATTTTTTAAAATGTCGACCAATCCCACCTCTTAATAAAAAGATAGCATTTTGGCCAATCTCCTCCGGAACATTCCAAGGGGTTCCGTGTACCAATGTTCTCATTAATAGGAAAAACAAAGGCCGGATACGGTCAGCTAAATATCGCTGACAGTGCGAATGGTAAGTAAATGGAATTGATATTTATGAACTTCAGAATTCCAATCTAATGTAAAGAAGAAGGGTCGTATAATATCGTTAGTGAAAACAAAGAAAACTTGAGATGTTTAGGTATGCCTTCTGTCATATGTATGAGGACTGTTCCCTTGTTAAATAATCATTCTATGTAATGAGAACATGTTTTCATTGCGTGGAACATTCTGACTGTCGGTTATCACTCTGTTTGAGTCATGTAGGCAGCAAAAAATACATAATAATTATGTATTTTATTGAATATTTCTGGAGTCTGAGAACTGGTATAGATTGTTTATATAATTGGGACTCGCTGTTATACCAGTTTTTACTGACCGTAAAAAGCAAAGGGAACTTGAATTACCGATGTTCCGAACATTGGTATAGATCTTGGTAAAGCTATAACTATACAAAAGCTATAGATTCGTTAGGTTAAATACTGGGCAGAGCACCAAAATTATTCACGGGAAAACCCATATTCAGCAATTAATTCAATACTTTGAAAAGTTAAATTCTATAATTCCAATTGTTGAAAAAATACATAGCAGTGCTTTTCATGTACGGTTATCGGGCCTATTCGATACGAAAGAACGGTCTGTCAAAGTTCGCTAACTCAACTAAGGGAACCACGAATAATTATCAAAATAATTATAATTCGATCCATTTATTTCCCCCAAAAAAATGGACATTAAACTGTTATTTTCCCTGCCCATGTTGAAAGAGAAATACTTGTTGAATATTAATCAGGTGAAAAAGATCGCAGCATTACATTCATAAAAATTTCTGAAATTCTTCAAATACCATCCCCCTGTCACCCGCACAAAAGCCCATAATTAAATATATCTTTAATATCGTTGCCTGTAACATCTGACCGCAAAGAAGCGATCGTGCCCTTCCCACCAACTTTAGGGAACCATTATTGCATACCTATGTACTGTGGTCCTTTTTATTAGTTCGTTATTCGGGTATGCATCTACGAGGCCGGGTCGTGTACTTATATAAATGTTGGCATAATCTTAAAATAAGCAAGAGAATATTTCAGATCAAGGGATTCCATGTTCTGATCGCGTGTATTATGGATCACATGTACGTGTTCAAACGAGTATCAAGTGGTTATTGCATCCGTGCAATTTTTTCAGCGGTCTTGGGGCAATACCTAGTCCCAACCACGGACCCCCACCCCTACCCTATTTCACAGCCCCCCTATAGCCCCCCTTCACATCCCCCAAGCCCCATATATAGCTGCCCTTCTACCTACATGGGTGACGTTCCGCTCGGGTACCCACAACGGCTGAGACGCCTGTATTTGACCACTGGATCTCACCTATCCACAGCTCAGAGGCAAAGCAGAACCTGCCACTAGAGGAGTTCTAGAGATCCCTGGGCTCCACTTGTCCCTCCTTTTCCTACTTCTTCTACACATATATACCCTGCAAGTACACACATAGAATTTCAGAGTTTCAAACCGGCATCTTGGAATTAGCAAGGGAACATTTATCACCAATTCCAACAACTTTCTGCACATATAGAGCCACATTAACCGTGGAACCAGAAAGGCTAGATTTATTTTGGTCATCCGTGCCTCTTGAAGTTGAACGTCAGGGAGTTATTTATTGCCGGGGTGTCTGCTCGTTAGCCCGGCATTGTTACCGAGGACCCTGGACAGAAGCTTGTAAGCTCGACACACGTGAATGATGAAATGTATAGTTTTCATTTAATCACCACACCATGAACAGTCTGTGATTAAGATTTGTCGAATTGTCAATTAAGGAACGTTTCACTCGCGAATTACGTTTCCAAGTGATATTCTTCAAATTCAGGCAGCACTATTTTGCTTCTTGCATTACAATTGAACTACTTGAGGAACTTGAGAAAAGCGCAATTTTCTGGAGATGGCAACAAGAATAGAAGGTAAGAGGCACTGGACAGATATACCAGTTTCACTGCAGAAAAAAACACTATATTTTCCATTTTCTATGTTAAACTGAAATGGTCTCTAATGGCAAAATATATCATTTAAAACTTAAGTTTTTTTAAAGCATTAACGAGAACTATATCTCATTCTGAAGTGAGTAAATTTAAATTAATAATTTGTACCCAATGCTAAAAAAAACTGTTCATAGTGTGCACTCTGATATTTGGGTGTTATTTGGGTGTTTGCACGTGGTACAGTTTTAGATTTAGAAAGGTACACATGGAGTTAGAATAGGCTGTGTTAAATCCACATGAATATGTTTATCTGGCTTTGTTTTCTGATGCTATTCCACCCCTGTTAAAATATTTCTTCTTTGACTTATCACTGTTGGAATAAACCGTTTTCTACCCGGCCTACGTATGAGCCAATATTATCATAACCTTATTACTCTTTACTGGGATCATTATAATACCCCGACCTTCCTTACCACCTTTAGTATAGGGTGGAGCTGCTTACATTCGTATAGAAAATGAGAAATTATAAATAAAACCTATTCTAGGCACACAATTGAAGGAGAAATAATGAAACAAAGGAATGGGTAAACATCTCTTCATAATGCCTTGAAGCAAACACTTACAAATCATATACGATTGAAAGCCTTGGATATATCCTTGATCAATATTTCGGGCATGTGACGGAAGACCTGGCATTGTTCAGCCACATAATGCCTTTTGTTTGTCAAACTATGGCCAATAAGATAAATAAGGGATTATGCAATTCAAGAAATTTAAAATGCACGTACTGGGAGCTCTGGGAATTGCTCTGAGTAGAAACCCACTACGCCCCTTTTCTTAATCACTTATGTAACATCCCAGACAAAAGATATTATTTTATCTTGTCTTAAATTAGTGTAATGTACAATATATATAATATTTCCTCTTCTCACGATTTAAAAAAGTGATCTCAGTTCAATAGGCCTATTGGTTTCCTGGGAAACATACTCCCGTATTAAACTGAGGAATCTCTCGATTCTTTGATATACGAAACATTTCAGACATACGATCGAGTCCCTGTAGGTATTCCTAATAATACCTGATCACATTTATGCGTGAAGTATAAAGCAGTTAGGTGTCATATATGATATTAGCATGGTACTATATCACATTGCATCACTCTTTCACACGTCCTTCTTGTCGCTTAACCTTAGCATTGGCTAAGATTCGATGGTATAAATATGGAGAGCGGGTATAGGGAAAGCATACCTATCAATCGATTAGTCTCGTATAAGTATCACTTTTATATATATATATATATAAAATACCTAAAAATACACAAGGTGAACTCCTCCAATCAAAACTGCGCTCCCGTATTTTGCCTTCTCTTCAGAGCATTTTCAAACTGAACCTCTAATACTATAGTAACCGTACGTGCTTAATTCTAATAGAGCTTTTACGGTATTCCATTTCGCGCGCTTTGTCCAAATTAAGTTCTCATCACAAAGACGTGGATCCAGATCATACAACTCATGTACCCACCCCTCCCTCCTTGGTTCAACCCGAACACAAGGCTCCAGACCCAAAGTTTGATCCGTGGATCATTAAAACTTATAATAGTGCATTAGGCAAACTTTGAGATTGCAGTAGTAATACACGGCAATACATTATGTAACCAGTTTTCGCTTTGAAAGGGAGATGAGGACACGCTAGCTAGTTTAGGTCAGAAATTCTGAGTTTTCGCCATTTTATAAAGGTTTTTCTCAGGTGTGCCAGTGAAAAGGAATCTCTACCTTTTGGGTCTAAAGCAAATATATACCTCGTGGTATTTAACATTTTAGGTAATTGGATAAGGAATACACGTATAAATATTAATTGGACGAGGTTCATATGTTAACGACCCACTTTTGCAAACCCAGACTAGAGTCCTATACTAAATCCAGTAGCAATCATTACCACAGGTATATATATGTATTTATAACCACAGGTTCCTTGTCCTTGTTGTCAGTCTCGTGGCTAGACCGCCATGTTCAAGTGACCACAACAATCCCTGTATTGTGTGGCCCGTGGTCAATGTCTTAATCCATGTGGAAAGAAGGAAACTCATTGATGGAACTGACGCCTAGGCTTTTGTTAAGGCCAAAAACAAAATAAGTGTTTCCAAGTATTTCCACCTCCACCTCCCCTACCTAGAAAAACCTAGCCACTACATTTGTTTTACCCCTAAAGCTATAATTAAAGCTGCAACACGATTTTCCTGACTGGGGAAAAAAACCTATAGAGGTCATATATGTATGTTTCTTTTTCATAGAGCATCTCTTTGGGACCTCAATTAGTTGTGTCTAGAATGAAAATTCATATAGTCGTCGTTGTTCTTTATGATAAAAAACTAAATACCCCCCCCCCCATTTTCCCTACCCAATTTTCGGTGGGCATGGACACGAAAGACTGATATTTGTGTTGGCCTAAGTCTTTAACACCTTGATTGATACAGACACATAGATACATGACAATAGACGGAGGGAGGCTTGAATGTTTTCAACAAAGAATCCTGAGTATAAACTCTTCCGCGTTTTTCGTATTTATAACCAGTTTTGAGTAGTACTCAATCAATCTGCCCCTGCTCTTATATTTAAAAGCAGGGGATCAAACCCTTTGTACCGAATATTAATTTACACTGGGAGAAATGGGTGGACATAGAGCAATAAAACTAAGTAAACACGAAATATTGGAGAGGTCGCATGGTCATATTGAACCATAACAAAGGTAACGGAATGACAAGAAGGAAGAGCTGCTGCAAAAAAGTGACAAATAAAAGCCTCCTATTTGCAGTTGCCCGAGACAACCATGAATCTATATATGAGAGATTTGCAGTGGATTTATCTTCGGATTAGGATCTTATTCTGCATGTATTGTCCTCTTTTTCTATTTTTATTTTAATTTTGGTATTGCTCCCACGCGGAAAAGCGGTCACCCGACAAAGGTGCGATACAATAGGATATATGTGAAGAATTGTGGAGCATCAAATATAATTCAAGTACTTTTTTAGATATTATTTCTATTCTTATCGAGTAATAGATCCATAATTTTGCTTTACTTTTTAAACTGATATGTACCAATTACACCGTATTGAGTATCGACGTGATTATGTATATTCATGGGTTGATAAAGGAATATAAGTTTCCCCTTAACAATCTGTCAAAATAACTAAGTCAGCCTCTTTCATTCATATGTATTCAACAAATAGATAAAAGAAATTTAAACATAATTATTTTATTCAAGTTTATTTAATACGATATGAATACGCTCACCCGTTCAAGGTGGTTTGTACCTTGAAAATACATACCGTAGTTTTTAACAAGGGTGTGATTAAGTATATGTCAGTCTAATACATGCGTATTAATATAACAAGAAATTATGTTCTACCAGTCAATTCTGACGGAAGCTCCAACGAGGTGAAAGCTAGGGAATATTTGGTGACTAATCTTTGTATGCATTGCGTCACAATATCATGCTCCGACAGGAAGCCTTATGGATATTAAAGATAGGACATGCATATGAAATCTTTTTAATCTTTTTAATCATCGCCGACATGGCACATGAATTCTGATCACGTCCATACGTCCACACCTTGTTCACTCATACCCTGTCTCTTCCTCTGGTCTGAGCTAACAGAACCTACCCCTCGTACATGCTGAGAATCCTCGTACATTCTCAGGCTCTGTTTGTTTTTCTGATTTCCCATATTTTTTTTATACGCTTTCGGTAGTTTTGACCGTTTATTTCAACCTGTCTCTATTATCTGGCGTTTGTTTGTTTGGGCCCTTTATAGGGACATTTATTGGTATACACGAGAGTGAATGGGGAAAAAAAGAATAGTTCGGTAGGGCTATATATTATAGTGAAACCATATAGGAGGAAGGAGGAGGAAAATCTGTTGACTGTATTACGACCACATTTCTGCATTGACATGGAATATATGGCGTATTTTACTTCAGTCTTAATATTTCCCCAACTTTTCAAAAGTTTCTTTAGAGAACAGATATATCTAAATCAATATAAAACTAGAAATTCGCCCATATACTAAACATTTTGTTCTTCATCCTTTTGACCTCTCACCTTGCTCACGTTCAACCTATTTGCTATGTCTAATGGGGCCGGAAAGAGTAGGAATATATAAAAAATCCCCTGCACAGGAACATTATACGTGTGTTTTTTTTATCATCTGCAAATCCCTCTATAATTTCAAAAGTATAGTATTAACTATAACTGTATATCAATTAAGGAACATCAAAGAATGTAAAGATAAGATCAATTTTCCTTTAAAGGTTAATTTGTACCACACCTCAGAATATTATAGCGCAAGTTAACTGTTGAATGTTAACTTAGGGCGGAGAACATGTGAATTGATTGTTTGGTAAGTTTATGGCAGGATAATTAGAATGCGGTGATTTCTCTCTGATGTCGATGTGTGGAAGAAGGAATTCCGTTAGTCCCTGTTAATCCGTTCACATCCTCATAAAAAAACAGCTGGGCCATAGCCTCGGCTCGCCTCCCTCGATCCAATTTGGGGGGAAGTTCCTCCTGTCTTAGATTTAATCCTCTCCCCTCCAACCCAGACCATAATAGCCCATATCAAGAAGGCGACGTTTATTGACACTAAAATGACCAAAGCATCGGGCCTCCCCGCCTCTTCCATCTTCCCCCTTCCATCTTCCCCCTTCCCCTTCCCTTTCCCTATAAAGGAGAGGAGCGCCAAACTATAGTCAGAAGTCCACCCCCCCCCCAAGCTATCTACATGTATTTCCTATGGCGTGACATGCTTGGGAGTGGTCGCCCATATTGTAATCCAAACCATACAATGCAGAAGCATTGGAAAATCTCCTATGTTATACAAGCATTAACGATGGTGATTATCGTCACACACAAAAAAGGAAAAAAATATTCATACCGTATTGGTGATTCATAGATTTGCACAATGTCTGAGTGTCACGATGACAGTTTCTGGAAAGTTCCTGACTCTTGATATATATTTTGAGACATTCTTATTCTTAGCTGAAATATTTATTTGATTTCTCATTGCAATTTGGTGAGTGCATGTGCAGTAAGAAAATCTAGAAATTCTATACGGTATCAGGTTCCCTGTCTAGAAAGCGTTGTGTGATGTATTTATGTTTTGTCATCAGCAAGAGTTTTTTACCACTTCAAAAAATGCCGCCCACGGTGTAAAAAAAACTTAGAAAATGAGAACTTTCTTTTCACAACAAGAGGGCATCCACCAAAGGTTTCTCCCTCCTTACTTCTTTTATGGTCTTTTTCACCCTGTTTCTGGTGGCATTGGAGTTGCATAGGCCTAAAACATATTTGGTTGATTGACTGTATTACCTCCAACACTCGCGCGTTTATATACTTCCTTATACTAGTTATAGCCAACAAACTCAAACATTCCCACGAAACTCTTTCGCCTCAGATATACGGCGAATGGTTTGATTAAAACTGAAAAGAAACTCATGTTTATGAAGAAATCATAATTCATTTTGTGGGTTGTTTTTTTTTACCTTTTGAGCATAATTTCAATTGGGTATAGTGTTTTATAAATTGGACACCATTTGATTGGGAAAGATGGAAAGTGGAGTTCTAAAAGGCCTACCTTTTTTAATGCATGAGAATGTAAGTTAGATTAATATGCCAAGTTTTAACATTGGCAAACAAAAGGGACCCAAGAGTAATAACATTATGTTTCATGATTTCCATTTCATAATATTGGCCCGATCAAAAATAAATATATTGCAAAAAAAGTTATTTCCTCCAATGTCCGACTAGAATTCTCCTGTTTTCCCACTCAGACTAATTTCTATTTCCCACTCCATCGCCTCGCCCTGCCTTCCTTCACCCATCTATAAAGCCTCGCCCCATTCTGGCAACTGCTTCCAAAAAAGGAAGAAGTAGAAAGAAGGCTGTGGCAAGACTGAAAAAGACAGGAGGAGATAATATGGCGTCGTCGCCTGCTCCCCGGGCTTGGCCAGCATTACCCAATGTTGACAGGAGATGTTCCCCCGTAGGCTGAACATACAGGCAAGGATCGCCTCTCGAATACTCATGATTGTGCCTCCCACTCCACGCGCAATCAACAGTCAATATTTACCTGTACCCGGGTCAGCCTTATGTAGAGCATACATACCTGATCAGCTTGCCCTGCCATATTATGTATCTCTCACCTATCCCACCTGCTGCTCCAGCATGGGTTAAAACAAGAGAAGACCAGCTTTATTTATGCTGTGATCACCCCAAGATCATTGTAGCGGTAATTATTAAATGGAATTCAACATTGCTTGATGAGATGTGTTGATTTTAAAGAGACACACTTAGTAAGAATGTGAGGGTTCTTGTCGTTTTTTTCTAGTATCATTTTGAGTATTGAGTTAAATTGCTGGATGTATGTAACATCATTGGGCAATATGTGCATGGGATTCCTTGTACTCATTCGCTTGACTTAAATTGTCTCGGGTGTTTCATACTTCCTAACAAAAGCAGGAAGTCAGAAGAGCAAAAGCCTAGGAAATATATTGAAATGCATTAACATACTATACGCGAATATAATAGAGACATGTAATATACTATTCTACTGTCACTTTACTTGTTCCCTTTATCTGAAAACAATTCAGAAATTCATCCTTTTGGTACGAAAGGCTCAGAATTTAATATACCAGCACTCCTAAAATAATAAGTCATATAGGACAATGTCCTTGGGGCTGACACCACACCAGTAAGCCCTGTAAAGTAATATGAACCCCCGTCGATGTCATCCAAGGCCATGCTTTTTGATGGTGAAATCTCCTTCCTATTCTTGATGATGATGCGCCAACTGACGCAAGATGCAAGATAAATATGTCTCCCTTGTAAAGGTGCTACTTCCAGCGTTCTATTTATAAGATTGCTAAGACTTGCCAATAACTCTTTACACATCCATCGTATACCTGTATTTTATGAAGGCAAAAGTTTTTAAATTAAGAAAAAATCGCTTTCAATTGTCTTTTTCTTTGTAAAGGTACCCTACCGTATGTAGCGCATGATATTGTCAAATGTTCTCAGGGATTATCGTTTGAATCCCATAGTTCTCAGGTCGGTTTAAATAAATAGCGGAAGACTTAACCTTTCACGGGGGAAATAATTGGATTTATTGCCAAAGAATCGAAAGAGCCAGGTGTTTCTTGGCATGGAGATTTGGATTTTCTTTTATATTATAAGCCCGATGTACAATATCATTCAAAGTTATCTTTATTCACATATAATTCAAGAGTAATTCCAGAGTGAATATTTTGAAATCACTATAAATAAAACTCTGCCTGTTCTTGCTCTATAGAAAGAAGGATGGCGTGGTTGGGTGGGGTGACTATGCCCTAGCTGCCATACCAGATTACCAGAGAACCTTACTTTAACTAAAGATAAGAACTAAGATAATCTGGAAGCACAGTAATCAGGTATATGATATACCTGGACGTATATATTCATCCCATGGATTGGCAGCCGCGTCACTTCACTTCTATCTATAATGTCTAAATCCTTCAGTCTTCTTAGACCTATTGTCCTTTTCACCCGGAGGATTTAAATATCACCCTCATTGTCGGGGTATTATATGTTCCCTTTAATCCTGACTAACAACAGCGAACATTGGACTGGAGATTTGCTTTACTCCAGCCTGAAATAATGACCAGACCCGAAATGATGCAATATGATCCAGCAGCCAAGTACTTGTCGCGTCCAAACATGTGTATGACATCCTATAACCCTTGTTCAATGATATCATGTGGACTTTCCCTGCCTACCAGCGCTCTTAAGGGATCCACTTTGAGGATCACAAGTTCAATCTCTGGGAAGTTAAGATGAAATATTACATAAGAGAAGCGAACTCGGCTCCTTTCCAATCGTTTGGTCTTTTAGGATTTTGACAATAATTTTCCGATTCCTTGGCTAGGTGCCAACTTTTTGTTTTAATTCTACTTCATTTCAGGCCAATATCATATATTTAATACAAGTTCAACAGCCAAAAAAGCAGTATCCTTCATGGATATGTTCTCACGCGTTGCCTTAGCTAACGCAGATTGCTTTTGACTTGAAACGTCATTCTTTTCATTTAGGCCCTAGGTTGCGATTACATTTACCTTGTGTGAAAAGGTGTGGTAGAAAATAATAATTAAGATTCAATAATTATGATTTCTCTTCTTTTTTTTTTAAAAAAAAAGAACCGTATCATTCGCCAGAATTTTAAACATTACATCATAAAAGACGCGTAACTTTATGCATAGTTTTACATAATCATTCCACTCATTCTCATAGTCTGATTCTGAATATCTGTAACATTGAGCCGACAAATCTAAAATCAATACCTAAATAGAAGATTTACAGCAACTGATTTACGGGTCTTCTGGATAAAACAAAATTAAATCAAGATTTTGATCAAGACCTCTTGATGTGTACATATAAGGCCAAATCCTTAAATAAATCAATACATTTACGTGTCCATTTGAAAAGGTTACACGACCAGTTTGAGTAAACTAGGGTTGTTCAATCCTTTTCACGTTTGTAAACACTTGAAAAATCAACTCTGTTGCATCCCTATACCACTTACCGGTCAGTTGGAGGAGAAAATCACACGATTTAGCTCTGACCTGGGGTGGTTTGTTTGATTTAGCACTGTACCAGAATGCCGTGGTACACATTGCATGTAAGAAAATGCAAGCTAATATAAGAGCACGCTCTAGAAGTGCAGTAAAAACCAGACTTATTCCATAGCTACACCCTCAAGGGTCAACGTTCCAAAGAGTGCTGGTGTACTTTTGATACCTGACTATAGGCCCTGCTGTATTTTGATACCATTTAAAATCATATTGCTAGTTTACTTTATAGTATCTCCTTCTCTACCTCAGGCATACCTGATATAAACTGATGTTTTCATGGAAAAGTTATATATTTATATAAACATTTTGGTCCTTTTATAGTATTTTAATGCATGATATCGCCTATAATATATAACTGTGTGTCGGAGACTCTCAACAAGATATAACTGTGTTTATTTATTCCATTTCTACCCGTTTAACCCTAAATATTTGAATTCGCACCTGTGCAAGAATACATTGCATCGTGGATTCGGTTCAGGTTGGGACAATAGATACAGTTTATATTTTCTTGTCCATATGGGAAATCCTTGCAGTAAGTGTATTGGAATGGTCTTCTATGTCAACATAAGGGAGCATGTCTATAAGGGGCATATACTTGTGTGCTCACAGCCATGTGCATACAGAGGGAAGACTTTCCTCTTGTTTGATATCCTGCAACCACACCTTTACCAGGTTCCTGCTATAGGGGTCATGAAATACCATTGGAACCATTATAGACCGATATATATGCGCGAGCTCAGTCAATTTGCATCCAAAGTATTTATTTGTACATTGCGATTGGTTATAAGATGCATCGGGTGATGTTGGCTCAGATCATCGTTGCATTCTATACGTAGAATACAAAGCAATGTTTCCTCATACAAAAGTAGTTGAGGGCCCTGTTTCCAAAGCTCTGCATTAGGCTATGCGGATATGTTGGGACTTACAAAGGTATTTATCCTTAGTGATTTCAGATAAAGAGAAAACTCATCATCTGTAGCTATGTAGTGTGCACACATGTAACTCTGGTGATTATATCCCTTGTCCCACAGGATTTAGGTGGATTCCTCCCTTAAAATGAGTTTTAGTGGATATTCTTAATTGTTTTTTTCAAGCGCTAGTATCGATGCAGACTGTTTAGCGATTTGAGCATTGGTTATATATATGAGCATTTTTTGTATTACTTTCAGTATCAGGTATGGAGCCCACCCCATCGTTACATGTCCAGCTTGGGACGACCATGTCGTTCACCGCCAGCCGACCAGAAATACACCAGCCACAAAGTCCACAAAACTATGGACAGGTGAGTACAACCAAGAAATTGGGAACTGTATAACAATTAATGTCAAAAGTGTTTTAGATCAATGTACTGTTAGAAAAGCAGTCCCAAAGTTCGCTCCAATTACTAATTATATAATTAATTAACAGAATAAGCTATAGCTATGTATACTCTCTTTCTCTCTTTGTGTATATATATGTATGTGTGTTCACATGATAGATCTTTTTTTTTATATATATTCTCTGCCAGTTGGCCTCGTTTGCAGTTCCATTGTCTTCGTCATCATCTATCAACATAACTGCCCCCATGTCCCCGCCGCAGCCAGAACACATACCTCCACAATACCATTCACAAAACGGAGAGGAGCTGTATGCATCCTATGTACCAGTCCAGCCTCCATCCCCCAAACCAGATTACACATCAAGGGTGGCAGTGGAGCCCTCTCCTCCTGCCCCACCTCCAACTAAACCCAAACCTAAAGGACATTCCAGGAGCAACCAAAGCTCCACTGGCAGCGTGACAAGTAGTGGGATAGGGAGCACACCTTCCAGTCCAAGGATGGCTACCAGCTCCAGCAGCAGGACGGATCCAGAGGCAGATTCAGAGAGCTTTACCTGGTCATCCCTGGACGACACCAGGAGTGAGAGGTCCTTCAACAGTAGTGGAGGGGGCAGTACGAGTGGTGGCGATGCGGATGGTGTGGAGTGTGACTCTGCCTGCAGTGTGGGCAGTCCGGAGGTGGAGAGAGATGATATTGTATCATATGATAGAGTTGGGCTGGTCAGTGAAGATAAGATTGCTGTTATTGTGCAGGTACGTACCATTTAACCATTCAAAAATTAAATTCCACCTCTACAGAATTGGAATCAGAATTGTATGAAATTGATCAATATGTGTCCTTAGGTAATATATATCCCATCAACTATAATCGAATCCTTTGTAGGCCAGCCTACCCGAGGATAGAGTAATGTTGTCAGTGTAACTCTCGGAAATATAATAAATGCTAATACTTAATTGATTTCAAATTGGAAAGATTAATAATATACATTTTATCAAACCCATTTATACAGCTGGCTTGCGAAAGTGACGAAGGAACAAATAATGACAAATTCACAGACCTGGTCGTTGGCGTGACAAAAGCAGTCGCCCAATACTTTAGGAAGAAAGAGGCAATGCAGGTATGATAATCAATGTCAATAATTGTGTTATTGCATTATAAGTAGATGTATGCACATGGATTGATCAGTTTGGCTATGAAACAAATGTAAAGTGTATAATTGATTCATAGGTTAAGGCCATTAAGCCGATTCTTAAGCGATTTTGTGCCGCAGAGGACAAGGGCCTTTAACACTGTTATCATCACTGAAAAACCTATTTTTTAACAATTATTGCTTTAAACAAGATGAATATCTTATACGAGTGGTTATGCGGCTTATGATTCCTGTGTTTAGTAACTTTTTTCATCAGGAAATAAAAAAATAGGCAGGTTCAAATTTGTTTTAGGTGGAGTAAGATATAGCTAGGAAGCACGAGGGGTGGGGGGGGGGGGGCTAAACCAAAAATACTATTTTTTGCCAACCTTATAGTAACCTATACACAGACGACATTCAGAGATCCATTATTGAAAGATTGATTTTTAGTTTTTCTTTTCCGATCATTTTGAAGGAAACCATGAACTCCACACAAATAAACCAGCTCGTCATGGCAGATCGGCGAAATGTCAAGGAACATATCGCAGAGGTTTCTAATCATATAGAAGAGGCTGTGACTGTGACAAAAGCTGATTGCAGGAGGGTTAGCAGCAAGGGTTATGTTGGTACCTATGTGCTTCACAACGGTAAGTATTTTTATTTGAGATGCACTTCTACTGTGTACATATAGATCTCGTAATATCTCAGGAATATTCATTTAATACCAGTGAAAGAAAATGGCATGCGATAAGAAAATTAAAGATTTCCCTAATACTGACATTATATTTTCCCTAACATATTGTATCAAAATACAAAACTAGTCAAGCGACATATCACTAGCTTGATTAATTGGTATCTCAATCCAATTTAGAAACAATGCATTTTAGGCAGGAACGATCACCTATACATTCCTTCTCGAGCATTGATTCTTACATTACTTCTACAGCTAACCTTGTATCCTCACTTTCAAACATTTTTTATTCTCAGTTACCTACAAGGATCGCGCGGTGGTGGCAAAAACAGGGGTGATCGTTGTTCTTAGAAAGCTGAACAAATTTGCCTGCACCAAAGAGTTTTCCGAGCAGCTTTCCCTTCACATCCTCGCTGCAAGACCAGAGGTCTTGGGAAAGAAAGAAGCCACAACGACTGTCGACCGTCTGGCTAAGAAAAATCCACATTACGCTAAGGCCCTACAAACACAGCGATTCTACTGTGATCAAACATGCAATGTTTATGAAGCCTCAAGAAGGAGTTTCGTCGAAATCACTGACTTTGTGCTCTATGGTTAGCTGTCGCCTTTCTAATCTTACTAACCCTGCTTTTCCTATTTCTCTCCAAACAATCCATGGGAATACCTACCGTATATTATTGTTCTTTTTTATCTGGGTCCTAAAGTTATATTTTCTTACATATTCGCAATAAAAAGAGTCCTACTTTGTTGGTATTCTTACATTTTCTTAGAATAGACGTGTGAATACTATCAGGTATCCCTATAATATGTGTGATACCTTTCTGAAGCTAGTTTTATTACTTCCAAGGAAAGTTTTATTGGTGTAAGAAGGTGCTAAGGAGAGACAACGGCCGAGTGTTTTCCCCTCATAATAATTCTGTGATTAACATTTGAAAACATGTATATTTAATTATAGCCCGGTCGAAACCCCAAGCTGCTTTGTTATAATAATACCCTTATTACTGTTAACTTTGTTGCTGCTATACGAATTTGTAAGGAGAAAGGAACATGGGCCTGTGTCCTAATGGTGTCTAAAGTGACTTAATTGGAAGTCAGGATTGATGGGTAAAAATGCCGGAAATATATCACACTTGAACATAATAAGTACAGTGTGACATGCACAAAATGTGGGTAAATAAATATCAGAGGACTTATTGAAATGTCCGTCACAAGTGAGAGTAAAACCACACCCACACATTAGCGATTTGGCTACTGGCGTCAAAACGCCACTGAATTCGTTGTGTCTAGTGACTTCTGACACTAGTGACATAATAATTAAGCGATTTCACTGACGGTTGCGATTTGTCTCTAATAAAGCAGAAAAACGCTTGCGAAATCGCTAATGTGTGGGTGCACCTTTATGGTTGTGTGATTATTGTTCATAATAGTATATAGCCTACTCAAGGAGTGAAACACAATGGATTAGTATACCGGTATAAAAGAAATAACATTATGGTTATAGACAGAAAAAACACTATCTATATATTATGTATTTATAAGTGTACCTCAAGATGCATATGTAATTAATATTTACATTTTTGTGATTCAGTACGCAGCTATATATTTGTATGTACATAGGTTTATCGTATAATAACTCAATGTTTTAGGGATGTGCTTAAGATGTGTGCTTAAATATGAATATCTAAATCGTATGGTCATTAAAATTTTCCTTTGCATGTTAGACTCGCATGGGCAACATTATGATTCACAGATAACCAATATCTTTAATAGCCTTGTTTCGAAATTGGTTCTCCAATTACAGAACAGTTCTGACATGATTCCAGTTTAATCTTAGGTTTTCCTATATATGCATGTAAAATAGGCAACTAGGTTGCCGTGTTAAGTCGGATCACCAGAATACGCCGGTTGCGAAAGGATTTCAAGGTATCCATCTTTCTTTTTTTCACAATTAGCGTCGATCGAGGTCACATCGAAACATATATAAATACCTTTGTAATTTCTTCTGGAAATATTCCAAAACCTATCAAGGATTTTTCAAGAATTTAGCGGGATATGTGAGGGTAATTTTGATAAGAATGGCGGGTATGTGACTTATGGTATCAGAAGGAATTACAGAGACTTTATGATGGAGATTATAATACTGGTTTCCCTAACAAGGCATTGTAAATTCCCTCACCGAATGCCGATGTTGGCAATAATGCAATAAGGTAGAAAATGTACAGTCGGCAGCTCTACATAATATTGAGTAAATTCTGCTAAATAGCTGAACAATAATCACAAGGTAGGCATGAGTATATTTGCACTTTGCATTCAATCAACAAAATATCGTTGGAATAAAATTTGACATTTTTGCCTAAAATTTGGGTTATTTGAGAGGATTGGTGAAGGCGAAGTGTACATTTTCTAACGTCCCGTCCCACATCATATGAGAATAAATCTAAACCTTGGCAGGTAGCCAATCATTTGAACTTCGTAGAACTAGTTATTGGGTCGAAATTATTTTACAACCTCTTGAATTTCTAAAGAGTATGTGATCAAGTGTGCAACCTACGAAATTTAAAATGAATTCAAGGAGAAGCTGCTAACGAACACTAGGCCTATAACATATATGATATGATAAACTCTCAATAACTATGAGCTCAAAGTTAATAAATACAATCCTCCTGTATTTCCGAATGGAAGTTAAGTGTTTTGGTTAATCTTCCGTTCGAATTATGACCGTAATTTACTGGAAAATGGATTTTTACTATCTTTGTTATTGGTTCAAAACGAATATATGCATGTACAAATAATTACGGTAATTAAAAAGGCGATGAAGTGCAAAGAAATGGTAGCCTACTACTTTTTAAACAATCTTTATTCAGGTTATGGTCGTTTGTAACACAATTCATTTGAATCGTTCATGCAATTAGACAACAACCTCCCGGTTACCATTAGATGGTTTTCCCTGGTACTATAAATTGTAGCTTAAATTGTCATATTTATCACAGATGATGCATTTATGAATACATATTGATAAGAATGGCATTAGAACACCCTGTATTCTTTATTGTGTAAATATCAAAGAGTAACGTAGCACAAATTAGCACAGTTCCTTTGTAGATGTCTAGCCATGTTCCCGCTGGTAACATAAATGTAAATACTGTAGTTGGTTGATATATTAAATAAGATCATGTCTAACAATTTGATGATGTTGCAAAGAGATTTACCCACTGTTCAATCTTTGGAAAATATACCCAGTTGATTAAAAATCCCCACCCCTAACTTTTATCACGATTTGAATTAAAGAGAAAATTCAACTTCTTGATTCTTGTCTTTGTTCAATGATGAGTGAGGAATAGTGATCGATGTCATGCATCGATCAGATTGTCTTTATGCAAGTTTAATTAGGTCTCGTAATTATAGATGTATAATATAAGTACTTTACTATTAACAGCCACTATAAGTAAAACTTGAGATTACACAATTCCTGATTAATTAACCCTACATTACGGAGAAAAACACCGTTGAAATAGTTCAATGCATGATACATCTTAAAACACATTTATCTACAATAGAAACACATAATTATCATTTTCATTTTCATAAGATACTTTCACTATTATAAGTATAGCAAGGGATCAATATAATAGGTATATATCATTGGGTTGTATGATTACAGAGACCCAATTAAGAACAATACAACAACAAAACTAATAAACGAAGGTAGATCCCGAAGTTTTACAACGTGCTCTATATTCGATCATGACTGGAGTAGAAATTACGGGTGTCAAAAGGCCTTCATTTTATGTTTTAGAAATATGCAGAATATGTAGAACATGAACGAATAAACCTGGAAGCGATTGGCACTTGCCCCAGAGCCTGACCCATCACCACTACCACCACCACTACCACCACCATTACCACCACCGCCGCCTCCGCCGGGAGATCTGGTTGGAGGCAATTGAGAAGGACAGTCGGTTTCTGGTCTGACAGCGAAGAAAATTGACGAAGCCTTAACTCTGGCATTATTACTAGTTAGCGGTTGAATATAGCTGTGTGTGTCACTAGTATAGTGGTACAAGAATGCTCCGCTAGCGGTGCCGTCAGACGAAGATTCGCAGCCACTGTATAAAGTCATGTTTCCATTGTTAAAGGGGTGATATGTGGACGCAATAGCCAGACCAGTTAGCCATATATTCCGTTGGTTTCCATCTGATGAAAAAATGAAAATGAATCAGGAAGTAGAATTTTAGTATAATTGTATGTTATTTAGTTTTTGAGAAATTCTTCACAAGGAATATTTTAGATAAAGAAATGGAGATAGGCCCTACCTACCTGAATTTGGGAGAATAGTTAAAACTTTTATTTCATTTTTTATTTCATTTTATGGACAATATGTCATGACAAATATAATTATATAGATAGAATATGTGTTGCATTGAAAGTTGTGCAAGGTCGTGCCACTAAATCATTACAAGTATCCCTACATTTTGTAGTTCTTATAGGCTACTAAATTAATTGAAAACGCCACTGAAATCGCAAAGGAACCACAAAATCGCCGAAGCAATTATACGCTGGTAAAATCGCTAATGTATACTCACCTTGAGCACATACACTGTATAGTTGGGAGGTGTTGACATGGTTCCGGAGGTCCTCAAAAGTGTCGGGCACCCACCAGGCGCACCAAATTTGCTCCAGGGTTGACCAACAAAGTCTGTTCTCCAGAAAGTCGATGCCTCCACTACCTCGCACCTCCCTTGGACTCCAGCCCGCCTCGCCTGAAGCTAACGTTAGTGAAGATCTATGTCTAATGTACACCTGGAAAGGAACACATGTATATTTTTAATGAATGGAGGAAATAGGTTGGGTTTGGTTTTTATGTGAGGGGGGGGGGATGAGGTTGTGGGAGGAGAAACCCGTTATGCATGTGTTATTTTTCATGGAGCTTTAGCTTAAAATGTAATCAGGGAATTGGACTTTGTCACGCCAAACTAGTATTTATTTAGCCTATTATTGCCATGTATGTATCCGCCAAATAAAAATAAATAATAACAACATCAACCGCAAAAAAACCCACTATAATTATGCTTTCCATGTAAGAGACATGACATTACTGTTCATTACATTCCAAGAATATTACTTATGTGAAAACCAAATGTAATTATTTAATGATTCAAGGGTACAACTAGAAAAACTGCAGATGCAGAAGTCTTCAGATCACTTTATGTTTGCATTTTAAGTGCATGTAACGTTAATTGATACAATGATAAAATAAAAGAATGATAACGTATACTATCGCATGAGTGCTACACATTAAATTTTGAGGTGTGTATATGTATTTTATAGCATAGTTCATAAGTATACTTCTCTTTACGAATTGATTTAGTTCATACAAAACACGATCAACCTTTGACACAGGGTCGTCCTTGGTTCCCATAGCGACCTCCACAAGCAAAGCCTCGTTGGATGTAAAGTCACTCACAGTCTGTGAAATCTTGAACAGGACAACAAACAAGTGCCAAGTCTTATGCACTTGTCAATTGCAACCCCCCCCCCCCACCCCCGGGTAGGTAGGGGAATGTCCTGGGCCTGTTGGGAAATTTGAGGAAATCCCCGACCCCCCAGGGCAAGAAATTCCTGTAAATCCCCGACCCCCTGGGGCACATTTTTCGGGAGACATTTCTTTTAGACAGAAACTGTTATGGCAAAAATGTAAGGGCCATTTTCAGAAAAGTCTTACAAATGGTGTTTTTGTTTGACATAGCTTTGTAGAGCTGGAGAAAATATTGTTTTGAATTTTCCCTAATCAGATATGAATTCTCAACATCATGAGTGTTTTATGACATAGCCTACAGTTTTCTATGTCTGAGGGAAGTGGCGAATGGTATGTGACATAACATCCGGTATTTCTTAAATCATGACAACTTAATGAGCATGCACATAGTTATCAATATCAATTAATATTTTGTGTATAATATTATTTGTGATGTGTTTCAGGAAAATGAGTCACAAGTAGCAAAACTGATATTTTTCAAAGTGACTTATATATAGGATATTTTGTTGGAATATTTTATATATTAGCCCTGCTCATAACATGAATACATTACCAAATGTTAAGACAGCGTATTAAATATATATATTCATTTCTAGGGTCATATCATAGAGTACTAGCAATTGTGTCTCTCATACCTGTTTTTCTGTCCCAACCCCATTTCCGATTCACTGTCTCTCATACCTGTTTTTCTCTCCCAAACCCTTAATTATGATTTAATCAGTGATTGGCATGATGGGGGTCGACTCAAGTATTTTGAGGATTTCATCCCTCAAAATGAAAAGGCTTCAAAATGACACTTTCACCCTAGATACCTATACAAACCATATACAACGTCCTCCAGAGAGGGTGGACAGAACTCTACAGATGAGTCAAACGGTTTGTAAAACAACAAATTCCAAGAACATGTGAGACAAAGAAACCCCTCTTTTCTACATAAAGAAACCCCTCTTTTCTACCTGAAGAAACCCCTCTTTTCTACCTCTTTTCGTAGAAATCGCTCTTCCCGTATATTATATGGATGTTTAGCTACTTTATTCATAAATGTCCACCCAGAAATATTGCAAACCATTTTTCTTTCAAAAATAAAAACATTCAACTTAAAATACTGATGTCCAACTGTTTACTATCATTAGAATCCACTTGATCTCATCTTTTCAAATATGATGATATCTCAAAATTATTTTCTTGTGACTTGTGACTCATTTTCCTGTGACACATCACAATTCCCTCCCATGAGCCAACCCCCCACCCCACCCCACCCCCCACACCTAACCTAACCCCCTACCCTAACACTAACCCCAACACTAAAGGATCTTGACATTTCTAGTATAGGGTACCATGGAAAAAGAGTCCCACATCATGTTCAGCAAGACTAGTTCAAGCCTGACACTGTTGAAACACTATATAGGGGGTGCCAAATCCCTGTCAGGTTCAAAGGAGACACTCTTTGTGTATATAATATTGGGGGAGGTTTGGAACTATGGAACTTAGCCTAGGCAAGCCCATGCACACTGAAAACCATCAAATCTCTCTTGGGAACCAAGATACAGAGTGGGCAATGGTGGACATTCCCCCACCCTCCAGTTGATATTGCTGTCAACTAAGGGAAATCTCCGCCTGGGTGGGGGAATGTTTTCTCAGACATTCCCCTACCATTCCCCTACGTACCCGGGGGTGGGGGGGTGGGGGATTCAATTGACAAGTGCATTAGCGGTAGACACATGTAAAAGTTTGTTCCCGGGTGTGATATCATATGTAATATTTTTATCATTACCATCATCCACCCCATCAATTTCCTGAGAAGTTGAGTTAAAAACTGTTGCCACGAGAGAGGAACATTGTCCAAAGTCAAAATTTCCTTCCCGAAACGGAAAACTTTGCTGGCAAGAATCCAAGAGACGGAGCTCAATAACAGTCCTGCTGTGGCTTCCCTCGGACTGGACATGCTTAAGAATGAAGAAGATATCGTTGTGATACCAAGCAAAGGGTCCCACTTCTCCGTTCAAAGAAAAAGCATTCCACATCTTCAGTAAGATAGGTCTGGAGCAGGACACTTGTCCGAGGCACAGCGGACCGGTGGCCAAAGTTACCCGCTTGCTGGGGATGTCCGCCTTCCCGGAGCTACTCGTTGCATTGAGTTGAAGAAGAACTTGGCGGTTAAGGAGGTTGTACGACGTAGAGACGACGTCAAGGTTCCTCAGGTATTCTGTACCTGAAATTTGAATAATGACAGCTTGATTAAACCTGCGTTACCAGCTAATTTCCATTAAAAATAAAATTGTCTATTATATCGACCAATAATTATACCGGTGTCCGGTGTTTCCCCCGCCAACATTCTCCCCGCCGTCAATCTCCCCGCCGCAATCTCCCCGCCTCCATTTCCCCGCCATACACTTTCCTCGCCCGTCATTCTCCCCGCCAAATTACCTCCCCGCCGACATTTTCCCCGCCGAAATGTTCCCCGCCTATTTCTATTTCATACAGGAGTAGGGATCTTATGTAATGTGTCTGGATATATAAGTATATCATGCGGACGATATATCACCTTGTATTACGTAATAACATTGTAACATAATGCAATAGATGTTGGTAAAATAGATAGTTTCATCTTCGCTCAATATTAATTTAAAGTAATTTAAGCGTTTTAAATGTATTTCTGTATTAAATTTCTGTAAATGTATTAAATAAATCGCAACCTACCATGTGATTATTACAGCATGCTATACTATATGTTAAAATAATAAATTGTCATCTCTTCATTTAATAGAATTCTTAGGGACTGGGTAAACAGTTTTGTAAGTGCTTTGACTTTACCACCTTCTTTATTAATAATGCCTCGACATAGGCACTGCAATATTCATAATTCTACACAGACATTATTAGGTAATCATATTTAATAATATACCATTTAACCCTTGCCACCAGCATGGAAGATCCAGAACTAAGCCCCCCTGTTTTAGTTAGCCCCTGTTGTGATATTAGTTTATCATATACATAAATTATGCTAGAATCTTATAGTAGAATTTGATAGTATAACTTGGCTATACTAAACAAAATTGTGTATTTGGGTCAAAAGAATTAGAAAACAAAACACTTTACAATTCCAACAAATACTATTCTTTTACTTTAGTCACTTTGCTGCGTTTCACATCATGATTTTAAGGTTGATTCCCAGTCAACCTGTACACATTTTTATCATTTATTGGCGGGGAGGCCGTTTGGCGGGGAGATTGTATGGAGGGGAGAATGTCGGCGGGGAGATTGCGGCGGGGAGAATGTCGGCGGGGAGGTTGTTGGGGGGGGAATGACCTAGAACCAATTATACCATATTAAAATATAGTTGTTGACCCCGTAGCCTGGTCGTTAATACTTTACTGATGACCTGTCTGTGATTGGTTGGAGGTGAGAAGCAATAACGACCAGTTTGCTGAGGAGGTGGGTGCAACTCCCCCCCCCCCCCCGGAGTCCCCCCACCCGCCCTACGCCCCGCCCCTCCCTTGGCGCTATGTCCGCACATGGAAGTATTCTTTTATTTAATCTAAATATTACAAATCGCCAAACATAAACAAAGGTAGCCTCATTTTCTACAAATCGCCAACCATAAACAAGGGTAGCCTCATTTTCTATATTTCTGCGGTGGAGAAAACGATTCTCCGAGCACTCACCACGGCAGCCATCATACTTTTCAACCGGCTCGCCTTGCACGGGTGGGCACTATGGTATTTATAGGTTGGATTATCCGACCCTGATACCAGAGTAGACGACTCTTTCCAGGGCAGGCAATACCTTTTTGGGAACCGGGATTGGGGTGTATTTTAGGTCGGGATTCGGGATTTAAAAGGGTTTACGAGATTCGGGAAAGGGTTTCAGAGCCGGATTTAATTTTCCCAGATAGGGAGTGCAAAATAGAAAAACGTGATTGCAAATGGAAAACCTGTGGGATTCGGGAAAGGGGGCTTATAAATGACGGGAGACTGGATTCAAGGAGGGGGCGGGGGCTTCCATACCCTGTCTTTCCTTGGTGGATGATAGACTTTATTAGTTGATCTTCGATTCTTCTATCTTGAAATTTTTGTCTACGAGGAGTTATGAGATATTTATAATTAATTAATTCTATCTTGGTTCTATTGATGTTCTTCCCGGTTGACCTATATGATGGTAGGCATTGAGGCGGTAGTCCTCCGGGGGATAAAAGAAGAGGATTTTTGCAGAAATAAGTCTTTTGACCGACTTGTATTTTCTATTAGTCACACTTTGCATGTACATATCCCCTTGGCATTGTTCGTTGACGACAAACATTGCGCTCGGGCCGGAGGAAACCTAGAAATAATGCCTTAAATGACCCATTGTAAGTTAATGAAATGGGGATATTAGGCATATATTGTTAGTATATTAAACGACCTGTTCTCTGGGTAGAACCGAATCACCTCCCATATTCTCAACCATTGTTATATACTTTGGCATTATTTATTCTATGACCAATCCACTTTAAATTTAGATACTTTCTGGCGATTCAGAATATTAAAGTTTCATAGGCCTATCTCAATATTCTTCTTTGCATAGAGTGAATCGATTCCATCTATTTTGTTGGATACAATACCTGTAGCATCGTTCCACATTGCACAATTATATCCTCCGGCGTAGAGGTCTGACTTGTCTCCTGTCGTTTCCTCTCTGCTTACGTTTCCTCCCCAAACACCAAACTCCTCAGACGCTGGATTCTTCCCGGTAAGGAAGATGTGGTTTCCATAGCAACTGTCAACAAGCAACAGAAGGAATAGAGCCGATACCACAAGCGGTCTCCTGCAACTCATTTTCCTTTCGTTTAAACGAGGGGGCAGCATAGGAAAACTTAATAGAGTGGCCTTTCTATGAACACAATAAGTTATAGAACTTTGCAGTTGATAGGTCAGTGAATTCCAACGAATATTCGAATATAATTAGCACTAAGTGTCCACACTAGGATTTAACGAAATACATCCAATAAAGTGTCATCGATTGCACTCGAGCATACCACTAGCTGTTTGTATACAACCCATTCAAGTGAGGGTTAAGCTAGGATACCACCTGCAGGAATCCAAATAAATTATTGAAAATTATCCCATTGTTAGTCCAAATATTTACCACCCAGTCTCCAGGCCAATGCATTGTACATCACACCAATGAATTTTCATAGAGCTCTATTCAAATGAAGATGATTGTACGTTAAGTTTGACGATCTAGGTATCAGTGCACTGTGCGGTATATATATAAATAAAAGGTTGAAATGATGGACCTTGACCTGTTATCTACTTGGATGCCAATAAGCCAGGAGGGTGTTATATAATCTAATTCTAATGATTCGTGCCCCTGTGAGTATCGCGATAAATTATGTATACAATCCTAGCATGATTGCTTAAGCTGCATTACCAGCTAGGTAATTTACGTCGACAAAATGAAGTTTTCTATTTTGAGGTATGCAAAACCAAATCATTTCCCGAATCTTAAACTTAGAGAATGATGAAATTGAAATTGTTATGGCAATTAACTGAATATGTATACAGTTTCAAGAAATAAAGATTCTTGAGTGTGATGGCTGCATTTGATTTGTAGAAGTGCATTGTTGGGAGTCCCGTTTTAAATTGGAAAGTCATCTCAAGTATAACACATTTTCTCAAACGTAACGACACATGGAAGAATTGGATTAATTTATTTTCAGTATATATATATACAGAAAGATAAGTAACAGATAAGAATAGTTCAACAACGCATATATATTGACCATTTCTCACGAATAGACTGGTGAGTAATTATATAAAAGTTTATATCATGCTCTCAGTGAAATGTAATTCATGCGTGTTTTCTGTGGTGTATCACAGAAGTACAAGAATACAGAATAAATGTTGCAATCAATGAGTAAACCGCATGCCCAGTTCAGGTTTCTAATTATTTTATGGTATTCGACAAAGAGATTTATATCACTTTATATTATGTACACATTATAAACACATTCTGGTCTACACAAAACTCTTTTCTACAATGTCAATTACAGCTCCAGAATTAATATAATTCATATGTTGCTTTACCTCGTAGTTAATTATATAAGATAAAGCAAAGAACACAAAAGAGCAAAAATCCCATGCATATCTGATTAGGGACGGTGGGGTTTGATTTGATATTCCGACGGCCTTGCAGCGTATTCAAAATCGAGTAAGTGTAAGTAATATTACCTGTCTATTTAATTCTAAAATTGATTAGATACTACACACTATTGGGTTCATATACATGGATTTATACATACGGACATATTTTAGATATGTTGTGCACTAGTTGGGACGTGTGTATTCCCTGACAGTGCTACCACTGAGGGAGAAACTTCAACCTGAACACACCCAGCAACTGTTTATATTGGCATGATGGGATGTTGGATTGGAATAAACAAAACGACAAAACAAAAATGTTCCTGAAGATATTTGTGTTAAATAGTAAATATTTCTTATGTAACCCGGAACAGATTAATTCATTTGGTTTTGTAACAGTCCAATAGTATTTTCTTTTGATAGAAGGGGCGATTATCGATGTATATCGGTTAGGGCCGGGATTGAAATGAGGGATCGATGTTGATAACATTAAAAGTTGTTGATTATGATTTTATTAGTTACACAAGCTTTGATGTTCTTTTGATCAAGTAATTTTCACTTGGGAAACCCGCCTCACCACCGCCCGCCCCCAAAATGAAATGAAATAAAAAATAATAATGTACAATCAACCAACCTCCTTGATAAAGGGCACATATGTTACACGAAATGTCGGACTCCCCAATAAAACAACCCTAAAACGAATCTCCTTTTTTGTCCTCATTGTTTTTGGGTTTTTTCCACTCCATCTTGAAAAAATAATATTGGACTAACATGTCTCATGTAGTCTTCAGATGTAGAGTGTGAAGTTAAGGACAATATGTACATATTTAACATCAGATCGTGGACTACAACATGGCTGTAAAAAAAAAACGTTTTTCCATCTTGGACCAATAAATATATGTCACACACACAACTCCATTTTAATGGCCTTATCTATCATTGTACTTTACAGTTTTCATCTTGTTCAGCAGTCGGGGCATTGACTTTGACGACTTTCCCTGTGACAAATTTGCCACCCTTCACGCGGCGTCCAGAGGCCTTGGGGGCACCCTCCACCTCTTCCTCACGATGTGGTATCTCCACAACGTCGTGCTCATCAGAAATACTGACTTTCTTTGGCGCCTTAATTGGAGTGGGATCCTTGAGGATAGGACCAGCTGACACAGGTCGAAGCTTAGCCAAGTTGATTTCTGGAGGTTCTACTACTGTTGGCGCTACCTTCAAATTGGTTATAACCTCTTTGTGGAACTTGGATTGATCCGGTTGGTATTGAGGAACCTTGCTTTCGGGGACCTCCTCATTCTCTTTGTTTTCAGTTTCTTCCTTGGGCTTGATTTCTGGTAGTTTTTCCGCCTTCAATTTCATTTTTTGCCCACGCCGAAGTTTTTCTGCAAGAAAAAAAGGTTCAGAGCTTTTAAAAAAAAAAAGGTGAATTGTGCGGAGATATAGGTGAGTTTTTTTTAAAAAAATTTCTAGACCAATATGATTTGAATTTCTTTACAATAGTTCAACTTTAGTCCATTAGTGAATGCAGGGATGAATGAATGAATGAATGAATGAATAAAGAGATAAATTCAAATCCCCTATTATTATTAAAGACTTAAATACCAACCCGGTTCATACTTGTTTTCCAGCTCCTCTATACGAACCCTCAGCTTCATGTTGGTACCGATGTGTTTCTCCACCTTGTGTTCCAGACTGTAGATGAGTCTCTGGCACTCAATCACCTGCTGTGTGGTGGCCATGTACTCGAGGCGCTTGGAGGACAGCTCAGCTCGTAGAGTATTGAGCTCTTTCCTGAAAAAATAAACATGTTATTATCCACCTAAGAACGCCACACAATGCCAATGGCGGGGTCACACTGGTCCGTCTTCTCTAGGAAGCCCAATGGCGGTGTATGGTATCACAGATACTATGTAAAACAGATGCTGAAGAAATGTGGTTTCTTCGAAGAAGAATTATGTGTATTTTATATTTGGATAAAGCCACCTACGAAAATATGGTTATGAGCATGCAAAGACAAAAAGATGTTAGGAAAAGGGGCCATCGTTCAATTACTAGTGAGGGATTGAACAGACGCAAACTTTGGCGGTACGATGTTAGAAATATTTAGAATTCAATCAGACTGTAATAATTAATATGAGAAGAAATTGACTGATATAAAATGGTGTCTTGGATGAGGTTTAATCTTGGATGATTTGGATATTATATAGCCGAAAACCCTGAAGAAGAAACAAACCAACGAACCGGGCTAGAATCAGTTTGTAGTGCGACCCAATACTACTCTTGGATAAAGAATGGTGTACGCTTAATTGAGTGTAAAGTTAGATTATATCTCTGTAAATGTATCTAGATTGCTATATATTATAATTTAATTTTTGAAATGGCAACCAACGCATGACAACCATTTAAAATTGTGGCTAATACAATATTTAAAAAATCATCCCGAAACAAAGGAGATGGAAATAGGGACATTCTTATGAGTTTATGGCACCTTTGTTTCGTCTCCACAAACTTATTGTAAACTAAAGTATGAAAGACGAATATGACTTACTCCTTCGTCTCAATCACCGCAGAGAACATTCCAGTGCTATTTTGGTCGTAGTGCTTTTTGAGTAATTCTTGCCAGCTCACATTGGCTCCACTCAAGTTCTAGAGAATAATAAAAACGGTTACATGAAAACTTATTCAAAGGCTACTGATCGTTGGCGAGTCTAATGTTAGGTATAACCATATATATGTTAGCCATATACACACCCCGACAGCTGCCTGTATTTTGTAGAATTTTCATATAAAACTCCTCTTAGCATTTGACTCCTGAGTTGACACTCGTAAACTGTGATACAGTAGCAATGTTGTAAGAAATGAGAAAATATCAGATACCAAACTTATGAGTTGGTCATATAATCGGTGCCGTATGTGAAATCGTATGTTTTCATCCTTGCGAACTTGTGATTATATACTACTTTAATTGGCAAATGAGGCACATCACTCTTGTGAAACTTTAACCAATAAAATTTGTTTAAAAAAAAGCTGTGTGGATTTTGATTTTGATTTTTTTTTTGTCTTTGATTTTGATTTTTAGTAGTTTTTTTTTTAAACTTACATTGGATTTATATAAATGTACATGAGTCATTGATTAGACCAATCGGTCTGAAACCCGAATTGTATTAACATTGTAGTTTTATTCTGATGCGGATAACTTCATTAAAAAGATCTTGCTATTATGTATTATTCTACCCTAAAATAAATATTTTGATGTTCTTTTCAACAGAAATTATTCGATACATGAAACGTATCACTCATGTGAAATTGTTGTCGAAATAAAATTTGTTTCCAAAAACAAAAAGCACTGGCGATGTGAATACAAAACACAAGGCTTACCAAAGCCTCCTCTGCCTGCTTGAGCTTCGTGGAGAGTGCTGTGACGTCACTGCGAGCCTGGTCGAGTTGTTCGTGAAGCCGCTCCACATGACGAGTGTCAGCCCTACCGGTCGACATGTGGAAGAGGGCCGACATTTGGAGCTGGGGGAAAGTGAATAAAATTCGTCACGATCATTCAAAAGGCGAATAGATAATCAGGGATGCAAGTCGGGTCATGCCAAAAATACTAGGAAGAGAATGAAATCTTTATTTAGGGCTTCTACTACCGGCACAGAATATTCGAGAAATTTCGAGAAATGTAGTTTTTGACAAATAATGGAACTTTAGGGAAGATTTAACATTTTTGGGAAGTTTTCAAAATTGTGATTTCCAGTTGATTTACTTAACATCATGTACTGATAAAACTCTGACCAAGATTAAACGCCTTCAGAATAGGGCACTGAGATTTGGATTCTCCTATCTTACCTTCAGCTTGTGTACAGTATCCCTCTCCATGGACAATTGTTTCTTTAATGTTTCATTCTTCACCTTGAGGCTTATCATCATTTTCTCTACTTCGACTCGGCGATCTTCAACCTATCAATACATTAACAATTAAACATTAATAAAGGTTCACATTGAGATTTAGGATAAAGAAAGTCGATTCAAAATGTTCAAATTCACGAAAATATATCAAGTCGCCACTAAAACACTCCGAAATAATGTGCTTTATAATGTACAGGGCGAGGTATTGCTCTCTAGACAGATGAGTTACATTATATGTAATGTATAATATATGCTAAAGATGCTATACTATATATACCTAAAACACATACAATTAAAGGCAAATCAATCAGTTACAGTGTATACTTCCATAGTACGTGTAATTGGTTAAGCTTGCGTTCTCCTATGAATCAAATTAAAGCGCTAAGCAAACCATAATGTAAAAATAATATCCATTCTCCTGTCTTACTTCAGCAAACAAGGAGTTTCCTTTCTTCTTCATATTTTGAGAATCCATCCGGGCAAGATCTAGTTGAACTTTCAATTCTTGGACTTCTTCGCGGCAGCTCTAATAGCAGAGAATCGGTAGCAGATACGAAATATAATTACATTTAGAACATTAATCATTATTCAGCATTATCTTTGTACAAAATTCAGATCGATTTTAAGATTAGTCATATAAAAGATGAGTATATTGCTAAAGCTAAATATGATACGAATTATCACTTTAAAAATTTTGGAAAATGAACAAAAGTACTGAATTTAGTGCATATACTAAAACTTTGCATCTCTATTACAAACAAGAGAGGTACATTTTCTAATTCGTATTCTCAAAAATAAACAACAAACTATATTAAAAGAAACACCAGAAAACATAAACAATAATAGTTAAACACATCGCATCAAGAATCTAACTTCAATATTATATAATAAATATTGATCAATCACCTCGAGGGCATTGTAGTAGGTGGTCACTTCACATTTCTGTTCCTCCACCTCCGCCTCTCGGGCTACAAGCTGGTTTTGCAAGGTGGTTACAGTAAGGTTCAGTCTCTCCGCCTGGTCTTTGCTTTCTCGCAAAAGAGAGATAAGTTCTCTCTGCAAAAAGAAACGTTTTTGGTTTAGATCAAAATTAAGTGAAATTCGTTAGTGAAGCCATTTATTAATTAACTTAACTACCATGAATAATAAACCACACGGAACACATAAATATTGGTGAGAAGAAGGTGGTTTGAGAAGGAAATGCTATACAATGTTGATTAAAAATTGAAAGCAAGCAAACGTACAGATTGCCATTAGTTTTAATGAATTGTGCCACTGTCAGGCATTCATCATGGATATATTGGTATTCTCAAAATAATATCTGTTTTAAAGGATGGCCGCAAACCCATCAACACAAGCACAATAGAGAAGCTTGGTAATACAACTTGATCACTCACCTTCTCATTGTTAAGTGATGTTATCTCAGAGTGGAGTTGAGCCATCTCCTCAGAGCATGTTTCATTGAAAGCGTTCATTTTGGCTTCCAAATCTTGCTTTAGTGTCTCAATAGTTTCCTCCGCCTCCTTGTTCTTCTGCTCGATTTGAGTCTTCAGCAAATGAGCCTGCTCTGCCTCACTCCGATATTGTTCCACCTAATACATCGATCACACGAATACAATGGTATGTATTATTTCGGTATATTTGTAACTACAGTGACGAGGATTATCATAAATCTAGCTACCTCTTTACATCACTGACATGAAAGCTCACCTCAGTATAGAGTGGACTTTTTAGTACAGAGTATAACATCGTGCACTGCAGTAGACTAAAACCGAGTAAGTTAAAAATATATTAACTTAAATGATTAGTACTGTATTCCTAATACGGCATGTATGGGGTTAGAATACAAAGTTACATTTATTTCTTGTTCTCAACTCAATGAAAATCCGAAAATTCAATACTGTCTACCGTCTATGGCTAACTGTTTGTTTATGAGTGTTCACAACAATATAGTTTTATTGCTATGAGAATTACGCAATAAATTTATTAATATTTCTTGTTATTTTCAATGATACATTTAACCTGGAATTTTTCATTTAATGGGATGAATTTAGATAAAATAACAAATATAAACCATACCTGTTTCTTCAACTGATTGACAGTGGTGAGGTGTTCGGTCTGTTCCTTCATTTCAAATTCACTTTTCTGTGCCTCAAGTTGTCGGGTGACGCTCTCCAGCTCCTCATCCCGATGTTTAGACATTTGCAAGATACGATCATGCTTCCGCTCAAGATTGTAGTTCTCTTGTTCGAGTGCCTGGAGTCAAAAAGTAGAATTCAGTTTATTCATTCGGGTAAGTTTGGAAAGACATCATCATGTGGTCAATTGCCCTATGTAATAGTGTGGTGCAGCCTCCTGTATATATTCGATTAGGTATAATTTGGTAATAATGTCTATATGGTAGTATATCAGCAGTAAAATAAGATTAGCTTCGTTCATATTGGTTTAAGCTTATAGACATAAACCCTGAGAAAACGAAACATCCATACTTAAATATATTAATGTATTACAAATAGAATGCTCTAAAGAAAGTAGGAAACAAATGATGGAATATTACAACAATGCAAAAGAGGTGAGTATAAAAACTCGGATTAACATAGGGCTAAACTCATTTAGGAGTTGTAAGTAGGACCCCCTGCCTAACTTGATTAGTTTGTCAATGCAAGATTGGTAGGGAGCTCGATCAATTCTAAACACAATTTAATGGTTGATACCAATTACTCACTTCAATACGACGCGTGTAGTCGTCGGCAGTATCCTCCAGTTGCTTGGTCAAGTCCCCGTTGTTGGCGAGCAGCTGCTGCCCTATCTCAGCAGCCAGCTTTAAATCTGCTTCCATTTGTTTATTCTGCTTACGCAGAGTTTCATTTTGTGCGACTAGTTCTTCCATCTCGCCTCTTCAGACTCCACAGGACAGAACTGTATAATAATAAACATAGATATTTAACTCCATGTTGTGTCATTTATCTTGACAACTATATATGGAATCCTATTATTACCGCATTTGATACTATTATTCATTAATATTTGATTGATATTACTACCGATATTAAATTACAGTCGGTATTAAATTTAAAATTAGTTGAATTAGGATGTGTCCATTTCCATCCGTCTTGATTCTTGGATTCACGGAGTAATTTGATAATTTTCCCTGGTCAAACCATTTTTCTTCTATCGTTCTAAAGGTTTGGATAAAAGTACTACAAACAAAAAAAATAAAAGTTAAAATGTGAAGAATCTTGCCATTTTAGAATCAGCTATCATTTACTTTCACAAGAATACGGGTAGTAGGCTAGTGGTAACCTACAATTTACAAAGCCGCGCTGCCTCGGTTTATGAAATTTGAAAACCAAACCCTTCAGGCTTCACCCAAAATTATTGTTTATTTTTTGACTTTTGATGTAGGTGAGCCTACGCGACTAGGAACACTATTTTGATTATTTTGTACTGTACAGTGTACTGTTACTTTGTTAGGCCTATCTCACTATCTGTAGGCTAACACTGAAAATGTGGTGTTACCAATGACTGATAATGTATAGATTGAAATACAAAGACAATGGTAAAGTTGAAAGTTAACTGTAGTCAGCTGTCAAACGATACACACAGGCACGTACACAATTAGTCACGAACAACCTGCGTATGTCCCAATACTGCCAATACTGGCAATAGTCAATACGGTACTAATCTCAAGATGAAGAGGCAGGTTCGATGACTAGGCCTAGGCTAGCCCGAGAATTTCTGACTGGCTCCGCTCTATCTCACTGCTGGTCGCTACACACCCCGTAGGTTAGGGTCTGGGAGCCCGGGCTAGGCCTAGGCTAGTACACAAATTGTGTCACAATACACATAGATAGCCTAGGCCTATGCATAGCCTACCGGCCGTAGTCATACAACAATTCATCCGACACACGTAATTGTGACCATCAAATCTTACTCACAGGAGGGTAACTGTAGAGAGGACAAACAGCGGTTATCATACTTACGATGAACTCTTTCAAATGTTCCGCCTTGTTGATGGACGATCCAATGAACAAACAGGAAGTGAGCCGCACGCTCCTGGCGAGTGGAAAAGGAAGGAGTAGAGAAACAAGTAATTAAACGCCGCCTTCGTGGTTCTTTACAAGTGGATATTTACGAATATCGGTATAAAGACGGGTTTATGAGGTGTATTTACCCGAAAAATAGCGTAAATAAGAATACTGTAGACATTTTCAGGATTCACAGACAACGACAACGGCGCCCTCTTGTGGCTCACTTCCTGTTGTATGAACTTTCATATCTTTCTGTGGGAGAGTTCTCAATTATGGCAGCTGGGTGGGTTAGGCTTCGTTTATTGTGTCTCGTTTTTGGCACGATATTGCAGTATTTAGCCTTTACTGATGGTCATCAATGTGTCCACAATATTCCCAAGAAACACGAGGTAGGTCTGCATGAATTTATCTTCGATCACATCCCAAATGGCGGAATGGACACTACATTTATTACCCTCGTCTGGTGATTCATTCATCCCGATTCCGGTCGCTTCCCTCCAGATTCTGGCTGAGGGTTATAGTAAGAAAAAATGAATATACGAGTCCATGTGCGGCTGTTTTCTTCTAAACTGGCCCGAAGTTTGTCGTGATCGTTAATTGTCTCACTGGAAACCTCTTCGTGTAATCATAGAATTATATTTCCTCTCATCTCTTTGCCACATCCTAAGCTGTGGACCTAGATTCTACGCCGTGTTTGCTTTCGCCAACCTCAACCTGCGGTTGCAAGTGTCCACTGTATGCATGAAGACGACAAGGGTGTTCAGTTGTATTTTTGGGTGGATTGTAAACATGTTTCCCCCCTACTTGTTTGGTTTGCAATTTCTTTATTCATAACCTGATATGCTTCGGTTATATCCACAAAAGTGTTTTTAAATACATTCAATACACATTCATAATATTAATGTTTCATAAAAATTCATTCAATGTGTCTTCTGAGTTCCGAGACTGTCTTGTTTCTCAAGTGGTTTCCCTTGTCATAAGTTTAAAAAATGGGAGCGTATTTATTTCTCTATCAATGGACCAATGTATGGTTTGGGTACCTAGTCCTAGTGGTTCCAAACGCTGTACCGTAAATTATCTATTATTTCTTGTGATCGAACTCAAACTCAAAGAATAATAATGTCACATGCGTGAAATCGATATCAGGATGATGTCAATGGTAATTCACACTTTCCATTCGCCTAGGCTATAGACGCTAGTTGGGAAAAGTTGTGTGCAGTAGCATAACTATAATCTTACTATCTGCTCAGACCGATAGAATGGGTTTATTCTTCTCTAGCGAACTGTATAATGTAGGCAGCTGGCCACTTGCTAAGTTAAGGCCACTGCAAACCATGTCCTGTTTTAGGCATAGGCCTATAATTCAGGAGTCCATTAGGCCTATGTATGAATTATACCAATATTATTCCCAAAATATTCTTTTCGTCTTTAGCTTTCCACAATTACTATGTGGTACCCCAATTAATTCAATCCACGTCCACAGGATTTTGATTCTAAAAAGCCATACATGTATGCATATCAATAGATTAAAACTTTTTACCATTTTGATGTTACTTTGATAAGTCTGAAACCAGGAAATTGTCCAAATTTGCATGTGTCGTGTCACCCTGTGTCGAAAATGGACTATTAGTCAAAATATCCTCAACGGATCTGAGTGCAGAGTGCGTTGACTTGTCCACAATTTTACGATGATTTTATGGACATGGATGTTGTGTCATACTCAGTTAATTGGCTCATCACAAAATCTCGTGCCTATTCACGGAAAATGTGATTGTGCCAGAGCAAAAAGTCAAAGGTTGGCCTCTTAAAATTGCATTAATGTCAAGTGTATTATGATACATTAGATGCATACGAATACGATTGTGGACGGTCATGTTTAATGAATTGAATAAATATCCAAGATCCTTCACTGCTTTGAATCATAATACTATTCATGTAGGCTATTTTACGTATGACTTGTGGTGACTTCTAGTTAGACCGATGCAGAGAATAGACTTTTTCTCTTTTTTTTTGTTTTTTAAAAATCTTTATTTTCTTTTTCTCTTGATTAGCAAGAACTGCTTCCCTACATGCATGTCCCAATATTTGATGTGCAACTACTTTCACTGCCGAACGTTGCAGTAAGTTGATTGAATGATGACTAATGTGGTCGATTGGTGAGTTTTTATCCTCGCGCCTTTATTAATTCATGCAATCTTCTATTCCCACCTGTTTTATTGTGTGCGCGGACCTGATCCGCCATTATCCAAGATGATATGCGGCTGATTTTCGGGGAACATTATCGATTTCAACATGATTTACAACATAATTCAAAATCATGTTAACCAGACTAAAATGAATATATAAACCATAGCGTATGGTAATGACTCACTGGAAAAAACAGGGTATTATCCAGGAGCCTGCGTTACCAATTTGTCAATCTCACACATATGTAACCATTTGATTAATATTCAAATGTAATATTTGATAAGTATTTTTCAATTCAATTTGATGATTAATTAGCCATACGTCAATTCCTGAAGAAATAAAATTGACATCGTTCATACTGACTAAATGATATTATATTAATTAACGTTCACCGACACCACATACTCACCTAATAGATATCACCAACTCGCGCATGTTGCCTATCTTTCTAAACATGATACTAAAGGTAAACTCGTTTTTTACCTTAACAGATGGAGAAAATCACCATGTTGTTGATACAATTCAATAAATTAATTTAAATTATGAATTACATCCATCGCTGTGCTGATCACCACTATACAATAAATTGGTTAAACTAAGGATTTCAGTCATTTTACTCCAACCAAGGCCTGTCTTTCAAGCCCACCCTTTATTGTGGGATGTGCCTGTGTGTGTGGGGTGGGGGTAGAGTTGTTGTCTACTGTGATCCCATGACTGATTTTCTCTTCAGACGATTCTATATATACATGTATATTCAATTTTGCATTTGTAACTGTCTAAATCAGGGCTCGAAAAAACCTATGTTTACTTGCCCGGGGCAAGTAAAAAATGGCTCTGGGCAAGTAAAATTAAATGTTACTTGGCCAAGTGGGCAAGTGGAAATCTCTACGGCCCCCATTTCAAACCCCTGATGTAATGTCTACTTACAATGAAACAAGATACATACAGATCAGTGTGATTTCGTTTATAATTCTGCAAATAAATTTGGGTAAGTGAAAAAGGATGTTGGGCAAGTAAATCTTGGCTGCCACTTGCCCAATGGGCAGGTGAAGTTGGTAGGTTTTTTTCGAGCCCTGTAAATGTAAATAAATATAACCGGCACGTGAAACCTATAATTTTGTCATCACGACACTCGGGTTTAAAAGATTGTACTTTGGCCGAGAGTAATTCAGAAGGAACCGATTGCAAACATATTTCCTCGGGGATTTTACCAGTTGACTAATGAGATGTTCGTTTGTATTGCAGATTGTTACTAACGTCCATATTGATCCGCCTCATGTGATTAGAAAGAGGAGCATTGATCAGCAACTAAGAATACATCTCCACTATGACAATAGTATCAAAGCCCTACCGAAGAAAAAACTCCATCTTGTCAAGGTAAGCTTCAGAGCCCGCGGTGCTTTGTCATTTCTCTTATTGATTTGAATAAATCATTCATGCCTGAGGCTCGATATGGTACTCCCACGTTCATCTGCCCCTTAGATTCGAAGGGGGTGACTTTTGTCACCTGCTTGGCATATATATATCCCAATCCTAAGAGAGAAATATTCGAAAAGAGCAAGGTATCGCATCCTTCCGTTTAGAGGGTTTCCTCTCTCGCCCTGATAGGACCACATAATTATACGAAAGGGTCAGAGCGCCAGAAAATGTATTTATAATTGGCAGCTCTACACATTTTGTAAGTTCTGCTAAATTTATTAGGCTGAACACTTTATGCTATAGCATTAGCTGAGTTTATTGATATAATGTTGATTCAAAAAGATCTGTTCTGTTATGTTGAACTGTGTAATATTGAACCTCATTTTTGTGTTAAGTTAGGTAAGGATTAATCGAATATTATTTAAAATAATTAGTGAAATATAAATTTTTTGGCGCTCTGAATTATGTGCCTGTTTGTCAATGCAGTTGGGTTTTCTCTTTATAAATTGCTGGATTTTTTCAACATTATGTAGGATTTAACCGTTCTGCTGCTTTGTCAATGCTTGGTTTCATTTTGGATGCGTTTCCTCTCCAGAACATTGGCCCATTCCGCCGAATAAATTAATTTTGAAATATTGAAATAACTCCTTCCATAACCAAGCAATATCGTTACAGTTGACAAACCATCAGAGACCATGCAGTCCTCACACCTCGGCCATCACAATGGCCTGGGAAGACCCAGTCTCTATTTCCACTATTCGCTAGCGTAGATTCCCTCGTTGAGAGATCAATTATTCACACCTTTGTCCCTTGCAATCATAAACCATATTGTGACATTTATAATTTATATCATTATTCCAGCAACTTAAAAGATTTTACCATAGATACTATCATTTCGATGTTATTAGCTCCTATTTTTAGATACATTATATAGTCATTCACCTAGATACTTAAAGCCACCCTAGACACAGCGCGAGGCAAAATATCATTATAAATCCTGTGAGCTTTGGTCTTGACAAATAGTCATGTCTTGCTGTATAAAAATGTTGAATAGAAAAAAATATATATCTATATGAACTAGCATATGATTTCTGATCATATTTTTTATCTGATTCATATATGCCTAGTGATATATTTTACCTGGTGGCCTTGATAATCAAGAAGTATTGTATTTATGTGTCAGATCACACATTAGAAGGGTAGATATTGATCAGTGTGCGCGATGCCAATACTCTGGACTCTCACCACTTCTTTCAGAATGAATTAATACCTGATGCTGTGAAGTACTGGGAGGAGACCCTCAAAGTACGGCGAACTGGAAATCCAATTAGACTCCTAAGGTTAGTGAGTTTCATTCGTTTCTTGAACACTTTGTTTTTAAATTTACTTTGGAATCTCTGTGGAAAGACATGATCTAGTCCGAAAAATAATTCGATAATTCTGAATAACGAACACAACCGCGAACTTTCTCTTTCCTGGTAGTTGTGCGTCTGTCTACCACTCCACTTTCCACATTAGACTTTTTTTTTCTTTCTTTTTGAGATTGTAATTTTTTCTTTTTTTCTAATATTTTTTTTCTTTTTTTTTTTCAAATTCTTTATTTTCCTGTTCCTGCCTTGTTTGGTTATTAGTGTTTTTTTGGGGGACATCGGTTTTATTTCACTTACACATAATACATTTTGTAACAAATTTAGGGAGACAATGCCCCGTTGCATAACAATCTGTGAGTAGCTTTTTCTGTGTTAATATTGCGCTCGCAGATTGTTATGCAACGGGGGCAATGAGATTACAATTGTGTTTTCGTGGTAACATGGTAAGCGATGAAAGAAGGACGATTACGACGGCTCCAAGGTTGACTAGCTTGGAATTTAAAAGAATCATGAGAAGTAAACAATCACCAACAGTACCTAATACTGATTATATAATAGACCCTGCGTGTAATAAAACAAATTCCTGGACATTTTTTTAAAGAGAAAGGGGTTACCTCTTAACAGCTGGTAGTATTAACAATTATCATAATTCAGAAACATCTTGTAAATCGCCATAAAACCATCTCCATGTTCTAGCTAAATGGTCGTTAGTTCTTTTTAATCGATTTTCATATGAGCCAATTGTTCTGTACCTCTGTTGACAGGTTTTGGTGTGGTTGTATAGTAGTACCACTCATTAGTTGTGGCTATGTTTTGAATTTTTATGGCGTTTGAATACGTACAAATAGAATTTAAACTTGCATGATCTCGCTAGTTGTCCCCAATATATACTACATGTATTTAGAGTACATCTAACACGATCAGTTATCTTCGTGGTGCATGAGAACAGGTCTAATAATGTGTTATTGATTTGATATATTTTGTTTATTTCGACATCCATTTACCATGTGATGTATGGCGCATTAGTGACATCTGCTTATCGGTAGTTCTTCCGGCCACTACCCGGGTAGATTTTCAAATTTAGGATGTTTATACAGTGCATCAATCATGTCCGATCATAACACAGTGTCGTCATCAAGCATATGGGCTGACATAGATACTCCAACAGGGAATAACCACGGCCTTCCGCCACTTTTAGATGTGTCTAGTAAACACAACAATTAAATGTCTTTTATGCTGTGCCCTAGTCATGGTGGAACTAAACACCCTCGGCCACTACGACCTATAGGTCCTTACTCCTGCTATTACTAGAGTGCAATACATAGAGAGAATGGTACGAGGCGCGAGTAATAGGAAATTTGTGGAACAAGCTTTCGCAGGTTCCGTATATTTCCGATTACATAATACTGCGCCGAATACCATTCTATATAATTATATATTCTTCATATTATACTTCATGTCCAGACCCTGATGAAGGCACACAGAGTGTGCCGAAACGTTGGTTTAAAGACAAAATAAAGGAAGTAAATGGGTCAGATTTTCAGAAAATGTACAATTCGCCTTCACCAATCCTCTCAAATAACCCAAATTTCAGTAAAAAATAAAGTTCAAAATACAGTTCAACCTAACCAAACAGATTGCTAGAATCAATACAATGCCGAATATACCCGAACTTACCTAGTATTGGCTACATTGCAGCCTTACTTAGCAGAATTTACTAAATGTGTACAGCTGCCAATTGTACATTTTCTGAAAATCTGACCCAAATAATAGAAATAAAATGTATTTTATCCGTCGAACATCAACTCACATACACCATTAATGGTGTAGTCCACCAGCAGTTGGTAGTATATCATCCCATTCATATATAATTATACATAAAATAATAATAATACAAATAGAATAACCTTCATTAAACAAATTGTGTAGTTTGATAGTAAGACATGTTGGGGTTAAAAGAACTTAAGGTAAGGGAAGTTTTTTTCCCTAATGAACCTATGTATCGTGTATCAGTTATGCAGTTCACAATGTACCACCCGTGAAGAGTGGTTGATTTGTCATTCATTATTCAGTAGTACCAGATATTGACGCTTATAATATGATACCATAAGTAAATGTTTGAATTTTTCATTTCAAATGCTGATATATGGCCTTGATATATTGACAAGCTTCATCGATGTATCAATTTTTAATTCTAAATTGTGATATGATCGTTGTCTTTTTATTGATACCTTCATAGATGTATTAATTTTTAAATTACCTGTGATGTTTTGAAAGTTAATGTACTTATCCTCTCAGGTTTATCTCCGTTTTATTCGAATCGGTTGCAAAATTGCGTCGAGTCGTATAGGTTATATCGTCATAACTTGCGAACGTCTACTTTATGGTATGATATGACGATCGACTAGTGCTATCAGACATTGTCTAATATAAAATGTGCTTCGTGCAATAAAAGGACAATAATTCTGAGTACAGACGTACTATAACTTGGCTGTGCTTGCCGTACACCGATGACTTGTCATGTATGTATGTATGTACGTACATGTATGTATGTACGTACATGTATGTATGTACGTACATGTATACATGTATGCATCTACATAATATATGTATACATGTATGTATTACTATACATGTATGTTATTTCCGTTATAACACTTACATGAATCGGAAAAGGGTTGATTTCACCTTCAATAAACACTGCATACTGTACGAGTGCTTTTAGCTTGATCTCTCCTCACCCAAATAATGAGCTTAGACAAACAGTACGCTGGTAATGAAGCGGTTTACAATCCGATGGTTTTATGAACGCTGTGATGTAATGCAGCCGTCAGTATTTTGTCTCAGAGGTGGCTCGTGTGAGTCCCGGCCATGTCCATAATAATCAATCATGAGTGTATTTTATAACAATATTTTTACTCACTCGGGATCATCATGGTCCTTTACATGCAGATCACAAGGAATCAGCGCTATGATTAGATGTGTTGGAAAAATTACACTGCTGTTTTTTAGTTCTGTTTTTTTCTTGATTTATATGCATACTACACAACAGCTCTACCATTGTCAAAGAAATTCTACATTCAAATTAATACTTAATAAGAAATTATTTTGTCCTGATGAAGGATTAACGTAAATTCTGAAACGTTGGTATCCACATAAATTATGTCTCGTCCATCACGTAGTGATCGAGACTCTACGAGATGTACGCGCATGCGCGAGACACACCAGTCCACGCGCTACACCAAGACGCGACGCACGGAGTTTCCAGGTTAGGTGAGTATTTTGCCTTATTTTCATTGGAAATCTTTATTTCAACACGATTTCCTATAAGGAGGTGGGACTGATCGTAGATCGCCACTTAACTCCTTTCAATTTTACCAACAGTTACCCTAATGGGTCGTGTCTAACTGTTCTTTTCTCCTTTCGTGTTTTCAGACCTCCATGCCGAGGATCACTAGGAATAGTAGGGAAGCTGAGTCAGCCCCTGGAGAAAATAACCTTGCCAATCAAAAGTCTATCCTAAGAAGACTCCTGCCTCATTTAAAAAGCCCTCCGGAGTTTAAGTTTCCTCTGAGGATGGCAGACGATAAAACCGAGAATGTTGATGGCAGAGGTGAGGCCGATCCCAATAGGGTGGAAGCCAACGGTCAGAACGACCTCCACGGTGGGGACGCTGACGCACGTGGTCGACAGGCCCCAGGAGGAGATGTCCAAGTGGGAGCTCTAAATCAGACTATCCTGAAAATGCAAAAGGATTTGGAAAAGATGACCAAGGTTCACAATGACTTGAAGGACAAGTTACAAATTCCTCCAGGGCCGAGCGGCTATGAGAACTTTGGTTTTAACCACCCTAGACCGCCCAACCCGGGCCAGTGGAACGGACCACGCTACGATGGCTTCGGCGGAGGCCAGGGCTACGGGCCAAGCAGGCCTAGCTGGGATTACAACTATGAACCTTATTACCCTCCCAGGTACGGTCCCCCGCCCAGGAAGAGGCATAGACCTGTACATGAACTCTCTGAATCTGAATCGGATTTTAACTATGCAGATGAAGAATACTGTGACGAGGAGGAAGATGACCGTAGAACTCAAGATAAGTCAGATAACGAGCAATACTTATTCGATTTGGCTAGACAGCTGTCCGGAACTGAGGAGAAAAGTGAGGAGAAGAAAGAGGAAGAGAAGAAAGAAGAAGAGAAGAAGGAGGAAGGGAAAGAGAAAGACCCTTGGCTTTCTGAGCTGGAGCAAAGAACCCTTGCCTTGCTAAAAGAGAAGGAAGACGAGAAAGTAGGCCCTGAGCTCTCTAGTGTTTGCATTGATCTGATCGCAAAATGGTTCCCCAAACCTTCGAGGAAAATGGTGGAAGAAGTGATAGCTAAATACCCGAGACCTGAAAATGCGGAACTTTTGAAGGTTCCCAGGATTGACAAACCCCTGTGGAAAGGAACCTCCCAGGACACAAAAGACACTGACAAGAAATTTAAGTATATGCAGAGGGCCATGAATAGCGTGGTCTCTGCGACCATGGGAGTGTTTACGAAGCTCTCAAAGCTTCCCCAGTGCTTGGAACTGGGGGAAGAAGTTAGGGACCTAGTCAGAGTCCAATTGTTCTTGTCCCAGGAATTAAACTCAAGGAGAAAGGAGAACTTAAAGTCAAATGTGGATTATAAATACAAGGATTTACTCTCGGCTGCTACTCCCTCCACCTCAGAGTGGCTTATGGGGGGTAACCTTAAGGAAGCTATTGATGAAAGTGACGCCACGTTCAAGGTTCAAAAGAAGCTAGAGAAACCTATCCCTAGAAAAGGAAACTTCAGAGGTAAAGGCAGGGGAAGAGGAGGCCCTCAGGGGAAACAACATTATCAACAAAACTACCAGCAGCAACCCCAGCAGGCCTACTACTATAACGCTAACCCGAACCAATATTGGCAACAGCCCCAGGGCCAATACCAGCAACAGCCCCAACAACAACAACAGCAACAGCAGCAGAACTTCAGGGCCAGGGCTCCTAACCCTCAGGGCTACCAACCTCGCCAGAATTTTCAGCGAGGGGGGGGTACCAAGAAATGATTCCGGTAAGTCCCCCTCCCTTTTGTTACCTACCCTTTAGAGCCGGGAACTGTAAATATTTTCTCCCAGAATGGTACAAAATCACTGCGGACAATTGGGTTCTGGGCATGATAACGGGGGTTACTATCCCTTTTGATTTCTGGCCGGACCAAGTAGAACTTCCCCCAGTGTTCAAGTCTTCGGGAAAACTCTTGACGGTGATAGACGAGGAAATACACAAATTGTTAGGCAAAGGAGTAATTGAAAAGACTGTGCATGAACAGGGCCAATACATTTCTAACGTTTTTCTGAGACCCAAGCCTAATAATAAATACAGAATGATCTTAGACCTTTCAGAGCTTAACAAACTCGTTCACTACGAACATTTCAAAATGTTTAGCCTGCAGGCAGCGATAGACTTAATGATTCCAGGAATGTACTTAGCCAGTATAGATCTCAGTGATGCCTACTACACTATTTCAGTCAGAGAGGACTTCAGGAAGTTCCTCAGATTCATTTGGAATGGGGATATTTACCAATACACGTGCATGCCCAATGGTTTGGCCTGCGCCCCTCTCTTCTTCACTAAGATTCTCACCCCAGCCTTTGCAGCCCTTAGAGAGCAGGGAGCAAATTGCTTTCCTTATATAGATGACTCTATTACGATGGAACTCTCTTATGAGAAATGTAAAAACTCCACGTTAGAACTAGCTTCGCTTCTGACCCAGCTAGGATTTTTCGTTCACCCAGATAAGTCAGTATTCACCCCCTCTAAACAACTGATTTTCTTAGGGTTCTGGTTGGATTCAGAAACCATGACTGTCTCGCTAACTCGAGAAAAGAGAGATAAAATGCTCAGGGCGTGTAATGATCTGTTAAATAAGGAGTCAGCCTCAATTAAGGAAGTAGCAGGAATTATTGGCCTCATGATTGCATACGCGGTAGCGTCCGAATATGGGGGAAATCACATCAAGGAATTAGAATGCGACAAAATAGACGCTCTAAAACTGTCAAAGGGAAGTTTCTTAATGCACATGTGCCCCTCTTGGGGAGGGAGAGAAAACATCTTGTGGTGGAAAGACAATGTAAACCTGACTTTTAGAAACATTAGAAGCATAGACCCAGACTTACTCATGTACTCAGACGCGTCCAACGCAGGTTGGGGAGCGATAGTAGAGGGAAATAAAGCTAATGGCAGGTGGAAGGATTCAGAACTTCTCTGGCACATCAATGTAAAGGAGCTCGCTGCAGTGCTTCTAGGACTGCAGAGCTTGTGCAAAGTAAATAACTCGTGTATCAAGGTGATGACAGACAATACGGTAACTGTAGCTTACATTAACAAAATGGGAGGAGTAAAATCTAGGGATTGCCAAAAGATAGCAAAACAGATTTGGAATTGGGCAGAAGAATCAGATAACTGGCTAGTGGCAGCTCATGTACCAGGAAAACTCAACGTCCAAGCGGATTTTGAATCTCGAAACTTCTCTGATAACGTAGAGTGGGAACTCAGTGCAGATGTATTCAAAATGATAACTAATAACTTTGGGGTCCCCACTTTTGATTTGTTCGCCTCTAGAATTAACCATAAAACTGCCAAGTATTGCAGCTGGGGACCAGACCCAGGAGCGCATTGTTTTGACGCTTTTTCGTTTAGCTGGAAATCTAACGAATTCTTTTACATCTTTCCTCCTTTCAGCCTAGTGGCGAGGGCCTGGCAGAAGATCATGATCGATGGGGCCAGAGCTGTACTGGTTGCCCCGGACTGGCCAGGCCAAAGTTGGTACGCCCTGCTAGGGTCTACAGCGAAGCGAGTGTTGAAAGTAAAGAAAAGGACAGGCAACCTAATACACCAAGAGACGGGGAAGATGGAGGACAACATTACAAAGATCCCCCTCATTGTCTGCCTCTTCTAAAGAGAAATCTCATGAAACAAGGATTGTCCATCGCAACGGCAGATTTACTGCAGTATGCTTGGAGAGAAGGCACGCGAAAGTCTTATAATGTATATCTTAAGAAATGGATGGAATACTGTATAACGAACGACTATGATATGTATGAGCCTACCTACAGGAACTATACTGACTTCCTTAGGATCATGGCTAAGAAGGGCATTGCCCACGGAACTGTAAATATTATTAGATCGGCGATATCGTCGGTAGCCCCGTCTGTAAAGGGAATGACGATAGGCCAAGATAGAAATGTTTGCCTACTAGTTAAGGCTGTGTACAACCAGAGACCTCCAAAACCGAAGTACGACTCCATGTGGGACGTCGCAATTGTTCTGAAATTGTTCAAGAAGTGGGGAGAAAACTCCCAGTTAGACTTTAAACATTTAACCTTGAAAACTACGGTACTACTTTTGCTAACGTCGGCTCAAAGAGGCCAAACAATTTGGAGATTCAGTGTAGAAGGAATCGAATTTAGAAAGGATGGTGTAAGGTTTCACATGAAACACCTCCTAAAGCACAATAAGGTGGGAGACCCCTTGGACATTATAAACATCCCTAGCTATCCGGAAGATAAGAGAGTATGTCCAGTACATTGTCTATCGGAATATCTAGACAGATCGGAAGGAGTTAGAGAGGGACAGGATCAGCTGTTCCTAAGCTACATTTGGCCTCACAAGGAGGTGTCGAGATGTACTATTTCAAATTGGACCAAACGAACCCTTGCCTTAGCAGGGATTAACACGAATAAATACAAGGCCCATAGTACGAGAGGGGCTGTCACGTCAAAAGCTTTGACTCTAGGGGTAAATATGAACATTTTACTCAAACAAGCCTCGTGGAGGAATGATAGAACGTTTGCTAGATATTACAACAAAAGAATAGAGGACACGTCTAAGACAGTGGCCCACACAATTCTAAGGGACAAGAAGACCAATAAGAAGGTACTTCGCCCGAAGAAGAAATAAGGTAAACAACCTAGACTAAATATTTCTTCTTACCATTTATTAATGTTTCTGTTTTTACTACGTAAAGGATGTCAAAGTCCTTTATAAAGAGAGTGTCTCTGACCTCTCTTTAGTGAGGAAACTCCGTATTCGGTTTATTTTTACAAAATAAATTAGAAACGAGGGTTTCTGAGACTCGGGCTCCTTAGTGAGCTACGAAATCTCGTAGAGTCTCGATCACTACGTGATGGACGAGACATAATTTTACAGTTAACCGATACTTACCTGTAAGTTGAGGATTAAACCTGTAATTATGTTGAGGACATCACGGTGTGATCTGACTATACGCCCACCCTGCCTACCCCTCTGCTTTTCTGCAGAGCTAGGTTTTTTGGGGGGCAACCCTAACTTACTAGGGTATCTGTTTAACTATTATGTCTTGCTCTTAGGAAATGTCTTTTCCTAGGTTGTGAGCAGAGTTTTCTCACTAAGAAACCCTCATTAAATTCTTTAAAACCTGGTGTGTCTCGCGCATGCGCGTACATCTCGTATAGTCAGATCACACCGTGATGTCCTCAACATAATTACAGGTTTAATCCTCAACTTACAGGTAAGTATCGGTTAACTGTAAAATAAACTTGGAAGTAACAACAACACATCCTTCAATTCTTTCTTCCAGCTTTGGTTTTACCCCTCAACTATCTTAATGAGAACTCCTTGCAATCTTGGAAAGTCACCAACACTTTGTAAGTTGTATCTTTGATTCCTGTCGTGATAATGGCAATGTTTTCAAATAAAAAGTCTTTTGTTTCAGACAATGCAAAACGTATGAAGTGACGTACAATGACAGCGACCCGTTCCCATACTGTGTGCGCGGGTGTAAGGACCAAACCATGTGCGGGGAGACGCGTGTTCTCGAACAACATCTAGCGGTAAGTCAGACACTCAAACAGAAGCATACCGTAAGCCCTCTAATAGAAGAAATGTATTGAACTATAATTACTTCACTGAACGTGTTTGAAAGCAATCGGTTTATATCATTACTGATATCCCCTGCAATGTTAGAAGTCTACCGGCTTTTACTAGAGGTTTTCTCTGAATCAATGTAGACAAAGTAGATTCCCAAAATGGGGTCATGGCTTCTAATAGATTTCTGGGTTTTACGGTAAAAGGGTTGAACCAATGGTAGCTATCATAAAGGACATGGCTGAACTTAATGTTTTCAGCCAATACGGTAATCACAGTCCACCTGTTTTCATTGGGTTAGCTCAGAAGAACTGTGAGCGCAGCAACCCATTTCCGTGTATTGTTTTCTATTATTTATCGGAAATAAAGTTATTATATATTATTGCTGATTTGAAAACAAAGAAAGTAAAGTAATTTATTTGCTATTTCAGGCCTGCCGAATCCATTCCGGCAATGGGAACCATATATCGGGTTACGCGGGGGAAGGTGTAGCCGATGCAGACTTCATTCTCTATGTATCAGCCTTCTCTACTGACCGATGTTCCATCGGCACCACAGTGGCTTATGCTGCCTACTGTCAACTAGAAGCTGCCTTTGACAGGTAAATTGATCTCATTTTGCTTGATACCAGTCGCTTGTTTTGAATACTAACCATTGTAACTATTTGTAGTAAGGAAAAGAAGATGCTAGCAATCCTAGCGTCCGAAGACATTGTTTCTAAATAGTATTTAGTTCAGCCCTTATAGCGGGGGTTCCGCTAACTCCTGGGGTAGTATACTACCATCTATTGCTGAGAGGAATTATGTTACTCAAGAGTAAAAATAGTATTTAGTTCAGCCCTTATAGCGAGGGTTCCGCTAACTCCTGGGGTAGTATACTACCATCTATTGCTGAGAGGAATTATATTACTCTTCGAATATTATAATCTTTAATCCGGATAGTGCCACGGACTGCCATACACATGGCCGGCCTTTAATAATCCAGTCAGCAAGCACTGATATTAGTTATAATTGAATTGTTCAGATTGTTCCAAAGGGTCATTTTGGTAATGAGGTAAAACTTTAAAGATCTCTGTCCATTATCAAACATTACAGTTCCACGATCCACAATATTAATGATTATTTTATTTTTATACGGGCATGGAGATGTTGACATACTCTTGCACCTTTTAATCTTTTTTTTACCTTTTAATTTTAATCCTTGCACCTTAAAATATATGCGCTTCTCACAGAAGTGGTAGCACCCCGAGGTGAATGACGTACATTAATGCGTATATGAAGTGCTTTCGAGTATCAACTAGATCCAATCTTTATTCTGGTTCATATTTGTATCTTAATATTATTAACGTTAAAAAGGAGTTCATGAGTCGATATTTTCATCTGTTTCCAGGCCTGTTGCTGGATATGTCAATCTTTGTCCAGATTCAATATCTCTGAGGCCGCATGATATTCATCAGATGGTTTCTACAATCAAACATGAGATTCTCCATGCATTGGTAAGCCAGTAATTCCTTCAGCATTGTCCACTAAACCGTCCGTTTCAGTCTAGGCTCACAGCCTCTCAGATCAGATAAAAATGGTATGTCAGTGATTGGACGCCTACTGCGCTAATGGCTTTCCTGGCCTTGGAGTATGCGTCCTAATGAGATTGTAATGGCATTTTGCGGTTTGGAGCGATAGGCTTTCCCCGAGTTTGGAGGGACTCTCCCAACTTTGAGCCTAGACTGGTTTCACGCGGATGCTAATTCAGTTACTTCAACTTGTTTATTTGTTATGCATTCTTCAAGTTTTCCTTTATATAATAAATGGTTATTTTATATATAAATGGGTAGATTTCATAGACATTTTAAAATTGATATTGAATGTAATTGAATTGTTCTACTAGATGTTGAAATTAATTTCTCATAAATAATTAACATTTTTGTTTTGACATAATGTGCTACGCCATCAATATAATATATATATTTTGTAGCTGTAATAGTTAAATGTTTTGGCCATACATGCATTTATATGAATTTGTTTTCCTTTGTCAGGGATTTTCCGCTGGTCTTTATGCATTTTACCGAGACGCTAATGGCCACCCGCTCACACCTAGAACTAAAGCAACTAGGGAACCGCCCTACAACAAGACGTAAGTTTATTTCTAACCGATATAACTGCGAGAATAAGGAGAATTCCTCCAGAGGAGTATTATACATGTAAATAAATAGCAAATCACAAGTACAGAAATGTTGTCTTCAACCCTGCAGTTTGTCAAATTATTTGATTGAAGGAAATTTTGTTTTAAATAGATCCGAACGTATGATTGGTCCGGTTTGTATCATGTGATTGTCCCACTAGAATATATTATTTTTTTCACAGAAAGTAAAATTTACTAGTGACAAAGAATAAATGTTTTTTATTTCGCTCCAGAATCGGCCTCTACCAATGGTCAGACAAAATTGCGAGGACTGTAGTACGTGATGATTGGATGGTACGCAAAGGCGTCGTGAGAAAAGAGGCCACGATGATTGTCACCCCAAATGTTGTGGTGAGCTGACGTTTATTTTATTCAAATAAAATATTTAAACACCTGCCACTCAGAGAGTAATTAATATACATGTGGCATCAATGTTATGTTTTAGAGATTTTTCATTTTGCAGTACACAATATAACAGTCATTCCAGTTAGTCTACATCTCTTTGTGTAATTTTACTGGTATAGAAAGAATGGAACTCGGCGCTAGTAATTGAATATTTATTATAAGCCCCTAGCATAGGAAAATATTGAAAATATAAACCGTTTGTTTGCTGATAAACTAGCTTATTTCGTTTCCAGAGGGAAGTGAGAGCTCACTTCAACTGTTCAACTCTGGAAGGAGCTGAGCTTGAGGACCAGGGAGTTCATGGCACCAAACTGACTCACTGGGAAAAACGTGTCTTTGAGGTGAGTGCTGCTGTCAGTTAAAATATTGCTCATAAGCGGTACATCTGTGGAACTATCTTTCCATGTTTTCATTTATAGCCTGGCCTTAGAAACAATTCTTACCACTCATTTTCCAATTTCAATAATTATTATAACATTTATTCGTGTAATTATATAAATAATAGAAAGACTGGTTGCCCTACGGGTTATACAACATCAGAATAGATTTGAGAAATGTCCAATTCTCTCTTTATAATCTACCTTTGCAACAATTGCTGTTGTCATCAAATTAATGTTAATGCAATTGAATAGTTACATTGCCACTCAGAATAATATGCCGAGTTAATCTTACATCAACTCTAGTGTAGGTCGGGGGATGGGGTAATCCACTTACTTTCTCAACAGTGCGTTGCTCCCCTTGGAGATTTATATTTTAAACCTGCGTTCAAATGTTTCCAGAATGAAGTAATGACGGGTACCTACACACAGAATCCTACCACGTCCCGCATCACACTTGCACTTATGGAGGATACAGGGTAAGATTATTACACAAACATGTCTCGTTTTAATTATTTTTTTTGTCTTTACTATCGTTAACAATTCCCCCTGATACACTCTCGACAAAAGCTAGTGTACATAGTATTCACTGACGTCACGGCGCTGACCGCGGCTCGCTATACTGTGTGTCAACCCCCTGTAAACGTCAGCTGGACATGTGTGCTCCAAGCCTCGAAAATGCTGTTTTCCGGCCGTTTTCACCTACGAAAGTTTTAATGAATATAATATAAAGTATGGCGATAGGTTAAATGGTCATTTGTAAGTGTGTCATGATGGAATAATGAGTATAATCACCATTATCAAACATTCAAAACGGGAAAGTCCATCGATCTGGTGCCTCCTGCTCTCTGCGTAGACACACAGTATGGCTGCTAGTGAGGATAGGCGCTGACTGGGGTGATGTCATGTGAATACTATATTAGTATATATAGACAACTTTTCTAATGGTAACTCCTTTGCAGTGTAGCGGTCTGAACTCACATTATTCTGATTATTTACAAAACTGTTTCTTTCTAAGAAATGATGTTTTTAATCACATAGTTAATTAATTCATACTAATTAATGAATCGCTGAACCTTGGTAAACCCTGTTTTCCAACACCCACTCTCACTTAGATGTGCATCTCCTTTTTCTCATTGTGAACATGAAAATAATTCCAACAATGATAAATAATTTTTTTTTTATCTTTACAATCTTGACCATCTTTACCACAATATTCTTATGTTCACCAACTACTTTAGTAGTAGTTAAGCAAAAGCGAATAATCATTTGTATTTAATATTTCTTGAAATCTGCTCTACTAATAAACTCACGAAAGCAAGGATATATTGGGGTATTATCTGCAAATTTCTTTGTCAGCTATTTTTTTATTTTTTATTTTTTTTAAACAGATAATTCTTATATGTATGTATTTCAATGGATGGAGACTGAGAAAGATAGTCTAAGAGTTAAGACGTGACCTCGATGTTTTGATATCGCGTCCGTAAAATATTAGATGAGATGTCTCCCAGTACCGGTATATTTGTACATGTATTTCTGTTGTAAATTTTAGTCTTATGCCATGCTTGGATGTTTTAATATAGCAGTGATGTCGGTAGAGAGTATGTTCTATGTCCATGTCTGGGATGAAGATGGAAAGCCCATATTGACTGAATACAAGTGTGGTTTAGACTAAGGTGTATGGTATAAGATTGATGAATCTGATTTGATAGTGCAATTACATTTTAGGTCTCACGACTGTTTATGATTTAGAATGATGATAGTGAGATGATTGCAACTGACCTAGCGTCTATGGTGGCTTGTATGTTATTTCTACTGTAAAAAAACAACTCTTTTAATGTTATACCCCCGGCTTTTTTTGAGGGAGCATGAACTCTCAATATAGAGTATGATTTCTGCTGTCTCTCTCATAATAACGATCCGTTGTAGAAAGGGAATGGAACGGTATTAAATAAAGTGACAGCATCAAAGTTCCATAAATGAAGGGAAGGTGGATTTGTAGTTGTATGTACAGACATGAGCAAGTTGGGTGAGACTTTATTTCTGATACCATTCAATTTGAAAACCAGAAAAGGTAAAGCAAAGTCAAGGTTTTGTGGGAAAGGATGTGCAAAAGAAATGTTTGTGTTTGAGGATATGGGGTTCTTGACATGTTTTTATTACATCTGCATTGTTTACGATGACCGAAAGAGGGAATGAGGTCTTTTGATGGACTTATGTTTAAATCTCTAAATTTCGTGTCTAGTTATTTTTGTAATAAGCTCAAATCGCATTATATTGAAACAGGCAACACTTGAAAATATCCATTGTGGACATACTGTATTTACATATGAACTTTTTAAATGTCTTGGCCGTAACTGAATTCTTTTCTTTTTTTTTAAATTGACAAAATATTTCAACAAAAAGTCTTCATTTCAAACGCATAGATAACATATGCAACCCACGAGTACCCACCAGGGACATTATTTTCCCCCTAACTTTCTTAAAATCTGTTTCAAGTTGAATATCCTAATCAATTTGAAATATTAGTACCGTAAGGTCCTTTTGCCAAAGCTGTACTACGCATAAACCCTTGATTCATAGATTATTATGTTACTTTTGTCCCTATACAGATGGTACAAGGTAGATTATTCTAAAGCCGAGACACTTATTTGGGGTCGAAACCTTGGCTGCGATTTTGTCACCAAAAGTTGCCTGCATTGGATGGACCTCAGAGGGAAAAGGTAAGAAATCCTATTTCGAAAAACATTACAGATATCTCTGGTCTCGTGGCTTCTTTCTCTCTTTCTTTCTGTCTTTCTTTCTATCTTTCCAAACAATCTGATTTGTGTCCATTATTTATCAGAATTATGGATAACCAACTTGCACAACTCGTTTTGGATAATTTGAATTTATATTCTCCTCAATATTAAACTGGATTACATGGACCTACAAACGACAAATTTATATTCAAAAAAGTTAACTTGAGCGTGGAACAGTATCGCCAATAAGCAACTCACGAAATCATAGGCAACGCACAAAAACATACACGTTGTGGATATGTGTCTTTTCTTGTAATAATAATATAAAATCATGTTTTGGCCAGTGAATGTAATAATAAATAAAAAGTGTGCCGGTGTGGAATTCTGTAAAAGAAAAAATTGATTTTTGATTTGTTTGTATAAATTATTTGTTAAGTGATGTTCTTGTCTACCTGTAAATATAAAACGGTGTACCTTGTGATAACCTTGTATATATTGTGTTTTATAGGAATGAGCACATCCATCCATTTTGTAACCGCGTGAAGAGGGAGAGTCTACAGACTGAATGCACTGATGAGCGAGATGCCGTGGCCCTCTGTAACCTCGTGCAGTACACTGGTGAACTGCCAGATGCTTACCAGGTAATTTATATAAAAATTAAAAATGAACGTTCAAAATGAAATAAAAACTAAAGCAACTCACCGCGAGCTGGATGATTTGAGTCGGTTCTTCATATTAATTTATATAAAACAATTTTTATTTCTACCTTAGTTTTCTTTTTCAATTCAACTCAATTCCTCATTAAAATCAGAAATATTCGAACGTATTGTTTGGATCCATTAAGCATGGCGACCCTATTTAACAAATCATTATAATATTAATGTGGTGGGAGGGCTGTATATCGATTTGGCAGAAAATGCTTCGTTGTTTCACAAGAATAAAAAAAAGGTTTTTGATGTTGATGTCTTTTATTATACAAGTTTTCGACCAATTTGTCCTTCGTCAGACAGTTAATGTTAATTTAATAATGGTCTTGAGCTAATGTATTTTTATTTACTTCAGCATTTCCATGAAATCCCGACCGTCGACCCCGATGACGTTGGTCAGTATGCTGGGTCGGTGCAGCTGGCTGACTACTGTCCTTACATACAAGAATTCTCCTGGAAGAAAGGCGAGGAATTCATACGTGGTTCTCGCTGTAGCCTTGATTCCAATAATGCAGGTATGGACTGTTAATTCTGAATTATATACTTTTATTTAGCCATGTAAGGTCAAATTTTTACCGAATCAGATTTCGTTCATGGACATTATGAATAAAAATGTTATAATGAATATTTTTTTTTATAATGAATATTTGAATGAGCTTTCCTGCATTTTATTTCATTTCGCAACGAACGTTCCAATTACAAATGTATATAATATAATACAAAGCAACCAGTGAACCCCCCCCCCCTCCCCACCTCCACACACACACACCAATCTTTCGATCCAAAGTGGACGTTCATGAGTGGCCATGATATGATGAAGGTTGCAGTTAATTCATGTTATACTTACATGGTAGGTATGCGGTCTTAGAGGGAATTCTACACTGGTTGTGTTGGTTGGTTGATATTTGGTCCAGTAGTATGGTACCACACCTGTAGAAGTGTGTATATTAAATAGTGTTTTGTTGTTGGTTTCCAGATGCTGAAATTAATTATATGCTAGAGAAGTACGGGAATAAGTCAGCCTGCTTTGAACACATGCAGCCATGGAGCCTCCGCCATTGTCAAATAGAACACAGCACAGAACACTGGGGAAGCGGCTGCTACCAGGTCAGTTTACAGCTGCATTACCGGCTAATTTCCCTCAACAATTTCAAATGTTATTCTGTTTTCATCGGCTAAATCATATGGCACTCTTTCATCTTCTTAAATTTCGAGGATCTTCGATGAATTTACAGTGTGCAACATAACCAAGAGACCGACGCCCAGGTCTCCACAGAATTTTCGTCGGTCTCTGAGATTGATATTTGTTAGGGCCCGACGGTCTCCAATGACATATCCAAGTGATAAAACGCTCAAAGTGCTCTGAACCACGGGAACCCTGTCTATGAACCAGACTTTTTTCCGGTCTCTACTGTTACAATTTGGCAGAGACTGAGGTCTCTCGTCTCCAAATTCACTATGTTGCACACTGATGGAATTGAAAATCTTAGGGGATCTGGGAATCTGTGGTGGCACTGGGTCGGCCCAGTGGTATGAGTAACATGCTGTGGGTTCGAACTCGGGCATTTTCACCTCCTCCGTCCCGGGTACTAGAGGAAGAACGCAATTGCGGTCATCTAGTCCTGGTACAAACATGTAAACAAATATCCCTGTCTATATCAATCGGCTAATCAATTGCACTATTGATCCCCCTTTGACCTCAAATTCCTACAAGATCATTGTAATTTGATAAATGCTGTAAAGTTTTTATCGTGTTTTTTTTTCTGGACAATATCTCTATTCAGGTTTTTACATCATCGTTGCACTCTGATAGGAGGTGATTATATGACCGATAGTTTTATCAGGCTAACTTATGGGGTAGTATACTACCCTCTAGTCATTAAAGGAAACACACTACATTGTGCTGTGTTCTACTCTTTTCGAATATCAGCGTTCCACAGTACGGCCATAAGACACGGCCGGCCTTCTACGGAATTTCAAACGGTTTTTAACTATGAAACATTGAAGCAAAAAGTTACCTGGTTATTGGTCTGACTATATTGCTCTTTGTTGTACTTGCAGTACGAGTGCAGTACGTCCCGAGGTCTGAGTCTCATCATTCATGGGAAGCGTTATCGGTGCTATAAACGGGGACAAAAACTCAAGGTGCAGATGGTGACTGACGAGTGGCTTCACGAGGGAATCATTATCTGTCCCCCTTGCCAGGACCTCTGTCAGGTACGTCACTCTTCATTATTAACATTATCTGTTATTATTATTAAGGGTCTTTTAAAGTCGATAAGACACCATTATCTGACTATTATCTCGGCTATTTGGTATTTCTGAAGTTTTATTTCATGATAGATGGGTTTTATGAGTGATTCCAACGTTTCGGATCTCTTGGTTGATCCTTCATCGGGGAATCTTTACTATCATTTATTATTAAGGAATTCTTTATTTTATATTATAATCTATTACAACCCTAACTTTAATGACATCAATCATACTGGTTAGCCATCATTTATTAATCATATAATTTTTCTTGAGCTGAGAATGATGGATTAATTTTTAAAGCTTTTTTTTCTTTGTGAAATAATATATTACTATATTTAATTGTGCTGTGTCGCTGTCATTCTATCTACCCACAGAAAGGGGACTTTCTCTGCCCACCAGAAATGAATCCACCTTCACGTCTAGAAAGGGTGGTCCTTAAAGCACCATGTGGCCTAGCAACTGTTGTCAAGGGAGCCCTTCTCCACCAAATAATACTCCTAGTACTCGCTAAACTGATGGTACTTCGCACCACCACCACCGCCTAATGCCACCCCCTTGGGAATGTGTTCCTTTTTTCCTTTCCTTATTTACCTATACCATGGAAGTGGTATAATAAAACCATTAATTAATACAATGCAGTAAGTGGAAATCGTGCTTGTGAAAGGATTTGAATTGATTGGAAGATTCTGATGCAGTGATGTTTAATTTTGAGGTAGGAAATTATTGAAAAAAAATCACGGCTGGGTATATATCGATGTATAGACTGTGTGTGAGTGTGTGTGTGTTTGGGTGTGCGAGTGAGTTTTTAACATGTATTACCATATATATATATGATATATACATTGTAGGTGTTTCTCATACCACCTCATAAAATGTGATTTTGTGTTAGCTGATGTATAATATATGTTTTCTTTCTGTGATAAATCAATGTTGTTTATGCACTGAATGTTAATGGATTGGTGAGGCTGGAGGTGAGTCGTCGTTTAAAGGTTCATCCAGAAGTATTGTACATTTTCCGAGAATTTGTATTATTAGTTATGATTCATTTTATACAAGACAACACCCCTTCTTTTTAGCTAACAATTGGGTGAACATATTTTAGGATGTTATTGGTATGAATTTTGTTCAAACTTTTTAAGGTATGACCTTCCATTTTTGTATCCACTGGTGCCATTTCAGTAAAACTGCTCTTGTGTTGGATTTATTACATTGCGTGAAAATTCTGTTTTATGAAAATTTAATTGATTGAAAATTGATGATCTTGTAACAGGAGCTGTGTCCTGATAAAAGTCCCAGTATGGAAGGGAGTATTGCCAAGAGGATGGCTTTGTTTTTTGTGTGAATTTAACCGGGGAAGAATCGCCATATGACATCGATATCTTATTTCCATAAACTAGGGCCTGGTGTAGAGACTTAGGTCAATGCCAAGGCCATTCTACTTATTGTTAAGGCAGTAATCCACCTGTGTGATACAAGTGTTATACTGCGATAATTCTGAGACTTTTTAAGAATTACGATAATTCTGAGCCTTTTCAGAATTATCACATCCACACATGCGATATAGAAGAAGCGATATGAAAACTTTGCTCCACATTTTCCTCAACTGATGCGATACATGTCGCATGTTATATCGCACAAGTGGAGTGCCTCCTTTATTGAGTTAGGAGATGTCATTGATTTGCATTGGTGCCAGTATAGAGGTGAAGTAGAGTAATGGGTCTGCAGTTTTTCTCGATGTAAATATAACGTTCCTAAAACTTTGTTTATACTTTAGTAAACAAACAAGCATCCCTCAGGCACACTAGTTTAGATCATGAACAAAAAGTTCCAATTTCTAGCAAGGATAATTCGGATTTGTATATGGATCAAATCTTAAGTTATGTATTTGTGTCCTATTTCAAATTATCGTAATTATCATGTGTGTAACACTGGCAATTCATCTTTATACTTTCATCTTTATACAGTTAATTGAATTTTACTTAAAATGTGGCGTTCTAGATCTGCTGGCATTATAGTTGTCTGTTAGAAGCCCCTCTGGATAATCCATGCTAGCTTTTTAGTTAATGATATGCATTTGGAAAGGTTGGCATAATATGTTCTGTGCTTGCAGTCACAAACCTCAGGATCCCATGCAGTAGCTGTTCATCAAATGGTATTCTACTGATGGGACAGTGTATTTTTTGGTTATATTTGATAATACTTCCATGAGTTCTGAGATAAAGTCGTATACCTATATATATATAACTAAGTGTCAAATTATGAAGGGTACATTTATGTCATACAAGTGTATTTCTATCGATTGCTTGAGAACAAACCCGACTTCATGTTATATATTGTTGTCATTTTTAGCATTTATTTCTCATTGATTTTGTACTCAAATGTCATTGTTTCATTTTTTTTGGAACTAAGATCTAGTTGTTAGTTCACTAAGCGCGCATATATATTTGTTCCAAGCATTCTTTTGTTCTGCTATATATACAAGATAAGTTATTGATATTTGAAAAGTGAATATACTCATAAAAGACATCACATTTATATATGTTCCGATGTCCTCGGGTTTTTTTCAATGTATACGAAAGCCAATCATGTCACACAAAATTAGTCATATACACATCATAAAAATCAGAAATACAGATATCGATGTTCCTGTATTGAAACTATTCCAAGCTGGTATGTTATCGAGTGTGTCTGCGATCTGTATTTTGAGCCTACTGCATACACTTATATAGTAAGGTATCTGAGGAAGAATCCCTCATAAAAGTGCAATATTATGAACATACCAGACTTTCTTAGCACTGGATTTGATGCTAAACAGCCTAGTGCTTAAGGCTGCAATGTCTGGAAAACCTAGGTAATGAAACGCATGGTTTCTGTAACTGAAAGCTGGTTACTGAATTAGAGATAGCAATGGTGCTTAGCTTAATTATGAACGAGTTCTTATTTCTGACTGCGTTCACTGAGAGAATTGAAACTTCAAGGCGATGAGAATGTAACCTTATGCTTGTGGTTGATTCCTTTTCAGTTGTACATTATCAATTGATAGTTATCATTCTATGATACTATGGGAGGAATTTGCTGCGCTAGTTTGGGTAGATGTTTAGAGATTAGATGGTGTGTATTATGATTTACATTCATGAATTGTTAAGATTTGAAAATGTCAGAAGATGGTGATTAATTGCAGATGAACTAGGTATGACATGTATCGTAGACCTTTCCTTAGTATTCGTGTTTAATTCTGATTAAACCCCTTATAGGTGCCCCTCTTCCCGTTCGTTCGTTCCACTTGCAATTCATATTTCCTTTTTCCTTTCAAGTTGGAAGTGGTACGACGAAAGTTTGCATAATAATTTCCAATGTTATCTACACGTTCCAATATTAATTTCCCGTGTCAGAAGGTTGCTCTAAACGCAAGGTTGATTCTCTCTTTGATTCAATGAAGGCGCGAACACTTACTGATGATCATGCAAATCATTAGGCCAGTATATTAGATTTAAACTGTTTAGGGAGTTTCGAGCCTCCTGTCTAGTTGCATCTAGCTCTATCCCGCATGTCTTTTCTTTATTCTCCAAATTCAATTCCATACAACACGGAACAATATTTGTATTCTGTGTAGGATCGGACCCGGCAAAGTCAGGTTGTCGAAATATATTAAAGAAATATTTTCTATTTTAAGAAGTTTCTCTCATCGGATGTTGTATCTCCTTTATTCTTTTAATACCTATACAATCCTGAGATTTGCTCGCCCCTGATAAATTGACCCCTTAACTTTCCTTGTTTGATTGTCGTCTGCTTTTAGTATTGCAAGTCATATCCCCCTCCCCCGCCCCCCCCCCCCCCCCCCCCAAATTAGAATATTGCCTTGAGTTCAGTTCCCAGTTGAATGAGGTGATATGTATATCATTCATTGCATGGATGGGCTGCAATAATTGAACTCAACCTTTTTGCACGCCTCTTTAACCTATAGCACCAAAAACAAAAATCTTTAAATTAAGGCCTTTCCGCCGACGTATATTTGTGCTGCTGTATTTTCTACAACATTTTCATAAAAGCTGGATCATATCAATTCACCGCTTTAGCATTTCTTCCCCTGGTCCTTTAGTCATCGTGAGATTGAATCTTTTGAAAATCGCTTCGAGGGGTCGATCATTGTTACTTCTCTATTCCATCGTCGTGCATCATATAATCAAGCCTCTGGGTGTGGCACTATATATTTCATTCGAGTACCGTCCTAAAATTATGAAAAACACTCTTTCTTACTGGAAATTCTAATGAATGCTTACGAATGCATCACTAGTCAGTACAACTAAAACTATTGTCATTTATCGGTCTATCATTCGTTTCAGGTCACATATTTATCTATGGATTCTTTGTATACATGTATCAATTGATATGAATATAAGATGTATACTTTCTGTTATGAATTCAAGAGTGTTGGTAATTACAACATTTGCTTTCAGGAAAGTTGAAACAAATAGATTTAGTGGTCAAAACTGTGTAATAAAATTAACCTCTTACCCCCTATCCTATAAATATACTCTACCGTAGCTTCTGTTACTGGGATTTTCAAGTAAGTTCTAATTTTATTTAAGTCATCGTCTTTCTCAAAGAGATGTCTATGACCTAAGGCAATCTAAACACAAAGATCTCATTTTAAGGTATGTAATGACTGGGCGTTTTGACATTCCACCTTGAAGAACCTATCTAACCCTGAAGGAACCTTGTTTTATCCCTTTTCTGAGATAAGACATATTTGATGCTTGATTGCTTCATAGGGCATACTGTCTGAAACTCGGACATCTATCTTAAAATCAACTGGTCATTTTACAACCAAAAAAGCATTGTAAACAAAACACTTATATTTCATCAGAAAATGGACCTTACTTTCAAGTCTGGTAAAAGCGATACTCAGTTAGGACTATTTAATTCTAAACGAGGGACCTGTTCCCTTCATTGACCCTTGAGTAAGGTGTCAGCAAAAAATACTAGAAGTATATTGATCCTATGCACTGACAAAACTGTCAACATTCACTTAACTGAACTATTATTCCTTCGACAAGCCGACTCCCCACGTACACACTTACCTCAATTTGATCTCATGTGTACGTTTCTACATTATTAACCAGTCTTCCTTGTTTACTCTAGATTCTGTGTATTAGGTCGATGAGTCTATGTAATCTGCTACTACGAGAAGTTATTTGAAAATTTCCATGTAAAATCGCCAAATTATTTCATGATGTACCACTGGTAATAAAGGTCCACTGCCTTGAATGTTATCTAGGATGGTTGTGTCTTTGTGCTTTATAAAAATTCTGATTGGTAATATCTAAATGAGGGTAATTAATTATGATGGGTGGATATACTGCTAACCAATTAGGAGTTGTTAGTGTTATAATATAATATTACACAATGGTTGCGTAACAATGATCAAGTTATAACATTTTGTGGTTTCTAGTTAATTCCCATGCCAAAGAACGATAAGTAGAATTTTTCTGTTTTTATTAGTGAGTCTGCCCATTGATTATTTTCTGTCCATGTAGACAAGTTTAATTTCATTTTCATTTAATTGAAGGTGTTTTATTCGAAAAATAAATGTCAATATTGAAGAACGAACACTAAGCAAGTCAAATTAGTTAAAAATGGATAACAAAGTTTATTTTCTGTAAACTATACATCTGACATACACATTATAAAAATAGCCATGGTATTGACGACAATATATTTTATATTACAATAATATAGAAGCAAACAGCATTAACTGGTAAGAGTAGACCTTCATTGTTGACAGTCAATGACAACTTTCCCCGTAGATTTCCGTTCGGCAACGAATTTCATAGCTTCATTTACCTGAAACAGATACATGATAAATAATACTTTCATCAAAAAGCACCGCAATAAGCAATGATAGGTCAAAAGCAGACGATTGTGACGATAAGAGCGGAGCTATTTTTTTACAGTTAAATTCTATGTGGCTACAGGTAGGGAGGTATACTAAAAGATCTAGCTCTCGACTTCAGGATATTAAAGGGGCAATACTTGCCTTATTAAAGCTGCCTTCCCAAGTGTTAATATTGAATGGGTTTTTTAAAATTAACATTCAGATTAGTTCCCAAACACACTCACACACTCATTATCGATCTCTTACTTAATGAAAAGTTCAATAAATGCCTGAATTCAATGGTTATAGAACCAACAAGATTGTGGTCAAGCAAAGTCAAACTATTTCTTTATTTCGGAATTGCCAATAGTTGACACAGGGTGTCGGGTTTATATGGCCTGTAGCCTGTAAGGATGTAGCATGCTCTTCGTAGCATGAAACAGAACCACACTCTTTTGACAAAGTCTGGCAGGGTATTTGTGATCTAAATAAGTGATATTTGATATTTGTATAGGGAACAGCTGGGAGGGCAACTTTAACCGTTAATAATGTTATAACGATACAATTATTATTTCAAGTAACAGTAACATTAAGAATACAACAAACGACGGTGCTCTGTGTCCTTACCTCAGACAGACTGGCTACTTTGCTGATATGGGGCTGGATACGGCCTTCAGCAGTGTACTTGATTACTTCAAAAATAGACTCTAGGAAGACTGCGGGGTTTCTGAAGCTGTAGCTGCCCCAGTAGAGCCCCATCACAGAGCACGATTTCACCAGCAGTAGGTTAGTGGCAACCTTTGGAATGTTACCAGAAGCAAATCCGAGCACTACTATCTTACCCTCAAATGCCACACTAAAGATGAAAACAAAATGATTTTTTCTATAATGAACAAAAGGGTAATGTACATCGGAGCGGAGGTCTTCCACCGAAATGGTTTGACAGTGTTTGGGAGTAGATTAATCAAGTATATCCTTTAAATCAATTAAGACCTGAGAACTTTAGAAAAATAGCCATCAAAATTTCTTTTTCCATTTCCAAATAGGAACACATGAAATTTATTTGCAGATGTGTGTCTCCTTTTTGTACACCTTCATCATTAATTAAACATTTAGAAAATAGTGTAGCAAATAATTAGAACAGTACTGAGTTCAGACTGCTGTAGTGCGGAGAAGTTACAATTTGAAAGGAGGCTTGAAGGAAAAAGATCAAGATAATAAAGATGAAAAGTATATTTGTACTGAGATTATCAATCGCAAAATGGACTAATGTAACTATAATCTTTAAAAAGGTATCAAATTATGTGACCAGCCAATAACATGCTGTTCCTGGCAAAATTGTAGAACCTTTTTATTTGTTTAAAGAATAAAATTAAGATTGAAAATGATGATCAAAATTTGTCCAATAGTAATATCTATTCATTATACTTTCCATGGTGATAAATATAGATTGCGCAGGAAAGTAAAGAAATCCGAGACTTGGATCGTTTACCATTCCAATAATATAAATGATTTGAATCTTTTGATTCAATATCTTTACAACTTACCATCTGGTGCATTGGTCAAATACATCTCCCCCAACAGCATCGATAATTATCTTTGCTCCCTTTCCTCTCGTTAATTCCTTCGTCCTGTCCTTGATACTTTCTGTTCTGTAATCAATGGCAGCGAAAGCTCCCTTTTCCTTCACCAAGGCACATTTCTCTGGCCCTCCACAAGCCCCAATAACCTAAAATATAACCCGATACTTATACTTTATGGGCGAGACATAAGAATTTGTCCATTTGATTTGATTGATTAAATTGATTGATTAATTAATTTGATTGATTAATGCTAAGAAAGCAAAGAAAAAAACATGGTGTTAATCAAATAAATAGGGTCATTCACTTGCCAGTTGCCTGCTTGCAGACAATCGTTTGGACCTTGTGTCCAAGCGGGAGGGGGGGGGGGGCACTATAATAGCAATGCACTTAATTTATTGTTTCTCGGAAAACAGACTCGTGAAATAATTTTGCTTAGTTAAGTGAGCGCTTATGTGGAGGCCGGTATTCAAAATCTGCTTTAGGGTTTGTCAAGTAAAATCCTAAGGATGATTAATTTACAAATGGTTAGAAAATGAATAGGAAGCATTTACCTTGGCGTTAAAGACCTTGGCGGCGAGCTCAACTGCAGCTAGACCCACTGCTCCCGCCGCTGCGGTGACTAGTACTGTGTCACTAGGAAAATAAACGTCCACAATGTTTAAAGCGACACTCTAAAATTACATTTTCCATGATCATAATGGAGAAGGATTTGGGCTCATCACTTTTTATGTTTACCTTATTTGGACAATGGGTGTGAGGTGTCATCAAATATTTCATACACCATAAACTACTGTATCTCTCGTTTACCATCTCATTAACCATCTTATATCATCCAAATTTTAATAAATTATGTATTAGTCTTAGAGAACTTTAGTTACTGTAACCATGTAACGTAATTAAAGCTCAAAAACAAGAATCAGGCACTCAACGGAAGACCTATCTAAACACTTGTTTACTTAGATTGTAAAAAGATCTGCTGCAATAAAGAATTCTTGAATTGAATGAGGTGTTTGGCTTAATTATATGGTGGCAGTGTGAGAAAACAGAAGGTGTCGTGCCTCTTAGGAATAATAATGCACTAAAATTAAGGTTGAATGCGTTGCCCAATTTAATTAGATGGGTGGATATATCAAGTAAAAGACAAGAAGGGTTTCGCATTTTTTGAATAATAATCTATGTCTCACAACTTTGAGGTTTTCAGACAGTAAAAAATAACATTAGCGATAGTGTCACACACTAGGGAAATTTCCTTTTGCCATAAATGTCTTAATATATATGTATAACGGTATTTATAAGATTTCCAGGAAAATGTGCAATCGCCAGATCTACACATTTAGTAAATTATGTTAAAGTATGCTGAAAATAATAATTACTAGGTATATATGAGTATATTCAAAACAACTTTTCGGTTATGTTGAACTGTATTTTGAACATTATTCTTGTCTGGAATTTGGGATTTTTGAGAGGATCGGTGAAGCCCGATTTTACATTTTTTGACGCCCTGACCCATAACATCTAGCCTAATAATTCAGCAACCTACCACCCAGATCTGATGTAAACCTCGAGAGAATTTCTCCACTCGGAGCAAGAACAAGGATTCGAAACTCACCCTTCTTGAATGTTAGCAGTGTGCTTAAGAGCCATGTAAGCTGTTCCATAAGACACCAGCACAGATGCAGCTTTGTCACTCGGAATCCCTTCTGGGAGTTGAATAACAGCCTGGTAGGAAAATGAGAAATATTTGCTGGCATCCACATATAACATATATATATATTCAAAACAGAATAAAAATGAAAATACAATAGCTGATATTCTTTTCATAAATTTGTGAACAAAAAATGTGACGACTTTTACTCACGGTGTTATCCACAATACACTCCTCTGCAAAACCACCCAACTTCTGGGAAATACAGGCAATTTTGTCACCAGGTTTCAGATGATCTACGTCTTCAGATACTTCTAAAATTTCTCCGGCAAATTCCGATCCTTCAAAAAAATAATGAACTAAATTTAGTGGTGTTGGGCCTTTAACTTTCTGATCCGTGAAATGACATATATATTTAAGGTCGTGTGATATCAATCTTTGGCACATATCATGAAAACTAAATGAAAAGTAATCGTGGTGCATACTTACCAGCATTGATATTTAAGTGAACATACAGAATGACAATAATTTGTAAGTATAGTGTTAAACCAGCATTAATATATGTCATTGTAGGCCTTTATCAAAAATACTCTTTAAAATCTCTGACTTGTCACGTTACTTGTCTCTACCTTTTCAATGTATACGAAAATCTGTACAGGTATAGCTCCGGGCTCCAAGCCACCACAAACGTTGGTTGTTGTCTAATGTATTATTTGAATTATTTTCAAGCCAGGGCATCTCATTCCAAACACACTATGTTCAAGATGTCAACACTGTGTATTCTTAGATGAATAAATACAAGCATCTTTTCCAAGACCCTCAAACCATAAACCCACTTAAAAATATATGACTTAATTCTACTAGTTGCAACACTGAGAAAGACATAACTCCGTCACACTTGATATATATACATGCATTTTGTATAATCCCAAATTTAGTAAATCTATATGATATACATCATGTTACAATGTTTGTGTTACTATAGTTTCACCCAGATATTATGTATAATGTATACAGGATATGGACTTTGTGGCTATTTACTATGTATCATTTCAATTCTATTGGTTAATGGTGATTTACGAGTAGGCCTAAGTAGTTGAGGGTTGGAAGAGCAGTGCTATAGGATGGAAAGGTGCGCATACTAAAAAGGGAATGATCTACACTCTATACGCGTTCTGTAGGCAGTAAACATCAAAGCCCTCAACGGTTAACCCTATGGAAAGCCGCTGCCTACAAGACGCGTATAGAGTGTATAGTCGTGTGAATCTGTACTTCCCATAAGTGAGATATAGAATGAAATTGAAGGTATGTGATAGCTGCATGCATGGTGATATCTCGCTATGTGGACTCAGAGTGCTTAAACTTAATTCAAGACACTAATACCGACCTGCCACAAATGGGAGTTGAGGTTTCTCTTGGTATTTGCCTTGCATAAGCAGCAAATCTCCAAAGTTTATAGCAGCATGGTGGACAGCCACTCTTACCTGAATACATCACAAGCCCACATTCTCTTTGTATACTACATAGTAATATTTTATTTCCTATCACGACCAGACATTTATAGTTGAATCATAGGACAGGAAATATGGTTTAATCCATTTGTTAAATATAGAGCTTCCAAGGCAACCATTTTACTTCAAAGAAATTTTTAGTCAGTGCAGAATAAACATGCAGTTAGCGTAAATAACAAGTCTGGTGTATTTGGGGTTTTAAAATCCTTTTGGACCATGTACGTACTGGTACAATGCCTCATTTCTGCAAGATGTCTCAATCTGATGGATCAATACATTATAACGAACAGAGTTCGTCATTCATTTATTGATATTATATTAGTGCTCATTTAAGCATTATTCTTTTTCCACAGTTAGATTTTTTATTCAGAATAATAAGCAACAGTTACACTCTCACAAATTCATGTGATTTTCGTAGTGAGCTGCTGCAATTGTCTTTTACTTAAATTTGCAGAGCAGGGAATTGTTGTTATTAAATACCGTTATTTAATGATTAAATTATTATGGTGCATATTGAAAGCACATCTCTAGTACTCGGTCTACTTTGATAATTAAGTTGCATGGTGCCTTCGTCAATAATAAAGGATATTTAAAAGATGTGGAATTACATAACATGCAATCACAATATTGTATACAATCATAAAATGGATGCTGTTGGTATGCAGGCCTATACATACTTCTCCATCCTTGAGTGTAAGTCGCTTCTGCTGCTCAATTTGGAGTGGTTGTCCTAACTCACGGCAGACGGCAGCTCGGTATGTTGATGAGCTAGAACAGGGCCGTGTAATGACACTAACATGGCTATTGGAGGATACCTTCGCCTTTTGGGCCCTGGAATAGGAAATACCCATTATAATGATGGCACATATTTGACAAATGAAGAGGGATCAAGTTATAAGACAGGACCATGCATTTGTATCCAATAAGCCCAGAGTGTATGTTATTAAACATTTGTAATACATTTAACAGCATAGTAATGGTACAAAGCTATATATCCTCCTTCCCCTTCAAACAGCCTTCAAAAACAAATCTACAATATAGGATCCATCAATGTTATGAGTGGCGATCATTATATATATAAACTATTTCTCCTTTTAAGAGAGTTGAAAACGTACAGCATGTACACGGTAGAAATGAATAATCAGTTTTCATTTGCTGGGGCCATGCAATCTAATGGAAATCTCGAATCAAAGCAGAATTGATTCTCTGAGTATGAATTAATGTTGAAAATTATGCCCACCTAATTGCAGACCGCAGCAGGTATTCAGGAGGGCATTTGAAGGTTAGCCTTCTCACAGAGTTGCTTAACATCTTGCAGGTTCGATCAACGCAACTGAAATCATAGAAATGAAATTAGAGGATGCATACATTACACCATATAGTATTGCTATAGATATATAGGGGGGATGTTATTATTGTCAAGATTGAGATGGTAGCCTATAGTAATGGGAACTTTTTCAGTCATCTTAACACATTTATATACAACGTTTGTGAAACGTTATTTTATGTCGACCTGTTAAAATGGGTACGGTACGTCTTATCTTATTCGTGCTATATAATGTAGGCCTACATACATATACTACCGTACGTACCAGTAATACACTTGTTTCTATTATCCAGTCTATTATATATTTACCACCTACCACAGTTATACAGGCATACCGTATATGTATAAATCTATCCTTAAAAAAAGGTAAATGCCTACCTCTGATTAGGTAAGAGATTGGGTCACAGATTATCAGTGCACGGCATGTAGGTAATACTGAGTTACACTTTGTACCATTATATTTGTATATATAGGCGGGGGATATTGGGAAGGATTGTACTTTAATCTTTATTGGCAACATGCAGCCTCCTATATAAGTGCATGGTATGACAGTGCAAAGGTTTCAAATATAATTACAAAATAAAACCAATTCAATAATTCTTTTATTTGCTGATATTTTTTTTATTTTTTTTACAAATAGTTAATTCGATTCTGAATACTGTAAACAGTTCTCCTGGATAATAAGTTCTTCCTACGAGTGCCTTGATTCTTGTTTTGGACTTATTTTTTTGGTACAAAGTTTCAACAACATACATAACAAGAAATAAATTATAATTTAATTTGTAACAAGAGATAATTAAGATGCTAATTAACATAAATGTTCTTTTTATAGGCCTACAACGAAAGTAAAAATCTAGAAATACACAATTTTAGTCAAAGTAGAACACTGGTGATAACTGGCAGTCATACCGGTAGGTACTAATACATGATATGCAATGCCACTGGCGATAACAATGAGTCAATGTCAATGATGGGTTTGGGTCAGAAATATTGTAGGCCTATTGAGGAAAGGGGAAACTATTTGATCAACGGCGTCACATGAAACCACGTCTAACTACTTAGTACAGGTAGGTCGACTGTTCTGATTCCCCGGGTCTGATTTCCCCCTTTTTAACACAATAATATCCATAATCCTGAGGTGAGGAAGTGGCGGTGCCTCCTGTGACTGTGGACCTCAGGCTCAGAGTAAATTCTGAGACCAAGTTACAAGTAGGCTACAACAGTCAACACAGCCCACACCCACTGCACATGTCTATCAAGACTGGATATTGCTGAAATCTTAGCAGTTCTAAGCTAGAACAACACCTGCAAGACAGGTATGCCGACCTATACATCGCTCACATGACTTAGAAAGCATATAAACAGAACCTACATGGATGATAAGTCACACACTAAAGCTGTATGAGTCACATTGATGGCTGCTCTTGATCCGCTAACTAAACCGGAAACTCCCTCTGACCTTAAAGTAGGTCAAGGCTAAAGCAGTCTAACGTCGTTGTATGTCCAACGTGAGTAAATAATTGTTTTGGCTTTGGATGAATAAAGACTTCATGTTAAATTAGAAAAGAGAAGAAACTCACGTGATATCTGTATTCAAGGCAATATTTACAAAAGATATTGGTCCGCTATCAAAGTACCCAGTCTCAGAAAATAATTTTGAAGAAACGTGTGAAGATCATAAGTTCTCTTGGCCTTGCCCTAGGTTTCTGCGTATTAAAGCTGCGCACCAGCCGATCATTTCCGCTCTAAACTTTGAAAAACTTGGGAGTGAGTACGTTCCATCTCGCGACGGAATAGCACTTTATCTGGGATTTATACCTTCTGCGAGTGTTTTTACTTCAGCGTAACCAATGCAGGAATCGCTGGGATGACATTATGTCCGACGTTGGGCATTTGGTGACGAGATTTCCGGAAACGAAGGGTAAAGATGGACAGGGTGATCGTGCGGTAGCGCCAGGGGCAGAGCAAATGGAGTCATCATCAATCTCAACAGCCACAGGTTAGTGAATCTTAGAATCGATCTAGGGCCCTTATACTGGCTAGCTATTATTACTGTAAACATAGGACCCGATCGCCGGCCCTTCAATGTCGCTGGCTCTTTCAATTTGGTGCTTTCTCCATCGTATTTTCATTTTGAATTTGGCGTGGGATCCACCCCGATTGTGCTGAGTGGTGGGCCCGCGGAGGTGGTGTTGCATGGGCGTTGAGGCTGTCTCCCAGTCTGCTGATTTGACTGATGACCTCAAAAGCCCCGGCCAAGAGCTGGGATTGCTCTTGCTCTTGCTTGCTCTTACTATGGACAGCAGTCAAAGAGACAATTCCCAGGAGCTTGCCCGGGAGCTTGCGTGATCTCACATGCTGACAACACTGCCTGGAAATAGTTTCCCAACCACAACACCTGAAAGCAATGTGCATGCGGAACTACTCACGGTTTCGCCTTTCGGAGACTGATTTTTTATCACGCTTCACGACGAGGAAAAACAGGCCAATATTGATATATTGCCCAAAATGAAGTTGGTAAATCATTTGGCTCGAAATATTGCCGATTTTAACTGGGGAAACGTAAAGCCTAAAGGGTCACTTTCAATTTATTATTTAGTTTCTCGGCCTACAAAGTTCTGCGTTTTGGGGTGGGCGGGGCCCCTATTCTACCCGAGACCTTGTACCCTAGTCCTAGCTATAAGGCCACTGGTATGTGTACATTATGACATGTGGAACATGCACATTGCGGTGCATTAGACTCCAGTTAGAACTAGGGTACGTTATTATGTAGGCCTGTAGCATATAGGTTGGCTAGACTTTTACTTATAAATAGAGCACATCATTTCCTTGTATAAAGCCTAGGCTATTAAAGCTCTAGTTTTCAATCAAAGCTGTCTAACTAGCCAGGTATCCTAGCCCTTCCTTCCATACGTATGATACGGTACCTGGGACCAAAGATACTGAATACGTATCAGTATTTTTGCTGGGACAGTGGAGATGGATACTCAATGCAGTCTACAGTCTAGTGGTACCCAAGTTAATTTGATTTATATATCAAATTATATTGTTATTGAATTTCTTATAACAATAAGTTATATTATTTAATCATGTGATTGTAACCTGGCAATTAGATATGTTATAACCTAATTTTATTCTAGTTGATCTAACTGAGCTGAGCTGCTGTTATCGTGGTCATGGGTATAGAGATGCAGCTGTATTTTCAGCATCCACAATAGTCAATGCCACACTTTGGTATGAAACCGTATCTCCCCACTGGAGCATGGTGGTTAGCCTTATCAGTGTTGGTGGCCTTACTCTATAAACAAACACCATGTTACCCCACAAGACGTGTGTTCCAAGAGGGACTAACATCATTGGTCGTAATCGTATCTGTCACTTGTCGAAAGGTTTACCCGTGACTATCTATGCTTTTACCCGGCCTCTATAAACTGTAGTCTAACTCTTTCTATTCTTTTAAACGTGTATTTGACTGAGATTGTTCTACCGGATATTTGAATCCAAAATATTTAATCCGCGTGGAATAGTTGATTTTAATCTGGCTATCCATCTCCTTTCCTCCTTGTCTCTCCCATTCCTGGCCTCCTGGGCCCCTTCTTTTCCTTAAATGGATTTCTACCTCTTTTCGTAGAAATCGCTCTACCCGTATATTATACTAGTTCGGTTTATCACAGCTTCCCTTAGTCAGACTTTACTGACCCTATACTACGCTAGTACTGCAGTACTGTATAGAGATATCACAGGCTATCTTAGCTTCCCTAGGCCTAGTCAATATGGCCAGCCCTTACTCCCATACTGAGATAGTAAAGATGGATACTCTGTCAATAGCTTCTCCAGTGCTTGCTCAGTATTATTACTATATGTCACGAAAACTGATCTTCATCAAGCTGGTTATCCGGGTGAGATGGTCATGTCTTATCGATTATTGACTAATCGTGCTAAGTATCGGAGTTTCCATGCTTCCCATTCCCCTATAATGTATCTAGTCCGGGTTTAATCTTTGGAAATCTCTTGCGGCGAGAAAGCTGACCATGAAGCTATGATGTTATGCGCGAAAGCTCCCTAATCTATCTTTTAAGGATTAAGCAGCAGCTGATCCTCTAGTTGCAAAGAGCCTCTGGCAACTATTCGCGGGCATATCCCAGCTCTGAAGTTGCTTCATGGGGGTAACTGCATCGCGAAGGACTGCGAAGAAAATTCGCCGCGAATGTTCGGTATAAACTTAATTAAATTATAGACAAATAATTCATTGACTCGTCAAGGAATGATACTGGTTAGTGATTTGTGAAAGTTGATATCGATTGATACTAAAATACTGTTTAACAGTAGTTAGAAACTGAAACTTGCCAGTCTTTCTAATATACATGAGCCTTATCAGCTTATTACAGTATAGAAAGGGGAAGTTATTGGAACTAGATATCAGAGTTGGGAAAATCGCTTGTCCTGTTTGAAAAATGAATATCCTGGGAGTCCTACGGACAACCAGGTTATACCCATCTTTAGTGTGAGTGGACAGCCAAATATTTTGTGAGATTATGTCGGATAACCATATTTTGAAAACAGTTGTTTGAGACGGTTATTTTTAGCTACTTGATAACATATCTACAAGATTTGGAATGTGCCACTTATAAATGGCCATTTTCACCTTTTTCTTTCTATTTATAACGAAATGATTTTAAACAGGTGTACATCACACATGATTAATAATTAGACGATGCGATAGGTCTTGAAAAAAAAGTATATCACACACATGCATAGTCTATTATTGGATGATAACAAGTGGTTCTATGCTACACCCTGGGCGCCCCCAAACTGCAAATTTAGATAGCTATGGCCGATTTGTTAGTCATGCATGTGTGTCTGTGTCATAAATCGATAATTGACTTATATTTTGTTTATCTCAGCAATGCCTTGTTGGCCTAAGGAAGTTTATCTAGAGACGAGAGGAGGTGACATAGTTTCCTTTTGCTTCGGTCCTGCTGCTGTGTGACTTTTTTTTAAAAAAAATTGTGAATATAATTCCTTTGCCCGAATGAGCTGGGGTTTTTTGTCAATGATGAATCGTGTGCATTATATCTTGTTTATTGTTTATTTTCTAATTAAAATCGGCAAAATTGAAACAGGCCCTGGACTGCCCCTGCCCTGTCTGAGTCATGCCCCATCGCATTGGGAGAGCGGCCTAATATCATCTACCAATCCCCGCCCACTTCAAACTGGTGCTATTTCAAATTATCAACCTTTTGGACTTGAATCATCTGCCTTGAATAATTCAAAATGTTATGTATTTTTTTTTTCGATTTATGTTCTCCCTTCTTGCCTCACCATCGCAAATACAATATAACTTCCCTCGCATTATTTCCCTACGTATGCGCTTCATAATGAATGACACGGTTGTAATCTGCCTTCATAGGTTAGATCACAGAACTATATAGTTCTGTGGTTAGGTGAAACCACATTTAACTCACCCCCAAATAGCTATGGTACATTATTGATCACCTTAGTCATCAGCTTCCCACGGAGTATATACACTCGTGTCAGAAAAAAAACCCTGATATGAATCCAGTAATATTGGTATTCCGGCTATCTGCCAAAGTATTGGATAGTGTGCTGTCTGGGTTTACATTCAGTCAGCATTTACTCAATAAGATTGATACTTACTGTATTATATCTCCACCAGCTTCATTCTTATGATGGAGTGTAGTACTGAAGGGGATAACCAAATTGTCCCAGCATAGGAGGCTTGTTCCTAAACAAAATGAATCAGAATACATGGACACTTCAGAAATAGGTAATGATTAGTATTGCATGTACATACATAGATTGTTATACTTCTCGAAATATATTTAAGAATCATACATTAGACCAATAGGATTATCCACCCCCACCCCCACCACCCACACACACTTTGAAGCGATTCGCCAATGAATTTGCTAGATAAATCTATTAATCGATCTACCCTATATATATGTATATCAATTTAATTTCTTAGGTTGAATAAAAAATGTCTATATAATTAGCCTTTAGATGTTGGAAAAAACCTTTATCCCCGAAATCAAAATTATTGATTTTACAAGTATGGGAACGGGAAGAGGAAGCCTTCGTTTCTCCTTGACTCACTGAGACCAAGTCTTTGATCCGGTCGTCTTGCTTTCTCAACCATGAAATGAATGGGGACCTGGGGACAGGGCATATTAAACTTAATGTCACAATAGATCCAGGAAATGACAGCTCACTCTATAAAATCTCTAGGCATTCCACGTTAAAGCGGCTTAACTGCAATTTATAAATCTCCCCAAGTTTTTCTATCACATCTGAAGGATTATTTCATTTGATAACCATTATTGTTTAGTTCAGAGTGAGATACATGTACGGATACCGTTTGTGTTCTTGTTTTGGTTATTAGTTCGCCGTTTCCCCTCAAGCTCATGAATCCTACAAGCCTACCTATTCGTTCATCTCATATACGGTAGCATGAAACTTGACGGAGGACTGACTTTCATAGATACACACTAACTATATAGTTAAATGGGATGATCTAAACTAAAGTGATACGTAAAGTGATACGTAATTAATAACCATTACTCGATATTACATTTAATAATCGATGTCCATATCCTACACTACCATATTACTGAGGCGTGTGGAATTTTCTCAGCTGGTAGCAGGGTGTCACGAAAAAAATTAAATAAATACAAAAAACTTGTGGTAGCGGGTGTCAGGTAATCTAGTTGTCATGCTACTACTAGTACTAGGTCATCCTATCATGTCAGTCATAACTTAACTACAATGCACATGATTAGTCACCAGAATCAATTGTACTCAATGACGTCCTTGGGGCTAAGAGGGAAGTTCCTTCCGTCAAATTTGGGTTTGTTGTATCATAGATCTACGGGTTGAATGTTGGGTGGTGTGGGTGTCGGAAGGCGGAACCAGTGAGGTGCCAGTGTGGTGGTTATTATAACAATATACACTACATGCATACATGTATACATCGATCATATCCTTGACGTCTGGTCATCACCCATGGAGGGATGAATCCCCATCGTATGTATGGTTAATGTTTGGGTATTGTATTTGAACTTGGTGTCTATTAAGCTTCCGCGCTGGTATTCTAGGTATATGAGGTATTATTCTAGGTCGGATGTTTGTTTGTTATTGTTGTCATTGCGTGGGAAATGGCGAAGAACTGAAGCCAAGAATAATCGGTTGTTTCTGTCATGGATGTTTAATCACACTGTAATTCTGGGATGCTGTGTAACGGTCAGGCATCGGCCAGCAGTGGTCAATGACCTGGATGGTCGACAATCTGCTCGTTACCGGGCAAAGGCTCCCCTCACCCCATTATGTCTAAGTAACCCATGGCCAATTAATATGGTACGATTATTCTTTGAAATAAAAAGTAATATTGAATAATAAAAACAAATATAATGGGGAACATATATATATTTTATAGCGTTTCGTTATTTCAGATCAGTATTCTACTTTTGTTTGTAAATTTGTAATTAAAGCTTTTCAAAATCAGCTGGATTCATTTGATAAAGAAGCTCCCAGACCTATTAATTTGTACTAGTATCAAACTTCCCGTGTTTGGTATTGATTAGAGGGTGTGTTGGAATGGTGTTACTGTGTAATCCATATATATATAATGCCTGAAGTCAGATAATCTCGCTAATCATTTCTTCTTTTTTCATCTTATCTGATATGGTTTCATTGTTGGAATTGTCTCTGGCCTCCCTTATTAGATGCATGGAATTTAATCAATATTCTCTGCTCGATATCAATGTACAATTTAGAGTCCGACTTTGTGTTACCTTACACTTAGTTACCGCCTGTTAAATGAATAAAATGAAATCATAATTTTAATCAGGCGATTTATCGGATTAGTCATCTTTAACAATCCTCACTACTAACTTATTTAGCAGAGACTTACAATTTCATTTCTATCTTTTGACCTGATGTAAAAGAAAGGTTAAAAAACCTCCCTATCAAAAGAAATACTCCGATCTCGCAGTATCAATTAATACTCGCAGTTCATTAAAATAAATATAACAGTTCCTTTTGCAAAAATATCATGTCAAGGCTCACCTATGCATCAAAATCACGAGATCTTTTTGTTCCCTCGTACTGTATCGACCTATGGGATTCCTCGCTCCAAATAAAAAGTGGACTAAGCATAAGGTATGTGCTGGTCCGTCTTCTTGGTATATAAATAGAAGACCATGCCGTCTTGTGATACATTTTCCCAAGGATGTGGACTCCAAAAACCACCATAAGCGACTGATCTCATCCATGGTGCCACTGCCTGTACGCATTCCTCGTATGCCAATTCAGAGAAATAACTTTGATACTGAAATTGTATTTTCACACCCTAACCGCACTCCTATGGATTTCTGATATCGAACTCCGATATGGTTGATCATTTGAATTCGAAGAAATGAGTAGTTAAAACAATGAAATCAAGTTACAATCTTACCTTAACAAAGAAAATCCATGACACAAGTGGTTTACTTAAAATAAATATTATTAATTAGATTTAATTCACAAACCTTTTGCGTTCTGTGTTTAATGTGGAGTCTTAAGTACTACTCTTGCAGATCGTAATACAACTTCTGGTGTTATGTGGCAATATAAGTCCATATTTGTTATTAGATCACACGGTATCATGTTTATTTACTTTAGCCGCATCATACACCAAACATGAAACCAACGAGTATGAACCTTATACTCATTGGTAAAACTAAACCTGAATGAAAAGAAAACTGAAGTTAAAGTTTTCCCCAAATTTGAAATATATATATTTATAGGATGATCGTGACGAAAAATATATATATAGTCAGTGACAATGTAAACTGTTAAAATGACCCCAGGAAGATAGAATGAATGACTTTTTATAACGACGCAGATTACTAGCTCGTCATATGGGTATTCTTTTCATTTTTTCATGGCGGGAGGTGGGGTGGGTGGGGGGAGTGTAGGGGAGGGGGGCGACATAAGATCTGGTTCCCTGGTTCCTCACTCTTCCACTTGTTTGAGCTGACTTATTCGACACACACGCCCGTAGGACTTGTACGGTCTTTTGACTTGCGCTTATAATTAAAGACAAAGGATTCTGATTAACTACTTTGTGAATTCGGAGGATCAGAATGTTCACTGGTGTACTAGCGGTCGAAGACAGACCTCAGGAAATATATTCATACGATTTTTGAAAAAGTCTACACTATTTTTAGGATTCTGAGGAAACGTGTGTGAATGATGACATTGCTATCCCACAAAAAGATTAAATACAAACACAATATGTTCATTCCTGGAGATATTCCCGCGGGATGTACTTCTTTGGAGACGCTCAAGCCCTCAAGGGTCAAATCCATGGTTGCAATTTGGAGTGCAAATTGTAGGCACTATTCTCTTTAAATATGTATTTCTGTACATAGCCAGTTCATTTTGGTACCCATTGGCAAATCGAATATATATTTCTTATTCATATCAGATGGATATAATCCGTTAGTTTATGAATCTTGATTAGACTGATAATTTAATAATTACATTGATTGATTGGGGCTCATTACATTTGTATTGCTTGCTTTTAATTGTTTTAATACAAACCGAGCATAGTATATATTGCGATTGCGATGAACACTAAAGTCTACCCTATTTAAATCACATCAAAGCTGTCATAGTCCTGTTTATATAACTGGGCTGTTTAATGCTAGTGAAACACAACCACCATCAAGGAGAGTTTCTCTAAAAGCCGAGTAGTGGGACATTCTGTGTTATGTTTACCACCCACGTGTATCCCCATAATAGTTAATACCGTTACCTATAAATATATAAACCTATCCATGGTATAGCATACCACTTAATGTGGTGCTTTGTCTGGCTAAATCTGGACTGTGTGCCTTAATTAACTGCTTTCTGATAAACTAATTTACCAACTGGTAATCTTGTTTATAGCTAGATCGGGATAGAGAGAGGGAATCCCTCAATCATGCTCACCTGTTAGTTAATCCTGTTTGTTATGATGCAGATTAAGGAGGCACCCTCAATCCCTGGTTAATCCCATTCTGTGTTCATTGCATACCTCGTACTTATGGATTGTTACTTTCAGGGAAAAGTCTTATTAAGGCCATTTCCCCGTAGCTTATAATGGGAAGGAACCACATCATTGAACTCCATATTTTTGTGTGTAACTTTCCTATTGTTTTTTATTGCGATTATTCATTATGCTCTACTGTTACGAAATTACATCTTTCAACTATCTCAATCATTCATTTCATATCGCTATCATCCATCTGTATATTAGCTTTAGTTATTCATAATTTATAGTAGGAATGAGACCTGTAAAAGGGAGAAGTCTTGTGTTAACTTATCGGTACAATAAATATATTAATCTAGTATAATGATAAAAAATAATAAAGTTATATTAATTGTCTATTCTAGAACCTTGCTGTGTATCTAGATCCTATATATTGTGATATTCTACTACTGCTTCCTCCAGGTTCAAGCTTAGACTGTTAGTCATGAATGCACAAGCTTCAGGTTTCTTTGTAAATGAACGTATAATTTGATGAATAGGTGTTGGTTTAAAGTCTGGTTGTACCGTGGCATTGATCCCCACGCCTCTCTAATGTATAAGTTTATTGCAAACCATTAGAATCTAACCATTACTTAACTATGTTGGTTAAAATGTCTTACTTCTCCAGTTAAATTTAAAGGCAAATGTTGCTTATTTTCATCTTTTATTTCTCCAAAATTATTGCGGTGTGTGTAGGGGGGGGGGGGGCTAATCACACCACCCACAACTCCCCTTTTATACATTGTGTCTATATCAATCAGCGTCAATGTAGTGGCCCATGTGGAATGATGTGCACTATATTATTGGGTCATAACGACTCGGACATAATATTGCCCAGTTGGCGCAGTCATTCCACTATGTTTGAGATTGTGTTATTGCCTGGACCGATTCCAGGTAACCAGCCACTCATTGTGTCTCCCCTGTTAAATTACTAATGGCTGATGATATGATTTCAAACAATTTATTTATATTGAAATCCTGGTGGCTGGTTATAATAGCCCACGTGCAAGCTTGTACCTGAACATGTGCTTACCTCATTGCCCTTCAATGTTAGTTTGTAGTTTGGTCTCTCTGCACTGTGATTATGACATTAGCAAGACTGTTACACATGCTTTCATGACCTCATCTAGTTAACAGGTATCGTGGATGGTTGTCCTAGCAGCCCTGTTGTAAATAATTGAGGCGTTCTTATCATAAAAAATAAAAGCCATGTATACTTCTAGACATATAGGTTAAACTGTACGCCAAATAACTAGTGCACATCATCATGTCTGTTCACCCCAAATGCATTTGTCCCAGTGTATTAAGTATTTCATTCCCTGAGCTTGGTGCAGCCGGCCTATTCATTATTCCCCATGTCTGTCATACTTTGCTGATGTCCTTGAAGACCTGCATATAATTATTATTTGTAACTATTCTTGAATGTTAAGAATATATGGGAAATAAGCTTTAAAAAGTCAACCTAATTTCAATGTGAATATGAGTTATCGTTTATAACATAATATATTGTATTGTTTTTCATTCTATATAGGTAGCGTTATGATAGGCAACTCGTGTTGTTACTGGGGTAAATCAGTACATTTCTCTAGGATTATAAATTAATGTGGCAGACATTTTGTGTGTATTCCACACAGGTTATTTATAGCATCATACAGCTGGCCAGTTTATTATCACTTAACATTTTCATCTGCGTCACATACGCGTACTTGTAATATCTTTAATCAAAATAGTTAGTTGGTTGTGATTCACTAAAGATATATTCAAATATAGCTATGCATACACATACACATATATATGAATTCATACAAATTGCTAAATAAATGCCCATCGTGACGTCAGATGTATGATCTGGGATCCCTACTGTTTGTGGCCTGATAATGGGGTACAATACTCAGTACATTATAAATATGTTTCTCATGGTAGTGGGTGTATTCCATGTGTCTATCATGTGAAGTAACATTTATATTTGGCTCTTGCTCGTCCACGTATTTATATATCCAATGATTTATATTCCTGCTCCCATTGTTGTGGTATGAATTTAACTTGCGCAATATTTGGCATTGGGTTCAGGCCTGTTACTTGCTCTTAGCTCGGATTGTATTTATATACGGTTACGGTAGCAGTAAGGGCAAGCAGAAGGTGTGTCAGCTTGTTCAAATAAAAAATGTAATTCATATGGGCCATGGTGCCAAAATATAAACATTTGTAGTTTACACATATATAAAGGCAAATATAATAAGATTAGGTTAAGTTCAAATACATAATCAGGGAGGTATTCTAGCACACGTTCCCATCTTCCATTCAACATTTTTTTATCTTTTTCTTTTCTTTTTTTTTCTTTTTTCCCCCCCAAAAATGCCATGCAAATATTAAATTAAACAAATATAAGGGCTACCGCACTAATAGAGGTACCACAGCAAAATCATTTACGAAAACAATATATTTACAAATTCCCTCTAGAATTAATCAAATATTCCCAAGACTTGAAAATATGCTTGAACGCCCGATTGCGTATCTCAAAGGCCGGACCCATATATATGTACGCAATAAGCCATTGTAAACTCGATCTCTGCCAAACCATGTAATGATTGATGTATATAACCACTGGGTCCCCATTTTACCGGATTATTAGGTTAGGTGTTCAAGGTGTATAATGGATGATATCATCCTGCACTTATTTATTAATTTCTGAGTAAAATATTTTACGGTTGAGAATTTTAATCAAAATATGTCCATTTTATATATTTAACCCGTCGATTGAAACCTACTTTATACAATTCTTTTTTACTTTCCCGTTACACAAACAGTTATTTTGAAATAAAGATTTCTGATGACGTTCTGGTAACAACTATGAAAATTAATATGTATTAATGCAACTCCCTGTATAATACTGTGCACTAGAAAAAGGAAAGCCCTTCCGCCCCATCCGCTCCCCCCAAAGAACTAACAAATGTCTGGCATTGAATTATTGATACTGTATAATTTGGCAAATGGTTATAAATATATGCGTGAGAAGTTGACAGATTGGTAAAACATGCTTCTGAATAATATCCCATTATTCTAGCCTTTGTAACAGTAGTTCTGATTTCTAGAATTGAATTGAATTGAATTAATATTGTTCATTAGATGTAAAGTTTGTGGGCGAAACCTTCACGTACCCACAATCTATCTGGGTCACCGTGGTTTGTTCTGACTTCTCTAAGTACACTCACTTAATGGGTTAATTATATGCAAATAGGGGTTTGTCCTGGCTAACTGACAGGCTCATACAGGTCCGTTCACCTACATATATATTAGATATATCTATGCTGGCAAGATATCTTGGTATCTAATTAGTTAATGTAACATTATTTATTTTCAAATAAAAGTATTTTCAAATAAAAAAATGTTTAGTTTTAGCCAGTATCACCAGCCCTTCCTTCCTACCTGGGACAGTAGAAATGGATACTCTGTCGTCTATTGTAGTTCCATCCTTTACTAGATATAATATTATGCGCAATCATGTTTTTTCTTATGTTATATGTTGACCTTTTTGCGTTCACGTTGTTTCTTGTTTTATAATCAGTTTGATATAAATACATCATTCATGCTCATTGGAATATATATGTGCCCGGAGGCACGTACGTTTCTCAATATTATAAATAGGAATAGGAAGTCATATATGGGGAGATCCAGGTATTGAGTTTCTTTCTATTTCTTTCTGTTTCATTTTCTAGTTATTAGGTTGCGCATTGGAGATATAGTTTCATACTTTTATCACGATAGGTCATTTGCAGGGAGGTTAACCCTTATCATCCATCCCTATGGAGGAGAATGTAGAAGCATCAGTAACCATCAACTGGTACTGCCTAATCTGGATTCATTAGAAGCGTGATGCTATATGATGGTATAGTAGCGACTTCCTATTAGACCTTTACTATACAGTATTCTGCTGTAAAGGGAAAGCTACCACTGCGTCATGCCCTGAACAAATATAATGCAGAATTCCATAATGCAGACATATAGATACCTAAATATCATGCATGACCTATTATGAACACGCTTATTAACTTGCTTTTAAGTTTCATTATAATCAGTTTCTTTGACTGAGCACTGCAGCTCTTGACAAATAATCATGTCTTGCTGTATAACTATGTTGAATAACAATGATAAAAAGATTGATAGGAAGTACTAGCGGGGAGGAGTGGTGCAGTGGGCAAGGGTGCTGGCCTTCAACGAGGGTTGTGGGTTCAAACCCAGCTGTGGGCACTATTTCTCCTCCACCTTTTAGTCCTTGTTGACTGGCTTATAAATAATCAAAGACTGGATTTGTGTATTGTTGTCTATGGCTGTGCCACGATGCACGTTAAAGATCCATTGCTAATATTTTGATATCCTTAGCCTTTTCCCTCTCAGCAATAGATCATAGATGGTAGTATACAGGAGGGTTGTTTTTGTTTTGTTTTTTATTTCATTATGGCCAAAAAAAATTACATCTATTTCAAAATTTTAAAAATCGCTTCAAATGAAAAAAAAAACCCTAGAAGACCAACTATTGGAACTGAAATAAACAGTCTGATAAAATATACTAGAGCAACAACTAGCTCTTGATTGGGATATTCTACGAGAGGAGCTGTGTATGCTGTACTCATTCCAGTGACACCTTTGGCCATTTAGCTCGGTATTCTAAAAATAGACATCATTTCCCTTTGACTGGTGGAGCTTCTCTGTCAATGTCTCTTATCAATACTGGAAAACTGTGCTTCCTGGCTTTCATCCCCTCAGACCATTCCATAAAATTTACACCCCTCCAAATGGGAGCATAAAAGATAGAGAAACATGTTCCAATGTTAACAGAAAAAGAGCATGAACATGCCGGCAAGGCCTCTTTACTATTCTTAACGTTTAAAAACAAAAACATGAATTCTATAGAATGCATTAATTAACCATTAAATAGCCGCTTCACACAGGGAGGTAAAACTGTATCGAGCCAACCAGACATTTCCTATGCTCCTGCTTAAGGCAACAAATTAAAATGTAAATCGGGCATGGCAACGTATCTAAATGCAAATCATGTGTGCCCTTCTAGAATTCAACTGTAAAATAGCAAAAAGCGATTGAACACCACAGCACTGTTCTATCGATCAAATATTCAGAACAAATACAGACAGATGTGGCTTTGGTTTGCACATGTGTACGTTGGAATCCTATGGGTTTGGATTTGGAAGTTGAACTGATTTGAGAGCACTCAAAAGAGAAACCTGTGCTCTGTTTATATTGGGTTATAGTTAGTAGGGCAATGACTGTTGACCCTAAGAGTACCTGGATGGCATAAACCTGGTTCTTGCTCAGTCTGAGTCACTAGTGTAAACCTTTACCTACTATGTTTTAAAAGGAGAACTACCAACTGTTCAGATTTTCTTATAGTTGAATTCGTGGGTTGATTCGAGTGATGAACAAACATAGGAAAATTCATTTTTTTGTTTTTATTCGACCTCCTGCCTACAGTTTCGGACTCCACAGGGTCCTTCTTAAGGGCTGGTCAAGGGCATGAATTCACCTACTATGTGGGCGTGTATGTGGCTCAGATTAATTTCTTTGAGTAAAATTAAGCCCCAATATATTTTTCCTACATTCCCTTACACCAGCTTCATGTTCATATAAAAGTAGAAAACTGATGTCCATATGTCATCTAAGATTTGTTTCGTCTTGGTTTTGGTAGAAGAGGGTGAAGTATTAATTTCATGTGCAGTAATATGTATGTGTAATTGATTTGTTGAATGTGTTAAATTGAATTTTGTTTCCCTCATTTTTGCACCGATCAAAGATGTGAAAATTACACGGTCAAAGTCTTCTTTCATTATCATAGTTTTAGGTGTATTTTTGATGAATTTTATAATAGAGTATCCCCTTTCCTTCTCATTCTCATTGAATATACACTCTCTCTCTCTCTCTCTCTCTCTCTCTCTCTCTCTCTCTCTCTCTCTCTCTCTCTCTCTCTCTCTCTCTCTCTTTCTCTCTCTCTCTCTCTCTCTCTCTCTCTTCTCTCTCTCTCTCTCTCTCTCTCTCTCTCTCTCTCTCTCTCTCCCCCCTCTCTCCTCTCTCTCGCTCTCCCCTTCCACCCATCCACCCCGAGTCCCTCTGCGGTCATAATATCGCTCTACTGACACAGTGGGCGCTTAGCAGCTGATGCGATGATCTGTCTATGGAGTGTGAGACTCCTGGGAATCCTATATTATTCCGTCTAACATTGCACCCTGAATAACAAGTGCAACATATTCCGCGTGATATCATTCTCTAATACTGCAAGATCGCACCATAGGAAGTCCTTCAAATATATCATGTGCTATATTCTACCCTCTGTTTGTGTGTGTAGTACACGCTTGTATTCATTTTTTAAACTTAGTTCGCGTTTTGCTTCAAGCAACTTCTCTTGACTACTCAGGGAAGACATTTAGCGTTATTTGTCAAATTTGTCATTCCCCATTTACTTAGTCATCATTTCGCCTAATTATACTTCCCGTGAAATCGTCTTCACTTCCTATGGTATAGCTACGATACACAAATAAGGGATATCATGAGTTGTGTAGAATGGAATATTCTTTTTAAAAAAATTGACTGAAGGAAATGTGGGATTATGTTACGACTTGGTGGATATCCTATATCACACGATATTTGATGAACATGCCATGGAACAATGGCGCAAAAAATAACTCAAAAATTGGCCATTGCTATGGAGTGCCTTCTACAATTACTTGTACAGTGTTCCATTATCCACTGTAGTCCCACCACTAAAATAGTTATGTAAATAAAGATACACAGATACAAACATGTCTGCTACAGCTTCCTGGCAAGGGGAATCCCACGCTGCTATTATTGATGATCGTCTCGGTGTCTATGCCATCAGCCCTACAATTGTTAAAATACTGTAAAAATATGGTGGACATGTTTAAGATTGCAATTCGAAAGTGAATGCTTCTTCAGCTCTTTCGCCATCTTTCTTCATTTTTCTTCACAATGTTATCTTCCCTGGGAGGGTTCTATACCATGATAACAATGATACAAAATGATTATTTATTTTAAAACTTTCATAGCATAACGATACGTTGTTTTTATTCTTATACGGATATTATGATAATATTAATACACAATATTTAGACAAACTTTCGTAATAACAATAACTCGTGTGGATTCATCCTGGTCCAAATCGTTTAGTCCAAGAAAGGGAGGTAGTAAATCTCGCCATAATTTCTCGTTTGCAAAAAAAAATTGGGATAATGTAACAGATTTTGAACCAGTCATTTTTAGTTTGTCACTTTCTTGAACTTAAAGTCTTAGTTATTGATTGTAGTTTTATATTGGTGTTGATTCCAAACCCACGGCAGTGGCAGTCGCAATGGCAGTGCTTTCCAATCTTTTTTGGCACTACAAAGGCGGTCCATGATAATTGATCTTTCTTCCACCTTCTTACATCCATTATTCTGTATATACACTTCTGCTTCTAATTATGTGGCCAATATTCTCTTAGCAGTCCGCTCTGCCCTGAATGGAGCTTGTAAGTGTCCTACAAACATAATCGAAATAATTGTACCTTATAGAGCTATTGATATTAGATAGCTGATCAAATCTAACCCTTTCTTACCAATTCTATTTCCACAGGCCCCTCCACTGCTCCTGCTGGGGCAACTGGTGCTCCGATGGCGCCACCTGGTAGCAAAGGCGCGAGGCTTCCAAAGCCAGCGCCCCCTGGAAGGAAGCCAACCAAGCCGCCCCCTGGTGTGGCGATGAGGAAACAGCGGCCAGAGGAGAAACCACAGCAGCAGCAGAAGGAGGCGCCATCAAATATACGGAGGCAGAACTCGACTTCTTTCACTACTGAGGATCTGGACCTATTCCAACGTGAGTAACATGGATGCTTCCTTAATATCAGTACAACTTAAGACCACGTATTTCTATTAAATTCTTACCCCCAAATGACGTCTAATTCTAGGTTAATTCCTTTCCTCAGAAATGTCTGAACAGTCAAGAGAAGTTTCCATATGTGTGGAGGGTAGACACAGAAGTTGTGTTATTGTGAAGTATCGCATGTGATTAGATAGGAGATGATGAGGTCCTTGGGGTCAGTCAGCGTGTTTCCTGGTTTAGCACGCATCTCTTTTCTCTTTCTTAGCCTCACGAGGCAGAAAACCCAATGAACAATTAATAATAGGTTGTCATAGCAAAGTAGCTGGTAATATTGTACCTTGACTCTGGAACTATACAATCAATGGCACGACGTGCAACAAGATAGCAGAATCCGAGTCCATGGTCAAATGAATGTACCGATATTACTACAATTGCATTCTAATCTGGTGATAAGTGGACTGGGCTAGTCAATGTACTGAACACAAGCCCCCCAACTTACATATCGTTCGATATCAAGACAATTTTGCTCATATAGCGAACATAATTTTGAACCCTGCCATAGAATGTCCCAGAAATGAGGCATCGTTACAAGACAAAAGATAACACTAGACCTCCTCCCCCCGGTCATACATAACTGGTCTAGAGTACAGGAGCAATGATTGGCCCAGTGTAAGCTGGACAAACACCAACAAATAATTGATACTGTTGATGAGCACATAGGACGGAGGCAGTGGTTAGATAGCCACTAGAATATAAAGCTTTAGTTCGCACATCATCATGTGCACCCTTCCACCTCGAGCTTCTATAGTCAGTAGCCCGCACTCTTGTGTCAAGTATCATGGACTCAAATTATAGACTATTCAAGATGACATGCGTCCCAGTGTGCTTCCTTTGATATTCTGTATGATATTATCATAGCTCTGCCTCATTTTTGTTGCACTGACCAGGGAGGGAGAATATGGAGTATGTTGTTGTTTTTCGATTATTTACCCCCGCCCTGCTTTCCCAGAAAAACTTTTACCTCGTCGACAAAAATGGCCTATCCTATTTTTATTTATTTATTGAAAAAAGAAACTAATTAAACCAGGAACACAAGCCTTCGTTCCCAAACAGAAAAAACGTATAATGTGCAGTGAGAAGAGCCCTTGTTTAGAAAATAGTATTACAATATAGGCATTTTTCAGTTCCTGAAAGGTGTTTTCCTAAAAATCGAAAATTAAAAAGTTACTTTTGGGCCCTGTCAGACGTGACTCCACGGGTGCGATACATGACATGCAGGTGACAAGAAAACTTGAGACATTTGTGTAACATTTGTTTCAAATTCATATCGCATGCTATGCTGCGACAACTCTGAAAGGTTTCAGAATTGTAGCATTACATTTTTGTTCCGTGTCATGTCGCACCAGTGAAGTGTCTTCTCTTTAGATAAACAGTGAGAAGAAAATACTTTGAAATGAAAGGAATTTACTTTCGTGAAATTGGCGATTTAATCTTGGCCATTTTTATCTATTTTTTTTAAACAGTGCCCCTGATCCTACCCTTTTTATTGGGCTGCACATCATGTTATAATTTCTAGTAGGGTCAAATCGTAGCATTGACAAAATGAAACCACTCCGGTCCTTCCAAATTTATAATGGTTTTCTCCTCTATTCACACTTGCATGCTGCATCAATGGTATGCCCTGCATAATCTACCAAATGCCATTCTTCTACATCCTCTTTGTGGATCAGACCATCTTGGATGGACTATAGTTGTCTATACAGGCGAGCATCAAATAGGGCGATCTTCCATACGTATTGATAACATGGGCACACTGTTATCTATTTTGTACAGATAGATTCTGTTTGTTTCACCAATTCTGCCGATCATCATATTTATAGCTGTCTCATTGACAGTGTTTTCACGTGTACTACTAAAGCCCTGCTACAAGTCTGTCATCATTTGCCAGTGTTCAGCTATTCATACATGATATTGTACTTGAATCTTTCGTTAGCTACATTTTCTAAATATATATGCAATTTATTTTAGAAGTGTCAAATCGTTGTGTCAATGTTGTCATGTTCTTTTTTTATTAATTTTCTGCAAGAAAAAACAAAATACTCCATTCAAAGATTTACTGGCAAACTTTAAATGATAGGGCCATTCATTTTACCATTTATCAGATACATACAGACAGAACCCCTATTCTATTCCTATGTGACTGATGACTTTTGACAGAGGGCGATTGGAGGGTCAAGGCACTGATAGGGTTAGTGAAACAAGCTCCTGTTAGATTGGTGGGTGTATTAGTTGGCAGAACGCTCTGAGTTGGATGCTACCACAAGCGACCCTCATTAATAGAGAAAAACTGGTATAAAGGTCATGGGAATCATTATTTTCCATCGGCTTATTTACAAAGAAATGATATTTCGTTTTACTTTGTTTCATGAGAAGGTGATAAACCGATTGCTTAGCTTATAAGTATAACGAAATTTCAGGATATGGCGGAAGACTGGGTTATACCCGAGCCATAAAATAACATCTGGTGCCAGCCCATTCTCCTAAGAAAAATGTATAAAATGGGAAAAAAAGAAAATATAGTGATATTAAAAAAAGTGAAGAGAGAAATGTGATATAGGAACATTGGCAAAATGCAAGGACCATAATTACTGAAAATGTATATAATTATATACCGTTCAAAATTGAAACTATGGAATCCCATGTGCTCGCAGTATATTCTCCCCATTCATTATCTTATGAGATAGCCGATATATTTGTTTCTTAGATTTTTTACTCATTCATCTCTCAATAAGAAATGATGAGCATGGTGGCATTAATGATGATAAAACCACCTCTGAATATATAGGCTTCTTTAAAAAAATATGATACAGTGAACTAGAACTTCTTTCTTTATTTCGTTTTATCGTCGTTGAGTGTATTAGAACGAATAAGCTGATGAATATTTGTTATATATATATCCTGCCTGAATAAAAATATTTCAAACAAAATAAACATATCGAAACCTAGAAACAAGGTCATGTTAGTTTTTTCCGTCTGGAGTATTGGGTGTACCAAAGGCCGTCTATGAACTTCCCCTTGCATTTCCATGTCTGCAGAAACATTCAATGAAGTCCATATGCAGCGTACAAACCCCTATGATTTATTTTTCATTTACATTTAGCAATTAATTTACCTTCTATCCAACAAACATGAATGTATTCAATCTTCATTTAAAACATATATTGACATGATTTATTAGCATTTCATGGATTTTTCATACGAAAGTATTATATAAATATGAGAATGCACGTAAGGATTTAGACATTTGTTTAACCACAGGAGCTAAGGTTCGAGCCCAAAGGAAAAGGATAACTTCAACTGCTGGACCTATTCGTGGTTTGTAACTTGAATGATTCGCCAAGAGGGATAAAAAGCATCTTGATCTTGGAAAACCCTAAACAAACGCAATCATCCAACATTGTTTTTAAGTTTATGAAACTATGCTTGACTTCTTGATTTGCACGCCGGTTTTTACTGTTCATCGCATCATAACTATATATGCCTTTTTTATGATGGATTATAGGTCTTTTTAATATTGTTATTTGTTCTTAGCTTTCGTTTTGCAAAAAGATTAATTGAGCATTTAATCATTTGAACCAGCGCTGGTCAAACGATGGAAAGTCCCCAAACACCACGAGGCAATGTATGTATGTTAACATGCTCAACATGAACAAAATATGCATGGAAATTTGCATATCCCATGTTTACATCACACGTTCCTATTCCTCAATTGAGCCACCCTCCCCCTTATCAGTTTTTATTTTTTAAGATGATGTTATGTTAACTCCCTGTTTTGCTGTTTTGTTATGTTCCTTGATTATATTGTTTCATTCAGCGTTGTGAATATTTTAGTTAGCTCGGAGAATTTTTTACGTAATAACTCCTTACTCTACCCTATATATTCAGCCGAATATTTGAATTTTAACCCATGCAATTTCCCTAGGATGAACCGAGTTTATATTCTAATCATGGGAATCAGTTTTAATACAAAACAAATTACTTTTTAACTTTAATTAAACAAATTACTTTTTAACTTTAATCAAACAAATTACTTTTTAACTTAAATTGACTATAAATGCTTAATAAAAAATATATTTTGTTGCCTCCATGCTAAATATATCTAAAATCAAAGTCAAATATCTTTTGACCGCTTATGTTGTGGATGGTGACTATTACGATAAAGCCGAGAACACACTCAACCAACCTAGCGACGGAATTCACATTCAATTGACAATCGGTCAGAAACCTGTTCAGTGCGAGCCATTTATCGGATCAGTTGTCCATTGATCTACTCGTTTCTATTCCCAAATCCGTTGCTTGGTCGGTCCAGTGTGTTACCAGCTTTAGTCGGCTTGCAGTCTAGGGACTGCTTTTTCGAAAGAATCAGTAAACTACAGTTTTCTGATACTACAGTTTTCTGATGCTTTCACATTTACAGAAAAGGACCCTTTCGGTCAGTATAACTAAGAAATTTGGAGAGAATACCGTCACCATCTAATATGACACATACTCAGAAAAAGTCCAGTTAGGTGGTGTACATTCACCAGTGTGATATGTTTCCACTTTGATATATTCTTTTATATTAATCAAACTGTAGCGTGTATATAACAGTTGTGATTAGCTTTGAAAATATAACTCTTAATTACATTCACTGATTCTGTGTGTATAGTTTAGTTCATTATTAATCTAGTTTCCAAGTACTCCTTCCCGAATCGGGGCTAACAAAACTATCCAACTGACTTGTGATCACAGTTTTCTAAGCTGATACCTGTGTGATTATCTTCTTATAGCACAAATAGTCATGTGTCATATTAATGTAACGATGAAATTAAGTTGAAGTACATTGGAAATGTCCTTCCAAAAATTCTGTTAACAACATTAGGTTATCTGTGGATTTAACCAATATCTAAAACTAAACCCAACTCATATTGTAAATGTAAATGTAAATGCATATACTTGTTGTCTATTTATGCTAATTTATTACAATACTCTGCATGTATGCACACATTCAATCATTCAAAGTATTCCAGTTACAAGCCAAGCACGATGCAGTAAAACACCACAAAATCATGCATTGGACTTTACACAATTTACAAATCTGTATTGTCATGAAACACCTGTAATAATTGCGCTTGTCTGTGAAAAAATAATCCTCCCTTGAATATAGCAAACAGGTAAAAAAAACTAACGTGATGTGAAATATTTTTTAGGGCCCCGACATCTTGACGAACACGTGCCAGAGGCAGGAGAAGAGAAGGCGGACTCTGATATCCGTCGTTCTCGTAGAGACAGTATAAAACGGTCTGATGGTCAAAGTGAGAAGAGGAGGTCCAAGTCTGTTGGTGCATTCGCCCACGGTGGTCTCAGTGTTTCACAGCCCCTGAACGACAAACCAACTCGTAAGTTCTGGAAATAGTACACATGATTGGTGTAGGAAGAACTGATATTGTTGACCTGTGAACTTATGCTAACGACTTATCGTAATCGTTAATAACGATTAATATAAGCAGTTCTTTCGGTTGGTCTTTTTACAGTTCAATTCGATGTGGCCAAAGATAACGATACATACAGGAGTAATACTTAGTGTTATAACGATATGATTACGATTACGACTAACAACAGTAAAACTAACGATACGATTAAGACCCATCACAAGCAATGGTGCCCGAGTCTGAAAAATAAATTTCTTTTATATCTTGATTATTCTCGTGGACGATAATATTCATAATTAACTATTGTAATTTGAGTGGTAATTAGATGCCCTTTTGATTTGTCTTGAGATGATTTTTTCCCTTATACGAGATTCCTCCTTATAGAAAGGTAACGCTTATCAAAATGTCCCTCTTTCAGCTCCGTCTAAACCGAAGATTGCGACAAAGCCCCTCGTAGGACGGCCCATACCTTCATCTAAACCAGCTAAACCCCAAAAGCCTTCCACCACGGATGCTGCGGAGCCAGAACTGCCTCCAAAGAAGACCCCGGTGGTTCTCCGACACCCCAAGTCCACCGCAGATGGTCAAAGGCCTGGCTCAGGCAGATCATCTCGACCTGCCTCAGGCACTACCAGACCCACCTCCCTATCTAAGTCATCCTCTGCTTCTTCAAGTAGGCCAGCTTCGGGCTCCACGAGGCCTCCCTCACACCGTCATGGTTTCATATCAAAGACACCTTCTTCTGACGACCCCAGTCCGACCGATGCATCTAAAACTAAGACCAATGTTAGGCTAAGGTCTCCAGTGAAAACTCCTACTAAGGCTGGGGGTAACACCGCCGATTCGACTGTCTCAGGGTCGTCTCGTCACTCCAGGTCGTCTGGACATGTCTCCAGGACTCCCTCTTATATACCTGCTTGTGCCACCTCTGAGAAATCTGCTAAAGCTACAGAACCCAAAGCACCTCCCAGAAGAGGGTCTAACAAAGGGGGGTCTGCTGCTACCCATCGAAGTTCTTCTATGAAAAATAAATCTTCTGAAAAGAGTTCTCAGAAGGCTGTGAAGCAAGACTCTGTTGAGACAGCGGAGACAGTCCCCACGGTGAATCAGCTCAGAAAACAGTTTGGAGAATCAAAACAATCGCATGTTGGTAAACCTTCAAAGGTTGTCCCACCAAAACCTGTAGACAAAAAGGCTCTAAAGCCCACTGACGAGGCAGCTGAGAGTCAACGCTCAGGCTCTCCCAGACATGGCTCTCCTCTGCCCGCCCCCAAAATCTCCCCCAAACCAGTTCTCTTGAGAAACTCTCCGAGTCACTCCCCCGTTCCACCAGCCATCTCCCCCAAACCATCTCCTTTCCATTCGCCAGTTATATCCCCGGCCGTCTCACCCAAACCCTCTCGAGCTAAATTCTCCACCGTAACACTTCCCACTTCCACTGGTGCTTCTCCTGGTAAGATTGAATCCAAGGAAGCAGCTAGAGCTACGATACTATCGGCTCTAGCTGCTATACCTGGGCGACCGTCTTCAATAACCGATGGCATTACTAATGTAAAAGGCCATTCGGAAGGTGGTCAAGATAAGTCTGAGGTGTCTACAACTGAAGTTACACCACAAAGTGCAAATCAATCTCTCTCAGACAAAAAAGACAGCAATGAATTATCTAAAATTAGCCAAATTGACCAATCCAATAATAATGAAGTGAACAGGTCAGATAGCGATAATGCAAAATCAGCCGAAAGCGATCGCAAACGATCAATTGGGAATGAAGTTAAAAATAATGAGCCACAGTTTCCCAGCCTGGATGCACAGGCAGTTGTGAAAGAAAGCCTAGACGAGCCAAAAGCTGGCCGAGAAACACATATCCACGAAAAAGACTTTGAACACACTGACGATGTCGAAGAGGCTTTAGAATCTCAAAAAACCACTGAGCTGGTGGTGCCACCAGAGGTTATTGCTTCCAATGGAAGCGTGAACAAACCTCGCCACCACCATGAATCAGGCAAGGATATTATAGAGAGGTGTGATGAGGGATCGCTCAACAAAGCGGTAGCTAAAGCTGCTGTTGAGAAAGTGTTCAATTCCTACCGCAAACCCGCCGTCAAGCCCCCGGGGCCCCCACCTTCCCCGCCTGCCAAACCTGCCTCTCAAAAATCTAAACCAAATTCACCAACAAACAGTCCAGGAGGTTCTCCGGACGCATCGCTCGCTGATCTAACCGAAGCCCCCATTTACGAAAGTCCCTCTGGTTCTCCCGCTTCCAGTCGCTCCAAGCAGCTGAAAACAGGCCTTGACGCCAAGGGCAAAGATCTACCTGTTGCACAGCTGATCAGAGAACTGAGAGAGGTGGAGATCACCACACCGCTAAAAAGACAGTCGGGGGGCAGTGGGGTGACCAATGCTAAAGGGAGCCCCCTTCCTATTAGGCTTTACAATAAAGATGGCTCCCCAGGTTCCTCTGATTCAGAACGTAAGGATCAACCTCAGTCTGATTCTAATGATGCTGATGACGAGGATGAAGCTACAGTGAACGACAGCAAGAGACACAAACACCAGTTGTTTGTCAAATCCTTCTCCACCGGTCAAGGGGACATTGAGCCTAACTTGAGCTTAGTTGGTACTGAGAAGCGACCTGTTTCTATTACCTCTACTGTCTCTTCTGAAGCTACTGTCTCTTCTGAAGGTAGTGGCAATTCAGAAACTAAATCCAATAAATCTAAAAAGCTTGGTGTCTTTGAACGTCTCCGAAAGTTGTCTCTTGGTTTGATATCGAGTGAGAATGGGGAAGAGGACCAGGCTTCGGAAAAGGTAGGAAATGCAGTATTCTATAGGGAAAATGAAAGCTCAGATAGCTCAGCATCTACAAAAAGAAACACCATCCTTGTTGGGAAAACTAAGTTCTATCGTGGTGACTCTTCCTCGATCGACGAGGAAAACCAATCCGATGGCAATCACTTATATGAAACAATTGACTTATCCCACGAACGTAACAATAGAAACCCAGACTTGGGTGAACGACCTCCACTTTTGCCTGAGCGTTCTTTAGAGAGGAATAAATCTAAGGATGATACATCGGGTGAGCTATTTGTGGAAAATGAGAATTACGAAAGTGCTCAACCTTACGAGAACATTATGTTTGGACCAATTTACGAAGGCATCGAGGTGCAAAAGAACAAAGCGGGAAGAAATGATTTGTGCAGCTCCTCACAATCCTCGTTAGAGCAACAACCGTCTGATGAAGGTGCAGCCAGTATGGAAAATAATGACCAGGACAAAGTGTCACCCACAACGCCTTCTCCCCCAGAGGAGAACGCCAATGTGGAAACAATGCAGCCGCAACAACAACAACAACCAGAACAAGATGACGCCAACACTACTGCAGACAACGAACCCATATATCATGATGTAAATGTGCTCAAAACTGAGCTCAACAATGCTGGTGTTTACGAGAACGTTGAGTTCGGTGAACGCAGTAATGCCAAACGAAGCATCTGGAGAAGAAAGACTCTCAGGAGGAAGACCAAGAAGAGGCCCAGAGAGCCCGAGACTAAAGAGAACGCTACTGGTGATGGAGAAGCGCCTCTTGAAGGACCGTTTGAAGACTTTTCAGACTCGGATGATTCCTTCACTTCTGATAGCTTTACCGATGAGAGTGGTGGCGAAGAGAAGCAAGGAGTTACCCTCTATGCTCCCCTCGAGGTAGGAACATTTATCCTTTTTTTGTTCTTTTTAAAAGAAAAATTGTATTCATGTAATATTATACAGATACTGCACTATTCCACCCTCTATATCTGACTAGAACAAGTAGATGTCCCCCATGATATATTTTTTAGCTGTAATCCACAATTTAGATATCATAGTTATGAAGGAAAACAATTTTACACACATATTCTACGATCGCAGTTCATTCAGTCAATATGATATGATAGGTGGTATATGTTTAGCATCCGTATGAATTATTTACAATATCGTTATCTGATGTAGTGGTTTACTTTGTTTAATTGCCAATAAGAAATAGGTTTATTCAAATTATATGTGAAGATACGAGATGAGTCTAAATCTTATAGTCTTGAAATTATACTCCTTTTACGTCAGATACTAAAACCTTTGGCAGCGTGCATTCAGTTTATAAAATAAAACTCCATAGTTGTAAGTCTACGAGATGCTAAAGAGGAAGACGATATTATACACCATTTATTTGTTCTCTTATCCATGTGCCCGTATTTGTTTGGTTAGGAGTCCAAGCCACAATCTTTACATTTCATTATGTTTTCATGTTGTCTCAGAGGCCCAAGCCGGTAGAGCAAGAGTCTGATGTTACTCCTATGAGTAAGTTGAAGCGCATTGCTACAGAGCTGCTGACCACAGAAAAGCATTACGTACAACGACTGCACCTTATAGACCAGGTAATATTTACTTTAGAGTAATCCATAGGCTGATAGCGGCCCTCCACTAGGTTATTCTCAGAGGAACTTAAATGCCTCCTCCACCTCCTAGGCTACAAGGTCTTGTGACTGCTTGCGAGTGGCAATTTGATCGCAAGAACTTTAATATCGAATCGCAACTCACAAGCAATCACTTGTTGCTTGCTCCTCGCAACCTAGTTGAGAAGCCCTATTAGTAGTGCTTTCATTTATGAAAAGATTATTATATTTTATATTACGGCCGGTTATGCAATCATTTCTCAAGTCATCCTGACATTTAACGAGAAATGTTACAGTATTTTACAACTTTGTTAAAGCACTATCTTCATTTACTCAGTATCAATGTAAATACTCTATTAAATGGCATTGATCTGACTGGAGCCAATATTGGTGGGATTGCGCTATTTAATATACTGCCTTTTATTCTTATTCAGGTTTTCCATTTCCGAGTTGTGATTGAGAATCGCGCGCATCACATGTTCCCCGATGACGTGATCCCACAGATGTTCCCCAACATTAAAAGTGTTTACCAGTTCCATCACGACTTCCTTCTCCCACAGCTGGAGAAGCGAATGGCTGAATGGTAAGACATGTGTGGTTAACACATATATGATATGATATGATATCCATTCAGGGCTATGGTTGTTTTCATGCGAGGATCTTGAATGTTGTTAGCATTGTTTTACCAGCCCTAGTTCAGTTCATAGAGTGGCTGTTGGTATTTCACTAGTGCCTGGGGGGAAGACGCGAAATGGCAGCGATACCAGGGTTCACATCCATAACGTTCAAACCCAGCGCTTTCGACCCATGGGCCACCTAAAATCCCCAAGGGCCAAACAACAGTTTCATATTTCATAAACAACTTTTATTAGTTCATCAATTTTCATCATTTAGAGATCCATAATCCTTATCTGGATCTCTGCGGGCCCTCCCAGCTCGAAATTACACTCCTTAGCAACTTTCCTGTGAGGTTGTTTGTTGACGTAACAATAGGGGTTACCATATCATCAGAGCAACAATTCAATGTTACTATAGAAAGCTAAGGTAGAACTTTCGCCAGAGGTCTCAGTTGTTTTATGTGCGAGCTGTTTCGATGTATTTTAAAATGCCCACAAAAAATTACAAAAAAAATATTGACTTGATTTAATATGATTTGCTTGATTGATATTGATTGACTCTATATATTCATGTCGGGGCCGATATTTGTTTTGTCCCAAGTAATTATTATTTTTGTCTATATTTTATGACATGTGAATAAATAAACATATATAATGTTAGAAGAGGTACAGGTGTAATATTAGGTGGGAATTTGTCCCACTACAGTTCGCTTTTGTAACATACTTATACATTTCATGTTTGAAGGTAAATGATCTATCATTAAATATATTTTATTTCTCTCTTCCTCTTGATGTATATATATATATATATATAATATAACTTTTATTTCCTAAGAAAAAGGTTTACAGTTTCTGCTATAAGCAGTTCTTCCAACCATCCCTGCGGATAATAAATTTAATACCAATATTTTTTACTTGGCAGATGAGAATTATCACGCGAAACTTTGTGAAACTTTGTCCAATAAAATTTATATAAAAAAAAGTTGTGGTAGCGCGATCGTGGCGTAAACACATCACCCAACAGTTTTATATCCATAGAGAAAAAACCCAGACATTTGAGGGAAACGCACATCATCCATAAAGAATGTAAATCACTTAAAACATTCATTTTCTTTCAGGGATACTACCCCTAAGATTGGCGACCTGATGAAAAAGTTCGCTCCGTTCTTGAAGCTGTACTCCGAGTACGTGAAGAACTTTGATCATGCAATGAACACGATCACCACGTGGACCGAGCGGAGTCAACAGTTCGCCAACATTCTTAGTGAGCTACAGGTTAGTGTATTCTCCCTCTGAATCTATTTAGGTTGTAAAAATACTGGTCTTTTCCCCTGTAAATGAGTCCGGCTTGTTCTTTCTTAGCACCATGTCTTCATATTGCCTTCAGGGATGCAAGTCCTCATTTGTACCAAAATTAGTATTTTTGAAATCTTCAAACAATTCTCACCAGTTATAAACATATTCAGTCCAAAAAAAATCCAGGATTTGTGAGTAAAACAGATCATCAACAACACCAGCTTTATTAAAAAATCTTCACGAAATTATCAGTTATTTACCCATATACAGCGATAAAGTCCCCCTGTAATATCAAATTTAAATCTTAAAATCTCATCATCAAATCTTCGCCAAAATTTTCAAAACTTAAAATCCTCAAAGTTTGATTTAATTTACTCTTCTTTTTCTCTCTAAAAATAAATCGCAGTATTTTTTGCATGATCCGACTTTCATCTCTGTGCCTTAATTTGACAAATGTTGATATCCTTTGTATGACACTTCCCCAAACTATTCTAACCGAGATCTATGGCTGATTATTTCCATCATTTCACTGCAGAAAAAGGAGGAATGCGGTAATCTCACCCTTCAGCATCACATGTTGGAGCCTATTCAGCGAGTACCTCGCTATGAGCTCTTACTCAAAGGTAAGTTAATCTCTTTATTTATTGAGTAGATAGTGTATTTAAGCAGGGAAAACAAACGAGTGACCTTTGCCATCTCATGAGTTGCCTGCGTTTTTACCTCGTTCGTGGAGTTGGTACAAATTACAAAGTTTATCAAAAAAAAAAAGACTCAGAAATAGTAAACAATAAGGTGCTTTTATCTTTCTCCACAGACTATTTGAAGCATTTACCAGAAGGCTCTGACGACGAAGCGGACACTAAAGGTAGGTTAAAATGCAATTTCCCATCTATGTCACGGGATCTGATAAAGTTTATTCTTGTTATCCGTTGCTGGGAAACAGCAGAGATGCGCATTATATATTCGGGCAGGTAAAAATTAGATGAAGTATGAGATTTTGCTGTTAAAAACAAAACCTCCCTGGATTACTATATTCTAAAACCTGAACAGGCATAATGTATCCCCCAAAGGTTTAAACGTTAGTTATCTATATAAAGCTGTCAATCTCTCGTCGTTTAATCCAGCTATATCTTGTTTTTACAATCATAGGGGTTATCTAAGTGGTATCTAAACAGTACACTTCTAAATATCAATTTAACTTTTACTTCACTTTGTCTGTGGCGATAATACCCCTGGTTTGGACTAGACAACATTCTTTTACAGATCTGATAAAACAAGAAATACATGTTTGGAGATAAATGGAAGGGGAAGGGAAGATGGGTATGGTATGTGTTTTATATCAAAGGCTAGGAGCAAAGGTTACAATGCACACACGTACCATCCATTTACACAAAATTGGCCCCTTCACTATGAAGTTGAATAGATATTTCAGACATTGTCGAGGTTTCTTTTAGCGCATTGTAATGTGTTTTGTTATGTTTCAGTCGCAAAGACCTTTTAATGAATAGCGCTTTCAGTCTAACTACAATACTACCTCGTAGGTGTAAGATATTTTCATCTCGTCCTGGTTAACAGACATCCTAGATATGAAAGAAATCCTGGAAAATGTTTTCCCTTTGTTCATGGATTTCATGGAAAAAATCGAAAAAGAGAACGTGGCCAGTCTCTTATGATGTGTCTCATGTCTAAACATTGTATCTAACCCACTTAATCATGGGCTATGGTCACCTTTTAGTGTGGAAATCCCTCCTTAAGCATGTTTACTGCAAGTACTGTTCACCTCTGCAATAATATTGACAGCATCCACATGTATTTCCAACTGGAAATGTATCGATATGATTAGAATTCATCAGGGAAAACTTTTAAAAAATTCATGAAATGCTTGGAACCCTGCCCTTTCTGTAGATATTCTGAGGACAAGCTTACTGTATTGACCGAGCTCCTGTTTTCTCATTATTAGGAGCGCTTCAGCTCGTGACTACTGCCGCATCGCATTCCAATGAAGCCATGAGGAAAATAGTGAGTGATATTTAAGTCTCTTTTAACTTCTTACTCCTATGTTTATGAACTGATGTCTCAGTTACAAGAGAAGAACGATTCAACCTCTTGGCTAAATTAAACTTCATCCCAATATCAGTTCAGGTTTTCATTTATTTGTGTATTCTAAGTTTGAATAATTGTGTGTAGATTTAGAGAATTTAGGATTGTAATTCTTGTAAGTTCAAATATGGTATTTAAAGATCGAGGCAACGCAGCTGGCAACAGCTGTAAAATTTGTTCATTTGAAATATATGTAAATTATGTGAAGCCTTGTGGTATTCTGTGTGGAAATTGGAAAAAAATTGTTATCCTTCCTAGAAATCGCCCCTTACCTGAAACATGTATGTTATGCCTTTTGCAGGAAAAATTCAGGAAGTTGCTTGAACTGAATGAAAAGTTTGGTGGCACAGTGGACCTCATAGACCCTACACGAGAGTTGATCAAGGAAGGCAAAATTACCAAAATATCTGCTCGTAATGGGCTGCACTTTGAACGATATATTTTCCTGGTAAGTGCAAAAGCTAACTAATGGGCCTAATCCACTAAGCCGATTCTCATGCGATTCTTACAGAATTTAATGGAAAAGAGTACTCTGCGGTGCAAAATCGCATGAGATTCGACTTGGTGGACTAGGCCCTTAATATAGTGCTTTGATCTCCCATCTTATAAAATCGGAGTATGGCTAGACCCTTGCTCTCCTTCAGATTTGTTTTCAGTGTTTAGATAAAATCTTGTTGCTCCTGTTTCAGTTCAGCGACATGCTCTTGCTTTGTCAAACGCACGTGATGGGATTAATCCACAGTTACCGGATAAAAAACCTCTTAGAAATTGAGGGAATGCAGGTGAGATAGTTCTTTTGTGTGCCTTTGATCACTGCATTATACATCACCTGTACGAAGGAAAATAATTCATTCCTACCTGGTAGGAATAGCCTACACACACAAAGCATTTTTATACCTACCCATTCATTTATTCATTCCCACATAGAATTTTCCTTTCTTTAGCTTATACAACAGGCCCCTGGTCTTGCAGGACGCTTTGTCAGATTTCTGGTTGTCGTTAAGGTTGTTTTTGTTTTATCTCTTTGTTTTCATGGATGTCCTTTAGCCAGGCGCATATATTTTTTGGTATTGATTAACTTGAATGAACACAAACATTTTAATTTCAGGTGCTCGAATCTGATAATTTGGAGACGCCCTACACGTTCCTCATCAAATCGAAAATAAAAACAATTGAAGTCCACACTAGGTATGCTTAAGCTTTGAGTATTGCTGGAATGATCGGGGGACGTGGGGTGGGGAACCGATTTCACTTGGTTATAGTTTTGTTCTTTTGTAGTATCATTGATTAAAAAAAGTCGTAAATACATGTATTGGCTTTATGTCAATTGATCATAGGTTGGTATTTGTGCAATCTAGATTAAATACGGCTGGGGGCTACTGCAGAGAACCAAGTCTAATGAATATACGATTACTAGCAACGAGTTCCATTCTCTATTTGTTATATGCACAGAATATTGAAATATAAACCTTTGTTTTTGGATTCTTATTCCCCGTACAGTATATAATCCCCCCACCCCCCACCCCCACGTACACATCCTTAGAGCCTAAGCCTAAGGTTATCGATTATTAGTAACTTTTTACATGCGTATATATAGGCAGTTATACATATCCTAACGTACTGGCATCTAATGTGTAGTGTATAGTAAGAAGATTGCAGATTTCGGAGTGAAATCAAAGATATTAAGACAAAAATGACCAAGGAACATAGCGGGAAGCCGTATCGTCCCGCGGCGGAGGTATCCGACCAAGGGTGCGTAGCACCCGCGGTCGGATACCGAAGCCAAGGGACGATACGGATTTCCCGCTATGTTCCGCGGATTTTTTTGTATTTATTTCGCCGTTACTCATCAAAATGTACTTGAGTATGATAGATAGGCCAAAAATTAAATCACGTTCGTCTTTGTTTACATCTATGTTTACATCGACGTCTTTGTTTACATCATGACGCCCGTCATGATCTCACAGGGCGTCATGACGCATTTGTGTATTTCTACGCACCGTTTTTCCCGACCCTCGAGGACTATATTTTAAAATGCAAAATTATTTAATTCTGGACTGCTCTTTTACTTACCTTTTTGCAGTAAATTACTATAATAAATAATATTCAATCATTTTCTTAAAGGTTGCAACTCATTTATAGGCGCTGACACTATTATTGTTAGAGAACTATATTCATTCCGTATTGGGCCTGAGGCCCGATACGGCCGTCGTATTGGCCTCAGGCCTGAGTTGCAGTCTCAGGGCTAAGTCAATGGGCCGTGCGTATTGACCACACCCAAAGGTGAAATAATGAGGATAAACTGAATCTTTAAAACATGCTTACCTTTTACAGGTAATATAGAGACGTACCTGCCTTACCTAAACCTTTTCCCATTTTTTTTTACTTCAGTACTGCGGCCGAAAAGGTCGAGTGGTTTGTCTCCATTGACAATGTGATAGCAGATTATACTAGGAAACAAATGTCACGACAGGCCGGCAGGAAGGTTTTGGAGGCGGTAAGTTATTCACTATATCATCGGAATCAGTAAATTTGTTTATATTTTGTTTGTTTTTAATTAAATATTTTCTGGCTAGCAACTAATGAAACATTTGTATCAATAATTCGTATAAATGTTGTTTTAAACCCTAGAGAATCGTGGCAATGGTTTCAATGATTTTTATGTCGCATTTCCATTTTAAAAGGAAGGAGATGAACAAGCAGTGAGTGGTGACGTTATTATTTTGATAATAGAGATTGTGTAACGTGTATTACTAGATAAGCCATTCACCTAATAGTTGCCCAAGCCTCCTCGAGTGTTGTATGTGCTGCCCCCACGCTGTGTAGATCTGTACTAGTCTCCACTCTCTTCTTTTTTTTCACAGCAGAAGAACTTCTTTTCTCCTGTCTTAGCACTATGATGATTGTTGGAAATATTTTCGTCACAGTTTATCACACCACTTGAGGACAGGAGCATTGAGATCATTTCTGTATTTTACCTAACCACAGAGCAGAGGTGCAAATTGATAGCCTGGAAGAACCCACTAAAGATAGAGATATCTGAGATCTAGGCCGCCATCTTTCTTATACAACCCCCAACATGTAATGTGTAATGACTTTAATATTGTGATATATATTTTTGGATGGATGATTATAATAGTTATGACTAGATCATCTAGTAGTTTGATGTACTTGGAAGAATTTTGTCCTGATTACGATATACTTCAAATGAGAGTTTTGGTCAACTTGACTCGACCGATCATTGACAAGCACTGTTTTTCCTGTGACTATTAGAACACATCTAAGACGTACATGTCATATCTAATGACCATTAAGGAATGGTGTTAATATTTTTAGAGACGTTGGAATCAACAACATGGTTCACATTGATTCTTCCATGATCATTTATTCCTTACTCCTAAATAATTTCATACCGAGTTTAGATGTTTACTTCTTTTCCCGTCCCTCCTTTTTTAAAAGAATCAAATCCTACTAAAAATTTGTGATCCTCCTCTTCCTCCTGATGAGAAAAAATAATCAGGATGAAAACGATCCTACAGAAAACTTTTACATAATATAAAACCATGTCTTGATTGTCACATTAGTCTTGTAAAAAGGGTATATAATTATGTTGAACTAAATATTTCCAGTTTAGCCCAACTTATATTAATCTACCTAATAAAAGAAACTTTGTCTTCCCAGAGTTTCATTTTCCTGCTAGAACCACCGATCGCATGGCCACTTGCGTGTCTTGATATCATGAGTTGCACTTACTCTATTAGTTATACATAGTGTGAGCCTCAGCCCTCAATGCCCCTCTGCTGCCTATGATTCAACGACACTGCTTAAGGCTGGGTTCCATTGGGATGTTACTTTTACCGTTACTCCTCCCCTTTCATTGGTACCATTACTTTGAAAGCGGGAGCAAGTGGAAGGGGCCGTTTCAAATCAAACTTGTTTGATTGAAGCGGGTCCACTCACTGTACTGCTCCCATTTCCATAAGCGAGTAACAGGAGGAGTTACGGTAGGATTAATGTGGCAATGAAACCCAACTTTTAAGAGTTAAGCTGGAAACCCATGTGTCTGTAGTGCGTGATGCGTGGTGCGTACTGCGTGATGCATATTCTCTGTTTCCATGTGTCCGTGAAAATCTTGTAACACTGCATACAAAGTAGCTACAATTGCTTCCTGGTGACGTCACCAAAAGCCTGCAAGTACATTTCTAGGTGTTCACGCAGCGAAATGCGTATTCAATCGAATACGCAGTGCGCACTACGCAGTACGCATGTATACATGGGTTCAGTCCTGTTAATTTCTTTACTTTTGATTTTCACGCACTACGCACCACGCATCATGCACTACGGACACATGGAAACACAGCTTAACATGTGGTTTTCAAAGTCAGTCGATTATAAGCCCAATATCCACTACCACCACGTCAAACCTCACGTGTAAACTTCTTTTTTTCCATTTAGCCGAAATTATGAGCTCCTTAGCCTTCTCTTCCCAGGAAAGAAAGGGCACGAGGTTTGACGTGGTAGTGGATATTGGGCTTTACTCTTATGATCTCAAAAGCTTATTCATTCTGGGCCGCTGTGCTGTCGTGGCCCTACTCGAACTGAAAATGTGTATGACTAGACGTCTGACTTGTATTTCAATCATTTGTCATGTTATGTATAAACTGTTGTGTGTACTCTTTGCCGCATGAAGTGATACGCATTCTGTGTGTGTATTTTGTGTTGCTTTGATATTCATATTCCTGTTTATTCTATTGTTTGTTGCTGTAGAAGATACATATTCAGCTGAGAGACAGCAATCATTTGCCAGAAATCATCTAAAGCTGCATTATCAGCATTCAAACAAATGATTTTTTTTAAAAAAATTGATGTCTTTTCATAATCCATCCGATCTCACCACTAAGATAGAATATAAAAGGATCAAAGGACTTTGGCCTGTTCTTTTTGGTGAAAAACCCATTCCCAACTCCCATTTCGATGTACACCAGAATACTATTCTCAATAAGGCTTTCTGGAATTCTCGATGAAATTGAAAATGTCGGCATAGATAGGCATATCAAAGGGCCAACAAATGGCACCACTGATCCAATAGAAAGTGCCACTGTAGCATAGCGAAATACAAAAATAATGACAAGTTCGAGTAAAACAGAAAAAAAAGACAATTTTTCTTGATTCCTTCCCAGTATTAAAGTCTCCCATTCTAGGATCAAAGAGAAGAAGAAAATATTTGAGAAAAATAGATTTTGCTCGATTTAGCTGAGAATGCAGCTTTAATATTGCGGCAATACTCACAGGAAGTCTGTAAATTAGTCCAATCTGCCTCCCTGATCAGATACTAATGACTTCATCGTATATAAATAACACTATGAATAGAGACATACATAAATGCTAAGCTGCTAATGGTTCGAGTTGTTAATATCAGGAGAACGGAATGGATCCTTTCCTTCCCAATGTTTACGGTTTCCATAAAAAACAAGCCTTATTTTGATTGAATCCTGACGTGGGATAATTAAATTATCAGCAAATTTTCCAGAACATTTTTCAGATTTTCTACTTCTCACCTGACGACACCATTCTGTCCGCCCTGTATTGTATACCAGGGGATTATTTTTAAGTTCCTCTTAATTCCTGACCAGGGTTTCCATTTCAGTGTACACCAAAAATTCCGCTCATTGTCATGATTAGTTGCATGCATCCACAATCACTCCCGATTGCGTGATTCTTTACACAGTTTACTTGTGTTGGGGATCTACTGAAATCCTCAACATTCTACGTGTCAATGGTTATTATGTATTCACAGACGAATTTGGTCGATAAATCTTTGGTCAAATTAGCTGGGAATGACAGCTTTAATACAAATGAGAATACTTACAATAGCTTTTCCTCAATGCAGTTCCAGGAGAAACAGTTGGGTAACCGTGCACCCACCTGGGTGAAGGATCAGAACACGAGTATGTGTATGGAGTGTGGCTCCCCCTTCTCCATGATAAAGCGTAGACACCACTGTCGCTGCTGTGGCATAGTAAGTTTCATTTAAGATAAGATAAGAAAATCTTTTATTTGTCAGATTGTTCGATATTACAGTAGGAAAAAGGTCTACATGTCTGTATGAAAAGTTAATTTGCTGCGATGCCTATACCTCTCTAAGCTTAGCATTTTTTCTTATGGCCTAACTGTCGGGTTTCTGCTCTGTTATACGTATATGGGTCAGATTTTCAGAAAATGTACAATTGGCAGCTCTACACATGTAGGAAATTTTGCTAAATTAGGCTTAAAAATCATGAATACCGAGAGTATCTGAGTATATTTGGTATCGCTTTGATTTATAGTATCTGTTTTGCTATGTTAAACTGCATTTTGAAGCTCATTTCTGTCTTAAATATTGGTTATTTGAGAGGATTGGTGAAGGCGAATTGTACATTTTCTGAAAATCTGACCCATATACTTAGGTATTATAGAGCGAATGGACTTTTTTCTGATATCTTAATTGTATCTTATAACTACAAAGATATACCTATAGTATATGTAGCGTATCTATGCTATTTAGTCTGTTACACTGAGAATAGTGCAGTGTCTAATTTTACCCGTAGAAAAAAATATATGTAACAAAAGACATCATCTAACATTTATTTAATTTTGTTAGCTTCTTAAAGCTTTTCTTATATCTGTGGCAACGCTGAAAAGGGGGATTGGCCCATTCCAAGCCCTTTAAAGCCGCTACTTTGTACTGACTGCCTGACACTTCTACTAGACCCAACCTCTGTTTGTAGGTGGTATGTAACAAGTGTTCCTCACATAAAGCCCCCCTTCCCTACCTGGGAGGTAAAAGTGACCGCGTGTGTGGCAAGTGTTTCCGTACACTCTCCGGTAGAGGCGAGCAGACGCTACCCATAAGTTCCCACATCGTCCGCAAGAAAGGAGTTCTTCAGGTTAGTGTAAACATGGTGAAGTTAAAACAATGTACATATTGTATGCCTATATAGAACGTAACTTAACTTAAGCCTGGGTTCCACTGCCACGCTACTTCTCCCGATACTACTCCCGTTTCTTTGGTCCTGCTACTTTAGAAGAAATGGGAAGTAACCGTTTCAAATCAAACATGTTTGAATTGAAGCGGCTACTTGTTCTCGCTTCTAAAAGTAGCGGGGCCAAAGGAACGGGCGAGGTAGCGGGGCAGTGGAACCCAGGCTTTACTCGAAGTGGGGGTTGGTGGTGGGAGGGAGGGAGGGGGGGGGGGGTAGAAACGGGTCTGCTCATCGCTAACCAGATATTACTCCAGACAGAGACACGCAGTCCCACTTCAGGGCTCAAGGGCAATTAGAGCCGATGGTGCTTACTGTGACTCCTCCATACGTATCATATATTCTAGTTCACTGATTTAAATGTACATGTGATTAACCGGTAAATGGTATGATTATGTGGTAAAGAGTACCGGATATTTTGTATATGGTATATAGTACCCGATAGTGAGTGACCGGATCACTTGATGTTAATGATTTAGAAGTTAATTGTTGGTCTTGATTTGCTTGATCACAAAACACATTTCTGAAATAATTGTGAATTTCAAACTCGAACTACTATCAACATTTCTTGTCACCTCATTAATTACTTGGACATAGAGGCATGGACTGGAGGAACTGGAACCCTCGAGGTTTATTTATACTTTTTGACAAATAAATAATTTTATCTTATTTCATATTTAATCTCTTGGTATCTTTTTCAGGTGAAAGGCAGCGATCCTTCTGTCGTGGCGGGAATGTTACTCATGAGTTGTGATAAAAAGAGTTGGGAGAAGCGCTGGTTTGCTCTCCACGGGAACTTTGTTCTCTATTCTTTCAAAGCCCCACAGGTATTTACAAACATTATTTGTTCTATCCTATTACATCGGCTAGAAACGGAGAACTCTAAGTTATGCCCTCTTGTGATTGTTGATTCAATAAACGTTAAATAAACATTTAAAAATCAATGCATCAACATTTCTTAGATGTTAACATTCTTTAAATGCTGTTTCTTTAAAGCTGCATTCTCAGCCATTACGACCAATATTTCTTACTAAATTTACTCATTGTTTTGGTCTCCCAAATATAAATGAGAACATTTATGATGCTCTGTATTTAAAAAAAAGGACAAAATCCTCCACAATTTTGGTTAAAGACTTTTTAGGTGGGTTGACAGAAAGTTCCAAAGCGTAACTTTGACCTCACAGACATATCAAAAGCATTTGATTTCCAAGCTGTCCAATTTCTTTTTTACTGATGCTGAGCGCAGTTTGTTAGGACACTTCTGACCGTTTTAGCGCACGCGGTGAAATTCCAGGACCCGTGTGATCTAGCCTTAATGCGTTAGTTTCTGTATCATGTATATTATTAAATGTGAATATGCAGCGGTATCTGTTTACTGGATACTATTCTTCCTTCCATATGACATATAGAACTATTGTCAGATAGTGTGGTATGAGGAAGAACTATGCTTTTTGGAAATTATATTATGAAAGGGAATACCCGGGTCCCAGATGAAATGTAAAGCCGTGGTAACATTATAAGACGGAAATAAAGTTAGTAGTTCCTGTCTATACTCCTTATTTATTGCTCGGAGTCGAAGTCTGAGAGCTCTTAGGATGACTGAGAGAAAGCAGACAGATATGATTTATTGCCCCGGTCCGTCGTCAGCATCTGGATATCAGCTGAAATTTGCTTATATATGTTGTAGAAAATAGTTCCTGGCATCGGCCTCTAAAGTTTGAGATCTTCCCGTTCAACACTTTTTGAGATATTGACGAGCGAAAATGTGGAATGTGTGTGATTTAAGGAATGTGACAGTAACAAGACTCCCCACCCAGCCTCCCCACCTTTGTGGTCAACCAGACACTCAACCTGATCTCTGATCTCTAATCTCTGATCTCTCCCTGTTTTTGTGGTCACCCCCTCCCCCTCCTATTCCTCCTCTCCTGTATTTAAAGCCGACCTACAAGAGAGATAGATAAGATGAGATCTTAGTTTACACTAAGATGAGATCCTTATATAGGTGATTAATGTAGATGTTGGTGTTGACAAATGGGGAATGGTCAGAAGAAGATCATAGTTTTTCCTCTCCAAGTTAAGTGATCTGCACCATCTAATCAAATTGGTGTTATGAGTATGACAGAGAGAGGCGATCCAAATACCGGTACTTCATATAATACTAGCAAAGTACCCGTCCTCCGGACGGTCCCCACATTTCCCCCTCTGCCTCTTTCCCTCTGCCTTTTCTCTGTCTCTCATACCTGTTTTTCTCTCCCAGCCCCATCTCCGATTCCCCCCTCTCCCTCCCCACTTTCTCACCCTCCCCTTTCTCCCTTCCTCTACATCCAATACCCCAACTCTCTTCTTCACTCTCCCACTCCTCTGCATGTAGTCTCCCTGGAAGTGATATAGTATCTCACAGGGGCTTTCCCAGGCATTTAAAAATATCTTCAAAATCACATTTTCACCCCAGATACCTTCCCAAACCACATAATGTCCTCCAGACAGGGTCGACGGACCTGTACAGACCAAAAAAACAGGCGGGTAAATCACAGATTCCCAGAACATGCGTGACAAAAAAACACTTCTGGAGCTGTATATATTATATATCTATATTCCATATTTTCTTTAGGATGTCCATGCCATGACTTCGCTCCCGCTGCCGGGCTACGAGGCTGAGGCAGTGACAAAAGAAGAGCATCTTGACAAAGAAAACGTTATAAAGCTATTTCACCATAACCAGAAGAAAGCTTACTATTTCTCCCCTGAAGGCAATAATTCTGCCAGGTAAGTTTCCTCTTCTATGGAAACATAAAGAAGGGATTAACTATGTCTCGAAGTGGAAGTTGGAAAATTGTTGTTAACTCTACAGTGTAGCTGTTCCTTTGTTAAGTTCAATTTGAGAATAGAAAGGTAAATTGATATGATTGTGCTACCATAGTTACTGTTGTATATTTGTGCATACAATGAATTAAGGTCTTCCTGGCCTGGGGGTCGTGTTATCGAGTATTATAAATAGAAATAACATCCTGGTGAGCACCCACACAATCTATTCCCTAGCTGTCTGACATGACAATGTGTCCTATATATGACTCATGAATTATCGTAATGTTCCTCAGCAACTTTTTCTTCAGAGTAATTGGTGCTGGCTTTTCAGAGAGATGTATAACCAACCAGTTCTACTATAAATTAATTTGGTCTTAAAACATAATAAAATAAAGCAATGAATAAAGATGTTCCAAATTGTACAACAAAAAGCTTGTAAACCTCCCTCTGCTGGAGACATGTTTTCTGACAGCGACAAGATCGATAATAAAAGTTTCTAAATCTAAATGTACATGTCGCTCAAGATTAAGCTAATAGTTGCAATCATGCATCTGAGTAATGAACTGTGTCCTCTGTGTTTCTAGATGGCTCCTGAGTTTGGAGTATGCTACCAAAGCAGAGCTTCCCCCAGACTATGAACCGCCTTCCAGTCAATGACCAGGATGTACGCTATGCCTCTCCTCATTTCATTCCCCTGTTCTTCTGCATATCAGAACCCACTGTTAGTCCCATGTTTTTCATCACCTTGCATTTATTTCTGTACTTCCAAACGAACATCACATTTATTCGTTTCCAGAGGATATTATATATATGATTAGAACTACGTTGGCATGATATGATTTGGAGTGATATATATGCACTCAAAATTGGGCTTTATTTGAGTATCTAGACCCTGTGGTCAACAGCACGCTGTAGACGACACCAGTAGCTACAGCAAGCCATCTATCTGAAAGGGAAAAGAGTTCTAAAGGCATTAGACGCCCTTGTTCGGGGCCTAATCCCTTAATACTCTTTAAGGGAGGTAGATTCGGTGCAAGAAAACATCAGAAGCAATGTTGATATTTTCATTTAAACAAACTCATTCTCTTTTGATTAATGATGGTTGGTTTAAGAATATGATGTGTTATGTAATGAAATTATTACTATTTAAGTGTTCATGTTGCAATGCAATTTTCTGTGGTTATAGCTCACTACGCCTTAATACCTTAACACCAATCTACTAAATATCTTGTTGACATTCCCGATTAGTTAATGCACAATGTTAGGAATGTAAAAGAAAACCTGTCCATGTGATTTGCGATGGGTTATTCTTAAGATCATGTAACACAAAAACCTTAAGACTAATTATAATTCACCTTTATGTAGATTTCTAATTTTATATGCACTTTGTGATAATTATGCTGTCTTTCTTATCAGTGCAGGTCATTTCATTATTATTATGATTTGTTAGTTATATCTTTTATAATTGAATAAATTGATTGTGTGTACATACATGGAGGATGAAGTTGTGTAAAGTTATAGGATATACCGTGTTCCTATAAATTCTGTTACTGTGTAAATATATATTATATATTTCTCTAAGCTTAACTTATTATCAAGCAGATCCAAGGCAATGTTGAAGAAACTACTGTCGCTGTAAAAAGCAATGAATTTGTCCCGAAAGTTATTGCAATAAATGCCTGGTTGCAGGAATCTCATGACATTGCTGTTTTATGTGTCATTCCATTTTAATTAGTTCATTTTAGTTAAGTTATTTTAAATTCGCTACATTTGGCCAACTTCGGTACATTTGGCCAACTTCAGCTCATTGACTATATATAGCTATGTATAGTGCACTCGCTGTCCAATTTGGACAAGGCCATCCATTATATATCTCCATACATCACTAATAGGAAATGGGTCCAAGGCTATTAGTCACTGCCTGGAAGGGTCCTGGGATATAACAACCTTATAGGTGACCTCCACTATCGGCGATTAGCGTTACCAATAGAGCGGCCAATTATTGGCCACTCTATTGGTAACGCTAGTTGCCATAGTGGAGGTGGTGCAAACGAGTGGCAAGTCATTGCAAATCAGTGGCAAGTCATTCGCCATCATTCGCCGAAGAATCAAAACGTTTTGATTTCTTTGTCAAATAGATTGCCAATTGGCCGTTCATTCGCCACTAGTTGCTGCTACTTGCCACAGTGGAACAGCTCATTACCAATTGCGTTACCAATAGATTTTCTATTCGCCGCTACTTGCCGATAGTGGAGGCACCCTATTATGCAGAGACTAAAAGAACTAATAACTTCCATTTCGAGAATGCATTAAGCAACCCTTCAAAATCCGTTTTTAATCCTTTATTAATTAGGCAAACTGGTTATTATGGCTTTGGCTTTAGTACATAAGGGCCCAGATTAACCTATGGTATTTGCTTGTGTCATAAGCTAACTTATTCATTATCACCAGCACATCTGTCATTGCGATCAGAAGAGGGGGAAAATAGCTGAAGTTGACAAAAATACTGAATCTAAAGGATCCATGGCAATGTTTTGGTGCAGTAAAACCGTGTTAAGTAAAGTAGTTCCCTTTTTTTGAGGTGCAAATATGAAATGGGGAAACAAATAATTTTGGTAAAATATAAATAATATTTGTGTGATACAGCTGAAATTATCGACATTTTGCAGGTATTAATCTCTAAAAGGATGAGAACAATAAGGAGCAACAAGTGTAACCATCACATCAACGTGTTCCGAGAATTTTGATTGATTGCGGAGGCTATCACTAACAACAGTGGGACACGAACCTCCAAACAATGGAACTAAATGTTGAAAAATATTTTCTTTGGGGGTTCAATGTTAGCTGAAATGCGTAACTGTACATTGGGGTGATTAGCCAAGCCTCAGTTCTATCAGGGTCTCTACGGGGCCTCGAAAAGCCTTGAATTTGGAGAACTGAATTCAAAGCCTGGACAATGGGCATTTTGGTTGAAGGGCCTGGAAAATCATTATAGGCCTTGAATTCTCACAGTACACTTTCCCCTGACTGGCCCCTCCAACAACTTATACAGTAAATGATTCACAAAGTAAAAGTTGAAAAACGGTTATTGATATACAATCTGAATATAAAACTTGTAAATCATAAATAAATCATTAGCCGTAAATTAATAATTAATAAATGTTGACATGGTGCACATTCCTGCCATGTCGTAAATCATAATTTAATAATTAATAAATTAGTTATAAAGCCGTAAATCATAAATTACTAGCCCTGTTGCTGTACCCAATATCTCTCTCGTCAAGTAAGAGATTCTCCAAGAATTGAGTCCACACAAAGGCAGTGTTACAATAATATTTCCATGTCTTTATTTATCCAATCATCAGATCAATGCAATCTCAGCTCTATTACATTTACAATATCTGAGCCTTCATGCCTCATGCAATCATTGAAGTCCTCAACAATGATACAAGGTACAGAGCTATTCCTAGTAAATCTACGTGCTTGTACAATAATCCCAATGAAGAATGAGTTCTTAAATTGTTCACAGCCTTAATATAAATATCTGATGGTCTAATTTGGCACATATTGCCATGGTCCTATGATTATATTTCTCTTTTCGGCTATGTTGGAAGACCTAGCTCGAGGCAGATACTGTTATGTCTATGTTGGATACGACAGCGTAAAACGTTCAATTCCGGGCACTTTTCAAACTGCTATTTGTGTATGTATTGTGTATGTACCCCCCCCCCCCCCCTGTCCTCTTTCCTGTGTCGATTGAGTTGTTTTTCTGATGATCAATGCCATCGTGCCATCTTAATTTACAATTATAAAATCATTAGCGATCACAGTGGAAATAGCAGAGGAGGCAAGGCTGGCATTTAGAATTTGTATTAATTGAATTATTCGACGATATAATGAGGTTATGAAAATAGGAATGCATTAATTACCTAATTAATTAATGCCCCCTCCAGCTATGCTGGATGAGGGATACAATGATCTCTTTGGTACCCGAGTAACACTTGGGAAACAAAGAAAATGTACATTAAGCACATAGCCAAGTTTCCGAATACATCCTACGCCCTCTTTTCATGAAACAAGATCCAGAAAATAAACAACATAACAATAACCAAGCAACAAGAGGCACTAAAATGACTGCTTTTGAGTCTAATTGATATTTAGAAGGCTTTCTCCAGTAATAATAATATATAAAAAGTGGAAACTGAGTGAAGTTATACATGAGGGGTAGGCTAGATCACTGGGGTAACTCTTGGCAAATATTCTTGGATAATTAATGGGTAAAAAATTGCACTAAAATGCACTGGAATCTGTGTTAAGGTCAAATATTCATAGTCTCCGTCCTAAGTCTAATTAATTGCTAGAAGGCTTTCTCCATGAGAGGTATACTACTAAATGGAAACTTCCAAAGGCATTCATATTTAAACTGGAAGTCCAAGCCTCTTTTCTCGAGAAAGAGGTAATAGTTCAATACAATTTCTCAGATAATGTTCGGCAAAACATTTTCTTTTAGTCATTTTGCGCACGTTTTTGATTTTCGCAACGAGGATCCCATCTTCACAGACATATCAGAGGAAAAAGTCACATCACGACGATGAAGCACATGTGGGGAAGAAACGAGGGTCAATGTGAGAAAAAAGTACTGAGAATTCCTAGAGTTATGGGAAGGACAGGTATGTATATATTTTCACACCTCAGAGTGATAAACATATCTATCAAGTTCTGTACATGGGTTAATTGTACATGCTTGGCAGGAATGTGCACCGTGTCAACGAACTCTATAGTGCTATTAAATGCTAATTGAGGCAATTAGTGGGGGAGGAAATTGGTGAATATCATAACAATTGTGCACTTCACGACACCTTTTTTAAATTTTGCATGTTGATAGTATAGACCATGAGGTATTCAAAAACCACCGGCTACACACTGGCAACCCCCCCTGGTGGCCGCAAAATTCAAAATGGCCGACCAAAATTTCAAATGTACCATATCTTCGCTTCTACTTACTGTATCGTCAAGTATAATACCCATTAAGCACACAACACATGAATTTTTATTTGATGTATTTTATTGCATAAATTGGGGAAAGTTTATGGTATGTAGGGCCTACCCAGGGGTGCTGGGTAGGCTAAGTTCTTTAGATATGATGAGGATGTTCTATAAGGTGATGTCTCTGAGTAGTGGAGAGAGAGAGCAGCAGTTGAGAGTTCACAGGGGGCGTTGCCACCATCACCCCCCACCCAGAGGGAGAGTTGTAGAAGATGTTTTAAGGGAGGTGGGTGGGTTTTAAAATTGGCGTGGGCGTGTGCCCTCCTCCAGAGCTTAGTTCAAAGTGGACGAGGAGCTGGAGGAGGGCTGTGATTGGAGGAGGGAACTTCCGGTCAGCGACTGGTCACTTCCTGGAGTCTGCGGTAATTCATTCCTCGCTCAATGAGAGGACATTAATATATTAAATATTAATGTCTCCCCCATTAAGCACACAACACATGAATTTTTATTTGATGTATTTTATTGCATAAATTGGGGAAAGTTTATGGTATGTAGGGCCTACCCAGGGGTGCTGGGTAGGCTAAGTTCTTTAGATATGATGAGGATGTTCTATAAGGTGATGTCTCTGAGTAGTGGAGAGAGAGCAGCAGTTGAGAGTTCACAGGGGGCGTGGCCACCATCACCCCAAGCACTAGTATCACAGGGCCTTGTGTACCGAGGTGGTGGCAGCCCTGTGGGGACGGATGTATGACCTCACAGCCTCTGATGACCACGTGCCATGAGCCATAATATCATTCAGGGACGCTCCCCCTTTATGGTAGGCAAAGGAGGCCCCTCCCCTCCTCAGACTGTGCTATGGTGATGGGGTTGTTGTCCTTAAATGACATGAGGGGGGCTTTGGCATGCCGCCCAGGATGGTCGATGAGCAGCTCAGCCATAGCCCGCCTAGGACAGAGGATGCTCTTTTGCTTTCTCGGCAGAAAGATCTCCACTGGGGTGCGCGAGGACTGCATGGTCTTGGTCCATTTTAACCTCAGCCTCACGCCCCCCGGCAGGAGGTCCACATCTCCCACACACATGTGCCTCGTAGGGTCGAAGGTTTTAACCGTTTGGGGAAATAAATTCGACTGGCGTAGAAATCCCATATACATTATTAGGATGGCCGCCTTCGCCATAGATGGGACCTGGGAGCCAGCCGAGGCCCTGACGCAGTCGATGAGCATCTTTTCCGTCACCAGCTGCTTAGGGGTAGGCATGTGTCTAATCGAGAGTTGTATTCCTTTTACCGCCATGTTGACGTCGTATGTGTGGAGCGAGCTGTCCTTGTACCCACACATCTTAAAGAAGGTTCGGACAGATGATAGATGGTTGATAATAGTAGCTGGGGCTAGGTTATTCATCGCCAGGTACTCGAGATACCAGCACACTTGTGATGGTTGGGGCTTGCGGTATTGGATGCCCAGTGCGCTGCAGAATGCCAGGTATAGCTTGACGGCCGACGCCCTGTTAGCATTTGTGCCCGGTCTGTGAGCCTCCCTCTTCCTTTTCGCTGCCAGCCTACTTAGGGAGCGTTGTATGGGCCCTAGAAAAAGTTCGAAATGTCAAAGTGGCTGTCAGAACATGGGGTAGGAAGAAGTGAGAGTTCAGATATAATTTCATTGGCCTTGTTCTTAAATGAGGGGGATGAGTGCTGGCATGAGAGGGCGTCAGGGAGGTCCATGAGCCTTCCCGGGATGTGGACAAACTGTAGGGTCAGCTCTCGTTCAGCTGACACAAACCACAGGGCTCTGGCACATGCTGCAAGTATTGGGTCCTTGGGGCGCCCCCCTTTAAAGGCCTCGACGCTCGCCTGGTTGTCGCAACATACCCTGACCGTTTTCGCCCTGTCTTCAGGCCCTGTTAGGACCCGGGTTGCAGCAATGCAGTTGAGGGCCTCCAGGTGGTTTATGTGCCTCTCTGATGTTATCTTGTCGCTGAACATGTGGCCATAGTAGTATTGCCCATCTGTGGCTCCTCCCCTGTGAGGCACGCGTCGGCCCAGATCGTTTTGGCGACCACGTCCTCCGGGATAATGGACGAGCCATTATATTGCTCCACAAATTCATTAAACCACTTCAGGTCCGCCCTTATGCTGGTAGAAATCGCAATAGGGCCCCCTTTTGCGTTTCTGAGGGCGGCCAGCAGCCTCTGCATAAATAGGGTCGCTGGCTTGACGGTCTTCGCGAGATGGGCTATTTTACCGATGACGCTCTGCATTGTTCGTGTTGATATGACCCTCTTGGTGGCAGTGAGGGCCAAGCAGTCTTTAATTTCTGCCATCTTTGAGGGTGGTATGGTGAGGCTATTTTTCCTGGTGTTGATGACTATTCCAAGCCATTGGACTGTCGTGCTAGGTGGCTGGGTCTTTTCTGTAGCCACCTGTAAGCCCAGTCCCGCTAGGAGGTCTTTAGCGTATTGGAAACTTCGTTGCATGTCTGAGTTGTTTTTGGCGAGCAGAATAATGTCATCTAAGTACATTAGGGAGATTGTACCTTTGGAGGCTAGAGCTCTTACAATATAGGATGCCGCCATCTGCATGACAAATGACGACATCCTGGCTCCAAAGGGGAGGGCTTGGTCGACATATATGCCCTCTTCATGCACAACAGTCATGAGGGGCCAGTCCAGGGGGCACAGGCGGAAGTGTCTGTAGGCCCTGGATAGATCCAAGACTGCCATGATCACGTCCCTCCTTCCTAAGTTGTTAATTATCTGGCTGGCCATGGAAACAGTTGGCAGGTTGTGGGCCACGGGGATGCCGTTGAAGCAATTTTTTGCCACCCATTTATTCACTCCCCCCTCCGGGAAGGACAGGTCGACTATAATCCTTCGTTTCCCGGGCTCGTTCTTTGGCCTGGTCATCATCGGACTGCTGTGATACCATGGGACAAAGGGTGGGTAGCTGAAAGGGCCCGCCATTGCCTTCATGCTGCACTCCTTCACGAGATATGACTTGATATGGTTGGGATAGGCCACGGCCGAGGGGTGGTTTTTCCCATGGTTGCTTGATGTTATTGCCCCCCCCCCGTGTACTGGAGTGGGAAGCCATACCTAATTCCATTAAGTATGGCCTCGTCGTCGGGGTGGCCAGTTGAGTGCTTTACCCACTGGTCGATGTTAAGTGTTGAGGGAACCAGGACTTTGGCCCCTTTCCAATTCGGTAGGCCCTTCGACCGCACTGCTTCGTACATGTTGGCCATGGATGTTGGTAGGCACAGAGCAGGGTATGGCCATGATTTATAGTTGTTGAAATGTAAATTCGGCGGAGGGTTGGTTTCTGACACTAGGGGATTCACTTGTGTCAGGCTTTGTATGACTGATAAGGCATCCTGGGGCTCATCAGGGAGCGAGTATTCAGCATTCCCCTCACCTCCAATCGACATGCAGTTACCACTACACTCTGCAATGTCGGGATGATTTTCACAATATTTCACAAGAACACGAGCACTTCCCTCCTCGTTAAGCGAGTTACTTTCTGTTGAGGGTTTGGTTTCACTTTTCGTTGTTTCAGGTGTACTCACTAACTTTAGTTGGCTCTGATGAATGGTGTGCGAGTCCCAGTTCGTTTGCTGTTTGTTTACATTCTTGCCGGCGGAAGTCACAGCAGGCCCGGGCCGAATAGCCTTCGGGGTGACTTTGGTTGTGTTCCCGCTGAGTGGTGTTCGTTTTGAGTCCGATAGCTTAGTTGCATGCGATGTATGTCGAGTCATGCTTGGTGATGTTGTGTTGTTAGCGTTGTTTTCACTCCCTGTTGTTTTGCAGGGCTTGTTAAGCAATGTAGGCAGAGTAGGTTGCAACTTTCTGCCTGCATCACTCGGTATTTTGGCCTGGGCGGTAGCGTGTCGGCCATTTTTGTTGTTGACTTCCGGTCTGGTGAGTTCTAGGGCATGGCTTCCGGTGTCATGGCCACACGATTGAACAGATCCCTTGGGACAGATGGTATGACTGTTATTACTCACTGATGTAGATATATATGTGCTTTTAGATGTATCAAGTTCACACTCACTGTTTTTAGCGTCCCTCTGTTCTGAGTCGGGACGACACGTTAGTTGTTTGCAGGCCTGTCAGCACCTCCACCCGCGGCCGAGTCACGCGGTTTGCTGGGTGTATTCCAATCTCGCTTCTTATTGAATCCGGGGGTGCTCTGGTTGTTTCCACTAGCACCTGTTGTCGCAATAGCAGATTTGCGGTTGTTGCACCCTTTGGAGGTATGTACGTATTGTTTTTTCGTAGTTTTAAACCAGCAGAACCCACAGCAATGCACAAGGTTCACCACACCTTCCACATGCGAGTCAGTGGCCGAGCACTCCTCCCAGTTGTACATGGGGCACGGCACTGTTACAGATGTAGTTGACTCCTTTTTTCTGGTAATCCCTGATGGTTTGTGATTCCAGCTCAGCCTGGCGCGTTGTTGTTGCAGGTAGTTTGAGTCTTTCCAGGTAATCGACCCTGCCACAATGTGATCTATCACGGTCTGCGACCAAAGCCTGGGGCCTTGCCACTGGTGGATTGCAGCATCTTCACCCATTTCACCCAGGTGCTGCAGCATGTGGTATAGCGATGAGCCCTGCCGAGCCCTGCAGGCACACATTATAGCAAAGCCACAGAAGTACTCTGCTATAGTTAAGTCCTTCCTCTCATCTTTAATTCGTGACGCCAGGTCTGGGGGGAGGTAAGTTTCGGGTGATATTTTAAGATAGTTACCTTTTGGTGTTGAACGGCCCCTATATTGTTTATCCAGAGCCTTTGTTGCTATGCGTTGGTGTGCGTAGATGCGTTTCAGATGGTTTGGTGTAGGGAGCCTGCGGCTGCGGCCGTCCTCGCCTGAGGACGAGCTGGAGGACCTGTCTCTGAATGGATGTGCACAATGTTGGGAATATTTCTTGCTAGTCCTCTTATGCTTGTTTTTACCCTTCCTCCTAACTCTCCTGGGTGAGGAGTCTGAGCTAGAGGCCGAGCTAGAGTCCGAAGAGCTGCTGGAGCTGGAGTAGCTTGGGGAGCGGCAAGCACGCTTGTGCTTTCTCTTGACTCCCAGAGTTCTCCTATCAGTCTTTCGGCCAGTCTTTGATTTGGAGACCTTAACGAGTGTCCGACACAGCTTGTCGACCACTGTCTGCCTTCCCTGCTTGCTGTTCTTTGGTGTTTTGGGAAGCTTCTCGGAGGTCTTGTTCTTGGGGTCTCTTTCTTCCCCTGATGTCTCGCCCTGGGTAGTTGAGCCTGACCCGAGGTCCTCCAAGGGCACCTTTTGCGTTCTCTTTGGGGTGTCGGTCGCTTTGTTCTTTTTCTTAATCACTGGCGGTTTACCGTCTGCTAGAGCGTTATATTCAATCTATTTTTGAAATCATTGATCTGTTTGAAGGTCACCCTTAAGGTCAAATTCAAGGTCAAAATGCAATATGGCAGCCATTCAAAACAAAAGGACCCTATCTCAGCACCTACAATCACTATATCTATGTATGATACTGGTTTGTCTATTATTTAAGGTGTAAGGAATCCAATTCTGGGGCCCTTTTTGCATTTCAAGGTCATTTCTAAGGTCAAAAGCTATTACTCTTTATTTTTTTTAGTTCAATATTAAGGATAAAAAAGTTTAAATTCTGCAAAATTCTTGCAGCAACCACCCTGACATTTGCATGATGGTGTGCACCTCAATCCATCTTTGAAACATTCACACCTCTGTTTACATGCTTTCATGCAAGTGCAGTGAAGCATTAGTGAACAGGTTGCACTAGCATCTCCCAAGTCAGTCCAATATGGGACCCATGTCTTGAGGCATCCATTCCATTCCCAAGCACACTTTGCAGGATCTGGCAGACATAATTGCTTCTCCAAGGCTGGATGCCAAATGAAAGCGGACACCAAAATTATTCTTTTAACATGCTGGTACAAGGCTGCTCTAGGGGTATGCTCTCTAGGAACCTAAGACAGTGAGTGAACAGAAATCTTCGTGCAGCATTTACTGATACCCAGCAACAGTTCTGACTGTACATGAGCACTGTAAGTTGCTCCATGCGCTGCATATGAAGGGAATCCTCTGTCAGCTCTTGCAGATTTTCAATTAAGCCAACCATTGTCCCAGTTACTTCAGGAAAGTTCATCCAAGTTCATCCAGCATTCTGTCCAGATTTCTTCCCAATGCCTAACATGCTAGATGTTATGTCACAACCTGTAAAGGCATGGAAAAATGGAAGGATTTACAATCATCGGGGCTAAGCTGCATAGAAAGTTCATGAACTGGTATATGAGTGTATGCCTTTCAGCTTCCAAAGCCAACCCACAATTCAATAAGCCCCAGGCTTTGAACTGTTGTAAAGAGGTGGACAGACAGTACAATGACATCAGAATCAACAGTCCAGAGAAAAGCTTTTGTATGGCCACCAATGGAAGCATGGCACATGTGCAGCATCATCTGTGTGTCTACCTCCTCATGCTCACATGGAGTGATGTCAGACAATTCTGATAGCTTGTTAGACAGCACTCCCTTTATTGTCAAGAGCTGATAATTGGATCTGAAAGTTGCCATCACGAGCTTATTAGATAGAAACTGGAGTTGATCTTTATTCTCACTAACTTTCAGGAAAGCCTGCCAATCTTTTCTGTCGGGAGATGGGGGCCTTTTCTGAAACTCTTGTTCTTTGAGCAACTGTCTCACCAAGACGTTTCACATGTGATTGATATTTTAGATAATCCTGAGGATAGCAATCCCAGATGGCATCTATTCTTGTGGCACATGTATTGATCTGATTTTCCATGAAAGGCAGGAGATGTAAACCAGCATATTCATCAAAGACATTGGCTCACTGTGGTTTAATTATATGTATTACAACAGCCATGTGTAACATTTGTGTCACAACTGCTGCAGAAGCTTTCGATGATGCCAGTTTGACTGTGCCTTTATTTAAGTTCACTGCAGGTCATCAGAGGAAGATATAGAGATTTGCCTTGGGGATGAGATCAGAGTGGTGTGGTACACTCCTCAATCCGCTCCTTTACACATTTTAAATACATGGCTTTTCCAATAGTTGGCAACTCTTGAAGACAGTTGCCAGAAGGCAGTTCCAAACTCATCAACTGAGTGCATGTCTGTTCATAAGGATTGATGATTAACTCCTGATCTACAAGGTCAAGCAGAAGTTTGAGGTGATTAAGGAATTTTTGCTGCTCACATACAAAGCTTTTCAGGTGTTCAATGGAGTGAGAGGTAGTTGTATGGATGCTTGCATATTCAAATTTCCCAATCACCCCAAGACCCTCAAGAACTTCTGCCTTTAAGAGTTCAATTACAGTTTTATCTTCAACCTGGCCATAAAGGCTTTTTGGACCACTGTTCTCTTTAAGCAACTTAATACTATGCTTTTGGCTTTGGTCAAGGCCCATGGCATGAACTCGAGTATGAAGGCAAAACAAGGGCAGTATGCAATACAGGTTTGTGTAGCACCTATGATAGTCTTCAGTCAGAGATAGAAATACAAGTTCTCTTTTCTCAACTCTGGAGTACTAAAGAATGACAGGTGGTGGTTGTGCTGGCTATTTATAAGTTAGTGACTTAATCACCCCAACCTCATGTTTCATATCTGTATATTGATCCTTATATTAGGGCTGAGATCGAAAGAAGTGCAAAAAAGAAACATAGACTTCATTATGTACAACACCATATAGATGCAATGCAAATAGGACCTGAGATATGACATTTGTTGTACCCTGTAGTAGCTATATTGGATTGTGACCTTGGAAATACAGTTGGAACAGAATAATGAGTTAGCAAAATGGATTCCTTGCAACCTAAAACATAGACAAGCTGGTCTAGGTTTATGGTGTAAAGTGGAGCTGAAATATGACATTTTGGTTTATCAGTGGTGGTTATATTGAGGTTTGACCTTGAAAATGATCTTAAAATTTAAAATAACTTGTAGAAATGAATTCCTCATACTTAAAAACATCTATAAATTGGTATTATACTTGACAATACAGTCAATAGAAGTGGAGATATGGTACATATGCTATTTTGGTCGGCCATTTTGGATTTTGCAGCTACCGGACATCAGGGGGGTTGCCAACATGTAGCCAGTGGTTTTTGAATACCTTATGGTCTATAATATCAACATGCAAAATTTAAATCACACACCTTAAATCAAACTGGTATCATACATAGATATAGTGATTGTAAATTCTGAGATAGGGTCCTATTTTTTTTAATAGCAGCCATATTGCATTTTGACCTTGAATTTGACCTTAAAAGTGACCTACAAACAGATCAATGATTTCTAAAATAGATTGCTGACAACATATAACATAGAAATATGGTATTATACAAGTGTATGGTGCTGGCAGTAGTGGAAATATGAGATTTTTGTTCCACAGCGGCAGCCATATTGGATTTTGACCTTGAAAATGACCTTGAATCTAAAAATAACCTTCGGAAATGGATTCCTCATACTCAAAAACATCTATAAATTGGTATTATACTTGACGATACAGTTAGTAGAAGCGGAGATATGGTACATTTGATATTTTGGTCGGCCATTTTGAATTTTGCAGCTACCGGCCACCAGGGGGGGGGGGGGGGTTGCCAGCATGTAGCCGGTGGTTTTTGAATACCTCATGGTCTATACTATCAACATGCAAAATTTAAAAAAGGTGTCGTGAAGTGCATGATTCTTTGAAATTGCTCCCCCGCTAAATTAAAGTATTAGTGATAACTATACTCCATCTTTTAGGGAAATGTCACTGATACTCCAGGCCTTAATAATAAGATAAGATAAGATAAGAAAATCTTTTATTTGTCTTAGTAGTGGTAAGATACAGTTGAAAAATGACCTAGTGACCTATTCTAGCTGTCAAATGTTACTTAATAGAAATCAATACTAAAACTAACCCTAAACCTAACCTTAAATTGGTGGTCCTAAGTCAGTAAAGCGGGTAGTGGACTGTCCTGAGTAGGTCCCACACTGCATCAAGTGAATGAATGCAGTGTTGAAAGGGCGAGTGCAATGTGGTAACTGCAACAACATAACTATGAGTGGTAACTGATGAGAAGTATAGTCTACTGAACTTTTGCCTTGTAATTCATCAACTAAAACAGGTGTGTTATGGTGAGCTTGGCATATGCATTATCAAAAGGAGTACAGTATGTCACAACCTTGTATTTATCAATAAAATAATAATACTGATTGTGCCACTTTATTGTGGAAAGTGTGCTTATTCAGGAAGTGGTCTACGGTCTGTTAAATATGACACTAGTTTAGTCCAAACATGGTGATATGGGTCGACGATATTGTGGCTCCTCCCACTTTGACCCATACCGTACACATCACCGAAACAATGAACTACATAACTCCATACATTTGACGTTGCCGCGATAGTCAACCCTCCGGTCCAAACATTTCACCTAATGAACTATCGCTTTGTGGCCACGCCCCTTCTGACCCTTACCGTACACCTCTACACTTTATACACAGAGCATTTTCTTTTTGACTCTTGGTCTTTCATGGTTTTATTTTAAGGGTTCACGACTGGAGCGCATCACTTTTCTCCCTTAATTTGATCTTAGACTCTCTAATTCTTTCACCAATTGAAAGGGAATTGCATCAATAACTACATGTGTGAGTTTAAAAGGAATCCGAGTCCCAGATGTGAAGATATTAGTGAAATTAAAAAATAAAATCACTCGAAAATGAGACAAATATAAAAAGGCTGCCTTCACTGCGATTCGAATTCACAATGTCCAGATTGGCAGTCATAGATGCTAACCATTTGACCATAGGGGACTCTAGAGATCATGCATATTATATATAACACTGGGCATAGCTGTTGATGCATCACATTTTAGGTTTTCTTTAATCCCCTATTCTCCTCATGGTGAATGAGGAGAATGGGGAAATACATTTTGAAGGTCCCTGTGTTTGCTGCAGCCGATTTAATAATTAAAATATATCTTGCATCTGCAATCTATTTCTCTAATATGCGAATGCAGGACTTCTAGGTATGCACGCATCCTTGACTCTTTTTACTTTTTGACATCCACTGATTAGTTTCTGATTGTGTCTCTCTCAAATAATATAGCCAGTGTCTCTTTACAGATAGATGTCAAAACCTACCAACTTGGTATATATGGCTGTCAGGAGAGAGATCTGGTTACCAGTTTCAGAGTTGCAATAAAAAATATCTTGACATCACTTTGTATTCTATGTTCTTCTCATTGTCTTTTCTCAAGTCAGTACCAGCCTATGAAATTGAATCCAAATAAAGCCTTTACCAAAGGCAAAAGTAGATATGAGTTTTCCTAATGCTGCCAATCATGAAAAACTAATTTTGCACTTTATAACACAACTTAGCTAGTTATTTTGTTGGCCTCTTCGCATATTGTATCCAAACATGTATCCAAATTATGTTCCCTCACGTGGCATTTTGGAGTGGTCGATTATACACAATCTCACTCCTTGTTTAATAGGAAAACTATCCCCAAACCAACTCCTCGCTGTATTCCTTATAGTCTAATTTAATTTCACTTTGTGGGACAAAGTTGGCCCTCCCATGTTCAAATTGCTTCCTACATCACTGTAATGTATGAAGGAATTAATATTCATCGAATAATATAATTGGCAGTTATTGGCAATATCCTTTTAACTTGAAGAATAAGATAAAAGAAGACACTTTATCATATTTTAATTATAGGTTTATTCGTAACATAATATTAATTGATCAATTAGGTTCTTGAGAAACAAAAAGAGCTATTCGGTCGTAAAAGAATAACCCTTGCATATCCCCAGTAGCACACAACATTTGGGGAACATTGGGATCTTGTTCCTCCTGTGTTTGTTTGTAGGAAACACATAGAAAACATAGAGCAAATGTTTTTTACCAAACGTCCCAGGAATGTTAGGATTTTATGTTCCTGGAATGTTATTAGCTAACATTCAGCTAATGTTCTGAAAGAAATGTTTAAGGAACAATAATTTCAATACATTAAATGAACGTTTTGAAAAATAATGTTCCCCAAACATTTATCTGTGAACATTAACCTAACATTGGGTATTTATGTTCCTGGAGCACATATTTGCTAACTTTCTGCTAACGTTGTCAGTTGTATGTTCTGCAAACAATCATTCTCAAACATTCAAGAAACATTATTAAATTTACGTTCTCAAATTGTTATCTCTCCAATGACAAACTATAGTTACATCGGTTAAAATTAAGTTCTTTCAATCTCCCAGGCATAACAACTTCATAATATTACTTCTAATGTTAAAAATATGACATCTTGATACTATAGTATAGTTTTGTTAACATTCTGCTAATGTTGTGATGTTTGAAGGAATTAATATTCATCGAATAATATAATTGGCAGTTATTGGCAATATCCTTTTAACTTGAAGAATAAGATAAAAGAAGACACTTTATCATATTTTAATTATAGGTTTATTCGTAACATAATATTAATTGATCAATTAGGTTCTTGAAAAACAAAAAGAGCTATTCGGTCGTAAAAGAATAACCCTTGCATATATTTATAAATAAACAGCAATGGTCCCTATCTTAGACACTTTGGTCCCGTTTGAGTGCAGCACCACACGCTTCTTACAATCTTTATCAGAGCTGGTTTAAATCGATTATTTACCACACCATAAACTATAGGGTTGATCATTCCAACCATCAAGGCAATTGCTAAGGTCACCAGATAGGTCGCTAACCAAGCAGTAGCGGCGGTCCCTGATACAGAATCTAATATAAAAGATGTCAGAATTGCCATGAGAAGCGGGAACCAGCAACAGAGGAATGCTGCCACAATTATGGCAGCTCTCTTGGCAGTTCTTTGCTCCACTTTCCTCTTGCCATGCTCCCTGTTTTCTTTGCTCATTACACAAATATCACCCGCAATCTCGGCTCCGTTGACTTGAGCTCTGGTTGCGTTGCCATGAATATCGTGAATGTGGATTACATCCACAACTGCTGTTTTACGCTTGGTTCTATCCCCTTCCTTTTCTTCTCCTCCTCCTACAGAATCTCCTCCTTCTCCTTTTCCTCCCCCTCCTTTTAACTCTTTTGTTTCCCCAGATTCCTTTCTTCTTCCCCTTTCCTCCCCTTCATTCTCAGCACTACCTTTCTTACACCTTTCTGGTTCTTCACCTCCCACTCGTTCTTTTCCATTTTCACCTCTCCCTTCAAAATTACAATTTGTGTTATGTTCACTTGAACATGCATTACCACCCATTGCCAGTCCAACCAAAGTGCTGTTGTTCTTAGCAGAGCTTCCCTTTGATTCAGACTTATTGCAATAGTTATTAGCACTACCACTATTGTGATTTACAATTGATATTAGCCCTGACTGTCCTTTGACAAAGACTGAAACATCGTTGGTTGTTGCAGTGCCGTCTCGACTCTTACAAGTTTCTGCGCTACGATCAAGAGTCATGTTGCATTGTCCTTCGTCGTCCAACCTAAGTTCATCCCCTAAAACGGGTCTGGAAGAAACTTTATTCTGAATAACTTTACTATTAGGACTGCTTCCTTCCTGGTTTCCCTGCTCTTTGTGTTGTGTGTCAGTTTTATAGACATCATTATTCATTTGCTCCGAATCGCGCTTGTTTATGCGATTCGTCAACTCCACCTCCCCAATTTCTGAGAATTCTGGACGGCCAGATTTATTTTTCTTATCTTCACCAATGCCGCGATAGCGCTTAGGTTTTGAGATAAAACCCCGCGCACTTTCATAATCGGGAGAAGTGTTTTGAGTGTCGACCATCAGTTTTTGAACCGAAAGTTTCATGTTGGAAATGAGCTTACTGTCTTGGCTGTACCTTTGCACTGATCCTGGCTTTTTGGACGTGTCAAGTTTGTCTGCTTCTGATTTTGTTCGTCTTGTTCTCTTAACCAACTTGGAGAGAGGCTCTTCGTCTTTGTCCTGCAAAAACGTTTGAGAGGTCAAATAACGCAATATATCATTTCTATCATTACCAGCAGGAGCAGGAGCACTGAGAGCCACAGAAACAATCGTTGGGTTTATTCTATTCACTTTCCTTATCCATTTAGACACAGCTGTCCTTTTCTTGACGTGTTTCCTAATTCGAAGGAATATTTTCAAGTAGAAAATTATGATGATGATGATACAAGTGAAGCTCAGCGGTACGAAAATGTAGACGCCAAATTCATAACGCCTAGTTTTGGGTATAACAGATCCACATATATAACGGATTGGGTTGAATGGCATTGTTTGAGAAATGGTAGCGCAGATCACACCTATGCACCATATTACACCAACTGCTATTTTCATTCTGGCTGGTCGTTCGCTGATGTCATACGGTTTGCTGATTGCTTGATACCGTTCAAAGCTCAGATAGGTCATAGTCAATAAGATAACACATCCGGCCAGGATATGACTGAAATCCAACAATCTGCAGACAAATAGAGGCGGTGAGGTCATCAGACATAAAACGATGATAACAGGAGAGCAGACGGTGCAGCTTAACAGGTCGGCGATCATTAAGTTAACCACTAGCATATTCATGGGTTTCCGAAGGCGTTTTGTCTTATAAACTGCCCAGCAAACCATGCCATTGGCGGGTGTCCCAAACAACATGTTGATTGAGACGAGAATGAAGCAGACGATCCGAACCCAATCGTTTATGACCAGAAATGTGGTTTCCTGATTGTGAGCATTATCTCCCTGGTCGCCCTCTGATGAAAGATTTCCTGGTAATGCTTGGGTTGAAATGTCCATGTTTGATGCACCTGATCCAGGTTATACCCTAAATAAAAAGAGAAACAGCATCAGTATGGTGTAACAAATCATGTCATTATGAAATATCATGTAGGCTACACTATACATGTTTCACAAAAGTCATATCAAAATTAATAACCGTTCAAAACATGTTGATTGTATCTAATTATTGTATAATTCTATGTTACTATAGTTACAGAAAATAAAATGTATAAATAGCCTAAGTCAACACGAGAGTTTAATCTGACGAAATTGATGTAAATTGTAATTTTATAATTAGGGCTACTAACAGAAAACCGTTTAATTAATGCAGATTATTTCCACACCGGTCAACTTCAATGAATTAGTTTATCACTAATACATTGTATGTACAGGTACCAACCACCAAGCATAATATAACACATTGAACACTTACGAATCAAACCTTCCTCGTGGTCCGACTGTTAGATATACCTATGTACACATATTGCAATCAAAGATCCAATAAGGTGAGAAGGAATTCCACTCACATGCTGCGAAGTGGGTACAGTATCAATTACAAGGCTTCCTTTCCTCTCCTCCACTTCCTCCATCTGTGTGTTCCCTGCTTGTAAGCTGCTCATGATTTGCAATGACTCTCCAGAGCAGCTCTTTGTATAAAAGCTGTCTCTAATCACTCGCACAAACTCACTCACTAACCCAGCGCATGCTTACTGAAGTTGTCAGCCGAACATGTCAAGGTGGCGGGCTGGAGAGGTCGGCTGCGGAAGCACTGATAACCACCTACTCATTATAAGGATGGCCGGTATTTTCTATAGAAAAATGGTTCCGTCAGCTCAAGTAGAGCACTGCGATAGCTATTTTGACTACACTCTATACGCGACCTGTAGGCAGTAAAAATCAAAGCCCTCTATGGTTAACTCTATGGCACGCCGCTGCCTACAGGACGAGTACAGAGTGTATACACCATTTGGAATTATAATCGCAGGAATATTTGACTTGCTTAAACATGAGCATTTGTGTGAAGTATGAGAGCTATTTATTCAATAGATTATTGATATTTTAGAAGGAATTTAAGTGGAGATCCCTTCAGTAAATTCAAATTTGAGAGACGAAGCCAACTTAAAAATCGGGTGCTATCCTCAGGCCATATGGTGGAGGATTGGGTGATCATTTAAACATATAAATGCTCAAGATTCACCCTTTTATAACTCGAAAGCTCCAGAGTATGGGTTACATATTTATCAAACACATGGTTGCAAACTAAATGAACTTTCCCCCAACTCGGTGGCAAGTGCCTCTTTTTTTTTAAATATTTTTATTGGCCTTAAATTTAACATCACTGATCTTTATATGTTAGAATATACGCATAACTAACTTTAAGCTAGCTTTAAATAAGTTAAAGTGACACCTGCCACTGAGTTCCTGATTTTGGGAATGTTGGCTTGAATTTCAAACATTTGCTAGGTCATTACATCAGTAATCAATTCCCTGAAGGATTAATGTTCGGAAACAGTGGATTTGGACCATTTAAGGATTTAAAACTCAGATTCGTAATGACCCGCCGGTCCGTAACCTCTCCAAGATAGGCCACAGTTGCTGACCTAATGTGTACTATTTTATTTTTAGTTTCTCATATCACACTAACTGGATAGGGACTGGGGTATATACACACGTGACTATGTGGCTACTGACTCTCTACTGGTACCAAACCCTTCGCCATGGTCAGTTGGCAGTTATAAACTACTTCCCACAGATTTGAATAGATCCAGGGAATCAACTCCACTCAAACTATATTTACAAATATCAAATAATCTAATGTTATGCAAGTCTTAGAAATCCGCAATTACATTTAAAATTACACATACAGTCATCATAGTGATCTTAGCCACTTTAAGTAGAGCTTGAACTTTAGGACCAGGAAATCATCCATAAATATGAATAGTGAGGGTTTTAAGTGCACATTCTGTGTTTTACCTAAACTCTTGTAGTGTTTATGTTTCTGCATGACATCAATGACGCCCATGGTATCAGGGGCGTCAGAAGCTAATTAGAAGTGTGGGGGGACAAGTTATAGGTTTGACCTTTTTGATCTTTTAATCGTTCATCAAAAACCAGGACATTGTTATGGATTATAACACGATCCATATGGATTATAACACGATCCAAAAATGCATTCTTATAGGATACACATTGTATCATATTAAACAAAAAGAATGATGTTAAAGTCAAACTACAATGTTGTAAAATTTGATTAAAACAACATGTATATTTTCATTATGATTTGAAGACATCTTCTAGCATAACAATTTGAAACCATAAATTTGTAAAGGTTTCAAAATTACCAGCATTCCCTATTTGTTCATATTTCTCCCACCATCTCACTTTCATATACCTTATTGACAGACAGTTATCAATCGATTGACACCACACTAATCAGGAATAGGAAGCAGGGGGGCTACAGGGGCCATGGCCCCTTTATATCAATTTTCGAAATGCTAAAAAATGAACCAAAGATTCCACCAGATACATAGACTGCCCTCTGTCAGTTATATAAAATGCCAGTCAAGTTCTGTAACCTTTGCAGTGTTTCATTAACATAGAGCAGGAGAGTGTGGTTTTTCCTGTCTTGAAAAACTAAAACTAAACACACTGATGCAACTGTTATTTCCTCATTTTCATTCAGAAATTTGTTTCCATCAATAGCGAGTTTGTGCCAAGCTTCACATGTGCATTCTCAAAAGAAGTACAGTAGGTATCAACTTGGTATTTTGCAATAAAATTCTGATAATTCTGATTATACCAATTCATGGGGAACATGTGCTTGTTCAGGAAGTTATTTTTGAAAGAGAAGTTGGTCTTGCCTCTGTGCTTCAGATGTATTCTCTTTGCATTTGACATCCTATGTCTGGATCTTGTTTCAACTTTCATGAGGTAATAATGGAGTGTCTTGCATTTTTCTATGAAATCACCCACCTTTCTGAGAAAATTTGCTGAAAATTTATGCTAAAAATTTAATTTTTCCAATTTCAAATTCTACTAAATTCTATATTTCAGCCTGTGGTTGAGCTTTTATTTCTGAACCCAAATGATGGATTTTTGGTGGAATTGCTCATATAATTAGTCTATGAACTAACTTTTTCAGAAGATAGGATCAGATAGGATGAATAATAAGTAGAAATGGTCTTTAACAAGAATTTGGCTATGAGCAAGGAAAGAACAGTTCCTCCCCCCAATTTCATTTCTATTAGAGGGCCTATAGGCCTAAAAACAATAGACCCCCCCTCTGACACACTTCAGGCAGGGATAAAGCATTGTCCAGGACACTAGTTGTCATGGTGCATTACTAGCATTGTGAAAATTAGAAGACGTTACTACATACATTATTGCGTCATGGCCAGCATCAGCATTGCTAGGCCTATACTTTTCATCAACACTTCCACACTTTGTCACCAATATTATCTTCCTTATATTTAGATACAAATGTTGATAAAACAACATTATATGGGGGTAGAAAAGTATGTTCTTTCAGAATTTAAACATATCAACAATTTATTTCGAGTAGAAATAGCATTTTGTATTACTTTGCTGGAGCATAATTTGCCTGCAAGTGCCAACGTCAAATTTTAAGAGGGCATAGAAAGCGCAGCTATTGGACTGCTCTGGTTTCGCTCAGACTTTGCTTGTTAGGCGCTCTGGGAAAATAAAAGAGCGGATGAAGAGCGGACCAAAACAGCGATCCAGTGGAGTCTGTAATGACCCATTATACACCATTATATGAACAAGACCATTATGAATGGTATGTTACAACACATGTCATTTCCATATACTAGACATAGGATGTACAGCTGGACAACAGCCTGTGGACACAATGTACACTTTCATAAAATAGTAAGCTCAGTTAACAACCAACTGCCTTTGGCTTCACACCATTTATTAGAGAGCTCCAACGATTTTCATTTAATATAGAGTAGATATTATTCTCTAGGGAATAGTACATTTATTTAAGGTATACCATACACACCATGGTATTACACTGGTGGAGGAACCGATTTAAGATCAATTGGTACAGAAATATATTCAAAATTATATCTGTAACAAGGAGCTGAGAGCAGGAATCTAGTGACAACAGAAGTTTCCTCCAACGATTTTCATTTAATATGTTTAAGGTATACCATACACACAATGGTATTACAAATCGCAGCTTAAAAGTCCATTCCCATTGCCACAAACAGTCAGCCAACTGTAATACTTTAACATTGTGTTTTTTTTGCCGTGTGGCGGCCGTACACCAAGGCGGCCGTGGTAATGGATAAAGGACTTTATTCCCCTGTTGCTGGAAGGCCGGTGGTCATTCCACCATGCGCACCTGAACTATATTATATTCAAAAGTCTTGGGTTACAGACAATGGCTTTTAATAGGCCTGAGAAATAGAGAACATGTTGTTGAGGAGGTAAAATGCATCACGCTGGACCTCAGGGAGACGGATATCAGTTTGTGGATGATATTAAAGGCAAAGCAGTAGAGAGGAGTGACAACGAAGAGAAGTTTATCGTTTATGTGGACTGTAATAAGCTGGTTATCGTTAAAAGACAAAGATATATGTGTACCAGTAAATGTGTTACACGTTATTTAATCATGTGAGTTAAATAAGGCAAGGATTTGAATTCAATAGGGCAAGAATGTATTCTAAACTAATGATACAAAGGGAAGAGAACAGGATAACGACGAAACATAATACATATGTGATGAGATTTTCCTGTAGCAAATGATAGAAATCCTGCAGCTTATTATGCCTCCTAATCACCTTTTAATCATTTCGCTAAAAAGGATTACATGTATCCGATTTGTCTTTTAGTAAATCATTGCTGGTAAACCTAAATTGTGTGGCTCTACATGTTATGAGTTGCAGCTTAAATATATTCTGTTTCGTTGTCACCATAGCAATCATTTTCCAAATGTGCATTTTTCAATTTTCAATTGTAATTGAACAATTACAGGTTGTTTGGCTGCCATGGAAACAATCCTAAAGCAATCAGTCCAAAGTTTAACTTTTAATCTAACTTTTACCAATACCATTCAGCATTAAGAACAGCATGGCCGATCATTTTGCCCAAAAGTAAATTTGAATTTAGATTTATTATGGATTCCCAAACTTTAAGAAAATAGGGGGGGGGGTTCGGGTTGGTTGAGAATGAATAGAAAAATAGAAAGGTTATTTTTTGACAGAACTTCGCTGGTAATACAGCTTTAATCCATGGATATAGTGTGCCGAGGTATTTCCTAGCGTGGAGACTAAGGAGAAACCTTTTATGGTCTGTATGCAGTTATTACTGTAATGGTTTGTGGCATGGCTTAAGTGTTATTCCCCATAGATAACACATGGAAGTCTTATCTTCATATAATCTATTAGCGCTTAATTGGGGACGGAAGCTTTTTACATTTATACATAAGGGACTGTCGGGTGTGGGAGGATATGGCGACCTGTTGTAGCTTTGAAAAAAATGCATTAAACATTTGTTTTTTATTTGTCAAAGCTGATTGACAACCAACGCGTTTCTCAAAAAGAAATTATTGCGACAATTTTAAAAGTACAAAGGAGGCATAAATTTATTTAGGTCACTTTTCTATTGCGATTATATTCTCAGGATTCAAATAAATATTATACAAAATATTTCATTAAGTTAGACAAGTTTCCCGTCAGCATTTACCCGTTGACATTACTGATATAAAACTTACAATACTATTTTAGACATCCATGCATGTTATCAGCAATCAACGTAGCCCCGATAGTCGGTACAGGAATGGAAGTGGGGCGATGTCAGGATGATATAATAAGATAAAGAATCCGTCCCCGTCCCATGAACAAATACGAATTTTGATATTGTTGTCGAAGACATGACAAAACAGAATAATATAGAAATTTCTTACATCATTCCTTTCACATTAATTTATACTTTAGGGCACACCATTCTATCAAGACTGTCCAACACGTCTTAGTTATCAGGAGCGTTTTTCACGTGTCGTTTCATACAGCGGATCTTTATTAATATACTGACGACATTTCATGACATTTAGCGTGCGATAGGCCTATATCTAACTACGTCTGAATCATTTTAAATATTCTTTAGTGTTGGTACACACACAAGGTAACTGTTAGGAATGATACGGCGTTGTATTTGCTCATGTATTTAGTAGGTCTGAGATTCTTGTGTACTGTGCAGATGGTCTGAACACTTAAGATCCAGCTACATCTCCTCGACACTCTGATAAGTTCTCAAGATGGTTGTCATTCTGAATATAATGTACACACTTTCTACAGGTCTCCACTAAACCGATTCTCATGCGATTCCCATGCGATTCTCACAGAATTAAGTGGAAAAGAGTCCTCTGCGGCGCATAATCGCATGAGAATCGGCTTAGTGGACTAGGGCCTTAAACTCCCATTTTCCTTGCTTGACATAACATCTCCACACACAGTCGAGTGATTCGATGGTCTGTGTCTCCCTTTACTCCAGACAAAACAGACCAGATGTTAGTTGTATTATGGATAGTATTCTGTTAATGATTCGAAGAACCCAGAGATTAACACTAAACGACTTCGTATCTTTACCCTTTAATGGTTGATAATTTTGAAATGGAATCATTGGAAACTGAAATGTGGACATAAATTGTAGACATGGAAACCTGGATGATGAGGATGCACAACATTTACACGACATTTCATACAATTAAGTGTTATATATAGTGAATATGATGATTATGGTGTGCTAAATGGGTTTTAATACTGTATAGCCAAAATAGCTTTGTAAGCGAATTTTGAGAATCCTGAAGTAAGTGTATAATAATAATAATAATAATTATATTGTTTTTGTTGCAATATCTAAACAAATAAAATGTGGTATATATACACCTTTTTCATGATAAAATGAACTCTGCTCTAATCGGAAGCAATATCCAACATTCGAGATCTAATAAATATCAATTAATGAAAAATGTGAGAAGTGCTGGAGAAGGTTATTTTTTGCAACTTAATGAATTGATCGAAGGTTTTGAATCTGTGTATGGAAACGTGAGATGTACCTCTGTATGAAAACGTAAGATGTCACTTAGAATATTACAGAACTTTCTAGTTCTATCTATCTAAGAATACACCTTTTTCGCAGAATTTATGTGTAGGCCTAGATTCACGTTACTCTTCTCACTCTTCCTCACTACACCTTTGTTTTAAAAATTATATTTCTCTATATGAAAATATTTAAAAAGGTTAGTGTCGAATTGAGATACTGTTAAAACGTAACGTTACGTAATGAGAATTGGGTCAGATGTTCCAAGTGTGCTGTTTTGCCAATGAGCTATTCCTTATGGGAGTGATTTTTCTTTTTCTTTAAATAGATTAATTAAACTCTTGATGCTAAGCTATAGACCGTGCGGATCTAGGAAATGTTTATTCCAACACGATTGACCCATCTACGGCCAAGATAGGGCCTGTAGAAAATGCCCTACCTGAGAGGCTAACGGCATCCCCTATCATGTTGGAATCTTCTTACTTCAATTTTTAAAATTTATGATTCATATTTTGCACATGCATTCTATGAATTATCATTTATCGTCTAAAAATTTGGTAGTTTCTCTCCAAAAGGATAGGATTGTTCACATGATTGCTTCCAATACCAATGTCTACAATTTTCCACATTTTGGGTCATTCCATTATTCATATCTTTTACTTGGTCTTTATGTAAATATCAAAGCTTAGATGTATTTCAATGTTGTGGTACTTTAAGTTTATTGGATTAACTATTAGAAAATATCTTTATTTTGTACTTTCTTCCTTTTTCTCCCATTCCCAGAGGGATATACCTCTATTAGGGGGTGCTATCGTTAGTGGAACTGTACAAAATTCCGACATAATTCAAATCCTACAAATTATGTTATCATCACTTAAAGAATCATTTTATAGTTTTGTTTTTCATACATCTCATGATTGCTACTCATAAAAGTGAATTTAATCGGTCTTTCATCATACCATGACCCACTGCAGTAATGACTAACTGTACCCCTTGTCAACTAAATTGCGCAGTAATCAAATAGATAATATATACATTTTAACTACATTTTGTTATTGAAATATGTTCAATTTGATTGGATATTAGGAATAATTGTTTATTTCCACCAATTTGCATTTCCACCAATTTGACAACATTTGGGCCCCTAGACACCCCCTGAGTACCCAAAAATAATTTTCACATTCATCAGTTGATTTTTTATTTTCTATCAACCTTATATATGTATGTATGTATATTGTTTATTTCCAGTTCAATCACAGTTACATCAATACAATTATTACAATATAATATCTGGAAATGGGTACGACATTCTATGCTAATCATAGCTCTACCAGGAGGTCCCTTTTACATCTAATTACATTATTATATATATATACAGTACAGTTATTCTATTTGGTAGATTCGGTAGTTATTTATTACGTAGTATAATACAGCGTAGTGTGTGAGCTTGTTTGTTCATTAGGGAGGCCATTTGCATTCTTACGAACACTCCTGGTGTCCCGCCTGAACAAACGTTGTGTCACTGTGTGGCGTGGTGCGATTTACATTCTGACGAACACTGGTCGCATCGGCCTTTAATGTTGGACTAGTCTTCTGAGGACTATAATGATTACATTACATGTATGTATTTGTGTTGGCGGGCGGTCAGGTGGTTTGCCTTTTGCATTCTAACGAACACTCGTGGTACCAATCGATCGCCCGCCTGTACATGAGTTGAGTCGATGGCATTCTGACGAACACACGGTCGAGTCAGCTCATGTCCGTTCGTCGGTGCTGTTGCGGTAGAGAGATAGAGCGGTCGAGGGGCATTTTTCGGTCATTATGTTGTAGGGTATGAGTTTATTGGCTGTGTCCCACTGGGGTTGGCCCTGGTACCATAAATTTAGGATTTTTTGTTTTTTAGGGGCCGTTTTGGTTGGCTTGGCCTGGGGAGTAAGAGTAAAATTCTTCTTCCAGGTAGGATTTGAAATCACTAATTGTTAGGGATGGTTTCCTCCCTTTGGGGGGTAGTTTATTGTACAGATATGGTGCCTGAATGTAATATGATTTCCTGATCCTCTCAGTTTTTGTCATGGGGACTTTCAAAAGCTTGCCACTTGTCAGATTTCTTAGGTTTATTTTCCTATTGTCCGTTAAGTTCTCATCGCAGCTCATGGAAAAAGCAGTCTGGAGAAGGTGTGCTTCTCTTCTCTCGTTTAAGAACGGTATTTTGCTCGTGATATGAAGTTCTTTTACACTTTCGGTTTTGTTTAAATTGTGGGCTATTCTAATAAATGAATTTTGAATAGTTTGGAGTTTCTCCAGGTGCTTTCCCTGAGCTGGGAGATAAAAGATATCACAGAAGTCGATGACTGGTCTCACCATGGTGGTATATACCAACATTGTGTTTACTGACGTTAGTGATTTCCTTATTTTTGAGGTGGCTTTGAGTCTTTTTGTGATTTGATCTATCTTTGCTTGAACATGTGGGTTGAATGTGAGCGCTTGATCTATTATCAGGCCTAAATAGCAATATTCTTTTTCGTACTCTAGGGGGGCTGAGTTTAAACTCAGTGTTTTTGGTGTGGTTTTCTGTTTCGTATTGCCGAAGGTAATATCCATAACTTTACTTTTCTTGATGTTTACAGAAATTTTGTTTTTTCTACACCATTCGCCAACCATGTTCAAGTCACTCTGTACAGTACTGGCTCCATCCGGGATGGGCATATCGGTATGGCGAAGGGTTCCTTGACTCTAATCCCTAACATAAATATATATCAATTAGTACCCATCTGCAAGTGGTGTCAGTATCAATCAGCAGGTGGTCCACTCATCTTTAAACTTTTTTTTAAATAGTGAAATATACTAACTAAATATTTTTTGGAAGTATTCTCCTAGCCATAAGAACTATTCTCATCTTTATTTCATCAATGTGTGACGACTATGAGGAAAGATATTAAAGATATATGCGGGTGTCATCACACACGCCACCTAGCGGCTCCTATTTTTCTTTGAAATAGTTTATCATCATCATAAGTTGAGATGTATTTGTGCTCCATTTTCGATATCAACAGGGTTTATTTTTTTTTCCCAGAGGGATATACCTCTATTAGGGGGTGCTATCGTTAGTGGAACTGTACAAAATTCCGACATAATTCAAATCCTACAAATTATGTTATCATCACTTAAAGAATCATTTTATAGTTTTGTTTTTCATACATCTCATGATTGCTACTCATAAAAGTGAATTTAATCGGTCTTTCATCATACCATGACCCACTGCAGTAATGACTAACTGTACCCCTTGTCAACTAAATTGCGCAGTAATCAAATAGATAATATATACATTTTAACTACATTTTGTTATTGAAATATGTTCAATTTGATTGGATATTAGGAATAATTGTTTATTTCCACCAATTTGCATTTCCACCAATTTGACAACATTTGGGCCCCTAGACACCCCCTGAGTACCCAAAAATAATTTTCACATTCATCAGTTGATTTTTTATTTTCTATCAACCTTATATATGTATGTATGTATATTGTTTATTTCCAGTTCAATCACAGTTACATCAATACAATTATTACAATATAATATCTGGAAATGGGTACGACATTCTATGCTATTCATAGCTCTACCAGGAGGTCCCTTTTACATCTAATTACATTATTATATATATATACAGTACAGTTATTCTATTTGGTAGATTCGGTAGTTATTTATTACGTAGTATAATACAGCGTAGTGTGTGAGCTTGTTTGTTCATTAGGGAGGCCATTTGCATTCTTACGAACACTCCTGGTGTCCCGCCTGAACAAACGTTGTGTCACTGTGTGGCGTGGTGCGATTTACATTCTGACGAACACTGGTCGCATCGGCCTTTAATGTTGGACTAGTCTTCTGAGGACTATAATGATTACATTACATGTATGTATTTGTGTTGGCGGGCGGTCAGGTGGTTTGCCTTTTGCATTCTAACGAACACTCGTGGTACCAATCGATCGCCCGCCTGTACATGAGTTGAGTCGATGGCATTCTGACGAACACACGGTCGAGTCAGCTCATGTCCGTTCGTCGGTGCTGTTGCGGTAGAGAGATAGAGCGGTCGAGGGGCATTTTTCGGTCATTATGTTGTAGGGTATGAGTTTATTGGCTGTGTCCCACTGGGGTTGGCCCTGGTACCATAAATTTAGGATTTTTTGTTTTTTAGGGGCCGTTTTGGTTGGCTTGGCCTGGGGAGTAAGAGTAAAATTCTTCTTCCAGGTAGGATTTGAAATCACTAATTGTTAGGGATGGTTTCCTCCCTTTGGGGGGTAGTTTATTGTACAGATATGGTGCCTGAATGTAATATGATTTCCTGATCCTCTCAGTTTTTGTCATGGGGACTTTCAAAAGCTTGCCACTTGTCAGATTTCTTAGGTTTATTTTCCTATTGTCCGTTAAGTTCTCATCGCAGCTCATGGAAAAAGCAGTCTGGAGAAGGTGTGCTTCTCTTCTCTCGTTTAAGAACGGTATTTTGCTCGTGATATGAAGTTCTTTTACACTTTCGGTTTTGTTTAAATTGTGGGCTATTCTAATAAATGAATTTTGAATAGTTTGGAGTTTCTCCAGGTGCTTTCCCTGAGCTGGGAGATAAAAGATATCACAGAAGTCGATGACTGGTCTCACCATGGTGGTATATACCAACATTGTGTTTACTGACGTTAGTGATTTCCTTATTTTTGAGGTGGCTTTGAGTCTTTTTGTGATTTGATCTATCTTTGCTTGAACATGTGGGTTGAATGTGAGCGCTTGATCTATTATCAGGCCTAAATAGCAATATTCTTTTTCGTACTCTAGGGGGGCTGAGTTTAAACTCAGTGTTTTTGGTGTGGTTTTCTGTTTCGTATTGCCGAAGGTAATATCCATAACTTTACTTTTCTTGATGTTTACAGAAATTTTGTTTTTTCTACACCATTCGCCAACCATGTTCAAGTCACTCTGTACAGTACTGGCTCCATCCGGGATGGGCATATCGGTATGGCGAAGGGTTCCTTGACTCTAATCCCTAACATAAATATATATCAATTAGTACCCATCTGCAAGTGGTGTCAGTATCAATCAGCAGGTGGTCCACTCATCTTTAAACTTTTTTTTAAATAGTGAAATATACTAACTAAATATTTTTTGGAAGTATTCTCCTAGCCATAAGAACTATTCTCATCTTTATTTCATCAATGTGTGACGACTATGAGGAAAGATATTAAAGATATATGCGGGTGTCATCACACACGCCACCTAGCGGCTCCTATTTTTCTTTGAAATAGTTTATCATCATCATAAGTTGAGATGTATTTGTGCTCCATTTTCGATATCAACAGGGTTTATTTTTATTAAAGCAGTTTGGAGTCATGTTTTTCAGGATTCATTTTTATTTATTATGCTGTTTGATTACTAAATTTGGGTGATGTGGTCATCTTCAAATGACCACAACTTTTTTTTAACCTCGTCAACATACTGTTTTTCTTTGGTAAATCTGTAGCATAATATACCAAATATATGTATAGAAAGTTTTGATGTAAAGTCACCGATCATTATTTTTTTATATATTGAAATGTGAAAAAAAAACATTTTCCCATAGACTTCAATGCTAAAGCACTGTTATTTTCATGGGGCTGTAGAAAAAAAAATAAGTCGTTGACATGTACTTTTTTTTTCATTTCTTGCTTTCTTATGTAGTCAGGAATGATCCCTGAACGTTTCATAAAAAAGTCACCGACCAATTTTTTTTCCATTGAACACCCGCATATACCTTTAAAGCTTTGTATTTGTGATGTGACTGTGAGTGGGTAGATTCTTATACAAGGGAGGGAGAGAGGCCAGGTATTAAGAGGGGGAGAGAAGGGAGAGAGGGGGATGGCTCCATTATGAAACACATGGTTTTGGTTAGGTGTGACAGGACCCTCGGTCGTGGTGCTGTAATGGCCTGTTATGTAATACCTGGCGGCGCCACAGAGCCGTGAAATTTCCATCTTCTTTTAGTGCGTTCTCATTTGTCTGTGAATGATATATCACAGTGTTGTCAGCGAACAGTTGTATTTGCGCTTTTCTGACGACACTCTGCAGATCGTTCACATACAGGAGGAACAGTAGAGGTCCCAGGACCGTACCCTGTGGGATGCCGCATCGTACTCTCTCCCTGTCAGAGGTTACCCCATTCACTCGAACTCTCTGATATCTGTCCGAAAGGTAGTGACCGATCCAGTTTATAATGGGTTTCGATAGGTGAAACTTATGTAATTTTTCAATAAGGATCGTATGGTCCACCGTATCGAACGCTTTCTTAAAATCCAGATACACGAGCGATACAGGTTTGTTTTTCACTTTGTTTCGGTAGACGTACCCGAACAGTTTCTGATGGGCCTGCTCCAGGGAATGGCCTTCTCTGAAGCCGTATTGATATTCATACAGGAGCCTATTTTCTTCTAGATGGGGATAAATTATGCTTTGTATTACTCTCTCCAGTAGTTTGGCTGGGAGTTTTACCAGACTTATTGGCCTATAATTTGAAGGGTCTGTGCGGGGTCCTGCCTTATATATAGGTACTATGGTTGCCTCTTTAAATTCCTTCGGTACTTTAGTTGTTCTGATCGATACGTTACATAAATGTGTAAATTGGTGAGATAGGGTCAAAAGTATTGGTTTTAGGACTTTGGTTGGCATCAAAGCCATGCCTGAGGATTTATTTGGCTTGGTTTTTCTGATAATGCCATAGACCCTGCTCTGGGTTATCTCTGGAAACTGCAGTACCTGTATGTTATGCTCATTAAACTGCCAAGTTTGGAACCATTCTGATAATTAGGAATTTGTTTACAGGGGGGTCGAAAATAGATCCCAAATATGAAAAAAATGCTAAAAATAGCATGACGAATAATGGTACATATTTCTACATGAATGAGTATTTAAATTAGAAATAGATAAAACAAATATGCACATAATGTATTGAACTATTTTGTACTTGATAGGTCTCGACATAAGGATCATAACACCTTTTATTTGGTGAAGATATTCTAACTAGAAGAAAAGTTACAGCCAAATAACCATTCAGTAATGGTAATAATAATGGCAGCGGCAAGGGTGATAGGTCATTGACCCTCTGCCCACATACAAATGTTGTCAAATTGGTGGAATTGGCCAAATATGGTTTTAGCCAGGATATGTTCACAAAGGAGCTCAAAGCTAATAGTTAAATCGCTAACGATAGCAACCCCAACGAAATGAGGCAGTAATCAAAATAAAAATTGATATATTCCTACCCAATTTGTGTCTCAAATCTTTTAATTAGATCAGATATTATAGATGAGCATATAATTCATATGACTACACAAAAAAAGCCATTACTGGTTTACATGGGACCAGAAAGCACATTTTGGAATGGCTAACGATAGCAGCCCCTCAACAAAATCAAACCGAGGCAATAATTAAATTCACAACTGATATGTTTTAGCGCAATTTCTGGTCACATTCCTTTCAATCTGATTAGATGTTATAAATGAATGTTCGCTTTAAATGACTCAAAAAATCTAATCCAATATATGTTATCATTTAGCCCCTTAGACAATGTCGAGATGATTTGTGATATATGGCTACCCCCAATGAAATGAGACGGAAATGAAATAAATAATGACATATTTTTGGTCAATTCTTGCTTAAAATCAATTCAATCCGGATTGATATGACTGATGATTGTTCAAATTGACTACAGCCCCTGCACTCCTCATTCCCTTCTACGACGTGAATGTAGTTCCGACATTCTACTCCAGCAGGCAGCACCCTTGCCACTGCACCTGCACCAACAGCAGCAGAAGCAGCTGGATGAAGCCAGCATATAAACATCTCCCAACATAAGTCAGGGTCGGAACCTCAACCTACCGCTGCCCAAGCCTATTAAGGTCCGTTACCCGCATTGAATCAAACTCAAAGGACCAAGCTAAAGGATCCATCTGCAAGGTAAGCTCCCCTGTTTCTTGATTCGTCCCGTTAGACTGGGTGATAAAGGAGGTTTCTGGTGATGGGTGGCATGATGGGGTGCCATGGCCATGGACCGACTCAAGTGTGAGGCACCGCCACTCAACTAGGAGGCTGCTGCTTCGTTTTAACACTTCACTCAAGCCTTGCATCGCTTTGTGTTGGACTGTGGGGTTCTGATGGGGATTGCTTTGAAGTTTGTGTGGGTGCTTTTCATTCACTATCATGTGACAGGTCAAAATGTGATAATATTATTCTGCTTCTATGCATATTGTCAAATGTTAGTGTGAGGCACCTAGCACCCCCCCCCCCCCCCGCATTCTCTTGTGCCTACTGAATAAAAGTTGAAGCTCGTGTTGGTTAAGCACTCGTTCGGTATCATTGACAGGTATCGAATACTGAAGACATGAATCATTTAGAATGCCACGACCCCTTGATAGCTGCGCAGTATAAATATATAATCTTAAAATCAATATACATAAATGTTCTCCAAAGAAATTCTGATTTTCAATCAGCCTTGTGGATTTTATGATTTCCTTTGGATTTTCTTTACTTTTAGCCCGACTTTTAGCAATTGCGTCTTAATAAGGAAAATCTGGTCGTTGACAGGTTGTGGTTTATATGAGTCTGACTATATCAGTTCTGTGCGTAAACGATAATTTCTTAGGCATTGTCCACTCAGTATCTATATGGGAAATAAAAAATCTATATAATATCCCGAAAACACACCCATATTACTTTAAATAGATTTGTTTATGTCAATACATGAATGTGCCAACTTTTTTTTATTATTTCATTTAAGAGAGGAAATAGATGATATACATTATTTGAAATTTGGGTTTTGCAGAGGCTTTGCGTCAGGAGGTAAATAATAATTTAGGTTCAGTTTGCTAAATAGGCTAGATATAATACTAATAATACTATAGTATTCTGTAATTATTTCACTATGTTACCAGATATCACCTACACCTACATTACCCTCCAATCGTAGTGACTCGGTTCATCTGGAAAAGAAATGAAAATTATTTCAGGATCAACTTAATGTTAATGGCATCCAACTTTTCATTCAATTGCTACAATTAATTTATCAATTGCAGAGCTTTTAACTATGGATGTATCGACTAATTGTATCTTACCTTGTACATCCTTTGAAACCTTATTCACCTAGCACATGTACTTGGCCCCACGCAGAAGTACTTGGCTAATTGAGTTCATAATCCCAGTGAAAACAAAATCGTCTTGAAAATATTAGTCCTGTTCAGTACTATTGTTACCATGACCACTACCATTAACGGCGGTCTGAACCTATCAAACATACTCATTTCGGAGGCCATTCTTTCACCTCAACATATAATGTCCTTGGGGTCATAGATCATTAAAAGATATTGCATAACTCTGTTAGGCAGATCTCGTATCTCTAACAATATATCGTCTGATATAAACGACCTCATCTATGGAGCTCAATGTATTCAAGAAGTTCATTTTAAAAATGAATAAGTTTATTGCAGACATGCGATTCTTACATCCATAATTTACCAATCTCACTTTTTAAAAACTTCAATCTGCATGGAGCTGCACGTACACCATTACAGGGGAAATATTCAGATTACCATTCCACCTTGTAACACGTATATGGTGTTACTCCGCCAACTGTCCTTTCACTAGCAGAATCTGAGGATTTAAAACAACGTCGAAATATTTTTTGACAAGTGGAGAGAAAGCTTGCTGAGGAATGAAGAACTAGGGAGAGCACAAATTACTTTCAAATAGACGACTGTTGAGTTTAAAAATGTTAAAGGTTACATTTCTGACATTCCCTTGTAGAACTCGTCTTTTTCTATCAGGGTTAGGTAGGAAATGGTTTAAATGTTCTCCTCTGTTTGTGGACCACTCTAATACTTTTCATTTCTGTTATAGTGCATCAACTATACCCTGTCTGAGGATAACTATGTACAACATACCCAGCATTACATCTTCTGGTATATTACAAGTTGTAGCAGGAAGGTAGATAAGAGGATGTAGTATTGACCCATTCATACAATGTTAGCTTCACAAAGCTACCCACACAGATTTATTTTGAAGATTAATTATAATTATTTCATACATTTTCAGCAATTACTATTCAGTTGAGTTTAAATGCTATATTCAGTCTAGGCACTGCATTTGACATGTTTTTCTAAGCAAAACCTGACTATATATTAAAAATATTATTAATTTATGCATTTAGCTTTGCTACTATTACAGGGATAGTTATAGAAATTGCTATCACACTCAGAGTTGTTTGTCGTTGAATATATAGACAAAATTGACTGGTGGGCGTGTGGGAGGTGTGTGGCAGCCAGAACGGGGGTTCTACTTTATTTAGAAATAAATGAGTGATTCAACACCTTCCATCTTCGATATTGATATTGTTAGAGTTGCTTATTAGCGTCATTTATATTTTATCATTACATACGATGTATTAAGAGTCTTTTTTCCGCGAAAATAATTATTTAAATAGAGAAAATAAGGATTCGAACATGGGACTATTTTTTCAACAAAAACTCCGCCAGGGGGCAATATGATATGTAAATACCGCCCAGAGGGTAATACGGTTTTCCTATGCTGTAGCCTATGGCTTTCCATATCATCCCTCCCAGAGGTATTATAAATAAGGATAGCAAAGCTTGTGCCCATTGGCAATGTCCTATATTGGACAATCTACATGAGTGTTGAGGGCTATGTTCATGCATGTATGGCTTATATACACCACTGGCTGTAGTTGTCCCATAATGGACAATCTACATGAGTGTTGAAGACTATATTCATGCATGTATGGCTAATATACACCACTGGCTGTAGTTGTCCCATAATGGACAATCTACATGAGTGTTGAGGGCTTTATTCATGCATGTATGGCTAATACACACCACTGGCTGTAGTTGTCCCATAATGGACAATCTACATGAGTGTTGAGGGATATATTCATGCATGTATGGCTAATATACACCACTGGCTGTAGTTGTCCCATAATGGACAATCTACATGAGTGTTGAGGGCTATATTCATGCATGTATGGCTAATATACACCACTGGCTGTAGTTGTCCCATAATGGACAATCTACATGAGTGTTGAGGGCTATATTCATGCATGTATGGCTAATATACACCACTGGCTGTAGTTGTCCCATAATGGACAATCTACATGAGTGTTGAGGGCTATATTCATGCATGTATGGCTAATATACACCACTGGCTGTAGTTGTCCCATAATGGACAATCTACATGAGTGTTGAGGGCTATGTTCATGCATGTATGGCTTATATACACCACTGGCTGTAGTTGTCCCATAATGGACAATCTACATGAGTGTTGAGGGCTATATTCATGCATGTATGGCTAATATACACCACTGGCTGTAGTTGTCCCATAATGGACAATCTACATGAGTGTTGAGGGCTATATTCATGCATGTATGGCTAATATACACCACTGGCTGTAGTTGTCCCATAATGGACAATCTACATGAGTGTTGAGGGCTATATTCATGCATGTATGGCTAATATACACCACTGGCTGTAGTTGTCCCATAATGGACAATCTACATGAGTGTTGAGGGCTATGTTCATGCATGTATGGCTTATATACACCACTGGCTGTAGTTGTCCCATAATGGACAATCTACATGAGTGTTGAGGGCTATATTCATGCATGTATGGCTAATACACACCACTGGCTGTAGTTGTCCCATAATGGACAATCTACATGAGTGTTGAGGGCTTTATTCATGCATGTATGGCTAATACACACCACTGGCTGTAGTTGTCCCATAATGGACAATCTACATGAGTGTTGAAGGCTATATTCATGCATGTATGGCTAATATACACCACTGGCTGTAGTTGTCCCATAATGGACAATCTACATGAGTGTTGAGGGCTATATTCATGCATGTATGGCTAATATACACCACTGGCTGTAGTTGTCCCATAATGGACAATCTACATGAGTGTTGAGGGCTATATTCATGCATGTATGGCTAATATACACCACTGGCTGTAGTTGTCCCATAATGGACAATCTGCATGAGTGTTGAGGGCTATATTCATGCATGTATGGCTAATATACACCACTGGCTGTAGTTGTCCCATAATGGACAATCTACATGAGTGTTGAGGGCTATATTCATGCATGTATGGCTAATATACACCACTGGCTGTAGTTGTCCCATAATGGACAATCTACATGAGTGTTGAGGGCTATATTCATGCATGTATGGCTAATATACACCACTGGCTGTAGTTGTCCCATAATGGACAATCTACATGAGTGTTGAGGCCTATATTCATGCATGTATGGCTAATATACACCACTGGCTGTAGTTGTCCCATAATGGACAATCTACATGAGTGTTGAGGGCTATATTCATGCATGTATGGCTAATATACACCACTGGCTGTAGATGTCCCATATTGGACAATCTACATGAGTGTTGAGGGCTATATTCATGCATGTCTGTTTCATGTTGGTCAATGGACTCATGATTCTCAGCAAAAGCACCATGGCATTGGGGGAAATTGTGTGTCTTTGCATCTAAATTACATATCTCTTAGGACATGACAACATGTCAATATTTCATCGGGTCAACTTAGCCATGATTGACATGTCCCAGACTCAATCCTCTTAGCCGATATATGCCTTTGGAACGGGAGGAACAAATGCGGCTTTTCCATTTACACATATGCCACATCATGAGGATGTACGTCTGCACTTTGACTGAGGGTCAACATTCTGTGTTTATTCAATCGAATGAGTCTAGACAGGTGTGTTATGTATGGTGATGTCTTACGAGCTGATATTAATCTAGAGACTCCCACTCAAAGTAGTTCTGTGAGCAAATCTCCATCCATATTTATGGGACTACACATTGTCAGAGGGGCAAATAAATTGATGAAAACCTGTACTCGGTTGTACGTTGAGAGAAACACATCCGGTTAGATAAACTATTAATTCTATCAATCGATGCATCAATTGGCACCAACACTCTGCACGCTTCACTGGAAAAAAAATCCTGGTTTTACTTTTTAAATCCTAGTCCAATCCTCACTAAATCCACATACTTAGGAAATATGTGTGCATCCACACACTCATAGCGCATCCGTTTAAATCCTTGTGCATCCAGTGTAAATCTGAACAGGGTGGGCATTGTTTATTGAACAGTTAGTTACAGGGTGGTAGCAGTAGTAGGCCCAAATGGGTCAAAGGCAAATAAGCCAATTGCCCCCAAAACACATAGAAGAACTAGCTGAAGTGGGTTTGGGGACGGGAGGTTTTCTTCCTAGAGAAATGGTTCGCAACCATTCTGCACACATGTACTGGGCAGTAGATTCAGTTCTCTGGATGCAACACAAAAAAATTGTCTTCATTGGAATTTAAATTCACACATGCATTAAACTCTTGTCATACCCAGGCACTCGTCGGAAGACCTGGCTAAATAGTCTCCTCTGTTTAACCAGACGTCGAACTACCTTGTAATATAATAACATCAATAAAAGAATCTTTGAATTGAATTGAATACCCAGTATTTATTAATACAACAACGTAATCTCAGTGTCGTTTTAGCCCCAATTTGTTTATATACACCCCGTATTGTCAGGCTTTGTGTCATTGATCGATCAAATTGATGCATGATTTGTATTTGGGAACCGTAAAATACATGTGGGAGTAATGGTAAGAGTGGGGCTATTTAAATCCTAGGCATATTACACTAATTGATAAGCGATTGGATTGGTCACCCAATTGCATCAGTTCTTAGATGGTAGGTAATAGAAAGTCTGGACAGATTTATATTATGTTATTATTGAGTGTCGCCGTTAGACCATAATTATTAGAGATAAAGAGATACCATATTAAATTGTGATCCGTTTTAAGAAAATGAGACATAAGTCGCAAAAAATGAAATTTGAGATATCACCATATCGGAAAAGATGAGACCAATCCGATTCCAATGAATGTAAACATTAAGGATATCTAACAAGTACTTGTATCTTTTTAGTTAGCTATTTTTATTTTTGAAAAACACGTTTGGCATATTTCTGGGTGGATAATTACCAGCAAAGTAGCAAAATATACTCAATGGGATGATCTAGAAAACGCACTGATATAATTAATAAACAGTCTTGAGATTTGATAGATGTATTCATACAACCACAAGTACTAGACACTACAAAAATGAAAATATTCCAACAAAGAGATCTTGTACATAAACGACTTTGAAAAACACCAATTTTGCGACTTGTGACTCATATTCCTGAAACACATCACATTTTACCTCAGTAATTGTATTGTAGTAACACGGATATTAGAAAAAAAAGGTAGTTAAACTTCTGGCTATACAACCATGTGCCCTATTGCCAGCGGGAAAATGGGTATAGAATATAATATACCATTAAAGCTTTCAAAGGCAAATAGCTCAAATCCATAGATTGGTTAATAATTGTGTACATTTCATTAAATGGCAACGTAAATGCATATTTGGTACATTGCAGTCCCGTCCATATAGTGTTTCAATTTGTTACCCACACTTTACAAACAACTGATTGTAATACGTAATGTTACATAACATGATCAGCAATTATAACATCAATCAATGTTATCATAGGTTTAGCTATGAAGCGAGCCAGACACACCTATCCTTTACTAGGTAGGGTCCGTCGCACAGACACGGGGAGATGTGGAGAAAGCAATGTGCTTAAATATACACAGTGCAGTGGTGTATGTGTGTCTATACCCACTGGTACTGTGTGTCTTAATTCATTAAAATAAAGGTTTATCATCGTATACATTTGTGTTTAAGACATCATATGCAGACTTCCATTGCATAGCTATGAAATATAACCAGATTTGATGAACGATCCTATATTTCTAAGTTTATTCTGCATATAGAAAAAGACTAATTAGAAACATTGTCTAAATGTATTAACAGCAAACCTACCAATAAGACAACGTGTATTTTAGGGTTAAGGAAGTATAAGACCAAAAGTCTATATGTAGAAGCTGATTTTGTCAGTGAATGGATTATTTGTTCAGCCAATTAATTACTCCATAAACACCCATTGACTTAGGTCAACGATCCTATAGCTACAGGATCGTTGCTTAGGTGGGCTTATTTTATATATCGGTTAGAGCTACATACACCTCATACACACCCCAATTCCTCCCCAATGCTATAGGGGCGGAGCGGGATTACTCTAACTAGGGGCGATGTACATATATCAAGGGGTGGTCAGTACAAGTCTGACCATGCAGTGGCTATCTCGATTCAGTGAACCATGAGTAATTGGGTCATGCCGAATAAACTGAAGTCTGAATAAACACAAACTGTCTGTGATCAGGGGTGTGCGTAATTGAAACTGGTTTGTCTTCCTAGAGAAAGTATTTCTTCTCCTCTTTTAACAACCCATGTTGTAGATAATCCTATAGATCTATATGATTATAGAGAATCCTATTCCAAAACCACAGGCTTGAGGAATGTGTTATTTATTGGAACCTATTTTGACTATTCAATTAATTCTTACATATTTTATGGTTAATGTGCATTCAATTGTATTACAATCCCACATGCACCTTATACTTCTTATGTATATTCTTAAATATAAGCCATATGTGATGTGTCAGAGGAAAATGAGTCAGTAGTCGCAAAATTGATATTTTTCAAAATGATGTATTCATAAGAGGCCTTGCGCAAAGTCATAACGTTTTGATTATTTGGATGCATAGCGCCGCCAGTAGCATGAATACATTTCCCAAATACCAAGACTGCATATTGTATATACACATACTAAGTACTTTACTAGTGATTGGCCATGAATAATTTGCCATAACCTTTTTTTGGTAAAACTTTTGTATTCAGGCAAATCAATGTAACAGGCTCACTCAGATAGAGTGTTTTTTGTTGTGCCCTGCCGCGTGCAGTACCATGTATACAGTGGGTTGCAAGTCCAATTGTTTAAAAGTTTAAAAGCTATGGAAAGGCATTTGTATGCACATAGATACAGTAGCGTATTAGCTCATACTATTGCTAACTTGCATTCTTCAATTCCCAATCTGCAATTTGGCTTTTCAAAGTGGCACCCTAGTGTACTGAAGACTGAAGACTAATGCATCGAGAATTAAGGATGGCAACGAATATATAGTATGATATGTAGGATGATTGGTTCACATTCCTGACTACTATTTCAAACATTAGGGAGGTTTAAGTTGCGATTTAAATTCTAGATTTGATCCATACGATAATCATGTTTTATGATCAGTGAGAGGAATGTATATACAGAATATGTATACAGTCAATATATATAATGTATTAGCAAAGTACCCGTCCTCCGGACGGTCACCCTCTCTCCCCACACTTCCCCCTCTCCCTCTTTTCCCTCCCCCTCTTCTCTGACCTTCATACCTATTTTTCTCTCCCAACCCCATCTCTAATTTCCCACCCCCCTATCCCTCCCCTCTTCCTCATGCTCCCACTCCCCGCTTTCTCTCCCTCCCCTCTCTCCCTTCCCCTACATCCTCGCCCTCCTCTCTTTCTCCCCTCTTCTTTCCCTCCCCCTCCCCCTTTCCTATTCCTACACCCTCTTCTTCACTCTCCCACTTCTCTGCATACATGCAAAGTCATTTCCCACAACCTACGTCCAGGGGGACCTAAATACATGTATTTAGGTCCCCCTGAATGTAGGTTGTGGGAAATGACATAGTATCTCACAGGGGCTTTCCCAGGCTATAAATAGAGTGTAGAGATCGCAATTTAAAAAAGGCTTCAAAATCACATTTCCACCCCAGATACCTTCACAAACCACATACGACGACATCCAGAGAGGGGGGGGCCAGACCTCTACACACGAGTAAAGTGGTTGGTAATACAACAAATTCCGAGAACATTTGGGACAAAGAAACCCCTCTTTCCCTCATATGGATTTCTACCTCTTTTCGTAGAAATCGCTCTACCCTTATATTATATGGATACATATAGATAACTATATAGGCATAACAAAATATAGAAGTATCTATGTCTTAATTTTGGGATCATTGGAATCCAGCTGATCTCATCTTTTCAAATATGATGAGAACTCAAAATCCATCCTTTTCGTGTTATGACTCATTCTTCTGTAACATAATACATATTAGAATGTCTTCTTTCTATACCCAACTAACTAACTTTAGGAACAATGCCTTAGTCATTGGCTAAGAACGAAAAAACAGCTTAGGTTATTATACCCGTTGTTCTTAGCCTAACAACGTTTTAGAGCTTACCTAAAGTTGGGCACATCATCTTCCTAACCTTATACACCGAAACCCATTCCTAACATATAGGAACCTAAGACTTAGGCAATCTGCCTAAGACTAGGTTATGCACATACCCCAAAGAACGGGTACCTATGGCGGGTTGAATGTACTACTGGGTAGAGCTATATGCATTGAACCATTTTACACAAACCTCTCCATAAACAAAACTTGGCTACCCTGTATGTATACATATACAGTATTTGGCTTAGATTCTGCTGCAGTCAACTGCCCAGGCTCTGGACAATAACTTGCAACCCTAGTCACGCTTCGCTGAACACCCATGACAGTAGAATGTGTTTGTGGCATAACCTATAATAAGATAATATAAGAATGTTTAAGGGATTGTCGATGCACAAATTCATATACTGCAAACATGTGGTAAAGAGACTCATGCGCAGAATTTGAGCTGCACAAAGATATAATATCATTTATAACTTGCTTCCCACAAACTTAGAAAAAACTACTCTCTATCTAGCTCTATAGTTATAGCACATGTGATGACCTTCCCCCTTACTTATTTAGGTAGAACTAGTCTCGGAGGTGTATACAGAAACCCACTGTCTGATGTGTTATGGCAGGGTTATGGTCAAAGAGAATTGCTTTAGAGTTACGCTTGGGTGACTACATAATTTAATTTTGTGAATATCATAGAATGATAAGGATCCAAAGTATTGTTGCATTGTCTCAGATTGGCTCAGGGATATATGCAATTGACTGCTAATGCAGGATGCAAATATGAACATTAAATCAGAAGTAGTATTATTTATACTACTTCTGCTAGAGCTATAGCTTAATACTATAAAGCTATATAATATTATAATTGCACGAACATAAAACATTATGTTAAGTTGATCCCTGCACTAACATTTAGCTACTCAGTTATATTAACTGTTTCTTTATATTCACTCAATAGTACCATATATACATGTATGTACCAGTATTCTGGAGCCGTAGGGTATTGCATTGTAACTCCTATAACAAGGAGAGCAAGATGGACCACAACAATCCAATTAGTGTGTAATGGATGATACTAATCGTTGAGTAAACAATGCCCATCCTGTTCAGATTTACACTGGATTTACAGATTTACGGATTTATGGGGATGCTCTGCCAGTGTGTGGATGCATACATATTTCCTAAGTATGTGGATTTAGCGAGGATTGTATTAGGATTTAAAAAGTAAAACCAGGTTTTTTTTTCCAGTGCTTAATGTGAATTCCTTAGTCAGCGATTTGTGTTTGGGAAAATGTGCTTGGGGGAGAGCGGGACTGGTAATTGAACCACAGCACGGACTGTTCACTATTCTCTTCTGTTAGATACAGGTCCATTGGATATCAACGCCGATATTGTGGTGTAGATGAGAGAGGGAGTCGTTATATAGCCTGAGTGGCAAGAGAAGTCTGAAGTCTCTATGTCATTGAATGTGTATGCCTTGATTCTGTGTAGTAACATATGGCAGCACGGTAAAACTTCGAAAATAGCTGAGCCATTTTCATATTGACTTCTTTATGATGTATATCATAGATCACATCTTCAATCGATTGATGGGAGGAACATTTTCCTTTATAAATAGGTTTTTAACTGAAGTCATTTCAACATCATTCAACCTTGTTAACCATGATTTGAATGGAAGTGTATATTTGATGGATGCTTAGTGTATTGCTATGAATAGCTTGCAATCCAATTTTAAGTCACCAGTCGACCTTGAGTCTAAAATCATAGAAAACCTGATAATTATGTCCTGCACACTCCAGCTCGCCAAATGACGCTCTGCTATTATCTTTGTCAAATGCATTGTGCCCACGGACAGTTTAATAGCGTTGTGTCTGCCAGAGCAAAGGGTGTAATTTGTCAACAAGTTAGAACAAAATTGGTCCCTGGTTTAATCTCCATGGTTCTTTTTGTATTTGGCCATTACACATAAGGATCTCATTCCTTAGACCAGTGAACAATTTGCAAACATAGCCAGTGGTTAGAATTTTGATATATTGTGGAGATAGGCATGAGGAAGTCTAAGAATATGTTACTTGAAGGGCAGCACATTTACCTGTCATCACATTGCCCATGGTTCCGTTTAAACGAGGGACAAGAAACAAGAAAAGTGAGAGTGCTCCATCAATCCTTTGACAAGGGAACAAACTCGTATTCATCTTGGCCATTCCCGTCACTGTTTTTGTTGATAAATAAAGGTTTCCTATAATACCTTACCTAACCCTGGAGCAAGTTGGTTAATTGTTACCTGACCGCGGTTGATGGGTTCGTAATAATGTCACATTAGACATTCATATACCGTGACATCAGTTTCACGATCAATTCATGGAAAGCTCTTAACTTCCCTATTGGTATTATGTACCATCAAAGTCTATACCCATTCTTTCTTCGATGCACTTCATTTCATCACATTCATATCAGTTTTATTGACATTTCAACAGCGCGGGTTTTATGACCTTGGGACAGTTATGTGGATCTGTGTGTAATGCACGTGTTCCTAAGTACACCAGTCGTTACAGGATCAGCACACATGGGTACACCGGATACATTACTGTATCACACATACATTCCATATACATTCTTAGAAAAACGCCTATGCATGTGTTTTGCCTTATCAACTATTACCTAGGATAATCGTGGGTGTTCTTGGGGCTCATTTATCACAAGCAGCGTGCTATGTAGGAAATTTGCTGCGAGGAATCATTCTTACATCAAAAAGGGAACACAGACCATGCTTGCATATAGGTAACGTGCCTGAGTTCATAAATTGGTCATTGAGACATGCATCATTGGTCTTGCGACTGGACAATTGTGCTGCTTTTAAGTGCATGGTGCATGCTACGGTTGCAGGCTTGCACCTTTGTGGGGTTTGCTTATAATATGGTGTACGTTAGGTGAAAGTTCATGAAACCCTGACAAAATGGGACCGTCAGGCAATCAAGAGTTGGAGGAAGCCACCCGCTACTTAGTTCTTATACTGTGTGGCTGAGGCCTAACGTAACCTCGGGAGCCAATCTCCACCAGAGGTTTGCCCCGAGGAGAGGGAAGATTTACGATGCTGTCTGGATGCTTCTCAGATCGAAATGCCTACTTTAAGCGCGGGGAATTCCATTCATTTCCCGAATAGCAAGATTCCCTATGGTTTCATGCTTGTGAGGAGAAATCATGTTAAAAGATAGTTCAGTCATTTGACCGGCACACCTGCCTATGGTTAGCTTGCTGGATCTTTCCTTACTTTCTTTTTAACCCAGATCCTGCGCTATCAGCTTATATAACTAGAACCGCCAAATTCTCTTATCTAATCTGCAGCGCTACCTATACAATGCCACTACTCCCCAGTCAAAGTGTCTATTATTTCATCGACAAAACCTCTCTCTTGAAATCAGAAAATAATTCACCAAGGGACTAATATCTACCTGTAAAGGCCTTCTTTAAAAAGAAATATACCGTATAAACTAATCACAAAGACATCAGAAATAATTGAAATCTCCGTATGGATGTAGTTGTATCTAGTCTATATATCTTATGTGTATTTGTATCTAAATATTTGTATTCAGCTAAACATTATGTAATTACACACTGTTCTCAGATACAGCTGTACATCTAAGTCATACGAAGCGATAGCAATATTAGGAAAAAACAATAGATAAACAGATATTACTCAACCATAATAAAACATATTTAGTTGCATTCATAGCAGTGACATTCTAACTCGAATACATGATAGACCAAGGAAGACTTTCGCTTTAAATCTCCGCTCTGTTAGAAGTGGTGCTCCTACAGCGTGCCTACACTCTAGGATTAACTAATAGATGATTTCATACTAGATCTCCATGCAAGTTAACAATGGAGAATCGTAGATTAGCAGGCAGATATTACGCCTTCTATTGCCATTAGTACTGGATTAATTGTGCAAACTATTGGGCAGCGAGATGTTGCGTAATTATCATCCTCTTTATCATCATTAACATGTACAGCGGAATGACCAAGATTCAGTTGAGCCTTCAAATATTTAAGATGGATATTCAACCCAGGCTAAATGCTTAAGATTAGTTTGATTAAAAGAAAATAGATGAAAGTACACATTAAAATAAAGATATTTGTAATACCCATTTATAAGCTGCGTTAAGCTATTCTCACACCTAGTGTGATAATAGTTACAATTACTACATTCGTTATATAGCACTGTTATATGACAATCGTATACATACATATGTAATGATAGTTGATAATGCCTTATCACAACTAAACTGTATTTGTATATCTTCTTACTATTTTTTAATTGTTTTTAATTTCATAATCATCATTCTGATAGAGGTATCATATATAGAGAGAATGGAACGAGGTGCTAGTAATTGAATATTTATTGGACGAGATTGCATAACAGTCGAGTCCAATAAATATTCAATTACTAGTACCGAGTCCCATTCACTATTAAATTTTATTATATGCCCCTAGCATAGACACATATTGATATATTAATCTTTGTTTTGGGTTTTGAATCATCATAAAGTATCTAAAAGCTAAATGAACCCCCAATTCGAATCATTATTGTACACATACATACAAATATTTTTATTGCACTCCACTTATCGCACCTCTCAAATGGAATGGAATGCGCATATTTATAAATATATATAATATATACCTCCTCTATCAAGAGGCTTCAATAGAAGCGGTTCTTCCTTTTAGTATATTCGCTATGCTTCCTTTCCCGAGGAAAAGCAGAGGCGCAGCATTCTGATTATCTTCGATTATGAACCACCCACCGCGCTTAATTTTCTAAAATCAATGTTTTCATAGCCTCTACGGGGCACTGGAATATCTTAACACTTCCGAAGTTAGAGAAAAGTTAGATCGATTCAGTATCCTTACCCCGGCAGTTCATAAAAAAGCAATGGAAAGATCTTGTAAAATAGCTCTTGACTTTTTAGCTTCGACTATGGGCGAACGACTCAGATACTTAATCACGGTGCTAAACCTCTATTTCCTCCAACAAAATGAGAGGACACCGAGTACTTTTTTTCTTACCGAGTCTGAGTGTGATTTTCTGCCTAAGCTGTTACATCTTTTATTTCCATCCTGTGGTCGCGTGTAGTTCCCGGAAGAATAAATCGGTATGTCCGAGAAACGAGTTAAATTCTAGATTTAAGACCTATGTCCGAGAAACGAGTTAAATTCTAGATTTAAGACCTCCCAAGGCCAAGGAATGAATCGCTCAATGGCTATCAATAGCATGTCTCGCCTGTGTGCGGGATGTTAAGAGCATTTAGAAGCCAAGTGCTACTCACACCAAAATTTACCCAAATGAAAGTGAAAAGAGTGCTGTGTCTGCTAATAATGTCTCTTAATGGTTTATAGATGGGCTGAATAGGTAATTGACACTGGCTTTTAGTGATTATAATTCGCTCCATAGATATAGGCACAACAATTTAAAATCAGTTCCCAATACATAAGGATAGCATTGGTAGGATGTCCGTTCATGATCTGATATCTTTTTATTATGATATTCATTTATCAGATTCGGGTCGTATAAGGGCTAGATACGCTTTGCTCAGGAAACTTTAACATCTACTGAAGCAGTTCTTCCGGTTGTGCCCTAAAAGACAAAATGTAAATAATAAAATTAGATTAATTTGACATGTCTTTGAGATGGAAAAGCAAAGTTTTCTTTGCAGGTGATAATATGAACATATGTGACATCTCTCTCGTGAGAAACTACAGTCGAATTGTATTCATAATTATCATAAACTGCCATTCAACAATACCCACTAGACACATTACACATGCCTATAAACATGGTTTAACAATGTTGAAAATTACATCCAAGTTTTAAAGTCACAATTCTCTAATTTGTTATCACCCCAACCAAGTCCCACAAGATACAATTCAATCTATTACTACCCATCTTTTACTACCTATGGTGACGATCAAAGATCGAAGCTCCACGAACTTGCTATCGATTATATATATTTGCCTTACAAATAGACAAAAAATAAGTGTGAACAGTACGTTATGTTTGGGTGCAACTTCAAAGATGGTGCAATAACGGGGGGTGGAGGGGGGAGGGGGCGGTGGATGGAGGTTTGCATATCTGCCCACAAGAAGGTCTTTGCAAGCGTTTGTTCACTTGGAACTAACCATTAATCACACACATGGGTGATGGAATGTCTATTTGAGTGGCTTCTACTTCCCTAGCGTTTAGGATTCCTGGTTAGTACAGTCATGCTGAGGGTCAGCATTGCACAAGCTTCAGTCGATGACAAATTACATTGTAATTATCCCCTTTCTTACTTCAGACTGCTTCTCCTGAAAGTTAAACGTAATAGCTCTACTTATTTCTATTCATTTGGTTTGTTAGGACGATGCTAATGATCCGTTTGAATCCATGCTTATGCCTCAATATTAGGCCATGCAATAGGAATCTAATGTGCTTTGCTTAATATCTTTTACGGTGACATATTTGTCAAGGACTGGTGAAGGGTTATTTTAATGGTTGATTAAACGATTTAGACAGAATTTTTTGCAGAGATTTGGATGCATACATTATATATAATATAAATCGTTCCATTAAGTACATTTTTATCGGGTGGTTAAGAAACTGTTTAACTTAGGGACAAGGTTAAGAGACAAGAGAGGGGAAAGAGTTGCACCAATCGTGGGACAAGGCTATTAACCTATGTCCCTGTCTTCTTAACCTTAGAGAGAGTTGGGTAATTACTTGGACACGGTTGGCTGATACACGTACGTATATCGGTAGTGCAATGTCAACCTTTATTCAGTAAAACAGCTTATAATGGGTAAAGCTCTGTGCTTGACGTCCAGGTTTTAGATTGTAGTAACATTTGACATTCACATGTCCTAACTCCAGTTTCATAACAAGTTCATCATAATTTTAAATGTCTAATCGATCTATTGAGTTCAGTGTAAATAAGTCTTTTAGTATTTAGGAAACATGTATTGCAAACTGTCTCTCTTGGCAACCCCATCGGCTATAGTGTTTTGCTGCACTATACTAATGCAAAATCCTCGTCATTATGTATACAACCAATGTCATATTAGAAAATCTCATAAGGCAGGTGGTGGTAAGATGCTATGATATTGTATACTGCCAAATAAACAATAAAAAAGACCTCCAAAACCATGACCTTACTTACTTCGTTGTTATACTTATTTATTATCCCACAATCCAATGATATATCAAAATATCAATTTATATGTTCAGCTTCAATCATTCATTTTAATATTCACAGTCATAAAATAATACATTTCTTCATGCAAGATTTACAACTTGTTTTTGAGCAGATCAGCTTTACGATTGCCCAGATGCAAAAAATACCGATTAAAAAGCATAGGACTTCTTCAATCATTCATTTTAATATTCACAGCCATGAAATAATACATATATCTTTATGCAAGATTTACAACTTGTTTCGAAGCATGTATGTATCTGCTTTAGCTTCTGAAGAGCCTGCATGGAGTTGACTGCTAGTACATAGCCAAGACCTTATCAATATTCTATGAAATAGAAACCTTATAGTTTTTGGTGATCACATCTAAAGTGACTTATAAATGTGAAAGGGGGCGATTCTTTCAAGAATATCAATGTGCTGCAAACTTCAGATGGGGTCCTCTGGTGATAATCACAGGATTTATACACAGGAGATAACTGATGACAGATGAAATAGATGGTAACTGCAATCTGATGCTAAAGCTCAAAAAAGTGAAAAGGAGGAGGGGATATGACAACGCATTGCTCCATATCTACTCTATGTCTGTCACAAGTTGTTAGTCTGATCGTATTCGCGACTACCGCTGAACTATTTCATGGAGAACGTAATCATATTAGGTGGAAACAAGATTTTCTGTTTTGTATTTATGACTGTGGTAGAAGATACGAGCCTTAGAGAGAGAAGATAAAGTCTCTACGTAGAGGATCAGATCAATATGTATAGACATTATAAGTATCAGTCGAATGGGTGATGTCTTCAAAAGGGAATCAGTGATCATTCAATGTATGAAATGAAACATTTATGAGCGAACTTCTTACCCAAATGCTCTGAATGCATCAACATTATTTTCCTCAGGCGCTCCTCACAAACCTTGGTTTTTCATAGCTGGTGATAAATGCTCCTTTATATCACGTTTCGTATAATTCATACTGATGCATATATATTTTTGACAGACCTCATGTAATTATATATAATGTTCATTCTGGAAAATGACTAAATCACGTTCATATTCTTTAATTCATCCAGGTTTAACTGCATGTAATAAGAATGACACTAAATCAACATGGTTATAAGGAGAACACAATTTCTGTGACTACATGTTGTATACATGTATGAAATATGGGTGGTCCTAGATTATTCCATCCCCACCTTACTATCGCAAACACCTCAGGACCATCTGTTTCTCATGGAATTTCCTCACTCCTTGGTCCATCCTGAGGTGTGGGGTACTGAGGGATGTTACAGTACATGGGTTCATAGGCAAGTGGTAGGCAAGCCCTATACCTTTTCCCAAAATCTGTATATAGACCTAGGAAACCTTTTCTTATAAATAATTGCATACAGGTAACAGTATATGTCCAGTGTATGTCAATGTGCCTGTTTATAAAGATAGTACATTTTAAAAATTGGGTTCAAGCATGAACTAGGTATATCTATATAGTGACACTTTTTAAATATCATGCTTATAATGGGAGAATCTACATACATACTTATTCTCAAACCATAGTTAAGGAAATATATGGTATCATAGCAGTTTGTGTATTCATTATCAGTACAAACTATTCACCATATCGTTAGATCATTAAGGAAATGTATTTTCACAAATGCTGAAAATTGGTATTACGTAACATGCTTCATCAAATACTTTTTCCTTTACGACAATCCTGTTCAGGGGTGCCCTCAGGGTTTCATAATCGCCGTTCAGATTGCCATGGTAACACGTGACCTAAATGACGCAATTTCGCTGGTTAAAGACGTCGCTCCGAAAGTTTACCGACATTGTTACGATACTAACTAAAAATACAGCATTGATAAAGTATAATTTACTAAACAAATCAACAAATCAGTATGTAATAAATAACAAAAATTTTAATGGCATTTGGAAATGGATGCTGATCCAATAGATATGAAATAACCAACAAAATAAATCATTTTGTCCAATCGAGCAATCCATATATTGCACTTCAAAAATACATTCCTGGTACACAGCTAGGAAAACAGCCTACATGTTACATAAACTGTCAGTTTCAACAGCATTAACTGCATGTCACTAGACTAAGTACTATTCCACTAATCCATTTAATTAATTACATTGTCTGCACCCACCCGGTAACAGCAAACAGTGGACATTTTACGATTGCCACGCCATGCAGTTAAAGTACACATCCAACCCGGAAACCCGATGTTACTAAGTGGTTACAACTCAATATGACAGGTTGATAGCTGATGGGGTGTAACTGGTGATTCCATTAGTCTCGGGTATATGGAAATCTCCTGCAAGTCTGCACATACCAGTATCTTCGAATGTACACGTAAAAATAACATATCACTATGCGTTGAGAACCTCACTTATAGCAGCGATAGATCTCGCACCACTCCCCTTCTCCAGTTCTGACTGTTTTAGACTTTCTAATTTTACCATAGTCAATAATCACGATGGATGGTCATGATGGAATATAAATAAAATGGTAAAAGGTATGGAGAGGATGGGTGCGGTCTGATGTAATATATATTATTACGAATTCAAATAGAGCTAAAAATTGCTATTGAAAGGCAATGATAGAAAGCATCAGAACCTACTTGTATACATTTCCCATAAAAATAATGACCGATTGATATAAAATCCAATTACATAATTACAACAATAAATATAGACTTTCCAAAGCGTTAAGTGCTTTTTAACCGAGGACACTGGAGATTACAATACAACGTTATATTGGGGATTGTGCTTTGATTCGGCTTGACATTATTTTCAAATTAGTGTCCAGTGACTAAAGGTCCCCAGAATGCGCCCAACATCCAGTTGGCAAACCAGGCAGGTGCTTCCTCCATCATGACGGAAACATTTCACTAATAAAACGTCAAACAATGGCCTAGAACTTAATGGGTTAAAAGGGGCGACTCAGGGTCAATCACATCTTCCAGTCTCTATCTAAAAATGTGTTATCACTAATGCCACATGTGAAAAAAGATGAAGATTTATTGAAAATTGAGGAGGCTATGCTCATATATAGAAGGTTAGGACCGTCATTAACACTTTATCTTGATACTCTGCATTTTATCTATGATTCTCATTAACGTTCGTCATTATTACTGCCAAGGTCCGGTATTTATCACTAATTCCTGTGCTCACAAGACCCCGAAATATCTTGTGACGTTCAGATTGACTAACAGAGGCAAGGCCTAAACCAAGGACCTTCCACCTTTGAGCATTAATGATGTCAAGTAAAGATGTGCTCTTTAACGTAAGCCTAATTAAACGGCCTGTCCTAAGTACCCATTACACAGTGACCTGGCCAATCTAATATCTCTCAGAGCAACTCGCCTCTAGCTCCTTGATAACCCCAATTTCATTTAAATTGAGAAAAAAACTATTCGATGCTAACGGGAATTATCAAAGTCGACTGGTCTTACTAAGCCTCTGTCGTCTTTTATCTTCGGGTTTGCAGAATGGGACTTTCACATTTGGGAAATTAGCCCTATTTCCGCCCAATTACATTATGTTCTCTCTGGGAAATGGGAAGAGGAAATCACAGAGAAATGCATGATCAAAAGCTGCTCATAATTGAAGAGAAGAGATGGAACCTGCGCGTCTTAGTTGGAGGATATTAAAATTCCAGTGCGAGCTAATAGATGCATTGTGATAGTATATGATACTGGGATGAAGCTGTAAGTATAAGTGGAATATGTCCGACTGTTAAGATAATAGATCATGAACGACTGGAGGCCCGAGACGTTATATATATGCCCGACGCCGGAGGGGAAGGGTCATGCATATATATTAAACACAAGTTCTAAGGGGCGTAAGGAGCGAGGGGTCTGTTTCGTTCAATCAACCTAGGAATTAAGCTTTTGAATTGTGCTTGCATTATATAAATGGCCCTATACTAGTGAATAAGGATTCATAGAGAGATTGAAACCCGCGGGTAATTGAACAATTATCAGGGAAGTGATCGAGTGCAATAGTAATTATTCGATTTCCTGGGATGAGTTTCATTCCTTTGTTTTTTAAATTCTGGATCCCTAAAAGGTATAAATTTATAAGTTATAAGAAAAAACGAATCCAACTTATATCATATGCGTACGATATGAATATTTTTTTACCACCCGTATATCGTTCGCCCCATTCAAGGATGGGCGCATATATATAATTAAACATGATTTCTATTCACTGAAATCTTCACTTCAAGAGCTATAGCCAATTGGTGAACTACAGATCACATGGAATGCAACTAGACGCCAGTATTGTCATTGTCCTGTTGGGGATTAAATACACAATGGTTTACAGAGAGTATTCCTCAAGAGTATCTTCTCCTTTGCCATGAGGCATAAATGAATATGACTTAGACAAAGCTTACTAATAATGTTATCATGATCATTGGGGACTAAAACACCCATCCATTTAAACATCTTAGTTAGACTTTATTCATCAATAATTCATGTCATCGCCTATTATACTTTGGGGAGTGTGAATGATATCGTCAATCATAAAGTAATACAATAGTGCAGATTGCTACATTTGAAAATATCGAATATTATTGTATTTTCTTTTAAGATTCGATAGGTTATATCAAAGGGAGACCTTTCCATATTGTTGTTTACGGGGATCAGGTAAAGCTAGACCTGCTTCTCACCCCGTTCCTGGCCGTTTTTAATTGTTTGAGTAAATTGGATACGGGTTCACATATAAAGAGTCGAATGAGATGAGATGAGGTGAGGAGAGATACAATCTCATTCTATATAGCGAGTGTAATGTTGATTAAATCGTAGGTTTCAACTGATCGAGCTAAAGGTTAGAGAACATACAAGCCTCGATGGTAGAACAACGGTAGTCCCCGAAGAGTTCGAATTTTACCTTCGTTTTGAGGGATTCTAGATACATGATAATATATTTTCAATGTGGTTCCTTTTTGGCATAGGTACTTACTAAGATACTTTTATGGCAATTGTTCTATGTCTCTCTATCTATGCATCAAATAGCAGATGTTTTGGCATCGATTATAATATTTTTATGCCCAAGGCATTGGGAAAAACAACCCATGGCAGGTCTGGTTACTGTTTTGTTCCATTGCAACTTTTGCCTCAAAGGAATTACTTTGAAAACATGGCATTGCACTGCATGAATGTGGGCGCTACTAGTATGCGAATTGTCATCGCCATCTCAAACTACCGCGAAGGTAATGCATTACTGGCGCCATAGTACTAGTAACCAGACATTACTGGTAGAATATATGTTGTTCTTGTTTTTATTTTTCGTGATATCTTGTTAATCTAAATAGATATAATGTTAAATAGTTTGTAAGTGTTGAATGACACTATATTGTAGGCATTTTCTGAGATTCACTGAGAAAAGCGTCTAAACGATGAAATGTGTTATTGCAGAATAGATATTTTCAATCAATCATCAATCAAATGATAGACGTAGGATTGTAGGGAGTTGAAATTCCAAGTAAATCATTCTGCCCCTTGTGCACACCATGACAGAAAATTTTGGATTATGAAACAATATTGTAAGGTGCCAGTCTTGAAGAGAGAAGTGGAGGCATTGGCAATAGAGCAGATGGTCTCATTTCAACTCTGGGGTCTTGCAATCATAATCCGGGTATAGATGTCACTGTGTACTCTGTCTCTGGACGCGTATACGGTTTCCGGAAGTGTCCATCGCGAGACAAGTGGCGCCACTAGTAAACCGGAGCACAAACTAAACGAGTGCAAACCATTCTCAAATCAGGGCATCTCACGTGATGTCTAGCTTCTTTTTGCAGTCTGTACATGCACTGTCATTGATTCCATGATGGTGAAATCCTTCTCCTTCGGTAGACTTGGGAAAAGGGTAAACAATTGCGTCCCCTCGTTCGTTTTCTGATGACATTCATCTGAGTGGTAAGGAGTTGCACAATGTCTGGCTGTTGTTTATTTAGATCGCGTGATATTGACTCTGGGAATTGAGCCAGGGCAGCGATAGTTCGTACGCAGGATTACCACAAAGTTATAACTGTAGGTAAAGCTGGAACGATGGTTAATATTAACATATATCCCGCTATGACCGGTCACTACCCAATGCTCTACTACTTCGCACTTCTCAAATTCATAATTTATGATATAATGTATATGTATTATATGCCTATGCTGAATACGGGGTCCAATAAAGTGGGACAATAAACATATTCATATTGTACACGTGCCATATGAGTTCGCATCTGTTTTTCTGGTAACCTTTCGCTATCTTATGGCAATATAGAATAAAATAAGAATAACATTAAAAGACGTTTCAACTTAGAAAATGGCCAAGGAGGACATTACCGTTGTAAAGGTCATATGGCCATATTTCAATAGACGTGGATACTTGTATTTCAACAATAAGTTAACCAGTTGGTTAAACTTAATACTAGATGAGTATTCATCGTAACTAGGGGCTTTATTGGATTAGCTTTAACACTTGATGATTATTGGATCCATAAATGGTGCTTTGTTATTATTTATTATTCTGGAGATCTGAGTATGTATCATTTGATGGGCGAACCAGGAAGAACTGTTCGTAGAGGGTTTATGTTCATTTAATGTTACTGATTCTGATTACTGAATAAAAAACTTATAATATTCAATTAATGTTATGTTTATGAGGTGAGGATAACTTCACTGAAAGATCCCATATGCAACATGGAGAAATCAGGTGGTCTTTAGGTGACCTTTATTTTCCTACGTTTCGGACTGTGTTGCCCTTCGTCAGAAAAGTACAAAATATTCGAAGATGGATAAGTAATATTGAAAAATGTGTAATACCGGAAGTTTTTGTTAAGTTTCTATGGATACTTGGTTCCGTTGCCGTTCAGTTGATCGCGGTCGACGTTATCGGTGTTTGTTCGGCTCATTTCTTCGGGGCAATTATTCAGACTTTACTTGTGTGGTCGTTACCGATTCTTCGTTTCAAGTGACGTAATTAATGAAATATATATATATAAAGTAGATCGTTTTGTTCAATTTCAAACATTTATTCAAGTGAATAAGGTATTAAACAGTAGTAGTAATTAGTTATAAACGTTCTTCCTCTTTGCTAATTCGTTAAGTTTACGATTACCCACGCCGACTTCCATTCTCTCCCCCTCTATTTATATAATATAATATATGAGACATGATATATTATGTAGTAGTGTTTTCTAATCGAACCATATGGTAGTTTCCATCCACATGATGGAATTTGAAAACATTAGCACAAATCTTGTTGCAGTCCCGCGTTAAAATTCTATGGTGCCATAATATATAATGTTGTGATTATTATGAGGTTTCTTCGTTGTAATCATCGGTGCTATCTAGAATCCCATTCCACTGTATATCTAGTTGCACCTGCTGGTTAGGGGATCTAGCTAGAAATCGATGGTTTCTGGTCTTTATCATACCATTAGTACATCAAAACCCAATTATTCACGCAGGTAATGGTCCTCACGTGCAGGATATAAACAGGTATTCCATGATGCCTCTGTTTATCATTTCCTCGCATATATAAGTAATGCCCAGCAGAATGGTGTGAAACTTTGTGAAAATGGGCTTTTTCCCCTGTTAATATATCCGCAAGTCATATGAAGGGAGCCTTAAGATAACTTCGTGAAAAAACCCACCTATATGGTTCAGAGTTAAGCAAGCTGCGGCTGATTTCTTCGGTAAAAATCCCAGTACATTTGTGTTGTGATTTCTCTGGGTAATAGGAACTTTGCCCGCTCTAAACGACTATTATAAAATGCTACTGCTGGGGTTATATTCTTGCTGAGTCATGGGAACATCTGCACCTTATTCCCAATAAATCAAGGCCTACTCATCTCCCTCACATGTGTTCTCTTACCTGACCCATCCCTACAACCTGGAGCCTGTCAACCACACACCAGTAGAATTCTTAAGCAGGTGTGCTGGGTATAAATAGCCCACCTTGCTGATAAAGCGGCTTGAAAGCCACCAAAAATAGCTGAGGATCTGTCCGGTCAACTGGTCACACACTCGGGCGTTAAGCCTAAAAATAATATTCAAGTACACATAAAAGTGATCTTTTAAAAAGAAATCTTGATTAACCAATCACCACCCTATTTCATCAAGTGACCTGACTCCAAAATATATAGAGTTACCTAGGTTTCATAAAACATAATGCTACTAAACTGTCACAATTGACTAGGGATTTGGGATGTCACGTCTTTAATTCTTCAAACTAATTTTCACTCAAATGTTTATGAAACCACTGGTTTAATAGAATCAAACCTCACTTGACCACACTTTAGTAGTTTTCCCCCAGTTGTTTTTACTGCAAACCTTCATAGAAAACCAAATCTACATTTTTTTCTGCGCAGAAATCCTTTGATGCAGTGTTTTTACTTATTACTGCTCACTCTTGATCATCCTTCCCGACGAGATCGACTTCAAACTCTATTAAAAACAATAATGAATTAAATGTGATAGCAGCAACATGGTTCTAGGACAAAACCCTGCCAGCCAAAATCCCCCTTGCAATAACACATTTCAGTTTTATGCATTATATAACTGTATTCCTGTATAGAAAAACTCTAAACTCTAAATGTACATTTAGCAGCTCTGCACATTTATTTAATTCTGCGAAATCAGACAGAAAATGATGAATATTTGTTACATTTGATTATATCCGGTAATAGGTTGATTCAGAATATCTGTTCCGTTATGTTGAACTGTTGTTTAAACTGCATTTTTGCGGGCATTTTTGTCTTAGATTTGGGTTTATTGGAGGGGATTGGTGAAGAGAAACTGTACATTTTCTGCAAATAGACCCATATTGTCTATTCAGTGTTCAGGTATGTGTCCACTGAGACGATGAAAGATGAAGGTTGCTGACTTTCAATCAACTTATATTAATCGGCTAGCCGAATCGTCGAACATGCCACAGGCTTGTTTCCCCTATACTTTCTACAGTTCTAAAACTCCCGACAAACGTTCTCCACGGCCCATCGGGTGTCACTGGCCTATTGAGAACTTTCAGACTTTTGTTCATCTTGACTATGGACGGTGAAAAACCGGTTTCATTGTGTGTGTTCATCTACAGTTGAGGGCTGGCATAGTTAACGATGAAATCGATCACAGCAACCTGATAGCAGTGCTAAGAGAAGGCTGGTAAACGATGAAATCGATCCCATAGCCATTGCAGGTGGTCATTGATAAAGATTCTTTTTCTTCTTTTTTTGGGGGGGGGGGGGGGGGAGGGGGAGGGGCGGCGAAGGAAGGAAGGAGATGGGGAGTGAGGGCAAGGGAGGGGAGGGGGCCGGGAAGGTGTTTTCTGGGGAAGGGACAGGTAGATAGGAGAGGGAGACAAGTGTAGAGTGGGGGAGGGGAATTATAAATATCACATTGGCCTTTAATGAATAAAAAAAAAGGTAGGAGTGAAAAAGGGTAGGGGAAAGGATGGAGGAATTGAATAGAAACTATATGCCGGGAATTTCTACCCGTTTTAGATGGGGAGCGGGGCATCTAGTATTGGTTTAAGCCAATCGTTAGGACGTTTTCCTTCCATCAGTTGATTGCCCCCTATGAGAAATTCGGCCCAGTGGTCTCGGGGCTTTAAGCCTAAAGAATTATCCCTCATGTAGTTCACGCTTCGAATACTGTTAACTGTCACCCTGTGAAAATGGATACATCTAGAACGTTACCTTGACCCTCCATGGGTCTACTGGTAATGATCTTTGCTATGTTTTGACCACGTATGAATAAGGATAGCCACCTTCGTGATGTGTGGATATGCATGGGCCTTTTTACTCCCATTAACTAGTATAAAATCAGGTTTTGTTCAGGTAATCTACTCAATGCGTTTTGTCTGGCCTTTAGAGCTGAAACAGAACATAAGGTCACTAATTTTACTCCTTAATCTGGCCGTCAGTGTGGCGTATATACGTCACACTGATGGTCAATAAAGTACAAATAAGCTGTGTTTCTGTAGTGTTGAAAATAGTGTCATGGTCTGTCTAGATTCAAGTGTGGGCTTTCGATCGTATTATTTATCCATCAATTCTGAATTGTTTCAAGCCCATCTACTAGAAATAATTAGTCAGAATGCTTTATTCTGTCCACCCCATAAGGCTGGTGGTAAGAAACTGTGGGATATAACTGCTTTAAGAAAGTTTTTTTGCGCCAGAAGTATCGGATGAAAATTGATGGGACGGGCATGCAAAGTGGAGTATATAGTTCCAAAGGGAAGTGATAGTGAAGCAAAGAACAAGATGAAGAAAAATGTTAATGATAAAATGTCGGATTTGTTGCACGAAACCATGGAATAAAAGTAAGAAACTCATAGTGTAAAGTATATTCGGTGGACAATATGCACCTCATAATCGCAGAAACAACTTTGCCTTACGGCCTCTTTGCTTCTGGAGTTTATACTCAGCACGTATAGTACCTCTTATACTTCACATTATGGTCACATAGTCACACTATAGTGAAAGGACTTAATTTCTTGTTATTCAGGAGATAACATTTCATCTTTTGATGCTGTTCTCAGATATTCCTGTTATAATTATACATTATCAGAACAAGCATGTTCGTGATACAAAACATGAAGAAATTACATCTCGAAATATAATTTCAATGAACAGTATAGATATTGCGATCCTTGGCGCCTTTGCTCGGTTCATATTCCCTCCTCTTAAAACCCTAACCCTCTCCTCATTATAAACATTCCCCAATACTAACTTCTCAAGGATTTTTATTAATATAAGGGGCAGTAGGCTTATCATACAAGAGTGTGCATTGCAATATGATGACTATAACTCATATATATATAAACATTACTTATCTAGTTCATTCTCAATGGGGACTTCTCTGCAGGAGTATATCGAATTACTAATTAAGTTTGTTAGGAAATACATGGGCCGATGGTTAAGCGAATTTGATCAATATAGTATTTATAGAATACACAGGAACGCCCAAACTATTTCTTGTTCCATGTAAAGCGTCGAAGGAAATATTGTATTGCAGATGCAAAATGTCATTGGCTTTCAGTGAATACTTGATATTTGATCTGAATATTGTGGTCTTGTATACCCACGGCTTACCGTTAATTCCCTGCATGCTTGTTCCTCTTTCTAATCATATCTGCTCTGAGGAGCCCTGGACAGTCGTATTGTTCCAACTGTAAAATACTTGATAGATGTCTAAATTAAGCAGGATGAGGAAAAAAGGAAACAATGATTTAACAAAAGCTTACCCTCGAGTGCAGTTTAAGTTTAGATATAAAATTAATTCCAATGCGACCCCAACACTGACTCAACCATCGGTTATCATCCATTGCCCGGCAATTATAATTCACATCTAAGTAGACTATGGGCCATGCGACTGAACAGCCTAGTTGTCAGCGTGACTGAGAGAGATAGTGAAATCATATTGCACTAATCCATTAATATTCTAATCTACAGGATTCATACCCTTCATCCCTTTTCCGATTTCTCATTAGAACTTTAAGCGTGCCATACAAGAGATTCAGTGCAGCCTGAACCGTAGCTCCGAGCGTTATAACATGGCTCTGTTCATTTCACTTCAATCAACAACTATGGGGCTGTCCCTCATATAACTGATCAATGTTCGTTGAATTCATCAATCTAGGAAGCTAGCTTTTGCTAATGGCTTACCCAATGTATTGATTCAACCTATAGAGTGATTGAAATTCAGGCCACTTGTATGCCCTAATCAGTAAAGTAAACGGAGGATGAGAGGAGAATAATTCGGAAAGTAAATAGATATGATAATAATTGTGTGAATGCTCATTCCCTAGGAAATTAGCAGGTCAACATAAAATAGGTCTTGGCTGCACAGTAATTATATTTTACTTTCATTGGGCGAACCTGTTATTCCGAGGCATTTTATATCAAATACTTATTGAATGTTCACAGATTAATGATTATGCACAACATTATCGGAAAACCAGAAAGATCCGAGTTTTTCAATTTCTCCTTTTGCATCTGACCTTTTAGTAATTGATTTACACCTATTTAACTATCGGAATCTCTGCTGTGAGTTCTCCTCAAATCATTAACAAATCGGTAACACTACGCTATTGGAAACCATAATTATATTATATGATACAGTTCTTTTAAATATGCTAATTTATGATATGCAATATTGACATCAGCTGGAAGGTTCTTAATCATCATAACCTGATCCGCCCCTGGGAAAAACTCGGTAATATATTAGACGCCCCAATTTGGAAAGCACTGAAATCAATCCATGAGGACTCTTGAATAACATGTATATATAAGATGCTTCAAGGGGCGTTGCCAGTAAATTATATTGTTTTATCATTCGACTACCTGCGTTTGATCTTTATTTTTTACCTTCATCTCATTCATCTTCGTTTCCTTTTTTTCTTCTGTTGTTTTCCTTCTCAGTCCATCTCCTTATTTCCAGGGTTTGCCGTCAAAACATCTCCTCCTCTCCCCCGCCCCCCCCCCCCCCCCCGCACCCTCTCCCATCCTCCTGGTCGTCGTCGCCCTCCCCCTCCTCGTCCCCACCCTCCTCGTCCCCACCTCCCGTCCTTCTCCTTTACACCCAGCTTCACACCCTCCTCCACCTCCCCTCCCCTCCTCCTCCTCTACCACCACTCCTGTACACCCCATCTAGCAATATCGCGCTCCAATCTTCCTCCGCTTGAAACCCTGAGCACTATTTTTCTCCTTACACGAAATCTTGCACTCGTGGCACCGGGAAATACCTGCAAGGCATAGATCGGTCTGGGTCTGGTAGAGAAGGCTGTATGCTACAATATCACCACATGCGAGGTATGGTAAGATCGTGTAAATATTTACTGTCTCAATTTGTAAGCGAGTTGGGCAAGGTACTGGCAGCCTGGAGATGAGGTCGGATGCACATATTTCCAGTCACTATCCTAATTCAAAATCATTCATTTCCTGTACATGTGGTTCCCATTTTTATACTTTGTTCATGTCAAGCCATTACCACCAACAAGAAGGTCTCCACGACAGCAGGGTTTATTATATTAGAAGTGTTGTTTTATACACATGCATACCTGCCTCTATTGCTTCATTTGAATGAAATGACATGCATCTTGGGAGATCTATATTATAACACCAATATACGTTAATGATTTCTTGACATTTATATTTAAGATTTATGAAACAATTGGGGTTTTTCTTTCCCTTGATAAATACAGATCATTAATAAGACTTAAGTAGTTTTAAATCTACTTTGGCGAGGAAGGTGAAATATCGTTTGTACCACTCGAGCCTCCCCAGGCCTTTGGCAGCCAATAATAGCACATTTAATAGTATCAATATGAAAGTGTTATGATATGCCCTCTTAACCCCATCGTACAGGGCCATAGAATATCCATCGGCGCCAGGTGATGCCTAGTGTCACCATGTCAATTAAATAACCATTCATTTCACACATGGCCTTCCATCGCAGGGAATCCTTTGCTCCGTGTCAAACTATGCGTTCTTTTTCTCCTTTATTTGCGGACGACCGCCTGGCAGCTGCGACAGCGAAGTCAGCTATATTGTCGCGCAGGCCACTCTTCCTATTTATACAAGACAGGGGCTCACCTGCCCACTTCTACGCCAAAGCGTTTTATGGCGATCCCATCATCTGTTTGGGCGAATTTGTTGTTTTTGTTTGCCTTTTATCATTATCAAAGCACTGTTGGTTATATCAGGTTATGTTACTCCATCTAGGGATGTTTTAAATTACTCCTGGCATTTGCGTATCACTGTGTAGTCCGTAGGGAACACTGATATCATTGATGATGCATCAGTTCCTTCAAACTATACTTTCGCAAACATTGCGTGGCAATTCTCGCCATAACATAGTAGGGTCATTGTTTGAATCTTATAATCTAACAGTTTTTAATTTAACTTTATGAAATTTGAGTATGTTTTTAAATGATAATATAAACCTTTATTTGCTGGATATATCATTTCATTGTATATTGAGTTCATCCAGTGAATTTATCTATAAAGTTCTCATATATATGAGAATCTGAACTTTCTTGCATGATCCTTAAATATGTCTCTCTTTGATTGAACATTGTTCCAACATAGTAGTATCTTATATTTCCTCAGAATAGAAATGTAATATTTGTTTGCTTAATCTGATATAATATGTTTTCAAAGTGGATGTATATTTTTGGTCGTTTTGACAAATGTTTCTTTTGCAAAACCACGGTTAAAAATGCCTAGCCATGTGGACAGCAGACTCTACTTTTAAATGGCAAGACCCTACTGTGCAAAGCTCCTATTTCTGTGGTCTTCCAAATACAGATACTTTGAAATAGTTTTTCAGATGTGTTTAATATTTGGGATCAAACAAAATCAAAAACATTCCTTTCTACGTTGGGTTTATAAAGGAAGGTTTTCGAGAGGAAAATCCCACTGCAAAACGGAACTAATTTTTCAATGTAAAATAACCTTGAAGCAGGAATTGCATGGAATGTCTGCATCGATATTACAACCAGTCAGAATGACGATGGATATGTGGGGTGAACATGCAGATAGATAGATATTGGTATGATGAATACTATTACAGCTGTACTATCTTCTATAAAGATCTTCCATTTGCTCAGCTGTTGTTTGGAAAATGCTTTAATCATTAGGGCTATATTTAAGGGACCACTAGTTATCGTATTAGAGCTTTGGTAATGGTTGTTATTATCTCTGAATAGACTATTTTTCGCATTGAAAATTCCATCAAATATATTTTGAGAGGAGAAAAAGGTGCTCTTTTAAAATAATGCCTGGATATATTTAGCTGTGACAAATAAATAGAATTTGCAAAACATATATCATCCAGAGATTTATATTTCATTTATTTATTTTCTGTGGTTCCTATCTTTGTTTTTGCCGCTCACACAGGGGATTATAAACGCTTTCAAGCTTAAGCCTTTCTCATATTTTATCGGTTGCCCAAAACAACTCGGTCGTAGCGTGGTGATCACGCCATTTTTTACCCTTTTTTAAGAGGTGCGAGTTGACGACAAGAATGGGGAAGATGGATACATTGTATTCGCCCGATGTAGTACAAACTACTAACCAGGAATGAGAAGGAAAAGATGAAGGGGAAGAAGATAAAGAAAAGGGAGGGATGGGGCGGGGGGCAAGGCGCCATGGATTAGTAACGTCCTTGGGCTCTGCACCTAATACCAGCTTTGAAGAGACATTAGCCGCTCAGCCCCTTTACCCAGAAAACAGAGAGGGCAGAAGATCACGCAATATAGGAGATGGTTAAACATTGACCCAGTAAAGCTAAGGCCCTCCAAGGCTAGCACCTCCTGGTCGCCCTTCGTCTTGACACCTTTTCTTCAGAGAATCTTTCGTGTGCTCTGGAAATCCTCTTCGCTTTTACCTCCACTTCTTGTCTTTGACCGGATTTTCAGTCTGGCTGCTTCCCAATGCAGAGCAATGTGCAGAGGTATTTGGTGGCTTCTCCCATTAGCGCCAGGAGCAGAGAGGGATGAGGCGGCGGCGGTAGATTTAGGGAGGGAGGGGGAGGGGAGGAAGGACGGCGCAGATGCAGGTCGAAGGGCAAGAATTTAATACAGAAGCTTTGTATTTGGAACATTAATCTCATTAACCTCTAATTATCGCGAAATCGTTCTTGTTTTCGTACTGGTTTAACTTCAAATGTATTGTATATTGTTCTGATGCTTCCACTCCCTGTGTATATATACTATATGTTGGAACAAAATCTGTTGAAATAATGTCAACATCTATGATATTAGTCGTTAGACAGTACTACAAAATGCTGTCATAATTCAACTCTGGAAAATGTAATATTAACCGTCTCAGGTATACACCCCGTATACTTATGCCTGTATATTCAAAATCTAGTAATCAAGGTCAATTAATACATTTATATTGGAATTTTTCTGTAATGCAAATTCTATGGTTCAGAAATCATCTGCACCCTCTCACACCTCTCTTATATTGTAAGTGATATAATTATTAACTAGACTGGAACTTTTTTTCATCATCACACCCATCTCATTACTCTCTTACCATTATTTCGAAATGTAATACAACTTGTAATCTCACAATAACCTGAAGAATGTATTATTGATCATGCCCTCTCTCAATATATGTTTAAATAAATTTGTAATCTCAGGGCACAACGAAAATTCATCTGCGGATGAGCGTGCTATAATTTTTGTAACAATTCCCTGAATAAATAAACTTGTACAAAAAAAATTGTTTATGTCCGGATTGATTACAATTTTATTCAACATGATAGGAGAAGGGGTGGCTCTCTTTTATGGTAGTCATAGCTCTTCCAGGGGGTTCCTGATAAAGAAAACTATGCGAGTACATGATATAAAATCAACTAGGGAAATGGGATAAACTAACTACTTGGTCAACAAGGTGAGGTCATGTTCAGACCTTACTTATGTTAATCGATCTGATAAAGATAAGTCCACGGGTGTCTAGGTGGGGGGTCAGGATTTCTTCGGTTGCAAGATATATATTAGAATAATGGTATATAGTTCAATGTAATATGCAGTGTGCCCTTTTGAAATACGTGGGTGTTATGCATGCAGAAGCTGACATAAAGCAAAAGCCTTCCTTCTCTTGTTCCACTCACAATATAGATAAATCCTCCGTTGCCTACACCATTCTGTGACATGGAACAGCAATGTGTCACAGAAGACATTCAGCCATTCATTCATCATTGCTACATCTCCGTTGCTTTCTCTTCTAAGTAACAGCCAAGATGGGCTCCCGTGAGCAGAATATTACGCCCTTGAAAACACATCCACCCTGCGGACCTTTAGGAGACATGACATAAAAAGTGTGTAAAATGTAGTGCTGCAGAGAGCTTGTCGGTATCAAATATTTAGAATCTTCCGAGGCACGTTTTTGCTTCCTCTGGCCGACTTCTCCTTATCCCTTTAGCTTGACTTTACTGTGGGTATAAGCTGTCATATCGCAAATATATATATGTACATCGACTGTATGGAGGAACTGGTTCTAACGTGTGCCATAGATCAATATTGTGCAGGGTATAGAAACTCTCTGAACATTTAAGCTCCAACTCCAACTTATCACTCCAGAAGGTCTCTATACAATACAAAGCCATTCTCCTACTGATTAAATGCTAATAAATTATGAAATAGATTTCCTGCAGATTTGGAATGTGCGAATGTTTGTCAGTCAATGCAGGTCTATATATCTATTAATCTCAACTCCTACCTTACCAACAAGGAGTCTTGCATTCTGTATTTACCTTTAAAGGGATTCTTGTATGTTACATCTCCAATCTGAAATGACAAGAGCCTATTCTAAGAATGGATTTGCTGCAAGCATGTGTCGTCAAGCACAGCACATTTAAGACTAGTAGACTTGAGATTTATTCTAGAAACCCCTTATGTCTTAATCAAGTAAAGTATCAATTCTTATGACAATAAGATAACTTTTAGCATACAATAGCCAGAGTTAGGTCTCCTGGTACAGCTACATAGATTCGCCTCTGATTTGTGGGCTAGACATCTTGCTCAGATGGCGGGGAAGCACTCTTCCCATAGTGCTCAATGGCACTAGGAGAAGCTCATTTCAGCATAGAGGACATCCTGCCCTCCCTCCTTTAGGACATTCACTCCCCTGTACACGGCTTTTCACATCTCTCGCCCTGACTGTTGGCTCTGTTAAGGAATAGATGTCACGATGTTACCCTTATTAGGTTTAGTGCTAGGCCTGCATTGGTCCGGGGGAATGAAGTAGCCAGACTGGAAAAAAAGAAGCCAGAGTGAGCTTGATAGAAACCGAGAGAAATACAAAGAAATGCCTTGCTGGATTAGTTTAGAGCTAACTCAACTGAATGGGAAGAGTCGAGACTCTGATGTTGTAGTAACTTTATACCTTAGGGCATACATCTTCTACATATATATGTGGTCACATCCAACTTTACTACTTTAATGTTGGTGTGGCATCAGTCAAAGACAGATATAAGTGAGGCCTTCTACAAACTGTGCTATGTTCCAATATTCAAGAAGAATTGAGATTCAGAAAAAGTTTGTCATTTAGGTTACTAGCAAATAAAAGACATTATCATATTTGTGATTATTATTTATCTTAATTTGGGACTTGCCTGTGAACCAGTTCTCCGGTTATTATTATTCTTTTTTAGTTAGAGTCTGAACATTTATCAGGTAGAATGTATTACAAGTATTTCATTTGTCCTCGACATCTCCTGACGGTAGGAAAGCCGCAGTATAATATTATGTCAGTCTGTATGTACAATTTTCTTTGAACAACGATTTTTGCTTTGCTTATACAGCCTAACGACATAAAGGGCTACCTATTGGTATCTGCTGCCTTACGCCCCTCTAAATATATTCAGACGAGCCAAGTGGACAATTTATAGTAGCCTTAAGTGTGTCCCTCGTCAAATATACTGCCATCTCAACCAAGGTCAAATGGCTCTTATCCAGCAATTCTCTGGATATAGACTTCCTCCTGATCCCGATGCCATACATATCACTAGATTTGACTTCCAGGTGTTTTATCATTAAATATCAAGATCTTGATTTGAAGTATTCATTATGCAAATGCAAATTTCTGTTTTGTAAAAGGGGTAAAAAGGGTCGTCTAAAACATCCTTTACCGTGCTGCCTCTTTAACTTTCCAACTTCTGTAAGCTTTCATGATCGATGGGTTTCTCCGGCGGACCCCTTTTTGCCTTATATCAGATTGACATTTAAGTCCGAATTCTCGCATCTCCGCCAAGAAGCTTTGTCCTGTCATAACATGATTGAGATAAGAAACCACTCAATTAAATTATCGTCGCCCTTGATTCCTAAAGTTTCCAGAAAAAAAAACAATGGGAAAATCCTTGCGGTTCCCTAATACGACCAGGGGAATTTTTCAATTGGTAATAGCGGCTTGTATCTCTCCTTGCAACCACCTTTTAGTCTAGGATTCGTTCACCTGCGTAGATTTATAGACGATATATCAAAAGGAAAGTATCGATTCCCTACATGTTATTTATGATCGAGAAGTGGGTCTAGAAGGCCTTTCCAGGTTACAGTTGCGCTTCTATTAGCGCGAGGCCATACTTGGTAAGACATTTCATCAGGTCGTGGCGAATATTAATGCTTCCTCTGATTTCTTCCTGTTGTTCAGTACTTACTCTGATGGATTCAGAGAACCCGGAACTTTGAGTCGTCAACGTTCTTGGGAATGGGTAATGCAGAATAATGAATGTTTTGCTAATGCATGGCTGTCAACCAAGCCCATAAATGGCTGCTGCATCAATTGGAAGGTATGTTGATGTCTGCAGCAATCCGTGTTTAGAACGCTGTTTCGTTAATACCAGAAAAACGCCACACATTGCTTTCTTTTAACACCCAAAGATAAAATCTCTGTAATTTGAACTCCACCCATCATCGGCGATGCTATAAGAAAGGAAAACAATCGCCCGAGTTACAATAATGTCTCATTGCAGAGCCACAAAATCAAGGACTGTAGACTTCTATCAATATATTTGGCATAAAGGCTTCACAATGTAACTTCCTGGCCTCGTTTCGCGCCAATTTAGCGTTTGTGGGGTTCTCTTTCGTTCTTTAATTGTCATTTCTCCATGGACGGCCCGCCAGCCCCAGTTTTATGTCCTTCCTTGCACTTTCTTATCGTTTCTGGATGAGAGCGATTATGGCGACGACAATGTTTCCTCGGAGACTTTGGTGATTTGTTTAGAACGATTTTGCTAACCTTTAAACAAATGGATTAGCATGAATCCATCTAATACATGTATAGTGCAAACATGTCAAGTGCATCTTTTGGTATATACGACATTGGTACACTTCTCGAGAAGGGTCTCTATTGACATTTATCCTTTCGATAAATTCGAATTAGTCGTTCGTATTAAACATGTATCCACTAGTTCACACTCAAAGTTTATGATAGGAGATTATTAATCTCTGAAGAACTATAAAACCATTTGTAGATAATTACCGATAACTAGCTGTTTGTATAATGTATCATCAAATCATTCCATCGAAGTATTATTAGAAAGCTTATTGATCATCACATGAAACTAAGCGGAAAAACAAATTTGGCACATGGCGATCTGATGCTACCTTTTCTCAGGACGATTAATTGCTTTTGGAAATAAGCGTCAGCAAAAATGTTTTTAAATGGTTTTCTTCTATCTTCTAAATTGCCTGACCATTGTCCAAATTGTCTAGTGTTTCTGGCATGATTTTCGTCGATATATCTTAGACATTTTATATATAATATCATCGGGGCGGGGTGGGGGCGGGGGCTGGTAAACAAATGATAGAAAGCATCCCTAGAGAGTGGCCTTAAAGGTCTTTAGGATACGGAATGTGTAAGTCGTTATCCATTAAGATAGAGTTACCTCACATGGGTACTCTTGGTTGTGCTGCTTGTACGTAAATTGGGACTGTCACAGTGATCCTTTTGAATATGTTTTTTAAATAAAGGAAGAACGTTGCTTCCCTTTCCTTTCCTCCTGATCCAATATCTCCAGATTACTTCAGACTTTCGATGTGGCTCAAGTTCACCGTTTCCCCAGGGAGATCAGTAAACTTAAACCCTCGATTTGGGCCATCATGTTCAACATCGATTGATTTCTGGATTTGCAATTTGAAAGAGTGGAAATAGAAATGAGCCATTTCCCCTGTCCAATCCGGGGTAATAACATGCCCAGAATTCGATTTTGCCAACGATACGGTTATGCGGTTTCATCCACCCCTTGCTTGACATTATAAAATATTTCATTCTCACATTTCATGTAAACTGATGATCATTGTTTTTTAGGATGGTTCGAATTCTCTCTTGATAATTATTGCTTCCAGAACTCCAAATCCAACTCTCATCGGATTTGTAAATGACTGAACGAAGGTTTCTCTCACCAACTTGCATCTTGGCGATATGTTTTCTCCTGTTTTTATTTACATATCACACCTATATGGTGAACTCTAAATACGCAGTTGGTAGGGGTAAAACACACTCTATCATTATAGGTTACTTCATAATAGAAAGGTCATTGAATACTCATTCTTCTACAAGATATTCGCAGTTCAATACTTATCAAAAAGACACATGGTGGTACTTTACATTAATTATTAAGCGATTACATTCTCTAGGAACAATATAGTGATCATTACTTTATCCCAATAGAAAATCTTGATACTAATCATCTAAGTTTGTTGTATAAGATAAACTTCTCAATATGCTAGTTATTCAGGCAACAGGGAGCAATAGAAAATTAGATTCAAGGTTATAAATCCCATAAAAGCGCGTGATTAATGATACTCATGGTGCTTAAATTTCTATTCTTGGCAGATCAGATACTGGACAAAAATCAGGAAATGTATCATTGGTTTTCTAAAATGAAATATTCTCGCTTAAGAAATCACTCTTCCATTCTCCCTTGCAAATTTCTATATCTAACCCCCTGCTGTCATTCCATTGAAATACGGCCTGCTCATGAATTATCACTGACAAAGCAACCTGTCGTGTACAACCCTGTTCTCAGCGCTGCCTTTATTTGTGACCAGGCCAGAGAAAGTGAGACTTGACAAGGTTTGCTCTTGTTTGGCTCTTTTCCTGGCCCATGCCTCGCTCAATATGACCCACGTTTTAGTGCTGGAGGGAGATAGTGTTGCTCTCTGCTCTTATTCCTGTCCCTTCACGAGAGTTTAGCATCATCCCTTTTTCCATCTTATAAAATTTAGTTTTCGCTGTAAAGTCCAATGCTCTAAACATCGCTTTAGTATTTACGCATTGAATCTGGCATGAGACTATTGTATATTGTTTAATTGTAAGTGGAGAACCCTAGTGGTTTAATGGGAAGTAGTCATAGCAACCGATTATTTACTCTGTTTCCCGCACATTCAACTATATGACTTTAAATTGTTTCGTTTTAGATTATTAAAAGGTGTATACAATAAAGCAGTTAAGGTAAACAAGGATATCGAGATTCCTCCAACCAAGTCGTTATTTAACCTGTATTTATCCAGTAGTCTAAACCGGATTCGACATTATCTGGTTTTTAATGCTAATGCGATCAGAAGCTGCCAAAACATATCCTCACAATCTGTTATTTATGTGAGCTATTAAAATTAATGAGGCTCCCTATTCGATTCGTTTCCCTTTCACACACCCGGATACTAGGAATTGCTCTCAGAAACAAGATGAGGGTAAGCATTGTATACATATCTATATGGGAAACTTTTTTCTACAGACATCCATATTCTGTGGAACAAGATTCCCTCATTGCTATGGCTATGGCTTAGAACTAGCTCTGACTATCTAAAGCATAGTGGAGTATGAATATGAATATACAGAATGGGACATTTGATTGCTTTCAGCCATAAATAACATATGGCGACATTTAATGTATATTAAACACACATATATATAGGCTCAAAGATGTATTAATGAATGCATTTTAGATGAAGCTGAGGAACTGCCAAATATGGAGATGACTGGTTGGGAAGGGGTGGAGCAGGGGGTTGGGATTAGGATTACCAATGACCCACCGTTAGTTTGCAACAATTAGATTATACCTATCGATCAGTAGAGGTCACTTAACAGTGTGATTGCTAGGCATGGGGTGAGGGCAATAAGGGGAACACTTAAGGAACCTTATGAAATCTACCAATGTGGAGGGACTGCTTGTTATCATTTGAAGGTCAATTCCATTAAGATAAATGATCTAATTGCTCCGCTCCAGACTTCTTTCAGAGGGTATGGTGGACAGACTAAAGCCTTGTTCTCTTGATGAACGATCGCCGTGACAGCTTTCTGTGGTACGGGCCTGATCAATCAGGATGAACCTGAATGTGAGGTTCAGGGTATCGACCGAAGTATGATATATCATCCAGCGGACATCCATGCTTACGTAAATAACCCAAACACATTTGAGTATGAAAGCTGTACGTGTACATGTGATACACCATTAGCAGATATCTCCTAGTTGCAATCACCCAGGTATAATTTGTATTTTGGAGCGTTAATCTACGATTGTTTGGATGAATGTTAGATGGAATGTTAACTAAAACAATTAATAAATTTTGCCGGGAGGTGGTCGGAATCAACTTCAAGAAAGAATAGTTTCGATAACAAATATCTGAGCTCAGTTTAATTTTTCTAAAGGTGAATGAGAACATATTCTTTTGGTCATATCTTTGGCAGAAAGATCGCTAAAGTGGTTAATGTGTAATTAGCAGTCAGGGTTAAAGCGGAATGGATGTGGTGGTATACAGCTACTGCACTCGATCCAAGGTTTACACATGAGACAAGATTGGGCTGAGATAATGTCCAGGAAATGTTTTTATGAACCGTTGAAGCACTCTAGTTCATCGAGCTTCTCTTGGTGCAGCCTTATCGTTACCATCCCATGGTAATCGTGTACTCGCTCACATTCATTTCTAAATCCTCGATCTTGATGCTACCACAATCTAGCTTTTCTCCGATTCAATATTTGGAGCTCGACATATCTGAGGTTTTGATAATTATGTCCGCATGGGAAAACAGAATGGTTAAGTGTGATAAAATAGGCATTCTTGGATAGATAATTTGCAATTGATTTTTTTAACAAATGCTTTCCATGTCTCTACGATATTTTGCTCACGCCGAATCGCTTTCTTTTCAGGTCTTAGCAAACTTATTTTTGCTCCAGTTGGTCTGAGGTTATGGGTCCTGAGATGGAGTTACCTCTGTAGGTGAGTGACATTCTGTTTTCTCATTGCCTCATTTTAGTGCCTTGAGACACTCGAAATATGGTATTTCCGTAAAGAAATGTTCTCTTTCATATCATCTTCTTAGGCGAATGGAATCGTAATAGAAAATGTTATGATGGCACTGCCTGGATAGATGTATAAAAAAGCTTGCAAGTTGCGCTATCAATAATTCTAACCTACCCTAAATTGCCGCTGTAAAACTGGAAAATACAAAGATAATAAACACTTTGAGAAAAAGCCATGAATTCGTGAATAACATGGGAAATATCAAGTTTCCCTTGTTTTTCAGTAAGTCTTTGACTATATAACGCAAAGGATCAAAGAAGAAAGAATTGAGAAAAATAGTTTCTGGTAGATATAGCGAGCTGGAAATCCTGCTTTAACACCTGTATGATTAAACAATTTAGCTGTAGAAAGCTGCCGTTATGGCTATTTCACTCAGGTGCTGCAGAATGGTACAAAGGATACAAATGCCTCGAATTTGGTAGGAATGTTCGGAGGGTACCAACGTGGGTCAAGCCTAGGATAATATGTTGTTGGGAGAGGCTATATAGTCCTTTTACTCGGGCTCCTTTATATGCACTCCCACTCATCCAATAAATCCCCCGAAATGGCGCATACCCAGATGCAATGACTGGTTGGAATACCTAACCGAGAGGATTTACGGATTAGCAAAAACTGATATGGAATGGAACCATGGATACGCCCCAGCTTAAAGGCATGTATGTTGGTGGCTTAATCATTTCCTTTCCATCTTTTATTATCCCCTAGCTCTGCAGCGGATATGGCTACCTCGATGAAATAAATTCAAAAAGATCTGCGCATGAACATTAAATACTTCAATGGTTAGCGCCATTTTGCGTTAGACGTTTTAGCTCAGTCTGCTAAACCTCCAATTCGTTACATACTATGTTCTTGGTCCCGAGTATTTTACACTTATATATTGTATTAGATTGGTGAGGAATTTCATCTAGATTCCTACTAACATTTGGCAATATCAAACATATTGATGCTAGAGCATTCTGCTGATGGACTAATCAACAAAGGATTGACCTCGATTCTCTTCAATTTTACGTACATTGATTTGGTTTTAATTCTGTATGTGTTCATTCGAATAATCAGGCCATAAAAGTGATTTTTTTTTATTCATTTAAGGCCAATATAATATTTAATAGTTCACATGAAAAAACGCACTGTCCACCATGGACTAATTGAGGCGTTGCCTTGTTATTAAAATTAAATTCGAGTAAATCCCACTCTCTACTTCATTTACATTAGGAATATAGTCCTCTCTACCACTATCATTTACTACTGAAAATGGCATAATATGGACCGCCTTATTTTATAACTTTCTTTATTTAACTGGCTGATACGCATTTCAATTAAAGAAATCACTCTAAAAAAGCTGAACATTGGTAAATAGACAGTATAACTAGGTATGAAACGAGCCGAGATACCTGGATTTATACTGTAGTTCAAAAATAGGGTTTCCGGCCATCCGGGAAATCCTTTTCCTGGTTTCCCTTTTCCAGTCAGGGAAACGTCTGGGGATTTCATTGGTCCAAAAGAGAAAGTGGCCAGTCTGTTATAGTTTGTACCATATCTAAACTTCGTATCCAATATAGATGGTTGGCTATGGTGGCGTTTTAGTGCGACATCCTACGTTCACCATCTTCACTGCAGCTAATGCTCACTGCAACACCATTGATGAGGTGTCGAACTAGCTATCATTCGAAACAATTATCCTGGAATTATGAAAAATAACCAGGAAAAAGAAAGGGAAGAATCATGAAGCAATTAAGTTTTGATGAAATGCTGGGAACCCGTGAAAGACCTGATGGTAAGTTTTATCAAGATCTTAAAGGGAACGGAATAGGATAAATAAATACGCAGCAAGCGGTAGGCTAGGCCTAAAGCGCGTAGAATCAGAGCCACCAACAGAGAAAGAGACAGGCGTGGATAGCAATCTGTATAAGGGATCAGTTTCACACGACATCCTTACTTATCACACTTCCAGTGGCTGATCGATCAGTGCCACGAGGACAAACATTGGGGACCGTCTCTCTTTGTATTGGAATCGTTGAGACGATATTTTCTTAATAGAGATAGCAAGAATTCAGGTGCATAGGGGAGACATACGTGTATACTTCGTTGCTATCGCAATGGTCCTCTCCCGAACCACCACCTTTCTTGCAGTGGCTAAACGTGTCTGCTATGCGGTATTCATGTGACTGTAGCCTTCCTGGATGGTTTCCTTTGAGTAGCATTGTTAGGATTATTGTAAGCTAATAGCCTATTAGTTATTTGAACCCGGCTCATTAGTTATTTGAAGCTAGAGCATAAACCTCTATTACTTTTATCACTTGAAGCAGGACTCTCTGTGATGTACATGGTAAATTATAATATTCCTCGTCCTATTATCTATAAAATATAACTCGTCTTTCCTTCAGGCAGGAATAAAGAGATTACCTTCACACGAGAGCAATTGTCGAGCAATATATTATGTATATCAATGAGTGACCTCTTAAAGGGGTTTAGGTGTGTTCCCATCTGCCTACCCAAATTGTAGGCCCTTAGATCACTTTATATCAAAGGCATCATTCATCAGTGTCCTATCGCCGTCAAACACAATCTGTATTCGTTCTGATCAGGAGGAATTCTCCGAGATAAAGACATCTCTTGGGGATGGACCAGGCCTGACTGTAGACACAGGAGACAACTGGGGGTATATTATGCGTATTATAATATGGTAAAGGTCGGTTGGATCATTATCTCTCATCCTCTGGGCTTTGTATGAAATACATCATTGGTAGACATGGTGGTAGGCAAGTGGTTATATACAGCTGGTATAATGCTCTCCCATTGGGCAGAGATACCATTGATAATAAATGCATCAGTTGAGAATGCCAAGGATGTGGGAGATACCATACCAGTGGTACCAATACCCCTTGCCCCATGAATGCTGCTATATCAATCCTATAGGGTAGCTGCGTTATGAATTGCACTTTGAGGAATACCTTGATCTTTCTTATGGTATTGATGGCTTTGTGTAAGCAATGTACATTAGTTACACTTACCATCATCTGTTGCTATTGATAAATTGCGGGGAAAGCGCCGTCAATGTCATGGGGAGATATAAACAATATGTTTTCCTATTCTAATCAAAAACTAAAACATAAAAGTGACGAGTGATATTTGCATACCCTCTCCTCAGTCATCATGCCAGTCCATTTATTTGTTCCATTAGAATATTGCACTCAGGGGCCAATATCCAAAGTTTAGAATAGATGTATAAAAAGAGTAATAAAAGACTAATCCTACGGTGCTATTTAACATTCAAAGGCAAATTCCAGCAGGGAAATGATGCAAACTAACAACAAACTAACAGCAAACTAACAAACGTATTCGATAAGAGACACTCGGTGTATGTATCCTTCACGTTGGCTGAAGTTATATTATTGATCAGAATTTCTTCAAAGAAGGCGTTTATGAACTGAATGTATTTAAGGCTTTTATCTTTTATCTAAAGAGGCAAACGCAAACTCTGTTCCTTATCACAAGAGTCTTTTACCTTGCCAGAATAGATTTGCACCCTCCCCCCTACATGCCTCCTTGAGGTCGATGTAAGTAGGCCCACAGAGAGATCAATGTTTGGGTTGGACTACTTCCCCTTTTGTCGATTTGGTGTAGTTGCGTGTAGCAATAATTGTATCATTCCATTTCCTGTATTGCACCAGGAACAGATTATGAAGTTTTCTGCTTAATCGTTAGTGTTGCTTTCATCCACAGCACTGCTCAGTTCCTTTTTTCATAAAGAAATAATTTAATATTCAGATGATATCATTACACGCTAGTATTGATTAAATTATTGTGTCCATGGATATTTTACTTTACTCGATCGTGCCCAATCATGCTGTATAGGTTTATCATTTAATTATTCAAGCTACATTAATTTCAACATATAGAAGGTATTGAATTGAGACTGGGATTTTTGTACTACAAATAGGTAATCATGAGAGGAACATGCCAACACATATTTTTCAAATACCAGAAATGATTTTTTTTAATAACTATTTCAATTTTGTTTAACGAGAGAATCAAATACTATTTAGGGACGGACTATTCATGAGAAAATTACCCTTTGGAAAAATAGTCAACCCCAAAAGGATATGTTCGCCTTATGTGTATTAATGCCTTATCATATTGTCTTGTTTAGAGATAATGGGCTCGTTATTCCAGATAGATTTCCAAAGTTAGGATAACCGAGCAAGTATCAGTTCTCTTCGTAGCTGTATTATTTGAAGCAGGACGAGGCACTATCGATTTGCTGTCCACCATGGACGTGCATTTGTCCACGACGCCCCGAGTGATGCCAGGAACGGGCTCTCTTGGGCTATGATGGTGTTGGATGGCGGTAGTTGGTGGCGTTGTTGGTTGAGGTGGTGGTGGTGGTGGTAGTGACTGAGGCAAGGCAATAATGATATAGCAGATAGTCACAAATACAACCAGTCCCTTTACTTTAGTACAAATGTCCGTCTGCAGTTCTTAGGGAAGACCACCAACACAAGTTTAAATTACCATTAGCAGCACAAATGGTACGAATGTAAACAGGAAAAAGTTTTTTTTATAAAACAAAAAGATGAATGATGTTCATGATGAAAAAAATAGGGAGGAAATGGAAATATCTACTAAAGTGTTTTTAACCCCAGGAAAACGATGCCCCTTATCACGGAAGCGGAGTCGCTAGCATGAAATCTGATGGACCTTGTCAGTCTGTACACAGTGAGTTAGCCAATTCCAGACAGAATCATATCAAGATACGATATGCCACGGCCGGCTAACGCCCGTTTCACACAGGCCTTTATTATAGAATCACTACACTTCGTGATAGCACAGACTAAAACATACAAACTCATCCCTGTAAACCACACTAGCGCGATGCAGTATGTGTGTGTGTGTTTTAGCTTACCATAAGGCATCATCCCCACGATTCGATCGTTCCCCATCGGTGATGCACAGATAGAAGTGGAATAAAGATTTTTTCCAGGTGGTTGGTTGAGTGCGCTAGGGTGTGTATGTGTTTTGTGTGTTGAAGGCTACTGTAGAATCGGGGGCGGTTGGCGAATGGGGCGCCAGCTGATTGGCTGCCTTTCCCCCTGGCTAGTCATGTGCGTTGGACTGGGTAGGAGGCTGGGATGTGGCTTCAGCAGTTGAATGTATCGGCGGTACCCACCACTGCTGACACAGAACACTACTGGCTTCTTCTCTAAACCAAAGCAGCCAGCACCCCTAGCCGAGCACTACTACTACAACAAACTGAGTAGTGGGTGAGGTTGTATAAGCAGAAGAGACGCTTGCTGCAAGGTGGTGGTTGTCGTCTTGGTGTTGGTGTTGGTGGTGGAAGATCTCCCTCATCGTCCATCCCCTTCTCCTCCTAACTCCTTCCCTATCTAAAGAACTACACAGTTCTCTCACTCACACATACATACACACATACATACACTCACCCACACGCATATATACCCCAACTACCAGTCTCCGCCATCGTGACTCTTATCTCTAACTCGCCCCCTTCCTCTCTCTATAACCGTTGAGTATACATATGTACACAATACCGAAGCAGGATGGATTGTGCCAACGGAGGAGACAGGAATAAGTGCTAGCATCCCACACCTTCTGGCTTTTTACGTTCTGGATATTGTTAATAACTGCGTCCTTTAACCCATCCTCACATTCAAAAGGATTAAATCTAAATCCGGGAGTCGAGGCAGAGCTGCTGTCAATGTTACCTCACAGAGCGGCCAACACAGACTGGTAAGCGAAGCCATTCATATAAACTAGGACTGTTTAACCCATTTTTACTTCTACTTCTACCCTCCATAAGTTACTTGTCGGTAATACACAGCGTTAAAGGATTCCATCAGACGAGCTTTTTCGTGGCAATGTTTAATTTTCATGTCATCTGATAGTCCCGTCTCGCCCCATTGGAGAATGCAAAGAACTGCTCCCCCATTAACTCTTCCCCAGACCTCAAAGTCCAAACTACTATTGCATGTGAGACTCAAGTATATGACTCTCTTCTCCTTCTAACTCTCAACACATTCATAGTTCAGAATTCATCTAAGAAATAGTTGCTTTTTTGTGGTGGATTATGATCGTGTAGGTATTGCTGCTAGAGAAACACAAAGCGCCAGACTGACTGTTTGCACTTCAACGTTCTTCTCAAACCTCCCTCCCTCTCTTTGCTTCTCAGTCTCCCTCCCTATCCCCCTCCCATCTCTCTCTCTCCCTCTCTCTCTCTGAAGAGCAGTATCAAAAGCATGTGAGCTCGCCTGTCAGTGGTTTCCGTGGGAAGCCAGACCCAGCTCGCGACAGCGACATAGTACCTCTGCACCAAGGCTCACAAAACTTACAGACAGTCTAGTTGCAAGGAATACTGTTCGGCCTTGACATGATGTATTGTGGAGGCTTGTATTTCTGTTTACCGTCTTTGTCTGGGTGACACGCCTGTGTGCAGCCCTGCTCGTATATATTATATACTTGTAAACAGTGACATATCAATACACATACACATTTCCATCATATGCTATACTCATGATCTATACTGTGCTTATACATATATATACATGTATATGTCAAACATTTTAATTGCTAGATGGTCCAACAGTAATGCAAACTCAAACACTCAATGGGCAACCAATGAAATGATTAAAGCAATTAAACGTATTTTTACGATCTTTATCTAAACTAAGTTTTTGAGCTAAAAATCCATTGTTTTTGGACAACAAAGAAAGCGCAATAAAGTTCCCTCAATAATAGCAAATAAAATTATTAGGTATTTTATTACACACGTGAGCAGTTAGATAGGTACAGTTCGGGGGTGCAGTTTGGTTGATATGAACTGCACACACGATCAGTTTGGACTTGGTTTTATCATCTGTAACTAGTAAATAGCAAATGGCACTCTGTTCGGGCTCAAACGGAACCAGTTTGGGGTTTGGCCCGTTTTCTGATGTGTCTCAATCAGTTTGAACCCGAACAGAGTGCCATTTGCTATAATAAGATACACATTTTCATGTACTCTTCTCACTCAAGACCATCTATTAATTAGCCAAAGATGTTCTTAGACATATTTCCTTTGAGGTTGCTTATTTTGAAGTTATATATTGTTAGCTTCATTAGTCGCATCTGTAATTGATTGGGATAATCCTGTCATCCCTCATCATGTACAAAGTAGGGTACAACAAGGAGGTAATCCTAACAGAGAGCAATTAGTGGTGTGCACTCATGCTGAGCGCAACCCAAACTGAATCTAACTCTTTTCTATGAGAGGGAGTCAATCCTTATATAGGGGTATGCAGATATAGGGCCTATCCCAATCCCTTCACAGAGGGAATAGTGTATTACAGATATGATGGTAAATTAATACAGTCAGGTATTTCTTCCAAAGGTCAGATAAAGGTCAGATATAGATAGGCAAGTCTACTGTTGCTAACAATTCATAAATACATAGACATGGTCAATACTCGGTGTGTACAAACAAAACAAACGAATATACAGAAGACACAGTATAAACCTATGCAAACACAGTTTTAAGCCATCACCATGGACTACGTACAAACACTCTGAATTCATTGCGCAAGTACTTCAAATGTACTGCATAATCTTGATCGAATATATCCTTTTGGCCCAAGGAGCAACTTCATACATAGTCATTATTATTATTCAATGGTTAGAAGTACCAAAAAAAACTTATGACTTTAACTGTATACATTGGCGTGTATGAATGGTAACCTGTTCATCATAACCAAGTATATGAAGGTATAGTGAAAGTATTTCACATTTTTGTTCAACATTTGATTTTTCTAGCTATTCTAGCGAAATTCTTGTTCACATCAATGCACTAAATCTGTTCCTCCGTAGATATCAGGAATCTCCAAAGAAAAATTCATAGTATATCCTCTTCAGAGCATTGGTGATTTCCGGAACAAAAGGCCCTGCCGAGTTCTGGCAAATACATTCAAGGAGAATTAAATCCAATTATAGTCTTGCAGCCGATAATTGATGCGGCTCTGTAGATTCGAATAATATTCAATTTGAGAAAGATTAAGATTATGTCTTTGACTAAATACCAATCAGCATTAAAACCCTTCAGATTAGTGTTCCATACTAATTTAGTCATATTTATATGTGACCGGTACATTGCAGACTATGCAGGATGAGACCCTACTTTTTTTTAATAACAATATCTATATTCAGTAGGTAATTACAAGATGCAACCAAAACCGTCTCGTTCCTGAGAACGGTGTTTCTCGGGTCCTGAATATCATAGCATTAGAACCCAGAGCCGGGTGTAGGTGGGTGACAAACATAATAACATAATAATGGCTTTTTAGTTTAGTCGACTTATTACAAATGCTTCTCATTTTACACTGAGTTTTTATATCTTGATTTTTTAATTTGCCGACATATTTTAATCTAAAACAATAGAAAGGTGATAAATGATGAAATAAGATGATAGTGATAATGAGGAGATGAAAAATAAATTGATATCAGATTCTAGACAATTTTTGTCTGAGAATTTGGTGGGTGAGTGAATAGGTTTAGTTCCGCAGATCCCAACGGTTTATTTAACCAGCTCAAATTAGGGGGAAATGTTACTCAGGTAGAAATGACAACCATGCGCACAAATATATGCCATCTTATGTGTACATATTTTACAAATTATACATGATTTGTTTAACATTAGAGTTTTTTCTCATGCAGTTCTTATCTATAGTCGACCATCAAGGAATTATCCTTAAAGCTATTATAGTACTGAAAGCTATAGGATCTATCTTACTAGAAAAAAACCCCATGGAAAATATTTTATTTTGAATATGGAGATATCTTAGCAAGAATCTATTGTTTCCAACCTTCCTATTGCCTGGCTTATTTGACGTAGCATTTTATAATAATATTACACATAGAAAGCTCCCGCTTGTGTGCTGATATCCCCAGGCAAGGAAAAGAAGAACCTACTAAGTAGTGAAAGCTATCTAGGATCGTTCTTATATGTCGTGAGGGATTTTCTCTTCTAAGGAATATGTGGATTGACTTTCAAGCTTAAGTGACTTAGCCAACAATCCTATCTTGGAGGCTGCATGAATGTCCATTGATTATGCCATTCTGGCTCGCGACACAGGGTCTTCTCAGCTAGATTTCTCATCGATCATTACCCGGTTATATTTAATGTTCGAGCCATTGGCTAGGACATCCATCCACCCAGTTCCCACGGATTCACTTCCTCAAATATCATCAATCATAATTGCAATTACAATTTGGGGACTGTATAGATTGTGTATGAGAAAGAGAACCCGTAGAAATTGGCGTTTATAACAATTAATTCAATGATGAAATGAAAGGGCTGTTCAGTGGGTTCCCTATCAAAGATGATGGGGCCTCATTGCCCTGCTGTGCGCAACATCTGCCTCACGTGTGCTGTGGAATGCCCTTAATGTCATAATACGAAGTATTGGATTTGACATAATTTGGGGAAGCAATAATCAACCTTGCTGCATTGATTAGTTATGGGCACCAATGGTACCAACCCTATTTTCCACCCCCAAAATATATAATGATAAAAATAGAAAAATAATCTTGATGCCCTATGTGAACTGCCATATTCAAGGATCCATCAAGAATGCATGAAGGCATCTGAACATCGAGAAGTAGGCGGAATTGACCAATTGGATTATATAGATGATCGATTTTCGTTACATGGATAGGTTGTCTGACGTTAGTGGTTTAACATGTAGCCACTAGTCATTCTGGATCGCTATTGTTAGAAGATCTCACAGATAGCCAAATGATAATGTCCATAAGTGTATAGCGACCACTTAACGTGGATTCTAGTATGTAAGGAAGGATATATTGAGATGGACCTGTGGATTCAATTGTTCGTTACTTGGAAGAAAAGGTGTGACTTTGGAGACATAGGAAAAAGACTAAACGCATCAATGGTTACAGTAAGCTAAAGAGATCGTTACGACGACCTTAGAGCCGGAGGCCCATTAAATACTAATACGGATATAAGAGCACTAAACACCCCAAGAATCAAAACATTCCTACCAACGAATCTTATGGGGAAAACACATTCTAAAACTATCGTTTTCCCGACTAATGACACATTTTCCTGTGACACATCACATATAATGAATATTTCTATGGGAACAGTATCGAGCCTGCTCCACAGAACGATCTCATGTACTACTACCACCGCCACAACAACTACGCATTAGATAAGGTATTAAGTGTCCAGGTTGAAGCGTATTAGTCAGATATGTAGTTTGTAAATGATCAGAACCACATGATTCCTTTTCCTGCTTGGAGTCGTGTACCCATGGATCATTGCACCACCACAGAGTTATGATTTCACTTCCGGCTTGTCACGTGTAACCCCCGCCGACACTCAGCGTTCCTGAATGACCGTGAGTCATCCGGGTAACAAATCACTACCACGTGATGAAAGTGAACCTTGGGGAGGAATGAAGAAAGAGAAAATATTGCGGTAAGTCAGGGGTGGGAGAAGTATGAATAAAAGTGGGAATTCCTCTTGTCAACCCGAATACCAGCCATAGGGAAACATGCAGGATTACCTGCGAGGATTCCTTCTTACATAAGTGACTTTTGAAGCGAATGAGAGCAGTTTACCCAAGGGTAAAAAGGATTCCTAGGATACCAGTGCTGGGGGTATCGACCTGTGCTGCATATATACCCCACTCACTTGGCCTCGTTTGGCTGGGCCGGAAGGGAGAGAGAGGGGAGAGGGAGAGGATCATAGGGATAGAATACCCAGACGTGCAGGTGGGTTAGATGGAGGAATGCAGCAAAGGCGGCGGAAACCTCTACCCCAGTAGATTCAGAAATCCTTCTCCCCATGTCTAACCAATTTTAGATGTTGTGCTACACGCAGGTCCGTTCCTCTGACAGTGCATGTATAGCAAGACTCGTTTTTTAAAATTCTTGGGTAGTTTTTAAAAGCTTCGTTTCTCTCTGGCTGAAATAGTGCCTGGGTTCAACATATGGTAGAAGAGGAATGCACCCTGCCAACCTGTTTCTATTATAGGTAAATTTTGAGTCCCTACCGCCTGGTGCTGTCCTTCAGACACGCGCCTTGGGGAAGGGTATGTTGTGGTGGGCGGCTATATACAGTAGCGCAGCATGTAAAGCAAACTCTACAGCACTTTATAATTACCTGTTGTGATTTAACCACACACATGGTGTTGGCTGGTGGTAAAATGGCTGTTAACAATGGTTTGGGTAATAGCAATTGTCAATATGAATACACCGGTTTGTAGTCAATAGTATAGCTATATATTGACCTGTCAGGGGGAAACCCCACAGCTGTGTTTAGTGCGTTTCCTCTCTGTATTTATCACACCCTATATTTCCACTCACATTCACCAGCAGTATATAGGTGTATTGATAATTACACATATTGTATATAGGGGGAGAGATATATGTAGTAATTATGAACAAGATGTCCAAAGCTGATGCTCTCTATTACGGTTCAAAGGCATTTCTTTGATGCAGTCCTCCATAATGATCTAAAGCGGCACTTGCCTCTAATGTTGATCATCACCAACATGGTCTGTGAGTTCCTCATGACCCACAATCGCACTTGGTTTAGCTCCTGGCAAAGCCTGGAATCACTAGCTTGATACTGGGCTATGTGTTGACTTTGGCCACGACGGGGGCCGCCAGTAAAACGTCTGCACATAAGCATTATATCAGCTGGCTTGTCAACGCCCCAGATAAGTTTAGAGATAGATTGATAGACTGGAAAATTACGCCTCCTATAAAAGAATCCCTTTTTATGGAATAATATGTTTTTAGGTGATATAAGTTCTATTCATCTGATTAAATTGTTTCCAAGTATTTGTATGCGTCTGATTTAGGTACTACATTTGTGTGTGGTGGCTTCTCGGGTTCTGCGTAGTGTTAGATTTATTTGTAAGTTCCCAATATATGCCCGCGTACAGATACTTTATTTCAATGAATTCCAGGTTCGTTTCTACAACATTGCACTCGTCCTTCACACGTACAGTATATATGTTAATACTAGGAAAGCATCATATTTGACGGACCTTCGTGTGTTATACTGTGCCATTCATTATGAAAGAATTTTAGTCAGGCATAAAACCTGAGCGCCATTAAATGTGGGCACAGCGATATGACGAGACATGCCTAGGCTTATCAAAAGTGATGTTCTTATGTTTATTTAAACGCCACTTACTTAGGCGGCTTCTGCTACAGTGCCCCCGAACTAAAACATCCACCATTGATTGATGTTTTATCATTCCCATAAATCACGAGTTGGTATCGTCCTTTTAACTTGGGGGGGAACACCGGTCTTAGATAAACCATGCCGACTTCTCAATCTCCCCTTTGAACAATTTTTTCTCTCGTTCCTCCCATGATTTCTTCCTCGGGGGCTCACAACATAGGTAACTTTAGGTAGTTATCCCCAACGAAATACAGACCCAATAGTGTAGGATTCGAGAGGAAATTTCTCGTTGTGTTCCCTAGATTTGGCAGATGAAAGTGCGACCCTTTGCTCGGCATGCCTGTTAGGGGTGCTTCTCTACTTGCCGAGGCGAAGCACGGAAGGTCTGGTTTGTATTGCCAACTGGCACGCCATGTCCAAGTTGTTGCCTGATTTTATCGGCAAATTGTTTAGAACACCTAGAACGCTTTGATTCACAGATCGTTATCATTCCTGCAAGATAACGATTGTATGATATCAAGGATTACGCGCAAGCAATGTCTTAAAATATCGCTATGCGTGTGTGTTTTATTGCTGTTCATATCCGTAGGAGTGAGGAGAGACAGGGTTGGCTGGCTCGATGGATAGACCTGGCCACTTTTTCATTTATTCATCGCGAAGCTGCCGTAGATTCTATTCCATAGACAGTTTCCTATAGACAGTGCCCAGCAAAATGATTTAGGATGATCATGTTTGCTGCTTGGCTAGGTTACATCATTGGCCCCGTAACTAGGGCTGAATAGGTTTGAATGGGTGCCCGGCTAGCTGGTGGGGAATCATTTCCAGGTTTTGCAAATGAAATGGGCTAGTGTGGTGTGGGTCGAACGAGGCAGATGATACATCTTCACTGCAAAGATAATATATACACGGATAATATTCATGTATATGTATAAGAGGCATAGCCAACTCTAGAATGAAAACTATATACGCAAAGATATACCTCACCAACTAAGTTTCATCATTTGACTTGTTACTTGCATTGAATATCTCTCGATATTATTTTGTAATACTAGTTAAACATTGGTAGAATTCTCGACTGCTTGCCTGCTGTTCCCCCACTCATACCCCTCTCTATTATGGGCAATATCGGTCTAAGCCTAGAGGGTGCGGTTTGATATTGCCCCTCCTGCCAGCGATGTTAGACAAAGGCGGTCATTGAACAGAAGCCAAGGGGCGATTGGTCATAGTCGGGTAAAAAAAGAAGCCAGGCAGAACAACTGAGATTTAGGGAGAAGAGAAAAACATTTTGGATTGATCACGGATTGCTCTGGTCTTTGGCCAAAGCAAATATCTGGCATTGACTATAATAACTTCAAGGAATCATTATCCAGGCATACACAGAGGAAAACAATACAGGCAGCTTTAATATATGGGCGGAGGGCCGCATATAGACGTGTGGAGAGGACATTGAGGCCACGGCCAAGCCCTCATTTCCACTAAGAATACCGCTGAGATGAAAATATATTGTATCTTCCCCTGGAAGAGCTTTCTCAGATCCTATTGTAACCTGCTGTGCGAGCCAGTCTCTCATGCCTTCGTTTCTTCCCCTTCTTCGGCAGCTCGTCTTCTTCCTCAATTAAACACAATTTCTACCGCAACTGTTGCGCCAACATCGACGGATTTCACACCAACTGCCTTGAAATAATTGAATTAGCCCGGGACCAGTCATGCATGTGATAACCGATAAATGCACTGTCCTCAGCCCTAAATGCAGTGATTCTCTGCTCAGCTGAAAGTAGGACAATTGTCTGTAGTCGAATGTTTCGCAAGATAATGGAGAAATTGCTGAAACTGATCTAGAAGAACGGTTGAAAATATTTTGGGGGTGGCTTGGAGAAGGGAGGATGGGAGAAGTGGTTGCTTTACGCCCTATTTAACACTGTACTTGCGTATATATGGCCATATCAGGGCGAGAGAAAAACACGCCAACGGGATGTGATACCCTGCTCTTTTCAATTACTAGCGATGGTTATTTTACATGCGTATAACCACATAACCCTGCACACATGACCAGGCTTTGGTAACCCGGTCGGTTTGCACTTGGTGGGAGATGAAATGATACTCTGGCAATTCTTTATAATAAAATATATGATATAACCCAACTGCATATGCATATGCATAGACTCAAGACCATTGTTATTTGTTAGCAAATCGTCTTTGTAACCCGAGTTAGCTTTAAAAACAACGCGAACATCATTAGCATTAGCAAATCGTCTTTCCCATGCACGAAAACACGTCCTACCTGCATGCGCGTTGTGTGTAGCGATAGGCTGTTATAGCAGTGATCATAGCCGCTATGGAACTATCATGTCAAATGTATAAAGATAATGTCTTTCAAATAATATATAACCCATTTAGAATATGATATTTTGAAACAATACTTACCTAACATCGCATTTCATCGAGTTGTCTTGGGTCATGATGATGGAGGAGAAATAGATGTCTCACCCTTCGCCGAATCTTAACTGGCGTTTTCCCGGAAAACAACACAATATATAAGCAGATATGAGTGATAATATTTAATAAGCGACGGACTCATCGGTAACGAAGCTCTATATTTCACACCTTCTTTTTAACCTTTTTCTCAGAAAGCCCCCTGAGGAATATCCGCCTAGGCCTTGTTGTTGTACCACGCGGCTGGGAACAAGAGGCCTGTTGGTTGCAATTTATGCGTCGCCCCCAAAACACTACGGACGCTTTTTAAAGCCTTTCCTCAGGCTAGAACCGCGTGTAAATGAGGATACGCACGGAGAAATTGGGATACTTCTGAGTGGCTTGGTACAATCGTGATATTGAGGTTTACTCTTCACTATATTCAACCCTACAGTGTTACTCTGGTTTCGTCTTTGTGAGATTATAAGTGATAAAGGTTTTTGTCCACCAAATCGAAAAATGTTTGGTTGGTTCCCTTATAAGCTTAGTAGTAGTTATATTGGTATTGTAGTAGTATTATGACTGCCCACATGTTTGTAGTTAACATATAATGTAATTAATTTAAATGAAGACTGATGACTCATACGTCGTGATGTAGCTCTCAAAAATTAAAGTCTTAACACTCGACTACCCTTAACACCGTTTTCTACATATTCTAATTGCCTGTACCACTTCTATCGATATTTGATTTTTTGGCAGCCCTGTGTTTTATGAATTCCATTAATAGGAATGTACAAATAACCTCTTCTTACGCCCCGTGTCCATTAGGCCGACTGAAGCTTCCTTCTACTTGACTAGAAAATAGGTTAGATTAAAAATATCTTTATTGATACTATAAAAGGACAATGAGCAATAGGTTTCTTAGTCTTCAATCCATTCCATGCATTATTTTACTATTGGATTCTGCCATAGATTGGCCACTAGAAAAACAGCATAGTGGATATGGGCCCTAAGAACTTTTGCAAGGCGTATAGGTACTGAACCTTTTACTTTAATCTTCAAGTATAAACTCTTCATCAATCCAGAATAAATGTGCCTTTGTTCATTTGCATCTGAAAGCAGGTATCTAATACTTTGCCATAGGGAAATAGGTTTACAAAGAAAGGGTTCAACACTCAGGCAACATGAATATTAGATATTCTCTTCAACAGCCAAGCAGTCCCACTTTGTGTGCATTGCCTCAAATAAAACAAAAACCCATGCAAATTATGCAAATTAAGACTTGCATGTTAATGTATTGTACCCCGGCGTCTCCATTACTTCCTTAGCTAAACAAGAGGGAAAACATTCAAAATACAAAGGTAATATGGACGTGTGTCAGCTGATGAATTGTTTCACTTTCATCCAGCCACCTTCTTATACCCAACATTCGACATGGTTAAGGGATAACAGAAGGGGAATCGATATCACACTACCATCTTGAATTGCGGAGACGTTATTTATTTTGATCCATGGCTAACGGTTACCATTTCCACCAAACCCCCAAAGAAGAATAGTGTCTTTCAGAAATCAGGAATAAATTACTTCGGTCCATCCAAATTAGTTTAATTAATAGCAGGTATCATATCACCAGCAGATAAATGGCAGTGGAAATGGACGGGATTCATATCGGGGTGAGCGCGTCGGAAAATGTACACTGACAATCTCTACACATTTCGTAAATTCTGCTAAACTTGACTGAGATATTTGAGTGTATTTGATATTGCGTTGATTCAGAAAATCTGGTCGGTGATGTTTTGCTGTGCTTTGGATCTCAGTGTTGTTTTAATTTTATTCAGAGTATTTGAGAAGGCGAAATGTACATTTTCGAACGCCCAGGCCCATCTATCAATTTGCGTGTTCACCTTTTCAAGACGCCACTGGCAGCTTTCCATCGATATGGAGGATGGGACCATTGTCCCAGTTACCGATGTATAATTGATAACTCCTGTGTATAGAGAGCACATCCAGACCTTCAGAAGCATGCTTCAGGGACCTGGCCTGTCCCTCAATATATCAGACTCAATTAGATAATTATGAATCGCCTAGATTTCCTTTCATGTTCGTTCTCCGCTTTAGACCTTATTTTAATTCTAGTTCAACATTCGATATAGATTTTAATTTCATTATCTGTCAAGTTTGATATTAATAATTGGATTTGTATTATTATAGTCTTGTGACTGATTAATAAGGATGCCTATGCTATTCCATCAAAATTGTGTATATATCTACAACCCTTCGGCTAGAGTTGTAAGCCTACTATAGTAGGCTTACAACTCTAGCCGAAGGTGCTATAGGTGGAAAACAACCCCCTTGGTTCTCCGGCTAACACATACATGAAGAAAAAGGCACTCGTGTCTAAGAGAAGGAAACACATATTAATTATTCCCAAGCATGTACTCCACTGGTGATTAAAACAGGCCCAAATGAGAGATGCCTGCCTTACAACATCAACCACGGTCTCTCTTATATTGTCCAGTGTTGTGGTTCCCAGGGAAAAGGCGCCGTCCCTTTAATCTCAGAGGCCTTGACTGAGGTTCCCTCACCGTGCTGATATGGGTCACATTTTCAGAAAATGTACAATTGGCAGCAGTACACATTTAGTAAATCCTTCTAAATTAGGCTGCAATGTGGTTAATACTAGGTGAATTCGAGTATATTCGGCATTGCATTGATTCTAGCAATCTGTTTGGTTAGGTTGAAATGTATTTTAACTTTATTTTCGTCTGACATTTGGGTTATTTAATAAGATTGGCGAAGTTGAATTGTACATTTTCTGAAAATCTGACCCATATATATAAACATCGTTATTACAATTTTTGTGACTTGGTGTTTTTTCTCATGGGTATCGATATAATAAAATTCCCCAAGTCTTTGATTTAAGAAGACTTCCTAGAGGATAAACTACCAAAATCGGAGGTCTCTACCCCCTCGGAGGAAACTAAGACTAAGACTATTAGATTCTCAGTGAATGCGGAGCAGTAGACCTGCCTTATAGCGCCCTACAAATAGGACCGTCTTCTTAGGGACGAAATCTAGCCTATCGTATCGTGTCCATTTGTTTAATCAATGAATATTTATAAGCTGAACATTTGCAACAATGAATTCCATGTTTACGAGCCTGTTGAAGATGAGAAAATAATCAAGCGCCAATTGGGACATAAACACATTGGTTTGTTTAAAGAATTGTATTACAGCAAAAACATTATTCATTTCGGTATTGTTCTCAAATTCTGCTGACAAAGCAATAAGAAAATCGTTAATGTTATCTCGGTAATATGCATACAACTCATATTGGGTTGCAAATTACATGGATAGTCGTGTCATTTCTACTGCAGGCATACTAAAACCCATTCTCGTTTGAAAGATAACCAAGTTTGGTAATACACCTAACTTCATGTCAGGATTTAGTTAGAATCTAAGCCCAGCAGCAACAATACTGCCCGTCTAACAGTTCCACTATGCATATATCCATTTAGAAGCAAGTTAGTCTTATACAATTAATCAATTAATTCATGTCTTTTATTTCCCCCGAAAAAGTCACTCGTTGAGGACTTTGCAGACGTTATTCAGGAGGTCTTACTCTGAGCCAAACACATGTTGCCAGGCCTACTTACTTAGACCATAAGCCCAAAGGCCAGCTCTTATCCAAATTGCTTAAACGTGTTTTAGGAGTAGCTCTCGTCCGATTTGAATAGGTTTTCTCATGGCCAAATGGATAGAAATGGGGATGTCGTTAGTGGGACATCTTCTAAGGCAATTTTAAAAATTCTTTGGTTAGAAAATTGTTAAGGTTTCTCTGGACAATACTCATGTATGTTTTAAGTGACAACTGCCATTCATAACGAAAATACATGCGCTGGTGGTATCAAAAGGCAATATTAGAATCTCAGTAGGTATCGCATATAGAACGTATCAATTGCTGCTACTATTCTTTATGAAACTCAGGCGGCACTATGATTATAACTGATGCATCACAATTTTGAAGTTCAAGTTTTGCAATAGACTGTATCAGTAGAGATTGAATTCCTCCAAAGTTTCCTGAATAGTTCCAATATTACTTTTCGTGTTCCATTCAGTAACCCCACGACATTTCAAATGTTACCCAACGGACTGATTGGCTAATACAATCTTGAGTTGACCAGAAGCAGTTGAAGTCTTGCGTCCAGTGCAATTCTTCTCATCGTTACTAGGTCACATATTGGAAAAGGTCGTCTTGACTAGAAACCTCACTCTCCAATGGCGGTAATGCAAGGATGCAATCCTGCATAATCAAGCTTTGCAAATTGACCTTCGGTATGTGATCGAAGCTACTTGTTCCAGCACAGAATAGGAAATCCCATGCCAACTTACTTAAAAATCTTTTAAGACTGAGTACTGAATAGGCTCTTTTACTCCTCATCTACTTCACCATAAGGCAAATGAAAGCGAAGGTGGCATGACTGAACCCCATAACTTAGCTCATTGTGATGCAAGGGTTTCATTACCCGTAGCAATCCCACATGACGTACTGTCATTGATATTCCATGGAACGCTGATACACGTCATAGCTGATGGGGATGTGTCACATAGTGTACCAGTCACACGCAAGCCAAGGCCGATTGTTCGCTACCGAAGCTGCAGAGAACTTAAATTCTTACCCTGCCTTTGATACCCAAGGGAATTGTTGCCTTGATCATAGGTCTGTATTGAGTTATGTTGGAGGTAATGTTAATGGTATATGCTAAATTCATTCAAAATCGACACTTAAAATCAATATCTGTCCAACGGATGAATATGCATCAAAACATTCCTCTGATGCATTGCATGCTTTTCATTTTTCAAAGTTATTTTGCTAGGGGGCACCGTTGCTCCGAGTTTTGTTATGTTGACGAGGGTTCGTTATCATTATCATAGTCGTTAATAACGATTAATATGAGAGATGCTGAAAAGCAAATCTTATCGTTTGTCATGATTTTTATGGTTAAATTCGATGTGGCTTCAGCTAACGATATAATTTACAGGAACGACACTTGCCTTATTAACGTTATACCTATACCAATTACGATAAGCAACAATTGAACTAACGATACGATTAAGGCTAGCAGGAGTAATGGTATCCTGGCATAAAAAGTTATTTAGTGTTGAGCACGTCCTCTTGCATGGCATTGAAACTTGTAACATATCAAGATGATATTGAAGCGAAGCAAGGTACCCTAGCAACGGCTTGGTAGCAAGGTATCCTGACTATGAGCACAGTACCATGACTATGAGCAAAGTACACTGACTATAAGCAAAGTGCAGTGACTATGAGCAAGGTACCCCGGCTATGAGCAGAGTATCCTGACTATGAGCAAGATACCCTGACTATGAGCAAAGTATTCTGACTATGAGCAAAGTACCGTGACTATGGGCGAAGTACCCTGACTATGAGCAAGGTATCCTGACTATGAGCAAAGTATCCTGACTGTGAGCAAAGTACACTGCCTATGAGCAAGGTACCCTGACTATGAACAAAGTACACTGCCTATGAGCAAGGTACCCTGACTATGAGCAAGGTACCCTGACTATGAACAAAGTACCCTGACTATGAGCAAGGTACCCTGACTATGAACAAAGTACACTGCCTATGAGCAAGGTACCCTGACTATGAGCAAGGTACCCTGACTATGAACAAAGTATCCTGACTATGGATTTCTCGCACAATTAGATTGAGATTTAATTCTGATTGTATGAATCAGCATCTTTGCTCGATGAGCATCAAAAGTTCAAAATGGAAACATACTTGTGTACTACGCATGTAAACCTGTACCTGGTTAGTTATAATTACATTTTTATTTTTCATTTTTCTAAAAATAGTCCTCTAAATTTTCCCATGGGATTTATACATTATGACATGTTCAGTCTATCAGATTTGGAAATTCTCCTGCCAGTGACAGATATGTGATAGAAATACCAAGTCAAACTTTAGCTCTGGCAGCCTTATCATATAATATATCAAAGGTTAAAGCCTAGAAGCCCAACAGATTTGTTGAACGAGGCATCATCTCCCCCATTACACAAATCCGACCAAGGTAAACGTTCAGTCTCATAGACGCTGTGCAATATGGATATTGACAGAAACAGGTGAAGTTTACTCAGGGGACGGAAGAGTTGTATTGACTCCAAATTTGCATGATCTGAGCTGAGGCAAGTGTACGTGCGTCTTCTCGGTTTTCTCCCTGGGTAGTATTGACTGTAATTCCTCTTTAGTCCATGGAAATGTGATCCAATTTAAACTATCAGAGGGAATGGATTACATTTTAACTAAGGAGGGTCTGTTTCATTGATAAGCTACTTTAATTCCCCCTTTAAATGGTAAACATGTTCTATTGATATTCCATGTTAATACTGTTTTAAAAAGATGTTGTATCCTGATACACACTTTGGTCGACAAGCCATAATAACTATTTGATTGTACCGAGCATCAACAAACCAAAAATTACAACACTATTCACTTACTAGCGGAGTAGGTGGTAATTGTTGAATTATATTTCGCAGAAAAGCGGAAATAATTATAAAGAATATGAAATATACAGAAAGTCAAAGGTCCATGTAAAGCTTTGCGATATGAATAAAACAAAAGCCCAAATTGGCTAGTTTAATGCAAGAAGTCAAGAATATTTTCTCTTTTTTCGATCATTTTAATAAAATGATCGAAAAAAGAGAAAATAATCATTTGGAGGATATAAATGATTTATATCCTCCAAATGATTATTTCGATGTATCATCCATATTTTGATTTATATGAGTGTCTTTTGAATAAAGATCTGATGTTGGACCAACAGAAAAAGAATTTGAAATATACTACGTAACAAAAATGTAAAATGCAGTGTTAAAGCCACATTAATTGCATGGTATATGCCAAACTCATCAACCTGAATAAAATTCGTTTAAAAAAAAGACATCTATAGTGTCCTCGACGGTTCATATAGGCCTTCATTATTCCTCTTTGATGATGTTAAAGCTCAAGAAGACTTGAATATAAACTACTAAACAAACTCTCTTCGCTGTGTTTCTCCCCATGGACATGTGCTTTAGAAATTTGCCCCATAGTGCACCTTGCTCCTGATGGTGTACTCTGGGATGATCAGCCAATTGAACCACAGCTACAAACGTGCATGTCTAGTGAAGTTACACAAGCAGATATCCCAGTAGCGGTCAGGCAGACATACCCCCTCATCATGCTAGCAGAGATAGAGTGATAGAAAGAAAGAGAGCTCGCTCTTATGAAGCTTAAAAATCGAGGGCGATAAATCATTGGTGATTTACACGAAGCTATAAGGTGATTTGATAACCTCTACCAACTGTATATTCGATAAGGCCTACATATCAGACATATATATATAAGCCCCTGACATGTAATGAGGGGCGAGTTAGTGGCTGCAGTCTCAGAGGCATAAAGCTATATAGCCCCGCCACACTAGGGTAAGAATGCTGTCTAGGTAGCCTGGAATAGCTATTCTTGGGTCAGCATGTACACTCGTAGGGGGTGGAGGAGATGAAACATGGCCTCCAGCTACACGAAGGCATGTTTATTGGTGCCTGGTAGGTATACCTCTGATTGCTGTTGGGGCCCGAGGTGGTCTAAATGGATGGATATAGCCAACCACCTGTACCGGACCTCCACCATTTTTATTGCATATCTGTACACATTTTACGGGGGAGTTTTAATGTCAATGGTACCCTGGGCAGAATGCAAAATGGAGCATAGCATTGGTGCTCCGCACATCTGTGATGCAGTGTATGTTATTCCTTACATACAAACCTCTGTGGCCTACAGAGGTTTTTCTCTGTTTAAGTATGATATAGTTTATGTAGGTGGACCAATAAGTTGAGTTTCTCTACCTACAGGAATGCCATTTTCATGTTGTTAAATCTGCATTCTCAGCTATTACGACAAACAAAATTCTACCGAATTAATTCATTGTTTGACCTATTGAAATGAAATTTAAATTTTCTGCTGGTAAATTTGCTGAAGGATTTGAGGCGGGCTACCAAAGGATAAATGTGGCCTGCAACAAAAATAACAGGGTAAAAATCCTCCAAACCTTCTGTCAAATTACTTTCAGAGAAGTAGGGAAAGAACGGATCAAAAATCGTTAGGTTTTCATCAATGTTAACTGAGAATGCAGCTTTAATCGAAATAAATAAAAGCAGAGGCCAACAGACTGTTGTGGCCTTGGCTAAAAATTGAAAATCAATGAAAAGCCTTCTCGGACTAATATTAGTTTTTGATCGATGTTAACTGAGAGCACAGCTTTAAATGACTTATTGGTATAGGAACGAATATTGGCCCTTTTACAATAGTACAGCCACCTTCTTGTAGGTCTCGCTCTAGAGATAAATAGATAATCATTTATAGAGACTTCATCCTCATATATATTCATTTGAGATTGATCAATCATTGGTCCTACACATGGAAGGCACATCAAAATCACCATCTGCTTACTGTAATAAACAAAATCGTTTTTCAGAATAGTCCTAGTGTTGAGAATGATGCGCTTCAAATCACTAACAAACAATGATCTCCACTAAAGGATTAATGAGGGGCACCAGCAGACCCGAAATCGAGGTTATCAGTATTTTAGTCTCGGCCTAAGCCTCTGTGCTTTCCAAGACAGAGAAGTTTTACTGACCAGTTGCATCAACTCAAGCCTACAGCAGGCAAGACCAGTGACAGTGAGATAACTGTAAATACATGGGTCCGATTCTCAGAAAATGTACAATTCGCCTTCACCAATCATCTCAAATAACCCACATTTAAGACAAAAATAAGCTTCAAAATGCAGTTTAACATAACAGTACTGATACTTTAAACCAATGCGATACCAAATACACTCAGATATACCCGGTGTTCTTCATTTTTCAGCCTAATTTAGGAGAATTTCCTAAATGTGTACAGCTGCCAATTGTACATTTTCTGAAAATCTGACCCACATGTTGGGGATAAAGGTGAATCGAGGTATGTGATCCAGGTAATAGTTCAACAAGCCGAAGTTGGGTCATTTTGGGACAGACCACAGGCATAATAACCCTTCGCTCACGGTGCAACAAATGCTTATTATCTTTCCAAAGTATATGCTTAACACCATTTCAAAGATTAGTTTCACTTTCGATTAACCTGGTCTATGGGAGAAGACCTCAGTAACATTCATATATACATTGCATTAACATATTTGTAAAAGCCAAGGTGTGTGTGAAGATTAGTCGAGGGAACATTTCGGGTGTGAGGGCCTGAGATAGGTTTCTTTGGTAGTTACCACTACCAATACTGATCTTCTATAGCGCTCTGGTATCGGAGATCAGGAAGGGGCTAATCAATGCTGCCTTGATGGATCATTGACCAAATATAGGCTGACGATCGATCCTCTGATCTCTTTCACTTGTGTGGGCTTTACGTCGGATCTGTTCCCATCGCAAAGGATGTTCATTAAAATAATATAAGGTGATGGGTACAATTAAGTGTGTACATTGATCTTCATTATCTTCCAGAATGGTATCTTCCCGGTTACGGCTGTGGATCATATCTAAACCTACCATAAACTTTCTTCTTAAGTCCTTTAGAGCGAACTAATTCATTTCCCATCGTGTCTAGATAGTCCTCTTGACCCTATAGATAAGAGCAGATTCCTTTAATTTAGAGGGGTTGAACATGAGGAGCAGTCCCATTGATCTGGACCGTGTAGATATTCCATTGGTCTGCACACAAAAGCCCTGGTGTCGGACGATTTGCTGTGCCAAGTATCAACGGTTAGATCATTTGTAAATAAATGCCTACTTTAATATTTTTTATTCGGTCAAAAACATTATGTAGCAAGTACATTATTCTCAGTAATTCCTGATCCTCGTTTATTCAATTAATTTTTATTCATCAAAAATAGAGAAAAAAGTGAAATGTAATGAAATAAGATTCATTAAAAACCGTCACCGGCGTATGGTTCAAATTCAAGACAATCCAGTTAAGGTTAACAATATATATGTCATAATCTAATAGTATTCCAAATTATGAACCCACACGAGCAGACTTCAGCGACATTACTTATAAAAGTGGCTATTATCATCTAAGGTCGAAGTAGTATAGTTTATGCGGTTAGATTTCCTGCTCCAATACAAGGTTAATATTATGACACACATCTTGAATATCATTTCTGATCGAAAAGACACATCTGCGTGGTTCACGTCACATTTAAACATGAATAGACGTTGCAAAAGTCCTTCCATGACCTCCATGTCATAGTTGATAAATCATTCACAACCTAAATTCTATATTTTCTTCTGGGAAATGAATACCAGTTGCGAGAGACCTTAACGCATCGCTAATCATGTGATAATTAATGTGTTTAGGCGCAGTGTAGGCCCCTTGTAAATATTTTATCTGAAATTCATCATTTTTTTAATAGTCCTTCGTATAGACCTGTATACCTTGAAGACAAAAATGGAATTGTCAGACTACTATATGCTACTCCAAATATTCTTTCTTCCCATACCAAGCTTTTTTAAGTGTGCCAAGAAGAAATGCTGTTCACAACGCCGGTTTGATGCTTAATTGTAACTGTGAATTCTTTATGTCTGATGCTATTACTTAAAGGGCTTGGGCTCAGAGACATTTTATGCGCTACTTTGCTCAAGACAAAAACCTGGCTCGGTGCATAAATTGTCTTACAACCAACATCTGTTTTGTGTAGGATTATTTGTTAAGTAATATTTTTCCCCAGCTTGTAAAACAGAGTACAGAGGGACGGACGTGTATGTATGTTAGAGCTGGGGATAAACTCTCTTATTATCCATTTTACATGAAAGGGTATCCAGCCAACTTCTTTTATGCCAGTCCTATCAGATGAGGAATCTAGAAATAGATAGTTTCAGAAACCTAATAGGACCACCATTGGAGCCAAACTATTTGTGATATTATTTTCCTTGTTGTTACAAGGCTTGAACTGTCTCTTATTTTCTTACAACAACCCTGGTAAAACTGCTTTGATTTCTTTCCTCTCCCTCTTCTTTGTGAGGTTGTTAGGGAAGAAGGTTAATTGGAAGAGGAGATTATTTGTGCTCAACCACCGCATGTATACACTTGAGAATAGAAAAAATATACAGGTGGATACATATAACTTGCCTTTAGCATGGAGGGTTGATAAGGTGAATGTTATCCTGGGTAGGGGTGGGCTTAATGGATTGTCTAGATGACATTTACCTATAACCCATAGGGTGAAAGCCCCTAGGAGTTCATCTGCGGACAGCAAAATCATTGTATGCGTCCACAGCCATTTTTTTCGTCTCTTCACGGAGCGAAGTTTTACGTTCAAGGTATAATATTTATTCGCTGACGTACAGTTCCATGAAGAGTGACAGAGGAAATTTTGCAGGTGTTTTTGATTTAATTGATTATACAGTCAGCGTTATGTGCAATCAATTACAATCGTGTAGAGCTATACCATCTCTCCATAGTTTGACTGGTAAATACTCTGCAAGATGAATGATATGACAAAAACCGTCAGGATGCATTACAACATCCCTCCACGTTCATACCATAAATAACAAGATCTACCAACTGTTAACAAATCGAGAATAGTATACACCTTTTACATCGCCCGATTGTGTTTTACCACCTAGCTCTTATTTTATACAAATGTAACGTCGCTGAAAGCAACTTTGGTCATCCATCACTCTATTTTTCATGTCTGGTTTTCTTTCCTTTCGTTACATGTACTTCTCTGCGGCAGTCCAAACATCTTTGTTTTCATTGCCTAAGTTAATTTTTGTCCTGGGCACCCACCTCCACTGTCTAGCAAGTTGTCTATTCTTACTTAATTATTCGCAGCTTATAAACCCAGAGAATACTTCTTCTTCTCATCCGCCCCCGCATATATCCTTACCGGACCCTTAGAGTTCCCAGTGTGTTGTAAATGACAGATTAGGTTCATACAGGAGGGAGAAGCGAGAGCGTAGGGCTCTACAATCAGGCATTGGTCTGCCGTTTGGTGTACTACCACAATGTTCACGGTTCTCTCCAGACTATGGGGCACCGTTTGTAATGAACTTTATTCACTACAGCCTTGTGTGTGTGCGTTTATGGGGAGTGCGTATACATATCTCAGTATTGTGTCAATTACGTCTATTGCGATGTGGGACTTTAATGGTGCGTAATTGCTGGTCATTTGTCTTCTAGCTGATCCAGATGGTACGCATGCATGCATCGAGAGAGAGCACGGAGTCGGGAATAAGTCTAAAAGGTGTGGGTTACGTTGGCAAATCTTGAGGCACAGATGTAGTGGTGATTCACACCTGTATACGACACTGCACAGATATATAACCGAATAAGGTATCGGGCGAGATTCGGGAAGAAAATATAGCTTTATGTTTTATTCCGATTCCCCATAAAGTTCCTAAAAGTTAAAAAAAAATGCAAATTCGCATATCATTTTACGTGTACAATGATAGTATTCATTGCACCCACCCATATGGCATGGGCGTATAATATACCTACTCACATAATATGCATTTTATAAATGCATGCGAAACATACTTTACGCACTGGAAGTGAGATTTGTCAACACAATTGAAGACTATTGTTTAGTCTTACATTATATATGAATTTTGTAGGCAAAAGTCCTGCCAGTAAACCTTGAATTTCCGTTTTCCAACCAAATAGAAATTCATGTAGTTAATAAAATTATGTAAATTGAGAATAATTTATCAGAAAATTGTTTGTGTTTTCTGACAAAATGTATGGTTTTGTCAACAAAACAGTTGAGGTTACAAACGGCGCCCCATACTTGCCCACCTGGAGAGTGAGGGCAGTGGTACACTGGAGGAGCATTGAGTGATTTATTGGAGCCAGCAGTATGCTAGGGCAGGTGGTCTACTCCACACACACTCACTCACACAAGCTGGAGGAAGAAAGAAAGAAAGAAAAAAGGAATGGAAGGAGAGAGAGAGAAATGCGCATATGAACAGGCATACCTACTACAAGAGTCAGGAAAATAAAGAGAGCTTGACATTGGTTGGATGAGAGTGAGAGGCTGGGAGACTGGGGTATTGTAAGTCGATTGGTCCTGTAGGGGATATGGATATTGAGATAGGTCTATAGGCAGGGGCACCCTCAATTACTCCTTGAGAGGGGGCGACCACTTGTCTATGCACTCCGGGGCGAAAAGAAGTGGCTTCCCCGCAGACATCAAAGTTACTGGTATTAGGAGTGCAGCGTCAATTCTGAAGTTGCGAGTTGAATAGAAGCCAGTCAAGAAGTGCTAAGGTCCACATTCTACCAGCTTCTACTCCCTTACATGTCTTCGATCTTATGAATTACATTGCCCTGAGGAAATATTGAATATCCAATAAGATCTACTGCCCCCATCCCCGCCCCCGCCCCCCGCCCCGCCTCGCCCACCACCACAACCTTTTATGGGTGAGATGGGTGTGGGTGGGTGGGATTTTCCTCCTATGGTCCTAAGCGTTAATTACTCTTATTTATCTTTATAAACTAAAACATGTATTCATGGAAATAGATGCATTTTTGTAAAGCACCTTCAATTACATAGTGTTCGATGATCTCTCATGTTCAATTATTATTACTGCCCATGGACAACATTACGTTTTAAATTCCTGAGTTGAAATGAAACAAATGATAAAAGCATGCATAATCATTCTAGCATATATATTACAATGCAAAGTTATAGCTTTTGTAATATATACCGGGTTTTTAAAAATTTGATTCCAATTAAGCACATGTCTCCAATCATACTATAAAATTAGAGTGAATAAGAAGTGAAGGTTGAATAAAACTGTTGTAAAGATGTGATAACGCTTGATAATAAGCCATTCTTTATTTGACAATATAATCAGAACGATAATAGGAGATACACACCCTTACACACCAACAGAGCTTACACCGTACACCTAGAACAGTTAGCTAAACATGTAATATTGTAAACATGCGGTTTAGCTTATTTGAAAATAATACTAACCCTGTACTGAGAGACGGTTACATTAAAAAAGTGAATAATATATTGACGAGGTAAAATAACTATAAAGTGGTAATATGTACCACGAGGAGTATAGGTTTGCACTAAATAAGAGATACAAAGTCACAGAGTTCAAGAATGGATTTTTAGCAAACATATAAAACTTTGTACAGTCAAAGGGTCGGACACTTCGTTTTACTTATACGTGCCTGGCCTAAAGTTCTCTGACCAAATTACTTTACTAAGGTACTTCCAAACATTTCTCGAGTGCGAATCCACTTACAGTTTCGTTCCTCAGTATTAAAGGCCCTTGTCCACCGAGGCGGTTATCTCGACGGAAGACAGTCGAAGGAAAGCCATGCAGAGGGCATCAGGCCAGTGGCGATGCATGAATGATGAAGGTAACCGACTGTCGGCCGTCAGCCGAGTCCCTCCCGTCAATAATGTATAAAACAAACAATCGTTAAACTGTTTTCCATACGTCAGTGGACCGTACCCCATGATAGAATCTGCTCAGTGTACACGGGGTTTAACACTTGTTCAGATGTATGCCCCTTGGAGTTACAGAACCCTCTCCGTCCACTGCGGCCTCATAAAGATTGTTGCCACAGATTAGTTGCATTTACATCAATATTACTTAAGAAGTACCGGGCAAATATAAGCCAGAGTACGTGCCCAGAAAAACATTGATTCGATTATCATAAATTTGACGCCCCCGCGCCCATATTCTTTTTATATGGACCATGATTTAACATTAAGCAAAGGTATACACAAACGTGCCCTTAGACCTTTGAACTCAGAATCCTCAAATATGTTTTAATTTCTGCCATACACTTACATTAAAATGCAATTAAGTACAAGATAATGGACATATCTTTTATGAAGAGACATTTATTACAGATTGGTCTTTAAACCGAAATGCAAAACGTATAGAGGGACAATTTCTATCGATCTTAAACTATTAGGCTTGATGATTTTTAAAACATTAAACAATTGACCTGGTTTCTGTAGCCTCGTAGCCTCAGGTTCTTTCCTCGGAAAACGATAACTTATTTATACAACAAAGGATGATATTAAAAGCGCCAACTATGACTTGATAAAATCCTTCTTGTGCTCTTTCCTCGGGCTCATTGGCAATAACTTAGAACTCGTAAGATAACAAAAAAGGCAATAGGGAACGATTTATATCTAAATGAAATAAATAAATATATAGGGCATCACACATTGATATAGCCTGTACTTGAATGAATATAATATGCTTTATTGGATAATGCGTTCCTTCCTCACCCACATTAATAATGTATTGCCCCTCACTGCAGTAGGACGTGTTGGTAAAACATGTGCTCCCTGCTCCACATTCGCATACTATTGCAGTGTATGCTCTAGTGTGATATAACAAGAATGTGGACTTTACCGATTGCCTATACCGCCGGACACCAAGTCTAGTATATGCAGGTAGGAGTCTGTTTATTCATGCTATGGCAATATAAATGCTATATAAATGCAATATTCATACCATACACAATTTTTCCTATCCTGGAAACATTTGCAAGCATGTATTAGAAAGCCGTATGAATAAAGAATCATTTCGACTACTTTTTGAGCGTACGTTGCTATACTATAGGCGGCTAGGTCAAGGTTGGTGCTTTCCATCTAAACAGGTTACTTTCTAAGATAGAAGCAGATTTATATATAAATGTGTTAAACTGTTGCTGGGGTAACGTAAATGTGGTGAAGCTGAGGTCCATTGCGTTCATTATCACTCAATATGAGAATCGATTCCGCTATGAAATGCTATGCAATGTAAACACAGACTGCTATCCTACTGGCTTTATATTGATTCGGGTTCATGGCACACAAGAGGCGGTCCCTTCCCTAGGCATGGGGTCGAACCATGTCTAGTATAATGCTTCAGCTAGGGTCGACTCGATAATGCAGAAACCTAGTCCATATAATGGGAGCGCCAGTATATCGGGTGCAGTCTGGGGAATTGCGAAGTTATGAAATTCATGTTGAACATGGTTGCATAATATTAGCAGATGTGTGTTACACTGGGAATACATATACACCCCAACCATGGCAATATAACTGAAGTTAGGGAGTTATTAAGTCAAACATATACCCCAGATACTGTTCTGTATTTCATACAAAATTGAGGTACCAGAACTGTCTGTGAGTGATATACATGAACTAGTTGGCAAAGTCATCTGTTATAATGCTAACGTGGTTAGTGCCTATCTGTTCCCTATAATATACAGGTTTATATTATAGTCAGTATACTCTCTGTCATCGGTTGATACTACCAGGGATGTTAAAGCGTTGAAAATGCCATGATCCTGCTCTGTCTGACAGCCGGGGTATTTATGTGTATTGCTATACCAGCCATCACCTGTCTTTTTCATAGCATGACAGAATGATAAACCTCCTGCAGAAAAAGAGACATGACTGTGCGTTAGCAATCATCAAATTGTACACAGCGTTTTGTACTTATTAACTTGTCGGGGAAGTATTAATCTACTACCGCTTGGTACCGGCTAGGGATAAGAAGAAAAAACGCTTAAGGCTATTTAAAATTTAATGAATTCTCTAGACTCTCTATAGGAAATGAGTTTTCTAATTTTAAATCAACTGTGACCAGAGCGCTGAATTCAATATATATATTCCCTTCAATAATAGGCCCAACATGGTCCCTGTATCAATCGATGAATCGATCAATTACTAATATCAATATATAATCAGGCGCATACATACAATCCTATTGCACCAGTACACAGGGCTTGGCACGAGGTAGCCTGGGCCCTTGGCGCATTAAAGGAGGCAAGCTTAATATATGTTTAATTCAGTAAAATCATCAAGCCACGCAAAGGATCAGTGTGATTCTGCGAAGGCTTTTGTATGGTTAGTTGCCCTAATTGCGTGTTGGGAGAGGCCAACTTGAATGAGCTGCTGTTTTCCTCGTAATGATCTCATATAATAGAGTAAGGCTGCTTTGATCTGCTATTACTCTCTCCGTGTCAGTCCCTGTGATGGTGGACATCAGATCTAACGATTGACAACTCTGTGGTCACTCTGTGGTCACTCTGTTGGACAGGTGTTCTTTAATTAAAACAAATCAAACGCCAGGTATATAGATCGAACAGTCCAATATATATATATATACATGGCCTTGAATTAATGCCAGTAGATGTATTCATAGTTGGCCGGTCCTTGTACTCAACATGCTAGCAGGTATGGGGATCTATAAATAAATATTGTGATTCGGAGGAGTATAAAAAGGAATCAAAGAGTTGGAGAAGCTTGAATATAGCATGCGTCTGGGCAAACCTATTAATAAAGCGTTCTGTTGGCGTGTTCCTGTACACATCTTTTACGCATTCAGACATGCTTATCTCAAAGATTGTCTGGAATGTATACTGTTGAATACAAAATATACTATACCATATATATATGTTTTGTGACATTTTGATCCTACTTATGATATAGTATAGTATATATTGTTTGCTTTGAAGTTCAAGCTAAACTGACGAGGTATAGCTTATTTTCACCGTCGGGTGTTAACAACAACTATAGTCATTGCTTGGTAGAGACTTTTGATGGCTCCTCTTCCCCCTCCTTTTCCTCCTCTCCTCCTCCCCTCCTCCCCTCCTCCTCTCCCTCCTCCCCTCTTCCTTATATCCCCCTCCATTCCCTCCTCTTTTTCTTCCCCACCCCTTCTCTTCTCCCTCCTTCCTCCTCCTCCCCCTCCTATCCGGCCCCTCTCTTCCTCCTCCTGCTTCATCTCCGCCTTAAATTCATGCTAATTCTATACGCGTACATACATCTTAGTCGTGCGATGAACATTCATCTTAAAAAGTTGTCTGCTGCCCATCCGATGGAACGTTGCGTGATGAGGGACGCGAAGACGCCACCATCAAAGAGTTAATGGTGGAATAAACAATAAAAGGGCAGGCCTTCATAATGTCCCACTCTCCCTACACACTCGCTGTTCGATCACAGAGGACAGAAGCCAAGATAAAGAAATTGTCGTCTGCATTTTTGCCGAAGTGTTAGAGGACTTAAAGTGATTACTATAATTCCTGACAGTATGTGACAAGCTGAACGGCTCTGTTAAAGATTAAAGGCAGTGTGCGGCTTGATTGGATTAGAAATAATGGGTTCCACGAAAGAGAGGAAGTTCGTGACTGCGCCTGCCAAACTATTCTGCTTGATATGTATGAAAATAGCTTGTTAGATGTCGCTTCCCCTATGCTGTAGAACAGTCTTCATTCAAGTAATTCAAGTCCCTTTTTAAGACAGGGACTACAGATTAGATGTTCTAAAGTGGGCAGCTTTATCCTGGAACACTGTATCACAATCATTATTGTGTTCCGATTGCAGATTTATAGATGCTGTAAATGCCATAGAGCTATTTGCTACGTTTTGTAGGATCACAGACATCATCTCTGGATTTATTTTTTTAATTCAGATTCTTTATTCAGGAGGCTTTGGTTAACATTGACATCAGGTTTACATAGTAATTTAATTTCTAAACCCCAGTTCCTCACGGTGGTCTTCCCCTGTTGCCTTAATCTCGGCCGATCAGACTCCATATATCACCAATATAATACATAATTATCTCCGAATATGTTATATGTGTACATATCTTATTCAAGTATACCAGTTTAATGTTCTGACGAGGACTGCTATAATATTCAAATATCATACTTACCATTATTAAAGGTATTCCCGATTCTTTAAATCGAATCGAATGTATGTGTTAAGGTAAATTGCAGTGTAATGGAATACCAGTGGGCTGAGTGTTGTGAAAACAAACTCTTGCAATCAGCCATTTTAATTTTTACTAATTGAATCGATTACTTGATTCCCAGATGGCAAAAATCCATTATCCTGTCCCCAATTAACTAATGATTTTATTGATCGTTAATGATTGATTGCCTGTAATTATATAACGCCCTTATTCAAACGCGTAGAAATAAGTCTTTCTTAAAGTAATGATTTTCCCCCGATCTTCTTTCCTTGCACATAAGAACTTGAGAGCCGTTCTTCGCTTGGAGGAGTGAGATTGGTGTGTAGCACAGCATATTCCCATCATTATCACATCTCCCCACTGAGTGCTCCCGATCCAGATTTAATGCAAGAATTACCCCCGGTATCTTGGGCTCACGCCCAACTTCTTGTCCTCTTGTCGTTCTCCTTAGAAGCTAATACCAATTCCCTCGGGTGGCATCTAAATAGATAACTTCTATTCGTAGGAACAGTGGGCAGAGCTATGCCTCTGTGGCCAGCATTATAAATGCCCAGAAAGGCCCTCCTGAGGGCTTCCTGCTAGATGTCCCCTTATAAAGGAGGGAAAATGCGGGAGTAAAAGGGCAGTTGACCCAACCCGGATGTTGTTCTTCGCAAAAGTATCTTGAGCATCGATTTTTTCCGGCTCCTCTTTCTAGATGATCCGTAATACATTTTTCTCAGCCGCCCAAGAACCACTTCTGCTTGTAGAGTCTAGAGTCTTGATGCCCATCACTCCAAGAATTTGTTGTACAGCAGTGAAAAAGAATACATACCAGGGATATGATATCCAAACAATGTCTTACCGTCAGTCGTTTTTCCTATGAGAAAATCTCAAGACATGTTGGTTTTTAAGTATATGATAATGTTCTCAATCTGTGGAGTATATTCTGTCAAGAGTAAGCCAACACAATATTCTCAAAACTCTGCCTTTTTTTATCCATATCCTCAACAAGGGATTTTTGCAGTGAGGGGGAAGCCTTTAACTTGGCAGTATGATTGATTGTGGTATGCGAGCGGGGGTGGGAATCGTGGGCTCTGGGTTTGAAATTCCCTCAGTAGCCAAATCGATAATGTATCTATCGTGTACCTAGGCCGGAATGATAAAGGAAGGTGAGCTGGCGGATGGAATCTTGCCTTATTGTTAGCTATCGGTCCAATGGAGGAAGCAGGCTCCACAAATAATTACAGCCATGCCCATTATTCGCACCCATCCATATTTTAAACCACTTGGCTACACTAGTAGTAGCAGGTCGATAGAAAGTGGGCCAAGCTGATGTTATATATATGCTCGAGGCGGTTATTACGCTATGATAAAGAAAGCGCAAACCCGCAAAGAGGCTATCTACATATACCCTTTACTATACAATATTCCTTGCGTGCATATGTAGGTGGGAGGTGCATTCGTGTCAGGACCGCCACAATGGATATAGTATAGAGTATCTAAGAAGAAATGTGGTGCCTTTCTATTTAATAAAGATTGTACAGAGAATGTTATTGAATTGCAAATGTGAAATTATACCACGTCAGCTAATAATAATTGAGGAAAATTATTTTAAAAAAAACGTGCCGAGGAGAATTATGTCGAACACATGAACATGCTCCACTAAGTAATTCAAGAGGCATTATATATTTCAAAAGCATAATGCAATCAGATCTTAGGCCATAAAAATAGCTAAAGTGCTTTTTCTTTAGATAGCATTCCGTGGAAGGAAGCTATTTCTCATCAAGCATATAGAGCACTTTCATTACATAGAATCGCTGCCTCAAAGGCGGTATGGATAAAGGCCAGTGTCCTAATTTAGTACGGCTACTTCTTCTTGCTGATGAAATGATTTGAAGGTAGAGGTACAGAGAAAGGATGGTGGACGAGGCATGATCTAACTACTTTCTCCCTTGCGCTGCTAGCGTAATTAAGGACTTGGTTATCCTTTGTAGCGCCAATGTATTGAGCTTCTACAGAGAAGGGGAAGCATACATTGTCTGTGAACCCATTATGTCTGCCCAATGAATTATATAGACTTGATATTGGTTCTAGTTTGGGAAACTGTTTTTCTCTTGATACTACACCTATCATGGAGATTAGATGAAACAATGAACAATAAGCATTAGCATTACCTGGGTAATCTTAGATGAATTACCCTTCATCTTTTCCACAGTGAAACCGCCTTTCTCTGCAGTTTTCTCATCATCAGATATTAATTTGACGAGAGGACAATGAAATACGGTAGGCCTACCAAATCTTTAACGAGTAATAAAACCTGCAATTGAGTGTGCATTATGAAATTAGATTCCTGACTGTTCCATCTCTGGGAGAATTCAGTCTATACCATTCATATGCTATTAGAGATGAAAAAAATAACATCAGTGAAGTCCCGAGCAGTTCTTTGATGTCGTTATTCTCCATTATATAATCAACATTCGTTCTTTTCCTCGGCCCTCCGCCCACGATCGCGCATGCAGATTAATCCGTAGGGGCAGGGCATTGAATAGGTTATTTATAATTCATAGAAGAAGCAATTTTGGGACTTTAAAAACCATCGCCATGCTGTGTCTGCCTTTCCGCTTTTATATATACATCCCATTACCGGCTTTCAGACTTGGGATGTATTCCTCGTTGTATCTATCATCATTACACCATTGTGAATGATGCCGACTCAAAGCTTTTAACTTCCAACTCCGGCCTTTTACTTCTGGCGGCCATCAAACTCAACTGTCACTTGATGACATCGTGACATTCGCTGCCACTCGGCAACTGCCAATGACGTCCCTAGGGTGCGTCGTGATCGGCATGTGAGCAACCAGTAGCCATCAGCGAACCAAATCCAATAACATGCGTCGTTTGATTTGTTGACTCTGGGTGCAGTCGCCGACCAGTTATTCGATGTAATTTGTTAACGCTAAATTTCTCTTCTTTTTCTGTTGCTACCCTCGAGGCTTCGATAGGCTCCCACCCAAACAAAGGGACACGCTCGACCACTTGCATTTCGAATTTAGAACCAGTCATATGTGACCGATTCTAATATTATTAGTTTGGGAATTCATGTCTGAATGGCTGCAGTTTTTTTGTCTTCTTCGGGCCGCTATAGTAATAAAATTCAATATCAGTCCCAATAAATCAATAGGCACTGTACGACTTGTATGTGTTCAATACTTAGTACATGTCGCATGTAAAATACTTACTTTACCGGGGTAGTCTGTTTTATGTCAACTCTAATGATAATGGCGTGTATACAGTAGTATCATCCACTTTGTATTTAACATACAAAGGAAAACTTAACTTATTCATCGTATATTGTAACGGGAAAGGTACATACTTTTTGTGTGGACCCATATTTGATAAAGAAAGCTTAAGATTATACTTTATATCTATTTTCAAATATACCTCTTTATACATAATCCAATTTGTGGTTAATATGTATTCTACAATTCACTTACACATCTATTTTTCTTCCATTCCAGGTCCTAGAAAATGGGATAATACTACCCTCTCACTGCAGAGAAAGTGGCCTGAAATTAGCATATTAACATGCTGGATTATATGTGAAGTTTAAACCCAAGTTTAAATCATCAAAATGAGTTCAGCTGCGGGAAGTGAAGTGAGTACCAACGGCCCCAATGGCCCCAATGGCAAGAAGGTGATTCCACCTTTTCATGACCAGGATTTGAGGATTACTGTGGACCTTATCGATGCCGCGAGGCATCAGATGGCCTTCCTGAAGGAAGTGGACAGCCAGGCAAGCCTGTACACCAGTGCAGTGGTGCGTAATGCTGTGCGCCGATATGAGACATGCTGGCTACCCTTGGTGGCCGAACACAAAGGTCCAGAGATCGCCCCACCTTTAGATGTGCACTGGGTGTGGCATTGCCACATGCTTGCGCCCTATTACTACGAGAAGGATTGCGTGCGTATTGTGGGCACCATCCCTGATCACAAGCTCATGTCGTCCAATTCTCGTACGGCAGCCATGGAGCGCGCGCGCGCGATCTGGACTGCCAAATACCAACACGAACCTTTTGATCTACCCCTGGATAAAGATACATCGTCGATAACTTGTAACGGTCACCAGGAACCCTACCAGAAGAAGAGTGCCTATGATCTCGAGTTGGCAGCAACAAGACAACGCATGTTTTATTACCAAGTATCCCTCCCTCATTACCGTGATGGGCAGTTCCTAAGAAATGCAATCCTCCGCTATAAAAAGTACCTTCACCTCAAGCGACACAACATGGACATGTTCCTTGTACCGTGCTATGACTTTGACCTAGTTTGGCATTCCCACCAGCTCCATCCTCATATATACAAACAAGACACCACCGCCATTCTGGGGCGCATGTTTAACCATGACGACTCAGTCATTGATAGAAGTCCCGAATCTAAACTGGTCCGGTCAGATTGCAAAACTCGCCAACTTTGGCGCGAGTACTTCAACGAAGATTTTGCCCTCTGCGGAGCGATGTTCCGCGGCGAGCCTCCATCTAGGAAACTACACAAAGTCAGCCACGACCAAGTATTCTCTGTCTCCAGCAAAAAGGCTGATGTCACAATCAGCAACCTTAAAGTGGAGAACCTCGTGCAGGAGGACCAGAAGAGTTTCACATTGAAGGTGGCGCTTGCGGGTCGGCTGCAAACGGGTCCGACGTTACTGAAACTGAAAGGTCCCCAGAAGGAGTGGGAGAACAACGGCAAGGGAATCAAGAGGTTCACCTTTGACACGGGCCATCATTCCCTTCTGCAGTTTGACTTGATGGACAAAAAGGGATTCCTCTGCTTCGGTACGAATCAGTCGTACGGGATTCACAACTATCCTTTCAGCCAAGTAGTTGAGGCGACGCCAGCCGACGGACAAACTGTGTCACAAACATTGCCTCTGCTTGAAGGAGGTACAGGGCCAACTAATGGCCTGTCTGTGACTTTTACTGCCAATGTCGAAGCTCCACAGAAAGGCCCCTGCATCCTGGTGCTCCAGGCTGGGCCTTTCCAGCCCTACACGATGCCTGAGAATGTAGAACAGCTTTGGGGGCCCATTTCCTTACCCAGGCTACCCGAGGGTGTGCCCAACACTTGCATCGTGGCTTCTCACAGGTTAGTTCAGCTTTAGATTCTTCATTCAAAAGATATTTAAAGATGATTATTCTCAGTGTATTAATATTTCAAAAGGTTAATAATTTAAAAAGAAAATACATATTCCAAACCAGTATTCTATCAGTATTTTCGACTAGCTTGGTTCAAAATATGTATATGCCCTATAATTTCATATAGATTGTCTTTAACCGACACCTGGCTTATGGACATGCAGAGTAATTCCCAATCAGATAAATACATTCAATGTCAGAAACAGCCTGCAGGTATCACGCACTTACGTAATGGTATGACATCATGTATTAATATAGGGAATGACCATTATGTAATGAATAGTTGTGATAATGATGCACAACGAAAAAGTCATGTCCTATTTCTTTGCCTTCATTCCGTGGTATACGTTCCAGCCTGTTCAATGGGTTTAATGGGCTTAACGAGGGACAGCTCAAATTAAGTATAAAAATATAATATATTATATTTCATTTGTCCTATAATTTGAGAAAAAGGAGATGTCCTTTGGGAATTTAATCCGAGTTTTCTAGGACATACGTACAACGTTAAAATAAGTTAATAAAGATACACGTATATTGTGTTGTTTCAAGAATTACCCGAAGCAGATACAGGATCAATATTGCCCATCTAGAAACTAATTAAATGGGCTGTGGCCGCGAGAGGGAAGGCACGTATAAAAACCTACCACGAACACCTGACTTGACGAAACCCGAAAAGCTATTGTTCAGATACTGATATAAATATGATGGTGCGTGATTGCGAATACTCTCCCAGCTATAGAAATAGACACTGCCTCGCCTTGCACTACTACATGATGATTAAAATTGTCTCACGATTCTAAGTAGCTTAATACTTGGCCTGTATTCAGTCCAACACAAGTGTTACCCACGTTGCCTATCTCTCTCACATGCCTGGGAATATTCACGATATGGATTGCATTTGTCAAGCCTGTTAACGATTGCTCATTAACACCCGGTGCTAATTAGGCAACGATGGAATAAGCAGCCTAATACTCGATTCTGGCAACAATTGACTAGGGTCAATTTTATCACTCCTCTCGCAGATACTTCGGAGTGTTTCCCTTCTTAACATTTCCTTATCTTGGACCAATTAGTAATAAGGCAAATCGTCCAGAATCTTCCTCGGTGAATTTTGAGCGTTGGGAGAATAATGACCAAGTAGCTGAGGTGTTCATTATTTACACATCGTGCCTTATGGAAATTATTTCTTGTCATGAACAATTGTGATTCAGACAAGGAGGAAAAGTGGATGGGATATGCTAGCTGAGCAGATCGCTCTGCTGGGAATTGATAATAAAACACAGCGAGACACGAGCAATATGTAGATAGAAGTTTATTTTTTAGAAGGGACAAATCCTTTTGCAAGGTGTTTGCTAAGTGCTCGGAAGAAAAAAACCTACCAGTGTTTTAGCAACGTCAGACCACCCAGCCTGCATCGCTATCGTTTAAAAGTATAATGTTTTTGTTCTGGGGTTTAACAGAGTCAATCTAGGGCGGCCTCCTGTAAAATCATATGAAATTCATCTCAATACTCGAGAGGTAAATGTGTCCAGGTGTTCTCGATGTTATAATGGTAAACATCGATATTGCTTTTGAAGTGTGTCACTATAAGGAGAGTAACTTGCTAAATCGACTTACCAATATTTTCAAGCATTCTGAAGCATTACGACAAGAGGTAATTAGGCACAGAGCTCAAGAAACGGGGGCTGGTTTTCAGTAGCAATATGCTCGACCATGAACCACTAGCCCATGAAACATGAACACAATATCACTAACTGAACATTCACTCCTTGTTGTGGTTTCGGCTCCAAACGTCAGTCTGGGGTAGAACTACTCGCAAATCTCGGTTCTAAACAAGGGGCTGGCATTTTCTAGTGGAAAGCGCATACTGTTTTATCAACTCAGAGGTGGCATTGCAAACCTGTGAATAATGGATTCTGATGAATGATATATATAATATGTGACATTTACCACTTATCTCCTTCCATGTATTCCACATGCACCTCCTTCTATACACCATCTCGTCTTGGGATTAATAAGTACACTCTTATATCAATATATAACGCATTCATATTGTGTATTGGATTCCCCATTGGTAGAGGGGTATTAGTGGGGAAATTCAATATGATATCAATCTGATAAACGTTTGTGTGCTGTCGGTATCGAATTTTATCCAGGAGTTCCCCACCAGGCTGAATGAAATATGGATGATGTGCGCATCGAGTGCTCATCCTCTGGTTTACCTGAGCTCTATTATTCTCCAACTGGCAGGCGGCCAGATGATGGCAGGACATTGCTGTTCTCGAGCATAAAAGCAAACACGCCTGGGTCTGCCATGGAAATAGACAAGCTTTATCTCCTTAACCCATTCGATGTGGAATCGGTGTGAACATGGTTATTGACTTAAATATGCTGCATTGCTTGTCCTGCTGTCTTGGGGGGCTTTTTGGGTATTACTTACAAGGCCAATCCATTTAACAATCACATAGAAAAGACGCCTATCCACCTTAAATTGCGGATTTATTCTGGCATTGTCTGTTAATATATTCACACACTTTACTCTCTCTTTACTTATATGTGAACACCAGTGGATTGGTCAATACTGCATGTTTAACCATGACGTGATAATACCAAAAGGGTAAAAGATATATTTCATTATTAGTATATGATATAAAAGACGAATAGTTATAGGTGAACCGTTATTTCATGGTAAAATCCGAATAAAACGTCATGCTATGCTATACCACCGGATAACTTTGTCTTTATTCTTGCTCTAACTGTTGAATCAATTTGGTTGAGAAGAGCATGTAACATGTAACGCTATGAATGAATACATCAATTAAATTCAAAATCAAAAACCAACATATGTATACGGGTGTCCACATTCTCCAATTTTCAGTTCAAGATGGGCAGCAAGATTGAGGCTTGTGGAAGTGAAACGTTTGTCTTAGATTATAGAGACAGGAGACAAAATATCCATACTGTAAAATATATTACATTTCTGCTCCACAATCACCAAGTTCATAATTATTTTTAAAAAACTCACTTTTGATTAGATTGTTCGGTCGGGCAATACACTTCATCAGTACTAAATGAATTAGAAAATCAGGCAATAATGTCTTTCTAAATAAATAGGGTAATTGTTATCGCACAAGCCCATATATATGTGTATCATCGTTGATGATTATTAAATCAGCGAAGGTATACATGTGCTAATCAAATGTGGATATGACATAGGCTCACCTATAAAATGATTAAATGTCTATTTGTCAGGTGTAACTTCCCTATCTGCAATGAGACAATTGTTGACACATATGACTTGACATGTATACGCAGAAAACTGCAAATGGCAACGCACAAGCCAATAATGTATATTATCGTTGATGATTATTAAATCAGCGAAGGTATACATGTGCTAATGAAATGTGGATATGACCATAGGCTCACTAGCACAAGCGGCCCGGTCTAGACTTCCTATAAAATGATTAAATGTCTATTGGTCAGGTGTACCTACACTATCTGCAATGAGACAATTGTTGAATCATCGTTACTACGGTCACAATACAAATCACTCTCCTTTTAAAGCAAACCAGTGAAACGACCACTTAACCGAAGCACATCAGTGGCCAGAGCGATGAGAAGTGCACTTCTTCGTTCCCCTTGTTTCAACCGCCTTTTATTTTATGTGAAAAGAACAAAAGCTTACAATTTTAATTAGGTGCCCTTATGCTGACCTATGGAAGCAGGTGTTCCCAGAAGAATTGGCAACGCTTGACCAGGGAAGAGGCAGACAATTTTGGTATTGATAAATGATTTCAAATTGTTAAGCGCACGGAACTAAGGATCAGATCGCAGCGCAAGCTAAATGTTCTAACAACTGATTGGTGTGCTTTGGGAAATCAATTGCGTTTAATACACATTCATCATTATCATTCGTAGCTGGTGGTGGTTGGTTTATTTTCCAATCATTCAAGTTTATGTTCGTATTCCATGTTACGGTGCATTCAATTTCTGTTGTTATCGGACAATTGGAGAACAGTTCCCCTTTCCTTAGATGGTAATTGCTTTTAGATATGCGCCATTCTATAGTGTGGGGCATATGACGGCGACATGTCTCGTCCGCTTAAGTCAGAATCCTTTTAAAACAAACTGGTGCCTAAAGGTTAAATTGAACAATACTGGTGATTGAGAGGTGTGGCATGGCGAGGAGGAAAAGAGGTAGATATGACCTGAATGTTAAATTATCCTAAAACTTGGACCTAACAGGCAGTGGTGAAACAACCAACATTTGGTGTACTCAGAGTATGAGTAAGGAGTTGTTTAAAAACTCTGGATAACTCCCGATATCTGCCTTTCCACCTATGGGTCAGGTTTGAAAAGGTCGAACACATGGACTACTGGAAAACTCCGCCATTCGTAACGAGGAGAGCAGCCTCTGTCAGCGGAACAGGGGTGAGTGAACAGACCCAAAGCAAGTGTGCATATCAGAAAAAGAGGAGCTTCTCCAAGAAAACCTAATTCACTTTATTTCAATTTCTTAAAAAACAACCTCAGCGAAAGCCAGCTTCGATGAAATGCACATGGTTGTCTGTGAAGGTAAAGTGGGCAATTCTGTGAAAGCTTTCAGCTCCTTCTATTTAGCGTGCGGAATTTATGGGGATTGTTAGAGCAACGGCTTTCGGCTTCAAAGAGTGAAACTAATAGTAATCACCACATAGAAGAATATAAATTACTTTGCCCTGACATTAATTACACAACGGAGAATGTTAAATCGAATGTCAGAAGATACACATGTATGTAGTCACTACCTGTACTATCGATATGACCTTGATCCCACTCATGAATTCCTTCATTCGTAAGAGAGGGCAAATGTCAGAATGTCCAATGGTGAAAGGCTGGCCCTCAATAACGTATTTGGAGACTGCACTCGCCTTCCAGTTTTCTTCATTTCTTTCACATTTGACAGGTGTGATATATCATACAAAAACAAATTTGAAAAGAATTAGGCGAAATAAATAGTATAATACCAAGTAATATATTACATTTAGTGTCAGTTGGTCAACTATTAAGTCGATATTCAGGTGCAAATCATCTCTATTCCCGTCATTAAATAATTAGAAAAAAAAGGTTGAAAACATGTGGCTTCCATGCATTTGAATGATCAAATCAAGGCTTCTGTCTGCTGCATGGTTGTTTCATGAAAGGACCAAAAGTCCCGAAGCAGTGGTTCAATTATCGGGTGGCCAACCGTCTGTTGGGCTAGTGGAAGTTGTTTGACCATTTAACCTCTCCCTTCCTGGCTCAGTCATTTATCTTATTATACTGTCGACAATCGACATGGCAGTAGGAATGGTCAGAGGTAGTAAGGAGGCTGCCCGGTTGGTAGTAGTATACACTCTCAGTTACTCTGGAGAAGAAGTAGTTATATGTAAGTGTTTCTATATAAAGAGAGGTGGATATATGTATCACCATCCATACACCTAATGGATGTGATAACTAACTGACTATCCGCTTAATATTAATTGTAGATACAAAGGGGAAATCTCCGAACAAATAAAGACACCTGCATTTATTGTAGATATGTATAGTGCCGAGCAATAATGGTCGTACACTCATACGCGTCCTGTAGGCAGTAAACATCAAAGCCCTCTACGGTTAACCCTATGGCACGCCGCCGATTATAGAGTGTACCTTCCATCATCCGACACATCCAACACTTAGATTTTTAAACCATTCTACTGTAAGATATAGGGAGTCTGATGCAGAAACGTATGAATATATGAGCTCATATTTATGTTTTTTTTTTATTTCAATCAAAGGCCAAAACCTGGCCTACAAGAAAAGACGCATATAATATGTATCCACAACGTGGATGATTTCGTGCGTTGCCTATTCATTATAACTTTCGACATACTATGACCGATAATGACCGATACCCAGAATTTTGTGAAATATGTTCCATTGCCTTCAGCCCACATAAGAACAGGCATTACTTCTATACGGCATGGAGACGATGCACAATGGTGTTAAGAGCAGTCGTCTCTGAAGTAATTGAAGCAGTCATATTGACAGATGAATATTTAATCATGATGATGGGGAGATTAATTGTCAACTAATTGTTGGGCACATGATAGTCCCTGGCTTCAAATAGGGAACAGACAGAAGCGAAGCTGCATGGGGAGCATAAGGTTGCCAAGGCTCGATGAGTTTCTAAACATTTATTTTCTTATTCAGGTGTCATTTTACAGCGTAATATTCTCATGTACGTGACGGAAAATACATTTAGACAACATGCATCATTGATACATTGATACAAAGCGAATCGGTTGTTATTTATCGTAGTTAAAGATTAGATCTGTTCATAAACTTCCCCAATAATATTAACCATAATTATTATTACGTGGTCACAACATAATAGTACAGTACTAGTCTACGTTCTTTGTATTTCAATATGATCAAGACAAATACAATGATCCGCCAGTTATTGCTACATCTGTTAAGGATTTCCAGTAACATCTCCACCTCTCGATATAGATACTGCGTGCATCAAATAATTTCTCCACTAATCATAATCCCCATGCACATTCTTCATACTCGCATACCTGAGTATCTGCCCGTTCTATATTCTGACCAGACGAGTGCTCCTTTCCAAAAAGAAAACAAGACATTGCTGAGAATTCGCGCCAACACATGCTGCCGTAAATGGGCCATTCGGAACCACCCCCGGGGTCTGTCTCACTCAAATAATGTCTGGGGAGACGATCGAAGTTATAATGATCCTCGGTGTGCCCTGAAGCTCATCAAAGGCACGGGCCAGAATCGAATCTGTGGTTGGTGCAAGACTATGTAGATTGTAGGCATGGGGAGAGTGGGTCGTTGACCCCTATGATTCGCCACATGCAACATTGAAGCCACTGCTATCTTTCTTAAAGTGGGCGTTCTACTCAGGGGCTTGTAGCAGGGCGCCTCGTGCCATACGGGTTGCGACTCGATGTGACACAACAGAATCTGTTTATAAACACATTGCTTGCATAAAGCTTCATAATTATATTTAGCATTTTTGACAGGATTTTATTGAGGGAGGTTTGTCTACAGTCGTACTCTCACTTGTTGTAGAGTTTTGTATGTATGTATGTATGTATGTATGTATGCTATTGATACTAGCTTACATAATTAGATTTCAAATGGTGTTTCCCGATTTTACATTGATACACCATTGTGATCAGTAATACAATCTATTGAAAGTTAGGGTCCACTATTATTAGGGTAGGCTCTCTGTTATTCACGCCTAATGTCCTAATACCGACAACATTTTTTCCACACGGACAATTAGTTGACGAGGTCAGAGGTACTTGGTTCAATTTTAATGTTAGCTAAAATGTAATGTTAGATAAACCGATCTAGATCTCGTGCATCGGATTCAAGTTGAATGACAATCGATATCGGAAATTCAATAGGGTCTCTTAGTCCACTCTGAAACCAATATATCTGATAAATTATGCATCTATTTCCAGGTTGTTCAACCATGCACAACAGCTCAAGTTCACATGCCGGGTCATTCACTCGATACCTTTGATGATGTCCGCTGTCCAGGTGTATTTTGGAGACAAGATGGCAGCAGTTGCCCATCTTATAGGAACAGATCAACTTCCTACTCCATCTCAGGTTTGGAAAGCAGTCATCATCACGTTTGCAATTGTGTTTTGGTTTACGAAATATTTAGGAAATGTATATCACAAGGATTCATAGATTTCTTAATTGAACCTCAACAATTAATAACTTGATAACGTAATATTATAATCAAAGAAAAGACAAGAGGCAAGATATCAATATATAAGATATAATTGTTTTCATACTGAAGGAGGTAAACTAACAAACAAATTAATGTTTCATTTATATATATGATTGATTCGATTAACTTTGCTATAAAAGTAACAGTCGGATTCTCGGCTATAATACCAGTCAAATTAAATTATTTCCTTGGAAAGATACAAAGAGGAAGCGCATAACTCAGAATATAATATGATATTGTGTTGAATAAACCGAACGTAAAGTAATATTTTCCATAGAAAGAGGCTCGAGAATTGTCCTAATGCCAAGATTTTATTTATCAGACAAAAACACAAGACTGCTTAGCATTGGACGTTGGTAAGGGGGAAAGAGGAATGCTTCTCAAAGACTACAATGGCGACTGGGGAGTATGTCTTGGGAAATGGGACGGCTTCCGGAAAGGAATCCCCGGACGTACAGGTGAGTTGTTTCGAAGTAAACTCCTTCCACATAACATTTGTCATCATGGATTTTACCGTTCAGAGTAAAAAAAACACACCAGCGGCTTGTTTAAAGATGGGATATAATTTATCATTTAATTGTGGAAATTCTATTACGATTATTCAAAGACATTCTCTTGAACTGTTTGGTTAAACTTGCACTACATCGAAAGATTAGTTTCGTTATAATTATTTTCTAGGTCTATTTGAAAAAAGACACTTTCTACATCTATTCTGGTTTAAGATTTTATTGTGAAGATGTAAAGTGGTACCCGATACTTATATTTAGGCACGAGCCATTCTAAACTTTACCCTCTCGTCCGCTTGTTCTCTTACATATATAATATATCTCACACTTGCTCGAGTCCATCTCTCTTCCCCTTCAATCCTTTGCCCTTTTTATGTTATGACCACCTCGCCCGTACCCAGTGGATAAAATGCAACACAGGTGCATACGAACAAAGTTCTCTTAAACCTTTCAGATAATCTGTTTCATGCTAAGTCAACTTCCCTTCCATAAAATATGCTCTCACTTTGAAAGTAATTGTGCTTTCGGCTTTGCAAGTGCGATGAGAGAATCCTCTCCTCGCTGACTGTCACGTACCAAATGGCAAGGTAGACCTTTTTTCCCGGTGAGGAGGGTCCGCCAGCTTTCAACGAGTAGAGGAGACGTAAATTCCAATTACTCCCTATAAAGCCTCTGCTTTGCTAGCCCCCATTTCTACATTGCTGTTGCTGGTATGTTCCAGATGTGCAGCTATATATATTATTTATACATTTCTTTCCCATGTCTTTCTTTCTTTCTTTCTTTCTTTCATGGAAAGCTATGCATTGTTTTGTAGCAATAGAAAACATTGGCCTTATCTTGACCTATACTCCATAAGGGGACCGTGTCTATTGTTTGGTTCCATTACCTTGAAGCGTGATCCTTCTTCTAAAATGCTTTCTAAAGGTTTCCAGAACTCCACCCATCCATAGAAATTCCAATCTCTGCCTCAGGATTTAATCCTTATTTCGCAAGTATCAGCGGTAGCTTATTTCAATAAATCGATGTGCCCCATATACCCCTTGACGTGCTTTGACCACCATCATTTACAGCAAATAAGTGCGAATTGAGAAATCAGAACATTACTTATATTACAATATAGAATTTAAAAAAAATTATGTATTGAAAGGATAGAAAAAGTAAATCATTTAAAACCCACCTAATTCTTGATATTTAACATAGGTACCGGGTAACTTTTAAAAGATCACCGGCAGATTAATTGAGAACCATATCAAAGTAGGTTTGCAGCAGATTTTACTTTCATGTGGAAAAGATAACTGAAGAAGTTATTGCTACAGATGAAGTCCTGGTCCAATATCGTTCTCGATAAGAAATTTCAGCCTTTCATTCTTGGTAAACGAAAAGGGGGCAGCATCCTTCATGACCTGTTCGGCATGCCCTTGAGCGCCTAGAACAACAATAGAAAGGTCCTGATATTGACGTCTATCTGCTATCAGTACAGTTCACAACCGAACCGGTGCAGGAAGCAGCAGTGAAGCATTGGTTGAAACCATATGTAGAGACACTGTTCAGTACTATCGTGGCTGATTGCCGATGCGTCCCAGCTGAGATGTCTGAGAGGACAGTCACTGCTTTTGCATCAATAAGTCAACATTCCCTTTGTTGAACTCGTTGATACTTCCCATGCTTACATATTAAACGTTAAGCCTATACAACCATAGAAGATAGGATGTCAGTGATGCCCCTCCTTCATCATTAATCGGCATATTGTGTTCTTCCATGGTATATGGAAGGATGTATAGCTTGGGGATTTATAAGCTTATCACAACTGAAGAGAACATGGTGAATGTTGGATTTACTCTAGGGACCGCTCTTATTTCTAATTCCCAGACGCCAGACGGATATAAACACTCACTATAATATTATGATATGCGTTCCCATCTCTTATTCACTTCATGTTTCACATTGGAAGACATGTAATAACAACTCATTAAAATCGCAATTTCACGTCGGGGGATTGGGGGAGGCGGTGGGGGATAGTGTGTTATTATGTGGGGGATATTGCATACAGACAGGTGGAAAGAAGAGGGAGAAAGAGAGAGAGAGAGAGAGAGAGAGAGAGGGGGGTGAGGGGGAGTGGAGTGGGAAGCAGTTTTATTAGAAGACACTGGGGTTGGCCATAATGGCGACTTTTTATATTGGTTCATTTGTTGGGGTGTGAACACTGGTCGACCGTCCTAGACACGAAGCGTTGACTATCAATCAATGAAGCAATTGCTCCGCCTGGTGTTTGATGCCTACTTCTGCTGACTTCCCATTAGCGTGACAAGCGGACATCTGAATGCAGTTTTGCCATTCACCCGTCCCCAACCCTCTTCAGGAAGGGATTCTACAGGCCTTTAGTTTTAGGCTAGCCACTGGCATTCCATACGTAGTAAAAGATGGGAAAAATTAGGCAAATTAAATACTTAATGCTGTTACAGTGGAACCTCCCTATTGAGACCTCATGTGGTCTCATAACGATGTGGTCTCATTAGAGGGGCTAATCTAATGAGAGGAAAGCAATTCGGGACTGAGGAAAAACTGGTCTTAATAGAGGGGTGGTCTCTATAGAGAGGTGGTCTTTATGCGAGATTCCACTGTATACATAATATAGATGTGTGTGTGCACAATCCTCCTCTGGTGAGGGATAGTTTCGTGCAGTGTAGACATATAGGATACATACGCCTATTGCGCAATGCCTATCATGGACAATGCATAAGCAACGTTTGTCAAAAGTGGCAATATAATTTGGGCTTCCAAATATTCTAATTTGTTCTGTATACGTGATATTCTCAGAGATAAATAATATGGTTGGAATCATACTTATAGCCAATCTGATGTTAATGGATTGCAATTTGAAAATGGTCAAGTTAACTATATGATTAACAGGAGGCATATATTTACAGTGACCCCTCTACCCTTCTATTTTCCATTTAGATCAGACATAGTCACAATCAATTAAAGGTACATTTTCAGCCTAGGTGTTTAGATCCTCCTGCAGCATTGACCTAAAGAGGTCCAGATAAAGCTTCCCCATAAGTACCTCAGCGAGGTAGGACCAAATCGTATCTACAGGATTTGCAACTAGGTGTCAGCACTGCCCAGACTTCAATTCCTCCCAGATTACCCTATCACAGCAATACCCGGGGTTAGAAATGGACTGGGAAATCCAAATAGGCTTAATTCTACCAAACAAGAACATATCAGACGGGAACTATATCTCATGAGTGCATTGCTGGCATGCCTACCGATCCATCCTTACCGATCTACTGATGATTCCAATTTAGGGGGAAATGTCAACTTAATCCCACTGAGGGCAAGATGAACTTTTCGAGTAGTGAACTTTTCTAGTGATGAATATCCACACTGTCTATTAAGTGGGGAATTTTTAAAAATAAAGGTAAAGGTTATAGACAAAATATGTACATAATCATTTAGGTAAGCCGTGACCATGCACTCGTCGATTTTATGCTTCATTGCGAACCTAAGAAAAACATAGGTCTATGACTTTGACCGTAGGATGTGTTTTTTCTTTCTCTCAACTTAGCACCCTTAGAGGATGATGGTAGTAAGTCTTCCAACTTACACAACTTCTAATTAATGAATATTGTTTGATCGATGTTATCTTAGACACTTGATACAAAATATTACGGGTTAAGGATATTATTCTCATGTTATTTCTCAAATATTAATTTGCTCGGGAAAATGGAGTAAATTAACTTCTGTTATACTTAAGGAATTACTAATTTATCAGTGAATATAATCTTACAGAATTTACCTTCACCCTTTGTTTCTCTTATCAATTCGTCATTTAAGATATTCATGCATAAATCATTCGATGCTTAGGAATGTATAGGTGAATTACGCTTTTACCAGATGGCGAACAATAGTCCTCGTCGGGATTTGTCCTAGTCCGACCTGGATGTTTATCAGGATAGGCAATAACATATTATACATGCCTAATCATTACAGATATTTAAAAAATCTTAACTTATTTTCAGGCATCAACTCAAATTTTGTTTAGGAATTAAACACGTAGTGACCATGCATAAACAAATTCAAAGCTTAATTTCCCAACGTCCTTAATTTCACTTTAACTTAGGGATTGGAAGCGTATAATGCTAGTCAGAGCTTTGAACAATTAAACACCCGTCAAGACACCTGACTAGCGGAGGAATTTAGTATCACATTGCTTCTCGATAGAACTTCTCAATAGAACTTCATGAAGCATAAAGCGTTAGAAATCGTAGCTCTCTTTGTAGACATATAAGTAGATCAAAGGAGTTGGCTTTAATCAAACGAAGCCATGCAAAGTGCAAAAGGACGAGACAACATAGTCTGATAAAAAAAAATAGCTGTAAATTAGACTTCTGTTAGGTTCTCTAGAATGAGATTTTAGCCTTCGTAAATATTTAGGTGATCATGTTGAGATAGTAAATAACTTTAACAAACAGACCTTTTAGCAGCTTCGAGTGGACCAGTGGGTGGGGGCTAGTAATTAATATAAATTTGAAAACATAATGGATTACTGTTTAAACACGAACAAAAATAATTGTGGGATTCATGACTAACAATAGTAAAATCATATATGATATACAACTGGAAGAATGTATAAAAAGATATATATAAAATTTGTTTAAGGGCTTTTGTGGGTCGTGACAATCCTTTATAGCAATTACTGGAGTGGATGTGATGATTTTATACATAGATTCAGAATAAAAAGCATGCCTCTCTGTTTGTTACGATTGTACCAGTTTACCACTTTAGTAGATGCATCCTGGCCCGGAGCAAAATGCATTCAAGTGTCTTTTATTCCCTCTTTCAGGTGTAGCAGGCACCCCAGGACAGAAGCCAATGAAAGGCATCCCCGGCATACCAGGTGACCCAGGGCATTTGTCGATCCGTTTCTACAATCTTCGTTCGGGCAAGTGGTCGCACATCCAACTGCCCAACAAACAGAACCACTTCCAGTTTGATATCGAGAACGTGGAAGTTGACCTGAAGACTGGCACGTTAACCATTGCTGAAAGCACTAACGATGTGGTGCAGAACCTCTGCCTGGCCTTCTCCATTGCCATTTTGCAGGTTCTATGTCAGCCCCGTCCCCCTCAAACCGGCTCGGCCATCAATACCTCCGCCAATGGTAACACCACGCCCAACCGATCCACGGTTAATCAGTCAAAACCGGTCCGCCGAATAGAAGCCGAAGGCCTGGCCTTAGTTGTAGCAGCAGGCTACCTGTATGATACTCCCAACAATACTTACATCAAGCAGACCTTGGGAGGAGGTGAATGTGCTGCTTGCGGCAGCGCCGATTTTGCTGGTGGATGTGGAGGTTGCGGTGGATGTGGTGGTTGTGGAGGGTGTGGTGGCTGTGGTGCGTGCGGAGGTTGTGGTGGCTGTGGAGGCTGTGGAGGCTGCGGTGGCTGAAATGGATGGTCAAGAATCGTTGCAGTTGCATACGACCAATGGCCCAGGTGGAGAAAGCTAGTTTACGCACCTTCTACTACACGAGTTAGGAGTCATCGGTCACACAAATCTATGTAAAACTCGTAAAAAAAAGACATTTTAGAAAATGATGCACATTTATCTCTGCGACTAGGAATGAAGATCGAATTAGGAAGGATTTTCTCTTCATTTCAAGAATAGAAAGGATGGTGGTTGGATACTATGATTAAATTTACCTTCGATGTTGATAACAGTTATGTGGTAATATTGTTGTTTTTGCTCATGATTGTTCATGGGGCAAGAACGTTTATGTGAGAATAAATAACTACACAAGATGATATCCTTCCTATTATGTTGGAAGAGCTCGTCATGGTTTGTAATTGAAGAAATAAGGATGCACTCTAGTCATTCTTCTCATTATCCATATTGTTCGTTTGAAGCCAAAGGCGAGGGTGTCTGTGAGTATTTAACAAAAAATGTCTCGATGCATTTGAAGTCAAGAATATTTGAATTTTTAAGCTTTTACACTTATTCTTGAAAACCTAGCATATATATATATAGCACGATACAAACGACGTTGTGGACTTGTGTCCAATAACTAATGCGATGACGCTGATAACGATTATTAAAGGTATACGCAAATAGTGGCATATTAATCAACATAAGATATGTACTTGATTATAGGGGTTACACAGTCAGAAACGTACAGTACAGTTAGACATAAAAGATGATGTTACAATTTGAATAGTGTATACCATTACAGAATGAGCACAATACTGTCACATACCTTGAGATATTGTTTCAGGAAAACTACCCTATGTTTGCAATGAATCCATGACACCAAACAAAATGGCTAGATATGTGTCATTGACTCATTTCAAATTCTGAGTAGTATAGAGAAAGAATAGTTGTATCCAATGATACCTACAATGCGGCAGACAGTGAAAGTAGCAGTGTTTGTCCTGTTTTCAGTTTGGATTACGATTATTTGACTGATTGATGTCCAAAACGATGGCTTGGCATACGGGTATTTCTTATGAACAATAAAATGGCCCCAAATTGATCACGAATGCAGGTGGAAATAATATATGACAAACTGGAACTATAGCCAATACTATCTATAGAAGCAAATAATTGTAATACGAATGCTTTTGAAAATATCGGTGTTATCAAATCGATCCATCAAAGATCTATAAAATAGGCGATTTGCATAGCTAACGCCAGGTTGTAAACTTATGGATTATTAAATAGGACAAAGACAGAAGTTCTGTACTAGCAATTGTTGCTACAATGACCCTACGATTATATTTGAAAAAAGAACAAAATGATCATTGTATTATTGTTCTTGTTGTAAGCAATGCCATAAATTATATAACTTGATCGTTGCTTCGTTTAGTATGTGTGTATATATATAGAGAGCGGGTACATATTATATATATATCTATATATAAATGTGCGTGACACCTTTTCCTGCAGATGCACATATTCTACTTTAGACATTTTGACATGGATTTCCAGGTAAAAAGTAGTTTCCTAGACACATATTCTGGCATTCCCTCTGGAGAAGATCTTCAGTGTATTAAAAAGTCATATTATAACCATGGTTTGTTCTCTCTCTAACTGGATAATAACATAGATAATAATCATGGAAATATAAACATGTATATGTCTGGCCACAACGGTGAATATGTGTAACAGGTAATGGAAACAAAATAATAACAATCCAATCCCGCCATGGAGAACTATGTCAAGTGTAACTTTTTAAGATTTTCTCTATGAGTTCTTTTGATGGTATCCGGGGGGACAGGCGATGTGTAGACACATGTATCATGTGAGCTAAAGGTCGGCGAGAGACTATTTCTAGGCAGAGATATCCTTGTTTCTGGGATGATTCTCCCAAAACTGTGATTTGTAGTTGGGATTGATCATTTGGTTCTTTAGAATGTCCATAAAACTATTTAAGGGCATCATCTATGCGAAATAATGAGGAAGTGTTGCACAGGGTGTGGCTGTGTCCAGAGGCTTTTGCCACCATGTGATTAATTGGATATTTATTAATTGTGATTGAAGTAAGTGGAATTGTAGCCCCGAATGTGTATCCAATCCTTGTGGTTTAGGATTATAGAGTGTCGTCTATTGACTGCTAAATCCTTGCTCCAAGGATAAGAATGGGGGCCTTTAAGCTGGAATTCCACTGTTGCGATATGGTGTGCGATACATATCGCATGCGACAATTAAAGGTTGGAGAAGTATTTATATCGCTTTCATACCGCATGTAAGGATGGGATAATTCCTCTGAAAAGGTTCATAATAATATCGCATCACTTTGTGTCGCATGCAACATATGAAGCACATCACATCGCAACAGAGGAATGAGTCCCGTCTTTGCTTGATTGCAAAAGCAGATTGAAGAAATAGCTGTCTCGGCACATTTCACACCTGATGCACACTACCCGGAGATGGCCCTGACAAATCAATTCACACAAAGCATTGGCAATCTGAGCAAAATTATTCTGTTAATTTTTGCGACAGATTGGCAGGCTTTTGTGGTGGTTTAGCGTATTATACGTATGGCACAGAACAGAGAAGTTTTCAGCTTTCTGAAGGTAGTTTGGACAATCCCACTGATTATAATACTCATCTTCTCATTACTAGTTCCCTTTTGGTGGACCTATAATGAGAGAAATAGCCCTACACTAAAGTAGGACGAAATATCCTTCTGTAATGTTTCGGAGTGGCGCTATTTTGCAGATACATAAGAAGAACGATGTTTGTTGTTGTATCTATGTGTTGTTAGGTATATTGTCTCGATCGAGGATATAGTTATCATTGTGAACATGTACAAGATACCGAAAGTATATTATATTATAGGTACCATATATAACTAGTGATTTGCAAAGGCACCTCCTCAAACTTATTTGGCATTGTAATATTCCTCATGTCCAGTAAAAGGGATATATTTTACTAATACCATTTTCACTCAAAAATTTATTACATTTCCAAAATAGGAAAACAAAATCGTTTCAGAATTGTTCCGATGACCCCATCTAAATAGTGGGAATTCAGGTTGAAAGCAACTCCAAATATGTTCAATTATCCCTCCCTTCCTCTACACAACAGATGTAAAATATGTTTTAGAAATACGTCCTTCTTTGCAATGGGTTTTAACTATCGTATCCTTCCTAACTACCATTGACATTGAAACCATACTTTAAAACAATGCTCAGTGTAACCAGGTTTTAGCGTGTGCTACTCCCCTAAAATCTCCTATTTAGATGTACAATAAAAGGAGCAAAACATATTTTCTGAAGACAAACATCAGTAAATCCATCAAGACATACATAAACCATCTAGCAACGTAAGTTATTATTGTATTTAGTCAATATGTGTGGCGATTGTTTTCTGCGCTTTGTTACTCCTCAGTTCGGTGTGAAAATAATCGTGTAGGTTAGTAGACCTTTCTTAATTATGTTGTTGTTGTGTAACAAAAAACGAGAGCGAGTGACATCGATCAGAGAATTTAACTGTGCGCGTTAAAGTCTGTTCCAAATGGCAGGAAGGTTTACATGCCTGTGTGGAAAAAGGCATTTTTATTGCATTATTTATGAAATAATGTGTATAGCTCTGTATCGTTTTTGTTTGTTAAATGGATAATAGTTATATTTCGAGGAAGGCGCCTAAAGCCTAATTCTGCATGGTGTCGTTGTATTAGGTGCCGTTTCTGTGTGTGATATTTTAATATCGAAAGTACCAACAAAATAAAGGTGACCGTACAGTTCTGCACCAGTTATTGTTAGGAATTAAATGTCTTGAGTGGCATTTCTTGGAAGATAATGAATCTGTTGATATTATACATATATACGTGTATAACTAAGATAGGAGGCAATTTGAAAAAAATGCCAATTTCATGAATTTGAAGTTTGGGCATCATTAAATACTCGGTATGCTAACTGTTACACTGCACTGAACATAATATAGCAATAGCGACTCACAACTCAATTATCGTCGATTTCAGCAATGTAATAATTACAATCATTAGAGAGTCATACGTGCTGTTTGTGTGAATGAAAAAAGATCTAATTGCTACACAGTCTCCCATAGAGATTGGCGAGAGAAAGAGAGAAAGTAATCTTGCGTGAGGACAGGAAAGGAGAAAATGAAAGAAGGTGAAGGTGAAGCAGAGTGGCACTTGCATGAAAACTTAAGCTAGATCTGTATGACTCACTGACTCAATTAAATCGGTATCGTAGATTTTCAAATGACTAGATTGATAGGCAAAGGAGACAGAAAGTTCTTTCCAGAAATCGAGTGCATCTGCAATGTATTAGATGGACATGTGAGCCTATATACTATAATTATAAAGCTTAATAAATAGAATAGATAATCGCTCTTTCTAAATGAGTCGAATATATATATATCTTAAATTGATAATAAAAAGGTACCTCTCCATATCTTTCATGATCTGTTAATGCGCCCTTTTACTGATAATGGCATTTTAATAGGGAGTTGAAATACTTAAAAAATACAATTGCAAATTAATATTAAAACATGAATATCTAAATAACTATTGGACATGCTAATTCTAACATATTGGATTGGAGAGCTCCTATGACAAGAGGAACTTCCTGATTTTGGTATTAATGAAAACAATTGGAAGTTTATGATGGTATCAAAATATGTTTGAAACACATTAATCATGATGTATATATAAGTGGTATGTGGCTCTGAAGGCAAACCTCGTACTTGAATAATAAGTTTCCTAAAATAAATGAAAATAAAGAAATGCCCATAAGGTGAAAATTGTTGCTTCGAAAGTATCAGCATTTACTCTATTTTTATGAGACCCCTAAATCACTATATTTTTCAATGAGGATGACTATTTACAAATTTAAGAAGTATGTGTTGGAAGGATGATTTGGTGTAATCATTGATAAGTAGACCTCTATTATATATATCTTTGGCGACAAAAATATGTTTTTTTGCTCACCAAAATAAACCATCTCTCCTAGTACCTGAATGTCATTTTGCCGATACTAAGCTATGCTTTGTGTGTACAATGTGTATAAAATAAAGTCTGTAAAACTCAATTTGCTGTTTTTCAATTTGTCTTCATCACAACATCTACTGTTTCTAACGATATCATTCTAGATATCCCTATGAAAACATATTATCATGTTAGTACGCGGTGGCTCTATGCCTTCAAATTATTCATCCATAATAGGTTTTCATTATTATGATTTATATCAATTGTTTAGATGTATATATTGGCCACATCAATGGAGACTGATAACAAAAGAAATAAGACCGCTTTTGCAAAACTGTTATACGACAAGTCGAAACATTAACATGAAGATTTCCCGACAAGAAATATGGGCATCAATAATTATAATGGGTTAAATTAGAATACCCTTCTATCGTCAAGTACCTTTCTTGCGTGCATGGGCGTAGGGTTCAGTGGTCTAATGCTATTTAGTATAATCTACCTCCTAGGTTAAACATAAAGGATACATGTATAGCATAAACTCACTACCAGCGTTAAGAGTCAAGACACATTTAGAACTAGATTCAAAATGCTGCACAACCATTTTTTCAAGAAGAATCGTTAAAGTGAGCTACATTTCATTTTGTATAATTATACCTACTTTCCGATGTGCAATCCAATTATGTATGGCTCGTTGTATCGACGGATAGAAATCACAACATATATATCCGAGGGTTATGTTTGTCCTGAAGGTGTGTTCTCTCGGCCTTCACTCTGCCAGGTCTAAGCCAATAGTTACACACAAACTGTAGGCAATTGCCCGGATGAAGAGATAATGCCATCAGGATTATAACATTACCTTGTGTCCGCGACAATGACTAGCAACGCTTCACACAAATATATTCCACCTTCCTGCAATTCCCTACGATTGGCTTGCATGCCTATATATGGCATGCTTCTTCCGATTGATGAAGCTCATAGGAGTACATGTATCCCAATTTCACAATCCATTTTAATTGACTACAATTGTTTTACAGTGTCTAAATTAGTATACAAATGTATATATATATATATATGTAAACGTATTAATTAATTAATGTTTGCGCAGTATTTATTTTCGCGCACCCATCTTTGTGCGTGAAAATAAATCCTGCGCGAAAGGTATAATTATTGCATAAACAAGGTGTGAGACTTCCTTGCTGCGCGAATTGCAAAAAATTATTTGCGCGAAAATAAATACGTTTACAGTATATATTGTATTTGCATAGCTGCGAACCAATCATTCACACTTCCATGAGTTGGAGGTTTTGATTTTTAAAATAGTTTATTGGGCTAAGGCGCTACTAAGATCTTGATGTCAGCAGTTGATCTTTGACTGAAAGTGCGATACATATTTCCTATATAATGATAGTAATAATGATATCTGTTTGGTAGGATTAGAGCTTACATAAAGGCCCTTGTCCACTAAGCCGATTCTCATCCGATTCTTGCAGAATTTAGTGGAAAAAATTCCTCTGCGGCGAAAAATCGCATGAGAATCGGCCTGTAGGCTTGATAACTGATTAACAACCGTCTATCATTAATACTCGTCTATACATTTTATAGTTTCTTGTAAAATATTTTCCTAAACTATATGCCGACGGGTAGTTAATTATAATACATGAAACATGTACATTATTTCGTTCGGTTTTTTCTTGTGGGTGTATGATTAAAAACAAGGATAAGAACTCCAAGTGATACACAGTATTGACCCAATTGGACACTATAGAGTGGACGCACGTGCTCTAATCTCATAATTTCCGAAAATATCCTACTTATCTTTGATATAAACAAAATGAAAATGTTGATATCTATATCTATTGCGCCGCCATAATCATCAATTTCAATATTAAAAGTGTATATATTTGGTTGACCCTCACAATAGTGAATTACGATCCCCTAGCTAAGTTCATTATTTCTGTTTGCCTCATATTCATAATAGGAAATTCATCTAAGCCCTACGTATGAATTCCCAAATTGGATCTGAATCAAAGCCATTATGTGTGGACCTGACCACATTTGGTCAGGATAAAGATAAGTTTTTAAGAATAAATTATCGGAAAATTAGTGGCCATATCATGTCACAAGCTTAAATATATACAACTGTCCTTTTTTTACGATCATTTTATCTAAACTCTAGTTGTTCATAATTACAATGTCACTTCATTTAGTGTCGGCATCTCTGCTATGGTGATACTGATTCCAAGGATACATCATACATAGGATGTTTGATCTGATAGTTATGTGTGCTGCGTATTAGACCAGTCTATAATGTGTACATATATGATCTCTTCTCATCATTTGTTTGCGGTCCTAGGACTGCTAATAATCCGCTTAACTATGTTTCCTATGTCTTAACTCATTGAAATAATCATCACCCACGGTTTGACTGATCGGAAATGATTTCTGATTGGTCGGAGCAAAATCTCACCCCTTTTTATGGAGACTTGGCCAGAGGTAAGCTCAGACCATCTACAGAGTCCAGTGCGAGAGGATCGGGATCATTTGGATTTAGCTCTAAATAACGCTCTTATTTTTTCTCTGATCTTCGTTGTGACGAAAGGAAAACTTAGCAAAGATGTCTGAGGGAAACTCTACAATTGTCGTCGAGCTTAAGACTAATGATCCCCTTTCACTACTGGATATGGAAAACAGAGATCCCAATTGTATCAACGATCACATTGGGGTAAGTACTAGATCTAGGCAAATTGCCTTTTTATTTTTTTTATTACTTTTTGAGACCTGAGTACCTGGAGTGCGTCAGTTACTTTTGGTCACTCATGATGGGTCTACTTAATGACCAGGGCCTTGTTTCATAATCAGGGACATAGGAATTAAGTAGAAAAACATTCCATTTGGGACAAATTCCGTTTCATAATCAAAGTCGAGAACTTCCCTAAAATTCGCAGTGACTTTGAGGAACATGCACACACAATCTCGCCAAGAGATGGGTACTAGTATATATATCAAATCTTAAAAAGGGTACTTCAGAGATTATTCCCTAGATATATTCCACATAATATTACCATTATGCTCTTGCATAAGGTTACATTATACTTTTATTACAATGAATAATGGTCGTGACTGCACTTCATTTCACTAGCTATAGTGTGCCTGTCCCAAATATTGGAACAAACAGCATCGGAGTCGAAGGCAGTTCCTACTCTGATTGCTTGAGAAATATTAGTTTTTTTTGCAAGGATCTCTGGAGAATAATTGGAAACTATAACATCCTGAATGTTTAAAAAAACATCACCACGTATTCATACCGAAGATGGTCCAGGGGTTCAATCTATCGGTGTATTAGGACAATGGAATCCCACCTTTCACATCCGAATATGATTATTGTATTCATTGTGATTGAAATGATTTATATGGCAATCGGAGAAGTTCGGTTAACCCCGATCCATTGGTGCGTTTTGCGGTGCTGTAGGTTTCAATTGAATCTAATCTGATCTAATCTAAAAAAACGCACCACAAAACGCCCCAATGGAAACAACTCAATTACTATATGTGTTTTTTTAAAAAAACAACAAAACATAATTAAATTAATACCAGTTGTATAGAGCTTACTTCAACAGTATCAGAGAACTTCAACAGTATCAGAGTTATACATATGCCTACATATACATATATATGTGTATAACTGATAGTATTAAACAGTTGATTCCAAGCTATACAAGATGAACATTTTTTTACATCTTGTGCTAACCACTATAAAAACAATACAAGTATTAGGTTCGTCCATAATGATTACAAGCATCGGACACTGAGGGAAAGGGAAAAGTCGTCGGGTGAAAAATTGTACGGGCATTAATGGACAGAAAATGGATAGATATTTTAAAAGTCGTCTTCCTCCAACATGCATGCATAGATATTGAATAAATAGAGAATGGAACTCGGAGAATATGATCGAGCCGTTATCGAACGAGCCTATGTAGGGATCGAGTTCCATTCAACTTTTATTATATAAACACCTTAGCAAAGAAGTTCATTAATAAACCTGTTTTTAAAATCCGAATCTCCATAAAGTATCAACAACTTAAAACAAAAACAATTTCGAACGCATAATGGTACATGTCCAATAACAATAGATTTAGATGGAGAGAAGAAACTTCCAGCTACTGCTGTTTCCAAAGTTTTCTCGTAAGAGGGCGGATCCTACATGTCTCGCCGCTTATCGGGGCTTCATGGGGGATAAACCATCAAGAATACATGTTTATTGCACCCTTCATACAGCATGAGCGTATGATAAATTATCGAATGGTCCTCATTGCATTACAGGTGAGGTACGACGAGATTATCGCCGAGCCTGACGGTGCCCACAGTAAGGACTGCGTTTGGAGAAACAGCTACAAATGCTTCAACCTGTGGAAGGGTCTCTGTTACACCATCACAACCTTCCTCTGCAGCATCATTTCAGCTTCATGCTGGGGATGTAACTTTGCTTGCATTGCCTTCGTGCACATCTGGCAGGTATGTACAACTCCGAAACAGACTTGCGACACATTCAGTAGTACACACGATTAATGGTAAAAAAAAAAAATAAAAGTATCCATGTTCATTTGCTACTCGTGTCAAATTTCGCTCGGATGGATCAGATTCCAAACCATTTTCAGTATAAAAGTATAAAAATAACCTGCCTGTGAACATGTGTTTGAATATTATATTATTGTTTCAGTGTAGAAATCCAGAAATTGCATGGATTGGCTTCATAATTCGTTTAGAAAGTATATAGTTTGGTCCATGCTGAAAGGCGTTTAGCTAAATCTGCCAGTGAATTTCCTTCAACCATTTGACAATTAAAGGGGTCTCATAAAGTAAAAGCTTCCCCTTTCTCGAAGACTTTTGTGACTTTACCAATTTATTGAATAACTAAATTAATTCAAATGTCTGCTTTTCGCACAGGTAACACCATGCTTCAAGGTTCTGGATATCAACTGCGGCTGCCTCAAGAAGTTCTATGGTCTATGTATCCACTGTGCCTGCGACCCATTGTGCGAAGCGGCAGCAATTGTTTTCGACGCTTTCAAAAAATAAAGAGGAACTGACGTTGGGTTCTGCAGTTAAACCATCGATGCTATTCCCTCAAAAGGAAAATCATTTTTAAGATCAGAAATTACGAGACGACTGAATATTAAACGCCCACCACTTCATTTCGAGATTTGCGGGAACATGTAAACCATGTAGACCATTTTGTGCTTCGTTTTTTATATCCCCCCTTTTTTTTTCAGAGGCTGTGGTCAAATTGTGATGTCACCAGCTCAAATCTTTGCTGCATGTACTAGCAAAGAATTGGGGACAGGTGTAGACTGTCATTATGTGTAAATAATAACAATATGGATAGAATAGAGGTTACGTTCTGGGTAAATACCTAGACATTGCTGGAAGTTTGATCTGACTAACGAAGCTAATTCAATACCGAATCATGATCACGGTACGTAGTGATGAAAATGATCCACTGATTATCATACAATAAATATTTATAACAAAATCTACTTGAATCCTAGAGTTTTTCTTTCCAATCTTACAAGATCATCTGTTCAAAAAGCTGTCAAAATAAGAACAATGTGAAACATCAAGTGTTAGTATGTAAATTTATTATTCAGTAACAACTATATAGTCATATATTCAACAAGGATAAATGATGATTGGTAACAATAATTCAATAGAGTAAACATTCCTGAAAAGATATTTGTAAATACTATGGACTAACTCTATCATTACATCTATAAGATACCCACAATTGTGCATTGGGAAATATGATGAAAACTTTCATGTTCGTTGGGAGTTTAAGAAAAGAATAACTGGAGTGACAGAGACATTGTGACGGATTTACTCCCAAGACAAAAGACCTCTTAAATACTGGAATTAATTAGCCTATGTACTATTGCTATCTTTCTACATTATTAACCTCCAACGTATTTGGTGTGCTTTCCTTGTGCTAGTAATGCACCGCTGGCTTTACTCGTCACATCCACAGTGAGGAAAGCCAGAGTACGTCCAGTTTTGATAGACTTAGCATCAATAAGTATTTGTTCCCCGAGTTTAGCAGCTTTCATATACCTGTAAAAATAACAATAGCAGACATCAGAAATAAACTTTAGAGCGTTCCTATATCCATAGGATGGGATATATGACCTTTAAATTATAAATAAAGGAAAATGGTAACAGGGTTTATTTCAGACAAATGCTATATAATAGGCCGTCTGAGGTGTAGGGACATGATAGGCTAAAGGTATAAATGTACAAATAAATTAATTCAATGCTTAAATAGTAACCATTTTTTCAGTTCTAAATATCGAAGTATATATTGAAGGCTATACATAACATAAACTTAGCATCAATTGATAGAAAGGCTGGAGTAAATTATCAAATAAATATACCGGCTCACGGCGGGGTTCGAACCCACAACACTTTCAGGCCTCTGGGTGCAAAGCCAGCTGAGCAGTTTAGCCAACCGCACTATCGTTTGGCGCTTGATTCCTATATAGGGAAGGGGGAAGGGCGGGGGGGGGGGGGGAAGGCCAGATGCTTTGGTCATTTAAGTGTCATTAAACGCCGCCTCCCTGATATGGGGTATTATGGCCTGGCTTGGAGGGGAGAGAATTAACATCTACACGAAGAAATGGGCTTACAACTACCACACATTAGAAGACAAATGCACCTGCTACAAAAAGCATACAAAGACACACAAATAGATGACAAACTAGACAAAAGAAAAATCAATCTCAGAACATTATCGAAAGGACCCACACTGATAGTCCCCAAACCAAAAACAGAAAAATTCAGGAAATCGTTTGTGTACCAGGCACCCACTCTGTGGAACAGTCTTGATGGTAAAACAAGATGCACACCAGACTACAAGGCCTTCCAGCAATATCTAGGCACCCACTATGCCACCGACAAGTAGACGACCAATACATATAATGAATGATTAATATAATTCCCTCATGACTGGGGACCAAGTCTACTATACCGCAACCGCTGCTACTATCCATGTATTATCGTATTATCCTATTATTACAAAGCGGCAGACGTGGTGGATCTGACTAGCCAGTAAAGCTAAAGCCCCAAAGCAGTATTATACTATACGACAAATTACAGATTTGAGAAAACCGACAATGGTCGGACAGGGTGCTTGCACACCCGCCCATGTATATATACGTACACTTTTGTATGCCTTATCTTTTTGTACTATGCATAGTCAGCTAGCCAACTAGTCAACTGTAATAATTTAGAACTTCTTATATGTTCCAACCGACGGGGTACTCGGAAGAGCTGTGAATAGCACAGACAGTATTCCACTTCCATTATTCTTTTGATTTAATATATATGTAACTGTGAAATGGAAATAAAATCTATTATTATTTATTATTAAAGAAGGAACTTTCCCCCAGGAGGAACTTTCCCCCAAATTGGGTCAGGGGAGGCGAGCCGAGGTCATGGCCCAGCTGGTTATTATGAGGATGTGAACTGCATGATTAACAGGGAATAATGGTATTCCTTCTTCTACACATCCACATCAGAGAGAAATCACCGTTGTTTAATTATCCTGCCATGAACTATACTCACCCTTCCCCCCAAAAGGAATATAATAAAATAAAAATAAATAAGTAGATACAAATGCATATTATGAATGATTACTTACGAGACACTGAGGTCCACACTGACCCCAGGAGCCCCTGAGCCTTCAGTCATAAGAGCACATGTAGAGATGGCATCCACTAGTGTGGCAGTTAGACCACCGTGTAGGGTGCCTCCTCTGTTCTGGTGGTCCTCCTCTACTGTCATCTCACATACTACTCTACCCTTTTCCGCCGATACAACGCTAACCTGTGGTGGTGAGACAAAAATGAATTTATATTATTACCTAGTGGTTGTCAACATAAATCGGAAATTAAAAAATCCCATTATTAACTAATTAATTGGTCGCGGCAAGATTTGTTTGCACAATATCTTTGTTATGTACCCTTGGCCTTGGCAATTAAAGAAGAATATTGAATTATTAACCTGAAGGGCTGGTAATAAGCCTATTGGCTTCCCATTATAATAGCCATTATAGCCCATTATAAATTAATTAATGCAGGGTGGATCGGTTTTATATATAATACAGCTCTCTGATTTGTGCAGGGAAGTATATGCAATGCACAAACGTAGGTTAATTATACCTCTCACACTCTCAGGCTTATTCTACCAAAGTATTTATCATCATAACAAAATTAATAAACCCAATAATATGCCAATTATAGTTAATTATGTAGGCCTTAGCCTAGCCCTTCCTTCCATACGGGGACGGTGGAGATTATTATGGCTATAATCAGAGCTATACAAATTAATTTTAATGGGCCATATTATAGCCAATAGGCTAGCCATAGCCTAGGGTTGTCTTATTTTCAAAGTTTTATTAGCTTTTCAAGGGAAGAACTGAGCTATTCTGCATCTATTGTAAGATAATGACCTTACAAGACAAATCTAGGCAAGGGGACACCCACCGGGCCATAGCTGTCATGTAAGCCCAAGCCCAAGCCCAAGCTAAGGCCAAGCCCCTGCATGAACAGAGTACCAACCCCTTCGTTTATCGCCCACGTAACAGTACATTTCGGAATGCAAAAACACACCACACCAGAAAATAACAAAATCTACCTTGTCATATACTCTGTCAAAACCTTTAGCTTTCGTCATGAATCCCAAAATTTGGCGGACCGTTTGTAAAGTACCATTTCCAGCCATTTTGTCACTTAATCTGTGTTCGTCCTTGTATAAGTTGTCTGCTTGAAGTAGATGAAGGGAACGGAGATAGGGGGCAGCAGTGAGCCGACTACAACAGCGCCACGTGCAGTGGTGTAAACATCATGGACTAACAAAACCAAAGGCCCCTCGGAGCAAAATTGATATTGACGAGAATACTGGTGAGTATTTTAGAAATCTAATTCAGGAAATCGTGACTCTTTATCTGCAATTGTTATAGAGAAACTGTTGGTCATGTTAGTCGAAGCCAGTGAGGAATTATCGAGTGTTTCTATGTCTTCATCGAACATCAATTTCAGCATAGCGATAATAGAGGAGCTTTATGGTTGTACTGCATTGCAGTGTGCCATGTCTGACACGCCCACAGACCATGTCAATTGTCATCTCCGATTGTTTATGATATCTTGTAATGTCCCTTAACTTAGTGCTTGCAAGTAAGTAGATTAGATGATGAAAAACCATCTAATTATGCCCATACATTTAATCTTTAAATTCTGATATCTGCGACTCCATTGGCATTGTCTTCTTTTTCCTCCTGTGACTGAGAATCATTCATTCAATTTCAAGAATGTCATCCATCCTGCTCTAGCTGCCGCTCTAAATGATTATTATTTCTTTGGTCTTTGTACTCATTGGCTGATCTACTGAGAACATTTATTTACTCACAAAGACCATATAGTTCGCAGTGCTTTCGATTTTGACCTATTTTACGGATGTCTGGACTTGGGGCTGGGATAGGCCTAAATCTCTTATATAAAATATAGCCTATAGGCTATACTCGGCCTCCGTGGCCAAGACTGCGGTATCCTTTGATGTTCCTGTACTCGGCCATACTATCTTACTCCCTCGCTATGGGAGACAGAGTATAGTGATATAGGGCCTACCGGCCATTATAATATATTATAATTATTGTCATTGATTGATATATGAACATATATTGATATATGTATCGTACTTAACAGTTAAGTACATTTAACTATATTGTGTTGTAATCACAGTAATCTTCCAACCACTATACACTGATTAAGATCAAGGAGATATAATTATATTCATCGATCTAATTTAGGGTAGCTTACTTCAAATTATGGTCTCATGCCATCCTGCATGATAATATCCATGTTCACGTAGCCTATGGTACATTATACCTACCGTACTACAAAGTAATATATTAGTAACGTAGAGTTCTATATCATGTATGTTATATTTCCAGCGGAAGGATAATAGATCTAGTACGTAGGCCTACTATGGCACCGGTACATTATTATTACTACCGGTATATGTTATGCCACCCCCGTATATGAACCCAACTTTCCTCGGCCCCCGGTGGCCTACCCTATATTCGGCATCATTCATTATAATTATGATTAGTCTTGGAGCGGTGCCACATGTCCAGATTATGGTATATACAGTACTTAGCTTACACCAGTTACGGCGCAAGAAAGCCAGAATCAATAAGCTAATTACACGTATCACCTCGTATCATTATTATACACAGTTGGAGTTCTGAATCCACAATTGTATAGATCTCTTAACTTCGGGAGAATATAATTTGCTTAAATTATACAATTTTATCTTAAAATCTACGAATGATTTCTCAGGGTACAACGGCAAACACTGATACAATGTGAGAGTGCTTTGATTTGTATAATACCTATAGGTCATGCAAGGCAGGGATGATATCTAATCGACGGTTCTGTTGCTTTCAAAATTTCAGAAATAAAACCATATAAAGGGAATGATTCACGATGTATCGGGCAGTTTACGATTACAAGGCGACCGATGGGACGGCGCTCAGCTTCGAGTCGAATGATCAGTTTACTGTAATGGATACACGTGACCACTACTGGTGGCTAGTGCAGAATGGGTTTGGCAAAGTTGGCTACGTGCCAGCTAATTACCTCCAGATAGATGATGTAAGTATGAGGCTTTAATAACTTCCAAGTTACTTTAAATGATGTCTCCTTGAACACGGTATTTGTGTAAACTAAAACAACTCATACTTTACCAAGAATATTAATATCAATCTTATCAATGATAATACATGTATGTATTGAGATTACCCCCCTCGATCCCTGCCTTTCTTCTATTGATTACTTTTTTGTCTGATGTTTGACAAATATTTTTAAATAACAAAACATACCTGATTATATCTTGAAATATTTTGGATGACATTCGGTTCGACCTGCAGTCAGTGCAGATCAGTAATGTAGTCACATCGGTCTAATTAACACATTATATTTATTATGAGATATCTGTACGTACATCGAAGGAGGTAGAAGAGATCCGCTCTTAGATTACTGTACTATCAACTTTGAAATTGATATTCTTGTCCATCTATGACTTTCTTGTCATAATATTTACACGCTGGGTAAAACAGGGAGAACTGTGATGTACAGATGTTAATATTCCGCGGCCCTATTCCACTTTGTATTGAAATCGGATTAAAATTAGTCGATCAATCAATCAATATACGGGTCAGATTTTCAGAAAATGTACAATTGGCAGCTCTACACACTTTGGAAACTGCTAAACTAGGCTGAAAAATGAAGAATACCGGGTATATCTGGGTATATTTGGTATCGCATTGATTATAGTATCAGTTCTGTTATGTTAAACTGCATTTTGAAGCTCATTTTTCTCTTAAATGTGGGTTATTTGAGAGGATGGGTGAGGGTGAATTGTACATTTTCTAGAAAATCTGACCCATACTAATTATTGATTTCTACCCTTTCTATTGGCAGGTGGCCGATGCTGAAGTGCTTAAGTCCATAGACAGAGCTATCGAGGCCATACACTTCCAGGCAACATGTGCCGGCAGTATATACACAGTGCAGCAGCGTAGTAACTTACAGTCAGTTTCATAAATATTTTATATCATTATTATTTTATATTTTTTTAAAAGATAAGATAAGAACTTTTTTATTTATCGAATAAGGGTACATGATAAACAGGTATACAGACTTCTAGAATTTTTCATCCAGTTCTCCCAGCCGTTACCTTTTAAAGAAATTTATTTTATTTGCGCAACAATTTCGGGAAACTCGATATCCTCATGTACACAAAAAAACAGGGTTATATTAACTAACAATTAAGTACGAATAAATCCGAGGTATGATGTTAATTACTCATTATCGGTATATCAATACAAGTTTGAAAAATAGGCAATTTATACAAATACTACACCCATTGTGAGCTACTTAAGAAGGCATTAAAACCTCCTACAAGCTGGAGAGATGTCCCCTTATAGCGATCGAAAGATTGAAATGAATATTTTCTAAATCTAAATTATTATTAGTAGTAGTACTGATTACGTTAGGCAACTGTACCTCTTTTTAGGCCATCAGTTCATTCAATGCTTCTTACTCTATGTTGAAAACACGATAAACTAGGTGGGGTTGTGTGATGATGTTTGATGGGTGTCACATAATATCGTATGTTATATAATAGCACTTGATCGAATTGTTTGTGTTGTCAAGTATCGGTCGAATTGAACGACATTGTCATGTATACATTTACAATAAAGGTTATGCTAATTTATAAAGGCAACGTCATTTTCGTCGCAGTTCAGTCGATAAGATTATTTTTGCGTTTGGTTTCATTACGATTTCTCTCAGCCTTTGATATTTCTTTTCATTACTACAATGTTTTACACGGAACACTACCTCTGAATTTACTGAGATCAAGACTGGAAAAAAAAATCGAATAATTATTTTTAATATTAAATTCATCATCTGATTTTTTACAAACGTTTCGCTATAGTTATACCTTCACCAGGGACGTATACTCGATTAATTCTTCCCCCAATATTCTCCTTTGCAGAAAGCTTTTACAACATAGAAGACTGACAATAGAGCAGCAGAACAGACACAAGCCAGCAAGGCGTGACCAGCGAGGCAGCAGCTCGTCCACGCAGCCAATGAGGGCAGCTCCTAAACCCCCCAAACAGACAGCCGTCAACTGTCATACTGTCACTCCCCAGATAGAAAGGCAGCCGTCACAGACCGACCACAACCAAATTACTAGAATTGGTCAGTGTCCTCTTGTTAAATGTGATGTCTTCTCTAGAATTGTGTCTTTTAAAAGTAGAATATAGTTTTGGCGTTAGTATTTGCTATTTTACGAGTGCCATTCCTAGCGGACGAGAGACACGAGTTAGCTAACTAATAAGTTAGCTAACTTATAAGCTTTTATAACATTTCTGTTTTTCTGAATATAAATCAGTTTCTACTTTAAATGGAAACACTTTACAGGCAATTTTGTTATCACACTAGCGTGTTAACTCTAAGTATTGAAGTGAGTCTTAGAATTACCATATATGTCATAACCTATCCTGAGATCAAATACGTATATAAAAACTAAACTAATATTAATCCTTTCTTGACCATTATTGGTAGGTTCACACAAATCGCGGCGTGCTCCCCCTCCACCTCCGAGAGGTCCTTCCAGTCTAGGAGACACTCCCCGTAGTTCCGCCTCTTCCACTAGTCCCTCCTCCCCCTCTGTCTCTTCACCAGAACAGGAACGTCAGATAACTGTGGCTGCTTCAGTCACGGTCGACCAAGGCACCTCACCCTTCAGATCGGTTCCACAAGATACCAAGGAATCTAAAGAATCTGTCCAGCAAGTTATAGTGGATAAAATATCAGACGACTTGGCATTAGAACTTGTTGAGTTAGTTCGCCGTAACACAGACCTGAGTTATGATAAATCACGAATTGCTGTAGGAACTGTGCTCGGACAATTAAGGGAAAGCGTGCCAAGTATATCTAATATCATGGACGAGATATTGAAAAATCTTATACAAATTAAGGTATGGTCATTTACATTAAAGTATATAGTATATGAAGCTAAAGCTGCTGTAATAAATATTACTATTCTATGTTGAAATTTTATGATAATAAATTAATAATGATAATATTTTATTTTAATGATATAATTTATTTTGTATAGCATAAATTCCACAAAAGTGCTAACAAATTTCCAATAAATAAAAGATAAGATATGTAGAGAGAATAATAAATATTCATTAAAGGTCTAGTTCAAAGTCTCTCTAAATCAGTGAGTTTTAACTTTTGATTTAAAAAGTTATAATATTTCCTGAGTGGTTGAGGACTATTCCCGGCATTATCATTTTCAAATTGAGAAGGCTTCAATGCTTAAGTACTACTGAAACAACCCTTTAAACGTATCCTTCACTGGCTTCAGTGATATTCATACACCTTTGTAGAATATTTATATAATGTGGATTGGGTTAATTTTGCGAGGTTTAATTTTAGCGCATTTTTTCAAAGTAATTCGCGGTAATCGTAAATTCGCACAGTTTGATTTTTATTTTTAAAACAAGACAACGTATATTTTCATTTTCCCTGACGTCTTAATTTCGCATAAATTGCGGGAAAAAAAACCCGCCGCAAATAAAACCCGATCTACAGAAATATGTTGTAGGAGGTAGATAGATAAAGTAAATTATCAAGAGAAAAGTGCACCAATACTGATGATGGTTAATACATTATTTTACAGCGGGAGTCTAGTAATCTGGAAGGCAGTAAGGATGCGGTAAGACTTGAGGTGATCTTCTCGGAGATGGCTGCATGTAAAGACGATTCACAGCAACGCAGCTGGGCATTACACGAGGACGAGAGCGTCATCACCGAATACCTTACAGAACTTGTCTCTATACTAGTACGTACCAACTCGGTTATTATTGATAAGAGGGTAGGGTCACCTAGAAATGTACAATCGTCAGATCTACGCCTTAAGTAAATGCTGCTAAATTAAGCTGGAAAAATGATAAATACTCGGTATATCTGAGTATATTTCGAGTATTCTGTTTAGTTGTATTGAACTGTATTTTGAGCACAGTTTTTGTCTTGAAGTTGGGTTATTTTAGTTGATTAGGGAAGGCAAATTGTACATATTCTGGTGACTTAACCCAAGATCCGTTTCGTTTCATTTACTCAGGATAAAATATTATTTTTAGGACCTTGTTATCATAGTATTATCCAAGTCTGCTACGTTTCGGTGATTTGCATGCTTGTAGAGGAAATGAAAGTGTCATACATATGTTATATAATTACATAACATTCCTCTTTCTAGGATAATGCTAATCCAGACATTTGTCGTCACTCTGTGGCTGAGGACGGTTATGATGCTGTAGACACCTTAGTTCTATATTATCAAATGGTAAGTAAATAGTTTATATTTATTTATAAATACCAGTTGATTTCAATGTCAATCAGTTCGAATGATACTACCACCAGGAACTTGCCGTGTAATTACCACTAAGGATTTCTTTAGATATATAAGTGAAATTTTAGATTATAATTGTAGTAACCATGAACGACCTTAATTCCGTATTTGAAAAAGATAGTCTTAGTAGCTCACATGGTTTTATTCGATTCCCACCTGGGGTCGAGATGTCTTTTCTACTTGTGTTCACTACGTAACGTATTGCGTTAGATTCCTGTGAAAGTTGCATATGAATTTCTCAACATTTCTAGGAAACTCGAGTTTCTATTCGCCTTCTCCTTCTACAAGTGTTTGGGGCGTTGTGCGGTTTGGATCCCCGTGTTATATCGGAGTTACTCAATTCTGTTCTTCCACTAGAGTTGGCTAGGGATATGCAAACTGATACTCAAGGTATGTTGGTGTATATCAAATATTATTACAAGTTGTTTTTATAACTATTTCAAAGCCCAAATTAATCTCTTCCCTACACCGGATCTATATTTCTTAATCAATACATATTATATTATCATTTTTCGTCGAATACATTCATTCGTACAAACAAAATATCAAGTAGTTCTCAAGATCAGGTTTCGAATTAATCTTGATTCAGATATCCAGAAGTTATGCTACTCTGCGCTAGTCCTTACAATGATGTTCTCTCGTGCTGAAGCGATTCCCATTCAACATTACGGTAAGACAACGGGGGTCACTTTTACCTTTGATTTGAACAATCTTTTAATTGTAAAAAAATTACAGTTACTTTTAGAAAGACAAACAGGTCGACAGACGTCTGTGAGATTCCCAGTCCTTTAATGTCGGTTTCACTGTTCATTAGAAATCTGTGAGTGAAGCTTTTTTGACTTCACCTAAATTTTGACTTCACCTAAATTTAGTATAGTTCTTGGTGTATTAAAGAATCACTCATTTTCGTCAACTTATCTGATCGAAAAAAATGTCTTATTATTTTCTGTAGCCCATCTTAGTCGGTCTTTCATCGAATTTCTGTTTGAAAGCGTCGAGCATCCGCCTGAACAAGACGAAACCGACCAAGTACCGGACCTATTCGTCAATCTCATCCTAGCCTTCAATCTTCATTTTGAAATCCCTGAAGACAACCTGGTTATGGAGGTCTTAGCTAAATCGGGCACAGCCAAGACTTTCACTGAAAAACTTATGTTACTAGTCAACAGAGGAGGTTAGTATTTTGCGAAATGTTAAGCGTAAAGGAAATGTCCAATGTAAGCAGTTAAAGCACCATCGTCTTTTTTTAACTTTTAACTTACAAGAGTAAGCGATCACCTATTTCATCGGACATGGTGATGTGATTGAGATTTGTAGCCAAAAAAAGTTCAACTTTTATACCACTATATTGGCTGATCATATTTCTTCTAGAAATGTCTAAAGCATCCTAACGTCTAAAGCATCCTTGCACGGATTACCAAATTAAATCTGTGATTGATTTCATGTTTGATGACTGTTATAACTTTTAAACTATATTTTGACTCTTTCACTGTCCACATTTGCTTTCCTAGATATAATATAAACAAAAAATATACGCCAGTGCTTAGTGTTCAATCGAAACTTACTAGGTCTTGAACTCGGTGTGTGATCCGATATACTAAACCTCCCTTTTCCCATCTAATCTTATTTGCCGTTGCTCTTTTTTCAGTTGATCCTGTCAAGATGTTCGAGCATGAACCTCAGCCGCCCGATTCATTGCTCAAGTTTCTAGGCGATTTATTTTCCTCAAAATCCACGTCAGGTCTGCTCTACACGAATGATGCCCGGGTGCTCATAGATATTGTCCTCCGCCAGCTTACAGATTTGACTCCTGGAGATAAGGCGAGTGGTTTTCGATCTCATATATAGATATACAGCATCTTTTATACATATATATGTGAAGTATCAACTCGGATACATAGGGGTCAGATTTTTAGAAAATGAACAATTCAACTTTGCCGATCTCATCAAATAACCCAAATTTCAGACAAAAATAAAGTTCAAAATACAGTTCAACCTAACCAAACAGATTGTTAGAATCAATACAATGCCGAATATACTCGAATTTACCTGGTATTGACCAAATTGCAGCCTAATTTTGCAGAATTTACTCAATGTGTACAGCTGCCAATGGTACATTTTCTGAAAATCTGAACCATATATAAACCACAAGTGCGGGAATGAGACACCACCCTCCCCTGGCTACCTACCTGCCTTGTGGTTGGCAACCACGCCGAGCTCCTCTGTGCGGACACAAGACTGACCCGTCACTCTGCCTCTCACCGTCCACCGGGAATCTATTTTCGGTTTATATTATATATGAAAACGGGAAAACTTAAAGCTGGGACTCCACGGTGCGATATTGATTATATCACGAGGTATGGAGAGGCCTGAAGGCCACGCCCTCACCTGGGAGACTGACACCCTAAAATAACGATGTGACGCGTGACACATGTCGCATGCAAGAAACCTATCGCATGCGCCAACTCTGAAAGGGTTCGGAGTTGTCGCATCTCTTTCATTGCGCGTCATGTAGTATGTTGCACCAGTGACGTTGTGGGAGGAACCAATGCAAAGATACACCTATCCGATATAACATTTTTAATTCAAAGTGGGAAGCTAATTAAAATACCTTGCATTGGTTTGAAGACGGATAAAGAACGGTGATTTTGGAATGTCTTAAGTAATGAATAGGATTCTGTTTATGGCACACATCCTTTGCTGGAAATGATGGATATGTTGTGCTCAGTTAGGATGATCATTTATTGTATCCGATGAATGTTTTGCGTCTATCATAGACATTTATATTATGTCGTTTCTTGACCTGACCATTAGCCACTAGGTACCCTAGTCCTATAAATACAAATTTACGGTAAATTCATCTTTTTGATCGTCAAGTATTTCAGGACCCTTACATATAACTGTGGATCTCTTATTCATATATATATATGCCTGTATGAATTAAGTCTAATTTAGAATGAGTGCAGTGATATCATGTGAGGCTAATCATGTATCCACTCTCGTATTACAGATTCGGACCGAATACCTATCTTTGGCTCAACTAATTATTAAGCATTCGGACTATGCTGACCATCAACATCGGCGAGCAGAACTAGAGCTCTGCTTCAACAAAATTGGAAAAGAAGAGGACCACGAGAGTCAGATGGATCGACTTATTGTTATCGAAATTTGGAAGGATGCCCCTAAACTATTCCCTAGACCTAAACGGACTCCATGAGCCCGAACGCAGTGATAGCTTTTGAACACAGTGAATGGGTGCACAGCGACTCCTCAGTTAAGGATTGACTTCAGGAATTCCAACAAAGTTTGTCTACTAAGAGTGATACCGAAGAATCTAGGGAACAAAGATGCAGGAGATGGTTATATTTTACACATTCAGAAAGGCCGTGGGTTACGAAGTGCAAAGTGCTTCAGTCAGACATACAATATAGTGGCGTAGCTGATACTGAAGTGGTTTTTTTTCAGTTGTTACTGGGTCGTTATATTTAGCTTCTTTAATGTCTCACTGGTTTAAGTACGATTCCGAAAGTAATTACTTGCCATTTAAACAATGTTTGTGCTATAATATACATCGGTATAAATACTGTGTATATATTATTAGTTATTCATGCTATGTACTATCATCATGCGTTCTGTGTTATTTGCTTAACTTGCAATTGAAATCCATGTTGTTTTGACCAGATGTAAAATATTACTTGATGACATAGTTAAACGTTGCTTCTGACGACATAGATGAACGTTGCTATGTGCAGTTTTAAGTAGGATTTAATCATGATAATTAGAAGGTTTAAACTTTAGTGTACAATTTCAATCTACTAAGTTCGTGTATTTGCGGCATCTTTGGTATATTTTGAAGATATTCAATATTTAAAAAAATAAGACCATAGTCAACAGCCAAGAGAATTTACTCTGGTCTTCGCTCGATACTTGGTGTGGTTCATTTTTACCTAAATACCTTACATATACTCTTATGAGATTCTAAAAATTAAGCGATGCAAAATATTTACCAGTTTAGTCCGGTAAGTCTAATTTTTCTGTGGTTTAGCTAAGGAAAAGTTCCATAAAATCACGTAAAGCCTATCCTTATATCCAGATTAAGATATGAAGATTGCGTCTAACATCATCACCAAGAACACAGTGGAATGTTATTGTATTCAAATCGTCAACGCCTTGATCAAATTAAGGAAGAATTATATTTCTATGACAAGCTTGACTGCGAAATAAAAAAGCTTGAGAATATCAACGCTGATGTAAATACTGTGCACATTCGTAAAAATTAGTCACAATATTTAAACTTTAATCGTTAGATAACATTGTAAATTTATTGACTAAGATAAAGATCTGATATGATAATTGTGTTTGTAGACTATTCTAGGAAGGAGTAAACAGTGCTAAATATATTGTTTATTCGTGATACTTTTCATTTATCATAGCTCACGAGTGTGAAAATGTCTACAGAAATAAAAACAAATGTGCTACAACCCGATCTCTTGTTTGTTCAACACGTTAATGGTAACCAAGACAAAAGAAGAAAATAAGTATGTCGTATTCATTTTATTTACATCACACATGACTGGGCACACATTCACCTCGCCACCAGACACATAAATAGGGATGAGCATGGATCAAGTTCTAAATATCACCATTCTAGGAATGTTTTCATCTGTTATCAACAAGGATCATTGCTATAAAATGGCATAACCCTCACTTGGTATAAAACACTTGAGAGCATGTAATAATACACTATCTTATTTTGGTACAGTAACAACCATTCAAGTTCTAAATGAAATTTCTATTATGATCCAAATTCCACAAGAAATTTCAACTTACATTCGCCATTCTTACAATTGCATACTATTATTGTGAGTTCTCAACAATTCACTAACAATATTCCTCAACGGAACCTACGGGCACATTCTGCCTAGGAAAATTTAAAGCCCTTTTTTGAAAGATCCTTTTTTGCCTCTGATATCTGCTGCAAAAGAAAACAGAATGGACAAAGTCACATTAAGTAATGATGCAGAAGCTTGTTTATCAACTAATTACAAGGAATTTCTTTTTTTAAAAAGACAAATATTTAGTGGACATATTATGTACACAACTTTACTAAAATGCAGTTTGTCTCAATCGAACTGTGGAAAATATTATATTTTGCAAAACTGTTTCAGTTGAATAGTAATTCTTACACTAAACTTACCTGTTGTATCTCATTGGATGCGTCGGTGCAATCGTTAAAAGTTGCCACTCGATATCCTATTGTCGCTAAGGAATAGCACTAGAAAAAATGAGAAGGTGCATTGAGTCTATGTGTTAACAAAATACCGGCAATTAATGGGTCTCTATAAGAATACCACATGGCAAACAATTTGAACTGATGAAATATAACAGACAACAGATATAATAAGGAAGACACTTACGGCGAATGTCATGAGCATGTAAATAGGACTCTGAAATGAGAAAAGGGGGAAGTAGTAGAACACACGCATCATTTTAAAAGGTAAACCAATCTTATATATTGAAAAGTCTTATTTGGATTATTTCTATAAGCTATTCTTGACAACAATTTCTACTACCAGAACAATGACCTGGATATATATGCTTCGAATTTAAGTTACTGAGGGGGCGGGGGTTGTGGGTAGGGTGCTGAATGCGTAAATTGTTTGCATATTTTTGTAATTTCAATTTCAATTATATGTAATCAACATTTCGAGGTACAATTGAACTATGTTATCATTGATCCTAGAAAAAATGAATTATGCATAACCTACTACGAATATATATTTATTAAGATAATGTAAATTAGGGTAAAAGGAAAACCGTCCGCAAAAATGTGAAAAATACTTTAATAAAATACTGTCAAAAAAAAGAAAGAATGCGGAGTACATTATATATATCGATCGTCATTTTAAGTAATATTGCACAAGGCGAAAATACATTCGGATGACGTAATATAATGACAAGTACTAAAACACTCACAATCATTATGACTTCTTTTGCCGCAGGAGATAATTCAATGGGAACGCTTTCTGTGACAAATGCGAGCCATACAAACATCATGATAGAGACGAAAAGAAGAATTCGCATTAACTTTGTAAATGTCATCTTGGTATTCTGGAAATAAATGGAAGTAAATGAATATGACAGTTCAATGAACCCACGTTTAAATGAATGAATCGCGGTACATCGAAGGTACAATAGAAGAATCGTTAGCGGAGTTGTATCAACCATTTGATAAAGGCTAGGGATGTTGCCACGTGTGTGGTTAAGGGTCTATCATCTCTATTTAACTTAAAGCTGTATTCCCTGCTATATCAAACACAAATCGTTTTTCTCAACGTTTTCTGTATTTAGATTTATTCTTATCGCTATAGAATGCAACATTTAAATAATGAAGACAACGTTGTATTTGATTTGCTTGAATTCCTTCACTTTTTTCTGAAGTCACCACTAATTTGTGTCCGGATATTTTTACCATTAGTTATTTTGCTGATTCACAGTGGTAATTTTGGGTAAAAATTATGATTAAGTACGGTATGCAATCTGTTAGCCTCTGGACCCGGGCTCTGGACATACCTATACAGTGCTATCCAAGATTTTCATTTTCATCGAGGGTTCCCTATGCTAGATTTAAGAAGATGAAAGTTGTAGCTACCTACATAGACAGACTATCTATTTCTATTAATACCAGTCGAGATAAACAGAAAACCAATAATTAATAATAATATGAAAGCAGATGTCACGAACCAAACGGTATGCTCCGATAACACTCCAGTCCTTTAATTCCCTTTTAAATTCATTTTTATAAACGTGTGGTTTCTCAATATCCCCAGGCGGAGGCTAGGGCCGAAACCACAATGACATTAGCCAAACTACAGAGAATAATAAAGCAAATGGGTAAATTCCATAATTTAAGACTTTATTTTAATCTTTGTCCCTCTTGTGTTGAAATTACTGGTCCTAGAGACAAAAATAAACACATAGATTGGAGGGTAGCAAGTACATGGATACTGTTGCTAATGTTGCCGCACGTTACCCTGGTTGTTGCCAGGGGAGGACAGGTGGAATGTTCGATCTGAATCCGCGCAGATTCAGTTGTGGTAGCGCAATCAGGGAACACACATCGTCCCAATCCCTTTTAAATTCAATAGGACTTGCTTGAGAATCTCTGAATAGTCACATTTAACGGGTGCTCTACTAGCTTCTACTCTATGCTTTTCGATTCTTAGCACTGATAGCATTACCCCCAGAGGCCTTTGGCAATCTGCGTAGCCGGGATGGCCCAATTTTAATTATTCAAAAAAGTTATAAAAAAATAAAATAAAAATAAACTATAGTATAATTAAGGGTTTAATAATGTGTTTAATAAACTGGAACTTCTGGAAGTGTGTAGTATAGATAGCCCTGGCCATCCATACACCATACTTAAGTTTGGGGTCTCGGCTTTATGCCCTAGGCCTAGGGCATTAAAGCTGATAGTACGTAGGCCTACGGTAGGGGACTAGTCTAGTTGCTAGTGTAGGCCTAGTAGAGTGTTACATTTCGTCTTCGTCTTATAATTAGTGGTGATAGTTTGTAGATGTCAGAGGAAGGACAAGACAACAAATGAGTTGCGACTGTATCCTTTTAATGTTCCATTCCAGATGTTGGTCAGTCTCTTTCTCTCCATATATATATAATATATATACCGGTACCAACTGTGAGTGTGCATCGCCCCCTCTCCCTATACACTGTCTAGACATAGCTTGGCCTTGGCCCTTATCCCATTATAAGGGTCACATCCACTATGGGACTCGACTGACCACTGACAAAGTGTATGGATAAATCGTAACCATCACACTACCCCCCTTCCCCTTCCCCGTCCCCCCATAATAACATTAACAGCATTATACAATATAGACATAGTTTACGTCCCCTTGGAAGCAAGGCCAGCGACGTGGGCTATATACAATATATCATGAGATATGTCCGCGGTACAATACCAAGATACTGACTGTAGTTATATTCTTTCTTTCTTTCTTACATAACAGACCCTCGATACAATGCGATCATAAATTTTGACAAACAAATAAATAAAACTGGTAGTCTATGGACAGAGTTTATGGGGCCCTTACTAGCCTCTTTTACTCCCCACAACGGCCCACAACTCAACTGCTGTCCGCGAGCACCCACGACACATGACCACCACGACGCATGAAACAGCACAGATGGCGCAGCCACAGAGGGATTTGAGCACGGGAAGTAACCCGTCCCTCAGCAGATAACATGCACACAACGGATTTATAATGCATTTAAATGATCCTTGGAATAAAAACAATAAATAAGATCGGGTTTGAAGAGAAATAATAGTTGTTAATTGAATAAAATACAAGATATTACCTTGGTAATACTGCGTGAGAAACACCGGCAGCACGACTCTCGGTAGTTCATGAGTTGTCGTAAAACCTTACAGAAAAATCAAGTTGGAAAGTAAGTTATTACAGCGAATAAAACTTAAAGTTATCCCTTTAGTACAAATAAGGCTGTCACAGAATATTTAATTGAGTCTAGCGAAAGAGCATACTTCGGATATGTCGCAAAATCCTAGTATCCCGATGTCAACTAGATTTCGATTGGCTGTCTGGTTTCGTCCAATCAAGTCAAGGGTTACTGACAAGCCACGTTTAGCCGATAGACAGGGGCGGTGTGAGGGACTCCGACTTGTTTGTTTTCACATTTCATGGCTTGCTAGATTTCGGACTTATCAGTTTCCCTTGTTCTTTTCGCTGTGAAGGACTCACTAATAACCATGGAGTCCTTTTGGGCAAAATCCATGCGCATTGCCTCAGTTGTTGCCGCATATTGGTAAGTTTATTACACTAATTTACAATAAGACTACTAGTTAGTCTGTCATCTATAGATTCTAACCCTAGCCCTGTTATACTTATAGGCCTAGACCCGGCCTAGACCTAGTAAAAAGGCTAAATAATAATAATAGTCATTAATGTAAGGCACGTTCGCTCTCATCACTCGTGGTATGACATTCGCAGGAATTCTATTGACATTGCAGCGAGGGTCTCAGTTCAACAGTTGGTTGAGTTGTACATGATGATGTTCAAGAAACAATCAAATCTATCAAACATGTTCATGCCCTGATTCAGACATCCTTAATTACATTTAAATCCCAGTAAACGGATCACGTTGTTATGTAAACGGTGTTCACCCTTAGACTAGTCTTATTTAGCCACATTTTAAAGAGGATGGGCCCGAACCTAGCTAAACTTCTTGCTCACTACTTCTAGGGGACGCTAAAACTAGTGAAAGTCACACATTAATCATTTATGTGACATATAGTTCCGTAATTAAACAGGGCTATGACTTTATATGTTAATAAAACAATTTAAAATAATTTGCTCACTACTTCTAGGGGACGCTAAAACTAGTGAAAGTCACATATTATGTGACATATAGTACGGTAATTAAATATGACTTTATAATGTTAACGACTACTACAAGCGAGGGGGGAGAGCTTTAATTTTAGCCTTTGGCAAAAATAGACTATAGCGCTATTAATAATATTATAATCTATTTTTGTCATTTTGGCAGAACGACTAAACCTACTGTTTATAGTCGTTCTGCTTGGCTGCCTTACATCCCACTGTGTCTGTCGCCCATGGTGTGAGTTTGACACTTCTAAATAGCCTACGGCTACGGTACGGTCCGTACGGTACATCATTTATTACCTATTAACACATGTATCTGAGGCGAAAAGAATTACTTCCAGCATATATATAGAAGACCGGTATGTATAGAAGATATAAAAATTAAATGTAGGGATATCGCGTACTGTGATAAATGATAGCTTAACCCTTTTAATTGCTGATACCTCAGATATAAATAGGCCAAAAAAAATATTGGTGTGTTTCCGATTTATCTGGCTGAAAACTAGGTAGGGGGGGGGGGGGTAACTTTTTTTCTTGGAAAAAAAATCAGGTATGGTAAAAATTGTTTTAGGTAGGGTAAGGTTTTTCTAGGTAGGGGGGTAAATCGGAAACACACCTATTATTTTTTTTGCCATATCAAGGGGCTAACAAATAATACTATGCCAATCATTTTTACATCAAGTTGCCACCCACTGTAGAGATCAAGTAGAATGATAATTATAATAAAGAACATTTCCCAGAAAAGGCCAATAAATTCCAGAAAATCATGTACGGAAATGCAAACATTTTTTAAATTAAATATTTCATCCATTCTACAGTGATGTGAATCAAAGAAAAGAGGAATTGAGAAAACTAGTTTTCCGTCGATTTAGCTGGGAACACAGCTTTAACATTTGGTTCTCTTTCTAGGTTCGTCTCTATTTCCTTAGTCTTTCTGAACAAGTATCTACTGAGCAGCGAAGATTTAAAGGTACGGTACCTTTTCATTTATATTTATCATAAACTAAACATGTTGTGAAAACTCATTTATCCCATTACGAAAAAATATTTCATGCAAATTTGATCACCTTACTATATGATATATTACATACAAACATAAATGCAAAATAATATGGAGACGAGTGATTGACAAAAAAAATCTTATGTATTTACAAGGAAAACTCAAGAAGGTTACATACGATATCAAATTCAAAGCATTAATTCACCCATATCAAATTGAGATATAAACAATCTCTAGCGATAGAAATAAGAAGTACATGATATCTACCCGTCCAATTTCTTTTGCTTAAATAACGATCTGTTGCCAGATTTACCATTGACCCTTGAGGTTATACATTATGATTATTTTTATTCATCTTCAGCTAGATGCTCCACTCTTCGTTACCTGGTACCAATGCGTCATTACTGTGTTACTCTGCGGCATCCTCGCCCTGGCCGCCAAACTCTTTCCTAATAGGGTGACTTTTCCTGAATTCAAGATAGATTTAGTGATAGCGCGGCAAGTAAGTATACGGGTTACATCTTTAGAAAATGGACAATCAGCAAATCTATACATTTAGTAAATTCTTCTAAATTACGCTGAAAAATGGTCAATACTAGGTATATCTGAACATAGTTGGTATTGACTTGATTCCAACAAACTGTTTGGTTGTGTTGAACTGAGATTTGAACCTGATTTTTGTCTTAATTTTGGGTCATTAGAGAGGATTCGTGAAGGTGAATTGTACATTTTCTGGCGATTTCACCCATACCTTTTGTTACTAGATGTCGTTTTAATTATATTTGATCATTTCTTTTGTCCCATTATTATTAAATACTAAAGGGTAAACCGAACAACAACATAATATAATTCATCGTAGGAATTAACAATTTGATGGACAATGAGGGTCCAAAACTTTAGCGTTACCTTTACCAAAACTTTAAGCGTTATCTTTACCACTTGATTGTCGTCACTATAACTGACATTTTTTCCCAATCATTTTCTGATACACTTGAGTTAATTTGGACATTCCCTTAGCTTGGTAGGGATATAGAAAACCAGATAGCCGGGATAGCTGCCACGATTATATTATTTCAAAGAGACTGTATTTATTCTGATTATTTGTACACTTTCATTTCAGGTATTACCTCTATCAGTTGTGTTTGTCATGATGATTTCATTCAACAACTTGTGTCTGAAGCACGTTGGTGTCGCTTTTTATTATGTTGGACGCTCCTTGACAACAGTCTTCAACGTGGTATGTTGTCTGTTTGATGACCTCTCAATCTCTCAAAACGGCCTTGGAGTCCATTCAGCTACCTCTATTGTAGTTCTATGGATCATTTGAGATATGTTTATTAACCACTATAAGTTCTTCCATCGGTCATTTGCCATTCTGGCATCACACCTTTAATTTCTGGGTTTCTCCTAAAAATAGGTTCATGGTCATCATCATCATGCCTTGACATAGTGTCATTTACACATTACCATTTTGAAAAATACCATTAGGAATAAAAGGCAAATTTTTAATCAAATCTTTGTCCTTATTTCAGATATTTACCTACATAATCCTCAAACAAACGACTTCAGTTCAGTCCATAGGCTGTTGTGCTATTATTATTGTGGGTTTTTTCCTCGGGGTGGACCAGGAAGGAGTCTCAGGTAAGTTTATAATATATCCCAATTTTAAAGTCTATCATTCACATTTAAATGCATCAATAGATCTCACTAGACACAACATATAACACTGACTTAAGAATTCACTTACTGTCCAGTCGGAATTGGATGGTCAAGGTTGATAAATACATGAAAGAAGTTAAGTTACAGAAAACGTGTGAAGCTTTAATGGTAGTGCGAAACATTAAGCTTTGTGAGGTGAAGTCAGAAAATTGAAAAAAAAAAAAATATATATAAAACCGGGGTTTCAATAGCAAGCTCTAAGAATATGAAATGAATATTCCTAAGCTACAAGAGAATGCAACCGTGTTTTAGAGTTGTATGAGCCAAGAAGACAGGAAATTGAATAAAGAAGAATTCGTTTTTTTAAGAAAATAAATTATGTTTACCTCCTTTTGGAATTAGGGTAGAGTAAGGTGTTATGTCGAGATGTGTTCTCGCATAGCCCATCGAGGGCGCCACAGGTAACCCAGAGCTCACTAACCTGGGGAGAGAGATTTGAATGAAGAGTTAAGTTAATATCTTGCACTTCGTTGGTGGCTAATTTACTGAAAGCCCACTGGAAGACCTACATGTAGAAGTGGTATACCCTATTCTGTACATAGAATAGAATAGAATAGAACATCTTCTATTTGTCCAATACTGGTAATACACAATGATTTAAAGACAAATGGGTCGACATACTTATGCACCGAATAAAAAATCCAGTGTATATCTTCCAGCTGTTACCCTGTTTCTCTCAATCAGAATTAAACATCAATATATACCCAGTTGACATGCCATATGTGTTATTATGTTATTATGTTTTCAGTGACCAGACAGTGTACCCAATGACCCTATAGCTACACAGCTGTGTAGCTATAGGGTCGTTGGTGTACCCAGACAATAGACGTATAATTACCAACAACTTAAATCAATAGATGTGCCATCAACAGCATTAACTCGTGGTTAATCTTTTCCCACATGATCGAGTCACAGTAGCCAACAACTTAATGAAATATTTGTCTAATAATTTTAATTACCTTTACTAGTAATGATAACAAATTAAAGCAAATAACGACTCAAACATTTCATAATAGGTTCGCCGCACAGTCGAGAGCATCACTCGTATCGACGGGGAGTCAAAAGATAACATTACCATATGATATGTTTGTTTTCACTATAATTATGTATAAATCAACGGATCTCGGATGACATTGGGTCCACAGAGTATCTGAGTTTCCGGATATCAAACTATTTCGGTCTCCCTAAAATCATTACTATCTCTTATATGGCATCTAAAGGCAGTTCATTCCACGACTGACCCGATTTTGCTAGAGTTGATTTAGAATTAGTACCTTTCCTCCATTCTTCTACCCAAGTTTCCCCTAATATTCATATTCAAATTCATCAGTTTTGAATAGAAGGAACAAAACCCCCATGTTCCGTAGATATCTAAGAGGCAGAATTTCCGCACTGCAATGGACATCTAAGTTTCTAGTACTCCTAGTTATAAGTAGGGCCCATAGTGATCAATTCTGGAGTTTCTGTAATCTAATATGCATACTCTGTGGACCCAAATTAGTACAAACAATTCCATTTACAAGTATTGGCAATGCAAATGTTTCATATAGTTTTATATAATTTTTTCTCCCCAGAATGGATAAAACCACCTAGGGTGGAAGATTTTAAATCTGTTTAATATAGTTGTTCAGCAAGGTCAGACACAACGAACGGCAAAATCTTTCTAATTTTCCTCACTTCAAGATGGAAGTATGGGATAAAACGACGCGTAAAGCAATCAATCCCCCCCCCCCCACACACACACACGCACAGACATACTTGTGTTAAGTTTTAAAACGAGAAGGACGACGATGGTTGCTATTAAAATGTCCCTGTTTTTCATTTTTCCAATACAATGCTTACTTTCTTAAAAGGCAATTTCATCGTGAACTCAAAAGTGGAATCATTTAAAACATAAAAGTCTAGTGCACAACTCTACTGCACTGTTTAATTAGATAGTGGTTCTTGGCTTATACAGCCTTCTCCTAGTGAGGACGATTAATCGATATATATATATGGCATATTGGAGCCATATTCCTGGACCTTAGTAGTATATGGAATCAGTACTTTAATACTGGAACCAACTCGCCTCCCAGATTCTGGATTCCTGGTCTCTCCTATCACACATACACACACACTCGTTTAACAATATTTTTAATTGCTTTCAGGAACACTCTCGGTTGTTGGGGTCATTTTTGGAGTACTGGCCAGCGCCTCGGTTGCCCTCTACGCCATCTTTACCAAGAAAGTCCTCCCAGCTGTGGACCAGAACATCTGGCGCCTCGCCTTATACAACAACGTCAACGCCTGCATCTTGTTCATACCTCTCATGGTGCTATCAGGAGAAGTGAGCGAGGTAATCCACTTCAAAATGATCTCCAGCTTCTATTTCTGGACCATGATGACTCTGAGCGGTGTCTTTGGCTTCGCCATCGGCTACGTAACCGGTCTGCAAATCCAGGTGACATCGCCGCTCACACACAACATCTCAGGCACTGCAAAAGCCTGTGCACAGACTGTCCTCGCCACGTTCTGTTACGGCGAGGTTAAGACCACCATGTGGTGGGTCAGTAACGTTGTTGTGCTCTTCGGTTCAGGCGCCTATACGCAGGTGAAGCGCAGTGAAATGAAACAAAAGCACGAGGAGGAGCTGAAGTCCAAGGCTGCAGGTCAGGCTGAGGACGGCACAGCTCCGACGGAGACCAAAGCTTGACGGCTTGGGTACAGCCGGGACAATAAGTTTCACTGAATCTTATATTAGGGAGGTTCCGTAAGTAAAACCTATCTCAATTACGTAACCGTATCCGTATCTTTTGGGGGGAATTAAATCGCATTTTTATATATGAAAAATTAATTGTGAGATGAAAGGTTATGCTTGATATCTTATGCTACGTTTTTCCCGCCATGTTTTGCTGAACCTCTTTCTTCCTTTTAACATATGTTTGCATATCAGAGATACGGATACGTTTACGTTTACGGATAGGTTAGACGTGCTGAACCTCCCTATTAGTTACCGAAGGAATGTGTATACTTTCTCACTATGCAGTTCACATTAATTCACTCGAGGGAGGTTTGCTGTAGTTTTCTAATAACTAAAGGGAGGTCGTTTTGCTACATAGCAAAACATACATATATATTTGACAAATCTACTAATTTACACAATTAATTAGAATTCATCTACTAATATCAATACACTAACATGGCGAATTCTAGGTTAATGCTGGTTTTATGTATCTCGTCTGGATGTTGTAAAAAATAACATGATACTTTGTCATTTATTAACCAATTCTGCTTTACTGTTTCTTCGGAAACCTGCCTGTATGATTATAAGGGAAACAATGAGTAACTTAATCCAAATCTGGTGAATAACTGAAAACTCCTTCAATTTCTACGTTAGAACTTGGAACCCCAGTAACTAAAACTTCATAACAAAAATGCTTAGTAAAATCGATAACTTCCCTACGACAATTGATCCATCGTAAGGAGTGCGTGAAACTTGGATGGGTTTAATGAAAACTCTAAGAGAACCATGATTGACTGCTAAGGTCCCAATTAAGTCAGTAGTACCCTTCGGTTCCGGCTGTACATACAATTTACAAAGTGATTAGGGCATCATGGCTAGTGAAAAGTCAGTAGCGATTGCCCTGGCATACAATTATTATTTAAAACTATGGTGTGCAAAGAACCATTTGCAGCTAAGACAGAGGTCTTTGAAAGATCAAAAAATGATTAATTACTGAGGAAATTTAGTCAGCTGTCCCTTCTACATGATTATATTTATAACTGACAGATATAGATCATATATATTATGCATATGACAGAGGCTCTGGGAGCCTTTATAATTGGCATTAATCCATAACTGTATTTAGATATTTGTTGTGAATGACCAGGAAGTGGAGGCTAGCGGCTTCTAGTGAAAGTGCTTTAGTTTACAATGGTATTAATCTATTTCTTAACTATGTCATTTAATTGTAAATGATGTTCCTGAAATCCGAATCTCTTGTATAATTTCTCTATCTCTAAATTTGATCGGGGGGAAATTGTGTTGTCTTCCACTGAATGTTCTTAATTATTTTATTTGCTTGAAGACGTCACAGTCTGCGTGTCACATTCATGCACTTCACATTCCTGAGGTGACTCTTAGAAATGTATGGGAATGGAACACTGAAATACTGAAAATATTACATCGTTTTATGTGGTCTGTCTATGTGTGTATAAAATGTGTTATGAAATTCTTGGTTCACATTCACAAAGTTTGTACACTCTATTTGAGACCTACCTAGAGTAAACATCAAAGCGACCCAATGATAACCCTACGGCAAGCCGCTCCAAGTAGATCTCAAATAGGGTGTAGTTAACAAAATGGATATTAGGCCGTTTGGATGCCCAGTGTGACGCGTAATTTACGAATCTGGTACTAAAGTCATATCATTCCATTTTATTATAACTCAAGGGTTTTTAACCTAGTCAAGTTACACCGTTCACACTACCATCTTATAATCTATGTGTAGGCATTGATTTCTCTAAAATAGTCAAATTTTGAAAGAAGAATTGTTTTGAGAGCGAGTTGAAATTATGTAGTTTCTGTCAAGTATGACACCAAAATATACCATTCTCATTATTTGAATCTCCTGTCGTATGATATATCTATTACCATTCATTCTGTACTATTTCTATGTATCAAACCTTAGTTCAAGGTTCATCACTCTACTTACCTGGGGAATGTCCTCTCATGTTGTCCCATTGCTGTTCCTAGATACTTCAATTCTGAACAATAGGGCATTTGCATGTACGCTATCTTGAACCATAAGTCGCCTGGGCGCATGGGATTGTATGTCATAATGACATATATATGTCAAATTTCTTTGATTTTTTTTTGTATTCTTATTCTATTCAATTTCCTACCATCTCGGCTGCTACAGTCTAAAACAAACATACGGCAAACAACAGTAACAATTATAAATAGTTCTTCTCAGACCCATTTCTCTTACAATAGCCACACATACCTCAGTGTTACTCTGTTGCGTCATATAATATTCTTATCCACATATTACATTTTCGGGATCACCTCCCTTGATCTTCAGGTTCATTTCTACTAATTTAAACCTGTATTGCATTTGTAGTATGAAAATTTTAAATACAAAGTCGTTTTTATATATAAAAAAAAGTTTTTGTTGATATAATTCTTAGTCTTTATATCATAGTGTAGTGTCTGAACACTAACTCAGGTTCTTGGTCCTTGCCAGCAACTATCCTTTATTACAACACACCAAACACAGCTCAAGAGGCCAGACTACAGAGGCAGTCTGAAGCCTGTCTACTCCTTGCCACAGAGGGCCAGTACATGAAACATACACAATACACATAGGAATGTCACAAGTATAGCATACAGGTTAACACAGAGTAGATACACAACATGACTGTACAATACAGTAGTAATCACTAATATAAGCTGCTGTGCATAAGAAGGACATCTGTTGGTCCATATAGGAGTATACATAAAGCACTGTACTGCAAACCCCTGGTGGAATAGACTGTAACTCATACTCAATGTAGCAGTAAAGAGTACCTGTGATACCCACAGTACTACAATAGTAACATTTAAGAAAACCTTAAATGTTCAGCGTGGACTATTCACCAGCACCCCTGTGTAAATAACCCATGTGTCATACATAATATGCTAATCGTAATCGTTCATCTTTCCCATTATACCCTTGGCTCTAATGTATCTTTAACTTTAAGGTTCTTCACCATGTGATATGTATGGAATATCTCCGAGGTAGGGTTCCTAGTGTAGAGTGTATTTGAGGTATACGATCTAGAGTCTAGGTCTTGGTATAGCCTAGATCTAGGAAAAAAAGAGCAGCAATTTTGTCCTGTTTAGACATGACTTAAAATGAGCAGAAACATGATAACAGAAACAGAAACAGAAACATGACCAATAGGATATATTATTACATAATAGACCGTAGGGGTCGTCTTGGTCATCCAGTGAGAGGCTTCATTAATATTCATTGCCTTTACCGTTATACTCTTGTCATAATCTTACGTAATACCTTTTTTCTTTTTCTTTTTTTTTAATACAAAATGAGGGCTAATGTAGACCTGACATGATATTCAATAGCGAAAATATTCTTGCCATCTTCGATAAAATATTGCAACATATTAGTGAATCAGAATCGATTCTAAACGCATACATTTGTAAAAGCCACATGCGCATTGGTACATGCAAATGCCCTATTAAGTATTCCTCTTGATAATTACTAGGTTTACTAATGGTGAGAGGAGGAGGTTCTGCTCAGACACATCGTATCTAATGTTTGATTGTTAGCTTTCATATTAAAGATGTTTCCATGCCCTCACATCCACCTGTTTTCCTTACCGTCTATTACATCAACTTGAGAATTTTTCACATTTGCTTTATTGTTATGTTCAGCTATATTCCAACTGAATGGTCATATACAGTCCTAGTGTACGTGATTGAATGTGACACAAGTAACTTTTAGTGTCCGCTCATTATTCTGTGATAAATGATTTATACGAGATTTGCATAGCATCGTGTTAACGTGATTGCTATGTCCGTGTTGGGAAACCTTTTCATTATTATAATATAATCATGGGTGGTTATCTCTGTAATGAGTGGTCCTGTTATGTTTTTACAGTGTCTAATTAGACTCGAGGTGTTAGGTGTGAGACGATGCCTTGTAAGTGGGTCGTCTTTTGTTAATATGACATTCACGAGTGTGGGTTAAAATGATTAAAATGACACGTGTGGTCACTAAGCATATATCTTGTCTGATTCATATGTTCTAATTTTAGTTTACAGTGGAACCTCTGTATTGAGACCACCCTTGGGACTGAGAGAAACTGGTCTTAATAGCGAGGTGGTCTCATTGGGGGGGGGGGGGGCTAATCCAATAAGAGAAAAGCAATTCGGGACTGAGAGAAACTGGTCTTAATTAATTGGTGGTCTCTACAGAGAGGTGGTCTTTATGTGAGGTTCCACTGTACATTTAATTAATTGACCAGAGAGGATGGAATACTTGATACTTGAGACTCTGTCATGGTTTTGAGTATGAAAGGTGTGAGAATAAGTTGTACGATTTGAGTAAACTAAAGGAATATCACTGTACTGGGGTATTGAAAACAATAAAGAAGGAAATGACAAACACAGTTGTTCGGTGAGTGAAGCATTTAAGTTGCGCAGGATCACAACCGAGGGTAGACTAGTTTTGATTACCAACAAATATATATTAAAATCTACCATCACGACATATTAGTCTCTACTGCCCCGACTAAGGAACCTAAGACAATCAGTGAATGGGGAATACTAGACTAGGGCTCTACAATCAACACTTTTTTTGTTTTTCTTTTCAGGTCAATAAACATATTTAAAGATTGTTATTTATAATTAAAAAGACGCAATATCCCTCAGGGAAGTTTTCATGCGGTGCCTATTTCACATACTAACTATTAATATCAAGACTACGAAGACTTCATTCCGTCTCTATTCTACTTCAAACTAAATAAAAAGTACTACTCATAGAACCAGATACAAACCAAAATTAAATAACAATTACTAATAAAACATGAGCCATATTAAGGCAATTTTTTCTTGAGTACGTAATAAATTCTCTTTACCAACCGGTCTTTACATACAATAGTTCATTACTTATCCTTGTTGCCTATTTCATTTATACAATGATGAGAGAAAAAAAAACAGAAGTTTTTCCCTTCAACCCTATTTGTTCAAAATGTCAGTGTCAGTGTCTTGGGCTAGTCTAAACCGAGGGCTATGCTATAAGTCACTCTAATTATTTGGAAATAGTAACGCTGGTGTAAATGATGACGCAATATGTGTGTAGAAGTCCTCCAGGGCGGCTGCTCCATGTGTCGACTATTTCTCATTGTGAAAAATTGCACCAGGTGGCGCCACGCTCACTACCATTCCCCGGCACTATTTCATCCATAGCGTCCTCACCACTCAATGCAAAATAAATGCGTTTTGCCACAAAAAGGTGGGTTAAAATGCCTTGAGAATTCGCGGAACAGGGGTACTTTCCAAATGCTGGAACAACAATGTGTACACATTTGACCCCTTAGTGTGTGTGTGTTGGGGGGGGGGGGGGGAATGGGGGTCTTTACAAAACCAGCTTAAGCAGAAATTGCCATACCCTTTAATCAGGAAAAGATGATATTAATGATAAATAGAGAGAATGGAACTCGATGTCGGTAATTGACAGAAATATTGGCCGAGATCCTCTAGGGTCCCGATCGAGTTTGATAAATCTTCGATTTGCAAAGAAAATTGTAAGATGTGTTTTCATTGTATCTGGTTCTGATTCACCTAAAAAAACCTAAAAGATAAATGAATTACAAATTCCAACTCGTATCTTATGTGTCCACTACGAATACATTATCGCCCCTCCCATGAAAATGTATGAGGGCGTTGTGAAGTTGTGTAGGCCTAATGGTATTCTGAGATATGAATAATTTAAGGTGTACCGGTATTTTGAATTAGCCCCATTCATATTCACATTAGTTTTAAACCGGTACAAAACTTCTCTATCTGCATGAAGATATCTCTTAATTGGTCCTTTACTTGTTCATGTAGCTTTCTAGATCTGATTTTCTATAAATTCTAACAGATCTGATTAATTCTTCGTAAATCAGATTCGATATTTAACCGATTAATGCGAGCCTATATTATATGGGCTCAAACAATTCCATCCGCACCTTATCATTGAAATCTAATCATGCATCAGACAACATAGAACAATACGAATATAATGTGACTTGCCTTTTTCTAAAAATGTTACAATAAGTTTTGAATGATTGATGTACAGTCCAGGGTTCATCGCCACAGCAGTGATACCGATCTCCATACTCCCTGCTGCTCTGACCGAACCAATGTATATAAATTAATTTTCACTTCACCACAAATTGCTCAGGTTTCAGAGAATAGGGCTCTAGAAGCTAAACTGTACATGGGTTTTTTGTAATTTTGATGTGTGTCTGTGAGGGCTTAGATTGCCTGGACTATACATTGTTGGATGCCTCACTGATGCCACACATAGTTGTGGTTAGGCCGGTCCTTCCATTCGGTCATGTTGATAACCCTTGCTTATCAAAAGCCCGATCCAGGTCCTGAATTTGGCGTTAGGTCCTACACTGTGTAGCCTTTGTAGCTCTTTGTCGTTTGATCTAAGGGACTGCATGCGGGTATTGGCCCGTCGATCCCTACATAACTCCTAATATAAACATAATTAAACAACTTCAATTCGTGCGTTTTAGTAGTTTTTATTGACAAGAATGAGTTTATATCAGTGTCAAGAATTCATCATTCACCGTTGGTATTTTCACAGGAATATAGAAATGTCTTGACATTTTACCCCAATTTAGTTGAAGGTTAATATTGAATGTCATAATTGTTAAGAATAGTTGATACATCATTCGAATTTACATTATACCGTGATATTTACCTTATCATCTTTGAAGAAGGGCATACTATAGAAATCTTCCTGTCAATAACAGGTTATAATTAGACGCCCTTTTGGAAATAGTTTCTTTTTAAAACAATGCATCTATCAGCATGATGATTTGAGGGCAGCGGTGTTGACCAACAACTATAGAAAGGAAACTTCGGGGTTGATTTAACTCATTGGCTCAAAAACACATACTTTCTGCGAACAATTACGAACAGTAAGTTCTCAACATGGCATATCTCATCCACTCCAATATCCCTTGAGAGATGACGGCAAAGTAAAATGGCAATCCATAGGATTATCCAATTCATCTTTTTCACCCACCACGTCTCTTTGGTGTGAATAGACTGCATCGTTTTGTTGGGTCCGGACCGTTCATGTACAAACAAACACAGTGCTGAATAAAAATGACAAGCAAAATAACAAGGCCAAGCACAACAAACTGTATTCTTATTCATTTGTTCATGTCAGAGGGTATTTTATACTTCATAATCCAAATAAACAAAGGGAAAGGCTGATCATCGTAAACACCTACTTCCACAATGCGAGAGAAATATATCTGGAAGGTTTTCATGGAAACTTGGAATGTAAATTGGACCATTTGGGATTGGAATCGGTTAGTATTACATTATTCGCATGAATCTTTCATAGGAAACTCGTCGAAAACATTAGAGTCGTGTAGTAATTAATCTTAAGATATGGAAAAAAAGTATATAATCTATACAATGGTGGAATCAAATAGTATATGTACACGGGTCTAGGAATAGGATTTAATTATATATATTGTTATTTGAAGTAACATAAACATACAGTTTGTAACATATTTTCAACCAGCAATGTTGACATTTGAAAAGTTTTAAGGTAAAACATCTTAAGTCGTATGAATGAATATTTGGTGATGTAATCATGTGGTGACATGTGAATATTATATATATTATTATTTTAGTATTATCGGCATGAATGTCAACGTACAGTGGTATGTAATAATTGCTTTACAAGGCATATGTAATATGTATGAGACAGATTGAGTTAGATATACCTCTTTAATAATTAATATTCCAACAAGTACTTGCTAGAAAAGGATTCCTTTCTAGATGAGTCAAGACCATAATACCGGCTGCTTATCTAGATTGTTCAATCATGTTTAAATCGTTTTATTATAATTCTCATAAAAAATGTTTACTCCGAGTAAATTTATAATTTCTTAACCTGAGGGGGTTCGTAAATGTTGTTTATATTTAGGCTACTACTTCTTTATTTTGCACAAAAATAGGGGTACATGAAAGAAAACATGCAAAATATAAATCTATTAATATATTGGCATGCATCAACTCCAGTTCTTAAATTAGGTTGTATTCCGAAGAAACAAAGTGGTGTTTAAAATTCGCCCTCTGCGCATCTATGTCCGCATGTTTCTTTATTAAAGATAGTTTTCATGATACCAGGCAATAATATTCCATTATGTCATGATAATACAATACAATGAGACAATACTCATATTAGAAAAATAGATACCAATAGTGTTTCACTGTAATTGTGCGTACAATATCATCAACATAATTATGTACACATGATCACGGTGCAGTGCTGTACTCAATGCTTAATATATCAGTGTTTGGTGCATAGTTCGCTCTAATGATAATCTTCTAATAAGAAGTCAAATGAACAACAAAACGTCTATGGTTCAGATGCGACTCTGAGTTTCAGACGTGAATCTGCCTCAGTGGCAGATTCTGAGATTTTGCATGTTACTGCACTTTAGATATATCACTTCTAACTTATGGTAACACCAACAAAGCTAATCCCATTACCTTTAAAGTATTCAAATATCTATTATAACAGGGTAACTGATCAACTTAATTACTTCTGCTTTCCATAGGATCAAATCGCACCACAATATGCTTAACTGCCATGGAAGGGCAAATACAGTGACTTGCAATCCTTTCTAAAGGGATGTGTGCATCAGTTATTATCAGTCAACAATCCTAAACAACAGAAATTAGAAGGTGTCATCCATTAGCTACCAGTCTTTCCCAATACAGCAAAGGCTGGCCACTTAGAAACCTTAAATGAGAAATGTGTTGCCTTGTCAGAATTCTTAGTTTGATATGGATCATTCCCTTGTCGGCCTGATATTAAACTTGCATCTTAGTCTGTTCCAATATTATCTGCTATAAATGTCTTTAAAAATAGTGTGTATACACCAATTTTATTTCATCAAATATCGTTGGATGTCCTTCTTTTTATAAATCTTGCTTATGGGATCTTTCTAAATTAGTATCGGAAAGACCTATCAGAAGTCCCATTGTTAAATCTTGAATCAAGATCCGGTGTTAGGACAAAAATATTTCAAAGCTAATTTCAGAAATTGCTCTACCATAAGTTACTTTCTTATCTTCGTATAGTTCTCCTACATGTATGATCTATCGGAATTAAACTGTGTCTTATTGTGACTGTATATTAACGTTAATAACATAGATCTGATATTTTAAGTAGTCAAAATAACATCACTTCTTATAAGGTTGGTAAATCTAGTAATCTAAGGCATTTCCAGCCTGTATTCACAACACAAGAGACTGAATTGGGAATCACTAACTATCATAAAGAAATGGCAAAATGACTGACTGCAACAGGAGAAAGATAGGATAATTATAGGTATAAACCTTTTACTTTGCTCCCCAAACTTGGTGAATTAGGAATGCCCAAAACAAAGACTGATAATGCTAGACTCCCTTATCATCTAGGCTCTAGAATACTCTTGTTGTACCATTAACACCCATGTCCATTGCAGCACCACGAATTTACAGCTCATGCTCAAGTGTCCTACTTGTGATCTACTTGTTCTCCATCGGCATCAAAATAGGTTAAAAAGTTCTCTTGCAACCAGATATAACCCCAGTCTACTTGTTCCATGGCTCTATCCCTACAGATTTTAACAGGGGAAACCTCTGATTTCCAAACAGGACTCACTATGATGAGAAAGACAACCTTCTATGGCGAAATTGATTCTCAATTGATAAGGAGTCCTGACGGAGAGATGTGAGGCAAAGCACTGGAAGGACTTAGGGTTGTCTGACTGGGTTAGGGAATGTGTATGTATAATATATGTTGTTTTCTCCAACAGATTCTCTTTGGAACGGAGATTTGATACCTCTTGATCATGTAATAAATATATAGATATGATAAGTAAGAAAATATTAAGTTTCATGCAAATGTTGCATCCATGGCATTGCAAATAACACAGAGGAATTCAGTTTCCCGCTGTCAGTCTAGTTACTACCAACGATATAAAGATGTTGACATAGATTGATCCACCTTGACAATAATCATAAAGTTCATACCTTGGAACATGCACCGATATAATATAGTTTGGGTAAATATTAAAGTTTGAAAGGGGGCAATAGATATATGGGTTAATCATAATCATATATTGTCCCTGTAAGTCTGACATAACGTTCTCCGTATACCAGTCTGAAAGGACAAAATGCACAGGCTCTTAAAATTATGTTTAGGTCTTGGTATCAGAGTTATGTCTTATCTTTACTAGATCAGTTTTAAAGTATAGATATATTTGAAAAGTCTTAGAAATATATTTCACATTTTAGGCGAAAGTGATTGGAATGTTTTGTCTGTATTTCAACTAAACGTGTACGATTTTACCGCTGGAAATGGGCACAATTCACCTAGAGTGATGGAACACTTTTGTGCAGTGATGGGCTTCTGAGTTATTTCTATAGACAACCTGTGCATCAAGCCTTCCACATTAAGAGAATATTTTGTATTAATTCAACAAATTTGTTTATGATATTGGTCTCAACAATACATTCGTGATTAGGCACACTTGTTTCTGAGATAGCTCTGATGATAAAGGTAATATAATATAGTATAAGTTCATATATACATTTATACGGTTTAATAGTGATCATAGGAGTTCCTGCTATAAGAGGATCTCTCATAGGGTGAAAGATCATAGGATTCACGATCTAAAGAAGACCTATCATAGGTCTGGTCGTATGTATCGCTATACTTGTCACTGTAGTTGTTATCATATCTATAATCATACTCTTCATACCTGTCATAATCATCATAGTTATCATATCTGCTATCATATTTACTAGCGGAACTTCCTCGTCTACTGCTTGTACTACCCTTAAAGCTATCCCTTGAAACTGCATCATATTTGCTTGACGGCGAATCGTCGTACTTGGAGTCGTAGCTGACTCCGTCGCTGTAACGTCGCCCATTTCTGTGCGCTGTGTCAGTGTATTTTCCGCTGCTTCTGGTGTCGTCGTACTTGTCATAATCACTGGGTTTGCTATCTTTGGGGTCATCATACCGACCGTATTGGTCGTATCGATCTTTGGTCGCTTTGCTGCTTGAAATGCTACTGCTAACTGTGCTAGATTTGGTGCCCGTAGAGCCTTGGTGTTCAGCCTTGTAATCCATCTGGTCAAGACAATCCCTCTTCTGCTCCGTCCTGTCTGACCTGCGATGACGTCGCTTATGGGAGCTGCCGCTTCTATCACGACTCCCACGACTTCTATCGCTCTTGTCGCTCTTTCCGTCCAGGTCGCGTGCAAGATCGCGTTCTCTCATGACGTCTCGTGTGACGTCGCGACTGCGCGAGCTCTCGCGAGGCTGCACGACGCCAGTGGCCAAACTGTCGTGTTCACTGGCTATGACCTGTTGGGTGGTGGCGATTGTGCCACTGCTGCCCACACTGCCCCTTTGTTGGTGGTCAAGGATGAGGGCAGGGTCTATGATCTGACCGTCAATATCATGCCCTCTGGCGGTTGCTCCAGGGGCAGGTAGATCGTGGAGGGCAGCCTGCGAACCGGTCAGCTCATGGAGGTTGGTTTTAGAGCCCATCTTGTCGATGGATTGCTGGTAGCTGAAGACTTGTTTTTCCAAAGCGTAATTCTCTGCTTGAAGCGCCATTATTTCACGCCTGAAAATTAAAAAAAAGTATACTGATATTAATGGTCCTGTTAATCATGTGATTTCATATATAATTATGTTCCTGTTAATCATATCAAAAGCCACCTTCAAACATCTCTAGAAAGAGCAATCTTTGATTGTGACATATTTGATAAGCTGTGCCATGAACCATATATTATTAGACCTATAAGTAGGCTATACTAGGCTATATAGGCCTAATCATCAACATTCAACTGCATCATTTTAATAATGGTTAGTTGCATTTCCAATGGTCTGTCAGAGATACTTATCAAGTCTCACATAGAACCTAATAGTAACTTAGGCCTACCAGTACCAATTCTCACCATTCCAATTCAAACAAAATCTCTCCGGTTTTATTATATTTTTTTATTATAGCATCACAACATCGAAAAGGGACGATACCACACATTCCCCATTTAAAATGCATTCATACGTAATTATACGCATGTTGATCTATAGTGCCAGGTTGACTGCAATCCTACTTTTCAAAGCATCACGCTTTCTTGACTGCATACACGAGAACATAATTTTGTATTAATGGCCTCGTGCCGCTATCAAATACGATAGTTTACATTTCAGTAACGATCCTTCTTTATTAATTGCTGAGCAGCTAGCTGACAGCTTCTCAGCGCATCACGCCGCTCAAACTGGAGACTTCTTAGTGGGTGATAATCAAGTATCAGCCTCTTCCAGGGAGAGTGCTGTGGTCTAATTGACAATGAGGTTTTTGCGCTGTGTCACTAAGAAACCTTATATGTGACGCTGTGAAAGCGTTCAGTAACTCTTAGCATTAGACACATAGGCCTAAGGGTCAAGGTTTCACAAAATGTACAATTCGCCTTCACAAATCCTTCCAGGTAAACCCAAATTCAAGACGAAAATGAAGCATAAAATACAATCAAACATAACTGAAATGATTTTTTAAATCAAAGCAATAACACATACGCATACACGGATAATTATATATATCCCTTCTCATAATTTACTAAATGTCAAGAGCTACCAATTGTACATTTTCTGAGGCCCTGAGTCATAAAGCAATAACCACATTTTACCATTATATATATCCTTTACATATATTTTTAATGTCTGTATTGACAAGTCACTAAATACGTTAGGAATAAGTAGGACGCCATTGATATACATGTACACCATCCACATTCCTTCACAGGGACATCGTAATGGTTATTGCTCATCATGGAAATCATTATCTGCATTAACATTTTTTTTAAAGAAATTTTATTGAGCTGATTTCAATGTTAGGTACATTAATAATCTCACAGAACATGAATTTACATTTATATTTAGGCACTTATTTTCAGTTGTACTTCTGTGGAACCCCTTGATATGCCCTTGTCAACGCTTAATGCAGGTGTCTTTCAGTGTATACGGATCTGAATAAGCAATAATCTTATTCTAGTAATCGACAGTTTATCAGGGCCTAGGTGGACGCTTTTATTCCAAGACAATCAACTTGTTATTGAATTACTTATTCTATAGGACTGAGGTGGTGAGTATAGTATATAGCATGCATGCAAGTATATAATAAAGATAATAGATTGGTAGAATGTTTCGAGGCGACTACTGAGTACAATGAGAACAAGCATAAACAGACGGAAATTAGACAACGGAAGTGATTCGATTTGTTATGGTTTGTGTACCATTTATGGCACGTCTACCACATATAGAATCTTAAAGATGTACACGATTTGTACAATAAATTTGTTAAAATCAAATGATTTGATTTTAAAAATATTTTATTCAGGACAAGTAGACATTTTCATACATCAAGCATATGTATTAAAATGGTATTTAAATTAATTCGGTTACAACAATTAACAACAAAGTAAAATGTTCGTTTTGTAAATCATATGACATGCTTAAAATGAAATAGCAGACCAGTGTATTGTACCTTTATAACATTTGTATGTCGGTATATATTTGGAGTGCTGTAATAAAAATAACCCACCACCTGCGCCGTGCACTCACACGTAAACCATTATGTATCATATATCTATGACAAAAAACTCAACATTGTTACCAGACTAATTGTTTGTCCAGAGGATATCGTTATAAATAGGCTCTTATGTCAAGGGGATAAATAAAATAAATAAATAAATAAATAGTGCATTATTTCAGAAAGATCGTATTAAAATGAAATACGATGGGAGGCACTCTACACTAGACCACAATAGGGATGTCTGGAGTGAAATATTGGTACCAGTAGGTTATCAAATTGGAAACGATTGATACACAGATATTGTCTGGAGCACTAGTTCTACAGTGTCACCCAAACATGACAGAAGAGGGCAATAATAACACCACCCAGAAGCAATACAAATCAACCTTGCGTAGGACCTTTCATTTCGAGGCCAGCAAATTAGTAACCTCTTTGTCGATGTGAAATTAATGGATCAATTTCAGCCGTGAAATGAACGCCTCTCTTCCAGGGGCAATTATTAGTCTTTCACAACATCCGATCTGTTAGCTGTTGGAAAACCTTCCACTGCGAAATTTGATAAAATATTTATTTCCTTGACATGTGATGAGGCTTCGCTTGGACTGTGAAATCTGATTCATAACTGCAAGGACATTGAATCCTCATGACAGATTCACCATTAACCATTCTGAACGATATTAATAATAAACCTTGTTTGAAAACACTTTTATTTGATACAAAAGTACAGATCTTGTCAGAAGACACTCATTAAAAATGTTCAATATCACAAACTTTAAAGGACAATTATATTGTGATGGTAAAGCTCACTGATTCTTGCGGGCTCATGACACCCTTCAGAATATTGATGGCTCGAACAGCCTTCGTAGATAATAGGTGCCAGTTTGTACCACTGGCATATAGATAGCTTTTTGCATACCGGATAGTGTAGCATATATCCACTCACGTATAGACACAATCCGTCGCCTCTACCACAGTTTACTATATAGCAATAGCTACCCACAGAGTCTATGAAGCGATGCAGCAAAGCTCCAATTATACAGGCACACTTCCCATATTTTCGCCGCCACCATGATAAAGGTGCTTCGTTTATGAGAGTGGTTCGTTCTACTATTAGGTCCGAGGCCGTAGTCAATTCCAATTAGATTTTTTCCCCAGTCAGTAAGATATTTATCGGAAGCGTGAACAACATATTTATGCTAAACAGAACTTTATGTGTTCCATATAATCTAAACGGGAGTCTTCATTTGATGTGTCTATTCTGACTATTTGTTCATGTTTTATATATCAATTTTATTATGATATGCATTGGATCTATCTGGTTTAATTGTAATTGTAAGTGTTTAACCACTAGTGATTTAATGGGAAGGTGTTCAGGACAACCGATGTCTTATTTACCACCGACATTCATGTATGGCCTTAAAATGTGTCTGTTTTAGATCATTAAAGGTAGGCCTATACATATAACAGTTAACAAACTCGTTTGTTTCTGTCGCACTTGTTGCTGCGTAACTCTTGTGATATTCACGCTCCCTTTTACCTTCAAGTGGTAACATACAAAACACTATAATAAATACGATATACCGAGTATTCCATAACCCGTCCAGAGAAAATAACAGTTTCAACAACAAATAGATTATTTCCTTATCGAGGAATTCCATGTACAGAATCTATGTCTAAATTAACACAGACATGGCTGTTTCTACGTTACAACTAATACACTTTTTTTCGTGGTTTACTTCAATAAATACAGGAGTTAGTTGACAAACTTATTATGCATGCTTTCAATCATGAAAATAGAAAAAAATCGAGTCATAAATTTGAATTTTACCGGTAATCTTAGTAAAAAAAAACCCTGATTGATTGCCATGACAACCCAATGTAAATCACTAGTGAAGTACGCACGATGCGTAAATCACTCTAGATACGTTGTTTTCAGAGCAATGCGTGTATAATAACTGTTTTTTCCCTTGTCACAACGAAGTTATAGACAAGAGGGGTTTATGTATATATACCAGAGGCACTTGCTAGGCTGAGCAGGTAATGGGCGTCAGCTGGCTGTCTGCTCACTCTTTTTGTTAAACAAGGTCTTCAGAGTCTGAGCACCTGCCTGTACAAGTCCGAATGGGAGATCTGCGTCCTTGTTAACCTTTTCCTTCTGGTCCCTGTCGACTCACGGGTGTACATCTTGAATGCACTAACTCGATATGGGAGTAGCTTATATACGTGTAGGACAGATACTATAGTAAGATTCCCATAGTGTCAAGTACGAGGTGGATTATACATTCGTTGAGTAAGCCCAGAAGCAAAGAGGCCATAGGCCTAGTTGCTGCTGGGCATACGAGGCGAATATTGTCCACTGAGGACTTGACACTGTACGTGGTCATCTTACTTTTATTCCCTGATTTCATGTAAACTTACTAAAGAAAGCTACATTTTTTGCTACTTTTGCTACTATGCTAATACAGCCCCGATTATAATATTGGTCAGTCTGTGAGTGGCACGTATTGTCCATTGTCCGCTCACAACCAAATCAGGGAATAAAGACAAGAGATCACCAGATTACCAGGGAATGCTTGGATTGTTTCAGATCTTTCCATTTGACTTAAGCTTCTTTTTACTCTAATTTCTTATGGAGTCAAAGAGAAATATTGCTTTATTATCTCCTGGGAATATATTAAGATTGATTTGAGGTTTTGTATGTTAAATAGACAAATAAGATGTTTATTGTATATATTTATAGAATATATTAATAATATAAAAAGAGATTTGGGGATTAAATAAACCGGACCCACCTAGTGAGGGGTTCCCAAACGTATAATATATGACAGTTTTCATGACATATACATCCACAATTTCATTTGACGTTTTAAATTCCTGTTGTATGATCAATAAGAATCTGGTGTAAAACATGTAAAACAAAGCTTAGTCCGGAGACATTTAGAACTTCGACATCTGAAAAGTCAGTTCTTGCACGATGGAGATACTTATATTGAAAATAAACAAACACATAATGCAGCTGGGGCAAAACGGATTGAGCAACATAATATGCATCATTATCTACATATAAACGTTGCATTCCAGAAGTTGTCAATTATCAATACGCCTAACTCAGTGTAGTATTATTGGCCATTATATAATCAGATGACTTCAGGAAGGCATATCAATATATCTAATAGAAACTACATTTATCTACACGAGTAGTACAATTATACCATGGGAGATCTGGAAAAGCTATTATATCAGAAGGTGTTCCTCCATCCCGGTTTTCCCATGTTTAATTGCGTATGGATTATTGTTGTATTATGACACTATACATACAGATCCGCATTATCAATGCTTAGCTACATATGTGCACTTCAATTTGATTGTGCAAAAAATAAACTCACATAGATCACCGAAGTTACCCGCCCCAAATGATTGAAGTCATAACAAAAAAAGCCTAAGCTGACAGTAACTTTCTAATTAGTCCACCAGGAGAAAGAGGGTGAGTTAGTGCCGACGAGAATCAGCTTTAGTTGATAGAAATTTCACAAAACATGCAACTAATGCGATTTCCTAAAGGTGGCTGCGATGAAGAAAAGAAGTAAATCATATAAACCGCCTACTGTAGAGTAAGTATAATCACATAGGCCGTGGCTAATTAGATAGACTCTGTGTTAGAATGATGGGAAATGCCCCTGAAACTGAGATTAGATATAAGTTATAACTTCGTCACTAGATTGTTTCCCCCACTGATGAGGTCGTATATACACGAAGGCTCGCTAACTTTTGAAAGACTCCATGCCATCATAGGCTAGTGAATACATGCATAGCTAATGGGGAGCTCAGAGAAGATAGGTGTCTATTGGGTTATATTTTCATACGTTGATGGGTTTGGTCTTTTTATCGTTTCATCGAGAAAGGGACGTTTTGGGATTATTTATCGCCAACAAGGACTAGGTTTAAATTAGGCAAGGGAAATGAGATTCCCCTATTAATGTCCCCTGTAGAGCATATCCAGTTACTATATTAAATTATGCGTTATGTATAATTTTCCCATATATAGTTGTTAGAGTGACTTATCATATTTTATTAAAGAGAAATGAAATTAATAATGATTAAATTCAAGAAAGAAAGAATATTGTATAATAAAGTTATCGGACGTGGAACAAGTAGACTAAACTTGAAATGGCTTTATTATGCCTATTCATAACAATGGTAGTCTATCTATTACATCAAAGTATCAATAAACCTTGAAGTATTACAGGACATCCTACGTCTTTGCTAGTATTCAAATACAACGTCCCTATTGACCCAACGTTGCCCAAGGTTTAGAGAGTTTGTATAGATAAGAGATCAAAGCTGAGATCTCATATCCTCCAAATTCAATTCTTAACAAGTATCTGGTGACATATATCGGTTACGGCAGGGGTCAAATAAAGTGAGGGTTAGTAACAGACTAATCCCACTCCCTGACCCTTAATCCATGCTTGTTGTTTTGAATATAATAATTATGATACAAATATTCCCACACGTTACATATATTATAGCAATAACCAATATACTGGAACATTTCTCTAATTTAAAGCGATCGTTTATATGATTGAAGACAAGATATTATTGTAACATTATGCCCCTGGTTCATAGAAAACCTTTAACCCAGTTCCCAACCCTTAGCTAATCCCTTCAGCATGATCAACCAAATACTCCCAGAAGTATTTGTTGAGACTTTATGAAGTTCTTATGAAGTTCACTTTATGAAGTTCATTAAATATGGTTAGATACCAAATAAACTACAAATTCTAAGTCAATATACCTTAATACCTTAATCAAAAACAACATATATAATAAGTTATCAAATGTGAATAATTATACTGTACTGTCCCACTCACTGTCACTGAGACTCTCTCTCCATCTCTTTCTCTCTATCCAACACTCTCTCTCTTTCTCCTTCTCCCCTCTCCTCCTTCACCCTTGAATGTTAGTTATATTGTACTGCCCCACTCACACTGGCACTCTCTCTCCTTCTCTCATCTCTTCCTGTATCCCTCAACACAGTGCACGCCTCCCTGCTCTCCCTCTTGTCCAGTGTGCATGTATTACATTAAAGTGTATTCAGCTAATTGTATTAATATATAACAAAATATATTTCAAAAGAAATATCTAATGTATGCTAGTTACCGTTTTATGCATAAGATATACTCACCACATTTGATGTTTTTGTTTTGAGTTAACCTCATCTAGCCGATGATACTTAGTATGGTAGAGGAGATGGGAGTCAATCCACTCAACATGCAGTGTTAGTGTTTTATGTTCTTCATCCATGAACGCACTGCCAGACTCCTTCAGCTGAAAGCATAAAAGGAAAGGAATCGATGTAGCTGTGCAATCGTTGGAAATTTACTCCCATATGATGAATAGATATGGATACATTTATGGAAGAATCAAAGCAAAATGCATTCATGATTTGTTACTTCTTTTACTACTGCTTATGTACCAAGAGTTTTGTCAATATAATTATTTGATATGTTCTCTGAAATTATGAATGCAGAAACCCTATCTTTATTCCACAGGAATTTGTATTAAAATATAAGCCTACTATCCCAGTAACAACCCTGTCACGAGAACTGCATCATTATAAGTTTGTCTTAATTGAAACAAATGTTGTACTGAAACATCAAAACTACGCTCAGCGTATCCCACGGGAAAATGTACAAGGGGAGGTAATTTAGTCCTTGAATGATAATAACCCTTGGGTACCAATATTTATGAAGTCAGAAAAGAAAACATAAACTCGAAGGAGTTCCCAGTGGAACTGCAACATAATTGGATTTGATGTACAACAGGGGTTGTCTTTCTTTTTCCAGTTATGGTGGTCCCTCCTTTACTTCGCAAAACATAGTGATTAGAGTTCAACAGTGTTCTAATATGACAGTGTGATAAAACAATAAGCGATAAGAGGCTTCAGCTTATAGGGTTATGAAATCCATGTACTTATACCTCATTTCAAGGTTCCATTGATTATGTTGTATTTCCTTTAAAAGGAGAATAAGAATTCCATGTATCAAAATTACCCATAAATTCTCTATCTTCCTTTCAGAGAATTGTGTACTGGCTTGGAGACAACTATCCCGAGGATGCTTATTAATACCATTAGGCTTAATGGTCATGGTGTGGATGACATTATCAAAAGCCATTATAGTAAAATACAAATGAAAGGTAACTGACTCTGGGACTCTCCACCATCCACTCGAAATGGTCCACAATCCTTTATAGACGAACACAGGGATATTTCTATTTAAGACATCAATCCTACAAGTGTCAATTATTTACCATCCTTCTCATTATCTCGATGCACAAACACTGTATGACATACATCATCCTAATGTAATAAAGCATAAACAATTCAACAAGACAGTGTTCTTGGCAATGATCAACTCCACTCCGTTATTTATCTCTCTTATTATTCGAGTGATATGACTGGCTTGAAACGAGAATCGAGGGCATGACGTAATGTTTATATAACGTGCAAGTGAATGGTTTTAAGAGAACTTTCATGGCACATTATCATTTAAGAATTTTAATGCACCTTTGAGTCCTGCGTGATTGTATTACGTCCACCATGTTAAAAGCACTCATAATTTTATTTCTATTTTCAAATAAGTTTCTTTATACGATGTTTAGACAATAACTTTGAGTTAGAAATCAACGCTCAGGTGCTCTATTCATAAACAATCACGGATCATTCTTGTAAAAGAGCTGATTTCTATATTTCATGGGAAGTAATTTGTTTAATAATTTGATTTCAGCAATATACTTCCAACTACTCTATGAATCAGAAATACTTTACAAGATCGGTTAACCCAATCTATCATAATCTATTAGAAGTTATAATTGATCTATCCCCTCTATCAAACGTTCCTTTATTGACTATTTATCGTTTACGTCCTATTGTAGATCTCTTGTGTCGAAGCATAAAGTAGGTTATATATTCCAGTAACTCATAACAAACATAATATTATATTGAATCATACGTTAGAATTCTAACCCATAAACAGCAGCGCAACGCAGAATCGTTTACTTAAACATATCTTTTGCAATTAATTAAGCTGACAATGGAATACAATATTTGTGTTTGATGAAACAGAATGAAACTCCACCTGTGCAATTGTCATTCTGAAATACTTCATCTATCCGACGGCCTATAGTGGATCTCGTTCTATGTATGACCCCAAAGTTAGTTCCTAAAGCCTAGAAACCATATTTCATGTAAATCATGTCCGCTTGGCCAACACAATGTTACCGCGACTGTTAGGTTGCCATACTGCTATGTCAGCATGTTATCCGCGAGAGGTGTAGCCCCCAGCCCTCTCAGCCAATAGAATCTTTGCTCATGTATGAGTCACCAATAAATACCCAGTAGAAACTGGAATTCTAAAGCAGAAGGATGTCTTTATATCCTTTACTATAATACTAACTATATCATAAGTATAACTATATTATAACTCATCAACAACCCAATAATGTATCATTGGTGGACAACCCGACCTCGATGAGGTACTTTTAAAAACATTTATTAGATTGTGAGGAGATTATACTAGAATGCTAGCTCCGATTTATTCTAGCAAACAAAGGAGTTGCTAGGAATGGGAGCTGCCTGGCCCTCCTGCATACATGGCCTCTCTGCTCATTCTATGTAGCATTTTATTGGCAATCCCTTAAGAAACATTAATTATTGAATATGAAAATATAATAAATTAAATACTATTGAATAGTCACTGCTTTATTAGACATATATATCTCCCATAATATATATATATATATATATGTTCCAAGGTCATATACAACATAGCCATTTGGAAACCATATGGTCACGTAACCCTTTGTTCTCTTTTAGAATGAAACCATAATACCCTTCTTGTAACTGTCAAACCATTGTATCTCATTAGTACATATATAACTGCCTGCAGATGCCATCTTTGTTTCTCACACATAAGTCCATTTGCCAACTTGCAATGTAACACACTACATGTTACAATGCATACACAATAGAATTACAATAGCTAATCCACTTTGCTGTGTAGCTACGCTCCTCTGTTCTGTCATTCCTATACATAACCTCCTGTATATAACAGTCACATTAATGTGATATTATGTCCCCTCCCTCTTTGTTCCTGCACCATCACCTCGTCAAGTATCTTTTGGAGATGCATTTTCTACTTTTTCACTTGCTTAGATATTTCAGAATTATTTTCCCCCAGAGTAAAATACTACATTCTAGTCATTTCAAATTTACCCCTTCAAAAGAGCCTTATTTAATTTTACGACCTGGCCAGGCCATCAAGTGCCAATAACAGCAGGTGATCACGCCCACTAGAGGTGAACACAGGAAGCCCACAACTCCCTGCTCCAATCAATCAGCTTTGAGCACCTCGAAGCGTAAACCTGGGTCATAGGGCAGACATATTGGCTTTAGAGTTTGGTAGGAACACTACAATTTGATGGCGAAATACCATCACCAATTCCACTGGAGCCGAGCACCCTTTGACATGCTCATAATTATTTATGGCGTGTTTGATAATGTCTTTAACCTAAAGAAGATGACTCATTTTGTTTCGTTACAAACAGATATAAAGAGGGCATTTGATTCGTAAATTCTATATGGTTATTTAAGGGGAGCACATAGAAATACCATGAGCCAATGCTATGTGTGTGTTAGTTTATTACACTGGAGGGAATGGAACTGTACCCCTGATGATATTAAGAGTTCTCTGTACCATTGATATTGTGCTGTCTGTTGAAACTTGTATTGGAAATAGTTATTCACATCCGACAAAAGAGTTCACTTTATTTTATGATCAACTTTGATCCTGGCAGCTAAAATGATATAGCGCAATCATTGAGGACGAGCAAGGAACAACTTTTCTACAATAGTGACTTTACCCAACCAAATAATGGGACTATTTCTAAATCAATGAAAGCTTTTGTAATGAATGATCCTAATACAAGACATTAAAGCATGTATACATCATTGTATATTTAAGTTAATATTATTAATCTCACTACCGAGTTATTTCAAGTGCTTATTCATGAAAGTATTTTTCCCTCCATGGTAAGTGCATGTGTAAAGACAGACCTGCAACAGGACCTCGTCAGAACATGTCTCGTCCTCTATCATGAGTTCAATTCAATTCAATTCAAGAATTCTTTTATTTTGTATAGATGTTACGTACAAATACAGGTAGCTGCGTCTATCATGATAGCAGTATCATTTCCTCCAACGAGTGCCTTTATCAAATTCAATTAATTTGGTGAAGTTACAAGTTCATAAAGTTTCAGTTATAAGCATAGGGGAGCCGAGAACTACGGCTATAAATGAAAGTAAAAATATGGTTCCAGTCTTTATAACAAGCTGGCGATAACAACAACCCTGAGACTAAGTATAGCCTGATAGTAGGGTAACAATAACAGTAACAACGAATGACTAAGTATAGCCCTGAGCATACTAAAAGACTATTATCATAATGACGGTCTGGCCCGAAAAATGTTAATACATTCGAGATTACATTCGAGATTACAATCACATTGTTAGAAGTCTTTCCGAGGGGCAGCCGTGAATCTTAACTCTGTATTGACATCTTGATATTTTATGTTTATGAGTCACAGTATTAGACACGAGGTATGGTAATAACGAAGTTCAACCATAATTATACATAGTGATACATAGCCTATGCGAACAATTTTTCAAAATGCTGATGAGATGAGAAATGAGATGCAAAAAATGTTATTGTATAACCAGTATGAGTGATGGACAAGGTGTAGGACAGTTCACAAAGTTGTGTATACATAAAATTTGATATCCCTAACACATAATATTATAATGAGGGATATGACACAAGAGTTACAGAATACAATGTTACTAGGTAGTATTACCTAGCGGGGTAAGAGGCAACTGCTACAGGGAGACGCTAATACATAATATATTGGAACAGATTTAACTTAATATGGTGACAGCAACTTTTCTGTATATTTCTTGAAGACAACCGCATCCTCAATCAAGTGAGCCTCATGGGGGAGGTCGTTCCAGCGAGTTTGGCATTTATAAAGAAGGGAATCCATAATTTTAGAGGATTTAGTATTGATAGTGGTTAGATTCTTCCTCCCTTTGGCATGGCTACGTGTTGGAAGTGAGTGCATGTCTAGATTGAGGGGATTCTGTGTCATATAATAAGCAATATCTAGAAGGTGTTTATCATGTCTGACTTGCAGAGGCCACAAATTTAAAAGTTTGTGTTCGTTATCCATGTTATCAAATTTACATTTATTAAAAATCATGCGAAGTGCCAGGTTTTGCTGCGACTGAAGCTTTTTCAAGAGAGACTGGGGTGCGGAGTCATAAATAAAATCACAAAAATCAAAGTTGGGGAGTATGGCCATTTTGTAGAGATCCCTTTTCGCTTGATAAGTAAGAGATTTCTTCGCTTTGTAAAGAAGCTTAATTTTAGAGGAAACCATTTCAAGGTATTTAATACATGAGGCTTGAAGGTAAGAAAGTCATCTAGAATAAATCGTAGATACTTGTATTCTGTAACTTCATCTAGAGTAGTGGAGCCTATCGTTAGCTGCCGACCTGAATTTTTTATCTTTGCTTTGGACTGATGGCTTATTCCGAAGGATATTGTTTTGCATTTAGAGACATTAAGGGATAGTTTGTTAGTAGCGCACCAGGAGTATACACTATTCAAGTCTTGTTGTAGATTATCAAAAAGCATATCAACATCATGAGTTACCAGAGCTGTTTTGTCTAAATACCTTTGTCACACCAAGGGACGCTCAGGGCTACTATACATGGTTGAGAGTCAGACAGCACGATACTGAGCATTAGTTCACAAGAATACATTCATGTTTCATTGTCAACAAAATAACTTCTAACATGGCATAATGAAGTGCGCAATACAAGCTTTCTACTTTAATAATGGACGCAGTCCATTGAACATGACTTAAATGTTTTAAAAACTAATAGGAAACATTTCATTTCTAGCCAGACAGTAAATGGTTGTACCTACACCTGAGGTTAGGCTGATGAAACTCGTATTGCCCTTATTCGTAAAGGTATTTATACAGTTTCTACATCCCTATAACCTTTAATTCTCCTCTTGGATTGTCAAGAAGTTATTGATGTGGCAAGTAAGACATCATTTAAACTTTAATGATGTCGTATTTGCCGCATCCATGCCTTGCTTACTTATTACCACCACCTGGCCAAATGCCACTAGGACAAACGCCACTTGGCCAAATGCCACTAGGACACACGCCACATAGGAGGAACGCTACCTGGTTGAATGTTCTTATTCAATATTCTATTCCTAAAAGTATATAGTAACAATATCAGTATAATCTAAATTTCTCAAATCGCATCATGATAAATCTAATTGTTTCAAATGTCTTCGCTAAAAGAAATTTCATCACTCCACATTCTTGCATGTTTAGCAATTCATATTCATTACAGTTGAGACTAGTATCTGCCATTTCTTTTCCTTTGATAGCGATCCCTGGCTTCAGTGTCATTCACCTGGGTCGTATATAGGGGCAGGTTTCTGGCGTCCTTTCTCTATTGATTGACCTCTGAGGGCAAACCGGGGGCGTAGCAATGACTGCGCTCAGCTCAATCTTGACTTGATAACCAGGGGGAGGGACTGTGTCTGGTGGGCGAGCTAACTCTACATTAAATCCCATGTTTTCTCACTACACTAGTTGGTCGCTAACAGACCATAAACCTTCAACCAAAGTGAGAAATAATAAGAAATAATAAAGTAAGTCCTCGAATGGTCTGACTTCAACCATGACTGATTTTTAGAAATAACTGCGAGAAAACGACCCTAAAATGTTAGTGATGTGCGGAAGTTTGATTGACACTACTGTGAAGTCTTAATTACCATGTTGTCTATGGTAATGATGAATGACTAACAACTGACGGAAGAGGGTGAGTTATTTAGCCCATACCAAACATACCCGATCAACCCCTGATCATTACCGTGTAATTGGAGGCAGAAATGGATGATTGCCTAAGTGAAGGTTACAGGCAATTATTCATGGAAACTGTAATGGCAGTATTCCGTCACACAGCCAGTGCCATACAAGAAAAGCAAAGGAGGAGATGAAGTAAAGTGCCAATAGTGATTGGTGCGAGTTCATTTAGAACTTGATAGACATTAATTGAATGTCCGGGGACGAAACAAGGAGTGAAATATGTCCTAAACATTTGGGGAAAACAGCCAAGCAAAGGAGAAAAACCTCTTGTTGCAACGTAATTAGCACTCACACTTGGCATTCAAGTGTAGTGAAACAGATTTATATAATATGAAATGTTAGATAATTGCATTATGTGTCTAGTTTGTTATACCGTAATGCTGGGGGTGGAAGGTATACGTAGGTGGCACCACTAGCCTAGCTTATACATATTGTCAATTACATTTAGCTTCATCAATAAAATGGAGTCAGTTATGGCAGGGCTAAACCAGACCGCATGCCGATTGCGGCTAATATGCGGTTTTATAGTTATTGTCATTTATTTTTTATTATAAAGAACCTATGTTGTACAACCTATCAAGACACTGCTCTGACAAGCTCCATTTGTTATTGTATTCGGTTTGAGAACGCACTCCAGAATGCAACTGCAATGACCACAGAGGAGGAAAAACGCCAGTAGTGTCAAGCCTAACATCAGACACTCACTGCCCTCGGCTCTACTACTTTATCTGCATTCGGTTCTACTTCTTTATCACCATCGATATAAAAGAGGTTCTACCAACTAAATATAATAACCTGCACATACATCAAAAGTTGAGCTCCTATAGCTGGTCGTCCAATAATTGCTTGGGTAGTATACTACTGTCATCTCTTGCTGAGAGGAAATACTGATTAACGAATGTTATAAGGGTGCGAATAGTCATGTACTGTAACTGTTTTAAAACCGTATCTACCATCCTGAATAAGGGTATGTATAAAAAAGAATTAATACCAAAGACAGAAAATTGACCCCGTTTAATACTGACCTAGGGGTCACTTCCCCATGATGGAAATTCAAACCCATCCATTCCCTTTTCGAAAAGTCACAAAGTTTCTTTGATAACCCAGTCAGCAAGCACTGGAGTGGAGGAGAAATGACACTCCCATGTCTATGGGTCCAAAGACAACTCCTTCCGTTTGCCCACTGCGCGGCCTCTGTTTAGATCCATGACCAGATTATGCAAAAATGGATTGCAAGGCAAGTAGACCTTTCAGCATTATATGAATTATTTGAGAACACAACACAGTTTTATTGACGCTAATAAGGAATTCGACAAAGTAAACTGTTATGTTATGATGCACCCTACTGAAAATAATACTTAAAAAACATTAGGATTTTATATGATTCTGGATAAACAGACGCGTCGTCTACATGCATGCTCTAAAATTACCTACAAGTATTAAATATAATCAATACAGAAATTGTCATGTAACATACAGTTTCGGCTAATTTATTGGCACAATTTAGACCACTTATATTAAGGATGCTAAGCATGCCATACCTATAATATAGACCCCAGAACAATGCAAAATAAATAGTTTAGCTGAAAGTACTTCAGCCGTCCACTTTGAATAATTCGAATAATCAATACATTTATGAGGCATTGGGATCAGAAGATATAGAGATCTAGAGTTTATTTGCAATGCACATGTCCACGTAAACAAAACCAGACTCCATGCTTGGTCATTGGCATTATAATTTAACGTTGTTATTATTTTGTCCTGTACTCTCTCGTGCTGTTGCCTTTTAATGCTATGGATCGAACTAGTCCTGTGTGCATTTTTGACTAGGAAAATTGCCATGCAGTGAGTTTTATCTTTCATATAAAATGTAAAAATATCTCAAACAATGGAAAAACTAATGGGCGTCCACAAACTTTTATAATAATAATAGTAATAGATTCTTTATTTTGCTACTACTGGTTACAGAATTGGTTATACACATCAGATTAATACTCTGGTCTTCTCTGGTGCATGCCATGCTCCGTATGATGTTTATATCGGCTCGTAGTGCATTGAATGTCATAATAGATAGTTATCTATGTCCATGATCTTTCTTTTTAAAATTAGCTGCCCATTTATAGCATAATTCTCATGGTATAATTCAGGTATTTGTCAATGAAAAAGTGGTAGTTACAGCTTGCTAATCCACAAGCTGTAACATCAATATCATCTCCAGTTATGAAATACATGTTTAGAGGACCTTAAATATGATTAAGTCATCAGTTTTGTCAATATACTAACTGCATGTTATAATTGTGTATTGTCATGCAGCTTAGTTATATAACTGTATTATGGGTTCTTTCTATAATTCATTTAATCATAACCACGGATATATTATCTGTTTGCATGACTGGTTCATTTAAATCCGCAACATTCTTGTAAAGCCTGGCATGTTAATGCCTTAATACCCAAAACATGTCGGAAACTGCATGTTTTTTGGCGCACAATACACAATCTATGTTATCATTTTTCTAGGCTGATTGCAACGCACTGGCCTACCATAGAACACAGTGTTCATACAAACCCTCCCACCACAGACTTGTCCCTTCAATGTGGGACGTAGGTCGAACATTGTATAAAACCAGTGACAGTATCAAAGAGGAGGGATGGATATGCATAGAGATCCCCTTGCTGACAATATGCTGCCCCCACTGCTAAGATGGGTGCTGTTGGCAAGGCCATTCTGCGTTTGCCTGGATAAGAACTTGGTCAGGTGGAATGAGAAGTGCTATTGACACTACTTGACATGGATGTCAGGGCCTTGATTGACACCATACAGAAGAAGCATGGGAGGCTTCTGCTTTATAGATGAACATAACAGCCTGCGCCATACTCGCTATGATAGATGCGAATATCTATATTACAGAACCTTTAGTAATAAATAAAAAATGTATTTCATGTCAAATGCAGCCATATATCTTCTCAAGAACATATTTTTATGATGGCATATGCCTTTTATTGCAAGTGCAGTAAACTCAATGCATGAGACGTGCCAAAGCGTCCTTTTTATATGTGCCTATATCTCACTATTTATTATACCAATATTGTGGGAACAATTGGTTGCTTTATGTACATCGACCTTGGACCTCTGTAGATTCTTATGCCAATGCTTCTTCTCTCATCATTTCCCATCTGTCTCACATAGCTATACCTCCCACACAGACTCTAGCTTTATTGCATCCGTTTCTGACATAAAAACAAGCAGTTCAGACAATCATCTCCTCCTGGATGCACATAGGAATAGCGATTTGATGTCTTTCCCATTATAATTATATCCTCATGTCTCTTCCTAATTCAGAGTGAGAAAAAGCATGACTAAGTGGGCATCATTTGTCATTGTCGTAATGGGCTTTTTGATGAGTGTTGAGACCATCAAAACATAATATTTACAAAATACTGGGCTTTATTTTACTTATTGTAAGCCACAGTGAATCCACCAACACATATAATTGCAATTTCATGTTAGCCTCTTAATTACATTGCCAAACTTTACGCTGGTAATGCCATCTTGCTGCTCGAACGTTTAGGATTTATTAGAACAAATGAACAACTTTTCCACGAAAAACCGCCGTTTACGCTACTTAATTTATAATAATTTGCAAGCTGGTTTTCAAAACTAAAGACAGTTATCCTCAGCCCAAAGTGCCTCAATATCGTTGCCCTATTTATTTCGGGAGACGGGCTGACCTTATTGGGTGATTGGATTTCAATTTGAGGGAAAGCCTTTTAACATTGGAACAAGATTGCAATGGGATCTGGGCTAATCGTTCATTTCTCTGAGGTGTTTTCCTTTTTTAAATCGATTGTACCCAAATAAGAAATACGTGAATGTAATACAAGTAATACAGAATATCACAATACTATAAATATAATGTCTGCAACATATTCTACAAAAGATATAGCCAAAGGTTTAATCTAAATTCTCATTCGTGCAGACGTGAGGGAGGAAATGAAGTGCTTTGACCCTTCCCCATGACCAACCCCGATGCCACAACCCGAATGACAACCCTATCCCTCGGCGATACCCCAAAAAGAAGAATGGTCTGGATCCAGCTTTCTACCGGTTTCCAACCTTCTTTTCCGGCTCGCTCAATCTCTGTACAGTCATGTCACGGCCTCTGATAGCTTCTGATGTGCAGGATGTGACCACAGCTTGATACTTCTTCCTTCTCAGTTCCCGGAAGTATAACTAGCAGCGGAAGTGACGACACTGGGAATCTTTTTGCAAATCTCGCGAGAGCGTCTGTTGAGCCAGTGGGAGGTGCGTGTCATGAGACCCATCATGTTGCCAGGCATCATCGGGTTTCTTGGAAAAGGACCAAGTAGAAATATATGCCAATGGGAATTCACTAGCAAACCCGGCCATTCTTTTGATTTCAGTCACACCATGCAATACATGTATCTTTTTGCTTCAGCTTCATTCATTCGATCCTTTGCGTTGCATGGATGACCTCATTCTCTGGTCGCCCTGTCCCATTATTAGCGATTTCCTTCTGATAATTCCCCATGCCATGCAATTGGTCATGCAATACAATTGACTCCCATCCTTGCTGGACTGTTTCGATCTTTTTGTTCCATTTGAAGGAGCCAGGCTAAAACATTTCTTGCTTTCTTCATTTTCCTTTCTCAGTCTAAGTATCCATAACAACTGCATTTTCTGTAATATTATTAAATTTCGTCCTTCAGCTGCTAGATATGTATAATTATTATGCATACAATTTATTTATATAAGATCTAAGATACGATTTAAGATATTTTTATTCAGAAAAAGCATCATCAAATTACATCACGCGATGTTATTCTCAGTTGATCCTGATGCTATCTGCGTGCCACCTACATCTAGTTTAACTATGTGCATGTGTTAAGTATGGGTAAGGCATCCACGCCTGAAAAGAATCCGAGATAAACAACAAGTTTCAGTGATCGTAATCTTTATCCTGAGGTTTCGGATATAATGTATTTGCTTGGTACTATGAGTACATTTGTTAGGAAAGTGGTTTGAGTCCCCCGGACTTGACCTCATTTCCTCTAGTCCCTGCATGCCTGGTTCAATAGTGACATTTCACTAAAGATGTATAGGACGATAAGCAGGCACTGTTTTATTGTTGCATGCTATGCACTAGTTAACTAATCACAATGAATTTTACTATGATGAACGAATGAATGGTATGAATGGTTTCATTTCACGACCAGGAAGTTGATTAAAACCCAAATAGTTCTAAGCAAGCACTGAACTATCCTTGAAATTACCTTTTCACATTTACTTGGGCGGCTATTCCTAGAAGTCCGTTTGAAGTCCCCCACAGATGTTATCTAAACAATCATCTCCTTCTTATCCCAATATATATAAGACACAGTCAGATTTCATAAGGAATGTAATGGAATGTAAATATATGCCCACTATTCTCCTGATGTTTAATGCAACAGATCGATATTGCAAATAACAGAGATAATTCCTTTCCTGAAAATCGAATCCTTTGCTTCAATCCTTCTGGCAACGACATGCTATATTGGGAACAGAAAATGTCTGTTGGCGACCTGGCACTGTCAGGATGTCAACTCCCCCACGTAAAAGAATCTGTCATGAGAGCGGGTAAGCCAAATATACACAGGGGTCATACCTTACATGGGTAGATGACTGGAGATGAACCTCAAACCCTCCTGGGTATTCTAAGGCATTGCAGGAACATGCCACTTCCCTTCAGGGCAAATATGGTCATTAAGAGCTTCTCCCCATCTTGGAGAATATTATCAGGTTCATGGTAAGGTCATGCTTTGGTGGTTGACACAAGGCTTGTGTCTTTCCTTTCGGAAATATTTCTAAACTATTCGTTTCTCATATAGGTTGAACAATTCTACTTTAAAGTTGTTTCAAAGGTACGTTCAGTTCCAGGAATAAATTCTCATTAAACATAATACGCTGGCAGGATCAAGGTATTTCACACTAATTATTTGCATGCCATTTCTTTGTAGATCCAGCCTCTTCATTTTGTTTGGCTGGTTGTCTTTCAGACTGATCCTCTTTGGTCCGCCCTATCCCCAGGAGTCCGTCTGATCCGAGGGATATTTCGGAACAGAACAAACAAAGAGTTCCAAGACGGGGTGGCATTGGGGGAAAAGGATGAAAGTAGAAGCATGTCATGTAGAAAGCAATAATACTGGACATGAACCAGAGTTTGAGCCATCGGAGATCGACACCATCGCAGTGATGTAGCTCGCTTGAAAGTATCTCACGTCCTATATTTAGTAAGGGATCATTTCTGTTTTACTTTCGACGCAAACGATACCCCATATACCTTGTGAAGGCTGCTCTTAGGTCAAGGAAAGAGGTACTAGACTTTGAGACTTAATCCGATTAGCTCTCCCGGCCTGGCTCATAAGTGGTATGTTTTTACTGGCAAATGTGGATTACTCCACACTCCCTGGACCAATACTTTAAGAGTATATGATTTCCATTTAAGATATCTAATTCCAATGGAAAGTGGTTAAGCCTGTTGCCAGAGGCCGTTCTCCTAGATACACCACAGTTCAGATATCTAATTTAACAGTCTGTTTTCATAAAAGAAGGATGGAAAGTTTGTCATGATTTCTTTCCCGGTTAGTCCTTGGTATTTTAGGCCTAATTGTGAAAGCGAAATATAAATGCACAGAGTTGCCCTGTAGAAATATTTTTCTTTCGGCCGGGATTAAAAAGCATTTATAACACCTCTTTTGTTTTTAGTAATAGTAAGAGGGCTGTACATATATACTGGTTAAATAAATGCTGTAGATGGCCGACGTTTGTGTTAACTGGGGAGTGGGCACAATTAATGTATATAATATAATCATATTATGGTGTCACCTTATTCGAGAAATGATCCTATGGCGATCGACCTTGGAGGGATTTCTACCACTCATTGCAATTTCTCGATTGACACCGATATTTGAATTTTGACTCGGTCTGGGTGAATGTGGGTGAGCTTTCCGAAAATATATCCTACATCCATGCAAGGGTGTCCGCTAATTTTTACAAAGTAGGTTCTCCGCACATAACATCTAGAAAGAAAATGGTAAAGAAAAGCATGGCGTGAGACCCTGTTGAGAAAATAACTTGGCACGCATTATTCTCAAGATTGTCGTACGTCAAAAAAGAAAGAAAGAAAAAACATGAAATCCATTCTACACGCATGGTTCTTTTTAAACCGAAAACAAACATTCTCTACAAGTTGGTTTAATTTGAGTACGGCCTAGAATGACCCTCTTTCTATTTGTGTTAAGGAATTAATACCCATATGAGAACGTTTCACTTTCCAAGAACTCCTTAAATATCCCACCACGAGTATATTAGCTGCAGACTACACGAAATGGTGTTTCAAAAAATTGCCTTGCACCCACCAAAATAAGAAAAAAATCACCGAGCAAACGACCTCTCATCTATTTGTGTCGTGCACCAAGGGAAATCATAAACCAATACAAATCCTATTACACTTCCAGGTGCAGAAAAGGTCACTTATAGAATCAGGTTACGACTTCAGGGCCTTCTCATAATGGTGCCACAGTCGCAGGCGATGATTACTTTTTGAAACAATTCAATTTATCTCACCCTACTTTCAGTAATGTTCTTTATGTGTTCGCCACTTAATTACTTAATGGGATATCGTAACAGAAATCATTCTCGGTTGGCATCAATCAATATACAAGGAACACATGGTCAAAGTGAGTTAATATAAATATTATGTCAGACTGTGAATGTTAAATAAGTATTCACCCATTCAAATATTCCTTGCAAAACGGAGAGCCTCACACAATTCTCATTCGCCCTCTCTTTATAAGCATTAAAATCCCTCGGGAAGGATAACAGCATGTTTATGGCAAATAGGTGAACGGTTATGTTATTCACTCGTCTGCTTGGCGTTATTGATCTAAGCCTTTAGTCACATACATTCTGATAAATAGAGCCTAGGATTGAGAGTGCCCGTTGCCGATATTAATAAGGATTAGTATTATATTTACCCCATTGCCAAGATGCAATTGTGTGGTGTGTATACATCGCACACTCTTTAATATAAGATGATATAATGGTTATAGCCATTCACTTGGGATGGCTTCCTTTTTATATAAAGTTCTATTTCCAATATCATCCCACATAATCAGTTGCCTTGGACACACACAATATCCCTTTCATGATCAACATGCGAGTTTATTATCTAGTACTACTCTTGCCTTTGTCTTTCATTACTCGAACCCCTCCTCCCTTTATCAATGGTGGACACTCTAGCTTTTGATAATGCATTACCGTGACAAATTAATACAAGGGGAAATGCTTTTTTGTTCATTGTCATTATGCCCGAAGCACCATCACTAGTCATTTGATGTCGCATCGCCTTTTTGCTTAATTTCTATAAGAAGACCTTTGGATTGCTTTAGTCTTTCCTAAGGTAATTATTACGTACAGGAAAACGTCGATCAATCAAGAAATAAAAACATTGATTAAATCAACAGTATCATGATTACCACATTGTCAATGGTTTTTATGGAAACACACATCACAAACAGAGGAGGTAAATAAGCGTTGATAGGTTGGCATTAATCACTGTTCGTGAGCATTGGGTACACGATTATAATTCAATTTATTCACATTATTTGCCAATCGAAGAGACATAAACGACAGCATGTTTAAAAATATCTACAGTAATTGTTCTTGCCTTTGTCGCCAGGGCCATTCTGTATAAGTTAAGGCAAGGACTTAATTCGTGGGGAAAAACAAATATTATTTGTTTTTCCCTTACTTCGGTGGGAAATTCCTACGGTAAAATGTATAAAATACATAGTATAGTATAGAAAATAAATAAATAAAATGATAAAATACATGTATAGGCTATTCCTTCCCTAAACCATTCCTTACCAGCTGCTAAGCAAGGAAAAATAGTTGCTCACAAGGCAATTCCTTAAGTCCCATACAGCTTCAGCTACGTTTCTCTGGGAATTTTCCCACGACTTCTCCTTCACCAGAAGCAGAGGTACACATGTAAGAAATTACTAAAGCCTTTCCCTCCTTGAACCACTCAATATTCCCTGCCACTTCAAACAACAGTCTTCAAGGTACATTGTAAATCAGGGGACATACCTTGTTCTCACTAGAAATCTACACTATTGACACATAAACGATCTAGACAGACTAGGTCAAGGACCAATTTGAAATGTTTATAATGAAACCCTCCCAGTGTTGCTTGTTTTTTCCCAAGCCAGGCTCACCTTTCAGGTCCATGGTTCGAGTCCCGGCTTGGGAGGCTTGCTTTTTCTACCCAGGATCATTCAAATTATGTTAATAATCAACAGCAGAAACTGAGTAGTATAATAACAGATATATATGCGTTTATGGAAGTTATATTTCTGCAGTCATTAAATCCTAAGGAATTCCATAAGAAAGACTTAAAAGTGTTCCTTAGTTTTACCCTCTTTTCATGTTTAACTCGAAGTTAAAGATGCATTACCAGCTGTGGAAGATCCTGAAATGTAATGACTATCCTTGAGATAAACACTCTAAAAGTATCATATGTCCTGGAGAAACGATTCAGATGAAGAAAAACTGATTAAAATTAACAAATTCAGCATCGACTTTTGCTCCACATACCACTGGACCAGTGCCCTGTAAAGGCCCACTCAGGACAGGCGGGCTATTGGGGAACCCCTGGTCACATATAGACATTATATATATGCGTGCGCAGTGTCTATTTTTATAATAGCTTGGATGACTGCACCTCAAATTCAGCACTTCTGCAACACTGAGATGTCAACACATGGACTGGGCACATAGATTACCATACACTATAATGTAATCCAATTATAGTTAGTGTACTGCTGTCTAAACCAGCTCTCTTCATGTATAAAGAACCAGCACAACAACACCCCCTCCCCGACCAACCCACATACACACACTCATATCAAGGCATTTTAATGTATACAGCAGTGTAAATATAAATTTTAGATTTGTGCATGACAGAACTCTGTAATTCCCGCAAGAAAGATACCTTCGGTTACAATTAGAAGAAACTGAAATAGAAATAAAGAAATATTAACATATAACGTTCATATAATATATTAAATTTTCAGATTATTAGGGGGCACCATATGCTAGGGTTCAGTCGGTGACAAGTAGATATGTATGGATATATTCAGCTCAACGAGCCTGAATCCATGAATGAAGTAGCATTATTGTGAAAAGTTTTCTAAAGGATTTATACTGAACAATCCATAAAAACGCCTTTTTACCACTTTTGTGTGAATTGCCCATACCCACTTGTTTCTCAATTCCAGCTCAATAATTTTATTACAGCCAGTTGAGTATTTGAAATACCTATAGCTCAACGTAGTAGGACCGCACTTATAAATAACTTGTTTGAAGTTCATTAGTTTGGAAATATACACAAGCAACAAGCAGAGTGGTGTGGAATTCCACAAAACGTCATATGGTGCGCCCTCATTTCCAATATATGATGTATGCTAACTAGGGGGAAATCCCTATGAAATCTCTGGTTGAGAGACGATCCAATGGATGTCCATTCGGTGTGCACCAATTGAAAAATGGGTTATTCATATACTTAGTGTATGTGGCAAAAGGAAAAAATGCGCAGATTTGCGCATGCATAGCTGGGAGTGCATTTTTAAGAATGAGGGAAATTAGTACAGAGGGAAAACCTCTGGGGGAAGTTACTACAGAGGGAACCATCACCTAGGAAATTCCTACTACGAAGAGGGTCAGTTTCTAGGTCACACCTGTAAATCGAAATTGTAATCCATTCCGTGTATTCTACATTGTATTTAAAGGTATGAGACAAAGTTGTCTACTATTTTACCCACATTGCCACCTCAAATTGTAAGAAATGTGTTATATTGGTCTTTAATCTAAAAATATGAGTGAATAGTATGCAATCTATTTTTCTTACAGACTGCCTTACAGACCCATGAGCTAGCTGGGAATGCCACGTAGGAAATAATATAGGAAGGAAAAGATTCCCACAAAAGAAAATCCCTTCCTTTGCTTATACAACAGGGCCCAGGTCGGTGCTAATTAACGATCTATGAATTATCAGTAGAGAAAATGCGATGGAGATTCAATCACAAATTGTTCTGAATGTCGATAGTTTGTTTGGTATTCAGTGCTTATAAACTCCTGGTTAATTCTCTCGGTAATGCCAATTCTGGGGAAAGAAGTAGTTTGGGGCATTCCAAAATTTGTATATTTGCGAGAATATCTCTAAAATAATAATAATACATATTTTAAAATTATTTGGATCCCCACGGAGGAATAATATTGGTGGCTGGTACACAGTATTTAGAACGTAAGAAAATTAGCTTAAAAACTTATTTTCCCTACAAGAGTTAATTACGATCTCTTAAAATTAAGTTTTAAATCAATGCACTTACAATGCCACCCACTACCCATTGTAACTAAATTAACGTCACTTAAAATTCCTTAGAGATTTCCAATCAACTTTAATTTTCTCAGAAGCCTCCAATGGCTGGATTTTATAGCCTCAAAAAGGGATGAGTTTGCTTTGGCCTGACGCCCCAGCTAGTTACTCTTAGAAATGCACTCATGAAAAGAGGAAGTAAAAGGGTTTCTCAGCTATTTCCAATAGAAGTCACCCAGTGCAAGTTGTTAACCAGGTGTGACAACATCTAAGACTTTTAGAGGAACATCTGAGAATGACGAGATTTAAAGGGACACCATTATTTCCCATCAGGGTGTGTATGAGTGATATGAAAAGGTATGTGTACCTCAGTGCTTATGAAAGTCCTGGTGAACCTAGTTGCTATGGCAACGCCTTTTTCATGATAAAACAAAAATAATACTCGCTGAATAAGGGGGACTCTGCGCAGAAACACAGAGAATTCTCATCAGCCATGCGAAGAGTATGTTGAGCCAGCATTAGGAATAGAATATAGATCTATATATACATACATAGTGGAACGTATCTCTACTATTTCTTTATTTTATGCTCTTCTGTGTCTTAAGGAATGTCAGATCACTCTCACTCCTTCTTGGATGATTGTTTGATAGACAAGCAATTATATTCAACAATAATTATAAGTTGCTAGTGCCAACATCCAAGAGTGGAGAGAGCAGACCTTTGCAGGAACACAAACATGATGAATCCTGATCATATTTTCACTCTCTTTCATCTCGTGTTTTTTAGATCTGTTATTTAGAATAGAAACAAACTTATAATTTCTTTAATAAGAGACGTACATACACAGAGAGCGCAGAAGAGCCGGTAGCATAGAAGTATATAGAATGTTGACTTTTCCTCAGGCTAAACTATTGAACTAGTACTGCTAGTTCTGTAAGTAGTGTATGAAAATGTGGATGGTAGACTCGAATAGTGCGAATTCGTTCGATGTTTGTGGGGGTGTATATATGACAAAGGCACCAGGATGGTTGAAATCGAAGCTTTTTGAACTGTATGAGGAATAATGGATGTTGCTGTCTTTAACGCAAACAAGGGACCATTGAATTCAGTTTGAAAGTCTTCCCCGAGGCCTTCATGTCAGGTCAATATTTATGCTCGGTTAGCTTGATTTAATCAATTCAACAAGCTAGAATCTTATTGCTATTCTCTAGGGACCCATAGGACCAAACAAAATGGTCGCATAGTATTCTTCTATCCCAACCGACAATCAAACTGCTTGTTGCAATCATGGATCAAACGTATTAATTCACGGATTCATGATCATTCTAGAAGTAACTACATCGATCTATAAGCACACAGAAATGCAGATGATATAATGTATAGGAATGGCAATAATGTTAATGTGAAAGATAGGAATTCCCAGTATTTTATGATCAAACCACATTAGATCTAACAGTTTGTGGAGAGGACTAGAACCTAGCAGGAAGAATAGTGGAAACCCATCAGTTACCTTCCTTCTCGCGCTTACGGCAGAGATCCTATTCGTACGGCAGTACAAAGCTGCTGCAGACATTCCTAATACCTTTCTCGTTGCCTAGTATAGATAGCTTGACTTTTTATCCCAGGTTACCATCCTTTCCCTATTCAGAGGTGCTGATGTTAAAAGCCTCTTAATTTCCCCTTTTTATATATTGCCCTTTCCAATCCTATTCGTTCTGTGGAGAATGACACATGTGTTTGGCATTCGGACTATTTAAATTGCTCAGTGCAATTTGCTCAGATATCTGGTATATGAATCTCAGCTGACGTTCCAATTGAACCTGGTCCATTCCATCGTGGCAAAAAGCTTGATAAAGAGTCATCAAACAACAAAGGTAATTGCATATCTCGAGCTTGCGAAGATACCTATCTTTTCTCAGATGTCACCGGTGAAAGGGATTTTACTTAAGATAGGCTCGCAGGCAATTCATGATGTCTTGGATGACTAATGCATCTTAAGATACGATCCTTTCGACACAGATGAGTCCTTCAATAGTCTCCTGATGAAATATGCAACATTCCCAAGACTTTTACTTTTACTATGACATGATGTATCTTCATGAATCAAAGGGATATTTAAACGTGAAGTTTCAACGTAATATCTGAACTGAATGCATATAATTATCTGGTATTTTTAAATATTGCGCAAAGGCATGAAACACGCTATAATTAGCTATGTACATTTCGCAATTTCTGTATTTGTTTCAAATAATAATCAACACAAAAGTACCCTCTCTTTGCGGAGGGATATTTAGAAAGATACCATTAATAGTCGAAAACATTCCTTACTTCGCTTTAATTTCCCAGGTATTAATTTAAACGTAATGCTCACCTTATATGGCTTTATTATTATTTAAATTAAGCGTCTGGATTTGAGCCCAGAGGAATGGGAGGGTTATGGGTTCAGGTGAGCTATTTCGTCCCTACTCCAGTGTCGGCATGATTCCTCTCAGCAATAGATAGGTAATGTTCTTTAGTTCTCGGCTATAGGAGCTGAGCTATACAACTCAAATACACCACTTAAAGAAGTGTCTTTATCATTAACTTATTCATCATTGTAGTCATTATGTACAATTAGAGATATAACAATGTATACATATGTATACATGTATGTATGTATACACATGTATGTATGTATGTATATGTATGTATGTATGTACGTACGTATGTATGCACCACGTACATTATATACCGTTACGTACGACGTACATAACTATGCATAAAAGTAGTAGTTGTAATCAATAATAATACTTGATCGATACAACAGTGAAGAAGATAGTACTTAAGTGAATACGAAGAATGCTGTGTTTATTCATTCTAAACTCTAAAATATAAATCATTGCTACTAGACCTGATCGATCCACTGAAACTGAACTGAACTATATATGGAATGCATAAACAAGGAGGAGAGGTTTGGATGCAAGTTATTCAAGTTTGTGCGTAACACAACCTAAACCAAGGATTTATAGTTTGTTAAGACTCGTCTATACTTCACAGGTTAGCTTCTAATAATCTTTGGACTCACAAAAACAACCCTAATGTATCGAGTGGGAACCGGGTGGGAACCCCGACCTCGAATCGTGGTCATCGAGATCTCCCAATCAATAATAATTATTGTTATTAATCTGGCAAGTGATTGTTGTCGTCGGCAACCACCGGGGGATTTACCTGGGTCACGACCAAGTCTCTCGCAAGTCAGTTGGAATGGTTCAGGGCCATCTGGGATTGGTATATTGGATATTGGGCAAACTGGCATAATTATAGTATTACATCGCAAGACGCCTCACCCCCCTCGAAGGCATCCCAGGCTTTTGACGAGACTGCGAAATAGGGAGCCCGAGGGAGGCGGAGAGCGTCTAGCTGTTTGTGGGTAATGGTCTTCACGTGATAGTCACATGACTTGTTCCCCACTGAAGGCATGGGTGTCAGACCCAAGTAGTGCCTTTTGCTGACCGTAAATGACCACTCCAGGGACTTTCCTGAGATGCCATCACCCATTAGGTCGTATCATTATTATAGTGGGATATGTATTGGGGACAATACCTTGGTTTCCGAAATGTTACTGGTGGGCTCCCATTGAGAAACTTTCTGTCGTGAAGTGGTACTTTATAGGCGGCCTGCCCTGACCCTTTCCTTTAAATGCGCTCGTTCAGTTCAAGATATAAAGTTGGGAGGATCTGACGAATAGAGTCTTTATCGCCACATTATTATGTACTAGCTAATAATGTGTAACTCACGTGAGAATAAGTTTTCGACTTTTTAATGATGTGTAATCCTATTGCAGAGTTATGCCATTCAAACTATGATTGAATGGGTTATTCCATGCAAGCGGGAATATAATTCACACTTTCAGAACAACATGGTCATCACACAGTTTCTGATGGCATGATACTAGAATGGAGATTTTCTTATCATTTCCAAGTGGTAGTGTGAAGAAAGAGCTATAATGTAGAGTCATATATATATACAACGCGTGACCTGTGACCGCTTATTGGATAGGAAATACAGTGCTGAATAATATTCATTTAATATCACTCGTAGTTCTAACCCCTCGTCCTGTTTTATCTAAGTATTCAGTGGTTTGTAATAATATTTGCTGTGATATCTCCTACATTCATATTCCCAGTTCCTCTTTGTACAAAAGCTTAATACCTTTATAGACCTTGAACCTCAGTATTAAAGTCTCGGTAGCTCTTTTCTATTCTTTCTATTTCGATCTTTTCTCCTTTGATGGACTTTCCATCATATACATGTGCACCTTTTATATAAACAAAATACAGTTGACTGACATTCTAAGTTCATTCTAACTGACATTCTAAGAAGTGAAGACTGCTTGATGTTATGTGTTGAGAATACTTTTTTTTTTTTTTTAAAGATTTTATTTCCACTGGGTACATCACCTCCAGGAGGAGTAGGATTTTACGGCGGACCCAGCTTGGGTTAGGAATTTACATATATGTACATGCGGTAGTGTAGGAACAATACATAGGGTAGTTACAGGTAGAAGATAGAAGACAACCTCTTGCAGTGAGAGAGACTTCATATTGTTTGAACTGAACTATTGGTAAAATCAATGTTAGAGTTGGGTAGATATACAGAATGGTGTCAAAAACGATAAATGTTTTCATAAAATTAGTGGGTATAAATCGACATTTCAATACTGACTAAGTTACACAACTTCAGATATTTAATCCTTTAATTACATAGACAAGGAATAAATATATTTATTCCTTGTCTTGTCTCCAGTGTAAAACATTGCTATTTCATTGCTCACGATTAAGAATATCAATAAATGTCAGTCGGGACTTCCCTGCAAACTGAAGAACATCCCCTGGAAGACTTTAAAGAAGGAAGCCTCCAGGGTGGAACCTTAATCTTAAGGCTTTTGACACCTGATTACGGTAATCGAACCACATAATACGTTTTGGTAAACTCTTTATTTTTTCAATTTAGTTGAAATGAATTGGCCCATTAATTTGGCTGTTTCTGCCCAGAAAGACAGCCAATCTTAAATCATCCATCAAAACTGGTGACACCAAGCCGGTGATCCCAAGAATGTTTTGACCTCTGGACTGAGAAGATGGAACAGAAGTTTATTTTTGGCCACTGGATCAGAAGTTAAGGTTTTAAATTAATGACTCAAAGATCACCCACATCAAGTTATAAATCACCCACGGTGGTAATGGAATGTGTGTGAGTGGCTCTACTTTTTGTGAGGATTATAATTTGAGTGTGTGCATATAGGTGGGAGTTATGTGGTTGAAAAATAGATAAAATGATATTCTTATACAACACTAATGTTATATGGGATCCTTTCAGTGTACTCCCTTTCCCCCCTTTCCTTTCTTTTCTCTTTTATTTCATTTTTCATTATCCATACAAAAAGAAAAAAAAACGAGTAGCCAGAAGGCTCCACGAAAAGGATGTCATATTTATAGTGGTATATATTTGCCCCACCCGATCTTAAAAGAATTTTACTGATCATGGGAGTTATTTATTTGTACATAATTTTAAAAATGATTGCAATTATGATGCAGTTATGGGAAATACTTATTCTCACTTCAATACTTGAGAAATGTAAGTTAGACAGGAACCAGGTCTCCCAGTATAGTATACACTTCTTAAAGTGTACTATCACCCCAATATGGTCCCCTAAATGTATACCACCACACCCCATTTGCCATAAATGAAGCAATACCATGTAAAATGAGAAATTCTTCGCGAAATCCTCCCTTCAGAGGATCTCCGACTATAAATCTGGCACGACACGACTGCCCTCCTCAGAGACCCATCTCTGTCATGTCTGTCCAATTTACCACATGATAAGTGGCCTTGGGGGTAGTTGGGAGAATACAGAAGAAGGTAGACAGAATGTAGGTGCGCGTGTGAAAGAGCGCGAAGCGAATAGGCCCGACAGAATAGGCCAAGCATAAGAGGCCCATGCAGTATGTGGTATAGTCCAACGTGAATAGGTTATATGCGCAATGAAAGAGCTGTTTCATGGATTATAGGTTCTGATATTAGGCAGTGAAAAACAGTGGGTCGAGAAGGAGGGAGTTATGTGAGGATCCGAGGACTAGTCATAAAGGCCAGTCACAGAAAAAGATCTTGGCAAGAATTGGTCTTTGAGTGGGCTATGGGGAGGAATTATTATTATTGATTATTAAAACAGATTATGGGGGGTTTTACTGACGAGATGAATTACTTGATTCCTTGAGAGGAATGTATTAGATTGTTAAGTGTGCTTATGTGGCTGGAAGCGGCCCCATAAAATAATTATGATTGCTGAAGACATGTTCAAAGGTTTCAGTTCAATGCCATGAATATTGATTTGATGATTTCTATTCCGAGAATATCGCGAGTTCAACGGGGAATCTTCAGCAGGTTTTCAACCCCACCTGGCAGGGTTTTTTTTATAATACAGGAACTAGAAGTATTGGACCACTAGGAATGTAGCCCGTCAATGGCATGAATGTTGATACTATGATTTAACAAAACATCAGGACAATATTTATATTTTTATACCCAAAAGCATGTAACTTTGAAAGCATTTCTAGTGCGTTTAATAAATGGAGAAAATGGAACGAGCAAGCCATAATCGAAAATATGTCGGACGAGATTTCTTTTGATTATGAGCGGCAAGTTCCATTTTATATTTATTATATGCCCTTAAAGGATACATTCTCGGTTATAAACATACCTTCACAATCATTACTAACTCATGAGTATAATTAACGACTTCTCCATCTAAATTTTGCACGATGCCCCATATTCATGGAGCCACCTTGTGGCAAATAAATTGTATGGCGAATAAAATATCGCTATAACCTATACAGGTACCCGTATCGCACCTCTCCTACATATAGGTAATGGATACATTTAATTCTCCATACATATGTGAGCTATGTAAACAAAAACATGGCTTTATTGGTGCACACCAGGACAACGCATACACCTCAATGCACATGTTCGGGTATGTTATATAGTTGATACTGATACAGTTGAAAATCTAAATGTGTCTGATGAGTGCATGCATAGCTGATAATGCATTTTTAAATGTTACCAAAATATTAAATGAAATCGTCAGATAACTCTGAGTAACTACTCGCATCACTTTTTTGTTGCACATATATTGCACATAAAATCGCACTAGTGGAGTTCATTTCTACTTCACCAATGAGACACACAAGATTAACAGTAGTTTTATGTGAGTTGGGGGTCTAACATTATGCATATTCATAATGAAACATGGGAGCACATAACCGACCATTGCTAAAATGCTCGTGCTGGGACCTCCTCCTTAGAAAATCTAATTAATGTGGGAACCTTTGGATTATTCATCCTTCCTCACTTGCCCCTTTAGACGGGGAAATCATTTGAAGAGAGTAATAGCGACAGTGTTATGGGTGCCCCCAAAGAGCGTTTGTCCACAATATAATATTCACAACATATCACACAATATTATAGTGCAATATTTGCCATAGAGTCATATCCGACCTCTATATCCACCAACTACCATTTGTCCATTTCCACTAGTCCACTGGGTTTCGACCTTAGGTTATGGTGCATTTCTCCAATAGGATTTATAGCGTGAATAGGTCTCCTAAGAGAAATCTAGCCACTGGGCTTTTATAGCCTATGAATCTTAGTGGGGACCTTGCCTGCAAAATGTCATGATCGCTAACACTGATGAAACATTGAGTGTTCCTATGCTCGCTAGTTTGCTTCGTCGATTCGTCGATAAATGGATGTCTGGACTTCAGAACGATTTGCTATAATAGACTGGACTTGTACAGTATAATTCACAGCACACTCTTCGGTGATTTTAATAATTCTTATGTGTGTATTTATAACCATTGCACAGTTAAGCTCAGGTCTTTGGTAGTTATATTTAAATAAGTTGGGTTGGACGATCTAGATACAATGAATCGCATGCATACAGGACCGGATAATCGGATATCGATGCCTGAAGTCATTTTCTCCAGTGTATGGGTATCCCCGTTAACTTATCGTACAGGCATGTCTAGTCACTTGTCTGATGCAATAAGGAAATTCTCCCGAGTTTTGAATGACAGTGAATAAGCTTCCCTAATCGCGTAAGTATCTATCGCTCTCCTCTGCTGCAGCATCGCCATGAGAACTATTTTCTCTATGGACTAGTTCTCTTCAGCGGCAGAAGCAATGGAGTTAAAGGCCCAAGAGACGTTGTTTCGTTGGTCGAAGAGAGATATAAAAGTGATGATGAAGATACTATAGTCCCAAGGACCTGGGTAATTCTTGCAAAAGTGTCAATTAGGGAAAACCTTGAAGATGCGGGGAAATGACTACTCGCTTAAAGGACCCTCTGGACTCCTTCCGTCTTAAAATGAATGATGCCGACACCAACTTTTCTAACAAGGAAGCAAATTTGTGTTCAACATATAGATGTTATTATCTAGTCGGTGGAAAAGCCATCACTCTCAACGTAACGAGTCATTTGTGAATGCAAGTGACAATACTATATATCATTTGGACATGGAAATGGTCTTTAAAACGACGTTTCTCATATCATATTCATGGCTAAATTCTGTTTTAGAAGTCACATCGGCAATAAAAAAAAGTTCCTATCAAACCTTACTAATAGAAAGGAAATGTATTTAGGCTCGACTCGAAAAGGAGTCTGAAAAGTTACTATGAGGCTATTCCCTCTGATATTATTGTGTTCTGACTTTGGCCAGGGAGCACAGCCAGTGGAAGGGAATTGTGGCTTCCCTGATGGACTGAAAGGGTGTCTAGATATACCACTGCACCTTAGACCTTCTACCACGTGGTAATAAATACCTCCCCACCAGCAATGATACACAAAAATATGCTGCCATACTTGGATCTAGCTAGACATAGTACAATAGGACCCGACATAGAAGAGGAACCGGCATCATCTAGTGACTCAATGATCTTGTTCGGGGTTCGTCTGGACAACATTGTAAGGGAGGCTTTTACTTATGACAGATCAATGGAACAAGAATCCAACGCTAAATATAGCTCCCGTGCATTAGATGTATTTGAGAGAACTAGAAGGAGATTCCATGAATACTGAGGGGATATGGCTATTTATGAAGAACTTGGTCGCAGACAGAATAGTCTTTCTTGTCTTTCCATTTTAGATTATTATTATCATTATTATTACTGTATTGTTTTATTGTTGTTATTTTTTATTGTTCTTGTATAATTGCAAATGGGAGTGTTTCTACAGTAACTTCTAATATAAGTGGTAGTAAAGTTTCAATCTTTTTGGGGGACATAAATGGATACAATGTAATCTAAACTAACCTAATTCAACCTTATTACTTAAGTACATTGATCTTCAGTACATCTGTGCCCTGCCTGTATTAATAGGATCTGTGCATTTGGATTTCCTACGCCGGCCATAATAGGCTTTAACGGATTTAAATCTAAACCTACACGTCCTAAAATAGTGGCTCAGTGGGATATGACCTTACCTGGTCTATAGTCTAAACTAATTTATTCAAATCCATTTATAATATATATTGATCTGCCATTCATTTAAATTTGGCGGTACATAAATTGTGTGTAGAATTGTCATATCGCATTAATATGAGCGTTATATTATTCGCATTTGTTAGCGAAATCTGGGGTAATTGAAAGACCTAACCAGGAAATATTATTACCCAGCAGAAACAAAAGCCTTAGAAAATGCAGAAGACCTGTGACATAAGGAAATGTAGGCTACCAAATGTAAAAAATACCTACCTCGGTGAAAAATATATGATAATAACAATGATAAAATATTCGCTACCGTCGTTCAGAATTAGATGTCAGTATGACATGCACAGCTCTATTTTTATCCTCTTCATGTGACAGAATTGTGTCCATACTTCGCGCACCGATGCCGCACTCCCACATGGGTAAACTACAAAACAGGATATATGGAAGTATATAGGCAGCCAAAGACTTTGTCCTAAAGGAACATCAACATGAAGAATTCATTGAACACAATCGCTTTGCGCCATTGTTTTGACCTCCTGCCTTTGCTCTACGTCTTCCCACCATCAGACAATAGATTGTGAGGTCAGAGAGGAGGGACGCAGGTGCTGTTTACTAGAAATTCACTAGAAAAGTCAATGGCTAGATGCGTTGATATGCAGCATTACCTTCTGGTCGTGCCCGTAACCGTTCACTGTAGACATGTATAGCCGTCATTAGGGCGTCAATAAATAATTATGAATATTTAAAGAAATTGTTCTCGGACACAAAAGGCAAGTTTTGCCCATTTAATGATGCATGTGAGATATAAAGGCAGTTGCCATTCACTGTCTTTTCCGACCGTACACCAGTGTCCCTGCTACTCATTTCCATTTCCCTTCTATATAGCGGAGCAGGTATTCATGTCTTGAGGCATAAAATATGTAAATTAAATTTAAGCAGTGATATATAGTTGATATGGTTGTAAGCGAACCGCTTTTCTCGAGAAATAGTGGTTACCTCAATATCGCATAGGCGGAAGCAATCCACTAAGTGATGTGATATTTTGAGCAAGAAAAACGCAAGGTACCGGAGATGAAGGGAGAGTGTAATCTAGAAGTGAACTGAACTGTTCATCGAGGCATCCATTCATGGAGCTGTTTTGTGGGGAGGGGAGAAGGGAACAGGAATCTGGGTGACGCCGGTTTTGCAATAGGACAACATTGTTTGCAAAATAATGATGCAATGCTGGAAGACACCATTGGTGGATTCAACAAAAGAAGGGTGGGGGGGGGGGGGGGGGCGGTGAGGGATTGGGACATGGAACTTTGCCAAGGTCCCTGAATATCTATGATTACAGGTTGTATCAACACTAAGTGGCCATTTGATAAATCTCGTGCCGATAGTATTATCACCAGTTAGATTCCAGGGGACTAGGTTCTGTTGATTAGAAATTACACTAGCATTTAAAGAAACTGAATTTAAATTAAGATTGCACATTTTATATCAAAGTGCAAGATTTTGGAATGAGCCTTGTAACCTCATCTGAGAAATGAGAGGGATTTTCACTTGTTTAAATTGAGAGTGAACGATTCATTATTTAATGAACAGTCATAGTTAGATATATGTAACGTGAAATATGTTACAGGAATTATGAAATTGAAATTAGTTAGAAGCATCAGATATGATTCAAGAGACACAAAAAACGTACTGTAAATATATACCCGTATACGCACAATGTTGCAGAGGGCAACGCCCCAGCATAGCTAATGCTGTGACAAGGGGCCCCCCTGTAATAGTAATTAGAATATAATGTGCGGGATCAAACATAAAATTACACATGTGGCGAGAGTACGGTAAAATCATCCAAAATCCTATCATTGATTTTTGTTTTCATCTCATCTCATTTCATTCCATCCTACCGTTTTCCTAAACTGGTCTTCCTACTCAGAAAAGCAAAGTATAGTCCAGTTGCCAAACTGGGATTTGGGGGTCAAGCGTGTTTCGTGGTATGGATGATGTTTTATTGTTGATTCTGGTCATATAACATGTCCTGAGCAGGAATCAGCCGGGTGCCACTCTGGATCTCTTGAGCAAATTTTTTTACGGGCCAAAAACAAAATGGCCACTGAGCGACCAAGTCGTGAATCATTTAAACCCCATAACTTTGTAATTATTAGTGCTAGAAGCATAATCTTGGTGTCTACACCTATGTTTTCAAGGGCTAGGAAGTCATTAATGTGCTCAGATTGCTTGTATTCATACTAGAAATAACATAAATTGAACCTATGACAAAAATATTGTCAGAAAAATATGGTACTTTATTAAGCAATTCAAACCTTTTTTGAAAATCAGTATGTATGTATAATATCTCCACCTGAGAAAGCTCCAGTGGCTATTACTATCTGTCCTTTACAAAATTAGCACTCTTACAAGCAAACTAATAACACCTACATACAATGGAATCAGTCATATTAATATGGAACAGGATAAGGAAGGGTCACAGATAGTATCAGGGTACTGATGATTGGGTGAAATCTTTCAAAAGTGCTTTGTTCATATATTTACACAAATGAGAGCTGGTAAATTATTAGCTAATCACAAATTCTGTACCAGAGTACCACTTGCTCTTTGCCATTGAAATATATGGTCTTTGAAACGTAACCCTTCATTGTTTTCCTTGAACCCCACCCTTGCAAAAATCGGACAGGCAACCTCTATTAATGACGTTACAACTTACAATGTAACGTCATGGCCTGGAGAACTCATTCTCTCCTTTCTGCGCTGATACCTCAGTGAAGTAAGTTTATCTAATGATCACCTATTGTTTTCCCCTTTTCTCAATGAACACTCAAAACCTATTCACAGTGAACAGATCTTTTGAAACATGAGAGTTAGATCAATCTATGAAGGGGCAGGATTTTACTCTTGCAGGCAACATATTCCTGTCACTTGTAGCAAACATTTCCCACTCAGCTTTGTAGGGAAGGGACGTTAACTTTCTGTTTCAGTGGAGCCATGCAGTTTGGGAGAGAAGTGTTTTGTGTACTTGTTACACAAGTTGATCTTTACTAGAAATTGCCATTGGATGTTTCTATACAAGTAGACCTAGGGGGCTGGCGATATTCTTTTCTGATGTCTCATTGAATTTCCCCTTTCACTGATTAAAACCATCCCTGTCATATGTTTCATATGTACTAAACGATGTACATATGTGTCTCTAATGGTGGTGGTTTGCTGACATTGATATCTTTCTCTCCTAAAAGGCCAGTAAGTGTATCAGTGGAAGATTACATAAAGAACTTTGTGGGAAGCATCAACCGCTACCTTCAAAAGTGCTGCGTACATCTGATCTTTGACAGGTACCCACCAACAAGTACCAAAAGTGCAACTCGATCTAACCGTGCCGGTAAAAGTGCCAGCCACAAACATGTACTGACACTGTATACACCTCTACCAGCACAGAATGTAGTGCTGAATGTGACACACAACAAGACCCAATTGATCAGCTTGATCAGTAAATATCTGGTTGATCATCTTGTTGACAATAACAATGAGTTGGTCATAACATCTGAATACCCAGTTCCTGTATCAATCAGAAACAATAAAATAACCCCCAGAAATGATCTACAAAACACTCATGAGGTGGCTGATGTGATCATACTAAATCAGTTGTTGTATCTTGCCATTAGAGGGGCATCTAACATCTGTGTAGTTTTGACCATGCCGGACGATGTGCCCTAGACATAAAGGCTACAGCAAGCAAACATAGGTTGATCACAGACACTTTTCCAGGAGTTCATGCACTGAGCAGCTGTGACACTAAGTCTTATCTTTATGGCATTGGTAAAGCAACAGCCTTGAAAACACTGAGCAGTGGAAATTCATTGAAGTTGTTGGGAATGATAGATGCCAGTATGAATGAGGTCCTATTATAACCAATGTCATTCATGTCAATATGTTATGGGTCAAAACATGATGGGGACATGTCAGAGACACGTCATGCTGTCTGGCTCACCAAAATGGCAAGGCCAAAATTATCCAGTGCTCCAAAACTAAAGTCTCTGCCACCCACTACAGATGCATTCACTGAGCACATCCACCGTGCACACCACCAGACTATGATCTGGAAAGCTTCACTCTCTAGTGCTCCACCTGCTGCAGCAGATCCTCTGTAGTATGGCTGGACCAAGAAGTTAGACAACTTGTCTCCAGTAATGTTACCAGACAATGCTTCACTGGTTCCAGTTGAGTTGCTTGAGATGATCAAGTGCGGCTGTGCCTCAGCATGTTCATGTTCCACCGGTAGATGCAGTTGTGTGGTTGCCCAGATGACATGCGCCATGTTCTGTAACTGTTATGCTGGAGCAGAATGCAAATTCACACCAGAATCTTGCCATCAGAGGACAATGATGAAGAAAAGGAAGATGATGACATCTGAAGTGTTAAATGTTATAAGACCACCGTGTCTATTTTCATTATATATTGATTATGACTTGTATATACATATATATGTATGTAGGTGTTATAAGTTTGCCTGTAAGAGTGCTAATTTTGTAAAGGACAGAGAGTAATAGCCACTGGAGCTTTCTCAGGTGGAGATATTATACATACATACTGATTTTCAAAAAAGGTTTGAATTGCTTAATAAAGTACCATATTTTTCTGACAATATTTTTGTCATAGGTTCAATTTATGTTATTTCTAGTATGAATACAAGCAATCTGAGCACATTAATGACTTCCTAGCCCTTGAAAACATAGGTGTAGACACCAAGATTATGCTTCTAGCACTAATAATTACAAAGTTATGGGGTTTAAATGATTCACAACTTGGTCGCTCAGTGGCCATTTTGTTTTTGGCCCGTAAAAAAATTTGCTCAAGAGATCCAGAGTGGCACCTGGCTGATTCCTGCTCAGGACATGTTATATGACCAGAATCAACAATAAAACATCATCCATACCACGAAACACGCTTTTCTGAGATTCCGCTGGACTAGTACTCAGGAACAGGGTGAAAACCAAGTAAATTTATCCCCAATCCCAGTAATGTGATGGTGTTAAGCAAAGGTCAACGCTATTTTGTTTCACTTTCCTGGATAAATAAAATCATAAAAGAACACTAAAAGAAATGTGCCAGAAACTTAAACTCAATTTAGGCAATGTTAACCACATCTGGCACTGCTTGAGATACGAAGGATACATTTTCTGCATTAAAGATTAATACCCACCATAACTTTTGTTCTTCACTCTCTCCTGTTTTATCGTTCACTTCCAGTAAACGTAGGCCACTGTCTTCATCATGCATATGATGTCCTTTTTGCATCGTTAATTAATTATTCTTTTCAAAAACTTCTAAGCTGCAGTTTTACAATGACTTGACGCATAAAACAGCAGTCGCTCACCAAGAAGTCTGCCTTTGTTCAGACAGGCTAAGGGCATTGCCTCCACCTGCCTAGGGTTAATCATATGTCTACAGTATCTGACAATTTGGGATGAAACTATAAAGGGCTTGTGCCTGCAGATAATGATAATTGATTAAGCTCTTTGATCCTCAGGCAGCAAGGGTGTATTAATAAAGATAAAGGCTGCCATTTCCACATCCATCTCCCCGCACCAACAATAACTCTTTTCAAACAAGTATTATTTTCCACTAATGGATTCTGTTCTCATCCTATTAGAGATATGATAGCCATATTAGAGTCACTAATCTAAGGGATAAAGTATATCATGTTATTACAGGGATTTCTTTTGTAGATGATGAACATCCTGTAAAGAGGGAATCGCGAGATTGATCCAGGGCACTCAGGCAAAGGTTGTTACATGACTGCTATGAAAAATAGCCCCCGTACTACCCCTGACTGCCTGTTCATCTAGTGCCACCTAAATTGCAATCGCATGTTGACATGGTCCATGGGATGCGTCAATTTACTGGAGTCTTAATCCCACCTTGGTTAAATCCATGTCTGATCTTTCATCATGGAAATGAACACCAGATCTAAGGGTGGTAAATACCGGTTCATTTCCATAGATCAAGGAGCCCTTAATTCAATGGCATTTTGATGCAACAGGGTGTCAATCACGCTCACGAAAGGGTTCACTCAGTTGAAGAGATAATATAGAGCACACTGAAAGCTGGCGACAATATTGAGCCCTTTTAGTTGGATAAGAATTTGAAGATGCCTGCGTTTTGGTGAAAAGCCTTAGGAATTATGTAACTCTTTATGCCTACGTGTATGCTAATGTAATTAAGATATTATTACAGTAGTCATTCAATAAAGCTTTGCAGTAATGTTTCAATAACGGCACCATAATAATAATGACGCTGATTACAATGAATTTTCGCCTCAATTTTAGGCCTAAATGATTCTTATGCCAGTTATGTGTATCCTTTAGAATATATTAAATTTAATATTTATTATTTATTATTCAAGGTACACACATTTAAACTATGTAAATCCAGAATACTGATAGCTACACACATAGCTACGCAAATGTATTCTTCTAGTTATGTACTTATTAATATTATTCCTTAAGATTCCGTCAGAAAATACTAACAACAATACCTAGTGTACAATTCATTTTCGGAATAAACCATTTTATCACTGAAAGCGAAATGCTGAAATCGTTCTTTAAAGCACTTTTGTGGTGAATCCTTCTATACTTTTCTCCCTCCTGGTGTGAGACCAAGCAAGAATGCAAAGTGATTATTTGGATACAATGCCTTGGAACGGTAACAACAACAGGACGATACCAAAAGGGGGCGCTGAGGTGGAACACAAGTGGAAGCATTCTGAATAAAGGTCCATATTGGACAGATGCCCGAACAATGGGTGAAGACGGGCTTTCGCGCTTGACAATGGATTTTGATTGAAAACGGTAACGCAGAGGATTTCCAATGCATTGTCTGGCTGATTAAAACTACCAGTTACTGATTGGTCGTCCGCAAATGCTCTCCGTACATGAAAATAATTGAGAATCGTTTATCATAATTGCCAATTGAAATTTCTCTAAGAAAAATATTTCCCAATGGGGCAAAAAAGTATTTGCTCGGTTTGGAAGTGGAGGCTTCAGGCTGTAATTGCCTTGTGTATTGCTAAAATAAAAGGACTTTAAAAACCTCTCAAATTGGGAAGGGATATACTCTTAATTAGGAATTTTAAAGTTTGATTTTGACTAAATGAAGTATGATTCTTCCATGTGACAGAAGTGTTTACACAGTGGATGTAATCTTCTGCCAAGTGTTTTGAAGCTTGGCGGCTTGATGTTACTACACGTAAGCCCAATTGCCAATTGTTTTAATAGATTTCACAAGATATATAGTTGAATATATGTACTGGCAATTATACCAAAATTCGTAGAAATCTAACTTACGAACGGAGCGGACAGTGGAATATTGCTGCTGAGCCAAAGGAAATCATGCAGGAATTTGAATAAAGATAAAACCGCTTGTAGTTGTAGGTAGAACGACAAATGACATTGTATTCAAGAAGCATTTCTTAAAATGCTTCTTGGTATTAAAATAGATTCTCCTTGTTGTATTGAATCGTTCCCCCTAGACAGATAGGATTGTATTTCATCACTCCTTTGTAAGAGGAATCGACGGTGATACGTTACGACATTTCAGGAAGAAGTGAAACATTTATGTAGTACTCAATCAATCAGCATTTGAAAAGCGTCTTTCAACCCCTTTGAGAATTTGCCAAGGACGAATACCAATTTCTTGGTCAACATTTGAAAATTGAGAACCTTTTTAATCAATTTGAGATTGAGGTTTTGGGGAAGCTTATATAAATAGGTCATGTTGGTTGAAATAGTTTCATGAATATTAATTGTGTTGAAAATCGAAGTATGTATTATAAAGCAGAATTGGGAATACTGAACCGCGAGTGGAAGTTCTCGCAGATGATGCCGGCATACCCAATTTACTTCCGAACGAGATGTGAATATTTCAGAACCTGATATCTCCTCCATTGCCCACGGAAAATCACTCATGATTTTCCTCTCTTTGCCTTGTGCGTGGGATGTACTAGCTCTGGTTACGCTGCTGGGAATCAAATTTAGGAACTATTTGGACATTTTGAATTACCTAGGATGAGATATATTTCCAATGATTTCCAATATTAATCAGGCAAACGGATGGAATGACAATGATTTGTGTCACAGGCAAATACATGACCTCTCCTGCTCGCTTCCAACCCACGCCTGAAACATGAACCTTCCCCTCCAGGAAATAGCATGTCCGATTCATGGAGTTTACCGTGAACATGTCCACCGCACACGACCCACCGCACTCAAATTTAGTGCCCGAGAAGTGGCAAGGGGAAGGTTCCTACAATATGAAAAGCTACAATCTTCCCTTCATGTTTATTCATGAGGAAATCCAGTATCCAGACCCTCATTCCCAACGGAGTTATTCATCCAGTGCAAAGCGTAGGATGACATATCACCACTAGTGCAACAGCGTCGTTTAAAAAAATGCTAAAAAGATCAAGGATACATAATGAATAAAACAGCTCACAAATTGACTCGTTCTTTCTATTCACTCAGTCGGCTAGGGAGATTGGACAGAGTACTAGAAGACTTCAGTACTTTTTTTGTGCATTGGGAAAGCTCATGACGACGGACTGGGATCTAAAGGTAATGCTTTCAAGAAGTCGACCTCCCCGAGAGGCCCTATACCCGCCCAGACAACTGTCACTCAATGCCCTTCTGCCAGGAGGGTCTTGGGAGCACTTTCAGACACCACTCTAGAGACTGAGCAACTCTGATATGACCCAGGGGAGATGGGTCAAACCCTGTGCTGCACCAGCTTTTCAAAGCTTTCATCGAGGACTCTGTAAGAAGAGGACATGCTCTCGAAAAGTACATTGTGTTTACTCCTGATAACGACAACCAAGTTCGTTTCATTCGTGATAATTGTTGTCTTGGGGGAGCTTTCCTCACCGCATATCAACTATCCTACGTTCGACCCTGAAGCCACTGATTGGAATGCGGCGAATTCAAACAAACTAAATGCATTAAAAAGGTCAGATAGCACCAGATCCAAAGGCCATGTCTGAAGGGAAGGGAATTAGTCCATGCATATAAATGTATGGTCAAATGTGGGATATTGTGGACTGAACAACCGCCAAAGACGATAAACGACAGCATTACTAGTTGAGATAGGATGGACATGATATATTTAAAACCGCCAGACACATATTTCAAAAAGGCAAAAAGTTGCTAAAAAGGCAACTGAAGTATCTAGAGATCATTAAATCATGGTAGAAACCCAAACCAAAAATGCGAATGCTTTTTTTCAAAAGCAAGCAGAATGTACACAGCGGATTACAAAACAGGCAAAGTTGTTTTTAGCAAACATTATAATTAGTCAATACAGCTTTAATACCGTTCAAAGTTACCTCGATGTCAATACTTTCTCCAGTAACGAACACAATCATCCGAAGGTTACATTGCAAATATAATCCGTATCAGTACACTATATTATGAGGAATCATTATATTCTAAGATAGCATGTCATAGCAAAGTATTAATACACATTCACAAATCTGTCATTTCAAAAACATCGTCAACCATATAGCACCGCGGCACTATCACCTTACCTTATGTCTCATTTCATTATAATAGTGGCATTTATATTATATTGGAAGCAACACACCAGAAGAGTGACCAGCATAAAAGGATTAAAGTCGTATAGCCTCTCAGGTGGGAGAATCTCACTTCCCCAGGAGACCCATGTTCCACTTCCTCTGGTGTCATGTTAGTGGCTGGTATTTCTAGAGTGCCTCGTGTCGTGGCTGCCAGACCATGGCTGTCTCATAGTGGCCTCAATCACCACCAGTCTGATCCCTGCCTTTTAAAGGGGAAGAGGATCTGTTCTACAAGGCCAGGCATTTGGGACTTGTGTCTTGTCACATTTTAATGACAGCTAGTATTTGAATATTGGAAATACGTTCAAAGAGTAGACATGACTGTTCGACATGTTGGTTTACCCAGAGGCACGATGATATATATGATTTTTTAACCAGCATTCACCTTTTGTTGTATCTTGCATCTTGATATCCCCCCCCCCCATTTTATTCAAAGCCAATATTGTCACTTTCATTTCAAATGAATGGTACATATTGTCACTTCAATTATCTAGATTCAACGACGGCAAAACAACATGGGAGCACTGATAGTATTTGGATGTGAGGGTTTATGATTTAAAACCCTGTGGTCAGAGAGTAGTGATTGGTGTTCGTGGCAAGGAGACACGTATCATCCATTATGCAATTCAATGTGTCTTTGGTTCTTTATAAATCATTATTAAGAATTCATGGGATACAGGGCGATTCTTAAATCTGCGTATCATAGCCATTTCATAGGTAGGCAAAGCAGGTGTCTCCAAATGTGCTCTAAGATAATTATAACCTTTTTAAGGCTTTAAATACGCATTTTTGAAGGCTTTAAAAAAATATGATTTCCGTGGGAGAGAGGAGGGTCAGTATGAGCAACGAAAATGTAAATGACCAAACCATATTAAGGCATGTGGCACAATTATAATGCTGCCATATTCTAATTTGCACGCCGTCGTAAATGTACAACAAATGCTTCCCATTTCTCTTCTAATTCCCCAGTGACATAGACTCCTGTACAAATAGACCATCTGTAGTGGAGTGAGGACGTCTGTCAGTATCACTCAATCTTCTTAGCCATTACAGAAGGCTGCATTCATTTTATGACCTTTCTGACCTTGGAGGTTTGGAATGCTAGTTGTACGTGTGCTAGTTTCATGTTGACATGATAGGGTTCGTTTATCTGAAGTTGGGGCCACTGTCCTCCATCTTCCCCTTTGATGGAATACCGAGGATGGGTCTTCTATCGCCAATTAATGGCAGCTCCAGCCGCACCTGGCTGATGAAATAGCCCCGCTCATGCCAAATAGAGGAGTAAGGGAATGTTATTGGTATGCCGATGGGGATGAAGGGTGAATTTGGGGCAAATCTGGACCTATACTGACGCAAATTGCATGGCCTTGCCCTGACGTACGTCCGAGATATCCACAATCTGCATGTTTGTCAAGCCTAGGTTTGTGCAGTTATAAACCTTTGGCAATCAGACAGAAAGTAATCTGAGGACGATTGTATCAACTTTAGCAAACAATTAAATTTTCTTGAAACATGGTATATATAACTATATATATTGAATATAGTTGCGCCGGATACATATATCATGAAAATGGGAACGATATGTTCATTATTAAGAAAATCCCATGGAAAAACATTGAATATCGCTTCATTAATGGTTGATTTTACGGATAGCTCCTTCTTCACCGCAGAATCCATTCGTGGTGGCTAAAAGGTTGTAGAAGCATAGACCTGTTCAGAAGATGTTGTTCATCAGGCCAAATTCTCCCCAATGGGAGTATTGACCATATAATATATTATCCAGTTGTTGGCCTGATTATAGTACAAAGATATTCGTAAATACTGCGCTTTCCATAGTATTACATTGAAGCGTCTCAAAGACATTAAGATTGGGAATATAATTAATGATCTAAGACCAAACCAGAATCTTTAACAAAAAGAACAATTTAGTCATTTGGATCCTATCTAATGTTGTTGTTGTTGAAGGACTCGGGGTCAGCGTGTGGGGCCTATTTCCCGCCAATCTAACACTTCGTTCATCTCTTTATAATCCTGAATGAATTAAAACTCACCATTGACCATCGGATAACCGAGTAATAGGAAAGGGCCTGGAGCTGTTCCCAAACGTGGCACTCCTGTTTTGAAACATGACAGTTCCCAAAACTTTCCACTTAGTCTACAGTTACCTCTACCTATTTACTTCTCTGAAGCTATTTCATGTTTCACTAGGCACTATTCCCACTGCTAATATAAAAGGCAGACCTTGTGGAGAAAGCGTATATCCAGCATACTATACATAAGAACACAGAATCCTTTAGAAACTTTGTAAAGGCGTTCCACCGAGGAGAAGAGCCTTCTCTATATAGATCTACTAATGAAGGTATGGGAGTAAGGCTTGAACTTGTGTGGCAGAATTCACATGTCAGAGTAATACACAGTAAATGACAAATGGGACATAAGTGTTGCAGTACTAGCTGGTACGTACAAACTACTACTACACTGTGGGCTGTCAGGTAGATAGATAGTACAGGCGACACAGTTTGATGGATGCGTCTGCAGAAGAATATACCCCTTCTGGTGTTGCTCTCGTTTTTGTTGTACCAAGCAATACATATCATTCATATCATATATACACAATTGAAATTGAAGCAATCTAATCTGCCTCAGCAGCCTATCTGATTGGATAGGCGGCTATTCTTTCCCATCGTCTGTGGAATGTATTTAAAAGGATTCGCGATGCCAATGATATGATGCTACGTTGAATTATTTATCCTTTATCAAAAAAACATTAAATCCGCAATCTTCTGAGAGTTTATTGATGAGAAAATATGTGAACAGCTGACATAGGCCGAAGATTGCCTATATACGTGTCTATACATCCATACATGGTATATATTTATGCATTAAGAAATCTTAATTTGAAATCCAAAGACATTTAAAAATAACAAGTGCTTCGTTCATCTAAGAATTGTATATTCCAGGGCTGACATGGCTGACATGGACAAGTCAGATGTTAGATCCAATTTGAAGGAGTAAACATTTGCCAAATAAGCAAATGGCAGGTATAGAAAACCAACTAGAGACAGCAATCAGTTCCAGAGGACCTGTAGCATAGGAATGGTTCCAGTGGCTGTGTATGCTAATCTAAACCAACACAGCACAGTTCCCATTCCACTGCCATTATAACACTGATGCGTTTGCTCATTTTAAAACACTTCTGCCAAAGCATGCATTTAAACGGCGGACTTAGGCGCCTTTGGAGCGCGATGGTATCCGGACAAACAGTGGGATCACGGCAGAAAGCCCTTACGGTTGTCCTAAATCAGTGGGTTGATGATGAAAATATGTTGTAGACAGAAGTAAAACATTTTTTCGGCTTAAAATAAGAGTATTTATAAGTGCATAGCACTTTCAAGTCAAAGTGATAATGTTTTTGCTGATTTAGAATGGGTCCACTCAGCGTAAGCCCTTTTTATGCCCCCCCCCCCACCAGATAACCACTAAACATGGCAACTCAAGAAGTGCAGTCGCCTTTGAAAGGTTCACCAATGTCTCAACCATGCAGCTCAGTTAAAACCTTCCCCAAATATGTACTTAATTATATAAGAGTATCTCAGAATAGTCTGCTGATCCTTTGTACAGAACTAACCATTCATTAAATTAAATATCATATTGAATTGAATTGAAAAATACTTTATTTGTCTAGAGTTATACATAAGGAAATTAGACAAATGGGTGACCAAGCTTCTGGATAACATCCAGGTCTCCCAGCCGCCACCTGATAGTAGAAAGCGGACTATACTAATAGAGTTGACACTGAGAGCAAAATACAAGTTAAGAGAGAGGTAAATTAAAGTAATCAAATATATATCCTTACATAAAGCATGTAATAAGACATAAGACATATAATATAATAACAATAGAAATGCTAACAGAGTTGACACTAAGAGCAAAATCAAAGGTAAGAGAGAGGCAAGTTAAAGTAACTGATATTGATGGGTAAATTATTTTCATATAGATTATTGTGACTATGAGACCGTTCTATACTATAATTCTACCAAACAAGAGATATTCCCCCTTTATGGTCTAGGGAATGTCTTCAAGGCAGAGGAGAGCATCCAGTTGTAGATGATGGATGATTCATATACTGCTTACATTTAAGTAAGAATTGCACCGTCTGGAAGAGGAAACTGCATACAACCCTTCACCTTTCATAACCTCTGCCACTGAACCAAAAAAGTGCCCCATGATCCCTGGCCTTATATGGCCCTGAATGGAGTATACCTATATCGCCTTCTTTCCCTCTAGAGGATATGGTCTACTTTAGCTCTATACAAACTTCATGAATACATATCTGAGGTAGGGGAGAGTTCATTGTATCTGGTTACCTTTTTCCTGTTTTCCTCTGGCCCGATATAAATGGATTCCTTATAACAGTCTTTCTGAGATTAATCTCGCTTAAACACGATTTCTTAGTTTGCATCAGTGAAACTCGTCTGGGAAACGGGATCATTGAATAATGATAGCCTTCCAGTGTTTCTTTCTCCCCGAAAAGTTTCAACAACTCGTAATTAGGCTGCAGAGTGTCTCTACCTAATACTTGGGGAAGTAAAGTTCTTCCCTGAAAAAATGCTCATTTGGTTGTGACAAATAGAAGACAGAAGGCGAAGCTAGGCATGAAGATCAATTTGCTTCAAGGACAGTTAAAAGCGATGCAAAGGGATGTATACTATAACTGATGACTCTCAGTGGTGCTTGTATGCACGCAAGAGGACTAGGTAGGGTGACACCCCCACTAGATGGATGCGTTGACTGGGTTTGGTGACATACCGGTTTACTTCCTAACTATAATCACAAAGTGATATATGTAATTTCCTACCACTGTTTGCAACGATTGAGATCGATGCATCTGGAATAACAACATAATTGTGTCTTGTTGGTTATAGTTCCATTAAAATCTCATGAAGACTTCTATTATTGTTAGTTAGGAGTATCCTGCTCAATATTATACCACTGTAATGTATGTATCTACCCTGAGTTGGCTAAATGTAAGTCCTGGGCGCGAAATGGAATAATTGCTGTTCCCGGCTTTCGTCTTTTTGGTATAAATAAAGGCTTAGCCTTGCCAGGCCCACTCTTTTCACACTCCCACACAAATAGCCGGATAGGAACTGCCAATTAATACTCCCACTCATCCATGGATTTACAGCATCGATGTGAAGATATAAAGACGACTGAGTGTTCCAGTACGCAACGGTGATTACACATCTTTTGACAATTATTTTTTTTTACTTTTTTTTGTGCGGTCTTTGTACCATACTTTGATAGCTTGATAGCCGTTACAAGCTGATGGATGGCTATGGATGTGCCACAGGCTATTAAATGTTGGAGTTTTAAAGAGGCATTACCCTCTGATTTCCATCAAATTTATGGATATTTTTGGGTCAAATTATCCGAAGGTGAACGAGATACAATGTTAAAGGATTTTGACCTGTAAAACTAAATTACATCTACAATTTTATTATTAATCAAGATGGAGTGAAAAACCCAAAATAATGAGGACAGAAGGGGGTGGAGGGTATTCGTTGTAGGTTTGTTTTATTGGGGATCCGACGTTTTGGGCTTCAATGGCCTTTTATCATCATATTTATTATTAATTCTGATGATCACCAGAATCATGCTATTTTCAAGATGGAACGCTTTAATCTTCTAAAACCTAGGGACTCCGCGATGAAACTGGAAGTGTTAGGATAACACTGCCTAGGTTTATATTTAGAATTATTAAATCTTTTTTATTGCCACTGTAAAACAGCATTACACACACAAATAAAACTTTCGTGCACAGGAGTAAGAAAATACGAATTTCTCTTCGTTTTCAGTATTCAAATGTCCCATTCTACAGCGCCAGGGGTCCAAGATAGAGAGAATGCGAGTAGTCTCCAGAAAAAAAGTTTTGATCGATCTAGTTGAGAGTGGCGCTTAAATAGAATAATGCCCTCCGTAGATAGTATTAATAAGCTAGAAGTTACAAACGACTTGCACAAACTGATGTCGGTTATCTGATAGTTTCTCCTCTAAATTAGATCTGTAAATCTATCAACCCTTCTCTCCATCAACTAACAACTGTCCCCCATGCTTCCCTCCAGAGTCCTTTCTCTCATTTATCACTTACATTGTAACAGCCCCTGGCGCTTACATGTTTATTAACATAATGGCTATACAAATATGTTAATTAATAAACCTTTCAAATATAAAGCTTTTAATGAATAGTTGTGAGCAAACCAAAATCTGTAATGTTGCAATAGGCCAAGGCCAATAGCCGAGTATGCCCCCTATATTCTAGATATTAGGCGGGGCCAGAGAAAATAAAGGGGAATATATGGGTATATGTATACACCCCGATTTAATTTTGACTTGTAACACTTGTCAAACACTTGACTTCCATTCTTCCTCAATTTAATGATGACTATTTCATGGATGGGGAAGTGCTATAAAGTGTTGTTTTTGAACATGTATAAGAGCGAGGGGGTTGTGGGTTCTACATCAACATTTTGTTAATATTTGACAAGAGCATGGTACAGCACCCGTTCGTGTATTTTCTCTCAACGATACATGGTAGTATACTACTCAAGTAGAAATACTGCTCGGCAAATCCTATTCTAATTAATGTGATGATATCAACTTGCTCATGATTAATGCAAATCTGAGACGGTCAAATACTATAGCGATTTGATATACAGAGATAAGACTTTGCAGCATAGACCTTATGATGTATACCTGTAATGTTATCAGCTCAATTGCCATCAGTATCATTTTGACAGCAGGGACAGTGAATAGAAATGTGAGTTGGAAAAAGCTAATCTCGTATCTCATCAATACTGCATGGGGAATGGCACCGCTAGGAACCGACTTCCACATTTGACGTCCCACTTGATATACATGATGATAGCTATGTAGGCATATCGTTACACATAAATATTTTGCTTGGAATCTGACGCCAGATCAAATGCCAAGATACTTCTTTTTGTCAATGAAACAGGATCATACATTTCCTGCAGTTAGAAGTGGTAGTTATTATTGAAATTAATTGTAAAGATTAAGCAGGTGGATCTGACGAAGCCACGTGGAAGATTTGGCCCACAAAGCTCTTTAATCAGGATTAATTTCACCATTTAAATACCAAGGCAATCATCCTAAGGTTAAGATGAATGCAATGAAACTCAAGATGTTCCTTTTGTTTTTCCACTTTGTTTACTCACGGATCCTCCACGGAATCGCTCTTGCAGCAATCGCCAAGAAATTGACAGGTAATTCCAGTTTCGTCAATATTTGGCCATCGCCCAAGGAGGCCGCATTTAATTGGAATTCAAATAGCACTATTTAAATCGCTAAAACTTAAGAGAGAAGGATCGCCTAAATTCAGTACGTTGACATCAATGGAAGTTATAATTGCTTTTGCTATCTAAAACTATTCAATAATAGTATAAAGAGAATATGATTTCTTTTGCAGTGACAGTCAATGGGTTTTCCTGACATTCCTCTTCAGAAGTCTATTCCACACACTTCCAAAGCAATCGGTTTAACCGATTAGACATTTTGAAAAGGGGATACTGTCCTGAAGTTGACACAAAGTTCTATACCATTTATGGAAGGCCTCTATATGGATCAGATTTTCAGAAAATGTACAATTCAACTTCACAAATTTTCTCAAATAACCCAAATTGCAGACGAAAATAAAGTTCAAAATACTGTTCAACCTAGTCAAACAGACTACTAGAATCAATGCAAACCGAATATTTTCAAGTTTACCTAGTATTGACCAAATTGAAGCCTAGTTTAGCAGAATTTAATAAATGTGTACAGCTGCCAATTGTAAATTTTCTGAAAATCTGACCCATATATTATGCCGTTTATGACTTTCCACGGTCCGTATCTATACATAGTTCCTTATCTCTATGTGCGTGCAAATTTATACGATATGAGGAGAAGATGTCTCATGCTCTCTCATTTATTCAGAGTATCAGAACGATAGTAATCCGAGCCCTTGGGGTCTGGTGCACCATCTGCGCCGATCATCTCATGAGCAAACACAAGGGAACAATCAGGGACGGCCTATCCCAATTGGTACAGAGTCGTGTACACATATCTCTAGCTGGACAAATTACATATTGATCTAATCTCGTCATTAATGAATCATATTAATTGTGGGCATTAGCTTAGCATACAGAAGCGGCTTGTCTCAGCCAGTGGCTGATACCTTGGGTAGAAATCAGATTTAGGTTGTGTAAAGGTATCATTAATTAATGCGTTCATTCATTTCCCAATCATTTAATGCTTGTTTGATTGTTTAATGCTAGTTTGATCAATTGTAGGCCTACTCAATTGTATTCAAAGGGAATGCAAAAAATGGAATGTATTTAAACAACCCTTATCATGGTGGAATAAGCCGTCACTATAATATTATTATGACGAAATTATCTTCCATAACATAACATGGGGTTTATTTATACCATAAACATATACAATAGAAAAGAAAAAAATTTCTGGCGTGCGTGCCGATCGGGAGATGGGCGTAGAGTGAGGAATGAATGGGGGGAAGGAACGATGCGTACTATGACGTGATGTAAACACACGCGGGGGGCGTGGTTACCGCATCGGTCACCAAGGTCTCGGATAATATAATCGATGACGGGTCATCTACACGTATCGAGTATTCCAAACTTGTACTTTTTATAGTTTTATTTTGCTTTTAACGAGCATTCTAAACTTCGTTTAGTCTTAGACATTCCTACGTAGGTATAATTAACGAATGAATGAACAATAATATATTTGCCTGCTATCGTTTTGAGCAAGTTGGCATCATTACTGAGCATATTCATTTGCCATGAATCATGTATAATCACGATAGATCCTTTGTGATTTAATAAAAAATAAAGTTGGTCTCGAGTAAAGGCTGAGCTTGAAGTGTGTTGTCATATATCTATGCAAACCATATCGATTAACACCTGTATACCAGCATGGATATGACAAGCCAGAATCTTTGCTGGGGGTATTGAAGAGTACGGAGTTACAAAGTATCTGCCCATTTAATAACAAAGAAAATTCTATACACACATGATTTCGTCATCCTGCAGCATATATATATGCAACTCACCTGAAATAATAAAGATAGACATGGTTAATTAAGACGGTCAGAATGTCAGTTAATTTCCAAACTATTGAGAAGAGAAAAGAATATCAAAACTATAATGTTTGTAATATGGCGTTCTGTATAATCAGTATAGTAGCAGAACAGAGGTAAACAATGAAAACACTAGCGGCCGCACTGGCCACGGCAGATTTAGCTGTGCAAAAAAAGATTTACTCAAAATCGGGCGTACTTCCAACTCAATCCAATTTTAGATGGATTCGAGACGCTAGATGTGATCCCCATCGACCCTTTATAGCATAGTAAGAAATGCACCCAACACACGGGAAAATTAAAATAGTCATTTCGGCGTTCGCAGAAGTGCATAATCTGAACCTAAATGAGGGGTGGGGGTGGGGGAGACGCATTGGTTGCTTTATACCCCATTTTAACACCACACTTTCTATGAGGCCGAACGTTTAACAAGCCTATAGAATTTTAGAATATTCAAATGATTTTCTGATGGATAGGAAAGAAATGAAGCAACAAATCAGAAGTCTTATCTTTTGATCGGACTGCGCTGAGAAAACACCTTTAACACGAGACAGAGACCGTGATATGAACATGATGAAAGTTTATATCCAGATTCTAGAAAGGGACATCTCTCATGGCAGGAGCTTATTCATAATTCAAGGTCGACAACCTTACAAAGGACAAGAGAAAGATATGGATGTCGCTCGACAACATGATACCGGGTATATAATATTTATCTAGTGTCCACAGCCTGTCCGCGCGATGCCACTTCGACTAAAGTATGCTTTCGCCCAAAAAAAAGAAATAAAAAGACAGCCAAAGACTTGATTTACTTGGGTCCCTGATGGAGGCTGTCTCCTGGTGCATCATCTAACAACGCATTGCATTATACACCCAGCGTTATAGTCCTGTTTGACGTGTAATGTTGCCAATCCAATTAAGAAGCTTGCTATATAAAGCGCCGACAGGAGGCCACGATGGGAGGCTGGCAGCATCTGTTAGTCTCTCTCTGTACCGAACACTGATGGATCCACGAATTTATCATAAGTGGGAGCTGACCTAGGGGCATTATGATACAGTTCCATATACATAGAGAGGGATTGCTCACATTTAGGACCCAGCCATGCGACCCAGATCACATATTTAAAGAACCGATCCCCCTTGTCATTCCATGTTGGTTGTAAGTGGGGTCACATTGCAGGACAGCGAAATCGAATAGATTATTACTATTGTTGCATGGACTTTACTAAATTCAGTACCATAAACATTCATGGCTGGATGTATGTTTTCAAAAGTTATAGCGTCCCGAATAAGTAGAAAGAATCGCTACATATCACACGATTCAACTGAGAATTGGCTTTTCTTTCGGATGTAAGGCCCTTGTCCACTAAGCCGATTCTCATGCGATTCTCATAAGATTTAGTGGAAAAGAGTCCTCTGAGGCCCAAATTCGGATGGGAATCGGCTTAGTAGACTAGGCCCTTACATAGATGTGTAAGAGGAATTAGAAAATGTGAAATTCGCATTCAGAAATCCTCTAAAACGACCCAGATTTAAGATAGAAATGGAGTTCAAAATGCAGTTAAATGCACCGAACAGATTCAGCGCAATTCCAAATTTATACTCTAGTATAACATGTCAGCTTTATCTACTATAATTTACCAATGTGTAGAGTTGCCGATTGTACGTCTTTCTGGCGTACTGACTCAGACCTGTCCTCACCCACACATATTTCTTCATCAAAGTTGATAGCCCATGACCTTCTCATATCCCAACTATCGAACCCATGCATAACTGACCAGAGGACGGCCGGAGAATTTAATACACAAGACAAACGGAAGGATGAACATTGTCCCTGACCTTCTGCCCCATCACCAGTCTTCCTCATCTATTCGCAAAGATATATAACCCGATTTGTTTGTGTTAACAAAGGGCGAAGAATGGCAACGTCGTGATATGATACATTTTTAAGCAGGATAGCGTAAACTGAGTTATATAAGACTAATATAAGAGCTATTCACATTTTCCTTTTACGTAGAAACCTGATCTCAACGAAATAGACTGAGAAAACAACTAAATGATGTACGTTGTATGTTGAATTAGCAGGACCATCAGGGAATATGCCGAGTGAAACACCATTCCCTAAATGTATATAGATCTTCCTTTCTCGCGAGATATTCACTACAGCAGCAGATTATACTATCATTTATTATACACGCATTGCTCTGAAAACAACCTATCTAGAGTGATTTACGCATAGTGCGTATTTCACTAGTGATTTACGTGGGATTGTCATGGCAACCAATCTGTTTTATTGCTAAGATTACCTGTAAAATTTTTTTTTTGTAAAATTTTTTTCTATTTTCATTATTGAAAGCATGTATAATAAATCTGTTAACTAACTCGTTGGTTTCAGTCGCTTAGAATATTGCACTCGTTGCTACGCAACTCGTGCAATATTCACACTCCTTCAACCAACTCGTTAGTTAACCTGTATGTATACCCTATCAACGTCGTTAAAGTCAGGCCTACAATATTACTGTATAGTTTCCCTTTTTGTTATTTTCTTAGGATCTGATATTTGTGTGCGGTTGTATATCATAGTAGCAAGAGTATGAACTGGTGGGACTTCATTGTTCAGCTCTGTTTTATAATAATAATGTTATCACTTCAAACAAACTGCTAATTTTGTGTGGGCTATTCTCTATTCATGGATCAGATAATATAATGGATTACTCCAGTGTCACGTCTAGGATATTATTTTTACCAAAGTTGTTTGATCTCGTTTCCTTCAATATTCTCACATGAATAGATTTATCTATATCTAATTCCTTTCTCTGCCACCACGACGTTCTCAATAAGTAAACTGACACAAGCTTGTCACTTCCATAAGTAAAATGACATAGACAAATGACATATGCTCAGTTAACTTCTGTCGGTGATATCAAATCACCTTTAATCAAAAGGATAATCGTGTTGTATTCAGGTGTAGTAATACTATGCCTGGCCATCTAATAGCCATGCATTGATTATTGGGATCTTGGTACTTCGATGGAATGCAACAAGTGGTTGTTCTGAAACAGTGTATCAGACACATGACGAGTGAAAATGTGTGTATCATCGTGTGTGTATCATAGTAAGTGTCCATTTTCACTCTGAGTGTGACCAATACACTGTTTCAAAACAACCACGAGTTTGTATTTCTTATACATCTATATCGCAACTACCATGTTTAAATAATGAAACTACCCTGAGCGATCATTCCATCGACATTGCTTGCATGGGTCTACAAGATTAACAAGTGCCTTTCTGCGAAACATGTGACTTGGCAGAAATCAAGACTAGTGTCTTTTGTTTGTTTGCTTGAAATATTTCTATTCAGACTGTGACATATAACAAATTAATACCTTTAAAACACATTTTACATAAATACACATTTTTCAATAACTCAAATATTCTCATGCGTCGCCTATATATGATATGATGTATATATATATGATATATATAGTTTTCTCTAAACAAAACGCACTGGCCGGATTTGTGTGTTGCCAAGGAGGTATAACAAGCTAAGTTGTGATATCAAAGATAGATTAGGACACATCAAAGATATAGAGGGAGTTCACTGAAGTGCGGGTGTGGAGGTCATTCTCACCATGTTTGAGGCAAGAGGGAGTGAGAGTGCAGAGCACGAGTGCTGCTCGCCCTCCATCGGAAATAGGGTAAGAATGGTTGAACCCCTGGAATCGAGGTGTGGTCAAACTTTATTTCAATTCCTCCGAGAAATGATAACATTATTTCACTACATCTTCCATCACGTCAATGACAACGTGAGTATGACAAAAATACACATTCCTTGCTAGTGCCGGCCCAGCCTATGTTAACCCTATGGAGACATCCGAAAGGGGGTAAAATAAATTGCCGTTCTCCATGCACCAAGTCTTCAGAGGTTCATAAATATAATCTAAAGGCGGGACTATGGCCATATGGCCACTGTGGCATGTAAGTTAGCAATGTGGAGGTCGATTAATATCGGCGAAACGTGAGTTTTGAACTAACTCAGAATTACTACGGCTCATAGAGGCTTATTCAGTAGGACGCTAAAACATCGTGATATTGATATATCTTAGACCATGGATGCGCATTTTGAGCTGTCCTTCCCTCCTTTCCGATTTATAAATGTGGGTAAGAGGAGTTGGCACGATATATGCTGGGGATAAGATGGGATGGCAATGATAATTAAATGACAAAAATACGCGTCTGCCTCATGAAATGTATTTGCGTAAACGTCTCATTTCCAGACAAATTGACCATGACTCAGTCTGGGTTGCGTTTCCAATGACAGTACCCGATACAGCTGCAGTATCGCTGTATTGCCGTTAGCAAGCTCACGTAAAGCTATCTAGAAGTCTTTATTAGTGAGACCTATTCCTCGGTAATAACAGGGCAATATAACTTGCACTAAACATGCAAACCATGGTTGGCCTTTTACAATATCTAAACTCTTTTAGTGCTCTTGAGCATGCAAAATTGAAAGATTGTTGATTGAGTGTGAAGTCAACTGAGCAATTTCACACTATTGTGAGCGTGAAGAACATTCGGAAATTAATCACTTTTGAAAACGAAAAATATTCAAACAATCCAAACATGAATAGTTGGCGTTTCGAGGCAGAAAGGTTGATACAACTCGAAGCAGTTGAATGGACATTGCTGGATACTGAGCATCGTGTACGAGATGGTTTTATACGAGGGCTGCAAGAGGGCTTTATGTTTAAACTCCTCCATAGAATAGTCGCCAAGCTGTTCACATACTCTTGGATCCACCGACCCTGAAGGGCACTACAACCATGCGTTCCTCTACTCGTACATGTGGATAGATACACTACTTTCACGAACAAAGCGACCATCACTCTCATTTACCCTCATAAATGTCTCCAAAGACGCGAGGAGAAGAACATAAAGTCGGGTTTATTGCTGTAGGTAGTCTGCAATGCAATGGACCTAGCCTACCCAAAACCATCCCCCACCTAACCATCGTATAGAGGTTCAATTTGGTAGAAGACCCACCCTTTATAAGGGCCCTCATGCCCGTCGTAATCAGCGATGCTGCTACTCTAAATTGCGCAATACCAATTGGAAAATATGTTGATGACATCCAGCGGGTGCACTTTGCATTTCCCTAATCATAAGATCAATAAAGTCCTGATGAGAGTGATCTTTTGTGAGCGGGGTAAAAGCCTTGGGGTGCTAAGGGCTGAAGCATGGATCGGGAGGAGGGTGGAGAGTTTCCCATTGGTACAACAATGGCCTAAATAGGTATACCATAAACATGGCTTTCTCCTGTTGGGATCTCATGTGTATAGCGATAGAGGGCCCACATCAAAGATAGGCCCATGTGCTGCTCTTACGAGCATGAAGATACAAATGAAAGTGAACAAAAAGCCTTGAGGGGTTTGTTTCATTTCTGTCATTAGCCTACATTAAATGTCATTAACCTACATTTTCTCTGTTCATTGTCACCATCGAGATACATAAAATACTAAAAAACTGTTTCATAAAAAGGAATAATGTATATTTGTCATGGATGCTAAATCTCAATTCATCTTAATTCATTCTCTTTCATTTCTCCTTTCCCATCCCCTTTTTGCTTCCATGTTTTTAGCCTAACTCCATGTCTGTAATATATTTATTTTCTCACCGTTAGTGTCTATAGTAGTTATACCAACAATTAATTTATAACTAGAAATTCCCTGATATTCAAGACCCATTAAAAGCTTAATCTAGGATATAACTAATTGCTTTGAATAATTCATTATTAGGGAAATGTTTGCCGAATACTTTAATTCCGGTTGAATGAATACAATTTATGCACTAGCATTGGTATGTGATATGATGGTACCATTGTGCTATGTGCAGATTGGTAGTACAATTTCGGTCATGACAGGCACCACGTTCATAACCATGCATACCAAAATCAGCATCCATGAATAAAGATAACAGTACATCTCTATGCTGATTATATCATGTATATCCCCTCCACTCCACTCCACCATATATGCACCACTTTCATTAGAGTGACATCACTATTGGTAGAACATTGAACTACAAGTTTGGATAAGGAAATCTCCAGCCCATAGTCTTGCGCAGGACAAGGCCAGATTCAAAGTCTTCATTTAGGATCGTTTGCCTCGGAAATGAATCAAAATCCTCGAAATACTTCATAAAGTCATTCAAAATCGGACCCTTTAATCTGCCGCAACATGCCTGATAGCCTATTTTCGTGTATAGCAACGGAGATTCATTATACTCCACCTGGTAAATGGGATTTGCGATCAAGAGAATATGAGCTGGTGTCCACAAATCTAATGGGTTTCTAGTAATCCTAAATTTAGGTCATGAGGTCAAATGCATTCGAAAACCGACTCCCTTCGAATGATGGAGAAAGGACACGATACACAGGACATGCATGTCTAGGAAAAATGAACCAGAAATGGAATAATCTAGGCAATGAAACTAGAAAGTACGACGACCTAACTGAACTAACATCGAAGCCCAGGAGTAATTATACGAAGGCGTTTGTAGAGAATGGCATATAGTCTGATTGTGCCCCTCAGAGCTTAATTCAGAGCGTCGTTCATTTTAAATATTGTAACTTGAATGTTAAACCAAATAAATGTACGCAGCACCAATGTTATCGGCCTTTACACTATATGAAAACATATATATACAGGAAAAGAGCTCGACTTTAATGATGACTAAGTTGTAAGTTGTACCTTTCTACATTTTCCAACTTTTTCGGTCTTCGCTGAGAAGGCTACATTTTCTTGTAAAAGAGCAGGACCAAACAAACCTGACAAAATGTCAAGCATGTCATTTTTCTGATTGAAGTAGGCAAGACTGCCCTGTATGCTTATGAAAGGATAAAATTATATTCATTAAATATACCTAAACACTTCTATATCTGCGGCCACGTCTACCCCTCTTCGGGTAGTAGATCTAGGTGTCTTTTCCATGATCGCGAGACATACATACAACATAATATTAATCTATCTTTATTCCCACATTATAGTAATGGTTTCCCCTCTGTTTATTTTTGGTATATATGCGCCTCACATCCTTCCTTTATGGAGATGCGGACCATTTCACTTACCATATGGCTCAAATATATTCAGATATGATTACTAAATAAAGAAGCAAATGATTTGGAAGTGGGCCTAGAGGCATGGAATCATGAGATTCTGATATTGCCAAACGATTCGAACGCCATGTATGTATAGTAACATACCAGCAGAGGCAAGATCAAAGAGGATCCACACCAGGCATCGCTCCCGGGAGTTGTCATTCTCTATGAGAACCCCCCTACAAGCCATCGCTTTGATGTTGACTTGATCGAAGGAATATCTAGTGGCTGCCTACCATAAATTCTCTCCTGCATCGCAGCCTTGTTCTAAGTACAACATGGTTTGCCCATCTAATCTTAGCCAGCATTTGTTGCCCCTTGTATAGCATTCGCGGCGTCGGTTCCTTCTTGTGCTATAGGTTTCTAGGTTATTATTATCCTATTATAAGTACTCGCTCAGAGAACATGGGAACAATTGCCAGTGACGAAAGATTGCATACTTATTTTTGGTATGATGTTATTTATTTGGTTAATTGATGAATGTACACATTACAATAATCTACAATTTAGCTGAGGACTAGATTTATATATATCATATGTTATGTAAATTCTTATCGTAAGGCCCTATTCCACTAAGCCAATTCTCATGCGATTTGCGCCGCAGAGGACTCTTTTCCGCTAAATTCTGTGAGAATCGCATGGAAATCGGCTTAGTGGACAAGGGCCATGAGAAATATTTTCTTCCGGGATTATACATCTCGAGGAAATCCCCTATGCGATGATGCCACGAGATGACAAAACAGTGAGTTTGATGCTAAAATACGGAATTTTCCTGGTATCGGATTGGCAAGTATCCTATCATATATCTCTCTAAAGTTTCGCAGAAGCGAAGCAATTCGTCGGACAAACAATATGATTAACTAGAATTGTTTCTTTTGTGTAGCGCCTCACATGTCGATTGTTATATCAATTTATGAAATGATACCATCGACAAGTCATGTTTCCCAAATACCTCATAGCTTAAAAGATGCACGCGAAATTAGTTTTTTTCATCATAGACTATATATCATTTATGCCAGAATCCCAGAACAGCAAAAATGAATTATCCCACAAAGCATAAATCTCCAGTATAGCAAGGTGTTCTCTTGTAGACTACAAAAGCCTTGCAGAATTTCTATTTATCTCAAGGAAATAGCCAAGCTGGCAACACTCGCCAGTCCGTGTCCGTTTTGTTCAATGGTCAGAATGTAGAATGATGTATCATATCTCCCCAAGGTTTATCCGCAACAGTGATCCTCCAAATGCTGTTTTAGAAAGGGTCATTTGATTTCCATTAGTTTTTTTACGGCACGCGATAAAAGCTTGAAGGAGGGGCGTGCTAGATGTGACGGAATGACAGATCGAAAAGAGATGAGACTGGTCTTCAGCACATACCCCAGGGCGAGAATTGGCGGGAAGCAACGAGAGCCCAAGGGGACGGAGGGGAATACCCAGACCTGTTGTCTGTACAAACAGGTACTTCTACTACCATCTTTAAGGCAAAAAGGGTCAAAACCCTCAGCTAATATTGGGGCTATAGTGATCACACTTAATCAGGGACATAAGAGGGCACCCCTTTCAAGCAAATTCAATGGAAAATACGTGAAATTATATAATACTATGATATACAATCATGGGTAGGAACTGCAAAAATGGAAAATGTTGCTGTCTACTTTAGTTTCCTCGATAAAGTGAAGCATTACTAATTCATGTTGCATATATAGATTTACTGACGTAAGTCCAAAGCTGCAGCCCTGATGGGTCTCCAACTGAGGGCTCTGTCAGCTGGCTCTTATCAGATTGACAAAGATTTGGGTTAGGTACGTGCACAGAAATAGTGGTATGCGGGTAGAATGGTGATTCAACGAGAGCAAGTATATATCGTGCAATACACCCAACTTACCAAGTTTTCCCATTTACACGACATTCTTAGGAGAAGTTGAATAACACTGACTGGAAGGGGTACTAATGGAGTATTAAAAGTCCGTACAATTTTCTTTACAGTGATACTAACAGATATCGTTATTTTCCTTATTGTGAAAGGCTCTCCGACGACAGCACTGCGGTAAGTGTTAAACAAGTCCTGAGCGAAGATGACAGTTTTAATTGAACTATTCTATCTTGGCTCAGATACCAAAGGACAACATTCGTTTATGAACTTCTGTAGTGAAAGCAAATTATTTCAAATCCAGAAGGTCCTAATTCGAAAGAAAGAATAGTATGTGGTGAGAGGAGCGATAATGCAATAGTTTGTCCAGAATTTGCCAGATGATTCCCGACAAGTTTCTAGCTCCAAACCCTCTCGCCTTCTCTGAGAAAGCAATCAGATCCGACGAAGAAACGGGAATTAGCTTTCTGCTCATCTTCAGAAATGCAATTTAATTCGGAAAACCTGGAGCCCACACTCCGGGAGATGATTAATTAAGAAAACTTTTACCTTGCAATATCTGAAATATTCACGGGTCCAGCAGCGCTGGGGCAAAATACAGTTTTCCCCCAAATCAATTCCTTGCATAAATATGTCACATTTGAAGCGGCTCTACCGCCAAGGTCTTAGATTCTCAATGCCAATCAATTTCAGATTGTGAATGAGGTAGGCCGTCAAGATGTGTACAAAGAGCGGTTTTATTTTAAAAAACAAAATTTTGATACATTTTGCAAAAGGCAAAATTATCTGACTATATATTTAGTACAGGGGCAAGCGGAGAGACTGTTCTGTATAGAACTGCAATCTGAACAACATATTTGGTTATTCTTTTGAATATTTTTGGGAGTCTGTATATCCAATTGCACATCACTTGTGGATCCTACCCAAAAATGATGAGGTTCCTATTAAATTGTAATTATACAGTAAAACCTGGAAGCCATGAATAGTGTTTGTTAAGAATTTATTTTCACTGTTGGTGGTTAGTCCCTGCAGACAGCTAAATTACACACGTATTCGCAACGGAATAGATCTATTTTAGATTTAGAAAAGAATATTGGGCATTTTCATTGTACATCAGACGTTGCTGGTTTTAGAAAATGTTAAATTTATATGTTAGTAGCAGCATTATGCTTCAAGTATTACACCTAGAAATGTTATCTAACTTTAGGATATATCGTTAGACTTAAAACTATAAATTTAATAAAGATGACAGTCATAGATCTATAAGCTATCTTCAATAAAAAAAAAAGTATTCTAGTATGGGAATCATCGTGTCTGAGTTGCCCGAAATAACCCAGGTCGTTTTACAGCACAATTTGGTATTCTTTTGAAAATGCTTGTCATCGATCCAAACCCTTTGGGCCTAATTTCATGTCAAAACCAATTATAGAGACCCTTTTTGCCACCAAACCTTTTGCGAAATCTCCCGGGGACAAGCAACTTCTCCGATGTGATGGGAAAATTATGTTTGACAACACTAGTTCAGCAAGACGAGAATGAGGTACAAATTATCAAACCCAATTATAATATCAAAGACCGAAATAGGATGAAAGGGGAAATAAACCCAGTTGTAAAAGAACCCCTCGTTAAAGAGGGATTGTCATGTTTTATCCTATGATCGGTGAAGTGATTTGGTTGGTGAATATGTTATGAAATCATTCAGAAGTCCTCAATTGAATGATTGCATTTGAACAAGCAAGGATGTCCTCATAAGAAGAGGCACGCCAGGAGAGGGATTCAAGGGTTTGTATGAGTAATTGACTGGAGCAATTCTCCATTCAAAAGAGGCAAAATGATTCTGAACAAAATTACTATGGATATCTCAGTTTCATAATGTAAATAATTATAATTTCCATTTCATTGTACAATACCATGAAAGACATTGTGTACGATGTTGACTGCAAAATAAGATCGAAAAATGCCGGTGTTTCAAACGTAAAAGATGACTGCCTATTACCTATAGTGTAAAACTTCTGAAATACTTTATATTTGGACAAAAGATAAGGCTAACTGCTTTTTCTTGTTTCCCCACAATACGTGTATGCCCAAAGGTTCCATTTATACTTACTACCAATTTATCCTGCGGTTTAAGGTTCGGTCTTCAGGAATACTTATCTCTACGTTCCTGACCATTATGAATCGCTTCATAGGAAGTCAGATTGTGAAACAGCCATTGGGACTGCCAAATCTGCTTTCAAGCTAACAATAACTAATGTGTGGAGCCCCTTGTGTTCCTATTCACTGCCAGAACTATTATGGTGAAAGGCTATAAAATGACAAAATGTGGCTTGGCTTCAATACAAGCCTATGACAGAGGTCATGTTATGTATTGGTCATTAACACAGACTGAGTGCCTGCCTAAACCCCAAACGACAATCACCGACACTTAGATGATGGCATGACTGCCGATCCTTGCCAAAATTTGCTTAATATAAATAACAATGAAATTTGATTTATTCAAGGTCGACAAGTGCAGGATTCTGGTGACAGATGTCTCTATTATCCACATACCTCAGAGAAGAGTTACAACTAATGAAGGTTTAACCGCATGAGCCAGGGGTGCATCTAGAACATATACCACTATTCAAAACCAAAATATATTAAATTTTTCCTGAGCTTCATCTGAAATATTTTGCTTAAAGATAATTACGTGAAAACTTTGAAACACAAGTGTAGCCTATTATTACTTACCTAAATTGCTAATAATACACAAACTAATTGTTCACATTATTATTATCAACAAACAAGTGAATGAATCTCTTTCGGAAGATTCTTGAAGAGTTCTGCATATTTTCTTTCTGCATTTAAGAATGGGGGAGCCTGTCCCCACAATTCCGCTTAAAATTAAGTCAATCAATGGCCATAACTTGTACTTAAATCATGAACTGCCTCTACCATTCTCACCAGGTGAAGTCTGAACAGAAATAAAGTGTTGATCGTCTAGTAACAACGGTTGTTTAAGTGGTGTCTTGGCATGGGTAGTTGCCATGTGCTTCAGGGCATGGATGTTATGCCATGGCATGTTTACATGATGCTTATATACACATGACCCTTGATGTTTTCTATATAACTTGGATGCCTCTCACAACAACAAGCATGGAGTAATGAATAGGGTCGATAGGATTGTTTTCCATCAAGTGGTTGACATCCAAGAAGAAAATCAATTCATCATATTTTCTATTGTTATTCTATTCCCCTTTATTCCTGAATGTCCGCTCTTTAGAGGTGTACATAAATGATACTCCTATCAGCATTGGTGCTGATTGATAATAATTATCAAATCCTGAAAATGGGAAATCCAGAGATGGTTGAAAATCGCGTTAAAGCCTGAATCTGAATCTGCCTGTGTTCCACAAATTTGATGTTTTCATCCAACCAATTCTAATTCGATTTTGGAAATTGTACCCCAATCAAATGGCATATCCGAAACTGGTCTCATTCATTATTAGAGGATTGGATTGAAATCGGTGGACCATCTGGTACTACATTTTACAATATTACTAGATTTAGATCCTATCTAATCGGATCAACCTGATGGCCATATGATAGAAACACTTGGGTTTGGTGGAGCAGAGCCTTTAGAATAAATTAAAAACAACCACACTTTCCTGTCAACCCTTTTGTCATACATCATACACATAACTTCTGACAAATAAACGTTCTTTCAATTCAATTCCCTGCAACCACTTTCCATGTACTACTTCCTACTCTGCCATATCCTTCAACCACGTGCACTTTCCATATACTACTTCCTACTCTGCCATGTCCTGCAACCACTTTCCATATACTACTTCCTACTCTGCCATCCTCTGCAACCACTTTCCATATACTACTTCCTACTCTGCCATCTCCTGCAACCACTTTCCATATACTACTTCCTACTCTGCCATCTCCTGCAACCACTTTCCATATACTACTTCCTACTCTGCCATCCCCTGCAACCACTTTCCATATACTACTTCCTACTCTGCCATCTCCTGCAACCACTTTCCATATACTACTTCCTACTCTGCCATCTACTGCAACCGCTTTGTGTTTGGAAACCTATTTCAGCATCTTTGTCTGTAGCAAGAAGTACCATTATAAGGCCAAAAAGGCATAACACATTTGTTACTTTACATGAATATCGCAATCAAAATTGTTCAGAGAGAAATGTTCCATGTCACACTTTAATAATCAATATTGAATGGAAAATAGTGTTGCTTCATTGTATGTAATCAGTGTAAAAGCCAATCTCCAATGGTGTGACATTAGGTGTGACACATGTCGCAATACAGAAAGGAGGCAGAGTTGTTGTCTCTTCATTTTGCAGTTACATTCTATGTAGCATACTGTGTTGCTCTCTGTATCTTCAACGGAGATTGGTGTCTCATCAATTCGCAGGTTATTACTAATGATATTATATGTGTACATGTATGTCTCATGTCACACTGTCTTGTTAATGAAGAACATGCTACTTCATGCGACAAACCATGTCTCATGTGTCTGCTGTGTATGCGACATGGCTTGTCACATGAATATGGCAGCGACAATATGTCTCATCATGTCGCACCAATTTAAGGGCTGTATTTCTAGGAATTTCCATGATGTATATCGTTCCTGTGTAATCGTGGCGACAGATGTAAAAGAATCAGATTCCTGCTTATTTATACATATTTTTGTAATTGTGATTGGCGCATTTGAGATCAATGAAAACATTATGGTATAGTATGTCACCGTATTAAGAACTTATGTACATGTATATGCCCAGACGGCAGTAGACTGAATAAAAACCTTTAAAAACAAAAAAAAACTTATGTACATGTATGTAAAGAGCCATATACCTCGTTGGTAAAAAAACAAGCCCTGTTAAATATTAAACATCATAAATCCCTTTCAATATAATGATTATTTACTCCCAGCAGTTCAGTACTGAAATTCTGTATGCAAACTCTGAGGAATTCATGCAGGGGTGTTCCATAAGGCACATAATATATACTAGTATGTAAATTACTATACAAAACCAAAGCTGTTGGAAGCCCATCAGACTTCTCTCAATAATTCAATCAATAAATCTCAATAAAGGGAGATGAAGGGACCCACTATGTCTATGCAGAGGGGGTGAAGAGGGAGACGGGAATTGACCGTTTTTACTCAAGGATTAGCAGGCAGGGAATACTCGCACTAGCAATCTGAAAAGAGGTGATGAAGAAAGCTAGATATTTGCCGATTGGTTTTGGAGACGAAAGGGAGATGATAAGATGCCGTTTTGAAACCCAGCTTTGACCACAGTCAGTCTATAAAATAGACTCAAGAAAGGGCGCACAAAAATCCATTACATGGTTGTGTGAGCGCGATAAAAACAGGATTAGAATCTTACATTGGTACTACTACCTGGCAGCCTTCTCTGATGTGCATTGACGTATTTTGGACTTTCACATTGATTTTAAGCAGATCTAGCCCTATGTGCGAGGCGTCTATCAGCCTCATCCCCAGATTTGAACCTGAACTTACAATCCATGATTCATCACTCAACAATAGAGCCTCTACTAATATTGTAAGTCTCCGTAAGATCATATGGATCGCCCTTTCACAACCGGCTTTGGCTTTATAGCAAGATACTATAGACTGCAGCCTTTACGATGAGTCCCTTTCTCTCCTCGTACAGAAGACAGTGTAATGCGTGTGTGGATTTAACCTGGTATTCTGGTGAGGTATGAAACATGATTAACATGATGAAACATGATAAGTCGACCTTGGTGACCGAAATACCAGTAGTCCAAGCTTTTATCAGGTATTCTCCAAATATACCCACCCCCTTGATATCACTAGTAGGAGGGTGGTGTCTAGGGAAGTGGGGACACCACCCTCCCGGGTTAACCATCCACAAGTGAGGACTTGTGTAAATCAGACAGCCTCCATTACCGGCTTGTCCGAATAGAAAGAGATAGTGTTTGTGATAGAAGCAAGGAATCTGGGAGATGTCAGCCATAATCGCTGCCAACCATGACATGATATATGTTTTATCTATAAGTAGGACGCATCCGATTTACACAATCTAGAACCTGTATTGCACTCAGAACCTGCGAGCACTCGGACAGTGAGGTGCTCCCATTGCTCAATAACATTCGCATCTCTGTCTTGTCTCTCCTCTCTATACAGAGACTCCGCATACATCTCTGGGCCTGGTCATTATGGGTCCAGTAGAGAGGTGAGTTTCTTCAAGGCTAATCGAACCGACCCTAGCATTGCACTCATGGTAAATCACCATTGCCTAGACACGTTCCTATGTTCTCGCCTTACAGTTGAGTAGTACCTTCAGGAGAAAGGAACAATGAGCTTGTATAAGCTCGCCCTTTACCGACTCAGTACATGGGCAGATTGCTGGCACCTTTTTTTCTGTGACAGAAATAGGGACAGTGGAATGGATTGGTTGGAGTGGCGCGATACACGTATTTTCACAAGGAAGAACGGGTTGGTGTCCCGAAGCTCTTAGTTGATAAAGCACTGAATACTTTCTCTTCTCTTCTTATCATCTTGTGTATTGATTTTGTTCTTGGTTCTAATACTGATAAGTCCTATGCCGGCATAGGTGGTACTGAATGACACATGGTTATACATGAGTGTTGGATATTTACTGGTCGATTTGCATAAACGTATATTTTGCATGGTTGTTGTTAGGCAAGAAACATTTATTTTCACCCATTTTATACTTATAAATCAAGTAATGACATACAGACAAACATAATAAAAACTTGGCTCTTCCAATAACTGTATAAAAACAGCTTTCTGTGGAATTTCTTCTAATTGACATTTTCATCTAAAAATGGATGTATCAAAATATCCAAAATATAAAACGTCTATGATACTCCCTTTTAAAATTATTGTTGATATAGGGAATATGGGTTATACAAGAGGAAAAAGAGTGGCTGGTTCTATCATTATCAATTACACTAGATTACAGAGACCCACATTCTATATGGGTATTGATATACTTCCCAACTAACATTCAGGCCTGTAAAATAAAGACTTATTGACTGAGTCCATTAAACAATTATTGTGTTGGACAAAATAAAAGATCAAGCTATAGTGAGAAAGTGGACGACATAATTACATCAGAGTACTTTCAGTTCGTTTGCAGTAATTACGAATATGTCTGTCTCCATATCCTTAGGTTTCGTATCAGAAAACCTTTCAGAGCACACAGTGCACACTACAAACCAGTGGCGAAAAAGTCTTAAAAACGAGCATATTCGGGCAAGAATCCCCTGTGCAAAACTATAGCCTTAAGAGCTTGTGCATTATGGAGGTCTATATAGTGTAAGTAATGCACCCTGTGATATACCTCTTATCTTACACGGTACATCATCACGGGCTTACCATGGAGGGGGCGGACAATTCAGGCCACTGGAGCTCTACGTACTTTACAACACATCTATGAAATCCGGAATATCGAATAAAATTCCTCTGTACGCTTTGTTACTTTTACCTGGTAATCTTTGATATCTATCTGGCCACGAAAAGCTTTTAAATCCTATTGGAATTTCAAAGCGGAGTTGCATTTTATTGCCCCTCTTTGAAATATGACATTTCAAACAAACATAGCCTATGTAGACCAGCAGATTAAGTAGAAAGAATAATATCATTTCAGGGGAGAATAAGATCAGGGGGAGAAGAGCTGCCTTTACAACCCATGTTCTTTAAAAGGCTACGTTGGCTGTTCATTCTGCTGTGGAGACTGTTGGCTTTAGATTGCCTCGTGGGAATCATGGCCGGCTTTTTAAATCCTCTTTCTACATAGAGGTCTAGATGTAGCGGCAGGCGGGGATGGCGTAGCCTGTTACTCCCTGATGAGCTCCCCGGCACACCCTCTTCCTAAATATATTGTGTCACATCAACGCCTAAAAACGCTGCTTGCTCACCAATCAGCTTTAGTGATGGCGAATAAGCGGGTTTGTCAATAGCTGGTGTATTCCATGTGCGACCAACTGCCCCAGGCAGTCTGTCAATTGAGGCAAGCTCGATAGTACCGGCTTCATTGTGACAATATTTGTGCGTACAGGAATGTCCTTTTTGTCTAGTTGTTAAGTCTCTTCCATTATTGTGATACTTCGGTAATTGGTCTCAGACTCCAGTATAACTGGTATCGGAGCAGGAGCGAAACTGCCACCTGTCAGCATGTGTGTAGTTGGTATTCTTTTAATCGAGATTTAATGATCGCGAAAAAATGCATCCATTTCAATCACTTCGCGAGCATACTCCAACTCCTTAAGTTTACGTGTAGTATATTTAAAAACATAAAATGTGCCTATTTACGACTTACGTGGAACATACTTTATCTCGCGGCCATTAGATCGCACTTAAAAGCGACAAATAGTAACAGGTTATCGACCGAATAATAAACCCCCTGAAACCATTTAAACACTTTCCCAATATTACCTATATTATGAAGCTTGACAAATCCTGAGAAAGTATTCCGTGAGGTGTTTCGTGCATGTTTAGATTTGCATAACATTTCTTGGGAAAAACCTACAGGGAAGTTGGCGTGAAGGACTTGGCCGATGCCAGTACAATGAGTGTATCACCTTGTAAGGTGCTCTGACCTGGCCCGACCTTAATTTAACCATGGCATGTCTGGCTTCATTTGTTGGCGATATGCTGAAGCACTTATCGATTCACAACCCATCCAAACCCGGTGTGATGCAATAAATTTCCGCTTTTCACTGGGCCAACGCCTGAGAGAAAAAAGAAAGCTGCAAAGGCTTTAGAATTCTAGGCAAACCCGCCTTCCAGTGCCCGAAACCTGATTTCCTTTCTTGTTACGGCAAATATTCTAGAGTTGTGAGTAACGATTAACAATTAAGTTAGGAGGAACCTGCCTCTCATGCAATGAGAATATCATTTCAATTGGGTCGATTTAGATCTATTAATACAACACGTGTGACTGGAATAAAGATGTCATGGTTGGAGATGGGTGCCTTACAGGGAGTCCCTTTTTCCCTGGTCATGGTTTCCTTATCCTGGTCGGGATGTTTGTCAAACTGCATAATATAGATGACTTTTTTACGAGTTTTCTTTTGTTCTGAATTTATAGAAATATATCTTTCTCAGTTAATATAAGAAAACAAAATATATCAAAGTTCATAGTATAACCTAAAAGCATTGAAGCATTATTTTAACACTGAAGCGCAATACAAATCACTACGGTACACTACAAATTCTAATCTTGGGCATGTTCTACATATAATAGTGTAAATGTCCAAACCAGTGGGACTGCGTACATCTATTTGGTTTACTATTCAACTTACAATATATCTATATGAATGAGGCTCTTGTTTAGGATGTTAGGGACCTAATAAGACTACGCCAAGCTCTTGAGCTTATACTTTAGTTCATCGACGCGCCTTGTGATCGGGTTTCTTAGTTATTGGACAATCGGAAAAGGGGAATTCCTCCTATTAATCATCCTCGTTATTATCAGCATACATGTCACGCTGCTCGATATCATCCCTAGCCTGATTAGACGGACAAGCATTACGCCTATAGGCAAGCATAGCTTTTATGATGTAATAACGTGTTAAATGAAGTGGACACTAGTCTCATTGTATATGACCACTATTAGATAGGCAAAGGCTGCCATTCACATCACAGCTTAGCTATCCAGCCCGAAGGCAAGTCATTTTCTGGGATCAAAGCTACTGGGAGGCATGCCAGCGCGTGGTGTCTGGCTAAAATAGCCAATCAATAAGTCTTGATACCTGAAGCAATATACAACATTAGTTTATACGGGACAAGATAAGCCTGGCCAATTTACGCACCGGTATCTAGGGAATGATAAAGCTGAAATAGCAAATTCCATTTACATGCCTTTTAGAAGTGATCCACGGTCTTTTAAAGCTGCATTCACATCTCAAGTAGATAAAAATACTATCTGATATATTTTGCCCCATTCCGTTTTTACCCACCTGAAAGTCATCAGTCCTGAGTTTTTATTTCCATCATTTTATGGGGTAAAGCTTGCAAGCAATTCCAATCATTGGCTGATAGAATGAATGAATATTGTGAGATTATTTTATAGTAGTATAAAAAGTATTCATCAAATTGCCTTCATAAGATCTTCGTGGGGTTCGCAGTAAGTATCTAAATAAAAGGAAGCTAACCCAGTTCTGTGATTGTTCTGCGATATATCTAACACTTCAGCTTTAAATGTATCGCCTTGTCCACTGTCCAATCCATCATGCACCGTTATCTGCACTGTCATCCAGTATATTTGCATGTATTCTGTCAGCCTAATTTCCTTTACCCTGATCCCACAAATCCCAAATCCATGCACCCTTCCCAGTCCATGCCTTATCTCCCTTTGCAGTATCTATTTCCAAGAATGCAACATCTAGGGACCTAACAATGGACTGCCAGATGACATTGCATGACCCGATCATCCAACCCGCAATCGCAACGTGACAGGGCATTAGCCCAAAATCATCAAAAGTGAAAATGAAAGCCAGGGAAATGTATGTACCTTCTCCAGCGAGCAAACAACATATTTTTATCTGTGCCAGCGATTGTTGCGATGGGTGGGGATGGTTGTATGGATCACTGGATGGCTCGGGCTATAGTATGGCCAGAATGGATGGACCCTCGGGTCAGGGGGCATGATCTGGCCTTGGCTGCCTTTGGGGACTGTCCGGGGATATGCAGGCATTAGAAGACCCAATCAACACGTTTCTCCGGGCTCTGGTTTAGCATCTAAACCGATCGTCTATACAGTCAGTATGATTAAGCAAAGCAGGCAATTCTTGGAGCTCTGGGCCGGACAATCTGACCCTCATGCATGGGGATAAGGTAGAAACATAGTAGATAATATTGAGACCAAGGAAAAGGAAGATAGAAATACATCAATCAAACATATACACATTATTCGTATCTCGACCTATATCCAAGTATGTGTTAGTTTGCTTAGTTTATAAGGTGCATCAATTGTCTATAAACAGGCAATGTTGCCAAAATGCAATTCCATTCACAGCACCAACACACTGACAACACTTTTTGCACAAGGATCAAGGGCAGAGTGGACGGCGTCAAAGGACTCGGAGCCAAGGATTAAACAGCCCTTTTTCATTTCCTTAAAAAAGTTTAAACAAAGTTTCTATCGCCTTTAAGTGGATAACTCTTTTCATCGCTTCTCGTGAATACACCTTTTTCTATAAGGAGTCAAGGAGATTTATATCTTCCTTTCACATTAGGTAGAGGAAAGTTGGGCCTCAGGTTTAAAGTCAGACCACAGGATCTATTTTTATTATGATTTGTATGGTACTTACAAGAAGTGTGTCATGAAAGGTTATAGACTACAACACCGTAATACCTTCTTACACAAATAGACTACATTAATAAAAAAAAATAATTATGTCAAATAATAATAAAATATAATTATTTATAAGAAACTTTATTTTCATTCTTTTGTGTACAATCAACAACAATAACATTACAAGTTTTCTATATGGAAATAGGTCGACATTCTCTGTCCATGACAACTCTTTTCTGGCTCTGTCAGGCCACCGCACTGACTGCTGGGATGCATCTTTAAACGAAAATCTTTTCACCACCAGGTGCTTATAATAATTCACATTTCTTATTGTGTCGATATTTGATTCGAAACAGACTCGAGAGGGAATGCTTCTAGGCTTGACTGGAATCTATTACTAAATTACTGTTCTGGGAAAATCAAGAAAAGATTATCTCAATTGTCAGCAAGCAACTTTAGCAAATGTACTCTATGGCTAATTTAACAAATTCGCTTTAAATATTTTAATATTTTAACAAAACATGGAAAAGTTTCATTCCATTAACTCAATTACAAAGGTTTCTTAACCTAAAACAACAATTGAAAATAGCTGAAGCTTTAGTCAGTATGATAATTTCATCATCATTATAATTTTGTAATGCGAGGCTAAATATATCATATGATATGCGTGGATTCTATTCATAAGATCATAAGTTACTTTATAAAGGAAAATTATGCTAAAATGTTGATGTCTCTCTCCCATTCCGGCTGAACTAATCCCTGATATCTATGTAAATTACGATTACATCGCTCTTCAGTGTCCCTTTTATCGCTGGGGCTCCCCGGCTACCTTTTCTCATTGCCTATAGCTATGGTAAATAGAAATATTAATAGATTAATCACGTTAGAGGCTTGTGACGCTTCTGAGAAGAGGTCATCGGCATAGTGTCATGAACTTCTCCATCTGCATCTCCCTTCCTCCGATTCTCGATCTATGCCTCTCGCTTTGAACACTAGTATGTAATTCTACAGGCAATGCACACTTATATAGGGGACAAATTACTATAGGGTCGGAGCAACGCCTTCCGCACCTGCGACGCGACAGTCCAAGGTGAATTTAATCAGGGTGATCAATCTACCTTTTTGTCCACTGCTGAGGGGCGGAGTGAATGCATTGTTGGCTAGTTGATAGATGAATAACCAGTTTGATAAAACACCACAGCTGCACAGGTAGGAACACGAATATAACAGATGGTGTGTTAAAGCATTAACTGTCATTTATTTGGCCTAAACATAAATCATGAGTTATGCCCTTGTCCCATAGTTACAAGCGTTTTTGCTTGATGCATGAAATGATTACCAAACACAGGTTTCCCCCATTGGTGGCAACCTGTCTATTTTGCTAATCAATGCTTTTTGCAGACTGGCTGCAGCTCAGTATTTATTCATCCACTGGTACTAATGATAGTTTATCACCATCCATCGTAAAAGTTAGACTGCAGGCATCCTAATGTCAATTCTTTACTCAATCTTAATATTTCAGTGGAAACTGTTTTTATCCTGGACCAAGATACAGTGAGAGGGCACCCAGAGATCAAGGGACATTCTCGGGAGGGTTTACGTCCTTTAGATAGATGCGAAGCTTGTGCTAAAAGCTGAGACTCCACTTCCACGATATGCATGTGACACATATCGCATGCAACAGCGCAGGATGTTGCGCCATGTACAAGTGTTAAGTGAGGTATACATGGCAATGCTTAAATGCCCATTTCACTGATGAGAAACGAATATGTTGCAACTTCACGTGTAGCACAAATCAGCAATTGTCTTGGAATTTTATTCTCATTTATGGACGAAGGGATTGCTCACACTTACCTGTGAAGTGCTTCATAAGTTAAGAAAGTATAGATTCATTATAGATGGCATATATATATATATAATAATAGTATTTTCTACTGATCAATCTATTTGACAAAAGGGGGACATATATGTGAGGACTTTCATAGCATGAACGATGGCCAGTAAGCAGATTAGCTGTTCCTCCTAGAGTAGACAATTTCAACCATCCACAATTATGATATTATTATTAATACTGCGTCACCTCGAAAAAGCACTTCATTAATATTTCATAACCCACCGTGAACTACAAAGCGCCATTTGAGCCATAATATTATGCTGACACAAGAAATATCTGAAATATCCCGTTTCCTCTATGATTAGATGCCGCTTGTACTGAGAATAATTTGATCGCTATCATCCGCTGGGATTGCCTTTTCATGTCATGGGAGTTGTTATTATTGAAAATCGATGTGTAAAATAAAAGAGACATTCTGATATACATAAGAAGTGCCGGCAGTCTCTAAAGAGATCGATAGATTGAAATGTACCCCAGTGGAGGCTTATATGTTGGTAGCAGTCAAGGGATTATTGATTGGAAGATTATCTAAGGATCTTGGGAGTGGCTCTAAGTGGAAGAGTATGTAGATATCAACAGACAAATACGACATCATGATGGATCAAAGGTAATGAGCATTCTAGCGCTTAACAAGGATTGATGGGTCAGATTTGATTTAGTACAGGTCTCTTTCACCACTGCAACTTCCACCTCACAAACTAAGCGATTGGACAGGATCATTTGTAGACAGTGTTAAGATATTAATGCAGACACTGCTAATCTAATCGTTTTGGAAACTTTATCCTTCCCTTTTGAAATTCCTATCTAATATATCAATCGATTGATTAACTTTTTCTATTACCAAACTCCACAGGTGCGTTTTATTACAGGTGCATTGTTTTTCGTCAATATTTTGTTTCTCTACCTTTCAATATATGTACATCATTCAAATTTAAAACGCAATAGTTGCTTGTTTTTGCTACATTATGTTACCCAATAATGACGTAACAATGGGTAATCACTTTATGACTATAACTATCATTAATTATCATTATTATATTTATTATCTTAATTAAGTAACATGTCCATAACCCATAAGGTACCATTACCCAGGAATTTATTGCAGTAATTACGGTAGCGTGTGAAGGCTCAGGTAGCACCCTCACCTAACTATATATTCCTGCAATCAGCAATAGTCACATGGACCAACCACTCACCTGTAAACCTACTCTACAATAAACATTTTTCTAGATCTTAGGATCACAGCCTTTAGACTTACTATTTATTCTTCTTATTTTTTCCTTATTTTCCTGTCTAGTCTTTACAAGTATTATCACATTGTTGATAACGTAAATTCAAGATAAAGAAGGTTTTGAGACGGGGGTGGGAGTGATGATTCCGGTTCTGAGTCTATTACCAACAGATCGACAAGTACTCGACGAATCGTGGCCCGTGCGAAAAGCATTTTTGCCGAAAATAAACACAAGCATACGCCCGCCACCCATGCCTCTATAACAGAGAACCTATGTATCCCCAAACGCATTCCAACTCACTTTTCTGGCTTAATTTGATCTTAGCCTCTCTAATTCTTAGCCTGCTCTGGAATTCGAATTCACAATGTTCAGTTTACCAGTGTTAGATGCTAATCACTTGACCATAGGGGATTGTAAAGAAGATGCATATAAACACTGGGCATAACCATTGATGCATCACATTTTTGGTTTACCTTAATCCCCCCATTCTCCTCATGGTGATTGAGGAGAATGGGGCAATACATTTTTAAGGTCCCTTTGTTCGCCGCAGGCAATTTAATGATTCAAATTAATCATAAAAATATATCTTGCATTTGCAATCTATTTCTCCAATATGCAAATGCAGGACTTCTAGGTATGGATGCTTACTGGATCTATATCTGTAGATTGTTATGCAATATGTGACAGTAGAAGTCGAACCGTATAGCGATTATTTTAATTTAGTCGGGGTGAGACTGGCCTCATACATTGATATTCGTCTGCCAATGGATAGTATAGCTGCCAAATGTTGATACAACTGAATAAAACATCGAGCAACTGTCGCATATCAGTGTTATTCGTATGAGATCTGATTCATAGAGAAAAGTGGCAGGATTCTCTAGGGAATGTGGGAATGCATTGAGATGGCATAGGCACAAAAAGGAATGAGCCAACTGATGGATGGTTCTCATTTGCATGTAAAAAAGTTGTGCATAAAGTATCTGTTTTGTGTTGATGATAATCACTGGATTCTGTCCTTCATGTTTATTATGGGGCATGTTCTGTTAGTCCTGCATAGAGGAGCAACTGGTTTCAATATGTAATTCTGTTTTTTTAGAATAACCTGTTAGAATATCAATCTCAATCTGGTGCTCGGTGTTACCACTTCTGTATCCACTATTCAGATATATTATGATAAAGCAGCTAGTTGAAGGGCCCGAATGCTTCCATAAATAACTATGCCATTCTACCTTGTGAAGTCTGAGCTATCGTTTTGATTGTTTCTGTAAATGAGCTTTTTTTTTATATATTCTAATCTACAATGATCGACTTGCCACATAGGGGCCTGACCGATCACACAGCACACATACACCACCTGTCTACTAACCTATGCTCTAGTATTTCGGTCAAGTCGTCAGAAAATGTACAATCAGTAGCTCTACACCCTTGCATGGTTGCGATTTGCGCATGCGCATTGCCAAGAAGCGAGGTAACAAGCGCACATGGCTAGCTGTGTATAGTGAAAAATCGCAACCATGCATTTGTGTTATACATCTGCTAAATTACCTAGAGAAGGATAAACACTAGGTATATCTGAATATATTAAATTCATATTTTATCAAATAATTATTAAATTTTATTCAGTAAACATACATGTACAATAATACGATACTGAAAGGTTCTGGACCATCTACAAGTAGGACTTCCTGGTGGACCATAACATTTGCAATCGGCTGAGTAAAGAAATATGTTAGGTTATGTTGAATTGTCTTTTGAATCTCATTTTCAGACCACATCAGTTACACACGAAGCGGGGCTGATATGCATGTATTTAGAACCGGCGGCAGAAAACTGCCCCTAGCGGTCACTCACCAACCACCTTTGACCACTGGGTTTGGTCACTTCATAGAATCCAAACCTTCCAACTGTTCACATGCATCAACAATTAAATATTATTTTCTATTAATATTGTAATTCTGATATTACATTTTTGATGGTTGAATAAAATGCTAGGGTGAATTGTATATGACCCTCATTGCCCAATAAATATATTCCGTCATTATTCATTCTATGCCAAGTGTTAATATATGTAATTAATTCGGGTTATTTGAGTGATATATAAAGTTGAATTGTACATTTTCAGACACCCTGACGCCTCTTCCTCAACACCGACCTCTCGCTCATTCCTCATCGTCCTCCCCTACTACTTTAGGCCTACATCAATCTTCATCCGTCTACACTCACCTATTAATTAATAATAAATTATCTCATCTAAATGTCAAACATTAATCTATACATGATTCATTTACATATCTATTCATTCAACATTATAATTATAGATACAATTTTATAAAACATAAATGACAGATCTTAATAACAGATTGTTCTATTGTATTTTATTCCCTACAGTTGCCTCTAAACTTCTTCTATCAGGAGATGTGTTAATGACACCTATGTATATTGATTGTTTTTAATTCTCCTTCCTGTTCCTGCCACAGAGTAGGTTAAGAAAATGTGTATGTATATTGAATTAAATTGAACATTTAATTTTGTATATGTATATTATTGAATAGGCAAGATCCGGTGGACATGTGGGTACAGGTTCCAATGGACACAGAGAGGGCCGTTCATTAAAAGTCATTTTAGACACAGACAAATATCTGATATTGCCACCAAACTGGGGGATAAATGAGGCAAGAGTATAAACTATCTTATCTTACTTTATTGTCCTTTAAATAATTATGGAAAACAAATACCAGAACAAATTCTAAACAGGTCATTGAATGTGCTGTATGTAGGTGCAGGTTGAGTGAATGATGCATACACCTGTGAGCGGGTTTGTGAAGGCACATGTATACCTTCAACTGTGGTCAGAGCCCCACCCACTCTCAGATAGGCCTCGGTCCCTGTATGAAATCAGTACCAGCTGTCGCTATCTCAAGCCAAGAAATTTCGGAAGTTGCCCATTGGATTGAATGTATTTTGTATTTCATTAACAAAATTGGATATGGGATCGTTTTGATTGAGACCCTCATATAATATAGGACAATGATTGTTTAGATCTATTATATATATGTTAAATGCTGATGGCAGAGACTCACATGACAAATATAAATATTCAGCCCTTAACCAAACAAATGTGAGATGTATGGTTCTATCTCTAGTCCAGCCTCACCTCCTGACAATTCAAGAGAGCTGAGCAAAGCATTTTTCTAGCCGACCATAGCACAGCATCGCCCTTTCTAATAACGTTTTAAAATTAGAACAGTTTCATTACTTCTGCTTAGTGACGATTATTGGTGCTGTTCCACCTATAGCTTTGCTGAGCAAGGCTTTCCGTGAGCAATTTATTGGTCTGAGCGATTCCCAGAGTTTTCTAGCGTTGTCTATTATTACTGAATAAAGCGAATGAATAGGTTGTAATATAACCCTTTTTTAAGTATGACAGAGGTAAGTGTTAGGAATATTGCGTTATTTAGTCGCCTCAGTGTTATTTTCATATTACTTTCATCTTGAAGATTTCATAATTCTTAGGAGATTGTTTATTGCCTCAGAAATATAATGTATTTGTAGAAATCTTTCCGAAAATTTCGCCGTCAGATCTTGGGTCATAATAGATGAAGAGAATTTATTGAAATACCCGGAACGTTCAGTGATAAGGGCGTGGGTTGAACATGCAGAAACTGTGATAGGGCTGACCACTTTATATGAGAATCACACACACAGCTTTAATAAATGACTAGTACATGTATCCTCGGCATCTTTCCACGATACAAACAGAACGTTGAAGACTTCAATCATTTGCACGCAAACCTCGTTTAAATGTTTCGTTCAAGGCCAAGACCTTTGGCATCATCCACCCTAGTTTATCACCAATCGTATCATCAATCTTTAAGTGCAGCATCAGGACCTTGCTTGGAACGGAAGTGCTGCTTGGCTAGAGCTAATGTCAGATGATTAAAAATGAATGGATCAACTGGTGAACATTATCTCCGGCCTTTGGACCATAATGACCCTGGACTTTGATGCACCCCTTTCCCTTCTCCCTACCGACTGCCTGCAGGTTTCCTGTGACGTATATATCCGAGGAATAATGTAATACAAGTGGTATCTAATAAATAAATGCAATATGAAGAACCAATAACTTTGCACTGCAAAAGCCGACCACTCTAAAAACTGTTTTGTGATGTATAAATGTAGGCCTATGGGCATGTTCGCCAAATGATGTACGATTGGATATAATAATTAAAATCAAACAGACAATGAAGTTAACATTGCAGAGCTATACCACGCTTTCTGTTGTAATGAAATTTCAGAAAATTATGCAAAACTGCTTTTTGTTCATATCTTGACGGCTTGGCCCATACCTTCTTGTAAATGGTGCATGCTACTGGTAGTAATGGCGCCAAGGGACTCTAAGACGGGACCTCACGAGTACATTTATCAATTTTATTACACCTACACACAATAAAGAGAGGCAACTTACCTCTTCTACTGGTATTTCCGTGATCATATCGTAGCCTTCGTCCGTATCGGTTTGAATGTAATAATTACTAAAGGGCGAGCCAGTAGCGGCTGTCTTCCGTTTCGTGTGCCCTTTGGTAGGAACTATACTCATGCTCCAAGATACAAAACGCATGAACTTCCGGGGCACGTTGTAAACATCCGCGTAGTAAATCCTAGTGCGGAGATGTTCAAGGCTGACATCCGCTTCCAGCATCCATGCTTGCTTATCACGGTCATATAAATGTGCCTTATTCTTGCCACGGGTGAAAGGTTGTATTTCCACCTCACTGATTGCAGTAACATGTAACAGTTCAATTTTGATAGGTAGCTTTCCTTTGCTATCTGCGAACTGGTATATGCTATAGCCGCTCTCGTACGGTGTGCCTGTACCCGACATATCGATGATTTGTTCGATCGTCTGGGACTCCACCTTCCTGTCACCACTCCCTAAAATGATCTTGTATCGAACACGGCAGAGGTGATCGAAGCTGGTTTGGCGAGTGAGGTAGACCAGAGAGAAAGAATCGGTCTCTGAACAGTCGCCGAATGGATACACCCCAAGGTTCCAGTCAAAGAGACCCCAAGAAAAGTAGAGGGTCTCATATTTGGGGTAGGTGTAGTGGACACTGTCTGCTTCCTTGCCTTCTCGAGGAAGCTGGAGCACCTGGAATAAGGAAAACAGAGTCAATATTAACAACTGCATGTGTAACCTTATAATTGACAATGTATGGAGATATAAGTAATCAAGCTCTAGAAAGAAATGAAAATTAATCATGGCAAAAATAAAGTTATATTTGAATCTGAAGAAAAATGAGAACATTTTTTCAACATGGCTTGACGGGGATTGTTCGTCGCAGTCCACATGCATGTGCATAAATGGCAGCTGAGGCAGTCAATTTTGCTTTTTTATTTTCAATATCTAATGTCTCATTCACAAGAGTTATAGAATTTAGTTCCATGTCCACTGATGCGATATTCTTACGGAAAGTCAGTTGACAGATGGAACACGGCCTCATTGGATTCACCCACTCTTTACGGGTGGCACTCGATACACGGCTGACAGTCGGCTGCCTTCAATTTTCAAAGAACTTTACTGCTCTGACTGCCCTCTGTTTCTCCTCTGACTGCCCCCGTCGAAATATTCGGCTAAATGGACAAGATGGGGTTTTACTAGCTTACAACAGACAAACATCTGCAAGAAATGTCAGCATACTACACAGTTAAGGGTTTAAATTACTTTCTTCTAAACTATACTTCCTTACAAATAATTATAAAGCACGAGAGACACTCCCGACTGACCGACCGACGGATTTAGGATACACAACCAACCGATTGTATCCAACATAGGTGAATTTGACACACTGACACGAATTAAGACCGATTATCAACTGAATTTAATATCCATTGGTCGGTCGACTTAATGTGTCTCGCGCTTAAAATTTTCTTGTGGATTGTTTTTTAAAATAAATTTTATTGACAAATTTTCACATAGTGATATATCTCATTCGTCATGAAAGATGGTAAGTTACAAATACAAACATTTAACATTAATAGTCAGTAGTTGATGCTGATTGAATTTAATTATATGTATAGTATAGATTATAATCGATGATCACATAATTATTAATTATTCATCGTTAACGGTTACTAAGATAAATTCAGCACAATGATACAATTTACACATTCATTTTACTACATTTTTGCCCCTGTTAAATACACATCCACAAAAATCAGATCAATTCGCAGACACAAAATAAAAGTACACGTCGATTTCTAAACCCATTTTCTAGGGGCATGATGCAAGTATTCTTATATATCTCTATCTCACTAACTAACTCACTATCTCGTGTCTCGTTACTTTCTAAATTATCTCTCCTCTCATATTTCATTCCATGCAACAGCCTCATATCTCACATGATCACTATATTTTCCCTCCCTTTTAAATAGGATTTCAGTTTGGGCCAAGAATATAATTTTTATTTTAGTTGATGTTGATGTTCCTCGTCAAAATATAGTTTTCATGTTCAGGCACTGTATGCTGACTGAAGCTATTAATTTAGACAGCCAATTCAATTTAAAACAGTTGAAGCTCCAAGATAACCATCGAAATTTCATCTAACTACTGTCGCCTAGCAGGGTACTACCCTTGTGGCAACTTAATCTATCCCTCATGAATAATCAAAAGTCATTCTTTTGCAAAGATAATTTCATTTCAAAATGATGACAAAACGGAACAACAAACTGATTCAATTTGATCTAATAAAGAACATGAATTATAATCCTACATCAACTGTTCTCTAGTAGAAGATGCTAGCGATATGTCCATTACTAATTTTTGCAGTTTGGGTTCCTTTCAATTTATTTTACATATGCATTGGATATAGCAGAATCATATCCAATATTAAATAGGTAGCGTGTGTATTCAAAAGTGTATCATTAACAAGGGTTACTGCCAAAATTCAACTCCCTTATGACTTTAAAATATTCTTCTTTAGATTATTGATGATATCGCTTATATTACCACACTCGTCGCTTTGCTGATGTCAAACCACAGCTGTAGCTATTACAGAAATATTTACTTTCCCACGCATATAGGTAAGCAAACCTTACGCAATAACTTATCAAATGATTTACCAAATGGTCATCGATTATCAATACCGTGAACACTCATAAACATATCATTACGATTTGTACGAGCTCTATTATTCCAACAGATGTACGAGGGTAATGGGAACGTTATAGTTTGGATCAATAAGGTTGCATGTTATAAGATGTTTGCATTACAGATTATGGCACCAGCGATCACTGTAGTACTTAGGGTCCTTGCTGCATTACAACTTTGATTCTCAGTGTAATGCTGCATTAATCCTAATCTTTCGTCACGCTAGAGGGATTCCCATCCAGGCCAGGCAAGCCATGATTTTGCGTCACAAGGGCTTGCAAATAAGGGTAATGTTCAGGGAAACTTAATCAATAATTCACAGTTTAGTTTCCATTTACTTGTTCAAATATTTTCACATGAAATCGTACTGCCTATTCGCTATTTCACTTAAATTGAAAACATGCTACAACATCACTCGTTTTCAGTCAATATTTCCATTGCAAAGTGATGGAAATATTTCAAGCAGCTTATCTGTAGACACAGTAGTTCATATCCACCATGTCATTCTCTTTTTTTGTACATTCATGGCCAACATTCATCTGTGCAGAGTTACATTCGCTTCCAAACTGTCAGACCTACTGTGTTATTATAGTCTTGATCTAATTGAATAAATGACATCAGTTGTATATCGAATAACATTCTATTCTAAATGTTCTATTGGGAAGGAACTGGCAAAGTACGTGTAAAAGTTATCTGGGAACGTCTGGACCTTTTTATATACTCTCCTCCCACACCTGTGATTCTGACTTGTTTGACCCGATGCCCTTCCAATCTGCAAATGACTCAGCAGACGAGTAAATCGTGTTAGGATGTACAGGACTATATAAGAACCAGCCAAATAGCTTTCGATACGGACAGTTTATAGTGATGGACGTTTAGAATAAGGAGGTCCGGCCCTTCTCTTTTCTTGTCTAATGACTATCACATTATAGTGGGAATTTTATCGATGGCCAAGATATTTGTGAAAAAAAACTGTGGTGAACCATGAAATATTTTGCTGCAGAAATGTATTTCTTGCTGAAAACGGGTCGAATCAACCACATGTGAGGCATATAAGTCACTATTTAGCACGTGAAACTGTGTGAGTTGTGTTCAATTATCTAGCCAAACTATTTATATCCAACTCATGCCTTTTCCATCACTGCGCCTGACACCCCGCACGACTGGTCGATGTGTTTATTGACTGAGACGTATGTATTAAGCTATAAGCATATCAATATTGCAGGTCTCACTGAATAGGATTCTGTGCACTGCAAATACTGTAGAGTAAATTCTGAATAAGACCTTGTGAATGGGGCAGTTAACGCCTTGTACATTATGGTTCAATTTCATCAAGGTTGTAGCTATATTAGGCAACATCTCCAATGGTATGGACTCACTTAACTGTCTTTAATGATGTTAAAGGTTCTTTAGAATCCCCAAATATAGATCTATTCCCTCTACATGTAACATGGAAAAGGCAATGGAAAATAATAATACATACGGAACAGTAGTGGAATAAAAAACCCAAAAGGGGCAACCTCATGTCTACATCAAGGTCTGTTTGGCTTCTTTGCACAGGATGAAAGTTACTGAAGATAAATCAATCTATTGTTACTCATTCCGGAGCCCCGGTGTAGGTCTTGGGTTTAAAAGGTCAATCTCACAAGTGCAATTGTGAAAGTGAAAAGAATTACTTACACGCAATGGCTAAAAACAGAAACTTGCCCAAGAGGATTTCCTGGTATCCTTCCTTTAACTTAGTTTAAGGGAAGCAGTTTTTGTTCGATACCATTAAGTATAATGTTGATTTAAAACATATAACAATAATTATACTGGATGTCATATCATATAGCATTCTATGCATTGTTCCCAGTGTACTGGATATTGTATCATAATGTATATTGACAAATATTCTATGAAAATAGTTAGATGCCCTATCCCTCAATGATTTCTCGGATTCATTGAATGATTTTTAAAATTTTATGATTTGTAGGTATAGGGCCTATTTCACTAACTCGTAACATCGTAACTCCTCCATATAGTGTAACTTACGTTGCACTATACAACTATTTCTCAGACTAGTCGGAGTGACCTCTTACTTTCTTCAAATAGATGAGTTTATGCACCAACCCTCGTATCACAAAGTTCTTGCAGTCATAAATATACGAAAAGAATATACGAAAAAAAGGTACTTAGAGGCCTTTAAGACACAACCTTATCTTGCATAGTGCAACAGGCTCATAATGTATGATCTGTAAATGACAAGTCTGATGGTCTTTCTATACGTATACCACGGGTATTCTGGGTCAAACTATAACATATTGATGGGAGAGATTCGTCAGTATAGATACGTGTGTGCATAGAAATGGATTTTGGTGCCTCGACTGTACAGGAATATGTCAAATAGGGTTTGAAGAACTGATAGAGAACTCCCTCAGGGACGATTATCTGTATGGATACCCATGCCTCTAGAAGTATTCCACGGCGTTAGATCTACATAGATCAGTATAAAGAGAATTCCCAATAACCATTCCTTCTCGAGCTTAAAGGTATACAATAGGGCCCCTCCGAATGGCACCGATTTCTAAATCTGATGAGTTTTCCTTGACTGAAGCTTCCATGAATAATGAAAGCCTTAAACATCGATTAAAATTATTTTACTTGTGGAGAGAACAATGCATAATTCCTGCGCTGCCTCTTTATACTGAACCATAGAATGATTCCGACAGTGTCTCTGCTCTCCTTTCATGAAAAGATGAGGTATTGCATCTGTTGTGTTGCGAGAATAAGCTTTACCACCACATGTGTGGATGCAGTTATGAAGTATCTACCGTTCTCAGCATGAGGAGAAGTGGAAAATTGGATGTACCAATTGTCAGGTTTTATATGTGGGTGGAGTAGTCAGAAAATGTACAACTCGGGTTCACCAATCCTCTCAAATTATCCAAATTGAAGACACAAACGAGGTGTAAAATGCAGTTAAACATAGCTAAACAGGTTTTGTTTTTGTTTTTTTTTTTAAAAAAGGCAATACCAAATGTCACCCTCAAATATACCTATAATATATTATTTGTGCGTTTCTAGTCAAACCTAACATAATTTACTTATAATGAAGAGCTGCAATTGTACATTTTCCCATGAGGTATTGTTTTTTTTATAGATGTTTTACTTACATTTTCCAGCGTTTGGACAACTTTTCCTCACAATCTACGAATCTTTATGCATAACAAACAAAACGTAGCAATAAAAACGCAATAGAATAGTAATAGCTTCTTATCATTTCCATTGCACAAATACTCCATGGATACTAATACACTCTGCTTCTGCTCTTAAACAGAAAGGGAGAAGCTCGTTTTGCCAGCTTTAGCTATGATGGCAGCTTTTAACACCTTCTTGGTTAATCTTTACCACCCACGCACCTCCTAAGAGCTCGAATCCCTGATAAAACTTGTACGAGGCGAAGTCAGAATGGGACAAATCACTTCGGTAAAAGTCAAAAGCAGTGCTCAGAGTTTCCAATAAAAATCAGCCTGTAAATTGTGAACCAAGTCTAATGGATAAATAGAAAATCTAATGAAATGTGATTCTAATTGGAGCGACGAGAAAAGGTCTTGTAATCATGTTTGACGACGAGAAGGTCGATCCGATTGGGATTTACTGCCAACTTCATTAATTTCAGAAATTAGTTCTATTCCACAAATACTAATGTGAATATTGATAGGCTATTGCCCAGAAGAAGAAAGGCTGGGATCTAATTCTTCCATGGTTATAATTCATCGATTATCCATATTGTAATTTGCTATTCCTTTCGAGAACCCTGTTCAGCTCCAACATTGTAATTACCAAAAAGTAGGGTTCGATGTATGGCAGAAATATGATAATCGAACTTTTCGTTTGCAATCTTCTAACCGAAAATGTCCGTCATCATGAACAACTTTAAGATTCTGTTTTGACTTCTGTTTATAAATAATGCCTCCGGTGCATAACAATGTGCGAGTAGCTTTTTTCAGTGTTCCTATTGAGCTCGCAGATTGTTATGCAACGGGGGCATGGTATGGTTTTCGTACACTTATCTCGCTCCTCTTCTCTGATACATAATAAAACATAAGAGGAGAGCATTTAATGTAAATAGAAATAAACTAGGAACAGTAGTGTGGTGTATTGGACATATTTGTTACAACTATCGTATGAAGGGACGCCGATTTCATACGAAAGAACATTGGCACACAAGCGTAGTACCACCAGGCCATCGGATTATCAGAACTACCGAATGCAATTCTAGACACGAGAAAGATGATGCTTGCCTCGATCTCTCCGATCGCTGCATGTGGTGTTATGATGTTCACATGAGGCGTATTCGTGCGTTTTACGTGGCAGTGCCAAAACCAAGGTCAAAGCAATCAATATTAAACCAATTTTATGACACAAATTGGGAAATCTCCTATACTAAATCATGATTTATGAAATAGGCGACGCCTTCTGTGATGATATGAATCGGCTGACCTCTTGCCAAGGACAGATATTGGTTTCTAATTATAATAAATTGTTTATTAGAGATACATGTCACGTTTTAAAACCTTGTTTTAATTCAATACATGAAGGGCAATACCATTTCCAAGGCCAACGTAGCCAGGAGGTACAATCTACAGGTGGAAAAGCAACAATACTAAAGTTTGTTCTATGCCACCAACGGACAAAATCCATTGCCCCTGCTACGTAGTCCTTCCTGGCAGAGAAGAGCTTAGAAGTTGTGCATTTTGTTATTCTTCGGTGGTTTCTCAGAAAGAGGTTTTGGTCTGCAGTGCCTACCAACTAAGTTAAGTTCTGACGCTCAACTCTGATTAATCAACAGATGCCAGGAAATTGAGGTAAACCAATTGGATGTCTTATCTAATTAGCACAGAAGAAGCACAAGCAGGAGAAGGATTATTTTTGCTCTCAGCATTCTGCCTGCATTCTAACCAGACTTAGGCTTATGGGAATTGTCGGTTTCTAACGAATCACTGCTATGCATATATTTGATTAGGAGTCAAAAGCTGACAGTTATCCTAATTTTCAGTTTTGAACTTGTGCATTGCAAATCCTCACTCCTCACTTTCATAGCTTCGTTTCTCACACACCTATTATACTCTTAAAATGTAGAATTTACATTTACTAAAAATATATTGGCGGGCAGTGTGTTATAAATCCTTGTACTACCTCCCTCATCAATCATATAGTATCAAAAAAGCATAATATACTTTCTAATCTATAATAATCATATGCTATGAAATAGAAATATCTAGTTATCAAAATGTTATACTCGAATCTAAGTGTAAAAGCAATTAAGACTACCAATACTCTCCTATCGACCACACTTTGCAGGCCATTCCCAGAAGAAAAGATGAGCAACTACAAGTAGTAACATAAGCCACCGTCGCCACACAGCGTGGTTGGTCGTCAGGCAGCCATAAGACGATGGCTATGAAAGAAAGCTACTGTATGAACAAATAGACCGCCTTCCCCTAGACTAACACATATCAAAAACCGCCAGCCACAGGAAAGTCATCCTACTTCAATATCCGCAGTCTCTTATGGCGGTAGTATGAGCAAAAACGTGACTTGATTGTCACATAAGAACATTTTATTTCCGATGAAACACGTCGTGTCTACTGATGGGTGTAACGGACGTCATCAAATGGCGCATTCTCGCAATATAATGGCTGATATGGCGAGAAATATATATGCATCTGGCGACACAATGCAAATGCATATAAATGGGAAAAGTGTTTACAGTCAGTGCAGTTATCTTTGGTATTCTCAAGTAGATAAAGATTGTTATGTCAGCTTCATCGGCCTTACAGTGATCTCCTATTATTGAATGACAAATTCCCCGACGTATATTCACTGAGGGCTCCCTAGTGGAACCAGTTCTTTGACTGAATAATTTAGAATTCTGAATTATCTATTGCTTTTAGGGACCTCACATATATATAAGTTGTACTATCGTACTCTAATAGATAAGCAGTATCTATACTATAATGTATCACCCAATGAATCTACCAACATAACCTGCCTGGCTAGCCCTGGGTTTTGCATCAAATGCAACAGATACTTTGCTTATTTTATGTTCTCTGTATCTCATTATTTGCCTTCACACGTGGGTGGTATAAGGTAAAAAGAATTAAATGGTTTTATTTTTTCTATCGAATTACTGATCAATCATATCGTGTTCCTGCACTCCTCTCGCTTTTGGATGATGCATTTATTCCATTATTCATCTTCGATTTATTTGTTTCGCCCGGGTGCAAAAATAAGGGAAACAGTCCCCGCATACAACACAAAAACACATCACTATTCAGTAGCCACAGGTATAATTGTTATTTTCACTCAGTGCTTGCTGCCGAGGTTCACATCTGTTGAATTTCATTGCACAATGCAGGAGTTCCCAAATCAATAATGGACAATATTAATTCCAAACTTAGACCCAATATCACACATCTTCCGAAGTGATGGAGAAGCAATCATATCGCTTACCCTAGCTGTACATACAACCCATTCAAGTGACTGGCCTATTCACGCGTACACAGTAGCAAGGTATAGGATTGATGGTTCGGCTACGCTTACCCCAGAAACACTCTTAATATTGGCGTAGGGCATATATATACTATAAATTAAAGATTAGAACTATGGTTCGGTACTATTGACGGCAAAGCCTACATTTAAAAGTATTGTTAAGAAATAATACATGAAGGAATTGATTGATCTTAACGTGTGGTACTTATGCAATCCAAAAGTGCTTCGCTTAGCCCAAGGTCAGCATGGGTGTTCATATTAATGTGTTCCTATATGCATGACCTGGATTGAGATTAAATAATCTGGATTAATCTGTATAGAATATAAATTTAGGCCATTGTGTCAGGTGGTGAAAGACGAAATTACTCCCTATGCCAACGTGTATGTTTGAGTGTGAACAATCCTTTGTCTTAATTTGAAAGAATAATAGGAAATATACGTTCTCTTAACATCTATATATACCACTATTAACACTATTAAGCTAACGAACCTAGGGATCTGCCCTTTCTTTTGTTCTTCGTTTCTTTCTTTAGTTGGTGGGTTATGTGGACCATGATATCAATCGTGTAGGTCCCCTTACATTTTTAAAATTCGATGTATCAGTGTTATAATTCGTGAATTGTTTGAGGTGATTGATGAAATGTTGACTCACTGAATATCTTTACAAAAACAAAAATCTTAACAAGAACTGTGTATAGGAACAGGTAGGCAGTGAATCCTTGAGAAAGAAGAAAATGAAGTGTGACATATCAACGATGTCAAACTGTTCACGGTTTTCTGAGTTCCTTTTGTCTGTTTGGATTATCTGAACTTAAGTAGGGCCATTTCGTTCTGTCAGAGTTTTGAGGGTGAAGATCCCCAGATGTAAAAGAGCTTTTATGGATCAAGTTTGGTGTAGCGAATTGCTGTCATTTGTTGGTAAATCCATCTCACCCTGTTCACTATAGGAGTGGGGATGAAAATAGATGACAGGATCAGTGCAAAAGATTGCTGACAAAATAGAATGGGCGGAAAATACTATGGGCACTACAAACTACAAGGGTAGTTGGTGAAGGTAGTCTGGTAGCTCAGAAAATTGTACCACAAGCTGCTTGTATGGGAGTGGGTGTGATACCAGCCATGCGATAAAGTTGCGGGAACCAATATGTGCTGTTCTACATGTATTCGGTCTGCACTCTCAGTTAACGTCGGTAAAAAACAAAATATTTTCTATATTTTCTTTCATTCTTTTCCAACCCATCTAAATGTCATTTGACCGAGATTTTGGAGGATTTCGTTGAGTTGATTTTGCTACATGGCTTCTAGAATGTACTTGGAGGACCTGCCCGAATCCTTTCTTATATTATGATGACTTCACTTATTATCGCTCGCAGGCGGCTGCTTTTGCTCAATTGTCTCTACTTCAAATTGTGGTATAAACATATAACACCTGCAGAATATTGACGAATTCAGTCCTATAAGTCATAATAATTATGAGTAAATTAGGTAAGATTCTGGTAGTTACAATAGCCAAGACTGTACCGTTAAATATTGCAACTGATCCCCCATCTTTCTGCCATGATTCTACATTGTTTGTATGACAGTACCTTCTGTCTTGGTTATCATTCATATCATTGGCAGTATCCTGGAGTAAAAATACTACAGCTCGCAGGTGTTCCTCCTAACATTAAATTAACTGCCCCCATCAATTCTTCTCTAGTAATACACACGTCCTATCAGATGTGGGTCCCATGGTAAAGAATTGACCTGGGCACATGAGATAATGCTGGCAGGAACACCCACTGGTGTAGTTCTATTTTGTTATTCCACACTTACTAAGTGTGTAAGGTGCATGTATGTGGATGAGGGGTGCAGTTTGCTTGGTCCAAACCACACACACATGGTTATACATTACATTTTAGGAATGGCGCAATTGCAAACTAGATAGCATAGAAGACATGCACTCCTCGCAGCATAACTTACCAGGCGTTTACAAATTAATAAGTCATCTTCAACTCAAAGTTCAATGTTCACCTTCAACTCATGTTCTTCAATGTAAATATGCTAATGATAAAATAAATCTGGCGTCAGAATCATTTCAGTGTGTAACGAATAGCAAATGACCCTTTGTTCAGTTTTAAACTTATCTCGACAGGGTATATCAGGTATATCAGAAGAATCCCGAAGGGGTGTGTCTGGTTTTCTGACCCTGTGATCAGCTTGAAATCTTCACCGGGTCGATCATTTGCTATATTAACTGTACATATGGGTCATTTTTTCTGGGCGTGTACAAATGGCAAATTCCTCACTTGTGTCGGTTCTCCCGCCCATAGCAGCCACAATCTCGCATTCACATTAATGCAATATACCTCATTGTAACAAGAAGAAAATAAGCTTTCTAGAAATATATACTTTTATATGACTATGACTATGACATCTTATTCTTTTTTAGGGTCAAAATGAAAAAAGCATGCATTTTACAGGTTCTCCTCTTGATTTAAGAAGTTTGAATTTCATATTCAAACATGTATTTCATCGTTGATCTCATTTTTTTTTGTTTTTCCAAGTATAGTTTTGATCTACAACTCTATGGAAGGAATGGTATGACCTAGGTACCAAGGGTTATTTATTGGGGGCCAAGAGAAATTTTAACCATTTTTTAACAAACGCCCATCATCATTAATATCTGCAATTCTAGAAAAAATCAATATAATATTTCCATACTACAAGTCACTTGAATGTATTAAGCATCTTGTTTGTGAACAAAATAAAAAAAAAGAAACAACTCTACTCCCATTTGTTACAAAATAAGATTGCATCCCCCTAACCATCTTCAGTTTATACCAGTTATGCTGATGGACGTTTGCTGGACTAACTCTGACAATAAATGTGTTATCCAGGCAACACAATTCATTTCAAACTCATTGTAATGATGTTATTTCTGATTGATATGCCTTTAAGTCAATATGGAAAACGCAAAATCCTAAATCCAAAGGGATTTTGGATGATTTTATACCAAGATTTTGAATGAAGCAAACGTCCATCATTAAAATAATGCCCATCATTGAAATTCTCTGGTGAGCTAGCTCTGCTCAGTATGTTTGACTTCTTACAAGAGTCATCTTCAGTGGGAAACATGCAGTGCTAAGGGCCAGACTTTTCTAGCACAAACCTTACTTTGTTTTGTCAAAAATAGCATGAAAAACTGAAAATCCCATTCTAATTATGTGAGGGATAATGGTTAATGTACTGTAGGGTCAACTGAAACGGTCAGAAAGTTTTGAAACTTTGGATTCTTTGTGTTAATTGTATTTAAAAGTCAATGGCTGAAAGAATGTTAACATTACACAGAGCCAGATTGCTGTACTCATCTGATCAGAACTGCCCATGTTGGGTGTAAATCAGGCATAACGCCCATCATGGTAATGACAGCAGCACTAATTTGTCTCTCAAGGTGCTAATAATCAGTGTAACTATGATATTTTTGTGTTTGTAATGTTGTATGACTTGTATTGGTATGAGAGAAATACTTTCATGTGGTTGATCAATGCCCAAAGGCTAGTCTGGTTCATATACAATGAGGTAAATACTTGCAATGACAAACGCCCATCATCTAAATGAAAAATAACCCACTAAATGTTAGATATTGTTTGTGCTAATAACATGGAGACACGCCCCTGTATGCATATTGTTGCATGAAATCATTTAAACATGTTCTTTATATTCTACTTTGTCATATTTTATAGATTTTGTAATGTACAGTGATGACATTGACATTCCATGATGGGCGTTTGTGAATATAGTAAATTATACAGTGTGGGTCTAGCATCAGCCCTATACATTTTTTAATGCCCCTCTTTCAATATTATGTTTTATAAGCCACTGTTCAACCATATATAAAGGGTTAAGGGTGAAAGTATTACTATATCTTAGTGCAAGGGGCACAATTTCCATGATGGGCGTTATCCCAAGTAATGTTCACCCTCTACAACTCATGAAGCATTCTTCCAACAACCACCAAATTTAAACCATGAATGCATGATTTTATGCTGTAAAAAACGACATTAAAATCTTTAACTTTTTTATAAAATATTTTTTCACATTTATGGTGTGTGTGTGTGTGGGGGGGGGGGGCTAAATATTTTATATTTAACTTATTGTCAGATCAACATGGTAAAAAACGTGCAGCTGAGTCGTCTAGGCTCTACTGGAGAAGGAAGGTAGCCACCAGCCAGACCTAGAAGGCCTTCAACAATGAGTGGAAGAGAAAATAATGTTTGAAAAAGAAAGTTAAAAGTATCAGATATAATCCGAAATAATATTATCCTACTTGCATTAACCAGCATACATGTGCGTAATATAGATGTAGATGGAGCATACATTTCATAATGAAATTGACTTGTTTATGGTCGACCACCATCATTCAGTAAGTTGCATTTTCAAGATTCCATGGGTAATGTGTTTCAGAAAAATGTGTCACAAGTCGCAAAACTGATATTTTTCCAAATTTATGTCTTTATTGCAAGAAATCCCTCAAAGAATACTTTCATTTTCTGACAGTATAATGTTTATAGTAGTAGTAGTAGTAATAAATGTTCTGTGACTGTGCTAAATGTATCTATGCAACTCTGAAGTCACTGGCCAGTATCTATGGATAAGAGAGTGGGCAGGGCCTGTCTTAAAGAAACAAGTTCATTTAGGCAAGAAGCAACATGGGACATGGACAAGTTACTGATTACTTTGAAAAATGTCAGGAGTGGAGAAGAACATGTTGGGCATGTTTCCTGACAGCATTGTTCATGTATGGCTAGTATTAGATTCCTTTAGATGATGTTTGATATCTAATATACATGCACAAACGCCCATCATGGAAAACCTAACGCCCATCATAAGAAGTCTTTTGTAAGGCCAGCTTGAAGATTATATACTCTTTCCTTGATGATTTAGATATGCCAATTGTACTGACAGGCGACACTACTTCTCTGTTAGAAATCTTGGCCAGGAAAGTGTGATTTTAAGTACCTTGAAGACATGTGTATCCATTTTTAATCCTCAATAGAATAAAGTATACTTTTTTGTATATAAATTAATTGAAATACACTTGCCTGGTTTCATCTACAGTAGTTGATGCATATCGAGCAATATTGAACCATTTAAGGTTCATTCATTACAGAATAGGACTCATCATGGGCTTTTACTTCATTATATATAATGGGCTTTAGTGACAAACGCCCATCAGTGAAATACAGCATCTTTGGGATGTAGCAATTTAAACACAACTAAGTTCATGGCTCTATAACTTGGGGAAGTATTAGATAATGTATTTGTTATTACCCAGGTGCAGTATTAAGGTTCAACCCCTTGCACTCACATTTTCACAAGCATCTGAAACCAAGGTATGGGAAAAAACGGATGATGGGGATTTTGAGGAAATAGGGCTGATGCACTCAGCTCGATTTTGTCATGAACTTATACTTTTTGTTTATAACAATTTTTACAGCAGATTCATTGCCATGTTGTCTTATTGTGGTGTACTTTCCTGCTTTATCTACAAATAGACTTAACTATAAGGTGTGTCTTTCATCTTAAATGAGTTATGATGACGGACGTTTGCCAATTTCTGTGCCCCAAATTTTGACTTGTCATAAAAACTGAACCACTGGGAGGAAATGCGTATAATGGATATTGACAGAAAGCTCTAAACCTGGCCTAATGAGATATGTAGGTTTCAAATTGATCTGCAAAACCTTTTGAAATTTCATACTTCTGGCTGAATTGTACACGTTCAGAAAAAATGACCCATATTCGTTAGACTCATTATATAGCAATATGTAGTCATCTTTTTTCTTTTTTTCTTTGATTACGGGCAAATCTTAGTGAACTGCATCCAATCCTTTAGGAGCCCAGGGTCTAAATGTATGCATATACTTTTTCGTATGCAGGTGGAAAACTAATGAACATCGTCTGGAAGCGGAAATTCGATTGGCTGAGGAGAGAACGAGTCAGTCTCCAATTAGACAAGTAAAGAAGGAAGGGCAAGCAAAGGGGATTTAGCAGCTTTGCAGCTGTATCAGTCCTTAGGTAATAAACTGACAGATGAGGGGATAGATTTCAAATGAGTTCTCAATCGGTTTTAGATGGATTACGATAGTTTCAACTGCCCACACATGAATGCTCGAACAAGGGAGTTACATTCCCATTCACATACATCTTTACATTAAAGGAATAATATTTCCTGCATCAGCTGAGACAGAATGTAGTAGTGGCTATCACTGTTTTACAGTTTGTAAAAGATGATTCAGGAACCGAAGTTTGTATAAAAGAATATACGGGTATACTCTAGATTAATCATTTACATCCTGATAACCCTGATTCCTCTACTGGTCAGAAAACTGAGCAAGAGGACCAAACAAGTATTGAAGTAAGTTCGGTGAGATGACGTCTGACATTATGCATAATTAGTTAACTCTGTGGATTATACAAGTTGTCCGTCGTGTGCTACACTACACTCATGGTGTTGCGAGATCTCGACGGGTACGAGGTTTCCCATGATGCATCAGTTTGCTTCATTTAAGTATAACGCAATCTGGCATTGAAGTTAATCACTTGCTACGTAAGCCCCTATAAAAGGTTCTAAACAGCCAGGTGCAAGGACTTTTGGCAATCGCTGTCCCCACGCAGGATTTCAACCTCTGGCCTTTGCTCTCGCCCACATTAAATGCTTTGCTATACCATATGGCAGGTACTGCTGCTGAATACGCTGCGTCCAAGGGCCTTCACAGACCAATTGTCCCCCGTTTGACCAGTGTTCGGGTAATTGGTCAAATCGTTCAGATGGGCAATTTAGGAAAGGTCAAGTGTCATTCTAGAGCTATTCAGAAATGAATATAAGGATCTTACCTCTAGTAACGACCTCGGGAAGTATTCAGTCATGTAGTGCAGCTTCAATTACCTCCATTGACTGAATATATTGGATACCGAATATGTCTATTCAATTGCTTCTCACAGAAATTGTCCCATGAGGGATAAAATCTGGGACTGCACATTTTGAAACTATTAACTTAAATGAGGTCCAGATTCTAGCTCTTAGATTTTTTACCTCAGATAATTATATTTATCAACTTATATTTGAGTGTGGTGGTATTTTCAATATATTGATTCATCATGACAAATAAGGTTCAATATTAAAGTGTGTCATAGTATTGTCATACATCGATGCAGAGTAAATGTTTACAAACAGTTATCATGTAGTTAGTTAAGTGTGACTGGTATTTTCGCTTTCGAGTTACTGAGGATATTACATTGAAACAAACAAATCCCACTATATCTTACTTTTCATTAGCCATTAGCCCTGGCAATCACAGTGCTCACGTAGAAGATACCGTAATAATTCCAAGTTCATTTGACTGTTTATAGTCATTGAATGCCACCCAGCGTTGAACTCTGTTGGAGGCAAATCATGTTCCCATTTAACCACCCACTAGTTGCTTTTTCTGCAGGAATCAGCGGAAACCAAAGGTTTTCCCATGGGATAAGGTCGGACTTGCTGCGCCGCACAGGGAAAGCTACCAACGAGGCTGAATTCCCGATTCCTTTGTATTTCTGTTCTTTTAAATCAAACTTTCATTCAGGACTCTCATTATATGCTGGCGATTTTCGTTTTTTTTCCTGAATTTCTTACTTTAAATACGAAGGGGTTTTAAAAAATCTATGTCACAAAATATTGTGAACATGATTAAAATGAAGAACAAGATTGGGATGGTAATGATGGGGGATGAATTAGCTTCTATCAAGGCGTTAGTATAGTGTGGGTGAGTGATTGGGTGTTGTGCCTTATAAATGTGTACAGTGTATAATGCACACTTGAACGCAATATTCTAGCCAGTATAAAATGATATAGTATTGATTCATATAGGAAGGTTTCACAAGATCTCGGTTTATAATGCTGTAGTAGATTTTAGCTAAGAAAATTAATAATGTCAAGTCCGTTGATTGGCCTTGAATGGCCTTACGATATTTCTGTTCGAATCATATTGAGTTGGAGCTTGGGTGTGGTTGCCCTGAATGAAATATTATCAGAGAATTCAAGACTTTTCCATACTTTTGCAGAAGATTATGGTATCTTGCATGGCCACAGACTATATCTGACACATAATGATAAACACTTCACCTTTGCAGGCCCGTTTCAATTCCGGAATGGTATATCACAAAGAGATCTAGAAGATGGGATACGGTAAAGGAAGGTTTTTTGGAAAGTAAAGATGGAAGTGAATGGCGTCGTAGTGTGTCTCTACCAGAAAAAGTAGATATTCACTAATGTCTATTCGTTGATATGGATACACATTCATTTCTCCAGGTAATGGTTGAATATTTCATAAGCTAAAAGCCCTGTGGGTAAGTCTAAATGCATGTCCTCTAAAGGGTGGTCTCCACTGGCTGCGGTAAGCTCTGTGGTAAGCCTTGCGATGGTTTGTACTGGTTCTGTAGGTGGTGAGGATTGATGAGGCCCTTGCCTACATGGTCAGTGAACGATGTAGGCAGGACCTCGCCACTCCTCAACAACACAGCACCATCGCAGAGCTTACCGCAGAGCTTACCGCAGAGCTTACCGCAGAGCTTACCGCAGAGCTTACCGCAGAGCTTACCGCAGCCAGTGGAGACCACCCTTAACTCACGTTTGTGTTGGTAGGTGGGTATTGCTATACTTTGTAACTGGTACTAGACATAGGCCTACTACCGCTGCTTTGTCTCTGCGCGTGAAAGTTCTCCAGTGGCAACAGTGGCGGTAGACACAAAGATAGGAGTCGATAAGGTTTTGTATGCGCCACCCATTTATCATTGATACCGTCTCATTCGCTTTTTCACGCTTCTGTGTCAATCAATCCACTTCAAACCGCACATGCAGGATGCGGGCGTTGTCTAGAAGACTACAGCAAGGCCTGTGAATTGTCTGCGTTTAGTAATTAAACATTGCCCATACAATAGATTCATAATGAAGCAACTGTTATACAGGCTGCCATTCAGTCTAATTAACACATTTCCACATTGGTATAACATTATGGGTTTTTTAAATGATAAGCGGGGTTTGTTGCAGCGTAACATTAATATAAGTTTATAATGCCAGTTTATGGAATTTGATAAAATTTCAGTCATAAAGTATTAACCTTGATGCACATGATGCTAAATCAATCACGTACGATCAAATTTCATGTTCTGCCAACAGACCACCTCTATTGCATGAATTACGTTTCTCCTTCTTCCTGTTGCCATACCATACAGGGCACAGCCTATTTCGAGGTTATTGAACCCACGAGAATCAAGTAAACCATCTCAAAAATCATATTACCTCGACCCTGGAATAGACTTTGATTATGTATAAGGCTGTGTTTTTTTAGCCCGTCCTAAGTTAATAAGACGGGGAAGGAGGAAGGGGCGTATTCGATTTATACCCATGTCATATATCAAGGAACCCTATATTCCAAATCAATTCCAGGGTATCAGGTGTAGGGTATATATGAGCGTGTATGCAATAAATGCAGGAGACTGACAAGATGCCATCACATGTAGCACTCGTATTGAACAGACTCAAGGTCTTCAAGCTTCTCAAATCATCGGCTAACAACCGTGTATGAATATTTCACGATGTCTCCATGCTATACCTTTACATCAAGCTAAGAAAACCTACCCCTTCTGTTGGTTGAAGGCAGACTGCTTGTGTTCTTTTCTTTTCCTCCGAATTATGTTCACGAATAGGTTTACTTAGCTCTTTTAATTGCCATGTACATATATATTACCTTGATTAGAGCGTACACAGGACCAACTAAACGAATCTCCTCTGCATAGATCAGGGCACTGTTCACATGATATTAATCATGTTCTAAGTATACACTGCATAGCAGACCCCTTTACCCGCATGCGACTAGATAAAGCTATACAGTTATACGAAAGCCACATTCATTTTAAAATACATCGACAAATATTTTCGTCATCATTAATCTGGCCGTGATTACCAATAAGTAGCTGATAATTAATGCATGAAGCACAATTATGGAGGACAGAGTTTCGATCGTGACGGGGGAAATTAGTTTCATTTTCCTCTAACCTCTCATATAAATTAGACGGCATTGAGAGTTTTGCGATGCTCAATAGACTACATTGCATAAGATATTTATGACTGAATTGAGCTAGTTTAATTCAATTTGCCAGTGGCCTTGGTTGTCTTCCAGGCATGGTATTCGAGTCTTTACTACTGTAATTTGCTTCGATGTTGCCAGGAATTATATAAGTAGGTTCCGAATGAATCTTCCTTTCACAATTATTTTGATTAAAATCTTGCGTCACTATTATACCAAAATTGTTGTTATTCAGGCATGAGCATGCCAATATATATACGATTTCATTTTCAGTCCATTCTTACATAACCTAGTTAAGTACAAGTCAGATTAGTTAATGTGTCGAACTTAGCATTTCAATTCACTTGTATGCATAACTCTATATCGTAACAAGCATGAATGTAGACAAAGGATATCTATAGGAATGTATAGGATGATTTAGATAGACACAGGCTTATCTAGAGTATTACTATTAGATAAAGGTAAGCAAAGTAGAGGTGTACCCTTTGAGTAATTACGCTAAGGTGTACCATAGTCTATCGAAATAGGAGTGGGAATGTTTAGCTCAATTGTTTCCAAGGCACAACATATGACAAGTTGACCCAATCATTTCCTATTGCTCCCTTTAATCATCCCTGAAGTGAATCAGGTGCCCATTTACCAATGGGTGGAGAGAGTTCCAGTCGCCCGTCCGAGGTCCTGAACCTGTGACCATCTGCATGCGCCCAGGCTGAACGCTTTAACCGCGTCTCTTATCGTTAAAGGTACACTAAAATACATACCTATCTATAGGTGTTAAATGTAAAACCATATGATATATGTGTGGGAGGGTTTGGGTGTTACAAATTCATTTTCAATCCCTCATACATGCATTTTTGATCCCTAGGCCTAGATTTTATTTATTTCTATAGTTCGCCTAACAAGAACTGTTCCCCGTGGAAGCTAATACATGTATCATGCGAATGCTACGGAAAAGAGACCAGATCTGGTATAGGATATATAAGGGAAACCCGATAGGATTCGCATGCTGTCCACATAAGCTGAAGCAGTGGGATTGCGCTCCTAAAAGCAATCAATATACCCATGAAATCGGTGCATGTTTGATAATGAAATTGAACCACAGGGACTGACTTATATGTAGTCTGCATTCCTTTAGGTTTGGGCATGCATCTATACGTGATATGGATATGGAAGTCATGAGCAAACATGTTACTCTATAGTACAGGTTCAATGCGGGCACATAGAGGTAAATACCTCAGGTCTAACATTACCCAAGTGGTAATCATGTTCAGAGCAAATACAAATCAGTACAACAACGGGGGAATAATTAAAACTGATGCATGACAGATCGCACAGCCAGTGTCGTAACATTAGATCTGAGTAGTGCGCATAAATTATTTACTCTGCAAACATTTATCAAATAAGCAAGCCACTTGGATCATTTGCATGTTTATATAACAGGTGAATGAACTCGGATATTTCCATCCAAATTATGGATGTGAGAGTTTTGTCTCAGCACGCTCTCAAATATCGCTTGATAAATCATTGGAATATTTGCATATCAGAATATCAAACCTCAACACTCCAGGCATATTCCTGTTGACATACCACACAAATGTAGTAACTGCCTTCAAAAGCGGACCATTTATATTAATTATCGACGATTGACTTGAAGATTTTATGCTCTTTTCCCATTGCATCTGCGTCATTGGGCTGTTAGCACAGTCTTTCTTTGGAAAACCCGAAACTAATAATATGACTTGCAATTCTCATTGTAATGATGTGCCACAATGACCCCTTGAGTTATACGTGCATAATTAACGAAATTCTGTACAAAACTCTTCTACCAGACATATCACCCTTTACTTAATCCTATGTTCTCTTATCAGGTTTAGACGTACTTCCTTTATACTGACTGGTGCGTTAGACACCGAATGAGTCGATAGTAGATACGATTAGCGGTTTTTCATATACGTGCACGTTTGCCAACTGTCTTTGACTGATTACTCTTCCCCTCATACAAACAAGCTTAAACTGGCTTCGTTATCCAAACCGCGCATCGCATAATGCCTTTTGACTGATGCGTTGCGGATGATGAAACTACCTGCATGTAATTACATCCATCGATTCATCAAGCGTCGGATGGAGGAGGTAAGGTGTAAAATATTGAGAAAGATTATGAATTTGCTGAAAGGCAGGGCCATCTTTTCTGCAAGCGTCTGAGCATCGAATGACATGACTGATGATCCAATTTTGTTCTCAGAATTCGACGCGTTTTGTTCTGGTGCTTCGATTAGTCTCGGTTTATTAATATCGCATGCAGTCATCTAGAATGATTGTTACTGCGTTTATCATCGGTTTGTTAGCTCTGGCTGATTTTCAAATGTTATTGGGTTTACTGACATATCAGAACCATATATCACATTAGTCAGTATATATATGATTTCATCATTTTCTATATGTATACAGGCATGTTTCCTCTAGCAATCGGGCCGCTTCCTTGTCTATACTAGGCCTATTTCCTAACAATCGCGCTTTCTTTGCAAGGATATCGCTTTTGCCTCACCTCTGCAAAAATCGCATAGTTTTCTAATAAATGCCTAAAACAGTTACAGGGCAATTTACGACACTGGCATCCAGTATCATGTTCCCACGCTATCCGGTCTTCAAATACCTTTTTAACCCCGACACAAGTTCCACGAGCATTCCCTGTTTCATTTTATTTGTTGCATAGACTGCCCTTTCTTCGATTACCCTTCGTGATTCCAACAGTTTCTCATTCCCTTTCGCTTTGATGGTAATGCGATGAACTGGATGATGCAACACGTGGGCATGGCAAAAGAACAATAGTCGCGATGGGAGGATTCGTGGTTTAGTGCTACGACCAGCGAAGCTGTCAGCTCCGATTGCAAAATGGTAATGGACTTTTCATTTGCGTCAGTTCAACTAGAAACATTTCCACATTAGAAGGCAGATGCGTGGAAACGTCTCTATTTGTAGGATTTTAAAATGCGAACTTTACAGCAGCTTGTTCCATCACTTCTTCAAACCTGAAACGATGAAAGCGTTTGGTTTGCGGTTGGGAATAACAAATAATTCATGTTATGACTTTGATTTATCTAATGGTGCTTTCATGATGTACAACTCAAATGAAATAATTATATTTCCAATCTACATATTAGAAATTAGACAGCAGTTGTTGAGAAAATGATCTTCGCCAGAGACTAACTATGCAGCAAATGCCCTTAAAAGGTTAAAATCTAAAGTACATCCAGTATACGAAGTTCTTCAAACTCAAATCCAGTACCCGGTCCTCTAAAACTAGAATAGTTTGGTTTTGGGACCTATAGATTACCGGCGAGATCCTTTATTTAAGAATGTTATCGCCTGTAAAGTGCCTAATTTAGCGACAATGTAAATTCAGTTAGTACTTCTCATACTAAAGTGGCAGAACTGTTTGTAGATGATGTTCTTGCATGAAGTCTCCACTAACCGGTGCTTCTGTTCCCAGGCCTCCCCTCACACACAGATACTGTACAAAGAAGAGGGTCATGAATATGGACACACCATTAACATATATGGAATGTCTAGCCACCAGAATAAATCAATAGGTTTCTGTAGATCTATCCAGAAATAGATCGTATTCATATCATGGCAAAACGAAGAGGCGATTTTGGGCTATGACCATCATGCAGTCAGCGGAAAAATGTTTTCTCAGATTGATTCCATAGAATGAAAACTACGCAAAATTGATTGTCTTTATTTGGACTTTATTTGGCCCTTTAGACTCAACATCGCTCTCGAACAAATCTTATACTTAGGAACAAGACTGCGGGTTCTTTAGTTTAAGCAATACCCAGGAAAATATATTGTACTGTACTATTGTAGTTTTAAAACCCTAATAATAATTAAAATCCCTAATTAAACTTCACCCTAGGTTGTACTTGATTTTTCTATATTTTTCTTTTTCTGGTATCAACTAAGAGGAATGCATTTATTTGCATAATTTAAGGACCAACTCAACTCTAAAAAGAAAAAAATCTCGTGATTACATACAAAAGGCTAATGGTGTATGTTCTTCTTTGCATTCAAGTGACAAGCCGGGTGCACAATGGGTCTACTTTCGTGCAGTGAAGAAGCGCATACGCAAGCATACTCCGCAATCGGTGAACAGTCAATTACAGAATATACTCAAAATCTCAACTTATTTAAAGACTCCAAATATAAAACTAGATACAAAGAATATGCAGGCGGCTGAATAATAATACACGTGTTCAAGTCTTTGATTTTAATTGTTAAAAACGTGGTTGAGGGACTTGCCTTGGTCTTGAATTATAAGTTGAATTTTCATCAGAAACTTCTATGCTTCGCCAAGAGAAACTGTATACTTTATTCCAAGATTTCTGACCAAAGACTATCAGTATTGTCGACGCCAGCAATTATGGTTACCACAAACAGATGTAATTCACTTATCGATTAAATGATCCAAATATGCGACAATTATATCACTTCCAGAATAGAAAATAAAAGGTCCTACCTCAATGAATTAATATTGATAACTATAGGATAATGTATTGTTCACCATCATAATATTGTATAGCTTAGATGATTTATGATATTCTATTAGTGCACGAATACGAACTATTTACGTTTGGAAGTCCAGATATGACTGCTAGGCACACATACCAGTTCGATCTTTCGATCTCCCCAGGGGGAAATGAACGAATACTATTTGAGAATATACATATTAACGTATGTTATATGAAGATCGATGTATTATTAGGATGAAGCCCTAATAATACTGGTTAATAACACATTCAGAGGGGACTGCACGTGTCCACAATGTGTGCCAACTACTATATCCTCAGGATAATTGCCATTCTAATGACATTACTGATGTAGACATGTGCAAGGGTCATATGGATTATATATATAAACTCTACCTTGACCTAGTACACGAGAGGGTTATTTATGTCATGGACACTTGGCCCGAGATTCCACCATCTCACGCGACTGCACACATTATCGGAATGTAGCCGTCGGCTGGGTTCTGTTGCGTACTTTGATAAATCACGCTCCCCAAGCATTCGTGTCTATTACCCATCGCTGCAAGTGTCCCTCAGACTAGGTGTGCAAGTACACCATTAGGCATATCCTTGCATCGGTTGTCATGTTGGATGATCAGTTATTTGCATGTCTGCCGAATGATGTGCCCGTGTATCAGTGCTTTATAATTTACCTTATCAAATGTCTAGACTATACACTGGGTCTTATGTCATATATGGCTCTGTTTTAGTGATGGATGAATTGGCAGAAGTGGCAGCTATTCTATCGCTGCAGGTTATAATGCCTGACATTATGGAGAAGTATTTGTGTAGATCAGAACCAGTTATATATTTAGGATAGTAGAGTAATTTCAGGCTTCAGCGCATGGCGTAAAGTCGTTGGGACAATCGCCATGTCTGAGATAAAGCTAAATCTACAACTGGGTGTCGCCCTTAAAGATTTGTGGAGAGCTGGATAATAGAAGAGGGCCAGGAAATGTATTATCATAAAGCCCCTTGTCCATTACCACGGCCGCCTGAATTACTTTTTAAAATCTTAAAGAAAGAATATATACGGCAAACCAGGATAAAGGCCCATTGACATTACAATGGCCGATTGGTGCACTACACGGCTGCCGCACGGCAAAAAACACAATATTAAATTATTACGGCCGGTGTCATGCAAGAATCGGCCGGCTGGTCGTGGTACTGGGAATGGACTTTGATGGTAAATAGTAGGTCGGCCGAGGCAATGAACGTGCGTCCAGCCCATCCAGGCCACTTGATACAACCATATTTTACCATTATCTATAATAATACTTAATTGAATTTGTTTTCAAACCCTCAAATTTCCCATTTTCCGAATATCAGGGCAGAAAAACGATCTATTTGTCAGTTTTGATTGGTGTATAATTCCTGCAAACGTAACACGTCAGTACCAAGTCCATAATATAATTATAAGGTAAGAGGCTAGAATCGAACCTCAAGGCAATGAACTACTTGTGGGACGCTCTATCAACCAAACACAGGATCACCAGTGGTCTTCCACAATACAACTGTTACTCCCCCATCAATTCAGCCCATGGCATGTCATTATTCTTTTTCCTGGGGCGTTCTTCCAAACCCATTTCCTAGTTTAAATAAGTAGGCGGGATTAGCCCAGCTGAACTCTGTGTTTCTATTCCCACGGCTTCTCCCTTAGTATAATCGCTACAACAGTCATTTTTCTCATGTATACGCTTCCTTTATGTTGAGTAATGTGGTAAGGAGGTGAAGCCGTATACTCGATGAGTATGCTTTTCATAATTTGCTCTGCATTTTACCTGAGATGTATGTCGAAAATATGCCTAAGCACCAATTAATCGTTTTATATTGTTACTGGATACATAATTTGAATACAATAAAGTACGTATTCAGGATGCTGACAATCTTTTGCATTAGTACTGCATTAACCTGCACTAATATATAAGTTGCAAGTTACACACATTTAGTGTTAATTCCAATAGCCACAGAAATTTGAATATCAATTATTAATTAACTTTCATGGTATAGCTTTATATACAATCTATATTCTGCGTGAAGGAGTGATCTTACCTCAATCACCCCGAATAACATAATAACTTACATCAATAAAAGCAATGTTGCAAGCCAAAATGCACATACCCCAAACAGCAGTAGGTGTGCAGGACCACCACCATGCAATGAAGATTTTATACTTAAGTGAAAGCAAAAACAGTACAAAGAACATCTATCCTACACGAGTGATTACTCTGCTTTTCAAAACTACATCTTTTCCTTTCCCGTAGCTCCCATTGCGACAATTGCCTACATAAAACGTGGTGACATAACGGTAATGAGCATAAAAAAAAGAGAAAATGATTGAAAAAAGCAATCAGAATCATCGGTCTCAAAGGTTTTTTTTTTATCGTGGGGTAAGTTTTTTGTATGCCCTGGAAAACAATTCTTCTACACTCCTTGGCATTCTCTCGAGGCATCGGTAATTTGCCCCGAAACCAACACGTAGAACAAATTTGCCAGCATTTTCCTCCCACACCCACTGGCCTGTCCGTGAGCCATGAAAAATAGATTTTTGCCCGAAGTAATTCATCCAATATGGCTGCGTATAAAGCGCCATGTGACTGATCTGTAAGCTAGGCATTGACCAGTAAATAGAAGGTCATGGTCTCATTCGAACCTTTATAAATACCATTCCGACACATTGCAAGCAAAATAGATATAGGGGAAACGTTTATTCCGCCCACATGCGATACTGAGGGTGTATGCCACAGCGACCCTTCTGAGATTCAGATTCAATGACTTTCTCATACAAAAATCTGGCACAATGAGGGCAAAATAAGACAGACAATAAAAGACTTCCTTATTCATGTAGTACCGATATTAAGTTCCTTGATGGTGCCAAAAAAGTTGTTTCAAATTAGAACTACCTACACATGGGATCAGGACTCAAATATAAATCAAACCTACGGTTAGTTCTCAACAAAAATCTTGTATAAATGGCATTTTGGACAAAAAAGGTCCCTATCCACTAAGACGATTGTCATGCGATTCTCATTGAATTTAGTGGAAAAATATGGAGTCCTCTGCGGCGCAAAATCGCATGAGAATCGAATTCGTGGACTTGGGCGTTTACTCATATAGCCTACTGCTCAATTATGAGAGGTGTTGTTGTATCAACAGTCTATGATCAGACGAACTGATTAGCAAGTACAGAACTCTGATAAAGACTTAATCACCATAATTCGACACATAAAGGATATAATGGTATGGTACAGAGATATCCCCCTGTGAATCATGATGAGAAATAGGGTCCCGTTATGGGTAGTTGGGAGTGCAGTAAAGGAGTACACAAACAAGTGTATTCTGCCATATATCTTGTACTCAGAGCATTAGGGTGAAATCGCCAGAAAATGTACAATTCACCTTCACCAATCCTCTCAAATAACCCAAATTTAAGACAGAAATAAGGTTCAAAACATAGTTCAAGATAATCAAACAGACTGCTTGAGTCAAGGCAATACTAAATATATTCAGATATACCTAGTGTTGACGATTTTTCAGTCTAATTTAGAAAAAAAATTACTAAATGTGTTGATCTGCCAATTGTGCATTTTCTGAAAAACTGACCCATTACCATTCTCGCTAAGGCTCAAAATGGTAAAGAGTAAAAGGATGTATGAGGATTAACTGGAGACTACTTCTTCTTCTACATGAACTCCTTAGGGACTTAGGCCATATAGCCTGAGCCGTATATGAGATCTTAGTGCAAGATATTTCCTCTGATCATTGTGTAAATTATGTTACCCATCGCCCGTAAGCGTTAAGGCCCATTCCCATTACAACGGCCGATTGGTGTACGGCCGCCGCACGGCAAAAAACACAATGTTAAAGTATTAGAGCCAGCAAGCATCGGCCGACTGGTCGTGGTAATGGAAATGGACCTTTAAAGTCGAAAGCTGGAGAATACCTCTTCCATTTATTAACGAACCTCCTCGAGGTCTTTGCACAATTTTCTGCATGGGTTGTTGGACAGATCAAGATGCATTGATGTCTTTTAAATGCTACTGAATAGATTAATGTGCCTGAATAACAAACCTCAAGAAGGCAAACCTGAAAAACCTGCGATGGGATAACAACCAATGTGTATCTATATTATAGATATACAGGATTTCATTTAGAGATGTAATTGTTGATGATAAAGAAAGAAATGGTGCGTGTTTCAGACCATTGCTTTGAGGCACGGATGTCAACAGCTGATTCCAGCTTCCTTGCAGTTGCTCGTGCCGTCGGCACTAATGGGAAATCAATCGAATCGCACCAAGACATAATATCGGTCAAGGTTTCAGGAATCTACCAGTGTCATTTCCCCACCTTGTAAGCGCTATGTTTACGTAGCTTGGTAATAATATGGCAAAATAGCCTGCAGTAAAATTAAATAAACAAAGGGTTTTAACTTTACATGGGCAAGGTATATCCTACATCGGAAGCCATAATGCACTTTAATGGGGCCATGTAGGCAGGATAAATATCATTTGAGCAGAGGGAAATGTGCTGAGAAACATTCTATAGGATTTCTCTTCCATTCCCCTTCTTTGATCTGAGATATATTGAGATCACATATAAATATACATTATCGTCTATAGCGCTTTCCGCACATACTAAGACGATATTGACCCATTCTCGTTGATCAATCCCTCTGCTGTGTTCGATTTGCTACTACCTTTCCTATTTACACCATGGGCCCGTTGCATACGACTAGGAATCAAAATTAGCATTGTATGAATAGCAGATTCCTTCCCTAGGAGTTACTTACCAAATGCGTAGTAAGGAAAGGTAGCTAAGGAAGGAAGATATGAAGTACGGATCTGTGATGCAACGGGCCCTAGCTCCTAGGTTTATGAGTACATGTCCCTTTAAAATGTCAACAAAGACATATCGACATTTGTATGTCACAATGGTTCTGAGGCAAAGTAGTCGTGCCTTTGTAATGTATAAAAATATGGTTATTAGCAAAAATACAGTAGAGGGAAGAGGACTCGCGGTATACCGGGGAGGCTGGCTTATTTAAATGATGGGTTAATCGAAAGAGCATAATAAACTTGATCTTTGTTGTTTATTTAGTTTCTCAAGCTTTCGGGCGACTTGCCCTTCTTCAGGAGTATATGATCGCAAAAATGATACCAAAAATACAGTTTGCAAAATTTAACATGAATCTCCAGCCGCGAATGAATATAAATATGCTGTCTGATGGGGCATATAGTGTTCACTTGAGCGCCTCACAGAGCATACATAGCAGCTTGTGAAACTAACAGTGGGGAACTATTCACCCAAGTCTACTGGGACCTACAGTGAATTGGATGTACATGCCCGTACATGAAGGCAGTGGCTATGCCTATATTTTTCATTATGATTAATTACTGCTCACAGTACGTACAACTCCAGAGTTGCTTCAGAATTGCACTGCAATATTTTCTACCATCAACGTACATTACAATGTAAACGTTTGATTGATTTTCTTTGCAATCAATAATTTCTATCATGAGATACCTTTGCATTTATCTTGATTTTGAAATGTGTGACGACCAGGTTTGCGAAGTCAGTCAGTGCGATATCAATTCATTACATTTTGATTAATCATGCAAATTTAATATCTGAGAAAGGAATTAAAACGGTAAATTAATCAAGAACTCTCATTATATACAGGCAAGCAATTAATAGAATCCCATTCGTCAGAAATCTGCCACTGAATGAGTTGATTTCGTGAACAGTCAGACAAGAAATTATGGATTATAAATTCACCAACACCATTTACAATGAATTAATTGCCTTAGCTTTATGGTAAATGGCAATAGTATGGTCAACCTGAATGAATAATTGGTCATGGGTGTGATCATGATTTACTTCCACGAGAAATAAATCATTTTCCGATTAATTTTATTTCCAGTAATATTTCCTAGAGATAAAGGAGGCGTCCTTCTAATTATTTAAGGGTTTAAGGGCTGTTTTGTTATCTATTATAAATCACCGAAGGGTTTGTTTGGTATCACCATTCTAAGATAAATACAACATTTATGGTACGGTAGAGTGGGAGATAGTCGATACTCCATTTCCCATTTCCATGCAATTATTTACGTACGGACATAAACTGTTCAATACAAATCTTATTAAGCATTGCCTAACAACATATCTATGTTTAGGACGATTTTGAACTATCTATAGTTGATCCGGGAGGGAGTCTTCCCAGTCAATACACGTGTTGATTATGCCAAAGGCGAAGCCTAGGGTGCTATCAACAACTGGGGCCGATTCATGTTCAAAAAGGAAGCCATTAATCCTATTAGATTCCAAACGTACGTCATGTACACAGCTTTGTTTACAATTTAATAGCAACAGTAAAATTATATATTGAAGTATGTGCTTCCGAGAGAATTCTTCTACATAGTTGTATAACATTCTTACAGATTGTCACCTCAACTATAGCCAAGAGTTGTTGTCTCTTACTGTAGATCTATATACTGTACTGCAACAAGGTCCCTCAATTGGTTGACTGGTTTTAATTGACTCTAACATGTTCTATTTGAACTGATTCTGTACTTGTAACTTACCCGTTTGGAAAACAAAGGACTGCCTCTCAGTCCTCTGTTCGGGACTATGGCTTTGTCAGTATTTATTGAAGACTATCTCTTACGGACAATGATAAATAGTCTTCACCCCAAGTAAAGGGCTGCCCATGAAACGACTACCCAAAGAGTTATTATAGATGTTTGGACCACCTAATGTCCACCAAATGGCATCTACCTCATCGCGATTTGCTTTGAACGTAGTGATGACACTTCCGTTCATGTACAGAAACTGCTTGTGCCCAAAAGAAGGGCTGGCTGACCTTGGGGTTGTCTATTAACCTTTGGTTCCATTGTCAGTTGTCGGGAATGAATCACACGTGTGGAGGAAAAAGTAGACAAGAAAACATTTTATAGATTTTAAAGAGCTATTTCGGAACAAGAAGGGCAACGGTGAGTGTAGAAAGAGAACTTTGGTTGTGAGAGACAATTGCGGTCTATTTCTAAGATGATCAGGACTGTTTAGGCTTTTGTTGGAGATTGTTGCTTCTTTTTGATCATAAGATAGAACTGTTTTGGTCTTTGGAACTTGCTGAAAGTATATATATAAAGAAATATCGTTCTCTGTGCACTATTGTAGTTAAAGAGTGGGCGATGCTCCCGATGCCTACTATTACATTTAATATTTCATACAATCAAATTCATATGCAAAATAATAAGAAGCTTATGCTACTAATATACTTCAGAATAATATTGTTACCTGTAAGTTTATACATGTATTGATTAAAAAAACCATCGCAATAGTCAACACATAAAACAATTGGAACCCAACTATATAGGCATATTTTTGTATCAGTTGCAAATTTTATGACCTTTAAAATGAAATACAAAATAGTATAAGGTCTGCTAAACTTAGAATGCAACATAAAGGCCTTTTAGTTGTAAATTATTGCAAATTGCCCTGAGAGATGGAGAATCAGCTTGATATGAACAAATTACTTCCGACAGAATGACAAAATCAATGTGCATTGAATACAGAAATATTCCCTCGCCATTGCCATAGGTCTTTAAACCATTCCATTGTATGATTGGTGGCCTTCTAAATAAGTAGACAGTTATAATCACCATGAGATATTCATCATAATAACCTTATGATTGGTTTTGACTTGATTCGCTGCTTCCAAAGGCGGAACGCCATATGAAACTCGACGTTAGCGTTTAAAAAGCAGATTGGCACTTGTGGACCGTGTGAGAGCTAATTATCTTTCACTTAGATACAAACTCCCTCGACTATTTCACAAACAGAAAAACAATGTCACTGAAGTAATATAATGCATAAAGCTTTGACGATGACTTCATCGCGGCAAAAGGTTTCTTTATATATGAATCAAATCAATAGAATTCTGGGCCGTTTAGGGAGTATTAAATTCCCAAGGAAGTGATCTATCTATATTAAATATGAGAATTACCCATAGACAAGGCTCTGTTCTGGAAAAAGGACAGTCCAGAAAACAACCAGGTTGAACAATTACCATTGATGTATACTGCCTACCATCTGTTTACGGCGCAACCTGAAGTATTACCGCCCTTCTTTACACATTCAGTAGTTAAACAATTCAATGTAATACCTGTAAAGCCAATCTTTATTTATTCCAATTGTATACATTTTATATGTGGTGTGTATAAACTACAAAAATATAGGAAGACTGGTTAATAGCCAGGAACGTCAGAAACCAAGTCATATAAATACTCTCCGCACATGATTAATGAGATATGAATAAAACTTATTCAATGTCACATACTCCATCCACCACATAGTATCCTGTATAAAGGCTAGGTTTTTAAGGACCAAAACTCAATGGAATGCTTAAAGCATATACTTTCTATTTTGGCTCCATTGTCCCTGCGTTCCATCACTCAACACCAAAATGTACTCAGCTGTTGCGTGCTCTGACTATAAACTAGTCGACACGTGTACTACACGTGTTTTGAACGTGTCCTGGAAGGTTTCATATTCATCCAACACACCATCAATGACGCTAAGTAATGGTCAACAATATTATTCCATTTCGTCGTACCATAGAACATATATATATATATATGTGATCAAACATGAACTTTTTCAATTGATCACCGCCTCGTATCATTGTGCTTCATCAAAAGTGTTTACAAGTTCATAGTACAAAGGGTGCATTGCACTATATACGATTCTGTGTTAAACAACTTTTAGAGGCCTCGTAACTCCCTCTTAGCAAAAGTTGCATTGCACTATATACGATTTTACTCTCAGAGTACTCTCAGAGCTCTCGTAAAGTTAAGAATTTATGAGCACCAAAACAGGTGTGGATAAAGCCCTCTTAGTGGCCTCGTAGCATATCTTAGGACATATTGGTCAAACCTGACTGTTGAAAAAGCTGCCGGGGCTGGGGTTCGAACCCATGGCCCCCACATCAATCACAGTCTTATCATTTGTAACACTGTATGCCCTAAGATATGCTACGAGGCCTTTACGAGGGCTTTATTTATATATATTGTGCTAAAGCATGTCGGGGGCAGGGTCAATCTTATTTTTTATTTGATTTGAAAAATATTTTAATTCAGGTTGAAGACATTTTTATACATGAAGTACAAATATTCTCAAAATAGCCTGACTTTATACTATGCATTTAAAGCAAATAAACAATAGTTTCAATCATATATTTAAGTGCTATGAGAGACATCTACTAATGGTTCATTAAATGTGATCTAATAAAAATGCCCCAATGTAGGCACCTCGTCCTGAGGTATGCACCCCACCCCCCACCCCCACCCCACCCGACCTAGGAACCCATTCGATTATAATCATTCCTATTACTCTTCCTATAGGTATTCAAGTAATTCCATCTGAATCTGATTTGGGGAATGACATATATATTACGTCAGTAGATTAACAAAGTTTAACAATCTAATGACTATTTATTTCTCTACAAATTGAATGATTTCACACCCTCCCTCCTCAACAATGCGCTTGTTTATTAAATACTTGGGAGAGTGACTTGTTTATGTATTTCACAACCAGAGCAATAGAGATGCGTAAACAAGAGCAGGGGCACACCTGATTGCTTTGATTGCACAAGGTAGTAGGTAATTGAATCCTAATTGTTAGTGGACAATCCACACCATATTCATAATTGTGGTTAGTTCAACATACTTCCAAGTGTCAATCTCTATACCGTTTATATACACTCTAAACCTCTCAAACGGAAAAGACTACCTTTTACATCAAGAAGACGCTGTTCTCTTTGGATGGTGTATCATGAAATGTTCTCCCCTATAGACCCTCGTAAGTCCCTCATAGCGTCCTGGTAAGACACGACTAAGAGGTCTCTAAGATTCTATTCTGCAATGCACAATTCTCGTATCATAAAGTCCTCTTAGTCGTAACTTTAAGAGGTTGTTACGAGGCCTTTAAGACACAATCTTATCGTGTATAGTGCAATGCACCCAAAGTCAGAAACACTAGTGAAAAGTTCATGAGGCCATTGACATTTGTGAGGCCATTAAGTGCAAATATATACATACTAAATGGCACTAATTAGAGACTGGATCCCCCACTTCATAGTGTTGAATCAACACTTTGCCCTAGAATAAGAACTTGCAGTAGTTGATTGTTTTAAATGCCAATGTAGTTCAATAAGCAATTTTAGATTCTCTAGACCTTTTGATTCGTATATATTTATTAATATAAAAGTTTCAACTCATCTAATACCAATATTCATCTTATATCGTCTCATTTCATCCCCTTAGAATCTATTATTAGCTCAATAAGTTCATCAGCCTGGAATGAGGTGGTAATCAGGAGACCTTCCTGATCTTCGTTCATATGTTGGTAAAGGCAAACATCATAATCTGTTTGAACCTAGTTAAATGAATTTTTTAGGGCCTGCTCCACTAAGCCGATTCTTATTCTCACATAATTTAGTGCAAAAGAGTCCTCTGCTGCGCAAAATCGCATGAGAATTGGCTTGGTGGACTAGGCCTTTAGATACTAATCAAATTTTCACATTCACTGCGGGTATACTGCGGTGATTTACCTATTGCAGATTGCCCCCACTATGTTGTAATAATAGAATTATGGTTTCTTTAGCTATTTCCAATATGGATCAATTAACTTTGTACGTAGACTTTCTAATATTCTACACGAGGACGATTATTTATATTTATAAGATGTATTCCCGGCACAGACATTTGACTATCACTTTCAACCAAAGCGTGAAACACATTGTTTGTTTTGACTTGTAATAGATATGGATACACTAATCTAGATGATACAAAAATGTATAGTTTTACTAATCTCCAAATGACTTAGAACATTTTATTGATTAAACATAATATTGTGAAATATGGGAATAAAACATCGAAACAATGACAGAAGTAGCCGTGGATAGATGTTGCTTTTATATGATTTATTAACTAATTTACCAACAATATTCACCCCTTTTTCTTTATACGCAAACTTCGATAATTCACAAAATAGGCTTCTGCGCAAATGACATCATCCATTTTCTGATTGCTGACATTCTGACGTTTCCAAAAATGACTATGACGCAGTGAACTGTGTTTAAAGGGGACTGTGGGATAACATATCTCAGTTCTCTTAGATGGTATACAGTATCCGGAAGGCCTCGAACGTGTTTTATTCCATTGTTTAAATAATGTATCTCCCCTTACACACTAGAAGCCACCTATGATGAAATGACTAATTAGTGCTTCCGAGACAGAGGACAGCTAGGAGAGTTGGTTTACCTTCCTCACGAGAAACAACATAGTTGCTCATATAGGCATTACACTCAATGACGGTTTTTTTCCTCTAGCCAACCAACAAGTTGGTTTCATAAGAGAATTTGAAAATGGATCTTCCGCCTCAAAAGAGGAGTAATTCTAGTGCTGTTGATAATTTGAATAAAAAAACCCAGCACCATTGTAGTGTTCTGGTATCTCTGTCTAGTACCTAAGGCCTAAGGGAATTGAAGCTACACAGATACAATACTGAACCCAGGTCCTTGATCCTTGCCAGTCTCTCCACTTTATTACCATCCAGTTTCCCACAGCTTGAGAGGCCAGTACTACAGAAGGTACTACTAAACCTGGCCCACTAGCCACAGGCTAGTCCATAGAATACATATATAAGATATGCAATGGTACAGGTTAAAACAGAAGCAATCACACATATCAGCTGCAGTGCATAGGATATACCTCTAGTTAAGTGGTCTATATATAGGGAATTATTCTGCAAACTCCTGGTGGAATATATTGTCACTCTTTACTCCACGTTGATGTATGTACCACATGCTATTTGTATGGGCGAGTAGTATGTTAATTTGCACCAGTTCAACGCGTGTGGTATGACTTCCTGTCCCCAGTAAACATAGCCATATATATAAGGTAAGCATAGCAATGTGGGAGTAAATATAGAACCTAAATTCGAATGTGGAACTCGGGACAATTTTGCACTGTCCTCGATGTTTGTTTTTTTACATAACCCACTCACCTTTCAGCTCGTGGGCCACGAAAAAGCAAACATCTCAGACAGTGCAATAGTGTCCCTTGTACCACATTCTCATTAGGTTCTATCTATGTACCCCATGCAACTATAGGAAAGCAGTAGAGCCAAGGAACAATGGCTCCCGGCACTACAATGCTAGATAACCTTGACATTAACATACCCCCTAGACATGCACGTATTAGTTTGAAAACATTTTACATAATACATAATGAATATGTTTGTCAAAATAGATCCTGTTGCCATAGATTTAACAGAAAACCTAATTAACTGATGTTTTCTCATGCTTAAGATCTCACACTAATTAAAAACCTGATGATTGTTAGCCTAGGATCCTGACTTCATCCACAATGATGAAGAATCAGTTGGACATGCGTCCGAAAAGTAGTTCACCAGAAGTTGGGATTAGTCACGCTAATGTTAATAGCGGTTGATGCCATTTATAACCTATTTATAGGCCTAGTTTTATACCAATCGAGCGCCTTTTACGACACAAATTATTTACTGCAGACAGGAATATCAATGTAATTGGATGCTGTTAAACTTGGATTCACATAGATAAATAATGAAAGGTAGGCTATATTTGGTAACTCCATTGTTTTGAATAGTAGAAGCTGCAGACATATACAATTAGGTGTAGTATATAAACAAGAGGCATTGCAAAGGGATTTTCACAAAAGGAACTAGCTCGCATCCCCTATACTCAGACCCATAGTTAGGGGCGGAGCCACCACGTCTCTCCGCGAATAAAAATTAGGATAATTATGTCAGAAAAACACTCATTTTATTTTAGCTTTTACTTGCGTGTAGACGGGTTACATTCTATCTTCGATAACACTTCACATAGTGTAGAGTCTAGGAAAGTATAGTCCTAATCATACTACTAATGTACATCTAATTATACCACTCTAATATAATATATTAGCATCACCAGCGTATTCATGCGCAAAAGGTTGAAGGTTGGATTGATTGAATGAAAATATAGCAATGACCAACTTCAATGTTTTTCTCACACATGCCACATGGATTGAATTCGTCAAAAGCACAGCACAGAACACGACTTCGAATCATTAGTTTTTAAGTACCCCGACAAAACCCAAGTCCCCTGCTTGTGCATAACCCATTTTGTCATGGAGCATCAGTTCCAAGATTGCAATATTGATCACAAAAGCTGCATGCAAACCTGGATCCATTGCATTGGTCCAATCTTAGTTGAGTACCTTTCAACAGAGGAGATTTCCTCCCCAACAGAGAGCTAGATTTGTCGTTGGCTTCAGGCTAGATACTAAAGGCATGTGGCATCGTGTCAAATCCCAAAGTCAGTTTAATTAGACTCACTGTTGACATTTAGCACAGAAGGAAAATGCAATAAAAATGCCTTGTGGTAATCAGTGCCAGAGCGGTGAATACATTGGCATGGTATTGTTAAAGGTGTGAATCTGCTGGAAGGGGAAACGTGGGAGAAAGAAGAAGTTGGCTTCCGAGATGGCTTCCTATTCAGGACTAAATACCAACACTAGAGGAAGAATTTAAGGCACGATTTACGGACGTGATTTGGCATTTTTATCAGCATATCTGAGCGTGTTAGGGGAACCATAAATGCAGATAGTGTCGAAGTTTGCCTTGTCTGTTTAATCGATGATTTCGTCAGTTTGAGCTGAACCAACTCCTGCGTGCTGTAGAATTGATGGGAGAACGTCATGTTTTTGTATTTCGACCATCGTGCTGAAAGTTTTCGTCTGGTTTGAGTACATGTGCTTGTTCAAATTTGGTGATTTACATTTGTGTTTTCGATTATGTTTGATTATTTCCGATCAATTCGTGTATTCCCTCCTTTACGCCATGTTACACAAGTACGATGGTTACCTTTGATGGTAGCCATATTATGTAGCTCCATAACATTAACCCCAACTTGTGGCAAAAAGTAACAAAACAGAAGTTTGGCTTAAAATGGTCGAAGCTGAACTTTCTATAATGCATAGATGTTAGATCAACAATGCAAGCCTCAGAACTCTATTCGTAGTTAAATCTTTTAAAACTAGAATAAGACTTCTCCAGAAACACTCATTCCTAGCTCCATGGGACTACCATGCTTGATATGAAGCTGCTATTAAATATATCTCTAAAGTGAATTAAAAGTCGATTCCGCAGGGCGAAGTAATAATTAGTCAAACCTCAGCACCGAAGGAATATGCTGAAATGTGGAGTTTTATGGAGCCCTACAGTGAAAAGAACAGCAAAACCTTCATAATCCTGGTCAAATGACCTTCAGAGGCACATGAAAAGCATGAAGCCAAGAGCATAAAATACTCTCATGCACTGCATGTTCCACGACCTTATTACCAGCGGTCGGATGTCAAGAAGTTTCTTGTAATAAATGCCTCACTTCTTACCCTGCTTATATCAGGTTGCTGTGGCGCTGTTGACGAATGCAAATTCGGGGTTTCTGCATTAACTCCGGATCCCAAAGGCAGAGTAGAGCCTACAGAAAACTCGTGAAAGTCACGCGAACCCATATTAGCCTTTATCCGACTTAAGCAGCCCAGGAAATAGCTCCCAATAATAATGACTACAAGGAAGAGAAACAATTGATTTTGGACTAACATAATTGATTTAGAAGTCAAAGGAATACATGAGGGTCATATGATTGATCATCATAAAGATAATCAATCACTCATGGTGGGGAATCTTACAATTTATTTATCAAAAACTGCCTGGATTGAATGACACCATAGGACTCTATGGACGTAACTCCAACTTTATCATATTCTAGAAGTCTCTAAAGGAAGAAGATCTCTGTATTGTAAGGATGTGACCACAGGTTTTGCCAGCTGCAAGAGGGCGTGGAATTATCAGTCATTAATTTCCCATGCCTAACATAGAGTGACACAACCCGTCAATCAGACGACGCTATTAATAGAAAAGCCATCGTGCTCTGGTAGTAGGCCCGTGAGATTTCTCAACCCGTTGCTATCCAAGTTGTCTACTCTGAAATCTTCTCATTTGCAAAGCAGGGTAACAACATGTGTGTCTGTGATAGTTGATAAAAAAAACATACATTTTCTCTCGGGGATGCTTATATAGAACGAGTTGGCAACTCTTAGATATATATACCTATATGGCTACGATGTAACTATGGCAATTGGAATAATATGCGTTGCCTTTGATAATTCATGTTCTTTCAGAGGAAACAAGGAACATCTTACATATGTACATATATACACCTGCCAAGAACAGGTATAGGCGGTGCCTTGTGAACATTGGTATGAGCACATCATAGCGTGTTAGTCAATAACCTCCTGTCAATAGGTTTACCTCGGACTCACAATATACCTAATCATGCTACGTACTCTGTAGAATAAACTGCAGGCTAATAATGATATACTTAATGGGCGTGAGGGAGCATGAGACGCTATATCTCAAGGGCAATGAATAATTTCTTCTATCCCAATGCACCGGAATGTTTTTCATTACTTAGATGTTGATGAAATAATGATGGAAGCAGATATGTTCTTGGAATGTTTTTCATTACATATATGATATTGTAACTGAACATAGTATCCTTATTCTTGTCCTTATTCTTAAGGAAACTCACAGTTAGTATAGATACGATGAGAATATCCAGCCTCCCCAATACTTTCTTTCTATTTTATGAAATATAATGACCCCGTGTCAGACGCCTTCTGCCGTTTTATAATGTTGTATTATTCCCTTTCTTTTACTTATTCACATTCCCTTTCTTCATCCTTCACCCCTTAGCACATTTCCTATAAATTATTCTTTCTCCGATTTCACCCCACCTTGTCATTCTCCAGCCAAAGGAGGGAACTGGGCCCATACCTCGCGTGTTCCCGTTGTGTCACGCTATATCTCGGGGGTCCTTCGTCTTGTGGATTTCAGCCTTTATGCATATATGGAGTATCTCCACTGACGCTTTCCGAATGGGTCCCCGGAGACAAGGCATCCGCCCCTTCACTTCAGATTGATACTTGCTACTCTGCACCTTGTTCGCCGTACCATTAATAGTCAGCCTGTTTCAGATGGGCAACACAGTGCGCCAACTAAGTAGCAAATTCTATGGGGACAATGATGAAATTTCTCATAAGGTGCACATACAAATAATAAATTAATCACTCCCTCTTGGCATACATATACATATTTCCTCGGAGCAAAACTATATGGCGTGGAAGTGGGGAATATAAATGAGAATGTCTTTGTCCATCTGGTCTGTTACCATCCGATCTTACTTTAGAAGTGTTATGATTGCAGTTGTGTTCTACCATGGCAAATGTGTTCTTTTCATCTGAAAGTATGTGTGGACTGAGGTTGGTATATAATGAGTGACCCTTTTTTAAATCAGAGCGTATTTGTGTGACTGATACATTTGGTAATAAAGGTGTTTATCTCTATACCATCTTGTATTTCTTCATTTCAAAAGATGTTTCACAAGCCGCTTGGAAGCTGCTGACATAAGAAAGTTCATACGCATAGAAAAATTGAACAATGTAATCTTTGAACCTTTCCTTTAAGTATTGAATTTCAGGTAAAATGCACTCTCCAGTCTCTAGCAGATATAGATTTCACTGCAGTAAGATAGTATTGTTAGTATATAATATATAATACGTGTGTGATATCCGACTTAAAGGAAGGGGATTGTTATCTTCGAATTTTTCTCATATTCAAAGACACTCTAAATACTTTGAAGATCACACTTCCCACCGATGTATTTGGCTATGAGTCCATTAGATACCCTTGTCTGAAGAGCCATTTATTTTATTTTTGTTTTGAGGGGCAGGGGATTCCTGTTATATATTGAATATTATATTATTTCGGAGATTTGTTGTAGAGAGACGTCGTCACGAATGTGTTTTGATTTATAAAGTGATCGCTTTTAAAAGAAGTTATGGCAACGATCTTCCGGCTGATAAATGAATTAGCTTCAGTCAATTATTGTCCTCTTAGCGGAATCCGCAAGAGTAAAAAAACGCCGTTAAAACGTGACAAATGATAATCATACAATCATAATGACATAATACAGGCAAGATATATACCGTACTTCATGGTATAAATCGGGGGAATCGGGAATGCTCAGCCTTGATAAAGCGTATACATGATAAAACAATAGAAGCCCTTTATCGTGGCATCACTAAAGTCGCCGGCTTTGAGGCAGTGCCATAATTCATCACAACTCTGACTTCTCTTCTTTTATTGCCAATAACCTGCCACAAGTGGCGGACTTGATTGAGTCGTGTTGGGGGCAGTTCTGTCTGGTTTTCGCAGTTATATCTAACCATACAAATTTAGTGATTTATTAAGATAATCAATTTGTACTGTGAAGAATGCAGTCCATTATATTCTGATTCTGAGGCAGTCCCTGCATCATTAAAATGCTTCGTTCATGGGGATCTGGAACCGTCAGCTGGTTACCCGGGAGAAAAAGTCCCACGATATTTCAAGTGATCAATTCTTTGGAATATTCAATGATGCTTCTTTCCTCGGTACTAAAAGCAAGAATGAAAATGAATAGTTAACCCCAACTTCATTGCATTAAAAGTTATATGCAGACCTCCATATGTTTCTTAAAAGACAATTTGTGAGGGATATTATTGTTTTTATTGCTGTTCCCGAAAGAAGCGTTTAAATCCTGATGATACAATTTACCCAGATGCGACATAAATTGCTGATATTTCAACAAACTTTGAGGCAAGTTAGGCTGGCGAAGTTTGCCGAGATTGCCATGAGACACTAGATCAGCAATGCTGGGACAATTCCTTCTGGAATTGGTTGAGCCCCGGAAGAATGCTATCCTAAGATCAAGATGCCTGGTTTCCAGTACCAGACCTTGTGTCTGGTTTATTTAATGCAGTGATATTGTGCTTTGCCATCAGAGGTTTGCTAATAAAGTAAAACCTACGACACCAGAGGGACAAAAGGAAAATCAGGAAAGCTTGACTTGGCTGATTTGCCATAGGCTGTCTATTCGCAACAGGGTATGAATTGGCAAAATATTTGTTCTGTGACTAACAGACAAGCCAATGGTTTCGGAAGCAAAGTCAAACGTGTGCACTGGGTCGAATCAATCACGCTCATATAAATGATTTAGTCCAGTTAAGGAATAAACAGTCCAGGCTATGCACAAAGGCCAAGGCTTCAGATTCATATAATTGCATGTATACAGTTGACATGTTTCTTGCACCATAAAACACGCCTCTTTTATCCCAGATGTGTTTTGCCAGAAACGTGTCAATGGCCGGTTTGTACCCCAAGTGACCATAGCTTTTCCTTGTGATTCCTTAATCATTGGACGGTTACGATGCCTATTGCGTGTCATTGATTACCACATACACCACCTAATTATGTCCATAATCCCCTACTTCTATACTATACTACCCCTAGCTCCACCTCTTACTTTCAATTTTTTTCTATTCTACTACCCTAACCCTTATTGCCTATATGACTACCCTGACTGCTTCTTCTTCCCTTATTGTCTATATGACTACCCTGACTGCTTCTTCTTCCCTTATTGTCTATACTACTACCCTGACCACTTCTTCTTCCCTTATTGTGTATACTACTACCCTGACTGCTTCTTCTTCCCTTATTGTGTATACTACTACCCTGACCACTTCTTCTTCCCTTATTGCCTATACTACTACCCTGACCGCTTCTTCTTCCCTTATTGTGTATACTACTACCCTGACCACTTCTTCCTTATTGCCTATACTACTACCCTGACCGCTTCTTCTTCCCTTATTGTGTATACTACTACCCTGACTGCTTCTTCTTCCTTATTGCCTATACTACTACCCTGACCGCTTCTTCTTCCCTTATTGCCTATACTACTACCCTGACTGCTTCTTCTTCCCTTATTGCCTATACTACTACCCTGACCGCTTCTTCTTCCCTTATTGTCAATATGACTAGCCTGACCACTTCTTCTTCCCTTATTGTCTATATGACTACCCTGACCACTTCTTCTTCCTTTATTGTGTATACTACTACCCTGACCGCTTCTTGTGTGGCTAATAGTATTACAATGTAAAATAGTATTCCTGAGAATATTACTGGTGTAACATGATATGGCTAAGAATATTACTAATGAAAAATTGTATGGCTAAACACTTTTAAAGCTAACCTAAAATATTAGGTCACGGTTCTTCTTGATACAAGTAAACAACTTGTGAAAGACGTTAACCTCAGCTGGTATTTTGAATCCCCTCTTGTTTATAACCATAACCTCTTACCATGCAATGTTGTCCTCCATGCTTTCCTCCATGGTAAAATAAGACCAGCTTTTACGCAATCAAATAGTTAGAATAGTGCTGGTGAATTTCACAATTGCTAGTTCGTTACACATTGAATAATAAGAACTGTGAGTAAAGGATTAACATATTTCAGCAACACATTTGTATCATTGGTAGTATTGAACTCTATTAAATTTCATATCAGAAGCACGAAATTAATCACTATTATTAATGTAACTGGACTTTGGCTGTGAGAACCATAAATTTGCGTTTTAACAAAACGCTGTCACATCTGGGCATACTTCTTGGAAATGTCGACAGAGTGAGAAACTTCTAATGGGGAATCCACCTGTTTCACCCGGGCGGAGCCTAGCAGGTGGTTGGACTGGCTACTTTGATCACTCAATGGGAATTTTGCCAAATCAATAGGTCCGTTCATGTTTCCAGTCCTACCGACTACCTTTCCCACGAGATGATGGGAACGCCCAAGCGAAGAACCGAATGTCTTTGAGCCGGATAAATACTTAAAAAGTATTAAGTTTAATTGGTGCATCACCATCGCTTTAGTTCCCAAATGTTTAAAACGCGATTGATTGATTAATCGCTACCTTAACTTAGCCTATTGACAAGAAACATACTGCACATTTGTAATCGCTATCCTTTATATGAAGGCCCTGACTTTTATGATAGACAACTTCTGGGGTCTGCAGGAGATGAAACGAGATAAGTAATGAATGATTTGGGCACAAAATAATGAGAACTAGAATGATTGCGCAGTGAATTAAATACTGCAATGACAAACAGCTCTTTCTCTAGCTTTAGGACGGGTATAATAGTAACGAAAAGTTGACGAAATCATGTATTGATACTACTCCACTTCACTATTGACCTAACGATGTGATGAATGATGTATACATACTCATACTGAATATACCAATTGTCGTGATACTATATTGACTGAACAGTGATCGTAGAGTATGTGTGTAAACGGGCTCGTGTATGCATAAGAAGGTGAAAAGCCCTCTCCAGGCATTGTTCCCCTCATACATCATTCGTACAGCTAACTCACTAAACTTACATCCACCCTCCAGGTTTGGACACCTCGCTCAGACACATCTTCACTTCATCATGAACCTCTGGAGGCTTTCCCTTTAATTTCCAGCCGTGCAAGGCAAAGAATTCCTCACCAGCTTTTTCTACGCACTTCCCTTCTGAGGCTCCCACGTTTCCTCCCATATAACAGAACCTCAGAGCTCATTTACAGGAATGGGTGGACGTTTGCAAGGTATGAACAAGTGGTTCCTACGTGAAAGGAATCTACATCGTTCCTTAAAAGTCCCCCAATACATTCTTATCTAAGACGGACACTGGCTTTTCCCATCTATCTGCTAAGTGGGTGTGGATTGTGGCTGTGTTCTGATAAAATCAGGCAATTATTCTGGGTGGATTTTTTCCGTGAATCCCTTAAAATATGGGTATGGATGAAATGAACCATCCAAATCTCTCTCATATTACCACAAACGTTTTCACAGCTTACCAGGATGGATAAAGCAGTCAGAGGCTCGAAAACAGCTGATTGTTTTCTTTTCGGAGTGGCTTATATAAGAAAATAGAAATGAGAAAACTGAATGAGTTTTACTTGCCTCCGCCGACAAATCAGAAATTTCTCTGATGTTCGACATTTAAGGGGAAAGAAATGGACCTCACCTGAAAAGGAAGAAGGACAAATATTAGTATTATTATTCATCATGTATTATTGATAATGTTAATATATCATTATGTTATTATCATTGATTTGTTATTGCCATTAAAATTGTTGACGACAGGTTTTATATTTGACTGCAGGTCCCCCGCAGTATGTGTCCAGACAATTGAATAAAATGAGATTTAGTAATATCATAAACACGCAGGAGATTTGGAATTAAATTTATGACTATATATACAGAATTTGGTGGTGGACGTTTTCTCTATATTTCGTTCAAGAATATCCTCACTACCACAACGTCGTATTCAGAGTGATACTTCCACACTAATTCTACAAAGGCAGGGTAAGACCCATCTAGAGCAAAACACCACCAGGCTTAGGTTTAACGTTACATTTTGAATGGTGTATCAATCCTTTGCGGGGGTTTGCCCTAGGTGGGTTCTGGCCAGGAGCGGGGTTGCCCAGAGACAAGCCCTAACACCCATATACCTTACGTCGTAAAAATAAAAATGGCTTTTGGCCATCAGTAAATAGGAAAGTTAACACAAGGAAATTATAAGTGAGCTTATATCCTCCAGGGACATTGTTACTATGAGAAAAACTTTATCATAGTCTCTCTACTTAACTCAGTGTCGTATTTTCTCAATATCTCTCACTATAAACTCTCATCTGTATTCAGTAGTTATCAAATGAAATGCAATAAATATATTTAGGCATTCGCCGGAAGACCTGGCTAATCAGGAATTTATTTTTGTATTAACCAGACGTCGAACTACCTTTGTGCAACGAGATCAGCTAAATAAAGAATACTTGAATTGAATTGAATTTACATGTACTGGCCGGAAAAAGAACCATCCAATGGTGGGACCGCATGAGAAATTGTAAACAGATACATTCTTTAGAAGTAATTCTTAAATTACCAGTGCCTCTGGCAATGATCCAAGTTTATGATTGGTATTTATATTAAAATATTTTGCTACGCAAATACTTGCTTATCAATAATGAGCTATCGCACAATATATATGATATCACTTTCAAACCGCTGACTCAGAAACACTATACCTGACACCCCAGGGAATACCCCCAGGGAAATCGACAGGAAACAGAACAGGGAGTTCTGCTGACAACTAAAGAGCCTTGGAAAGATTTATTACCCAACAAAAAATGGTTAACTCCATTTATCTGATGAGACGATAAATAAAACCATAGAGGTAGAGTGGTTTAAAAACCTACTTCTCCGGTCGGGCAATATGTATAGAAAGTTGGAATGACAGTTTCTGTCATTAGCATTCTTTATGCTTCAACTGGATAAAAACAAAGAAAAGCAATGCTCAGGTCTTTTAGTGCATGCTTTTATATCATTTGAAATTATCTATTATCATTATCAACTTTAATTCATTATTATTTTTCTTCACTGAGCCTTGAATAATTGCTCTATTTCTTATTAGGATGAATACAAAAATTGAGTGGGTGAAATAAAAACATCCTTTTTCAATCAATCAATTTTGCAATCGTCGCGCAACAGAGGAGAGGTATTCAAGAGTGAATGTCTTAATAACAAAAAAGAACAGTTCTTTCAGGTCAATATTTCGTGGGATCATCATCAAAGGACATTCATCATAGATATCTCAATTTCTATTATATCCGCAGTAACTGGTATGTACACACGTACTTATATAATATAGTATTGATTCCTAGCCTAGCTGTTCCCGATTCCAGCACTCTCTCAAATAAAGCCATGTCTTTATTCGTTCCTGACATGAGTTCTTTACATATTCTGTAAATATATGGGAGTTATAGGTATCGCAAAAGAGCCGGGGGATTTCACCAGTATTGTATGAATATTGTCTATAGATGTGTATCTAGAGTATTGCAGAACTATTGAATAAGTGAAGAACAAGTCGAAAGGCTGTGATCCCGATATCTAGAATTAATCGTTTATTGCGGAAAATATGGTACAGCTGGTCTTGGCTTCGTGAGTCTTGCTGACAGGTTATTGGAGTACAATGGCTAGGCTTATGTCACCTGAGACCTCACATGCTACCGTATATATTGCAATAAATTACCGCTTGTTATAATTAATCATGAAATGAATACACCCTGTTACATCAGAATTACGTAACTTGATGTAATAATTAATATTTTGGAGTGGTCCCACCTTCCCACCTTCCCACCCTCCCTCTATTACACCGCATATTCCAGTAGAGAGTAGAGTAGAGAGTTTAATGTACTTAGATAACTGTATAATTATATCATCGGGTGAAGCTATTAAAGTACCAATATACAGTACAAGTAATAGTATTCCTGTATTCTTTGTAAACAGAAATATATATAGTTTTATATACTTTTGTATCAGGCTAGGCTGAGAATAGCATCAATTGTAATGCAATGCTGTTGACTGAATATTCCTAAATGTCAGCCATTGCAATAATACAACATTTAACTGCAATTTAGTTAATACAATGGCGAGAGTTTCAGGGAAATCTTTAGGTACTTGTTTTTCTGCCTAATTGTGGTCATAGTAGGCACAGATTAATTGATACATAGAAAAAAAACTGTGTACATGATTTTCTGAATGAACTCTCGATGCTCAGTTGACTCATTCAAACAATACACAATGCCGGGCGTATTAGGGATCGATTTTAAGTGCGTTTTTTTCTTCCCTTGCATGGCAAACACCATAATACTGCAAAGGCGAAGTGAGCCCTGTGATAAAAACCTAATTAAGTGTGGGATTTATGTATAGAAAGTCTCACAACTGGAGGTTTCTCCGTAGGAGAACTCGTTACTTTGATTATCTTCGGGAGGAAAATGAACCTTAAAGTATGTAGAATGAAGTTCATAATCATGAGTAGTGCTACACTCGAAAAAAACTCCACACATAAATATGAACACCTGGTAGTTCTGGGCGAATGTAGCTTGTTTTTAACACTGTACATACCAACAGAGCCTATTTGTCTTTTCGACTGTAATTTTAAAGAGTCTAAAACCCTGTAATGTTAGGAGAAAATCAATTTTTTTTAGCTATTTTTTAAAGATAACGGCACCAGTGGTGCTTAGTATGGAAAGCGGGATGACCCAGTCCGCAATAACGGCCGCCAATTGCACACCAGCCGCATTTATCCGTTATTTATCCGCACATTTTTTGTGCGTGAAATACTTTCGGCCGCAAATAAATAACGGCCGTTTTCGGCCGTGTCTCCCCGTTTTTTCGGCCGCTTTCACGGCCGTTTTTTTGGCGCTTTTATGTCCCATTTTTTTCAGGAATATATATTGAATATATCCAGGTATATGTGTGATGTGTTACAGGAAAATAGAATAATTATATGGTCGATTCCACAAAATCTGTGACATTGGGTTTTTCACACCTTACACTTGTCTATGTCAATTTACACTTTTCTAACCAAAATAATTGCATCAGGCCCACTGAAAGCTTCTATGCGAACCCCACATATGTATATATAACAAAACAAAAACCCCTATTTTTAGGTCATTTTTGTAGCAAAAATAAACGTTTCTTAAGTTTGAGTCGAGATTTAGAATAGTTATTAACTTTCAGGAATTACCTTTTTTTATAATTATTATTATCACACGTGGGGATTTATTATTTTAGCAAAATAAGTTATCAATGATAGATTTTCTGCTTGCCATTCTTAAATAACTGATGGGGTAGGTAGTCTGTCCCCGTGGGTGGGTACATAGATTTATCATTATTTTAGCTATGAAAAAGGGCTTCAGTTCATATTTGACAATTCTCAGACATAGCACCTTACTCAGAGAAAAAAATGACTACATTAAAATAATTTTTGCATTTGGTTTAAAAAGCCCAGAGCCTTAGACACAAGATGGGGTAATTTGAAATGTCCCCGTGGGTGGGTACAATTTTCCTGTATTGAATTTGGAATAATATGAATTTCATGATTTATATTATCTTCTAAGTATGGCCATGCCACAACGATATGTTATGAACCAAAAGAATTTTCATCATACATTTTACCCTAAGTCAAGAGCAGAGAATCCTGTCATGTCCCCGTGGGTGGGTACAGTCCCCGTGGGTGGGTACATATATGAATATATGCTTGAATACTAGTGTATTGGAAAATGAAACTCTTGTTTTTATTTAATTTTCATGCATGTGTATGTAGGGATGTAAATGTACTACTAATGTATGATAATGTATGATTCATTAAGTCAAGAGCAGAGAATAATGTTATGTCCCCATGGGTGGGTACTGTCCCCGTGGGTGGGTACAGTCCCCGTGGGTGGGTACATATAGATTATATGAATAATAGCACAATTGGAAATGAAACTCTTATGTTTATTGATTTTTCATGCATGTTTGTATAAGGATGTAATTGTACTACTAAAGCATGAACTTATTTTTATGTTTTAAAGCTCTTGGTGGTAGAAAATCCTATGTACCCACCCACGGGAACACTTGTATTTGGTGCCCCTTAACTTTAAAAGAGCATAGCAGAAAGAGTTATGAAGATTAGTGTTCCCAAATCATACAATTTATTACTGTAAACGTAGTATACATGTAACCAAAAGACCAATGATTTTTGACTAATTCTAAATTTTGAGTTTTTTTTGGGCATTGTCACAGATTTTATGGAATCGACCATATATCAATATGTTCAAAGTTATTTATTCACAAGATTTCTTTGTTGGAATGTTCCAATTTTTGGTGGGCTTATTTCTCTTAGTAATATAGATATGCATACCAATTCTCAAGATATTCGCACCTAGTTATATATCCCCTTCACTCCCCACACTTTCCCCTCTCCCTCTTTTCCCTCCGCCTCTTCTCTGTCTCTCATACCTGTTTTTCTCTCCCAACCCCATCTCTGATACCCCCCTCTTCCTCATGCTCCCCCTCCTCGCTTCCTCTCCCTTCCCTCTGTCCCTTCCCCGACTCTTTTCCCTGCCCCTCTTCTTTCTCCCCCTCCCCCTCTTCTAATTCCTCACCCTCTCCCTTTGCCTCACTCTCCCTTCCTATACCCTCTTCTTCCCCTCCAAGTCAAATACACCCCTACACACAAAGCTAACTGATGTAAGCCTATCTCAATATTACTAAAAAATACTTGATTTACTCACTGATTTAAGTCCTCCTTTTATAATTCCCACCCTGTTTTTTCATATGAAATTAAATGACATTTTATAATATAGTTATAGCTCATGTTTTTTTTGTTTTTTTTGTTATAGCTCATCTTAATCTATATATTATATCAGGGAGTTTCTGTAAAGGAATCTTTCTTTCTGAATCCATTCAAACTAATATATGTATAATATATGGGCAGTTCTCATGAAACGTTGACAGAATTCCTAGACCTGTATTTCATGATAATGTCTAAAGTCAATATCCCAGACGATATCATTCAAAAACCTAATGGACGCCAATAAAAAATAGAACTGACCATATATGGCATGTGTTACAGGAAAACGAGTCACAAGTCCTGGGGAATTTTTAAATTTGAATCATTATTTGTCAGTAACATCATGTAGGGCGGGATAATTCTTTCTGTTTCGTCTCAGAGCCTAATCTATACTTAGAAAACAATTCTATCATATATGTTCGAAATAATGAGAATAGGCCATTACCCATAGCCAATAGCCCTTACCATTATGACACATGTTCTTACCAGGTGGCGGTACTGTTTTCACCAGGTGGCGCTTCTGGGAACTGGAGTGTATTTACCAATTCTTTTACAATAAAAGTGCCGCTAATACACGTGTATAGCATTTATACCGATATAGATATTCCACATTGTGTACATAGGAATGTTATATAATGATAATAATAATAACTACTTTATTCATCAAATTAAATACAGTTACACGATAAATGGGTAAACAGACATCTAGATCAACTCCAGTTCTCATCTATAGTTTATGTGTGTTATATACCTGTTTGATATTGAAAAATGCTATGATGAAACCACCCTAATGAGTGTACATATAGATTGTCCCTATAGTGTCTTGGGTAAGGAAGAGCTATTCAACAACTGAAAAACATCAGACAGGAGTCTGCTATGCTTCAGGCTCACCAAGAGGACGGTAGAATTGCTGAATTGCTGAAAAAATGAATTGAGGCATATATGGTTGGGATATGTTTACATATGCTGAGCTCTATGTCAGGCGGCAGGAAGGAAGTGACCCCGGAACCAGAACTCTAAGTATCCATAGCGACCAAGGTCAATCGCTTCAAACATTCGAACATTCAAAGCTGCCACAACGGTCGGTTGGTGAAGATTGAAAATTTTTGTCAGATCTACGACAATTTGCTCAGTAATTCATCATTATGGGAGCCTGTAAAGCCTGCAGGGGTCATCACACTTACCCTGGAGAGGTTACATGCAGGTTTAAAACCAAAGCTATGAAAAAAGCTAAGGACACATCGGGAAATGAAAATGACTGGAAACTCTACCTCGATTACGACGAGTCCACCGATGATCAGCAGAAGGAGCCTCCCACCGCCGCTTCTCCTCCTCCCAAGCTTCCCAAGCCTGAGCCAACATTAGCCGATCTTGTAACATTGGTCAACAACCAGCAAAAGATGTTGACAACGATCCTCGCCTCTCAAGTGAGGACCAAAACCACCTTAACTGCGGTGGGTTCTCGCATTACCAACTTAGAGGCCTCTAAGTCCATTACTCCTGTCACTTCTCATCAAAAGGTACCACCTTTCATCACTACGCTGGTTTCTCCACATGTTAATCCGAATGTCACCCCGAATCCTGGTCTGTTTACACCCCCTGGTATAAACATGGGTCCAACTGGTAATACCGGACCGAATTCTTCCAACGCTGGTGATATTCCGGAGCCAACTGCGTCGGCCATGATCTCTATGGCTACAGCCCTGGGGCAACTTTCTGTGTCGATCGACCCGTCAGTAACAAGGAACCAAGGTATGCCCCTTCGTCCCGAATATCAATACATGTGTTTGTTAAAAGGGGTACCATTGAAGAATGCGGATCCGGCTAAGATGTCTCTGGCCGAATATCTGTACGGAATGTCCATAGTCATGGAACACCTAGTATCTTCCAACGGTGATTGGCGCAGTTATTTGCTCCATTTTCAACATCTCCTTCATTTTGCCATCGGTAAAACCTATGTGACAGCTGCCTTTTCAAGTTACGACCGTGAGGTAGTCGACTGTTATGTCAAGAACCCATCAGCTGGCTTTGTTCCTCGCAGCCCGCTATCCGTTACAACGCATTTTAACTCTGCAGTGGAGGTGAAAACCAAGAATGGCCCGCTAAGTCTGATATTAAAACCGTGGTGCCAGATGATTGGCCTGTGGATGTGTGTTATAAGTATAATATTGGATCTTGTTCGGGGAATTGTTCACGCTCTCATAGCTGCGGAAAATGCCAAATGAAGGGGCATCGTATGTCAGTTTGTCGGAATAGTTCTACTGCAGAAAAAAATGGCTTGTAACTTCCGGTACCTACTTCCGGCAAAATGGCTGCCTAGACTATGTTTCCTCGCCCATCGACATCGATTCTGCCCACGATTCTCTTAATTCAGGTAAATTAAACTCTGACTTTGACGTTATTTCTTCAAATCATACATGCCCCGACTCACATGTGGGTTTTGGGGAAGCTCCCATGCTTACTTCCCCCGTTAAACCTGAATTACACGACTACTCGCCGCTCAATCTGCCTTTGTTTACCCGCGCCAGCTGTGTCCATTTGATCGGCGGGTTCAGATCTCAACTCAACTTGGCCGGTTGGCTTTTTGAGTTGCAATATGAATGTGATAATGTGCTTCGAGACTACTTATTTAATGGTGTGCGTAATGGGTTTTACATAGTGGACCCTGATGCCAATGTACCCTCCTACTGTTGTGTGACTTACTCATCCGCCACCACTGGTCCTGCATATCCCTTCATTTCTGACCTTCTTCGTGCTGAGATTATGGAACAGAAAATGATTACTACTACTATTCCCCACTGCATCCATTCCATCGGTGCTGTTCCCAAGGGTTCAGACGCTTTCCGTCCAATCACAGACTGTAGTATGCCAGATAAATAACTTCATGTCTACCACAGCCTTACCTTTTAGATTCAAGTCGGTTGATGACGTGGCCAACAACTTACTACCCGGCTATTTCATGGCAAGTGTTGACATTAAGGCCGCCTACAGGTCTGTGTCTGTCCATCCGTCGCAGTGCCTCGGATAATCTTTAACTATTTTTCTACTCTTATATTTTTGGCCTTGGAGATTCAGAGACACAGAAATAAATATCAACCGAGCCAAATAAAAGCATATTCTCAAGACAGTCGTTTCTTTGGTTTGTTGCTAGACATAGATAGGCAACTACCCTAAACTCTCTTTGAAATGTGATGTGTGACTCATTTTCCTCAAACACATCCCACTGTCAACACATCCCACTTTCGGCCATTTTTTCAGCCGTTTTTTCAGCCGTTTTTTCGGCCGCTTTTTCGGCCGTTTTTTTCGGCCGCTTTTTCGGCCGTTTTTTCGGCCGCTTTTTCGGCCGCTTTTTCGGCCGCTTTTTCAGCCGCTTTTTCATGTCATGTCAGGGGTTTGAGAGGGGAGGAGATGAGATGAGGGGAGGAGCATGTATACATGCAAATACTGTGTTGGATTGATTGATCCAGCATGTGTATTGTAGGAAATTATGTACCCTCTCTCTCCCTCTCTCTCTCTCGTTTTCGGCCGTTTTTTCGGCCGCGTTTTCGGCCGCTTTTTCGGCCGCTTTTTCGGCCGCTTTTTTCGGCCGCTTTTTTCGGCCGCTTTTTCGGCCGCTTTTTCATGTCATGTCAGGGGTTTGAGAGGGGAGGAGATGGAGACAGAGTTAGATTCCAAGCGGAATATAACATGGACCATCCTTTTTAATTCTTTCTTTCTTTCATCCTAGTATCGAATGGAGATTTTTGCATTTTACTATGTGTGCCACTGTGTTAGTAGATTCAGGTTAATTAGGAATATTACAATTTGGGTCAGATTTTCAGAAAATGCACAATCTACAGTTCTACACAACTATCAAATTCGGCTAAATTAGATTGAAAATAGATAAATATTAGGTATATCTGAGTATATTCTGTATTGTATTCATTCAATTAATCTGTCTCGTTATGTTGGCTTGGCTGATCAGTTTAATACAAAAAAATATAAAATGTTGAACTGTATTTGAACCAGATTTAAATTTGGGTTATTATAGAATAGAATAGAAAGTCTTTTATTTGTCAAAAATTAGTTACAGTGAAAGTGACAAATGGGTCGACATGCTTATGTGCACAGCATGTATACATGTATACAATGTTACATGTATATATATACAGTGTTGGATTGATTGACGCAGCATGTATACATAATGTTACATGTATACATATACAATGTTGGATTGATTGATGCAGCATGTATGTATGCAAATACTGTGTTGGATTGATTGATCCAGCATGTATGCATGCAAATACTGTGTTGCAATGGGAAGGAGCCCCCCCCCCCCCCCCCCCCCCCCCGTTTCCGCCGCCCCTGCTACGGTAATAAGTGACGGCTGATGTGACGGGGCCGTTAAAAGTGACCGCAACTTTGATGAGGGAGCAGGCCGAAGACGGCCGAACTTCTGCGCAATTTGTCCTTGACCTTGCCGCATTTTCGGTATGGAAAATAAAATTGATACTGAGCGGCCGAAATTGCGGCAGTACCCTCCGAATTAGCGGCCGGAAATCTGTGAAATTCGGCCGCACTTTTTTTTCGTGGTACCATGACGGACTTACGGCCGTTTTCACGGCAAAAAATAATAATTTCCCATAGTAATCCTATGGAGGGCCCGCAATTACGGCCGTTATTGCGGACTAGGTCATCCCGCTTTCCATAGCTTAGTACACCGTGATATTTAGATTAGGTTAGAAATTTTATCCACTTAGATGAGGGAACAGGTAGTAGTTCCACAGATTAACACCCCATTCAGGGGTGCCACTGTTATAAGCTTACATCATAATGTGGCCGAAAACTAGATATGAACATTCAATATTACATAATAAACACGTCGGGAGGGGCATTGTGTAAATTTCAGGCGCCACATTCTGACGTTACACAGGATCCTTATAACCGCTTTTGTTAGACAATTTTACCTTAGCTTTTGGGGCTGGGAGTCACTATAAATCGTTCATAAATGAAGCTGAATAATGGGACTTGGGTGCTGTACTTAAGGATCCATAACGTTTCCAATCTTAAAAGTGACCATTAACCCGTTTAATGACCCTTTATAGGTGCGTTGACAGCTAAATTGCCGGCCATTATCTACTTGCTATTGTATGTGTTCCCAACCAATCCGAAAGCAGCCATTATCGAATATTAAAAGAATTTAGCCTGTATTTCTTTGTGAAAAAAACCTTACATTTGTTTGGTAAACTTTTCATTTTGGTGTACGTAAGAATCATCCTATTTTCAATATGACTCACTGTCATTCTCTTAAAATCGGGATATGCTCGATTCATGTGCATGAATATTCATAAGGTTAGAGTCATGGTGGTGACTCACGTAATACGTAATACCTATACTTATAAAAAGAGGATAAAGTAGTCGTGACATAACGCCCCCGACTTCAGTGAGTTTCTCTCCGTAGACAACTACTCTTCATGAAGTAAATACATATGAAATACAAATTATAAGATGCTTAAACCATGTTGCGACATGTATATATTATGTCTTATGACGAGTTTAGGTATAATATTTTTGTCCCTGTTCTTGTTGAATATATGTATATATGTAGAAGCAGTCCTGCCTTGCCTATGGGCCGCGCGTGGCGGCTAGGTACTGTCTATTTTGTAATTAACCTTGCTGCCGATTGAATTGTTATATCTGTGACATTTCACATAAAGGATTATTTTGACATGTTTCCTATAAGCGGAGAATTATAACCTTTAGATAAGTTCAATAGGCTGGTTTTTGGTGTGTTCCGGTTTCTTACTCAAGTCATATCTCATTATTTAAGAGATCCTGGTTTTCAAGGTACACAAAAACAATTAATATAATCAAATACAGTGGCATCTTATTGTGAAACATAAATCATACGATGTTTGGTACGTTCTTATCTGTACTAAAAATAAAACATGCTCTCTCGCGTCTAGATTCATCTAATCTGAAATTCGAAACCTTGTTTTCCATTTGAGATATCCTATCTTGATAATGGTGTTGGTGTCTGTGCGAGGAGAAAACATAAACATAATATAAACATAAAATGGCGAACATACATGTCAAATCAGTTTGCAAGACAATTCCCTTCGAGCAAAATAAAGAAATGGTTGGCATTGGTTGTGTTTTTAATGTAGGCCTTATTCTACCGTAATATTGATGGTAAGAGCCAGGAAACTAGCAACACTTGAATTCACAATTCAGGGAACAAAGTTTTTACATCATTTTGCTATTATTCCAAAGTTGAATCGTCCAGTTATATTAGGATGCGATTTCTTTCGCAAGTATAAGGCAAACATTAATTAAATTCGAGGAGGATCCATCTCCTGAACACATGCCAATACGAGCTGTTAAGTCCATAACAGCTCACTCTGAAATTGCTATCACAGGGGAGGTTACACCTATGATATTAAAGAAGACGGGATTGTGGATAATATGTACAGAAGAGTCACCGTCCCATTCATTGTACAGAGAAGCATAGTCAGGCCAAATGAACAGAATAGGCACCCAGTGGTTATATTTAACACTGCTTCATGCTCGTACAAAATACAGAAGGGACAAATACTAGGTCTTTCTACAAAAATAAATGAGGAAGAATTTTCTGCTGTTCCAGATAATATTCAGAAAACAATTGATATTCTATCAACATATCAGTCAATCGTCGCTTCTGATTTATATAGCAACTCAAATGACTCATTAGGTTTATCAAGAGCCTAAAAACGCACTGTTAGTTATTCGTTTCCTCTAAATCGGCAAATACAAAAAAACGTGAACGCTTAGAGACAAGCCATGAATTCAGGAAAAAACAGAAGAAATGTCAATTTTCTTCATTTTCACTATATTTAAAAAAGGCCATTCAATACAGCGATGAACAAAAAGGAACGAAGGTATTAAGAAAAATAATGTTTGTCAATTTAGGTGGGAATGCGCAGTCAATGTGTATAGCACCATGTGACCACATACATACAACTGAGAGGAGTGACATTGTTCTTGCACCAGGATAGGTATTCTAATACAATTCTCGAGAACAAATACAAAAACACTTCTCAGTACTGGGAATACTGAGCAATGTCTCTCCCTATGGACATGACTGCCCGGGGCTTAAGTTTATCCCTGGTATGCGTATTGGATTATGGCTGATCCAAGACCATCCTACCTAGACCTATCTCCATATATCGATATCTCATTCCCAAACCCCATTCTTATCGCCTTAAACTCTAACCCTACACCAGTATTATCCCTAATATAAAATAGGATATGTCCATTGACGTACACACGCACTGTCTGTCTTCGTCGCTCTCTTTCTTTTTATGGACACTTGGGTGTGTATAATATACTACATATAAAGTTCTATATATAGAAAGAGCTGGGTAGAAAGAGCCAATCAATTTTATAGATATTTATATGTACACAATGTAATAAAAATGATGTATATTTGTTCATGTTCGTTCATGTTGTGATATTCTTACCTTCAGATTAAACCTACACGTATCATGATGGTACATTTTATGGTGATGATTAACATTACTGTTATTCTTTTAATTCGGTATTGGCAGTATAACAATTTGATCACAATACGGTGGTTTTCAACTTCTACTGTGTTACTTCTTCCCTTTGACTAATGGGAGGTAAAACAAATTAATGTTTAAAGTTCTATAGTTCATCCCAAAATATTAAATGTGCACAATGTAAGGCTATTCAGTATCTAATTATAGGCGTGTCTTCCAATACAATGCACGGATCTGCAATTGTTTAGATGGATAACTTTTCAGTTCGCTCCATAAATAATCTTCAAAGCAGGTCATTTCGTGGCCTTCGCGTTTTTACCCCCCATTTTCGTGATTAAATGGGTTCTAATTATCTGGCCTTGAGAAAAGGGGTGGCTCTAATGACCCCTTCCTACCGACACAGACTGGCATTGGGGGGCTTCTTTGTTTTCCGCTAATTTATTACGCTCCTCTGGTAGAAAGAACTCATTCTAGTGGAAATGTTCTCAGTGGAGCATGTTCTCGTCGTGAGGGAATCTGTGGTAAGAGACACTTGAGGTGTTCCATGCTAAATTACCCGAGGCCTTGGTCGGAAACTGGATTACGCAACTAAAGTAATCTAGCGCAGAGTGTATCATTGTAGCCAAGATTCTATTGGGGCCTTTACATTGAAGAAAGAGAGACCCGTTCTCTTCAGCACTAAACTTGGTTATGCTTCCAGCAAAGTGGGTCAGTTGGAGATCTTGAAAGCAATCCTTATACAAAGGCTTGATTTATTTATGATCGCAACAGGGAAAAGCATTTGGCCTAATACATCTATCTACATGTTACGTATATATACAGCATTTAAACGGAAAAAAACCCCAATAGGGACAGCCGAAAGCAGCTCTAGGCTTCCTCTCCTAACAACTCCATTACCCTGTTATCCATTACAGGTCTACTTTTTAGCAATTGATCACAGCTTGTTTAGTTGCCCAGCAAATTGGATGTGATATTTCTAAACCGTAGCTTTGGGGCTATAATGGAAAAGGGGATTAAACGTTGGGTTATTTTTAGATTTAGGCTCAGTTTCGGTAGTATCAGAGTTGTTACCATGCGCATTATCATGTCTTAGCATCACTGGCTTCCTTGAAGGGGCTCACTATACATATTTCGTACCTTTATATTTAGTATATACTGGCTAGGCGAGGCATATTATTTATAAGAGATGATAAATTGATTGGCATCTTACTTAAATATTACCTGGTGAGGGAATGAGGCTCAGAGAGAAGATTGGCGAATATACTGACTTTATTCGACCATAAACACAACAATAGTGTAAATTAAAAAGAAATACCAGAAGTAACGTCTGACACTATCCAAGCAGCAGCTAGCAATGTTTATATTGTTCCAATGGCCAACGCCCACTTAATGGAAGTGTCTGATTGGTCCGTGGCTGCCAGGTTGCTAATGCTTTAATGTTTGGATACTGAAACCAAGCAACTGCTCCCTTGCCTGATATATCTGTTGAATATTTCCATCTTCACATATTGAGCTGTTTGAAAATTATGACCCACTAATCGGGTTCAATATGGAGGCTGGATTTTCTCGCACCAGCCATTCCCATATCCCTCAGCTAGCAGAACTATGCTAATTAATATAGAGCTGTGGGCCCATTTCGACACTTTCATGGGATGGGATGGGGATATATTGCTAAACTAAATTAATTGCCATTGGTTTTAGTAGCTACGGACCTTAGGAACGATCCGTATTGTCAACCAGCTTGCTAACCAGGTAGGCAGCAGAGGTGTGCTTATGAAACAAGACCTTATCTAACCTGTAAACTTGAATTATATTATATTGTGTATTAATATCTAAATTGGATTTTACTTGAGCTTCATAAGAATATCATGTCATGTGAAATTGGTCTCAATAGAATGTATTAACCCCCCTCGTGGTGTGGGCTTATTTGCTACCTTGGGGTGGGGGTGGGGCAGGGGTATTGTTATACAGGGGTATTGTTATACAGGGAGTTTTTCAGCAATGCCACGGGTATTATTCTGTCTTCAATACGATAACAAATAATTTGCATTCCCTCCCACATACCGTTATGTACAGAGAAGTGTGGGCCTGTTTTGACAGTTACGGGGGATCACATGGTAGCCCACATTTCAATGTGAAGAAAGTTCAGGTGATGTTCAAGCGAATAATATAGCTTTTAATTTGTTCCTATCGTTAGATTTAACGGAAGGAATGTCCACCGGTGAGAGACACACTACCTGTCACAGCTGGGAAGCCAGAGCTGTGATGAGCTGGAATAAAAGGAACATTGATGGCATCAATGGCAATGTCCGGTGAATAGTGCTATCCATCTGGTTCACCAGTCTTAGGGCCTATACTGCAAGTGAAAACGTCTTCGATCGAACTAAACGTTTTTGAAGACGGTTTTTTTGTCCCCTTTTAGAAGACGGTTTTTGTCCGTTACCATGTTCAAAAGCTACTATATTACCGTCTAGGCATTAAAAACCGTCTTCAATAGCGTATCAGAAAACGTTTAGATGACCGTTCACAAAATCAAATAAGGGAGGATAAAAATTTATTGAAATTTGCTTAAAAATTGCTTGAGATTGAAGATATAGGTAAGGTTCTATTTACAAGACCATTTATAGAATCATTTCGGTCTGGAGTATTGTTTAGGGGATAAACAGGGGAGGATGAAGTAAATATGGAACAATAACATTTATTTCACTGTTGAATTTATCATATTTGATCAGCAAAGCTAGTATAATAACAAACAAAAGAGAAGGAACCAAAATTATGTCATTTTTAACTAGTTCTTTATTACATAAGGCTGTTACAAGAAGCTAGAAACACGGGCATGAAGTAACTTGATACCTTGAAAGTTACATAATGACATCATCTAAAACATGTAACTTGGTGATCTTGACACTTTTCACTCTTTCTCTATGTATGATATACTAATCACCTGTGTTTTCAATATGCATATGAATCAATCGCAGTTGTAAGAAATAAAAAGAAGAACATATGAGATAAGAACATAAAAGATAAAAACTAAAGAGACTAAAATATAATAACCATAGAAATCTTTGTATCCCATGTTCCCATGTTATAGTCCACTAAGCCGATTCTCATGCGGTTTCGCGCCGCAGATGACTCTTTTGCATTAAATTCTGTGTGAATCACATGAGAATAATCTCAATCTACACCGTCCCTTTATTTAGACGATACTAATGGGTAATGCTTTAGAGGGCGCCGATATATCTCTCTTATCATACATTGTCAAATTCTGATTCTTAAAACGGAGATATTTCCTTCCAAGTCATACAAAGGTACATTGTATTTGATTGATTTTTTTATTCACTTGAAGGCCAACAATTAATTTTATTTCAATGCAGTTCATATATGTAAAAAGGCAAACGTTTGTTTTCATGCATCGCCTCTTTAAGTGAATCCTATCTACTAACTAAATAAGACAAAATATTGGATATTAACAACTCTTACCATTACAATTTTTAAAAATTGCAATACTCATTCCAAAATATCCATACATCTACCATATTATATGTGTTCAATAAAAGGTTTTGTGGAATAAAATGAATAAATTTTGTCAGTTATATAGCTGACTACCAGAACATAACTGGGACTATAATAATAACAATTTAAAACTGCTGGTGTTAATTTCCATTTAATTATGAGAGAGCGGGACCAAAATGCATAACAGGACTATTTATTGTACATCTCATGTAATGTTGAATCGAAACGGGACTGCCAGGAATCTTTTTATATATTATTTGTATCAGGGGACAACGTAGGTAAATATATTTGTTGATGTAGAAACAAACATTGTTAAATTTGCCATTCTCTGTGGAAGGTTCAGCAATTTACATCATTTTCAAGCGACTGTCTCTGTCTTCATACTCACATGTTTGTGTTTATATAATTCCTCTTATACTGAAGCAGATGGATATATCAGACATTCCATAATGTATTCCTCGCTCTTATTTTAGCTATGAAACGGCATTTTTCCATGCACTCACAAATTATCATCGACCAAACTGTAGTTCATGCACTTCACCCCTCACCCATTATACCATAGTCACAGCCTCTGTCCTTAAATCAGAACAGGCTGCCAGGTATTTCCCCAGGACCGAGGAATAACATGCTCAGATTGCTGCACCACATCAAAAAGCAGGATATACCCCGACCTGTAATCTATATTTAGTGAATAAATGCCACCAAACTGCTGGCCATAGACTTCACTGATCACATTGTTATAATTATTAGTACATGAAACTTATTTTTAGATTTTAAATGCTTTATTTGGCAGCGTGCTTTACCAAACAACCGCCACACCCCAACCGCTGGTTTTGTTGTTTGGTGAAAAACAAAGCAACGACTTCGTGAATAGTTACAATTACCTTTTCAGCGCCAACGGTCTCCAAGTGGATTCCCTGTAAATCTTTCATCAAATGCACCGTTTAGCCTTTCAATGGTCGTATTTATTGGAATATATGTCTAGATATACAACATGGGTCAGAATCCAGAACGACCAGCTTTTCGGTATACGGAATAGGCCATAATTGGGAAGATTCCATCGCCAGGTTTTATGATGTTCTGGCGTGAGTAGATCAGACCTGTGTACGTATCTGATATCACACTCATCAAAACAGAATGATTTAAGCTCACGATATGAGGAGCAAACCTTTCATAATCCTTTTAAAAAAGCTGTAAGATGTAAATATATGATGGGCAGATGGTTCACGAGTATTACTTTGTTATGGATAAATCTACAAATATTATAAATAATTGCACATCGACTCTGGTGGGTGGAAATGGAAAACAGGGTGGTTTAAAAAATGTATCAAAGAACATATGATAAATATAATATAAATGCAGAATATGCCACTATATCTCATGCAATAAACATTATCAAAATGCCTCAATATTCCATGGAAACTCTCTTACCATATCTCAGATAAGATAAAGCATTTCTTTGATTGCAATCCGATGTAATGGAACTAGTACAGACTAACGGCTGTGGAGACGGTAAATCTTTGGGTCTAATTTGAAGAAACACCTAAAAGAAATGATAGATGGGTTGGTGGGTGGGTGGGATTAGCCAGTTTAACAGACTGAGACAAATCTGGCCTGGGTCTGAATGTCTGATCGATAGATGGCAGAGGAAGTGGATGGATGAAACAATTATACTTATGTGTCTTCTCTATAAGATGATGATTTATCACCATGCATATGATATATATAGAGAGAATGGAACAAGCCGGCAATAATTGAACATTTATTGGACTTGAATCGTTCGCATTTATATAAGCACTCTGCCTACAGCATCATGCTTTAATATGTGGGCGAATCAAGTCCAATAAATTTTCAATTATTGCCGGCGAGTTCCATTCTATATTTATTATATGGGCATAAAACTTGATCAAATATCATCAGATATCACTGAAAAAGTATGAAACAAGTATCAGCGATAGTCCAAGCACCGCTGACTCCGTCTAGATGCCTGTGGCATTTGTTTACATGCTTCGCGCAGAGCCTGGGCTCTCTGGAAGATGGCAGAAGTGCAGAGGTAACATCAGAGCTATTTTTAGACAACTACATTTTTATAGTATACATACTAAATGAATATTTTTATACCACCCCACTTATTGCATCTCTAATATGGAATGCACATATAATGAAATGAAGGATTGAATATTAATAACCAATTATGGAACCGTGTTCAGAGCAGGCGGGAAATGTAGAACAAGTTTGGATGTGGAGATGATACAACACAAAGCCAAAGACTGAGTGTTGTATCACTCTGCTGGAAAACGAGTTCTACATTTCTTTCCCTTGCCCGCGTAGAACGAGTACCGTGAGTTTATTAGTATATGTGCCCTCTTCTTCCGTTAGATGTGATGTCACAAAACAAGTCCTGTCGATATAACACTAGTTCTATATCAGTTTACATATATGGAACTCCCGGTTATAGAATGCGCATATAATTCAGATTTCAGAACTGGTGTGTAAGAAAATTGCGAACGCCGATAATTGTAAGTGCAGACATCACAGGAGTTATGTTAAGGTTTGTGAAATGAGGGAGGTTGCATAAATAATGGTTGTAACAATTATCAATCAGTTGGTACGACCCACAATTATCAATAAAGCTTTTACCAAAAGTACTATAGAATTATGAACTGTGAAATCTAGATGTTCGTTGCATTTGTCGAATAAAATTACTCCTTATATGATTATATTTCGAAATTCGGTTATATTGGATTGGCGTAGGAGCTAGGAAGAATGAACGTTAATACCGATTGCTTGTTGGTAACTGTTCTGTTAGTCGTGTACTTCTTGGTATCTATAGGCTATTCAGCTCGATGGTGGCCACTGGTAGCGACCTCAGGGAGGAGTATGCGAGACGCACCCCCACAAAACACTAACACCGTCTAGCCATTTGGTAAGGCTGTGACTATGATACACGATGTAACAACACCTTCTACTCCTATTCTATGTATTCAGTTTGCTTTAATCATATGCTGTAATCGCCTTACCTTCAATATAATGGCTATCCATATACCACAGAGTATTTCAGAGGCAAAGTACACGTTGAAACAAGAGACTTTCATAAAATGTTAGCATACTCATTGAAAGTATCACTCGATATGATGGAGGACCAAGGCAATGTAACCGATACTGCATGGCGGAAATGATAGATGGGGAGATTGTGGCATGATCTACACAATGATCATAAGGAAGTGTAGTACTTCAGGTGATTGAGAGGCATTGCTGGTGAGATGGGGGTCAACCCTCTGATAGATCGACTTGTATAGAACCCTAAAATATAGCAGTACCCTTCATCGAGAGCACTTCAAATAATAGATGTCAAGCAAGAGCATTGACAAACGATCTCGTTAAGTTAAGTTTAGCTCAATATTGATGTCACTATTGAGTAAGATATTGTGTTGTGATGAAGGCCTTATCTGATGAACCACCTTGCCAAAACACTTATAAACTAAAATACTCTTTGGAAACTTTTTGCTGGTGATTAAGAACCATGTCTTTGCATGTATAGGGGAGGGAAGCGGTGGGAAGTGGAAGAAGACACGATGCAGCTTTATATACCATGCCCACACACATCCGATTTGGCTCCCGATTGCCCCCCGATTTGGGTCTCCCCAAAGATTCTATGATTTCATTTCAAATCCTGGTTTAGGCTTTTGAAATAACATAAACATGGATTGGAAATGAAATCCTACAATTAGTCGGGAGACCTAAATCGGGGGGCAATCGGGGGCAAATCGGCTGGGTGTGGGCAGGGTTTTGGAATCTGAAACTCTACATCTTGGACCTTTCCTATTGATAATTAAATGACAGGAAGGGCCTTCGATATCTACTTCTAGATAACCACTTTCCGGTCGAGTAATTAGTGGCCTTCTGCAGGGATTATAATGATTATTTAGTTCCCCGGTAATTAAGCAGATTTCCTGATGACAATTTAATACGTCCAATTAACTCCGGTGTACTTAAAATGAATCTATGGTCTGATTGCAGCCCTTAGCTTGGTCTTGCCTCTATGTCGGTGCCAATATATCCCGATTTAAGTTTGGCATCTTCGTGAAGAACACTTTAAGCCAAGCGTGTGGGAGTCTGAGGGGAGTGGGTGGTGATTAAACAATGAGGAATACAATAATCGAAGATACAACTGTTTAAGAAGTCCCAGTGCCATAGTTGATAAGGAGGGGCACCGAGTATACATTTCTGAATTTCATTTACAGCCAATACAGATATTTAATCTTAGGATATATAAATATTGATGTGGCTTAAGGCCTGTCCATATAAAACATAATTTTCAGAGGAAATCAGCAGAACAGCAAATTCAGAGGAAATACCTATTTTTCTTCATTTTCAGTATATCGGTATTCAATTTAATTCATGTTTATGTTCTCCTCTACTGTTACTATTGTTATTAGGTTTCCTAAAATAGCATAATAATTATATCCAGATTGGGAAAGGGAAATTTTAACAAATTCACTTGTCAATCAAAACTGAAAGTGTATAGGTCTCTATTCAATAATAATGCCATCTTGAGCTATGAATTTGATAATTGTTGAGACAGGTTTGATTGATCAGGTAGTTAAGATAGAAGATACCCCAGGATGACTGATACATGCCTCATGGTTTGGCTGTTTTATCCAATAAGTATAGAGGCCTGAGGCAGTGGTGCCCCTGTTTTATGTAGCCCTAACATACAGGGAGAAATGTGATTCATGAAAGTACCTCAGGGCAAATATTATGGGAACCAAACTTGTGTTGTTTTAATAACAGACGCATGCAACCTCTGGGATGAACCACCTTGTCTCTGGAGCCAGTTTATAAATATTATCAAGGGGGAGGGAATAATTATATATGTTGCCATAATCATAATAAGCGGATAAAGAGCAAAATAGGTCGTCTAGTTACCCCTCTTTGAACTTTGAACATGATTATGGGACGGATATTGATTGATTGACATTTTTCATTTCGTTATAAATGGATAAAAGAAAATAATACATATCTAAAATTGATATTCAGATCTTTCGATATATGTCTTCTTACATAGTTGAAAATATAATGATATCAAAGGGAATAATCTCTGCAATGTTAATGGGAACGAGAACCTCAGAAACTCATTGATTAGTTACATACAATAACCTGTTGCTGGAGTAGAATCAAAATGTCTGTATGCATACATTGGTTCTGCATATTTTTCTATGTCATACCATTACCCTGTCCACGTGGGTCAATTATACTACTTTTGGTAAAGCATTCGCCGCAGGAAACGATTCGAGCACACCAATTCCTCTCCCCTGTGGGTTCGAATTACACAAATATCTAATCAATCAACCGATGGATCGATGGATTTCAATTAGGTCCCTCCCTCAAAGGTTGTCAATACACCCACCCACCCACACTCCCTCCCCCTTCTCACCACCGCAACAGGTAGACTTCCGAATAGCCTCCGGATGGAAATACTTCTTTAATCCAAACTTTCCACTTAAACCCTTTCTGTTTTCCTTCAGTGCACTGACGCTAAAACACTCAGGAGGCTGGTGTTTAACTTCATATCGATCTCTAACGGGCCGGGTTGGGCCAGGGCTTTCCTCGCTGCTAATCTAAATGCATCACCAATAAAGGACACCATCTGTTCCCCTCTATCACTTCCTACTTCTGGATCATTTTTTCCTTGGCTTTCCACCATTGGCGGACATGAGCGTATAGACAGACTTTCGGAGAAAATATTTTGAAGTCTTTTATCTGTTTATCAGCGGGAACTCAGCTGGGACTAGCTGCTGACATTTTGTTTGCACTGCAAATACTAAAGGTCAGAACTGCAGAGATGTTACCAATTCCTGAACCAATAAACAATTTTTTAATGATCACATCGGTCATTAAAATCATGAAAGGGGAGAAATATCCTCTTCTCGCAATGCAGGGTACAATTAATTGAGCCATTAAAGTAATGACCACGACCAGGCGTAATGCCTGGAATTCAAGATTGAGATTATCCTCAGGCTTCAATAGCTTGACTGGTCCTTTTTGTAATGCTTCCTATCTCACATGGAAATTCCGAAAGAAACAGATTCTAATATCAATTGAGTTCATTACTAAAGTGTATGTTCTACACAGCAGGAAGTATTTGTTTTGCTTTGTTGCCATGGCATTGCTGACGCTGACTCAATAATATCCAACTGATCCCCAGTTGGCAATTTTGCAGTAACAGGTGCACATTGATTCTGCAACACCATCAGTATCAGGTCAGCAGTAAACAGAGAATTGGAATCCTGAGACATGTCTAGCTGCTTTGGGATCTTCTTCGTTGTATAAGAGTTATATTGCACCAATAACATTGTATGTGCATGTACTCTTCTGAGCACTTGCTGTCAAACATTATTTGCAAAACTACTCTGATTAACTTGGTCTACCACGATCGATTAGCAAGGAAGCTTTCTTTATCAGTCGCAATCACCGAATATTTGTTATATATAATGTATATATATATCGGTAGATTTTATTTCAAAGTACATGTACAAACTTAGGGTATTGCCACCAACTACAGATATCATATCACACACTACAAAAATATACAGCGGAGAAATTCAGCCCTGGCCAACTATTTCCATTCTAGCTGGGGTGCTTCGTTATACGACGTGGGTGGCAGTACGCTTTATGTGCGTCTTGTTCTATAGTTTTCTAGGTAATAACCTCTTAACATTAGCTAAGATATTATTAGTATATTATTATAGTATTATGGGGTATCCCTCATCCACCGTCAGCTCTGGTCTACATTGCTTACCTTTCTCTCATCCCATGGGTCTTGAAGATAAACTGTTCGTTGAAAAATGCAAAAGTCTTTCCTATTATTGCACCTGAACCCTTTCATTTCTATTCTATTAAAAACTACGGTACCAAATAAATTTAAAAGTGATTTTTTTTATCTTTTCGGTACGGGGGTTATACTCTTGAGGAGCTTTCTATCGTCTGTGCTTCTAAGAGATCTAATTATATTCTCTATAATATACTATATTCTGTATGTATTCTTCTTTCCAACTCATGTTTGCATTTAGATATAATCTATCGTTACTTTCTATTGTAAACTTCAAGTGTAGAATCATAATCGCGGTGACATATATTTATCCCGGTAACCCATGGCATATATATGCTGTATCATACATCAATGTTTCAACCCATTACCAGCTGTACAGGGCACGAGTCGAATAGCTAAAAATATCTCTCATAATAACTTTTCCTTGTATATCGAGAGGTCCGTGTGATACTCTTATTCCTGCAATACTATTTGTACATTTATACATGGATAGATGTACGTCTACCACACACATATTTGATAATAGGTTCTATGGTTTGAAAATAACACAACTGGACATTTATACATAGCAGATTCCTTATAGAAGGAATGAGTGGAAGCGATTTGGAAAAATCCAATTAGACACGCAACTAAAATACCATACTCATGTAGATGCCCTCACTAAACATAAATTAACATACCATACTCATGTAGATGTCCTCACTAAACATACATTAAAATACCATACTCATGTAGATGTCCTCACTAAACATAGATTAAAATACCATACTCATGTAGATGTCCTCACTAAACATAAATTAGATGCCTTCACTAAACATAATTTAAAAAGTCGAAAATGGACCAGTCAAGCACATATTGTGGATAGTAATATCTGTATCCCCTTTCCCACCCTCCTTCCCCCCTCCCTCTCCAACAGCTACTCTTTCAATTCCTGCATACTTGTCCATCTGTCCCTTCCTCTTCCTCTCCCCCTCCTCCCTTTCCCCTGATAAATATTTCTCTTGACCATCCCTCTCTCCCTATCCTTCTCTTTTTCATCTCTCTCAGTCTTTCTTTTTGTCTCAGTCTCTCATCGCTGTCCCCCTCTCCCTTTCACACCCACTACCTTCCGCCTCTCCATGGTCTTTCTTTCCCATCTCCTCATTCTACTACCCCTATGTTTTGATCTCTCCCTCTCCCTACCTCTCTTCGGCACCCCCTCCCTCCTGTGTCCAACTTACCTCCTGCCTCCCCCTCCATCTAATCCCTCTCGCCCTTCCCGCCTCTCCCTATCCGCCCCCCCATGCCCTTCTCTTCATCTCCTCATTCTACTATCCCTCTATTTTGATCTCTTCCTCCCTACCTATCTTCACCCTCTCCCCCAAATGTATCTTCTTTTGCCACCCCTCTCTCTACTACTCCTCTCCTCTACAGCCCCTAGGAAGCAATTTGAACATGGGAGGGCCAACTTTGTCCCACAAAGTAAAATTATAGTCTCAGCGAGGAGTTGGTTTGGGGATAGTTTTCCTATTAAACAAGGAGTGAGATTGTGTATAATCGTGAGTGACATAATTTCACTCTGAGTGTGACAATTGGCCAATCCAAAATGCCATGTGAGGGAACATAATTTGGATACATGTTTGTTTTCTTAAAACACAATATGCGAAGAGGCCAACAAGATAACTAGCTAAGCTGTGTTATAAAGTACAAAATTAGTTTTCCATGATTAGCAGCATTAGAAAAACTTGGTAGAGGCTTTATTTGGATTCAATTTCATAGGCTGGTACTGACTTGAGAAAAGACACCGAGAAGAACATAAAATACATAGTGATGTCAAGATATGTTTTATTGCAACTCTGAAACAGGCAACCAGATCTCTCTTATAAGATAAGATAAGATACTACTTTATTCATCGAGATTCACAATGTACATCAAAAGGAACTGACAATGCAAATTAAATACACAAACAGATAGAACAGGTACGTCGACATCTAGATAATATCCAGCTCTCCCAGCCGCTACCTTTACTCAATATAGAGTATTGTAATTTAGAATAATAACAATCAGATTTAATTATGACATCATCTCAAGTCTAGTAATAATGTATTACAGAGTACGATATAAACGAAGAGATAAAAAAGAAGGAACTACATTCATGTAAACGCTGGCAAAAACAGTGAAATTATGGCGAGATAAAACAGAATGTAGAGTGAGATAGCTGTATATCAATATTGCTGCTATCATTACTTAACTGTGTCATTGCGAACTATTTTATATTATGTTCCAAATATTTTCTTAGCTCTTTTTTGGTCTCCAGCTTGTGTGCTGGAGTGGGTAGAGAGTTCCATTTTGATATGACTTTAAAGATGAAACTACTTTTGTAAAAGGTTGTTTTGGGTGTATTTATTCGCAGATTTTTTCTATTTTCTGCGTGACTTCGGGTTGGTAGACGTCTGCTGTCTAAATTATCATGTGTATGGGTTAGGTAAAAGGCAGCTTCTAAGATATGTATGTTGGCTCTGTCTTCATTTTTTAATATTCCCAATTCACCATATTTCTCATCCACATTTGTTCTTTTTTGCAATTTTAATACATGACGTTCTGACAGCCATATATTAGGTGCAAGTTGGTAGGTTTCGACATCTATGCTGTAAGGGGACACTGGCTATAGTATTTGAGAGAAACAATATTGGAAACTAATCAGTGGATGTCAAAAGGCAAAAAGAGTCCAATTGAAGCACAAAGGCTAGACTAAAATAGAAGAACCCTTTCTCTCCTGCTCTATGTTAAGGGAAACACTGCACAGGTTGAAACTGTGTAGGTAAACTTTACTGGCATTTTATATTACTCCATGAGTGAGGGCTTTCTACATCCAGTGGGGGGCCCAACTATACTCTGGCCCCCTCACTTTGATTGGTGGGGGTGGGGGCATGGCCCTTGTGGCCGTTTCCTACATCACTGCCCATCCCTCCCTTCTCCCATTCTACCTCATCTCACCTCTTCCAGTTTACACACCCTGATGAGGAACAGGAAAAGATGGCAAGAAAAGCCAGCGAACTTATGTACAAGTCAGCAGTTGTGTCCATAACCTTTAATTGTGTAACTAAAACGAGATGAAAATAAGAGATAAGGAGAATGATTGTGGATATAATATGGTGAAATATAAATAAAAAAATATAGAAAAAATATAGAGATACTAAGACAAACTATGAAACACATAGTTGTTAATAAACGATTTAAAATCAAATCAATCGGCCAATGCACTAGCATGTTTATTGTATATTATATCCTTGTAAATGTGTACAATGTACCAGCAGCGGCTGAACAAGCAATGCAAGTGACCAATGCGAGTGATTCTCATATCTATCCATTAAAAACTCACTCTTCACAGTCTGATGTACTATGCATTCAACATGAGACCTGAGTTATAATTCCACCACCGCGGGAAGTAAGGAAGGCTTTTGTTCCCCTCCCTAATGACGTATGCATGTTGTGTGTATTCAAACAATTGATGACCGTTATTAAAGCTGTTTGTAAATGAGAATTCCTCTTACTATGGTAAACATGCTTTGGGTGTCCCGGGGGTGGCTACATAAACACGAACCAGCCAGTACATGCATGTAAATGGTTGGTAATTCTCCCAGTTGACATTTTTGGATTTTAGGAATGATTTATTCGGGCTAGGATCGCTTGCTGGTGCAGGCAAAATATTGGGACACGTACTAGCACTTACTCATCCGGACTTGGATACATGAGCAGAAATTACTACAGCGTTTTGACCAGTGCTCTGCATCGATCATGGATACAGCACAGATTCAGTACAATGCTGGCTGGAAGATCGTTTTCAAATTCATTCTATAATGAGCAATGTTAAAGAGTGAGTTTCTCTCACTCAGCTATTTTGACAAAAAAGAACCTTACCACATCTAGAATGTTGCTAGTGTTTATACAAGGATTTGAAGTCGATGAGAGAAAAAGAAAAAGAGAGAAAACAAAATTCGGTGAAATGACTTTCAGAAGGGTAGAAAAAGAACGGAACAAAAAGTAAAAAATCTTCAGTTTTTGGTCGACGTTAGCTGAGCTTTAAGCTTCAATTGATGTTCCCCTAAAACAAACATTCTCATCACCTCTCTGCGACTCTCATCACATTTCAATACACGCTCTGTCTCTAGTACGGCCATTGTGGGCACGCCCCTCCCACCTCCAATGGAGGAAGCCAGTATTCCACTTGGAGTGAGATGAATAGACCCGAATACTCCAAAACCCACTGGAGCCATTCATAATGCCCAAGACGCTAACCTACGTCACTTACTCTTAATACATCACAGCGACGATTTGCGCTCTTGAATGTTTCTCCTTCCTCTTAGATTCAGGGAGGCAATATTTAACAAAAAAAAACGCCTCTGGCAACTTCTATTTTAGGCCATGCACGACCACCAAGTAGGAAAAGAACCGATTTCACGTGCCCTCCAATTTCAGGCTAGGCCGTGCAATAAGGTAAACTGGCTTTGGAAGCAATGTGAAGTACCGATTTTGAAATCCGATACCAGTTGCATGCACAGGTGTCACATTTCTTTCTGTGTCATCCTAAGAGACTACTACAACCAAGAACATGTAAACATTATTTCATCCACCTCAATGTTCATCTTGTATTAGTTGTCACATAGTATATTATTTTATTCAGGCCTATCTTATAAATTTGGTTCTGAGTATCAAATCATTAATTTCTATCTGAATTTAAAGTTAATCTTGATAAATAAGGTAATGTTGTAATTGCATTGAAGTATATAGAAGGCAATAGGAAACCGCTTAAATCAACTAAAACCTGAATATGAAACTTTTGATTCCTCTTCTGATGTTCTCCCCCCGCAGCGTTTAATATAGAGATTGTGTTATTTTGTTTGGTCTGCGATAGGGACTGGGAATTAGAGTAATTTGCATGCGAATGTATCACTGCTCATTTCCATGCATTAGGCCATGGATTCCGATATAGATTGAAAGATGGCGCAACCATCCTTTGAACTGATTGAAGTTAATTACATGGACATAAAGGGATCAGTGAGTCTGATTACCAAATTACCTCCCCTTCAGATTTCCTGAAGCAAGGACCGGGTATCCCTGGTCAGGACTATAAAAAAGGGATCAGTACTTTATGTGTATCATTTGGCAGTGTAGAGAGACAGACCGGCGATAAGTTAACTTCGGCAAAAAGGCACGTACCCATGCAATATATATTCAAATATCACTGGGTTGTAATCTTTTGAATCAGACAGGACTGAACAGTTACTGTGAACATTTGCTCGCCCATTTCTGCATCGTTTAAAGCCCTGCATGGGTCACATAGTTCTCAGGAGATCTCGCTGTGGGCGTGAAGTGAGATGAGGTTATGTAAATAGTGGTGCTGGGGAATAAAGAAGCTAATGAATTATTCATGACAAGGGATAGAGAGGCTGGCTTATTGTCTGCTCCAGGAACCCAAGTACGGGTGTTCAACTGATCACTAGTTCTAAGTGGATGGAAAGGGGCAAGCCAGAGTGGTCTAGTTAGGAACTGAGGGTAGCTTGAATGGATGAGGCTAAGGCTGATTTACACTGCCCTGTGAAAGAGCAGTTAATGTCAATCTGCAATAAGCGTTATTGGCATTCGATTAGGGTTGGAGGGTATAGCAGTGTCTTTGGCTCACTTCTGACATGCAAAAGTCACTCGTGATTCTGATATCGCATTTCATCCCTAATTCAAGTTACAGTGTGTGTCTCTCTCTTCATCTGCAGTGTCATTGCCACATTGAGATTTGTTCCCCATTAGCTCCATTCCCCCAGTTTCTAGCTTCCTCCACAGATCTCATCACGACAGTGGCGTTTGTAGCCATATTTTATACTTCTTTCATCTACTTTTTCATGGATACTTTTTTGCTTCATCCCAGGTGTTTCAAACATCTCCCTTGTGACATTCACGCTCCTGTCCTGATAAATTAGGAGCGAATCCTTTACTGTTCATCACCGGAATTTCTGTTGTGTCAGATAAAAAATTCATTACTATCAAATTATGCTCAATCATGCTTGCTCCTGGCTCGTTGTCTTCAGTGTTGCCTTCCTCATGGAGCCAATTCTGTCCAATCACCTTGACCATGTTTTGTAATATTTAACTGATACCTCTGGGCTGAATTAAAGTGGCCAGATCCATTATCTCACTCTCTCTGCAAACGTTGGCCTGGTATATGTTTTAAGTCCTAATAAATGACCAAACATTAAACATCAATAATCATGCCTAGGCAGCCCATCCAGGGCAATATTAAGATTTTGAGTAGGCGTTTTCTTTAGGAGTGCTTGTTCTGAGCGAATGGGTAGACATTGCTTTCAAAATTACAAGGGAAGTAATCGATTATACTCTTCCCCCTCCATGTGATTTTAATCGACAAAATGATATTGTATGAGGACGCTAAACCAAAATCTTGCCGGCCTTGATTGAGTCTATTCCAAGCATAGGAGAAGTGGATTTATATTATCATTGATTGCACTGATGGACATCGGTACATGTAAGCCCTCGTTTTGACGACCATATGGTGCAAGAGGAACTGTATAATTGGATAATAACTGTACTATTGATATAAGCTGGAAGGCTGGAGAAGACAATGGACAACGTGTACTATATCCTGGCCATCTGGGCCTAATTAATCTTGAGAGGCTTATCGGTTTCTCCCGAGAGCCCATCAGTTCATGTAATGGGGCCCTGTTTCTTCATTCGGGGCTTTTAGGGCGGGGGTAGCTTAGACGAGGACATAGCAATGGGTATACATTCACATGCGTCTTTCTACAGAAATGTACAATAAGTTTACAAACCCCAAATTCAATATGCACCTTTTATATCGGGAATTCGGGGAGACCGAGAGGTCTAAATCTCAGGCTTTGGACCCAGTGGCATGAGAATGATGCTGCTGTGGCTGCAATTTCACCTCCTCAAAGCAATAGGTGAAGCCAAATCATATGAGTTGAACTAGTCCTAGTGAAGCAATGTTTAAAAACGAAGAAACTCATACATAAGTCACCAACACCATGCGTTAGAAGCGAATGTACTTGGCAGGACCATTTCTTTCTATTATTCATCCAGTTTCACCTAGAGATCTGTCTCTCAGACCAAAAAGCCTTTATTTAAAAATTGTCTATGTAAAACATCCCACTAAAATGTTTCCTTTAAAATAAATTATTCTCTAAACCTCTCCAAAGTGTTCTCTTCCCTGTTCACACCTTTACTCTCTCCTGCATTAGAAACAGACCCAAGGGCTCATGCATCAATCACTCAAAGACAGACATACGGGATCTCATAGTGTAAAGCCCCTTGTTCACTACATGTCGACTCCCCACTCACTAACCCTTTTCCCCGATTCAGATTATCGGTTCAGTGGACATTGGACCTAAGCCTTCAGGCAATGATCACCTTTCTAGTGCTAAAAACGAAACTCCAGAACTGATTATAACGAATCTGAAATTGATTTCGTTGACACCGACCTCACGTGCTCCTCTACGATTAGATTTATTCTGTATCTCGGAAATCTTTTGCAGGAAAAGAGAGTTATCACTTGTCCTCTGATGATCCAAAAACAATGGATAATAATTCTTCTTGAAATTGATCTGCCGAAGTAACTTGAATGGCATAGAATAGGCATTGAATAGGAATGGGGAAATGGTTCACAGGTTTAATTTCCATGAACTGGAATCAATGGAATCAATCCAACGGACAATGATATGCTTGAGTATAACGTTCGCTGTTTAATCCCATAGGACCTCTTTGTCACTTCAAGAAATATTGTCCATCTTGCCATTTTTCCACAAGATGTCGATGATCCTTCTTAGTATTATATCTCTGCAAGTTGGATATACTACAGATACATTGAAACAGGAACCATACAACACATTGCATTTCTTTCATATGTTGAACATGAGATTGATGGACTTACCACTGAATCTCCATTCCCATTACTTTGAATTACGGGTATTAGCATTTATGGAGTGTATCGAAGCTTAGTCTGAAGTCAGGTGTGAAAGGAAGCAATAATATTGGTTAGTGGAGGTGCAATGTACAGATATAGGGCATTCTTCTTGGGGTACCTTTGATCGACGTTGAACATCCTTCGTTGAAATAACTCTTTGTGACTTGTGATCATACAAATATAGTATACTGTAAACGTATTTATTTTCGCACAGATAAATTTTCGCGAACTACTTCAACATCTTCTCGCGCGGATTTAAATTCGCCCAGCAAGGAAGTCTCACACCTTGTTTATGCAATATTTATACCTTTCGCACAGGATTAATTTTCACGCACGAAGGTGGGTGCGCAAAAATAGCGAAAATAAATACTGTGCGAACATTAATGCGTTTACAGAAAAAAATAAAAGAACCTGAAGAACGAAAAAGTCTAATATCCCTTTACTTTTTAATCAGTTGTAACCATTGAGGCTCAACTGCAATCAACTATTTTTCTATATCACTTTACCAAATGATACATGTATGTATACACAGGCAGGAGCTGGTGACTCCTTCCTTGAGTACATTCACCTCTAACTTTGCTTACTTCTTTCTTCATTGCAGACCTCCTATCTGGTCACCTTCTATTTATAACTTTGCTGTGTACGCTGATTCTTTGTCAGGCTTCTCTTTATGGTTACTTGCCTTTAATGTTCATTCATTCAGTTATCCGGCGTTATCGATCAGCTGATTTATAATTCATTCTCTGGTAGTCTAGTCTTTTATTGACCTAGCAGGGAAGTTGAGAATTATTAATCTACTTCGCGCCCTTGGCTCTCGCAGTAGCCTACTTTGGTAATGGTTCTTTCATTGTTCCATCGATTGTTTCGGCCATTAAAGCTGTTATAAATTCTCTCAAAGGAAACTGACATTAAAAGAGAAGTATATGTGGAACGAGACAATTGAGGGAGGCCAGGGACTGTGCCTTATTGTGTCTGTATTGAAAATGTATACCTTAAATAGCCATCACATCACCGCAACACACACAAAGATAGGGACGAAATTAGCAGCAACTACAAAGTGTGCTGTACTAACTTTGTAGATAGATGCGGATCCATACCAGTCCTCTTTGAATTGATAAGGAAAGTGCTATTTGAAGTGTGACTTGAAATATGGCATGTCATTGTAAGTCAAAAGTATTAAAGTCAAATGGCTACTACATATTTTCTATTGTAAATCACTATATATCTTTAAAATATCATACAGCAAAGCTAGTACCTCGTTGAAATATAATGCGAGCATCCCTGAATAGATCAAACTGGATTATCACTTACTGAACATTGATGAATCATGTAATTTAGGTATAAAGAGAATGGCTGTATGTACAGTATAGAGTTGGATAGTCACATATACAAAGACTTTCGCTCTCATTAGTGAAATAATTGTTATGTTGAGAACACATGTAGTATAGGGTCAAATGTAAAGATTATCGGGAAAAAATGTATTGGGTGTACATTTGTAATATTTCCTCCCTTATTCTAACCAAAGCGAGTGTGAAATCAATAATTTCACATGCTTATAATATCAACGCCTTATAACATTTGGCACTCTTGCTGGATAACCCAATTTCAAAGGCGAGGTTGCTTTAAGTGCTTATTCTTCTGTAAGATTATTTTAGATTTATTTCCCTAATAAAGTTGATAAGTTAATTAAACTCTAATAGGCTCTCGATGTTAAAAGAAAATCGTGCGCAGTAAAGCATCCCTGGAACACATGATAAGAGAGCATGTGGAACTGCTGGCGTGCCACCTTCACAATAAATGAGGCTTATAGCGCCCTCTGCCCCCAACATAAATAGGGCTTAGATCACACCTCACCCCAGGCATGATAGAGTGGGAAGAAATAGAGAAGCATATTAAGCAAATATGGGTTTCTAATTCTGGAGCATTCTTATGTAAAGCTTTCTCTCTCCGTTTCGTGACTGCTATCCTTGCATGCCCAGGCTCTAATGGAAGCTGAGTTTCAAAGCAATGCTTGAAGAAAGTGGAATAGGAGGAAATGGTATCTCATATGCATTCTTTGTACCTCAAAGCATGTGTATGAGGTAAAATGAGTGCCACAAAGCAACATCAATCGATCGATCGCCACATATCAGTACTTGTCCCAAATTGTGGTAATACATTAAGCATGTGTATACTAAAATTGAAAAAATCAAACGTGGCAGAGTTCGACTGTTCACACTTTTAAAATTTCCAGAGTTATGAAATAAAGAATTCGAAACATATGCAGGCAGATTGCAATATATAATATTATGATACAGTAGAACTTCATCTTGCGGACGCCGCTGTAATCCGGCCAACTCGCCATTTAGAACAGTTAGAACCAGTCATGATGGGTTTTCTATACATTCAAAACCGGACATCTCGCCATTGCTGACACTTGGGCCAAATACAAATTGTGTCAGTAATAGGGAGATTTTAGCGTATAATTGGATTTTAACTACAGTACAACTGGTTTACACCCATTTTGGTTTATATTGGTACACTCATTACCTTATCTAGTCTAATAAATAAACAGGCAATTATCTAATATATTATGATAACCACTTTCTGTATAATAATGTATAATCTATCAATAAGAGCACACATAACCTGTCCATCAAGTGATTAAAATATAAGCATCATGAACACAAATAAAAGATAGCATGTTTCTTTGTAAAGGGCCCTGTTACACCATACGAGATCAATGCATGATGTAAATCAAGCCAAGACATTACACAGGCCATGCCTCCATAAACCAGGCCAAACCCTATTACCACAGCCTGCCCACACTATACAAATCATCCTTAGCGACGAAACAGACTCTCCCTCAAGCATACAGGTTCTCTTACACCCCAACTCGTCCACATCAGCATAAAGCTTATGTCCGTTTTGCAAATACCCCTTGGAGCCATCGGTCATATTTATTAGTTCGGGTTATAGACTGGCTTCCTAAACCCACATCATCTTTTTTTCCCTTGCTGCCTTCTTCGTCTAGTGCGAGTAATTTCAGATGAAGACACACCCCCTTCTCGTTGTCTATCGGAAGCCCCTCGCAAGCCTCCCGCAAGACCATGTTATAGTTGCTAAATTCCATGTTCATGATAGGCCGTGCATTTCTCATTTCCGGGAACTAATCGAATTTCTTGGTCTTCAATGGCCATGCACTCACCCAGGGTTGCTAATATAATCTCGTCCTTAATGGCCCTCTAAATCGTTTCTTCGCATAACATCATCCTTCATCTTCTCTATCTAACCCGGTTTGAGCCAGCAGTTTGGATCGATCACCGGAACAAGGAAAACCCACAGAAACCACATCAAAGGACCTTCTTATTAATCTACCTGTTGGATAACCCTCTCTAATGCAAACCTAGTCTCAGCTGTACATGTTCTACCTGATGCTAGTCGTTGTTAATACAGTATTTTAAGAATGATTGTTTAAAGTCCATGAACCATGTTTGTGATAATTTAGATCGTGATATAGAAATACATTGGATAGACTTCATTGAAAACGATCACCCACTTTCGCAAGCCAAATATGTAGATCATTGGCGCTATGTTCTTTCTTTTGAAATATTTCTGAATATATCAAGGGACGAGACAAGTTCGCGTCGCAACAATGCTAATCGCAATGATTACAGCCCAGGATTCGCCCCATTTGCCTCATAAACCGGTCCCTGACACCTATGCAGGCCCATTTGTTTCTCGCCTATAAGCTAGGATCCTCTCCTCCCCCCGCTAACCTACCGTTGTAATTAGGTGAGCGGTTGATTTGTTTAAATAATTAACACTCCCTAAGCGCTGAACTCAGGGAATGAGCACCCGAGGGGATCAGCTAGGACGAAACATTTCTAATTCACTCTGCCTGGAAGCTTCATTTAATACACTCAGGATCTGTCGGTAGGAAAACTTTAATTTAACAATTTTGACAGGCAGGAACAAGGATAAATATGATAGAGGATGTGTGCTCAATGCGCCCCCACCGGAAGCAGTGGGTTAGCCATGTATTAACGGCCGATTGAGAATCTCCGCCTTGGAAATGTCTACCATCAAGTCAGAGTTGATCACATTTAAAGTGCCGGTGTTTTAAATCTTCCCTTTCTGCAGCTTCCATTCGAACAACGTGTAATGGATTTGGCATCAGGAGAAAACTTTCTTCCCTTCGATATGCCCCATAGTAATCATTTCCCAAATGTCGTGAACGCTGATGACTAATATTTGGATGCATGCACGCCTTTGCTATTTAATTACACAGTCCAGAACACAACATTCTAATTATTTTAGATCGGAATACTGAATCGGTACTGATACCTTCGCTAATAAATGTTTATCTATAGTGCTAGTTTTAAATTCTGTTTTTGTATGGAATCTCATCCAGCTACATTCTGACAGCCTTGGGTATATGAAAGTGAACAGACTGCGTGTTTCGCACTAGGGGTTCGTGTGAGAACATAAAGAATTTAGCTAATTAAATATATCACGCGTGCTCATCACTGACTAAAATACAGAGTATTAAATAGCCAGTGAGACTCCGTTGATTGATAAGTCCAAGTTGTATTGTAGGTAGTGGGTTTATTAAATTGGTTGCAGCAAATCCATTGAAACGGTACAGAATCAAGTGTAATGGATACCACCCTTAAGTCTGAAAAGTGAGAGTTGAAATGTTGAAATGTTTAGAGTCCATGTTAGCCGCACAGCTAATTTGGTATAATAGCTTTGTCCCAGTTCCTTTGTTCCCAAGTCATGCTGGTAGCACTTTGACTGGACACGCGGAGGATCACTCTTGGAGTTGGTAGCTGCTGGTCTCTCTCCCTCTCTGTCTCTCTCTGTCTGTCCTTTACATCAGCTGGCTCATATTTATACTACCACATTCATATAAAGGTTATAAGAGTTATATAGGATATATGGTATATATGGTATATAAGGTATATAAGGCATATATAGGATATAAGGTATATATTTGCATCGGCCTTTCTGATTGGATACCAGAGTACTGGCTTCCAATTGGCCCTTAGTGTACAACTCCCCAATTGGTCTACCTAGTCCTGAGAGCATGACACATTTCTATATGTCTATATATGGGCAGATCCATATAAGGAGAACCTCTTTCCAGGTCAGTTAGTACAGGGACTATATTTAGTGTGACTAGGAAACATACACACGAGTGGTTATATATATATAGCTAATGGTTACAAGCAGGATATATAGTATGCTAGTGATTTCACATATATAGTAATTAATGATTACTGTTTATAATATAATAAATATATTCATGGCATGAATATAACATTCCTCCCTTTCTTTGAAGATTTTTGAGTGTCTCAAAAATATACTAACACTCTTTCCGGTAGTCTCAAAAGATGAAGTTATGACAGCTTTTTCTAACAGTGTGGTTGCTTCTTAGAAGTGGGTCACAAACAGGATGACATATGTCCTGGCATACTTCATAGAAATGTTATACATAAAACTGAGTACATTTTGTTATAAGTGTGACAAGTGCATGTTATTAGCTAGATGACGAATGCGGTTTTCATTCGTTGCTAAACATCCTTCTCGTGGGTTTTCTGGGTGGACGTAATGTTGATATTACTTTGGGTTATCGTGTTATCAACATGTCACAGGCTAAAAAGGTTTCTGTCCCAAAGCCTCAATTGTTTATATTGTCACAAGTCTGTGGTCTCGGCACGGGTGTCGTTGCTGGAGGACTCTCTGGACAAACACATTCAATGAAATAAGCAATAAAGGTACAGAAGTTTGGTTATATATATTCACTATATGTTGACATATTTATAATATGTGGATTTCTCAGTACATGACCATTGATAATTTTATTGTGGAGCAGGCTTAGGCATGTCCACCTGAACAGCAGCATTTGTGTGCATCATAGTGTACAATTGGCATATGAATTTAGCCCTTAGATATTTTACGTTATATACTAGAATTCCCAAACCACCGATACGATAATCCAGATCCACCAGGGCCTATGTTATAGGAGACCTAAGTTTTTATGTTCCAAAACTGAGTAGCAAGTCAGATTTATCCAGGATAGATCAACAATATTAGGTATGAGCTGGGTCATGTTTTGGGAATGGAGGGAGCATTAGTTATTGAAAATCCTGAGCAGGTAGCATGTCTACCTTGTTGGTTATAATAGCAGCTGGTGCTATACATTTAGTCTTTTGGGGTGCTTCGCTGAGGGGGAAGGCTTTCTCGCAATTCTTGTACTTGGTGTGCTTCGTTAGGGGGAAGGCTTTCTCGCAATTCTTGTACTTGGTGTGCTTCGCTAGGGGGAAGGCTTTCTCACAATTCTAATACTTGGTGTGCTTCGCTGGGGGAAGGCTTTCTTGCAATTCTCGCACTTAGTGTGCTTCGCTAGGGGGAAGGCTTTCTCGCAATTCTCACCCAGGTAATGGGTCTACCTTGTCATTTATCACAGCAGCTGGTGCCATACATTAGCATGTAACGGTTTAGTTCCACCGGTAGTGGGGGTGCTTCGCTGGGGGAAGCTTATCTCTTGATTGTCTGGCAGGTAGTGGGTCTACCTCATCATATGATTTCACTTCTGGAATGGCTCTGGCATTCCTCTGGTTTACTCGGACCACACGTCCAGTTTTGATCTCCTCTACACAGAATACTCCCTCAGGGTTAGAGAGTATCTGAAAACCTGGTTGGCCTTTCTCGGGATTGAGCGCACATACCGATACAAAGATACCTACTGGGAGGCTTTTGGCACTCGCCGGTTCCTTTGCTTGATATGCAGCTCAAGTGGATTGTTGGTAATCCTGTAATAGCTCCTTGGCAAGTTAGATTGCCTGTAGCCTATTTTATTTAATTAAACTTGGAATTGAGGGCACGCACTGATATAAAGGTACCTACTGGGAGGCTTTTGGCACTCACCGGTTCCTTTGCTTGATACGCAGCTCAAGTGGATTGTCGGTAATCCTTAATAGCTCCTGGGCAAGTTGGATTGCCTGTAGTCTTTTTTAATTGATTAAATGCTTATTATTATTTGAGACCCCAATGAACCTTCGTTTTGGGCATGGCAACTTCTGCCAATGGCATGACCAGGGTCGCGAATCCTTGCATGCACTGGCGATAATAGTCTACCATCCCAAGGAAACCTCTGACGGCAGATTTGTCTTGGGGCGGATCAAGGTTCTTTATAACTTCTACTTATGCTTCTTGTGGTGGAAATCCACTTCCACTAACGGTATAATCTAGAAGCTCTATCTGCTTCTTAATAAAGTCACACTTGCTAGGCTTCTGTTGGAGGCCTGCCTTGTGTAACCTGTCAAGCACCTGAGCCAGGTGTGGTGCATGTTCTTCACTTTCACTTCATTTCGGCTAAATATTACAATATTAATACAAACTAAACAACAGCACTCAATGAGGCCTTATAAGACTGTTGTCAGTGGCTTCTGGAAAATGCCAGGGCATTAGCCAGCCAATTTGAATAAACCATGGTGGCAGGTGAGGGCCTTTTTGGGGATTGATCCTTCAACCATGGCTTTCTGCCAGTAGCCACACTTTATATTAAGTCTGTTGGACTAAATGCTATAGCTCCTTGTGGCTGGGCAAAGACATCCTGGATATGGGGCAGTGGTAACGCGTCTTTGGTGGTGATCACGTTTAAACGGCGATAGTCAACACAGAACCTTGTTGACCCATCTTTCTTGGGGACCAGTGTTATCGGGGAATAACTTGGTCGGATTATTCCTTTGTTGAGCATGTCTTGTACACACTCCTCAACCTTTTGTCTTTTTGACAATGGCATCTGGTAAGGGATTTGCCGTTTCGGTGTATTATCTCCAGTTTCAATCACTGCGGGTGGCAGCGCTGGAGCACTGTTGACAGGCGTTTGCTTGTGACAGAAAATATCTCTACATTTAAATAATGTTTCATTAATAACTGCGCAGTCTGTCTGCGGAACTATTGAAGTTGCCATGGCTGGGGCAACATCTAGACCAGGAGAATGTCGAATTGGGTACATTTTGTGACCCAACTTCATCTCCCCACGTACAAAGTCTAAAAAGCATGTATCTTTGCACAGGTTCATTCCTATAAGTAAATCAATGTCCCCCATTTCTTTGCAAACGAGGACTTGGGTAGGAAGCCCACCTATTTTTAATACACAGGCGCCATGGATGGGCAGGCCATGGCCAGTAATACCTTGCAGCTCTGGTGCTGCATAAAGCGGAGCTAAGCGGGGTAAGCGGGAATATAATCTGCTGGTTACAAGTGTATGCGTACTGCCAGTATCGACAAGTGCCTCAACTTGGATACCTTCTATATCGAGTCGCACCCTAGGTTGTGCGGTTCCTCCTAATACTCCACAACAACCAACCTCTTTGCAATGTCGCTCCGCTGACCGGGAGCCGGTCACAACTGACATGAATTTCAATATGTGTTTATCTTCCTCAGTTAAAAGCTGCTCAGCTTTGGGTGTGGCACCCTGGCCTTCTTTTGTAAATATATTGATAGTTTGCCGCATTCCGCTTCCTTTAGCTTGTTGCATTCTGCTTTCCATATTGAGGTTGTAATCGTCTTTGAGACCAAAAATGTCGAGGGGATGGGGGAATGAGCTGGAGGGGGGTGGCTAGTTGTGTAGCTGGAGGGTGCTTTTGAAAATTGAAATTTCTCTGAACTGGCTCCAAATGGGATTTTACCTTTAGATTCGCTTTTGTCTTTGGTTTTGTCAATTTTAGTAGAATCAGTGGGTTTTACAACTTCTTCAGTGGTTTCTTCAATATCGGACATAGTTACAAATATGTTTTCAGTCTGGGCCGGGAAATCAACCTTCTTTCCTTTCTTTATCGTTTCTACTTTAACTGGATTATCTTGTATCCCTGGATTAAGTATCGGATTGGTTGCCCATTGTTAAACATTGGTAATGAACATGATGCACTATTTCACACAGCTACTGAATCAAGTGGACTTACCAGGCGAAGCACGCTGTCACAGCTATGCAGGTCATTTTGGAGTCCAAGTTGGTTGGTCAGATCGTAGCGGTCGTGCTAGGGCGATGTTACACCTGTATGGCTTCGTTGCAGCAGGGCAAGGTCCAAGGTCATCACGGAAGGCAAGGTCACTGTGGATCGGCACAGCAAGGTCATCATGGATCGGCATGGCAAGGCCAAGGTCAGCACGGCAAGGTCACGGTCAGCACAATGTCTTCATGGATCGGCACGGCAAGGCCAAGGTCAGCACGGCAAGGTCACGGTCAGCACAGTAAGGTCATCATGGATTGGTAGGCAAGGTCAAGGTCAACACAGCAAGGTCATCACATCCAGGCATGATAATCACGTCGAGGGGTCACCATTTATGTTTCGCACTAGGGGTTCGTGTGAGAACATAAAGAATTTAGCTAATTAAATATATCACGCGTGCTCATCACTGACTAAAATACAGAGTATTAAATAGCCAGTGAGACTCCGTTGATTGATAAGTCCAAGTTGTATTGTAGGTAGTGGGTTTATTAAATTGGTTGCAGCCAATCCATTGAAACGGTACAGAATCAAATTGTAATGGATACCACCCTTAAGTTTGAAAAGTGAGAGTTGAAATGTTGAAATGTTTAGAGTCCATGTTAGCCGCACAGCTAATTTGGTATAATAGCTTTGTCCCAGTTCCTTTGTTCCCAAGTCATGCTGGTAGCACTTTGACTGGACACGCGGAGGATCACTCTTGGAGTTGGTAGCTGCTGGTCTCTCTCCCTCTCTGTCTGTCCTTTACATCAGCTGGCTCATATTTATACTACCACATTCATATAAAGGTTATAAGAGTTATATAGGATATATAGTATATATGGTATATAAGGCATATAAGGCATATATAGGATATAAGGTATATATTTGCGTCGGCCTTTCTGATTGGATACCAGAGTACTGGCTTCCAATTGGCCCTTAGTGTACAACTCCCCAATTGGTCTATCTAGTCCTGAGAGCATGACACATTTCTATATGTCTATATATGGGCAGATCCATATAAGGAGAACCTCTTTCCATGTCAGTTGAGTACAGGGACTATATATAGTGTGCCTAGGAAACAATACACACAAGTGGTTATACATAGAGCTAATGGTTATAAGCAAGATATATAGTATCCTAGAGATTTCACACATAAAGTAATTAATGATTACTGGCATGGTTAAGTATATGGGTGATTACATAGTGAGTATTAGGGATTACAGTCTGGCTTCCCCAGGTACCGGATACTCTCTTGCAAAACTCCAATTTATGGTGAGTCTTAGGGAACCAGGTCCCCTAAGACAGGGTAAGATTTGTGGATCAAGAGATCCACAAAGGTGTGACAACTCTCACCTAATTAGTACATAATATAACACTATATTCATAGCCTGAATATAACACTGCGCAATATCTAATTATAGCAAGGAAATCTCCCACACACCCACACAGTAAATGACACTCTATAGGACAAGAGCATATTTACGCTAATACATTATAATATATCAAGAGTTCACAAAGGGGTGCTAGAAAACCATAATTTATACAGGTTTTCGATCGTATTTCGATCTATAGTATGCACAACGCGCATCACAGTGGGGTCATCTTTCGTGCAGTGTGTGAATACACATTGTACCTAGCCGGATCTTTACACCGCACATATGTACTTTGACTAATATCATCTAACCCTATACCCTTGTAGAAAAAGTTAAAGATAGACAGGTAGAAAATAGCCCTTGAATATCAAATTAAATAGCCATGAAATTTATATCGGAGTATTTTATTGTACCCTAACTTTTACCTCATATTCTAGTTAGTACTACTCACTGTTAGGTAGTTATTATATATTATTCAACTAATCCTACCCTTGTAGAAACAGTTAAACATAGACAGGTAGAAAATAGCCCTTGAATATCAAATTAAATAGCCATGAAATTTATATCGGAGTATTTTATTGTAATTCGGTTTGGGCAATAACCAACCACCAGGAACCCACTGGAAGACTTGGAACCTAGGTTTCAAAACTGGGCCTTCCTTTTTGTAGTCATCATCTATGCAAATAAATAATGTCTTGAATTGAATTGAATTGAACATGCCTTAATACAGGGAGTGCCACCTTTATTAGTTCCTTTTAACTGTTGGTCTTTACCATGCCTATCTTATTCAGAGTTACTCTTTCAGGGGCTTGGAATATCATGGAAGACTTCAGACTCGTGTCCTGTTATTAGTTATGTTTATTGACCTAAAATGAACTTTCTTGATTCTTTCTTCCTTCGATCATGAGAACCGTAGAATGGAAGATGTCACTATTGAAAATAAAGAAACGTTCGTATTTTATTTTCTTATGAATTTTTCCCGAAACTTTCCATATTATTGTATTTTGCCTAAAGTGGCAATTTCGGGTAAAAAGGATTACTAATTTGTTAACCGCTCTTTTTACTCCTAATATACATAACATATCCTATCTAGGCAGTGCTATCCTAACATTTTCAATTTCACATAGGATTCCCTAAAGGTTGACGATAGTGGGATTCTGGGGTTCATCGAAATGAATAACCTGGGACATGGAGCGATTCCATTGCTTGGGTAATACATTCATTGGTTAATTTATCTCAGTGGGTTGAAATGATTAATTCTATCATTAACAGTTTTCTCATGTCCTAAATATTACTCAGCGCTATATTATTATCTCATCTTAACATTGGACTGATTAACATTTCATATATATCCTAAGCACAATAAAGTAAACAGTTCTGCCTCAGTGAACACAAATGAAATAATCATCTGTGTTGATCCGCACTCATTATTCATATTTGTATTTCAGAGAAGGGAAAGAAAATTCTCTAATAACTGGACCGGATTCATTAAGTGAGTCTCCCTAAAGTTTTGGGAGGCATACTATTACTCCAAAAACTTCATTGCGTGTGCCTCTTCAAGGCCTTAACCAGCGTTTGGTTGGATGATGTTGCTGTGTACATACGATTTGATTACCAAGCCCCGCGGTCCTGCCAACTGGCTAAACGTTTTCCTACACGCTTTTAGCTGTTCTTGACACTTGTCAATACATAGGCAGCTTCAATACTTTAAGAGATGGTTACACTTTCCACATGAAGATCTTTTTTTCTACAAAAATAAGGTCGTTTGGTTACCATGGAAACGATTTAAAGCAACCTTTTTCAAATGTTATCAACTCTTATACATCCATTCATTTCAGTCATTTTGTTCTTTATACAATACATAGTTTACCAATCTTATACCCGATGTCTAAATACCTAATGTAACATCTGATATGTCGTGTGTGTGTGTTGGTGGCGGGGACGTTAGCATGACAGATGGATTGAATGTATCCAACCTTTACCGGAGGCAGTCGGTTGACGGCCGACAACCAGCTACTTTTATGCATCCCCAATGGCCCGACTGTCCTCTGCTTCTAATCCGACTGCCCCCAGTCGGAATAATCAGATCAGTGAACATGGAACTTAAATTAATATGAGCTATAAGTAATTAAGTATATTGAGCCAACATATGGCATGTTGCCAACATCCTGTGCAAAGGCCAAATTACTGCATAATCCCTATTTCCGATGCAAGCATTAAAAAAGAAATCAATAAATGATAACTTTACTTTGCCAACAATGATGCCTAATTCGAAGAATATTGCCTGACTACCTGCATGCCATCGACTAATCCTTGTTTCTAGCAATCATCACCTGCATTATTTGTCCTGATAAATAGATTTCCCACGTTCACTTCTATTCGTTAGAATGAGTCACACGATCCAATTCCTTCTCTAGTTGGAGCAACGTGCAGACAAGTATAACTCTTATAATATCTAGTGTGAAAGTAAGAAATTTGAATGAAGGTAGCTGTGCTATTATCAGGAATTGTGCTCCGAGGTTTGATATCTTTACAGCTTGTAGTAAAACCTTCAGGGCGATGGGAGAGCCGCGGTATGAACACTTGCCTTTCATGGCGAACAGCCTCGCATGACTTTTATCGCAGGTGTCCAATGCTTAGACAAGGTATTCGCGTGTATATTTTGTTACCGAATCAAAAAACACACCCTGGTCAACTTTTGGCGATCAAGCTTGTATTTGTGCATGTATTATGCCATTGCACAAGCTGTACTGCCTCCATATCATAATATTTCTGTTGGTAGTGTCGATCAATTATACTGGACCTCCGTATGGGTGCATGACGAGCTTGTTTGTTAAAAAGCATGATTATATTTGATATTTATTATATGTGCATCCCTCTTGAAGGGTGCAATAAGTGGGGTGCAATAAAAATATTCATATAGTACGTGTACTATAAAAATGTAGTTGTCTAAAAATAGCTCCCTTGCCGCGAAGCATGTCAACAAAGTGAAAGCTGTGCGAACCCCCACGATCGGTAATCCACCCGTGATTCTGGTACTATGATTATAAAAATCACACCATTAAATAGAGAATTAAATTCTTTTTTGAATGATATAAGTTTTATTAATGTAACTCAAGAAATAGCTGCAATATGAACGTTTTAATTCAACAATATCAGTAAGTAAAATACTGCATCATCACACAGGTCTGACAGGGCACTCTTGTACTAACGGGGCTCTTGCGGGGCTCTCAGCAGGGCAGCGGGGCTCTCTGAGACTTCTTTAATATTTTTTCAGTGATGTCTAATGATATATGATCAAATTTTATGCACTACGGCATTGTGCTTATAAGATAAGATAAGATGTTTTTTATTCGTCAAAATAAAATCACAGTTACACATAGGTAGGTGAGATAGGTAAGGGAAATTGACAAAAAAGTCTACACGCCATTATGTTACAACGAGGTAGCATCTCTTCCGGCAGTTACCATTAATTTTGAAGATAATTGTGCCAAGAAGTAAAGTGGGTAAATATACTATAGTACAGGCTAATCATAGCGAAATAAACACTATGTTATGTGGACGAATCTCGTCCAATAAATTTTTGATTATTGCCGGCTCGTTCCATTCTCTCTCTCTATATGATACACTTCTATAAAGATTCTTAAATTCAGTCAGGGATGTATAAACTGTCACTTCTGTCACCACTCCAGATGCCAGCTATTTTCAATAAAATTTATTATATATGGGTCAGATTTTCAGAAAATGTACAATTCACCTTCACCAATCTTCTCAAATAACCCAAATTTCAGACGAAAATAAAGTTCAAAACTCTGTTCAACTCTGTTCAACCTAACCAAACAGATTGCTAGAATCAATGCAATGCCAAATATACTCGAATTTACCTAGTATTGACCAGATTACAGCCTAATTTAGCAGAATTGACTAAATGTGTACAGATGCTAATTGTACATTTTCTGACAATCTGACCCATATACGCATGTATATATATGGAGTTTTCCGTCCATCATTCAGAACATTGGAATGTTCATTGGCCATTGTTTCTGGAAATGCTATAGATCTATGGCCACTGGTCTTTCCTATTTGACCTTTAAGAAAGTTCATCTAAGTACATGGGTCAAGGAGAGGGTGGTGATGGTCAAGTAATGGGACACGTGGGAATAGGTCAAGGTGACAGATGATGGTCATTCGCGAGGGAAGTAGGTATACCACCATTGTCTACTGTACCATCTCCCTGTTTGTATACGCTACAGATTGCATAGCCAACCCATGGTCAATAGCCTTATGACATGAACATTACTGATTAGTATTAACTGATTCATACCTTTGGTTTAACTTTCTATTTACAATTGTAGTTGGCTGGCGAAGCTTTCTATTTAAAACGCGAAGCCAGTTCGCGCAAATGTCTGAATTACTCATTACGTGGGAATTTTATGGTTCGTTATAGCCCATTCTACGGGCACACCCCATTACATGAATGAAATGATTGCCAATGACATAGATCTGTCATGACATGGATGTCTCGGCGGACGTGGGGCTCTTATGGGCTGGGAAATGGGGCAGAAAGGTATAGTATCAACTAGATGGCTTTCAGCTTTCAAGCATGCCTTTATGTAGTATTAGTTATCGCTGGTGCTGGGCGTTTTTCTTGATTCACCATGAATTGTTCATGTAATCTTTGTTTAATGGTAGATACCATCGTACAACTTATTCTTTTTTGCATCATTTTTACTGGCAATGATCTTACGCGTGTGGCTAGGATTTAACAAGATGGAGAGTAAGACAAGTCGATAAATAATTAAATTCCAATTCTCTTTTATATACTCAAGAGTCTTTTTCAAAATAAAATATTAAACGAATGCTTCACGAAGGTCCTGGTTGTAATATGGAATGCAATTTCCAAACATGCACATAAGGATAACTATTTATAAGATAATCATATTGCAAATCTGTGTATTTGATTTGATAATGGACCAAGTAATATGAATAAAAAGGGCATCGAAAAGCCTCTAACGGAACAAAGTGATCCCCATGTAGTAGTAACTCATCTCTTCTTACCTCTACCGATAATATTTTTATGCATACCATACGACAATAAATAGCAACCATGAAATAGTTTCAGAGAACATGCAATGCCAGTTGGGATTTGTTCTTATATCAGGAGGTTATGGGGATTTTGAGTCACATTGTACCAGATGGCCCCGTATAGATCCAAGGTTATTTCCAAAAGCAGACCCATTTGCTTTGGAAAAATGTATTGTTTGAGAGCACATTGGATTTGACTAGACAATGGAGTAGTCCCACCAGGGACTATAGGCCACTTATATGGTGTCATATGGTTTGGTTTTATAAATGAAAACCCACACAAATAGCAGCTATGCTAGCTTTTCCATTGGCAAGCCATGATGCGTCATCAGAAAATATTTGGAGCAAAGAATACAGCACAAAATAAAAGGTTCCTGACGAAAAATAGTAATGAATAAATAATTTGAATCAGCATTAATTAGGAGAAACGCACCCTGTCTATTCTTATCTCAAAGCACGCCACAATGAATTAGCTGCGGAATCCAAAACTGGATAATTGTCTTTGCCATACCCTGCCGTTGTAGAAACCTAATTACAGAAGGGAGAAATAAATTGTCCATCGCATCAAACCATGTGCACCAAATTGCATTATAAATAAGACCATATGCTTTCGGGGCTCTGTAGCATACTAGTAATGTTCTGATGGGGGGTCGAGTATAATTAATTCAATATACAGGCCTTCACTCTTATGCAAATCCCCTTGGAAATGTTACTAATTGATTCCCTCAAGTGCAGAATACGTTGTATAACATACCACCACCAAGTAAAACCTGATGAACTATATCGCCACCTTTAAAATCACTATTGAGTCAACATTCATCGGCATCAGACAGTCGGTATGACGGGTATGCCTTGATGGGCTCTTTGCCTTTCTCTGCATGTAACACGTTCATCAATAATCTCGATTGAATGTGTGGTAAGATGTATAGGTCCGACAAAGGCTAATATTAAAACAAGGAGTTCTAGCCTTGCAATGTTGTCACGGACTCCAATCATCAAATAACTTGTATCAGTATAAGGTATATATTCTGTTACATCCAAGTTTTAGGAGACTATAGTTGAATCGGGGCGCCTCAAATGCCAACTGATGAGACTTAGATTTGTTCAACAAAATTGGGAATGAAAAGAGTTATTTTGTTTCACCTATATGACTGAATTTGTATTGTAAACTGTATTCTATGACTATCTGTGTGACTATATTAATATTGGGACGTTATAATCAAGACAAACAGGTAAATAGATATTTAAATATATCATTGGATAACTGTAAATGGCCTGCCGCAGAGGACCCTTTTCTACTAAATTCCGTGAGAATCGCATGTGAATCGGCTTAGTGGACAAGGGCCTTTAGATACCAAGTTGATCAACAGTTTTTATTCAAGCAATGTACGACTGTGAGCCTGCAAAACTATCCCCAAAGTAACTCTGTACGAACGATGTATATAAGATCATCTTGAGAAGAGCGAACATAGTTCAACACAAGGAATAGGTTTATATAGATTGAATTCTTATCTAAAATTGATCATTGGTATCACTCCTAGTATCATGTTTGATGAATGATCCATATCGTCTATAATGAGATTCCTCACTCTACAGATTTTTAAATTGGAAAGTCGGCATGTGTTCACACGAACATGTGTTTTTTCTGCAATGTCCCCATGTATTTCATTCTATTGATTGTCTCTATAATTTCTTTTTGATTCATAAATATTGTGGCAGTTCCTCACACTGTACACCCTCCAGCTTATCTACAACATCATGTATAGTTCGACAGTTAAAAGCTATCCTAACATGCAAAATAACCTTTTAGAAGCAGGCTTCTTAGCCGCCGTCAGGAAGGCGCATTGTAATGGTGTAAGATATGTGTGTTAAACACATTTTAGCACGCATTCTATATCATAATGGAACCTACAATGATGATTATCATTTTGCATGATATCGATGCAGTTTTAGCACCTTTCCAGGTCAGAGTTTATATCAATGTATAACTTATTTCATGTGAAGCACCACTTAGTTAGACTTGATTGTACAATTAATTCCCTTCTAAAATATAAATAATGTTTTAATACTATCCCAAGCACTTTAAACAAATGACTGCTCTTGTAACGTGAGCAACGGTATCAAACCTTTCCTCGGTGTGACTAAAGGGTGGTCTCCACTGGCTGCGGTAAGCTCTGCGGTAAGCCTTGCGATGGTGCTGTGATGGTGAGAAGTGGCGAGGTCCTGCCTACATGGCCAGTGATCCATGTAGGCAGGACCTTGTCATTCCTCTCCACCTACAGAACCAGCACAAACCATTGCAAGGCTTACCGCAAAGCTTAACGCAGCCAGTGGAGACCACCCTTTACTGTCATGTTCAGTCACCCCACATAAATCAGTTCAACTAAGTACCCTTTTATTTTGTAGACTCAGGTAATCATACTTTGGTGCATCAGGATCATTTTCCGTTGCTTTATCTTCAAACCAATTGTATTCTAGGGAACAATGTACGATTGTACCTACCCTCTTCCAGTACGAAGGAAAAGCTATCGGAGCTGAACTAAGAAGTTAGGCTAAACCTCATCCCTAGATATTGGTTATGAACGAGACATTTAGTGATGTAATCATTGAGGGCGGACCACTGTTGTGAAAAGTTCCAAAATTCCAACTTACCTGTTCAAAAACATTCCTTGTATTCCTAACCTCCAGCTCCACCACAAAGTGCCTACTGAAGTGGAGGAATCCTCTGTTTTGCAAGTCACTGAGACCAATAAACGTCCTCCGACCGTGCATGGATTTGGCTACTGTAAATTTGCAGTTCCTCTCGCTGTAGGTATCATTCCTTGTAAAGTGTTCACTATTGACCATAGTAAACGAGAAATCCATTACTACGGTGAGACCGTCGCAGGAATTATTATGGGTTAGATATGCACTGAGATGCTTGTCATTTCGCATCATGGCCACACGCCATTTCTGATTTCCATAGACGAACTCTCGAGATAGTACGTCAGGTGATGTCTGTTGAATTAGGGTTGAGGGTAGGATGAAGGTAAAGACCTGTGTATCAAAACGGTCGTTTAACTTGACAAACCTGTGTAATTGAGCCATTTTGTTTGATTCTCTGATTTCCTCTGCCTCTAGGTAATTGTATTTCAACTTCAAGAATGCTTTGACCTGACGCTCCTATGTATCTTCCTTTCCCATGAGAAAGTGTTCGGGTGAAAGTAATGAGGCCCGCAATCACTTTTATCCAAGTCTGCTGGGTGTCTGGACGTGGACGAAGCCCATAGAGACGATTCAAGGCATTAGATCTATCCTCCTGATGTCATGAACATCTACTTTGCTCATTTGTTTGAAGGTCAATGAGCTAAAGAATTAAATTAGTGGAGAAGTAAATCCCGTCGGATTTGAAAGGAATGTTCGGTGTGAATATACATTTCCCTCACCACTCCTTCGGGGTTTCTTCAAGGTGGATATACTATAAATATTCCTACACGTTAGTGTTTGAAATATTTAGATTGAAGCATAGGGCCCTGTGGTGTCATTCTTCTTGAAGCATATAAGGTTGTTATCACGTTTTTCTTGTGCATCAGAATGGTGTTGGGCCGGAGTGACGTATATATGTGCCCCTGTATTATTTTCATTTAATTTCTCAAGAGGCACATATCTGCCTTTGAACTGCAGTTAAATAGAAAAGCGGGTATATGGGCAGAAGCCTCAATGAATAGTAAAAAACAACGACACCTAATCAAATTGGAATTCCACAGAGAGGAATAACTTGGCATTAGTCTTCTATATCCCCTTCTGTGTTTCGCTCAACCGTGAAATCCAATATATGAGATCAGCAAAGAGGGAGGTACAATATATATTCTTTTCCTCACCCCCACGTGCTCGGGAGTTGGGCCGCAATGAATGCACTGGAGATTGGATTTTTGTTACCCACAAAACTGAACAGCATGCAGCAGATGGAAACCCCAGAACAGTTGCCACCCCAGAACAGATGCTGCAGCAACAGCGTCTATGATACCGTTACTGCCCACCAGCAGATGCATGTGTTGGCACGGTGGAGGGTTTTGCCGGGTGCAGGGTGTAATTTGTAGTGATTTGCTAGTGGAATTGGGGATCATGTGGTGCCTGTGTATCCCACCATCCAGAAAGCCTCTGAGTTTACTACACAAACTTCCTCTCACACCAACACCCCTGCACGCGTTATTTCCTTATACGTCAGCAAAAATTCTCGGTAATTCTCTGGTAAAGGGGGTTGGTGTAATAGTTGGCTGTTCAATTTCTCACCAAGATCAAGCCTAGGAAATGGTTTTGATTAAACAATGAGACGCGGTTGGAGAGAAGTGTGATGCTCGCTCATGAGTAGAGAGAGCTGTAAAATGTGGTTCAATTAAACTGTACCGAACTATGTAGTGCACCAGCGTATAAGACCATCAGGCGGTTTACACTAATAAAACCTTGAAGTACTCTGTTATTTTTAAAACAACTTTGTCCATTAGCGGATTTGGAAATTAATGATTGATCTCAGTTAACATTTTCCTCAATAAGTAGATCTATACATTCTTTTAAAATCCAGGTTTGCTCTCCTCCTAAATTTGGGACAACTATCTTCCATCTGTGTCCTACCTATCTCCCCTGTATCTTGTCCTCCGCTTGGTTTATACCGTCCGAGAATCCATCAATCCCTTTACTCAGGCTCTGCGCTCTGCACTTTGACCAATCAATGCTAAACTGTTATATAGCCAGGTTAAATCCATCCACAAAGAGGAGATGCTTGATAAAAGCCCACGCGCGCCGGCCCCTGCCCCTGCGTTTAATATCCTTTTGTTACTTTCTCTTCCAACCGCTGGTGTCACTGTGTGAGCGCGTATACAGAAACGCATTCGCGCATTCGGCGTGCCACTATTGGTACCGCGCATGTACACTCCACTTTCGCTTTCAGTTGGAATCACACACTGCACCACTTTCCCAAATGCAGTCCATGTTCTCCTCCTTCTTCTCCTCCTCTTCCCACTTGCTTAATATTGCTCTCATCGATTAGTGCTTACCGATTATACAGTGTTTGTCGATTACACCGACAGGGAGATGCATTACTCTCCAGGCACCCGTATTCCAGTGGAACTCTCGTCTCATCTACATTACTTTTATGTGCAACTCCCAAGGCTTCTGTATACATATGTACATTGTGCGACCCAGCGTGTGTATATACTCAATGCTTTAGAGACAAAGCACAAGTTTGGCTATCCTCGCATTGTATGCATAACCACTAACTTAACATAGTAGCCACTCCCGGCATGGGAACTTTACACATACATTTATCTTTACTCGAATGGTTTGCAAAGACAGGAGACATTTATGATCCAGAAGATTGCGATTAATGGTTGGGTATGTTTTCCTGTGGTTCTGACGGTGTCAACCTAGCAAATATCTACCTCGATCATTCCTACCTCTATTCCACATTCCAAATGCATCCATCAATATGATCCTCATAATATGCACACGATAATTAACAACTAATTGCTTAATGATCAACAATAATAATCCACCGGGAAATGTTATTAATATCCGATTGGTGTACTCCCGGGATTCCTTGACCGCTAAGCTGATAATAATTGATCAATAATCGATAGTTATTATTGATCACCACCATCACCTTCAGCCACAAACGAATACTACCAGAGGTGAGTCTGCAGACTGGTATATGGTAACCGATTAACTTTTAGTATAACGCCACATGTAGTGGTGTGCTGGTATGTGTATACATGCTGTATCATTGATGGTAATGATGGTAAGGGCGCGTCTCCCCCTCCTCTTCCCTCTTCCCTCCTCCACTACTACCACTACCACTCAAGCTCCTCCTGGCTTTTATCACTAGAATGCGATGGTGGTATTGGTAGACGGGCAGAGGAACCAGCATGCTCCTCCTGCACCTCCGCCTCCTCCTCCCTCTCCTTCCTCCAGCATGCAGTCAGCGTTATGCGCGCCCGTCTCTCCCCATCTCCTCCTCCTGCACCTCCTCCTCCTGTGCACCTCTACCAACACCCATGTGGTCGCTGGTAGAATGCTACATAGATACCACTGGTATCAGTATACCTCCTCCAGTGTGAGAGTATAAAGCAAAGGAGTTACCCCTTCAAAAATGGCCTGCATCATCCGCCCGAACACTTATCAATAGACAATATTGTTTGTTCAAACTATGCAAATTGACACATTCGCTGTTGAATGTTCCTTAATACGTTTCCACATGAGAGTCGGTGCAAGCTGGCTGGTAAACCTGCCTGGCAATAAATCCTCCATTTAGCGTGCTCCCAAGAAATGTGCAACTTGGAGAATTCTAGTGTCAAGCAACCAGAATTTGGGCCTCCTCCATCTCCCACCTCAGCATACAGGAGGAGTGTTCCATAGGCCAGTATACCAGTCTGGTTGTTGCGGTTGTAGTGGTAGTAGTATTCGGAGCGTTCGTTCTATCGATCCAGCAAATGGTGATTGTACAACACTGTCCATCCACCATCTACTGAACCACACTTCACCCTAAACCCAAGGGCCACTTAATACTGACTTTACTCTATAGATAGAATCGCGGCCCTCTTTGATTTGTGACCCACCGTGCATGCATGAATACACTACTTAAAGCATACAGATCGTGCATCACGCAGGTGTAGGTATGTATTTATAGTATGCACGCATTCATGCCCTGGATCATGCACTGACTTGCACAAATAGTGTTTATTCTGGTAAATAATGCATTCCCTTGTACCCTAACTCCAGTAACAAAACCGCTTCACCTGCAAAAAACACTTTTTGTATTATACTACTCATGACCGCGATCGTTTTCTGGTTACATGTATTGCGAATTGCTGCCACGCTGCTTCGCTCTCTATCACTCCCCTTTATGTAAAGGCAATTTTCAGCTCAACTATAGGAGATACATCATTTATGAATCATCGTTACGTCTAATTATAACATTTATAATTGATAGATTTGGCAGAGTGAAGTGCACATCAGTCGATCCCTATACTCTAGAGTTGAAAAACCTGTTAAATACCTGTATTTACTTTGCCAAAGCGTGGGATTTGTCCTTAGATCCAGTGATTGAGTATTCTACCTCCTCCATTTCTTTATGCTACTTGTTCTTGATAGACCTAAGACAAGCATGTGCCAGATGACTGTATGTATCCGCAAAGCACTGATGTTGGACCACAGGCTACATCTACAAAGTTGGCCAGAGAATAACGCATCATGTCGTATACTACTGACAAGAAATATCCACCAAGGCTATCCACGCTATTTTGCATTTTGTGTTGGTCAGTATCTGTAATTATCTTAACATTGGTTTCCAAAGGAGCAGCATTATTACCCCCAAACAGTGAGGTACCGCACATGAAAAGATGTCACCATTATACATGTGTCATAGAAGTGAATCATTATTATTAAATAGAGCCTATCATTGTGTATGCTTTTGTTTAAAGTCGTATGACGAATGTTAAATGCAATTCTTGTATTTAATAGTAACAGATTTGGCAAAAGATTGGTACCTCGGCCACCTCGGCCATTGGAATTACTTGAATTGCCCTCTTTTTTCTCCGATTTAAATGTCAAAGGCCACTATTCTTTTGACTCCAAGGGGATTATTGCCCTTTGCCAGTGTCAAGTCTCGAATGACATATCGCATATATATATATACAGTGGTTACGATAATCTCTTATTATATACTAGGCAAATAACTATAACCCGTTGTCACATTTGTAGAAGCGTCACCGGTTTCTAATTTTACACAATTGCTGGACTCTATAATGATATACGTTATTTGTCTGAAAACACTCCGGGTAACCTCAAAGTCTCTATTGTTTAGGCTTTGGACCGGTTCCATACAGTCATGTGTTTTGGCTCTCTCATTGATTAAGACACATTTATACTGTTTTAAATTTCTACTCTATACCCCGAGAAGTCAAACTGGTCACATGCATTCTATATACACAACATATATTCAAAGCATATTTATTCTATTTGTCGGTTTAGAAAAGTCCACTTCAGAGTGGATTAGAAAATACATTGGGAAAAAGTACCACGGATAATGGACATCTGGGTTTCCCAGGTTTTACCGCTCATATACCTGTCTTATTCTCCGACTACTGAACTTTAAAGCTTGACTCCACTGACATTGTTTCACTCTGCAGTCATTGCGGTTTCATTCTGCAGTGCATTCTCAATCCAAATAAAAAAAACAAATGGAGATGGTCAGAGGAGAATCTTGATAGGTTGTGCAACAGGTTCTTTATGATAATTGATATATCTGACGATATCTGACGATAAATATTAAACCACATTTTAGCCACAATAAGCATGCGGTCTGGTGGAGCCCTGCCTTATTATTATCAGATAGAGAACGTACTGTATAGTGAAACTGCAACAACCGCAGAGGGAAAAACGTCAGTGTCAAAAACGTCGGTGTCAAGCTTTTTCCATTGAACGGCGACTGGAACGGCTTAGTGGACATGGGGATTGAAGAACACTTTGATGTGAGATTATTATCTAAATGAAAAGGATTTAATAAAGAGTATTATTCTGTATGCTGTATATCTATCTCGATTCTCCTTTCCTCATGGATACCACAGTAATCGTTATATTTGTAACATCCTCTTCTCCCTCCTTCTTTCTCTGGAATTGATTCATCTCCTACTTTTACCTAGTCTCCCAATCTCCCACAACTTTGAACATAACATACCAGTGCTCCTCCCGGAAGCTAAATGAACTCTCGTGACCAAATTTAATGTAATATATGTTCAGAAGCTGACAACATGTCATGGCATGTGTCTGGATAATATTGATTGTTTTGTCTATCACTTCTAGTCATGATACAATGTGAAATATAGCATCAACTTGATCTATCCCCATCACGCTTCGTCTATATAATATTCACGGAAGAAATACTAAACCTATTTGTTCTGAATTTCTGGATTCAAAACTTTGTACTAGAAAGCTCTTGCCTGAGGTAACATATAGATATAGGATGTCTTATCAGTCATAGGACGCAGGCATCAACAGTAAAATGAATCAATAATTGCTTTAGGCTAAGACAGCACCACATGAAGGAGGCATTTGGTTCGATTTCCTCTATATTTATATGCTACTTCGGGAGATCTTATATTTTAACTTTTGATGGAGATAATACTACTGGGTCTATAAATAACTGGTTACAACTTTTGATTTCCAGATTAATTCCAGTTTTAAACACTACACAAAGTACTCATCACGTTTTCCGCAAAAATGTCATCTATAAGTCTGGTATGCACTGAACCGATTATCTCAACGGATGACAGTCGGACGGGAGTCGGCCCATGTGTGACTCAGTGTAGGCAGCTGACTGGTGGGCGTCTGCTTAGTGCATCCCGTCAAGATTGGACGAATCAAATCGTTGGTACGATTTTCCACAAGGCGTTCAAATCGGAGGGTAGGAAAACCGGCTTAGTTGCAGGCCTAAAGAATAATTTCACTCCTTTAGCTTTTTATTTAATTAACTCTTCCGGAACCGGATGTATACATAATGAGCGTTATGGTAAAACCTTCAATTTACTACTTTGTATAGTTGTCGATTGAAATATGTCAGTACGTGTTAACATGTATAACTGCACTTAAACCCTTGAAAGCTCGAATACAATATTTTCAATCAAATATTCCTCTGATGCTTTTATGCTATAGCTGTCATTTAAGTAAAGTGCATTTGAAATGTTTGAGAACTATGTTTGTAATCTGATTTAAAATATAACCATATTCAAAATTATTATATGCGCATTCCATTTGAGAGGTGCAATAAATGGGGTGTAATAAAAATATCTTTATGGTACGTGTACAATAAAAATTCGAATTGGGGTTTCTTTTAGCTTTTAGACACTTTATGACGATTCAAAACCAAAAACAAAAGTTAATATATCAATATGTGTCTATGCTAGGGGCATACAATAAGTAGTGAATGGTACGCAATCGAGTCCAATAGATATTCAATTACTAGTACCTAGTTCCATTCTCTCTATTTATACAACTATAACTGTCTGTATAGGGTAAAACAGAAGATGAACATGAAGAAAATAACTGCATAACACTTGTTATGATATCATATGGTAGTTATAATGAATGGGAAGCAGGATAAATTGCTGACAGGTGGATTGATACAGCTCTGGAAATAAAATGCACATTTTGCATTAAAATATTGATATAGTTTGCGTCAGACAGCCTGTGTTATAAAAATATAAACACGGGGTGGTTTTACCAATTTAATTCAGCCTATAGAATATATATTGTAAAACCAATAATAGTGGTCGTATATATTTATATATATATAATATATATATATAACTTTATATATTATATAAAGTTATAAATAATATATAGGCCTACGCCTACCATCATTGATTTTTCAGCTAAAGTATATTGCATTTTTATGATACTTTGTAAATATGAAGTGGATTTACACAGAAATGTTGATACATAAATTAGTAATGTGATCTTGTTTGTTTGTTTTTAAAAAGCTTTTATTCAATATGTCAACAAAAATCTCTTCTCTCGTGGGGTCGATAACATGACATATATTCTTTGAGACGGCCTCTGCTCATCTGGTCACATGACATTGCCGCACTACTAGTATGTGGGCGTGGCAGTGGGGGACAACAGCCCTTGACGACCATAGTAACCAACGTTAAAATCTCCAACTTTCCCCTTTGATTTCTTAAATAATACACAATTGCCGGCAAAACGGAACAAATGACTGCAATCTATGGATAATACTTTATATATCCATGTAAGATCATAGCATTTTGATCTGTCTATATATGGTTTCAAAGGGACTGAAAACAGGCATTTTAGCATTGAAGTCTATGGAGCTAGGCTGTCGTATTCACCAACGCAGCTGAGGCACGCTCGCCAACAATCGTAGCGCCACCTGCAAATACCCGGATTCCCGTCTCAAAGAATACATCGTACCCTCTTCTTCTCATCAAGTGTGATGTTCTGGAATACAAATTGATCAGATTTACAAAATAAATGTTTTATTGGTAGGTAACCTAAGGGAATAAGCGTTGCCTGTTAAAATAATCCAACCGAAGAAACCATAGCGAGCCACCCTTATCGGGGGGGGGGGGGTATATTGTCTAAACAAAAACTATACGGCAACGGGCTTTTCTCGCAGAATCGGTGAACAACAAGATTCTGTATAAGTCTCTGTTTTCTTCAGCAGAATAAAAATTTAATGATCAACCTGGCGTGCATAATAGGTTTTTAACAAAAAATAACTAAAAAGGGTCCTTATGGACAGATATATATTATTTACTCTCCTATGCTTTTTTAAATCCGCATAAGGTCTCCTGTAGTTTCTCTAATCTGCTGTTCAACCCTTCTGTGGTCTTGTTTGTAATGTAATATCCCACTGTTTGAGCATCTGGTAATGCTAGGTTAGCTTGACTACAATAGAACTGCGGTGAAAGACATGAGTAAATCTGGACACTGCAAGTTCTGAGTAAGAACTGATAGATCTATTCTTATTAAGTTCCGGGTATGTCTACCCAGGATGGTTGCTCCATCTCTATATGTGGCGCCACCACTGCATGGAGGGTAGCAGGCACATCCAACATACCAATTGATGTTAGTAACCTTAGACATTTGAATTCAAGTTCCTGTTATGACTCGAACACCCTATGGCCACATCAGGAATAAACATGCAAGTGTGCAGATGCTTTCTATTGGCCATGTTTCTATGCAAAACTGAAAATAAAAGAATTTCAATCATCTATACAGATAGGTATATCTATCTGTATAGATGATTGAAATTCTGGATTTATTTTGGATGATTGAAATTCTGGATTCATTTAGGATAAATAGATGTATATCCAAAATGGGAGATACGGTTGATAATTCCGTGATTCGAGATATACCAGGAAACATTACATAGTGAAAGCTCCCTTTACAATAATGTTCGATGACGGCACACATTTATATTCAATCTGTGACCCGCCAAGCAGAATGGTACCTTCCCGCGGGAGTTATAGTTCCTGGTATTCCCGCTAGGAGTCACATCATATTCATGACGTCACTGACTCAAATGTTTATATTAGTAATTCTGAGAGGCAGATAACTTTGAAAATCTGTAACTTCACTAATTTGTGGATTATCAACAAAATTCTTTCACTTCTATGATACTCATTTCCTCTTCTGTACATCCCTGTCATTTTTTAAAAAGATATTTAATATTTATTTTTTGTACATGTGATGAGTCACAGGAAAATGAGTCACTCCCCCAACCTATTTGAAATCAGCAACTGAAAGCTGACATAACTTTACAAAAAAGCCCATATCTCGGCAAATTCTGGGAATTTTCAACTTTTTTTTCAGTTATTGACTCAGGAGGACATGCAGATTCAAAATCTCTAATAAACCCAAATTCGAAAATTTGGCCCTGGAGTCCCGTTTCTGCTTGGCTGGTCACTAATATCATAAATAAATTCTATTCAAATCGCCAAATTCAGTTTTGCAGAATTGATCAAATGAGCAGATAATGGGTATTTAACATTTGAATCAACCTCACATAACATTTTTTTAGTTTAATTTTTTTGTTATCCAAATTCCTGCCATCGGGGCTTGTACAATGCTAAAAAAGAATTCGATTACCTTATGCTTTTATCTTAAGGTAGGAGTATATCAAGAGGTACAAAGTTGGTGAAAAGGTCAAATGTTCCTTAAGTTAAAGGTAGCATACCTTTTGTAAGATAAGTGTCTCTCTCGTTTGGGGGCCCCAGCGTACACGGGTCCGTTATATTACTATTCGGAAGTTCAAGCATTTGGTAACATAATATGTTTGTCCCTACTGTATCATGTCTTCCTTTTCATCATTGAATGTATATAAAATGCTAGAATGCTCTAATTTTGTATATATATGTGTGAAAAGTATATAACAAGAGAAGGGAAAAGAAAGGAAAGAAAGGAAAGAAAAGAAAAGAAAAGAAGGAAAAGAAAAGAAAGCCTCCCACTCCCATCCACCTCGTGAAGTCTGTAGTATGATAGGCCATCACTGTTTTATTTTGTAATATCGAAGTCATCACACTATTATTGTTTCCTTCAGTATACATTTCATAATTCATGTAATATATTTCTTTTACAATTCCTGTCTATTTAGACTCAATGGTGTTTATTATTGAATTTTCTTTCTTGCAAGATAACTCTCCCTATGAAATAAACATGATCCTGAGTGAAATACAGGAGATGGGCATCATTGGGAAGCTCATTTAACTGTTTTTACCTAATGGTATCACGAATATCCGTAGGGTATAATGCTTATGAAACAAGTACAAATGCTGTAGTAATCTTAGTCGGTGAAATTATTCATATCTTATAATGGATGGGGAGCAGGAAAAATTGCATGCAAATGGAGGGATACAGCTCTGGAAATGAATGGACATGTTGCCATAAAATATTAATATAATTTGCGTCATGCTGCCTGTATTATAAAATTAGTTTTATATCATCAGAAAAACGGAGCCCAGCATTATTGATTTATCTACTAATGCATATCGCGTTTTTATATGGTTATAACTTTTAAATATATGAAGTGGATTTATACGAATCCTCTTTACATATATTAACGGGAGTGATTCGATGCCGGGCTGTCAGGTTACCATATTTATGGCCATTATTCTACAATCCCCTTAATGTGATATTGATCTTAATCCGAATAAACCCATTGTTGGTCATATGTGCCAATAAATGTAGTGACGAAATTATGTAATTCTGTGGACTGGATTATTTTCGCGAGTTTAATTTTCGGGCACATTAATTAAGTACAAGTACAATTAATTAAGTACAAGATGATATTCTTTAATACGCCCATTTTAATTTTGGTTAAATCAATGCATTTTTAATTACAACTTAAGCTGGATTCTTGAATCTGCGCTATTGGTGCGCAAATAAAATACCTTAAATAAAACTTAATCGACAGAAATATTTTAGGTGGGAAAACACCTGCCGCCTTCAGTGGTCTGCTGGACACTAATTAATGCATGATCAAATTGGTTATATGTCATATTGTCCGATTCATTCGTGTTAGATTATCCATCACCACGGCGCATTTAATGATTAGAATAACACATCGAATTCCCATCCTTGATAATGAGACATGTGTTGTCTGAAATTACCTAAAATAGTTTCCATAGATTTCTGAAGTTCGATATGACCAATTGTACTTTTAGGATTATGGTGTACATTTATTTGACGGTATAATATCTGGACAACTTGGAGTGTATAAAGGAATTATTGAGGCATCTTCCTCGTTAGTCAACCTCCTTGAATATTATTATCAAATTCAATTTTAAAGTCAAATTAACATTTGAATGATCCTTACGCAACCAGGAGCATACACGAGAGCAACCTAGTGGTGGCGATTACGAAAGAAATGCTTGCGAAAGAGTATAAACTTCACTCTGTGAAGTCTGTGCGTAGATCTATAGTTTACCCTTCCATGAAATAGCAAAACTCTCCTGGTTCACTCTACAAGAAGACGACGGCTACGCCATCTATACGAGGGTCGCATCTCCTAATGCCAGGTGCCAGCACTTGATGGACCGACTCAACTGGTAAAAATGGCAAATTTATAAATTTATGTCGATATCAAATGGGGAATTTAGGAAGTGAATTAGATTAGACCTATTAGACTTTTGGGCCCATATCTACTCTATTAATATTAATGTACTCATTTCCCAATCACATATATGATATATATCATAATATAATTGTAATATGTCCTAACCATCTAAGCGATGACCAACGATTAGAAATAATTTTGACTTTGATGCTTTTATTTTAATGGAGGCTGTCAAAAGGACTAGATTTATTATTGAGCACGGTGGCGTAATATTCGTATGATACCTGCATTTTAAATTAGACATTTCGGCAAACTCTCCGGCATTTGGCTGGAGGCTCCAGCCTTTTGGGGTCCTAAAATGCTAGTCTCCGGCCTCTGGATTCTAACCCCTAAAAAGCCGGTATGACTAAAAGACGCACAGCACCGAAAACCTGCTTTTCTCCGGGTTTGGGGGGATTTGAAAATTAAAGGCAAAAACTCAACAATAATTATTTCGGAAATGAACGGCACTATTTTGGTGTTAACTACGGCCGTGTTAACCACTGTTAGTGGTCGAAATATGTCTCATGTCTATCCCCCTCTCTCTCTCTATCATTACTCTCTTTCCCTCTATTTATTAGTGTCTGTTTGAATAACAATTTTTGTTTACATCTCCCCCGGATTGTGATTAGAGATTTCTTTTGATTCATTTTATTGAAGAAATAAAAGTTCTGATATCCGATTTTAACGGATAGAGGTACAGAGTTTATAGAGGTTGTACATGGATTTACAGACCAAGAGTGCGCTAACATTTGTCCCCTTGCGAGAAGTATAGTGGGATTATTTAATTAAATTTAATTAAACATTTATCCTGATGGCTGATTTTTGTCTATAGAATTGTTTAATTCTTCTTTGATTGAGTGTGAACGAAGGAAGGGTGTTCCACATAGTGGGAATTTTATAACAAAACGACTTTTTGACTCTTTCACTTTCAGTATGTGGAGTGGGACATACATTTCCCTTGGATAGGGATCTGAGGTTAATGATCCTATGGTCTAAGAAATCATTGTCTCTGCTCAAATCATAAGGAGGTTTCAGTACTTGATGATTCCTATAAAGCCGGGAACCATACAACATATATATTATATATTTGTCTTTATGTAAATAGACAGTGTCTGTAATGGAGACTCCATGGTACACGTACAAGCACGTCATGCCCTCTTGTGGTTGTCACATACAACAAATGGCGAGCGCCCTCACCTTACAGGGCCTAGTCCACTAAGCCGATTCTCACGAGATTTTGCCCCGCAGAGGACTCTTTTGCTCTAAATTCTGTGAGAATCGCATGAGAATCGTGTGCTTAGTGGACTAGGCCCTTACCTCACAGGGTAAACGATGCAATTCTCAGTTATGCATGTGTGCAGCACCTGGACTGCCAAGGGAGAAGGAAAAACTGGAAATCTATATTCCAATAGTTCCGATATGTGTCACGATGAATTAAAGGGCTCTGATCTCAGATAAAATACGGATAATACATACTAGATGCCCCCCCCTCTCCTCCACAACCCCGTCTAAAATGGGTAGAAATTCCCAGCATGTTGTTTCTATTCAATTCCGCCTCCTACCCTTTTCCACTCCTACCTTTTTTATTCCTTTTTTATTCATTAAATAACACAACTTGGTTTGTGAATTGTGGTGTTTATAATAGTAATGTTTCAAACATCTTTCACCTCAGTATATAATAAAGGACCGGTGGGTCATGATACCACCCGCGTCACTGAGGAGTCAAATAGCAAAACTGGCGAACACGATATTCAAAATTATAAACGCAGATCATACACCCAGAAATATATGAGCGAAGCATGAGGTTTCAGTCGGTAGATTTATGCCTGGGAATGTATTTCCTTGTATTATAAATGATATGATGTGTATAGGCCGAAGGCCAACCTTCACTATAAAAATGTTGATAATATAAATGTCTTCTTAGATTGGACCAAAAATATACCTCAAAAGAAAAACTGAATATCACGAGTTAGGACTGTTACATCACTCAATAGGAAATGCACATTAATGTGATGTGTTTACAGGGAAATGAGTCACAAGTTGCTAAAAGAAATGGATTTTGAGATATCATCCCGATTGATAACTATGTGTGATATTGCTGCAGAAATATATGTAAATAAACTGCTGCATTGCCCTAAGATGTCGCCACTCGCGGCGCCGATGGCTGCGAAACTGATTTGTGCGTGTGTGTGTGGGGGGGGGGGGGGGGGCAAGGTCCCTCCTTGATCCTTGGAAGTTATGATAATAATGACATATAAATAATAACACAACACATACTCATACTGTTTTCCGTTTATGATTAGGACCAATGATAATAACTCCAACATAATCATCTTCCTTCTCACTAGGTGCGCAAATTTCTTGATAAAGCCCAATACGATGAGAACATAATCTGAGGAGTTTCATTAATGATGTTTGATAGATAAAAATGTTTCTGTGGGGTATTTACTTCTGTATGTGATAAAGAAAAATGAGTCACAAGTCGCAAGAAATGAATTTCGAGATAATCATATTTGAAAAGATGAGATCTAGCAGATTCCAATGTTAGTAAACAGTACATCTAAAAAGTATTTCTATATTTTAATTTTGATATTTTTATTTTTGAAAATAAAAAGTTTGCAATATTTCTGGGTGGACATTTTGTACATATCACTTAGAAAAATACAATACATACCACTTAGAAAAATATCAATTTTGCGACTTGTGACACATTTTCCTGTGACACATCACATAATGTTAGTAGTCAGAGGTAGAAACATGAAACAACCTCCGTAGATTTCTTTTTTTCTATTTCTTCATTAATTGAAATATTGTCCGCAATACGCCGCTACCTTTCAATATGTTTCCCTCATATTCTGCAAATATTCATATCTTATTCTATACGATAATTTGAATCTATACGATAATTTGAATGAAAGTCATTTGACCAAAGTTATGGAGGATATTGTCCAGTTGTTTTGTCTAAAGAGCAACTAAAACGTCCTCATTTGTATTTGGAGGACCCGCCCGAAACCTTTCATTGGAGGACTTTACTTATTGTCTCTCATCGGCGGCTTTTTTCTCTTGGTGAATAGGCTTCAATTTCTTGTATAAAGTTATACCAGCAGCAAAATATTGATACATTCAGTCCTATAAGTCATAATATAAAGCAGCTTTAACACACAGGTGTTTGGGCTGGCGGGGGTATCCCTAGAACCCGGTCCGGTTTACAGTACCTTGCAGGGGCAAAAGTAGGTCAATAAAGTAAGATGGCAGCCGAGGTGAGTGCACTTTTGAATGTTATTATCACTGGCGGTAAGCTAAGGTACTAAAAAAAAGACATTGAAACAGTGTGAGGTTTGGCAATCAAACTTTTCAAACCGAAAGATATATTATCAATGAAGTGGGTCTGATAAACATTATGAGGTATTTCGATGTTATATATACCCTTATTACCCAATAATGATCGAGCAAGAACATTTCAAGGCAGTGTTCTCATAGTTATTGATGCATTGCTTGAACCGATCTTATGATAATAGAAACCAAAGTTGTGACAATACTAAAGCGAGAAGAGATGGAACATTCGATTTTGACATAAACTCATTGAACACGTTAATGCAGAATGCGTTACTGCAGAAATGGTGACAATAATCACTCTACCTTCTGGGGAAACGTCGCGTTTTGACCATTCATAGTAAATAACAAAGAGAACACAGTGCACAAAGAGAACCTAGGTTAGTTTGTTGAAGGATTGGGAATATTGCACGAGTTGCGGCATATATATTGTTGCGGTAATATTCACAATCCTTCAACCAACTCGTTATTTATCTGATTAATTATATACATATATATTCTTTATATAAGACAGAACAATGTATATTTTGTAGAAATATTACCATTATAAGATGCTTGATCATGTCTTTTTGTGAATAGACCTAGGCCTACTTTACTGTGCACTGCGCTGCTCTACCATCACTGCGAGGAAACCAAGAATTATAGAAAGCATCAGTTGAAAAATGGAATCGGTTAGGCTAAGCAAGGTAACAGGTATGAAGGGATTGACAATATGCTCGTTAAATGTACACTCGCTCAGAAATAAAGCGGTGGAAATAAATGAATGCATGTTAAAAGGTGGGATTAAAATCTTAGCATTACAAGAGACATGGCTGGATGTAAATGATCATGATAGCAACATTGTCTTCTTTTTTTTTATTTAGAATGTTTATACAGCAAATCAATAAATCAAATCATTTCACAAGTAGTCAAGTACAATGAAGATACATAGTCAATTTGCAAATCGGTTTTAACCTAGACATGGTCTCATGGGTATATATTCATTGCTGAATTCCATGGTTTTCCGTCCACTGCTGTGTCTAACTACGGTCTCACACTGGTTCTAGTTATCTATTTCTAATGTCTTAAACCCCATGTATAAGATATTTAGATCTGATAGATCAACCACAAAGAATGGGGAAATCAAGAGAGGTGGAGGCCTCTGTTATTTAATTGATAATACATTTACGGTTGACCCTTGGGTACTGGCGGATCGAAATATATGTAACGATAATATTGAACTTCAAGTTCTGAAGGTAAAGCCAGGAAATAGGAGAAAGATTATCCTCCTAAATTTGTACAGACCTCCAAATGGCGGTAAGAACATCTTTATTAATGAAGTGAGCGATGTACTAACTAACATAAAGGACAGATACCCATATTGTAATATTATACTATCGGGAGACGTCAATATTAACATGTTGAATAAGGAAGATGAAGGTACAAGGGACATGTCACATATACTGAGTGAGGCTTCTCTTAAATTGTATAACTCTGCACCAACTAGATGCAGCAGGAATACTAATAATTTGATAAATATATTTGCGAGCGATCATCCGCATATTACATCTTCAGGGGTGATAAATACATCTATATCAGATAATTTTGCCATATTCATTAACATTAAGAAGACTACTGCCCCCCACTACACAAAAGTAGATAGGAGTAGGAGATATGATCAGCTGGACTATGAAGAATTCGATCATTATATCGATCAAAATGTACGAAACAAAATAGACGTTAGTAGAAATACTAATGAAGTTTGGATGGATATGAAAAAAGGTATACTTGGGTACTTGGATGATAAATGTCCACTCCGTGAACGCAAAATTATAAATAGAGGCATGATAACCTTAGATAAAGACACCCTAAAAGCTATTAAGAATAGGGACAAGCTATTCCGAATAGCCATAAAATCAAAAAGGGATGAAGACTGGCAACAGGCCAGGATAGCCAGAAGAGTAAGCGCAAGACTGGTGAAGATAGCGAAGAAAAGGCAGATTACGACTATGATAGAAAATAATGGTAATAATAGCAAGAAGTTCTGGAGACTGCTAAATGGTTTTATGGGAAAAATCTTCAGCATCCCTACCAGAAAGCTTTGTACATGAAAATGTAGTGGTGGAAGGCACTGAAGCAAGCAATGCTCTTAACGCGTTTTTTAAGAACATGAGCGATATTACTACAGAGTTAGAGGATCATAGTATAAGGTATCTGGATAATGATATAGAAACGATCATGTCAACACGAATAGTGATTAATGAGAATGAAGTTGCTAAAGTGGTGAACAACATAAACACCAGTAAAAGTAGTGGATTAAGTTGGGTTAATGCAAAAATCCTCAAATTCTATTTTCTGAGGATCATCCCCCAATTGACAAAATTACTTAACGAATGCATCAAACAGAGTAAAATTCCGCAAGAGTGGAAAGAATACGCGATTACGCCCATACCAAAAGCAGGTAACTTAAGACACTTCAATAATCTGCGGCCAATCGCCCTCGTTCCAATGCCCTCCAAAATCCTCGAATATTTTATTTGTGATGCCCTACGAGGACACATGGAAGCCAATAAGCTTCTCTCCCCTGTACAGGGGGGATTCAGGAAGGGGCACTCATCCAACAGAACTGTTTATGAGTTTATCGACCCCATAATCAAGGGAATTGATAATGGCCAAGTATCGGTAGCGACTTACTTTGATGTGGCGAAAGCCTTCAACTGCCTAGATTATGAAATCACGTTTAGTAAATTAGCATACTATAAGGTGAATCCAGTAATCATAAACATAGTCAAAGAATACCTTACCAACCGAAAACAATGTACTGTACTTAATGGCTTTAGGTCAGATCAGATCAATATTGACGTAGGTGTACCTCAGGGTAGCTTATTAGGACCATTAATTTTTTTGATTTACATCAATGATTTGCAAAATTGTCTATCCAATATAAATGTGAACACAAAAGTATGTCTGGCAATGTATGCGGACGATACGGCAGCTAGTGTCACGGGAGAGTCACTAGAAAGTTGTATGACAACCTCTCAAACGGTAGCTATGAGTGTCAATAATTGGATGCGGGCAAACAAGCTACGAGTGAATGCGAGAAAATGCCAAGTGCAAATTTTGGGGTCTAAGCGTAAACTAAACAAAATCAATAGGCATCAAATAGGGTCAATCTACATTGATGGGAATGTGCTCACACAGGTGAAAAATGTAAAGTACCTCGGCTTTGATATTGACAGTTGTTTAAGTTTCAATGGCCATTTCCAAAAAATCAAAAATACGGTACAAGCCAAAATCAATCAACTTGGTAGAGTCAGATACTTCATAGATCAAAAATCAACTGTAACCATCCTAAAAGCCCATGTACTACCTCTCACAGAGTATGGTGCGATGTTCTTTAAACTAGCGAATGCTAAATTGATTAAGAAGATACAAAGTGCATTCAACAGAGGTATTAGACTGATAGAGTATACAAATTATATACCTATCTTGGATATCATGGCGCGCCATGGACTCCACATGGTTGAAAGAAGATGCCTTATATCTCTACTGGGTCTTATGTATAACTTGAAAGATCTAGATAAGTATATACAAGAAATGCCTAGGATTACTAGGCAAGCAGAAGGAATAAATATGAAGGTGGAACAACCGAAAACTGAAAAATTTCGCAAAAGCCCGAACTATTTGGGTTCATTTATGTGGAATAACTTGTCGGTTGAATGCAAAAAAATGTTGTGGGCCATGTTGAAAAAGGTCTTAAAGGGGAACACTGGACTGAGTATAATGCGTTTTCAGACGTTGGGAAAAACTATAATATGATGTTCTGTCGGTTGTAATATGTAATTCAATTATTTATAAATCACTGGGGAGTAATTGTTTGTGTTATAACTGGCTATTATCCGGAATACTGGCAGCTACCATACTCCCAGAGTCCTATGTGAGAGTGACGTCAGCGAAGCACAGCTAACTTCCTTCACTCTGTAGGTAGTGTTATTGTATACAGGCTGCCCTACTGTATGCTACTATTTTGGTGCACTCAAATCACTTCTTTTCAACAATGCCTGACTTTGAGGCTCATGGATGTTACACCAGAACTAATGAGGAATGAAAAGACCCTATGGATCTCATTGTTTACATTTTCAATGGAAGGATAAAGGAAGGTGCAAAGAATAAATTTCCTCCTCCTCATTCCTGATCACTACCAACTTGTTGTTGACAAGTCAGGTTGACAGCATTGCATGCATTACTATGGAAAGCTATTTATATTCATAATATAAAAGTTGGGTTCATTAACATATCCTATATTGATAGATCTTTACTACCTTTAGAGCTGAGCTATCCCTATATTATATCATAAGGTCCTATCATTATTATATGTGATATTAGCTCACAGGTATATCTTGGAGTATGTTTGTTTATTTGGGAGGATCAGTCATGTGTTTATGAATGGCTTTCCATACATACCCTAGAGTGGGCACTGTTTACTGTAACAGTAAGTAGACCGTGACCACAGACTGACCAGCAGAACGGTAGTTAGCCTGCCCCCTTTAGTGTCATACATCTAGCAATATGGAAGCACTCAGAGCTAGCTTTGGGGAGAGCGGGACAGAATTTACTTGATTGATTCTGGCAATATCATTGCACAGAAATGCCTTATATAATGAAAGATACCAGTAATTGACCATACTTGAGCTGTATGACCAGCAATTGTTCCAACCCAGTGTTTTACTTTAACCCCTTCAACCCCAGCCTCCCCAGGGGAATTTTGGGGTAAATTTCCTACTATTAATATGCATATATCTGAATAAAAAATACAATTTAACACTTTGTTTCACCATAAGATATATATACCACCTTGAAGCACTTTCCATAGAGATCCCAAATTTGAAATGGTTATGTACTAAAAATCGGTTACCATGGCAACGCATAGTTTTATTAAAATAATTAGTTTAGTTTTGGTTTCATTCAAATATTTTTTGATATATGATTTAAATGATATTGGATCTAGATTGGTTATGTCACTAGAAACATTTTGATACCAAACACATCAGGGGAATCCTAAAGGTTGCCTTGGAAACGTCATACAATCATACCTACCCCTATAGGGTTTATCAGAATACCATTATAGAGAAGGTATGAAAATAGATACCCCTGTACTAAATTTGACAATTTTCCTACTTAATAGGGATTTTTCAATTTTGTGTGTTTCTCAAGTCAATCTAAATGATTCCCCTATTCAATTAAATTAGTTTTTACAACATTATATGAGTCTGTTACCATAGCAACCATATGAAAACACATGAATTGAAAAATTAAGGAAATTTCCTATTTTGGGTTGCCATGGTAACAGAACTACCCCAATTCGGAAATAAATTATACTTCTGAATTCTCCTTGTTAAGACCTTTCTTCTGATACCACACTTGCCTATATCAGGTGATTTCTGAAAAATCATTATTTTTCTGGGAGAAATTAGGCTAGGGTATATATCCTAAGTCGTTTCCATGGTTACTATTGACAAACATAGAAAAAAGGAAATTTGTAGAATTAATTTTGGTGTGCTTGGCAAGAATTGAGAGTTTCAGCAAAATTGGGTGAATGTTTTAATGAAAATTAATCATTTCAATTTATAAATAATTTTGAGTGAAAATTGATGTATTTGATCAAAATCTGTTTCCATGGAAACGGTTTTTCCAGTAGAACTATATTTTTTCTTGAGAAATATCAAGGTACCACAGACCTTCAAATCTAATGTTTTTGTAAGGACAAATTCCTCAAAATAGCGAAATACAAACAGGAAAAGTGACAAAAATAAGCCCTAAATTGTTACATTGTTTCCATGGTTACCATTCTAGCCCCATTCAGTTGCCATGGAAAAAAATACTGGGGAATTAATTTCCATGATGTATGCTTTATTATGATACTAAATACTCTATAATACATAGTTACCCAAAATTTCTATCACTATGTCAAATTTGGTTAAATTTGCCCAAATGGGCAAAAATGGGCAAGATTTGCCCACGTGGGGCTGGCAACAATTGTTGCCAGTGGGGGTGAAGGGGTTAAAGGATAGAGATAACCTTTAATGAAGCTGTTAAACAGAATAGAAGGTCACAGCTGATAAGTTGGACATGAAGCTGAATGTATGTTTGTAGAGTGTAAATGTAGCACTCGTCTCGGAATTTAACGGCATTGTATATCACACTCAATTACTTGGGTTCGAAATTGATGATTGATTTTATTTGTATGGACTGACCCTATGGGTATGTTTTTAGAGACTGGCAAAAAAAAATGTAGAAAATGAGATAACGGATGTTGTTGAATAACAAGTATTAATGAAATTAAACTAATTTTTAACATCTTATTTTAAATGTACTTAGTGTAATTGAACTGCTGTCTATCATAAAGGTAAAATTAAGAATAAGGTTAAAAGATATAAATTGATGATTATGTACCACCAACTTTTCGACAAATGAGGATTATCACTGTGTGAAGTTTTGTCAATAAAATTTATTAAAAAAAAAAAAAAAGTTGAGAAAAATAGCTGACAGTTCCAAATCAATTTTAGATACTTTCCCAGCTTTAAATCTTTTAAGAATAAAGTAATGGTTTGAAAAAAGGTAGGCATTGATAATGATGAAAGGATTTTAGTTTATCAATTCGTTTGATGGATATATTATAATAGTGGCGTAGGAAGCTAACCTCAATTGGGGGCCATCTCCATGTCACTAAACCAGGGTGTGCGTCGAGTAGGGGGGGAGGCATAAAAGGGAGAAAAGGGTGGGGGGTAGCAGGACTTTGTTACCATTGTTATGGTACACATAATATTATGATAAAAGTATTGTCATTGCACTGCACTTATCGCGCCCCTGAAGTGGAATGCACATATAATTAAGTTCATCCTTTTACAACAACAAAGTACTCTATGTTGATATTAATGAAATCTATGATCTAATTTCTTCGAGGAAATCAACGCTTAAACTTCATGCATGTTTTACAATTATCAACGTATAGCCCCAACAATATAAACTGTAGTCGGAGAATGGTACGTCCGCACCCTTTTTCTCAGTGGTATTTGCCGAATGTTATAGTTCAAAAGGTTTGCTCTTCAGAACTTTGGTCAGCTCACCAGAAAAATGTACAATCGGCAACTTTGCAGATTTATTAAATTTGGTTAAATTAGGCTGAGAAATAAGATATATTATATTTATCTGAGTATGTGTGGTGGTGCGTTGATTTAAGGATTATGTAAGGTAATGTTAAACTGAAATTTAAATTTCAACTGAATTAAACTGAACTTAAATTTGGGTCATTTGCCAGAATCCGGTACCATGCATGGCCGCTGGGTTTTCAGCGCAATGACATAGATATATTTCTGGCATTTAACTATTTCATTCATCCAAGAATAAACAGGGTGGACATATTTTAGACCTTAAGTGCAACGAAATACATTAAATGAAGTGTAGGGTTTAAATTGGTGTTTTTGGTGTCCAGCGCTCAGCAATATTTTTTCTTAGACCTGAACTATTTAGAAATTCATTCTATGATAACCCATCCTTCATTGATGTGAATGTATGACCATATAATCGTGTCATATATCAGTTGTGGTTTAACGCATACATGTATGGGTGACGTCGCCTCAAAATGTACAATCCGCCTTCAACTATCTTCTCTGAAACAAAATATATATGTGCTGCATTATGAATTTAATCTTATAGAAATGAATGATTAATGAATGAGTCTTTATCAAGCGATGAACTACGATGGGGAGCACACATGTGATAATTCATTAACCGGTTAAATAATAATCATTTGAATAATCATCGTGTGCAGTAAAAATAGATAAAGTGTATCAGGATGTAACTAATCGAACATAAATGTTCATGAGGAATTTGATTATTTTCCCTCCCCCTTCTCTTTCTAAAGAAAATGGTTTCTGAGCTCTAGACCACCAGCCTTGCCAAACAAAATGAATATGAGATGTCAATATATGATCCAGTGCAAACTACTCTTTGCCATATATAGGTGTTTCCATTAAGCACATGCGCAAGCAAGCACGAGTTAGATTTCCTCTGGAAAGACTGATATCGGAGTGTGAATGTGGCTAAAGGGATATTTGATCATTGTTTGTCTGCAGGATGATATATATCTGTCGCCTAAGATACTATCATAATAAGTGATTGTTAATGTTACCAATCTTTCCATTTATTCGTGTGAAAGAATTCGATCATGATAGATATCAATCAGTGGATACCAACACATATATTTCCCGATAATACATTTCTTTTTCCTTTCGAAAACAAACCAAGTATTATTTACGATATCAAGAATTATTGATGATAAAGCACCATTTATTCAGGATAATGGAACTTCAAAAGAAAATTGATGTAGCAAGTAATATATATATACACGGGGCATAAAGAATACATGAGTGAATGCCAGCATCGCAGATATTGACAACATTTATCAATCAAGGTGGTAGATCTATACTAAATACCACCTACAGTCATCAACCGTGAGGCTCTGTGAGGCAAACACGTCCGTAAACATGCAATATAAATGAAGCTGTCGGTAATGTTACCTACACAAGAGGCAATGATAGTGGTTGTTTGAAGATTATGTATGCACACAGATCAACGTCTTGTCGGATGATGCCTATTGCGGGACACTCATTTGGTAACACTACCCAAAGTAGCATATATTCTTCAGGGAATACGCAGCCAAGTCACTTATATCATGTTTCACTTGAAGCCATTAACGACTGTGTAGAAGCCTTTCATTAAGATTTTTGTTATTTCATGGAGCATTCGTGGCTGTCGTAACATAATCCTGAACACAGTATAAATCACTGTATAGGAAATAGTGATGAACAATAGATATATTGATGGGTCATGCGAACAATTCTTTTCCCTTTTAGCCCGTGCCTATTTTGCACCCGACTCAAATACAGATGCAATTATTATATTAGTACTTAGACTTATGTATATGCTCATTATGTAGTCCAACTTCCCCCTTCTGTCTGCCTCTACTTCCCTTCCCTTTAGTTTTGCCAGTTATTACCAGATGTTCCACTAATTTCCCCCTTATTACGTGACCAACACACCTTGCCTGCTGTTTTCTGAAGTTTTCAGCAGCAGTCTTCCGTTGGAAATTCTGTTCTGGTAGGATATCCTAAGCATGTACGTATAGTATGTATGAAAAGGAAAGTGAGTGCATTTATAAAGAAATATCGGAGGACAGAGAATGCAGAGAACGAAGATAGAAAAATATTTATAGGAAAGAAGGTAGCTAAATTGACTAGGTCTTATGCCCTATTGGCCTGTATTGCTATTGCTAATTGAGTTTCAGATAGTATATTAAAGGACAAACATAGTGTTATGAAGTAATTCAATGCAGGACTGACTCAGCATACATATAATCTTTTTACAGATTTAATTCAAACTTTAAACTAATTCAAACTAAATTTCAATTTAAACTTGAAATTCTTACATATAATAAGTTTATTCGTCTTCCTATTAGGGGCGCAAGCCTTACTTCTATCACCAGCAGAAGGTAGCCACCTTACTATTAAACTTTCACGAATTGGATCAATCATATATATTCCTTGCTAATTGAATATATCATATTTCTTGCTGACACTGCAAAATTGAATACTGGTATATGTACTCCTACTCATATTACTGATAATATTATGCTACTGTTAAAATTATCCTTTCGAATATAATATTACTTTCGAATATAATATTACCTTGCATGTCATTTCTCGAAAAAATAATAAGTAGGCCCATATATGATACTAATACTATGTAAATGGAAGGTTATTACAGTAGTTCTAAAGACAGTCCATGAGAAATTACAGCCATTTGATATTAAGAAAAAACAACCAAGGTATACATAATTCATACAGGTTCTATACGCTGTCCATTAACCTCTATAGGTGTGTTTCTTATCCAAACTATGTTCTAAGTATCGTGTTATAAAATTGTCCTTTAGATCAACAACAGAATCAAGCATGCAGGAGGTTTCTTTTCAAAAATACTTACTTTTCGTAAACATGATATATTGTAACGAGATATGAAGTTAAGTGTGTCACCTTTGTATTCAACTCCCGCATATCCAAGCAGGGATTCTAAATAGTCTGAGTCAGATAATTCATACCAGATTATTCTCCACCTATTTCTGTAGGTGTCTAGATCAAATGAAACAAATACGGTTCATAGTTCAATAGAAAATGAACATTGCACCCGACTGCTGTGCAGAAGGGGCAAATTTGTGAGTCGTTGACAAGAATCCATGCAGTATTCGGTATAGTTCTCGAAGGAATTTTGAATTGGAAATTATGTGTGAAGTATATGAATATATTGAAAGCATCAGTCGCGTTATCGGTAGAACTCGGATCAGGGGGGCTAATTACTCTTTCCGGATTGATAGCAATTAATACGGGGTGCACTACTGCTTCTCTGGATGTGGTAGCGTCCGATAATGCAGAAGCCATAGCCAGCCCCAATATGCCTCTGGTCCCCTCTCTCTCTCCACCCCGGTATCCAGTGAAAATCTGTTAGGCCAGCGCGAGGCGTGCTAAGTAACAACCAAACCAGGTAGTGACGCTATGTAATCCTTTATTCTCTGCATCCTCGCCCGCTTAATCTCAGCCCAGTAGATGTTGACAGCGTGCAGTAGTTCCAGCGTCTCTCTACACGTGGAGACGGGCTACTCTTTTATACCCAAGCGAACCCTCATTAAATATGCAATCCGTGGCACGGATGGTTTAACAGTTATACAATTACTAACACTCACAGAATTCCGATGAGACACAGAAAAGTACCATAGACACTTGGTCTGGAGGGGGGGTCTGAGCTGCTCCCTCGACCTACCCAATTTCCCACCTTCCCATCCTGGCATATTGCCAGGATCAAGCAGTTTAGTCTAACGCAGGCAGTAGTGGAGAGAGAACACGAGGCCTCTCAGACTCAGCTAGCTGGGGACCCCAGACAAGAGAGGTGGGGGGGAGAGTGGGAGAGAGGTGGGGGAACCCCCCTTATCCATGGACAGTACCTCCCCATATGCCAACAATATATAGAAATACAAGGAAAGTACCCATCCTCTGGACGGTCCCCCTCTTTCCCCAAACTTCCCCACTTCCCCTCATTTCCTCTCATAACTGTTTTTCTCTCCCAACCCCATCTCCGATTCCCCCCTCTCCCCCTCTTCCTCATGCTCCCCACTTTCTCACCCTCCCCTCACTCCCTTCCCCTACATCCTCTCCCTCCCCTCTTTTCCCTCCCCCTCTTCTTTCCCTCCCCCTCCCCCTCTCTCATACCCCTCCCCTCTGCCTCCCCTCTTCTTCACTCTCCCACTCCTCTGCACATGTAGTTGGGCCCCCCTGGAAGTGATATAGTATCTCACAGGGGCTTTCCCAGGCTATAAATAGAGTGTGTAGATCCCAATTTTAAAAAGGCTTCAAAATCACATTTTCACCCCAGATACCTTCACAAACCAAATATATAATGTCCTCCAGACAGGGTCAAGGGACCTGTACAGACCAAAAATACAACTGGGTACAACACAGATTCCCAGAACATGCATGTCAAAAAACCCCTTTTAGAGCTTTATATATTAGATATGTGGTGCAACCTGATCCAACCAAATATAGGCTGAAATTAGTTGGCTCATCAGGCCTATCCTTACTCTGAATTGGAAATTATGTATTGTAGTCGGGACATACCGGGAGTGCGATTTTGGTAGGTAATCCCCACCAGTCGTGCCAGTAAAACTCTACATCAAGTGTACTAGCCCAGCTCCACCTGTATTTCACTTGTTTTCCACTTAAGAAATATTTCCCTCGGTTTTGTCTGCTCGCGGGTACTGTTGCCTGAGGGAAGTTTGAGGGCTTGCCCAAGAACTTCCATCAGGCAACAGTACCCGCGAGCAGACAAAACCGAGGGAAATATTGCTCTTAGATGTGATTTGATGAGATTCACTTCATGGGAGAGAAAAAAAGATAGACAAACCTTCTTTATTCCGGTCAAAAAACATCAGCACATGCCATGAGAGTTGCCATACTGTTTACATGACCTGACCCGGAAGTGCATGCATGGATCCGTATTTTACTGCACACGCAAAGAAGATGGAACAACCCTCGCTGCACCAAACTGACAGAAACCTCCTTATAGACAATATACATACACCAACTACTTCATTAGCCGTCTCAAACTAGTATTTCATTTGATTAAGAACTATCTCAATTCTAGACTACAATACATTATCACCGTGGGCCCCGTTTTTCGAAATATAAGAGTTCACATACCCGTTCCGTTTTGAAAAAATCCTTCCACTTTTACGTTCGCTTCTAAACTGTCAAAATTATCCCTGGGAAGCATTAAATCATTGTTATGCCCAGTTTTCAAAACGTTCATGATTTCTAACGAACAGATCGATTTAAATAGCGGTACCAACACTACATGGCGTGCCTCGACGAGATGAGAATCGCTGGAAGTGACAGGGAACTATAGATCCCAGCTGACTAGTGATCCCTGGAGACGGAAGTCGCAGTGGGCTTCTATAGAGAAAAAAAAACATCTCAGAATCTGAGACTCTGAAACTCCATAACTTGGGGTAGAATAAACATGTAATCAAGTGTGAATACACTTTTTCTAGATTTTAAGGCATTGGGAATCCATTGGAACATGAACAAGGTTGATACAGACAATATGTAGCAAGTTAATCTACAGAAACTGGGAAAAAACACACTAAAAAGACACTAAAAAAATCCTCCTGAATGTACCATCTGAAGTAAAATATCTATACTTCATAACTTGGGGTAGAATAAACATGTAATCAAGTGTGAATGCAGTTTTTCTATGTTTTAGGGCATGGGGAATCCATTGGAATATGAATAAATTCAATATGGACAATATTTAGCAAGTTATTCTACTAATACTGAGAAGAAAAAACACCCAAAATACTGTGAAATAAAGGGAAACATCTAAATTGGATTTATGCAGGCATTCATGATGAAAGACATAAGTAAACATATTTCTGCAGTCCAAACTGATGTCCCAAGTCTACACCCTATTTAAAACAAACGAACTAATTTAAGTTCAAGAAGGCATTTGTGACCAAGAGCATTAAGAAACATAGTTCTGCAGTCCAAACTGTAATGCAAATGTTTTGATAGTTATAAATGTGACTTAATAAGGACCAAAATAAAACCAAATAAGGACCAAAAAGAGTCAATTTGTTTATAGTGTAAGACAGCTGTTATGCCTTCCTTACTTTCATCATTGGCAACTGAGCTGTTTGCATCATCAGCATTGTAATAGCCAGAAGCTGGAGGACTCCCAGGTTAATTTTAACTTTCTGGAAGAAGAGATGAAACTTCTGCATTTGGAGCCTTTTTTCTCCTAAAATTCCCTGACTACAAACCGACACATACATAATGTGAGTGTTAGCTCAGTGTATGTCCAAGGACAATGAGGAGCGTTATTTAAACCTATATATAGCTACTATAGGCCGTCATAATAACATATTTTCTACATCGCCAATGCCTTTTGTGTTGTTGGTACAATGTAATTATCACTTTAACAGTAAGTGGGACTTAAAAAGATATAATTCAAATTGGTATGCTTATAATCCTAAATTAGTAATTTGATTTCCAGGTGTTTCAACATGCTCCTAGAACCATACTTACCTAACACAATACGTTTTACTGACTACACAAAGTATATTTGATCGTATATAATACAGTACATATGAAGAGTTACTACCTATACACTATATGAAAGCTGTTTGATACAAACCTATAATTCATATTGTAGACCAGGTGAATCCTGATAAGGGCGTAAAGCAGCCAATCTCACTCACTCCTGCTCCAGCACTGTGCTAACACGGTTTTTCTGCAATGATCAAACAAACAAAATAGAAACGATAATACAACAACGTATCGATCTGTTATTCTGTATTTTGATTGATTTTGCCAAGGTTTAATAATGTTTGTTCCATTCTTATTTTTCATCAATGTATTAAATAAATAACCATTAAGGTTTGCCATCGGCGATGCCTGATGCCCAATACATCTACTCAAACTCAATCAGAGCTTACAAAAGGGAGGGAAATCCCTAGACTTAATCTTATTTTTTCTCCAAGCGAACAAGAGCAAGATGTTTTTCTCGAGTTTGAACCAATTAAAGCAAACGTCCTCCATTGAACCCAACTACCTAGGATTAATCAAACATGTGAGGCCACAAAAACAGGTTGATTAAAGTATATTATTCATTAAACCGAACTTTTGTAAGACCAAACACTTTGTGGGACTCGGCCACAAAAGTAATTAAGCACCAGTCATGGACGGTAAAGTATTCTGGTATCTCATTATGAGTAAATGTATGGACATTTTGTCCCCCGAGTAATTACAGAAATTCATGTTTTGTTCTTGGGATGTTGGTATTTAACTTGGATACTTTCAAACTCAAGGACATGTTGTTCTACATCGACAGGACTTTAGTATGACGTCACACCGCGGACACGCTAAAAAAACAACAACGTTTTAACGACGATCATTTCTCGTGATTCCCCGGAAATAATCCATACAAATGAACAATGAAAACATGTACAGAAAGGGGAGAGTCAGATCTACGAACGCATCATGTTAAATCAATGGGGATTTAGATATTCTCACATATTCTCCGAATTGTTTTCATGGTAATTTGTCCAGCCTACTCGACCGCAGTCCTAGCCTACAGAGCTATGAGTAGGCCCTACGCCTGTGTTGATTGTTGTTCCCCTTGAAAGCATCAACACAAATGGACAATGAAAACGTGTAAAAAGAAGACTAATAAACTTATGGTACTCGTTCTACGTGGGCAAGTGAAATGTAAAACTCGTTTTCCGCCAGAGTGATACAACACGAAGCCGCCAAACCTCCAAACCCGTTCTACGTTTCCCGCCCGCTCCGAACTCTGTTCCATGCGTGGTTAAAGTTGGTAACTAACGTTACAGTAAAAGGCCGTTTGGTATATCTTCACTTGACCCCTAAGTCAATGTACCGCCTCAACACTGCCCTGCCCTAATCCCGACATTGAATCACAATCGACCCCAAACCCCAAATGATGAAATCACATATATGTTTCCAACATTGGATTACCAGATCAATGGGAATGTGTCTGTACTTTCTGCGGAAGTAAAGCATTCAGTAGACCTAGTCTGGCTAGATGTATACCATGATGACATTTCCATTAGTGAGTGTATTTCATGATAATTGACTCAACGTTAAATAAAAATCCCAAACTTTGTGTGTACTGTAGCCTACACATAGTGCACCCGTATGTAATGATAAGTTAATGACAATTCATTTTTGGTCATACAAATCGGCACAAAAAAGACTCCACTTCATACCTTTATTAATCTATCTATCTCCCCTCTTCCCGACAAATTTAAGGCAGCAGCATATACTTTTCTCACAACTGCCCCCATACGATAGACAACAAAATCACAATGTATTGATCGTATGATTTTAACACGATTAGAATAAGTGTACCAAGGCAATAACACATTTTTAATATCAGGACCTGAATGAACGATGATAAATATATATAAGTTCGGGAAAGCGTGGGAAGCGGTTTGGGGGTGTGGATGTTGGGGGCGTATGTGGGCGGTGGTGGTGGTGGTGGGGGGGGGGGGGGGGAACTGAGGGTCACAGCACTAATTCTGTAACTTTCTGATCTGAAAGACCTTCCTCCTTCTTTGCCCCGATGTTGTTTATGATTCACGAAATTGCTGTTCTGAGTTCTAGATATTGTTACCCAGTGTTCAAAAGGCCTATTGGCTAGGTCAAAATAGTTGGGTCGTTAATCAGGGATATTTATCATACCCTCAACAAAGTTATTATAACAGCTAAATCAGGAATTAAGGACTACAATACCAAAGGCATGCAACGTTTATTTGACCTAGGAATCCTTAGGTTATGATTAACTCCTAACATAATGGATGCCACTGTTGACTTCGGCAATATCCGCAGAAGGAACGAGATACTACTACCTGTGTTATGGTGAGTAGCGGTGAGTATAGGAGATATATAAGCACCACCTTAGTCGTAGGTCCTCGAAAGAATTGCCTATTATCAGGAGAGAACATGTCTATAGGACATACAATGCCCTCGTACTCATAATTATGGGGAGAAGCTGGGGGAATGTCCTACATACTACTCTGACGGTATAACAGCTTGGGAGTTCAATGTCCCAGGAAAAGTACCAACACTTTTCTTTCTACTTGTCCTCCCTCAGACAGTAGTTTGTTGCATAAGCGGCTGGTATTAAAGGAATTTTTAGGGAAGGGATTTGCTATACATACAATACAATGCTAGTTAGTGTTTAAGCAAGATGTATTTTAAGCAAGGATGAAACAGGCACCAGAGGTGGAACGAATTTATTATTTTATAGTTTTCATGAAATCTGGGAAGTCACAAAATGACATGGCAGCATTCAGCATAATCAGTGAAAGAAACTGGGGATATAAAATAAATATAACATTTCGGGATATTTATAAATGTCCTTTTTTGGGACAATTGCTGTTTCTTTCATGAGTGCCAAGAGATCCCCCCCCCCCCAGCCACAAACAAACACACACATAGAGCGCTGATAGTAGGGTACTGTGCTTAGTGTACGTACTTCTATTGTATTGGTTAAGATTGAATTTTAAGTGCGCATCCACCTAGAAATGTTGGGGGTTGTTAACAAGTGGGTGGTGAATAAAACAATTACTGGCACTATCAGATTAGTCTGACCACTAGCTGACCACTGAAACATGACCTTATTACAGTTTGATCAGATTGTTACTTTGGCCAGCACTCAACAGGATGCAATGCATCTGACTGGACCGACCGGCGAAATGGCACTGCATAACATGCATGCACTGCATAACCAAAGCAAGAACATTCGCCATCACTCCTTCTGAGATGCCAAATACACTATACAACTTCCTCCATGATCGGGAAACCCCCTCTATTTCTCATTGTCCAACACCCAAAAGTTACATGAGTGCCTAAGTTAGAGCCTTAGGGAGAGATTGAACCAAGATTTTTTAGCTCTTACTGGTATAATTACTGCATAACAGACCTCTCTCGTTCACGCTTTATCTGCATGAAAAACTTGGAAGCCATAACCATGCTTGTAGGCTCGTTTCACACCCTCCCACGAGGTAGCGCCACCAGCAGGCCACCAAAACAAAGGATGTGGTTAGTAGGCTCATACGTTTCCCTCCCTGCCCCACAGTAGCGCTCGCGGTGACGGCGCTACAGTGGGGAGCAGGTATTCACGCGTTGACTTAAAGGCAAACGCTACTATTCACTGCCACGCCCCCCTTTTCCATATACCAAATATACGGGTATTTTACGCACTATGCCTTTAGCATTGCAGTCTATGGAGAAACTGTCCATTTTTTCACGTTTTATAGTACAAAATAAACCATTAATGGCTACTCCTACTGTTCCAAAATTTTCTACACATATAGTACAGGTTACATACTACATATCAAAAGGAAAAAAAATATATGTCATCGTGTTGAAAAAATAATTGTAGCTGTCTGAAATAGACATGTTTCGGAAACAGAAGTAGCTGTAGGTACTCTTAGTTGTACCCATTTAGTATACAAGACTATCTGGAAATGCTGCATTTTTCATTCACAGTTTAAGGAATAAAACAAAAACGGAAACTCCTAATATACCAAAATTTTCTACACATATAGTGCAGGTAATATTCTAAATATATATAGGGAAAAAAGTGTATGTCATCGCATTCAAAAAATAATTGTAGGTGTCTGAAATAGACATGTTTAGGAAATATAGAACACATTAAAAGCAGCAGATTTTTGGGTTGTCAGCCATGTTTCAAAGCCCTATAATTCAGAAAGTAGCACGGCGACCCATTATTTTTTTTTTAGTTTTATGAACACACAGACTTCAAGAATCATATACTAAAATATCAGAAAAATGACATTTATTTTCGATGAGGAGAAACATAAAATTGTTTTTATAAAAGTAGTGAAAAATAATGGTTTTTTTTGAGTTTTTAATTTAAAATTCGCATCAGGTAATTGTATGTTTTCAGAATAAAAATATCAATACACTCTATAAAAAAGAGGCATAGAATTATTGGCCAAATAATACTCTCTCCAAATCTGTTAACTTTACTTAAATTGAGTGAATATAAATAGCAAATATGAACTATGAATTCGAGGTACTGCAAAATGAGTCCCCATTTTGGTTCTCATTGGTTCTTTTGAGATACAAAATTTTGAAGCCCTGTAAATAAAAAATGAGTACGGCGACCCATTGATTTTTTTCCATCTGACCAGAAACACTTCAAGAATCAAATACCAAAGTTTCAGAAAAATGACATTTATTTTCATTTTCCACTAGATAGTAGCGTTTGCCTTTAAGAGTCAAATGAAACGATTTTGGAGGTTGGAGGTTGGTGGGCGGGATGGTGGGCAATGTCAACGTACAAAAACATTCCATACTTATGAAAGTAAATAGCCCAAGACATCCCTTCATTCCCATCAAATTGTGATGATAGTTCTAATCTGGTGCCACCCCCCCCCCCCCCCCCCCCTGGGCGAGATGTGACTACTGCTTTTTTCGTGAAAAAGCAGACAGGCTACTTCCTCAGCACCAATCACATCATACCCGATACATCGAAGAATGCAATAGAGGGAGAAACGCCATTTATTGCCCCCTTTTCAACATCACAGTATAGGAATCAGCAATGATATCCACCTTAAAAGCATCTTCAGACATTTTCCTCCCAATTTCATCAGGAATCGATGCATCATTAATGCACACAAACGATGGTAGAGGCAGGTTTAGGCATCAGAAATATATGGAACTTTTGAACATAGCCATATTCTCGCACACAGGCACAATGAAGCTATACATTTGGGCCTGCTATATATAGCCCTGTTTGTTCATTCATGTTCGCACAGGGTGTGAGACTGCATGGACAATGTAGGGCCTATTAGACACAAAACAATAATGTATTTCAAGGTCGGAGGGCGGGAGAGTAGGGGGTGGGGGTGGGCAGTGTCATTGAAAATGAGAAAAACTATCCATATTTATACAGAATAATAGCCTAAGACCACTCCAAATTGCCATCAAATCTCACAAATCAATTCTATGCATGTAAGTCTATGAATAGACTAACTGGACACTGGCTAGGGCCCGATACTCAATTTATTGTAGCCGGTTATGGCATACCTAGCATCAGAACTGTAATCAATTAATATTAATGTGTGTGGTGGGTGGGGGTCTATACCATATACCATGCCATATTTCATGCCATATCTCAGGCAGTCACTAATTAACTTGCCTATTCATGCTGACAACAGATCAGTGAACAATATAGAATAAATGATTGATTGTATGTAATGTAAAGAACACAATAAGTCAATCAATTAACCAAGTGACAAGTAGGATGGAGAAAATGTGTGACGAATTGAAAAGGCGGAAGGGTGTAGGGACTTACTCCCTCTTTCCTTAAACAATAATATAATCTGTAGAATCATTTTAGAGATATTGTATTTATGTCTATTTATTGTTTAACTTAACTGATTAATATTTTCATATTTTGACATATTGGACTTTAAAAACTCCAGTCACCCCAAACAATATTCCTTTAATAGACATTTAATAGCCTCTGTGGTCCCCCTAGAGGACCCTGCCCACAAACAGCCGATTTGGCTCCCGATTGCCCCCCTATTTGGGTCTCCTGATAGATCCTAGGATTTCATTTCCAATCGTGGTTGATGTTATATCAAAAACATAAACCAGGAATTGAAATGAAATCATAGGATTCATTGGGAGACCCAAATCGGGGCACAATCGGGGAGCAAGTCGGCTGTGCGTGGGCAGGGTTTAAGGAGGGAGTCATAGGAACACCCTGTAACAACGGGAAAGAAGCTATAAACAGCAGTTGAGCAAAAATGAAGTTAATCGACAGGTGAACGCCTTGCTTAGCAGCGGAGAAGGCAACAACAATAACGGAGGGTCATTGACCGTGAGAGATGGAGAGACATGGTCGCCTACAATCAGATAGATAAAGATTGAACGATATCACGCATTTCTCATGCCTCTGGGTCCATGGCCAGCACTTTAGACCACTCGAACATGCAAAGAACATGAAAAGAGTATTAATCTATCCCATATATATTCATGAATGTCATTTCATATAGATTTATTGGTCTCTAGAAACCTTGTAAAACACTTAGCCATTTTTTGTTAAATGTCAAATGTCTTTTTTCCTTGCAAAACTATCGGGTCGGAAATCTTTAAATTAACGACCATTTGGCCGAGTTGAAGTAAAGGTAATCACCGAGAAAACCAATCCATCAATAACTATCTCTATTGAGTCCGATGGGTTTGGAACTTTGGAGCAAAGGTAAACATTGGGAGCATTCAAGGATAAAATAAACGGACGTTGACCGTTTTATGCTTGGATGGCGAAGTGATGTCAAGCGAGACTATTGATACAGAATCGACCAATTCCCATTCCACATGGTGATATTGACATTTGCCATTTTCTGTCAAGGGTTTCTTTTCGTGTTTTGGCCATTTTTATGCAGGTTTTTCCACGTAGGAAGTAATTAAAACGAATGGAAAAGGACCTGTCCCACACCGTATCCGATAACGTATTTTGCTGTACGGGGTGGCTTCTTCAAATAATGCCTCTGAGATGAATACTTTGTGTGTGTATGGCCCTCATACTGCAAAACCAATTTAAAACGAAAAAGTAATCCGCTTATGCCCAGTCCCTTCACTTAAGATGCAAAAAGATACCATGCCACCCCGAACCCCGCGCTTCCCGCTGAATAAATGTTGGTCATTATTCAAATAATGTGTATGAGTGGAAGGATGTATGGCCTTATATTATATAGGCCATATTAATTTATTTGGGGGTAGGGATGGGGTGGGGTGCATATGAAGTAACGTATTTGCCATCTCATTTTGACCTATGTTTTAGTAACTAATATTCTAATTGAAATAGGGTTAAGCCCTATGTCCACCGAGTTGATTATCTCGGGAGTGGGTGCATTCAGTAGAGAAACAGATCTTCACTCAGGCCAGTGGAGGCTCATGATTGGTGAAGGTAAGCTGACTGTCAGCTGAGATCCTCGCCATTCTAGATTGGATTGCGAAATTGCCAATCGGCTGGCCCTTTTCCCATCAGTCAGCCAACTTTCCCCATGATAAAAACCCGGAAAATGTACTTTCGGAACTTTGTGATACCTTAAACAATGTCCACTTTACGTATACTACTCACGACCACGTATAGGTAGAAGCTCTTTGTTACCTACCTTGCGTGCGTACGCGGGACCTTTGTCTTACTTTTTATTATTATACACATCGTGATTAAAGTATTTTAAGGGCAGGTGGAGTCTTGGGACAACAGTAATGTAATTACTACTTCTACTATTTACTTCTCTTATACTCCCGTTTTTACTACACCTTTGCATTTATTACCTAGACTTCAGTCGTCATCGTAATACATCAGGTTAGCAGCAGTATAGAACTTCGTTCTTGCTTTTCTTTCTCTCCTCGTCATTATATATACATCTAGGGTCATTACACATAGTCAGTCACTGCCTTGAACAGTCCAGGGCCTATAACAAGATCGCAGAGATCGCAGAGGGATCATGTATACACAAAGAGTGCACCATTAGGCAAGAAATGGGGGTGATTAATCCTTTATTAGATTTGATGAGATGGATCTTCTTCGTTCATTTAATATCATGTGATATTCTGGAGCAATAATTCTTTTCAGAATTATCTCATCTTTACGTGCGATTTGGCTGCGATAGATAGACATCCTTCGAGGCCAATCTTGTCGCACTTATATCGCACCTCATACTGCACCGGTGAGTTACCGCCTTCCTTAACCGACACTTCTGCACACCTTCATTGATAGGCCTACCATCCTTTAACATTAAACAGATGTGTCCCCCAGATTGTAGAATGGGGGTGGGGGTAAGAAAGGCATAACCTTATTTTTTGCCCCTGCAATTCATTCCGGACGGAGTGATCTTTTCTTTGGTAAATGGTATATTTATTTATTCACTGTAATTATTTCCAACTGTTGTATATCAGAATGATGCATCTATATCGACTATGGCATGCACGTATAACATATTAGACAGCTATGTGTATAAACGCATTAGACAGATATATGTCTTAGAGATGATTAGATTAAAATGTCCTCTCTGGAGGGTGAGAGATTACAATCGTAATTCCGTATCCGGGCATCATATTTCAACCATTTGACGTTTGATCATTCCGGAGAGTTATACCAGAGAGTTAAAATATTGCAGTTAATTATGTCAATGGTTGTATTTTCCGCACATCCCTACCTCATAGTTAGATATACTATTTTGGTAACAAATGGTGAACCACATTATTATCTGAGTTTTTATGTGGTCGTACCACATTCAAAGCCAAGTTTATTATGATCCAAATTAAAGGCAAACGCGACTATTCACTGCAATGCCAGCCCTGCTGTATGTATGTTATAAATAAGGGCATTTTATTACTATCTCTTTTGTATTGGATTCTATGGAGAAATGCTGCAATTGTTCACATTGTAGAGGATAAAACAAAAATTGAACGGCAACTCCTAATGTCCAAAAATTGTCTACACATATAGTGTATGTTATGTTCTACTCTTGTGAAGGAAAAATAATATCATCGCGTTAAACAAATTGTAGCTGTCTGAAGTAGACATGTTTAAGAAACAGAGCTTGTTGTGGGCACTCTCAGTTGTACCCATTGTAGTATGTGAGTCTATGTGGAAATGCTGCATGTTTCTTTCACGTTTTGGGGAATAAAACAAAAATGACAACTCCTAATGTCCCAAAATTGTCTACAGGTTATATTCTACACATATGCAAGAAAAGAATACATGTCATCTCTTTATAAAAATCATTTCTATGACCATAAACACCTTAATAATAACATACTAACGAATCAGAAAAATTACATTTATTTTCGGTGGGGACAAAATTAAAATTGTTTTTACAAAAATAGCGAAAAATTGTGTGTTTTTTGAGTTTTTAATTCAAAATTTGCATCACGGATTTGTTGATTTCAGAATGAAAATAGCCATGCATTCTATGACGAAGAGGCATAGAATTATTGGCCAAATAATACTCTTTCCAAAATTGTTGGCTTCACTTAAATTATGTGAATATGAATAGCAAATATTAACTATGAAATCGGGGGACTGCAAAATGAGGACCCTTTTCGGCTCTCATTGGTTATTTTGAGATACTATTGAAGGGCTGTAATTCAAAAATGAGCATTGATTTCCTTTCATTTGTAAGACTCCAAGAATCAAATCCCAAAGTTTCAGAAAAATGATATTAATTCTATTTTCATTTTCAACTAGATAGGAGCGTTTGCCTTTAACATACATGTACACGTATAATGGCTCATTTAAACTTGAGAATTTGAAACCCTCATATAAAAATAATTTCATTGGAGAACTATGGATACAATTCTGTATACCAAGCGTATATATATGTTTAATAGATCATTTTAAAAAAACAATTTTCATTTATTCAGGAATTTTACAGCAGTACACAAGTATACATTTCATAACAACGATCGTTATTAAGCTAAAGGTTAACCAATCATGATGTCCTGTTCTTATCTATGTTTATATATTGTGCAAACGCTAGTGATAGGCATATTATTTATCTGATACAAATGATGGTAATGTGATTACCAGAATAGATATCAGAAAGATTCAAACCGAGAGAGTGTTCGGAAATCAATTTTAATATAACTGTATACGTATAGAATATTGATATAATTACTGTGAGTGATTTAATTCAGGATCGAGGGAATTGGGATGGTGGGAGAGAACGTCATCGATCTCTGTGTCGATATTTATAAATAATTCTCTCAAGGATAAGGAGACTAATAATACTAATGATTCTGCATGTAAAGAATGCATTATATCTTATTTATATAATATTAAAAGCCCCCTTCTCGCTCACGATACTGGATGAGAACCCCCCCCCCCCCCGCCACACACACAAGCACATTCAGCGCAACAATATCGCTGGAATTTATTTATTTTATGATGCGGATTTTATATATATTATATATATTGATTTTAGAGGTGAAAACACCCCTATAATTGATTATTTATATGGTACGTCGCGAGTCGAGAGTGACGTTTGAGCAGAAATGGAATTAACTTTTCATATTGACATGTAGACCCTTTTGTCCTTTTTTCGTATTGTAATATCAGACTACTTCACAAATAAAAGATTTTCTTATCTTATTTTAGATGTTATAATGAATTCATTAAAAGCTTGGCATAAGCGGTATGCATTTTTCTTTGGCGTTCAATAAGTTGATCACAACGTGCCTATTTCTTTTAAACCATGTGAATAGGCCCATATGGCTAACATTATTGATTTAGCCCAGCATTAGCGAGTTGTCTATTAGCAATTAATCCCAGCTAGTAAAAACACACACCCAAGTCGTGCTTCCATATTACCAGGTCCATTAATATGGGTGCTTGGTATTAGATCATTCCCATGTTCCCATATAGACGGTTTCTGTAATACATTAAGGCCCTCGTTGTAGGAAATATAAATCAACGGTCTCGGGCGATAGGTGATTCTAGGATATTGCTCTAAAACACCCCATATCAATTATGATATACTAGTGTAGTTTAGGGTAAGTTAGGTAATTTAGTTTATTATACTACGATTTTACAAGTTTTCACATAAGTTAACCATCAATAGTTTTCATCAAACCACCGAGACAATAATTAATTTTTATCATTCGCTTGAATAATTTGTGGTTTTCAATCAATGTATGTCTGAGTCATCTATTTTTTTACCATCTTATCATAGCCATTCTCCTAATTCTACCCCTCAATTCGTAGTTTATATTTTCATCATGAAAGACTTCGGTTTGTTGAACTGAATTCAAGAACCTGATGTCTCTGCTTAAGGACAAGGGTAATACAATTTAGTATTTGATGCATATCAAGAAGACCCTCCCGCTTTGTTGGAGTTTCTAAAGTCGTATAGAAGGCTTTGGTCCAAGATCAACCGATATTGAAGCTTTCTCAGCAATTGGCAATATAAACGTCTTATGAACTAAGGCACTGGTTTTAATATCAATTAGATGTCCGACCTTAATAAGTCATTTTAAGTAATAACTGGCTAGACCACAACTTATATTGACCTGTTTAATCATGTTCAGGTTAGGGTCCAGCCAATATATCATCAAGATATTTAAAGGTATCTACATAATCAACCTGAATATTGTTCAGTTTGACATTTTGTAGTGTTCGTGTAAACTTATCCTTATTGCATTTAAAGATCATCACCTTTGATTTCTAGGCATTTGTCTTCAAGAAATTGGCTCAGGCCTAATCATTGAACCTTTTTAAATTACTGTGTATAGCTACAGAAGAATTACCTGTAAGAACCATAGTGCAGAAAGCACAATTGTATTCAAATATTTTTTATTCAGCCAAACATTATGCGTTTACACACTGTTCTCAGTTATAGCTGTACATCTAAGCAAACAAAGCGATAGAAATATCAGAAAAACAATAGATAAACAGATACTGGTCAAGATAAGCTACTTTCTAGCACATCCATCATTTATAAACATAAAAATAAAAACACTTCTGGTTGCATTCATTGCAGTGGCATTTTAAATCATATTCATGATAGTCCAAGGAAAGGCAAAACTATTGTTCGAACAAGATACTGTACAATCAGAAAAAAGACATAGGATATAAGTCATCCAGCAGGGGCAAAAGAAAAACAACACCATCACCAAGAGATATCAATCAATCCAAGCATAATTGATTGACCCTATAGCAAATAGAGTTAATATGCGGCAGCATGCTCAATTTACTATCAAGAAGATAACCCAGATATTTAAAATTATCCACTCTATCAATGGCATAACCGTCTATATATTATAGATATGCAATGTACCTTTGAGGGGTCTACATTTTCTAGTACCATGAAAAAGTTGTATTTTAGTTTTTTTTGCATCGATGGTAAGGCCAAATTGACCAAAAGGACTAACATCCGACTGAATTCTCCTTAATTAATTGGTTTTCAGTGCCACAGGGGTGAAGCAAAACACAATCACCAGTGTACATAATAATTTTGCTTTTAAGATTTAAACATTTCACAATAATTATCACCTGCAGAAGACCGCCACCAGATCGAAACATTGTACCGAAGTCTGAGGTTGTGGTGTTTTCCTTTATAATGTTTGACAGTATCGACCAAAATCTCTTGGGGGTACCCCTGTATAATAATGGCTTTTCTGGAAATGTATTCTCTTTATTCTAATAGTTAGGGCATTTACCGATGTATTTAATGCCCTTGCTCGTTGCCAAAGTGCAGCATCTAATTTCCATGGCCTTCCGAAACGCTTTATCTTTTTGTATCTCGTATCTGAATAGCTATTGCATGCTACCCCTATAACGGATCATTCCATATAGTGTAGACATTTATAAGCGTTGGTCATGTCTTGTGAGGTATAGCATGAGGTACGGGCTTTAATTGCTGAGTTTCACCACTCGCGTCACCTTCCATATTATGTTTGAAAATGCTGAGAATTTCTGCTGACTGCTCTAGATACCTTTATCAGTATAACAGAATTGGCGTTCTGGGAGGTAGACCTAATTTCAATATCGATAATGACGATTTAGAATTTGTTAATATTATGGTAGAGTTATGTTTAATACAAATTTCATAGCTCCTATACAGTAGTATAACAATATAGCCTGAACCAGTAATTGTTGTATGTTTTTTAAAACATATGTTATTGGCCGTATGTATACATGGCACAGATCGTTCAGATTGTAAATACAGCTGTTATTTCTTGTTACAGGCAATATTCACAAAATGTTCACACAATGCTCTGTATATTTTTACATTGAAGTGAAATTCCAACAGTAAACAACTGAAAGAATCAATATGTCACAATATGTCTATAATTATACTATGTCTTATACTATTATTCTTGCATATAACGCTACTTGATTTGAGAACGTATCATTTCAACAAAAAAAGTCACCTTTCCTAAATATTTCTCCACTCACAATGTTCTTTTTATTCATTTCTATTTTGACTGCCGAAACATTGATTGTGAAGTCCAGCAGGTGCTAGCCTACTTTTGTATTTCAGGAAGAACTATAACGGTGCTAGTAGTTGGCTTTTCGAAATGAGATTGTCACGCTTTTGATAAAATGCCTGTTCTCATTTAACAGCACAAATTTATTAGATTAATTCTTCGACGCTAATTCAATATAAGGAAATAAGGAGACAAAAGGAAATGTCCTTCTGGAATTTAATCCAGCCAGGTCTCATAGGACAAACAGGTCTTCACTCCACGGTGAAGTGTGTATCACATAACATTTGTATGTAGAGGTGTGTGGTACATACCGTGTGGTACATTGTTTTATTATACACGCTTTGCTCTGAAAACAACGTATCTAGAGTGATTTACGCATAGTGCATATTTCATTAGTGATTTATGTGGGGTTGTCATGGCAACCAATCTGTTTTCTTACTAAGATTATGGTAAAATTCAAATTTACGTCTCAATTTTGTTTCTATTTTCATGATTTAAAGCGTGTATGATAAATATGTTAACTAACTCGTTGGTTTCAGTCGCTTAGACTATTGCACGAGTTGTGTAGCAACTCGTGCAATATTCACACTCCTTCAACCAACTCGTTAGTTAACCTGTAACCTAGCTAACCTGGGGCCTATTAGTGTGCAAAATAAACTCATTTGATTGGTTCCCGTCCACGCGGGAAAATACGTTGTCAATGACTCTTATTAGCGTTACTAATGTTGCAACGTTACGATGTACACTGTTGTGTCATCTCCGGCCGTGAGAGAAGTATGGCGGAAACTTTGTAAGTAAATAAAGGACTTTTTGTCGTAATTTATAATTAATTTATTACCAGCGTGGAGTAAAAATAGTACCGCATCTCATTGCTGGTCTGGCGCAAAGGATCGCATGGACCCTAAAATATTTTTCAATAATAACCCACTTGTCTATCGGCTTGTGAGCCATGTGAAAAGAATCGTCTTGGGTCCATGCGATCCTTTACGCCAGACCAGCTACTCAGGCAGTACTATCATAATCGCACCCAAACAAAGTATCTATATAGATGTCAATACCTGTAATGTAAGTGTAGGCTAAGTATAGTACAAGTTTTACAGTTGATTAGCCTGGGTATAGAATGCAATGGTTATTATGTGTAATACTTTAGTTAGCCACATATTTGTCTGTATTTCTTTTTATTTCCGGGTTGGATAGAGTAATATTTCCGGGTTGGATAGAGTCTCATTTTTTAGTTTAAAAAAATTAGCCAATTACATTTAAATAGTGATATCAAATACGCATGTCGACTCTGTCGATGTTTTGTTGCGTTGCTTTACACAATTCAAGTCTAATTTGGTTCATCTTTCAAGTTTACATTACATATATCTTCTTTATCTGATACTCCACCGATCCTCGTAAACGGTTCAATTACTGAATTCTTAGTACACTCATAGCTCCATAATATGTTCATCAATTCCTTCCTCAACCTTCGACCAATAGTATTTTGTCAATTTTGAGGCAAATTCATCTTTATCGTTGCAATTCCTAATCTCATTATGATCATATTTTTTTAATTGCTGATGTCTCAATCTTGATTAGCTGAGAACAGCAACCTTTCGATGTGACTCTTTTGCTGTATAAATAGGCCTACTGTTATGACTATACATGTCACTCATAAGAGCATGGGGTGTGGCTCCAGCCCTCTCAGCCAATAGGACGTACACATACACATCTAGGTAGTTTGCAATGAAATCTAGAGTAGACACTGAAGCTCAGAACTCCGTGGATATGTTTACTTCATTCTCTATAACACTTCATGTGTTATGGTATCTAATATTACAACTCATCTTCAACATCATCAGTGACCGTATTGATAAATACATTTTAAAATAGAAAAGAATAATGGTATAGAATCGGAAACTGTAGACTAGTTTGAATTACATCTGGTAAAATACAACCGACCTATTGCCAGTATTGGGCGATGTAATTCTGGCAGAGAGCGCCACCTATAGGCTGCCATGATGATGACGTCACAGGAGTGACCCCACCCGTTCTCCTGATGAGAATGTCCTGCAGTTCTGCGGTGAACGCCACGAAGGAAGGGCTTCTCTTGTACTAGACAAAGTGGTGTGTCGCTCTGGAGTAATCAATGGGATACATGTGACATTTACCTACACCAGTGACACCAGCAGAGAGAAGGAGTATAGAGGAATACCTGGTTGAGCAATCACATCACAAATACTGGCAGAAAGTGTGAGTTCTTTTATCAAATTTTATCTCCGTACTTTCATCGGTTGTCATCAAATCTAAAGTACTGTTCCTCTACCAGCTGGACGCTATTACATTCGCTGATAAGGTTATGTTACTGTCTATGAAAAAAACACTCACTTTAGATTCAACAGTCGTGGACGTTGGAAGTGTTATTTCTTTTATTAACTACTATCTAAAGTATATCAAGCTAACCTCGTGACATACCAGTTATTCTATACTGAAAGCCACAGTGAGAAGAAACCCATATGCTAAGCCTTCAGTTCAAAATACTGATGGTGTTTTTCACGAAAGTTTAAGCTTATCCGAGAAGCATTTCTGATTCTGGTTACTTTTGACATGGCACAATTGATTTGATAATGACATTAAAGGCTGCAAACCGGGCAGCCAATTGGGACTTAATTAATGCTAACAACTTCGGGCAATTCGATTAGCATGCATTGGTTTAAGATCACCGCCTCATCACCGATCACCGATTCATACAGAAGCCTACCTAAAGTAACTTTGACTTTTTATTTCCCTCCTTTTCTTGCTCTATTCGTTTATTGATCGACCGCGGTCAATATGCCCATGACCTTAGTGAACTCTATCAGTGGATTTGACACTTGGGAGATTACACATTTGCAAAGTACATTTATTTGCAGCAGTCAGAATGTTCTTGCCGTCCTTGGACTGAGGATTTCTGTCTCTTATCTGTCTCATACAGTTAAAAGTTGACCTGTTACATGGCTTTGCAGCTCTACAAAGCTTATAGGCTAGATGTTTGGAGAAATTTCCAAGAAGTCCAACTTCATTTGATCGTCGTTCGGATCGGAGCTTTCATTTTGTTCCGAGAATGCCTTTAGCAGAATAGTTCTTCAGATTGGATGTGATAAGATCTTCATATATTATCTACCTGAAGAATTTACCAAGAAATATTTTCCACTGAACTTGTCGACCTCAGTTACCAAAAACGCAGTTTCCTGCACGGATGTTTTCAGGCTAATCGGCCCCGTAGCGACCGTCTGTTTCAATTCTTCATATTTGAAGTAAAGATTTCGATATTACCTTCATTTGTTCAACGTGACACTTGTAATCACATAGTCACATGAAAGTATCTTTATGAACAAATCACGAATCACTAATAGAAATGTAAAAACTACTCGCACAATTCGGCTGTTCAAGTGTTTCAATGTCAGTCTCAGTATTTCATTAAAGGCTGTTTTCCTCGCACCATTCTGTGCACTGCTCCCTATCGGATTAATGCTAACACTCATTTCGCATGTGGTGGGAAGATTTCCTACAGAAATCCCGGTAACTACCGCCGGCCAGTTATTGCTAGCAGACTCAAAGGCAACACTGTTGGACCCCCACGCTTGATTGCGCCCATCTTTTGATCGTGTGTCGCCAATACATGATGAGAGAGATTCGTTTCTTAAGTGATAAGCCGCCTTCCCCAACTGCCACATGATAGGAGGTCTATTAGTCCGCAATAATGGAGGCATTGGTCTGTGGACTCCATGCCCTGCTTGCCTTGATATAGGGACACGCGAAAGCAGTTTCCTGACGTCAGCAAATTCATGTACAAGTCACCTTCTATTCACCAATTCTCTGAAATAACCCGTATTCGTGAGTTAATGCGGTTCACGGCAATCAAACAGGTGAGTGAGCGAGTGAGATTGGTTGCTTTACGCCCTTATCAACACATTTAATATGGTTATATCAAGGGCGGGAGAGCTGAGAGGGGGCAGTTTATGATCTTACCCAGGAAATAGAGATAGAGAAGAAGGGAGAGAGAGACAGAGAAAAAGAGACAGAAAGGCACTTTATTGTCATACCCAGGACCATGCAATCAAACAGGTGTTTTGAATCAACGCAAACCAAATATACTCAGGTAACCTTAGTACTTATCATATTTCAGCTGTTACAGCAGAATTTACTTAATGTGCAGAGCTGTCGAGTTTACGATGTCTGACACTTACTGCGTGCTGGTTGCACGTAGATTCATGACTTCCACACCACACGAATTCTTTATGGGTGCATTTGGTCCTCAAAAGTCGCCTTCTTCGAATTACATTTATTAGATTTATCCTTCTCCGGCGGAACATTTAAATAACCTTACAGATAATGAAGGCTGAGCAAAATTGAGTAGATGGCAGACCAAAAGTGACTATTTAACAAAATGTGGATTGGCTATTTTATTTGTCCTTCCTTTCTATTTGATTACTGAGAACAATAGGATTACTCCCCTGGCTTCTCAATCAACAGTTTTGGTCTGTTCCCAATTCACTTGTTTCCTTTTTTGATTTGAATGCTTCAAAATAAATTATGCTTCAAGTAGATCATTGCAGTATTTTGCACAAATATCTTCAAAGTACCGTTCATGTCGAGAATATGTTTTGATCACTTTGAATCATTGTATGTCTTTTGTTTTTTTGAGGGGGTGGGGGCTCATTTACGGTGTATGTTAGAATGCGTTTTATTCAAGTTATGTTTTAAAATATTTGTATTGGCCTTGTACAATTCAACACAGTTACATAAATACGCATAACCAAAGATTTGATATGTGTTCATGCATTGCCATGATAGACAAGGTTGTGAAACCTTTCTTTCCGAATTTCATACACTCAATGAGTGGAATCCAATATATAAAAGAAAGCTAATCAAACCGCAACCACGAATCAGTATAATCAACCAACCTTGGGATACATACTGTAATCTGAGATTAGGTAGGATAGAAATAAATATATATTTTCCGACGAACCCCACCCATCTCGTTATTGCTACTTATCTACATACTCATCCTATAGATACGTGTTATTATGTATACAAGCAACCCCACTCCAGAATTATATAGTCATAGACATGGCCCCCGTTGCATAAAAAGAGGATATATTATGGTATAAGAAACTTCGCTTTCTGCTAGGTTTCTGGCCAACCTGACTCCTCCTACATTATTCCATAGAAGGATTGATATTGCATATTATGCAACAATGACGTAATGGTGATTAACCACATTATAATTAATGATCTATTATCTATGATCTATAATAACTCTAATTACCTTTATCAAATTAAGTTATCACAGTATTATGCACATCTACTAATGGGGATCGGGTAACAGCAGAGTGCATACAAGGATATATGTTAACCAGTGAGTGAAGGACACATGTATTTTACCACTCATGTGGATCTGTTACAATAATAAACTCTTCAGTCGGATCTCATGGTTCCAAGCCTCCGGTCTCTATGTATTGCTTCTCCTACAATATATCTCTCCAATATCGATCCACAATATTCTAAATATAAACAAGTTATAATTCGAGATATAACACTGGTGGGAACCCGAGTTCTTCCTGGACGTTTTACATGCCAAGATTACAAAGTAGACATTACAGAAAGTTCACGATATGAGCCACGGCGAAGAAAACCGATTTTTTTTAAGGTTGAAGGATTTGGTGGATAAGTTGAATCTGCTCCCGCAGAGGCTCAACGGGAAGGGTCAAGATGCCTTGGGAAAGAGGGGCAGGATTGTTGATGCACCACAACAAGTGGTCATTGAGGAAGGACCTAGGAGGCAATTGGACTTTGGGGAAGATGGTGTGGGGTGATGTCCGTTACGAGGAGCCGGCTGTTGTGCGAAATGACCCTGAACATGTAGGGATCCAGCAGGAGCAGGATATTCCTGAACCTGTGGAGGAACGGCTACAGTTGTTGGACGTGTAGGAGATGACCTGGTATATATCCTGGTATATATATAGGGAACATGATAATAGAGTCCTCATTGAGGATGTGCTTGAGGAGGAGCACGATATACCATCTTGGAGGCCAGGTCAGGCAACATCCAGTGCAGAGGGAGGTGCAACAACAGATTCATCTCCGGCTGGATACACCCGAGCTACAATAGCTATCCAATATCTACAAAATTCTAAATATATATATATATATTATTATGTAATGACCCTTGGTTTACGTTGAGGAGGAGAAGTAACTTTTAGACAACAAGAGCGAATCAAGCTTGTCTGTTTAATGTTCAGTATATGACAAGGTAAAAGAAATCATAAGGAATAAAGGGGTGTTGAGATAAATAAAGGTAATAAAAAGTAGGGTAAATAAAATTTAGTCTACTTGACTTACACGCCACCTTGTGGATAATATATATAGATGTAGTATATATTAGCGCATGAGAATGCGCATAATGCGTATGAAATGCGTGCGCAATGTGAGCGTACATTTGTACATATATACAAGTAGTGTAAGAAGTATATGGAAATATACATATACAAATACAAATTACATATATACAAATTATAATTCAAGATATAACAGTATCACAATAGGACATGACATTGTATTTATAATAAGTAAGTCGTCATGAGTTATACAACAATATTTCAAGTTGGAATTAAAGTACTTTAGTAATTGTTATAACTTGGTTTATAACTTGAATATATATTTTTGATATTGAAGATTTATTGTGAAAGGAGAAATAAATAGATACCGGAAGCTTGAGATCGCAGGATCCGACTGACATATTTTATTATTTAAATGATACACATGAGTTGTATAATGGTCGGATTGTTGGTGATTGGCTAATATATTTCGATATGAACTCTGTACTGCTGCTACCTGTTAACAAGACTTGCATAGTACACTGTCCTCGTTGGGCAAGCAAAACTACAGCGCAGATCTGGCAACACATGTTTCAAATGTGTAATTCACCCCGCCGTAAATCTACACTTGTCCTGTAAAGCCTGCCCCTGTAACTGCGTGCGCTGTAGCCGCGCGCACCATAGCTAGGGGAGGTGTAATTCGCGGAACTGTAACTCAGATCGGCAGATGACAACATAGAGGGAAAAAAGCAGACCCTGCTTGGGTTCGATCTAAGAACCTTTAGGTTCCCAAGCGAGCATCCTAACCACTAGACCACCGAAGCTGTTGTGTATATAATGTCTGTGCAGGGTAGATAATTTCATTTGATACCTCATGCAACATGTTTATGTTACATAAATCAATAACCTAAATAATAAGCCAGGCGATATTACCTCATTTCGTATTACATTGTACTGTCTCGTATCATATTGTATTGTTTTAGATGATATCTTATTAGTCTATCTGGTCTTGAAAAACATAATTTACTTATCTTATGAGTTCATGTAAGCATTATGAAAGTATATCGAATGCAAAAACTCACAAACTCTTGCCACTAGTTTTAAATATCCTAAATCAACCAATAAAAGTATATTATTGGCGAAATACTGATATATTTTAAATACCAGTCAGCTGTAAAACAAGTTATTATATTTCATCCAATAAAGTATATCATTGGAAAAACGCTGACACTTTTAAACAACAAATAACTGTGTCTCAGATATCCGTATCTTCTCTTAGCTAGTCTGTATTATTATATTTTATACCACATTCTTTATGTCGCTCCATGCTATATATATTATTAAACATAAGCCTCAGTCATATACAGTAATTAAATAGGCCTTCTAAATTAATGGTAACTGTCGGTAGAAATGGAATTTACTTTTCATATAGACATGTAGACCTTTTTGTCATATTATTTCATATTGTATTTAACGAACTCTTGGGCAAATACAAGATTTTCTTATCTTATCTTATTTCACTGCTCTAAATTCGCCAAAATAATGTCTTAATTTATGTTTGAATACTTATGCTTGTTACTCAAAAACTATTTAAGCCTTTTACACAATTTAAATTGTATTAAATACCGCAACATATCTATTTGACTTTCCTAATTTTATATGATTATTGCGCAATTATTTGTACCTCTATTTCCAATCGTTGGTAAAGTAGGCCTAGCTATAAAATATACTCTATAGGAGAAGCTATTCGCCTACAACGAAATGTGTATTCATTTCCACACCTTCATGCTTTGTTATAGCTAGGGATATATATAGCCATAGGTTAAGACAAAAGCTACACTAGCTTTTCCAGGTAGGCGCTAATCCTACGGCGCTGCACTGTATATATACCAAACGTGAGGGTTGCCCAATGTAAAGGCCAATTGCGCTAATTTTTAAGGTGTTCCGCGATAGTTCTACGCTTTTTCAGGACAGTGTACTGCGATTAATTTATCTAATAAGTACTAATTAGTGTTAATGATGATTTGAAATATTAATAGAAATGTGGTTAATAATTCTTACGCAATCATTGCATAATATAATATAACATATTAGATGTGAGTGTAAAGTGCCGAATTTAGCCAAATGCACTAGAGGTGTAGGAAATCGCTGCACGGAACTTCTCAGATATGGCTGAATATGTCGGCTTGGGTCGAGTCCTTTGAACCAATGGAGGTGACAACTGTGTCTGCAGGACTTATGCTACGCCCTCTGAATTGCATCGTATCGTTGCTTGAAGCAGCTGACTCTGAAGGTGAGGGTGCGTCAGAATTGGCCTGGAGCGTAGAAATTAATGTCCCCATCATAGTCTCAAGACTAGTAATTCTCGTCGCCAAAGCAGCACTTTCAGTAGTTGAAGTAGAGGTATTCTCTGACATTTGATACCACTAGGTGCCTCATGGACCTGATTGCACTTGTAGCAAGACCTCTGCTAACAAAATATAGAAACAATTCTGAATCAATGGTGACACAACCGCTCAGTGCGACTGACGAGATGAAAGTGTTCATGGAATGTCTAGTCTGTTGAGACGTTGCCATGGAGGTGGGCGTTGGCTGTCGCAACCATATGTGACGTCATAGTGGGGAGAGAAGGTTGACTCTCCTGCTGAATACGGGCATCGATGGGGCGATTTATGTATTAGAAGTGTCGTGGGAAGGAAAGCCTAAGGCTGGGGGTAAAGCCTGTGTCTACTTATTTCAATAACAAAACTCCCCTACATTGATTAGTCTATACCACTCATAAACCCCGAGCCCTGTTTCAAAAGAAACCTTTATAGGAAATGTTCCTTTCTTATAGCTATTTTCCACTAATTGATTTAGCACCAATCTTTTACTGTAGGAATACGAAATACCAATGCGGGCATAGCAAATTCATTGCCTAAATATTCCTTACTAGGTGCTAAGCAAAACAAATAGTCAATCAATGACTATTTTATATAGGGATTACTTTTGAAATGGGCCCAGGCAAGTCGTTACCCCCACCTAGCATGACACTATCTGGTCCCATCAAATAAGTTCTTAAGCTTATTACTCTAGCTTATGTTGCCATTCCATTCATTATTCATTGATATTTTATTAACTGCTGTTAGGGTGGAATGATCCAGGCAAGTGGATTTAAGCCCACGCATCTTTTGCTGTGCACACCTTTATGCATGTGCTGCCCCATCATTGTGTTAGCCATGATTCAATATTCCATCGCCTAATCTATATGATAAATGTGAAACGGTGATTTTTTTATCATGCATGTTCAAGGAATCTGTAATGTCACCAGCTGTTTTTCTGCTCTGTACAGGTCCGTCGACCCTGTCCGGAGGACATTATGGTTTGTGAAGGTATCTGGGGTGAAAATGTAATTTTGAAGCCTTTTTTTAAATCAGGATCTGGGGGATGGGGAGAGCAAGGGAAAAGAGAGAGGCTAAGGGGGGAGGGGGAAAGCAAAGAAGCAAAGGGAGAGGGTGGGAGGAATTAGAGGACAGTGAGAAGAGGATATAGAGAGAAGAGAGGGAGGGGGAGAGAAAAAGATGGGAGGGAGGGGAGGGGAACGGGAACGGGGGAGGGGACGGGGAGGGAAGGAGAGAATAAAAGCAGCGGAGGGAGAGGGTGGGGAAATCGGATAGGGAGAGGGAGAAGAGGGGGAGAGAGTAGGGACAGGGAAAGAGAGGGGGCAGAAAAAGAAGAGAGGCAGGGGGAGCGGAGAAGGGAAGAGAGGGGGAAGAAAGAGGGTGACCGTCCAGAGAATGGGTACTTTGCTAGTATTTTATAATTCTATTTCATCTTACTTAAACCTGCATTCCAAGCTTATTATCGATGAAAAAGCAAACTTTTATTTGGATTTATAAATGAGACATTTGTATGCGGTAAAGTTGGGCATCGCATGGTTGGAAATTCTTAGATCCATGGTATATTGCATACATATGTACCTTAAAACGAAATCCATTACTGTTATTGCCAAAGCCCCATAAAAATGGATATTTCAGTTGTTATCGCTCGCTCGCTCGGACCTGTCTTGTGTGATGAATTGACTTCATTTTCTTGTAAAGCATACAAGGTACCAACATATCTTTTTCCTATGGATCGAACAATTGGTACAACAGGAAAATAACTGTGTCCGATTATACGCTGTAAATGCAGCTATAACGATGACATATTGGAGTGTGATATTATTTTCTTCCACTTCTAGAATGGATTATAGAAAGTCTTGTAGACACATAGGGACCATACTTGCGACCGAGACTCTCTGTGTCGTAGGCCTGATACGATTTACCCAATGATAATTACGGCGCTGTATTTACACACACGTTAATTGCATGGCTGTTATTTGACCAGGACCAGGCCCGTTTCATGACAATGCCTTACTTAAGAGTGTCCTTGCTTAGCTATATTTGTCCTTGCTAAGCAGCTGGTCAGGTACTTTTACGGAAGGAATTTACTATAGACATAATTAATGTGTATTCCTACATACAAACAATCCCTACCAAGGCAATGAAAACAGCTAAGGAAGGAAATTAATTGTTTTGAAACAGGCCCTTCCTCCTCCTGGCCGCCAGTATATAATGGGTGACAACTTATCCTAGAGCTAGGTCTGGCAAAGTCAGTTCTGTCCGCATCAATATCATATGGCATTACATGAGGACGGCTTGTGCAAGCATGGTTGATTCCCTTTCTAATTATGATCAAATATCTCCGCAGCTTTTTAAAAAAAATCCTGCCTATAGTAGGGACTATAGTCATGCAGTGTTCTTTGGTATAAAAAAATCGTCCCATGAATTGTATAGGCTTCAAATAAAACTGGAAATGTAGTTACGTGACAAGGGAAAACATGTTCATGGCTACTGTTAAAAAATAAGAATATCAATTATACACAGGTTTATTCGTATGTAAATATATTCAGCTACCAAAAATATCGTTTTACAGACTGCCTACTATTCATACCTACGAATCGCACTTATTTCACAATGTATGACTGAACGATTTGGCATATTTTGTTTACAAAAAGAAACTATGGTGTATTGGAGATATGGGGCTGGCAGTATAAACTGAACTATAGGAGTTTATTAGTAGTACTGTTTGTTGTTCGACCGCTCCACTCACCAGGTGATGGCTTAGTTGAGAATGCGCTCACCAGGTGAATGTTTAAGTCCCTTGAATCTTTAATCGATAGCTCCACCAGTTATATTGAGTCTTGAGCAAGGGTGGGGCTTAAGGCCCATTCACATTACAACGGCCGATCGGTGTACGGCTGCCTCACGGCAAAAGCACAATGTTAAAGTATTACAGCTGGCAAGAATCGGCCGGCTGGTCGTCGTCGACCTTTATATTAGGGTTACACAGAACTAATAGATCCTTTATTTTGAAGAGTTCTTAGATCGAGGGAGAAGCTAGTATTGGATGTATATAAAGAGCAGCTAATTCACCATGATATTTCAGGATACAAATTAGTGAATGCGGATCTCAAAAGGCTCTAAATATGGCTTTTATAACATGAATAGTTTTACTGTAAATAGCTATCGAATTTCGTGATATTTAGTTTAATCTACTGTTATTAAATCACTGTCCTAGCTATTATATATATATTATTGTAATATTTGTGGAAACTTTATTAAATACTCTGAATAAAAGGAGAATCAACACAAATTAATGTCTTATAACATATACATATATATAGAAAAATGTTTATTCAATGCTTAGTCACAATAGATCAATCAAATAATAATTCATCGCCCGTCCATATTCATTCAAAACATTAACATGAAATAATACAAACACTGTACTAAGAAAATTGATAAATCATAATCATTCAATACTCCCTTCATATTTCTTCTTATATTCGGATACAATAATAACCCTAATAAGCGGGGGAAGTTGGTAGTCTTTCCTTCTAAAAAGTCATTATTATTTTCGAATATTGTTTATTTGGATTATTTATTTGGACTGTCTAAGACAATAATAACATTTTTGCGTTATCTCTCAATATCAATATTTTTCATATTCTCTCCCAATGTCAATTTCAGCTTAGACGTTTATACATTGTCATACATTGTAAGACACATCACATTTGATTGTATAATGTTTTTATCATACTAGTTCTCATTGCTCTCCTCTTGCGCTTTACTTGTCCTGGCTACTTTTTAAACATCACGGGAAGTGTTTGCAACTTTGACAGTTAATTACAGTAAAGCTATTCAACTATTCAATCTCATATTTACTAGTTTTTGAGTTCCATCCATCATTATTGATATCCTAAAATTTCTCGGTTATAGATTAAATATTTCATGTGAAAAACTGTGAAGAGGTACATCTAATATTAGTTGCGCAAGTAGCAATGATGCTGTGCGGGTGCTGTGCGGATGCTGTGTGGGTTTTCGGTGCTGTGCGTCTTTTAGTCATACCGATTCATTAACACAGTGTACGCACTAGTCAGCCCCGCCCCTACAGGTAGACTATACATTATCTTGTCACCTGGTGAGTGTATCCTCAACTAAGCCATCGCCTGGTGAGTGGAGTGGTCGAACAACAAACAGTACTACTTTTATTAGGATTTAGAAAATATTTTATTCAGGTCTTCAACATTTCCACACGTATACAGTATGAATATTTTCAGGACAGCCTGATGGAGAAAAAACTGATGGTGACAAGAGATTAATACATCAAATTTACAAAGGAGAGCAGTATAGGTAATCTAATTTAGTTCATTTAAATTATATAATACTCATGTTAGATAAAGTATAATCAGGGTAAAGTGTAAGAAGAAAGTTAAGAACAAGGATTCCAACTCACCTCACCTTATCAATGAAGAGGTTTAGAGAGGTTTATTGTTGTATTCTTGCAGAAATACTAATATGGAATACACATGTGACAGTAGTTGTGACTGTCATTGTCAGGTCTTCCAACATACGCCGTCCTTAAACCCAGCAATCCTGAATTTTAGAGAGTTTAAAGAACATTAAGCTATTTGATTATGCATACAGCGATACACTACAGACCTGGAATATAGATAGTATAGATAGATAGAGGTAGGTAGGTAGGTATTTAAGTAAATGCCAGGATCGTCTGAGAAAAGCGATGTAATGGTGTTCCCGGAATAAAGTCATTTAAGCAGTCCGGCCACTGTCGACAAAACGGTGTCGATGCAAAAACAGCGATGAGGAGGGCTATCGGTGACTGCATCGTCTTTGCATCGACAAGGGGGAAAAGTTTGGCAACTATAGAACCAATTTTCATGCTTTTACATGCACAATCTCATCAACTAGACATCGCCAAGGCATCGCCACAGCCCTTACCTCCATTGACAATGCACCGATGCAAAATCTCATCGCTGGGAAATATCAAACATGTTTGATGTTCATCGCTACCCTTACCGATGCAATTTTCACATCGCTCACTCATAGCTTGTCGTCGCTGGCTATTGCCGAAGGCATAGCGATGGATAGTCGATGCAAAGACGATGCTTTAAATTTCACAAAAATCTTATCGACTACCTCATCGCCAACGCATCGCCAACGATTTTGTCGACAGTGGCCGGACCGCTTTAAACATAAACAAAAAATAAAAATTATTTGTATTCTATGAGAAAATATTGCAATAAAACACGTTGATGAGTGTTATTTCATCATAGTATACATGATATTTAAGCACGGTCATTAGTGTTAAGTCATTTCCGATTAAAAGTTATTCTATGATTTTTAAAATAAAATACGGCGTATCAATTAAAAATAGATTTGATATTTGTGTGTGCACAAATACAGATTATCAAACTACCTTTGAGTGAAGCGTGATTTAAAAATGATGATTACATTTATCAGTATCCTTCGCATTGAAACGATGCTCAAATGAACTCGAGGCGATAGAAGAAATTCAAGTAGGTTGAACGCTCACTCAGAAATAAGTCCATTGCGGAAGAAACGAATTAGAGATTTACGTGACCAGAACACTAATAGAAATACATCCATCAGCATTCTACTTTCTTAACCATTATCTTTTTATTTATAGATAAGGGCATACTGGCGTTAATATTTTTTCAAAATATGTTAATTCATGAGACCTTTTAGAGTTGTATTTCTTATAGCACTGATTCTATATGGGGAAAGAAAATCCATATGATATACGGGAAGAGCGATTTCTATGAAAAGAGGTAGAAAAGAGGAGTTTCTTTGTGTAGAAAAGAGGGGTTTCTTTGTTTCACATGTTCTCGGAATTTGTGGTTTTACAAACCGTTTTACTCATCTGTAGACTTCTGTCCACCCTCTCTGGAGGACGCTGTATATGGTTTGTGTAGGTATCTGGGGTGAAAATGTCATTTTGAAGCCTTTTTTAAATTTGTATCTACACACTCTATTTATAGCCTGGGAAGCCCCTGTGAGATACTACGTCATTTGCCACTACATGCAGAGGATTGGGAGAGTGAAGAAGAGGGGTGGGAGAAGGTGGGGGTATTAGAGAGGGGGAGGGGAGGGAAAGGTTGTAGGAGGGGAGAGTGTGGAAAAGGGAGAGGGTGGGAAAATAGGGCATAGAGGGAGGGGGAGGGAAAGAAGAAGGACTGGGAAAAGGGAAGGAAGAAAGTAGAGGGAGAAAAAGGGAGGAGGGGGAGCATGAGGAAGAGAGAAAACAGGTATAAAAGACAGAGAAGAGGCAGAGGGAAAAGAGGGAGAGGGGGAAATGTGAGGAGAAAGTGGGACCGTCCAGAGGACGGGTACTTTGCTAGTTCAATATAAAAGAAACCGCGTAAGTATACGTTGTCCCCCTCCCCCCTCCCCGATAGTTCTGACCTATATGGGAACCGGGAACATTCTTTAAAGCCGCCCTCTCAGTTAACATCGGTCAAAATCTAAAAAAAAATCTACTTTTTGTTCGATTATTCCAACCCATCTAAAGGTCATTTGACCAAAATCTTAGAGGACTTTGATCAGTTGTTTTTTCTACAGGACTGTTAAAACCTCCTCATTTGTATTTAGAGGACCCGCCTGAATCCCTTCCTATGGTGACTTCACTTATAGAATACTTCATTTCAGAATTGAAGTATAATCACCAAGAGAAAACTACCGCCGGTGATCGAGCGATGAGCTCACCGGCGGTAGTTTTCTCTTGGTGATTATACTTCAATTCTGTGTTCAAACATAGAACAAGAGCAGCATATTGATGAATCCAGTCCTATAAGTCACAATATGAGTCAATCTGATCAGATTTGTTTTGTCGCAATAGCTGAGAATGCAGCTTTAAAAAGCAGTAGTGTAACTTCAACGTGCCGGGAATATGTATTACTTCAGGAAATTAAAAGCAAATTCTCCCATTGAACTATCAATTCCGTTGGAAGGCTTCCTCGGATTAGGTTTTTGTTATCGTGTGTTTTCCGAGTCACAATGCCATATTTGTATTCTGATCAGATTTATTGCTGACTTCTCTCACGACTAACGCAATGGTCAAGGGTTGGTCTGATTCAAGATGGGAATTAACAGGGATAGATTTCCATGCATTCTTTACCATAATTTGTTCATGTTTCCCAAACCTTTTTTAATTTACCTTGAATAATATCCGAAAAAGGCAAAATATCAAGAGTTTTAAAATGATTAGACAATCGACTATTATTGTTTAGGACTACAGCTCCATTGCTGGCTATTGTTTCATAATAGGATATTCCTGAAAGGTCTCAGTGCAACACGAAGCCACATAATGTCGGACTAAATGACATATATGTGGATCAAACATAATAATCACCTGAATGGAATACTGGCCAGGGATTATAATGCGAATAGACCCCTAACACCCAGCCAGCATATAATATATAAGCTATGGGAGACAATCAATTTGATAATCAAGATGTGCAGGAAAAAGAATGGCTTGTGAGAGTTTATAAAGAATAAGTCTGCCCCCTTCAACTCAAGGCGTTGATAATTGATAACATGCAAGCAGGTAAACATTCATCAGAAGTTCATACTCTACATAGCACGGATAGCTCAGAGAGCACTCTCAGCAGTGGTAGGCTAGGATGAGCATTTATAACGTCACAGAACGTCTTTATTCCTTTTCTCGATTACTCATTAGTTTGTTTTCATGGAGACTTCTGGCTGCCATGGATTAATCTGTGCAGTATAATTATGTTTATTACTATAGCCATTGGCTACTTTGTTTGTACTACTTACATGAATGTTTTTTTGTTTTTTTGACAAACTTTATTCAATCTCTCAACACGTTTGAACCACTATGATCTTACTAGTATTTGTATTACCATAGCCAAAGGCAACTTTGTTCGTACTACTTACATGTTTTAACCGCTACGATCTTATACTCACCGTACGCGAGGCGTTCTTACATCAATCACGCAGATTTTTCACCTTTTTACCTTCCTGTATTTTACCACCAGGTGGAGTGTCTTTTTACCATTGTAATTTTCTATGACGTGCTTTAAATGTTACTGTCTACCATTGGATGTCACCACCATCATGTATTCGTATACATGATCATTAAATTGCTGTGTCACTTTATCAGCTATTAAAATGTCAGATCTGCAATCTATAATGCACATATAATAGTGAAGTTATCCATTAATGATGATGTTGATGGGCCAAGTGAAGACTTTTTTTCAGCCACGCCCACGTGTAGTGTTCTTTTCTAACAAGAAGGTTTCTCTTTTATGCCGGAGGCCGAGAAGGTCCAAACATATTCTAAAGTCTAATAAGAGGGACTCTTGTATAGCGTAAATATAATAAAATAAAATGTAAAAAACGAAAATGGGAGGACAGAAAAAGAAGGGAAGGGAGGTAGGAAAAAGGTAATGGGAAAGAAGGTAACATAATTTACTAGGGCTTTTAATTTCTCATTAGTAATATGCGCATTCTATAACCGGGAGTTCCATATCTGTATAATATACTGATATATAACTAGTGCTTTATCGATGGGACTTGTTTTATGACGTCACGTCTAAAGGAAGAAGAGGGTACATATATATACTAATAAACTTATGGTACTCGTTCTACGTGGGCAAGGGAAATGTAGAACTCGTTTTCCGGCGGAGTGATTCAACACTCCGCCTCCAAACTCGTTTTACATTTCCGCCCACTCCGAACACGGTTTCATAAGGTATTAATAACATGTGTTACTACTATCCATGTATAGCAATTAGATCTATCTTTTAGCGTATAACATACATTACACCATCTATCGATGCTCTTCCCGATAAGGAAATTGTTAAAATTGCAAGTTAGCAGTTTCATACGATTATTAACCTTATATGACAATAGCGAGGTGGTCTCATTAGAGGGGCTAATCTAATTCGAGAAAAGCAATTCAGGATTGAGAGAGACTGGTCTTAATAGAGGGGTGGTCTCTATGTGAGGTTCCACTGTATTTCCAGAAGAACGGTCAGTTTCTCTTATGTTACATACCACCGGATCTATGGAGTTGTAGCAATTTGGAATTAAATCAAGGCATGCATTGGCATTTCATTATCCTCTTCATATAGGTCTGTTTCCTATCCAATCCTGCTTCAACTATCGTGTAGAAGTATTTGTTTTCCATTTCACTGCGCATGCGCCGTTTTCGCAATGACATACTGTCCATATGGTTGCTTGAAAGCTTTGGTCATGTGATCCCACTGCATGTATTGCTTTCTCTACGAGAATGGACTGTAATACATATTGGCAAAATAAACGCGAGGAAAAGATCAAGTTGTAAAAAAAACGTTACCCCAATTAATTCGGGAGTATATTATCCTTTCATTTTCAAACATAATACCATCCCTCAACCCACCCCTTGGGAAATAAGGTGATACATTAGACAGAACTTATTAAAAAAAAGACTTGCAAATAAGTCTGGATAACGCGATCTCCGTATTATTCCCAATCATAATATATCACATGGGAATAACAAGTTTTCAAGATATTCCATCAATCAGTTTCTTAAGTGTAAAGAAATAAATTACCACTATATAGAATGGACTCTTTTTATGGCGTATTGTTTCTACAGGCAACTAGTCGAATGAGTTTGAGGTTTAATAAATCTGTATTTGGGTAGGCCTACATTGTATCACAAATTGTGTTTCCTATTTTCAACAAGTCCCGACAAAAGAACAGGTCAAATATTATAAGTGAATATATATATTCAGACTTTAAATAAGCTTAGTCGATACAAATAATTCTTTTGTCCAAAAATATCCTGAGTTATTGCAAAACTTGCAACATAAATAGCCTACCAGATGTTCGTTTACAGTGTGATCAACACAAGCAAACGATAACAGAAAGGTTCGATCGTACAAATCTAAACTGGAGGCAGGAGATGGCTTGTCTGAAATTATCAGATCTGATTTTCCCGAGTGAGATCGAAAGCATTGGTACGACTTCAATCTCAATCGAGAACATGCTCTCAAGAACTATCGTCTGCCTAAATGTAACTTTATATCCCAACCATAGTCAGTTATTTTTATAGGCTTTTTTCATCGTCGTCTGCCCATCTTACTGCCTATTTGAAACGTGAGTCTCCGCCTTTATTTTCTTTGTGTCAGTCCACCGAATAGATACGTAAGATGGATTGTCCGGTCACTCCGGACTATTGTTTCCAATCATGTCCCTGTGCACTTTCGCTGATTCAATTATGTAAATTACTTGTTTTGACAGTGGGACTTTCCTTCTGAGACGACCTTGTCGATGACCGGTTGTACACGTATCTAGTTTCAATTGCTCTCCCAAATGTCCTTAATGTAAGTTGGTTCAGGTGCGGATTATTTCTTTCAATCGTGAAGATCATCTGTTCTTGGTACACTTTAGGTTAACCTATTCATTTTGAACACAGAGGCAGACGTTTGTTTAGAAGCATTTATTCTTATTTTATTGTTAAACCATTTCCACCTGATGATTTAATGGGAATGCAAACTAATGCTAAGCTTTGGAAGCATTGTTTCCCCAAATTAAATATTGCAAAAATCACATCCAAAAGATTAACTGGATTATTCAGTTAAAGGAACACAGAAGTCAGTCCAGTAACGCCTCAGATAAACTTAAACATTCATATTTAATTATTCCCAGCAATCATTTCGTCCACAATGGTCATATTTCACTTGTAAATGAATAAAAACTATTGAGATATAGACGTCTGGGTCAGCGCCATTGGAACATACCCTGCCCTCTATCAGTCAAAAGCATTCAGTTTCACTGCTGACGTCACAGTGGCACCAGGACCATACATCGCACCAAGCATGCATGCCTATATCTCAGTGACCCCAGCACCCAGAACTTAGGTCACTGGCTTTGTTTATATACATCATGTCGGATTCATCAGAGATTGAGGAGCTTTCAGAGGCTGAATCTTTGGAAAACTTGTTGGCCAATTCCATTACATTTGAAGGGTTTTCTAACACACCAAGGCGGGAGGACTATCCTGATTTATGGGAACAAGAATGGGGGGAAGATGGGGATGGGGAGGGAAGCAGTGAGGGAAGCAGCACACAGTCGGAGCAACTTTTGGTTCCAGCTGATGATAGGCTTGGAACAAATGACTGGTGTATATGTACTTGTTGCTCATCAATGCCCACAGCTGTTGAGTGTGTATGCTGTAAAGAATTATCAGCTCTAGAGAACTTCTTTAATGAACAAAATCGTAAGTATACCTTCTTTTATAATTCACATAAGTCTCTTATTCAAACCTCAGATTAAATTATATATCATGTCTGCCTGGGCTTATGTTTATTTACATCTGTTCATCTTTACTTTATGGTCGTTTCATGAGAAAGAGGGGGGGGGGGGGGGTAAGAGAGATAATTTCCTTTATATGTTTTATTATTCAGAAAATCGTTGGTTAAATATCAAGGGAGATGGGGGAGAAAGATAATATAATAGAAAAATGTATTTTCTCATTTATGGGCCAATGCTTGAAAATAAAATTAATGATATCAATAAACAATTCTATGATATTAATGAATTAGGACATCAATCATGTTTCTTATAAGTATGAAGTATTGTAGAAATAATTGGATGTTGACGTAATAGGATATTTATATCATATCATATCATATCATATAGAGAAGTTATATAAGTATGACACATTGTTCAATTTGTGAAATACTTTTATTGATTAATTACTTGATTTAATTTGCCATTCTTTTCTAGTTACCTGCATCATTGACCATCCTTCCTATAGTATTTTTACAAGTCGTGTGGTATTGGAAAATACACTTTGGGTCATCCACCACACAAGAAATGATCCAATAAACTTTGATGATCCAAAGTAGGTATTGGTCTTCTATTAGCACCTGTTACATCTAATATTTTCCTTCTTTGTTATGCAGAAACACGATACCTTATCATATAAAATATGTTTTAAAATCCCAACAAGTAATATGTGTTTAAATCGAATGAATATTTTCTTAACCTTATAATATATTTTAAACCAGAGTAGATCAAATTGATAGCACAAGTTGTTCTTTATACATTTCTGACAGATCACTTCGTTGGGCTGCCTTCAAGCAATTCACAGCGTGGGTATATGGAAGGCTTGGAAAGGGAGTAAGAAAAGTGATTCCAGCATGCGTTGTGACAGATATTAGAAAACGTTATCCAAATCCTCCAGGCATCGACTACATAGGATTTATTGATACAACATTGGATGACTGAATTCAGCTTCAATAATTCTAATGAACAATTACATGATATTGTTTATCATGAACAATAAAAGGCTTAATGTTATATAAGTCTATTTGAATTCGCCTATATGTTTGTACATGCCTATACGATTGGTTGTAGAAAGAATATATATCGCCTATGCAGGTTTGGGCTGAAAGTGAACTAGAATTAAAATTTATGCAACCTAGACTTTTGAGTTGAAACCACCTCTTCTTTGCTTGGTCGGGGATTCCTTGAGATGTTAGGTGGTAATTGTGGGACATGAATACTGCCTAGAGCCTCTGGTGAGGGTCTCTTTTGGCAAAGATCTTCCACCCTATGCAGCATGTCTGTGACGTATTGGTAGTTCTTTTCTTCAAGAATAGGTTTTGCAACCCAACGCTTACGACCCTTTGGGTAGACATATTTATATCTCTTCTCACCAACATTTTCTCCAGATTTTATAGTTGCTTGGGCTCTCCCTGTGTTGTTATTATTGTCCAAGGCAGCCAACATCGTGCGGGCCACCATGCCTATGAAAGCAATAGATTAAACAATTCATTCACTTATAAATATTGACTTTGATAAATTTTGACAATTCCGTTTTCCTTTTTTCATGTATTCAAAATGACTAACTAGTTACATAATCTAATGGTAAATCCACCATGAGCTGATCGATAATAATGAGTGTGACATGCATGGATACTAATTAAAAATGATAAACAACAAATGAAAAACAACATATCTCATATCACAACCTACCTTCATATGTGAAATGCTGTCGTTTGGGACAATACTTTAGGTATAAAGAGTGAGCCACCTCAAGTGCTCCAGTGTGACAAAATTCAGTCAGTTGACCCATAGCTTTAAGTAGTTTCGGGTCAAATACAATGTCTTGTAACAACTTGTGTGTTGGCGAACCAGGTTTCATCCATAGCTTGCCCCTTGAATCTTCATCACTTAGTGCCTCGTGTTCACACCGATGATAGACAGTACCAGTGTCCCATTCATGCTGGCCTGTCACATGATGTATTACCGATATCCATCTCTCCCTATAATTAAATAAATACACAAGAATTTCATACTTCATTCCAGTGTAATTTATCATTTACACTCTCACCTGAACAGTGTTTTTCATCTTGTGATGATTTGATCTTAATTTATTTTTCAAGAAAGAAATTGTGCTTAGACATGTTTTTAAATAATAAACGGATATGCAGAGTAATTGGGTTATGTATACCCAGAATTGATCATGCTTACCTCAGTGACTGCTCACTTCCACCACAAGTTGCCGCACTCCACCACAAGTGATTTGTGATGCACTGAATCCATGGTCGAAGGATGGCATGTTTTTTCGTTTTGGCTCTTTCATTCAGTCGACTGGTGATATTTTTAGCAAAGTGCCATATGTCATACTGATGTGATATACCAGGACGATCTGTAGCCATGTATTTTCCAATCTGTGCATAAATAGTGTACACATGTTGAGATTATGTTTGCTAGAATTATTAATCCTCAGAGAAAAACATAGGGTGTATCTTTATCAGAATAAATAAACCAATACCTGTAAATTCATAATAATAACATTTTATAATCAATACCTGAATATGTCGGTCGGTCGCAAGTGTTGATATTTTTACTGGGGGCACAGCATTGTCTATTTTCTCAAGAGTCCTCTTTAACCCTTCCTTCTCCATGGCCACAGATGAAGATACCTGGAATGTTTAAATGTGGAATCGGATTGTTCATTACCATTAATATTGAGGGAAGGAAGCAATGATATCAAGACATAATAACAAGAATACCCAAAAGTCAGTATTTTTAAAGATTAGAATTATAAAATATAATTACCTCAGTAACCTGTACCACTTCAAACTCAGCAATCTTTGATGTCTCGCTATCCATAAGGGTATACGTCCCATATTTGGCACAATAGCCAGGTGAGTCGCACCGTCCATCTCCTACCAAAACAACCTTTTCTCTCTGGGACAGCTCCTTGATCACGTTGGCTTTTTCCAATTTCCATGCTCCGGCAATAACTGGGAAAAGGATGTCACTTTGATGGTCGAAAAAGGTTTTGGGGCAATGGACAGCTAGCCCAAGAAATGTGGCTATTTGATGGATCCTGGTGTATGTTGCACCAGCAAATAAACAAGCCGCAGACAGGAGAATATTGCCCATGGCATATCTGCCACAGACTGGTTGAGATAACCATTTCTCACTGTGGAAATTGCTGCAATGAAGGTTGACAGTAAGAAGAGAACCTGTGCGAACTGTGTCCTTTTCCAGGACAGGAGCCCCGCACCTTGGGCAGTGCTTTAGCAGTTGATTGAGGGAAGACTCAAAAATTAAGAACTTCGATTCAGAAACTGCTGATGAGGTGGTGACAACATGCTCTACAACTTCAACTTCCACCTCTTGGTCGGATTCACCAGGCTCCCAGTCAGGATCATCCAGATCTGTAGGCTGTTCATCAGAGAATTCCTCATCATGTGGCTCCTGTTCATCATCCATCACTATAGGCTCTTTGTTTACTTGATGAGTATTTCCCTGTTCCATCTCTGTTGAATATTTGTGATCATGGATTATTTTTGAAGGGGAGCCAAAAACATTGAAGATAAACTGGTCTTCTTTTACGGTCTGTGTTTCTGCTTCTGTAGGATTGACTAATCCACACTGGATCCCAATTGATCTGGTTTCCACATGTGTCCATATCCCAACATTGACCATTTTTGGTTTGGCACACTTTTTTTCCTTTGTGGTTTGAGTTTGCACATTCCTTGAATTAGAGTCCAGCGTCCCAGGAACAGACTGTTGAAATAGATACCATTTGAGTTGCAAAGACTATGCAAATTATGTTGTAACTATTTTCAGAAGGTTGTAGATATAGAGGAGAGTGGATATAAGGGGGCGGTGCAGATCAAAAGAGCAGGTAGGTAGGGAAGGGGGAATATAGGAAGGGGGAGAGAGTCCCCCCAGGGAGGGGGGACAGTTATAAGAGAGGGCGGAGAGGGCAAGAAGAGGTGGAGAGAGAATTGAAGTGGGGTCAGGAGGGATAAGGATGTAAGGTATTATTTTAATAAAAAAATAGGGTTTAGTTACACTTTAGTAATACTTATGGTTGTCAATTTTTCTATATAATAATTATATTAGGCGTAAGTGCATATGAATATTGTAATGCATACCTCATCCTCATGGACAGCATCCATTGGAGGAGTATTTTCTGATTCAGAGGGTTCATTGTATGTTTCAAGAACTTCAGCCACCTCCTGCAATATAAGTTTAATCATTCAAAATAATATGTTATATAAATACATCCGATATGGTCAGAAAATAGGGGATTTAACCTCAGTTTATGCATGGAGCAGACCCTATTAACCTAATCGTAATGTATATATGAAATAGAGCCTCATTCATTAAATGTTAGTTACATTATAATTTAAGATCCATATTTGCGATCACTATATTAATAATGATGCAGAATACATAACTCATTAAATATAAATCATTATTTGGTTTTTAAACAAAATTTGGTTTATGTTCGAATTATCTGATTTGAATATGTATCAATACCAATGCATATTAATACAGGGTAATAGGTAATTACACTGTCATTATCACTAATATCATTATCATTGATAAGTAATTACATTATCATTATTACTAATATCATCATCATTAATAGATATTCATCATCATTAATAGATATTATCATTATTACAACCTCACTCAAATTGCCATATATATATGCTATCCCTATTTTCAGCTTCCCAGTTACATTTATAACTCTCACACATCACATTACCTGCTCTTTCCATAAATAAAAACCAGAAAGCTAATAGAGCTGGTTATATCATCATTACATAAACATATAAGTAATTATATGTAATCCAACCAAAAACTTTACATAAATTAATCAATGTCTACAAAATAATTAAGGGCCAAATATGTGATGTGTAATGGGAAAATAAGTCACAAGTCATAAAAAAAGTTTTGAGATACCATCCTATTTTGGAAGGTGAGATCAAACGGATTCCAATGATGGTAAACATTAGGACATCTAATAATTATTTCTTACTTTCCACACAAGAAAAAAATATTTTCTTGGTCGACACTCACTGTCTTTGCGATGTGTGACTCATTTTCCTGTGACGCATCATATTATGTAGGTGGTTATCCTTACCTCTAATCTGCGTTTTTTATTGAGTCTTGCCTCCGTATGCACTCTAGCCTTTGGTTGTGCTGTAGGTGTAGGCCTCACAAATAATGTTGGAACAGCAGTGGGCAACAGCTGCCGTTTTACCTTCTCTCCTCTTTGAACCTATGAATCAAATTTAGATATTACTATCATAAGTTCTTGTCCAATATAAACGCAAGGTAAATAGTGTAATATGTAACTCCCATGATATCTGAGAAATGCATGCTGTAGAAATGAAATTACTCACGTTTTGCCAATACGACTCTTCAAAGCAGTCTGGCTCAAAATGTATTGAGCAGAGCTTGTAGTGTTTGTGAAAATATTGTCTTTCCCTATTCCAATTACCGATCCATTGATCTCGGAGAAGTCCTGATTTGGGGAATTTATGAAAACTTAATTTCTCAGTCAAAAGTTGTTTTCTCTGTGCCCTGCGCAGCTCAAGGCTCTCTGGTTGTGGGCCATGGCAATGAGAGTCCTCCCCCACACAACCCATAGCCATCCCACTAGCCGATTCATTGGGGCCATTACTAATTAGTTTGTTATTACTTGCTCCTACTTCAGACTCACTTTCCACCTTCTCCTTGCGATCACTCCGGTTGTTGCATCCATATGCAGAACACAAAACCATCATTAATGTATGTAGAGAATCAAAATATAGGGAGAAATAAAAGTCCTAGGGTGAAGGTTGAAGGTCGGTAAACAAAGCCAATTGAGTGTATGACTGTGTGACTGGGTCGGTGCTGAGGGGCTCCACAATTAGTGTGGTGCTCCTGTGACGTATCACACAGTGAACTCATGTTTCTGTGGTCCAGAGGGCGTGACATGTCTAGCAGGGCCACAATGGCGCCGACCTAGACGTCTATATCTTGATAGTTTTTATTCATTTAACAGTGAAATATGACCACATTTGACTAAATGATCGCAGGGAATAATTAAATATGAATGGTTACGTTTATATGAGGCATTACTGGACTGACTTCTGTGTTCCTTTAAAGGTGCTGAATCTGGTATTGGAAATTTTGAAAATTGGAAAGTAATCAGCGAATCGATTATCATCGATAACAATGTTATATTCAGATGTGAATGGTGCATGCCAATGTAGGGGTAGACAACAAATAGAGAAAGGTTTTTCATTTCTTTTGAAAGAGACCAAAAGTACATTGCTCTTGTTTACAGCTAAACATCTTTTACCTGTTTCATCCCTATATATTTCTTGCATAGATGAAAATGTCATTTTGAAACTGGATCTGAATATTATACTGCACTTGTTAAGGACGCTAATAAAAGCAGTTGTTGGGGCTCGACTGAAACTGAACATGCATGTACAATTGGAATGTCAGCCCACGGCATTATTGACTTGGGCATCGATTTATGTATAGACTGAGAGATGAGGATACAGGTGTAAGCAGATTGATGCGCTGATTAAGTACTGACGCGTGAAGAAGTTAAATTATGTATGTAGTTAAAATTGTTAAATGTAATTTTTCCTTGCGTAATGACTACTTAAATATCATTTTTGAATTGGAGATGAGACCTATCACTGTTGTGAATTTCTGCCAATAAAATTGTTTAAACAAAATACCAATGTCTGATTATAATCAAATAAATGCGTTAACAGGGTAAGGCTACGTCGGTAGTTGGAAGCCTGTGAAGATCAGAGGCTTTCTCTCGGCCATTGCCATTTTTCGTAGCAAGGGTAATACTAAGGCAAAGGGAGCAATGTGAATTATCTCTGATCAACTGTTCTGGCTGTCTATCCAAACATCCCCGGCTTAGCTGTTTGGTGGTGAGGCGTACGAATATAGTCGAGCAGAATTTAGCAGGACCAGACTTGGCAGTGATCGACGCCTCGAGGATTGCCGCTATTCTCGACTCTCTTCATGTATGTCTCCCCTGAAATATACAGGCACTGGAATCCACAGAAATCTAGTAGTATCTCCAGTCACTTCGGGTAGACTATAGTGGAATCTTCCAGCCCTAAGTAACTGTAGTACCGGTAAATCAAATAAAATCTTTAAATCAAAATTGGACCACTGCCAATCAGGTGTTGCCCTAAAGTAAAGCATGATTAAATCATCTCAAGAAGCTCTTCCACACGGATACTCACAAAAGAAACATTAATTCCACCTCAAGGAGTATGTGCATCACTATGGAGAACTACAGATCTATTACATTCCCATTTGTATCGGCTAACGCCTGATACTTTTATTCCAGAGTCAAATAGAAAGATACACTTTTCTCATTAAAAGCAAAATAACTGATTAAAAGAAATTATATAGTTAATAATAAAGAAAATCGACGTCGACTTAGTTATCGATGTGATATCCTTGTCCGAAACCTCCACGGGTATACATAATAGCAGGATCGTCATTCATAACATTTGAATGCAGACCAAAGAAGAAACATATAGGATATATTCAATATGTATTAGTGTCCGACTCACATAATCATCTAAAGTAGAGAAAGAGGATCCTTTATTTCGTCTCATGTGAAGTTTCCTAATTACATGTTTGACGACAAAATAGGTAGTTTTACTGGCCCATCGCCAATTTGTTCTAATTGTACATTTCAACAAGATTGTTAAATTATAACCATGCCAATCACAGAGTCTGGCAGGAGACGGTTGTTCCATTTGTCATCAGTCTATTACCGGCTACAAGTATCTTTTGCGTAATGGGACAATTCCTTGGTCCATATTGTAAGAACTGGCATCGAATGTTAAATCATTAGACGAGAAACGCCAACGTCCAATGCTTGAGAATAACATGCTCTATCGATTTTGACACTCATCTTGTTCAAAATGCACGTCCGTAATATTATAGGTGTCAACTCGGGATTATATAGAGTCATAAAATCCACAAGTTCTGAAACAATGTAAAATGAATACACAAAGTAGAACTTTACGTAATTATGTTCATGTAGCTGATTAGATGATACTCAGAGTATCCCTTTTCTTATCTACTCAAAGGTGACAAATTCACGAGAAGACTTCCTAGTGTGTATATTGTTTGACTTAGATCTGAAAGAATGGTATTATACCTGTTGCAACTTTTGTTATGTATGAACTTGAACAACTTGATATACGCGGCAAAATAAAAGACAAAAAGAACAACCATAATAACTACAACATTGGTGCTTTATTTTATTGGTTTATCAAATGGGAATGCTTCTCACACAAACATCCTGAGCGTCCCCACCGCCCTCAACCCCAAGAAAAAGCAGAATATGAGTGACCATACGGCCAATTGATGACCTACACTACAAAAACGCTATAATGACCTACTGACCGGGTTTACATTTGTTATACCACGAAAATAGGCCACAGCTGTGAGATTATCGTCGACTGCTGCAAGAGAGACAGCACAAGATTTTACACCAAGACCCATTATGTCACATCATGCATCGCTGCTCCCTGCAACCTGAGTATTATCTCCACCACAGTGGTCAGTGCTGTGCAGGATGGTGCTTCTCTCACCAATCGCCACCATAGGCTTATATTATACAAGTGCCTTCGGCACTTGGATTGTAGGGGCAGTTGTGTTTCCACTTCTTATAGGAATCTGACAATTTACTGGACGTTTTTGGTTTTTTTAATTTGGAGATATTAATTTGATTGCCCAAAATTGCTAAAATCACAGGGTGCCTACGTCGGGGTAGTAAGGTCTTTAAAAAAAAGATTATTATTATTCATCTTTCACAACTTAGTACCTGAGCATTCTAAGCATATATGAACCATAAGCATATGAAGAATATTATGTGGAAAATAATTGACAAAATGGTCAGAAAACTTTACCCTGGCACTATATTCTAACCTTTTTAATTTCAAATACATTTTAAATGGCATGTACCATAACATCTATGCAGGAAAGACAATTCATCCTATAAACTTGTCTTTAATACCAAATGAATCACAAACATGTCAGCATTACAGCAGTGTGCAACATAGTGAATTTGGAGATGAGAGACCGTCTGTCTCTGCCAAATTTTAACAGTGGAGACTGAAAAGATTTTACAGAGACCAAAATAAAGTAATTAAAAATTTAAATGTCTGCGTCAGAAACAGGGTTCCCATGGTCCAGAGCACTTTGAACATTTTATCACTTGGATATTTCATTGGAGACCGTCGGGCCCTGACAAATATATATATATAGGGAGAGAGGGAGGGGAGGGAGGGACAGAGAGAGAGAGAGGGAGAGGAGAAGAGAGAGAGGAGAAGAGAGGGAGGGAGGGAGAGAGAGAGAGAGCGCGGAGGGAGGGAGAGAGAGAGAGAGCGCGGAGGGAGGGAGGGAGGAATGACCGCCCACCTGGGATTACATAAGCCTACGCGAGATCTCAACTGTGCGAGATGGACCCTCGTTTTGGTAGCTGCCTAGCTGGTCCAATGCGTAAATCTGGGTCAATTTATATATATGGGAATAAATGTAATCCTCAGTAGCTTTTTCACCTTCCACTCTCCTTCTCTCCCTCTCTCTCTCTCTCTCTCCTTTCTCTTCTCTCCTATTTCTATCTCCCTCTCTTCCTCCCTTTCCCTTCTCTCTCTATCTTTCTTCTTTCTCCCTCTCTCTCTCTCTCAGAAGTCGCGAAGGCGCTTGTACGTTTACAAAACGTTATATTGCTGACTGACATTACTGACATAATTGAGTGAAATAACCAACCTTGACCCCTGAACCCCTGGTAGTAGGACTACATTGAAGCAGAGAGGCAGAGTTGATAATAAATAAAATTGAGTGAGACAGCTTTGGGAAATTAAGACTTTATTCAATTGATTTGTTTTATAAAATATAAATAGATAAATAGTTATACAAATTGGTGAGTAAATTGTATAAAATTGATGAAAATGATGGGTGGGTGGGAGGCATCTCGCTTCAATGTTTTCGGCGAAAATGGGTTTTTCGCACGGGCCAAGATTCATCAAGTCAATTGCATTAGGCAATGGACTGTCTAATTCTTTCACCAATCGAAAGGGAATTGCATCAACAACTACATGTGTGAGTTTAAAAGAAATCCGAGTCCCAGAGGTGAAGATATTAGTGAAATTAAAAAATAAAATGACTCGAAAATGAGACAAATGTAAAATGGCTGGCTGCTGTGGGACTCGACTTCACAATGTCCAGTTTGGAAGTCTGGCAGCCTAACCAATTGACCATTGAAACTGGCTATAGAGTACACGCATATATAAACACTAGCCATACCCTTTGATTCATAGCATTTAAGGTGCACTTTAATCCCCCATTCTCCTCATGTTGATCGAGGAGAATGGGGAAAATGAATCATCTATGAAGTTTCCTGTGTTAACCGCAGGTGATTTAATGATTCAGATTATCATAAAATTTGATATTGCATCTGCAATCTATTTCTATAGTTTGCAGGACTGTCTAGGTATGTACGCTTCTCTGGACCATTTAATTGGGGAAAAGACCACACAATGTGTCTTAAAATGTTCCCTTTTAGATCATTTAATGTTTATGATGAATCAGTTTGCTGACTCCTTAGGTCCACTCACTTAGAATATTACACTTGTAATATTGCACCGCATGAGAAATTGACCCTCCTTCAACTGACCCTTTAGCAAACGTGTAATTTGTTGTTAGTTTATTGCATGCACTGCTCATAATTCAAATTGAAAGCAGGTTGTCTAGAGATAAACTAATAAGCCAAGTAAAAAGAAATAAAAAAATACTTTTGTTTCCTGTGCTGAGCCATATGGTGAAAAAGAGAATATATTTCTCATTCCCTCTATGCCACAGAGAAGGAAGGGAATTAAAAATAATAAGCCAAGTCAACTAATTGCCATTACATGTCTTTTATATATGTATATAACCATCTGACTAATGAACGCACCTCCCTGCCTATGAATATATATAATTGAGAAGAGTGCGATTCATTTGGTCATTCACTCCATCCTATGAAAAGAGAGAGATGAAAAAAGAAAAACGTCCCGGTGAGCAGCAACATGAAGTATAACTTCACGTTGCGTATAACTGACTTTTACGCAGGGGAATATATTTAACTTTTGCCTCTATCTATTGATTACATGGCTACTGGTGTTACGAGAATGGTGTTATTGGGAATATATTATTACCACACTTTTCCCCAAACAATAATACTTGCTGTTATGAAATATGAGTTATTTTTATCAATACGAAAATAGCTCCTTCGACTTCGCTGAATAGACATTAGCATAGTCCATACAATGGTCCAATGAGGTTGCAACGCATTAAGCAATTCCTTGAATGTTTTGAGCGACTGTTCATTGTTTTTGTGGCCAATAAAAATAGTGTATGGATGGGTGTTTTCACCTGCCCCGGGTACGACATTCATATAGGTGTCCGCCTGGCGTCGCACACAAGGAAACTCGCCAATACCTCCAAGGTTACACGTACTACTGCTACATAGAGCCGAAATATCAAAATGAGTCATGTCTCAGGTACTCAGACATATATATTATGCAATGACAAAGGTCGCGATCACAATCACAATCTCGAAATATGGCAATCTGTTATGTATCCGTCCCATTGATAGATAATATAATTTATTGTTGATTTGGCCATTGCAATCTCTGAAGTCCAGCAACCACCATCTCACGTACGCACAGTATAAAAAACGCCATTCTCCACCGGGATATGAATACTGGGAAATGTATAGCAAATCATATAGGCTGGGAGAATTGGGAGTCCCGGAAGCATACTTCCAATTTGTACATCTGGCTAGGAACAACTTCTTATCACATCTTATTATGATAACCTGCGCCAAGAACTTGAATACAGCGAATAGACAATGGGGTCGTTGCATAACAAATTTCCATCTACCATGTCGTAGACATTTTTTTCTACGACTACGAGGTCTGATGGCGAATCGTAAAAATAAACAACGGTTGCATTGCATAATAATGCATCTTATAATGGAGGATTCCTCGTGGCTTGAAAAATGGCTTTAAAACGCCTAAATGTAACGTGGGGGAACATTGTCCATAAGTGTAATTTAAAATATTAAAAAAAATCTGGCTTTTATTAAAAAATTACGAAACACATTTTGAAGTACAAAAAATAAATAAATGTGCAATGTATCAAATTCATAAAATATCATCTAACATTGAATACTGGTATATATTTGGATTGATACATTTGACCTTTTTCACTATTAAGATATAGCTGGGAGATTGTTATGCAATGGGGGCATAGTATACATGTATATAATATATGTATCGCATTGTATGGAATCTAACCAATTATAAACGTAGAACTATAATTATATAATCATACCCAACTTTAATTTTGTTTTGCCATACGGTTTGCTAATTGGGATTTCCAAATTCTAAATGTTTTTCTAATACATCCCAGTGGATAGAACACATGAAAAAAAGCCATAACATATTGTTCAAATTCTTAGTTTTTCTCTTTATTTGGAATGGTCAGTCTTTTCGGCCTCATGAAAATAGTAATTCAATTCAGTACATGACATTGTTGTTTATCTTATTATCTACACCATCGAAACTTTAAACAAAACACGTAATGTAATCCTGTCGAATCATATATTATATTACCTCATATGAGGGCCACCACATAGACCAACACATTGGGAATATAGAATGAACCTTTTAATACAATCATCCTTCTGAATAACATAGCTTAGGGCATCCCAAGCATAGATTGACCAAGATGCTGGTGCACTATTAATATAAGGGATATAGCTTCATGTACCGTTCTACCCAAGGGTATGCCTCATTTCATTCTCAATGCGGATAATATAGCTATGAATAGCCACCTACATCTAAATTAAAACTTGTTTCAGCAAGAACGCCCATTTTAAGAGTCCTTCCTTCATGGCTAGAGGCGTAGGAAAGTGGCTGCAGTGGGCTTGATGTATTTATAATACGTTTGCTGGACCGTTTCCGCATTATCACTTCTCCTATTGAATTAGACATTATCATATTCAGAAGACTGGTCATCCATCAACATATCTCTCTTTTTAGAAACGATAAAACATATATTTAATAAGGGTGTGGCCTCTAATAAATACAAAACAATGATAAACCATGAATGCAAAAGGCATTTAAGTGATTACATTAACTAAAATAATAGGCCCGCTGATGAAGCATATAAAAGCTAGACAAGTGGGTTTGCTGGAACCTCTGTTTATTATAATGTATGTATGTATCATAGTTATTTCCATTTTTATCACAATTACATTCTGGAAAAAAGGGTTAAAGAGAACTCTATCCATCATAACCTTCTGTGAAGAGACACGTAAGGACTTCCAGGTCACCCAATAATTAATAATGATGTGTAATTAATTAATTAATACACGGCCCAACATAAAGATAACGACAGATACATCTAGGGTAATATGACATAAAACATTAGGAAGTTTAATCCAACAAAAGTCTGCTGTAGCCGTGCATTCGAGTTGCTCATCTCGAGTCCATGGTCTGACTGGTGAGCAGTTAGTGAAACAATCCATTTAAGGCCAGCAACCGCCGGAACGTCGAAGCGACCCTTACCGCTTTCCATATTATGGAACGACGATGGTTGTTGCTTGATTCGGATTGATTCCATAATGGAGTAAGTGAGTGAGTGATGGTTGCTTAATGCCGATTCGAGAATGGGTATAATATATATAATAGATTATACACTTATTCATGGCAGAATATCATAGTGGGCGGGTTAAATGACTATATTATACTTCAGGCTATGCCATATATGTCCCCTTTTGCATAGAAATGCCTTAGGGTCATAGAATCTTTTAAAGAGAAATAGTGGTGAGGGGTGGCCCAGTGGTCTAGGATGCTGGCTTTGGACCCAGAGTGTTGCGGGTTCGAACCCTACCGTATCGGCTGACCTGGTACTATTATTATCTCCCCCCACTTCAGTGCTTACTGGCTGGGTTATCAAAGACCAGGTGTATGTATAGGTGTCTGCAGTACTACGCACATTAAGGTCCATTCCCATTACCATGACCAGCCGGCCGAAACTTGCCGGCTGTAATATTTAACATGGCGTGTTTTGCCGTGCGGCGGCCGTACACCAATCGGCCGTTGTGGCGTGAATGGGCCTTTAGAGATCCATTGTCAGTAGTAGACGAGAGTAGGATAATTCCTTTTCATCGCAAGTGAGAGCACTTACTGGGAAGCTTTCAGTCATACTCTATAAATCGTGATTATATACGGCTTGTTCCGACCAAGGCCATTATCATCTTGATATCCATCAAGTCAGTGCTATTCAACATTTTCAAATTCATCGAGGGTTCCTAACTTTATGAAGATGAAAGAAATCCATATTAAAAATAGCGGCATGTTGATGTTGACCGAAATGAATAATTTGTGAGATGGTTTGTTTTTTACCCAAGATCAAAGAGCTAGTCAAAATCCTGCAATATTCTATCTTGGTGAATTCCGCATGGGTTGGGAATGAAAAGATCTCATTCGTGAGAGAGATAACCTAGTAATATAGCTTTAGGTGTCCTGGAAACATCAAAATCTTTACTCACAGTCTCTACCAGACTACAGGTATATGTATATAAACTGTGATACTGCTGCCGGCCTTGGTGCCTCTCTAGTCCAAACACGTCGTCACTGTGGGCACTTAACTTCAGTTCAAAGGTAATCTAATATAGTTTACCCTTTGTTTAAAGTCATATATGGAAATGCAATAAAGATTTTGGAAGGCGAAACTTGGGCGACGACATATTTTATTTCATAAGGTTGGTATAAAATGTCTGATAAATGAGTATAGAAATGAAATTGTATGTGTTGTTGTATGTGAAAAGGAGGGTAATTTTTTTAAAACATGTCCCTAGGGAAATTATAGTTATACAATAATAATAGATAATTATTGGATACAAGATTTGATATAAAATGAGTTAAATTTGATATAACTGGAGAAAATTAATGAGTTTTGTCGCTAGGCGATGGGAGCTGGCGACCGTTGTGTAGACCTGTATTTGGCGAGGGTTTGATTTGATTTGGTTTGATTAATTATAGAGTTTGGTAAGAAGAAGAAGGGAGAAGGTGAGGATTATGGAGGATTGGTCACCAACGCCCAACACTAGGGGGAGCCACCAATGCCACGGAATGAAATCATTTCAACAATAGGGAGATTTAGCAACCACAACGCACCAACCCAACGCTAACGCATCCACTAACTTTTTGTACATTACTACCACTGTGGGGATATCTCGAGAGGCGCTAGGCCGAGGGCATCTGCAATGCAGGCCTCTCAAGATATCCCCACAACGGTAATAACGTACTAATACTAGTTAGTGGATGCGTTAGTGTTGTGTTAGTGCGCTGTGGTTGCTAAATCTCCCTAATATTAATCAAATTTACCTGCCTGGAAGGCTTAGGGGAAATACTCATGAACCTCGACCATAAAGTTGCTAGTGTCCCATATTGTGACTTGTCAGGGAAATTTTGTTAATAAATACTGCCTCAAAGACCTTTAACTTGAATTAATTGACTGCTCTTTGACCTCGCAGATTACAGTCTTCTTCACCGGTAGAAAAGGCCGCCCCATCCTGTTCTATCTGTAAGAAGACTGAAATCAGATGAGGAGGCCTGATTGTGTTGTTCTCGCACATCATCAATCTTATGAAGTGTCACGGTTGGAACAAGGGTATGAATGTGTTTTTATTGGGAATACACCATTCTATTCATTTTTTAATCCCCCGTAGTACTTTCCACTTATCTACATACCCGAACATCCACCTCTTCACAGAGGGGTTATATAATCAATGGCAAGGTAACCTATCATCTGTGTAATGCCTTAAGAAATGTCAACTTTATATATACTACTACTACTCTTCCCTCCGTAGATGTGTGTACTTGCTCGAATACACACAAGGAAATGGTTTTTTTTGTTTATTATTTAAATTTATTGGATCAAGTTACAAATTCATGCTATTCTCATAGAACCCATCACAAAATTTCTGTCAGAGTTACAATAGTTTCAATATGTTTTTAAGTAATTTAGATAGATATGATATCAGGTTTAAACATATAAACATCAAGTTCGAATAGTTAACTTTGGAAATGCGACCAAACACAACACATAATATACAAGTTTTTGTGTAGATTTTTTCTCCTCGTTGACAATAACAAAAAAAGTTACACGAATACTAAATTCCACATGGAGTCAATAAAATAGTCTTATACAAGCGTTACTATAACAAAACTTCTTAAAGAAGAATTGAGCATGTGTAAAGGAAAATCAATTATCGTTCAATTAACAACAATCAGATATACTAATCGTTGCCATTTTTCAAGTAGCATTTGATGCGTGGCCAGGTCTGAGATCTAATATTTACATGTTGTTGTTACGTAATGTTACGTAATACACTAGCCATTGCTCTTAGTTACCTTGTATTTTATATTAACAGTCGACTATAATATTAAGATTAACAACGATCAAGTCTTCGAGAGAGTCAAGAGTCAAGACTTATCATTGTGTACTGGACCATACCCAAACCCACACACCCAACCTTCAGTTGTGCACCTCATCGTTAATCTAGGTTATAACTAAAACTGACTATAAAAAATGGGTCATCAGAAAATCTACAATCGGCAAATCTACGCATTTATCAAATTCTGTTAATTAGGCTGAATAGATATCAGCTGTATCTTGCTTGTCCTGGGTTGATTTAAGGAATCTACTTGGATAACTGGATTTCGAACCTTATTTTTGTCTGAAATGTGGCGACTTCATCCATTACCACTCATCTAGAACCTGCCTGAATATAACTTATTGTTCATTCTATCAATCATACTTTGCAATCCATATTCACGTATGTCAGCTATATTGCTGACCCACGGTATTGTATTGTGTCCCTGAAGAAGGCCTGGCATTCTGTCCCGGACACCTTTTTCATTGTAAGGTCAGAACCTTCTTCTTTTATGGAGAGGAGTCCGATCCATCATTCATTTCATACCTGGCAATAAATTTGAGGGGATAAGGAAATGCCTCTACCATCTCTTCCAAAAGTTTGAATCCTTTGTTTAACTAGTCAGTCGTCAGTTATGTGGTGTCTGTCTCTGAGAGACCATAATAGATGACTGTATTCAATAGATCCGACCATGCAGAGGTTTTGATCACGTTAGGAGTATGGCACTTTATTATACACGCATTGCTCTGAAAACAACGTATAGATCTAGAGTGATTTACGCATAGTGCGTATTTCACTATTGATTTATGTGGGGTTGTCTTGGCAACTAATCTGGCAACTAATCTTTTTTTTACTAAGATTACCGGAAAAATTCAAATCTATGACTCAAATTTGTTCTATTCTAACGATTGAAAGCATATAATAAATCGTTGGTTTCAGTTGCTTAGAATATTGCACTTGTTGCTACGCAACTCGTACAATATTCACACTCCTTCAACCAACTCGTTAGTTAACCTGTATGTATGTTATACTCTGCCTTTGTCTCTTCTGTTGAGTCACCTGGTTAGTGCAAACCTACATTACACACGTGATCTTTAATAAATGTTTAACTATGAAAAGTGTATTTTATTGGTGAGAAGAAAACAGGGTTAAACTCGCGTTTCTGTCTCCACTTATGGACCCATGAGTATAGTAGAAAGGTTTTGTGATATGGCACTATCTGAATAACAAAACGCTGGAAGCAAAACATTTCTAGGGTAAAGAAGCTTTAGCACTATCTGGGTAGCTATATGTAAGAAAAGAAAAAAATGTAAAAACAATATAAATCAAGATAAGATTATCAATGGTGCGGTAAAAACCAATTTCTGCAACCTTCATGTTATTTTTAAGATTCAAGTCCATAAAAGCGGCATCCTCTGGAAGACCTAAATTGTAGATGCAGAGCAACCGCATTGTAAAAAACAACAGCAATAAAAGGATTTTTGAATTTGAATTTTGAATGGAATTTGTTTTCACTGAAATAGAAAATGTAGACATGCAATAAAGGTCATTTAACAAATGCATTCTCAGCCATCCATGGACAAATCGGACACACTTGTTTTGCACAAACATCAACCATAGAACACACCCATAAATTTCTATTATGTTCTAGGCGTTGTCATGCCAGTTAAGTCATGAAATTAGCCAAATACTTTATACCATTTCAATTCAGTGCGCACCAAAATAACAAGCCAGTGACACCAATATATAGTAGAGTACTGACTGGAATTCCCCACTGAGACGCATAATCATGTGATCTAATAGAATTTACAGCCTGTCAATCTTATCTAATCTTATAGTGTAAGAGAGTATGGCTGTTGTTATATTTGGTATTGGATTGCCATTCAACAATCAAGTAACCAGAACTGCATCCATAGCTAAATTTCAATAATAGTTGCAACATAGTGAATTATGTGGGAGGGAGGATGTGTTGGCTACTGTATCTCAGTGCATTACCTTGCGGTATTAGAGGTCCACTCCACAAATAGAACCTGTTATTGCAGACACAGGATGCAGATGCTTACCCACTCTTGGCCTGTCCTGAACAGGGTGGAAGTTTCTCACAATAAGACCACGAGTAGCCTACAGTCACACACTGCAAATCATCGATGTAGAAATTGTTAATTCTACTCGATTTCTCTTCCACAAAGGATGGGGATTTTTAGAGAGTTCATTGTGAGGGTAATCATTTATTTTAGACATTTTCACAGACGAATGCATCTTTAACATAATTCTTTTCCACTAATTTCTTATCATTACTTGGGAATGTGCTGTTATAGTATTCCTATTCTTATGAACATGACCTGGCAGTTTGGGACCAAAAATATTCTCTTACTGAGAGGAAGAGTACATACATTTCACTATTTCCAATGCCCATATCTATTTATTCTGATTAGCTCCCTCAGTATCTAAAGTTGCAGCGATGGGCCTTTCTACGATAGAAGAGCTTCTGCCATGAACTTTTGATAATAATATGTATTCTTTATTTGCCAAAGAAAACGAAGGCCACATAGGAAATCTACATCTAAGCAAGGTTCAAGTCTTCTATATTTGTAACCTGACAAGTGTATTGTACACTGTAAAAACTTACCGTCAACCACCGGCACAAATAGATTGTACCTCGGAACAGAATGCTGGTGTGCCGTTATATATCGTCACAGATACCACCCCCTCTCTATTTCCCCTCCACCGGCACATCACCGATCTGTACCGGTGCGCTAGCTTGGGTATCCTATTACGTAATAGCTTGAGGGGGGTGGGGTGAGCATGGCTTTCACGTAGCAGCTTGGCCCTATATGCTACCACAGTGTTGGTCCCAGCACTTGTCAAAATGCATATCAAACATGAAGTAAATGATATGGGAATTAAGGTCCAATAAGACCCAACCACTTTTTATGAAGTTAAAAGTAAAAGTAAAAGTAAAATTCAGCAATTAGACATGCGACCCATTCTCCATGTAGACCATATTATGTATAAAAAAACCCTGGAAAATAAAGTTTCAATATATATATAATATTGTCAACTGTATAGCTGTTGAAGGCTATCTAAGTAAGTAGACAAATATTTTCAAAACTCTATATCCGCCTAAAACAAAATTTAAGGTTATATTAAATTATTAATTGTCGTTAAATTTGGTTACCCCGTTTTAAGAACAATTACATTAAGGAGACATGTTTTCTAATGATCCTATGTCTTCTATTATCCTCACTTGAAATGTTCGCACACATATGGGCGGAGCTCCCGAAAATGTCCACTTTCAAAAAAATAAGGTCAACATTTTTTTTTCTTTTAATTTAGCTGTGCCTTCTCATGGTCGTAGCCAATAGTACAAGCTTAAACATACTAAAATTATAAATTTTTCTGAGCTTTTTCTGATTTCCTACAAAGTCTATCCTAAAAGGATCCATTTTTGGCCACAGTGCCTGTTGTGTTCGGGGAGGAAATGAATAAACTTGAATAAAAAAGGAAAATAACATTATAATGTTGTAATTACTCCTCATCCACTTAGACTTAGTCAGGTTTTCTTGTATTTAGTGAAGAAATATATATTTTATATGATATTTCATGTATTTATTCGTTCCTATTTCCTGTTCTTTCAACCACTATTACTCCAATGCCAATTCTATTCCAAAGTTTTCCCTGCTAACTCATATGAAATTAAATATTTCATGTTCTCTGCTTTTTTAACAGATAACTCTCAATTTTCATGAGTTTTCTCCCAGCTTCTACACATTTTTATTATTATCTCATTAAAAAACATGAATTTATTAGACCAAGGAAGAATACTATGCTATCCCAGTCCCCGAACACAACACATGTCATTTTTTATGGAATTTAACTATTATTTCTGCTTTCATACTACATATATCGATTTAACCTGATGAAACTCAGGCCTATATTTATATTTTTTTACTATTTTATAATAAATATGGTATTTTCTGGGTTGTCCCCGAACACAACAGACAGACAAATATTGCAAAAATACCTGTAAATACCTATTATATTGCCATTATCTATGTCTGTATTCATCTGATACCCATAGGGGTGTCTTATTTCGGATTAATTTTGATTCTACTATTCATATTTTCACTTTAATTAACAATTTACTCATGCTCCCTGTCCCCGAACACAACACCCCATTTATAAGGTAAAAGCCAAGCACTAAATGGGAATATAACCAAAGATTTATGTGCAGAATTACAGAGAGAAATGATTAGAATAGTTTACTTTTTCATTCTCATTCAATTTCATCATCTTTTGGTCATAGCATATTTGTACCCGAACACAACACCCCTGTCCCCGAACACAACACCCCTGTCCCCGAACACAACACCCCACCCTGTCCCCGAACACAACACCCCCTTAATTTAAGGGAAATAAAGTAGTCATTTGGAATATTACCAAATATTTATGTTCAGAATTATATACACAATCAAATCGAATACTTTAGTTTTCAATTTTATCATTTTTTTATCATAGCATATTTGTACCCAAACATAACACCCCTGTCCCCGAACACAACACCCCACCCTAGGCCTGTCCCCGAACACAACACCCCCTTAATTTAAGGGAAAGAAATTATTCATTTGGAATATAACCAAATATTTATGTTCAGAATTACATACACAATCAAATCGAATACTTTAATTTTCAATTTTATCATTTTTTCATCATAGCATATTTGTACCCAAACATAACACCCCTGTCCCCAAACACAGCACCCCACCCTGTCCCCGAACACAACACCCCATTTATTTAAGGAAAATTAAGCAGTCACTTGGAATATAACCAATGATTTATGTTCAGAATTACATACACATTTGAATAGCATACTTTAGTTTTACAAATTTATCAATTTTTCGTCATACCATATGTAGGTGATGTGTTTCAGGAAAATGAGTCACAAGCCCCTAATATATATGTATCTAAATATACTCCATATAAGGACCTTTAAAAAGACAGTATATATTACATACATTGTCCTGTAATTTGATACATAGGTCGATGTAATTATAAGAGATACACTCTCCAAAAATCAGAACATTCCAATGAAGTGATCTTGTAAAATAAACACTTTGAGAAATATCATTTTTGTGATTTATGACTCATTTTCCTGGCACACATCATATATGGATCCAAACATAATACCTCCCTCCCCGAACATAACACCCCCTCCCCGAACACAACAACCCCCTTTTCTATGTGAAACTGAGCATTTAATGGCAATATAACCAATAATTTATGTATAAAATTGCATACACAAATGAACTGTATAAGATTTCTTATTCAATTTTATCTTTTTTTCCTAATTGTTTCTATGACCTAAACACAACACCCCCATCCCCGAACACAACACCCCCGTCCCCGAACACAACACCCCAACCCCTCCCCGAACACAACAACCCCCTTGTCTAAGGGAAAATAAGCAGTCAATGGAAATATAACCAATGGGTTATATACAAAATTGCATGCATAAATGAAGGGTTTCGTTGATTTTTTAATAACTTTTCAATTTTGTTACTTTTTGGTCATAATCTCTGTGTCCCCGAACACAACACCCCTGTCCCCGAACACAACACCCCTGTCCCCGAACACAACACATACTCAGAAGGTGGGATTTCTGCTAATATATTCAAAGTCAACACATAAGATGGGTAAATATCAAATAAATGTGCATAACCACAATTGTATTTTCATGAATATTTGAATAAAAATGATCTTTATCACTGTGAGAAGAAATGGTGGCCAAACTCGGAATTGCTCTGTTTCAACTTTATGGAACCCTAAATATGTTCAAAATTAGAGAAAAAATCAAAAATCAAAGTTTTATGTGATATGGGACTATATATATAACAAGAGACCAAAAGCAAAATATTTCCTGGGTAGAACCTTTATTGCGGATTTTATCATTTTATGAATAATCTTCATAAGCTATTTGGAGAGTTGTGAATGAAAAAACAGAAAATAATCAAATAAATGAAACAGAATTAAATTAAAAAATAAACTCAAGAGGAGGTTTTTAAGTATGCTTTGTGAAGAATTAAAGACAAATAACAAATTAATAAGTTTTATATAACTTTTCATTGAAACAAAAAAGAATTTATGCCAGGGACATGCATTTGGAGACATTTTCTAACCTAAAAATATGATTTTTTCGCATAAAAACGATTTTTTAAAAATATTTTACAATATGTCCTTATTATACGCCTAGGAAGGTACAAAATACTGAAAAATTATTAATGTGGGATGAGATCCGAATAAATTATAGAATTAAAATGGGTGATTTTGGCAAAATGGACATTTTCGGGAGCCCCACCCATATGAGTAGTTCTCCCAAAGGACAACCTTTGATTTCAGGGGTCCATTTTTCTTAGAAAAAGTAAGATTCGTTGAATCTCTACAATATTTGGTGTACATATAGCAAGGAATATCAGCATAATGCAGGTGATGTTTGGAGAGGCTGTTTTTTTATAAGCAATTATTAAGTACATGTAATAATGGGTAATAACGTTAATAATACATGTTGCCTGCTTGGCATCTTCAACCCCGTTTACAACACATTGTTGTAGATGCTTTTGCTGCGATTACGATTTTGCCATCTTGCCCCGTCCTCCCGTCCACTGCGCTAAACGTTCTGCTACATGCTTTTAACTGTTGAAGACGTTCTTCAATACATAGCATCTTCAAACCTGTTATGCCAAGGTTATGATTATTCAATAAACATGTCTTTCTCAAAACTCTGGTTGTTTTGTTACCATTGAATTGATCAGGAAATACAATGTTGCTATATTTAGACGTCCAAAGCTTGTATGAGGGGAAAACAGAAAGGTATATAGAAAAAATCACACCTTTTAATGAAAAACGCCAAGGGACCATTCTAAGAAAATTCTTGCATTTCAGGGTTGGAAATCGAAAAAAGATAAGTTAAAAGGATGGACTTGGTGGTATTATTTCCTGAAAGTATATATTTTTCTTTATATAATGATCCTAAAAAGACATAACTTTTAGACTCAGATATCAAGGAATCTAGAGCCCGTTCACCCCTCCCTGTATTATTACTCAGTTATTGCTTATTAACAATCGCTCTAAATATGACTGACCTTGTAACAATAATGGTGATTTCTGAATACACAATAACCTCTGTTTAAGTTTCACCTTAGCTTTTAAACGTGTGAAAATGATGCCACACGCCCATGAGTATGGGGGAGCGAAATGGGGCATTGCCAGGTGTTAAAACCTAAATGTGTGACATAGCTGCTCTACTAGGATAGTGTATTCACATTGTTGTAAATAGTTGTAAATAGTACTGTATAAAGATAGAATTGTTTCAACAAAAATCAAATCGTTTGTGAACCATGCAAATTGTCTCGATTCAACAGAAACAAGAACCATTTTCTTAATAGCATTTCATTATTCATTCTGTTGAATCTTATGAATAAAATATAATTTGCTCCTTTCCGTCCTTTCCTGCATGAGTACGCGTTAAAACCCACAACAAAACAGGAGTCACTTAATTACTTAATTAGTTCAGAGAGCTATAAAAGATATAAAACGGAAAGATATAAACGATCAATTATGTATGGAGGCAAACGAAAGTGGAACGAGTTGAACGGCGAGCTAAAAACAATTGTGGAATATAGGCAATTCAAGGTATTACTAATGGAAAGATATAGACAAGCATATGTGTTAAACGACATTTAAATTGCTTTTAGATTAGCCCCTGTTTTTATCCTGAGCGGTGTGATAGCCAACCTGTACGACCACCGACTATATTTGTATATCCAGTATCAATGTAAGAACGGGTAAATGTTGCCTAAGAAATGGGAATCGGAGCCGATATTGCTGCGTAATTGTTTATTTTGTGAGAGTAATCATATGTAATCAACGCCAGTAGACAATAGTAGACGATAATTGTTTGTTTTTCGAGCAATTTTCTCGCTGAAACATGTAGGCCTATCATCAAGTATTTGTAACATTCTAATGCACATAGCTGCATGGTCAGTTATGCGGTTTTTTTCTTCTCGCCTAAATGAAACATCTGTTAAATGTGTATGGCCAATACAAATATTTAAAAAAAAATAAAATAAACAAATCTATCATATTTGGATATTATATATATGCTCTGACCAGGCTCTATTATTAGTTACATCAGATGCGCCACCTAGCGTATAGGCCTGTGAATGTGACGCCTATAGATTGTTTTGAACCAGCTTTTGAACCAGCTTTTTAAACCTGCAACATGCAGCTTCAAGCCGAATAGCCTCTCTCACAAAAGGTAAGAGTTTAATGTATCATTTTAATGTATCATCAACAATATCAGTTGAGGCTACTAGAGCGATTGCAAGGCCCATTTGTAAAAACCACTGGTTTGTATTTAATCTAGTTTCTTGTTTACGCAATGTTACACAATCCAAAATGGCGGCATCATTAAAGTAAACAGTAAGCTAACCTAAGCCCCGACCTAAGCTAACCTACAAAACAGTAGCATAGAAAATGTTGTGGGCCTTTAGTTATTATTATTAAACACACATGCAGGTGGTACCTAGTCCGCTTCCTTTTATAGCATTTATTGGAATATCATTACAGGAGGTTCTGAGGTATAGGCCCTAGGTTGGGTTAGTCCCTTGGGAGGTCTGCAGGCCGCTGGACAGGCCGACCTGGCTGTAGTAAGGTCGGGGGTGCAGGCCTAGAATGCCCGTGCAGCTGAGGCGGGACCCGGTCGCCACCACACCCGGGTCACCGCACCCGTCACACTGGTCATGCATCCTCCCTAGGCAGGCCCCCTACTCCGCACTGAGTTAGTCCATCATGGTTGCAGGGTATAGGGCCTGCCTAGGTCTCAATTGACTCAATGTATTTATAACATGAAGTCTGTGTGCTGAAATTAAAACCAATCCGAAAAGGGGTGTATTAGTTACTAGTAACCATGATTTCAGTGTCAAAATACGATGCTACGATCTGTAAGACCCAAACTACGATTTGAGGAAATTTAGGACCAAAACATGTTTTAGATGAATAGTTTGTATCCCCTGCCAACTGGCCGCCGACACATCAGATTTCTTGCTACAGGGATACAGGGGTACACCCTAAAGGCTCTAAATGTTTCTGTGGAGGGGGCCTATAGGGGGAGAATCTTGTCTTAGTTATTGCTGCGCTGCCAAATGCTCTATACACTCTGATGTTACCTGATCCGCCTACTAGACTTACATAGTACTGCAATTAATTAATTCAATTAGTAATAATTGGTGTTAATGATAATAGGAATATTGATAATAATGTGGTAAGGTTAACCATTGTTACACAATCATTGCATAATATTGCGTAATATGTTATAACATCATGCTTAAGTGGATAATCTTTATTTCAGTTCGACATTGTTGGCAGTAGCAGCATGAAAGATACACTAGCAAAAACAAGTCCTCATATCAGAAATGGAATCTGATTTCAGTAGTTTAGGGTTGGACCATACCAAGCATCTTGGAGATTGTGAGATGTAAGTGAACGTGCATTGTTTTCTAAAACAAAAATATGAATGAGAACAGCAATATGATAAATTGATTGAAACGTTGATCATGCATTGTATCACAAGAGAAGTGCATCCTTCTGTGTTTGTATGTCATAACACTAGAGTATGTAATTACTCCTGCCAGAGGTTGTATTTTGCAAATGCTTTTTTAAAAATTAACACCTTTCACCTGGCTCTGGATAGTTTTGGATTAAGTGTGACAAATAAATATCGATGGAAATAAAATTACTAAGATTTAAGCTTGAGTTCCTTTATAACGATTGAACCTTTAATGATATATAGATATGCATACAAAGATCTTAATTATTATATTTATTCCAAATTTTGAGGCCACAACTATAATACATGAGGCAATATCCAGTGACAGTAACATAATTTGTTCTCTTTAAACAGCACCTCAATGGCAGGCTTATGAGCCCAAATGCAAGGATGGACAGACTTCAATTGAATACCTTTGAATTCATGGTAAGTGTCAATTACCACACCATTTCTAGCAGCTTCAACACTCTTACCTTATTACCTTATTACCTGTAAAAATGGGGTTGAGCCCCTCCCTGAATCAGTGTTTCAAGTACTCCCCCCCACCCCCTACAAACACACACACTCCCTGTACGTCCCCCTGTATCCCCCTGTACATCCCCCTGTACCCACTCCTGTACCTCCACCTGTATCCCCCCTGTACCTCTTCCAGTATATCCCCCTGTACCTCCTCCTGTATGTCCCTCTGTACCTCCTCCTGTATCCCCCTGTACCCCCTCCTCTACGTCCCCCTGTACCTCCTCCTGTATCCCCCTGTACCTCCTCCTGTATCCTCCTGTACCTCCTCCTGTATCCCCACCTGTATCCCCCCTGTACCCCTTCCAGTAAATCCCCCTGTACCCCCTCCTGTATCCCCCCGTACCTCCTCCTGTACCTCCTCCTGTATCCCCCTGTACCCCTCCTGTACGTCCCCCTGTACCTCCTCCTGTATCACCCCTGTACCTCCTCCTGTATCCTCCTGTACCTCCTGTATCCCCTCCTGTATCCCCCTGTACATCCCTCTGTATCCCCTCCTGTATCATCCCTGTACCTCCTCCTGTATCCCCTCCTGTATCACCCCTGTACGTCCCCCTGTACCTCCTCCTGTATCCCCCGTACCTCCTCCTGTATCCCCTCCTGTATCACCCTGTACCTCCTCCTGTACCTCCTCCTGTATCCCCTCCTGTATCACACCTGTACGTCCCCCGGTACCTCCTCCTGTATCCCCCGTACCTCCTCCTGTATCCCCTCCTGTATCACACCTGTACCTCCTCCTGTATCCCCCTGTACCTCCTCCTGTATCCCCTCCTGTATCCCCCCTGTACGTCCCCCTGTACCTCCTCCTGTAACCCCCCCGTACCTCCTCCTGTATCCCCTCCTGTATCACCCCTGTACCTCCTCCTGTATCCTCCTGTATCCCCTCCTGTATCCCCCCTGTACGTCCCCCTGTACCTCCTCCTGTATCCCCCCGTACCTCCTCCTGTATCCCCTCCTGTATCACCCTGTACCTCCTCCTGTATCCGCCTGTACCTCCTCCTGTATTCCCTCCTGTATCCCCCCTGTACGTCCCCCTGTACCTCCTCCTCTATCCCCCCCCGTACCTCCTCCTATATCACCCCTGTACCTACTCCTGTACGTCCCCCTGTACCTCCTGTACGTCCCCCTGTACCCCCTCCTGTATGTTAAAGTGGATTTCAATGATAGTTTATATTATGACATCTAATAAGTATACTTATACTGGGAAGAATATGTTCACCGACAGCAGTCAGTGAACATACATGGTAGTTCCACTTGTGAATATGTTCATGTCATGTGATTAAACTATTTGGTATTATTTCAGAGACTTCAGCGCAAACAATACTAAGATTGAAGGTTGAAGATGACAGAGGATTGGGTCACGATAAGCCAAGATATCACATCATGTCTCAGCCCACCTGCCATGCTGAAGTTTAATTTAAACACTTTATATATTGCGTGAAATATTAAGAATCTAGGTTAGTTCATTATGCTGAGAATTACAGTTCTAAAATGAGTGAGATTAGTGTGATTAGCATAATGTGTATGCCAGGATTTTAGATTATCCCTGTTAAGTAGTTAATAGTGAATAGCATCGATACATGATGTAATGTTTTTTTCTGAACATATATTTACAATCGTTATATTCCGTCCATTTTGTTAGACACTTGAATTTATGTGGTTTGTAATATTATGCACCTGTTATTTTATATTGAATTGAATTGAATAGAAATATCTTTTATTTGTCAATAATATAGTAACAATTACATTAAAAAGAGAATGACAAATTAGTCGACAGATTTCCGGGATAATCCCAGTTCTTCCAGTCGTTCCCGTATTTTTGGAAGATGAACTAAAGGTAACTAAGAGGCAAAATTGCGTATAAAACATCAATATTAGGTACGAGTATGGTTGATAATCCACGTTAATTAAATACATAATTAAGTGTTAACAGGCAAACGTACTATATTAATGTGACTACATGGTTTGCTATGTTAATCGTATATATAGTACAATACGAGTAATTACATAGTATGGCAACGTAATAATATGATATAATATAACATCATATAATCGAGGTACATCGGTATATGCTTTCGATTTCACTTAGAACAAAGTGATTTTTGGGATATTTTTCTACATAATTTATCGTTTCCGATTTATAATTTTTCATTTCAATCAGTAAGTACAGAGGATCGTTCTCAGATCAGAGCTGGTTATATTTACTTTAACCAGACATTACTACATACAAATACCAAGTATATAATATAATATTAACTTTTCACCATGAGTAGATAAAACTGTTTCACCTGTTTGAGTAGGCACTGTACTTTGTTTCCTTTTTTTAAAGATAAAAACACATAACTACTACAATTAAAATTGTTTCCAACTATTTTCCCTAGCCTTCCCTATGATAAAACTTCTTAAATTTCATGAAGGGGCTGACTGCTTTTATAGTAGTTGTAAAAACTATTTGTTAGGGGAAGAGAGAAAGTTATATTTATGTATGCAACCATGTTACAACTGCCAAGCACCATGTTTGTACCAATGTTCTTGATGATGTTCTCAGGGTGATAAAATAAAAGTTTAAGACAGAAATCAACTGATCCTTTGATATGTTATAGTCCTAGTTAATTATAATATGTGTGATAAATTCCACTAAGACCAGATAATTATGAATGCTATTTTAACCCCCGTCAACCCCCCTCCCCCCTCCCCCCCCCCCCCCCCCCCCCCGCCGACGCCACCCGCCCCTGCATGAAGGTTTCATAAACCGGCACAGTGACGTCATCTACCTGCACCCGGCGGCCGCCCAAAGCTACTGTAGCACCGGCACAGTGCCGCCCGCTACCTGCACACAGCAACGGCACAAGCCTGTGTATTACCTGAACGCACATACCGGAACAATAGGACGGAACAGTGCAGGCATATATGCGTCCGGTACTGTTCCGGTATTGTGCGGATCACCACCGGCCACATCGTTACAGTGTAATGTAAATATAAATGATAAACGTTGAGTATAATTATATTTAATTTGTATTCCTCTACTGGAGTACTTGTAGGAAGTGGATCTAAATGAAGAATAACATTGGCTATGTGGGATAAACTAATTAATAATAACTGCCTATCTATAGGAAATATAATAAGATGAGAAAATATGAAAGTGAATAGCTCCAAGACTGAGGTATAGATAAGAGAATATCGATGGATACAGAAGAGATAGACTGTGAGACATAATAGAATATTTGCGGACTAAGGTACATAAGAGAAGGATTATAATACATAAGGTAATATTGCTGATCTGAGGTACAAGATAATATAGCTGAACTGAGATAGCGTCATAACTAAGCCCTAGGACTTATATCTAAGTGAAGAGGTGCGGTATAACGCAGGTTAACCTAAACCTAAAAACAAATACATGTTATAACAAAGTATCCCAAATTAGTAACGAAGGATAACATTACATGATAAATTACTGAAGATCGCAGATGTATCGCATCATTGTTTTCTATGTGAAAACATCAAATTTACAATTGTGGAGAAACAAGTGTAATATGTTGCGAATATTGCCTTATGTTCTTTCCATTGAGTGATGAGCCAATGTTGCACCTCTCTGTAATCGCCTCCGGATCTCTTCCGGGCTTAAACAATATCGATATTTGATAATAATATGATCGTGACCGTGTAGGATACTTCTGCGAGAATATATTTTGAATATCTTTAGTGAGGCTACTGGGGGAAAGAACTAATCTCCGTATCATAAGGCCTAGGTTGGATAATATGTTTTAACTCTCCCCCGAAATAAATAGGAATATACAGAAAATACTTTGTGATTCAGGTTTATTCTTAAATTCATTGTGTGATGAGATTGAGATCTTTGTTTCCCAACCTGACAATGCAAATGATTCAATGGGACCTTATTAAAACATGAACAGGTACATCGAAGTATTTGCAATATAAATCAGGAAACATGAATAACTTTGAACATGAAATATATTCAACTTCAACAGGAGCTGGAACAACATTGAACATAAACAATAGTTGAAGTTATAACGCAGTAGTATTAACCAATAATCTAACTATACATTATAACATTATTATATCGCTGAAATATCTTCTGCTCTGGACATCCAACGGTAGTCGGAGGAATTACATCGAATTCCGGAGGTATTTCGGAGATACTCGGAGATCCTTGGAGATCCTTAGAGATCCTTCAGAGGCTTCATAGAGGCTCCATTGATACTTCATATGATCGTAACATAATACATGAGGGGCCAATACTACGTAACATATATGACCAATTCCTGGAAGTACAGATCTATAGATTATACGGTTATAGGTGCCAAAGATTGCACTCTACTGAGTTTCAACCTACTTGGGATTTACACCAGCTTGACAGGAGTAGAACTCTTGATCCTGGGTCTAACACGAATAATTTCTACTTGGTTTCCCCATTATGCGCATTCTAAAACAACAAAGCCATTGCTGATCATGTGGTGATTTTGCCTACATTTCCATAACTCATTATGTAGATAAAAAAGTCCCCGCAAGCTCTTACTGCTTGTCTGTATAAAGCATATTTAATAGACCAATATTTGCATCAAATGCAATTTCTCCTGATCCTTAAATTGTACAATAGTTAAGTAAGTTTCATTTTAAAGAACATCACATTTGTTAATTTGTTATTGCCTACTGATGTCATTATGACTATTTTTTGTTTTAAGGAAACAAAGGTTACATTCAGGTGTTCATCCGATTTGATTTGATTAAAAAGCTTTTACCATTTGGAGCAATAATGATGCATATCGTGGGCTATACGCTCATGTATTTCAATATTTTCATTAAATTAATAGTGTGTGGCTTTGACAAGAATTGGTGGATCTATTAATGAATTACATCAATTGACACAATTGGTATGTAACGGTATACATTCTAATAACTATCATCAATGTTTCTCCCATCAGAGTATTTTGGAATTTCGGGTTGAGTAGATGACATTCTCTGTGGCGTGTGGGATGTTCGATGGTGCACAAATTGCACATTTAAAGAATATTTGATGGACCATTTAAAATGAATATATATGTTATATTTTTTCTCTGGAAGAGCAAAGGGAAATGCCAGATTATGTTATGACTAGATGTCGGATGCTCAGAAAAGCAATGAACAATCACTCTATATTACCCACATTTGTTCAGGATGGACTAGAAAAATGTTGTATCATTTCTATGTTCATAACTTTACATTATGCTATCGCAGCAGATTTCTTCAATTGCAATTATGTAACTCCTCTGATATGTTTAGTGTTATATATATATATAAGTGTTTTTATTTCCAATTCATCGTACATTTCATAGAAAAAGGTCATGTCTCAGTCAATGAAACCATTGATTTTCTTAGAGTGCCCGTATGCTTTGATATTATTATTACAACTCTTCTCTTACTAGAATGTGCATAGTCAGGTCTTTACAACATATTTGATCTTTCTGGAATTACACTATATTATGAATCATGGTATATTCATACCAACTCTTAATAACTATGTACAATCATTTATCAATAAAACAAATTTAAAAAGTAGTTTGCTTTTGTTTTTAGCAACTTAAAGGTTCCTTATATATAACAAGGTAAACTACACTCCTTGATGATATTATATAGCAGATTAATCCCACTTTTCATAATGGAGAATGAGCTGTGTTGCGCCACATTAATGATACATGGTAAAAAGTTATTACCAGATTGTTAGCATCTACTAACAAGCTGTCTTCTTGGCTGCACGTATAAAGCAATCTGAGAGACAGCAATCAATCCTGCTATATCCTACATTATGAGACTGGGTGTGTGCCATGCTTCTTGGAAGACGACAATATAGAAGAATTAGCAATCCATGCTCCTTGGAATATTCCCACGAATCCTGAGTATTATTACCTCTCATTACCTACTAAATAGTTGACTATAATTATTATATTGGAATCATTGCTTAATTAACCGAGACAAACGCAAATTGTATATATAAAGTGGTGGCGTTTAAATTATTGCTGGTAAAGGATAGTGAGAATCAATAATAGAGGTGTAATAATTCAGCGCAGAGTTATGAGCAGAGACTCCAGCTTGGCAGTTTTGTGGATATAATAGGGCTATTTCTGGCACTATTTCCTACACATAGATGAGAACTAATTGTGTTGTTGAGAAGCCCTTTCGGTCGTACATGAGTAGTAATACGGGTCGCTTTTGAACGTACTTTAGTACCATATTGGCCGCTATGAGAGCTCCCATAGTGAGCTGGTGGCGCTAGTGGTACTGGTTTTTTGTCATTTCTCTGAATGATTTCTGTATATTGTCTATAATAAACACTAGTGAAGCTTCTCGGACTGTAGTAATAGGATGCAGCCCGGGGGATGGTTTGCATGTGTGTACCTGTTTTCTCCTTTTCTGTAATTTATGTCTTCTTTAACGATATATTATTTCTTTAAAATAAAGTACCGCCTTCAGTACAATGGTACCGCAATAGGTTCTTTTATTAAATAAAAACGTACCTGCAGTACAGAAATATCCCTAGGATCTAATACAACCTTGATAGAAGCATTTGAAACGTCCGAAATAGGTTCGATTCAAGATTCATGACTGCCACCATTTGGGGGAATATTATCCAGAATCCTCCTTGATTTTGACGTCATCAAGGCTGAGCCAATCTTGGCTCCATACCAGCCAATTGAGCTGAGGGCGTGGTTGGGTTAAAGTTTGGATGAGGTTTTCCTCCCTTCAGATCCCTAATAAGCCATTTTCTTTGCTAATACTGAGTGAGAGAGGATATAACTAGACTGGTATGGGTTCGTTTGAACTTAGATGGTTTGAAATGAACCCTGTATAGTCTCGAAAGTTTTTTGTTATTGTGAGCAATAATATAGACGGTTTTAGAATGTTGTCAGTTCCGGTTTGGGCCAGACTTGTTTACTCCTGACAAAACACCTTCTATTTCATAAAATCACGCTTCAAAAAGTGAAATCTGGCCATGAATAGCATGTAGACAATCATATCTAAAGAGGACATGCTTATTTCTGCTATATATCATTGCAAAAACTGCACTAGGAGGAGGAGCATGACCACGGTGCACTCGGCATGCTAGCATTGCAGGCAGGATTCTATCATAAGTGAAGTTATGTCTCCTCCGAAAATGTCTGCCTATATTAAACATCATAATCCATGATTGTAACCCCTCCAGGGCTCTCAATTCTCACCATATTTATGTTCGAACCTAGCTGACATTGATTTTACCTCAAGAAGTAAGGATAAGGCTATCATTGTACTGGAGGCGGTATGTTCTTTTAAATTTGCCTGAATGAATGTATTTTTGTAAAGATTTTCATCCATACCAGCCTCGAATGAGTAATGTAATTGCATAATTTCACTCTGCTGAACAAACATATTTAACAAGTTATGAGTTTATTAAGTTAATCAATCATTTAATGAACTATTTTTCTGTTTAACGTTATAATCAGTTTAAGTTAATGTATATATTGTGCATTTCCAAAGGAAACAAATTCTACGGTCAACTATTTGTGCACAATGGCTAGATTATGAATATCAGATGTACTGTAATCTGAAATGCCTCGAATGTCTGTATTAGAAGAACACAGGAGTGGAAGTAAAATTCAGTTTATTAACAACTAGGAAAGTTGCACGCTCCCTGTTTACAAAGGCGGTTGGATAAACATGAAAGTACAATGCAAGGGAATTAGACATAAGACATCAAACAACATATTGTAATCTAATAATACACAAATGTCTTTTAGTCTTTGCAATTCCGAGCTTGTCTGTCTCCAAGACTTGAAACCCAGAAATCCCAAAGGGTGTAGTAGGTGTAGATCACTCAGATTCAGTCATGGGTGGTCCTCTCTAAATGGGTTCCTCTCAAAACCTATACAGTTGCCTTAAGTGGCAACTTGTCAATCAAACCAAGATAGCCAATAGAATACAACAAATGTCAACCAATAGGATGTCACACTGGCCTTCAGGGATTTACTGCAGAGATGGTAGAAGGTTGTCAATCAAGCAGTCCTTGCATAAGTGCAAAGTTAGTAGTGTTGGCGTGAATTACATCACACAGAGATGGGCATCCAGATATCCTCCCAGATAAGTGTCCACACTCCTCACACCAATCCTCAACCAACACCTCAAAATGTATCACATGAGCTTGCTACTCAGGATGATTGACAGAATGGTACCCAATTCACTAACATTCACGATTTTTTAAAAAAAACAATAGGCCCTATAAGGCCCGACAGCTAGGCGTCCTCCTTGAATGATCCCACATAAGCCATTCACGTGTTTTTAATCATTCTAAAACTAAGTACATGACCAAACATACTTCAACTATTGTTCTACTGATATGGAAGCAAAGAAGATAGTTTCTTAGCATTATAGTTCTTAACTCATTTGATCCCCTACATGTAGCATATATCCATGTGCAATTATGAAATCATATATGGTTCTCGACTAAAACTCCATTTTAGGGACTGGCTGAAGCGGAAATAATTCACAAAAAAGTTAAATTGTTATAACTATATATATGCGTCTATTCCCCAATACCAGTAAACCATGTAGTACATACATACATGTATAATACATATTGCTATAACCAACTAGTAAAAGGCAAGCTGTAGTGCAACGCCATGATCAATATAAAGAAAAATATCAGGAACTGATTAATTTTACTCCAGAGTAAAATGAAAAAAACAACATTATACATACATAGAATCCGACTAGTATAGGTCAGAAGTTTGTTATTTTAGATTGATTAAAAATTGAGAAAAATGTAAGAAGGTACCAGTATATGTTGCATATTGATAATAAAAATAATAATAATATTAATAGAGCTGATAGATAATTTTTCACTGTGAGTAACTACCCGTATAAGGAGTATCGTACTCTTAAGAGTCTCGAATAGCCAGATATTTTAAATATATTCACTGTAACGGCGGTAACTGAGCGGGAGACTTCACGCCAGAGCTCCGTCACCCACCCTTGTGGGAAAACGGGGAACTACGGCCAAAGGGTCTAATGTTTTTCTATGGTTTGTAGCTGTATTACTTCAAGGTAAAAATATGTAATATTGGTGCTGATTTTACTAAGTCATTTACAGCTATTTTAGCTACTCTGTGTAGAGTAGATTATTTTTTCATGTTATATTATATTCACTGCTGTACTGGGAGCATTCTGCCCGTATACCCAAGCCAACAGAACACATGTGAAGCAAGGATTTGAATCTCCTTACTGAGTTGTTTTTCATCCCCAAAGATGGCATTCGTGGTTAGTAATTTCATTATATCATCTGAAACTTGTTGTATTATGTATTATGTATGCTCTGTATTGGTTCATGTAGAGAAATATCGATTTGATGTATGTTTAAAGTTGATATCAACCAAGTATGTGTAGGATATGTGTGACCATGCTGGTTTGTTTACATAAGGAGTGGGACTGCTTAGTGAAGTTATTCTATGTCTTTGCAGTTTCACAGTCGGTCTAATCACCACTGTATGGACACTAGTCGTTGAATAAAGATTTGGAAAGCAATCATGTCTTTGCAGTTTCACAGTCGGTCTAATCACCACTGTATGGACACTAGTCGTTGAATAAAGATTTGGAAAGCAATCAGTGCTTCCTTGCTCTTCGCGGTGCTGTCAAAACCATCCATTGCGATCAAGGGACAAACTTTGTCGGTGCCAACAATGAACTTCAAGATGGCCTAAAATCGCTAGATGCCAATGGTCTAGAGAGGTATTTAGCTGAGAGGCAATGCGAATTCAAGTTCAATGTGCCTCATGCAAGCCATGCAGGTGGCGTTTGGGAGCGCCAAATCAAGTCAATTCGAGCAATACTCCAAGACACGATTGCTATGTGTCCCAACCGTTTGGATGATGGCTCTCTACGCACATTGCTCTATGAGGCTTCATACATCATCAACAGTCGCCCTCTCTCTCCAACCAACTTGACTGACCCAGCATCTGAACCTCCTATCACCCCCAATCATCTACTACATCACAAACAAGATATGATAAGAACTCCACCTGGAACATTTGTGAAGGAAGATTTGTATGGGAGAAAAAGATGGCGCCGTGTCCAATATCTGTTAGAACAGTTTTGGTCAAGATGGAGGAGAGAATACCTCACCACCCTACAAGCCAGGGCTAAATGGCAAAAACCAAGGAGGAATCTGAGGATCGGGGACATAGTCCTTCTGAAGGATCCTGACGCCCCTCGATTAGAATGGCCTATGGGTTTGGTTATCAAGGCAGACCCAGACAAAGATAACCTAGTCAGAAAAGTAACCATACGAGTGGGCACAAGGAAACTTGACAAGGCAGGAAAACCTCAACGCAAACTCTCCGAGCTGGACAGGCCAGTTCAGAAAGTTGTCCTTCTTATAGAGTCTGGTTGAACACGCCAAGGGTGGTTTGCTTTATTGATATTACAAACCCGCCTATGTTTTTGAAATCCCCTAAATTTTAGTAAACAGTTATAAGGATATTTGGTGGGAGTGTAACGGCGGTAACTGAGCGGGAGACTTCACGCCAGAGCTCCGTCACCCACCCTTGTGGGAAAACGGGGAACTACGGCCAAAGGGTCTAATGTTTTTCTATGGTTTGTAGCTGTATTACTTCAAGGTAAAAATATGTAATATTGGTGCTGATTTTACTAAGTCATTTACAGCTATTTTAGCTACTCTGTGTAGAGTAGATTATTTTTTCATGTTATATTATATTCACTGCTGTACTGGGAGCATTCTGCCCGTATACCCAAGCCAACAGAACACATGTGAAGCAAGGATTTGAATCTCCTTACTGAGTTGTTTTTCATCCCCAAAGATGGCATTCGTGGTTAGTAATTTCATTATATCATCTGAAACTTGTTGTATTATGTATTATGTATGCTCTGTATTGGTTCATGTAGAGAAATATCGATTTGATGTATGTTTAAAGTTGATATCAACCAAGTATGTGTAGGATATGTGTGACCATGCTGGTTTGTTTACATAAGGAGTGGGACTGCTTAGTGAAGTTATTCTATGTCTTTGCAGTTTCACAGTCGGTCTAATCACCACTGTATGGACACTAGTCGTTGAATAAAGATTTGGAAAGCAATCAGTAACATTCACAATTATTCTAATAAAAGAACTCTGTGTCTCTTAGGAACATCTAAAAGGACCATAAAGTGGAAATTCAATTCCTGCTTTCCTGCTTTTGCAATTATAAAATAATCATGACAAATGTTGCGTCCCAGAGTCGTCATCTGTACCCTATATGTAATATTGCAGACTTTTCCTTTTTTTTTTCACATATTACACATAGCCAAAACTTACTAAGACACCTTTTTCTATTACAAAACAAATAGATTCATGGCACCGAATATTTCTTCATTACAGAGATCTTTTCACCCATTACAAGGAGTATTTTACTATGACGACTCCCCTATTATCCATGACCTGTGTCATCTGCTGCTATTGCACATCGCACAAATCCCATGACAGTGATCGGATCCCATGACACTGATCGGATTTGTTCTTTTTGCTCTTTTGCTTTCTGTCATGGATAGACTAGCACACCTTGATTATTTATTATTTTTGATACATATCAATATATGTGTAGAAATGAAATTTATCAACTCATAGCCATTAATTTAAAGGCAATACTTTTAAAACAATTCCTAAAATAATGTTTCTTAAAAATAAAGTAAATGTATCATCTAATAACCAACTTAACTTTCGTCTGATTTCTGGTCTATGAGAATAGCCTAAGGGACTTAGTGCTAGTCTGCTAGCTAATAGTCAAACACCACATAGTAGTATATACAAATGAGGGAGTCCCTCAGGCATTTGACATGTCTGTCTTTCTGTCAAAAAGGAATCCATGATAGTACCTCTTCGGTTAGGATATAGGATATCCATAAGTCATGTTGATTATGTGTTGGAATATCTTAGAAAAGGAAATGATATTTGAAAAAGAAAAATGTTGGATACATGGGATATTTACTATGACACATTTTTATTCTGACAGTTTGGGGACAAAACAACAAACACCAGCAATCAGAGTCCTTCACTTGCTTATTATCTGTGTAGTCATATGACACTCTAGCTATTTATAGTCGTGACAGTGGGACTGTTTAGATCCAGGTGATGGAACACACATGTGGTGTGTTTGTGGTAGGAGGGCATGCATGGGCGCTCAGAGACCTGCGATACCTTGGCTCGAAAACTATGGGCAAAGCACCATTTCTTCTTTCCATTGGGTTTCACTTGATGAATGATTTAACACATTTCACCAATATTTCTTCATAAGATAAATGAAGAAATTCCAGGTAAATTTCAGTGATCGGATAAGTAATTTTCCTGCAGTATAAATGACTGTGTCATTATAGCCTATATGGCTTATTCCCATCAACCAATCACAGGCAGTTGGTCGATCAAGAATTAGGGAATAAATTAAGGTTCAGATTCTGGACTTGGTTCAGGCTCAGGTCTAGGACTTGGTGTTACAGCTGGTATGGACGACGTTGTGTATGATGGCACAGACGTTGCAGATGTCGCGTTACCAAATGGGGTTACCATCCTCGTTCCATTCAATGTAGGAGTTGTTGAGCCAGTCTCAGTGACATCAATGCGGGTAATAAAGATAACTGACCCGGCAGTTACCAAATTAAATGCCAACATTCCAACAATGACTAGAATAAAAGTTCTGCGAGAAAGATTACATAGCTTTTTCGGGAGCGGTAGTTCCTCTTCGGGGACACTGGCAGTTCCAGGTACTGAGAGATAAGAAGAGCTGCTTCCATCTGAATTATTGGGACTGTCCACTACCGTAATATAAGATGAGCTTGCTTTTGCATTAACCTCATGGTAGTAGTGTGAATCGCGTTCTTGCGTTCTTGTATTGTATGGTGGAGGCGATGTGGTATCAATAGTAGTTGCATAATTAGAGGTATGATCCGCCGATCTGCCGTACTGGTGTGCACGAAGATTAAGTAATTTCATCCTATCCTGTACTGAGAGATAAGAAGAGCTGATTCCCTCTGAAGTGTTGGGGCTGTCCACTACAGTAATATAAGATGAGCTTGCTTGTGAATTAATCTCATGGTAGTAGTTTGAATTATATTGCGTCCTTGTATTGTATGGTAGAGGTGATATGGTCTCAATAGTGTGTGCGTAAAATGATCCGCCATTTCCACGTGTGTTACAGGTTTGCTTGTCACCCCTAATAATGACAAAATTGCAAAGACTTCCCTATAAGTACAACCGACCAGAACAGGATGCTAGAGGGGGTGAGTGTTTCGCCAATCGGTTTTACCCTTCCGTCTTGGTCAATCTTTTACATTGTGAAAACAGCAGGAAATAGTTATACCAGTATAACTTTCTCCGGTTCCCGTTGAATAAACAACACCAACAAAGGAATAACAGATATCTCAGGGGCTTTTCGATGCACGGTCACGCACGGTCACGCCCTCGTCTCATTCACCACGGTAACTGAAAAGCTTATACAAATTATCTCAAACGGGGCTTATTTCACCGATTAGCTTATTTCATCTCATGAGAAAATCCTTGTATTTTGCCTCAATCACGATCTTTCTTTCTTTCTTCTTCCTTGTATTGGGATATTTATTGTTAAGCTATCCGGAATGCAAAACAGAACGTCGAACATAAATGTAATATAAATTAACAGTGGCCTAATTTAATGGTATGGATAACAAAGAATTTGGACAAAAAAAAGAATTAAGGATTAAAACGGTGTAATGAAGCAATCACTGGTAAGATCCGTGTTACTGATGAGAATGGCAATTATGTCCGATTTAGTCTAGGCTCAGAACCTCAAATCAGATAAGAATGGTATGTCAGTGATTAGACGCCTACTGCGCATCCTAATGGGATTCTAATGGCGTTTTGCGCCTTGGTGCGAGAGGTTTTCCCTCAGCTTGGAGGGACTCTTTTACCTCTGAGCCTAGACCGGATTTATCATTAAAGGAGATTTGCCACAGTTGCTACAGCTAGGGAATGCATTGGAACTGATCTCCGGGACTTGACCCCCACTCGCATTATTATCCAATTGTCTCTTGACCACGCACTGGCGCCACTGCACCCAGTGTACCTGTATGTCCAGCAATAACGCTTGTAGAAAGATTATTTCCTCTTTTGGTTGTATTTCTCGCTCGTAGAGCTTGATTTACTTGTTTAGATAGTTTATTGTGCAAGACTATTCTGCAAGACATTACATCACAAGGGACGTTATTTTCACTGATAGAGATTCTGTTAGAGATAGCAATTAACAAAAGTGTAATACATCAACACAAATTATGCTCATTACCATTACAATTTAAAGAATGAAATACTTAATAAAATAGAAGAAATATACGCGCATTGAATAATAGCGATAATGAAATCCATTCCAGAAAGGCTCATTGAAACGGTTGGTAAAACAAGTCAAATCAAAACCCCTACCCTAGTGCAACGAGCACATTCAAGATTTTACTTACTAACCAAGTATTGTAGCACAAGTTCAAAAATTGTACAACACAAATAGGAGTAGAGAAGAGGACATCAGCTGCGAACAAACAAAGAAAGCGGTGACATTTGAATACTATTTATGGTATTCCCTCTAACCTTTTGCCCCGCCAGTCGGTCGTTGCAATGGTTCGTTTATACATGCAGCTGTTTTGTATAGGCCTAGTACTGTCTCTTTTCTATTGATGGTTTTCCCCCAGACAAGGTTTTTTTTTTATCTGTATGAGTTCCTCTTTTATTCCCGAGAACATGTAATAATAACGATATAATTAAGCTCATAGAAAAATAATAATTATTATAGGGTTTCATTGATAGTCCGGTAGGAGTTCTAAGTAGAGTGCTAAATGCACTAAACAACTTAAACGAGGGAAGACCTACGTTAATTTTCTAACGACACACCGACCCAACTTTAGGCCAAGTTATGCACCTGTGCGTTTATTCCATGATTTGGCCGTGAGAGGGAAGTATTTCCGATCTATACTTCACTCTCACGAGTACCAAACGTACCCGTATCAAAAGTCCCGTTTTCAACTGGAGTTCAACTGGAGTATTTTGAAACGAACAGAACATCTTGCATTGAGAAACGGACCAAAATTGAAAGGAAACGATAGCAACATAGAACAACTGAACATTATTTAAACATTGGTGGGTTTATACATAGTATTTTAAGTCAAGGAGAGTGATTGAATTTTTGGAATTTTAAAACGACATTACTACATAAGGTGAAACTGATGTAGATAGTCATGCAAATGCTTAAGTTAAATAATGAATAATAAACGAAAGAATTATAAGACCGTACCGATTACTATCATTACGATGATTTAATCCATTAATACTCATATATACTGCGCCGGTTTTCTCGGCGGGGTTGGGTGGGGCACTCGGAGAAACAGAGCGCAGCTATTTTCCGGCAATATCCGGAAAATACTTTTTGCAAGTCATTGGGCTATAAAATGGCTTAAAGCTGCATGCATTCTATGCCAATACAAACCTGGGTCAGTTTACTCATGGGACTGAAGTTATCAATATCCTGCTGCTTTTATACACTAATTTAAATCGAATCCCCTCCGAAATATAAAGGAGGATATAAATTTATATGAGCCCCGTTCTGGTGAAAACAACAAATCCTCAAAGTTTTGATCAAATGACGTATACATGTACGTGTTGGAAGAGAATGGAACAAAAAGTAAATAATATTTGGTTTTTGACCGATGTTATAACTGAGAGAGCAGCTTTAATACGTCATGCAGATATTATGGCCACAACTCCATTTATGAATCCATAAACACTCGTATGAATCCTACCTTTATATTCCACGCCAATTGAGTTCTCTGCGAATTAATGGCGCGACAGCCCGACACTGCTGAATATTTAACGCAATCTCTCCCTAGCTTATGTACTTATATACATTATTAACTATCAAAACACCTATCAGTCATGTCTGTTACTCACAGTTTCCTGGGTACTAAGAGCTAGTTGATGATCCCTAGCGAAATAATTCATTGTTGATCCTACAGTCATATTGCAGGTTAATGACCGACACCAGGGTATTTATGGATCTCTAAAAGTCAGTGTATGACTGCTGCCAGTCCCCCAGTAGTTATAAAGAGCTGGTGAGGATGAGGAATAGTTCTTTTGTAGCTCCTTTGGTTCTTCGTTAGAGAAAAGCTGGCCTTTGTGCAAGCACTGTAAACATTTCATGCTGGATCATAACATGATTGGATATTTGGAAAACATTATTCCCAGTAGAACCATATATGGTAAATAACGAGCTGCGTTGAAAATGCTGCAAAGTAGCCTTGATTGCGTTTACATCCTGATGGTTCATTGCAGAAGCCTTGAAGATATTCATTTTCTCAGGAGAGATTATACTTTTGCGATGAATTCGGAATTTGCATAGTTATGGTTCCTTTCGTTCAACTAAACGATTGATTTAGATTTAGACTTTTCTAGCAATTACCTGTGATCTAAGTCCTAGAAGAGGCGATCATATATCATACCTCATCTATCGTTACTACTTATATTATCTTCATAGATTCTTTCCTAAATGGGAAGGATGTTAGTCTTCTACATTCCAGACAACCTGAACGATATACGCCAACAAAATAAATATATAATGATACAACGGTAATGAACGTAATAGGGAGCACATAGAGACCACTTAAATGAAGATTTATCCCACCAATTTCTGTCGTTTACCTTCATAAGGCAATGTTGTGTCAGTATCGTAAGCGATAGTGACATTGCAGGTCTTTGGGCACTAGGCCCTGCATCCCCCCTAGGCTGGCCCTCTATTCCGCAATTAGTTACTCCATAGTACGTAGAAACTGGTTGCGGAGTATAGAGCCTGCCTAGGGAGGATGCAGGCCCTATGGCTAAGGTCTGTGATAGAAGAAGACTCATTATTTGAACTATAGGACTGAAGTTATATCTCTATTCTGCGGCAGTTACAACTATGTTTTTACGATGATTTGAACTTAAATCAGCCGAAAGAAAACAAGTGTGATAATAAGTGAGACACCACCGCAACAATACATTTTGGTGGGCCGCCGTAAAATAGCTCTGGATACGTTGTCATGTTCATGCCTTTCAGCAAAAACAACCAGGGTGGTAAAAAAAGAAGGGGACAGAAAAGTAGAGAAAATCTTGTTCAATGTTAACTGATAATGGGGCTTTAAGATAAATAAGAAAGGGTTACAAATGATGTAGGTAGATATATCTGTGTATATATGTTTGTTCGACGAAGATTGATGAAGGGGTTGTGATCTATACTACATCAAGATCTAATTGTAGTGTCACGATCATGCAGTATTGTTCCTGTAAATATAACAAAGGTATTACATAAGATTATGCAATGACATAACGGTATATCATTAACATTGAATGTATGATCGTATAAGCTATATGCTTATGAATATTCATGAATATTCATGAATATTCATGAATATTCCAAGGTCACGGGGGTTTTCAATAATATATTATATTTTACAATGCAAACCATTCACGATATTTGAATTTCATCTCTGTCTAATCTATATGCACATGGTCGCATTTATCATAGAACTGTGCATGGGGAAACTGGATTAAATCCTAATCTTGTGCTGTTCCTTAGTCTTTAATACAATGCCCTTCTCTAATTCCATTTCATCGCTAATTGGCAAAAACCTTGAATTTCCTTCTAGGCCGATTATGCATACAAATCCGACCGTGAATTAGAGCCCTTCCAACGGCTACACATTGGACAGGTGCGTGATAATGCTGCCAAATCTCACGTTATGCAATGTTACTCGCAAATCGAGTTGCTTTTGATTGATAAAATCGGAAATCTGTGAGCACCGGTGTTTGCGATTCATGAAAGCTTATTATTCCTGGTTATCGGAAAATTTGTCCATTTCTCTAATGATTTTCCAATGACAATTCTCTTGCCGTACAGGAATTAAAGTCTTTGTCTCATTGTGGAAGACCTGTTTTACAAATGTATGCTCCTGACCCGTTTGTCAAACCACCTTCAATGATTTCTAAACTGTCTTGTTTTATTTTGTAATTGATCTTGACGACAGATGACATATATCACAATTGTGAAATTTGGTCAATAAAATTTATGAACAAAAGTAAAAAAAATAGAATGACAAATAAAAATTACTTCAATTCAATTCACTTGTATAGTAGGCTATGTAAGAATTATCATTTTATATAAGAATTACCTTTATCAAAATTACACAGAATAAAATTGTTCATGCATTTTAGTTCAGGGGATGAGGTAGAAATCCAAATTGTTATAAAATCGGACAGGGGAAGGAAGAGGCGTCCATGACGTTCTTCATTCATTTCTTCAGGAAGAAAGTTGCCACTTATTTCTGTTTATTTCTGATTTCTCCGTTAACCTTTTTTGAACTCTGCTTCTAGAAAATGCCATTTCATGTAAAACACAGTTCGCGTCGATGAACAAGCCAAAAGAAGCCATCATTCGCTTTGAAAAAAGCCTTCGTCTTGATTTGAAGATTTACTGAAGCCTGTCAGATCATTGCATCAAGTAATTTGGCAGATGAGGAGTCCTCATTGAGTTGACCTCCTCAGACATTCGTCAAGAGGATAACCAGTTTGACAGAAACTGAAATATGATAATGACTCGAAGCCAGGATAAGCAGAACTAACGACTAATTGGAATAAATAACTGAAGCCCTGATGGCACTATCAATGTACTGCCAACCTTCAGCTCCTGACTGCCCTGATCAAGATTTAGGGAATAGGTTGCTCATAAAACCGGCCTTGAGTTCATTGGGTAATTTACATGAGTCCTTAGGGTAATAGATACAAGTTATCCGGGCAAACCGCCGTCATGGAACATCAGTCAGTCCTTTGAGGCAGAGGTGGGCTTACCGTCCTTAGTGCCACTGAACAGATTCATCTTATGCAATTATTTATATGTCGCGAGTCGAGGTTCAGTTAACGAAGCGCCTTTTGGGAACTTTTACATGTATCATTAGTGTACAGGACCTTTGATATTGGGGCAGTCATTATTGAACCCGAATAGATGACTATAGTTCTAAGGCAGAGCTGGAGATAATAAATGAAAAATGAAAAGTGAATTTATCAGAAAACAAATTGTAGAGTGATATAATTTATAAATAAAGCCCCACGCACACATTCACGAATTCACGGCCGAATTGGGCCCCACGAATTGCCGTACGAATTCGTTTTTGCTATTTCCAGAATCGTGTATGTGTGGGTTATTCCACGAATTTTCGTAGGAATCCACGACAATTCGTACGACAATTCGTGGGTTATTTTGACACGAATTGACACAAATTTAACACGAATTCAGCCACGAATTCAGGCAGTACGAATTCGCAGACCCACGATTTTGAACCCATATTTTCCTACAACAATTCGTGTATGTGTGGGTTATGCCACGAATATTCGTAGCCCCAAATTAAAGGCTACGAAAGTTCGTAGGAATTTCCATCCAGATGGAAAATCCACGAATCCATCCACGAATTCTAATTTGATCATGTAAAAAGATTTAAAAACTATTTTATTTCTATAACAGACTATAACTTTACTAATTTTTGTAGTATCAACAATATTTTTTCACCTTTATAATGCTCACTTCCCCCTCTGCACATGCCAATATAAAATTTTACATTTTCTTTTCAAATAATTTTTACCTTTGATGTGTCACAGGAAAATGAGTCACAAGTCACAAACTATTTTTTTGAGATTCTAGCCGATTCCAATGATGTCATTCAATGATGTCATTCAATGATGTCATTCAAGGGAAGAAAAAAAATCAAAGATAAGGTGTGGGGAAATCTCCTCAGAGAAATGGAGGGGGACAAAAGTTAAAATTAGGTAGAGGAACCTCCCAACATTGGTAATCGATGGTAATAGAGCGACAGAAAATTTGTAAATTAAAAAAAAAAAAATACAAAGGGACGCGGTGAACCTGTGATTAGATTTGTATGGGTCTCGATGGCAGGAAACTGAAAAAAAACTTTTTTTTATAAAAGAAAACAGTTCTGCACTCTAATATGCTTCACTCTAATGTGCTGCATTAACACTGTAATATGCTGCAAAGTTCGGTATTCCAAGGTGCCGCACCGTGCTGCACTCTAATATGCTGCATTAACACTCTAATATGCAGCAGAGTTATGCACTCAAAAGTGCTGTACCATGCTGCACAGCACAATGATGTACTCTAATATGCTGCATAGTTCTGCACTCTAAAGTGCTGCACTCTAATATGCTGCATTAACACTCAAATACGCTGCATAGTTCAACACTCTAGGGTGCTGCACTCTTATAAGCTGCATTAACACTCGTATATGCTGCATAGTTTGCACTCTAATGTGCTGCACTCTAATATACTGCATTAACACTCGTATATGATGCACTCTAAGCACACTAGAGTGCTGCACTCTAATAAGCTGCATTAACACTCTAATAAGCTGCATTAACACTCTTATATGCTGCATAGTTATGCACTCGTATGTGCTGCACTCTAATATGCTGCATTAACACTCTAATACACTGTATAGTTCAGCACTTCAGACTGCTGCACTCTAATAAGTTGCATTAACACTCTAATATGCTGCATAGTTATGTACTCTAATGTGCTTCACTCTAATATGCTGCATTAACACTCTAATACTTTGCATATTTCAGCACTCTAGAGTGCTGCACTCTAATAAACTGCATTAATTAACACTCTAAGATGCTGCATAGTTATGCACTCTCACATGCTCCATTCAAATGTGCTGCATTAACACGTTGATAAGCTTTGTAGTTCTGTACTGTAAAGTGATCACCATGCTGCGCAGCACAGTTCTGCACTCTAATATGCTGCATTAACACTCTAATATTCTGCATAGTTTGGCACTCTAAAGTGCTGCATTAACACTCTGTCATAATACGCTACATTTACACCCTAATGTGCTGCATTAACACTCTAATATGCTGCATAGTTATGCACTCAAATTAATATGCTCCACTCTAATGTGCTGTATTAACACTCTTATATGCTCTTATAGTTCAGCACTCTAGTGCTGCACTCTAATAGACTGCATTGACACTCTAACATGCTGCATAGTTATGCACTATAAAGTGCTGCACAGTCCTGCACTCTAATCACATCACATGGACAGTTTTGTCACCTCTTTTTTGTTTTCAAAAGAGTCTATTATCCATTAATCATGTGCGGAGGTTAAATTTTAATAGCGCATATGTGATGTGTTTCAGGAAAATGAGTCACAAGTCACAAAAATGGATTTTTTCATATTTGAAAAGATGAGATCAAGCTGATTCCAATGACTGTAAACATTAGGAAAGCAAACAAGTATTTCTAGATTTTAAGTTTAATATTTTTATTTTTGAAAAAAAAGAAAAGAAGTTTGCAAAATTTCTGGGCGGACCATTACTAGTAAAGCAGCTAAATATACTTTTTTTTTGGACAAAATTTTATTCAGGTTAATAGACAGTTACAATCTCACAAAAATGATATTATTAATGTGATTTTCGTCATGCCCTGACTTAGTTCATCAGTTCATAAATAGCAGAGAAAATTCATTTCATGTTCAGCCAGATTAGATTTAAATTATTTAACCTATGTCAAAATTAATAAAATTTCATGAAAAGTTTTAATAAAGAATGAGAATGATGAATGAAGATTCCTGTCTAGTAATGCATATATTATAAGGTCTCTTTAAGTGAGAGTCATTGATATAATGGATCCTGTGAAGAGTTAGACAAGACTATACAATCAAAATTATATTTGGAAATATTTGATCGATCGATGGGGACATATACAGTATTCGTACAATAATTGTACTTATTCACACTTGTTAAGACAAGGAGAGAATCTGAAGCATATATAATTGGATTGAAGATTCTCAGTTTAGTTTAGTCACCTGTTTAGTGACCATCCCCTTTCTATATACTCTATGGGATGACCTTAGAAATGCAAGGATTTATTGATTACAAATTCTTGAAATTTGGCAAATATATTCATACAACTTTAAATGGTACATACTTCAAAGATGAGAACATTCCTATAAAAAGATCTTGGGAATAAAAACAATTAAAAATATGAATATAGGGAGTTGTGACTCATTTTCCTGAAACACATCACACATTTTTAACAGATATTTCTACTAATCCTATTTCTTTTTTAGATGAATAATGTCACTACACACATAAAGAATATGTGACGAAGGTTGAATAAATCTTGATGAAAATCAGATTCAGAAGATAATTATATTCATTTCGTATAGAAAATCGTGGCAAAATTCGTGAATGTGTGGGCTAACTTGCCACGATTTCATATTTTTATGAAATCGGGTCTCAATTCGTGCATGTGTGGGCCAGAAAAATACTCACGATTTCAAATTATTTTGCTTCAAAGTTCGTACGAATTCGTCCACGAAATGTGAATTCGTACGAACTCCAATTCGCGAATGTGTGCGTGGGGTATAATACATAATGAAAGTGCAATACTGTTGTAATGGGGGCTAGCTGGTAGATAGAAAGGGGAGTCCAGTAGAAGGAGAAGTGACTCCAGGGATTGCGAAATGTAGACTTTTTATTCTTGACACATTTGGAACCCCTCACAGGAGAAACTCACATGTTAACTCCTGTGGGGGGGGGGGGGGGGCTCTATATCTGATAGGCCCCTCAGAATACATGAGTCATGGAGGCAATGGCAACTCTAGCTGTATAGCAAATGACATTAGTGTATAATAAATGGTATGCATTATGAAGAGAAATATAATAGATGTGACCTACGGGTATACTATGAGGCTTTGGGTGCATTGCACTATATACGATTCTGTCGTAAACCACTCTTAGAGGCCTCGTAACTCCCTCTTAGCAAAAGTTGCATTGCACTATATACGATTTTACTCTCAGAGTACTCTCAGAGTCCTCGTAAAGTTAAGAATTTATGAGGACCAAAACAGGTGTGGTTAAAGCCCTCTTAGAGGCCTCGTAGCATATTTTAGGACATATTGGTCACACCTGACTGTTGAAAAAGCTGCCTGGACTGGGGTTCGAACCCATGACCCCCACATCCCCCCCACATTTTTCATTTGTAACAATGTATGCCTTAAAGCCCACACACACAGATACGAATTAAAATCTGCCACGAAATTGGGACTCACGATTACTCGTGGATCTAATTATATCCAATTCGTGGTGTGATTTGTGTAAATCGTGGTCCCATTTTGGGCGCACACATACACGATTTCAGACGTTTTTCTGAATTCGTGTCGACTTGGCGCACACTGGCACGAATTTGCATCTAGTAGTTGCCACGAATTCGGTAGTAATGCTTCCCACGATTTTTGAAAACCTCTATATACAAGGTGAAAATAAAATTCTTTAAACAAAAATAAATTACTGAATCGTTTTTTGGCTGTAACTTTTCTTCTAGTGGGAATATTTTCACAAACTAAAAAGCGTTTTGACCCTTATGTCGATACCTGTGACATACAGTGATTCAAAATATTATGGGCATATTTGTTTTATTTATTTCTAATTTAAATCCTCATTTTATGTAGAAATATGTACCATTCATCGGTGCCAAATGTTGTCAAATTGGTGGAATTGATACATCATAATAATTATATTTATGTCCAAATATAGATCTGATATGTAAGTTTAACCATGCGAAAATTAATACATTGTGTTATTGCAAGAGGTATATAGCAAGATATCTGTCCCCATGGAAACCGATTTGTTGTAGAGTTCTTTTATTTATAAGGTGGGAAAACTATCACTATAATATTTGAGAGTCAACATTTACGAAAATGTGTATGTAAATGGTGACTAGATGGAGAATGTATCGTTTGGTGGATGGAGGGGGATTTTCATTATATTTATATTTTATATATGAATAGAATGGATATTAGAAGGTTAAAATCGATTATTTAATTGATGGATATGAATAAAACGTGTTATGTCGATTTATATAGTTTTATTAAGTGAAGGTTATACATCAAGATGTTGGAATCAATTGAAATGAATATATAGAGAGACAATTTTTTTCTTTTATTTATATGTATAAATTGTGCTAAAGTATGTCGGGGGCAAGGTCAGTCGTATTATTTGATTTGAAAAATATTTTATTCAAGTCGAAGACATTTTTATACATAAAGTACAAATGTTCTCAAAATAGCCTGACTTTATACATTTAAAGCAAATAAACAATAATTGTAATCATATATTTAAGTACCATGAGAGACATCAGCTAATGGTTCATTGCATAGTCAAAAGTCAAAAGTCAAAAGATCACAAAGGTAATTAAATAATTAGAAAGAGAGAGACACTGGGTTACCTAAGCATCTGGTGCCAGAGTGTCTGAGACAACAAAGGTTGTCCCAGCCACCCCCAGCCTAAAATAACACCACTGGTCCACACCATGCTGGTACCTGCTGGTAAATAACATAAAGGGGCTTAACTGTAAGTAACAGCTCTAATTTTCACAGGTGTTTCTCTTGTGGTGCAAAAGGTAGAATGGCGGTCGAGTGCCCCTGTTGCGGGGTTCACCCGTCTACCTGGAACATGGTAACAGTGAGGTAATGAGGTGAGAATTATAAGCCCTTTCGGCCTCAGCTATAATCTCCTATATACCTTAAAGGAGGATAATCAGTCCAAAAGGCTCTAAGTCAACTCTTAAATTCAATAGATATTCGATATTCATATAGCATTTCAAAGTAAAATTATAAATAATTCAATTTTTTTATATTGCCAGATGGACCTACGATTTTAGAACAAATCCGAAAATCGTAGAAGCACCTACGATTTGTCGTAGACCTCATTATAGAAGTCTATGATAATTCGCAGCACTCTCTACACATTGACGATTAAGTGTAGAAGCAGTGGCGATTTGATTTGAAATTGCAGAAGATCCTTTTTTCCCCTACGATGAATCGTACATCCAAATCAGCGCTGAAATCATGCATGTGTAGGGTATTTGGCACGATTTGGGACCAACGATCTGATGTATGATCTCAAATGGACAATTTCATATCGTACGACAGATCGTGAACCTCAAATCGGCCGTCAAATCGTGCATATGTATTCGGGCTTTAAGGCCCATTTACATTACAACGGCTGAATGGTGTACGGCTGCCGCACGGCAAAAAACACAACGTGAAAGTATTACAGCCGGCAAATAATGTTGATCCATTGCTGAATTAAAATATTTAAAACAAACAAACAGTGTTTTAATTGCTATCAATATTTTAATATATAGACACCTCAATCTTATCGAGATTTCTTGATTGATCACTGATTGATAATAAATTGTCTACTTGATTGTTATAATACTCACGGTACGTAAACACTTGTATGTGAGTGCTGTACTTTTTTGTCAGAAGCTGACATACTGTATAATAATGTTATGGATATAGGCATAATGATGAGATGAGTAATGGCACTATAAATAGGAATAGAATATGTCTAGTAATCATCAAAGCACCTGCCTAGGGGAGTATATCAAGGGCTATAATGGTTGCATGATTGATCATGTCAATCCGGTGTGGCAGCAGAACGATACAGCTCCATATATTTTATATATACATATATATATATAATATATATATATTGTTGTAGCAGGGGTTGGGAGGCGGTGGACGAGTGATGTATAGGGTACATTCGTCCGCTGCCTGGGGCACTAGGGTTCCACACTGTGAGTGGACGGGGACCTGGGGGGGACTATGAATAGGGGTAGATTTGGGGTTAAGGGCCTATTAAGGGTTTGCAGTAGAGCTCCCCAGAATGACAGAGATAAATAAAGGAAGCAAGATCACCAATAGTACTTTTACGTCATTGTCCAGTTTCTTCGGAGATCGCCGCTATCCAGCCCTGCTGGGCATTCGTCCCAATCAACTCAAGTTAATAATAAGTCCACAGAGAGCCCTGGGTGGTGCGATCCCCATTCCAGAAAGGATACGGCCTCTGCTAGTTCCCCAATTCCCCTCTTTATATCCCTCCTACTGGAGTGGTTTTACTTGACATATATCACATTTTACTGAGACGAACGAGAGACGAACGAAGACGAACGAAGACGAACCATGGCTTTCTCTTTATTCAATCGATCAACTGACACAATAAATGATGGCGACAACAATATATATATATATATATATATATGCTAGACATTGTCTCAATTGTATGACAAGGTGAGTCAGTGAGATTGGTTGCTTTACGCCCTTAATATCCCATTGAAGGTTATATCAAGGGCGGGAGAGCTGAAAGGGAGGCAGTTTATCATCTTACTCAGGAAGAAGGGAGAGAGAGACAGAGAAGCTTATAAAGCAAAATAAAAAATGATCAAACATATTGCTTTCAATTTGGTTAAATTATTGTTATCATATTAATTTATACTACATTAGCATATCATCTGTCATTTAAGGACAACGTATAGTTGTTTATCATTCCTTTGCGTAGAGCAACGAATCCTACCCTTTGTTCTAAAACCTTCTTGAGAGGTCGTCCTTTTTTTTTTATCAAAGGCATTCTTACAAATGTAGATGTATTGAATAGCGGAACTCATCCATAACTCTTACCTTTCAGACACGGGCAATGCGTCATGTAGGAGCTAAAGAACTTGGTAAGAAAACCTTCAAGGTGATGGGCTTCTGAGGTTTTATTTTGTTGCTTTTGCTGTAGAGAAATGATGATCAGAACTTCTGGCTAAGTTAAATCTTTAATTCAAACCAGACAATATGACACTATGGGTCACACATTGTGACGAGGGCACTGGGCATTTTAATGGGTAAAGTTTCGCCGAATCAGATCAAGGCTGAGAGTATGGCACTTTCCCACATAAGTCTATTGCCACTACAGACAGGAGGTGAAAAAAAAGCAATGACACTTTGAATTCTAGCCTCGAAATCCCTTGATTTGGAGATTTCTGATTGGTCCACGAGATGACCACATTTGAGTCTTGGCTCACATTTACTGATTCACTAAGTCCTTTGCAATGCAAGATACGACATGGGGGAGGCCTATGAGTTGAAATCGTATAATGCCCCCCCGTGTCCAGCTTATAGATCGGCCAGCCAGCCCACAGGTTTTGCGGTTTAAACCCCGTGTATACTGAGCCGATAATCTGTAGAGGTGGGAGGAGTAACAGGACACTCAGGCCAGTCGTGATGCACGAAAGGTAAAGATGTCCCTTCCGTCAGCTGACTATCCTCTGAGAAATCGGCTCAGTGTAGAGTGAGTGAGTGAGATTGGTTGCTTTACGCCCTTATCAACACATTTAAGATGGTTATATCAAGGGCGGGAGAGCTGAGAGATCTTATGATCTTACCCAGGAAATAGAGATAGAGAAGAAGGGAGAGAGAGAGAGATAGAGAAAAAGAGACAGAAAGGCAGTGTAGACAGGGTTTATAAATATGCAGTGACTGTACGAATCATCCTGACCGTGAGATAATCGATTGAGTGGACACGGGGAATACGTTGATTTGGGTGTCTATGGGAAACGGTTATAATACACCTATAGAAGAAACTTTCGGGGATATGGGTGGCTGAACGGTCTGAAGCAGTGGGTCGGCTCACTGACATCAGTGACATCAGATATGTTGTGTGTTCAAGCCCGGGCGCTGAGCTGCTGTTTCACCTCCCGCCAGGTACTAGGAAAATATCGCCAGTGTGGTAAACTAGTCTTGATTAAAAAGAAAAAAAGAGGTCTTAGTAAAAAGGAAAAAAGAAACTCATTGCTTGTTTTTGATTAATGCATAAATACGGATTGTTTGCCGGGACAAGGCAGGGCTGATTGATGATGAAATATTTGGCTTTTTATGAGCTGGATATTTACATAGAAGGAAAGAATAAAATTTTTATACGTGAACTATTGTTTGGAATTCTTAATGAGTAATGAGAAATGGGATGTATTGAACTCTGTACTCATAATCACAAGATTCTACATCTATAAGATGAAGGTAATCAATAGAAAGATTTCTTGGAATGTGTGTTAGAACTGAAGAAACATATCACAGCAAGATTCCTGTACACAAAACCAAGAGAGGTTGTGGAGAAAGTTACTTTTTGTGGTTTAATTAATTCATCGAAGGTTTCGAAAATCTGGAAGCAAACACATATAAGAAGTACCACTGTAATGCAACGTTAGATCTATGTCAAGATTGACAGTTTCAAGTTCCAGTTCTAGTTATCTAAGAAGTATTGTATGGACCTATTTCTCTTCTATCTCATTCTGCCTCTACCATAACTTTTTTCCCTTTTCTTAAAAGAAATTCTACTCCTCTTTTATATAAAATCCCCCGAAAGATTGCTGTCAAATTAAGATGCTGTTGAAACGTTACGTAATGAAAATTGTATCTTGCACTCTGTTGATGAGGAAATAAAGGTAGGTCATCAACTTCACAACGATGCTGAAATATTTTGTCCGTACAGTAGTGTCTCTGAAAGTTTCCACCTTTTTTTCAGCTTTGGTTGTTCAAAATGTCCCAAATGTTTCAAATGAGTTGTAAAAGCTTTGGATTTTACCACTATAGAAAGTCCAATCTAGATTAATGAGTAGATTTTACGCCTAATAGCTTAGATATAGTATGATCTTGAGCTTTGGCTTGCAGCTGAGGCCTCAACAAACTTCTGCAAGGAGCCAATATCCAGGCAAAGCTTTCAAACCTCCTTTTCCTCTAAACCAGCTTTTTTCGCAGCTTTCACTGCATCTTCAAGCAGCAGGACTTTGTACTTGTATCTGGCCACGGATGCACCCAGTTACAAGCATCACACACCTTATTATGCATTCAGCCACTCAGCTATTTAACTCTCAAAAGTAATATTTCCTTCCAAGTGTCAGAGCAGACTGGTCTAGGTCAGGGAGGTTAATGACCAGTAAACGTCCTGAAGCAGTAATGAAGGTTATTCATCTTTGCTTTACGTAGTTATAGCACCTGGACTGTTCAAGGCAGTGACTGATGTCCAGTCAATGTCCTGAAGAAGTCCTAGCTTCTGGGGCCCGTTGCTCCGTTTCTCGCTAACTATTTCCCCATTGAAAGTGTATGGGAAAATAGTTAGCGAGAAACGGAGCAACGGGCCCCAGGCTGACCCCATTGGGCAGCTGCGTCGTCAATAGAGTTATATATTATATGAGAGTTGTTTATAGATGCAATTTAGTTCCGGACAGCATCTGCTTTTCGTCTCTAAAAGTTTTGGATGCTTCAAAATGTATCCCCATTAGACGAATTAATCCACTACAGATACATCAATTGTCTCCTATTCTTTCGCCGTTCTCTTTTTTTAAAAGAAAGAATTACTTTAGGCTTACAGCTGAACGTAAAATATGGGTTTCAGCTAAACAAAAACATCTCTTCACACTTGAAATACCTGATTTATATGACTATCAATTTCCCAATCGGTTTCAGCTTCTGCCATGTTTATCATAGCAAGGGTAAAGGGTTATTCATGATAAAGGGCTATTCATGTGGCACGTCTGTAAAGCCTTTGGATTGTTGTTATTTATCTTAATTTCCTTCACTTAGGGTCATCAGGAAAAACTGCTTGTAGAGGATACTTTACCCTGTTTTGATACGATAATTATATCTATGACAATGGAACATCTGCTTCATATGTATGAAAAGTATTAGAATAAAAATGGTATACTAATGATAAGCCTTTGGATTGATTGAATTAATTCCTTATTTATCAATGGGAAAATTGGTTATTCACTCTGATATAGCTTAGTTCGTTCTCCCAATCAGTGCCATTGTCTTATGCACTAACAAAGTGAAACAAACAACTTTGACACATAATACATTTTTTCTATTCACTTACAGACCAAGACATTACAGACCAAGACATTTAAGAATTCAAATGTAAAAACGTATTGTCCTCCCATGGACGTGCTTCATACGGTGCCTATTATAATATCATTGAGTTTGTCTTGGAATAATAATGTATACAGTTTTCAAAATTATCGAGTACTACACATAGTGTTCAAACAACAGTTATCCCATTTAATAGAGGGACGTTAAATTAGTATTATACAGTATTCTTAAGGTATCCATTAGAAAAGCGGTAGTGGCCCAGGAGAAAATATACATGCGAGCTTATGGATCTTTAAACGTGTAGAATGGCCCACGCAGATAGGCTAATTGATGATGGTAATAGTTCCACCATAAACCTCCTTTCTCTCAAAGTTTCTCTGGATTCTGACAGTTCTGAGTGTTTCAAAATGTCTCCCTTGGACGTAATACACATAATGAAATCTGCTGTTAAAATCCAATAAGTGCTTTAATTATTCAAGATTTAATGGTCGATGTGCAGTTGCAAATGCAGGAGACTCACCAAAGTGTCTTGGATATGCATTGTATTTGGCAAAAAAATAGCCTCCTTCAAACTTATTCCTAACAAGAGCCCATCAATTGCGAGCACCTTAGCCATTATTTCTATACATTTTTTTATTATTTTTTTGGGGGGAGGGGGGGGGGGGGGGACTCAGCATAGAAAAGCGGCCACTGCGCAGTAGCCGCTTTTCTATGCATGCGTCATAAAATTGAGTTAAAGCAATTTCTTACTGGTAGATTACTAGGCTGGGGTTCGGTCACTGCGCGGAAACTATTGCTAAAGAGGATCCATAGGTTCGAGACGAGATTAAATAGAGCCTCGGGTAGATAGACATTTATTTCGAAAATTCACTTATTGATCTATGTCTAAGAACGATGGTGTACTTATACGTCACATTAATCCATACATTTTTTTCACTCAAATTATCCAATTCCGAATCGATCGGGCCGAGTGGTTTATTGTTATGGTTCCTTGCTCATCAATATCTTAATATTGCCCCGCCATAAATTACGGTACACTCTTAAGACTAATAATGTTCTCTGAGATTTCTACATAAACTTCGGCGGCAGCCTCACTTAGTACCCAGAAGTCTGCCCTCAGTGAAAGTGAATTCTCGCGGATGGATATTTTCCGTGGGATGTATATATATATACGGGATAAAGCTCCTGCATATTAGTGGACATCCTCCTTAATCTCGACTATTTGTTAAGACCAGATTGCCTGCAGGCACAGCATTATAATCAGAAGATGGATCATGAAGTGGAGAATATACATTAGGATCCCATACTTTAGGACACTTGTATATCAAATACGTCAGGCAAGATACTTATATTCTGGGATTGTGGTTGGAGTGGTACAACTCTGAGTTGATTTCATGCGTCAGAAAGGTAATGGCCCTATTTTCTCATAGTCACTTTCTTTTCAAGGTCCTTTAATATTCTATCTTAGTGAAATTCAGATCAGATAAATATTGACCACACAATTGAAACTTTCACTGTCGGACATTAGCTGGTAAAAGATTTAATGATTTAATGTCGGTTTGAAATATAAAATAAAAGACCTTTTGATAAAGAAACAACATCTCTATGATGGAAGACCTGAACAGTTATCTGCCCTTCTCGATGCATGCAGTAGGACGATAGTCACTGGTATCAGCATAAATAAGACCGGTTAAGGTGACATCTCATTTTGTCTGGAAGCTTACAGCCCATGAAGGTATCATCATCAAGGAGGAAACCGACGCTGGTCTGAATATGACCTAACTTGTTTCAAGGCCTTACTTCCCTGTTGAGCAAGGGTTATATATATCCATCCCATATAACACGACCGCACGCTGTACCTTGATACGTGACATCTCGATCAAATCGCCTCATGCGTATACATAAATATAACCGAATTTGATGTAGGGTTGCTCCACCAGTGTTAAGGTCTTATGATGTCTTAATGTAATAATGTCGGAAACACAAGTGAATGAAGTCCTGGTGATGATCTATCCGACTGGTTTATTCTAGTATGCAGTGCAGACTCTCACTGGGAGATTCAATTCAATTCAATTCAATTCAAGACATTTTTTATTTGCATAAATGATGACTACAAAAAGGAGGCCCAGTTTTGAAACCTAGGTTCCAAGTCTTCCAGTGGGTTCCTGGTGGTTGGTTGTTGCCAAAACTGATTTACAATAAAATACTCTGATATAAATTTCATGGCTATTTAATTTGATATCCAAGGGCTATTTTCTACCTGTCTATGTTTAGCTGTTTTTTTAAGGGTAGGCTTAGTTGATTAATATATAATAACTACCTAACAGTGAGTAGTACTAACTAGAATATGCGGTAAAAGTTAGGGTACAATAACAAAGTGTAATCAAACAATGGTTGGTTGTTGGTATGGTCGGTCCAGACCAATGAGTAGTGTACATACACAACAAAATACATATATCAAAAATATCAGAAATACAATAGCAAAAAGATGAGAATGAAATGAAATGAAATAAAATGTTAGATCCACAGCAGATCATGACATAAATACAGTAACATATAAGGGTTAGGTACAATGGTAGGGGGTGATCTACAATATTTCTATTGTATTTAGGCACGTGTGAACAATATTGCTAAAAGTTTTCCGGTCCTGTACCTGGTGAGCAGCAGTTTTTAGGGAATTCCAATATTTAGCCGATTTATAAGTGAAAGAGTTTAGAATTTTTGCCGATTTTGGCTGTAGTAATTTTAAATTACGTCTACCTTGGGCATGACTTCTAGTTGAAATTTTTCTATTATCCAAATTGGTTTCATCGGTAGCCATGAAGTGGCTTAAGTTAATTATATGTTTTTGTCTCCTCTTGTTTAAGTGTAATAAGTTTAGGTCTAAATGTTCTTCATCCACATTTGTGTATTTTGTTTTTCCAAAAATGATTCGAAGTGCTGAGTTTTGTAAGGACTGGAGCTTACCAAGTAGAGATTTTGGTCCGGAGTCATACAAATAATCACCAAAATCAAAGTGCGGGAGTATGGTCATTTTATATAAGTCTTTTTTGCTCTTCTCTGTCAAACAGTGCCTCACTCTATACAATAGCCTTAATTTTGTACTAACCTTATTTCTAATGATATTTATATGTTTCTTGAAAGAGAGGCCCGTGTCCATGGTTAGGCCCAGATATTTATATTCATCTACTGATTTCAGGATATTTTTCCCCAGTTTTATGGGGTTTTCTTCTTTAATTTTTGAATTTGACATTGAAAAGTGCATAACATTGCTTTTGGAAGTATTTATGGATATTTTGTTTAGTCTACACCATAGGTCAATCCTGTCCAGGTCATGTTGAGATGAGATGAGGGGCGTATTCCCGTTACTTCATATTCCGGACAATAGCTTGAATAAGTAGACTTGCACAGTAGTGGTAATTAGCGAATTTATAGACCTAATAAACAGGTGATAATTAATAATTATATTTAAATATAATGAGTTTATGCAATGTTACGTAATGTATCATAACAACGTATGGTGTAATACCTTACTTGAACGGCAGAAGAAGAAAGTAATCAACTACTTGATTATATTATGAATACAAAGCTCATAACGAAAAGAATACTTATGACTGAGTTAAAAATAACTAAACTCTTCCCCTGCGTGTTCTATCTCCGAATTCCAACCACGCTTTCCAACTATGTAAAATCAATGTTTTCTTGGATCTGAGGTTGGAGCTTTTCACTTCATTTTAAAATCAGGGGTGGTTTCGCGCCTATTCATGCCTGTTAATTGAATCAACAATTGACATTGTCACCCATTATGCCTCTTCTTTCTTTTTACACCAGGTGTAAAATAAGCTTTCAAAGGAGGCATACCCTGGAAAACCTGGGTCCCACTCTGATGTGCATCAATTTCTCCCTCTGGGTATCATGTCTTCAACTGAAACCACGACGCAAGGTGCAATGAATATGCCATTTGCGACTCAAGTTTCTCAATTCAGCCTAAAGTCAAGCCTTAGCCCACCAAAATTCCGCCTTAAAAAAAGAGTGATATGGGAATTGCATATTGTGGAGAACATAAACGATCTGAAACATTCATAAATTTCATTTATAACTTTTATTTTCTCAGATAAAGCAATTTCATATCACATTGGCACCCAATCAACCTAGAACATACACGCAGTATCGATGTATTTAGCCTAGCTGGAATCATGCTGACCATTACAAAGGAATGTGAAACAATTTTACTGTGTAATAGATTAATGTTGATTCATGCCAGACCGACTTTTGACTGGGTTTAACAAGGGAAAATTGCCAATTTATATGTAGTGATAGAAGTCCAAAAGTGCCCTTTAATTCAATTAAAATTCGTTTACCTGTCTGCATATAATATAAGAGGGCCTTATCTGAAGTTGTCATCAGAAGCAACATATATTGTCAGGAATATGTGTGATACCATATACCATATTAGGTATGAATGATACCTCTATATTGCCTCTGAATATTTTAAACCCCGCTCCAAACGAACGATTGTAGATCTCGTTTTGCAGGAAGAAGGAATCATTTCCGGAATTTGGATCTACTTAATCTTAATCAAGGTTAAAGGCACGGAGCAAAATAATGCACCGCATCGTGATCATTCATACTTTATCAAGGAAAGTATTGCAAAGGTTGCCTGGCTTCATAACTCTATGAGTGTACTCTAAAAGTAGTAGGAAACTTCCCCTCCCCTCATAGAACAGGACTCCATATGTAACAACATTGCAAAGAGCCACTATATTATACTTAGACTAAAGACATGACATTGTGTCTGTAATTCTTATCAAAGCCAGACCCTTTAAAGTATACATAAGAAGTTAAGTGCGTTCTGCATGTACAAGAGATGAGAAGATCTATGGTAGTATTAGCAAATAAGGTGAGGACTGCCTACATTTTTTTTTACCCAGGGGTAATAGCCCAAATTTGTATTTATAGTTCATAGGAAACCTATAGCTATTCTGTTCGAAATAGGGTATTAAACCCATAATTATTAATTACTGATATATGCTGGGAGAACATGCTAAAAGTCATTGGTGAGGAGGTGGATAGAATGTGTCCAAAAAGGGAAATGAAAAATGTTAGGGCGAGGAAGTCGTGGGTCACAGGCGATATCATGGAATTAATGAAAGAAAGAGATAGGTTATTTAGGGCGGCAAAAAAATATAACAATCCAAGTTTATTTGAACAAGCAAAGAAATTACGTAGAAGAGTAAATCATATGGCCAGAAATCTAAAAAATAATTTTATAAGAGAAGAAATCGAACAAAACAAAAATGAGCCTAAAAATTTTGGAGAAATCTTAACCCCCTATTAAACAGTAAAGGGAAGAATGAAAAAACCGAAGTATTATTAAAGAAAGACGACCAGAACATTGACCCAGAAAAAGTCGCCGATGAGTTTAACGACTTCTTTGCCACAATTGGTAACAACTTAGCAAAAGAAATATCCCCTCCAACCCAAAATGAGACCAGCCTGTACGAACATGAGACTCCAACGAGAACCCAAACAAGCTTTAAATTCAAACCAACCACTACAAAAGAGTTAATAATACTAATAAAAAGCATGCCTTCATCCAAAAGCTCTGGGTATGATAATTTACCCTCTTGGCTGCTGAAGAAAGTATTAATTATACTAGCACAACAGTTGGTTGAAATAATTAACTTAACATATACACAAAGCTTGATTCCACAAGAATGGAAACGCTCCAAGGTAACTCCCCTCTACAAGGCTGGCCCCATAACAGACCCAAGCAATTATAGGCCGGTCTCCTCTATTCCCTTGCCTGCAAAACTATTAGAGAAAACCATGCATAAACAAATTATGTATTACTTAGAAAACAACAACTTGCTATTCAATGGTCAGTATGGATTCAGACAGGGCAGGTCAACGAAAGATGCTTTAATAAGTTATATTATGGATATATATTCCAATATGAACGAAAATAAAGTATCCAGGGCAGCCTACCTCGACTTCAGAAAAGCTTTCGACACAGTAAATCATTCGAGACTCATAGATAAACTAGAAATTATTGGCATAAGAAATAAAGAATTAGATTGGTTTAAAAATTATTTATCACAACGTTTTCAATCAGTGGAAGTGAATAAAACAAAATCGAAACTAAACCCAATAACCTGCGGAGTGCCACAAGGCACAACATTAGGCCCACTTTTATTCACTGTATACATAAATGACATGCCAAAATTCATACATAATTCAAAAATTCAATTATTTGCTGACGACACCATAATATATTCAACGGGCACTGACGTCCTAGAAGCTACAAACCTGCTTCAACAGGATTTAAGTGCCCTAATATTCTGGTGTAAAAGAAACAAAATATCAATAAACTATGGAAAATCAAAAATTCAAACATTTTTCGGAAGGCAAAATATGAGGTCGAGGTGGGCTGAAGGTGAACAACCCCAAATAGATGAAAACATTTTGAATCTCGGTGGCAGTCCAATGGAAGAAGTAGAGATCTATAAATATTTAGGAGTTGACATTGATAGGAGTCTAAAATTTAAAACATCAGTTAACAAGCTGATAAATACCATGAACTATAAATGTTGGCAAATAACTAAACTTAAAGGGAAAATTCCACAAGATACATTATTACTCATATATAAAGTCATGGTATTACCCTTGATTGACCAAACAGATATTTTTCACGATTCCCACACAACAACAGGGACAAACCGACTCCAAATAATTCAAAACAAAATACTTCGAAGAATCTATGGACTTCCATCGAGAGCAAATGTTAACGATTTACATGTAAAGAAGAATCTACTGACTTTAAGACATAGAAGAAGACTTCACGTTTTGCAGGCAGGCCATGCTCTGGCGAGTAACCCAAGGTATATTGATATAAGGAATTTAAACACTAGAAATTTTGCTACAGGCAGAAAGCCATTAAAACAAATTTTTCCTAAAAACGAGCAACTACGGAAATCGATTCTCCACCGAATTCCCTTTACTTGGAACTCTCTCCAGACCATGGCCCATGGGATACAGGACCCAAAATCATTTAAGGTATTAGCAAAGAAAACCCTGATATGGTCAGACCAATATTTCATAGAATAACACAATGATTATCCATTGACTTGAACATCTTTTTTACGCCTTATTCCGATATATATTACAGATTTGAGGAAACCTTTATATAAGTTCTAGTGCGCCTTTACCAAAATATAAATACTGTAAAAGACATAAAATAATGATATTAGCAGTGGGCCCCTTTCGTCAATGACGACTGGGGTGTTGTACACTGTTAAGATGAAAATGTAAAACAACAGGAAGCGTGCGATCCTCCCTTAAGCCGGAGATATGCCTCCTGAGAGCGATAAGTAGGAAATAAAAGTATCTTAATCTTAATCTTAATTAAGTCGAAACATATAAATGAGCTGCCCAAAAATTGTTTGAAGTGGGATAATGTGATACTGTAACCATCATATTATATATAGCAAAAGGTCAATCTGGAAGAACTGTGTACAATGCAAGACGATTTGAACCAATTTTCTTGTTAAATGAGAATAGAAAGGTCATGGGGCTGTACACCCCGTTCCTTAAAGTGATTGTTAGGATGAAGTTAGAATGATATGTCTTGGTACATTAAAATAGAGATAGATCACAACAAAGTGACCGTATATTTATCATGAGTATTGAAACACATACCATGGCCATTATATTGTGATGGATATCACTGGTTAGCTTATCAACCCATATAATGGAACAAGAGCTTTTTGTCATTGTATTTACAGGATATCTAGAGTGGTTCATAATACATATATATATATAATTATGGCCAATTCTCACGAAATGGACAATTGGCCAAAAAAGGGTTTCTAAGAAAAGATTTTCCCAATGAGCGTTATACTTTAGTAAGTTAGGGTAGACATATGGGGGTTTTATATAATAACCACAGTCTGCTACTAAATTGGATAATTAGTTTTTATCCTACAGCCATTTAAGTGCCGAATCCATTTTGCGTATGCGACATTATTATTCATGGGATCAGTAGTTATTTACTTTTTGTGATATCTTTGCAGAAATTACAAAAAAGGGTTATATGGTACTGAATGGATTTTCCAGACATGCCCTCTTTTCATTCATCCCTATCTTTTAAATAAAGTATCAATAATTTATATTCTTTTTATAACAAACCCAGCAGATATTCAGCCTATGCTCCAAATATGTGTTCTCTCTCTAACTAGAAAGACATTAAGGCGACAGTAATGTGTGACGTAATCACGTTTTTGTTTATATCTAAAATGAAATATTAATTATATATAATAATTCACATTTTTTTGATATTCTTTCTGTAAGGGCGTTCCATGCTTTGGCACACTTGTAGCAGGGGGCATTTTTGAGAGATTCAGTTTTTGGCATGGGCAGTGGTAGGTTATATTTATGTCAGGAGCAGGTGGGTTTTTTGTCTGTGTGGGGCGGGGGGGGGGGGGGAGTGTTTGGGTGCATATCAGGATCGTCTGTACATGAGGCACAATAGATGTTTTGCCATTCTTAGATTCAGTGGTCCGAGACCTAGAGATGGTAGTATTTCTGCTATTGATTCATGTTTTCTAGTCAGTGTAATGATTCTGACTGCTAGTGTTCGGATGTGTTCAAGTTTCTTTGTGCTTGCCTGCATTGCGAAGTTATACATTGCTGAATTATAGTCGAATAGGGGTAGTATTATTGCTTTGTAGATTTTCAGTATTGTTTGTTTGGTGAGCATGTGTCTGATGCATGCTAAATAGAGTTTGTTCTTTATGGCTTGTGTTATTACATTCATTTGTTTCTGTGCATTGAGTTTGTGGTCTAGTGTGGTGCCAAGGTACTTGAAGTGTTCAACTAGGTCTAGCTCAGTGTTATGTAGATGAGTTTGGATGCAGTGGGTGGGGTTGTTTGTTTCAGGGTAAAAGCTATAACTTTTGTTTTCTTCGTGCTGATTGTAAGTTTGTTGGTGTTGCATCATTTTTGTCATCTGATTTGATTTGATTTAAAAATATTTTATTCAGGTCATTGAACATTTCCATACATATAGCACGAATATTCTCAGGAGTAGGACTTTGGTTGTTATTCATTGAATTAGTATCCATTTACTTTTTATATATCTTTGAACTATATAAAAGGGCAGATCTGTATTGTACCATACTTGAAGTTTTCATTTCCATTTCATGAACATAGATTATATCGTCCTTGTGGCCTAGACATTGTTTTTTCCCAATTTGAAACGTTTCCTAATTATATAATACACATTAATTCTTTAGGGATTTTGAAATAAACCATTTTTTATATTGATAGGACAGCCGATCTTGGGAGGTTTTAGGGGTTCTTAACAAAATTAAATTATACTCGGACAACCAGCCTGCAGTTCAGCATTACTTCATGCAGTTGGAATCGAGTTTTATTTAGATTTATTATTTACATTCCTTTTTTTAGAAAGTGATTTAAATTACCTTACATTTTGCTATAGGTACACGGATGAGTTCTAGGGTGAGTAGTGGATGAGTAGATCTCATTTGCACTTTCTAGAATTGGGAAATTTCTTAATGTCTTAATTCACTGGAAAAAGCATTTCCTTCAAGATATAATGTCTAGAACGATCTATCAGGGGGCTTAAACTATTGATATATATATATATTCTTATTGTCAATGTAGGGATACTAGTCTCTTCATAAAGATTTATGAATGGGAATAGAGCTTCAATAATACTTGCCACATAATCACTCATTGCGACATCACTCATCTATGTATTTCCCTTCAATTTATTCACTTCAATTACTTTGGATATTTCATTGCCGAATCTTGTAGGTCAAAGTACTTATTGAATGAAATTATTTCATCATGAACTGGATTTATGAGTATACTATAGTGTCCTAAGGCATATATATATATATATATATATTTCTTCCCGTTTTTAAAGGACATGCCATGAAACTGACAGGCCATAAAACTGACATCTTGGGCCACAAACCTTTTTGTTTAAATCTAAGAATCCTACATATATGCAAATGTATATAGCAGGAATCCTCAAGCTATGACCAATGCATCTATACGATCTATTTGTAACTGAGTTGTTGTTGTTGTTGTAACGTTTTTATTCTTACATTCAGATAGGTATATCTAGATGTTTCCATCAAATTTCGTTTGTATCCTATACATAACTTTCCATATTATACTTTCTACACAACAATAATGAAAAATAAGATATATTATATTATCAATAAAACAGGTATAAATTCTACGTTCTGATAATCAACATATACCAATAGTCAATATACTATATAATAAGAATATATGCTATAAAAGATGTAAAATATAAAATGAGAATATGCTATACTCGTAGTCACACACAACTATGTGATATAACTCAACTGCCTAGTGTATCAGCATATTAATACTTATATATTTATACTGTATAATAAATTATTATTGTGTGTGACTACGAGTATAGCATATTCTCATTTTATATTTTACATCTTTTATAGCATATATTCTTATTATATAGTATATTGACTATTGGTGTGCTTACCTATGTACCAGGTCATAATCTTAAACTATACATGTGTTAGTAATGGGGCATCCCTATATTGTAAGTTCCATAATTTACTGTGGTTTCTTTATGATGTAGTTGATTATTATGAGTTACAGGACAAAGAAAGCAACTAGATTGTGAGCATATTTCGTGAGAATATCATACCATAAAATGTGATTTATAATATCGGTCTAAGTTTATATTCACCGAGCGATGTTTCCACGGACAAGCGTTTTTCCACGGACAAGCGTTTTTCCGTGGTAGCAAGTAGTCGCCATGATTTACCACTCTCTGTAGGCATCAAGTCTTCCACAACATCTCCTATCCACGCGACTCAATGCGCAGCTGGACGGTTACTGATCATGCTGAGTCGACAGTTGCCTTGCCTTTGCGGATATGTATTATTAGCCTTTTCGTCTATGTATCTCATTAATCCAGGTATCTGACAGTACTATTTGCCTACAGAGATTTCTCTCCGAAAATGTTCTGGTGATGTCACTGAGGAAAGTTTTTTTATTACGATTTCAGGCCAAGACATTTACAATGATTCAATACAAAAAACGGGTCTTCATTCTGTAGATGTACTTCTTAGCACTAGCAGCAAGGCAGAACAAGCTCGCAGGTTATCCTTGAAAGGAATACCAGTTGTAATTATACAGAAAGTGCGGACCGAAAACTTGCAAAACGAAAATTATATGTTTGTCTCTCTCTGTCGTCTGAGCAGAAGTGAGCAACCTGTATACATGCGTGTTTGTGGGGTTAAGAATGGTGTAGTGAGGTTATAATTAACCAGGGGTCAGGGCATAATTCTATAGGCTCTATAGGCAGTGGAAAGGATGTCTTAATAGGGAATTCTTTCATTTGTACCATTTAAACAAGATTTCTTCCCATGTGCCATTCCCTGCTTCTAGTGTTATATCTTCTAGTTTATCTCGAGATCCGAATGACTTATTTTATCATCCAAATGATACACATGAGTTGTAGAATGGTCGTTGTTAGTGATGATAGGCTGATACATTTCTATATGAACTCTGTTGTTTTCTGATCCTCTTGCTAGACTTGCATAGTACTGCGATTAATTAATTTAATAAGTAACAATTTGTGTTAATGATAATTTGGAATATTAATAATAATGTGGTTAATCATTGTTACGCAATCATTGTGTAATATTGCGTGATATAATATAACACTAGGTAGAAGGAAAATAGGGTGTCCATACTAATCACTCATTTCTTGGGTTTAAAGACATCTGTACGACATTTCCCACAATTTGAAGTGACAAAGTTCCTAAAAGAATAGACAACATTTTATTATACAGATATGCACGTGTATAGCCCTATATATATATACGCATACATTACAATTTGGAATTTATCTACTCTGGACCCTATCTTTAACGAACAATGTTTTAAAAAGATGTTAAAGTACTGTAACCACTCTTATAACAGTTCTAGATCTCTGTTCTCCCCTAGCATGCTATTCAATACAGAACAGAGTGCCATTGGGTATGATCATAATAGGCGCCTTGCCGCTTAACATTATTTTACCCAACATTTGCCCGTGAGCTTGTGAGAGCTCACTTAACTTCGAATGATAAGGAAGCACGCCATATTCTTCTCCTTCTATCGTCCTCGTTACTGAGGAAACATTGCGAGTTTCACACGAATGTAGAATGTACAGTAGAGTCCTAACCACTTAATAGAAAACGTAGCCTACCAAAGATGAAGTATCACGCACATTGAAGCATGCAGACGATTATCTATAGAGGTACGGTGGCAATGAACTCTGAAGCCGTTACAGACCTGGGGCCCATTTCATAACTAATAGCGGAGCGGACCATAGCGGAGCATAGCGGAACATTTTTTAGCGGATAATTTAGGAGATTTCCGCTAACCCGTTTCATAAGCCACTCCGTTATTATTTTCTCCGCTAAGGTCCGCTACCATCCGTTATGGTCCGTTACCGTCCGTTGCCGTTCGTTATGCTCCGTTATGGGCCACTAAGGCTTCCGCTATGTCCCACTATGCTCCGTTATATGTTCAACACATAATTGTATTGGTATTTCCGCACAAAAATCGTTGGTTATATTCTCAATGACTGTTTCGTTTATACTAGATAAAGGAGATGATATATATGGATATAATAATGTATTATTTGGGATGACGGTGCTTGGCAAGAAATCTATTCTTTTTATTTCAAACACAAGTTAAAAACTAATGAACCTTCATAATGAGGGTTTTAGAACATTATTTAACTGCTATTTATTAAATATTTGATATACATTCATGATATTTGGTACCAGTTGGGTTTCGAGTATGTGATAAATCATGTTTTAATTATTGTATCATATAGCGCATATTTGTATTTAGAAGGGAAACGAATCGGTAATTATTAATAAAGTAAAATGAACATGTTGGTAGAGAAAGCTTGAAGCTTTCTCATAAGGATTAATCTCCCCATATTTAAGCTGCCTTATTCTAAATATAATGAGTTATATAATGTGTATAAATACATTATAATGTGGGCAGAGGGTCAATGAGCTATCACCCTTGCCGCTGCCATTATCATTACCATTACTGAATGGGTATTTGGCTGTAACTTTTCTTCTAGTTAGAATATTTTCACCAAATAAAAGGTGTTATGATCCTTATGTCGAGACCTATCAAGTACAAAATAGTTCAATACATTATGTGCATATTTGTTTTATCTATTTCTAATTTAAATCCTCATTTATGTAGAAATATGTACTATTATTCGTCATGCTATTTTTAGCATTTTTTTCATATTTGAGATCTATTTTCGACCCCCCTGTAAACAAATTCCTAATTATCAGAATCGTTCCAAACTTGGCAGTTTAATGTGCATATATATATTTATATATAAGGTTGATAGAAAATAAAAAATCAACTGATGAATGTAAAAAATATTTTTGGGTACTCAGGGGGTGTCTAGGGGCCCAAATGTTGTCAAATTGGTGGAAATGGCCATATACAATAATTATATGCATATATACACTATATGCATATATACAATATATGCATATATATATGCACATACAATCTATGCATATAAAATGTACGCATATACAATGTATGCATATACTATCTATGTATATGTATACATATGTATATGTATACAATGTATACAATGTATGTGTATACCATATATTTTGTATACATAGATATATATACATGTATGTATACATACATGTATATATACATGTATATGTATATGAACACATATTATGCCTGTGTATGTTATGATGTATGCATATACAACGTATGTATATACAATATATGCATATACAATGTATGCATATACAATCTATGCATATATAATATATTCACATACAATCTATACATATAAAATGTATGCATATACAATGTATGCATATACAATCTATGCATATATACAATATATGCATATTTTATACAATGTATACATAGATATGCATATACAATCTATGCATATAAAATGTACGCATATACAATGTATGCATATACTATCTATGTATATATGTATACTTATATATATGTATACCATGTATGTGTATACAATGTATGTGTATACCATATATTTTGTATACATAGATATATATACATGTATGTATACATATGTATACATATGTATATGTATATGTATATGAACACATATTATGCCTGTGTATGTTATTATGTATGCATATATACAATATATGCATATATGTATGCATATACAATCTATGCATATATAATATATGCACATACAATCTATGCATATAAAATGTATGCATATACAATCTATGCATACAATCTATGCATATTTTATACAAATTTGTTGGCATCCATAGAGGTTCACATGATAAAATTAATTGTGAGTTATCACATCAGAACCTGACAATATCTCAAAATTAATGTTTTAGCATCTTGTGACTTAGCCGAACCATCAACCCTATACCTTGCTACTGTGTACGCATGAATAGGTTGTGACTCATTTTCCTGTGACACATCACATATGGAGTCTCGATGTAATTATTCATAATAGTTGACGTTTTTATAGTGGTTGGATTTGCAAATCAAACATATGCACGATGTGAAATTAATAATGTTGATACAAGTAATGTATCAATAACTATGAGCGATATATGATATAATTGAAGAGCTTTTCGTGATATTTTTTATGAAACTAAAAACTAAATAATTTAGCCACGTTTCTTACAATTTCTACAATGTGGAAAGATAACTAATTCAGACGAAATTTGCAAAACTTTCCCCCATATTTGGTACATGTATAATGTGTTAATTTCCTTTTCACTATGACAAGAATACCCTGGTCGAAATATGTTAAAATAGTATGTCTTTCTCACCTTAAAACATATAATAACTAGCAATGAAGAGCTATAGAAAGGATAACAAGTGTTTATTTGGTATTTATTTCATGTAAAATTGAGACAAAAAAAGTTGCGGAGACCTTTTTGAATTCCGCAAAAAATGCGGAGACTTAGCGGAAAAATAGCGGAATTCCGTTCCGCTATTAGTTATGAAACGGAATAGTGGAATTCCGCTATTTTTGGACTCCGCTCCGCTCCGCTATTAGTTATGAAATGGGCCCCAGATTTGTCGTGACAATATATAAGTTTTGCCTTCCCGAATTACTGCGGGAAGGCAGGAGTTTAATATGAGGTCTAGGCGAATACAAAGGACGCCAAAATACAGTCTGGGAGCAGTTTCTAGAGCATTCCCCCGCCACGGATGGTATACGTTCGTTTGCTAACTCTCATGTTTCATTTCCAGTCATTGCATTGGACAAGTCAGAAGCTAGAAGTTCTTGGAATGAATATAATGTAATATTATATGGCGAACTCATTAGATAATGTATAATTGGCAGCTCAACACTTTTGATAGGTTCTGCTACATAGAGTCACCCACTCTTCTTGTCATTCCAAACTTTCTGAATTCTACATATATGGATGCTCGAGAGATCTGATTTCCCCCCGCAGGGGGTGTATCCAATTTTCTTCGAAGATTATTGGCATCACCTCCTGTTTTGTGGCGAAAACACAGCAATCTGAAACCGAACTCCTCCATATAAAGCCATAGTTAGGATTTCCATATTGCTATGCATCTTTTTCTCTTAAATATATTATTTTATTTAGTATGTTAAATTATCAGCATTTGAAAATGGTAGGGATACAGTCTCTCTAAAGCATTTCATTATCTATTATTTTGAAGGCCTCATTTTGTGTTCTGCTAGTCTAATGTAAGAAGATTTTGGACCTAGGCTAAGCCGATGTTAAAATAATGATACAATCGAAATATCGAAACATCATAATTCTTGTTGTTATTCATGTAAATACAAAAGAGGGTCGGCCAGAGGATGATACCTTGCACCTCTTCCCTCTTCATTCCAACTTTGCCAGGAAGGAAAACCAGAAATTCGATAAGGTCTTCAGGAGTTGTATAATGCCACATGCACTGACACCAATAGAACAGACTCAAGGAGAGTATACTACTTGGCATATAAGAAAAGTCCATGTACTTGGAACAAATACCATCGGGTGGGTGACAATTCTAGTGAATGTTCTCGGAGGGTAATCTCCAGGATGGCAGATGTCTGGTGGGTACTCACACCGAATGTATGGGTGCTTCCACTAAGTCTCCAGTCAGGGAGTGCGGTGCTATAGTGTCCCTGCCCCACCCCTAAACTTATGTCCATTTCGGGGCACTTTCTGTCCCAGACCCACAGTCAATCAGTGAGCTGGGAGCCACATACAGTGGTCATGTGTCAAGAATTTGAAGATGATTGTGTCAATGATACGAGTGATGATGCGAGTGACAATGATCAAGGCCAGATCCGTATCGATACAAGTTAGGAACACGTGGCGTTCATGAAAGGTCGAATTTTGCGTGTCTGCCTGCGTTATAAATTCGCGTTTATGAAGTGCTAACACACCAATTTTTGGTGTGTTAACTTTTGCGTGACAGCTTGTTAACTTTTGCGTGACAGCGTGTTAAATTTTGCGTGACAGCGTGACAGCATAAGTTGTCACGCAGTCATGCAAAAGTTAATCAATGTCATACTCTAAATTAAGATATGTATCACAGACATGATGGCAGAAAGTTGTAAAAACATTTGAAAAAAGGATTTACTGATCAAAAGTTAAACCATAATTATGTGGACAATTAAACACATTTCACTTTTCTTCACCTTCATTGTGTCCAGATCTCCCTTCACCTTCAATGTGTCCATGTAACTCTGACTGCTCCTACATGCACCGTGGCACTTTCACTGTGAGCCCTCACCCCCTAGGTCCCCTGCCCTTCCCTCCATCCACTGAATTCCTGTACTCAGCTTCGCAATTGTGGACATATATATATATATGTATATGTATACTCTTGACAAAAACTCCTCCAAGGACCCCAAAAGGAAGGGCGGGTGAGATGGCTGATGTAGCACACTCCTCAGACACCACCTTCAGCTGACTCATGCTCCATTATAAATATGAAGCTTGCGATAAGAACGAAATAGCTGGCTAAAAATAATTACACCTTAATAGTTATATAGCTTCGTTATTTTTCCTTCGCTAGAATCTTGCAAAAGCGGTGTGCTTGGCAGTGGATACATTTTCACGCCGCAAGGTTGAACTAGATATATATCCTATATTTAAAGAAAACAAAATACAACACAATAAAGTGCCGTCCTGGAAGAATTACATGTTTTCTCTTTTCTAATGGGTGTTCTGTCCCTATCAGTGACAAAAGCAATGATAAACAATGGATTGCCTGTTCTTTCTGGGAGCTATCATTCTGCTAGGTTCATTGCATATAAGTAAATTGAAGTGGTTTTTTATGCAACAAGTAGTTTCAAAATGAACCTCTCATAGAGGCTGCAGGTTTAATTAGAGGCTTTACGGTAGGAGTTTGGGGTCGAAGTTTGGCCGCTTTCGTTTAAAGAATAGTAAAGTAATTTGTAGTAAATTGTACAAACATGTCGCTATGGGTGCGGCAATTAAAACCTCGATAAAATGGAATAGAACCCTTTAAAAACAAAAAGAAAAACCTTGATAAAAGCTGGACCGCCTGGGACCTTTTGAACTGGCACTGAAGGAACCATCTTTGCAGATAGATAGATAGATAAATAGTTGTGATATAACGTGGGGGAAGTTTTCAGATGGAGTTGGACCTCTCTTCATTCTATACTCGTTGATCAAATCGACCAAGGTGGTATCATTTCTAGTATTCACGGGAGTATTATTCTATACATATCTTAACATTTATTCATTAAAATATGACAATACCAGGATCATTCTATTTATGTTATACCTTGCTCGAAATCCCAGACTTGAAATGGACCAATAATATATTCTAAATCGAGTGTTACTACTAATAGAGATAGTGGAATGAGAATTGAAATTGCACCTCTTGGTATAATAAATAGAGAGAATGGAACAAGGTGCTAATAAATATTCTACTATACTATAGTACTACTAGTACCGAGTTCCATGCAATATTTATTATATGCTCCATACATAGAAGGATATTGAAATATAAACCTTTGGTTTTGGTTTTGGATCGTCGTAAAAAGCAAATTCAATTCTTATATCACACTCACTTTATCGCACATTTCTTCTCGTCCCGGGAGCAAATGGCATATCATACACCGACACTTCACTCTATCTTGTATATCCTTGCACTTTCTCCCAGAGTTTGTTGGGATGGACTAATCACCTACAGGTGACATGCACCTAAACATCAACACTGCCAACTTGTCCAAGCAATCTCATACTGATCATACATCAATATAGTCCTATAATTTCGTCTACAAAAGTTAGAATAAATGACTGGTAGATCTGACTAGAGGGACATGAACCCTCGAGGGCAATCTGTTTCTTATGGTTAGTTTTTTGGGGCCACACGTCAATGCTGGGATAGTAAATTGACATTAGTTGATATTATGCACCGGTATCGCACTTGTCCAGGACTTCATCAATCATTTCCACTTCATTCTACAAAGGTCAGATAAGGATACTCTTTTTATCCTCTGAACTCCTTTTTAAACATATCCAAGAATAGTTGGTTTACGAGCTAGTGGGATTCAAACGGGTGGGGCAGTGGTATGATTGGGGGCACAGAATGCTTCCACAGATATATTGCATCCAATCCCATAGCACCCTTGTTCAATATGTACCCTTTGATATAGACCCATGAATTGATACTATTTCGTATGCGCATATATAGGCCTGGTCTTTAAAGTCACTGTAGTAGGGGTGTCTATGCCCATATAATATGCCCCCCCTGCTATAACTTCATCTTCTTCGTCCTTTACCAACGCAATTAAGATCATTTAGGGGCTGAGAATGCGTGAGAAGGACACAGAGGGGAGGGAGGGAAGAGGGAGTGGAGAGACATGAAGGCTGGAGATGGGAGCTATCCATCTTCTCAATCGCTTCCCCAACGTCTTATCACAACGTCGTCCAAAGGCGGCGCTGCATCATATAAAATACCTTGGGATCGATACTCATCGGAAGCATATAGTCACAGAATACATATTTTGGGTTATACTTGAACTTGATATCCTCAGGGGCTACAGAAAACGAACGTTCTATACATACCTTTCATAATCAATATGCCCTTATGACAGCTTGGAATAATCAGAAGTATTTCCAAGTTTTAAAAGGCTGTTTGTAAATATTGACTATTCTATTGCTGAGTATTGCATGGTGACCACAATATTAAATTTTGTAGATTTGTTGTTGACAAGAGCTTTCACCTAGAGCAAATGGTTAGCTTCTCTTTAGTGGTCCGGTATGGAATATCGGTATGTCTGCATTAATCCTTTTTGCTATTCTTTTCGTCAAATTGGTTCCTGGTTGAATAAAGATATTTCTGTTGGGCGCGTTCAATCCATACTTAGATTCAAGCATATTGGTGGAAGCCATAACACTGTCCAAGATATCGAATCTCTCCCCATGTTTCTTCTCTGAATCTGACACCATCAGCACTCCCTCGTCATCTCTTCTGTATCGCATTTACCAAATCATGCTTGGATCACCTCCATTACCAAGTTAAATCTAAGGATGATTGGTAACATGAGAAGAGCTATAAAAATCTACATTTATAATTCGAAAACCCGCTGAAATCCTCACCGGGGGCCCTTTTCTCTCGGCCGATTAGGCTTCAAATTCTTGGATAAACATGATTATTACAGCAGCAGAATACTGATAAATCCAGTCCTATAGGTCATAATAAGAATAAATTGAGTACTATTTTTCCGTCATAATTGCTGAGAATGTAGCTTTAATTGGCTCAGTTGAATTGTCACAGGGATCGTCTTGTCCCTGTTCAGTAATTAAAATTAAAAGTACAATTGATCAGCGGAAATGGCTTTTGGTTCACTAACTGGGACCAGAGTTTGTAGCCGACCAAGCATTAATGATTCGATAAATGCATTCAACGCGCGAATAAGACTCCTTGGGTTCCTTGGAATTCAAGGATAAAGACACCCAGACTTGCAATCACACACGACTCAACGTGTTAACTGTAAGTAGGGTAGGGTGAGTGAAATATCACTCGGGTTGAAGCCACCGCTGCTTAGTGGCGGAAAGAGAGATCGTATTTATTTCTGTGTGCTGAAGCTCTAAAGTCCCTTTAAGGTTTTCAGATGAATGAATCACAGGGTTCCTTTAACTTGAGAAGGTAAAGATTATGTCTGACAAGGACAACATTTTGAAAGAGAAATCCAATAGACAGAAACTAACGATGTATTTATGTATCCTTATTGAATAAGGTTCACTTAAAGCTTAAGGCTGTATTCTTAGGCAAAACTGTTTCTCAACTCTGTCTTTCTACGAACCTAAGCACTGTTGAATCGTGCGGAATTGTTGACTTATTTATTGTCGTAAACAGTTGACCAGAAGATTGAAATTTTCTAGAGGTTGCCCTAAGAGAGTCGAAAAAAAATATTATTGGGAGATTTGAATACAAAATGTTGAGAAAAATCCTCAGAAAAATTACTCAGTTTTGCATGGTTTCAAAATTGTCATTAATTTCGTATTGTTTCGTCACACCATCGCAATTTTATAAATAGTAAAATTTGTTACTCTTGATAAGTAGAGATCGTATTTATTTCTGTGTGCTGAAGCTCTAAAGACCCTTTAAGGTTTTCAGATGAATGAATCGCAGGGTTCCTTTAACTTGAGAAGGTAAAGATTATGTCTGACAAGGACAACATTTTGAAAGAGAAATCCAATAGACAGAAACTAACGATGTATTTATGTATCCTTATTGAATAAGGTTCACTTAAAGCTTAAGGCTGTATTCTTAGGCAAAACTGTTTCTCAACTCTGTCTTTCTACGAACCTAAGCACTGTTGAATCGTGCGGAATTGTTGACTTATTTATTGTCGTAAACAGTTGACCAGAAGATTGAAATTTTCTAGAGGTTGCCCTAAGAGAGTCGAAAAAAAATATTATTGGGAGATTTGAATACAAAATGTTGAGAAAAATCCTCAGAAAAATTACTCAGTTTTGCATGGTTTCAAAATTGTCATTAATTTCGTATTGTTTTGTCACACCATCGCAATTTGGGAGTAAAAATAGTAAAATTTGTTACTCTTGATAAGTAGAATTATACCGATATAGAATCTATATAGGTAGTCTTATCTTAACACATTAAAATTCATCAAGGAGTCCCTCAGTTTAAGTCGATGAAAGAAAGCCATAAACTATTATTATTTTTATCATTATTACAAGTGGAACCGTACTAAAAAGATTAATAAACATATGTGGTGCCATGCAATGATTCCAATGTCCATATACTACTCAATTCTGCTTGCTATAACGTATGTCTATTAAAGGGTTAGAACAGGCAGTAACAGTTCCGCCACGTGCCTTCGGCCGCGGTCAGAGAAAAACATTGGTTCTGGTTCTGGGCATTCCATAACTATTTTGTGGAGCCAAACCAAGCCAATCCAAACAGGTTTTTACATCCATAGCTTTTGTATTTAACATATAATTATATGCTATATTCGCCACAACATAGGTTAATAATGACGAAATTGACATGAAAGTTTCAGAGCCTTTATTATCTAATATTCAATTATTATATCGAAAATAGAGGGATTATGGTGTACACCGAAATGGAACTTTGAAACTTTGGAAGATAGTTTCTTTTACACCAAGAGGCTTTTGATCAACAAAAAACAAGGGAATTCATCTAGAAGTGGTGCATAAGAAACTGATCTTTGTCAATGAAGCTTTATTGTTGACAAGTCAGGAAAAGGATGAAAGAGAGCCACATTATTAGTCTGTGGCCTTAATGTAAATATTGTCCTAATTGGTTTAAAACGGAACACTTCTTGTTGACAAAACATAGACAAAGATGAGCTTATTGATTAAGGTGTACACCCAAAATCTAATTAGAGTCAATTTTAGTAATTAATCCATATGAATAATTGATTAGTGGTTTAAGCTGATGGCAATTATTATCACGTGTTTTCCCTTGAAAATTAAAAAGTATTTTCTAGATTAAATTTGTATTTCCTTAGAAAATATCCCTTTAGGAAATTGGATGGATTAATCTCAACGGCGTCCTCTGTATCATCTGCAGGTCATCCACTGTCCGTATAACCAATTAAAGTTTAACTGGATTTCATTGAATACACAAAACATTTAGTTATGTATCTGATTGGCAATATCACATTTAATAAGCATCATGAATATCTATTACATTACAAATGATTAAGTCCTCAGTTCTTTGAGCAGGCTTTATTCCATCGTCTCCATAAATATTCATACAAATATTTCATTGAATTCTTAAATTGCCCCCATTATATAGTTGTATTACATTAAGGATTTTCTTATATGATTATTCTTTTCGAAAGTGTAAACCACTCTTAGAGGCCCCGAAAGTTCCTCTTATCGTAACTTGCATTGCACTATACACGATTATATTTTATCGTGTATAGTGCAATGCATACATCTATCGGTTCTAGACCAATTGTCCCCCGGTCTTAAGCCCCATGTCATAAGCCCCCCCCCCACACACACACACCCCTCCTTAAGCACCCTGGTTGAAGTCCCCCGGCCAAAAGTCCCCTAGGCCAGAACCCCCCTCCCCCGGCCATAAGCTCCGCGGACAAAGGCCCCCTAGTCGAGAAGCCCCTAGGCCAAAGGCCCCCCAATTAAATAGTTCGGTCCATTTGTCGGTCCATGTCTGTATTATGCTGGCACATCACCCCACCCTAAAACCCGACGCACACATGGCCGATTTGGCTTCCGATTGCCTCACGATTTGGGTCTTTGATGAATCCTAAGTTTTTATTTCAAACCATGGTTTACGTTATTTCAAACTCCACCCTCAGAGACGTCTAGGTTAGATTTGTGACATATAGCATAAGCTCATGAGCTTCGGGCTTGATGTGTAGCATAAAGTTAGATTCAATATCCGCTTGGTCCTGTAAATTAATAGTGCATGCAATTTCTAGTGGTTTTCTCCCGAGTCCTGTTTGCTTGGCTCTCTGTTGATGGGTCGATAAATACTATGACGAGATCTCTGTTATTACTTTTCTTTTTACTTTACTTTTCCATAACGCCCAAGAGGCTGACTTGGATTATCCATCGTCGTTGGCACAGATGAATGTTCAAATCTCTTTGCATGGCCAAGCCGAAGACACTTTCTTATGGCAAAACCAATTACTAATCCTTATTGTTAACGGTTGATAAATCGGTGCTTTCTTTCTACTCACACCGCTGTAGCTGAAATTAAATCTAATCAATCCTCAGATTTCATTCGTTATTCAATTTGATAACTGGCATTTCATCTGGTATCATATGCACGATGAATAACTGTGGCAATTGTCCCTGGGGTAATTAGCCTCCCTCCCGGCAAGGAATATTGTATTATATCCAAGCTAAAAACGTTAAAATATGCTCGGATAACCAGAGAAAATAAGCAAAGCAAAATCTAGTGCTGTGAGGTTTTCCTCAATAACAGTGAACATCACCCAAACCTCATTCATAAATCATATTTGACATCGTGTTATTAGAATATAGAAGTACACCAGTTCACCATTAATCTAGAACTAATCATAGAGTATATAGGGATAGGAGGGATTAAAGGTATATGAAAGAGAACATTGGAATAAGGGCCTGTCCACCTACCGCGGTAAAATCCCTGAGTCATAAACATGTTTTGACCAGAATTATTGGCAAATTAACTGAAACTCCGACATTTTCGAAAAATGTTCGAAAACAGAATGATTAATTTTTTTTCTCAATAATTCCGATGTCTGACAATTCTGATTCTTTTTTGACAATTGAGTTCAACAAAATTAATACATATTTCCAATATCAAACAAGTGTAAAACACGTTTTCATGGCCTTTTGATATAAAAAAAAAACTTGGCAAAAAGAAATCCAACATATATTTTTCAGTCTAATTCTATTGATGTTTGATGACAATTCTTTGGGTTATGGCTGCTATAATAAATTTAGAACGGATCACACGGTTATATGAGTTGACCAATCTAGTTCATGAAATAGAGGTAAGATCACATGGGAAAAGGGTTATTTAAATGACGCTGCGGAGTATCAAATTGATTTGATTTTGCCGCATGGCTGCTGCGGGAATGATAACTACATCGATTATTGCCTTTTACAGCGCAGAATCGTATACATGGGAATCGAATGAGTGGATATAAAGGGTTTTTAGTGTCATATTTATTATATTTGAGTTCATAAAGTTTACTTCTATAGACTATAGAATTTGATTATTTCCGAACTAACACCCACATGAAAGGAATGACTCTCCTATGTAAATTTCATCCCTGGCCATCTATTTTAAGTATAGAACTAATAAAACAACCAAGGCCAATTATTGCTGCCGCCTCATATAGCAAAATAGATGGCTCTAGGGATGTAATAAGAAAGTAACCCATGTAGGTGAATGTATTGAGTTAATAAATCAAACTTTACTTGGATGGTTTTTAACAAAAGAAAAACGGCTCTCATTCAATCTCACCCGGCATCTCTTTAGAACTTAAGGAATATTTCTCCTTACCTCTTTATCTGAAGTTTGCCATTGAAGAGGACATGATTAATGATCATGTTTCGATAATACCATTATACTTTCCACATTCACCAGGCCTCACTTGAAAGAGCCAAACGCCTAAAACTCTTACCAGCGTGGAAGGAGAATTACAATGGAATTTCAGAAGGGGAAGCCAGGCTTTCTGAAACCAGCTTTGTCACTCCTTGAGGAACATTACATGGCTTCAGACATGGCTTCAAATTGATCTCTTACTAAAGCCATCCGATATTTATGACTTGTGAAAAAAACCCTTAAAACATTAAAACTAGTCCCCTGGGTATTATCATGGTGAAGGTTTATGCAGAGGTATCTATTATATTACCCTAAAAAGGGGAAACTCTATCAGCAGTATAAGCTAAGTTCTGCTGTGTTTGTAATGACACTTACGATAGTAGCTATGTACGGAATATTGAACTTTTATGGCTATTGCAGTGCTTGATAAATACCCCACTTAATAAACTCGTTCAGCTCCGACATGGCTTTAGTCCGTACGCGAGCTAAGTGAATATTATAGAAATGGTCTTGAGGAAGGTAATATACCCCATTATATAAGAAAGAGAGTTTTGTGGTAGGTAACTCTAAGCCAACGTGGAACAGTTTTTGTTCCATTCTTCTTTAGTAATATTTTTATACTTGGGAAAATGCTGGCCAATAGAGAACAGTCTCTATTTTAAGCAGAAATAGACTATATATTGCTGGTAGAATGATTCCAGCAGAAAATGGCTTTCTATTCGCAATTTCTAATTATTTTGATTGGCATATTCATGTTCCAAGAGGTCTTTAATTGACAGTCTGCGACGGGGCTAATCAGTGGTGATACCTCATTGCGTGCATTACTAATTCAGTCCCTCATTCATTCAATTTCATCCCACGAACAGAAAACTTAACCCATTTTCCTTTTCTTTTCAGGTTGTTATTCGGACGTTCCTCCCATGACTCTGACAACTTTGTGCAAGCACCTGCTCATTTCGTTGGGACACAGAGCGAGGATATTATCTCGAATATTATAATTCTTTTGGGGTCTCGATCCACCTTCTTATCAAGCGATGTCGTTATTATCATCATGCCATAACGGATCCGACGTGAATGAAAGTTTCCCTCTAATTAGCTCTAACTCTTGCGTTCCCAAGGCGTCCGAGGACAATGGGACACTGGAGGCATTTATCCAGGACGTCCTCTATCTCATCATCACGCCCACAGTTAGCGTCTTTGGTTGCCTTGGCAATTTCATGAGTTTGATCATTCTCATTAGAATCAGGACACGCTCGAAAATGAAAGCGGATGGAACAGAGAGCACAACGTTTCTGGGGATGATACTGCTCGCCTTTTCCGACATGGTCTTTTGCATTGCCATCTTCCCCAGAGCTCCTGTAATGCTCTCAGCAACGACTTCTCTATTCCGCTATCGAGGATTCGGATTCTACTACCAAATGTATGGGACCGGGGTCATATCTACTTGTATATTTGTCAGCACCTGGATAACGGTAATTCTCTCTTTATTCAGATACGTGGGCATTTGCCATCCTTTAAGAGCCAGGTCTGTTCTTTCCAAGTCTCGGACGCGGGTAATTTATGGGTGTGCAGTGTTAATGAGCATTGTCATCAACATCCCTTCGTTTTGTCAGTACTCAGCCAAACCCTACGAGATCAATAATATCACCTACACCATGTTGGATATAGGCATTCTGGATCTTAACACCGAGGTTGGAATGATCTATCTCTGGCTGGGAAACGTTTTGGGTGTGATATTACCAGCTCTTATCCTTACCGCCTGCAATTGGCTCCTCATAAAGGCCCTCCGAGAGTCCCAACGCACCCGCAGGCGGTGCCACGTGCATGGAACTCACAACCGAGCCAGCCCCAGAATCACATTGACTCTCATCGTTATCGTAGTTCTCTTTATACTACTAGTGTTCCCTTGTCAAATCATGGACTTTTTATATGACACAGTGCGGATGAACCACAAGCAAATAGAGACATTTTTAGTGGTGCGTGCCTTTGCCAACCTACTTCAAGTGATTAATTTTTCCTGCAATTTCATTTTGTACTATATCGTCGGGGGACAATTCAGGGAAATGATGTATGAAACGATGTGCTTCTGTCGTAGGAAGAGGCGCTATTCGGCGAGAATGCATGAAATGTTGAATGGCAGATCGGACCCGGGGTCGAGACATGAGAAATATTTCGATGTCCCCCGTACGTCATACTCCGATGGTAATGACTGCACCTCTACTTACTTAATATCATATCGGAAACATTCCTCCCACAGACCAAAGTTGAATAACACCTCCTCGTCCCAGGCATGAATGATAATAAAGTCATGAGTGGTCTTAAGCTGAGGATATAATGAATTAAAAAGCCCATGTGGACAATTCTTTCTTTTAAGGACCGAACAGGTTTATAACAAAACCATCCTATAGGTGCAACTGGTAGGGGTAAGTGTTGTCAGACTCATCCTGCAAACGAGACCTCTTAAAGAATCCTCATATTTCCATTTTGACTTAATTCGTGATCACCAGAGGATTATTCAAACATCAGAACCACATTAATATTATACATGACGCTGCTGTAAATTTTATTTATGAGGAAGAGCATAATTTACTGAAAAGAAATAGGTCCTTGAAGAGGATATAGCCGGAAAAGATAATATGGGTGATGAAATATTTAGTGTTAATCCCTACTATAATCCTCTTCGCCCATTTACCCGACTCTGAAAGCTGAGTTGATTTAAGTCAACTTCCATAATATGATATGGATGGGAATGTCATTTAAGCCCTTTTAATTGGTCTTAATTCCAATTAGGAAAACAGTAAATGTCAGTTGTTCCTTTACTCCGAGCTTAAATGAAGTGAGGATATTCAATATTCAATATTCAATATACTGCATCGGTTGATTGTAAGGAATTTTGTCTATTTGAAGGGACTGATAAGTTGAATAGTTTTAAGGGAATCCTACATGTCAGAATTGGGTATTTGTGAAGTCGGAGTAAATGAAATGTTTATACATGCGTTCCAATGATTGGCTCAATTACCCTGTCCTGTATATATTTTATTTTGTATACTACAGAAGAGCAGAATTTGGCTTCTATTCAGAAGCATTCCGTCAGCAAAAGCTATAAATCAATACTTACAACCACTCTGGTAGAGCTAAGCACTGTGCCCAAACTCTAGTGTAAAAATCACGAGCCATATCTCACATTAAAATAATGCCTCGAATAGTGTTTTGTGGATTAAAAATATACTCATTGTAATCATCATCAATTCACCTAACGCCCATTGGCGTGGAGAGGGGCGTTTATATAAAGTATGGCTGTTTCACATTACAGGATTAAAATTGGTGATGGAAGTTGTAGTCACTTTTTCTACTTAGCAGACGTCATAAGTTATCAGAGCGACAGAGCATATTTAATGCTGTCGCATGGTCGTCATGCCAATGACAATTTGGACCTAGCAACCCATGTCGTGTGGACAAGCATGCATGGGTCGGTGCTAATACCAATATAGTTCTGAATGCATACATGTGTATGGGTCAGATTTTCAGAAAATGTACAATTCAAGTTCGCCAATCTTCTCAAATAACCCAAATATCAGACGAAAATAAAGTTCACAATACAGTTCAACACAACCAAACAGATTGCTAGAATCAATGGAATACCGAATGTATACTCGAATTTAACTAGTATTGACCATATTGCAACCTAATTTTGCAGAATTTACTAAATTTATGTGTACAGCTGTCAATTGTACATTTTCTGAAAATCTGACCCGTATAGGTGAAACCAAGAGGAACGCTTATCGCTGGGGGGGGGGGGGGGGGGGGAGGGGGGGGGGGGTAGCATGCAACAAACACTCTGCAACAAAACCTCTTACTAACCGATTGCTAATATGGATGCCAGAATGTATTAACATCAACTGCATAAATGTAGATGCAGTAAACTTATATTTGCAAACCAGGTACTGAAGGGTCATTGCCTGAAGGGTTATTTCTATGGTCAAGTTCCCAGGAACTTGTATTATGTCTGTGTTACCGTAGGATTGATATCCAAACTTTCTCCTTTGGAGAAATAGTGCTAGTTTAAATCTTACTATACTATTGTTTCTACTGAAAACATAATGGATGGATTACTGTGTTTGACTGTCTTAAGATTTACATCTTCCTGTTTGTGGTAAAAAATAAAAGTTCTTGGTGCTAGATTAGCCCTCATCATTGGTGTTGTTCATGATTTACGACAATGCCTCATATAGTCCTATTGTTTTGCCTTTCAATATTTTAACAATAATCCGGTTCACAGTTTTAAGGTCTTTCCTTAATCATCTATGACCGTTTCCAGGAAGAACAGTTACATGTATACATTTGTTTCAATGTTCTTTTGTTGTGGCAGGTGCGGGCAGAAGGAGGGGGGGGGGGAGTGGTGGAAATAAAGTGAGGGTAATAGGTTGACAGTCTGATTCCCTTTTCTGATCATTGATCCACGTTTGGCTGACACTCTCTCTATGTATCCCAATCCCCCCCCCCCCCCCCCACCACCACATTCCATCTCCATCTCCCTCTCTTTCTCTTCACCACGCCCACAACCCACTCACTCTGCCTTGGCTGCTCAATCCTTAATGTCCATTTCCATTACCACGACCAGCCGGCCAATACTTGCCGGCTGTAATACTTTAACATTGTGTTTTTTGCCGTGCGGCGGCCGTACAGCAATCGGCCGTTATAATGTGAATGGGACTTTACACAACTCCTCTATCCTGGATGACGTCAACATCAAGGACGACTGTGGGTGATTTGGCGAATGATGGCGGCATACATGAATCTATGAATCTATTTCGGACGTTTCAAATCCTTCTATCATGGTTGTAATATTTACTAGTGATATGTCTATACCGCAGGTATGTTTGTATTTAATCAAAGTACCTGGCACCATTGGTGGTACTTTATTTTAATGTACACAAACAATAAAAGTTCGAGTTTTGTTGCTTTCCACTTAGATACTTTATGACGATTCAGAATTTTTAAAAAACACGTGTTTCAATACTCGTCTTTGCTAAGAACATACAACAAAAGGCAGAACTCAGTGCTATCTTAATTTTGGTTATTTTCTCTTATTCATTCTTGGAACAAGTGGCCATGTATCGTACTGGAAAGGTTTTACATGTTTACATACGTAGGAGGACGACAGAATGTAAGCAGGCGTCTGGATAGGATCAAGTTTTTCCAGTCGTTACCATGAAAAAGAGTATAGAGTGCATGCTAAGTTAGTAGAAAACTGACTGTGCAAGGTATATAACATAAACTATAAAATATAAAATAAAATATAAATATAAAACATACAGTACAGAACATATAGTGCATAAAGAATGTCGTCACCATAGATAATACTTCTGAATGATGTAACATATCAGAACTGCCAACACTAATACTAATGGTAACACCTCTTCCATTGAACACAATTATGGACAGTTGAGCTCAGTCCCATGGGTGTTCGTTATTGAAAGGTTTTACTGAATGTGGAAAATAGCCAAAACTGTTATCTCCTAATACCATGAATACGCTCGTTGTTCAATAGGATTCATTCGCAATAACAATTCACCACTTGCTAATACCGAAATCAGAATAGAGGTTCAGTTGACTCAAGAGAGGACTCTACCCCCGCCCCTCATATATATTATATATAACATGAGGCATGGAAAAGCCTAAAGAAATAAATTAGTGTAGCGTATTCCCACTTTATAAAGATCAAGTGATATAGATCTATCAGTGACCCTATGGAAGCTACTTATCCTTGGGCTGAGAGTTGAATAAAAGAATTTGAACTGGCCTCCCTTATCTATATCTGTTTATCCACCTTAATTAGCGTTGCTACCATTCAGACTATACCTTAAAGCACTTTCACTGTCAAGAATTTTGGCAGGCGCCGAGATGTGTATCTGTAAAAGCATAAATAATCCTTTGAAATGTAGGTCAAATGACTTTTGACCAGATGGATAGGACAAGAATTGAGTAAAATGTTGAATACTCTGCACGATTATTTTCATATAAATCGAGGCCATATTTCTCATTGTACGATTTGAGAGTCCGTCTCGTCTCGCGGAGTTGTGTGGGGACACATACATGTCCACATGTACCTGTCAGATTTTCAGAAAATCGCCAATCGCCAATCTTCTCAAATAACCCAAATTTCAGACGAAAATATAGTTCAAAATACAGTTCAGCACAACCAAACAGATTGCTAGAATCAATGAAATACCAAATCTATACTCGAATTTAACTAGTATTGACCAAATTGCAACCTAATTTTGCAGAATTTACTAAATTTATGTGTACAGCTGCCAATTGTACATTTTTTCTGAAAATCTAACCCATGTATGTGCGATAGCAGCCAGTTGACAAGGTCATGGGTGTGCGTTGACCTCTGAACTTCTATCCATTTATGGCGAGGGCGCATCATCGAGGAATATTGCCATGTTGTCAACGTTATCCACTTTTCGACAGACAACATCGTCAACATCATTCCCAATAGGGACGGCTGACCAGGATATTGCTGCTTGAACACATACACTATTCCAGTCCATCATTTATTATTCAACCTATAACCTTCATGCTTCAGAATTCGATAGAAACTGTATAGGATTATGGTAGAGGCGTATTAAATTATGTGCACTCACGTTCAGAGATGTGAGCAATAATGTATTCTCAAATCAATATAAGCTAATATATATAATAATATGTCTGAGGCTTAGCATACAAATAACAAAAGGGAGAGGAAAGGGGAGTCAGTAGGGAAGCAGAGAGCGGGGAAGAGAGGGCATTTTGTTACCTGTATACTACCTTCTTCTTTGAACTATCAAACATTTAGAATCAAACGATTGACAAGCTGAATTCGAAATGCGGCTCTTCATCGTGGCAATGCAGTGTAGGCCTATAGTCTATGGGTAAAGTCACCAGAAAATGTACAATTCGTCTTCACCAATCCTCTCAAATAATCCAAATTTAACACAAAAATAAAGTTAAAAATACAGTTCAACATAACCAATCAATGCAATCCCGCAATCCCGAATATACTCGGATTTACCAAGTAGGCCTATCGACCAAATTGCAGCCTAATTTAGCAGAATTTACTAAATGTGTACAGCTGCCGATTGTACATTTTCTGAAAACCTGACCTATATTTAAAGCCCTACATGAGCGTTGATAGGTCTATCACAGCCTGCAGCGAAAAAAGCAGTCTTTCCACTATTGCTGACTGACAACAAAAATAGTTTGCCAATAGAAAGGTGGTGCCAATGATCATGTATAATACAGACTGTGGTAGACCATATATGCGGGCATGACATCACAAATTGCACCTGAAATGTATATTTTATCTTCAATTCACTCACCAAGCAATTGAAAGAATCATTCAATACAGGTATTTCAAGACACAAGAGGAAAAATAGCTGTGTTCCCTTTCACTGTAACTGCTTTCAGCCATTGGCCAGAGAACTATTCCTGTAATACCGTTAGTTTGTTTGTTTTGGTCTGCTCACCTGCATTGGTAGCACTCAGTCGACCCACCTCAACCTCCTTGCTTTTTAGTGGCAATACGGAGACGTGTTTACTATGTTTATTTCATGTTAATTTCAAGATTTAACGTAGGCAAACAGTGGCACCTTGAATGGAGTGTTAAACTGTGGAACTATTTCTTCCCTCCTTTAAATGGGTAAAACTCACTAAATATTAGGTTTTATTAAGGAACCCTTGGGCAGTTACATTTGAATAATTCTTTGAGATGGAAAGTCACATGATTGCAGGTGGTGCTGCGAACCAGGGGTTGACTTTTGAGCGGTATTGGGTGCATGTCCCATAGAGCTCCATAGTAAACTTTGGAGATTTAATTCCCACAAAAATATAGATACCATTCGTCAAATATTAATTGCTTTCATTGAAACCAAGTTTGATATTGCAAGTACCACATATGTTGAGAGCGAAACAATTTCTCATCGTTTTCATGTAGAAATAGGAGTATAAACTTTGGGATTTTAATATGGGAGCCCATGGGGGCCGACGTCGGTATGCAATCCCTGCCGTATCTGCCACCCTTTCCAATGCACTTCATTCAAAGTTTAAAATCTCATCTTTCTTGGACAAACTATGTTGAGAACTATGTTTTCTGGAAAAGGATATTCTTATTAAGATATATGTAAAAGAAATTGTCCTGATAGACAGCAAAAATGATAGTAAAATCCAGAATTGATTTCATGAAAACAGCACCCATTGCACCGCTACCGCTAGTGGAATTCTCTTGCCATCTCAAAGAATAGAAAAGAAGTTGATTTTCTCATAATATTTGGAATTTTGTGACACTTTAAGCTTAGTGGCCATTAAAAAAACCTTTTGAATCATAGGGGGTATATAAGGGAATTATTGAAATAATTCTTAGGGTTATGTTCTTTTCGATGAACATTATTCTTGCAATTTCACTAGTTAGCATGATTAATAATACGAACAATGGCCCCCTTAAGAAGAGGCGTGTACTCCCCCCCCCCCCATACATCTGCATTAACCAGGCCGGGAAGTATAAAGAACGCATGGTGGTCTATCTATATCTACCATAGTATAGCTCTCCCACCCACGGTTATTTTTTTTATTGAGATCACATACAAAGACACAAGTGATACCTATTTTCTGGTCTTTGTTCAAATAATATAACTCACAGAATGGTTTACTTAGGGAAATCTTAGATACAAAGGAAATGCAGAAGAGAAAAGAGACAGTTAAGAAAGGTTAGAACGAAGAAGGTGATTTCAAGTTATGAGAGCAGGTGAGAGGGATGAGGGTGATTAGTGATGGGTGGAGTTGCTGCTACAACTGACACAATAGCTGCTGAGGCACTTGCACTGTTGGCTAAGTAGCTAATTTAAACTTTGCATGATATAAAATAAGTATATTGTTAATATCTATCCGATATAATTCATTTGGTAGGAGGTTTTCCCTTTATAACGTATTCCGTGATTGAAGGCTGGTCTATATTGTAAAATACTGCATGGCAAAAAGGTAAAGGAAGCCAGTCTATTGTGGGAATAAATGGGTGATTAAGATGGAGAATACTCACGAAAGGAGTGAGTTATGAGGTAATAACCAAGAAGAAAGGCATCCCTTTGTATCTTTTGATGCATCAGATAGTGAAGATCTATGTATCCTTATCTATGTATGTGTTATCATTGGTACTAATACAACTTAGTTAATTAATATCCTACACACTAATTCAGCGCGCACACTTTTGTGCATAGTCCACAGGTAAAGCTGAGGGATTATGCATTATAAACAGTACCCCAGCAGGCCCGAAATAGAGGGCATTAATCTCTTTAGTCTCTCATACACACAAATTATATAAATACACTGTAATGCAGTTTCTGAAGCTCCTTCGTAATGATACAGAGTTGATTCCCGGGATTATGTCAAGCGAGCTATATATATAATATATATAATAAACTGATCTTTTAGTGCAATAATGGATTGTCTTCATGTTGTTTTGACGTTGTTTTATAATATTGCATGAAAAAAATCTGTTCTGCCAGGGAGCTATAGAGCTATAGAGTTATTATTGTTCATATTCTTTTTTAATTTTAATTTCTCTCATCTTAATGTAGATCTAGTAGGTAGGTTAGCAATCTATGAATTTTCTGGTCTCTACAAACTATTATTAAGATTAAAATCTTCTTTTCTGTAGTCAAGGACCATACAGGAAGACCAGAAAGTTCTTTCTGGTGTATGGCTTCTGCTTGTACATGTATACTAAAAAAGGTACATGGGTACAAACAAAGAATACTTTGCATTAACTAATCTACAGGAATAGGACAAAATTTAGGACAATCGGCTTCTGCAAGCAGCTCTTCCAGTCAGTCCACTCAACAATATGAGTTATTGATTTCCAGTTTTTATTTTCACCGGATCAGGGCCACGTGGAATGCTTTCTGACAAAAATATAATTCATAACAATTTTTTACAAAATGCCCCAAACGGTATATTTCAGTCAAATTCGGACTAAGACTAAAGTATTCTGGCATTTACTACTGTAGGAGAACTGTCTTGCAGACCACCGTTTATAAAATAGATTTATTGGTTTGTTAAAAGCTCTGAGAGAAGTCAACTAGAACTCAGCAGTACGGTGGACAAGCATAGATTTCCTTGTCAGTAAACATATATCAGAAAGTGCCCTGTGGAAGTAGCTGATGTATCTGATACACTAGGGACCTCGGCCCGTGTCGCAACTTACTGCCATACACTTGCAGCCAGGCACTTTGCAGAAATAGGAGACATTATTGTAAATGCGTAGAAATGACATAGTACGATTGATTACACTATGTTACTGTTATGTAATAGAAACAAGCTCCCGATGTGTGTAAAGCATAAACCGCAAAATGAACTTAGGCCTTGTGTTATTTTCTCCTTAGAGAAATGTGCATGTTTATACCAATATAAATCCATCTACAATATCTTAATAAGCAAATGCGATCGAGCATCAGTAGGCAAGTTGTTGTATTCCGTAGGGTGGCAATATTCTCTTCACACTCCCAGGCCTACTTTGGTATCCATTTTACTGGTACTTTGGTATCTATTTTAGGTAAAGCCACCTGCAATCCATGAGGAATTCAATTCCAGAAAATCATGAACATATACTCACTCACTACTCACTATACTACTCATATCCATTATACCCCTTATTACATGTATACATGTGTGTTCAGTTATAAGTCCTGTTTCGGATGCTTGAAATCAGGTTTTCATAACGGCAAGATGCGACGTATGTGTGTGCCATGGCTAAACGTGACCTAAACGATACATTCTGGTAGTTTCTGGTTGGCTAAAGATAGTAGGCCCCTTAAATTTCAGCTTATCTTGCTGCTCCGAAATTTAATAGACATTGAGCACTAATACAGCACAAATTACAACATAATTTTAGGAGTAAATAGATATATCTATATGTACCTTCTCGAAAAATCAGTATGTAATAAATAGGGCCTACCTAATGGCACACTACAGGGCCTAGTCCACTAAGACGATTCTCATGCGATTCTCACAGATTAGTGCAATAGAGCCCTCTGCGGCGCAAGATCTTAGTGGACAAGGCCCTTAAGGGTTGTTATTGATCTCGAAACGCCTCCATTATGCCATTCGGTATAACAATCATTTCCCCTTGATTCTTAAATTAAGTATTGTCAAATAAAATTAAATTGTTGCCTCTGAATCATTATTGTCACTATTTATGCCCACATTATTCATGGAATCAAATTAATATTTCTATACATTTTGAGAAACACACCAGTAATATTTTCTCCCAGTAACATTCGAATTGAGAAAAAGTGTCCTGCAGGACCATAATTATGGTGAACGAATGTTTGTATAGCCATGGCACGGGCTGCATGGTATATTATGATATTTGCAGCACGTAGTGCCCAATTTATGTGATTTCCATTCATGCCAAATATATTGAGGCAGAAGACTGAACATACTGTCCGAGCCAGTGATCGAGGAAAGCTGAGCTTCTCTGTTGTATAATGAATTACACCAGTAAACCAGGTCTAACGATCAATAATTATGTCTTCTTGTCTTCAATATCTTAAACAACATGGTAGTTTCAGAAGATAATGTAGACTTAATACAGTTTAGGCAGTTGTAAATCCCATTAAAAAGTTATAGAGCAATTGCTTAACTACTACCATCCACCCAAAATAATTATGGTAAACATAAATTAGCTCCCGTTCTTCTCTATTAATCAGGGATATTATGGAACTGATCGAGTCATCAAGCTAATATCATTGGTGTTTATGATCGTGGTATACTCCAGTGAGTCCTATAAAAGAACAATTTAGTCGGACTACATGATAAAAACGGATATGCCACTGACAAATAGCTAATGAAATGAAATATATAGAGAACTTTTAATCAATACTAGCTAGATTTATACTCCCTCCAATGTACTACACGAATGAAAGACGAATAATAAACTGCATGCATCAATAGAAAGACCTAGTTATAATAATTATGTATACTAGAAAAAAGAATTATCAAACGAATTATTAAAACTATTAATTATATAAAATGTTAAGATTCGAAAAGTATAAAATACATTCATAAGAATCATAAAAAAAGTATCATCGAATTAATCAACTATTTCATTTAACTGTTTCAAATATAAAGTTATGTTACTAATTAAAGAGTTGCAATCAACAATATAGAACGTATATATATATAAATTTAGTCATAGGAATCACAAGTTACCTAGAATTTAGTTGAATGCCACCCTCCCTGTCCCCACCTGCCCTCTCTCACAATCAAAATACCAATTTAATATCCATAGGCTTTTATTTAAATGTAGGCGATACCCAAGAAGGTTAATCGACCAGGTGGTAACCTTTCTACAGAACTCCTTATCGCAGTGCAAGAAGGTCTCTCCAAGTTAATGGGCTAATCGACAAAATGTGTGCTGCTAAGAAGCATATAAAAGCACCCAAGCACTGGCGATCCATCCATGGCTTCCCGAGCCGACATCTCTTCAGTTCGGCCCTCTATTTCTTCCAACGCATTGTCAAGCATCCCAGAAGATTTGACGTAGGCATCCTCTAGATCTTATGAGAGGTATTTACCGTCGGTTCTCTCCACCCCCTCGATGAGAAAGGCCATTGTCCGTATGCTTCTTTGCCTTCAGAGACTGGCGCTTAGATCTAAATGGGACCAAGTGCTTATAAATATCCACACCCAGATCAGTTCTTCTTATAGTTATACCAAAAGTCACAAATGTGTGGAGAAGGTCGAATTCGTGGAGAAGGTCGAGTTATGACTGATCAATACATTTCCAAATTCTTAGAAACAATTGGGAAGTCTTCTACCCTCGAGGCCGGCTTCGAGAATTATCCACGCCATCTGACAAAAGTAGCTACGGTACATTGTGGGGAATGCGCGAATAGCCTATAGTACTTATAGCCTATAGTATTAATGTATCAATACAAACATTTCGAAACTACAACCTTAATGACTATAAATAAATAACAGCTATACTATTAGATTTGCCCTATGTTTAATTTATTCCATGTCCCTCATTCAAATACTAAAAGATAGCCCTATATTGTATACTAGTCGCGTTTGTTCATGTAATAAAAGGGAGATTTAGCAAACACAATGCGCCAACACAACGCTAACGCATCCACTAACTATTTAGTACTATTTGCTATGGGGATATCTCGAGAGGTCGAGGGCATACAGGCCTCTCAAGATACCACCACAACGGTAATAATACACTAAAAGTTAGTGGATGCCTGACGTCATACCGGACGACGAGGCACTGTCTCTATGGACTCTCCCGTCTCCTGCACATAATATCACATATGACACATTGACAGTGCCATAAATAGTATAATAGCTTCAGGAAATAATATCAGGTGTTCTTTGCTCCAGAAAAATGCCATATATGTCAGATATTCAGGAAATGTACAATTGGCAGCGTACACATTTAGTAAATTCTGCTAAATAAGGCTGCAATTTGGTCAATACTAAGTAAATTCCAGTATATTTGGCATTGCATTGATTCTAGCAATCTGTTTGGTTAGGTTGAACTGTATTTTGAACTTTATTTTCGTCCGAAATTTGGGTTTTTTGAGAAGATTGGCGAAGTTGAATTGTACATTTTCTGACAATCTGACCCATATATATCGTCTGTTTAACTGTCATAAGGACTTGTCGAATGCAAGGATATGAAACGTCTACAGCATACTCTATGCCTGTGTGAGACAAACAATCTATGAATAAACAAGGATATAGCTTGAATCTGCCGTTTCTAGACAGTATTGCAGATTAATTGTGTATATAGATGCCTCACGCTGCTCAACCGATAAACTGCATTGTAAGGTTCTTAATTGATCGGAAGACAAAGTATATTACCAGTGGCCTGCTTCATACGAAATCCTTATTCAAAATGCCATTGCTAAATATATCTTTTGTTCTTGTTTAAGTGGGAAATTTGTACTATAGGAATAAAATAATAGCAGTACCTGTATACTAAATACCTTCTCTAAAATTCCTTATCAATTGATTAGCTATTGTTATTGTTTAGCTCAAAATAAAAGTATATGAAAAGGTCATACGCAAGCCTATAGCATATGAAAAGCGACAGAAACGTGCACTACGAAAAAGCGAACCAATAGTAGGGCCTATAACCATAGTTTACAATAGTATAACCATATATATGTACAATTGCTGTCAGAATGGCAAATGCAAAAAGTTGGTTAGTAATTAATCCGATCTTAATTCATAATTAAAGGACATCTTGAATTTTAAGTGGATATAAATTAAACTAAAATAGTCTGAGTGGTTCATGTTTTTTTTATGCTGTATTAGAAGGAACATTTATAAGGTTTTTCAGCTTTGATAAAAAATAGATTCTCTCCACACATGTGATGATAAATGGCAAAATAAGTCCAGTGATTTTACTTGGGTGTGTGTCAAAGTATGTCTTATTACCTGGGCCCTCCCCTTATGCGTGTATTTCACATCTCAGATGCTTGGATCTGGGTGAAAGAGCTTTGAATTTCAAAAATCTAAACAAAGTTTATTATTTTTGTAAATGACACCCACCTTCTAATATCTCTGTGCTACTTTCTGAACTCACTAACCACTGCTTGGTGTTCGCATTTAGCTTTAAAACTGAGCCCACACTCCCATTGTATGGGTGAGCGAAATGAGGTGTGAAAGAAAAGCGTCACATAAGCTAGGCGTGTGCGACTTTGAGGTTGTACTGGCTTCCTTAATTCACAGAGGCCTGATTTTTCGCACAGATAATGGCTACTATATGTTGAGATTAAATAATGAAAAGTTAGCCACAAGTTGAACCAATTTTTATGTCCTTATTATCGTTTTGGCCCTGCGTTCCAAGCGTGATAATATTTGTAGAAAACTTCCTAGGCCTGAGACGAATTCGCGCAGACCTCCCGTTTTTTTAGATTCATTTAGGTCACACTTAAGAGTTTTTAATGATAGTTTAACCTGACTCTAAGAAAGTTATTTCTGTCTGAAATAATTAAGAACATTTCTTATTGAAATGCTGAAAATATCAGGTATGACATATACATGTATATTAATGTCCTATATTAATGCCCTACTAGGAACCTACACTCTGACAAGAATGGAAATCTGTTTTTATGTACTTTGATATCACTAGAACATCACTGAAGGGGAGTAATTACTCAGATCTTATTATTTTTTCTATAGTATAACCTTAAAACCAGATTCATGGAATTCGGGGCCAATTGTACATTTCTGGGCGACCTGACCCACGTATATAAATATTATGCTACTAGCAGTACTAAACACCCCAAAAATAAAAGCATTCAAAGAGATCTTGTATATAAATCACTTTGAAAAATATAGATTTTGCGACTTTTTTGGACTCACTTTTCTGTGACACATCACATATATCGTATTCAATCTAAGGATGGCTTTATGACATACATGTGTGGTAATATGAAGAATTATCAGACTGACTTGTAAGCTACAAAACGGTAACATTCTGTAGGCCTCGAACATACATCTAAAATGTTTCTATTTAGGTTTTTAAAAAACACATGATCAAACACTTAGCTGTCTCATGCCTCTCGATCACTTGGAATACATCGCACTCATTGCTCGGTCGCAACTCGATGATACTTGTCAACAATTGACAACGTTTTATGGGAGCACTTCACGATATGAGCTTCATCAGCTAACTCCAATGTGTTATGTTATCATTTTATAAATGCACTAGCAAAGTACCCGTCCTCCGGACGGTCACTCTCTCTCCCCACACGTACTTCCCCCTCTCCCTCATTTCCTTCCCCTATTTGTTTTACATTTGGTAGAGTGGTAGAAACTTTTTTAATTATCCCCTCTCCGATCCCCCCACACTCTCCCTCCCCTCTTCCTCATGCTCCCCCTAGGTCCCCCTGGACGTAGGTTGTGGGAAATGACGTAGTATCTCACAGGGGCTTTCCAGGCTATAAATAGAGTGTGGTTATCCCGATTTAAAAAAGGCTTCAAAATCACATTTCCACCCCAAATACCTTCACAAACCACACACGACGACATCCACAGAGGGGGAACAGACCTCTACAGATGAGTAAAGTGGTTTGTAAAATAACACATTCCGAGAACATTCTGGACAAAGAAAACCTTCTTTCTACCATTTCTTTTCTACCTCCTTTCCTAGAAATCGCTCTAGCCGTATATTATATGGATAATATGTCAGTCTAATGTTAAGAAACTATAAAGGGTGTGCCTTGGAACGGATTTTAACTGCTGCTCTAAACCATAACATAATTAAGAGGAGAATCTTCTAAATTAATTCGAACAACCACATGTACATTCTTTGGGAGCTAATGACATGATACATAAATATACATATATATATTCCTGTAAATTATTTGTGATCAACTCCGCGTGCTGACGCACACATGGCCGATTTGGCTCCTTATTGCCCCCCCCCCCCCGATTTGGGTCTCCTTATGAATCATAAGATTTCAATTCAAACCATGGTTTATGTTATTTCAAAAACATAAATCAGGATTTGAAATGAAATCCTAAGATTCATCAGGAGACCCAAATCGTGGGGCAATAGGGAGCCAAATCGGCCATGTGTGAGTCAGCCCTAAGTTTATACAATCCCTGACAGATCTTGGTCATTTTGGAGCGTTCCTATCGAATACACGATGCCAGCATAGAACTATATTCACCAGACAGATTTGGGCGGAAAAGTTTGATTCTCACAGAATATCCAAAGGCCTTTGAGAAGGCACAGGCCTCTGAGTTTACGAAGAAGACACAAAGACAATAATATATTCTTAATCTCCTGACTTTGGATGGTCACAAACATGAACCAGCACTTAGCTGGTCATCATTTGGTATTTTTGCTGAAGACCGTCGCAAACGTAGAGGTCAACAGTAGACTGTCAACAGCTCGTTCAGTTCTTTCAGTGATTGCACTTTGAAAGTGATGGATTGGCCTGACCTTGTTTAGCATGGCCATATCCAGTAGAGGCATTCACGGCTAATTTACCTTAGAATAAGGTCTGGGTCTTTTTAGATCTCCTTTACGAGTCAATAATTAGTGATCGATGACCTGCCTGTGATTGGTTGTATTGGAGGTACAGAAACAATAGTGACAAGTTTGCTGAAACTAGTGAACTAAGAATTTTATCAATGACTTTGCAACATGACCACTCCATTCATGGTAAGTAAATTTTAATGTAAACGGTTCATTTACATACATGAAGTAGAATGGCGGGCAAATGAAAAAATGTGTTTCGTTTTAAATATTTTACTCAGCATCACATTTAATGTAGAATACATTTTTCTCAGTACAATTTGCTATTTTAAATCAATTTAGAGAAAAGTTATACAAATACTTATTTCAAATCAATAATATGTTAGGTTAGTCATAATAATAATCCATATAATAACACTCTCTCTACATCCATGAGTTCCTCACCAGTATTATGTTTATAAAAGACCTGGTAATCTTTAATAGTGTAGGTACGGATTTGTGCCACAGCTAATCAGAAACGTTATTGAGGTGGGCGCCTCTCATGAAAATCAAACTTGATAACTTTCAGCCAATCAGAAAGTCAATTGGCCACTAATTACCATATATGTACGTATACATGTACGTATGTGTAGTGAACCCTGAGTTTGTGAGCTTAAGTAAGTTTTGACGGCCTCAAACTAGACCAGACCAGTACCAGTACAAAACCAGTAGCAGCTGCAAGTCTTGATCCACCCAATCCTGGCAGCTGTCGATGAGGTCATTCAGACCTTGGTTCCCTTCTGGTGACCTCCAGTAGATGTGTTTTGTCCCCAATCGGTAAGGATATCAATGTGTAATAGTAAATATCCAACATATCCAACACTTTTCTTTATGAAATATCCTTTTCCTTTTTAAAGATATTCCAACACATAATCAACATGGCTCATGGATATCTTAATATCCGAAGAAATACTATCTTGGATTTGGGAGATTCTTTGTGACATAAAGATATCTCGAATATGCCTGAGAGACTCCCTCATTTGTATATACTACTAAGTGGCGTTTGAGTATTAGCTATAGTTTATGACAGGTTAATTAGACACCGGTGTTTTCTCTCTGATGTCGAGGAGTGGATGAAGGAATGGCCACTAGTTCTTGTTAATCTGTTAACACCCTCATAAAAGAAGAGCTGGATTATGGTATGGTATGACTCTGCCCCCTCGACCAAATTGGGATGATAATTCCTCTTGTCTTAGCAGTAATAGGATATCAGGTCTCTCATCCCGTTCCAGTCTACCGCCATAGGCGGTGGTGGGTGACATTTAATGGTCAAGAGATCACATCTTACCCCCACTTCCCCCCACTTTCTTGTCAAGGAATAGGGCGCTAAACTATAGTAGACTAGCACTAAAGCCTGGGTTCCACTGCCCTGCTACTTCTCCTGCTACTCATCCTATTTCTTTGGTCCCGCTATTTTATTAGTAACGGGAAGTAACAGGAAGTATCCGTTTCAAATCAAACATGTTTGAATTGAAGCGGCAACGTCTCGCTACTTGCTCCCACTTCTAAAAGTAGTGGGACCAAAGAAATGGAAGGAGTAGATTCCCTGACGAAGGATCACCACTAGATCTGAAACCTAGGAATCATACGACTACTATATAAAAGTTTGAATAAAACTCAAAGATCCTAAAATCTGCTGACTCATAGTTTTACTACTATTAATTTACATTCTAAAAATATTGGCCGCGGTCATAGTAAAGGGAATGCACTGGGGTGGGGCTAGCTGTCTGTTCTAACCCTTCAATATATTCTGGAAACCCAACCAAAGTGGCCGGATTGTAGGACTAACGAGCAGTCCTACTAGGGTTGGACATCCACTTCCGGGCCATCACTTACATCGACGAAAATAAAAAAAATATATTTACTGATTAAAACTGCAAGTTCATGGCTTTCCACTGGTTCATTTTGCTTCGAAATCATTTGTAATTGGTTGTTAATGTGCATTTGGCCTTTCTGCGACTAAAGATATTAGATTGGTCCATGTTTTGGCACGACCAATCTAATACCCTAGTACTAGCAAATCTCAAATTAATCATTCCTCCTCTCGACCCCATAAATCCAGGTTATTTAATGGGACTATGGGAATGGAACAAGAGTGGAAATACGTCTGACAAACGATGAAAGATGTGCTGACGTAACAGCACTCTGAAATACCGGTTATTATCAAATGTTTCAAAATTGTTATTAATTTTGACAAACTTCATCTACAGAGAAAGTTTAATTTAATCTGTATCCTATCCCGGCACTCGTCGGAGGTCCTGAATTGCTCAGAAACGGGTTGTCGATTTCCACTTGGTGAAATAAACAATATATAATCAACCAATCAATCAAGTGGGAGATGTTGGTGGACGGAATCCGGAATCCGGAATCTAGAACATATTGTTTCTGATTATCGCTTCTGTACAACAAATGACGTTTCTATTGTGTGCTCTATATTCATTCCCAACCCATCCCAAATTCAACAAGATAGCTTATTAATTATAGGATTCTGGCCTGTTTTCCTTGGCTTAAAACCAAACCATCAATTATTTATTTTGGTGTATCAGGATCCCTCTATTATAAATATTCGCAGTAATAAGAGCACAGCAGTCAGGCCAGTGGAGATACATGGAAGGTGAAGGTAGTCGTTAGAGCTGAGTGCTTCTTGTTAAGATTGGATGAATCGTTTGGACGTTGTTACATATGTTAGCTGTCTGCCCCCCGGATACGGTATCTATGGTGTTTATAGAGGGTGATTTTTTTTTTATCTAATCCGGACTAGTCCCTCTCACAATCAGCTTGATTTGGTGGTTCCATTTGCTACAGTAGAAGGACTCATGGGAGGTGAAATGGTAGAATTAAATGGAAAGGACGGGTAAAAGAGATCGTTTGTAGATGAAACTACCAATGGGTTCATTAAGAGGAGTTGATGAGGAAAAGAGACCTTGATTACCATGCCCGAGGTTATTTTTTACAATTGGAATAAAAAAGAGTGATATATTGTGTGTATGGTAGTGTGTTGGTGTTTCCAACGCAGGAAATATTCTGCTGAACGGGACACAATACAAATACTGTTATATCATATTAAATAATATTATGCAATGATTGTGTAACAATGACTAATCACATCATTATTAATATTCCCAATTATCATCAACACTAATTATTATTCATTAGATTAATTAATCGCAGTACTATGCAAGTCTAGTTAGTGGATCAGGTAACATCAGAGACCATAGAGCCAATCACCAACAACCATGACCATTCTACAACTCATGTGTATCATTTGGGTAATAAAATATGTCAGTCGGATCCCGGGATTCAAAGCCTACGGTCTCTATTTATTTCTCCTTCTCCAATGGCTCTACATAATTATGAAGTAATACGTATAAGTTATAAACCAAATTATAGGAATATCATTATACAGACACCAGGGGAAAATAGTATCCTCAAAATCAATTGTATTATTATGCGACCGTAAGAATACAATACATATACATACATTTATATATACGTATTGGATACAATTGTTGTTCAAATGTATATCAAAGCATGGGATTGTGTACAGTGAGTCTTCAGTATGCTTATTGAATTTAGGGGTGGTCCCATTGTGAGAAAACTTTATTTCTTGGCCTTTGTTGCCAGGGTAACATTTTTGAAAACATCAACCGATCTCTGGAAATATAGGTTTATAACTAAAAACGCCATGCAGTAGTTATTTAATTTGAATTAACAAAACATATTACATCATATCTATGCTTTATGTCAAGGAACACGTTTTTGATATTGGCAATTTCCAAATAATTATATGATATACTTCAACTTTTAGAATATCCAAGATGGCTGTCATAATTATTGTTCTGATAGTTTTCCAATTTGCGTATTCGTGATGAATCGAGTTTTTCCTTGTGTATATATGGTGCACATTTAATAATTGTAAGAATTTTATATTTTGAACAAAAATACAGCCACTTCCTGTATTCATTCCAAGTCAATTCCAAAAGCCATTACAAAGTTATTTGATTTGATTAGAAAGGTCATCTTTTTGCAGTTCCTCTCCATTGATCGATTCCAATCTGAACCCCGATTCCAATTGAAATAGATAGATGAACCTTGTTCTGTAGTTGCGATTCAAATTGAAATAGATGAACCTTTTTTTTGCAGTTGCAGTTCCTCGCGATTGATCAATTCCATTCTGAACCCTGATTTAAATTTAAATGAATGAACCTCATCTTGAAGGCCACGTCTTCTGGAATATTACGATTATAACAGTCTGAATGGGCCTCAGCCCCTAATGCCCATATACTTCATCAAAATATTAGATGGACAGCAATTTTTTGTCGGGTACAGCCAGGAGAACTGTCTGCGACTGAGGCAATGTTTTCAGATAATCCATTTGAATTGATTTCTAGGAAAAGATCTCCCGCTTCTTCTGATAGGGGTTTGCATGTCTCACTGCTCATGTCTACTGCAGTGCATGATGCTAGGATGGATTCTATTGAAATCTGACATACAAATGTTTCGCAACATTTTATTAAAAATTGCAAGAATATTTTCACCAATATCAGAGCTTGTATAAATGATCTATGAAAACCAAATGCATGATGGGAAAGATGGGGACTTTCGTCATGGAGACATGTGTTACACATGGATATCAACATTAGAGCATTGACAGATACCCCATGCTGAACATGACATGTTTTCTATAGGTTTTACACTGTACCATTAGTCCCATAATTCCATGCGAATCAAGATTCAAAATGGCGGCTATGCAAGTCCACTATTAGATTAGATTCTAACAAACCAACGTTTTCGCTGTTTAAAGAGATAAACCACTGTTATATGCATTGCAGGAGGCGGGAGTCAAAGGAACTAATCCATGAAAAATAAAGAGTCACAATTTCTTTTTTCCAAACTTTATCTTGAGAAAGAACATGGTTGGGTGGTAACAAAAAGCAAAAAGAAATGGATCTCACCATATAATATTTTTTTCCCATTTTAGGGATCACCAAAGTTTAATATTAAAGTATGTGGGGAAAAAGGATGTTTTCTCAGTTTTTCCAAGATTTCAGACAGATGAATAACATTTTTCTGTTGAAAATTCTTCTAAACATAGATAAAATTCCTGAAACGAAAACTACCCTGGTGACATATGTGACTCGACACGCGGAAAGGATGATCCGCGCGGGAAACAGCATTCCTGGGAATTCCTTTGAAACGTCACGCATCATTCATGACGTCATGGTCGCCGTCCTCGCACTGCGTAAACATTGTGTTAAACTCATCCATACTCAATAAATTCGGGGGGAGAAAAAAAACAACTTTGAAATAAGCTTAGACAATAAGGATTTTAATCATTTCATAGAGTTATGAGGCCTATTTAGTGTATATATTTAATGCAGTCATGGTCAGTAGCAGACGATATGCCAACGACGTGCGGGGAAGCCCTTAGTTGTTGTTTTGATTTGTGATAAGCCTGGCGATGGCAGACAAGTCAGCAGAGCTTTCGGCAGAAAAAAGGACTGAAGATGAGGATGAAGAACAGATTATCGACGACTTTCTCAAAAATACATGCAAATGTCAACGTGGGGAAGATGGAAAACCATGCAACACGTTTTTTCCAAGAGATTTCATCGAAAGTAAAAGAAATGAGGCCCACAGCCTTACGTCAGAACAGCTAGACATGGTTGTGATCGGAAACTTGTCAGCACACCGAAGGTAATATTTATTCTATTCATTTCTGTAAAAAGAAAATGATGATAATGGGACAATATTTGAGGGATTTCTGGATATTAAATTTTAATGTAGGCCTATTAGTTGCTCTAAACGTTTCCCTCTTTGTAACAATGGGAACTATGATAATACAGTGCAGTACGAACATTGACTTTAGCCTACTCACGGGTGGGCGTTTCCACAAAAACACAGCAATCGGAAAGTTGACAATGCAGACCTTGTGATGAAGAAGGGGTCATATATCTGCTAATGATAAAGCTAGGAACTTCGTTTTACCACCAAAAGTTAGCTAAATACTTGGGATTTACGATGCCATGATGAAAAAGCTGCCATGGTGAAGAGAAAATACAATGCACAGGGGTAATATGCTAAGCACGGGGGTCCAAACCTTTACATCATAATAATGTATGTAGCTCTGACGCTCGACCCTTTAGGTCTAGTGATACAACATTTGTCATTTCTAAGCTGATATTAGGACTAGGAACCCCATTTCACCACCGATCAAGAGCTAAATATATGGGGTACATGATTGAATTATGATTGGATCAGTGCAATCGAAAGAATATTCACTACATAACTGTTGTTTTCATTATGCACAAAACACCATTCTGGTCACTCTGCATCCAAGCCAGTCCAATGTAAAGAATAGGGCCTTTATACAGAAAGCTGATTGATAAGCCTACAAATAAAGCAATACTTAGACCAAAGTTTAACTAATTATGTTACTTATACATGTTTAGATGCTTATGATTTTGTTTTGATACATATAACTATGTAGCCTAGGTCCATACACAATATAGGCCTATCATTAAATAATTGATTTAGATGATCAGTAGGCCTATCAAGGGATGGCTACTCATCAATATCCTATGATGTAAATATGTAAAATTAATGTTAATACCCATCATTGAAAATAGTTGATGTATAGAACTTGTATAGGCCTAAGGTGAAACAAGAAAATAAATTAATTTGCATTTTACATTTTTCTAGGTATCCAGCTTTTGCAGGGCAATATGCAACCCTTAGGCCCCATCGAAAGAAAGAGCCAGCTGAATCCTCACATGATTCTTCATTCCGGGTCACTACAAAGTATTATGTTCATGATTTACCTGTATGTGAGGCAACATTTTGTTTTCTGTATACTCTGTCAAGAAAGCGCCTACACAATATCATGAGTCATTTCGACCAGCATGGCTTGACAGAAAGATCTCATGCCCTATCTGGTGAGTACAATATTATTTCCAAACTTAAAATTGTTTATTCTTCATGGTGCATGGGACATATAGTATTTAAAGACGTTTTTGCTAAAAGATATTGGGCCATGCTAAGAGAAGTTTTGCATTTGACATGATTTAAGGGTCGAAAATGGGAAAAAAATCTAACTAAGATGAGATTTGTACTTAGGTATAAATAAATAATTTTTTGAATAGAAATATTCAAAACACCAAAAAGACCTTTCTTTTCACAGCTGTGAATATTGAATATTGCCCTACAGATATACCATTTAAAGGGGGTTTCATATATGGGCGGGGCTCCCGAAAATGTCCACTTTTAAAAAAATAGCATCAAGATTTTTTTCTACTCTAGTATTTTTCGACGTTTTGCTCTATAACTAAAAAACGAATAACCCTATGACACCCCAAATTCCTACACATATAGTATGGATCATATACTTTAGTTCTAATTTTTAAAATGTAATCGTTACAAGGTGTTTTAAAAAGTGGTGGTCATCTAAAGTTGACCATACCACCATGAAGCTTTGCCTTCGGTATGGGAGGCTATGCCTATGGGAAAATCAGGTTTCTGCACATTTTGCTCTATAACTAAAAAACGGATAGCCCTATGACACCCCGAATTCCTACACAGTCATATAGTATGGATCATGTACTATAGCTCTAATTTTAAAAAAGTAATCGTTACAAGGTGTTTTAAAAAGTTGTGGTCATCTAAAGTTGACCATACTGCACTGCAGAAATGATTGAGATAAGGATAGACATTTGACTATCATGATTGACCCAAAATCACAAAAGGCCTTGGATTAATTCGAATAAATCCTCTGGCTTTTGTCCTTTCCATTATTGGATTTGACCTTTTCTTATGCCCTAGAAATTTTTGGGGGGACATGTCCCCCCCCCCCCCCGGTTCCGACGCCCCTGCACAAATATTGCAATAATACCTATAAATATCTATTATATTGCCATTGTCTATGTCTGTGTTCATTTTATAGCCACGGGAGTATCTTATTTCGGATTAATTTTGATTCTATTATTCATATTTTCACTTTCATTACCAATTTGCTTATGCTGCTTAAAGGGCCCTGTCCCTGAACACAACACCCCATTTATTAAGTAAAAGCCAAGCAGTAAATGTGAATATAACCAAAGATTTATGTGCGGAATTACACACACACATGATTAGCATAGTTTACTTTTTCATTATTGTTCATTTTTATAATTTTTTCGTCACATTATTTATGTTACCGAACATAATACCCATGTCCCTGAACATAACACCCCTGTCCTTGAACATAACACCCTTGTCCCCGAACATAACACTGAGCTGTCCTCGAACATAACACACACAAATATTGCAAAAAAAAATCATACAAATATGTATCATTTAGCCCTTGTCTAGGTCTGTATTCATTTTATATGCATAGGGATATCTTAATTATACTTAATCTTACTTCTATTATCATTTTTTCATCATAGTATCTATGGAACCGAACATAACACCCCTGTCCTCGAACATAACACCCCTGTCCCCGAACATAATACCTCCTTTATTGAAGGGAAGGGAAGCAGTCACTTGGAATATAACCAATGATTTATGTAGAGAATTACATACACAATTTTATAGCATACTTTACTTTTTCATTATTTTTCAATTTTATCATTCTTTCATCATAGCATCTATGGACCCGAACATAACCCCCCTGTCCCCGAACATAACACCCCTGTTCCTGAACATAACACCCCCTCCTATCCCCGAACATAACACCTCCTTAATCTAAGGGAAGTTAAACAGTTAATGTAAATATAACCAATGGGCTATATACAAAATTGCATGGATAAATGAAGAATTTTATCTATTTTTTTATTACTCTTCTATTTCGTTATTTTTTTGTCATAATCCCTCTGTCCCCAAACACAACACCCCTGTCCAAAACACAACACCCCTGTCCCCAAACACAACACATGCTCAGAAGGTGGTTTCTCTGCCTATATATTCAAAGTCAACTTAAAGGATGGGTAAATATTAGAAAAATGTGCATATTCACCAACGCATTTTCTTGAATGTTTCAATATAAGTGCAATTCATCAATATGAGAAGAAAAGGGGGTCAAACTCAAAATTCCTATGTTGCAACTTCATGGAACCATGAGTATGGTCAAAATTGGAAAAAAAATAAAAATTCAAAGCTTTATCTGATATGGGACTATATCAAGAACACAAAACCGGGAGCAAAACATTATCCAGGTAGAACCTTTCTTGTGTATTTTATCAATTTATCAATAATCTTCATAAGCTATTTGGAGAGTTGTGAATGAAAGGACAGAAAATGATAAATGAAACAAAATCAAATTTGAAAATAAACTCAGAAGGAGGTTCTTACATTATGCTTTATGAAGAATTAAAGACAAATAACAAATTAATAAGTTTTATATAAATTTTCATTGAAACAAAAAAGAATTTATGCCAGGGTCATGCATTTGGGGACATTTTCTAACATAAAAGTATGATTTTCTTGCATGAAAAGGAATTTTTATATATATTTCTCAATGTGTCGTTATTATATACTTGGAAAGGTACAAAATACTGAACAACTAGTAATGTGGGATGAAATCCGAATGAATTACAGAATTAAAATGGGTGATTTTGGCGAAATGGACATTTTCGGGAGCCCCACCCATATACATAAAAAACGCTCATGATTTGTGAAATTCATATTGATTTTAATGGAATAAGAGCGATCACTGTATTTCCTCAACTTAAGAGAACTATAAATATCAAAGACACCATTTGCACAACCTTTTAGAGAATGGCCCTATTAAGGTATTACGAAAGACAATATTCACTAAAAGAAGTCTTCTGTATTTTATATTTTTATATGTTGTGCTTGACTAAAGTACACCTAAAGAAGATCAAACACTTTGATTGATTATTTCAATGGTCAGTACGATATATGTATTTTCTTAAATCATGTAATAATCATATTAATGCCAAAGGATATCAGCCGATCAAAATACACAATAGCTTTAATCTGCTAGGAATCCATACGCTGGTGTTCACATATTCTGTAGGATGAGTTTATGTGTAAATGAGCAAATATCGATTTGTGTACAATTGTATCCATAACTAAGATTATAGTTGGGGTTTTTTCAATGCAATATTCATGTGTTTTCATATATTATCAGATTTCTGGTTGGTAAACTAATTTTTGAAACCTTTTTTTTCAGGTAAACCACTTCTGAATGCGCTCACACCAGACACAATACAAGACGTTGTGACTTTCATACAATCTGTCGGGGAAAAAAAGGGCCTCTCCTTACCTGGTCGGTTAGCCAATGTAAACCAACTAAGTGGCATGAAGCTACCACCGGACGTCACCAAGGCCTCACTCCATAGGGAGTATGAAAATGCATGCAGAGAGGCAGGGAAGATTGCGGTAGGACTTAGCTCTTTCAAAAACATTTGGCTCAAATATACACCAGACATTTCTATTCTCAAACCACAGTCTGACATGTGTGAGAAGTGTCAAAGCAACCATGCAGCCATCCTAAAATCTTCTGGCCTACCTGATAACATCAAAGAAGAACGGTATTCAAATGCCATAGATCATCTAAAGAAGGCAGACGTACAAAGACAGCATTATAACCAGCAATGCCTGCAAGCTAGAGAGGAAATTGAAAATGCAAATTGTGTAACTGTTAAAACACTGAGCTTTGATTATGCACAAAACATATCATATCCCTCATCGGCTTGTCAAGTGGGGCCAGCTTACTTTAAATCAGCCAGAAAGTGTGGCCTCTTTGGCATTTTGTGCGAAGGGTCTTCTGTCCAATCAAAGGGAAAGGGGCAAACACAGTCATAAGCATGCTAGATGCTTATTTAGAACAGGATGAAACTCCCAACCTATTGCTGCATGCAGACAACTGCACTGGCCAAAACAAGAATAATGCTCTTGTACATTATCTGATGTGGCGCATCCTGATGAATAAAAATGATTCGATTGAGATGTCTTTCATGATGCCAGGGCACACAAAATTTGGCCCAGATCGGATGTTTGGAATAATAAAGAAGAGGTATAGCCACAGTGTGGTGGACACCTTGGATGACATTGTTGAACTAATTGATTCCTCTTCCTACAAGCATCACAACAAAGCTATCCCAACTTATGATTATGTGAGGAACATTCGAAACGTAACATGGAGAGATTGGGTGAATTTCCTGCAGTCATTCTTTAAGTCCATTCCAGCGCTTCTGCAGAAACAGCATTTCACTGTCAGTAAAAAATCCCCATGGATAGTTACTACAAAGGCAGCAGCTGACGATGACACAGTGGAAGTTGACATCCAAAAGGTAAACCTCAAAGTCATTTCAAATGCAGGGTAAGTGAAAAAATAATCAATATATATTTAATTGCAGTGATTTCAATTTCCATTTCACTAATCAACCTATTCGTATATAGCTCTATGGGTTATTTTTATAGTTCTGATCAATCTAAAGCATAAATTTATGACTTAAAATGTACATCCATGGGAAACCAGTTTTTGCATTACGAGCTATCAGCATATGTTTCTGTGATTTCTTTGAGTTGGTCTAATGACAAGTGGATCTGATTTGAAGCACTAAGGATAACAAAATATTTTGTTTGCCCATGAATTATGTCAAGTGTCAAGTATTGATCATGAGAACTCAAGGACATGAAGATATCTATTAATGATGTTTTAAAGTTTAATAGACAAGATATCAAGTTGCGATTTTCTGGGGGAAAGGCATGGGGAGCTTTACAGCCCAGTCACTTGAACGGATCAGTGACATAAGAAAACATAGGTACTCTTACTCTGGACATTTTGAGAGCTTTAACCTCAATAATTCTATGTGCAAGCACTTGAGTGGCTAACCACTGACAATTTATCTAAGTTTATGTTAAGCCCTGAAAAGATGCTGCAGTCCCTGGATGGTCGGTCACGCAGTCATATAATTATTGGCACAAGAAATATATTGTGCAGATAGCACTATTTTATTCATGGGTCAAAACTAATTGAACAATTTGGATGCCTAAAGTAATGTTAACTCTAGATCCAAACTGATATCTGAAATTAGATTTAATCTTTCTTAAATTTCAGTATGCCACCAGTGATCCATCCCAGAGGTATGGATATAAAACGTCAAAAGTACTTGTACGAGCAAGTATCAGGCCTTTGCATGAGTGCCCTTGCTGCATCCATCACCTGCCCTAAGCCAGACATTCAACGCAAGGGAAAGAGGAAATTAGTGGAAGAATAGATATCTGAGCTAAATAAAAATCTACCAGATTTTTTGACAGGACTAGAAAATAATTAGCATGAATCTGTCCACCAGGATTGTGTCTATGCACCTCTGTAATCCATTTATTGTCCTCATGGTAGATTATGTCCCCTCCGGTGTTCCAAAGAAATATAGCATAATATGTGTAACCATCTAATTCAGTAGTTATGACACCTGTTAAAAGCAAATGTAAATTCTTGTAGAGTATCTACCTGTATGTAAAAGGAACACTCGCATTTCTTTATCTTAATATTGTACATATAGCAGCGTTCCTGTCCTGATCTAATACAGGACATTTGCATAATGCCCTAGTTCTGGCACTTTACTTGGCCACTTCCACTAGTGTTGCCAGTATGGTACCTCATATTTAAATCATTGTAAGTATGTTTTTCTAGTTGTAGAGACATAACATTATACAGTTGTCTTAAAATTGATGATGAATTTAGCAAGATTACATTATACGTCATTGACTGTCCAGCTTACACTCTATTCAGGTAAAAACATCTATGTTGGCCCTATTGGTGGAGTTATACTGTCTATAGGTGCTGACAATTGGATGTTCTGCTTGTGGTGTGGCGTATATAATATGTCAACAAAGTGTCAAATAATATATTGTGTGACATCGAATCTTGTATAACTATATACATTCAATGTGTTTTATTGCATAACGTTATGATTACATAGTAAAGAATGAATCTGGTTAGATGAGATTACTGTGGTGTTAATGATGATGTCAGTATGTATTTTGCTTTGTGCTGTATAACTGTATCTGGCTCACAATTTAATTGAATATAATTTTGAAGTATTTCACACCAAAAGTCAAAACTTTGATGTTGGCCCTACTGATGGAGTTATACTGTCTATAGGTGCTGATGATTGGATGTTCTGCTTCTGTTGTGGACTATTTCTTAGTTGTATCAAATGATATACAATGTGATATTCAGGCTTTCATAATTTTAGAAATGTATTGTATTATATAGTGTTAGGGTATGATTATATCGTACAACTTCAACTAGAGTTGATTAGTGAGGTGCCAAATATTCTGATGGTGTATTAAGAGGGAAGTTGGATTCCATATAGTATAGAATGAACGGGACAGCCTAGATTTATAACGGCAGTAAAGACAAAGTTGTGCAACTAATTATTCTCAGGTGTTAAGATGGTTGTTTGTCCAGTGGCTATTCTCTAGAAGATAGTTGTGTAAATACTGTAATATATAATTATACTATGGGTGTGCGGTTGGATTTTAATGGTCGAATCAGGATCTTTCACATGTATATATATGGGAAATGCCATCCAAATTATGAAAGCATCTCTTGTTTCCATGGAAACAGTCAGTTACCTTGACAATAGCACACATATATATATATATATATATAGCTTTGTTTGAAACAATATACATGTATACATGTCTCAGATATATGCGTTCAGTATTGAACTAGGCCTGTATTGAACTAGGAATATCTCCAATATATTTTAATGTACCATTTGGTAAAACTGTTTCAGTGTTTACTCCCCCCACCCCTTCCCCGCCCCCAACCAAACTTGGATTGTAAGGGGAAAACATAGCTTGTCAGCATATAAATTCATAAATAGTGCCACAAAATGACAATGAGTTAAGGATTTGTAGAAAATTATTGTTCAAAATATCTATTTATGCACTCATGCAGTGAGTATGTGTACATAAAAAATCACATTTCTCGGTTCTCTGACCACGTAAACTCTGAGTGTTACTCAGTGTTGCCATGGTAACAGTGTTCCCATAGCAACATTCACTCAAAAAAACTGATGGGTTACTAAGACTACTCATAGTATAATATCATTAATAGGAAAAAAGATTTTTAATAAATTTTAAGTCATTTACCCTCTTATATAGCATATCACATCTTGTTATCAATTACCCCAGTTATCATGCTTTTAATGAAATGCGTTTTGGACCATAACTATCAATAAAATACAATATGATTAAGAGACATGCCATTACAAAAAATGCCATATCTCAGCAACTACTGGGAATTTTCAAGAATTTTTTTCAGTAATGTACTCTGTGCGACGTATAGAGTAGGGAAATATTAAAAAGTCAACTTCGAAAATTTGACCCCGGATCATCCTTTCTGCGTGGCCAGTCACATATTGTTTTGTTATTGGATTTTTTCATTCACTTAGCCATGTTCTCGCACGAGGCAAAGTTTAAACAAAAAGTTATTTTCCGTTTTTTTCCCTGTTGAACAGTGGTTTATCTCTTTAAATTACACGATTAGCTTAACGGAATGGCCACTTCCAAGAATTTCCCCCCATATCATGAAGATAAATTGGTGCCTATACATCATAAGCAATCGTCATCAGCTAGATGATATATTGGTTGATCCATCATCGTTTTCTTTTTCTAATATAGCAGAATTAGTCCCTCTATTTCCCCGGTGACAATCTTTAAAGCAGAGATCCACTAGGCGCTGTAAGCTTTCCAATTGCAATGTCCAATTTAAAAATTTAATCAAAAAAGGGAAATGGCATAGCAACATGCTATGTCTCATCGCAGATGGATCTATCCATGCGACCTTAGCATGCATCGTATACTCTAGGTTGCGTTTCCAAACTTATTTTGGTCGATTCCACAAAATCTGTGACATTTGGTTTTCCACCCCTTACACTTTTGTTTGATAATTTACGCATTTCTAACCAAATAATTGTATCAGGCCCACTGGAAGCCTCAATGCGAACCCCACTTTTGTATATATAAAAAGAAAATTATTGATTTTATGGGGGAAAAAAACTATTTTTAGGTTATTTTTGTAGTAAAAATAAACGTTTCTTAATTTTGAGCCAAGATGTAGAATAATTATTAACTATTGGCACATCTTTTTTTGATAATTATTTTGGTCGATTCCACAAAATCTGTGACATTTGGTTTTTCACCCCTTACACTTTTGTTTGTCAATTTACGCATTTCTAACCAAATAATTGTATCAGGCCCACTGGAAGCCTCAATGCGAACCCCACTTTTGTATATATAAAAAGAAAATTATTGATTTTATGGGGGGAAAAAAACTATTTTTAGGTTATTTTTGTAGTAAAAATAAACGTTTCTTAATTTTGAGCCAAGATGTAGAATAATTATTAACTATTGGCACATCTTTTTTTGATAATTATTATTGTCATACTTTAGGATTTATCATTTTAGCAAAATAAGTAATCAATGATATATTTTCTGTTTGGAATTCTAAAAAAATTGGTGCGGTAGGTAATGTGTCCCCGTGGGTGGATACATGAATTTAACATTCAACTAGCTATGAAAATTCTCATACATGGGGCCTTACTCAGGGGAAACAATTGCTACATTAAAATAATGTTTGGGTTTGGCTTAAAAAGCCCAGAGCCTTAGACACAAGATGGGGTAATTTGAAAAGTCCCCGTGGCTGGGTACAATTTACTGTATTGAATTTGGAATAATATGGATTTCATGATTTATATTATCTTCTAAGTATGGCCATACCACAACGATTTGTTATGAACCAAAATAATTTTCATCATACATTTTACCCTACGTCAAAAGCAGAGAATAATGTCATGTCCCCGTGGGTGGGTACATATGAATATTTGCTTGAATACTAGTGTAATGGAAAATGAAACTGTTGTGTTTATCCAATTTTCATGCTTGAGTATATAGGGATGTAATTGTACTACTAATGTATGATAATGTAAGATTCATTAAATCAAGATCAGAGAAAAATGTAATGTCCCCATGGGTGGGTACATGTAGATATATGAATATTAGCACAATGGGAAATGAAACTCTTATGTTTATTGATCGTTTATGCATGTTTGTATAAGGATGTAAAATTTGTACTACTAATGCATGAACTTATTTTTATGTAGGAATAAATGTAGGGAGGGGAAGATTCCTACAGAAAAAAGTGTGAATGACCTTCAGAGGTAGAAATGACGTCGGCGGATGGACTGAAACATCCCTGTATTCTCGGCATGGGTAGTCCCAGCTTGAGGGAGGTAGAAGTCGATTGGAGTAGATTATATTAGGTTATTATTAGGTTTGAATATATACATGAGATCTTTGGGGAGACAATCCTACCATGTAGGGTTTTTAGTATCCCTAATTGAAGTATTTAAGATCTGTACTATGTAATTTCGTTTAATGTAATATATTTTGTTAGGTATATCTAACTATATAAACATATAACATAGTTGCGCCTACGTCTAGAACAGTATTAAATTAATTCTATCCGAGCGCTGACGAGAAAAATTAACTTTAGCATATTTAAAGACCAATACACATACAGGTACATTAACACACATGTATACATTTAATAGCTTGTTCAAATGTGGCCTCCCTGCAGCTCTTAATCTGCACTGGGAGCACCCACTTAAGCCCCTCATATGGTAACTTGGGACACAACTCCACAAAGAAAAACTTTTACAGTTACAGATTTAAAATATCAATAAACTCTTTACCTATTTTCATTTGTCTGGCCCCTTTGTCAGGTACACCTGTCACATTTCTTACAGCTTCCAACTACACTAATGGCATTGCCTTTTTAATTTCCCTTCTTTTGAAATAAATTGCATTTATGTTATAGGTAGATATATAATCCCATTGGCTGACATGAGCTGCCTCTTCCTGTTAATCAAATCACTTTATCGACTTACCTTTAAACCTTTATTGTCTCCTAAGAGCATCTTAGATTTCATCTTAATATTCCTATTATACCACAAGCATTATCTTCTTATGTGCGTGACACCTTTCTGGTTCTTACAGTAAAAATATCTATTCCAAAGATGGAACAAAGATATTTGTGCCTACCCATTTCTTAGTGTTCTTGGTCATAAATGCTTTCATTCAAAATGAGTTTGATTTTTTTCCCTTCACAGGATGCTTTTGCTGGTTGTTTTTTCCCATTTCTTCTCTATATCAGTACACTAGCTTACTAAATATTGATTATATGGACTTTATTCTTATTTCATAGCATTCCCCATGCCTGGAAACATTCAGAAAATGTACTCACATATGAATATATATATGTTGATTTTTCACTGAGTTATGGCATTTCATTGTTTTAGAAGCGGCCATTTTGTTTTTCTGCAATTTTGGGCATGTTCCCCTACCTTTTAGTATGTTAATAAGGGGCACTCATACTACCCAAAACCGTTGAGAAACCTTTTGTTGCAATTTTTCCTAGGTTCAGCCCTTTTTTTAGCTAGATTGCCTGGACTATCATGATTTATCATTAAAACCATAGCCCATGTAGATCTATTTTAAAACTAACAATTCATATTCTACCCACAATAGTCATTGTCCATAAACCACCATTATATTATTATTCAAACTACTCTATGTATCAAACTTTTAGTGCACCGACCTTTGTGCGTGATAATAAATCCTGCGTGAAAGGTATAATTATTGCATAAACAAGGTGTGAGGCTTCCTTGCTGTGTGAATTTAAATCCGCGCGAAAATGTGTAAGATTACTCAGTGCGCGAAAATGTATCTGCGTGAAAATAAATACGTTTACAGTAACATACCAGCTAGAGACCCCCATTACTTAGAAGAGTAGCACTATGTGAAATGAACTTTTTTCTCTATCCACCTAATTGGGAGGGCATACATGTGCGACATCACACATGATTATAAATGCAACATAGACAATATCCGCAGTCAACACGGGTAGCGCCACCACATGGCAGGCGTCCCTCTGGCAGCTTGGCTATGTATGTATACATAGAGAAACAGTGGTACGCTCCAATGTTTGTCGGGATTTGAGAGAAGGAATGACAATAAATCACTGTAAAACTTTCGTCCCCTGATGCAAACAACAGTTGGGGTGTTTTAGCTTGGTTCAGTGATCCTTCCCCTTACTATAATTCCATTCTTTTAGAGAGAAATCTATTACTCCACTGGTTACTTAGTACTATCGTCCCATTTTTATCTTTATTTTATGTTTGAGGAAAACTGTTTTCTGGTAGTGGTGGTGGCAGTTTATATTTGAATATTCACATTTATAATAGGAATATAAGACCTTAAATCATTTTAGAGAGGGATTGATTCGTTAAGAATTATTTCATCACGAACTATTAAAGTGGAATTAAAGTGACTGAGACTAACATTTTGTGATATTAGTTAAGTTATATCATCCTTTGCTAATTCCTTTAAAAATTAAAAGATGAGTAAATCAAATACATGAAATTCAATGCAATTTCGAATACATCCTCCCGACCCTAACCCCTCAGTATTTGTTATCCACATTTGGCAGAGGATGGTTGGGAATTAACTTTGCACACTGGTGTCTAAACAATCCCCTTTGAAGGATTTATTTTTAGCAATGCCATTTTGCTGGTTCTATAATACTAATTCTCTTTTCAAACGTTTTTAAATACAGCCAGGGCATAAACTTATATTTTGAAATCAATTAGCGTGAATTCTGTGTGGATTACCAGAACCAAAGCAAGTCAGCGGCTAAATTGGTGCTTTATGTGTGACCCCAACATGCCACAAATGCTCTGTGAAATCTAGAACCTGGCCTCGGTCTCCTAGACCATAGGCCCGGCCTCCTAGACCCGGTCCTGGGTAGTCTATTCCAATCGACCCGCGCATATGGGTAAGGCTCACGAAAACTACACCACCTTTTTTTATGCGTCCACTGGCTAATAAAATGGTTACTAATAGAAATAGATGAATTATGAAAGTCTCAAATGAAGGAGTATGATCTAAGCTTCTAAAAAATATATACTTTTATGGGGCTGTCACAAATATTTCTCCCACTAACAGTCCATTAAAATTAACCCAAACCTAACATTTCCCATTTTTTAGAATGTCCTCGGCCCCTATTTACTTGTTTCAACCTGATTATGATTATTTTAATCATTAATCATGTACTATTTTCACTGTTTTCTCAGCCTCCTAGACCATAGGCCCAGCCTCCTAGACCCGATCCTGGGTAGTCTATTCCAATTGACCCGCGCATATAGGGTCTGACCTGAAGAATGTTTGTTGAAGTATCTAGTAAAGTAAGGAGGGAAATACCCTGGTTTTAGGGATGCAAGTTTCTGGTGTTGTTATTGGCTCATTATGTATGGGGAGCGGATTGGGGTTGAAAAGACTAGGGGAAATGGCCCGGGATTGAAATGACCCGGGGTTGAAACAACCTGGGGTTGAAACGACCTGGGGTTGAAATGACCTGGGGGGAAAAGACCAGGGGTTGAAAGTTCCAGGTGGGAAAATACCAGGGGTTGAAAGTTCCTGTTACCTTTCCAGGCATCTTCTTCGACTTATAGCCTGTTTGTCGCTCTTTAGTTAAAACCTATAAACCTTGGTGATTCCTTATTATTTTTTTAAATTGCAGAAGCGAATTAATACTTCAATGAATTCTGGATAACGTCTGACATGCCGGACGAAAATGCCTCATCGTTTGCAAGAAGAATGACACTCAAGTCGAGATTCATTAGAGGAAGGATTCTATGGCCGATCTGTATCTTGGCACTGGCCCTGCTAGGTCTTACAACTCTCCTGACACCAAGGATCTCTCTGAGAACCTACAATGCCAGTAACAGCTATGAGGTATCTGAACGTTTAATTGGACGCCTGTTACTAAACAAAATTGGCCACAATGAATGTGACAATTGTTTTCTATACAAATTCAATAGGATCTTGACACCTCGGGCATGTGGTGAAACTGGGACAAATCCCACGATAATGATAGTTATGCTGATAACAACCATACCCAGTGAATTCAAAGCTCGAGAGGCCATGAGGCAAACCTGGTTGCCCAAGAATACTGAGGGACCTGTCAAACATGTCATTCTGTTTGGAGCCACGAGGATTGCTTCAGACCAAGCAATGCTACAAGAAGAACAGAGTCAGTATGGAGATATTCTACAGGATGATTTTGTAGAATCCTATTACAATTTATCCTACAAGGTACTCATGGGGGATAAGTGGGCCTCAGAGGAATGCCCTTCTTCTAACTATGTGGTTCGGACTGCCTGTGATAATTGTTGCGTCATAGGCGGCTGCCTTATGATGGATCATTGGTGCCACCTTATGGACTCACCCCTCACTACACCCCTTCCCAGCATCCCTCGCTACCTCCTTCCTCTTCCCCCTCTTCCTTCCGCGTTCCCCTTCCTCATCCTCACTCTCACACACTCCACGGTGCAACACAAACGCACCTCTTTTTTCAGTCCACCAAACTTCTTGGCGCGATCTCTACACAACACGAGATGGTCAAGCAAAAAACCACAGAGCCTGCTAAGACGGCTAAAAAAGGAAAAGGTAAAGGGGTTACAAAAGCAAAGAATACACCTACCCGTAATTCTGCTAGAATAACTTCGACGCCTCTACCTCCGCCTCCGCCTCCAGGAGATGAGACAATGGGCGACGCCATTGGAGCACGGCAAACCCGGAGCACTACAGGACGCGACCATGAAGTCAGGTTGGGAAGGCTGGAAGGATCTATGAAGTCCATTGATTCAAAGCTGGATACATTCATGGAAATGTTCGCCCAAAATAGACCAGTCCACGAAACTCCGAATCAGCCATCTCCTCCAGTAGGACCATCCAGTGTACCGCCAGTCATCCCAAATCCGCAGATCCTAAGGAACCAAGAGAACCATGATGGTTTTATAGAGCAGGAATTCGCCAGAGAAAGTTACATCGTCCCTAAGAATGATGGTAAGGTTTATTTTGCTGCCGACCTACTCACTGACAAATTAATTGCCAAGCCCTACATGTATTATGAAAAGGAGGGCATTAGCACTATGAAACAGAAGCTAGAATTCCGTGCAAAACTAGAGCCTCTGGACTACATTCATGGAATAGTATCTATGATAAGAGATGTCCGCCGCGCCGACCATTCACAAGACCATCTCATACTGGCACACCTGCAAGATGTTGTTGCAGATGCCCGTGTAATGCCATGGCCAGTGGTTAGAAAATTCAGTCAAACATTATTTGATGATGTAGAGAAGGGTCGTATCAGTTGGGGAGACTTCAACAGGATACAAACGGCTAGAGCCATGAATGCAGCTATAGGGGAAAACAAGACGGCCGCGTTTTCTCAAGCAGGGAGCGCATCCCACGCTTCATTGAATCAGAGGAGGCCTGGCGCCCAGGCCAACTCAAATGCCAAGAAAGCGGCGTGCCAGGATTTTAATTCTACCAGGGGATGTAGGATGCAATATGACCACGTCGACAATGGCGTTAACTACTTCCACGGATGTGCATATTGTTATTCTGTAACCACCCGAGTATTTGGTAGGCACAGCGTGGTTAATTGTGAAAGACTAGAAAACGATCTGGGGAAACCCTCCACCTCAGCCGCCACACGGGCGACGAGGCCACCCATGACACAACAAATGCACCAACATGTTGCGGCCGCAAAAAACGGCCGGGCCCCACACAAGCAGTAAATCGTGGGGGGGAAATTATTGCAAAAGCACTAAATGAACCCGAGTGCGTCCCCCAAAGTGCCTCTGAAGATTGTAAATATGGCTCACCACTAGAGACGCATAGACGCAACACCAGGCCTATGGACAGCGCCATCTTGGAAGATCACAGGAAGTCTCGCTTGTGCGCAAACCAGAGTGAGACTTCACACGAGATGCAAGATGGCGGACATAACAATAACAGAGAGCATGAGTGGGTAAGCAAAACAGACGTTTCACCTGTTTTATCAAATATAGTAGTACACGATTCCAAGAAAAGTGACAATATAGATAGCTCGTCCATTAACTCAAATAATGTGCCATTGGAAGAGAGCATGGAAATTGTAGGCGAGCTACATTCATCACCGGAGCAGGTCAAGACATCACAGGCACCTGACTTCGATAGTATACGTTCAATGTGTGAGAGCGATGTGTCAGATCCGACCATAGACACATCTCCAAGGGTTTTCTCTAGTTACCGTTAGGAGAATTGGCCCTGCACTATGTCCGGGGTGGGAATGGATACCACCTTGGCAGACATTATATGCAGCAGTAAAGAAGTCAGGACTACCCAATGCCCTCGGTGCCAGGATGAGGGTCCCCTCTCAGCTTAACATTGAAGCCTGGGAAAAAAGGCTTCATAAGATGCCAGAGGGAAAGGAGCTCTTGGATCTCCTCCAATTTGGATTCCCACTGGGATATTTAGGGCCCATAAGCAATACCATCGATGTCCCTAATCACCCCAGTGCCATTAACTTCCCACATAGTGTAGATAAGTTTATCAACAAAGAGCTTGAAAAGGGTGGCCTAGTGGGGCCGTTTGATGCCCCCCCTTTTCAGACTGGTGCCATGTATCTCCTCTCATGACACGACCAAAACATGAGCCTGGGGATAGAAGGATCATCTCCGATATGACTTTCCCAAATGAGACATCTGTCAATGCATTTATTCAGAAAAACGCAATATTTGGGAAGATACGTTCTCATGGTCTCCCAGGCATAGATGCAATATCAGAAAGGATACGTGATATAGGGCCTGGATTACACATGGCGTCTGTAGATATCAGCAGGGCATACAAGAACTTCCGCTCGTGCCCGAGTGACTGGGTTCTACAATGCATGCAGTGGCAAGGGAGTTTCTATGTAGAAACTGCGATGCCATTTGGGGCCCGCTGCTCCAGTATGCACATGCAGCGCGTATCAGATGCCATTGCAGACATGCTCGCCGAAATGGGAGTATGGGTAAAGGTATATTTGGATGACATCATCTTAGTATCGGACACAAAGCAAAAATGTGTTAGAGACCTTAAAGTCGTGACAGATCTCCTCAAAGAACTCGGCCTCCCGGAGGCTGCCGAGAAGAGGCAGGATGCAGGTACGTCGGTCACATGGCTGGGAGTCACTATCAACAGCCATGACATGACGTTATCAGTACCAAAGGAAAAGCTCACAGAGACCATCAATCTCATTAAAAGAGCTTATGATAAGGACACAATGACAACCAAACAAATGCAGTCCATTCTGGGCAAACTGCTGCATATAGCCAAGTGTATACGACCAGCTAGGTTATTTGTGGCCAGGCTCCTCGAAGCCCTTAGGGAGGCGAAAGGAGGAGATATCAAAGTATCTACTTCTGTCAGGGCCGACCTGGAGTGGTTCATGGAGTTTGCTAAAAAATGGAATGGGGTAGCAATCATACCGGGCCCCAGACCCACTAAGAAAATATCAGTTAACTCCACCCCAACAGCTATAGCAGGATGTGACGGTTTCAACGCCTATGAAATACAGGTGGCTAAGCTGGGGAATGGAGTGAGAGCGAAGTCTGAGTTGGAGGCACTCAATGTTGTTGTCGCCCTCCACACATTCATAAACAGGGCAGATATGGGGTGCAGAATAGAGCTTGCCTGTACTGATGATAGTGTAGCACAGGTACTACAGACAGGACGGGGCAGGAATACGGTGCTATTAGAATGTGCCCGTTTTGTGTGGATGCTTGAAGCAGTCATGCAAATTGAAATATGTATCACACGTACCCATAATAATATTTCAGACCTATGCACACATTTTGCCAGGGCTCATATTTCTAAAAGACACAGAGCCCATAGTTTAAACATTATGAATTCCCTAGAGGTGAAACGATGCCGTCCAAATATGTATATCTTTGGCTACATGTACCCTCTTTTGTGCTGTAGATCTGGGGATCCAGTCTCTCCAGACCCTGGCAGAGAGGAGGCAGGAGTCGGCGAGAGCACCTGGGACCGACGCCAACAGGAGATCAGCCACCAGCACATTCCTTGCCTTCCTGAGAAGAGGCGGAATAAACATTTAAGATATTGATCAACACATTGTCTGCGCCTACCTCGAATACCTGGCGCAGCACATAGAATCCCCGGCCACCATCAAAAATCAACTCTCCTCAATTAGGGAACATCTCAGGAGGAGAGATATTCCCACTACTCAACTAGATCATCACCGAGTAAAATTGGCACTTGATGCAATTGAAAGACAGTCGTTGTATAAACAGAAAATAAAAGAACCTGTCCCCATGGAGACATTTAGAGACGTCATTAGGACCGTCTCACTGTACCACGAAGGTGTTACTCTGAAAGCAGCACTTCTTACACTCTACTATGGTGCATTACGACAATCAGAGATTGCTCCATATAGTGTAAAATCATACAACCCAGTCATCAATCTTACAAGAGGGGATCTCACCATAGAGGATAACAGAGTTACCCTTAAAATAAAGCATGCGAAAAACCTGCAGAAATATAACCAGCAACAGACGAGACAGTTGTATTCCGTAGAAGACGATATGTGGTGTCCAGTACAAGCCATAAAGGACATGGTGCAACAAATCCCGACCATGTCACCACATGATCCTTTTCTAATATTCCAAGGTAACAGGGCACCAGTGCCACTGACATTTATCAAAAACAATTGGGCCGCTGCCCTCAAGTCATTGGGAAAATGTAGCTCCACTTTCTCACTACACTCCATCAGAAAAGCGTCTGCCACGCAGGCATACGCACAAGGCCAACCAGAACTTAACGTACAACGGTACGGTGGGTGGGCGTCTTCAGCCCACAGAATCTATATAAATAATGACACTACAGCCTCGGTACATGGCTCGCTAGCCCGTGCCATTCAACCTACTCACTCTCATGCTCTCCCATAAACAAAAACTCAATACCCTCCCTCCCACTCCATTTCTACCTCCTCGGAGGCTTGGCATTCTATTTTCTTATTTTCATTTCTTTGTAATTATATAATTCTATGTTTTTATTAATTAAAATTTATTATTAATTATAACTCATCATTATTACATAATGCAACTGAATAAAATTTCAATTCTCCAAGCCACGACTCCACTCTTATGTCCAGGTGTGCAGTAATGGTTGCGTCATAGGCGGCTGCCTTATGATGGATCATTGGTGCCACCTTATGGACTCACCCCTCACTACACCCCTTCCCAGCATCCCTCGCTACCTCCTTCCTCTTCCCCCTCTTCCTTCCGCGTCCCCCTTCCTCATCCTCACTCTCACACACTCCACGGTGCAACACACACGCACCTCTTTTTTCAGTCCCACCCTCCTCTTCCCTCTTTTTTACATACTCCATATACTCTTCTCCTCCCTGCCTCACACCATTCTATTTTCTTATTTTCATTTCTTTGTAATTATATAATTCTATGTTTTTATTAATTAAAATTTATTATTAATTATAACTCATCATTATTACATAATGCAACTGAATAAAATTTCAATTCTCCAAGCCACGACTCCACTCTTATGTCCAGGTGTGCAGTAATGATATAAACATTCCACAATTTATGCAATTATTGAGGGAGTTCAGAAAGGAATTGAGCAACGCATGGTTTGGAATATGCTCAAATGATGCGCCGGTCTCAAGAGATCCCACAAATAAATGGTATATATCGCCGAATGAATACAGTGAATCCACATATCCTCCATATTGTACTGGTACCACATTTGGTATGCTCATGCGAATTGCAAGGATGTTTCTGGCTGTCTCGGCTAATACACCTTTCTTCCCCATAGAGGATGATAGCTACTTTGGATTTTGTGCTTTAAAAATGGATATTAAAATTTTAGATATTTTTGGATTTTACAGCGATGCGAATGGGGATGGGCCAGCCACAGGATACCACGCTGATCCTGTGTTTTCACTTCAGCAACTGGAATCCCACCAGCATGCATTGGTGCATCGTATATACAGACACACACTAAAGAATTCGGCCCTCAGGAAGAAAATGGGTATCACATCCATATAATATACGGGTAGAGCGATTTCTACGAAAAGAGGTAGAAAAGAGTAACTGAAAAGAGGGGTATCTTTGTCTCACATGTTCTAGGAATTACAAACGGTTTTATTCATATGTAGAGTTCTGTCCACCCTCTCCGGAGGACGTTGTATGTGGTTTGTGAAGGTGAAAATGTGATTTTGAAGCCTTTTTTAAATTGGGATCTCCACACTATATTTATAGCCTGGGAAAGCTCCCACAACCTACTATGTCATTTCCAGGGGGACCTAACTACATGCAGAGGAGTGGGAGGGTGAAAAAGAGGGGAAGGGAGAGGGTGGGGGTATTGGAGAGGGAGAAGGGAGGGAGAGGGTGTAGGAGGGGGAGAGTGAAGACAAGGGAAAGGGTGGGGGAATAGGAGACGGGAGGGGCAGGGAAAAAAGAGGGGGCGGGAAAGGAGGAGAGGGAGTGGATGTAGGGGAAGGGAGAGAGGGGAAGGAGAGAAAGCAAGGAGGGGGAGCATGAGGAAGAGGGGAGGGAGAGTGCAGGAATTGGAGATGGGGTTGGTAGAGAAAAACAGGTATGAAAGAGAGAGAAAAGGGGGATGGAAACAAGGGAGAGGGGGAAGTGTGGGGACAGAGGGTGACCGTCCGGAGGATGGGTACTTTGCTAGTATAGAAATAAGAATATATCTGGTTCAGAATTGGAAAGACTTTAGGCTTAATCTAACTTCAGTTATATGAGGGAGGTCCACTGATATATGCAAAAGCATCCCGATACAACTATGATGTAGGTCTACATCTGTCGATATATATATATAATTATTAATTCCAGCATTTGATTTCTCAGGTCCACCAGCCTTGCAATATACAGCTACTGAATGTATAAAGAATCTTCTTCTGAAGTATTTATTGAGGAATAACCCAGCAAATAATGCCTGGGACGTATTATCATATTGTAGGAAAGATATTAGTCAAATCCACAATATAAGCATTGCTGTAGAATCCTTTTGGGATGGCGTGTCGTTTTTGTATTTACCATGTTTCTGTGGGAAGTTTTGCACAACGCTGCTCATAGAATTCGATCCCATCATCCTGTCCTTGTACCGAATATAGACCCGGCCTAGGGAGGATGAAACTCATGGGAACCTCTGGATTCTGATGCAGAGCTATAGTATGGACAGCTCCCATCGCACCCGTGCTATAACGACTGTTATGTAACATTACGTAACATTGTGTAACCTCATTAACTATTAATTATCACCCATTAATTATATTATCTCATTACTAAAATCGCTAATTATACTTAGCTACCCAGTACTGTGCAAGTCTACTTATTCATGCTAAGCCATAGGTATTACGTAAGGGCTCCGCCCCCTACTCTTTACCCACATCCTGAAGGAACATATGTACAGATGCTAGATCATTAAATCAGTTGCTTAGTTCTTCTCACGAAGACCACACGTTCGTTTGCTATTCTTCCATTCATACCTTAACACTGGCGGACAACCCTACAACAATTTCGGTTACCTCTCACAAGAAATTGTTCAAAATAAGCCAGTGTCTATAAAGGAATTTTATAGACATTTATTGTCTGATACCAAAATGTAGGCAATCCCAGGACAGGCTTAGGGCTTTGTGGGCGCTCTAAAGCCTTAGAAAAACGAAAGTCCCACAAGCTTGATGGACTTAGGCCAACCGACGGCCCAACCTCCGAACTAGCCGAACCATTGACCCTACACACTGGAAAAAAAGTCCCGGATTTATTTTTTCAATCCTAGCCCAATCCTTACAAAATCCTTATACTTAGGAAATATGTGTGCATCCACACACTGGCAGTTTATCCTCATAAATCCTTGAAAACTAAATCCAGTGTAAATCTGAACAGGCTGGGCATTGTTTACTCATTAATCAGTATCATCCATTACCCACTAATTGGATTACTTTGGTCCAGCTAGTTCTCCTTGTTATGTTATTATAATGCAATACACTACAACTACTGAAAACTAGTTTATATATAATTTGCTAATGACTCAACAAATGGTCACTAAAGTGCAATTAACTAACTATAGAGGGGTAGATTTAAATCATGGGCAATACACAACCATGCCAGTTTTCATTAGTCATATGGATGAAGTCACCTGCAAATGTACACTTTGCAGGCGACTTTTTAATTTAATTTAATTTGTAATTTAATTTTCATATTTGCACCCTGCATAACAGGCCATTGCATACCTCTGAGCTGATGCAACAATACAGATGTATGGTTTGGTATAAGCAATGTCATATCCATACTTAGGTTACAAGGTACAGAGCCTGGGCTAAGACAATAGTAGCTTAGCCAATTACTCCATACACATAGAGTGGGGGAGGTGGGCTTATGTGGTGGTGTGTATTACCAGAGAAATGGTTCCCGTTTCTTTAGCCTGCTTTGCTGCCCTTGTCCAATATGCAGGGGCTAGGGGACCAATATTTAATCTACCCTTTCTTCGGATCAGTAGTAGATTCAACCCATTCAATAATGTTATCCATGATATGTGATGTGTCACAGGAAAATGAGTCAAAAGTTGAAAAAAAATGTATTTTGAGACATATATTGTATTTCTTTTATTTCTTTTATGGCCAATACACCTAAATAAAGTTTAATTGTTAATACACTTTGTCCACCTCTTTAATTCTGACATTAAATAAGGTACATCAGAAAAGGAAAAGAACCCTAAGAAAACTGGTCTTCCGGGCCTCCCTTAGAATAAATACATAGGCATACATGATTAACGTGTGAAATAAAAATATCAGTCATGAGAGTGCTTCATTCATTAAGATAATTTAAGTTAAGAGTGTTGGTGAAGATGTGGTGTCATGTTATAGTCCAAACTAGTTTAGATGACCAGACTATTATGCATGCAAGCTAATTGTTTTCCTCATCATTGGACTCGGGTACAGTTGTCCAAGGTTTTAGTGATAGGGTTGGGCTGAGATGGTTATGTTGTTGCAGCAAGCACAAAGCCGTCGTTTGGGTACTGGGTAAGGGTACTGTTTGTTTAGATATACAGACACCTCAATGTCACCAATCAATGTCATTTGGGGGTGAGTATTGAAACCCGTAGTATGAAAAACTGCCATAAATCTATAGAATACATTCTTTAGCTTTGAAAAAAATGAAGATATACACACTGTCGGCCTACAAGTTGACGAATTTTAAGTATATCAAGATAAAAATGTAATTCCGCCATATCTTAGATTTCCAGAGGGGCGTAGAGGGTGACCTTGCATCCAATAGTATATAATAGAATCGAAATATTTCACCCACATCACGAAATTGGGCACACTCAATATGCATATACTACCATAAATAAATCTTTAAATCTTTCATTAGAATTCATATTATAGATGCCAACAAATTTTTGGAATGATTCATCGTTTATCTCACAAAAAAACATGGGTAAAAACTTAATAAAATTCTACACTGATCCGTCTTTACTAGGTACTACTATATACATTAACTAAGATATAGCGTGTTGAATCTCAGCCAATCAGAGCGCTGCTTTTAACTTGTTGACACGTTACTATGGATACATATATTACACATTTTTAATATACCCCCTAATCATCTCTGTATAAAAATATTCCCTGAAGAAGATTCATCTCGTGATCGAAATGTAGGAATCAACCACTTGAATCTATACAACAAATAAACTACAACCTCATGAAAAACTGCTAAGTGTCTGGTTTTGGTGTTATCACAACTTGAAATTAAATCTTTAACTTTTAATGTGGTATGCTTTATCTTAAAGGTTTGTAAGGCAATTAGGATATATTTAATAGACTGTCTTGAGATTTGGCAAATGAATTGATATGAATTAATGTGCTAAACTCCCCCAAAATGAGAATATTGCAACAAAGGTATCCTAAATAACCTTGAAAGATATCCATTTTGCTCTTGTGACTCATCTTTCCGAAACACACCACATTCATAAGGAGAGAGAAAGAGAGAGGGGGAGGAGGGAGAGAGACAGGGGGGAGAGCGGGAGGGCAGAGCGGGGGGAAGATGAGAAAGAGAGGGGGAGAGTGGGAGAGAGTGAGGGAATGACAGACACACACAGAGCAGAGAGAGAGGAGGGGAGAGGATTGGGGTTGGGGGCTGATAAATGACAGAGCAAAAATGCATGCCATGCCCCTCTTACATTTATGAAGAGTGGGATGGATCATAAATATTAATTGCATAGCTATCATTGTTAAAAATGATACAATTTTAGTTGATCTGGGGTACATGGGTTCGAATCCCATGCAGTCCCGCCAGTTTTTTCAACAGACAGGTCTGACCAATATGTATCGTATATAGTGCAATGCAACTTTTGCTAAGAGGGAGTACATGTACATCTAGGATTAGCTAATGCTGGACATGCATAGTATAGAACTAGCTAGTACAACCAATTTCTAGACAGACAAACCAACTTCATACATCCAAATCCAGCAAGGGCAGTTTGTGTTTATTCAGTAAGGGGATTAGTTCTGACCCAATTACTTCATTGGGGTTTGCTGACTTACACCAGCGACTGTACCATTAACTTTTAGCTTTAGTCACGGTTCACTGAACACGTGTATCGGCAGTGGGAGACTGCAGATAGAACTATTTTACTAGCAATTGATCATTGAAAGTACTTATTGAAAGTACTTATTGGATGCTATAATGACTAGCATAATTGGAATCTTCAAATGCAATGGTATATTAAAATCCATTTTTTGTGACTTGTGACTCATTTTCCTGTGACACAACACATAATTATACATTTGGGGAAGGTAAATTATACATTTGCTTATAAATACTTATCTATAGACTTATACATTGATGTACCAGTATTCTGAAGAGGTAGTGTATTGCATTGTAACGCCAAGCAAAAGGACGGGAAGCTGGACCCCAGTACAATTAGTGGATAAAGGATGATAATGATTGTTGAGAAAACAATGCCCAGCCTGTTCAGATTTACACTGGATTTACTGATGATTTAAAGATTTATGAGGATAAACTGCCAGTGTGTGGATGCACACATATTTCCTAAGTATGTGGATTTAGTGAAGATTGGACTAGGATTTAAAAAGTAAAATCAGGTTTTTTTTCCCAGTGACACCTATGCTACTACGTAGGCGTGAGTAGGGGTTTAATAATGTACAGGGTAAATCCAATACATAAACATATCATTTATAACGTTTTCCATAATTCCGCTGGGCAAAAAAAAAGTAAAAAAAGAAACAGTTATATCTGTTCTAACGGAATTTATGTATTGATGTTGCGGGCGGGGGGGGGGGGGGGGGGGGGGGCGGGGGCGGCGGTGCGGTAGAGATGTATATTATCTGAAGAGTGTATAGTTTGAGTTTAAAGTTTAAATTACTAGATCTGCATAAAAGTGTTTCCTGAGGAATGAGTTATCTCACTTTGTGAAAATTCTGTCAATTGAATTTGTTAGGAATTATTATCAATATACGTAAGGCCAAAACATAAATAGGTGTGCTTCCGATTTAACCCCCCACCCCCACCCCCACCCCCTACCTAGAAAAAACATACCTGGTTTTTACCATACCTGATTTTTTTTTTACCATATAAGTTTTTTTGTATTTTTTGACAAAAAAGCTAATAAAAGCAGGAAAACAGGTTTTCCTAACCCAGAACTGTCAAAAAGCACATTTTCCATGCTTAAAACAACTATTAATTGTTATGAAATAAACATTTTTTTCACTTCCTGGAAAGTGGTTTCCTAATAAAAAAAAGTTACCACCCCCCTACCTAGTTTTCAGCCAGATAAATCGGAAACTCACTTTCTTTTTGGGGGGGCCTAAACATTAGGTTTTGATCTAAAGTTTGAAAATCTACCGACATAATACATAATATCCAATTTAACAACAGATAAGTTTGTTTTTTTCCCCAACGCCGGGTATCTATTCAGCTTGTCAACAAATTCTCTCTTGGGTCGTATTCATCAAGAAATTATAATAGGCCTACGTCTTTCGTCTCCAGTGATATAAATTTAAATTATTTCAACAAAACTTTGCATGACATTTTTTTAATAAAACTGAGAATAGTGTATAAAAACATAATGTCTCTGGCTGAATAAAAACATTTAAAACAAAACAATAAAGAAGTAAAAACAAAAACCAACGATATTCAGTGTTCCTTAATATTACATGTCGCAGATTTATACATATGACTTATACGAATTTAGAATAGAGTAGATATTGCAAACCTTTATATTGTGCTTTTCTAAGCTAGCTACTGTAGTGAACTGTGGATCCTGCTAATTAGTACCGCACTAACTAACGCACATATCACTAACTCAGGTTCTTGGTCCTTGCCAGCTATCAACCTTTATTACTATACACCATCTCTGGAGGTCAGTACTGAGAGAATACTGAGCCTAACCAACACCAGTCACACAGGGACTATTCGATACATCACACATAAGCCAAATAGGGTGTCACAACACCATATGGTATACATACAAGTTACACAGTGAACATAAATAACATATGGCAATACAGTAGTAATCAGCAATACAAGCAACAGTGCACAAGATAGACATCTATGGGTCTATAAGAAAGAGAGAGAGTATAATACAAGCACTGTCCTGCACCCCACCTGGTGGAATAGACTGTCACTGCACCAGGTACAGCTGTATATGGGAGCTAGGTAGCACAAAGGCTTGTAAGAACTGGCCTTTGTACCACACTACTACACATCTTAAAAAACCTCTTTACAGTGCTCATAGCTTCTATTGGCTGGCCACCCGAATCATCATGCCTAGACGGCGACGTCGAGGGTTCTATATTACTTTTTCAGAAAGAGCCCGGTTTTGAGTTCTTCACACTTGACTAGGACCAGAGTCCACAAATGGCTTAGTTAGTTAATGCCATTCTAGACACACTTCACTTATACTATATAAAAAGGTCACAACTGGGAAGTGTTGAGGAATGAACAGTCATGTACCGTCTTTAGCTTAAATTTTAGTTCCCTTAGGAATTCATAAAAACATAAATGGTTTGCTTTGAACACTTTGACTTTGTAGATATATAATCTCGCGGATAATAAGATAAAACTCCACATGACATACTTCTCTTCATTGCTTGGGACATCCTTTCACAATCCACAAAGAAGTGAAGGAGATCATCGGTATCCAAGAAACTGCAAAGCTTAGACTCTCTATTACTCATTTGCTCAAGATATCTGTTACATGTTATCAGTCTGTTACTAAGCCTCAGATTAAAAAGGTGTATCGATAAAGTCATAAATGAAGACCAATACGGATTTGTCCAAGGCAGGTTCATTGGTTGAGCCGTGCGGAGGTTAGAAGACATCACTGTACATTTAGATAAAAAGAATTTAAAAGTGATTTCGACTTAAATAATTATGTTTCCTCGAGAAATTAAAGGCCTCTCTCTTTAAAAACAAGTTATAAGTTTATGAAGTTAATCAATCATTTAATGAACAATTTTTCTGTTTAACTTTATAATCAGTTTAAGTTAATGTATATATTGTGCGTTTCCAAAGGAAACGAATTCTACGGTCAACTATTTGTGCACAATGGCAAGTCATAGTTAGCAGTTTAGTTTTTGCTTGACCAAAAATGCTTAATATTTAATTAAAAGTGCTTATTTTTAATTATATGTGTAAATTTTGTGATAATAATATTGCACCCAACGGAAGACCTATTTAGACAATTGTTTACTTAGAATGTTGGGCAACCTTACTGTAAAACATCTTCAGCAATAAAAGAATCCTTGAATTGAATTGAAGTGAATCAACTATAATCGAACTATTTCATAACTTATAAGAACCTGAGTGCCCTCCTCCCCCCCCCCCCCCCCCCCACACACACAAAATCCGCCCTGCTCATAAGCCATTAAAGTGCCTTCTGTCTCTTTTTCTCTGTCTAGATCTCTTTCCCTTCTTCTCTATCTCTTATTTACTGGGTATGATCATAAACTGCCTCCCTCTCAGCTCTCCCACCCTTGATGTAACCATATTAAATGTGTTGATAAGGGCGTAAAGCAACTAATCTCACTCACTCACTCACCATTCCACCACCACCCATAGTTAAAGGATAGGACTTTGCATCTCCCCTATGAACACATAATGAATGGTCCTACCATGGTCGCGCTCCCCATCCTGCGTGTTTCGGACCCGACCTAGATTGCCATATATGGGCCGATGACCTATATAGACATATAAACTACGCTATCAGTCCCCCTGATTTTGCCTCCACCCACTGGTCCAGCCGTGCTCAGCAGACCGGAACAAACACGTTCGAAACCAAGGCCTTGCATAAGTGCCAAGTTAGTAGTGTTGGTGTGAATTACATATCAGAGATGGGCATCCAGATATCCTCCCAGATAAGTGTCCACCACTCCTCACACCAATCCTCAAACAACACCTCCAAATGTATCACATGAAGTTGCTACTCAGGGCTACTCAGGATGATTGACAGAATGGTACTCAATCAGCTAACATTCACGAATTTTCGTAGAATGTAAAAAGGTGTGGACATTGAAAATATAGATTTTGAAATATGGTATACGGTCCCATGTAGGTGTGCTAGGGACGTGAGATTACAGTCCTTCCAATATCGTCTCATTAACTTCGAAATAAACTTGTAGCCGGTGTTGAGGAGGGTGATGGGCCTCCAACCACCCATCAAACACAGATTACTATCTTTTTTTTGAATAACCCTTTTATACATTTCGCATGAGAGGTAGTCATCGATAATACATTCCATAATCGTTTGCTTGTATATTCGCTCTAGTAGGACTATTCCCCCAAATTGCTTATATAATTCAGCTGAAAGTCCATCCGGACCTGGCGCTAATGTATTGTTGTCAAAAGAATTAAGGGTCAATTTAATTTCTCCATTACTTATTCTCTAGTTAAGCAGATCTTTGTCTAAAGAATTGAGAGCAGTGCCATCCTCACCCTTCCTGAAGGAGTTGTCCTCCGGAATTTGGAGATCCGACTCTCTGTAGATTTCTTGATAATATTTTTTTTTCTCTCAATATTTCTTCTGACTTGCTAATAATTTTGCCGTTAATTTCTAGTTGAGTGACTACTTTCTTTTTAAAGTTTCCTTTCTCAAGATTTAGAAAATAGGCCATGGGCCACTTGCCCTCGTCCAGCCATTTAGCTCTAGTACGAGCCATTGCACCTCTTGCTTTTAAATTTTGCTCATACCTCAAATCATCCTGGATGCTTTCAATTTCGAGCCTGTCATTATTTTCTAAATTCTCTTTTTGCGATAAAACTTTTTTTCTGTTAGCTCTCGATTTTTCTTTTCTCTTGATTTTTTTTTCTTTTTGCGTAACTGATAGATTCCTTTCTAATAACACATTTTACATACTCCCATTTAGTCCCAGGTGAACGAACTGTTCAGTAAATCCTTCAAAATAGCATCAGATATCGCCTATGGGCGTATCATACCAACTCCCCCAGAGGTATAATAAATGCTCCAGTCACTCCAGGCGACGGTCCTAAACCACAGGCATGCATATACTGCGTGAGGCTCTCTATGAGGGACTAGACAGGCAAAATACCTAATTTGAATAACTCATAGGACCTATTATTCAGAGATTGATACATAACTTCTGGGACTGGCTTAATACTTCAAAGAGGATGAAATTATCTTTTGTATTTTACACAAGTATATAAACAGTACTTGAAATGAAAGTTGTGTCGTCTGTTATTTTGCATCCTTGCAAAGGCCCTGCAAGTATAGTGAAACTTCAGTAGCCCCAGTCGCTATTACTCTACCCTCTTGTGGTATGTTTTATGATGTTGCTGACAGATACACGGCGATCAAGCGCGAGCAAGTCGTGCATGGGACATGCAGATGTTATCTATACACGACGGAACGGACTCTCACTACATGTACACGATTTTCTTCCATGCTAGCTTGACCTCTTCAGATGTATAGGTGGAGAGAACTTCCTTCATTTTAACAAGAACAATTTTGCCGAAAACTTCTTCTACCTTCAGAAACCGGCCTACTTTTTCCGATTTCTATAGCAATTTGATATTTTATGATGAAAATATTTAGTATAAAATGTTCCTAAACGCTTGCGTTTTTTCATTTCAAATTTTCTACGTTTTTGACACTCTAGCTAACAGATTGCATTTCCTGTAATTTCTCCTTTATATTATAACGTTTGAAATGTAACATCAGTTATTATATGAACGTTATTAGTTGGTACATTGAAATGTGCCCAATTTGACTTGTCATTACCTATTTTAGTAGCTTAGCAACTGAGCGTGACGTACGATGATGCGTGATGTATGGTGACGTTTTACTGTAACAAACCTAGCCCACAGTCAGGATAATGACCAAAAAACATCTAAATATATGCTTATGATTTCACCTAACCCCTGTTTAAAATGAATATCAAAACTGAATTTCTTATTCTTTAGCCTCTAAATTTTGAGGATAGCTAATTGGCGTGACATATGGTGATGCATTTAACTATTGAAACTGGCAACTTTAACTCATGAAACTGGCATTTGAATGATCTTTTAGGTACTTCCCCTAAATATTACCATACTGAAAATCTAACATAGGATTATGAAACTATGTAAAAAAACACTACTTGATACTGTATTAGATCTATATAAGGGCTTAATATTTATTATTGATAGAGGCTCATAAAAAACGTGACGTACGGTGACGCACAAATATCCCCTAGGCTTCCCTTCTAGCTAACAGAGAAATATTGGATGTAAAACCATAAAAATGACCAGAATACATTGCCAAGTTCTCAAGCTCAATATTCATGCAAGGAATGGATATGCAAAATATTAGGCCTACCATTTTATATTATTACATTTTGAAGTTATAATTTTATATTTTGTAGGAATATTATTAAAGAAAACAGTGGTTTTCTGCCCATAACTTCTTCATTTTTTATTATACACCCCCCAAAAGTAGGGTTCCCTGGATAGATTTCAACACGTTTTACCCACCAATTTCCATTACCATTAGGTCCGTCATAATTTTAAAGGTGTTATTGCTAAAAAACCCAAATGCCTACTAGTCGTGAAAATTGGTCACTGTAGGTCTGTAGGCTATTGGCAACCTTCTTCTGATATGACAGAGTGAGAGTTGACCCCACTGAGGCGGGAAAAAGTGCGCAGGACGTTGCCGTCGTCAACGTCACAACGTCACTCGCAGCGCAATGGGACGGCATTGTGAAATATCGCCGCAACATCGTGAATTTAAGTTTGTAGGAAATGGGAAATGCAGTAGCCTACATTGCGACTAACAAAGATCTCTTTTAAATGTAAGAAAAATCTGTGTGTGTTTTTGTCAAAATTATAGTTGCTTGCATGTGATTCTGTTGCGTGTGCTACTAAACCAAAAAACACCGCTGTCTCCCAGCATACATCTCTCGAACGGCGTGCGCATAAAAACAGCTTCAATCGGAAGTACAGTGAAGAATGCGTAGCCTCTTAAAGAGTAAGGTAATAATATTGTGACATGACATAACTGGCCTCCACATTATTCTCAAGAGCTTCATCGATATAATCCGATTTTAGAGCTACGTGTGACTCCCTTTTTCAGTATTTTGCATTAAAAAGAATTTCGTTTTCATGCATTTTAAGGGAAGACAGTGCATTATGTTTTATTGCATTTTGGTACTCGATAATACAGACCAGTGCACCCACAGTGGTACTCGCCCGTTAACCACCCTGGCGTGCTTTGATTGATCTCTGATGGTTGTTGGGAGACAATTAACTGTTCGTTTTCCGCAGAGGCAGACCATTGTCCGACATTAGTATTGAATCGATTAAATTACGAATAAAGGGAGTAATTTCCATTTGCTGAATTTGTCTTCCCATTGATATGCTCCCTAGCCAGAGAGGAGTAACATTATACTAATGGAAAGATTAGCATACCTGGCAGATTGTGACAGTCCACAAAGTTTGTGCGACAAAGCTTTTTTTTATAACAAACTAAATATGAAAACTCTAGTTGATATGTTTAACTCCTTGTAAAGGCATAGTGAGCGAGACCCTTCCTATCCAGCAGTCCAGCAAAAAGATAGCTATCTTTTAGAGACCAAGAGTTGTCATTGAATGTCAATAAAATATATTTAACAAAAGTAGTTGTTACTACAAGGATTATATTTCCCACAATCAACTAGCTAACTTAACCCCCTTCGTTTTGACCAACGAGATATTATAGGCAAGGCAGACAACTATCCCGGATATTTTAATTTAATATCCGAAAAAAATAATCAAGCATTCATTGAATAATAACTATATAGTATAGCTTATTCATTACCATGAGCAAATAAAAACATGTTCAGGAAGCCTAGAACTTTACGTCGCTTTGGTAGCGTGTATCGCTGGTTAAATGGTCCAAGAAGAAAGCCAGCATAGGAAAATATCATGGTATATATTTTTGTCATAAGTGGAATGGTCTGTACGCTTTTTAAGGACGGCAAACCAAGTAGATGAACATAATAGACATAGATAAGTTACAAAATGTTCATCGATTATACTTTCAATAGGCGATCCTGAAAGCTCCTGGTAAGTTGTAATTCATAAGCATTATGTGTACACCTTACACCAAAATAGAAACACAATTTTCAAATAATACCCGTTTATACAATTTAAACATACTTGAATAACATAGAACGATCAGATTATCACAAGACAGCATACAAATTGAAAGAACGCATATACATTCAGGGCGGGCTAATTCTTTCAGAAGGAAGGGGGATAGGTGGGAATAGAAACAAGGAAGTTTGTAGTGGATGGGGGTCCATGATCTAATTAATAGCTTAACATGTATCTGCTGGCCCATCCTACTCGCCTAATGCGGAAATCCCCCCCGAGTCCCGCCAGTGAGTCACACAATTACTCCTTCTCCTTGTGACTCTAATATTTAACTATTTTTCATTTTTTTGTTTGAGAATTCAATTATCCCACTAGAATTATAGGGAAAAGTGTAGCAATTTCCTCCCACGGATTATGGAGGTGTATTCCTCTACGCAAAAATATATTGCAAAACTGCAAATATTACAGAATGTGATATGATGACAAATCAGAAAGATATTGAGTCCATGAGCGAATAGTGTCGATAGTAGGTGATTAAAACAAGCGTCTGAGGAAGGGTAATATGTGGAGGTCTAGTATCCGACTTCTTGCAAAACTAAGTTTTAATGTCGTGGGAGGTGTTTTCCAAATTTGACAGTCATTTACAGTCAAACTATTCAGAATACCAAACTCTTGTTTCCAGGCCTAAGAGATAAGTATAGTACTATTCGTATTCTGATTTTTCAGGGTCATAGATTGATTATTTCTTGAGAATAACGACGAAGATTTTTGCCTACTGTTATTCGAGGAAAATGTCATGTTCTATTGTTTAATTGTTTCAATGTTGTTCAATTTTGTTTAGCATGTCATATTATGCGACGGCCCTTCAGTGCTTATTATCAAAATATGGAATTATTTTAATTATGTGAATGTGTAGGTCTACCCACCCCGCATCGGACGTTAGGGCCTACCCGCCATCGGACGTTAAGAGGATGAGGATGGGTGGACTCTATAACGTCTAAAGGTAGGTGGGCCCTAACGTCCGAGGTTTCTGGGCCTCTGGAGCCCCACTGGAAGACCAGATTGTCTACCTGAAGAGCGTTATCAAATCCTAGTCCTAGCAGTAAGATATTTATTAATATTATTATCATTATATCTCGGTCAATAAAAAAATGAATCAATTCGTCAATGTGTTGCATTTATAGATGTCAGATTACTCCGATAACAAAATACATCATTTCTCAAAGTGGTTAATAGCATCGAAATAGATACAATTCTCTGAATAAACCTTTTCAAATCAAATTGATGTGTAAAGTCAGAGATAACGGATACATGTATGTATATTGAAGTAGTTGTGGCATAGGAGTGGCTGAATAGGAGTGGCTGGATAGGAAAGGTCTATACATTCATGGGGAAATTAGTGACCTCATGGAATAATTCATCTCGGGACTTTATTCCATGCTTGTTCCGTCACCTCCCCCCACCCCCACCCCCACGCTCACCCCTCTCACCCAACTCCCACCCGCCCCCACCGTCACGGATAACTGACTGAGGAGGTGTACACTATATAGACCTGCTGTTCCTGTCTATCTTCACTCCCAAAGTAAAACGTCCGGACACTACCACTACCACAGAGACACCTCTCCACACCTACCTACCAGTCTACCTGGCTACCAGCCTACCACCATGCTCCTCCAGTACCGACCGCTCCTCTTCCTGCTCGTCTCCCTCGCCACACAGGTAAGCCACTCTAGCCTGGGAAACCGTTATATTTTTATTTATTTTGTCCAGTTTCCAACAACTCCTGTTATTAAATGTTCTTAATGCTTTAAATCCAGTTTCAGAATTACTAACATTTTCATCTGGGAAGCCTGCTTGGGAGGCTACATCTAAATGACTTAGGAATCAACATTTAAAATGGCCAATTACTCCCCTATTTTTGATTATGAAAAGTATAAACGGTAAACTTAACAGGAACTAAAAGATCGGAAATCATTACCATAAAATGTTAAACCACGAGAGTTCATTCAATTTATATACAATTCAAATTAGGCCGACCCTCTTCACATGAGATTAAATAATTGTATTTATACTGGGTAAAGTGGCGTTTTTCCTTTAGTCTTGTGTCTGGGAAGGTTTAATTTGAAAATAGTTTTATCCAGGCGTTAGACAATTACAAAACGGCATGAAATGGGTATATAATAATATTATAGTCAAAATAGAAAATAGAAGGTACGCATATTGGAAAAAACACCAATACTGTGATGCATCGCCTGGTTAGAGTGAACGCATTATAATCACCATTAATCAAATGAAATATGTATCTGTAAATTTGAGCAATATAAACCAGTTAGAAGGTTGTGGTTTGGAGGGAAGAGTCTTATGGCATGGGATAGAGGGCGAGCGATAGCGAGCTCTCTATCCCATGTCCATAAGGCTATTCCCTCCAAACCACAACCTTCCAAGTCCTTTAGGGGTCGACCACAGACTCTATCCGCTGGTAGGATTGTCCGTTACAAGGACAATTTAGGGACAAAACTGGACCAGAGACCCCTAATATGGACTTAGAAGGTTGTGGTTTGGAGGGAAGAGACTTATGGCATGGGATAGAGGGCGAGCGATAGCGAGTCCTCTATCCCATGTCCATAAGGCTATTATTAAGGCTATCCATAAGGCTATTATTAAGGCTATGTCCATAAGGCTATTATTATTAATTTTATATTTTGTAGGAATATTATTAAAGAAAACAGTGGTTTTCTGCCCATAACTTCTTCATTTTTTATTATACACCCCCCAAAAGTAGGGTTCCCTGGATAGATTTCAACACGTTTTACCCACCAATTTCCATTACCATTAGGTCCGTCATAATTTTAAAGGTGTTATTGCTAAAAAACCCAAATGCCTACTAGTCGTGAAAATTGGTCACTGTAGGTCTGTAGGCTATTGGCAACCTTCTTCTGATATGACAGAGTGAGAGTTGACCCCACTGAGGCGGGAAAAAGTGCGCAGGACGTTGCCGTCGTCAACGTCACAACGTCACTCGCAGCGCAATGGGACGGCATTGTGAAATATCGCCGCAACATCGTGAATTTAAGTTCGTAGGAAATGGGAAATGCAGTAGCCTACATTGCGACTAACAAAGATCTCTTTTAAATGTAAGAAAAATCTGTGTGTGTTTTTGTCAAAATTATAGTTGCTTGCATGTGATTCTGTTGCGTGTGCTACTAAACCAAAAAACACCGCTGTCTCCCAGCATACATCTCTCGAACGGCGTGCGCATAAAAACAGCTTCAATCGGAAGTACAGTGAAGAATGCGTAGCCTCTTAAAGAGTAAGGTAATAATATTGTGACATGACATAACTGGCCTCCACATTATTCTCAAGAGCTTCATCGATATAATCCGATTTTAGAGCTACGTGTGACTCCCTTTTTCAGTATTTTGCATTAAAAAGAATTTCGTTTTCATGCATTTTAAGGGAAGACAGTGCATTATGTTTTATTGCATTTTGGTACTCGATAATACAGACCAGTGCACCCACAGTGGTACTCGCCCGTTAACCACCCTGGCGTGCTTTGATTGATCTCTGATGGTTGTTGGGAGACAATTAACTGTTCGTTTTCCGCAGAGGCAGACCATTGTCCGACATTAGTATTGAATCGATTAAATTACGAATAAAGGGAGTAATTTCCATTTGCTGAATTTGTCTTCCCATTGATATGCTCCCTAGCCAGAGAGGAGTAACATTATACTAATGGAAAGATTAGCATACCTGGCAGATTGTGACAGTCCACAAAGTTTGTGCGACAAAGCTTTTTTTTATAACAAACTAAATATGAAAACTCTAGTTGATATGTTTAACTCCTTGTAAAGGCATAGTGAGCGAGACCCTTCCTATCCAGCAGTCCAGCAAAAAGATAGCTATCTTTTAGAGACCAAGAGTTGTCATTGAATGTCAATAAAATATATTTAACAAAAGTAGTTGTTACTACAAGGATTATATTTCCCACAATCAACTAGCTAACTTAACCCCCTTCGTTTTGACCAACGAGATATTATAGGCAAGGCAGACAACTATCCCGGATATTTTAATTTAATATCCGAAAAAAATAATCAAGCATTCATTGAATAATAACTATATAGTATAGCTTATTCATTACCATGAGCAAATAAAAACATGTTCAGGAAGCCTAGAACTTTACGTCGCTTTGGTAGCGTGTATCGCTGGTTAAATGGTCCAAGAAGAAAGCCAGCATAGGAAAATATCATGGTATATATTTTTGTCATAAGTGGAATGGTCTGTACGCTTTTTAAGGACGGCAAACCAAGTAGATGAACATAATAGACATAGATAAGTTACAAAATGTTCATCGATTATACTTTCAATAGGCGATCCTGAAAGCTCCTGGTAAGTTGTAATTCATAAGCATTATGTGTACACCTTACACCAAAATAGAAACACAATTTTCAAATAATACCCGTTTATACAATTTAAACATACTTGAATAACATAGAACGATCAGATTATCACAAGACAGCATACAAATTGAAAGAACGCATATACATTCAGGGCGGGCTAATTCTTTCAGAAGGAAGGGGGATAGGTGGGAATAGAAACAAGGAAGTTTGTAGTGGATGGGGGTCCATGATCTAATTAATAGCTTAACATGTATCTGCTGGCCCATCCTACTCGCCTAATGCGGAAATCCCCCCCGAGTCCCGCCAGTGAGTCACACAATTACTCCTTCTCCTTGTGACTCTAATATTTAACTATTTTTCATTTTTTTGTTTGAGAATTCAATTATCCCACTAGAATTATAGGGAAAAGTGTAGCAATTTCCTCCCACGGATTATGGAGGTGTATTCCTCTACGCAAAAATATATTGCAAAACTGCAAATATTACAGAATGTGATATGATGACAAATCAGAAAGATATTGAGTCCATGAGCGAATAGTGTCGATAGTAGGTGATTAAAACAAGCGTCTGAGGAAGGGTAATATGTGGAGGTCTAGTATCCGACTTCTTGCAAAACTAAGTTTTAATGTCGTGGGAGGTGTTTTCCAAATTTGACAGTCATTTACAGTCAAACTATTCAGAATACCAAACTCTTGTTTCCAGGCCTAAGAGATAAGTATAGTACTATTCGTATTCTGATTTTTCAGGGTCATAGATTGATTATTTCTTGAGAATAACGACGAAGATTTTTGCCTACTGTTATTCGAGGAAAATGTCATGTTCTATTGTTTAATTGTTTCAATGTTGTTCAATTTTGTTTAGCATGTCATATTATGCGACGGCCCTTCAGTGCTTATTATCAAAATATGGAATTATTTTAATTATGTGAATGTGTAGGTCTACCCACCCCGCATCGGACGTTAGGGCCTACCCGCCATCGGACGTTAAGAGGATGAGGATGGGTGGACTCTATAACGTCTAAAGGTAGGTGGGCCCTAACGTCCGAGGTTTCTGGGCCTCTGGAGCCCCACTGGAAGACCAGATTGTCTACCTGAAGAGCGTTATCAAATCCTAGTCCTAGCAGTAAGATATTTATTAATATTATTATCATTATATCTCGGTCAATAAAAAAATGAATCAATTCGTCAATGTGTTGCATTTATAGATGTCAGATTACTCCGATAACAAAATACATCATTTCTCAAAGTGGTTAATAGCATCGAAATAGATACAATTCTCTGAATAAACCTTTTCAAATCAAATTGATGTGTAAAGTCAGAGATAACGGATACATGTATGTATATTGAAGTAGTTGTGGCATAGGAGTGGCTGAATAGGAGTGGCTGGATAGGAAAGGTCTATACATTCATGGGGAAATTAGTGACCTCATGGAATAATTCATCTCGGGACTTTATTCCATGCTTGTTCCGTCACCTCCCCCCACCCCCACCCCCACGCTCACCCCTCTCACCCAACTCCCACCCGCCCCCACCGTCACGGATAACTGACTGAGGAGGTGTACACTATATAGACCTGCTGTTCCTGTCTATCTTCACTCCCAAAGTAAAACGTCCGGACACTACCACTACCACAGAGACACCTCTCCACACCTACCTACCAGTCTACCTGGCTACCAGCCTACCACCATGCTCCTCCAGTACCGACCGCTCCTCTTCCTGCTCGTCTCCCTCGCCACACAGGTAAGCCACTCTAGCCTGGGAAACCGTTATATTTTTATTTATTTTGTCCAGTTTCCAACAACTCCTGTTATTAAATGTTCTTAATGCTTTAAATCCAGTTTCAGAATTACTAACATTTTCATCTGGGAAGCCTGCTTGGGAGGCTACATCTAAATGACTTAGGAATCAACGTTTAAAATGGCCAATTACTCCCCTATTTTTGATTATGAAAAGTATAAACGGTAAACTTAACAGGAACTAAAAGATCGGAAATCATTACCATAAAATGTTAAACCACGAGAGTTCATTCAATTTATATACAATTCAAATTAGGCCGACCCTCTTCACATGAGATTAAATAATTGTATTTATACTGGGTAAAGTGGCGTTTTTCCTTTAGTCTTGTGTCTGGGAAGGTTTAATTTGAAAATAGTTTTATCCAGGCGTTAGACAATTACAAAACGGCATGAAATGGGTATATAATAATATTATAGTCAAAATAGAAAATAGAAGGTACGCATATTGGAAAAAACACCAATACTGTGATGCATCGCCTGGTTAGAGTGAACGCATTATAATCACCATTAATCAAATGAAATATGTATCTGTAAATTTGAGCAATATAAACCAGTTAGAAGGTTGTGGTTTGGAGGGAAGAGTCTTATGGCATGGGATAGAGGGCGAGCGATAGCGAGCTCTCTATCCCATGTCCATAAGGCTATTCCCTCCAAACCACAACCTTCCAAGTCCTTTAGGGGTCGACCACAGACTCTATCCGCTGGTAGGATTGTCCGTTACAAGGACAATTTAGGGACAAAACTGGACCAGAGACCCCTAAAATATATGAAGAGGATACATCCTATTTGTGCAGGACTCTTCTCGCAATCTCTTCTGACGTCACATTCACTCCTTGTCTGCCGTTTGTTTTTCTGTATTGTTTCTGAGCCCATAGGTTAACTACAGAGTTCGTTTCAGTCTATTAAAATATTGCGCACGTTGGGTGCAGTATATAGGGACTGAAACAAAATGAACTTTTTAATTTTGATGATAAATCAGGATATTTTAAAGCTGCATTCTCGGCTAATTTCCGTCAAAGAAGGAAATTGTCTATTTAGTGGTTCATCATTCCAGACCCATTTCAAAGGTCACTCAGGATAGATAGAAAGGATTTTGATCTGTTCTTCTTGGTATAAAATTTCATTATCTCCCAAAATAATTATTCAGGGGACTGGCCGAAATATCACTTGTTTTGGTCTGACTCTATATTTAAACTTTGGGAATCCTTTTGGAATCGAAAATGTAAGTATAATACTAGCTAGATATATATATGAAGAAACCAACTAATTGCACTATTAATCCCATTTAATCCAGATTGCCACTGTAGATCAGCAAAATACAAAATCATAAAAATATTCAAGAAAAAGCCATGAATTCACGAAAAACTCGAGGAAATGTCAATTTTTCTTCATCATTTTTCTTTTTTTGAATCTTCCATTCCACAGTACCGTACTCAGGATAAAAGAGAGACAAACCCAAGAAACATATTTTGGGGTTGCTTTAGCTCGGAATGCAGCTTTAAAGTTGAAATGTTTACCTCAGGCGTGTTGGCACAGTATTCTGAGTAACAATAACATATTACATGTACACGCTCAGCAGGTCCTGCGGGGGTACATAAATAAGATGAAATTGTACGATATTGTAAGATACATTTTACAATATAATATGTGTTGTTTAGTATGTCTTTGAATATACAATCAACTACCAATATAAATAAACAACCAATATTACTTTGTTCATGAAAATCTCAACAAGGAACTGTTGGAATAAATGTATAATTTCTACATTATTTTATAAATTCAATAACCTGTTTAGATTTTAATTGCCAGTTTTATAAAGGCTATCATGAAAAGTAACATACTTCTTAAGAATAGTCTTAAATGTGAGATTTCTCGTCAATGTTTACAACACTCTTATACCATGCAGATAAAAACTTTCACGGGCTAGCATACCGTGAATTCTGCGAATTTTCTGGCACTGCAACATTTTTTCTCCACGACTTTAGTGCTTCACATATCACTTTGTGGAGGCACTCAACCTCAAACTTTTTTCTCAATGAAACTATTCTAATATGCCCAGCCGCAAAACAATTGTAATCAAAAGGTTTTATCTGCATAGTGTACAAAGTTAGGCTGTGCAATGTGTTCATGAAACACCACCAAGATAATCTAGAACATCTAGAAAATCTGGGTTGATTCCATAGCTAAAAGGGAATTGACAAAATTAACATTGTCTTATTACTAGCAAGATATTTCATTCAATTATACATGTAGGTTAATGAATTAAGGAAAACTACGTACCCTTTGTAGACTTAAATTTTGGGAACTAAGGAGCCCTTTTTAAAAGTAGTATACAGACTTACTAAAGAGTTGTTTGTTTTTGCTTTTTGAAATTTATTTTTCAACAGGATAATTTTAATTTATAGACGAGACATAACATTTCCCCTAAAATATAATATTGAATTATGATTACAACGTATTAGAATTCCTTATCAAGGTGACTTAGTACAGAGTTCCCTCATGTGTACAAACGTTTTTAACTATGTTAATATGATAATTAAAACAAATGTACAATTCTAAACTGTGATATATTGCTGTACCCTACTATTTGCTTGGTTCCTGAGTAGCTAATGATACGCACTGGAAGACCTCATTTTAAATCAGAAGTGCACAGCCAATTTTGTACTTCCTTTTAAAAGTAAAAAAGGGTTTATTATAATTGTTTGTTATAATTATAATTATGTTTATCATGATTACATAGCCTGAATGAAGATGCATATAGAAAATAAAACAAGCATGCACCAATCTAATAAAATCTGTCTTACTGTTTCAGACGAGTGGTGAGACGATGATAGACATATTCCTAGAAGTTGCAGATAGTAAGTGATCACTTCTACTAGAAGGTTTTCTTAAGTTTTCTCGGACTACCGCAGACACTTTTGCAGTCATCCAATACAGTCCACTATAGATAGTTGTCAAAGTTTGCCCACTTTTCCCACCAATAGTGTTTGGTCAGTGCCAAAGAAATTGGGCAGGTTATGGGCTTGGTTATAGGTGTAGTTGGTATGCCAAATTCCAGCCTAATTTTTCCATGAAATCATAAAGAAACTTTTATCAGAGTATGTCCACAAAAACTGAAGTGAGTATGGGCAGAATAGTGGCGCTGGCTGTTACAGAGCATTGCTGGATTCATACAGGAGCAGGCAGGGGTGCAAGGGTGAAACGGCAGCTATGTTATATTAGACGCGATTTGGTCTGATTCTGGGGGATATTTTTTACCTTATAGACCACTCCAACGCCACTTCCTCACCTGGATTCTTCCCTGTGATTGGTCTTTGCGCGGCTGAGGGTTGTCTATAGGAATTCTCCGTAGTCGCAGCACCTGTTCCGGTTTGCGGATACTAGGTAGCCAACCCAGTCAACCCAGTCAACTTTCGAATGAAATCCTCTGTGCGCTATATAGACTACCGTACACAATGCAACGCCAAGTGAACATGCACATGAGTGGGTATGCCGAAGGGTCTCCACATCTTTTCCGGTCTATAACGTAAGCACGTATAGCTTCTGAAGCCGCCATTCATTTATTACTCGATTCCCGTCGACTAAATCTTCGCTATCGGGCTCAAACACTATTTAAAACATTTCTACCGATTCAAATGTTTTATTTATTTCTTTTTTAAGTCCCTAGACACACGGACACGGCATTCGTAAATCTGAAGTCTGATGCTTTGTTTGTTGATGTGCGGGTCACTTTCGAATGAAATCCTCCGTGCGCTATATAGGCCACCGTACACAATGCAACGCCAAGTGAATGTGCACATGAGTGGCTATGCCGAAGGGTCTCCACATCTCTTCCGGTCGCACGTATAGCTTCTGAACTCGCCATTCATTTATTGCTTGATTCCCGTCGACTAAATCTTTGCTATCGGGCTCAAACACTATTTAAATCATTTCTACCGATTCAAATCTTTTATTTATAAGTCCCTAGACACACGCAACACGGCATTCGAGAACCGGAAGTGTCCGATGCTTGCCGCGTTAGTCGGAAACTGTATGATACCACGACGGCTGGCCAAGTGAAGTGGGTGGGGCTTAGCGGAGAAACAGCCAATCAGAGGTGCGTATTCGCTAATGTTTACGTTCAGCCAGCCGGCGTGTTTTCACAAGGTTCCGCTGCTTGCTATCCAAAGCATCGTTTTCAGTAAAATAGGGAAATCACTTCCGGTCTCATAGAAAGGCTGACGACTCGCATGGCTTTACATGATATTACGGATGTTTTTGGATGTTTTTGGACGGAATAAAGAAGGTTTGTCTATCTTTTTTGCTCTAACATTAAGGGAATATCATCAAATCAAGGGAATCTCATCAATTCTCTTCTAAAAGCAATAATTGAATCCGACCAAATAGCGTCTAAAAGCACTAATACCCGAGGTTTTGGCTGGTTCCGTGGTCTATTGCCTGGGGAAATTCTCGGGCTACGCCCTCGAATGTTCCCCAAGGCAATAGACCCCGGAAACCAGCCAAAACCTCGGGTATTAATGCTAAAATATATGTGACGGGCGTGTAATGAAGAAAAGAGAGGGCCCACATCTTTATCTCTCCTTGTTCCCTCTCCTGCGATTTTTCTCTTTTAATATCTCTGTTACTTAGAACCTGTATTACCATTCATAGCCTACATCAAATGGAACCCTTAAAAGATGATTTTAAGACAGATTCAGAGGCAATGCGAGATAGATTCAGAATGCTTGAGACTGAGGCAAAGGAACAGAGTGGTTAATGTAATTAAATGGTGGGAATAGTACTGTGCAATATTATAATGCGTGAATAATGGTAAACTTGAGTGTTGTACAATAGTAAAACTGACTTGTCATAAGAAGTTAGAAATTAGATTCTGAAGGCACAACTATTGACAGTAAACCTCTGTAACCATTAATAATTAACCTGAAAGACTGGTACCTGTAACAGTCACTGATACTTGTTATTTAAGCACTTGAACTCCATGCTAGGATTCTCGATTATATGTGACATTATATATGAGGAGCAGAAGGGAGGAAGAGGGAGGACACAGGAGGAGGAGGCAGGAAAAGGGGGAGGGGAGGAAGAGGGAGGAGAAGAAGAATTGGGGGTTCTCCCACTATTGATGATGGAGGTACATCATTAAAAACACGGTTGGGTTAAAATCTCATCGCCTGGTATGATACTATGACAACACGTTCTTTTTGATGATGCAGCATTGAACCTGTTTAACACACCTTGGCTGATTTTCCAGTTATATGTTCTTACGGAAAATCGGGCATAAACAGGTGGGCGTAAAAGAGGTGGGTGTATATATGGCAATTATAACCCTTTGTTAACCCTTATTTCTAGGAAATTGCTCATAAAACATAACAGTGGCTTCCAAGTATGCCAAAGCATGTTCACCTAAAAAATTGCTGCAGGTCCGCAGGGGATACAGAGGAATCACACATCACACAGAAATAAATATATGACTAGCAAATACCCGTGCTATGCAAAGGCTTTGCTAGTTGGTGGGTGGGGCCAACACCACCATCATCTCTCCTTATACCCTCCTGCACCATTACATCTTTCTTTTTCAACCTGTCAGTAACTTAGCACCCATACTACCATTCATGCCACAAATGAAACCCTATTGAAATGCTGTTCTAGGTCACTGTTGTGCAACAGGCACAGATTCAGAGGCAATGTGAGATAGATACAGAGTGCTGAACAGTGTAACAGGGAGGTGTAATTTGTTAGGTCTGGGCCTACATAAAATTTAACACTGAGATCCGAAATCCATGGCTAAAAGGTCATCATCTGGCGGGATACTATGACTACATGTTATTTCTTATGATGCAGCATTGAACCTATTTGACGCAGGTTTGCTGGTTGTCCAGTTACTAAGTTCTTATGGAACGCGGGTGTAAATTTAAATTGAAACCCTTTATAAACCTTTCTTTCTGAAAAATTGCTTACAAAACGGCTACAAAAATGGCTTCCCACTATGCCAAAGCATGTCCATATAAAAAATCGCGGCAAATTCAGTCATAATGATAATGATAGATTTTTATTTACATATCTCATATATAACCGGTGTTAATACTCTCTGTGAATGTCACAGGTCTTGTTTAAGGTAACTTTTACAGATTATGTTTATCATAATAGTTGAGAATGCAGCTTTAATAACACAAATAAAAATAACACTATGTTTGTCTACAGCTACACTGCCATGTGCTGCACCCTGTGTGATGAAGAACCTGGCTGAGATCACGACTACCGTGAACAAGACATGCCTGCCTGACTTCATGTCTGCCATACAGCGCACCTTCACCCCACCACAGCTTCCCCCACGCCCCACACCAGGTCCAACAGGTGCCCCCGGGTCAATTGATATGCAGCACATAATCAATGACAACACACAGCGCATTAACCAGCATCTATTCAACTCTGGATTCATCTGTCAAGACTTGCGGTAGGTCCTCTCCTCTTGTCATGTTACTCTGGCCCCTGTTGTTTAAGCTAAGGGGTGATTTCAAAATAGGGTTGTGGGGACCGCAGAGGTCGCACCCATTTACTATGGTTAGGGAATGGGTACTGCTGATTATTATTATGGGGGGATGGTACAGGGATGACGACATGATTAATTGAATTGTAAATGACATGTAACGATGTACGGATTTATCGTTAAACTTGAAGTTGAATATGTACACTGATCGTTAAACTTGAAGTTGAATATGTACACTGATGTAACTAATGACTACAAGGACTATGTCCTATTGAAGTAATCGGATTGATGTTAAAAATTGAAACTTAATATTCTTACGATATAGAAAGTGAATGTATAAGACGAACGACGAGCCAAAATGACTATATAAATGAATAACTTGTAATATTATGTCGCAAAATCAATGATTGTTTTATATTTAGTTTGGGCGGTCGAGGAAGACCTGCAAGGGGGCAGAGGACCAAAACCCTGTTCATTATTTTTCATATCTCTGTAACTGTATGAATTATATTGAATAAAAGCATTATATATATATATATATATATGAGTGACAAGTCCACATGGGCCAACCAAGTCACATCCAGGTTGTGTGCCAGGTCGCAGCTAGACTAGCTGAGTTTTATGAAGTTATATGACAGTCACTTCAATCAGCTTGATTTCAGTCAAGTTTGATCTCCCAGGTTGCCAACCTGTCAGTGAGAAGGGTCACAATCATTACAACCATTGCAACCCTATTTTGATGCTCCCCTAAGGAAAATAATATTCCTGCACCACCAACACCCCACCTCCCACATCGCCCATATCAAGGCTTGCTGCAGTCCCCACCTCTATCCCCCTGGACAATATCTCCCTGGACAATGTCCCCCTGCTTGATACCCCTTGGACAATATCCAATTGAACAATATCCACTTGGACAGAATCCTCCCATTATGAGCACGTTTATGGACAAACTCAAATGTTTACACTGTTTAATTTGCTTAATGGTTTGATGTTTCAGGAAGATGATGACATGTAGTACCAATGCAGCGCGGGGCAAGTGTGGTGGAGGGTTGACTAGCGCTTTAATCCAGCAACAGAACAGGGTCATGGCTTACTATGGCTGCTCAGGCTCAGGCTCAAACAAAGGTAACAACTCCTTCCTTTATCTTTATCCAAATATTATTTATCTTTACCATTATCCAAATATTATCTAACCATTATTTTGACAAATATTAATTAGAAGGTAATTTGGTATATGCCAAAGGATTTAACCTTAGCTGGGTTATGAATACCTGGTCTCCTTCTCCCCCTGCTATAGACATACTGAATTTAAACAATGTGTTAAATAAAACACCATGTTTCATATTTGACTGACCTGCTTCAAAAACAGAATTAATAATTAAACAAATAAAAAATAACTGATTGAATATTCATTGGACCAGATTTTATTATATGCCTTTAGCAAAGAAGAAAAAGTCCTTGTTTTGTATACTCGTTGCCATAATGGATAGCTGTCTTAATGCTCCACTCTCAGTTAATATCTAAATACAAATCTAAATATGTTCTACTTGTTGTTTCATTTCTTCCATTCCATCTAAAGGACATTTTACAAAAAAACTGTACAGTTTTATTTCTTGCAGCACAGCTTTGAAAACGCCCTCATTTGTATTTGGAGGACTTGCCCAAATCCTTTTTTACAATGACTTAACATATTATCGCTCACTGGGAACCATTTTTTCTTGGTCGATTTCCCTTCCAATTCTTGTATAAACATAATAGCAGTTCCAAAGTATTGATGGATCCAGTCCTATAACTCATGATATGAGGGAATTTGGTAAGATTTGCTCTGTTGTAATAGCTGATAATACAGCTTTAAGTGATTGTTTTACTTGCAGATGCATTGATCAAATGTGCCAAAAACCCAGCTGTAACCAATGTCACAGCCATGTGTATACAGGAATTTATCTCTGGTCCACATGCGGCCGACATCCAGAAGCTCTCCACAACTCCCTATGAACAAATCTACAAAGAATACCTCACCCCTGTACAAAACACTAACCCACCCAAGATCTGCCAGTAAGTAAAAACTATCTTGTCATTCATGAAAAAATATGTGATATAAAGTGAATAATCAAACTCATTGACATATATTCTGTTTTGTATATGATTGACATAGATTGTTACAACAATGCATATTTCTGTTGGTCAATGAAAACTTATTGTCATTAGTGAGAAAAGCAGTTTTAAACCATTTCTCCATATCCAGGTTTGCCGAGACATACACAAACTGCATGTACAGCAAGATAGAGGCCTTGAAACTGGCTGAGTGTGGCGCTACTACCATCCAGCAGATGAAGGTTGAGATCAATGCACTTCTGGACCTGGTCAACTGTCGCACATACAACCCCAGAAATGGTCAGTATTTCTTATTTGCTCTCTATGTGTGTGAAGCTAGTAACTAAGTCCTCACTTAATAATTTTCCCCAGTCTACTAAACATTAGTCAAGCTGTAGTGAACTTAATGAACAAACGGAGATGCTTACAGACTATTACACACCACCCGTCACAGTCTAGCACAGCTGCCTCTATTGTTACAGATGCTCTCACGTGTCTGGCGAAACCCAAGCTTATACTTCAGGACATAGCTAACTGCTTCAATGCCAAGGTCCAGAACCGGAGCCCCCTGTTCTTGCAGAGTTTTATCCCGGGACAAACTCCACCTTTCTCATCCAGTTTTGACTTCTCAAAAATGTGGTATGTATGCTGGCCCGTGACAAGAGTTCTACAAGTTACTATGGACCAGGGGGACACTTTATAGGTCTCATAATACATTATTTTCTACATTACAGAATTAACTTTATAGTTATGATACTTCATATTGTCTACATTACAGAATTAACTTTCAGTCCTGATAGTTCATATCTATCAAACAATATCCTATCAATATCCTATCAATATCCTATCAATATCCTATCAATATCACTCAATGCTAACTTCTCTCTGCAGTGACCTTGTTGAGCTGATGGATGAGTGCATAGAGAGCAAGATAAAGGCAGAGCCTGCGTGTCAGGGCGGCTGGACCATAGACATGTACAGGTCCATTGTGACACCATTCAGGGACTTCATTATCAACGACCACTGCCCCACCACAGGCATCCCTTCCAACAGTCTAGGATATGGTACATGCAAGAACAAATTCAGGGATTTCCCATATGGTCAGGCAGGTGAGTGTGTCTTGAATGAATAATAAATTGAAAACCTAATCAAACCCACTCTTAAAAAGTGTATACAATTCCACCAAAGAATGACATGAAATTGACAATTAAAATCAAGGGTTTTTTTTACTATGTATGGTAAATTCTCATGAAATTTAATGTAGGCAATGGGCGTTTTCAGAAGTCATTTTTTCAACCATCCCCAAATTCAGGAAACATTGAATTGATAAATAGGGTACTTGAGGAATCTTGCCAGAAAATCGCTACTGGATTGGATGAATATTTCTCTCTCAGCATCATTTTGAATTTCAACCTTATTTTTTCTGGTGCCTACATTGGGGTAAGCCTTGTTGATTTGTCAACTAACACTGTGCGATAGATTTGCTTTTACCGTAACACCCTTCCCATTATATTGGAGGTCATTTAATGAATTTTGAGAGGGTTTGTAATGTGTAGAGGTTCGAAAGACGTAAAAGAAACTGCCAAATGTAGGCACCCCATCCCGAGATAAGAACTCCAACCCCGATGCAGGCACCCCTCCTCCGATGCAGGCACCCTTCCTAACATAGGCGCCCCACCCCATCATTCACAAAAATTGCTAGAACACCTTTAGTTATTTGTCTATACATCTTGAAATCATCACACTGAGAATCATGTATCTTATCAGTACTAAATAGAATATAGTGCTATCTCACTGCCACCATGGGCCTACATTAGGGTGGGGCCTATAGATGTCAGCTAGGCGGTGCCTACGTCAGGGTAAGGTTTTCTGGACTTTTGTCAAATATTTTCCACATATATAATATGTGATGTGTTACAGACAAATGGTCACAAGTCGTAAAATTGATATTTTTCAAAGTGATTTATGCACAAGATTTCTTTGTAGGAATATTATCATATTTGAGGTACCTAGTAGTACCTAGTAGTACCTATAGCGCCTTTTATAAAAGGCGTATATCTCAAATGTCCTAAAAAAAAGCATAGAACTACAGTGGCACACCTCCAGAATAAGTGTAATTCGCCTTGGCTTAGTGTCACCCTCACTTTTGGTAGAAATATGGCACAGTGCCGTAGCTTTGCGCCAATGTAGGAAAGCTTGTGTAGCTTTTGTCTTAACCAATGGCTATCACTATCACTAGCTATAACAAAGCATGCACGTGTGGAAATGAATACACATTTGATTGCACCATTGATAAACAAAATAGCAGTGTCTGGGAAACGAGATCTACACCATAACTTTTAAAAACTAGGTTCTAAAATATTTTGTGTATTAAGGCAAAATAATTAGGGAAAATTTATATTAGTTTATTCCGGACTTATGGAGAATGCACTGTAGGATATAAACCTTTTGCATTAAATTCTATATAGCTGAGTCTACAGCTCATTGTAAAAAGCTTCCAATTCCTTCCAGTCCTTAGTATAAGAAATAATGAATGACAGGCCCAATATTAATTTACCACAGGCAAAATACAATTTCTTTTTATTTTCTCTACTCTTCCTATCCTTTCCCGTCTGGGCTCAGGTGATTTAAATCTAAGGAATTCATTAAATTTAAATATCAATTTTGAGACTTGTGACACATTTTCCTGTAACACATCACATATATATTATATGCTGCTATCACTTGCAGAATTAAGCCATGACTTCCATCCAGCCGTTGTGGAGTAGTGGTTTGCATGTCATAGTTACTACAAATGGGGGCTAATGTTAAATATTTTCTCAGAACACTAAATTAATAAGCATATATATATATGCGGCGGGTGGGGGGTTGGGGGGAGGATGGAAGTCCCAGGGGCCTAGAGGGCAAAATTCCTAGGAGGCAGTAGTCTGCGGGGGGCGCTGTTTTGGGGCAACAGTCTTGGGGGCAAACGTCCTAGGGGCAAACGGTCGTGGGAGATGGGGGGAAGTCCTAGAACCATCAGCACCTAGATATCATGTGCAGCAGCCAGTTTGTGAGATTGAATAAATCTAAATGTTTTAATTCCTTTGCCTTCAATGTTTACATGAGTCTTTCTCTATTGCAGATCCAAACCCTTCCTCTGGTCACCTTGCCCTGTCCAGCATCCTTGCTCTCACCCTCACCTCCCTGGTCAGCTTGCTGGTGGTCAACTAGGCGGCCATCTTGTATCCAAGCCAAGCTGCGGGGTCAGACACAGAGCTGGCATCATCATATCAGTGTCTCATTCTTCCCAGTTTCAGAGGCTCCAACCTGAGAGGTTCTTGGCGATCTCTTGTGCTGTTTAAAAAGCAGGCATATAGTCAAAACCAGACTTGGGTTCATTTCAGGCTTATATTCAAAACCAGCCTTGAATTCAAGACCCAGCTTCCATTTAATGCCAGTTATTGGAGTTTAATACTGTAACCAGTTATCACAGTAATTCACTCAAGGTCAGACTTGTACTCAAGGTCAGGCTTATATTCAAGGCCTGGCTTGTATTCAAGGTCAGGTTTATGTATTCAAGGTCAGGCTTATATTCAAGCCAAGCTCTGCATGATACTTGATAGCTTCAAAACATGATATGATGTTATTATTCAAGGACAAAATGTAACTAACTTGCAGGACTGCTATCCACTAGGCTGTACATTGTACACAGTCATTGTACATATGAATCATTGTTTCCACAAGTGTTGTACATAAAAGAGTATATTTTTCTAAACTATATGAAAAAACATTTAAAGTTTCTGTCACAGACAGTTCTTCCTGCTGACCCTGGCTACAAGCTACTCATATATATCAATAAATGCAACAATAAAAAAATAGTATAAATAATAATAAGAAGAATATTTTTAGATCTTAAAAATGTTCTATTATTATCTCAAATTTGTCTGAAAACAAGTTTCTCCCACCCATGTGCAGTTTGTGTCCAGCTGGTTTTGGGTGTTGCCCTTAGTCATTATTCATATCTGATATGAAATGCAGCAGCCATGTATTAATTAATCAAAGAATGGCCACCAGTAACTTACCAAGTGTTATGCTTTAAATATATTTCTTACACTTCTTTAAACATCTTCTTATAAACACTGCTGGCATCTAGTCGCTTATTGACAGTGATAACTTACATATAGTGTTTAGTATTTCTTAGACTCCTCTTTGGAGGTGTTTCCATTTATTTTGAACATGAACTTGATATATTTTGTATCTTCAGTAGTTGTGTGATTATCAATTTTTAGAGATATTTGACCAGTCATAGTTTATAGTAATTTCCGATGGGCAGTATTCTACTGTCTACCTATTCTAAAGCCATGCAAGGATGACTCTGCCAGCTCCCTGGATCAATTCCAAAAGTGCTTTAAACTAAGAAAATTTCAGAGATTCAGTTGAAGTTCCAGAGATTTTTTATTGTATGCCTTGGCACGGTTTGTTTCTTAAAGTTTCCAGTAATTTTCATGAAACCTCTTAGCCAAGGTATTGGAAAATAAAAGACTAAAATTACAAAAATTGGAGAATTTTGAAATTTCGAAATTCAATTTTCAAAAATGTAAAATTCCTGCAGCACAAAATCACATGAAAATCGGCTTAGCGGACAAGGGCCTTTATTCTGTATCTGATTCCTTCTAGTAAAAGACACAGAAAAGATTCCATGTTATAACATATTTACCATGTACATATCCAAGTAGTTTCATCTTTCCCATCATGCATAAATTTAGATCTTGTATAGATCATTTGTCATGTGTCACAGGAAAAGGAAACTTTAGTCACGAAAAGTCATTTTTTATATACCATCATATTTAGAAAGATGGGATCAAGCACATCAAATGAAGTAAACCTTTAGAAAACCTTTTGAAACATTTAAAAGTATTTCTAGTAATCTAGTATCACTAGTAAACCAGGTACCTTGACACTATGTTATCCCAGACGTTATGATTGATTATATCATCGATTATATATGATATATTGTAATTAGGAAGTATAATCGATATTCTTGATATTGCTGTGTCCCAGACATGTGCTAGTGAATCTGATTTTGTATAATGATTTTTGAATCAATAAACACTTTAAAATTGATCTTGTGTCTTGAATTCTGTCATTGCATGGATGCTGTCAGAATATTGAAGCAATTTCTATTTCAAGATTGATTTGGGTTTAAAAATTAGATTTTGGTGAAATGTATATAGAACAGTTCTAACTGTCCTCTTCCACCTATGTTTTATTCTTTCCGTGTTTCTCTTAAGTCAGTATATTCATGTTGGGGGACCTTTTTTCCGAAACATGCCGCAAATAAAGAATTCATTAATTCATTCAAAATTGTCATATAAACATAACCAGTTGGTAATAAGATATAAGATATTGACATAAATCAATTGCCAAATTATCATTATATTTGGGGTTTTGGAGTCATTAATTAAAATACTAGTATAAATGACAGTACTGATGCTGTACTAAAGCAACAATTTTGGAAAATGCCTTTCAAACCTAGATAACTATGCTCCCGAGAGTTGTTGATAGAGAAAAGAAAAAGAACTCGGTATGTATAGTAGAAATGTAAGATTTATTGATGAACCAAAACTAGCTTATTGTGAGTGGTTCTGGTAGGCTAAATGACACTAGCTTCACGGGAGAACCACAATATTTGTGACCCACTCTGCAAAAACGGGTCTTATTTAGGGGTTACATAAAAACCGTTTTCGCAGGGCGGGTTATAGAACTTAGATTTTTTTTTAGATTTAAAAATATTTTATTCAGGTCTATGAACATTTTCATGCATAAAGCAAGATTCAAAGATCTCATACAATAACCCTGCATGTATAGGGAAACTCTCCAGTCTAAGCTCACAGCTTATCAGATCCCTCCAAACTGAGGGAAACTGACCACAAAATTCCATGCGAATGCCATTAGGAGGTGCGCCTGGTCATAAAAACGAAACAAATCAATGGGTCCCCAGGATAGTTTTTTTAATTAGGGAGCTTCCAAGTTGGGTATCTCAAATAATCAATGATCATCTAAATGGGGCCTCACTTTGGGTACCGTAAAGTTGATAATGGCTATCTATATTATAATGGCTATCTATATTCACTAAATTTAACTAAACTTAATAGTTTCGATAAGAGTATTATTTGACCAATTATTCTATGCCTCTATTTCACATAATGCATATTTTTCGATTCTTAAAACAACAAATCAGCGACGGACATTTTGAATTAAATCCTCGAAACCCTCATGCAGTTATTTTTTAAAAAAAATCTACCTATTTATTTCACGACCGGAAATAAATATCATTTTCTGATTCATTTTTCTGAGTGTTTGTGTTCATAAAACTGAAAAAAAGTTGAATAGTAGCATTTGCCTTTAAAGATAAAAAAAACCCAAAGAATTTCTTATCTCATCTTAAAAAGCAACGTCTTGTTACCAGTATACGTTTCATATATTACCATGACTTCAGCTTTGAGATTTTACCTAGTTTATGTAAGAATTATCATTAATCATTTTAGTATCTAAAGTAGAGATCGACTAATAATGTATAACCATCGGGTCCCTGCTGGGAATATGACAATTGCCAAATAATGTACCCGCGATTGGATTTAATAAAAAAAACAATTAGTGAGTGTTGTATAACATACATCACTGATTAATGCATTTATATTCAAGATATGGTATAGATTTCGTAATGAACTCGATAAGAAATATTCACTTGTCCAATGTACTGTTAAGCAAAACAGCAGATATCAGTCTTCAAAAGAGGATCAATGTCATTTAATGACAAATCCAGTTAGCTAACTTGCATCTACGTCGGACAGAGAGGCCTGCCTGCTCATGCTTCGACAGCCTATCTCCGTTGTGATTTACACTTCCTGAGAAGCTAAACTATCATATTTTATTGATACATATTCTACAGGAGTCAGTATATCATACAATATGATACTGGCTTCATAGAGGATAAGGGATGTTCCATAGTCAACCCACAAGACCTGCCACTGCCTCTTCCTTTGTAGCTTAATCAAATCTCAGTTTGATTTGTGATGCTGCCCTCTAGTGCAAAATTAATGTGTTAAGGGATTTAGGTTAAAAACAATCAAGGCGCCTCCATTCCTATGTTCCATATATATCACCAAATTGAAGAGGCGAGGGCCAAATTTTAAATTCCAGGCCTCGCCTGTCACTGTCTTAATAATAATTATTGTATGGTCCCTTTTAGCCGTAAGAAGGAGAGAAGAATTCGGTCAACAATATCTTTACACTATTGAAAAAACTGATTTACAGACATAATTATGTCATTCGTGGATGGATGATCTGAGATGTCAGTTTTAGAAAAAAAACATCGGCTCTCCGAAATTTATCTTTAGAGACGAAGATGGATGAGATCGGAACGATTTGTTTACCATAGAGGAAAATTAAAAGCCTCTATCTTGATATAGTTTCATTTCAATCGGGCTAAAACAGCGTATCGGAATATTTCTTGACGTCCCCACCATAAAAGAGGATTTTGATTAAAATATTCATTTTGTAGGTTAGGAAATTTTTAAGTTTGTTTTCCAGAGTACATGCATCCCTAGCATTATAATATGATTCATCTCTGCATATGTAAGTCGCATTACCTTAACGTAGGATGAATGTCACTGCGTCGAACTAAATACCCAAATTAAGTAATTGACATTTATCTCCACCCCCACCCCATCCCCGATACCCCGCCTACTCCATGCCCTCACTTCCGTTATTTCGTTACAGCAATGGCCACTAAGTCCAATAAGCCAATTCTCAAGCAATTTTGCGCCACAGAGGACTCTTTTGCACTAAATTCGGTAAGAATCGCATGATGATCGACTTAGTGGACTAGGCCCTTGCACAAACATACCACAGGGATATAGCAACGGTTGAGTTAGAGTAGAACTGATTCACATCAACAGATAAGTGCGAGAATGAACCATCCGAAACTAGGGAATTATATATTGTTAAGCGCAACATATTATATTTACTTGTATAAATTGATTGCTATAATTCATGATGGTGAAAGACTACAATGCGCGGAGACACTCCTGCAAATCTGTAAAATACTGAAATAAAAGTGAATAAATCAATCAACAGCTTTATTAAAACTTCTACATTTCAATGGTCAACGGCTTTGAGTACATAATTCTACCTATCAATGGCATTCATAATTATACAATTGTCATCAGACAATTCACATAGCGATTGCTTGAGTCGTTTGTCTTTTATTTTCCACTCATGCCCATGATATAAGTGTTTTAACGAGATCCTATTACGAAACTGACGAGGCTCCATTCTTTATCGCAACAGAAGGACATATAAATATAACGTCAGGTATGTATGCATCTACATGTTTATGTAGCAGTCTTACTATACACAACCATGTATAATCGGTTGTGTATACTCCTTGTAAGAATGATTTAATAAGTATCAAATTGAATATAATTCACATGTTTGATATCTGATCTGTGTTTTGGGCTAGTTTCAATTCTCCACGGGTAGAGCCAGTCGCCCATATGCAAGGATTAAAAATGCGTTGGGATTAATATCCCTGAGGTAAAGCTAATCGCCTTGCCCCTACGTTCATAAACAACATTTTGTACCAATATCAAATTCCATTTATATTTCGTAATATTATTATATTCGCAAAGTTATCTTATAGTTAAACATGATTTTATCAAATTGCTGCAATCCAAGAAGAGCAGGTTCTCCGTAGGGTTAATAATTGGTCATTTGTATCTAACGCGTTCGCTTTGTCAATTAAACATCGTTCATTAATTTGCAATGGGAGGGTTGTAAGGTCGTTGGACCTTGCTGTAATAACAGTATGGGCTATGTGTTTACATCAACTCGAAAATTTCTATCTTGCATTTTAGTCATGCCATATCTATTCATGCTAGTTGCATGGTCACAATATGGCGACTCCAATCTCGTGTAAGTTATGCATGTGATTGTGACAGAATAATATTCATTCTCAACTAGAGTATTTTGGTCAAAGTAATTGCTCATAGTTTTTCTTTCTTGCTAAGCTGAGAAAGTGATTGAACGATAAAATGATTATTATATATGACTAAATGAAGTAAATTCGAAAAAGGAAACGCTCTTAACTGACTAAGATTAAGAAACTAGCTAAATTACAAAAAGACCACATGTACATACGGTCAAATGCTTGAATTTCTTGTATGTACCCAAGTGAAAACTATAGTGAACATTGGATTTCTAAAGGAAAGCAGAGCCTCTGTCCGGCTTTGTCCGTGTGACCAGCGTTGGGAAAACAGACATTGACAATTTAGGGCTACCAGTTAATTGTGAAAGGGAAGCAGCAAAGCTTTAAAGTCTTTCTTATTTTCATTTTTTCCACTTTGATCGATTTCTTTTTCTCGTGACACAGGGGCAACGATTCTTGTGTGGCAGATCCATATTTTGTCCTGCTTTCCCTACTGAACTCCCCGCTTTTTATCAATGTCCATTTTTCATTGCCACACCCCTGTTGACCTCGCTTGATATTGTCCACGCCTTGATCCGTTTCATCATTGCATTGATCGATGCCCCTGACTGTAGGATGACCCTTTTGGGCTGATATTTCATGGGAGGATGGGAGGCTATTTAAATCATTACTGGCTAACTTCAACTCACTTACTTCGACCGGAGCTACCTGTGAATATGTGCTTGTTAAGGAGGCCTTGTTCAGTTCCTCCGTCTCTTGATCTTCCTTTTGTACCTGTTGTTCGGGTACAATTTGTTTTGTTGGACGCCTGCCAGTTCCTTCTGAAGATATTAACATGTTTGCTGTGACGCCTGATATGAATTCATCAGGAATGGTATCATCGGAATCAAAGGAGACGTCCGCACCGTAAGCTTCTGCTGCAATGGGAACATCTAAAGAATCAAAGGAGGAATCCGAGTAACGCGAGTGCCAAGGATTGGGAATGAGCTGGTCGGTCGCTGACGCCTCGCTTCCGGCGTCTTCCCACATTAAATGGTTCATGACGTCAGCGTAGCGAGCGTCGCCACTATCTGCGCGTCTGACGTTGGAGTCCTTGCGATTCTTTGCACTGGCGCTCGCACCTTGGTTGGATTCTACAGCCATTTGGTGCACCAGCTTCGGTTTCCTTTTAGACTTATCCGCCTTGATGCTTGAGGAATAGTTGAGCCTTGGTTTCGAGGTTTCTGCTTCTCCAGGAATCGGAAGCTTATTTACATTGACAGATATGTTTGCTTCCTGCTCAGATCTGTTAAAGGTACCACTCGGAATATGAGGTTCTAAATGACCATGTTCATAGTCTAAGTGCAATGGATCATCGTTTTCCAAACTTATCGTACTTGACGTAATTGCACCATCAAGATCAAACGTTGTCTCACTAATTGCTATTCCGGAGTCACGTCTAATCAAAGGCGATTCGACAAATGATTCGACGTCAGTTGGAGACTTTTTGGAAAATGATCCAGAACGCATATTGTGGGAAACTGGCGCTTCCGCCTGTTGCAAAATAGCCGGAACAGGAACGTACACTTCCTCCTCGATACTGTTGACGTCATCTTCGCTCGCGTCGCCTGATTTGCGCGGGAAATCGAAAACATCTGGTTCTTCTACCACAGCACCCATTGAACCTGAAAATAAAATAAAATATGATAGTAAATCAAATATTATGAAAGAATTCACCGGAATATTGACAAAATCATAACATTAAATTAACTTTGGCACATGCCATAAACTTATTTCCTGATTTAAAATCGATTTCTCTTTAAACAAAAAAATCCTGTAAATCAAAACATAATTCATTTAATTCCTACCTGGGAAGTCATCAAGACTATTCTGGCTGCTTAGACTAACTGAATCCTTAGAATCCCGATTTGAACCAAAAAACCTGTGTGTAAGCAATTAGCAAAATGTTAAACATTCTGAACTGTAAATTATAGATGAAGAGCAGTTAGAGCGGCATTCTTAGGTATTAAGATAATAATAATAATCTTGCCACATTTACCTCATTGGTTGACCTATAGGACTGAAATAATTATTATCGATATTTTGGTACTGTTATATATTGAAACCACTTCACCATTTTTTTTGTAATAAGAATTAGTTCGAATATCTTTTGAATGAGTAGGAAAATAATGGAACAAAATGTAGAAAATATTTAGTTTTTGACTGATATTAAAGTAGCACCTCTTAAATCAGTAATTATGAAATATCTTGAAACTTCTTCAGCTTAATTGCACAGAATAGGTGTAGCACTATCTGAAGTACAGAGCGCCAAAATCGTTTTTTCAATCAATAACTTTTGAATATAATGTGTATACAGCACCTCAAACCCTTTCCGAATCAGAGAGAAAAGGGTTCAGCCACGATAGAGTGCTGCCCCATACCCAAGCGGGTAGAAAAGTAACTGATTTTCATCTTGATTGATCAATCACCACTCTGTATCTTCCAGTGACAATAATCCAAAATAGATAGAGTGAACTAGGATCCAGATGCCAAACCAACTGGCACTTTTGGACCCTTCACGGCAAAATGAAATTGCTCTCTATTGTGACCATAATATATGTTTTGATATTATGGATTAAATAGTTTTGACATCACCACCAGGCGTTAGCTAGCGGTATAGGTTAAGATGTACCAGACACCAGAAGATCGAATAGAAATTCCGTTATTCGTGAATCAAATTCTTTGAATCGTGAGAGCTCAAGGTTTGGGCTGACAGGCCATAGAAAGTGAATACGAGATAAACAATAAGCGTAACATTAACCTGGGCCACATAACCTCCAGGTAGGCATTGGTTGAGCGCCTCATATGGAGTCTTGAAGGCAGGTCCACATTGTCATCAACAGCTAGTGTGGGCACACTGGCCGACCGGGCTCTGCTGAAATCTGCCTCAGCTGGGTCTGGGAAAGACAAGGTAGCTGCCATTATTAAGCTTTGTGACATAATAATAACACGTAAGAATATTATTTTTTTGATAAATCATATTCCCAGCTATGTATTAATGATGCGAAACAAGATTGAAATTGAGGGAATATTGAAGAATGAAGTCCCAAAACATTAGTTAAAAAAGATAAATAAATAGCTTGAGAATATTGCGTACGATTTGGTGTAGCCCTTTTCAAGTTGTTAGACTAATAAAGGGGGAGAAACAATATAAAAAAAGATATTATGTACAATGTGACTGTTGCAATAACTTTATTCTTAGATTTATATATTCAAAAAAGCTTATTTAGATCATTACGTTTTATGTCACCAAGGTGTACGGAGGCTGGACGTTGCTTAGCAGTTGGTGTATTTGGCGCTGAATCATTTGAGTGGTTGCTAGCGACGCTCTTTGTACTCTTGTTGCTACCCATCCTCCGAATCCGGAAGGAATTCGCCCGCACAAAACCAGATCCTTCGGACTTAGTGTTCGAGACACGAAGACTGTCTCGACGATTGAAGATTTGTTTTCTTCGTCTTTCTCGTTTCTCCTCCTGGGGTGATGAGGGAAGTAAACATGAAACCTCAGGTAAACATTATATTAATTGTTGCCAACGGATCTGAAAGGGATCTTTCAGATCCTCTGATTTCTCATCTCAAAGGGTTCTTTCCTAAGTTGACTAGACCTTCGGTTTCCAGTGTCTGTTTGATGTAGGGAGGAATTGAGGAAGTAAAAGTGGGTGTATACAGAGACAGATTAACTACGAAAGCTCTGAAGCAAGGCGGGTGAGAAAAAGTTAGAGGGAATTTTCCTTAATAATGACCACACATTGGACAGTATACACTAATTCACATCACACGGAATGTGTGAACTCCAGATGAACTGCATGCCTTCATTGAATCGTGATAGAGCTAAACAAACAATACTATCAAGCCTTTACAAGCAATGGTTATGTATGTTTATACTTACCTGTAGAAAATACAGAATACATACATTTAGTGTTATAATTTATAGTTATACTGATTGGATAGCCTGTTTAGCGCACGTTGCGTCTGATGATAACGTTACATTTAGATATTATAAACTTTTCATACACAGAATTGTATAAGTATTTCATGTTCTCAGATATAATTGAACTCGGGCAGTCAGTTGCTGTCACTCTGCCAACACTATAGTTATATATAAGACTCTAATCACATGTACCACTTTGATTTCTGTGAAATATTGGTTGCTGCTTTGTCCTATTTGATGTAGGATATGTGTACGTTTTAGTCAGACTAAGAAAAACATCCATGTTATGTAATGCCTCAAACAAACAAACATTATGCAAACTATATTATTCCGTATCTTCTTATCTCGGGTAAATAGGCCTGTCTTATTTGCCTTGGTGGAAATACGCCACCTCATTGTAAAGGCAATAGTCGTACAACTCCATTAAGGTGTTGGGATTTTGTTTGAAGTGGCACACTGAGAAACAATACCAGAGTACATTATATAGTCAGGTGATTCGCCAAGTCCCCTCACACCTGTATAGCTACATGTTCCTAAATAGATCTGACATTTCCCACCGTAATCATTTGGGATGACTTGTAATATGGTATATTATAAGAATTACCAAAATGTGTGGTAAAATAAATTAATCTCAGTAGACTAGCATGTTCTTCGTTGTCGAAAATTTATCTAATACCCAATTTCCCGATCTAGATTATTGTGGGGGAACCACCATACTTCGGACTTGCATCTGCCGTTCAATAGATTTATTCTAATAAGAAATATTGAAGCACATATGGGGTGTTTTAATGATGAATCGTACAAAGAGTACTAATTGGCACATAATAATTAGTTGATTCCACTGGCTTAGTATATCATACCCGTTCACGCTCTTGCAACCAACTCGTTAGTTACCCTGCATACATATATTGTGCCTACCATTGTCTCTGCTTTGGACTCTTTATATCCCTCCGGAAACAAATAAGCTACGTGCTTTGGATTTGTCACGTGTGGTCTGAAGGTGTCGTAAACGAGGCTGGCCACGCTTTGTTCTTCTGCAAATGAAAAAAATGCAGTCAATAAGGCGAGGTATAATGAGGTCTACTTTGTATTCTAGCCTTTAAGGAAAAAGGAAAGTAACAACTCCTACACAGGGCTCCTTTATGAAGTCAACTATGTAGGAGCTGGTATATATCGAATCCTTTTAATGATTGATAGGTTTTAGGGCTCCTGTACTGGATCACAAGGACTACGTACGCTACTCGTTTTCATCTTGTAATAACGGTATAGAGCTTGCGACGTAGTTTAGGAACTGACGCAGCAAGGTCGCAACGCCTATTGTGACTGCGTGCGATCGGCAATTGAATTGCAATGATATCAGAATAATACAGAATAACTAGATATGCCGGCGATATAATCGGCGCGTTTTTTGACCCCGTGGGGAAAGCCCTATTAGACCAGTTAAGTAAGGTCCATCCACATTACAACGGCCGATCGGTGTACGGCCGCAACACAGCAAAAAACACAATGTTAAGGTATTACAACCGGCAAGTATCGGCCGGCTGGTCGTGGTAATGGGAATGGACCTTTAAATAGCTGTTGTCCATTGTCTCCGAGAAATTAATGCGTAAAATTACAGTTACACCTCTTCCTTGTTCATTGGATTGCTGGTTAGAGAATTAGCTACCATTCATACTGTAACAGTAAGGATGTTAGAAGGTCCCCAGGGAAGAGGTAATATGCTGCTTAGTTCGTAATTAGAGATAACAATGGGGATCATAACTTAATGATTCATACACAGCAGTCGCATTCTCGTTGCGAGAACCTGACTAAATACACACTTTCTTTCTACTACTTACATTCTCCCATCATAAGTTTAGTCCATTACTTTGCACCTTCCCAAATGTAGCTAACCTTCATTATGAGAAATTGGTGTTATCATAATCAGTATGTATTATATATCTTTATTCTCTTTATTTAAAACTTTATTCATGTTTTATATACTACATCATTATAACAAAATAAAAATACGTAATAAGCTTTTATTTGCCAAAATACCAGTGTTGTGTCAGTTCATGAAGATATATGGTCATGCTACAGAGAAGTACAGTAAAAAAGAATAAAATTGAATGGCTTGTTATTACCACGACCTCTAGTGGTCACATACAACAACAATAGACAAGCTCAACCGACCACTCCATCCGGGCGGAACCTCATTGAGCTGAGGATAACCCCCTCACATTGGCACCACAATAGTAAAGTAATTCATGTGGCATGAACGAAGCACCTTGACTGTGTAATTCCCTCCCTTTATAAACCGAGCAATCAAGAACCTGGGAGCAAAGCCAGAAAGCGAGACGACTACCAGAAAGTGGGCGCTACATTACAAAATGTCCGCTACATTATGACACCCGACTCACAAACTCTCTCTGTAACTCACAAACAACAATCTCCAAAAGCGTCACAGCGTTTACGTAACTCAATGGTTGCATTTGGGAAGTGTGGGCTCAAGAGGCAAAGGCTCTTGTTTTATATTTAAAATTTGACAAACTGAGTTCAGATGAACTCCCCTCTGAAATAGAGCATGTAAATCATATAGCGTTGGTGTATGTTGCTTCCTGGCTGTGGGTATAAGTATAGAAAAAGATCGACTCGAATTTGATTTCACCATAAACAACGTAACAAGTAAAAGTAAAAAATGCACACAGCATGTATGTACAGTGTGGTGCTGCAAGGATGAATGTTTATAGAACGGGTTTGAATTGATCGCGTCATAATTAGACCAGCCGCATCTGATTGGTTGCTTGATTGATTGGTTGGAGATAAGGGCGTGCTCCGTCGATAGGTAACTGCCCCAGATCCCAAATATGGGCATCAATGAATCAATTTTGTGTATATTGCATTACAAATCCTTACTTAATATTTTCATTCCATAGGTATTTTTGCTTTCTAAGCCGCTAGTGAAACTGGAACTTTAAGGGAAGGATTTTGCGATAATTATAGACAATATTAATCTTCATTCCTAAAGTATAGGAATTCCTACCTGAGCAAGGAAGAATATACCTTAGCAAGGAACAGTTCAAGTGAACATTTCTTATGCAACATGCTCCTGCCTGTGTTATTATATAGGTAAGGAAATGCGCTTACATACTTTTCTGGTTGAATTTAAGTAATAGTATTTCTAACTCAAATATAATACCGCTACCACACTGTATTTTCATATACATAGCGGGAACCTCCCATGCAGATATTAAGATCTTATGTAGCCTAGGAATCTAATTCTATTTTATATTAAGCACCTGCATATTCTCAACATTTCCTGGCGTGCTCAGGAAGACCCGGAAGTATTTTGCTCTGTTTTTCACTAACCAAAAAACCCTATAGCTAGGATCCACCAATCCGTCTATATATATTATATGGGATATAATTTACTGTCTATGTATTGCTCGCGTATAGAAAGTATACTTATATATACACATATAAAGCTAAAAGCTAGTTCAGAGTTATAACTATGGGCTAATGTTCAAATTGCATATTAGCAAATCTAAGCCGGTCTCGGTAAAGCATTTTGATACACCAATAGTTAAAATAGCAGAGCGACGGGCCTCAGGGGACAATGTCAGAAATGACCTACCAATTGTATATTGATGCGATTATATAATAAGGAATTCCACAAAAAACAATAAACTATCTACTATGTTTTACAAGGAATAATGGAATAATATGGAACACATGTATATTACTCCTTACCTTGCTCAGTATTCTCTGATGGTGTCTCGTCCATACTGTCACTTTCACCACACCTTCGTCTCTAATATAATATATCAGCCAGGTAATTTCCGAGTCCGCTCCGGTGATAGGAAAAGCCGGCCAATTTGTCCCGAAACTGTACAAGTTTGAGCGCAGATTAGTTGAAGGTAAGTCTTCCGATAGATAACCCAGGTACATGAATACACCATGGTTAGGGGAAAGCGTGACCATGCATCATCTCCTCCCCAGATGTTCGTTGGAGCGAATACAAGCACAGTGCAAAATTTGGGAGTAGAATTATTTTTTTGACTTTAAAAGAAGCAAAAACCTAGTATACATACCTGAATAGGAATGTTAATGATTGTTGTAAGCTAAACAGGAAATTGAAAAAACTGAATTTGAATTTGGATTGTGGTAATTGATTATAAATTGTCATTTTACAATACTAGACGCATTCTATATTCTCATAGATATCAGAACATGCATATTATCTTATCATTGTAGTCTGTTTAATGATCCAAATGGAAGGACATAATGTATTGCAAGTAAACGTTTGGTCATTTTTCACACCCCTATACACAGGAAATATTCCAGCCTTTTGACATACATGTAGTATTGTATGCACACATTACCCATACTCATTCATCGTGCTGCAGGACTTTCGCCAAGAACAATAGGGGACTTGCATGTGCGACTGTGCATGGCTGTTACTGTGCATTTTGGGAGGTAATATACGAATATTTAGCCACACTTTTACTAAAGGAAGTAGAATATTTCCACCAATAGTTTAACCTTTATGAATGATCACTCCATGGACTCCACATGCATGATGAGAAAGGTGATGTCTTACATGGTCGGGTCAGAGGTTATGGCCGAATGGATGGGGAGGGGGTCATTGCTCACACCTGGGGGACTTCTCACACAATCAACTGACCACTACCTACTTCCCCTACCCCCTCCTCGTCCACTTGTGACGGACACACGTCCTTATTATGTTGACCACAACCACCCACATTGCTATCTTTCTCTATTCTGCCCTACCCCTCGTCCCACCTTATATAATTATCAATCAACACATTTGTCTTTTTTTATATTTTCATTTCATAATTGATTAATTGGTTGAATTCATTCATTTGTCTAAAATCATTTAATTGTATTTCATTATTTCATTTAACATTATTACATCATTGTATATTACTCAATCAAATTAGTTTCTCCAAACTGCCCCCTCTCTCTCTCCTCTCTCTCTCTCTTTCGCTCTCTGTCTTTCTCTTGTGTCCAGGGTTACAGTAATGGTGATGGCATATATACATAAAGCATGGATATTAATATGGGACTACCGTTTAATATGCCATGTTGACCACAGAATGTTTTCCATACTGTTAACAGTGATACACATCTCCCATCCCATAATTCCATGAGAAACAAGGTTCAAAATGGGACCAGCCTGTCCGCTGCTCTTTTGGAACGTACCTCGAGCGTTTTTCTGATAAATGATATGCTGTGAAGTAAATTCTTCTTCTGGTGAAGAATTGTGTAACAACGACTGGAAATGAGACTATATCAGGGAAAGATTATAAATAAAGGTGGGTAATTTGTGGGATAGACTAGAACCAAGTCCCTCAGTCTATATCAAAGGGCATATCAGGCTGGCGCCTGCCTGGGCTTAGATCTATAATAATTATTTATGTTTTTTGAACAATAAAAATCAAAGACTTGCACAAATCTATTCGTGAGCATACAATTAATATCACACACAAAGTACCTTTGTTTGTGAAAGTACATTTTAAGATACTTAAGAATTGGTTAATTATCTTATTGCAATCTTATTGTAAAATTATTGTATGTATGTTGGGAAGACATTTAACGTATTTTATTAATTCGATCTCATCCTAGATCGATGTGGGTGTATACACCATGTATCAGTCAAAATCTTACTCAATATTTCATTTTCTGATTTGTTTATGTGTTTGAGAAATTGAGGGCGATGTATTCAGAGAAGATACCGACATCTATAAAACTAGCTATCCATCTACCTAGCTATCCATCTATCTAAAATTGTTATAAAAATGATGTACTTACTGTTAAACGAAAACTATCCAAAGATACCTTGACATAAGCTTTTACTCCAAGACTAGTTTTCTATTAATCGATCCCCCATTAAAAGTGATTCTTACCAACCGATTAAGCAAATTCCTCAAGGTTTTGTCAGAACACCGCCATCTGTCATACCGAATGATTAATGGTGTACGAATATATTTTACTCCATGTTAACATCTCGTATTATGAGCATATCAACTGGAGTGGGTAAATAATTGTAGTGGTTCGCTATCTACTAAATAAATATAGATGAGGACTTATTATGTTCTGCCTCTTGAGAACCACCTCCCCTATAATCATAGACTATCATGCTATTACGTTAGAGAGGTATATTCTGACTTAGCCTACTATTATGATTTAATAACGATTATTATGAATATTATTTTCTTCTGTACTTTTGTGATTCTGGGTGTAGTCCCGGTTCATGGTTTTAAGGCTACTTCGCTTATTCAATTGCTAGATTGATCGTATCATTGTTCTCTTATTATTCCCGACATGGCAGAATAACAATGTGATTACAATGCGACAATTCTAATGTTGAATATTTTTCCAGTTCAATTACCATAAGTTATATTGGTAGTTCCGGTTGCATAACATGGTCCTAAGAATCGTCTTCTTCTTCTTCTTCTTCTTCTTCTTCTTCTTTTTCTTCTCACCATTAAGTTGTTAAATTATCATTACCTCCATCATTTAGACATAGAGAGTATTGATTACAATATGAAATAGGATATGTATAACATTCATCGGAATGTGTATCAATAAATAATAGAATACTGCCCCAGCAGTTATACACCTGTACTGAACTAAATAACTTTGTAGAATATAACACTACACAATTAACGCTTTCTATCCTAACAACACGGTTTCAGGCAGCAGTTCTCACTCCTATAGATCATGTCTCGAGTCGTACTTCACTCAAGGAAATGAGTTCTATAATTGTATACTAAGTTGTTTTCACAATCCCGGGAAACAGTCGGGTACTAAACCATAACTAGCGCCAGTTTCTGCTTAGGTTGTCTTTAGATTTAAACTTAGGGCCGACTCAGCATTTTTTCGAAAGGGGAGTAATATTATTTGTATAGCCACACATGTAGCTTGCCAACCGCCGACATATGGGGGAAGTATCCTGAAAATGTACAATTTGCCTTCACCAATCCTTTCAAATAACTCAAATTTAGTACAAAACAAGTGCCTTCGGCACTTGGATTGTAGAGGCAGTTGTGTTTCTACTTCTTATAGGAATCCAAAAATTTACTGGACGTTTATTTTAATTTGGAGAAGAGAGGGAGAGGAGAGATGAGGATGACTGAATTTGACAAAATTTGCAACCCCCCTACACACACCTATACATCTATCAATTTTCCTTCTCCTCCCCCTCCCCGACTACCTCCCTTGCTCTCCCTCCCCTTTTATTCCCCCTCCTTAATAATAATAATAATGAGTAATGTGTGGACAGGTACATTCTTTCGTAAAAAAAAAGTTGGTCGAAAAAAGTTATTCGTAAAAAAAAGTTGGTCTTAAAAAAAAATTGGTCGTAAAAAAGTTGGGTCGTAAAAAAAGTTGGTCGTAAAAAAAGTTGGTTGAAAAAAGTTGGTTGAAACAAAAGTTGGTCGTAAAAAAGTTGGCTGAAAAAAAGTTGGTTGAAAAAAAGTTTTCAAATAGTTGGAAGAATAGTTGGAAAAAAGTTGGTCGAAAAAAAAGTTGGTCGTAAAAAAGTTTGTCTCCCCCTTTTATCCCCCCCCCCCTGTCCTTCACCTCTCCTCTTCTTCCTCCACTGCTTTGATCCCTTTCTTCTTCCTCCTCCCATTCCTACCTTCCTGTGCTCATCCTCTCCCCCCCCCCCCCCCCCCCCCCCCCCCACACACACCTATACCTCTTCTTCCTCCTGTGCTCCTCATCCTCCTCCCCTTGATATAACCATATTAAATGTGTTGATAAGGGTGTTAAGCAACCAATCTTACTCACTCCTCCCCTCACTCTGGAGGAGGAGGAGGGGGAGGGGGAGGGGGTGGGGGAGGGGGAGGGGGGTGGGGGAGGAGGAGGAGGAGGGGGGAGGGGAGGGGGAGGGGAGTGAGTGAGTCCAAAAGGCTGGCGAGAACCCTGTCAGGGAGTGCATTAATTATGAAGGGGTGTAACCCTTTGTTATACACAAAGAACATGTATGGGAATAAACTAAAGCCTATAATTATTCATTATATGTATTAATTAAAGAAATATTAAGTTAAATAAGTAAGCTACAACTTCCGTCATCCCCCTCTCTTGGGTGGATGGAAGAGAGAGAGAGAGCCTAAAGCCCTCTGTGTACAGAGGCCCAACCTCTGGTGGAGATCATTGAGGGGTCGGCACAGGCCTGTGGGGAAGATTGGCATGTGTGACATAGGTGTAGTGAGGCGTGACGGTCTCAGCTTGACCAAAACATAGTACACTTACTGCATGGGTGGTAAAGGAATTCGAAATAGTTTGTAGGGGAGAGAATGGAGAAACAAAGGAGATATTAATTAATATATATCCCTACATCCCTGCGGATAATCATTACAGTATTAATAACTTACATAAGAAGAACTTTAAAATCCATAGTACACTGAGTGATAAGCGTGCACCTGTACCAATGCATACACTGAGTGATAGTCGCACAGTTGCCCCACTCTGTGCAATGGTCAGCGCCGTAGCCAGTTTATATATGGGGGAAATAAGCTTCAAAATACAGTTCAACCTAACCGAACACACGTTTTTGACCAATGTAATACTAAAGATACTCAAATATACCTAGTATTTATCGTTTTTTCAGCCTAAATTAGCAGAATTGACTAAATGTGTAGAGCTGATGATTGTACGTTTTCTGACGACCTGTTCCATAATATATACGTCTCAATTTCACCAGGCTGCAGGTATATTATTTGTATCCACGTTAGGGAGGTCTTGGGGCGGCGCAGGGGGAAGAGAGAAGTATCCAATTTATCCAATCAGAGAACCCAAGATCGCAATGGTGGGTGAATCAATGCCTTTTGAAATACGCTGGCAAGAACAAGGAATATTTATGAAGGAACCTGTAAATAAAAAGGCAGAAGACCATATCGTCGTCAGTTGTTTTATTTGATATAAAACTATACATGACCCAGACAGTTACGTCTACAATAGTTAATATTAAGCTACAATGTGTAATTTTTGTGAACAAACCGTTTGAACATTGAATCCAAACATGAACATGGCCTTCACATGACAATACATCTAATGTATACTATACATGTATGTCCTTAGTGGGAAAATGCGCTTTCATAAAAAGCTTCTTCTCAAATCTATCCGACACCTTGGACTCTGGTGCCTTTTGGCCTAATCATCTATAGACCATTGTAACGAAAGCCTTTGGTTTTGTTTGAGGCATAAAAGCTCTATGTATTCGTGTTCCTTAATTAGCATCCTGGCAAATTAAAGTGGAATTGGTATTCCAGCAACCGCTTCGCTTCGTCTAATGGCTGTTTGGTTAATAACTTAGATTCCATAGGTCAGTGCAATGGTTTCAGTACAGCAACTGTAGTGAAGCCTTTCCATTGATCTATATAATTTGCTAATTTCATTTTCCGAGCAGCCAAGAGAAGCCAAGTTGTATGCTCTAAGATGCAGAACAGACATTACAACCCCCGTCTATGCTCAGTATTGCATCAATTGGAATCTTATTGGCGAAAAGCCGTTTTCCTTCATATATATTTCTCCCTACCTTAAAGTATATCAGTGGCAAATCTAGACTTTAAAATGCCTATTAAGTTATACTTCGTCGCTGTATTTCTCTATCAAACGATCCAGCACGTCAATCATTTTTTTATTTCTTTTAGATTACTCTTAAATAGCCTGCCAGTTAGTTTTGTCCGTGAATATATTTTCCAGCTGTTAGCTAACATAGAGGATTCCTGTAGTCAGAGCAAATAATTATTGATTGGTATACATTTTTACAGGAATCTACCATGTAATACAACAATGGAAATACATGTTGCTTTAGATTCTTGGAAAGTCAGTTCATTAGCCTTTAATTGTCAAATGTTCTGTCAGAAGCGTTTTGAATTTCAAAAGTAATACTATTAACATAATTATTGCGAAACCACCTCTGAATAGCATGTCTCGTACGGGAAATTAGAAGAATGACTTCACTCTGTGAAATAAAGTATCGAAAATGCCCAAATGTCCATTAAACAACAAAGCACAATGGATATTGCAACCAAATGCATACAATTCAGGAGAATCTTTGGTATCATATATTCCTGCAAACATTTCTCTCTAACCTCTTCAGTAATTTGCTTGTATAACTGACTTTCAACAACCTAAGGCTACTAAGCTGGATGGAAAGCCTCACTCACGCTACGTAGGTTCAAGAGATATCCAATAGCCACAGTTCACATTGCAGAAAAGCCTCTGGCACTTTAGGAATCCAGTTACAAGCTGGATATCCGAAAGTGTAAAACGGGGATATTTCTGCTTCGTTTGGGGAAGTACTGTAACCCAATCAATTGGCGAGGGATATAACTATTGGTTAGCGCTGTTTACAATCAGAATATGGCGTCGTACCTCGAAGCAGAGTACACCTTTAAATAAATGACGAAGTTTTATTTGTAGATCCTCTCTCGGAAGTGTCTGTACCACCATTGTTTTCATGAACTTAATTTGTAGAGTAAGAATGGAAAGGTAACACTAGAAATGATATTATAAACGTTATGGTATTGTCTATGCAATAAAGGCATATGCCGATGCTGGTATCTTTTTGGCATGACGCCCATATAGTAGCTATTAAAGAAAGAATATTTTCTTATGTTACAAAAGGCTCGTCTTGATCTCTGAGTTTCGTTTTTGAATGAAAGTTTTAAATACAAATACTTTAGGTTTACCATATTGACCTGTACCTTATCCTCGCGTACCTGAAATTGTTTTTGCAGTTCCATTTATCAAAATACTTTAAATACTTTTGGCTTGGATATGGATATGAATCATGTTGAGGCTTTCAGCTCTTGAATCCTTGTACGAGTGTATCAAGTATGAAGTATATAACCCGTTTATATGCCACTTCCACATTGAAGGAAAACCGATCACCAAGAGTTTCCCTCACCGCCAGGAGAAAAGGAGCTTCGATTTCCTGAAAGAGTGAAGAAGATCGTAGATACAAAGCTATCACTGTATCAGTCTAGGCTCAGAGCCGACAGAACCCCTCCAAACTAAGGGAAAACCTCTCGCTCCTAACCACAGAATCCAATTAAAATCCCAGTAAAATAATGGTAGTTTGTCTACACCTTGCCGGGAAAGTATTAGCGCAGTAGGGGTCCAATCACTGACATACCGATCTTATTGGATCTGAGAGGCCCTGAGCCTAGACTGGTATCGCGGGAGGTACATGCTTGTCACCTCTCTAGAAAGCCAGCCGAAGATTGTATCGATAATTCAAGATCTTATCTCTAAATAATATATATATTTTATATCCATATTCTAAATTTTATGTCACAGCTTCACAGCTGTCCAAAATCTATTGGAGAAATTACTTGACTATATCAAGAATTGAATGGCAAGTTAATTGAAACACGATTCATCAGCATCTTGCTTTCAGAGTTTACACACAATCATGTCTTATTTCCTCCAAAGTTATGTCTCCAAACTGATTTAAATCTATTTTGTCAAAATCCAATTAGAGACAATCTTGAAACTTTATTTTTCATGACATTGCATTACATTTTTTGAGCAATTAGTTACAGGGCAGGAGACTGAAATTAATATCAGTAAACAAAGAAAACAACCACAACTCACATAGAAGTAATCAGATTTAAACCCCGGGAATCTTTTATGAGAGTTGCCCGTCTTTCTTAACATTTCGATGACGTAGGGAACGTCGTCCAAGTTGTTGATTGCCTCGTCGATTGTACACATGACGAGGATAGCGTGTTCCATGAATCCCTCTGAATTACGCAGGTCTGCCACATTTGTCAGGTCCTTGAACTCTTTAAATTGGTAGCGGAGATCCATATTGGTTTCAAACAACCTTGAAAATTAACATGAATAATTTAGAAAATAATGGAGAAGTAAGGCACTGAAGGTATTACGTAATAGTGAGAGGATTTGATCATTGATTAATTATGGATTATGAATGCACATGTAACATCTAGATGCTTGTGAATATTGAACACTTTGCAATAGCTCATCATCCTTTACACATGCTATTGTTTCAAGCTCCAACCTTCAATGTTTAATATAGTTCAATAATTCTCATAGTCAAAACTTTGAAAAAAAAGAACATATTCCATATACGATCTTTTCACTGGTGGATAAATACGTGATGGAGCCACTAAAGGGAATGAATGTATATATACCATACAAGATAAAAACAACACATTTTCTGACCGAATCGTAATATGTGACACCACCATTCTTCAATCCTCCCACTCCCTCCCCCTTCCCCTCCCCCTCCCCACTCTCTTGCCAGAAACCCGTTGGCTGTAGTATTGATCCCACACACATTTGTCAGGTTTAAGGAGACCACGAGAACTTAAAGGTTTAAAAATAAAAGAAATGCTTCCTCCGGTTATCATTTTTAAAAAAAGACAATTTCTATTTTTTAGATAAAGATGTCATAAAAACATTCATCAGACCCCAGAATATTATCGGTCAACGAATTCTATTCCAAATGCACCTCAATCCCCGAGGATGAAATTGGTGGCCCACGCAGAACCCCAACTTGGGCACAGATCGGAATCAATGACTGAACAAAGGGTTATTTTTGACCATATCCAGCTTTGCATACTTTTTCCGTGGACAGAGATACACCATCGGTCACCCTTTAAGATCATTCTACAGCTCTTGTAACACTTTGCCCTCTTAGACTATTTACATCTTCCGTCCTCGTCATTTCAATGTATTGCTTAATATTTTTATCTTCATTATATTTGCGTTACGAGTGCGATTCTTTGAAGTATGTTCTGCTGACTTCGTTTTGCTTTCATCGTCACTCTCAGTACGTTCTTTGCTTCCTTTCGTAGGCGTGCTTTTATATGGAGCCTTTGAGCAAAACTATTCCTATATAATATTTGAGGTTATCCATCAAAATCTATGGTACTTGAAAATTAAAGTCATGGGAGTTCCATCTATCCAGAACAAATATTAATCATAGGTGGTTTGACTAGCAATATGAAATCGAGCCAAGATCGTTTCAAAGCTAAATTGTGAACATATAATTATAATTACTGTGTGTGGAAACAAATTAGTTGGAATTAAGCTTTGAAAAGGCTTATTCTGTTAACATCTATCGTTACAGACTATATTATGTTAAATGGGATATCTTCTGCTTAAACAAAAGGAACGGACCTTTGAAAATGAACGGTGACACGACTATTTTTTCTGTTTTGAAATGGTATTTACAAAAATATGATCTCCAACCTTTGAAAACTTAAAACAAATGTGAACATATATCAAGCAAACTAATACAGTTGCTAAAACAGATAGCATCAAAGGCTTGAAGAAAAGTGTTTCACAGGTGCAAATGGCTTTGTGAGAGACCACAGTAATATGATATCAGATCATACAGTAGGCCTACTTTAATATATGTGGAATCCGATGCTATACCACAGACATTCTTGAACACTACTATAAATCATCATTTTGAATGACAATTTGTCATACTACCGATGGTGTGATAACCATCATAGAATGCATGGTACTCAGGTTCGTAATTGTGCAATTAATATTACCCTTTTATATAATTGGATATTAGGTTCCCTTATCACGCAATTAACGAGCCTTAGGTACAAAGGTTAATTCCAGGTAGTAGTATGTTTGATTCCGCTTTGTTGACCAATTGTTTTATCAAAACCCTTTCTTAATTATAATAATATTTATTTCTGTATGTTAATATCTAGCACAAACTGAATCAGAAAAATTCAGAGGAGGTCCTGTTTAGACTGTTGACCATGAGAACTATGTGGTCTACTGTGGTTGCATGTCTGAACATGTCAGCAAACGGCATATATATATATATATAAATATATATTTATATATATATTACCTTTGAAAAACATCCCCAGTTACCTCAAACATAAAAGGTGAAAGTCACCAAGGGCTAGCTAAAGCCGCCACCCCCTCCCTACCTTCCTTTCTCCAATCGATAAGGTTGAGGAAGTAAAAGACAATCTTTAAGAGTCCTAAAGGAACCTTGTGTACAGTTCAGGTTACAGCAAGTGTTCAGTTTCTGCGAAGCACGGCGCCACCGTCTGAATTTTCCCACATCAACACCGCGCGAGATATAATGGGATGTTAGGGGTTACTTATAGTTTCTTATCTCTGAATTATATCAAATAGAGAGACGTTCAGATGATAGTTCAATCAATTAACAATGTTAGTATTACTATCGTTTAACAGGTAGACAGAGTTAAGTAATGAGGGTTAATTGCGGCTTATATCAATTATAATTGTTTGATAATCTCTTTAGATCAGATGTCAATCATTTGAGAAGTTGGTGTATCGGTCATTATCCTTATAGATAATTTGTTGCCTTATTGAATATATGTTTTAAGACATTTTTGCCATTTATGATAACAATCCTGTAGGTTGGACACTGCAATTCCATGCTATTAGTTCTGACATCAATGCTTGCCACTGTTTTTTCTCATAGTACTTGTGGTATTAGTCATATGTTTGCCCTCAGAATATATTGCAGTCAAGTAATTGATCATATTCATTAAGAACCTTATGGCAACACATGAAAACAGTTTTATTCAGGTTTATGCAGTTTAACAAATTTTTAACTGGCAATTATTAAAGTGCAGAATTTATACATTTTCTCTAATCGGATTATACTCACACCTCGAGGTAAATTTGAAATATTACTGGAAAATTATTCCCATGAGATCATACTATTAGATTGACATGTTATATGTTACACCTCCATGTAATGTAAGATGTGTCCATTTAATGTCATATGTACATACATCAGACACATCAGGCCTGTCTGGGTAAACCTGTGTATAAACTAACCATAGAGAAATGTCGCGAAAATGGAAAAATAACAACTATTTTACTTAATCAATTACAATGTGCCGTTACAAATACATGGATAGGCAAATTTACGCAATTGCGTTTGAACTATCTTGAAAGCTATGGCTTGACCTTGCCTAAACCTTGACCTTTTGAACCGACAAGACAAAAAAAGCGATCACAACAAGCTATACGGGTAATATGAGACTGTAATTCAATCGAGTCGAGCTGGTTGCTACTTGATATACCACAAACTGAGTGTCTCTCTTTTCCAATTGCTCCCTTCTTGTATGAGGTATAGTTCTACTCTTAAATTGAATTAGTCGTCATTAAAGAGACAAGAGAAATTAGTTGAATCATGCAAGATCATGTCTGCTCAAACACATAGATTTCCGCACAATAGGTGATTTGCATGTGCCACTGTGCATGTCTTTTAAATGCATCATGGGATGGATTCTGTTGAAGTCAGACGTACACATATTTGGCAAGATTTTTATCGAACATTGCAAGAATTGTTTTCACAAATATTGTATAAATGAGTTATAAAAACCAAAGGCATAATTGGAAAGATGGAGGCTTGTGACATGGAAACATGTATTATACATGCATGGATATTGATATTAGAGGATTGATAAATAGTCCATACTGAACATGGCATGTTTTCTATGGATTTTAGACTGTACCATTAGTCCCATAATTCCATGCGAATCAAGATTCAAAATGGTGGGTATGCAAATCCCCTATTGACACTCAATTAGCTTCTGTTATTGTTCGGCTTGGCGAACTAGCGTAAAGCTAACTATTTTTCAAGGATAAGGGAGGAGAGAGGTGTGCTACTGGTGCGGTTGATTTTGTTTTCAACAGACAAGACATGGCTGCTTAGTCAATAAGTTTCAGCGGACCAATAATGCAACTTAGTGGAATTATGTTTTCTTTGATGATAGTGTTAAAGCTGTACTCTCAGTTAGCGTTGGTCAAAAACTAAAGATGATTAGGCTTCACATTTTTGTATATAGGCTAATCATAAAATAACAGCAGAATATTTATGAATTCAGTCCTATAACTCATAGTATGAGTGAACTTGGTATTTGTTTTGTCGTAATTGCCGAGAATTGAAATCTGCCGATTCTATACAGACTGTAACGGGCTGTGACGACCCTTAGGAATCAAAGTCTACATAAGAACTGTGTGTGGAGGTGTGCCGAGGGTGGGGGGGCTGTGGAGGGGAAGGGGAGTGGAAGGGGAAGGGGCGGACCATATCATTCAATCCGGAATTTTTTGATGTTCTCAAATAAACAATAATCATAGTAATAAAGTTTGAATTTTGTGTTCGTTTAGGATGCTTAGTTGAAAGGCATTATTAGATAGTGATTATGGTGGGTGGGTCGATCCAGCACCCCCCCCCCCCCCCCACACACACACCCCTTCACCGTCTGCATGTTCTAATCCCTCCCATTTCTGCCCAGGTACCTTGGAGTATACATGCATATTCCTGCTGGTCATTTACCTGCAGTTAGTACCTTATTCCCTACACTACTTGCCAGTGGCTGGTGCAAGACTACCACTTCAACTGTGATTACAGTTGTACAATTTTGTCTTTCTTCTCTCCGTCAGTCAATTTCATATTCTTTCTTTATAAATATAATTCCGATACAGCCAGCCCCATTGTTACATGGCCCGTTGAAAATCCCATCCGAGGATATTCGTCTTCCCAGGTTAAATAAACATCGATACAACTTAATAGCATTAATTACCTGATAAACATGTTCACCCCTGTGGTGACCATGTTTCTGCCGATTGCTTTCCAGGATCTCTTTATGCCAAAGAGTTGGCGTTCATTCAGTGGAAGTCGGGGGTCCAGCTTTTTCGGTGGTGCGTTAGGAGCATCGCCATTGAAAGACGCCTCTGCCTCGTTCAAATTGTCGCTGTTAGATTCGCCACTCGGCCTCCTGTCCTTACTGCCGATCTTCGCCTTGGGGTTGATGTCGTTCGGCCTCAATTGACTGAGCTTGCTCACCTTTGACGCAGAGCACCCCATTGCGATTTGAGTACCAAAAGGCGTTGAGTTTTGATGAAGAGTTGGGTGAGTTTTCAATAGGCTCTAATGACGAATTTGAGGCGCGCAATGGGCATCCTCAAAGCTATTGGAACTCATCAGTCTCTACTAATGTCCAACAACAACGCACCCATTTGTTGCCTTCTCCGCCTAAGAAAGAAAGCTGAGATTACATTCGAACTTTTAAAATAATGTCCTTGAAAGTTGAAAGTCTCTCTTTTCCCTCAGTATATAACATATTCCATGGAATATGAGTATTGCCTATAAAGAAACGGCGAAAATACACACAGGCTTTCACCGACCCGTCGCCGTCGCCGCCGTCGACCGGCTCTCCGTCAAAACGGAGGTGGAACAATGTCAATCAATGACAGGGTAGAAAGTTGAGACAACGTGGGAAATAATTATCTGCGGTTACCATGGAAATGGATACTGGTGTGTGAGGTTTAGTGTCGGTTGCATAGCCGTTCTTGCCCGAGGCTGATGGAATACACATTAGATCGAAACAATCCTTAGTTTAATTAGTACAATCCTTCGGTTAATGAGTGTTTGTAGATCACAGCAGCGAGTAGAAAAATAGGAACACAAACTTGATTTTTTACGTAATTGCTGAATTGTTCAAAATCTTGTCTCTTTATATTGAAAGAGCTTGACTTAATGAATAAAAACGACTGGATGTTTAGCCATAAATTAGCACAGTATATGTCTACACCAGTTTGGTATTGGAGATGGGTGCTGAAGACATTGTTGCGAGTCTGTCCGGCAATGATTAAGAAAATTCTTGGAGACTGGGAACTTATCCAAAAATGCTTGTTCCGAAATGAAATATCCTTTGTTGTCATGGATGTAGATGCTCACCTGAGGCTCGTATGAAAGGATATGAGAACTTAGTTTGAGGTGCCATTCCGGGGGCATCATCTCATTAGCAATGCGCGCATGCGCACAGAAACGTGCATCTCTCTCTCTCTCTCTCTTAGCTAGCGTACGTCTGTGACGTCAGAGTTAATGTACGGACCAAGACTATTGCGCTTCCAATTCAAGTATTCTTGTCTCTTATTCCTTCCTACGCGCGCCCTCTCTCGATTTAACCTACGCTCCCATTTATTACCTTACCCCTTCTAGAGGTATCAACAACCCTAGAAATTATAATAACCTATTTATTCAGACATTCGCGCAGGCGTTGATCGCTTACCTGATGAGAATGCCCGGGTACTACACTCTATACGCGTTCTGTAGGCAGTAAATATCAGAGCCCTCTATGGTTAACACTATGGCACACCGCTGCCTACAGGACGAGTAGGACTACAGAGTGTAGGTTCGCGCTCACGCCTATTCAATTGAATGAAACATTTCCCACCCCTGCCCCTACCTCTCCTACTCTTCCCCCAATAAAATCCAAGACTTGACGAGACAGTGCTCCTGTGCAACCTGTATAAATCCAAACCTACCAAGAAGGAATTATTATATGGAAGGTTAAATAAAATTATAACCTATGTATAGGAGATGAGATATAGACACCTACATCTCCATTACTTCTATCAAAATATAAAATCCATCAAATTTCTCCTTCCCTCCTTTCCTATATACATGCAGTTAATTTGTTATAGGGCCCAATAATCATGATCATTGATGCCCATATTTTAGACCTATACCTCATCTCCAGGTTTAGCTACATTTGACCTTTCATTTGACGTTTGCCTCGTTTTATAACAGGAAGGCGAGTACCTGCAGGGATCGGTCGTGCTCTTCCCGAACCCCAACTCCCTAAAATACATGCAAATAGAAAAAGCAATGTCACCCTAGGTCTCCTTCATGAATAACACCAACGCACTACCACAGATAGTCTTCAGCAAGAGACAGCAACAGCCAATCTTCCAGAGGTCAGGGGACCCAGCAGAGGAGGGTCTTGTTAACCTTGCCTGCCACTTACACTGTTACCACACCAATCAAGTAAACCGCTTTATCTCATCTTAAACTGCTTTACTTCATAATGGGGGACATTCTTTACATGTGTGTTTCTGTATCTATATACCTCTGACGTGTATGAAAATAACCATCAGAGATCATTATCAATATTAGATCATGAGGATTTCATCATTATCGTCATCATTACAGTGGTATTTGGATAAAATAAGTTTCCAAATCTGATAGTGATGAGGTAAAGCCAATATGATGATGAGTGTAAAGCAAATTAATGATTTCTGTAACACACAAAGACGTTATGGACATCTTCCCCCAAAATAATAAAAGCATTTCCACAGTCTGTACTTCCATGCAGCCTGACGGTAAAGTTATTACAGTATTCCTTGGTGGTGTATGCATCCATGCACTAACATACAAATAATCAACCCATATGAATGAAAAAGGTGGGTTGTTGTTTTTTATTTATTTATTTTATTCGAAACGTTTATTAATCGATACACAAAATAATATGACAATATACAATCTATTCTTGCAGAGTACAGTGACATGTGTATAATTGGTAGGAAATGAGCCTCAGTTTTAACCATAATAAAATCTGTTAAAACCTAGGACACGTTTATGAGCTGAAATCTCCGAATCACACTTTACCTCATCATGTATAAGTAGGTGTAGGCACAGTGACTTAGTCAATATCTGTCTGCCTGCATGTCTGTCAGTCAACATAGGTCTGTACTCAAGCTAGCCAGGTAACGCATGGAGGCAGAGTCGCAGTCTCTCGTTCTGAGCTATCCTCTTGGTGGCAGCATCAGTGTGAGTGAGTGAGGTGTGATTCCCGCATGTATACTTCCATCAGAGCTATAGAGCTACGGCGGAGTTCATGGCTCACTGGACTTGTTTGCCAGAATGAAATATAGAAAAAAATGACTTTGTCAGAGAGAAAATAGTAACATCTAGCAAAGAGCAAAGACAATTCTGGCAGAGAAATTCTCAGCGAACAATTATCTTTAAAAAGAAAGAACAACAGTTGTGACTTGGCAAGTTATGGTAATACCTGCTTTGAAAATATATGGAAAGTATTAGCTGAGAAACGATCAGATGTAACCGTTGAAGAAAGGGATAAAGTTCATAAACTGCACAAATTATAGGTTTGTCAAGGAGAGCTAATAACATTGGTATATATGTAAATCCCTTCCAAATATTATTGAAGAATGCAAAATTCAATCAATTTTACAGGTGATACTATTCTCTACTTTAGCAATGAAAGTCCCTAGAAATTTATCCAAAAAAAAGGTCTAGACAATTTTGCCATATGATGGATTGTTAGCAACACTAGGTGGAGCAGGCTACTCAAAAACCTTTTATAGCAGACACTAAATTTAACCCAGCTGGCAGATACAGATGAGTGCAAATACTCGGGATTGATTATCGATGTCTCACTTAAATTCACTTCGTATGCAGCTAAATGTGACCAAGACAAGTGTATCACATAGATACATTTACTCTCAAAAATGAGAAATAAGACAAATCAAGAATTGGGTTGCGAGTTAAAAAAAATATTGATGTAACCGTGCACTTACTATACAGATATTTTCTACATTAAATTCGAAGGGAGTGAATTCAATCCAGAACAAAGAGAAAACAGGACGTGGGGTATTTAAGTGTTGGTTTTGTTTATTGGGGTTCCGACGTTTCGGCCGACATGTGCACGGTTGTTGCCATAGTTACCTATTGTGTACTGGGTCCCAAGTAAAGAAATGTGCCCTTTCGTTTTATTGGGGGAGGGACTTGAGGGGGTCCCTATCCTATGTGCACAAGCCAGTGATTAGCTTTCCAAAGGAGGCTTACTGGAGCCTCCCATGGCCACATTTCACCATGGCCAAATGTAACCAGTTGCGCAGCTACAGGTGTGTTACTGTAGCCGCCCATGGGTGATGTGCATAGGTCGTCCTGGGAACACTCAATATGGCTAGGAGTATTTATAGCTAGCTTTATAGGGAATAGGGTATAGGGTAGGGTATAGGGACTAGGTATTTTGCCTTCCTCTGCCATTTAAAATATATAACAATTTGTACTGCCATGGAAATAAAACGGAAATGGAAATAACAAAGAAATAATGTCTTGTATTCCTCTTTATTGCGGTTGATATCAATATACAATATGTAATAAAAACCCTTTCTAAACAATGAAAGAATCACCAAGGTGCATGGGTATAATAAGTATAAAACAATAGTATCATATGGAGCTTTGGCATGAACTATTTGCATGAACTTATATATACATGATGGTGCAATCCTTGCTACCAAAATATGACTATGCAACTAGATCATTGATGTTAAATGTATTTCTTGAATTTCAGTTCCCCAGCGCAAATTAACTAAACACACTTTGTTCAATTGAACAAAAATACCATAACATGCGATGTGTCAAAGGAATTGAAGTCGCAAAAAATGATGATCCTTGCTCTGAATCATTCTATGGGTGTTTTGCGCTGTCAGTAGAATGAACATATCATTACCAAATTCATTTGGTAGCATTTTGGATTTGGACCTTGTTCCTTTGACACCTGTAAATATAAAGTTAGAGATCGAAGTATGAATATGAATATAAAAAGAAGGGAATGTGGAGGGTGGGTCAAAAAGTGAGAACAAATTACAATAATGACATAAAAAGTTGATTAAACATATATAGCCACTTTATTATTAGAGATTAATCTCAACATGCAGTAACCCTCTTGTGTGTAAACAATATCTGGGCGAATCCACTATTAACAGCTATGTTGTGTATTTCACACCTATTTCACACCTACTGACACTTTCCCTCAGGTATTGAGCTTGGCATCTCAATGGGTGGGGATGGGGGTGGCATCTTTTTGACACCTCAGAATGCAACAGCTCTTTTTAGTATTCATTCTGTAGGCATAGAAGCGTCAATGAAGGTTGATGCACATTCCTACATTAATGTGGAATGGATTACAATAGGCGTCCTGGGGGGAATGTGGGAGTGGTCAGTCCGACCTATATTTGGAGCTCTGTGCTGTAAGACTTTTACTTATGGAATGAGAGGCCAATATCAATGTGTACATTATATTTCATTGGAGAAATAAGGATTACGCTGGATTTAATTGCATTGATTATTCTGAGGAAAGTGAGATATTAGCCTACTACTGGATGAACATAGGCCTATATATTGTGTACCATGCTGCAGAGCCAGGATTGTCAGGATCATTACCCTATTTCGAGGTTAGAAATCTAACAATATCTGGGTACCATCAAACACATGAATTATATAGGACCATCCTTTTTTGCGTGACAGGTAGGTAGGACGTTTCGACTTGCATTTGTGGGGATATATGATGTGTGAGTGCACCTTGAGTCTACAGTGTAGCGGGGGTAACAAAAGTAACAATAAACTGTGAATGATATTTTTTTGGTCATGACTAATTATTTCCGGTGCCAATTATGTGTATAGTTAGCCGGAATTAGCAGGCTATGTGAAGCCTGTAAAGGAACACTTCATGTAACCACTGTAATCCTAGAATTATCTTCCAATTGTTCATATACAAAACTATAATAAAATCATTGTCATAGTAGTTTTAGGAATACCAATTATATAAACAATTACAATCAATGTACATTCAGTGTACATTTTTGTTAATGACAATGTTTTTTCCTCAATTGAAAATATGGTGGCTACACAAAGCGTCCAGTGGACAACATAGTTTGTCCAATCTCAAGGGGTTACAGGGGTGTCGGCTACCTGTAGCTGGAGCCTGGTTATCCACACCCATGGAACACCCCTGGAACATCTTGGCCGCCATCTGTGCACATAGGGTAGTAGACAAATGTGCACCCAGAGAATTAACTTTTGATATTTATTTTTATTCTGTTATATTATATTCGTGATGGATCATATAATATGCAGTGAACAAAATGTTCAGGCATGAACTTAAAAACAGTGTGGTAATGTGTAACATATTATATTTCGTTGGATAAAAGTAGACATGGTTAATCCTATGGTTATATTGGATAAAAGTAGACACGGTTAATCATTGTGTAGGCCATGGCTTTGCCAATATCTTGGTTCAATTCAGTTCAAGAATTCTTTATTGCTCTTGGTTTTTTTTACAATAAGGTAGTCCAACAATCAGTTAATTGTTCAGATAGGTCTTCCGTCAGGTGGCCCTAGCGTCTGAAATATATATACTTGTATATCCGACTTGTTGCAAAAATGAATTTTAATATCGAGGCAGGTGTTTGCGGCGTTGAAGTTATTCACAGTCGAACTATTGAGAATATCAACCTCATATTTCCAGGTGTTAGAGATCAATATAGCACTATTCGTATTCTGAATGCTCATAATTATAGATCGATTATTTATTGTGGATAACGGTGAAGCGTTTCACCTACTATTATTCGCGGAAAAGCTCGTGTTCAATTGTATTTTATTGTTGTACTGAATCTCAGCAAGGTCTTATACGTATATCGCATAGTGGTAATGCATTGAACTATAGAGCATGGGACCATGTTAAAATGTAATGTTAGTAACTCTCATAATTTTATGTATATATACCCAATACCCTATACTCTCTGACGTCTGAACATAGCCTGTCGGCTATAGCTGGGAAGAAACTTGAGAAAATCAAGTTTATTTAATTTGGTATGATATTAGGTATGGGAATAAGGTTTGCAGAAACCACTGCATACAAATTGGGAAAGCCCCCTGGTGGCCGGTATGCACAAAAACCAATATGACTGCTACCGGGAAACAAGAATGCCATATCTCAGCTTCTAGTAGCACTACATTCAAGTGTAATACCACTTTGTCTTTTTTTAAGGTAAGAGAACCCATTTCTGAGCCTATACTTTGTTTCAAGGTCATTCTCAAGGTCAAAATCCAATATGGCCGCCATTGGGATACAAGGAGTGAGGACGTCTGAATATGAGGGCATCCCAGTGAATTGTTTTGTTGATGAAAGGCTATTTAAACTGCAATGATCAATTGATTGTTAATAAACAAAACCTCAATAGTTATGTGGACGATGAACAAGGTGGGACTAGCAAACACGACCTATACTTTTTTTTAAATGTTTATTCGACAAAATTTCACATGATGTGATACATTTCATTCAGGTATTTATATCTTTTAGACTTGAATTAAGGGGGAGGGACAGGCAGCCTCTTTGGGGTGTTTGTGAGTGAATTGGGGGTCGGGGGGGGGGGGGTCAATCATGGAGGAAATTAGGATTATTTTCAAAGGATGTAGATCCCTTCATAACAAATGTTATACTTGATTAGTGATTCATTTTTTCAGTGACATGAAGGTATGTTGACCAGTTATATTATTTAACTTAGTGCAAGACATAATAGGGGGACTCTCCTATTTCTCGTTTTTCAAGTCATTTTTGCCAAGGATAAAATAGTTATAATCATCGTGTGATCAGCCCAAATGCAGGTTCTGGAAATCCTAGGCTTTAAAAACCAAATGTCGTCCTATTGGGAGAATTACCCATATCGTATGTACTCTAAACCAATCATACACAATATGAAGAAATATCTGAGTCGTTGCATGGAGGAATACATGTATATAATAGAATAACATCGACACAAGGTTGGCCGTAAACCAAGAAATGTTAGGTTTATTAATCACCAAATAATATAGAAATCACAACAATAAATCAGATGTGAAAGAATACAATTTTGAGTTTATACACGTCCGTGCGCGGCGAAGCCTGATCTGAAGTTGTTTTGATTCTGTTCATGGGCGCGTCATAATAGAGGCGCGTGGCAATATGATTGGCTGAAGACAAAGGGGCGTGGTCAGTAGCCTCGTATACCGCTCCCAACCCAAATATGGGCGGCGAGGTGTCGACTCTAGATATGAAAAACATCATCTCCTACAGGAAAATAAATATGTGTTTTGCTTTGATATACTACTACCAAAGTCATTTGGCAGACATACAACTAAATTGGACATGTTCAATTGACCTGTGCGTTCATTACATTGCCTTGAAGCCATGTATATTTCATGTACATTTCGCTTAAATGACAATAACACATACTAAGATTAATTCATTCAACCACAGAATGAATATATTCAAGGTAAGGCTTATAATGGGTAGAGCTGTTGAGTGTCTTATGGAGCTGACTGACATAACAAAAGACATGTTTCCCGGGCATGTCCCTTGAAGGTATGTGTATACATGTCTGCATGAGTATAGTGTCCCCTTTTGGATATTTTGTTAACTAGGGGCGATCTTGTTGAGAAGTCAGTCAGTCAAAAAGCGTCAGGGCGTCATAAAATGTATAATTCACCTAAAAATAGGAACCCCAATAATTCTATTGGGCTACCCCCCCCCCCCCCCAATAATTCTTACACCGTTACACCGCGAAAGATTAATTTCCCAACGAATGAACGGACACTCGCTGAGTGTTAAAACTATTGAAACTGTAAATAATACGTTCAGCGACTTCAGAGATCATTAGATAATGTAAACATTAATTAAGAAAAGCTGGCGAAAACAATCCTTTGGGCTGACACTAACCTGTATTTCTAAAGCAATCTTGGGACCATATAATTTGAGGGATTTTACTTCACATCTTGGCGACGCCCGAAATAAAACTACATGTGTTGTGGGAAACACAATTATAATTTCTGGCACTTATAATGTTAGATGGGAAAATATAAGTTATAGGCGAAAGTAGCTTTAAAATCCAAGTCTTATAGAATAAGGAGAAGGAGTTTAGGGAAACATGACTATAATTTCTGGCACTTATCATGTTATCTGATATAGAAAAATGGAAAATAGAAGGATCCCAAAGTAGGTCTTTCTTTTTTTTTTTTACTGATTTTATTTATCCAGCTTCTCAAAACAAATACACATGATATAGTCGAGAACAGGTAACACAATACAGATTCTGTGGCGTTCCACCTGCTGCTGCAGTCTACTTTAGATTAACATATCCGGTTAGAAATAATACTACGTTTCCGGTGAATAATACTACGTTTCCGTTTCAAATCTCAAGTTCTACTGTAGGCATAACCTCGATAGCTGGGTCAGCAAATATCACTTTCTGCTCCAGTGTTTCTGCTTTCTGTGTCAATTGATGCATGACCATTGATCAATGGCGATGCAATGTAAATATCATTGACCCCGAGAAATGATAATATGCTATAGGCATATCTGTGTGATGTTGGTATATCGTTGATTCACGAAATCAGCTCGGTTAGGTTGCACTGTATTTCAAATATGATTTTTGTCTTAAATCTTGGTTATTTAAATGGATTCAAGGACACCAATTGTACATCTTCAGCGATTTCACCCATATATATGGGCCAGATCTTTTAGAAAATGTACAATTGGCAGATCTACACATTTAGGAAGTTCTCCTAAATTAGGCTGAAAAATGAAGAATACCGGGTATATCTGAATATATTTGGTATCGCATTGGTTTAAAGTATCAGTTCTGTTATGTTAAACTGCATTTTGAAGCTCATTTTGTCTTAAATGTGGGTTATTTGAGAGAATTGGTGAAGGTGAATTGTACATTTTCTGAAAATCTGACCCATATATATTATATGACCCGAAACTGATCATAATGGCCTCCAGATGATTTATGATTTACAAATGACCCTCGTGCCAAGAATCCATCCAGCGTTTAACGTACGCAGACAATGCCACGTACACAATGTAATTCCACATCATATCGATTCGTGAGTGTCACTTGGATGGTAAATGTATGTTTGTGTTTCCTTTATCTATAATTATACTGTCGACGCTGGTCACTGAAGACACACTATATGGGTCAGATCGTCAGAAAATGTACAATTTGTATCTCTACACATTTTCTAAATTCTCTTAAATTAGGCTGAAAAATGATGAACACCAGGAATATCTGAGTAAATTTGGTATCGCATTGATGTAAAAGATGTGTTTGGGTTTGTTGAATTGTGTTTTGAGTCTTATTTTTGCATTAAATCTGGGTTATTTGAGAGGATTGGTGAAGGCGAATTGTACATTTTCTGGCGATTTCACCCATATACGCCCAAATTTCATCAACCTGAAGACGCTCCGATCGATCATCCGTACACAAAGTCCTATTCAGGGATTCATTAGTACGTGGATCCACGGCGGGAGGCCAAGCTTGTTTGTAGAAAAAAATATATGTTCCCCCGAAAAAAAATCTTACCCGTGAATGTTCGAATAGACAATTTATTACATTTCTTTGTCGAAAACAATAAGAAAATTATAGAAAATAGAGATAATGAAGGCTGGTTATAGATCAGTCAGTTTGGGTTATATACAGAAAATGAACTAAATGTCACCTAGGTATTATATTTATAGACAAAGTCTATTTAATGAATATGTAAGCTACGGTAAGAATACCGCCATTGGCGAGGCCAGATTTGTACTTACTGATGATAAATTTATTTTTTTTAAAAAACAAAAAAAAGCTGAAGGAAGTTCGATCAACATTCACTGTTCGCAGTACAAAATCATTCAGAAAAACGATGTCTGTATGTCAGGACCTGGGAACCTATGCGACTCAGGGTAAACAATGAATACGTCGAAAGAGAAAGGTCTTATAATATTATAATATTCCTTTTTATTTTAGTCCGAATACAGGCATAGCTATCGAGCATTGGCAGTTTTAGTCCCTAACTTAACATGTATGTATCTAGCTTATGCTCACTCAATATCAAATCGCCATATAACAAAGCTATGATTTGAATTTGATAAATAGGCAATATATGATCCTGAGCTAATAGCGGAATACCTTATATATTTACTAGCGCAGGTCTAAAGACTTTATGTTCTACACTTCCAAACGTGTGTCGTAAAAAGAACCTCATTCCTGAATCATGATCGAGGGGTCAAATAACTTAGTTGCTTTATGCAGGATTTACTCGGACCACGTCAATCCTATGTCTATTTCCAACAAAGTATAAATAGAATATGGGAACAATACACATTCGGCGTGATGTCTCGCATGTGAGGCACGTTTGGAAGAGACGGAAGGCTCTGAGCAATATACCCCTTTATCATATATGATAACGATTCAACGTAGATCCTATTGTATCACAAGGTAAGGAAACAGATGTCAATCTCACTTTTATATATATCCGCCATTTGTGTATGTGTTTACTCTGAATACACTGGGAGCAGAGGCGAGGTTTTTAAGCCTAAATGTGTATTGTTCCCATATTCTATTTATACTTTGTTGGAAATATAGACATAGGATTGACGTAGTGACGACGGGGTCTTGAAGTTAAGCAAGTCAACTTTAGCCCAATGAATACGCAAGTGTAAAGGACTACTAGTGGATTGCAGACGAGCCTATTTCCTGAGGCTTAAATACACTGGGAAATGGTCGCTACGCTCATCAGCCTGTTCAGTAGAAACAGTTAGAAAGACCAAGTATTTGATCAAATCATATATACAAGACCCCTGTCCCCTGCAACCATTTTCTTTGCACGTTTCCCTACATATATATACGGTTCTATCATAAGCACATTACATTTATTGCCTGTGTCCTCGTCATCTCCAATAAGCCAAGTGAATCGTGTATCTGTATAGCGTTATATGTATATGGTCGATTCTCACGAAATCGGTACACAAATGGTCATTTCTCAATTATCCTAATAAAATCGTCATTTTGATGACTAGGCTTATGAAACTTTGTACATATATGAGGGGTCTTGTGGCGATTGAGTATCCAAAATCTTAATCACTCAGCATTAAAACTTTTTATGATATTGACAATATAAAAAAACGTGATGATACAAAACACATTGCTTATTAATGCCTCTGAATACCAAGATATACATGTATGACATCAAGTCTCTATATTTTCAATAACCTTAGTCTGTTATATATATTTCTAAACCTCAAAATTCATACTACAACCAATCATTAGGAAAAGAAGTCACATTCATATGACCTAAGTAGGGGGTACAGAAACAAAAAACGTGATGATACAAAAGCCATGTTTTCCCCTGTAGTTTTTTTCCATATTAACATTAGTGGGAGATATTTGGTATATGAATGCCTTGCTATGTTAATCATTATAACCCAGAGTTTCATTTAAATCCGATCATAAACATGCCCAATATCCCTTTGCAATCTCAGGACTGTTAAAAAATGTTAGCATGATGATACAAAACACATTTATGTTTGGGCCAAAATGAAAGCAGGAGAGCCCTCCTGTGTCACTGTTTGGAACCTAAACATCAATACTATCCACCTCCTGAGCCAACAGACACTTTTTCCTGCCTTAAATCTGAGAATTGTTCTTTTTTATCATCTTCTCTACAAAATCCAATGCTACAAAATCCAAGTCTTTTATTTTTATGTCTAACTTTTTGATTTCTTGGAAACTATAGTCTTCAATATCATAGATTTCCTTTCATGTTGCTTGTGTTATACCCCATATTCAGTTTCAAGTCTGAAATTTTGTAAACTTTGCTGTTTTCATGTGATTTTGTATCATCACTATGTGTTTTGTATCATCACTATGTGTTTTGTATCATCACTATGTGTTTTGTATCATCACTCTCATCTCTTTAATCACTAACTCTGTGTCACTCTAAGTATGTAATATCATCACATGGGTCAACCCTCATAGTCACATAGAATATACATAACAGACATGTGTGCCAGAAATGCATTAGCAGCAAAGAGGTGACAAGAATGGGACAAACATGAAGTAGTAAAGTTCACTATGTAATTTTAGTGGAATGTTATGGCAATCAGTAAAACTATACATTTTTGGAAACTAGGGAAACTTGATAATCATAAAATGTCAAATAATGAATGATGTCAGAAACATATATTCCAAATTATCTTATTTAAGTCAAAGTGAAAAAAAAATCTTTTTTAATTAAGAAAAAAATATAAATCATACAACAAAACTATACATCTTTACAGATACAGCCTGTAAATATACAATAATATATATACTATACTATTAATTTCTGGTGGGTAATTGCTTGGCTTCAACTCAGGATTATGCACAGTCTGTCAGCCAGCCTGAACAAACTTTATTCACAAATACACAAATAACTGAGAGCTATTACCCTACAATGATGGGCAATTTGTCTGTGCCTGTCCAGTGTACACACCCTATTGCCCATCACTCCAGTCAAGGAACCATGATTGGCAGTAGTCCTGTCAAGGTTTACCCCATCACTTGAGTCAAGGAACAAATGGATGCTAGTACTCCTGTCGAGGTTAACCCAATAACTTGAGTCAAGGAACAAATGGATGCCAGTACTCCTGTCAAGGATAACCCCATCGATTCAGTTAAGGAACCAATGGATGTCAGTATAGTACTAGTACTCCTGTCAAGGTCAACCCCATCGCTTGAGCCAAGGAACAAATGGATGCCAGTACTCCTGTCAAGATTAATCCCATCGCTTGAGTCTAGGAACCAATGGATGTCAGTGCTCCTGTCAAGGTTAACCCCAATACCCAAGCTAAGGACCAAATGGATGCCAGTAACCCCATCAAGGTTAACCCCAATAGATGGTAGTACTGTTATGGTTGGCCCCATTGCTCTGGGTGCTAGTTGAGGAACAAATTTTAGATTTAGAAAATATCCCAAACTCACCTCGCAAAAACTCAGAATATAGAAATAGGTTAAGGAGGGATCAGATGAGGATGCCATCTACTGTCTCTCTTTATATCACTTGCCCTCCAAAAGGAAAGGAAGGAAGAGCAAGGTTGAAATAAAATTTCTGATATCCAGGGATATGGAGGTGATATTTAGTGTATAAATTGTTTTAATAGTGAAAGAATTTTGCTAGATCATTATTTTTTCTTTTTCATATATTGATGAAAAAGGAAAGCAAAATGTTCAATAAAGGGGAATATAAAAGTCTTTTGACAGCTAAAATGTGAAGTATGTCATCAGGTGTCTCATTTATTATCAAGAAATTCAGTAATAATGCAAACACAGTGATGATACAAAACACAGTGATGATACAAAACACACAGATATTTCAATCTCCCCACCCCTGGGAAGTGTAGGACTTTCTTCTTTTGATGTTAGATTTGTCATAGGGGCATAGAGGGGTGGAAAAGGTCAAGTGGAAAAGTACCACCCACTTTTTGAATCACCTGTAATTAATCTCAACTTGATTTGCATGAAAACAATATAGCTGGGGTCCATTGGGCATAGGCACAAATGACAGACTTAATGAATACAGAGCCTTCTGAAGAGGGCAAGGACCACTAGAGCTGGAAATATGTTAAGAACACAAGAATTAGACCATGTATGGCCAACTTAGAGGGGCCAGGCTGTGCCCAAATGGCCTATACAGTGATGATACAAAACACAGTGATGATACAAAACACACAGATATTTCAATCACCACACCCCTAGAGAATGTGGGCCTTTGTTATTTTGATGTTATTTCTTTCTCAGGGGTGTATTGGGGTGAAAAAAATCATAAAATGGGTAATTACCACCCACTTATTTTGAACCTCCTGCAATCAATCTCAACTTGCATTGCATGAAAAAGTCTGGGGTCCAATGGGCATAGGCACAAATAACAGACTTAGTGGATGTAGAGCCTTCTGGAGGGGGCAAGGACCACTAGAGCTGGACATAGGTTAAGAACAAAAGAATCAGACCATGTATGGCCAACTCAGAGGGGCCAGGCTGTGCCCAAAAGGCCTATACAGTGATGATACAAAACACAGTGATGATACAAAACAATAGTTGGTTTGATCCACTGGACAAAGGAAGTTATTAGTTTGCATTTGATTGAATGAATTACATTTACCTATAGCATAGCATTCTAAATGAATGGGAAAAAACAATTGTTAAACCAGTTTAGATTTTTTTCCATTAGATTTACATTGTAGTTAAATAAATGAAAGTCAACATATGATGAATTCTAAGAAAATGGCCGTTTAGCATCAAAATATGGTCATTGTGTGAGGAGACCATTGGGATTGAAGAATTAAGAGAAATTGATATTCCAAGTTAGTCCAAATATGTACATGAAGGGAAAAATAGTTCTTGGCTTTATTGGCCAAGTATGATTTGTAAGTGATGATACAAAACGCATTTTTGAAGGGTCATAACTCAAGAAGTGTTTGCATGGGAGACATGTGACTTGTGATTTTGAATTAAATACTATATAGGCTTCACAATCAAGGGATAACAACATTCTCTATAGCTGTTCTAGAGAACACATACAAAGTGACAGAAGATGATGCCATTTTCCTTTGTAATATGATGTGTATTTATTTCTTTTCATGGGTGGAAAATATGAGAAATTAATGCCATGGATCAGCTTTTTCATATTAGTCAGATTACCTAAGTTGGTCTTCCTCATAGAAAGATGTAGATTTACATATCAAAGAACTTTACAGTGGAAAAAAAGATAAATATTCTGATGTGTTTTGTATCATCATGCAGACCCTCATTATATAACTTCAAACTTCTCTGCACATCTGAGTATTCATAGTTAGTGGCTGAAATGTCAGATTTGGATTGTCCAGTGTGTTACCTTGACACATGCAAAACTTCAGGATTATTAGAACATGTTGCAAAAATACAGTTGTGTACCTATTTCGTGAGAATCGACCATATAGATATGTATACAGGCTGATCTCAACACAAGTGTTAACTGCAGTCTGCATCAAATTGTATGAAACATACTATACAAAGGTATTAGTTGATAGCTTATGTTCACTTGACCTACAAATAGGTAGAGATTAGATTAGATAATTCTTTATTTGCCTTCGTGATGAGACATTCACAAAAAGGTCGTTGTTTTCTAAAAATAGATGTCTCTCAGACCATGTCTATCTTCCTTCACTGTCTTTGTAACATTAAAGGCCCTGTTCCATATACAAGGCAATCAACAACTAGCGGTCACCGACATTCGGTCACCAGCAGTCACCGACAATCGTGCATGTGGAGTCCGGGTCACCGACAATCGGTCACCAGGTTACGATTGTCGGTCGCTTGTTGGTTACCTGTTGTAGACCCCTCCCGACAAGTTAAACAATTTTAGAACTTGTCGGGAGGGGTGACCCATTGTAGGGATCCTAAATTTTTGTTGGGATCCTAATTTGTTTTTCTGTTTTTTTGGGGGGCCAAGCCAAAGGTGCTTATGATCTTGATGAGCCTCCTGTTCATTCCTGTTCAATTCGTTCAATATCGTTTAATGATTTATATAGAATTATTGCCATTTTTACTGAATATTTCGATTTGTGGGTCCCTGATTTTGGTGAATAGTGTGGAGTTAATTTGTGAATTTATTTTTACTATATCTATTATTCATTATAATTATTTATTGGTAATTTTTGATGATTATTTCGACTACTTCGACTTCAAAAGTCTCCCACTCGTGCAGTATGTTACACCACGTTGTAGCATACTTATTTAACTTAATATTATTTCTTAATTAAATATACCGAATATAGGTTTTCATATATATGAGTAATTCTCCCAATAGGGCATCATTTGGTTTTCCAGCCTAGGGTATCTACAACTTGTATTTAGGATGATCACGCATGTTCATAAACATTTTATTTGAATACCTTGGCAGTAAGGCTGTGAGAACCCCACTTTCAAGGTTCTTATACCCAAATCCTCGCCGCTATATTGTGATAAAAGGGCTATTTCAGGCTAGAAAATAAGTAATAGGTATGGATCGAGTTTGAATATAATACACAGGCGGATTTAGAAAATATATTACTTCTCCTAGAAAAAATGGTTTCTACACATGCACGCATGTTCATTATTATGAAAAAAAACCCACTATTTATGTAATCACTAATTTAGACTGATCTAGACATGGAAAATATCATTTTGGAATACGGTATTTGTGTCGCGTTACAACATGACATTGTATTAGCTTCCAAATAATTAAATACCTCAAGAGTGACCTTCAGTATTACATTGCATTTAGTTTTAGTGGGGAGGGAAGATGTAAATGTGTAGACCACAGTATAAATCTAGTCAGACATGACACATTCATGAGAAGACTATTAACTAGAGTGTATTCTAACTTGGACCTGAAGGAGGATAAAGGTCGACCCACACTAGAGACATTTCACGGCCGATTTAAGTGTCCCGACTCTTTTTAGGAATTAAGATTCAGTCGGGGATCAATTTTCTTCACTCGGGGATTAAAATCAGCGATCGGGAGGTCTCCCGATTGCTCCAAGGGACCTTTCCTAAAAGTTAAATCCCAAAAACGGCCGATTTAACCGGTTTAATCGGCGATTTAATTTTTTTATTAATCAGCTACTAGTTTGGGTCTAGGCCCGACTGGTCGGGAGCTCCATAAAGGTAGTCGGCTGGTGTTCCCGATCGCTCAGGAGGGCCCTCCCGATTATCCAATATAATGGATAATCGGGAGAGCCCTCCCGACTGATCGGGGTGGGAAGCAAATGTTCATTTTTCAACTTTTTCATTTTTTTTTTTTTTCATTTTTTTCATTTTTTTTCATTTTTTTCATATTTTTTTTTTTTTCATTTTTTTCCCATCTACCTTGTCTAGGGTTTTGCTCTCAACTGCAAAATGCCATTGAAATGCTCCAAACCGCAAATGTCATTAAAATCCCATTAGGACGGATTTTTTTTTTTCATTTTTTCCCCATCTACCTTGTCTAGGGTTTTGCTCTCAACTGCAAAATGCCATTGAAATGCTCCAAACCGCAAATGTCATTAAAATCCCATTAGGACGGAATCTTTTTTTTTTCATATTTTTTTCATCTACCTTGTCTAGGGTCTTGCTCCAAACCGCAAAATGCCATTGATATTGACTATTTCCAATTAAAAATTGACTTTTTGATTGACTATTTTGGCTTTTTGATTGACTATTTTGACTTTTCGATTGACTATTTCAACTTTTTGATTGCCTTTTTCAACTTTCTGATTGACTATTCTGACTTTTCTGACTTTTTGATTGACTATTTTGACTTTTTGATTGACTTTTGACTTTTTGATTGACTATTCTGACTTTCGATTGCCTTTTTTATTGACTTTTCTGACTTTCTGATTGACTATTTTGACTTTTTGATTGACTTTTCTGACTTTTTGATTGACTATTTCAACTTTTTGATTGACTATTTCGACCTTCTGATTGACTATTTTGACTTTTTGATTGACTATTTTGACTTTTTGATTGACTATTTCGACTTTTGGGTTGACTTTTTCGACTTTCTGATTGACTATTCTGACTTTTTGATTGACTATTTTGACTTTTCGATTGACTATTTCAACTTTTTGATTGATTTTTTCGACTTTCTGATTGACTATTCTGACTTTTTGATTGACTATTTTGACTTTTAGATTGACTATTTCAACTTTTTGATTGACTTTTTCGACATTCTGATTGACTTTTCTGACTTTTTGATTGACTATTTTGACTTTTTGATTGACTATTTAGACTTTTTGATTGACTATTCTGACTTTCGATTGCCTTTTTGATTGACTTTTCTGACTCTCTGATTGACTATTCTGACTTTTTTATTGACTTTTCTGACTTTTTGATTGACTATTTCAACTTTCTGATTGACTTTTCTAACTTTCTGATTGACTTTGATTGACTATTTCGACTTTCTGATTGACTATTCTGACTTAACGAATGACATTTCTGACTTTTTGATTGACTTTCTGAGATTGCGCAGAGTATAAGCATGTGCATGAGGGAGAATACATTTTTATTTTTTTTCCAAATGCTCTCCATTCCCCCTGCCCTCCTTCAGTAGTTAGGCCTACAAAATGAACAGTCCCTAGGAATGGGACATGCACGACCGCGCCGACTTGTTTGTAACGTTACAACGTTACGTTGTGAACTTGGCTAAGCAGAATATATCTTTCATCTTCTGCGTTATTTCCTTCACTATATGGGTCAGATTTTCATAAAATGTACAATTCGCCTTCACCAATCCTCTCAAACAACCCACATTTAAGACAAAAATGAGCTTCAAAATGCAGTTTAACATAACAGAACTGATACTTTAAATCAATGTGATACCAAATATACTCAGATATACCCGATATTCATCATTTTTCAGCTAAATTTAGCCGAATTTCCTAAATGTGTAGAATTGCCAATTGTACATTTTCTGAGAATCTGACCCATATAATCTCACTATATAATCTGAACTTGAAAAACTTAAAAGTTTGGAATCCATATAGGGAAGGTTTTGATTTTCAAAGTCATTTGATGTGAGACGGTTGACCAATAGAATTGACCATCTATAGAGATATTATTGTAAAGTATGCAAAACTATATATGGCTAGATAGAACTTGAGGAGATCTAGGCAATAGAAGTACTTTTGATAGTATATAACAATATAGTAAGCATTCCTTAATCATCCTATTTTAAAGGGGGGTGATCCCATTTTGTGAGAATGGGTCATATATATATGAGCAATTCTAACGAATTGGGCTCACTTGCATGCATGCATTTGAAATTTTAGCCAAAAATACCCCCTGTGTACCCATTTCGTGAGAACTGACCATATATATACACACAAAAACATATATGATGCAGACACTATGTATATCTATACATATTTATGCATACACCTGCAAGGAAGAGGGAGTAGAGTAACTCCCGATTATATTAGTCAACTCCCGATTATAGTGGTGAGGACACTATTCGGGGATATGTTTGGGTCAACTCCCGATTATACTGGCATTTCCTGCAATCGGCGCTAGTGTGGGGCAAAAAAATTGCCAGGTTTATTCCTAAAAGTAACCGCGCCGATGCATCGGGAGCACTTTAATCGGCCGATTTAACTTACTTCTCTAGTGTGGGTCGCACTTTAAAGGCAGCACACACTTAGCGCCGAGCCGATTTCAGTGCTCCCGATCAATCGGGAGTGAAATCCTAGGATTTCAAAGAAAGTAAAATGTGAAATCGGGAGTGATTTTTAGACCCAAACTAGGCCAAGATTCCTCCAAAAAGCTTAAATCGGGACTGTTTGTCCTGGCTTGACCCACACATACCCTATTCTGGGGCCGATTTGGGGGCCGATTCTAGAATCACTTCAATGGTGTACTTGGAAAGATTGGGAAAATAGTAGAAATTATAATGCTGGAATTTTTGCTGAGTTGAATGTGATGTGTTACAGGAAAATGAGTCACAAGTCGCAAAAATATTTATTATCAACAATGTTTATTATCAACTCTGCCTCTCTGCCTCAATGTAATTTTTTATTTATGTCAATGGTCAATTCTCACGAAATGGATTCAGTCTGTGTTTTTAATTTTGTTTTGTTTTTGTTTTTGCACAACGTTTTTATTCAATGTTTCCTGCCATCTGGGCCTCTAATACTAAATGAAAACGTCCTCGGAAATAAGACTACCAAGTTTAAATAATTTTGTCAGTGAAGGGTTACTGTTTCAATCTGGATATAAACTCCTCTATGTCATCATACACTCTCTTCCATGCATTTCCCACTTCCCTTGACACTATTTTTATTTTTTTTTTATTATTTTTTTCATTTCCATTAAGATCCCACTTCGGGATTTCGGGCCATATAATATTAGCAATTCCACCAATTGGTCGTCATTTGACCATCCAGGTCTGAAAATTCTTATTTTTCTTAGAACTGCTTCTATTGGTTATTAAAAATAGATAAAAAATATATGCACATAATGTTTTAAAATTTAATTGTACTTGATAGGTCTGGACATAATAATAGACTCTTAAGGTGACAAAAACTGTCCACGTGATGTGATTAGAGTGCAGGACTGTGCAGCACTTTATAGTGCAGAACTATGCAGTACATAAGAGTGTTAAAGTGACACTTCTCACTGTTGAGGGCTAGATTATCGAGTAATGGAATTTCTACTTCATTTTCTAGTATTTGGTTCACCTTACCCTCCTAAACAACTCCTGTGGATATCAAAACTCTAACATTCATATTATATCAGATATGCGGTAAAATAGAGAGCAAAATCGTTTTTGCTTTCCAATCCAATATTCAAACTGTCAGTTGGGATGACATCTGGAATTATGTAACACCCAGGTCGGCACTGGTCAGTACAAAGGGCATTCTGCCACCAGGGCTAAATCTGGCAGCACCTCCTGGTCTCCAAAGCCATTTCCTCATGGATTTGACATGGGTTTAGGTTCTGACCCATTCATTACACATATTCACTAATCATTGAATGAAAACGCAATGCTGATACTCAATACTTCAGATATTGCTATACCTATCATATATGATTACACTGACAAAGTTTCACACGATTCCATGACTACTCATTTTAACTATCTTAGCCACTTTAATGCAGCCTATTAGAGTGCTGAACTCTAAGAGTGCTGAACTATACAACATATTACCAAAATACAAGAAGTCCATCTTTTGGAAATTGTGACTCCTATTCGTGTGACACATCAAATTTCTATTAAAAAAAATATGTATTAAAAACAAATAAAAAATTATCGGCCTTTGCAGGTGGAGAAGTGAGCATTATAAAAGTGAAAAAATCTTTTTGATACTCCAAAGATTAGAGAAGTTATAGTCGTTCAAAGTTTCCCACTTCTTAGAATTACTAATATTTTAAAATCCTATGACAAATCGGGAGTCCTCTCCCGATGATCCATTTATTGGATCGTCGGGAGAGGACTCCCGATCAGTCGGGACGGCCCCCCGATTAGTCGGGGCAGCTCTCTACTAATCGGGGGTAGACCCACACATAGACAAAGTGTGCGCCGATTTCGAAATTGAGCCCTGAAATCGGCGCAACTTACTAATCGGCCAGGATTTGTCAAAATGTTGGAATCGGGAGACAAAAATGCGGCCGATTTGGGTCTCCCGATTAGTCGGGGGATCCCCCGACTAGTCAGGGGCAGACCCACACTCAAAAATGTATTCTAGGATTTTAAATGAAATCCTAGGACTAGTCGGGAGACCCAAATCGGCCCTAAATCCGCCAAGTGTGGGCGACCCTTTACTTGTCGCAACCCTGTATCTTTCGATAAAAATAAAAGTTATTAGCCAATGACCTTTTTGAAACCCTTTTATTTCCTAAAATAAAATTCATTAAATTGAGGTTGGCATGTTTAACTCCTGTATGTCTGAAAACGCAAAAAAAGATGAGTTTCTGAAAAGGTAATATTGGGGGGGGGGGGGGGGGGGCTGGTAGGTCTAAGAAGCAACACTTTTGAGTTTCTCCACGAGATCGTTTTTAATTTCCTCTATATAATTGTTATACCATATTTGGGTCAGATTTTCAGGAAATGTACAATTGGCAGCTCTACATATTTAGTCATTTCTGCTAAATTCTGCTAAAAAATGATAAATTGGGGGTATATCTGAGTATATTTGGTATCGCATTGATTTAAAGTATCAGTTCTGTTATATTAAACTGCATTTTGAAGCTCATTTCTGTCTTAAATTTGGGTTATTTGAGAGGACTGGTGAAGGGGAATTGTACATTTTCTGAAAATCTGACCCATTTATTTCTTATTTCTCGACATGACACTATCTCTCCATCTGGCTTCAATATATCAGAAATGGCATTATATTCAGAAATGGCATACTTATTTTAATGCATAAGAGTTTTGGTTATATTTTTTCTATTTATTTTATCATGTCATACATATTGTACCATTGGTAAAATGAACATTTATCAATCACCGTTTCATCTCAAAACCCATAAAAGTATTAACACAATATTTCCTGAAGACATAATTTCCTCTATATAATTGTTAAATCATTAATCCGAATCGCTCACATATTTAGTCTGTTTGTGCAAGAGCTATCCCCGGTAGTACTCACACATTGGAAACTTATTTAATATAGACAATAATATAGACATAATTATTACATAAATAAAGTGAGACAATAGCTTGATTGTTTGATGCAAGGCGATAGAAATATATATATTAACAAGAAAATACTTGGAAAATTCTATGTTAAACAGCCTTTTCAGGCATCTAAAATCATTCTTTCATTTATAAAAAAAAGAAGGTGTCGTTAACAATGGTATTTGAGGTTACATAGTTTACTTTACTTGATACAACAAATTACATACTGCAAACATGTGCTTTACTTCATTTTCCTTTGTTTTATCTCATTATCTTACATGTGGGTACATGTGGTCACAATCGGTGACCAAATGAGCATTTTTTGTCGTGCATGTAAATACCGGGGACCGACAGCACTGACCGACAATGGCAGAGTACCGATTGCATGTCGGCCCCCCTGTGTCCCTTTTGTCGGTTGTCAGTTGGTTGCCTTGTATGTGGAGTCGCCATTTTAGATCACAAGTTTGGGTGTTATCATTTAGAAATGAGTGAATGAGTGAGATCTGCCTATTTGATATGTGTAGACATATCAACACATGTTGTTGTATGTGTTGATATGTTGTACGTTGAACAAACTGAACTACTTTAGTTTTTACAACACATGTATTGATACACCCAATACCGAAGGGACTTGTTTTGTGAAATTTGATAGGCGCGCTGCCTTGCTTTGATCTGAGCATGCTGCCTCACTTTAAAATGGAATACTGCTTAGCCAATAGCAGATGCCTATAGATATTTTTTCCACATCCGAGGAGTTAACAGCTCGCCAGCTAGGAAGACATGATACTACTTTTCAGATGGGTATAACCCTTTTGTGTCAAATTAAATAATAAATAAATGATTGATCAATCAATCTGTATAGATGTACCCGTGTCCGAAATCAATGAACGCTTATTACTAAACCGCAGCAAACCTCATGTGAACCAGGACATGGTCTTATCTTATCCTTTGTTTAACCCATTTAACTATATAATATCTCACCAGTGTTCATATGACTCGGGGATTACAAGTCAATAAAGTATATCGTGCAATTCAACACGGAATAAAGCTAGGAAACTGTACAACTCTTGGTGTTGCACTTTGCTAGCCTAAAAATGACAATTTCCAGGTAAACAATCGTAATTTTGTTCGTACCAGGTATGTGCCTCATAACAATTGTTACTTCTGTAATTCTTTATGTTTGTTAGTATAAACACAATAGTGCCATGGCGACAGGTTTAATCATGTTACATTATAAATTATTTAGCCATGTGTCAGCACGGCTGGAGATCTTGTAATGAAACACCACTATTGATTATAGTAATCCCTGTATAATTATTTATCCTTCATTCAGAAACTCACTTGTTATTCTTGTTAGCTCGTATTTCCAATCTACTCTTAATATACGAAACAATCTCCCAATCGCTTTAAGGGAGATAGAGGATATTAACCTTTTTGTGTCCAGGGTGCGTAACAAGTTGACCACCGACTGGAGAGAAGAAAATAATGCTTAGATTCCCCTATGTTTTTTTAGCTGCCTGTTCATGTTTTTAAATTGGGATATATCGGTATGGAAATCAATTACACTATGAAATGAACATATGATTTAAAGAGAATTAAATACCTATTGAGATTGACCCTAGCATTGATTGTGTTATGAACTACCTGTTGTAAACACCATTGTATTGTAGTGTAGAATGTAGTATAATTGACTGCTGTTAAACACCCTCTTCATTAATAATTAGGTTGTAGACATTGTTTGTTTGTTTAGTTATATGAATATAAAAAGTTTTTGCGTATGGTAGTAAAGGTGAGGCACATGTTACTTAATCATATTTGGCAACGCATGAAAGATATATCACATAAGTGGTTATGCGCATTTTTTGTAAATACATTAAATGATGTGGCCAATAAAAACATTTAAAAAAAATCATTTGGAAATTCTAAAATGTTAAAGGTTAGCTGTCGTTCAAGGCTTCTGGTTCCAACATGCTTTCCACTTTGATTTCATCTGAAAAGTATTTATTCAGGATATGAATCATACAATGTGGCTTTTTTTCATCACAACCTGAGGCATTTTATATATATATGATAAATTATAACGATAGGGAGCGATTACAATGACATAATATGGACATAGCTTGAAAAGATCATGTTAATTTCAATATCCAACGTATCATTATTATGGGGGGTTTTGGAATCGATAATAAAATACAATGACTTGCCTAACCGTTATCGTATAATTCCATAATTACCAATGTACTAACTGTACAGGAAAAGGACATGAGGCCGATGTTCCATGCATGAGGCTGATTTTCCATGTGTTAATATCCTACTATCTTTATTTCAAATATAACTAATATTCATATCATTTTCATTTTCATTCATATCATTGTGTCACATCAATAATCTTTAATTTATGTATGCTAGCTCCTTCCCCTAAGTAGGCTAACCAGCTACTGATTAATGCTGCACCCTGATTGGTCGCAACCCCCCTCCCACTTAGCATGAGAGGATTACCTGATGGTAATCCTTTTAGAATTCGCGCCCATCTTTCAACTGTGAATGCAGAGCAAATTTAGCAACAACAAAAACTGCTCTAACACATAACAAATGCTGTCATCTCTTATGTCTAGAAGTCTAGTAGAACAGTTAGTTTAGTCCTGTATGTTTACTGAATTCGTCCCGTCCTTCTCTACAGCCTTTGGTACTGTGAGTTCCATTTATTTTACCAATTGCATTGCATTGATTGTACTTTATTACAGAGGTTATTGTGATTTGATTTGAGTTATGTGTGTATATTGTGTATGACCTAGACAAGGCGCTCTAGTGCTGAATATTTGCCTGCCCCAGTAAAGAGGGAGAAGGAAGTTCGTCCCCCATGAGAGGTAGAAGTATTGAATGATAATTATTGATATTTGTGTTTATTTGTGAGAGAAAGTACATCTATTGCTTTCTATTGGTAATTATAGTTTGGTTTCCTTACACATTGAATCAGGTATTTTGGGTTACTTTAATATATCCAGTATATATCGAGCTTTATTATACGCGCATGCTATATGAGAAGTGCTATAAGTGGGGTGCTATAAAAATAGTCATATAGGACGCGTCCTATATGAATGTAGTTGTCTAAAAATAGCTCTGTTTATATGCTTCGCGGAGCAATGGATGTAAACAAATCCCCGCGAAGGATGTAAACAAATCCCCGCGATCGGTAATCCACCCGTGATTCTGGTACTATGATTAGAGAAATACATAATAAAAATCCCATCATTGAATAGAGCATTAAATTCTCTATTGAATGATATAAATTTTATCAATGTAGCTCAAGAAATGGCTGCGATATGAACGTTTTAAGTCAACAATATAACTTGGCTAATAACGGGGCTGTTAGCGGGGGTGTCAGTGGGGCTGGCAGCGGGGCAGCGGGGCTCTCTGAGACTTCTTTAATATTTTTTCAGAGATATCTGATAACATATGATCAAATTTTATGCACATATAATAAATATAGAATGGAACTCGCTGGCAATAATCGAAAATTTATAGGACTTGATTCGTCCACATAAGCACTCTGCCTACGGCATCGTGCTTATGTGGACGAATCTCGTCCTATAAATTTTCGATTATTGCCGGCTCGTCCCATTCTCTCTATATATATGGTACAGGCCTACTTTTCTACTTATATAATCAGGTATTGAATATTCATTGGTGATATATTGATTTACATCGCATTATTATGTAATGAGCGAGAGTTGGGTTCATTAGTTTAGCCTATATTGAAATATCTTCACTACCTTTAGAGCTGAGCTACCCCTATGTTATGTCATTAGATCTTATCATTATATTATGTAATATTACCTAACAGCAACTGAGAGTGTTAGGCCATATTATTTTGTATTATTGTTTATTCGGAATATCTATCATTACCATTGTTATCATCCTAGAATATCATATTTAGATATCTATTGTTATTAGTCTCTATTACCCTTAGTTATCATTACGTCATCATAATCATCCTATTTTAATATCTCCCCATACCATATTAATGTGTATTAGTACAGGTTTATATTCAAAGTTAGATGTTATCATTATTTTCACCTCGCTCACATTGTCTTATTATTCAATGCCTTTTGCGGTATTCACAAATTCGTTTGTGTTGCAATTATTGCTGACATACTAATTTCGCAGACAATTGTTCGTCTGATTTGCCCGAATGTATATAACACCAATACACATGATTAAGGTAATCACTGGATAGAAAATCAATTATGGAAATATCGTCATAGCAACATATAATATGTCGTAACAGTCTCATGGACCGTATAGTTCTGAACAATTAACACTCCCTAGCTGCTTGTGGAAATGTGGGGCCGTTCAAAGTTAAACAAAAACAATGGTTCGGGATTTTGTCAATTATGCATTGGATGAAATTATGAAAAGAAACTACTGCTATTCGTTTTACTGCCGTAGTCTACCTCCAATTCATATGGAATGGGAGGAAACATCTATGTTGGTGCTGGTTCGCCTGCACAATGACTCTGCCTCATCGATTGTTAACGTCTAATGAGTACACAGACTCGTTGGCAGTTCTCTCGGTCATGTCTTATTATTAAAACATACCTCAGTGGACCCATGTACATGTACTAGTATTTATAATTGTTCAACCTAATCTAACAGAATTGCCTAAACGTGTAGATGAATGTATTCCTCTCACAATAAAGAGTCCCTGAAAACCTGCAATAACGATCGATCAAGCGTTCCAGCTCAACAGCGGTTGTGTTTGAACAAGCACGAGCTTACCAAAGTCGTTGTATACATAGTCGAAGTGCAACATGGAGACATTCAGAATCAGTCTCGCCAGAGTGTACGTTCCAACCTTCCCACATTTTGTATGGAATTCTCTTGTTTCTCTCCAGATTTGACTTGCGCCAGGACTGTATAATTGGAGTGAGTAGTATACCAGAGGCTGTATAATTGGAGTGAGTAGTATACCAACTACATTATTTTCCTTGAGGTATGTGCTTCGATTTCGTAAAGTTTAGGATAATTGCTTGCTTCGCTGTGAAGGTGTTACTTCCATTGCTTGCTTAAATTACTGTGCTTAGCTTGGTATCCCCGCGTATGCTCTACAGTAGCGTAGGAAAAGGGGCCCCCAATATCAAGGAGTTGAATATGTATTAGTACCTGGTGGAGCATTGGGGTTAATTAATTCTGAGAATATCGTCAAGAAGAATGAATAGCCTATGCACACGATGCATTAAATTTTGTTATTCTTAGGGTAGAAATTTCTTACTGATATTAGGGGAAAAAGGATACGAATTTACACACGTAACCTTCCTTTACTTAAAGTAAAACACTGGGTTGGAACAATTGCTGGTCATACAGCTATCTTTCATTACATTAGTCTTTTTGTGCAATGATATTGCCAGAATCAGTCAAGTAAATTCTTTCCCACTCTCTCCAAAACCAGCTCTGAGTGCTTCCATATTGCTAGATAGCTCTAGATGTATGACCCTCAAACGAGCAGGCACTCCCTACACATAATGACACGCATGCTTGTTCCCATCTCCGCGGAGATAGGGGTCTTTTGGGGTAAAGTTCGAATGTCCTCGAACACCTAAAAAAAAAGGGGGGTCTTTTTGTGGAGGACTTCGCGGAAATGGAAAAAAGGTGTCCTTTTTCTGGAGGACATCCCAATCGTAAAATTTCCGCAGATTATGTGGTAGATGACATGAACGACATTTTTTTGTATTTTCTTATTTATTTGGTATGTCCATCTTCCACTCTCGTTGGAGTGAAGAGAAGTTTCTTATCATTCGACCCTCTTAGGGTCCTGATTTTTTTGTCAATATTTTCCTCAAGCCAACTAAGGTGGTATGCAAGATCTAGCATATGTACTTCTCTTCTTTTTGATAAAGGTGTTAATTTCAACTTTCTTTGGATGGTGTCTACATTAGTTAGTTTTGGTAGGTTAAATGCTATATAAAATGCTTTTGTTTTGAATAACTTGAAGCTTTTTTAACAAGACCTCCAGGGCTTTATTATAAATAGTTTCACCGAATTCATGGATGGGGCGCATTTATTGTATCACTATAGTGGCTACTAATCTTAACTTTGATAGCAATTTGAGTTTGAGAGATACATGAGCAGAGACATGGCAAGACTTAAGTAGCAAGAGGGGTAGGCAAAGAAACCGAGAAAGGGTGAGACAACAGGGAAATAAAGGGCAAGAACAGCTCCGGACTGTGAGAAATAGACAGGGAGAGAGACAGAGAGGATCAGACAGGCAGCTCAAATTATTTTGGTCTGGGCCCACATGAAAGTTCATGCTGAGATGAACTGAACGACTGTAATACTCAGAGATACAGGGGCACAGACATGACAAGAAGTATAGATACATAGAGAGGGGGCAGCAAAGAGACAGAGACAGGGAGAGACACACATATGGCGCTATCTTGAATTATTATTATTACAGCCGCCGCCAAATAAGGGGCAATAGTCTAGGGAAGTCTTTTTTCTCTCTTGATTTATCATCTATCTGGTCCCTAAATCCCATTGCTGTGGGGTCTGAAGTTCCTGACCTTCAGCAATAACCTGCCACCGAACCCCTCAAATCTACAAATAGACCTACCTTTGCTGCTAATGTGGCTAGAATCATGTTCTAGATGTCTAAATGTATGTTTATTTAGCCTAGGAACTCGATGAAGACATTAACTAACTCATTGGACAAATATATCCTAGTGACCCATACGGAAAAAGCAGCCCAGTAACCCAGTCTAATGGCGGGCCAACAAACCGGTATGTGGCCTTAATAAACCGGTAACAGTAGTGGGGCAAATTCACATGCAAATGAGCTAATAGACCGGTTTTCAATAAGCAGGAAACGGGCCGGGAATCCAATGGAATGGCTACGGCCCGGGAATCCAATGGAACGGCTACAGACCGGGAATCCAATGGAACGGCTATGGTCTGGGAATCCAATGGAATGGCTACGGCCCAGGAATCCAATGGAACGGCTACGGCCCGGGAATCCAATGGAACGGCTATGGCCCAGGAATCCAATGGAACGGCAACGGCCCGGGAATCCAATGGAATCCAGTTACCACCACATGACCCAGTTACGTATCCGAACTGTTACTATTTGAGTTGTTTTGAGTATTGGTGTAGCAGTTATTATATAGGTCATAGCTCTTCCTAATATCCCAAACAACTACTATCACTTCATGTCAGATATGATGAAATCCATTAATGCTTGAATGCTACTCACTGTGTTCATTCTTAACACCAGAGTAAACAGAGATCCAAATTGAAAAAAGTTTAAAGACTACTATTCTATTTAATCATCCTGCTTAATGGGTTTCCTCTTACATTTTGTCATCAACATAGACACTCTTGGATAATCCTTGCTGGTGATATGGCATTAACCTACTCCAGGTCTTAATGAAATATATGCAGTATACTGTAGAGAGATATGTCTAAGCCATCTTGTAGTTATAATACCTGCTGTAGCTAGTTCCCTGTTGTACTGAATTCAAATCAGCTTCAATATGATATCCAAAGGACCAGCCAACCTGGATGTAACTTTACATGTGTCACTGTACATATGTAAACCATTGCTAACTTGAGCAGTCACAGATCTTCAGCACAATACAATGTAATCCAAGTTCATCAAGCTGCTTACTGAATGACAGTTGAACTTCAAATGACAGTTGAACTCAAAAGATGTGTGTGCACACACTTCTGTGATGTCATCAGTCTCTGCGTAATGTTCAATGGAACGGCAACGGATGACTTTGGAATAAGTTTGTTCAATAAAGTCTATGTTCAACGGAACGGCAATGGCAGACTTTGGAATAAGTCTATGTTCAACGGAACAGCAATGGCAGACTTTAGAATAAGTCTATGTTCAACGGAACGGCAACGGCAGACTTTGGAATAAGTTAATGTTCAATGGAACGGCAATGGCAGACTTATGTAAATTGGGATTGGGATCAATAGCCCAGAAAAACTGGGCTATTGGTCTGTCATTGATCTGTCATTACCGGTTTATTAACTTTTCATTTCTGTATGGGGAGAATTGCATTCTGGTATAAAATAATTCAAGATGGCCGCACCACAGAGCCCTGCAAATATGTATTGAATATCTCAGCTCCTAATGGTACTAGAAATACATTCCAAATTTGATATCAGGTAATATAATCTTATTTCATATATTGTTTTTCTATTTCCTTTCTAAAATGTTTCCTGGACTCCAGGGTTTGTTTTTCAGTCGAAAGTGAATTCCATGAACTTTTGCTTTGTACAAGAAGCTGTTTTGATATAGGGTTGATTTTGGGTGATTAATTGCTAGGTTTTTGTTCCTGGCCGAGTGGGTTCTTGTTGGAAGGTTTCTATTGTCTAAATTTGATTTTGTTTGGGGTAGGTAATGTGCACTTTCTAGAATGTGGATTTTTCTTCTTAAGGGTGGTCTCCACTGCCTGCGGTAAGCTCTGCGGTACACCTTGCAATGGTGCTGTGTGTTGGTGAGAAGTGGCGAGGACCTGCCTACATGGCCAGTGAACCATGTAGGCAGGACCATGTCATTCCACTCCACCTACAGAACCAGCACAAACCATCGCAAGGCTTACCGCAGAGCTTACCTCAGCGAGTGGAGACCACCCTTTACTTAGGTTAAAAGTTGCTCTCACAGATCTCTGCGTTTAAAAGTGATTGTAATCTTGTTAATAGCTACTTGTTTGTGGACGAGTAGAATATATCCCCATAGTCAATGTTTGGAATAATTAGCATTTTCACAACATCAATTTTTACTTTTTTGGGTAACATAATGGCTATAGCATTTGACAGCAGCTTAATTTTCCATTTTACTTTATCTATTATACTGCTGACATGTGGTTTGAAATATAGTTTGACACGAATATTATTATAAATTGCTTCGATTAAATTATATGGCCACAACTGATGTATAAGTATCAAATACATACAAAGTCAAGGCAAATAGCCTACTTTCATATATTCAGTTAGCTGTGTTTGCACCACTTTTCGATTATTTTCGCAGGCATACTTATACCTGAAATACTGTGTATTGACAACTGACAATGCAGCTAGTATTTAAATTACTGTAGTGGTACCTGATGCTGGTGGCGGGATTGCCAGTGGCGACCCCCTTTATCTTTACCTTACTCTGCTTTCGACCTCGGTGCTGTACGGTCGGTTTTTTGGTGGCTCAAAATCTTGCCGAAATGGTTGCTGAAATCATGCTATAAGATTTTGTTTTTTCCTTACCTGCGATCAATGATCAAGCGTTGCTCTAGTTGCAAAAGGCTACATTGTATAGGTCTATAAATATTCATACAATTTTTAGGGCCACTCTTATGTAAGGGTGTTATATAATTAATATTTAATTCTATGGAGTCCTTTCATGAACTTTTAACCTTTCCTCTTTCAGTGTGTGTCTTTGGAAGGCCTTCCAGGTTGGCACCGGGAGATATGGATTTAAGGAAATGGTTTTCGATATTGATCTTTCTGATGCTTGGATTATGTAGCTATTACTCCACGAGTTTATTTGGAAATAATGTTTCTGTTCAACATGATGGAACTTTATCACTAACAGAGGATGGACAGCTAAAGGAGGCAAATTCCCTCACAACAAAAGACAGCGTTAGCAGTGCGGTATGCAAACTGCCACAGTTAGAAATATATGGGTCAGATCAGATGTTCTTAAAAAAGCAATTAGCAATGGCTCCATCTCACATCAATTGTCCACAAGTCGATTGGACCTACACACAAAATGGCAAATTTTTTATAAAAAGGGATGCCAGTGACAAATATGGTAACATTTCATGCCAGGTTTCCTATATAGAGTTTGTAACTGACTTCAAGGTCAAATATCTTCCATTAAGGAATATAAAAAATGAATCATACATAGAAGGCAATTATTTTAAAGTTGAATGTAAAGCAAATAAAGGATCATTGAAGCAGACAAACTACCATGCTGGAGCTTCAGTTTCCTCATTAAATACTACACTTAAGGCTAACGTTGGTCCTCATAAAATGCATATTGTTTGGATATACTTTGACAGTGTTTCTCGACCACATTGGTATAGATGTCTCCCGAAAACAGTGAAATACTTAAAATCAGAATTAGGAGGAATAGAACTCACTGGTCATAATGTCCTTGGCGATGGAACTGGATGGGCATTGATTCCAATGTTGACTGGATGTAATAATGATGGACCCAAGTATGAGCTGAAAGATTCAAAGCGAAGTTCTCCCAATGGAATTCATGTTGATGACTATCCTTTCATATGGAAACCATTAATAAAAAGGGGTTACATACCGGTGTATACTGAAGATGAACCACATGCGGGACTATGGACCTATCAAAGGAGAGGATTTCGTCATCAACCTTTGGATCATTATATGCATAACTTCTACAAGGCAGCAAGCTATAATAATGGTGTGTGTATAGGGGGAAAAACTGCATTAAAGTTGGCATTTGATTATATAGTGGACGTGTTTGGTACCTATAGTCCCAGGCCAATCTTTGCATATCTTCATAATTCCTTAATGGCGCATGATAGTCTAACACGTCTCAAAGCTGCTGATGGTGAAATTGTTGAATTCCTGAGCAAACTGAAGGCAAAAGGAGTTCTAAATAATACCTTACTCTATTTGGCCTCAGACCATGGACCTAGATACTCTACCTTGAGAAATACAAAACAGGGGAAACTTGAATCCATGTCTCCCTACTCTAGTGTGATACTTCCTCCTTGGTTCAAGACAAAGTATCCAGCATATTATGCAAATCTAAAAAGGAATGCACCCATGTTGACTACCTCATTTGATTTGAGGGAAACCACAATGCACATCATGAATATGGACACATACACAAGAAATAGTACAAGGGGTTGGAGTCTTTTTGATAAAATTCCCCTGAATAGGACGTGTAGCATATCACAGATACCACCACAATTTTGTTCATGCAAGAAATGGATTAAAGTAGATCCAGCAGAAGCATTGATAAAACAAGCAGTTGCAACGTGCATAGGAGTAATAAACGATATCACCACTCCGCTAAGACACAAGTGTAGTGAAATAAAGCTGGAGAGAATTATTGACAGCAAAGTGGTGGACAATGGAAGTGGGAAGAGGTCAAATAAATATGAAGTGAAATTTCAGACAACACCAGGGAATGCCTTGTATGAAGTATCTTTGGTGTATAAAGAGGCATCCAAGACATTTGTCATTGACCCCAATAATCCAATTACAAGGACCAACTCCTATCGGTCAATGGTTTTCTGTTTGCATTCTAATGAATTGAACCTTGTTAATTATTGTGTGTGTCAATAAGTTGAACGTTTCCCTTCAATCTTATATATAATATGTGTGTATCTTAGTCAATTTGTAATATGACTGTATGTTGTATGTATGATTGACTTGAAAACTGTCTATTTCTTCTTCCTTTAATTTGTGGATGCATGTTATTGAGAAAAAAACTCATTTCAATTTATTATTGTGCAAAGTTCTTTTTCTATTTCTGGTTTGAACGTTAAATCCTGAAATGCTAGACATTTAACCCCATGGTTACCTGTTAAAGTTCATGAATGAATGTATGAGGCTTAGTAAAGTTTGTGTATTTAATTCAATTATCTCTGGACGCATCCCGTATGCCCGTCAGGCTACCGCTGTGCATTTACTTTCACAAATAAATCTAGACATGGTAAGGATAGCGTGGTACTTAATAATTCATAATTTGATACGCTATATTAATTGTGAATGTTTAATTGTTATCATCGATAACCAAAGTGAAATTTTCATGGAGAAAAGTAACTAAATCTTCAGAGGTATCTATTAATTAATGGATGATTATCTGTAACAATGGTTGGAAATATTGAGATTTGTGATTGTAGTCAATGCAAATTAATGTCGATATTGTCTAATTATTAATAGTGCACAACATTGAGATTGTCAAGTATTATTATTATCATTATTATTATTATTATTATTATTATTATGTAATACTGCAAACTCATTAAAGAAAATTAGGAAATACAGGTGGAAAACTTAAGCAGTACAGCTTAGAACCTACAACCTATACTTATACATGTAAATTCTATACCTGTTAATCCGGATAAAAGAAATTCGGAAGGAACTAATTTAAGATTGTCCCAATTCAACTATGTACAAAGATGGTACAGATGAAAAAAAATCAAGTCATCAACAAGACATGAAGAAAACATACATAACTCAAGGAGAGTGCATAAGCAACGATAGACTCAATAATATCAATATAAAAAAAGAGAGACACTGAAAAAGAAAGTTCAAAAGCCACTTTAAACGATAAAACAGTTATTTTATTTATTTAGGGTCGTCAGGAAAACCTAATTGTAGAGGACGCTTCACCCTGTTTTGATGCATTGAAATATGTATACAATTTATGTAAAACGACAATAAATTCATATTTAATAATGACTTACTTAGGTTGGTAGAAAGAGAGAAGTCACAACTCCAGTTGTTGAGGCAAGAAGATTGATGTCTGTCTCCAGTTTATTCAGGCTTATATACTAACTCCTGGCACATCCATTAATATACATAAATTCATAAATGGCTTTCATAAAAGGTTTTAACCCACCACCTTCCCCCAGCCGGTCCAGTGTCCCTTAGAATTACCTTAATTATTCTTTTCAACTATTTAGAGATTGACGTCATACCTACCAACCCATACACATGTGTTGGCATGAGCTCCTATTGTATATAGGAGAGGCGACGTCAATCTCTCCCCTACCCTCACATAAAGCCCATTGTCCCCCCCATCCCTCTACCCTCCCCCTTTTCAGACCAACCCCCCACCCCCTCCCGCACAAAGCTGTTGATTTCATAAAATGATAACACAGATCCCCTCGACGGTTGTGGCGAAATTACAACCTGGCAGCTCAACAAAAAGTCCTGAATTTAACTCTAAATTCTACATTACACAACAATTCGGCCAACAATTTTCCCTGACTGCGACGTGCATAATCCTTCTGACCTACCTCAGGATTATGCACAACAGGTGAACTACCGGGTCCAAATTGCAGGTTTTTAATCCTTGTAATCTCTGCCTTAGGAGCATGGTAAATATAGCCGTTTTATTATCATATTTTATGTTGGGTGCTTTCAGTATTTATTTGTGTCGTTACTACTGCACATTTAATTGCATTAACATCTTAATAGTAGTTGTATATAAGATCAGAGACAGCTGCTAGTGTCAAAGAAATGCATATTTGAGGCAACATATGAGATACGTCGTTGAACGACAAAATGCGTATTTTATTAACAATTGTACTCGTAATTAATGACTAACTGTAAATGGAATAACAAAAAATAGTGAGCCTTTGTCGCGTAACCCTTACCTCACTGACCATGGAAAACCTTTAACTATATTAACGACGGTCGCCACCCGGGGCAGCACCAGCTGGAGTATCCAGACAGGTCTGCGATGGTATTTGCTGTCTATAATATCTAGGGATGATAGATAACATAAGATATGCGTTCGTTTGGGTGGCAGAACATCACCAGGTTGTCATAGGCAGGAGCCATGTAGATGGTGCTCAGAGAATATAGTTTAGTTCTAACATTTAACATGGAACTCATCGTGTTCAGAATGTCTATTTACTTCAGCTACGGTCAAACTTAATACATATATATATGCATGCGTATATATATCCATACGCAGGGAACTAGTCATAAGCACTGGTGGTGAACTTTATCATAATAATATCCAGGTGAGTGCCTAAAACTAATTCGACCACTTTGAATCGAGAAATTCTAAACTTTGTGGGCACAGCTCGGGTAGTATTGGAGCATGGGAAGCTCCCGGTTCATGTACATTTCTTTCACATGATTCACAGTACGAATATCTACTTCCAATTTGCTCTCGTTTTATAGGGCCTCTCAGAGGAACCACTGCAAAATTCGCAGTTAACTCCCTAATTGGTCCAGCTTTGATAACCACTAAGAAACATGGTGTAACCGTTTTGTTTACATTATCACATCGCTTTTGTATATCTCTTCAGAGCCATTATATAATCCTAGGTATTTCTAGCTAGCAACGCTGGTCATTATTGTTTTTATGTACAGGCACGGGGACGGGGACGAATATTTTGTTTAGAATGAGTGTTTGTGAGGGCATGTACTTTTAACTATAACCTGTAAGAATTCATGGGTTTTATGGGCGGGTATATTATAGGGGAGAGATTAGCGTCACCTCTCCCATACAATAGGAGAGCATCCCAACACCTGTGTATGGGTTGGTAGGTATGCCATCAGTCTCTCCCTCTCTAAAACTATCGGAGCTCTGGTCAAATGACCACCTCTAATTTACAATATATTAATACGTCAATTGGTACCTGGGAACCCAAATTAATAAGTTTTGAATACCCTTGTCTACAGAAAATCAGCTCCTATATATGTACATGCCTCATTGTCTGGTGATATGCACTTTGGAATAACCTAGCTTTTGTTAGTGCTTTAGCGACTAATCTGTGTAGAATGGACGTTTACTTACTATTCATGTAATGGGGTTAAAAATGCACTCACAGCTATGCATGTGCAAATCTGCGCCATTTTTCCTTTTGCCACAGAGACCAAGTATATGATAAACCCAAACATGTCCCGGAATATCTAAGAATTCCGAATCTATTAAAAGCATGTAAATAACAAAAGAAGTGGTGCATTATTTTTATTTATTTATTTATTTATTTATTTGTTATTTTCGTTGTAAATCATGTCATTACCACATAGGCAATAAGGTACTGCAGCAGGGGCCTGTTGTACAAGCTAAGGAAGGAATTGTCCGTGTGAATATTTATTAATTGGACCATATCAATAATCAGTGCTAAATTCTGACATATGTATCTGTAAATTTAATTTTTATCTTTCCATCTCTCCAGGCTCCCATAATTGCAAATCGAAATTGACAATTATCTTTATAAATCCCACAAAAAGGCGAAAATATATAAATTAATCCAATACAAAATATTTCATTTTTTCAAAAGTAGATTGTTTGTATGAAAATTACCAGCTGGGAATTTCACACATAGGAAGAATTTTTTCCTCCCTACAGGGCAAGATATTGCCATAAGAATATGGCTCTCCTTAGCTTATACAACAGGCCCCTAGTGTCTAGTTAAGTATTGGACTTATGGATTGTATTTTAAGTGCCAATCGTCAGACCATAGTCATTTATACATGCCTATTTTTATAAACCTTGCTTCTTTGGACCAAAACTATATAAAAAATAGACCCTGCGCACAGCATGTATGTGAGTAGGGGTTCACCACTACCCCACCTGTCTTGAATGGGCACTTACAGGCCACTCATGCAGCGGTATGTAGAGCAAAAACCGATACCGAATGTGTTACTTTTAATCAGTTTTTCTTCATTTAAATCGTTTCTCCAGGACATATGATAGCTTTAGAGTGTTTATCTCAAGGATAGTCATTTCATTTAAGGATCTTCCACAGTTGATAATGCATCTTTAAATAAAGGACGGCGCGAGGGACCCGTGGCGCTGACAATAGAAACAGTATTATTACGTAACTGGTAGTGCATGATTATTGTTAATCTATTGACATGAGGACTATGCTGTCTATGTTTTCCTCAGTGAACCCACGTACACATTATTTCATAGAAGTTCGCCAGTAAAATCTCGCTGTGACTACCATCAACGTGATAATCCTGACGTAAAGTGATCTTTAATGGATGCATGGAAATCAAACATGGGAAATAATCAATGATGAAATTTGATGGCCAGAACTCTAGCTATATAATATAATTGTTATTTCATAGCTATATTTCGACACGGTTTTTAATATTTGTTATTACATATGTTTCGACACGTTCATTACCGGTGTAACACTTTTACCAGCGCCGGCCACTTTCAAAATGAATTGGAGCCGACTGCCCACTGATCAGTATGCAGGGGATTAACATGAATAGCACATAAGGGTATTAGTACTATAACCGGATAAACTGGTAGAATTTTATATTGTTACTAGTATTGAATTGAATTGAATTGAATTGAATAATCTTTTATTTGTCTAAGTAATACAAGAGATAGACAAACAGGTCTACAGGCCTCTGGGAAGGTCCCAGCTCTTCCAGCCGTTACCTTATTATAAGTGTCCACGTCATGGTCCTTATTTAGTGCAATTACCAAAAATATCTGCCACGTTTGTCGGCACATGTACAGACACCTGAAACTGCAACAAACACTGAACTGAAGCAATATCGATTCCCCTAACCTAACGAACAGCTTACCTATTTTGATTCAAATTTTAACCCCACAGTAATCGATATTTTTTTCAAGATTTGCAGCTGTTTATGGTTTTGTACCTGATCAATGACCATTTCGCTGTCCGCGTATTTCAGATCATATCACCCGTCCTTTGTGGAGAGTAGAAATGTTTCGAAAGCAGAAAGTCGTCGCCGTTACCGTCATCGGATTGACTGGGTTTTGCTTCATTTGGTTCACAGGTCACAATCCAGTAAAATTTGGTTCCAAGGCAGGCAATACCATCCCGAAAGTGCTTTATACGGAAGAATACATATACACCAACGCGTCTGAAAGGCCCGAATGTATTTTACCCTCACTAAAATTATGGGCTCCTGATCAAGGGAAGATTAAACTGGCCATCGAGCAAGCGGCAACTCACATTAATTGCCCACTTGTTGATTGGACCTATACTAAAAATGGAAGCTTCTTCATTAAAAACGAAATGGCAAAAAAATATGGCAATATTTCCTGTCAAGCCTCCTACATTGACTTTGTGACTGATTTTAAAGTGCAACTTCGTGCTCCCAAGCAGATACAGAACGGTTCGGACATAGAAGACAATTTCTTCAAAATTACTTGCAAAGGAGGTGCTGAAACACATGTTAATTTCCACGCCGCGGCTGCAAAGTTGCCTTACAGTGATGTGCCGTTGGTCAAGGCTGGTCCGGACAACATGCACATTTTGATGATTTTTTTTGACAGTGTTTCTCGCCCTCAGTGGCATCGGAGTCTTCCACAAACAGTCCAGTATTTGACCACTGAATTGGGTGGGATAGAACTCACTGGGCATAATGTGCTGGGTGATGGCACACCTTCAGAAATAATCCCAATGCTCACAGGGAAAGATCTGGATGGACCCGGATTTGAGCTGAAGGATTCAAGGCGGAGTAACCCAAAAGGGGTTTATGTGGATAACTATCCTTATATTTGGAATACATTAAGGAAGAGAGGTTACATTCCAATGTACTCGGAAGATTCGCCAGGAAATGGCCTGTGGACATATCAAAGGAAAGGTTTCAAGAAGAAACCAATGGAACATTACATGCGACACTTTTACATGGCGACTAAATATAACAATGGAATGTGCATTGGTGGGAAAACATCACTTAAAGTGGCCCACGACTATCTCCTAGATGCATTTGAAACGTACAGCCCAAGACCAATATTTGCTTATTTCCACAATTCCGATCTGTCGCACGATAGCCTTACACTTCTGAAATCAGCCGATGGAGAACTAGTTGATTTTTTAAGCAGGCTAAAAAACAGGGGGATTCTGGAAAACACCTTGCTGTTCCTCGCCTCAGACCACGGACCGAGGTATTCCATTCTTCGGAACACTAAACAAGGGCGGTACGAATACCTCTCTCCCTTTTCCAGTGTCATCCTACCACCGTGGTTCAGGCAGAAACATCCCCAATTTCATGCTAACTTAGTGAGAAATGCGCCGATGTTGACCACCGCTCACGATTTAAGGCAAACAATAATGCATGTACTGGATATAGAAGGCTACAAGAGAAATAGCACACGAGGCTGGAGTCTTTTTGATAAAATACCACTCAACCGCAGCTGTAATATATCTGAAATTCCTTCGCGATTGTGTTCATGCAAAAAATGGAAGCCACTTCCTACGAGTGATTATTTAGTACAGCAAGCAGTGTCCACCGCCATTACATATATAAATCGGATGACTCTTTCCTTGCGCGGCAAATGTCACGAAGTAGCAATTAAGAGAATCATTGATGGAAGGGTGGCTTTGCTTGATGACAATAAAAGGGGTGACGAGTATGAAGTCAAGTTCCAAACCTCTCCGGGGAATGCTCTTTATGAAATTGCCCTTGATTATCAAAAAAAGAATGAAGACTTTACGATGAATCCCAAGAACCCGATTGCCCGTACGAACTCTTATGCATCCATGGTTAAGTGCTTAAGTCGTTCTGAATATAATGTAGTTAATTTCTGTGTGTGTAAAGGCAGTGTTTAACAATTTATTGAAATTGTTGAATAATTTAGGACCTGAATTTCACCTGGACAGTGGCGCAGGTAAAGTTTATTATAAAACAGATACATGTACTAAAGGGCTAGATGTTGGTCTGTGCCATATATACAGAATATACGGAATGATGTTCGATTTAACGTTGATGTCATGTAGATATGTGAAAATGTCTTATGATATAATTATATGTAGATATGTAGATCTATTATCTCGATATATTTTTTTTATTTTAAAAGTTTGGTAGGTACGAATTGAACAATCCAAGGGGGGGGGGGGGGGGGATTGAGTTGGAGGAAGGAGGGCTTGGGAATTATACCATCTGTAGAAGGAAGGGTTAGTGCTTAAGAATACGTATAATTCACCATCACCAATCATGTCAAATAACCCAACTTTTTTAAAAACAAAGATGTGTCTCAAAATACAGTTCACCACGCCAAACAAATGTTCGAATCAGCACTATGCTGAGTATACTCAGATATACCTAGTATTTATCAATTTTAGCTTTATTTGATAATAATAATAATAATAGATATTTTATTCCAAACTAATTGGTTATACGCATTAGATTACTAATATTGTTAAAGCATTGAATGATATATGGGACTACAAACCAAACCAAATCATTATTTTATCTGAAAATATAGTTGGTTCATGTTAACCTTTAAGCTTGACGAATATACATGTGTGTGACATGTATTACCGTAAGGTACAAGTGGCCTCTGTTTGTGTGGACCTGTACCTAAAATAAACTGGTTGAATAACTCCCTGACGTGGCGGAAATACAGCTTTCTCTCCTTTGTGGTTCATGTTGTTTCTTACTCGCCGATCTTTTGGAAGGACTACAAGGACAGTAGAAGCTATATATACCCTATGTTCCAAGCTGTGATGTATTGCCGTGCCATTTGCTAACTGGTATTATTGTATTTATACGCATTGGATCAGACATGAGGTCATTCTATATGGTTTATTTGTAAGTGTTAAACCACTAGCGATTTAATGGGGAATAATCGTGGCAACCGATGCTTTATTTCTCAGCTTTACCGAAAAAAATATCATCTGATGATCTTGAAAATGGTCTTGTCATGATGTCATGATGTTGAACCATGCGTGATGGTTTTGATTTGTCATATACTTATTTCTTATCTCGTATTTCATTATATGGATTACAATTTTTCTTGGTTTTGATGTATAAATGGAAATTATATGAGTCTGCAATCACTGAGAATAGTGTACTCGTTACATAATGTCTTTGTCTGAATACAAAATATTAAATACAAAATCTATGATATTTCCTTTCGATGACACGATATTGTAAGGGGCGTGATTGTCTCTAACTGAAATTAATTCCACAAATTGATGAGATTATTGTAGATTTATATTTTATTGGCTACGTCCGATCTATTGGTCGATCTGCCCCCACAAATGAAAAGGATTGGCATAGGTCCTTTGCGTGACATAACACACATAATAGTTTATACTATAAAAGAGGTAGAAGGAAACTAGTAAGGAAATTAGTATTCGCCATAGGTTTAAAGGAGAAAATTAACAGCTAGACGTGTATGTCATCTGGAAGGTATATGACACTCACTAAACATCGAACCCTCGAAGAACAACAAAGGTCATAATAATTTATTACTGGGTTTTGGAAATGGCATACACATATAAATCAGAGATAACCTCTTCTAGCGCTCGCCTTCCTTCTCTGGAATATAGCTTTTGAGAAACGGGAACGTCTACAATTTGGAGAGGCTACGTTATCACAGTAGTAGCACTCATCAGACTCTACGCTCTGGTAGTCGAGGCAGTAGTCATTCTCGCAGATGGCTTTGGCTTTGGCATTATTGAAGCAAGAATCTCGAACGGTATTGGAGACATGGGACCAGTCGCCGTTGCATTCTGTTTGGTCTGGGCAGCCCTTCATGGAGGTGTCGGAGGCAGTGTATACATAGACAGATTGTTCACTTGATGCACATCTGTCCCCTCCTCCACATGAGCACATGGTCGCTTCAGTTTGGTCACCTGTCAATGTGTTTATATAACAGTCAGTACATTAGGTTGTCTACATTGTGTTGCTGAGTTTTAATTGATCTTATAATATGTGTGGGCCTTTTTGGATATACCGCTCACTAATAATTGATCGACGACCTGCCTGTGATTGGTTTGAGGAAGAGAAGCAATATATTGAATTTCTATTCCAAAGTTAAACAGAAACATGGAAAGGGGCGATACATTCTACATGGTAGATCTTCTATTCTGCCCTGAATAATATAAGATACATATATTACTTTCGAAAGCCGCCAGTCGTTAACCAGAGTTAATTCTATTGTATACAGAGTTTTGGCTTAGGTAGTGAATGACTTTGATTTGGTTTACATTTACAACCCTCTTAAGATTTGATTTGGTTCACATTTACAATCCCTAATCTGACGAATGAGCAATCTCTGGAAATTCAGTCAATCAAATTATTAAGACAAAAATCCAATTTTACAGGTTATTTTCTCTTTTTTAAAGAATTGGTATTTACCTTGGCCCTAACACAATAGCCTTATATCTCCAAACTCCAATCTCTAATTTATTTAAGCAATATTTACTCATTAATTCATTCATATGAATATAATCAATACATCAATACATAACAATAAGCAGCGAAACAGAATCCATTCATTGTTGGTGGTCCTGTACTACATGTCCTGACTACATGTCCATATAAAGTAATGGTATTTACACATAGATCTAAGTTCAGTAAAATAATGGTAAGAACGAAAGTATACCTCCGTTGCCTAGGGCTAAGAGTGTGTGAGGCAATAGTGACCAGTTTGCTAAACAGGTGAACTATGGACTTTCTCAGTCAAAATGTGTTTAATCATATTAAATGAATGTCAATGGGAAAGTTTTCTTCCCATGCATCAAGTAGAAGTGCGTGAAATTGAACAGAAGTTTTGGTCAATATTATTTGTGCTAATTTGAGCGGCAGCAAATCAGAAATGTTATTGAAGTGTGCTTTCTCAGTGGCAATCAATTTTAGTGAATCTCAACCAATCAGAAAATCAATTGGCTGTTAATTGTCCATATGTATGTAAATATCTCATGGGTGAAGGAGTGAGCAAGGCAATTTCTAATTTTCAATGGCCAATTTAAGTACCTTAATGAATGAATACCCACAAGATAAAAGCATCCATGCTTGCGTTATTTAATTTGACGGCCTAAACATAATACTAAATAGATTAGATGACACAACAATGCCTCCAGAATTAGCAGTGCCAACTAATTAATCCCTAATTATATCCTCCACCCTATAGCAGTGTGTCCATTGCGCCTTACCCTCCTCTATAGTACGGAGTATAACCCAGTGGGGAGTATAGGGGACCTGCCTAGGGAGGATAGCAATTTATTTGATATTATATTGCAATATGTAATATGTGATATTAGTCCAGGAAGAGTGGCGATATGCTAGCGCTGGCCTAAATGCCTATTTTTTCCTTTAGTATTAATTATCGATAGCCCATTGAATATCGATGGGTAATTATGTGCCAGCCAGCCAGTACCATGCCAGCCAACCCAACCTCCATCCCTGTACAATGAGAGCATCTACGTGACCCAGTGAAAAAAAAAGACTGTGATGCCTGACAGAGGCTCGAACTCGCAATCTTCCACTCTCTGTGCCAGTGACTTTACCAGAGAGGGTGAACATTGCTAGTGTAGGCTAGTGGTATGAGAGGGGCCAACACATGGCAGAGGAAGGAAAACGTCCATTACTTCTTTATTAATACTATGATGACTGTTTTACTTTAAAACATCAATCTAGAGATGGTAAGGGGGCGTGCTGTGACAATGGAAATGACTAGATATATCAGATCACTGTAAAAAGGTGTTTGTGTGCCGTTTTGAGCATGTATCCTTTCTCTGAAATAAGAGAGACTGGGGCGACACCTGCAGGGAATTGATTGGAACCTGTTGTACCTTTGGTAGCCACAACTGAGTCGCGCCACGTCCAGATGGTGAGTGGCACCAGGATAGACTATCGTCACAACAAAGAATTAACTCTTAAATTAACTAGGATATTAAAGTGTTTGGCAGATAATGAAACTTTAGGCTATTTAAAAATGCTTCGCCATCCCGCCCACCAACCTCCAAAATCGTTTTATTTTATTGTTATATCTACGTGCAAAACATCGGCGTCATCGCCCATGTTTTGCACATCATACAGTGGCGCTACCTGGTGGGAGGGTTAGAAATCATATTCTCCGAGTTTACCCGAACGTATGCCGAGTCGGAGTGTTACCGAAGATGCCATGTGGCCATACGCAGGGTTAAATATCTGTTCATCCTTTAGCATATAGGGGTCGGGGAATCGGTTATTTCTCACTTATTATACCAGAAAGACCTTGTTGTATTGGAGGTAACCTAAGTCTATACATTTTCCCTAGGCCTGGAGACATTGTTTGGGTCGATTGGAAGCCGGGAAATAGTAGTTTCACACGATCGAACGAGAGTCGAGTTATTAGCTGGTAGTTCTAGATAAAGTGGGCGTGATTAAAATCTTAAGCGGTATGACCTATATAGGCCATAAATATGGCCACTTTTGACGCCAAATCGTCCAGGAGATCTACGTGAAAGAAGGGCCGACCCTAGGACACATTGCATCAGAAGGTTTCTCAACGGTTCTAGGTAGTATTAATTAGTCCCTTATTAACATACTCAAAGTCCCGGCAAATCTAGGCAGGGGAACATACCCAAACATACAGCAACAAAAAATGTATAATAAATGTAAGGTTAAACCCCACATCCACTGAGCCGATTATCTCGACGGGGGTAGTCGGAAAAGAAACAGGGGACAGACAGTCAGGCTGGTGGACATGCAGGAATGATTGAAGGTTGCAGGCACTTGACCTGTATACAGGTTCGGATTCACTTGTCTAATCTAATTGGCCTGGAAAAATTCTGGCTACATGTTAGTAGGTGTAAGGAAAGCAACCAATGTTTACCTTTGTCTAAAAAATCCGTACTCTAACGATTGAAATACTGTAATAGGCCTCTAAGACAAGAGCACGCGTGCCAAACTAATGTATATATGGCCATATGTATACAAGAAATGTGTTCCTTGTACTTCCTATGTTTCTTTAAACTCATACTGATGTTATACTTATTCCATTAGCTGCAATTCAGTAACATAACTAAACATGAGTGAATAAAGCAGATTAGAAAACCTATGACAACAATTTGGTTAGATTAAGCGACTAGGTCGCTTCTTATCGAGGACTGAAGTAAAATACTCGAAAATCATAGAGCTATATCTGTTCTAGAATAATTATTGTAGATGTATAAACTAAATATTTCTGAAAAGATTAATAAACCAAGTTTGTCTGAGAATTACGTCGAATATGATGTAATGTCATTTCCTGAATAGAAACATTTTTCAATCAATCAATAGACGGAAAATATGCACCTTTGGTCATCATGATATGACATGATAATATGAAAACGGAGCTGAGGTTTTATTGGGTACAAGATATCTGATCCTATTTTGAACGTAAACATGCTTATCAAACATTTTGCTTCCTCGACACATGTACATGTTTGCACCTGTGTAACTAATCGTGCCCCCTGCTATAATGAAATGGGGGAGATTTGATTGCCACAAGGTTCTTATTTGTTTACTATTTCAAAGCTTTTCAGAAACCATTGTGTTAACATAAGGTTTGCATTTAAAATGTATTTTCTTGCCGCTTCCCATATATTGTCATTTAATCGATTTTATTCTTATTAAAGGGCCTGAGATTTAAAAGTTATTTTGCACGATTGGACTGTAATACCTTACAAGCTCATGTCTAGGGTTCATTGAGGGTTCATTGTTAATCTCACCCGCCTAGTCCTAAGCTAATCCTTTAGCTGTTCCCCACATTGTAAGCTCTGATATTTTTCGCATATATATATACAAGACACGTATGAAAAAAAATAAAAGTTGTCGGGTTCAATTGGAGGGATATCAGGAAACATAACTTAGCGACTCGGGCTATATAGTTACACTGTACGTGTTATGCGTGAGATATCTTGAAGTATGACCAGATGGATACTTCACAACTACACGAGTTATCAGAATAATCTAAAACCATATTTGGAAGCATGGGTAAAAATAGACTATAGTTTGGATAAATGTGTATACCTGTCGCGTCCGTGCAAGCCTGTGGTTGTTTTGTTGGCTTTCCACGATAACATCCCAGCGTGTAGGGAAAATCCTTGGTGATATAATACCTGAATATCAGACGTGAATTCATGAAGTAATCTCGATAACCTGGATTAAGCCTCGGCCAAATCCACACAGCTGATTATTTCGAGGTGTGGTGGTCGAAGTATGCACAAAGGGCAGCCAGGCTCAATATTAAATAAATCCCCCAATATGTTAATATACATGGTAGACTAAAGTAGGTAAATCATAGTTAGTTCAATATCATACAATTTTCAAAGAAAATGAATACATTTCAAAAAGTGCCTTCTTTAATGCCCCCATGGGTTCCCATAATTAAACTTTCAATACTAAATATTAAGTGTTTCCAGGTTGACGAACACCCTTCCCTTTCTTTTACCGGAGCTCTCTTTCAACTCAATTTCTTTTATTGATTTTTTATGAACAATGTTTTGACTAAATCAAAAAAACTTTAAGTTAAATAAGTAATTAATGACAAAGTTTAAATCAAACATCATAATGAATGTCATATACCATCATATATCGACCCTTGCCATGATCGAGTATCAATTTACAGTCAGAATATTAGAAAATCTTAAGCACTCTTATAATAAACGTTCAAACACAAAACAGAATTATTTGTTGCAGTTAGTTGGTTCTATATCCTCTAAAGATAATGGTTCTTTTATTCCTTATCAGATAAGAACGAGTACCTGTAGCTCCCATCTGCTGCCTCTATACCATGGCATTCGTCAAGACCCGCCCCGCCATAGAAGATATCGTGGTTCAGGTAGATGGGGAAGCCATCGAGTGCCACACCAAATAATATCTCCTCCGTGGGGATGCCACCATCACTGGAGCTCATGTTAAGGCATGCTAGGTTTGGTATGCGATGGTAATGATAATTTCCTAAATAGAAAATGAATGAATGTGTGATATGATATAATCTCTTATTTGAAAAGGTGAAAATTGGTGTTGAAATCCCATCGATGTGTCCACATCCTTGATATATAATTATAATAGATATAGAGAGGCTGGAACAATGAGCCAGAAATTGACTATTTATTGGATTAGATTCAATTATTATAGTTTTTATTATTTATTAGCTCCGATGTCAATTGATAGTTCCGAGTTCCATTAATTATTTATTATTTGTTCCAATGAAAATAGTGTTATTACACTCCCTTTATTATATAATAATTCGCATTCCAAAGTTGCGATAAAGGGGGCGAAATGAAAATATTGTTATTGTATGTGTACGACAAAACATCAAATTGGGTTTTCTTTTAGCTTTTAGATACTTTATGATGATCAAAGACAAAAACAAATCATCATAGTTCAATACTATGCTCTGCTGGGGACATATTATAAATAATGAATGGAACGAGGTGCTAGTAATTGAATATTCACTCGGTGAGATTACTGCATAATCTCGTCCAATAAGTATTCAATTACTAATACATTGTTCTATTTTCTCTATTTATTGCACCCCATATACAGCATGGGCACATAATAAATATAAAATAAAATTAATGATTTTTGTATTAAGCTTGATATTTAGATATAACAATTATATGCAAACAGAAATACGTAAGCTGAATATTTAAGCTGCATTGATATAAACCGAGGTACATTTGTAAAGAATAGAGCTCTATCGTCTTAACTGTAATTAATTATTTGGGAATTGTCCGCATGGATAATTCCCAGTCATTATGGCGGGAGACTGGGATCATCTGATAACGTCACTCCATCCTCCGACGTCACACATCCACTGTCACGTTCACACAGACGTTCTCTCACGCTGCTATCTCCCCTCCTACATCACGGGGAAAAATTTTGTTCCGGATTCGGTGGGTGGCAGAAGGAAACTCACACCCGGAATAGAATTTTAGCAGGCGTACAATATGACTCGTAATAAGGCCAGGAAGAAACCAGTCACTACTCCGACTAGGAAGGTTCCGGCAAGGAAGGCAACGGCAAACACGCCTGAAGATCTGCCTCCTGCTCAGGAAACAATGGCCGACAAGCCTCCGCCGAAGGCCACAGGGAAGAAGAAGAAAGCAACTACTTCCCCGCCGACGGCGCCTCAGATGCCTAGCAACCTCAGTTTTTTGGAAGGCTACATCAATAAGGGTTTCTTCGATGGATATCTGAAGAATATGTGCGACAATGTCCGGGCTGAGGCAAGAGCAGAGACTATCGCTGAGTTAGGTCGGGGCCAGCCACCGGCGATGGGTAGCACCCAGAGCCTCTCCGGCATGGCGTCAGTCCCTGCTCCTGCAAGCCACGAGTCTTCAGAGCTTCCCGCCACTAAGCGCCGCAAGCTGGGCGGACGTAGGCACAAGCACAGGCATCGCACGCCCTCATCTACGTCAGAGTCATCGTCCTCTTCGTCCTCTCCCTCCTCGTCTACTTCTTCTTCATCCACCGAGGAAGAAGTCAGATTCAAGTCATCTAGGAAGAGAGGCAAGAAAAGAAAATTCAAAACTTCGGCCGAAGCTCGTCATCCCTTCAGGGAGGAGGCGGCGGACACATCATCGTCCTCCGAGGACGAGTTGCCAACGCCCTCACATCTTAAGCGGTTGTATAAGCACACAGACAGAGTTACTAAAGCTATGTCGAGGCAGCATGCTACAATGGGAAAGAAAAAAGGTAAGAAGAAAGCCCTACTTACGCCTGAACTAATGCTTCCCCCAGATATGGCAGCCCGGGTGAAAGAGGAGAAGAGGGACCTCTCCTTTGCAGAATACGCCTGCGGGTTGGCTTTAATGTTGTCGTCGTCTATCCCTGATGGTTCAAAGTCTAAGCATATGGCTATGCACTTATCACAACTTGCTCAGGACACTGCCTCACACGGGTGGGATGGGCCGAGAGTCTGGTCTCAGACGGTTGTTGACTACATCCTCGATGGTTCTATGAGTTGGTCTGACGCCCCTGAGATACAGCAACATCGTACACGCCTCAGCTGGCTCCCACGTAAGCCTGGAAAGAGATCAGGCCTGCATATACCGTGTCCAAAATACAACTCAGAGGAATGTGACAACCACTTCGCACATACAGAAGGTACCATTACACTTGTACATTGCTGCGGTTATTGTTATTTCGCTACTAAGAATAGGGAACTCAGCCATACCGCTAAGGCCTGCAATAACAGAAAAAACAACACGCCTAAGGAAGGTAACTACAACAACGACAGGTCGGGGTTCAAGAAGAACCAATGGGGAAAAAGTAGGTCACCGGGTGCCCAAGCTGGTGCCGACACTACAACCGATTCGAAGTCAAAAAACTAGGTTTGAAGGGGCAAGATGATAAAGTTAACCCTTGCCTCTCTACTGTTACCGTTATTCCGAATGTTATAGACTCGGATTCATGTTCTAAGTTACCTAGATCGATCGTCATTCCTTCATCTTCCCCGACCTCGCTGCTTCCTCGTGCTAACTATCTAGGCCAGGAAGTAAACAAACCCAGCGCTCATGCGCACACCTCACGTCCGCCCACCTTCCAAGATGGTGGTTGCCGGACAGATTTTAACACTTCGACAATTGAAGTTTCTCATACAGTGCACGATCCAGCCCGGAAGAAGTGCAAACAAGCCTCCAGCGAGGAAGTATATGAAATTCCCCGCCAATACCGCTCAAATGGAAGCCTCCATTTCAACGACAATCAACGTAAGCACCCAGAGAAGGCCCCTGACACATCGGTTCTCGATGCCTCCCTCCCGCACCAGTCGTTCGAGGGACTGTCAACATGCCCATCTCAGGTATTTACCAAACATAACAGCCGTCCCATTGCCGGCACCGTGACTAATAATTCTGATTCCCACTATGATAATCCTGAATGTGTATCTGGTGATGGCCACGCCAGCCAGGTCCCTGTTTGTTGTGATGACACCAATGGTGATAGTGATTTGTGTGTGCTCGACTCTACCGGTCCAAGTGAGGTGGGCGTAAATGCCAACTTTGATCGGTATGGAGAATGGCCTGCTCCTACCTCTAGTGTTTCTCGCAATTTAGCAGACATTTTTACCAGGGTTAAACGAAGTGGTGTCCCAAATTGGAGGGGGGCTAGGATCCCTCTCCCTTCTAACTTGAATATACAGGCGTGGACAAGCCTGGCCACTGGTCATCCTGACGATGAAATGGTCCTCAGTGGGGTGGTGTATGGGTTCCCGATGCAATATACCGGGGGCCCAATGCTCGGAACTGAGACTCAGACCAATCATCCGTCAGGAACAGCTTACAAGGACAGTGTCAATGCTTATATCAAGGTGGAAGCAAGCCTAGGGGCCCTAGCTGGTCCATTTTATACGCCACCTTTTGTGCCATGGATGAAGGTGAGCCCGCTCATGACCAGACCTAAATCTGACGGTTCTCGCAGGATTATCGTTGATTTATCATACCCGGATGGGGGTGTCAATAAATACATTCGTAAGAATTCATACAACGGTGTAATAACACATCACAACCTCCCGACTATAACAATGGCCTTGGATATCATAAAGGGAATAGACTCTACTCATTGTGCAATGGCTGTCATAGACTTAAAGAGGGCTTATCGTCACTTTATGGTCTGTCCATTAGATTGGCCTCTACAGGGCATACAACACGAAGGGCTGTTCTTTTTTGACAAGGCTATGCCATTCGGAGCAAGAATATCCTCCCTCATCATGCAACGAGCTGCCATGTTCATCGTCAGGGCTCTCCGTCAGAAAGGGGCGTCTCCGCTTATGTATCTCGATGATCTGCTGCTCATAGCTAAGGACAAGGAGACTGTTCAACTCCACTACGATATGGCTATTCAACTCATTGTGTCACTAGGCCTGACGGTGGCTGAGAAGAAACTCCAGCCCCCAGCACACAAAGTCACTTGGTTGGGTGTGGATTTCGATACGGTGGAAAACATCATCTCGATTACAAAGACCAAGCTCGACGAAATACATAAATGTTTGGCTGATGCCAAGCTTAGGCCTTTCCTCTCCACTAAACAGATGCAGCAAGTGGTAGGCCGTGTTGCTCATCTCTCCAAAGTTGTGCACCCCGCTAGACTATTTATGCATAGACTCCTGGCTGCTTTACGAGCAGCTAAGGGTGGCAGAATCTATGTCAATGATGCCGTCAAGTTGGACTTATCGTGGTTTACCACTTTCCTCCCACACTACAACGGTAGAACCATCATTCCCAAAGCTCAGGTTGGTCGTCAGATCTGGGCTGACGCCTGCTTGGTTGGATCAGGGGCTACTGACGGCCACAACTGCTATGCATATATCTTCACCGACGCTGACAAGCAGGATAGAAGTATAAATCATCTTGAGGCGCTCAACTGCGTGGCAGCCGTCAGGAGATTTGTACAGCCTACTGATGCAGGGAAGATAGTGGTGGTCCACTGTGACAACACCGCAGCAATAGAGACTTTCAAGGGTGGAAGGGCTAGAGACCCCACCTTAGCAGCTTGTGCCCGAGCCTTGTGGTATGCCGCTGCTCACGCCCAGATCTCACTCACATATATTCACGTCCCGGGAGTGTATATGGATATCCCAGACGCCTTGTCTCGGGCTGCCTTATCAGAAAGTCATAGAGTACAGGCCCACAATATTGTAGTTACCAACAATCTGCATATCGTTGACATTGACCCTGACTACTTCTCTCTTTCTGAATTTTACTAGGTAGCTCAATGGCGGCCAGGCTGGCTAGAGCAGCTCAACAGAGGCAGAGGGCGGCCTTGCGTCCAGGTACGGTAAGAAACAGAGACTCCGCAGCAACCCTATTCTTGGCCTTCTGCTTCCATCTCAGACTCAACTATAAAAGACCGTCACCACGCCATATCTGCTGGTTTGTGGAATACCTGCGACTCAACGGCTCTGCTCCTCCTACCATCTCCAACTCTCTCAGCCTCCTCCGCTCATTCTACAAAGCGTCAAACCTAGACATATCTCCATTCAACGATCACAGAGTAGCCAATGCCATCAGAGGGATACAGCTTACAGTTCGCCATATCCCCTGTCCTAAACTCCCAGTCACGCCAGACATAGTGGCGGCGTGTCTGTCGGCGGCTGCTTCTCGTCCTTACCCAACACACATCAGGTTAGCTATAATACTCATGTTCGAGGCGTTTCTGCGTCAGTCAAACCTGGCTCCCTCCGCAGTTAAACAATTCGACCCATCAAGACATCTTACGTTTGGTGATGTGAGAATCAAGAACGACAGGCTTCGCATCGCCGTCAAATGGTCTAAAACGATGCAAGTGTCTTCTACTCCTGTCGTCATCTCACTCATTAGACTAGATAACATCTTCTGTCCCCTCAATGCTTTCCACGCGCACTCGCTGGCATCAAAAGGCATGAGGATGGAGGATCCCCTCTTTGCCTTCAAGGATGGTAATCCAATGACCATCCCCTTCCTTGCCAAGCAGTGGCGTCAGCTCCTCATCATTGTTGGCGTCGACCCGTCGGCCAACTCACTACATTCTCTACGTCGAGGTGGGGCCTACTTCGCCTTCCACACCCAAGGGGCGTCCCTCCAGGACGTCAAGACTCACGGTACCTGGAAGAGCGATGCTGTGTCCTCATATTTAACGCCCACGCCCTCTCAAACTACCTCCGTCCATAGAGCCTTCCTCAACCTATGACGCAGGTTTGGGACTTATTCGCCCGTGAGCTGAAAATTCCAATACTGACATTGACTTACCTGAACTGGATATACCTATGCTATAACAAATCATTTCCCCACTACGAAATAAAATATCTAATCAAAATCTCTGTCTCTGCTGTTATAATGATTTGGGAATTGTCCGCATGGATAATTCCCAGTCATTATGGCGGGAGACTGGGATCATCTGATAACGTCACTCCATCCTCCGACGTCACACATCCACTGTCACGTTCACACAGACGTTCTCTCACGCTGCTATCTCCCCTCCTACATCACGGGGAAAAATTTTGTTCCCGCCCACCTCCCTAATAACATCTTCATCATATAGGAACATTATTCGCCCGTGAGCTGAAAATTCCAATACTGACATTGACTTACCTGAACTGGATATACCTATGCTATAACAAATCATTTCCCCACTACGAAATAAAATATCTAATCAAAATCTCTGTCTCTGCTGTTATAATGAAAGCATTATTCAGTGATATAAGATTTCCAGTAGAGCCATGTGAGTAGTACTTATCATAACTATAGTATACTCACAGTATCTCAAGAAATGGAATATAATATCAAGGTAAATCCATGTAAACTTTAAAGTCCTCAAATTCATGGTAGCATAGAAATATGTATTTAAGATGGATGGAATAGTGTTTTATATAATTATTTTGTACCACAGAACCATGGAATTGTGTTGTGGAGGTGACCTGGTGGGACTCCACAGAAACTGAATAATTTGAACTACCACAGCCAAACCGAACAATTTTCTAATCATTACTACAATTTCGAACCTTATATCATTCGGAGAATGAAATGGTGATAACAATGATAGAATGGTTTTCATGTATACGAGAAATAATTGAATTTACCTGCCATGTTTCCTATTCGTTTAAGAAAAGAATAATTTTATCAAATAATTACCTCCCTCAGAGGAATGTCCCCCGCAGCAATCAAAGGTTTCTGCATCGTCGCTCGCCACGGCATTCTTACATTCAGACGTTAAAAGGTTAAAGATGGGAACTCCATTGATCGCAAAGCCTATTTCTCCCATGCTCAGACAATATGGAGTGTCAGACACTGTTGGATCACTGGGAATTGTGTAACTAAAGTCTTGGTCAGCTGGGATGTTTGGATTTACCTAGAACCAGAGGAAAAGCTGTCTAATATATTACCCTGTAATAATTGTGTGTACTTAAAGGTAATCTGATGGTTCCAAATATCTCATTGGATTTCTACTTTCGATTATCACATAACTCATGTAATTATTATAAATCTTGGATTATTAATTGTGTGTTTTTCTTCCTTAATCATCGCACAAACGTTTCAAATTCAAGGTTATTAGGAAAGCAGGGAGAGTGCATAGAGAGAAAGATGAGGGAGGGACAGAGGGGAGAGAGAGAGCGAGATGTATGGAGGGAGAGGGAGAGAGTAAGGAAGATATGGAGGAGTGAGAGAAGTAGAGCGAAAGAGAGGGTTGTAGCGGGAGAAAGGGAGGTACGGAGATAGTAGGAGAGAGGTAGGGAGGCAGAGGGAGCGAACATTCGGTACTTAGTACCTGCGCTCGACAAGGGACCTGAAACCAATTAACCTCTTCATCATTTTAAACATTAGTGACGACATTGATCAGCGGTTTATTGCTGACATCCTCTGACACTACCTACCTTTGCTTCCTTCCTCACGTGTCCGCTTCTACTCCCTTCACAATGTTTACATTGATATTTCTTATTCCATTCATTAATTCAAATGTAAATTTGTATTATATTTAATCGAATTACTCAAAACTATTACATCTTTTTTCTTCATACAATAAATTATTTTTCTCCAAACAAACTGTCATCTCTCTTTTGTGTCAGGGGTTACAGCAATGCTTATATGCTTAACTTTTTAACCTAGATCACAGATAAATTGCATCTCTCTCTATATATATATACATACATATTTCCTGGATGGGTCAATTCCAATAAGTCATCATTCTGTAAAACTCTGCTTACCCTCCACCATGCATGATTTGGAGTACCACTTGAGGTGAGCTCGAGATCGGTACCGGAGGCCTCCAGGGCTAATGTCCCGCAGTTTTCCTCATTATACTTCTTGATGAATTCTAGCTCAGGCGTTGTCAGAGCCAGACCTTCGCAGAGCAAAGCGGCCAGGACGAGAATGAACATCTTCGGTCCTATGTATCAAGTCAAACCTTGTAATCTTTTCGATATTATCAAATGAATTTAAGAAAGGAATGAAAACGTTATCACAGGTTTTTATCTATATCCATGTATGTAATTAGTAATTGGCAAAACTCCTTATTTTCAACACGAAACATACACTGTATTAATATAATTAGTATAGCAGGGGAAAAGATAGGACATATCACTGTCAATATTTTCAACTTTAGTCATTTGGAACGACCAACTATTCATATACATCTACATTAAACTTATTATAACAATTATTAGAAGAACAACCACATATTTTGAAAAACAATTAGTTATAATAGTAATTTGTGAAACAGATCGGTTATACTTACTTCAATTGTTCGCTGTTCGAAATGTTTCAGTTGATATATGGACTCTAACAACCGGGTAATGCAAACACATTTTGATGAATTTCATTATTTATACCGTTGGCCACATGATACTGTTTAGCTCATCAATATACGAAGCAGGCAGAAAGTAAACGACCTGTTTATCCATCAGTAGCAACATCAAATTGCACAGATGCTACGATGCTAAAAACAATTACACGGTACTGGTGTCCATTTTAAGATCAACATTTTTGACGACACGGTTTTTCCCTATAACAGTGTTATTGGCTCTGGTATTGAAGATTTTGACTGTGATTAAGTTGACATACATGTATTTCCAACGTTTCGGGGCTAGTGATAGTTCTTGTATTTCTTGAAGACTTGATCACGAAGATCTTTAATTACTAGTCGGCTCTGAAAAAATATATTTTAAAAAGTGACTAGAGAGGTATGTGTGTGAGGTTGTGTACCCGTCTGGGTATCACCGTTGATTACGTAACACTAGGGTGCCCTTCGTCAAGTAAAATTGCCAAAATTGCCAAGCTTAGTGGGGTACATCCGTACTCTTTATCTAGTTCTGTGGTATAATTATATAAATTTTTTTATTGCATTTGCATCTCCATGTAATTGGTTGATATTATACCGTCGTGGTTTTTTAAGAGCAAATCGTAAAGCCTTATTTTGAAAGACCTGAAGTTGGTTCAATGTGGCCTTATTGCAATTCAAATAACATACATTACAATAGTCTAAATATGATAGAATCATCGATTTAACGATTAAGAGTCGTGTTCTCACATCTAGGGCATGACAATTGATGTATAAATTACATAGTCTGGCATTTGCCTTAATTATTCAGGATGTTCTTAGCCATCATTTCAAATTTGAGTGTAGTGTCGATGGTGAGACCCAAATACACAAACGAATCCACCCAGTCTATGGTTGTATTATAAATAAATGTATACATGTATGTATAAAAAATGTGCAAAACTGGGAGTTATTCATAAATTGTCAAGGCGGTGTTCTTTCCGAATACGTTCGTTTCTTCGCGCGGGGGTGGGGGTGGGGGGTATTTCAAAATAAAAAAAAAACGTGTTTCTATCGCAAAAAAAAACCCTTTTTCATATAGGAAAATTAAACGTAATGATTTGTGGAAGTCCACCATGAAAAATCTATTGAAAATAATCAATTGAAGAAAAGCTGCCAAAGGTATACACAGATGATCAGCTAGTTTAATCTAAAAATGAGCTCAGCTGTGTCTGCTGACGCTCCTGACAAAACAAGCCTTCAGATGAATTTGCTTTCTGCCATCGACACCACAAGTTCAAATAAGTATTCATTGAAGCCACTAACTTAATTGCTATTCATAAACGCACAGGACATGCATCCAACGATCACATAAAATTTAGACCCTGATGTTGAAAAACGACAAGAATACATATTTTCCTGTATTCCGTGACCCCACACTTTCAATCTAACTATCTTTCATTGAATGGAAGACACTGCGACCTGATCTGACACTGGAAATCTGGTTATTTATTTAGAGAACCTTTTGAATATATTCATTTTATTGCATCACGAAGTAATCGAATTGCATGCTATCATATGTCGTATTTCTTAAAATTCTGAATCCTTAATTGAACTATGCCACGCAGGTAATTATTCATTTTGGACAAATTTAATTGTCTAGGAAGTAATAATAGGGCACTTTTTAATAAATGATTAGGGTTTTTTGTGCCAAATTAAACATGTCAACTCTGAATGAAACCACACATCTCAGGCAGCAATGGTCCGCCCTTTGCCACAAGGTCTCACTGACCCACATGGCTTGGCAAATTTAGCATCAAAGATGGATGAACTCCATACGCTGATTCGCACGTAGATAACTCATCCGCAACCTCTGTGCGTGTGTCAATGAATAAATAATGAAATGATGTGTTGTATAATTAGAGACGTAAATCAATCCATATAACACGAAAAGAAAAGAAAAATATAAGTCTGGATTAAAAAAAAAGCATGGTGTATCGTTACACCATTTTCTTCCATCTCGCTAGGGATCAAAATATAATGTATGCTTTAAATAAAATAAAATAATATAATCATCTAAGAACCAATGGCAAAACGTACCCGGGAAATGTTGCAAATTATTTCTATAGCCTCATTTATAGAAATCACTTTATTGTGCTTTTCTCTTCTAACTCCTGAAATTGATTTCTATATTTTTTTAAAACGTGCACGATATAAATTTTATTAGATTAGCCGTTTCGGCGATATTTGAATACCATGTTAGCAAACAAATTCAGTCCTACCAAAAGTCATAGCTTAATTTAGCTGTTACAGTTCGGAAACATCTATCACTAACTCAAACATCTAACTCAAACCCGGCTGTATTACCTATTCTGCTTATTGGACCGAAACATAACTTGCTTTGTTTTGTAGTTATCTATTATTTAGCTCTGGTGTGCCAATTGTCTTTTGTGCATTAGTGCATTAACATGTGCATTAAGTGCATTAATTATTGAAACATCAGTTGAATATTTGCATGCGACGTAACCCACTCTACAATATAGTGATTCAACTCCAATGCGTATATAATACATAGATATATAATATAAATGTTTTTATTTTCATTTCAAATACAGTTACATAATCGGAAATATGCTACGACTTTCTGTGTTAACACAGTTTACTAAAAATGTTGTCGATATCTCGGATTCGTAGTGGGCTCATGCTTAACACGTGTGGGAAGAGAGGGTTTTGTACGACTACAAGGGCTGGGGTAATTTTCCATGACAAAACGATCCAAGTTACATATCTAGCGCTTGTAGCTTTCAAGCCAGTTAGAGCTATTTCACAAATAGCTACCAGTTTTCGAAAGCCAATGCAGGATGTAGGGTACTCGAACAGCAGTTAACAATTTTTTACCCCGTCCAAAATTGACCCAGGGGTCGATGTTGGCAATCGAAAAATGGCCCAACCTATCGAAAAGTCATATAATATATGCAGGGGTATACGAACTATTCTCACCTAATAGTGAGCATTCATTTGTCGGCAGATATGGAGCTAAAGCTGTTGATATATCAACACGGAAGGTGGTATAACTCCAACATAGTCTCGCGCTATATGGTGGTACACCTGTTTTCGTGGCTAACACCTCACTACCCATACTTGTTTAGCGTCAACATTACATTTACCCTAGACAAACCCATCTTGTCGATTACTAAACAACTGCAACGTATAATGTACATGCAAGAAGCGAGTAAAACTATATTTTTCTTCTTATCACATTTAGCTAAGAATGCTGCTTTAATTCATACTTTACCCAATCAAATCCTATTTAATTCCAGATTAGCCAAGGTATACAAGTACTGTGTTGTGTCTTATTCATCAAAAACTGAACGAGAGAAAACAAAACCCCTAGAAAGAAGAGAAAATGCGACAAAGAAAATGGTTTTCTTATAGCACTAGGCCATTGATTTATTATGCACCGTATTAGTCAACGAATATCATACGTAATCAGCTTTTCATATAAATTTGAATGATGATTATACGATCACATAGGGTTGAAATATCATAAATAAAAATATGGCCGATGTAGGTCACTAAACTATCCATAAGATTCACTGATCTTACATATATGTATAAGCATTGTCGACTTAATGAACATGTAGGTAAACAAATAGGCAATGAATAACGATCAAGACTGCAAACGAACATTTTATGTTGTCGGCACAAATATGTATGAAGTATAATATCATAATACAGGTAACACAATTTGAATCACACTCGTTCTCAAGATTCGCTCATTGCTGTCATGACACAGCAAGCAATTTATGAAGCTTTTAAGACCCTTGTCCACTACGCTGATTCTCATGCGATGTTGCGCCGCAGAGGGCCCTTTGTCCAGTATATTGCATGAGAATAGGCGAAGTGGGGAAGGGCCTTTATAGACACATTCCTAAAGCATTCATCTTATATAAAAGAAAACACAATTAACTAGACATTGGACATGAGATTTCATTAGTGTTAGCTGGGTATTTATCTGACCCGAACTATTGTATAAATTTGCCACTCCCTTCAACCAATTACTCTTTAGTGCTACATTAGGTCGTCGAACTATCCGCAGTGTCTGTTGGGGTGATACAAACACATTTGGTTTAACTCCAATGGTTGCCCAACGTGAAATAACATTAGAAAGTACACGTGTATGTTGATAATCGGGCCATGCAGGGGGCAGCACGCCGATGGAAGCTTGTTGGAGTTTTTTTAGGCGGAGATTTTGCCGGCGCAGTGAAACCCCCTCTCCCTTAAATAAAACCTTTGTATCTAGACTACTAGAATCAATGAAGACAAATTAAGAATTACCCCACTTACATTGTATATGCACCTTTGAAGACTATACAGGTCAATTACCTTCGCCACAGGAACAAATTAGAAATCTCCAGAAAATTCAAAAGCAACCCTATGAATATGCACAAAGATGACACAATCTCGTTGTATTCGACAACGTGATGTTCAGAATTGCAATAGACTCCTTCATTGTAGTGGGACACTCGAAATAGTTGGTGCCCCCACGGATCGAGGCACATAAGAAAAATCCTAATACATAAATGGGTCATCTGGATACATATCTTATAGAAAAAAATGAGGATACAATTCTCTTTATTTTTCATGTTGTATTTTCTTGATCAAATTGAAATCTTTACAAATGCGATGAATATAATGAGCATATTACTGTTATTTCGATTAATAACCGACATTTTTTAAGCAAGGGTCGGGGGGGGGGTCCACAACGTGCCCCAGCATTACGCCAACGGATTATGCACACATTGTGCCCCCTCCGCCCCCCCCCCCGCCCCCGCCCCTCCGCCCCCCCCCCCCAATGTCGCTCATTAATGCTTGTTATTATTGTATGTGATGAATAGATGAAGAATTAACATGAAAGCGATATTGAACGTCTCAGAAGTTATAAATACCAACATGATCAAGGGTCAGAATGTAGAGCTGTATTGCGTGAGACAGTGAAATGGGTCAGATTGTCAGAAAATGTACAATTCGCCTTCACCAATCCTCACAAATAACCGAAATTTAAGATAGAAATGAGGTTCAGAATACAGTAGCAACAAAATGAAACTGATATTTGGAATCAGCCTAATAATAAATATAATACATATACCCAATATTTATCATTGTCTGCCTAAGTTTGCAGAATATTATACATGTGCAGAGCTGCCAATTGTACATTTTTTGAAGATCTGACTCTTATACACCTTGGCCAAGCTCAATACAATGGGCGGGCTATGTAGACCCAAGAACTATTTGATAACATTTTCACCGCTATAAATAACTACTATATTGAGTTTAGGCAAAGAACATTTCTTTAACATTATTTCTTTTGTATATCAATATACTTTCTTGTATATATTATAAGTATTACCACTATTTCATTAGACTTTGTTTACATGTAGAGAGCTTTTCTTCTTTTGTTTTGTGTTCATACGCAGTCATAGGAATCATCTGCTTACTAGTTACCCTGCTGACACTACTTTTCTCGTGGGAACTATTTTCTGAAGCCACATTTCTTGCAGTGAGAATATGCCAAGCAAATGTAAAGTTAACAGGTGTACGCCTCAACAACTCACAGGGGTGAAAGAGTGTCTTGGTTGAAATGCTTTATTATAATAAAGACGTGACAAGGGGTGATAATTAACACTCAAATGTATGCGTCATATTGAATTCCCCTGTCCTTAATTAGTCAGGGTTACGAAAATTGTAATTAAATCATACATAGAAAAGGTTTTTGATATGGGCGACCATTAAGTTCAAGCAGGGAGGTATATAGTATAAATATCTCCCTGGTTCAAGGTAAAAGAAAATGGCATACTTATTTTAGTCGGATGCATCACATAGACAAATCATTCCATAGAACTATATCTGACACCACCTTTGTGTATAACCCAATCCTACATTTTTGAAGAATTTTAATTATTACTTTGATGAACAATATCCAAGAAGATGGATTTCACCTATTTATTTATTTAATGAAGCAACATGATGAAGCTGGGTGATACCAATATGACGTTGATATATTTAGAAAAACAACTCTTCATTTTAAAAGGTTGCCGAACGGTCCAACGTATGATAATCATTTCAGTTCATTTTGGCTCTTTGCCATCAATGTCGATTACCTTGGAATTAAAATTATATCAATGTAATTATACACCTGTTTCCTTACTGATTTCATTACAGTTATTTCTTGATTCAAGACCCCAAAAGAGAAATATTCAATAGCATTTCCAAGATGAAATATGAATTGGATTGCTACAAGCTCAAATGTTTACTTTCATAATCTATCAAATCATCTATTCATCAATCATCATCTATTAAAATTTACCACTTCGATCTCCCATAATGTGTCTTCAGATTAACTCATCAGTACAAGCTGTTTTTACAATTGAAACCGAGTATAGGCATAAGCATGGGGCCCGAAATGATTTATCGTAGTTATATAAAGATCCTGAAGGTGGTGTTGGAAGCGGTGGCTGTTGACAGACGTTGGCCTTGCGGAGATACTTTTAAAGCTCTCCTGGTGCAGAGACCTCTATGACTAGATACGAGCACTGTTTTCTAGGCAGGAATAAGCTTTTCCCTTATCTCTCCCATCTTGAATATTTTGAGGCGGCTTAAAAGATCGATGACACTTGTTTTCCTCGAGGCAATTAAGTCATACACATGCACTCATAAGTCTCAGACACACATGTCCACGTTTTCCCTCTTATATAGGCCTACTCACCCACTTATTTCCTCACTGCATGTGTACAATTGACATATATATGCAGTTTTATTCTTATTTTCCTCCACTCGCAAACTCCAGAGAAAAACACAAATCACTTTCATTCCTCAAGGTATATCCCAGTACATATATCCGACGGTCGTGTCTTCTAAAGAAGAACCTTATCTTGGTTCAGCTATAGAATATTCTGCCGTTGTTACCCTTCGCCGGCTGAGGTGAGCTGGTCCAATGCATTAAATTCCTCCGAGTTGCTCACTCCTACTCGCTATCTCATTCACTGTCTATGTGATAGTCGGGGCGAGCAACATTTGAGTTGACTGGTCTGCCCGGACTGCCTCCGTGCCGGGCAGGAGTCATTGGTTCCATCATCAACTCGTCCAAACTTGTGTTCTCCTCATCAACCACCACAGCCGATTTATACCGACCTCTCCTGGTAAAAGAAATATAGAAGATAATTGAGTGTTGTTGTGGAATTGTGTACACTAATTGCCAGTTACCTTCATATATATGGAAGGATTGAACTGAAAGAATTCTTTATTTGAGACCATACTCACAATGGGTTACAGGTTTCTGATAAACAATATAAGTTTTCCATGTCTTCCAACTTGTACCGATTTCTAACTAACTCAATAAAGGAAATTTAAGGCGATCAACGATTTATCAATTGTGATTGAATAATATTACAGTATATTATTTATATATTCTCTTATTTATTCAAACCACTAGGAATGTAGACTTTTATTCCTGGTCACCCACGAAGTTCTTACAATATCGGATATAAGTTAGTACACTGACTGGCCACTGGTGGGCAGCACTGGGTGGATCGTGCAGCTAAATGTGTACATGTATGTTATGCCTGTACATGTACATACATACACATAGTAGGGTACATGTAATATATAGCAATGTCATCCTCTTGTTAGGACACCTATTTAGGGGTTTACATTATTTAATCAGACTACAACACATAGTAGATTCGGATGAACAAGGTATGGTTGGGTGTTAATAGAACATACAATAATAGTTTCATTGGCATACACAGGGGGAGAGACGTTTAACCAGCTAGGGAGGTATACAGAGGAAGTGGACACAGGGTTGATGCGTGTCCACCAAATAGTTGGGACTTATCCCACTACTACTACTAGTGCCAACTATATTATATATGTGTATCACTAGTATGCTGTTGCTGGAAAAGGGCAATCAAAGCTACCTGGGTTACCTGGGCTAGTTGGTAGGCCTACCAGTGCCGACAAGAGCACCGCAGTGTCACCTGGCATGCAGTGGCTAGACCATATAGTGGACACGCGTCTGCTGCTTGAAGCAGTGTGCCGTAACTACTCCCTCTGTATATACCTCCTGGTTTAACCAAAACTGGATTTTTGAAAATGTAGGTCGAAAATGATTTTATCTTGAAATGTTGAATTGTGTATGACTCGCGAAGAATTAATTTTGTTACTAAATACTTGGACTTTTTGCGGACATGCATCGCACCATGGAAAATGTATTCCTGTTATTGGGATTGACCCAGCCGCCTGCTGCCCGTTTTGGATTTTCTCTCTCAATTTAATGTGTTACCTGTATTAGTTTCTAGCGAGATGTACCAAATGGAATAAAAAACATTTCAGCGACAAAAAACTTGTATTTCTAGTAGGAGTGAGGTAGACCAACAGTGATATGATCTTACAATATGGTGAGGCGATTTCTTCTCTTGGTTACATAATATCTAATTCTACCTACTATACGCAAAGAACTTCTTGTGAAGTCACTGGAATGGGTTATCAATGAATCTCAACAAGTCAGGCTTATTATGGGCAGTAATTCATTCACTTCCTACTGGTTTATCATCGGAAATAACTCATTTGATAAGAGAATCACAATCAGATCAAGGAGCAAGAATAAATAAAAATTGAACCAACGATGCTAGTCTCGTTGATTGAACCAAAGCCTTAAATTAATGATTGTGTTATGTATATGAGTGGTGCAGATTAGTATTTTACTTTTATAATAGATACCATTCGATTCCTTAAACCTCAAGGACGAATGTGTACAACCATCTCCAGAAAATCCCAACAATACCCGTGAGAGGCAGTTAGGATATTTTATTAGCTGACTACTCCGAGACCCAAGGTAGTTACTCTTAGTTTACATACAGCCACCATGCTGTGTGATGTGGGTAGATAAGAGGGTTGAAGACATTATCCACAACTTAATTTTAAAACACCCCGCCCGAGAATAAAAATAACTTTGGTTGGAACTTCTGCTGTTGCCTTTTGCTGCCGTCACTGGTTTGTGCTCTATCGTCGTATGGACTTAGAAGTTTGCGGTGAGGAGGGAAGAGCCTTATGGCATGTGATAGAGGACGAGCGATAGCGAGTTCTCTATCACATGTCCATAAGGCTATTCCCTCCTCACCACAACTTTCCAATTCCTTTAGGGGTTGACCACTGACTATCCGCTGGTAGGATTGTCCGTTAAAAGGGCAATTTAGGGACAAAACCGGACCGGAGACCCCTAAGGTTATATAGAGTGTTCCCATCTTCTAATTAGTATGCAACTTTCTTACACACCAGTTCTGAGATCTGAATTAGTATATGCGCATTCTATAACCAGGAGTTCTATATCTGTGAACTGATATAGAACTAGTGCTATATCGCAGGGACTTGGTTTATGATGTCATGTCTAAAGGAATAAAAAAGAGGGCACATATACTAATAAACTCATGGTACTTGTTCTACGTCGGGAAGGGAAATGTAGAACTTGTTTTCCGCCAGAGTGATACAACACGAAGCCAAAGGCTGAGTGTTGTATCACTCCACCTCCAAACTTGTTCTACATTTCCAGCCTGCTCCGAACTCGGTTCCATAAGTGATTAATATTAATTGCAAATCATCGTTATTATTATTAATATGGAATTCGTTATTCATTAGATAGATATTGACAAAGAGGGCATACAACTTTGACCAATGTTCAGGTCCTCGATCCAGTACATACCTGAATAAACATTATTGTACAATTTGAATCGGGAGAGTAAATTTATGTTGTCAAAAATAGCTTTGTATTTTATACTATAATTCCCTTTAAATGTACGCTATGGTTACCTTACATAAAGCTTTCAATAACTATCAGATGCCTTTTTCAGCTAAGTGATCATGTGACCGCATGTGTCATATATATATGCGACCGCTGGAGGCGGTATTTAGCTATACCCATCCACCTAGTGTCCACTTAAGGGCCTGGCCCACTAAGCCGATTCCCATGCGATTCTCAAAGAATTTAGTGGAAAAGAGTCCTCTGAGGTGCAAAATCGCTTGAGAATCGGCTTAGTGGACCAGACCCTTTCCTTAAACATTTTGCATTGTTTCGTATTTTCTTTAAACAAAATGGAATTTGCGCGCCTCTCTAATAAGTAATATATTGTATAATCATTTATAAATGCAATGTTTGCTGAAGTCCTAAGTCTCGTCTTTTAAATCGATGAATCAAAATAAAAAGAACCGATCTGACTTGTCTAACCGATCCATAGTTCCGATAGTGGCTCATACCTAAGGGACTTATCAAGATTAAGAAGTACCTAATTCTTCTTCAAATCTGTTCACAAACTTCACCACTCGGTTGGTTTATCGGAACAGGACTTAGGTTTCTCTCGTTGCTGATATGGTTAACTACAGATCAAGCAGACACGAAGAATTCGAAGAAAAAACGGAAAATCAATTCAAGATCTTGGTCCTGTGGGAAGAGATCCAGCTCTCTCCTTATCTCTGAGTCTATTCTTGGAAAAGGAAGACTTTTATAGGAGACGATTCACTTTTCACTTTTCCCAATGCACCATTTACACTCGATAGCGTTCGATTGATCGGTGGTTTGTAGACGTTTGTCTATACACGAGTGACTCAAATATCACAGTTTCTATCAAGATTTCTCCCGCAGGTAAAGCTCCCATGTGCATATCTTTTATATCGGTGCTCGCCGCACTAAAATAAATGAGGGTACAAGCGTTAACGATGGGCATAGTAGATCTTAGCTATACTTGTCAAACACATGCATATCAGTCTCATGTGTTTCTAAGATTATCGGGCTTTGAAGATGAATAACATACTCGTTTGTACACCTCTCATTGATATTACCGAATAATACCGAATAATATTTGCAGAGGGCAAAGAGTTGAGAAAAATGGTTTTGGGTTCATTTAGCTGGAAATGCAGCTTTAGAAAAAGACACCAAATAAAATCTGCACCAAATCCTCGAATATCATGAGAGAAATTGAACCCATGCGCAGATTTATCATGGTGTAAAGCAAAATAAAAATGGTCCAGCCATGGGTAATTAAGTCCATGTTCCTATGGGTACTGTTAAAGCCATCCTTTGTTAAGCTGATAAAGATTCCAAATCCACCCCACCCCTGTTGCTCTTATCTCGACAACCACCTTGTTTTTCTGGCATATAGTCACACGAGCCCTTGTTGTTACCGTCATACTGAGTCCCAAGGGAAATTTGACAGTAAAATAACACCCTTCATATTCACCTTAAGCTTCGGGTCTGGTTACCAATCAAAATAATTATTCTCTTTTTTTTATATACTGTAGAAAGCATGAGTGTTTGTTGGTAGTATACATAATTATATAAGCACTGTGGCAGTGAATATGATATGTAAGCCTACACATATTTTATGAAGCTTTAAATCATTCAACAAGGACTATTGACATGTTTGGTATTTATTGAATGCTCTCGCGGACCTGGGTTGCCCAAAGGGTGAACAGGGGTATAACCTCTGTTCTTTCATCATCAATCCAATAGATAAATATACAGGAAGGAGATGTTCCCTCTGGTGCAAAAACTGACAGTCGTGACCAAAAGGTCATGTTTCCCCTAGACGAGTTGTGGCCCTGTGCAAAAACGATTTTCGCCGAAAATAAAAACAAGCTTAGTTCCGCCACCCATAGCATAGGTCTGGAGATCCATAGTATCCCTGAACCCCACCTAACTCATTTTTCTCTCTTAATTCGATCTAATTGTTTCACCAATCGAAAGGGAATTGCATCGATAACTACGTGTTTGAGTTTAAAGAAATCCGAGCCCCAGTTGTGAAGATATTATTGAAATTAAAAAATAAAATGACTTGAAAATGAAACAAATGTAAAAAGGCTGTTTGCTCTGGGACTCAATCTCATAATGTCCAGACTGGAAGTCTAATGCTTTAACCACTTGGCTATAGGGGACTATAGTAGGGCACATGCAAGTAAACACTTACATTGATTCATCCCATTTTAGGTTTACTTTAATCCCCCATTCTACGGAGGATACAAACGAAAAAAACAATGGCCACATTGAGATGTACAGGTCTATGAGATCAATAAAAAACGTTACAACAACATTCTCCTCATGATGATTGAGGAGAATGGGGGAAATAAATAAGCTTTGAAGGTCCCTGTGTTTGCTGCAGGCGATTTAATAATTCAAATTAATCATACAAATATATCTTGCATCTGCAATCTATTTCTATAAGATGTGAATGCAGGACTTCTAGGTCTGCACGCTTCCTGGACGAAGCGCATGCACATAAATCTGTGCCCAGTGGACAGTCCTTTGGGGTTTTCACCCGGCTCAGACAGTACACAAACTTGAACAAATTGCATCAGAAGTGGTGCATAATACACTATAACAATTGAATTTGAGGACAAATATTATTTTAACTACAGCTCTTAAATATCCTAAAATGCAGCCCGAATCAATGCATTATCAACGGCCCCCTATCCATTGTAACTACAAGTTACGTTTACAATTAATTCAAAATGTAGCACTTTTAACATTATTATTTAATATAATTTTGTTATAACTTTGTCGAAGTTGTCCTGAATATAAAAAGACACACAAATATAAACTTATTATGCAATATAGACCTTATTGACTTATCCCTAAAGCACTACCACATTGTATTTAAGTTCATTCAACCAACAGTATTATATATGTATCACAATTGACACTGTTCATATCATTACATATTATTTTTATCTATGCATTCGTACGAGTAGCTTTGAAGACATCCTAAGAGTCCATTCCTAAGAAACTGACTTGTAATGCTACCTATCCTTATTGTAATAGGTATGTTCAGATGACTGGAGGGGTAGTGCCCTAAGGTTGGAGCCCATTCCTGATAAGATTGGCAGGAGCAATATCACAAGAACCGCCATATACCATCCCCCAAATAACCCATTACGTGACTGAATTAGTACTCAGGACCTAGAGTAAAGGTCAGGGGAGATATAGCTTCTGAACAGGGAAATATACTGTGAAGCAAAACTTAGCACTTTCCATTCGCAGCCAGTCAGTGCGCCTGGCCAGGGGTTATCTCCATAGGAGATGGATATTTAGCAAGGAGGTCAGTCCTATCCCTATAGGTAACTCAATACCTAGTTACAATGAAAGGATCGCATGAGCTCATGCTTTTTTCTGGCCTGCTGTTGTAATTATCATTGGGTATGTATGTGGATATGCCTAAGGAATATCATTAAGGTCCTAGTGTGTTGTTGGAAACAACATTAGGGTAGTAGTATATGGAAATGCTAAAAGGTCGCAGGAGTTAGCATGATATATGATATAATATATATAACAGGAAGAAGGATACTGATCCCATTTAGACTGGTAAATACAGCTCCATTTCCATTATCTTGCTTATATGGTATCACGCAATTTATATTAAGCAACCTTGGGGATATATGGCTAGACGTCTTTCCATTACATTTTACTTGGCTCATGAGGAGCATCTCACGGATAAAATTGAATCTCCCTAAGTGGTATAATATCCACTCCCAGTCGCAGATTTTATTACCTATTTGTATAAAGTTTTTAAGAGGCGAAGGAGAAAGGCCTGAGTATTCTGGTCTGTGAAGGAGAGTGTGCACCTGCTTATCTCGTTAGATACTCATAATGATATGCCATTAGAGCACATGGTGAATAACAAACTATATGTTCCACATCACTATTATGAGCATAGAATATTCCCTAGCTCAGTTGAATGTCTTTTAAGTAATTGGCATGTCAAAAATCATGCTTTGGATAATATGCCCACAGGACATTCTCCTTCATACGATATTAATCATAACCTTGCTCTAAAAGAATTTGGATATTTTGTCATACCCATCTGGGTGGGAGTGGAGCTGTGTATGTTCCGGGTTTGAAACCCGCTGTGACCAATAAACTTAACCCAGCCACTAGAGGCGAGAACAGCTGTAGGAGCTGGAATAGAAATAGCCTGCTAAAATAAAAATGTACTTTAAACCTTCGTTCAGGATGAGTACGTAAAATTATTACCAAAAGCAGAAATATGTATTCCTAGAAGGAATCTTATAGATTTATATCTATCACCACAGAGGGTAGTGTAGTAAAAAATAGAGACAAAAAACCACTTTTTTAATTGCGCATATCTGGCGTGGACCAAATGGTCTTTCGTATACAGCCATGTGATATGTTAAGTAGACTAATGTAAGCAAACATATTTCTATGTTTATTTTCTACTCCTCAAGTAAGTTCCGCTGGTCATTAGAACTGCATCCCACCATGTGATGAAGTTTCACTTGCATGCTTCAGCAATTACCAGAATTATGATTATGATATGTAGTAATTCGCCACAAATTCAAATTCGATTAATTGATCTTCATATAAAAACCGGTCTAACAGATGAAATGGACATTCGACACCACATTGTTTCCTAATGTGGACCTTATTAAATGTTGGATCCGAACCAATTAACTTCGCCAGGTTGTTTATCTTTTTCTTTCCCTTTCCTGCTTCTTTCCTGATCGGAGAACCTAACTTTGGCACCGATCCATTTCATTTCTTCTTTGGTTGTTCAACGCCGAGTTTCAGCACCACAAGCTTTAATATGATGGTCTCGCGTGTAAGAAAACAGCGGAAGTGAGACGTATCACGACGTGTTCCTTAAACCTATCCATCACTGCGCTCTGTCAAATAGTCCCCGCATTGCTAGCGGCCAAGGGAAGCCAGCTGATAGCTCGAGGGGCGGAACAAATTGAAAAATGGTGTTTGGAGTGCAGAGAAAACACTCAGTCGATAGGGTTTTTAAATCGGGTCGTAGGGGCACAGCCATTGGACGCCATGCTCATAAAAGGTTAGGTCAACATAGTGGATCGAATGGCCAGAGGAAGTTTCCAAATATGCTGTAATGCATTGTTAATATAGGGAAATGATTTCACGTTGATATTCAAGTGAACTATTCATACATCATGGTGCGAATATAGGAGTATATATGGATCTTGTCCAGAACTATTTACTTGTTGCGAGTAAAGGTAAAATGAAACGTAACGAAGAATATTTAAATTTAGCATCGGTCCGCTCTGAATTTGCGTCCGTATATACATGAAAAATGAGAAGAGAATGGAACTTTTAATTAACAAACCACCCAAGGCTTTTTTTCTCTTGATAGTATATCTTATTCGCCGCAGATACCTCATATCACCACAGCGAATTGTGCTAATGAAAAATGGATGTTACACTGACAGGCCCTGTCACCGTAATCTGCCCGTCTATATCCTTGATACAATTATATGTACCCGAATTATAGGACATGGCAATGTGTCATCTCGAATTGGCTGAGCATGCTCTGTGCTTAACAGCATAAATTCTATGGGAACCATAAACTGTGGGATTCAATAGACTGCTTTGCACGTATAATTACATGTTTCCATGTATACATAATTATGTACACACCTATGCATTAATAGACTTATAAAATACATAATCCATCCATCCATATATATGACATATAGTATACAGTACATACATTGTATGTACTGTATGCATGTACATATACATGTATATTATATAGGCATTGCTACATTTCATTGTATCTAGAGTTATACACAGATACACACAGTTATACACAGTGCATATGTCACTATAGTGAGTTACGTGTGGTAGTCATGTCAACAAATGCGTTTTTTACCTAGTTTAGCGCCAAATTTCAACTTTGTTACACAAAAGTCTTTTCTATCTATATTATTAAGCATATATAATAAATCAGTTAATTGACTCGTTGGTTTGAATCTCTAAGAACATCGCACCCGTTGCTGCGCAACTCGTGCATGCATAGATAAGGCAGGGCAGTTAATATAATATAATTTACAAATGCATTCTTAGCTAACGTTGATAAAAAAATAGAATCTTTAACCTTTTGTCCAGTCTTTCCATACTCATCTGAACGTTATCTGTGTAAAATTATAAAAGCTTTCGTCATAATAATCTAGGAATATATGGCCCCATAACTCTCCAGATTTTCTATTACCACGTATACCGAAATTCCATTAGCTGTTAGGATTCGTTTTATACTGTGGCATGTTAGACACCAACCATTTATTATACATGTTATACACTTATCAGCAAACATATCAGAACATGATATGAATTTTTCATACGGCTTAGGAACTACGAGTAAATTAATCATAGAAATATGAGGTGCATTATAAAAATATGTCAATATATTCAAAACAATATCGACACAATAATCGCCAACGTCACCTTTCCACATGAGATAATTTGGATTTGATAATGACGTACAGCATCCAAACATAGCTCTATTTTATCACAATAAGGCAGGAAACCTTGAATTAATTGCTTTCAATTAATAGCTCAATTGTAGAAACACAACACACAAAACTGTGACTGACTAAATGCAGTCCAATACCGTATAATGCAGTACCTTACTCAATTAACTGTCTCATAATTTGGATTTGATAGTGAATGACCTACAGCATACTTCAACATTATACGAATGAATGTTAGTTGTGTATTCACGGAAAAATAAATAAAAGATATTTTACTTCTGGGAATCCAGCTTTAAATGCCCCGACATAGAATCACTCATAGAAACTCACAAGTCACTGTGTCCATGAGTGGAGCACAATTCTCCTTGCCAATGTTTGGGTGGCTCCCATTTTATTATTGACACAAAAGTAATCAGATCTCATTACTTGTTCCGAGCTTTAAGCCAATAAGATAAATGCTTCATCACATTATTTACACTGCATTTCAGCCTAGGAAGATTGTCCTGTCGTTGAAGGCTTAATGGCAGCATAAAATACAAATGGACTCTGAACCAATGTTCATTTACAAACTTGGTCCGAACGAGAGGATTTTTTTAAGTCAGCAAATGAATCAAGATGAAACAAGTGATTCTTAAATATACCAAATCCAGTTAGCTCAATAGATTTATGATATGAGACTCATTAATGGCGACATCGCAACTATTTAAAATAAAGTCGTTTATTTCTGGGCTAAATTATGCCAAATTTTCTCAGGAAGATCTAAGTTGCAGACTCTTTATATCTATCACGGGAACAGTTGATGATCCGCAGGCGTTATCTCGCCGGTTAACAACAATCCGCTCATGAATATTTAAAATCTCAGGCGGGCCTATTAAAACTGCGAGATCGATCAAGACAAATACATTGACCATTTTGTCTTGCAGCTATTTAAGCATCAGTGTCCGCTTATATTCGCAGAGTAATCGGTTTTAATTCATCTTCAAGGGAAATAAGGAGATAAAACTTTGTACTCTATTCTCGAGTATTAATTTGAAAGATTCGTTGGACGAAAAAAACCTTTTAATGGAGCCTACAATGGATTAGATATGCACTCTAAGGGGAAGCGATACAAACAAAGCGTTCTTATCATAAAAAGAGGAACGAACAATTGTTAGGCAGTAAAATGTAAAGAGGAAAATGTAAAATTGGCCAATATAATAATAGCACACTTTAAACGTTACAAAATGTTTTGAAAATTCTTACAATCACCAAAACTCACAAAGTATCACGATACATATCAGCATAGGAAGCGTTTATAAATATGTACAAAATTATGGACAAAGTCATCCAAGAATAACATTAATAGCAAATTAGAGGCTATAATCATTTTTCTTAAAATATAGAAAACATTTCTAATTCGAGGGTGCAAAAGCTGCCGTTAGTATGTGTAGATGTGGATGGAAGAAAATAGAAGATCACATTAAAACTACCTCTTGGACCAAACAATATTGATATTAGGTGCACAAGGACAATAATTGAAATCAGTTACTGGATCAAAAAATGAACCAATTGGTTCCACTAACTTTTTTTTGTAAAAGCCTTACCTTTCTGTCACTTTAAAAGCTCTGATAAAAGAAAGTCAACGAAAGATTAACTACTTGAGCTATTGGAACAGTGAGGGATGTACGTAAGACATCGATAATAATTGTATTTTAATATGCCTCCTCTACTCTATCGCAAGGAGCAAGTGATTGCTTGCGATCATGCATCCAGGCTAGGCCTTGCGACCTAGTTGAGGTGCCTATATACACAGCTTCTGGCTTAGCACTTGCTTGCGACCAATGATTCGATCCCAAGAATATAAAAATGATTAGATATTCCTGTGATTAAATCGCAACTCGCAAGCAATCGCCTGTTCCTTGCGACCTATAGTGAAGGATATAACAATAGTGGGTTGAGGTATGTATTGACTGGCTCCAGCCAGGATATATTGACCCCCCCCCCACGCCCATCTCACCCCGACCCCCACCCCCTTTTCCTAGTTTATGCCTACAACCAACAGATAAATGTCACTCACAAAACGGTTCTATAAAAAAAAAAGAACTGAAACATACTCCATTTGCAATTTGAAAACATTGAAAGTTCTACTCACAATTTGAAGGTGAAACAATTATCGCGGACTGAAATTTTGCTTTCTGACATTATACTGAAAACCATTCAACCATATGAAAGTTAATTAATGAATGTTGGTGGATTAATATCAATCTCGTTCCAAATCCATGGGTGGTCTACCATCCATTCATCTTCTAAGCCCTTTTCGCGAAAGGAAATTGCCAATGCCTCCAATGATAAGCATAATTTTAACCAATTTTGTTTGCACGAAATGGAATACTTCCCCGTTTGAGCTGAAAGGGATGACTGATCAGAGACTTCGGGCATTAAACAACTCCAGACATTTCATTTCTTAACCCTCCCGTCGATTGACAAGCAGACATTTTTCTCCCGAAAAATTCAAATATTGCACCTTTTTGCTTCTCCTTTGATTCCGATTGCCCTCCATCAGGCACCAATTATTTTGAGGAGAATTTCTAAACACATCAATCACTGCACACACGATAGGAATTTAAGACAATTTGGCAATAAATAGTTTAATGTCAATAACATGAGATTTAACTCCTGTTTACCAATATGGCGCATCATTCTAACCCCGAGAGCGATTATCTCCAGGCGCCTTTGGGATGAAGTGATTAAAGAACATCTCCAAAACATGAAGTTGATGAAATCAAACGCGATCTCCAATCATTCTTGAATAATCATGAGTTGTTTAAGGAGAAATCTGATTTTGGTTTGAAGGCAGTTCCATTTTGGGGCTCAGCCAAATACGGACCACAATGTATAAAATATTGAAGGCTTATTATATTTTACTTCGCGATTATATTTCAGATACAATCAATTCAATCTCATTTCATTTCGGAGATTCAAGAGAGGGAAGCAAACTATAACTTTGAATGAGTTCTGAACACTTAGGACTCACGCAAAACTGAGTTTCAAACCTCTCCAAAGAGGATTGGGTGACTTGATAAATTGATAAATCTGCTGATATTAAAACCGTCTGGATCCATACAGATCGTAGCCAGTCATTTCATTCATCATAGTATTGATTCATGAGTTGAATTCATCCATCCAAATCAAAAAGGAAACAGGAAAATAAGGATTTTGCTTTTTTTACCTTGGCATCCAGAAACGTCGTTTCGGAGGTCGTGGTACAAGGTCATCTGTGTCGTCAAGGCCATCATCATCTGCGCAGTGGGGTGCGCAGTAGCACTGGTCACCGAACATGATACACCACGCTATGGCCATGAGCAGAAAGAGGACCGATCCTATCACTGTCCATAACACCACTGCCCACCACGGCAGGGCCGTACCTAGCAAGTAGAAAACCCTCCATGTATTATTTAATAATTTATGAATATCCTATAGAATTGTGCATGAGTGAAGTCCAAGGACACATGTGAAGCGCCTGTGTCACAGTATGAGAGACTTAACATATTTTGAGACGGTGGCGGTCTCTATTTTTGGTTTGGAATTTCGGATCATCTGGGTTTGAGCCATTCACTCCTTTAACAAACCTCTAACAAACTATTGAAATATATTATATACATGATATACTTAAGATAGTATCGTTACAATTTAATGTTGATTGGTGTTAAACACTGTATATAGGAGCTCGCCTCACCACAGTTTTAAAGTCTTTAATGTAAATATTGTATCTCTAGGAGTTAGCAACAAGAGTAGGCCTACTTCAATCAAGACTAGAGCTTTTAAATACTTTAGAGGTGATTAGGCGTATGTTGGACAGGGAAACTGATCTTTATTTCTCTGAGACCTGATTATAAAATGAATATATGAATCGGGAAATTTCAAGAGACATAAACTACCCCTCGCCTGTTCAAAAATGATCTGATACATTATTGAATCCAGCCAAGATGAGACAGATCTTATTGCTATGGTGATAAAAGCTGGAAATAGAAGGTGTTAGTGTTGCTTATCAAAGAATGAATATCCTGTAATGTCAATATATATGTGTTACATATCAAAAAGGAAAAGAAAGACCACAGTTTCACAGAGAAAAACTTAAAATCAACATGTTCACTTGATAGAATAAAGACAGATATCATCATGTAATCAAGATGATATATATGAAACGCAGGACATTTCCACTAACATAATGAGTATACATAGTAACATGGGGAATAAACATCCAGGCCTCCAACTGTATAGATATTAATCATTTCCAGAGATGACGGTTACCCACAGGAACAGCATATCCTCACTTAAAGGTGGGCAAGGTTCGCCCGGGGTTGATTAGAAGGAGAGATTTGAGGCGGACAGGGTGCAGACTATTTAGTCCGGGGTTGATCGAGTGTGTCTGGTCTGTTTGCTAATATATTGCCGCTGGACTTTTTTTCTATTCTTGTGATGGAAAGATATGATGGATTTTTGTTCCCTACGGTAGCTTTGAGGGTCAGTTTCGGCACATTTATATATGTATAATATACTTTAGACTAAATGGAAGTGGGATTTCTTCTTTAAAAAGTGATTGGAATTACCATGGGTAATACAGACCAGTGAAGTTTTAAAAAGTTAACTTTAACATGAATGAGGAAAGACGTCTAAGCTCTGAGACCTTAAAACATTCAAGAGTTAATTTAACCGTTTCAATTGGTTTTAGCTGAAGTAAGAGAATGCTAATTACATTTTGTGTGATCAGGGTATAAACTATTATTGTTATTAATCTTATAAATATCAGAAGTAGCAGCATCTCTGAAGCTACCGTACCAAGTGTAATATAATGAAAGACTATATCATGGATTACCTCCCTGAGAACGACAGATAAATTATGTGAAAATCGCTTAGAACGGTTATCATTTTCGAAGCAGCTGATCGATACCTCTGCATCCTTGGGTACCTCAGAAACGGCGACTTGGAGAGGAAAAAGTGGTTTTGCACCACAAAAAATAGTCCAAAACAGAAACTAAATATGAGTTGGGACACCACCTGCCAAAAGCTTATCCCGCAAGACTTACAGTTTGCGTGGGGATTGTGTTCAGTCCTCGTGGTCGGAGAATCCAATTACTTTTGGACACTTTCCAGGAGGTTTTTACTTTTAAAAACAGGTTTCAACTGTTTCACTGAAGAAAGATGGCGTGTTTCATGTTCCCTTTCCAGGTTCTGAGAATATGTGTGTGGAATTCATCCTTCCAGATTGAATTATGTTGGTGGGAGATCTATTGCAAGGCAGATCATAGTAGTGTTATTTCTGAGTTCTAGGAATCATATATCATACTTTCGTCTCACAATGTCATTATCAAATGATTGTTCTCCTTTTCAAAAAGGAGCTATTATGAAAAGGATTATTCGACACAAAGCAGCCTGAAAGAAAACCCCTGATTAAAAGACGGCAATCGGCAGACGGCTCGAGTTTCTGGTGATTGAAGTTGATGAATATATTGTCAACAGATCTATGCATTTGTTATTCAAAATAAAAACCTCTCTTTCTCACTGCACAAACACATATCATATTACATATTACAGCGCAGGTTTCTGGTGATTGAAGTTAATAAAAAAAACGTTTGAGGTATTAGGACACGTGGATAATATTAAAATGAAACCCTCACTTTCTCGCTGCACAAACACATATCATGTCATATATTTATTGTGTTCATTTTAAATAGATATAAGAAGTTTGTAAAGAAAATTAAATCTATGAAGAAATACATCGAAACCACGGAATTCCCGATCAGCAGCCAGAATTCGAAAGCCAAGTTGAACTCTGCTGTCCCTATTGGTTACCATGACATCTAGATCCATGATGCCCTTGAGCCTAATCTTCTGTAATTGGCAGGATGGGGAACTGGGGACCGAGAGCTTGGTTGTTAGAGGGAAATCTCCAGAGAACTATGGGACATTAGAACAACAATCTAGTTAGGAATACAGGGAACACAACTTTGGAGAGTCTACCGCAGAAAGCCTAGGGTAAATTGTTCAAATGCCCCTGATGATATGTTGTGGGAGCTACCTTTTGTATTTTGATCATGGCACATCCTTTGGTATCGTTTAGAAAAGCATAAATCGTATATCTATATGGCCCGCATTAAGATATACATACAGAACTTCATTGTTGGTTTACAACAATACCAAATATCACGCACATTTCTGATCTACTCTAGACACGTTGCAATCCATAAAATTGTACTTTTGAGGCCAGGGAGTTTCTTAAACAGAGCTGATATTTATAACAGTATTCTATAGAAATTGAATGATTTTTAATTTAATTTAAGGTGATACCAGTTATATTCCCAGATAGAAATATTTAGTAATTTTGAAACTGGATACTGTGATTGTTAAATAATAAGATGTATGTTGACAATTTTGAAAAAAAAAAAAAAAAATATGGAGGGAGACATCAACATTGCAATAGAAGTGTCAAAAGGCCCGACGGCAGGATTTGTTGAATAAAACCTTTAAAACAAAGAAAGAACAATTAATAAAAGAGACGTTGGGGATCCACTGAAACTGATACCAGTTATATCTGTGGCCAGAGGGCCGCCCTGTATATTGTATTATTAATATAGACCACTATTTTAAATAATGGCATAGGATGAAAACAACCCACTTGGAGATATGTAGATCCCAGTTTAAAAAAACCATTACAAAAGAAATTGAGGTACCTTATTCGATACATGCTAACTGTAATAAATAAGGTATAAATATGACAGTATGCACAATATGTTAAATGGAAGACTGAAGGCCGTAGTCCACTAAGCCGATTCTCATGCGATTTTGCGCCGCAGAGGAATCTTTTCCACTAAATTCTGTGAGAATCGCATGAGAATCCGCTTAGTGGACAAGGCCCTTATGACTGAATTGAACACCAGATCTATGGCCCCTGGACATGACTTCCCAAATTCGAATTGATCAAACAAAGCATGGAAATTATAACAGCTTGCTTTGAGCTTTAATGTTATAATGTGGTCACCCATGAAGACCATTATATAACAGATAGGTTGTATCATTTCCTATATATTGCCAATGTAATGGTACTGTTTGAATGAAAATAAAAAATGTATTATACTCTTCTCGGCTAGAAAGAGTTGAAATGGCTTTCAAGTAATTGTCACCTGAAAATAGCATTCAGCTGTATTTTCTATAGCCAACTGTGACAGGAAAATAAAGCATTATTTCTAAAACATAAACAGTGTATTAAGCATTAGACTCCAAAATAAGAAAACTTCTTGATTCAGGAATCTTGAGGAAAGACATTAGTCAAAATGTCTCTATTGTATCGATGTAATGCTTTTACACTGAATAAAACTTTATCTAGCAATCAATAAAAGTCGTCTTTTTAAAAAATAACTTTAATGAAAGAAGAACAGATAAGATAGTCAAATCTAGCAATGAGCTAAAATAATGAAAGTTCCTTGACAAGATATTTGTAAAGAATAAGGTGCAAACCTATGTCTAAGACAGGTGTCTCATATTCACATGTATGTTATCTTCCAAATACAAATTTGGACGAAATAGATCTAGAAATAAACATCTCTTAGGACTTTCGAAAGGAGTTGGAAGTTGAAATTTAATTCATAAAATAAAACAAGCAATCTAATTGATTATAATATTATATCAATGCAAATAATGATCTCGATATGAAAAGGTAGTAAGATTCTCACGGAAAATAGATGCTGGAAATATTTCGATATCTGTAGATACACTCATAGAAATGTTAAGGATGTACAGTTACCGATCAAAATGGTTCATGCTTTGAGATTAGTTCACCACATCTATGCTTATAGTAATGTACAATTTCATCAATTTAAAAATCAATTTGTTAGGAAATCCTTTATAGTATAAAGCACATAACACATAGAGAACTTATTTACAAAGTATTTTTAGTCTTACCTCCGACCCCCATCTTCGCTTTTGCATGGAGGAAAACCAACTAAATAAATTTATATACATACAGATCTATACTTTTACAAACGAGAGTCAAGATGCGTTCATGTCTCAAATACATTATTTATGTCCGTCATTTAATCCTCTCAGACTTTGGTGAATGCACTTTTGAAGCACATAGTTTTCACACTGCATCACCCAAGTAAAGCCCTGTATCCACTGTGCCGATTATCTCGAAGGACGGCAGTCGGGTGGGAGTCAGGCCAGTGTGTAGACTACACTTAACTGAAGGAGACAGCCGACTGGCATCAGTCGAGATCCTCCAGTCAAGATTGGATGAATCCAATCGTCGGCCGTTTTCCCATCCGACAATTAAATCAGAAGCGAAAACGGCTTAAGGGTGTGTCCCACCGACCGGTTTTATCCTTGCGCCCAGCTCATTTTAAGATTATATTTTGGAAAAACAAATAGATGGAAAACCAGATAATACACATCAGCCAGATAACTGCTATGAGCAGCCCCTTTAATCCCAATCGTCCAAATTCTATCATGTTTTCCCCTCGAAATATTATCAAAAAGCGATCAGAGCATAGTATAAATCCGATTGGTAGAACATACCCTTAAGTGGGCACCAGGGCTAATGCTAAGTAATAAATGAGAAAATTGAAGAGGCCGTAATTAATGTCACACCAGGCTATGTTTGGAGTTAAGTAACCCCTGTCGTACAAGCAAGGCAAATTAACCACGTGCTATCTTAGCCATCAGTATAACGGTGATTTGTGACAAGAAAACTCACTTCTGGAAAGCTATCACGCAGTAAAGCACCACCCGGAAAAAATACCACCCGGAAAAATTACCAGCCAGGTAAACTACCAACCAGGTAAATTGCCAGGAGAAATATTACCATTCTTCCTGAATATTATTGATATGATATAAAACAACTTTTACTGTCCAAATGACGAGCCAGCGGGCTTCTTCATAAGAGGTTGTCAAGCCCTTCTGTTTAATTGTTATTTATTTATATTTGATTAAATAGGTGATCAAAAACATATAACTATTTCGAACGAATGCTGACTCATGTCTCACGTTAAATATCACAGATGACAGGAAAGATACAATAGATATGTAGATAACATTGCCTGGGTCATATTATCATAATATTATAGTTTACATGATCGATGACAATCGTATCAAGTAGGGTTTTTATTATCCCAGTTACGTGTACAAAACAATATTATTATCTTTCGTTAAATCCTCGCTATAATCAATAATTTGGTTGGATTGAATGGCATGGCCAGAAAGGCTTATTTATAGATCAGATGTACACTGCTCAGGTATCGTTAACAACACAATAAAGAGTATCTTATCTTATCTTAATACCTTGGTGGTGGTTTTCCTTGGTGGTAGTTTACTCTGGTTGTAGTTATTTGCTTGCCAGTGTTCAATTAACCCAGGTTATATGTATCATTATTCCATGAGTAAGCTCTGAGAGGACGATATATCTTCTGAAGTCTGAAAGTTTATTAATTGATTCTGAAAGTATGGTGCTGGAAATTTCAAATGTAAATTAAAATTAGCGTTTTTCCTAATTCAAAATGGCCGCCATAAGGATAATTCGTAGGAATATAGATGGAATTGGCGGTAAAGTGGTTGATATATCAGTCAAAAAAGGCTAACATTTTAATTCTTTTCATGAAATAAAAGCAAGAGTACCACATGTGAATAATCTGGTTGGATATATATGCTCCTCATAGGATATCAGCAAGTATATATATATCAAACCTCATACTCCACCCTATGTTAATCTTACGACATTATCATTCAGCTTGTCTGACTGCAAATGAATGCTTATTTAAACCTGTACTTACTTCGGCATCCTGACCAGTTGAGTCCATGTTGTGCGCAATCAGCTAGATCCCATCCTGATTTGAATAAAAGGAAGGTGGATTTCCATTTGTAGTTTTAGTGTGTAAATAATTTATGAAACACTTCCATTTGGTTTGAGAAAAGCTGCGGGAAGTTAATCTCTAACCTCAGACACCCTGAGCACCTTACCACCAGAATCGGGCCAAAAAATTTGATCGTGGTGACAGGCATGATGACAATGATTGTGCTAATACCTTGGTGTCACGGTATCGACTAATAGTGATCATTATGATACCCCAATACTGCTATATTTGGGTATCATAATCAAGTAATGTGAAGAATTAACCACATGGTGTATATTTGGGAAGGGTTCTACAGGAATGTCTTTAAAGTCATTGCCCAAATGTGATAGTTGGTAATCTCTGCGATTTCCAGTCTTAACCCCAAGGAAAAAGGCTTGACATCTCAGCCTTTTTATTGGATATTTGTTATTAGATGGTGTTAATAGGTATCTACTTTTATTTCAAAATCTTTACCATATAATCGATGGATCATTCTCCCCCAATGGCAATTGTTGCATAATATGAGTTGCGCCGTTGAATTAACAGGAAGAGAACAATATTTAACGGCGATTATCAAACAGGATTAGTCTTTTGTGCATTGCTTTTAAACTCCATAAGATTTATAAAATGTTCTTCATACAGACGTACGTCTTCTAAGGTCCACTCTTATGAAAAAGAAATACAAGGCTACGAGACTGTTCTCGAAAGATAATAATTCAGGAAGTTGCACTACTTTGCCATGTGAGGTCCCTCAGGGGAAAGATGTGAGCAGTCGACGACAAGAGGAAGGCCTTGGAGTGGCTCTTACTGAAAGCCCGACTGTCCAATAGGTTAGTTTATTGGGGGAAATTACTCCACTGGACCTTAGGATTGCTTCAGTTGTCTAGGATAAGAGATCAGTCTTAAGCCTGACGGTGCTTATGTTGGTGTCCTCTTGAAGACAGGCCACCCCATGATGTGTAGGGTGGCTTTGCACAAAACAAATCCAACTGCGACGGTGGGGTTAGCATGTTCAATCTGACGCTTCCATTCCAATTCTCCGCCACCGTGAGAAAATGCGAGAAATGCCACCACAGTGTCAGTTAAAGTCTCATCTGTATTAATGAGCAGGAGACATGGCCCAGTGTTTTATGTGGCCTCACAGTCAAAGGAACTGTGAGAAGTCACTAACATAAGTTAAAGTTTGTCCGTGTTTGATTGCTTCCATTTGTCGTCTGCCCTGAATAACTAAATAAAAGCTGCTCCGTTGGTCTACAACACCTGAGAGACATGAATCACTGCAACTTCATTGCAAAAGCTTTGCTTTATTATGCAACACTCGAGAATTGGTTAAAAGCTGTTACAGTTGGAAGCCATTTTGTTGTCAGCAATTTTTAGACAACACTTCACAGCCAGAATCAATATTTTCCAATAAATAGTCCAGCGACAGGAGATTGCTAATACTCTCCTATATTTGCAGTAGAGAGTTAATTATGAGAGAATCGCCCACTAGAAAACCTTTTAATACCCTGTTGTTAATCAGTACTTCATGACCATCACTAAGATGGTGTTTTGCCTATTAACAGCAGAGGAGGAATGAAAAAGGCCCCATTATATTGATCGCGTTATTCGATTATAATCGGAATACCGGGGACCAGTAATCAACTATAGATATCAAATCACACTCCAATACACTTTGTTTAGGCTGCAGAATATATAGTTATATCGATAAAACCACTGCTGGATAGTTTAGGTGTTTTTCATTCATGCATTCATTCAATCAGTCTGGCTAACTAGAACTGCAGCCGATTCAAATCCTCCTACCCACTGACAACTTGAGATCATTTATCACCAGCCCGGTAGTGTAATCACAGTAATTTCCCCTTGTTTTCCGTGCTGGAATTAAACCAGCCAATGCTCGATGTTTTTTTCAGTGTAAAGCTATCCTTGCTTGTCATGTGAGTTGGGGAGAATGAATTTGTCTGGGCGGTCGAATGAGAAGACCGTGGGAATCAATTATATTTACTGGTAATTAAGGTGGTGGTGTAAGGAAAGTGATTCAGCTATTAGCTCGTATTGTTGAAGGGGGCTCTTGAGTGCTGGAGGGTCAGGGTGACAGACAATGTACAATTCGCCTTCACCAATTCTATCATATAACCGAAATTTAAGAATTAAGACAAAAATTAGGTTCAGAACACAGTTCAATATCACCGAACAGATTCTTTGAATCAACCCAATACCAATTACCCAAATATACTCCGATATACCTGGTATTTATTAATTCTTAGCCTAATTTAATCAGAATTTCGAAAATGTGTAAACCTGCTGATTGTAACATTTTGACGTTCTGACCCTGTAGTGGAGTTGCTCGGCTATGGAGGGGTGTAAGAGAAGGAGTTCTCATTAGCTCATAGTACAGTCGGTGCCAAGTAATTTGTTTATAGCATTAAGACAAGAGAGAAGGCAAGAAGGCAAAGGTTTCTGTAGCTCCCCTTGGATTGCGATGTCGTAAAAGGCTCTGAACAGTTTGGATTAACGCAAAAGGTTACCAAGTAGAACGAGTTCACCGATAAATCGTTCTTTTATTGTCACAAGGTCCTGTCGAATTGGGAAGGTGTTTGCTAGAAGAAATTCTGACTGCACTTAGAATGTTTGTTCTGAATTGCCGGAAAGGCCGGTAGAGAACCTTTATATTTGTCCGAGCAATCTATGTTCTTGATGAGAGCTATTAAAGGGATGATTCATTAAAAAGTAGGATTCCTTGAAGAGAATTAAGCTATTAAAGGCAGCAAATCGATGAATTGATATTGTTATGATTAGCTTTGTCAACCGACGAGATAAGCAAGAAGTTAAAACTGAATATAAATATATGTATGATATAAATCACCCCACTGTTTAACTACATTGTACTCATCATGTCTGTCTTTAACAGTTGCGACATCTATCGCAATAGAAAACAGAAGAAATGTCACTTATTTGTCATACATGTCCTGTTTGCTGCATTATGAGTCTACGAAAATCTAACCCACACATTATGTTTACTCATCCCTATTAGAGATTTATGTTGAAGGTTATGTAAATCTGACACGAACCCGTGGACCTTTGTATCAATAATACATTATTCAGTCGAAGAGCTACGAGATTAGTGGATGGCCCTCCAAATGGAAACACATTCCTGGGTGTATACCCAGTCCCATAGGACGTCAATGTAAATCGGGGAAAGCTAGGATTGCGAAGAGAAATCAAACTAACAGCTCTTCAGCACCCAACAGCTGGAATCCCTCGCACCCAAGGCCCTTGATCCCTCTCTTTTGTCACAGTGCTGTTAATCAGAATGAGTAATTTGCGAAGGCAGGTTGGAACAAACCCTAGTTCAATTACACCAGTCATTGATCATGGGATTCTCTGTTTGTGAGAACTAGGACTTGTTAGAAGATGCAAATTCCTTCGGAAATTAAAAGTGCTTCAATGGAAATATTTTTGTGGTTGGTATTTCATTTCCAGCGCCTTTAGCATATAATCAATGAAGGCAAGAGATCACAGAAGACCGTTAAGGCAACGTGCGTATAAGTACTATACTGTATCCATGTATATGCATGTGGTGTTATTTGTGCCTACAGAGCATCAGGTAAAGGGCACTGTGGAATGATCTTAAGGAACTAAAGCCAGAGAATGTTTGGAATGTGCAAAATAATCTAACAAATTGGTACTGCCTACTGACTATCCTACCTCCATTTCTAGGTGGCTGAGTGCCCGATGGGTTCAGAGATTATTTCCTTCTACTGTTCCAAAGATGTTTGATCATTGAAAAGGTAATCTCCGAGGACAAATATTCATACAAAGCATCGGTAGAAAGGTCTAAGAAGAATGACCTAACCGATGCTGGTGAAGCCTTAAATGAGTTGCCACAGAGGAAGAAGTGTGATGTTCCAGCTGATGAAATTTCCTCTATTATATATGCATTATATCGAAATAGAAACATCGTAAAGTAAAGCCATAATGTTGATATGCCTCCCTGTTTGAATCTGGATTCTTATATGATATTTCATTAAAGATCAATATAACTACTTACTTATAACTACTTTACAGATATATTGAAAAAAATGCCGTTATCTGCACTATCCTGCTCGCAATGTCAGATGTGAGGTGATATATACACACTCAAACATTCCGAATTGAAATGAAAAGTGTTGGTATAGGATCCAATGAATATCTAAGACTCGTGCATCACATTTACCTAGATAAGAACAACTTTGAGTGATATGTTCGGTTCCTAGAGTTTCTGTTCATATTTTGAAGTCGATTTCTTGCAAATTAAAAAAAGCCTATGTGAGCGATAATCAGGGTTCATACCACATCGGTTGCACTCAACTACTTTCAATTAACTACGAGTTGTTTTATCAATTGGAATCACACAATATATGCGATAAAACATCTTCCTATCCGATGTTGCATAGAATTATATCTTGCCAACATGCATTGTTATAACCAAATCATATGCTATGGGCAGATTTTACTAGTCCGAACGGATCCATTAGGATAATGACTAAATACTGAACTGAGCATGCAGTATTCACAGCTGTCTGTCTGCTATTGCAAACATTGTACGCCAACTGTAGCACTCGCCAAGGCCATTTACATGACTCACCTCTAGTGAAACCCTATGTATCTTCCATATTCTGTTTACTCAGTCCTCAGGTCTGTCTGTTTCCAGTCCACCCCAAGCAATTGCTTTTGAGGAGGCCTTTTTACAGCATTGATTGTCGGCAAACCTGGTATTTGCCATTGCATTGCAAATCAATGTTCTATTCAAAGGCTCTTCCAGCAGGGAGCCATGTTGGTGTTCTCTCTATCACACCTCTTTATATATTGATGTCACCAGATATGTGAATGTGAAGCAGGCACTACAACTAACGTAACCTATTTGTTGCATCGATTATTTACGCTTGTATTTATATAAATCTCTGGTTCAGCTGACCGAAGGAAAATAGTAAAATTTAATCAGATGAATGGATGAATAGACCGGATTCATGAATATAGATCCATCCTGCTGTTCCAATAATAGTTTGATTATATTCGCTTAACATTGAACTCAGTGTTCATACAATGCGAGAAACTGACTTTATTTGCTTTACTAAATGTACTTTGGAAATGATCATCATTCACATAATCACATTGCAGTGCAGTTGAGAATACTTCTCTTCCTTTTAGTAACCGCTTTCTACCCGACTAAAGTATCATACTTTCAGACTGATCGATCAAAGCTTGTTCAGCCCTAATCCATTATACTTAAACATATTATAACATATGATTTCATAGATGACAGTAATCTCATTATTTCGAAAGCTTTGGAGATGGAATAAGTGTGACAAAAATATACAGAGGTAGTGAAGGGGTAATGTAACCACGGATATCGGTGCAGGGTTTCCACTGTCTCGGCAGAATGGAAATGAACGATCTGCTTTTTATTCCTCATCCAATCTGGTCGGTTTGCAGAGCTCAAGCTTTAACAAATACTTTGGGAAATCCGATCGCTTGTAAATATTGGATGGAACCCCGAGGCAACAAAAGAATACCCTTTGAGGTTGGCAATAATCTCTTTAAATATTCATGTTGCCTGGTATTGAGATTGGAGCGAACCAACGATATGCATTAATACCTCTGTGTGTGCAAAATCAAAACAATTGTGGGCTATTTAATTGCAGGGGCTTTTTCCGTGCATGGTTTTATTCAGTCTGGTATGACAATGATATAATGATCATAACTCATGAATCACAACCAGTACATTTATACCTGTTCATTCTATATTCTCAGGGCATTAACAAACTTGTTTCAGACCAATAGACGGATAAAGGGCTAGAGGCTTCCCAGGTCTGGGATGAGGAGTATGATATGTGATAAGGTGATAGATACTCGTGCGCCATGCCTGTCGCTCTCTGATGTGATTTCCTTGTACCTGCTTGTAGCTCTGTGTACCTTAGAGAACAGACAACTCTTTGAAAGCTATGTTTTAGAGAGAGTCTGGTGGGATGGCATGCTGGGATAGAAAAGGAACGCGCGCTGGGAAAATGTGGTCGGATATGGAGAGGTCACAGAGAGGCAGAGACAAAAATCCATTCCAAAATGAAACACATCACAGACAGTGGTATATGAAAGGGAGGATGAACGATGGCCGTAATTATTTGTATTGCCATTCTCCGTTAAGGGCTGTCTTTCATTGCTGATAAATTATTAGCATGCATAACCTATCTTCCTCTTCCTTACTTCAGTCCATCTGTATTCCATCGACCGTTGTTCTTTTGCATTTAGAATCACTCACTGGGGGATTGGATAGTTGACTGACAGTCGTCCTTAGTGGCCCATATCTTCAAATACTTAATTCCTCTCCCAAACTACCATCACTTTTGGATTGATAATGCACATTCTATCATTCCCCGGTGTATGATTTAGGTTAGAGAAATCGGTAGAGAATATCGGTACCATATCAATGGCATATCAATTCCACATCCCCGCCTCACAACATTATATATACCATATTTATGTATACTCTTACACTCATTAGCATAAGTATTAAAAGTACTAGCGGTAGCATTGTTAAATAGCTAGACACAGCAGTGGCCAGAAAACCATGGCAATTTGTATCTGAATTAAACCCGTGAGCCTATGTCACAATTATGTTTCACTGTATTGTTTGACTTGCTGTATAAACATCCTAAAAGAAAAAGTTATTCGCATAATGTGTATGTTATATAAGATGTATAACTTTATTCCTTTTTCCGATATAATGTAACTGTATTCACGGAAATAAAAATAGTACATACACACATACACATGTGTGAAAATCAATTGAAGTATGAATCGTTAGAACGAGGGGTATGCTTTTAGGGTTGCTATGTAGATTTCGGTTATACGGGATCTACCCATGAATAAGATATTCCTTAGAGTTAGATTGGGGAAAGCAATTTGCACAAACCCTTGCGGCTCGGGTACTATTTTATAGAATTAGTTGTGGACTAGGGCTATATAAAAGCCGAAGGTTGCTCCCTACCCTGTATGTCCTTCTACATGACATATATATGGGTTGCGTACACATGTGCCTTTGGGACACCTCCAGGGCTTTGCAATAGATACCTTCTCACAGAAGCCTCCATTCTTAATGTCTATATTGGTTGCGAGTATGAGAGAATCAATCAATACAAGCTTGTGAACGGCCTGCTTAGCCCTATTATCGTTCTCATCAATATTCAACCATCACAGGGTCCTACTTCACTGTAGCAGAACTGTGTCCCTGCTCAGCCCCTCGCTGGTTGCTTTGGCCTGTTGGCTTTGTGTGAGAAACTTGCAGGGAGAGTTATGGCGAGTGGAAATGTCCATGGGAAAATGGGTAAAAGTGATAAAGGGTGGTGAGAGGGTGGGAAGTTGCTGAAGAGAAGAAAGACTTAAAACTGCATTCATAGCTAAATTTACTGAACTATTTTTCTATAACAACATAATAGATATTGATGTTCAGAAACTTGGTGAGAACTGTAGAGGGATAGATGAAAGTCATGGAATACCCTATATGGGTCAGATTTTCAGAAAATGTACAATTGGCAGCTGTACACATTTAGTAAATTCTGCTCAACTAGGCTACAATTTGGTCAGTACTTGGTAAATTTGAGGATATTCAGCATTGCATTGATTCTAGCAATCTGTTTGGTTAGGTTGAAGTGCATTTTGAACTATATTTTCGTCTGAAATTTGGGTTATTTGAGAGGATTGGCGAAGTTGAACTGTACATTTTCTGAAAATCTCACCCATATAGTGCACGACCTGCGTTGATGCCCTTCACGTTGATGGGTGTAATAGGAATAGATAGACTTAGCATTTTGAAGTATCCTATAGAAATCGAGGTAGAAGATAAGATTTCGGTGTGCAAGTCTGAGCAAATGTAAGGTGATAACTCAACAGGGACTGGTCAACGTCAAAGCCAAATTACAGTTACTACCTTTTCTTTTCCATATTACTATTATAGCCTCCCGAGGCGACTGAAAAGCCTCAGCCAGGAATGTCGGGCAACCCAGATAAAATAAAAGCTTTAAAAAAGCATATTCTGCTATGTTCTGCTATATTTGGCAGAAAATGATGAATACTAGTTTAGCATAAATAGTATTGCGTTTTTAAAAAATAATTAAAAGTTTAGTTGAACTTTATTTTGAACCTCATCATTGTCTTAAAATATGTGCTATATGAGAAGATTGGTAAAGGCGAATCTTACAATGTATTTCTGAACGACCTGGTCCATATATGGTAATGAAGTAGAAGCAAGGGGACGTACGTTATATATAGCGTTCTAGACGGAATAAAGACGAGACCAGGAATTTAAGTTGCTTAGAAATCGAAGGCATTTCTCATAGTCTTCACGAACCTAATGCTATAGCTTTTCTCTCATAGCTGCCAATGTCTATATTATTACCATGATTTGAGAGGAAGCGGAGAGAAAAATCGTTGAACTGCAATATTGAGTATCCCAAGTTTTTTTCTCAATATATCCAAGCATACACTCACTCTAAATAGAATTCATATGCTAAAACATGTTTTATGCATGCAGGGTAAAGTCAATGCTTACGTTGTCAATTTGTCTGTCTGATAAATGATTCTACATAATCCTCCATGACAACAACATGCGTGTACATTTCACTCAAGCCCATACCATGCCACACTTAATATTCTCGTGTATCTAAACTGGAAGAGTCATTTCCGAATTCTCGCAGCTTCAGGGCTTAGGTTTAACACTTTTATTCATATTTTGGCTTGGTGCGATTTTTCATCTCTTGGTCGTTGGAATCCAGAATAAAGGTACGTCAGTTGAGATTACAGTGCACCCATAGATACTATTTGCATTCTTTTCACATTTGGCCTTGGATTGAATTTGATCACTCCAGGCTGGCAAACATAGGAAATTATTCTCGTTGAAAGGTAGATTCATTCCCATGGCAATTGCAGTCTGAAAAATATGTCTGGGTTTAAATGAAATAAACCACTCATGATAAATCCAAACAGACATGACACCTTTTAAAGCAGCCTATTCTCTACCAGAATAATTATTCTGTTCATGTATAAACAATAGTTTTTCTCTTTACTGTCACATCATCACCTTTTGAAACATCGTTTTACAAGAACTATAAGTCAGCTCATAAAGATAACCTTTCCCTATAGTGCCTGCATTTTGGGAGAAGGTAAACATGCAGCCAGACCAGGTTTCGAACCCACAATCTCCTTAAGCCTCTGGTCCAAAGCAGCCACCCTGAGGCCCTCAACGTTATATATAGATCTCCGTCCTTACATGAACCGCATACTGCTTTATTTAACATCCGTGTCCCCTTTTCCCTATTGTTCAAACCTGCGCTTTGCTGTCACAACTCACTCCCATTGTCATTTCGCAGCAAAAGCCTTCAGGTTACCTTAATAATAGTCACGTTCATACTCCGCGGGCCATGCGGGCCTGGAGAATGGAGGCCCTATACATGTACTTCCATTCATTCACAGAGTAGTCTCGGTGGTGGAGTTATCGGTTTTTGGACCAATGCTTCACATATGAATATCCCAGTTTATGGCTGCTTCTAGTGAAGTGGTCATAGCCCATTAGCTGAACGTTCTTCGAGCACATTGAATGCCACAAGCTGCATGTGCCATGGAAAGTGTGTCATGATTAATTGTTGCTGTCCGACTCTACAGTCCAAAAAGGTTTCCCATTTACAAACTGGTGGTGTCAATTAAAGTGCCTTATAAATACAGTTAGTAGGTGAGGTGAGCCAAGCTTAGAGTAAAAGAGACTCTATAAGGGAGTGCTCACTTATAAATACGATGCGCTCCTCAACAGCACTAACCCTGTAAAGTTGGGGCTGGTAAAGATGCAATTAGGTGAACATCGAAACACATGGATCCCTTGAAAGTATTGAAAGTATCCCTTGAAAGTATTTTGTGTCTGCTTACTATAGCCTTTCATAAAGGCATTGTTTAACTTACTAAACTTTCAACGGAACCTATGTACATACATGTATGTATACATACATGCCAAAAGACAGACTTAGAGTATACATAGTCTATAAATCATATTATATCATCCATTTCATAAGTGTTAAAAAAACCATGTTGAGCGAAAAAGCTCATCATGAAGTATGGTTATAAAAAGAATTCTCAATAGTACTCTAAAAGAAAACTTCCCCTAGTCTCGCTGGAAGAAAACCTAGTATGCCCAAATGAGCTATAGTCACCCAGAATGAGTACGGCATGCGCTGGAAGACCAGACCTTGATCTGATGTGTAACTACGTCATTGCAAATCAAGAACACACTATCATTATTATACATACGTATATACATGCATGCAGTATACATGTCCACGTGTATATTTCGTCCATCTTACCCTGCCTATGGTCATGGCAGGTTTTGTAACTCATGGTTATTTAAGCAAATATGGCAAAATGGCATTATCATTATTGCATCTGGCCGTATTTATTTTGTAATCTGCCATTTAAAAGCACATTTAATATTGCCAGTGTGTCAGCATTTCTTGGAAAGACGATAGCAATAACTTGACTCTATGCTTGTTTTTTGCCGATAAACGAGAATCCTACATTACGGAATTCCTGAGCGAACGAAATCATAAAATATCTCTTATTTCAATTCCGGAGAAGAAGACATAAAAATGATTGTGTGCCAAGAATGCTATGTGGACTTATACTTCAGCTATGACAACTTCCATCGACTGTAAGCCATTTTTATTAATTCAACGCAGACAATAATTTTTGTGTCTTCATCCCAGGTAATTGGTGGAACTCTGCTTAATGCCTTTGTGAATATCTATTCCCCCTAGCGGAAAATTGAGAGTATCGCTTTCAGATCCTGACTTTAATCTATGGATGCCTAGCACACCAGGCAGTGGGATGTAAATGACCACGTCAGGCGAGTCTACTGGGGAGAACAATGCAGCCGAGGTAGAAAATATGACTTAATTACCCCATTCTTCTACCGCGAATATCAGCATTTAGGCGGTCGGTGCTATTGATACACGTACGTCCAGACTAAAGGATATATCTTCCTTTGAGGACAAAGGCGCCCCACTCCCTGGAGATTTCGAGTATCAATATTAACAGAACGATCATTAAGTTTTGCATATTTGATCTCTATAATGTAGGGGGGGGCTGATTCCCTGAGAATATCATTTTTATCCAGCTGTTCCTTATTGGTTTGGTTTGGAAATGTTTGGAATCTCTTCGACTGTTATAATAGTGTCACTAATAGTACTGAATAATAGTATATAAGAGAGTGTCAGGAGGATTTGAAAAACTTCCACGATGGAGGAATATATCCCAGAGAGGTTCACTGAAAGGCAAACAACAACGAAATCATTTGTAATAACATCTAGGCCTACGTTTTCGTCTGTATAGCCCTGTCTTACTTACACAGAGTACATATATCTTCTGGTATCACTTGTATATTGTAGGCAGGATAGCACCATATACTGCACTTTTGCACTTTCAATTGCAACCCGGATCCCCAGCTCCCAGCGGGGGTGATGGGGGATTGTAGGACAGTATCCTAGGAAATATCAATAGGTGAATTGCATGTATACATACCAATTTGCATGGAGTTATAAATCGTTCTATGCTGACCTTCACCCCCACCCTATTTTCTTTTTACACCATTTCATGTGTATTTATTTCACCCTCGATATGCTCAACCCATAGAGATAACATAGGCTAACATATTGTTTAGCTGATCAGTAACTGAAGCGATATTGCTCATGGGCAATACACGGCCGACCTAGTTTTTGGTACACTGTGCACATGTATGCGTGCTCTCTCATTTTCCGCAGTTCCGGCTCTTCTTCGGGGCTATGTTTTCGGAGCGAATCAAGCTAAAGAAATAATTATTTACCTATTCATTCCACAAAATCCTACCGCCCCTTGACCGTCATCGGTGAATATTCACTCCCGCCTCGAATCCCAGGTAGTTCTGTATATACATTATACAAAGGACTCTTTACTCTAGCTGGGAGTAAGTGATGGTAGAAATCAGAAACACCATTATATGTTTAGAAATCTGGTGTTGTTCAGATGCTGTTATGTTAATGATGATGTAAATCCATCCTATAACTTTGATCTAATTTTGATTCACAATTTCTTGAATAATCCCTTTTCTTTCTTTCTATTTCGGTTAATATACGGCAGTCTGAATGTCCCATAAAACTGGAAAAATATAACTGAAAAACTATTCTACCTATTTCCCGTAACGTCAAAGAGCAGTGGCACATGCAAGTCCCCTTTCGGAGTGATCGAAGAATGTTTTGAAAATGCCTGATCTAGATAATTATGTGTATGTTTGGTAATGGTTATCAGAAATTGTATTTCACAGCTACGGTGATATAAGAACAAATTCAGTCTAGTGAATTGAAAACACAGTCTAGTGAAAGGAAATGGAAATGGAATGCGCTCCCTATTAATATGAACTCGTGGATATATAATGATATGGACGCGTATTATAAAATCCTGAATGTGCTGTCTGGTTAAGACAATAGTGTAACACAATTGCATACATTTATTTCATTGCATCTGTGGTCTGTATAATTGTCTGGAACACTCCAATGCGTTTTGTCAAACTGTGTTTGGGGGCGAGACGGAAAGTATCGCCCATGTATGTCATGTGAAAAATCAGCGTTCAAACATAACACCATTATTGTTTTGTCATATTGGGACCTGTCAACAACACACACAAATATGTGGAATCAAGCCATCGATGATTATATTTGGGGCTGACGCAGCAGCTAATTATGACGTCATACACCTGCGTCATATGGACCAATCAGTGGCCCGCAACTATTACGTCACTCGTTCCACCTGGACTGTTGGACCATTATTCAGCCTGCACCTGAGCTGCACCGACTTGCATGCTATTTGAAATTTTTAATCTTACCCTTTTTTGTGCTGTGTATGTTTTGCTTGTATGTATTAATGATATGTATTGGGTAAGAATAAACCCTTGCTTCGCTGGGTTCATGGCCAAACCTTGTCTTCGTTATAATCGTTACAAATAGTTCCTTGGGAAAATTCACCCAAAGTATTACACAAATAGCACGTGAGCATGTGAGCTTGGAACAAGTTCTCTGGGGTCGCACTGATTCATTTGAGATATGGCCATAAAATATTAACAATGGATGTCAGGCAATTACCAGTTGCGTGTACCTTACAAATTAATATGAATCCTCTTTATGGTCTTTCTGACAGATAGTGAATGAAGATGACATATGATAACTATCTGTCATATCACTGATGCAATGTGCGAGAGGGTGCTTAATTAATAGAAATGGCGATGGATGATTTCGCCACAGTGAGGTTGTAAAATCCGTCCTTCAGCAACGTTTACAATTTAGTAATTCATTACTAGAATCCCGCCCTACCCGAAGAACAAGTATGAAGAAGGAGTAGTGGGTAATTAAAATGTATTATGTGATATTTTGATTAATTAATGATATGCGGTTACACGATGTTATGACATTGTCTTATAAATAACTGAAATAAGCATATATAATTAATGAGGTCTGGCCCTTTCGAGAGTAGGTGTGGGTGGGTGGGAAGAGAAGAAAGATGTAGGTGCTGAGAGAACTATAAGGTGTTGAGGGATATTTTAAAAAACTGTATACACTGAATTTCGAAGACTGAGGATGCTTTCATTCGAATAGTGTGGGAATGACAACAGCATTTATTTTGGAATATTTCTTTTTGAGATTAATTGAATGTTTTATTGCCTGTCATGCTTTTGTGGACACAGTCCCTGGTGAGAGGTTTTATCTTTCTGATCCTATTTGATTGATATGTACTTTTTCATTGTAACTGTTGTCTTTCCTTGATTCGTTTTTGAATGATGAATGGAGAATAATTGTTAATAATTGTTAATAAATGTGCTTAGAATTTTTTTATTTAAAAAAATAAATCTGAATAATATCCCTTGATAGTAATGTAACAACATCTATCTCTTATAAATTATATTTGAGTCAGCTGTGCTAAGAATAATGTATCTGCTTAATGCATTCGCTGAATAAAAATATTAGATTTTAGATTTAGAAAATATTTTATTCAGGTCTACAACATTTCCACACATACAAGTATGAATATTTTCAGGACAGCCTGACTTAAAAATTAATGAAAAAAATTAGATCTTATACATTAACTCTGTTTAGGACAGTTCGAATCATGATTACAATCTCACATTAACATAATCTTATGTGCTATCAGAAAAAATTACATAATGACAATAGTTTATCATAGGATAGTGTACACCTTTTGCAACTAAAAACAGGTATTCCACCTCATATCACTTTGACAATAGTGTATTTTGAGAGGACGAGGTAAGTTAAAAGACATACGATATACAGTGTAACCGACGCCGTGCTCTTACATATTAACCATTAATAATTCAGTCTAACAAACAAACTTCTTATACAGACCTCTGGGCAGGCCAATGTGTATGCTAGACTCAAACAATAGAAGTGCAAGAAGAGATCAGGCAATGCCCATTCAACTCATAAATGTATGATTCTCCCACGCCATCTTATAGACCGAAGAAATCAATAATTGTTTTATAAACCATGATGCAAGGCAGGGCAACGTTCACAAGTATCTCAACCCGACAAGCAAAGGTCTGTCATAACAACACTGCGATATCCCGTTTTTATTCAGTTATTCACCCTGACGAGGTTACAATGAGATCTGACATGTGTCATACTGCTTCTTTTTCGGGAAAGGAAAGTCCATAGTTTATTACACAGAATACTCTTATCAGGAACTGAATACAATTATTTTATTATGGGTGGAGTCGTTTTGTTGACATTATATGCAATGTGGGCTTTCAAACTGCTTCATCTGTAACATTTACTATTTTTTATTGTGTTTATAAACTGCAATTGTACATAATTTAACGACCTGACCTTTATATAGTTTTTAGAAGGTATCCATTCTTGGATAGAGTCAGATATATAGATTACCATTTTCAATAACAATTGAGTCTTGATTGCCAGATTATTACTCACATCAATTGGTCTTCGTATGTCTTTTGAGAACAATTTTGTTGAAAGATCAGACATGATTGAAAGGTTAAAGTTTCGGACTCATCAGTCATTCATTGGGACTTAAACGAAACTTAACCTGCTGTTGTAACCCTATAGTAACGTTCTTATTACAATTTTAAATGAATGAAATAAAACTATGTGGAAAACTAAAAACAAGAATCATTCTGCCATTCCACCCACCCCTTTCTACAATGATTTCTGTGTTCTATAGATGCCGATTATGGATTACACATAATAAAATTTAAAGAAAAATTACATTTTATTGTGTGTTCCCTCCATTACACCTTGTAGGAAGACATTTCGTTTAATAACGTCATTTCATTTTGAGAAATCGAATCATATTACATCAGATGTAAAGCATTTAGCAGGGATCGGTTAGTCAGAGCTGGGAAAAATTGCCACTATGTATTACGTCTGCCAAACAATTCCATTATTCATTTTTCCTCGATCACTAAAATCATCGGATATATTAAGTCTTCATCGCTGTAATTGGAAAATGAAACTTGTTAAGTTTAACAGTCGAGTGTGGATGGACCCAATTTTCTAGGGAGAGTCTAGGAAAACTTTTGGCCAGGGATCTTGATACACTACATGTACTCTGATGTTAAGCACGTAACACTTAACCAATTCCTCTTATCGCATAAGAGAACATGCATAAGAGGTTATTTTCTTTGAACTAGTTTGTGTATCCTTCCATGAGATGTGATGTAAGCAGCTGTAAATAAATGAACACGGGGAGCTGCATCGCTAAAATAGATTACAGTTGCATTCTCAGCTGAATCGATCAAAAACTATTTTCTCATTTATTTGTGTCTTCATTAGCGTTGTCGAAGGAAGAAGATTCGAATACTGAAAATGACGAAGTTTTGATATTTCCTTGAATTCATTTAGCTATTCAATAAAAATTCATGGCCTTTTCGCGAACTCTGTAATAAGTTTGGGTTGGGGCTGTTTTACAGTGGCAAGTAAGAGTGAAAAGGATTAACAATTCCATTTGTCAGCCTCTTGATATGCCTAGCGAGGCAGTGCTATCCTCGCATTTTTAATTTAATTGAGGATTCTCAAAGTTTAAGAAGATGAAAAGCATTCTGTTGAAAAGGGTCGGATTTTGCAGGGTCCCGGATATATATACATGAATAAATTGGGAAATAATGAGGCTATTGACCTAGAACGCGCCTAATACCTTTAATTTCATCTTGTTGACTTTTAAATGGGTTAGGAATGAATAGACCACGAAATAGAATATCACATTTTGAAAGGGATTTAGCTGGTATTGCAGCTTTAATTTAGACCATTTAAATCCTTAAATGCTCCAAATACAGACATTCAAAACTCGAATGCTTCAGCGTTGGACTTACTGACATAGCGATCTATAATATGTTCAGCAAGCTTTCTCCAAATCACGAACTTAGTGGCAATTAATTGCTCTACACTCCGGCTCAGTATTCACTTTGATGACCCTTTACTGCATCAATAAAGCCCTTGAGCAAAGCACTGAGACGCGGAATATGTACCTTAATTGCACTCACCTCATAATACACCTGTGTCTGGCTTTTGTTTCTGACTTTCAAACCTTACGAAGTCCTAGGTGACTTATGTGTCTTGTCATGCAAAAACCTATTGCAAGTCATTTCCCGAAAGCAGAATTGATTTTCTTCCTCCCCCTGCTGTACCTCATATATTTATAGAAGATGCCCAACACCTTATTGTGCGTGTTTAGACCTGCCTATAGAAGCATACATATATGTACAAGTACTGTCTAAATATATGAGTAGTACATGGAAAAGGGGCTTTGGGTCGGGTTCAGTGCTTATGAGGTGTGTAAGTATATAATATAATATGACGGGAGTAAAGTTCTGCCGACATATCTGCATCAATGGTATGAACTGGAGGGATAAGTTTTCCAGGGAAGATACTTTCCTATCGTTATTATCGTTATTCATGCAACAACTAAAATGGCATATATATATATATATATATCCTAGACATACATTTACAAAGTAATGCATTAAGGAATTGAACTCATAGGATGATATTGAACAATGGTAGATGATTATGTTTGAATGTAACTCTTGATACCATATAAGTGTAGACTTAATTGGATCAATGGATGGGATTTTCTACAGTGAAGTATTAAATAAACTATTATGTTTATAATAGTTGTCATGCATGCGATTCTCACAGAAGTTACTGCAAAAGAGTCCTCTGTGGTGCAAAATCGCATGAGAATCGGCTTTGTGGACTAGGCCCTATAGAATGGAAGTTTCCTCGTTTCATATTCAATACGCATGCATGACAATCGGCTTAGTGGAAATAGATGTCTGCTGAAATAATTGGTTTAAAATTAAAATATATTAACCAAAATGTTCTTTTCTGAAATTCCTTCATAAACGCACAATAAACAGCGATTCTCAGAATCTTGAGGCATGCAGTAAACTATGTAATCCACAGAAAAGTGAGTCATAATAAGTGTGGGTAAACCAATCATAATCACAAAGGCGACTTTGGCAAAGGTCCCTGCAGAAAATTAGATTTTAGACCAAGAGCATCAGTGTAAAAACGGTTCATATTTAAGTCTAGCCTATTCCTTATTCATGCCAAATGGCACGATGGAGGTTTGTAATCAGGTTGAAACAGTTGGGAGAACCATGACGAGACCAAAGGTCGAGTCAGGGTTTTCCAATGTGTCGAGGCCCAATTACAAACCTTACAGAGTGCCATTTGTTATTTATTACATACTGATTTGTTGATTTATTTAGTAAATACCTTATCAATGCTGTATTATTTTGTAGCAGAAATATAGTAACAATGTCTGTACATGTTCAGAGCTGGCGTGTCAGCGCAGCAAAGAGCGCAACATCTTTAACCAACAAAATTGCATTACATAGGTCATTTATTACCATGCCAAGCCAAACGGCACACATGCGCGAACATCTGGCACTGTAGTAAGTATGTAATGAACAAGTATGTAATGAAGGTTAGTAAAGAATATAAGTGAATGATATGAAAACTTTTGCTGAAACTAGGGAGGACTGCAGCTTTGATAGGTGAACAATTTCAGGACATGTCATACTCACAAATTCTGTGAATTGATTTTTTATTTCTCAGAGGCCAACTTTCTAAGTCAGTAGTTGCTTGAACATGAGTCCCAGTGTATGTGGAGTGAGGAGGGTGAACAGACAGACATAATGTAAGGGCCATTCTGAACAGAAGTGATAGACAGCGATTCAAATGACCCCCCTTGCTAATGGAAGGATTGAAAAATGGCATGGTCTGGCCAATCATTCCACTTCGCAAACAACGCAGCCTTTCCATTTTGGATGTCCTTTCTCGAAGTAGCAACTCCTTTGTGGCGGGATCCAAATGAATCAAATAAAAGTCGTCTCGCCAGGGAAAAATGAGGGAAATTGCAAGAGTGGACCTTGTAATTGGAGTTCTTTTTCAGTTTTCTGAAAATCTAAGTCTTGAGATGTTGTCGCAACAGTTCTTCATTTCAATATCTTTAGATAGTTTAAGATAATCCTCACAGGTCAGTTTCCATAGGAATCCTATGAAATAGTTAATGTTTTCTTTTTTTCAACCAGCTAGGCCAATAAGGTTTATTTTGCATGCTGTCTGGAACTAAACTCCTGTTACTCTACCAACTAGATCACTCTAAATGCTGTTCATCAGAGACCTTACATCTCTACATTTTAAACAGAGGAATACTACAAACTGAGTTGATATCTGCTAGTCATTAGAGCTATATTTGTATATCGTTTAATTCTGGAATCAGTACTTGTAAATAACATTTTAATGGATACAAATTTACGCCAAAAATGGAACGGCCCTCTTCATAGCAGCCATAGCTCTTCCAGAAATATATACCTGAATTGTAACTTTGGAGTCGAAGTAACGTTTTTATATCCTTATTTTACACCGCCTCATTCACAGCTATAGATCAATCCTATCTACAGAAACATCTTTAGAGATGTTTTGGTGAATGGTTCTAATTGAAGCAGTATATGGTACTGATCGATAGCACATCATTGTTTGGCGTAACAGTTCTCTTGCAAAGACATCTATAGGTGAATATCTTGCTCCCTTGACAAGCTATAGAATCTCTCCTGCCTGCTTTGACTGTATAGGGACAAATCCTTGAAGTATAAAGTCACTTAAAGCTGCACTCTCACTTAACGTCGGTCAAAATCTAAATATTGTTTGTCCCATTCTTGTCAAACTCATCTAAATGTCATTTGATCAAACTTTATGAGGGTTTTGTCCAGTTGTTTTGCTACAGTGATTTTAAAACGCCTTCATTTGTATTTGGAGGACCCGCCAAATCATTCCCTATGATGACTTCACATATTATCGCTCACCAACGATACTTTTTCTCGCGGTCGATTTCACTTCCAGTTCTTGTACAAACATATAACAGTTGCAGAATATTGATAAATCCAGTCCTATAATTTAAGTCATAATATGAGGGAATCGGCTAAGATTTGTTTTGTTGTAATAGCTGAGAATGCAGCTTTATCCCACCCACTAATACCCAATGTTTAACATAGGAAGCAATGTAATTCATTTAATAGAGATTGATGTCAAAGTAGCATTTGTCAGCTTGCTTGTGCCTTTGTTTGCGAAGGGATTGTATAACTACACAGAGACAAGTAAAAACTCTTCTTTTTCACCGCAATAGTCTGAATGGTATACATTTCATTGTATAATGTCTAAGAGGCGATAATAGCTATATATGGAAAATAAAGAATATCAATTTAGAAATTAGTGAAACTGAAGACCTTTCTCTTCTAACTTTATATATCGGAAGAAAAGGTAGTGAGCAGATATTGTGCTTTTGAATGGCATGGTGTATCCATGACATGAATAGATATTCAGTAGAATTAACTACCCACTGAAGCTCGCACATGTGAGGACAGCTTTGCAAACTACATTGTCTGCTACCTCACTGTATTAGTATGCTATTGTAATATCATTTTTTAAAATCTGTCGTTAATTCTGCAAATTTATCACTACTTTTATGTCGTATTATTATCTTGTACTTAGTTTTGTTCTGTGTCTACTAGCTCTGTAGCATGGCATTATGAACTGGAAGACTCTATGATTCTAAATGTGATGGGCGGAGGGCCTAGTCCACTAAGCCGATTCACATGCAATTTTGCGCCTCAGAGGACTCTACATTCTGAGAAAATCGCATGAGAATCGGGTTAGTGGACTGGGCCTTTCACCGTGTCGGAGCCAGCGGTTCATGACGTTGTAGCGTAGCAATGTCTAAGTGAGTATCTCTGACGGAAATAAGAAGTATGAAGAGAACGTGAAAAACGCCGTCACCAAGGTCGGTTCGAGATTTATTACAACTCCCCAATGATTACTAAAATATGAATTGCACAGCGCTCTGGGGAAGCAGCTGTTGTTATCTTGTTTGGCTGCCTTGTATTCCAGCTTTTTAACCAATGAAATTGCAGAGAAGTAGGTCAGATAACTAGGGAATCTTCCCTGTAAGACACATATAATTATGTCTTCTATGTTGAATCTAGAATATTCTACGTCCAGGGGATGAATTCACATTCTCTGCACTCATTTAATTCATTATGGATAGGAATCCTAGACAATAATCAATTGCGAAGTATTGCATTGAGAATGTATTATATCAATCCTTGTGCAAATAATTACATGCTTATGAAAACCCGTTTAAACGTGGACATCGCTCTACCACCATCTAGCCTCCCCTAATTACCAGTCGTGGTCTCATCATTCTAATCTTGTCTTCAAGCAAAATATTAAAGGTGTTTACCAACCTAAATCGACCAAAACTATTTTTCTCAATTCTTTCTTTCAAAATTTCATCGAGTATTCCTTAACTTTAAGAAAACGAAGCTAAATAACTTTTGAAATGATTTGGTTTTGCATCAAGAAGAACGGGCCAAATCCATTAATGGTTTGTTTACCTTGATGGCTTCCGGATGGGTTGGGAATGAATAGACCACACAATTTAACGGACATTCGCTGGGAATGCAGCTTTAAACTGATCGACAAGAACCATTAAATCTGATATAATGGGGTTTGGTAACTTGAGAGGAGCAAATCATGATCCATCAAAATTAAGTTGGATGTAAAATGGATTTGGCTCTCGCAATAATCGCGAACACAATCACAACGTTGCTTGGTCGGGTTTCCTCATATCAGAAATGAGGTCTGTTAAGAAAAAGGCCTCACTTGCAGGATAGAAATTATTGAGAGAAGTGGGAGAGGATATTGCCATTCCAAAGTGTGCATCAGCTGCCGCGATATCATCAAGTCAAAGCGATGTATTCAATAGAGAATGGAATCAAATTATAAGACTGTTTTGCCCGTTTTAGTGACTGCCGTGCTGGTTGCTTAACGTCAATAAGGGGTTCTCCCAAGCCTCTTAAGTGAGGCAGAAGACGTTATAAGCGATTTTAACCCTGAGGTAATTTATCTCAGTTGTTAGAAGTAAAATGACCAATGAATTATCTTCCGTTTCTACAATGTTTTTGGTCCTTCAGGTCGTAATGTTCCATCGTTTAAAATGGAGTCAAATTGCTTTTAGATTACAATGATTTCAAGTGGTATCAAAAGGAAGTATAAATCATTGTTTTCCCTTGTTTCTAGCCACGCAATAAAGCAACAAACCAAATAAACATAACCCTTTTGAAACGAAATGTTTATATTGGATGTATTAGGGTTAATACTCCTCTGTCGAATAAAGCAAAGCTCTATGATGGAACCCGAAAAGACGCTCACCTAACCTCTAATCTAAGACAGGCATTGACATCGTTTGTGGCAGTCTGTTCAGCCAAGCACTTTGATCTCGAGCATTGCTAATCTGTCCTCCCCATTCATCATATGGCTCGGTCGACCTACTCTGAGGACCTGGGAGTTGGGGATTTGAACGTCTCGTTCGGGAGGCCTAGGCTTTGGCCCTTTTGATCATGTGGGGCACTCGCTGTGTAGTGGGCTTGGGACATGTTGGGGTGCACTGCAATTTAGAGTACGGACAATCACTTAACACAATTATATAACTCGTTACAATCTCGCTGTAAACCTTGCATGGGTCTGTATAACCAAGGGAGCTACCATGGAATTATGTATGCCAAGTCTATAGCAGTAGCGACCGCAAAATTGAGGAGTTGCATGGGCCACTGCGCGTGTCTGTGACAGTGCATGCATGCTGGTAGGGATTCGGTTTAACTCTGTATCTTATTATATTTAGCAAACCTTTAATCACAATTTGCGGAAATACCTTTGCCAAGATTGTAGCCAGTAAGGATGATTCATGAAATCCAAATGCATGATGGGAAAGGCAAAGACTCATGCTTAGGGTAACAGCATACAAGGTGGGTTCCATTGGTACGTTACTTCTCCTGTTAAGGGACTAGCCCACTAAGCCGATTGTCATGCGATTCTCACAGAAGTCTCACAAAAGAGTCCTCTGTGGCGCAAAATCGCATGAGAATTGGCTAAGTGGATTGGGCCCTTTACTCTTCCCCTTCCATTGGTCCCGTTACTTTAGAAGCCGGACGGAGCAAGTAACGGGAGGTAGCCGTTTCAAATCAAACATGTTTGATTGACCACTCCCGTTACTTGCAAATATTTCATTTAGATGTACCCCATGATTTCATGCGAATGAAGATCCAAGATGGCGGACATGTAAATCTCCTATTGGTTAGTCTCTATCAAGACCAATTCAGGACACTTATTTTGCATGCAGCATGGACCTTTCATCCTTTTGGTAGTAACCTCACACAAACCTCTCCTTTTCTCCGGATGAATATCTTCTACATACCAAACATCTATAAGAAATGCAGGATGCAATACTCCAGCCTGGTGTAATAGGTCTGCTTGGCACTTTCATCCTCGTCAATCCTTAACCCCACATGCTAAACCTTTTCATTCCTTCTTTATCATATTACCATTTAATTCAGCTATAACGTCTGCCAGACCGATCCATCAATCAAACCATACTAATTAGTACTTTCTCGAAGGTTCCTTTTAGTACTTGTATTTGCACAAGCTTCATCTCACCTCTTGCTCCTGCATTATTTTCTCAACCATGAAATAATCCTTCTTCAATCATTTCCCCCTCTCCAGAAACACCCCCTCGTGCATTGCAAGCAAATCTCCCCGTCTCTCTATCTCTGTCCTTCTAGCAATTCGCCCAATTCATAAGTAGCTGTTTCCGTGATCTGCCGGAGCTAGATCATGATTCTTTTTCCAATATTACTCTAAGGGTACTCAGACATCTGTCAGAGCACACTCTCAACCTATCTTGATCAGGAGTCTGATTGACTCCCTTTCTGTGAAGCCCCCTTCCCCTTGGCACTCGCTCCATGTCTACAGTTTCGCCTCATGGATCAGAAGAAATTATCCTTTCCTCGTCAAGCCCAGCTTCTCTTTCTTTTTTGTATTATCTTTCTGCTTCCCACTACTGTTGAGTGATAATCAATACGCCAGGCTATTTGCGTATTGACAGAGTGGCTTCCCTCTCGGTAACATTCCCATTCCTGGTCGACTGTAGATAGATAATCCCTTTCCCATTCTCTTTTTCTAACTTTGCCAGAGCCTTATCGACTGGATATAGGAAGCACACCTTTTGGGCTTTACGATCAACCGACCTTGAAGTCATTGCCCTTTCTCTAGCTATGCCTCTATCATTCTGTGTTTTGGTGTGAGTTGGGTGTATAGCATTTCCATAACCTTATAGCCTTTCATCCTTTATCTCGTTGATGTGCAGGAAATCGTTTTATAACGAAAGTAATTCTATACAATACTTAATCAAGTTCCCATAACTATGTTAGTAACTAAATCACTACCAAAAACCAATCTAGTGAAAGATATACTGGATTCTTTGGTTTAAGCTCAACCTATCTTTAACCTAAAATTGAAGAATTTAAAACAGAAATGCAAAATAAAATGTCATCCACACAAGAAGATGAGCTTTTAACAGAAGCAATAAAAGGCACAATACAATCGGATATTGAAGCATCTGTTACAACCCAAATATCCAATTTCAAAGAGGAGATTATGGGCTCAGTGGACGCAACCTTAAATGACGAGGCGCTCCACATAACGTTAGCAGACGCAATAAAACCAGCTATAGAAGATAGCGTAGAAGCAAAGCTAGAAGCATTCAAATCAGAATTGACACAACCTTCTTCCCCTTCCTCGCTCATGGACCAATTTCAACCTCCAGGTGTTAATGATGTAAAACGAAGACAAGATGAATTTGATAACTTGATGGCCCAAAATACACAAATTCAACATAAAATGCAAATCCAATTAAATCAACTGGCAGAAAAAAATGAAATCCTTGATCTCAAAACACGCAAAAACAACCTCATTTTTGACGGCATACCAGAAAACAAAAATGAAGATCCAACAGAAACCATAATCAGAATAATATCTCCAACCATTTCTGACTTTGATCACGACGATATACAACAAGCATATCGACTAGGCAAATACAATCAAAACAAAACGCGCTCAATCCTAGTTAACTTCACATTTACGCAAATGAGAGACAAAACACTTCGCCTGGCACCTAATATTAAACAAAACGCAGGCCAAACGAAACTCTGGATCAACAAAGACGTCCCAGAGAAGTTGCAAAGGGATAATGCCCTGATAAGAAAGTGCGCAAACCTACTCAAGAAGGCCGACCCCGCCCACCCACCAACCATGCGGACGGGTTGTTTACTTTACGATCATAAACAGTACAAGGTCAACGACCTTGAACTCTTACCAGAAGGAGCTAGGCCTGAAGACACTAAGACCCAGATTTTCGTATCCACGAAAGGATTGGGCTTTCAAGGAGAGCTAGTGTACTTATCTAACTTTTATCAACGTAAATTTTGGTTTAATAGAAATTTGTATACATCGGTTGAGCAAGCCTTTCAACACTACAAGGCATCCTCAATTACCAGCGAGAAAAATGCGAAACTAGCAGAGGAAATAGTGCTCACCGATAACCCATACGACATAAAATCCAAGGCTGCATCGATTGAAGTAACTGATTTCTGGAGACAAGGTGAGAGACAGATATTGAAAGATATTGTAGCGGCTAAATTTACCCAACATAAAGATATTCGCGACAAACTTTTGAACTCAAAACACCAGCAATTCTATGAAATGACTCTAGATAAGAAGTGGGGAACTGGGCATCGTCTAAATGACCGTGCATTTGACCCGGTAACCAACACGCGAGGCGAGAACCAGTTTGGCAAGATCCTCGCCGAGTTGAAACTGGAACTCACCCCATAACCTATTCAGACTTCACTTGACTCGCTTCATATGTACCTTATTAGTCTATCTCAATACTCAATATCCATGTTTAAATTGCTTTTAGGAAACCTGAGAATTTACACCTGAGCTACTTGACCGAAAACTAAAACTATGACGCCACGCCCAATATTTATTATCGGGGACTCGAGGGTACGAGAGCTGAACCCTTATTTTCGCCCATACGTGCCAGACAACGTCTACAGAAGAATACGTGTATTCTCGTACTCAGGAGCCTCATTGAGGCTCTCTACTCAACTGGCCCAAGATAATATCTTCAGAGAAAGACCATGCCTGATCTATTATACCTCAGGCCTGTGCACGGTGACAAGGAGGGATAAAGACCTCGGCGTAGTCCGTATTGCCCACAATACCATCGCCGACTCAGTCAACTTCTATGAGACCGAGCTAGATTACGCAGACACCTATACACAAGACATCCTCTACCCATTTACGGCACCAACGATCTTCTGCACCCTCACCGGGATGGACCTCTCTTGGTTCAACACAAGAGACCCTGCCTGTCGAGAGATGACTCAACCGCAGCTCGATAATACCATCACCGTAATTAACAGAATCATCATCAAGAAAAACAAATCGAATGGACACTTTACCCCTCCTATCCACGATATGGTTCACCACAACCACAAGCATACAAAGAAGCACAATTACCTGAAACTATCACTCGATGGATGTCACCTATCCACCGAGGGATTGGACAGCTGGGCGAGACTTATCGCCAAGTCAATCTCACACCAAGAAATAGGCGCAAACTAAAAAACGCTAAGTGACATTCTATTTTCTACCTGACAGGTTTCAAAGAGACCTGCCAGTTACTGTCTAACATTAACTATAAGATTTGGTAAATATAGTATAGTACACTGTGTTTAACTAAAAATTTACATTCTGCTCCCCTGCCCACCCGATGGCACGACTGAAAATGATATTTGGTTATTGTATTGTATGTGTACTGTTTTATCTTGTCGACTGGGCAATGTATTATGTATTACTGCAAATGACCAGATGGACTTGTTATAATAAGTATTATTATTCCAGGACAGTAATGTATCATGAACTATAACAAAAGACTAACCGCCCTTTTGAGTACTAATGATGCCTAAATCGCTGATATATGTACAACAGACCTCTAGATAAACAGTAGATGATTAATACATGTTAAATTACTACACAAGGTTACGATGATGCATTCTAATTATACCTTGACACATATATATGGAGTAAACTAAACAATATATATTCAATATCTATATCTCGAGCATTTAATTATCCATGTACTTCTCAGGGTTACGATGATATGTTCCAAACATACCTGATATGATCATAAATTTAAGCTGTCAATGAATATGTACTCATGTCCATGTACTCTTAAGGTTAAGGTAATGATGTTCTTATACCTTGATATGACCATAACTGCAAGCTACCTAGTTAAGTAGCCAAATGGCCATTACTATAGATGAAGGTTTGATCATAGTATACATCATTTACTCTATATTTACTATACCTCGCAAGGTTACGATGACTAGTTCTAATTACACCTTGATTTACCTCCAGAGCACTAAAGCTCAAAAGAGGATTATTTGATTTGTTTGACATTGTTTAACACTCACACATGCCCATGTGCACCTCAAGGTTACGATGATACGTTCTAATTATACCTTGAAATGATAATAATTATAAATCAAAGTTGCCAAAAGGCTATCACTATTGTACTACGTTACATGTCCAGTTGGCCCTAAAGCTCTAGTTGACATAAGTACAGATGCCTAATTAGTAGCAATCAACTATGATATGATTAAAATTCTCTAGAACATAAGCTTGTATGTTTTATACTTGTATTTATAATGGATTGAAATTACAGATCCCAGTCCTCAATCAAAAGGTGCAATAGGTATTTAAAAAATAATTCTAGTCGTGAGAGGGCCCTGGTGGAGCGTGGTTCCCTCTCATCTCGCTCATACGCTATACGAGCGAGCCCAAAGCCGCAAGAAATTAAAAATGAAATATTTGAACTCAGTAACTCAGACGAGTTTAACAATATCAAAGGATTAAAAATCCTCAGTTTGAATATTAGAAGTTTATTGAACAAAGCTAGTGAACTAGATGCCATATCGCAGAAACTTCATGTAGATTTGCTATGTATCAGTGAAACCTGGCTGAATGAAAAGGTATATGACGAATTAATTAGAATAGAAGGTTACAAAATCTATAGAGCGGATCGAAAAACAGAAAAAAAGACAGGGGGAGGACTAGCAATCTATGTAAAAAATAATCTGGAGGTAGAACTGGGCGGTGACGAACTCCAAAGAAATACAATAGACATAGAAATTCAAACACTATCGGTTAGGTTGAACCCATTTAAGGCATACACAATAATTAATATATATCACCCACCTAGTGGTGATCTATATAATGCAATTAAATCAATCAAAGAAGTATTAGATTTATGCGGTGATAATAATGATAAAATATTGCTAGGAGACTTTAATATTAATTATGCAAAACCATCGCGAGCAAAAACTCAACTACAATCATTAGAACACCATGCCTCCTTGAGGCAACTGATAAGTCTTCCAACTAGAGTAACGGCTACTACAGAAACAACAATCGACCTAATTTACACAAACTCAACTATTATACAAAAAGCTGGTGTTCTAAACATAAACATAAGTGACCACAAACCAACCTATCTAATTCTAAAAAAGAGTAAGGAATACTATCAGAAAATTAGTTTTACTTGTCGGTCTTATAAAAACTACTCACAAGAATTATTCACCAATAAATTACGCAACGAAGACTGGAATGAACTCCAGGATACTCGTAGCACAGATCGATACTGGGATATAATGTTATCCAAAATAACCAAAGTCTTAGACCAACTATGCCCAACCAAAACCATGAAAAATGTTAAAGCTAGGAAGCAATGGATCAATGGAGATATGCTTTCACAAATGAAACTCCGTGATAAACTATTTAAAGTTGCAAAACACCACAAAGATCCAATAATGCTAGAACAGGCAAAGAAACTGAAACACAAGATAAATCATCAAATCAGGAACTTAAAAAACAACTATATAAGAGAAAATTTAGAATCAAACGCACACGACCCAAAGAAATTTTGGCAAATCCTTAGCCCCCTTATCGATAACAAGCAATCAAAGAAAGATACATTAATAAAATTGAATGAAAATGATATCGAAATCGAAGAAAAAGCCATCCCAGGCCATTTTAACAATTATTTTGCCTCGATAGGAAACAATTTAGCAAATGAAATACCCTCATTATCCCCAGAACAAGAATCAACACTGTTATCAAATGAAGCTCCTCCAACAATTCACAAATTTAAATATAAGCCTGTGACAATAAGAGATTTGGAAATCATAATTAAACAAATTCCTACCTCAAAGTCATCAGGTATAGATAATATTCCGGCTGGACTATTAAAAACAGCATTATTAGCCTTACTACCGCAACTGAAAAGGTTAATAGATCTCACATATGAAACCTCCAACATCCCTGTTTCATGGAAACAATCTAAGGTTACACCACTATTTAAGGCAGGGGTAGTCACCGACCCAGGAAACTACCGTCCAATATCATCAATAAAACTACCAGCTAAAGTAATGGAGAAAGTATTCCATGCACAGTTATCCGAACACCTATATGATTACAATTTGTTATATGATAAACAGTATGGATTTCGAACCGGAAGATCCACACAAGATGCCCTTATTTCATTCATGTCACAGGTTTACCGAGATTTAAACGAGGGAAGAATTGTGAGAGCTGCCTATCTCGACCTGAGGAAGGCGTTCGACACAGTCAATCATAATAGATTAATAGCAAAACTCAAAACTTTTGGCATCCAGGACAAAGAACTATTGTGGTTTAAGAACTATCTCTCAAATCGTACACAGCATGTAATAGCAAACAAAATTCATTCAACAGAGCTCCCCGTTACCTGTGGAGTTCCCCAGGGAACAACCCTGGGTCCGGTCTTATTCAACCTGTATATAAACGACCTCCCAAACCATATATCGAAATCCACCATTCAGATGTTTGCTGACGATACGATCATTTACTCAACAGATATAGATATGGAGTCAACGACTTCAAAACTGCAAATAGACCTTAATTCTTTAACTAACTGGTGCAAGCTAAATAAAATTTCTCTGAACTATAATAAGTCAAAGGTGCAGACTGTGTTTGGGCGCCCATCCCTCGGGTCGAGATGGGAAGCTCAAAAAACCAGGGAAGGAAACCCTCATGAAGTGATGTTAGGTGGGGTGACATTGGAGGATTTGGTCTCGTACAAATACCTTGGTACAATAATCGATTCATCACTAAAATTTAAAGAACAAATATCCAAATTTACAAACTTTATGAGTTACAAAACCTGGCAATTTTCGAAACTAAAAGATAAACTCCCAATAAACACATTACTCATGATATACAAAGTAATGGTTCTACCGGTTGTAGACCAAGCAGATGTTTTTCTCGAGGCCCATGCTTCAGCCCCACTCCATAGACTCCAGATATTACAAAATAAGATTTTAAGAATTATATATAGATTACAAACGAGAGACAGTGTAAAGGACTTGCACATTGAAAAGAAGCTCCTCCCTCTGGCTTACCGTCGTAGATTGCACCTATTACAGGCAGGTCACCGTCTAGCTCAAGACCCTCGAAATATCGACATGAGATTAATAAACACAAGAAATTTCGAACAAGGCAGAAAAGTTTTAAAACAAATAATACCTAAATCAGAACAAATAAACAAATCTATTATAATTACGATTCCCTACTCATGGAACAAACTGCCGACGGTGGCTCACCGAATAATAGATGCAAAAACCTTTAAAAGTCATGCCAGATCTACTTATATATGGCAAGATATGTATTTTAAAACTAAAGAAGATTAGCACAAGAAAATCTATAATTTATTTAGACAAATGTTATAATATACTGAGTTTATGTAAATAAAGACAAATGTAAGTATTACCATGTTATACACTCCTGAAAAGTCATTAGAAATATTTAATAATCAGCAGAGACCCGACTACAGTCAATGATTGTAGCGGGATTGTCCTCTGCTTAATATGTTGTAATAAGACTGTGGGATCAGAATACCTCCCATTATGCCGGAGACTTCCCAGATTCGCAGTCAAGTACTGAATAAACGTATTTCAATTCAATTCAATTCAATTCAAGCTGGGATTAATATTACTACAGGAAAGCGTATCACCCTTTCAATCAATTATTAAAGAGAACATCTTTGATGTAACGCTTTAACTAAATAAACTTCAACTCCTCCCAAACTAAATCATTCTAGGCTTTGATAAGCTAGGGCTTAGGATAGATACAATTATATTTTGCATCAACTATAATGAGAAACTCTCAACAGCTTTTTTTGTCAATATAAGGCTATAATAACCATCTAGGCATATTATTGTATTTGTCATATCTAGTATAACAAGGAGTTCCTATGTAGAAACGGCCTACCAACAGTTGTCAGGAAATACAGCAGGGAGTAGCAACTTCATCTTTGTCACCGTCTGATAACATTTGGCCAGGATATGCGAGCAAATATATCAAAACCACGCATACATTTATATGGGAAATCATGGGCCAGCTCCACAGTAGGCAATCGTTGATAGTAAATAGAGACGATAGGGGTTATTATAGTGCAGGCGCATGATGTGATAGCATAGTCAGGGTTGCCTGGAGGTTACAACTACACTAACAATAGTGATATATGATGTTTGCATGTTAGTATACATCTCAATGCCTATCTAGCGCCACTCTTTCCAGTGTGGGGAGGTATCAGTCCACGAGGACCCATGGCTTATTCCCTGGGCGAATTCGCGGCTCGACTGCTGAATTAACAACCCCCATACACGCAACAAGCAGCCAACTTCCACCTAAGTAGCCTTTGCTATTTTAATAGAGAGAGTGTTGTAGGCAGTTGAGTTTTTGTAGGCTGGCTGTCTTGTCGCATCGACAAAAACATTTGGCTTTAGCCAGCGACAGAATAGGCAATTGGCAATATTTTCATGTTTCAATATAAGAGTCCCAATGCGCCTCCCTTATTCCGATCCACATAATGTACAGAGTTTTTATATATAATATATATAACTATCAAAGGTGCTGTCGTTTTTGACACCAGACCAATCAGAGACGAGTTTACTTCAGCGCGACGTGGGATTTCGTATAGGTTCAGAAAAACATGAGCATCGCAAAGAGCTTTTGCCAGCAAGATACCAGCGTAAGAATGGCGATTTTCTTACTACTTCCAAGCCATAGTATATCATAGAACTATACTAGGGAATGAAAATACTCGACCAATTCAATGACTCGAGTCAACGCTATATTTCATATCTACTATAGCGGCCGTAGCATTCCTATGGTGCAGTCCTACCTAATCATAAGACTTATATATCTTTTCCACTCATGTTATCATGATTTGGTCTCCACCGCTTTGAAATAGATGTTACAAATGACTGTAAAATAAAATGAATAATAATGTGCTATATCTTGTACGAAGTAGTTTACCTGGATTTGGAGAGACATTACATAAATTGTAATATACAACGTGAGTAAATCCTAAAAGTTAGGTAAGACTTCTAGAGGGGAAAGTACACATGTATGCTTTTATACATAATATATATGCTTTATTTAGTTATCCACATGTATACATGATATAAAGCATATGATGCAACTTTATCTTTTTATTTGTGCCATGTTGTAATTGTTTTTAAGAGAAGATAACTTATTTTTTCTGCATGATTATAATTATTTTTGGAGCTTTATATAGAAAATGCGATAGATGTTTTGAATTGCACTATTAGGACTAATTGCCCTGTGTCTAGTAGCACACAAGATAATGTTACAATACATTTAGGCCCACGTGCATATTGGTGTTGAAATCTTAATGATAATATCGGCCAAAAATTGTGTTTTTAATTCTTCAATAATTATACAAATCCAACATTGAAACCTTCCAACCGAAGCAAACAATATAAACAGATACGAACAGGTGAGTGAGCGAGCATGAGCGGTCGTAGGTTGATTTGTCTCCACATCAAGAAGGATAGGGTGAGTGAGTGAGATTGGTTGCTTTACGCCCTTATCAACACATTTAAGATGGTTGTATCAAGGGCGGGAGAGCTGAGAGAGAGGCAGTTTATGATCATACCCAAGAAATAGAGATAGAGAAGAAGGGAGAGAGAGACAGAGAAAAGAGACAGAAAGGCACTTTATGGTCCTACCCAGGACCGGAAGAAGGATAGGGGAGGTGCCAGTTAATACCCTGTCTATTAGAGTGATTTTTCCATCTTGTTGGTTGGATGATGGAAACCAAAATAGAAAGGTGTACTTCTTAGGCCCCGATGTTTGCTGAGAATATAGCATTCCAACCTTTTTTTATTACCAAGGAATGCCTGGCTAATTGGATAGCAATGATTCAGCAGTTGTTCTATCAATGCCGATTTTTAACGGAGTGTAAGATTATCCTATAAAATTAAACTTGTTAAATATAATCGGATTGTTGTTGGGTTCTCACCCGATGAGTTTCTCGACATTAAGCTTGATGCAAGCTATCATTACATGTAATTGTGTTCATGTTGCACCAACACCTTCCAATCAGGGTTGGGGTAAGATCGGTTGGATTAGGACATCGGTTTTGGTGGAATTCTAGCTTACATCTTATAAGACCTAGCGCGTCGTATGTCTTATGTACCCTAAAAAATTAACCAATATCTTAAGGGCAAAGTCGCAGAGATCTTGCCTCTTACTATAGATGATTAATTAATCCTGAGGCAATTTATTGTGTAATACAATCTCGATTCATGGATGCAGGGTAAGAAGATTTCATGCATTTACTAGTATCCCTGCCGTGTTTCCATTCTGAACGTTTTTTTAGATGTCACGTCAAAGATCCTCTTACACGTACTTAACTTTTGTAAAAAATGACGCGTGCTGGGGTTATTCTTTCTAAATATAAATTATGTATCTCACTGACAATAAGCTTCGTAATGAGTATACATAAATCTTATTACCAATAGTCTAAATAACAGTAGATGTATTGTATACTTTTCATATTTATAGCAACTTGAAGTTGCATCTGGTTCAGTTGGGAAAAGCAATGATATTATTGGACTATATTGTGCCGGAATAAAAGATTTAACTACAGATTATACATGTATCATATCCTATGCGATGGTCACCGTACCATTTCAATTCTTAGATTTACATTTCCACCCTCGGGAAAACGGCTAATGCCCTTATTAATAGTGAGGATAGTACACAGCACTTGAAAACAGAACTCGAATACATTTTTCTTGAATTGTCAGGACGCCTACACAATTCTCTCTCACGCACGTGTAGCTAATCATGATGCACACATTTTGCGTCTAACCCAATCGGATTCGGGGGGAATTTAGGTAACACTCTTATTCTAAGAACCTGCCTTACGCAGAAACACATCAGTCTTATCATGCTGAGAAGACCTAAATTCGGGCACAGGAAATCAGATCTGCGTAGATTCAGCCATTTTATGACATGTGAGGTATGCCCATCAAAGACGCTATTTTCGCGAATGATGGATAGGCAAAAATCCATCACAAACCTCTCAGACGATATAATTCCTGGTTTACCAGCGGATGATTACTTTTCCTCTCCACATATCAGAGTGTGAAATAGAAATGTTTGCAAAAACGTATCCAATTGCAATAATCACACGGAAATGGACTTGACGACTGCCCCATGATTATCATAGCATACTTTTAAAATCGTGATGTCAATCCCCGACTATAGCAATTGCAATGCATACACAAAAACTTTCCACAGTACTCGAACAATTGTCCACGAATGCAACGGTAAAAGCAATATGAAAGGCAGTGAGTGCAATAAAAAAATAATCAAAGAAATAGCCTCTCGTTTGAATGCCGCATCCACTTGAGACATAAAAAAGACAATCAAATGTACATTATGAAGTCCCACAATGGTCTCCGGTTCGCTGAGCGAATAATATTTGTGTTCATTTATCAATACATTGAACTTTTATTTTCAGAGGCAGCATGAAATCCTCATGCTGATGCTGACGGTATATGTTCACTTGGGGCCATGCATGGTGATACACATTAATTAATGTCCCCATGGTCTTTTTAAATTAGCATCTTTGTTGGCATCTCGCTTCGTGGCTGATAGGATTACACGATGCCACCTGCTACCATCTTCAAAACATCTCATCTGTTACATTTTATGTTATATGGAGGCAAATAAAAAGGACGATATGCCTGTTCTATAGCCATGAATATGACCACTTATAAATATTACCTACCGTTTGTATTCTTTTCTATTTCTTTTTATGGGTAGAATGTGCAGTAACGGCAATGGTTTTATTAAGGCGATGTGATTGATTTCCTTGAATCTCCGTCATACATCTAAGCTGACTTTCTGCTTCAGATAGATCCTGTCAGGTATTCATGAATTGATGAAGCCAGCAGAAAGGGATCATTATCCACCAGCCATGCAGATGCATCATCAGGAAATAACCTTTTTGGAACCCATGCCTTGTTTAATATTGGCCATATGATTGTGCATTATTAATTGTATAAATTGGGCAATATCTTGCTTTACTAAATCATTGCTATCAAATGTTATCTTTTCGAGGTTTGCGCTGGTGTCTAGGTTACTGGTATTGAACAGATACATTATTCTGTAGGGTTTTTTTAAAAAAAAATTGTATATGGGTGACCTGAATAGATATTTTGAGTGAATCTGTTTTCAGCGTATGGCTTTGTGACATAGCTATAGCCTTGGCGTGGAAACCTAGAGGGGAAGGGGGAGGGGACAAAGGAAAAGGAGGAGAAGAAGAAGATGAAGAACAAGAACAAGAACAAGAAGATGAAGAACAAGAACAAGAAGAAGGACGACGACGATGATGATGAGGAAGAGGTGGTGGTGGAGTAGGAGGAGGAGCTTCTTCCTGCGTGCAGTTGAACTTGCATCAGATGAACTTGAGCTTGAATCCGACGACGATGAACGGCTCGAACAGCTGGACACCCGATATTCCTCGACCTTGGAGACTTTCTTCTCCGTAGCAAGGGAAACAGTGAGATCCTTCATCATCCTCTCTAAGTTCCCCATGCGGTCAGACATATCGCCATCATTGCCATTTTCCTCCAGGGTGAAAGGTTCTATGGAAGAGCCGTTAGGAGGAGCTGAGGCCTCGACATCCAGCTCGACAGAATCGCCGGGTTTGCTCTTCTTCATGCATGTTAACCCAGTAGGAGCACTATGTACCGATTTGTAGGTTTTACAATACGGACTCTTCTTCCCACCCATCTTGAAAAAATTGAACTTGATATTTTAAATGAAATTTGCATAAATTTCAAATGTCAATGGGTGATGTGCTTCCTTCGGGGGCTCTCAGCGTACAGGCCATCGAACAGAGGCGCTTGGTTTATATAGGAGCGGGTCTTATAGGAATAGTAAATATCCAAATTATATTTCCAAGGAAACCATGCTTATAGATGAATCTTTGGAGATATTTTAATTATTCCAAATTCTCAAAATGATTCTCTAAATGATTCTTTGAGTTAGTTTAACCACACACCGAAGGCGCCTATGACAGCATGGCCGCCAAAAGTAGGCCAAACTGAGAGGAATCACGCCATAAAGGCTGACGCACACATGGCCGATTTGGCTCCCTATTGCCCTACGATTTGGGTCTCCTTATGAATCCTAAGATTTCATTTCAAACCATGTGCGTCAGCCTTTAGCTGTCAACGCAGGCCAAACGGGAGGCAGAACGGTAAATTATAGGTAAAATATGGATCAAATGAAGGAAATAAACTAAAATACTTTCATCTTTATTCAAGTGTATCTTTTGTTAAAGGAGGTTTTAACACTATAGCTGTGACAAGTATGTAAATTGATTCGAAAACGTGAGCGATTTTCCCGCATTTCCTGCAAAATGATATGTAGATCGACGTAACTTTCAACGCAGGTAGAGGTGTAATATACCTATCTAACGAATTAATAAACTAAAATCCTTTCATCACCATCGATGCCTACCCTTTTTCAAACCATTACTTTATTTTAAAAAGATTTAAAGCTGTGAAAGTGTCTGTGTACAACAGCTCTGCGCGGTGCATAGTAATAGGCCTACTAGGTCTATTCACAAAAAAAAACATGATCAAGCATCTTATAATGGTAATATTTCTACATAATATACATTGTTCTGTCTTATATAAAGCATATATATATTATAACTCGTGCAATATTCACAATCCTTTAACCAACTCGTTAGTTATCCTGTATTGATTGTATGCATAAGTCCGGGCATAAGTGCATCAAGCATAGGAAGTATCCTTTGAATAATTCTCAGGCACAAATGCACTTACGAGACGATTGTACTATATGCCAACGCCCTGTTATGATACCACTCCACTAATAATGACATTAATGATTGGAAATGATATATGACTGGCATAGCATTACGCCAACTTCATTCACTCGCCGGTACAAAGTGCCCGAGCCGAATTAAGATAGGAGTAATGAATTGAAGTCTGAGAGAATTTAACAATCATTAAGCTTTGTTTGGTTTCTTCGTTGAGAGACGCGATGCCCATACACGTATTGCCAATGTAGGCACCGTTATTTCTTCCAGATCGATCAAGTTATAAAAAGACTATTGTTTATTAATTAACTGTGTGGAAAGAAAGAAAAGTTTGTGATTTGACTTTAATGGCACCTAAAAGTTTTCAGTTGGATTTCAGTTTGAATAGGATGTATTGTCAGAGGTATTGGTTTAGTATATCGATATATAGAGGTTAAGGCACCAGTAAGTGTACTATTTACCTTCACCAATCGTCTCAATTAACCCCTAATTTAGACCGAAATGAGGTTCGAAATGTAGTTCAACGTTATCGAACAGATTTCTTGGAGTCAATACCAAAGATACTCATAGATCCTGTATCTAGTAGCCTACCTCCCATTGCTTCAGCTTATGATAATTCTATTGTGTAAATATAAATGTGTAGAGCTGCCGATTGTACATTTCCTCACGCCCTGAATTCTATGCAGACCTAATATTTTCATTTAGAACGGTACCAAGGCAGTCATTAATTGGGGTGTTACTGTAAGAATACTATCATAGATACAACTGTTACAATATTGTTTACACAATAATTATATGTTATAAGTTCATTCGGCATACATGTACACCACTCTCCTTGCAGACCTATACTTTCAATGTATCTAATTCAATAACGATGTGGGTTAATAGTCGGTCAGATAATCCATCATCAGAAGCTACACTCATACACAAATGGAGGTAGATTCGTTTTGCTGCCCCTGGGATACATCTCATATACTTTCGAACAAGGAAGCTCTCGCACGGATGAGGAACATCTGCTACGGAAGGGGACAGATTGGAGACGATATCATGGTCAGCTCATCTTATAATTGTGTGCCCAGCTAGGTACTTTACTTATTGGCTGTCTGTTGCTGATACAATTGTGGTGTGTTTCAGGAAAATGAGTCGCAGAATCAAAGTCGTTTATCAAATTCGAGCCAATGTACATGATGATATCTCAAAATTAAATGAAACTAAAGCCTTTCTACTCCTATAACATCAATGATGCCATCATCGAACTTTACGGAATAATTGGCAATAATTGAAATGTATTGGTAATTAACTTTAAAATGAATAATATATATTAAAAGTGTACTCATTGTCAGGAATAACCCTATCTTAATAATTATCTCTTGATTTATGTCTGTTCCTCTATTTGACGACTGTTGTCTTTACTCAAAACTCATAGTTATTTGCAAACTATTCGTTCTAAAAATGGTAGAGGCGTCTCTTTAACAGGGATCTAATATGAAACCCATGATCAGCAGTCACGTAATATGAATGAGTTTAAACAAGCAATTACAATAGCTTCCGATCCTTTTTATAAAGGACAAAGGAGCACCGTTCGTATTACCATCAGGTTGTATCCTTTATAGCCTTTGCCATGAGTTGCCAACATGATTAATTCAAACACTCGGAGTCCCGCGAGTGGGAAGTATATGGATAAAGTCCCCTGAAAATGTACAATACACTTCACCAATCCTCTCAAATAACCCAGATTTAAGACGTTCAAAATACAGTTCAGCATGCATTAATAAGCGAAAGGACTTGTTTGATCAATGCAATACCAAATATACCCAGATATAGCTAAAATTTGTTTTGAACCCGATTTAGAAGAATTAGTAAATTTATAGACCTTTCAATTGTACATTTCTTTACGCCCTGTCCTATATGGATCCTCAACTTAAATTAAAAGTATGCAATGCACAAGTTTATCCATCAACCACAATTTGCCAATCCCCTGATATTTATCCTTTCCCTTTCATCCTCTTTCAATTCTTCAGATATCAAAGACCTCCGAAATACTATTCCATCTATGTTTTTGAGGGATAATATTTTCCCATCCAAAGAGCAATTCCTGGGCATATGTATTCGAATCGCTTGATGTAGCGTGTTCATCTAGTATGAATGATCGACATGAGGTTCCTATGACAAATGCCTAAAGGATAAAGGATAAATGATGGGGAAAGTTTTATGGATATGTCTATATGTCATTGCACATTCCAGAACTTCTGAAATCATAGAAATAATATAATGGACAGGGCAGAAAAAAAGGGAGATTTTTCAGCCTGCTCGTACTGCGATGTAATCTTTCCTGCTGGCCTATCACATTATATTACCAGCTTACGACCGGGTCTTTGACCCCCTCTCTGCCAAGCATTGATCGCTATAGCGAATCTATGCAAAAAGCTGATTCATCTTTGGCCATTTATCCACAAAATGTATATGACGAGGGTCTGGTGACACTTGGAAGTTCCAATTTGGAAGGATTTTACATCGCTTGGAGAGAGCGATAGAGGTATAGGTAGATCACCAGGGGGAATGTTCTTGAGCCCAATGCGTTTGGTTTTTCCTTGGCTTCGAGCAACTCAGTGCAAAGAGTGTATTGGAGGTAAAGGGGAGGGAGGTCATTAATTCCACTGAAGAGGCCCTTTGTGGAGCAAGTCTTTTTGTCCTTTTACCAAAGGAAAAGACCTCAAGTAACATTATAAGGGCCTAAGGAGATGCCCATGTCAGTGGCTGAAGGTTCTGCAGCTACAGACGGAATCATGTGAATTGGTTCCACCAAGAAACAAATGATTGAGAATATAAGTGTAAAATATAACTGGAACAAAAACTTATAAAAAAAACGACCATTCAAAATTATCAAATTTAATTTTCCAATTGCATTTGATATCTACTTGATATCTTAAGTAAATTCTGAATGCACCATTACCAAATAAAATGGGGAATTATACTCTAAAAATAATATAGATGATGGGAGATACCTACATCATCAAAATATTACACTGGATCCCGTTACAAGAACTTTACACTAAATGCGACTGGGAAATCACCTGAGGTTTGACGCTAACGGAGGGTTTCTAATCCGTTTAGATCTACTATGGGATGGTTTCAAAACGTTTCCATTGGCCGCCGACCACTCACTTAGTAAGTATAGTCCCCTTTATTTCTTGTTGCACATGAACTAAGGTAGATATATATACGTAGTATTATTTCCCTGATATTCATGGGATGAGAACGATAATATACTTACATCTAGTCAATTCAAGATGGAGGCGGAGGCTTGGGTAGACCCTCAGTACAATTGCATACGTCACTTATCATATGACATTTACACCACCTAAACGCCAACTATTCATGTTCTTACATGGCGGCGGCCCATCTAATGTAAATATATAGCACAGGACCTTTTTTGACATATTCACGCCTTGCTATCATTTATTGGGATTCTCTTCAGTGGGACTATCCAAGCAAACTATCTAATTAATGTTCGTTCAATCCTATTTCATGCATAGCCGTTTCTAAATATATAGTGTTGGCTTTAGTTAGGTGTATTTATAAAGGAATTCGTTATTGTATCAACCTTTCAATGTACAATTGTTATAGAAAGTTAAAAGTAGTATTAACTCGATCTGTGCATACTCATATGTACTCATACACTAGCTACGACAATTCGGTTTCAAAGAACTTCAATTGAGTCACATATGATAGTATATGATATGGAGTACATGTATATTGTATACTTCTTTTGTAGGATTACTACCTTTTTAGAAGTTGTGGGAAAGGATAAATATGAATAAGGTGTGGTATTTTAAAACTAGATATATTATTTCTGATATAGTTATACGTCTTGTGATCCTTACGAATTAGGAATTTGATTGAAGGCGTCATCACTACAGAAATGACTGTCTGTGATACCACCTTTATTTATGACTAAACAGGTTAGAATTATTACTACACATAGGATGGTATCTTACAATGCAAATTAATATGTACATCATAGTGTTGTAAAAAACAGAGAGTGCTCTTTACTAGAATCATTTCTAAAAGAGTCGATGAGGTTGCTTGTACATGTGCCTAGTGTTAATAGTTAGTAATAATTCCCAGATAAGTCCCTTCAGACACCTTGCTTGAGGTATCCAATGCGGTAAAATATTGTTTTGTGGTCGCAATAAAATATTATATTGGTGTGAACAAATAAACATTTCGCGCTATGCTTACTTTGCAAAGAGATTTCATATTAATATATTACTTGATCCATTAAATGAAGTTGCCGTTTTCCACTGACTCAGAAATGGATCGATTTACTCTACCAAAACTGAAAGGAAACCTGGTTTTGAAATAGAATAACAATAGCCTGTACTGTCCTGGAAGAATTACTCGCAAAGTATGAGATTTACAACACCGGTGTAGTATTCAGATGTGTCCTGCAAATTATTGTTGATGGGTGAATCGTGTTAATTGTGTTACGTGGCCTTTACTTCTCAGATAGCGAGAAAATAACCTCTAGAAAAAAGGAAAGTCTGTGAGAAGAGGAAAGGAAGCCTGTGATTAGTAACATGATTGCACGCTTTACCAGAACAAATGAGAGGAAACCACACGTTGATTACTTAAGGACACACAAGTGCACTACGATGTTATTCTTACCTTCATTCTCCCGTTTATTCTTGAGTTCATCCAAATCCATCTAATATCGGATTGCCACACCCCTGAAAGGTAAATCTCCATGCATATGTGTGTGTACGAAGGTGCCAGTGGCATTTTTCAATGTACTTTCCCTCCTTGCCATTAAATATATAAGGCCATGGGGCCAACCAAAAGCTATACCGATTTAGATCATTTATCGCAGGCAAGTGGTTATTAAGTTAACTGATTGCGGGAAAGCATTGAACCAGTTCGTATAGGACTCTACTTATGTTCGTCAAAAGCCATTAATAAGGCCAATATGTACAACTTTGCCTTACACGAGATTTCCGACTCTTTCACGCAGTCAAGAACATTGTTTGGATTTCTGACTATTTGCTTGCGAGATTATATGGTGGAGTTCATCACAACTGTGTCATTTTCGCACAACCTAAAGAATAGGGAGCAAGGACCGTGTATTATGAAGGAAGACAAGGATAATGAGTAGCGATTAGAAGAAGGGTAATGATATTGGCATAGAAAATGAGAAAGACAATGACCGAGAGAGAATTGATAAGTATTTTCCTCAAAGAGAATGATGTAATCGTTTGGTAAAATTCGGCCATATAAAAACTTGGAAAGCCCTATTAATTGTTGAATTGACCTACGTGCTCTGTACAGCGAATATATTCATAACATAGGCTCCGAGTAAATCCCCTTTCCAAACATTTAACGGCGCTACTAACTCTAGTAAACAAACCCAAAGCAAAACATACTTATTCACCCCTTCACTGGCTTCTTGGGTACTCATGAAGAAAAGTCAGCTTGTTGAGATCTTCAACTTATAATGTAGAGAAGAAAGAAAGAACGAACGAAGCTAATCGAACCATCAATGGCAGTCTGGGAATATTTAGGGTCTTATAATCAAAACAACTTGGAATATAAGGTAGGTATAAGTCATAGGCTACCATTAGTCATTGCTAAAAATAGTGATCACACATTGATGATTTCCCAAATGTATACTCACAATATATCCCGCGAAAGGTAAATGATGTCTTAAATATCCTCTAATATCAAAATATAAGACTTAATTAACAGTATGTGGAACATCGCGTGATGTCTTGATTGGGAGTATTTTTTGTTGCAGTGTTAACAGTCTTCATACTGTAAAAGCCATCCTGTCAGATTCTCATCACTGTAGAATCATCAAAGTAGAATGTGCCTAAAAGAACGCTACTGGTAAAGGAAGTATTGGAAACGCATCCTCCCACGAAACTCACGAACCCATGGAAGCCAAATAGATTCTCTCACGATTAAAAAAAACTTTCTACATGAAATCATTTTAATGCATTCAAGAATGTACTAAAGCATTTATAAATACTACATGCGGAATTTACATAAAGAAAGTTTGATAAACCTCGTGTAACTAATACCTCTTTCTCAAGTGCCTTCTTGTTGATTGCATTTCCAGTTAGAAGGCAATCGAGGAGGTTTTGCCAGTTATACTAAAGCTGAACGATATTATACTGTATGATAGCAAACGTTTGGCCTACGTTCAGCCTTGTATATTACTATTATTATTATTACAAGTTAAACCGTTCTAAGATATCGCCTTGGCCCCTTCAATAGGATCGTTGACTCTACCTCAGGGTGGGAAAAAGAGGATGTGCGCATGGCTCTGAAAGTAGTTCCAGCAAGCATCCTATGTTACTTCCGGGTTTTTTTTGTCAACAATGTTCGCCAATCGTTTTCACTTGTAAATCAGCTTCTACCAACTAGATTGACCGAATGAAAGATGCTAAAGGTGGAGTGTTGAATCTACGTGTCGTATCATTTTGGTAATTTTCTGACGATTAATTCATTTTAATTTAGTTGTTCAAACCCAGCCAAAAAGACACGGCGAAGAAGACAGTTCCGACCTGCCTGAACTAATCGAATGTTTTTGGGGAAAGAGTTCTTTATTTTTATTGATTTTTTTGTTATCAAAACCAAATTGAATTCATTAATAAATAGCACAGTGTTTAGTTAGGGTTTAAAACGGATTTCTTTCTTTGAATAATTTCCGTTGTTATCACTTATTTAACTAGGATTATAAAGATAAATTATGGACCAAAAGTTCCTTCGATAAAGTCGTTTGGTAATTCTGGGAATATCTAATTTAATGGCATAGGGAAATAAAACAGTTCGGAGCACCATATCCCCACCTCTTCAATAATTCAATGTATTGTCTTACAAAAGGTAGATTTGAGCTTAGAGTTCCTTTTACTCTAGCTATGAACACAGCCCCGTCACATGTATACAATGTTATATATGGGCTTGTCTGTGTTGGCTACTTTTAATCTAGGATTTGAGGGAGTGACAGTCAGACTGACATCGTCAAAGCAGCTGAAGCATATTCGGGACAGCCAAAATAGATCTAGGATAGGTGTAGGCCCCTAGTTGTTTGGCTTTTCTAAACCCTCAAACTCGAAATAAGATATTTTAGCTATAATTATTAATTAAACCTTTATTATTATGTTTTCGATGCCTTCTTGTTCACATATGGTTTGTTGGGTGGGAATCAATGTCTTCAATGGTCCGGTCCGCTGGCTCAGCCTTAATGTGTCAGGGAGTGGGTTGGGGTGCACATGTTCTCGTAATATTTGGCCAAGAACAACAAGCCTATATATATATGGTCGATTCCAGCGAATAGGGGGCCATTATGTGATTTTTATCATTGTATCCTATCGTCATCATTTTTATGTCATTGAATAAAGATGATCAAAGGATGAAAAGCCCAAAATATTAGCTCTTAACTCATGAAATTCTGGGAACTAGTGGTAGTAGAAGTTTTTGCATTCAAAATTAGAGATAGATTACGAATGACATCACTAAAGATTGAATATAGGATATTTGTATATGTTTAATTTGAAATATTCCAATTTTAGTCATTTAAAAACAACTAGAAGTACTAAACTCAGTTTAGAACGTTCATAAAAAAGTGATTTTTTAATTTTTATTATTTTTTATGTGTATTTAAAGATCTTTGCTCACTACCCCTCCTTGATTTTATTCTAAGTGACTTTGTGTTAAATCCTGGGCTATATCCCATACCTCATAAGGAGTAAACCTCTGAATATGTCATTAAAGTGAACGACTAGGGCTGTACATAGGTGAAAACCATTTGCACCTACTACATATATTAATGGATTTAGCCATAATTGAAAAAGCATACGTAATCTATCGCTACAGCCATTTCTGGTCATATTGGGCTCATTTACCAATATCACATAAGAGCTAAGGTCATAAAACTGCTATTGTTATCACTTATTTATTTCTATTTCATAATCATAAGGTGACTTCCATTGAATAACCATCATATTTTCAACATAACAGCTGAATTTTTTTTATTTTCTGCTATTTTCATATTTTTCAATTGATGCGATTTCTCATTTATTTGCCATGATCTATGAAAAATATTACATTTTTATGAAAATATTCATGTGATTTCTTTGACTTTATTTCTTCCCATACTTTCTAAACAAAAAAAATCATTTGAAAAAGATTTCTGCCTTCAAAAATACCCCTTTTCCAGTGTCATTCGTAATCTATCTGTCATACGTAATCTATCCCCCATATGTAATCTATCTAATTTTTCTAAAACCCTGCTATTTAAAGACAAATGTTCCTATTTAATGAAAGAAATCATATCAGTTCTCTGCCTTTGTCCCTTCCCAGATATTCTAAGCAATAACAAATAATTCTAGATGACTCTTGCTTTCAGATAGAGCATGTTTACCATGCATTCGTAATCTATCATGTGCATTCGTAATCTATCGCGATAGATTACGAATGACATTTTAATCACAAGAACACAAGAAATTACTATGTAACTGTGACTTTTGGTGACTGTTACCTGTCAAGACATGAACAATGATCAAATATACCAAAGATCTTTGCTTATACTTTACTATTTATTCATCAAAAATTGCTATTTGTCCCGCTCCATTGGAATTCAACACAAATATGATTTATGCATCTGTAATAGCTCTAGGAGCTAGAGAAATCGTTGGAGAACCAAGAAAGTTTGGGATAATTTGCAAAACGGAATATCTGATATATATGAGAAATATCTTTCATTAATCTTGAAAGCAAAAAAAAATATCTAGGAAAAACGTGTCATTCGTAATCTATCGCTTAGAGCAAAATTAGACCGACTTTGTCACGTATAACTAAGCATGGTGACTTCATATTTGATGATAGTAAAAATATATTTGTTTCCATGGATTGACAAGCCCTTCCAGTATATATTGAGCAAATTGCATGGTTTTAGAATGTTCTCTGATAATAAATATATGAGTAAATAAGCAATTTGTAAGGTGTGCATTCGTAATCTGTCGCTGGAAAACTATGGCCACTGTAGAAATACCCCACACGCAAAAATAAAAAAAATGTATTAGGGCTGAACGGGTCTATATCATGTTTATCTCTTGAAAATATGAAGGCCGTAACATAAATATTGTTCCATTTATAGACAAAAATGAACAAATGTAGGTTTTTGGCCCCCATTTCACTGGAATCGACCATATGCACCACATAACGTAGTACAATGCAATACACCGAACAGAAATATTTACTGCATTGAACTCTAATAGCTCGAGATGTGCATTCTAACCTAACTCTACTAATCCAACGGAACTAAAAAACAATAATAATCTTCTGGACTGCTATAATATGAAGAGTTTCTCATACCATTGTATAACCGTGACCTTTGTGGTAGAAGAGTGTGGCTTATCATGTATAAATCCTAAACTATTTTCACGTGTCTCACACTCTCAGCTATTCTTGAGCCGCTGGAGCTGATCCAATGATCTCCAAACAGGGCATACATCTATTATAATATTGGGCTCAGTGATTCTATTAAACAAGAATAACGAGAAAGCATATCGAACATAATGGATTCAAGTTGCTTGATCCCAGGATACTGTCTGTAGGGTCACCAATGATGAAGTAGGAAAAAGGGATTTTGAAGATCAACTTAAGCCACCGAAGCAGCTTTTATCATCTGTACATTCATAATCACCCTCATATGGTGTCCATAACATGGATAGTTTCAAATCATGGAGACGTAGAGCAGGGAGAGAGAAGGAAGGGGAGAGAGAATGCGTAGGAGAGTGTGAATGAAAAACCAAAAGAAAAGGAAAGAGATCGGAGGTCACATCCTAAATCTAACCATGCCGTTTCAAAGATGAGAAAGATATGAGTCAATGGTCTTGCATCATGATATTACCACTCAGTGAGCATAAAATCAATGTCCTGACTAGATGATTTGCCAACCATAAGAATACGATTTGAGATCATCTGATTAGATGTAATGTCCCAATACTGTTGGTAGATATATGGACAGGCTTGGCCATATATTTTGCCATCGCATAAATGATGGGGTATTGCCATCAATCATCTATAATAAGACCCAATTATCCCGAATTGATGATCACTAACGAGACTGTGGCAGCCTTATAAAGCATCATAGGTTACTAATTACAGGAACAAGTCTCCCTTCTTTTACGGAGCAGTGCTAACTCATCTACCTTCAATCCTTCAATTCTTCATCAAGCCTCGAACGTAGATATCCCATATCTGATCCTTGCGCTCATAATTAAATGCCTCCCCCCTCATTAAGATAACAAAAATGTACCTGGAGCAATAAAGGGATCTTTATTACCAGAAATGAACGCATCTTTGGACTCTCCCCTTTTTTCCGCAGAAGACTCCTACTATAACGTGTGATATTGCAGTAAGTTACTTAGCTATTTAGACATACATAGGAAGGTTTTGAAGTAGGCTTATATTCAGATGCGCACAACATTTTGTATCTATCTATTTAAGCCAAATAAAGAATGCAATCCAATATCCTGGTATGCCATTATCGAGACGCCCCTTCCAATATGTATATTCTTCGTGTCTTGTCATATATTAAAGGTTCTCAGCTGTGAAAATATCTAAGAAGAGAAACCGAGTAAAACTAACGAGTTCAAGATCGATGTATTTGCACCTGTGGGTTGGCTGTTCGTGTCCCTGTCTATTCATGCGCATGCACAGGGTCTATTTGCAGATGCCCCCCCCCCCCCAAGTGTCTATACTATTTTTTCAATAAAGGATTAATGACCGGTATGGAGGGACTGTGGTGCACTCTTTGGTGCATAATCCAGAGTCTGAGCCGAGGAATGATGCTCCAAACATTGCAAAAGCAGGACCGAAATGGAGGTCATTAACCATTTCAGTCCCTGCATACTGCCATTGCACCTGGACCCACCATGCACACTTCCCTCCCTTAATAACGACAAAAGTCCCATGTGTAAGTGACTATCAATGATATTTTCTTTCGGGAACCACGGCAGAAGAACGTTTAGCATTGTCAAAGCCCCGATGGCAGGTTATGTTCAATAAACAAAAACCTATAATTGGTAAACATGTACAACAATAGACATGTATTGGTGAGTTAATAACATAACGAGAAGTATTAACCTTTATCTCTAATATTGTAGAACTAGAACTGTATTATAATCAGCCACAAGTTAACATTTTGAAATACCATAAAACTTATATATAAGTGTTTTTATTTCCAAATTGCAATACATTTACATTGAAAAAAGGTCATGTCACTTTCTTTGCGAACATAGTTCTTCCAAGAGCGCCTTGAATTGATCTTAAAGTGTCAGTAAACCCCCAAATATTATGAGCAAATCCATTTACTTGCTATTATTGAAATGTAACCACCCCGGTTTTACTTAATCCAAGTTATTGTTTAGTGAGTTTTACCCATTTAAATGAGTGAAAACGTAGTTCCACATTTTAACACTCCATTCAAGGCACCACTGTTTGCCTACGTCATAAAGGTGCACCAATCTAGAAATGTACATGCAATGAACATAATAAACAACTCTCATAATTGCTGCTAGAAAGAAGGAGGGTGTACCAACCCAATTATTGACCTCTCATGACTGGTTCTTGAATAGGTATTAGCTGTATTGCATAACTGCTTCAATTGCTGTGAGATTGGGGGGGAAGGTAGGGATATTATGTACATTTCTGGCGCGCCTCTATGACGTCACACAGCACTCTCAGTGCCCTCTTGTGCTAAACAGACCTTTTCAAGTAAGCTTTCTCAATTCGGGCCTGTAAGTGACTATAAGTTAGACATAAATGGAGGTAAAAAAATTGATACTTGGATGTTGTATTTATGGCGGCATGAAGTTTGTTGTCCTAAAAGTGACTATGAACCCGTTTACTGACCCTTTAAGTTTTCCTACCTTAAGACATCTGATATTCGATGCTTAGTTATTGGTGTTGTTACATCGAGATTAACATCTCTTGATGAATGTGCAGAATTGTTCTCTATGGCACTCCATCATACGCGGGCCAATGCTATGTGAAATCAAAATTCACAGATTTGCAACATGAACTTATGAAAGTTATGTTAATGCTTAATTACTTTTGAATTTTTACTGCGATGCTCAAACTCCAACAGGAAGAACTGTGTTTATATTCATATATATAACTACATTTTTGTCGAGTGTCTAAGATAAGATAAGATAAGATGATTCTTTATTTGCCAATGAAGGTATACAGTTGACAAAATGGTTGTGAACATCTCAAATTAGAGTTCTTCCAGTTCAAGCCATGCGTGTTATCTTGACATAGTTGTAGGTATATATTTCCTAACACTAGTTTGATTAAGTTTCTACTTTGAACAGCAAAGTTCGACTACTTAAAAGGCTTTGTGAAAAATGCCTGTTAATTACATAGTTATATAAGTGGAGGGAAGGTATACCTTCTGATACACTAAAGAGAATCAATAATAATTAACAGACTTATAACTATGCAAAAGAAGTGGAAAGAGAAAACCATTTCCTCTGATACACTTAAAGTGAAGACAGATCTTTCCTTCAAAGACAATAAAATAAATCAATAAAATGTGGTAGACTGTAACTACTCAAGAGAAGTGGAAGGAGAAAGTGTTTCCTTCTAATGCACTTATAGATTAAAGACTTAAGACAAAAGATTGTTCAGACTAGACTGTTTTAGGGTGGTGGGCGTAATATGCTGACCTCCCATCTTTCATCAATTTAGCACAATGTCTAAAACAAGTAAAGAATTATAAGCTGCAGACATCTTATTGTGTCAGTTCTGTCAAAAAGACCCCTGTTCTCAATCACGATTCAAAGTTTCTTTCTTGGTTATCTCCTCTTCATCTGCAATGCAGTCTCCTTTGTACACATGCATACATACAGCAAAAACTAGCATAACTTGTCTATAAAGGAAAATACTCTCACCCAGATACTCCTCCGACACTCATATAGAGAGACTATAATGTTAATGATAATCCTACTCCGATTAACTATAATGTTGATGAAAATCCTACTTCGATTAATTGTATTGTGAATAAACAATAAAAAAAAGAAATGCAGTACAGGGCAGCAGGATGGCCACTAGCCCAGGAATACGTGGAAGCCAGCTATAAGCGCTGAAATAAACAGCATGGTCAAACACAGTAATATACTGATATATAAAAGAACCAAGTGAAAGAAAGTTTTTATTGCTTATTGAGTCAATATCTCTCCATGTGCTCATAAAAGGCACAATGGTCGAGAATCTGACTGCTTGCTCGGCCTAGGCGATGATGCGCACGATCCATAAGGAACAGCATCTGTGGGAACTCAGGCAGATGCCTTTTACAGTCACACACTTGGGTGAGATATAGGTGAAGATCTCTTTCCTCCTCGGACCAACAAGTCATATCATACAAGCACTAATAACCTCGCAGAAGACCGATAATTTTCGGAATTATGTCCGATCCCATCTGCTGCTATACTCCCCGAACCCCATTCTCATTGTATTCACGAGCTCGTTTCGTGATACTTCTGGAAATTAGTTGTGTTTTATAATCGTATGGGACTTGTTTCATGTCTGCCTTATTATATATGGTGATACAGTAACTATGTGTATGGACTTCCTATTAAGTGGTTTCTACTCCGAACTCTCTGGGCTTCCCTTTCACATATGGCGGCGTTCTTTTCAATGGAAAGAGTTGCTCTTTTCTTACTTCACAACCACCTGCTTGGTATGGAACATTCTGTCGTTTATTATTCCAATGGCCCCCAACCCTGCCAATGGCACAACTTTGAATAGTATTGATCCACTCTTAGTTGTAACAGTTGCAGTCACATTCCTTAAACCCACTTCTGATTCTTTTTTAAAGGAGCCTAATTAGAACTCCCTCGCCCTCCACACTGTCTTGCCGTTTTTGGCCTTTACACTGGCACACTTCGCCATTAATATTTTTTGATAAGAATTATTAATTTATCCTTCACCGTCCCTCCACAATGTTCTTTCTTCTCCTTGGTGTTGCACTTCTTGAAGAGAGTGCCAGTGCAGAAACAATCCCACCGCAGGCCTTCTGTTCCTTTCCCATGCTATAAAGGCCATCAGGTGGGCAATTCACTGCTTCCAACGAGGAGCCCAACCCGTATAACGATCTACTCAAGGCCTGATAGAACGTGTTATATTTCCATCGGATAATCGATGACTTTCCTCCTTATCATTTTCTACCAAATTAGACGCTTCCACCTCCTAGATGACCATCCTTTTATTAGCCTAGGGGAAGGTTTTAATTCATCTGAATACACTCATACTATTCAATTTTCCTCTAGTATTCCCCTCATCCCATGTTTAATAGACTGGTAATTGTTCCTTAAGCAACCAACTATCTATCATAGACAGGCGTATTAAGAGGCTTATTCTATAGTAAAAATGTGGTAAATCTATTTTCTCTACAAACCCTTTTAAAGGTGCATGTTTTCGACTTGATGCTCTAATGTTAACTCTTTAAAGTCTGAGAAGGGGATTCTTCTTAAACGTTGCCCTCTTAAGTGCTTATTAGAAGCTTTCTAAAAGTGAAATCTAGTCGATACTACAAATACAAGGGAAGTTAGTTATAGTCTCTCAAAGTTTCCTGTCCATAATTAAGATTTGTGACCAATAGCTTAACCCGAGTAAAGAAGATACAGCATCTTAATCAGGATATGTCCATAACATAGTGCAAAATATTAGCGAAATGTCCCATAGTCTTGTTTTCTACCATTCCACTATAAAACATTGTATTTTAATAGCCGGTCCCACACATTCAAGAACTTGCAATTCGTACGAATTGGGGACTCACGAAAAGTCCAAAATTCTGCCTATGAATTGTCGTGAGAACCCATGACTTGTCATATGAATTGGAGGTAAGAAAGCCCACACATTACCGAACTCAAGTATGTTTCTTTAGAATGATTTTGAATTCATACGAATTTTCTTGGGGCCAATTCGGCTTTGAGTTCTTAAATGTGTGGGCCCGGCCTTTGTATGGAATGAATTGTATACCCAAGTATTCTGCCCTACATGTACAAGGAGGTGCAGTTATGATTTGATGTTACCATGGTTACCATTTCCCTAATGAACATCTCTTTTTACAAACAAAATTCAGATCATTTGGCTACCATGAAAGTGATCTAAAAAGCAGCAATATCAAATTGTAGCAACTCTTATACCTATTCACTTTATTTAGCATAAAACACTGAATAAAAGATAATTTTGCATTTTTTCCCTAAATATAACATAAATACACCTAAAACTCCTTCAATCTGATATCGACATGTCATTGGCTGTATCCAATAGAAGCAGGAATTATATTTTCTGTATATTATTTCATTCATTTCATTCTTTTTTGTAAGTTGCACTTTTTTTCAATAATCGCCCATACTGTACTTTAGATCAATTACATTAAACGGCATAACAACTATAAGCCTCCTATTGCAGTCATACTCCCCTACAGCAATATTATCTATCGACAGATACACTCACGGGGACAAAAATCCTTGACCTGAATATTTTATCTCTAATTGGGGTGCAATGTTAAATTAATGCAAATCCATTATAATTAAGTGTGTTTGAAAGGACGCAATAATTACAAGACCATTGCCAAGCTTTTGTGTCCAACACAAGAATAGGACGAAACCTCACCCATGTATGTATATTTACATTTAATCTGGTTGCATTTTGAATTTCTATCATACAATCGATAGATCATAATTATTATGACTTTGCTCCAGATATATTTCTGTCTAAAATAGTCTCTGACATATTTCTATTTAAAATAGTCTCTGACATAAAAATGTATGCTTATGGCAAAGGGGTTTGTATTATATCGTGCAAAGATAAAGATTAGACATATGGCATCAACCATAGAAAATAACCCAAATGCAACGGAAATCATCCCAGGATAGGCTTATCAATGGAATAGCGATTTGTCCCTCGATTCAGTGATTCCACATTCCTGCCCTCCCACATCTTCTTGGCATTAAAAACAGTCTGGCACATCAAGGGGCTTTCAATCTAAGAGTCACGTATTCACCGACGAAGAGACACAAACACCAACTTGACTTTAAATAAAGGGATTAACTTTGAGCTATTGATTATGTTGATGGCTTTTCTGGACTTCAAAGCCCTTATGTGACTGCAGATGGACTGGGTATATGTCTGATCCACGTCTCGCATGGACTCCATGATTGAGAGAGCCATACATCTCCTATCCGTAATGACAGGAGTAGTAAGGTATAGTGCACGGTTCTGGCAACTAGCATTCCTGCACATTGTTTAAATGACATATTGATTGGTTAATTTTGATTGCAGGGGATACGATCAATTCAAGATAAGAGACATTATTATTATGTCTAGGCACATTTAATCAGAATGGTATAAGCAAATACATGCTTCTAGGTTAATCAACTGATTGAGGTTGCCCGAGTGGAAGACCTGCAATGTTCCTAAATGAAGGATGGGATGTCATTTCTATGAAATACTATGATAGTTTTAAAATGTTGAGGGTATTTGTTCTCTAAACTGACAACTAATGGAATCATGTCCTTACAGTTGGTTATTGGATTTCGATATAGATTGAATACAATACAATGGACCATATCCTCATTAAATGTACCATAATCCTGTTTAACATGAAATATTAAGTTTCTAAATAGATTTTTCGATTCACTATATTCTGTCGTACATTCAATTAATTACATTGCGGCTTAGGGGTCATAGACATTTAATATTCATCACAGTATATAGTATATATATATATATATATACATTTGCCTATGTATTTAATCAGACTAATGCATAATGCATTAGAATAACAATGAACAGGTCATTCATACGCTTCAATATCGATAATTAGAATACTTACGTGCACTTACATTCCAATAGGCTTGACCCCAAGAAACAATTCCCATATTATCATAACGAGTTCCTATCCAAGTTGTAAATAAAATTAATCCATTAAACTGTATGCTGTTTGCTCCTTATTATTAATAAGTATGTCTCTTTAAGACGCCTTGACCTATTTCCTTGGTTTACGTATACATTTGTGTAAATAATTCTGATAACAGTAACTGACAATCACCGAAGGCAGATTTGTCAGTAATTCCGGCTTGGAAGGCCACCTCACCATCCATACCAGATTTATGTGTCTTCATTGGTGCTTGTAGATTGTACAGGGGCTGGTCCCACGATATATCTATAGATATATAAGGCATTGCCGGTAGTAGAAATGGAATTGGTATTGGTCGACGCTGGTTGGTAGAATGAATTACATATATTAAGTCTGGTGGATAAGTACTTAAGTATGTGCACCCCCTCCCTCCCTTCTTCTACCCCCAGGAAGGACTGTTGTATGTAATACGTCTTATGTGTCTCTAGGATCGATGTTGGCATTGTACAATATGTGATACCTATAATCGTTGATTCACGGAAAAGGGGATGGGTGCATTGGGTGAGGTCTGGTCTATATGGACTAGGAATCGGTTGGGCTGGCAATGACTCCTATCTTTCTTCAATAACAAGTTATTTATTTTGAACCAGTGGAATTCTAATCATTAATTATTATACGTTCATTGCTTATAAACAGCAATAAATAATCGAACGAGTTCGAATTTGTTTCTGACTTCTCTAAACTTCATCAAAAGCTTCAGAATCAAAGGCAAAGGTCAATATTTCCATTTTGGTGAGGATATACAAAATTATCTAAGAGGTAGTTAATGCAACTCGTTGCTAGAAATTAAACATGTATTCGACTCGACTCCGGCGCCCGACTAATTCCCTAGAATATGTTTACACTTGATAATGTTCAGTGATTAACGTTAACTGATAATGTTTTGCTATGTTTGGTGTGGGATTAAGATTGATTTTTTATTTGATAATATGAATTGCCCGTAGTTTGATACCAAAATATATTGAACGTTGCACAAATTCTAAGCTATGACTAAGATAAGTACAAAAGTAGAACATCTACTTACGGACACCTCTATAATCCGAACACTTCGCTAATAAGGCCTTTTTTTGCAGTCCCTGTATACTGTTCATTATCTTTATAGTGACACCTCTTCAAAACAGACACTTCGCCATGATGGACAGTTGAGTCTGATGTCAGTTATAAAGAAATGGTATTGTATTTTGCTAAGCAAAGCCTGAGAAGAAATAGTAGTCTGAAAAGGATCTAGGAATCCGTTGTATCCGTGATACACGTACACGTACACACGTAACTATAATTGTTTCAAAATTCACTCTTCAATATAAAAAGTACTACCAGCAACAATTGCTGTAAGCTATTAATTGTGGATAACCTTATTTAACAAGGTTGAAGATACAATATGACAAGCCAATTCTTCTACGGGTGGGCGGCCTCTGTCATTAATTAGAATAGAAAGATCCTTCTGACACTAACTATCTGTGGCTATGGTTAGCGCAGAATAAGAAGCCAGCTTGGTATTTGGGTTTGGCATTGTACACATGATTGATGAAGGATTAGGAAGACAATCCAACAGTAAGGCTCCTGCTGTTGATGTTTAGCCCGTCATTAGTTAGGTCTGCATAAATCTGCCAATGTGTTGCCAGGAGAACATTAACCCGGTTTAACGGTTTAGTTTGAAAGAAGACGGTAGGAAATTTCTAATATGCATCTTTTATTCCTGTGTTGGTTTGTATTCAAGGATAGTTAACTCTCCAAATAAAGTAAGGAATCCAGAATTCTGTTTCTTGATTTATAGATGTTAAATTACTTGCTGAACCCTATAAATGGGTCAGATTTTCAGAAAATGTACAATTGGCAACTGTTCACATTTAGTAAATTCTGCTAAACTAGGCTGCAATTTGGCCAATATACTAGGTAAATTCGAGTATATTCGGCATTGCATTTATTCAAGCAATCTGTTTGGTTAGGAAGAACTGTATTTTGAACTATATTTTCGCTTGAAATTTGGGTTATTTGAGAGGATTGGCGAACTTGAATTGTACATTTTCTGAAAATCTGACCCAAATATGCATTTCGACTGGGGTGGTTCACATCAAGGGATATTCTACAATATATGATACATAACAAGGCTTGCGAATGACCGTACAACAAAACGGCCATGTATTAAAACAAGGTTGTTATATTGCATGGCGGGTCACTATAGAGTCGGATTCAATCGTTGTGGCATGCGATCGATGTAAACCTATGCTTTATGTGACAGCAGCAAATTCACCAGTTGAATCACATTTTTATAATCATCATTTGTCGCAGGAGATAAACGACCTATAATTTATCTCTCACCTAAACAGGATGAGGCAAAATTGTACAGCCATGTCCATTAGATGGGTGAAGTCGCCAGAAAATGTACAATTCGTCTTCACCAATCCTCTCAAATAACTTAAATTTCAGACGAAAATAATGTTCAAAACCCATTTCAACCTAACCAAACAGATTGCCGAATATACTCGAATTTACCTAGTATTGACCAAATTGCAGCCTAAATTAGCAGAATATACTAAATGTGTACAGCTGCCAATTGTACATTTTCTGAAAATCTGACCCATATATATATCCATTGGGGTTATCATTTGTTGGCAGATGAGAAAGGAATTCTCCCATTCATCCTCATATCGGAATTACACATAAAAGCAACTTGATTTTTGAGTGGTTTTGTCTCTGTCAGTATAATTGCTTTCATATCTATAATAACCGAATACACAGTAGAAGTACGTACGTAAAACAATCTTGGAGTGAACAAATATAACATTGGCATCAAGCGCAAAAAAGCCTATAGGGGTCAGATCGTCAGAAAATGTACAATTCACCTTCAGTAATTCTCTCAAATAACCCTCATTTGAGACAGAAATGGGCTTTAAAATGTAGCCTAACATAACAGAACTGGTACTATAAATCAATGCAATACCAAATATACTCAGATATACCCAGTAGTTATTATTTTTCAGCCTAATTTAGCAGAATTTCCTAAATGTGTAGAGCTGCCAATTGTACATTTTCTGACGATCTGTCCCATAAAATTGTTTGCTACTTCCAGGGAAATTGGAATTTGAAGATAAAATTTCAATGTTGTAGCTATATAGCTGGGCCAATTGAAGAAACCCACATTGATATTTTGTTTGTTACAACCCTAGGGTCAATATCTAGGTTGTCTGGATTGTATTGACAATCAACTCGGTGGTTTGGACCGAGATCAATCTGCGCGGTATATTATGTCAGAGCGATTGGCCGGTCTTGAGGTCGGAGGGAGACCCTATAAGACAAATGCAGCAAATTATAAGAATGGTGCTCTGGAAGCAAGACATATCCCAGGGAGCCAAAAGCTCCGTAGAACCAGCTGGCAGATTCCCTCCTGAATTGATCAGTCATATCCGAAGATTCAAGCCTTAAATGACTCCTAAATACAAGGAAGAAACTATCTTGCTGAATGTTCAACTTATAAATGTGCAGTTAGATTTTGGGGGGCTTTTCTGGACCAGCTGATACGCCTTAAACAGCTAAAGCGCTGATTTTATCAGTGTTGCCTTACATCCTAGGCTGTTGTTCTGTTAAGGGGTATTCAACCTAGCATCATTCCAAAATGATATGGGCATTTTCAGGAAAAAAGGTATATTGATTTCAATGGTGGAAGCATTTCAAATTATACCTCCTTAAATGTTCCCCAGCTTCTATTAGTCTGAAATATTCCTACATGTATGATGTCAGTTTAAAGAGCCATATTGTCAGAACCAAGAGAATGATCCATGGAATTGCTTTTCCCCATCCATTACTCAATGTTCCAAGCCCCAGTATACAACCTACTAGTAGTTGTAGCTGTAAGTGCCTTACCTGCCCCTCAATAATACCCTACATGTGCGCCCTCAACTACAGCGCCCGAGGGAAACGCCCCCAATTCATTGACCTCATACATATAGAAAGTGAAAGTAGTGTTCCACTTACCCGAAAAGAACAACTTCTATCTCCTGAGATTGTCCATCCTGTTTCTATCTGTGTCTGTTTACATATGCAGTGCAGGCCGACTATTGCCATATGCCCTGTAGGGCTGGTGGGCAATTGATCCTGTAATTTGCGGGTTACACGCTGGCCCCTAAAGTGAGCGATAATGCATGAATGGGTTGCGCTTGGAAGAAGACACTCTATTATGCAAGCATTATATATATGCCTCTCAGAGATTGGCAAGATTCTGAAGATGGTGCTACTGTTATATTGTACATGTATATAATAGCAATCAAATATTTACCCCTATATTATAGACTTTGCGTAACGCCCTCTCATTAGGCTTGTTTATGTATTTAATCACTGCCTTGAAATTGTGGGGCTATAACCACTTTTGGTAGTGATTTATTGAACGGATTAGTAACCCCGATTTCGGGCGTGCTTGTCTGCGGGCCTATATTCGTATATTTGTACATAATCACCCGTTTTTGCCTCGGTATTACACACCAAGCAGTGCACCTGCAGCCCCTCAATGCCAGTCATAAATCCTATGATAATTCAACAGCTAAATACATAATAGAGTGAAACCGACGAGTGGGTTAACTGATTTATTATAAGCCTTCAATGATCTAAAGTGGAACCATTTGAAGCCATTTTGCCAACTTTTCAGTTTTCTCCTCACTGCTACAACCATCTACTACAAAATCATTCCAAATCAATACATCAGTCTGATCCATTCTATGGTCATACTACACGGTGATGTGATAACAGTTACAGTTATTACAAATCACGTGCGTATATATATAATGAAACATGATGCATATACCACCCAAAGCTCATTTGCTACTCGGGTGAATCTTATACCTCTGAATCTTATACCGGTTAACTTAACTTAGGAAATCAAATAAAACACATCATGGCAGAAAGTCTTGGATGATGGAATCGGCATGACTTGGTGATTGATCATGCAGAAAGTTCTCGCCAAGGCTTCTGAGATTCTACGACTATTTCCCTTCCTCTTTGACAAAACTTTTGACACTCTGTCCATTATTCTTCGCCTGAGATAGAACCGAATAATATGATCCTCATGGCAGAGGTACATATACCCCAACAAACACTGGATGTAGATTTCACGGGTATGAACACTACACGATGGCGAGGCACTAAACTGCGACGTATTGTCATAGTCCTTGTCAGTTTCCTCGGCGAGTTTCATAATTCAAAAGTTGCAATAAAACTATTTGTTCACCTATAGGGAGCGAATAATCGATTGCAAAGTTTCTTATCAGTCACTTTCAAGTTTCAAGCAAATCTTGATTGTAAAAAAACTGTGGCATTTTTATCTGTCCTTGACCATCGCAAATTGCTTCCAGTTTTATTTGCAATTAAGGCTTCATCAGTGCTTCTTCCAATCGCTAGCGAATCAGTCCATAGAGTAATAAATGTTCTTGAATTACTCCCGATTGAAAATCAAGAAAGTATTTTTGTACAATCTGTATAAATGCTGTGTTGATTGTCCTGGAATTCATATCGCTGCATTTCCTATTGGGGGTTATCTGCCTCAGAGAATAATTTATTTTATAAAATATTTAACTTTGGTTTAAAAGATTTCAGAAATGGATTCCAAGCGTGGAAATCCAGCCAGGGCCCTCACAGCCTACAACCCCAAATAGCCGCCTATTCCTGGTCTCAGACTTATCATGCTCTGGCCATGCATCCTCGTACGTGAGGAACATGCACTCCATATCCTTAACATTCCCTTAATTAGTCCCCAGAGTGGAACATAAGGGTTTATCTCTATCCTACGTAGCATGCATTAGCATCTGAACTGGGCAGTAAGATGAAAATGGACTGCCTCTGAATGCTGGGCTCGTGGACCCTGGGGTCAGCTAGAAAAAGATTTCTTGGTTTTCCTGTAGCTTAAATAACGTCTCAAAAAGTGACGTAGCTTAAGGTTAGCGTTCCCTGAAGGCAAGGGTTCTCTTATACTAGGTACGCCAACCTCAATTGTAAATTTATTACCTCTTGCGGAAATGCGCTTTCACAAGTATTATTGAATAGTGAAGTAACCCGACAGAGGAGTTAATCCTATTGATTAAGGGAGTGCAGTGGCACTATAAACTACGTCCGCATTGTAATGGTCATTTACAACACCCTTGATAACATGTCCTGATCTAGACCATAAGGGATCTCCATCCTGATTCTAGTTCTGCACCAAATGTGCATGGGTCCATGCAGATTTAAATAGCCTGGCAAATTGCAATTATCTGGGAATTGTCCGTATGGATAATTCCATGTCATTATGGCGGGAGGCTAGGATCCTCTACGTCACGCCTACCGTCATCGACGTCAGACTCTCACGTCGAGACACAGACGTTCTCTCTTCCCTACCATATTCCCAGTAACATCGGGAAACATTTTGTTCCCACCCACCTCTCTACTTACTATCTACTTATGAAGGAACATTCTACGGACTTGACAATAAATATTCTCTTCACAGAACAGTGACTCTATTACCAGTATCACATGAAATCATTTTAAAATGAAATAATTATCCCCACTACGAAATAAAACATATGAATAAAATCTCAGTCTTCCGTCTTATAATGACACCAAAAGAGTTGTACGTTAAAAAACCTCGTGTAAAATAAAGTGATTTACCCTATGCTAGTTCTGTAACATTATACATTAGAATATTGCATTTGGGTGTTGAATAAGAATATTGAATTTGAGTGTTGATATGTAGGCCTATACCGGAGTTTCATAATAAGAGACTAGTGTTATGACTAAAGGTCTTTTGTATCGGTTTGCTATGGCTTTATATGTAGCAGTTGAAATAAGGATGTTGAAGGTAGGAAGGGCTGTAAGTAACTGTTTATTGCTGGATTTGTAACGATTGTGGCTCCTTCTATTTTATTTAGCTCCTACTGAGATATATACTCAAGATAAGATGTAATATGCATATTTCGACTTGAGTTTATATCATCGAACCATCGATACAGATATTCCTGAGACCTCGCCTGTCCACGCCACAGCCACGCCCCCTTATTGTGACGTCATAATGGTTGTGCGGCACCTCACCTTCTTATGTAATTGTTACGTCATCCGCACACCTTCCTATTCCACACTTTCTACTGATTCCGCACTGTGCGGAGGTGTTTTCCGTTGGGAATTTTTTTTTTTTTTTTTCCTTCTTCATTATTCAATTATTGTATCTGTATTTGTTATGGGAAATAAACCTTGCTGTTAGCTGGTTTCCTGGCCACTCCTGCCTTATCGTCCATCATTATTAGTGCTAGGTCAACAGGACATATTGTGTATTAATTTTTAGGTTTCACCTGGGACTAAAAATCATATAACCTCAATGCGTCATCTCGAGCATTTTTAGGCAGTGTTTTCCCGGAAATTCTTCCTTTTTGGGGTAAAAGATGAAAATTGTGATTTGAACATTTTAAATTGAGGGAAATTTTCCTTTTAGTGCCAATAATATGCATTTCCTCATGAAAGTTGAAAGATGATTCTGAGACATAGGACAAAAAATGAAAAGTTACTCAACAGATGTGGGAAACTAATGGACCTGGTCCGCTAAGCTGATTCTCATGCGATTCTCACGGAATTAAGTGGAAAAGGGTTCTGTGCGGCGCAAAATCGCATGAGAATCGGCTAAGTGGACTATGGCTTTGAGAAAATGTAGCTCATAGAATAGAATAGAATAATCTTTTATTTGTCTAAGTGGTACATGAGATATAGACAAACAGGTCTACAGGCCTCTGGGAAGGTCCCAGCTCTTCCAGCCGTTACCTTACCGTCATAGTCCAGACCAATCTTGATACACTGGCCAAAGTTTATCTGAATATTATGTCCTACGTCTCTCTTTTCATGAAACATGATCCTGTCTTGACATCCACCCACTAATTATCTACGATCATTTTGACATACTATCCTCATCTGCAAAAGAGGTAGGAAAGGACTATTTCCGGTCAAGACCAGCCTACATGTATATTTCCGGTCAAGGCCTGATTCCCACTTGCCAAAATGTTACTATTGATTCCACAATTTCCTTTCAAAATACAATTAGATAAAGTTCAGAATCAGAAGGACCAGTATTTTCTACCCCTGAAAATGTATAATTCCGAATTTATTGGTGTAAGAACAATTCTTAATTACAATGGGAAAAAGGCCGAAGTGAGCATGTGTGGAGGAGTAGTGCTGGGTGCACCTTTACTACCTCCTTTTGCCTATAGTAAAGAGTCAACTGATTAAGTCGGGATCATCGTAATACGATGATCCCGACTATAATATAAATATATCAAGAATAACGTTTAGTTCAAGTTAGCGTTTAGTAATGTCAATACACAACTGAAGTGTCAGTGTCATTAAGTGAAGAAATCCATCCATGAGGTATCAGTGTCAAACATAGAAAGAATAACCCTTGGTCAAAAGCAGGAGTGATATTCGATGTAAGCAATAGCCTGAAACTACAGTGAATTGAATATCACGACAGTAACTCCCCCAGGTACTAGAGGAAGATCACCATTGAGGTGATCTAGTCCTGCAGTGAAAAAATTTGAAGAAAAAAAAATATATATTAAAAGATGAACTAATAGGGGCCCTCCACTTGTGTGGGTCCTCCACTAGGTTGCGAGTTGTAACGAACATCATAGCGAAGATCATTGCGAAGAACATTGCGAACATGGTACTTGCAAATGAATGAGAACTACATTGTGAGTGAATATTCTAGCAACGGTACCTTTTATATTTTTGTTGCAAACGTAATGCAAATGTAAACAGGTTTTGAAGGGGGTAGAGAAAATGGTGGCTACTAGCGTCTCTATTGAGACCACACTTGGGACTGAGAGAAACTAGTCTTAATAGCGAGGTGGTCTCATTAGAGGGGCTAATCTAATAAGAGAAAGCAATTCGGGACTGAGAGAAACTGGTCTTAATAGAGGGGTGGTCTCTATAGAGAGGTGGTCTTTATGCGAGGTTCCACTGTATTCCACTAATGCGAACCTAATCAATTGTGTTGGCGATAAAGGCTGGTTGTATTCACAAGGACACTCACAATGACTTTTGCTCCTGTCAAACCAAGATTATCAAAACGCCTTAACAGAAACACCTGCCCTCATACATACCCCCTATATTGATAAAATCGCCAGGAAATATACCATTCGCCTTTACCGATCCTCTCTAATAACCTAGCTTTAAGACAAATGTAGGTTCAAAATATAGTTGAACATAACCAAACAGATTTCATGAATGAACCCAATATCTAAAAAAACTACAGTATTCACCATTTATCTGCCTGATTTAGCAGAATTTACTGAATATGTAGAGCTGCCGATTGTACATTTTCTGACTCTTTCATCCACATGTATACAACTAGCAGTAGTCCTTGGTTGAACTCTATAGGAAATGTGTCTATGCTACTCAGCCCTTGGAATAATTCACCTCTTAGCCATCTGTAGATTCCCTCCACTTTCTTGGCATAAGAATGAGTATTTGGCAGAGATCAAAATAACCCCGGCACACATTCAAGACATCATGGTTGCACGTGACTGCATAATGAGATCCAAATTCTGGGATCAATCTCAGGATCCCTCAGATCTGACTGGGCCATGTCCCAGCAGACGCTTGCTGGATTGCCTTGTGAATGGTGGACTGGAGACACAAGCTACGGGGGGTCAGATTTTCAGAAAATGTACAATTCAACTTCGCCAATCTTCTCAAATAACCCAAATTTCAGACGAAAATAGAATTCAAAATACAGTTCAACACAACCAAACAGATTGCTAGAATCAATGGAATACCGAATATACTCGAATTTACCTAGTATTGACCAAATTGCAACCTAATTTTGCAGAATTTACTAAATGTGTACAGCTGCCAATCGTACATTTTCTGAAGATCTGACCCGCTTTTGTAGGCTCATGTCTGAGTGAGACGGGGAAGATATAGAACCCAAGTCCCGAGCTATTGGTTTATACATAAGAAGCTTTTCGCATTAATTACCAACTCATTTCCGTAAAAAAATGGAACTTTCTATTTTGTGGTCTATTCATTCTCAACCCATCCGCAAGTCAGCAAGATAGACATTTTGATTTTGGCATGCTTTTCTTGATAGCTATAGATTCATGAGAAACAGGAAATTCCTATTTTTCTTCAGTTTCAGTTTCAGCATTCAAATTCCACAGTATCAAAGAAAGAAGGAGAAGGGATTGAAAAAGATAGTTTTCGGTCGATTAAGCTCGGAAAGCCTCCAAATATATAATGCCTTCATTTTTGCATGAACACTTCCCTGAGCGATAGTGCGTCTTTTTATAACAATGTTTAAATATGTTTATTGGCCTGGAATGAAACAATAATAACAATAAAATCTCTTTCAGCCTAATTTAGGAGAATCTACTAAACAATGTAGAGGTATAGCTTGTTCCTTTCCTGACGCCCTGACCCATAACCGCTTCGTATCCCTATAGTAGCAAACACCAAAGGTTTATTAATATCCTGGGTGCAAACGCTTGGATGCATGGAAGTCCATCTTGGAGGATTTCAAACAGATCAGATGCTGTTTTGGAATCAGTGGACTGGATTCATATACCCTGTAATACGCCCTCCAACATCGTCATATCAACCACAGGGCTGATACATCTACATCACTGAACTATATTGTCAGGCAACAGGTTCACTAATTAATCCCATTTTCAACCTGAACTAATTAGAAAAGAAATCCTTAGTTGTTAGTGCGTGAACACAACTAATAACACCAGATAAGCTTCAGGTAGGAAATCACTTCACACTTCATAGGTGCCTGATGAATGGCACCAGAAAGCTTCCAGAGAAAGTCATCATAAATCAATTAATCATCGGTTGATGTAATTAAGGTTGCCAAGTGATCAGCAACGAAATCACGCCTAACAAGTCAAGACACAATTACAGAGGAACGGGCTTTCAATAGAATGAGAATATGTATGTCGCAGTGCGTTGACCTGCTGATATTACATAGCCAAGCTATACATACATGTAGTTTTCTTTTCAGACCGTTGAGCTTGAAATGAACCAGAGATGTTGGGGATTGGCTTATTTTATTGATTTTAAAATGATTTATCTTCGATTAGTTTTTTTAGATTATCTGAGTTGACAATGACTCTGGACAACCTTTAAGTGCCACAAGTCGTTGGATACTTATGGCTTAAAAAGATTCAAAACATTTTTTCTCGGTGGTATCCGAAATAGTCATTTATTTCTGTTTCATGTTATCGTAATTGATTTACAATCTGTGTTTCCAGGAGACACTATTACACTTACTTCCACCATATAAACTATTATAAATTGTATATCAGTAGAAATCAATTAGAACCTCAATAGACATTAATAAGACCTCACTAGAAATTAATTAAACACCTCAATAAAGATTAATTATAATGCTAATAGAAATTATTTAGAACCTCAATAGAAATTTACAAAAAGAATTCAATAGAGATAAATCAGAATCCCAATAGAAATTAATTAGAACCTAACTAGAATCTTTATCGTATCAATACACATAGGCTTTGAAATGACTACATTTTATTTCACTCCATTGTTTCTAACCTTTCAGATTCCAGCAGTCTACAAGGTCCAGGCATTATCTAGGATAAGCGACCGGAGAAATATTACTGTGGAGTTTTTACACCACGGTATGATGTAAAACACCCCTGGATACACGTGTATTACAGTAGCATCCGAACTTTACCAGAGCCAGGGGACCAAGACGGAAAAGTATGAGGTAAAATACGACTGGGACATCTACAAATTATTTATAATAGTAATATACCAGTTATACCTTGCCAGAATGGCCATATTAGTGTTAGAACCATTCCATGGCGATCCTAGCCCACTCTCATGGTGTGGAATTAAATGAGCTCAAGGGTCTGCGTTATTTCAAACTAACTACACTGTACCGGCCAATTCAATATTCTACGAGCAGAGGTAGTTTTCCCCTCTTGGGTAATATGTGTTTCTCGGATAACCATAGAACTGAAAGCTAAATGTAGGATGCGATAAATCAGAATTTACTTGTTAGGGCGTCATCTGGGAGAGCTGGGGTTTTTTTTCTAGCTAGCCAGAAGGTGACTACCCATTTTGGTTGTTTGTTTAAAAATTGTATTCAGGGAATATTTTATAGCGTAGTGTTATCCGATACCTGCGAATGACTGATACTAGCTTTTTGCCATTACTTTGTGCATCGAATAAAGACACAATAAAAGATCTCCTTATCCTCCTACACGAGCTCCCATAATCAAACGCTCCACCCCCTCCGAGAAACGATAACCGGTTATGAAATGAAATATTGGTTATGAAAATAATAGGTGATAGTGCTTCTGTAATTCGACTTTCGGATCGTGATAGGGCTCTTCCAGGTCGCAAACTATTGCGTGGACACATAATCGCAACCAATCGCTTGTACGTTACGACGTGGGAGGGGAGCCCTATATGAGTATAATGACATGTATCTTTAATAACCAACATTATTCTTGCATAGTTACACACCGAGTTAAATTGATTTCATCCCATTTTTCAGCTGTGCTCTTAATCAGTGTCAATTTTCATACCTTCCCTTTCTCGTAATATAAATGTATTTTATGATCATGAGCTGTGGGGATATTATATTCATGACATGTGCTCGTTCCCTTTTAATCAATTCTGCATTGTGAATTATGGAAATCAATCATCACATTTTAAGGATTAATACTTTAAGAAACTTTGCAAAATAAGCTTTTGGCATGAATTGTATGTACATACATTCGTATGTATGTATACATACATATATAGAAGACCCCAGCCAGTGTTAATATCGTACACTAAACCATATAATACTAGAAAGCTAGGAATGGTATCTCATGGAGACCATAAACCCACCTAAATAGGCATTTTATGCAAGCATTTCAGCGGTCTGAATACCAGCATTTCTGCCGAAATTAGGGATTCAGACTTGTCTCTCGGTGGATCCATGATTCTGTATAGGTTGAGCCCGCCATAAGACCCCTTTCATTGATAAAGCAATCCTGGAACTTGTTTCTCCTCTAAACACACAACTATCTCTAAAACTCGCTGTCACAAAGGCCCTGGGCCTGTTTCACAACAAATCTTTACTTTCGATTGTACTTGCTTAGCTATTTCTCCTTGCATTTGTAAGAGTTTTCTACTCTAGGAAAAAGAGTATATTGTGTGTATGGCAAATGTCTACCCTAAACGCTCCTTACCAGCTGCTTATCAAGGAAAATAGCTAAGCAATGTAGGAAAGTAGTAAATAAGAATATGTTATGAAACAGGCCCCATTTCGCTTCAGATAAAGCCTATGGCACGCTCTATAGTTCAGAACTAAATCAATGTAGATGTCAATGACACTTTATGTCAGTGGAACCGATAGGAGGAACAGCTGCATCATGGGCAAATGGAATGTATACTTTGAATGCTATCAAATGCACCCTTCGTTAATTAGGTGGAGATTTTAGAGATAAGGGCCCAGTCCACCAAGCCGATTCTCATGCGATTTTGCGCCGCAGAGGATTCGTTTGCACTTAATTCTGTGACAATCGCATGAGAATCGGCTTGGTGGAGTGGACCCTTTACTAGAGGCTAGGAAATAGGTGTTCTATTTCCTATAATTTAGAGAGCAACCCCAAATTGCCAATGTTATAGATTGAAATAGATTGGTGCTTCTTTGTATCTGTTCATAATGGACTAAGGAAACTTGAACTGTTTTTTTTGCTGGATTTCCGCCTTGTAATTGCTTTAATTGGGTTCAGCATGGATGGATTGGAGCGTGGAATTTTAACAAGGAACTGACAATCTTTCATCTTTTTATATTTTAATTTGCCAGGAGTGAAACAAAAGGCTTCGTATTGGCAAAACTCATTGTACGAGAATCAGGAGATATTTCTGTTTTTCATCTCATTCCTTGTCCCAGGTCTTATCGAGCTAACATTGCTTTGACAAAAAAGGAAGTGGAATGAAATAAGATGTGATGAGGTTTCGGAGTAATGAGAAATGAGATGGCAAATAAAGAAGTAGTTGTAAATGAAAACTATTTCAATCTATTTTTTTCACACGTATTTTGAAGGGTAAATGATCCTCTTCTTATCAAAATTCAAGAGGTAGGCTATTTCAAATTTCCTCTCGGTTTGAAATGTTATTTTAAATGTATTCACTATAACACTGGTCATGGTCTTAGACTCAGGCCCAGTACATACTTCTAGAACAGAAGGAAAACGTAATGAATTATGCATACATACATGAGTATACCTGAATTTATAAGACGTGTCTGTATATTATATTCATGTATGCACTATATGTATTGTTTTGCCTTTGAAATCATCCCTGTGCTTATATAAATATGTAGCTACCCTTGCCAGAATAGGTCGACACAGGGTGGCTGAATGCAGTCTAGTTATATAAGCCTACTGATAAATGTGCCCTTCTTATTATGTATGACCTTCACTGATAGATAGTGCAGCTTCTTCAAGAGGCATCTTCAATTGTCTATACTACAGTATATGGCAGAAGGCACAAATATAAATACCGTTGAACTAATCCACATTTTGACCTTAAATGATGGGTAGTGGCTTATAACGGGCAGCATATCTATAATCTTCACCGTGGAGGCTCTTGCGCAGAGAGCAAAAAAGACATTAATTTCGCCATTGCTGTATGATTTCTATACAGCAACTTATAAAGGAAAGCTGTGAGGAATATTGTGAGGCTGAACAATGGCTTCCATTAGTGCTAATAGCTTTAATTCAGTAATGAATTGGCATTGCATATCCTCGGCCACCTAAGTAAATATCATGCGTACATAAACAATACGCAATTGATTAGGATAGGTTGTACCGATCAAAAATATGACTACCGTGCAATAAAGTAAATATACACTACGGTGTCTGGTTCGTAGCATAGCTTTTGTTCTTCTCTCCTTTGGAAACATCTATTATCTCTGCCCACTGATTGGCTCCATAACAAATTGTATTATATGCGCATCCCATATCAGGGGTGGGTTACATAATCAAGTTCACGCAATATTGCGTCTCCAAAATCGGGTCAAAATATTTTTCTATTGGGTTGAGTATTTGTAAAATGTTTTGTGTACTAATTTTGAATATTGCGTCTCCACTAAATATTGCGTCCACACTCAAATATTGTGTCCACACCCAAATATTGCGTCCCCTCACAAATATTGCGTCCACACTCAAATATTGCGTCCACACTCAAATATTGCGTCCACACTCAAATATTGCGTCCACACTCAATGATGAGTCGGGACGCAATAAAACATGATACCCTGGATATGAGTGCAGAGCACTTGTTAATAGGGGCCAGAATTCTAATAACCGCTGGGCTATTATTGGAGGTTATACGAACGATCCTCCATACACAGATGTAGGGAGGAGCATTGGTTATTATGGTATTTCTCTCTTTCTTGCCTCTCGCCCCCACCCCGCTCTCTGTGCCTCTCCCTCACTCATTCTCTCTCTCTAGGTATATATATGAGTAAGTGAGTGAGTGAGATTGGTTGCTTTACGCCCTCTAGTAAAACGACCCAGATTTACGCATGGACGATTTCCGAAGCCCGTCCCCATGTTGTTTGTTTAGAGCAAGCTACATCATAGGCTTATGTAATCCCAGGCAGGCGGTCATCCCTCTCTCCCTCCGCTCTCTTTCGCTCTCTCCCTCCCTCCCTCCCTCCATGTGACGGACCCATAGTGCTAAGCCTCACCCCGAACCTGGGCTTGCGCTAGCCATTCGCCACATCGCCAGTGGCGAAAGGAAAATCAGTTTGGTGCAAAAAAAAATCAATTTGGATATATGGGTTTAGCCGGCGAATTCAGGTTTTTATCTTACGGCCAATACCATGTACCTGATCAGGGCTCATGAGAAAACATGATCGCATGAGTATACACATAGAAAATCTAATATCTAATTGGTGCTTGGTAGTAAATCTTTTTATATACAATATACAGACAGTAAAATGTAATTAAAGGGAAACGTTCTAAGAGAATTAATTGATTAAAAGTCAGACTCAATTAAAGTTGGTGGTTGGTATATTTTCAGTAATGTCTTCGGTGACACAAGTAGCCTTAGTAGGGGAGATATGGGGCAATATGTAGATCAAATATACTGTCGACACAATATAATTAAAGTTGAAGTTTAACTACACATTAATTTCAATTCATGAAATACAAAATTTAAAAAAGAAATAAGATGTTTTAGAAACAGTCATATACAGATCGGTGTAATTTTAATCATAATTCTGCAAATGAATTTGGGCAAGTGAAAATTGTGTTAGACAGCCAGTAAATCTTGGCGGCTACTTGCCCATTGGGCAAGTTTAATTAGTATATTTTTCTAACCCTGCTGGCTCATAAGAGTTATCAGAAGGTCTCAAGCATACAAAAACGCATGTTTTTATTATGGTTTCATTGTGGCGAAAAGAAAATCAGTGTGGTGATAATATTTATTTGGAATTTCACCACAGTGGCTAAAGGGAAAAAGGTCCTACTAATCTCCACTGATCTTCACTAAGCCAGGTAACTCAAATTGTCCCCCGACCTAGGCACCTGCAACTTTTAACAAGATTTATTTCTATTGCTAGGAATTTGTGTACCATGACACATTAAATGGGGACTTACACAAGCTTCTTTTTGGTCTTTCATGAATTTTATTTGAAATGTAATATTTGTTAAGATGTCATTAGGATACAAACGAAAAAGAGGATTAATAAAAGAAACGTTACAACAAATTGGCTTTATATGCATATCATAGTTAGGAATTTATGTTTACCAATAAGTTAAGTGGCAATAAAAATAATACCTCCTGTATCTTCCCCCAAAACGTTTGGTAAAACTGTGTCTACAATCCAAGTGCCTTTGGCACTTGTCAACACATTTAATATGGTTATATCAAGGGTGGGAGAGCTGAGAGGGAGGCAGTTTATGATCATACCCGGGAATAGAGATAGAGAAGAAAGGAGAGAGTATAGGGGATGGAGTGGGGTGGAGGAGTACCATATATGAAGCTCTGTGTCTTGGGAGGATGCATGTATACATTATAGGTGTTGTGTTATTATGTTTACATCGGGGTTCAGTGACCCGTGACATGACTAAGTCTAAAGGTTTAGCTATGCAGGCCTGGGGACGGCAGTGGTAAGTAATTGGGTCATGCGCTACGGCTGAATAAGCACAAACTGGCAATCAAATTCAGACAAACAAACATTGTGTACCTGTTATCGCTTGAAGTACCATGTACCAAGCCATAAGTCACAGTAGGCCTACCACCCTACTGCTGTTTATTATGCCACTCCAAGACGTTGTCTCCGTGTCACGTTAGTGTTGTCTCCGTGTCACGTTAGTCGGTGACTTGAATACTTGTATTGGTCGTTATGAAGATAAATATAATTTCTGTTTAACTATTTCAAGGCAAAATTATTAAAGAAAAGTTTCTCTGTATTTCCATACAACACATGTACATAGGGGTATATATAATGTCACATACCATTAATTATTATATGACATAAACTATGTCACTGTAACGTGACACGGTGACATCTTCTTGGAGTGGCATAATAAACAGCAGTAGGGTGTTGTGGCTATATATGTTTTAGAAATATGATGGGTTACCTTCACCATTTTTATTTATTATTTTTTTTTTAAACTTTTATTTAGTCTATCAACAAAGAATTCTTTCTTCCCGGGGTTGATAACAGAAATTATACATAGCACCCTCTTTTCTCATCAGTAGTGGTGGTTCGGATTATTATTCAAAAAGTGTACAAATTATATTTTTCACATAGCATGTTGTGTGATTCTGGAAGAGGCACCTAAACCCATATTATGGTGAGTCGCGGCCCGCCCTTGTCAAGGGGTTGGGGGTTGGGGTATAATAGCGAAATGAAAACTATATGGCTATGGCTTTTTCTTGTCGAAACCAAGAAATACATCTTGAGCATGGCTCTTTGCGACTTTAGAGTGGGATAAAAAGATTACCTTCACCATTACTTTCATTTGTTGAACTCGAAATATTTTACAATTTATTAACTAAAAACATAGGAACTTCCCAATATATATTATATGCTCTAATTCCGAAGTAAACTAAAATACCACCCAACCCATTTAGTCAAAGTACCACCCACTTTCTCTCACACTTTCCCTCTCCCTCTGTCTTTCTCCCTCTCTCCCTATTTCGCTCTCTCTCTCCCACCTCTCTCTCAGGCTCTCTCTTGTAGACTGTAAGTTGAACTAGATGTCTTATAATTTTTTCACATGTCAAATGAAACGTACCGCTATTGCGGAATCTTGGCAATAAAATCTCTTTTTAAAAAAAAAAAAAAAAAAAATTATTAAGGTAAAAACATAAAATAATTTTGTTCCCCTACCTCGTTTCATATTCCAATGTGCAAATAAGAACAATTCAATCGAAATAAATTAATGTATGGGCTTGTTTCTTCATATACAGGGTAATAGGCCCCTTGGTGTCAAAATTATTGATATGGCCAGATACTCTTTCTGTCTGCCTGTCTCTCACTTTCCTTCACCTGCCAAGGAGGGCGGGTAACTTTTGTGTTTATACCCGCCCATATAATTTCGCACTCTGTCTCCCACCTCTCTTCCAGTCTCACTTTCCTTCTCACCAGCCAAAGGTGGATGGCTGTTATTGAAAACAAAGAGAGAAGATACAGACTTCCCGTTATCAATGTTATTACATATCAGGCGCCTGTCTAAGTCATGCGTGGATGCGCACAAACAGTCCCAAATAGAAAGAGCTGTTATCAGTTGTTATGTAACTTGCAAAGCAAACATGCACCTCTCTCAGGTGTGCATCAAGCACTACTGAGGGTAAACTGAGGGTGGAGCGCGGTGGAGGAGTACCGTACCTCTGTGACTTGGGAAGATGTATGCACATGCATATTATAGGTGTTGAATTATATTGTTTTCAATGGGGTTCAGTGACCCGTGACATGACTAATTCTAAAGGTTTAGCTATACAGGGGGTTGTTCAATAACTAATAGCGATATATAGCTATTACCGCTACTAGCGGAAATTAATTAGCGGAGAAAATTGTGAAATATCGCTATACTAAGGGAACCTGTGACGGCGGTGACGGCCATAATAGGTTATAAATTACTCCCTTCCCCCAAATATTTGACTCAAGATTTTAGTGCAATTTCTTCTTATGATATAGTCAATATTTTGTAACTGCAAGGGCAAAATCCAATGCTTGGTCCCCCAGTGAAGGCCTGACGAAGCTGGTTTGTATCTATGACTAGGTGTGTTAAAGGGACGCAATATTTTGGTGGGGACGCAATATTTTGGTGGGGACGCAATATTTTGGTGGGGACGCAATATTTGGGTGGGGACGCAATATTTGGGTGGGGATGCAGGTGGAGACCCAATACCACCCGATATTACCTTGGACAGTTTGGTACGGAATATTGTTGTTGCATACCCATTTAGTCTATTGGAGACGCAATATTGCGTGAACTTGATTATGTAACCCACCCCAGGGGTGGGTTCAGAGGTGATATAAGTAGGGTGCTATAAAATTAATATAGCACGCTTCCGCGGCCACTCTGTTAAGGTGTTCGCGCCGACCGCCACCCGCGAAAACGGTGATAATACCAGCAAAAAATGTAAAGATGGTCACAGGATTAAAAAATATGAAAAGAGTATATTCTCAGCTATCCGTAGGTATATAAATTTACGTATTTGAAAGAGTAGAGCCCGAGCAAGTTTAGGCCTACTCTGTTTCTTAGGTTGCAGGAGCCATAATCGGAAGCTCCCGCCTTAGCAAAACTAGAAAAGCTAGGTGGCGTGACGGTCGGATAATGTATTTTTGCACTATCAAGGATAGTAGTAGTTCATATATATATGAACTACTTCATCACCAAGTCGGCTACTTTTTTCAGATTTTACACATCAAGTTTTATGCCCATGTAATAAATATAGAATGGAACTCGCTTGCAATAACTGAAATCACCAGCAATAATCTAAAATTTATTGGACTTGATTCATCTGCATAAACACTCTGCCTATGGCATCGTGCTTATGCGGACGAATCTCGTCCATTAAATTTTCGATTATTGCTGGCTTGTTCCATTCTCTCTATATATAATGCAGTTAGCGATTTTGGATGTGTCCATAACAGGCCGAGTGTATATTCATATCGACATGGAAAAGCTTGACCCATTTTTTAAGTAGAATTTTGAATATGTTCTTAACCATAAACATGTATTTATTTTTTAATATTTTTATTCAGCGTACAACATTATGTAACACTTACACTGTTCTCTGAGAGTCGCTGAGAGAAAGGATTTAATTACATCCATAGAGAAAGAAAATAAACTTGTATATATCCAGTTCATACACAGTACTTACTATAAGGGAAGCTACTAACTCACAAAAAAATGCGAATAAAGTCACTTTGTGTTAAAATACCACCACCATGAATAGATGTTATAAGCACCTTTATATATTATTACGAATGTGTACTGGTCAGAACCTTTCTTCCTTCTCTCTCCATTATGATTTTCTATTATCTAGATGAATATTTAATGTTACTCTAAACAAATCGACTATATACTAATAGAAGGGCTAACTATTTCTCTTATCTTTGGTTTGTTTTGGTATGTTCTGTTATTTGGTTCTCTTTTGATGACACATAAGGACAGGGAGGAGGGGAAGTAAGGTGGAAAAAATACTATGGTATATTATAGTAGTGATTCAGAATCGCCACGCAATAATGTAAAGCATCTCGAAATAGAGAAAATGATTCTCAAACGCAATGTGACAATAATAGCATACATGAATGGCTATAATATCTATTCACCCATAAGAATATGATAAATCATCTACAAGGGAGCAAGCTAACATATCGATTTCTAGTAAAACAATCATCAATAATTCATGCTCCCATTCACATGCATGATATAATATGATATGGCAATTGTCATTCATTGTTAATACCAATAAAATGAGCCACCAGTCCTCATTCTGCGACCATTGTGTGGAAGCTTTCTTGCACAATTATCACCCAGCGAGGCAACGAAACAAATATCTTCTTTTCTACCGTGTCTGTTGTGTATCATAACATATCCGGAAATGAGACGACTCACGAGTGCATATTATATGCTTGGGGGAGCGGCAACCTGGCCATATGTATGGGTTCATGTATTTAACTTTGTTAACTCGTGGGAGAAGGCCAACTTCATATCCACTAATAATAATATTTGTTTTAATTTAATTTTAATTAATTGCATTCGGGTCACATTATACATAATACTGCACTCTATATATGTGGGCCGTGTCGTCAGAAAATGTCCGATGTCCAGCTCTACACATTTAGTCAAATAGTCCGCTAAAATAGCCTGAAAAATTATAAATTCAAGGTATATCTGAGTATATTTGGTATTGTGTTTTTAAGAGTCCTCTGTTATGTTAAACTGTACTTTGAGCCTCATTACCGTCTTAAATCTGGGCTATTTGAGAATATTGGTGAAGGCGAATCTTACATTTTTTGGCGACTTCACCCATATCATTGTTGTGTATAAAATTTAGTCTATTAAATGAACTAATACTTTCCTTCCTTTTCGGATTATTTTACAAATTAATTAAAAGATTTATGACTGCATCAGTGGCAAAAAGGTCTTAAAAAGGATTAATGACAGACAATTCTAGTCTGCTGGTGCACTGATGGTGTATAATCCCGAGGCAAAGCCAAATGATTAAGCACGATTGGTGCACTTACAGGCAAGAAATGGAGGTTATTAATCCCTTTAGTTTCTGCCTAAGGTGGTTATAGCCCTTGGAATGTATGAATACGAAATAATTGTTAGGAATCGTTAACCTGAATTATTCTGGATTGGTTGATGTGACCTAAAATATCTCAAGGAGTTAATCAATGTCGATGGAATGTTCAGTATCACTAGGCATCAAATCCTTGACAGCTAGACATTAAACAACCATTAAAACATTATTGTTCTCAGGAACATCTGTAGCATGCATGCCCTTCATGATCAGAAGCCGAGGAGAGATCAACCTTCAAATTGTGAACATCCAAGTTATTTCCTCACTGCGAACGTTGTGATCAAATCGATGCGTTGCGTGCTGCTATGTAGTCATTATTTATTTAAAAATCAAGATAATTATTCATTGAGATCAATGAGAATTCGATATCATCTAAAATCAATTACAAAACAATCTAACATCCATGACAACCAACATATATGTATTAATTCATCCATTTGGGTCTCGCTCGAATGCAAACGGAGTGGAGGTAAGTTTCAGAGAATAATATAGTTGATAAAAATCTGAAAAATGTTCAACAGATTCGTATTTAAACACGTACAGTGCCATGGCCTTCCATCAAATTTGTCAATATTTCCTCATTATTCTCACATCCATCTTGTGAATATGTCACAGAAAATATTCATATATATAATGTCCAGCATTGGCTTTTGAAGTAGAACTTCCACACAATGGACATTACAACAAATCTCCATTCTCTCTTCCCGCCACCTCTGCACCCAGTTTTTACGCGTTCATACTGATCCCCACCTTGTTTGGGCTATCTAGTGCCTAGACTGAACCGTGTTCAATAATTTGTTTCCTGTCAGCTTGAGAATAAATGGTGGTGGAGTGCACTTGGCAGGGGCATTGAGTGGTAGGCACAACAGTCCAATTACATGAATCGCTTTAAATGGACACCTCCCGTGTCTTCCCATTGGAAGGAATAACAGATTTACACAAATATGTATTGCAGGTCATTGAGGGATGTCATTCCCATTGTGATAAAATGAGGAATACCCTAAGGGCCAATATTATGAGGAGCGTTCTTTAGTTATAAGCAATCAGTTGCGGAACGTCTGATGTGAATTGAAATAATGATAGAGAATCAACTTGTTCGGCTGCTTGTCAATCGTAAGATTAAAGCAATTTATATCTAGCCTGGACAATGAATCGAAGCGAACAAGATAAGACATACGTGCCTAGAAATAGGCAGGAAAAGTATATGAATGAGTGGTCATTAAGTATCACAATAAAAACTGATTTAATCCTGTCTTATGAACAACATAACCCCTGATGCCGACGCCCGAACATCCACACAAGTTGACTTCGGTTGGGGAATTCTAAAAAGTCTCTTCTTTCGTCAGAAGCAAAATGCTTTAAACTTTTTATTTTTTACTGGATGGACATTTGTGTCGCGAGAGCCGACCCTTGCTGAGAAGAAAGAGCTCCCACCTGTGCAGAAAGTATTTTTTCCTCGGCATTAACATGCCACGTCCTGAAGACTTGATTTTTTTCCAATCTCCAATCATGGCTGACACCTGCCAATTTTTCCTCCCAATTCTTCTCCTGCTCATTAAAAAGGTGAGAATCTTTGGAACTAGGCATTTAAACTTAAAGTTGCATAACCAGCGGATGTCCGTCAAGAGACGTAATTTTGTCGTCTAATTGTTTATGAAATTGAAATGTTAGTGTACCACTGCCTAGATTAGTATATCCAGAGGCTTACAAGTGACATACTTGATTGTTTTTATCTCAAATTGCTACTTTGGGACAGCAAAGTACGAAATTAATGAAAAATGAAGTCACGATAAAAACAAGGAAAATACAATTTGTTTCTTGCTTTTCAGCATCCAAATCTTCCATTCTACAGCGATATTGATAAAAGAAAGAATGAATTGGAAAAAATAGTTTGGGTCACCATAGCTCGGAATGCAGCTTTAAGATGGGATCGAGTATATATATGTGAGGTGTTGCAGAGAATCTATACTTATCTGTCCCCTGTGACCCCAAACACTTCCTGGTTAAGGAACTATAAAGCAGCAATCACTGTACATAATCAACATGAGTTGCAAATAGGCCCAAGAGATTTCTAATTATGTAACTACTTTGCTATATTAAAGCCATACAATACACAACACTTGGAGTCATATAATCATTGAAGAGCGCTGTTAAATTGTTGAGCTGTATGAAACGAAATTTGCAATGATAAATGTATATCGCTTGCCGTGTTATACCATGCCATCACCTCCTCGGGAGGAATGATGAATTATTCACTACCCTTTATTCACATTCTAAACTTATTCTCCTACTGAGTGATAACCATCTCAATGCTTTCAGTAATTAACTGGAAAGTGCATTTCTATGTTGAATGAATATAGATACTTTTTAGAAGCAATATGAATGTTAACTGCCGAAATAGCATTAAATTGGAAGAGCAGAGATAATGTAAATCAATCAATCAATTCAGGCTTATGTTAATCGTTTTGTCATCCTTTTATCGTTTCATCCTTCTTGGCATAATCATTTCTCTCTTTGTCATTTTTTTAAATCCTATTTGGTGAAATAATTACTATATCTGAAGAAGATCTAAAGCTACGTTAGGATAAAATATTATAGGGTTTGGGCCTGTTCTTTGTGTAAAGCTAAATCATCTTCCTCTATGAAATTCATAATGATATGATATCACAACCACGATAGGTATATTATATCAAGAGGCTAACTCGACACTATTGATTCTTTTTATCGCCAAATTGCTATTGTAAAAACCAGCAAAATAAAAGGAAATGAATACATCAATTCATGAAAAAAGAAAATACAAAGTTTTCTTCATTTCCAATATTTAAATTGTCTTTTCAAGAGCGCCACGGGTCAAAAATAAAATAAAAAATAGAAAGAGGTTTTTAGTCGATTTAGCTGAGAATGCAGCTTTAAGTCGTGAGTTCTGGGTAGGAAAATAACTCCAGATCATCTCTAAGGGTCTTTGATGGAACACAAGCTGTGAAAACAATGAAAGCTACTGAACCCTCAACTTAAAATCAAAGTTTTAAAATAAGCTCCTTTTTATTTTTTCTAATTTCAATTCAACCTTCTGCAAGAGTGTTTCAGCAACTTCTTGTCTGTCTTCCGGCACAAATTGGCCTCCTTAATTTCAATTTCTAATCATTAGCCTTTGACTGATTGAGGCAATACAAAAGGGTTGATTTGATCCCCGCCTAATTGACGCAACTAACTTTTGAACGAGGAAATCCTAATTAAACAACCGCTCACTCAGAATTTAGCTTGTAATTCAATTGTTGCCTCACAAAGCTGTCTGGCTGATGAAAGGCCTGAAACGAGATTGTAGAATAACAAATTCCCAATGACAAAATCAAATTTTAAAATTAACACCTAGTGAAAATTGAAAACTGTGATCTGTTTGGCTTGTATCTTTTTCATCCATGCAAACTGCCTTTGGGATTGATACTTGAAAATGAATTGATACAAAAGTAGTCATTATAAATTCGAAACTTCTTATCAGAGAGCATATCGTACGTATGCAGATACCCGGTGTTTTAGCTGAGCAGCACTGGCTAGTAATACATACTCCATATTGTTATCAACAAAATTGATAGACAAGAGACAAGGAGATACTCGGTGAAATTCAATAGGTATATATTTTGCTAAAGCACCATTGCAATGAATGTATGGAACATGAAATATACCAAAGCCTGACTAGAATAGAAACTGAAACCTCGATACATATAGCTCTAGGTGATCACCATTTGATAATAATCTTTGAAATCTGATCACTTGATAAGACAATGCTGATCATTCCAACCTGCAACAGATGCTCCCATAAGAAACAAGTTTCGACATTGAAAAAGGAATGCACAATGCTCTTAAAAAATACTATGAAGAATATTTCCCGGCTGTTAACTGAATGACACTCCATCTGACAAAGTAAATAATGAAGATAAATGGACCCGCACCATTAGTATTCTCCAGGGCCGAGACCTGTGCCATTGCATGAAATGAATTTCTGACAATTCAAAGGCTGAAATCACAAAAGGACGCTATAGGAAAAAAGACAGACCTTTCTTCAAACAACAGTCATGACACCAGGTGGTAGTACGTTGAAGTTCATCCATTCAAGTTGGTCATTTTAAAAAGAGGCCCATACCTTCACCCGACTTGGAAAAGGGAAAGGAAATTGATTGCTTTTTTATATTTTCAACAAGAGAAATGCCACGCAGAATGATAGTTGTGTACATAGTTCATAGTATATTTGAATAGAATGAAAGATATTAGAACAGAATGCAAAGAAGTGGGTGTGGGATGGGGAGAAGCAGAAAAGTAAATATCATTCATCCATCTTCTCTTGAGGCTAAACTACATTTACTGGTCCCATTCTTCCTCGATTGTTCGATCGTTGTACAGCAAGTTTCGGTCAGCTAGAGACGACATATTTCCCAGCACACCATACCATCTGTAAAAGTTATAGTCGGTATAGTAGTTATCATCAACATACCTTGAACGTATGGGCCTTCCGTTGGTCCTGAGTAGGGCATCGATTGGAGTAAATGGATGATGAATTAACCTCTGCGCGATGAAAGCATATTTAATAAGTATTGACTACATGATCCTCTCTTCAATCAAAGCTCAAAAAAAATGTATCGATCATCAAAGGTGACCGATCTTTAGCTGAACCTTATAGGTATACAACCAGGAGATACAGTGAGTGTCCATGCACGAGTGTTGTGCTGTCCCACTTTGGTATCACTGCTCCCTTGATTCCCCTTGGGTGAGGTAACTCCAGCAGCCTTTTTAAGATCCCTAATTGCACTCCTTTTGTAATATTGATTCCTCCAGCAATTTCTTACAACAGGCTCGATGGTCTGCAGAAGCGCACTGGATGGTTATCCTTCCACTACCTTTGTATTGTATGTTTGTATCTCAGTCTGTAACTGGGCTCTTTCTAAAAAAAATAGTAGCTGTAAGTCCGGTGAGTTGAACCGATACTACTGTACGATTTCCATACAGAGATTCCCTTCTAACATCAAAGTATCCTTCAGCATCACAATGGCAGTTCTGTTGATCAAGATCTTAAAGCCTTTGTCTATAGATTCCGTTGGCATTTAATCTCTAAGTGTGCGTCTTCCAGGCTTCCTCCACTGGTTCTTCAGTAGAGCCAACTCCACCAGTGCGCTCAGTCACTGCCTCCACCCTTTTATACCTTTTCTGGTGTTCCTCGCCCGTCAGATTCTGGCCGACCCCTCTCTGCTGGTTCTCCAGTCGTTGTCTTCAGGTTATCAGCTCGGCTCAGTTCGTTTGTAGGCGACTGCTACTGCCTATCTACCTACCTCCCTACCGGTCAGACGTACCCGACCATTGGTGCTACTGGTAACGGGTGGTACTTGTAGTTATAGGTGCCCTAACCACGTGTACGTGTCCTGCCACCTTCAGTGGCTACCTATCATCTGACGAGCAAATAGAGCCACTCGCATTTGCTCAGTGTTATCCTCTCTTACAGCAAGTCCACCTGCACATATTATGTAGGGAGTCCTGCAACGGCAACCTACTCAGAACGATTGCTACAGGCGTGGGATCATGCTTCTGCTCAGATTGTATATATGAATCATTCTGAATTCTTCTAGATTATAAATTCCCAAAGTGGAGATTTAGTTGGAGATAGGGGCGTTGAAGGCAGTTGATGCTGCTGCATAATATCTCATAGCGGTCTAAGTACAAGTTAAAAAGAAGTCTGTGGGATGAATAGATGATCCTTATTAAAAGTGAGAGTAGAAGAAAGGTGGTCGCTAATGAGGATACATGTTCACTGTTTTAGATCAGCTCTTATTATGGGCGCTGTAGGGATATATATATGTTTCCGAGCGCCTCACATGAGAAATCTTCGATGTGTTGAGTAACTCAACACTGTAAAGGGAAGGATTGCTGTCGATGGCGACTCACGGAGATGCTTACTTTCCCTGTACTACTCACAGACAGCGTGGTGGCTGGGGATGAACTGTTGCCTTCATGCTTCGCGAACCTGGGGGTGTGATTGCTGCCTTGGTGGTGGTGGTGGTGGTGGTAGTAGTGGTGGTGGTGGTATAGGAGTGGGTCGTGTTCCGGGCGGTGGTTGTGTAGTTGTGGTGGCTGATTTGGTTGTGGTGGCGAAGGTGAGGTAGGGTTGCTTGCTCAGGCCGTGGGGAGCTTGCAGGACATGGGCAATGTGCGGTGGTGGGGAATTAAGTATTCTTGTGACGGATGTTTCGTCGCATCCCCCGGTACCCTTTCTATATAGAGGTTCTGAGAGAATAATCAGCTAGCTCAATGTCGGAAATTAGCCGTCAGTCATTGGTTCGGTTATTCTGTAGTTTTGCACTGGCGAGTTGAGTAGTTGGAAAAGAGGACTTACAGTTACAAAAGTTACAAATTGTGATCGATTGATGACTAAGTAACTGTTCTAATAAACAGATCGCAAGTATGTTGAGATAATTGCATTGGATGTTACTGGAAACAATGAAATCCTTCCAATTTCTCTCTTGTCCAGAAAACCTCTCACACTCTAACTGGTTTTACCTATTTAATGTGAAAAAATCGAAACAGTAAAACATCACTAGTAAAGTACTAATATTGGTTTGCGACAGACAGTGGAAGGGGACAGAAAGGTGGGAGGGATAGAGCAATGGGGGAAAGTGAGCTAGAAATATACACCATGTTTTAGTCAACTTACTGATGCCTATATATATAGCTCCTTACATTTTACTAGAACTATTCCTATATTCAAACATCGTGGCATTTATTAAAAACAACATATCAAGTACGTATTAAGCTTATGCGAACATGATTATATATTATATGCGTGAATGTTTCTGATGATACATACTTGACACGCATTCTTGACATTATATGTTATGAGTTATTTTTAAAATTATAGTAGTTAATAGGCTATATGACATGTATTGCATTTTAGAGAAAGTGAAAGGAAGTCATATTAAACTTACCATAGTGATTATACAACTATATGTATAGTGATGTACCCACTATGCGAGATAAATACACGTTCAAACAAACAAAAGTTGCCGTTCGTGGCAACAACACATTAAGCTAACTGAAAAGCTAAACATTGATTGCCACTGCGTTGTTTATATTTACTGGATTTCTACGTGCCAAGTCACATACAACAGCAAGAAAGAGGGGTATATAACTAAAGTACGGTGAGCTTTAAAAGGGCTTTGCACATAATACAGGAGCGTTCTCTTACTTGGAAATGGATGAGTATCATTAGGCTTTGTGGTGTTTGGCGCATTATGACGCATTTATTACGTATATTCCGGCAGAATATTATCAAAAAGCTTCCCATATATTGGAAATTGCATAATATCTAAGCTAAGGAAGAAACATTTTATATAGGTTTATTGCCCGGCGTTGAAACCGATACTCTGCATATCACATCACCTATGATGACAAGTCTTTGCCCTCGCAAATGAAACCTAATACCTTATAAAGCCTCCAAATGAGGACTATAGTCCGATGACATTAATGACGTTACCAAGGGAAAGATGACAATAGTATCATACTTCCTCGGGATTATTGAGTATCTATGATATTAATTCTGTAAGAGAATTGTGTAATTCCCAGCAGTTCCTCCAAAACCGCTGGAGGGTTTGCCGCGATGTTTGCTGTGGACATGCTTTGACATAGTGGGAAGCCATTCCATTATGTGAGTAATTTTCTAGACAATAAGGGTTTAAAAAGGGTTTCAATTTCCATATACACCCACCTCTCTTACACCCACCTGTTTACGTCCAACTGTCCATAAGAACTAAATATCTGGACAACCAGCTCACACACAGAGTGCCTCCAATATCAGGAAAAGTGTTTCAATCCTGTGTTATAACAAAAAACATGTTGTCATGGCAACAGAGTTCATCGCATTGTAGAAAGAACATAAATACAATCCTCCTCCCATCCTCCTCAGCGAATATTTTTTGAAATTGTGAAAGTTTAAACAGGGATGTCCCCTCTTTATTCCTGTTATTCCCTTCATGAAATTACTCTATTTCCCTGTCTCTGATTCCATCTCTCTTCCTTTCTTTTTCTCTCGGTCAGGGTGACCGAAAGTGCCAGTACATACTCCCTCTTTATGGTAGATACTCAAAAATGCTAAAATACTCATGAATGTATTATGATATTATAGTGACATTATGGAGTTTAATGGAGAAAAAAGTGTGTAAATGTTATGGAGATTCTGAATATTTTTTGCGAAGAATTGCAATTATGTATATTCATTAATTCATGGAAGACTGGCATCCCTGCATAATGATATTCGGGTGGTGGGAGGGAGGGAGAGAGAGAGGGTGGGGGAAGGTCAGAGAAAGGGAGAGAGAGAGGGAGGAGTGAGGGTGAGGAGAGAGAGGGGGAAAGAGAAAGGGGGATAGGGGGATAGTGGGGAAACCTCAATCATCATCTCCCCATCTCCCCTTCTTCCGCCTCCTCATATACGTCACATATAATCAAGAATGTCAGCTTGGATTTTAAGTGCTTAGATAACAAGATCAGTACTTAACTGTTACAGGTAACAGTCTTTCAGATTACTGTTGATGGTTACAGTGGTTTAACTTAATAGTTGTGTCTTCAGAATTCGTTTTCTAATTTGTTCATGAGAAGTCTGTTCTACTCTGTTTTACTATTGTATAACACTTTCCTCAAGTTAACCATTTTTCACACAATGTCATCATAATATTGCACAGTTCCATTCCCATCATTTCATGGCATAGCCTACTATTAATCTTTTTGTTCCTTTGCCTCGGTCTTGAGCACTCTGTATCTATCTCACATTGCCTCTGATTCTGTCTCTGTTGTACAACAGTGACCAAAACCAATCTTAAAAGAGTTCCATTTGAGCAATAACTGGTTATACGGGTACGAAGTTTGAGAGAATTATTTTTTCAAATGTTTTTATTGGCCACATCATTTAATCTTTAAGTTGAAAGCGAAAGAGGGGGGGGGGAGAGAACACGGAGAGCAACCAGCACGACCGACGTTTGGTATTAATAATTACCATGTCAGCAAGCACTGGGGGAGGGAAGAGAGATAAATGATGTGATGCCTACAGCCACGTTTGAGATCTGTGTCGGTCACTGGTCACCTTATATCCCTGCGGCACCACTCCCCACTGGTCAACAGGTCGACGTATCAAGGACTCAATCTATCCCCTACCACAATCAATTACATCTACATCACCCTCACTTCATCACCCAGTCTGACCGAATTCCCCCCTTCTATTGCCTTTCTCTCCTAAACTCAATGAACCAGCTACCAGTAACAATGACTTGCCCACTGCCCCAGTCGCCATCAATCTTGACCTTGGTCAAAAGGCCATGTGGTACAATGACACTCTTCTTCACCAAGGCTTCCAGGAAAAATACAAAAGATAAAAGTCTGTTTATTCAAAACAGGTCGTCCCTATTTCAAGGATTGTCTTCATTTGGTAAGAATTGCGTCCTTCATTTAGTGGCACGGCCTTCTACAAAACAGTCCCGGAAGCCGAGCGCCTTGAATGTCAATCCACTGCATGGAAATGACCCCTGGGGATGTGGGTCACTGTGCTAATGGGCTGAAATGTGATCCGAGAGCCCTTCAGTGCTTCAGATTCGTCACGGATAATAATTCTATCGTTGTCGCATCATGGCGATAACATCGTTATTCATAACTGCATTATCCAATATCTATTCTTGCATTGAATTATGAGGCCCTAACCGGAAAGTCTATATTTCTGCCACCACCGCCGTATGAAGAATGTATGTCTTTGCCGTATGAAGAAAATAATTATTTTAGAAATCTTAACACGATTGTTTATAAATTGAGGGCCTTCCCAGCAACGCCTCCTGAAGCTTTACCCCATTCATAGCATCTCTGTCCTGTCATGTCAAAAAACATTCCTGCCTTTCTTCATTCTGCTTGGGGAAACTTTTATACCATGTCCACATATAAGAAGTCTAAATGAACGATAGCCTGGTATATGATTCACTTACACACAGTGTAAAGATGAATCCGTGTATCCTTTCAGCACATTAACTAATTTCACGCGGCTGCCTTCCCCACTTGGAAACGAATAGGTATTTTGCTCCGCTGGCAATAGAGGAATCATTCCCAACCAGACGCCTCACAAAGAAAAACCAAAAAGATGTATTACCAAGCCAAACACCAGTGCCTGCCTTCTGGATGGAGTAAAGAGACGCTTCCAGACATCCAGCATCTCTTTTCCGTCTTTTAACAAGTTTGTGAGAAGTGTTGAATGCTAAATGTCCCAAACTGAATGGGTTTTTTTTGCAATTCCTCTCACAGAAGCTCTCTGTCTGAAATTAATGACATATGATATTCCAAGTGTATTTATCATCTATTGTAACCATTTCTTGTCATCAGCATCTATAAATTTATTTATTATTATTCAAATAATAATTCGCATATTAATGATATGAAATACTAGTTCATATCAATAATTAAAATTGTAAATGAATAGTCTCAGATTGCAACTAATGTGATTTAGGTGGGCTGATTAATGAACAAGAGACCATGGCAATACAATGCACTAATTACTGTACAAAACAATAGATCATTTACAAGTGTTTCATGTTTGATGCTGTACAGAAACAATACTTTGATCTTACTTCCCGGTGGCAGGCTGCACTTTTTCCGATTGGCTTTCTATTTCAGGCGTCGTATTCTTGACCCTCCCCCGTACATCTCCCATGTCTGTGTGGTAAAAGCCATAATGATACAGCTGAGGCTTGACCTTTAAAAATGTTTTCCGGAGCTTCTGTCTTCCCACCCTATAAACTATATCTAAAAGTGGTTGTTTGCAATATAGGGCGTTTTTACTTTCGGTGTCGGTTTACTTCAGAAAATGGCATCCATACATACGAGGATGATTCAAGTTAAACAATTCTCTGTGAGATACATAAATATCAAGTAACTAAACTATTGTAATGTTTATTTTAAAAGATGGATTGATCTAGTTTTTAACCTGTAACCTGGAATTCAGGGCACCTGCCGAGACCGACTTCCCTATTTTTCGAAATTAGAAATATAATTATATTCATGAGAATAATAGTAACGGTCATTTCGGTTGGAAAGCTGGAATTCACCCCAAGAATTGAACTTGTACCTTTTAGGCCATACCATAAGGAAATGACGACCCATTCACATTCCTCACTCACTGTTGATTTCACCGCAATGGGTATTTCTCTGAATAGTATTTATCTTGTAATAATGTTGTAGTTGACAAAAATGGTGCGATGGAAGCAAAGTGAGACACATGTCTCTCTATTGTCTTGTTAATTAGCTGTCTATATGAAAAGACGTATTTTATTCGATTGATTTTGTCAAACTGCCTTCTTATGAAAACGTATTCTACAATGTGACAATAAGCTTAATGGCTTTAAACTGCAATTGCAATTTCCATTATAATTTTAACGTATTAGTACCTTAGAAGCAGCAATAGTACCTGAGTTGTACAGAGTGATGGTGATTTTGAGCATTTGAACAATTCTGTTTACCAAGCAGTTTTTAATGATAATCAATTTTAATTATTATGACATTTCCTTTCCATTGCTAGATTTGAAAACCAACGGCCATGGTCATGTTCGTATTTGAAAAATTAAAAATATTGAATAAGCAAGCATAATATGGTTTCGTTTCGTCTCGATAATGTTTTAAGCAAGAGCGAAGTATAGGGCATACTTCTTGCCTTATCTTTCCGTATAAAAACTCTGTCCCTAGAGGATGCTCAACATCGAGGCAAAAATATGTTATTATAGATTGGTCCTGTCCTTTTTTATTGGATTGTATGCTGATAGCATTTCTATATACGTAGACACGAATATGATATACAGGTTAACTAAGGAGTTGGTCGAAGGAGTGTGAATATCGCTCTCGTTCCGACAGCTGAATTCAGGGATTTTAGGAAGAGACTGAGTCAGTTCCACGGGTGGAATAAAGGTGATTTAGAACCAACGATTTAACTGTTTTACTACGATTAAATGAATATATTATGCTTTTAATAATCCCAAATGAAACATTTTAAAGGAATATTATTAACATTTTCCCCTAATTGAATCATTTATTCATTGTAGCTGCTCTCCTGTCTCACATCACCAAGATTGTGCAAGAATACATTACTGTGTTTTCTTCACATTTACTGAAATAAGAGCCATAGAATATCCAATAACGGGTCTAAGGGCCTACTCGTGGAGTAATCTCCCCTCTATACGGACAGATTAGATTTATAGTGGTGCTGTTATTTGCGTTTCTGTCCGTTTTCGAAATGAGAGTAATTGCTGCATCATGTACAGCACAACTGTCCGTATCACAATATGATGCGATACACGATTGGCATATCACATATGAAATGATACGACGTCATATCAAATGTGCTACAATAAATCGTAAGAAATAGCTTACATTTATATAAGCAAGTTTCAAAGTTATACACTTTAGGCAGGTCTTGCAACAACGTTTAACTCCGTAATTCACTCTATTTATTTTACATTGGAGCGAATCACCAATGAAATGTTGTCACTTACCTCGTGAACATTTCTATTGTGCCATTTTCGCGTACAATATAGTATGAGCAATATTCTAAATCATTAACGTGATATGGTACCCGATTTTATGTAGCGAAGTTTCCCTCTATGAAATATCGTAGTCACTTGTAATTGCCCGTAAATCAATGCAAATAGACCAAAGTAAATAATAGAAATTGGCTTTCGGTATAGTCTGTTTAATCAGCTATTTTCCGTATAGTTTTCCATTATGCACAAGTCATAAACACCCCAGCATTTCTGTTGTCTTTGAGTAGCATATCCTTGGGAAGTAGTTCTATAAATATCCCTTGACTACTAACTCGTCTTTTACTACTAATATGTATATCGGTGTCATGCATGGGTGGCCCTTGGCGACCAACACCAAATATTTATGTCATATTCAATAAGCCACAGGATTACTGCATAGATGATAATTTCCTCCATCAATGCCATTCCTAATTACAGACATTACGTATTCAGCTGTTCAAGCAATCAATCTTACTCAATTTATTGATTTTGTGGAAGGGTTTGTATGAACTAGAGTCGTAGTTTGGGCGTGGTAATCAAATAAACATGTTCCGCGCATGATCTATAGGATCATCTGTGTGGAAGGTGGTCGATCAGTCTGTGTGGATCATTTTGCAATTCTAAGATATACTTAACAAAATAGGGTGACATACCGCAGTGAGTCTACCTTCTTGTTGAATGATGGTTTACAAACTAAGCTGTTTAGTTCAGCAGTGAATGCTGGATTTCCATTAACTCCTGGGTATGGAATACTCCCAGATATTGCTGAGAGGAGACATGCTAGCGCGTGCTTCATTATACCCTATTCTTTCCGAATAAAAGCTATATAATTAACGTGCATAGTGTCACAGACAGCAATAAACACTTGGTGTGCCTTTGATAACCCAGTCAACACGCACTGTGGTGCAGGAGAAATAGCACATCTGCCCATTACACTCTCATGCTACTTTCGGTAATGTCTCGACACGATCTTCTCACAATACGTTGAGATCCTGTGACTCATGGCATTAACAATATATATTGTTAACAATATTGACAGATCCTGCTAGTAGATCTGAAGCCACAGCTTCTATGCAACATGTTTGGAGCTCTCATCAGTTCATTACGTGGATCGCTCTCTTGTAATGCGTCAGATCGTAATCTCATTGAGTTATAAGCAAGATTATATATAATGTTAATCGGGCAAGTGTTGATCAAGGAAATATTGTTATATATAGACACTTTGAATCTAACTTAAAAATGACTTCAGCGATAAGAGTGACAGGATTGTCCTATCTTAACCGTTATTAATATGTATGGTAAAGATAACTAGTCCTCCTTAGCTTATCCGAAATGAGGAGCAACGGTCACTACAGCTTATGGTCACCTACAATACAAAAATTAATTCCACAAATAATGAAAAGCATTTGGAATATTTTGTGTATTGCTATTTCTGTCCATGTCAATCACTCACACTCAGACAACACACACCTCTCCAATTAAGTGTTGTCATGTATGGCCAACAAACAACTGAATTAATACCAGGGACTATACTTTAAACATGTAAGGAGTCAGGTTTTACCATTTTTATTTTATCCATACTTATAGAAATAGACCTGTGTCAGATTTTGTGTATACAAAATGCTCACACTCTCTGTAAAGTTTCTGTACATTTTTTGTAAAGACAATGTTATCTCATCAGTATCTCTCCATGTGTCTTATATAGGAAGACAACCAGTCCTTCCAAAAAAAGGTTCTACTCAATTCAAGTAGGCTACATCAATAAACAGGTCCCACTTAATTTAAGCACACCTATCTTAGCATTAAGGCATTACGATATAGATAATTATATCCGTCTCATTATACAATAATCTTCATCAACATCCATCTCAATTTTCCAGCCAATACAGATCATGCACTACGCTATTCTGCGTGGGTCATTCTCTAATTCATTGTTGAATCGAGTGAGAATCAATACATCATTACAGCAATTACAACATTTACTCCCATTGACCATTCTGCCATCAACATTAACATAGCTATATAAAATGTATCCCTGTGCTCAAAGCTGTTCGACGCAGAACACGTTATGCTATCTCATACAAGAAACCAAATGAATTACTTTTTTAAACGAAAAATGAGTATTTCGATATTATCAAAGTACACACATTATTAATATATTTCCCTGTATAATCTCTATATTATCTCCACACCCTTCATGGTGTCCTCGACTGAATTAAAATTAAAATTCACCTTCCCTAATTATACGGTACGTCTCGTTTAATTTGGAAATCTACATAAGAACTCTATATCCGGACCGTATACTATATACAAATTGAATCTGTATTGCACGAAGTTTAATTGCTATAATAGGGAGATTTAGCAACCACAACGCACCAACACAACATTAACGCATCCACTAACTATTTGTACATTATTACTGCTGTGGGGATATTTCGAGAAGCACTAGGCCGAGGGCATCTGCAATGCAGGCCTCTCGAGATAGCCCAACAACGGTAATAATGTACTAAAGGTTAGTGGATGCGTTGGTAGATGGGTTAGTGTTGTGTTGGTGCGTTGTGGTTGCTAATTCTCCCTATTGTTAAGCCATGTACTCACAGTTTAATGAAAGTGGTTCAGCGCGACCTTTGCGGCAATCATTCTGATTATCACTCAAGCACGCTTGTTTTCTACAGCGTATTAACAGTAAACAAAAGGAAGCACAACATATCAATCAAATATATTCTTATCTGGGTAGATTTGATACAAGCGTCGTGTTTAATAGAGTGGACCTGTCTTCTTTCATTTCGGAAATCTGGAGCATGGAAGTAATCAAAAGACAACAAATAAAAGATTAAACAAGTTATAAGTTTTTTAAGTTAATCAATCATTTAATGAACTATTTTTCTGTTTAACTTTATAATCAGTTTAAGTTAATGTATATATTGTGCGTTTTCCAAGGAAACAAATTCTACAGACAACTATTTGTGTGCAATGGCAAGTCATAGTTAGCAGTTTAGTTTTTGCTCGACTGAAAATGCTTAATATTTAATTAAAAATGCTTATGCTTAATTATATGTGTAAATTTTGTGATAATAATATTGGATAAAGAACATAACACTCTTTTGAAACCCAGAAATCGCAAAGGGTGTAGTAGGTGTAGATCACTCAGATTCAGTCATGGGTGGTCCTCTCTACAGTTGTCAATCAAACCAAGATAGCTAATAGAATACAAGACATGTAAACCAATAGGATGTCACACTGGCCTTCAGGGATTTACTGCAGAGATGGTAGAAGGTTGTCAATCAAACAGTCCTAACCAATAGGATGTCACACTGGCCTTCAGGGATTTACTGCAGAGATGGTAGAAGGTTGTCAATCAAGCAGTCTTTGCATAAGTGCCAAGTTAGTAGTGTTGGTGTGAATTACATCACACAGAGATGGGCATCCAGATATCCTCCCAGATAAGTGTCCACACTCCTCACACCAACCCTCAACCAACACCTCAAAATGTATCACATGAACTGGCTACTCAGGATGATTGACAGAATGGTACGCAATTCACTAACATTCACGAATTTTTAATTCCGTAGAATGTAAAAAGGGAAGAATAGGACTTATCTGACTTAAGTAGTTAGCTCAAGATAGCAACAGCTGGCACTGATTTCTTACATGGAGCGGGGCCAGTCTGAGGGTGGGTGGGGGACCACCACACACACTAACACACAGTGCAGGCACATGCATCATCCACCCAACCTGCACCTATACTACATACAGTGCATACAATGACCTGTTGATATTTGTTCTAGGATTTGTTTTCCATAATTATTAAAGGATAATAAATTAAGATGAAGATAGGGTATGGTGTTGTTTCATGTATCCTCAAGTTTGGTGGTAATATTAGATGTTTTTCTGCCTCTAAAATAGCTTTTGATAAGGGGCCCTCACTGCATCCATTGGAACCTGCATCCACATAATGTAAACACAGGTGGCTTGGCCCCTGTTCCGGTCATAATTACCCGTCCTGCTTTGTTTTGGCCCCTCTCCACCAGTAACCAAATCTTAATTCGGATAAGTCTTATTTCAACAATGTGGCATTAAAATATTTCTATTTGGATCATTAAAAGGACATCATAAATCATGGATTCAACTATATTTACTATAATATAGTGAGTGACTATTAAGAAATATCTAATTTCTCAGATGTAAGTATACCTCAACATCCATTTTTGGCGACTTGTGACTCATTTTCCTGTGACGCATCACATATGCGGTGCCTCTGAAAATTTGTATTCTTGGTTTTATTCTTGGATGGATACACTTTTTTCATTAGACTGTAGATTTTATTAACACGGCCGGGAAAAAACACACAGAGACATAAAAGGGATAACATTTGCCTGCCACTTTTGAATGACAAACTGTGCATCGATAATGTATCTCTATAATTGGCTAAATGATTTGATTACGATTAATGTTAAACTTAAGTGTTGGTATGGATCACTGTTACTGAGATTTAAGCAGGAAATGTTCCAGCAGTATGTTCTTTCTACAAGGTTTGACTTGGATACCTGAAAATCCTTGTGAAATATGAAACTGTGTACAATAGTATTTATTCAAAACATATCGTCCTTCATATTCATAAAACACACATACCTATAGCGAAATGAAAAATATCTTATCCTCAGCTTGGACTTAATATATATTTTATTTGGACAAAATATGTTATTGAATTCACACTATTTCATACAGGATGGTGTTTACAATCCTAATTAATTACTTTTTAAACGAAAAATTAGTATATCGATATCATCAAATAGTGCACGTCGAACAAGAAAATTTCAGCAAAATGTTTACCAGGCGGTAAGTTCAATTTATCTCAACATAAATAAAGAGCTGAAGTCTATATCTACTCTTAGCGGTCACAATGTAATGCTCCGTATCTTGTTCTTATAGCAGGAATGACTGTCAAGGGACACATTCTAGCACGATCACCATTGCCGGAATGAAGTTTTTTTTGTCAGAAAAAAGTCTTAAGTCTGCTTAATTAGACACGAGGGAATTCGTCAGAAATCTTTTGTTGAGTTGCCTCCAGACTATTTAATCCCCCCAGAGTTGCATCAGGGATTGCGGAAAAACAAAAAGGGTTCTTTTGGCTATGTGTTTGGTTATTATGCCAGGTGTTAACATTATTATAAAAAGAGACGAAGGCATTAAGAATCATCATTATCTATCATTTTATGTATATAAGATACATGTATATAATATTCTTAAATAACCTTGGTAGTTCTCAATAATTGCTTCTCTAGTCCATGGAAATCTAAATTATATTATTATAATTCTTTATTAAATTTTATCAAAATAAGTTCACAAATAGGTGGTAGGCTACACGTCCAAGAATACATTAATTTCAGAGAATCACATCTTGGCGTCCATTATATGCATTCACTGTAATTAAAAATGTCCCAGAAAAAGCATAGAATTCCTATTAATAATAATTCAAAGTCGGTCTTAATAAAATCGATAATAACGTATTATATAATACGTACATACGTCGGGGTTATAATATAGTTTAAGTTGGATATGCATGTTTTCAATCACTTATAAATAGGAATGATGTATAGCCTCGCACTCCTCTTCCAACATTGGGCTAATACTTCCGTCCATATAAACTACCCACTTTCCTTAGAAAATACACCCACGGGGAATGTCTACTGCTCTTGATGTACTACCAGGTAGAACTTAGTAATCTGCTTTTTCTTCACCTCATTTTTCAGCTAAAATTGCCTGGAGGATTACAAAGAAGAGCATCTCATTTCTGTTAGCATGAAATAGGTTGCTGATGGAAAGGGATTCATTTTACTTCTGTTCTAGATAATGTGCAATTGGAAACCATAAAATGAAGTTCAGAATATCAAAAAGGCCCTCGGTTAAAAGTAAACTTCTTTACCAAGCTATCAGTTATTTCTGCGAGTAAGTGATAGTTAAAAGTAATTTGATTTAAATGGAAAGGCATGCCCATGACTTACTTTGAGGAGTTACCTTTGATCCAACGACTTGAATAGAGAAGGACGCATTGTGTTTCGAAATACACAAACTCGGCGAGATTTTATGGCAAAATTATTGCGTATACTTCGCTCGGATAATAATTATATCACTGTCCATAAAGAAAGCCAAACGGTACAGCCAAAACGTTGGAAGCCATAATAAAACAACGAGGGAAAAGACAGTCTCTTGTGATCTAATTTTCGTATCGATTTACACAACATCTGATAATATTTGTTTTAAGGGAATAGCTATTGTAATTTTTCCTCAACGTTTCAGCGTATCTCCAAATTTGGGATTTTCTAGTTCAGATGTTTGTACAGATAATTTTTAAATTAGACGAAGAAGAAGGTTGACATTCCTACTGGTTTGTTACGTATATCTCTATTGGATCCCAAGATTCTTTTCCCTGATTTAAAACAGTAGCAGGTCAAAATGTATTTCATGCTGCCGATTTCAGAATACCAGTTCTTCATTATAGTCGTTTGTGCCGTGGGCCCTAACGTCTGAAGGTGGGTGGGCCCTAACGTCTGGACTTTGGGCCCTAACGTCCGAGGTTTCTGGGCCATAGTGTCTGGCCCTAGCGTCGTTGGGCCCTAACGTCTGCAGCCCAAAAAAACCCTTGTTCCTAGCTGGGTTTGAGCTGGTTTTAAAGTCGCATTTCAAGCTGCATTCTCAGTTATTACGACCAAGATCTTACCATACTTACTCATGTCATGACTTTATATGTTACTGAATTTACCAATATTCTACTGTTGATTATATTTATACAGCAATTTGAAATCGAATCAGCAGTGAGAAAACGGCCGCCGCCGAGCGATCATAAGTGAATCCGCCACAGGAAAGGGTTTCGACGGGCCTCGTCCATGGACTTATGAACCCCTGTAGCAAAAATAAACTAATTGGGCAAATTCCCAAAAAGTTTTGGTCAAATAATTTATTGGTTGTGAAAGAATGGAACAAAAATGAGAAATGCTTTCTTTTTCGACCAATGTTAGATGAGATTGCAGCTTTTACCGGAAACACATCGATTGTCTTTCCCCCTAAAGCTATAGAGAATAATTTAATTCATGTTCCCATCATACAACACGTCGGTCCAGGTAAGGGATATGAAAGACCACATAGCCTGTGATTCTTCATCTTGACGTTTAGCAAGGCAATCTGATGTACTGTCGGAACAAACACACATCATTCAGAGGAAGTACAACAATCACAAAAGGGCCCCGAACAGACGAATCCATCATTTAAAAACTACCGCGGTCATGGCGTATGCAACTGCACATAAGTGGTCCCTTGCCTGAGGGAATTGCGTACCACTGGCTATCCTATAACATCATGTCTCTTTGCATTACATATATATGCATTATATTACTTAATCAGGTAATATATGATGCTAAAGGTAATTTGCTATTTCTTTCGGTCATATTTCTACGTTGATAGTTGAAGTTATACTAACAGTAAACAAAGATGGGTGCAGTGTGGGATAAATGACTGACAGTATTACTTTTTTCCCTCTCACATTCAGGTACATATTTTACATCATGTTTTACCAGGCTGTTTAGTTTAGCTCCTATAGCTGATCTTCCGCTAATCCTTGGGATAGTATACCACTGAATATATTGTTGAATTATGTTTTACACGGCTGTTTAGTTCAGTTGTTGGGACTGGTATCTCACACTGGGTTGGGAAGAAATGGGCGGGGAGTGGGGGTGGGTATCAAGATTTTATCTGACAAAAATCTCACAATTGTGATACGTTTCAACTGTTAAACAAGGCTATCAAAATCCATAACACTCTCAAGCCTCTGGATTCAAAGCCCCCACTAATACTGTTTCACTCCTTATTCCTTATTCCTTATTTTAGATGTGAACATTGAATTTGAGGGATGTTACTAATTCTTCCCCGAGCCAGTTTTTCATTTTAATATGAACATTCAAGAACTGATTATGTTGGCATTGATAATTACTGTGTACAGAAGGCATCACCATATATATCCTGGCATACACTATTTGGGAGGGGGGGGAGGATTATCGAATATAATTATATATAATTACTCCGCCCAAAGATATGCCTATATTTCCTTGATATTGGCTATCATATTCTAAACTCAATTTATAGCAAATACCGGAACTATGAATAATGTTCTACGTTCATCCCTTACGTTGTGAGTGACGATGTAAGAATTTACATTTGTTTACATACATGCAGCTACATCAAAAGCTATACATGGGACGTAATCTGACACGATGTAATGAAATTTACAATTGATGGGGTTCTCCCCACGAATGGGTTCTGTGGTAATGCAATGACAGTTAGATCTACTGTGATTAAGAGGCTCATTTACAAGACCCTATTACCAGTCAACACACTTTAGTTTGCGTCTGTTCTAATTCCCTCCCTAATCCTTGTCATTCCTTATCTGGGAAGAAATCTATCACTTACTCACTCATTCTCCAATGGTTGCCTCTTGGATTCTGCTGCTGAATAACTCTACTCATTCTCTCCTACTTATTGACGGCAGCCATCTTCTAAACTAAAACTTCTTTCTATCAATATGTTGAGTTACATGTGTGTTTGTGGTGAATATTTTACCTTTGAACAAAAACATATTGATATTATAGATCATATAGGGTCAAACCAATGTTTTGCAGTAAGATATAATTGTAAGCATAATTGTATACATAGGCACAGTATAGACGGTGCGGTTAGCTTTCTTTATAGAAACAAGCTTAGCGCTTTCTCCAATGAGGCCATATGCACACGGTAATGCACGACTCCATTACCCTTTATATTGTATTATCCATTAGATGCTGTTCCGGCGGCCCAACAAAGAACTTTTTCTCTTTTGCTTTAGAACGGGCAGGACAACTTGCGGTGAAAGACTCGGCCCATATTCTCCATCCTCTGTAGATTCGGTGAATCCCTTAGGAGCAGGTTAGATACTTAAGCTTCTCCCGTTTTACATGAATATTCAGGGAAGTGAATATACTTGAACCAGCCTCGGAGGCTGTTATGTTGGTTAAGACGAAAAAGATACATAATCTTGGAGCTTGTTATAGAGGTGTATTATATCCATGGAGAAACGAAGTGGACACACGTGTGAATGTAGCAATAGCTTTATTTTAAACCAAATACTATATCGATTTACTACTATTGCATTTTGGGCGGTCTGGAAGACCTCTTGTAGAGGATTATTAATGCCCATTTCCTGTATTATGTGAAATATGTACGACAACTTGAACTGTCATATGTATGAACGAATATAACGGAATAAAAATCTTTATATATATATATCCATGCCACAGTCGTACACTTTTATGAAGTTACTGTATTTTAAATAATAAAAGCAGTTTCCACCCAGGCTTTGTATGTGGAAGAGTATTATGTCTCTTGCATCTATCATTCTTCATGTATACTGATTGGGTTGTGACATGTATGTCTTCACAAAAGCTAACACAACGCCTGAAAACATACACACATGTAACATTCAACATTCAGAAATGTGCATCATAATTATGCTTCTTTCGTGTAACTTTGTCGTCTTGGTCATCCAAAGACAATAAAAATAGATCTGTACGCAAATGAGGATAGGTTTAACCATGCAGATTTTCCAGTTTCGTTCTTAGATCACAAAGTGAATTGTGTCTTATTCTTAATAGAACAGGGTAATATTCACTGGGGGATCTATCTAGTCATTTCTATACTTGAGATGGTAACCAAGTTGGTTCTAGCTTGATGTGTGAAAATCTAGCTTGAGACCAAGTCTAAAGAAATCTAATCTGTCGGTCAATTGCAATATCTGTGTTTAAAAATGGTCTAACACAGACTTTTGGAAAAATTTGAAGAATTTAAAGTGCATTAGAACATATTGACAGTCCTCCTTTCTATGTCTAATAAATAATATTTACATCACAGATTTAGTCATTAAGATCAAATGGAGATTAAAACACATTACATTTATTCAGTATTGACTTAACTGAGATCGGCGACGTATTTCAATGATGTCAGAAAGTCACATTTAAACGACCATTTATTTATTGCCGCGGCAAAATGTTGTTCATTCTGGTTGCTACAATTGCAGCTTTCTTTTAACTTGTCAGAACGATGAATACCCAATCTACTGCATTTCCTCTTTACTAATTTTATAATTATTCGAAAGCTGGCCCATGCTATTCGGCGACATTTTCTACATTTGTTTCTGAGTAACGGAATATGAAGTTATCCTACTTGGTTTATGCGCCTCTTTCGACGAAGTTAGATCAGCACCATACCGAGATAATCAATTTTATTTCACCCTGTTAGTAATTTGCAGTCACTTAACGACACAACATTGCTTAGACAGAGTTTCTTCATCAAGGCTAACTTTTGAGCTTAAAGATAGAACCTTGTCAACTTTGGCCACAAGGCTTACCCACGGAAGGGCTACTTTACAGTTAGTAAGTTCCACATGCCTGGAATATTTTTAGTACTCTTACACAAAGCCTTTCTCAACTTCACAGGCAAATGGCCCGTCAGGCGTGTGGGCTCAGTGCATTCATATGTCTGGAGTAAGTGGTAAATTGGTCTGATCTCCTGAGGATAGAGGTCTATGACACCACAGTCATCCCTAGAGAATACAAATCCCTCGAACCACTTAGTTCTTGGGAAGTGAATTGCTTCATCATCACCTTTCTCTTTACAGAATTCTGAAATGGTATCGCTTATTTGCTTAAAAGCGCTTTCCTCTTCGTAAATGTCAGGACCCAAGTTCTGAATATCTTCGTGAAAGACTGACTTTAGTTCTTCGTAAAGTGCACAGTCGCAGTTACTCCAATCGCAAACTGCATCCCAATCGACATCTTCTGAAAGTTGTCCCGAAGAAGGTGGTATAAAAGTATGTATGAAATCCTTGACTGGCCAACAAAGTGCTCTTCTAAGAAGGACCAATGACAGCGTGTAGTTCTCGGCAAGGAGAACGACGAATTCCTTAGTAATTTCATTCACATGATATTCGAATTCTCTCCCGTATGAATAGATGTCGATATTTTCGTTAATTCCAAGTCGCTTGCACAAGGGATTTCTGAAGCGCGAATCGTACATGTCCCGAGTATCCTTCAGCCTGAAAAATTCATCTATTGCGTCAGGTTGCCGTAATGCCCTTAGTTCATCTTGATGTAACACCTCAGTCTGAAACACTGCTTTTGGGTCTCTAACAAGGACAACACTAGTCCTGGGGTTTGCAATCAGGTCTCTCTGCAACACGGTCCTATTGTATATAAGATTATCACCAAATATATTATACTTGGGTGAGATCTTGGGTTTGTATATTGGGACCATTATCTTGTACAAGTCGGAGCTGTTAAATGTGTCGTCAACCAATTCCATTGGTAAGACTGGCATTGTCAGTCGGTTGTTAATTCCATGCCTATATAGAATACACCACAAAGATTCGGCTCCAACCTCGGGCATGTTCACAAAAAATACGTTAGTTTCTGGTTTCATGCACATCCGCTGACCACTGGGCTGGAGCTGTTTGTAATGCTCTAGTGGGTCGTTGACATTGGCTACATACGCCGGCAAGTGTATCAGTACGACCTGCCAATAAGACAAATAAAAATTGATTATGAAATGTTATCATATAAGTGTATACAGATAATGGCATGGTTAAAATGTTATTTTTCGTTTGAATATTTTATCCAGGCAGACATCTAACAGGGTGTAACATTTTCATAATTGTATTTAAAATCTTTAAAAGAAAGCAGGACTCATCGTGCAGTAGTAGAGTTGATATATGACCAAAACATTTAATACATCATTAAACGCTAATTATTTGTCATAGTCATAACCGAAATAAACTGCATTATACTTTGTGGTATATATCCTTGTCTAGCCTACAGTGATGTAGTATTTGTATCTCTTGAGTAACAAGATCCATGAGAGATGTACTGCTGGAAACCACTACTCACCCTATCAATTATAAAAGTAATGTTTAACTATTCGTCCGGTACCCTATCCTATTATCATCATTCCATTCGTCACTCTCCATCTTACTTCATTTTGTATGTTTATCATCGCTAATTTTCGAAACAACTTTAAAGCTATTGTTTATATAATTTGAACATCATTTTCATCTTCTTTAATTATTTATGATATGCATTACATGGCACAACGAAAACCACCCCTTTGGGGTTGGCTTGCTGTATTTTGTTATAATCAATCTGAATAAAGACATGTTTCTATATTTAGCACCTCAGACTGAAACACTGCTCTTGGGCCTCTAACAAGGACAACACTAGTCTAGAGGGTTGCAATCAGGGCCCTCGCACATAATAAATGAGACTTTATACAATGTCTCGGTGATAATGCTCAAGACAACTGAATATATAATATGTTGTTAACAAACTAGCAAAAATACATATGACTTAAATTGCATACACCGTTGTGATTACTGGTAACCTGTATAATCCACACAATATTTCAATACACAATCCAAATGTAAGTCTTGCTAAAATGTTCGTCTTCCTCTATAGCTCTAGTCATGACAGTTTGAGAGGCGAACTAATTTCAAACATTCAGGTGTCCGGATATAAAATTGTCTGGCAAAGGATGAGACTAATCATTTTCAATGGAAATAAAGTAAAATTAAGCTTTATGTCTGAAAAATGAAGTGATTCTTTATCTGAGTTCTATATACCTTTTATCAGATCAACACGACGGACATTCAGACTTCACAACATACCTTTTCCATGAAAGCATCTATAGTATGTGAATGTGCAGACCACTTGACAATATCATATCCATCCGAGATCGTATATGTTAGATAACACAAAGAATGAATTCCTTTATCGCCAAGAGGTTGCAACAACATAGAATAGCCAATTTAAACAATGGTAAAAGAAAATTACCTGTTTATATGCTGGGGGAATAACGGTTCAGTTTAGTAATGTGCCAAAAACGCGTCTCAAAACATGCAACGAACCATTACAATTATATCAACCATTACAATAATCTACTTGAATCATTTATCTTGAAGAATTTATTTGATGCTTGTTGATATTACTGAAGGTAATAATTTAAATCGCATGACCTTGCTTGTCTCATTTGTCTCACCATTTAATTCGTTATCACACAAAACTAATCAAAAAGTGCACAGCTCAAAAAAAGATGGCAACAGAAGAGATGCAGTCCTATATTATTCTCAGTACCGTAATCAAATAAACATAAAAGTGATATATTATATTTATTATAGGCACACTCAATTTGAGAGGTGCAATAAGTGGGGTGCAATAAAGATATTTTTATGATACGTGTACAATAAAAAATCGAATTGGGTGTTTTTTTAGTTTTTAGATACTCTTTATGACGATTCAAAACCAAAAACAAAGGTTTTATATATATCAATATTTGTCTATGCTATGGGGCATAATCGGTACATGTAATTGAATATTTATTGGACTCGATTGCTACGCAATCTCGTTCAATAAAATATTCAATTACTAGCACCTCGTTCCATTCTCTCTATATTGCAGAGAGGGTTAAATGCAAGTCAGAATACGGGACATTTGAGATAGAGCAATAAATTGCTGATAGCGTTCTACAACAAGTCCAATACCTGGACATATAGAGTCATCCATTGACATATTATGGAATACCCGTTTATATATAAATTTTATACATTTCAAACTTCTTTCGGACTTAAAACCTATGGCGAAATCCAAATGTAAAAACACAGAGTGCCATAATACGTGCTATTGGAAACTACTTCATCCCGAAATCCCGAAATCCAACATACTATAGTGTAAGACAACTGTTTGTTAATTTGTTCAAATATTATATGTGAACTCAGGAGAGGCGGAAGACCGGACCCTACCCAAGCCCTATACTATTGATTTACTATTGGGCTGCCAATATTATATACTAAATGGAAGTTTTTGCTAATAAAGATTGGAGCATAAAGCTATGGTACAAGCCGTATTTCTTCCTGAATGAAGATTGATTAAAGAAATTGAGATTTTAGGATTTTACCTCGGATATATCCTCTATGTATATGATTCTTCCAATATACATGAATAATGTTATCCTATTAGACAATAGACTGAGTTATAAAGTAATATTAAATTTTGGCGTACAGTCATGCGGAAGAAATAATAACAACAAAAACACGTTGATTCGTGTTCAGTGCCTGATGAGTCCTCGGAAGACGTGTATAATAGTACTTCCATAGAGCGAAGAAAAGAGGTCAGTCACCAGAACAACCATTCGGCCTCAGCAATATCAGTTGCTTAATTATGATAATTAGTTTTTAATTATAATAACAATGAACCCCACTGGGAGGTTTGTTTCAATATCCGTTCGTTCATCAACAACAGTATAGGACACAAAGATACATATTTAATAGTTCAAAACAATAGTTAAGGTGTATCAATTTAAACTATTTATATCGAACTCATCGTAACTAGTCCTAGATAATATAGTTCATGGAATGGTGTCACTCTAGTAGTATGTTCAGATGTATAGCTTTAGGTTTGTGTACCACTCACCGATCCATTGATGGCCAGAAATAAGTAGAAAATGAATCGACGCCTTGGGACCATGGCTGTATCCGAAATATCACACCTGTAACGATCGAGATTATCGGGATGGGAGCCTTAACAAATCCATGAAAGGTTTGCTTATTCACTCCAGGTTCTTCCCCATCCAAACATCGGGATTATATCCAATCTTAAGCGCCAACATTTTGAATAATTAAAATAAAGATAAATTCCCTAGCTAGTGTAGGTGTGTTGTTTCAGTCCCTGCAAGCATGGTTGCTAGTCCATGTAATGTAGGTGGTTCGGGGAGGGAGGAGCCAACATAAGTTAGACGCATGTGCGTTATTACAATATTTCAGAAATAAAATCAACGACGCCAATATTTATTTAAATCGTGAAATGCATTATTCATTATTCGATCGACATTTGAGCGACACTGGACACCTGAGCTCTCAGATATTGACAAACCGTTACATAAGTGTGAATATTTTGACAATAAAGGGAGAAAAACTAGTATGTGTCCTACTTTTATAGTGTCACTGCCTATCACTAATGTTCACTGAGGATACATTATCCAATTCCTTAAGAAAAATATCATTTGTAAAGATTCAAATCAAATCAGTAGTTTCCCCCTATCCATTGCACACAGAAATACACTCAAACAAATCAACTATCGCTTCATAGAGGTCTTCTCTACTACATCCTCCCTAGGCAGGTCCTATACTCCGCAACCAGTTACTCTATACTATGCGGTGGAGAGAAACGTGGCGACCATATACTGCCATGTATCATAGGGGGATGCTCTACTAGAACACAAGTACTTGCGATTTGCAATTCAATCGCAGGGATTGTTTTGCTTTTCTTGCGATGAAAAGGCCATGTATGATTATAATAATAAAAAAACATCAGATTATTATGATCATATATGATAGATGATTAAGGTCATGTTGAGAAAAGCAAACTATTGATTTGTGATACATGGGTATAGATCCATTTGCGATTGATCAAGCGACGTTATGATCAAGAACTATAAATGTAAAAGCTCTGATGAATAAAAGATTTTTCTATTCTATTCTATTCTATTCTATTCTAACTGTGTTTTCATACATGGATATTTGTTGCTATGTCAAGCGCAAGCCTTGTGCTGTCTAGTGGATCTCGCACTTAACTCTACCATTCAGACCGAGACGCAAGCTCAGTGTAATAGGGCGTGACATATATCCTGCCTTCACCTTCGTTTCACACGTAAACTACATAAATATTACCTTTACCCTAATTTCAGTAATCGCCAATAGACGGGGTTATACGAGTCTTGTGTTCCGTATCTTTCCGATAATTTCCATCACTGATATTGTTTGTCCTTCGTTATAATGCATCTACATATCTATTCCAGAAAAACGGATCATATATATATATATCAACTATTTTAATATATATTTAAATCATAGCGCTGTTTCTGTTGATTTTTTAACATGCAAGTTTAGTTAATATAATGGTCCATGGCCTGATGAATGTATCAGGAAATACAGACGTGTTGGTCCTCGACTGAGCACAAACGCTTAATGATAAAAACAAGCAATAATAAAATCTCTTGGAAATTCTTTCTCGAAAAAAATGCAACTTTCGGTTAAATACATTGCCCGCGCAAAGCCAAGATTGAAAGAGAAGGAACGAATTGTTGCTGGTGAGTACTAAACGGCTGGCAGTTGACCTTTGCAACGCTGTACATCTCAGAAGACATTACGCTTGATGGGCCTTGCCATTCAGGATATATACAGAGAAAATGTTATAGTCAACAGAGACGTTCAGCATTAATCTTAAAGTTAGAGTGGAGTTACATTTAAAAGTCAAACTTTCGGAGATTTTCTGAGTTATTTCGTAAAATTCCACCCAAAAATGAGGTCTGCATTCTACTGCAACGTTGGGTAGTAAAAATAAACTACAACTGAATTCACTGTGATATAGGCGTTTGTAATGATGTTTTCATAAATTTCCAGTTTCTTTAGATTAGTTAGTTGTTCCATAAAAGTTAATTGAATGTTTCCGATGTGATTCTCATAGATATGTATGGAAACACGTTTTACCCAATTCCTTTTTTACTTATGAATTGCAAGAGTTTATCATTTTTGTTTTGTTTTTGTTTTTTATTTTAATTGGATTATTTGTGATTGTGGACTATAGTGTATTGGAACCTATTTTACATTCTCATGCCCATTTGTATTATTTTGTTTAAAAACATATATATACTTCATTGGTACACGTGTATATTATGTTCTATGGATACACATTAGGCCTATGAGTCAGCCTACTCCTCCTCTAACATCGTCATCCTCTCCTCTTCCGCCTCCCTTTCACATAGACAAATCTATATAGATACACAACGATCTTCATACACTCTCCTCCGCCCCTTCCACTTCTTATGATCTTATAGTTATAGTACACTGAAATATGTTCTTCTTGTACTAGTGTTGGAGAATACAATGCATTATGAAGCCTGGATCTCTTGTAACTCCCTCTGGTGTTGTTAGTCAGCATATGGGTACATCAATATTATATATCGCATATAGAATATATCCCACAATAACGACTATGACCATTCAAAATGATCTACCTTTGCTCAATTCTTTCCAGACCCATGCAGTATTAAAACCAGCGGTCACTCAATACATACCAATTCCATTTTCAAATGGGCTTTTAGAACCACATACACATACGTGTAGAGAAAGCAGAATACCTGGATCTTTAAGCTAAAATGGCATCAGTCTTGCGTAGACGAAACAAGGCAATAGGCAATTAGGAGCCAACAGCGACAAATCCCATACATTTGCTTTGGCTCAGTGACAAGCTTCCTCATGTGACGAACAGCTCCCAAGTTACCCAGGTTATGCGCGCGCACACGGAAGTATCCCTTGGGTCAGGCAGAGGTTGATGGAGGTCACGTGTTTTACCAGAACGGGGAGTGTAAGGGGCCCTGGTGGGAGATCAATCATTGGTTTGGCTAGAGAAGCTTGGACTGGTCCCCATCAGTCCTCATTACCCCATGACTAGTTTAACTTGAGTTTGGGGGAGGCTCTTTGACTCTTTTTAACGGAAAATCCTGCACCCTGAGGCCCTCATACACGTCAAGTATAAGTAATAGAAACAATAAAATTAAGCTAAATCTAACCTTCTTGTCTGTGAGTCATGGATTTCCCATTATATAAACATGTGAGAGAGAGAGTTTAAATATCAACCCCCCCCCCCCCCAGCCTTTATTACCAAAACCAGGTACCCCAACCATACAGAACAAGTTCATCTAGTCTAACAAACAAAATGCATCAGGTCCCTTGAGTATTAGTGCAATGAGGGTTTCATCGAGTAACTTTTTGTTCTAGTGTTTCCAGTTCTGACAATTAAATCTGCTCTACGAGCGATGGGTACCCTGTTTTGTGTACAAAACTCCTGCCATATAATTCGCCCTGAGACTAATATATCAAAACAGTTTGGTCCGATGGTTCCTAGATGTAGGTATGTATGCAGATAAGAGGATATGTATGTGAAACGAGGGGATAAAATGATAGTGTACCCTTCAAAGGCCATGCAGCCACCGATCTGCACACAACGTTTGACAAAGTGTGTAGTTGTGCCAGCAATGATCCTCAGAACCAGAGATAATTATGATATCACACGATGCTATTTGCCCCAATTATGGATGTCCTTATTCATAGAAGTTGCAGTAGGACATTACCTAAAACTATTCTCTATCATTTCATGTCATTTCATACAGCCCCATGAAAGCCAATTTCAGATTTGAAAAAAAAAAAAAAAAAAAAGCCAATTTCAGACATTAATTTTTGTCGCTTTGCCATCCGTCTTTGTCTCTTTACTTTTTTCTCTGATTTATTTTTCTCCATTCACCGACACATCCAATCTGTGTGTAGCAAAGTACTTTTTGATAACTTTCATTGAACAAATGTTCATGTATATACTATATAGAACCGACGAAAAACCATCCGGGGAAAAGCCACCCAGTAAAAAGCCACTCGATAAAAAGCCATCTAGTAAAAAGCCACTTATATGCTTTGTGACATTCTCAGTTGTCTAGATTTCAAACATATAGCTAAAGGTTGATACAATAAATCTATAATACAGTTTTAGAATAACGGAATGAGTTGGTAATGTATACATGTACTATATATACAGTATACATGTACTTCTCCAACACAAAGCATCCACGAACCCGGGTATCCAAACCCATTATTATGGGTAATAACTGGAGTCTGTAGAGGAAATTACAACCGTCCATATATATACTAGTACCAGCCACCCTTCTTTCGCTGACGACCTCAGGGCAAGTCGAATCACCCACAACCCATCCAGGGTTCACGTTAGAAAACCCGGAGAGCTCGATTGATATTGGCATCCTCCAGGACCTAGAGCAATCCATAGTGAATCTGACAGGGGTGGATCTTCTGCGCTACCGAGTTTATTATACGCCAGGTTTGTCTCTCATCAGCATTAATTAAGGCATTTAAGTGATCTTTGTTAAGTGATAAGGGAGTATGTAGAACAGTGATGGTGCCAATATAGATAGTCTGTCTACATATCCTCAAGCTAGGCGCCTCATTTGATGCTGCAGAATGACATTATAACAATTAAAAATCGCTGATCATCAGGACGGGAAGACATGCACGTTTCTAGTAGCATAAGGTCGAGAAACTTGCGTCAATGGGTCTGGGACACCCAACGAGTGGTGTAGTGCAATTAGTTGAAACAAGCGGTTTAAAGGTGAGCGATAATAAGGGAACCGATGAGTGTGATATGGGAATGTATCGCAGTAAAGGATTCCGGCGGGTCCTCCGAGCTCTGTAGAAAAACAAACAGGCACAATTCTCCAAAACGTTGGGCAAATGACTTTTAGATTAGCTGCAAAAGAATGGAACAACAATTAGGCTAAGTAGAAATCTTAAGTTTTGGACCGATGTTAACTGAGAGTGACGTGATCTTGAAATGCTTTGGAACTTCAATCTTAAACGTCTGTTTAATTACCGAAGAAGGAGACTATTAAAAAGATGTTTTATGATCTAGGGATAATTTCTAATTTACTCCAATTATCAGGGGCGGTACCAGAAGGCAGGTCTAGGGGGGCACACTTGAGGTCAAAATCTTCTGAATTTGCCTGTTTGGAATGTCATTGCAATGCATAACAGTTAATTTGCCTAATGACAATGAAATAAAGCCCCCACAACTCTAATTTGTCTAACAAAAAGACAACCCAATTTTCTGGCACCACAAAAAAACTTCTTTGAGAAAATAAAATTAACGAAATTAATTGTCACTATTGAGACCCTCTTGAGTCCTCACATTTGAGCATATATATAGGTTTATTTTGTTCAGAATTTAGATTTTACTGGACCCTGTCATGGTTCCTTTGGGAAAAGGAAATAACTGATAACCCCAAATTGTCCAAATGATGACCAAATCATAACTGTAAACTGTTCACTCTCACTGATTCTTGTTTTGAGACCGTCTGAAATTTAAAAACCTGTTGAGACATTCTGGGTCTAAAAATGCTTTTTGAATAGAGGCCCTGAAACTGAATAATAGAAATATAGTTTAATGTTAAAAGAATTATTAAGCTAAAATAAAATATGGGGTTATTGGGAGTGCTGTACATGTAGAGTCACAGGTTTGAAGGAAAGTGCAAATTCTGGCAGTGCTTTAGAGGCCATTTAGGGGCCCTCTGCCCCTCTGAGTTAGGGGGGGCACAAGGACCATTTTAGGGGGTCTAGGGGGGGCCGGTGCCCCCCAGGCCCCCCCTGGTACCGCCACTGATTATCCCCACATTGAATCGGTGGAATGTTGTGTATAGGCCTATGAATAAACGTGACCCAAAGGGGGGAAATCCTTCTACGGTCGGCTAGAATTCATAAAACATGATATTTAAGTCGATCTTTCGCTCAGCCGCACCTGGGTTTTGGTGTTTAATATGGAAGAGTTCATCTGAACACAATATTGAAGCGTGTATCATTTAACTAGTATACGATGACATTGAATGACAATTCAGTTATGGCTATAATACTATTAAAGATGTTTGCGTTATTATGATAACAAAAACAATTCATTACTTTGCAGAAATCCTTCTTTTTTTAAATATAGTCTTATGATTTTGTCTAATATGAACAGGGAATGATCGTTGAAGCACTTGAAAGTTAAGCTTTTCTGCATGATTATAAATGCCGGTTAACTAACCAAGTTAGCGTGAACAGCGCACGACCCCTGATATTAAAAAGATGCAGTTTTCTTTAAAATAGCATGATGAAGATTTTACAGCTAACCGAGACTTGTCAGGAACATTACCACAATTTCAAATAAATTCGACCCAAAAACTAAATCCGGTGAACGGCTTATTGAGGTTAATCCTCTCCAAATTTCTTTCAAATAGTTTGATTAATTATATAATAATAAAAATGAAATAGCGAAAGTACACTAGATAATGGTAAAAATCACTATACTTGTACTAAACATAGACTACGCTGGGCTATTATCATACCGACGTGATAACAGTACTAGTTTAAATACATAATATTCATGTTCATTCAACATTCGCTGGGAAATGAAGGTAAGTTAAAGGGTCAGTCAACGGGTTCATGGTCATTTTTAGGACAAAAAACTTCATGGAGCCATGAATATAAGACCCAAGTCTCGATTTTTTTACTTCCATTTATGTCTAACTTATACTCACTTACAGGCATAGATTGAGAAATCCTAGTTGAAAAAGTCTGTTTAGCACAAGAGGGCACTGAGAGTGCTGTGTGACATCATAAAGCTGCGCCAGAAATGAACATAATATCTCTACTTTCCCCCCACAATCTCCCAGCAATTGAAACAGTTTGTTTTGCTATGCACACTGTGTTGTTCAATGTCCTTCCCCCACCCCACCCTCCTTCTATCTAGCAGCAATTATGAGAGTTGTTTACTATGTTCATTGCATGTACATTTCAAGATTGGCGTGCCTTTACGACGTAGGCAAACAGTGGCGCCTTGAATGGAGGGTTAAACTGTGTAACTACTTTTCCACTCCTTTAAATGGGTAAAACTCATTAAATAATTAGTTGAATTAAGTAAAACCGGGCTGGTTATATTTCAATAATAGCAGGGAAATGGATTTGCCCATAATATTTGGGGGTTTACTGACACTTTAAGCTTTGGGGTCTTGCAGAGAGAATGAAACGCTGCATGTCCACCAGTGCAACACACCCTAACAATTACTCAACTATATTACTGTTGATGAAGAACATAAATAACACTTAATCAGTATACATGTGACGCTTTATTAATAGAGCGATAATCAAAGGGAAACGTGAGGAGATCGCTGACCTGAACGCTATAGATATACACCCATGCATTGTGTCTGTATGAGTCCTAGTTTCCAGAGTTTGGTGACCGTATACACATGTATTCATATTTTGGATTCCCGCAGGATTATCATAAAATATTTTCACGATATTTCCTACGTTTGGGCGTTAGTGGTGGCCTTCTCCGGGGAAGAATACATTGAATGAAATAATAGTTAATTAGCAGATAATTTTCTAATGAATAAGCCTAGAAACTCTTGTATGGGTCAGCATTATACTTATTATATTTATATTCAAGCGCAGGTTGCATTCGCTTCGACAAAATTCACTGCATGGTCTGGCCGATTTCGAAGACGCTATTAATTTGTTATGATAACCGAAATGGCCTAGGTTTGACAACAGTCTGAAAACCATTAAATTATTGTGTTAAAATATATTAAGAATGAGAAGGAGCGTACCTATATTTTTTTAATTACCAGAGAATTATTCAAACGTTGCCATGCCCAACGTATCGGCTTTTGCCTTGACTGAATATGTATTATTTCCTCATTTTTAAATAGACCAGCAATATTGCTGCTCAATTTGCCGAAATAAACCACCTGAAAATATTACCTAACTGGAGTCAGGTCTTTGGCAGAAATATGCAAGTGATGGGTATTAACAAGGTAAAACAAATATGTCTACCTCTTAATAATTACACATTCTAGAATTTCAGACCTAAGCCCTCTGGTTTGAAAAATAGATGCTTTCCTTCTTGCCATGGCGCGGGCTCAAAATCTTAAGCACATCCAAATACCAGCTATGACACTATAGTGTCGCGACGAGTAATGCTAGGCTGGAGCTTCTGGTCTAGAAAAGTCATCAGCCATGACGATAACAGAATACCCAACTAGCGGGCCCCTATAGATTAACTATTCCTCCTATACTATCGATGTTCTCATTTATCACTGGTTGTAAACTCCTATCAGATCCGATAGTTTAATAAGAGGATCGTTAGGATTGTACAAGGAGAGAATCATGGCGGTAAGTGTTAATTTCCATATGTTTTAACTTTGTTATCTTAACAAGTATATCTGCTTTCAAAGGTCATCGCATTTTCAGTATTTTTCGAAGGTGTGTCAGTGAAGGCTTTCTACCTTAGCTTTCTTCTACGATCTATCTGGTGAGTTTTCCTTACGTCCGCACATTTAAACATTTACTTACTGATTCATAGTCGGTCTATCAGCTATTTCTTAGTCTTCATATCTTTTACCCTCTGCCGCTTGGGGTGTAAGAACATTATATAATGCTGGTTTTAATCATATTACCAACATACAGGGTAACTTGCTATAATAATTATTTCATAGCTTATATAAATTCTGCCTCTGGTCCTCATTAAATGTGTGGCCACTTTATTTGCGGGTGACAAAACGATCGGGTGATCTAGAACTGCTATTGAGAAAAAAAGAAGAGGGTGATTTAGACTACCATTTTAGTATGGTATGGGGAAGGTTCCTTGTCTATTAAAAAACTGCCAGTAGGTTACTTCGCATATAATTCTCCCACAGCATACAGACACAAATCATTCGTATCACATTATGGGATATCAAACACTGGCTGATGTGTGTGACACTATACACGTTAAATATTGCTATTAAATATTCGAAAAGAGTATTTTAATGGATTAGCAACCAGTTACCGCGTTTCCTATCGGCATATATTATATGGTATTATTATATGTGCATTCCATATGAGAGGTGCAATAAGTGGGGTGCTATATAAATATTCATATAGTACACATACTATATGAACTACTTCATCATCAAGTCGGCTACTTTTTTCAGATTTTACACATCAAGTTTTATGCCCATAATATTATAATAAATATAGAATGAAACTTGCCTGCAATAATCGGCATCATGCTAATGCGGATGAATCTCGTCCAATAAGTTTCCGATTATTGCCGGCTCGTTCTATTCTCTCTATGTATAACTAACTAGGTGTTAGTGGAAGAACGGCTACATGGGAACTAGTAGGGACTAAACAGGTTGGAGAAACATAATAGGGCCTACAACAAATACAAAAACTATATTTTCACACATTAAACACATTTTTTCGTATATCTATGGAAAGGGATGGTCCATTTCACCAATGGATGTCATCTTTTTGGCACGGCATCATTTATTCCAAAAGAGGAAAACGCCCCAGCTTCCTTTTATGCATGCAGTTGCATTACAACACAATTATATACATATATAGGGTGGAACGTTGGCTACCTATCAGAAACTATAGACTGGGGATATTAACGTCCATGGCTTCTGTCTCCCTATATATATCCACCTCTCTTTAAATGCACAGAGAACGTCTTGAAACAATGCTAGTTAAATGTACATATATGCATGTATATATCCAGGTAGCATTAAATCCCTCACATTGGTATATATGTACTATTGTGAGTGTGAAAACGGAAAATTCAAGTCTTTGGCTAGCTCTGCATTTTGATGATTCATAGAGCGAAATGATTATTTTATCCGGATGGAGATATCATACATTATAACTGTGAATGAGATTATAGTAGCCCCAAAAATATGTTACGACACCGTCACCTCATTAACCAGAGTAATGTCATTAAAGAAATTATTTCTCATTTACCCAGTCGAAAGGAATAACTTTAAGCTGAGAAGTTCTTTTATGTTCTCAGTCAATTAATTTGGTTTCAGAAAGCACACCAATAGATCTATTGGCATATTATCGGCGAAAGCTGCGTAAACAGCTGTCCGTCAAATTAAAATTTTCGATTTTGTGGTTAATTGATTTTCAACCCATTGGAAGGTCACCAAGTTATATTAGGTTTTGCGTGTCCTTCTTTGTGTAAAACCAAATCTTCTTCCAGGTTATTCATTTTGGAGCATAGCAGAATCATACTACTTTCAATAATATCATGGCCATCTTTCAAAGTTTCATCTGCTAAAACATGGGGAATCTTCGATGGATATAATATATGTATGGAAATCGTAGTACTTGACCCGACGTAACCACTGTGCAAGAGCAACAAATTCCATACAGTCAATTCGATCTAAAAATAGATAGTGTTGCCCTCAGACCATGACGAACCCGGGGTTATAAACACGTTATGCATAGACTAAACAGGTTAATAACATCCATTTCGGGTCTGCTGGGGCACCCTTTGCATGGTCCATAATCCCGAGGTGAAGCCGGGGGATTATGCACCAAAGGGTGCACCAACATTCTCTCAATGTGGGTTATCAATCTTTTAAGTCAGATCGGGGTTGTGTGATAAAAATGGATGCATACGGACCGCAACAAGGTACTTTTCCAACAGTCATTCCTGCGAGGGTCTTTTCAGTCCTTCATGCTAAATAATTGAGAGCATTTAAATCCTTATACATATGCCCTAAATACGCTGATATATTACACGAATTCTGACATAAAAAAATAATTAATTGGATTAGAAATCCACCCAACGGGGGCGACCATGCACGCCAATACCCCATATCTCTTGTCTAAAACACCTTTTCACCACAGGATGAAAGCACCATTTCCTACTATTATGGGCAAACCCAACTATATATCAATACACTTGAATATATAAGAATTAACAATAATTAAGAACTTAAAGCTGCCTTCTCAGCTCCATTGCGACCAAAAAGATCATACCAATTTTACTCATTATTATGACTTATAATATCTTTGAGATGGGAATCCGGGTACTTTGCTGGTCCTGGGTATGACCATAAAGTGCCTTTCTGTCTCTTTTCTCTGTCTCTTTTCTCTGTCTCTCTCTCCCTACTTCTCTATCTCTATTTCCTGGGTATGATCAGATGTGACCTGATGTGATAAACTGCCTCCCTCTCAGCTCTCCCACCCTTGATATAACCATATTAAATGTGTTGATAAGGGACCAATCTCACTCACTCACTCCGGGTGCTTTGCAGGTGGCGCTGCGGTCGTGGCAGTAGCAACTCCCGCGTTGGTGAATACAAAGACCTGTACGTGTTGTTAGGCTTGTTATGCACTGTGTGCAATGTGTGCACGGGCGTCGACGGACGGATTTTAGGAAGTGTTCTTGCTTGTGTTTAAAATTAAAGTCAATGCAGATTTTTGAAGAAAGAAAATGCCAAACATTTGAATAAACTTACAAAAATGCAAAACCTTTAATAGGTTCAGTGTTCCCGAAAAGACGTCGTAAACGTACGTAAAATTTCAGTTGCCGATGTTGCCGATGTTGCCTTTTACGTCGGCCAAAGTGGCCGATGTCATCGTCACCTTCAATGTAATATTTGATTTGATGTGAAAAGGATTAATATTCTAATTACCTATACATACATACTAATGAAGACACTGCCTGGAATTGTATACTGTAAATGTATTTATTTTCGCGCAGATAAATTTTCGCACACTAAGTACTTTCACACCGTTTTGCGCGGATATAATTTGGGAAGCAAGGAAGTCTCACACTTCCTCTATATATTATAGATATGACTTTAATTTGCATGTAGGGCCGAATTATACACATGATAATATTAAGTGATCTTTGGTTAAAGTAAAATATTTCCCCCTTACCTAAAAGCAGTTCATCTAAATTACTGCGAATAATAAAGCTATATATTGTGGGAATCAACCTGCTCTCCAGAAGATATTTAACCACCAAAATACTTAAAATGCACCAGAGAGCCAGCAAAAATGCTTAGCTTCTGGGGCTCCTGTCGTCATTAGTAATAATAATTCTACCCCTAAAATTGCATCATATATGACGTCATTAACATTATGTAAGATTATAAATACCATATTATTGTTAGTTCAAACAATTTCATTATATAGCGTTTGGAACGTACATGTATACATGTACAATGTAATGTACAATTAAGCCAAATTTCAGACAAAAATAAAGTCCAAATACAGTTCAATCTAACCAAACAGATTGCTCGAATCAATGCAATGTCGAATATACTCGAATTTTCCTAGTATTGACTAAATTGCAGTCTAATTTAGCATAATTTACTGAATGTGTACAGTTGCCGATTGTACATTTTCTAAAAATCTGACCCATTATATATATGTACGGGCAGTACGCGTTGCTATAGCTGCTTGGCGTCACCAAAGAAAGATGGCGGGCCATCGTTGCTACCTGTATCACGTGACCGGAGCGCGAAGGCCGTCTCAAAGATATTCTGAATTTAACAATATGGTGCTGCTTTTTCTAATCTTTTATTTCATTTAAGGCCAGTATGTTTGCTATACGAGAATTTGAAGTAGAATCGGCTGAAAGGAATTGTTTTCTGTGGGTCTCTGAAAATGTGAAATATAAATGTAGCTTTCTATGAAGCCCTGTACTAAAAAAAAACAGCCGGAAAAATCCTCCAAAATGTTGGTCAAATTACCTTCAGATGGGTAGGAAAAGAACGGAACAAAAGTTTCAATAGTGCACATATTTAGTTTTTGACCAATGTTTACTGAGAGTGCAGCTTTAAAACATTCCCCAAATCAGGAACGATATATAATTATAAAGATAACTGCCTCTTAGGTGTAATCGAAAAATACTACTACTATCTCGAGCTACAAATACACGTAAACAAACTTGTTATTTAACAAAGACGTCAGGCTGAATAATCTGAAAGCGTTTGCATATTAAAATGCACTATTGCTAGTATTGCAACGGCATTAGTGGACATTATGAACGAACTGGTACTCATACCAAATACTCTAAAACTCCTGTATGTCAAATGTTGTATTTTGATCAATTCATATTACTATCATTAAGTGGAACACAAACAAAAAAGGAGCGAAAACAAACAAAGCAAATAGAACCATAGGAAGATAAAGAAATTCGGAGGGCGAGTATTCCTGTCTGTTTATCGAAAGTGGGGAAATCTTCCTCATATTGTCGAAACCACATCAAACCCTGTCCGGTGACTGTTGATATAATTTTTATTCATATCACAATATGCCATCATCAGTTGTTTACATGCGAAATTCCGAATTTACCGCGAATTAATTGGAAACAATTTCCAAGCATTTGTCAAGAGAGGCAACAGCCATAACTCTGACGCAACAATAAGGGTTACCAAGTTAAATTAGCAACGTCAACACGTTGCCAAGAGAGCCTGGATAGAACGTTCGATGAGATTCTGATCTCATATGTGGTAGCGCTGCAGAGGTGTAAACATGTCTTACACATCATATTGTTCTTACCTCAAGAGTATTTCAAAGAGTGTTGATAATTTTGTTTTCTTCTTTACTTCCAGCCTCGACCAGTCGGACTGGTCTTTGCGCTGCTTCTGTTCGTATCATTGACTGATCACACGTCAGGTAAATAAACACTTCTTATAGCCAACAATAATTAAGCATAGTTATATACAGCAAAGATGTTGATGCCTCCACTACAAGAGAACTATCTCTCTTTCTAGCAATGGACTAAGCTTTGTATAGACTCATTCTTAACTTTAATAAGAAGGATTCCTGTTTGTATATATAGAAAAAGTCCGAGAAAGCACGAGTATAGCTAATATATGTGCCTATATACAGTATACATCATCTTAGATTTGATCTGAACCAATCCCAGCATGATGCAGTATAACAGACATGCATACATGTGTAGTGGTACATGCAAACCCCCTATATCCTGAAGAACATATTATTGGATAACATGACATAATGGTTTTTATTCTAAAAGAGAAATCCCTTATTTAAATTCCAGGTAAGATAAGATAAGATAAGATACTACTTTATTTAAATTCCAGGTCAGTGCAATGTACCCCTCGATGTGGTCATCGCCATGGATACTTCATTCAATGTAGGCTCAGTTGAGTTTCCAAACCTGAAAGTCTTTGCCAGTACCTTGGCGTCTAGTCTTGCAAACTCTGAAACTAAATTCGCAGTAGTCTCCTTCTCAGCCACTCCTGTTAACTACAACTTCCTGGCGGACACCCAACCCCCACAGGTGATACAAACCACCATCGTGGACGTACCTTATGTGGGAGCAGCGGCCAATACCCACATGGCGCTTGCTTCACTTCAGAATCATTTCTCTGTTCTCAACGGCGACAGACCACAGTATCAAAATGTTGCCTTTGTGTTGACAAATGGGAAAAGTACCCAGCCTGATGCGACGAGGGCCATGGCCGCCGGGCTTGCGGTTTCGGCCAATGTAATTGTTGTCGGCTTTGGACCCAATATAAATGAGAATGATTTGAAAGATATAAGCTCCGATCCAGATGTCCTAAATCAAAACTATTTCCTGTATGGCGCCAATACAATTTCTGACATTGTGGCAATGTTGTGCGAAGATACCACCACCACAACGACCACAACGACCACACCGACCACACCGACCACAACCGCCTCACCTACACCAACTAAAATATCCCTACCATCGATGACACCACCAACAACAAGTATGTCTTCTCTGATTCATGCAATAGACATACTTATTTGTATCTAGGCTTTAGACAAAAAATGGTTCAGACATTTGAAAGTTGTAGAAATACTTGATTATCCATATATCCACACCGTTCTCATATCAAAAGTGCTTCACATGGGCACTCACAATTTACATTCAATCACATAATAAAATCACATGAAAGGTTCAACTAATTACATAGTGAGAGAGTCTCATAACGTCCCTCCACATATTGTCAACCTCAGAAGACTCAGTACCTTGCTTGCATCAAGGTGATTCTAGGCTCCGTTGTCCTTAGACTTGGAGACCATCCAATTCCCATTAACATTCAATCTTTTCAAGTAGATCTATTCTCAGCATCAAATTCTATGAGTATAATTTCATTTCATTCTTTCAGTACCAGATTCTTGTGATTATTGGGGATGTGTAAACGGTGGAACATGCTACTATGGGCGATGTCACTGTATCAACGGATTCACTGGTGAATTTTGCCAAATCTATGGTAAGTTAATGTTTTCCATAACAACCTTACATGTATGAAAAGAATTGTAATGTAGTGACAATATTATAATCGTTAAGGGATCAATGCTGAGAAATTAATTTGCAGTAACATGTGCTATTGGATGAAATCTATGTTTATGTATACATATTCCGGGTTCTCCACCACTGATACGTCCTTATTCAAGGGACGACTGAGTTGTAAATAGGGTTCAATAGAGAGCAACTCAATAATAAGTGCAGTCAGTTATTGAGTCTTCCAAGAAGTGTTCCTTTATTCAAAAGTAGGTTGGTGAGGTGCTCCTTGTGACTGTGGCTCAACCTACACCATTCACTCAGTAGTTGGCTGATATGACAATATATGTCTGCATGCAATTTTACATCCAATAGATATGCAATAGGTGAATGAAGAATCCAATAATAATAACTAAATAGTTAGAAAAAAAAAGTTAGAAAAAAAAATAGTTAGAAAGGAAAGCTTTGGTTTTGGAATGAGATGGAAATCGGTGCTAGGTTTTCTTTTTGTAGGTTACTATATTTACCTATTGCAGGAGTCACATATGTTGCCCCTATTAAATGTCCTTCCAGGAGGACCTCCTCCATGCGGTGGATGGACTTGCAGAAATGGAGGGTCATGTTACCAGGGTGTATGCCATTGCCCTTCAGGATACCAAGGAACCTATTGTGAAGAAAGCGAGTGTTTCACTTGAGATAATAGTTCTATGAAATTTAAAGCTGCATTCCCAGCTAACTCGACTATAATTTATTTCATTTCTTGCACTAATTCATTGTTTCTTTTCTTTGACAATGACATTTTAACATTATGCACAATAACAAACTATAATTATCAGGTCAGAATGTCATTCACATATCTACATTTAGGTTTGTGTCTTATTTCAGAGATTGATGTATCATGCTACACAGTGGGATGTGAAAATGATGGTGAATGTATCAATGGTGAATGCCACTGCACTGAGGGCTACTGGGGCCAGTATTGTGAAGAAGGTATACAGTCATGACTCTCCTTATAGACACATATCCCATAGTTATGTAATTATATTCAAAAACAAAATTCATCATACATTTTACATAGATTTTTTTATAGGTCAATATTATCGGTTAAAGGCAAATTTAAAATTTGCCTTTAACCGATAATATTGCAGTTAAGGTACACACATACTGGAGCTTGTAAATTGAAATGTACTTTTTTTTTGGTTTTAAGGTAGCCGATCAATTTGCCGCGAGAAACCATATATTTGTCAGAATTATGGTATATGTCGCGATATTGCCAACGAATATTATTGTGACTGTCCCAAGAACTACAGAGGATGGCATTGTGAAGAAGGTTGGTTCTATCCTGTCTTTTTTTAATTGTTAATATGCACATTAATTATGACTGGATCATAACAGGAAATAGATCAGGAATATATATGATATAGGAAATTCATAGATCTCTACTCTGACCTGCAAGTTATTGTACGGTATTATCATCATGAGACATTTTTGTTCAAATCATCATCTGTGAGTGAATGAAGAATCATCCTATTCGATCCTATCATTAAATGAGGAGGCGAAGAATAATTAAAATACATTTTGTTTATTATTTTGGGTAAAAGGTTATGAAGGTCCAGCGATGAACATTTTCATTTGTTGAATAAAAATAAATGATGAGGTATATCACATAAGTATCACATTGTCTGTTGAAATTGCTGGGTAATAAATAGTTGAATATTAAAAGAAATAACCCTTAGTGGGATAGTTTTGGTGAAGTCTTTTGGTAAAAGAATTAGGGCGGAGGGTGGGCGATTTCGCTTCTGTATAGCTTGACAGCGAGAGTCCAAGTGGCGTGTATTGGAGACTTGGGGAGAGTTCAGTTATAAGTCGTGCAGGTGGCGCCACCCATTCAATGCCCTATAATGCCCTGTCATTATCAGCCTCATTAAATGAGGAGGCGAAGAATAATTAAAATACATGGGTAAAAGGTTATGAAGGTCCAGCGATGAACATTTTCATTTGTTGAATAAAAATAAATGATGAGGTATATCACATAAGTATCACATTGTCTGTTGAAATTGCTGGGTAATAAATAGTTGAATATTAAAAGAAATAACCAAGGGGATTCGCTATGCGATTCTCTTTAGGGCGTGATGAACAGAAGTTCTTGTGGAGAAGAAGGGGCGTATATACGATGCCACTGCATCGGACGCCCACGTCCCGTGCGTTTTCACATCTTGGAGTGACGCTCCAGCAGTGTTGTAAGCGTATGACGCCGACCCCCGGCGAAGGCTATGTAGGGAGAAGCGGCGTGAATCAAGGTGCGAGGCTTTGAGAAGCACCTTCCATTGAGTCACGATATAGTTGATGTTCATGTGTCGGGCGTTAGGGAATTGTAATAACGGGGAGCTCAATTCTCTAGGTGGTGACTGTTTGTCGAGGCGTAGGAGGGCTCTGCGGAGGCAGAACACTGGGTCATCTGTCGTCGGGACAAACAACACAGTGGCCTGACGCGATGACTGCATTGATTTGGACCACTTGACGGAGATATATGAGCCATCCGATGCAATTCTGAAATCTCCCCGCGTCAGATGTCTAGTGGCATCAAAGGAAGCACCAGATCTGGGGGCGAGATTGCTCTGACACAACATGCCCATATACATCACTAGTATAGCCACTCTAATGTGTGTAGGAAAGTCAAGGAGGTGTATATTCATTAATATCTTCTTAAGTATCTGTGGCGTGACAGGAAGCTTCGGCTGGGAGACATGTCTGAGCATCAGTTGCAGGCCCCTTATGGCGTAGGCGACCCGCGGATGGTAGAGAGAGGCCGAGGCATACCCCGTCAGCTTGAAGAAACTCCTGACGCCTGTAAGAGTGTTTATAATAGTGGCAGGAACTTTTGTATACTTAGCTAGATATTCGATGAACCAGCAGATTAGTTCAGGGAAAGGTTGCTTGAAATCATGGCCTACAGCTGTGCAGAATGCGATATACTTCCTGACCCCGGGCGATGTGCTTGGCGTTGTCTAGCCTGAGCAGCTTCCACGAGGTGCCTAGGTTGCCTGCCTAATAGAACATATCAATGTTGAACATGTTATCACGAGCACAGGAAATATAAATGTCATTTTCTTTAGCAATGTCTCTAGCTTTAATTAATTCTTCAGAAGAGAGAGCCGCCCGTGAGAGTGCGTCAGCTATGACCATTTGCACGCCCGGGACGTGGACAAACTCATATTGGACTTGAAGCTTCATGGAGTGATACCAGAGCGCCCTGGCGCAAGCACCCAGGGTGGGGTCTCTAGCTCTACCATCTCTATAGGCAAACACCGCCGCAGTATTGTCACAGTGAATCCTTATTATGCCCCCGGCGTGCCTGCATCTCGTAAAGAAGCGGGCTGCCGCCAGGCAATTGATTGCCTCCAAGTGGTTGATAGATTTTTCAGACAACATTTTAGGCGTGAATGTGTACATATAGGCGTGGTGACCGTTAGTGGCACCTCCTCCCTTGAGGCAAGCGTCGGCCCATATGTTTTGCACGACTTGTTGGTGCGGAATTATTGCCTTTCCGTTAAAAGCTTCTGTGTATTTAAGAAACCACCTCAAGTCAGCCTTTATATGGGTGGACATGGTGACCTTCTCTCCTGCGGCTGCTGGGAGGCCAGCCAGAAGTCGTTGCATGAAAAGGCGTGCGGGTGCAATAATTTTGGCGACGTGTGCAATCTTTCCCACCAGTGATTGCATGGCGCTTGTTGTTATTTGGTGTTGACGCAGAGTGTTGGCCAAGCAGGAACTTGTTTCTGCAAGTTTAGGTAGAGGTATTGAGAGACGATTTTCTTGAGTATCGATGTCAATTCCCAGCCACCTTACTGCGTGGCTAGGGCCTTGCAGCTTTTTGCGTGCGACTTGTAGTCCCAGATCTGTAAAGAGTTCAATTGTTAGTTGCATTTGACATTTTACTACCTCGACAGATTCACCGATTATAAGTAAATCGTCCAAATATTGTTTTGCTGTCACACCTTTCTTCTGCAAAGCACGCACTATGAACTCCGCCACAGACTGCATCACAAAGGCAGAACTTCGAGCTCCAAAAGGGAGCACCTTATCGATGTAATAGGCGTCATCTACCATGATTGCCGTCAGCGGCCAGTCTAGCGGGCAGAGAGGAAAGTGTCTATATGCGCGACTCAAGTCGATGACAGCCATTGCTGGAGCCACGCCCATTTTTCGGATAATCTCGACTGCACAGTTTATAGTTGGTAGTTGGTGATATGCTGGGGCAGAATTATATCGATTTTTGTATATTTGAGCGTTGCCCCCTTCCGGGAAGGAGTAGTCTACTATAATTCTCCTCGAGCTTGTATCAGATTTTGGACGGGTCATAAGTGGACGTTTAACCAGGGCGTGAAAGGAGGCCGTTTGTACGGTCCAGGTATGGCATTATGTTCCATTGCCTCTTTTACATAATCTCGAACATGCGCCATATGTTGCTGAGCTGACGGATGATTCACTACTGACTGTGCATAATAGCGAGGCCCGTCGACATATTGCATCGGAAAACCAAAAGTCACGCCTTCCAACACCATTTTATCGCCTTTATGTCCCGTGGCTATGTCTGTCCATTTTTCAATATTTAGCGTCGACTCAAGCGGGATTTGTGCACCATTATAGTTGGGAACATTGCAGATTTTTACCTTTTCATAAATGTCAGCCATTTTAGATTCCATATATAGATCAGGGTACGGCCAGTTTGTATATGCATTAAAGGCAATGTTCTGTGGGCTGTCGCTATCACATTTGTTGGAGGAATTTTCAGGTAATTCATACTCACAGACGTCTAGATCATTTGTCACTAGTTCCTGTTCATTAAACACCTGTTCATAGTGTGGATATTGAATGTTTCGATGGAAGGTTGGCACCTCTCTCGTGGCTTGTTCGCCGTCACTCGCTTGTTTTTGGATGCTAGATTCTCGGTCGTGGGCGTGAGTTTCTGCCTGGAATTGTACAAAATTGTCATTAGATATACACATTGCACCATCGAGTGTTTCACTGTTTCTCCTGTTCACATTTTCAATACTTTGAATCGATCCAACTTTGTTGATATTAACTCTAGAGATAGATTTGTCTGCGGCAGAATAGCTTCTGTCAGAGTGTTCGTGTTTATGTCGGCCATTTTGGATGTGTTCTCGTTCCTTGCGAGGATCGCTTGGGACACGAGATTTCACACGAGAAGCGGCTGCCATGTTGGCTTGCCCGCTCTCGCTAGTATGGGCGCCGCCATCTTGGATGGGGCGTGGCACATATGTTTTGACGCCGACATATTCATTAGTTTCAGAGTTATTTGCACATTTTAGATTGTCTTGAAAGTTGGTCAACTCACCGATTGTTAGTGATTGTATGATGGAACAGGAGTTTAAGAGTTTTTTGGAGCCTGAGCTGCTGGCTTCTTATGGAATTGTTGGTTATTCCTTCGGCCAGCGCTGTCGCCGCTATGTAGATTGGCTTGCGCAGTTCTCTTGTTTTGGCAGTCTTTGATGGCATGTGCGTTCTCTCTCTCTTTCATTGCGAAATAACAATAGCCGCACACATGTAGAAACTTAGTATTGCCATCCGTGTGGCTGTTCTTATGTTCACAGTTGTCAAAATTAAAGTCCCTACAAATTGCTTGCCTGCTTGTTTTCGTATTATCCACACTTTTTGTTCCCTGCGTATCCCAGGCCATTTTTACACGGTAGTCATTGAATACGTCGGTGTGCGACCATTCATTTTGTTCCTCCAGAATAAGATCTAGGCATGCTTGAGACCATGCATGCGCCGAATCCCAAGTGCGGAGAGCTGTATCCTCAGCAAGGGTGGTGAGATGGTGAAGCATGAACCACGATGTCGACCCCTATTTAACACTATTCATGGTCATGCGTGCAAAGCCGCAGGTATATTCTGCAAGGGACAACTCTCTCTTCTGTTTCTTAATACGTGCCACCATATCTGGCGGTAGAGAAGTCTCAGGCGCACTAAAAATTTCAGTCCTACCTCGTCTCCCTGTAGACCTGTACTGTGCGTCAAGGGCTCGCTTAACTACCTTCGAAGAACGATGTCTGGCGGTCAAGCGTCGGGCCGAGGGGAGAGAGTCAATATCTGAAGCTGACTCCTCCGAACTGTCTGCGGGCTGGCGTGATCTGTATGAGTTGGCCGGGTGACGGCTGCGTAGGGGCGGGCTGTCACTACAGTCACAATGTTTCTTCTTCCTCTGTCCGTAATGGTGACGGTGGCTTTCTCATGTATATTGTCTTTCCCGGGGCCGTTTAAAAGTCACTATGGTATCATCCGAGTCAGCAGATTGAGATTGTTCAAAGTCAAGTTGGGAAGCCTCCCCTCTCGATCTTTTGGGCGTGCGATGTACTTGCTGAGAAGGAGGAGGTGAACGATTTCGCTTCTGTATAGCTTGACAGCGAGAGTCCAAGTGGCGTGTATTGGAGACTTGGGGAGAGTTCAGTTATAAGTCGTGCAGGTGGCGCCACCCATTCAATGCCCTAAAATGCCCTGTCATTATCAGCCTAATTAATGTCCTGCTTACTATTAAGGCCCATTCACATTACAACAGCTGATTGGTGTACGGCTGCCGCGCAGCAAAAACGCAATGCTAAAGTATTACAGCCGGCAAGTATCGGCCGGTTGGTCGTTTAATGGGAATGGACCATAGCTATAGCATCCTTAGCAATAGTCGTCAACTCTACATATTTATTCTATTATGTTAAATTAGGCTGGAACATAATAACTATTAGGTATTATGGAACTTTAAATATTATATTGGCCTTCAATGAATAATTGTTTTTTTAAAAGTCTGAATATATTTTGGGCTGCGATGCTTTATTTTTTAAAGGATTGGTGAAGGCGAATTGAACATTTATGGCGACTTTACCTACACATCAAGAATTTCGTTATTGTATAAATCACGAACGATGGTTGAAGAGTTTTACGTATGAGAAAATGTAAATAAACGTATAATCTAAAGTAAATGCGTATGTATACCCAGGCAGATGCTGAAACTACCGTATGTTGTGCAATAGCGATTAGATGATGAGTAGCATCCGTTTACAACCTTCATGTCATGTCCATATTCTGGCTAGTTCCCCACCTGTTTCAATGGTCTGACCATTAAAAAAAAGGGCAACTAGCCAACATATTTAATGACATGATAGACAACTCTGTCCGCTCTCATGATACGAATACTTCTGCGGATAAATTGAACTAGGTTTATATTCTTTTTCACTCATGATTCCGCGATTCTCCGAATATTTCAGAAGTGAATAAGCCAGAAAAGAGATCTCCAGAGCCTCAAGAAGGTAAGCAGTTTAGTACTAATTGCAAATAAAAGAATTGTTTAATACTTTAAAACTGGGTAACATTCCTGGTTGATAAGGGATTAGTTTTGAGATTATTTATGGTGTAATTTGATGCTAAAACGTCTTATATTTTGGGTCTATATTTCACCCTGTATAGGGCCTATAGTCCACTGAGCCGATTCTCATGCGATTCTCACCATATTTAGTGCAAAAGAGTCCTCTGCAGCACAAAATCGCATGAGAAACGGCTTGGTGGAATATAGGCCCTTACGCTTCATAATATGATTTTGTGTTTCGGTTAATAAACGTCTTAAGGCTCTATGAAACGAAATTTGCATAGTATTGAATTCGTATTAAAAACTCTAACTTATTGTTGGTTTTTCAGGTGCGAAAGGCTGGCATATAATACTCATAGTCGTTGCAGTTATTGTCATTTGCTCGATCATTTGCTTTATAGTGATGAAATTCTACTGCCGAAAAGGTATGTCAATATCTTTGTATTAGGATGGTGCAATTTGATACGACATTTCTCTGTAATCAGAGCTATCAATAAAAGCTGTGCCATAAATGATACAGACATGTACGCACAGAAAAAGGGCAATCATTTGAGGAATCCCATAGTCAAAACTTGGGGTAGCTATTATTGTCTGACTTCCCAACGTTTGGGAATACACAATGAGTCCTAGTCAGTCTGCCTATGGCCAGACAAAAAGAGGGTTAGAAGGTGCGGACGAACAGACCAACAACCTTTTTTTTTTATTATTATTATTTTTAATTCTTCGGCTTTTTGTTTTACTAACTTTCTAACCCACTTGTTCTCTATGTAGTATTCATCCATGGACCGTCGTAGATTCAATTTTGGAAGTCAAAAACTGAACAATCAGATCTTCATTGGAAATTGAGTTTATTTTCATAATTACCAGACAATATAATTATATTCACTTCTGGTATGCCTGTTCTCATGTATTTTTCTTCGAAATCATGCTGTTGTTACTTCTTCTGCATGGATTTGAACATTATTCCATTGGGTTCATGTCTATTTCCCTCATGCCAGAGCTGACACCTGGTGTTAATCACAGAAGGCAGTCACATGCAGTAGCCATGGGACGTCCTGATATTGATATTTCCCCTTATATTATCAGATTGCGCCTCTCCAAACTTCAATGGTTGGGCCCGTCTGAACTAAGTCTTGGTTCACCTGCATGAGCCCGAGCATACTATAATTCATATAATACATTTTATATACACACTATACTCATTTCTTTATGATAAGTAATCGCTTGATTTGCATATTCTACAATATCTATTTCAATACAAACATAGCTAGGCTAATACCATCATGGTAGGAAATCTATCTATAATTGCAAAATATACTGACAATTAAATACCAACAAGATTTAATTGTTGCAGTTGTTTAGCTTTTATTAGAGGACTCTGGGTTATACCAGGTAATAATATATATATAGGATTTTTATTCTGAACAGACAATACATACAATCAATCAGACAGAAAAGAATATACCGTCTGCAAGCCAAGTGGCATGCAGGTCTTCCGGGCAAATCTCATAATAATAATAATGGTCCGTCTAGAGAGGTTTGATATTCGCTTACATTGTCTCTGCTTCAGCGATAGCCTATAATTATACATGTATACCGCAAGAATAAGCTGAAATCGTCGATGACAATAACAATGCCTCCAAACTATAATTACTATAGCAAACATTGCTTCCAGGCAGGAGTTATAATTTAGTCAATAATCCAACTTTTAGTTTCAATTAAATACAGTCAAGCACCACTGATTATTGTTTCCATCTTTTGCAGGTTTTTGTGCAAAGTCATCGCATGTGAAGTCATGTGCAACTGTGGTACAAGTCGATAATGTCCCACACTGTCACCCTGTCCACGTTCACGGTCCCAGTGTGGGGTGTCCCGTCCATGTTGGACGCAAAAGCCATGCGGGTGGTCATCTCAACCATGCCTTGATTTACCAATGATTTCCAGGATAAAGCGATAGACCCCTTAATTTCTTCAAATTACCACTGAACGTGTTTGAAGAAAAAGAATTCCTGGATTCGATGAAGCTAAAGTTGTTTGGGATTTTTCAATCCATTTCTAACAAAACAAAAGGATTATTTTGTAACTAGCAGATCTACTGTGGAGAAACAACCACATCAAAGGATTTCCTATAGGCATATGCAGAAACAAAATATATTTTAACCATGACTTTCATAGAGCCAAGCGGTAAAATCAAATGGGGTAAAATAAAATAAAACGCAACAAAATGTCTTTTAGACAGGTAGGAAAAGAATGCAACGAAAAGTAGAAAGTTTAGATTTTAAGCGACGTTTTTTGTATCATTAACATTCTAGCTACACAAACTTACATGGTTCCAAAATATTCCAGAATATATAATTATATACATAATCGTACAACGATTGTAACAGGTAATGCAACTTTTAGATTCCCCTACATTAACAACACATGGCCATAACAGTAATATCCCATTGTTAGGGTCGATGAACTAATAATTATCTACCTAAGTGCTCATCGATCTAGAGTACGAAGTCACTAATATCTAGTATATGTAGGGTACAACTAATGATAATTCTCTACCTCATCGATCTGGAGTACGAAATCACACATATCTAGTATACTGTATGGCACCTGAAAGGTTTCAGGGGTTTGTACTTCTCATTACACAAATGTATATTAACTGTTAATCATTACATGTGTAATCGATTAAAGATAGATGGGATCAATAAAATTTATATAACAAAATGTTTTGATCTTGGTGTCTCTGGATGTCAAAGCCCTAACAAATCCCGCTTGTGTTCGGCGAGGCATCATGCTCTTCGCCTAAATTAGAAAATCAATGTATGAATTCACATGGGGAAATCATGTCTTCGTACCAATCGGTAATTTAGTAGCCTTTATTAATGTTGTAGATGTTGTGAAGTAGGCTTATAATGTAGTATAGAAGTGATAATCTTCGGCCAGGAGAAAGGGCCTAGTCCACTAAGCCGATTCTCATGCGATTCTCACATAACTTAGTGTAAAAGAGTCCTTTACGGCGCAAAAATATGAGAATCGGCTTAGTGGACTATAGGCCCTTTAAACGAAAAACCATTTCTGTTTAAAATAAGTAATTACTCGACCTTAGTAATATGTACCGTTGTCTTCGCATAGAATACAAGTATAATTGAAATCCCTTACGAAGGCTATAACAGCCGAAACCCGATGGATCATTGCCATATTATTGTGTTTATGGGTCATTGTTTAGCTGAAGATTGAAAATAAACATTTCGTCTCATTTAATTGAAGTACTTCAGCAGAAGGAATGGTAGAAACCTTGCCATGGGTCTGCATGATAACAACACGTCACATCTAAGTATAGACTACCCATGCCGTCATGACTAAATATATAGCAATAATAGGTGACTCCTCGAATGGTGAACGGCAGGTTATATGAATTAATGAGTCCGCGATTCAAATATGAAATGAAATTATTAACAATTGACGGCTTACATTTCGATCAGCAATTTTGATGTTTTGTTTTTGAGAGGTAAAGAATTTCAGCCCCTGTTTTCCCTATGAATTCAGTATGGGATATTATTTCGTGGCAAGTTCTATGTCGCGGGGTTTGTGCAAGTTCTATGTCGCAGAGTGAGTGGTTGAAATCACATGTTTGTTATATGTGGTGTAAATGGCGGAAAATATAAACGAAATTGAGTTATGCATTGTGTCGATTAGTATAACCTAAGACTACTCTGCTCGTGATAACATAGGCGTTAAATTAAAATTCTACCGATTGAGCGGAATAATTGCCTATTTACAATTCATACAGGTAAAAAATTAGTAGTCGTGTCATAGAAACGGTTATGGTAATATTCTTTAAAATGGACCAGGTTTTCGATTCATGAAAAAGTATCACATACGTGAAATTGTGTCGAAATAAAATCCGTTTTTTTTTTATAAAAAAAAGTGTATAATATATCGACAGCCAAATTGCCATTTTGGGTATAGATATTTTAATATTGCCATTTTGGGTATAGATATTTTAATATTGCCATTTTGGGTATAGATATTTTAATATTGCCATTTTGGGTATAGATATTTTAATATTGCCACATGTTCATGTGTACGTGTGTGTACATGTAAAGATCGGATCAATCTTCTATTGTTTTAACCAAACCCCGTGCGTCTGGGTGGGTGGGTGGGTGGGGGCATATGAATTATAATATTGTCTAACTGATGGGTGCCCCGTTTCCTAAATTACTAAACATTTTCATCTGGGAAGCCTGTTTTGGAGGCTGCCTCTAAATGACTTAGGAATCACTGTTTAAAATTGCTAATTACTCCACTATTTTTTATTATGAAAAGTATAAACGGTAAACTAAACAGGAAGTAAAAGAGCATAAATCATTACCATAAAATGTTAAACCATGAGAGTTCTTAACAACTACATTATAATCTTCAAATCAAATTTCCAACTGACTAGATATTTTCATCTATGCACATATTAAATATAGGGATGAAACAGATAAAAGAATGTTCTCGAAAATACCAACAAGAAATTAAGGTTTTCCAGACTTACATCAAAGAGGCCTTGGACATCTGGCCCCCGTTGCATAAACTGAGCACGGTCTGAACACGGTCTCAGCACATTCAATTCAATTCAATTCAAAGCATTTTTTATTTATACAAGAAAGGTGTACAAAAAGGAGCCCCGTATCTGAAAGGTGACTTCCAGGTCTTCCAACGGGTCTTCCAACGGGTCTTCCAACGGGTCTTCCAACGGGTCTTCCAACGGGTCTTCCAACGGGTCTTCCAACTGGTCTTCCAACTGGTCTTCCAACGGGTCTTCCAACGGGTCTTCCAACGGGTCTTCCAACTGGTCTTCCAACGGGTCTTCCAACGGGTCTTCCAACGAGCACATGCTCAAATTCATGTTTTGATTAGTTTCAGAGGCATTTTTTAGGGTTCAACACACCTTCAGCACACCTCCAACACACCTCCAATACGACACAATCTCATAGCGTGTCCAAAGTGTGTTGGAGGTGTGTTCAAACTGTTTTTCATTTTTCGAGTAAAAATGATAACCATGAAAATAAATCCCATTATGTAAAAAAATATATCTATATCAGTCTTTGTTCACAGAGCCTTTTTGTTTTTCAAAAAATTCCGATCATATATTTACTGTCCCACTTCAGGTAGTATCCTTTGCCACCCTATGGAAATCAGTAGCAAAACTCTTGTGTATCAAGATATTTTCCCAACATCAAATTTCGAAACCACCTCCAACACAGTGCCAACACAGCACCAACACAGCACCAACACAGCACTAACACAGAACGCCTATTATACAATGCAACTTTAAGCACAGCACCAGCACAGTACCAGCACGACACAGACTCAGCACACCTTGTTATGCAACGGGGTCCTGGAGATTTAAAGTGTGTCACGTCTAGCTGCTGAGGAGGCGATGAAAGTACCCTTTAATAAAGAATGTTGTAAACACTCATAGATGACTACAAGACTTCCATATAAATCCAAAATCCTTTTCATCTAAATAAATAATGCGTATCATTGTTCTCACCATTAGGATTATTAATATAATATTAGGATTATTCATAGTCTTACATTGGCATGGCCAATACTTACATCAATGTTTCTTTGTCAATCTGGTCCGTAATACCGAAAGCCATGATAAATGTTGAGTCTTTCATCATTTGGGCTTCCAACTCCCACTTATCCTTATTCAAAGTGGGAAAACCATCGGTAATAATGATAGCAATATTTGATACCTATGACAACAAAATATGGATAAACAAGAATCAGTTACACATTCATTTTTTCCCGGCTTTTATGTTTTATGGTGTCAGTATAATTTAACGATTCCCTGAAGAAGGATTATAGATCGCCACGAATCCGAAACGTTGGAGTCACAACTCAAAATCTACATCTAACATCTGAATAAAAATCACCTAATAACAAATCGCTTAGGTTATAGTTTTGGTGTTCTCTCGACTTATTTAACGAATGATTTACATTTTCTAGGGAAACAATGACTGATGTTAGTTACATGTAAAGGATGGTCAAGTTGCAGTGATTGTCAGATACTGTAGATTAAAATATTACATATGACTGAGTAAACATCTGTCGTAGGCACCTGGCCCCCGTTGCATAAACTGAGCACCCTTTGAACACCTTGTCAGCACGTGCTCAGATTGGTGTTTTGATTGGTTTTGAACACGTGTTGGAGCTTTCAACACACCCCCAACACACCTCCAACACACCTCCAACACGGCCCTATCTCGCAGCGTGTCCAAAGTGTGTTGGAGGTGTGTTCAAACCTTTTGTTAATCCTAAATAAAAATTGATAGTCATAACAGTTGATTCCATTATGCAAAAGATGCATATTAATATACATGAAGTATGTACACAAGTTTTCTTACTTTTAACTAATTCAAGAAAATTTCACAAGGGACATTATTTTAAAGTGCATGTAGCTCCACCTTGTGTTTATTGATAGAACTGAGTCCCAGCACACCTTTTTATGCAACGGGGGCCAGGTTAGCTCTATTGGCGGAGCATGAACCTCTTAATCTCAGGGTCTAGGGTTTGCAATGTAGCACTTTTTAGTCCCGTGGGACATCAATGTTGAAATTGATTTTATAGCATTATATGGCCACTATGTAGGATTTTTAAGATTGCTATCATGTAAAAACTTATATCTACTAATATCTCAGCTTATAAGCAACTTAGGTCCATGACTTTGGTCTTTAAACATATGCTTTTCTGCACACTGAAGGATCACAAAGTGAAAACACCAAGTTGTCAGGTCAACTGGATATGGTAAAGGAGTCTAATATTGGAGAACTGGAATACTGTTCTCAATGTGGTATCATTTTTATGAGATCATACCAAGAGGAATTTCTTTCTGTATACTGACAACCTGAAGGCATTGGCTCCCTGATCTCTTGCTCTCTCTCTCTCTCTCTGATGCATGAAGTGCGCATGCACATGGCACCCTAGTTAACTTACCAGCCGCCTCCATTATTCTCTGTCCAGTGCAATGTGATGTGCGGACTCTATTGTCATGTTCTTGGTGCTAAGGTCCTTTTGTAGCACAGACAGCCAGGTGGCTGTCTGCCCGCCTTTCCTTTACTTTACTTTCCTAAGTGCCTCCTCTCTGGCAATCGTAGCTGGTATGTCTTGCTCTAGACCACAGCATTTGAGCACAATAATAATTGGTATAGATATAGGTTTTTACATGATGGCGATCTTAAAAATCCAAGATGGCGGCCATAATGCATTTTTGTAAAAGGGCTCCTATAAAAATTTGACAGCTAAGGCAATGCATTATTGGGTGCCAAGTGTCAACCTTACAAATTCGTTGATTACTAACCTTTTTCGTTAACAAAATGGTCGTAATTATAAGAACAAAATTGTAATTTTCTTCATTTACATATTAATTTTGTCAATGAAATAATTATTTCATTCATTCAGCAATGAATTTTGTGCAGAAATGAGTTTTGTGCAGTCGCAGAGTCAATTTTGTGTACGAAATGAATTTTGTGCAGTTGCATAGTAGATTTCGTCTACAAAATGGATTTTATGCAGTGCCAAAGTCGATTTTGTGTACGAAATGAATTTTGTGCAGTGCCGAAGTCGATTTCATAGACAAAATGAATTTTGTGCAGTGCCAAACTCAATTTCGTAGACAAAATTCATTTTGTGAAGTCCCAAAGTCAATTTCATGTACGAAAGGAAAATTGTGCAGTGCCAAAGTCAATTTCGTCTACGAAATGGATTCTGTGTAGTCCCAAAGTCAATTTTGTAGAAAAAATTGGCACTTTTCATTGGACTTTGGCACAGCACAAAATTCTTTTTTTCTACGAAATTGACTTTGGGACTGCACAAAATTCATTTTGTACAGAAAATTGACTTTGGCAATTGACTTTGGCACTACGCAAATTTCATTTTGTAGACAAAATTGATTGCTGAATGAACAAAATAACTATTTTATTGACAAAATTACAATTTTGTTCTTAAATGACCATTTTGTTAACGAAAATGGATTGTATTCAACAAAATTGTGAGGTTGACACTTGGCGCCCCATAATATATAGTATGTGGACCAAAATCAGTGCTTTTGTCCAGAACATCCATATCCATCTCAAATCTGACCTTGAACTGCCTGACTAAGGATTGGTGTAGAATCACAATTTTTTAAAAAAAGATTGATAAAAATAAAAGTTTTTCATTAAATGACTGTATAAATATACTAAATGAAAGCTTTTTTTACACTCTACATGACTTTTGATATTGACTTGGTTGTAAGATGCAGAGTTTTTGAGTCACAAGTGGCTGGGGCGGGGGGGGGGGGGTATGCCAATTAAACAAGAACTTGAGCAAAATGGTAAAATCATACGATATCACCTAATAATTATTAAGCTATTGCATAGTATGATACAGATTTGAAAAAGTCTTTTTATGTATGTACTTATCAATCTAATCTAATTTATCAATCTAATGTACATACACAAAGCTGTATTTGAAATAACAAATATGTCAGGGTGCAAAATGGGAAAAAATGGGTACAAAGCGCCCCCTTGTGGCATCTAAAAGGCTAAAAGAAATGGCACCCATGATTTCCTAAACCCTTGGACCCTGACCGAATTTTCTGTGCAATAAAATCAATTTCAGCATTGATGTCCCACGGGATTACATTCCGAATCCCACTAGACGGCCGGCATCAATCCGCCTATGTTTACATAGCGTAGCTTGAAAATTGAACATTTCGAACGATGCCCAATAAAAATGGGGTCTCTCGCTATATACTTACGCCCGCCGAGGAGATCTATGTTTTTCTATGTATCTTTCCCGTGAAACCCCGCTATTGTTATTCTCTATCGATATCAGTGCTAATACTCTACAACTTGGATGGAAGGAATTGCTTCATACGGCCTTATTTAAAAAATGAACAAAAAATGTGGTCACCACATTACGTACCGTTTCCTGGGGTCTCACAAACAGGACCGAATAACGACCAATTAATTCAATCCCCTCCACACTCTACCACTACCAGTGGAGTTGGTCATGGCTCAGCAGAGCATGACCAATACTTGTCAACAGAAGAATCAACAGCTTTGTGCGTGAGGGGGGGGGGGCGGGGAAGGCTAGAGACCTTGAGCAGCCTGAGAGGTGGCAATAGTCTTACTAAACTAACCAGCCAAGCAATTACCGTACACCAATTCTCGTCGGATTTACTTCTGGTTCTTAGGTTGAGCCCTGCATTGGGCCACATGCACCTATTAGTACATACATGTATAGTCATAGCACAAATTACACAAGGCCAAATTAGCCATACTTACATTATACCTGTCGCCATTTGTTGGACCAAAGCAATCCAATTTGAGCGAATTGAGTCCAGCATATATATTAGATAGACCTCCCATATAGTCAGTTTGTCGAATCTTTTGTTTAATCGCATCGGCCTCAAAATAATCATCAAGATCCATGATCAGAACTGCATCAGTACTGAAACTTACAGCTCCGATTCTTATCTTATCACTACCTATATCAAAGGCATCGACTACATTTTCTACAAAGCTGAGAAGCAGGTTCCAATTGTCATAACTTTCGTCTGTAGGGTTCTTGTCCCGTATTCCTCCAGAACTGTCGATGAGGAAGCAAATATCAGCTCTTGTTGTGCATTCTGAAATGAAAAATATATAATATCAAATATATATGGTTGATTTTCACGAAATAGGGCAGTCAGTGTTTTTGGATTCCAAGGTTCACTGCATGAGGATACATTTTTATTATTTTTGTTTATTTTTTATTCCCATCTCTTAGATCCGACTTCGAGCTTTCCTGCCTTATATGGTTTATTAATCTGAAAATGTGTATTTTGTACATAAACTGATAAAATATAGCTGAAAATTGACGTTTTCAAAACCTGAAATAAATACAATGAGAACGTAGACACTTCAAAGGATGAATTTATATCAACATTTCTACTTCATAAAAGGTATCCGGCAATTTACTAGGCGATTTTTTTTGGTTAAATTCTGGGGAAAATATGGGAGATAATTTTAATTGTCACTTTTTAGCTTTAAAAAATGGCTAAAATCACAGGGTGCCTATGTCGGAGCAGTAAAGTCAGTGAAAAATACATAAAATCAACCCACAATAGTGGAAACTATGATATGCATGTAAAGCCAATAATATTCATGAAAGGAAATAATCAAACTTGAGTGGCAGGCTCTTTAACTTCTAATGGTAGGCAGACTCTTTTGAAGAGAAATGAATTTGGCTCAAATCCGCAGGTGCATACATCGGAATGCAATTTATTAAATTATTCTGTTACTATTCACCTTTTAAGCTCCTTTTTTATATTGAACAATGTGTAATATTAACAACTTCAAATTCTGAGCATATGAATAATATGTGTGGAAAATATTTGACAAATGGCCAGAAAACCTTGCCCCGATGTAGGCACCGCTCGATCCCCTGAAGTAGGCACCCTGACGGAGGCACTCCAACGTAGGCACCCACCTTCATGTAGGCCCATGGTGGCAGCAAGTAGCCTCTTATTTGTGTTTGGTAATGTATGGGCTTTCTTACGAAGAGAACTCCAATTCGTACACCAAATCGGGGGTTCTTAAGACAATTTGTAGGCAAAATATTGCCCCACACTGTACCGAATTCCCCGATTTGGTCACCTCAATAATAACAAACAATTGAAGTTGGAGGATAATGTACAGTGGTAGGAATTGTAAGGTATTGCATAGAGTGAATAATTCGAGGTTGTGGCAAATGTGTATTGGGGTGATAATTGTTAATTATAAACAAACAATTGAAGTAGGAGGATAAACATGCAAGTGGCCTTCGGCCGCAGACATGATAACCAAGAAGAGAACAGAATCGCGGCCTCTTTCCTACACCTATTTTACTCACCTCCAGAAAGCATGTGTGCTGCAGACAGCAGTAAAGTGGCAGCAATCAGACCCTTTAGTTGGGCCATTGTCGGTTTATATAGAACACCTATAATTATATAAAAAAACACACACAAAAAACAAACAGTCTCAATTGATAGGGGATGATGATAGCTTCTGGAATGACAATCCACAGCAGAGGGAAATAATGGGTCAACAGTAGGATAGGGTTACTCTTGTTTTGGAATAAATGGATCTCCAAAGAACTGAAAAATTATACATTGTATAAACTCAAAGTCAACTCAATAAGAAAAGGCGAAACAGAAGTGAAGTGGCATCTCTCTCGTGGGAGCATTAATCTTTTATTCCTTCCCCAACAAAAACGGTTTTTTTTCCAACAAAAAAACAAACAAAAGAAAATAATTTGTAATACACACACATGTACACCCTTGTCAGACCTATCAGACTACCAGATCTATACAACCTACTGCTTATAATATACAAGTCTTTTAATATTACATGTAAACTCAGAAGGATGGGTACTACCCGAACCCTATAGTCCGACATAATGCTATAATTATGATAGTCCCTTACTGAATAGTATCGTGAATAGATAACCTTAAGGTATTATGATTTCACCAGGTAGAACGTTTTCTGTAATAACTCATGAATTGTACGGCCTTCAGTAATAAAAAAAATTGTAATCAGTAGGTCATTGAGAAGAGACAATCTCGCTCGACCAACTGTCAATACTAGTCCAGAAGTGACCATGTTGACATAATGGAACAACACATTAAACGGTTGACACGATTAGTGTTCGTCAGAATGCAATCGCATCAAACCACCCAGTAAGTAACACCTGATCGGGCGGGCCTCCAGGAGTGTTCGTAAGAATGCAAATGGACTCCCAAACGACCAGATATAACTTACTTATTACCTAATGAATCTACCAAATAGAATAACTCAAATTGTATATAATAATGTAATTGGATGTAGAAGGGACCTCCTGGTAGAGCTATGATTAGCATAGAATGGGGTACCCATTTCCAGATATTGTATTGTATTTAATCATATTGATGTAACTGTATCTGAACTGAAAATAAACAATATACATACATACATACAATCTTGACTGTTGAAAAAGTTTTTAAATATTTTTAAATATTTGTAAATGTATTAACATACTAATGATAAGCCTTCCCCGAGACTAGAATGTTACCCAGATCACTGCATGGCGGGTCCGAGAGTATATATATGCTGCGTGGGTGCCTTACCTGGAAAAGATCCTGAAATTGTGCGTAATACTTACCTTTTTTGAAGATTGTAATAAATTAATAGAGTTTATTTTGGTAAAGAGGAATCGACGATAAACGTGTTGTTAAGGTAGATGCAGTGTCCCTTATTGTACACCAGAACCGACCCTACGCCCTAGACGTCTGATTATATAATAGTGGTCAGGAAGTTTATATAGCAGGTAAGGCGATGGGTAGGTAGTAAAGTCGAATGGAGGTTGGGGGAGGAGAAGGAAGGAAGTGGTATGTGGGAAATGGTCCATGACCCCTGGTTATTGGGATGAGACTCGATCGGCAGACAGCGTCCGTTGCATCAATATCTATAGTCTAGCTATAGTCACTTAGGTGAATATGTTGATCAATACAAACAGGGATACCGGCAGCCCCTTCTATGGCATTGTCTCTTCTTAGTGTGAAAAAGCTGCCTGATTCCAATGTTATGAGTTTTATAGGCATTACCTTCCTTGACTAGCTAGAGGCCGAGGCCTCTCGATCTGATGTCGACCCGTCTACCCAGTGATTCAGTATAGCTGAATGTTTCCCATCCCCTCACTTTCCTTATCCACCACCAACTTCTTCCCCACTCACACCTGAGATTCCTGGGTGGGCATGACTATGGCTACTAAAAGACCTGTAGAATCTTCAAGGTCTCTCACATGTGCTCCAAACTGCCCATCCTTATCCCCCAGAAGGAGAATGGTGTTCTCAGATATGTAGAAACGCCCGGGAATATGAAAGGAAACGCCTTAATTGAATTTGAAAAGTAGTTTATTTCTATTCTTGAAAATTAGCCTAATGCGCACGGGGAAAACCTTTGTAATACACCCTTTGTTAAAACCAGTTCCTTTTTTTTTCTTAAAAAAAAATCAGTTTCTTTTATCAGTGAACGTTTTATTAGTCAAGGATCGACAGCGACCTGGCCACTTGAAGACGATGATGCACACGCCTCTGAGATAATATATTTTGGATCTGTGGACGATGTATTTTGGGGGGATGTCAGGGTTTTTTTTCGATTATTATAAAAGTGCACCACTTTCCTCGTGATTAATTCAATTGGTGCGTGAATTAGGTATATTATAATAATTATGTTTCCTTTATTTTGACATTTTTGTATTCAGAAAACAATTATTGATGAGTTTGCTATTCTCAACATAGCCCTGACAAATTAATTTGACAATGAAATTCTATACAACGTCATGCATCACTTAAGTTTGACCCCTTTTTAAAAAGATACATTTGATAACAGACATAAATTACGCAATAATAGATTAATCAAGCTGTGTGTGCTTGTATACATTAACAATATTATAGATATCTCCTCCACTTCTATAACAGCTCGAGATGCAGCATTATATCTACATATGTAGACATAGTCCCTTACTGAGTAGACTTAGCTAGACTAAGACTGAGGCTGTTCCCTACCCGTCCAGCACACTATCCTGCTATGTTTATAATATGTTTAATGTCTGTATTACAATGTTATTTTATGTGTATTGGCTGATAAATACTCCTAATAAAAAAATAAATAATAAATAAATGTGAACAATTGGGCCGTTTTCCTGTCACAATATAAAGTTATGACGGAGTTTTCCTTGTTTTTTTTTATTCAACCTTTGTATACAGCAAGTCACGATTATTTGTCATATATCAAGACCAAAGCTCATGGAATAAATACCATGCTATTCTGCTTGGCGCTGTGTCTAGGGTGGGTTTAACTATCTAGGTGCATGACTATATAATGAAACTAAAACTTGAGAGAGCTCTACTGACATCGAAATGAAAGTATCTATCAACATATGTTCATACACCAGTTATGTGGAAGTTGTGCGAGGCTGTGAGTGTTGTTTGGTTGTGTGTTTTTCTTGTGTGGTACAGTTCTTGTGTGTGTAGTTGTGTGTAGTATGTTTGTCGTGTCTGAATGTTGTGTAAGTTCTCATGGTCTCTATGTTATAGCCGAGGCTGGTAACATTGGTAACATTATATTGGAACTTCAGTTTTGTGATTGGTGCACCCCATTTAACAACAATCAGAGAACCACAACAGGGGATTTGGTGCTGACTAAACGAATTAGATCCCCGCCGCCCATGATGTCTTTACCAACGAATATCAGGGACATGTTAAAACCACACCAACATTTGAACTTTTATAGAATCACCTTTAAATTAAACCTAACGGTACCTCTATTTCCAGAAGCCTCTCGACCCTTCTGCTATGTCTCTTACATTGGTCGGATCTTCAGAAAATGTACAATCGGCAGCTCTACACATTTAGGAAATGTTGCTAGATTGGGGTGGAAAATGGCCAATACTAGGTATAAGAATATTGCCTTGATTCAGACAATATGTTTGGTTGTGTTGAACTGAATTTTGAACCTCATTTTTGTCTTAAATCTGGGTTATTTGAGCGGATTGCTGAAGGCGAATAGTACATTCTCTGACGATGTCATCCACATAATAATCATGTAAAACGTTGACAAATACACGATTTTTGAACTTCATAAACACAGTGCACTATTATTAGTAGAGGCCTACGGCCAGTGTGTATGGGTGATACAATTTAGTCCTTTAATTTGGTCATTGAGAAAGTCCATTCCACTACGACTTTGTTGCTGACGCTAAACCGTGTCAGAGTTTTTTTCCGTCAGCAGTTCTAAGCAGTTATGGAATTGTGAAATGAAATCCGTTCAGAATTACGACGGCCTCGAATACTGCCGCTAATCTCTGCTAATATTTTAGCTTTCTCGTCAACAAAAGCTACAGGTGTTGTGGAACGCACCTTCCAGCACATTGTCGGTCCTGACTCATAAATATACCTAGTCGATGATATAATGATATCAAGAATGTGCTGATTCAGCATATATATTTAAAGGTGTTATTCATAATTGGTTTTTAATTTGGGTCATGTCAGTAGGGGCTTGAAACAATTTTCGGGTGCAATGTTGGGATTTATTCAGTGTAAAACGAGAGAAAAAAATCACGTTTATTTCAATGCTTCCATGTAAATAGCTATGTGTATGTGTAATTATACATATATATGGTGAAAGTATACTAATGCATATATCCGCATCTTTCCCATTATGCATAATATTATGTATTACAAGCTCTGAGTTTGGTGAAAGCTTTCTAGCAGTTTTCAACAAAATATTGCTTAAACAAATAAATTTGTATTTCAGATACCAGCATGCACTGTATCAGGCACACGCATAATCACGTGGAACATGCAAATGCCCTATCACGAAATATATTTAAAGATTTTCTTTTAAAGATATCTCATTATATATTTATATAACTTGGAAAACTCAAAATAATGTCATGCTTTTTTATCAATAGATATAAATAAAAACCAACGCAAAAGACTGGTAAATATTTGAGTTAGCTTCTCGTTATGTTAATATTAATATTACTAAAATATTGACTCCCATTTAAATACTGGGAATTAACGATAGCAAACAAAACCCCAGGTGAAAATTGAGTAATGGTTGGCAAGAGGCCAAGGGGTTCAGCTTGACACCTGCATAATTAATTAAGTAATACTACAACTGCAAACTTGACGAGCGCTCCGTAGAGGTTGCAGGTACATTCACAGTTAGTTTCTCCAATGTCAAACTCCGGAATAAACTAGAATCTAACGGTTGATTGCTCTGAATGACTCACTTGCCCAACCTATATTATTTGGAAATTTTCCCTGCAAGTATTAATTCAATATGTTCCACTCTACTTTGTGCTAAGTCACAGGGGTTTGGTCATATACAATGGAGGAGGAAGAAGGGGGCATCTCATACTCGTCTACATACGGTAAATCTAGTTCAGGATTAAATAGATCTATTATATAATATTGATTACAACAATACACCCTAACCTTCATGTCGGGTGTTACAAATAGCTGCTGTGGAATGTTTATGTATGTTAATTAATCACATTAATGATCACCTACTGCAAGTTCCACCCACCCCTACCACCAACAATGAACAGCCATTATTAAACAGGCTCAGTCAGGTACATGGGTACTTCAGTGGAACTTGCGCGGAGAGACTTCCAGAGTCCAGCCAGCAAATCCCCAACTACCATACGTAGGTATATAACCACCACCAGACAGGAAGGTCTTGGACTCTTGGATTCGGTTTACTGCCATTAACTTCACATAACGAAAATGCCACCCAAAAAGCCAGCTGCTGCAGCCGCCAAAGGAGGCGCTAAGAAGGCCCCTGCAAAGGCTGCTGCCGGTAAAGGGGCAGCAGCAAAAGCAGCACCAAAGGCAGCGCCAAAAGAAGAAAAAAGTGAGTTTGTTTTGAATAGTTGTTGATGATTTCACAACAAAAAGGCAATCGAACCCCGACCAGTGGTTTGCATTCATTCATGTACATTGGCCGGTTGGTTTGTATACTATATCCTCTGCATCAGCTATAGGCGTACTATTTAGGACCGAGAACATAACCGACAGGGCAGACAGCTATTTAAGCCCCGAATACACAGTCACGATTTGAGGGCCGATTTGGCATCCACGATCAGTTGTACGATTTCAAATTGTCCATTTGAGATCGCACATCAGATCGTAGGTCCCAAATCGTGCCAAAACTCCTACACATGCACGATTTCAGGGCCGATTTAGCGCCAATTCAGCGCCGATTTGGATGTACGATTCATCGTAGGAGGGAAAAATGGTCTTCTGCGATTTCAAATCAAATCGCCGCTGCTTCTACGATTAATCGTCCATGTGTAGATGGTGCTGCGATTTATCGTAGACCTTTATAATGGGGTCTACGATAAATCGTAGGTGCTTCTACGATTTTCGAATAAATCCGAAACTCGTAGGTCTATCTGCGATCTGGCAATATAAAAGAATTGGATTATTTATAATTTTACTTTGAAATGCTATAACTTCACTAATTCTTGGAGGATCAACACAGTTTTTTCACTTTTATAATGCAAAGTTTCCCTTCTACACATGTCGACATTAGGTCTCATTCTTCTCATACTTTATTTTATTTTATTCGACAATTAAAAAGAGGAAAAAAAGCACCAGAAAATCTAGACTGCCAACCCATCCACGATTTCACTTTTTACCAACGATTTCACTTTTTTCACCATATCGTGCATGTGTAGGTCTAAAAATAGGCACGATTTCAGGCAAATAAGCACCCACGATTAATCGTAGATCCTGAAATCGTGTCTGATTCCCAAATCGTGACTGTGTATTCACCGCTTTAGGAGACAAAGTCTTTATCAGAAAATCAATTGTCGCATATATGTTATAAAATGAGTATTGGTATACCTGAGAAACTCATGCACCAATCGAACTTCACAATGGATCTATATTTATAGAGTATATTTACAAACATTGGCGATACAGTGTGTTGATAATCCAATATGAAATGTTGTATTTTCTAGACCAAGAATATACCAATCATTCATCAATCATCAATCATATATAAATATATTACGAGAGCGCTAACATATGGAGGATTAATATCAGAGCAATAATACATACAAAAAGAGAGACAGAAATAGAGAGGAATTTGACTGGAAAATGAAGACAGGAGGAAGGTTGTGTGTGAGAGAGCGAACTATTATCTAGGCAAGGGAGCTCGTTGAGCCAGTTAAATGTTTGGGACGTTTGAAGCAGATTGTGCAAAGCTAACTCGAGTGGAGAGAGTTTGTTTATCTTATCCCTACCTGTGCGTTGTCCGGTAGTTCATGTAATGATATTGACGTTCGTTACCTGCGGGTTACAAGAGGGAGGGTGCTTGGGGCCTGTGGCGGGAAATCAACCAACCCGGGGATATTGCTTTTATTATTATTTTTTTTCTTCGTTTTAAAAGAAAAGTTTTTTTATTTAACCTACTGGATTTACATTACATTATCCCTACGTACCAATGCCCCCGGATGTTTTTATTATATTACTTCAAGTGGGCTGTAAGTGATAGCTAAGCAGAAATAACATAATTCTCATTTAGTTAACCAGTTAATTAGAGCAAGTATAGATCATTAAATAATCCATCAGCTGTACCACAGAACTAGCCTGGGGTCTATTTTCTATGGCTGTACTTATACAACAATTTAAAACTAAACTCGGATTTATATTCGATTAGAGATCTAGTGTAGGTGTGAGTTACGATAGCAAGTGGAATACGTATACGGTTACAAATATATACATTGGCCTATTAGGGCTCGGATTAAGGCTATCATTTAACAGGTACAATACTCGGAGTTGCACTTAAGGTACTATTCCCCTGGTCAACGGCTATCCCACGACTGGACCATTCATTTTAGGGACATAATGATAACCCTACGATTCACTCACTGATTAACCTACGTACCCCGTCCAGGTCAACTTTTATTGCTTGCAGTATATGTGTATATGTGCACTTTATCATGAAGTAAGAACATGTCTTAACATGTTGCATAGGATCAATAACAGATTCACATTACTACAGGCGCAGGCCAACATGTGTATCGTCCCGTGTATACGATTAAAGCTAGGCAGTACTTCAGTGTACAATACATGCGGGGACAAAACATAGTTAATGTCATATTGTTTGTCAGGTGTCTAAGACATGATTATATTATTAATTGGCTGTATAAATGTCTTGTCGTCCTTTAATTTAATACCAAATAATCACATGGTCCATCAATTTCATTTGTTAAAGTACAGAACTCATACGAGGGTTATTCGGTTATTCCTTAAAATAACAAGCTAGACTTGGAAATTATATTAGTAGACCTAATTCCGAATTTTGGCCAATTTGAATACCTTCATTTGAACCTTCCGTGCCATTACCTTTCAGTGGACTGAGAGTTATCTAGTGCACCAAGTCATGAAGGTCTGATGTTGATTACGAGACTAGTACATGGAAATGTGTGGGTCTTTTTTTATAGATCGCGATGTTGTGAACAACTGTAATCCCAAAAGGAAACTGAGCAGATTTCCCCACGATGTGTGTGTATCTTCACTGCCTTGACCCCGTGTTTCTCCCCCGTATTCGGCTCTGTAAACACAGCGAAACCTCTTCTTTCCTGATCGTTTATACAATGTTTCATAGGGTAAAGCTTTCATATATAAATGGAGGCTTTCACTCACATATTGTTTTCATTTTGTGTTTTAGAAGTAGAAGAAGCTCCTTTAATGGGCTCAACGATTGGATTAAAGCAAATTGCCACATACTTTAATCTGCCAGAGAACGAGCTGGGGAAATCAGGAAGGTAGGTTTTCTAAAACAAACATAAACTTATTCCAAGCTGATTCTATTATGGTTATTTCTACTATTATGTTTTCCTAAAGAGTATCATAATAACAGTGAAGAAATATTTTTAAAGTATTTTAATCAGGAAAATATTCAGACCCTCCCCTATAATCTAAATATTTGGACTCAATAGGGAAGGGTTTTTTTTATTTTAATAAATTCACTTTACAAATTCGTACTCAGTGATAATTATCCATTGTCTGGGGTTGTCTCTAGTGACGCCAGCACATTAAAATGGCAATGAGGACGCCACATAATGGGGAAAACATGACTTTATTAAGGTGGCGAACTTCTTAACATTTGTGATGATTCTTAAATTGCTATGTGTATATCACTTCTCAACTACCTTATTTTATTTATTATGGATGTATCTACAATATATTTTGCGACTTACCACTTTCATGTATATCTTTTCAAAAGTATATAATCATCAAGCTTAACTTTCTAAATAAAAAAAATGTAATGAATTCATTTTACAAACTTGCACACAATGATAATTATTATTATTCATCTCTATAGGTACGAATAAATAATTTTTGAATTGAATTGAATTCTCATTCAATTATTATTCCACAGGTGGGCCTTGTTAATTGATGTATCAGCAAGATGCGCCACCTTCCTCCGACACAGAGATTGCAATATGCTCAATGTAATGAGTCCCTCTGACATGGAACCTGAAAGAGTTAGAATGGGCCTTCTCGGTAGCATCAGGTACGCTATACTGTATCTTTAAAATGTACCGTATGTTAAAATGTATGTTACGGATCCATATAGGATATTTAATTTAGTATTTTTATACAGCACATCTTCTGTAATAACGACAGTTGAGTTATCAACAAACAAGTACATTGTACAGTGAAGTTCTAATAATCAATTGAGGACATCGACATTGAGATATGGGCTCACAGATAATTCAATACAGAATAACCATGGTCTTCCGCCCACTGCTGTGTCTATCTAGACCTAAGTCTACTGAACCAAGTCCAAAGTATGACCAAAGGTCAAGATCAGAAATACAGTTAAATGAAATAAATTTAGAAATTATTATGCTATTTGGTACATTCTTAGATGCATGATAATATAATATGAATATATATATATAAGATCAAACCAGTCACTTAACTAGCATTCTACAATGTTGTCAAATATATACATTGGACTTTAATTCGATGCATAAGCATGTCGACCTGTTTGCCTACAACCCACTGTAATTGTACTTAATTTGGACAAATAAAAGATTATCTATTCTATTATATTATATTCTATATCTTTGGATTATAGATAGATACATTAAGCTGTGTTTAAGTTTGACATCTAAGAAATTATGTAACGTGGTAAGTTGATTATCGCTTGTACATCGTTGGTCCCGGTTGATGACATAGGTTTCGTCGTATGTAGGAAAAACTCTAATATAAGTTGTGGTTTCTTATCATCACTTGCTTTCGGGCTGATTTGCCCTTCATCAGGACTAAAAATGATATTTGTATACATTATTAGAAATGAGTATGTCCATATTTCAGATTTGGAAAGCCATTCGTCTTTGATTGCATGGAAGCTGACTTGGACCAAATGTGGGGACGAGTAACCGAAAAGTTGGAGGCAGTTCAAGCCGGTCTCACAGATAAACTATTGGATAAATCTATCCTGAAGGAAGACAAGTAAGAAAGATTGAAATATTTGTCTCTATTAAGTTTGAGATGTGGGTGTAGGTATAACCATATTATACTTTTTTTATTGGGCGTTTTGAAAGGTGTATTATATTGTCCGGGGTCCCTGCAAGCAATTGACACAAGTATATTATAGTGGAGAAAAGAGGGAGCACCGGCCATCGGAGTAGATCTCCATCGTTTTTGAAGACTTTTTGTTAGCAACTTTTAGTTTTACTACTGGTTGTGAACAGGCGCCTGACAACCATGAATGCATGCACCTGGCCTACCTTTGAGACTTCCCGCCCTTTTGCGTTTATCTATTTTCTGACTATTTCTGACGACCTTTTCTAGATAATTTGTGTTCTACATTTTCATGACTGGATTGTAATATATAATATATCGAATTGTCTAAGACGAAGTTTGATGTCTATCGCAAAATTGAAATAAAATTCTTGAAAGCGTTTTGATTTGACACACACTAGCTTTCACATGGGGGTTGGGCGGGGTTGCATGTATACAGTATCAGCAGTCTTATCCATATGAAGAAGCGTAATATACATACACACACGTATTACTGGTACGTTAATAGGGAGATTTAGCAACCACAACGCACCAACAAAACACTAACGCATCCACTAACTTTTTGTATATTATTATCGTTGTGGGAATATCTCGAGAGTCCTAGCGCCTCTCAAGATATCCCCAAAACGGTAATGATTCACGAATAGTTATATAGTGGATGCATTAGTGTTGTGTTGGTGCGTTGTGGTTGCTAAATCTCTCTAATATCACATGACCCCAAATTAATGTTATTAAAATTCAATTAATTTGATTTGTTGCTTGTTTGCAGCTATATGACCCTAGTTACGGCTGCTGAAGGTGACGAGTATAAGTCTTACAACTTCGATGAGCGGTTCACGTCACAATTCTCATTCATCCTGCTAACTAACAATGCTGAATATCCCAAAGACTTGGCGAGAAAGTTCTTCACAGTCGTCGTTGAGTAATTCCATCCAAACCCCCTTCAAGGAAACGTGTCAGAATAATGGTTATTTCAACAAGTATAAAAGAAATAATTTGCGTCTGTCAAATGTAACTGCAATGTATTATATTCATTCATTCATGATGAAATATCAATAAGTGTTGTCTGTAGCGGAGCAAGAATCAAATAAGTGAAAGTTGAGGGAATTCACCAACACTATTATTTCATTGTTTTACCAGTGTTATGAAATTACCATGAGTGCATTTCTGTGATATAATATATGATCAACCATTCCTATGAACCATTCCTGTTTTTTTTTTTTAAAAAAAAGGACTCCTTAAGTATCTTTGTATGATTCATTGTTCTCGAGGTTTGCATGTTTTTGTAGAATATAAAATTATTTCATATCATTTATTGAATTGCTTAATTTTCCATAATAAACCTACACAAGATACATTGACGTGTTGTTTCGGTAGTACAATTAATATTCATCTTTCAACATTGGGGAATTGACTCTAATATCTTAACACTATATAACTTTGCGCAAGGTGGTGGCCAGTAGGATAGGTTACTATTTGGCCGGGAGGTGAAGTATATGAATTGAATTGAATTGTATTACTTAATTTCTTCCACTTATTTCACTACAAAATCTGACTTCCTGAAACCCCCAAGATGCTAAATTATAAATTCGTCAAAATCTCATTATATATGAACAGGGCGTCTCGCAGGTGCTAGGCTTTTCATGTATCTGCCTTGTAGCAAACTGCATGGGATTTTGGAATTTTTAGAGACTTACCATGGAAGTTGAATTAAAATTTAGATTTTTATGAGCAACACATAGGGTTGCGGGAGTAAATTGTAAAAATTGGGAATTTTAGGCCTTGAATCAATTTTTCCGAATTCCAGTCACTCCGCCTTGCGATTCATCTATAGGTAGTAATATTATATGCCCTTAAGTTATTTAACCCTTCACATAAAATAGCAACTGTATGATTCGATTCATTAATGAATTATTGTGGTATACATCCCAGATAACAAGGGCATAGACGATATATATATGATATTGGTACGTGTATTATTGGTCTACTATATATATGATCTGAAACCTAAAGTGATATCAACACGAGAGACATAGTTTTTCTTCTTTCATAGCCAAATTTTATTGGTACGTTACGGATTCATATAGGATATGAGACAAACATGCAACAGGTTTGATGTTCTGCAAACAAATGCAAACAATGTAGAACAGCGATCCCTATTTTTTATCCGAAGCATACATGCTAACAGCGGATACTGCGTGGTGACGAGGGCATCATATCAGATTGTTTCTGATTCTTATTACCAATAATAAGGACATAAAGAACAATTCGCGGATTGCCAGCAATCTTTAAAACAAACAGAAACTCTTGGAATGCTATCATATCGATTAAAAGTTAAAACCTTAGCGTAAAGCCTTCGAAAAACGATATAATATTACCAACGAATCGAGAATAAAGCAATTAACACTTAAGAGAAATACATAGCAAAACTTCATTTATAAGTACAAATTATACCCTAGACATGAAATAAATCATGAATCATAAAACACAAATTGCTTGAAATGGAATGTAACCCAAGTTTTCAGCAGGTAATACCAGAAATATATTTCTTTAGCAAATAACTAATTAATTAATGGTAATAATTTATCAACTAGACGTTTATAAACAACTTAATCTTCCTTTTATTTAAATGAAGTTTTCCCAGCGTACGCAGTCTCATAGCAGCAAACCAAACTACAGCGGTTGATATAGTATCAATGCTTGAAAAGAGCCAAATAAATGGACAAACTGGAGACTGAGGAAAAATAATATAATTGAGCAAGGCTATAAGAGTATGACCTTCTATCACAACTCTAGCCTGCAACTTAGCCATTCTCAGAACAACCAATTACCATAAATATATGAAACATGATGCCTCGAAGAATAGACTTGATAGCAAGAAACCTTTTAAGCACCTGCAATATCCATTATTCCCCTCTGGGCACCATTGCTGGTCATAATCGCCATTGTAATAGTTAATAACAACTGCGATAAGAGGTGATCATGCAGAAGCAAATAATATCTTTAGCCCTTAAATTCAACATAACGACGTTTTTGTCGCCTTCAAAGATACGATTACGAACCACCGCTAGCATAGCGACACACCGAGCAATGGTGCCCTGGCAGAGGTCAAATTAAAAAAAAAATTCAGCTTTTGATAGGACTCACTATTTGTCTCACATTTGTGGTAGGTAGTCAGTGACATTATCATTTTTAGTTTCAGCATGGTTACATGTGTATAAATGCATCGTAAATATCATACATCTATATCACCTGATAACGAGTCTTTCCTGTGTCATGAACTATCTTTGAGAATATATCTAAGTACATTGTATTACTTCCTGTGCTGCTATACGTACATCCTCTCAGAACTCGGGTAAAAAAGACCAACTACACAATATACATCTTCGATGATATTGTGAGTGATATCAAACCATGCTACAAAGGAGTTTCTTGAAGACTTTACTCTGAGTAAAGGTCATATAGCTTTCCTTTATTGTTATTTCATATCCACATAAAAGCTGGATAATATATTTGATACTTGGAAAGACAAGTTCATGCCAAGGATATGATCGATATACTTTTCCCCATTACATATAAAGGACATCCTACAGTATAAGGCCACAACACTAGGAACAACCATAGAATATTTGTCACCAGGAGTAATATATAGAATAAAGAAATACCCATAAAAATAATTTAAAAAACTATGGGTCGAGGTTGAGATTTTAGATATTTGGGACTGTAGCTCATGTGAGGGTCTGTAACGTTACATACTCAGCTCAGTGGATTCAAATTGTACTTATACTCTGTTTCGACCCTATATGATATCAGGTCCTTTTAAGAGGACTTGAAGAGGGTCATATTTGTATTATATTACACATAATCAAACCGTTAATACTTGGTACAATATGTCATCCGACACCAGGACCTTTAGCGCAGACAACTTAACTGTCAGCACTGTGCTCTTCATGTCCCATCGCTCTTAAAGGACCCTGGTCTCATCTAGGGTCGAGACAGAGTATAGACGTCTTTCAACATGATATGATTAACCGATTTGAATGTTGGTGCAGATCAAGATGCATGTTATCATTTCTTTTCAACTGTGGCCACATCTTAGAATGCACTTACATATCTTTTTAGAATTGTGGACATAGTAGCAAGTAACTCAAGTTTTCAATAGGGTAGAAAATTAAGCTTCTAGTGATCCTAATCTTTATAGATAAAGCAACCTCACTACCAAATTATTGATACCTGTTTTCTATCTTTCTAGTATTTCCTAAGTCACTAATAGTTCCACCTTTGCCCTTTTGCTATTTGCTATTAAAGTATCTACTATCACATTGCATACTGTGCAAGGATTTGAAGCATATATATTTTATGAAAGTCCAACATCCAAGTATGGACCAAATTGTCATCCCCAAATATATTAAACTCAAGAGATACCATGACCAAAATTGGAGTCTATAGGTTCGATGCATTTGCATGGTTTAGCTTGAATATAAACGGACTTTGGCCATATTCCCCATAGCAAATGCAGTCCAATTTATATTGTGTTTATTAGTAGAATTAATCTACTTAGTATTAGCACCTGGACTTCCAAGGGAATATATTTGGGTTTGTTTATATATATAATAACAAGTTATACGCCCAAATGCACTTTTCCTTGGCCGCAACATGATGTTGTGTCTTCATATAGAAACCTTGTTAACACATGCAAATACTGGAGGACCATTTAGAACTAGAATAAAGGGATTTTAGTTTATCAAAGCAAAATAATCGACCCCAGGGTTTCGGTATCTAAATTATTTCAAGGGAAGAAAATATAGATTCTACAGGTTTGCACATTCACTGATTTCCATGGCTTTCTCCTAATATATAATTGTTTATTATATGCACTAAATTGTCTAAATCTAAATTTTCGTTTACTTTATGCAATCATGTGGTTCAGGCCGTCAAAATATGTACACTTACTTTATACAGATAATAAAATAGCAAGAGTTATAGATGAAGCAGAAGTCTCCCTGTCGATATTATTCAAAATATACTATATTCCCAATAACTCAGTTTACTTTTGCAAATTTGCGAAAATTCTAAAATAGTTTAAAGGGCCAGATTGGACATATTATGACGACATTACCCAATGTGATTGCTACATCCACTGGTTTCCAAACACATGTGGATATTAGCCTCTACTCATAGGTACATCAAGATTGGATATAATTTCAAGTCTAATGTAATGTATCAGTGTGCAAACTGTTCTCATCCAGAAAAATAAAAGGTAGGTATAGGAAAATAGATTGATTGCTACAACTACGACAAGAGTGGTCGGATACTGAGTGTCTATGTGTTATACATAGGCTACGTCTATTGGTCCATCACATTTTTGAGACATGCTATTCTGAACGTTTGTGTGGCATAAGAAAATCACTCCCATAAGAAGAGACAAATTATAGGGCTCCTCCACTAGGTCGTGAGGACAGGCGATTCCTTGCGAGCAGCGATTCAATCGCGGAAATATCAGATTATTTTGAGATCAGATTATTTTTATCACCACTTACAGGCAGTCTTGACAACCCAGTGGACTGGCTATGTGCTACTCTTCTACGTCGCAAAGCCTATAGCCAGATTGCATAATCGCAGTGAATCGCTAGCGTCTTGCGACCTAGAGAGGGACAACAAAGGTATGCGTTTGAATTTAAATCCCTAATGGCTTGAGATGTGGTCTATGCAAAGTTTTACCTATTGTATTATTTCTCAAAGCATATAATACACTCAACCCAGCATCATACAACCCTTGATGGTATCTTATCTTTAACAGTGTACAGTATTTTCCAATATGGAAATAATCGTAAACAATATGCCTTAAAGATTGTCCTCCATTGTAGTAGCCTACATTAAACCAATAATTTAGGGCAACCTGTTTCAGTTTCCAGTGCGCCACAATTTGGGTCAGCCAACTGTTTAAATTGAATCAAAAAGACATAGTGTGTGTACCTCCCTAGTAACTTCGATTTTAACTTCACTATACAACTACTTTGTAACAAAGCATGTGTGAATTACTGAAAACATTAATTATACAAGTTAAGCAATGGGACTAATACATTCAAACAATAAGGTCGTGGGTTTCCTTATAGGGACAATTTTTACTTGGGTGCAAATAGCAGGCCACAGACAGAAACACCTGCAAGTTGGTCTCGCTATTTAATTGGGCAAAAGAACCGATTGATAACCTAATTTAATCTATACCTTTTAATGCAACATTGAAGTCCTGTAATTTACACACAAAGGCTTAATTCGCTACAAACATAGATAGCTGTTACAAAAAACAACTATCTCACAAACCCTGTTTGTTATGTGAACAACGTATAACAGAAACCAGCAACACTCTGTGATACCTACATAACTAGCCAAGCCTTCAAGCGGTATATTAGCCTTACAGATAAATAGAGGCAACACCGATTTCTTTACAAAATACTGAATTGAATTGTGGATAGTGTTCTCACTACAAAGCTCTATACCTCTGGATCAGTATGGTACCTTCATAGCATCACATCACATGACTTTCTCATATAAGCCAACAATACACAACCAACAATCAAGCAGGTATGTCACAATATAAAAATCTGTTCTTCTTGTTCCTTTCTTTCTTTCCTGTTATCATGCAGAAGTCACAACGAAATTCACCATTAAACAGGTGGACATGATATTACTAAAATAAAATCTAGTGTTACAAATCAACTTGACAGGTTTATTTTCACATATACAAAATATCCATCGAGCAATCAGCTTCTATGTAGTTTCTTGAGGGAATGTCATAAAGATGCCAATGATGTGTAACCAACATTTCAAATATCAAAACCATTTGCAAAATTCTCCAATGTATCTATCAAACACCATATATATGATTCCACAAACACCTCCAAGGTCAATGTCTCGAATATGTAAACACGATATTTAATACACATAATGTATATTTGTATGATGGTATAAAGCACATTTCTCGTTAACTTTCATCGCTCTACTAACTGATTATTTTCCTTACCACCAATGTAATGAAACTTGACAAGAATCGCATCTTCATCATAATTCATTATTTTGCTCTTGCTCGGGCTTTCAATATGATAGAAATGCTTCCTTATGACAAACCCTTTTCCTTCTAAATATTCCTGCGTATGATATGTGAAAGCATACATATGATATATATTCAACCTACAGTAAAACCTCTTTTTGCAGAGACCATTCAAACCAGGAGACTTCACCATTGATTATGGACAGTTGCAGCCAGTCCCTATACAACCTTTCCCCACTATATGGCCTTCCCTCCTTAATCCAGACACCCCAGACCAAAAAGAGCTGTTCAGATTTTAAAAAAGCTGGAAACTAGATGGCGTTTGATAGCAATATTTGTATCTAATTATTTCATTTTATATCGTCTAGCGACTAGTTGATTTAGTATCAATTGTATGGTTATTTCTCCAATAGGATAGGTTGCATGTCGCTTTGTAGACAAGTTTGTGGCCACAGCCCACGATAGATCTCTATGACTGTCATTTTTTTTTACCAATAGCAGTGATTTTTTAAAAAATTAATATATTAAGATGATGGTTAGTTCAGTTGTGCGTAGTGTAGTTGAAAGACAGAATTACCAGAGATCAAAGGTAGAAGCGATACTCAGTCACTACTAGCAGTGGCCGATGGCAGTAGCCTGAGACTGGGGAACATCGGATATTGCGATGCTCATGAGCTCCCATAAAGATGCTACAATGCAAAATAATAGCAAAGCAGGAGTCGCCATTATTAAATTTATCTGTTACCTACAGGCTCCTTCCCTTTGTGAACCAATGGAAATACTAGAAATGTATATCACGTGTGGGGAATATATACTTTCTATCGCTTGCGACATTGACCATCTTCACAATATACAGAGCGTATATTATATATGTGCTAAATGCAGTGAGCATATCAAATGTCAAGTAATGGAGAGAGAGCAGCTCATCCTGAAGGGGTGTCTGGATTTAGTGAGGTTTTACTGTATTGTGTCTAGTCCTGCTTGGATGCACTGGCCTCACTACTGTTGGTGCTGCTATCTTGGGTGTGGGAGGAGCTGCTCAAGCTGGTTGTACTAGTGGCCGCCAGGTTCGTGCTAGAGCCTGAGGAGGAGGACGAGCAAGTGGTTCCTGCCGCCGCCACTACAGGCGCGCTGGAAGTTGTAGCAGTGCTGCCCTCTGTAGTGGAGCTGGTAGCATCAGCAGGAGCGCCACCTGTACTACTACTACCACCACTGCCACTAGGGGGAGAGGAGGCTGGGGAAGACGTAGAGGAGGCTGGGGAGGTGGTGAACTCGTTAGCCCAGGGAAGGCTTGCCTTCAGGCCAACAGCTACGATGCTATCAAAACATTCATCTCGATTGAGGATTGCACCAAACATATAGGGCTGGAATGGGGAAAACGAGAATGATTATTGTTTTTCTGCTGCAGGTTTATGAGATGAAACATTCATGGGAAGTCTCAGAAATACTAACTATTGCACTATTTATAAGATATTCATTCGTTCATGTTCCATTTAAATGTCTTCACCTTATCTTGATCTTGAACAGTGACTTCAATGGACATTCCTCCACCGGGCATCCATGCATAGGGTTTAGCCTGTAAGACATATAACATTTTTTATAGTCTGTACTTATGACTATGTTCTCTCCAAATACTTCAATAAATCAAACTTATAGAAAATCAGTAATATAAGTGAAATCATAGAAACAATAATTGAAAAGACTACTAGTAAGTTATTGTACTCTATTGTTACCAAAGCCATACTTGAATGTATTACTGTGAGGGTACACAGCCGATAATTATATCTCACTGGCAATATGGCTGCATTCCTTGAAATAAGAATGCACTATATATACATAGACTAAAGACCCATATCCACTGAGCCGAAAATCTTGACAGAGAGTGTGTGTGGGGCGGGGAGGGGGGGCAGTCAGAGGAGAAACAGATGGTAGAAGGTAGCTGACTGGTCCGTCAGCTGAGTGTCTTACGTCAAGAAGTAATTATTCCAATCACGATCTGGCCGTTTCTCCATCAGTCAGCCGACTGGCCGGGTGTGAAAATCAGCTCAGTGGACAAGGGGCTTTCAAATGTCAAATGGAATGTTTTTATAGGGCAAGAACAAAATCTTGTTTCATTACCTTTTCTACTTTACCTATCTCTGAGAGTGGAATGACTATATTCTTCATAGCGGTGGTCTTGGACCGTTCGAAACACAGGAAACTGAAATGTGAATTATCAAAACTAAATTATTCGTTTTTCCTTTTTATCTCCCAGAACGATGCAATAATGATAATAGCAATAACAGTAATATAAGTCATTGTCCATAAGTTTAACAGAAAGGTGCGACATGCTTCCAGTGCTATAAATAAGAATAAAAAATGAATTTAACAATTATATTACCTTTTCAATAAAATGTACCTTTATTATTACAAATTACGTGAGGTATTTTAAATCAAAAGCTATACAAATATTAAGACATATATGCGTGGTTGAATGTACCTTCTTGTAAGATAGAGTTTCCCATGTTTAAAGGCAGCTGTAAGAGATTTGTCCTTGTTTATAAGTGTACACCTCCGTCCACCACGCCAACCTGTGATAAAGAACGAAGACTCATTAAGACAAGGTAATGGATGCCTCAGTGAGACTTACGTACATCTATGCTAGGTATAAAACACATGAGAGGTGGGTCGAAAATATAATAGTTGTATTTCTGCCATATATATATTTAAAATTCCTTATTAACATCATTTGGTTTTTTTAATAAACAAATAATGAGGTTAATATGACTTGGATGCGATATCCAGGCAACCAGAGCACCCCTTGTTGATGTCACTGGACATCACCAAGGGTACGAATGACGTCATAGTAACCCACGTCTGAAGAATGTGTCGTTCCTCAGTTGCATGGTAGCTTTCTCGGGGGGAAGGTGGTGCATTGAATCGCTTATATACCAACTACTTCTATAAACTGTGGCTCGAAAACGTCTAACTTCTTAAACATATAGGTCTACCAGGAAGTCCATAAATAAAATTAGTCATTCACGCGAAATAACTCGTTTTATCATCGAGCAGTCGTCGACATACCTATATCCAAGTGTCACGCCCCAAAATTATCATTACATAAGCAACATAATTTATACTATACATTTTTAATTTTGATATCAATATATGATATATCACACCCGAATAATTATGTACTAATATTGCTCATATTCCCTACATTATAAACAGATTTATTAAATATTAATATAGCACAGCTGGTATCCATCTCTTCACAATTAGAGTGTGTAATATCAGACGATGTATGGTCAAACATACTTTCGCCAATAGCATCTATTACTTAGCTCTCTATTTCTCTTTGTTACCATCACCTAAGCTTGAGCATGAATTGTTGTAAAATACTTTACCCTGAAACCTATTCTCGCTCTTGAAATTATTACACGTCTATCATTAAGTTCCCAAGTTTACATAGGTATTCTCATGTACTATTTCTATAGTTTGGTTGTAGTTGTCCTGGTTTCGTTTGAGAATGTCCTAGATGTGACTCCGTTCACATTCAATTACTCTCGACCCCTTTTAATAATGTTTCGGGGTGTCAACCTTTCTTAATCTCTTTTTTTCGTGTGCGCACATACCAACCCTATGAAATAAATTGAAGAAGTAGAGTCAACTCAATTAAAAACACCTCACAGGAGATTCGATGTAGCATTTGATTTAGCGACCCTTATAAATAGAGACAGGCAGACATACATACCATAATATAAATAAATATAATAGATAGATATAAGACAGGAGATTCACAGTTTGGCTTTGAGAATGAATAAGGGAAAATCTATTGTTCCCACTGGAGGAATCCACCAAGAAACTAACCCCAGCCTGAGGGTATTAAGGGCCTAGTCCACTAAGCCGATTCTCATGCGATTTTGCGCCGCAGAGGACTCTTTTGCACTAAATTATGTGAGAATCACATGAGAATCGGCTTAGTGGACAAGGACCTTTAGTCTACAGCTCAGACACGCCTTAGCCTGATGTGTTCAGATAGACTGGGGGACTTTCTCCCCTTATCTATAAGGGGAAAGCCACATGAATCAAACCAAGGAGCCGATAATGTCCACAATAGTGGGAACACATATGGGTCAGATTTTCAGAAAATGTACAATTGGCAGCTGTACACATTTAGTAAATTCTGCTAAATTAAGCTGAAATTTGGTCAATACTAGGTAAATTCGAGTATATTTGGCATTGCAGTGATTCTAGCAATCTGTTTGGTTAGGTTAAAGTGTATTTTGAACTTTATTTTCGTCTGAAATTTGGGTTATTTAAGAGGATTGGTGAAGGCCAATTGTACATTTTCGGAAAATCTGACCCATATGAGGGTACTTGCCTGGGAGTGGGTGCTCGGCTATAGGCAGGGTGAAGAGATCACAGAAACCCTTGTCATCGTCGTGCAGCGGATCAGACTCAGATGATGCGGATGGCTCAGAATTCGGTCTCACCGGTAATACACTCTTTTGAGAGAAGAACATTCATTCATTTTATTCTTATTTTTAAATATAACAAAAATTAAATAAAAGAAAAAGGTAGTGAATGTACCATTGGAGAAGGAAGGTTTCATTTGACCCTTCTCTATGATATTGTCATGAAGATAATGTTTAACAAGATGCAAAATCGAGGATGTGAATCTGCAATATGTGTGTCTCCAGTTAGTCAAATACTGGTAACTACCGATCTATGCATTAGCGAGAAATCAAAAGTCAGAACAATGGATGAAAAGAAGTAAATTGTAAACAATCTATAGAAATTGTAACAAAATAAGACACATTCTGGTCTTATGAATTCAATAATTAAAATTAAATTTGGAGAGAAAATGAATCAGTTAATTAAAGGGATGCTCCTATTTTGTGAAATATATAATATATATACCGGTATAAGAAAGCGGGACTTTACTGTTTAATTTCTTTCTTGTATCAACTGTAACGATACATCAGTGTGAAGAGCATCAGCTTTAGAAATCCGCACCAGATATCAATTAAACACTGGTGATAATCTGGGAGCTTACGTCACACATTAATTAAGTGGATTTAGGTCTTAACTCAATGAATCAAATTACGGGGGTTTCTCACCAAACGGTTTGTAGTTTACGCACTGATTGTTTTTTATTGTACATTTTGAGGAAAATGATAAGAAATTGGACGAGTGGGAATTGAAGGGACTGAGCACTGCATCAAACAGCCACATTCTTTTAATCGTTTCCTTCATGGTTTCTTTTCCAAATTTAAAAAAAAAGTTAAGACATAAGGCTAAAACCGGTTGGTGGAACACCTCCTTAGTCTAGGAGTATACAGTAGGGATCAATTTAATGGGCTAAAACACTACCTTCAACCCTTCAAATATATCTATTGGTTACTTTACTTTACTATCTCTGCGCTCTTACTTATGTATTAAATCAATTGAAGCTCATCAATTAAGTTTATTCTATCGTATGGTTATCACAGTCAGCTGTGATTAAACAGCTAGTATTTTTATGAATGTTACTATGAAGTCTGATCATTGGCAGTCATTGTATCAAAGTATGAATTTAAACTATCATTCTGCAATTTCGTTCTAGCTTATAGTAGATCTAGATAATAATAGTATATCTCGGCCAAGACTTATCATATGCCTGCTAAATTTTGTTATTATTTTACGTATTTTAATTCTGGTGTGCCTGGAAGAACAGGTCTAACAAGAGGGCCTCCACCATTTTCAAAATCATTGTATTTTAAAAATGGAAATAAAACCCAATATACACATATATATCTACTAGTCTGATCTTAGTTGTGGTATACCCCTGATACTAAGCTACGTCTTACTCATTTCTCCGTCTTTATTATTTTGTATTAATCTCCTCATGTAGTGTTAGTGAGCCTGAAGAAACCCATCAAGGGATTTGGAGACACCCATGCAGTTGCCTACATCTAGTCATCTATTATTGTAATTATTAGTATTTATTTATTGACCATAATGTATGACAAAAAGCAGATGCGCATCATAATTCAATTCAGGTCTTCCAGCATTTACTAGTTTGGCTAGGCTATGGATTTACAGAAGTGATAAATAGTAGTATCTAAAACAATGCACTGAGATACCTTAGGCTTACAGAGGGAATTATGTAAGAAGGATTGAAGCACCCATGGGTGATTGGCAAAAGGCTAGGATGATGCTGCCTAAGCCTATCATCAATGAACCAGTGATTCTTGAACTTACAAAAGAGTGCGATTTGGGTTTTATAGGACGCCATTCTATTCGGTCAATAAACGACTGGCCCTAATTACAAAACAAATGTTATGTGTTTCAATGCAACTTGAAAAACATCTGCACTCGAAAAAATAAAAAAAGAATATTAAATACAAGAGTTAAAAATAGTTTATCTGGATAGAAGTCATGCCAAAAAAGACGAAGATAATTATAGGAGTATATTACGCGAAAGACATTGTCATATTATAAATAGTAGAGTTCATTTTAAAAAGGGGTTATTTTTTAGTCACACACATGGAAGTTAGAAGTGGGCTAATGGTATCAAATCATACTATACTCTGTGTCAACCCTAAGTGACCAGAGGTTCCCTTAAGAGCAATTTGGGAAATCATTATTTGTATTTTATTACAAATACTCGGTTCATTATTAATACTTGACACAATATATCCCTGATGTCGGATGATATGTTGTTATATTGCGTAATATGATATAACAATATCGTGCCAAGTAAATCAATTATAACATAATGCAAATATATATGATCCTCTCCCGACAAGTTCTTGTAGAGGTACCTCTGATCACCTGGGGTTGAGACAAGGTATAATATGGATAGATTCTGTCATGTAAATGCTCCAATCTAAGGACATAAATCATACTCACTAAGTTAACAAATAATGGCTGTAAAGAAATTGACATTTTCATCAAAGACCTATCACTAACATATTAATGACAGCAACGCTACTTTTAAGAGACAGCGAAATTATTGTCGTTGTAAATATGAAACAAAAATTCATTATTTTAATAATTAATCAACAAAACATTTAAAATTGTGAATGGTCCTAGAATGCTGAGGACCGACAAGAGCTCTCTCCCCAAGTGTATGTTGTGTAGGTGTGCTCGATCAAAAGAACATCTTTGCAAGATTTTCATTGTATTTTTTACCAGGACTAGTTCACCTCATACAGCTGTTCTTCCACTAGTGCCTGGGGAGGAGGTGAAATTGCAACCACTCCAGACTTCGAACCCACAACCTTCTCATGGTCGACCGCTCGACCATCTCGCACCCCAAAAGGTTGGGACTAAACCAACTTTAATACTAAAACCCAACTGTCAGTGTAAAGCGACAATTCATAATAAGAAATGTTTAAATATCCATACTTTCTTTAATAGCATAAGAACATTAATAACATAAATGCCATAGGACCAGCCACTGCTCATTTTCTGAGAAAGTATTCAACGTAAAGCAATGTAATGATCCCAACAATACAAAACGAAATTATTCAAACAAATAAGAGTAATGACTGATAAGAGATATGCGTTAGAATAGGTATACATACTCTATCTATTGCAGCTTTTTGATACTGTTTTTCTAGTTCACTGTCAGTGGGTAGTCCCTTCCAAATCCGGTAGGTGCTATCATGTCTGCGCTTCATCCTTGGGAAGCGGGTAAATATGTACTCAATGATGAACATCTTGATTCCGCCATACAGTGCTAAAATAGACGATACAAAAATTAGAATGAAATTTAATTCCTCTTAGAGTCGCATTTTTATTGATTTGTGCACTGCAGGTAATGGATATTCAAAGGGCAATTGCATATTTACATTAAAATCCCTTAATCATAATGAATTGGTATTGCAATGGTGACACAAAACAAAACTTATATCAAACCAAGAAAGCATAGCTACCTGGCTATATTACCCCAGAAAAGAAACCTGACCAACTGGAGACAGGCCGTTGGAATACAATCAAGAATTTCCCCACCGAAGTACCTCACATATTAACATGATAACTGCATGATACCATATTTATAAAACGTGAAAAAAGATGCTAATCCTATGCGAATAGAACAGAAAACCTATTTGGAACAACTCATTTTTAATAGACACAAACATATACACAAATTCAAGGTTTGTTGAGCCTTAAGGGTGGTCTCCACTGGCTGCGGTAAGCTTTGCGGTAAGCCTTCCGATGGTTTGTGCTGGTTCTGTAGGTGGAGAGGAATGACAAGGTCCTGCCTACATGGTTTACTGGTCATGTAGGCAGGACCTTGCCACTTCTCACAGCACCATCGCAAACCTTACCGCAGCCAGTGGAGACCACCCTTAAAACAACTTATACAGACGCCATCACAGACGCAGCTTACCTATCAACGTGAACAGGGTCTTCCCTGGCAGGAGGCACGACAAAATGAATCCCACACACAACGTCAGATAGAGCTGCATGGTGGACTCGGGCTGTCGCCACATCAACAAACTGAAACATGCAATCACGCCAAAATGTTTGAAAACAATAAATCATTTATGCAAAAGGATTAATTCGCCGATATTGAATAAAAGGCCTATATGCAATGTCTTAGTCATACAAGATTTGGCCTTCAAAGTAAAACTCAAACATAACTTATGAGTGCCACAAAGCGATAGATTGGATATTTCAATAATTGTTTACCACCATATTTTGTTGACAATAATTTATGTGGCTTCGTTTCTATCCAACCGGGAAGCAATGAGTTGTACAAAATATAATGAAATACCATCGAGCAGTCGTTTTTTTTCTTTTTGTTCTTCCTATACATACACTCTATGACTATGTTTGGTGGACCTCTATCTTTCATAAAAACTTTATGAATAAATTTAAATTTAATGTTTCAATGAATATTCTGGCTGAACTGTTTAAGTCATACAGATGAATAATCATTGATTGGAATCATTAATAATTACAAATAACACGTTAATAGGGAGTTCGATCGAATTCCACTGAAACTGAAAAATGGGGGCCACTCACTTTTTTAGTTTCTCCAAGTTGTCAGCAAGTTTACCCAGAATGTTTTGCACCTGGCGTGCTACTTGCACCACAAGATTAAATTTGTCAGACATCCCGAGATCCTTGAACGTCTCACTGTCCTGTAATATAGATAATACTTGATCAATGCCATGGTACACCTTTAACTAGAAACTGTTTTAGCTAAGGTTGCTACTTAGGGGGTAGGCTTCTGGGATAGAAGTTAAAGTGACTTTTCACACTAAATTCACTCGTGAGGCAATATGTCTTTAAACGTTTTCAGCGTAATTCTTCAGCGTAATCATAATTATAGATATGGCAATAATAGATGTACAAAGCATCGGCATTGTGTTTTCATTTAATATTTATTGTTTTGCAATATAATCTACTCTTTGAGAGAGTGGGCATTGTAAGCTGGATTATCAGTCCATTCCCCGCATTAAAATAACCGATTCTCTATACTACTACTGGGCCAGAAGGCTATATGCAGTAGAACTCATAGATAACAGAGTTGACTCATGATAGAGTGCTGCCCCCTCCCCCTGCTAAAGTGGAGAGAAACGTAACTGGGTTTTATTTTTATCTGAATGGACCAATTTTGAATGACCGCCATCTATCTTCCAGTGATCTCATTCCAAAATAGATAGACTGACCTGGAATACATCACCTCAGATGGTTGACCAGATAATTTGAATAGGAAATCTTTCAACTTTCAGACTACTTTGCACTCAAATATCTTTGAAACTGATGATCTAAGAGAACTGCACTTCCCTGAGATGGTACTAATATATATATTTCTGGGAGCTGGGAATGGAATTTCACTTGAGGGGAAAATAGCGAGAAAAGCCACTTTTATTGACGTGTTCAAAACATTCAAATATTGAAACAAAATAAAAATAAGATTTGAATAATACAATCTGGAAGCCAATAAGCACATGTACTATTTACCCACATCTATAGTATTATTAAATTAAACCATTCAATGATCGGAACGGTTGAAAGTTGTAACCTCACAGAACAAATTTGTTTTTAAATATCGAGAAAATTGGTATGTCATGCAAAAATAAATTTGATTGAATTGTCTATCATACGACACATAATATTTTCAGCAACATCTTATTTGATGCACCATAGCATATGCCATACATTTATGGAATAGTAATGTCACATCATGATTTTGTTCCAAATAGAATAAAAATACAACATTTTCAAAGTCTTTAGCGACCATCAAACAGGATTGCACAGGATGTGCTAAAAGCTAAATACTTTAGGTTCTATTTCTCACTGTACCATAATTCCAATTCTTTTGAAATAGAAAAAAAACTCCATGGTAAATATCCTACAGAGACCAACAAAACGCTACAGCACTGACCTTATTTTTATCTTCATCTTCTGGTTCTGCGAGTAAAACAATGTTTATGTTCCAGCCTCTGCAAATAAAGTTAGAGATATTATCCACCAAATGATGATAAATATCAAACCTGATGGCGATTAACAACAAAGGTGAGCTTGAGGTCGACAATTAACTATCCAGAGGGAGATAAAACATCGCGATGGTTTTAACAGCCTGACTAAATGCTACTACGAAATAGCTTGTTTGAAATGTTTCATTTAAGACTAGACATTTGGTTACATTATTTACATTAAGAACAATATATTCTTAGTGTCGCTTTATATTAACACATCTCTCTGTATCGAATCCATATTCATATATCAAAATACTACATTAATTTGTATAGTTTGACAGTATTAGAGTAGAACTCAAGCCAAAAATATTGATTATAGTTTACACCATGGATATAGTTTACAACATGGAATCAATATAGTAAGGAATAACTATATCAGATCCAACACCCGTGTAAGCTGCACCCTACGTACTACAGGTATTTTATGATAGAATGTTGCAATTTCTATACTTCGTTTAAGGTTCTATTATCGTACAAACAGTAATTAGAAATGTCTTCTTTAAATGTCATGTTATGAAGTGGCAAGATATCTCTACATGGGAGTGATGAAAATATAAAATTCGTTGGTATAAAGCAAATATTAATCGGGTTCTACCAAAAGGTAGGATCAATCCGTAGTAATAGTTATAACTCTCATTTAGAAATCCCAGGGACCCTCTACATGACTAGGTATATTAGGCTGTTTAATAATGAATGTGAATGGACCTTTCATCGCGCTGTGGCCTTCAGGTGCCCAGATACATATATTATACAATAGTATAGCACTCCATGAAACAACACCTGGACATCAAGGCCGCTGTGTGTATGTCGCAGGGTCATAATGAAGGCCTAGTTCCATACCAAACGCCAATATTAGTAGTATGGAATATAAACGTTCCATAGACATGCAACAAAAGACAGGAACTGTGGTGGGAAGGAGAGATATATATATACTTCCCAATGAAAACACAACGAAGCCTTTTAGAGAATGACAATTTTAGGTTGTACTTTGATATATTAATGAAGGTCGATCCAGAACACATCTGCGACCCGTCCACAGGGTATCAAGCGTTTTAAAGAATTGGAGTTGCACGACCTTACAGAAGGACAAGGCCAACTTTCCATTATAGCATCTGAACATCTGAACATCCCAAGGGTCATCCAGCCAACAAATGGCATGTGGTGAGAGGGAAAAGGGGGAGAGGCACAGCATGAGACATACTAATAGTTAGCCTATTATACAGACAGTACCCTGTAACTGCGGTATGAGGTGTGCAATAAAAACATTCTACTGTGCACATTCGAATTTGTTTAAAATGAAATGAATTATAAAAAAAAGTCAAGCTACTTTCAGAACAGAGAAAAAAGCAGAAAATATTACTTTTTGATCATTGTCGGCTGAGAAATCACCACCAAGAGACGAAACCTGGTAAGTCTCGATCAAGAAACAATAATGATCAAAACTTTTACTCACCTGTATGAAAGGTAGTTAAGACTAAGGCGGAATATCATCATAAAAAGGGCGACGGGGACGAGCCAGCCTACCCATACAGAATACATGTATACCTGGACAAAAGAAACATGGTTCATAATTTATTAATTTACAAAAGAAACATGGTTTATAATTTATTAATTTACAAAAGAAACATGGTTCATAATTTATTAATTTACAAAAAAAACATGGTTCACAATTGAATATTAAATTCCTATACTTTATATCCAGTGAAATTTAAATTAAGAATGCACATGGTCGACCAAGGTATGTATAAACAGATCAGGTTTAGGTATCATTTCAGGTTAAGGGCCTAATCCACTAAGCCGATTCTCATGTGATTTTGCGCCGCAGAGGACTCTTTTCCACTCACATCTGTGAGAATCGCATGACAATCGGCTTAGTGGACTAGACCCTATAGTTATTCTCATTCTAGCAACTCACCACAAAGGCAATAAGTGTCACAGACGGACTTTTCCACATTAGTAACCGGCGGAGCCCTCTAACTGTCCCCATAATGGGTTTGGCATCGCTACCTGAAAAGTTAGTCAAATGAAATTTAGCCTTTAAAAATACAAAGGCATATATTGCAACAAAATGAAATAGGTCACCTCAATGGGAAAGATTTCTAGGATCTAGGATATAACTGTTATTTTCGTGCAAATTATCACATTTGTATTTATAAATGATTAGTCTATGAATCAATATTCAAGACTAGGAGAAAATTATTATAAAAATCGGAAAAGGGAAATTTCTAAATAAAAAAACTCTACTTACGAAATCGTTTTATATTTTCCTTCAACCTAAAAAATTGTGGATGGATTAATTGGTTAGTGTTGCATAATGATCAATACTCTAAGTGAAGTATACATCTAAATCATGCCGCAGTGGGCCGTCCATAAATGACGGCCTGGGGGAGGGGGAGATATTTCATGAACATCTATGATAAGAGGATCACAAAAACATAAAGGGTGAGGACGGGGTATACAATGTTCCAAAATAGCATGATGTCATTTATGGATGGCTCCTGGATTTCATAATCATAGCGTAATATTTATATCCTAATACCATTGCTCTTCGTTTCGTTATGCTAACCAGGGCTCGTCATCGTTAATAACGATTACGATAAGACATACTCAAGTATTAGTCATTTTCACAGTTAAGTTTCAATTTGGGTACAGATAACTATATGGGAGAACTGTCTCTTGGTAGATGATAGTTTTCCGTTTCCCTGGTAACATATGTTTTATGGCATATATATAAAAATACTACATATATAACGACATGTACAGAAGCAAAACTTTCCTTATTAATGTTATTATATAACGATACAATTACGATTATGGCCAGCAATAGTACAAAATACAATACGATTAAGAATACCATGAGCGACGGTGGCCTGTTAGCGCACTAGAGAAAAATGGGGGAGTAAATCTAAGGAGAACATTGGGAAATATTGAATTGAATTAGCTCCGTCACTTGTACTAATAGTAGAAATCTAAATACTAATCCGCAATATTAATCATGGAAATATAACATTTAAAAATAGTATTTATTTCGTTATCATAGCACAGCCATTTTAAAAATCATTTTGAATGACTCCCGTCACATGTCTAAATGATTAACGTATTATCTTTTGTTATTGTGTCAGGTAATCTCAGTATATAGGTATATTTTTCCATAGAAACAACTTCTCATATATATCCAGATCTAGAAGAATGGTATCTCAGTATAGAGGTATGCTGTCCCTAGAGCATTATTAACCGTATAGTCACAAACGCAGGTGAAGGTGTCTCAGTACAGCGTTCCTGTTACTATCAACTAGTAACGCTGATATAAAGAAGTCGTTATTTTGTATTATTGATACCATTATTGCATGCATCTGACACAATTGAACAGACCAAAACAATGCCCTACGTATACCATTGCTTTTTAAAAAAAAAAAAAGATTTGCCAGTGCGATCAGAATTAATTCTTCTATTTCCAAGTCGTTCTGATAATTTATTGCAATATCAAGAGTTATTGGGACGATACAATGCTCAAACCCTCAATGTCAGTGCAAACTTGGCTAATTATTGAAATAACCATCGCTGACTAATTATTGTTGGCTACTTCTCATTACGGCATCTATGTTCATATATACATCTACCTTTCTAAAAAGTGCTTAATTTAAAGTTTCAACGAGTCATTAGCTGTAGTTCTGTTCTATTCAAGTTCTATAATATATTAAATTAAACATTATAACCATATTGTAGTAAAAGAAAAATATTAAAAATATTTCTTTAGAGCAATCACAATGCTTACTTTTTAACTGTGAGAGGATCGCCTTCGCTGTCCTCTTGTGTTTCTACTTCTGGCTCCTCGGTGAAGTCTGCCATCACCTCGTAGAACGTGCTCACCAACCACTCGTGTAACCGGTCGCGAGTGGCTCGGGGGCCCCTCCGTGGGCTGCTGTCACCTGCTCAAACACAGGAGGCAACTGAGTTAGACATAAAGTCGCTGAATGTTTTCATGATATGTTTCACAATATTTGTATTCATTATATTTGTCACAGTGCTCTCGATCTAATGAACGGTTTTCGTTGTATGTACCCTGAATCAGATTTAGATATAGTAATAAGTCGGGTAGTATGTGGTATATCAAATTATTATGTTGTATAAATTATGTTATATAGAATGATATTGATATTATTGTGCCTCAGTACAGAGATACACGTATACAGGGTCTCCACGCTTTTGGTCAGAAGAAATTCCAATTTTTTCAAGGGATTTCCAGGTCCTTTTCAGTGATTTTCCAGGCTCAGGTTTTCCAGGTTTCAGGCTCAAGTTATTTATATCAATCACTGTTCTTTTTAAATATTACTTTGTAAGGCGGGTCAGGGGATGTTCTGAGAATGTTCGAATATTTCAAGGCCATTTAATAGATTCCAACAGGAGTCAAGGCCCGTGTGATGATATCCCATGCCCTTCCACCAAAATGCCCATTTTCAAGACTGTTCAAGGCCTTGAACTAATTTTTCCAAATTCGAGGCTTATTCAGGGCTGGCGGAGACCTTAACATAAGGGCTAAACAGATTTCATTTAAAAAATCATTTACATCCTCATTGTCAAACACATAATAAGGTAAAATGAGTCTACTGTCACTTTTTAAATATTCACTATCAATATCCATTTTATGGCTTTCTAAATATATTCACTATCAATATCCATTTTATGGCTTTCTAAATATTCACTATCAATATCCATTTTATGGCTTTCTAAATATTCACTATCAATATCAATTTTATGGCTTTCTAAATATTGACTATCAATATCGATTTTATGGCTTTCTAAATATTCACTATCAATATCGATTTTATGGCTTTCTAAATATTCACTATCAATATCCATTTTATGGCTTTCTAAATATTCACTATCAATATCGATATTATGGCTTTCTAGATATTCACTATCAATATCGATATTATGGTGTTCTCCCTTTTTCCACTTCTTCCCATTACTCAGGCGGCGTGTGGGCTGGAAGACCTAGGCCTTGCTCAGAAACACATCCCCCTCTTCTCAATCCTCCAATATTGATAAAGAAAGAAATCATTCGTCCATATGAGTTTAACGGTTTACTGGTTTGAAATCATCCATGTTTCTAAAGCGTGAAAAAAGCTGTTTTTGTTCTCAGTAGCAGCGGTGTGTGCGCCTTTTCTTTTAAGAAGCACAAACAAAAAGAAAGAGAGAAAAAAAAAACCCAAACCCCAAAGAAGTACTGGTTCATTGAAAAAAACCTGATGGATTGAATCAGTGACTGGATTGATGGATGAATGGTCGAGATTGAAAAGGAGGTATTGGAGAGCGAAGACACTATCCTAATGTACCACTATTCATAGTCAAAATTCATAGTTAAAATTTGTTTGCCTCTTTCAATAGGACAAAGGAAAATGTCTGTTTTAAAAAAAGAAATAAAAAAATATGGACAATCTAAAATACCCTGAGCAGTGATAAAAAATAGGAATCCCAACTGCATTAATTTCATTATATGAGGACCATAGTTTGTCACCATATACAAAACAAACAAGACAGATGGTTTAAACCAGATGTAAACCAGATGATTCATCTGCTGCTACCTTCGTGTGGTTCAATGAGGCCTTCAGTGGCTTCTTGAGCAACGTCCACCCATTCGGACCCCAGATTATCAGAGCCATCAAAAAGGCCACCACGTCCGTCGCCTTCTACTGGCTCTGTGGCTGTTCGTTGCATCTTTCGCCGTCTGGAAAATGACAAGAAAAAATAAAGAGAAGGGAAATCAATAAGTGAGGAAAAGTTAGCACAGTCAGGGACATCTGCATCTTGAGAGAAGACAGAGCGAGCTGGGTCGGAGGCAAATTACTGTTGTAATAACTGATCATGTGAAGTTCTTTTTGTTAAGGTGTCTTTCCAAAAGGACTCATAATTTCGGATAAATACTGAAGTATGTAATTTTATATAATTTCTATCATAATTTTGACAAGACAATCCCTGGGGGTTACAAACTGTGTTATTGTAACATTTTCAATCAAATATTACCAATGATTATATATGTGCGTTGACGTTCCCTAATGGTCAAATAAAAGTTTTCAAACCAAAGCAGTTGATTGATAGAAACATAGCAAATGTATGATTTGCATTCAATGCACTTGATCATAACATAACAAATACAATTCCAAAAACGAAAAAAACAATAATATTCTCATAACATGTTCACGAGTCACCTCCTTAGCTCTAATAAACCGATTTCCAATATGTCTAGACATATATATTCACTGCTATTTAACCAAGAAAAAAATGTAATAATAACTTCAAGGTTTTCATTTAATTTATTCGCAGAAGCCTTAGCTCGTGTTCCATATAGCTTTAATACACACTCGGATAAGAACCAATCTACCAGTTTCCATGGAAATTTCCACATGACTGCTATCCTATAAGGGAAGGCAATTTATCTGATACTGATGGGTTACACGCCTGCCAAGCTTCACCTGTGAGAGAGACGTCATGTCCCCAAGCGATAGATGATATGAATATTGGTATCTAGCCACCATTGTAACCATTATTTGATGGATATGTTTCTTTTGGTCTTTTCCATCTTGAAATACATGCCACAGTTACTCCGAAAGGAGCATGGGACAACTTTATGTCAAAAGGTCATATCAAAATATGATATACTAATGTATAGGTGAATAATAAAAGAAAACTTTTATGCAGACCGGAAGTGAATTAAGAAATTAAGCCAAAATAATTATGTTTATATGGGATGGAATATAGGATGGTTTAGAACGATAGTTATGGTAGCTCAAATGGTTACTATGGTTATAGAATGGGTAAAAGAATGGAACATCCTTCTTATTAATTATTCTAACGGACCTAAATGGGATTGGATTGGTCTTATTGTAATTCATTTATTCTAGAATTTAAAATAATCACACTACAGGAATCAGGGAGTTATTTAAAATATCATATTCGGTCAACGAAGAATTGAGGATGATGGATCTAACTCACATGTCCTAATTTTATCTATTTTGTACACTTTTCCTAATTTCCAATCAAATCCTAAAACTGTCTTGACTGATTGATCTTACCTCGTTGATGATATTTTTGATCTTTAATAAAAATCAAATGGAATGGAGTTGCACTGAAGGTTTTGCAGAAAATAATCCAGTAAAAGATTGCAGATAATAATCACCATCGTGTAAACATCCAAGCAATGCTAATTGCTCACTAATCAGTAATCTTGGGATCAAAAGAGCTGATGAAAAAATAAATTATTACAAGAAATAACACACCCACCCAATACCGAAGGACATTTTTGCCTGACCCAGGGAGAAGCCCAAGGGACAGTCCATCTGGGGAGATCTGATAAAGGGAAAAGCTTTGAAGCTAATGCCATCTCATTGCATGACCACAAGCCCAGATGTGACAGGTAAAACTTTCCCCGCCAACCTCAAGCAGAAATGCTGGAGTTGGAAGTTGCTCCAGCCAAAGGACATGCAGTGATTTGGATCCATAACTTCTCGGATGAAAGGTTTGCTTTGAAATTATATTTTTGATATTTTTTTTAATTTATTAGAATTCATGTTGCCTATGGAATGTATGGTAAAAAAGGAGCAATATTAAAGGTAATATATCCCTCGCTCCTTACACCCCTCAGACGTTGAGTTATATACAAGCCAGATGCTGGAAACAGACTGAGAGGGGTTGAATACAACGTCTGCATGGGGGCACAATGAGCGAGGGATCTATATCATTTAGTCAACTTAAGAAATGACATTGAAGAAAGATTATGGCATATCGAAAATTTGCAGACATAATATCATCAGGGATGCCAGTCAGGGGTTGAAAAAATAATGGAACTATAAGAGTGTCCTAACCCATATGACGGAAAACTTTGAAAACACTCTTGAAATGGTGTATTTGAGATGAATAAATACAATTATGAATGCTAAATGCTATTACTATTACCAAGTATATCTAACAACATCAGGAATAAAGTGAAGACAGCCTCATTTTGAAAAGTGTCCATACACCAATGACCTATACTCTAGCCACAGTCAGGGAGACCGGCTCTACTTGGGTTACCTCCCAGCTGTGGAGAGGGGTGCGCCGAGGGATTCTCAGTGGGAAACCAGCTGTCTAATCTTCCATTAAAGAATACACATGGAACACAGCTCAGGGAGGACCCTGGCCTTTAATGGAACAAGGCCTGCCGCCTATACCCCACTCCTGACGGGCACAGGGTGACCAAAAGCGTCGGCATATGCTGCCTGTTTCTGACCTTACTTGGGCTGGGTAGATATTCAACAATGCTAAAATACATAAGTATTATGATTTAAAAATGAAAATATGGGATTTAATGGAGAAGAAAACTGGTTAATGTTATGGAGATTATGAATATTTTTGGAAGTATGGATATTATGGAAATTCATTAATTCATGGAAGACTGGCATCCCTGTATCATATGATTCCGACCCCTTCGGAAAAGCTCCGTATCCACTGAACCGATTTTCTCATGGGTGCTGGTGGGCGGAGGGGGGGGGGGGGGGGGGGGCAGCCGGCTGCCTGATGGAAACCCGGCCTGATGATAAGATTCATTTAATCCTCGCGGGAGGCACTCAGCTGGTGGACGTCAGTCAGTTATCTTCATCTTTCATGCATCTCCACTGACCTGACTTTCCTCCAATTGCACCCCCACCCCTTGGAGATAATCCATTCAGTGGACAAAGGGATTAATGGGGATATAAACAACCCCAAGCCCCTTAAATCTCATTTTGATTAACCACTGAAGATGCATCCACCAGCGCAATCTCCAACTCCATCTTTCCATGAGATTAATTCCATCGTGTCAAAGCAATGTGCAAGTTATCGAAAGCATTTCGATCAGTGCTGAAACATAGGATGGAACTTTCAAGACTGAAGAGATAAAACAACTCTCTGCTTCTGGAAGTGTTTATTCTGCGGTTGTTGTAACGTGACATAGATGATGGTTATTTAGTTAAATAAGTGAAATGTGTCCACAGGCAGAATGGAACTACTTTTACAAAGGGAGTTTGCTCATACTAGGATAAAATATGTGAGGAATAAAGAAATCAGAAAGGAAAGATGGCACAGTAGAAAAGATGTTTAATTAACATGTTTGTTTTGTTTTGTAAGGTTTTGTCACAAACGAGAATCCCTCTAAATAAAATGAATTGTATTCAGTGTTTAAACAATAAAATATCCCAGTTCCTTGATCATGTCCCAAGCATTGGGATGGATAGTTTTTAGAAGCCAATGGACCCAATCATAAAAGGATGCCTTTTTGTCTTCAAAATAGAATAAAACTGTATTTTTATGTGGGCTATCAATACCTAACCCATCCAAAAGTCACCAAGATAGAATATTAGAAATGTATACGTATATAATACGTACATTTTGGAGTACACCAGAATCAGACTTTTTTCAACATGGCCCTCTATAATCTTCTTACTTTAATCCTCGATGAAATAGCAAATGTTGGAAAAGCACTACTTATATAGATATATATCAAGAAACTAGAACATATTGCATTAGTAATCCCTCTCCCCACGAATTGCCAATCAATCTAGTATATAGCAAAATACAAAGGTAATGAAAATCTCGAGGAAAGGCCCTGAATCCTTAAAAAAGGAAATACCTATTGGTCTTCATTTTCTGTATTCAATCTTCCATTCTACAGCGCTAAGGGTCAAGGAAAGAAAGAGTTGGGAAATATTTTGTCAATTCAGCTGAGAGTGCAGCTTTAATTGAAAATTCATAAACCCCTAATTTGTACCTAGCAGCTTCCTTGCAATCATAATTTACTCAAATATTCCCTTTTTTTGTTTAAAGCGTTCCCCAAAACATTGATGATCCTTGATAAGATAATTATTTATCTATGTCCACGCTTTTTCTTTTAAACACGTCCCACATGAGAACCCATAAGCTTATCAGACACGAGGGGACATAGATTGATCTGGATGTGCATTTAGTTTATTTTTATATAATGGTTCGTTATGGCATATCAAAACTAAACATTCACAAACTTGACTTAAAATACTGATACATGTAGTTTCTTTTCCTGCTTGAGAATCCTAGTGATCTGACAAACATTACCACATGGTAAGGCTTAGACTATATTACATTGTGTACAGGAAACCAGATTAATGTTCCTGGCTCTTTAAAATATATTGATCTTTATCAACCCTCTTCTCGGTTGTATAAATAGTATTTCGACTATAGACGAGATGTGCCATTCAAATAGATAGGATTTGGAGCTAGATAGAAAATATTAGTTTCACAAAGACTCTAAAACACGAGACAGTCCGTCAGATATGTCCATGGTCGATTGCGCCGTTTTAAAAGTCATGTAACAAGCATGGATATACAGAGTAAAGGATGATCTCAAAGTGCGCTCACCTTAGAGACCAGGACCTGTGGTGTTTAGCATCTTCTAACTGTTGTGCGAGTTGTTGATTACGTAATCGCTCATACTCCAAGTCTTTCATGATCCTATCAACTTCATGTTTCTCCTTGTAATTCAGTAACTCTCCACCTGAAAATACAACAAAAATAAATAAAATTAAATGAAAATAAAATAAAATTTACGTAACTGTGAATTTATACATTGCTTCACGACTCAAGATCTGGAAGAGAAAATTATTTGTTACATACTTAGAACCACATAAGGTTTGCCATACTCGTCATCTATGCTATCTTCCTTTACTTCAGTGAATACACGATTGTTCTTGTTCACACACATGTCTTATGTGAGATTCTGCCATTAGGCGAGACATTCGAATGAGAACTGTCAAACTCTTATGCACAGATTTCTATATTAAGAGCCGACATGACAACAGGTGCAGTCTGATCACGATTAATGCTTAGGAAGATTAGTTTGTTCCAGGAAATCATAGGACTGCAACTGTGGAATATTCACAGATGTAACAGGTCTGGTTCTAACGACGTACGAGTTTGATTGCATGATACATCAACAGCTAGTGAGCTCAAAATTTCAGCTCAAGTTAGGAAGTAACAACAGAAAAATGATAAGATTTATTTTAAAAATAAAATAATATAACTGTTTTCAACGGTCGTACAGGTCAGGTGCCTTATACCACTTCTACCTATTATAGAAAAATGCTAACACTTAATGTACACGTCCGATAATTAAGAGAAAAAATAAAAAATTGAATGTTATGCTATAATATAAATGCTGAATGGGACGACATGTATTCTCTTTAGTTTCTGTGACGGAAGACCTGACAAACTTGCCCGGGTCTCACCGACACGACCCGTCCACCAGAGCTAAACGTTATAAACAAATACAAGACTATTCTATACAGACTGCTACGATGGGGCACTCGTTGGAAGGCCTGAATTATTCAGAATACGAGCTACCAATTTCCATTCAGTGAAATAAAGAATGCAATCAATCGATCATTCAATCAATCAATGTGACATGCATACATAACCATAGTAATGAACCCTGTCATATCAATAAAGTAGCAACAAACAAACGAGAAAATAATTTTGACATTCGGAATAATGTTAATGTTAAATTACCTATTAAAGAAGGAAGAAACTATTTGTAACACTAGTGAGTCAGCATTATCTGAGAATTGCTATTAATGTACGATGCTGAGTGCAGTAAAACCAATGCTTGATACCAAAATAAAATATCTGAAAAATGGGGGAAAGATATCTTATGCTTAATTGGTTCAGGCATATGAGTTCCAGGCAAGTCTTGAGAAACTATTGGTAACAATTTACTAAATGTGGGAAATATTGATTTCTCATTGTAAGGCCCATTAGGGCTGACCCGATTTCCGATGACTACCAGAGTTGGAACGACTCGTAGATGGCTTATTTCTAAAAATAAAACTCTTGACAGATTGGTGAAATGGGACTCAGGTGTAGGAACCAGGGGAAGGGTAGAACGTGAATTCTTGGAGAGATTTCTTGTACATGAGTGGAATGGGTAGGTGAGATTAGTCTATGAAAGAATTGTCAATAAACTCATGATCGTTTCTAATATTGGATCAAAGAATATGGGTGACATTCATTCCCAAACCGTTTATCAAATTAGGTGTCGGCCATTCTCTTTGGTAATTACAAACACTGACTCATATGACTTACTTAAAGTGACTAACGTAGTTAAAATGAGTAGACATCAAATCTCGTGAAACTTTTTCAGTGTAATCATAATATATGATAGGTATAGCAGTATCTGAAGCATTGAGAAACAACATTGTGTTTTTTTTCAATGATTATTGAATATATGTGTAATGAATGGGTCAGAAGCTTCTACTCATTTCAAATCCAAGAGAAAATGGTCTAGCCACCATAAGGTGCTGCCCCCATGCCCCAAGTGGACAGGAAAGGAACTAATTTCCATTTTATTGACCAATCACCACCCTGTATCAGGACCACATCCCAGTATAGATTGAGTGACATGGGGCTCCGACCTGGGCTTACATAACTCCGGACATAACTCCAGTCGCCAACCCAACTGCCACTTTGGATTTTGTCTCCCAGCCTAAATGAATTTACTCACTATTTTCACCAAATATCTCAAATGCTATGGATTACAAAGTTTTGATATCACCAGGGATTAGATGGTGTCAGGCGAATTGCCACCCGGTAAAAAGCCACCTGGTAAAAAGCCACCGGTAAAGTGCCACCCAGTGAAGTGCCATCCGGTAAAAAGCCACCCGGTAAAGAGCCACCCAGGTGCAAAAGCCACCCTGTAAAAACCCACCTAGGTAAAAACCCACCTAGATAAAAACCCACCCATTCCACCCACTTTCTGGTGTGAAAGTTGTCAGCTATCCAGAACCATTTTCATATAAACAATTTATAGGGATGAAAGTACATATATGTATACTCTGATCGTATAGACATATACTTGGTATGTATGGGTTCCTTGGGGTATACCCTTTCTAGGTTTATTTCAAGATTATATAAATCTTAAGGCTAGTATCGCTATTGTAATGTATAATTGACAGGCCTGAAATAATCCATCCTTCGGTGATATGATATTGTACCTGAATGCATTGAATATGTACGCTTATTCTGGTGCCTATTTATGATTCGCCGAAATAATGTCTGAAATGATCTCCTAATTCTTATGATGTCTGAAACAATCTCCTAATACATATATGCTTGTTACTAAAAGTATATTTGAGCCTTTTCCAAAATTTAAATTGTATTAAATACCCTAACATATTTATGTGTCTTTCCCCTAAAGTCTTATGGCAATAGAACAATTATTTGCACCTCATTTTGCAATCGTTGTCAGTAAATTACTGTTTGTTTTATTCATAAATTTTATTCTATTCATAAATGATGTTAACAACCTTGGAGATATCAAACCATATGGTGATGATACTGTCTTGATTAATGTCGAAAAGTCCTATGACAAGTTGATAGAATCCACTAACAGAGATTGTAAAAAGATTATTAACTGGAACAATTTCAACAAACTCAGTATCAACATAAAGAAGACCAAAAGCATGTTCATAGTTAATAGGGCTCAGCTTAATTAAGATACATAATATTGAGACAACAATAGTAATTAGTAATCTTTTCTCTACCATGGGGCTGGTATCTGGAACAACCTACCACCCAATATCAGACAAACTCAGAACCCACTATAGCTTTCAAAAAACTGATTAAAGAAACCTTCCTTTAAACACTTGTACTATTTTACAACAATATGTTATGTTCAACCTCTGAATGTACATCTCACCTCATATCATTCCCCATCCACAACATAATCCCAACACTATTACAACAACAATAACCTAAACAATAACCTCACGTTAACATCACCCTTAATTAATAGTCAAAAGCAACTCAGCGGGAGGACACAAAGATACGCCAGACACAGTGTCTCCAATAAGACAGTAAAACGATAGAAATCCAACTGGCCCGCCCTTTGTCTATGCTCCCATTTGTAGGCACACCCTATGCCGAATCTACCCGTAATATTATTATATATTTTTCCTATCAGTACTTTTGGTGTAAATGCTACATAGCTTGGGATGCAGTCCTTCTATTTAATTTTACATTTTCATCGTCCTCTTCTATAATCTCCTATGATACATTTAGTTGAGAAGTCTAGTACTAACTCATATATAATATATGCAATTTTATATGTTCTGTAACACTTTTGATTTATGGACATTTCTGGTCATATTTCTACATATATATTTGCCAAGGATCGATCTCCATACCCTATCAAACTCTCTATGAATGTCCTTGTGGTATTACCTGATATATTGATTCGGAATATATATCTTAAAACTAGGCTGGGCTTCAGTAGGATTTTATAAAACACAAATAAATGATTTACTTAATAATAAGCATATGAAAATACCTAAATTATTTAAATGTACGCATTGGTGTAGGCAGAGATTTTTTTTATACAATTTTTTACATTCTTGCCATTTCTCAACATGTCTATGGGTGGCTTTTTACCGCAGTGGCTTTTTACCTAGGGTGGCTCTTTACCAGATGGCTCTTTTCCAGGTGGCATTTTCCCGGGTGGCTATTTCCCAGGTGGCTTTTTACCGAGTGGCTTTTTACCAGATGGCTTTGTGGCCGGGTGGCTTTTTACCGGGTGGCAATTTGCCTAGAACCCTGTCTTCCATGCAGTGCATGCCTGAGGGTCCGGAAGAAAAGTAAAAGGAGAGGAAGACAGTGTCGATACTGCTAGTGAATATTTAGAAAGAGACAGAGAACATGATGATATTTTGCAAACATATTTCTATAAATAAATATTTAAATCAAAGCATGGGTGATTTACGAGAAGTCACTGCCTGTACAGAGTGAAAATGGGGTTTAAAATTAGGATTCAATGCGAAAGGAATACTTTAAATCGAACCGCAAGCAATCAATATTTTTTTATATTCATAACATAAAATGAATGTGCACTCCATAACAAAATATCAAATTCATGCCCGCTTTTATTTGAAATCCAGACGTATGTCTTTTAGTATATTTTTAGGTGCAAATAATATAATATCGGCACTGTTGCTCCTCGTTTTTGCTATGTTAACTAGAACTGTTATCGCTATCGTTAACATGAATCATTAAACAATATTAAAATAAGACATAATTATATTATACTCAAAAGCAGTTTAACATTATGGTCATTTGCAGTTAAATTCAATACGGCTGCAGATAACGAAATTTACAAGAGCAACACTTGCCTCTGACGTTATAACGATACAATTACGATTACGACAAGCTACAGTACAAGTAACGATACGATCGAGGATAGCACGAGCAACGTCAATATACCATACCCTGGAGGCAGCTCTGAACACACTTTCTCATCAGGCTGAATTTATTCACAGGATTCCATGTATGATTGCAATCTCGAGGGCCTAATGCAGAGGATCTCTCCACTGATATTGCTTCCTAGATACAAACTATCCAGCCCACTCCCCTCCACAGGTCCATGGCTTATATCAGAAAGCGTGTTCCCAGTGTATGTACACATAGACATTAATTCCCTTCTTAGATATGAACCAGATAGAAAGAGACAAGCCATTGAAGGAGAATCGTGAGAATGAGTCATTATCATAACTCAGAATGGACTGACGAATAATAACTGACATAAAAAGTAATATTTGAAAATCAAGAAATACAGGCTCATTACTCGATTGGAGTCTTCGTGACCAGTTGCATGCAGTTTGTTCATTAGTCCATAAAGGTTAGCCAGAGGGCCTGTAGTTCTGGGAAAGCTCGGAGTAGGATGGAATAGACAGACGTGATAAGATTTATAAAGGATTGGTTCACGATTGCTTTTCGGTATAAAGGTCACTCAGATATTTGCGATTTTCCTAACGTATTTTGTCTCATGGTAGCAGATGCTGAAAATCAGTTGATAGCCAATCTAAAGCATTTGGATAAATTTGACATGGATTGAATTCATTCGATATCCACTCTACCCCTACCCTAGATGATGAAAGTTAGAAGTGGGCTAGTGGTGTTTATAATCAAACTATACTGTTTCAACACTAGGTGATCAGAGATACCTTTAAGAAAACTGGGAGAGACTCATATGAATTGAATACTTTGTTGGAAATCAAAACAAAATTGAAAACGATGACATGTGATGTTGAAACGAAAATTCAAACGAAAGTGGTTTTATTTATTCCTTAAATGACATGCAAAATGATTATGAAAAAGAAAGTGATTTTCTCTTTAAAAAATGAAAAAGAAAATAATTTTCATTGAATGAACACTCTCGTCTTCCGTACTAAACCCCTGATATCAATGACATATTGTTTCAATTATTAACGGTTAAATCATGTGTAATAAAATGCAAATATGACCCCCTCTAAGTTATCTTAAAGGTATTTTGATCACCTAGGGTTGGGACAGAGTATATCAGCATTGGCTTTAGCCAAATAAGGAAACTGTTAATGCACAAAGGGAAACAAGATCCGTTGCTTCAGAGCAAGGCCATGCAAAGATTATCTGGATTAGGATACCATTACAATGTGCCAATGGTAGGACAAGGTTCCCCAACCCCTCCATCTAAATCTACCACTGGGGGATTTGGCTAATAGATGTACACTCAGGTAAAGAGATTTCTAGTCACAAGAAGAGGTATAACCTTCCAATGTTCGATATGTTAAAAGATGCGTAAGATTAATACTTATATAGACTGAATTATACTGTTGTGATTAGATTAATCCATGAAAATATAGCTATGATTCATTTCTCATTGATGAGCAGGGTGGAATATTCTGCCAGATCTTACGTCCAAGTGGCTGCATTTATCAAACATTCACTTGACGAGTTGAATCAGGTTGACATGTCTGTCTAAATAGCTGATCAAGCTAGGTGCATAGGAACTCCCACCTCATATAAATCAGGATTCATTGCACACATTTATATTGATATTTACTTTGGACATAACTATAGCATATTTTAAATCACTATATATATATAATGAGAGTAATCTCAAAATATGATTACATGGGCAAGATGTAAACAAGTCAAATGCTATGTAAGCGGTTAAGATAGAAATTAGTAGTTTTATGTGTTCGAACACAATACCAGAATCAATACACAACAAAAGCATTCTTCATCAAGCACAATTTGGAGTTGCAACCCCTCAACCATCTGTTCAGTAAGTAGTCATGTAAGTACTACTATTTCAACGTTTTACATTAACAAAAATAGTCGTGATAATACAGAAGACTTTACAAGTCAAACATGCCAAAATTGAGAAGTCTACATAATGCGTTTCAGTGTTTGGCTAAAATCATGTAAGCTGATGCCAAGTGTGTTGAGACAAATAATTCTATCTCGACTCAACTTTGCACTCTCTCGTCAACCATCTCAGGCAGAAAATCCCATTTCCCCGCTTCTATCCTAAATGCATTGTTCCAAGTGCACTGGAAGTCTTCTCCGATGTTAAGGAAACTCCAGATCCATCATGATTAGTGAGGATGGATAGCACCAGCGGACATTCTGTTTTATGTCAGCTACCTCAAGCAAGATAGTTGCAAGATATATTTGACTTTTCAAGCAAGATATAATAATGAATTTCAAGCAAGAGATAATAATGCATTTCCTTCCCAAAGATCTTCTATTAGCGAAGAAACCCAGAAATGGTCAAACAAATATGTCCATGAATATAGGGCAGAATATCCCACTGTATGAACAATGATTCAATCTCAAAGGCTGATATTCGGCTGTGCAAGGCTGACATTCTATAGATCTGTTTTTCATCAACTAAACCACCAAGCAAAAAATCATAATAGTAGAGAAGAGGGATATGGCTATATATCGGGGTGGGCCGGAGATTAAATGATGGTAGATGAAGAAGACATAATAAAGATCGATGTTGTTAGTTTTATTGAATTTCTCAAGCTTTGGGGCTCACTTGCCCTTCATCAGAAGTACATGAAAATCATAATGATTTTTCCCAAAGCTCTTCTGAGACAAAAGAAGTTCATCACTTCTTTCTTTTGCTCCTGCCATCCATTATACAATAAGATAATATGAATATGAATATATAGCCAAAAAGAGGAGAAAGTCTAACGATGTTGATAATTTGAATGAACAAAAAAATAATACATGAAGAGACATTTCTAAATGAGCACAATAAGCTACAGTAAGCTATAGGGGTACTGTTGCAAGTGTAGTGATATTCTTCCTAACAACATTTAAACGAGCAACACATTTTAATCCCCAAATCTCTTTCAAGACAAAAAGCAACGAAACGGGTGAACATAGGTACAAGCTATCAATACCGACAGAGACAGCTCGATATCTTTTCGGATATGACTTCTCCCACAGGACAGGGCTACCCTATATCCTTGACTTTCATACGTCACTGCTCCGAATGTTAATGTTGTATCATAAAGTATTTCAGCCCTTAGTACACAGGTATATTAAAAGGGACTGCAGGAAGTTACCCTTATTTAGAACATAGATGCAACAATTTGTTATTTTCTGAGAACTGGGGCAAGTAAAAACTTCACTCGGGGACTTGAACACTTTTAAAATATTTTTAAAAAACTTAGCCCAACGGGACTGAAAACCACATAATCCTACATAGTATAATGATTCTAAAAGTATGAGGTTAATGAGTTAACAACATTCATAATGATATATCATTATCCTGCATTATAAGCGAAGGATTTTCTATATTACCTATTAACTGATTATATCAAGTTGCAAGTGACGAGATGTTTGCTGGCGGAACTGACGTGTCGTCAGAAAATCTCCCTTTTAATGTATTTCTAAATCGACAGATACAATAAATAAATCAACTCAAGCAGAAAAACGCAATTCCCCAAAGCTCTTGTGGAAGGTCCACGATAAAAGGCAAAGACTGGGGGGAAATGAAACGTTGGGGATCAATACAGGGAGACAACACATTGCTATATGATCACACTAAGAGACAGTCTATGCTGCTGCAAGGTCTGGTAGGTAAGTAGTATAGAACATGGCATACACACAACCTTCACCCAGATAACATTAGCTGTGTAGACCATCCTGAAAAAGGCAGTCGGGTGAGGATGCAAGACTGCAGCCCTAATGCGTATAATCGTGATATATTCTCAGGGGAGGCAAAAGAGCATGCATCAGGCAAAGTAAAGGGTATTGTTGACGACGGCTTCATGTCCCCCGACCCTTTATGCCAGAGCACTACTAGTCGAGGGGAGATGAAGTGAGGGTTGGAGGGCACATACATGGTAGGAGTAGGGGAGGGGAGTGTCTGGTCGTTGCTAAGGACTCTAACAGAGGTGAGGGCAAGTTGTGAAGGGAGGGAGAGAAGTCGTGTGGTGATGTATAGACAGCAGGGCAAGCTTTTATTAATATGGGTTTTTTAATCTTCAAATCGATCCCATGCCTGTGGTTGCATATTAATAAGAGAATCGCCGTTAGATGGCGGATAAACAATTCAATCTAAAGGGTGTCTAGTAACTTGCTATCATAATGCTTTCACAATATCTTCCCTAAGCCCTTATAGTGAAATTCCTACGTTCATTTATATTTGATCGATCTATGGGTTGTGTCTTTTAAAGCACTACTATTCCACCCACCGTTAAAGGACCTCAGATGAAGAAAGCCAAGGCTCAAATTGACCCTGACTCAAACTACCAATTACAGATCACCAACACCCTGACGATGAATGACCCTTGGCGATTCATTCCTACGCATTCGTCAACCGTCTATTCAATCTATCAACCTTAGGGCCCTTCTACAATGACCAGAGATATCCTTCTTGTACATGCTCTCCCCTGCTCTCAAGTCCTTCCCTCTACATGCTTGTGGTAGGTGGGGGGTGTGGGGGGTGGAGTCTCTATCCATCTAATATTGGCAGGCGGGCGCGGGAGCAATAGGAGCAATATTGGTAAGCACTGTCGCTAACACCAAAGCTGGGCAATTGTTGTTAGCTGGGTGCAAATGCCTGGTTATGGTCCTGCTCGGGCGAGATGTATTCATTTCCAGGAGCGATATCCCGAATACATCACATTCCAGGTTTGCTCTGCTCTATACGGCTATGCTGAATAGGACTATGGTTATTATGGAGAAAACACTATTTGTTACTTCTTATCAGCACCAGAGAAACTCGTATAGGAGGGGGAGGAGGGGGAGGAGGGGGAGGAGGGGGAGGAGGGGGAGGAGGGGCTGGTTGCTTTACGACCAAGCTCATATTGGTTATATCATAGGCGAGGGATGAAACACGCTAACGGGATGAGATACCCTTCTCTTTTCTATCATTAATCGTGGATCGTTTACATATCATAGACAGCTATACGTATGAACGAACTTTGATAACCAAATCTGCTTGCACTAGGCGGGAGGTGGATGGCAAGGTGGCAAACCGTAGGATATACTATAACGATGTAAGACACAGGTGGTAGAATGGATACCTAATATATAAACTTCTATATTTAACACGAAAAAGGTCAACTACCTTAGTCAAATTATTTCAACAGCAGATAGACCCTCCGCTATCAAAGAAATAAAAGATCAGAGGAAAAATAAAAAGGCCCATTTTATTGTTATTATTATTGATAGATTTATTTTTCAAAATGAAAAATAAACCCCTTACTTTATGAGAGTTTTCTTTTATTTAGAATGATAATTATACACGAACTTTAATATTATATTAAAGAAAACTCGAGCAACGAAAATATGCTGAGAAGCATAAGAACAAAGGTAATATGATAGACAAGTTGTAGATGAAGATGCCATGGATAATTAGTCAGCTAATGGGAACCAATACTAAGCAGATCTGTCCTTTCTTCCTTCCTCCCTCGCACGATATCATTCGGGGTTTGAAGAAGCCCTTTGCATCGGGATCGTGGGAAGTTGATACTCTAGAAGGTTCATTCCACTTAGGATCATAACTAATAATACAGAGAGAAAGAGGAGAAGAAACTAGATGATGAAAGACCTGGAGAAAGTGCGGGGGAGGGAGACATTATTTGATATGGCCCATAGTATCGCCTACGCCAGGCCTTATCCTAACAACAGGCTGTGTGTAGAACATCGTGAGCTACTCGCTCAAGCCCCAAAATGGCAAATTGACGCCTTTATATCCAACGAGCCTTAATTACAACGACCAGCTGATATAAAGGATGGATTGTAAATCTAAGTAATACAAAAGCTCTAGGACATGGTAATAATCCTGATACATGGGAAGAGAAAGATGTGCAAATTCTGGTGTATGGATCGTCGGTCTTCACCCAAACAAGTGGTCATGTATTCATGTTTCATATTGAGGAGGAAATGAGGGACATTCAGAGACGAAATGGTCGACAGAACTTGTATCAAACAATAGTGATAATAAATAAAGCAAAGCTAAGGTGGAAACATTTTAAATGTGTAATATTGTCATGGACACATATCTAAATAACATTTCCGAAGTTGAAAAAAAATCTGTAATATGTACTATAAATATTTAATCGTGGATAACGAACATTTTTTGGGCCCAATATCTCCTTTGGAGTACTGAGTCATTTACCTATAAGAGCAGTTCCCTCGAACAAGATCGTGGCCCTAGATACTAGCTGGTGCAGGTCATTATATAGGATAAACATTCAGACTGTCCCATTGCCAAGAGGTAACGGTCGGTAAAGCATGGCCGGGGTTATGATGACAGTCTATTAGACTAATGATGAACTATGACTAGCCAGCTTACTCGGCCTTTCCTAAGGTCAGGGCATTTATTAGAAAGAGCCTGTGTACGTTTGACGAGGGATTATGGAACGATCCCAGGTTTCTCTCTTCGATCGTCGGCTCAGCACCTTAGGCTTTCAAGAACGACTTTTAGTAACACCAAAGGACTCTAGACAGATAGAACGGCCCCTAAACTTGCACACCCTGTTTTGTCCCCAAACTGTCAGGATAAAAATGTGTCATAGTAAATATCCAACATTTTTCTTTTTCAAATATCGTTTTCCTATTCTAAGATATTCCAACACATGACTTATGGATATCCTAATATCCGAAGAGAGACTTTCTTTTCTTTCTCTCAGAGATAAACACATAGCCATCTTTCTTATGCCAGAGTCAGTTGCTCATTTTCATATACTACTATGTGGTGTCTGAATAGTAGCTAGTAGACTAGCACTGAGTCCCTTAGGCTATTTTCACAGACCAGAAATCCGACCAAAGTAAAGTTGGTTATTATATATGATACATTTCATTGTATACATTCATAATTGTTTTGTAGGAAATGCCCAAGAAATAGTGGTTGTGTGTGGATAAATTGCATTTAAAAAAAGAGGAAAAGTCTGTAATATTATATATATCATACAGATGACGACTCTGGGACACAACACACCCAACTGGGTCTGTTCACACGAAACTCGTAGCTGATTTGCCCCGGCTGATTTGTCAGCCAACATCGGTCAGCAAACCATTGTGTGAGTGTTCACACCAAGCCGGTTAGTTGATTTGCCATTGCCGACAAGCTGAGTTGAACAATCAGCTTCCAAGGTGTGAACACTCAAACGGAATATCACCACAGCTCGTGTGTCATCGGCTAGCACCACACACTGATCCAATACAACTAATCATCAAGATGTAATAATATGCTCAATAAGAAAGGCACATCTTAGAGAACACAATATCCAGCGGAGGATAGGCACTTCTATATATATAGAGAGAGGCAACAATTTATAACCATATAGAGGACTTCTTTTTATAAATTATAATGAACGCAAGTACATGATGATTGTATATTATATAATATGGCATCTAAAAAAACTTTCTCACGTAAAACTCGCTCTTAGCCAGAGTGCTTTTGGTATAAGATTATCTGAATATATATTACTAACAAATTTATGTACATTGAATGGATGCTATGTTGACGGGATGAAAAGGGAAAGTAAACAGAAGCAGAAAGAAGCAGGATACTACATTCATGTACAGGTGCCCCTTTAATTACTTATGGAACCGAGTTTGGAGCGGGCGGGAAATGTAGAACTCAATTTCCGGCCTTCGGCTTCGTGTTTTATCACTCTGCCGGAAAACGAGTTATAAATTTCCCTTACCCACGTAGAACGAGTATGATAAGTTTATTAGTATAATTATGTTATGTGTTACAGGGAAATGAGTCACAAGTCGCAAAAAAAGATTTTGAGATACCACCGATTCCAATGTAATGTACTAATTACACTTAATAAGTATTTTCATTATTAGATGTTATATTTTTATTTTTGAAAAGTTTGCAATATTTCTGGGTGGGCATTTCTCGTAAAGTAGCTAAATATACTCTATAGGATGACCTTAGAAATGCAAAAATATATTTGATACACAGTCTTGATATTTGGTACATGCATTCATACTCACTTCACTGGTACATACCCCAAAAGTGATAACATTCCCCAAAGAGATCGTGTGAATAATGCACATTGGGAAATATCAATTTTGCGACTTGTGACTCATTTTCCAGGAACACATCACATATGTGCCCTTTTCTTCCTTTAAACATGACGTCATAAAACAAGTCCCGTCGATAAAGCACTAGTTCTACATCAGTTCACATATATGGAACTCCCGGTTATAGAAGGCGCATACTAATTCTACATTGAGAACTATGAAGACACAGGTCCAATCATATGGTATGTTTAAGGGCCATGGGAACCATTCGAAACATGAGAGACAAGAGAGGGAGACATTAAAGTGAAATATTAATCACCATGATCTACACAGTTTAAATAAGGAGTGGAAAGATTAATCTCTGACAGCCCCAATAAAGGAAATGAGGAAATTCAATCAAAAGGATTTGGCGGTAGGGACCACACAGCAGAAGGGAAGGTCAGTCACCGGAGTGAAGGAGCTTAACATTTATGGACAACCAAACACTGCTGGGTTTGCAGCCGCAAGGGAGCCGATGTGATAGCAGTAAAGAAAGATTAAGTTGTAGCAGGGGAGAGAGGAAGGGAGACCACATTTGGGGAAGGTAGCGGGAGGGAGGGAGGGAGGGAGAGAGAGAGGAGAGAGGAAGGTGAGCAATGGAGAGAGAGGGAGGAGGAGAAAGAGATGGGGGGAGTCGGAGCGAGGAGAGAAAGAGAAAGAGAGGAAGACGGAGAAAGAGAGAGGTGGGTCAGAAGAGAGAGAGAGAGAGAGAGAGAGAGAGAGAGAGAGAGAGAGAGAGAGAGAGAAGCATAACCATACTAATATTAAGTTATATTGATTACAAAGAATTAGACATTGTGCAATATAATTCAGAATCATGATAATTATCATGTTTCGTTCCTCTTGTCTCATCGTCACATATTATATCGACTCAACAAATCATCATCTATATACGATCATCAATACTATGTATATTCTAGATTGACTGGTTGTTAAAAATCAATTCATCTAATAACACGGCTGTCTCATTTCAGTACCTACTGGCCAGATATATACATGCATTTAAAATATTCAAGAGTCTATTAACTTGCATACCAATAACCTGAAAAAAGAAGCAAGCCTAGTGACAATGTTGTTGGTAATATAATCAATAATTTTTAAAAAAAACTCGGAAGGGCAGCCTCTCCATTGGGCATGGAAAGGAGTGGTGTCATATTGATCGCAGCTCGTTGGAATGGGTATATTTACATGCTGCAAGGCTGCCGACAACGAACATACATTTCCAGTAGCTCGAATTGTTGGAGGGATCACAATGGGGGGAGGGGGGTCTGCAATATGCCTATAATAGAAGATGAAGGATCCCTTCATTTCCAACATCATTTTGCTCAATTCTTTTGAGATGAGTATATATATATATCTCCTTGAACCCTATGGACCAGCATTTTAAAGTTTGTCCAGAGCTCTGGTATGTTTTCACAAGTTTTGTGGTAAAAGGTCAGGTTCTGTGGTAAAAGGTCAGTTCATATCAGAACCAGAGACATAGGGAGAATATATAATGAGTATTGGCTATTCATTGGACAATTCCTCCTAGGGGTACCCACTTAGTAAATTCCCCGAAATTCTATTATGTTATTTCGAACCCGGAAAAAATAATTATTTAATCAATTACAATGACAAAAACCAAGCCCTGTTTGTAATGGATTGAATCGTTCTTTAATTATGGGATCTTACATAGAAGGGATTGCAAAGAATGTTAAACAGCAGTTAATCACACCTAATCCACCATCCCTGCACACCTTTGAGTCTAGTTTTATAGAGGTAGGTGTAAGGAAATAGTCCTGCTTGTCCAGGCTACAGAATGTAATCAATTTTCTTTTCGAACCTGGGAAGCATATATTATATGTAATTGTACAAACAAAGCCTTCCAATTAAGACGGTTTGCAAAGGGATCAGTCCATCGGGATGGGTAAAAGAATAGCCTGCCTTACACAATATCGATAGCTTCACCGTAGAAAAAAGTAGATACTTCCCGGATAAGGGCATTGGTTAGGCCAAGCATGATAAATCACACCAAGTCTGTTTCCGGTGTCAGGCCAAGGGAAATAGATAGTGTAACACATACATATATGCTCCGCGAATAGGCTGGTGTTTTATAAGTCATCCCTGCCCATTCAATTCACCTGGGCAGACATTTGTCATATAATGTAAGAAGAATCTGTATAGGCTAATATACGGGAAGAGGGGTTTCTTTGTCTCACATGTCCTTGGAATCTATTATGTTAATAGCCGTTTTTCTAATCTGTACTGTTCCGTCCACCCTCTCCCGAGGACGTCGTATGTGGTTTGTGAAGGTATCTGGCGGTAAAAGTGTGATTTTGAAGCCGTTTTTAGTTATTTTTGTTCTGTTCTATACAACTATTTTTAGCCAGGGAAAGTTGGGGAAGCCTGTCGGGAGAGCCTTTTGTATGGATAAAGGAATGATCACATGACTGCCTCTTGAAAGTAAACCTAATGACGTCATGCATTTGATAGCTCATAGGGGAGAGAATTGGGGAAGGTAGGGAGAAGAAGAGAGTTGGGAGAGGGAGCAGGGCTCGAAAAAACGTCTAGTTCTTTCCCGGGGCAACTAAAAACTGTTTCTGGGCAAGTAAAATTTAATGTTAGTTGCCCGATTGGGCAAGTGAAAATCTCTACGAAAAGGAGGGAGGGACAGGGGGAGGTGCAGGGAGAGAGGGGGACAGTCCGAAGGACAGGTACTTTGCTAGTATATGTATATATGCTTTAATTATCGAAAACGTCAAGAAAAAGTGATGAAGACCTCCAATGAAAAAGTTAACTTTCACTTTTCTCCCATTGCCAATTCAAGGATTCCCCTCGTTCTTCGTATAGAATAAGATACCAAAACATACACTGCCAAATTAAACTGAACGAAGTCAGTCATCATAAGAAGTTATACATAGGATAGTATGATAATTGACATTATCAGTGCATGGGGTAATTATGTAAGTATGTAATAAAGGCTTAAAGCACTAACATCCAAGAGGATGAGAATGAAAAGGAGGCAGCAGGCACCTCTGCTAGACAGGTGGGTATCTATGGCACATCTCTCTGACAGCGAGATGGCTCGTGGATCTATGTACGTATGGAAGGAAACACCGGGTAATTAAAAGGGATTCCCTTCTCATCAGAGGCCCTATGAAGACTGGCGTGGAGTAAGAAGCCTTAGCCAATATATAAGTTCAGGGTGTCAGAAACTAAATTTAAAACAAAAACCGAGGTTCAGTATACAGTAAAACATAACCGAAAAGATTTGTAAAATACCAACTATAGTACTAAGATAATATTTCAAACATTTTTCAGCAGAATTTAGCCAAACTTCCTAAATATGAGGAAGTGCCGACTGTGTAACTTCTGACGATCTGGCCCATAGAACTTGCTGGATTAATGCCTTGGTTCTTCGTCGAGGTAACTAATGACAATTTTTGCTTCATACCTGGCCATGAGCAGTTATACGTGAAGGTAAATACATTTACAAGTCATGTGTACGCTTCAAAATTCCAACATCTCAAGACCACACATTTTTATGTCAACAAATACATTAATACATCGCCAGCATCTATATCATTGTGTGTGATGATACCCGTACCGTCATGATGGCTTAGCCATAGAACTAGTTCTATGTTTACATCAACGTTACCTTTTTTAATATGAATTCACAGCTTTGAAGCCACAGAACCATCCATCTTACAAGCAATCATGAGGCTGAAAATAACTCATGAGTGCCATGTAGAGAGAAAAAGAATTCTCTTGATTGCAGTGTTTCCTCGTCTTTTCTAACTATGAGCAGCGTGTTCTCATGGAAGCCTCACAGAGGAATAAAAAAGGTAATCAAGCTTATAGCTGAGCCTACCTGCATCCTAGGTCAAAGTTTAACCTAGTTTGGCTCGATTTGGGACCATGTTTCCAAGGCCACCTGAAGCACTAAATCAATGATGAGTCCTTCACAGAGAGAGAAAGCCCTCAAGTTGTGTGGTGGCAGCCTTCGATGCAGAATCAAATTAAACCAACAGAAATACTTGAAAAGGATGAACCGTAGAATTATGTATGGCAGCAAGGAGGACAACACAGTGGCACATGGCCTAGATATTGATTTCAAACAATCTGCAGCTGTAAATATATTCACACATAAAATGGAGGTCAAAGCTGGATTCCATTCAATAGGTTTCAAGCTGCCGACTGTTTACCTATCGGTTTAATGTCAATATGATAATAATTGTTCTATCAATAGCCAACATTTGGACTACTTTTACAAAAGAAGATTGTGCCATGTTGCAGCAAGTTGCTATTTTTAAACATCGAGTGTGATTCAACTGTTGTAGTACAATGTATAGAAAGGGAAATAACTTATCCTACATTTAGCGTAATAGATATAATATTTCATAGCCTGGCTATAAAGTCTCTTTTGATGAAATAAGTCCAATCGACACGATTAGTCACTCCTATCCCTTACATAAGATTCTGAGGTTAATGGACATGATAATATCCATGTAATCCCAAACCTATTGCACCAGATCTCCGGGAAACATCCTGCAATACTGTCAATACAATAAGCAATATTGGTTACTTAAGAGGAGAAAGGACAGGAAACACTAGAGGTGAGTGTGTATTGGTAGCATGCAGGTAGACTGGAGGGTGCCTCATGAATGCTTACATGTATCCATGGCAACAAATCAGGATTGGCTGGTATCAGCTGGGGACAGTCACTCTCTTTTCACACACAAACACTTGGGGCATCTTCTATGATTTTCTAATTCAGTTATACATATCATCTTTTCCTCATAGACATCTCATACATGGCCTGTTTGAATAGGCAAGCGTGATCTTATTCATATAAGATCTAATATAATACGTAAAGAAAGCTATTCAAATAAAAGTGTTATACAAAGAGAGATTTATAATGCAAAATCAAATATTCTACGGGGAGGTTAATCATTTGCATGCATCGGCTGAAAATATTGTTCCAAGATTTTGTCAGTTTACGATCATGGAAGAAGAGATGGCAAACACAAAGGGTTCCATATATCAATGTTTCGATCCCTTTTCCTCAACAACATATACTACTAGGAAAGGAAGCTTCATGATATCTTCGTATACAATGCTTATCACCAAGAGACAGCCGCCAAGACTTCTCAAAGCTCCAAGGCTTTTTCACAAATAGGAAATTGGTTTTTGAAATACTGGGTCGAACCTAACCAGATACTTTTGAGAAAGTAGCGAGAGATATTTCGCAAAGGGAGGAAATAAAACACAAGGGGAATAATGAATGGGGGATCAACATGGGCCAAACATACTTGACTAGTAGTGGCTAGTAGAGAAATAACATAGTGAGTCATACATGACTCAGCTAGAGAGAATTAAGCAGGGAGATGTACATGTCAAGGAACTCGTTAAGTAGGGATAAACCCAGAATTTCCTGGTCTCCTTCCTCTTATGGAACCAGGTCCACTCAAGCATTATATTCACGGCTCACTATATGAGCAACCAGCGTCTGCTGGAATAATTCTCTCTCCACAAGATGATATGATAAGACAATGATAACAGGGCAGGACATGTCACACCTTCCAGTTTGATGCGTTGACAAAGATGTAAGACCTAATCAGTTGAAGACGCATTGAAATGATGAACCATGTGACTAAAATCAAATACCACCGGCACACTATACTGTCCTTCCATACACTTACTATCACTCCCGACTTAGTGTAACATAATGGGGAGATTAAATGTATGTGGTCGCATCTGTAGCCATTTTAAAGTGATATTTTACCTCAGTAAATGATTGAGCTGTTGCTGTGACTATAAAGTTATAACCGACTGTCAAATATATATCAGACCGCTTGACGACTTTCGTCCCATCTAGCTAGAAAACAATTTACCTTAAGAATCAATGTAATATTAGTGTAATATTTGTAGTACTATAACTTCAAGCAACTTCAAGTTAGAATTCCGTAGGAATGATTCATAAATCCGTCATATCTACAACAAAACATATATTCTTTTTAAAGTCGTGTTCGATTCATAGCTTTTGAACACTAATTCAAATAGAAACAATTTGATGGAATTGTGAACGAAGATAAATCTCGTTATACGTTCCGAGGGAATTCTAGTTTCATGCTGCCAGGTAAAATAGGAATTCCAAATAGAAATACCTTTAAAGTGCCAAGAAAAATTGCAGGATACCAATAAAACAGAACTGGGAATAGAGCAATTCAGGAATAACAAACCATAACCAGGTGGAAGAAGGAACCTTTTCATCCATAATAACAAGGAAGTTGGTGAATTAAAGAATATTTTCATATCCAAGGAAATCTTTCCATATGTAGGAAAAAGGGAATGAGTCATGAAATCTTGGTCCAACCTAGACACAGTGAGTCTGGTGTGATGGATGCATGATTGTTGGAATACAAAATAACAAAACTGGTTTTGTGGGAAACAAGAATCAAGGGTGAATCAATCATTACATGAACTACCTTCGTCCTCCTCCGCCAGCCCTTCCTCGCCTGTAAGAGTTAACATGGTAGAGTTTTATTTATAAATTCTGTATGGAGTGAAGTAGACAGTTTTCTCCTTAATTTGAATACCAGTGATAATTCGATCTTAATTCTATTATGTAATATAGAAAGAAAAGAAGAAACAGAGTCCTATTTCTGTGATAATAACTCTCAAATTGAAAGACAGATCATGATTTGTAATTCATGTGGTTTAGTTAGTATATTCGCTAATTTTCTTTTTAATTCATATCGAATTATTCATTACTTTACATTATGTATACGGGGAGGATGGTATGGTAATATGAAAAATTATATCATTACATGAAAAGGGATGGAACATCAAATCATATACTATATGTATTTACACACGACTGCACAAATACAGTCCAGAATTTCAGGTGCATTGTGCCATATTCTCAGAAGGATGTAAACGGTGAAGATATATATATTATATGTAAGCTATGTCCGCCATATTGTTTACATGGAAGAGACGTTAAGCTAGTCTCAGCATGAAGGAACATAGCTATATCCTTCTTCCCAGGAAAAAGATCTACAGATAAACACCTACACACGAAACTAGATATATGCTGATAGAAGTACGATGCTTTGGGCCGGCAAACCCTTTCAGATAATCCCTGAGATACACTTCAGAGAGCTGGCCCTGGGGGAAGAGAAGCAATAAGGTATCTCACCTCCAAGACTATCATGACAAAAATATGTGTTCCTGAGCAGATTGAGAGAATTTACTTCCATAAGAATACATTACTCTGGGCTCATATGAAATATTGTGGCAATAAATGTGTTCCCCGCAATTATTGTATTTCACTTAAATGTTCTAACACACTTTTCCAAATGATTTATAAGAGGGAAACGACAACATTAGTTATACGTGTGTAAAATGGAAAACTAAATTTAATTTTAATTCTGTAAATGTACCCCCATCAACTATCAGTCAAGAGAGGGAATTCGAGTCTCAATAACTAGAGAGTACTCGGTACTAGTAAATGAATATTTATCAAATACATATTCAATTACAAGAACTTCGTTCCATTCACCACTTATTATCTGCGCTGACTTTCTGGACAGACTGTAAAAACTACTCGGTAGAAGTCATCGTCCTATTCTGTAAATATTTCGTGAGAATAAAAATTGAATATATATAATAGAGAGAGTGAGAGAGATGATATATAAAGTGAAGAACAAGTGCTAGTCCCCCCCCCCCCCCCCCCAAAAAAAAAAAAAAAAAAAGGTCCAATATCTTTGTTTTTGCACCTCTAAAGCTGGGCCCACACATTCAAGAACTCGCAATTCGTATAAAGTGGGGACTCACGAAAAGTCCAATATTTTGCCTACAAATTGTCGTAAGAACCCATGATGTGTCATATGAATTGGAGGTTTCTTCATAAAAAAGCTCACAAGTTACCGAGTGTGCTTCTTAAGAATGATTTTGAATTCATACGAATTGTCTTAAGGCCATTTCGGCTCTGAGTTCTTGAATGTGTGGGCCCGGCTTAATACAGCATGGGCATTTCACAAAAATACTTAGAAAGACAATAGTTTAATAAGCAGTAGGGGCATAAGTATCTAATTTCCAAAGTTTTTCCCGCTTTTTTTAAAGACCAGCTTCTTTAAAGATAGTAAAATGTATTGCGGTAATGACTTCATGTCAAGGACAATGGGAAATTCAAACTTGCGGATTGCGGCGCTATCCATCTTAATTCCCATGCCGAGTGCCAAGTATTCCGCCGAGTGGAGAATCTGCACCGAGAACTAATATTGCACCAATAAATCATTTGGGTACAGATCTCTCTTTGTGACATCTGCTTATCCTTGTTGAGTGGAGGTGTTTAATTAAGCTAGGAAGGAGAACACTCCATTTAATCATTAATGGTATTAACAATAATGTCTTCATCGACCACTTAAGAGTATATTTATCGGGCAAATAATGATTAAGAGGCACAATCATGTTTGGTGTATTTAAAGGGTCTGTTCACTCTAGCTTGTACTGACCATAGAGGTCATCATGAAATTCAAAACCAAGTTCAGATTTGAGAAGATCTACATCTAGTGCCGATAATAAAGTCATCAGTTGTTGTAAATAAACATGAAAATGATTGGTATTTCTATGATAACGAGAGTCCGATATTCTAATTGTAATCATAATCGTTCTCAAAGGCAGGCTGGCTGGTAGTTATTTCTTCTAAATTAATGTGATTACACATTATACGATATTTCTTTGAGAAACACTTGGTTCTACAAACCTTTAACGATACGACGAACAATGGTACAAGCAACGATATGAGAATGGTTATGACCAGCAAAACCCTGACGCAGGTATTGTAACATTTGGAGGTTTTAGAAGAGTTTGAATTTTATGATGATTGATTAGCGCTGACAGGAAACTTTCCACTGTCTATACATTCCATCAATCTCCCAAACTCCATAATTCTGATAATCACATTCATACATATATCACAATGGTATAGGCTTGTTACATACAGTCACTCCTCTCGATCATGCCATAAATACAGTTTATCCCCTTTTTATGAATATTGGATATCGTCCTTTAGGCGGAGCCCTTCGCTGCTGGAGAGGGCAGGACACTGTTAACCTTTAGTGTTCACATTAACTGTCTGACAGAGGAGGAGGTGGAAATAACAAACGCCACAATGTGTTGACACCTTCATTATACATGCATACCCTCTGCCAGCCGTGGTACTAGCTAGTATAGCCCAGTAGTAGGCGACATAATAGAGAGATCATGTATGGCAAGAAGGTTGGCACTTCGGCTGATTTAAATGTATGTACTTCAGATCCCTTTAAAATCTGCAATATTTCTAAGTTACATTTTGGGGCGCTCTCAGCTTCTTTCGTTCTTTTTTTGCCAACTATTGGCTATCAATTATTAAAATCGTATTTGTTGCAGGGAGTATATCAGAGGGATAGTCTAGGACAAGAAAGTTGCTATATGATCATTTAAATTATGTAATTCGAGGGATTTGGATCATTCATTTTGTTAAAATTATTAATATTTTTCATCCATGTAGGGGTGCTCCCAAATTCTTTAGTTTTTCTTTCTCTGAGTACCAATAACTGTTGCAATTGTAAACATTTTATCATACGGTTCATAATAGAGAGATAATCTAGAGCAATCAAGAAGGCTACTACTACTAATGATATGATTGTATTTGTGATGGTTCTTCACACAATCAGCAATATTTACAGCAATATTAAAGTCCTTGCTTTAATTTGAATTAAGTATACCCCGTCGTTACAGGGAATACAATAGGAATATTCAACTGAAGGATACGAAAGTTGCTACTTCTGATTCATTTCATTTCAAAAATTCTTTATTTGCATAGGTGGTACAATACAGGAGGTAGTTACGCCAATCATGATACATTCATATCATTTCCTCCGGCGAATGCCTTATGATTATTTAAATATATGACCTTGGATTTGGGTGATTCAATTCAGACACTTTTCACAATCAGAAATATTTCTGATTCAAGTTTTGGGGACCCCTCAGCTTCTTTATAAATATTTCTTATTTGTGTGAGCACCAATAACTATACCAATCGCAAACATCTAATCATAAGAGAGATAATCTTGAGTAGGTTGATACTTCGGGTAATTTGAATTAACTACATTCGATCATCTCAAAATCGAAACGCTAGGTCTATCAAGAAGCTAACACATTATAATAACAATTATATTCCCAAATTTTGACAGTGCCATCGCAAAATACAAAGACCAATGAAAACTTCGAGAAAACACCGTGAATATATGGGGAAAAAACAATTTGTCTCTGTTTCTGAATTCAAATTTTCCGTTTTAAGGACCGAAAAAAGAAAGAAAGAAGAAAGAAAGCATCTTTGAAGCTCAGCAATAAGAATCGGGTCGTCTGAAACAGATGGGTCTACAGGCTACTCAACCACATGGATGCCCTCTTCAGCATGGTATGATTTTATCTAATGGCATGATGATATCTCTGACAGAGGCATTGGCTGGATGCTATGATGCAGGTCCACGAAAACCTTATATTCCCAATATATCTACATACTTTGTGAATATATTTCTTTGTCGTATCTTAATTATTTTGTCGGGAATGTCCCATAACTCTTACAATCTCTTGCTTTCTTAGATTAAAAATTAAGAAGGAAAATAAGAGTTTGGCAATGGCAACTGTTCATAGGAAGGCCGCCAGTGACCATTGTGTAATAGAAATACCTGACCCTTGTCTAGGCTGATGAATTGCATCATCTATAGAATAGTTGGATAACCTATACTAACAGTCATCGACGTCAGGAACTAATACTTATATAAGAAGTTACCTGCAATGTTGGGCCATGGTATTAACTTTAGATTGTACTATGACGTCAGTGCTTGTTGGGTAAGAAATACCTGACATATTCCTTGTGTGGGTTGAGTAATGGAATATACCATACTTTGATAACATAAGAAATGGCAATATCATTTAACCATACTTGTATGAGCCAAGCATTATAATGCACATTAAAGGAATCATGGGACTGGCATGTTCCAACAATGAGAGACGAATACATTTATATATACAAATCTCATCTTCCTTTCTCCCATCCAAGTTCAATGGACATGTAATTAGTATAATCTATACTATCTCTATGTATTCTTTCCTTGGTACAATTCAGGTCAGGCGCTAATAACTTGGCAGACCAAGAACTTAGCTTTTGTAGGCTTCCTTGTCTGTTTTTTATGACTCACAGGCAAGCGTCCTAAGGCCATATATTCAGCCACCACATCACATAAAGTGCAAGACTTTAGCTTCCCTATTCTAGGCTCCTTCTCTATGGGCGAGATGCACTCATAAGGAAAACCGACTGCTCCTACGCGATGGTCCAATTTTGGTATATTGTCTAAGAATACGCTTTGCCTTCTCTAGATGGCGGAGATCCACAGTGGCATGAAAGCTACCATATGGTACCGTGAGTATACTGTTGCGAGTAGTTTTGTGACAGTGAGGAAACCTTTCACAATACACTGAATTTTCTCGTTCTACTGTAGCAAGGAACCATTTTTTTAACTCACAATGAATATGCATTTCATATAAGTGCATAAAAGTGAGGGGAAAATAATATACTGAGAACGAATTGTGGTCTTACGTGTACGGTTGCATTAAAGGATTTTTCTCCTGTTTAGCGGAACTCCACTATAGGTAAAAAAAACGGCGCCAACAAGCAAAATTCGTCGCCGACATTTCTAAAAATTCGGAAAATTCGACATGACTAAAAATTCTAGTGGATGAGGGGGTAAAATAGGTTGTTGGCAACACATTTTTTTGTTGCCAACAATTGCAAAATATCTAACTTGATTAGATATTTCGTCGCAAAAAATTCGTCGCAGCCGTTTTTGCCTGTTGGCGCCGTTTTTTACCTATAGTGGAGTTCCGCTGATCTCACATGTCATTAGAACTTTACGTTAATACAAGATAAATAAGTTTTCAGTACATTATATAGTTGGTGTTGTTGATGATTGATAACAAGAAATAATTTTTAAAAAAGATCCCACCCCTACCTAGTTTTCAGCTGTATAAATCGGAAACACACCTATTTTGTTTTGCCTAATCATAATTAAGTGACAATACCCGCCTCCTTTTTTCTACCTTTAAAAACGCTGTAATCTGCGAGGCCAAAGGGATATACCAAATCCTATTTGAATTGAAGGACGGTGAGGCAGTTTTTACAAACAGAATTCCCCTTTTGCAGGGACTCCACTATGGGAAAAACGGCAAAAAACGGCTGCGACGAAATATCTAATCAAGTTAGATATTTTGCAATTGTTGGCAACAAATAAAGGTGTTGCCGACAACCTATTTTACCCCTCTTCCACTAGTGATTTTTGGGCGCTGAATTTTTAGGCATGTCGGCGACACGTTTTGCCTGTCGGCGCTGTTTCTTTTCTATAGTGGAGTCGCCCTATTACAAGCCAATATGTACGAGGCAGGTAAAAGTCTCATTTTCTTCACTTGGCAGGATGATAATCATATATGTATCCTTTGGACTACAAGTGTATAATTTAGTTAGCTTGATCGAAAGACTTTCGGCTGATATCGTACGCCTTCTTCAGACTAGTCACATGACTTGAGGGCTAACGATGTCAGCCGAAGATCCAGGAGAGTGTGTGCCCGCTAGATTTGATTTTTTGGCTCTATTTGCTTCTGTATTATTTTGTTTTAAATATATGGAATATAATCCCCCTCCCCCCACACCCACGCCCTGCTGTTATAAAAGCTGGGTACAGCTGCTCCTCGGTGCAGCAGTACCCAGCCCTAGTGGAGGGGGTGCACCCTGGTGTGAGTGGGACGAACTAAGGGGCAAGCAGGACGGCAAGGATGGCGGAATCTCGATGCCGAGTGGAATATTAGCTCCTGTATTTACAGACACTGTTTATCGAGTGAGAACAATTTGAGTAATCCGCCTGAACTAAAGTGTACAGAAATGATATCTAGGACGATTTGAATAAGTGAAAATGTTTGTCACCGGGAAAAATAAGGAGAACGAGCCAATAAGTATAGGAGTCAGTAGACGCTAAGCGTACAATTATTATGGGGGTTGCAACGGGTATTGAGATCGATAAGAAGTCTTTGACTTTTTCCCTGGGAAAAAGCGGAAGGGTTGCCGTTCGTTAAGGTAACTAAATACGCTTGTAGTGTAAAGACTACTTATGAGGCACTTGCAACGTTATAGTCACGATCCCTGACAAACGGAAAAGTAACGCCTAGAAAGTTCCAATTGAGAAATTACTACCAGAAATATTGCTTTCTCTGTTATTGACCCTGCTCATTGTCACCCACGGTAGTTGCTAGCAGCGCATCGCAACACGATGTCATTAAATGCTCGAGGGCCATATGCCCGCCCCCCCCCCCCCCACTTGAGGTAGATATGGACCGCACCCGCGTTCCCGATTTCTCCGGAAAAGGGGTACTTTTGGGGCAACTGTCTCCGGCCTGAGAATCTTAAAAAAAGGGGTGTATTTTACTGGTTCACCCTGAGAAAAATAGAAAAAGGGGGTGTACTGGCGGGCCCGGAGAAAAACAGAAAAAGGGGTGTATGGTGGGCCGGAGAAAAACAGAAAAAGGGGTGTAAAGAAGCCAGTAATGGCCAGTTACTTTGGATAAGGGGTAGAAAAACGGGGGAAATGCCATCCAAATCCTTGAAAAGGGGGGTCTAAAATCGATGGTATTTCCGGAGATAAGGGGGTGTTTTTGAAATTAGGGAATGAGCGTTGGTGTCACCCTAATATACTGAGTGGGGGGGGGGGGGCCGGGGCCATATGGAACATTCACCAACAGCTCGCTATTCAAAACATGCAGAGACTTCCCGCGAGCGAATTGCATATCTGCTCAGTGCTTAGACAAATAATTTCAAAGCAAATAACCCCCACATAGATGGGAATGAAAACGAGTATACAGATAAAAAAAAATGTTCATTCAATTCTTTTGGGTTTGGAATAAGGTCAATATAACAATCTATGTGTCAACAATCAAGCTAAAGATAGTGTTGATGATAATTTTGCATGAGTTAATTTTCCTTGAGGCGCTTTTCTAGAAAGGAATTTCATCAATGTTATACATCATTCCTACAATTAATTGGAAAATACCGAAGACTACTAATGAGAAAATAAATCATGCCTTACACCTTAAAGGGTATATATATCTCACCATGATATATGATATATGCAATGCAATGCAATGAAATCACTCCTGAACTTCCCTTCTGACATGATCTTTCACAACTTGAATATTAAATTCCCTTAGGGAAATGTTTAATACATTTGTCCAGGAATCAGATGTCTTCGAAGCCAACTATCTAGGCACGCTTGTATATTGACATCAATGAATCCACAGATGAAACTGATCAATCACCATCCAGAAATACTAAAACAGGGTGTTTAATTAATCTAGACCGACCGCCAATGACAGATTTTACTTCACGACCTAACAGATAACAGTGACAATCACCCAAGTAGACCATGAAATTAGGCAAAAACCACCTCCCGGCATAAAAAGCAACCGTGGCAGATGGTGCATTTCTCATCAGTTGGGTCCAAAATTAGAACTAATGATCTTTGCGGAAATACCCTCGAGGGCCGTGCAAAATGTTCATATCCAAATTTAATTTGTTTCCGAGATCGAATCAATCAACACCGCATAGGAATTTGAAATGCAGAAAAGAGCTTCTACTCGGTTTTCAATTTAAAATTGCATTCTTCGGCCCCTAGAAATAATTAGAAAGATTATATTTTCATGAGTCTTTTCCATGGAATGAAAAGGAAAAAAGTCAAGAAGATTTTCGGATCTTGGTTTCAATCTTTAAAGCCTACCATAACAAAGATGTGAAAGTCGATAGTGACGGGCAATATGTGAAATAAAATGATAATATAGCAGGAACAACTGGCCCACTGCAGGCAGGTATCAAACTAAGGATATCTATATAACATATCTGAACCCCGTTGCTTAAGATATTCTAAATTGTATCACTACTTGTACAGTTGTTGGTCGTAATCATACCGTCAGAACGTAAATAATCCAAGTGTTGTTCAGAGTAAAGCCACATAGAATTCAAATGACTCCAAAGAGCAAGTTTTGACTTGAGTCTTTATTATCTCGAGTACCACAGCTATAAAGACAAGAAACCCTAGTTAGCAAGGAACCATTGCTGGCAATCATTGGTGTTGTAATCGTTAATACAATCGTATCGTTAAAGGATTATTGGAGGTAAATGTTGCTCCTGGGAAATATTGTAGGGTCATTTTGAGTAAAAGAATGATAGGAGAGGCCTTTTAGCAGCAAATAATCGTAATGGTTATCATAATCAGCAATTGTCAGCGTACTCAGTTGGCTGGTCACAGACAGCAAATGCAGTGACAATGGCCTTCGTAGAAATAGGATTGGTCTGTAGATTCAAACACACATGACTTGCTTAAGATTTTCCAACCTGCCGTTTGAAACCCATGTTATAGAGGCCGTATCATGACGGCAGCAATTATTCGATAGAAGTTTCGCTTTCATCAGCAACAAAACATTTTTTTTTAAAAACGGCGAGACCACTAAGTAACCGAGACCCATTGCATGACAAGGCATCATGTAACAGACAGCACCCATCCCCCCACCCCCCCACCCCCTCTCCCCTACACGCATAACCATCCCAAACAAACACGAGGGCAACTTGGCAAAATGATTAAACCTCAATTATCATCTGCTACCCAATTCTACCAGAGTCGGGAAGCTAAAAAAAACATCAAAGGATGGATCTGCAGAACTGTGCGAGGCACCTGAAACAATCACTGGAAAAGACCTGAATACAAGTCTGTCCACTTAACGTCAACAGTTGGCAGGGTAATGAGGGGGAAGGCATATAATAAATGTGACTGGGAGATCGAAATCTAGCGTCTGTGGGTCCTAAAGCAATCACAAGCTGGAAGATGCAATGCTTCCACTACGCCCTATGGTTCTGGATAGTACTGGCGAGGGAAGGAAATCACAGCAACAGCCCCATTCCATGGTAAGGGCAAGATAAAACTGACAAAGGATAATCGATTAAGCAGTAAAAGACACAACTCAATGGCATGTCCAAGGGAAAGGAATTCGTAGATGAATACAAAATTCATCTATCCCATAGCCCTTCACACTTGCCAGTGGTGTGAGTATGAATAAGAAATTGTGCATAGTGATGTTACATCGATCAAAGTGTAGCATCCATACTTTTTAATAGCCTTATCATATTTAAATATGATCAACATTGTGTATTATCATTGCAGGACTCCTAACTCAGCCCTGAGCAATGTTATATATGAGATAAACATAACCAGTATACTCACGCTGTTCGTGGTATCATAAATCGCAATTTGTATTGTTGATCATCGTAATCATAATCGCATCGCTATAACGTTAATAAGGCAACTGTAGCTCCTGCATGGATCTGTAGCCACTTTGAATTCAACTGTAAAATTGAATGCGATAAGACATACTTAGGCCTGTCTAGTCTTAACCATTATTACCGTTACGATAACGAGCCCTCGTTAGGTTAACTAAACGATGAGCAACTATGCCCTCATTGCATTGAAATAACATTTAGTTGAGCTAAATAAATCCGAGTCGAGAGAAATTGTGCCGGACCAAAATCCAGTCCCACAATATAACCTGCAATATGTATCATATTGTGCAAATTAAAAGAATAAGTGCATATATATTACACATAGATATATAGCTTTTTTTTATTTGTGCGGGGGGGGGGGGGGTTCAAGGGGGGGACATATTTATTACAAATGGACATCAGCCTTGCTTTGATTTTATCATTTCGAATCAGAAACAAATAAGATTGTAAAGATACAGGGAATTAAACAAGGATCCGTAAGAGCAAATCACACATCTAATTTTACCTGGCTATTAAAGTTAAAAGCACTCAATCATAGGATGAATTAGCAAAGATGCAAACAGTCTAAAAATAAACCATGCGCCCAATCAACAGTAGTTAAGATTTAGAAGTCATGTCTTAAGATTTAGAAGCCCTGTCATCAGGTTTCTTGCTCTCGAATTGTTAAACCGGTATCGGAAGCAGGCATGGGGATGTTTCTAATTAGGGCTAATTAGGGCGGCTCATCAACAGGAATATAGCAGAAATTTACTATCAACCCGTTCTGACGGAGCTCCAGGGCACCAGATAATGAATGCTAGAGAGGCGCGCATCTTTTATTGGTAATTAATGTTCGGTCTCCATGACATAATATAGTCTGTCCGAAAAGTACTTCACACGTGCTTCCTTAGTCCCCTTAAGGGGACCTTCCTTAGTCCCTTTAAGGGGAGGGAAAGGTGGGGGATTTTTTAATTCAAACCTTTGCCTCCTGAATTGCCGTTTGCGACTGACCATGGCCGTTTGCGACCGACCATGGCCAAATATACAGCTGCATTGTATTGCGCTGTTTCTGTTCCATGTGCAGCAGCTGTTGTTTTGCTTAGATGGAAGGAAGAGCTGCTTATACTGGCCCTGTTTCTCCATGGTTGATTGCAATGGGCGACTCGCTGGGCAAAGGGTTGACAGGTCCTTGTCATAAATAGAAGTAAAAAATCTCCCACTTTTCCCTCCCCTTAAAGAGCTAAGGAATCACGTGTCAACTACTTTTTGGACAGACTATAGCCTATGTGTTGGTAATACGGGAGGGGGAAATGTGTGAATTAACACAGGGATTATTACTGATGATTTTGTCAGAATATACTGGTCGCAAGCGCATGCAAAACGCCACATTTCCAGAATTGACAACACCTCAAGGGTTCGTGTTTGTTTGAGAACTGCTTTAATTAAGGCATAGAATAAAACATAGCGGCAGGTATTAAAAATAACCGGACGCCATAGACAAATGGGTGACAGGGGAGGGAAGATGGGGAAGCAGAAAAAAAGAAACACTATTTAAACAGCAGGCACGGGCATATATATATATTATATATACATCTAAGTGAAACTAATAGATAGACGGGGAAGAGGAGAAACAGGGACAGGTATTGCACCAAGCTTTCCCCTCGTTAATCTATCCCACCAACTGGCAGATAGAAGGAGACAATGAGATAATCCTGGCCCAATGACAATTACCTTAGATGATGAATGCCTCCAGAGACTGGGCTGTTATCAGCACTAGACCGGAACCCTAAGACAAAGGCATTTTTGTGTTATGATAAAATACCGGTCATACAAAAATACCTTTGGTCTAGATAAGACATTTTCATTTTGGAAAGCCATCATTTATACACATATCAGCGGGGGAAGTTATCGAAATGCTACCGAGAGACAATTCTTATGTCTCATGAAATACTAAATGCAGAGAGCGCAACTGTTCATCCTAGAGGACCCTTCAAATCCAATCATAAATGGCAGACAGTTAATTCAGCCCAGTGATCGACTGCACCAAGCTGTCTAACATGTTATGCTGTCTCGCCATGTCTTAACTTGAGGGTGTGTCTACGGTGGCAGTCAAATGTTCCCACCAACGGACAGAGGATTATGCCCTTTCCTTTCCTCTAAATGCAGCATTTCAGTCCCTATGAAAGCTAATTTGGATCAAAAGCAAAAACTGTATGTTTCCCTCTTCTAATATCATTCAGGGACTATTACAGTGCCGGAAAATAAATTAAAATATTTTGGAATGCTTTCTTGGTATAAAACGATAGGATCTTCGAGATTTTCAATTTTCGTGTACTTTTTTGTGATTGTTTGCTTCTGTTGGGAGTTCTCAACATTCCAAGAATCAATTTTTACTACAGGGTATGTAATTATGGAAGAAATGTTGAATTAATTACATTCTCAGTACGGTACAGTGAGGTTCGACAGTTATCAGTTTCTTTACTATTCGATTAAGTATCATATTATATTCTACCCACAATTTTACAAGGGTACTCTCAATTCTTAGAGTCAAGAGTTCCTTTATATATTACAGTCTATAAGTATATATAATATCATTCCACATCATTCGTGGTTAAAGAGAAGCAAAATGATATGTACATAATTCATTGATTCAAGTGTTCATTTACATCAATCTACACTATAGTATTGTTCCATATTACTTGTGATTAACAATTTGTCCCCTCCCAACGGTCACACTGATCATACAAGGTTTACAAGAGTAATAAAAACAACTAATTTGCATTATCAGACGTATATAGTACGTCTCGTAAAACTGGACCATTAAAATGTAGTGGCTTTTTTACTATATCTTTCGCTGGCTTTATCACATTCTGGACGGTTCCATCCGCCATTCTGGCTTCACATATAATAGTCAACTGTAAAACTAGTTCTAATTGTAAAACTGTGGAACATGTACAACTGTAATGTAGATATTTTAATTTGGGTGTTGTCCATCTAAATTAAATTCCAGATGGACATCTCCTTTTTGCCAATTTATGGAACAAACAATATATGATTATTATATATTTGATTATGTAATCATTGAAGACTTTAGAAAAGAATTGTTCGATCGATTTAGTTTAGAATGTAGCTTTAATTTGTAATTTGTTATTACAAATATTACATGTATTTGTATCTTCCATTCAAGGAACCCAAGCTACCAAACGATTTCTATCTTCGACCAATGTACTAAAACCTCTTCCAGCGCTCCCTTATTTCACAAAATTCGTTGCTCATCGATTTTAGCACGCAATACTGTCTTCCATCAAGAGATTACCAGCGAAAGCAAACTCAAATGATTGGAAATTTAACTAGGCAGAAACGGCATCCTCCCTGCATCCCAGTGCACTAAATACTTTTTGCTGGAAACACAAATAAAAAATATTGGTGTAAACGCGGCATCATCACCTCCAATAATTTCATTTCATTCAACCATCAATATTTTCCCTTCTGCTTCGACGGTAGATACTTCTAAAAACATGTTGTGGTGCCCTTTTTATCTTTAGTCTGACATAAAACCATGCTTGAGGAAATGTCTTTTTCTCATTGCGTCTCAAAATATCTTTCCTCAAATTCATTTCTCCAGAAATACAGATTCCAATTATTTATAGCAATGCTAAAGTTGTCAATATACATCAGGGGTCAGAAGTTTACAAATATACAGCTTGTTCATAGAAATGAAACATTTGTCTTATATCTGGAGTGGTCAATATGATAATTAGAGCGATATAAATATATTAAATGTATGCAAAGGTTAAAGTCATAATACCTTCATAACAAATAAACACTATTTCTAAACATCATTACTACTCTCTTAGGCACACCAAATCTAATTAACCAACCTCGGAGACAATCAGTCACTGACGAAAGCAAGTTCATTAACCTCCCCCAAGGAACCTGGCATCATCAGATACAATAATAATCCTAGTGCCAACCGGTATGGGGAAATAATACATGGCTTTACAGGTAGAGACAAAACTCCTGCAGGCGCCCTACAGAGCTGTTGGTAGGAGGTCATAAGGATAACTTTTTGCCATTCTGCTCAACTGAAAGATAATGGCGGATGTTGGGCTTAGGAGTGACTCAGGAACTTCTCAATGAAGTAGCAGGATGGTGTTTTTGTCCATGCTGCTACTCTGTCACTGTGGCTTCATGTTTATATTCATGATCTAATCGCTCCAAGAATATCAATATGAGAGTATAGCACTCACTCACTCATCCTCATGGTTTCAATTTCATCGAATCTTTTCTTATAATCCCTATAGTATACCATCAAGTCGTTTTATTTAGATAATGTGAACGCATTGAGAATATATAATGTCTTTCTCATATGGATTATGGTAGTAGTACTACTACTACAACGTACATGCCATCTAGCCGTCTCGAAGAGATAAAAGCTTTAAAAACGTCTTTACAGGAAGTGTAATCTCATTTAAAACCATCATTATTGGCAATATTATTCAGCAATCTCTTTGCATGTGCCTTTTCCGTCCGCGTACATGTCAAATAGTGAGATAATAGTCGTATATTGTGGCGACTTTTAATACAACTCTACTTTAAATAATAGATAAATAAATAAATTTTAAAATATTTGGGGAGCGAATTCATGTTGTTGAATTATACATTGCCAGAGCACCGATCAATCCTGAAGCAATTGACCAAATAGGGCCAAGATTTCAAGCTCACCTGAGCTCTTACTTTCTAGCAAATCTGACAGAGGGGATAACAAAAATAGTTTTCACACACCATCGAGGACAAATTATGTATACATATAGCGCGTCAACACGATAGTATAAGACACTTAGTATAAATATGACATTATGTTGGATCAAACACCAAGAGAAGCCTTTAAGGTGAACGGTGTAAATCGTATGCTTACAAAGGCGCCTAATCACAAGAAAGCCTTTCCTGTTCCATTGTCTTGGCATGACCTGGGCTGCATTGGATGCCTCTGAGCGGCATGTTGAGAGAACTCCCACGTACGGACTGGATGCTATAATAATTACACACTTCCACTCTGGGAATTAACTTCACCAATACGTGACGCAGCCCACCACATATATATGGGTGAAATCGCCAGAAAATGTACAATTGGCCTTCACCAATCCTCTCAAATAACCCCCATTTAGTACATAAATCAGGTTCAAAATACAGTTCAACCTGACAAACAGATTGCTATAATCAATGCAATGCCGAATATTCTCGAATTTACCAAGTATTGACCAAATTGCAGTCTACTTCAGCAGACTTTACTAAATGTGTTCAGCTGCCAATTGTACATTTTCTGAAAATCTGACCCATATGTGGGCAGTGGCATAGTCCGTAGTTTCTGCGATGATTCTTCATGCTTTAGCTTCAGTTGCTTCTTAAAGGTGCGGCTCTTATATTGCTAGATTCCATTATGGGTTTGATTGGTTGATTAACTTGTTTATCAGATACAAACTATAGATCTCACCAGAGGAGGCAGTTATTATGACAGGTTTGTCAGTCTTTTCCATTTTCCATTTCAATTAGTGACATGCACTTTAATCATGTTTTTAGAAGACGTTTTCTAAACTGAAAGCACGGACTTGCTGAAAGTATATTTGAATCTTAGAGATGAGGAACTCCGTGTATATCGGCGGGACAGGGGTGTATTTTGGTATTTTATAAAGAGTATAAATAAAAATGTTGTTTCTTATTTTTCGTTTTATTTCACAAGCTTTCAGGCTATCTGGCCCTTCCGTAGGAGATGTCATTTATTTGAATCATAACAAAAATGTACGCTAGATGTTAGGCATACCATATCAATTATTCGTACTGGTGCATGTTCACCAGTACGAATACCTTAATGGTCCAATAGATGAGGTATGATGGATAAATTCCCACGGATCATGATATCTGAAGACTGATAGTAATTGACGTAGGGTATCATAGATGTGAAGAAGTAGGGGGGTGGGCGGGGGGGGGGGGAGCGAATATATTCCGAACTTAATTAAATATATTCATACTTCAAATTATAAAGCATTTCTGCGATCGGGATTAAGTGATTATATATAGACGAATGTGTGTATAATTCGTGAAATAATAAAGTATGTTTAGAACTTCGGGATATGTCCGAATATTGTTCGTATTTGTTTTTAAATACGTTTTATTGAATATTATTAGCAGCTATTTCCATTTAAAAACATCCGAGACCTATATCCAAAGATTTTGGCCTGGTTTTCTTGGTGTAAAACAAAGTCATTTCCCAAATGATTCATTTTGGTGAACACCGGAGTCCCTCAATTATTAATATGGCTCTTTCGTCTTCTCAAACTTAGGGAATCCTCAATGAAATTGAAGGTGTTGGGATAGCACTGCCTAGATAGGTATATCAAGAGACTAACAAATTACACTATTAATCTTTCATACATTAAACTGCCACAATTGTAGGGCAACAAAATACAACAATGAGAAAACCTTTGAGAAAAAGCCAACAATTCATGAGAAGCAGAGGAAATACAAGTTTGTCTTCACTTTCAGTACGCAAATATCCCATTCTAAGCGCTATAGGTCACAGGAACAAAGAACAGTCAACTAGTTTTAGGCCAATTTACAGATGAAAATGCAGCTTTAATTTTTCAGTAGTTAACTTTCATCTTCAAACACTCACCAATCCTCTTATCGGACCTTTGTGACCTATTTTTGACATGTAGGAAATAAACAGATCTTGGAAAAAGTTTACTTTCTTCCTCCACAATGCATCTCATACCAGATGGAGTGCAAAGTTCAGTGGGAAAAACTGCATTAAAACCGGAAAACGATTCGAACCGAGTGAAAACACATTAGAATTCCTTCCAACAACCATTTTATACCTTGGTCCCTGCCATTCCCCTCGCTAAGCCATGTGGATCCTAAAATAATCAGTTCCCAATCAGGTGGCCGACCGTTCGACAACCATTTGTGTGATTGGTGATTACCTTCCGTCAGCGGCGAGTTGCAGCGTTTTAGTTTTTTGTCATCTTCAATTATTACCTCTGTCGCGTGTCTCAAAGAGGGTGAGTTTCTATAATTACAAGGGCATAAGCAATAAAGAGGAAGGATTTGATGAGTATTAAAAAGAAGTGTGAGGAGGGTGGGTAAGTGTGGACGTAGGTAGGGAATGAGTACAAAAGGGCCGCGTAAGGGAACCAATAGTCTTATCATCATCAACTACAACTTTATTTTTCTTCAGACTCATTAGTACTTATGATAAGTTTGATTAGTATTTTAGTAAGTCGGGACACAGAAAATAAGCTATTTTCTTCCCGGTTGGAACTCGACTCCAGGAAATAATTAATCGACAAGAGCCATTTCAAAACATGCGTCAAGAAAGACACTGAAAAGTAATAAAGGAACATCTGGGTTTTTTTGTGCTGCACTTCGTCTGAATAAAAGGCTGACAGAAATCCTATCGACTTCTATTGGTAAGGTTGGTGAGAAGGAGGGAGCATAGGCAGGTAAGAAGCAGAGAGATGGGATTGGAGATGTGGCGATGGATTGTGGCGATGCGACTAATTGCATGCGGGTAACGAAGCCTCACAATCACAATCTCATTACAGCAAAATTTAAGTGGACACAACAACATCAGCAGCAGCAGCAGAAACAGCAAAACCGCCATGTTTGCCCTCAGTCTGGGATGAGATAGGAGAGATGCACTGTGAAAAGTGGCTGTCTGTGATGTGGGAAAGCAGAGGTTATGGCCGGTCTATTACACCAGATTTGTCCAGCTCGATCAATATGTAAATTCCTCTAATGGGTTCCGTGGGCCTGAGTCGGAAGGCCGGCCTGCTGCATGAGAGGCAGTGTCTACTGGGTGGTCCACCCAGACAGTGTTGATGTTGCCTGACATGTCAGGTGGAGGGAAAATAGAACTGGTATCTAAAGCCCCACATCCACTGAGCCGATAATCTCGACGGAGGGCAGTGGGAGGAGAAACAAAGGGGCAGCCAGGCCAGTGGAGATGCATGAATGATGAAGATATAGCTGACAGAGTGCCTCCCGTCAACATCTGGTCCTTTTCACATCCGTCTGCACACTGCCTCATGCCAGAAACGCGGCCCAGTGGACACTAGGTTATAATATATGCTTGAATTTAAGTTGCTAATGTCATCAGAGGATGCTAAGAATTTCAGGCAATTAACGTTTAACCTATATTGAAATATTTAACCTCTAAGTTAGTCCAGTAAAGATAGGGTTTGACCTAGGAAAAATTGCAACAAAAGGTTTCTTAACGGTTTTGGATAGTATGCGTGCCCCTTATTAACATACTAAAAGTCCTGCAAATGCATCCTGTGAAGTGAATAATCTAAGACTCATTTAGTGAGATTGTACTTGACCAAAGCTATTAGCTAACATCTTTCCATTAAACATACTATCATAAGTACCACTGTGATACCTGAGATAAGGAATCTACCACAAGAAAAATCAATTGGCCATGTAATGTATATGGGACTTGAAATGTTGTCCTGACTTCATTAGTCTGGTACATGGTGCATGAGCAGTTTGCACATTCACCATAAAGGCCATGACAGTGCATTCCATGATAATCTTACAGGAACACTTTAGACTGCTGCAGTTGCTCTCTGCAGCAAATGAATGTAATAGTTGGTCAGGGGCATTAGGCAGGCCAGTAGACTTCCCTCCCCAACCCTCTTGATGGAAATGAACTCCCTTCCAAGTTTGTGCATCCCCAGAATACATTTTTTTCTACTGGTAATTCTACAGTGTAGAATATGAATGTATAGTGCTATCTAAAAGGGGCTTAAAGAAACCAATCCCTTCAATCAAATGGTTGTAGAATTTATATACCATATGAATCTAAGGGATCATTCCTTTTGGTTTAATTAATCTTGTTGCTCATGTATAGATCATTGAGACTGGTATTTCTAAATGACCGCACATCAGTTTTTAGAGAAATGTGTCCAGCCAACCAGAAAGGTAGCTCCCCATGGGTGTTATAGTTCCTGGGAACTCCTGCTAGAAGTCACATCATATATAATGATGTCACCATCACACTTTTTCACATTTAAATCCCGGCATAAATCTTGTGTTAAACATACAAAACACAATAAAATCTGGAGAAAAGATGGTTAACGATGAAATATACTTAGAATATGTCTCTTATCATTATTTGACTAAATTATCAAAGGCATTTTGTACATAGTTTTTATGATGTCATCATCAGTCAATGTGTGGGATACATCATATAATAATCATCAACCATCTTGACATGGCTGTACTCGATGACATTCAACTGTACATACGATGACGCACAAATTTCCCATAGGTTTCCCTTCTAGCTAACAGAGAAATATTGAACTTATAAACATTAAAATGGCTAGAATACATTGCCAAGTGCTTAAGCTCAATATTCATGGATATGCAAAAAAGGAATGTTCTGCAAAATATTACTATTTTCTATAATTAGAGCTTGAAGTTATCATTTTATATTTTGTAGGACTATTATTAAAGAAAACAGTGGTTTTCTGACCATAACTTCTTCATTTTTTAATTGAATTGAAAAATACTTTAATTGTCTGACGTTATACAATAATGAAAAAAATGAAAAAAACAGGTTCCTGGATAAGATCCTGGTCTTCCAACCGTTACCTTTCTTTTCTTTTGAAAAGTTGCTCTAATGCGATAAGACAAGCACACTAAAATATACAGGATATTAGACATAAAACAAGTTATAAGACAGGTTATAAAGTTAAAGCACAAAATACATGTATTGGCTGACTAAGGTCAGAACTCAAGATTACTAGGTATAAGGAGATAAGGAGCTCAAGTCTCACAGACATATGTGCCCATATATAACATTTTTAATTGTAGACCCATAAAAGTAGGGTTCCCTGGACAGATCTCAACAAGTCTTACCTGGCCATTACCATTACCATTAGGTCCATCATAATTTTAAACCTCTTATTGCTCAAAAACCCAAATGCCTACCAGTCGTGAAAATCGGTCATATGGAGTTTATTCTTATTTCATTGCATTCCCCCATGCCTGGAAACATTAAGAAAATGTATTCACACTTCAATATAATTATGCTGATTTTACACTGAGTTATGGCATTTCAAAGTTTTAGAGGTGGCCATTTTGTTTTTTGCAATTTTAGGCATGTTCCCCTACCTAGATTTTTCTAGACTTTTAGCATATTAATAAGGGGCACTCATGAATACTACCCAAAACCATTGAGAAACCTTTTGTTGCAATTTTTCCTAGGTTCAGCCTTTTTTTTGTGCTAGATTGCCTGGACTAAATAGTTAATAAACAAAATCCAACATCATGTACCACTTGTATGCCTTAAAGATTCTCCTCCACTAAAGTACAGTAAACCGATAATTCAGGTTATTAGAATCGGCTCAGTGGATACGGCGCTTAAGGCAACATGATATTATTGTCTGCCGCTCTCCTCATCAGACAAGCGGTTCATAACATGCGTGATTCTGCCATCAATCACGCTTCTCAGGAAGTGCTGTGAACCCAGGAATCCTCTGAATGGCACGTGAGGATATCCTAACAAGGACCTGAACTTGGAAATGTACTCAATTGAAAGGGGGCATTATGAGCTTTAGGCCTGTGAAATATAATGACAAGATTAAAGACCTGGAGTTCAGGTGGGCTTTGGGTAGGATTTACCTTGTGCGATTGGTGAATTGCATTAAATTGCAGCCCATGACATATCTTGAAGCATTTTATTCAACAATATTCGGACGAATCTTCAATATAAAACCCCCTTTCATATCGAGATAAATATATGTAATCGAGCTAATTTCCTGTTAATCTTCATACATGCATGAAAAATGAATAAGCTACATGACAAAGGTTCCTGCATGGTGGTAAGCCTGACATCCTATTGCAAATTAGAATATGATGATAGATATACTATGGACGATGATAAAGTAAACAAGAAACCTCTGGAAGAAACATGAAATAGTATATGATAAAAATAAGAGATAACCAAGTAAACCAGCAGAAGTAGTGAATTAAGAGCCACCAAACTTCTACTTCAAAAGAGAAGCAATGAAACTACCTTCTTTATTTGTAATGAACTTTGAAGACGATGAAGCTGGGAAACGCAAAAGTTCCTCATAAATACGCACCGGTACAAGATCCATCACTGCAGAGATGAAATTACAACTATTTCAAAAGGAAGAATAAATGGACTAAGAAACATCATTGTTTATATATGGCCTTTGGGGAAACGGACATCGAAGTGAAAAGGCATCTAGGCGCAGCATCAGTAAAGGTATATAAAAAGTTCCTAAAAGCGTCCAATCACTCTTTATTAAGATCCCATTTCTAGCCTGAGGCATTTCCAATATTAAGGGAGTGTTCTGGGAAGGAAAGCCGAAGCAAGGAACGGGAGGATGGAATAAAGAAGAATGAATTCCTCTGATTCAAGTTCGGAAGCCTGCGAGTGCCCATTTCAAGTTGTATCGATATAAAACACTGTTTAACAATCCCCCTTGAGGAACTACTTAAATCCAGCCAATTTACATATCAACTATTGCCCGAGTTAAAAGGATATGTGTTATTCGAGTTAAGCTTTCTCGGAAATTGCTGATTAATATAGATTAATGTGTAGCTTCCCCAACAGTACAGAAGATAGTGGTACATATTCATGGATAGGTTACCGTATGTTGGAAGACCTGACTCACAATCTACGCCACACTTTTGCCATTGGTTGACGCTTGATAAATACAATATTATTACTATTATATATGGGCAAGGAGTGATGATAGTTAAAGAATATCTGAAACTTAATTAAACGTTCTCCTGAAACAGTGACTGTAATATATTTGCTACATTGCTAGGAACAATTCGCCGTTAATAATTCGTTGCATAAAGTTATAGACAGTTGTTACAATTTCATATTATATATACAAGATAATTTGTAATATGCCGAGTAAACATTACAGAAAATCTCAATGTTAAATGCTCATCAAAATCCCCAATGTTATCACTACCTACTCATCTTTACTAGACCTTCCTAACTTAAATATCAACTGAGGTATATGTATTTCAATATTAACCAATCAGAATGCTGCTTAACAATTTGTTGATAGTTACTATGGTAACCAAAGTTACACTTTTTTTATATATCTCCTACTTTCTCCTCTTATTAAATCATTCCCTGAAGAAGGTTCAACTCTGTAACCGAAACGTAGGAATCAGAACATCACACCGACTTTGTCAATAAACATCAACCTTGTGAAACCTGCTGTTGTCTGGTTTTAGTGTTCAATCAACTAAAATTTATTTTGTACATCCTTGAAAAAGGGCAAATGTGCCCGAAACGTCGGACCCCAATTCCATTGTATGGAAAACCTGCAGCAGACTATGCGAACAAATATTTTTGTAGCATTTCCCCTCAGTCGTCACCTGATGCGGTGGTTTTAGATCAGAATCTTGGTGTGGTCCCATTGTTGGAATGGAATGAGGTTATTACAAGGGAAGAGGTGTTGAAACTAATTGAAGGTATCGATGTGAGTAAATCATGTGGTTATGTAGACATGAATGCAAAATTCATTAAACTGGCATTGATCTCTAGTATAGATGGCTTTGTGAAGGTACTGAACCTAGTCCGCGAAAAATGTGAATTTCCAAAATCTTGGAAACGTGCTATATGTACCTTATTACCCAAAAAACAAAATTCTAGACGAATAGATGATTTAAGGGCGATATCCATCTCTCCCATAACTGGGAAAATATTCGAAAGGCTGTTAGTGAAGAAGCTAAATGAGCATCTTGATAATATTGGTTATCTGAGCCAGCAGCAACATGGATTTAGAGCTGGAAAAAGTATAGATACGGCTATTTTCGCATTTATGAATATTGTGTTAGCAAATAAGGAGAAAGGGACGGATACCATAGCAACCTACTTCGACCTCTCCAAAGCTTTCAATTCTATAAACATCGACATTCTATTAAAAAAATTGAGATTTCTGGGAGTGGGTGAAGACTTGTATAAGATAATAGAGTCATATTCGGTGGAGAGGGAACAGATGATAAGATTAAATAATGATGTATCAGATTGTTTAACCCTCCAGGCTGGCGTGGCCCAAGGGAGTGTGTTAGGGCCTTTGCTCTTCGTTTTATACATAAATGATCTTACTTTTTTGGAATTTAATGGCGAAATATTGATGTACGCTGATGATTGTGTTCTTCTGAACAAGGTATCAAATAACCAAGATTTAGTTGCTGCCCAAAGTGATATTAATAGATTTACTATGTGGACTGAAAAGAACGGTTTAACTATTAACACAAAAAAAACGAAAATGCAAGTACTCTTTGGGAGCAACAACAAGAAAAAGAGGGAATATGTGTTGTATACGAATGGAGATAGTATTGAAACTGTTTATACTTTCAAGTACTTAGGATTCTTGTTGGATAGCGGGCTCAGTATGTCACCGCAGATAAACAATACATGTGCCAAAGCAAGATTGTTATTTCGAAGGTTATGTAAAATACGTCACTATGTGGACAAAAACATCGCACTACTAATATACAAAACCTATGTATTACCGGTGATCGAAAGTGGATGCATTATAGTTGATATGGCTGTGCAGAAAGATGTTAAAAGGCTACAGCTAATCCAAAATAGTTGCTTACGTACTATATATGGCCCGAAGAGAAGAATTAGAGAGCTCAGAATCACAACGGTTGCACTACATTCGAACTACAATTTATTGCCTCTATGTTTCAGACGATTGAAAAGATTTATCTCATTGTTTAGGTCTGAATTCAAATTTGAAGATGAATTTGTTATACCATACAATCTTAGGGGGGGGGGACGACTCGAAGTTGACAACTGGAGGAGGGAGAGTATCCGACGTAGCTTATTCGGAAGGATTAGGGTAATATGGAATGCTCTACCTCCAAACCTTCGAAACCTAGAGATTGACCCAAAATTATTTAAAAGACATATGAACAGTCTGTGTGTTGAAATTTTCCGGGACAGTGGTGAGCTATGGGAAATCCCCGACCCACTGTTGTGAGAAATATTATATATGATATGTATGGGTACCCTTATGTCTTATGTCGTTGAGTAGAGTGAATGAAATTATGTGACTGTCTTTGATTGGTCTAAGTTAGGATTGATAGTTTGATTGTCATGAATTGATGCGATACGGCGCAGGTGGTGGTATTAGGTTTTTAATAATTATAGAAAGTAGTAGAGTGAAAATTTTCAATTTCAACAGAGAATGTAAATCATCATGAACTGAGATAAAGTGTAAACTGTACATAATGTCGTGATGAATAAAGCATTTAAAAACAAACAATAAAACTGAACAAAAACTCAGATCCCTCTCCTGTCCAATCCGTTCTGGGGCTGAACCCCAATAATTTATAAAATTTATTTTCCATAAGCTACTTTAGAACTTGCATCGACATGTAAAGTGGGTTACTTACGAATTTACTAATTTGGTATTTTGCATTCCTGTATCATTCATTCATATTGATACCTTACCAGGCCTTCGAAAGAGAAGGTTATATGTTCTTGTGATGGATACTTGGAAATATATCTCATAACAAGTCTTTGAACATGTAAGACACCGTTTGATATTGGGCTTTTTGATAATTACCGAAGTAAAATGGGTTCAGGGGCTTATCAGACATTCTCCCTCGGATACCATGTCATTTCAGATATGTGCATAATACATCAATGTTAATATATTTTTGGCACTGAGACAGAATCTTTCAGAAAGTCATTATTATAATAACTACAATTTAATCAACGCAAAACTCACTTGGTTTGCGCAAACAGCGTGCTGTAGAGCACTTATCGGAATAAGCAGACCGAACCAATTAACGGCAAAACAACTCCGGAACATTGTAAAAGTCACCCGGAAAATTATGCCCGTAGGCTTTAGGTGATAGTTCTTCTATGCTGCAATTACAGGCGGGGAGAACTGTCCTGTCTAGAAACATACACAGGAATGATATATACTATACACAAATATTGTAATGCTAATGTCTTCAATTTCAATGCACTATTTTATTCAGTATTTCTGCTGACTCCCTCCCTGATGATTCCTTCTTTTCAGGTTGGCATTTTCAAATATCTCTTTTCTCATAGCAATAGATAGAAAGAAGGTATTATACACTAGGTGCTAATAAACGGAGAGTTCTTCAGATATCCGCGCTGAGTTTGACTCATCATTTATTATATGCCCTTAGCGAAGAATGATATTGAAATATTAACCTTTGTTGGGTTTTAATAGCCAGTATAAACTATCTGGAAGTCAAAATAAAATCGAGCTTGTGTTCGAGTACAATATGAATATGGTATTACACTCTCATTAATGTACACCTCATACAGCATGGGCATAAAATAAGGAATAAAAGTAAAACAGAAAGAAAGATTTATAAATATTATCAATCAGCATTAAGTGAGTAGGATAGCTATCATTCAGGACCTGATTTAAGTGTTTGCAGAAAGTAGCTATTTTCTTCAGTCGCACGCCACAAGGCAAAAAACCTAATAATCAATGGTAAATAGATTTACCAATTGCCGGGAATATTTGCCGAAGCAAATTGGATTTTATCGGAAGAGAGTCCATTTAGCCGAGATTTGGAGCCGGAAAAAAAGAGCATGGTCGATATTTCTAGGAATACAAGTCTTTCCGAGAATACTTGAACCACAAGCACATGTTGACTTACGAAGCTACTATTAGTAGGCACGTTTACGTGTCACATGTGGTGTGGCTAAATAACCATCAGACGGACATTCTCTTCACACTATTCACTAACTATTGGTGATCAGGAAACTACCTGTGTGTTTTATGCAACGTAAAGGCTATTGCCATGCCTTCGAGTGACAGGGGAGGAACTTTTTAAGTCAGCAAAATCAACGGAAATGCAATCTAAGCATTTTTGTCTTAAATGAGCCGGCACTGTCAAGCAAGGCGAACCGATACTTACCGTAATAAGAAACGTATTCCATGACGCATAAGAAGGACCCATTGGCAGAGGTATATATACAAAATACATGCGTGTGTGTGCATCAATGATTGTACTTTTAACTACCATCTAGGCTTGTGATTCCGCTTTGGAGTAGTCATGATTGCAATATGTCGTGACAGTTCCATAGATTTTTACAAGCACATCAAAATGGCTAGAGAGGTTAAAGCTCCATTACCAGCTAATTTCCGTCAAAGAATGAAATGTCCTGTATCGTCGTTTATGTGATATATTCGTTGAATGTATATATATAATTTATGTCAGGCCACCTTACTCTGAAAATCGGTTGTGCCACCAAAGGTACCAAGATAGAATGTTACAGTAGGCAGAAAACTATGTATGGTTATTCATCTTGGAATTATTGCCCGTGAGCCCATGTCTTAATATGTAAGTGTCTTCAATTGGTTATAAGGGTCAGTGTACACTGTGCATTGCTTGTTTGTAACTCAACTGCCATTTCTGGAAGAGTTTCTCTATGAAATACTAAATCATTATTTTCTATTACTAAAAAGGATATTGGCCTTTTGTTTCTGGACGGTGTTACATCATGTTACGCAATAATGACGTAACAATGGGTATCCACTTTAGGACTAATAAGTATCATTAATTATTAGTATTATATGTATTACCTTAATTGATTAATAGGTTCATAACCTAGATATCATTACCCAGGAATTTATTACATTAACTATGGTAGCATGAGAAACCACAGGTAGCACCCTCATCTCATTATATATTCCTCCAATCACCAATAGCCACATGGACCGACCACTCACCTGTATGCCTACTCAACAATAAACACTATTCTAGATCTTAGGATCATAGCCTGAGGACTTCTTTTATATTCTTGATCCTAGAATTATAGCCTTAGGACTTCTTTTATATTCTTCTTATTTTCCTACAATATTTCTATAACTATTCCATATAAATATACCGACGAACCTTCATATAACAACATCCCTCTCTATCTTATTGGGAGACGTATTGTGTACAAGAGCTACCTACAGGTCCGTAGTGGTTGTGCTTATATTGCCTGGCAGGACGACCTCCTACCAGCAGCACAAGGCTATCCTGGGTTATAGTCAGGACCTGCACCACTGGACACATGCAAGCTCATTGGTAAGAGCTCCCCAACTTGTGAATGATGTTCAGCAACATGGTCAGCTTCCCCATTTAATAGGTTTAGACTATAGACAACATCCCCATGACAGGTCATTGAAAAACCCCCAACTCATGACCGCAGGACCTTTTGAAAGGGCCCGTTCTTGGTGCAAAACCAAATCATCTCCCAAATTATTCATTTCGGCGAACACCAGAACACCAATATTTTCACTATAGTTCTTTTTCAACTTATTAAAGTTGGGGAACTTTAAGAAGTTGATAAAATTGAAAATGCATGGTAGATATAGATGCATTGATAAGATTATGAATTGCACAATTTTTTTAACATTAATTTTCCACTGTAGAGCAGCAAAATGCAAAAGTACTGAACATTTCCAGACAAGCCATGAATTCATTTACATTTAATACAGGGGAAATTCCAATTTTCGTTCGTTTCAGTATAATTGGGGAAAATAGTTCTTGGTCAATTTAGAGGGGAATGCAGCTGTTCTGTTAGTAAATGCACGGGTGTTAAATCTCAAAGATGACTGACTTCAAGATTAATTAAATCCAAGTTTAGAATACTAATAAAACGTTACAATCTAAGATTGCACGCGAAAGAGATATCTGAAGTTTTGATAGGAAGAGAGCTGCACATTTAAGATAAATAAATCAAGAATGATAGAGCATAGAGCATCATGTGATAATGCATAGAAAGAATGCATCTAAAATTAATCTAAAAGGGGTGATAAGGCACCTTTTTCATAATAAAATATGTATGATATAATATATTATTTATAAACGTTCTAAACTAAATAAAAAAACATTAATCATGAATAGACTTTCTGTTTTAAAAGGTAACATGGTAAATGTTTTGTAATAAATGGGACAGACAATACAATATCTGCCCTGGGGAACAGAGACATAAGGGTGACAAGTCAGCTACAAGTAAACAAAAGTATGTTTGAGTTCGTGACAACACTGAACACAATTGCCTCTGGTATGAGGGTATTTTGTCATGTCTCCCTCAGAGGAAAACATACCTTGAAATAAAGCGAAGAGTTATAATTCAGTATACAAAGCCATATCCCTATAGGGAATACTACTGCAGACATTTTGACATTAAAATCTTAAAACAATTCTACAGATATTGTCAGTAGAATCTTTATAAAATTTAGTATCCTTTCTAAAGGCAAGAATCTTAAAATGACTATGCAAAAATACAAAACCCGAAACTAAAAACTATACTTTACAAACCCAAGTTAACTATAAATCATGTGTCTTTTTTCTTCTCGGATCCAATACAAGAAATTCGTAGAAAAAAGGTGGGGGCGGGCGAGGGGGGGGGGGGTCGAGGCGATGGCAGTTTTGATATTTTCTCTTCTCATATCATATCAGTGAAGCAGTAATTTAGGAAAGACCAAAGGAGGAAAATGGCGGGGAATGGTTAAAAAAGCACATGGTAGATGGAACATGAAAATACAGACATGAAAGGGCTCACATATTTGATGGATGGTGGCTGGGCATGTTTATGCATGTCAGTACGAGGTATCACATAACGGTAATTATTCCATCAATACTTCATGCCAGGCACCAGTCTCTATAGGAATAGAATCCAAAGTAAAGTTTCACTCTGTTAAATATGGAGGGGACCTTTAGAAAGAAAGGAGTGGTCGGGATGGGGTTGAAATGTCTTAACTAATCTGTCTAAAGAATTAATATTTTACCTAATGTGATATTTATACAGGTTAACTGATGAGTTGGCTGAAGGATCGGGTATATATGACACGAGTTAGGTAACGAGTGTGATGTTCTAAGCGAGTAAAACAAATAGGTTATTTAACTGATGTATCATTTTATATCATACCTAAGATAATCTAAAAATGTCCAGGCTATAAATTTGACTTTTTCTCTCTATGTGGGAATCTAGCTTTAGAAGGTAGATTTACGTGGGAATGTAGTTTTAAAAGAAATGTACCGGTAAACGCCTCCCCCTCCCCCCTGCCTTACCCACCCACCCACCAATACCCGCCCATCCACCCACCAAGCCCGCCTCTGGATCTGGTGTTTTTCTGTTATAAAGCTTTCCTGACCTCAGCATAGCTATGACATTTTCAACGTGTTTATTGGGCTATATTTAGCATCCTTCCATACGTAAATCCCAATTAGCAACTACTTTTAGATATCGGTTTCCCGTCAATGAGATCTTGACCTATGGATATGTAGTAATTAGAAAAATTCCTAAGTGCAATCCACCTTCAGGTCCAATAAGAAAAATGGCTTACTGGTAATTTGAAGCACCATACACTCTATACGCGTCCTGTAGGCAGTAAACATCAAAACCCCCAATGGTTAACCCTATGGAAAGCCACGGCCTACAAGACGCGTATAGAGTGTATATTGTACTATATCACCTAAGAGTTGCTGTTCTGCTCTATTGGGTCCTTGTAGGCAAATAAAACCAAAGATACTACATGAACTCTTAATTATAGTACCATCTTTGGCAAAACATAAGAAAATACTTCATATGTGACAATCATTAACTTGCTACGACACTCAACAGTAATTAGAATCCATGAATGGTTTGGATCATGTTCCTGTCCATCAATTAATGTAATTCAAATTAAAACCTTTTTTTAATCCATCATTAACCGATCGTCTCGTTTTGCACTAATGGTGAAGAGTGTACTCCATCCATCCATTAAACATGTTTGTATCATGTTCTATGTACAACAATAGACATCTATATGGTACATGTTTGGGTTTTCAACAGCAGCTAGCAGTACCCTATTGCCCATTGTATTATTAATCGTATCGTTACGTTACTATAGCTGGTCGCAATCCTATCGTTATAACGTTTATAAGACAAATGTTGCTCTCGTAAGTTTGGTGATGTGTAGTGACTGTAAAATTAACTAACGATAAATAACATGCTTCTTACCTATTAACGATTAGGATTACGAACTCTCGTTAGCATAACGAAACAATGAGCAACAGCACCCGTGCCTCGGCTCTATACTTCACTCCTCTTCATATAGTTGTCTTCTTTTACCAGACATGAAAGCGACTTAATGAATAACTGCAGTAATCTGTAGTAGACAGCCTGGCCTGCCTAGTCACATAGACTGTATTATGGATAAAAGGTTCAAGCCAATCCATAGACGGAGGGGTTAACAGCCGCCTCAGCTTTATAGAGCTTAATGTAAATAGCAAAGGCAAAGGTGAGGGGTATAGTAGCTACTATAGATAAGTCTGGTACACAGAGCCAGCTATTAAAAATGATATAAAGGCACTGCAGTCATTTTCTCAAGCTCTATTAAATTCATCTTCAGGACTAGCGTGTACGACCAGGTCCGAAACGTCGGACAGGTTCTAACAAAATAAAGACCAGAAATTGTATTACTGGAGTTGGCCTTTGGAAAAAATCACCCATCCACCCTTCGAAGTGTTTACCATTCAGCAATCAATGCCCATACCCATTTTATGAGGTATCACTGCAGCGACTCATTTAAGCTCGTCGAGCTCTATTCTCTTGCATGTTAAACCTGATTCATTCTGAGGGTAATAAGCCAAGAGATCAATATTTCTCCGGTCTATAAAAAGACATTAAAGACATTACCCATTATGACCTTGGGGTGTTCATTTGAAATCTCCTTTCAAGTTTTGCAGATTAAGCAAAATTTGTTTCATATCTACCCGCCAAATGAATTGCGTCGATGGGACATTTTCCAATATCCTAATACCCAACTACACCCTGAATGAGGACTTGCCCTAGAGACAAAAATCCCCCGTCCTGAACTTCTGACGAATCCATCACGGAACAAAGAGGGAGGGAAAATTGCCCAACCCGAAAAACATGGTCCATTGAATCATGAAAATCATTACTTTCATAGTGTTGAGAGATACTTGTCGATAAGGGAGTTGCCACTGCGCAAGTCTGGAATGAATGCTTATGGGACTGATTATATGACTTTAGTTTGTATTGGCTCATAATATAAGGCGAAACTGGGAATATTCGTCTTGCAGTAATAAAATGGCAAACCTTGATAATTATTTCCTTCACATTTCCCCACTATGTTTTTCACAAGAAATTCTGACATCAAAATGGTATTCAATACTAGTACTATGTATTAACAACAGCATTATATGGTGGGAAACAGCTGAAGATGATAAGAATTCTTAATGCATGATGCATGAAATAACACTATATTCTTCATCTAATAGAAAACATAAAAATTTCTTACATATTCGATATGTTCTTCCTAAATTTGCGAAAAATTATATTTTTCCACAATCCATTGAAAATGTATCATATCAAAATGGCGTCAATGAAAGTCGTCTATTTACTAGAAGTGCCTTTTCAAAAGCACGCTTGAAGATTATATTTTTCTAGAGTCCAATCGGACAGAGATCCATGTTGAGCTCTCATTTAAATGCGAGTCTCATAGTAGTAGAGGGAATTGATTGTTTTAAAGTGGCTCTCCACACTATTTTTATCGCAAGTGGAATTCCTCCTCCCAACACTAAGAGATGGCCGGTAGTTTACCACCATATATTTCTACCAGGAAAAGTTTAATTCTATTGAATCAGTGGTTTCAATGTTATTTGAGTGCAAAAATAAAATCTGAAAATTAAACTTCCGATCATGAATATATGGTCAAGATTGGCTAGTATTTTGGAGTGAGATCACCTGAAGATGAATTAATCCAGAATCAGTTGATTGGTCAAACAAATTAGAAACAATTACTTCGGGCAATCAAAATTAGAATCAGTTACTTTTTTCCATTTTAGTAAGGGGGTAGCACCCTATGATGGCTCAACCCTTTTATCTGCATTTTGACACGGAAATGAGTGATGGTGGTTTAGCCAGCCTGTTATATTAATATAACTTGTGTCCCTTTCACTACACTTATTCACGAAATATTGAAGGAAAACACAATGTTGATGCTCTTTACTGTCAAGCGGTAATTTCATGACTACTGAATTTAGTATCAAAGAGACACTTGAATAAGGAACCTGGTAGTAGTATAGAGAATTGGTGGTTTTAATGCGGGGAATGGACTGATAATCCCGCTTACAATGCCCACTCTCACGTAGAGTGGGCATTGGTACTCTGTACTTCTGATGTTAACGGCTTATCCTACATCATTAAGCTGAACATTTTCAGGAGATTTCTTGACTACTGAATTTAGTAAGAGAGATACTTTAAATAGGAACATGGTAGTAGTATAGAGAATTGGTTGTTTTAATGAGGGGAATGGACTGGTAATCCCGCTTACAATGCCCACTCTCACGAAGAGGTAATTATATAACGAAACACTAACTCCAACGTTATAGACCGAATATATAACGTGATTTAAAGGACATGGCGCAGGAACTATAGGGACAACATAAACGTATCAGACTCACAATATGTATTCCATATAATGACTCAGCAAATCAGGGCTTTGCATCTGATTTTGCATCGCTCGCTACTTTGGCTGCTCTGGACGAAAACCCATAGCCAGAATAGAGCCATAATTATGTAGGATAAACCCCACAAAAAGCTCTATGGATGACCATGCAAATGACCAAAATAGTCACATAAAAGGACACCAGGCGGATGAGTAAGCCACAAACCTCTGATCTATGAACATCAAGGGAGAGAGATGGAAGGCCCCCCATCTCATCTCAGCAATCAACCCATTCTAGCTCTGGCTCTCCACCAGAACTCTTTAGAAACCTGCATACTGATTAACAGTCATTCCCTTCATCTCTACATCCAGCCCCGAGACTAAAGGTAAGGTAGGTCCTTGAGAGCTGCATAAAGTGGAAGGTGGGGTTCCAGAGTGGTGGTGCTGAGTGAATGATAAAGGAAGTTGGGAAGAGGCGGAAGTGGCAGTGGCACACTCCACTTCCTCACTGCCTACACCACATTATCTGCATTAGAAAAAAAGCAGCACCAGGTTCGTGAGGCCGAAAGCTCCGCTGATTCTGATGGGAAGAATGGAGTTTTTTTGCCTCTTAACTATACAATCTCGAGTCATGAGCTTTAGGGCTTTAAGCATCAGGTCAAATTCCAGTTCCTGAGCCGTTGCGATCACCCTGGCGAAACCTGCTGCTGATCCTTCTCTACATGAATAAAACATTAATCAACGGAACACAATTCCGTCTTGGAGAACACTTCTTCTCCCTTTTTCTGTCTATTTGTCTTCACATATATCTGCTTGTCTATCCATCTATCTCTCTGCCTGTCTGCCTTTCTCCCCCCTTTCTCTATTTCCCTTGCTCATGTATACCCATCCACATTCATGGCATGCCATTCCTCTGTATTATTTTTTATATTTTTCTACACTAAAACGGAAGCAGTTTTACGAATATATCTTCTATTTATAGAGACTAATTTGAAAGCAAGTATCATTCCATTAGCAAGTGAGCCTGATGAACCCCTTGTAAATCATATAAATCGAACAGGTTATTAGAAATAAATAACATATCCTTTAAAATCAATAACAACTAAAGAGAGCTATGAAAATAATGGAAGTAAGAATAAAAGCATCACTGTATCAGTGGTCAGAGGCCAATCTATGCACACAGACCAATTCACTCCCATATCGACTGAGCAATGGACAAATGGTTCCCTTGGACGTGTATTTCCCAAAACAAATTAGCTCAGTAACCAAATCTATCGCGATCCAATCCAAGAAACGTCCATTGGGAACAGATGTAAGCTATACAAAGGAGATAATAGTCTGGCAACGGTTCAATGCCTAAAAAAAGCCCAATTCTCTCTCTCTCTCTATTCCATTCAGGAGTTATCAAAGCTGAAATATGAAATCACATTTGGGAAAAAACTAGCATTTGTCTGGTTTCAGGCGACAATGTACGTCTAGGGTCTAAACTCGATCAATTATTTTGTTCTGCTAAAAAGGACACATTTTATGTGCTTCCCTCTATAAAGTCTATGAGATCTAAGAAGCTCTGACATATTTGAAGGTACTGCACCGAGACCATCCTCACCCCTAACCAATAAAGCCAGTCACCCTCGCGTTGAGGCCTGGATTCACTTCCTTCTGCTCTCCCTCATCCTCCTCCGCCTCTCCTTCCCCTCATCCTCCTACCTACCCCGAACAGTAGTATTAGTAATGTGTATTGCTAAATCAATAGGTGAACCAGAGGGCCAAACTGCACTCTGATAGTGCCCTTAGCAATGACAAGAACCTATATGGTCTGATAAGCGGGACACACACTCTTCCATTGTTCAATTCCTCGTCCTTGGAAAGAAGAAGGAAACCTGGCCGCTGATCAATGTACATTGCAGATGTGAACTGTATCATGAGGCTGTTGCTCGATAACGTTGTCTCATTATCATAACGACAGCTACTTCACTGGGCGATATAGTGTGTGAGGAAAGCTTACCGTCCATTGTCAATATCTTTCTCCACAGGCTAATACACTCTTCGGCATAATGGGACGCGGTTTCCCCTTTCGGTGCCTTATCTCAAATGCTGGCACATTACCCGTTATTAAGCCAAATTGAATGAACTACACTTTGCTTCTAGATTAACAATAGGGAGTTCGTAGGGGTGTCGTAATCCAATGTAGTCATTTAAATAAAGGAGTATATATATTAATATACGTTTTAGGAGATAATTCTATTCTCTTTAATATAAGGCTACAAAAACATTTACAGCGTTACTCCAAAATAAATGTGTTCGCATATTTGTATAGCGAGTGTTTCCATGCGTCACGTAATACATGTTATATCCACTATATCACAAGCCCCACATTCTTATGTTACAGATTTGTTACAGCTAAATGCAATGTCTGATGCTCCCAATGTCTCCCTTGCCACATGTCTGTATAATTACGTAATTAAAGGAGGTGTTACCTTATTCCAGGTTAAGGTAAACTTTAATTAGTATTGTGCGAACTTCCAAATCCATCATCTATGTTTTTTCACATGTCATATTTTACTCACATCGACCTTCTCGCTATAACAATAAACAAATTTATCCTACATTTTTTATAACGTGATTTTGTCCAATATCCCTTATTACCACTCTTTATTTACTTAAGTAAAGTTGCTCCACTCAATGCATTGACTGATATCTTCCATTCCTTTGGTTCTGTCTAATTATTGCGTTTTGTTTATTATCAAATTTAAAAGGGTAATGTAATAAAAAAAATTCTTTAAAATTCTGGTGGTAATATAATATTGACTCTGATATTGATTCAGAAACAAACAACTATGTCTGATACAACATTCTGAAAATACAACATTCTGGGATGACAGAGTCTGTGTCAATAAAAGAAGGGGTTGCTATTTTGAGCAAGCGCTTCTCCGAAAAAGGGAGATCCATTTCTTATTGATGGTTGATTAAATTTTACGATGGCGCCTTCGGCCTACAAAGCCTTCTCTATAACACAAAACCCACAACAGAGAGTAATCAATACCATTCAATTACAGAAAATAATCATAAGTCCATAAACTATCTGCGAAAAAAATTCGAGTAAAAGAGATTGGGGTCTTCCTAGAAGCAGACTGATATTCAAGAAGAGCCATCTTAAATTTGCTGCGATAGAGAATTTGCACTTGATTTTTCTGCTGGATATTCGAAAGGCAATCCGATTCAACCTTAGAGAGAGAAAAGTGGAAATGGAGAACGTCACTTGGAGTAAGAATGAAAGAGATAATTCTAGACACAGGCAAGATTAATCCACGCCATGGTCTGGTGTCGATAAAAGCTTAGTGATGAATCCCTAGGATTCATGTTGTGTGTACAAATGAGAAGATTAAGGTAAACATGGGGTCCTAGAGAGAGATCTTGAGAGAAAGAGAGAGGAGAGGAGAAGAGAGAGTGGGTGGGGGAGAGAGCCAGAGCGAGAGAGAGGGGGAGAGGAAAGAGAGAAAGGGGGGAGAGGAGAGGAGAGAGTGGGGAGAGGGGGTGGGGGGGAGAGTCAGAGCGAGAGATGGGGGAGAGAGAGACATAGAGAGAGACAGAGGGGAGAGAGAGGGCGGGGGAGTAGTGAAACGGCTTTTTATTCCACTGTATTTCTTAGGATCAGAAATAAAGGCATTTTATTTTACTTATCATAAATATCACCTATGGAAACATCACCTCAAAAGTAATCAAATACATCGGAACAACTAGGAAAGTGGTAGGTGCCTGAATAAATTCATTAGCTAACATATTAATTGATTTTGTATATAACCTGACTGATAGAATCAGTCAGTGACTCATTCTATTGATTTCATGTAACTTATTTTTCACCCGTTTTCACCCGTTTTATAACATAAAGCTCTTTTTTCTTTATCTGTACTTGGATTATAAATTTCTAACAATGGGGCAGCAGCCAACAGAGTTTCTCTAGCTCTAGGACATTGTTGATTTTTAACATGAATTTTTATAAAGGCCATTTTGCATAAGTTAAATTCCTTACGGTTTTTTACATTCATTATTTTCAATCTTCTTTAGTCATTGACTTGCTGTTTTTAGGCCATATTTAGTGCTGATCGTAGTATTTTATTTTGTAGTGGTTGTAGCTACAATAATTCATTTTCAGTTAATGTTGTCATAAATCTATACTGGAATACAACCATTACCAATATCTTTTTGAAGGTGTCCTATACATCAATAAGTTTTCTGCATACGAATTTCATTTATTGAATCAATGTTAACCAATAGATCAAAATAAATTGTTTTAAATAGAAAATAGAAATAGAAAAATAGGGGAAATGGAAAGGTGCGAAATGGGAGCCCTTTGCCTCAAAACCTCGTGAGAAACAGGAAATAACTCGAAATAGCGCGAGGGATAACGAGAGGACCGGGAAAACAAAGGCCACGATCGACTGTGAGATTTGTGGAGAGGAAACACAATATCAGGAAATTGAAAATATGCAACAAGGGACAATAAAGCTAGGAATGGTTTGACAGCAGGGACTCTAAATGCAGAAATAATGAACTTCCACGGACGTGAGCTTGTTCAGGGGCCTGGATGCCCTATATATTTGACAGCGCAGGAGCCAGGAACTAAAAGGGCACAATTTACAATTTATTCGCTGCAGTACACTGGAGGAAGTCTTTTCACAGTAATGTAAGTATTAACTATAACCACGGTGGAGAGAGGGAGTCAGAGGCAAGAGACACTTACAAAGGAAACCATATGGCACTACATTATAGCATCCTGGGGCGATGTTTTTCATGAGACTATATTCGACTATTTTCACACCATTTACTGGCTCTAGAAGCCTCACACAGCGATATAGATGAAATTTGTAAAGAGAGACCGTTAGACAGAGAGAGCGAGAGAGAGAGAGACGCAGAGAGAGTGGGGGAGGGTGTGAATGATTGAGTGTGTGTGGGTGAGAGAGAGAGAGAGAGATAGAGAGAGCGAGAGAGAGAGAGAGAGAAAGAAAGAGACAGAATGATGTGAGGAGTGCGGGGAGATCGAAACAATAAGGGACTTGCATATGTCATTTTGAATCTTGATTCGCATGGTTATGGTTTATTATGGTAGTTGTGAGTCACAGTAAAAGCCATATTTAACATTAATGTTCAGCATAGAATATTCATGAGTCTTTCAATGTTACTGTCCATGCGTTATGCATGCTGTGATGATGGGACACGTCTCAAGCTTTCCTATCATGAATTTAGATCTCATAGATCATATATATTCAAGGAAGACCATTGGTGAAACTATCCCATCGATGATATAAATGCTGCTAAATATGTGTATGTCAGAGATGAACTGAATCTATCCCATCATGTACCCCATAACCGCCATGTACAGTGGTACAGTCAAATCGCCTATCGGGTGTTATGTTATGAAGAGTCGGTTGTATTATTGATGGCAAAAACAAGCTGGTGCGAACCAGTATATATGCTTCTCTATGGATCTTTTATTATTTTATTGCCCAGCGTTTCGGCCTGTTGTTTACAGTCGGTCTGCCTGAGTGACTTACGTTATGAAGTTGTCCAGGGTGTACCGGTGAATTATGGCAACTGTGATCGAAGAGTAGTAATCATAAAACAAAATTGTTACCACCTCTTTGACTTCAAGTAGGCGCTGTCCTAAAGCACAGAGATCCAAAGAAAGTGTTGTTTGCGCATGGATTCATCAAATGCAATGCTCGGGATCTCTCAAAGCAAAACGTTGCGAAGATGCCCTGAATATAGATCTATGTATACACTTATACAACTACAGCAAAACCTCTTTATAACACATACACAGGGGACTGGACCCAACTGTACATAATGGCGAGGTATCCGGATTGAAGAGGTATCACTATAAGGGAAATGAAATGTAAAGGAACCGGTTCAAAATATCAAGGACATTTCGAGTCAGTCCCTTTAAATTTTATAGCGAGGTGTTCGGATTATACGGGTATCCCGAAGTAAAGGGTTTACTGTGTTTGACATAAACACAAACACATTTGTCTGCATAAACTTCCTGGGGATCTACGGTACCTTCAATGACTGAATACGGGCCTACAAGGCATTTCCGGAGAGAATAATGAACGACTTGTATATTATCCAGTTGCCTAAGGCGTGAAACATCAGCACATGTGTTCTGGGCGCCCGTTCACTCATTGCAATTAACGGACTTTGATACTGTACACCTTTAACTTAAAGAAATCAATATAAATCTGGAGCTAAGGTGTTATGATTTGGGCTCGCATCTTCTTGTCTCAAGCTTGCTCTTTTATTCAAATATACAATAAACAATATAAAAAATATTCCAAAAGGGTCTCGCATCTTTTTTTAGAACTTATTCAATGGGCTTATCAACAGCACTATGATTGTTCCTTTTTCCAGGCCATTGTTATTTTAACTCATAACTCTGTCGGATTGTATAGGGCGGGGTGATATATAAACAAATGAAGATATATACATGTTGGGATATTTATATGAGGGAGTTGACCATAGTTTTACTTTTATTTTATTAAATAAAGTAGTCTATAGAATACTAGCATGGAACATGACTAACATTTAGGTTTACCTAGAGAGGTTTCCTATACATGTTATTACCCCATAAAAAGGCTAAGGAGTGTAGTGTAGCTAGATCCATATGAGAGAGCACATTATCGAGGAAACCCATTCTCATCTATGGATTACATTCAGCAATTTCGAATGCCTGACTAAGCAGAGCATAGGGCCGAGGCTGCTCGCCACTTTATTGCTTCCCATATCTATAGGATAATCGATGCATGAACACTGTACCAAGTTCGTTGGGCGAGAGGAAAGGCAACAAGGTGTTAACCTAGGCAATCAATAGGCCCGCATGAGTCACGACGTAAGACACGTATAACAAGACTTATAAGCGTATTAACGCTCTTTTTTTGCACTCCCGCTTTAAGTCCTCACCATGGCGAGAGGAGACTGGGATGGACGCCAGTTGTGACGTCAGTCTAGGCATATGGCATTACTCGTATGGTAGCCTTTGCCCTTGGACGTTGGAGAAGTGGGACCTCTAATATATATAATTATTGTCCGTTTCTTGGGTTTTTTTAATTCATTTAGGGCATAAACATTTGCTGTTACATCAAAATTGGGAAAAAAAACCGTTTACATGCATATCAAAGATTGTAGGCTTTACAGAACTTTGCTGAAATATTGCTGAAATATTTTGAATTATTTGGCTATATCAGTAAGTTACGAATATGTTCCAATCGAGAGAAATTTTTTTTATAAAAGATCTAAATTTGACAGAATATTATCGAGCTTTCTGCCTCCCTTTTTTTCTCGTCATTCTTCGCTTGCCGCATATTTCCTTTTCTCTTGTCCAGTCTCTTATTAGATTACATTATTAGACGTGACAAAAAGTGGCCTTCCTCCTCTGGTGCTACTGAGCATTAACTGGATCGGCTACTCCCTGAGTGTTTAGCAAATTTGACAGCTGATGTTATAAGGAACGCAGGAGCACATGAAAAACACTTATTTCTAAGCAATCGTACCTGTATTCGTCGTGCTTATACAATGGAGAAATAAAATTCCTTTTAAAAATGTTTGCAAATTTGCTGAAATTGTTTAAATTGCTGAATGAATGAATTGAAAATACTTGGAGTAGCATGTATGTATGCTACGAATTTGTCCGGATAAAATTTGAGCCTCTCCTTTTTTAGAAATATCTTTTCAGCTATAATTTGGGTATTGACCGCAGTACACATGCTAACCATATATATACAACAGACACAAGGTTATTATCATGTCAGCGTATGAACACGTTAACATTATATCGATTATTATCGTATCCAGGGGCTTTTGGATGATAGGCATTATACATACGGTACGTCCTCCATGTTGTGATATCCTAGGGAAATAATAGTACATTAAGGGGAATCTTGCCCTAAAGTGGACAAATGCTATTTTTTTTTATTGATCGAGCGATGCCGACATTGTTGTGCAGAACCTGGATGAATAAAATATTCCGAACACCTTTTTCATAACGCTAAAATATTGTATTGTTTGACCAGTGCCAGACGGTGTATTTCACTTTATATCATGTTATCAATGGCCATCAATTGATTACCTATTTATTATAGAGATAGGCATTTTAAAACTATTTCATGTATAGTGGTTGAAAGCGCAGTGCCTGGCGTTAGATTTAACAGATAAAACTTCGCTACAGTGAAAAGATGTACGATTTAAAATAGAACAAATGCGTCCTTTTGTGTTTGGATAATTTTTTAATTAAAGGAGGCCTTTAAAGGTGACCTTTGATTCAAAGTTTATGATGTTAGTTCCGATTGCTGGGTTGAACAACAGACCATGGAGGTTAATAACCGGAAGATATGCGTATCTGTTTTTACCCAGCAACGGCTAACATGAAATAAACGTTGAATACAAAGTACTGAAACCATTTTGATATATTCAGGTGTATAACGAACAAAAGGCAGATTGTTTCGATAAGAAACATGTAATAACAAATCCATCCTCAACACCAAAGCAAGCCAATGATCTATTCATCAAGCAATGTGTCGATAAAGATTGATTGCTTCTATATTGTATCGCCAAGACATTACAGGGCGTTAGCAATACAAAAGAGGGGATCGGCTTCTGAAACTTAGCGGGAGCCTTGTGAAGAGATAAATGCCCAATGAGGAGTCAATGGAGTAGATCTGGCGTGTCTCAAACTATGATTGGTCCAACAACCTGTCTACAACACGTCGCATGACCTAACCCATGGACCTGCCTTCTTTCACTATCTCTCCCATTATAACCCAGGCCATAGAAGTTATCCACACTCCAGGATGAGCTTGAATATTGTGCAAGAGTAGAATGGTCAGGCCATCAGAAAATGTACAAGTTTTAAAAGTCGCCTTGACCAATCCTCGCAAATGATCAACTTTAAATAAAGTATGAGGTTCAAAATACATTCAACGTGACCGAAAAAAACTTTAAAAATAATTAACCAAATATACTCAAATCTCTCAACTATTTATCATTGCTTCAGCCTAATTTAGCAAAATTTACTAACTGTGTAAATCTGCCGATTGTACATTTTCTGACGTCCTACCACCAGTTATGAATTATCTTCGTGCAAGTTGACCCTGACTAAATCAAGCCTGACTTGGCAGTACCATATTAATAATTCCCATGTACACATAGCTTCACCAGCTCCATTGAGGCAGCAGCCTGCTCTGTTGACTTTATAGGGTATTTATAGTCGACCGTTCATGTCCCCATATCCATATAATGCACATGAAGCATGAAATCTTTTAGGAACACTCCCCTTGATTAAATCCCTTGGTTTCTGCTCAGTTGACGAAGCATTTTGCCGTCACGCGTGTTTGATGTATTTTTAACCGATAAATATAACAGATATTTCCTTAACAGATATAACAGGGAAAATATATTCTTATATCCTCGGAATACGATGAAAGGGAACGAACAATCAATAACACAAGTGCTAAATGGAAATTGCGGTTTATCTGTAGCGAGAATCTATATAACGATAATGATAGTAATCAATGAAATGCATCAAACTAGATCCAAGAATAACTTTGGAAAGTACGATCACTTTGTAAATGTTCATATTAAAATCATATCCTTGGGTGATTTAGAGGGAATGTTGAACAAGTTTTACGAATTCCTATTTAAGGGATTTACGATATTTACGTCCATTTTGTACTTTCTTTATTAGGGCGACCAGTCCCATCCTCCCTCAAATACGTATATTCCTATGCACAATCTTCATATGATAGAGGGAATATCAAAACCGATTTGAATTTTGACCAATAAATTTATAAATAAAAAGCCTAGGTGGGTATGGGTAGCAATAAAGTGGCGAGCAGTCGGGGTCCTATGCTCAGTGTGCTTCTATCCTACAGCAAATAGTTATTCATTTAAATTTGGAGGATAATGGGCGGGGAATATATATGCATAATTTGCATAAATTTATATATACATTCACTAGAATTATCCAAGTTTTCTGGAAACCACCCACAATTTTTTATGGATAGGAGCTGTTCTGTAGATCAGGAGTTTGTTCATGTTAACGGCCTCAGAGTTAATCTATAATCTTAGCTATGAAGCCAAACCTGCAGTGTCTGATGGAATACCTTGGTCAAAACCATACTATGACCGTATCTGCACTTTCTTCATTCACTCCTATTTTAGTTGAATAATACTCACACATATGAATCCATATTGATACCTATTATCAATGTTCAATGGTACACCAACTGTACCATTAAAACTAATCAGAACCCAATCAAATAAGGATATGAGAGGTCAACATGGATCATGGCCACACATCTTAACAACACAATCACTTAGTAACTTAGCTTGACTTGTTACCCAGCGGTCCGAAAATTCAGACAGAGTAAAGTTTAGAAGAATGCAATCACCTTAGTTATTCAGACGTGACAAAAAAAACACTCTTAGTTCTAAAAAAACAAAACACCTGAGTTGTTCTTTGGATAATTGAATATTCCACCCCTTCAGAGTGTCTACAATGTTGGCAGAATTATACCCATACAGTTGTTTAGTGAGTTTTTCTTTTAAATAATTTGACTTGGACTCTATTTAATAGTGGTACAATATATTCCCAAGAGATCCAATGGACAAACAATCGTTCGGTTGGAACGTTCTATCGTGAGGTTCCATCCTCAGTCGCATGTTGTCGCACCATGAGGGCAGTGACACGTCCAACCTTAAGGCTGGTCTCCACTGGCTGCGGTAAGCTCTGCGGTAAGCCTTGCGATGGTTTGTGCTGGTTCTGTAGGTGGAGAGGAAGGACGAGGACCTTGTTTACATGGTCAGTGAACCATGTAGAGAGGACCTCGTCACTCCTCGCCAACACAGCACCATCGCAAGGCTTACCGCAGAGCTTACCGCAGAGCTTATCGCAGCCAGTGGAGACCACCCTTAATATTACTTTATCTTGACTATAAATGGATTACGTGTACTCACTGAGGTTCTGGTTCTCTATCATGGCAGCCACTAGTTGCTCCTGCAGGTGGTTGAGCTGCATTTCGTACACAGACTTTTCTTCAACATCTCGTAACGAAGGCCTTGATTCTGTGGATGCTTGCTGTGTACTGCTGAAATTCTGTCTCTTAGTTTCACTGTTGTTGCTCGAGGAGGCTTGAGGTTCCTATAGATATAATATATATATAAAAGAAATTAGAGAATTATAGCAGCGGCAGTATGTCATCAAAACATATCACTTTATATCATACAAAAATTGTTTTTATTTTCCACCATAACTAAGTATTCAGAACAATAGTGTGGAAAAAGGGGCATCACAATCTGCTAGGAAGAGGTCTTCCATGTGAGCCAAGGACGAAAATACAAAAAAATAGTAGAGTATATCAATATATAATTAAAGTTCAAACACATGATGGGAAAGGGTGAAGTCTCGCATGGCGATGCCATGTATAAAGCATGGATATGTAACATATGGGAGCACTGGTGACTATCCCCTTGTGGTCTTCGAATAATAGATGCTATTGCTTTTACACTGACATAAAACTACTATAAGTCCATGCAAATCAAGATTTAAGATGGCGTCCATGCAAATCCCCTATTAAAAACTCATGAACGTGACATTGTAGAGAATGAGACCCCAACGTATAGATCTATGCCTTATCAAGTGTTGTATTTCATTTTATTACACCCCTGTGATGTTGCTTCCTATACCTTCAGCATTGTATGTCGCACTTGGTCAAAGTGGTGCATAACATGAAAATTATGTCGCACTTGAGCGCCCTTGGCGCATACAAAAAATAGGTCCGGCAGCAAAGCCTGATCACCGGAAGTAAAAAATTGTGTATTCATGAGCCGTCACTTCCGACGATGGAATCGGCGATCGTTCAGCTAATATCTGTGGAAAAACTAAATATAAAGATTCAAAATAAAAAGTTCTATCGAATAATGATATTTAAAAAAATGATTTTGCTAAAGTATATGCATGTAGACCCACCATGAACACAAGATTCTAAAGTTAACCTAGGCAGTGCCAGGGTGCTCGTGCTACATACCCAGCTGTTGTTTTGATTTTGCGAAGCTTATATCATCGCCCACTCGGTAAATCATCGATCGTTTTCAATTCAATTCAATTCAATTCAAGTATTCTTTATTGCGTTACGATCTTACATACAATGTGGTAATTCGGTAGTCTATATAGACAGGGTCTAAGCAGTTCTTCCACCGGGTGCCATCTACAAAAGTTTTCCCGATTTTCTCTCGAAATAATAAAGCTAGGGCCTCAAAATAAAAAGTTCAAGGGAAAAATCATATCTAAATATGCGATCCTGCCAAATTATATCGACGATAATAATTCATTTCATTAAATAGCCACGGCCCGACAGGCTAAGTAGATCGAAGCTTTGTTATGATTTTGCGGAACTCATATTATCGCCCACTAGAATATTTTTACCGATTTTCTCTGGAAATAATAAAGCTAGGGACTTTAAATGAAAAGTTCAATCGTTGAATCATATGTAAAGATGCGATTTTGCTAAAGTATATCATCGATAATCATTTATTTCATTAATCAGCCACGACGGCAACACAGGCTCTGACTGACAAGGCTCTCATCGAAGCAAGCACTCTGGCCAGAGGGACTATTTTCTTCATCTTTCGCAAAATGCATACAAAATGGCGGTACAAAAAGGCGGAAAACTGAATTTAGTTCTTTTATTTTCATTTATTTATATTTTCTTATTTATGAACGGGATGTAATAAATATGGAATACACCTCGGCCGCCATCTGGCGAAGTATTATGCATCTCGGTTGTGGCGGGATACCTCGGGACTACGCTGCGCTCCGTCCCTCGGTATCCCGCCGCAACCTTGATGCATAATACTTCGCCAGATGGCGCCCTCGGCGCATTCCATCTATATATATCATGGCCGGGTGATCGCCTATAAACCGGGTCCAAATATTTGATATTGTGTTCACGAATTGTTTTTTTAACCAAATGCGGATATCTCTTGTTCTCTTGTCATTGTTTTTATGGGCAAAGAAAACTAAAAAAAATATAAAGATTTATGTATCATTTCCTCTGCTATCATAGCTTGCAGAGTATCTATCTTTTCATAAATTTTGGTCGTGATATTGCGACTGTTCCGAATGATGATATTATATTATGTATGTTGACTTTATTGTGATCTAGAATACAATTTTCTCCTAAATCTGTATACAACGATTGAAAATATACTTTGGTATTGTCGTAGACGTAACCTTTATAACAGTATTATTTTCTTTACATGAAAGGTATCACGTAAATTGTGAAATGGTAAGGAGATAAAAATCTGTTTAAAAAAAAATAAACAGGCTGTTTTTATACATTATATAATGTTAAACCTGTATGTGATTGAGATTGTTCTACCGGCTATTTAATCCAAAATATTTAGTCCGCGTGGAATGAGTGATTTTAGTCTGGCTATCCATCTCCTTTCTTCCTTGTCTCTCTCGTTTCTAGCCTCCTGGGAGTCTGATCGAGTCTTGGCGGATATATATATATATTATATTAGATCATGATGTTGTCGAAAATGTTTAAATATAATATAGTGATACACCTGAACATGTTAAATAATGTGAGTAGTAGGGTAGTTAAAATTGCCACTGATATAATCACAACGTTCACAGCGATAGTGAGAATAGTGAGATGCAAGATGAAATCAATGATTGGCAGGTATCTCAGTCCTAAAATGTATTTGCCTAGGAAAAACTAAAATGGAATGTTATAGTTTCTGTTGGTTTAATAGGGTTATATTTCAGTTAAATCAATATTTCAAACAAAACACATTATATCATCATACCGCCAATGTTGTCATAATGTGGCAGTTTATTATTAAAAGTGTCAAAACTCATTGCTTGAAGACGACAAGCAAAATGAAAGCAATTCCAGCAGATGATACCAGAGAGGTTCAGTAATATCCCGTACCACTTGGCTGCGGAATGATGACAGCTAGTCAGCAGATCCATAAAGGATCGCAATCAATAAAGTGTAATGCCTTTCTCACTTTATTTTGTTATATTCGAAATTTGTTTCTAGAATACTAGATTCACAGGCTTGTAATAGTCTTTGATAGACATGACGACACACTCTGTTCAATATTAAAATTCCGCCACCAAACAACAAATCAGTAACTGTTATGCTTAAGAGAATTAAATTGTGTATACATGTGGTCGATTTGTGAGTATATTTCTTATTGATCTCAACTGTGGAAGAACAACATGCATAACGTTAATACCAATAAAATTTAATTAAATAAAAGACGACCCCCAGAAAGGGTATGATTTTACAGACCAATAAGCTACAATGACAAAACAACCCTTGTGAGCGTCCAAAAGAATGACCAATGGTTTCTTGGTTTAGTAAAAAATAAACTTGAAAAATAACGGTCTAAATAACTAGACATTTTTCCATGAAACACCCACCTCCTCAGGAGATACGCTGGTGGTCGTCTTGTTTTGAGACGCTCCATCTTCTTGCGTTTCGTTTTCGGCCCGCCAGGGGGACGAGTCACGTGAGTCGGCTGGTCCCTCCTTGTTCTCCTTATCCTTATCTCCTCTAAACCTCGAGCGTATGGCATTCCTCAGGCTCATGTTGGCATTCCCACGCAGGAATCACCTTATCAGGCAAAACAATGAGAGGCAACCTTAAACTGGATAATTTAGATGTTGTGAACATTTTCAACAATTTTTTTAAAATCATTTTTCCGAAACAATTTATATGTTTTAAAAAGTGGAAAAATCTAATAGTTGCATTAGAAATTTGTCTCAACATTTCATTGATGTTTTAGCTATAACTTAAAACCATGACAGTGTAGATCGAAATGGGGGTAGACACCCAATATAGATTGTTGTAGGACGTCATATATATATGCATCAAGCCATCTATAGTTGTCAATAGTCTTTTAATTCAGAAAAAAAATCTTCTTCCTTAGATGCTCTCATTTATTTATAAATTACTCCATATAGGTGCAATTAGTTTCGTTGTGTATAGTGCCGGAATATGCTTCCTTCTAAAAAGGTTTTGCGCCAATTTATAGTGAACATATCCACTGAGTGTCAAATCAAACAGGCCAAAAACAGTGATCTTTAACACGAGCGGAAAGCAAGGTGGAAGAACATAAACATTCAAATACTATTAAGGCATGAAACTGACAGTGACAGTACTATCGCATACTCGAACCTGGAGCAAAATACAAACTCAATATATTGAGAAAGAAGTTCAATTCTCAGAGACTCTCAGATAAATAATATTCCAGGTTGATCGTGTTAAAGGTTTCCATATACACTGTAGTGTTTTGAGACACTGAGACAAGCCCATATCGTTCTTCAGGTGAACCAGTTAGCGTATTTACCTTTGACTATTTTTGATAACATGGTCCAATGTTACACAAACATTGAGATTTTCTAGGTCATGTACACAGTCATAAATGCCAGAGCAGAGTAAGCAAAAACCTAGCCCAGTTTGAAGGCAATCTTTGATTTAAACTCAAAGAACTTCATAGGGAGTACTATAACTAAGACGTAGTCGTATCAAAGAATTTCCTCGGCTCAATCCACCTTACTCAACATTCTTTTGACCCAAAACAGAAATGGAATTTGTAACTGAAAAATTCCGTTTGGTGTTAATTTTAGTCATTCGTTTTTGTAATTTAAGCAGTGAAAACGTGAGCTGTTTGAGTTAGAATAAAAGAGTTAAAATGATCACAACTGATAATCACAACGAAAAGGATATGACAACTGAAAAAGACGGCCGCTTTATTATTTACAGGTAGGCAGGTTTGAAATTTGGTTTCATTTCCACCAATGGGAATAAACAAAGATCATTTATGCAACTGTCCAGAGATGTTTTTACTGAAGTGGCTGCACTCTTTGAATTATTCTGGCTTTCAATGGCTTTCTGTTGACTAAAAATAACCCCCACAAAAGTCAGAGAGCGCACAGAACTATTTTTTTTATCAGAGGAGTTTTGGGTTATCGATTCGAATGAAAACAAGACATCAGCAAAAACGTAGGTGGATTACGAGACCGAGGGGTGGGCTGCGAGCATCACCATGCCAACCCGTTCAAAATAAGTATACAAGAATACAAGAAGCAAATAATGATTATATTTTAGGTTTTTGCCTTATTTTACAATCGTTGAAGTCAAGTTGAATTAAAATTTAGATTTTATGAATAACACATAGGGTTGCGGGAATCTATTAAATTTAGTTCCACACCCAATAAAATATATATGGGTTGCGAATAAAAAATAGTTTTGTTATCTTATATTCATTAATATGGTCTTTGCTTTGCTTAAATGGGTGCACCACAAGTTGTGTAATCCTATACTTCAAAAAGCGACCAAATATCTAATCTTATTCCGGATCTATTCTACTGTAACTGGTGGTATTCATGTCATTCCGCAAATATATAAATACACAACTTCCATGTTTAGTAAATAAACTGGGTGTAGAGGCTCCAGAAAATCATTTGGAGACACCACTTCGGTAGACAGGGGATATATAATGACTATGAGAACTCAGAAGTATTGAACATTGTTTGTAGGTTTTGTTTTTACTGACTATGAAGCTTAACAGTACTTAAAAGTGGGGATAGTGATGATGCAAGGGATGGAGGTAATGCTACTGGACACAGTATAGGATCCATGTGGCAGGTACACAGGTAACTTGGGAGGCAATAAGGCTAGGCGCAGCTAGGTGCGGCCCCAAGCTGCTAACATGATCCACCTTATCCAGGCACAACTGCGAGCGTGTTCTTACCAAATAGGCACTAACACCTGCCCCCACCCCTACCCCCTACATCGAACCCACCCAACCCTCCAAAATAGTGTGGGTTGTGTGTTATTTCCAGGGTAGTTTTATCTTTGTGCAAGTTGTGAACAATATATTTGCGCGAAATTAGGAAGTCAACAAGATTGGTAATATAAGATGTATTGGTTTTTAAAAAAAAGAATACGGGAATTTAATATATGGGAAATGGTCATGGATTGAAAATCAAATGCATGAAAATGAATAGCGCACGAAATATTTAATAACCCTATCCACACTACCACCACCCCCACACCCCGCACAGACACTCCCACTCTCACTTTACCGCGCGCTTCAAAAGACAATTTCACAAGGCGGGTTATATATTGCACACAAACAATTCCCTAATAAACTATAATGGAGGTGTATGTTTAAATTTAGATCTGTTTTTAATAATTTAATACAAGTGGTACGGTACAGGCCAAAATATAATTATTTCTGGTATGGTGTTACTGTATGGCATTCATTATTATCACCTCATTGATTCCCAAATAAAGAAATTCGACAGATCTATGGAGGACATTTTCAGCCGGAATATTTAAAGTGGAGTGAGTTGTCCGCGCCGTCACTTTCTTAGTGTAAATTCATGACAATGAGAAGTCGAACTAGAGTGAACTGGGTTCCACAAGTGGGCTCGATCAAATGTGTGCATGTTAGCTCATGTTCACAGACATGATCGCTTGATTGCGGAATTTGAGGGAGTCACCATCATATTATCATACCTGATCATTGATTTTAGAGTCATTTTGCTCCAGAGGGCAGAGGTAGTAGCAGACGGTGTTATAACTCGGCAGGTCGCTCATCTTATTAATGAGAACGCTGCAGGTTCTGGGTTCGCACCCTCATCTCTCCTATAGCTATAAATTATAGGGCCTACTATTATAGGGACAGTGCTCCTGGGTCAGATTTTCAGAAAATGTACAATTCAACTTCGCCAATCTTCTCAAATAATCCAAATTTCAGACGAAAATAAAGTTCAAAATGCAGTTCAACCTAACCAAACAGATTGCTAGAATCAATGTAATGCCGAATATACTCGAATTTACCTAGTATTGACCAAATTGCAGCCTTATTTCGCAGAATTTACTAAATGTGTACAGCTGCCAATTGTACATTTTCTGAAAATCTGATCCTCCTGTCCGCTGGACCCTTATCAGTCATGATCCGGGTCAAGATCAAGAGATCGAGTCACCACAGTCTGAAAGCGGTGGAGCCCTAACACACGACAGGGAAGGGTTGCTGCTAGCTGCAGGGAAGTGCACGTGCACTGTATGATGCACCTGTTGCACAGGAGCAACGAGGAGATGCATGCATGCATGCACAATGCCCGCCATCGTGATGAGGCACTCGTGTCGGCCTGGGGGTGTGTGTGCATGGCCCGGGGTGCATGTGATATTACAAAGGGATGAATATAAATCGATGGTTCATATACATGTAGGCCTACGATATCGCACGTCCTATTCTTCTCCCACAAAGGCATTTTAAAGTGTTCTCCTATAAACAGATCACCTCCCAGGTTCCGAGAATGAGCTAGAATAGGGCCTAGCCTATGCTTTAATTTCTTGCTATCCGTGGAGGTTATTAATAGTCCTAGGCCTATAGGAGTGGGAACCATGGAAATTGCCACACATGGCGAGTAGGCCTACAAAGGTAAATGCCAAAGGGATGCATCAATAGGCTATCTTGCAATTATAAGTATGATAACGGCAAATTAAGGAAATCAATAAGAATTGATTGTCCGTGTCTGAGTAGGACTACTAGGCCTATAGTAGAAATAACAGGACTACCGTACGGAAAGTAGGCCTATGGTAATAATGAATGATATAGGCCTATATATGTGCTGTATGCTAATCAATGAATTAGATAACCAATGGAAGGGGGGCCTAGCGGGGGGCCTAGCTAATATCTTAATGATAAATCTCGTGATCCTGTATGGTAACAAAGGGCACATTCACACAGGCTCGGTCCACTAGTCTGTCGACAACCTAGGCTGTATGAATCAGTAGCTAATCAGTATGAATACAATCATGTTCAAAGGGTTCGAACAAAAGATCCTAATAGGAATATTGGACTGGATAGACCAACATGTGGGTGCACCAGCTGTTATGGGAATCAACTAGCTGCAAAGAGTTGAGTATCTGCAAGGAAGCAGTCCCAACCTAGCTTATACTACTACATGCGTAGGTCTCTGTACAGAGCTTAGATGAAACTGCATGGGAACAGACAACTAAAGGCCAACAACAGCTAACAACACGAGTAAAAATTATCATTGTCAATACCGGTATTCAACTAAGAGGTGGAATCATGTGTTCCTTCTTAAATAATATAGGTGTTGGAGGGTAGGGTGTTTAAGGTTAATAAGGGTAAGAGAATCGTTATTGCAAGGCTAGCTATAAGTCAGGAGGATGGGTCTGTGTGTACACATAGCCCAGCTATAACCATAGGCCCCAGGGTAGGTGGTGGAGATGCTCAGACGGCCCCGCCTCCCTCCTCCTTCCCGCAGACAGCCACGAAAGCCCAGCGCACTCTCGGCGCTGTCATGGCATAAAGGCTCCAAGGTGGTTTTCCTGTAAAATGCGAATATATACATTACCTTAGGATGTATAACGGGATCTCGGCGTACTATTGATCCGTACCGGTGTGGTAATACACGATATCAACCATAGCTGTCCCTGGTATAATCCGAGCAGTGCAAAATCTGTCTGTCATCGATTCAAAACAATCATGTTGACATTGACCTCTTCAAGCAGAACGCTAGTACGTCTTAGAACCGCTGCGAGGTGCGCAGGTTAAACCTGTTGGCGCCTTTTCCAGAAGGAGGAGCTCCGCTGGGAGAAGTGTCACCCTGAGCACAATGTTCCATAAACACGTGTAGGCCTAGGCCCCACGGATAGGCCTACGGGAAATTATTACCGGTATTGTTAAACATTGTGTGAGGATAGGCCTAGCTAGGCCTACGTTTAGGTTACAAGTGTTTCCTGGTCGCAATGTTAATTTAGATGATATAGGGTGCATTAAGGTAAAGCGAACCATTTCGTCTTCATCTTGATTTCTCATTATAAAAAAAATAGCAACAAACCATTCAAACTTCAAATGAACATTAGAGTGGGTCAGCTTCCTATGGCACATGAATTAATTATATTACTATGCATATTAATACCAATAGTCTCCATGGAAATATCGTGTAGAGTTGGTTCGCTTTACCTGACATTTCATATAAAGCGAACCACCACTTAAGATAAACCGAACCAAGTGGTTCACTTTACCTGATATGAGAAAAGATATATAATAAGTTAGGCCATCACTCCCCCCACACATCTCTACCCTCACCCACATCTACCCCAACATATCTCCCCTTCCCCCTACCACACTCCCACACACCCCTCCCCTCACTTCCCTAACCCATACCCATTCACTTACTTTCACCCCTGTAATCTCTAACCCCCCTCCCCTCCCCCCCATTAACTTCACTTCTACCCCCGCACACCTCTAGCCCCAGTTACCTCTACCCCTGCACACCTCTACCCCCAGTTATCTCTACCGCCACACACTTCCACCCCCAGTTACCTCTACCCCCACACACACATCTACCCCCAGGTACCTCTACCCCCACGCACTTCCACCCCCAGTAACCTCTACCCCCACACACTTTCACCCCTAGTTACCTCTACCCCCCACACATCTATCCCCAGTTACCCCTACCCCCAGTGACCTCTACCCCCCCACACATCTACCCCCAGTTACCTCTACCCCCACACACACATCTACCCCCAGGTACCTCTACCCGCACACACTTCTACCCCCAGTTACCTCTACCCCCACACACATCTACCCCCAGATACCTCTACACCCCACACACACACCTACCCCCAGTTACCTCTACCCCAGTGACCTCTACCCCCAGTGACCTTTACCCCCACACACATCTACCCCCAGTGACCTCTACCCCCACACACATCTACCCCCTGTTACCTCTACCCCCATACACATCTACCCCCTGTTACCTCTACCCCCACACACATCTACCCCTGTTACCTCTACCCCCAAAACACCATTACCCCCCACACATCTACCCCCAGTTACCTCTACCCCCCACATACCTTTACCCCAGATACATCTACCGCCACACACCTTTACCCTCAGTTACCTCTACCCCCCCCACACACACACACATCTACCCCCACACACATCTATCCCCAGTTACCTCTACCCCCACACACTTCTACCCCCAGTTACCTCTACCCCCCCCACACACACACACATCTACCCCCAGTTACCTCTACCCCAGTGACCTCTACCCCCAGTGATCTTTTCCCCCCGCACACATCTACCCCCAGTCATCTCTACCCCCAGACATCTTTACCCCCAGTTAAATCTACCCCCACACACCTCCACCCCCACACACCTCCACCCCTAGTTATCTCTACCCCCACACACCTCCACCCCAAGTTACCTCTACCCCCACACACATCTACCCCCAGTTATCTCTACCCAAACACACATCTACCCCAAGTAACCTCTACCCCCACACACATCTACCCCCAGTCATCTCTACCCCAACACACATCTACCCCCAGTAACCTCTACCCCCACACATACACCTCCACCCCCAGTTATCTCTACCCCCACACACCTCCACCCCCAGTTATCTCTACCCCCCACACATCTACCCCCAGTTACCTCTACCCCCCACATACCTTTACCCCAGATACATCTACCCCCACACACCTTTAACCCCAGATACATCTACCCCGACACACCTTTACCCTCAGTTACCTCTACCCCCACACACATCTACCCCCTGTCACCTCTACCCCCACACACCTTTACCCCAGTTACCTCTACCCCCACACATATCTACCCCCAGTTATCTCTACTCCCACACACATCTACCCCCAGTTATCTCTACCCCCACACATATCTACTCCCAGTTATCTCTAGCCCCACACACATCTACCCCCAGTTATCTCTACCCCCACACACCTCTACCCCCAGTTACCTCTACCCCCACACACACATCTACCCCCAGGTACCTCTACCCCCACGCACTTCCACCCCCAGTAACCTCTACCCCCTCACACTTTCACCCCCAGTTACCTCTACCCCCCCCCACACATCTATCCCCAGTTACCCCTACCCCCAGTGACCTCTACCCCCCCACACATCTACCCCCAGTTACCTCTACCCCCACACACACATCTACCCCCAGGTACCTCTACCCCCACACACTTCCACCTCCAGGTACCTCTACCCCCACACACTTCCACCCCCAGATACCTCTACCCCCCCCACACACACATCTACCCCCAGGTACCTCTACCCTCACACACTTCCACCTCCAGGTACCTCTACCCCCACACACTTCCACCCCCAGTTACCTCTACCCCCACACACACATCTACCCCCAGGTACCTCTACCCCCACGCACTTCCACCCCCAGTAACCTCTACCCCCACACATCTATCCCCAGTTACCCCTACCCCCAGTGACCTCTACCCCCCCACACATCTACCCCCAGTTACCTCTACCCCCACACACACATCTACCCCCAGGTACCTCTACCCCCACACACTTCCACCCTCAGGTACCTCTACCCCCACACACTTTCACCCCCAGTTACCTCTACCCCCCCCCCCCACACACACACACACATCTATTCCCAGTTACCCCTACCCCCAGTGACCTCTACCCCCACACACATCTACCCCCAGTTATCTCTACCCCCACACATATGTACCCCCAGTTACCTCTACCCCCACACATATCTACCCCAACACACCTTTACTCCCAGTAACCTCTACCCTAACACACCTTTTCTCCCAGTCACCTCTACCCCCACACACCTTTACCCCCAGTTACCTCTAACCCCACACACCTCTACCCCCAGTTACCGCTACCCCCCACACATCTACCCCTAGTTACCACTACCCCCCCCCCCCACCCCCACCCCCACACACACACATCTACCCCCAATTACCTCTACCTCCCCACACGTCTAGCCCCCGTTACCTCTACCCCCCACAAAAAAAAATCGAGCAGTGAGCGATTCGTTTTACCACGCGGCAACGACCCGTGCGGGTAGCCGCGCCTATGGAAAGGGCTCAATAGAAATGCATGTGAACGATTATTTGCCGCGTGCCGCGCGCAGCATGAAAAACCGCATATATGGAAAGGCAGCTAAACCCAAGTTACCGCTACCCCCCCATCCCCGACACATCTACCCCAAGTTACCTCTACCCCCACACACCTTACTCCCAGTTATATACCTCTATCCCCACACACCTTTACCCCCAGTTATCTCTACCCCACACACATCTACCCCCAGTTACTTCTACCACCGCACACCCCTACCTGCAGTTACCTCTACCCCCCACTTGGAGAGGCATGTCCTAATCTCTTGCTTGTATTCACAATTTAGCGAGGTGATTGCTTAAATCACAACTGGTGACATTTGAAATATGAGGAATATTAATTTGGGTACGGTATTCAAATGTAGCCTGTGAAACCAGCACTGTTCCAAGTCTCCCTTGTCTCCCTGCTGACCAAAAGTAGGGCCGCAGATGCTGAAACCAAAATCATTTTCTGGCCATATTTTAAGGCTCAGCTGATGACCTATTACGCCTGTCAGCTCTATTTTCCATTTTGTATAAGCCCCATTTTCCAAATCCCGCAGGTTTTCAATTTGCAATCCTGTTTTATTATATGCAATCCCTACCTGGAATAATTAAATCTGGCTCTGAATCCCTTTCAAGAATCCCGTAGACCCTTAATTTTTAATCCTGAATCCCGATTTAAAATAGGCCCCAATCCCGATTCTCAAAAAGGTATTCCCTACCCTGTATGTTTAGGCCTAGGCGTATATATATGGATGATAAATCTTAGAACAATCTATTAGGTGGCACCGCATTACTAATGCACACAATAAAGTGTGGAGAATGAAAATGAATAGGTTGGGGATAGGTTTTTATGATAAAACATGTTGTTTCAGGTAAAGCGAACCAGTGGTTCGCTTTACCTTACACTACATGGTTCGGTTTATATGAACTGTCAGGAAAAGCGAACCAATGACATTTCAATGACCTTGAAGTCACTTGCAAGTGGTTATCCATTTTTTCAATGAGGAAATCATAATACACTATGATTTGTGATGTTTTGCGTAAAAATTGTTTCCACATGTTCTACATAGATTTGGAATGATCGATGAATCTGTATATAGACAAAAAAATGTTGACCTTCAGATGAAAACCAAGAAAAATAGATAGTTTGTACTTCCCGCCAATTTCCCATGTGAGCAAATTCTCTGTGACATCTAGAAAGATTTGCTGAAATTATCTCCAATTTATTCTCTTTTAAACAATAGATGGCTCTTTATCCTGTGGTCCAATCTACTGAGTTTGCATGGAGGTTTAAGTTGGTTGGTTCGGTTTACCTGATGGTTCGGTTTACCTGAAGGCACCCTAGGCCTAGCCTAGGCTAGGCCTATTAATTATTTTAGACATTAGGCCTAATTCTTGCAGATGGCATGAAATAGGTCCTATGTGTTAAACAATTTGCAAATTGCATACGTTGCATGCAGATATAGGCCACCTAGGGCCTAAAATCAATTAGCTAGGCTATTAGGCCTATTAAACCATAGGCCAAGGCGAAGCTTTACCGTAGATCTTTAGGCCTAAGTGAGAATTTACATGAATGAATATGGTAGATCTCTATACAGGCGCAGTTGACCAATGTATTTTTTTATTTTTTTTTAAAAAGTTTTATTCAACATAGGCTGCCATCTGGGCTCATACAATTCTAAATGACATCAACATTTGTCGCGTCCCTTGTAGATTTTTTAGTTTTTTGGTTTTTTCTTAAATTTTCTTTCACTCATCATCAACGATTTGATATATCAGATGTTTATCATTTGTACAATAACGACTTGATCATGACTTTCACAACTCTTCACCTTACAAATTTGAGAAACAAATTGTGGACTATCACATACCATACATTAGGCGAGATATTTATTCTTCACCTTCTAACTCACCTAGGATTTTACTCCAATCATTTTCTTTGGATTTTCTTCTCCCCAGAACACTATTATTATATTCCCTCACTCTTAGGCCTATATTCATTTACCAATGTATTTTAATTAGCCAAGGGAAGGAAGGTTATGAACAGCCTACAGCTGCACGGGAAAATGCTGACGTCCATACTTGCATTCAAACTAAGTAAAAGAGAAAATGTAACACATTTACAGAGTATGATAGGTATTACTCTCTCATAGAGAGGAGAGAAGAACATATATAATATGTTAGAATTGGCACATGGGCTTTTAGCTCAAAAACTGAATTTATCGATGACAGAAATTTAAATCTTAGATCTTTATTAAAGGGTAAAATGATGAAGGTTCCAAAACCCAAAACAGAATTGGTCAGGAAATCTCTATTTTATCAGATTCCCATTCTATGGAATAACTTATATATTACCAAAAGAAGGCAAAACAGTCATGTATTTTAAAGGAGGATTTTAAACTTTTCTTATAGATCTAGGAGAAGTACGTTGACAAATGTTTGTGATGATAAGGTATAAGAGTTATTTGAGGATGAAAATGAAAAAGAGTATGTAATAAGATTTTAAGAAGGTATCAGAAAGGTAATAAATGAAATTGTAATAATTCATGACTTTCACAACTCTTCACCTTACAAATTTGAGAAACAAATTGTGGACTATCACATACCATACATTAGGCGAGATATTTATTCTTCACCTTCTAACTCACCTAGGATTTTACTCCAATCATTTTCTTTGGATTTTCTTCTCCCCAGAACACTATTATTATATTCCCTCACTCTTAGGCCTATATTCATTTACCAATGTATTTTAATTAGCCAAGGGAAGGAAGGTTATGAACAGCCTACAGCTGCACGGGAAAATGCTGACGTCCATACTTGCATTCAAACTAAGTAAAAGAGAAAATGTAACACATTTACAGAGTATGATAGGTATTACTCTCTCATAGAGAGGAGAGAAGAACATATATAATATGTTAGAATTGGCACATGGGCTTTTAGCTCAAAAACTGAATTTATCGATGACAGAAATTTAAATCTTAGATCTTTATTAAAGGGTAAAATGATGAAGGTTCCAAAACCCAAAACAGAATTGGTCAGGAAATCTCTATTTTATCAGATTCCCATTCTATGGAATAACTTATATATTACCAAAAGAAGGCAAAACAGTCATGTATTTTAAAGGAGGATTTTAAACTTTTCTTATAGATCTAGGAGAAGTACGTTGACAAATGTTTGTGATGATAAGGTATAAGAGTTATTTGAGGATGAAAATGAAAAAGAGTATGTAATAAGATTTTAAGAAGGTATCAGAAAGGTAATAAATGAAATTGTAATAATTCATTTATATCAAATGTATAAATAGAATTAGAATTATAGAAAAAGATTTTTAAAAATTAATTATGGCCTGTAAGTCCATGTACATTCAGAAACATATTATACTATTTTAAAATAATGATATATACAATATAATAATAGTACAACATTGTACTATGAAAAGGAGTGAGGATTGGCAGAATGTAAATATTAGTCATTATAAATGACAACTAAAATTGTGTTTATCCTTTAAAACAAGGAACCCTTTCAACTGTCTTTATTTATTCATAAAATGAGTAGTGAAATGCTACAAAAATGATGTGGTGTAGGCAAATTGCCGCCATTCAACATCCATAGATTTTAATAATTTCTCTGAATATATATATATAAGTTTTATAAAAAAAAATACATATACAATGAATGCTAAATTGATAGTAACCTTAATAGTTAGTATATGTGGTTCTTGTCATGATCCCTACCACGAACTGCAATATGATTTTTGTATTAGGGGAGACGGCTTTGCTATATTCCAGAAATGAAGCAAAAGTCGCCATTAGCGATATTGTCACCATTCGAAATATTTTAATGTGTCTTAATATATTGATAGATTGCACCATAATAATGAACACATTCGATGAAATTAAATTCCCCCAAATCGCCATGCATATGAATTTAACGTCCAAATGTTAACACCATGCAATGGGAATTCGTTCTACTAGATCCATTCTTCCTAACTATATGATATTTTGAAATAATCGTAAATTCTAATAATTAACATCTCATTTATTTTTACGCGGAGGTTGCGTCCGCCCTGGCTGCTTGTTACCGTGCATCTGTTTATGTTACGTCGTAGACCATGACGTCATAAATCAGACGAAGGTTGCCAATACCTCGATAGACCCTTGGCGACATATATATGTTGTCAAGGGGTGCATTTGTTGAAAAGGGCTGTGGACCCCTGGGTGATAAATGTGGTCAGATATTGTTCTGGTTCCTTTATCAGGTCTACAAATCATGATGCCATGAAAAGGGGGCCTCTTCCCCAAACCAGTGGGTTAGAGTTTAGAACTGAACAGTTTCGCTGGGTGAAACTCATCAGGCAAAAGGCATTTTATTATGGTATTGGAGGATGACCACCATACTCACACTAAGGTTGGCAGCGGGTACCTGAAAAATAGGTGGATGAGAAGCATCCTGAGGCAGCTGGGAATTCGGTCTTTTCAGACTAATTAATGCCCAATTGGATTTGAAGTTGATAAAGTTTGGTGAGCAGAATATCAAGTTTAGGGGCCTTTTAGGAGTTCTTGACGTTGAGGACATGTATGTATTCCTTATTAACTTATAACGTGACTAGTCAGCGATGTTGTATCCCTGTTGGGGGTAATGGAGTATTCCAATAACGGCGGTGGATTTCGGTACAAAATCGGCGTGCAGCTCCTTTCTTGCATTTAGGGGACGGATGGGAGATTTACCTAATGAGGGTTTCTCCCAAGTTTTTTTTCGTCTGTATGCCACTATGAGGCGGCGCTCATGGAGATGTTTTATGGTCGTGGAACGGCACATACATATATATATATAATTATATGTACGTAAGATGTAACGCTGTAGTATAATTGTCTCACGAAATACACTGTACGGGGATCGGCCTACCACAAACATATCACCATTTTACATATTTCAAATTTAAATCATGTCTAATATTTTAGCCGATACTCTTTCGGTGTGGCCACCAGCATGCACTGCTCGAGGAACAGTCTTTTCTTTACCTCTTCCTCAAAACAGTCCTCTTAATTAAGGTCTCATTCCATTGTGTACTCTTCGAGGATATGTTCTATTATCATATTGGTATTTTCACATGTTTTGATTTTGTTTCCTTGTTATAGGCGTCTCTCTTAGGTTCCTATCTCAGATATGCACCGTTCGAGTTCCGTTTTATGAGAATTAATTCCTTATAATCATGTATTTTGTATCGCCCTGCGATTAGTTCTCATTGTATCTGAATAGATATATATATATTTCAGGGTGTATCACCGGTGATATACCTAGGCAGAATCAATATTCGTAAGTTTCTATCCTTTTACATAGTCTTTCTAATGTCGATTTCTCAATGTTTATTGAGTAATATTGCATAACTTCGCACCTTGTGGTATAAATGGCCCCAACATATATGACCCCGTGTGTTATTTCCATTAGTAGATACCCTTATTGTTATCAATTCATATAGTTAGAGGGCCGACGCTCGAGCAATAAAGTAGAGGCTAGCGGTTGGAGCGCCAATTGCACCAACCACGGCAGCCATCATACTTTTGCCGCGCGTGGATTAGAACAACGCGATATCCTACCGCGCGGCGTTGCCGCTTCGGACGAATTTGACGCTATAGTCTCTTTCAAACTGCAATGGTTTATCAAATCTCTTATTGTTTTTTATTATGCCACAATTATATCTGAATATGCATTATAATGTAGGTTACGGTTACGACCTCTATTACGAGTAGGCCCATCTTGAATGTTAAATTCTTGTATACCTTCTATGGTTATACTGTACTCATATTCAAATATTACATATTTTTAATTAAAACTCGGTGGCACTATGCCCACCTGAAGTTCTCAAATTTAATTTTGATTACAGTCAGTTGGCTTACGTAATTATTCCATAATATGTTGCGCCTGTGTGTCTGCATATCCTTTTTTTATCGTTTTATCCCGATTCAAAACTTCCACCTGAATAGATTTGATCCTGTTATGTAATATTAATGTATTATGCTCCAGTCTCGTACCTATTATTGTATAACTTCTCATGCTTCATGACACAAGAAGCATATATCATTTAGATTTATTATATGCGCATGCTATATGAAGGGTGCTATAAGTGGGGTGCTATAAAAATATTCATATAGGACGCGTACGTCCTATATGAATGTAGTTGTCTAAAAATAGCTCTGTTTATATGCTTCGCGGAGCTTTGGCTCTCCGCGAAGCATGTAAACAAACCCCCGCGATCGGTAATCCACCCGTGATTCTGGTACTTTAATTATGAAATACATAATAAAACCCACACCATTAGATAAAGCATTAAATTCTCTATTGAAAGATATAAGATTTATTAATGTAGGCCAAGAAATGGCTGCGATATGAACGTTTTAAGTCAACAATATAAGTAGGCCTTAAAACTGCATGATCGCACAGTGGGCACCGAACATTGTAGGCCTACTAACGGGGCTGTCAGCAGAGCTCTCTGAGACTTCTTTAGTATTTTTTCAGTGATATCTGATGAAATATGATCAAATTTTATGCACATATAATAAATATAGAATGGAACTCGCCTGCAATAATCGAAAATTTATAGGACTTGATTCGTCCACATAAGCACGATGCCGTAGGCAGAGTGCTTATGTGGACGAATCAAGTCCTATAAATTTTCGATTATTGCCGGCTCGTCCCATTCTCTCTATTTATTGTCGGCGGAGCGACATGTATGTAATAAAAGGGGGATAATATGTTACCTCCTTGTGCCATATACCATACTGCATATTCCAATGTACTAAATTTGTCATGCTTATGATGCTATCACCTATATATATTCTTCTTCTTTTTCGTTTGCTCTTATATGACCAGTCCCCATGACAAGGCTGCTGTGCGCGGTAGGTCACCCAGGCCATAGACGTTTTATTTATACGGTCTATGCCCAGGCTTGGCAGCTTTGCTATCATATTAGAAAAAAACCGCATATCGGCAAAGCAAATGTTTCCATGCGGTGCCTTAATAGCCATTCCATATATAATCAGAAAACCAAATTGATATTAAAACTTTATTCTCGCTCATTAACACCCAACATAAGGACTTGTCAAATACTCCACCAATATGATCGTCACAATTGAACAGCGGTGGACAATCTTATCGCATAGCATAACCCTATCATGCAGTTGTAAACACACACACAAAAAGTCCATACCGCAGCCATAACATTTAGTCAAATAATCTTATCAACTCTATTCATCCTATCTCACGCCGAATCCTCTATACACATATTCTAGTATTATTTTTTCAGTAATAACGCCGCATAAAGTTCTTACATTACAAGGACTGTTAACTTAAACACTAGCAGGTTCTAGATTTAAAAAACAGCAAACATACAATCTACACGTATATTCTAATCTTTCGGCTAACTTATTCAAGTAAAATTCAATGATTCTTTCAGAGAATACTTTTTTCTCAAACATATTTCTTCCCGCTCACTTGCATATAACAAGCCTATACAAACTCTATGGACACTATGTTCCAGAGGTGAAATAAGATCATAAACTGCCCCCTCTCAGCTCTACCGCCCTTGATATAACCATATTAAATGTGTTAATAAGGGCGTAAAGCAACCAAACTCACTCACTCACTCCAGAATTTGGGGTGATTTCACCATTGGTTTTGCTTCACATTATTATTTCAGAGACACATCAAAATCCTTTATGTATTATCTCACACTGGCATTTGTTATTTTACCACCAATTGGACATACATTTCTTGTATAAAGCTGCAGCAAAATATTGATAGACTTCAGATCAAAGAATGAGTATATGCATGGTAAGATATTTGTTCATCACAGTATTTGAAAATCAGCTTTAAGTGTTCATTTTGGATCCAGATAAAAAGTGTGTGATCTATCATGCCACAGGAAGGGGTTGTTGGGGTCACAACTAAATGCAATATTCCTGTTCTGTCAAGACACTCTTAAAATCTGATCTATATTTATTACGATTTGAAGTTACTGATTCTTCCTGCATTTTCGCACACATAACTCTACTGAAAACACAAGAGCTGCTACAAGGAGCACAGCAACGCCTCCTAGGAACAGCCCCAGTAGGTCCCACACAGAGATGCGCTGTTGATGTATAGTTGTGCCACCAGGTAACTCCACTAGTGCAGAACGGTACATTTCATCCCAGCGTGCAATCAGCCCGCTCTCATGCAGGTATTGAATGCTGGAAGAGTATGTGGTGAAATTATAACTACACAGACTTAATTTTGCACAAATGCAACCTGTATATATTTTGAAACTGGGGCAAGTGAAAAACCGTTCGGAAGGGAATTGAATCACCCAGTATAAATAAAATTATAAAAAAACATACATGTGATGTGTTCCAGGAAAATAAGTCATAACTCGTAAAAAACGGATTTCGAAAAGATAAGGTAACCTACTTTTTACTATCATTGGAATCGACTTGATCTCTTTTCAAATATGATGATATCTCAAAATCTATATTTTGCGACTTATGACTCATTTTCCTAAAGACATCTCAAATAAGTACATTCCCACAACAAGATCTTGTGAATAAAACACTTTGATGAACGTCAATTGTGCGACTCATGACTCATTTTCCAGGAACACTTCACATTTGGTCTCCATCTGATGTTAATAAACATTGCAGAAGATTTTTTTCAGAAATAATAGATCCCAGCTAAGAATGTGTGATCACAGTGAGCTCACTGAGAGCTCACAATATTTATCACAGTGAGCTCATACTATGACTTCACGGGTGAGGTCAAAGTGTAACTTCACAGTGGCATCAAAATGATCTCTCAATGTGACCTCACAGTATACTCATACTATGATCTCACTGTGAGGTCATAGTATGACCTCACGGGTGAGGTCAAAGTGTAACTTCATAGTGGCATCAATATGATCTCTCAATGTGACCTCACAGTATACTCATACTATGATCTCACGGTGAGGTCAATATCTAATGTCACAATGGCCACTCTTATTAATCAATAAGATGACAAGACTCTTATTAATCAATAAGATGACAAGACTAGACTTGTTTTTAGCACTACTGTTCAGCTTCTAAACAGCAGATTTGTGCTCAGTGCTAAGGTAGAAAGTTTCTCCACAGAAGCATTTCACCCAAGAGCATTCAAGGAGAGACTGCATGGTCCCTTTGCTTGAATTTTTCAAAGTTCCTCATCCCTTTCCATCACTTAAACTTACCCTTAATACAATCTTCCCCTGTAGCTGCCATAGGTATCCATTCCAAGTTGGTGTCAGACAATCTTGGTCACTCAGTATACTTATAGTAATAATATTAGAATTATAAGGGTGCTTTCTTCCCAACATTTTTTAACATCAAGCAGGTAAGTTATCCAAATAAACTATCAAGTTCATTGCTTTCAATATTCCCAAGTTAATGATGTGTAATATCTATGAAGTATAAATGCTTCATATAAGTATTACTAGTGAGACTTTTGTTCTAATAGAAAGTGTAAATGTAATGCAGTAACCTTTGGTGCCACCTAGTGAAAACCAAGTTCTATGGTACTGCCATCTGGTGAGAACAGTTGGATTGCCAATAACGCCGCCAATAATGCCAATAGAAGAAATTGGAGGCCAGATTTGAAAAGAGGAGAAAAAACTAGACTAGGTCAACATCTCACAAAATTTCTAGGGGCTGCCAGAAAAAAGTCAACTTTTTCAGTATTTTTGCCATAGTGATGTGCCTAAAAATGTAATTCTTGCAACCCACTTTGCCATGTCAAACAAATCCTTTGTTTGGAAAATGAAGGAATGCTTGGAATGGAATTTCCTTTGGCACCCGGGTATAACAGGGCCCCCTGCATCTCATACTCCAACAGCTAAGCCCTAGCTGCCCTAAAAGTTGGTCAAATTGACCATTCCGTTTTTTGGAAATGTCCAAAAATCTGACAAATCATTCATGTGAGATCACATATGCAAGATCACAAACATCTCACCCAGACCTCATAGTACTGATCTCACATCTATGAGAAGCTTCTGAGCTCACAGAGATATCACAGTTTTTAGCTAAATGTGAGCTAGAACTTGTGACCTCACACTGAGATCACACTGACACCATTCATGTGAGATCACATATGCAAGATCACAAAAATCTCACCCAGACCTCACCGTTCTGATCTCACATCTATGAGAAGTTTCTGAGCTCACTGAGATATCACAGCTGTTAGCTAAATGTGAGCTAGAACTTGTGAACTCACACTGAGATCACACTGAAACCATTCATGTGAGATCACATATGCAAGATCACAAAAACCTCACCCAGACCTCACCGTTCTGATATCACATGTGTGAGAAGTTTCTGAGCTCATAGTGAGATCTACATGAGCTCACTTCCTAGCTGGGATAACTGTGTCCATGTATCTCAGAAATAAATAGAAAGTTACACTTACACGGCAGAGCTCTCCTGATTATAGGCGGAGTTGTTTTGCCATCCCCAAGCATACCAGGCCGGTATCATGTTCATAATGACATGACGTAAGTCCACCGGGTTCTCCACCAGTGCCTTCTTTGAAAATGTAGCATCTGTGAGATAGGCATATTTCCCTGAAATATACATTTTGTGGTTGAAGTCGCCAGAAAATGTACAATTCACCTTCCCCAATCCTCTCAAAAAACCCAATTTTCAGACAATATAAAGTTCAAAATACAGTTCAACCTAGCCAGATAGATTGCTAGAATCAGTGCAATGTCAAATGTACTCACCTAGTATTGACTAAATTGCAGCCTAATTTAGCAGAATTTACTCAAGTGTAGCGGCCAATTGTACATTTTCTGTACAGCTTAAGCGGGTTGCTTTTATATCTGATCAATCTACATGATCAATGTAATAGGGGATTTGCATGTGCCACTGTGCATGACTGTTGCAGTGCACCATGGGATGGATTCTGTTGAAATCTGACATAGAAATAATTGGCAAAGTTTTTATCGAAAATTGCACGAATGTTTTCACCAACATCAGAGCTTGTATAAAGATCCATGAAAACCAAATGCATGATGGGAAAGATGGGGACTTGTGTCATGGGAACATTTATGACACATGGATATTGACATTAGGACATTGAACATTTATCTCATGCTGAACAGGGAATGTTTTCTATAGATTTTAGACTTTACCGTTAGTCCCTTAATCCCATGCAAATTGAGATTCAAAATGGCGGCTATGCAAATCCCTATTATTACCTATCAAGTCTTAGGTGTGAAGTTCAATAGTATTTACCATAATGTGTATAAGTGTCTGTGATTCATGCCTAATGCCTCAATTGTTACTATTTAATGTGTATCTATGCTATGCGTTTCATTAAACACCTTGAATTCTTAGGGAGCTAATCTACCCTAGGAGGCTCTGTGCCTAGTTTCAGGCAAGAGAACAGCGGAGGGTTGTGTGAATAAACCTGGCATTTGCTAACACTTGTGTTATGGTAGTTCTTCGCTAAGTTGGTTTTGATATAGAATCATAAGCCGCTTCAACATTATAATTCTTTTTTTCAAAACAGTTTAATATGGCCTAAGTTCTCTTCAAGGACAGGTAGTCAACTCAGCGTGAACCAAGCTATACCTTTCATGACTAGATCCATGTGTACATCAGGGTCATTGCTTTTCACAGGGAGACCCGCTGCATCCCACTCACGAAGTTTTTTAGCCATCTTCACAAAAATCCCTGGCGATGACTGAAATATTTGATAAGGATTATGGTGAAAGTGGAACATGATTAAATTAAAGCTGCATTCTCAACTAACATGAGATTCTTTTTAGAAATATTTAACATATAGCAGAAAATATGAATGATTTCAGTCCGAGTTTAAAAAAATCAGTAAATTTGATAGGGATTTTGTTGTTGTAACTGATAAGAATGCAGCTTTATTTAAAAAGGTACAAATTCCAAAGCTCTTGTATAGTATTGGTAATGTCTTTCTGAAAAATGCGTCAAAAGTTGAGTCAAAATTGAATTTCTTTTGGAATCCCCAGTGCAGGCAAGACAGGTCATTCTCTGGAGTTTTTTTAGTAACTTTATTGGCTATTACTCACCCAGAACTATTTCAAACATCTTTGTTGTCACAAATAAAAATATCGAACTTATTATGGAAATTAAGGCCATCAGCTTAACCCCAAAATATGGCTAGAAAATGATTTTCAGTCCGGCATCAGGGGGAATATTTTCTGAAAGCAGTTTCCAATTGCAAATACTATATGTAATAATATCCCAGATGTTCTCCATGTAACTCCTGGCAGTTTTTGAGAATATCGGCATTGATTCTGGCAGTGCAAAGCTAATAGCCTGAATTCATTTTTAATAGTGAATTCGCTAATATCATTTATTTGATGAACCTTGAACTTTCGGTCATACCAATTCTTTTCCCATGGATTGCAGACCTCCAGGATGCCATTTACCACATGAAAAAATAAAGTTAAAAATAAAATTCCTGGGTATGATCATAAATTAAAAATATACATTTTCATGTAACACATCACATAATATGGTGGGACATGTTGCTCAAGGAGGTGTGACAGTGAGTGAGTGAGCGAGTAAGATTGGTTGCTTTACGCTCTTATCAACGCATTGAAGGTTATATCAAGGGCGGGAGAGCTGAGAGGGAGCTTATGATCATACCCAGGAAATAAAGATAGAGAAGAAGGGAGACAGAGACAGAGAAAAAGAGACAGAAAGGCACTTTATGGTCATACCCAGGACTAGGAGGTGTGACAGTTGCTCACCTCTATTATTGGAAAATAGCCAGTGCCCCCCAGTGCACCAAACCTGTAGTCTTCCCGGTCGATTAGCTCCCACAGATTGTTGAATGGTCGCGTTTCTCTGTCCACAGCCAAAATTGCGGTGAAGTTACCTAAGAGACATAATTATAGGTATATGTAGCAAACCATGTTTTGCTAAACACAGTGTAAAAGAGGACAACAAAAAGAAGTACACTTCTACTACCTTTATTTTGTAATAAATACACTAAAGCATTCCTACAGACAAGAGTGAGTGAATGAGTGAGATTGGTTGCTTTACGCCCTTATCAACACATTGAAAGGTTATATCAAGGGCGGGAGAGCTGAGAGGGAGGCAGTCTATGATCATACCCAGGAAATAGAGATAGAGGAGGGAGAGAGAGACAGAGTAAAAGAGACAGAAATGCACTTTAAGGTCATACCCAGGACCAATCCTGCAGACTAAAGGGAAATAATGGCAGCAAGCACCTTATCTGGTAGTTGCAGCAGGTGATGGTGTTCCTGATCTAGACAGTAGCAAACAAGGATGGTTGGGTCCTTGTTTCCTTACAGTGAAGTCTAGGGCTAGTCTCCGTGAGAAGGTAAACTCTATGATATCATTGCCTTTATGATTTCATAGAGGATAGAGGATGTATTTGCCAGTGTACTATCTGGCACATGATATCATAAAGGGTGTACTATGAGGCACATGATATCATAGAGGATATATTTACTAGTGTACTATGTGGTACATGATATCATAGAGAATATAATTTACCAGTGTACTATGTGGCACATGATGTCATAGAGGATATATTTACCAGTGTACTATATGGTACATGATATCATAGAGAATATAATTTACCAGTGTACTATGTGGCACATGATGTCATAGAGGATATATTTACCAGTGTACTATATGGCACATGATATCATAGAGGATAAATTTACCAGTGTACTATATGGCCCATGATATCATAGAGGATATATTTACTAGTGTACTATGTGGTACATGATACCATAGAGGATATATTTACCAGTGTACGTAGCTATTAGAATCACCATGGTGAAGGCCCAGAAGCACAGGATCACATGGTACGCAGTCTTCTTACCTTTGGGAATTGTACCTAGAGGAGATAATATTGGCTTAAACCTGTTCACATACTCACAAGACATGAAACAGATATTTTTGAGAGTGATGTATTCCCAAGTTCTCTTTGTAGGAAGGTACTCATTGTCAGGGTATCTAGTGCCCCTTGGACAGGCCTAGTTGTATAAATATACATACCAAATTTCAAGACAGTGTATTAAATATATTCATGCATTCTAAGATAATTCCATGAAGTATATTTAGCTACTTTACTAGCAATTGTCCACCCGTACTCTTTTCTCAAAAATTAAAATAACAAACTTAAAATATTTAAATATAATTATAATGTCCTAATGTTTACTAGGGTTGAAATCGCCTTGATCTCATCTTTTCAAATATCTCAAAATCCATTTTTGGCGAATTGTGATTCATTTTTCTGGAATTCTGCTATAACAATACAGAAATGGACTTTTACCTCTACATAGTAGGTCTTCCAGTTGTATTGGAGAAAGAGAGGGACTTATGAGGGCCCTGAGAGGGCCTGAATAGACAACATGACCACAACTACTTCACCAGAGGCATAAAAGAGGTAGAAAAAGCACATCAAGCGCTTCTCCTCCACACATGCTCACTTCATGTATCCATAGTTGTTGCTGCTGGATTGCATTAATGTTAACATTATAATAGTCATTTTTTCCTACACTTATTACTAGTTCTCTAAAAAGACTTTTTAAAAACTGGGTTAACATGGTCCTCAGTTGAGGTTTTTCACATGGCATGGTGCATGATAGATATAATATCTTAGTCAAAGACAAAGTAATAGTTTTCGAATTGAAAAGAATAAGTTTTGGGGTCATAATTTGTCCGATGCCATACCTAAAATCATACTATCAATAGGGGAGTTGCATGTCTCACTGCGCATGTCTGTCACAGTGCATGATGGGACGGATTCAGTTCAAATCTGACATATAGTCAGGTAGATGCAAGAATTGTTCAAATTGGTATTAAAGCTTGAAATTTGGTACAGTGATAGATTTTGGTATGCTGATTAATTTTGGATATTGACCCATTCTGAAAAATTGTTTTCTTGGGTTCTGTTGCCATGGTAACATTTTTTCAGTGAAATTTTGGCCATTCCCTCGAAATACTGATGTGGTATATGCACACAAAATAATTTGATGTGGTATATGCACACAAAGTAGTTTATGGAATAGTTCTATAATTTTTCTAACTATTTCGGTGAATTATATGGTTGCTAGGCTATGTATGGTTGCTAAGCGACTGATAATATACTGAAATTTCTTCAAAATGGCTCATTTTATGTATATTTTATGGGGTAAGGCAATTATTTATGTTCTAGAATGTAACATTTATTTAATGATAACATTTTCAGTGATATGCTTGTGTTTTTTTCAGAACACCAATTCTCCCAATCAAAGAACTGACATACATGTATTTATCACTGTTGCAGGGATATTTATTATATGATTTTAATTGACATTGTTATTCTGATGTAACTGTAGGCACTGCAATAGACAGTTTGTACATAAAAAGAGTTCATTTTCCAGCATGCACAAAAAAGTGATGACAAAGGTAGAGATTGAGGAACCCTCAATCCTATAGTACAGATGGCAGCACCAAGGGTAGTAGTATAGTGAATCATAAGGTATTGATTGATACTTTATTGCACTGTGATGGGGGGTCAGGACAATTGTTTTCATTTTTTTCATTGCTTGGAGTGACAAATAGTCCTAACAAGATGTTTCAGCAAAAAATAATGACTTTTGAGAACCTTGATAAAAAACCAGAAATACAAAAAAAATCCTATTTTCCTCTACAATATTAGAAAATTGAAAGTGGGTCTTCATAGGCATTCCTAACGACCACCAACATATCAAATTTGGGGCCGTTTTGAGAACATTTATATAACTTATATAACTAGAAGAGATTGTGTGCACGGAAAATTGTGCCGAGCAAGAGTGATTAGAGGGGTCTATGAAGACAGACTGAGGTAGGAAGGTTAAAATAGATCCAGGGGGATGATAAAAGGGCAGTCGATCTATAGGTGAGGGAGGAGTGCTGAAAGAGAGGGAGAGAAAGATAAATAAATAAGAGATATAGCAGATAGACACATATTGACAGAAAGACAGATGTAGTTGGTCATAGAGGATGGGAGAGGAGATAAGGGAGGTGTACAGAGTATGAGCACAGAGGCATGCTCAAATAGCATGGAAATGAAATGAAACTAGACATACATTTTAAGGAAATGACCCTCTAGAAGGTTCTGACAGACTGACAAAAGTGAACTATTGATTGGAAGGGAGAGGAGACAGAGGAAAGATAAGCTTCAGACTCTTTCTTGAATATGCAGAGAATATAGGAGGCAGAGTATACTAATCAGTATTGGTAGAATATTTATAATCTGTATGTCATCAAATACATACATTTTAGGTATACCTTCTAAAGATCAATCATTGTTAGTAACACTAAACACTGCCTTTTTATTCCACCACTTATAGAGGCCTACAACTAATTAGACTTATTTTGTTGTAACTGGTCTGCTATGCCCTGTTGGACATGGAGAACCCACCATGTGCAGCTAGATCCTGGGAGTAACATACTCCCCACCAACTTTACTCTATATTGACTAACATTTAATTTCAGCTTCAATATTTACTTCTTCCTTCTTGTGGGCTCGTCCTAAAGAACAATGTTATATGGTTGATGTTTACAAAAGCAAATAAATCAAATATGCATGCTCTGTAAGATGCTTTCATTTAGGTCCGTTTTAAGGCTTTCTGGAACTTTCAACCCCTGGTCTTTTCCCACCTGGAACTTTCAACCCCTGGTCTTTTTAACCCCTGGTTGTTTCAACCCCTAGTCATTTCAACCCCTGGTTGTTTAAACCCCAGTTTCTTTAATAGAAGAATATATATACATTTTTATTTGGTGTTTGATGCATTCAGAGGAATATTTTGAAACAATCTTCGAAGTTAGAGTTTCCAACCTAATAAATCAAACCAGTGGGAGGTGTGTTCATAGCATAAGTATCTAGGCAGCATGCGTATGAGAAGGGTTTGGTCCTGTTTAGACTCTGATGTTATAAAGGAATATTTATAATATTTATATGGTTAATACAGGTACAAATACACCACAGAAATTGTACATGTATCAAAGGCCAGCGTTTATTCAAGGCCCGGCGTTTTTCCAAAGAAGGCAGAATGATCATGGAAATTAAAGTTTAAGTTTATCAGAATCCCTTATATGGTTTTATGGTCAGAATAATTATATCATATTTACTCGAAAACGCACATAATAATTTGTAATTTATAACTTCAATTTACATACTGGTCTTAATTTGTCATAATTATGTCCCAAATCTTTCAAAAGTATCGTCATAAATTAATATATAAACAGTGTGAAGTTATGCTAGTTTCTGATGAATGTTATCACAACAGTAAACCCTAGCTAACCATCAGCATGTAGCTGGATGCCTAGGTCTCCTTGTTGGGGTCCTAATTAGGATTGATTGTTTAATGATAACCTCAAGAGGCTTAATATCCACAACGGAAAGGAAACTACTGGATATAGACAAAGCCAAACCAATGACTTGATATCAAAATGACACTACTGATAGCCACTACACTTGTTTAGAATAATCTAGTAAAAACAATCAGGGAGATATTGGGTTAGGTATGCTATATTCTATCACTGATTATGGGCAAATTATGTATGGAGAGCTGACTGGGGTTGAAACGACCAGGGGTTGAAACCACCTGGGGTTGAAACAACCCAGGGTTGAAACACCCAGGGGTTGAAAAGACCTGGGGGGGAAAGACTAGGGGTTGAAAGTTCCAGGTGGGAAAAGACCAGGGTTTGAAAATTTCTGTTACCCTTTTTAAGATCTAGAGCTAAGGAGCTAAAATAGGACAATTTGCTCCCTGATGGCAGCTATATTGGATTTTGAGCATACCTGTACAAGGAGGTGACGTCAACACCATGTCGACTTGCAGATAAAAATGTCTCAGAATGAACATCTTTTTAAATTATGACATATTCTCAGTCCCTTACCCATCAAATGAAAAAGTAACTAGAAGCCCCCATCTATCACAGGTAGCAATAATTAATATAGATTCCAGGGGTGATGCAAGACAAAGCAAATAAACGTATACTGTCTCCCTCACACTCCCTGCCCGCCTCCTTCCCATCTCCCCCTTTCTGCCCTCCTTCCCCTTCCCCCTCCCCAAAAAGGGAAAAGAAAACCCATACACTTTAGGAGGCCTTGAGGACTGCCCTGCTTTCCCTCCACACATTCTCATACACTAACCAAAACAGATATTGAATCATCCCAGGAAGGTAACTGCCGCAAAATCGGTTGTTGAAAATCTTCAAAATCACCTCCCTTGAAAAAAGTGATTTTGGGGAAACCAATACCCAGGTAACTTTTCTTGATACCAGTGGAAACCACTGTGAAAGTTAGAGCTCTGCACAATCCACAATTAATATAGTATGGATAGGCCACATCACATATTTGGCAATCAGGGAGTGCGGAGTTAACCACAATCTCTGTGTGCATGTGCAACTCATTAGAGAACATTGCTCCTGCACTCCGGTGGATGGGCGGCTGGTTATTCCCCCAGTTCCCAGTTCCAGTTTGATATATGGTCACCTAGCAACAGTCTATGCTAGACCTTCAATAGCCTAAAAGCTGCAACCAAAACATATCCTCTTATAGCTATATCAAGAGAGAAAAAAGGTCATATAATATATATGCCATAAATTATCTATGCACCAAAATTCAGGTTCGCAGATCTATTTTAAAGTGGCAAAGATAGTTAACCCATTCAGGACAGCACTGCCAACGTTGCGTTTTGCTTGACGACCAAGCGCGGGAAAAGAACATTCATTTGATGACGTCTGTCTGAAATATACACGTCACATGAGGACGACGCTCCACCGCGTCCACTTTTCTCCGGATGACGCACATTCTAATAACGTCATGTAGCTTAAGGACGGCCTGTTACATCGCCACCATTGAATAACGTTGTTATTATGATGCTTTTTGGCAATACGCGTCCTTTCCCACGGAGTGCTTTATCGCATTACGCGTCCTGTGTGTGGGAGTGCTTTTACGCATTACGCGTCCTACGCATGGGAGTGCTTTAAGGCAATACGCGGCCAAATGCGTGGGAGTGCGTTAAGGCAATACGCGGCCACACGCGTGGGAATGCTTTAAAGCAATACGCGGCCTGAATGGGTTAATAACACCCGTTGGGGAGTATTCAAGGATTGCCTTGAAAATGCCCCCAACAACTAAAACAAAGCTCCATGTTCAATCATGATTTTGTTTTACTTTTAGCTCTCCTATTTGCTTTGAAAATAGGACCTTTTGTAACTGATGTTACTTATGAATCTAGTCCAGAACAGCGAAAAGAGTCACTTCAATGGTCAGAATGTGTTTAATTATATACTATTATGTAGTATGAACATGCTCATGTCTAGGAAATGGGCAAAAATGGTCTTTCGATGAGCCATTTTGGATCTTAGAACCATTTGGCTGCCATCTTGGAAAATCTAAATGTTGATGCATATCACCGGAATTGTGATTATTAAAGAAATATTACATTTTAGTACATAAAAAATAGATTTTACACAGAAAATATGAAATTTCAGTATATTATCAGTTGCTTAGCAACCATACATAGCCTAGCAACCATATAATTTGCCGAAAATAGTTAGAAAAATTATAGAACTATTCCATAGACTACTTTGTGTGCATATATACCATATCAAATTATTTGTTAATCAGCTTACCAAAATCTATCGCTGTACCAAATTTCATGCTTTAATACCAATTTGAACAATTCTTGCACCAATCTACCTGACTAATACAAATATTTGGCAACATTTCTATAAAAAATTGCAAAAATGTTTTCACCAATATAACAGCTTGTATAAATGATCTATGAAAACCAAATGCATGATGCGATAGATGGAGGCTTGTTCTATGGAAACATGTATATAACACATGGATATTGGCATTAGACCACTGATAAATAGTCCATGCTGAACATTGCATGTTTTCAATAGACTTTAGACTGTATCATTACACCCATAATTCGATGCGAATCAAGATTCAAAATGGCGGCTATGCAAATCCCCTATTGTGAGGCCAATGAGCTGTAGGCTCAGTGACAGTGACACTCAGCCTCACTTGTGTCCAGGCAACGCTGCAGCACACCACACTTACAAAACAGTCCCATCTTCTTGGATGTTTGTTAACCTATATACCTATTCTACTCACCTCAAGATGCCACATGGAAAGAACAGAGATTCAGTGCCGGTTGTCACAAGGAAGAGGGGAATTGTAAAGATAACTTATGCTGTCAGTTAGACTGCCCCAAAGACCACAAAGCCATTACAAAGCATGTAGACAGAGGGGAAGACACACTTAAGAGCCTAGTCCACCAAGCCGATTCTCATGCGATTTTGCACCGCAGAGGACTCTTCTGCACTACATTCTGTGAGAATCGCATGAGAACCGCCTTAGTGGACTAGGCTCTTACCAATGCCCTGGAGCAATTGGTCAACGGCCAAGAAGCTTGCATGGCTGCCCTTGAAAGGGCTAGCGAAGGAATTGCCTCTCAACTAAAAGAACTGCTGAGACGAAACAAGCAAAATATATCAGGAAAAAATAGTGGGAAGCTGCATTTGGATGAGACACAGGATGACAAGTCATCTTCTCAGCTGGGACGACCTTCAACCACACAGGCTCAACTGGTTTATACCGGTTTACCCTGGCCATGCATCCTGGTGCAGGAGGAGGACAAGGCAGGGAGAATCAAACAAGAGTTTGCAAGGGAGCTGTTCCAAATTCCTAGGATAGGTGGTAAGAGTAATGTAGCTCCTGACTTATTCATTAAAGACTGCAAAATGTACATCAAACACAAGTCTACTACTTCAATCAAACAAAAGCAAGAGCTCAGACAGAGGCTAGAGCCACTGGAATATGTTCACACGCTGCCCTCCCTCATTCTCGACATCAGGAGCAAGGATAAGCACAACAACCACCATATGCTTGTTCACCTCCATGATGTACTAGAGGACGCTAAGCAACACTATGGTCCTACCATGGGCAGTGTTACGAAAATTCTCACAGGGCCTATTCAACAATCTGGAGAAGGGCATGGTGGAGTGGGACGATCATGGACCCATAGAGGCCATGAGAACAAGGGCAGCTGCCATTAGGAAGAGTAAGTAGAGTATGGTATCCACAAATGACGTCTTGCTTTTTTGGTCCATTTTTACCCCCCCCCCCATCCCCCCATGTCATGTTTTGTCATACCATGCCAGACCCCCCCCCCTTATAAATGATAAAAAATGATGTCATATTTGCAGCAACCCCCCCCCCCCCCTTCCTCAATGCGTGTCAATGTTTGTGTTGACATCAAGTGCATGTAAGAACTTTAGATCAGATGTCCTGAACTGGCCTTTGCAGACCCTCAGGTGGGGAAGAAATATTGGCAATGCCCTTTGACACCCGCTGCTTGTCCATGCACATGCAACGGGTGGCCGAGACCATTTGACACATGTTGACAGAGGTAAATATATTCGCAAAAATATACCTGGACGACAATATCATAATATCTGACAGCCAGGATAAGTGCAGGAAGGACCTAGAGTATGTCACTAGCCTACTCAAGGCCAAAGGCAAAACACAAAAGGCAGGGCCCATGCACCAAGTTGACATGGCTTGGAATTATGATTGATAGCAGGGAACTCTCGATCTCTATACCAAAGTCCAAGCTGAAAGAAGTCATCAGGGATATAGATAAGGTCATAGGATGTGAAAGTGTCAATGAAAGGACAATGCAATCGCTGGTAGGCAAACTACTGCATATTGCAAAATGTGTTGAAGGTAAATGCCAGTGTTAAATAAAAAAAAAAAAAAAGAATTAATCCCAGAGGGAGGGGTGTGACCAGGCCAGGAGAGCTTGAGATTGCAAATGTGGTCTTCATGCTTGAGACTTTCTTGACTAGGCTACATAACAACTCCTGCATCCTCCTTGCAATAAGACTATGCTAGATTATGCTCAGGACATAGATACTGCAGGCTATCAATAACATTGACATAGCCACTATTACAGACCCGGAGGGCTTATTTGTATTTGCCGACTATCACCCTCATGAACATATGTGATGTGTTCCAGGAAAATGAGTCACGGTCGCAAAATTGCTAATTTTGAAAGTGATTTATTCACAAGATATCTTAGTAGGAATGTTCTGATTCTTGGGGGGCTTAGCGCCTTAAGTCATATAAACATATATTGACATTTTCCTAAAACACCTCACATATATCCCCCAATTACAGCAATTAGAACAATTCTCAGTAAGAAAATTGCATTAACATCCCCAGTCATTGCTGTATTTGGTCATGTATGACCCTCTATCATTACCAGGTCAGGTGCCACCCTCTCTAATGGATGGTGCCGAGAGGAGATAAGCCAACGCCAGGGCCCCAGGAACAGACAGGAACCGCAGGTCAGCTGTGAGGGTCTACCTCTTGTTTTTATCCTGCCTATATATCAAATACCTTGCCACCAAACTGTCATCTCCCAACACGGTGGCGAATCACATCTCACCATTCAGAGAGCACCACCAAAGGAGGGACCTCCCACTCACTGCTCTGACCCACCACCGTGTAGGACTGGCACTAGACCATGCAAACTATCAACCAAAAGTGAAACGCCCAATGCCAATGGAGACACTGAGAATGTGTTAACACAGCTCAGGGCAGGGCTGCTGCACTGCTCATTATGTATTTCTCCACACTTAGGTAGTCTGAGGTCGCCCCCAGGACAGTCAAGTCCTACTCTCCACACAGAACCTTGACCCTGGGGCAGATCACCATAAACATCAACACAGCAGTTCTTGTCATCAAGTCAGCAAAGAATGCGCAGTACTTCAATCAGTCCCAAACTAAGACTCTCTACAGGACAGATCTTACCTGGTGCCCCATTGCGACACACAAAGCTGTCACTTAGGGATTACAAGACCTATCGAAGGATCCACACTCATTACTTTTCGAGATGGGAGCGCCCATGCCCATCTCTTATATCAAAGCTCATTGGGAAAGGGCCCTTGCAGCCCTCGGGCAAGATGTTGACCGATACTCTCTACACTCCCTGAACAAATTGGCTGCCACTCAAGTCTACAACCACAGACCACAGACCATGGAGGCTTGGCTATCATATTTATTAATTAACATTTAATCATCAAAATGAATCATTTTGATTACCTCTTTATGATTATTCTTCATTTCATTACTCTTGTCATAATTATATAATTAATGAATCATTAATAAAACTCCAGCCTGCCTCTATGTTCCCTGTCCACAGTGGTTGTCAAGGACATATCATTCAAGGGTTATGAAAGACTGGTATTTCCTATGAACTTTCTTTAAATATAATTGTTATAGCAAATGGCACGATGGAGGGTCCAAATTGATAGAGACATATCAGGAGACGGGCCGAATCTGTTGAGATCAGTTTGAACCCAAACAAGTGCCATTTGCTATTTATTACACACTGTATTTGAATGTTAAAAAGTAGTAGGGGGGGGGGACGGGGAAATTACAAATTGGTGGTAATAAACGATGAAATGCAAAACATTTCAATACTATCAAATTATGTAATCAAATTATTAAATTATTTATAATTTTATTATATCAAATATCCTAATAACCATATTATATATTACCTTGGTAACAGACGATACCAAAAGCCTCCCAGAATCTGTCATAAAAGCGACCTGGGCAACTATCTCCCTTGTCAATATGTAGGTGGAGCCAGAGAGCAAAGTTTCCAATAATTCCAATACCCAACACCAGGAGTGACACTGTGATCCAAACCAGGCTTTTTAGGGGGAGCAGGAAGAGCAAGTAGTTCTCAATCCCAGATTGCCCTGTGTCTGCTTTGTACAAGATGGCCGACTGGTCAAAGTAGAATTGGTAGCTTGAGTCCATGACCATTTGACGCTTAGAGACAATGGAGAATGCTGCACCAGCCATGTCTCGTATCTGAATTGATTGATTGTTTCCTTCTTATACCCCCATGTATTGTTTTGATATTTCGTATTCAGCAAGACATTTTGTAATTGTTACAATATTCTTAGTGCTAGTTGTGATTAAATATTAATTTAGAAAAAAATAAAATTATAGAAAGATTCATTTTATACCTTCATCTATTCTCTACTACAAAATATAGCATTGATGACATGGTAACTATACAACTAAAGCGAAGAATTATATAATACTAGCAAAGTACCCGTCCTCTGGACGGTCACGCTCTTCCTCTCACTCTGTCTCCCCTCCTCCTCTCTCCATGTCTCTCCTCCTTTTCTCCCCAAGCCTCTCCCCTCTCTCTCTTTCTGTCCCTACACTAGCCCTCTCCTCTCCCCTGCCCTCTTCTCTGTATCCGTTTGCCCCTCTCACTATTCGATTTCCCCCACCCTCACCTTGTGCTTCTTTCATTCTCTCCCTCCCTCTCCCCCTTTCCTCTCCCCCATCCTCTTTCTCCCATCTTTTTCTCTCCTCCTCTTCTCCTCCCTCTCTTCTCCCTCTCCTTATCTGATTCCCCCACCCTCTCCCTCTGCATCTTTGCTCTCCCCCTCCCTTTCTGATCTCTCTCCCCTCACCTCCTGCTCTCTCTTTTGCCTCATTCTCCCCTTCTCCCTCCCGGTTTTTTGTTCTTTGCCATCCCCCTCTGTGCTCTTTCCTTTCCCTCTTTTTCTCTCCCCTCCCTCCTCTTCTCTCTTTCCCTCTCCCTCCCTCTCTCTCTTCCTCTCCCTCTCCCTCCCCTCTCCCATACATACCCTCCCCTTAATTGCATCTCTGGGTCACGTGATCAATTGGCTCAAGGGCTCATTGATCATTGCCTCTGGGTATCATGATCATCGATTTGACCATACATTCTTCCCTGGCAATAAATAGAGTGTGGATATCCCGATTTAAAAAAGCTTTGGGGCTGCTTCGTTACCAAAGCAACCTATGTATAGAGTGGAGGTTCAGTGGGAACCTACTAGTGGCGCCACCTATAGGCTACTACACAGAGGTTACTAGGTGACACCCCACTGAACCTCCACTCTATATAGGTTGCTAAGGTAACGAAGCAACCCCAAAGGTACCCAAAATAAAGGAAGTGAGAAAGAACCACCTCCTACTCCACTACTAGTGGCACCCGGCAGATTTGAAATCAGGAGTTTCTGGAGATCTGAAATCGATAAAAAAATATGTATGAGCAAAAACGTAAGGTACCCCTTGGAATATCAGATTTGTTGCTTGAAATATCGCTCTTGTTGCAGCCACGCAACACACTCAGTGTTGGCTTTGTGTGTTGCAAGGTTCTAACTCATGCGATATTCCCTCTCCTTTAGACCCGCTAATGACTTATCCTGTATACATCTAATATAGCTTCTAATGACGGTATCACACCTTGATTTCCAGCTCCCTCACCAGGCCATTCCACCGACCATTTACCAACGCTCCCCACTGCATATCATCAGGTTCTGTTATGGGGGTGTACCTGTAGTCATGTACGTGATGATTAATATTTTCATTCACAGTGTTATAAATACTAATAATAGGGGGATGCCTAGCCAGGAAAAGTAGCTAAAGAAGAAACGGTAGGGATTACCTGTGCGATGGGCTATATTTTTCTTTCCTAATATGAGCTGCATTCACATTTTGTTGAGGTTTTTTTGTAAAAATATAATCTAAGTAAAAGTATAATAAAAAGTTTGATCAATGTTACCCAGTATAAATGAATTCATTCATAGCCACTCATTATTTGACATGAACAGATTTACAGATTTATTCAGTCATTCATTACTCACGTGAAGTTCATGAAGAAGGCGAGTGCATCGAGTACCTCTCTACAGATGCCAGTGTACTCAGCGCTACCATTCTGGTGAACAGTTTTAGCCATGAACCCAGGCCACTGTAATGTAGGCACATTTGATTTAATATGTGATGCGTTTCAGGAAAATGGGTCACAAGATGCAAAAAGGATATTTTGAAAGTGTTTTATTCACAAGATCTCTTTGTTGGAATGTTCTCAATTTTTAGGTTCAAGGAAATCCATCTAGGTCAAGGGTCATTATTTACAGCACTTGCATCCAATTGCAGTGCTTTATATACCTTATCATGTACCAAATAATTGGCGTAACCTATAGGGGAGGGACAAGGGAGTCCAGGGGTCAGTATAGGACAGCTTGACCAGTAGGAGTCACTGGCTAGCCAAAGCCGACCATGTGAAAGAAAGCATGGAACCTGACCCAATTATATAAACTATGTCCTAAACCACATTGGCCACATACAAGTTAGATTAGAAACATAAAAACACAAAAATCTCAAAAATGAAGAAGGTGTGTGAGTGTGTGTGTGTGTGTGTGTGTGGGGGGGGGGGGTGGTACCCATACAAAACAAAGAAAAAGTATAAGGTCTAGTTACCCATCAGCATGGTGGTGATAGAGAAGGATTTACCCACCAGCAAGGTGGTGACAGAAAAGGATTTACCCACCAACATGGTGGTGACAGAGAACCGGCGACCGTTGAGTCCATACTTGAGGTTGGGGAAGATGTGGCCTCTCACTCGCTGTCCCCTGATGAAGGCACTCAGCTCAAATCTCCTGCCCTCCACCTTCCACATACACGCGTACATTCTACCCTCCTGTAACACATATCATTACATATAGTTCATGATCAGTTGCTATTAAAGGTTTAATGACTAACATTGAGGGGCTGCTGTTGCATTGTTTGGTGCATGATCCTAAGGCGAAGCCAAGGATTACGTACAATCAGGGCAGAAGCAGGGATCAAACGGTGGTCATCAACTATCTCTCTTTTATTTGTAGTCCTAACACTTTGATTACATTTAAACAATTAACAATATAACAATAATTATATAAATATAGTTCACTGTCTTATCAATATTTTCTGAGTTTATTAGTATTCATTAGTATGTCAGAGCTATATAAATACTGATATATCCATATAAACAATGTCCCCCTAGCTTTAATTACGTTTGCCATATATGTGAGGAGGTAAAGTGGGTTTCTTGATTGGTGTCGCCACAGGGATAGACAGAGTGCCATGATAGTTTTATTGGTTAAACTACTCATAACTTTACAAATAAACATGTATGTCACAAAATATTTGTTTAAACTAATAATAGTAGTGAATCACTTTCAGACATTGATGAAAGTGATATTGTCCACTAGTAAATGTTGTAAGGCATAATTATGAAGAGGGTTTGAAAACCTCCCATTTCTGGTCTATGAGTTATAGTCTAAGGGACGTAGTGCTGTAGTCTACTGGCTACTACTCAGACACTACTTAGTAGTATATGAAAATGAGTAACTGACTCAGATACCAAATAAAGGAACATTTGAGATATCTTAAAAAAGAAATAGATATTTAAAAAAAAGATATATATGGATATTTCCTATTACATATAGATATCCTGGGACAAAACAAATGCCTCCTTTTCACGATGTAGTATTGAACAAGTTTCCAAATTCGAAATCAAGTTAACCGTTAATGTAGTGGGCCTGAAGTGTATAGACCCACTAAACAGCTCCTTGCACTTGTATTTCCGTACACCATTCATCCTCAGTACTTATATTCTTACTTATATTGGTTCATATAGATACAATGGGCTCTTGAAACTAACAGAATGCATTGATGTAATGCATAGGCCCTCTCATAGCCAGTGTTATCCAAGTGCAATTGATGCAAAGTGCATCTAATGTCATGTCATGTCACAGCGCACATACTCACAGTGCTCTCCTAATTATTGTTTTAATTCTGAGTTTCTGACTTAGGGATTTCTGTATGTCCCGATCGCAGAAACTAAAAGTAAACAAAGTAAGAACACCATTCAAAGTCACCTCAGAAAACCCCATAAACAGGAGATTACAGAGATTATATCGTTTATTATCTCGAACCTGGCTAAGAGTTTTGTCTTTTTCCTTGTCTTCATCAATGTCCAGAATAGTCCACAACACTGCATTGGGATTGCGTTCTTAATCTGAATTCTTTCACGAAAGTTGCATTTGACATTAAATATTACTGCAGTTTGAAACAAAGACAATAAAACCTCTTCTGACTTCTCTAAGCAGGTTAGATAGGCTTGAATTAATTCAGCTCAATAAATGAAATTTCCAATCAACCTAAGGAGCCGGAAAATGGGACTACCTTCAATACTATGCGATTATCTTCGTCAGTCCATGAGCGGCAAGTGTTGTCATTATATGCGCCACTCATGGCCTAACCAGGGAATAAAAGAGTAAAACACAACTCTGTGTTCTGCCACCTGAATTTCAGACACATTTGCATGGATACACATCAAATTAACGCTGCCACAAATTACTAAAATATGTAGTAGGCCTATATCAACAAGTCTATTGACAAACTTTAAACGAGATTGAACACTGACAGTTTCAGTGAAATTATGTTGACTGAGCGGATTGATAGAAATGCGATGGAAAACACTATTTCCACACAGAATATAGCAAAGTAACTAGTAGGAGATCTGTTCTGTCAGTAGCCTTGAAGTGTTGGTTGATATGGCTTAGGCTACATTAGGCTACGTTGACCAAAAAAACACTGCCATGAATCATTTAAAAAGTGTTTTTTTGACCCACAAAGACATAGCAATTCGCTGTCGAACAGCATTTTTTCAGCCAAGAAATTCAATTTCATCAAGATTGATGGGAAATGATGAAGTTGTGAGGGGTATCGTACTGATTTACAGTTGGGCCTACCAAATGCCGGCCAGGTCGCAATAAATTACGCAATAATTTACATAACGTAGCCCTACGTCTTCTAATCTATGCAACGTTAGTAATGAGTGTTGTTACTGTCACTCTTCACGCTTTTTCCCATGGGGATGGGAGTGGGGATTGTGGGGAGGGTGCTTTTGCTTTAGTAGAAGCAGTTACATTAGTCGGGGGAATCCGTTTTTTCCTGGCTCAGAACCAAAATTTCCTCTTAAAGGTAAATACCAGCATTGTCGCGTACTGCAGCAGGCGGGAATTCAAGGAACTAATGCATCAAACAATAGAAGTCAATATATTTTGTTCAAACTTTGTCTGAGAAAGAACATGGTTGGGGGAATACAAAATGTCAAAAAAACTGGATGCTATCATATTATTTTGTATTTTAGGGATGAGTGAAGTTTACTTCCATCCACCATTGATTTCAATGGGGGAAACTCATTATGATACAAGTTTAGCTGAATAACTTTTTTTTTAGTTCAATGACCCCTTATTCTTTTTAAATTGAGAGGGTAGAATAACATGTCAGCAATGTATATGCAGATTTTAAAGAAAATCGTATGATTCAATCATATGCTATTGGGGAAAATGCAGAAAAAAACCGTTTTCCCATAGACTTGAATAGTGAACAGTAGTAAATTTCAGTGGTCCCTGAAATAAAAACTAATCCAATGACATATGGTTTTTTTGGGGCTTTTTGGGTTCCCCCGACCATGTTCTTTCTAAATCCAATTCATTCATTTTTGTATTAAACACTGGTATTTATATTTAAACCTGATGATATCTCAAAATCGTTCTTTTAAGATTAAAGACCCACTTTTCAGTGACACGTTGGTAATGTCCTCATCTCTAGCATCAACACAACCAACATAAACTAGTCCTTTATATGATGATAGGGTGACATACCTGACTGTTGGTGACAAGGGCGGTAAGATGGGTAATGTTGATAACATGGTGCTGCAGGGTGTTGAGTTCTGCTCTGTCTTCCACTGCTATGATCCATCTATGCTGGTAAGTGAGTATGCCCTGTTCAGAGTAGGTGTGGTCATGTATGTTTATCTAACAGAAAAATAAATGTCAACATTAATAAAATATTAATCTGAAATAAATTATACATTATTGACATTACTATTGTGTTCCACCCAACCTTTCCCATAAAAGGCTAACCTTTTTCTATTTTTCATAGAACGTAGCCTTCACCCCTCATAATGATGATCTCATTCCAATTTTTATCACATATTATTCATGATAGTTCATATTGTATACAAATTTATTCAAAGACTGGAACATCCCCAACACAATCGATAGAGAGAGAGACCCATATCCCAAGATCGAACAGTGAGTTTCCGCAAGACAAAGGGGTCGGATCGGCAGAGAAAAGCTTGGACTTTGAGGATTTGTTTTCTCTCTGTGCCCACTAAAAATCAGTAACATATAAGGTGAAGCTGATTCTTTGTCATGGTTGTGGAAGAAAACATAAGAGACCTAGTTGTCTGACGATTTTGTTCACGGATTCATGTTGGTGAACCCGGAAACTAATCTGATACCTTATCATTTTATATAGATAATTACGATTATAGCAGAACACAACGAAAAACCATTTTTAAGTGACTTTTTTGGTATTACCTGAATAAAAATATGGTGTGATGAAGTCACACATCCATAGGCGATATAATGCGTAAGCGGTCGCTATATAAAAAGACAAACAAATCTCCTGTGAGGTGTTTTTAATTGAGTTGATTACATTTCTTGATCTTGAATAAAAAATATGTTTAAAAGAAATGGTGAGGTAACCCAGTAAATAAGAAAATACAGGACATTTGAGAAAAAAGAATGAAAAGTAAAAATATTTGTGTAGCACCCTTTGTATGTTTCTCATTCTCAATTCCCTTCAGAGAGCATAGAAAATTGTTCACCAAGTGTAGAGTGTTGATGATGCAGGAGATGGAACAAAGCAGGACAAATTGTAGTTTTGTTGTTGTGTCCATTCCATACTTGTCTAATACAGTTTGCGTACTGAGGCCTGAATCTATGGTAAACACTGGCACAAACTCTGAGATGTTTCCTCCTCCAGTCTCCAACCTGGCGCTCCATTCTCCTTTAGATGAAAAGAAAGAATGATTTATTATGTATTGTACCTACCTATTTCTTTCCTAATTCTTATAACTCAGTTGTATAATTACTATGGAAAGCCATTTATACATGTTATGAATTAACCCCAAACCGGGAGAATTAGTAGGCTAACCCGGAAAATGACTGAAGAATTCATCATTGAAAATGCATGCGAACTGGGGAATTTTATTCTGGGTTAGCCGAGAATTAGAGACCAAATCGGAAACTTCCTAAAATTCTTTTTAATATTTAGCTAATCTTCAAATTCAAATTCAAAAATCCTTTTATTGCTGTTGTTTTTACAATGCGGTTGCTCTGCGTCTACAATTTAGGTCTTCCAGAGGATGCCGCTTTTACGGACTTGAATAAATGTAACATGAAGGTTGCAGAAATTGGTTTTTAGAAAAGTTTGAATGAGATGAGGTGAAGAATGGTTAAATTACAATGAGAACATCGAGATTAGGTGACATAAGGTATTGTACATGGTGGGTGTTCAAAACCCCTAATCATATATTGGTTTATATAGTCGTCTATATTAATACAAATATAAACAGCGTTCATTATGATTAGCCATTTGCCCTTTCCATCATTTCTACTTAGACTTCATCAATTCCTGACTGGGGCATAGCTTTTGTTAATTCACTCCGAGCTGGCATCTAATTCACTAGACACCCTGCTACTTCGGAAAAACACTAGGCCTACCTAGTAGGCACATTCCGGATTGGCTGCCGAGCTGGGCCAATTTTCCCGAAATAGGATGCCAGTTCACTGAGAAAAAGGCTAATCAGGAATATGGTTAGGTAGATTAGGAAAAGTATTACTAAAATTCTGTACATTTGGGTTATATGTATAAATGGCTTTCCATATTAATTTACCTTTCTATCCCTGAATAACAATATTATGTCCTATGGACGAACATAAACAGAAATGTGGATAGCATACATCTAGGGAAAATAGTCGGAAATTTAACAGGTAATTCATTGGCCAAATACAATAACCTTGAGTTATATTTCATCAAGAGACAAGGACAATGGCAGTTACAGTAAATTTAAATTAATAGAATATGTTTGTTGTTTAAATGTTTTATTCTATCACAGCATTATGCCCGGAAGGGCACTTTTCTCAGAGGGAGAGTACATCTAGATAAAAAGGTTACAAATAATAGAATTGAGTCCGTACAAGTATGATGTAGTTGGAAGAAAGTAATATGACTAATATCATAGATCAGATCAAATTTAAATTATCTGATACAAACCAACTAGGTTATCTATGTTAGCAAGAGTTGTCTCAGTTTACTTATATATTATGATATTTAAGCGATGCGATCTCGCTTTACAACAGTTAAAGATTCACCTGAGAAACAGGTAAAAGTACAAATAGATAAAAAGAATGACCCCTGCCATATACAAAGACATAAATTGATACATCTATATGCGCTAACGTGCACTATCATTACGACCGTTTACTGTATTGACGATGTCTATTCTATTCATCTATAGTTATAATATATGGAGGTTATTCTCCTGCATAGGGCTGTATTAAACAGTCATAATTGTTAGAGTTAGAATTTCCCATGGCTAGGTCTAACATTCACTATCCCTCAAAAACCAGAGATAGAGTCTACATTAATGTATTCAAAGATACTATAGTAGAGAAGGTGGAAAACAGATTTTCTTCACTAAAGTAATGTAAACAACAAGCAAACTTAAATTGTACGCGCTTTGTTAAATATTTTCCACTCATTATTATACAAAATGTATTTATAATGTATATCATTTTATTGTATTTGCTAATGTACTCCTGATTTGAAGGGGCTGGCAGGAAGACCTACTATGTACGAAACAGCATTTTACGTCTATGTTATAGGCGTCTGATTCGTTTCCTGGTGCTTTTTTGGAATGATTACCAAAGTAATATCATTGTAACACATGGCTATGGCATTAGGGATTTATTTAGGGCCAGAGTAGTTCCATGGAAAAAGGAGCGTTTGAGGAAAAGACTCTTTCGGAGGGTTTGATCCGTCTGGAACAAATTACCCTTGGAGCTAAGATCATCAGATGAACAAATTTCCTTTTGTACTAAATTAAGAAAAACTGTTCTTTTTTCAAAGAGCAAAGACTATTCCAAATTACGTGAGAACTTAGACCTGGCTGATTTGTAACTGGTGATCTTCGTAAACCTTGGTATATGTTAGCCTTCATCGAAACTCTGTTGGTTGTTGTTAACTTGAAAAATGTGTATTTCACACAACACCGCGGGGGTAGTTGTTTTTCTCAATTTCTCGTTTTTTTTTTACTTTTCCCCCCTTTATGTCCGGTTTATTTTTGTGGTCTAATCTTTGTGTAACTTAAATGGCATAGACCAGTGTAGCCTACTGATTATTTTTTCCAATTGTATTTTTTCACTATGTCATGGGTCTATTTTAAGTTTAAATGACATATACCTGTGTATAGACCTGTTATATATTCATTAGATTTTTCTCTATTTCTGTTATTTCTCTTTGGGCTTTTGATGTATTTAATATTATCAACCTCTTGTACACTCTGCATCTGGTTTTGTAGGGTTTTTTTTTCAAAAATGTGATATTTGAATTTTGTTAACATTTTCTCTAACGCTTAATTACTTGCTTTTGACAGCCTTGACTGAAATAAAATGTACTACTCATAATGTCTTACAAATACAATACCATTGAATTCTCATAAATATATTCAGAGGTTGAGACCTATTTTGGATGCTATTGTAACAATTTGGATAGAACCAATATAAAGTATACGATACAATATATCAAGTTAATTCATGAGCTATAGAGATTAATGGAAAATGTTGTTGCCAGCCCTCCTCCTTAGGCCCTGGCGGTTTTAGCAATCCCTTGCCACGCCCCTATTTAAAGTCTTCCAACCATTTTTTATTTATTTAAATTTTTTTAATGATTTTATCTATCTAGCTTCTCAAGACAAATATGCACGATACAGTCGAGAACAGGTAACACAATACAAGTCTGTGGCGTTCTACCTGCTGCTGCAGTCTACTTGAATTAACATATATAATGGATAGGAAAAAATACTATATTTTCTGGTGAATTAGTTATATATATAAAACTTTTATTCAAAATCACATATACAGAAGTATTATAATCGAGAAGTGGACACATTTCTCACAGTAGTGCTCTTCCTGGAGGCCCATGATACGATATAATACAGTACAGTGCAATACAATGGAAATCATTGGAAACTTCGAAGTTGATACAATATACTACTGTACATGCTTGGTAACAGAACAGTGGTAACGTTCAAGAATACGCTTGATTATTGGTACCTCGAATCAGTGTGCGATGCAAGAATAATTATAGACATAATATAAGGAGAAAAATAATTATATAATATCATTTTTATTTTCATATTGCTTTCTTTTTCATGAAAGACAAAGCCTCAAAATATCCATGGTGGATAGCGCGTATTATCATGTGACTGTTAAATATCTATTGGCCTAAATGAATAACAAGTACTAAGTTAAGAAATTATCAAGTTAAGTTTGGTTTATCTATTTAATATTACAATTAGTGTCAACTTAATTTATATACCTGGCGTTTCCAATGGAAACGATTTCTCAGCCTCAATTACTTATGTCCGATGTCAGGCAGAAGACCTACCTAGACACCTGTCTATTTAGAATGCTGGACCACCTCATTGTAAACAACATCTATTGCAATAAAGAATTCTTGAATTGAATTGAATTGAATTTATGACCGGTCACTGAGGACCATTGAAATCATGAACTCTGAAACATGTAGAGAAAGGGAGAAAAATGATAAACTTAGGGAAATACCTACGTAGAAATAAGATCCACTAGTCCTCCTGAGTTTCCACTAGTCCTCCCAGACCAGAAGGTAAAATCTAATATGGCACAAAAGACATACAAATGTCAACTAGACTAGGATTTATATACACTTGACTTTTATTTCCACTTCAGTAACTGTAACCAATAATGAATAACTCTGCAATAGTGCCCAGGGCTGTAAAAAAAAGTTGGTTGTAAAAAAAGTTGGTTGAAAAAAAATTATCGTTGAAAAATAGTTGGCCGGGAAAAAATTGGTTAAAAAATGTTGGTTGAAAAAAGTTGGTCGAAAAAAAATTGTCGTTAAAAAAATAGTTGGACGGGAAAAAAATGTCATTAAAAAAGATTGGTAAAAAAAAGTTTGTCGTAAAAAACAAGTTTGTCGTAAAAAGTTTGTCGTTAAAAATTGTCTTTAAAAAATAGTCCGTCGGAAAAAAATTGTCGTTAAAAAAAGTTGGTCAGAAAAAAAAGAGTTGGTCCTTTAAAAAGTAGTAAGCTAGGCTAGGCTAGGCTAAATAGTTGGTAACTTACTTTTAAAATTTAGAAAATGTGTTTGGCAGTGTCCATTTGAGCACCTGAGGCAGGTGAGGGGGGGGGGGGTGGGCAGAGGGATGGTGTGGGAGGTTGGAGGGCCTTCTGCAGACCTATCATGGTTGGAGAAGCATCTAACTAACAGCCAACCAACTCCCTTGGCTAAACCTAGAAAGGCTGTCAATCAGCCTTCAATAACATGTAGGTGTGAAATCTATGACTGATTGAAAGGATTAGATATGGCATCCTCGCCTGATGTCACATCTAAGCTTAAACACCTCACAGACAGTTAACCAAGTTATCAAGATGTAGATGCAGTATCAGTGATTGGCACATTTCATAGTGACCCATTTGTTTTCTCAGCTATAAATAGCTGAGAAAACAAAAAGTAAAAAAAAATACTCACCGCCCTGAGATATATTGGGAGATTAAAAACGGACTTACTGTCAGCGATGTATATGACAGGGTGTTGTTGAATGAGGCCGTTGGTAACAATGGCAAGGCTTTCCATCGCCTATATTCACCCTCAGTTGCTGCTTATCTTTCTTCTCTCTGCCTTGGAAACATGCACATGCATCAGTCTTCTCTCCCACCTGAGGACTACGTGACTGATTGTACCTCTCATGGGGAAAAGGTTTATAAGGGAAGGGTCTTTGCCACGCAGGAGAGTGAATCTTGCACCAACTTTATCGTGAACCATATGTGATGTGTTTCAGGGAAATGAGTCACAAGTCGCTAAAATGGATAGACATCTAATAATTATTTCTAGATTTTGAGTTTAATATTTTTATTTTTGAAGAAAATAGTTTGCAATATCTCTACCCGGACAGTTACTAGTAAAGTAGCTAAATATACTCTAAAGGATGAGCTTAAAAATGCATTGATATATTTAAAGATGGAAACATTCCTACAAAGAGATCTTGTGAATAAAACACTTTGAAAAATATTCATTTTGCGATTTACGACTTATTTTGCTGAAACACATCACATATTTCTGATGGGTGGACCAGGAAGATCTGTTCGCAGAGGCTCCCGTCCAATTCTTGTAACTGTACTGATCAACTTGAATAAAAAGAAATGATATTGCACTAAACTCAATCGTTCTAAGCAGATGTCAAATCCGCAGTTATGCACAATTTATTCCATCTTCATTGTTTTATTTTTATCCTTGAATTAATTTATTTATCTAACTTTTTAGGATGGTATAAGATAGACACAATACCCAATAAGACACTGAGAGATAAAGTTTTTTTGTTGTTGTTTATTTATTCACGACCATACATGTTTCGGAGATGGGTTGTCTCCTTCTTCAGTGGTCATATGACAGGGTGTTGTTGAATGAGGCCGTTGGTAACAATGGCAAGGCTTTCCATCGCCTATATTCACCCTCAGTTGCTGCTTATCTTTCTTCTCTCTGCCTTGGAAACATGCACATGCATCAGTCTTCTCTCCCACCTGAGGACTACGTGACTGATTGTACCTCTCATGGGGAAAAGGTTTATAAGGGAAGGGTCTTTGCCACGCAGGAGAGTGAATCTTGCATCAACTTTATCGTGAACCATATGTGATGTGTTTCAGGGAAATGAGTCACAAGTCGCTAAAATGGATAGACATCTAATAATTATTTCTAGATTTTGAGTTTAATATTTTTATTTTTGAAGAAAATAGTTTGCAATATCTCTACCCGGACAGTTACTAGTAAAGTAGCTAAATATACTCTAAAGGATGAGCTTAAAAATGCATTGATATATTTAAAGATGGAAACATTCCTACAAAGAGATCTTGTGAATAAAACACTTTGAAAAATATTCATTTTGCGATTTACGACTTATTTTGCTGAAACACATCACATATTTCTGATGGGTGGACCAGGAAGATCTGTTCGCAGAGGCTCCCGTCCAATTCTTGTAACTGTACTGATCAACTTGAATAAAAAGAAATGATATTGCACTAAACTCAATCGTTCTAAGCAGATGTCAAATCCGCAGTTATGCACAATTTATTCCATCTTCATTGTTTTATTTTTATCCTTGAATTAATTTATTTATCTAACTTTTTAACTGAACAATACAACTAAAACATCCACAGATCCAGACTTGTGGTCATCTGAGCCCACCAGGTCAGTCTATTGTTTTATTTCATTTTAAATCCTTTAATTATTTTTGTGTTACGGTATAACATTCCTCCTAATATTCCAGGGTGGGGTAGATACCCTGTCTCACCCCTGTCCTAGTATAGACACAGTAGTAACATAATATATCATAGTCAGCAATGGTTTTTTGTGTGTTTAGTTTTTTTCTGACATGGATTACATTTATATTTATATCTGTCTAAGAATGCTTTATATACCGAAACTGATATTGAGGATTTACTATGGCTACACTGTTTATGTTATACTGATATTTACTCAGCATATCTGTGGCTGCATTGCTTATTTAAATTGGCACTTCTAACAGCATACTGAAAACTGTTATTTCCTGTTGCCTCATCGTCTATCATGCTCCATAATCTGTTGAATTTCTCATCTTACAATCTCATAAAATTACAATTATCTCCTGTTATACAATTATAATTGATTTCGTTCCCGTTATTGAAACTCTGTAACATAATTAACGATCAAAACAAGAATTAGGCACTCGACGGAAGACGTCAATGGCAGTCTGTAAGTAGGTTTAATTGTTAAACCAATTAAATTAAGGAAAAATTAACATCTAATGAACCTCTCATTTTTTTTATCCTTTAAAATGAACTTTCATTTCCTGGTACTTTCATTTCCTGGTAAGCTGAGTATGCTGTCCAACAATTGAGTCACAGACAGTTCCTCCCTCTTCATCTGCTTATTCCTCAGTACATGCACCCATTTCTCCTTAAGAGGTCTCATGAGTACACTAGCTGTTTTGCTCATAATTATGAGCTCCTCTTGAAAATACATGTCCTGGTTGAAAGATTGGTACATAACCTTTAAGCTGGTAATATCCAACCCAACCTAACTCTTTCCAGGTAGCAAGGGCTCTCTCAAACACTAAAACATTACACACAAGAAGTAAGTTATATGAAGCATATATATAAGACTGTGAGAGGGGCCCTTTCTTACAAGTCCTAATTATCCAATCCTATAAATTATAATATGAGTATCTTTTGTATAAACAGCAGCAGAATATTGACATAATTCCTTCCTGTAAGTCATAATATCAGTAAACTTGGCAAAAGTTTGTTTCTCAGAATAACTGAGAATACAGCTTTAAGGCATGTTATACAATAATATAAATCCTATATGGGTCAGATTTTCGGAAAAGGTACAATTGGCAGATCAACACATTTAGTAAATTCTGCCAAATTAGGCTGACAAATCGTCAACACTATAGGTATATCAGAATATATTTAGTATTGCCTTGATTCAAGCAGTCTGTTTGGTTATGTTGAACGGTATTTTGAACTGTATTTCTGTCTTAACTTTGGGTTATATGAGAGGATTGGTGAAGGTGAATTGTACATTTTCTCGCGATTTCACCCATATAGCTTGTCTGCCGTAGAACCTGAACTGAAAAAGTTCACTTCCCCTCAGACACACAATAGTAGAAGCTAAGTGCAGTACTTTGCCAGTCATTCTGATTTTGTTTTTTACCGACATTAACTGAGAGTGCAGCAGTTTCACTAACCGTGGTATATTCTCTGAACAATAACACCTTTGTTCAAATTAGCATGTAGTATCAGATTATAATCAATTGTTGAGGTGTTTGTGGTGCAGGACTATATCTATAACATCCACAATTTTCTTTCAGCCATTGGCTTTGAATCTGAAGTTTTCTTCGCTTTGATCTTTATTTTTTTAATTGTTTTCCTTGTAAAGAGATAGAGACAGTATGACATTCTGATTCCTGGCAGTAGCCATATTAAATTTTGACCTTGAAAATGACCTAGAATGACCTAGAAATAGAAAAATGACCTTTTCTCACACCTTTAAACCTAGAAATAATGTTATTGTACATTGATATGTACACCCATTGTATATGCATATACAACAAGTGCTGAGATAACATTCTTGTTATTCAGTGGCAGCCATATTGGATTTTGACCTTGAAAATGAACTTGGAACAAAAAATGACCTTGAGAAACGAATTCCTCATACTTAAAAACATCAATAAAGTGGTATTGTAGCTGAAGATCCACCAAATGGAAGCCAAGATATATTAGTTGGTGGGCTTAGCGACTTGATACTTCAAATCATGATGCAAAGGTCCCCTTTGGTATGGTAGCACCTTAAGGCAATAGAAAAAGATTTATCCTAAGACACACGCAAGATCACCCCCCATTTTCGAAAAAATGACGTTTTTTCAAAATGGCCGCCAAAAATTCAACCAACATGCTAACTTCACTTCTATTTTACATAGAAAGACAAGATTGGTGTCAAAACATAGGTTTTAGGGGTCAAAGAATGTGATAGAAAGGGTTTCAAGTCTCAAGGAATGATAATTCTCATTTAAAAATGAATATTGGAAATAAAATTGGAAAAAATCTAATAAAATTCTATCAAATTGATTTTTTACTAGTATTTTAAGCAAACTCCTTGTTTGTAGGGTGACCGGTAGGGTAAACACATTTTACTCTTATTATTAACTGCTCAAATAATTGAAAGCTGAAAAAAATGCTTGAAAATATCATATTAGGTTTAGCTGAATGATGCACCCAGCAAGAGCACGATCTCTGCCATACACCCAGAGATAATCAGGGTTGTTTCTACTTGCAGCATGTTCACAGTATCTACAGTCTGTCTTGACAGTGGCAAAGAGCTAGTTCAGGCAAATCCTGAGAAATTGTGGGTAGTGTGGTTTTATGATAGAACTGCATTATGCAGGTGGTATGAGTATGTTGTCCTCAAACATGTGAAAAGAACCTGCCTTTGACACATAAATTAAGTGATATTGAGTGTGTGGAAAAGGCAAGTTTTTTCAAGATCCTATGAGGAAAACACATTCATATATCATCTCAGAGTTGTAGTTCTAAATTGTCTACAGAGCTGGTACCAAAAATAAAGGAATAATGATGAACAAATTATTCAGTAATGTAGGTCTGTCAGCAGGCAGGTCAGAAACTGTACTTTCCTGGTAAATTTTTAGCTGTGTTTAACAAGCTAAATTAAAGGAATTAATCTCAATAGAACTAAAAACTGTACATGACTCATGGATTCAATTCTCCACTTACAAGTTTTATTATTTCATAAATGTAATCAGTAGAAGCTGAATAATGACCAGGATATTTTTTTGTCAAAATAAACCTGAATTAAACAACGGTCAGATTCTATGTGTTAAATCTCCAACATAAGAATGCATGGTAAGTAGTTCATTCCTGCCATTACAAGGTGGGGATACACATTTTAGCATGTAGAAAAGAGAGGTCTTGGAGGTCAATCTGGTGAATCATGTTTCCAAAATCATTAAGAATATGAGAACAAAGCTGGATCCTTGACAAACATGTTGCCCGATATATGTCCACTTTGAAGAACAATGCACCACAAGTTGTTCTAAGTACAAATTCAACCCAAGATATTATACCTGATATGCTGTTCATAAGATTTGTAGTTGCTGTGTATCAGAACTAGATAGCATGAATTCAAAATCTTTGCCTTTAAGGAAAAGACGATGGTCACAATCTTCATCTATACTCTTGATATTGTCATCAGATACACAATAAAGCTTCATTACAAATTTTTGAAACACTGGTGAATGGGCCTCAATAATCTTAGTGGTAGGGTGAGGACACAAGAGGAACTGAAAAAGTATGGTGCTATCCCACCCTGTAAGACCATTAGAGCATTGCCATACTTTAGATGGTCCAAGAGTTGATGCAATTTCATGCAGAGGTATATATACCTGACAAGTAAAAGAAGTCACTTATTCATCAGGCTATTCAAATAAAAAGAGGAAAGAACCTAAACTAGCTAAAAAATAGTTGTCTACCTGAAATTGCAACAAACCAATGCAATCCAGAATGCAACTATCTCCTCTCTGAGTGCCACAAAAAAAGTTAGGCCTATCACAACATTACTTTTGTTGCTTCAAACAACTACTTTCTCATGGATGCAAGGAGTCATTGCATCAATACCAGCTTGAATCCTTGGACATTCCCCAGGCATAGTGGTGAACAATAATTTGGCCTTAATCAAGACACTGAAATAGCGTTATAGCGCCCCTTTATAATTCATTGAGTACAATATCCATCAGAAAAATTATGATTCCATATATTTCAGTCAATACATTCTACCTGATGAAGTTACAAAAAACTTTGAGCTGTAGGCCAGGTCCACAATCACAATGAATTCCTGCTTGTTGAGGTTCACCTGCAGGAAAGGTGCCTAGTTGATAGGCATTTTAGTTGAAAGAGTAACCCTTCATCTTCACCCTGTGCCTTTTTTCCCCCTGAGGTCCTGATTTAACCTTGTCTAAGTGTAGATGTCTTGGACAAAGGCAACTTAATTGTCTCTTCAAAATAATAAAATAATATATTGTATGAAGACCCCTTGGAAATAATCTCTAATAAATCTAATTCCAGTAAAATCACTAGCAGGACCTCGAATTTGGACAAGCAATGCCCCATCTAAAGAGTGAGTTCCATTGCCAGGCGAACTATGAAGTAACATGGCTATGTAGTGGAAGCCAATAGCGCTTTTACTCTCCTGTTATGGTTCCAACTTCCATTAACCAAAAGCAGGAGAAGTAGAAGGAGAAGTACCATGGCAGTGAAACCCACCTTTTACACAGCAGCAGTTGTGTCTGGTCTTTGATTTTGAAATCAGGCAGTTAAAAATCTCATTTTTGTTGCCATTATGCATCTTTCCCTTCCTAGTGAGTGAAGCTGGGTGGTTTCATGTGCGCTTTTCTTGATATTTGACCAGAATCTGTTTCCAGCAAGAGACTTCTGACTTTCTTCTAGGCTAGCTATGGTAGACTTTAAATATGTTTTGCATATATATCAGTTCATTGTACTGCAGGATTTACTGGTTCCTCTTGAGCCCATATTCCCTTGTGGGATCTGGGAAAAGGTTCTTTTTGACTGCCCCATGACAGGTGTGATCAAGTGGAAATACTTATCTCACAAGAAAATCAAGGGTTCACATATAAAGGGAGAATTCTGATAAGCAATGTAACTTAACAAACTGTAAAATAGTATGCCTTGATTAAAATGAGGAGGATAGGAACCATAGGCAAGATTGATTGCTTTATGCCCCTATCAATACATTAATAAGGGCATATATTATATAGGCATATGTCAATACATTGATCTAGGTCATACCTTAGAGAGGAACTAGCTCATTGTGCCTTTATAAATGCTGCAAGCAAAAGCAGTCCTACTTCTCTTTGCATGGATGCCGGGATTATGTACTCTAAGTGGTGCATCATCCCGCCAAAGGTGGTCTTTTCAAGACCTATTTTGATTTGTTAATGTTGAGAGCAGTTGGTTATAATCAATAAAGAGTGTCTTTGCTCTACAAGACAGGAGTATATTTGATTAAGTAGTAAAAAGAAGTGGCCTTCCAGTATATTGATGCGTGTTGATTTTTTTTTCTCAAATATTCTTTCTAAGAGGAGTATACTTGTACTTTGAGACTTTAAACCCTTTCTATCAGATTCCTTGACCGTTAAAGCCTTGTTTAGACATCTATTTAAGCATTTTGTTCAGCTTTCAATAATTTGAGCAGTTAATAATAGGAGTAAAGGGAGGAGTTTGCTTAATAAACTAGTAGAAAAACAATTTTATGGAATTTTATTCGATTTTTTCCAATTTTATTTCCAATATTCATTTTTAAATTAGAATTAACATTTTTTGAGACTTGAAACCCTTTCTATCACATTCTTTGACCCTAAAAACCTATGTTTTGACACCAATCTTGTCTTTCTATGTCAAATAAAAGTGAAGTTAGCATGTTGGTGAATTTCTGGCGGCCATTTTGAAAAAACATCATTTTTTCGAAAATGGGGGGTGATCTTGCGTGTGTCTTAGGATAAAACTCTTTCTATGACCCTAAGGGACACTCCTGCCAAAGGAGACCTTTGCATCATGAGTTGAAGTAAATGGCCTATTCTGAGCGCTAAGCCCACCAACTATATGCCATATTGTTGGCGGCAATCTAGAAGTTTGCAGCTACTGGCCACCAGGGGTATCTACCAACTTGTAGCTGGTGCTTTTTGAAAACTTTAGGCCAGATCTAACACCATACCAAATTTCAAAAAGGTGTCACAACGTGCACCCCAGCTAACAATTTTCCGTTGTATTCACGTTGTGGCGACGTTATTTTCTATGTTTTGGTCGGTTGAAATTATGTAAATCTGTATGGGAGAAATAACGTGAATACAACGTAGAAATTATTTTTTGAAAAAATTATTATTCTTTAATTTAAATTATCTTTTGTTTAAAAAAATGAAAAAAATGTTTACGTTGTATTCACGTTATTTCTCCCATACAGATTTACGTCGCTACAACGTGAACAATCACAACGTAGAAATTACGTAGTGTGTTAGCTGGGACAATGTAGACAATTTGAATTAGGTCCCTAAATATTATGACCTGATCTGAAAAAAATATTTTTTTCACCAAAATCTGGCCGTTGCCATGGCAACAAAATTAAAAAATATTTTTTTTGTTGATACATACATTTTTGGAATATCCATATCGTGGGGTCAGAGCCAAAAGGTTGTATCTAACTTTTGACATGTTTTGAGTAAATTGAAAAAAACTAAATTGCAAATTAAGTTATGATTTCATGTATACTAGCTGTCAACGCAATATTGGTAATGCAAATATTTTTCAACCTTAAGTGATCCACATATCATATGATTGAAACATAGGATGATACAAAACATAGAGTCATATACAACCTATTGGCAAATATTTTTTCTGGATTTTGCTGAATTTTTATAATGGCCAAACCGATGTACCTTCAATTGAGCCATTTTGGCTCAAAGACATACCTTAAATTCTAATAATATTACTAGTGCCAAAAGAGTGTATCTCCAAATACAACTTTCTAGCACTGACATTTTGGAACAATTCTTGTTAAATCTTAAGCGCCAAAACATTGTATCTCTAAATACAACTTTCTAGCACTGACATTTTGGAACAATTCTTGTTCAATCTTTAGTGCCAAAAGAGTGTATCTCCAAATACAACTTTCTAGCATTGACATGTTGGAACAATTCTTATTAAATATTCAGTGCCAAAAGACTGTATCTCCATATACAACTTTCTAGCACTGACATGTTGGAACAATTCTTGTTGATTTTTTCTGACAAAACATCTTATTTCCAGATAAGACATTCTGGGCCAAGGTTGTTTGATGAATATTGGCATAAATATTGTGTCACAAAGTCATACCTCGACCCTCTGCCAAGCACTTTATTACATTTTTAAAAGAAATTCCTTGCTTTAATGTATATTTAAGCAATGTCTTATGATATTTCAAGTTGATGTTCATTGATCAGGCACCACAAGTATTTATGCGTGTTTGGCCACATAAATGTGTACAAGAGCTGTTGCACTAGATAGGATATGGCCAATTCCACCAATTTCACAATATTTTAGTCTTCTACCATGGAAAGTGGCTTAATACCAATTAATAACCATTAATTTGATTTTTGTTGTGCTTGTGTAGTGGATTAGAGGTTTGAAATAACTATCCATGTCAATTGTTTATGTATGGTCAGATGTCCTTGACATTCCTGTGCCTTGTCAATGCTTGCAATGGTTGGTGTCTTTATTTACCTTTGTCGAGATCCAGAGCCGCCAAAAGAGTTGGTCATAGTCTAGTAATTTGCGCCATTTATTATAGACAAGAGTTCACTACAATTGGTGCCATACAATTGACCCCACAAAGCTGACCTTGCAAGCAGTCTCCTTGCCGTTCCATATTCCTTCCTCGGAGGAATAGAAACTGCTTCTAGCAGTGAGCCTTGGAGGCTTGATTGTCACATATTCCTCTTGGAGGATTAGAGTGCTGTAGCAGAAAAATTCTGTTGAAAACTTGATCCACATAGAACATGTTGGAAGTGGATTCGATATTGCCGTAACAGGCAAGACCTGCAAAAGGACTACCAGTAAATGGTATAATGGGGGCCCGAGATATCTCCTCCATAACCATAGACATGGAACCCGACAAGGGTTTGATGCTGCCCAGCGAGATATTCGGAATGGCCCCGCCACTGATGGGCATGTTCAAATGTGTCAACACCATCCAGCAGTGCACACCAACCACCGGCAGATCGATTCGGAGGGTTGGCTTTCGGCAGGTGGAGACAAAACCCTGAAAAATTGTCTGATGACAACCTTCAAATTCTCTGGCAGGGGTAACATGCAACTAGGAACACAAACAGGCTTATGGAGAGGATATCAGTAATCATATCCAACAGTTGATCATAATCAATAACATCTTAAAGCATGTATGAGAGCACTTGAAGCAGACACGTTGTCCGCCATGCTTACAAGGTGCAAATCCTTGAGCTGCAGGAATCCAACAAACAGGCCAAACTCCATACAACTGAGTTGCAGCAAGATTTGTTAGGCATGATCCAAGGAATGGCAGCTAAACAAACTCCACTTAATCCGGTGACGTCAACCATCGCTGATTCATAAGGTGAAGTAAGGAAGGTGAAGTAAGGGTGAAGAAACGGATAGAAGGGTGACTTTCTCTAAAGGAATGATGGGGGCAACATTGTCTCCTAAGGAAAGCCACAGAGTGAGGATAGAATTGGTTTCCGATGATACAAATGACGAACAACCAGGAGGCGAAGTTGGTGCTTGCAGTAGCAAGGGCGATCCTTCTACTGGGGCGAAAACCAACAAGGGAAGTGGGTCCAAGAATATGCAGGTCCCTCCCTCCCCACTGTTTTCACTCAAGATTAGGAGACATGATTCTGATTGTTCTGTAGAGAATCAAGTTGGGGAAATCCGCTTGAGATGCTCTCAGAGAAAAGACCGATCGTTAGTCGCTGGCCTGGCATTTGACAGACCCAGCAACTCAGACTCAGACTTTGACTACCAGTACTCTGATGGTGAAGATAGTCACTATGACAAAATGCCTCAGTTGAAGCCATGGAATGGCAAGAGCTCCTGGCGCGTGTACCTGGTGGAGTCCAAGGTTGTCGCTGAAGCGTACAACTGGACTCCAAAGCAGTTCTGGCACCAGTTGAAGTGTGGGACTAGGAAACAGTTGGCAGAGCTGGGGCCAGGCCTTAGGATTTATTTGCAGGGATTGACCAACTAAGATATGGCAGTGTGGGTTTGTTTGAAACAACCCAATGACCTCCAAAGGGCACTTTATTGGTCAGAAGTTGGGAAAGTTGCCACATGGACGAAGTTGCCACATGGCAACCATAGCTACAATTAGCATGGCCTCTGTCACACCTGTTGCAACAACACCACTCTGTAAAATAAGTGGGAGAGGAGGTCCCACTTACAGGGCTGTTGTACAGTCCTCAGAAGCCATGCAGGAAGTGATGGAAGACTCCAACACTGATCCCTCCACGATTGTGCAGGCATTCCAAGCATTCTTGAATAGCAATCCCTTGGATCAATGAAATGTGTTGAGGTGCAAGGCGGAAATAAATGGTTCTGTGCCCTGGACAGTGTGGGATTGTTCCAGTTTAAGGTGATGGCCTTTGGACTGTGTAATGCCCCGGCAACCTTCCAGCGAATGCTAGACTCAAATCGGGAGCACCCCTATAAAAATAGGCGAAAAAAGTGTTTTTTGTGAATATTGGATAGCCCAACTTGTTTTTTTTCTCTTTTCCGAGTTGTAAGTCTTACGAGCTGTAAGCCTCACAACTGGCACTCACACTGTACAATCCGATTCAACATTTGAATCTTGAGTTTTGTCGTGAACAACAGCTCAAAAACGGACCTTACAACTGGAAAACTAGTTGTAAGGAGTTGTAAGGCTTACAACTCTTTGGATGCGTACAGTGTCAGGGGGGCATTATCCCTATTTCTTGAGGTAAAATCAATGTCAGCTAGGTTCGAACATAAATATGGTGAAAAATAAGAGTTCTGGAGGGCTTAGAATCTTGGATTATGATGTTTCATATAGGCAGACATCTTCGGAGAAGTTGTGACGTCACTCATGATAAAATCCAGCCAGCCATGCTAGCATGGGGAGTGCACCATGGTCATGCTCCTCCTCCTGCTGGAGTTTTTGCAACAATATATATAGCAGAAATAAGCATGTGCCCATTAAATCTGAATGTCTACATGCTATTCATGGCCAGATTTCACTTTCTAAAGTGTGATTTTATGAAAGAGAAGGTATTTCGTAAGGAGTAAACAAGTCTGGCCAAAACAGGAACACTCTAATCGCCCCCTCTTATAGCTCACAATAACAAAACCTTTCGGGACTATACAGGGTTCATTTCAAACCATCTAAGTTGAAACAAACCCATAACAGTCTAGTTATATCCTCTCTCACTCACTATTAGCAAAGAAAATAGCTTATTAGGGATCTGAAGGGAGGAAAATAGGCCGATATGGAGCCAAGATTGGCTCAGCCTTGATGACAACAAAATCAAGGAGGATTGTGGGTAATCTTCCCCAAAATGGCGGTAGTCATGAATCTTGAATCAAGTCTATTTCAGTTGTTTCAAATGCTTCTATCAACATATTAATAGATACTAGGGATATTTCTGAACTACAGGTATGTTTTTATTTAATAAAAGAACCTATTGCAGTACCATGGTACTGAAGGTGGTACTTTATTTTAAATGGAAGTCTTGCCTAGGCTTTCTAGATGATGAAGTTATGGATTGAAAGGATTATGGATTGAAGTAATATGAACTCTTCCACCGAGAGGTGGAATACTTGGGGAAACTGGTTTCGGACAAGGGCATCCGCGCTGACCCAAAGAAAGTGCAGAAGGTCCAAGATTGCCCGAGGCTAGATAAGGCGAAGGAGAACCGACAATTTATAGGATTTGCATTCTATTACCGGGAATTTCAGCCGAAATTTGTCTTGATTGTTGCTCCTTTATAGGTGATAGTAACCGCTGCAGGAAAAGATAAGTGGTATACTAGATCCATAGAATGGACTCCAGAATACGAAGTTGCCTTCCAAGGCCCCAGTGTTAGGGTATCCCCAGAAGGAAGGGAAATTTACCCTCGACTTGTATGCCAGTGGTTTTGGCATGGCGAGAGTCCTGTTCCAAGAACAAGACAGAAAGGAGGTAGTACTTGGGTATGCTAATAATAGCTTAGATAAGGCCCAATGGAACTACTGTGCTATGAAACGCTAGCTTTTAGCAGTACTCACCTACCTGGGGAAGTTCCGGCATTGCCTTTTGGAAACCAGAATTTCTGTGTATGGACGGACCACGCATCCTTGCATTGGTTGCTGAACTTTAAAGATCCAATGGATATGCTTGCCATAGGCTTGCTCAACTGCAAGAGTATGGCCTGGATCAAACTATCATTCTCCATAGGGCAGGGAAGAAGCACCTTAATGCTGATGCGGTTTCCTGGATTCCGGATATTATTGGTCTCTTCAACCCTACCCTGCAAGGGAACAACTATGTGCTGGTTGTGGTGGACCATTTTTCGAAATTGGTAGAGGCCTATCCTATGCCAGACCACACAGAGGAGCGGTGTGTGAAAGTCGTCTTCCAAGAATGGATCTTGTGCTTTGGATGTTGGAGTTCAGGTCTGCATTGTTGAAGGGTTTGTTTGAAATGCTCGGAATCACCCGGAATCACCCGGAATCAAAGTTAATCACCCTGCCGTATAGACCCCAGTCTAATGGACAGGCAGAGCGATTTAATTGATTTCTGGTTGAACAGTTGTCCTGCCTGACAGACTATAGTTCCTCTGATTGGGATATGCTGGCTCTGTGTATCGTCCATGCCTATTGGGCTAATATACACATGAACACTCTGTGCACAGCAAATTCTATTGTATTTGGGACAGACCTGGTCACTCCAATGGACTTGACTGGAGTAGAACCGGGGAGCCTGGATTTTCGATGATCGAGTGGCGTTCATAGAGAACCTAAGATATTGGATGCGACTAGGGCGATGGCATCAATTTGTCCGGGATAACCTCAGAGTATTGGCAGTGCACCAGAAATGAGATTATGACCGGAAGGCAAACCCTAGACACTTTGAGGTGGGTGCTGTTGTATACTGCTACAACCATCCTTTGGCCAGTAAGAAGATCTGTCCCAAATGGGATGGGCCCTTCAAGGTGAAACGATTCATAGGAGGCACAACCTTGGAAACAGTTAGGGTATCATGAGATGCCAAGTGGACTATCTCAATCCCGCATTCGAAAAGAACGGGCCTATCCAGAGAGAGCACCCTCAAGGAATGGTGTCACGAAAACCAAGTATGTTTTTTTTTTAAAGTATTTTGGTTATAATTCACGAACTATAAATGCGATCTGCACAATCTTTGTATCAAAATATGCATCCCCGAAGACTCTTATAAAAGACATCTTATATTGAGTCAGTAATAAATTAGTATCATAGTTTATTAATAAAACCTTGGAAAATGTCACATTGGACACTTTTCAATAGGGGTTTCCTCATTTTCTTTCTTGATATTTCATTGAGGGGCTCCATTGTCACCCAAGTTCATGAATTGTGCTTGTTGAAAGAATTAAGGAATGCAATTCGTTCCATTTGAATAATAATGGGCCTTCAAAAGAGGAAAATTGATAAAAATTCAACACAAATGGCCTATAAATATGCTAGTGCTAAAAGGACTTATCTTGAGATACGTCTTTTGGTGCCGAAATTTTTTAGGATTCCCCAGAATAATAGTTTTATCAAATGGACTTATCTTGAGATACTTCCTCAAGCACTTGGATTATTTTTGACATCTCTGAATATAAGTTTTGCCAAAAGGATGTATCTTCAGATACGTCCTATGGCATTGTGATTTTGAGTGGATTTTGCTGAATATTATATTTGCCAAAAGGTGGTATATTCAAATACGCCCTTCTTGTTATTATTTCTTCCACAGGAACTATGATTATTATCATTGCCAAAATGACTTATCTGGAATTACAACCTTTTGGCTCTTAAAATTTCCCATCAATCACTCACAAACATTTTTGCCAAAACGGCGTAGAGAGAGATACAATATTTTGCTCCTTATATTTAAAAGAAATATTAGAATATTGTCAATGCCAAAATATCTCAAGTAGAGATACATCATTTAGGCAGTAATCATATCAACATATAAATGAAAATAACTCCTTGGCCAAAGGTTGTATTTGGATCTAAGTGGTTTTAGCTCAAACAATTTTTGCTGGCATTGAGATAAGATGTTTTTGTTTTGTGCCTAAAATCATTAATAATCATCAAATGTTTATGAAGACTAGATCAAAATTTGCGGAATGAAATGGTTATTCACCCCATGAGAAAAAGTGAAATTATGCAAAAATGCTATATACGACCTTTTGGTTCTGACCCCACGATATATATGTAGGCCTACTTATTTGCTTTGGTACCCCAACCGGTACAGGGAATAATATATAAATATATTCCCTGCAAATAACAATGCCAAATATTCTTAATGTTGGCAATACTGGCCTGAGCCAGGTGCTTTTTCCCATAGAGACCAATGCTATTTTGTGGAAAATGACGCAAAAACGTCAAAATCTCAAAAAGCACACAGTCCCTAGGTGGGGACTTTTCAGGGAATGCTCCTTCAGCATGTGTCCCGCATCATAATATCCAAAAATCAGCTTTACAATATTTTATTCCGGGTTTGGCCTAAAATCTACCTAAAATGCCTGTACTAATAATTATATCGTTTTCGATAAATAAAAGATTATTCTATTCTATTAAAAATGTTCTGGTCGGTATAATGTTTGATGCTGTTCTGTGTAGGAAAATAAAGTAGGCCTACAACGACACGGCGTGCGCAATACAACGCGGGAACCTACTGCACTGCCACCTTACGGATAATTTCAGAACAGAATTTTCACGCATGCGCATTGCCAGGCCAAGCGTCATGGCGGACATAAGCGAGTACGAGCGTGTTGGTGGATGAAATTATGCCAAATAACTGGAGATTACATGGCGTCAAAGAGCTGCAAAATGTTCTGGTATGTCTTTTATTATTGTGTTCATCAACTACAGGTTTGTTTCCTCCATTGCTTCGGCTATTAACGAATGCATGCCAATTTTTGTGTCGATGTAAACATCCGAGGGTGCTGACCCTTGGCTTATGGCGCTCAGCCTAACCGCCCGGCGAAGTATTGACATGTTTGAAATACAAATTATATGACTAATAAAGTCTATTTAAGACCTTCAGGGTTGCATTAATAGTACTGATGCAAATGGTGCCTCCCTAGAATGCTGTGTTCACTGAACAGACCTGTCTCTTGCTAGCATAGTCTACAGGCAACACGTAGGGCTGGGAGAAGGCTTGGCACCCCCAACATTTTTGGCAAAAACGTGTGCTGGCCAGATCTGACCCCCCCCCCCCCCCCCCCCGGCCCCCGATGCCGATCTGATCCCAGTGTTATGTATTGGTGGTAATAATCCTATGTACCCCTTGCCGGGGGTGAAGATTATGGTTCGATACCCCTGGTATTGATTATTCATTACACCAAGTATTGATATGATGATGTTTTGACCAATCGAACGGATCAAAACAACTCCATCAATTGCTGCATATTGGCCTTGTATTTGTATTCACAGTCAGGATGGATGCCAGAGGCAGAGAATAAATGGCAGTGCAATCCACATTATCCTGGGAAGTGCTTTTTATCAAGCTACCATGAATATATGACATAACTATGATATCTAGAGTGGTAAGAGGAATCTGACAGCTATAGCTAGCTAACTACAATTAACGTAATACATGTAGGCTACAGCTTTATCATCATGCCTAGTATTAGTGAGTATGTTCAAATTTCAATAGTTTGTAATTGTCACATTATTGTGTTCAATTCTTATTCGAAGACTCAGGAGCTAATAGATATGTGTAATGTGAAAGGAAGAATTTCTCATCGTGAGTGTCAGGGAGGCCTAAAAGAGTGAGATGTTTATTTTCGGGATTCAGATACCCTTCATCAAATTCAGAGGTTCCATCTATTAACTACCATACGGTACATAAATTGGTAGATATCAACCCATAGAAGTAATTTGTCTGTATTATTTAGACTTAAGAGTACGGTAATAGTAATACTCTCTTTCTGAAATCATCACATCTGATTGATCTTTATTGCCACTCACTCACCCACTCACTCACCCACTCACTCGCTCACTTATGATAACAGGCAAAGTTAATTATTTGATATTATTCTTCATATATTTCATTTTCTCATCGAAATAGGGTATTCCAGTATCTGCATAAAGGCAGGTCTTACAACTGTTTCCCAAACTAAATGAAACATTACATTACTGGTTATAAAATATCTTAAAATTTTAAACAATGGTTATAGATTCTTTGTTCTTGGATGGCAAGGACTCCGTCACTCACTCACTCACTCACTCACTCACTCACTCACTCACTCACTCACTCACTCACTCACTCACTCTGACTATCAACTTCTTTTTCCAATTTCTCAATTGTATACTTATTGTTTGTTTGTCTGACGTAGTTGCACCAGATTCCCAGATCAAGTTATGTGTAAAGCCAGGCACTAAATTAAAAAAATATGTACCTTAATAGTTATAATGTATATGTGTGATTACAGTGATTCCAGCAAAATCATGGTATTAAACAAGTACGCGTCTATTCTTTTGCAGGTTTTCTTGACGTGAGAAACTAAAAATGGCTCAAGACTACGCACGTTCTATCCTGAGGATTGGCCTCGCTCAGACGTGCCAGTCCTTGGGTTGGCATGCTGTCCAGTCTACCCCTATAGAACTTATGACTGACATCTTAGAAAGATACGTTCTGGAACTGGGCAAAACTGCCCACAGATACTCAAACCAATGTAAGTATAGGTTCCATTTTTTATAACAGATGAAGTTAATTATTTAATATTAAATATTTAATATTACCACTGAAGAAGGAGACAACCCATCTCCGAAACATGTATGGTCGTGAATAAATAAACAACAACAAAAAAACTTTATCTCTCAGTGTCTTATTGGGTATTGTGTCTATCTTATACCATCCTGATTTAATATTATTCTTCATATATTTTATTTTGTCATCGAAATAGGGTATTGCAGTATCTGCATAAAGGCAGGTCTTACAACTGTTTCCCAAACTAAATTAAGCATTACATGACTGATTATAAAGTATCTTCAAATTTTAAACAATCGTATAGCAAGTTCTTGGATGGCAAGGATTCCCTTTATTCTATATTATTTCTTTTAATATCCATAATATCAATATGAACTGCAGCAATATATGTCATAACATATATGCAGTTGAGTTTGTGACAAGGAAATTTGTCAAATCCTCTCAATACAGTTACATTTAATTTCAATATTTGACGTTTCCCAAAATTAAGACTGGTCTGTTACTTGAGCTCTACCTACTGTGCGTTTTCCAATGTCTATGATATTTCTGATCACATGCCCATAATTTAAATATTCCCATCTAACTACTTTTTAGTTGGACGAACTGAACCTAATCTAGACGACCTCGGGTTGACATTCCAAGACTTAAACGTCAACACAGAAGAACTGTTTGATTACATCAAGAATGTCGATCCCCTACCATTCCCGGTTGACGTTCCTAAGTTCCCAGTACCAAAGGAGAGCTTGCTACATTTTCCTAAACCCAACAGTCGTGAACTTCGTGAAAGGGAGGAATATATCGATGACCATCTACCGCCTATGCATCCGGACTGGGATGGTATGAAATTGTATACTTTTTTAAACCGATTTTTTTTATTGCAACATTTTTAAGCTATAGATTAGTTTCATCATAATCATTGAATGTCCTATTGTTATTGCTCTCAGGATAACTAGCAATACCTGTCATCTTCAGAGAACTTGTGTCTTGCTTTGTTACGGTGTTTCATCTCCTACATGAAAATAATTATCTAATAATTATTTTATTTTTCTACCATCAAGTCTACTTGCGATAAAAAGATAACTAGCTCAGGTGCTCATTTTTACATGATAAAAGGGAATCTAAACATTATAATAACACGGACCCGCTAATAGCACCAATCTGATACTAAATGACACAGAACCATCGAGAACACCAGATATTGAATCATTAATTTAGAAATAATTATTAAACAGACATTGATATTTATTATCTGTTATGGTCCAGATGAAGCCCAACCTTCCCAGCCAGAGCCTGGAACACCGGGGCTGGTGGTTCCCATCGTGGCGCCCGAGGAGTCGGCAGCTCTCGTGTCCCCAGGCCTGCAGGTGGGTGGCGAGAAACGACCGATGACCAGCCCTGCCGGAGATCAGCCACCTGCGAAGAAACCTAGGTAATAAATACAGCCTGTTTAGAGGTGCAGTTTTCTAGTATACAGCATTCAGTATTTTCGTAAACACAGCGAATTGTCAAATTTCCCCCCAAAATGCATCGTTTGTGACAGTCCGGTCAAACTCAATCACTGAAAAGTTGAAACTGTTTTAAAGAATCGGTTTAAAATTTTCTGTACAGCAGTGATGATCATCATGAAATAATTCAATTTTTCTTTATTCATACTAATGGATTTAAATAATAATTAATCGTAAAAACAAAATCATAAGCACAAACAAAAAATTTGAATATTCTAAAATAATTCACAGAATCGACTAAAACTTAAGATAACGGCACCGTCCGGTCGGTATACCTTTTTTGAAATGTCGGCATCGACATGAACATGTAAAATATTATGTGGTTTGGATGGAAATTGATACTAGTACTAATAGATAATAAAAATATAATAATGATCTAAATTCAGACCTTTGCCTGAGGAGGCTGGCCCATCCCAGTATGAGATGAAGAGTGTGATGATGTCGACGGGCGGCCTACTCACCCCGACCGCAGGCCAAGGCAAACTGCCCGACGCTCGCACTCCACCGAGACCCAGATCTCCTTCCCCACCACTTTACACCCCTCCCCCACCTGGCGGAGAATCCATCGGGGACGCCTCAGGCTATTCCATGAAGAAATCAGAAGTTTTAGCCAAGATAGGGGTAGAAGGGATCAAGCCTTTGAAGCCTTCCAGCACTTCCACACCCAAGCCATCGGGTTCTGCCAAGAAGCTCAAACTAAAAACCTCTGCCAAAAAGATTAAAAACAAAGAGAAAAAGGACAAGCCTTCGAAGGACAAGAAACCAGTGGTTGCTAAGTCGACCAAGAGTCCGAAGAAAAACAAAACCCCTGGTAAGAGCAAAAGTCCAAAGGGTGGGCCACCTAAGACCCCTGCGGCGGATGCTGAAAAGCGCAGCAAGGAAGGCCCGAAAGAAGCTGATATTGTGGCTCCACCTGTCTCACAAACTAGTAAAGTACTAACCTCCCCTACCACACCAACCAAGAACTCTTCTTCAGAATCCATTAAGGCACTTTCGCCTGTGAAAAAGCTTAACCTTATGTCGCCAAGCTTGCTGGACGTCAGTGACGACAGTGACTCACCTACGGCTTCCCCCAAGCTCGTCATCGCTGAGGAGGAAGCACGTCAGAGGGAGGCACTGGAGGCAAAGCGCTCGCGGATAGAGAGCTACTCCGACACCATAGACGAAGTTTTGAAGATGGTGATTGATCCAAGTGCTGATGATGGACAGCCACAACAGCCTCAGCCGCCGCCAGAGCCTGTTGTTACTGTCAAACAGAGCCCTAAGACTCCTGCCCATAAATCTACCCCTAAAAGCTCCAAAGGCACTCCCAAAGGCAGCAAGAAGGCCGCGGCCGCGGCTGCGGCTGCAGCTGCAGCGGCGGCCGAGTCTGGAAGTGGAGGTACACCTGGTAGCAGCAAGACTGGTGGTAACAAGGGAGTGGAAATGTCTACTGATCAAAGAAAAGAGGACGATGCAAGGCGTCACCAAAGGGAAGCTGATATAGACGAAACCATTGCAAGTGTGATAAAGAAGGCTTTGGAGCAGAGAGATGTGTATGACTTTAGCGATGACAATGAAGACTTGTCACTCAAATCTCCCACTTCTACGAACATTTCTACTCCTGCTCCTACTACTGCCAAATCCCCTGGTGCTTCTGAAAAGAAAAAGAAAAAAGAAAAACTGCCCAAGACGCCGAAAGGCCTCAAGAGCACTCTGAAAATCAAAGTTCCCAAACCTACTGAGGAGACCGATAATTCAGAAGTGAAGGAAAAGTTGAAGCATATCATTCAACAGAAGACCCTCTCCCCAGAGTGGACCAAGTCTCCCAAGGAAAAGAAGCCTCCGCCTGTGGTAGATATCACCCAGGCTGACATCCTGGCCAGTCCCAAGAAACAATCGCCCTCTCTGAGTGCCACCTACAATGTGTCCATGTCCCCTGCACCGTCGTCGCTAGGAGGCTCTAGTAGTACGTCAGGGCACCAACCCATTCAGCTTCGTCTCTCCATTGGCAAATCTCAGGTGAGAGATTTTTTCTTCAACTCATTTCATTTGTCTAATCCTGGTCTGTTTTCTCGCTTTCGACAACAAATCAGCTTGATACTAGTATTATATATGACAATAATAGGGGATGTGGGGTGGCTGACAGTCTAAAGCTCTGGGCCGGCTCAATGGTACGAATGGCATGTTGTGGGTTCGAACCCGGGCGCGGCTGCAGTTTCACCACCTGCCCCCGGGTACTAGTGGAAGACCACCAGTGAGGTGAGTTAGTCCTGGTAAAAAAATCATGGCGTTTGATACAGCCCTAATCTTTCTCAGACATGGCGAGACTTGCCGGTCCTTGCTCTGCGGCCGGTAAAAGACACGATGGACCGATGAAGCTCAAGGCGTTTAGCCATGAAATACCAAACAACAGCTGCTATCCTTCTATATTATTTGGTTTGGACCAGTAGAACCTTGGTAGAAACGGTGAAACTACCTGCTGCCCGATAAAACCTCAAAAGTTTTCGTCATGTCTGCTTTAAATAGAGTAAGATATTAATTGATTCCATCTCTTATCATTGAGAAAATTAAAACACATATTGATAGATGATTCCAAATTTTCTTAGACCTGGTGTGCTACACTTGTTGTAAGTACAAGTTCTCATTGTTACGGTTGTCGTCACATTAATAGTTCCTTTTTAAAATGTTGTATCGTTATTCGGAGAGGAATTCTTCCATCTAACATTAGGTCCCATCTGTTGAGGACGTTGAGCTAAAGTTATGTTGATCTTCCATTCTTTGACCGCAGCTTTTATTGTAAAAGAATCTAGTAGTTTCTTTGTTATTCATGACAAGTTTGCGTTTATTGGTTTTATATTCATTTGTTCATTGAGTCTTAAGTATTTTACTCATTTGTATTACCACTAAACTCCTTATCTTAAAAAAGATGTCATTTATGGAAGTGGAATGTACTTAACTTGTGTAAACTCTTGAGTAGACTCGCTTACCGGAATGATTGTCACAATGTGGATCACCCCCACTGAATTATACGTGTATTTCCCCTACCAGCCAGTCAAAGAGGAAGAGAAGGAGAAAGAAAAGGAACACAAGAAAGAGAAGAAGAAAAAGAAAAACAAAGATAAGGATAAGGAAAAGGATAAAGACAAGTCGGAAAAGAAAGACAAATCGGAAAAGAAGGATAAAAAAGAAAAGAAAGAGAAGAGCAAGAAGGAGAAAAAGGAAAAGAAGAAAGACAAGGAAAGGGACAAAGAGAAGAGTAAAGAGCAAGTGAGTCAATTATATTTTGTCGAAAGGCCAAGACTTCAATGGTTTTCACATATGATTACAACCCAGAGCTCCGGGTTGCTTATCATTTCTGTTTTTGTACATCCAACTATCTTAATTATAGCTAAATGATTTGATTGATAAAATTTAAATTGTACTTTAAATCATACAATCGTAACCTAAATTAATACTTTCGATGTTTGAAGTGGGCATATGTATTGACTTACCTGTGCATTTTCCATACTTTTTTTTATCGCGGCGTAGGAACCTTAACTTTGATTTGTATCTGAAAGAATCTCTTATTTATTTATCTCTTTCTTCTATATAAGGCATCTTTAACCAAAAGATACTTCTTATGCTATTTTTTAAAATGAAAATGTGGAGTTTCTGTATTCCTATATTATCTCGCCGGACTTATACATCTACTGGATGTAGTGAGAAAAGACACTTAATATATATTTATTGGTCTTGTGCATGCACATAATGACCCTTTCGCTGCCCTACAGGAAGACAAGAAAATTCCTCTTTGTACATCCCCCTTAGATACAAATAAAGAATACTTTAAAGTGAATTGAATCGCTCGAGGAGGAATCTTCCACAAAGATAAGCTACACGCTTATCAAGCGTGTAAATAAAAAGGTTAATACAAATTATCCAGAATGAACCCATAGCTTCACCTGGTGCAGAAAACGGCACAAGACACGCGCTAATGTGAGAAACTTAGTTGACACGACTGTAAGTAGTATATAGAAAGTTCCCGCGGGCAATAACTACACTACAGTACCATATGGGGGATTGGGGATCGGGGCGTTTAAACCAGATTCATACTATTCTATAATACACGATACTGCACATTTGGCGTGAGCTAACAACAATGTAAACCTTTCTTTCCACCGGCAGTTCATTCCAAAGCTGAAGTTTAAGTTCGGTGGGAGTGGAAGTGGAGGAAGTACACCTACAGTGAGCATGTCTTCAGCATCGCCCAAGAACGTGGCTTCACCGATCATCTCTCCCAAGCCAAGGTCTCCATCACCGTACCGATCACCGAGCCACAGTCCAAGGTCTGAGACCATACCCAGATTGTGAGTAGTAATGCTAAAGAGAGAGCAGGCCTATACAATTCATGGAGTTAAGTTAATCACGAGTGTCCCGTAGGCCTAAGGTATGCTTAATATAACTCTGTAGCATCACTACTAACTTTTTCCCTCTTCCATTCTACTTAAAACTACTACTACTACTGCCACTACTACTATTTCTCCTGTTTGTCTTTCCAGTTCGAGGCTTAGTGGATCCCATTCCTAGATGGACCCATTCTTTGGTTCACCCTACTCTTTATGTGAAGGCATTTTGGTTATTAAGAAGTTTTATTTCCAAGTGGCACCTTTAAAAATAAGCCCTGATTATTTTGGTGAAAACGTTCAGTATGAGTGTTGTGGGCTGTCCTCTTGCTTTGTGATTTTTCTTTGTTCTGAAACTTTTGAACCCATCAAACAGCTTGAGTGTAAGTTATACCTTTTGGTAGAGTTTAGGCTAACCTACTCCCTTGCTCAGTTGTTGACGTGTTCCGTTTTCTGCTCGCTTGATAGACTTCTTTGTTTGAGAACTAAAAACCTAGGTCGGATATTATTTTTAACATCGATCCATTATTCCTAGTACATGCAATTGAGAGCATGGGTTTTGGTCTTAACAATTTTATTACCATGTTAAATGAACAGTTTTGTCCCGAATTATCCATTATATATTTTGAGTCATGGAATGTTTTATTGGGTTGTTTCAGTTGACTTTTAACATTTTCTCTTTGCTATGTTAACTGACACTCGATTGCGACTGCAGAAAATATGAAGCTAAAAGAAAAATATTTATGCCATTCAAACTCTTTGTTTTTTCAGGTCTATTAAATTAGCTCCGCCATCCAGAGCCAGATCGCAGACACCAGTTTCACGGTCACCGTCCCCCATGGATGTACCACGCGCCATGACGAGATCTCCCTCACCTCAGATACCCACACCCAGAGCTGTCTCCATGTCTCCCGACACACCCAAGTCTCTGTCACCCCCGCCCCGCCAAGAATCCCTCTCTCCTCCCATCAACAGGAGGCCCTCCATTTCATCAGGTTCCCCCACCATTCCCCGGTCTCGCTCGCCTAGTCAAGAGTCGAGGTCGCTAGGGTCGAGATCGCCCAGTCCTCTGCCCCGCAGACAATCACAGTCACCCTTGTACCAGTCGAGATCCCCTTCTAGATCCCCTTCCCGCTCGCCCGTCAGGTCCCCACTTCGTCCCACCACTCCTACACTTATGTCTTCCCCTTCCCCTGCCCCGTCACCCACAGGACCCATCAACATGCCCTCCCCCGCCTCCTCCATATCCAGGTCCCCCTCCCCTCCTCCCCACCGCCGCATGGCCCCAACCTTGCCACCTCCCCCGCCTTCGTCGGCCGCCAAAAAGGCCGCAGCTGAGAGGGCCGCCGCTGCAGAGCGTGAAGCCGCCGAGAGGGCCGCTGCTGAGCGAGAACGAGCACTGGCCGCCAAGGCCGAGGTGGAGAGAGTGGCGGCCGCCGCTGTAGAGAAAGTGAAGGCGTCTGTGGCGGCGGCAGCTGCTGCTGCTGCAGCTGGTTCCCCAGCTCCTTCAGGTGGGACCGTCATCACGGAGACTCTGGGCATGATTGTGGTAAGTTTCACTTTCGTTTTACAACTTTGGTCCTTTTTGCTTTGATATCTTAAATCTCCACTGTTTTATTTGGTTTGTTTTACTTTCATCTTACACTCAAAGCTTTCATTTCATTGTAAAATGCCGTAGAGGTATGTATATATCGGGCGCCAAATTACTCTTATATTTTACTGATCTGATAGAATCCAACGACCAATACGTAGACGTTAATATACTTAACTTACTCTTGCTACTAAATCGGCTTTATTTTTCTATTGCTTGCAGGATGAGAACGGTCATACGATCTGGATCTGCCCCTCGTGTAAGAGGCAAGATGATGGCTCCCCGATGATAGGCTGTGACGACTGTGACGATTGGTACCATTGGTAAGCTTCCCTAGTACTTCTGTATTTGTCTATATTATAGGGACACAAGTCTTTAGTATTTCTACTAAAATCAGTATTTTTGAAAACTTCCAAATTATCCTATCTACCCCCAGTTCCAATTTATCCACAATTCCATTATTCATAACAATATTTCGTCTCTGGTTGGCCACGTTTTGTCTACACTTTCAAAAAGTCTGAATTTTGTTGGTTGTTTAAATGTATCTTTAAATCAGTTTCCAATATTTTAAAGAGGTATTAGAGGCCCTAATTTAGATAAAGAATTCACTTTCTATTAAAGAAATTGTCAGTATTTTTGGCATAAGCCGACTTGGATTCCTGTTAAATATTAGTCCTTAGAATACGGACTGTACAAGCGTCCGCAGTCCATATATGTGTCCTTCCTGACTGGGCATTGAGGAAACTAATTTGTATTTTGTTTTATTAATATTTATTCAATCTCGGATTCGCTCAAGGGGTATACAAATGTATCGACGGGCGGGGAAATGTGGAATAATCGTCAATATCATTACCAAAACATTTCTGAATATTTCATAGAAAAATGTATAAAAGTTACTAGTATAAAAGTTACTAGAACAATCTAGGGGGTTCACCTAGCTTTTTATTCCTAGATACATGTATGCTCTATTCTTCGTCACGAACTACAAATACGTTTGCCTTCCTTCCCTTCTGTAGGATTTGTGTTGGTATTAAATCAGCACCCGCCGAGGAGGAACAGTGGTACTGCCCTCGATGTAACGCCATGCGGATGAAACAGACGAAACAGAAGAAGAAGCGTCGGAAAAAGATTAAAAAGTGATTGGATAATCATTTATTGAATATTATATTAGTTAAATCTATCTGTGTATATACTAGAGAATGGGTGAGAGATAGTTGTGTATGTTATCATGTTAATACTGTACATAGGAAATTGTAGATAATTATATTCGTTCTTACGGTCAGTAGTGAGGCACTGTTTTGTACATATGTATAATTCTGGGGAAAGAAGTGTAATGTTGTTATAGCGCGTTATTTAGCAAGGTTATGAATGGGATACAGTTATTGCGGAAAGTATCATGAAAGGAGCCTACATTGTGTTGAACTGGCCTATAATCGGGCGAGTTCTCGGGTGCTGACAATTATATAATATAAGAGTGTAGTAGCTCGGTGAGTATAGAGCACCAGGCGTGTAATAGGGACAGCATGGTGCGATTCCCGCCTGGGGCAGGCATGTCTTTTCTACGTGTTGTCACTACAAGATATTATTGATAATTATTAACGCCAGTGAATCTTGGTTTCCGAACAATCAAGTATGTGCTTGTCGCATTTAATTAGCTAATAACGACAATAAACTGGTTAACAATCAACTTGTAATCGCAAAGTAACTATTTTTGATAAGTTAGAATAGCTCAGCATGCGCATCAATCCGGTTGGAAAATTGCAAACCCTTTTGAAAGTATAATGTACGAATGAACTGATTAGAGGTATATGATACCGTATGTATCAATTGCGACTTGTTTCAATTGCGACTTGTTGGAGAAATAGAATTTCAATTCCTGCAAGACGTTATACTTGGGAAAGTTATTGTAACTGTTCACGAAGATACTCACTAGTATTAATAATTATGAAAACTGAAAGTTTATTTCAAGAAATAAATATCGAACATAGTTCTCTTGTTGGAGTTGTGAGTTATTCATAGTTACATTAATTTGTAATTGATAATTTGCGAAGAGGATGGTTTTGTCATAATATTTCAGGTCCATTGGGAATTCTTTCCTCACCCCTTTTACCCGAATTCCACTTGCTACAAAGATCTTGGATAGGCCTACGATTATGAACTATTATTTGATAATAAATATTTTGAGATTAAAATCGACAATTTATTACTGCTGTCTGTTTGGGATCACTCTCTCTACAGCTGCACTGAAAACTTACTTAGTTTCATGAAACCATTTTATATTTACACTAAATTTGTGGTCCTAAGTCAGTACAGGTAGTAGTTATACCCCATTAGCATCCTGACGCCTAGTATTTAGTTGATACCAATAAGCATAAGTGATGGGCCCCGCACGCTTCATAGGGTGCCATCTGGTGAGTACGGGCTTAGTCACGCCTCCCAACAGATGTCGGTTCATACATTGCCATTCAATTTTCGTCTTTTACCTCAGCCTAATACTTTTAAACTTTTAAACCTTGCATACTAAAGATAGACCATTGATATGCCTTTCACCGCTCGGTCAAACACATGTTGACACCCTCGTTTTTTGTCATTTTGGGGAAACGTAGAATATTCCGGTTGGTAAGCGAGCTTGATCGAAAGGATAGGGTTTGATAGATCTTATGGTTTTATAACCAATTGGCCAAGACTCCAACCTGTTTGATTTGCCATCAGTGGGAAACAAAGAGTCTGAAACAACTGTTTTGAACTTCAATTTTATTAGCAGGATAAACCGTGAACCAACAATAGACCACAACATAACAGCCTTCGTATAGTAGTCTACAATAGTAACACTACAATTCCTACACTAAGCTTTGGTGAATACAAAACCCTGTATCACAGTCAGCACCGTGACTAGCTTTTTGAAAGCTTGGAAGAATAAATACGGTACACAATACATGATTTTTTAGCGCGCAAAACTTTCAAATGATTAGCAAAGATCTTAAAAACGAACGACACTTAGGTAAAAGTTTTCTATGCCTCATTTCCAAGATATTTTCATGAATTATTTTTCAATATTCTAACAATCACAGGTACCTTGCTTGTTTTCAAGACCTTAAACTTGGGTATCGTGAACCAAGAGATCGGGCAAAAATCTAAAATATGTTGGAGTTAACAGAAACGTTGATGGGTATGAGGAATTATTTGCCATGATTAAACATTCGAGATTATTATTTTTGACACTGCATAACACAAATTATACATATTTCATAAACATCGTCCGACAAACCGAAAGATGTTTCCTCATATATTTAACAGGTACAAAGTAAGTACGTAAACTATATTTAATCTGTCCAATTTTCAAACAAAATGAATAATTGTTTCCATTTAAAGAAAATGGCAATTCCCATAGACTTCCATGAAAAAAATGTCTTCAGTCTTATTTCTGCTTTATGATATATTTGGAATATACGATTTAAACCAGAAATGGATCCCTCGGTAATTTCCTCCTCGTTCATAAAGTGGCCACTGGGATGTCACTGTAAAATGGATAGTGTCGTTCGTCTTTAACAGCGCTTATGAAGACGAAAATATAAGGCACAGATTTCCTAAATTCGAGGTATCGTTTGGTGAAAGGAGAACGAATTTGCATATGTGGAACAGTAATACATTATCTGGTGCCATTTGGGAAAGTGAGGATAAACTGAACATTGCTATTGGTTGTTGTCGAATTCATTATAATTTATTATCAAACCAGGTCTCATCTGGCGCAATATTACGTGCAATACGTCGCACGAGACAAAACAAACCGTAATTTATACAGTTGCAATGAATGATGCGACAAGGCTGCATCACCTTTTTGGCGCTTGTGACACGTGACGCACCAGTGGCGCCTCAGCTTTATTTTCTATTAATACAATACAAGAGCCGCGAACTGAAGAGGTAATACAATGAAATGTCTATTTGTATTAATTGGCACAACGTTTGGTTCAACACATATAGGTCATACTCGAGTAGTATAAAATAATCAGCAAAATGACCTCTCGTCTTTCTATAATCTCCATAGTGCGAATCGTCTACAGGTGTATTCTTCTCAGCAGCTTAATACAAATGAGAATCTCATGTCCTCTATTTCAAAGGATACCCTATAATTATGTATCCGACTTTATTGTTGTTACATCTATTTTTGTTTGTCACAATGACATGGAACGGGATTGTTAAGTGTAATATACTTCTATTGAATCAACTTATTGCAAATCTAACCCAAATGTAGCCTCACTTGCACATTGTGTATTAGTGTTTAAGTAGTGCTTTTATTCTTAAACTTGGTGCAATTTACAACTTAGCAAAATTAAGGTGTATTAGACTGAGGGTAATTTGGCAGTTGTAGAACGAGGATAGATGCTACCCTCAGTATTTTAAAATTTACAATTGCCAACAGTTTGGTTTATTTTTTTAATTGCGGATAAATATACATGTACATGCGTGTGGTCTATCACAATCTAATATCATTTATAACTGGGAAAATACATCGGCCGCTTAGCTAATATGATACAGTCATCTCAGCTGAAATCTATTTTTAATATCATATTTTCCAAAGGTCCTATCGCACTGCATTAACCAATAGTGCTAGTAATCTATACAGCGATAAAGAAAAATGACTGAATTGTCACCAACAGAAACTGGTTGATATAAACGGAATGGAAGTCCAAAAACTATTATATTTCAATAATTCATCCCGTTACATGTGTTTGATTGCCAGCAGATCAATTCCCAGTTTTGTGTTTACTTGAATATAGAGATGCAAATCTGCATTAGCCATTGGATTGTGTAGGCCTACTCTTTCAGAGAACAAGATCATTGACCTGTCTGATCACTTCTTTCACCAGACCCAACAATGTCCCAGAGATACTATTTATTATATCTATTGCTCCATTTTCAATGAATCCGACCTGATCTAAAAATAATTCTAGAAATAATATAATTATTTTCTATTTCAACATGATTAGATATAATAGGATTGGGGGTATTATCAACTATGTTTACTATCGCTTGCTTGATGCGCAGGTCCTTCGCAATTGGTGGGCAAACCAGTCAAGAGCCTCGTTAAAACCTTCCCCAGTCAATGCGTCAGTAGAAAATACATTACAGCAAATCTTTTTCTCTTTCAAATCAAAGAAGTCAATGCATTGGTAACTAGATATAGACATGGACTGGTCAGACTTGTTTGCAAACAGCATCAAGGGAATGTCTCTGTTTCTCACGTAAGGATTCTTCATCACTTTCTCGAGTTGGGCTTTGGCAGCTGGCATATTTACACGGTCAGTGCTATCGAATACGAAAATAATCCCACTGCAGTCGCGATAGAAATCCTCCCAAGGGTTGCCGAAACCCGAGAGCTGCTCTCCCAGGTCGAAGGCAATGAATGTGACTGTTTTGAATTGGAATTTCTCAGCGTTGTATCCAATGGGTATGTTAGGTGTGAGTTGAACCATTCTTTCCTCGCGTGGTTTCAGTTGGTGCATTATTGTGGACTTGCCGCAATGTGGGAGACCGATTACCACAATTGTGGCCGAAGTATACTTCCCACTCAGTAGTCCTACTAAGCGACTCAACCAAGCCATGGTGAATTGAATCTGTAATGAAAATTTGGATAGGAATTACTATAAGATATAGAATGATGACATGTATGGAAACCTTTATTTTCTTTATCTCTTTTATATTATTACTAAACACAAAATTAATTAAACAGAATTCTGGTAAAAGTCTTTAGTTATATTCCGATACTACATATTTGCAATCAAACTTGAGATAGAACTGGAATTATTAAAGGGAACCCAATGGGGCTCCACTGAATTGAAAATGAAAACATTATTCATCGCTATAATTATAGTCCAGACATTGTTTCGCTCTAATCTTAACCATAGCAATCACTCATTAATTATTCGTTTCATACCTACAAAAACGTCTCGAAAACTTGATTCGGGTGTCAGATCGTTATGCAGTATATTTTATTTGCTTTTTTATACAGATAATATGATTAATATGTGCGGTTATGTTATGCCAATAATGAAAATGGATCTATATCATAACAAGATTCTAACACAATTATTTACATAAAGAATCGTATTAAAGCAATTCGTGTCTTCCCTATAGAAGGTAGTAGGAGATTTTGTTGCAGGCCTAATAATATTATATCCGTGAAACTCTGTTCAAGTACCGGTAATTCATAGCAGAGCTTAATTGTTAAAGTATGCTGTGATATCGAACTCATCTAATACATGATCAATTGAGTTAAAATATAGAGCTACCGAAATAGACTTAAGTCTATGACATATATATATATATATATATATATATATATATATATATATATATATGCTCTGTACAAGTCTGAGCCTTGTGCTTGCCAGAACACTTGCGACAAATATGTTGTTTGGGACATTTATCTTTGTTGCACACACGGTAGTTGTAAAAGAAGCATACATCGTCAGGGAAATCATTCGGTGACTGAGAAATTCCGTCGGACCTTTGGTGTGACCTAGATTTCTTGCCCCCTTCCGGTGCAGGCGGAAGTACATGTGGAGAATAACAAATGGAGACTCCGAGTGCGTGTTTCTCCGGGTCAAAATCTAGGACTCTTCCGTCTACCACCCGGTCTGTGACATATTTATCATACAACACAGAAGCCTTATCAGTAAACTTCCGGGTATTATGCATTTCACACACAAAGGCCAGGTGAAGAATGTAGGAGGCACACTTTGCATCATCGGACGACTTGAGGTTAGACAGAATGGTTGACATCCCATGAACCAGACTCACAAAATCTAACTTTGTATGATCTGGTTTTTTCACGTCGGGCAAAGAGAAAGTCTCTGGGCGAAGAGCTTTACCTTTGTCCGTGTCGGTCCCGGCGATCCTGTCCAAGGCCTTGATGAGGGGGCTCGAGACCAAGTCTGAAGCCGAGCCACCGCTACCACCACCACCACTGCCACCGGTGAAGGGAGGAGGAGGACCACCACCGGAGAGAGAAAGCTCCAACGCGGACAACCTGGCCGTGATCATAAGAAGGGCCTTCGAGTCAGGTGAATCGGTGCTAGAAGCGGTACTCGAACCGGATTTATCTCGTATGTCCAAGAGCTTCTTTTCCATGGAATCCCTATCCTTAGCAGCGGTAGTATAGGCTGCTTCCAGTAACTGCATATACTGTGGATCATCTTTATCGACTCCCCGGAGTACCGACGCCATTGCACCCAAGCAGGACTTTCCAAAAGGGTGCAAATGAAGATTATTACAGTTGGAGCACCGTTTGAGCATTAGGTAAGCTATACCCAATACTTAGAAAACACTAGATCGGCGAAATAGCAAGATCTAGCTCCACCAAATAGGACTCCCAACCAGATTTTGGAGAAACCAAATTAGACATCTGGGTCGTTCGAATCTATGTATGAGAGTGACGGCTAGGTGCGGGTCACTAGGCAACCGCCAAACAATAAGGTCTCACTGCACGAAATATATTTGCATTCAGGAATGAATACACAATATATATATATATATATATATATATATATATATGTAGGCTACGACATATCACCAGTACCAGAATATGGTTCCCTCGTTGTTCGCACTATGTGACATATTGTGAGCGAACTTTCCTCTTTTATCAATGTTAGGATTGGGACGTGCACGTGTTGCCATAAATCCTTAGCCATACAAACCTTTACTATCATTCCAGCTAACAACGACAAAATGCATACATGGAACCTTTCACGGAGAAGACCGTCGCGGGTGTTAAAGCTGCATTACCAGCTAATTTCGAAAAAGAAGACTTATCTTTCTTGATTTATAATTTTCTTTTCGTATTTGAAAACTCATTTGGATAGAATAATATACAAAAAATATAATTTATTCTCCAAATACATATTTCTTCTTTTCACATGCCCCTATGTCTTTCTCAGAGTTTAGTAATAAATCAATCTAAAACATTGGAACGTTTTGGGAAACCTTTGGGAAATACATGTAAGGACAACATTTTTTGTTCACGCATGAACTAACATAAATTGACGTAGTTAAGCAGCTAAGTACCTGTACACACATTAATGGACATTCGAGAGAAATGCAAGATTATGTGATAAAATATGGATAACACCTTTTCTTCATGAAAATCGCCAAGTCGCCAATCCCATGGGTGTTACAATGAGTTAGGGAAAGTAATCTTGCCCAACGTAGCTTGGATTGCAACTTTAAGAATTTGTTCCAATTGGCAAATATGATAAGAAGGGGATGGCAGTTGACATTTTCCTAAACAACCAAGAAATCTAATATCAAGAACAATTATTAATACGAGAGACAATGGTGGGAAATCCAATGTTTCCAGGGTGCATTAAATTGATTGAAACCCAAAATTGTTCGAAATATATACGTATACATGTGCACCTAACTACACCCAATACAAATCTAGATATAAAAATATCAGTGAAAATCTAATCTTATCCAGTTGAGATAATCCAGACATTGGCCGATAAAATAATAAAACAAAAGTACACAGAACTCAACGTCATTCTTGTAGAGACGAAAAGAAGTGTTTTATACATAACACCGATATCTAAAGCTGTTTTGTTGCTGAGAACGTCGCTGCAGAAGTAGCTCCCATGTTCTTAGAATCGTTTACCAAACATTAAAGCTTCCAGCTGAGATAGAGGAGAAAACATTGACCCGACTAAGTGGTTGCTGGATTTTATGGTGTAACTTAAGAAAGTGTTGCTATAAATAGCAAAGACAGAAACATAGGCGAACAAAGGTTTTTTTCATGTATTTTGGGGATAAATGTAAGTTTCCATTCATCCGAAAACAGGAGAAGACCCTTTTACATTTTTATTTCCATTATTACTATTTTGACATAAAACAGGCACACTTTTATTATGATTAAACACAATTATATCAAACATAACTTGTAATACGGAATGCATTGTGAATACTTGTACTAATGTAGACTACAAAAGTGAAATATAATCGATAATATATTAATAATCGATTAATAATCGATATTGAGGGACTGCTGGTGCACAGTGCATCAGCAGGCCCCGTAATGGAAGTTATTAATCTTGTTAGTCTCTGCCTAAGGTTGCTATAGCCCCTGGGCTGCTCAAGGCAATGGCTTAATACTATGGGAGTGATGTAGCTTGCGAGATTCTTGGACTGACTGACCATATTACTCAATTGAACATGACATTCAATTATGATTCTTGCATAACAAAGTGACTAAAGACTTCATCTAGTTTATAGTACTTAAATTTGACCGAAGAAAATATCTTCCGAGTAGGTTTAAGAGCCTCGTACCGACCGTACAAACAATAAAAAAAGACCCATATAGATCCCAAAATACTCATGACTACACCACATGAACTGGATCAGTTCATTTTAATTGCCCAATACGTCGGTACATCTGAACAAATGCACTCGAGTTTAAAGCCTACAAACTGCAGTTACACTTGGACTAATCATTTTTTTTTTACCTTCGTTGATTTATGCAACATCAAACACAACGAAGAAACCTATCCCTGTTTCTCTGGTGACATTAGGATGATCTCCTATTGCAAATTAAAAAATGAATTCGGACATATCTGATCAGGAGTATGATCTTGCCAAACTATGGTAAAATTCAATTATCAAGATCATTGACTCGCTCCACCCGGCTATTGATAGAAAGGAAACTATTAACTGATGTAGCGATTAGACAAGGACTTCTTTATATTGTATCTCTTTTGAAAATACAAATTAGCAGTGAACATCTGACACCAAAAAGATGTTAGATGAACATATATACTTCTTTTAGTGCCACCAGTAAGAGGAAACTAGATTATATTAGAGTGGGGAGTACTGGTAGAAAGGAAAGTAATACCCAAGGTTAAAGCATAATTTCAGCAGATTGTACTAATGTATAGGAGAAATCCCTATACTGTATTGTATTAGCGCTTCATCAGGCAGCGCCTGAGGGCAAATCTCTGCTCAGCAAGCACAGTGAGAAATCAATAGGAATAAAATACCAGCCCTCCGCTTCTTGACCCCAGGGTAAACAGGTTCTATTGGCTGGAGGATATATTGGTTTTACTGGTAAGAGCAGCTCGAAGCTGGTGAATGGGCTGGGATTTGGCCATGCAGAGGATCGAGAGAGTGTATAAATACGTGTACAGCAGACGAACATATTTTACCCTATGTAGCGTTTGCTATCCAACTGCGTATATATCACCTTTTAAGTATCAAAGGCCTGGGGTACATACTGTCCCATAGCAACGAGTAGTTCAGAAACAGGGAGTTATATGTTGGGGGGTTTGATAATTGGGATCAAACGTTTCGGGCGGCATGCGCCCTTTGTGGAGGATGGGAAGTTTTTCTTTGATATGATGCTTTGTATTTGGGTAACGCTGGGCACACTTGTTGCCTCGGGATTGATTGTTCCCAGGGCCCCAGGAACAGAGATGTGCACTGAGGTTGAAACTTGTTACACAATGTTTTATTCCAAGTTATAGCAAATTCACTGTAGCTTGCATGGTGGTGAATGCTGGTAATGGTAAATCATAATCTGGATTTGCTTGTATATCATAATGGAAAAAAATGTTTAAATTCATTCACATTGATTATATTTGATTATTGACCACATTCACAGACATTTTGTTGTGCATTTGCTGTGCGTGTATTGACAATCATTTGATAATGACAATCATTTGTTATGAATCTCTTTGTGTAAAACAATATTGGTATAATATATAGGCTACTGTTATGTAACTTCAAAAGTTATGCACCATTTTATAATTATAGTTCTCAAAGGGAAATGAAGCACACATAATTTCAAATATAATGTTGGGATTCTAATGCAAAGTTTGTCAAGCGCAAATTGCTTTTTTTAAAACTTCTTTTTGTAAATCGGCTTTTGTATCAAATATCTATGAAGATTAATTATGCTTGAACGTGTTGTGTACTAGTCAATCTTGATTGATTGATTATTCATTCATTGTGGTTGCTATCTCTTTCAGTTTCATACTCATTTCGTGCTCCACAATAACGCCAACTCTGCAATAATCTTTCCTGATTTAAAACTGCCATAAGTAAATTTATTAATGCCATGTGTTTCTACTAGTAAACAGGAATATTGGAGTTATTGGGCAACTAGCTTTGAAGTGGTTATTTAATGAGACGTTCCTCTACATGGAAAGCACGTGTGCGTTCTCGGTAGAACAGGTTCAGAAGTGTTTTTAAAAACATCCTTTAAACTTAGCTCTATTTTTCACCCACCGTGTGCTCGTTCAGAACTTCAAAGTATATACAGCTAGTTTGTGCGATCTTTGCGCCGTGTTTACTCTCAATCGTAAGCCTGGTTCAAGTGTTTATCCATAAAGGCGATTTATGGAGAATCTAGGATATAAACATCTTGTCTGCTGTTTCGATACTGTATTCGTGGCCTCCCAGAGAACAACATAATTATGGATCTTTCGTGGTTTTAGAATTGCTATGATATAATACCTGCTAAATGTTTTAAGGGTGGTCTCCACTGGCTGCGGTAAGCTCTGCGGTAAGCCTTGTGATGGTGTTGGGATCGTGAGAAATGGCGAGGTCCTGCCTACATGGCCAGTGAACTATGCTATGCAGGACCTCGTCATTCCTCTCCACCTACAGAACCAGCACAAACCATCGCAAGGCTTACCGCAGAGCTTAATATTTGTAAGCTTAATACAGGGTCAAAATTGACTTTTGGCCGTGTGAGAGGTGGTTATACTTTCTAATGCTGTAGCCTATAGCTTTCCATACCATCCCGCCAAAAGGTATAATAAATACAGGTTAACTAACGAGTTGGTTGAAGGAGCGTGAATATTCTAAGCGACTCAAACCAACTTGTTAGTTAACAGATTTATTATACATGCTTTCAACCATGAAAATAGAAACAAATCGAGTCATAAATTTGGATTTTACCGGTAAGCTTAGTAAAAAAAACCCCAGAGATTGGTTGTCATGAGAACCCCACGTAAATCACTAGCGAAATACGCACTATGCGTGAATCACTCTAGATACGTTGTTTTCAGAGCAATGCGTGTATAATAAATGACGATAAAGAATATATTTACTCTATTTTCTTGCTATGTTACCTGACATTTAACCATACTATACAATTAGACACTCAACTCTCTGACAATGTGGAAAACCTTACTCAACGGAACGCCGTTGCTGTCGTGTGCAATTTTTCCTATGTCGTACAAAGACATCTTGAACTAGTTACATCGTGTATGTGAAGCGTGCAGGAAATATTTCGAAATGAAAAATATACGTTGTTTATTTTTAGATAAACATTGTGTACGCAACGTCTAGTGTGCTAAAATACTATTGGCAAAGGAACATTACAGGAAACGTACCAAAGCGCTTGAACAATATCTTCCAGACGGCAAACGTTGCAAAGGGTAATTATGTTGGATCGTAATGAAGTAATAATATCAAGGGAAAATAGAAATAACAGCTATTAGAGATGAATGGTAGGCTTATGAAAGTGTTCAAACGTCACTCATTAAGCAGAAACTATATTGAAAGTATAACATATTGACCTTCAACTAGTGGGACACATCGCCCTTTCACGTATCTTTTCTTCTAACTATCTGAGCTTCAGGGACTGACCAAACCAGCTTAATTTATTATCATAGCCTATACAAGTTGCAGGGTTTAAATTAGATTTAATGTTTTGTGTCCAGGAGATAACATTTCATCTTTTGATGCTGTTTTCAGCCATTTCTGTTCTAATTATACAATTCATCATGTCCATAATTGAATAATAATTAACATCTGAGAATAAATTTAACAAACAATATTTTACATCTAAATGATTACAGTACTAATACGCACCGAAGACATTCTGATTTAAGGAAAGAGTTCCTTAGTAATGCGTGTCTATTAGCCATCTAGGGTGTAGATACTATAGGATAAAACGATGCAAACACATTGCGGGATTAAAAGGAAAGCAGCGCAGGATATACGTAACCAAATGCTGCATCGGTACTTGCAGATTTGGAAGAACTCTACTTCTAACAACGTTTTAAAACCGTCGATATAGGTATCGTGGATCAGTTGCTTGCAGTATACTATTCATTCTGATGCGAAATGATGCATGGGGTGGGGGTGGGGGTTAATTCCTTATTTATATGTTATACATTTGAAAGACATTAGTGTTAGATTAACACGTTTCACTTTGCTCCACTGTGGAATGTATGTGTTCAGTTAATGTCTATAGTTGTGTGTAGGAAGAACTGAATGTACTCCCCAAAACGCATCTCATTTCGTTAGATATTTCTTTAATAGAAAAATAAGATACTAATTATATAGATTTGCTATAATAGTGTTTCATTTCTAGTCACGATTTCCTAAATATTTTGTATCTATAAAGTATACTTTTATCTTCATTGATCCCGAACTGAAAATAGTATGGATACAGACAATGCATACCTCCTCCTGCATATATACTCAACCGATATACCGATACACAAAACCACTTGTTACCAACAACAGCGGTCTCTGTTCCTTGGCCTAATCTGACGAGCGTTGGCTGTCAGGATGATCCCAGCGGGTAACAGGGACAATTTGGGTTCATTGGATAAAGGAATGATAGACTGGGGAATCAGATATCTATCTATCACTAGGGCAGCAATGGGTAGGCAGCATGGAGGGGGAATTGATATCAGGACGTATACACAATCAGGAGACCATGAGGCTAGGGTACGCTTAATGGGTATCAGGCAGACAGTGGGTTTGCCAGGGTTGATTGGGCAGAATGGAAGAGGAGATGAAGTCAAATGATATCAGCCACTATCTCTAGTCTTGTTTGCTGTCGATGGTAAAATATCCCTCGACCAACCAGCATGCTATAATTCCTGCAATGCGATGGATGTTCCCGTTTTTAAGGTGATTTATGGGCTTGGACCTATATGGCACAATGCGCACTGGGCCCGAACCAGGTTTTGTGCAGGTGTGCGCTAGGTATCAATACTGATGGACGTGATCGATGTATGACATAATGACGCCTACGACTGAGGTATCACATATGGAAGAAAGCCATAGGGGTTTAGCACCACATATACCCACCTTCAGAAGGGTCACGCAATTCACTGAAACGGGCTGTTTTATATATATATCCATCCAATTAATAAGTCCAAGATAATTGATCATACTTTGCCTTGAGCATGCAGGGTACAGGGGATTAATTTTGACGTTAATATTGATATATACGCAATCCACTATACACACAATTCAATATATTTGACATTTTACAGTAAATGTAACTCTTTGTGGACACATGCATTTGCAGTATAATTTGATTTGAATGATACTATTCTGGTGGAAATTACCTATTTGCATCCAATAAGCAAATGGTTCCTAATCACAAGGGACGTTGTTTCAGAATTATACTTCTCTTAAAATCTTTAGAAATCTTTTAAATGAAACTGAAATAATAAAGGATGCCATATTTTACCACCCACAGCATGCCGATCGAGCCTATAACTTTGCTTGAAACACAGCTTTTATTCATTTCAGGAATTCCCTATCTAATTTTCATTCATATATTTTATTTCAATTCAAAGACCATTATTAATGCTATAGGGAAAAAAGACGTTGGTCAGGTATTTCAAGAATTAACTCTTTATGAACACTTGACCGTGTGTAAAATAACTGCATTTACATATTTTTAATCCATCTGCTGTTAACCCTGAGCCAACATAATGCGGGATTAATGATGTTTCCGGAGTCTGATTTCTAGGTACAACTTCTCAATTTATTGAGAGGTAACACGCATTCTCTCTGTGCCTTGCCCTAGGATTTTCAGCTGGGACCGGGCACCGGAAGAAATGCACCAAAACAGCATTAACCTCTGGCACACATTGAGATTTGCCTGCATATAAATGGATATTTTGTGAATTCTTGCTACCTTTTCAGTACACTAGATACTGATTCGGAATACAGGATACAGATGGGGATATAATTATTATATGAAGCGAGTCTATGATAAACTATTATGATCACCATAATCTCCTCATAACTCCAATTACAATCGTTGTCATTCAAGACTCATATATATAAATATACTTGGGTGCTATGAACAGAAAAGACACAATTATGTACACTAAACTGAATGAAGAAAGCTACCGGACCAACCATGCACTTTAAGGTCGATCGGGCAGACAGAAAAAGAAATACCATTCAGTCTAGTAAATTTGCAGTTATCATACTCCCAAGCGTCGTCAAAGGCAAGGAAACACAATGGCGCAGCAGGAAGAAAACAAATATTTATCGATTGTTCCAGAGGAAATGGACATGATGGAGCGTAGATAATGCATTGTGTTGATTTCATTCTACGGACGGCGGTCTGAAGGGAGACGGAGCGACTATTAATCATCGCGGGTGGTGGCGGAGGAAGATAAATTGAATTGTAATCATGTTGTATTTTATTTTCATGGCTTTTATCGATTATGAGGTGTCAAGCATTCATCAGTGTGTCAAAGTGAACCACTGGCATGGGAAAGCCAACAAACCGTGCTATCGATTAGTGAAATGATAGACGGATTACCGGATCCTCTTGTTTTGCACATGTATAAAACTATGTTACTTCGTCCTCTTTATGTTAGATATGAGGGTATTCCAAGGCCATTAATTCCCTTATACAATCATGATCATCACAAAACTCCTCAAACTACGGAGATGCTTGAAAGGTGCATGTTTAGTCAATATATTATAAAATCCAAAGTGAAACCACAAAATTAATTTTCTGTTTGTAAGAGAAACAGATATTCCGCTTAAATAAGACTCCCAAGAAAATCGACCAATCAAATACCATTGAGAAGTATAATATTAAAAAAGGTACTGCAACACTTCTACATCTCATATGTTTGTAAAAACATATATATTTGCTGCAATTCGGCGTCGGCTTATATTAAAAGCACTGTGCTAAATGAATAGCTAATAGGGAGATTTAGCAACCACAACGCACCAACACAACACTAACGCATCCACTAATTATTAGTATATTATTACCATTGTACGTGGGGATATCTCGAAATGCCTGCATTGCAGATGCCCTCGGCCTAGCGCCTTTTGAGATATCCCCACAACTGTAGTAATGTACAAATAGTTAGCCTAGTGGATGCGTTAGTGTTGTGTTGGTGCGTTGTGAATGGTTGTTAAATCTCCCTTATATATAAATATGTATGAAGTGGAGGCACGTGGCCGTGGTTATGTCATGAGCGGAACAGACTGATAGTAATGTCAATAATGAACATTCCTCGGACCGTTGTCTTAAATGACTTAACGATGGGTTTTAAATAGTTAGTATAGTTTCCAAGGCTTCCTGAACTATTTAACAATGGGGAAAGATCGCCTATATAGACTTGTGTTCAGCATGGGACGAAACATGGGAATTAAGCCAACCGGGAAAATACAAGAAAGTATAGCTTCTTTGTATGAGAAATCGACCCGGGGCTAATATTAAAAAGATGATAGTATATCATAGCTTATATAGCTTATATCTATACCAAACTCACACTGATACTGGCTGATATGAGATCCTACATTACCCAGCAAAAGGTCAGAGAAGTATTTATTGAAAACACCTGTGTTATTGGAGTGCAAACTCAGGGGGTCATGTTCACCTCGTAGGTGTATTTTGCCAAGGGTGGATCCCGGATGCAGATTAGCAGAGAAGCCACCAACACTTCACCCCCCTCTTATATTACTCTATAGTGAAAATATTATGATTCGCTCATATTTTATGTACTGTATTTTTCATATCATGTATTGAATATATTATTCGCATTCTAAGCCAAGTCTTTACGATAGAAAGCAATGTGCCCAATTCATGAATTGTTTCATATTGCGTACGATCTTATCATATTTCAAAGGGCTTTGGGTTTTTTCCAATTTAAAAAGAAAATGTATTAAGGAAACACTTTAGGTATGGTAATATTCCGAGGAATCTATTTGAACATCTGATCGTGAAATGCAATCCCTCGGATTCTGGAGTAGCTTTTGGTTCTTCATGTGGAGCGTCATGAACCCCTTTATTTAGAAATCCTTTTTTTAAAAAACAATTTTGACTCTTCATAAGAGGTTTCTTATCTAAAGAAAATACCCCTTGAATTATTCTTTATACAATGTTTTCCTTGTTTGCACACCTTACTTCCACTTATGTGATATACCTCAACGACACATGGTAGGTACCTTGAGTCTGGTTGGTATCAGGACGTATACACACGTAGCACATGGATATCACAGGGTACAAGGGGTTGAAATAATATGTTTGCACTTCAGTGTCACTTTAGCAGGACCCATACAAGGATCAAGATCCAAAGACATCTGGAGAACATGATACCAGAGGCTATCGTTGAGATTTTGAAGAAGCTTCAGGAGGAGTTGGAGAAGGTATAGGGAGGAGCGGCTACCAATACATTAGGTGTATTTACAGACTTCTACAAAAATACAATAATGAAGTATTTAAACTACATTTCTTTAACGACTGAACATTGATTAAGTCCTTTCAGGATTCTGTCCAATTTCACCCATATTGAGCCTTAATATAACCCGTTAATACCACAGGGAGTCCATTTTGCTCAAGTCCTTTCTAGTGCAATTATAGAATTCAAATCACTGCTATTTGGCATAAGATAAATACCATTTCATTCCTATTATTGGCTTGTTATATAATAGCGTGGTAACCTAAAGGTCTATTAATAGGATCCGCTGTGATATATCATTAGATGGACAAGCCAGACAGCGGGTATTTAATCCATCCCAGTCCCATACAATTGGCCTAATAGGGCGCAATTGGTACGCCAGGCTTTTCATGCACCCATATAGGCTACAATGTTATAGATTTTGCCAATATATAGCCATCACGAAATGGACATACATCAATATAGATGCAAATTTTGGTCACAAAAGGCATTAAGGAGCCTTTGAATGTGTATTGCCAGGTCATTCGGATACACATTTATACATATGGGTGAATTCGTCAGAAGATGTACAATTCATATTCACCATTCCTCGCCAATAACCCAAATCTAAAAAAGATGTTTAAAATACACTTTAATCTAACCGAACAGATTTCTGTAATCGACACTAAATGCACGGCCGGGAGTATAACTTGTATAGACATTCCGTTTATTTATCATTTTCAGCCTAATTCAGCAGAATTTACTGAATGTGTAGCGCTGCAGATGGTACATTTCTAGGCGACTGACCCATACATATATATCTGAAGCCCCAGGCTAAATCGAAATGTTATACTCATCATCTTTAAAGAAATAGATCCAGAGCGACTGCAGGAAAGCCTAAGCCTGATCAAGTTATACTCCCGACCGTGTATAACGGAAGGCTACTGTATATCAAAGTACTGATATAGTATCTATGCTGAGGGCCAGAAGTCGGGTATATTTCGTTTCGTCAGGATTGGGCCGCCGCAATTACTGAAATTGTAGCCATATGCATGTTTTAGCTAGCCATCTCCATCTATTAGCATGTTTCTTCCTCGAATGGTTGGGACTGTTGATCGAAACCGCCACCAACTTCCACAGAAAGTTTAGTTTTGGTTGTTCCCACTTCTCCTGTGATACTTTAGTCCTGCTCTATACACAACTTAGGAAATAACTAATCCTGACGGTTTTCTTGTGTTAAAGCATTTTTGTAAGTATACCTCAAATCCCTGGCGGTCCGATATACTATTATTAGACGGATGTAACTTGTAATGATGGAATAATTTTGATTAATATGTTTGAAAACATCGGTCTTATATGCGAATAAACTGTGTTTAGACGATCAGATGATATATGAACATTGGGGTGACCAATTTGACCTCCAGATTTAGTATATGAAAGAATCGCTCTGTATTCATACCTGGGTGGCCTCATACTATATGCCAGAATTATGACTCCCAACCAGGGGTGGCGTTCATAATAAGTGGTGCCCGGTGCCCGGTGCCCAGGCACCAGTTCCACTGACAAAGACCGTCTTAACGGCCGCGTTTATAAAGTTGTCACCGTGACAAAAAAGTTGTCATCGTGACAAAAATGTTGTCATCGTGACAAAAATGTTATCACCGTGACAACTTTCAGTCATAAGTTTTGTTATTAGTAGTCATTAGTCTTGTCCTAATAAAAAGTAATGAAGGGTATGGTTGTGCATTTTTCATGCTTCATATCCCATTTCATAGAGGTTGGCGCAAGGGGATGTTAATTCCTTGCAGTGTTAAAGGCTCATTCACATTACAACAGCCGACTTGGTGTACATGTATTTTTAACGTAGGTGCAGATAATAATTCCATGAAAAGTAAAAAATTATATGTGATGTGTCACAGGAAACTGAGTCACAAATCGCACAAATAGACTTTGCGATATCATCCTATTTGAAGAGATGGGATCAAGACGATTCTAGTGATGGTAAACATTAAGGACATAGGACAGTGTTTCTATATTTTATGTTTGATATATTCCTGTTTGAAAAAAGGTTTGCAATATTTCTCAGTGGGCACAATTTTACCAGTAAAGTACCTATATATACTTGATAAGATAACCTTCGAAATGCAAGTATATTGTAATTATAGCATAATGATCATCTTGCTTAAAAATGCACTTTTAGTTATGCATGCACAAATCTGCACATTCTTTTCTTTTAGCTTCATACACGAAGTATATGACAAACCCAAACATGCCCCTTAATTCCTAAGAATTCCGAACCCATTAAAAACATGCAAATGGTGTAAATGATGCATTATTCATATGGTGCGTACTGCTTGGACAGCATTTGGATCTCAAAGAGGTTTCACAGGGATTCTCCCTTGTTAGCATCTCTCTCTCTCCCTTGCATCAGAATCCACCCACCCACAATCCAATCACAAATACTGTATTTCCTCATAATTATCACACATTGATAAAATGAAGATGAGAATAGTTCTTATGACTAGGAGAATACTTCTAAAATTGATTTAGTTAGCATATTTCACACTAAAAAAAAGGGTAAGTATAAGTGAATCACCTGCTGATTGAGGGATAAGGGCACCCTGGGGACAGTGCTTACATAAGGACTCATGCATGATGTAATCAATTATTCTCAGACGAACGCAAGAACCCACTGAATGAATGAATTAAATCTTAGCAGAGACTGCAGTGAAAATCAAAAGAACCCAGTGACAGAGATAGGGAGAGAAGTTGGTTGGAACTTGCTTCCAGAAGTTGCTTCCCAGATCTGGACTGTGTGGGTGAGGGGGCTAGGCTGTGACCTGTCTATAATAAACCAGATCAGAGCTATATATGTATAGCTCTGACCAGATGTAATGGCATATTATTACTTATACTTATTTGAACTTCCTAAGCTTTGGAATATTTTTTATGACAAGGTTTAATTCACACTGACAAGGAAAGAATGATTTGATTTAGAAAATATTTTATTCAGGTCTACAACATTTCCACACTTATGAGTATGAATATTTTCAGGGCAGCCTGATCGGTTTAACAGATAGGAAAAATAGATTTTATACATCAATTCTGTTTCTGAATATTGCAAATTCTTTAATACAAACTATGGTTTGTATTATTGGATCATTCATTTTTATTTGATGAATACCCTAGATTAATTTCTTGGTCGATAGCCAAAATATATAATCTGTTGCTGAGACACAGTTGATTCACGTTCAGGAAATAATCATTCTTTTTTTAAATGCATGTATAATTCCTTCGTTTGAATATTCATATAGCTGACAGGGTTACCACAATGATTTTGGATCAAACCTGGACTGTGACGTATCTTGTCATGACTTTCTCTCTCCCTCCACTAACCTCAATCCCGTTCTCTCCCTGCTCTCCCCTGTCTCTCTTTTGCCCTCCCTTCTCTCACTTGTCTCTTTTGCCCTCCCTCTCCATTTCTCACTTCTCTCTCCTGGAGAGAAAGAGGGTGAGAGAAGAGTATAACAAGTGAGAGTAGAGAGAGTGAGGGAACAAAGGATATACTAGTAATTAAGAGACAGACAGGTGAGAAAAGGGAGAGAAAGAGGAGAATGGACAGAGACAGTTGAGGGAAGAGGGAGAGAGAGAGGGAGAAAGATAGAGGAAGGAGAAAAACAGGTGAGAGAAGAGGGTGAGAGATACAGGTGAGAATATATATAGAGAGGGAAAGAGACACAGTTGAGAGAAGAGATCGAAAGGGAGAGGGAGGAGGGGAGAGAGGGGAGGAGAGAAAGAGGAGAAGGACAAAGACAGGTGAGAGACAAGGGAACAAGAGAGTGAATGGGAGAGGGACAGAGACAGAGGGAGGGAGAAACACATGTGAGAGAACAAGTAGAGATAAAGCTAGCTAAAGGTGAGAGAAGACAGAGAGGGAGAAGGAGGGGAGGAGATGGGCGAGAGGGAGGGGGAGAGGGAGGGGAGAAGGAGGGGGTCAAGTGGGAGAAGAGAGAGAAAGAGATAGATAAAGAGGGAGAGAGAGGGGAGAGGGAAATTAGAGACAGGTGAGAAAAGAGGGGGAGAAATAGGGGGATTGAGAGAGGTGGGGGAGGGCAGGGGGAGAACGATAGCTAAAGATGCAGTGAAAGGGGTACAGATGGGAGAGGAGAAAGCGGGAGAGAAAGGGGAAGAGAGAGGGACAGAGGCAGATAAGAGAAGAGAGCGAGGGAGAGAGTATCAGGTGGGAGAAGAGAGAGAGAGAGGGAAAGAAAGATAGAGGGGGAGAGAGAGTGAGGAGGAGTGAGGGAGATAAGACAGATGAGAGAAGGGATAGATGGAGAGAGACAGAGGTAGGAGGAAAGTGAGGGAGTGACAGTTGAGAGAGGGAGAGAGGGAGAGAAAGGAAGAACAGGGGAGAAGAGAAGCTGGAGGGACAGAAAGGGACAATAAAAACATATGTTACTACGGAGTTATTCAAGCCTGCCTGTAAACGGTGAATAATATAAATATGATTAAATATTGATCTTGTTAAATTCAGGACAGATTTGTATCAATGTCGCCGTTACGCCATAATTATTACAAAATAAAGAGAGCATCCTGTTCCTGTTCATAATAATAAAATGGATATTTTTACAAAATCAAGTGAAACTTCTGGTTAGAACGAGGCCATCATATGCAAGCAAACATTCATTCTCTAGCTTTGACTTTTCATTTAATTATGCTAGCCGAATTAGTGAGTAATATATATCATTTTTACACTAAATCATTTGATTAATCAGGCCTAATGAGGTCGAGATAAGGCAAAATGATAGGGAAAATATAGGTATATGAATCATAGGTGTAAGAACCAAAATATTGCCCCCAGCCTTCCCAAATTATACCTGCATTATGCTGATATTCTCTGCTATATGTACACCAAAGATTGTAGAGATTCGACGAATTTTACCTTCTGAAATCAAATGCTGCCCGTTTGGGAGAATTACTCATATATATGCATGTGCATAGCATTGTCTATGCAGCCTTGTACCACTTTATACTATTACAGTAAACAAAAAGAGTAAATTTAAGCCACAGTCGGCTCATTGCAGTAAAGGGGACCCTACAATGGTACATCATAGTCAACAGATAAGGCTTAGACTTTAGTTGCAGCACACATTCTGTTTGCACGTGGTAATGGGAGGTAATACCAGATGTGGAGGTGGCAGGGGTTCAGGGTGGGTGTGGACATGCAGTGACTGGCAGGCACCCCCTTCAAATATATCTATACAGTCTAGGCCCAAAATGCCATGCATTATATTCCCATTAAAACACCAAATCTGAGTTCAGAAAACCGATTAATCTATGATTGATGCCATAAATACGAGAAACTTCCTGTATCTCCCTCTTTTCTCATCTGCCTCTGTCCCTGTCTCGCCTCCGCCCCCTAGCTCCCCTCTGTCTCCCTCTTTCTCTTTTCTCCCATCTGTATCTCTCTCCCTGTCTGTTTTCTCTAGCTTTCTCTCAATAGTATCTCTAGCTCTCCCTTTTCTCTCACTTCTGTTTTCCCCTCCCCTCTTTCAAATCTCCCTCTCCCATCCCCCTCGCCCTCTCTCTGTCTCCCTCTTCTCTCATCTGTATCTCTGTCCGTCTCTCTATGTATTCTCTTAGCTTCTCTTACCTGTATCTCTCTCACTCTTCCCACATCTAGCTACATCTGTCTCTGTGGTATCCCGACAAATTCCCCACAGGACATAATCCCTATACAGACATAATCACCCAGGACAAAATCCCATAAGCAAAAAAACGGACGGGAAGAGAGCAATTAAGGAGAGCGGGGGAGAGAGGGAAGAGTGGGAGAGGGATAGAGAAAAGGACAGAATGAAGGATAGAGAGGTTAGCTGAGGTTGAGGAAGAGAATACAGACTGAGACTGATGGAGATAGTAATAGTAATAAAGTGAGTGGGAGAGAGGGCGGGGAGAGAGAAAGAGCTAGAGGAGGAGAGAGAAGAAGAGGGAGAGAGAGAGAGCAATTAAAGAGGGAGAGAGAGAGGGAGACGGAGGATAGGGAGAGAGAGAAAGAGAGAGCAATTAAGGAGAGAATGAAGAGGGATGGAGCGGGAAGGATAGAGAGAGGGAGAGTTTAATAATTATATAACGATTTATATAATTTAATACAACACTTACACCTGCACCTGGACCCTTTCGCTGCAAGGGAAGGGAGACAGAGAAAGAGAGAAAGAAGTAGGGGTTTTCTCTTATAGTTCCTACCCATTCTTCCATAGAGAGTTTTCCTGTTTCTAACCATTCCAGGATATCTATATTTCGATTAGTGAGAAAGAGAGGGGTTTCTTTATCAAATGGGGAGGAGTAGGTAAATAATCCGTTTCAAATATGAGTAACCTCCATGAGAAGGCAATCTCTCTTCTCTCTCTCCCTCTCCCCTCTCTTCCATCGCTCTTTCTTCCCTCTCTCTCTCTCCCTTTATCTCCTATTATTTCCTTATTATAAACGTTAAATCACGGATTTGTAATGAGATTCTCATTACAAATCCGTGGTTAAATGATGTAGACAGCGTTACTAGAGTGAGAGTGAGAGTGAGACAGAGGGGGAAAGAGAGGAGAGATTTACCATCCCATGATTTGGGTTGGGATTAAGTAAGAAAATACCATCGAAATATAGATTAAATTCATAAGTGTGACTGTTATAAAAGAGTATAGGTATAGCATTGCGTAAATGAAGTATGAAGATGTACACATCGGACAATTATAAACAATCAGATTGGAATTTGATACATATATATATAATATATAGTTAAAAACAGTGCTCCAGGGAATAATCACTATCTAAGAGTGTGACCCCAGTGGGAGAGTAAAAGGTGGTAATAATCATGAGAAGTAAATTATACAGTATAACAAGAGGAAAAAGAAACTAATATTTCTTGCCCATGAGGGTGAGATAATCGAAGTGATCTGGTTGGGAAAACTGGGATAATCACTTTAGAAAGTGTGATCCAGTTGTACAATTAAAGGTTTCAGGCAAATAGAAGCTCTAATCCAAAGTGGAGATTAACCATTTTCCAACCAAGGTCTCCACATTCGAAATATGTCATTACAAATAACTAGCAATAGTACAAACATCCTCCAATGCATGTACATCACCCTAAGATTTTAATATTGCAATATCTTCATACCTAAACAGAACGATATTAATATAATTGTGATGTTATTAGGACGTATAGGGTTATTAAAGATGTATGCTATAATATACCTTAATAAGTGGTGTAAGATAAGATAAGATAAGATAATCTTTTATTGGTCTAGGGAATGAATAATACGAATGATACACAATGAAGAGAAGGCAATCTCTTGTAGAAACCAAGATATCATTGGATATATTTTGGTGCCATTTATGGGCCTTTTCGTTATGATGTATGTGATGTAACTATTATCATTTCCTTATTATAACTATTTGGTAATGTAGATAACATTAGAACAGTCTGTAATATCACTAACCACTATATCAGGGCACAACGTAAAACACTTTAAGTGTCTTAAAGTGTCTTTTTTCATCTCCTGAATAAAAATATTGTAACAAAAAAAATGAACCACTAATTTTGCGATTTTATGTAAACTGTTCCGTGATAACTTTTGTCACGGCTGTCACGGGAATTGACAAATTGTGTCACATCCCGTGACAGCCGTGACAAAAGTTATCACGGAAAATCTAGCACACCACAGATTGGTGTGATAACTCTTTATGGACACAAATTTATCACGGGGCACAATTGTATTAAATCAACCTATTATGAACGCCACCCCTGGGCCGATGATAGGGTCACCGAGGGTGAAATAAATGATGCGGAGGATCGTGCCCACCCCTCACAGTGTATGATAGCGGGTTGCCTATACACTATTGTGGGCCAGGTTTTACTATCTGACATCAAGCCATTCCTACTCCTATGTACACACATGTGTATGTATACATGTACACACAGTATATCCGCAAATCATGTGTACTGTATATATATATATTCCCAGATATGTGCCCGCTGCATGGTATATTTATATGCACGCTATATTTCAAATACAACTATGAAAATGTACATTAACATTTCGGGCTTATTGAAGTGATAAAATTGAAAATATGTTCTATCATTCCCCAGGTAGTCCATTCCGAGTGAAATCCTTCCAAAGAAGAATCTCCAGGGGGTGATTGAATAAGCACTTTGTTTCCTACTTCCTTACATGCAGGTGCTATAATGCTCTGTTAATATCTTTGTAATATATGTTGCACTGAAACGTTGACGAGCATTTCTGGCAAGGTAGACATCAGCCAGATGTACATGTATGCAGGTAGCATGTTTTCCACATGTTGTCCTGTATTTATGCTTCATGTTAATTACCGGCAAGGTGAGTGGGAGGTGCACCATGTCTAGGTACTCCAAAGCGATTTTAAGTTCACTCCAAGACCTGGGCTGGCGTTCAAAAAAAGTTGGTGTTATAACACCGGTGCCTTAACACTAACACGGGTGACTAACACGGTGTTAGCGGTAGTGTCCATAAGCTAACACCGTGTTAGCGCCGGTGTTAGCCAGCACCGGTGTTAGCGCCGGTGTTAGCTAACACCTGCGTTAACACAGGTGTTAGCCAGTACTGGTGTTAGCGCCGGTGTTAGCGCCGGTGTTAGCTAACACTTATACATTTATACATTTATAATTCGTCTTATAAGAAGCTGAAGCTTTTTTTTCATTTGTTTTTTTTTACTTTTTTTTCATTTTTTTTTCATTTGCGCCACCCTGAATCAAAGGCTCTGTAGATATATTTTGATCATGGAAATCGATTATTGAAACAAAACATACATACATGTATGAACGATACATACTTACACACATCCATACCATTAAGTTTTATATGTATACATACAACGACACAGATATAAATCGGACAAATTGCAACGATTGGAAATAGAGGTAGAATTAATGACTCAATCATCCAATGGTATTAGGACAGTCAAATAGATATGTCGGGGTATTTAATACAATTTAAATTGTGTAAAAAGCTTAAATAGTTTTTGAGTAATGAGCATAAGTATTCAGACATAATTGTAGACATTATTTCGGCGAATAACTTATCCTATAGAGTATATTTTATAGCTACTTTATCAACGATTGGAAATAGAGGTACGAATAATTGCGCAATATTCATATAAAATTAGGAAAGTCAAATAGATATGTTGGGGTATCTAATACAATTTAAATTGTGTAAAAGGCTTAAATAGTTTTTGAGTAACGAGCCTAAGTATTCGGACATAATTTTAGACATTATTTCGGCGAATTTAGAGCAGTGAAATAAATTTAAGTGTTAAATATCGATTGGCCTTAAATGAAAAAAAAACATAGCTAACACCCGACTAACACGAGGATAGCGCAGGTGTTAGTGCTAACACGAGGATAAGGCTAACACCCCCACTATCCTCGTGTTAGCGCTAACACCCGGCTAACACGAGGATAGCTAACACTCCACTAACCGGTGTGTTAGCTTTATGGACACGAATTAAACACGGGAGTTAACACCTTTTTTATGAACGCTAGCCCAGTACACTTCACCTTCACCTTCACATTTATGACTTTGAAGTCATTTCTATACATTTGTTAGACTGCTTAAGATGTCTTATAATTTCCTTCTCAGAGATGTGCTGGAGAGCATCCCTCGTAGAAGGTTGCAGACTGTACTAAGCGATTCAGCTTAGGTAGTTTTACTATAGATGTCTATCGTTTTCATGAATGTCTATATGAGACGGGAATGTTACGGGATTTCAGAGATCAATAATAGCAATGCACAACTAAATTATAATGTTAAACTTCGCAAAAACAAACATGGGCATTCATACTTTACATCCCTGCATAGAGATTCCAATTAATCATGGTTATGGGTTAGCTATAATTTAGCCTTTCACAATCTAGCTTGGCACCTAATCGGCAATGGCAAACATTTCTATATTTGTCAATCATAGATTATGCCCTGTGGTCAATGGCCTTACTGTATAATGTCCAACAAGGTTGGGGCCACATTGCCAGTAGTTCCAAACATCATTTTTGTCACGGTAGTGAATTTAAAAACAATACAGATGCATGGTGAGGCTGAAATAATAGCTTATAAAATGCGTCTCTCTTCGACAAAATGTATCTTTCAAGTATACACTGATGTCATTTTTATGTTTTCATTGGGAATATCTCAGGGTTAGAATGGCTTCCCACCATACGCTCAAAGTATTGAAGAAAATTGTAAAATGTAGAGATGGCTCAATACTTAAAACAAAACATTTGAGACCGATTTGAGAGAAGAATATCGTTTTGATAAGACAAATTCCGAGCACCATTTCAGCAACAAGTTTAAACTCTGTTGTAGACCTTGTCGGAAACTTGTCCAATATCTAGGAAGTTGCAATCTTGATGGTCATTTTATAGTGCAGGGACTAAAAGGCAATTAAACTATTCTTAAAATTGCAAGCAATATCTGATGTCTCAAATCCCTTTTGGATTGAACACGCGCTGCTGTTTTATCTGAAACCAGCAGGCCTTGCATTATCTTTGATGAGGGACTTGCCAGGCGTATTTTATGCCCATCTCCAGCGCCATTTCCCATGCTCTGATTGTTGTACAGGCATGACATGACTTGTAAAAACGACTAAAAGATCAATAACGATAGAAAAAGAGGTGTTTATATCCCGAGGGCAAGGAGTAAAACAATTCAAAATAACCTGAAGGCAATCAGATGGAAAAGAAAAGAAGTTTAGATGTTTAACAAACTTAAAAAAGGAATCAATATGTTTACCAAGATATAATACTGGGATTACCTAATAATTATGTTATGTCAGTCAATAGTGTTGCGTTGATACAGAGGTAACTAATGGACCAGCAAACAAAATGAATTTTTAAGTGAATTTCAAATCCGTCCTAGTCACGCCTCTCCCGAACAATTAAACATTGAAATTTCCCTCGTGAGCGTTACCATGATCAGTGTGAGCAAATAGTAGTTCAAATTATACGAGGTATAGACATGAAGGTGGGAAATAGTAAAATCCAATTATTGTAAACTATAAACAAATGTATAGCAAGGAGACCCGTCACGCGAATTGCCATGTATTATTCATGTTTAAAAGCTATCCCATATTGTCGGAGCGAAAAGTGGTTACAAGTAAACATGGTTAAAATATGAATCGACCCATACTTAAATTTCTATGGATTCCTAGCTGTTAAGTTGACAGAACCACAGAGACTAAAAACACCAAGACCCACTATATGATGGGCAGTTATTTTGATCTTAACTCACTCTCGTACGTCATCTTTGTTCACAATAAGTTCCATATTAAACACTAATAAAGATCACGATTAATATAAATTGTAATTCAAAATTAAGTATGCTTTCTTTTCCCAGGATATACATGTGCATTTGATGCCATAGGGATTAAAATGTGGGTGGGTGATCCCTTTGCATGTTTTCGGTAAGGGATGACATGAATCATTCAATGATGCAACCAATATGGCACCGATAACAACGATAACTATGAACAACTTCGCTTAGGATATTGTATTCATTGCTAGGCCTTCACCATATACCGTGAAATAAAGCTAGTCAAATAAAACAGTCACACAACGACCGTGCATAAGCGGTGTCAGATTGCTCCTCAATTAATCATTCCTATAGACACATGTATGTAAGTAAGGATCGACAACACGAACCCTGGCAAAGCGAATACTATAGATGACTGATTAGAAGCGCAAAAGCCGGGTGCTAAAAAATATTACACCATGCATAGCCTTTATATCTAACACCCTCTCCACTATGATTTATCATTTTTTACAGGAGGCCGTGACAAAGTAGCTAATAAACCAACCATATTCTCCTTAGCTCCACTGCAGGGTAGACATAATTGATATGGAGCCTATCGCTATTCTCATATCATCCCCAGTATATTACTGCCCTCTGACTAGGGTATTATCACAATCGCATAGTAATTGCTGCGTAGTTACGTAGATGCTATATTACACCGCCACTGTTAACTGAGCTGTGGTGAGGTTGTTCCTCTCGGGTGTGAGACCTACAAACTCTGTATCACCTCTGTTGGACCGAGACTTCAAAGAGGAGCACATACCCCAGTACGGTGGTGCCGAGGCCAACAGAGGTGAAATGGTATGAGCACAATTAATGGACTTATAACAAATATAGGTATGCCCGATTCTCCCCATCTCTTATACTGTAAAAGATATCAACATCAGACATGCGAGCGAGGACATCGGCGCAGAGTTCACAGGGCGATCGAACATCGCACAATATCCCTTGCTCCTGGACACAATAACGTGCAGTGCCGATCAGGAGTGACCAGACCGGAATTTCGCTATACTTCAAACAGTTTTACCCAGCTCAACTATTCGCTTTACCCGATGTCAAAGGAAGTTCGGCCCACGTCAGATGTTAAGCTGTTTAACACCAATGCACTAATGTAAAATCGAGCTCTGCCTCCTCTCCAGACACCTTTCTAGCCTTTAAATGCCAATTGGCTCGCGAAGGAGGGCACAGAAATAAAAGAGACGTAGATGTAGTGATAAAGTATAGTAGTGATATGTACAACATTATTAGGACTTCTTTAGACAAGTGCAAACATTATAGGGACCCATAATAACAGTCCAGCCATAGAAGCTGCCACTCGTAGAAAAAGTTACTAAATATGTCAAATTGTACAGTTTCTAACAGACAGATGTGGTATGATAACGAAAACATAGTTTGGATGTCATAAGCAAATATATATGTGAAACGCATTGAAGCCACCCAAGTCTATGTCGTTGAGCGGACGCCTATCGAGTTAGGTGATTGCAATGCACTAAAAAGATATATGTGTGGGATGACTGAAATGAGAGGCACAGCTAGGCGTAATATTTTCCAGACGAAGCTATAACATGGTAGACAGCCGCCATAGACCTTTCTTAAAGAGACAGGATAGTGAATTCATTTCTCGACAGCCTAGAAAACTACTGCCAGATATATTCAACATTTCTAATAAAGGTGGTGTCGAATGGTTTGGATGGTTTTATATGAATTCATCAAAATTTAAGAATAACAAATACCATGAAATGTTTTCATTGAGAAATATCAACCTAACACTGAGGCAAAGATAAAAAATTCCTATGTAGCATTGCTTGGAAAGGTAGAGACATAAACAAAGTTCCAAGACTTTCTTTTTCATATAGTAATAACAGTTCCGTATTAGTTTTGTGTGTATGTAAACAACTCTGTCTCTATCCGCCCATCACCACGCTCAATTACATGCCTGCAACTAATGCTAGACTCTCGGTTCATTGCCTAGAAGATTCCCCCTGAACTCAAGTATTGGATGTCGAAGCAATTTGCTATATGGTATTTCCATATTCTCTGCAAGCACAAGAGCCAGCACTCCCTCCCTGGCGTTTCAACCTTCACCCCACGAGTACGTTTTTTACCCTTTTACTCTAAATGGAATTTCAGCTTTCCAACCTGTTGTTACATTTCTCAAGGGAATAGAGTATCGCTGATGTATAAGCTGCATTATGTCCTAGTATAAACATACAGTTCATAGACTTTAAAGACACGCCAGGCCATTTGCGTAATTTGCGTTATCTGACCTTGGGATAGGTACAGTGCCACAGGTGAGGTAGTTACTTACATGCTGTGAAAATTATTCTCCTCGTGGAAATGTTGCTTATCCAAGGGCCGATTACCATCATAGCTGGCACTCTCATATCAAGATTACGACTGTTTATGATATACCAGGCAGAATTATGTCCCAGGTGCCACATCTACACCCACATGGGATAATCTTTTAGGTGTGTTATGTATCTGTCATCCTATGCATCGCTGCTATCTGAACCTGGCACGGAATCATCAATAAATCAAGCTTAGAGCAGCGCGCCATTTTTTACCTGGAATTTTAGAATTGATTGAAATCAAGGCTATTATGTTCGTCATGCCTATGCTACGAATATCTATCTTAATCATTTTCCCATGGGGCGCACTAGGCAAAGTCATTACATAGGCTATGGACCTAGATCTAGGCATCTCAAGAGACATTATCATTGTGTTTTGCAGGACTTTTAACGGCTTCATCAATTTGTATGCAAAGCCTCTATTCATATCATATGTAGAAACGGATGTCATTCTTGACAGTAAAAGCTACAGGCACTTCAGAATGAACACGGTCTTAATAATTCCCAGGTGGCTAGTGTGTAATTTAATATAGAACTGAAAAATTATGGTGTTTTCTAGTTTCTTTGCAATGGAGGTCCTTATTCATTCCCAATTAGACTGTCCAAATAACATTTTTCTCTCTGTGTGCAAATAGGAATTGGAAGAATACAGTGTACACCTGTAGCTGGTTGTGGTATGCACTTGCTTCTCACTAAAACCATCAATCACTTTTTAACTAGTGTTTTAGTTCTCGTAAATGTACAAGTTGAAACTCTCACTGAATGCGTCTTAGCTGTGTCAGCCACATCAGTTGGCAGAACTTCTAGAAGGGCTAGCCAAGTCTAGAAGTAAACCTGACTGGGGAGGTAAGAGAAAGCATATGTGGTACTTGAAATTATTCAAAATTTTTCTTATTTCTAATTTTGGGAGAAGGATATACGCATGCTCCTGGCTTTGATACCGACTCCATCATAACATTTGATGATATGGATGTAGAGGATTACACAACCTTAGTGAGGGAAATTAGATGCAAAGAAATATATGGCATTCAGGCTAAAACTCTATTGGAGCTGTTGACTGGACAATTACACCAGCCACAGAATTTGGCTGCTTTCGCACAGGATTGCCATGGATATAAATTTATCTTCGTCCTCTCTATGAGTCGGAGTGTCGTTATCGTTATAATTACAACTGAATTTTAGTTTTGCGATGGGAAAGCAATATGCATGGTATACGTTCAAGGTGCAAGTTTGCGCATACAAACATACAAACAAATGGGGAGGAATTAGCCATTCTGGGCATGATATGAGGATAGAGGGTCAATGCTCTATGTACAATCCCCCTCATCAATCATTATAAAGCGTGTTTCCATATTCGACTGTGGTCGGCTCTCCGAAATGGTTGAACATATAATATTCATTCTCTGGGACATTCGATGCTTGCCTTGAACAAAGGTATTGACACCGGGGAAAATTAGTTTTAATCATGTACCGGCCTTCCCTCATTGGAATCAATTCTGTTCATCATCAGACAAAAGCCATGTTATACGAGCCAATGGCGGTTCCAAAATGGTCACTTTTGATTCACCGTTTGGCATTATAATATCTTACATTATTCTATTTTGTGTAGATTTCCTCTGAGGTTCATCTCAGTATTTCCTCTCAAAAATATAACACAGCAATTGGATAAACTTGTATTGACATGTGCCTTTAATTAATGAAAGTTATTTAAGATATCACTATACTAATCTGGTGATGGGTGATGATCATTTATCGTCAATAGTGGTCAGTCAGGCATATTCAAGCATCCGAAGGCTTCACACCTCTTCTAATTTTGAATAGCTTATTTGTGTAACCATTAAAGTCATAATCTTTGACAGCTTGACATAGCAAAGCCACATAAAGCCAACAGTAAGAGAATATGAATATACCCTTATATCCTCTCCCAATACTTGGATGCTACTATATAACCGGGTAGCTCTTGTGAACTTAATGTTCCATAACACTGGAGTAGAGTATTTCAGCAGATCTTGTCTATAAAGCTATGGCTGATAGCCTCCCTTCCGCTGAACACCAAGCATTTGCATGTAAATGGATTCTATTCATGCTTAGTCATGCGAATAATTAAAGGCATTATGATGAAACTCCATTTAGAGGAATTGAAGATTGCACAATTGAAGCACCATGATAGAGACCAGGGATGGGGATGATTAGTGCAAAGACTAACGATGCATTAGAGAATTATAATAAGAAGTGCTTCTATTTGGTTCTATTTCTAACAGGGAACGAGGGCTGAGTCTCTCTAATTGCCATGGTATATGGATTAGATTCAAATTGCTATGGTGTATGGTTTAGAAGTGTTAAGAAAAGGGAACTACACAGACAAAGTTCAATTTGGTTCTTATGTTTTCTTTGTATAGATTCTTTGTGATAATCTCTTTGTATACCATATTATCCACATATTCTGAGGCGTGGGTCATGTACATGTTTGAAGGCTTGATTATTAATATAAGAGATGTGGCCTGTATTTGCACATTGAAGAAACGTAAGTAATATCTATAACAGGTTTCCAGACCCCTTGACTCAACCCATTACCCCGGGAACACATTGCATCTGGAATCTCATGCAAACATCTACTATAAGCAACGCCTAGAACACGAAGGGTAATAACAGGATATTAGTAAAACGGTGGGTGCTAATGTAACGCAGTGAATGGTCTCACCAGTAGATTTACTGCTCGGAGAATTCAGCCAATGAAATTTGAATGATGATGTGTTTGTACTTGGGATGCAGGGTTGTTTGCAATGGTGCTTGAGTGGGTGAAAGAATGATGAGTTAATGAACGCAAGCATGGTAGAGGGACATGCAATGCGCACCTAAAAATGCATGTTTTGCCCGGGATCTAGCAGAGACTAGGATAGATTGAGATGGTGACAGAGAAATAGCGAGAAATAGAGAGAGAATAGAGGGATATGTATGGACAGAAGAGAGAAACACAAGGGTAGGTATGAGGGAGCTTAGTCAAAAAGAAAAGATGCAATACATAGAAAATGATAGATAATTAGATAAGGGAAATATCTATTTGCCGCCATATTGCTCCATCATTTTCCTCTGCCATTTGTATTTGTTGCTTTGAAGGCAAGATAATTCTGTATCATCAATCACTATTTCAATGGAAAACACCTCATCCGTCATCCACTGGATTGCCATGGAATGGCGAATAAAGCTGTCTCTCAATACATACACCAGTGTGAAGGATACATTAATCAATAAAATCCACAGAGCCAGAATATATAAAAAGATTGTCCTGATCGCATTGGAACTGCAATGGAAGCAATGAACGACTAAATACCAAACCATACTGGGAGGCTATCATAGCAATCAATAAGCTTCAGTTTTAACAGATAGATTTCCTGAAATGCCTCTGTAGCTACTCAATATATAGTTGATATGTGAATTGTAATGGCACATTAAAACGTAATATGAACTCATACCAAAAGCTTTTAATGGCTGAATGGTTGTAATATATATTCTTGCTTCAAATACCAACACTCTTTTTAATGTCTCGTCATCATGCATTGCCAATGATCCATTTGTTGTCCACCGTTAGTCACATATATATCGTTAATAAATCTGTTACTACATTACAGTATCAGAATTGCAAATTAATTTATGAGAAAGCACTAAATCTGTATCGATCTAGCCTGCGATAAGTACCTGTATAACATTAAAACGGTAGATCGCCATGATAGAAGGGCCGTGCCATAGGGGCTAGCTTGTTAACAATAGAGTCTATGATGTATTATAAATTATCCCCACTCCAGACCCAGACTCATGGTTCGTTTGAAGCACCTGACCCATCTGAGATGCTGGTACATTAGTCGTGGATGCATATTACAACACTAACTTCACAACAAGGGTTGGAAATTCTATACATGACCCAGGTTGATACTGCTTTATTTACCAGAGTATTAGCAATAGTGTCTGATATAGTAATGATTAAAATTGCAATGGATGTTTTGCTACTTTAATAATAATAATATTATGGTCATACTTATTCCTGGTGGACAGATTTGTCTCCTAATGGATGTTTTGCAACTTTAATGATAGGGTCATGTACATATTCCTGGTGGGCAGATTTGTCTCCCAAGAGCTCTCCAGTACAAGTCATCCTTACCCTTTAAGCTTTCATGTTTGTTTTCCACAAGTTACAAGGCTGATTGCATTGTGGACATTGTATATTATAATCTAGTTGAAAACCATTACCTAAATCCACACAATGTGTAATACATTGATATAATGTTACAAGAAGACAGTTCTATTTAGTTGAGCATCCCATATGATAGTTATAATCATCTCTCTTTGGACTTCCTAGGGGGTTCGATATGAAACCTACCTGTATCCTTCAAGAAGATATAAGGCTCAGACATGGATTATCCGTATAACATGATAGGGTTCAGTAAGTCATGCCAGCCCTCTTCACACATTGCTATGATCGCTATGCCCTCCTTCTGCCCGTATCAACATACCGGATCCCTTCCCCATATAATCACCGCTCCCACAAAGGCAACACCAACACTGATACATGTACACTCACCTTCAAATCAATCTCCAGATGTGGTAACAACCCCTTGCCATTCACTAGTGCTGTTTTATATCCTTGTGCTTATCAATCCATATTTCCCCACGCTTTATGTCATTCTTCCGATAGTAATTTATCTCCTAGACAGATAGATATTGTAGAAGACCCTCAGGATATGGTGGAAGAATGCTTATACAAGTTAAGTGAAGGTAAGGTTAGCTATGTGTTTGATAGTATTCGCCCCCTCCGCCTTTTCCTGCCTTCATCTCCTAGTACTATTACAGATGCTATCTGTGAGTGTGAGTGTGTGTGCTGGAGGGGTTTCCCAGGGAGGGAGCGGCTCCATACAGCTACAGGGCCTTCTCTGGTTCTGTACGTCCGCTCAGAATGCGAGCGGGTCTGCTACTGGAGTGGTAGGAGTTGGGGTTGGCCTCTAATATCGGTTGAGGGTATTGAGAAGGAGGTGCATGAGGAGGAACTGGAGGAGGTTGTGGTAGGAGGAACGGGAGCTAGACTGGGGTGGTGAAGTGGTCGTTGTGAGCTCTTACATGCCCTTATGGTTGAAGATTGCTCTGAATTCGAATGGTTATGCCTATTAATATAGTAATTTTATTTCCACTCGGAGAAGTAGCTTCTACCTTTTTGGTTGAAAGCAATATAATGAGATTATTAGGTTTAGAGCCCTTACTTAGAAAGTTCTAAACAACCCAATGAAGTCTTGAGTAGATATATGTCTATAGTGTGTTCTTAGATTAATTAGTTCAAGCTGGTCTTATCATACAGATATCTATATTTGGGCTACTTATGTTGCCTTTTAGTAAGGAAGCCAAAAGCTAAAAGTGTACATTTAGTCAAATCTAAGCATGCAATTGAATAGAATTGGCACATCAACACTTTCTTTGTATTATCATATATATTCATAATGCAACCATAATTATTAGATCTTTTGATCAAGTGATTCGTTTTTTACCCAACAAAAAGATGTATTTGTGGTCTGGTCTATTTCTTTTCTATCACAGAATAGGCTATTTATAGATATGAAGTATATATAGGTGTTATAATTTCTCGTACATTAAGCATATTTTAAGCTCATTTTCCTAGAGACACTTCTAAACCAGAGTGATACTTTCTCATTCTATTTATTACAACAGAAAATACAGCTTTCCAAAAATTGTAGTTCTTCCTGCTCTTGTCTCAACAGTATAACAAATCATCAACATGGGACATGGCACATGTTAACAACAACAAAACAAACAAGAATAAAAGTCAACCAGGAGTTTTTTTGTTTATTGAGGTTACCTTACTTATATGAATAAGTATAACAAACTGGAAGGTTTACAAATTATTTTACGCAATACTTGCTAAACAACAGTAGAGAAAATGTACGGAAGACCAAAGAAATCTACAGCATCATGCACAACATTCTATACATATCTACATAATTATTTGTGATAACCCCGCTTCTCTTAAATTTACCTTCGTTACAATAGATACTTTTCTTAAAATCTCCCTTTCTCAAAGACAATATGAATTCTGTACCTGCCAAGGTATTCACGAAACCAATTCTTATCACGTAATTGACCAACACCATTGCGTCAAATCATTTAACGACTATCTTTCACACACCTTATGTTTTTATGCACCTCTGGCAATCTCTCTTCGTTCAAGAATACCCTCTGATCCGAAGCTCTAGCATAAACAGGGTTTTTACATCACAAGACCAGCAGTAAAACTCAGTGAAGAGCGTCAGATAGCCTGCCACTCTTCAATGTTCCGGAAGTAATATGTCATGATCACCTTCCGGTTAGAGGTGATTTTCAGAAGCTTATACTGCGTCCAGGAGAGCCTGGCAGAATGAGGTCCTCAGCTCAGTTAGCCCTGCTTATTTCCTGGAGCCAGGTTGGCCGTGGGAAATTGGTATTTCTACAATGTTTATTCAATGCTTTTATCGATATCTCGCTGGTGACGTATTGCACTATTATTTTTTTCCTGTGAATAGAACTTTGTGTTTGAATTACTCATGTAGGCTATACATGTTTGGTATTGGTCACTGAAAACTTTCCAATGAATGAGTTATAATACAATTTAGTTCATGCATTTAATATTCTTTTATCTTTTGATTGTTTAAAAGTACATAGTTTATAATTACATAAATGAAAACAGAATTTAGTAGGTATTGGGATATAATATACTTCAGGTATGTGATTTTAAAAATCATATGGAAAAGTGCAAGGATAGTTTAGTATCTTCCCACCATTTCAGGAACACCGTAATATATTCGAACAACACAAAACAATCTTCTCTCAAAATGCCCCCTTTTCCCCAGCTCCATTTTATGTGAAAAGATACCATATCACACAACACAGATCTATAGTTGTACATTGAGAGGTACATAGTGATGTATGAGTAGTCTGGTATTCCCTGATCCACGTGTTAAAGAAGCCACTATTTGGATCACATCTGGTCCAGACTGCCGATCAATAAGTCTTCCCAATTGATGCTCTCCATATCCCCTTCCCTTCCATTCAGAATCTATAGAATACCCTTCTATTAGACCGCATATATCCAGGGTTTTCTTCCTTAGTACTACTATAGACCTCAGTCATGGCTTCCTGTCTAGACTTATGTGTCTTTTCTCATGCAAGGCTTACCCCATTCATGATTTCTTTTCTTTTGGATGCTTTCTATTTCACTTCAAGATTTTTTAATTCGATTCTTCCCGGAGAGAAGCTTTTACTTCTGGCGCCATTCACGATGCACCTCTCTCGTCCCATTCAAGTCTATATTTTCCCAGACTTCCTTAATACTTCTCCACGATCCAAAAACCCGTACTGCACTCATTGCCAATACGGGTGGCTAAGTGGACTCTGATGTCTCGTCTTAAAATGGTACCAGGCAAAATGCATTCTGTTTTTTCCCTGTATATGGGTGGGAGCCATGCTCTTTTTCTTCTGATAATAGCTCCATGGTTCATCATATCCAATATGTCCAAATTGATAATGCTAATCAGTTTATTATAATTACAGGGGGCACAGGAATAATCTCATTACAGACGGTAAAAACCAATCAATTTTAGTTAAAGTAATATCTGTGCTTACTGCACTAAGGTACATTGACATAACTCAATACGTCTAGCAAATATAAGGGAACACCAGGCCTGAATGATCATAACAAATTATTATCACAACATATTCTTCTCCAACAAATTATGATACCAGTATCAAGCACAACGCATCCACCAAATATGAAATGCAAATCTTCAAAAAACGTTTATAGGAAACTTGATTCCAAATAAGGGCCGTAAGATCCAGTAAAACAATTCTCAACAAATACAAATCGGGTCCAATCATTCGCAATTCAAATGAATCAAATTAAATGATTGTTTTTCAAGTTCAATAAAGCATCTGTCAGAGTCAGTTTTTACCTATACTGGTTATTTATGGCCATGTTGATGGATGCCCCCACTAAGATCACGTTTTTATTAAGGACCTATCAAGGCAAATGCTGCTGGTTTCCTTCAACGAGGCTTCCCTTTTAGAGTGGCTTCTCTTTGCAGCATCGCTGTACTTGACGGTCTGCAGAAGTTTGACAGCTCACACTCTACAGACACGTTCCAGTTATTGCGTGTATACAAGCCAAGCGCTACATATATGGTAGCTGGATGTGCAAGGAGTACATCATGCGAAGATTTTTTTCATTGCATAGGAGACCATGGTTTTATATAAGGGTATCACGTGATAAAGGTGAAGTTGATAAACTTTTGATACTGATGCTGGCAGACTTGGTTAGCTTATCCAAGAAGCATAACTCCATTTTGTTGGCCTATCCTATACACAGATTAAATAAAGAATGCATTATTATTCATAATTAAATTTTATAAAACGTTTATTAGTACCAGGAATTCGGTAAAAGACTTTGATTGATCCTTGTGCAATTGGTTAAAAGCAATGTCAAAGGCCTGTTTTAGAAAAAAAGAAGGACAAGAAGAAGCCTACTTTAGACACACAGTCCATTTGAAATTATTACTGACCAGATTAATATTTACATTTAGAATCATAAGAACCAAATAAAAATATACTTCATTACGTTACAAGCAGCTCAGATCCAAAATTAAAGTACAATTAAGATCATATAGACACATAGACTCTGACTGATATTGTAACTCATGCTAACATAGCTTTACCAGTTATACGACTGATCTTGTCGGGAGACATGTCCTGGCAAACTTTCTAACGTCACATCTATTCTAGCGTTATTGCCTTTCTGTAAAACCCCTGTCTCCAGGAAGGTCAGATAGTGGACATTGCTTTGGTGTGTGTATGCCTTGGTAAACAACCTGTGTATGTCCTATGTACATACACTAATCCTCACCAGCGATTTGAAGGCGGCGAATACCTGTTCCCTTGAGAGGGGGTCTATAGTTGCCACATTTGTTTTCGGTAATCAATCCACAAAGCTGCCTTCCCCTTGAGAGTAATAGTACGATGAGTGGTATATGATTTGTCCTGCTCTTTTCCCTTACTCGTGTGTTTATGAGATGTTACGTTACTCTGGGATAGAGACCGAAGCATTCAGGGAATTCCATTGTAGAACATAAAATATTATGTACCCAGGCCGAAAACGATTTCTTGTCATATATATTCCATTAATGGGAGTCCATATACATACCCTTTCATATATGTCCTAAACAGAGATTTGCCTAACTTTCTTTCGGTACTATGGAGATTTGTGAATATGTATACTCTTTTATGTGTTTCTATCGTTTTCACAGACAACGTGAGATTGATTCGATTCGATTCGGTTCGATTTATGAGGACACTGATACAGCTGGCCTCCAACTCGAGAGATTTTCATTCCCTCTCTTTTCTTACCTACTGACAATACAACCATCTAGAGAAGTAACAATACCAGATGGGTCGAAAAGATGGATATGGATATATGTAGAAATGGATAAAAGTGGTATTATTAACACAGATTGGCAAAATATTGAAAAAATGACAATGTATGTAAAGGATAGCCCAGAGTATACAGTATATCATTGCTTCACATGTAACAGATTAATGCTATTGCAACAGGCTAGGCATCAATTTTAAAACGCTAATTGCTTTGGAATTTTTCATTACCATACGCCGACATAGAGGGTTCTGTCAAGGCAATCAATTACACTCGTTTAGGTTTTTTGGGTTTGTCCATGTCCCCTGGGAGTAATTCATCATTCTAGTGATGTATATTCAATTAAATAGGATGGATGTATAAATAGTATTACCGTTGTATGCATACTCTATTCAGTCATTTCGTGTTGATGTAAATTTGCCAATTTGTAAAAGTATCTCTACCGTTTTTCGCTTACCATCGCTTTTTTATGTCTTGGAGATTCTGTGTATGCATGTTTCTATGATTACTTTACTTCCTTTCGTGCATACCTCCTCAGATTAAACCTTTCGGTGGGACTTGACATGTGTGCTACTGAATAGATGATTAATACTCTAGCATAGAACTCAAATCTCTAAGCCCTTTCTTTTTCTCTCCTAATAATTTGTGGGGAAATGTACATATAGTGGTCAATATATTTTCAAATGTAAGTCAGATTTACCATTTTATTGTTATAACGCACACAGCAACCCATGAAACACACCTTTACTAAGCAATGTAGGTTCTGCATAATTTCTGTATATGGAGAATTGTTTTAAACAGATTTCGTATGAAAACTTTATCGAAACATCCAATATATACCTATTAATCTATATAGATCCTGAATTTGGAGGAAAATAATCCATCGTTACATATCTATGCCTTTTATCATACTGATGTGTATGTATATTCTATGATAATATTACATATGCACAGAAAGGTGAGACCATACTAGCGATCAAGGACGCCCCGTGATAATGGAAATATATTAAAACCGCAGTTACAACATGAATACTCCCATATATCACAGTTAGTCCTGCATAAGAAGCAGTCTTGTTATATTCCGACCAGCATCCTACCTCAATTAGGAAAGGTGCAACAAGAGTAATTACATATTAATCATTGATCAGGGCAGTGGGTACAAGACAATATATCTATCTCACAAAAACACTTCTATCTTGATGAATGTACTATAGTTGCATCGGGGAGCTGTGTATGAAGTGGGTAGGTGCAGCATTTAGCTATTAATCTCGCTACATTGTAATGTCTTTGCGTAAAGGTGGCCATAATATTGATATTGGTATTTTAGACCAGAAAGGCTTTAACAATTTGCAAGGGTAAACCTTTGTTTATCCAGTATAGCAAGCTTTAGGGCTACGAGTTTTGTTGCACTTTTTACCTTTCAGTGAAGGTCTTACGAAATTATTGTTTGTTGTATTACAATAGGCCACTTCACAAATTCCACCATCAGTGAGTGCAGAATTAACCTCTATCTCTGTGTGCAAGTGCAAGACATTAGATTGACTTCAATCGGCGGGCAAATACTCCACCCAGCCACACCCTGGCTACCCAGTGGATGGATGGCTGTGTGTGTTGATCCCTCACACCATCCCCCTGCCTGTTGGCCTATGCAGCAAGCCTGCGCTAACTTTTTCTTGTTGATACACCCTGAAAAAAGTTCCCATAATCTAAAGTTTCGCGGATGAATTGGCCTGAGATTTGGCATGACTAATCTTAAAATAGTATCCGATAATCTGGCCCAATTTAAAGGCACAGAGCAAAAAGTATTGCTAGGACAAGTGAGCAAAGTTTGACACCTATAGTGGAAGTATCAGCGCCCTGCAATATTGCCTGCCTTGACCCTGAGCTATGATTGAGGTCACCACAGTTGCTGCTGCAGGACTGAATGAACTTGTGATGTGCCCTGTTGCGGTGCATGAAAGCTTTTGTCAGCTGGGAAACATGGTTGATCACCAAGTGAATGGTAAGACAATATCGCCATTGTTTCAATGCTATATGTATTGTTCATAAACCAATGCCAGGTATGTTGTTTCAAATATCTGCTGCTAAAATGTTTAAAAGATATCGAGTCAATCAGAATAAGTGTTTGGCTTTAGGATAAGATATTTCCTTGATTGTAGATATGTGAGAGTCTATCGATGTCGATCATGATCGTCGGCGATGACAGTTACTGGAAGCTCACCAGTGAGGTTTGAATAATAATCATATGATGACACGACCATATGATGACACGACCAACTCATATAATATAATTTATAAGGAAGCAGACAGGTGGAGCAGATCATTCCATCGTGAGCAGCTCAAGTGTCAACACTCCCCCTCCCTCCCACCATACACGAACACTTCCTCCCAAAGCCTGAATTTGAATTTTGCGAAGGTGAAGCCGGCATGAAGTTCAACCTTGGGGACGTTTATTGGCGACGTTTATTGTATACAAAGAGCTTAGAGCTACTCGTAGTTCCATTTATCTCCAAGCAACCGTCGGGTCCAAATCGTCGCCAGCGTTAGCAGCCTGAATATTCAAATATTGAAGCTTTTACAACTTAATCGTTCCTTAACAAATTTCCTCATTATTTCTCTATGTTGTTTCACTTAATTGATGTGGTCCCTGTTAATTAGGAATACAGATTTATTGGACCAAACTCAATCTCATCTCATCTCTACGGGCGAATATTAAAGAATGGATATTGAGGAGGAATAAATGCCAGATCGAGCCAATCCTAGAGTTATGTTCTCCTTCCGAGTCAAGTGTTATACAAGATAAGATAATTGCGTCTTTTCACTATTGTATTAAAGATGAAGAGGTGAGGAATTCTTCCTTTCTCGCCAGCTGGATTATTGTGTGTTCATCAATATACTGACAGTATCCTGGTAAGAGTTCCATCTCTTTCCTCTTCTAGATGGACCTCTGAGCTGGTGGTATTCCTACATGGAAATATTTCCCATGGGAATAATCGAGGATTATCACTGGAGAACCAGGAGCAATGATCCCCTGTCGGGAATAACACTAGTAGATCCATCAGGATAAGCATTGTATGTGATGGAGCAGGGTTAATCCTTTCCATCAACGTTTAAAAATGTATTTTTATGAGTTTTTACATGTGCACAAACGTCAATTAGATTGGCATTCTGTGCTCTAATGAAATTTGCATGTGATTGGGCCTAAACGATTTCGTGCTTTTATACCAATAAAATATCACCTACAGTATAGTTTTAAAACAATCTTTCGGTTTAGCTTTTATCTGGGGATATGAAATTTAAATGCAATTAAAAGTGCTTCATGATGTAGCTTCATAAGCAGATTAGTCTGTTAATGGACTTTGAAAATGGTACAAAAACCTTTTCCATGTGGGAGTACATGGACCTCATGATTATATGTTTTCAACGCACCAAAGTGAATTTTTATGTAGTTCATGATTGAAAGTCTAAAATATTGAACCGCTTGCCTCTAGCAATGATTAATTATTCAAACAGTAAACTGACTCTACATTGTAACACCGCTTACCCATAGGACTAGAAATATGAAAAAAGATTCAACATAATTCTAATGGGAATCAAATTGAATATAAAAGGGTATGAGTAGGATTTTATGCTACATGTAGTTTTACACTACATAAAATTCTGCACAAGGAGGAGGATTGTTTACAGATTTTCTACAGAGTTTAAATAAAATACCACTTAAAATATGTTGTAATATCATCATCTCTTCTGGGAGAATTGGAAGTGCTAAATCATTGAGGAAGAATCCAGTGAACTTTATTTCATTCTACTGGATTTACTAATCAATCCCATCCTAATTCAAGTGCAATCAGTTCATGGGGATGGAATTGATATTTTTAGGAGGTCATTCATTATTGAAGCAAACTAATAGATTGAGCTGAACAAAACAAATAGTTAAAATTGAGGGATTAAGGGGGATCGATCGTGGGAAACATTTATCATAATTTTAAGAGTGAGCACTTTTAAGCAGGAGGCTACCCTCAGAGACCCAGCGATTTCTAAAGTCTAATAATCAAACCAGAACACCAGATGAAATAGACACTGTTATTAAGAGCTGTAGATATAAGTAACAATCTAAGCCTTTTTTTGTTCATATGAAACAGTGTCCCGTTATTGATAACATAATTGAGCTACAAGATCCTTATCCATGGATGTTGAGCGATATCGTTTGCAGCCAACCAACTAACTGCAGCTAAAGATGTTTTCCTAATTCTTAATCAATCATCACCAAGAGATCTGAAAATAGTGTGAAGTCAGAGTACAAAAGGGAAATTATTCCATGTGCCTTGCATCACCAATGTAATCATCCAGTCCTATATTCCCCCTATGCGTCCTGCTGTATTTTAGGGAAGCTTTGGTAAGCCCTTAGGGACGTGCATTGTCACGGAGGTTCTGTGTGATTTAGGTTAATGAGAATTAGAGTAGACATGACAAACAACCCAGTATTGCTCCTCTCTACATGGGTTCGCAACCAAAGTGGGTTTAGCATGAGTGATGAGTATTTTTGTTTGGAGAAGAGAATATCTTTGGTTCATAGCTGGGTTGCGATATGGGGACTACCCATACTGCCCTGCCATAGATTCTACCTCGTGAGCCCTAAAGACATCAGAAGGTGATGCAGAGTTGGATATAGTGCATAGTCTTGAACATATTCGAATGCTAATATGCCATTAGAAATTGTCAGTTAGTATATAATAAACGATACCTTTTCCGGGACTTATCCCTCATTACAATGATTGTTTGATAAACTTGACGACGAAAAGCTCTTAATTTTCTCATCGATGTTTAGAGTAATTAACACTTGGCTAATTACAGAATGAAATTAAAATTGAATTACAGTATTTTCATGGTTTTAGGTCAAAGAAATATTAATGTTCCCGGAAAATGTTCCGCCACATTTATAAATTTATGTGATTTTCAAATATTGTTGACACAATAAGGTGCTTCTTTTAAATTATCTACTCCAACAAATGGCAAGGATATCACATTTTCAGCATGAATGAGGGGGTTTAATGTAAGGAAATTCTTCATATCTTTAGACTCGCATGGAAACTAACTCTAATCAGATGAACATAAGATGCAACCTAGCAAAGCTTCATGAAATTACTTTTGTCCTATCCTGCCTCGTATCTGTCCCATACCACCCTTCAGATGGTCCATTACTAGTCACTTTCACATCTTATCAGTGTCAAGTCAGTCAGGCAATGCAAATGGCACTCGGCTGGTCATAGACGCAGACCCAGCCATGTACTTGTCTGATGTCCTTCACTCCACGTCTATATATCCATGCTCAATCTGCCTCATGCATTTATTTCTAGCCTACACACAAATGGATTTCTGAAAGATGCAGATAGGTCGTGGTGATTATTCATTTCTCTTATGTTTATCCCCAATTGATTTGTAACTTTAAAAAAACCCTATCATGTCCTTGTTTTATAATGGTTGTTTTGCTCAGGTTATCCAACCAATATCTTTAAACCCTAAATAACTTTGTATCCAGAAAATAAATCCAGAACAATATGAGTGTCTCCAAGAAGTAAAGCCGTTGGATATGTATGTCATTCATGTGTGTCAACACTTAATTATTGGGTGAAAGTTCATCTATCAATCTATCAGTATATCTGGTGTATATATTTAAATCTGATATAACCTAGTCTTTGAGAATTCGTCTGGAATATGTTTCCAGGTTCTTCCTCCAGATCAAACTCTTAGATCTGTCTTTAGGAATTCTTCCTACTGATTGCTCAACCATATTATTCTATTCACACGATATAATTATACAAAGGGCGCTTTTAAATATGCTTTTCTTTGCGAAATTTCGGGATTCATTGTACCAAGGTTTGCTTTTGATTTTTGGATTTAATATCCTATTTGATATCATATCATATTGATGCTATTCCCAACTAAACTAATCAATCAATATTGATGGTAATTGTAACTGGCCATATTTGGGATTCTTTCTCATATAATGGTTCTAAACACAAGTTTTTTCTCCATTTTTCATTCCAGTTCTATGATAACCGATGCCCTCCGTACTCAAACACCCAGGTGCTGTTGTGGAGTATGGATGAGGGACTCGTACATAATTCACTCATAAACATGTGCTATAAAGTCAAACAGCAACCTAGTGATAACGATCTTAATGGATCCCCTATCTGATGTATAACTGAGCCAAACAAATGCGCATCAATCTGATAGAACAGCTCATAATCATTTGATACTCAATAAAAATGTGATTAATACTAGTATGGGGCCGTCCTCTGAGTAGGGATATCTGGCTAAATATAGACTGGTAGCAGAACCGAGGGAATACCAAGAGGAGATATTTAATTCGCAATTGCAATTTAAGGCTTAGATCAATCCCTTAATGGATTAATGGAGAAGGATTTGATTATATATCTATACTTTCCCTTATTTCTGGTGGTGAAAATAGGTTGATGATTATCGAAAACAACCAGGTCAAATAAAATTAATAGTTCTAGGAAGAAGAAAACAATGATTTTAACATGCTTTTCCCTAAGGATTACAATTCATGCATTCACCTTGTATGTAGGCCTATTTATGTTTTAAGTATGTCTCAATTAACTTTATAATACTTGTACCAGGATGAGCTAAAAATAGTGTCTACAGATGGACGTAATGCTTCACTTATTAACCATGATTTTAACTAAACTTAATGAGTTGTCTTTTCCTATATAATTTTCAGCTTTTTCAGTGAAGGATATCACTATAGGTATTGTTTCAAAGGAAATATTAGCTGCCGTTGCAATTGTCTCTACAATGACTAATAGACTTATATAGTTGTATATCGTTATGTATTCATGATAGGCTACAGAGGTGATTAATTATCCCACACTAATGCCCTCGAGTTTATTTAATATTCATTATTTATCATTACTTTTGCCTGCTACCATATATGTATGATCGAAATAATCATCAGCATTAATTCCCGACGGAAATGTTTATTAACAATGTGCTGGATTAGATCATTGCCATAATTGATTTAGTGGTTAGGTGTTTAGGTATGATTGTTTAACATGCACCAATTAGCTTTCGCCATGCCACAATAATTATATCTAAACGCTACAATATATCTAAATGAACCACATCGTTGTCCTATAAAGAGGCTAATTGGTGTGATTATTCTTGTATCACGAGTCTCAAGGAACACCTTCCTGAACTATTCAATTTATATATTAGTTTTTATTAAACTTCAAACAGATCGATAGGATCAAAATGATCCGCCGAGATTTCAATAACATGTTGACAAATATGTTCGAGACTTGTGACCATCAACATCTAAAGAGACATTTATGCGACTGAAAGAAATTCAGAAGTCAGATACAAAACGAGGGCAACTGCAGAACGAAAACCATACTGCCCCTCTCCTGATTCTATCGCTAGTTAATGGGTATTTTTGCGAGCCCGGTGGGTAAAACTGTAGGCGAGCATATCATTGATCATTTATAGGCAATTCCTTGTAGAAGCATCTTGCCCTTTCATTATCCTGTAACCATTAGAGTCACTTATATTATACTTATAAAGTCTCTGTTCTCTTTTATATATGCTTTGGAGTTGGAAGTCCTACCACTAGTAGTCACATGAGAGTGCTGGAGGAGACCTTGCCTCTTATAGACTATTCCTCACCCCAATCATGCACTCTAATATTGAATTATCGCATGCCTGAACTACGAATACCCCGGTTATACAGTCTGACGAGGTCCTGCTCCGGTCAGATTTTATTCTTATTCACTCCAAGTCCAAGGCTCGTAAGGAAAGTCAATAAAAGAGCTATAAAAGAGCTGACTTAACAGCCAGTATTATATTAGTTTCTATCAATGAAGTAAGTAAGCTTATCAATAATGCAGCATATTTTCCGATTATGCAATTGAAGTATATTAATTTCTGTCATAATTATGAAAACAGCCTAAATAAGACTATGCGTCTTTATATTTGAACTTTGTAATTCTTTGGCAAATACGAATGTTGTTTTCTTTAAAAAATATTCTCACGTTTTTTTTTGGTTTTAAATAGATATAGAAACGATGGAAGGCTACGGTTCCAGTTCTTTCGTAGCATTCATTTTTTAATTTACTTTATTTAATTAAAGGCCAATAAGAAAAATTTAATTTAAAAAAAAGAAGCAAAAAACCCCATTTAAGTTCGACTACATATAGGCCAAATAGGTTCATTATTGCAGCACTGATTCAAACAGTTAAAGAGCTGGGGACAATGAGGAAAACAAATGCGTTTAATTTAAAACTAAAATAGACTTGTGATGTTAAGTTATTGATACGAGTAGTTAGATATAAATGTACCCCCATAATATATCTATATAACACTGATACGTGAAGCGGTACATAATTTATAGTAACCTACATCAGTAAATGGGAGAATTACTGCTTGGGGTGAAATAGGAACATTTACAATAAACATCATCTTCTTGTCATTTTCCCTCTAACGCCTCAGAGTCAAAGTTAACTACAGCAGGTAAGATAATAACACCACGCCGTTTCAGCTCCGAATTAAACTAACATCCCGGGCGATTTACTACAATGAAGATGTATAGAATACAGCGGAAATCAATACCAGACCAAAGAATGAGATAGAAACTCGTAAATACAATACAATAAAAGAGCTATAAAATACAATACAATAAAAGAGCTATAAAAGAGCTGACTTAACAGCCAGTATTATATTAGTTTCTATCAATGAAGTAAGTAAGCTTATCAATAATGCAGCACATTTTCCGATTATGCAATTGAAGTATATTAATTTCTGTCATAATTATGAAAACAGCCTAAATAAGACTATGCGTCTTTATATTTGAACTTTGTAATTCTTTGGCAAATACGAATGTTGTTTTCTTTAAAAAATATTCTCACGTTTTTTTTTGGTTTTAAATAGATATAGAAACGATGGAAGGCTACGGTTCCAGTTCTTTCGTAGCATTCATTTTTTAATTTACTTTATTTAATTAAAGGCCAATAAGAAATATTTAATTTAAAAAAAAGAAGCAAAAAACCCCATTTAAGTTCGACTACATATAGGCCAAATAGGTTCATTATTGCAGCACTGATTCAAACAGTTAAAGAGCTGGGGACAATGAGGAAAACAAATGCGTTTAATTTAAAACTAAAATAGACTTGTGATGTTAAGTTATTGATACGAGTAGTTAGATATAAATGTACCCCCATAATATATCTATATAACACTGATACGTGAAGCGGTACATAATTTATAGTAACCTACATCAGTAAATGGGAGAATTACTGCTTGGGGTGAAATAGGAACATTTACAATAAACATCATCTTCTTGTCATTTTCCCTCTAACGCCTCAGAGTCAAAGTTAACTACAGCAGGTAAGATAATAACACCACGCCGTTTCAGCTCCGAATTAAACTAACATCCCGGGCGATTTACTACAATGAAGATGTATAGAATACAGCGGAAATCAATACCAGACCAAAGAATGAGATAGAAACTCGTAAATACAACTAATGGTTCACATTTCCGCGTCAGGCTCGGCAAATAATCAATATAGATGATTGGCAGATGAATGGAGGCTGGCGGGGGGTTTCTGGATTAGCACTGATGGGTACATAGAAAGGAATTAGCGAAAGTCTAAAGTTGCTTTTGGTATGACTATCAGTATTTCTTACCTTCTCAGAATGGATAAGTGTTGTAAGTAATACATTCTATTCCAAATAATAAAACGTGGAATCTATTTAATAAATACCCATTAGAAATTGGCATTATTTGATAGACCAGTCATTAATATACCAGAAACAGAAAGGTAGTTATGGTTCATTGAGATTTATTAAGATCCGCCTTGTAAAAATTGCATCCTTATACTTTTGAAATGTAATCCTTTGTGCAGTTATCATCATATTCAAGACGATGGTAATGAAATCTACATAATTGCGGTTATGCCATATCTTATATATATGCATATATTTTCAACATAAATTTAATTTTGGGGGATACTTTTAACAGCACCTTTGGTAGAGGGAGGGAATTTGACCTTAGAAACATTTCCAAGGCCTCACCCTCCCTCCCTCCCTATTTCTCTGGAGCCTTCCTGGTTGACAAAACCAGCGCGAGGCAAATGATGGTGTAAAAACATCCCACGGCACTCAACCTCGCATCACGTTCAGCCATTACGGACCGGGAATGTCAACAATGCACGGGACAATCAGATCAATGGTGGCAGAGCGGGACGAATCCCCAACCCGTCCCCATCAGTCAACAGAATGAAATGGGGAACAGGAACATGGCAAGTTAGGGGAAAAGCTTGTTCCCCATCCGGATACGGATTCACAGTCAGGGAATCAATACCTTGGGGGAGACCTTTAGATTAGAGTACAAGGATATATAGGGCTTATGAAAAGACATCTTCGTATCATACTTGGCAGTCTTGACATATTTGCCGGGGATTAATCTAAAATAAAGCTGTTGCATATGAAAAGATAAAATAATTTGTCGATATCATCTGTGGTAAGTATTCCATGAAAATATGAGATTTCTCTTTTATGGTTTAAATTAATACTGTTCAATCAATCAAGTCTTGACTTGCTGTATGTTTCTCAAGGGAGAAAAGTTTCTTTCTATGTATTAATGTGAATCAAACATGGAACCAATATTTAATAGCCTACCTTGGTTTTAACACATATCAATTAGCCTATGTTACATTGAATTAGTCCTTGAAGAACAGTTGATACTACACCCCTTGTCCCTCCACATATAAAGTTAAGGATTTTACACGACTTGCATGTGGCCTGTTACATAAGAAAACCTTACTTAAAATATTCCTTGCTAGGTTCTTTTTCTTTGCAGGAAATTCCTACTGTTGGAACAGAATTAGCATTGTCTGCATACCAAATTCCATCCCTAAAAGTTCCTTACAAGCTGCTTAGCAATGAAAGGAAAACTAGCTGAGGAAGGAAAGTCGTAAGTAAGGATTTGTTATGCAACGGGCCCCTGTCTAGGTAGATTATCGAATTCACAGGGGACATGTTCAAAGTATCTTGAAAGCTCATCATAGCTCCGTCACTTTGTATTGAAGCCAGAGGAGGAGTTGAAATAGTAATTGATCGGTGTTGCCTGCAGGGCCCCCACGTGTTTCCCTGCCTGTGCCTCGTCAGAAATATACTGCACAAATGTAGCCATAACTGCTCGGGGAATTGACCCGACATTCACACCGGGTATTTTTGAGGATGTCCGGATCGATTAATCCATATTAAACATAGACAATTGTGTATCTAAGTCCCAACTTTTGGTTCGATCAGATGCAACAAGCAACGCACAAATTAACGGTTAACTCGCATGAAATAACAACACCACGAGTCATATACCAAATCGAAGCTAAGACCCTCACCGATAAAGATCTGATAATGAAAGTTTGGATATATATATATAATATGACTAACGTTACACGTGAGTTAACCATGGAAATCACCATTTTTCTTAAATGTGATCCTAAATATCATCAATTTTATTACTACACTTTTTCGCCTCAGAGTCATCGATAGAAGGTTTTTCATAATCGAAAAATGTATTACTTCCACATGTGGTGGTCCAAGTGGTCTATCTGATGCCATCGTGAAGGGGTTAGGTTTCTTATTTATTATAAGATTTATTCTGCATTGATGAGACATAGGGTTGTAGCTGCCCATTTCGTATTACAGCAAAACCTTGGATCGACGTTTATGTGGCCTAAAATAGTGCATGATGTTAGACATATATCACGTATATTCGCCTATATGAAATCGTCATGATAATTATCCCTGTTCAGCTCGAGGATGAAATTTAGTGAGTAGCCTATTTTTAGAGCGTGCAACTAGGGTGTATTAGAGGTATTTTACGATTATGGGAATCATCACTACACCGAGGGATTAGAATACCCATAGACAAGATATAATTAAACATTAACTGGTTTAACGTTTAGATATGCAGGATCAAGTTTGATTATTCAAGTAGAGCCATAGAGAAAAATCAATATTTTGAATGAACGTATTCCCAAAAGTACTATCAGTTCCATGGCATTGCGCCATCAAACAAAAGGTCTAGAAACTAAATATTGAATTGTTGCCTATTGCTTAACAAAATGGCTAAAACATCATGTCAGAAATATAAAAAACCTTTTTAGAAACTGCTTTGTTCGTGTGGAAAAGATGGATATGGGAATATTCTATATTATGAATTACAGGGAAAAAACTTTGTAAAGTAATTTTAATTATTTTGTCGCGGAATTCAAAAGTATAGATCTGGTGATTCACCACTCTTCACAACTTCCTCATATATCTTATATCATGTGAATATACTTTGCGTTATACCTACATTTTCACATATAGTTCGATTTCCTATTTAACATAGGTTTATGATACACTATTGTCTAAGAGATAGTGTTTCTGCATGCATTTGTTTAAAAGCATTCCGTAAGAATAGGGAAAAGCCTCGTCCATCCCACGTCCAAGACACAAGCTCAGTTTCCCTCTTGCCATCCAATTGTGCATGGCTCATAATGTGCTAATGCTTTTATGTTTGCTGAAGGGATCCTCTCTTGGCTTCACGTTTCCTTACCATTAACCTTCTGACATCCGAGCTTATTGGAATTTCTAATTCATCCCATCCTCTCCTCCGCCGACACTGTTTGCACTTGTTCCCCACTACGTGTCTCTACACGTCTAGAAAAAGTTAACTTGGGTGTGTCTGAGGCAGTCTGAGTTTGATTTGTGTTTGTCTTAGACAAACTCGTGTGTGATTTTATTCATTTGTGGCGAAGATGTCTCGAAGTAAACAACTTTGATTGGATGCATTCATGTAAATACAGGTTTTGTCGACTTAATTGGAAACTCTACTCATCGGATTTGCCTTTTGATTCAATCTCTGTGGATTTTTGTTACTGTAAGATAAAACCGCTTTGAATCGATCACAAATTCAAGATATATCCTTCCACGTTAAATAAGATAAGATAAGAGGTTGTTTATTTGTCTTTAAAGGGTTGCAAGTACAGGTACAGAGTATTTGCGGATTATGTAGGGAAGACAAACTGGTCGAAATGTTAAAATGTTGAAATGTTGAAATTATTAATTACAATGTTCACCCACAACCTTATACCGTTGAGTTCCCGAGGATTTTCTCATTCATCTTAAGAGATTCTTTGTCACGCAGTCCTCTCTACATTATCTGGTGATAATGATGTTCCATTTTGTACGCGCATTTAATTATTCATCTCCAAAATAAAAAATAGAACAGCCTGATAAAGAAGTATAACGATTGATTATGCGAATCTATGGCTATTTCGGTGGAAGATTTAGGAGCTATTTTAGGAGTTGGACAATGAACTCACTCTATACATCAAAGGCAAATGACAAAAAGGGTTATCGTACATTAAAGATATCAAATATGTTAACGTCGGAGATTTCGTGATCTTCGCACCTCATGTTGAGATAAGCTCAAGAATATAGTGTGGTAGATGTCGCCATTCTAAATATAAAAAGTGAGGTGGGTATACTCGCATATATATAGGGAAACATGACTTATATCCCAAACTGGAATTTGCTGTATTTATTTTACAATTGTCTGAAATCTTTAAAAGAATGAATATTGAACCAATTCAGCTAGGAAATAACCAAGGACAGCCAGGAAGAACTGTGTTTTCACAGAAGGTTAACGTATAGTCCCTTTTTCATTGAAATATGAAATGTAAATGTATAATCGGAAATAAAACTATTACAATACGATACAACAATATTATGTGCAATCAGAAAAATGACTTAAAGCTGCATTCTCAGCTATTGGTAATTACAAACGAAATCTTGCCAAAGTTACTCATTATCATGACTTACCGAAAAGATAAAGAAAAAACGTTACAACAACAACTTAGTTCTAAACAAATATCTTCATACAAATTTGGTTCGGTAGATTGGTGGACTAGCTTTCTGAACACCCATGACGATAACATATGTATCTAGTATAACCTAATGTTTTAGAGATTGTTAATGAGCGAATTTATATTTACACAAACACTACAAAATACTGGGAGTGAACGCAAGAAGCGAGAAGAAAAAGGGGAAGAGCGGGAAAAACTTCTTTTACACTTGATGTTTGTTCAAGATCCTTTATGAAAATAATCTTTCCGCGATTACTGAAGTAGTGAGTACCTGACAATTGATACACCATGAACTTTGTCCTATATGGCCTAACTTCGTCCCAAATGGCTATACATACTGTATATCAATGAGGGTTTTTTTTAAAATAATCATGTTAACAATAAGTAACTTTATATAATATAAATATGTTTTGCCAAAGCGTAATCTCAATCACGCCCACAACAATCAGCCTATCATAGACCACATAACATACCCGAGTGACAGTTCGAATATGACTGCGCTTGCCTCTCACCTCCATAAGTTAGTGATCATTAATTTTACAGCATGTTATCAGCTGTTAGCACAGTGACACATATGGGGAAGGTTATAAATGATGCCAGGGAATACCGGAGGACACATATGGTCAGACTGCACATTCATCTATTCAGCTCCAAACGAGAGGGACAGGAGACAGTGTATCAGGGAAAAGGATAGTTAAAAATAAGAAAAGATGGGGATATTTAAACCGAAATCTGAGTCACCGAAGTCTACTTATAGTCAATTATCAAATCGTAAGACCCACACAGAGGTAAGTGAAAAAGATCTTTATTTGAGAATTCCGAGAGCTTGACAATGGCGGTTGTTGGAGTTGAGTTTGATTGTATATCGGTGTTCTTGGAACAAATTAATATAATCTTAAAACACTATTTTTAAAATCAGGAATGAAACGACACTATGTGAATAGGCATACAAATATATATGTGTAATAAAATTGCTGTCAATTCGGACAACACAAATGGAACTAATCCTGTATATTAATGCATTGAATCTTTTAATTCAAATAACAACGCATGTCCTCGTGATAGAAATGACAGTAGGTCAATTTCGATTATCTAATTATATTAAACGTATTAACATTTGTTTGACTTGATGACCGTATACACAGGCCTACATTATACATACCGTTCTGAACCAAAGTATATCAAAGCTACAGAACTAAAATGCTTACTATTAAGTAACATTTCCGGTGGATAACTATAGTTAATCCCTGTTCTCATTTGTCACATATACTTTAGCGATTATCTCTAGGGTCATACTCGTGGTTGTCGCCCTAATCATGTCATTATAGATAAACAAGTCATGGACAATGATAAGCATGATTCCAACTTATTAATTAGCTGATTAGGGATCCCTGGCACACAGGATCTAGGTGTGATCGGTGGTGGATCATTGCTATTTTAAACAAGTGAATGGAAATGATAGCATGATGAAAGTAGTAAATAAATGTCCTTACAGGTCTCCCAAAATAATATTCTACGTTATAAATATTCTAAGAAAACCATTAGAACATGATGTTATGTGCACTGAACTGACATTCAAATACACGATGTGAAACGATTGAAATATAGAATGATCGATTGGGGAGGGGGGAGGGGTAATTTAATCGAACCTATTATAATTGGGAGTTCAGAAGTAAGCGACAATGAGGGATCTCCATTTTTGTTCTTTGTTTACGCTATAATTTATCGTAGATGTACGTTCTGTTTTTCGCTTCTTGAAATGAGAATTACCACATTGTTGGTAATTTCAAGAAATACATTTATTAAAAAAACAACCTATTTTCTCCCAGTTATCTATCGAAGCAGCCAAGAGTGCGGTGGAACTTCAAAAAGCGGAGGAATGGAGAGAAGCAAGTAAACAGTTCGTTGAGTCAGTAAAAGAGATACAACTGGCTCTCGAAGGTAAAAAAAACCCACAATCTTTGTGTTCAGTTTCACGGTGATTCACCCACTTCACTCCGCGTTCCCAGCCAGGAAATTATGAAGAGCTTTATCTTTGGCTCAGAAAAATCCCTTCCTATATCGTATGCGCTTATTGGTGATAAGAGTTTACAATCTAAAACGATTGTAGCCTAAGTCTAGGGGGAACTTCCCCGAAAGTGGGCAAAACATGGAAATTTTGAAAATGGGAATTATTCATAAATAACGTATGAAGAACAGCGTGCTTATTAAGAATTTTCACTTATCCCTCAATCTAGGTTCTATTTGATCTATTTCTCGACAAAGGCAGAAATAAAACTAGACACAGAGATTATGTTTTGGTAGCTTTATTCCCTTCTCAGATCTTCTGATTAGGGTGACTACAATATACATACGTAGGAGAACGGTCATATGATCAATAAGGTAAAAGCGTGTTGTACAATATCAACACTAGATGGTCTACTTAATCACAGGTAAAATACATAGAGAGAATGGAACTCGCTACGCAATCGAGTCCAATAAATATTCAATTACTAGTACCGATTTCCATTCACTATCTATTATATATAATATATATACCCCTAGCATAGAACAATATTGAAATTTATAAACCTTTGCCTTTGTTTTATATCGTAATAAAGTATCTAAAATCTATAAGAAAAACCAATTCGAAATTTTATCGTAAAAACCCCCATATTACACCCCACTTATCGCACCTCTCAAGTGCAATGCGCATATAATAAAAAATATAGGATAACGAATAGGCAATACATATTTTGCTTTCATTACATTTCGTAAGCGTATCATGTAAAAGGGAAAGAAATATAAAAGAACCGATATGAATGGAAGTCTGAAAGATGTTCAGACAGCAGAGCGAGCGCTGCGCAAAGCTGGCCTTGAACGCCGACCCTTGTTACGCAAGAGTTAAAACAATAATACAACAACCAAATTGTAATTTTATTTCGCCAGTTGATGTAATATTAAGACGAAGATGATTAAGTGTGAGGCCAGGATTAACGTTAATAATTGCTAATTAAAGTTAATTAGCAAGTTATATGGTAGAAGTGTAATTAGATATTCGCTGAAGAAAAGAGGCGACGCAGGAAAACATCCACAGGGTGGACAGGCGTATTTGAATATTGATGTAATTGTATGGCCATATTTGTAATAATAATAAAACAATGTTTTAGTTATACCCGACATCCACTACAATATGACATAAAACTGTTGTCTATTTGGTTTTTCAGTAGAGAACTATGGCGAAACGGGAACAATGATTTTGAAAAAGAAGATGGAACAGTATGTGAAAAAGGCCGAGAAATTATTATCGAAATGCCAAACAGTGGACCTCGCTTCGAGGTAATAGATTTACTGATTATACGTTTGGGAATACATTGAAACCGCAATGATCAATTTGAATCGAATTATATTACCAATCTGGGTTATATCTAAATACGTCGTCTTGTTTTCAGTCCAAAAGAGGAAAAAGAATCAAAACCTAGCATTGAAATTAGATTGAAGAAATTGGAAGGTAGGCATAAACCTCGCGTATACATATATCCCTATTCCTTGGAGAGATTGAATTGAATTGAAAATTACTTTATTTGTATATAAACAGTTTATTTTTCTTTCGACTGCTCCATCGGTACTTTTGAGTGAAGAAATTGGTTGATTGATTGTATTTTTTATTTTATTTTCAAAATCGGTTGTACATTTCTGATAACTCAGGTCTTCCAATGGATGCCAGATACAATAAAAACAAATATTAACCAAATTTCCTGTGTGAAATTGAATATAACAATCCTCATTTGTTCCAGCATATCTAACATAGGACAGAAAGTAGATTGTGACGTGGTTCGCGATGGACGACGCATGTCGACGATGTCTTCAATGAAATCATGGAATACTAGTTCTAATATTACACTGGCGCAACTTCGGAAAGTTTTTTTTGTGCATTGGAATAATCGAGGGAATTTATTACGTTTTTAATAAAAAAAAGTCAAACAGTGATCTCTGGTTTAGTTTGTTTGTTGAGGTTGAATGTTCCGAAGTGTACAAGTAGTATTCCATTTTGTCAAGGTCAAGGTCAAGGCGAGCCGATGAGGCATGAGCTGATCACAGACTTAGCAGCAAATAGTACAATTTAATCATTTAAAACCCGACAAAGATAGCTATAGCAATAGGCTAGTTGGGCTGACATCTTTTAAAATTCAATCCATATTGGGTTCGGGGAAATGTAATTAAAATCAGAAACAGTGATACATAAACGAATGGTCAGTAAATTCTACACTTTATCGTTAGTATAGTCCCACTAGAAACACCCGTTAGCTTTGCCTGATGAAATGATAACGTCTAGAATTGCCAATGAAGAATCAATGCGTTTATTGACAGTCGTTACAGTTCTTTCAAAATGATGAGTTAGATCTTTCACAAAAAATAATCACTTGGATTGAAATGCTAAATGAGGTAACGAAGAGCACAAAGGATGATCTGCCGCGGAGATCTATAAGTTTCACCCGACTTCATAGAAATACAGTAGCATTAATTGCCCAACAGAATAACATTCGATACAATTATAAAACTAGAGAAAATGAGTGACAAAATAAATCCAAATCGAACACGCTGTCTCGTCAAAACAACTTTGCAATCAGACTTTTCCGACTAGACATGTTATTTTGGCAGGTGATTTTTTGTCGTCATTCATCTAGTTAATAACTCTCCCTACGAACTAATACGATGAAATTACAGCGATTCCTTCTTTAATTGCAAAAATAGATCTGCGTCCAACGCAGTGATAGGTTGGGAGCGATAAATGCAATATCTTTAATGGCATGATAACTAATTCAATCTTTTGATGTGGAAAAACAAATTATGTTCCATTATTTCCAAAGTCGTCATGATGCAGTATTGGTGAAACCAATAAAAAATGGCTTTCCATAAAATAATCCAAATCAGGATTATCCCCTTGCAAATTTCTTTTTTCAATTCATTGTAGTTTTACCAGGATGGTCCTCAATTAACTCCGGGGATACTATAGTAGTATACTACAATCTATTGCTGAGAGGAAACACTGTACCCTACTCTTGTCGAGGATTAGCAATGTGCATTTACCAGTCAACAAGCACCGGAGGAGAAAATGCACACCGGCACAACGGCGGGTTCGAACCCACAAACTTCACGTCTCTTGGTCCGAAGTAAGCACCTTAGACCATTGGGGCACCACTCTCCACGGTATATAACCAGAACCAGTAGCATTACTGCCTCTCCCATTCTGACAATTAGGCTCATCTTTACGACTAAACAACCATATAAATATATAATATATTATATATATCAAATGAGCTGCTATATAAGTGTTTACAAAAACTACAATTTCCATGATAGAGAGACACAGGTTCTGTCATTTATGACTATGTACACTGACATGAAACATGAATATATTTATGCAGAATATATATATAGAGAGGAGATGATCCTTATTTGGGGGCAGGAATCATACAGTTGCCATCTGGATATCGCTTCTTGAATGCTTTCACAACCTCAGGCTCTACGAGTCTCACTCCATCCACTTGATTCCCAAGAGTGACCCTGAAAGAAAAAAAAACAGCATTAGAAATGTAAGATTTAGTCACTCAAACAAGCCACAATTGTTAGTTAAATGGTCACTCACAAGAACCCTTGGAAAATATTGTACATAAGAGAATTATTGTAGAATAATCATTTACAAAGGGCCTCATATAGATATAGAGAATATATCAGCTATTTAATTAAACGACTATCTTCACAAACACAAATGGGCAATTAGAAAGAGTGATACAAACATTAAAAAAGTATGTGACGTGATATGTACACAGCTTAGTTAATTTTCTCATGGGCTTTTAGAGGTTTATTTACTAGATATTATTCAAATGCCTACCAGTTGGGCTGCACGTTGTGAGGTCGACCAAACAATTCTATTTTCCTTTGTCCAGGTGCAAGGCGTTCTATGATGCCATAGATTTCATCCGGCTTGTGGCTGGTTGCACGAACCTAGGGTAATCAAAATGATTGATTAGATATTATTATCATTTTTATTTTTGTTTTTTCAGAAAACATATTTTAAATCATGTACTAGATGTATACGCAGCTTTTATATGAGTATAAGTAATCATGTGAGTGATGGGCGACGAACCTAGTATTATCTACGATGAAATGTATGTATGTATATATATGAGCATTTAGACATTTTTTGGCGTATTCTTCGGTTTATTTTCAAACTGGAAATGTAAAACAAGCCACGGCTTCTAATACAGGGTTTACGGTACACAATGTAAAGAGACGGTAATTACCGTACTCCTCCTGCTAATAGTACAGGTTTTCCAAGAAGTGCATTTACACCACGATGCAGTTTGAGATGATGAGAGCGTGTGGCACAAGCAATGTGGTAATGTTGTCATTATTAAAAGACATTTCTCCTTTGACATTAGCACCCGGTGTATAACTAAAACTACAACGTGTCTGGTGATGCTAACAGTACCGCATATTTATATCATTATCGCAACTTAGCTTGCAATCACGACGGCAACACGCACATCTGCGCATCTAGTTTTGTTTCGAGAAAAGACATGGACCACAGCTAAAAGTAATTTCGTTATTAAAACAGAGTAGCTATTGGTAATTTGGAGGATTTTCTAGGGTCACGAAACTATAAATATAATCCTCCAAATAGTAGCATGAAGCCTGAAAGACAACTACGTACGTAAGTAATTTAATTATATCAAAATGCAGTACCTCAGCAACTATGACGTCACAGTCAAGGCCTCTGTTGAGATTTTTCGGGTTTCCTTTCACGCCAACCTGAATTAAATGAATCAATTTTAAAAGTTAAATAAATTTCTTTGGGTTCTATAAGAATATATCATTACATCCATGTTAACACTTTTGACTTCAATAATTAAGATTAATAAGCAAATCCTTTGTACAACTCTTATAAGACAAATCTGTAGCACACACAATAACTAACCATATAACTATTATAGTAAGTATGCCATTTAGTAAAGCACATACAAGCGAATAGTAGAACTTACAAGACAATGTTCTTTGCCGTGGTTCAGCCAATGCCCAGTCCTGCCGGTACGAATGATTCTTTGAAGCTGATTTGTTTTGACCCAAATGAGCTCATCAACACGATCATAGCTAGAGTGTAGATAAAGACAAAAAGAGTTTACTACCCATCGGACGTTTTAGGATATCGGTAAAGGAACGAAATTTCGGTGAACTATAGTAGAACTATTACCTAGTGAGAATTATGGGGAGATTTCTCAGAACAACAAACACAGACATATATAATTATATGGTTGTGAACCTATGTTATAGACATACATACCCCCAAAGTTTTAGGCACTCGCGTCCAAGCTCCATGGCTCTGCATTAGGATATAAAGACATGTTTACAGATGTGGAAAATGTTTGGGTCAAGAATTAATAAGAGGAAATATTTAAACTCGGAATTAAGTTTAATACTATGATAATATAGAGGCACAAGCCCAACTACTCTGATCTCACGATTATATCTATCACAAGGAAAAGTTTCTGCATGCAATACGGGAGTATCAATTGATACCCGACTTCTTGCGTTCATTCAGAAGAAAGCTATGTGACATTCTTGAAATGCGAAACGGATGATAAATATTCCAGGTGGTAAATATTCTTAAGCCCCTTGTCCACTAAGCGGATTTGTTCATGGGAGGCAGTCGGCTGACTGATGGGAAAACGGCCAGACGATTGGATTCATTCAACCTTAAGGAAAGTCACTCAGCGGACAGCTGTCAGTCGGTTCTAGGACAACCGCCGCCCTGACTACCGCCTCCCAGACCTCTACACCCAGTCACTCAGCTACCTTCACTATCCACTGGCCTGACTTCTCTGTCCCCTGACTGTCCCTGGTCGAGATAATCGGCTGAGTGGACAAGGGGCTTAAATCATTTAGATGAGAATAAGTATGCAAGCTAGCAAGTCTGTTAACAAGAGCCCCTACCTGCCAGTAACCCAGAGGAATATATAACCTTCATCTTGTAGACAGGGAACGTTCAGTTTCCTCATCTCGTCATCACTCATGGTACCGTAAGGCAGCTCCATATGGATGTCCCATGGAGGGTCGGCCATGACCACGGCAAACTTCTGCAGGGTCGTCATGTCTATGGTCCTCAGGTCACACTGACACCACTGCAAGATTGAAAAAATGTTTAGCTTAGAAATATCTTAAGGGTCTAGTCCACTAAGCCGATTCTCATGCGATTTTGCGCCGCTGAGGACTCTTTTCCACTAGATTCTTTGAGAATCGCAATGGAATCGGCTTAGTGGACTAGGCCCTTAACAATTGTATTTAATTTTGATTAACGTATCAGCAGTTTAATTTATTAATACCACAGTCAATAATTGGTGACAAATTATGGTAGATAGTATAGCTTAAATAGACAAGCAGTCTGTATATAATGAAATCATTTCAAAAGGAAACAACAGAATGAGTCAAAATCGAAATAAGCTGTATCTAACTTCGCATTTGATAGAGAATATTGGGGAATTTGTATATAAACTCAACTTTGTGAATTAGTAATAAATCAATAAATGAAGTCAAATGTAGAGTAAAATCATTCTTTGAAACTAGGATTAATAAGTCAGAAAGTAAGACAGTAGAAGACAAGTACTAGTCCTTTTAACTATGGAGTCTAAGTCCACTTTCCATATACTACTAACTATACTCAACAATGTACTACTACATGTATAACCCTAAATACTGAACAATTGAGGCGTCCCTACAATTTAAGAAAATGTATTACCGAAAATTCCAACTTGTATACTTTCTATGTCAACACATAGAAAGTAATAGATAGAAATAATAAAGAGAAACTCGTAGCCTACCTGAGGTGGAATCATGGTGTGTGAACCGTCGCCTTTGTTACCAGATTTCTTGACGTATGGAGCCAGAGACTTTGGGATGGATGCTTCAGGATAATCTATCTCATAATGCACGTACTTGCAGGTGTCCATGTGGAAACATGTGTTAAGGAAGGAGCAGTCTCCCAACATTTCTGCAAACATAATACCAAAAATAAATCACCATTGCACCTGATGAAGGCCCACATATCGGGCCGAAACCATGAGCCTAAATAAAGGACATAATCAAACTCATCGCGTGAATGGATTTGAAGTCGATTACTAATACTTACACCAAAAATAGATGTCTGAAAATGTTTCAGATCACTTAAATCTGAGTTTTGCAAGCACACCATTTCGAATATTGACACTAACAGCAGTTGGATAAGAATGGAACAACATAATAAAAAGAAAAGAATTTTCCTATGTTTGTTCATCACTCGAATCAACCCATGAATTCAGCTATAAGAGTATCTGAACAGTTGGTAGTTCTCCTTTTAAAACAATATGATAATATTAATTTATTGGGAATCTGAATCTCTGGAGACGATAACTGGATTTCTCCGGTGGATTGGTTAGTTCAAGAAGTTCATCATGCCCGCCCCCCCCCCCCCCCCCACACACACACACCAATCTTTCAATTTAAAATCAAGTTTTACATCAATATATTATCAAGGGTTTCGGAGTGTTACATTACCGTCAGTGTGATCTTTGATGATTTTCTTGAAATGGAGTTTGTTGCAGTTAAATCTGGGGATGTTTGCTCTCTTGCATTCCTCTTTTGTTCCATAGTGACAGAATTCTTTGACTTGGTTTCCTGCAAATGGAGCGTTAGAAAATTATTTAATACAAATTTGTCCTACACTCAGGGAAGACATTTCCAACAGTTTAGGTATGCCCCCTATTTTTTATTTCATCACCAGCACATTGCCGAAGAATCGATTGAAATTTGTTTATATAGATCTTATATTTAATATCAGCTCCATGGATCTTAGAAATATTAATGCCATAGAGAAAGATTTGAAACTGTCATACACACCTCCTTGGGATCTGAATTTCTCAACCAAACTTTGTTCCTACACAAGGAGAAATAGTAAAAGATATCAATGTTAGTGACACAGCAGGGTTATACCAAAAATACTCAAAATTTTGGATAGAAAAAAGAGAGAGCGAATTCTTATTGTTTAGGGCTTCTACTACCAGTAAAGAAATTTTAACGAGGGGCTCTTTTTTTCCAGAATAAACAAAACTAGTCCCCCTACTACCAGTAAAGAATATTTTAACCCGATTTAAAGAATTTGTGGGGAGATTTTCCAATTTCAGGAATTTTCAAAAATACTAATTTCAGTACAAATATACAGGAGACTTGAATTATCCAGAAGAAAAATCTTTACTTTCATACCTTTGCAGTAGGTTTACTCAACAGTTCAAGAATTTCCTCGTTGACTTCCTTCTTTTCGCGCTCTTTGGCTGAATGGGTCGATAGTAGGCTCTGAAAAGATTATCAAAAATAGCAACACATCCCTTTGATATCTAATAACGCAATACGAGTCTTCTAAGAGTATTTAAAGACAAGAATGGGATAGGTTATCTGTAGTAGTACAAAATTATAGCAAAATTTGAACCGCCATAATTCGTTGTAATTCAAATTGATAGCGACATTATTGGGAGGAGTGCTGGTTGTTATCGACAATGAGCATTATTGTCTTCCTCCCATTACAAACATATAGCCCTCCTATAGTGGGAGTATTCGGAAACTCTCCTCATCCAGCACTCCTCCCATTCCCCGTCGCCACCATCACCTCATGCATTGTCACACCTTCCACTTTATGTCTAAAGGGCAAAATACCTTTGAAATGTGACCTAAGACTCTTCATGTGCCACCCCTCTTAAATGGTCTTTTTATCACCAAGGCTTGGGAAGAGTATAATAGAATATACTTTACCTCAACGCTGTCTACTTCAGGCTGCTTAGAATCAGAAGTCTTTTGTTGCTTTTGAGGTCCACTTGATACGTCATCTTTCGCCTCCCTTAAAACACACCATTTTTCTCTTTAAAACGCTCACGAAGCTCTTTTCCATGATATATCATCCTTATTCTATCTAATCAGAATCCCATTAATGAAAATCTATATATCAGTAACTTATCATTTACAATGTTATAATAGTACAGAATTCTGAATGGAAAGACTAAAACTTATACATAAATTTGGAATTCTGTACGATGGTAACATTCAAAATCACAAATCTATAAATGTATGTTATTTGATCCAATATAAAATCTAGAAGTTAGGTGGATTCTTCTTTGGTAGATGTGAATCACCCACTTTCTTGTAAACATAACATGTCAATCAATCTACACGGGCCAGAAGTCTACTCATCTCCGCTAGGAAACATGTACACGTCCGCAAGATTGCGCCCCCCACCCCACCCCCCGCCCCTCCACCAAAATCTCCCAATCCATTATCTTCTAGAATGCGGCACCACGTCCACTTAACACTCACATTCTCTCTGCCCCCTCTCAAGAACTAAGAAGGCTACACTGCACAGCAAAAGACAAGATACTATCTAATCTTCTAACCGAACACATACCATATTCTCCCGAAGTTCTTCAGACAACAATAGATCTTGCACCTTCCCCCAACACGTACATGTATATGCGTTTATCAATCTTCATTACTCACCTCATCATACCCCACCCCAGGAAATTGGAATTGGCCCTAATGCTCCCCTTCCCACGGGCACCCCGCACTCGGGAAGGTAGTAAGGTTGCTTCCAGACCCCAACCAACTTCCACAGGTCAATTTAATAAAGGTTTCATTATATGAACTGAAATAAAATAAATACCCATCACGTTTCCTTTTCTTTCCATCATCATCGCCACCGTACAAGGCCACAAGCTGTAAATGAAATCAAACAAAATATAGATGTCAATTAAATCAGTTTAGAGTAATTCGTGAATGTACAGATCTGGTCAATTAAATCAGCTTAAAATAATTCATGGGTGTACAGATCTGCTCATCTAGCAATTACAGTCAAGAAGTCTTTTATAAGGTCCGGCTATGAATAACGACCAACGTAAACCATAGAAAAGTTCTCATGTAGAATATGATTAATGGAATAATATAACTGTCGACTGCAAACATACAAATTAATCTTCAAACGTCACAAAGAATGAGATATTTTTTTGCTTAGTTCCGTACACTCTATACGCGTCCTGTAGGCAGTAAACATCCAAGCCCGCAACTGTTAACACTATGGAAAGCCGCTGCCTACAAGACGCGTACATAAGTTTATGCTTTACCTCTTTGGCTCTGAATGCAACACATATATATGGCATCAAACCACTGCACTTACTTTTGCATGATCAGCTGATGCTACGTCCAATATTGTGACTGTTTCACCAGTTTTTTGTTCTCCTTCTTTTTGATTGATGCTAATAATTCAAGACACAATATAAAAATAAATGATCGATGAGACAAGGTTACATGTTGTAGGCTACAATAATATCAGAAACTGATTAGTTTCGATGTTAGGAATCCAACTTGCATTGAGCACGTTGTGAAAGGAAAGTTTTCATATTATGGTAATTAACTGATAATACCCCTGTCCCACCCGACCGCCACTCGACCCCTAATTTTAATGTAGGCCTACCAGTAGGGCCTACCTGAAGAAATAAAAGAGGTTTTACATATACAGTACTATAATATCTTTCATGTGTAGGCCCTATAAGTATAACAGTCCCAGATTATCTTACATTATCACTGCTTGCGCAGCAAATTTCTGTAGCATGTCCTCTATGGTAGATCTGGGAATAGTCTTTTCTAGCTGTTTAGATATTGTGCCGCACAGGTGGATAGAGTCTATGGGGAAATTTAGAGACAAATCAGACAAAATGTGTTGTAGTTTGTTCTCGACCTGAGCGAGAACTTCTGGCCCCAGGACGGGATCTTCAGTTTCCTTTGCATCAGAAGTAGCTGCTGAAGTGGTTCGTGGAGAACTTGTCTCACTTGCTTCTGAAAGAAATAAACGAGCAAACATCTAAGTTAAATCAAATCGGTTTGGATATATGCCCTTCCCCCAATGCCCCCCTTTGGCTTTGGTAGTCAAAGATACTTTATCACACTATCACTTATTGAGTCGAATCATCTGAGTATTTAGTATAAGAATTCGCGGACATCTTAGAAAATAACTATCAATAAAATAAATTTCAATATCTCTCCCTCATCCCCTCCCCTTCTTCCTTCATTTCCTTTGATTTTAGAAAATGTCCCAGCCGATTGACTCACATCCAACCACCTGCTTAACCTGGTTTAAATTTTCGGGGTGCGGACGTATAGGCCCCGGGACTTATGGGCCCAGACGTATGGGCCCCGTGCATTGGACGTATGGGCCCCGGTAGGCCCAGCCGTTTGGACGTATGGGCCCAGCTCGGGACTTATAGGCCCCGACCGTTACAGGGGTTTTGGACTTATAGGCCCCGCTTCAAAACTTAGTGATATATTTTTTTGTAGTCAAATAATTATTTTATTAGTCAGTTTTTACTAGAGACAGTCCACTACTACCTTTACTGACTTACTCACTTAGGACGAACACCAGACCTATAGGCCCCGGGACCAATAGGCCCCGGGACCTATGGGCCCAGCTCTGGACTTATAGGCCCCAAGGCCCGCTCGCGTTGGACTTATAGGCCCCGGGATTTATAGGCCCAGAAGAATACTAAACCATACCAAAAATAACCCTAAACCTAACCCTAAATTGGTTGTCCTAAGTCAGTAAAGGTAGTAGTGGACTGTCCCTAGTAAAAACTGACTAATAAAATAATTATTTGACTAAAAAAAAAAATATCACTAAGTTTTGAAGCGGGGCCTATAAGTCCAAAACCCCTGTAACGGTCGGGGCCTATAAGTCCCGAGCTGGGCCCATACGTCCAAACGGCTGGGCCTACCGGGGCCCATACGTCCAATGCGCGGGGCCCATACGTCTGGGCCCATAAGTCCCGGGGCCTATACGTCCGCACCCCCTTAGGACAACCAATTTAGGGTTAGGTTTAGGGTTATTTTTGGTATGGTTTAGTATTCTTCTGGGCCTATAAATCCCGGGGCCTATAAGTCCAACGCGAGCGGGCCTTGGGGCCTATAAGTCCAGAGCTGGGCCCATAGGTCCCGGGGCCTATAGGTCTGGTGTCACTAAAATTAGGCCTACACTTGGTCTTGGAAATTGAATATTTCATTTCAAATCAGTAAAATAACAGGTCTCTCGAAGACATTCTGGTGTCAAAACATTTGGCCATCGCGACCCGAGAGCTTTTGGCCATAGAGGTTTTTGTCCATTTTAGTTACGACACCCATGAGATTCTTTGGCTGGCATTACCCTTATAATCCGTCTCATATCCAGTAATCCACTTATTAATCAGTCTCATCCTTATCCAATGACTGAGACAAGCACGTGAAACAGGACGTTAAACATAATGTCAACGTCGAATGAAAGCCAGCAGGTTAACAGATGTTTCATGTAGCATAATAAGAGTATTATTATTAATAAATTACCTTTGGCTTTGTCTCCTGAAGCGGCAGTCGAGGGAGAGGCAGTGGTCCCAGTGCCAGTCAGATCAGCGACAAGACCTTCTCGCTCTTTTCTCCGGCGTAACATTCGCTCCCGAAAACTTCGGGATTGACTTTTAACAGCCTGGATATCACTCCAGGTATCAGACATCTTGAAAGCGAGGCAATCACACGATTATCGGCGAATTTCCAATAAATATTGATGGCGAGCTAGACGATCCTGAGAAACCGGTAAGTGGTTAACCGGTCATGACGCCGGAGACGGATGCACGGCTTGTTTGCAGTGATTCCGTTCACGGGAAATTGCACAGGACGGAGTCGCTGCACAGGATAAATGGCCAGATGGCAGCACTGTTTTCGCGCCTTGGGAGGTAGCAGCAGAATGATGGAAGGGATTTTTTTATATATACTGGGGAGTTCTTGCCTGCTTCGTCGGAAACAAACTATTATTTAAAGTGAAAAAAAATTGCACCGAGGGAAGATCTGCTTGAATAAAATCTCGTTGATAACAATATATAATAATATAATAATGACAATAACTACGGTATTATTTGTATAATAATGTTACCTGTAAGCGGTAGGCCTATATAACAAGCTTTGAATAACGAGTAGCATAACTTATATACAAGTAGGCCTATATAGGTCATAATTATTATTCACTAAGAGAGGAGTTGGTTTACTTTAATATAACCCAGCGCGGCATGTAAATCTCCTAAAATAAATGGAGGAGACCGACTGACGCAATCATTTGATGAATAAAAGTTAACAAACTTAAGTCAAACAAACAAACAATTGCTATCATATATAAAGGGGAACAAATCAGAAAAACTGACAAAAATGACAGAACCTATGAGGATATGAATAGAGAACCATTGAAAGAGTTGTTTTGTGTCAAGAGCTATAATAGTTATCATAACAATATTATTGTCCCCACTATAGACTTATAATTATTACTTATTCACTTCTGAATGGGGGTTATGGCGCCTATAGCCTAATATAGGTATATGGTAGACTAGGGCATACGCAAGGTATTTCAATGTAGGCTAGGCTACACGTTGTGACTGTCATTAACGTTAACATTATTTTGTTGTTTATACAAACGTATGTTTCTTGATTGTATCTGGCCTTCACATGGGGACGTGATAAATCAGAAATGGACACGCCATTTCGAAAAGAAATAGTCAATCCACTTCAATAGGGAACTCACTAATGATACAATAAATTGTTCAAAATTTAATTATAATTACCGTATGTAGCCTACTGAAATAACATAAGCCTAGTCTCATTAGGGAACAGTCGCATGTAACCTGGTGTGCTGGCCTCTAGGGTCTATTAATAGGTGCCCCGCCCCCGCCCCCGCCTCGCCCCCTGATTAGCCGGATTTCACCAACTAATATAATTAGTAGTAGGCCCACTCCCACGGTCCTCATTCCTGGACATAGCTGAACCGAATTTGATTCAATCCCAATCTCAGAGAGGATCCAATTCGGTATCGTTTGCTAGGAGTAGTTCCGAGCATCTTATAAATAGTAAAGCATCTTACAGTGATCACTCTGTTCAATACAGTTCTCGGTTAACTATATAATATATACGCCTCCCGGGTAGACTAATACCTTGCAACGAGGTTGTAGACCGCCCAGTTAATACTGATGTTAAATAGTTAAACATCTTATGATGAAGCCATGCATGAGTCTATAATAGGCTTGGTTAGGAACAAACGACAGGTGTGCCTCTAGACCAGATATCATTTTTGATGTAATGTTTAGCCAGGTTGTCAGTATCAAGGTGAAAACCTGTCCATGGAGGCAGGAGGAACCCCCTGCTTATAATGAGTGGGTCCAGGTCATCGTATAATATTAGGCCTACATTTTAGTAGCCTACTTAAAACTTTCCGGATAAACAACTAGATTGATAAAAAAAAAACAAGATTGATATTCTCGTGCTAGGTAAGGTGAACGTAGCTTTTAACACCAAACTCGTACCGTAATCGGAATATGTTTTATAGTCATTCTTTCCTAAAAACAACTCGTACTGTCAATATTAAATAACGTACGAAGACAGAAGCCAGTTTTTCAAAAAGTCGCATTTTAAATTTTAATTTACCGTAAGAAAAAATCAACATTCAAGTTTTGGTGATAATCTCAGCTGGGAGAGTATAATAAGCTTGGCTAAGAGCAAATGAGAGGTGTCGCCCTAGACTGGATAACACCTCTCAATTATGTTAAGCCAGGCGATCAGCACGATAGTGGTAGGACCCCGGCTAGGACTCTTATATATAGTAGGCAGGAGGTAGGAGAGCCCACGTGGGTGCAGTCAGAGCTAGGGTATAGCAGTAAATCCGGACGCCCATATAAAACTAATTATATAAACTTGACTTAACTTTACTTGTGCTGCTTCCCTTGCAAGCTGTGCAGGGCTATCTTCACGTAATCCTCATTATGTTTAGACCGATTTAAAAATGGTTTACAGAAGAAAAGTACACTATCTTCTGCTAGATCATTCTGTTATTTAAATAGTTAATTAACGTGAACAACGATCCTCATCCAAAATATTATCAATCACTAAATTACACAATTACGAATAGGTTTCTAAAAATGTAATCGAATAGAGTTCTAAAAACAATTTATAATACATTTATGTAGTGGAGAAGGGATTTAGCCGAAGCCTAGTAAATTTACTCATAACTCAAGGTTACGGAATCTATAATTAGATCTGCAACATGATTACTTTCTATGGTGGAGTCTGGTCTATTTCATATCTCAACTACTTTACAGCTTTACTATACTTATGATCAGACTACACGTAACCTGGGGCCTGTTGCATAAGACATATATATGCCTAAAAATCATTGCCAGTTGCATGCTTAGTAAAGAAACGTAGCTAAAGCCACTGTCATATAGACGCAGGCTCCACTTATTACAGGCGGGCCATCGCCTGGCACAAAATCCAGGAAATATGGACTTAAGAGATATAAATACAAGATATTTTGAATTAGGTAGAAAGCTGCTAAAGCATACCACACCAAAAACCGAACAAATCCGACGTTCTATATATAATGAATCGTATCCCCTATTCCTGGAACAAACTGCCTACGATGGCCCACCTACAAGCTGATAGCAAAGCATTTAAGGTATTGGCCAGGGCAACATATATCTGGAATGACGACTTTTTTTTTTATATAATGTCACTGTTTACCCGTCTAACTATTGAGGTACCTGTTTGAGTTCCCTATACCATATCATTGTTTAAATATCGCTGTCCAAATAAATTGTTTATCTTGACTTGATCCATGACATATGAACTTCAACTCAATTCAGTCATTTAGCCCATGTATGACAAGAACTCCAAAACAACAAAGTCACCAGAGAGAGAGAAAGAACTCTGACTGTTTAATTTACCATGTGCCATATTGTAACACAAAACTATTTTAAAACTGCACTCATTGTAGAGAATCAACTTCGGTCATTGATAGAAGTTGATATTGTTACTCTACAACAGAAAAATGTAATACCTGAAGGGGTGGAAAACCTCCCATACGCTGGAGAGATCTCCCCTTCCCTAAACAGCATCTTCGGATGCCCAATACAGTTAGGTCCAGACACCCCACATTCCTCGATACCACATCCAGCGATAAGCTTAACCGCAAGGCTAAGACTAAGGCTAAAGTGTTAATGACTCCCTGAAACTTAGGTGACCAAAACTGCCTTCTGAACCTGACTGAATAAAAGTTTTCTAATCTAATCTAATCTAAAGGTGCGATTCCACTGGATCACTCTTTTGGTCCGCTCTTCACTCGCTCTTTTATTTTCCCCAAGGCCTAACAAGCGAAGTTAGAGTGAAACCAGAGCTAACAGTCTAATACAATCTTGCCATTGATTTCATAAGGAAACAAACAAACCAGTAGAATCGCTCTGTGCTTCTAATGCGCTAAATATAAAAGCGGATGAAGAGCAAAAGAAATGCACACTATAAATAGGTCCATAATATACAAGCAATCCAGTGGAATCGCAGCTTTAGTGTTTCTTATACAACAGACCATGTGTTCTCTTATTGTATATGTTCAAGATTACAATTATCTTGCTGTATCTTTTATTCCTCTACCATTCCTGCCTTTTACGTACATATCTTGTAGTGAAGGGGTGGCCCATGTTTAGGTACTGCCTTGAACATGTACATAATTGGGGCTATAGCCACCTAAGGCAGACACTAAAAGGATTAACAACAACGATTTCGGGTCTACTGATGCGCTGTGTGTGCATTATTCACCAACAGCCGCTCGAAGCAAATGCATGTTGGCAATAAAAACCTTGTTATTACAACACTGAGTGTCTCTTTTCTTCTCCTCTTTCAAGCAGAGAGATGGTCAGTGACACACGTTTGTCGATCGGGGCAGAAGTTCACTAGCCAATAATTAAGGGTAAAACCCAGGAATTGTGGATACCATTCTGGACTGTCTCTCATTCAACCTATCCGCTAGTGATTTGCTCCCAATATATGAACATTACCGCTTTTTATTAAGATTGGTTGGTGGGCTTATACGGGCAGCTCCGACTGGTGCGAGGTAGGACTCGATGGATTAGAATGGACAAGGAAACATTGATCATAGTGATTGGTGCCTTCGTCCAATAGGTGCAAGATGCGATTGAATTAATTTGAATACATGTATAGACAGGCAGTTCATTCTGGTCACGTCTACTCGGGCATTTCCTTAGCTTTCCTTCTCACATCATTGTTGTCAACTCTCCAAGAATATACACGAGGCAGGAGGGATAGGTGGACTCATTCCACAAAGTGGGCGTGTGTTGGGCAGGGGGAAAGGTGGGGGCGGGGGATAGGAAAGGGGGGTGGGGGGTGGGGGGTGGGGTGGGGGTGGAGGAGAGAAACAGAGTCTAGCCGCAGCCCCCAGAATCACAAACATATCTCAATAAATAACGGTACAAATTAATCATTTCTAAATACAAAAACATTATTGCAAGAATAATGTTAAATATTCAAAAAGCATAATTATATGACCAAGAACTTTTGTTCCTCATCCATTGTGACGATTCCTAATATCAATTATAGAAAAACAGTTGAGATTTTCTTGCACATTGTATACATTCGCCGCTGGAATTTGATTCGAAGATGAGAATTGTGCCTTGGCATGACTCATAAATAATAACACTTTCCGACACTAATACTCCGCGTAATTTAAGGTTCCCCTGCAAAGCTTCATATTTTTTTAATGAGTTCTTGATTCAATCATTTCTACATGGTGCTTAACACTTGTATTCAATTTTTACGGGAAACTCTTTATCTAGGGGAAACGTGCACGCCATTATATCGTCAACCATTCTTAAATTAAAAGAAATATTTTGGCTGGAAGAAGAGTTAGTTTCCCATCACTTCCCATGTCTTGAAAAGAGTCTACCTAGCTTGAGGACTCCCGAAGCGTAATTTAACTAATTCCACCGGGCATATTCTACCAACTAGTACATGTAAACCATTACGTTCAATAAGTTTCTTGCTTACTGGGCTTTAAAATTACAGCTGTACTTAATTTGGGAACGCCATCCGCACGGCCTTCCTTAAAAGAACCTCCATGGGTTCACTACTACGGTTGGCCATCTCTCGAGACATGTCAAGGAACGCGTTCCGGCGTGAAAAATTTTGCCGATTTTGCTGGTCGCTTGGAGCGACCATGGTCGCTCCAAGCGACTACCGAAGCGTAGTAGCTAGTAGCGCTAGCGCTTTTTAGTCCCCGTCTCCCACTCTAATAGGCGCACTACCAAAGTTTTGGTGGTCGCTGGTCTCCAATAGGCGCACTATTAATGTAACGATAATGATTAGTGGTCGCATAGTCTCCCACTAGACGCACTATCAATATACATTGAATTATTAGTGGTCGCCTAGTCTCCCATGGTAAAACGAACTACAGTTGGCGGCCATTGGGGGACATGAGTCAATACACACATCAGTGGTATAGCATTGCGGAAGTGTGGCTTTGAGTGCTACTTATGATGAAAAGACTCAAAAGTACATGAAATATTTGTATTACATAAACGAAATCTTTCAGGCATATAGACATAGCTATACGCTTAATTATGATTAACTTCAACTGGCATTATACCCTGTTAATATTTGTTTACACTGGCAGCACAATACGGACACTCTAGGTTCAATTAGTTAGGTGGCACCTAAGTCAGAGGTGCCAAACCTCCCGACTTGGCAGGAGATCTCCCGATTTTTCAGACAAACTGGCAATTCCTCCCGACCTCCTGACTTGAAATCAAACCTCCCACCAAACGGACCAAATCGGACATTTTTTTAAACACATGCATGCCCTAAGCAAGAAATCCTGATAGAGAAATTATCCTCGTCCACAAACAGATCAGGGAGTAGGCCCTAATATCATTAAACTATCACTGGTATGGAGGGGAACCCCAACTCCGTCACCATGCGTTTAGACCCAGGAGTACGACGGATTTTTTTTCACCATAACGTTGGAGAGAAGGAATGTATTCAATCGTTTTGCCATGCCCCATGGGACGCTAGAAACTAATAACTAAGCATGTAGAAATCCTGTCGTTTGGTCAGTCTGCTCTTAACAGCCTACCTTACTGGATGCTCTGAAAAGACTATTTATCTTCGATTCTCCTGTATTTGGATACAAATTAATTTCCTATCACCAGTTAATTTAAATAAGTCTCTTCTTGTGAAAACAGCATAAGACCTATGAAATTATTATTTTACACATCAGAGATATTGAGCGTCTTTAAAGCAACCAAGTAAGTGACATAATCTTTATACAAAATATAACTTTTAATATCTGAAATATAATCTTTATATAAAATATAACTTTTAATATCTGAAACGCCATCTGTACATCCCCATCCCTCAAACCAAAACGAATAGGGTCCACTGGAGATCAGCAGTCGGTTTCCCATCCAAGGTAGCCATTATCTACCATATTCGGCCATATAAAATGGATATTTACGTTAGGTTTTGTATATAAGTATACACTGATTTGCAAATATTACTTCTATTACAAACTTTGCTCAATTTAGCATTCACAGTTAAAGTCCTCTTTATCAAACACTTTAGGCCTACTGTTCTACATATGGGTGTACTCTTAAGGATATCTGTTTATGTACTTAACCAAGAGGTCACCAGATAATTGCATTAATTACATTTAAATTAAAACAAACAGAGGTAAGGGCCACCATTGAGTTGTGGACTTGTTGGTGGATCGTTACCATTACTCTCCTTTGTAAACCAATGTGTCTAGCACGGCTTGAAACCCTCCCTGTACTTCAGGCAATTTTGACCCGCCGACATTATTGTGAATATACATATACATAGTCTTGGCCTTATAATATAATTGGGTCTTTTGAGTGCCCCACACTCACTGGTTGTTTACCCCACCTCATCCAGTGGTGCGCACACGGAAATTCGTTTGTGTGTGTGTGGAAGGGGGGGGGGGGGGGGTAGCTATGCATGACAGACAAGCAGGCTCACAGCCTCCACTAGTGGTCAGACGGTCAACAGAGGGACATGCATTTCAAAACTGGTAATGGTATGAGAGTCGAGGTAAGTTACTTATAGTTCTTGTATATTTCTCTAACCCTCTAAATCAATATATAAAAGTTTGCTTTGATTATAGCCTCTCGCTTAGCTCCATAAAAGCACCAGTTACAGTGATAAAATAATATATGTAAATAAATCGTTGATCAACAAAATACAGACAAACATTTAACTCATATCTATATCTTCTACTAGATGTTTGTACCATTCAATTGTATTTGTATATTGTTTATTTCCAGATCATTGGAAGATGTGATCTGAAACAAGCCAGTTTATCCACCTTCAAGAATGTGTGAGTATTGAATAGTATTGGCAGGGTCCCTCCCTGCCCCCTTGAATCCCGTTTCCCGTTTTTATAAGCCCATTTCCCGAATCCCGCAGGTTATCAATTTGCAATCCTGTTTTTTCTATTTGCATACCCTACCTGGAAAACTTAAATCTAGCTCTGGATCCCTTTCCCAAATCCCGACCTAAAATACATCCCTATCCCAGTTCCCGAAAAGGATATTCCCTACCCTGTATTGGAGCATACATATTCACGTAAAGCTAGGGTTATAATAGCTATGGAGTCAAAACCGTTGATTAATCCCTGTCAGAGATCACATAAAGCTTCCAGTCCCCCTACCCAACCACCCCAATCACACTACCACCCACTTCCTTCTCCCCTCCCTTGGGACCCAGCCAAGTCTACAATACTCCCTAAGACCCTATTGCACAAACAAGGATACAAACGGATGAAACAACAAGCAGTCATTACAATTAGCATTGGAAACAAAGAATTTGTAGTCCTGGCGGGAACTATTGGTGGGGATACATGTATGTTAAGTGTGATTTCTCAAAGTCCAATTTTTACAACTTGTGACTCGATTTCCTGTAACATATCACAATACCTGTCCACCTATTATATCACATTTATGGTCACATTATTTGATGGCTTATACATAATCATGATTTATATTTTAGGTGGCAAGCTGTCCCTCAAACATCTGAAGAAATGAAAACTGAGCAAAAGACTGGACAGTAAAGTTATAGAGCAATTGGTAGGTTGTTTAATACTTAGTATGTACTTTAATTCTTATTTGATAACACAGGATTAAATTCCTATCGTGAATTAGTTCTCAATCCAGATTCAATTAATTTATTAACTGGGTAACTGAGTACATGACCTAATCATTCCCCTCTTATCTAAAGACTTTTCTTCATATATGTCAATTTTCCATACATAACATACTTAACATTGTCAACCTTTTATTCGTCTAGAGGAGATCAGAATGGAGGGAGGAAGAAAGTATCAACTGGAATACCCACTGAAGAATTAGAGAAAAAATGCTACCCATTCCATGAAATGGAACGTGTTGAATAAATGGATGAAAAGTGATGTTAATTTAGTATTCGGAACTGAGGAAGCTACAGTACTAATAAAAGCAATAATTAAATCAACAAGGTTCTAAACACCATACCCCCCCCCCCCCCACACACACACACATACCACACACCCTAAAATAGGATGGCACCCCAACCAAAAACCACCCCCATAAATCCCACAGGGACCATAAGCCACCCACGATCCACCCTAGTTTAGAGTTCTATACACCAACTATACATGGGCACAAACTATACATGGGCTGCCACCAGTGGGCCTCCTGCTATCCTCTGGGCAAGAATTCCGTTGATAGCGGGTGGAAACCACCTATGGTCTGACCGCTATGCCACTGGTGGGCCATATGCTATTCGAATGCTACTGTCTACTAGGGTCCATGCTTCCTTGTTTCACTTGGGTTGTAAACTGTATTAATAAGGAATAACTGTTAATCAGTTGTTGCTAATTATCAGTGTCACCGCCTTACTGTCATGTCAGAGTCAACTTCACAATGCTATGGATACGTTCTCTATGTGTCACTGTTAAATAGACGCGCTCCGTCTTTTATGGTTATTTATTAAAATGCTGGTACCTTTTGGAGTACTTGCGTGTCTTTCTTCACCGCTTAATAACTGATGTTATCTATTAATAACTGATACACATGGATTGACCTCTCGCCCAGCGCCTCCATGCTCCTCCCCCTCGCATGCATACCTAATTAGTATGCAAGTTAGACAAACACAGCTGGACGCATGCAGAAACCAGTCTAGTGCCATAGCTTGAATGTACAGACATTCACCTGTAATCGTAAAACACCCAGTGATAGTCCGACCCCGTGCTTGTATAGTGGGACTACCCATGATAGTCCGACCCCGTGCTTGTATAGTGCGACTATTATTATGTAGATTTGGCCATTTGGTGGTCTGTCGGTCTCCGTGGTGGCGCACTACCAGTGGTTTGGTAGTCTCTTGGACGGACCACCAAGTCGATGGTCGCACTAGCAGACGACGGACGCCCAGTGCTTTTCTTGACATGTATGCATCTCTCCATTCAGCCTTCTTTATTGCACGGAAGGCAGAAGCACCAATTTAGAGCCGTGGAAAGTAATCTGTTATTGATTTACCATGAGGCTTGGAGGGAATCAGGCACCATGTCCCCAGAGATACAGCCACATCTGTGTAAGGCCTGAGATAAGCCAATATAATTTATAACATTATTCTCTTATCTATAGATGTACAGGATTATGCTGTATACAACCATAAACGTATGAAAAGTAAAATAACATTATAAATTAGTTGAGGGAGATGAAGAGAAACAATAAGACAGTAGTGCAGCTGAGGCCGCGGCAGAATCGTCCGCCCTATATTTTATTATCACAAAAGGAAAAAATCCCATGACTTCTCTCTTGGGAAGCGAAGAGTAGAGTGATATGTGTGTGTGCTGCCTCGTACAACCAGCGCAGTTGAAACGGGAGCCACTAGGTGGAGACACTCTCCTTACATTTATACCAGTAATGCCTGTTCCATTACACGACATAAATTAGTTGAGGGAGATGAAGAGAAACAATAAGACAGTAGTGCAGCTGAGGCCGCGGCAGAATCGTCCGCCAAACCTCCAAAAAGAAAAAAAAAAGAATAACCAAATTCATAATTCCTCCAAAAATACCCCGGACCTCATATCAATATCACACTTGCGGGGAAGGGGGGTTTCCAGGTAGTCTAACGCCGACATCGACTGCCAGTCGCCCATTGCCATCACGTCCACTAGAGGCACACCCAGGGCGTGTAGGTGAGCAGCACCTGAGCGCCTCAGTGAATGGGTACCTAGGGCTTCTGGAGGGAGACCAATAGAAGCACTCATTTCTTTCACAAAAGCCAATAGATCGGCATACAGCATCCAACGAAGAGAGTCATCCTTGGTCGCAACGTAGAATAAAGGCCCATCTGGGGGACCAGCAAAATCATTGAGGTGATCAAGCAACCTGCTAGCTGCACAAAAGCAGGTCGACTTGCAGAAAGCTATGGGTATCACGAGCTCTCTTTCACGGTATTGTATAGTCTTTGTACGTCTAAGGGTCAAAGTGATCCCATCAGGAGTAGTAGCAACATCTCTTCTCCTCACAGCCTGCCCAATATCCGAGGCTGACTGGGGAACCACGTTACACTTGCGAAGAAGAGACCTGAAGCATAATACAGTCGCAGTCCAGAGAATGGAGCAATTGGGGCGAGAGAAATCCAGGTTCCTGTAGACTTTCAGTAGGTCACTCGCCGTCAGACCAAGTTTAGAGACAACTTGTTTACCCTTTTCTCTGGCCACACCTTTTAGGGCTAACTGTATTAGAAAATTTTCACGTAGATGCTCAGGAAAATTCAAGAACTTATGAAGTGATATAATGGCAGATAGATAGTTATTAATAGTGCCATAGGTGCATGTAATCGAAAGGAAAGATATGAATCTCGCCACAGTATAAGGATCAGCTGGGGCAGGGGTGAACCCATAAGCATGACAGAAGGCGAAGTACTTCTTCCATTGGGACGCCCTGGTTTTCTGCGTAGACAAGGCATAGGCCCTACTGATAAAGAATCCCAGCCTTTCATCCAGGTCCGCTAAAGGCACACTAGGCACTGCAACAGAGATCAAACTCTTTGATAAACGTAATGTCATTGTTCTTTGAAACACGAGAAAGCCTGTCAGCTAAACAGTTATCAATACCCGGGATATGTCTGGATGTCAGATGGACATTATTTATTGCACAGTGCCAGAACACATCACGAATGAAAGTCATACAAGTTTTGTTAGAGGAGGTCCCTTTGTTGATCATTTGTCTAACTTGCATGTTGTCCGTATAAACCACCAGGTGGCGGTCCCTGTAGAGAGGGGCGTATCTCTGGATCCCCAGCCATACGGGAAGGATCTCTAAAACATTTATATGGTCATCAAAATCATCAGGAAAACTAACATTGACCCAGTGGGAATGGGCGGAGTCCAAACCATCAAAACCATCAGGCAGAAGGTCTGAGCTAAAAAACCCAGACATCCAATCCCTGCTCGACCACAGGCCGTAGCCTGCTGCAGACGAGTCAGTCAGAAAGGATGGACCATCGCCAAAATTATATTTTATCATGTGGTTGCCTCCATTGAAGATTTTAACATAGTCATGCCACCAAGCGATGTCCTCGTGGAAATCAGGGGTTAGGCGAATCCTCACATACCCTTTTTGGGGAAGGCCCTTTAACAGATCAATGACCCGCCGACTGAAGGTGCGACCCCCTTTTACCACCTTACTAGCATTGGAGATAATCCCGCATAACCTTTGCAAGTGCTTCTTTGTAGCCCTGACTCTGTCTTTAAAGAAACCCAACTCAAAATGAAGTTTCCTAATCTTATCATCAGGCAACGAGGCCGTCATAGTGGTAGAGTCGAGTTGAATCCCCAAGTACTTCACAGTTTGGGAGGGTGAGGCACATTTCTTCCAAGCTACCCCGAACCCCAGCGAACCAAGGAGCTGGAAAAGGGTAGACTGAGCGGCAGTGCACTCCTCTTGTGTATCTGCGATCAAAATAAAGTCATCCAAGTATGAAATGCACTTGTAAAACCCACGTCTATGCATACACCTCACCACAAAATTGCTGATTTGCTGGAAGATGTATGGGGCGCAACGAAGCCCGAAACATCGAAACTAGTGTCAAGTAAAAACTGCTCCTCATTTTCCAGGGACCATCTAAGGCCCTGATACTTCCAGTTACTAGGATGCACCGAGACGGTCCTATAGGCGGAGGACACATCTACTGTGGCCATGAAGCAGTTAGGGGAGAGCAAATTAATCACCTGATCTATGGTATAGATCGGTACCGGAAGCCGCGTCCGGATTTGTTATTCGTTGATAGACGCCAGATATATATTTTCAAATAATATTTTTCGCGGTGGAAATCTAGTTTGTTATGAAGGAAAAATAATTTTGGAAAAATCTTTGGAAAAATGTATTTATTTATATCAATTTCGAATGCGGAATGACTCTAGCCCCCTATTATCGCTCACGCCATGTGCACAGACGACGCAACACGAGCAGAAAGTGAAAGGCAACGTTTGTCCAATGTGGGACAAAATACTTTTACTTTGCAATGTGTGACGAAATAAGGATTGGGATTGCAGAGAAGAACCTTTTCTACACCTGTTGTGGAATTTTGATGTTATAACTGGAGGAATAATGCTGTTACAAGGCTACCACTTGACAATGGTGTGGCCCTGTGGGACTGCAAGCCACGTGGGCCTAGGCCTACATCATTGGAAGAAGTTCTGCGATCTTCTAAATAGGTAAGATTTCCCCTGAAAATATTTCCCAACAAGATTTTTACAATCAGAAATAGGAACGTGTTCAACCAGTGGGAGTGTAATAGCAATAGTGCCTACATAACAGGGAAATACTATGGGTGCGGGTGTAGGATTTCTTGCAGCCAGGAAGGTTTGGGAGTAGGCTATACTTACTGTCAAGTGTCATTGTAAGGAGACGAGTGGGGTGGGGTTTGTTGGATCGGTGGGGTCTGTGTAGGATCGGTGCATAGATCCACCCATGTGGACAGGTCCTACTCTATTCTATCACACACATCAGAGACAGGGAGGTCGAGCATTGCTTCATATTTATGAATATATATTTTTTAATTATAAGTGACAGTGTTCCCGAAAAGACGTCGGAATGTCGGCAAAAGCCGACGTAAAATTTTAATGGGCTGACATCTGCTCCTTTCACGTCAGCCACTAAGTTAATTTGGCGTCGTCACCTTCAATGTAGGCTATTAAACATTTCATTTGGTGATCCATAAGGGAAGTGTCAGAGTATAACATTAAACAGTAAAATGTTTAGCAATTTTATTTAGAAATGTATCCAACATGGTAGGTGAGACGACAATAAAATTATAAATCAGGTACTAAAGCAGGAAACAGAAGAAGGGCATATGTAATTCTCGATGTAGACTTGTCCTGGAAAGCAGAAGAGATTTGTTGATATATTGAATAAAAGAAGTTGTCGTAAAAACAAACAAAAAAGGATTAATATTCTAATTAACTATATAATTATACATAGGCCTACTGACGAAGCCACTGCCTGTAATTATGCAGAACACATAATGAAACAAGATTCTTCCACACATAGAACTATGAAAATAAAATGTTATGAATTTCCATGTAGGGCCGAAATATACACATACTAATATTAAGTGATCTTTGGTTGAAGTAAAATATTTTTCCCCTTGCCTAGAAGCAGTTCATTCAAATTTCTGTGAATAATAAAACTGAATTATATGGGAATCAAACTGGGAAAATTATGTTGATATCCAGATAATATTTAATTCCCAAATACTTCAAATGCACCAGAGAATGAGAGCTTGCAGATTTCTAGAAAATGATGTTAAAATGTACCCAGAAGGCACCATTTCATTGCTCGTTTAAAAAAAAATCTGGGGGCATGCCCCACAAACCCCCTAGTCTTTATTACTCCCCCCTGCGGCCACTCAAGAAAATATTCCCTCTGCCCCCTCTCCCAATAATTTTGTCTTTCCTACACCCCTGCATTGAATATATTAAAAGTGGACAAGAATCTATTGCATAAAAATTGCATAAAAAATTATGCTATCACTGAAATATTAAGCAGGATCAATCTTATTTCAAACCTGACATAGGTGAAATAAGTTTTCAGCCATAGGTCTTTTTCTATGAGAATATGCAGGTAGGCCTACAATTACAATTTTTTGGTAGGTAAAAAATGGCCTGTGTCAATGACAAATGGCCAGCGTGGGGCTTGTCCACGTCGGTCACATTGACTGGGGTCACTAAAATGTTTTCGGGAACACTGAGTGATTATAGAAGTAAGTGTAATTTAGATAAGTAGAAAATCAACAAAATAGGCCTAAAGGATGTTTTCCAACTAAATTTTGGTCTCATTTCTTGTCATTTCGAACAGATGTACCACTACTAAATGTTTTTTTCAGGGGTTGAAAAAGCCTTGGGTCAGTAGAGCAGGTCTACTCTTACTCTTACTCCAACATTTCCATGAAATTTTCTTCATGAATTTTGTCCTTTTTTTTCAAATTTTACCTAGGCATCCAAGTAGTAGTAGAGGGCAATCGAAATAAGCTGAGAATGTAGCTTCAAGTAAGTGTTTTGTCCCCAAATATTTGGCTTGAATCATCTTCTTTTTATCTCTTTGTTTTGTTTCCTTATTAACCGCAGCCCATAGCCGAAACAGGAAATAATATCATGATTATGACTACTTATTATGTCATGTTGATTTGTCAGGCTTTGAGAGATATCTTTCCAATTGATAACAATTTATATCAAATAGAAAACGACCTCCTTTTTTCTATCCATTTATTTATTCATGATAAATGTCCAACGCAACATTAACGAACACATGAATTATAACTTGAATAAACATATTTATAACTTTTGAACAACTCTACTCATTTAACAGTAAGAGTCATTTTGGCAATTTTGCACATCTTCCCCTTTTATTGGAAGATTCAACAATTTGCAGATTCAAGCATTCTACAAATTGTCGGGCTCTAGCAGCATGTCCTCTGCATTATAGTTTAAGAAATGAATAGTGACTCATCAGTCAGCAGTAAGTAAGGTGTACTGTTAAATCAAATCTGCATGTAATCCAGAGAACACACTTTAAGCAGTATTCGTGCTATTCTTATTTTGGACAAATAAAACACCGACACTGCTTGTGGCTTTTCCTATCATCACATGTTTGAACGTAGTATCAACCATTATTCTTAAATATCTTAGCACCCCAAATGTATGCAGGATCAATTTTGAGCTAGTGAACAAGTGTTATGGAAAATAGTACATAGAGACGACCTTGTCTAATATGATGGAAGACAAGCTTAAACATATCTGTACTTATTGATTGATACAGTTTTACTAATGCAGAAGACTTAAGTGTAATTTGAAAAACATATTGCAGCATTTTTACTAATCTAGAAGACTTAAGTGTAATTTGAAAAACATATTGCAGCAGAGATTTGTACTATTCTCATAGAACGAAATGTCAAGCCTTGATAAATACTTATATTATACTGTATTACCGTATGGAGTTATACTGATCCAGAAGACATAAGACTTAAACATACAATTGTCACTATAGAATTTCTTGAGATTTGTACTAATCTCATATAATGGACGATGGGGCTTGATTATATATAAATATTATTTTGTATTACCACATGGTTTTACACTAATCTCTTGGGCCAAATCTTAACAAGTTCTTTTTCAAAATTCAGACATGATCGATCCCCCATCATATTCAGACTCCAGATCTAGCTCAGTATACATACTAATTCATATTGATATCTATGTAAAAATAATGGAGGTTACACTGCATCTTTTTAAAACATCAATACACATAAAAGCCACCAAATGTGTACATATCATTTCTGTTCTGATTTTACATAAAATGTGAACCATGACAAAGCGAAATTACAATAATAAGACTACTGCATTCATCACTCAGGGTTCAAACCTGATGGAACATATTTACAATTCTGGAAATATTTTTGGATTTTCTTGTTAAATTCGTAGATTAATAAAGTGATAAATAACATGCAACTTTCATCACTCAGGGTTCAAATCTGATGGAACATATTTACAATTCTGGAAATATTTTTGGATTTTCTTGTTAAATTCGTAGATTAATAAAGTGATAAATAACATGCAACTTTCATCACTCAGGGTTTAAACCTGATGGAACATATTTACAATTCTGGAAATATTTTTGGATTTTCTTGTTAAATTTGTAGATTAATAAAGTGATAAATAACATGCAACTTTCATCACTCAGGGTTTAAACCTGATGGAACATATTTACAATTCTGGAAATATTTTTGGATTTTCTTGTTAAATTTGTAGATTGATAAAGTGATAAATAACATGCAACTTTCATCACTCAGGGTTTAAACCTGATGGAACATATTTACAATTCTGGAAATACAATTATGGTTTTATTTAATTCCTAATAGGTACGTCCAGTGCTGGAGGACTTTGTGCAGCGGGCAGGGCACCTCAATCTTCATCAGTTGCTTCACCGTTCATGCTCATTGGTAGTGGTGTCATGAAATAAGGTAAGTAAACAAAATTAAGTAAGGAACAAATGCACAAAAAGCATTATTCATAGAAGGCAAATAATTAGTGAAATATAACCTTAAACTCTTTAAAAATAGGTTCTACAATAAATAAAATTTTAAAATCAGCTTAACTGACGCACCATTATACTATACATGTCATTATATGATGTAAACGTACATGTCATTATATATAATGTAAAATGCTTACAGAAAGGAAATTGGTATCTTTATCAATACTGATGAAATTAATCAAAACACCTGATGGTACATATTCCAAGAGCACACATTATTACTTACCTATAGCAACTGACGATTTGGGTTTCAAATACCAACAGGGATGGTGTCATTTGATGTTACATGGTAGAGAAGGTGTATGAGTGAGGTTAGAAAGGCAATACTGAAGAGGCACAATCCATGAATAGGTAGTAGTATTCAACAGAGCTTACATTTGGGAGGAGCTAGTTAAACCAAAACTTTGCCTATATGTAGGTAGCATTCAGAAGAACACTGGCCTACTGGAGAAGTTATTAGTAAAATATGTTCATAGTATGAGAGAGGGCGGGAGAACAACAAAATTAATTATGGCATGATGCATGAACTGCCAGATGCAGCAAACATGAATAGTTGTGGTACATAGTTTTTAGTAAATCTAGGAAATAAAGAGACAGCAACCGATTTTTGTTCATCACACAGGGAAGTAATGCTAAAGACTCAGAATGTGGCCTTGAACCCCCAGCAACGTCGGGGTAACCGACGTCCCAGTCTGCAGCAAGCTTTGTATTCCCCAGTTGACTGGGATACCTGGGTAGGGAAAGCATGTTGCACGCTAAAGGTTTTCGAATTAAGACCACATTTAAAGTGTTTTTTCTTTATTCTTCCAGGGTTTCACCCTCGGAATATGCGATAGTGGATACATCATCTTCTGGAACACCATCCGCTAACTGACAAGAAGGCCCATCAAGCACTGGTCCGTTACCATGAATAGCATCAGGAAGACCCTCGGACAAGAAGTTGATAATGTCGTCATCATCTCCATCTGGAAACATAATCACCATAAAAGAAACGAATGCCTAATTCTGTTCATCATCATTCATCATCATACATGTAAACGAGGTTCCTTTTGCTGTAAAATCACACCAAATATGCACCAGTCATAATTTTTTAAACATTTTGACATCCTTTTTTTTATATTTTAATGTAAGGGAGAGACTTAATAGTGCCTTAATTAGTTTCTATGTGAATAGCTATTGTAACCCCTATATACCATCTGATTTTTCATCCACATCCATATCGCTATCACTCTCATCGTCAGAAGACTGCCCCAGATGGACGATTAGATCTGGGTGCCTTGATGCAAATCTTTGGTGCTCTTCTTCTTTTTCGGTTAACATCCCAAGTTGCTTATCTTCTTCCTGCTCTATCTTTTTGTTCAGTTTAGCCCATGTTGTCTCTTTCACTTCCAACAAACCCTGATCTATGAGGCCACGCAGCATGTTAAAGGTAACTCCTGGGTTGTTGTTTCTGGCAACATAGTTCTTTGCCACTGCCCAAGCTGTCTCAATAGCATTGAGTTCTGGATGGTATGGGGGCAACATCAGAATGCGGTGGCCATGGGATTCAGCCATCTGCTGAACTACAGATATGGCTGAAAAACAGTAATGTTATAAACCTGTGCAATCCAAAATAGATGGGAAAAGTGTTGTTTTTATGAATAATTTGGAATTAATAGTGATGCATGAAGAATCAATGTTCAAAATTCTAAATGTTATAATAAGAATATATATTTCATGAAATCAGAAAGTAACACATATAAAAAAAGCATAGCTTCACACATCATCAATGGCTACATTGTGGCTTTCTAACATGACTTTTGTCATTACAAATTGTCTGAATTGGTCCTAGTTTTCAAGCTGTCACACAAACCCCCACTTGTAAAATTCCTTTTGTATGAAATGAGTGTTAGGTGGTTCTATGAAATTTATCGGGTACCAGAGCCATCAAAATTTTAGCATTTGGTTTACCAATTGTAATCTGTACCGCTCATACATACATTTAATGGGGTGTTCTCTGATCCAGTTGACGATAGCTTTCTTTGTCTTCAGGTCTGGGTCATTTTCTCCTTGGCCTGGTATCTAAACAAGGGGGTAAAGTTGTGTATTCTCTTAGGATTTCAGAATAGTTCCTTACAGTCCTTATTATGTTACCGAATACAATGGGCTTAAACTAATATGAATGATGATAGTATATGATTTTTACTATTTTGCATATAACACTGTCTTACCTGACCCTCCTTCCACATTCTAATCACGTCTTTGGCTGGCTTCTTGGTCCAGAACCCCATCCTTGATTCCTCGTTACAGGGTCGTTTGTGGTATGCAGCATTGTCCATTAGCATCACACAGCCACCTAGGCTGTTGGCTGCCCGTTCACATATCGTTTGGAAGACATCCTGTGTTACAAACATAAAGGGATTAAAATTCATGGCTCTGTGACAGTAATTCAAACTGAATATTCCCCCTTACATTAGTCATTAATCTATAGAGCTGACTTTGTAAATATTCATTCTAATCTATGTCACCGAACATAGTGAGGTTAGTAGATTCTGTCAATTATAGTTCCTTGTTGGATTTTTTTTTAGGGCTATGTGTTTATGATAAAAAATCACCTCAAAGTGTGCCGAGTTCATTGAACTGTGGTAGTCGGCACTACCACTCTTGTGTGCTGTTACTACTGTGTGAATCCAACCTTCCTCAGCTCCAGCACCAACCAATATGTAGCGGCGACCCTTGCCACTAGGGATATAGACCTATAATGCAAATCAGTCAATATGTGAACAGGATTTTCCATTCATGTTAGTTGTCTGAACACTAAAACTTATAAGAGTCATTAATTTTTATGAATTATTAATTTTTTCAGCTGGATATGCACATATCACAGTACATGGTTTTTGTGATTGAGGTTTAAAACCATTGACAAGATGATATCCATGTCAGTAATATATTAGTATATTTACTATAGTGACAAATGGGGAAAAGGCAGGCTAATCAAGCTGGTTTTCTAATAGTAGGAAATGTCAATTGAAACCTTACCTGGGAACCATCTTTTATCCAACATTTAGAGGACACATGGTTCTCATTGACATAGGATTCATCGATGTATACTACTTTCCAACCCTTCTCTCTGTAGCTCTTTATTTCTCTTATGTATTTCAGTCGCTCCTCCTCCATTCCTCTCGTTTCTTTAGCCAAGACAACCTGGCTGCCTCTGGGAGTCTGGTAGCTATACCCCATTAGATGGAGTATTTTCCCCAGGATCCTGCGGCTTAGCTTAATTTAAGACAAAATTGATTTCCTATATTTACAATCAATGTAAAACATTGTCATATTTTTAGTCTGGTAAATCATATCACCACATACCTGAATGCCGTGATGGAAATCTAATTGTCCCTGGACTGCCCTCATGGTGGTTTTCACCCCTTTTCCATTCAGTTTCTCAACTGTTGTGTTAATCTGTTGATCAGAAGATGTTGAAATATAAGGATGTTATGATAAGATAAGATAAGATGTTTTTTATTTGCCAATCCGATACTACAAGAGCTCAGTAAATATGTTCTATGTTCTATGTTCTCTTGCTGACATATATATTTGACAAGATTGTTTGTGCATACATGTATAAATTATCAGAGGTGCCATTTACTCATTATTGACTTTAGGCCCGTCTGAAGAGAACTTTAAAAAGATAATTTCTGACAAAATATTGTATACAGAACAAAATTCCTTTGGTGTAATTTTAAGATTATTCAGTGCTTTCATCATGGACACTTCTAGGTTTGAAACATTAATATTTCCCTGTTACAAACAACTACACTCTCTTTATTTACTTATCGTTTACCAAAATATAATGTTATTCTTAATTTATTGTGCCACTGTAAAGATTGTGTTTGACATTTGCTGGCATCTCTGAGGTGTGTGGTACCATATAGTGCAAAAAGAGACTCTTTCAAACCTAAAGAGGCTATAAACTAATATGAAACCGTTCTCAGCTTTTACCTAAATAACCTGTGATATTTTTTTACCTTAGTGATGAGGCTCTTGTCTGGGACTGCATTTGCTGAACCACATCTATCACTACTGTTGTAACACTGGGGTACCTTTCCTTTCAAGAGCTGTTTCTTGAGTTTCTTTAGATATGTAATCCCCAGTCCTGTCATTCGCATTGCCCTAGTGTAGAAATGTGAGATGTGTTATTAGGATGTCTTAAGTTTATAGTGATCCTATGGTTGAGATTTCTTTTAAGCCTCCATGGATGGACTCAATTACTCTAATTTACTGATTAATTAGTTTACCTTTCTAAAGCACTCCCCTCTAATCCCTCAGACGTTTCTCTCTGGCACTCAAGCAAAACTCGTACAGCCATATTTATTTCTGCCTGCAATGTAAATGATAATGATTTCAGTCATGAGATGCCTATGCCAATTGATGCGGCACCTGTATCAAGACCATGTATTTGACAACAGTTATTTGGCTAAAAAAGGGTAGCACTATAAGACACATTTTACACAGAAAACCCGCATTTTACACTTGGGGGGATAGGCTGTAGCAGCTTAACACCTTTAGTATAAAGCTGAGGCCCCCACATGTCCTCATTACTGTCCTCATATATAGGTGTCGTGACTTATAAAGTATATATGATAGATGTCATATTGTAAAAAGAGGAATGTACATAATTCTTTCACATCAGTGGCGTAGGAAAAGGGGGGGGGGCCATGGACCCCAACAAAGAGTAAGGGAGGGGGCAGAGTATGTTTCCCCCCCCCCCAATATCGATGGGCTGTAGATTTTTAACCTAACAAATGAATGCTTCATCGCCATTGGCATCAGAAAATTTAATTACATTTACTCATAGTTCCGATGTTCTATTGGTTTAGCCTGTGACTTTTCCTGTATAGTTCTAATATACCCAAGTTACTGGGCAGCTCAGGCTCTGCTTAGTTTGGATATTCAGCTATTGTCTACATAGCATATATATATATACCAAGCGTGGCCCACGCATATCAGAGACCACTTTAGAACCAATGTATATATATATCTCATAATGATATGATAATGGTATGTCATAATTTATTAATATGATTACATAAGATGTATAGATGTGTAGATGTATGAAATCATAAAAATGGAGCATACAATAACTGGTGTTAACCTAATATAGTTATAGGTGCCTCCTCCCCTCTCCCTTCCATGCGGGCCCTGACCCCTGCCTCCACACACACTCTGGCTTGGAGTTGTCCCGCCTACACCCCCCCCCCCCCCCCCAATGGAGGATAGCTTCCTACGCCACTGCACATAGGCTAGCACTGTGATAATTGATACTACGTTGCAGAAAGCCTGGCCCTATCGGGCTCTCTGCGAAGGGTTCCAAATCAGACCAGAGTATTGCTACTCTTCTCACCCTGATTAAACTGCACAAACACACAATTGATACTACTATCGTATTTTGTCTTGGCAAGAACTGTACTTGACACTAGTTTACAATACCAAACAGGGGTCTATATATATTCTCTAAGTTGACTATTGACTATCAACTATCAGATGTTTTTCTACATGCATCTTTTCATTTTAAGGTATAAATACAATACTATTATAGTATTTATTTGGTGAGTGTTTCATCATGTCTTGATGTTACCGTTAATTTGCCCTATTAACAGAATGAACTCCTTTCTCTAGTTCAGCGCTATCTAGGAACAGGAATATATAATTCCTGGTGGAGGGGGGACTCTGACTTCGCCCCCCCTTCCGATCTGCTGCTCTTCCCCCCCCCCCCCCCCCCAGTACTACTACCAGGTACTGTATTTTTAATACAGTACCGGTACTGTATTTGTAAACATTCAAATATCTATTTTTTCCCAAACGATTCTGGGGGAGGGGGGTGGGGGGGGGGGGACGACCCCCTCTAGCAGTAGCAAAACACACAACCTGCATATACCCAGTGTGAAATGCGATATAAATTTCATAATTTTACAGCAGAATTTAATCATTGACATTGTTCACTTATTCTACTACTACAAGCCTGATGTATAATTTCTCTTTATAATTTTCTAAGTTTACTCTTATTGTAGTGACTTGACACTAACCCCCTATACCCCCTTATCTTACTATGTGACGTCATTTATAGACAGCCCCTATTTGCAAGATTAAGTATAAAAATTTACAGGTAAACAACAGCAGCATCAGGGGCTCCTACCAAGAATATAGACATTAACTTTGTTAAGAGAAAATGGTAGGCCTATAAAAAGGTATGCGGTGCCAAAGAGACAACCCTGTGAAATGTATCTTACATGATGTGTGTGAAGCCATTAGGCCTATGTATATCAATAAAGTCTGTGATTGATTTCTGATATGTTATTTTTGAAAATAAAGTGTACTTTCTGGAAAAAAACCCACCATGAGTTATTCCTGTCATAGCATTATGTTCTCACATTAACCTTGAGATATATAAAGTTAATTTATCTCATGATTGACCCTGTATATAACTGTAAGTGTAACCTTCAAACCTATAACGGATTCCTACTACTTGCCTGGCTAAGAGGTATGTTCTCTTTCCTCTTTAGATCAAAACCCTCTGGCACTGGAATGAGCTTACAATTCCTCCTCCTCACTTCTCTTTTTGCATCCCGGAGTTTACCGCATGTTGGCCTTTTATGCCCCGAGCTTCCGCAATAACTACACTTGTTCATTTTGGAAAACCAGTCAAGATCCAAATGATCCAACCAACTGGCGGCAATATGAATTTATGATAAAAAATTTACGATCAGAATTTTTTTTTAAGCTAAGTCTTTCAGCCTCCTTTAAACCATGTTAGGTTTTCAGATCGCCTAAAAGAAACTAATATTATGCAATCTTCTTTCATATGATAATAATTACTATCAATACAAAAATATCATTTAACCAATGAATTACCGGCATTTTCAAGGGTTACGGAAATGATGTAATCAGATATGACTCAGATAATTAGGTCATTATCTTAAGTAAATATACCATTAGGTTTGTATTATGACAGGCACACACATTCACAAGGTTTTTCGTTTAATATACAAATAAGTGTCATAGTTATGAAGAGGTATGTCCTGATGTGCAGTGAGAATAAGTCCCGTCGATTGGAATATAAGTCCCGTCGATTGAAAACGTACAACTTCTCTCTCGGCGGGAAGGCTAAAATATAGGTCACATATGCAAATTAGCTTGACCTTTGACTTGACTTGACTTGAGGTTACCGGAAAGACAAACAGACTTATTTCTGGCATGTGGATGACACAATGACAGGCAGATATTTCTGAGTTTGTTTACACTTTAAATGGGACCCAATAAAGGCAAGTTTGCTTCTTATCATACTTTTAAACCTGACACAAAGCTGCCCAGTGCCACAGTGTAACCGGCAAAAAGAAAAACTTGAAGGCTTTTCACGATTTTCATGCCTTTTTATCAATAACAAGTTTCGGGAGTTGATCGGAAAGATTGGTATCATTGAAAAGCTTTTTTTATTCTCTTTCGAATGACACATCAGTCATCGCTCTACGCTAATTATTTTTTTAAATATGATCGGTAAACTGGTTTCAGGGAGGGGTTTTGACAAGTTTTAGGGTCGCAGATGTCGGTACCGATCTATAGCATAACTGAAATCCTTGAAGGTTGTATACATAAAATTGTTAATGGAGTCCCCAATAGGCCTGCGGCAGTCTGTAATCGGTCTCCAGGTCCCGTCCGATTTCCCAACCGCCCCCACCGAGTGGATACAATGAGGCTTTTCAGACGAAATAATGAATTTGGCTTCACATAATTCTTTCTCAAATAAATTAGAAATATATTCGTGAGCAGGACCTTGGGTAGCAGACAAGTAATTACATCTATCATATGAGGGAATCGACCCATCATCAACAATGAAAAAACCATTCTGAACACCATATAGTACATAGCCACCGAGAAGTGAGTCGTTTTCTTTCTCAAGCTCGAACTTCCAGGCATCAATATTCCATGCAGATCTAAGTCCACCAATATAATGGTCATACACACGGGTGGGACAAATAGGCATACCAATACACGGGATAATGGGGTCATAGCGATTATAGCGATCAAAACCAGACATACAGTCGAATATAATATCCGATTCATTACCAGTAAAGGAATCAGCACAATAATCTTTATGAAAATCATACGGGGTAGCAGGTGCCGCGCGCACAGGCAAAACAATGGAATCGATAGACGCGGTAAGGTTGCAATCGGCAACATAATCATCTGTAACAGGAGAAATATACTCATCACAGGCAACAAAATCAATACAATCGTGCAAAATGCTAGTATCATACCCATCACGGACATCACGTACAACATCATGAGAAGAAACGTCAGTAATTGTAGAAGATTCAATGTCAGGAACACCAAAATCAGGCCCGGTAACGACACCGACGCCATGACACTTTGCGGCCGGGCTGCTACACACATCAGAAAGAACAACAGGGCGCCGGGAAACACATCATTTCTTCGAAGCAGTACAATTGTCTGCCTTATGATCACCTTTACATTTCTTACAGGAGTGCAATTTATCACATCTGGTCTTGGTACAATTCCCATAATTATAAAAAAGGCAATATTCAGAAACACTAGTATTCGCCGACTTGTTATCACTGTTCGCATTGTTACTGTTGGCCCTAGCACCCGACTTCCGCTGGCTTGCCGGAAGTTGTTTGCCAATGGCGTCCAAATAGTTCTTGTGGAGAGAAGAACCATGATTCGAATTGACACTATCGGGGATTACGTGTGGGGAGAAATGGAGAGACGAACCAATGGGATCCGGATCAAAGGTGGATGATTGACCAGCAATAACTCTATCAATAATGAAACGATCGTACTCTACTGCCGAAATATCGTAGAACTTTCTGCTTTGAATCAGCTCGGTGGCAAATTTCATGTGAGCGATATACGAGGTAATATCCCCACCCTTCAATATTAAATGCTCGGCCACACAGGTCCAACCAAAAACCAGATCCACGAAATCAAGTTTGGAATAGTCTCTTTTCTTATCCGTCTTCTGGGCATAAGTTTCCGGCCTAAATGGCTTACCTTGCTCGTCCTTAGAGATCTGGGCTTTACTTATGGCATCGGACAGGACGCCCGACAGTATATCAGCAGAGGCTTGGTCACCAGGGACGCTACCAAAGGCGGGAATCACCACCGGCTTTGGCCCACCCGATCCAGACGGAGGTTTCACTTCTAAGGCAGAGATTCGATCGGTAAGTGCATTTAAAGCGTCTAACACAGCTTGATCAGTAGTTGCTGGCTTGGAATCAGTACTACCATCTCCCCCAGCTACGATCTTTGGCGGTTCAATCTTGACGGTTTTGTCGGTCCGGGCAGTCTTCAAAGCGGTCACCTCATTCTCCCTATCGAGAAGTTGCCCTTTCACGAGCTCCAATTTCTGCTCCAAGTCCTTGATTTTGGCTTTGTCAGCCATAATGGTACAATAACCACCGAAGGGAGCCTTGTGATATGTTTTACAAGAAGAGCAGAGCTTTTCCATATAGTGAAAAGGCCAGTCACACTACTCTATCGACAGGAAAAAATCCCATGACTTCTCTCTTGGGAAGCGAAGAGTAGAGTGATATGTGTGTGTGCTGCCTTGTACAACCAGCGCAGTTGAAACGGGAGCCACTAGGTGGAGACACTCTCCTTACATTTATACCAGTAATGCCTGTTCCATTACACGACAATTATTATAGTAATATATAATATGTTCATAGATAACTTTGGGTGCAGTTATAAAACGGCTTTATTTAGATAGGTCCAACAATTGTTGCCAGATCCGCGTGGCCATTTCTGGTAAATTTGGGCAAATTCTGGATCTCTATAGGAATTTTGGGCTGTAACACATTATAATGTATGTGGTATGATCTAAAAGCATACAGCATGGTAATTAATATTCTAGTGTATATTTCCATGGTAAACTGAAATGGAATAGAATGGTAACCATGGAAACAAGGTAAAATTTTAGGATTTATTTTGGTGAGTTTTCCTGTTTGTATTAGTTAAGGAATTCTGACCCATTTTTCTCTACAAAACCACTACATTTCAAGCACTTTGATACCTTAATGTCCCTCAATAAAAAAATATTTCTTATTCAAAAAACTGTTTCCATGAAAACACATTTTAATAAATTTCATCATTTTTTGTCTGAAATGAATCATAAATTGACATGAAGATTTTCCGCCGCACGATTCACCCTGGTATGATTATACTCTCAATTTTCGCTAAACATTATTTAATAGTATGAATCATTTTCTTTCCTGTATCCAACAAGGGTAACCATGACAACAGTATATACTATTGATTGAGGATTCTGGAAAAAATATTGATTTTTAAAGATTCATCTAATTATATAGTCGTGTATGGTATCAGATGAAAGCTCAAAAGGGAACTCAGAAATATAATTTGTTTTGAAATTGGCCCTGAACTGTTACCATGGCAACCAAAAATCCAAAATAGCTTATATTTTCACTAATTTCAGTAGTTACGGGTTTCCATTTGGTTGCTATAGTAATAACCTTATGAAATCGTGTAAGACTTACATAATTTAACTGTTGAATCATCAAGACTAATCTTGGTTTAGACCTATTTAGATGATATCTCATATTAATCTTGCCATGTGTTGCCATGGTAACTTACATCACTCTTACAAGTTTGGAAGCTCCATCTAAAATGCTTTTAGATGATATTATGGATTTAATGTCCAAAAAAGTGTCAAATTGATCCTACAAAGTGTCAAATTGTTGTTCCTACACCTCGTTTATACTGGATTTAACAAAATATAACTTTATTCCAGATGAATCCATAGACGTATAGTTCGGTCCTTATACTTCCTACTTCCCACTATTATATCATTTCCCAGTTATGTCTAAATTAACATCCTTATAGACATATCAACTACAAAATTCACAATTATAACTATAACTATCGACGATGAAACATCTTTCCACACAACTGCATTGTGGACTCATTCAGGGATAGTATTCAGGGACCGGACCCAGCCTTACGCTGCCGGGCCAAGGCAAATAAGAAGTTTTTTCCACTTCTGTGTTAACCCCCTCCCCCCCCCCCCCCACTGCAAGATAAATCGATATAAATGACCCAACTCTGATCCCCTTACAGGGTAAGAATTTAGAGCACCATTTACCCTATGAGATTTTTTTATTCGGGGATCCTGTTCTACTCAGGAAAGTCGAGGAGCGCTGATTTTTACGCAAAATATGGTTGATGTGGATGGGAACAAGTTAATAGAGAGATTTAGCAACCACAACGCACCAACACAACACTAACACATCCACTAACTGCTTGTACATTACTACTGCTGTGGGAATATCTCGAGAGGCGCTAGGCTGAGGGCATCTGAATTGCAGGGCTCTCGTGATATCCCCACAGCAGTTAGTGGATGCGTTAGTGTTGTGTTGGTGCGTTGTGGTTGCTAAATCTCCCTATTATCAACAGGGAAAATTTAACAGGAGAATTGATATTCCGATGATATCGAATGATGCATTTCCGTGTAGAAGGATAGATCTAGTTATATATCAACATAAATGTATACATATGCCTGATGACATTCAAGTGAATAGCTGCCTATAGTAACTTAAGCCCAACTCCTTTACCAAATTACCACAGATTCGTAATAGTATTGCAAAACTGAACAATCCGATCACATAATTTGCATTTTGTGCAGCTTAGGTTAAAAGCAGTTGGTATTAATTAACTTTTCTAGAGTACCTTCGTCCAAGTTATTTTTTTGACCATGTGAATGGTCTGAAACGGATTAATATAACACCATACAGTTCCATGTAATTGGTTCGTGTCAGGGGTTTACTAAAATAAATTATAAAATACATTATATAAAACCTAATTCCCTCATGGGGATATGAATGTGTTACATTATGTTACGCAATAATGACGTAACAATGGGTAACCACTTTATGACCAATCATTATCAAAAGAGAGATGATCCGCTTGCAAAATTAAATCGACCTTCGAGATCTATTCTCTTTTATGGATTCATCAACACAGTTTCACTTGGTGTCCTTGAATACCGCCCTTCAGGGAAACACAGGAAAACTAATTTTTTAGAGTGGATAGGACGAGTAATGACTCCAAAACAGATCACATACTGTCACTTCCTTTTAAAAGTCGTCTGCTTGAATCTCAGCTTTAGAGGACGTCTTGAGGAAATTGTTCGTCTGGTCTCTTGGAGATTATCATCAATTTTTGGAGCTCCGGTTAGGCATCGAGTTTGATTATCCTTAAAGCTGCTTTCCCGCTAAATCGACCAAAAGTTATTTTTCTCAATTATGTCGTTAGCGCTGTAGAATGGAATAGTGCAATTTGATGGCCTCTTTAATACTGTTTATTACAGTTTATAGGCCTACATATTGATCTCGCTAGTGCTATTCTAACATTTCTATTTTTATCGAGGATTCATTCCTTAAGTTTAAGATGATAACATAGAGACGTTTTGAATATATTCTGTTATATGACAAAATGGATAATTTGGAAGATGATTCGGTATTACACCAAGAAAACCAGATCCAAATCCTTTCATATTCAATCTTGTTGACTTTCGTAAGGGGATGTATTGATCGCTTTATAGAATAAAATGTTATTTTGTACTATCAGTTGAGCTAGGGACTCCAATAGCATCAACTTCTCTTGATTTACGTGTTGAGACTAACGACTCCACCATTGACTCCAGTTTATACCTTCCCTCCATAACCTTGTCCTCCTTAGAAACTCCAGGAGAAATAACAGGAATTACTCTAGAACACTTCAGTCCAGTTGGAGAATTATGCGTAACCTTGCACTTTGTACAATATCTCTTCTTATTACCCATATCACGAAATTTATTTCACAACGATATATAGGGAGGTGTCCGCACAGTGCGACCGTTGAGACCAAAGTGTGTCTGGAACGTAGTGGTCACCAAGAAGGTGGGCGCGGCATATGCGTGCATGTGTGACGTCACAATAGCCCCTGAGAACTCCCGATGACGGATATAATTATCGAGGGATCGATTGGTTATGTTTATTGTTGATGGATGGTTCGGTAGGGCAGTGTAAAAGAGGTCCGGATATGAATATATATATTTTTTTATTCAATATTTAACAAGTTACAGAAAGTAAAGACGAAACCCTAGTATTCATCGCATACAGCCGACGACCGGAAGAGCCGGAAGCGCCCGGAGTTCGATTATCCAGGGCGACGTTGTCACCTTCGTATAAAAGTGGGAGCCTCGTCGATGGAACATCATTCATCCGCGAGCCGCCGAGCAGTGCACATCGTCAGCAGATTTTGAATTCGGGCTTAATTTAAGCAGAATAACTGAACGATGTTGCGATTTTGCAACAGGTGTGAGATAAGACATAAGAAGCCTACTGGTAAAAAGTGTGTAAAGAGGAAACCTGTGAAATCGGTTGTCATTAACGCAGAAATGGCTCAGAGCGGAGAGAAAATTCCTGAATCGACTATCGACAGTCAGATTGACATGTCAGGTCGTATGAGTGCGCTCGAAGGTATGGTGAGGGGCATAGCAGAATCAATCGCTACGAAAGCCACCAAGGAAGAATCCAGCGACCAAATCGGGTGGGAGAAGAACAGATCGAGCAGATATGACGTTACTTCCCCCAGTGATTCGTCGAGTGAATCTCGATCAAGTTCGAGCTCATCGTCGAGGTCTTCCGTCCGCACAACGAGAAATCGTAGGAAGAGGAAGGACAAGAAAAATGACAAATTCAGTCATGAACACCATATGGAGAAGGGTGAAGTAGTTGAATCTTTTGACTCGTTGATCTTGATAACGTTAAAAACTTTGCAAATGTTTTACGCTCAGGGTAAAGATATTTCCGGGTTAATCAGCCATGCTATATTGATGTGCGACAAGGAGGTTTCTCATACGTATACCGCAAAGGCGTCTATTTCTTATGATAAAGCAGTGAGAGTTAGAGCAAAGAAATCGGGCCTATCCGCATTCGGCAAAATTAATCAGGAAGAAATGTTCAAGTGTTATAGCTATGAAAATACCAGACGGGCCCAACCCACTAAGGCTAATCCTAAGACCCGCTCCGCCACAGCGAAGGAAGGTTTTTGCTATCGATTCAATTCAGAAACGGGCTGTAACACGAAAAGCTGTATTTATTCCCATAAATGTTCACGCTGCCATACGGGGGAACACTCTGCAAAAGTTTGTACGAACCAGAAAGCAGCCAGTAAATAGGATCCGGGAAATCACGAGTTAATAATTCCATTTGTTGATCGAACGTTTACCAAGGACACCATTTTGGTTAGCAACTCTCGCCAACCGCGAGATTTCTCACGTAAGGTCAGTGGGGGTCAGGGTCAAGGCTGCAACAAAGATGGCCGCGCCCAGGTACTAGACAACAAACAAGGTAATCGGGTTAACGAACTCGTGATTATTGAAGAATACAACCCGGAAAATAAGGAAAATGTCGCTAAAATCGTAAATAATATTGAAATAGAACATGTTAGTCCCGATCAACCAATTTTTGAAGCACCGTGTACACCGGGAGGAAGGATAATTCCTGTGTATCGTAAATGTGTTGATGGTTCCTGTAGTTGTATTCATACGATCGACAATGTTAATACCCAACTTAAACCATGTCGTTTTGCCGCTTATATGTTTTCATCCAGCCCAGAAGTTTCTACAGAGTGGTGGACAGTATTTACAGGCATCGTCGATGGTTTTAAAATTGTAGACGAGGATGTCCCAGGCTACGAATGCAAAAATTATTCCTCTATTCTGGACGACGAGGCCAAACACAAAATGGATGGAATCGTATCTGCAGAATTAAATGAAGGCATGGTATCTTTAGCTTCTTCCAAACCTACATGTGTCCACGCAATGGGGGCGGTGTTCAAGCCGAATGGAGATATTCGCCCCATAACCGACTGTTCTCGCCCAGACATGAGGTCGGTAAACAATTTCTGTAGTTCATTATGCCATGATTTTGCATACAAAAATATCCAAGATGTCACAGATATTTTAGAACAATACGATTTTATGACTGTAGTCGACATAAAATCAGCCTATCGTTCGGTCCCCATCTCACCTCAACACAGGAGATTTATGGGCTTTAGCTGGAAGTTACTTGAAAATGAACAATATTATGTGGATAATAGATTGTGTTTTGGCTCACGTTTGTGTCCCTACTATTTCAATCTTATATCTGATTTCGTCACCCACATTCTCAACGACAATTTTAAACTCAGGGTGATAAATTACCTCGATGACTATATTGCCCTATCTCATTCAAAAGAAGCATCAGTCGAGGCACAGGCCACCATTGTGAAATTATTACGATTTTTGGGCTTTTATATATCGTGGGGGAAGGTGACCCCCCCCCAGCCAAGTATGTACTTACTTGGGTATTGAGATAGACTCTGCAGAGATGGTCCTTCGCCTCCCAATCAACAAGTTAAAGAAGCTCAAGGAAATTTTGTCTTCTCATGTTAATGCAAAATACATTACGAAGAAAGCTTTAGAGAGTGTTAATGGTTTAATATCTCACTGCTCACAAGTGGTCCGAGGAGGTAGAACTTTCAGCAGGAGATGCTATGATTTGTATAAGGAGATGATACAAAAGAAGGTGAATCGCCTACCTATGTCCGAGATTATGCTTCAGGATCTCCAATGGTGGCTTAATTTCTCCAAGGTTTTTAATGGGGTCGCATATATTCAACACCCCATGTATGACCACCCTATGGTGTCGGACGCATCAGGGAAAGGCTACGGTATTTATCTTCAGAATGATTGGATATGTGGTGCCTGGCACGAAGACTTGAAAAATGATTTAAATTCATCGTGTGAACATGTAGGTTTGTCCCCATCGGAAGCTAGTGTCGACTATTCTAACATTAACGTACTGGAACTCTGGCCATTATTATTAGGCCTCCAACGTTGGGCAAAAAAGCTTCGAGGAAAAACAATTTTAACCTTTGTCGATAATACCCAGGTTATGTACATGCTGAGGAATGGGTCCAGTTGTAATAAGACATGCATGCAATGGCTGCGAGAGATTTTCTGGATCTGTTTCATCTATGATATTGCCATACTTCCGAAATACATCTCTACAAAAAACAATTTTGTGGCTGATACCCTTTCAAGAATGACTTATGTAACCACTCGTGCAAAATTATCTGAGATGCTTGCCGGTACATACCTATGTTGTTTTAATCTGTTAAATAATTATTCCATTAACAGATCTGAAATCGCTGGACCAGGAGACGGAGAACCTGATGCTAAAATCGCTGGCACCCTCCACTAGGAAGCTCCGGGCTGGGCAGTGGAATTGCTACATAAGGTTCTGTAATCAATTTAATATTCCCCCGATTCCTTGCGATATTACCACAATGTGTAGGTATATCGCTTTCTTGGGCAGATACATGAAGAGCTCGTCGGTGTCATCTTATTTACAAGCCGTTTGCTTCTACCATTGGCTATACGGAATCTCAGCACCTTCAACGAGCGACAATCGTGTTAAATTAACTCTTAAAGGATTATCCAAATCTTCGGGTGATTCTTCGTGTGGGAAAGACCCTCTACTTCCACACCATCTCAAGGAAATTGCAAAAATTATTAACTTTGATGATATACAAGATTTATCAGTGTTTGTAGCAATATTATTCATGTTTAGGACATTATTGAGAGTTTCTCACGTCACTAAATCCCCACATACTATGCTGTGGTCAGACATTCAATTCCATGGTTGGGGCATGGTAGTTCGTGTACGTTCCTCCAAGACTACCTCTTCTAAGGACAAACCAAGTTATATACCCGTTAATAAGCTAACAGACAGTAATATCTGCCCTGTGTATTGGCTTTTGCAATTGTTTAAACGTTTCACGTTCTCGTTCAATGATCCAATCTTCCCCATGAAAGACAGTGCATTTTTAACTTACGGTTGCTTCTCCATGACTTTGAGAAAATTCCTATTTAAAGCTAATATTGTGGGGAATTATTCTTCTCATTCGCTGCGACGAGGATCAGCGACTCATATGGCCTAGTCCGGCTGTTCAGTGTCAGAAATCAAAGGCAGAGGCCTATGGAAATCAAACTGTGTGTTTAAATACATAACCCCCCCGATGGAAATCAAGAGACAGATGGATGAGAAGCTCACAAAACATTTATAACATGTGATCAACTTGCTCAGTTGCTCAGGGCTTGCCCACCTTTTCTGCTTTTATATTTCTCTCTATCTAGGTCTGGCGGTTTGGAGGATTAAACTATAATATTCCTGCCAGCCCGTCGTTATCGTTATTGCTTGGAGGGGTCGGGATGTGTAAAGACGAAACCCTAGTATTCATCGCATACAGCCGACGACCGGAAGAGCCGGAAGCGCCCGGAGTTCGAGTATCCAGGGCGACGTTGTCACCTTCGTATAAAAGTGGGAGCCTCGTCGATGGAACATCATTCATCCGCGAGCCGCCGAGCAGTGCACATCATCAGCAGATTTTGAATTTTGAGAAAATGTATATTTATTATGGAGGATTAAACTATAATATTCCTGCCAGCCCGTCGTTATCGTTATTGCTTGGAGGGGTCGGGATGTCACGCAATATTCTTCATGAATGTTTTCATGCGTTGCGTATTAGGATAATATAATATGATAATACATAAAGCCGGGCCCACACATTCAAGAAATCAGAGCCGAATTGGCCTTCAGACAATTCGTATGAATTCAAAATCATTCTTAAGAAACATACTTGCGTTCGGTAATGTGTGGGCTTTCTTAGGAAGAAACCTCCAATTCATATGACAAATCATGGATTCTTACGACAATGCATAGGTAAAATTTTGGACTTTTCGTGACTCCCCAATTCGTACGAATAGCGAGTTCTTGAATGTGTGGGCCTGGCCTAACAGTAATCTCACCGCGTTTACACGATGTACTATTCAAGAAGCAAAACTAAAATATTGGTGTGCTTACATGCACAATCTAGGGAAAAATGAAAAAATGAAAAAAAGATATAGTCCGGCAGTGGGAGAGCCTAACCCAGAAATCTCGGATAAAGTTTTTTTCTCTCTTGATTTATCATCTATGGGGTCCTTATATCACATTCCTGTGTGATGTGAAGTTCCTGACCTTGAGCAATTTGAGATATTCAAGATGGCTGCCACCGAACATATCAAATCTGTAAACTGGCATATCTCTGCTTCTAATATAGGAATATGTTCTAGGTATCTAAATGCATGTTTCATTAGCCTACAAATCATTAAAAAAATCATTCACCCAACAATTTCCAATGAAAATTGCATTATGGGGTAAAATAATTTAATTTGGCGGCAACCGATCCAGCAAATCTGTAAACAGGCTTATCTCTGCTTCTAATGGGGCTAGGACTACATTCTAGGTGTCTAAATGTATGTTTTGTTAGCCCACAAATGAAATACAGTCATTAAATAAATCATTGGCACAACAGTTTCCAATGAAAATTGCATCATAGTGTAAAAAAATTCAATTTGACCCATACTGACCCAGCAAATCTAGGCATATCTCTGCTTCTAATGGGGCTAGTTATACATTCTAGATGTCTAAATTTATGTCTTGTTAGCCTATGTAAATTGCTTTTTTTGTGTCTTTTCATTCCTCATTAATTCTAGTGTAACATCCATGGGCCTCACAGACATGCATAGTTGAAAATAAGTGAGTTTGAGCACAGAAAAATAGTAGTCTACAGTACAGCAGCCTATACAATAACCCTACCTTCAGAGTGACAGAAGTCTGCCTTGCTAGTCTGACGTCATTCATGCATAGAACTCTGGGAATATGGTAGTTGCCTGCATTCCGGATAATAGCAAGTTTACGTACTTGAAATGACCCTCCAGTGGTTTATAAAGCTATGAATTACATATTATAACAACCTACTGAACCTAATATTATAGTTTTTTCAACGTCTGACAACTCTTCATATGCAGTCCAGTGTTCCCCTTTAAAGTGGCTATATGTCATTTGCAGATTTCCACAACTTGCATAGTTAAGGTCATTTGGGTGGATTATCACAGCTATATATTATTAGGTTACTTTCTTTTGCACACGTATTTCTATTCAGGAGAAAACATTCAAAACGATCTCAGTCAAGGGAGTGGTTTTCATCATGTCCTGAAATGCATTGATATATTGACAGTGGCAGTTGGAACATCGAATAGGAAATACATAATGTGGTTTATAGAACGTAATTAGAACTTGATATTTGTAAATATAGTTTGAGTGGAGTCAAATCGCTGGTCAATTCAAATCTGACAGAAGAAGCTGTGCTGCCAACAGACCATGTTGGAGGACTAAGTGCTAGGAGAGAGTCAGGAGGCACATATTCAGATATACCCCAGTCCCCTCCGTATGTTATCAGCAGTTTATAGATGCACAATTAGATTATGGAGCTCTAATCTCCCATGGCAAGATCCCATGCTGATCCCATGCAGCATTCCTCCATTGAATAAAATGATGTCCTCCCCTCTGTTAATTATCACCTCTATCTGCTGTTTCTTCGTGGCAAAACAATCTTGTTATTGAATAAGATGGATTAATACCAGCTCTATCTGGCTTCCGAAGTTCCACTTCCACATGCATTAACTTGTTATTGCTAGAAGGAGCACTTGTTCTTGTTATGGTTCTTGTTAACTGACTTTGACTGGAATGATTGGTAATTGGCTGGGTAGGCTTATTTTCCCATGCACGTGACTCTGAAGAAAATGGGATTTATTATGCTATTGGTGGAATCGGACAAAATACGTATTTTGAACAGGAGGATTTAACATCTGCCGGTTTTATCCATGGCTGCGCCTGAGGAAATAGAACTAAGAAGGGGAGAACTTCTGTTTACTCCGCGTTCAACTGGCAGGGTTTTTCTTGTTGCCGCAAGACTCCATGCACAGTTCTGTGACGGTTTGTTAACAGCAGCAGAAGTTGTACTTCTTCGAGGTAGTATTAATGCGAGCAAGAAATCGGAGTAAGAGCAAAAACATGATTGGTAAATGGGAAACACACCTATTTTTTTTGCCTTATATATAAGGACTTAACGAAATGATATATAATATATAAATCTTCCCTTTGGTTAAAATAATCAAAGTTCCTGCACTTTGATCTAAATAAATTGAAAGGCATGGCTTGGAGCATCCGGAAAATGGGACCATATACTATTAATATTACCTCCAGAATAAAGAGGAAGATGGAACATCCAATTAATGATAACAGCATAGTCCAAATAAAGAGCTTAAAGGGCCTAGTCCACTAAGCTGATTCTCATGCGATTCTCACAGAATATAGTGCAAAAAGTCTTCTGCGACGCAAAATCGCACGAGAATCGGCTAGGTGGACTAGGCCCTTAATATTAAATATTTTTTCTCATACTTTAAAGTGTGCTGTGAAATCTAAAACGTGACCAATGGAGAGTCATTACTGATGATGGCCCTGTTCAAGTTCCAAAGGTATGACAGAGAAGGATGTATGCAATCATCCGATGACTGTATGCCTAATTAAGAGCCTTTTAGAAGGACCGCTGTAATCATAGACGGTCTGCATGAGCAATATGGCTCGATTTGAGATTACCATCAGTGCCAAGGATTGTACATGTATTCTAAACTAAAGCTGACTAAAACTAAAGCACTGCGAAGCCTTTGGTTATGGTGTTAAAGCTTAAGGGGGTTGTGCAGTTGTTCACGTCTGTTTATAGACCGTATTCTGACTTCCACTCGGGTGTATATATACGTTATATCCGACTCACATAATAAAGACAAGACACGTCAATTGGCAATCAAGTGAGCTAATGTCCGCCCTTTATTGAAGACACAATTTAAATTAAAAAAAAACAACTCAACTCTGACACTGGCCGTACCAGCTTGTGTGTAGTGGTAACCAGGCAACGCTGTGCCGGTCCAAGTAGTGTTCAATCCGGTAGGTGGAGCCTTAGTCACATATACCAATATACCAACATATATCAACCATATCCGACTCACGTAATAAAGACAAGACACATCAATTGGCAATCGAGTGAGCTAATGTCCGCCAAGGTCCATGGAATAATTATAAGTAAAGATATGTAAGTGAAGATTGAAAATTAGACTAGGGTGTTGGATAAATGCTTAGCGACTGATTGTTCGAGACCCATTCTCCTGTCCGAAGACAGAGACAGGTAGTCCAAAACAGCCAAGGACTGCCAATCACCAATCAGTTTAATGTCAGGTAGGTTGGAGCCAATTTTGTGAAGAAACGTAGCGCCCGATCGGCGGAGGGAATGGAGCCCAACCTCAGTAGGAGGCAGGCCTATCTTGCCGACCAGCAGTTTCAGGTAGGAGAGAACTTCATGATAAAGAATCGGTCTGGGAGGTCTGGACGAAGTTAGGAATAAAGGTGAGTCTGTAGTAGAAGGAAATTGGTCGAAATTCCTTTGCAACCAAAACACAGCACAGAGGGGAGAACCAGGCACAGAGACAACTGGAACAACCCCTAGCGAATCACCGAATTGCCTTGTTTTGGACGAACCAACATTAAGGCTGAGGCCCCAACTGCAGAACTCCACATCACCCCTCCTAAGCACATGGGTAGAGGAGCTGCCAGAAGTAGGGACGATAACGCAGGACGATAACGCCCCACATAGCACATTGGTGAGGACAGGTGACATCAACATGCAAGAACATCTGAAGAAGTTGATCCTTTGTTAATGCCATAGATTGCTTCGGGGGAGCGCCAATTCTGTGCTTAATGCCCAGGAGCAACATCTTGATGTAGAAAGATGCCCTGAAGTCTTGAGGGGCTCCAACACATTTATGTAGAGAGACGATGGCAGAGAGGTAGTTATCCACTGTCGAGTACTTTGATGATTTAGCTAGGTATGACAGGAATCTAGCGACGGTAGAAGTGAAAGCCGGCACAGGGCACAAGCCGTTCAACTTGCAGAAGGAGATGAACCTTGACCATTGAGAGGTTCTGACGGCTGACGTGTTAGGGGCCCAGGCCTGGCTCACATTAGTAGCGACTTCTCTATCCAGAGCCAGTAGAGATGACTCTGGAACAGCACAAAGAAAGGTCGCTTAAATTCACATCACTAAAACAATGTAGACGAGACAGAATATCAGGGGTCACGTTTAACACTCCTCTAATGTGTGAAGAAACTAGGTGGAAATTGTGACAAGCCGAGGCCCAGAAGATGTCCCTGAGTAATGACATGCAGAATTTATTGACACTGCGCCCAGTACGAATCATGGCCACGACTTGAGTGTTGTCCGACTGACAGGTTACTTTGGAACCTCGCCACTCGGGGCCCATCCGGAAGCAGGCTAACCAGATGGGGATCAATTCCAGGTAGTTGATGTTCGAAGTAGGAGGGCTGACATTGATCCAATGTTGATGAGATCGATCAGTGACCAGTAACTGAGGAGGCGGCTGAAGATTAACAAAACTGCCAGCCACCCAATCACCAGCCCACGTGAAACCAAAGCCACGAGAAGAGGCATCTGAGTTGAGTGAAGCATTGTCACGAAAATGGTAAGTGATCATGTTCGCTTTACCATTGAATATCTTGGCATATTTCACCCACCACTGGAGGTCAAGATGAAAATCAGCTGTGAGACGAACACGTTGGGTATGACGGTCTAGTCCTTTGAGCAAGTTGATGACTCTCCTGGAGAAAGTTCTGCCGCCCCTCACTAACTTTGAAGCATGAGCAAGGAGGCCACACAAGACCTGTAGTTGGTGAGGAGAGGCTCTAGACTTGCCAGTGAAGTACTGTAGTTCATGTAGTAATTTTGACAACATAGCTGGTGGCAACGATAAGGTCATGTCGAGTGTATTAAAATCAACACCGAGAAATCTGCACGAAGTGGATGGAGTGGTACACTTCTCCCAGGCTACTATAAAGCCTAGTTGACCTAACAATTGAATCAACGATGATTGTGTACATTGGCAGTCAATACATGAAGGACCCCAACAAAAAAAAATGTCATGGAAGTCGCCCCGAACTGCCACCGTAAACCTTGAAATTTCCAATTGCTGGCATGAACTGAAATCGACCTATAGGCTGACTTCATATCGACACAAGCCATGAAGAACCCTGGTCTTAAAACCAGAGATGCTGCATCCACCGTTGCATAGCGGAAAGGCTGAGCAGTTACACACATGTAGTTGTTAATAGATCAACCCTGTGGCATGCTACAATCGGTAATGGGACGAAATGTCCCGTTAGGCTTGGGCACTGCCCCGATTGAATGAATGCAATGAGGAAGATTGGTAGCGGAGATCATCTTGCCATCTTGAATTTCCGATCGTAGAAGTTTGGTAATGTAGTCATTAGCTGGGCCCTTGGATGTAGCAGAGGCATAGTTCCTGCATTGATATCTAGGTACAGAGGCACCTGGGTCAACAATATAGAAACCTTCAGAAATACCGAACCATAGATAATGCTGGAGGTGAAGATCGGGTTCAAAAGACAGTTCATGGTACCAACCAGATAAGTTCATTTGTGAAGTAACACCACCAATGAAATGACGATCTCGCACACGTTGAGACATCGGCATGTAAACATAAGGCACCAGCTGATCCACAGAAACATTAGAATCGGGATAGTCACTGATGCGATGTTCTGTAGAAATTAGCGGAGGGTTGGTAATCAAAGTAGAAGTCTGTTCGAATGTAGAAACAGGCTTAGTAGATGGTATAATCGTTGAGGGGGGATCAGAAGAGTTGTCGGAGGACGAGGAATAGGGTCGTTGGCCGCCATTGCAATCTAAACCGGAAGTGGCCACATTCAGGTCTAACCGGTGTTTTTTGAGTCTGTGTCAGATTTATTGCGGCAAGCAGCAACCTTGTGGCCCCTGATCTGACATTTACCACATACATGTAATCTAGTGCAGTTGCCGGCACAGAAACCATGATTATACTTAAAACAAACATCCTCCGGCCAGTCGTCAGGTATCACAAAACCGGAGCGGCCATCAGCAGACCTCCTGCCGGATGGCTTACCTCGGGTGACAGATGCTTTAGGTTTGACTTTGTTTGCCGAAGAAAAATGTGTAGCGACAGAAATGGGGCTTCTGGGAATGAATCCAGCATCAGAATTGCGTAGATAACAGTCTACAACCTCCCTGTCATATCCAGAGAAGGCCGTTATGGAGAAACTCTTAGAGGTGGCGAAATATAGCATCTGTTGAAAATGAGCGAGGTAAGAAAAATGGTCGCCCGCATTGTTGATCAAATGCTCTAGAACTAAACTCATCCCGTATAAGTACTCCGAAACAGACATTTTCGAAGCATCCACAGACTTCATAGGCTTGTCGTTAAGAAGGCACATAACATGGTACTCTGGGCGGAGTTGCATACCTTGTTGTCGAGTGGGTCTATGCGGAGGGAGAGTTGACTCATGGCCGACGCCATGAAGGCCATAGCGTTGGCAGCTGTAGGTTCACCGGAGGGAAGCGGGCCGGAGTCCGGCGGATTGGAACCTTGTGCCCCGGGGCCCTGGTACTGGCCTGGGGGAGTGTGTGACACCACTGGAATTACCGGTTTGGAGCCAGATTTAGTTTTGTACTTTGCAAACTTAGAAGTGAGTTCCTGGATAGAAGCATTACTTGTTACTTGTGACGTGATGATAGCAGTCAATTGTTATTGTTGAAGAGCAGCCATATCCACTAGCTTGTCAATGGTAGGATTCCCAGTGGATTTGAGTGCAGACTCAGCACTGGCAGTAGAGGACGATGTCGGTGGCAAATCTTCCGGCGCAGAAGGAGCCTCCAGATATAACTTCCACTGATCTTCCCCAGAACCGGCCTCTTTGGCCTTCTCCATGGCTCTCTTCTTAAACCGGCATGAGGTTTCACCCGGATGAGTGTGGTCCTGGCCACAAGCGCCACACAGAGCCATTTTAAAGGAGAATTTAAAACACAAAACCAGAGCACCAAAAAAACTCAACTCAATCTGACACTGGCCGTACCAGCTTGTGTGTAGTGGTAACCAGGCAACGCTGTGCTGGTCCAAGTAGTGTTCAATCCGGTAGGTGGAGCCTTAAGGGCCGCCCACACCTGAGCGCCCGCCGATTTAACTTCTCCTGATCCGATTTAACTTCTCCCGATCCGATTTAACTGCTCCCGATCAAGAATTCTAAGGAATAAACTTTTAAAACTGTCCATTTGTCGAGACCCACACCAGGGACGTTGACCCACACCTACCCAAGTTCTCCCCGATTTGTGTCCCGATGTCTCCGATTTGTGTCCCGATTTAGGTATTAAAAGAGTATATCTTATTTATTTAGGAATTAAAAAATATTTTTTAACTTTTTTTTTCCAAATGGTCATAACTTTTTTTGCCCAAAGGTTACATCGTTGCGCCTGGCAGATCTGAAATCAGGAGATTCAGGAGATATAGAATCACTCAAAAAACGTCGTTTGGACGCCAAACCAAAATTCACCCTCCCGATTTTCCATTTTTTGGATAATCGGGAGAGCCCTCCCAACGGCTCTGGAAGGCCCCCCGATGCATCGGGACAGTTCCAGATGCATCGGGCAGAGACCCACACTAGGAAGGGATTATAAAAATTCAAAGCCAAAATCGAGACAAATCTATAATCGGGCAAAAATAGGAATTAACTAGTCCCGATTGATGAAAATTACTTCAATCGGCGGTGATTTTGCAATCGGGAGTATAAAATTCGTCCCGATTGAACTCCCGATTGATCGGGATGGAAAGTTAAATCCTAAAATGGATCGGGAGCAGTTAAATCGGATCGGGACAAGTTAAATCGGCGCAAATTTGCTCAGGTGTGTGGGGGGTTTTAGTCACATATACCAATATACCAACATATATCAAGCATATATATGAGTCAGATGGCCAGAAGGTTGCATGGATAAGGTATCCCGTTGAATGAATACTCATTCGATAATACACTTGCAAAACAAGAACTATATAATATAACTTAGTCAGGTTGAATAATAATTAAGTAATAATAACTGAAGAAGGTTGGCATTCGATGGTGACCTTCGCCACCCTTTATTAAAGAAAAAATTTCCGAGCAATATTTCCAGTCCGACGTACATGGTGGCGGCAGCTAGTTTGAAAGTTCGCGGGTCTAAAATCCACGTGACAACCGTGTCATGTGATCTGTCCAGTTATACCCGTATACCCACACATATACGTCATCATAACTTAGTCAGGTTGAATAATAATTAAGTAATAATAACTGAAGAAGGTTGGCATTCGATGGTGACCTTCGCCACCCAGACCCAAAGCGAAGCGAGTTAATAAGTTTTTTTTTTTTTTTTTAACACAAGACCAACGGGTCAACACAGTCCTAAAGGACAACTAAACAATCGTGGACAAGGCAGTAGAAGAAGCACGAGATATATCTTCCTTCTTATCTTGTGGTGTAGCCAGATACATCAAAACTGACAGACTCGCCCAGTCTCCCATACACTGAATGTCAGACAAGGGCACACCCAATGAATGAAGATGTTGGGCGCCTCCTCTACGTAAGGAGTGCATACCATATAACCTTGGATCCAACCCGATCAGCCCAGACAATTTTTTCAAATAGTCTAACACATGGGCATATAGCATGGGCGAACCATTGCACTTGAAAATCGGATCATCAACACTGGCCGGGTGATTCTTCAAATGGGATAGTAACATCGTGTGAGCACAAATCCTAAGATTAGATTTCAAGGGAAAAACAGGCACATCCAGGTACCTATCTTTATATTTCAGAGTTTTAGTAGAACACACTCGTAGAATAACATGATCTTGTTTGATGAGCACATTAGCACGGCGGAGTACATGGCAGCTGGGAGTAGATAACTCGGCAATAGACTCAGGAAGCAGGTTAGATTTTCTGAGCAAGGAAGAGAAGCTTAGCAGAATGGCCGCCCAGCAAGTAGACTGCCAGGGATCAGAGAATTTAACAAACTCTGACATTTTCAAGAGCTGTGTGGCTGACAGGGGGCTCTTCTGAACAACTGCAGTACCAAGTGATTTCTTGAGACCCTCCAGTACCATCTTCACCAGGAATGACTGGCGAAAGGAAGACTCGAACCCGTAGAATTTGTGTAGAAGTATCACAGCTGACAGGTAGTTATTTATCGTGGAGAAAACCGATGACTGAGCCTTGAACACCAGGAAACGAGCTACTGTGTTGTCTGAGGCTGGTAGAGGCAACAGGCCATACTCTTTACAGAAGCTGAAGAAAATGGACCATTGTGACGACCTGGTTGAAACTGTATTCTTTGACCAGGCAGCTGATATTACCGAAGAAACCTTCTTATCCAGGGCCGACAGGTCTGCAACACAATGAAGTACAGATACATTTATCAAAAATGACTGTAGAGCCACTGATTCGAGACAAATAATCAGGTAAAATGTTATCTTTCCCTGGTACATGCCTGGCGGTAATATAAAAGTTAAATGTAGCACTTAGCCAGAATAGATAGCGAAGTAGCTCCATACAATGGGGGTTAGAACTAACACCCTTGTTGATAAGACCGACCGTCTGAGTGTTGTCGGACAGAACCACCACATGCTGGTTTCTCCATGATTCTTTGAAGCGATCGGCCGCCACAACAACAGGGATCGTTTCTAGCACGTTTATATTTGAGGCGTGTTTTGGGTCCACATCTACATTAATCCAATGATCATGGCTGTAACAACACAAACCAAAATCCGCAGGAACACTATCATTGTTGTAGAACCCAGCAACCCAGTCGTTGTTAGCAACCACTCCGTAACCTCCTAACGAAGCATCAGTAGAAATGGTGAACAAAGGCGAGGATTGCTTGGTAATGATACACGAGGTGCCATTAAATTGATGAACAAAAGATGACCACCAATCCAAGTCTAACTTAAATTCGGGGGACAGGTGCACTCGGATTTTACGATCCGGTAGACCCTTGAGCAACTCGATTATTCTGTGACTGAAAGTCCTTCCTCCTCTCACAACTTTTGAAGCATGGCAGAGAATTCCGCACAACCTCTGCAGCTGACGTTTAGTGGCCCTAGACTTGTCATCGAAGAATTTCACCTCTAGCAGCAACTTGGCCATTTTCTCCTGTGGAAGAGATAGTGTCATCGCCATTGTGTCAAAACGAATACCCAGGAAGGTGGAGTCCCTGGACGGTGACGAACATTTTTTCCAGCTCACCTCAAACCCCAAATCGCCCAATAAGATTATGAGCTCTAGCTGGATAGCCTGGCACTCTTGAAATGAAGAACCGATTACCAGGAAATCATCTAAATAGTTCACAATCCTGAAGTAACCTCTACGGTTCATGATCCTGACGATGAAATCACTTAATGATGAAAAAATGAATGGTGCACACTTCAACCCAAAGCACAAACGGGCATCATAATAATGGCAACCAGCCCATTCAATGCCTTGATATGGCCAGTCGGAGGGAGAAATGCAGACAGTCCTATATGCAGCCTTGAGGTCAATTGAGGCCAAGTAATCTCCGGGTTGGACCAAGTCACTCGCTATGTCAACAGTGTTGAAGGAAAAAGGTCTAGCGGTGATATCCATATAGTTATTTATAGACTTTCCCTTTTTGGGTATTGCCCCCAGCGAGTGCACACATTTAGGAACTGTGGTTGTTAAACAAAACTTGCCTTCACGTAACTCCTCATTGATCAGATTGTCAACAAAGGAATAGGCTGGGTCAGTAAGTACAGATGTGTAGTTACGGCAATGATACGATGAAATCTCTGCATCCGGATCTACGATGTTGAAACCATACAGAACACCTCTGGTTAAATACTGACGATAACAGGGGTCAGGCTCCAACAACAGCTCGTTAAGCCAGCATAAGGGTTTTAATTGTGATCGTAACCCTCCAATCTGATGTGTATCTTCCATCCTCTTGGCAAGCGACCAACTAGAGTATGAAGCGTCGTAGACGGGAACATCAGGAAAAGGACCAAATACCGAATAGTCCGGCAGGACTCGAACACTAGACTCAGGAAAACAGCCAAGGTGATCGGTATTCACATCCAGGTAGCAATAATCATCGTAGAAGGTGCAATCAGAGCTTGTAAAATCCAATTCAGCCCGAGACACATCTATCTTCCGACGCTCTATCTTCCGGTTTCTTCCTAGAGTAGAATCCACTTAGGTAAATGCCAGCAGCGAAGGTATCCGGGTCACCAAAGGCACTACGACCCGCAACAACCTGATCCACGACTTCGTGGTCATACAGGACACATCCTAGAGCTGAAAACCCCGGTTCCATTGCGTGTCGGCCGACATAGAGCATATGACGGAGGTAACCCCGAGTGTCAGAGCCCTCCTCAGCGAGATGATCGAAAACACACAACATCCCATATAATAACTCCGTGGTCGACAACTTGCAATGATCTACCTGTTTCATTGTCATCTGTTGTGATTTAACCTGGACATAGTATTCAGGGCGTAACTCAATACCTTTTTTGGGTGGTAGGCCTTCGTTCACGTTCAGGGAAAGTTGAGCGATACTGTCAGTTAGCTCCACGAACTGATGTTCACCACCGAGAGACATAGAAGAAGACTTGCCGTAGGTAGAGGAAGAAGAACCACGTTCAATTTTGTCGAGACGAGCCAGAATACGAGACAAGGCATCATCTGGCACAGACTCAGCTTTGGGAGGTTTCTTGGAGGCATTATCAGTGAAACATTTCTCCAGAAATTCCATGTATTTCGGATCTGAACGGTCCGTGTAGCCGCCAACCGCCATGATCAATGGAGGCGTAGAAGGAGCCTTGGAAATGTTGGTAACAGTCGGAGAAATAACCAGCTTGGGGGGTTTATATGTGCATCGAGACCCAAACGGAGACGAGTGGATAAATTGACATTTAGAGCAACGACCTTTCGCCGGCATCGGACATAAAGGTTAGTCAAAATATCTCAAAAATTTCCGAGCAATATTTCCAGTCCGACGTACATGGTGGCGGCAGCTAGTTTGAAAGTTTGCGGGTCTAAAAACCAAGTGACAACCGTGTCATGTGATCTGTCCAGTTATACCCGTATACCCACACATATACGTCATCATATATACAAATTCAGGAAGCTTAATACAATCGAAATTGCAACTGAAGCTAGATTGGTCAGACGGTGATTTTATCTCGTCATCTGTCATTGTGACATACTTAGATCTTGACATTTTAACGTACATAGGGTACATGAAGCAATCGTCTAAATTGAGCTATCAATATATACTGTATTAAAGTGACGCATGCCACTGAGCTCCCGATTTTGGGAAAGTTTGCTAGAATTTCAAATATGTGCTAGATGATTATGTCAGTAATCAATACCCTGAAGGTTTAATGCTAGGATAAAGTGGATTTGGACTATTTAAGGATTTAAAACGCAGATTTGCAGTGAGCCGTTGGCCTGTAAATCTCTCCAAGATAGGCCACAGTTGCTGACCTAATGTGTATTATAAATTTATAGTTTCTTGTGTCACATCACCTGGATGGCACTGGGCTGTGTGTGACTATCTGGCCGCTGACTCTCTACTGGTACCAAACCCTCCACCATATTCAGTTGGCAGCTACAAGCTGCTTCCCCTAGATTTGACCAGACCCAGACCCAATGAATAAACTCTACTCAAACTGTATTTGCAAATATCAAATAATCTAATAAATACATTACTTTGATAATCCACCAAAATGATCGTACCTATGTAAGTCATGGAAATCTGCAATTACATTTAAAATTGACATTAAGTCAACATAGTGATCTTAGCCACTTTAAGGTGAATTTCCATGATGCCAAGGAGCGAATATGTCTAACTATATGTACACGACCTATAGCGGTATATATAGCTGCTAACCGGAAGTAACCCCGGTCTGTGACCTTGGTAGGAGTCGCCTGGACGACGATCAACAGTAGCCATATTGGTTCTGGATTCAAAGAACTCACACGCATCCAGTGTTTGTCATCAATGAAGGATTGAGATGTGTCTAACTATATGTACACGACCTATAGTAGTATATCTGCTAACCGGAAGTAACCCCGGTCTGTGACCTTGGCGGGAGTCGCCTGGACGACGATCAACAGTAGCCATATTGGTTCTGGATTCAAACAGCTCACACACATCCAGGATGAATATCATTTTTTTCTTTTTTTTTCTCTAATAAAGGGCGCATTCTCAGATATTGGGACCAAAAAATCTGACCAAATTTACTCATAATTATAATGACCTGTAGGGCTGCATTTATATATATTCTACTGTTTTTTTAAATGTTGATTCAGTCATTCGAAGTAAATTAGGAAAGACACGAATCAGAAACCCCTGTCTGAAGCAACAAAACGGGACAAACTCCTCCGAAACTTTGGCGAATTAAAGTTAAAGGTATAACCCCTACTATCTAGTGTAAAATGAAAATAAATGTAATTTTTCTGAAACTTTGGTATTTGATTCTTGAATTATTTCAGGTCATAAAGATAGAAATGATCAATGGGTCGCCATGCTCATTTTTGAATTACAGTGCTTGAAAATTTGGTATCTCAAAATAACCAATGGGGACTAAAAGGGAGGCGCATTTTGCAGTACCTCGACTTCATAAATCATATTTGCTATTTATTTTCACTCAGTTCAAGTAAAGTTAACAGTTTTGGAGGGAGCATTATTTGGCCAATAATTCATTATTCATTATCATAATATAAAGGTCTCACTGAAGTAGAAACGATGGGCTTTTGTATTTATATGGCGTTTTATTTTACCTTATTAAACCATTCCATGTGGATAGTACTAGGTTCTCGATATAGTTGTAAAAAGCAAAAAGTATTTTGACTGAGTCGAGCCTCTGAAGTAGAAGCCAAAAAGCCAGGAGATTTTTCACTTATATATAGTATCGTTGATGTTTTTTGACATGCTTTTCTACCTTATTGGAAGCTGCCTGAAGCTGTTTTTCATCATAATAAGGTCTCTCTGAAGCGGAAACGAAGGGCTTTTGTATTCATAAAGTGTTAATCGCCCTGGGCAGTGCTGATTTGTTGATAAATTGAATAAAGTTTGTCAAAAAAAGCAAAAAAAACCAACAAAAAACAAATCCCTGATGCGAATTTTAAATCAAAAACATAAAAAAAATCCCACTATTTTTCACTATTTTTATTTTTTTCCCCATCGAAAATAAATATCATTTTTCTGATTCTTTAGTGTATGATTTTTGTGCTTATAGAACTGAAAAAAATAATAATGGGTCATCGTGCTAGGTTCTGAATTATAGGGCTTTGCAGTTGGGTACTACAAGCTGCAAAGACCAATGTGGATAACAAAATATGTATCTTGCCATGCGTAACCGTGTGTACACGCTTTCTTATGCTGAAAACAATGATATAATCACAACAAATGTTTTCTACAGATTATAAGTATTCTGTAAACAAATTTAATCTTCCAAATCCATTGATTTTGACCAGAGTTTTGATCAATTATAAATGAAACGAATTAGCTGATTTGCTGTCACTGAAATTAGCTTAAAAATGGTTCAAAGTGCGTTGCAACGGTATCTAACTTTGGTACATAGATTACCCACAACGAGTGGGAGGGCGGGGGCGCTGCAGTTTGCCTTTGAGATGAGCTTTAAGAGAATGGAGCAAAAAGGAGTTTTTTGCCCGATGTTAACTGAGAGTGCAGTTTCAACACATTGCCGTTCTCAGGCCAATGTTCTATTTAATTATAAATTGGGAACATTTTCATTTATTCCAATTTTAATGCTCTCCTAAGCCCATGGATGGAATAATTTAGAATTGAGCGTCACCAGAAGGGACGCTTCATATCAGTTATCTGAGTAAATGATAAGCATTCTGTCTGTGATATCAGATCTTGTTTCTTCTCAGCAGCCTTGATCTCTATTGATTTTGTAACGTTCAGTAAAGAGGTAGAGCCTGTTGATAATTATGAAAGAGGACAGTTCTGTCAAGCTGAAATAATCACCTACAGAGTTTAGAATGAATTACCTCCAAGTGCTGGGAAATTACATCGAGCTATTCTAGGTCTAGGGGCTGTTCTCAACCCACTAGTTCTATAATGTTGCTAGCGGCTCAGAGCAGTGACTCTTCTCCTTCAACCTTCAGATAAGCGGTTCTGGATCCCCTACGATAGTTCAAGATTGGAGTGCCTCTGTGTAATCCTCAAAATGAAGCTAACTTAAGTTGTGACTTTAGTTATGATTGAATTCACCTAATTGTCCCACCGGAACATATTCTGATTCTAGAATCCATGACAAAAGCGGTAAAGTTTCACAAAAAACTCATAGATTTCTGAGCAGCAAAATATTTGATTTGATATCAGGGGTACATTTAATTTGTCAATAATTGCTTAATCAATATTCTAGGATTCCTCCTTAGATTATTCACGAGAGGTTCGAGAGGTTCCTTTGTATGTACATTTGAACATTTAACCACAATGGTTTACACACGACTTGACTCATATATGCAAAACATCATATATAACAGCTATATATATATCGCAATGGATCATATATATCAATTCATAATGGTGTTCCAAGATGTTCCAGACCGATGTTAGATATATCATATTATAAATGGTCTGATCAATCAATTTACAATCGTCACCCTGTTGTAGTACATCCCACTATCCATTTCCCCCGTACCGTGTCCCATGCCCAACAATACTGTGGCAATATGTCACTTCCCAACTTGTTACTCGTGTGTCATTCCTAAATCATGAGCTCGCTAATAAGGTAATGGATGAATCTCCCGTCAGTGTTCACAACGCCTTGTATTTAAGACAGCAACACAGAACCACGTACCGTAGAACCTATTCTATTTGTATATAAGGAAATAATGAATTATTACCATAGCACCCACTGGCCTGCACAATGCTTTGTGAGAAAATCTAGAACACCCTGTTTCAGTTTAGTTATTTAGTTTATAATCAATTTTCTATTTGTAAACCAAACTGATTATGCCATTGACATGTCATATATATATTATACATCCCTATGCGCACACCCATTCTGCCTCACAGCTTTTTAGTCCTATGTAAAGTGTATGCCTCAGTGCGACCAGCAAAGAAAAAGCAGTCCACTCACTGGTCAAGCTACAAGCTTCCTTAGAGGGGCATAGTGCGTGACTGCATACTGCACACACTGTCAATCACCATAGCTTTTAATTTAATAAGTAAAGCCATATAAAGGCATATATACGCCCTGTGTACCTTTATATCTTAGATATCTATGCAAACTTTCATCATGAAAATACCCTTGCACTGAACCATTTTTTTTCTACTGCACATTCCCAACTATTTAATTATTTATGAATTTGCATCTTGCATTTTGCAAATTTGCATGAGTCATAAGTCGCAAAAATTGGATTTTGAGATACCATAATATTTGAAAAGATGAGACCAAGGCGATTCCAATGAATGTAAACAATAAGGGCATCTAATACATACTTCTATCGTTTCAAGAAGTTTGCAATATTTCTGGGTGGACAATTACTAGTAAAGTAACTAAATATACTCCATATGATGATCTAGGAAACGCATAGATATATTTAATGAACTGTCTTGAAATGTGGTACTTATATTCATACAACCACAAGGACTAGACGCTCCAAAGATGACAATATTCCAATAAAGAGATCTTGTAAATAATATGCTTTCAAAAATATCATTTTTGCGACTGGTGACTCATTTTCCTAAAACACATCACTATTATATGTTCCCAGTGTGTCCTTCACAGTGCATGAAAACGCATCACAAAACTACCCTCATGCATCTAGGCTACTTTAAGTTACCACAGGGTGAAAAGCCACTATACCTGACACTTCACTCACCTATAGCTGGCATTTCACATTCACCTGTCGCTCATTACACCCCCCTCCCCCTCCCTGTATTCATAAACCCCACTGCGCTAAAACCAAACAGTGTCAATTGTGCATTTTAGCACTAGAGGGCGCTAAAGGCAAGCCTGTCATTATTAATAATTCTTCTATATTAAAAGCCCAACCCATGTAATATTTTGATATAATATGCACTATTGGAATTAATCATTATATATCTTGAATTGTTTTTGGTGATATTCTTCTATATTTTGTATGTGTAATCATTTGTGGGCAATTGTAGAGGATGTGTAATCAAAACACCCCCAACAATTTACATATGAATGTACTCTACCCCAGTGGGCCCACCAACTCCACAATCAACAACCTACACCACACAATGGGAGAATGATAGACACCTACACTCATGTGGACACTGGGGCAAAATGATGAATAAATGAATGTGTTTCCAAAGATGCTCTATCACTGTTTATATATTGTCAATTGTTGGGATACTCAGCTACTCTAATTGGATAATCATTTCACCTGAATGTTCATAAAAAAAACTATTCATAACTTAATGAAAAGTTCCCCTAAATCGAGCTAAATATCATGCACACAAATGAGCATTTTGATGTGCATACTGTATTGAATAAGATTGCTATAGATATATAGCTTTATGGTACACATATTACTTATTAGTACTGTGTTTTGAGGCGCTACATTGTAGTGCTTTCTAACCTGCTACACTGTTGCCTGTGAAACAAGTTGTGCATTATAATGTGGTGGCCCAGTGCGAATGTGCGCAACGGGATATGTATATCTTTACCCATTTTCACATACTGAACGTCATTAGATATTCAATAATTATGCTTTGAGTTTGTGCTTTTAATATGTTTATCCAGAACAAATCTTTACATCGATGATATTATTCTCAGGAATATCCAACAGAAAAATTTTCTGTTTTTAAATAAAAATCAGTATTTAATACTGATTATTATTTAAAATGACATAAATACTACTAGTGCGTGTAGTGAACCGCAGATTCGTAGGTGTTAGAATTGTGAGTCCCATGAAAGGATAACAAGAACGAAGCAATATTTATTAGCACCTAGTTTTATTACTCAAAATCACCAGGTCAAAGCAACAGTGTGGTACATCTTGATTTGAACAACAGAGGTATTTCGGTCCACGGGTGGCACAAATCTGTAGTTTCAAGTGAAGGTAGATCCCCTTGTGGAGTATGGTATACTCCGCCTACCATCTGCAGGAGGGTGTCTTCAGTAGTGACTGACTGTTTGTATGATGTCGCCTCCTGCTGGAACTGGCCGGCACTAGGTGGTATGTCCTGGTTAGTAGAGTTTGTCTGCCGTCATATGGTGTCGATATGGTAGGAAGCGATGATTTGATACACTAGTAATAATCATACTTGTTATAATTGGTACAGAGTTGTTGCCTACATGAATCTTGATAATAATTGTTACACATTATATTCTCTTGTCAGGTCCTTCTCTTATACAAACAACTCATAATTTTTAAACTGGCAAAATAGGATTGATATATATGCAAAACTCAAGCCAGCAGCAAAAAGGAAGGAACTATATCAATCCCAGATTTCTTCACGTTTAGACATGTGCAGTGGCTGATACAATTGCTCTATTGGTTTCTGTCTGGGCACAGTGAAAGGGCCTTCTGCTTGCAATCTTAGCTGATTACACGAAAAACTTGAATATGGCGAGCCCGAGAGAATGGCAATAATTGGATATCGCCAGACATAGAGAGCGAGAGATTGCATTATGACACCAGACTGAAGGACAGCGATCATTACCATGCATCCTGCGAACAAAGTAAAGGAGGCTGGCTTTGGAGAAATCATTTTCATTTAAAGTAGAATTACTATGTGAGAGAGTAATATCAAATTAGCAAACCAATTCAATTTGGATAAAGATCATGAAATATAAGAATAAAAATTATGCCTGAGGGAAGGAGGCAGAATATAGGAACAAAAAAAGAGAGAGCTGAGGTAGGTGAGGTGGTGTGGCTCTAGAGACCAAGCGCGAGTGAGGTGGAGTAGAAGGGGGCGAGGGTAGCTCAGTGGTGTGTAGAGCAGATGTCGGTAGGAGAAATGTGGTGTGGCAATGTATTGCAATAGTATCATAGCAACAGCTTGATGCCTTAAGAGTTTGTCTGAAGCGTTTGTGTAATGGTGACTGAGAAATACGATCAACCGCAGATTTGTAAGGGGTAGAGACGCCATTCCCAAGAAAGGATAACAAGAACGAAGCTATATTCGTTAGCACCTAGTGATTGATTGATTGATAAACATTTATTTCGATCATGTGGATCGCCGTGGGCCGAAATCTTCAGCATGACGGAGGTTTACAAACCGGCCGTTGTCTTTTACATGCTATAGTAGATAACAATACCACTTCAGTCAATGACTGGAAGTGACCATCTACTATTAATTTATAATATGATTCTTGTATTATTACAGTGACTTGCTTGAAATTGACTCAAAGTAGCTCAAAGTCTGATACTCAAATTTAACTCTTTTCTTATACTGGATTTCTTACAGTTGTTGTGAACAAAATGAATGGAGGATGTTTACTCTTAAACATTCAAGGTAGTGAAATGAATCACTCAAGTCGTCGATCTTTAACGTATTTTGAAATTTTATTCTTTAGAAAGGTCCAGTATTCTGCCCTATTATATAAAATGTGAATGGGCCTCTTCAAGGACAACGATACTCTTAAATATCCAGTTGTAAGCCACTGTTGATAAAAAGGGAATGTATTAAAACTTTAGTTCTTGTTGACATGTAATGAGACTTTGATTAAATATGTCGAGGAAAATTTAATAAAACATAATATATCTATTGAAAAAATATATAGTCCATATGCACGTCTTAGTATCCTTTTATATGAGTTTTTTCTTATATAATATATATTGCAGATTATCTTTTTATTGATCTTAATTATACATTTCACGTGTGAAAGTGTGCATACTTGTTATAATTCATGTATTTCCCTATTATATAATTCGATACATTTAATGCAGAAATAGCTGAGTATAGCTAGGGTTAGGGTTAGGGTAATGCTTTTGGTGAATAAATATATAATTCAAAATAGCATAGTTGTATATCTATGTCAGTAAATATTGTTATTACCTCCGTTCCTTAACTATTATTTCAGAAACGCGTTTATATCATAAACGTTTATCCCTTGTGTGAGTTCCTTTTTGTCTACCTCGAGATCCTTGACGAAATAATAATTTGATCATCAGAATACCTTTCTGTTCAGTTATGGGCCTAGATAGTAACAAGATAGTAAGTTTTGTAACTAGATGTGGGTTACTTAAATTAAATATATGTATCAACTCTGTTTGGTTGTCACATAGGGAATTGCCCACAGTACACACTTAAAACATGTATGAAGCGAATGAACATAAAACGCATAGTTCATATTCCAGAATTCCATTTTACACTAACCCCAAACAAAAGACTCGGCAGCAATCAGAGTGGAGTGCGTTGGCAATAAATATTATAAGTTGCAACTTTTGGGGGAATGATGCTTTGGATACTTGCAACTCCCACGCGGCCCGGCGGTCGTTATCTGAAAAGGTCCTGGAGGGGAGACCCCTACTGTAGCTACGTCGCCTCAGTTTAGTAGAGATGCCGCCTTTATAACGGCTTCATTAATGCACCCCACAGTGCGATGAACGCTGCATACATGTGCTCCTTTCTCTGAAGAGCTCCCCCGTGGGTTATTTGTGGTTTCGGCGGCCTTGTACCTTTCAAACCTTTAGGGTAAAAGGCAAGGCACTCGGAGATTTGGGTCAAACTCTTTCATCGCACTTTTGCAAGACTTCTAGCGTATACTCAATGCGTCTAGATGTGTCTTTGTCAGATGAGATCTTACCTTTATAATGATGATACAGAGCAGAGAGAAATTGTCTGTGAGGGAGGGAGTGCTTCTGCGGTGGCAAAGAGTAATCAAATGAATACTGCGCTGTGACTTTTGAAGGAGAGTGGGAGGAAAATTATGCAAAGCCAGTGTATCTCAAGCACTGACCTTGGGCGAGGAGTTAGAGCAACAAGCTACTCAAATATATTCTGCAGGTTTGGGCTGTAGGTAGCTCTTGGGAATGCATTGACTGGCCTCGTTTCGTGCATGGGTTGCCTCTAGTCCTCGTTCACTATTGAATCCTTGCCCGACCCAGACCCTCATTTCAATGAACTACTTCCTCCCAAAGAGAAGGTCTGAGATGTGCTGTTGTCCTTTTCATGACCATTCCCTATTACGCTTGGGTAAAAACTCTGGGTTCGAAGAAAATGCCCAAAATATAATATTTGTAATAAAACATTTATTAGTAATGGGTAAATATGATATATGTTCCCCTTCAATTCAATAATACGACGAGATCGAAATTGTAGGAGGTTAAAGGGGTACCTCAAATATAAAAGGGGTAGGAGCGGCCAGCAAAGGCTTTCCCCTGTCAGACACAGTCCCATGAAGAGCAGAGCGCTATTTTTGAATGTTTTCCACAATAACTCATGTTTTGGCCACTGTTTCAAATTATAAAACTCTACAGCTATAAATCAATGTACTAAGTCTATGTTTTTATTGACTTAAAAAAATTGGAGACTTCTTTACACCACAAAATCAATAATAACACTGAGGATATGACTGTTATACATTCAAATCAAAGCAGTTAGCTGTCAATCAGAGGCTGTTGACATTAGTCACATGACATAACAACACCACATGGGGGAGGAGCCTTCCCTCTGCGAGTAATGAATTTCATCCCAGTGCTACAATAGCTGATAGACTGGTTTAATGTTACCTTAGGCATCCCCCTGTCTGAAGTCCAGTTCATATATTATAACCACTTATGCTCTATATATCCAATGCCAGAGGGATTGGGATATAATCCTCTCACTAATTTTAACACACAATCTGGTATTATTTCACGAATACTAGGGATCCAAGCATAGTCATTCAAACCATGACCGTGTGCCAATGCTTTTCTGTCTAAATATATTATTAGACATTGGGTCGGATTGTGGTTACACATGGAGAACAAAGGCAAAAGGTTTCACAAGGCGGAACTTTCTTGTCCTCTATAACATCCCAATTGCTATCTAGAAATAATTTCCGTATTGCTTCTTCTTGAGATGAATTGACACATAATTATATATTCCATGAGTGTGCATTTGCTTCTATGTTGCTCTCTCTGAGACGACTTCCCTGTTATCTGCACTTGATACCCAGGGTGGTTGCACTCTCATTTTGTGCCAAGAGGGAACAGTATCCCAATAATCTATAAATCACTATGAAATGTCATTTGCAATATAATAATAGTGGATGCGGAGTCATTTCGTTAATATTACCCTTGCCAATTCACATTGTTTTAAGAAAGACAGCTTGGGGTTGTACAATTTCTAACATGCTGACCTCTCATCCCTTCATAACCAAGTGTAATCATCCATCCAGGGACGCTATGATCCCGCCAAATTTTAGTTAGTCCTTCCTGTTGACCTGATGTGATATTCTACACAGAGAAGGGCAAATACCTCCCCTGTGAGTCACTAGATAAGGACCCATGCTATAGGAAATAGCCTGAATTGAGAGTGCACCCCAGAACCTATAAGCCTTACGAATACCAGTATTCCAGTATATTTTTAATATACTGACAATGGATAATACCCAAACATCTCATGAGAAGATTGGGGATACTCAGAAGGCTCTAGGAAGGAGGGGAAAAAAGGCAGCGGGAGAAGGGACGGTTAAAGTCAAAATCAAATACATGTATAATGGTGGATAGTTTGGAACAGAAAGTAGACCTCCAAAATCAGATTGACAAAGGCAAAATTATCCTAGGTGAAGGAAACGTATCCAAGGTGTCCAACTTTGATGTTTTAGTCACTGTACTGGGGAGATTTTTAGGGAAAGGAAGTCTAGCAGAGGAAGATCCAAGGATCCTGTGGAGACGGAATCTATAGACAGTCATTACCACCACTGTCCCAGAGAAAATTGTTCCCATAAGGTCCTTACCCTTCAGCATGTTACACGTCAAGATGACACTTGCAGTCAGAGACAGGAACTATTGAGTACCAAAGGTCCAAACGAATATACACATTCCTTGAGAGAGATGTCCCAGTAAGGAGACACATCCATGATGCATCAATTAACAAATTTATTAAGGAGCAGCAAGGTGTGGCATGGATAATTATTGTGGATAACCAAATGGTAGGTTTAAGTTTTATTTAGGAGATCAAAGGTAAATGAATCTTCATTTTCAGATAAATTTTATTGCCGAAGTTTCACATTACTGTGATAATTCTCATTGCCAAGCAAAACAAAAAGTAATTGCCACAAAGTTTGTTATTGTAAGTATCATATATATGAGAGTGACAATTTCTCATCGTTATCATGTAGAAACAGGAGTATAAACTTTGGGATTTTAATATGGGAGCCTATGGAGGCCGACGTCAGTATGCAATCCCTGCCGTATCTGTTACCCTTTCCAACGCACTTCATTCAAAGTTTAAGATCTCAGCTTTCTTGGACAAACTATGTTGAAATTAAAAGTTCTCCGGCAAGGGATATTCTTATTAAGATATATGTAACGGAATTTGTCCTGATAGACAGCATAAATGATTGTAAAATCCAGAATTAATTTTATGAAAACAGTACCCGTTGCACTGCTACCGCTACCGGAACCTGCTTGCCGTCTCAAAGAATGAGTGGGCATTGATATGAACTTTATGTCCATGTGCTATTTATCTCACAAGGTATGTACGAAACAATTGTGCTCAAATAGTACTAGAAGTTTGTATCTAACTCATTAAAATAGGACACTATATATAAAGGGGTATAAGGCTCATTGATTACAATGTGTCTTGTGTGTATCTGATTGGAAGGGCCATGTGTTCCTCATCCTCATGTTTGTTTTGGTTCATTATCTTTATCATTATCTATGCAAGAGTATCATGTGACCTGCTGTGCCCGCCTCCCCTCACCCATATCACAATCTGAAAGTGATCAATGGACTCCATGTGGGTCCCCATGTAAGTTTCCCTTTATTAAAGCTTTATTGGTGACTTCATTTCTATAAGTTTAAACATGAGTCAATTTGGTAATGGGTTTTTATGCGAGGAACTAAGAATGCAGCATTAATACAAATCATCTTTCCCTTTTATTACTAATAATTTTAATTAATTGACTAGCATAAATCACAAACAATCTTATTCCTGGAAATCACAAGCATATCATATCAAAGGCTAGTCATATTAGAGGGCAGAGAAATCGCTGTCGTCTACTTTTTGCTGCGAACTATCAAAGCGTTGGCCGGCGACTGATAGGCCACAGTAACCTTCAGTAAAACTGTCATTTCTACTGGGAAACATTAGACCTGGTCTCCTTAGCCATTACAGATGATCAAAGGCAGTTATATCTATTGATAGCCAGCTTTTATAACCTAGTTTTATTGCATGAATTCATACTCAGAGGACCACTTGGGATGCTATTTATTAGCAATTTTATGACCTTCAAACTCAGGGGACCACTGATTGCTACCAAAGTGAGAAACTCGATAAGAGCGCATCTATTTTTTCTTGGGTGCCGAGTCATGCCCAGTGTGACTTTGATGCACTTTGCCTCTAAGGAATAGATATACCCGGAACTCGTTAAAGATGCAATTCCCAAAGTAATTGGACAAGGAATAAAAGAGTTTTTTTAATACTGGATACTATTCCTTTCCGACAGAAAAGGCATGGATGTAATACAGCATGAATAATAGAAATATCTGCCCGAACCTTCCCAGGTCAAATAAGGAAGCCGTCCATAAAAGGAAGAATTGGGGCCCGTTGCAGAAATCCTTACTTAATTGAAATGCACCTGGGTAAGCTATTTCCCCTTACTTAGGTAGGGAATTGTTTTATTGTAGGAATGGTGGGAAGTTATCATTGTAATTATAGAGGTTTCTTCCTTAATTGTTCGTTGACAGCGCCTTAGCAAGGAAAGGAAGCTGAGGAAGGAAACTATTATGGATGGATTTGATATGCAACGATCAACCCATTCCTCAATATGGGAATTTTACACTGGAATGAATATGATAATGGTCGAACATATGTGTCCTTGGGGAAATTAAAAACAAACAATACAAACATACAGATGGGATAATCCTTTCTATTACAATCCTTCATCAATCCTCAGGTGTATAGAGCATTTGGTCCAGGGAGATGAGAATGCACCTAAGCATCGTCTCAGAATACATAGTAAGACAATAGTATAACTTGGGTAGGACAGAAGCAATATCACTCTTAAATAAGGAAGAAGTCTGTATGGTCATAATCAATACAAACCCATTTAAATAAAGAATACTCACTGTTATATCTTTATCATAAAGACTCACTTCATACGACATTAAAGATAAAAATACGTCAACTCTGTTTATTTAAGAGTGAGTGATCATAATCACTCATGATGATGATCAAATGGATGGAATCCAAGATTTATTCCCCAACAACAATATATTATCTGAGACGAGAACAATGAAGACGTTAGTTATCAAACATCACAGGAGGAAAATGTATCACTACATTACAAATATCATAATATCAGATTAGCAATTACTAGACATTTCAAAAGAATTAGACCTTGTGTATATTGTAAATGTTAGCTGAATAGAACTATTGTTTGAATGTAGACAATTAGTGTATGGGTTTTATCATAAAATACATTTATAAACATTTTCATCACCAACACATGAGCCTAATCAGCCTATCATCCTATTATGAATACAAAACTTGGGTGAAGTTTCAGCTCACGAAAACTAGGGCAGTGTTTATCTTTGTGAAGTAAATTGAATTTTATAGATCAATGATTTAATCGATAGGCTGCGACTTTTCCCTATCCAATTAAGTTCATCATTAGACATTAGTCTCGATTTAAGCATGCATAGGAGGAAGGCGAATCAATGGAATACACCGCTAAGATCCTTTCCTGTGTACCGAAGCAAGGGCTCCCAATGATTAATTACCTTGCATGAGTTTTTGGAATATCGTATCGCTAGAATTATAATGGTGATCCGTTTGCGATCCACTTTCGATTCAACTTTGTTGGTGTTGCATGAGGGCCTGGGTTATCAGATCGTTGTGTTAAGCTAAGGTTGGAACTATGATGACCCATGAATAACTCCCGATTTTTTGTTATAACATAAGAAGGTAAATAAGATAAAAGTCCAATATATCACATTTTCAAAAGAACTGAAAAGGTTTTTCTGTCATTAAAGAGAACTTTCTTCTACCTAGCAATCCGTTCCGGGGTGCCCCATCGCGCACCACGTTAACCAACAGCCTTTTAGTGATCCGCAGGACCACTTAAGGGCCTGGTCCAATAAGCCGATTCTCATGCGTTTTTGCGCCGCAGAGGACTCTTTGGCACTAAATTCTGTGACACAGAATTCAGTTAAAGCAACCTCATGCAACGGAGCCCTGAGTAATATACCTATCTCAAACTGCACTTACACTTACACTTGGCTTTGACAGTCTGCGTTCACAAAACTTTTAAAAAAGCACCACCACGCGGTTATATTATGATGGACATAATGTGTTAGGCATATCCTTCCAAGTGGATGGGTGTCACAAATTTATTTCTGAGGATTCATGAGAGTAATTTTCTAAAAACCGTCATAAATCTATCGCCCATGGCTCTATGAACAATGAAGGCAATCAGTTGTAATGCTTTTCGATGTTATGGGGGGAAGTATGAAGGCCATTTCCACTCTGTTAGGTTTAGTCAAAAATATAATTTTCAGTCAGCCTCAGTAGTTTCAGAGTTTGGTAAACACGTTGATTTATGCTGACGCACATACATCTCCCCATTTATCAAAAGTTTTATATTATAGGGAGGTGGGTGGGGAGCAAATCTTTTCGACAAGACTTGGACAACCAAAGAAGAGGACGTATTGTCTGGATATGACATAGTGTGACGTTAGACAAGAGGGGAGCTCCTGTCTCCCGCCACAATGAAACCGGTACTATATTTTGACAATACCGACCTCATGCTTTCTCTATCTTTGCAATAAAGGGGTACAATAAAAAATGTTCCTCTACCTGGTGCAGTACTTGACAGAAAAATAACTTTTTGTAAAAACACCAAAGGTTTGTTTTCAATATTATTCTTTGCTAAAGGCATATACTAAATAGTGAAAGGAACTCGGAGCTATTGCTAATGTACAAAATATTTATTTGATAATTTTTATATTGGTTTATATGTGTGTATTGGTATATATGTTTGTGTGTGCCCCATAAAGCCTTGGTTCCACTGCCCCGCTATAAGTAGCGTGGCAGTGGAACCCAGCCGGGATCAGGCTTTGACTGACTGAATCATGTGTCCTTATAGTCCGGGAGCCATGGGGTTGAACCTGGACTTGTCGGATAAAGTTTTTTTTCTGTTTCATGTAGCCTATACTAGGGGTAGGTAATCAAGAATCAGGGGGGTGACCGTTCCCAACACTTGAGCAATTTTAGATATTAACCCTTTTATCCCAGTTATGGCAATATACCCAAATTACAGATTCTTTTAGGATTTATAGCAGGGAAGGAATTCATTTATTTCATAGGAATAGTGCACTTTGTGGCACCTTTTTGAAATTTGGTATGCTGTTAGAACAGGTCATAAGGTTTACAAATATTATATATGTGGTCAGCTGCCTACACAGAGAGGCGTTGAAACCTAATACTTAAAGTTTTACGCATTTTGTTATCGTGTGTATATAAATTATATAAATATCTTTTCTCATGTTTTTTAATGACCATATCAGTTTTCCTTGGCTGAAATATGACAAGTAGCTAATATCTTTATTGCAGCTGTACTCAAGGGACGATCAGTACATAATGAATTCGCTAAATGATCGATTTTGCAATCATCACATTTCTTGGTTTAGAATATGACGACAAGGGCAACATCCCACGTCATGGATAGAAACGATACACCATTCTCTGCAAACTAATCTTTATAATACTATGCACCTGAGACAGAGAAGGGGAACAAACTAATACCAATTAGAGCTTCTATACAGTTGATAGGATTGCAGATTACAGAGTTACATGGTAATATGGGCCTTACAAAACGTCTCAAGATATCCAGAATTCTCGGAAGATTTCGGTCAAAGGTTTCAGATCTTCTGCACAGACCCTAACTGGCTGTGCTATCAGGTCGAATTATAAGGGGGTGGCATTATCGGGCAATATCAGTAAAATAAAGGCAATATATTTGCCAGCTTCGGACTTTAAGCTCCACATTTACGCTTCTAATTGGAGATTGCTTCAGGCGTTGCCAAATCTGATTATGAACTTCGTTCATAACAAGTTTAAAAATTTAGATTTTGCACACATTCAGAGACGAACAACAACCGAAAGCAGATGCTGCGATTTTCCTATCTAAAATAATAATACCGATGGAAGGGGCATTATGTTGTCGGATATTGGTGAAATATGAACCATAAATTTCTGCAACGTTGTCCATGAAGTGCGCAATGAGGGACGTTTCTATCAAAGCATAAAGTAATTGAACAACGGGTCTGCCTTGTGATGAGAAATTCAACAAATTTGAATAATTTAATCGGACTGCTGATCTCTTTGAACCATAACGGCACCGAGAAAGCTGATTGAACAGTCATTTCATGGACCATAGGCTCGAAAAGGAAGATTAGACCTCGTTTATTTATGGCTTGTTCTGCGCACCTCATTGTATTCTGGGATGAAATCAAATGTTATTTCAACCAGTCGATCTGAGGGAAGGCACAGGAGATTGGACGGGTGGGTTATGGGAAGCTAAAATAGTCGATCTACCCAGAAGTCCTGAAATAAAACAATTGCATATTAATTAATTAACAAGTTATAAGTTTATTAAGTTAATCAATCATTTAATGAACTATTTTTCTGTTTAACTTCATAATCAGTTTAAGTTAATGTATATATTGTGCGTTTCCAAAGGAAACAAATTCTACGGTCAACTATTTGTGCGCAATGGCTAGATTATGAATATCAGACGTACTGTAATCTGAAATGCCTCGAATGTCTGTATTAGAAGAACACAGGAGTGGAAGTAAAATTCAGTTTATTAACAACTAGGAAAGTTGCATGCTCCCTGTTTACAAAGGCAGTTGGATAAATATGAAAGTACAATGCAAGGGAATTAGACATAAGACATCAAACAACATATTGTAATCTAATAATACACAATTGTCTTTTAGTCTTTGCAATTTGGGGCATTTCTCAAGTTGTCATTTTATTAGATTCCAAGCAAATAGTTGATCAAAGAAACAAGGGTTGGCTCCATCGAAGGCAGTTGCACCTTTCTATAACAAGCAGGCATAAAGACAAAGTCCGACACAATAGACTAGTAAGAAAGGTTGGGTAGGCAGTATGCAGAAGCAGATATTAAGGATTAAGGACCGACATTGAGGGAGCCCGCCCTGCTGGTGCACTGTTTGTGCTTAGACCCAGTTTGGTCAGATTCTGGGTTGTATTTTTCTCACAATAGAACACGGCAATCACTTCCAGCAACTTCCGGTAAGGAATGGGGGTTATAGATGTCAAAAGAACTGGTAAATAAAAGTCAGTAAATTCTAGGGGCTAACGCCCCTCGAATTGTCCACCAGGCAACAGACCACCCAGACCACCCAAAACCTCGGGTATTAATGCTATATTAATCCCTCCGCTTCGCCTCTGGATTATATTTCACTAAAAAAGTGTACTTATAAATCTTTTTAGTATCTGCCTAATATGATTTTTCCAAGCTCCAGCGAGCCAGTCTGAGCCCATGAAAGCTCCAAATCCCCTTGATGAAGAGTCAGACACGACTGGAAGATGATATTCAATTTTTTTCAACATACCCACACCGTTGAAAATTTTTGTAAACGCCTCCCACCATCCTAAGTCCATCCTAGCTTCATTGCTGATGGGTATTCTGGTTAATTTCTTCATCAGTATGGCTTTGTACAGGTTAAAGAATCGTCGACAAAAGGTACGACCACCTTTAAAAACAGCGGCACAATGAGAAATGTATCCACAGAATTTCTCAAGCTGTTTTTTGGATATATATTTTGCTCTTTTTGTCTCTCCCACCAGTGTAGATAACTTCTTTACCTTGTCGATAGGTAAGGACAATGTCATATCGGATGTATTTAATTTGAAACCCAGGTACACACATGTAGTTGAGGGAGCAGTGACTTTCTTCCATGCTACATGGAATCCCAAAAATCGTAAAACATGCAATAATACATCACGTTGAGCAGTACAACTATCATAAGAATTACTGGATACAAAAAAGTCATCCAGAAAATTTACCACAGGAACATGGAATAATTGAGCAATACATGTCACAAAAAAGTTGGAAATGTGATTAAATATACAGGGACCTGTACGGAGGCCAAAACACAGCCTATTGTCTACAAATAAGACTTCTTTACCGTCGATATTCCAACGGAATCCACAATATTTACGATGTTCAGGGTTGATGGGAACCGCCCTATAAGCCGACTTAATATCGACTACTGCCATATATGAGCCACAGTCTACCAGCGATATAGCATCGTCAATACTTTTGTAGGAAAATTCATGTACAAGAGAATCACAATTTTCATTTACAGAAATACCCAATGGTCGACTACAATCTGTTATGGGGCGTATCCCTCCATCTGGCTTAGGGACAGCCCCTAATGAATGAATACAAATGGGAATATCATCTGCTATTGAGATAAAACCTTCAGACAATTCTTTCGAGACAATGTCATCCATTTTACATTTAATTTCAGGCTCGAGAATAGAGTTATAATTAGGGCAGTCATATGGTTCAACTGTACTGTCAACCACATCAAACCCATCCAATACACCGTAGAATACACCAATATAATTATCAATATCGTTGTCATTTAGGCTGAATAATAAATATGCAAACCTACACGGTTTCAGCTGGGTATCCATACCTCCCAGTTGATGAATACAATGACAAACACCACGAGCACATTTGGCAAAAACATTAACGACACGACCTCGAGGAGATTTCGGGGTGTCAAAAAGTAGCATATCATTGTCAGTTCCAGATCCAGAATTACCAAAGTCACAGATAATGTCTCTAAGATCATTATATTTACCTTGGTCACAGTTGGAAGTAAGTCCAAGACTTGTCGGAAGAGTAATCGGGAAGTAACTGTTTGTCATTTTTGACGAATCGAGCCCTTCACCATCATGGTCCGCCATGACAGTCGAGTTCAAATCCGGGTCGCCCAGGTTACCAGTAAACACTTCCGGGTCAATGGGCGGGTCAGCAAGATCACAACAAACATTCTTCACATGGTTGCTAGGGGGGGCGTGGTTACACACAACATTAGCATAAACATCAGATTTAACAATATGACAGCTCGAAAATACAGCATTTCCGTAATCACAAGTGTCAACCACACCCAAATCAACCTTCTCCCGACAGTCCTCATCCTATTTACCACCTTTGGTGCCGTGACAAGCACGGGCTCCATGCTCGGAGGCCCCGCACGTCGAACACTTGTGAGGGTATTCACACGACTTGTTGGGACATCCCCCAACATTATTAAATTTAAAGCAGACACGATCCTTCCTAGATTTACCAGCAGCAGGCTTAGAATTAGATGCTTTGCGTGAATTTTCATAGCTGTAACAGCGAAGCACTTCTTCCTGACGCACCTCCTTGAATGCCGACAAGCCAACTTTGTTTGCCCTGCTACGCACGGCCTGATCATACGACAGGCTTGCCTTGAGAGAGTAAACCTGGGATCCAGCTTTTTCACACATCGTTATACAGTGTCCCACCACTCCCCTAATCTCATCCAGGGGTCTAGAATCAACGACTAACTTATCTACCAATTTTAGATTAAGTAATAGCAAGTTCTCAATGGTATCAATAGCATCACCTTTATCCAGGTCTTTACGTTGATCGAAGGGGCGGGTCCTCGACCTAGTTCTAGATCTGCAGCGCGCACGTCCACGGCTATGCGAGTCCACGCCCACATTGTAAATCGAGCCATCCACACTAGCATCACGCTGGGCAAATGAGATTATTCCAGAGTCAGAACCAACCGTGGAAGTAGAAGCAACAGCAGGAACATCAGTAGCTTTCTTCTCTAATGCCGCAACGACTGTTTTCATCATAGCCTCGAGGGACCCCATACGATCGGTCAAACTCGCTTGAATTTCTTCCTCCGGCTTGTATGTACAATTCTCGCCCGTCGGACCCGTATGGGACACTTGACACTTACTGCAAATCTTAGGTTTCGTCATTGTGAAGATCAATTACCTCAAAGACAGCTCAGATTGAAAAATTTTTCAATACACAACCGCCCAGTGCGGTGAATCAAGCGAGAGTGAATGGAGCGATTGTTTGTTTATGTTCCATCGACCTTACGTCACAATGGAGAGGTCATTCATCCGATTGGTCCACGTGACGAGGTGTGGGCGTGGCTATCACGCAGTCGCCGCCCAAGGCCCCAAATATGGGCATCGACGTGACGATTGATTGTATCTGCCTAAGGTCTCAGCCTCCCATTTAAAAAACTGTTATCGATACAAATTTGTCGGTGTTGCATGAGGGCCTGTGTTATCAGATCGCTGCGTTGAGCTGAGGTGGGTATTTTTTAAATCATAAGATGGTAAATAAGATGGTAAGTCCAATATATCAAATTTTAAAAAAAAGTTGTTTCTGTCATAAACTGCATCACGACATCGATCATTAAAGATGCAATTCCTTAATGCCTGTTGCATGATAAAGTTGACTGTCAAGTATTACTATGGAAATATTCAAATCGCGTACCTCTACTTTTTCAGCATAATTGGATGGAACCAATTCGGTGTCAGGCGAATTGCCACCCGGTAAAAAGCCACCCGGTAAAGTGCCACCCAGTGAAGTGCCATCCGGTAAAAAGCCACCCGGTAAAGAGCCACCCAGGTGCAAAAGCCACCCTGTAAAAACCCACCTAGGTAAAAACCCACCTAGGTAAAAACCCACCTAGGTAAAAACCCACCCATTCCACCCACTTTCTGGTGTGAAAGTTGTCAGCTATCCAGAACCATTTTCATATAAACAATTTATAGGGATGAAAGTACGTATAGGCAAGACCTTGCCACCATATAGCTGCGACGAGGCAACGCCCACTTGTTGTTTGTGTACGGTCGTCAACCACGTGACAGGCTCGACCAATAGGAGCGCAGGAAAGTTAGAACATTTTGTATAACTGCCACACCTTCTTCCACGCTCGGGTCGATCAGACCTATTTGCATGTGTCAACATTGGAAATTTTGAACTTTATGTCTTTATTATGGTGGAATAAATATTCTATGTTCGCCAAACTGCTCCTTCATGTTATTATTATTAATTGTTCATATAATATAATCGTTCAAAATATATATCTATGCTTAAATGCCTCCCACGACAGACTATATATATGTATACTCTGATCGTATAGACATACACATGGTATGTATGGGTTCCTTGGGGTATACCCTTTCTAGGTTTATTTCAAGATTATATAAATCTTAAGGCTAGTATCGCTATTGTAATGTATAATTGACAGGCCTGAAATAATCCATCCTTTGGTGATATGATATTGTACCTGAATGCATTGAATATGTACGCTTATTCTGGTGCCTATTTATGATTCGCCGAAATAATGTCTGAAATGATCTCCTAATTCTTATGATGTCTGAAACGATGTCCTAATACATATACGCTCGTTACTAAAAGTATATTTGAGCCTTTTCCAAAATTTAAATTGTATTAAATACCCTAACATATTTCTGTGTCTTTCCCCTAAAGTCTTATGACAATAGAACAATTATTTGCACCTCATTTTGCAATCGTTGTCAGTAAATTACTGTTTGTTTTATTCATAAATTTTATTCTATTCATAAATGATGTTAACAACCTTGGAGATATCAAACCATATGGTGATGATACTGTCTTGATTAATGTCGAAAAGTCCTATGACAAGTTGATAGAATCCACTAACAGAGATTGTAAAAAGATTATTAACTGGAACAATTTCAACAAACTCAGTATCAACATAAAGAAGACCAAAAGCATGTTCATAGTTAATAGGGCTCAGCTTAATTAAGATACATAATATTGAGACAACAATAGTAATTAGTAATCTTTTCTCTACCATGGGGCTGGTATCTGGAACAACCTACCACCCAATATCAGACAAACTCAGAACCCACTATAGCTTTCAAAAAACTGATTAAAGAAACCTTCCTTTAAACACTTGTACTATTTTACAACAATATGTTATGTTCAACCTCTGAATGTACACCTCACCTCATATCATTCCCCATCCACAACATAATCCCAACACTATTACAACAACAATAACCTAAACAATAACCTCACGTTAACATCACCCTTAATTAATAGTCAAAAGCAACTCAGCGGGAGGACACAAAGATACGCCAGACACAGTGTCTCCAATAAGACAGTAAAACGATAGAAATCCAACTGGCCCGCCCTTTGTCTATGCTCCCATTTGTAGGCACACCCTATGCCGAATCTACCCGTAATATTATTATATATTTTTCCTATCAGTACTTTTGGTGTAAATGCTACATAGCTTGGGATGCAGTCCTTCTATTTAATTTTACATTTTCATCCTCCTCTTCTATAATCTCCTATGATACATTTAGTTGAGAAGTCTAGTACTAACTCATATATAATATATGCGATTTTATATGTTCTGTAACACTTTTGATTTATGGACATTTCTGGTCATATTTCTACATATATATTTGCCAAGGATCGATCTCCATACCCTATCAAACTCTATGAATGTCCTTGTGGTATTACCTGATATATTGATTCGGAATATATATCTTAAAACTAGGCTGGGCTTCAGTAGTTTTATAAAACACAAATAAATGATTTACTTAATAATAAGCATATGAAAATACCTAAATTATTTAAATGTACGCATTGGTGTAGGCAGAGATTTTTTTTATGCAATTTTTTACATTCTTGCCATTTCTCAATTTCTTGCCATGTCTATGGGTGGCTTTTTACCGCGGTGGCTTTTTACCTAGGGTGGCTCTTTACCAGATGGCTCTTTTCCAGGTGGCATTTTCCTGGGTGGCTATTTCCCAGGTGGCTTTTTACCGAGTGGCTTTTTACCGGATGGCTTTGTGGCCGGGTGGCTTTTTACCGGGTGGCAATTCGCCTAGAACCCCCAATTCTTGTTACTGTTTTAAAGACAGCATATTGACACACAAATGAGGAAAAAAATGCAAATCTCTCAGACGTACACACACATATATATAAACAGACACAAGCAGGACAACTCTATTTATAAGCAAATTACGAATCAGAGTAATACAAAAGGAGTAAATCGACAAATTTCTGATTTACAAACCAACCCCTCGAGAATATAAAGAGAAGCGGAAGGGGTTGAGGTGGGGCCGAAGGTGTATTCTTCTGTGGCCATAGGGCTTATTCAATATTCACAAACCGAAAGTGGAGACGACGAAAGTGCATTACTAGTCTCGCGACGGACATTACTGATCCCAGAAGGTGTCATACTTCCGGATGTTAGCCAGGGCTGAAATGAGGATGGAAGGGGAACAAGATCAGGTAGTATTACTGAGGTGCTTCGCCCATCGCCTAGCCATATGGCATGTCAATTAAACCTGGGTTTTTGGCACTCACCAACCAACCAACGACCAGTCATCTTGTTATGAGCATTTTTTATGCGATCATGGGTACCACTCTTTGACATGTTAACTCCAAACAAAGTAGTCAAGGAAAGAATTTGAACAAAGGAAGTAAAACACACGAAGCATGTAATATGAGAAATAGAGCAATTAGCTATCTTTTGATTTTAGATTGAGGGTCATTTTCCAGGAGACCATTTCGAAGTGTTAAGAAAGTTGACCTAGAAATAAACCGTATAGGCTCTGTCTCCATTATTCACCTTGGTCTGACCTTTGACAGCAGTGGTTCCGATGTGTCAATGGTATGTCATTTTATTTTTATATCAAGATTTTTTTTCTTGACAGTAAAACATGATTTTTTCCCCAATCCACTGAGGTCACTTTGGGAAATAACCTTATAACCTGCTTGATTTACTGTTCAGGGTATTGCCGCCTACGGCCAATTAGGGTTCATTGTCAGTACAGTGTGTCACTGAGTGTCGACACCACGTACGTCATGACGTGCCCATCATTCCCTAAAAGTCTCATTTTATGGGTACAAATGTCTAAAGCATGATGGATTGGGGACTCAGGGGTTTCCAAGCAAATTGGTTTTTTCCTGCTGTGATGTAGTTGGCCTACGGCTTATTCGCCCAGCGTGCTTATAAATATGTGGATTCTGTCATACGACCCATAATTACATGGCCATGTCACAACTGATTTATCTTCTTACCGTAGGAATGTATACATGTATAGTGGGGTTCCTGGCCAATGCAAAATTTGATTTTCAGCTCAAAATCGTGTACAAGTTTACTTTTGGTACCAAATGAAAGCTTGGGGTCTAACAACTTTGGTCCGAGTGTACAACAATCATCCCACTAGGGGGGCCGTGGGGGGCAATTATAATTGGGGACTGGACCCCCTTTCAGTGATAAACTAAAAATATCATAACCTTTGATATAATGGTCCGATTTGAACATAACTGGTGTCAATAACTTTGGAATAAAGAGATGTAACCATATAAGTAAGTATTGTTTAGCTAGAGGGGACCTGGATCCCCTGATTTGGGGGGAGGGGCTCAAACCACCTCAATATGTAAGGTATAAATTTCACACTACTAGAACTTCAATAATAATACTCCAATTTGAATATATCTTGTATTAATAAATTTGTAATGATGCCACAGTATCATATATTTGCAAATAATATTAAAGTAGAGCCCCCCCCCCATTTCCGGGACATGGGTACATTCACCATTACAGACCATTATAAGTGAAGATGCCCCTCCAGGCACCCCACTACTATCAGGCTTTATGTTGACGTTTGATAATGTGGACGGCAGCAATAGAGAAGGGAGCATGCGTTTGTATTATTATGCTTTTCAAAAAACCATTTGTATGCATCAACAACTTTACTTATCCGTTCGGTGAACCATAGGTTAGAATCTGGAACGCAATCAATCATGTGTCTATTTTGGGTAGTTGTTTTTTAAACATTTTATTTTGTCAGGGTGCTGTTGTTGGTGGCATTCCCTCGACAGCATGCAGGGTCGCAATCTCAGGACCTGTTTCATATTTAGTAAGGGAAAGTTTATGTGGGAATTCCTAAACTTACTTTCCCTTGCATCTGTATAGGTCGTTATTACCGTAGGAATAAAAAGTGCGTTTTTTGTATAGCATAATAATTATTCTTTCTCTTAAACATTGCTTGCCAAGGAAGGCACATAGCTAATCATGATTAAACCCCTTAGGTCCCATGGCTCAAGCTATGTTAATTGGGGATTTTCCTACATTTCCCCCCCAAAGCAGAGGAAAGCACAGAGGAAATTTCTAGCAAGTTTCTGTCCCTGAACCACTCAATATTACCGGCTTAACATAACTCAAACAATGGTCTCCAAAGTACATGGTAATTCAAAGATCATGCCTCAAAGTTCTCCCCAGAAATCAACGCCAATGATACACACAAATGAAAAACGTCGTTAAACGACAATCGCGTCTTTTTGTAACTATCAATTGTAATTTAATGACTTGGCCTGTAAATGGAATAAAAAAACAAATTACGAGACAGACTAGGGTAAGTACAATTGAACTGTTTGTGATGAAAAACGCTGGTAGTCGGTTCAATTTGCACATGGGGTAGCTTGTCCCTTTTTTACCCGAGGTCATTCAAATTATGTTAATAATCAACAGAAAACTCGTCTAAGGAGCAGAGCTGAACAAGGTACTATAATGGTAACAGATGTGTACTTCTATAGAATTACAATTTTCCATTCATTAATTCATACAGATTTATACAAGGAAGTCCTAAATGTGTACCTTAGTTATAGAACAACTTTATAAATATGTTTTATTGACAGAAAAAAATGAGAAAATTCCTACAGCGAAACACCTCTGAGGGAATTTCCTACATTTTCTAAATTTTAATGTATTTCCTGCAATCTACATCGTGTTTAAGCATATTAAAAAGGTTATTAACTTTGTCACTACTTTGTGGCTTAAAAATTGAAAAAATGTGGTATCTGCATGAATTTAACCTTAGCTTATGAAACAGAGTCCCGGTCATTCACCTTCCCCTGAGTCTTATTCCTGGACAAGATTGGAATTCAAATACATGAGTACAGCTCTGTTTATAAAGAACTATTGATCATCACAATCATTACATCTATAGACCCTGTGCCCAGCAATTTATAAGGAACCCATGTGTGAAATTAAATTTTGTGTTTTCTCGCTGGCAGGGATAACATAGATAGACGATAACATAGAGAGACGATAAACTAAGGGGTAGGGTGGTATCCCTATTTGCGCATTAAGTATTTAAAACATCCGAGCTATGTTGATTACTGCCCCCGTTAAACAGTAATGGACATTGGGGATGTATTGCACACAGTCAAGGGTTTCACTACAGGTTGTTTACGGCTAAGACGGTCTCAGGGGAAATTGAATGAAAGGCTAACTTCCTTGCCTTGGTCTAACAGCCATAGGCGTTTAAAAGCTGTTCTTGATGTAAGGATCGTACCCGACCTGGGATTTCAGGCCTGAGACAAAAAGTCATATCCCCCTGTTGCATGCAGCCTTGTAAAATCTGTGGAGGATGGAGTATTGCACCTTTTTGCAACAAATCCCATTACTGCCTTCGTTTTTGTGAGAAGGCAGCTAGGATTTTAACGCTCACAATCAATTCAGATCACCGCATAAAAATAGTGTGCCATGGCACCAAATCAGAACCACATGACAAGAATGGAAAAGAAAATGCAATATAAAATAGGGTTCCATCATACAACATAATTTGGAGTGGCTAAAAACGTTTCCAAGTTTTTCCCCAGTCAATGCTGAGAACAGCATCTACCAATGATGTAATTCTTGCCTGAATAAATCTATTAGTCAGGCAATCAAGCATGAAAGGCTAATTAATCAAATTTAGTTATCACAGTTGGGTAAATTGAATACTGAGCTTAGCCCATGTCTCGAACTGCTACCCAAATCACCTTTTTCTGCCAGTCAGCCCATGGGCAGGGCACTGCTGTTCTGTCTGCGGTAAGTCCCTTAATTCAGTCAAAAAGGCGGGACTTAATTGCCGTAAGTTCCTGATTAAAATTTACTTAAAGGGTGGTCTCCACTGGCTGCAGTAAGCTCTGCGGTAAGCCTTGCGATGGTGCTGTGAGGGTGAGAAGTGGTGAGGTACTGCCTACACGGCTAGTGATCCATGTAGGCAGGACCTCACTATTCCTCTCCACCTACAGAACCAGCACAAACCATCGCAAGGCTTACCGCAGTGAGTGGAGACCACCCTTAAATTTCAACCAAGTGCGAGACCCTTATGTCAATAAGCCACACCATGAAGCATTCGAATAATAATTTGAGTATTTGGATCATTTAATGATTTAAATGCCCTGAATTACTTTAGTTTGGTGATCTGAAAGACCTTTCCAGGCATGACAGGGGGAGAAATTTGCTGCCTCCCTAGTGCATCTAATATTATTAGGTTTTAATCACTGCCTTGGGGCGGGCTAAAATCACCTAAGACAGAGGTTAAAAGGATTGGTAAACTCCCTATGACCCTATACGTCTTTGAGTTAAAGCTGCACTCTCAGTTAACGTCTGTTAAAAAAGATCATTTTCTCCTGCTTGTTCGACTCTTTTCTAACCCATCTAAAAGTCATTTGACCAAGATTTCCGCTTATTTTTGCTAAAGGGCTTCTAAACCGCCCTCATTTGTATTTGGAGGACCTGCCCGAATCCTTTCATGCGATGACTTCACTTGTTATCGCTCTCCGGCGGCGGTTTTCTCTCGGTGATTAGGCTTCAAATTTTTGTATAAATATTCCAGCTGCAGAATATTGATAAGTCATAATTATGAGTAAATCTTGTAAGATTTGTTTTGTTGTAATAGCTGCATAAGAATGCAACTTCACCTGACTGAAACATTTTACTCCACTTAAATTGAACTTCTTTCCCATTAAATAATCTGATGAATAAATACCTCTGATATTTAACACAAGTGCAAGTCATAAGAACCCGCAATTACACCTTCAAATGATATGCCTTAGCCACGTTAACGAAACCCTCAATTCAGAACTTTATTCAACTAAAACATTGACCTTCCAGTGCTTAAGGCTGTCTTTGCTGTTTCACTAGAGGATTACTTGAAGTTAAAGGCATATCTCAATCAGATCCATCAAACAGGAAAACAACAAGCAACTTTTAAATGCATTTATCAATTGGTCTTGTAATCAATAATATCATAATGAAATCAGGTCAAGGCCCTAGAGCTATGTTATTTGAAGAAAATGGGTGATACATATTATATTAAAGGCCAACGTTAACGTTGAGGGGCTGTTGGTGCATTGTTTGGAGCATAATTATGCAAGAAGAGCGTATCACCATGCAGGCTCGAATCTCCATTCGTGCGTTTTAGACCTTTTTGCCAGTTGCCATTGTGTAACTCGATGAACTCGGTGGCCACATGGCTCGCTTCACTCCAATTTCTTTTATTCACAATAGCTAATAAATGAAATCATTGCTTGCACCAACAATTGAATTAATAATAGATGCCCAGCATTACATGTAATGACCCTTTGGTAATCGTTGGGGAGAAGAGAATAACACAACAGGACACACATAAGTTTTTAAATACACATGAGGGTTTCCTAGTGAGAAACTCTGCCCCAGCCCAACAAATTAAAATATTAATTTGTTCATAAAAATGTCTTGTTGTGTTTACCTCTTTCTTATCTCTTCCTGTTGTTTAGAACCACATGAGCAACTGACTCTATTTGGTCGTTGATATTCTTATAAATTATAAAATTTTGCGAAAAAGCGAGTCAAGCGTGTAGTTACTCTGTTTAATGTTCAATATAGCATATATGACATGGTGAAAGGAATTGCATAAGAATAAAGGTGTGTAGAGATATATATAAAGGTATAAAAAAGTAAAGCAAATAATATGTAATCTACTTGGACTTACACGCCACCTTGTGGACAATATAGAAATGCGTTAGAAATGCGTGCGCAAAGTGCGCGTACATTTGTACACATAATATAAGAAGTGTAAGTAGGGCATGAAAGGTAGAATAAAACAATGGCATTATATTACCCTCTACGGGGTTTAAAAGTTATTCATATGATAACTGGATAACATAAAGTAACATAAATAAATCATGAAGTGAAAAGTGAGAAATAATAAAAGAAGTATGGTAAAATCCAGTAAATATATTACATATGGTAAAATCCAGTAAAGAAAAACATTTCACAAGTGTTTATTAATGAGCAATGAGAAATAAATTCCCAGGCTACATCGAAAATGTTTTGAGAGTTAGATCGCCAGGTCATTTGACTTTTAAATTTGGTGGAGTAAATGACTTTCACACGTGCTAAATTTACTTCCTTAATTATCTATGTATCCTCATCAATCTAGATTTCCCTCGAGCAACTAGGCTGTAAACACACATTCTTTACCATCACTGCAAGGACATGGCCTTCAAGAATAGTGCAAGAACATGGGCACTCAATGTATGGCAATGAGGTCTTGGTGTAAGGGACACGTTGAAGTATGCATTCCCTTAAGGAATGTGTCGGGCACTGAACTTATACTGTTTATACCGCACGGATTGTGGAATTAGTTCTGGGGAAAATGTTAAACAAAACTGTGCTTCAACTCGATCTCCGAATTGATCGGAGGAATTCATAGAGGTGCGGATGTAACAACCTCTTAGTGTCCTCAGACATTAGCTCAATATACTTTCTTTTTCAGAAAGGATGTGCTGTATGGGAGCAACTCTCATGGATATTTAATTGATGACAAGAGAGAGAGGTGGTGCCTCCTGAGCTAAACCCATGTAATTAGTGTGACACCTTTAAAAGGGTTGGATATCAGAGAGTCCCGAGTGAAGGGAGGATGTTAATTGCTATCTCCTGTATATATATATGGTCACTTACTTAGTGAGGAGCCACACCACAGTTAACATTAAAGGCCAAGGTCCACACACAACTCATGTAATATTCTCTGTCATCTCAACTAGACGAGCTTATTACCGATAGCTGACGGCAATCTGAGATTAGTGAAACTACAGCTGGTGGATTTCTTTTTTAGTTTTAGGTTTAAATACGTTTTTATTCGGAAAATAAATATTGCAAACTTTGCTGGCTTTTCTCAACATGACCTAACTTCTTATCTTCCACACACAGAACTTTACCTTGGGAAAATCTAGCATTCGTATGTTATGTATTGTTGATATGAATCTTCTTGGCATTCTTTTGTTATATATTGTTGATATGGTTGATATGAGTCCTGTTGGCATCGGCAAGGATGGTGCGACTTAACGGGTAACTATATCCCCCTTTGAAGTTCATGCTAAAAGGACTCAAGGGTAAGATCTTCAGAAAATGAACAATCTACAGTTCTACACATCTATCAAATTCTGTTAAATTAGAGTGAAAAATGATAAATACTAGGTATATCTGAGTGTATTCTGTATTGTATTCATTCAATAAATCTGTCTGGTTATGTTGAACTGTATTTTGAAACTTCTTAAAAGGGGGATTATTTGAGAGGACTAATTGAAGGTGAATTGTACATTTTCGGAAAATCTGACCCTCAAACAGAGTGAGAGTCTTTGTAGACCACATGTAGATGTTCCTGGTTAAGGCGGATAATGATTTTGATTACAATAGATATAATAGATTTATGTTAAACCAATGTTCATTTTCCTGGTCGTTTGATAAAAGTCTGACTCTCACAAGACGTGCCCATCATATCGGTTACTTAACTTGGTATTAGAAGCATCCCGATTCATCACTTCGATGTAGTTTAATCTATCCACCCGGGGCTTTGCAACTTCTCAGCGGTGTATGCGAGAAACTTGACCAGTTGAAGAAATCCTATCCATCCGCCAAGGTTGATAAAGGAGGTGTCAGGAGGATGTAGACAATAATCCAGATACATTGAGCCAGTCAATTACCAATTACTCTGGTCAAGAAATTTGTTTCTACCGATATTACCTCTCCTTCGTCCCAACATTTTGGCCAATAGCGTGTCAGAATGGAAAGCTGGGTATTTTGTTTTAGGAGCTGGATATTTGTTTTTATTGATTCATTAAGACTTTCTACATAATTACCTTCCCTCTTTTTTCCCCCATCTACCATCTCGTCTTCTCTCAAAAATCCCACTCTTTACTCGTCTTCAAGCTCAGGGTCTGAATTTGATTTGAGAAAGAACGTACATGGTGGGTTTAGTTCAAGACCTGTCAAAGGTGGGATCCCACTGGTTCACTTGTATCTGCGCTCATTGCTCGCTCTTGCTGCGCTTGTTTATGGGGTACTTGTCAGTCGCTCTTCATCCACTAATATTTTTAGCGCAATACAAGCGCAGAGCGATTCTACTGAGATTCTACTGTTGCGCTTGTTTCCCATATGGAATCAATGGTAAATGCGTTTGTGCGCTCTTACTGCGCTCTTGGTCCGCTAGTTTAACAGGTAGAAAGAGCGCTGTGTAGTTGCGCTCAAATCAAACAGTCCGATATTAGCGCAACGTCCTGCGCTCTTCTAAAGAAGCGCACATAGCATTTTTTAAGAGCGTATAGAAAGCGCAATTATTGATTCTATTAAACCGCTCTATCTTCGCTTGTTATGCGCTCAAGACAATAAAAAAGAGCGGTCCATGAGTGGGCCAAAAGAGCGAGCCAGTGGAAACGCAGCCTTAATGCGGAACATGATAATATAATATCATAATGGAATACAGAGAGTGTCGTACATATGAACATGAAGGTGAGCACCATGCATATTAAACAGTTTTATAAGATAAAAATGGTATCCATATCATAATGTTCATCATAATTATGGGGCTCAAGCAAAATATCTTGAAATTAGTGCAATATTTGTATTCAATATATGAATAATTAAAAAGAATTGATGGATAAAACATGTCTGCGTGTCTCCCGTTTTGCCCCTATTTTCTCTCTCACTGTCACAAATACTCTGTCTGCATATTTCCTCTCTCTTTCTGTCTCTCTTCTCTACCACTCTCTCTCACTCTACCAAGAATCTTGAGAACCTCAGAGTTAACATAATTGTTCATCATTAACCTAGAACATCTACATCGGTAATGCTAACAGTTCTAGCCTATCATGAATACATGAAGCCACAATACCTGCTAATGCTCACTCCCCTGGCATTCACAATCATTGTCACACATATGACACTGCACTCTCTGACACTCACAATGATAGAAGCCCCTACCAATAAACTAAATAATGTAAAGCTACCTCCATATAACTTCTCATCTTCTCCCACAGACTTAATTCCTCCTTTTGTAAGTCTTCCCCATTGTTCATCGGAAATTGAATGACTAGTTGGTTTATGCCAATATCATGCCCTCACCATTTTACCACTAAAGGTGTGTATATACATGTTTCACTTTTGCCTGCTTTATTTGGGCATAGACGCTCCTAGTATTTGAATGAAATTCAACTCTGCTTCCTGCCACCTGAATTGAGACACACTAGTGTACACATCGCCAAGATTTTACACTCCAGCAAAATAATAAAAAATTGCTATTTCTACTTGAGGCTTTGTCAAGATGTTGAAATTATAAAAGAGCATGCTTTTCTACCCCTAAATATGTGCTTATATCAAGGTCAGTCTTTAAATAAGGCTGATATGCGAGAAACATTTCAGTTGTATAAGTAAACAATAAAAAGACATTGCATTGTAGCAGGCACATTGCAGGCAAATTATGCTCCAGCAAAGTAATACAAAATGCTATTTCTACTCAAAATTAATTCTCATTATGTTTAAATTTTGAAGGAACATACTTTTCTTCCCCCATATAATGTTGTTTTATCAACATTTGTATCTAAATATAAGGAAGATAATATTGGTGACAAAGTGTGCAAGTGTGGATGAAAAGTATAGGCCTAGCAATGCTGATGCCGGCCACAACGCAATGATGTATGTAGTAATGTCTTCTAATTTTCACAACGCTAGTAATGCACCATGACAACTAGTGTCCTGGACAATGCTTTATCCCTGCCTGGAGTGTGTTGGAGGGGGGGCCATTGTTTTTAGGCCTATAGGCCTTCTAATAGAAACAAAATTGAGGGGAGGAACTGTTCTTTCATTCCTCATAGCCAAATTCTTTTTAAACACCATTTCTACTTATTATTCATCCTATCTGATCCCATCTTTTGAAAAAGTTAGTTCATAGAGCAATTCCACCAAAAATCCATCATTTGGGTTCAGAAATAAAAGCTCAACCACTGGCTCAAATATAGAATTTAGTAGAATTTGAAATCAGGAAATTAAATTTTTCAGCATAAATTTTTAGCAAATTTTCTCAGAAAGGTGGGTGATTTCATAGAAAAATGCAAGACACTCCATTATTTCCTCATAAAAGTTGAAACAAGATCCAGACATAGGATGTCAAATGCAAAGAGAATACATTTGAAGCACAGAGGCAAGACCAACTTCTCTTTTCAAGAAATAACTTCCTGAACAAGCATACGTTCCCCTATGAATTGGTATAATCAGAATTATCAGAAGTTTATTGCAAAATACCAAGTTGATACCTACTGTACTTCTTTTGCGAATACACATGTCAAGCTTGGCACAAACTTGCTATTGAAGGAAACAAATTTCAGAATGAAGATGAGGAAATAACCGTTGCATCAGTGTGTTTAGTTCCAGTTTTCAAGACAGGAGAGACCACACTCTCCTGCTCTATGTTAATGAAACACTGTAAAGGTTACAGAACTTAACTGGCATTTTATATAACTGATAGAGGGCAGTCTATATATCTGGTGGAGTCTCTAATTCATTTGTTAGCATTTTGAAATTTGATATAAAGCTATAATGATGGTGGGGGCCAAACCATACTCAACCCCCCCCCTCCCTTTCATTGGGCCATGCCCCCTGCTTCCTACTAGGGTTCTCACCAGCCTTTTTGAGTGTAGCAGCCCGCTACGCTGTCTCCTGTCCCCGCTACACTGCAAAATGGCCGCTACACTGTCTCTGAGACAACGTAGCAGCCATAATTTGATTCGAAATACTAATCTCATCTAGGGAAATATCCTCCGGTCTAATCTTAGCATTCAAATTGCATATCAAATACCAAAAAAACGCCAATATTAAGACTATTCAGATCTATTCAGATATACATGTGGGTGTATATTTTCCATACCAAATCAATCATGAGAGATCCCTTAAATTTGAAAATTGGTAAGACTTATAGATGCGGGAGTAATTCGCCCCAACATTCGGGATAAACTGACAATGATTTTTTCTTAATTATACTAATTTCTAGTCTAATAGGTGCTCTATTGACATTAAAAAGCCTGTCGTTCCTAATCTTGATTTCATCAATGCACTTGAGAATCTTTGAACAATCTTCCTAACTATCATGATGCATACACTTTTTACCTTATCATTAACCCTTCTAATCATGTAAACTATGAGTTTAAGTTTTAATGTTTAAGGGATTGAGTGATTGCCCTTGTAATCAGCAAAACGCCCTAAAACAGCATCATTTTCCTCAAACCTTTCCTGGGGGGCATGACCCCCCTAGATGGTGTGTAGCCCCCACTATCCTGTCAAATATTTCTGGTGAGAACCCTGCCTACATTCCTGATTAGTGAAGTGTCAATCGATTGATAACTGTCTGTCAATAAGGTATATGAAAGTGAGATGGTGGGAGAAATATGAACAAATAGTGAATGCTTATAATTTTGAAACCTTTACAAAATTCTGGTTTCAAATTGTTATGCTAAAAAATGTCTTCAAATCGTAATGAAAATATACATGTTGTTTTAATCAAATTTGACAACATTGCATCATTCTTTTTGTTTAATATGATACAATGTCATTTAATGTCCTATAAGAATGCATTTTTGGATCTTGTTATAATCCATATGGATCATGTTATAATCCATAAAGTTCTATGTTCTGGCTTCTGATGAACGATTGAAAGATCAAAAAGGTCAAACTTATAACTTGTCCCCCCCCACTTCAAATTAGCTTCCGACGCCCCTGCCAAAGGCTGGAAACAAACATTCTCTCCCTGGGCATCCTGAAGGGTAGCAGTGAATCTTTAGGAATTGGTTGATCTTCTGAAGGCATAGCACCCATACATTTGAACATAGTGTAATGAATATATGGTGACAAAATCTGTGACAAAAGCGATCAAAGTGAAAGTAAACCAAAGATAATCAAAAAGCACAAATGAAGAGTCATTGAGCCAACGAATGCCAAAAGTTGTCCTTGTTATTTAAAGAAAAATTGTAGTATGCATGCCAAGGAACCAACAAATGTCAAAATGTTATCCTCGATGTAAAACAATGTGTCATGATATGTACCGTCATCATTAACAACAAAGGATTGGTAAAACAACTCTGAAGGTGAAAAAAACCTGATAAAATGGACCGAAAATAATAAACCCTCCCCGATGGACACATTCTCACTGGGGCACCGCATTTTGATGCACAGAAAGTTGTGTGTCCCCACAAGTTGCTTCATTTACCACTTGTTGCACTGTTTGACAGATTGCAGTGTAGCAGGTGAGGAAGCACTACTGAGTAGCGCGTCAAAACGCAATAATAATAACAACTATGTGTGTGTTATGTGTGTGTGTGTTTTTATTATCAAGATAGATTAATACAGTATATTATAAGCACATCAAAATCAACATTTATGTATTAAATATTCAGCTCATTTTAGGGAAAAATTCATCAAGTTATGAATACTTTTTATGAACATTCAGATGAAACAGTTATCCAATTAGAGTTGCTTGGGGAACCCAGCAATTTAATAGGCCCTATAGCCACTGGTATCCTTACAAAGACATTATTTTGAATTCAGACAGTGCCTGAACGAGTGCATGTGTCAGTTATTCTTTCCCTATGCAATGAAGGTAGCGGGTTGTGGAGGTAGTAGGCCCACTGGGGGTAGATTACATACTGATCTAAATGATTGGGGGTGTTTTGGGGATTGGGGATAGCTTGCAATAGTACCCCAATAGTACACCATGCTAGTATAGTTGTCCGAGTGGAGTATTGTTGTGCATTCTGACGCACTGTCAAGGAAGCACTGGGAACATATATTATGCTAAATAAAATATCTGGTAGACAGTATTATTGACAAATATTGAATTAACTAAAAAATCCTTAGATTTGTTAAAGCCTAAAGCGGTCGGGCCACTGTCGACAAAATCGTTGGCGATGCGTTGGCGATGAGGTAGTCGATAAGATGTTTGTGAAATTTATTGCATCGTCTTTGCATCAACTTGTCATCACTTGTCAATAGCCAGCGATGACTAGTGATGAGTGGGCGATGTAAAAATTGCATAGTAAGGGTACCGATGAACATCAAACATGTTTGATATTTCCTGCCGATGCGATTTTGCATCGGTGCATTGTCAATGGAGGCTGTGGCGATGCGTTGCCGATGCATTGCCGATGCATTGCTGATGCCTAGTCAATGAGATTCCATATGTAAAAGCATGAACATGAATTACATAGTTGCCGAACTTTTCGATGACAAGACGATGCAGCCACCGATAACCCTCCTCATCGATGTGCATCGCCGGCAATTACATCGTCTTTGCATCGTCTTTACATTGACTATGTTTTGTCGACAGTGGCCAGACCGCTTAATTCTTTACATTGCAAGTTTGCTGAAGTGCACTGTAAATTTATATATGTTCATACCGTTGGGAATGTGCAGTAGAAAAGTGCTGAATGTAAGGATTATTCTTGTGAAAAAAGTTGTAATTATCAGTTCTAAATAGTCTTGTTACATAGATATCCAAGATGTAGAGGTACATTGGCCATATATGCCTGTATGTAGTTTTTATTATCAAGTTGAAATATATGGTGATTGACAGTGTGTGCAGTATACAGTCACGCACTATGCCACATCAGGGAAGCTTGATGCTTGACAAATGATTGGACTGCTTTTTATTTGCAGGTCCCACTCAGACATACACTTTACATAAGCCTAAAAAGCTGTCAAGCAGAATTGGTGTGACCATATAGTCGTGACAAATGAATGCTGGTGAGCGGCAGTGTTGTTTTCCTGTTTTTCTGATTTATATAGAGTCAATACATATCATAAGATACATGAACACACAACAATGCTTGATGTTGTTTTTTTATTCTTGTCTCATGTGCACAAAACAATTGTGTGATAGGATAGAAATAGGATATAGAGTGATGACAGCGGGGGGGGGGGGGGTCGATGCTAATTTTAATGCATAATTTGCGGAGAACTATATAATAAGAATACTCTTTAATTCAAATTAAAAGATAACACAATTCTATGTAGTTTTTGGTGACAATCTCTAGGGGATAATTAAAAGGTTAACCATCAAACGATTAAATTTCTGTTATCCGTTAGAACATCATCCATCATCCACAGGGAATACAACATAGTAGATAAGTACGGTAAATGTATCTACGAGTTAAACTTATCCCAAAACAAGGTCATTAATGGAAGTACGATTCGATTCGGTCATATTTAATTTCTAAATCATCAGGAGGTATTACTCCGGGGTATTACTAATTAAAATATCTGATATAAGAGTTAGGGAACTATGCAAATGTCTACGGACTAACTCATTATCTAATGTTTCTGTCTTGTTTAAGGATTTCATTCAGCAAAGACATCATACAATGATATAGTTTTCTCAGAATTTGCTGACCAGTACAACTGGTTCACGTATAATATGTTATACTAATCTAATGTAATGTATACTTAAGTATACACAAACCTGATTTTGTTTAGACCTTATATTAATAGATGTATTTGCCCATTTAATATAAATAAAAATATACAGTTCCCAGGTGGTGTCTAACATTTCCTGACTTGCTCACCAGTTTAATTAAAAGTAATGAAGTATACCTATAGGCCTAGATACACCGCAGCACTGCGAAACATATCAGTCCACTAACGAGTAAAGAATGCATTTCTGTACTCGTAGTTTCATCATAAATTATATAAAATGGTTGGCAGCCATGAGATACTCATATCGGACGGAAGCGGCAGGGTTAACAGCAATAAGGTTTCTCTCGATTCCATCATTATAGGTACGCAACCTACCTTCAGACCGCAACAAGAGGCCAGCGAATACAAATTGCCCAGGAAGCATGTAATCAGATGCGGACCTATTAGGAGAGGCCATCTGTGAACTCATTATCACACTCTGGGTTCTGTGCAAAGCTGACCTTAAATTTTATCTCAGCAACACACCTGGGGAGATCTAATCCGAAGGTAAATTAGAAAATCAATGCCCTCTATCACCTGGGTGCGAGTGGAAAGTGAGATTATCTTGCTCAAGGTTGGGCCTGTGAACAGAATCAAAGAGGAGGAGGATGGACAACCGAGCAGGAACCACAGCACTCAGGATCCGTCACCTAATGAATTTCACGCGAGAGATGGTGTACTTCCATATACTTGGTGCACTTACCAAGACTCAGGCGCTATGATTGAAGTAAGCTTTGTCCTCGAGATGAAAATGAATGAAAGCTTTTTCATTTTTTCCGTTTTCCCTTTTTTTTTGTTATACCTTGGTGGGTATAGTATGGTATGGTTATTTTATATTGTGACTGTATCCAGTCTCTTCCTGCCCAGTGGGACTGAAATGTATGTTTGATGTATAAAAAGTAAAAGAACATGTATTTCTTAGCTTCGTGATATTCTAACACGAATAGTAGTTTTTTATATCCATTTTTAAAAATACAAAGTTATGTGAAATGGTTAATGCTCTCTGTTTCAACAGTTTTTCCATGCACACACTTTAGAAAGAAAGTAGATAATGAACGTTGGAAGAATATTTCTGTATCTTAATTTTGAAATTAAGTTATATAAATAATGTGTCACTCATAATTCCTCTATTGTTGCGAAAATGTAAGTTCTTAATCAGATGTAAACGTTATAATATTATTCTATTATCTATATTCGTTGGGCTATATTGGAAAGTTGAGAAAGGTTAGTAAGATTGGCTACAGTACATGTTATGCATGATAAAGGATCGGACTGAGTTTAATCTATCTCTCATAAAAGAGTTCAAGATGTGAGAAGACTTTTATAATGGCATATAAAGAAAATCAAGCGGATGAAATGTGTACTTGGTTCAGGTTGAAGGATAAGAGGCAGATGGCATTTTAAATTATGTACAGAAGTGTGTCTAAAGAAATGTAATTAAGAGGCGAGCCTCTAAATGGGTCAGATTTTTAGAAAATGTACAATTCACCTTCACCAATCTTCTCAAATAAGAATTTCAGACGAAAATAAAATTCAAAATTCTGTTCAACCTAACCAAACAGATTGCTAGAATCAATGCAATGCCAAATATACTCGGATTTACCTAGTATTGACCAGATTATTTAGCAGAATTGACTAAATGTGTACAGATGCTAATTGTACATTTTCTGACAATCTGACCCAAATAGTGAATAATGCGGTAGTCTTCACAAATACAATGGAGTATGAGTTCTTTGGTAAAATGGTTTTATTGTTAGAAAATTGAACGTTTGACAAAGTGTTGCTGGTGTAATCCTTGATGTAAATGGCAACGTATGTACCCCCTGTCTAAACTCAGTTATAAAGATTTTGTTAAAAAAAAAGATTGGCTACATGTATACCCATATAGATATTAGTATCAGTATGTGCGGGTACAGTATCTATATAGGCTCATTATTTAAAAGGGTGAACCTTTACGACATCATCACTCTGATTGCATATCCAGAGTTTCAAACGCATTGTTTCTCCGCATCTGGTATAGATCATCGGAAAGCTGATAGTCTCTTCCATTAGTGGACAGTGGCTTTTGTTACAAAATTACGTATATATTAAAGGTTCAGGAATGGAAACAAGACTACCCTCCCTATTATATGGTTGCAATTGTTGGATGTCCATGTGCAATGGACTGTATATAACCTATGCCTACAATGAAAGGCAGTGTTTCCTCCCAACAGGAGCCAACTAAGTGGGTCTGAAATGGGGACTCAAGACCGACTTTGTTCTATTGTTGATGAATGGGCAAGTGGTTTTAACTCGATTCTCTGAGATTCTACCACTTACAGGACATGAACAATAGTCGTCCCCAATTGTTATTCCAGGGTAATGTTTTTACCACACTGTCTCTCATTCGGATTTTACGGCGGGTCCTTGACTATCCCTTGATCATGATATCTGACCTTATTGAACCGAAATGTCGTGGATCTTGGGGAAGGATGATGGAATACACATCTGTAAGGAAATCTATGTAGACACAGTAACATAAACAAGCAAGAAAAAAGGCTTATAGAAAAAACTATTATCTGGCCACTCACGGTAAACAGTCTGTTTGGACAGAAAAAAAACCACTATAACCAAACCTATTTATTCAGTACCTAGTTGGGCCTGGATAAGTCCGTGGGAAAGGAAGAAAGAAGCCATCTATTTTCTCTATCGGCTTCAACTGCATCTGGTAGATACCCATGCAGACGAATGACTTAATCTCCTCATTATCTTTAACTTTAAAATATTCTTTTAGCATGAGTCACCGATTTGATACTAAATTATCCCGATTTAAGGGTTAAATTGATTCGATACTTGCAATCTAGATTAGAACTATAGCATCTTTATTATATTTCACCATGAATTCAATAGAGTAAGTCACGCATATGTATGGTCAATACTTTCTTAGTGATTAAACTTCTGCTGGGGTGGAGGTGGCATCGTTTGCATGATGTCAGCAATAACTGTCGTCTGGTCCCTACAAGAGATGAAGAAAAGTGCCCACGCTCACAGCGAGAGGTGGGCCAGTGACCTGCTGACAGTCTGCTTGAATAGACCTTTCTCCCCTGAGTCGATTAATCAAATGGTACATCATTGTCTGCTGACAGTAGCTAACACAATTCCACGTGACAGGGTAATGTGTGTGATCGAAGAAAACGTGATTCCTGAGTGCCTCATGCTTGAAACTTAATAGAATTGAAACCAGGAGATAAAGTCATTAGAGCAAGTCACAGGCAAGTAAGTATTTCGACATTGAATGGTAGAGTCTGCAGGCAAACGATAAAGTTTTCAATTAGATTGTCTTTCTTCAGTCGTGGATTGTTCCTGGCCAGCAGCGGAACCAAAACTCTTCCGCCAAAGTTAACGCATATCAATTCAAGGAGGAGGAATGGAAAATTCAGACAGACAGAGAACAATTGATGCTCTTTAAGACGGGATCCAATTACAGAAGTGTAGAATTCAAACTTGCTGGCATTCAAAATGAAAACTAATTATACTAACGATGAATGTTGGAAAGAGGCACCAATTAATAAGCAAAGTAATCATACTTAAAGTGTCGGGATAGACCAGATCTAGACAATCATCTCTTTGGAAATGCCAATGAGGTGTCATTTCACTTAAAGCTGTATTACCAGTTAAATCAACCAAAAGTATTTTTCCAGGTACTTTCTGTCGTTGGTCATCTATCCAAGGGAAGATTTGAATACTGAACATTATGAAAATATCAATTTCCCTCTATTTTTCTTAAATTCATGGCTTTTCCTAGCCATCTCAGACGACCTAGCTTGTACAGTACTAGGTCCTCTATAGGAATCGCTAGAATCAGGGCAGTTGAAAGTTCTCTAGTTTGCCCAGACAAAACACTCAAGCAATGCCTGTCATATATGTGTCCTTAACCAGTAACATTTTATGGTGCTTACGGTAGATTCTTGGGAGAGGATGTGCACAACAACGCAGAGAACTAGTTGGTTTATTATCAGCAAAACCTCTCCATTCTCTTCTCGATATTGAAACACGGCTCCCCGACTTGTTTATGTCTCATTGCACATGCCCCAAAGTATGTAAATGAGCAGAAAAACGGAGCAAAGCAAGGTCACGGTTTAGGTCATGGTTACAACGGTAGAGCACTAGGGGTAAATGTATGGGCCCGATTTAATCTCTCTCAGTTGTGTTTTTTTGCATTTCATTCAGTGGAAACAGAATGGCTTACTCGCCGTTTTTTTTGTGTGGAGCAGATAAAAACTCTGCCTGCAGTTGATAATTCTTCACATCAAGCATTGAAAGGTAACAAGTAGGGAGATAAAACATTAATATTGATTTTATTGTCATAGTGAGGGGTTACAAACATCTGCAACTCTACACAAACTACAGCAATTCCACCTGCCCCGTTTCAAGCGCTTCTTTGTACAAAGTGAAGGGCTGTGTATATCATAGTTAGGCTTTTCCTAGACATTTTCATTACTTTTGGATTTTGCTGTTCCACAGCCTCTGGATAATTCTAATTACATGGAGGATCCCCCACATTTAAAAAGTGGGGTGAAAATATTGAAATGAATTATTTTTATAGATGATTTGGTTTTATACCATGCCAAAATCCTGTGAAGAATTAACCTTGCTTTGCATTGCGCATGCATCCAATTGGCCTCAGGCCAAACCCAAGCATGTGGTTATTTTAGGTGTGTTTCTAGTCAGATCTACCTAGCTTCAAATTTGCTGGGTTTTTGTCTGGGGGATGGATGCTTTTGTCAGCCTTTTCAGTAATCATAATATTATATCCTCGGGTCTTTTATTCTGTGCTTGGATTCAATGCTATTCAAATATCATTTTGATTAATAGCCTATCTATTGTGACTTTAGGCCGTATTAGGAATGAATAGGCCACCACATTGCAGCTAGAAATGAAGCTTAATATTGATATAGAGGGCAATCACTGGACGTACACTATCGGACATTTAAGTTATTGAACTACAGTGGTAAGCATATTTATTCTAATGTTATGCACCAGATGCAATGGATTTACAGCAGGTGGAAATGGGGCCAAGTTGTAATCAATAACAGGAACTGTAAGCACTATTAAGCCCGGTATCATCACTTTAGAATGCAGAATTTGATGGGTAGTGGCTTATAAAGAGTTCCAATATCTTGCTGATTTATAAGTGAATGAATTTAATATTTTTGTGGACTTTGGTTGGAGTATCTTTAAGTTTCTTCTACCTCTTACATGGCTTCTTGTGGATATGATTTTGTCATCTAAAGTGTTTTCATTAGTGGCCATGAAGTGACTAAGATTTAAGATATGCTTTTGTCTTCGTTTATTCAGATATAGGTGATATTTAGATCTGAGTGTTCTGGGTGACCATTAGTCCTCTTACTCTTTTTTAAAATGATACGAAGTGCTGAATTTTGTAGTGTTTGAAGTTTACTCAACAGGAATTTTGGACCGGATTCATACAGATAGTCACCAAAATCAAAATGTGGCAAAATAGTCATGTATCCCCAAATCCTTAACAGACCTCCATTGAATGGTAAAATGTTGGGCTTCGATGTCACAAAGTAAAAATACAAGAATCTTCGAATGCAGTTCAAGTGTCATGACAGAAAAGGCAACAAGGAAATAAAGTATTGTATAGCTGTTTTATTAAGAAATTTGGCGTTAATAATAAAGAGCCGGTTGGTGAGAGTCTTTTCCATTATTGGTAATGATGTTTTCAGCCATGCTGTGCCTGCTATGTTGGTTTTTTGTTAATAGAATTGTTCACTTTCAGTTATTTCAACAAATCACTGTCGTTTGTCTCTTGGTCTACGAGGATCTACGAGGATTCTGTTTGCCAGTAGTAAACTATGTTTAGGGTGGGTGGGCGGCAAAGTCGCCCCTGTCCCGGTGCAAGCAAGGTAGTATAGGAGATGACAAGGGATTTACACGTAGTGTAGCAGGGGTGACATCATTGCCACCTTCATGCCCCCTCATTACCATAATCAATGTAATGATAAAACCATGCATCAGTTTAGAATGGTATACGTATGATGGACATCTGGAACTAAATGGTCTACTACGATCATACAGACGGTGAATTACGTTTTTTTTATTATTTCGGTAAAAAGGAAGATTGCTTGCCTATGATATAAATTACGTAGTTTTTTTTCCAAGAGGTCCATTAATCTCTTGGTGCTAGAGATGACAAGCATTCTTAAAAGTTAATAAACAAGTCAGAATATTGTATGCTGGTTAAGACGGCAGTACGTATGTTTATTCGAGGGTGTTAAACCTGGGATGTTGGTATCATATAAATTTAATTTTGCTCCAAGGCAACCTTTTTTAAGTGATTTTTTACTGACTTGATTGTGGCTCTTGAGAGGAAATTGAGTTCTCTATACCTCCCAGGGGAGTGCCGGAGATGATTAATAAAATATAGTGAGCTGAAGGAAGGGAGGGATATTGGGCCCAGGAAATCGTGTACTAATGGCCCTACAGGTAAGGGGCAGGAGTGATCGTTATAAATACAGATCCATGCAGGTCACACACATGCCTCTAATTGTGACAAACACAGACACACCTCGCACTCACTTCAGCTGTCACCGCAACACCCTTTTCAAACCACCTATCCACCCACTCCCAGTCTGCAATACATCATTGTTGTTGGTGGTGGTGGTGGTGGGGAATAAATCTTAGATTCAACCCATTTATTGAACTTATGATCACTTACATCGAAATGAACAGGGTTGAAGCATTTTCATCTTTAATGCCATATGAAGTTATTCTTTATGATGAAGATATAACATTGAAAATGCCTGATTTAAATGCTTTTTGTATTAGTTATGACCACACATACTTCTTTCTGATTTTTTGTGTTACACTCAATACTTAATACAATGTTCACTTTTGTACTTCGATCCGCCTTGCAAGGCTTGATCTCTTTATTAAAATCTTTGCTGATGTTTTTAGAATATTTTGTTTGTAATCAATTTACAAATAGGTGAATTTGTGAATAAACAGCAGAAAAACAACAGAAAAACAACATTTTAGCCTCCAACTGGCATTCTTTATCCAGCCACTGGCGTGTAAACACCATTTCGCGCTCAGTGTCAATATTGTATTGACTTTTGTCTTGTTTATGGTGGAATAAAAGTTCTATGTTCGCCAAACCTCTCCTTCATGTTATTCATATTATTGTGGTGATTGTGGCAGCTCAGGTATACGCTTGTCATAGGTATACATTAGTTTGTCTCCTATCGCACTGCAGTGCTACTAAGGGAGTAGAATCACCAATTGCGAACTATTCCGAGTGGTGCGGATAAATATCTCCGGAAATCCGAGACTAGAAACCCGAGACGAGCCGAGAACCACTACATTATTATCAATACTTAATATTAAGCCTCACCCGACTGACAATAATAGGAGTATAAAACTACCTCATTATCTCGACTATTGCAAAATAATGCACAAACCTCCATTTGACTGACAAGCTTAACGCACATATATGTTTTAGATGGATAAGTGTCAAAGTACATACTACTTTCTTTACAGGACTATTTCGACGGGAACATCAAAAGATCGTATTCAATGATTGCCATAAGACCTTGTGTGGATCAAAGTCCTTGCCGCGTGGGTTATATTCACACAGCATCTTCCCTAACATGAGCTTATTTCTCAGAATGTACAATAAATCTTGAAGAGATAGCTGACCACTTTCAAAACACTTTTGTTCATAAGTATAGAATTTGGTCTACAATAGCAACCAATTCGCTGCTTTTGTCTTTAAAGACTTATTTTGCAACCAAAATCAAAATTCAAACATAGTGAGCGTCATGCCCCAGTTAATATCAGGACAATTAATATCCAGCCAATTACAATGTTCATTTACACTCACTAAATGAGTGTCTCACGACCTTGTTCATATCTATACAATACCATGCAATTGTCATCAAAACTTAAATGTATACTAGGGTATAGCTATTTGAGGAAGTGAAGTCGATCTTTAACAAAATACCACCGAACAGTGGGTAAACTTTGTGAGACTGTCCTAAACGAGTCTTTGGTATAATCTGTTGTAATCTCCACCAGAATTCTTTTTTTATTGATAGCATTTCATCTCATAGACAATCCCAGCATATCAAGTGAAAAAAAAGAAGAAAATATTCTAACATAATATAGCTTAAAAAATATAATGATTAACTAACATTAAGGTATATCCAATTAATTCTCATAAGTTTTTTTAAAGTTTAAGTTCGTCCTATCACATACATAAGTAACGGCGTTTGTAATTAAGTCTATCCTTTCTATTAATTTCTAGATTGAGGTATCTTATTTTCAAAGTCTTTCATTGATGCCGCTCATCTCAACCGCACACTATATAATATAGAGTGGGTAACTTTTGCGTGTACACTCATGAATACAAACTATCGTGAGTAGTATAGGACAGTTGGACATATTCAACGGCACTACACGTGTACGATTGTATGCTGACTTGCACATTTCAATCATTTAATGTCTAGATGTTGCGCATGTATAACTATACACAAATCTTGCGATAATCTTACATCAATATGTATGAGTATACTTTCCTCATTTGAACCCAACACCATGGTGGGGCCACTGATGTATTTGGAGACTGAATTTACTAAACACGTACACGTCCAGCAGTCAGTCCACAAGGTAAACTTTCCTGTAGCAGCAGGAATTAGCGATACATGAAGCACCTCAGTAAATTTGCAGCACGGAACGGCAAGATGGTAGATCGTCTTTGTAGGTCCATGCAGGTGGTGAGTGGTTGGGTACAGCTTGTGAGCATTAAGACATAGTAGTAGGATAGTAAGATCAAGCAAACCCTTGATTCAGGTATTAATTGGTTGGCACTGTCGCATAATAATATCTTTATAGTAATAATTCCAAAATTAAACATTCTGATATTTCAATCAACGTTGATAGAGTTATTTTGCCCTCAAGTTTAATAAGATTGAAATATAACGAAGCAAGTACAATCTCGGAGAGTTAAATTGGTCCTGGAAAGACCAATTCAAAAGACAGAATTCAAAAAACGTTTCTTGGTAGTTTAACTGAGCTATCGGAGGAAGCATCGCGGAAAGTCGAAACTAGTCTCAAAATATAAAATACAAGCCCTATCCATTTCAATGGATCCTAAACACCACTCTTCCGGGAATTTTGTGGATTTCCGAACGGAATCGTTAGCTCATTCGTGAAGCAAATGGAGAAAGAGTTAATTTTTCCACGCATCCTGTTTTGTAAACAATTCCATCTGTCTCGTATAATTATATCACTTTTATTTCTATGCTCTAGATCGTGTCTAATTTGCGACCAGATTGAGTTTGATTCTGACTGATTCCTATCGGATGTTGCTGCGGCTGGGAACCGGTCCTCATCAATAAAAGAAAGCCGTAACTCACTCTCAGGGATGGGTGATAAGACTTTGATGCGAAATGAAAAAATAAAAGCGTAGAAGATGATGGATTTCGTTACCCAGAGACGCCTATGGACGAGCTGTGTATTGACAAATAATCTATGATGATGGCTTTTTCCTGAACAATAAATTCTTCTGAAAATAACAGAACTGATATCTTAGTGATGCTTTAACATGCCATTGCAGGCAAGCCACATTTTCTAATATTTATCAAGACTTTTTAAAATTTTAATGTTACATACATACCTTCGGAGAAGATAATTCAATAAGGAAACGTTTAAGATTCAGCTGGTTTGTTCAACAATTTTCTCGCTCCAGGGTAGGATAAACATCCACAAGCAAAGTTCTAAATTATAAATGATAGTTTAATCTCATGGGAAATAAATCAAGGCTTTGGCTTCAGTATTCGAAACTGAGGAAGCCACAGTAATTATAAAACAATAATACAATCAACTAGGTGAGGTATCGACCAGCAATCCACTCTAGTTTCGAGGAGTACCATTACCCCTATGGCTGTAGAATAAGTCTGCACTCTTATTGGTCTCAAGATAAGAGCATATATAATATAAAGTGATTAAAAAAACGCACTATGTATGAAGAAGGGAACCAATAGCAAACCATATGCACACAGCACCTGAGTGGTTCAGTAGAATTGTGGTTTAATTGAACTTAAATAACCAATGAAACATAATATATATATATATGTCATACTTTATATATATGTTATATATGTCCCCCAAAATATATAGCGATACATAATTCATCATCCCCAGAGGGGGCCATTGCTTGTTAATACTAGGGAGGTCATTACTAACCACTCCTCTTGTCATTCTTCTACTGCCCACCGTCATTTCCACTTCTGAATTTTCACGCTATTGGGTGCTATACTCTACTTAGTACCGATACATCTATGTCTAAGAAAGAGTTATCGAGTGTCTTCTTGTGGAGTGATCGAGCAAAACTCAAATATTATTTAATCCACACAATATTATAACAATTTATTGTGATCCTAAAAGGAATTCGCAATTGCCACAATAATGGCACCCCAATGGTTATAAGTAGATCCATATTCATATTCCTCAGCCGATAACCTTTGTTTGTAATGACACGATTATCAATATAAGAAGAATTTCTTATGAAACATGCCCCTATAGTTATGTTCATTGCTAAACTTTTCCCTCTGCTTTGGCAGGAACTTTCTACTGTAAAAATAACACCAATAGCATAATGTATATAGCATAGGGTTCTTAGGATTTCGTGGTACAGAAGCCCCTGCACTGTAGGTACCACATGGTGTAGCACGTCAGAGAATTTGATAGTTTCATTAGAGGATTCGCATTATGCTTCTAAAAATTCTTTAATAATAAAACGTTGTCAATTTTCCTTTACAACGAGTGTCAGTTCCCTGTCAATAATTCAAGACTGCATTAGTCTCAACGCCCCCTTCTGTCTGGAAAACTAGCAAAGCTAACACATGAATCACTCTGTAGGGCAATGTCCTATACTACAATAACCTACCTCTACTGTATTCTATACCAACCTGGTCTACGTGTTCACAATAATAATTTCAATAGATTAAGTTACCAACAAAAAGTAAGACTCTCGGAATTGAAATTAACGTTTCAATTAAGCAGCAAATCCCATTTCTAGCTCTGTGTTATTTCTCAACAAGTAAGAATGTCATGCTGCCATGAAATGGGATGTAATCAGATTCTGAGTTCCCATACATTTTCGAACTCATGCATGTCAAGAGGGTTGATGCTTCCAACCAGAGCGGTGACAGCAGTGTGATTGGACGTTTTTTTTTACCCAGAGGGCTTAGTTGTGTAGAGTTGATTTTCTAATCTCAGATGTGCCCCCCATTCATCGCATCAGTATTCCTAATATTGACGCGAACGAAAACTTAAAAGAATACCGTTCCTAATGAATCATTTTCAACACTTTCTACCCAGGATGTCTACAATTTCACCAATTGGCTCAATGTATTTCCTTGGTACAGCATCTGCAAGGAAAGAGGAACTTTAGAGTCAATGATGGAAAGTCAATTGGTCCGGGTTAAGCGGGTCCCAACCACTCATTGTGCAGCTAGCTAAGATGAAGAGTGGCAGCAGGAGTGCATCGTACTTATTGAATAAAAAGTGATCTATTGACTGAATATCCCTATTCTTAAACATGAAATATTGTTCGGTCATAGCGGCCGAGCTTTGCAGCTCATTTGCAAAGGGCTTTAATGCAACGCTTTAATGCAAAGTGTAGCACACACCCCAGGAACAAAGAGCAGTGGGAATATGTGACATATAAGTGCTTAAAGCCGAAACACCATGGGTAACTATGTATACATTTTCTAATTGAGCAAATCATATGTAACAATCCTACATATGTATTTTTTGTAATACTCATCTGATAAGGAAGAAGGGAGCTATTTTACATGCTCTTTTCATAGCAGACAGCTTGCATGGTCAGCGCCATTGCTATATAAGTCACGTGACTGGGAGTGACGTCACATACCCTCATAGCCATTACATAAACAATAGCCTGCAGAGCCTGAATCCCGGGCCTGAATGGACACAATTCTATCTTTTCTCAATTGATTTGAGCCATATATATGTAAATGAATGATGCACTATATAGAAAGTGAAAATGTATGCCATTGAAAAATGCAGGGAAAGGTGTTTAAAGCTGCTTAAAGAGGGTCAGGACGAGTCGCCGACGCCATATAATAGCATTCAGTTTCAGGGTAGCAGGGGGAGATTTGCTGACTAAAATCAGGGCTCTCTTGGGTCAGGGAGGGTGTAATTATAATCTATTTATACTGTATATACTTCTCACTGTATATATTCTATATCTATGGATATATCAATGCTTGAAATTAACTTGTTGTCCCGCTTGTTGTACTAAGATTGATGTTTGTTTACATGTCCCGAGTAGGGTAACCAATCAGACAGTGTGGGACAGTGACGTCATCAATAATTGTAAATCACCACCAGTGGCGCTGATGTCCACCAATATGTCTGCCTCCTTGTAAGAGGGAAGGTGACTTCTTTTCGTATGGTTTTGCTGGTAAATAATGATAACGATCACAAAAATATGCTGCCATATTATTCCTATGACTATAATGTTTATTTTATTTGCAAAAAAAAATCTTTGGATTCCTATATTGTGTTTCGGCTTTAAACACTGTATTGTTTTAATCAGAAAATAACCTCGTATAAATTCCATAGTGTTAAATGTAGATCTATACAAGATTTATTCATACAAAGGTAAAACGACTTAAATAAACTATATCAACTCAGCGGAATCTCCACAACAATTTAATTCGCAAACCACATAATGAACTTCTGACAGTACGAGAAAGAACATAATTTTTAAAAATCTATCCAATTTGGTGTTTATGCATTCACCTCTCTCTATATATTCTTATCTTATGCTTGTCTACATGTGGTAGATCCTGGTGCAGATAGCTTTGGGGTGGAACGTTATAGCGGCGCGACTGCTTAGAGAAATGATGTTATTTATTTGTAAGCAGTAGAAATTGCACAGCATCGTCGCTTGTCCACGCTTTTCCTACTGCCTGCTATTAGTAAAGGTAGTTACTATGTTAGATCAGATCTTAATAATTACAAATCTATTAGGTTAGATAGAAAAATGAAAAAGCGAGGAGGAGGCTTAATAATAATAATTATATAAACAAATACCAACATTCTTGAAAATACCAGGGAAGGGCTACAATCTAGTACCAAAGAAATACAAATACAAATAATACCAATTAAGAAAGGAAATAATAGGCCAATACATATACTCCATACTAAGAACCAATCAAGTTAGAAAAATTCAAAATTCACCAACAACCAAAATATCACCATTAGTATAAACAACAATTCTTCCACTCATGGACTATGGAGACATATTATATGACTCATGTACTAAGAAACTAACTGGAAAACTACAAACTATTCAGAATAGTTATATTGTGGAATAATCAAGAAATTGCCCAAAAGAACAAATACAAGAGAACATGAAAATGAGCTGAAATTACTTCCTCTAACAGATAGACGGATGCTGCATCTAATCCAATACGCCTATGACTTTGCACAAGAAAAAAACAATTTAGTCAAGAGAAATATTGAAACTAAACACTCCCAAAACCGGAAGGACATACGACAGATTACTTACAAAACTGAGAAGTTACACCAAAGTTTTATAAATTAGAAATTTCAGACGATTTTTTACAGCCATGGCTTTACACTCTCTATAAAGGTGGGTTATATGCTCGTAGCGATTTGTCTTAAGTGCGATGCTCATTGTCTTGTCAGAGTCACTGCTTCTGCAACTTTACTTATTTTGAACTGTAAGTGAAACTTCGGTGTTCAAGTGATTTAAGTGATAACAATATTGTAGTATGATAAAACTAAAAACGAGCAGCTTGACTGGAAAAGCAGTTGTATTTTAAACTCGGGAAATCCGAAATGATCCTGTTATTGTAACCTTTTACTGACATTTATTTATGTATAGGACGACATTCAGTATCGGTTTTTCGTTTGTATCCTTCTACTAAGTTGCTTATACACGATATTTGATTTGAAATATTCAATTCTCACTTTCACATTGAAGACACTATAGCATTTATTTATACTATGTTATCACTTGAATCTTATCACTTAATCACCGAAGTTTCACTTACAGTTCAAAATAAATAAAGTGGCAGAAGCAGTGACACTTGTCTGATAAATACATATCCTTCTTCTTACCCCCCCCCCCCTTGTATTCTTTAAGACAAGGAAGTTGGTGTTTCTTCCCTTTTTTCATTTGAGTATGTTTAGCCCTCTTTATACATTTAGCACAGCACAGTTTTGACACAGAGGCATGGTTTTTGATATGGTTAAATATTTCCATAGATATGAATAAGTAAATAGAAATAGACAACAAAATCCAGAAAAACAGCTAAAACACTAATCGTTTTACCTTCAGATAATATTATATCACTCTAAGGTCTTATATTTACACCTTCAGATATATGTCGCTCTAAATGCTAGGTCTTTAATGGAGTAGCTATTAAATACACAAACAATGTTTGAATAACATGCAGTATTAACAAGGGGATATTAGACATAGAAGCCCATAAATTCCTCTTTATCTATTGATCTATCGGAGACTTATCTTCAGCTTCAGCATGTCCATGAGGCGCTCTGTCCGAGGGTGCACCCTGAGCATCTATAGGAAACTCCCGGTCCTGTTTATTTATTCATACATCTTTGGGGCAAATCTCATCTCTTTATGTAGACATCAAACAGCGAACAGAGGGTATTTACGATATTGGGCCAGGGCATCAGAAAAATCCACAATTCGTCTTCACCAATCCTCTTAAATAACCCGATATGATACTAGTATTTCTCATTTCATTTCATGTTAGCAGAATTCGCTGCAGAAGTGTCTAGAGCTTCCTATTGTACATTCCCTGACGCCCTGATCTTTATTTACTCATACGTCCTTTGGCAAATCCCATCTCTTTATACATCAAATAGCGAGGAGAAGGTATTTACTATATGGCAGATAGTTGGAACTACGGATAACCTCCTTGCATGGTCTTTCCTGAAGATTTATTATTGACATTTTTCTAGGATGTTTGTCAGATTCTCAGATGGATGAAGCTGTATCGAGAGGCCAAGAATTATAACGATTCACGGGAAAGTAGGCCTCAAGGGGCTGAACTCAGCTTATCAGTAATAATAGACTTCCATCAGCAAAGTCATCATGTCTAATTAATATGGAGTACATGGCATATTTGCACTGGAAGCTTATTATATTGATTAAAAAGACTAGCAAATACCCGTGCTTTGCAATAAACTAAAGTGTAGCTAACACATTGGAATGACTGTTTTGGGTATTCAGAAAAATTCTCACCGGGAAAAATATTGAAAATGACTGGATAATTGACTGGCCTTCTAGTATCTCGTTGGATGTGATTCTGGCAGTGCACCAGATTTGATTGTCAATAGAAGTCATTTTGACTTTTTCCAGGGAAAAGCGGAAAGGTGCCAACGGTCTAGCAGTAAATACTAGTCGATCTCTTTCTTTTTCTCCTGAACCTTTATCAGTTAGGAATGTGGACGCCAAGCAGAGAGGAGGGGCTGTTTATTAACTACACCACCGACCAATGCTCATGAGCTTTTAAAAAATATAACGGATGTCTGTCTTATGAGCATGCATTTAAACCGTGGCCCTAAATAGTTTACTACAGGTAGGCCTATTAGTTTAATTAAAGACATCTCACATAACTAAAATGTTTTTACCATTTATACTTATCTGCAAGGCAGTTGTCAATTTCCATAGTCTGAAGTTATGACATTACCCGCTTAAAACATTAACCAGAATTCTTTAACAGCCTTAATCATGTCATCTTGACTAAAAGTGTAATAAGCAACTTTTATTGAAATTATAGCAATACAAATAATTCAAAATAATTGGGAACATGACCATCTTTGCTAAATCCACCTGAGATTTCAAGTTAAACTTGTCTCTCTTTGCAATAGAAAACGTTGGCACTATTATTGCATACCGGTATTATATTGAGTTTAGGAGCAACAGGCGTTGAAAAGAGGTCCCTCAATACTGCATAAATTTACGGTATTCTTTGCCAAGCCAAACCTATTTAGTCAGCTGGAAGAAAGCAACCGCGTCTCCCCTGTGTCAGACGAAGACGCCATTGATAAACTCAATGTGTGTACCGTACTTCGATGTTTGCCCGTATGAGGTCCCCTTGGGTTTCCTTCTTATGGGAAGAATTGGTCCACTAAATGCACGAGCTTATCTTAATTCCCTCCACGAAAACAGCTATGCGGAAACACTGGACTACGTCTGTAAATACTTTAGACTATGTGTACACATATGTTGGTCATTAGACAGACTGACTGTGCCCTTAGGAAACATTTGGCTATTCAAAAAACACCACCCTTACCCAATAAATACTGGAATAGTCGTGGCTATTCGAAATATATTTGTAGATGTAGCCTACAGTCCATTCCCATAGAGACAGCCGTACATAACAAATGATCGTGAAACATGTACGATAGCAATTGGTTAAAACGTTGTTCGCAAATTAGCCTGAAGTGATTGTTAGCCATTTTGCCTTGGTGCTCAGTTCAAGGAGCGTAATCACTAAATGACATCGACAGGGGCTGACTGTCAGCGAGTATTCTCAAATGGATAACAAAGATGTTTATCATTTTCTGAGACGATTGCATTAATCTTCTTCACTACATTGGCTTGCCTAAAGCGCCAGTTCTCTTGTGTATATGTAATCGTTTTAAACTTGCATGCCCACCATGAGCAGAGATAGCGAAGCATTCGAAAATTGGATTGGAGTTAAATAGTATACATTAATCATTCATCACCTGTTTATTAAATGGATTTAGTAAAGAGGGTTAAATCCAGATATGAACTCAATTAATTAGGTGTCGCTTCCTTCTTGCATTGCTAAAAGTTCTAAGTATGTGCTCATTATACAAGTATAAAAAGCACAGTAGCCGTCCTCAATATATTATTTATTATAATGTTCTAGTACCGTATATACACATGTCATACACAATAACCATGTCACATTTATTTTTATACTGGGTAGATCAAGTCCCTGTTACAGGGCTTTTCACTTGCCCCATGCAGTTAACCAAAAAGACAGCTGTACAACTTTATCGGTTATTCCAGTAGTATATACAAAACCAACTAACTATAGCAATATATTTACATTACTACAATGCCTTTGCATTGCAGTGCCAGTCCGTATATCCAGTCATCGTCATGGAATGTTGGCAGCGCATTTAGCCATATATGGAGAGAGCAGAAGATATTAGGAATACTCATTCGACACAAGAGACCTGCAAGGACAATAAGATATAAACCGTTTTTCTGCTTTGCCACTGTTGTGATTTCTAAAGAATTACCTAGTGTCAGCAGCTTATGATGGAAATAGAAGACAATTAATTCATACATCGTGTGACAAGAGGGATATTAGGAGTAATCATTAGACACAAGACAACAGTGAGAACAAATAAATAAAAATAAATATAAACCATTCACCTGTTGTAATTTTAACAAATTACCTAGTGTTAGCAGCTTATGACGCAGATAGAGGACATTTCAAACATGGTGGATACACTGTACGACAGGAGTGATTTTTTTTGGAAAGTTGGGTTTACAACATAATGCTTATACATGGATAAATAAGCAATGCAATACAGTCTCAAGAATATAATGTCATAATTATGACCAGGACAATGTTTGGGGGGACACACTATCTATGACCAAATTAAGGCGGTGTGTGACAATTCGCTCCAAGGGTTTGTACGCAATTTATGCAGTGGCACGGCAGTGATCATAAATTATATGTATTTGATGATAACTCGTGTCAATCTAATTATACTATATGGCAATGTGTAGTAATCGTCTATTACCGCATGGAAACATGCCGCAGACAATCATGTCACACTGAGGAACATCTCATCAATATTTAATGATGACCAAGACAGTTTCTGGTGGAGACGCGATATCCCATGACCCTGCTGCCTGTGAGAGACTCAAAGAATATGCCTACTATAACGTGGTATGTTACAATTCGCTCCAACAGTGTGTACGCTTTTTGTGCAGTTTTGCAATCCCCCATCAAGGGTAATTACCATCTACGTAATTACCCCGATGCGTTTAGGGACAGGGTCGGGGTCAGGGTCAGGGCTAGGGTTAAGATTTGAATTGTCTATTAATCCTCTGCGGGATTTTGCCTTAAATTGTTTCACCCTGGATGGATTCCGCCCTGGAGGTTTCGCCCGGTGGGGGTGCTGCTCTAGAACCATAAATATCGTTGAGAACTCATTGTGGTATATATGTGTATATATCGCCACAATTAGTACACCAATCGGCAGAATTATCATAATACCAGACTAAATGACAAATTGTTCACTGCAGGTATACGTTGTAAGATATACAAAAAAGCTTGCAAATCTCCCTCAGCTGGAGAAATACTTTCTTATATATATAGCGGCAATGTCGACAATAAAAATTTCTAAATCTAAATCTAACATCTAAAGCTATCTCCAATCAAAGTTGAGCATTGACCTCGGTAATACCTCTAGATATCTTATTCCTCTGTCACTAATAGTCCATTTCAATATCATCAGTGAAAAGAACTCGCTGCAGCCTTCTTGAGTTAAGTGCATGTGCCAATAGCAACCTGAATGACTGTAAAGGCGACCGTAGTGCCTTAAAGTAGTAGGAGCGTGACGTATGCTGCTTGGAGTGTTATATAGAAATGATTTGGGTCTTGCAGCTGAAGGGTAAGTAATGGAGGATCAATCACCAGCCAACCACAGCCCTGCGCCTTAATTTCATATCATTTGTCTTTAGCATAACCCTTGCACGATCGATGGTCGATATAGGGTGTGGTGCATTGAAAACATCAATTACTTCCTCACGACTGCCAATCGAAAAATGAGGTTTTGGATCTAAGACCGGAATGTTTGCTCTAAATGTTGTGACGAACTACTTCTTGAGAGCAAGAGCGATTTGAATCGTTCACCCCCAATGGCTGCAAGTCTTGGGTCTAAGGAATGAGGCATCTGGTGTGCTTACATGAGAACAATGCATCCGGATTTAGATGTTCCTGCTTGAGTTGTGTGTGTGGGGGGGGGGGGGGGGGGGAGGTGGGAGGCAGTAGCTGGGAGCAGGTACCTCGCAATCTCTTTCTTGCCTCATAAGTGTTCCAGCTTGCGGAAATCCAGGTCATGATTCATGAGATGCGCGACAATAAATCTCTATGAGGAATTAATTCAAACCTTCAAATGATATTTATCAGAAATGAGAAACGTTCATCTGTACTCTATTGCCTTCGTCAGCTCATGTATGCAGGACCCTAAATTGGATTGGATAGGAAAACTGTTTTATCAAGTTAAATCTCGGGCACATCATTTGGCAATTGCTATATCCCCATCAATAGCCAAGTCAATTAATCTGTTCCGAACTTTCAAAGTATAATTTTGTGGGTTTCTATAGCAGTGGATAGCCTGCATGGTTCTTTTCGATTAAGACCACAAACTAAAAAACAAACCGATGATTAATGTGACATCCATATCGCATAAACTTATGTGATAAATCAGCAGAAAGATAGCCAGTCGCCAATCGCACAATCCATGCGCACCATGTGGAATAATTACGCACCATATATGTGGAGGAGTTAATTTCATGCATGATATGGCTGGCGCACTTTTTGTGTATGTGTGAATCTGAACCCCATGATAGCCGATAATCTCCTGTATGCAGTCATTAACACCTTTGGGCGCGATCCCCGCACGAAGAAAAGATTGATTCATTGAATTAGCCCGATAAGATCTTGGGTACGCAAATTGCATGCGAGGTATATTAAATTCACCTGTGCACCTTATTCCTTATTACTCCTGAATATAGAAACGTAGCAAGGGCACAGCTGTAAAACCGGGTAGCAATAAAGGCAATAGTATATGTCATATTACTCGTGTTTTATTGTAGGCGTTCAGCGCAAGACTCTTACACATACATAAATCGTATCAATCATGTTAACCATGCGAGACGCCCTTTTAAGTAGTAGTCTCCTTGCGAGTGACCTTGCCTTTGCCTCAAGGGTAATAGAGTTCATTCACCTTCATGACCTGTCTTGGAAGTCGGATGATCTATCTGACTCTATCGGTGCATTAGACCAAGCCGCTGGCAATACCATAATCTCCTCAAAACATGAAAAAATCAAGACCCTTTTTATGGCACGTGAAATATTCATAGTTGCTGGTGTCTTCATCTATACCCTTTGCGCACCAGCTGGTAGGGCGGAAAATGCATCAAAGGCCATCCTCAACCTCATTTGCTTTCATCGCAAGCTACCATTGTCCTCGGATATTCCTCTTTTATCTGCTCCTACTCCTCATTCCGGTCTGATAGGTCAAACAACCCGCCATGGCATTGATCAGATCTCTCCCATTTTTAATGAGCGTTCAACAGCTTTCCTTCAGAGTTGTGTTTATTTCTCCTTATCACAGAGATGGCAATGGACAACACATTTTGTATATTTCCCAACTTTGTCTGCACAGAAGGACGATCTAGTGTCCCTGACAAAACATGTAAACATCTCATTTACAATCATGACCATTCGTGACTATGCTTTAATGTTTGTACTCCCCATCGGATATGGCCCGAGCACTCCGATGTAGAGCACTGAAGCTACCTGAATATTGATAAGAATTTCTTGCGCATCGCTGAAAAATATGTATCCATAGAACTTATAGACCTTCAACAGTTCCCCTTTTTGTTAGATACCCAAATATGTCCTGCTAAAAACGAATCCATTATAGATATGCTGCTCTTTACATTACTTCTGGCCAGACATGAAAACCGTTCATTAAGTAGTAAGTCGGAACACAAAATAAACATAATTGGTCTGGCCCTCGGTCTTTGCTGAGCTCCACGAATGAGTGGCGCATAATTCCGGGGGTGTGGATGTGAATACGTATCTCCTCAAAATATGTTCAAGACAGATGGATTGCCGGGATTTTCTTCTGATTTATTCGGTATCCTGAGAGGAGTTTATCCTGAAACCAGCCCCAAATCGCGTCGTCGATAGACATAATACCTCTGAAGGGACCTTTAAGATTGGGGCTCCGTTAGTGAAGGTACATAGACGAAATGTAAGCGCGCGGCAGCAAGTCGCCGAAATAGGTTCCGGATAACTTGGATGGCCTAAGACCCAAATAAATATCTCTTCGGGGAATTGCTCGGGTAAGCGAAAATGTGCATCTTACATTTTCCATGGGAAAAGACGTACTGCGGCGAGGACTTACAGGGGAAGAGCATCTGGGGTTCAGTTAATACATGAATGCTGCCAGATCATTAGGGAGGATTCAGGCAATAATCCCCAGCAGTATTGCACTAGGGGAAACAACTTTGGCTGTTCATCTACCGGATAATTCCCTCTCGAGTAACTGGGATATGTTTAACATAGGTGAAGGCTGAGTAACCCCTGAGACTTCGATGCAAGGACAGAGAAGGCAATCAAACCACGAATGAATCAAAATTTGTTAATTCTTATTTCTTGTGAGGAGAACGTACTAAGGGATGGTGGGAGGAAATGACAGCGCTTTGGAATTGATAAAACTGAACATGAAGGTGTTCGGAAGTGGGTGAGAATCTTAAGATCCTGTGTGGATGAAAGCTTTAGGAATTAGGTCTGAACAGATGCAGCAATGATTATTGGGGATGAAGTTCTTCTAGTCCTATTACCTGCTAGTGGTTCATTTGAAGTGACAATAAACTGGGGTTACTAATTTCCGGCCAAAGACATGTAAGTGAGTCACACATGTGATTAAAACTAAATCAAATGTGTGGCCCAATGCCCTTGTATAATAAGGAAACAACAACATGGCGGACAGGCAGGTAATATATGATTCATGGGGAATGGAAAACATGTTGTTGTGATAACATCAGAGCGGTGATTTGATTGGCAGATTGTTAGTTACCTCCAGGCGGGGCTAGATACGACGTGGGCGTGCCTGACCCCGATATATCCACTGCGGGGTCAGCCACATATAGTTGGCCAAATCTGGGACTTTTATTCAATTTCCAACTTCAATACAATCCCTTTTCCGGAATTTTCAAGATGTCGTGTTAAACAATGATATTTTAAGCTTTATACCTCTATATTGTAAATCCTTTTGACCCGAAATGTTTTTCTTAAATATTTTCGACAAACTAATGATTTGTTATTCTTATCATGCCAGGTAGGTATATCTTATAATGTATCTCTCCCCAATCATGCGAAAACCAGTTTTTTATAACAATTCGGAGAGGGTTCTGTCTACATGTTATACATAACTAACTGGCATAGAAAACGAAAATGTCCTGTTGATAATGAATGAATGAATGAATGAATGAATGCTAAATCAAATCATCTTAGCTGAACCGCTGTATACCTAGCAGTAGTGAGAGCTGATCGTTTTTTTGCTACCCGGGTACCCTTCGGTACCCTTCAACTCTAATGGTTAACACTAGGTGGCGCCCCAGCGCCCTGTCACTAGTACCCTTCAACTCTAATGGTTGACACTAGGTGGCGCCCCAGCGTCCCAGTATAGGGTGGGGTGAAGGTCACTACGTGGCGCTGCAGTCAGGGGGAGGGGGAGGGGGGTAGGGGTAGGTAGTATGGTATGGTAACACTAGGTGGGGTTGCGGTATGGGTACACTGAATGGGGGGTGGGGTACCTTACAGGGTTGACACTAGGTGGATGAGGGTTAGGGTAGAGGGGTAAGACTTAACTCATTAACTAGTGGTACTAGGTGGCAGCATCCTAGATGAGAGTATAGTGGGGAGGGGGTGGGGGAAGGAGGAAAGATTTATTTCGGGTAGGTGAACTAGTATGAAAAAGTAGAGTATAAATAAACTATTGTTGAATGAGATGTGTGGGGGAAGTGGTTATGGGAGGAGAGGGGTCTTTTAATAGTCTTTCTGGTGGGGAAGGATGACATTTGTGTATGTCGGACTTGAAATAACTGCACAATTACACGAATTATATTAACACCTTTGCAATTACACGAATTATATTAATGTAAGGGTGCGGATATTTGGATTTGGGATAGGATGACGACAGGATTAACAAGAACAACAGAACAACAACTTCCGATTTTTTGAAAAGATCAGATTTTATTTTCTATGGAAGACTAGCGTGAGTATCATTTTTATACCGATTATGAGAAATTTGTATATTAACAAACATGTCAGCACCTTCGGTGGATATTATGGTTTAATCAATTTTTAAAAAAAATCACAGCAGTAATATATTTAACATGTGTATTCACAGATGATGTATTTTAAATAAAAATGAGTAATAGTTATCACTGTATAGCACAACGTTATATTTTGGCTAAATGTATGGCTGCTGTACAACATTTTTAAGGGTATATCACTATGCTATTGTTATGGTTGAATAGCACCTCAATGTATTTGGAATAAATATATGACTTGACATATTAAAATACTGTAACGCATGACAAAGATGTATATCAATGTATTTGGAATAAATATATGGCTTGACATATTAAAATACTGTAACGCATGACAAAGATGTATATTTAAAACTGAGGAAATGCTATATATATATACACAAGCATGTATACAAAACAGATATACACAAAAACTAAGCATGCACTCCAAACCCTGTATTAAAATGTCATAATTGACGACTGGAAACGTGTATACAAAACACGTATACACACAGACTACCAAGTCGTATACAAAGTGTTGTAATTACCAACTGGAAACATGTACTGGAAACATGTATACAAAACAGTTATACATACGCAACGACTACAGACACTAAACTAAGCATGCACATAACATACAAAATATATATGAAGTAGTCACTACACTATTTATCCACCAGCATGCAAATTAGATATATAATACCAGTGTTTACATACCCCTGTTTTTATTGTAGGGTGACGCAACATTACAGATCAGATTTAAAACTTAAAAATGGGGTAAAACACCTCCATAAAGTGGAGTATAATCATTACCCTAAATACCCGTTGGTTCCGATAGTGATAAAAAAACAAAACAAACTAAACCCTCATTAACGTGTGTTACAGAAAGTGGGAGATGGACGTTTGATCTATTGTTCGAAAACACCGACATTTCTTCTTTAAACATGTATACAAAACAGATATACACAAAAACTAAAGACTACCAAGTCGTATACAAAGTGTTGTAATCACCAACTGGAAACATGTATACAAAACAGTTATACATACACAACGACTACAGACTGGTATACAAAGCAATAAACTAAGCATGCACATAACATACAAAATATATATGAAGTAATCACTACACTATTTATTCACCAGCATGCAAATTAGGTATATAATACCAGTGTTTACATACCCCTGTTTTTATTGTAGGGTGACGCAACATTACAGATCAGATTTAAAACTTAAAAATGGGGTAAAACTCCTCCATAAAGTGGAGTATAATCATCACCCGAAATACTCGTTGGTTCCAATAAAAAAAACAATCACAGCAGTGATAAAAAAAAACAAAAAAAAACAAAAAAAACAACAAAACCCTCATTAACGAGAGTTACAGAAAGTGGGAGATGGACGTTTGATCTATTCTTCGGAAACACCGGCATTTCTTCTTTGGACGATCTCCTGAAATGTAAAAGTAGAACATTTTTTATTACTTATGTTTTAAATTATACATTCTATTTTTAGAAAATGGTGAATAGCAAGGTATATTGCCGGTACTGCAACACGAGGTTTGCAACGGAGGAAGAGAAGACTGTACACTTAAAATCATGCAAACCATATATCGCATCGAGGACTTGTAAACATTGTGGAAAACAATTTTCAAGACCAGTCAAGAAAAGGGGACATGAACTAATATGCAAAAATAAAGAGCAAAACTGCTCTTCCACAGAGGCAGAATCCTCAACTACACAATCTTCTAACAACACCAATGCAACCCCCTCAACATCGAAGGAGATTAATACCCGATTTAATACTGGAACAAAGGTGCATAAAAAAACGCAAATCACATGTCATGATTGTGATAAACATTTTGATGCTTGGCATGAACTTTTTAAACATAGACGCGCACACCATTCTCATTACAGAGGGGAAACAGATGAGCATTTAAGTTGTTTTCAACAAGATGGACTTCATTCGTACCCATTTGCACCTGATAACGCCCCATGGATGGACGAGGGTGGGAATGAAGTGTATCCAGAACTGAAGGAGATGTATGAGGAAAACAAGGGAATAATATTAGCTGCACATGAGAGGGGTAAAGTGAGGGGTGTGTACAATTTTCCACTAAACCCGTCATCATCCGAAATGCGTATTGGAGATAAGATGAAGAGTGTATACGATTGCGAGTTTGATGCTTTTAAATTTAACATTTCATTTGGGTATATATTAAAACATGTGGAGACGGGGGAATTGAGGTACTACGCCGCATACTTAAACAACACTGTTTTTAATTTCCCGAGATCAATTTCATCGCAAAAAGATCTTTTGGCAGTTGTTTCTGAATTAAATGGGATGGGTTTAACAGATTGGGGTAGAATAGATCGCCCAAACACTAAATGGATCCTGTCCACTATTACAAACGTCAATTTTTTTGTGTTTAGACGCAATTATTTAATAGGCGCTCCCCAATCATTCCCCACTCACCTACGTGATTCTACTTCAATTAAACTGTTGGAAAAGAATTGTAAGGGACAAAAGTATGAAGACAACCTTTGTCTGTTTAGATGTTTGATGTGTCACATGAACCCGCTACAACGATCACCTGCACAAAAAGAAGTCGCGGATGTGTACAGATCATACCGCGAATTTGTGGGTGGGGGTATACCAGAAAACCCTAAAGCATTTGAAGGTATAACAATGGAACAGATTGAACTTTTTGAGGAATGTTTTCAAATTGGGGTTTTTGTTTTATCTCTACATGACGACTTTTCATCAACTCTAGTCAGAAAACCACCCCACTCCCTCCCTCACGTAATGCATGTTAACCTGCATAAAAACCACTTCAGTTACATATCCAAAATCGAATCATATGCAAAAAAATTTGTTTGTAACATATGCTCCAGACACTTTAACTGCAAATCGAACCTTACAAGACACTCAAACAAATGTTTTTTTAAAACAAAATTTAAATATCCGGGTGGTGTATACACAACCCCACCTTCTGTCTTTGAGGATTTAGAGCAAGCTGGAGTTTATGTAGATAAAAGTTTAAGGAACTATGAGTGGTTTGCAGTTTATGACTTTGAAGCATTGCAAAACGATATTAGGGGTGGGGAGTCGGATACAAACCAACTTAAATGGACGTCAGAACACGTTCCAATATCAGTCAGTGTTTCATCAAACGTTGGAGAATATACTGACCCAAAATGTTTTATTGGCGAAAATGCAAACTTGTTGTTAGACTCCTTAGTTTTTTACCTGTCGGAAATAAGTGCTAAAGCTGAGCAACTTGCGAAAGATAAGTGGGGGCATGTGTTTGACGCCATTGATGAAATGGTTGAAAAGTGGTCCAACATTAATAGGGGGGAAAGTGAAAATCGGGGAAAAAACAACCGTAAAGATTCCCCATCCAAAAGCATGTTAAAGTATTTGCTGCGGTTAAAAAGAAGGTTTGAGTTGTACACTTCCCGTTTACCTGTTTTAGGATTTAATTCATCAAAGTATGATATTAACCTTGTTAAGAAGCATCTTTTACAAAAACTGGATTTAACTATATCGGTTAAAAAGAGAAAAAGTGTAGAACCCGAAAGATCTCGAAAAAGGCGTAGGGTTGAGCTACTGGGGAGTGACTATGTTGATGATGAGGCGGGTGAGGATAATGGGGATGTAAGTGAAGAAGATTATAACAGTGATTTGGGAGCTGATGAACAGGGTGGGTTTGATGAAGAAGAGGAGCAAATTAGGATGTATGGAGATGGGGGGAGTGGAGATGAGGAGACACAATATACTCAAAAAGATGTGTTTGTTATTAAAAAGGGGAATGCTTATTCTGCAATAACAACGTCCAACTTTCTATTTCTCGATATCCTTAATTTTTTGGCTCCGGGAACAAACTACTCAGGGTTTTTAAAAGCATATGGAGTCAAAGAAAAGAAAGGGTATTTTCCATATGACTACCTAGATTCGTTTGAGAAGCTGAATGACACATGTTTACCACCATACGAATGTTTTTTTTCAAATATGAGGGGTGTTAACCTTTTGAATGACGAGTATGAGAAGTGGGTTGTTAGCGACCAACGTCAACCAAAACCTAAAACAGGGGAACAAAAATATTCTGAACTGCAGTTGTTGTGGCGTGATCAAAATATGGGAACATTGGCGGATTATCTAAAATATTATAATAATTTGGATGTGGGTCTGTTTGTCCATGCTGTATCAGAACTGCAACTGTTTTACTTTGCAAAGGGATTAGACGTTTTTAAAATTGCCATAAGTGCTCCAGGAATAGCTCGGCACATGTTATTCCGAGCGAGTAGAGAAAAGGGGGTTTATCTCACAAATTTTGCAAAAAAAGATGCAGACTTGTACCACACGATAAACCAAAATCTTGTGGGTGGTCCATCAATCGTTTTTTGTAGACACCAAAAAAAAGAGGAAACTTATATTCGAGGAAACCCTCTTAAACCGTGTTGTAAAATACAGGGTTTTGATGCAAACAGCCTTTACCTATATGCGTTAGGTAGGGAGTTGCCCTGTTTTAATTATATAAGAAGAAACGTTCAAGATGGTTTTTTCCCTTCCCGTTCATGGAAGCATTTGTCTATGTATTATTGGATGGATTGGATTGCTGAAGATAGAGATATTGACATTATTCACAAGTTGAATAGTGGAAAGGAATGTAGGATAGGGTATATGCTTGCGGATGGATTTCATGCATTATCTCAGACAGTGTTTGAGTTTCACGGCTGTTGGTGGCATTATCACTCGCAATGCATGCCCCCCACGTCTGATCCAAAGTTACTTGATAGGCAAAAAAAAGTTGAAGAAAAAAAAAAGTTTATCGAGGGGATGGGTTTTAACTACGAGTCTATATATGAATGCGAATTCAATAAAATTGTTCAGAACAATGATGCATTGAAAGCAAAAATAGATCAAAACCAACCATCCTTCTACAAAAAAAATAGGGGGAGAGTCACAGAAAAGCAGATTCTTTGCGCTGTAGAAAATGGGGCTTTGTATGGTCTAATTGAGGTGGACATACGTGTGCCAGAATCGTGGCCTGTTGATAAACAGAGAGCATTACCCCCTAAAGAATACTTTTCAGAATTTTCCCCTCTTTTCTGCACAACAGAAATCCCCTATGACTGTATTGGAGCGCATATGCAGGAATATTGTTTACAGGCGAAATATAAGGTTGGGAGCGATAGAAAGTTGTTGGTTGGCGGGATGGCAGCGACAAGGATTTTGCTATCTTCTGATTTGTTGCGGTGGTATCTAAAACATGGGATGGTTGTTACTCGCATTTACCAAGTAATTGAATTCAGTTCGGTCCGCTGTTTTAAATCTTTTGAAGAGGAAGTAAATATGTGTAGGAGAGAGGGCGATAGTAACCCAGACTCTACAGTTAAGGCTGACACAACTAAGTTGATTGGGAACTCGGCATTTGGTTCGCTTATTATGGACAAAACTAAACACCAGAATGTGGTTTACGCTGGTGATGAGTATACAACAAAACAGATGGTTAACGACCCCCTTTTTACGAATGTGAATGAGATCGCTGATGATTTGTATGAAGTTCAAATGGCTAAAAAACAGATACATTTGGATCTACCGATACATTTAGCATTTGCGTTGTTACAAACAGCAAAGTTGAGGATGCTATCATTCTATTACGATTGTTTGGACAAATTCATCGATAGATCAGATTTTCAACTGTGTCAGATGGATACAGACAGTTTATACATTTCGTTTTCCAAAAAGTCTCTAATTGAAAGTGTAAAGCCTGAAATGCTCGATCAGTTTAACTCCCAACTTTTTTCTCCATGTCATGATGGGTATGAAGCGGGTGTTAACGCTTGGTACGCAAATGCTGCCCCACTCACACCAAATTCGATAAGAGAACTGGTGGGTTGTTTAAACTTGAAGCTGAGGGGGATGAGATGGTTTCGTTGTGTTCAAAACTATACTTGTTACAGGATGGGGATAGGTATAAAATGAGTTGTAAAGGGGTTAATAAATCAAGGGTGAATGAACCGTACAAATTATTTTTACAATGTCTTAAATCACAGACAGCAGAAATGGTTGAAAATAGAGGTATTCGCCACCATAATAACACTATGTGTAATTATATTCAAAAGAAAGTGGGGTTTTCCTATTTCTATTGCAAAAGAGTAGTCCAACAGGATGGGGTTTCAACAAAGCCCTTAGACCTTGTTCTGTCCCCATACCCTTTAAACACTCACATCATTGAGGGAAGTATGGATTTTTTAAGTATTCACAATGCCTACATATTTGAGTATGACGAAAAAACATTTTCCTCAATCAATCACGCATTCCAATTTAAAAAAGCAGTGTTTCACAACAAACTTGAAATAGCAGCTGATATTGAAATGAATCACGATCCAAATGAAAATTCATTGAAATCAATATCATATGGTATTAATGTTGGGTGGGTGAATAAGCGGGAAGATATCATGATGGACATAATTGAATCAAAGTGTAAATCGTTAGGGGACGCTATAACCCCCATTCTTTCACCTCTAAAAGATAAACGGATTATTCACCCTGGAACTGAGTTCAATAAACATTGGACAAGCGGTTTATCTTTCGGTTTATCTAGAGTTGTTAAACGGGATATGTATCCGGGATTAAACACATGTGGATTATTGTGGGAAAGAGTTATAACAAACAGGAGTGGGTAGGTATAACTTGCCTCATTTTGTATTAACCGGTTGGATAGTGAGTACCGTGTTGTGAACTGCTCATTTAATGAACGATGGAGGTTGAAGTTGGTTCAACATTTATATGTCCAACAACTGTAGCAATTGCAGGTGTTTCGGGTAGTGGTAAAACAACTATTTTGTTTAATATTTTAAAACACAAGGATACATTATTTTCATTAAAGACTTCGAAAGTTATGTATTGTTATGGTGCTTGGCAAAAAAAATTTGAAGAAGAAGAACAAATGGATATACTATTTCATGAAGGGTTACCATCAGAATCGGATATCAAAGAATTTTCTAGTCATGAAAAACATGTTGTAATAGTTATTGATGATTTAATGTCTGAATTGATGAGTGATGAAAAGTCTAGCAACCTGTTTACTAGAACGTCGCACCACTATAATGCAACTATCATATATCTTGTTCAAAACTTGTATGAGCAGGGAAAAAAATCTAGATCTATAAGTGTTAACACCCACTATTTTATATTGACAAAAAATACTCGTGATGTAAACCAAGTTGCTCTTTTAAGTCGCCAAACAGGGATGGGTAATGTTTTAATAGATGCATACAATGACAGTGTATTAGCGAAACCGTATGGTTACCTCCTTGTGGATTTAAGTCCACACCAAAATGTTGTCAAACCTGATCTTCGGTTAAAAACAAATATTTTTAGCGACGAAATAATTGTGTATAACTAAAAATGTAACCTATAATGTGAGATATCAATAAAAGTCGGGTAATAAAAAGGAAACAGCGTCTGTTTACATTCATTTTACGTTCAATCGTTGGCGGGGAAAGAAGTATGACGACAAACCTTAAGGAGCAGAGGGATTACATACGACTTTTGTTAAACACAAAAAGTCGAGTTCAAGCCAAGGGATTAATATACACTGCAACACCGACTCAAGTTAGAGCATTGTGTGAAATAGCATTTAACATAAAAAATATTCCCCTATCACCAGACGTTCAGAAGCAGGTTCAAAAAAGAAAAAAACTAGTGTCTGCACTATCAAAACCTCGACAGTGTAAAAAAAAACAACTGTCTGTTATTCAAGAACATTTCAATGATTATATGCTTTTAATTAGAGGGATCAAGTCAGAGCTAGAAGCTATTTTAGAATGAAGCATGCGCGTAAAATGATTTTGATCTCATTCGAGAAGTATGAAGAAATTCGTGATGCTGCAAAAGCATATAAAAAATTAGATAATGCGTCTGCTTTTAACTCGGATCAAACACCACCCACAAACATTGACACCCTATCATTACAAGGGGGAATAAGCGGAGACAAGACGTCGAATGAAGAACAAGGTAAAAGCAACTTCTACGAAAAAATAGGGGAGGCGTCACTTTTACCGGGAAAATCACCCCCACCAGGGATTCCAAATACAAAGAAAAAAGTTGATTTAACGGACCACAGACCACAAGAAAAACCGCTAGTAAAAAAAGGATTATCCGTTGCTAAAAAAAGTGTTATCAATAACAGAAAAAAAGTATCAACCAAAAAGAACACCAAAAAATTGAATGCTGTTTGGGAGTCGTTAAAGTGAATTGAGAGAAATGGGGAAAAAACAAAATCAATCATTAACCGGTGTTAAAGAAAAGTACCTCCACAATATATATTATGGGAGTGGTACTGGAGGAGCATATGGAGGACTTAATGCAGTGTATAAACAGGTTCAAAAGGAAGGGACACATACAATTACGCAAAAGCAAGTTAAAGACTGGTTATCAAAACAGGATTCCTACACTTTCTTTTCCCCTGTTATAAAAAACTTTAAGAGACCTAGAGTTGTAGTTTCTGAAATGGACTACCAGTGGGATGGAGATACTTTGAATTTAAATATATTTAAAGATAAAAATGATGGGTATGGTTTTGTTTTAATATTTATAGATATATTTACGCACTATATATGGACAAGACCGTTAAAACGGTTGACGGGACTTGAATGTGGGCGGGCAATGGAGGAAATTTTTGAAAATTTACACCCAAAAGTATTGAGAACAGATATGGGAACTGAATTTGTAAATTCTGTGGGACAACAGGTGTATAAAAATTATGGTGTCCACCACTTCACAACTCGCAATGGTAAGAAAGCTAACTTTGTAGAGCGGGCAATTAAAGAGTTGAGAAGACGGTTACAAAGCTACATGAAAAAAAACCACACGTTAAGGTGGCTTGATAATTTAGATTCAGCCACTAAATCGATAAATAATTCACAACATGAAAGTATCGATATGTCACCCGCAACTGCAAGAAAAACGTCAAAAGATGTGTTGTGGAAAAAACAGTTTATAGAAAAGGAAAAACCGTACTTGTGGTCAAAAGCAGCCTATAAATTTGAGGTGAATGACAAAGTCCGGCTCACATACACACCGACAACGTTTGATCGAGCATACCACGAGAAGTTTACAAGAGAGGTGTTTATAATAATCGATAGGGAGGTTAAACAACACATTCCAACGTATGCTATAAAGTCTTGGCAAAATGAACCTATTAGTGGACGCTTTTATGAAGAAGAGTTGCAAATAGCCCATGTTAATGAGGATACATACTACGAGATAGAAAAAATAGTCAAGGAGCGAAAAAATAGGAAGGGGCAAGTAGAAGTGTTGATTAAGTGGGAGGGTTGGCCGGAATCTGAAAACACTTGGACGTTAAAGTCTCAAGTTCAAAATATTGCAGACATAAACAAGACCAAAATCGATAAAACTCGAAAACAGAAAAAAAGGGGTAAAAAGTAGAATGTATATTTTTGCGTCATCAACAGACTGTTTAGATAAATTTCCATTTAATTCTGCATTTGATTTTTCTATATGTTTAGAAAGGTTAATAACATTGAATGCGGGATGGGAATGCGCGCTTATAAACTTTCACATGGAGGATGCATATGGTAATATAGTGGGGAATAGAAAAATAATGGATGAGAATGCAAGAGGAAATGTTTTGGAAATATCCACCCCTCATTTTCAAGATGAGGATAATGAGGGGGACGAAGATGGTGGGGAAGAAGAGGAGGAAGTGAAACGTAAACCAAAAGTTAAAAAAAAGAAAAATAAGGGAAAACCAAAGGTGGAGGGGGGGCGTGATGGGTTACGTTCAAAAACAGAAGGAACGCGTCCACGAACACGTTCTAGACCATCGCGTCACATTCGAGATGGTGGTCGGGGGGAAGGTCCAACATCCTATAATATAGAATCCAATATTCGAAAGACAACAACGGTGGATTATTTATCTAAAAACTTGAACATTAGAGTTTATAGCGATATTGCTCAATGCAGTTTTGTTTATGGTGAGTACTCCCCACTACTAAGCATTATTAGAGACTCGTCAACAAATGTAATAAACCCAATATATGTACCCGTATCACAAAATTTCATTCAAAAAATCAGAGTATACATAAAAGCAGATGAAGAGCGTATACCCCACGTAGTTGGAGTATTTAAATCGTACTGCACACTTCACTTAAGGTTAAAAAGATAGATTTTAAAAATGTCTCTGGTACCATACACCACATCTGTTGAAAAGTGGGAAAACCATTACAAGAAGCTCCTAAACAAATCATATAAAAAAAATGGAGGTGTGTACAAAGTGGGTAATGGTTCCAGTAAAAAGGAGGAAGGGAGTGTTGTTGTAAAGATGGTGTCAGAAACAGAAAAAACTTTACAACAAAATAAGGTTTTGGCTAAAGAGCAAACAATGGAGCAAGAGGGGGTTAAAAAAATAGAACAGATTGTTCACCCATCCATCTCAGGAAGTAAATCAACAAAAACTTCAACATCCAAGGCTATAAACTTTGTGAAATCACTGGTTAATGAACAGTCGCGTGCGGGAAAGAGAAAGAGCAACACGTCATCACCTTCACCATCAAAGAAAAAACGCCAATCCCCCAAATCAAAATCAACGAAAAAAAAATAACATGGAGTACATGCGGGAGAACTTTGTGGAAGCTCACGATGATGATTTGGATCTATTTGCCCCTGTCAGTGTAAACGCAGCTGTAAAGTATGAGGAATATAGAAACTATTCACCCCAATCATCGATAAGTTATGGATCCCCAATCCAATTCTATATAAGTGGAAATTCAGGGGATTACATCTGTTTAAAAAAATCGAAACTGTATGTTAAAGCACAAATTTACAAAGTGTCGACAGGGTTGCCCATTGTTGCAACAGATACAAAAGTTGGGTTATCAAACCTTCCACTATGTAGTCTGTTTAGACAGGTCGAAGTTTTGCTAAATGACCAACCTGCAGCTGTGGGAATCGGTTTAAACTACCCGTTCAAATGTTTTGCAGACGTTATGTTGGACACAACAGCAAATGAAAGGGAAACCATAATGTTGGCAGAGGGGTACACGTTAGATACGGGGAATAATGTGGATTCTTGCGATAGTGAACAAGTCACTGTAAACCCGGGGTTTAAAAAAAGATTCCAATTTACAAAAGGGGGCAAAGAGGCGGAGTTTGAAGGGGAAATTAGGTTGGGAATAATGGGTGTAAACAAACCAATAATAAATGGTGTTCCAATTAAAGTTGTTTTACATCAAGCCACTGAGGAATTTCGTCTAATGAATTGCGATAAAACGGAAGGGAATGTCTATACTGATTATCGAGTTGTTATAAAGTCCGCAATTTTGAAAATGTGTCATGTAAAAATTAATCCGGATGTTATGATAGCTCACAACGAATTACTGAAACAAAACCCAGCTATATACCCTTATGTGAAAGAGGATGTTCGGTTATACACAATTGGTGCAGGGAATAGACAGTGGTGTGAAAATAATATATTAATGGACTGTGTTCCAGAGTCTGTTTGCATTCTATTTGTAGATTCAGACCGAGCTGCTGGTCATTATGAAAAAGTTCCATTTAAATTTGAACCGTTTGGGATTAAAGAAATTGGATTTTTTGTGGATGGAAAATCTGTGCCTGGGGAACCTATTAAATGCGACTTTGAAGATGATGCATATATGCAAGCGTATTCTTCAATTTGTAAAAATTCAACTCGAAATGAGGTGTATTGCGATTATGCATCGTACAAATCAACATCTACAGTATTTAAATTTGATTTAGCGTCTAGAAAAAAGGATCTATTACCCCTTCTTCGGAAAGGACAAACCCGCATACATGCCAATTTCGGAGCAGCATTAACAAAATCGATTACTGCCATCGTATATTGTAAAAGTCATGCCCAAGTTGAGATTGATTATGTGCGAAATGTTAAGATAGTTTAATATAGTCATACCTTATTATACAAACCGCCTGGGTTAAAGTCGAACGGGTTTGCCTCAGCCGAAGAAGCGTTTGTTGGCGTCGAAAATACTTCTGTTTCTTCATCATCCCCGCTGCAATCACTCGTCTTCTGTACAAATAAACACATTATCTGTTATAATAAAATATACCACATACACATGCTACTCAATTGTTTTGTTTGTTTTGCATATTCTAAAAAGGATTATTACACTATCCCAGTTTAAAAAATAAAAAAAATAAATGAATGTCATAAGTAAAAACTTGGTCTTTAAATTAAGCATAGAGTGTAACACGTAATCACACCCACCACCATTAAATATATATATATATATATATAAAAAAAAATAATACACTATTCATGGTATGTTAACTTACTGCGCGATCCGCAAGTGGGATGCAGTCCCCCGCCTTGTTCTCCACCACACGCCTGTTCTAATAAAGAATGGGTTTGCTTTATTTTTAAATATATAAAATTTCAAGTCACCCTATGCTTTAAGTACATAAAATTTTAAGTATTTACATATTACAGTTTAATTTAAGAAAAAATCGCTGTTATTTTTAAATGAAATAAATTTTCAAGTGATGATGCTATACATTACATATATAGAATTTTAAGTATCGGTTTATCACAGTTTAATTTTGGCAAAGTTATTCGTTATACTAAGAAAATGTCGACATGGGAATAATATAGAGTTGCGGGTAAACGCGATTTACACACCACCTTTTTGCAACAGCAATATCTCCCAATTCCGACAGCAAGGCAAACAAGGATTATCGGTCCCACAATGACAACGATCCAAAAAAATGGCATTAGCTGTGCAACAACCATGCCATGAAGTCCACCCTTTTTGTTCCCTTTCCGCCCTTTCTTCGATTTTCCTCCTTTTGATTCCAACACCTGGTTTTTTTCTTTTATGCGCTCACTTCGCCTCAGGACGACTTCGTCACCATTTTCATCAACAATTTCTGAGTCGATAGTTGTGACATCACCAGTAGTCATTTGATCGGTTGTCATCTCATCTGTAGTCGTTGTAGGTGTTGTTGGACGAGGCAACACCATCTCCTCATGTTCATTCCCCTGTCCTACCACTACATTAATATAAAACAACATTTATTATACAATAGTGTTTCATAACATTAACCCTTAATTATATTATACACCATGTGTATGTGTATTATATTATACACCACATGGTACCGAGTTGCTCCCCCAAGCTCCTCCCACAGAGTTGAGAGCAGTTTATATGACAATGCAAACCCATCATAAAAAGTGGGAGAGGGGCAGAGAAAAGAGACAGAAAGGATCTTTAAGATATTACCCACGATCAGTACACATGGTCCATGTCAATGCAAACCCATCATAAAACAAACTCGAACTTTACTGACTTAGAACAACCAATTTAGGGTTAGGTTTAGGGTTATTTTTGGTATGGTTTAGTATTCTTCTGGGTCTATAAATCCCAGGACCTATAAGTCCAACGCGAGCAGGCCTTGGTACCTATAAGTCCAGAGCTGGCTGGGTCCATATGTCTCGGAGCCTATACGTTCCGGGGTCTATAGGTCTGGTGTTCGGACCAGTACACATGGTCCATGTCAATGCAAACCCATCATAAAACAAACATAAACTGTACACGTGGGTTATGATTAAAATATATTCACGACCTAAATATAGCTCCAATTTAAAACATTTATTCTATCTATATTTTATTAATACTGATATGTGGAAATGAGTGGTTTAAATCAATGTAACGTAAACGAGAATGGTGCAAAACTGATCGTTTCATCACAAACACGTGGTGCAATCTAGACTTGGGTAACACTAGGTGGCGTTACAGACACCCAAATATTTAATCCCTATTTTCTCGACATGTTACACCATAATAACCAACACGCGAATATACCTTGGGATTACCAGTTTAAACCCCACCCCCCATTAAAGAAGGATTTGTATAACAATAAGTACTTACTGTAGTGGACAGCAGCTGCCACTGGTATTAGCACCGCCGCCTCTTTCCACGCGCTATTCTTGTCCACCTTATCCTTCCGTTCTTTGACTTTGCAGTCCGAATATACGCGAATCATCTTTGATGTTGGTAGGGTGTTGCATTTAAACTGACTTCTCTGTCCTTTGAGATTTACAGTCTTAAGGTTTGGGTATTGGTGGAAGAAGTCTTCGTGGTACCGTTCCAAGTAGCCTCCTGATAAATCAATCGTCTTAACCGCCATTGGATCAATGGCAACCCATTGAGGGTAAGAATCCAAACCTCGGCAATAGATTCCATCGTATGTGCAAGTACACGTGTTCACGCTTTCCCCACAGTCGTATTCGACTCCCCTAGTCGCTCTGGAATCAACTAACTTAGCCCAAATATAAATTAGCCCAAATATGATCAAAAAAATAACACGTCCACCCATCTTGAACCGTCAAGATATAGAGAACGAGTCCCGCCAAAATGCACCGGAAGGAAGTGTTTACCGGAAGTGTGTTATTTCACATCCCTTTCTCCTCTTTTTTTTCAAACACATCGCATCTCCCTTTTTTTATAGAATATCCCCATTCCCTTGAACTACATTCTATAAATACTCTACATTAATAATATTGTTCGGCTAAATCTTCACTCGATTCGCTAGTACTCTATGGTAACACCAGGAGTTTGTTTACATCACTCGATAGCGCGCTCAACCCTATGGTGGACGTTCATCCGCGTGATTTACCCTACAGTGGACACACAATAGTGGGTAAGCGCCTTCGGTTTAGGATCCATGCTCCACTGTTAAGTTGGTCCTTAAACCTTTAAATTACGCATGTTACAGAATGTACTTCTCTGTGTTCTGTTCACACTTAATGTAGTGTAAATCATAGATCACACTGATTTGCAAGACCTGCGTGAGTGAGGGTATACAGAATGTTATCAGATGTATTCTACTGCTGGATTGAACAGAGGGGTTTAACTTATGTAATCGGTAAATGGGGAGTTGGGTGGGGGAATACCGAGGCTTAAGATGGTTGATCGATGGAGTGAAGTCATTGAATTTACCTCTACCCCATGTTGAGATAAATACATGCCCATGTCTGTGTTTTCGTCTTCCATTGTTAATCGTCGCTTCACATCCCCACACTGTTTATAATATTTGTTACACTACAATCGCTAGAATTAGAAAAAGTGGGGTTGTGTAATTCCAGAACACTATATAATTCCTTAAAATTCGGTCACCAGCGTATTTAGGTCGTGTTTTACCTGAAAAGAACTGTCATTTGCATTCATTCTGTTGAAGGGGAAGCATATAACTAAAATGGATATAAAACATATAAGGGGACCTATAACAGTTAGAATTAGGTAAGAAATTAATTTTACTGTATTTGGGTTTCATACCATGTTTTGTGAGCATGTTATTTTGTTGTGTGTTAATTTATGAGTCTAAACAGATTGTGTATTTATTCTATTTGATATGTAGGAGGATAGCCGACCTGATCTTTAACAAACGAATGAGTAAAACTCTAAAGTTCATTGAGAAAGAACTTGGGTGCAAACATCGAGGGAAGGAAGCAGGCAAAAAAGATTTTGATAGTGAAATAAAACAATCTATTCGAGATCTTTTGGATGACCTCTTTGAATCACGTTCCGCCAATGTTGTTCATCGTACTGATAAGAAAGATGTCTTGGTACACGATGGAGGGGTTAAAAAAAGAGGAAGACCTGTTGGAAGTCGGGATAAAGTAAAAAGAGTCCAGAGGAAAAAAAAACAGAAAAAAAACGAGATGCAAACTCCCAACTCTACACTCTCTCAACGAGATGGGTATGTTTAGTGAAGATCAAATATATTCTATATAATATGCAATATGTTCAGATTTGTTGTGGTGAAAAGTTCTTTAATAATTTCCGTTTGTTAACAATACACGTCACCTATTACTTTTTTTTATTTTACAGAGCTGATATTCTGGAAAATGTAATATCGGATGTTGGTATTAGTCCTGAAAACTATGCGCAACAAGGTGGGGAAATGTCAGCGCCTCCAAATTCTGTTGATGCCGAATTCGATGCTGGGTATATGTGAGTATATCCCCTTAAATATGGAGTGTATTTTATTTTAAACGTTAGCATTCATTTTATCAAATATATACATTTGTCTATAACGATTATAACATATTAAAATGTTTTATTTTAGGTATGACGGTCACGAATCAATCAACTATACACCAAACGCTCCAGAAAATCGCAACTTTAACTTTGACAAATTCTCGACTTCAATCCCACACCCCAACTTAACAGAATATGCAAATTCTGGTAAGCACATGTTTATTTTATCGACAATTACTTAAAATATAAAATTCAAGTTCATTCTGTTTGTATAACATCATTACACCGTGTTTTATATTAACTATTGTTTTTATTTTTCTAGACTTCATGGAGTACTTTGAAACATTATAGAATGGAATGGAGCTGGAATGGACATAAAAATTAACTGTGTATATCGATCGCGTTACAATTGAATGGTGATAATTGTTGATCACAAATGAAAACAAATGATATATATGTGTATTTTCAAACTGTTTTATTTGATCCAATGTGTTGCATATTTTGAAACAAATAAAATACATAATAATACATTGTATTATGTTGTTCGTTACACCACATATATATTCTTAAACAATGTTGTGAGTCCTAAGTATACACACAATGTATATATATATATATATATATATATACATCTCCGTTATTTCTTGTTATTTTTTATACGGTTTGTTCGCCATTTCTTTCTTTTCTTTTTTTTCTTTTTTTTTCTCAATTCCCTTTTCTTTAATTTACTTTCTTTATATCGAAGACTGACCTTTTCTCGTCCACAACATGTAATGTTATATGGACCAGAAATTTGTATCGTTTTTTTTGATGCATTTGATCCTGAGCATAACTTTCCCATTAATCGAGCAAATCTTATAATATATTGAGTAAACGTCATGTTTTTGAGCAAGAACAGAGCTCTAAATTAACTAATGATTGAGTATAAGCGATGTTCATTGATCGAGTGGTATGTCGGGAGTGGGACGTGGAATAAAAACACGTTTATATATACGCAAATTTCACTTTATTAAACACAAGTATTAAACACACATAATATGTACAGACACAGTTATTTTAAACCACAACATAATAAGTACAGACGCTGTTATTTTAAACCACAACATTAAAACATCCGTTATGAAACATTACAATGTAAAAATCGCACCACAACCATTTAAAAGTACAACACAGAACCTCAAAACATACACATGTTGTTGTTTTTTTAAGTATCACTCACGTTGTTTTGTTTTTTTAAGTATCACTCACACCCCAAAATTTTGGGGTGCACGATTTTGCCAAATGGGGAACACTCGCGGCAGTTCGACGGATCATTGTGTAGACATGCCACAGCTACATCGGTAAACAGGTGTGGATAATCCTTAAGCACGTGATCAATAACTGCCTTAAGTTTCCCCATTTCATGGGGGCAAACCGATACTCCCGATTTGGACGCCACCAATGATTTATGCTGAGCGGACGGTTTCCACCAGCGCCTTACGTCCATGCATGACCACCCCTTCTCTACTGTGGCGTGCCATGCCCCACCCAAATGGAGCACTATCGCTTGCTTTGAGGAGGCAGGTTCATCTAAAAAGTTCTTAAAGTCTTCCATGTTTTCCGCCAACATGGCCAACCGGCGGCATGTTAGGATTGCGTTTTTGTTGGTCTTTCTATACACTAACTCGCCATTTATGTCTACTTGCTCCATTCGAACGAGCTCAAACGATGGAGCATTGTTCAGTGTGGTTGGCTCAATATACAGAGTATCATTGATTTGAATGTGGTCGCAAGGGAAATCGACCCCATCCCACCATCCATTTGTTTTCGTGTACACCGTTGTTGGACCTGCAAACCGACCCTTCTTCGATGCAACTGGTACTGCCACAACGTCCAAATTCTAAAAAAAAAAAAAATAATAAATAAAAAGAGATTTAATCAACTGCTTTAGGGTTATTCTATAATTACAATTCATGCTGTAACATAATACAGATATCAGTTTTACTTAACTACTAATTATAATACACAAACCAGATCACGATATTCAATATAAAAATTAGTGTGTGATTGATTCCCGCATATGTATATGTTAGTTTCATACACACATAAACAAAATATCTCCTGTCCTGCCCCGGTTTGAACCGGGAACGTATAGATCTTCAATCTAACGCTCTCCCAATTAAACCATCAAGACACATAACGTACTATATAGTAAAACTTACATCTGCAATGGTGCACCCAATCTCAGGGTCGGCCTCAATTTGAGCTGATATCGCGGTTTCCTCCCGCATCGTCATCTCGCAGTCAGCTCCCCTCTTTCCCTTTGATGATTGGGATCCGTAACGAGTTGTTTTTGTAACCTAAAAAACAGTATGATTGTGGTGAGTTACAGGTTTTGATACATATCGTTGATAAATAAACTCTATTATCGAACACGTGCACACCCCCAGTATTAAAAATTTAACCCATTTCTTTAACAAAACAATAATCTATTCATACAATAAACAACAGTCCTAGCAACCTATATCTATAATAATTTCCCACTAATACAATACCAATGTATGATTTCAAACAACAGGCCTAGCAACCTTATCTATAATAATTCCCCACTAATACAATATAAATGTATGATTTTCTTACCTTAGGCATGATGAATAGGAGTCGATGGTCTTGAGTTCGGTTATTAAGGTCTGCGTGTGTGTGATGTGCGTGTATGTACAAACCCTCAAACCATACTCTTTATATACGGATTGATCCACCCTATACCCCCCTCCCACTTTTCCCATCCCCCAATCACTCACTTCTCGTCATGGAGATTAGGGTGGATGGGAGGATCAAATGTTAACAATCGTCCTATACGTACTGATTATGTTGTATGCAAATGGGGGTAACAGTACCCACCCTTATGCCACCCCACACCCCCCACCCCACACCATCCCAACACCCATCTCCAATTAATATGAATTAACTGGTGCACTATTTTACAGGCGTATTTTTAGTTAAATGTGGTTAAAACTAAATTAAAAAGTAAACTAACATAACATTTGTGTAATTTTAACTATTCTAATCACAATTATCATAAACTAAACCTCAAAAAACATCACCCCACCTCATCAACCCCTTCAGTACAATAACACTTAACACATTTTCCCTCATTTGCCTCCCTTTTTTTACATACCCCCATCGTGCATAGTTCACCATTAATATCAGTTATGCGGGATTCTAATGCGCTAAGTTTTTCTAAAATCTGACACAATATATTTGTCACTTGGTGGTTTGCTATAAACCGTTTTTGAGCAAACTGACATGAAGGTGAGTATTTCAAGTGTTCTACTGCTGGGATATCATCCTTTTCCCAAGAATGTAACAAAATTCCACAGTTATAACACTGATATAAATCACCCCCTAAGTAAAATAACCCATTAAACGCCATTTTATCTGGCGACATTACATGATCTGTTAACCCGTATGTTCTTCGCCTAATTGAAAAGTCTACATACTTCGGGTATCGGGTTGTGGAAAGTAACTTTGATGTCGCCATGTCTACTATTCCAACCTTTTGATTTGTTCGAAGTGGAATGGTGTGAGGGAAGTGGTGACCACATTTCCACCCCCTCTCTTAAATACCCCCTTCAAATAATGTAAAACTCTACAATTACAATTCTAATAATGATCACTAAAACGTTGGCATTTTACACATAATGTATACCCGTATAACTGATATTAAATCATGATCTTTATTTAGTGGCACCCTTTTTTTTTTAAATGTTCAGTTAAATAATCCTTTCTAGCAAATGTTTGTGGGCAGTGAGGGCAATTAAGAATAACCGGTCCCTTATGCTTAAACCTTCTGTGGCGGGACAGGTTCGAATTGGATTTGTATGCGGCATGACAATGCTCGCATATATACTTCGCTTTTCCCTGCTCACCATCAGGACCTCTAATTCTAGGGCGACCTACAATTTTACCTCCACTTTTTTCGGTTTTCGGGTTATTTGTTTGCAATGTGTGTAAACCTCCACTCTTTCCTTCGTCCACATTATCCTCCTTTTGCTCATCCCCATCCTGCAAAATGGATAGGATGATTTGACTGCTTCGGTCTGTCCTACAACCGCCCTCAGTTTGCAAGTTATCCCTTGCGACAATTTCGCTACGTTTCCTCTCTTCTTCCAGCATGGTGGAGCGTGCTTTTAAAGCAACCTCCACCAAAATATCAAAAGCGGAAAAATCCATGTTTTTCAAGTTAGAATGTTGAAATATATTATCCGTATTGTAACTCTTGTATGTACTACAGGAATGAAGCATACACCTGCTTTTAAGGTATCAGGGTAACTAAAGGATTAAAATAACAATGGTTTTGCCCCCTCCCTTAAGGATAACACCCATACGGGGGGGGGGGGGGGGGCGGGGGGGGGGGGGGGGGGGGGGGTTGTCGGATGAGCATGAGATTTATACAAAATTCTTTGTGTTGGTGTTGATCCAACACCACCCAACCTTACCAAGCGCTCTCCTCTGAGCTACCAAGTATACCCGTATTGCACCACCCCTCCAATATCTACGCTATTCGCAAACACATAAATAAATTGGTGTATCCCCTTTTTAATTTCCTCCACATCCCCCCATTTCCACCTCTCCATCCTAAACCTTCTTATAATACTCCCTATACTAGCACACCACCTACTGGTCAAGATATGTATACCCACACCTCCAACCCACCCCCACCCCCATCCACAAAGGGTGCCCAAGGTAGCAAGAAATCGATCCCCCCCACCCACCCCAACCCACCCCCACCCCACTATATACTGTGGCGCCACCTAGTGTCACCCCACATCCTTACTAAAGGTACCTGTAACGTCACCTAGTGTCACCCAACCCACCCCATACTGTGACGTCACTAGTGACAGGGCGCTGGGGCGCCACCTAGTGTCAACCATTAGAGTTGAAGGGTACTAGTGACAGGGCGCTGGGGCGCCACCTAGTGTTAACCATTAGAGTTGAAGGGTACCGAAGGGTACCCGGGTAGCAAAAAAACGATCAGCTCTCACTACTCCTAGCTCGAAGCTGATCTAATTAGGATGTACTAGTTTGTAATTCATTATAATGACAAATTATGTATATTAATAGGGATTGTAATGATTTTTCCGTGGCTTATATATGCTAGCCAGGCACAGTGTAAGAAACTGTCATTAATTCTGATTATAATATCGGACCTGAGGTGTAACTAGTAGATTCAGACAATAATATCTAAATATAGTTTTCTAGTCAGGCACACTGATAATGATGCACAATCTGTGTAATGTGGTCTGAACGCATTTTACATACAAGGCAAAATCAAAAACTATTTTATATGAAATGAAATGATCTTTTCATATAGAACGGTTATGGGTAGATACCCTACATGTAGGGTAGAGAATGAAAAAGAACACTGATACGTTTCTCTTTGGGCATCGACACGTATCCATTCCCTGGGACCGTGATTATAATGTTGCGATTAGTCATCTGGATATGAAGAACCTTTTTAAATTGTAAGGAACAATAAACGAATCCTCATGCCTAGCAGAAGCATAACAATTATTGTATACATGTGTAAAATGTTCTATTCGTCATAATCGCTACAAGAGGGTGTTTCCCCAACTTGTCATGGAGGGAGGTTTCAGGCTCTCTCACTAAATATCCAAAATGTGAGCAGCGATTCTCGTTGTCACACTACACAATCGTAGGCACTTTGCCTCGCACCTCGCATAACTGCTGCTAAAAGCTATAACAGATTCCCTATAGTGAGATCTGCTGGTGCATGTGACACTTTATAAAAGCTATGATGAGTCTGGACAGAATTATTATAAGTGGCAACACCCCTTTTTCTACCTTTGAAAAGGCTGGAATCTGCGAGACCAATGTGATGTACCCTAAATTTAGCAACTGCGAGGCTGTCTTTATAAACAGGTTTCCCTCATAATCAAAGATATGAACTGTATACTTGTGGTACCAGGCTGAAATGAATTAATAAAAGCTCAATCCAAATGACGAGTGGTGAATAATTCACGATTTGATAAAGTCATTCAGCATAATTTGTTTCAATCGGAAGGTCAACCGTATATATTATTGTATTACCCTTTGCTGTTCATCTCTGTATTTATGGCTCCTGAGTTGACCAAAAGGTTACACAATGTGGGAAACAACCTGTAAATCACATTTGACGGTCATGGTGTCCAGCTAGTTTATTGTATACGACAGAGACCACACTAGAGCCTTTCCTTCCCATCAGTCACTATAAAGCCTCTTTACTTGGTTATCGAAGTATGCAGCAGCATTTGGTTGTCTTCAATGAAAGGTTGTTAAAAAGGGAAGTTTCAACTGTTATTGGCCATAAGATCTTTTGTCAGAACCAGTTGATAAATGTGTTCTTCCGGAAAGGCTATCTAAGCTGCTGTAAACGTTGATAAAATGTCCCAGTATTGAGTGAATCGTCAGTACTTAAGGCGAAATACAGATTAAACAAGCAGTGACACATTTTCCTGTCTACTATCTTATCAGTATAAAGTGTGCCGCAGTAACCTGTTAGTTTCCGAAGCCATCCACTGTAGGATGAATTGTAAAAATAGTATTATCATGAATGTATTTACTTCCATTACTTGTATAAATGGGTGGATTCCCCTTACTATAGGCCTAATCAAACTTTTTTTTGCAACAGATGCAAATCTAAAACAGGTTACGGTATGAGGCCCAATGCCATTTTCCGATGAACTTGAGCACCAGCATTGACTGATTCATTCCAGGAAATTGTATTTAGGGATGAAATATGAAGTATATCAATGGATATCGGCCTGAAAGTTGCTCCTTTCCTAACACGTGAGAGCAAGATATCTGGGATGAACTTTATCTGGCCAAATCTCATTTCCTGGATAAATCTGATACCTTGTGACGGTAACTCGTGGAGCAGTGACAGTGTGGTAAGTTTGCGATTTCGTAGAATTAGTTGATGAGATTCAGTTTTTAGAATCTCGACTTCTATCGCATTTTAGATGGCTATGCCCGAAGGCGAAGCCATCTAAACTGCAATAGAAGTCGAGAATCTAAGGATCTGAGTGTTCTAACCACTTTAGAACTGACTTGCTTATTCTCAAAACCACGCCTCTCTTCTTTTATCCCATGTTGCGTGTTGTTGTCTAATGCCACACAGTGCCAGTGTTGTATGATATGATTTGATTGTCGCATGTAAAAGACAAGATTATCAATAAAGAAAGTCACTGAAAAAACATCAGATTGGCTATTTGATTAACAGATTTATTCACCTCATCTGCATATTATATTCTGGAAAAAGCACGCATATTTGTGGTAAACTAACTGTTTAAGAGGTTTTCAATTCCTCAAGGATTCTCAATGTCCAATAATTTTGTGATATAAATAAGTTAAAGTAAGGGAAAGTGAGTTTAGCCACGTCACTAAATATGCCTCGCGAAAATAAAGCCAGGAGATACAATCATTTGTGGGCAGCGGTATTTGTAAGGCTTTACCCTAGCAGAAGAGATTGAGAGCAGATTAGCCCATTCCTTCTCTCAGTAGATAGGGTAGGTTGGCCCTGTTACTGATGCATGAACTCATTTATAAAAAAAGACACTAACTCATACAGACTATGCCCAGGAGGACATTGACCCACTTCTGACAATCCAATCAGGTCTATGCATAGCTGTGTCCAAGGTTCTGGACCCTAGTTGTCGGATTGACTAAAGAGGTCATTAATAAAACATGAGATCCTACATTTAGAGCTATCTATCTGGGAGTATGAGGCGTTTGGGTAGTGACCAAATGAGCGGACAGGGTGCTACTGATAGAGATGGATGAAGAAACAAGGGAATCAATTAAGGAAGTTCTGTGATTGTTTTGTCTCAACATATTCTCCTGATTCGAGAAATTAGACATGTTTGCTCAAAGTGTTGTCTGATAGTTAAAGTCGCTCTTCTCGCCATTTGTACCTCCAGTGCCATTTTCCCTTTCCCATTCTCGTATAGATGGTAGCATGTAGCTACAACCACATATTTCAATCTGGAAATGTTCAATAGTACAGTGGTTTGAGAAATATTAGATTTCAAAGTAGACTAAAGCTACTAAAGGTTACAAAAATCAGATTAATGGAGACTATACCGTCCTGTATAGTATGACACCTCCGGTCCATCACTCAATATTAATGTAGAGGATCGATTTAAATTTAAGTTTGAACTTAAAACTTAAATATTGTACCTTGTATACTTAATGCCATAATGTATAACCCCCTTGTGTAGTCCCCTTTTAGTTAAATCTAAATCTTTCATCACGGTAACAACCGAAATACATGGAGTTTCACTCCACAGGTTTGTCAACCCATTTGTCGTATTTTTCACATGTATCCTATTCGATAAAGAAAAGATTTTCAAATCAAAATCAAATATACTGCTAGGTCGCTTAATAGAATGGATTGACGACACTTGAAGATACAGGAAGGATGGTGATTTGTCAATCCAGATTGAAGTCAGTTCCTTATAATACTGCCCACTTGAGTATGGAAGCAGCACCCTAATATGACTCAACGCTTTCCTCTGTGATTTGAAATGGGCGGTGGTGCTGTAGCGTTCTGCAAATTCATTGCACTTTTACAAAAACTATTGAATGATAACTCAAGGTAGAATATTGAATTGAAACACAATATTGGCGCTCTGTATATAACATTGCTATAGCTATCCTATATGCGGAGGACACTCCGAAAAAGCAAAAACCTCCGAACACAATCCTTCATAATTTGGTGAAATAACTTTTAGATGAGTTAGAAAGGAACGGAACTAATTGTAGCTGTTTTGACCTGCCAACGCTTTGGAAGGAACATATGAAGTTCTAAATTTGAATCTCTCCGTTTACTTTAAGCTTAAATATAACGGTTAGAACGCAGATCAATCTATGTCTAATAGAAAATACGACATGTAATTCAAACGTCGAAGGCAATGTGTCTGCTCTTGTAGAAACATCATGGATCGGATGAGATACATATATATGTCCGCATTTTACAAGCATTCTAGCATTTGAGCAAGACAATATTTCACAGCAGTATTTGAACTTCAGCCTACAGCAAAGCATTTACAGTAGACTCTTCAGTTTACAGAGTGCTCAAGGGCAGTTCTATTCCTGAGAAAAAATCGTTAACCGGGTAATGTCCTGACTCGGACCCTCCAACCATGCATAACTGGGTTTTAATAGGCCTCCCATGGAGCTTAAAACAGAATCTAGGAGAAGTCCCTCGTCGAAGGTGTTGGTTCCAAAGTAATAAAACATCGTAATCCTTCCTAATCGAGGGGCCTGGATGCAGTGGAGAGAGTTCAATATGTTGAATTCTCAATCATTTCGCTGTTACCGTCGGAGACAAGAATAAAAACACTATTTTCCTAATACCACCATTACTGAAAGGATATTACCGATTTCATTCAGTATGGATCACAGGGGAGAGATTGGGAATATCACACAGCACTCCGGCTTGACTCTGGATATCCGCAAATTGGTTTTATAATGCACGGATGGTCACTCGAAAGCTTGATTGGAAATGCGGACCAGTCAAATAAATGTGTCCTCACAGATAAGGCCGACCAAAACATCTTTTTTGTTCATGAAATTGCAGATCTACACTTTATTTAGACTTTCTGTGAATACGCTATGGATAATTAGTTTGATATCATTCATGCGACTAGAATAACTTCTTTATAGAATGGCTTCTTTATTGATTTTTCATCTTAGATACAAAACAGTACCATAATATTTAACAGTACTTGCCATGGCTTCTATTTATTCCTTCCCAAAGCAGTTATAAGTATTTTAAGATAAATGTCTACGAGAATGAATTTGTAATGTTTACTCAATCTTAGGCTGAAAGAATAATTTATTTATAGCATTTCCATTCCCTTTTAAGTAATTACGACCGTTTAAATCGTCCAATACTTCCAGGAAAAATCTCGTGTCATGAGCAAACAAATTAGATTAAACAACAAGGTCGTATTATTCTGAAAAGGAATAGACCATAGATGTCAGTGATAGGGTCATCAAAACAACATTCGGGAGAGAACTAGGCTGTTCAAGCTCGCAATATGAACACATAATCAGGTAGATTGGCTTAAAGCCCAAATATCAAAAAAAGGCCCTGAAAGTTCTGCTGATCCAGAAATGACGTGAGAAACTGTGTAGTCAACACAGAAGAAATCTAAGATCATGTTGGCTTACTGTTATGTACTATTAGATCATTACATTACAATCAGTCAGCCACCTTGGACTGAAAGAATGTAAAAAGCAGATAATCTTGGCAGGACTTGGCTGATACAAATGGTACATCCCCGTATTTATTTCATTTCATTTCAAGAATTCTTGTATTGCTGATGTTTTTACGAATAGATAATTCAATTCTGAATAAACAGTTCTCCTGAATAATCAGTTCTTCCGACGAGTGCCTTGATTCTTGTTTTTGTCTTAAGTCCTGCATGGGTACAAAGTTTTAACATCAATAATAAGAAATGCCAGGGATGCCATAGATTTACCAACAAAATAATAATAGAAATAATTGATAGGCCTAGTGTAGATGATACTTATACCTACTGGCACAATGGAGGTTTGTAATCGATTTATTACATACTAAATCAACAAGAGAACTTGATCTTAATAGTATTTTTTACCTTACTTTCCATCAATCTTGTGGATATTCGACTCAAATAGCACATAGGTGCTATTTGACTTTTCAAATAGCACCCCTGAATAGCACCCCTGATATCACATACGTATGTATGTAATAATAACAGTAGTGGTATTCTAGCTTCCTGAAGGTATGCCTTAAAATGGACATCAAAGCGTTTGTCAAAATACGAAACCAAGTAACTATTTGGTAAATTGCCATCAGCATGGAAACAGAATGACGCTCATCCTCGAGAAAAAAGGGTCGATAAGTATTGATGGCACGAGGCCTATACCAATGACGGGGAAGGTGTTTGAGGTACTAAAAGAAAAATCGAAGAGTTCCTCTCATCAAACGATCTTGTCGTCCCCTACCAGCATGGCTCAAATGCGGCAAAAACCATTGCGACTATTTATTAAGCCAGTTGTAACCATATGGACTTTTGCAATAACATTCTCGAACTAGGTCATACATACACTACTAATAGAATTAAAAGCGGCACTCTTCGGTAGACCTAATTATTAGAAATGAACGACCAAATTGTAATGTCATCAGCAATAAAGGATTTTTGAATTGAATTGAATTGAATTGAAAGCTGATGATATGGTTTCTTATATTGATAGATTCCGAGCACATTAGTCCGCATTTCAATCTGTATCTCTCCCTTAAAGCTTCACCCACATCGTTTCAAGCTCTATTCATTTCATTCCTGGCTTCTTCTCATACCATATTTTCATTCTCCGCGCCCAGTTCGCATCTTCCTGCAATCATATTGATATTCGTTGTCAAGGAACCATCCACGACGTTTAGTGGTATTTGTGGGTTGATATTCTCTTCTCTTGACCCCGTTCCTCCTCAGATTTACCAGGATAAGTGGCTCGGAAGTGCAGAGAGATTGATAAAAGCCAGCTTGATGTTCACCCATATCCTTGACTATATTCACAACCCATCCAAGTAACTGGTGCGTAATAGCTAGATCAGAGTTTACGGAACATGGATTATGTATGATCTATAGGATTTGCATAGATTTGTCATACTTAAATGGGAGGGAAGAGCGGGTTCCCCCGTTCATTTAGTGATGACATACAGGGTAACTAACGAGTTGGTTAAGGAGCGTGAACATTGGATTGGTGACTGAATGGATGAAACCAACGAGTTAGTTATCTGTTTTATTATATGCTTTTAATGATATAAATAGAACACATTTTTGGGTCATAAAGTTGAATTTCAACTGTAAACTTAGTAAAATCCGCATTGGTTGCCATGACTACCACACGTAACTCACTAGTGACATATGTACTGTTCATAGCTCACTGTTCTCAGAGCAATGCGTATATAATTAATAACTTTAAGTTACACCGACATTGGTGACTATTTCTGCAGTCAGTCCTATTTACCCCCATGTTTCTCTCTTAATCAGAACCCCCTGCAAATATGGCAGAACGAAGAACGATTGTGAGAACACATTAACTATTCTACCATCCATATTATTGGGTAGGGGTTGTATGGTGTCTACCATTCTGCCTTCTGAGAAATTAACATGTCTCAACATATCTTCTCTTGGTGTAGGACACTATATAATAATCTGCCAAAAGTGATATGTAATGAATAATATCCTATGCAGGACGGGGATTCACCTCTATCTGAAGGCATGTCTGCAAATAACAAATAAGCAATTCATGACAGTGGGGCTAGTCAGACACCCATCTGTTATCACCCGCAGTAAATATCATCTCTTGCATTCTTTTTCCATCTTCTAGCCTTTCGTGCCCCTTGCATTACTTCCCGCATGTTCCCCCAGATAACACTTCTTTTTTTGTGGAAGTATTTCTAGATGTAGTCGACTCCTCACATATTCCGTATTGCCTCTATCCACAGTGAAAGTTTACAGTATATATGAGGCGTTTCAGGAAGCGAAGGAAAGTGGGAATGGGAACTGGCAGAATGAAGGATAACATGGTATAGTAGCAGAAAGGGACTTAACACTGTTGGGCGAGGCAAACAAGTGAGTGCGGCGGTAAGTGGTAGAAAATGGTCTTTAGCAAGGTGGAAATAGAAGAAAGGAGCGAGGGAGCATGATTCAAGCAGGACACATGCAGGACTTGGTGTTAGAAGATTTATTAATGTCGCTGGGAAAAGTATTGGGTAGTGTATACATGCATACGACATGATGGAAGAGAAGATGACTGAAGAGGAGGACTTTTCTTCTTGGCCATTACAAAGGACGAGGAACGATGTGGGAAACTAGGAAGAATGCATACTTGGGGCAAATATATTAGAGTATACATTGAAATCGATGGGTAAGAGTTGTAAATGGTAGGGACGTAGAACCTGTGTAAGGAATGTAGGAATGTCTATTAAACACAGATACTATTTAGAATAATTGGAATTTACAGGGCCTAGAAGTTCATTCATTACTAGCAAAGTACCCGTCCTCCGGACGGTCACCCTCTCTCCCCACACTTCCCCCTGTCCCTCTTTTCCTTCCCCCTCTTCTCTGACTTTCATACTTGTTTTTCTCTCCCAACCCCATCTCCGATTCCCCCCATCTCCCTCCCCCTTCCTCATGCTCCCTCTCTTCGCTTTCTCTCCCTCCCCTCTCTCCCTTCCCCTACATCATCTCCCTCCCCTCTTCTTCCCCCCCCTCTTCTTTCTCTCCCCCTCCCCCTCTCCTATTTCCTACCCTCTCCCTCCCACCCTGTCCCTCTGCTTCTTTCATTCTCTCCCACCCTTTTCCCTCCCTCCCTTCCTCTTTCTCCCTCCCAGACGGTGGGAGAGGCATGACGTCAATCTCTTTTAGTTCCTAACAGGGGCTTTCCCGGGCCAAAAATAGTTGTATAGAACACAACTAAAAAAACTAAAAAGGGCTTCAAAATCACATTTTCATCCCAGATACCTTCACAAACCACATACGACGACCTCCGGAGAGAATGGACGGACCTCTACAGATAAGAAAAATGGTTTGTTAAACAACAAATTCCGAGAACATGTGACACAAAAAAACCCCTCTGTTCTACCTCTTTTCGTAGAAATCGCTCTACCCTTATATTATATGGATGTTGTCTCTTACACATACTCCTCATTCGTCCCCACCACATCCACTACCATTATACAATGTTACCAGACCATGTATGATATAAAATTGCCAAGACATGATAATATACTATATATGTAATGTCGATATGTCACTTCTATACCTTCGCTCAGGGGAAATTAATAACAGTCATAAGAAAGAAGAAAAAAGAAGTAACCACCTTTGTCAGTAAGACGGTGCGCTAAAGTATTACCTCATAAGTGAAAGGCTGACTGCAGGTTTTATCAACTATTTTTATCCTCATTGTTTATGACTGGAAGCACTATTGTAAGTATTATAATTTCTTCAAGGTATTATGGGATAGATGAAACAAGGAACTGTGGGGGATGTGTATAATCGGAAGGGCTGTTACAACTCTTGGACCAGGCCGTCATAAAATGTACTGTCAAAAAAAGGGGGGGGGGGGGGTCAAAATACACTACAGCATAACCCAAAAGAAAGTGAAATTAAAAAAAATTGAACCGATCTTTTGAATCAACACAATACCAAACACACTTCGAAATACAGCAACCCTGTAGTTATCATTATCCAGCCTAATTTAGCATATAATTTAAGAATTTATTAATGTGTAGAACTGCCATTGCATACCTCAGCTGGCCGTTGCAAATGGAATCCTTACTTAAGATCTTCCTCCCTGCACACACAGAGCCAATTTGGTCCGCGATTGCACCCCGATTTGGGTCGCCCAATGAATCCTATGGTTTCATTTCAAATCCTGGTTTATGTTTTTGAAATAACATCAACCAGGATTGGAAGACCCAAATCGGGGGGCAATCGGGGCCAAATCGGCTCTGTGTGTGCAGGCCGTGGACACACACTGCCGAATTGGCTCCCGATTGTCCCCCGATTTGGGTCTTCCAATGAATCATAGGATTTCATTTCCAATCCTGGTTGAAGTTATTTCAAAAACATTAACCAGGACTTGAAATGAAATCGTAGGATTTATCAGGAGACCAAAATCGGGGGAAACCGGGAGCCAAATCGGCTGTGTGTGTTCACGGCTACTTGTCCTTGCTAGGCATCTGGTAGTTTAGGGAGGACATTTACTATACACTATATATACAGTCAATTCCATACCTAAACAAGGACACATAGCTTAGCAAGGAACACTTTAAGTAAGGACTTCTGCAACAGGTGCTAACACATGCGGACTTAAACCCTGCCCACACACAGCCGATTTGCCTCCCGATTGCCCCCCGATTTGGGTCTCCCGATGAATCCTAGGATTTGATTTTCAATCCTGGTTTACGCTATTTCAAAGGGATTAACCAGGATTTTAAATTAAATCACAGCCCACCGATCTGGCGTTAATCGGCCAGCTGTCACACTTGTCATGTTGCCTAATTTCCTGTAATATCTTAAAGCTTTAGATTCCTTGAATAAATCATCTATAATGTTTTATTTCTATACTGTAAATTTCTGATTCACTGTGTACCTCTCTCGGTCAAACCCTAAGAGATAAAATCTAAGTTTCCATAGTCGCTTAAGAAATAGCATTCGAACAAGTAGACATATACATAACTCTCCTTTATTTGGTAGAGTCACCATCATGTTAGGCGTGGGACAATAAGATAATGCTACATACCTAATCCCCCTACCCACCATAGAAACACACGTCAATCACGCTGTGGCAGAACAGCCTGAGCAAAACACCACGATTCAGTAAACAAGAAGAACAAGTTATTTGTCCTTGTCGGCTCTTTCTACCTGATAACGACATACTTTATTTATACCTTGATGGAGAATGAATTATATATGTGCAGGGCATAACGAAAATCACCCCTGAGGTGAGATTGTATTATATTGTTGCTGATTGCTGAATAAAGATTTTAGATAAAAAAAAAAGACAAAATAACGTTGGTCACCATTTGGCCATGTCTATCCTAAAATTCACATTTTATGATGTTTTTATAGACAATGCTTTACCTTTCATTGAGATAATTTAAAATAGTCATTTGTTCGGTGAGAATTCCTTAGCTTGACCCTAGATGGGAGGTATTATTGTCAAGGGCCTATTCAAAAACTCCATTATGCTGACCAGTTGTTATTCTTCAGATTTGATAGAGTTCATCATTAATTTTGAGATTAGTGGCTTTGTTTCATTCTTTATAAAACAACACGACCCTTTGACAAATGAATCCAGCGTGTATTAATTTGTGTCCCTTGCTACTTTGTTTAGTTCATACCTGTAGCAAGCTGTCTTTAGCCGAGACGAAACCTATTTTAGCGCAAGCCTTGTACTAAGTCCATCCAGAGTCAAGCTATTAATTTCAAGAAGAACTTTAGCTAGAAGAGAAAGCATGTAATCAAGACATTGTGAATGAAATATTTATATTTTGTAGTGCATTTTGGCAAAGGCCAGGACATAGGAGGGTAGGAGATAGTGAAAGGAATGCTACCTACCACATTATGATCTAACTATACCCATATCTAATATATTGTAGTAGGACAGCTTAGGGGCCATACCCCACCCCCTCTTAATTACCCCCCTTAATTACCCTTTTCTTGAATACCTTAACCTACCTTGATTACCTTAACTACCTGATTTACCATAATTGTGTTAGTTAATTGATCTGAACCCTGCCCTCCCCGGACTAGGTAACCTTTTCCCTTGTCCCATAGGATGTGGATTTGGGTGAGTGGAGTAGAGTTGGGGTGGGTGGGAGGGAGGAGACGAGCTCACTGTGTGATCTATGGGGCATGGGTGCTGTATGTGTGATGAGCTTGGATCAGAACTGAATCTTTACACTCTATTTATAGCCTGGGCAAGCTCCTGATACTGGAAGAGATTGAGGTCATGCCTTAAAGTCCCAACGTCCTCATCAATGTGGGATTCCCTAGCAAAGCGTCCTGTAAGAGTCCCTGGCAACAGGAAAGAGAGGGAGAATGATCAGAGGGAGAGGGGGAGAGCGAGGAAAAAGAGAGGGTGAGGTGAGGGGAGAAAGATCAGAGGGACAGGGGAAGAGTGAAGAAGCAGAGGGAGAGGGTCGGAGAAGTCAGATAGGGAGAAGGAGAATAGGATAGAGAGAAGAGGGGGAGGGGGAGAGAAAGACAGGAAGGGGAGGAAGGGAGAGGGAAGGAGAGAATGAAAGAAGCAAAGGGACATGGTGGGGGAAATCGGATAGGGTGAGGGACAAGAGGATAGAGCGAGAGGAGGGGGAGAGAGAATAGGGCAGGGGAGAGGAGAAGGTGAGTAGGGACAGCGAGCAAGAGAGGGGAGAGGCAGGGGGAGAAAAGGAGGAGAGGCATGCATATGGAGAGAGCAGGAGGGGAGAGATACTACAGATACTAAGAGGAAGAGGGTGACCGTCCGGAGGACGGGTACTTTGATAGTAAACCATAAACTTTTACACAGAACTATCAATACTTCCTCTCCCTACCTGTCACCACCACTCGATCATGCTTTTGCCTTCGTCCCCACATTCTTGATATCCTTACCCATCCAATCCTATAAATTATAATATTCATGTCATCATCCTTTTTCAAGAAGGCTTTTCACCCGTTTATCTTACCAATACCTTTTACCAAAATATTGTACCTTATCACATTTATTTCAAATAGAAGAACCAGGTATCACCCAAAATAACTAAACACTTTGATACTGAAATCAAAAAGGCATCGACAAAGCTGCAGAGACCCTTGCCCAGTTAAACCCCGACTATAGTACTGAGAGAACCCAAAACTCACCATCAAAACAAAACCAGCAGTTGTCAATACCTATGCCATTAGTACACTCAATTATGCAGTGAGACCTGAACCATGTAAGCAAGCCCAAGAGGCAAGCACAAGAGGCAAGCACAAGAGGTACTCAACAGGTTCCATCTGCCCTCCCTGTGACTGTCGCATTCTGACTTTCACCTGGAGAGACTGCAACACCAAACTCTGACATGGAGGATGGCAGACATCATGAAGATAATGGAATGTTGGCTGATCACAAGTACATTACAAAACACATATACATGTATGTATATGTACGTGCAACGTACCCGAATGCCCTAAATGTCAATTTTGTATCCTGTAAGCAATCAGGCAACTCGTACCCAATGAAGAGGAAACATGATGAGCATCAAGAGGAAAGAAAGATCCAACCTGATTCCAGCAGCCTTCCGCCTATGCAACAATTGTGACAGGTCCTGTCTCTCCACGGTTGGCCTAATTAGCTATCTAGGTTGTATAACATAAACAAAATACACTCCAGGCATGGAGACCATGGTTGGATATAGCCGAAGGTGCCATATATAATATCATTCAATGCCATTAATTGGAAATAATAAGGAAAACAAACATTTTACCAATTTTATTCTTTTGGAAGAACATAGAGCTTTAGTACAAGCTTAGTTGAAGCATCTCATAACAGTTCTATTTCCGCCACTAATGAGCGTGAGAAAAACATGTTTATTAGTCAACATGACTGACAGATATCAGATTTAATCACGTTGCTTAGCGTCCATACATCTCTTAAAAAAAGAAAGTATTACTGGCACGTCAATGGCCTTATCTCATATTAGCAATAGGGTAATGATGGTGGAAGGAAGAGTAGTGAACATAATTTATTATGCCCCTATCCCAAAACTAAGACAAAATGCACTGCGTCATGATGCTGTAAAATACAATAATGAACCTGTCATAACTGCCATCGGCCAAGGCTTTCAGCAGGAAGGCACTGTTTTCCTTCCATAATCAAACAGAAGAATACCCATTCCGTCGGCCTTTCAAATTCAAAAGTATTTAACCCAAAGCTCAAAAACACTAGGAAATGCCGGTATCAACCTTACCACTTATCTTTTTGGTGAATAAAACGAAAACAAAGACGAGATGTGAATGAAAGCGAAATAGGAAATCTTGGCAATTGATTTTGAAAGAGACGTAGATAAAAACGATAGAGATTTATACTTCGCCCCACTCCCACAAGTACATGTTCTAGCTCAGGACTTCATCCTCATTTTCACACCATCCTCTCCGACTTCATTTGCTATGTTTTTAAAAGAGTCAGAAAACTACTAGAAAAAAGTATGCTGCGATAATTATAGACGCGTCCTTGACTCTAACAGCTTTATCCCATCCATCACGTCGCCTCACCGCCCCTTCTCGTCGGCGTCCCCAAACACTACCGGTCACGTTATTTAAAGCTGCATTCTCAGCTGAGAGAACACGACGGCTGTTGAGCGATAATAAGTCATGTATGGCCACCACTGGAAAAGATTTCGGCGGGCCTCCGAAATATAAATCTAGAGTTTTATGATGCAAAAACTACCGGACAAAATCGTTCAACATTTTGGTCAAATAATGTTGGAAAAAAATGAAACAGAAAAGAGTTTTGACCGATGTAAAAGTGACACTTCTCACTCTTCTGGGCTTGATTCATGAGTAACGGAATTTCTACTCAATTTTCTAGTGTATGGTACATTTGCCTAATCCCTGGTGATATCAAAATAATGTAATCCACAGTGGAGTGAAGGTTAACATATGAAAGTGCTAGGAGTACCTCCAGGTCGGGGCCCAGGTCACTGTTTCTATATTGGGGTGTGGTGACAGATACAGGGAGGTGATTAGACCATAAAGATTGAAATCAGTTTCTTTTCTGTCCGTTTAGGGTGTGGTGACAGCAAGCAAGAAAATTTATTGGACGAGATTCGTCCGCATAAGCACGATGCCGTAGGCAGAGTTATTGCAGGCGAGTTCCATTCTATATTTATTATATGGGCATAAAACTTTATGTGTAAAATCTGAAAAAATAGCCGACTTGATGACGAAGTAGTTCATATAGTATGTGTACTATATGAACATTTTTACAGCACCCCACTTATTGCACCTCTCATATGGAATGCGCATATAATAAATGACTATATATGAAAAAGGTTTCAAGAGATTCCATTATTACGTATTTTAATGAGAAGAGCCACTTTAACTGAAAGCGCAGCTTTAAGAGGAATTGCTTTGTCGAGTGAAATATGAATGAGTTCGTTTGTCAAGATAGGCACAGTATGCAGCTCTGAATTTTATCTGGGGGCTATCGTGTGAGATAACTACCAAGGTCAATTTCATTTTCATTTTAATGGAGTCCCTACAACTCCCTAAGAGCAATCTCAAAAGTGTCATAGTATTCCTAGGCGTCATCTGTCAGCTGGAAAATGTAACCCTTGGGTGACAGGAAAATTTTGTTTTGAAAATGAAATTTTGTTTTCTCTTCGAGAAATGCATTTCGTTATTAAAACTTGAATATCTGAATGTTGTCATTATCATTTCTGGATTATTATCAATTCAAACATATACAGACATGCTGTTCCCCTCTTGGAGTTCATATTCGAAACGTCGGTCAAGTGACTGGGATTAATCCTACTTAAGGTCCTCTTTCTCCTATCATTATATATATTTATCATACGCGCATGCTATATGAGAAGTGCTATAAGTGGGGTGCTATAAAAATATTCATATAGGACGCATCCTATAAAAATGTAGTTGTCTAAAAATAGCTCTGCTTTGCGGAGCTTTGACTCTCCGCAAAGCATTAAACACAGTACCCGCGATCGGTAATCCACCCGTGATACTGATACTATAATTATAGGAAAAAATAATAAAAACCACATCATTAAATAGAGCATTAAATTCTCTATCAAATGATATAAACTTTATTAATGTAGCTAAAAAATTGGCCACAATATGAACGTTTTAATTTATCACTATACTAACGGGGCTGTCAGCGGTGATGTCAGTGGGGCTGTCAGCGGGCCAGCAGGGCTCTCTGAGATTTCTATGATATTTCTTCAGTGATATCTGATGACATATGATCAAATTTTATGCACATATAATAAATATAGAATGGAACTCGCCAACAATGATCGAACATTTATTGGACTTGATTCGTCCACATAAGCACTCTGCCTACAGCATCGTGCTTATGTGGATGAATCTCGTCCAATAAATTTTTTATTATTGCTGACTCGTCCCATTCTCTCTATATATATCCCAACAGACAGTTCTAGGACAGCCACCGCCGGACATCTCCCCAGGGAATTTTACCTGATGGACAATTACCATCCTGGACATTACTCCGCTAGGACATCTACCATCTAGTCCCTACCATTCTATGACATTCAACTGCATGAGAGAACAACGACGGGTATGGATAAATATATTTTATTTGACAATGGTTAAATGAATTGTTTTGTTATATAAAAGTTGATATAAAATGAGAATTGTTATATATATGATTAGATTAAAATTATACATGAATGTGGATATTGAATAAAAGAATTGATTTATAAATTGGTAAAAGATTAATGTGAGGAGTTGATTGAAATTAAATTGAGAAAATAAAATATATTTTTAAATGATTAGAATTGTAGGGTTGGGAGGGTGGAAGCTAAATCCGAAAGTGTGGTTTGAACGGAGGGCAGCAGGGCTTATATATGAGGGAATTATGTAATATGTTGAAGTAGGTAATTTAGAAGAGGGAGGCCCGCCGCGTCTCTCATGCTCCACTGATTTTCAATAGTGATCACCATTAGGCCTATCTAAAATTTTAGGATATTTATCCACTTTTAAGGATATTTATCCACTTTTTACGTACACCTTTTGTGATGTTATCTGCATGTTTGAGAGAGGAAGGCCATTTTATTCCTCTTAAATTAAATATATCAATAAGGATATATTTTCTTAATTACTGGTTTAATAAGGCATGTAAATGTGTAGTTCGAGGAGATGACAAAATAGAATCATAATTGTATGCTGTAGAAACGTCTAGTTCTCAAGGCCCTACTCCACTCAGCTGATTCTCATGCAAATTTGGGCCGCAGAGGACTCTTTTATTAAATTCTGTGAGATTTGCATGAGAATCGGCTTAGTGGACTAGGCCTGAAAGCGCCTGTAAGCGCCCATAATAGCGGAACTCCACTATAGGTAAAAAATGGCACCAACAGGCAAAATTCGTCGCCGACATTTCTAAAAATTCAGAAAATTCGACATGACTAAAAATTCTAGTGGATGAGGGGGTAAAATAGGTTGTTGGCAACACATTTATTTGTTGCCAACAATTGCAAAATATCTAACTTGATTAGATATTTTGTCGCAATAAATTCGTCGCAGCCGTTTTTGCCTGTTGGCGCCGTTTTTTACCTATAGTGGAGTTCCGCTATGAGGCTTGTTTGTTCAGCTGTAACATTTCACATTTTTAAATTAGGATTAGGATGTTGATTTTAAATCAAGATATCGAGCAATATTAATATCATATAACACAAGCACAAGGAAAACATATGAAGAACAATGATAGACTCAATAATAAAATATAAATAGAAAAGACTGAAACAACAAACACTCAATGACACTTTGCATTGATGAAGCAATTATTTCATTTATTTAGGGTCGTCTGGAAAACCTAATTTAGAGGACGCTTCACCCTATCTTAATGCACTTGAATATGTATACAATTTTATGTCAAATCGTCATATGTATGAAATGTGTTGAAATAAAAATGATATATAAGCATTTTAGATATGCACTATAACAGTACTAGACTGGATGGACTAGTATGGTAGATGTCAATCACATTGAATAAGCAGTTTAGATACATATATAACAGTACTAGATATAGTACTGTACCAGTTCTTTGTATCTAATACTAATAGCATTACCGAACTGTTTCGTTTAACAAGCTTGTCTTATTCCTGACATTAAATTGACAATTTAATTGGAGGAATGAAAACATTCCCATTGTATCCCTTCATCTGGTGCCCTGTGACCTCAATAGCGGGCCCAATTCAACATGTGTCATGGCCTGACCAAAGGATGTAGCATTGGAACTGCAACCATTAATTACCCTTTCCTACGTCATGAAAGTTGTTATTTATAAAAGTGCCTGAACAAGACCCACCTTGAATTAAGGGAAAGCATACAAGATCAGAGGGATTTCAGTACAGGAGTTTCCAAGAAACTACACTAGGATTAAAAGTAACCATTTCTTAGAGAATACACTATCTAGATCCTTTTTTCTAGCACTCACTCAATTGGATGATTTTAAAATGGACATTGATTATTTAATAATAGTCCTTAATTATTATTACAAATACCATGGACAAAAATACTATAGAATCATTGGTTTTGCTATTGTCTTTGTAGACTGCGATTGAACATAATATTAGGATATTCCATGATTAGTTTCCAGGGGAAAAATAAAACTAGGAAATGTGCCAGAAAAGAATAGTCTACCATTCCCTACCTCATTCCACTGCACGTCCCTTAATAAAAAGAGGAATATATTCCATATATTCCATATATTCCATATATATATATATTCCATATATTCCCTATATTCCATACATTCCCTATATTACCTATATTACCTATATTCCATATATTCCATATATATTCCATATATTCCATATATTCCATATATTCCATATAATCCATGTACCGAAATTTCCTTAAAGGGTGGTCTCCACTGGCTGCGGTAAGCTCTGCGGTAAGCCTTACGATGGTGCTGTGTTGTTGAGGAGTGGCGAGGTCATGCCTACATCGTTCACTGATCATGTAGGCAAGGACCTCGTCATTCCTCACCACCTACAGAACCAGTGCAAACCATCGCAAGGCTTACCGCAGAGCTTACCGCAGCCAGTGGAGACCCCCCTAAAAACTTCAGATAAGGCGGTTGAATGTTCTAGGATGGTAGATGTTCTAGCGGGGTAAGGTCCAGGATGTTAAAAGTCGGCGGGTAGATGTCCGGCGGGTAGATGTCTGGCGGGTAGATGTTCGGCGGGTAGATGTCCGGCGGGTAGATGGGGGCCTATCCTGACACCCCAACGGTTCCAATATAATCCCACCTTTAACTCATCTGAGGGAAATATTAGAGGGAGGACATTAATAATAGTGGAAATCCACTAGAGGAAAAACGGCAGCGACAAATTTTCTTGTTGCCAACTAAATAGGGCAACTCTACTAGAGAGAAAAACGGCGCCAACAGGCAGAAAGTGTTGCCGACATGCCTTAAAATTGGCGCACACAAATTGCTAGTGGAAGAGGGGTGATATAAGTTGTTGGCAACAAATTTACTCTGTAATTTTTTGTGAACATATCAGTACCCAAGGCGCTCACAATTAGTACAAGGTTACACAAACCTGTGTGAAATATAAGCAATAGACTTTAGAATGATACAAAGTATTTGCCCATGCTATCATTCTTTAGGAAGTAATTTATAAAGATAATATAGCGTTGCGTGCTGTTCTACACATGCTACGTGCAGTACCATGCAGTATGGCTGACAAGCGTCATATATGTGCAATACATATATGGCTGAAGCATGATAACTTGTGTGTGGGTGTGGGTGAACATGATGAGAGAACGACCCACACTCGTGTAAACTAGTATAGTTCTAATGAATGTGTAGCTTTTTTTCAATGAAAGCGCGTCTAATGTAACATGTTATAAGACCCTTTTTTGCAGAGCGGGTCCCGAATGTGTAGCTTTTTGGGCTTTTGTTAGACAGAATAGGAGACAAGCCCAGAGACACACCACAGCGCTTATAGCCTAAACCACAACTTCGAAGGATTGGCATTGCCTTGGAGGATTACATCTGGAATGGACTTGACTGTAGGTGGAAGGGGGTCCACTTACGGTGAATGCTCCTGGAAACCTGAGTGCAGTTGCTAAGTGGAGCCTGATCAGCTCTGCTGGGGCATCCCTTGATCAACACGTAAGTCTAAGCCCCGAAACCTAGAAGAGGACGACTGCTGACGAAGCAGACAAGGCAATGAGAAGCATGCACAGCATTATTACAATCTCTAATGGATTTTCGAGCCCCAATTTGATATCCGCTACTCCGTGTCTCACTCTGAAGATCATTCTCTCACCTCCTGAGTTGACCACAAGGACATTGACGTCCTAAATCAGGAGCAACATGAGAACTAGGCAATCTTAACACAGAAACCTCTGACCAGCAACATATTTGTGAAAAGACGAAAACCAGGATACAAGGCTAAGAACAAGGAACACATATTATTAGAGATAGAACACAATATGGAAATGTATTACATGTATTACCGAGTAAGTGTCAGGTAGCGGTGAAAGATCACCCTATTAAAGGTGAGCCGTGGTGGTGAATTAAGCTTGTAAACCTGACACCGATGTACATGTAATGCGACCGTACCCGAATAAATATATTAAACCAAAAAAAGGTGAAAGTTACACCATAACAATTTCTAATTTGATGGCTTTGCTATGCACTAACGAAATTAATATGTTTCACCTGAAGAAGGCCAAGGAAGACCGAAAGCTTGTGTGATAAAATATAGAGCATCTAGAACTTTATAGTCCTCCATTAAAACATCTTTTTACAACCGGCCCTATCGATATTCAGCAATACCCCACTACTCTGAAGAAATAAATGAGTGAAGGTGAAGGCTAAGGTGAAGGCTCAAGATGTCACCCTGTTTAAAGCCGATATCTCGTCGGATGGCTGACACGTGGACATCATTATGGATGTTGGCGGGTGACTGTGCACGAATCAGGTGGCGCCTCCATCCTGCTAAACTTTAAATTTATGCCTATATTCAATTCTGTTTATGAGAAGAATTAGTGGAAATGGTATCGGAAAATGCCCTGAATATGGAATTTTGTTTCATAACCGATTAGAAGAATTGTTACTGGGCCCTGTATTCACTAGAATTTTCCCAGTATTTAGGGTAGAAGGGTTATTGCTATCTCAACTCGCCGATGTTATATGAACCTCCTTTAGGTGACATGGATAGGAGGTCTCGTTATTTCTACGAATTTGCAGTCCAAGTGTACAGACTTATCATTATTATTATATGCAAATTGCCATTTTCAATATTTTCTCCACATTGGGGAATCCTCGATGAAATTGAAAATGTGGGATAGCATTGTCTCGATGGGTTATAGGTATCTATCGGTATTTCTTTAGGTATTCCCTGATGAAGATTATATTGATAACCAAAACATCTGAACCTCCGAAACAACATACAAGGGGTTTGGTTTTGATGTTCTTCCGCACATCAGATTTTTCTAAACGTTTATTTAACCAGTGACGCTACGTTGGCTCTTGTAGCAGTCCTTGACCGGAGAGTAATCCGGTCTTCCTCCATCCACTGTGTCTCTTGTATATATACCCACGTCATTGCATACATTACTCTTCCTTAAACAATCTAATGGGTTGAACCAGATATTATACATGTTGGTGATTAGCTGTGTTGGGTTAATAAGGAAACAATAAGATGCGTTCGTTATTGGATTGGAGTAAAGTATTTGAAATTTACTATTCCCTTAAATGTGTTTTTGAATTTCTTCGGGTCTTTCCTCCGAAAGACTTTTTAAGATCCAGGTCCAGATTATCCCATATCTGTATAGTCCCCGCGGTACGTCAGCCTTTTCCTGATTAATTCCGTTTGGGGAAAATGCAAGTTGAAGCCAGTGGAATGACGAGTCTCTGGTCTTCTAGTTGTATGCAATTGGTGTCGTGGATTAATATAAACATTTTAGATATGTAGTGGAGTTTTCATCGCAGAGAAAACGTTCTTTTATAGCAGTCAAATATTCAATTCTAGAGTTATCCATTATATCAGAAACAGTTAGTGAGTACAAGAATAAACAAACGATTGATTAGTGTTTGGATGGATGTTTCCCTGAAGCAGTACTTTACATTTTAGAAAAATAAAGAATGAGAGTAATCATGTAAATCATATCGACTTTGATGTTCAGTATGGAGTCACAAATATCAATTTACCTGCAGTATGCTTGGAAAGACGTCATTTTAAGGACGTGCACTGATTAACGTTTTAGGGGAAAATTTGTTTTTTGGAGCGAATCATTATCACTTTTTTGGCACTGTCGACTTGTGTTTATGCACTTGTCAATTGCAACCCCCACCCCCACCCCCGGGTAGGTAGGGGAATGGTAGGGGAATGTCTGAGAAAATATTCCCCCTCCCAGGGGGAGATTTCCCTTAGTTTACAGCAATATAAAATGGACGGGTAGGGGAATGTCCACCAATACTCATTTTATACCTTGGTTTGCAAGAGAGGAATAGCATTGTATAAAACATATCAGATGGTAAGATGCACTGGCTAAAGGGGGACCCACACATGAATTGACATGGGCCAATTTCAAAACAGAGCCGATTTCAGCACTCCCAATTTTTAAAAATGTGAAATTGATAGGGCAGAGGGTAGGGGCAGTAGGCTTCCTATCACCAAAAGAGAGCCTAGATAGACTCCATGGATGAAAAAACAAACTCCTAGGGGTGTGGGGGGCATGCATATACCTACAGGAGACTTGTGACATATCCCCTCCTCCATCACCCCTTACCCTAACCCCCTCAACAACCCCCTCCCATGAGCCCTCCCCCCCCACCCCCTGGGACCCCATACCCTAACCCCTACCCTAACCCTACCTCCAACACTAAAGGATCTTGACATTTCTAGTATAGGGTACACTCAAATTAGAGTACCCCATCTTGTTAAGCACGTCATGTTCAAGCCTTACACTATTGAAACACTATATAGAGGGTGGTTGGAGCCTGTATAGTTCAAACATGACAGTCACTGGAATTGGGGTACCCCACTTGAATTAGAGTCCCACATCATGTTCAGCAAGTCGGGTCCAGGGATGACACTGTTGAAACACTATATAGGGGGCAGGTGCTGTCCAAAACACTGTGTGGGCTGGAGTCATGGAAGTGGGGTACCCCACATGAATTAGAGCCCCCCATCATGTTCAGCATGTCATGTTCAAGCCTGACACAATTGAAACACTATATAGAGGGTGGTTGCAGCCTCTAGAGTTCAAACATGACACTTAGTGGAATATAGTTTCCCATATAGTTCAGCAAGTCATCTTCAGACATGGCACTCATGAAACACTATATAGGAGGTAGTTGCTGTCCACACATGTATAGATAGTGGTTGCAGTTTGTATACAGTATGCCTTTGTAGCTGCTGTCCAAAATGCTGGGGGGGCTAGTTAGGGGTTGCCTCTCTTAAGGGGGCCCACACATCGCTGATTCTAAGCCGATTTGTATGTATACATGAGTATATATCATATACATGAATGAATACATATATGAATGAATGGATGTATGAATGAATGTATGTATGAATGAATGCATGGGTGTATGGATGTATGCATGGTATATGAATGTATGCATGGGAGTATATGTGTATGCATGGGTGTTGATGATGTTTAGAATTCAGATCTGATTAATGAAAATTCAAAAAATATTTTTTCTCCAGCCCTACAGAGCTATGTCAACCAAAAACACCATTTGCAAGACTTTTTTTATGATGACCCTTATATTTTTGCAATATTAATTTAAGATATAATCATTCTTTGTAACCATCTCATATATTTGCTATGTTAGTTTGTCTAAAAAAAGTGTCCTCCGAAAAAATTTGCCCCAGGGGGGTCAGGGATTTACAGGAATTTCTTGCCCTGGGGGTTTGGGGATTTCCTCAAATTTCCCAAAAGGCCAAGGACATTCCCCTACCTACCCGGGGGGGGGGGGGGGGTTGCAATTGACAAGTGCATTACCACCTTTGGTCCTTTGCGCCTGTTGACATTCATTATTCTCCCACTGTGATGTTGCCATAGAGTCTATAGAGACAGTGCCTCCTCGTCCGGCATGACGTCAGGTGCATGAGGTTCCTTGGAGTATGACATATCAGCGTCAGCCGCCAAGATGTACGATAAAAATATTTTATTGCACCCCACTTATTGCACCTCTCAAGAGGAATGCATGTAACATAAAAGTTTGTTAAGCAAAATTGTGGACATCATCTTAGTATAATTTCAGTAGGCCCAACTTCAAAGGCCCCTACAATGAATTCCAGGATTCAAGAAAAACCCAATGGAATCGAATAGTTTTCAAATAACGTTATAGATTTAGTGGCAAAGATAATGAGACTAATACTTGTTTGGTAAGAATACGCACATCCTTAATTGCACGACCATTTAACGCCCCCAGTATCCATGATCATGGCTATCAAAACTAATCGGTCAAGTTTATTTGGAAATGGTATCCTTTTACTTCAATGGTGATCGGACTCTTTCTGCATGCCTCAAGCAGCCATTTTTCTATCCTTTGGCCAATATCAGGTTATGCGATAGATAATCGTGACAACCAAGGTCATGCAGGCGGGCATATGCCATGCAAAATATGTGTGGTGTATTAGCTTATATTTAGGGTATTTCAATTAGGCCTAAAGCTCTATTCTCAGCTATTACCTTTTTTAAAAACTTCCAAATTTACCCATTTCGGGGCTAAATTATCAATACGTGTATTATCTGTTGTTACATATATGTATGTTTATACAAGGATTTGAACCCGAATCAGTCAAAATAAAATGAGAGCCAATGAGCGATAATAGGTGAAACCACTGTAGCAAATAATTTGGCTGGCCATCATAGATAATATATAAATTTGGAAATTTATGAAGCTCTGCAGTAAAAACTATCCAAAACAGCGGTGAAATGACTTTTAGGTGCATAGTAAATGTGAATGCCAGCATCGTCAGCACTGCAGCAGGCGGGAATTCAAGAAACTAATGCATGAAATTATAGAAGTCACAATATTGTTTTCAAACTTCGTCTTGAGAAAGAACATTGTTGGGGGAATACAAAAAGCCAAGAGAATAGGATGTTATCATATTATTTTGTGTTCTAGGGATGACTGAATTTTAATTCCATTCATTATTGATGTCCATGGGGACAACTCATCGTGATACAAGTTCAGCTGCATAACTTTTTTTTAGTTCAATGACAACCTATTTTTCTTACTTGGGATGGTAGAATAACATTGCAGCTATACATATGCAGAATTTAAAGAAAATTGCATCATTCAATCATGTGCTATTGAGGGAAATTCCAGAAATACTGGTTTTACCATAGGCTTCTATAATGAACAGTAGTACATTTCAGCGGTCCCTGAAACAAAAACTAATTGAATGACATATATGGTTATTTTGGGCTTGTTGGGTTACCACAACCATGTTATTTCTAAATCCAAAGTTTTAAAAAGAAATTACATGATTCTTTTTATTAAACTCTGATATTTACCTTTAAGTCAGAAGGCAGCTCTAAACGGAAATAATTATTGTTATGAAGGGAATGTGAAAAGATTCGAATTTAGCAAGAATGAGTAGAACTTTGTTAATAAGTAGTAATACAAGAGATGAAAATTTGCAATCAATTCTGGATCAATAAACTACTGGTCATTCATCAAAAAGTCCCATTTTCTCGTGCAAATAATTACCATGATAAATAAAGTTCTACATTTTCCCCCATCCCAAACGTAAAGGCCTTTACACAGTTAGGACTTTTCAGATCCCTATTAGGACTTTTTAACCACACCAAACCTATGAATTTCATCGTGAGAGCTGCAAGCGAAACAAGTACTCATATGATGATCGGAAAATGTTTAGAACGGAATAACAAGTGAACTAATATCTCAAGGTCTTGCACTGCATTCTGAGAGGCCTTGAAATACACAAATTGGAGGAATGTCGTTCGAGAGCAAATATACTGAGCAGCAGGGGGAAACGCTTCAATGAATAGTACTTGTAAGGACTGTTCAATGGATTATAGGGAGAACTGTTAAACTAACAATAGGGGAGGACCTTTTGATGATCAATAGGAGAGGACAGTTCAACTAATAATAGGAGAGGACTTTTCATTAGATAATAGGGAAAGACTGTTAATGAATAATTGCAAGACTGGTCAATGGATTATATGGAAGACTGTTTAATTAAGAATAGGGGAGGACATTTCAATGATTAATAAGAGAGCACTGTTTTATGAATAATAGGAGAGGACTTTTCAGTAGATAATTGAAATACTGTCCAATGGATAATAGGGTAGGACTTTTCAATGAGAAATGGAGGGGAACCTCTCAATGAATAATAGGGGGCGACTTGGTAATGAATAATAGGGGAACACTATTCAATAAATAATATGGGAAGGCTTTTTAATGAATAAAAGGGCAAGACTGTTCAATGAATAATAGGATATAATAGGATATAATAATCAATGAATACAGTTGGCCTCATAGAATCGTGTAACAACTTAAGATCTGCTTGAATTAATCATCCTGTCGATAAATCGATCATTTGTAAAACCGTGGTAATTGTAACAGACCTGAAGGAAACGCCATTACCGAAATCAACATGATTAAATAAGCAACATGATTAAATAAACTTAAAATCGTCACAAAACACCGAGACAGACCATTTACACTCGAATGGATGGAAATGAGGCCGATTGTCTCTTCGTTGATCCCTGACCACTGAATCCCAAATCACAGGACGTTGATACGTTTGGCAATTGCCGGCCTAATCCTTTAATCGAAAACCATTTGAATCCGAACATCAGATTTGAATTGAGCAACTCTTTCCCTTTAAACGTTAAGCCTTCTTAGTCGAACGCTTACTGGTTACGAGATGAGATAGACGTGACAAGGATTGAAACAATGGTTGTCACTAAAAGACCAACTTCTAATCTGAAGGCCTCTTTTAGACTCCTACAATTCCATGAATGATATCATTGTTAAATCCATACTCTCGCATTATATCTAGGATCGAGTACCAGATCGAGTACCAGAATTCAAAGTTTGAACCTTTAAACATCAGTAGATCAATAAAGGTATAAGCTATAGCTAGATCTAGAGCGCCTAATGGGAAAATTAACATGTATACATGTAAATTAACATGTATACATGTAAATGATTTTCGCTCTCTTCATTCTAAATGAATGATTTCACATAAACTGAACCGTGAATATAACCCAGCCCCAGTGCTCTAATAAACTCTGTAATATGCATCATTCGGGGGAGTCTCAACTGACTAGGGCAATGGGCAACACGCCTAATTCCCACGTACAGATTTGTTCCTGCGTGCAAGACTATTTCCTCAGGCTCCGATCAGGTAGTAGAGGGTGGATAACACTGTCAGGCTAACCATTAATGGGTCCCAACCTTTACTTCAAGACCTCAAATAGCATCTATTAGCATGTCAAACATGTCGGCTTCATTGACATGTAAAACGCTGCTGCTGACGGGGGCTTTTAGGATGTTAACTGCATGCAAGAGTGGGTGGGTTGTGCGAATTGAAATACAAAGTGGCCAACAGACTAAGGACTTAGTTTTACTGTGAAGTAAAGAAAGGTAAATGTATTATATATGTACATACATGAGCAATTACTTAGCACTTATTGGACGAGTTGCCGCACGGCGCATAAATAAAGGACGAGATCGAAGATCGAGTCCTTTATTTACGCGTCCGTGCGGCAACGAGTCCTATAAGTTGATTATTATACATGCCTAGATTTGCATGTAAAACGTGCTTAATTAAAAAGATAATAACATAATTTACCATAATATCTGGTTTCGTATAAGAGGAATGGAACTAGAAACAGTTGAAACATGGAGAAAGAAAGCACTGGTTCTGGCAAACTTGCGTCGGCAACCTTGCGTCGGCAAACTTGCGCCACCAAACTTGCGTCGCCATGACAACGCGCCGGTAATGTACTAGTCCAATACCACGTTACAAGTAATGAGCGGCTGTCAGGGTCTCGGTATTGAATGCGTGTATAATAAATCCAATTAGTCGCCATATGCCTATAAAATAGTTTTCTGCAGCTTTCTCTAAAATCGGAGTGATTTTAATCAATTAATGGTATCAGGTTCAAAGGAAGAAAATACATCAGAAATACCACACTTGTACAACCAAGGGACAGCCGAGAGTACTACTGGGTGTACCAGCAGGAGTATCGTGGTGTGTAGCGCTAGGGATAAGACTTTATAATGCTGAACTGTTCAACTATCAATTGATGTGTACTTTTCTTTTCCTTTTATTTTAAAGGCGCATCTGGAAACCCTGTTATACAGAAGGTGATAGCCTTATGTACAGTGTATTAAAGGAAATAAAAACTACTATAATATATATATATATAGTGGGGTTACCGATACAATTATAAGTACCGTCTAGATTTAATTACCGTCGAAGATACTGACTATACCGTCAGGATCGAGTACCCGTCACGGGTGGGACGCAGATCCCCGTCACGCGCTTTACCTCATCACATATGGCGATTTTGAGGCTCCCATTCATAAATGTTTGGTCAGTTTTAGCACCATTTCCATTCATATATATGAGTTTTGATTTGCTTTGATTTGAAAAATATTTTCTTCAGGAACAGATACATTTCACCAGAAATCTGTATTAGTTTTCCATCAAAATAAGTTAGTATTTTATATGTTGTTTGAAGTAACTTTAGCATGATTATGTGAGAAGCGATGACTGTAAAATGTGTTTTTTCTTAATATCAAATGGCTGTCATTTTTCATGGACTGTGTTTACAACCACTATAATGGCCTTCCGTGTATATGGGCAATTTTCATGAAACGTCAACAGACTTCCTAGACATGTATTTCATGATAATGACCATTTAGAAAGAAAATAGCTTGCTATTCGATTGAATTCAGTTTTACTCAATGCTAGATGCATAAGGGCAATAAATCCGCCTGATAATCCATTCATGAGCGTGTGTCTGAGTCTTATAAACTCTAGTATTGCTGGCGAGGTCCAATCGATCCTGGTTGGTGTATTCATTGATAGATAAGTCTCATAGTCGCTTATGAATATCAATCGGACATTACATTATTATTCTTTTGTTGGAAAAAATTATGATGAAGCCTCATTTACTCTGAGGCCATAACATCCAATAATGGAGAGGTATAGAAAAGTATACATTTCCTGAAAGAGGAATTTGTTTTCTTCGCAATGAAACAAAAATAAAAGGAATGGCATGATGTGTACTGGCATGGTAGAGGACGGAATAAAGAAAGGTATAATTTTAGCCAATTGTACATTCTCATACAATCTTTCCCATATAAATATTTTATATGGTCGAAACCAGAAATTTAAGTGCAATTTTGATGTTTTTCAGGTTTTGTTTTGTATGCGTAATATCTTTGTCAATTTTGATCTTATAGATCTACAGGTGGTACATATTAATTACTTAGGACATCCTCCTTATTTCTAGATCTGCATTCAAAGATTATATGGATATTATTTCTACTGATTGTCAGACTAGACTGGTTAACAAATAGCCACAATATGGAGGTTGAGTACACTCTCCCGCGCAACGTATCCGCACGATACAAAAATGAATACGATTTTCTTGTACCCACTTTTGATACGATTTTTTTCGTCTCAGGCGTTTTTCGTACCTGGGAAAGCTAAATCTCCTAATGCCTGGTGTGCGGTGATGCGTTAAGAGTTGGCGCGCCTGGCCTTGTGCGGCAGTGCGTGAAGGGGTGTGCGCTCACCCGTGACGGTGTGAGAAAGCAGAGAAAAAAACCTGCCCATGCTTGGGTTTGATCTAGCAACCTTGTGATTATGAATCAAGTGCTCTAACCATTACACCACTGAACCAGCTATCAACATGGCCTCAACTAATCAATCTGAATGTTATGCCGACTTGAGTGATTCTTTATACCAACAGAAACAATCAAATGTACACATTTCTCATTTGGACCCATACATGTAGAGATGCGTCACTAACGTCGCCAGTTGGTGGCGCAACTATTTGGGGAGGAGCGTGGGAAAGGATTTCTCAGGGGAATCATAGGGTCTAAGTGTACTATGTACTTTAGTTCTAAAAAGTAATCGTTAAAAGGCATTTTAAAAAGTTGTGGTCATCTAAAGTTGGCCATATCATGCCACTGCTCACTCACCTGCATGGCATTCACACCTAATGTCGCACATATCTGACTCTCGGACACTCATTCATAGAAACCCCTCTCAACTAAACTAAACAATGTAATGCTACCTCCATATTATCCAAATATTACTTTCCAAATTCTCGTCATAATTTAATCCATCCTTTTATAATTCCTCCCACATTATTAATCTGACAGAATGTGTAAACATTAGCGTCCATTGCGATGTGTTTGAGTGACTTCCAGAATTATACCAATACACTTACATTCAGGGCTGGTTCTGGGCTAATTTTTGTGTTCAGATCGGAATTATTTTGTGCATTTTCTGGAAATCTCACCCATCTACCAATCGCGCATCCAGTAGTAGCGCGCATCCAAAACCCAATACGAAAAACGCAGCACGAATACGGAGCATATCATATTTCGTCTCCGTGATTCAAATGACCGTTTTTCGTATCAGAAGTTCAGGCAATTTCGTCACAACAGTTCACCAGTAGCGTTCGCGGTGCTCGGTAGACAAATATCGTCTCACTGAAGACGAAATAACTTGCCGCTCCGTATCGCGCGGGTACGGCGCGCGGGAGAGTGTAACTTGTATGCTGATGTACCCATAATTTTATTTGAATTTATCTTCAGGCTTTACACTATTACAGACTTTTATAATGCAGACTAGCCACTTGCAAGTAGGTCTGTAGTTTAATAATGCAGACTAGCCATACTATTATCAGTGATACCATCAAGAGTACATATATCAGTACGAATCGATTTATTTGTATGCAATATAAGAATTTATTTGCTCTGAAAACAACGTATCTAGAGTGATTTACGCATAGGGGACTGTAGAGAGTATGCATAAACACTGGGCATATCCATTGATGCATCACATGTTAGGTTTACTTTAGTCCCCCATTCTCCTCATAGATCTTGATTGGGGAAAATGGGAAAATACATTGTGAAGGTCCCTGTGTTCGCTGCAGGCGATGTAAGGATTCAAATTAATCATAAAAAATACCAGTTGACGTTACCGCGTCACCATCATAATTGTTCACACATAATTATTATACAGAAACCACCGTTGTGATGACCATATTAAGACAATTTTAAATATTGAACATCATCTTTAATGATGATTCACATACATCTCAGTAATATTATAATACCTATACTCAGATGAAACTATGACCACTTTTAATTGCATTCGCCATATGTGATGAGGTAAAGCGCGTGACGGGGATCTGCATCCCACCCGTGACCGTGGGTTCCACCAAGAGAACTGCAATTAATTTCAATTATTTGGATTAGGGTCACATTTCATTTTTGGGAATGAATCATAGTCATTTCCTGAAATAATATAGCGAACGACTAAATCCTTCATAATACCTGATAGATACCTGAATACCTGAATTCTTGATAAATACCTGAGGCCCAATGAGGATATAAATACCAGGCATTACCGGTATATATTTCAGTGATATGTTGAGTGATGATGTAAAATTTGGCGATTTGTACATTCCCATTCTATTGAAGCATGTTATTAATCGACAATGATCTGGGTTTGAAAAGGGCGAACACGCTGTTATACCATCCATAAAGTGCAATATTATCGATACAAATATGTATTCACGCATACCAGAAACATTTCCTCATGTCAGTTGAAAGAATCTCTTTTCCCCCCTCACCATCCCGGGCGTCAAAATGATTCTCTGATGTTTAGAGAAGTCCTTGTCGGGCTTTAACCTGTAGAAGAGACCGCGAGAATGCCCATCCATCACCTTGGCGCGATGCTCCAATCAATCTATCTACATTAACCAGCAAATAATCTCTCTCCTCGGACGTGGTTACCAAAGAAACAGCTGTAAAGGTTATCTGTCACAGAGCCCCGACAAAGCTGGGTGATAAATAGCTTCGAAGCCTCCTTCTAACTCCGCCATGCAGGCTTTCGGGTAATGATTTGAGTAATGTAGCTACTTTTGCGCCAGGCTTGTGGGCACCGGGGCTTGCTTGTTACATATAATGCACTTGTCAATTGAAACCCCCACCCCCACCCCCTGGGAAGTGGGGGAATGGTAGGGGAATGTCTGAGAAAATATGCCCCCACCCAGGCGGGGATTTCCTTCAGTTTACAGCAGTATGAATTGCATGGAGGTGGGGGAATGTCCGTCAATGCCAGCTCCAGTATAATTTAATTTAGGAAAGACTTACTTTTATATGGTTTATTAAAATAATTATAATGTCTACAGTTATGTTTAATCAGACTAGGATATGAAAGACTTGTGGAATTCAAAATATAATGATTAATAGTATATTGCCCCACCCCACCCAAAGTTCCCAAGTATTGGGTCTTATATATGAGGAATCTTTTCATTTTTTCCCATTACTTCGCATTAGAACTTAAAGTTTTGCCTCAAATCTTTATGAGGTGTGGTATAGGGGGGGGCCATAAACCCACCAGGTCCCCCACCCCCTGTGGATCTGCCCCGGGGACCACCCTCGAAACTGAATGCTCTTTGGTCGCAAAGCAAGGTGTTGCATTAGAGGGACTCTAGGGCTAGGTGAGAGGAGGTGAGGTGGAGGGGGTGGGGGCAGATGGGGGCAGTTTGGGGAGGGGAGGGGGTTAGAGAGGGAGGGTGAGATAAAGAGTGGGGGAGAAGACAGGGTATAGGTATAGCATTGGACTTTTTCTGTATAGTTCTAATGTGTCAAAGTTACTGGGCAGCTTAGGCATTGCTTAGTTCAGACATTCAGCTATTGCCTACATTGCATATAACCAGTATAGTTCAGGGGTGATAGTCTGACACACAGCTGTGGACATCAAAAACCCTGTCATGTTCAAGGGTGACACTCTTCACACATATATTGAGGGAGGCTATCACCAACTTGCTGCTCTAACCTCTGGGTTGTGTATTCACCAATTGTTCTGTTGGCCATTGAGAACCATTGTCATATTGCACATTTTACCCTCCCTTCCCCACCTCCACACACATCCTAGTTTGCCCCACCCCCTCCCAATGGATATAGGTTCCTACACCACTGGGCAGCTTAGACTCTGCTTAGTTCAGATATTCAGCTATTGTCTGCATTCCATATATCCAGTATAGTTCAGGGGTGATGGTCTGACACACAGCTGTGGACATCAAAAAACTTGTCATGTTCAAGGGTGACACTTTTAATGTTTATATAGATATCCACTGAAAAATATGCCCCAGGGGGTCGGGGATTTACAAAAAAATCTTGCCCTGGGGGGTTGGGGATTTCATCATATTTCCTCAAAGGCCCAGGACATTCCCCCACATCCCCGGGGGTGGGGGTGGTGGTGGGGGTTGCATAATTATAAACAGATCTATGAATTGGTATGTTCTAAGTATACAAGATCTATAAATTGTTTTGTTCTGAGCATATGGTTTACCTCTGTTTCTAACACCAATGTTGTTGTCCACTGGATGATGGACAATGAGACAGGTAAACCATAACATGAAATGTTAATTGTGCATATCAATGTATACAGTGTTTACAGAACAGGAATACAACAACTATAACTAAAAGGGTGGTCTCCACTGGCTGCAGTAAGCTCTGCGGTAAGCCTTGCGTTGGTTTGTGTTGATTGTGTAGGTCGAGAGGAATGACGAAGTCTTGCCTAAGCTTGCCTACATGGTTCACTGGCCATGTAGGCAGGACCTCGCCACTTCTCACCATCACAGCACCATCCCAAGGCTTACCGCAGAGCATTACCTCAGCCAGTGAAGACCACCCTTAATGAGCATAATTGCATAAAAACGAAGGTAAATTGAAAACTTGTGTTCATGCATGCTAAGGTAATCATAATTCTGCCAATGTTTTTAGAAAATATAATTTTCTTTTTCATTGCATTTTGGATCGAATACAGTTGTAATATAGGTATATTGAAAATAATCTATATTCAAACTCCTTTGTATGGGATTTGTAGTTATTGTGATTACATTTGTCGGCTGGAGATTTTGCAAGCCACCATCAAGGGATACTGCTAGAATAACTGCAATAACATCTGTACAAAGAAACAAACAGCTTCAAGGATTTAGCTAATGGACTGAGAGCGTATTTATGGATACATGAACACAACCCACCCATCCTTTCCCTGTTAATGGGAAACACTACGAGTAACAGTTTATAGAACTACGAGATTATGATTCGCAGTGGACGCATGTGTTGAAAACAACTCATAACCAATCAAGGCTGACAACATTCGACTTAAATCGGTTATGAAGAAGGAAGAATAAACATCAGAAATGACTTCTCTGTTAAGAAGAAGAAAAAGAAACGCATTATGGCCTTGGATTTCAAACCTGTTGGAGGAGGGAGTGGGCGAGTGAGTCATAGAAATTAGTTCCAGGATTAAAAAAAAGTTATCCGGTAAACTCCACCCTCGGTCAGACCCCACCCCCTCCCTGGACAAAACCCTTCTAGGGCAAATCTCCCCAGGATTAGGGATATATAGGGTTAGGGTCAAATTGTGTATTAATAATTCTTTGCGGGGTTAATGCATATATGTATAAGATAAAGAAACTACAATAATGTTATTTTCAAAAACATTATCGGATTACCTGTATCGAAAATAGTTTGACCTTATTTCCGACCTTACATGTTTTGTATAAAAAAAAGAAATGAAACATTCTATATATATATTATATAAAGTATCGTTAATTCAAAACCCAATAGGCGATCCCTCTCCCTACCCCCTCTAAACCTCCCACTGACAATTTCACATATGGATCGAATGATGAAGATGGAATGGCAACGTTGGTAACACAATATTTCTAGACCCTAATAGATAAAAGAAATACATACATTCATGTACGAATGTCTACTGTATTCATATATATGTATGAGATTGTATTCTGGATTACTAACGGCTCCGCGAATTGAATGGATGAATTCATTCCCGGTGTTATTCCTAATCAGAACCCAATACTTTCAAGGTTATAAGGATTATTATGTTCAGTCAGCATAGCTGTAGTGTCAGTGATTAGAAGCAATGGGATATTTCACAAACAGAGTAAAACACGCTTCCCTTATCTCCATATGGGTCCGGTTCTTAGTAATTTACGCCAGCTGCAGCTATATATAGTCATAACCCATCACGGAATATCGTAGAAAGCTATGATCTGACATTTAAATTTCTTCTGAAATACATGCTGAGAATGTTACATCTGATTTTCCGAATGAAAGGAAATAACAAGTTAAAGATCAGCCAATTCTGAATAATAAGAAATTACAAATAATAAATAACTATGCATAATGTAATATAAATGTTAATTTCTACATAAATCATTAAAATAATGATTTCTTTCTATCCAACACAAATACAGTTCGATACAACTTAATATAGCTAATTGAGGGGGCGTGAACTTTGAGTTGTGCATCAACGATTGCAATATTCTAAGCGATTGAAACATATAGAATGAATAAAATAAAATATATGAAAGTATACTACTGAAATGCTTATAATGAAGACATACATTGTGTACTAAAGTTAAGCCTTGTCGAGTATTATCACACTGGCATTTATACACACTTATCAAGTATATAATGGGCCACTGCCATGCCAAATAATAAATCATCCATTCTATATCCATGTAATAAAGAGCGAGCCAGGGAGAGTGTGTGTGAGAGAGGGGGTGGGGTGAGGTGAGAGGGAAGATGGAAAGAGGGAGACTGGAACATAACACAAGTACGTTGATGGAATGCTCCATTCAATAGTTATGTTCAATAAACAAGCGTCAGCTGGGAAACGAGGAAAGTTACCTCCAGACGCATCTCCATTGATTCGGTTATGCCCTGAAGAAGGTAAATGAATCGGAACAAATGTAACTACCATACGTCGGTTCCACATACAGATAAACACCCAAGCAACAAATTCATCTCGCTTGGCTATTTCCCCCAAATCTCATGTTTTTCCATACCGCCCCTTAACATTTTTTATATTTCAGTTAAACATTTTACGAAGAACAATATAAGTTCCTATCATTAAGATTAATTCGCATCCCCAGATATACACCCCTTCCCTTCTCTCCTCCGGTGGGTCCCTGAGCACTATTATATGTAGAAGTCTGAGCTGTATTAATGGACGATCATAAAAGTCCTAAAAAAGAGAACCTAACACTGTTGGTCACGTGTCAGACATGTCAGATATGGGATACGGGCAGTCATGGATCCAATGTAACGCAAATGATACAATGTCAAATCACATAGCAGGCGGCAGGCTATAGAGAAGGAGTGATGCAGGCGTCGGCCAACTACCTGTACATGTATAACTGTTCGGCTAGGACTACTAGGGGGAACCACTTGTCCTATCGGCTTCAACAAGTTCCGGACCTTGCCGAAGTTTGCTTACATTCCAACCGTGTGATTAGTAAGCAATACATAAAGAAGCGTTTTTGTAATGAAGTTGTAATAGTCACCGAAAGACTAGTTTAAGTCGCAAAAAAGGATTTTGAGATACCATCATTTAGTATGCGCATTGCTCTGAGAACAACGTATCTAGAGTGAGTTATGCACAGTGCATATGTCACTAGTGGGTACATGTGGTAGTCGTGGCAACCAAGCAATGCCTTTCTTACCAAGATTACGGCCGAAATTAAACGTTATGACTTTTACTATGAAAATGTTTTCGATTTATACTATTAAAAGCATAATGAAACAGTTAACTAACTCGTTGGTTTCAGACACTAAGAATATCACACTCGTTGCCACTCCTTCAACCAACACGTTAGTTACCATATACTTTCACGATGGAATCGAACGGAAAACTGGGCGGAAAACCTTGTAAGTACAGTCTTGAAGTTGGGTATGACAAGGTAATGGGGAGATTTAGCAACCACAACGCACCAACACAACACTAACGCATCCACACTAACTATTAGGGAGGCTTCGATGTACCGCGTTGCTAGAAAACGTTAGCTCAACGCGGGATAGAAATTTGGGGAAATCCCCTCCTTAGCTAGCGGAGGTTTCTCACCGCGTCCAGGAGGCAGAAAGACCCTTCGATGGAGGGCTACTACAGGGTGACGCAGGAATACCTTGTATTCTATTCTGTTGAAAACACATGGATAAAGTTTGGGGAAACATAAATTTACATGCAAACCATCTTCCAGACTCTCTTAGCATGTATTGGAGACACTTATATTGATTGGTCAAGATGTATATCCACACAGGAGGGAGGTGTTTACTCTGTGATTCCTGCCACTTATAGATGTATAAAGCTGCCCTCCATGACCCAACACACACTATCACAACCCTCCAGTAAGAAACCTCTCAAAACATAATTTTCCAATTAAGATTTCAACTCTTTGTACTTTGTATACATGGAAAAATGGTTTATCTTTCTTATACAAGTTAATTCCGGGTAAATATAACATTCAAAATGAAGATATAGGCTTACGTAAATGGGCAACGCAGGACACACTTAGTTAGCGTTGTTTACGTCCGTAAGAACTGATGTACAACGTAGGCACAAGGACATATGATGAGTCATCAGGGGGTTCCCCTTAACCACAGGCCGCGTTATTGCTAGCGTTCAGTGAAACGCGGTCCATCGAAGCCTCCCTATTGTGTACATTACTACCGCTGTGGGAATATCTCGAGAGGTGCTTAGCCGAGGGCATCTGCATTAAAGGCCTCTCGAGATATCCCCACAACGGTAATAATGTACTAATAGTTAGTGGATGCGTTAGTGTTGTGTTGGTGCCTTGTGGTTGCTAAATCGTGACCCATCACATTATTGCGTATTTGGCCGGAATCATTTTAGTTTGGCAGGGTTGAAAGAGCCTCCCAGCATTGGCAGCTGCTCTCCCTGTGCTACATGTATCACACCACATCCATGGGACTGGGGTACATATCTGAATGTGTGCCTCATGACCGTCACCTATTATACCCAGCCCTCCATGGTCAAGGCGCTGAGAGAGATAGTTTGTCCCATTGCCTATCCATTTAGTTTGTTCAACACACTGGGTAGGGGAACAGCTATTGTGCCCGAAGGTTCCAAGTACTGTTAAGAGCATTTGGCGCACATTGGATGCACTTTGGATGCATCACCATCAACATCACTTTTTCCAATTATTCCCCCAAGGTGCGAAGAATGCCACATCAGCAATGCTCTATCGGAGCATTCAAGGATGATTGCTGTTTGATGGTTCATTAAATATTCTTTCTGTTGGAAATAAACACACTTTCTCTTGTATATATCGAATGTTCCATTTGGATTGAAATGAATTTTATTTATCGCGTCCACATACATTGATAAGTTGCCTAGTTAGTGTAATTGCAGGTAACAAAGACCATTTTCTCCTGGTCAAAAATGAAACAGGGTCAATACTCTCACCGATACTTCAATAACAAACAAGTAATCAATATCATATCACAGTAAGTTTCCCATATCATGCTTCCAAAGATAGTTTCACATGACGAGTGACGAAGGATTTCGGAAGTTTGGTTCTGAAATGATAATAAAATGGAACCAAACCCTGCGCAATATAACTCACCATTTATCTTTACATCTGTACATTAATGGGTATTCATATGTGGCAAGAAAAAGGTGCCAAGTGACTGTATATACGATATATCCTCTTAAAGGCAACGAGTTTTTAACAATCGGAAATCTCAAAATACCTAGTGAGCCCACTAAGGACCTCTATTCTAGATATCATGTAAATTACTTTTTTAACTTACTTTTATAATCGGGATTACTAACAAAGTGGCCATTGAAAAACCCTTTTTTCGATTAACTACAATTGTCAAATCACAAGTAGATTGGGAATAAATGAGCAATTGAACCCTTAGTGGGGATATTAGGAGTCAGCACCACATCGGTCCCCATGGTTCCGTTTCCAAGGGGTTGCTAGCCAAGAACCAATGGCATTCTAGCAGCTCAGGCCACGCCCCCATACTACTGAAAGTACCGTGTATGGCAGTTGGGGCTTTTCCTTTAACGTCAATACAAGTTGATGTCATGTTTATGCTGAGATTGAACCAGTGCATTGTCCTCGTCTTATCCCTGTCGCGTGGGTCTCCTAATATTCAAACTCAAGTTCGCATTAAACCCACTAAGTCAAACGCACAGTCCCATGAATGTCGAAAAGGCCAAAGCAGAATCCAGTCAAAATTGGTCTCAAAACCACATTTAACACGTTTTAACCACTGTTTCTCCTTGATAAATGTAAACTTCCGCATATCCTATAGTTGCCCTAATGATTTGGAACTAGGATACATGCAGAGCTGGTCGCCCGACGAACAAGAAACATAAACTTTTGAAGGCATATTTCAAGTTAATGCACTGTGTCCCTGTTTGAATTAGAAAACTATGAAATTATGTACAATCTCTTTCACTAGCAGAAACTATCAGCTGAAATTTCATATGAGAACGCGTGGAAACACAGTGGCTAGGCAATGGCTAAGCAGTATTGGCTGTTGTACCTTTGCCATTCATAGGGCACCTCACTTCAACATCCCTTAAGATTGTTCCATTTGAATTAGGCAAGCTTGTAGAACCCGTTCTGGGGGTATCCATTGTAATAGTATCACCTCCTCCCATTAATATGTTACTGTTCGTGCGTCTGTAAGGGCCACGGCAAATAGTTTTCAGCACATTTTCCCTGAATTTCTTCCCCGTGGCGCAGTATAGGTAGAAGTTGATCGAATGGTTGCAGTACATCAGTAACTCAATGACCCTCCGAACCAATGTGGCTCGAACAATTTGTTGAATGTTCCCTGGATCTGGCGGCCATATACTTTTAATAATCAGCGATATGTTCATGGGTAATGTTGTGAGGAGAAACGTGAAGGAGATTGTCAGTAGCATAACTGTCAGCCTATTAGAGTCGTGGGTAACCCTCCTTATCCCCATTGCATAAGGCCTCATGTTACTTCCCCGCAAGAGCAAAGAGGCTGATCTCCTTGGGGTGGATTGGAGACTCTCCCTTTCTTGTTTTGCAATGAAGACTTTCCTTATTATGAGCGCATTGAATATGAGGATTGTGATGAAAGGTATGAAAGAATATAAGAAGGCGTCCACCCAGGGCCATACATTGTTCACTAGAGCCTTGAAATTTGTTCCGCCATCACAAATAGCAAAAGAATCTCCTTTGTGCTCGTACCAAACTATTTGCACCGTCCAGAAAAAATGTGTGTTGATTAAAAATAAGAGCATGAAAATTACTACTGATATTTTCACCGCGCGTTTTGGCGAACACATCCTTTGAGCTTTTAGAGGGTGGCACACGGCCAGATATCGTTCAACGGTCACTGCTATTATTAACCATACGGAATAATCACTGGAGATATATCCAAGCGCACTAGTTACTTTGCAAGACCAATCGTATTGGTTACGTATATCTGTACCTGTGATTTCCCCAACCCATTGTCTTAATAATCCGGTAACGAGTACTAAAGTATCCACAAGTGATAGAACGGCGAGGTAAACGTAGGAGGAAACCCTTCGCATTGAAGATTGGAGAAGAACCACAAGGGAAAACAGATTTCCAAATGTTCCCAATAACAACAATATGGGTGGGACAAACACAGATATTTTCTTATATATTCTGTACTCCGTATATTCCATTAAAGGTACTTCATAACCTTGAACCGTCATGGTCAGATTTCAATAGGCTTCGCCTCACAATCAAATACATATAATCCACTTTGGTATTGCTTAAATATGTCACATCTTTATCCAATACGTTCTGTTTTAAAACTTATACATCCAATCGAAATTTAAATTATCATAATCGAAGTTCCAAATGTGTGAGAAGCTTTCCTGGGAAATGCTTGAGGCAAACTGGTTCCTTTTCAGATGAGTTTCCATAGTCCTGTATAATAGACCTTCTTTATCCAAAGTACTTTCCTTTCTAAGTCTCTTCTTGTCCCATAGAAGAGAGCGTGCTTTAATATCTACTATCCGCGTACTCCTCCCACTCCTCCTACACCTCCCATGCCAAGACTTTATGGAGGTTTTGGTGTTAGTGGAGATCCTGCAGGTGGTCTATAGTGTCGGGGAGGGCGAGAGAATAGAAAACTGCCGCATTTCACCACCGCGTCTGCCTGGCAGTTGGAACGCCTTCAGTTACAAACGAGCCGGCAAAAGTTGCGAGCGCCTCAGCTAGCGCTCCTGTCAGGATACGTCCGAACTCTCCTCCCCCAACAGCGGGCCTAAGCTATGCACAAAACTTGGGAGGAGAGAGGGCGGGGGGAGGAAGGCAATGGGGGGGGGGTAGGCGGGCAGGGGGAGGGGCAGCGCAAAGTGAGGGAATATCCAAGGTTCTGCATGCGTTCATGTTTTGCAGGGGAGCGTTGTGAACTGAGATTCCCTTTATCGCTAGTTATAGAGCAAGCTGTTGGTTGGCGCGAAGCTAAGGTCTCTCTCTATGTCTATCTCTGTCAGACATTTTCTTTTCTTCTCTTTGAAATCTGGACGCAAGTGTGCGAGTTCAGAAGTAGAATAAGTCATTGCAATGTCACGAACTATTCCGGTAGGCACGGATACTCCTCATGTTATCTCCTTTACTTCTTCCACTTCAATTCCTATCTTTTGGAACTTTCTTGGCAACCTGTATGTATGTACACCCAACTTACTGACATGAACGTCTCGAAAATTTGCTTTTTCTTGCACTTACAATCTTCCCCAAACTACTGTGTATCTTACTCTCTGCGATAACCTTGCTTACTTCTCTAAGCAACTAGGCACCAACTTTCGTGAAGGAAAAATGAGTTCTACAGAAGTGGAAAGCTTTAATTTGTGATGCCATTTCAGAAGACGGAATGACTTTTATTACACCAATAGGGTTTTTGTGACCTTCCATGTATTAAATGGAACGTTTTCTGGTTTAGTGCGCTGCAAATAAAAATGATGGTTTTAGTAATTCAACTGTGGACTAAATCTGCCATTTGAGAGTCATGATTAAATTTGAGGGATTTGTTGAACAACTGACCATTTTCTATGAAGCAGAATGTTAAAAGATGAGGAAACGTATTGCCAAACATATGTCATATTGCTCATACCACCATGTTCCCTCCTTTCTCTCCCACTCCTGAGAAACACATACGCGAACAAAAAATTCAAATTATTAGAATATTGTACATACAAATAATGAAATGACTGCGAGACTAAGAAGAGTATTATTATCATTAAATGATCGTATTGTACTGAGTGTATAATCACAGTAGTGGGATTCAAACGGTAGATGATGTATTGAACACCGATATATGAATAAAAACATTAATCAACTGAAATGAAAAAAAAGGCATCCTAAAGGGCCTAGTCCACTAAGGCGATTCTCATGCGATTTTGGGCCGCAGAGGACTCTTTTCCACTAAATTCTGTGAGAACCGCATGACAATCGGCTTGGTCGACAAGGCCATTTAGCGTCGCGAATTATTGTATCCCAATTCTCAAACCTGTCGGTTGCTTCGAATGTGCAGTGAAACAACTTCAACCTGTTAGGACACGTGTTTCATAGTTGTCTTTTCAGCGCTTGGCGGGAGATGTTGATTCAGCGTGGGCAGTACGGGAGGAATTGCCACGATTGTCTAAAAATAAGGAAACCTCCCGGGACGAGAACGTTGGTAGCTCTGTCCTATGCAACAGAACATTGAAAGATGGAGAAACGTAGTCTAGTACTCATCTTCAATACAGTTAGTACTCATGGCCAATCACGTTTGTACTCATGATCAAGGACAACGGTTAATGGTTTCCTGACAGCACTAAATACAATGCACAATCTGCTTGCAGTTCAGCATTGTTTTGTGCAGTAGGAATCATAGCTGCTCATATACACATTTTTTGTCTGACGCAACAGCGAATTAGATTTCTCTATTAACTTGATATGATAAATTATCCTTTTTCCTCCATCCAACACTGCCATATACATAATGTATACAGATCTATACATACTTGTGTTTATGTATGCATGTATACATACACAAAGATAGAGAGAGGAAGATGGAGGGAGAGAAAGAGGGAGAGAGAGAGAGGGGGGGGGGAGTTAGAGATGAGACAGTCAGATATATAGAGAGAGTGAGAGAGATAAATGACAGAGACATGAGACAGAGAAAGTGTGAGTGGATAGATGTACCATATAAGTGGGACAGTTATAAAAAGGGGAGAGAGCAAAAGGAGAGAGCGAAAGAGAAAGATGGGAGAAAATAATGTCAGATGAGCACTTTGGCCTCTGCAAGAGCTGTTGTTTTTATACCGAATAGCCCGATGTTGATGTCAAATCGATCGAGACGGAGGGTCAAAGCGCACGACACCCCGAAGGGGTAGAGTGCGCTTTGACCCGACGTCGAGATCGATTTGACATCGACAGAGGGCTATTCGGTATTTATTTCATACTAGATCAACAAGATTAACACAATTTTAATAGCATTTTACCCTGATTTCCATCGATCTTTGGCCATGACGGCGATCTTCGAAGTCAATTTGACCGGAAATACTTGATATTACTACGCAGATTGTTCACTTACTCTAGGCATTTCTTTCCACCGATTCATTTAAATGTGACCATCTACGACTGAATAATTCTTTAAATAATCGGATATTTTCTGGATTTTGAAGCTATTTAGTTATTTTATTTCCATAGGTCTCGCCATATTTAGATTCTTATTCTTCGAAGTGGGGATTACTTTTTCTCTCCCTGGTTACCAAGTCATGATATGTTCACAAAAAATGTCAACAAACCATAACTTTCGTCTTTATTTAGACAATAAATAACCAATACATATTATATTTCTCAAATTACTTTCTCAACATGGAGAATAAAACTTTCGTCGCTGATGTTAGCTCCGGCAAATACACATCTTGCTGTTTGTTGCTGGTCACTTGAACTAGCGAACGTATGACCGTGCCGGCATTGAAAAAGCGGGTCAAGCAGACAATTTTAATTCTGGCTTCTCATTGGTCAGATCAAGTCATGTGATGCTCGAAAATAGTTCGGTTGTAATCACATACGTATGTGATACGAGATTTCTAATGGCACCCCCGAATCAGGGTCTGTGTAATCACATACGTATGTAATAATAACCCAAATGACGCATTTTTGGTGGAATTGCTCATATATAGTACATACTGTTGCATTTGTGTGTGTCTGAGGTTCTGTTGTCTAGTAGAAACTGGCCGCTGAAATCGGCAGCAGAATCCGGTAGAGAAATTGTATTAAAAGTATTGAGAAAGTCTAGAAATTTTGACCCATGCACTGACCAACTTTTCCAGTGAATTTTTGGGCATGATCTGGAGGGAGAAATTGGTCCCTGACTTCCGCGGAAGGTGGCCGTCAAGCACGGAATTTCGGCCGAAATTCGGCACTTGACGGCCGTCATAAGTTTGGCGGCTGCTGACGGCGGAGGTGGCGTCCAGGTTTTCATATTATCTATTAACTTATCGCTCGAAAACCTTCTCATGGACTTATGTGCATCTCTGTATATACTATCAGACAAATGCAATGGATCTTAAACAAATCTATTTGGAGTCAATATATCCTAACATAAATCGTGTATGTTTCAGATGAAGAATTATTGTCAAAGAAATACAACCTATTTGCAATGGCGTCCAGCATGATCTCATTTCTTGGACATTATGTGTATACTACCATTAGATCAGAGACAGACCTGGCTGACTGAGGGTACTTTATTGAAGACCTGCAGTGCAAATTAGGAACGAGTTACCAACAAGCATTGGAGGTCCGTATGCCTGGAACAACCTACATTATCAGTCTGGGCTAGGAACTTGAATGTTTGTATGTAATGAGTAAATAGCGTGTAAAGATACAATGATTCAATCACCTCAGATAATGAAAATATCAGTTAATTTTGGAGTGTTTTTGTAACAGCTATCCTCGCCCCTTTTTATGGTGACAATAAAATATCCAAAAGATAATTCCTTTTGATGATATATGGTTGTGCTGAACGATGCTGATTTAAAACTTAAAACTGAATGACGTTAAAAGTAAAACATGCATACATAATAAAATCGATTCCTTTTAATAAAAAACGAATCGACTGTATGAGCACACTAGCAGGGATGCACATCATACACGATGTGTACTTGAGAGACGAATAACAACATTAATAAAACAATGAAAGAATGCTAGGACTAAATGGGCCATAATACAGGCATTAAATAGTTTCAATGATTCTGACCACATGGGATAAAGAAAAGGCGTGTTTGCCGATGTAAGCACGTCTGTGATTGATCAACATTGCCCCATTGCTGACGTCAGAGACAAATGGACTAATCAGAGACGAGATTACTCCACTGCGATTTGCTGCGCCTATGTTCAGGCCAAACATTGTGCATCCATTGGTGATTTTCCATGGCCGCCTCTTGGATATGCAGAACATGTAGCGTGGACTCGAACCATGACACAGGTCTCGTTGATCCGACTATACTCATTCGGTTATATCTAATTACAATTACAATGAACAAATTTGCATCCTTCATTTGCGTCGCGGATTATTGAATCCCAATCCCCATACCTATTGGTTGTCTAGAATGTGCAGTGGTACGGCTTCGACCTAGGTAGGCGAAAATAGTTGAGGTTTCCTGGACAGGTGAAATAAATGTTTTGTACATCAACGTTATTGGACTGAATAATATGATTATGTGTACGGATAGAACCCCGCCAGTCAACCCCCCCCCCCCCCTAGCCAAAACCCCGTTCAAAAGCCCCCCCCCCCCCAGCCATAACCCCCCTTGCCTATATCCCCCCATGCCAATAACCCGCCCATCAGAACCCCCCCCCTGCCTTTACCCCGCCATTCCATAACCCCGCCAGAATATTTTATTCAACCAAAAACATATCTTGATGTATAGGACTTCAAAATGGGAAATGTTTGCTGATTAGAGACTTGCGTTTGTTTCTATGGTCTAAAATTAGTTAGTTAGGCTGAGAGAAAACCCCATCCCTTTCATCTATTTTTGTAAATAGGGCCTTAGAGTAAAACATTACTCTAAGATGGGAATTATTTGCTGTAATAGAATCTCAAATGACGATATAAAAAAATCTCAATCTAAACCATAGTCTACTAACCATCTCCTCCCATTTTCAAATGACGAGTGGACGAGATATGAGGTTGTAAAGGTTGGCTGAGGTTGGGACGCCTTGTGGTTTTGCTGCATGTATGGGATTGGTGTTTTATCATGGGAGGCCATAAAATTCTGGCCATGGAGTGGCGGGCAAAGCTTGGTCAGGTCGGGCGGGTTGAGAGAGTGAAATCCCTCTAGCTTCCTCTGAAATTATATGGCCATCAATTTCCGAATGGAAAAATGATACCGTATTTTGATCGAATGAGATATATCACTTCTATGTGAAACTTCCCAGAAAAAAATTGGGTTTTAAAAGAATTAGTTAGAGTAACATAACGATCAAATAAATACTTACACAATGAGACTGGGTAAGGGAGCAGACTTAATGAGGCAGCAAATGATGCTAGTGTGCCATCATTGCGGTTCTTAGTAGAATGATTAGAGAAGGAGAGGGGAAGCGGGGAGAGAGAAGGAGAAGAGGAGGGGGAGAGATAAAGAGGGTGAGGGATTTCTATATAAGTGGGAAGAAGCCCACCTGGAATTCTCCAAGAAATTAACCACCCTACTCCACAACCATTACAACGAGAAAATAACCACACTCAGAACCAAACAAGAAGAGACATACAAGAAACTTGAAGACAAATGCACCGAAGAACACCTCCAGCACATCAACAACCTAATCGGAAGCCTGGAAACCATGCAGATCGCGACTCTCAAGGAGAGAAGGGAACGAAAAATAGACGGATCAAAAAATACAGAACCCCAACCCTCGACCAGTATGTCACCAACCTCTCAACAAAACCACTCACCGATGGACACAAGTCCCTCCTCTGGAAAGGACTAAGCTTTGTGCCCACCCCCAGAAAACCAAAAGCAATAGACACCATCCACGACACCCTACTCTTCCTAAGACGAATCAGACTAGCCCATTTCTTCCAATATACAACCTACAACCCACCATTCAACCTACTACCAAAGGAACCAACAGGATTCATCCCACCTAAAGGAAAGGATGACGAAGTTGACGCCTTCTGCACAAACATGTTGAAAAACATGACACAACATCAAAGAATTAACAAAGTCGACAACCTCACAGCAGCAGAAACAGAAGCCCTAAAGGACTTAACCTCTGACCCAGATATCATCGTCAAACCCGCTGACAAAGGCGGAGCCATAGTAATCCTGAACACTACGGATTACAATACTGAAGCACTAAGACAACTGAACAACGAACAACACTACACACATACACACTATGACACTACAACCTCTAGATCCATAGCGATCACCCAAACAATCAAGGAGCTGGAAAATCACAACAAACTACCAGCCAAGTCACATCAGATCCTGCTACCCAAACAGATAAGAACCTCACCCTTCTACCTACTACCAAAAATCCACAAACCTGGTAATCCAGGTAGACCAATCGTATCGGGCATAAATAGCCCCACTGATGTTCTCTCTGCAACCCTGGACAAACTACTCCAACCAATCCTGAAAACAATACCAAGCTACATAAAGGACACCAAACATTTCATCAATCTCATCAACCAGCTAGAATACCTGGATGACGATGAAATAATGACAACCATCGATGTATCAGCCCTATACACATCCATCCCACATGAGGAGGGAATAGAGGCAGTCAGACATGCCCTCACTTCTCACCCCTCACCCTACATGGACCCTGAGACCGCATGCTTACTACTGGAAACAGTACTAAAAAACAATACATTCACCTTCAACAAAGAATTCTACCACCAAAAACAGGGAACAGCCATGGGAACCAAAGTAGCTCCCACATACGCAAATATCTTCATGATGGAACTAGAACAGAAAATCCTTATCGATGAAGAATTACAACCAAGATGTTGGTACCGCTACATTGATGACATATTTGCCATATACAGGTGCTCCGAAGATGAACTCACCCAACACCTGCAATCACTCAACACAAAACCCCCCACGATCAAATTTACACACACCTTTAGCCGGGAAGTTATTGACTTCTTGGACGTACAGGTATTCAGACAGAGCAACAACACAATCGGCACAAGACTCTACAGAAAATCCACAGACTCTAACATGTACCTACACTACCAGTCTTACCACCCTACGAAACAGAAAGACTCCATAGCATACAGCCAGGCTGTACATATGCGACTCATATGTTCTGAAATAAGTGACTTCGATAGAGAAACAAAAACCCTGCTGAAACAACTGACCCTTCGGGGACACCCCCACCAGAAAACAAAGGGAGCCATTAAAAAGGCTAGAGATCTAAACAGAACAGATCTACTCAAATCAGGTGAAAAGAAACAGACTAAAATCATCCCATTCATAATACAGTACAACCCACACAACGTCAGAGCTGAGAAACATTTAAAAACAGCTTGGAAAATATTCTCTGAAAAACTCACCAATCGCCGCTTCCTTGAGAACCGGGCCCTCATAGCCTACAAACGCGGTCCAAATCTGCGGGATTCCCTCTGTCATTCACATCATCCAAAACAGCAGAAGAAGCATGGCAGCCACAGATGTATGATGTTTGGCTGCAAAACATGTGAAAACATAAACTGCAACAAGTATCTCACCAAGGATGACACAATTCACAAAGTCATAGGCTACAACACATGCCAATCTCGAAGCGTAGTCTACGCCCTGACATGTCCGGCCTGTAAACAACTGTACATCGGCGAAACAGGCCGTACTCTACATATCAGACTCAGTGAACACAGATGGGATGTAAGAAACAAGAATAGAAAGTCACCTGCAGCCAAACATTTTGTGGATCATGATGTAGATGAACGGGAGATTCTCTGCACGATCCTGGACAACTCAACCAGCAATAAAAACACACGCCTCCGACACGAGGAAGCATGGATATGTGTGCTCAATACAATGACCCCGGAAGGGATCAACGGGAAGATGTGACCCGGCAGCCTTGACCCGGATGTGACGCATCACAGGGATTCCATCTCCAAGGACTCTCGCCATTGGTCTCGACAACTAGTGCACATTTACATACTTGGGAAAACAAAAACAAGCACACGTGCATCGCTCGCCCGCCACATTCAAACAATGGAAGGCTTCAAAACATGTGATCTCTGCGACGAATGGATCCAAGACAAACCAGCTAGCATTCTTGCTCACCTCAGACGCAAGCATAGCGAAAAGACTGAACATTCTCAAACGCAGGGTAAGTTTGTATGCCCTTCATGTGATCACCACTATGCCCGACCCTACACCTTAAAATGCCACCAGCTCTCGGCGCATGGCTTCTGCACTGAAGTACCAGACCCAGTCCTAGTATCAAAACAACTCAAGCCCCCGAAGCCAGTCCCAACATCCATTCCTCACCCAAGCACTGTAAAATTCCGCATTACTTACGCTCCACAACCATGCCTTTGCAGAAAAGAAAAATGCCTCGTCTGCTCAAGCAATGGGAAATCGAGACCAAACTACTAGTGCACACAACACGAGAGTCCAAGACCCAAATGAGGCCAAATTACGCAATGTTATTAACAGAATCAAGAACTGCAGTAGTACCCAACGCAAGCGCACCATCACCCCCCTTGAGCAAGAGCCCTCCACGAACACGAAGAAGGCCAAATCCACACATATACACCCATTAAACTATATTGCCAAACGAGCAATGGAGAAGAAACTCAGCTCCTCCAATGGTACCAAACCAGCCACTACAACCACGCCACTACTAGACATGCCCATCATTCTCGACATTACCAATGACACCGATGACACACCATCGAACCCACCAAATAACCCAACACCAACACAATCCGAAACACCAACTGTCTCAAACACACTACCTGCTAAGAACCCACCTTTACCTGACATAAAAGACACAAACCCGAAACCTGCCACTCCCACTGTAGACATAGCTCTGGATTTAATCCTCAGCAGCGATGATGAAAACCCAGCATCCACCTCTAACAACAGCACCAACAGTATAGCTAATCAAACCACCTCCTCACGTTCCTCGCCCACCCCATTAACCTCCACCAAACTATCAGTATCTGAATATTCACCACCCCATGTTACCACCCCCAAACCATATCCCGAATATGACCCGACTCCAAAGGACCGGAAAAAGAAAATGAAGGAAAGACGCAAGCCATTCCACGACGAACCTGAGGACACAAACCCACATAGGATCCCAGCCTTCGAAGTGCTATACGACCTGTATACAATAGTGAACAATATAGACCAGGAAATCGGCAGGGCCATGGCATACGCCATGATCAACCGAGGATACCTCAAGACATACCCAAGACGATGAACAATTAATAACTATAATTAAACCTGATTACCTGAAATTCATACTCTGTATGCCAAAAAAATTTTTATGACACTGCAATGATGAGCTAATGAAAAAATAATAAAAAATAATGTTAAAAGTTATCCGGTGCACATTGGTCTACTTGGGAACCCCTGAAACCCCATTCCCCATCCGGGACCCTATGGGCACATTTCTTTACTTGGGACCCAATGAACAATAGGTAACTATGGCAACAACTGTGCACATTTTAGTACTTAGGCAGCATCAATTTAATGAATAATCACCCACCCTTGATAAAGGTCGTATGTTGACCGAAACGTCGGACCCCTAATAAACCAAAACCAACCTCACACACCCCATGTTCTGTTTTCGCCTTGTTTTGGATTGATCTCAACATCTCGAATCTATTTCTATATAAGTCTAACACACGCGACATAAGACCAATTTCAAATGACTTTCCCAGCCCTGGATTAGGCCCAACACTATACGTCCCAATGAGAACCGTGTGATTAATGTGATATGTATGAGCCTGCACAGTTCAAATTCAATTGGTCCTCATCTTAAACCTCCTTTACCAGGTTATTTCCTTCAAGAATTATATATTTTTTTTATTTTCTAATCTTTCCAAACTCCTCCCAAAGCCATACAGGTTTTGGCGGTCTTAGCTTCGAAATTATTCATCTCAGCATTTATAAGAATCCCACTATTTGCAAAATGGCTCTTTCAACTTCTTCAACTAGGTAAATCTAAAAGAATTGAGAATGTTAAGATGGCCTTGCGTATATATAGTACATTAAAAGGCATGCACATTGCATTATTAATCCTTGTTAACTCGATTGGCATTGTAGGACAACAAATAGAAAAGAAATAGAGAAAATGCTATGAATTTCATAATAACCAGGGGACATACATTTTCTCTTCATTTTGACAGCACCAAGCATTAAGGATAGAAACATATCTTTTGGTGGATTTAGCTGGGCATACCTCTTTAAGATCTAGGTGCACACCTAGATATTCAAACTATTGAACATTATTATGATAAATGAATTGCCATCCATTAATTTCCATTTCAAGCGCATTTTGAGCGCATTAGTCTGTTTTTTCTTTATTAAGTATAATATATTGATTTTGAATCTAACAAACCCAGATACTTATAGTGCGTTTCCTTAATGTAACATGGAAACCTTTTAGTACACCAGTACAATATCTCTGCCTTAGAAGTATTAAAGTTGGGTCCTTTACTGCATGTGTCTTTTTCGTGTCTACGTACGTGTATATTCTTATTTATACCTGTGTGAATGTCTCTCTCTCTCTGTCATGTATTAATGTTTTAAGGCAGGGTTTTTTTATGAAAGTTACAGAATTATGAATCTGCATTGTAACTGATACTGATTTAAAAACTACATTCTTTCAATGGGAATGCAAAGACAGGATCTCTTGTTTTCTAATTCCATCTCTGCAAGCGCTTAGTCTTTTTTCAGCTCACATTGCATGCCTCTCTGTGTGTAGCCACAGATAATTAAAGAACTGTTTCAATGGTAAAGGACATACGACATACAGGAGAGAATACGTACTAGGATAGCCCAAGTGGGTCAAATTTTTTTAGAATGTACAATTGCGATTTGGGGAGGTTTTGGAAGATTGAAAAAAAAAATAATAAGTATAAACTCATATTCCTTCAGACTGTTATCATAGGTGTTCTAACCACCGAAAAACACCAACTATATTCACCAACTCTCAATATGTCAGTTTTTAATGCAGTTGAAACAACTTGAACCTTTTTTAGGGTATGCCCGGTATCAAATGAAGTGGCAGCTCCTTAAATCCTTAATAACTCAGGACCTAATGATTTAATTCACAAATAAAAAATATTTGTATAAGCATTGAATGTTTCTTTACATGTATACCAATCCATAACTATATATCATCAAAGGATATTATGTGAGACATGAAAGCAAAATGGATGACATTTCCCCAAAACAGGAGTGTTTTGATCAGTAACATATGGTTAAAATATAAATTCAATAATGATGTAGTTGTTGCTATATACAGGGTGAAAACTTGTTTTCTGGCAACATATATATCGTATCCATCAATATAGCAACTTATAACCTATTTATCATAATTATTCAGTTTCCCTGGGAAAACTGGTAATAGGAAGCCATTTTGATACCGGGCATCCCTTTACATGTAATACCGGGCATCCCCCAGTAAAGTACCTTATATCTGACCTCTCACTGTGGCTACAAAAGTAGACAAACCCACTTTAAACCTAGCAAGTACATGAACAGCATATATTTGGTACACAATTGATCTAAGTTCAAATCACTCCTTTACTAAATATCACCTCACTTGGCCTGAGACAAACACCTTCTCAAATATACCGGGCATCCCTCTACACTCTCCCGCGCACCGTACCCGGGCGATACGGAGCGGCGAGCTTTTTCGTCTTCAGTGTGACGATTTTTGTCTACCAAGCACCGCGCATGCTACTGGTGAACTGTGGTGACGAAATTGCCTGAACTTCTGATACGAAAAACGGTAGTTTGAATCACGGAGACGAAATATGATATGCTCCGTATTCGCGCTCCGTTTTTCGTATTGAGTTTTGGATTTTGGAAGCTTACCTATAAGGTAAGCGATGATTCTGTTTGAGGGTTGTAATTGTATAGAAATAAAATGAATATTTGAACAAAAAAGGAGTCAAACTTTTGCTGACATCAGGGCACTTTTATGCATGCCAATATCAATTCTCTAGGTCTGACTTTTCATTTAATTTTGCTAGACGAATTAGTGAGTAATATATCCCATTTTTACTGTAAATCATTTGATTAATCAGGTTTAATGAGGCCGAAATAAGGCAAAATAATAGGTAAAATATCGATTTCTGAATCATAGGTGTAGGAATTGAAATATTGGCTCCAGCCTTCCCAAACTTCACCTGCATTATGCTCATATTCCCTGTGATATGTACACCAAAGATTGTAGAGATTCGACAAATTTTATTTTTTCTAAAAAAAATGGCCTTCTGAAATCAAATGCTGCCCGATTGGGAGAATTACTCATATATATATTCATGAAAAAAAAGCATTCCCTGCTCTTCCTCTCCTTTCCCGCCCATCTCTTTCTTACTTTCTTTCAATTGCAATCCTCCTGTCTGCCTCTCCCCTCTTTCTCTTTCTGTCCTTGTCTCTGTTTCTCTCTCCCTGTCTCTCTCACACACACTATTATCATCCAGAGTGATTCCTTGAGGACTAACTTACAGCTGGTTCTGTGGTGTAGTGGTTAGGATGCTAGCTTGTGAACCCCAAGGTTCTTAGATCGAACCCAAGCATAGGTAAGTTTTTTCTCTGTTTGGCATCAGTGGTTCTACACTAGTGGCCGTCATGCACTAATGGTCATGCCAGTTTGTCTGGCACTGGCCGGCCAGCCTAATCCTAATCCTTTAGCTTTCCCAGGTACCCGTCGCAGGTAAGAAAAACGCCGCGCGAATACGCTGAGACGAAAAAAATCGTATCAAAAGTGGGTACAAGAAATTCGTATTCATTTTCGTATCGCGCGGATACGTTGCGCAGGACAGTGTATATACCGGGCATCCCCCAGAAGAGAACATGTTATCTGACGTCTCACTGTGGCTACTTAAATGGGCACAATCACACAAAACTCAGTACCTACATACGAAGTATGTGTGGTAATGGATACAGGCTCTAAAATCGATGATAACAAATCAATATAATGGATTATAACACTTTTGAATAAAAATATACAGGGGTTGAGAACATCAAAAAATTAAAATTTTCCACATCCCATTTGTAATGTTCCCACATGTTAGGGGACGGAACAGGCCATGTTACTGCAAAAAATACAGAAGATAAAGTCACATGGATAGAACTTATGACAAAAATTCTACATTTGAGGGGATACCAAGGGATACCCGGTATCATGATTTTGATTAAAGTTGAATTAAATTGCATGGAAATGAGGCATAAAGCCACATACATATGTATAGTAAGGCATGATATGTTCGAAGGGTAAGTTTTATGATGATTTGTAGCTTCAAAATGGAGTTGGTGAAGGGTACTAGGATTGAAGTGGGGATGCCCGGTATCAGGGGATGCCCGGTATCAACCACTCTTTTAATATGCTTAAAAAAGGTATCTATTGTGTTTATGAAGAGATTTGCACTTGTACATTGACAAATGAATTGCAAGGGACATTGACATATGATAGGAGGGCCGTACCTACAATAATAATGCTATTTTGCTATCATTTATTAACAGAAAATGATTTGTGTGGGATGCCCGGTATCAAATCACCTCACATTTGTCTCAATATGCCTGACCCCATAGTCCTAAAAGTATGTTGAATTATATTTATGACATTTCTGATTAATAGAAACTAACTTAACATGATCCCCATGGAGAAATAATTGTTAAATGTGCATAGAAATCATGTTAAATAATGATGGTACCGGGTATAACCTCTTGGACTCTTGCTAACTGTGAGGCTATATTAATCTTTCCTTTAAGATTGGATAGGAAAAGGCTTCACTAAGAATTGTTGTAAACAACTTTTTAAACATATAAATAATGATTAGACTGACGAATGTCACACAGATGGTTGATTCCTAAACATCTTAACTATAATTCCACACCATAGAAGGGCATGTATAATCTTTGGTCACTTTCATTTGGGGTGACTATGTCCAAGAAATTGCAGGATTACCTGCCCAATAACAATAATATTGTGGTTGTCTTGGTTTCCAGAATAAAAAATAGAGGGTTGGTCATATGAACACAGTTTGAGTGTCTGTTGTAGTTGTTCCTTTCCTGCCATACCGGGCATCCCTCAATATACCGGGTATACCCCTGACATCATTTGCATTCATATCTCCACAATAAATTGATTTGGAAGATTGGCATTTGGTGTGCATATTAAGATCTATACTGGGATCATATGTACAGGGTCTTAGTTCCCCAGCTTCAGTGAAACTGGATCTACATTATGATGTATACATAGGGATGCCCGGTACCAAATTGTATAAAATCTCTGGTCTGGTAAACATTGAAGCATGGCCCTGTTAATGTCGGCATTACTGTCCTAATTGTTCTAGGATTGCATTGATAATATGTTAAAGTGTATTTTAGATATTTTAAATCATATGTAACGGATAAATATTTAGCCAGTATATGTTTGATACCGGGCATCCCCTAGTGACAAGAAAAGATTGGACAATTGAGTATAGAACTAACATACAGAGATGATGGCTAGTAGAAGGCTTAAACTTTCGCAAGTTGTCATAGATATGTATAAGGAATAAAACCAGGTGAAATGTAACATCTAGAACATTGAGTTTTTTTCAGAATGGCAGTATAATATGAAAAACTAGTGTATTCTGGGGTATTTTTATAGGGAAATTAACATTTAGAGCGATTTATTACATACAAAACTTACAAATGTGTATACTAATTTATACATTTTCGTAAAGCTTAGGATGTCTGCTTTCCAATGATACCATGATCATAAGGATTGATTCATTTGTCCGCAATACCCATTCAGTATAATGTGCAAAGGTGGCAAATTTCGCAATTGTACATTCTAAAAAAATTTGACCCAAGTATTAAAGGTCGTGGCCTGCTAGTCACCAACCTAGTCATAAGGTGAGCTCTCGCGTGATGCCTTTTCCCATGGGAATAGATGGATTAATTAACACTTTGCGTACACAGTTTTTGTATCACAATTCGCATATATCTATCGGTTGGTTTCAACGTGCAGTAGACGCTTGGACGCGACGTCTTCCCATTTCTGTGAGTAACTTTTCAGTTCTAGCAATGATATTCTCGGCAATGCTTTGAGATCCGCTTTTAAATGTCAGGTACGCGTATTGTTCTTTTACATTTTGGATACATAATATAAGGAGATGGCCCGCTTGGAGTCTCCTTGCTACATCGTCAAACAAAAATCAGGTTATCATCAACATAGAAAGAATTGTATTAATAACAGATAATTTAACTTTTACTGGTGTTATTCACAAATAGACCCGAACAATTCGTGTACAAATAGAATACATTTTGATGTAATGTTTATTTTAACACGTAGGATTTCAAAGGATACATAAATCATGTGAAGTGATTGTTTGGATAACGATATCGCTGAATAAACATTAATTATCTAATTAATATAAACATGATACTACAAGCTATTCCGAAAACAAAGGCAGAGAAAATATCACTGTAATTTAGAGTGACATCTTGACATTTGATTTTACCGAGGCATTTTCCAATGATACCCGATTATTTTCATGTTGTGTATAGGGTTACTTTGCTTGGTTGAAATGACATTATGTATTTTGTTTCCAATTTAATATGAAGAGATAAGAGAAAAAGGTGCTGCCATACAACTATTAAACGATGTATTCGATCTCAACTAGGATCAGGTATCTTGGCCAACAAATTGCCTAAACTGATGTTTACTGAGAAACATCCAAGAGGCAAGAGAAATAATAAGAACTAGGAAGCCCAAATTAAATCTGAACCATGGATATCAATTGCCGAGGGTATACTCTCGTTTAGTACACCCACCCCAGGCTCTTTATGCGCAATACATCCATTACCCAACGCTACTGTAGAATTACTGGTACCACTGCTACTAATCTGACATGCCAAGGTCGAAGCTGTAAGCTGGGCTAAGCAGTGAATGGTAGATCCTCATATGTCTCTTAACTCTCTTATCTGTAACTCTTGAAGGCTTAACTTGAAGGCTTAGCTTTTTCTCATATACTGATCATGCATTTCCTTGTAACAAACATAGTAATTTCTTTTAAAAACTGTTTACACTATATTATATTAAAAGTCAGTTTATCACCTTTATCACTACTATGAATACCTTAAAGATATTGTTTATCGTGCTCAACAGTTCTTGAGAGAAAACATGCAACTATACTGCCGTACCCTCTGCGTAGTGGAAGTCCACGTTTAATTGGGTAAAGTTTTGGCTGATCCGAGACCCTGCAATTGTTAATTCATATTTAAGAATCAATTTATACTTAGTCAATAATTTCTTAGGGTAACATAGCATTAAAAATGGAAATAGCTTATATTAATATAATGTGTAGACGCATATGGTCAATATATTCTGAATATATATGTGTAGTGGTCTGCCCCGAATCTCAACATCGACGCTGCCGTCCAACTACAACTCCAACAAGGCTACAACAGCGTATGCGCAGTTTCTGCTAGAGCCGGATATGACCATCATTTCCGGCCAGTTCCGGCCGGTTCCGTCAGGAGGCAACACCACGTCATCGTGCCTACAACACTGCAGACACCCTCCGATGGACGGTTGGCGGGGATCAGTCTACGGACTTGAACCGCATTGCGGACCGAGATATTTCTGTTGTTCAAATTAAGCACCCCGTTCAGTGACGATACTATTGTAACTGTGCTATTTGGGTAATAAAACCAATTGAAACGAATACCTTTTGTCATCATGATTCTTTCACGGAATTTCTCAAACTCGTGCCCACAAATCTGCTGTTCACTATACATATATGTGTATATCTATAATCGACCCATCGGTGTATGTATTTGGCCGTGGGCGTTGCCCTTCTCATCCATGTGCCAAGTGTAATGTGACACACAAAGCTCCGTTAGGGCTTGAATGCACAAAGTTCAAGATATTGATATAAACGACCGACTTTCTAACCTGGAAACTATGATGGAGACTTTTATCTCATCTATGCAAGGCAACTCTATAGGGTCTACTGATCAAGTTTCTTCTGTCATCTCTCCCAGCACCTCTGACAGCTCTTCTATTGTGAAGTTAAGACAACGCAGCCCAAGTCCAGTTGATAAACATTCAGACATCTTTTTGTTTACCCTAATACAAAAACCTTTAAAGCCTTAGCAAAATCAAACTTTATCTGGAATGATGCCTTCTTTACCTATGTTATCTGAGCCCAATTGCTGTAATCATCTGATCATCTAATTTGCCATTATCAGGATATAAAAGATTTATTACTTCGACGACCATATTGAACCATATTCAAACCAATTGTTTTCTTATAACACATTTTTCACAAAAATTGTAAGAACTCGACCTGAGTCAACGACCAAGGCGAGGATGTCTCCCTACATAAATCAACTGTTAATTTAAGCGAAGAGAAAGGATTAGAACACCTCCCATATGGCCGGAGATATTCTTTCTATAGCGTTTGTCAACGAAAATAAAAATGTGTTTCTATTCTATTCTATTCTACCCTGTCTACCATTGTCTACTTGTGCCTGGCTGTTGCTTTGTACTACTCCCACCACACTCATTATGTTAAGGTATGATGGAATAATACAGAGACATGTGTGATCTTCATGAGAAGAGCGAAGCAACTGAAATAATAATCTAAATGAAACTACAGATCTTCCTCCAGGATCTGGGTAAAGAGTATAGGGGGCGGTGCCCGTGATGTAATACCCATGGCCTTGCATGAATAAGTAGACTTGCACAGTACTGGGTAGCTAAGCATAATTAGTGATTTTAGTAATGAGATAATATAATAAATGGATGATGATTAATAATTAATATAAATATAATGAGGTTACACAATGTTACGTAATGTAACATAACAATTACCTGACCTAATGTTGTCTGTGACGGATGTGAGAGCCCTACACTGCCGATGGTAGGGTGCCAGGAGGGGCAGTCACTTCAAATTCGTGCAAAGTTTCATTTCTGGTATCAAATTTATGAAAGCTTAGGGTCTAAATAACAATTTTGGTCGGAGTGTCCATCCGTCATTTCACTAGGGGGCCCGTGAGGCGCGTTTTAATATAGGGGCCGGACCCCCCTTTCACTGGTTAAGTAAAATTATAACTTTGAAGTAATTGTCTGATTTCAATTCAATTCAATTCAAAAAATCTTTATTACAGATGTTATTACAATTCGGTCGTTCTTTTCTAGAAATTATACTAGTGTCATTAAATGGGTAATTAAGAGACAAAAGCATTTTGATAAGTATTTGTCATCTAGGGGGGTCGCGAGTCCCCTAAATCTGCGGGGAGGGGGCTGAACACACCTTGAAAATGTGGAAGCTGCTATAACTTCTGCATTAATACTCTGATTTGAACATGGCTGGGGTGAATACATTTGTAATACAGAATAATATCATTTATGTATTATGAATGTATTAAACCTCTAGTGGGACTCAAACAATGAGTTCTTTTAGATATGCGTGATGCCATGTAAGGGGGAAATAGGGATGTGTCTGCCTGGTCATTCTCAGACACACATCGCATTTGGCTACTCGCAAAATTAAGACTCAGTCAACTTGGTATTCATCTATATTGAAATGTTCATTGTGATTCCTTGATGTACTTTAAAATAGTCATATTCAGAAATTACTGGAGCAACATTATAATTACAGGCAAAGGCAACATATTTGGTAATGGCAGGGCTCTGGGCACAGATTGGTAAGGGCAATTTATTTCCCATATCAATACAATACACAAAAGCAAAACTGTTTTCGTACATGAAATTGATCAGGGAAGGTTCTAACGCAACAGCTGATGTTCGGACAATGACTTGAAACGATTACACACACATACGCTAGTCTTTTATTTAATAGAAACTAGTCTTACTGTTAGCATAGGAATGTCTTCTAGAGAGATCTGAAAGTCTATATCAAATTAGAGTGTCAACCATTCAAATAAATGATGAGATTGTATATATGTTTATGGAGGATACAAATATAATATTCCTGCCAGTCCGTCGTTATCGTTATTGCTTGAAGGGTCGGGATGTATTTATTATTTCATTTGTCGCTTGGTACCTAGTAGTTCTTATTATGTGCGGACACATAATCATGTAAGACAGCATGCACAAATCGAGGTCAATAGAAGAGTAATCATAAATGTGATAATCATTGCTAAATTGAACAGTAACTATAGAAATCTATTTAAATATGATTTGGATAGATTTACATTTGAGCTTCATAATATAGTATATGGACTCACATAATATTTTTGATGCCCGGACATGTGAAAAATAATCCCGGTAATATAGAGGGGGGGGGGGGGGAGTAGTATATATATATAGTAAAAGCTCAAGCTTACATCTTCTTTAGTATATATTACATCATAATAATTAATCCCTCATGAAAGACTCATTTTAAGTCTCCAAGCAAATGATAGTTTACACTAGCCGAAACATCGACCCTATGCCTTACTACTACGTACGCGTGAATTTATATTCACAGGGTCACTTGAATGGGTTGTATGTACAGTTAAGTTTACACATAATAAGGACGGATTGAGGACATGAAAAGTATAGAAGAAATCCAAAGGAGAAAGGAACTCATGGGAAAATATCTAAATTATTTATAGGATCATTTTTAAAAAACGATTTTTTCCTTTACTCAATATGCGAATATTTAACACCAATGTATCACTATTATGAATCTTTATCCCAGATGTCGAAATACCACATGCAGATATTCACAAGCTTCTGTAAAAGCCACCTTTGATACACCCAACTTCCCACGATCATCTACAGCAACATGTAAGGTTTCTAAGCATAATAGAAGTATTGTGCATGGAATTCCCTTTGGCCTTTTGTCAACACACGGCCCTGTTACTTCCTGAGAATTGACCATATGTCAGCAGAAGTTCTACTATTTCTATCAACAACTATAAATACATTGTTGTGAGAGTAATACCTTGTTTTGCCTATTTGTAACAAGAATACTTTGAGAGAGCATCGTGCTAATTTAACGGTTAACAGCGGAGGATCCCCTTCTCGGGAAGATAATCAAAGCTACGCCATGAAAAGCATCTTCAATCTCCCTCGAAGCGCAATGTAAATTTACATAATCAAATCCCAATGGAAGGATTGTCTTTGAGATAATGGTTTCATGGCAAGCATTCACATTTGCTTTCAGTTTCTCATGTACTTCTGACAACAGGATATTAATTCATGTTGAAGAAAGATGAAGGAAGGACGCTACATATATGGGTCTGTCACACCTGCCCCGCCACCCCACACCCACACCCACCACCACACCCACCCCACACCCTACACCCACACCCGCCCCAGTGCATGTGGCAAAATTGCAAGGCGACCACCAGAGAACAAAACTCATTTCATCGCTATAACAGGACCAAGTATAATAATGAAAGCCTTTCTTGGGAGATGATCAACGAGGTTTCACAAGGAAGTCTTCTGCAATTAGTTATAGATGGAGCATTTGTTTTCTTGTGCCATATTCCATTTCTAGCCACGTCATGTACCTCTTTGCCAGAACCCAAAATAGATATCTCTCCCGATGGAATTCCTTGGTAAATAGGCATGCGATGAAGGTATCATTCCCTCGAGGCCTGGTTTTCCTCAAGTTAATTGCTCTGAGGATTAGCTGTTCCTCTTCTTGCCACCTTATTCCCGCCACTCGTGGACGTGGTTTAGTGAATATAGGAGTGACAATGGATTTTCTAACCTTTCAAGAAAATGGTGGGTGTTATCGCTACTTTTAACGTTCAACTATCTGGCTGTACCTTCTGTAGTCAATCACTGTAGAGGTGCCAAGGAATAATTGCCTTTCATCCGTAAGCTGAGAACAGTATTCCTGGAATTTAAGTTTAAGAATCAAATCAAAGTTTTGGGATGTTAATATGTCAGTTCTTGAATATCCTAAAGTCAGTCGCTTATCTATTTAATTGTGGTAATCCAACGCTGGATCCCATTATTGGGTTCACTACCAAAATTAATTGATGTGACTTCTCAGTTATTATGCATCTCTCATAGTTTCTTATATTTTTACATTTTATTATCTCAATTGAATTTGCTGGACATGTGTCTTAATTGAATGCGCTGGTAGCATGTGTCTTATAGCCACACATACAACCAGTTCTGCATAGTGCATTAACACATACCTAAGCTTATAATCGGTGAAAATATCTTACAATAAGAACAGAATGCACTTGGTTCCATATCATATAAACGGGTCTTATGTGCTTAGATATGAAATGTAAAATGTGTTTTAGGACATAATATGCTGCAAAAATTATGTTGATACGAAAAACAGAAGCCGAGATATAAACTTCTGAAATATGATGTGTTGAAATGGGGTAAATAGCCAAAACTGCTGTACAGTTTTTAATTGCCAAACTTTAGTTAAACCCTTATATGATTTCAAAATGCGCATCATTTTCACTTTATTTTGACTTTATTTAAATTTGAAACAATTTGATGGCATGGAAACCAGAATCCTTTTAAAATTAATGCCATTATTGATGATTTGGAGTTCCATTGAATTCATGGTTACCATGGCAACAATAACAAAATTTTCTCCAAAGTTTTCCGCCACGCTATAATCTGTGAAAAATTTCATTTTCAATGGTTTTTTGAGTAAATTTTGTGTTTTTAACAGTTTTCCTGTTAAATAATGCCCCTAGGGCTATCCAAGTAACAACCTTTAAGACCCATAATCGCAGAGCTCACGGGGATGTTGAAATAAAACTCTTTTTTAGAACCCGCGTTGAGAATCTTTTTTGTTTTTTCTCGTGTGCTTTGAAAATGCGTGGGTTCCTGATCAAACTAAATATATTGCACAATCTGATGGCAGTTCAGCATTGTTTCATGCAGTAGGAATCAAAGACGCTATAAACCAAATGTATTGTACATTGCATGCCTCAATTGAGTTTAGATGAAACTATCATATTGCTGTCATTTGGGTCTTGTATATAGTTTCCACTCCATTGGGATATGTGTACAATTCTTTGGACATCGACCCGTTATTGATTGTGCAGGGTGTTTATGTGGCTGCGGCGCAGGATGGGTAGGTGTTATGTGATAGATTACAATTGCCAGGGGAGATTCCTACTCAGTCGTAACGACAAGGGTTTCCCATTACAGAAGACCTACATCTGTCTTAACCAGTAGACGATTTAAAGTGAAACCCAGGATATAAAGCAAACCCAAAAAGTGTTTCCAGGTAATAATGATAGCGCACTGGAAGCGATCAATGCTTATTGGATTTCGATGCCTATCTGGATCTGGAAGCTTGCATTCATTAAGCGTTGGCAAGGACATAAGTGGGGAAAACCTAGATATGTTGTTCAAATATAAATCGAAGTGACCCCTCGGGCATTTAGAAATTGTCCAAGCCTCTTGGCGTCGTACTTAAAATTGGGAACCTTTTAGTGATTGATGGTGTCTGCAGGTATTTCATTTTCTAGTAGGCATATAAATACAGAACCACTATCCACATCGAAAGGTGTCGAAATGTTTCTATTAACAGCACAATACAGTTTGATTGATCGATAAAAATGTATTCATCGGAATACGTGGGACGGGGTATGGGGTGCCAAGTTTTATCTACCTTATTCATAACTATTTTAAAACTATATAAATGTAGACACATGATAAATGAATTCAGCAGCAGATTTAATTAATACATGGACAGAATTGAAGATGAATCTGAGACCGAATTAAGAGGTACAATGACAGAATTAAAAATGCTGTGACAGAAATATTAAACGAATTGAAAAATGTACAGACCAAATTAGACAGGAAAAAAACTACAGAGGGAGAAATACATTAATAATAATCAGTATATTTATATAAGAATAATACACTTGTTGAATTAATATTAGCACTATCACTCTTATTTGGTATTAACATTATTGATAGATGTTATTACTTCCATAAACAGTGTACGGATATGATTATTATTAGGCGAAAAAGGATCAGAACTTCTGTGTTACACAGGCTTCCAAAGGGGGTTTGAAAACAATAATTACAACAATTACAGATTTCTGTTACAGGTCAAACACACAAACAGTAGATTGCAGGTTATAATTCTTTTACCCATATGCAATTGTCTGATTGGTCTATAATTATAGTCTCAAAGTCCCAGTTCCTTTGTACAGTGTCTCTCCAAAATGGGATCTGTTCTATACCCATTTCGAATCCTTCCTCTGTAAACCATTTTATATATTTTCTATTGTACCTTTGGATAATATATCTAGCTTTGTACTGTCGCGTGAGACTGAATTCAATCATCTGAGCAACGATCGATTTGATAGCAGAATATCTGGTTCCATAGATGTGCACCATATGACGGACATCTATGCTTCGACGCCTCGATTCAGGCAATATTGCTTTGCTCCAATATCATCAATGCAGTCTTTCCCTTTTCAGCTCCTGCTCAAGGATCTTAGAACGACAGTGACATCTACCCACAGCATTGAGTGAATCGATGTGCAGATAGATGGGAGCAGTACCTCAAATTGAACCCTTGGAGACTTTGGCAACAGTAAGATGAGAAGATGATCTGTATAAATGGTATAGGCTCTCGAAAATGACTCTATGATGGTGTGGATATGGGTGGACCTAGGATCCAGCCAATTCAATAGGTACACTCACCCAAGTAGGCCTAACACTGCGCAAGATATCACCCGCCTAAATGGCGTGGCTTCGGAAAATCCCATTACGTGCCACCTACAAAGCAATAATTGCATCATTCCGCTAAAAACTCGACCGCTCTCCAAGGGTCGGACATTTGCATGCTGTGAGTCTGCTTGACGATAACCTCCGGCGAACGACGGTTTACAAAGACACATGATAGATGGGGTTACCACCTTTACAATGAAAAGTCTATTGCTTGCAGCTGTTCCATGACATATTTCCTACCTTCGTCTGAAAGCATATGCTTCACTGAAGCCACTTTTAAATACGCATAGATAATCAGCCATCACGGACTTAATAGTCGGTAGCGTGATTCGCAAGTAAAATTGGGTTTATACAATTAGACACTGAACAATGGCTACTGTCACCACTAAGATTAAATTTCTGCTCTGGGGTTACAGAATCAGTATCATCAACATCACATACATCGAATATGTCTTCTTTAACACTTAGATAATATGAAGAACTATAAATGATAGATTGCCAACAATCGTGACTTTTTATATCAATATATTATTATATGTAAAATATAACATAGAAGGAAGACTCACAGAGGTCGTGATATGTGGCTTAAGTTGATGAATAGTCACAATTAGTACTAAAGCAACAGGTTCATGGCATCAAAATATCTACGATTGGCAGCTCTACAAAATAAGAGCTTATGACATCGAACTGATAGTATCTATCAACATATATACGTACACCAGTTATGTGGAAGTTGTGCTGTGAGTGTTGTTTGGTTGTGTGTTTTCCTATTGTGTGATGTGCTGTTGTTGTGTGTGTGGTTGTGTGTAGTCTAGTTTGTTTTGTGTGTCCGAATGTTTTGTGGATGAATACGATTATATGAGTTTATGCTCAATGTTGGTCATTAATCCTTTAATAACGGACCGGAAAGGTTCTATCGGACCGGTGTTTTCGTGAAGCTGTAAATTTCCATCGTATTTCTTGTTAAATAGCAAATGCCACGGTGTAGTGTGTTAGGGACAGGAGGATCGAGAAACAGGGGGAGATTGGGAAGTGGTGACGGAAGATGAGGAATTGCAGGTCGAGGAGGAGAAGAATTATATAGGTGGAAACAACAGGAGGAATTGGAGTGTAGAAAGAAGCTATGAGTAGAGGAAACGGAGTAGGGGGAAAGAGTAGGTGGACTAACAAGAAAAGACATGATGGGAGTTTGAGGAGGTGGAGGAGAAGGAGGGAGTACAAGGACGAGGTGGTAGATGAGGAGCAGGAGGAAGTGCATGATGGAGAAGGAGGATGGAGTGGAGGATCAAGGAGGAGGAGAAAGGACCGATGGTAAAACTGTATCTAGGTTGGGAGATCAGTGTTTGATCAGTTCGAGTAAGAAATATAAGGACCAATGTGTTGATCAATATCTAGCAAAAAGATGTGTCATATTGGTACAGAATTACATAGTTCGAAACGTTCCAACTTTGTCAACGGATAAATAGTTTATTTTATTTCTTCCTCGATGGATTTTCAAACACACAAGTTCAAGGATTGGGAATGGGAGGCTGGCCGTTTCGAGGATGGAATGTGGTAGCGTTTATTTCTGCATTTTGCTCCACAAAAGGTAAATAGAGGCGCATCTTTTTCACTCAAACATCATTTTTCAATGACTCATTTAAAGGCTTAATTCCTTGTTGTGTCATGTCACAAACTATAATTTCTTAATCACAAAATACTTCACATTTCTGTAAACCGAAGTACATGCTTTAGGGTAAAGGTAAATCGAATTTCAATTGCATTGACAAAGTTTTACAATGTGATAGTTCTATGAATTACAAAAAATACAAAAAAAAACAAAAAAAACCCCTGTATTTTCTATCTAATCTGGAAATACATTCCATTTCCGGTGATTCTTTACTTAGAAATACATTGTGTGGGTTTATCTATTTAATTAAATTTCTCCGGTAGCTTAGATTTTGATATTGCTTGATTTTGCAGGCATAATTGCCTTTTATTCTTGAATAAAATATTGGCACTATTGAAAAATGGTCATTTGGTGGAAGACATTCCAATTTAAGGTCCTAAATTATCTAAGGGTCCAGAAGGGTCCTGGTATCTATCTTAAGTATTATGAACGAAGGTTAAATAAAGCAATTAAAAGGTAATAAAGAAGAATGCCCAACTTAAGGGGCAGTCTAAGTAAGCCTTTATCTGGAGCATGGGTAGTCTAAGTAGCCTAAGCCTCAATCTAGAGCATGATTGTGATATATATCTTTTTAATAATTCGAATTGCGTTGATGCATTTTGAACTTCATTTTTTGTTTAAATTTGATTTATTTTAGAGGATTTGTGAAGGCCAATTGTACATTTACTGACTCCCCGACCCAACAATTCCCATATTTGGTGTAGGCACTAGAGCTAAACATACTCAACTCAAACCTTGTGTCATTGAGTATGATTATTACCTGGTATATATACAACAACATGAAGCTCATCAATTTCCCATAGAGCCTCTCCAACTGAATGGAGATTTGAAGCATTACAGACAGCTGAAATTAGATCACAAAACACAGAGAGGTCGATTAGTCAATCCTGACAATGTTAAACAGATTTGATTATAAGGCCAGAGCTTACTATTCACGGCACCGAACGATCTTTTCTCAAAGGATCTGCATGTAATGTATTTCTTTCTCCGTAATATAGAGGATGTCAAATTTACTATCATACAAAAGCGTCGGAAAGATTAGTTCCACGTTAATCATATTCTGTTGTATAAATTCTCACTAAAATAAAAAGGTGATGACAAGGATTGATGATACTGATGGCCAGACTAATGATGGCAATGATAATAGAGAAGGACTAACCTGTGGTGTGGGAAGAATGTACCGTACAACACCAATTTGGTATCGGATAATGTGATGGGGCATTTGTCAACTGGTAAAACCCCTCGGCATTAGCATGCAGTGATCACTCCTCCTATCCATAATCTCTCAAACTAACTGACCTTAGATCTCCATACTCTCCCACCCAAAGCTTTCAACCTTTAACTATTCCAATACTATAAATAGCCTCCCACCCACTCACCCACCATATGATGTAATTATCTCCTGACCTTCCCTCATTCCCTCATGCTTCAGAGCCTTCGTGATCTTCATCTTACCACATTTATTATAATCTATATTTGATCAAAGACATGTTCACCAACAAAATAATTTCTAAAAAATAAACGTAGGGTTTATTTTATAAGTTTATATTTTTTTGCACCAACACTGCCTTCAAACTTCGATCAACTATTACCAATAATGTACCACTAAGTTATATATCCTATACTCTTTGTATGGGCAAAATAGGCTGTGCGAATTGTTTAGTGTAAATCTGGCATCAACCACCATACTTATCATTGTTCCAAGTTCAAAATGATATGAACATTCGATCATCTGATTACTAGATCTTGAGGATTATGTGTCAAGTGAGTATTTGTCAAGTGCATCTATCTTCAAATAAATCTTCAAAGACATCATGACCTTTTTAATGCCTTTCCGAGTCATTATTACTACTTGAAACCCTTTACCTGTGAAGGTGGACGTGGGCTTAAATGTTATGAATAGCGTGTAGCACCGACAGACAAAATGGTGATTAGAGCTGAATGCATCGCCGTCCTTCAAAGCCAAGGTTGATGATTAATTCCCTACACTTACAACTTCCTAAAAGAACGGATCATGCTAGTTATCCTATCCTTGCGTCTTAATGAACCTATCCGCCTCAGGAAATTAAGTTTAAATTCTACTCACGGCTTATGGCAATCCCTAACTATTACCAGAAAGTTCAATGGAAGGATGCATTAACAGGGTCTCTTTATGAGTGTCCTCCTTTCTCAAGAGGGCCAATAAGGCACTTTGAGTACCTTGCAACAGCAGCAAAATAAAAAGATCCAATTGTTTTACAAGCGATCGTTTCAGTAATGTTAACAAGAGGATCTAGGCTCTTGTCGCAGACTTGTCTCTTCCTTAATACCATCCGGAAATCATTGAGGCCTTCTGCGTGATGTGTCTGAATGGGATAAGACAGAGGAGAACAGATAGACATTTCACGGATAACAAAATCTCGTGTGATGTATGGTTAGATAGGTGAAGGTTAACGCATTGCATACAAGTACACCAGTTTCCTCTGTGTCAAAACATGACCTTTTGAATAGTGAGCCCATGCAGCTGTGCAGGTGGTAAAACTGTTTTCACTGTTTCGAGGATGCTTCCTATACTTAATAGCTTGGTAATCTCCTAAAGCGAACAACAGATTAAACGATGGAACACGTTCTGATATATTATATATGTTATATGGATATTATAACTATGTTTTGACTGCTTTGAGGGGTGAGGGCGTCAGAAAACGAACAATCGGCAGCTTTACACATTTAGAAAATTCTGAAAAATCTGGCTGAAAATGATAAATAGTAAAATGATAAAAGTTTATTTTGTGTTGTGTTGGCTCAAAAGGTATGATCGTTCATGTTGAACGGTATTTTAAACCTTTTTTTCTTTTCTTAGATCTCGATTATTGGAGGAGATTGGTGAAGGCGATCTATCAATTTTCTGACAAATTCACCCTTATATACTTTTTTCCTATTACAAATGTTTATGGTTGGCTTGCTTTGAATTTAAGATAGTAGAGATAGACTTTTATATTTCTGTAAGGATGAGTACCAAATTACGTTTGAACACCATATGCTTTTTGAAATGACAGATGCACAGACCCACGGAACTTATCATTTTCATTAAATCTATATCTAATCAAATAATCTATGCACTATTAAGTACTATTCTGAATTGTATGTTAAAACATCGAGATTAATTATACCGCATACGACCAGATGTGTATGATATAATACCATATTAGTATAATTCAGATAGTCTAATATGATATGTTGTTAAATATAATATTTTACCTTCATAACACAGACTCATCCACCTTAACTCAGCAACTATAAGGCCTTGAACAGAAGCCTTCAACCAAATTACCTCCTTTTTACTAAGAATCCCTTTTGATTGTGTTCGCAGAGTTATTTCTGGAAGCTAATTTTCACATAGACGGACGTACCTATGCCAGGTTAGACATCGCAAAGGCATATATATGATCAATTCTCACGAAATGTGCCCACAGCCTATTTTTAACATTGTTTGCCCTGTAAGTCGGTGGCTTTAACACTTACAGGCAAGTAAATTCGTCCACTGTATTGGTGTTGCGTTGAGGATTCCAATCGTATATACATTTGTATATGTAGGATCAATATTTCTAGCATTTAAGCCCACAAAACAGTACTTTTTCAATATTTCTGTGATTACGTCGCAGGTATTTAAGGCACTCTTACATAGGGAAAAAAAATCACAAACAAACATTTTTATATCACATACCAAAACGGGGGTAAAACTCTGTTCAATAAGGCATTGGGGAGTGCTATGTGTCATTTTAAAGACAAACTATGGCAATTCATAGAAATTCAATTGAAAGTGGCTAATTTATGGAGTGATTACGTCGCAGAAGTTATTTGTTGTGCTTTTTTACATAAAACAACAAAACCAATCCAATATAAGATTAAAATGATCCATTCAGTAAAAGCCTTAATTCATAATAGATTCCCGATTCTACTCCTATTTTTCTATGAATAGCTGAGAGTTTACTGTGTGGGAAAGGTAATGTGTGATTACGTCGCAGGATGTGTTACAATTATGTTGAACTGTATACATGTATAATTAATGAGCAATTCCACCAATTGGTCGTCATTTGGCTGAAAATTCGTAATTCTTTTACAATTGCATCTATTGATTTATTATTTTTCGTACATGAACTAGACATATTACTGATAATATAGACGAAAGTTGGAATGTTAATGATGAATATTGTAGTCAGGGTAGCTTGGTAGAGTCTGTGAAAAGAATGCTGATGATAAGGACACCGATGAATGGTACATATTTCTGCATACATTAAGATTTAAATTAGAAATAAATAAAAAGTATATGCCCATAGTGTTTTGAATCACTGTGTACGTCACAGGTATCGACATAAGGGTCATAACACTTTTTAATTTGTGAAAATATTCCCATTAGAAGAGCCAAAATAAGGATTCAGTAATGGTAAGGATAATGGCACCGGCAAGGGTGACAGGTCATTGACCCTATGCCCATATACACACATATATAATCCATTATATTTAGAATTTATACAAAATGTGTTGCATTCCTTCCCTCTTGTTTTCTTGTCTAGTTGACTTGAATACTTATATCAGTTTATGAAAGTAAATATACATTATGTTTCAGTATTTAGAGGCAAAATTATTAGGGAAAAGGTCCAACCAATACATGTATGTCACATAATATATGTCACATGATTATGCTCTAAATCCCGAAAAAAACTAAAATATTCAACTATATTCATTATTATATGGGAGAATACGTTGAAAACTATCTAAAACATATCCACATGGTGTTTAAATCAATTTTTATTCTAGCTTTACATAGGCACGATATGGTGACATACATAGACTTCCCCAGACATTTTTGCATTGCAAATCAACCAATGGATTATTAGAAATATATTTTTTTCAAATTACTCAGTAGCCAGGGTCATGATATGAAATTTGAATAACATATAACACTGATTTGACATCATTTTTTTTTCTTCACGCACTTTTTCTCATAATTAGTGAGATTTTCTCTAATCTTAGGCAATAAAACAGTGCTTTTTCCTTCTAGAATTGAAAATATTGATGCCAGATATGTAAAAGTGGGGTATTTCTTATGTATTTTCCGTTGGGGAAACTGACAGAATTGATTAAAACACTTCCAGACCAAGATTTCTCGTTAAAAATGCAAAAATCTATTTTATAGTCATATGTCGACCAATTGGTGGAATTACTACATATGGGTCAGATCGTCCAAATATATACAATTGGCAGCTCAGACTGAGAAAGGATAACTACCTTGGATATCAGAATACATTTAGTATGGTGCTGTTTTAAGGTATCGGTTCTGTTATGTTAAATTGTATTTGAGGCTCATTTCTGTCTTAAATGTGGGTTATTTGAGAGGATTGGTGAAGACAAATTGTACATTTTCTGACGATCTGACCCATATATATTATGTGAGAGAGAAGGGTGTGAGGGAGGAGGGTATAAGGGCGGGAGGTATGAGGGAGGTGGGTGTGAGAGAGAAGAGTGTGAGGGAGGAGGGTATGAGGGAGAAGGGTGTAAGGTATGAGGGTATAAGGGCGCGGGTATGAATGAGAAGGGTATGAGGGAGGAAGGTATGAGGGAGAAGGGTGTGAGGATCAGTGTGCAACATAACTCAGAGACCGACGCCCAGGTCTCCATTGAATTTGTGTCGGTCTCTGATATTGATATTAGGCTGAGTCCGACTGTCTCCAATGAAATGAACAAGTGATAAAATTATCTTGTCTAACTTTTCTTATTCTGGGTTATTTTTTAATTACCATATTAATACCCCCATTTTTTTGGTCTCTGTAAAATCCTGTCGGTCTCCACTGTTACAATTTGACAGAGACCGACGGTCTCTGGTCTCCCAATTCACTATGTTACACACTGTGAGGTATGAGGGGAGAAGGGCGAGGGTATGAGAGAGGAGGGTATAAGCATGGAGGGTATGAGGGAAGTGGGTGTGAGGGAGAAGGGTATGAGGGAGAACGGTATGAGGGAGGTGGGTGTGAGGGAGAAGGGTGTGAGGTATGAGGGTATAAGGGCGAAGGTATGAGGGAGGAGGGTATGAGGGAGAAGGGTATAAGGCAAGGGTATGAGGGAGAAAGTGTGGGAGCTAAGGGTGTGAGAAAGAAGGGTGTGAGGTATGAGGGTATAAGGGCGAAGGTATAAGGGAGGAGGGTATAAAGGCAGAGGGTATGAGGGAGAAGGGTATAAGGCAAGGGTATGACAGAGAAGGGTGTGAGTGAGGAGGGTATAATATAAAGGGGGAGGTTGTGAGGGAGGAGGGTATGAGGGTGGAGGGTATGAGAGGGAAGGATGTGAGGGAGATGGTGTGAGGGGGAGGGTATAAGGGCAAGGGTGTGAGGGAGGAGATACTATAAGGGCGAGGGTGTGAGGGATAAGAGTATAAGGGCAGAGGTTATGAGGGATAAGGTGTGGGAGAGATGGGTGTGAGGAAGGATGGTGTGAGGGAGAAGGGTATAAGGGAGAAAAACGATCTCAAATAAGTCTTATATGGATGAAATGTTATTGATCATCCTAAATGAGCATTTCTCATGGGATTGCTCATAAGTATCAGCATATGATAACAAAATGATAAGAAATGAACAATTGTAAATAATGAATTTATCTGATTAGGTCTCTATTTGTGATGTGTTTCAGCAAAATGAGTCACAAGTCGCATAATTGATATGTGTCAAAGTGTTTTATTCACAAGATGTCTTTGGGGAATGCTTTCATTTTGAGGATGTTTGTAGCATAAATGCTTTTACCAATTTTTTTGAAAAAATAAAGATATCAAACTTAAACTATAGAAATACTTATTAGATATCCTAATGTTTACCATCATTGCTATCGGCTGGATCATCCATTCAGGATTTTAGGATGATATCTTAAAACCAATGTTGTGACTTGTGACTCATTCTCCAGGAGCACATCAGATTCGTGTAAAAGTGAAGCAGTCCTGATTTAAATAAAACTGTGACTGTTCAATGTCAATCGAAAGTAGCATAGACTATTTCTATGAACATAAAATATGAAATCATTTATCTGGATATTTATTTTATATTTTTTTTTAAATATTTGTTCATTATAAGTAAAAGAACATTGTGATTACAGGTGAGAGTATAGGTTCATATACATTAAATATGTTACATACATACATACATACATACATACATACATGCATGTACATACATTCTAAATACTTCCCACCATACTTTAATGAAAATGATTTTTGCGACGTAATCACACATGTGTAGCAATCAGCGTGATTACGTCGCATATTTCTGGTGTCTCATTATCAAGAAATGCTACAACTTGAGCAATAAAAAAGGTTTGGCACACATGAAGGATATATCATAGGTCATGTTTATTAAAAATAATAGTTATTGGTAAAATATTTATTAGATGGTGATGAATGTAGAAATAGCATGTATGTGAAACCTGTCCAGAACTGTATAGGCCGTTTTTTGTTGTTCCAGTAAAAGCAACTTAAAAAATAACTGAGTACTAATTCAATGGATAATAGTATTCGCAGGGGTCTTAATGTAAAGGACAAAAACGAAAACTGATTGAATTATGGATTTAATCATGTAAAATATGTATATCTTGCAGAAAATCGTGTCTGCGACGTAATCACGCCCCTTAAAAGAACCCTTAACTTAAATGTCTGTAACTCAAAAACTAATTGTCCAATTAAGTAGCAAACTGAGATTATTAACTGCCAGTAGGTCCACCCTGTCTGACAAAAGTATGAAGCCATTTGGAAAAAAATAATTTTAGACCCCTTTTCAGGCCCACTGGGCACATTTCGTGAGAATTGACCATATATATATACCACTAAGTCGGCTTGAACTCGCTATACTCCTTTGAACTTGTTCAGAAAAGCTCGCTGAACGTGTCTTGGATTCATCTCATGCTAATGATATACGCTACGTTAAGGTGCTCATCGAGTCATTATGAGATCTCAGGGCGGATACAACACATTAAAAGGAGGGGAAAAGAATTGAAACTACAAGGAAGTGTTCATAAACGTGGAAGAGTCGGCAGACGTGAGCAAAATAACACCAATAAAATGAACATAATTGGAAATGAGGATGATACATTTACAAAATGCAATAATCCGTCGAATATAACTGCAATATATGGTTATCCCCGAGATTCTCCTTAGTGTATTGGACATTACATTACATGCAGTAAACAATTTATGTCTCATGTTAAAGTAATACAATAAAAATACCTGATTTATATGACACTTTCTCATGACTTCTCACCGCCAGGCTATCATTTAACATTCACAATATTCTTTATTATTGGTTATAGAGTTTTGCATGATATTTGTAATGTTTCAATGAAGCAGCCATTTTAGAATTTTAGAACAAAGGCTTGTAGTTTAAACATGCCCAGCCATGTTTCTCTTTGTTTCAGAGTTAGTTTGTATGTGCACACGGCCTGTAACATATGTCTGGACATTTCTTCGTTTCCTTTGTTTGGTATACTGAAATAAAGCTAAGACAAAGGCTTTAGCCCGGGTGCAAAAGGGGTTGCCCACCCACAAGTTAGTTAATAATTAATGAGAGGGGGTCTGGTACATATAGGGCTAAGAGAAGAGAAAGGAGGGGGGACAGAAACAGAACAGGAGGTATGACTGGAACAGCAGGTACCCAGACCCATCTCTACAGCCAGCCACACTTTGCTGTTATATATAATATTCAACAGACTCTACTCATTTGGGTAACCTAGGATTTTGCATTTGGGCTATACAGGCTCTATAACTGTCATCAACTGGATTTATTTGTGAGACTTTTCTTATATTGTTCCTTGATCGATCTCCATTATTATTTGATATTGATATTTACCTTTGTCATTATAACTAGTTAAATCATTAATCCGAATAGATCACATATTAGTCTGTTTGTGCAAGAGCTATCCCCGTACTCTCACAGGTTGAACTGATTTTAATATAGACAATTTAAAGACATTATTATTACACTATCGACTGTCTTTAACGGTAAGAGAAGTTGAGAGGATGATCGGACGTGCGGGGAGTGACGTCACGCGACGTAGGCTCACTGTAAGCTCCGCTTCCCGCCACAATGACCCGATGTTGATCATAGGAACAACATCGAACATATCAACAGCATTATTAATAAAGTTTTTTGCACCTATAGCTATGACAACAGATTAGGACATATATCACCTTAGGACTGGCCAAGGCTTTCTATATCACATGTCTTTATTTTCTCTGCAAGACCATCTTCTTCGGCAATAAGACACTAGATTTATCACGTAATTGATGTATCTGCGTATAAGGACGAATCACCGAAGTACTTACGGTATTGGGCCTTTTCTGTAGTTTGTGTCTCAGATACCGCATCGCAAGGCAAATAGGAAACTCTTATTACCTGTAGTTACTGTCACCATTGGACGTAGGGTTTCCATCAACTGATGTTTGATCAGGGCCTCTTAAGGATATTACGCAATATTAGAAGAAGGTCTTCTTCCTACGACCAAAGCCTTGATCACCCTTACTCGGAGTTCTATTCTTACTCCAGTTCTATTATCACCATTATCACTATTATCACCATGTCTCTTATTTCATAATCTCTTATTTCATAATAATCATTATGTGCATAAAGCAGCGCTGGCTGCAGACACAATTTGATACATGTACATGTAATCACATGTGTATCATCATTAGAACATTAGACGTTTCCAAACCAAACTAATTGTAAAACACGTTAATAATATACTCATGCTGAATAAAATGTGCAATAACAATGATTTAAAACAAAAACGTTCGGTTTTGACCATGGAAAGAATGGGTATACCATAAGCCCACATCGGTCCTTTTACTTTCAAAAGGAATCCCTCTCTTCCAAGTTAAAACTTTTAATTTGCTCGTTGCTCGTTAAGTAATTTCTATTGTTTTATAATTATCATATGTTATATCGTTAATTTACGACAGGATTACCCCTCCTTCCGAGGACGATACACGTTCAGCACACGATCTGGCATCTTCCCGTTGGTTTAGTACCTGTTTGGCTTTTCTCCCGATGTATTTGCTAGGTTATGTCCCATCAGATTTCACTCTCAGGCATAAACGAACTTGATTTTATTATCAATAATATCACGTAAATAACATAGTATGTCAGGGCCAGAGAAAAACACAGTTCCATCTAGTGGAGAAAACACTTACTATAAACATCTCGCAAACTGGTGCAGATGTTGCGCGGTCAAGGTATGTGTCCATTTCGGTATAAGTAGTATAAGGAAAGACCTGTTTATCCCCGACACTATACATGTTGTATAAGATTTCCCAACCAAGATGAGCACCACCAGCACTTCTACCACGTACAGCGGGGAACATTAAAAATATATATATTGGACAAGGGACATACACATTCGATTGTATTTTCCTTTTAGTCATCAGGGTTATTGCCAATGTTGTCATAAAATTCATGGTAAATCGTGAGAAATCAATATTTTATTATTGCATTATCGATTCTTTCTAACTTTTATTTCTCAACCCGGACTCTAAAAGTGCCAAAGAGTTGCGGGTCCTAATTGAGCAGACATGGATCTATAGACTAAGATCATAACCTCCCCGGCCATGGGATGGATCTCAAGGGCTCCGAGTTCAGCTGAGGATGATCCACACACAACACCACGTTAAAAGAATATTTGAGGAATACCAATACAGCAATCATCAGACAATACAATAAGGCATGTATACCGACGCTGCCTGCATACACTTGATATATTGCTATTACTTAAAGCAAACTGAGTATAACACTTACCAATTACTGGGTATGATATTTAACATTTTGTTACTTTTAATTAAGTTTTTGTTTGACAGAGTTTGGTTTTTGGATATTTAATAATTTGAACAAATAATGTAATTTGTAATAAGTCTCTGTAAATTTGTTCAGCTCACAATTTATTAAGTTACAAGATTGTTACCAAATCAAATTTCCAAATTATTACAATAGATAAAATGTCGCATTTCATCGAACATGAAGGAATGCCTGCCTCTCTTTGATAGACATATACCTTATCAAATCTGATATTACGTTTGTCGCAAGTCACACGTTCTTCGGGCTTAAAAAATAAAAAGAAGAACCATAAAAGATAGAACAAAGTGAAATAGGAGATGCAAAAGCCGCCATAAGGAAGGCATAAAGATTCTCTTTCAAACAACAGCAGTCTCCCAAGCTTAAAAGACTTAACACAAAGTCGTCATGCATTTTCAGTGTTACTTTCCTTTTCTTTGCAGAAAAGTAATTTTCAAAGCCTCCGCTTGCAAGCAATGAATTGCATAGTTACAAAGGGAAATTAGTCTAAAGATTTAATGAGAAAGTTTCTCGGACACAACGTACGTCGCCTCGCATTAAGTCACTAAATACTTGTAACAACTGCATTTAAATTGTACCCGAGTACAAGGTTAATTGTGGCATACCCAAGCATACCCAAGCCCTATCCTTTATCCCAGGTATGTCTAATTCAGCACCATTGGCAAGTGCCCAAGGCTGAATTGAATTGAAATTAATGACCTTGAATCAATATAGACTTAATTTGAGATTAATCAAGAGGATTTGATTAATATGAATGTTGGTTTCTCTGGCAAATGCCATGCATCACTTAACATCAGGGTTGGGAATGGTAGCCAAATAGCAAGCAATCTTAGATTAAAACTATTTTCTTCCCTATATTAATCTATTTTAATGTGGGCGAGTTTCCGGGTCGTATTTCTTTGCTTTCTGCGCGTGATGTGATGGGTTTAGTTGATTAACCTCACAGTGCATGACTAATTATTCGATCCAAAGGCTCCCTTAATCTGGAATGACAAGTGGATCTCATCGAAATGCTGGTGCCTTGAGTTTCCAAAACTCTAAGGATGTTTAATACTGAAAAGAACGTCACTGATAAACTAACCTGAATTCATGAAACCAATGAGAAGCCCATAGTAAATTGGCGGCATTCGAAAAACGGTACCGGCTATGGTGAAATCTGCCAATGCATATTATAATTATTATATATAATGAGATAAGTATTTGACGCAGGCAGTCGCCCAACGATAGGATGCATGCAATCTACATGCCGGTAACAGTCCGTACAATTTTGATGTCAAAAGCTTAGACAGGGAAGAACAGAATCGGTGTCTTTTGTAAAATGGAAATATTAGAAAGAAACGGGCAATGCAATAAGCTTTGCCGAAACTTGAACTTGAATACATATGCCGTATTCGTTGTCAAAATCTGTATTAATTACCTGTTTAACAGTTCCAGTAAAAGCGTCTTGGACGGGTGGAAAGAGGAAAGAAAAATGTTACTGCCAACTTTCCAGCAACACTAAAAATCTCTTTATGTTAAAGCTGCATTGTCAGATAACCTCGGTAAAAAACAAAACATTTTCCACATTTTCATCCATTCTTTTCCGACCCATCTAAAATTCATTTGACCGAAATATTGGAGGATACTGTCCGGTTGCTTTTGCTACAGGGATACAAAACGACCTTATTTGTATTTGGAGGACCCGCCCCACTTATTATCACTCACCGTCGGCTGCTTTTCGTCTTTCGATTCTACTTCAAACTATTGTATAAAAATAAAACAGCAGCAGAATATTGATGAATTTCATACAAGTCATGATATATGTAAATTTGACTATACACATTTCAAATAACAAAAAGGTTGATCCATGATGGTGCCTCCATACTCATGTGCACAGAAGAGGATATCTTGATTGACCAATCAAGATGCTGACAAACTGCCATGAGTGACTATGGATTTGTGATACGAAGACCTTAATCTTTCAGGCTGTTTGCACTCAAATATCTATGAAACCACTGATCCAATATAATCGAACTTTCCTGGTAGAAATATTAGTATTAGTAGTGGCAGTATTATACGTACAATGTCATGTATACGGTACTACAATTTATGTTAATGCCAAAACAAAATTCACACGCGGAAAAAGTAGCAAGAGGAGTCACTTTAAGCTCTAGGTCAAACATTAAACTGCGCTATGAATTGGTATCCCGAAGCGCAGCCGAAGGCACTTCTTCAGACTGATGTAAACAACCATTGCCGTTTTCCTCTTTCATCTCTCCCCGTGGAACTTCGCTAACATGGCATTACTTTGATGGGAAACGCTGCACAAAAATTCAAGTGCATTTCAAGGCATCGTACTATTAGATCATTCAACTGGCATCTATTTTACAATAATTTCCCTAGAGTTCTGTTAATATGTTTGAAGCACCAACTGTATATCTGTTCTCAACACTTACTCGAATTAGATAAATAGGTGACTGCCAAGCAATGATGTGTGAAGACCAATCTGTTATCAAGTACGATTTGCAGAACAGCATTGAATTTAAGAATATAGAAAGGAACGTCGAAGCTTATATAGGCTCTAGTCAACACAGCGCTTAAATTTATACTTCTCCGAAGATTGTCACTACTTTGTGATATAATCCATCACTGAGATCTGCAGCCGTGCTGCTTTACCAAGTGAGCTACAGAGCCTGAGGAAGCTTTAACATGGAGACCTTGTTCTGCCAGTGAAGCAACCTTCAGTATATGTGCTAATTTATTTGATGATCCTATTTGTCAACAATCCCATCTGCTAGCTATTGTCCCCGTCGGTCTCTTGTTCAGGCATCAAGGCCCCAGCTCCCTGAGGGATGTTAAGAGGGAAAATAGATTTGGTTCCCTCATTTCTTTAATTTGTTCATACACTAAGTTGATTTGTGACCCCCCCCCCCCCTACCCCCCGAACTCGGAGTAAATTTGCTCAACAATCCAGTGCTAAATATTCAAGGGCACGATTCGACTGAGATATCCACCTCAGGAGCTGTTTATATCAAAGGCAAGTGTCTGGTTTTGAATGTAATTAATGCTCGACTCATTATAAAACAATTCCTATGCACCATCGGAGGCAGTTCCTAAAGGGGAGCTATGGGAGACTCAGTTAGGTAATGAAGTGTCCCTGGAAATGGACTTGAATCTACGTAGAGGCCCGAACCACAACATAAAACATATAAACCTTATTTCTTCTGTATGCCCTCCTCCTCTGTTGGCCTGTAATTCCCCTTGAAGATTAGTAAGACAGAGCATACAGAGAAAGCATGATGTATCCTATTCCTTGGACGTGCAGAAGCTCGCAACTGGGTTTCCCAAGCAGCTATCCCTACATTACGACAATTCAAAAAGCCCCATCAGGGGCCTTAAAGCTCCATCACTAGGTTAATATGACAGACTTCTGACAAGAAACGAGAGAACGCTAGGGGCCGAGGATAAAAATAACCTTCACAGCTTTCTAATGATCTTACCAACCGGATAAATCCGGATGTGTGCTGTTTTCGTACTGTGTCTTAATAAATATAGCAATATTTCACGGTGGTGACGCTGAGTTCACCACAATACTTTCAACCTTATAGTAAAATAGGGGTGAATTATTATGGAATGTATATGATATACTTGAATTTTGGGGTTCATCCAACCATGATCTTTCAAAAGACAAGGTTTAAGAAACATTCCATGATTCCTTCTCTTTTTCATTGAACGTTGACCTTTAAGAATTGATATCAACTATCAAGAACACGAAACATTTGACAAAACAAAGATTGTTGCCTGCCAAGGCATACTTATCCACCAGAAAGGATCCGTAGAATTACTCCACCCGCATGCATGAATCAATATCTTTATTACACGCTGAATGCCTGGAAAATATGGAGCCTTAAAGAAAGACTAGACCGGGTGATAAAGCATGGTGTCGTACCCCCAGTGTTGCACACACGAAAATTGATTTTAGCCATACCTTCCATGTTTATTGCTCTTGCGATAAAGCACAACGATGGGCTTATCAGACCATGGTTGTCCGATAGACACCAGCGCTTTGGATGCTTGTTACATCGATGGTGGGCAATAAAGCCTAAAGTATATATAAAGCGAGACCCATCGCAGAAATGAGACTAATTTCCTTGCCTTACAAATATCTTACTTTGGTCACAGTAGGCTATCCAAAACCCTTTCACCTTTTGGATGAATTAAGTGGCATTTATTCTTTCCATCCCAGCTTGGATGTTTAGTTAACAATACAATCCAGCTACAATCTTGCATACCATGTCTTCATATATTATTGTTTATGGGCGTGTTGTGAGAACTCCAATAAAGATAGAAGATTATAAGGCACAATGATAACAACACCAGTGCAAGAACTACATCTAGATAAGCCAATACTTCAAGTGGGGATGTAACCTATATATGTAGCATATATGAATACCACAAGATACGTACATATTGCAACATCCCTGCACTGAGCCTCGCTTTATTCTTATTTCGAGACCTACAGTGTCCGGAGGAAACTTTATCACATCCTTAATCATGAATATTGTTCCCCTATTGATGCATTGGTATATATATAAGCCAGCAATTCAATAAGATTTTTTTTTATATTCAAGGCTAGGTTGATTACACAGATTGGTTATCGATAAACTCTCAATGTCTTCATAAGCGGTAACAGCTGGAAGAAATGGAATATAAACCCATAGACCTGTCGACCCATTTGTCGAACCTCGCATAGCTGTTCGACAAATAAAATATTTTTTAATTCAATTTCAATAGGGCTAGTTTGGTGTTGAATGCTGGAATAGGGAAGAGGTTGTATACACAGATTGGTGGAGGAATTCATAATACTAGACATTGATAGCATGCCACCAGATGTATGATATTTACTTACTAAAACATTATCCATTTGCGATTTTCCCGCTGGCTAACCCAATACTGACTGAACCGTTTCGAATCTCATTTCAAGCAATCATGAAATGATTGACAATTTAGTTAGTTTAGAGCCTTTCATTTATACATCACCGTTCCATTTGAATGGGGTTTTCCTGATGAAAAGGAACTCCTCATAGCTTTCCGTTCACGCCAATCTGTTCCAGTCTTCAGAGGCGGGGTTGGAAATTTAATCTCGGTTTCTATAAAAAGATAGAAGGTATAACTTGCATGAATTTTTCTCTCTTTTTTTGATAAATATATATATATATATATATATATATTCGTTTTTATTTCCATAATAACATGACAGAAATATGGCTAGCACCGTCTGGAAACCAGATCTTCCGGGTGTGCCCTTATAATTATGATACAGTAAAAGTCATAGGAAGAATATGACATAACAAGTCGCTGGAAAAACAAAGGTTATACCGTTCAGTTTGAAATTATAGTAGCTGAGTTTAACATGATAAATCATGGCTTTTGGCTTTGTATGCCTTGTGATGAGAGAATACATAGTTATACATTATGTGCCCTGTGACAGACTACATTGTACAATAAGCAAGTGTATATAAAACAAGAATAGGATAAGGAAAATCTTTGCAATTCTGACGCTTGTGGCTGTTTTTAACCAATTAAATCATTTAAGCCCGTCCCAGACCCCTTGAAGAAATTTAAATTTTATCGGGGCTGATTTCGGGCATACGTAATAGAGCTGAAGTGAAAAACAATTTACATAATTTCATTTGAAGACCAATAGTACAAGTTTTGAGTTTAAAATTTTACTAACTTTTTAACATTTAATCTTGTCGAAAGCAATAAACAGGATCAATATCGACATGAGTCGTAGTACATGCGCCTACGGTGGGCTTGGTTTACACATCAATCTTTTTATATTTTTTTTTCTCCTTAACATCACAAATAAATTGGATCACGAAATAATATTTGGCAATGGTGACCATTTGATTCGGGGGCTACTTGATAGGAAACGCGTTGAAATTTACTTCGAAATCCAGATTATATGACAAGTCATCCCATACTTTTAATTCAATATAATTTACATGTGCAGTCGATGTAACCAAACGAAATCCATCCGTGCAATTTAATATTCTGAAATAGCCTTGGATGTAACTTTACACCAAATATGATTCCACTATAATCATTCACTACGATATCAGATGGCATAGGAGTGATTAAGTAATTAAAGCGATGGCAATGATTTGCCTGTTGTTTTTGTGGAATCCTTCTCGGAGATTGATATGCCACATGTGGACAACATGTTTCCCGTGATTAGTATTACGTCTCACAAGCGCAACAGTGTAATGTAATGCATGCTCTACTGGGATAAGGCATTTATTTATTTTTATTAGAAACGTTTATTAATCGATACACAAAATAATATGACAATATACAATCTATTCTTGTAGAGTACAGTGACATGTGTATAATTGGTAGGAAATGAGCCTCAGTTTTAACCATTTGAACGGTTAAATCTGGTTGAGTGGCTATTACCTTTTGGTTTGATAAACTGTGACTTCTTTATGCATGTAACAACACAAATAGAAAGAGACTAGTTAAGAGAAGGAACTAGGAGAGATTAATGAGCCATTTGTCACTGTCTTGCTTACTTTTGGCTAATGTTCCTTGAATCTGTTGTTGTTATTTACGTTTAGTGTAATACCTGTTTATTTATACCTAGGGTATCCTACAATATGATAACACCCAAACTTGTGAAATAACATTCTTAATTATATATACGCATTGCTCTGAAAACAACGTATCTAGAGTGCGTTACGCATAGTGCGTTATGTGGGGTTGTCATGGCAACCAATCTCTTATTTTACTAGGATTACTGCTGAAATTCAGATTTATAACTAAATCCTTTTCTATATTATGTATATTATATATATTTACTTTTATTCAGAATACAATTTACGTTTGCAATACTAAATATGGTACACAATTGTTACATAAAATTCAGGAAGTGGGTTAGGACATCTGCATAAATGCAGTCCTTCCAACGACCTCCCGTATTCATGGTTGAAAGCATGTAGGTGAGATTTTCAGAAGATGTACAATTGGCAGCTGTACACATTCTGCTAGATTAGGCTGGAAAATGAAGAATACCGGGTATATCCGAGTATATTTGGTATAGCATTGATTTTAAGTATAAGTTCTGATATGTTAAACAGCATTTTGAAGCGCATTTCTGTCTTAAATGTGGGCTATTTGAGAGGATTGGTGAAGACGAATTGTACATTTTCTGGAAATCTGACCCATATATAATTATAATAAATCTGTTAACTAACTCGTCGGTTTCAGTCACTTAGAATATTGCACGAGTTGCGTAGCAACTCGTGCAATATTCACGCTCCTTCAACAAACTCATTAGTTAACCTGTATATATATATATTCATCGATATATATAGAGTAGCAATCATTATTCAAATTACTTTCATTATCTTGAAGAAAAGCAAAGATATGTCTTTAATAGGATACAGGCATGACCCTTATGCCGGCCTTAATAAGATCTTCTGTGGGTCTACCCGGATGGGACTCTCTTTTAATGAAGCTCTTAATGTCTCTAATGATCAATGATCAAGAGAGAGTAGTTCCATTATTTGCGTCTCTTCACATATACATATTGAATCAAGGCTAATATGATTATCGAATGGGCGCACCTTTTAATCAAGGCCCACTTCACGGATGAAACGTAAGAGTCGCATCTATTCAATGCATTAAAATGTAGCGAATATTGGTTCAAAGAATCACTGGTCTTCAGTCCAACACCATTTGGCAAAGTATGAATATTGCAACGTGCCTCAAAAGCACTGTCCATATATTTCTATTACTGACTTGTTTATGCTTTGTTTGCTCTGTATTTTAATGAAAAAGATAACTAAAGTAAAGAAAACGCAGAATAAAACGCTATTATTAGTAACCAAGGGGTTTAGTGACCTTTTAACATCGACATCGAACCTTATTATTATAATTCAAGTAGGAAACATCCATGATGAAATAGGTGCTACTAACATAGATTATGGTTAATATGAATTTCTTAATTTCTTTACTTTAACTTATGAGGGATCATTATATAAAATTGGAAAAGAGTGCTTTTACCCGATTCATTCTGGCAACGCATGAAAAACAATCACATTAGCTGGTTATGCGTATTTTCTAATTATTTTGTTAAATGTCTGGCCAATGAAAATATTTAAAAATAAAATTCTGGGTGTCCTAATTCTCAATTAAATAATGAAAATAACCAACTTCTTGTCGTTACAGGATAACCCAACAGTACTGAACACAACAATATTATCACTTAAATTAATTTAATATTTGAAGTAGTGTATACATAAAGACATTCATGAAGAATAAGCCAAAAGTGAAATAAAGAGACGTAATAGACTTACAAATGTAAATGTAATTCATCCCCAAAGAAAAAGGGAGAAGGAAGATTATGAATCGGAAGAGGGGAGCTTTAATGAATTTCATTTCGTAGTGTGTGGAAAATCATGATACGTCATAATTCCATTTTGAGGTAAGTAGAGTCAGAGTTTTGTTATTATCAGAGTCTGTTGAATATTTTGATTCACACTGACGTACAGAAATGTTCCCTTTATTAAAGATGGTATGATGTTATAGGTAGGTGGGCGGGGAGGGCTCAACTTGTTGTACAACGGGGACTCGTGGGCACTCAAAGAAGGGGACGTAATGTATCCGGGTATGACATAGTCTGACGTTAGCTTCAGTCTCTATCACCAAATTCAAAAGCAACAGAATACCCTTCAGCCTTCAATATGTGTTTGGAGATGAAATCGAAGACAATGTTATATGTTTTATTTTATTTTTGTCCTAAAAAACTCATCGTAAATACCATAGTAAAACCACTCACTACGCACACTTGTATGTAGACAGTATTGAAAATGAAGGAATGGCACAATATTGTATCATTCACCATTCACATCAAATTCATTTATATCGCACAACCATTGTATATCCATCCTGCTCTGCTGATATATTTTACATAAAGGTTGTTTAGAGTACGTTTACAAGATTGAAGACATAAGTGATGGCAAGATGTCAATGTATAGCTCCATGGAAAAAAGGTAGTGAAAACAAAGATAAATGTACAGTGATTTGATCCCTTTTTAATGGTCTCGCTAAACTTAAAAGTATAGACTTCTTTTCCAAGTAACTTGGCTGGTTTGAAAAAAAGTTGTCCAGACCTTTCTTCTCAATAAATACCACCGGCGGGGGGAATCGAAAATCCACTGGGCATTTCTGACCTTGGCAGAATGTTAGACATCGACATTGACAGAGCGCTCTAGTAGATAAGAAAGGTCTAATGATAAGGGAAGTTAGAGGAAATTTAAATCGATTCTTTCCTGTAAGTTAAAATACCATCAAGAAAACCTCGTTGCTGTCGAACGAGTAAAGCTGTCGTCCGTCCAACCAGGACACGAAGCCTAATTGATTTCCTCTATAGAACCGTCGTCAAGTCTATAGACTTGATTGCACACAATCACGCTGAATACCTAAGGGTATTGTCCCAGAGTCTCTGTCAAGGTGAACTTCAGAAGTAAAAGATATTTGAAATATAGTTCAATTTAATAAGAAATGAACAATCATACAAAATAAAGAAATGTATATGAATACATTTAGTAAATGGTCAGATCATTAATTCAAGTTAGTAAACTTTGGAAAAAATGATTCAAGTTAGAATGTTACTAAGATATTAGATGTTATTCTTTCTTTTATTCTCATCCTACTCTTATTAGCCTCATTTCGGTGTGGAATTGTTACAGCAAACTTATTCCATAGGAACAATAACGCCTGGGTATTTCTTTGGCTGATTTTATGAAGTTGAGTGAAGTTATCTCTTCAGATTTGCGGCTGACATTGAAGCGCCATAATGTAGATGTATATATATATGTATATAATGTATTCCCTTGTCCGCCATACACACTACATATAGCTGTGGGAATGGTTATAATGTTATTTACAGGGGGATACAATACTTCATTGTCTAAATCCCAATGGCAGGCTTGTGTTCTCTTTGCCTGCAATTTGCCCCGAACAGTTTACAATTGTATTAAGAAAACGAGAGCTGTTGAAACTGCTCAGGCATAGCAAAGCTTGATCAGCTCGTTTACTTCACTTGCTTTTTGTTTGTTTTTATAACAGACTTTATTCAATAATTATATCAATAAATCCACCATATCTCAGAGTGATTAACACTATTATTACATTCACAACATCGATGGAAACTAAGGCGAAATGCTATTAAAATCGAGGTCTCTTGTTGATTTATTATGTAATAAATATCCAATAGCACTCTGTCCGGTTTATAATCGATCTCAACGTCGGGTCAAATTGCACGACACCCAGATCGATTACAAACCTCCATCGTACCATTGGGTATAATACTGGTACAAAGGCCCTTCATTTCTGCTTCAAGAAATCTCCGGAAAGATATATACAATGAAAGGGACAAAATGAGATCTAGGCAATAACCTTACATACCAATGGTTAGCGAACAAGGGTGACGGGGGCGGGGGGGGGGGGGTCAAATTACAAAATTAAAAAGACTACAGATTTGAACGTTTCACAGCAGAACGAGCAGAGTAAATCCAACCAGCTAGTCAGCTGGCTAGATTTATTTTTCACCACTTTTCGATAATTTATTTTACCTTCGTTGGGTCTGGAAGTTATAACTCCGACCCTTTTTCATAATAATAAATTTCCTTCTGATTTCATTACACAGATTATGGAAAGACAGTTCATTTTCATGAAATAAACGTCTTCTATGGATATAAGCTCTAGTACATAATAATATAAAATTGACTAAATTAGAACCGACATCTGGATTTTTCATACCTAGTAGGGCTACACTTTTAAAGGGAAAATCTTGCAGACATTCAGCATTGACTACGTGTAAGGTTAACTTCTCTTTGATTCTCGACCATAAGGGAAGTTAGAGGAACATTTACCCTTGAGCAGGAATACAAAAAGGTGAACAACTGTATCGACATTGCAGTAAGAGCATATGTTGTAAACACAAATCTGTTTTAAATATGCATTACAAGTGATGGCTCTATGAAATATCTTGTACTGCTTCACATTTGTTAATTCTATATTCCAGTTAGATTTCAGATGACACATCGATATTAGTGTGTGACAAGCATGATAGAAGAAAGTGAACTCTAAATACCTGGACTCTTTCCCAGGGGCAAATCTATGTGCAACTGATTTGTATCCACTCTTGTTCAGTTAAAAGTCGGACATTTATAATTATAATTGCGAGCAAATGCCTATATTTCATTCTTTGCCTTTTTAAAGAAACCTATTCCAAGAAAATTACTATAATTATTTCATTCTTGCCTTTTTGAAGAGACCTTGAACAGTCTATAGACTATGCATCACCATCATCATTTGGTATAGACCTGTTCCAATGACCATTAATATGACACATTAAGACAGCACAGGCAGATCACATTGCGAATATCTGCGTACAAAGTATAAAATCATCAAACGTTTCTAAAACTATCTAGATCATGTACTGGAACCCGAAATAACCTGTGGTATTAATACCTTGTTTCACATTATGTTGTTATAAAACCCAAAATAAACAGCGTGAAGTATATCAGACTATCAAACTATTATTAAAATAAGGGTGAAACTCCTCAGTTCGAAGTATATCGGACTAGAACTTAGATTTTATAACACTGTCACACTGAATACGCTAAATGTTAGTATTTTGTGATAATGTAACATATCATAATGTATTTTATTATATGATAATGGAAAATGTCCCCATTTTTCGACCTTCTATCTCACTGCTATATTTATGTATTTTTACGTATTACTAGTCACCCGACTCTTTATTTAACCATTATGTTTAGCCAAAGTTAGTACCCTAGAAACTATTCCAAATTAAGGTAACCGCTGGAAGATATACATCGGACAAAGATCCGATGCATAAGCATGTCGACCTATTTGTCTACAACCGACTGTACTTAATTTGGACAAATAAAAGATTATCTATTCTATTCTAAACACACAACTGGAGTAATGAGTTACGAGTGTTTTATGTCACTGTGAAACATCCTATGTTCAATATGGAATATGTATTAGTGCTTCATTGTAAAATAGCCATGTGGTCATACATGATGTGATGAACCAAGTATCCAGCTTTCATCATGCAATCGGAGTCCATAATAGTCCATTTATACAAGCGTCAACATTAGTGCAATAGTTCTATTGTTGATAGAAAATGATGATAAAATGTGTGCGATACATTTTAACTGAATCAACCCCATCATGCATCGAAACTGCCATAGGCAGTGGCACACGCAAACTCCTAATCGGTTGCCTGTACAACAAGTTCAATCTTGACATTTGAGCTGCACAATTTGTCAATACACCAGGCATCTGTAATGGATGCGCATCTGCGCAGGGAGTACAGCAATGCTTGTTTACACCGTTTCAATTGGCATGTAAAGAGCTTCTCTGAGAGGAGCAGTCAAAATTATAGAGCCTGGTATGGGACTGATTGGAGTGGTCATTATTTCCACAAGAGGCAATAAATTGAGCCAACATGCAACCAAGAAACTAGTACAGATCCCATACAAACCAACAGCAGGACTTCTGGCACGGGCAAATGACTGAACGGTTATTAACCCACAATCATCAAGGTATCACTTATAGGCACCATGCAACCATGTCGAATTACCTCTTCAAACGGGACCATTCTCATAACGATGCTGATAATTATAAAGTAACAACGTTTTGACATCATTCACTGTTCTCTCTTCGGTAGCTGAGATTTGCTGTTTCAGAATGGCTTTGATTAGAAAATGCCTTGCAGCAACTAGCGCAAGTTATTTTATTTCAACCTGACCCTGTTCTTTGAAACGATTTCCAGGGGCCCATGTAGTGACACTACATACAAAAACCATTTTGATTATCGGGCGTTTGGAAAATGTCTAGTGTGAATATATCCATATACATTATATTTCATGCCTATATTATGACTTGCTGTAATACCTGCTGACCATAAGAACCTATTATAACGGTGCTTTATATGTGTCTGAGGTCATTTGAATCAATGTTATGGCCTATAGCATTAGCCTATATTGTAGACATTATATGTTTGAACTTGGTGTTCTGGTTTTCATCTTTGCATGAACGAAGAATCTAGTATCAATATCCTATGTTCCTATGTCAACCAGGCTGTCCTTCTACTATCATTTTCATTATGATATGGCTGCCTAATATAAATACATATGGTACAAAAGTGTAATCCTCCAATTATTTTGCAATATCAATGGTCAATTCTTAGATTTGTCGGGAATGGTTGGTATACCTATTACAGTATCAATATCAAAGGGGATTCATCTAGAGCTGAAGGGTAATGTATACAAGTACGCGCTGGCATTTCTATATTTACATATATTGGAATCAAATTGTAGAGCATATCCTACATGAATAGAGATTGCCTATGAATGTCAGATTCATAAATGAGAAGACTCAGTGGGAACGTGGAATCGACCCATCGATGTATATATTTGGGGCTGACGCAACAAGTAATTGTGACGTAATGTACCTGCATCATGAGAACCAATCAGCGGCCCACAAATATTACGTCACTCGTTCCACCTGGACAGAACTTTGGTCCATTATTCAACCTGCACCTGAGCTGCACAGAGGTCCATGCTATTTGTAAATTTCTAATCTTACCTTTTTAATCTTACCCATTCCGTGTATGTATTCTTACATGTATCTTTCCTTGTATATATTATTTGATATTGATATGTATTGGGTGAGAATAAACCCTTGCTTTGCTGGGTTCGTGGCCAAACCTTGTCTTCGTTATATATCATTATTAATGGTAAAGCAGAGTCCCCCCAACATATGTAAAGGTATATTCATATTTTCACTTCATTTTGTAGCTTACTAGCCCATGTAGTTCAGACTAGGCTGTTTGTCTCTGCGTCTGAGGGGCTGACTGTTAAACCCTGTTTAAATATTAAATATCAGATTGACATTTTCTTGGACGCTGTATTTTCGGCGGGGACGATAACCACATGTTTATCCAACGATATCAACACATACTAAAAATCATGCGACCGTTATTTGATAATTTAAAGTCTAAAATTATTAGAGATTATGAATGCCACTTCATTACATCCTAGTACTTTTCATCATAAGTTGTTTACGGACTGGACTTAATCAAGTAAATGGCCTTAGGGTGGAGTTACATTCGAGTCAAAGATGGTTTATGAACAACAAGTATTTGCCTTCTCCGAGAGGAGTCCAGTAAGGAATGCAGTTAATAATATTTTGATGGCTCCCAGCTCGAAACGTCAAGAATGAACGTTTTCAACAGAGATTCAAAAGCTACTGCCTTTCTCAGCAAAGTGATCACGTGGACGCAAATGTCATGTGACCGCTGAAGAACCCTTGCAACTAGAGTGAATGCACAGGAAAAGAAATCAATTGAGGAGGGGATTAGAAAGTCGACCCTCCGCGAGCACAACTTACTCAAAGGTCATAAGATCGATTTGGACTCGGGTAAGGTTGTTTCTATATATAAAACAAACTCATGGGAAGAAGATCGAGGGGTAAGCACGACAAGAAAAAGAAAACACGAATTAAATAGAGACCAAGGGTATGAACCGCCGAGGATCTTCTCCGGTTTGTTGCACGTCCCCTCCCACCCCACCCTCGAACTCGGCCTCTATAGATATATAGGGGAGTTGGGTAGGGGTACTCCAGCTATTATGTGAAGCTGATGATATATAGGTTTTAATAACTTGTAAAGTAGGGCTTCTGTTTAATAAAAAATAGTTGCAGTAAATCAGGAGATATTTGCAAAAAGGTTTGATTAATGCATTTCTTTTTGGCTTTTGAGGAATGATTTTTGTTATATAAAACTCAATTGTTATATAGATGTTAATCACGGTATAATGTCTTCGACCAGTAAGATCATTGAAACATTAATTCACAATCGGTTATATGAGTTCTCAGTGGAGCAGAATTATTTCTCTAACTGTCAGTATGGCTTTCGCAGGGAGCGATCCACGTTTGGAGCTGTTCGCGACAATTAATAATAAAAAATATACATCATGCCATGTATGAACATAAGAAATGTCTTTCAAACTATTTCAACGTTAAACAAGCCTTAAATTCTGTTTCACATGGTGTATTCCCAAATAGATATATTGGTATTGGTGTTGCAAAAGGTGCGAGGCTTACGTGATACAATGCACGAATACATCCGCAAGGCGGCGGACATGCGTTTTTCACTAACACTTGTTAATATTACTTGGCTGATCAACTGAATAAAAAAATCAAAGAACATGATTTGCAGATGGCATTATTTTTTTATTCTTTTTATAAAAACAGGTGCATGGTCTCTAATCATTATTTCACTGTACATCAGCCACTCATTTCAAGGAGAAGATCTTCATTATAGGTGGTCTTTCTAATAAGCACATTCACACATAATACATCTACATACACAAGTATACAGAGAAGCCAGTGTAATAGATATAATTATAAGAATCGCCTCTCTTTGTTTCCGTATTAGAGACCCAGCTGAACCATGATGTCGATGGTTCAGCTGGTTCTTCTCCTTGCAATGAGTGGCTGATGTGGAGTGAATAATGAACTGATGTTTTAATTAGAATTGTCATACTGCCAATCTTCTGTAAAATGTCAGTTGAAACCAAGTTGAAACATAGACAGGCATGCACAGTGTAAAAGAATGTTACGACCAATGGATGTCATGTACATATCAAGATTATGGGTTCACGGGCAATAATTTAATTTTCAGGATAGCGGCACATTTAAGCAACTAAGCTAGGTTATAGTTTATGACAGGATAATTAAACAACGGTGATTTTTCTCTGATGCCGATGTGTGGAAGAAGGAATACCATTAGTTCCTGTCAATCAGTTAACATTCTCATAAAAACCCAGCTGGGCCATGGGGTCGGCCCGCCTTCCTCACCCCAATTGGGGGTAAAGTTCCTTCTGTCATCCCTTTAATCCTCTCCCCTCGATATCACATTGCCGACGTTTTATGACACTTAAATATCACGTAGCCGACGTTCATGACACTTAAATTACCAAAACATCGGGTCTCCCCCCCCCCCTTCCTGGGCCTCTTCGCCCTTTTCTGTTAAAGGAATACAGCGCCAAACTATAGCTAGGTAGTGTGAGAGGGAAATCATCATAATTTCCTATTCACTGAAAATATTGATGTTGCAACCAGATTTTATATAGCTATCATTCTTGGTAACTTTGAATATATTTCTTCCAATTAATTAGACACTGAGCAATAGCAGCGCCACCTTATTGGTATTGGTGTTGCAAAAGGTGCGAGGCTTACGTGATAAACTGAAGCCAAACAGCCGTGACTACGCCTTCTTAACATACCCTGCTTATCTTTTATATTAATTTACTTCGGAAACTTTTTGTAGATAGAATACTACAGAAATACTAATCAAAGACAGTTCCCCTGAGCGTGGAACAAATTAGCCTATGAATCTAGTGTGTCAGATGTTCGTGAGTGGTGCAGTATGTGGCAACTGTTTTATCATAATCACTGGATGTCGGTTTAAGAATTTGATTCGCTACACAATTGCCTAATCTTCATGCCAAATACCAACATGAATGACAACATGATATCGTCTTTGAGTGTTTTCAGTACGTTTCCTAGTGTCACATCTTTAAAAGTTTTCTGAACAGGCCATGTTAAAATTGAATGCACGATGGAACAGATAATGAACTGACAGAATAAATGATACCATCGTTAAATCCGGAAATTGCGTTAATAAAAAGCTGTTAAAGTCTGTCCTATGTATTTCTCATCATTGTCAAGTTGGTCGTCAGCCTGACTTTGTGTCATATCATTCATTTCCCTATCATTCAGACCTCCAAACACCTTTTACATCTAAACTACATAATAAACGTCTGCGAGAAGATTAAATCACGGCCCAGTAAAAATAGCCAATGATTTTATAAGGTTTAGGCACTGCGAAATACTTTAGCTCCCATTAAAGCTGCATTCTTAGCTATTAAGACAAAGCTAATTTTACCAAATTTATCATACATGCATTGCTCTGAAAACAACATATCTAGAGTGATTTACGCATAGTGCACTAGTGATTTATGTGGGGTTGTCGTGGCAACCAATCTGTTTTTTACGAAGATTACTGATAAAATTATTTTCTGCAGGTTAACTAACTCGTTGGTTTCAGTCACTTAGAATATTGCACTCGTTGCTATGCAACTCGTGCAATATTCACGCTCCTTCAACCAACTTGTTAGTTAACCTGTATATGTATCAGGATTCTCTAATCTTTTTGAGTATTCCTTAAGTGTTTTCTCTGTTTAATTTAAAGTGGCTAAGATAGTTAAAACGAGTAGTCACAGAATCACATGAAACTTTTTCAGTGTAATTATATAACGTATGTATGACAATATCTAAAGTATAGAGCACCAACATTGTGTCCTCATTCAATAATCATTGAATAAGTGTAATGAAAAGACCAGATTTCAAATCACAGAGGGAGCCATGAAGTGCTACCCCCACTCTCTAAGTGACCAGAAATGTAACTGGCTTTAACCTAGGAGTCTATGAATGACATTTGGTCCAGAGGTATATGGCACAAGAGTATCGTCACAATTTGATGGGAATGAGGGGAAGTCTTGGGCTATTTACTTTCATAAATATGGATTGTTTTTGTAGGTTCACATTGCCCACCATTCCGCCTACCATCCTCCAATCCTCCTCCCATGGCCAGTCGCATTAAAATCATTTCGTTTTAGTGTTAAATCAATGTGCAAACCATCGCCGATGTAGGCAATGGTATTGCACATTATACGCTCTATGTTGGTGGGTGATACCGGTGGCGCTACTGGTGAGAGAGTGAGAAACCATTACTCCGAGTTCCCCCGAAGTTGCATGAGTACGGCTGAGTGTGTTGCAATGTACGAGAGTGATCGAGCTTGAAGAATACATAGAGAGATATGCAGTACTGCGTTCGGTCTTGTGTGCAGTTATTGTACTAGTAAGACCTTAAAAACCTTGGTGAAATCTCATTCATACAGTCTAATGGGAGAATAAGGTAAGTCTTGAGGCTGGGGAAATGGGAAATAGAGCATTATTTGGAAATCTCGGCGGAACCTGCCTAATAGGCTTCACCCTGTCGGGATGGGGGCAGAGCTACGAGCATGGGTTGTTAGGCATGCATAATTAATTATGCCACTGACGCCTCCTCGTCGAGCCTGGCATTATGTAACTCCAGATGTCAACCCATTGCCACTTTGAAATTTCTGTATGGCGTGCAAAAACGATTTTGCTCACTATTTTACCAAATATCTGATATAATATGAATGTTAGAGTTTTGATATCCACAGGAGTTAGGTAGGTAGGGTAAGGTGAACCAAATACTAGAAAAGGAAGTAGAAATTCCGTTACTCGATAATCTAGCCAACAACAGTGAGAAGACAACTCTCTCTGTAAACTTTGATTTGGGTTATATACATGTGCACCTTTATTCTCTTTGCTCTACCTGTGATATATCTTTATTGGTACAAAGAGAGCCTTAGTTGGTTAAATTAATGACAATATTTAGTGTTTAAGCAATAATACTAACAAGTATAGAAGTAGTTATTCTGACAAGAGTCACCAAACTGCTTAAAACTGAAATTATTTTAAACTGGATATGAAACTTTGTGCCATATCCTTGAGCAATTGCGTTTTCTCTTTGTAAGATTTAGCAATGCTTCAATAACAAAAGCCACATTATGAACTTCCCGCTTAAATAATTAGGATCTTCCTTGATACAAATGTTTGTCAGGTTCATAAATATATGACACTGGGTACGACAGTTCTGTGTGTCTGTTCTGTTTTATATTCTTAGGTTTCAAAGGAGTTCCCTTTATATGAGTATTTTTCCTTTGGAGCCAACTCAAAGAATCTCCGAAGACTATTTTCATGTAATTCTCATTGTTGTTGAATACAAATACAATACGATAGAAAGAAAGAAAGAAATGTAAATGGAAGGAATTCATTTTCTATATGAATACATAGGGCCTTGACAGCGACACAAAGTATTAATGGCTTTTTTTCTGGCATTGTACTCACCTTGGGAAGAACATTTTTCCGAAGCCACCATTCCTTAGGTTTGCTCTATACCTCTTTTACGCAATTTGCATTATGTATAGACTCCATTCAACCAGCATTAACATGATATTTACATAAGACCTGAGATGATGAAATGTCCTCAGAAGCAGCCTTTGCCTTGGGATGATATTGCCCCCCAGAGTGGAAACCTATTTGGCAAATGAGATCCCGAGATGTATTCAAGCACGGCTGGCAAATGTCTCCTTGTCTTTGAAAAATCTGTGATGTTCCCGCTTTAGTTTTCCAAAGAGAACAACCCTCTTTGTAGCCTCGGAATATAAAATGGCCGTATTATGGAAATTGTACACGGCTGTTGCTACATATATCATGCTTTCCCTGGCTCATTGCTAGGCGCTGCATTTTACTTTTACAGGGTGTCAAATACATGCAGAGGTTTAGTTTCTCGTTTTATTGCTAGCTTAATTTGGATGATGCACCATATATGATACAGGTAGTATGACCTTAGGCAATGTGATGTTTAGTCGGATATTCAGATATATGTACTAGCAACATCTTAGACCATCTTTGGCAACATCTACTATATATTGGTGGACTTGAAACACTTCTTTTATACATCGAGATAGTTCTAGGACAACCGCCATGCAGACTACCGTTGCCCGGACATCCGCCGGCCGGAATACAACTGTAAGTATGACCATCACCAATGAACCTAATGAACTTAATTGCATTTGTTTTAGGAAGTGGTTATCCTTGGAAGCAGTTTTTCAGGTATCGCACGGCAAACACCATTATACAGTAGTATGGTCGGCCAACTGGCCATGGCAATGGATGAGCCTTTACAAAGGACATGAGGTTGACGTACTCTCACCCTCTGCGAAAAAAATATACTGGCCTTTTATTGTCAGAGATAACGACCTATCTTACCATAAACAATGGCAACATAATCTCCCCAACAGTGAAAGGGTCTTCTGCTTAAGAATGTATTCATAATGGTAGCTTACTTCTTACAGAATAACTAAATCATTACAATAATAGGTAGACGGAGCGAAGTTCACAATACCCATCTTGTTTCTCAAACTAGAACAAGCGGGGATATAAGAGCTAAACTCTATTCCCTTCTATGCCTGGAGAGAGACAATAAATAAAATAAATCAGTGCAATAGTAAAGTTTCATGTATAAGAATCATATCAAACACTGCAGCCTACCCACATGTGGCTTTCTATACCGTATAAAAGTGATTGAAGATGATACAAATGAATGGAGCGAGGAAATGGATGAACCCTCACACCTGCATGTTCTTATTAATTCTTCAGATCTATGGTATTTATGCTACAGCTCTGCCGAAGCCTAGATTATTGTGTGTTTGTTAGATGTTTCATGTCCCAGTTATGACAGTTTAGCATTTTGGCAGGGAATTCTGCGTGGGGGAAGCGGCTGAATTGGAAATGTATTAAAGTCTTATTCCTTGAATACCTCCCTTTGGTATTTATATGGCTACTAATATGGTTCTAGGCGAATTGCCACCCGGTAAAAAGCCACCCGGCCACAAAGCCATCCGGTAAAAAGCCACTCGGTAAAAAGCCACCTGGGAAATAGCCACCCGGGAAAATGCCACCTGGAAAAGAGCCATCTGGTAAAGAGCCACCCTAGGTAAAAAGCCACCGCGGTAAAAAGCCACCCATAGACATGTTGAGAAATGGCAAGAATGTAAAAAATTGCATAAAAAAAATCTCTGCCTACACCAATGCCTACATCTAAATAATTTAGGTATTTTCATATGCTTATTATTAAGTAAATCATTTATTTGTGTTTTATAAAATCCTACTGAAGCCCAGCCTAGTTTTAAGATATATATTCCGAATCAATATATCAGGTAATACCACAAGGACATTCATAGAGTTTGATAGGGTATGGAGATCGATCCTTGGCAAATATATATGTAGAAATATGACCAGAAATGTCCATAAATCAAAAGTGTTACAGAACATATAAAATCGCATATATTATATATGAGTTAGTACTAGACTTCTCAACTAAATGTATCATAGGAGATTATAGAAGAGGAGGATGAAAATGTAAAATTAAATAGAAGGACTGCATCCCAAGCTATGTAGCATTTACACCAAAAGTACTGATAGGAAAAATATATAATAATATTACGGGTAGATTCGGCATAGGGTGTGCCTACAAATGGGAGCATAGACAAAGGGCGGGCCAGTTGGATTTCTATCGTTTTACTGTCTTATTGGAGACACTGTGTCTGGCGTATCTTTGTGTCCTCCCGCTGAGTTGCTTTTGACTATTAATTAAGGGTGATGTTAACGTGAGGTTATTGTTTAGGTTATTGTTGTTGTAATAGTGTTGGGATTATGTTGTGGATGGGGAATGATATGAGGTGAGGTGTACATTCAGAGGTTGAACATAACATATTGTTGTAAAATAGTACAAGTGTTTAAAGGAAGGTTTCTTTAATCAGTTTTTTGAAAGCTATAGTGGGTTCTGAGTTTGTCTGATATTGGGTGGTAGGTTGTTCCAGATACCAGCCCCATGGTAGAGAAAAGATTACTAATTACTATTGTTGTCTCAATATTATGTATCTTAATTAAGCTGAGCCCTATTAACTATGAACATGCTTTTGGTCTTCTTTATGTTAAATAAAGCATATATGTATTAGGACATCGTTTCAGACATCATAAGAATTAGGAGATCATTTCAGACATTATTTCGGCGAAATCATAAATAGGCACCAGAATAAGCGTACATATTCAATGCATTCAGGTACAATATCATATCACCGAAGGATGGATTATTTCAGGCCTGTCAATTATACATTACAATAGCGATACTAGCCTTAAGATTTATATAATCTTGAAATAAACCTAGAAAGGGTATACCCCAAGGAACCCATACATACCATGTGTATGTCTATATAGATACGATCAGAGTATACATATATGTATTTTATCCCTATAAATTGTTTATATGAAAATGGTTCTGGATAGCTGACAACTTTCACACCAGAAAGTGGGTGGAATGGGTGGGTTTTTACCTAGGTGGGTTTTTACAGGGTGGCTTTTGCACCTGGGTGGCTCTTTACCGGGTGGCTTTTTACCGGGTGGCACTTCACTGGGTGGCACTTTACCGGTGGCTTTTTACCGGGGTGACTCTATAATAAGGGCAGTTGGGGCTTAAACTCACACCAGCAAATGCAAATATAATTTCATAATAATCTAGATCATCTATGTGAATATATATATCCACATCATTTCTCATCCATTTATCAAAATGTCAATGTCAATGTTTTTTGATAATTAAACAGAAAATGTTCAATAGTGTCTATCTCATCAATATTGGAATTGTAGGTGGAACACAGTAAGCATTCCGCTGATTGTTTGATTTTTATGTTGAACAGATACGTATCTGTGGGTATGGTTCTTGACAACATTCTGTAGTACAAATTCTGCAACTGAACTGACTGATAATCAGATAATCCATACAGCGATAGAATGTTTCAATCGTGACCACCAGAAACTCACCTCTCATTTTTATTCACTTTTAGTCCCAATAGGGCGATGGAGGGAGTGAATATTTATGCCTGCAAGGCCAAGTCTATATCTATGCTATTGGTTATTTCCGTCATGCCTCACGATAATATTCAATGTTAGACTTATGTTATTACTCCTTCCAATTCATTTGTCAAAATCCCTACACATATACTGCAAGGTGCTGCTGATTGTGTGCAATAATTTCAGATAAATACGCACACGGGAATGTTTCTATTGTGAGCTATTTTTCCCACGGTGATTTTGCAGCAATTGCTTTCAGTGCTTAAACACGCAGATTATTTCGCTTTGTGACTAGCATGAGCAAGGTAGGATGTTATCATGCAAGAGAGACCTTTGCCAAACCCCTCAATGCCAGTTTCCCGCCAGCACCAGGGAATAAATCCTCTAGTAGTATGCCTTTTTCCTTAAATAATCAACGCTTATATCTACCAAGAAAGTTACTAAACACAAATTAGACATTTTATGGATGTAAATCTATGGATGTCGTTATAGATAGGATATACATTCTGTTTTAATCTTTTATTTAATCACAATAAAAGGTCCGATAAGACGCGGATCAAGCTTGAGTTGCCTGCTTTTTACCAGGTATGTTCGAAAATAACGCAACAATTATGAACAATAAACGGGTGGAAGGTGATGAGATGAGAGAAAACCATTGGTCAATTGTTGCACAAAGAGCATTTGTGTTGCTTATATGTTCAAATAAAAGAGTCTCTGTTCGTTTTTGTTAATTCTTTTCGAATGCTCCTTTTCTATCCGTAATTAATTTTAAATGACTTAATTCACGATAGTTACTTCCGGTACAGAGGTAGGGCCTATACACAGTGACTCGCTGGGGAAAAGGTGTATTGCAAGTGACTTGCTGCCTTAGGTTATTCATGTTTTTCAATAAGAAACAAAAAGAAAGTATAAAGAATTGACAGAAAACGCCTGGAAAGAGAAATCACTGTCAAGCTAGGTCTGGTCAAACAGACATATCCAAATTGTAACTGACCAATGTGGACCGTTTCATGAGGTAAGTGCAGCCATCATTAGTCAGTGAGCAGACTTGTTAGAACTTTAGAAGTAACAGTATAGTTTAATATCCAAATACCAGTAGATTTAACAAACTCTTTCTCTCTGGATTTTATCAGGACTATAGTTCATTCATTTCATACAGAATTTTGTTAACAGATTTGACATACCATTAATTTCTAAAATTCTCTCAGAGTAGTATTTGATATTCAAAAAGTGGACAATTGAATACTTCTTTCTCTATATCAATTACAAAAAAAATATTTTTCATCTAGCCATATTGCATACGATATGAAAATGTTTTCATATTACTGCGAACAGCTAATTTATCACCATTAACTGCGGTCAGCTCTGACTACCCGAATGTACCACTACTACATCAATCTGTACTTAAGCACTTAACCATCACCTGATGAAGCCCAATGCTCGGGTGAAAGCTTTTGAATTAAATATAAAAAACTAAAACACAGGGTTTTATTTCCATCTCAATAAGGAAACATCGATTAACTATCCGGCCCACCTATTATAACGCGATCATTTCTCACCTTCAAGATTTCATACAGCTGCTTTTCCACTAGTGCTTGGTTGAGAAAGTGAAACCTGCAGCCGCACCAAGATTTAAACCCACAACATCCAGGCCCCCCGTTGAACCAAAGAAAGGTGTGGTGTTGGTTTCGTACTGGTTGTGTGCTAGAAGTTGCATTGTATAATAGGCGATTTGTATTAGTTCAGTGTCGGTTCTGTATTGGTTGCAAAATTTTATGGGGGAAAATATTCCTAGTGATGTTTGCTTAGAAGTAAGGCAGGTCCAATACACAGTCCATTATATAACTATGCATGTTTAAATGATGGTATTAATTTTCATGGCTATCATTTTTATTGTGAAAATAACACAAACAATTGTAACACTCTTCTGTCAGGTTCTAGAAATGTGACCAAAGTGTGTTGGAAGTGTAATCAAGCCTCGAAACCACCTCCACAACCCCTCGAAACAGTAATCTGGCAATGGTGCTCAGACCGTTCTTTAGTGGTTCTCGGTTTATTCAACGGGCGCCTGATCAGTCCTAATGATGGAGGGTGGTTGGTTGGTTAAAATACTAAATAGTATAAATTCGTTATACAGAGCGATGTGGGGGCTGATCAATGCGGGGTGTTCTTCAGCTCCCAAGGTATTCTTTAGTTCCAAAACAAACCCTTGTATCCTGGGTCGAGTTACCTATAGCAGTATACTATGACATGCGTGTAAATAATATTGTCACACTTTAAGCTGTAGCATAAATACCATAGATCTGAACAAATAATTATAGAACATGCAGGTGTGAGGGTTCATCCGGGTTTAAAGTTGTTTAAGGTTGTTTTTCGGCTGTTGTTTTTCCCCTGCATATCAAAGTGAAACAAAACACCAATGATATGCTGGATTATCAATAATGACCAAACACTTCTGTTTAATTTTCTTTATGCTGATCATGTCTTTAAGCACGGTGTTGATTTTGAAATAATCTTGTCATTTACCATGTCAACCCAGTCTACAACTCTGTAATTGGAATTATATTCTTATTATTTCCAAACACAAAATGGTTGTTGCTTTCATCGGCGCCTTTGATCACAAGTAACATAAGGCTGCGTTTCCACTGGCTCGCTCTTTTGGCCCGCTCATGGCTCGCTCTTTTTTATTGTCTTGAGCGCATAACAAGCGTAGATTGAGCGATACCAGAGCGGTCTAATCAGACCGGTTACTGCGCTGTCTGTACGCTCTAAAAAGTGGCTATTTGCGCTTCTTTAGAAGAGCGCAGGACGTTGCGCTAATATCTGACCTGTTTGATTTGAGCGCAGCAACACAGCGCTCTTTCCAAGTCTTTTAGTAGCAGTCCAAGAGTGCAGTAAAAGCGGACTAAGTGATTCACCATTGATTTCATAAGGAAACAAGCGCACCAGTAGAATCGCCCTGCACTTGTATTGCGCTAAAAATAAAAGCGGACCAAGAGCAAATGAAAACCACAGTATAAACAAGCGCAGCAAGAGCGAGCCATGTGTACATATACAAGCACTCCAGTGGAATCACACCTTAAACGTCAAGACCAGAAGCGCGCCAAAACGTAATAAAGAGCGTAATAAAAGAAGCGAAATCAGTAGATTTGGTCTGCGCTCTTTCTGTGCTAAAAATAAAAGCGGACGTAGAGCGAAAGAAGAGCACACTAAAAAGAAGCGAAGCAAGAGCGAGCCATGATCGAGCCATGAGCGCAGGTACAAGCGAGCCAGTGGAATCGCAGCTTAAGGCTGCGATTCCACTGGCTCGCTCATTTAGACCGCTCATAGCCCGCTCTTTTTTATTATCTAGAGTGCATAACAAGCGAAGATTGAGCGAAACCAGAGCGGTCTAATGGAATCGGTTACTGTGCTCTCTGTACGCTCTAAAAAGTGGCTATGTGCGCTTCTTTAGAAGAGCGCAGGACGTTGCGCTCATATCTGCTGTGTTTGATTTGAGCGCAGCAACACAACGCTCTTTCTACCTATTAAAGTAGCGGACCAAGAGCGCAGTGAGAGTGCACAAACGCATTTGCTATTGATTTCATATGGGAAACAAGCGCACCAGTAGAATCCCGGTAGAATCACTCTGCGCTTGTATTGCGCTCAGAATATTAGCGGATGAAGAGCGAATGACAAGCCCACTATAAACAAGCGCAGCAAGAGCGAGCAATGAGCTAGCAATGAGCGCAGATACAAGCGATCCAGTGGGATCCCACCTTAAGAGCACTATTAATTAATAATCAAGGTTAAGAGCTTTTTATCTGTGGGCAAATATGCAACAGAAGATTAATCAGCTTGATGTTCGATCCCATAGCAGGGACCTAAGAATGGATAAGACATGTGTTGAGATACCTAGGGAAAGGTCCCTGCAGTGTATTCGATATAAGTATCTAAGTATGGATAAGACGTGTTTTAAGATACCTAGGGAAAATTCCCAACAATATGTTACATTTAATTACTTCCATACATTTTAAATGTGATTTTGCTACTTCCGTTACTCCATCCTTGTTTCTGACATAATCCTATAAGCAACCGATAATATCCCTACAGCTAATGCGTAGATTATCCACGAGTTACTCTGATATTAAGCACTGCTGTATGTGTAATGGTGATTTGTTTCACAGAATTGCGTAGAGGAGGTGATCACTCACAATACCCCCCCCCCACACACACACACCATCGGAAAGGAATAAGCTTTTCCATTACACAACTATCAAAAAACATATTATAAGCATATCATAATATTTTATATATAACGCTTCAGTTTCAGGAAACCCAAAATATATGCTCTCCTGGTTTGATTTGAAACTGCTTGATATTCACACAAGCAATGAACTTTGGAGTTACGAGCGTCATCAAGACGTCAACATGAAATGTAATCAATAATAATATTAAAATTCTTTTATTTCATGACTAGCAGGTCACAAAAATACAGGTAGTACACTTCAGGTCTGGACCTGGTCTTCCCGTGTATGCCTAAAAGTCAAGAAGTCGATCTGAAAGTCGATCTGAAAGTTTCAGCCATTACTTGAATAATTCAAATCAATATTAAATTTGAAATATGCATTATTCAGTGGCCCAAAGTGTAATTGAGCAGTTATGTTTTGATTAAAGACTAAAGGTGTCTCAAGGGGACTCACATGACCTGTAAAATAGATCAATCATGGTTTCCTCTCTGGAGGCGGAGACCTTTTCATCAGTGGCACTGAAAAACATTTGATTGATCTCGCACCCTTGCAAAAGCCTGGCAGGAAATTCCCTTGTCCCAAACATTTCTGGAGCTCTATGAACAATATTATCAATACAGTTTTTTTTTTTAAAAGATTGATGGGGGGAATATTGGGCTAGCTTGTTTGCCAGGGTGCTGACTTATATATGAGCAATTCCACCAAAAATGCGTCATTTGGTCACCCAGGGCTGAAAGTTATATTTTTTTTAAAATTGCTTCCATTGATTTATATTTTCTCATCCATAAACTAGATATATTGCTGCTAATATAGACGAAATTGGGAACGTTAATAATGAATATTGTGTCCAGGTCAGGGCAGCTTGGGAGACACTGTGGCCTGAATTCTGATGATAAGGGCACAGGGGAAAGGTACATATTTCTACATAAATGAGGATTTAAATTAGAAATAAATAATAAAAATGTACAGATACTGTTTTAAATCACTTTAATTGTACTTGATAGGTCTTTATACAAGGGTCATAAGACTCTTTAGTTTGTGAAAATATTCCAACTAGAAGAAAAATTACCGCCAGATAACCATTCAGTAATGGTAATGGTAATTGCAGCTGTAGAGGTCACAGGTCTTTGACCCTCTGCCTATTATACTCATAATTATAACCCATTTTATCTAGAATATATTTTTCCTGTTAAGTTGACTTGAATACTTTTTTCGGTTGTTTCTTGAGGTAAATATAAGTTATATTTAAGTATTTTGGGGCAAAATTAATAGGGAAAACGTTACAAAAAATAGTTTCCAACCCCCTCCAGTCCCCCACCCCCTCTAGACCCCCGTTACGGCGACAAACAATTTTATGCTTGTGGCCCCAATCTGAATTAATTCAACAACTTCTTTTTTATTTATCTATGTCTACTGTGTTTCTTACACAGTATAAGGCTTACAGAAAATAATTCATGCCAATATTAATTTATTTATTGAGGAAACCTATACCCCCATTACGGCGACATTCATATTCCAACCCACTTTTCTTATCATCCTTATACCGCATTATTGAGCTGGGAAGAATTAGCCGGAGAATTTTCAGTGGATGCGGTAGTTGTACTTATCATAAACAATGGTTTAAGTTATGGTGGTAAGTGTGCTTCCATTTTAAGTTCTTCTAGGTCGATATAATCCAAAAATAATTTAGACCCCCATTACGGCGACAGGGGGCTTCCAAATAAATCAACCTTACATTATTTCAACAAGAAATTAATTAAAAAGTTAACTATAGTGAATTTTTAATCAAAACAACATAATATTTCAGAATAATGAGTTTTTCCCCGAAATTACTGGTTGATATTTTTTAAACAGTGATGTGGATATGAAAACATTCGTTTGGCAAGAAAATAAGCATTTCGTTGGCCTCATGATTACAAAAAATTAGAAGAAACTTTGTAGGATACCTTCCCTCTAGACGGTTTTTCTCCCCCGGATCCAAAAATACCAAAGAAAATAATGTCAGATAAGTATTTTAGCCTCTGGATGAGCTGTTGTTTTTCAACCCAAATGGCGCACTTTTGGTGGAATTGCTCATAATTATATAATACCCTTCAACTTTTCAATGTGTTGATTTCATGCTTATGCAGGGCGATTCTATTCCTGGGGTATACCTGACATTTCATGTCATTATTTTAGTACACATATGACAGCCCTCTTGCTGTTGTAGATAAGGGACATGACCTATAAATACCATGACCTATAGAACCCTTATAGTTGCATATATATATATCCTCTGTGCTAGCTGAAAGTCAACTATTGGGGCACCCAAATGCTTTGTTTCTATCAATAACGGTGGTCCAGTGAATACCCTGACCTTTCTCTCACTACCAAGCCCTTGTTATTTGATTTAAACAGAAAATGCAGGCGCATCTTCAGCTTTTCATCAAACACCGAAGAAGTCAGTGTCTTCTTCCCTTTACGATTTTAGCTCATTCAATCTTGGCACTCGACTTGTGCTAGCACCCGCCCAACCACTCCCCCTTACCAGTGTCCACTTAACCTTTTAAACTTTGTACTCTCTTGTCATCTGTGGTCGACAGGGTTTTTCAATCAGTTGCTCGGACTTACCGAACGAGCGAATATTGGATTTTCCCAGAGTCCACATCAGTGTTTACTCTGGCCCAACCTACTTGAGTTAAACAGCATATCGGAATTAGGTGGTTTGACAAGATCTATTCCTGTAAGAAATACTACAGCCTACCAATATACATGCAAGGCCACCAACACAAAAGGGAATTGTGACATTCAGAATTTGATAAAAGCTTTAGATATAATGGCAAGTGATAGTTATTACTATGTTTTGTATTCTTTTATATAAAAGTTTGGCACAGGCTGCGAGTCTTTATAGTCCTTTTACACGCATTATAAACCATTGGTGGCAACCATCAATAGACCAAGCCTTAGTCGCCCAATGCTCTTAAATCTCACGTATCTGGCAGTTATATACATGAATTAATGATGACTCATACTTCCCGACCTTGAGGTGTAAGTGAGATACAATGACCAATGATTAATCATCTCACCTCTATGGTGGTCAAGGTAGTAGCCCTTCGCTTGCCTGCATGCTTGCCTGAATGCTTGCCTCAACGCTTGTCTTGGGATTAGCTGAAAGGGGTGGTTCTCGAGAGATAAACCTCCGTATAGACCTTGTAGCTAATTTGATAAAGGTTTTTTTAAATACCTACTCTGTATGGAGAACCATACAGGCACGTGCATTCCTTGTCAGCAAAGTGTCCAAATTGTAATTATTTCCTTCTACAATTAGATATTGCTCTCTCAGGATGGGAATTCTCTCCACGGTTGGTTTTCCTATTATTATACATTATGTATCTACCACGTGTTCTAGCCTTAGAATACAATCAGAGTAGGACTATGTAATAAAATTATAACTTTCTTCTGAAGCGACCAGTCCAAATCGGTATGCTACAACAATCACAACATTAATGACAATATACCATCGGAATTTGCGTAGGAAAGCTTTCGTGGGATTCAATTCAAGGCCGCCTGTGTACTTGGAGAACGTACCCAGTTTGCGAATAATTTCTATTCCTTCTTCGCCATCAGCAGTGCAGTTCATTACCTTGTATTTGCTTTGTATTCCAGAGATCCCATGCAGTTTCAACACTTGTAATGAGATGTTGCAAAACTTGTGCTCCGCTTTGGAATTAGTTCCTAGCTACTTTGATATTCTGACCTTTTGTTAGTGGCGGGCAATTCCGTGGTTGGATGGCCATCCCAGACTATACAATATTAACAAGCTAGTTATTTTTACTACACAAATGTGCATGTTTTCCAATTCCCAGCAGGATGAAGCTGAGGAGAGAAGGTAAAGGCAGATTCTATTTCAGCAGCTCCCTCTGGGGCCAGGCATTGCGCGCTATTCAAAGATTAATGGCCAAACCTCTATGTTTTCCGTAAGATATTATCTTGATCAGATTTACCAGTTGGTAGAACTGGACTTATTAGATGAAATCCAGGCCAATGTCGGCAGGCAATGGAAGATAAAGGTCCCCTTTATGTTGTTACAAAAAGCATCAAATTCATATTCCAATTTGTTAAGACCTTGGTGAAAAATGATAATTCATTCAGGAATAATACCATGAGAGAGATGCTTCGATGGGTCAATCACATATGAGCCAATAAAAAACGTCTCTGAGTCAATGTATGAACTTTAAAAACTCTAGGATTTAACTGAATGAACTATCTGAGGAAAATTAATTCGGTTAGGGAGCTTCCTCAGAGGGATGGGCGTGGTATGCTTTTAGCTATTTTATTGAAGCCACTTGCAAAAGAGCGAAGGCTTTACTTCACAAAGAATGATTCTGGAAGTGGGATATACGTACTGGGATCAAGGAAATGAAACTCTTCAGCAACACGGATGATCTAAGGCGCAGACGCTCTATAGACCTTATCAAGCTCATATATAAAAACATCGCTCTATCAGAAGTGTGCATTGTGGCTTCCAAAAAAAGGTGCAGCCGAGCCAAGATTGGTATGAATGTTCCGTAAACTATGAGTGACGAGCGAATGGATCGTGGACTGCTCTTTTATCAGTCTTCCTAAAGATTACATTGATCCGTCTCGCAGGGTGCATTAGGAGAGGAATGATAGCCTTCGATTTCTTACTTCGGATGTACTGCCAGACCAAGGACACGGACAGGCAAACATGTGCGAGCTCATTTGATGAAAGATGTCTTCCTATTAGTACCTGGCAATTATGCAGTGTATATAAAATAGGCCTATATATTATTATACATGTTACTTTTAAGGCTGGGCGCATTAGAACATCCTGGATTTCCGGGAAATGTAACCCCATTTAAATAAAATCTATAAAAAAAGAAAAATAAGAAGATCTATAGGATAGCTTGTATGTGGTGAATACAATTTCTTGAACACATTGTTCTGCACTGGACCTCCTTCTTTGTAACAGCAGACACTCCTTGAATGGGTATTAGATAGCACCTTTCACCCACATAGTGTATCGGAGAGCCTTGTCAACTTCTCTAGTTTAAGGGACGATATATAGGTGTAGAAGACAGGCTTACAAGGAAACAATGGGTACTGTTCGAATTGAAAAGGGTAATGCCATCACATACAAATTGCATGGGTGCATTACCTTTGAATGTATACCCCTGATATGTATCATGGAATATTTATGATAATCTTTTGTGTATTTAAGGACTCACACTTGGATAAATGACAGTTGCAGTCAGTCAGATGCGTATTACACTGCCCTGTTGCGCTGCATTAGTGACGATAACACAATTCATAACCAATCATTCTACCTAACCCATGCGTGACCTATTAATGAAAAGGCGTTTGGTACACATCCAGGAGGTTACAAACCACTAAGCCGATTCTCATGCGATTTTGGCCGCAGAGTACCCTTTTACACTTAATTCTGTGAGAATCGCATGAGAACCGGCTTAGTGGACAAGGGCCTTAAGAGAGATATGCAATAACATGAAGCCACATTCTGTTAAGATACTTATGTCTAACCAATTAATACTATAATTGACGTCTCCCTTCTAGGATTGCGTTACACACACAGCAAAGGGAGCTGGAGTAATTAATGCAGTAATAACTCTATAAACAACTATTTGAAATAAGAGAGTTATTCAATAATATGAAGCCACATTGCGTTCAGATACCTTGCCTTTCTCAGAGAAACAGTAGACACCTTATTATGAATAAGGAAATGATAGGAGAAATAAGACCAAACACGGTATCAAAGCATCACAAAGCTCTGAAAAAGCTCAACCTGAAAGCGTACAAACCATGCAACTGCATTGCCAGTCTCCAACCAGTATTTTAATCACATGAATTATAAAATAAAGTCGGCTATGGTTACTCTAAGACCAAAACTCCCTGGTCATGAGAACATACCAGTTTGTTTGTAGTATCTGTGTGCGATTACTGGCATAATGTTGACCCTGGCACTCTCTCAGACAAATTGCTGCGTACAGCATATCTATAACTGGAAATACATGCACTTCCTCACGGTATGGATTCAATTCGCAGTCTTTATTCTACGTCCTCTTATTGACTTACGCTTAGTCAATGAATGAGTCATTGGCATTGCCACATATTTTATCCTTGTACACGGACCCGAAAAGGCATAATGGACTGTTTGGAGAATTTGGTCATATTTGGCTAAGAAAGATAAATAATCCTTGTTTTACATATATATATATTCAGCTATAAGTGTCGTTATGCTATTTTACATTTTTCTCAGTCCTAGCTGTTTTGACATGATATTTTGATGTCTAATCAAAATCGATTTAGGAAGACAGAAAGATACAATGTATTTGACCTTATTTGAAGTCCTTTTAAACCATCACACAGGGAAGGATTTAAATTAAGGCATATGGAAAGTACCCAAAGGCATGCGGGAAGTACCTTACTGCGAATTAGTGTTTCTTCCCAGATTCTCAACACTCACTCTGACAAAGCATTTAGGAAAGCGCAATTGCTTAAGTCACGAGACCAAAGAATATGAAAGCTCCAGGGGGTGTTTTTGTCCGTTTAAAACCTAATGGCAAAAAGGTATGTTCCAGTAAACCCCACTGTATCTCCGGGACAGTTAAAAACGGAAAGGATATAATTCAGTGTAAAACAAAGGTGTTATGCGTCGGGCACATATGTCTCATCTTATAAAAGATGTATGACTATTATCATTAATACTTATTTAAAGCATTCTTTTTCCCCGATTATCAGGTAATAATATAAAGAACAAAACTCTGAAGAACCTCTACGTGGTGAACAGATGACTTGCATGACTTCTTTATGAAACACCTTCTCTGTCAGAAGCGCAGAAATGATGAAACGGCTAGATTCTAAGCTACAATAAGCCTAGCCTAATGGCAAGATAGATTATCCGGCAAGGGAAGGAGCTCACGCCTCTGTGTAAACCGAGACGGCACATGGGACAGTATGCACATTTTTCTGTTCATCCTGGGTTGAGGGGTTAATGACGATCGTCTGCTTTATGGGCAAGCCAGAGGTTATATACAGTAGCGAGAGTCGCTTGCTGTATCATCTTGCATCTTTTTCTCTGCGCTTTTATCTGCTCGGTGGAGGGCCTATCATGAGTTGTCAGTACATCCGGTAGGCACTCCCATCACACGAAATACGTCAACAGTTCCGTGAGAGTTTCTGTTTCAGCAAAGCATAAAAAACGCGCAGGTATAACTTACGAGTTGGGTTAACATTACTGATGGCCGAACAGTTGGTTGTAGTATGACTCTACATTAGTTGAAGAATGAACCTTGATGAACTTTCCCACTATGAAGCTCAAAGCCATTACTGAGACTGTCTATGTTTGATGGATCGCAGCTTATCGAGCAATGGGCGGTCTGATCGCCCGTGAGGAATAGATTTTGCGGTATTTTGCGGTTGCAAATGACCAGAGAACAGCCATCCTTCAATAGGAGGAACAGCAATAGGCGATAACGGAAAGCTTGGCAGGAACATTCTTCGTGTTGCAAAGGGAGAAGACAGCAATGGCCTGAACCCGTCTTGCTCCATTGTTTGGATCCCAATGGAGATTGACTCCGCCGTATTTATTTCCCATTGAGGGTTTGATGTAAACCCCAAAGGTGTGCTTAAAAGAGGGAGAGATGTAGGGTTTCTTTGTGCTCAGCCGTATATACTCTCACGCAAACCAGGGTCATGCGCATCTCGGGTTTGTACAAATACAATGCATATTCCCTATAAAATGAACCCAGGAAGAATTAATTATACACAAGGCTGGGATAGGGGTATTTTATTTATACGAAATTCGTATTTTCTTTTTGTATTACTAGGATGAAATAACACCAAAGCTGGAAAGAATAACTCAGTTTGATCCATTATATATTTTGGTTCGTTTTGGAGACATATTTATTCAAATAAAGGGTATATCTGGTAACAACATTATTCATATAATCATCTGAAGCCTTTATTTTTTATTTCTTTTTATTATTCATTTAAGGCTAATATAATATAATATAATATAATATAATATAATATAATGCAATATTAATAATGCAACCGACATTTCGATCCGCCCAAGATTGGTTTGACATTATCAACCTGCAGCTGCTACACCTACACCTACAAATAAATCCATTATCCGATTTCCTCGTGAATAGTTAAAATATAACAGCATATATATAGCAGACGCCCATGAGTTTGCATCTGATCATAACCTTGGGCGCGGGAATGTGTTTAAGATTTAGTATGCAGTGGGTCCTACATGCACCTGACGCTCTATTGCTAGTCCGACATTACTTAAGTTGCATGGATGCTTTCTAAACAGGTGCACTTTCTTCACAAGAGAAATATGTATGCATAGGGTGGTGAACGAAGCGAACGGTATTCCCCGATATGTGTGCGAAGCAAAGCTATAATAACTGAGCATAGGGCCCAATATATACACCGGTGCCCATACTTTTCAGGATTGGGAATGACTTCCCATTTTCGTTCAGTCTCAGTTCAACAATATCAATAATTGAGTGATTCTAATTTACATTTTGGTTACATGTACAAGTTTGTATTACGTAAGTTTCACACCACTAAATCGAATGTCAAAGTACATTTAAAGCTTGTTACATTTTTGCGATTCACCAAAGTCCTTCACTAGCTAATGGTTCACTGAGGACGGGGATGTGCAATTAATGATCGTGTAACCTTGTAAATTGGCCTAGGTATAGCAATGAATATACGACTGTTTTAACAAATAGAAAATGATAATATTATTGATTAGGATTTGGTAAGCTTATACACCGTTTTTTTTTACAAACAACTTACCCCCTCCCCCGCGTCAAACAAATCCATTGGAAAAGTCTTGAATTCTGGATCAAAGGGTCGGAGAAAGAAAAATTAGAAAAAACAGGGTGGGAGTGTTTTGAAGGCATTTGACACAAGTGGAAATGGGCTGCTGAATTAATATATCTCTTGTGGTGTTCTGTCGGTCAAACCACAGTACCCAATACATGTCTCATCCCCTCGTGATTGATCACGTTGAAATGTCAGCCTGCTTCCCTACAGCTCTACGTCCCCATTAAATAAAATATGTCGGTATTCTTTAGGGGAAACCTGGGTTATAAATAAAAACGTGGTTTAGGGTCACTCCGATCAGTCTGTTCTGTTGTTGGATTCTTGGGGGATTCTTGGGTACATTTATTGGTCTGTTGGGGGGAAATGCAATCAATTGTTTGCTTATTGTCGTTGAGGCTTGAATCTTGATTTTAACTAACAATAATTGCCACATTCATGTCTTTTTCATAATTGATTTATCATTTCTTGGTTTCTCAATCCGATGAATATTTTATTGTGTTTCGACTGGAATCAATTAAGAGGCTCTACACCATGTTCTTATATGCTGGTGATTCTGTCACATGATTCCTTCATAGATAATATTCGTTCAAAAATTGTACATGCATGCAGTTACTTAAATCGACTTAAAAGGCCTTAAATCGACTAATCGACATGGCCTTATTAGCTTAGGGTAGGCCTACAGCGTTGATACTAAAGTTACTCCACACCGAAAATTTGATCACCCACCGGATGGTTCTGAGCTATGCGTTTGTATGTGCAGGAATCAAGGCGTTATGATCTGACTGTTGTTTTATGCTTTTTTTTGGACGAATTTTATTCAGGTTAAATAATCTGGCAACGGCCATCCTTAATGTGACTCGGGTTGTACCCGATATTCCGTTTGTTTTATGAACAACTTACCATTCGTTTCCACTTATTTCTCCGCTTCTACTGACACAATATTTACTGAGTGAAATCCGTTTCAGAAATCCGAGAGTTGAGTCTAAAAAAACTTGTATGATTCGTTATTCTGGAAAGATAAAAATCTTTTAAATCATTGATCTGACATGGACCAAAATTGATGGTATAACGTGCATCTCAAGATGTTTCTTGTGCTTATGCAAAAAAACCCTAAAAAATTAATGTCATCTCTTCATGTGGTTCCATCTCATTTCCCAACTAAATCAACCCCAGTTAATTTCGTCCAACTCTCTTTTCTTTGATCCTTAAAGTAGCGCTGTAAACATATTAGGTGTATGGAGGACGGGAAGAAATTTAAGTCAGCCATGAAAAGATTATACTGGTCTGAATTCTGCACCATAGGATATTATTATGTAAGTTTTTTGAGAAGAAGAACTCATACAGAGACAGGACTATTGTTAGTGTGGAAATTCCTATTTCATCTATCTCATTGTAGATTAAGGTTATTTCTATATAATATAGTAGTGAAACATAGGAAGTATAAGAAGTGTTATTTCAGTACTGATAAATTCCATCCGGGTTCAGGACAATTGTCGCTATTTGGATATAATAAACCCATATTAACCAGCCACCTTCTCCAGGGTGACTCACTTGTGGACATAGCGAGGTCATTGCGTTAATGCATGCTGACGTCAGTTTCTGCCACGTGGTAGAACCAGCATGAATGACATAGCGTTTTGGGTTGGTAGAAAATACACAAACTATCGGGGAATCTGGTATACTGTGTTTTCGTCAAATGAGTGATAAGGGTATAGATTTATGAATTGGTGTACGGTGTTGTTGGATGTGTCACTATCAAATATTAAGATATAACTAAACGCGAGCTGCATATGGGGCAACGTATTCACAAAACGCAAGTGGCTTTTGGTGAGTGTCTTTCACAAGTGCCGAAGGCATGCGTGAAAGACACTCGCCAAAAGCCACAAGCGTTTTGTGAATGCGTTGCCCCATATGCAGCTCAGGTTTAGTTATATTTTTATGCCATGATATATATTTAAGAGTTATTTATGAGTTATTTACCTTCATTGCATGTCTCGCAACCCTCGGACTCGGCAAAAACAAGCACTTACAATGTTGCGTCATGAAATGAGCGTCATGAAATGAGCGTCATTGATTGGCGCAATTAAATTTACGCAACCAATCAAAATAACGTTGTAGATTGGTTGCATTCGAAAAACGGATTCCACTAGTGCAATCCAGGCATGTTTATGCCATGGGCTAATCTGGCCATGTTTTTGTGAATACGCACACCTATCATGGCATAATCTACCATCTCCGTATTATGTCATTGATAACCTTATCACTATGTGGTAAAACAAATATATTTTATGCAGGTACTGTGATGTGTTGAAAGCAATTAAGCTAGTATTTTAGATGTCATACATGTATAATTGGCTATAGTTCCTATAATGTTACATAATCATTTTAAGATGTTGATATGAAGTATTATGGACATATTACTTCTCTACTTAAGCTGAAAAGATCATTGTTCTCCAATGAGAGCTAAGACACAAATAGGCTGCAGTAGAATGGAAGAATCGAGTACAGAAAACGAAGAAAAATTGACATTGGCGGGTTATTTGCCCTTCTACAGGGACAGTGTATGATTTATTAGTATCTTTGCACTGGCAACAGGTTCTAACTCATTATTTCTTTGGGGATGTTGAAATATAATACTTTTTTATTTTTTTGGAGAAACGATTTTCCGAAACTGCAAAACTGCACAATCAGTTGGCAGTTCTGCATTGTTTTGTGCAGTAGGAGACAAAATAGGCTATAATCCTATTAAACTTCAACTGAGTTAAGATGAAACTAACATATCACAGATATTTGGGTTTCTTCTGTATCCAAAGACTAGATCTTCTCTAATATAATATATGTCTATGATATAAGTTTTGCAGGTTTTTGTATGTTTTTTTTTTAACAATTTCAGTGATTCTTATGGAGGTGGCATTATATACTGTTACAAACGCAATAGTTCCCATTTCTGGCAATTTTATATTTATTCCATTAGGTTTGACAGTGTTGAGTGCCTGTATCCATTTGCCTTCAATTTGTAATCTTTATTCTACAATTTGTTTTTACTGATGTGACGATCTCTCTCGAGGCCTGGCGGCCTCTCGAGAGATCGTCACATCAGTAAAAACTTGTGGCCATCGTATACAGTCTCCTAGACACAAGTCTCATTATATTCTATCTTAGTATTCTTACATTTAGTGCATTGAATGATGTAGATGATATTTTTTTGAATAACATATTATTGTGGGGTAATAAAGTTGGCCATGTTGGATTTCTGATGTCTGTTTAAGCCATAGACAACATTGGCAGGTTATTTGCCCTTCTGCAGGGGCAATGTATGTGTCTGTGTGTAGTGGGGATCAACATTGTAATAATATCAAAGAAGAAGATGAAAGAATAATTTTGCAAAAGTGGGATTTAAGTGTTTTTATTACTGGTAATTCGTTTTAGGCCTAAACCCTTATTAATATTCTAAGATCAGATAGTTCGTGAAAAGACCAAGGAAATAAGGAGCTAACGCAGCTTTAAAATACATACTGTATGCAATATCATACAAGTTTATATTAAAGCCTCACATCATGGGAATAGTGTCTTTGAACAGTATACAGGTCTATAACTTGAAGAAAGCTGTTATGTTATTAATTCATGGAATCAATGTTGACAGCCAGCTCTAAGAATTATAGTGCGGAAGGCGACGTTATCCCAGCTGGCGATGCTTTCAAACAGGGGGTGACCTGTCTTTGTAATGGCATTTCGTTGGTCTGTTCCCGCTTGTGATCAATTAAATCAGTGTGTAAACATTCTCTTGATACGAGTGTCTTCCCTTTTCCTGGGAACTATATATAGCGGATGAGCAAAGATGTCGTGTTGCCATGTTGAGTTTTGTATCGCAAACACTGGCAGGTGTTATCTGTCAGAGAAAAGTGAAAGAGTCCCAAGGTCAGACTAGATATAGTGGCTTGTCCGCTTAGAGATGATGCTATGAATAGAGCAGACATAAGAGAGGGATGGCCTTGAACCACCAACAAAGGAGGTTTATGTCACCATAACAACATAGGCCTACATATATATGATAAATATGAGTAAAAGAAAAAAATCAAGAACGTGTGGTTGAGGCGAGTGGGCGTTAAGAAATGGTGTGTTTTACCTTATGGTAGGGGGAAGTTCCAAGTTCAGACTAGAAAATATGTTCCAGTAGTATAGACTTTTCCCATGATATACCTTGATTACACACGATATTTGAAAAAAATAATTCAATGAAGGAAATACAATTGACAGTGTTTCCTCACATTTCTTAAAGATCACTATCCTATTATTGGTTGCTCTGAGGGTCACAAGCCCAGTCCATCACCTGACAAGAAAGCCCCAGGTAGTACTGGATTCCTGGTCTCCAATCTAACGTCTCCACACAAGCGATGTGAATCCTCATACCTTTGATTTCTCCTTTGTTCTTGTATTTACTAAATCCTGCTTGATTCCAATTAAAGTTAAATGGTCTTTTGCTTGGCTATATTGCATCGAATTTCCAATATATTGATAATCGATTTTAATATATAATATGCCCTGTTACTTTCAACTAACTGAATTGTGAATCCATTAGTATGATCGCATTTCTTACATCTTAAACCTTTTATTGACAAATAGAAGGTATATCTTATGTTTTATGTATACTACCAAAGGAAATTAGCAACTAGATAACTTGCCCATATATTAATTGAAATTCACATGATAGATATATATATATTGAAAGATATAAGAAACAGAAATAAGGACGTTCAGCAAAATGCAAATGGCAATGCATAAAACAACGCAAATATAGGCGTGTTAATGAAGTGTTAAATGTTGGATGGCCAGCAAAAATCCTATTAAGATGTGTTTTGTTTTTGGAAGGATACTGTTGATTAAATGTGTTCCCCTCCTGAAATGGCAGTTCTTATTAATTCCCCGATGGGAAGTTTTCCCACTTGAGGTCACAAAGTATCTTCTATATGTCTATCCTTTCTTATATAGGGAGGGATATTTTCAGGGAAGCTTGATTGGGGGAAACCGACAAATTTGGGAAAATCAAATCGAAGTTACAAGAAAACATTATCATACATCTGCCTATATTCACTCTTTACGTACTAAAAGACTAAGTATATAGTCCAAATTATGATATTATATTACTCAATCAAAAGCAGTATGGTTATTCAAGTACCATCATCAACACTGCAACAGTATACTCACCCACCCTCATACTCGCCCACCTTCTAGTCTCCCTCAGAAAACCGCTAGTATGCCCCAAACTAGCTAGCCACCCCGAATTAGTTACGGCATACCCTGGAAGTTCCGATCTGATGCGCACTGCCGTTTTTGTAACAACTAGTCAGTGACAAATAAAGAATATCATTATTATTATTATTTATTACTCCCTAGCCAAGCTAGACCAGAAAAGTTCCCCCTCACAAAGACCTGTGGGGAACTTAACGATGAAAATGATGTTCACCTATTGGCTGACATGTCTCCTGATGAACTCTGATGACTGTTTCCTGCATCCTGATGCCTGCACGTGAACATCTATATTTAGGTGCGACCTTGTGTCTTATCATAGCTTATCCATCCTAACAATACACAACGTTTCCCCAACCAATATTCTAGCTTTGAATAGGATGACTCTACGATTCAATAGGACTCCCATACACGATGTATCACTTCCCAGATACACAAAACATGCGATTGATAATAATACATCTGCCATGTTTCATCTGTGATATTCCCATAGTCACTTGACTCAAAGTTCAAGTTGAAAATGTCATTGTGAAATTAATCATGAATCAAGGCAGGTGTTAATTATAATGGCCCTGGAAGTTTTAATACATTTCTAAACTGACCTTTCAATCAACTTCCAACTACGATGATTTTGATCCGAGATATGTTGCACATTGTGACCTTAGCCTAGGCATACGACAGGGATTGATGCACAATCTCTTGTTATGAACCTCCAAAGATTGTATGGAGTGCACTCGAATGACCTTGGAAAGTTTTTATTTGCTTAAAGTCTACGGGTACAGTATAGATCCTCTTCCATCAACGCTGGGGAATTTGACAAGTTTATGCTAACAAAGGTTACAGGTGACATCTACTAATGGAAGATCCATGTTGTTAATGAATATAGGCTGTTTTAATTAGATCTTGCACTTGAGGTTGATGGATATGTTACCGAGCATTCATAGTATAATAGGGAACATTATGATTTATATTTCTACTGAATACATTCTGAATACAATCGAAATAATCCAAAAAGATGTTTGAATAACAGTCGGGATACAAGGTAATTATACCCATTCTCTCCACCACACAAAAGTATTTGAACCAATAATTCAATTATGATTTATAATCCGCTGTGTGTGTCAATTTTGTAATATTAATTTACTGTGTATATTAATTATTCGACTTGATCTGTCATTTATATTGATGCTTAATGATCTGCGTTTCTTGGTGAAGGTTTGTAGAGTATGAGTCGATAGGAATAAGTTGTGTAAACCGTACATGGTAGAGTTAGTTAGATATTTATCTTATATGTTCTAAAATAACAAGATAGGAAAGGCTGAAAGCTATTAGCATTTGCCTGTAAACAACCACCTGGCTGACTGCAAAGTTTGCATCATGGGCGTTGGCTGGTAGGCCTTCTGGACTAATCCAGAAGTCTAGAAGCCTCTGTAAGATGTTCATTATTTTATTTAATACCACCTCCCTAGATTTTATATAATAGTTATATTGAATTTGTATTCCCAGTTTGCAAATAAAAATACAGAAATTGGACAAGCAGGTCTTATCAGGTTCCAACCAAATCAATAGACCAGTGAACCATGTAGTGAGGACCTCGCCACCTCTCTCCACCTACAGAACAAGCACAACAACAAAGCAGGTCTTCCAGTTAAGTCCAACATAAAGATAACATACAGATAACAACACATCTAGGATAATATGACATAAAACATCCGTAAAAGGCCTAGTCTAGGCCTTTTAGTTTAATTTTAACAAGTCTGTTGTGGTCGTATATGTATGCGACGGTGGTTGAAGTAATAGTCTCATGTGTCCCTTATTTTCATTTCGTCCAAATGAAACAATATTTTCTTAGAATAATTTCGAAGTTATGAGTTTTTGAATCAAGTATCATTTTGCCTAGTATTTATTAATCCGTTCATCTACTTTTTCAAAATAATTTAGAAGTTATTAGTTCATGAAATCAAGATATCATTTTGCCTAGTATTTATTAGTCCGTTAATCTTCTTTTTCATCAGGGCTACTTTTTGGGGGGCTTCCTATTCAAAAGGGCACTTGTGAACATTTTGAGGGGGGGGGGGGGGGGTCAGGACGTCGCTGACCCCCCCCCCCCCCCTTGGATCCGCCCATGCTTTTCATGCAGAGGGTTTTAGTTCCATTCAGGCACCATACAAGTGAAAAGGCTTGTTCCAACGATCCTATAGCTACACAACGATCCTATAGCTACACAGTGTAGCTATAGGATCGTTGTAGCTATAGGATCGTTGCTATCGCTACACACTTGTTCCCTCATATGCTAGATCTTCACTAAGCTTTTCGTCCTTGTAGCAGATACGGTTCTCTATTCCGGCATGATTGGTTTTCTATCAGCCACTGATCAGCCGTAAAGGTGTAACTTCACCAAGAGATTTTTCATTATGGCCCATCCGGTTTTCACCTTACAGCTAAAGGTATACTATGGAAAGCCGTTTATACATATATAACAAATGTACAGAACCATAACCATATTCCTGATTAGCCTTTTTCTCAGTGAACTTGTATCCTATTTAGAGAACCGTATCTGCCACAAGGACAAAAACCTTGATGCAGCCCTAGCATTAGCTGCACAAGACCAGCCTTAAGGTGAAAACCGAATTGATGAACTTACACCATTAGTCATCTAATCCGGCACCATTGGTTTACCATTATACTAGGGCTACACCAAGGTTTTCGTCCTTGCGGCAAATATGGTTTTCTTATCCAGCAACATTGGTTTACCATTAGCCGTAAGGTGAAAACTGGATGGGCCGTAATGAAAAATCTCTTGGTGAAGTTACACCTTTAGTCGCAAGGTGAAAACCGGATGGGCCGTAATGTAAAATCTCTTGGTGATTCGTCACGTGTAGGCTAGTATTAATTTTGGTGCCAGCAATCTTAACCTCATTGGTCAAATTTAAATCTGATAATGAACATATTCTATCACCATCAATCAGTGTCATTCTAGCAAGACACGCAAGCACGCACTCTTTATTGTTCATTAAATTTTTGGCTAATGTCCGTGAAAACTTACATTGACCCTCCCTCTCGTAGATAGGCTAGTGACAGTTGGGAATTTATGTAGGATTTGGGTTAAGTGGATTGGGTAAACGAAAGGGCACCCCCCCCCCTCCCGGGGGGGGGCTACTTTGGACAATAACTCATACCATTTAAGTATGGAGGGCCTTGATTTATATGACAGTTACTTTTGTCTCGTTCGAAACAACTAAATGTTTAACCGATTTTAATATTGTGTGACCAATGACTGATTGCAAAGTTCATCCACAATTCGCTCTGGGACTGAATTACGATGAAAGTAACCTTGATGAAAATATTGTTGGTCAAAATTAACTTGGTCCATGTGCATTAACTTATGGGTTAACAAAGGACTTGATTGATTTACCATGTTAGATAAAAGCTCCATTCAAGAAAACCGAGCGGGTCATGCAACCAGTACTACCCCGATGTACGTGTTTATTCCGATGGCATGAAATCAATGTTTCATGATTCATGTCTTTCCCATGGGCAAGTGATTTCCGAAGTAAAAGTTAGAACCCCTCCAGTCTAATAAGGCCAGCTCTCAGTTATTTTAATACTTTCGCAACTATAAGCATTCAACCACGAAGTAATACTAGTCCAAAAGTCGACGAAAAATTATATTGAAATGGTCGAAATGATATGACACCTCTTCTATAAAAAATACTTTACGCTCGCGTAACTTCCATCTACAATGTGCTTTAATTCCTGATAAAGAATGATCTGCAAATCAGATTCTATCGATAAGCAAAGTTGCTACCAATAATACTCATATATTTCGTCGTATATCTTCCTTCCCCTCTTGGCTGTTCATATTACAGAATTCAATCGCGTCAATTTTGTTATTGCAATTTCAGGCCAAGTCATTTACAATCCATATAATATAAAGCTAGAGCGATTTCTAGGAAAGGAGGTAGAAAAGAAATGGTAGAAAGAAGGTTTTCTTTGTCCAGAATGTTCTCGGAATTTGTTGTTTTACAAACCACTTTACTCATCTTTAGAGGTCTCTCCCCCCTCTCTGGATGTCGGCGTATGTGGTTTGTGAAGGTATTTGGGGTGGAAATGTGATTTTGAAGCCTTTTTTAAATTGGGATAACCACACTCTATTTATAGCCTGGGAAAGCCCCTGAGAGATACTACGTCATTTCCCACAACCTATGTCCAGGGCAGCCAACTTTTGGAAGGCCCAGAACCCTGAGGTTTTTTGTGTCCAAGTAAGGTGGCTGCCAATGACAGGGACCACTTCTAGAGGGTCCGGGGGCAGGCCCTCCTGTCAGTCTATATTGCTGTCAGTGGGCTGATTTACATTTTACTTTTTAATGAAAAATTTCAGATGGACATATCTTCTATTAATAAGAAATTTGGATTTCCATCAATAATCTGCAAAATGGCATATCTCATATAATATTTACATTTTTTTAACCCATTAAATACTAATAATGCCTTCATGGGGAGCATGAGGAAGAGGAGTGGGAGAGGGTGGAAAACTCGGAGATGGGGTGGGAGAGAAAAATAGGTATCAAAGTCAGAGAAGAGGGGGAGGGAAAAGAGGGAGAGTGGGAAGTGTGGGGAGAGAGGGTGGCCGTCCGGAGGACGGGTATTTTGCTAGTGATTGAATATAAAAAAACGCTTGTCCACAATGTGAATATTTTCTAGCGTTTCTATGCGAAGGTATACCTGCACGTTTAGATTGTAGAGCGTATCAGTTTTCCAATACATAATAATTGGTCACACATAATGAACTCTTGGTGTTATGTAAAAAATGTGAATTCAAGATTTCACGAGGGAAGTGTCTGCTTTAGAAAGTTACTGTTACTGTAAACAGTTAATAACAAGTCGCTATTGCCAGGGGGAAAAGATAGCAGCATTTAATCTTGAGGATAAAATGTAATCATTTTCCCCCTAAATGTTTTACGAAATGAAATTATATAGCTTTAGAAATTATACATCTGTCCTTTTCTATTCGGTACATTATATACTGAAACAAGGAATGACCAAGTATTATATAAAAATGTTTATGATCGACATTCTCTTCATGATAAAACGCCAGAGATTGCATTTGTATTTCAAGAAAATATTCAGTGTTGGACACACAAATGACCCCGAAGTATCGGACCTTCTCAGAGATAAAATTAATAGTCCAAAATTTAAATTATACAAAAGTGTGCAAAACATTGTGCTCTTTGATTATAGATAAATATCAAATATTTTACAGCTATGGAATCTTGAATACGAAATAATGCTGGCGAATTGGGGCCTACACATAATAGGTTTATCCCTTTCATCAGACTTAGCATATTGCCCCTAACCCCCGACCCCCTCCCAGAAATTCCAGGATCCCCCATTGCAATGCAAAAATGTGTTTGAACATGAACACATAATTAAACAACACCATCGCCAATTATTTGACGATTGAGTAGTGTCCTTTATTGACAGAAAAATAGTAATTAAAAAACCCAACAAACATTTTGGGTAGTAAGGTCCAACCACAATGGCAACAGCAACTAGAGTAGAGGGTGGTTTGTTTTAATATTTTTATTCGGCTAGAGCATTATGAAGATAGGCTACATTATTCCCAGCGCAGCTGGTGTGTACCGGCTAGCAGTCAGACCACTCTCTAGATCACATGATCCACCCTAATACTTGCTGTTATCAAAGGCCGGCCTTGTGTTTGGCTATCGGTGACACTGAGCCTGATTAATTGCTAATATTCGAAATGAAAAGAATAGAATAGAGCTCACGACATCGTGTTTCCTCTGAACAAAGATGCATCTGGAGGACTTGAACTAATGAAGTACTGGAAGTACTGAAGTACCTAGGAGAGGCTCCTCCTATTGCGAATAACGCCACGAGGCTATATTATAATCTGTAATAATAGAGTGTCTCAAACATACTCTTCTTCGGTGGCCACATCATTGTCCCCTAATAGTTGGGTATCAAGGACGACTATGCATTAATCCTATAGTGTCCTTACTGTAACACTGACAATATGGAAGACAAATAGGGAAGTCCCATCTTATCTGTCTACGATTCAATCAGGGACTGTCGACCGTTATTTGACAGGAATCGGGCCAATTGCAGTCAAGGGCCAGATGAGCTCCTTCTGGGAGGACAATTGAGTTAATAGTGATTAGTGATAAGGGAAAATAGCCTTAATTGTTGCATTGTGGTCCTACATCTCTTGCTAGGCTATCCCTCATTTTCACCACAAATTGCTAGTATAGTATATTAAGCGTAGGCTTCCTGTTGTGGTTTGACAATGGTACTCGGCTCGCATTTTTCAGGATGTTTCTTTTACATGCTGAACCTTTCCTTCAAATTTAATATATTGAGTATAAATTACATAATGTGATCATATTCAATGCAGCAGCTTTTAGAAATAAATCAATAGATTAAGGCCAATTTACATACATGTATTAAACTCCTTACACTTGTCTATAAAGCTTTATGCCACATATTTGCATATAATGGAGAGCATCAGAAAAATTATCGTACTTACACTTACACAAACCGCTAGGGGATGAGTATCAGGTTGTTTACGTTTCCATCCAATGACGTCCAAGCCTGTGTATCACATGACAAGAGTCAATCACCGCAGCGTCAGGATCCAAACAAAGAAATTACCCGATCGTAGATTGCAAAAGTTTTTTCATATTTATTCCTAGCCTTCAATCCGAACCGGCAGCCCGAAAAGCAGCAGCTTTTACAATTTTAAAATGTAATCTGCGTGTCTTGGTGGTAAATTGGTGAACACATTGTTGATCCTTCGCCAAAGTAAATACTTCGCCAAAGTAAATAATGAACCTCTGATAGTTTTGTATTGCCTTGTCTGAATGTGATATTCATAGTCTCAATGTATATGAGCCATCTTAATTCTTGCTAATATCGCAGCCCGCATAGCCAGTTTCTGAATGCATACTCAAATGTAAAGATAAATACAAGTCGATGAAAGTCCAAGGCAATATATATCCACATCGCCGAATGTCATCCTCTCATTTCCACACACGTAATGCTGTCATCCAATCTATCAATATCAGGCAATGCTATATGTTTGTGTCCACTTCCCGAGCGTTGAATTTGTTCGCTCAGTTATCAGCCTTAATGTTTCAGTACGAAAAATACTGGATCAATTTAATAATCGAGTTCGTTCCACTTCCATTCTTGCAAATTGCCAAATCATCATTTTATGGCTTGTCGGTGTGGCGATAACGGTTCAATTTGTTCACTGAGATCAGTCTATTTGCATTCTTAAAATCTACTTAAAAGTTCTATATTTAAATAGAGACTTACGCAATACGTCATTAGTCTTGCATGAAAAGAGACATATCTTGTTTTATATCTAATTAACTCTCTTGACCTTTTGCGAGAGAGGGTGGTAAGTCTATAAAGGTGAAAAATAACTCATTAATGATATCAAAAGCCATTGTCTGAAAACACGAGAGTCTAGGTTTTAATTCAATTCCACGAAGGTATAAGATCACGCAGTAATATTACATACTATGTTTCAATAATATATAGATTACCTCCTACGTATAATTAGCTGAACTTAAGTTCCTTCCCATTCATTGATTTAACGACATTAAATAGGATTGCTATGCGGGTGTTTCCGTTAACAGCGAGTTAACTCTTTATCATTTTACCTATTACATGAGAAGGTGATGCTTCAATAAGTGCAGGTGACCCGTCATCGATTATATTGACCGAGACCTTGGTGACCGATGCGGTAACCACGCCCCCCGCATCATTTGACGCTACGTCACAATACACAACATTCGTTCCCCCACGTCCATTCCTCACTCCACGCCCATCTCCTGACCCGCACGCACGTCAGAAAATTTTTTCTGCTATTTTGCTGTCATTTGTCTGAATTTTTTCGACATTATGGGTCTTTGTAATCATTGCAATACTGTGCATGAAGGTAAAATTGGGAAGAATTGTACGAGGCCGAAAAACAACGACATACCTGCTGAAATGTCTGCCTTGGAGAAAGCTGACTTGTTGACGGGGCGTGTCAACGGTTTGGAAGGCATGATGAAGACGATCTTGGACACGGTCGAGAAGCTGGACAAGAAATCCACTAATCCTGACGCGGCTAGTTCAAGTTCTTCATCGGAGGTTATATTTAATACTCGTACTTCTAGATCGATGTTCAAGGATGATTCTGACGATAGACATCGTGATGAGAGCGTGGAAAGTTCCATTTATGGCATACCTGTGCGTCGAAGGAGAAGTTCGTCTAGGAAGCGAGTTGGTCGGTTTGACCGGGAGCAGTTTCTTGACAAGGGTGAGGTGATAGAGAACTTTGACTCCTTATTATTAACCCATTCAGGGCGCGTATTGCCTTCATGCACTCCCGTGGGGAGGACGCGTATTGCTTTCAGGCACTCCCATAGCATGGGCGCGTATTGCCTTAATGCACTCCCGTCGTATGGGCGCGTATTGCTTTAAGGCATTATGAACACGTGACAATGTTTTTTTCCGTATATTTTTAGTTCAAATAAAACAATTGTAGTTTTTTTTTCACCAAAACTTCGAAACATAATTTGACTTTGATATTGGAGGAGAAATAAAATAAAGTTTCCTTGGTAACATGCACCGAATCACGTATGAACGAGATCAAAACAAGCGCGAATCTGTGTCGCTAGCAGACGACATTGTTTACAAACATTGCGTCGACGTCAGCGATGGCAAATGCCGACGATTTTTGGAGTGATGAGGGGGACGATATTCTTGATGAATTACCCCTCACCACTTTGATGGCTTTGGAAGGTCGCTGTCGGAACCTAAATCTTCAAAATGGAGATACATCTGATGAAGATGAGATTGAAGAAGCAGGGGAGGAAGAGCAACAGCCACAAAGTGATGGGCGTGGCAGGTGGGTTCGGGTGCCATCGGGAATTTCCAAAGCCCCACCAGTGGACAACTTTCAAGGCAGGCCAGGTATTGCCGATTTCATCACCAGGCAGAACCCTACAACAGTTCTTGATTTCTTCCAAATATTTTTCACGCTTGACTTTATTTCTGGGATCATGACGGCAACCAATGCATATGCAGAGAAGGTGAGGAGGGAGCGGCCGCAAGCACACCTTATGAAATGGATCCCAGTTGATCGGGAGTTGATTACAAAATTCCTGGCGCTGACCATGCTCATGGGCATAATCAAGAAGGCACAGCTGAAGGAATACTGGTCTACAGCAAGGGAATTGGTCACCCCGATGTTTAGTTCTATCATGAAGAGGGATAGATTCATGATCATCCTTAGGTAAGTTGATAATTATTTATATCTCTGGTATAATAAGTCTAGCCCTCACGGCCTCAGTCTAGACTAGAGTTGTTACATGCCTAAGATTAATTAGATAAATATTGCTACATATCGCAAATAATGCAAGAAAACTTTAAGTTAAGTTTAGTTTCTAAAACATACTAGGTTAACTTGAGGAAATGAAATGTTATAAAAGGGGAATGAAATTGATGAAAAAAACGTAACCGCGGACGGGAATCGAACCCGGGTCGCTCATGCGCTAGTCCAGTGTGCTAACCATTACACCACTGAAACTGTGTATCGTTGGGGGTGTGAAAAGTCAAATAGTTTGGGGAACACAAACATAGGGACATTTTGCCACATAGTGCACATCTGTGCTCTGTATACATGCTCATATAGTTCTCTCTTATATCATATTGCCAGTTCTAGGATTTTGATCATGGCGATTTATGACTTAGTACATACATGTTATAAAGCGTCTAAGTGCACGTGCACTTATAAGAAAGTTGTGAGTAGTATAGGAACATTAAGCAATGAGTAAGGCTGTACATATTTATTTATCAGAGGCACTTAATCGCTTATATGGGTAAATTTGGTGAAGGATCCTAACATATATGTTCTTTATTATATTTATAGATACATCAACTATCCTCATCTGAGGTCGACAACACCACAAAGTGAGGCCCAAGAGAGGTGTGACTGGCTGTTCAACCATTTGAATACCATCTCCAAATCCGTCTACTCTCCCCTCAGGGATATTTGTGTGGACGAATCAATGGTGCCCTACAAAGGCAGGTCGAAATTTGTAAGTTAATATATCTATCTTTACATTTTTTTGAGACTGACCATTCCATAATTTTTCATCCCTCTACTAAACAGAGTCTCTATTTTGCTTCACATACAGAAAAAAACATCAGCAAAGAAATAATATTCATACTATCATAATCGCAGCATGCCTGCAACCATTGGGAAAAAACAAGTAAAAATATGTTATGCAATGAGCTATGAGATGAGATATGTTAAGCTATGAAGTGATAACATTTTTGGACAGCTGAATAGACATGTTGGAATATTTAATGCCATCTGATTTTGAAATCTTAAAGTCTTTCCATAATAGGCATACATATTTAAGACTGACTATTTCAAAGACAGATGGATTTGTTGAAATCCATCCCTGGACTGTTGAAATACTTTACTTTTGTTAATTTTTCTGCAGGTCCAGTATATGCCAAAAAAGCCGCACAAGTGGGGCCTGAAGGTGTGGGTCTTGGCCGAGTCTGTTTCTGGTAGGCCTAAGTTCTTGTCATTATCATGATTAATGTGTTATCATTTATAAATCCACAATGCCTTATTTCGACTGAATTAACATAACCAATAATAAATTAAAAGTTGACCTGATAGTGCTCTTATAATAGTAATTATTCATTGTAATACGATAACATTTTACATATCAGTTATACCTGTAGGTATAGAGAATTCGAAATGGAGAAAGGGCACAAATGTTATATTGAATTGTCCTAACACATTGGTGTTTATAGTTGACGATAAGTAATGTAATGTTTCTCTAAAAGCATAACAATATACTCAGTTTTTCTATATAAAAATAAAAAGTGCTGTATTCTTTTTTGTACGAAATCTTTATTACTGAGTTTAGACAGGGGCTACATAAGTTGCTATTTACATCAAGTAATACATCAGCAACACTTTATCAAACGTTCAATCTTCTAAAAATATAATCATAAAAGATTTTGGAGATAATGAAAATGAACTGGTTCCATCAATTATAGGTGGGCAAGCCTTCTATTTTTATATAAAAAACATCTGTACTGGGTAATTTGATATGAAACATATATGAACGTTAACATCGAGAATTATTATCATACCTTAGACATAATAACCTAAGAAGTATTTTCCAATATTTCACTCTTTTTTATAATGTGTGTATAATTGTGTAGCTCATCAAATGTGTTTTAGGTTTCAAAATTTTCTAGGACGACTTATGTTTAATATTATTGACACGCTATTAATGTTTATTATAACTCTCCCATCAGGTTATATTCTTCATGCCATTCCCTACTATGGAAGGATTGATCGTGGGGCTCAGAGAATCTATGAGGATATCGTGCTAAAGCTGTGTACCAATGCCGGAGTTCTGGGGAAAGGTCATCATTTGTATTGTGATAATTACTTTTCATCAGTAAAAATGTTCTATGATTTTGTTTCAAAGTTTGGCACTTTCTGCTGTGGGACACTGAGGAAAAACCGAATTGATCTTCCAAAGGACCTTATGGTTAAAAAACATTCAGATTTGGTTGACCGTGGTTCTTCAATTTTTTCTAGGTCTGGAAACCTATTACTAGTAGTTTGGAAAGATACCAAAATCATTCATGTGTTAACTTCCATCCATGGTTTGGAACTTTCGACTTGTACACGGTCAATGAAAGACAAAGAAAGCGGAAAATTTGCAAGAAAAGAGTTAGATCGTCCCACAGCTATTAGCGAATATTCCAAATTTATGGGAGGAGTTGATTTGGCAGATCAACTCTACCAATATTACTGTTTCGCTCGGAAAACTTGCAAGTGGACAAAAAAGATTTTCTGGTACATCTTGGAATTGATGAAACTAAATTCATATACTATGTTTAATCAAACCACTTGCAAACCTTTGCCACTTTACCAGTATTCTGTCCGCCTTATTTCGGAATTGCTCACCACCTCAGAACTTCTGGATCCAGCACCAAATCGCCACATACCAGATCATCCCCATAGGCTGGTTAATAGGTTGGTTAAATATTCTTTCTCACAGTTACACCCAAGGCAAATATCTTGCTTATCCTGTTAAATTATATAGCAAGCCGATAACCACGGGTGTAGGGTGGGGTGGGGGTGGGGCAGTGGCGGGAGGGGGGGGGGGCAGAGGGCATCCCCAGAAATTTTTTGATTTTGTATGAAGAATGGTGGCTTCTGGTCTATGTCACTACTACATTTTCTAGCTTATACCTTTCGGATTGGCTTTAAATCGATCACAGAGGCTTCATATTTGGCATATAAATAGGTTGATATATTGACTGACAGTATGATGCTATTGAGTTGATAACATCGCACCAGTGAACACCCATCTCATTGACTATATATTATCATGAATTTTTACACCCCCTTTCGGATTATCCTTAAACCAATCTAAAAAAATTCCAATCTGGCATATAAATAGCTTTATATGTTGACTAATCATATTTCAAAGCACAGTCTTTCAAATTTCTAAAATAATCACTACTTATATATATGCCATTGAGTTGGTAACATTAGTACAATAACAGGTTCGATTTCAATCTAAAATCGTTGCCTGGCATTTCCCTTATTCTATAAGGGAAATGCATGGTAATTTCTTGAAATTGTGAAATCGTTTTCCCAGTTGCAGCATACAATCTCATGGGAGCCCATATTTTCTATCTTAGAACAAAAGTTAAGCATCAAAATGCAATGTCTGATTCAAAGTCCCACAGCTATTAGCTGCACCTTTTTTTTCAATCGTTGCAAGTACACCAAAGTGCATGAAATATGATTTATGAAGTGTTTGGGAATGTAAAAATCCAAAACTCTAATACAAACATAATCAACTGAAATCTAGGTAAGTCTTAAAACCAACTGACTTAGGATCTTATCAGATATGTTCTTGGGTTTTGGAAACTGTTCTTAGAATGGTAATTGGCTCATTATTAATCGGGTCATTATTGGCCAAGTTATTGAAGTCTCTAAGCTTCACCACATTTCTAAGGGGCTCTTGTCCTGTTGCTACATATATCTGATCCTGCAAAGTTACAATTATGTTTCACTATAACAAAATTACTTATGACCTTATATCCAGCTCTTCATTCTTTTATATTCACTGTCACTCAACTAAGACTGTTATCTTCGAAGTATCAATATTTTATAATTATTCATTTAGGTGTATGCCTGTTAACCTCGGCAACAAGACCTTCTGTAAGGTGTGTTATGCACGTTTCAGAGTGGACGACCAGATGCCCAAGAGACAAACGAAATTTGGGTGTCAAACTTGTAAAGTGCATTTGTGCATTCCAGATTGCTTCAGACAGTTTCACACCCAAACTGACTACACACGCCTCCCCCAGGAGGAGTAGATTGATGGCACCTCATGCCCCACTGCCCTGATAAGTACATATCTGGGATTTCACTTATGAAATTTTCATTTTAAGCCCTATCTTAATTAACTGTTTGGTATATTGCGTTTAATTATAGTACAATTACCGATTAATTTATGAATCATTATACAGAGTACTTTTTATCAATATACACCAACTATCTATGGTGTGTCTCTTAGTAGCATTTATCAAGTGTCGTACAGGGATGTACAGGTATCAGAAAGTGTTACTTATAGTATTTATCATATATTATAAGACACAGAATGTGTGGTATAATGTGCAATATTGAATTGAAAGGACTGACCTTCAACTAAACATTTATAGATCTTGATACAAAGTTCTTTTTATCAATGTACACACCGATTATTTATGCACTATTTATATAAAATTCCATTCATCAGTAAATTATTTGTCTCTTAGTGGCATATATTAGGGGTTGTAAGATTACAGAGATTGTAAAGTGTTATTTATAATGTTTATTATACGACGCATGTCAGATGTATATTATTGAATTGAAGTGACTGCCCTTCAACTGAACATATTAATGTGTACATAGTTCCAAGCCTTGGCACCCGGATCGTCAACACAACATTGTTTCATAGATCCAAGCCTTAGCGCCCAGATTGTCAACACGAAAATGTTTACATAGTTCCAAGCCTTGGCACCCGGATTTTTCAACATAATAATTTTTACATAGTTCCAAGCCTTGAAATGTGGATTGTCAACATAATAATTTTTACATAGTTCTAAGACTTGGATCGTCAACATAGAATAAAATGTGTTGTTCCTACCTTACACAATGTTGCATTGTATTATTTCACGGAAACGTTTTCTCACAGAAACTATTTCTTCTAATATCATTCTTTTAGAACAATCAATTATTTGCCGATAGTTTGCATGAATAAAGTCCAAGTCCAAACAGTTATAAGTAGTCATCCATATATATAAACTCCAAGAACAATTGACCTTTCCATTTTGAAAAAATAATGTGTAACTGTCATGTTTGTATCTCAAAAACTCAAACCCAAAGTTGTATCATCAAATATTCATTTCTTCATTTCTTTTGTCAGTCGTTGCAAGTGCAATATTATATTTCAAAAGACCAAAAAGAAATTGACCATCCTTTTCAGGAAAAATGTTTGTCTATGCTTATATCCCAAGAAGTATTTAGGATTTTTACCAAATCTAAATCGCGTTAGATACACATAAATGTGTATTAAACTCCAAGAATAATTATCCTGTTCTTCCTTTTCCTTGATTGGTCCGCCCATAGATTGTTGAAGCCTGAAACATAAGAGAGAACCAAGTTCCAGTCATATATCGCACAGATATGTACATCATGGTACAAATCATGGTACAAATTACTACATTCTGACATTTCTAATAAACACAATTCAGAATATCATAATTTTGAGAAGGCCATAATATACAAGACAAGAAAATACTATCAAGAGAACTTTCGAGATTCATATAATGAAGGTCATTTTTCTTTCAAAATAATTTCCGAGTAAATTTGCTTGGATAAAAGTATTTAAATTATTGTCACCATTACCTGTGGCTAGCAACCTTCTGTTGGGATGTCGTACACTTGTGAGATTCACAGTATTAATTCCATTATTTCCCTCAAATATAAATATATCAATACAAAACGATCCCTTGTGATATCCTTGGTATACCTGAATATAAAAAAGCATTAACAGATTAGACATGAACAACTTTAAAGACCAACTACCTTTTCGAGTATGAAAGGGTTATAGCTTGGACGTCAAGCTTTGACACATTAGATAGTAACGTTGACGTGTGCACATCTCAAAGTATACTCCCTTTTAAACGACCATGATATAGTGAAAATTGCAAATCAAATAAAAGATATGACCATCAAGCACTACTGAAGCTTTTCCGGTTTGTTAAGATTGTGGATATTTTCATTTTAAGATAAGGCCAAAAAAAAAAATAGGTGTGTTTCCGACTTATCTGGCTGAAAACTAGGTAGGGGGGGGTGGTAATTTTTTTTTTTTTGTTAATTTTTTTTGTTTGGAAACCACCTCCCAGGAACTGAGGAAAATGACTTTTTCATAACAATAGTTGTTTTGAACATGGAAAATGTGCTTTTTGACCGTTTAGGGTTAGGAAAACCTGTTTTCCTGCTCTTATAAGCTTTTTTTGTCAAAAAATCCAAAAAAATTAAGATATGATGGTGAAAAAATCAGGTTTGGTAAAAATTTTTTTAGGTAGGGTAAGGTTTTTCTAGGTAGGGGGGGTAAATCGGAAACACACCTATTTTTTTTTTTGGCCTAACTTTCTCATTCTAAATTACGTTACACCTCAGCATACTTACATGGCGCTGTCAACTGATGTTTGCCACTGTCAAAATAAGGTCACAACTCATGTTGCTGGGATTCGAAGTGGTATAAATCAAAGTTCAGCAAAGGTTTCTCAATGGCACTCCATATGGTGAAGGAATAGTCATTTACCAATAGTTCTGCAAGATCCCACGATGTTATATTAAAGAACAACGACACAGTGCAGCATTTTCTAGAACCGCTTCTTCTATATCCAGTGATGGGCACTTGTTAGGGCACTTGCAGGGGCACCTGCGGGCACCTGCATGTCAGACTTATCGTAGCATGTGGTGTGATAACTGACAACTCCATTGAACAGTCAATATCGTACAGTTTTTGAGAAATTAAAGTCTGTATTAGGTCAATTACCCTCCTGATGTGATGCAGGCAACAGATTATTTATGAAATGTTGTAATTCCATGAATAAAATCACAATTTCCACTTCACAGCTACATGCACGTGACTTGTCAGTTGAAAGAACTGTCATGACTTCCTTCGAGGGGGAAATGTCAGCTCATTTGATGAAAACATACAGGATTTGTGCTGCTTTTTCTACCGTTGTATCTCAATCTGATGTCTTCTCTTTGTAATTCCAAAATAAGAAGGTTGTAATGATAATAATAAATCCAGAATCAAAGAAAATGTACACGTTGCCATGCTTATGGCAGTCGGGTTACGCATGGTCTCGCCCATAGCGCTATGACGTTACCAGTGACGTCGCCGTCATGCATATCTGACGTTAACAACGCTTCTCGCCTCTTAGCAACGTCGCAACCTCCCGCGCTCGGTTTGAATGGGTTAATGAATCTCCAGTTGTTAGAGAAGATGATTGGTGATTCTCGTCCCCATGATGAACTTTTGGGCGTGTTATCTCACTGTATAACCATGACGGAGAAGAACTCTTCGTCGATGTATACTCTCAAAGCTTCGTTGATGTACGATGCAGCTGTTAGGACCAGAGCAAGCAAGAAGGGTCTGGCGGCGTTCGGGGAAACTAGGCAGGAGGAAGTACTCCGCCATTACTCGTTTGAAAACTCTCGTCGGGCATCGGCTACAAAATCTTCTACTTCTTCTACTAAAGGCAAAAGCATGAAGGATAAAGTTTGTTTCAAGTTCAACGGACTGGGATGCTTGAAAAATCCTTGTGAATTCCCTCATCGCTGTTCTTCTTGCGGTGCGTCAGACCACGGTGCCAAGGCTTGTGTGACGGCGAAGGCAAACAAATAGGATGCGGTAGAGAATCGGGTAAGTGGAGGTGACTGTCGGATTGATTTTGAACCATCTCTTGTGTTGGAGGCGGAAACCTGTGATGTATTGTCGAACTCTCTTGCTAGTGAGGCTTGTATCGGTGGCAAGATGGAGGCCATGGTCGTCGAGATTGACAATTCCATACCTTCGACAGTTACCTATTCCCCTGATTCTCTCCCGGTAAATGCTTTTCAACATTATTGCCATGACAAATGTCTTTATACATCTATTTGTGATCGTATTGCAAACTTTTATCGTGATGGTTTTTGTGATAATGATGAGGGATTGATTTTTGTCTCTCCTACCTCTGCTAAAGGCCGTTCGGTCAAGGTATACGATAAGTGTTTTCATGGTAGTTGTAGTTGTGTACATATTCTGGGCGGATTACCCGTTCAATTGAAGCCGTGCAGAGTTGCTGCTTCTTTATTTTATCAAGGTTGCGATGTATTTACAAATAATCTTGATGTTTTTCATTATAATATTGATGGTATTGATGTGGTGGATACGCCAGTAGAGGCGTACGACTTACCCAATTATTCTTCGATTTTAGAAGATTCCGCACGTATCAAAATGGATAAGATTGTTGCTAACGAAATACTGGAAGGTTATGTTTCAGTGGTAAACGATAAACCAAAATGTATACACGCCTTAGGAGCTGTCTTTAAACCTGACGGTAGTGTCAGACCCATAACTGATTGTTCTCGACCAGATGAGTCTTCGGTTAATTTTCACTGTTCCTCTCTTATACGGTCTTTTTCGTATAAAAATATTGACGATGCCACAAGTATGGTAACAGCTGGAGATTATATGTGTGTCGTTGATATTAAAGCTGCCTACAGAGCTGTGGCAGTTAATCCAGACCATCGTACTCTTTGTGGATTTCGCTGGACTATTGATGGACATGAGAAATATTTAACAGACAATCGCCTATGCTTTGGATTACGTATTGGTCCTTGTGTATTTGACAATATTTCTAATTTTATCGCCGACTCTATGTATAAATTGTATGATGTGCGTGTGGTAAATTATTTAGACGACTTTTTCCTGGCGTCTGATTCCCTCCACAAATGTTCCCGTGCCCGCAATACCCTTATATCATTCTTACGGTCACTTGGGTTTTATGTAGCATGGCATAAGGTTACCACGCCAGCTACTTCATGCACATACCTTGGATTCGAAGTGGATTCACTCGCCATGACAGTTAGACTACCTCAAACCAAGATCGACAAACTTCGTCTTCTTCTAGATAATGTGAAAATGTCTAAGTATATTTCTAAGAAGGAACTAGAAAGACTATGTGGCTATTTAGCCCACTGTGCATCAGTGTTTAAAGGTGGGCGTACGTTCTGTCGTCGTATGTTTGACCTTTATAAGGTGATGTTGTGTAAGAAGTTACATCGATCAATTATTTCAGACGCCTTCAAGAGGGACATAGACTGGTGGCACGCCTTTTGTAAGGTATTTAATGGCGTAGGTTTATTGTCCAGGCGTGAATACCATCTTCCGATGGTTTCTGATTCATCTAGCAGAGGCTTTGGCATTTTCATGGGATCAGACTGGATAGCTGGAGGTTGGGGCGTACATACTGTCCCTTGGACTGACTCAACTTGTGGTCATATTGCCGAGTCTCCTTCAGAAAATGTTAAATGGGATAATATCAACGTACAAGAACTTTTTCCCATATTACTAGGTGTGAAGAGATGGAAGAATTTATTCAAGAACTGTAGTGTCCATTGCTTCATTGACAACACCCAGGTAGTGGCCATGCTTACCTCTGGTGTCAGCATCAACCGTACATGCATGCAATGGCTATATGAACTGTATTGGGTGATGTTTATTTATGGAATCGAATTAATTCCTCATTATATAAATACCAAACATAACATTGTGGCTGATTTTTTATCTCGTCTGCCATATAAAAATCAACCTGTCGACTATTCAATCCTGAACGAGGCTGGACTGTGTTGTTTTAATAATGCCTCTCGTTGTAGGGATGGACAAATGGATGATCAGAGTCAAGGAACTTCAGTCTGCGTCAGTAGCACCGTCTACCCTGCGTCAGAGGGAACGCCAGTGGACAGTATTTAAATCTTTTCTTCACGCCAACGGTCTGTCGTCCTCTTCAATTAGGCTAGACGCCTTGTGTATGTATGCCGCCTATTTATCCGGATTTATGAAAGCTTCTTCTGTGACGACCTACCTATCTGGCGTTGTCTTCGGTGCACGTTTGAGACTGATTGACTGCCCGGCGTTATCTCATCCAATTATTAAGTCGGTTCTCAGAGGTATCGGTAAACTTCCAGGGGCAAGTCCCACGCCTGCCGACCCTCTTCTACCGACTCATCTTCGGAAAATGTTTCCATTTGTGAATGTGTCGTCCAAGAATCAAGTGAAACTCTGGGCCATGATCTTATTCCTATTCAGATCATTATTGCGTGTTGGCCACATTATATCATCGCCTCACAGCCTTTCAAGGAAGGATATTACCTGTGTACCATGGGGCATGATAATCAACGTCACATCATCTAAGACTACTTCTACTCCATTCAATTTACCTTTGGTGAAGCTAGGTAAACGCCCTCTCTGCGCCGTATATTGGCTAAATAAGTTTTGGGCTAGCTCACCTTTACCTGATTCAGCCTTGCTATTTGCCACTCATGGGATCCCCAACCCTTCCTATGAGGAAATCAAACATTTTTTGTGCGACTTAGTGTCTAAAGCTGGGTTGTCTGGAGTGTATTCTACACAATCACTTAGACGTGGAGGAGCGACTTATATGTCGTCAATTGGTGTTAATCTTTCAGATATCAAAGCCAGGGGACATTGGTTATCATCGAGTGTGGATTCATACATAACACCAGACTTGGACTTAAAGCTAAAAGTTGATTCTTTCATAGATATTATATTCAACAAGTCGAGAGTCACATATGTGCAGGTGACCCGTCATCGATTATATTGACCGAGACCTTGGTGACCGATGCGGTAACCACGCCCCCCGCATCATTTGACGCTACGTCACAATACACAACATTCGTTCCCCCACGTCCATTCCTCACTCCACGCCCATCTCCTGACCCGCACGCACGTCAGAAAATTTTTTCTTTAATTATGTATCTGTTTATGGTAAAATAAACCTCATGTTATTGTGGTTTCAGGCCATCCCTGTGTTTGTCAACTCCTTCATAGATATTATATTCAACAAGTCGAGAGTCACATATATGGTTGATATCTTTACGGTAAGACACAAGTCTATGTCCTTTGTGTGACATTTAAACACCCAGTATTACTTACAAAGGCCACTTGGGAGAGTACTGGTCGCGGGCCTGATTGGCCCATATGACCAGGTCCGTAGTAACTCTTTAGTTTAATTACATTTGTTATTAAGGTTTCAAAGATCTGCAACCTTAATGAAGACAGCGATTTTCTCCCTCTCTATCTTAGTTTCTTGTCATGATACACTTTGGCTACTGGTGTCTAGATTGTTTTAAAATCATTGGTTACCATTACCCGAATTACATAGTGTTGCTGTGTAATATAGATTGAGTAGGAGGACTACACTGAGGCGTACGGTATGCCTTTAGACATGAGAGAGAGAATCTTCTAAGGTTTCTGCCAAGTCGTTACCCTTGAGAACATTGAACCCGGAGCACATAGTGGGAGAGGCGGATGTGTATAACGCACACACAGCCTTTTAAGCGGATTCTCTGTTAAATGAATATTCACCAATGGTTCTTTATCAACCAAGTAGCATGCTGTTTGGCGTAGGCGAGTGACACACAAGTATGGTTGTTGCCCATTAAGATACTATCTTTATATCTCTATCTCGTTACAGGTTGAAAGGCATTTGTTCTATTTTATGAAAGGTTCTCCTGAAATTGTCTAATAATTTCCCCCTTTATTCCTTGAATGATTTATAACTCCTATACGTGGGCTAGTATTTAAATACAAAAAGATTGTGTCAGCTATGGAAGCTGAATAATCGTACCAAAAATGACGTAATCAAACTTAAATCGTAGTCCCATACATGTGCTATGATGCACAGTCAACACCAAAGGTGGGACATGCTTTCGTGCAGTAATGTTGAAACAGCTAGCTCATGGGTCTGACTTTAGGTTAGTGCAGAGCGCGTTCTTCCAATTGATAGGGTCAACGAAGAGGATTGCTTCTATGAACAATTAAGAAACTCATCAGTATTATCTTTCAACAATTTCTAATTAGGTCGATCAAAGATGACATGACACATGACACACTATAAAGCCCCATCAGCATTACCACGGCCGCCTTGGTGTACGGCCACCGCACGGCAAACAACACAATGTTAAATTATTACAGTTGGTCGGATGGCAATGGGGATGGACCTTAAGCCCAATGTTTGACGGATTAAATCATGAGAGACACCACATTGATGTGATGTGATATGCTAATTCATATAACCCTTATGCCTACTGACCTACGGATTTAGGGAAAAGATTTGTTGGTTAGCCAACCGATGTTTTGAAACATAGGTGAATTTGTTCGTTGAGGGACACACTCCCACGATTTTTGACCGATTTAACACCCTCTAGTCCTAGGCAATTGGGTTTCCTGTGCAGCAGAAAGCAAACCAGTGATGGAATTGTGTTACAAAAAGCCAATTTGAGCAGCCACATATCATCGTCCCCAAACCTCCCTACAAAAAGCCAATTTGAGCAGCCACACATCATCGTCCCCAAACCTCCCTAGTCATAAAGGAACGTATACTGCATGGATTTACTTATACTTCCGCCCTTACTTCCGGTTTGAAGGACGTCACTACACATAGGCCATCAGCTGAGCCCCAAAATTGTGATTTTTGTTCCCGCTTTGGGGGTATTACTTGTTATCAGTAGATTCTAATTGCTAATACTCTCCATTATAAAATCTCTAAATTTCTCCATGCAATTCCTTGCCGCTTTTGAGGAATTGGGCAGTGATTCTGACATTATTATGTTTTTTTGTAGAATCTAATTCACGGGATGCGTTTGTAATCATATTGTAAATGAGAAGTATAGATAGTGGAATCGATCCCTCGATGGATATATTTGGGGGCTGACGCATCCGTCAATTATGACGCACCTGACGGTGCATCTTGTGAGGACCAATCAGATCGCACCATTCAAGGTGCCCACATTCTACCTGGACAGTTGGACCATTATATTCATTGTACTCGCCCAGGTCAGAGGTGCTTGCATATCAGAATTATTTTTTTTTCTTCTTACCTTCTTAAATTTCTTGCTATGTATCCTTTGTCATGTATTTTTGCTTGTATGTTAATATGTATTGGGTGAAAATAAACCCTTGCTTTGCAGGGTTCATGGCCAATCCTTGTCTTCGTTATCCATTCCCAAATTAATTAGGACTGCGTCCCCCTTCAACATATGGTGTATATATTATATACACAGACATGATCTATCATTTAGTAGTGATTCTTACTCATAATTATGATGTCAATGTGGAATGGAGAAAATAGACCACAACTCCCTACATTGGGATAGTATCAATGTATTTGAAAATACAACATTCTTCAGAATCCTGAGAATGTCTAGAATCTAACTTATTAGGTGCGTGGAAATTACATTCTGAATCAGTGAACATAAAACTGGTATGTGCGACGACAGTTCATCCGACAGATCGTGTTAATATTGGATCAAACCTTTGCCTGTCCTGGAGAAAATGAATTCTCTGGCCACCTATTTGATTAATTGCGGCAACAGTATTTCAATTTGCACTTGAGACCTAATTATTTATCGATTTATCGATGGGAGTGTCTATTTTTTTTTAAATAATCTGTATTCATGTATCATGTTTACATGTAATTATATACTCCTGCTACAAGAAACGGTTTCGTTGTGCCTTAATTATAGGTAGCAAATAATTATATCCTTGACTTGTGAAAGTAAATGGGTCTTGGTATGAGGCTCTGTTTTGTGGTTTGTGGATATCATTTGGGCTATTTGTCAGCAGCATAATGATAATAACAGTCGTTTAAAATGCCATCCCATGTTTGTAACTTGGGGATATTTGGCCTGAGAGAATATCTACCTTGATTTCGCCAATATATATATAATATATATATACAAGTCTCGATTCTACAAGCGTCCTCATCCATCATTCAATAATTACGGTTTGTCACTGAAAATAAGATATTTCTTTCTATGCCAAATAATCTTTGTAACTGGCCCATTGAGAGAAACATATTCTCTTCCCCAAGAAGATTTCGAATTACCTTTTTCCTGCCTCCTCCCAATTCCTAAAGAGCATATTTTGTCTTCTCAAAAGTGACCCAAAGAATGTTTTCTTTTTTTCTTTTCTTTATCCTGAGTACTGTATAATGGAAGATTCAAATAAAGAAAATTAGGAAAAAATATAGTTCCTCCAATTTCTGAGTTGTTCATGACTTCATGCCTTTTTCTAGAATATTATTATGATTTTGTTTTTGGCTGATCTATAGTGGCAATCTGGATCAAATGGGATTAATAGTGCAATTACTTGACTTCTCCATATTCCCAAAGGATTCCCAAAGTTTAAGAAGATGCATAGAGAGTCAGACTGAAAAAAAGGAGATTTTGGCGGGTCCTCTAAATAATTATTTTTGGAGATAATGAAAAGTTACACTAAGATCATTTTTGACAGACTTTAGCTCAGAAAGCAGCTTTAAGCCACACTCGCTTTCTGAGAGATTCTGAGGCTGAGGCCGGACTCTCCCCATAATGATTTCACAATTCAAATGTGTTCTCCTAAAACTCATTTAGCACAACTTTCGGTTTGCTTCAGCATAAGAAGATACCTATAACATTCCTTTCATTATCTGCATCTACGGATCTGACCTATGCTTTTGGGGCGTTTTGCTTTTTAAAACTTTAGTATTTGTTTAAATGTGCTTGCTTGTACTACTTCATTTATTGATCTGAGACCTAGGCCTCCCTTGTGGATCTTTGATTGTAAAATGTCTTTACTAATTTTGTGTGACTTTTCTTCCCAAATAAAGCCTGAAATTAAATTCTGAACCTGCTACAGTACCTTAGTTCAACAAGACACGTGATAGGACATGCTGCCACTTCGAATTAATGAATGCGTTTATCCCTAATACTTCCCCTTTCAGAGATAGGGATCTCTTTTCAATCGTTGCTATAAAATATGTATTTATGGCGACAAAAGCCATAAAATCTGACAGGACAAAAGCCAACGCAGATCACTGCCAACATAGACAATAGTCGACACATACAAAACCCTGGACAAAAACACTGACAATTCCTCACTTGATCGGGGATGAATGAGTTTCCATTCAATTGACCCATTTAATCTTATAAGTTATTTTCATGTTGTCCATGTTAAAGCCTTTACTTGTGATTCATCATGGAATTTTATATTTAAGGCCAAAATAGGTAGAAAACTGTTCTATGGTCAATAGAACTGCGGCTAAGGAATTTTCGTCATAAACTGAGATGACAATGTTACCTCCTGTGTCACATACACAGAAATCTAGGAAGTTCATGCACATTAATTCTAAATTCATTTTCAATATTTTGTTTATTTGTTTGTTTTCACTTTCACAAAAAATACCGCAAATACTTGAATTCATCCAACTATTCTATTGTAGATTGGTAATTCAATTATCTTCACGTATCATAGCCGCTCCTTTTTCTCCTATCATCATCGTCGGGAAGTTGGTGTTTCCTGAAGGAACTTCAGGCATAACTGATGCATCAACAACTCTAAGTGCAGTAAGACCATGTACCCTGAAATATGAAGCCAATACGAGTTGATTGTAGACCCCAGTAATTAGACTTTGCATGAAGGACTCAGGAATAAAGTTTATTCATCATGGGTTTTATCAGAAAGGTATATAAGAGTATATGAAATCCAAATACCTGATGGGTGGCATATGCTAATTATTATATAGGGTGCATAGGATATTAGATATTATTATACACGCATTGCATTGCAGAGAAGCATGCAGTGCTAGAAGTCCTGCATTAGCATATTATAGAAATAGATTGCAGATGCATGATATTCTTTTATGATAATTTGAATCATAAAATTGTCTGCGGCTAACAGATGGCACATTAAAGTCAAGCTAAAATATGATGCATCGATGGGTATGCCTAGTGTATGCATGTTCTCCATAGTCCCCTATAGTCAAGTGGTTAGCATGTGAAACTTCTAAACTGGATACTGTGAGTCCCAGAGCAGACAGCCTTTTTACATTTGTCTCATTTTATCTTTTAATTTCACTTATATCTTCACATGTGGGCCTCGTTTTTTAAAAACTCACACATTTAGTTATAGATGTCATTCCCCTTTGATTGGTGAAAGAATTAGAGAGGCTAAGATCAAATTAAGTGAGAAAAGTGAGGTAAATTAGTTTCTGGGATACATGGTTCTCCCGAATCAGAGGTCTGGGTGGCAGAAGATTATGGTCAAAATGGTTTTCGCACGGGCCACAATTCATCTAGAGTGAGTTAGCATAGTGCTTATTTCTCTAGTGAGTCATGGCAACCAATCTGGGTTTTTTTACCAAGATTACTGCTGAAATTCAAATTTATGACTGGATTCTTTTTCTAAATTCATGATTGAAAGCATATATTAATAATAGATATGTTAACTAACTCGATGGTTTCTTGGATGCTTATAAAATTGCAATCATTGTTATGCAATCAATATTCGTGATCCTTCAACCAACTCGTTAGTTAATCTCTATTTATTATCTCATTACTGATGGAACCAACGGTTTCTGAATATTGGCCAAACATTTATCGTTCTGTAACACATTTGATAATGTGGTTTCAACATTCATAAAACATATTCATTAATCAACACATATAACTATATATAATATACAATTAATAATGATAATATAGACAGTTGAGACGTAATATTTAATAATGTCAGTAGTTAGAGAATGCTTTGTTTTAGCCTGGCACGCTTGTGATTGGTCATGATCAGTCATGTGACCAATCCCAGGTGGGCGTGGCCTCACACCTACTATTGTTATATATATGCAATGGCTTGCATTCCACATACCTTAGTCTTGTGTCAACAACAGCAAGAGGATTATCCTTCTTTCCCATCATACATGAACCCACGGAGTGAAAGTATGTGAGAAAAGATTCTGTTATTTGGCATCTCCAAAACTCATTAGTTCCATACTCGATTGAAGAACAGTTTGGATTTGTAACATTGAGATTTTGTGCCCCTAGGGCTTTCATTTGTGGGGAGTCCATGATAGCGATTGCTGCTTTCACCACTGGAAGTTGAATAGGTTTTTTTTTTATTAATTTCTCGACCAAGTTCATGAAACATTGATTTAAAGCAATATTTGGAATACGTGTGAAGTATTTAGAAATCCAGAGAAATATAATTATTAGAAAATGAGATTTGAAGTTGAAAAAAAATCTATACAGCCCCATTTAGTATAATGCTTATATAGACATAATATCAAACGTTTAGTTTTTCTAGAATACCTTATTTGATTTGAACCAGCATACACTAAATGGGGTTGTATAATTATCCATTAGTTTGAAGAATGTCTTTTAATGCCTCGGTAATATGTTATGTCATAACCCCAATTAACCAATTAATCACATGACACAAATTTCAATAATATTGGGATGTTATATAAATATGACATGCGATGCTTTTCACATGTCATTAAATATCTGTCCACAATAAAGAGATATACTGACTATTAAACCTGGATTCTCAAGTACTACACCTACAGTTTACTCATATTGCTTGACCTATAGGACTGAAGTTATCAACATAAAATCTTTGCAGAAATTTGTAGTTGAATAGCTGAAAGAAAATGAACGCTAGTTAGCATTGCTAACTGAGAATGCCACATTAAGTCAGAATCCCAATGGTATGGTATGATTTGAAATATATATTTACATATCACATGCAACCAAAAAAGGTTGAGGGAAATGTGGTACAAAAAGAATTTATATCACTTTTGTCTCAGATATGGGATGAACTAACTCTGAAAACCGTAACACAAATCCCCATCAATTTTTTGTTGCATACAACATATCGTCACATATCATGTGCTGTAGAACACTAGTGATTGATTGATTGATATCGTTTATTTCCAAAACATGAACAGTTACATAAATATAAAGTATACGAAATTTGTCTGGAGATAGGTGCTCGCATCTATGCTAGCCATAGCTCTTCCAGAGAGTCCTGCTACACTATGCTATACATTTGTGAACATACTACATATTATAATACAAAATTAGCCTTAAGGGTTACATTTGCAGAGATTTTTGGCAGTGGTTGTATTCTACGCCAGGTTTTTGATCTGGTGTAGGGTGAGAAATAAGACTTTTGTTAAAATGTGTAGTCTTCTTGCGGGTTATTATACCCTAACTATTTACATTTTCTAGTGGAGTGCTGGCTTTAATATCACCTACTTTCAATTGTTATCTCGACATCCATGGGATCAGAAAAGTATGTAGTCTTTATTTCTGCATCAACAAAGGGGTTTGATGAATTGAGACTGATGGTCATCCTCGAATTAGAGTGCAGAAGTGCAGGCATGAGGAACATGCCTGTCATCCCGCGTTCATTCCCATGCAACTCATCCAAATACTTGATGTTTAGGCAGAAATAAAAACAGGTAATTCATTGTATAGGTCTCAAGAACAATATATTCTACCATGCAATTTGATAAGATGTATTATAATTTTGATTATGACTATGTATGTCTTATACCATAACTGTATATTTATACTTTTATGTATAACTTTAGTTGTACTGTTAAATGAGTACTTCTTTGTACGTAGTCGAGAAAAGGCTTGATTTTACTAGTCAGGAATCTATTATGTGTAGTGTAATCAATAAAAGATCAAACTAGTACCTCTTTTGAAAGATGGAATAGGGTTCGGAGACCTTCACCAACTATAGGATGTGGATTAAAGGGGCTTGTCAGGAAAACTAATTGTGCATATGGGAACTTGTGTTCTTTGGGCTGGTTCTCAGCACGGAAGAATAGGTGAGCTGCGGCCCCAGACATCGCTAATGGTCCTGTAATTAAATTGGTAATAAAATACTAGGTACTCCCTCCATCTCCATGAATAATAGATCTATTTCTAAAAGAAATGTGTAAAATGCCTTTAAGGCAATGCAAATATATACATGGTAGCAATGAATAGGAAAGGAAAGCCAATAGGGAAAATTGCATGTCTCACTGTGCAGGTCTATTACCACACATTCCCGATGTGTATATATTGAAATCTTTGCTCTATGACATGTGGTAAGGTTATTCAACACCATCAAATGCACAGGTATATTCCCTAGCTCATGGAAAATAGGTCAATGTACTATTATACCCAAATCTCCGAATGCAAGGGATATCAATGACTTGAGACCAATTACCATCACTCCTGTTACTGGCAAGATTTAAAAAAAATATTCATAAAGAAAATTACGACCTATCTGGACAAAAATATGCTAGATGATAGCCAACATGGATTCAGAAGTAACCGTTGCACTGACACAGCTCTCAAGTCTTTTATGGACTATATTATCTAATATAAAAACAACTCTATACCATATTGTGCTACCCTTTTAGACATTTCTAAAGCATTTAATTCTATAATAGACCTTCTGCTTATGAAACTCCTTGCGATCGCTTTTGAGGGTATTTACCTGAAACTGTTAATGAGTTACTGTAAAAGTCGTGTGCAGAGAGTTATATTTTTAATGGAGCTCTGTCGGATAATGTGACGATGTATAATGGTGTGGCTCAAGGAAGTATACTCGGACCATGTCTCTTTATTATTTATACTAATGACCTAATCAGATGCAATTTTAAGGACAAAATGCTTTTGTATGCTGATGATTGTGTGTTGTGCTCCCCTTTGAATAATAGAGATGATCTCTGCGTAGTGAACTCTAACCTCAGAAAGTTTGGTGTCCGGTGTTTTCCCCACCAACATTCTCCCCGCCAAACGACCTCCCCGCCGACATTTTCCCCGCCATTAATTCCTGTTAAATTATCGTCCAAGACTTATGACATCATGTTAATACCTTGATGTAAAGTAGGGATCTTATCGAAAAGGGTAAAATACATAATGTACAGTGATACATATCAAATTATTGCACTCACTAACCACCGATATCCAAGCCTTACTTGGCTGATCAATTGAATACAAAGCAAAATTGTGTATTTGTGTAAAGAGAATTAGATGAAAATAAAAACCATTTACAATTCCACCCAATACTATTCTTTTAATTCATTCACTTTGCTGCATTTCACATGATGACTTTTAAGGTCGATTCCCACTCAACTGGTACAAATTCAATGGTGAGGTTACTTGTGTATATATGAGAATTTCAGCAAATGTTCATTATTCTTTGGCTTCTAGATAAATTAAAATTTAATGATTTATTGGCGGGGAGGTCGTTTGGCGGGGAGATTGTGGTTGGGAGATTACGGCAGGGAGATTGTCGACGGGGAGATTGTTGGCGGGGAGAATGACCGAGAACCGAAAGTTTTCAGATTGGGCTGAAAATAACTCACTTAAGATTAATGCTAAGAAAACCAAAATTTTGATATTTAACACTCCAGGTAGGGTCAGTGCTCGCAGAGACATCAAGGGTCTAGGGACCTTCTATATAACGAACCAAGAAATTGACGTTGTTGATGAATTTAAATATGTTGGTGTCTATTTAGAAGTTGAATTTTTCTAAGCACATATCTTACATCTCCAACCTGTCAAATGTCTACCTCAGAAGATTGGTGAGCTCAGCTTATCTGCTATTTTCCAGATATCTGCATTCTGCTACAAATTTATAAGACTTTTGAAGATTATTTATTCTATGAGAAATAAAAAAAATAGAGTTGGTTTGCCTACACAATAGAGCTAGACTTCTTCCTTTGAAGCTCTGGAGGGAGATCTGTTTATTAATTCTTCACCATAAAACTGGTACGATAGGGAATTTGAAGAACAATTTTAATCTAAGAAGGGATGGCGGGAGGAAATGTCTGGAGGTTTTCTGGATAAAGGATCAGATTTATAGATCTGGTTTAGGTAAAGTTGCGAGGACCTGGAACGGCCTGAGTCTAGAGTTAAGAGAGATTCTGGACACAGGTTCTTTCAGGACTCGCGTTAAATCATCCTATGTTGAGAGGCTTGTAAGGGAGAGCTTAATAAATTTATTAGATATATTCGATTTTTGATATCTTTCGTCCCACGATTGAGCTTTTATGACATTTTTCTCCTGCAAGTATGGAATCGATCATTACAACAGGCTGTGCCATAGTCTTAGTATAGTGAATTCAAATCATAATATGATGGAATTTATGAGCAATTGGTTAGATAATTCTTGGATTAAAACGGTTATCCTGTATGTGCATGTTAGCGCTTTTTCTTTTTCTTTTCTCTCTGTAAAGTATGAATGTTTTAGCCATTTACCTTGTGTTTTTTACCGTCTTCACTGTATTTCTGTTGTATGGGGTCTTAAGACCTATTTGTATCTAGCTAGAGTGTGTTCTGATTTTTCTAACATTTTGCATTATGCATAATGAATCTTAAGAAGCTTTCTTTTTTTCTTTTATTGATATTTCATTATCAATATTTTTCTAATTCAAGTTAATGTAATACTGTATGGCTGAGAATAACGTCCGTTAGGACGCAATGTTACCACAGAATAAGCGCTTTAAACAAACACATGTTGGGATGGATTCACTTCAAATCCGACATACAAATATTTAGTAACATTTTTATCAAAAAGCATGTCATGATTTCTATAGCTTTTAAACTAAGATACAACACCCATAATTCCATGCGAAGCTAGATTCAAGATGGCGGACATGCAAATCCCCTATTAATAAATACATGTATGTTCAGGTAATGTTAAAGATTAGAAACTTTGTTGGTACAAATTATAACAGACACTGTAAACATAAAGTTTGTAGTCAACTGAATGTCTTAATTGTAAAGTTATGGTCTGTCTCACCAGTATTTGAAACCATGTATCTCAGCCTATCAAGATCCGATGGGGGTTTTATAACTCCATCATTCAACCTGAATGATATCACATCGGAGCAAATATGATCCATCACATTCTTCCCGACAGGTAGATCAGCAACCACAGGAATCTTGAGATAAGCATGTACAAGATTCAATTAATCGTCAACAGCTACAATAGAATGTGAAATATCTTGGGTGGTGGTCTGGTCTGTCATGTCAATGGTTTCATAACTCTGTCTATAAAAATCAGGAACAACTATTTATGATTGGCACAAAAGAATGGGGTGGTATTTTTACTATGAATCTGACACTGACAGCCATACTCGGTATCAGACATACTGAGCCACATTATATAATTCATCATTTGTCTAATGGAGATATGTGCAGTAACAAGTTGAGGAGTGACAGTGGAGAATATTGCTAATTCAAATAAAAAAGTCAGATTCCCTCCAGGGTATGTGAGACAACACTCACCTTTAACCGTTCAAGATTGTCCCTTGGTCCAACACCTGACAGCATTAGTAACTTAGCTGATCCTGTGGTTCCAGCGGATAGCACCACTTCCCGTCTAGCTCTAACATTCTTCATTCTGGCATCATGAAGGTACTCGACACCAACAGCCTTTTTCCCTTTAAAGACTACCTATAATCATAATTATTTATATATGGTTGATTCTCACGAAATGGGGTCAGTCAGTGCTTTTGAATTCCAAGGTTTACTGAGCATACAATTTTACTTTTTTTGTTTATTCTTTATTCCCTTCATTTAGATCGTACTTCAAGCTTTCGAGCCATTTATGGTTTATCAACCTGAAAATGTATATTTTTTGCATAAAATGATTAAATGTGGATAAAAACTGAAGATTTTTAAAACTGAAATAAATAAAATGGGAATTAAGCACTCAAACCAATGAATTTATGTCGAAATCTTTACTTCATAATAGTAGTCAGACCATATACTAAATGTTTTTTGTTAAATTCTGGCAAAAATATAGGTGATATCGCAGGTGGGTCGCAAAAAACTGGCCGCACAAACACAACACTGATGTATTTATCTACAAATATCTGGGAGTAGAAATAGATAGTGCCCTGAAATTTAAGTCAATGATTGTAAACCTAACAAATATGTTGAGCTATAAGTGTTGGCAATTTTCTAAGTTAAAAGAAAAGCTTAATCAGCTACCAAGGCCCATAATATAATATATCCTAAAGCATTTACTGTCAAAGCCAAGACAACTTACATATGGAAAGATGAATATTTTATATAAATCACTAACTACGTCAAGTAAACAACAGACAAATATTTTATATAGTCACCAGGGTACCTTCAGCTCTACAGAACTATAACGACCAAAGACACCATTTGCAAGGCTTTTCTGAGAATGGCCCATATACCTTTTCTTTACCGAGGACAATGATGATGCCTATGCCTTCTATATAATTCATAATATGTTATGAATTTCATACTAATAAATATATTGCCATTTACCTTTGTCACATGTGCCATGACTAGTATATGAAGGTTAGGTCTGGTCCTCGCTGGCTCCAAATATGCCACTGCTGTGGTACTCCTTTTTCCTTTGCCTACGTTACTTTGGAGTTTTGATATGCCTGATAAATCAGATGATACTATATAATTGAAGCATAGCAGTACCATACAGGCACATATAATGTACACAGAATAAAAAATAAACACTTGTTCTTGGCACTACCGGTATCCACCAGTCTTACTCATAATATATCTGTGTATTATGATAATAACATCAATCACTGGATAGGACACTGGTGAAGAAGTCACAAGTTGGTCCTATTTGAAAATGATGTGGTGGATATACTGGTGTGCTACCCTCCGCTGTTCTAGATCTTTCTTAAGTAATTAGCCTACATAAACAGGAATTACACTGTACACATGTAGTGGGCATTAGAATAAAAGATGGATCAGAAAATATCATAAGGTTAAGAGACTCCATAATATGTCTTACCAATTATGTCTTTCCCATTGTAGTTATTATTTATGGGATACCCCACTGATTCTGCACCGTTCAGAAGGGAATCTGATATGGCAGACTCTTGTTCAGTGATTGAAATAGGTCCATCAGTACCACGATATCCTAGATTGTAAAGAGACCCAAACTTACAAATCAATTCATAATATATGTAGTGTAATTCATTGAAATCCGGATAGTGAAATTGATTGAAGATTACATTGCACATTAAATTTTATAGTAAAATAAATTCAGGTGTTGGAAAATCAGCCCAGAATGAGGCAGGAACAGAACATGCCAGGTTTAGTTTGGTTTGTTTGTATTTGGGTCCCGACGTTTTGGACAACAAACGCCCTTCTTCAAGGGGGTGTTTATAGTAAAATTCTTAAGAAAAGTAGGAGTACATGAGTACATGGCTTGCCAACATGAACAAAGTCAATATCATAATATAAACCATATCCAGATACCTGACTGAATCCATTCAGGATCAGTAACGGTTTCAAGCTTTTTGAAGTAGGGCAGAACATCTTTGTATGCCCAGCCTTCATTTCCAAGTGAGGCCCAGTAGTCATAGTCATGAGGACTTCCCCGCACAGCCATCATGAAATTAATTGAGCTTGACCCACCAAGTACTTTTCCTCCACTCCATTGCATGTCTCTCTGGAAAGAAAATAATGTTCACTGGCGAAATGGACCTGAAATTCAGGCAACTTCTATATATATCAGCTAATACTAATGATCGACAATCATTTAAGATTCAAAAATTATAAACTACTAGCAGACCCCCAAATAATATTATATATGCTGATGATATCTTAATGTTATCGATAGTATAGAGGTTTTTAAAAAGAAATTTTATTGATCTCACTTTCACATTCATGATGTTTTCAGTAGTCAAACAAATTTTACAGTACAGTTCTCTTAGGTACAAAACACACAGACATTCAATCATCTAAATATTAATAAAATAGCGTTTGAAGCTGTAAAACCCATATCTTCTTGGAAACCGCTGGCCAGATCTCCAATATATTTCAGGTGCACATTGCAATAATGGTGCGAAGCCATTCCGCTATGTTTCATTAACACTTTTGGAAGACAGCAGGGTTATAAATGGGTTCAAAATGGGTTGAAATTGAACACCCCCATCCAGGGTCCCCATCGGTGCCTGAAAACAATCCCCTTTCAGTCCCCCTACACCAGAACAAGGCGATTTGCATATTGGTTGGATTGAGGTCATGATGCAACATTGTCTGTTGCTAAATAGCACCCAAATGTCCACTCATCCACGCCTGAAAGCAGATTGAAACTTTGCCTACAAATGCCCTCTGATTATAAAATAGTTTGCTGTAAGACAAGAAGACAAAATGCAGACAAAGTCACAAAGACACGCAGACCTTTATCAGCCTCTAACTCTGTCTTTTCTCTCTTCTCTCTTCTCTCTTCTCTCTCCTCTCTCCATCTCTCTCCTCTCTCCTCTGTCTCTCCTCTCTCCCTCTCACTAACTCCCTCTCTTGGGATTGGGAGTGGTATCGGGGGCTAGAGTGGGATTGGGGTAGGTATAATGCAATAGAGGGTGGTTGGGGGGGGGGGGGGGCCGTGGGTGAGAGGGAATAGGAAAGGCAACAGAAGTGGTTCCTCCTCCTCGGAGTAACAGAGAGGGATCTATCTCCCACCCTCTCCTCTATCCCCCTGTTACTCCTCTATCATTATGTCAGCACCCTACGGTAACTGTGCATATTTTCAATCAATGGGGAGGAAGTTTCTTTTTCAAGTTTACTAATCATAAATAGTGAGAAATGGTCTGTCGCCTAACTGGGACATGATGACGTCTGCCCTCTTCACACAGAGGGAACAAGAAAGGGAGAGGGAGCGGGAGAGGGAGTGGGAGAGGGAGTGGGAGCAGAACAGAGAGAGAGACAAGGACAGGGACCGCCCACACAGAAATTTACTCGCCCACTAATTAACTCACAATGAAAGTAGGAGAGGGAGTGGGAGTGGGAGCAGGAATGGGAGAGGGATCGGGACAAGGACAGGGACAGGGATAGGGACAGGCAACACAAAAACAGCGACCAAAAAAAGCATCTATACAGGGTTCCATTTGTGGTTTGAATGTTAATACAGATACTAAGTTATAGAGACAACTTGAAAGAGAAAGATGGTGGGAGAGGGAACAAGGAGAGATGAGGATGTGGGCCCCACTGTCCCACTAGCAAATCCCGTGCATAGCACGGGTATTTGCTAGTTTAATATTACCAACATTATTTTTTCCAGTAATCTATACATTTGACCGGGTTAAATTGTTCCAAATCTTTACTGGCATGAAATTCTATTTGTACAACCACTCAAGTTAATACAATGATTAATTACTAATGTTCTTGGGGGGGGGGGGAGCATTATAAAAATGTTTGTAACTCACCTTCATTTTAGTGTCACATCAAACATAATAATTGATAATTTCATACAGATTGACATTGCAGTATTCTTCCCATGCAGTGGCCCATCCTTTTACACATTTTGCCAGATCATTTATCCAGTTGTCATTTTTTCAGATGTGTTTAATCTTATTCCATTGTAATTGTTTAACCCTAACAGATAAGTCATTCCATAATGTTGGTCCTATATATTGTGGGACTCATTTTACTTTGTCAACATATGGGATATTTTATTTAATATTGCTCCCTCTTCAGATCTGGTATGCCATGACATTTCCTTGATATTCTTGTGATAGATCTTGTTGTTTCAAGTACATAAATGCCCATAAGAGAGATAAAACCTCTCCTCTGCGGCAATTCTATTCTTCAATGACTACTTATTTTGGTGACATTTACTTCCTCATTTAGTTTACTTTTTAATTCATTCAGGCAACATGCTGTACATCAAACCATGACTTCACTGATCCTCACAAACATTTCGATGTTAGAATATTTTGTATTCATGAGAGTTGAATAAATCTGAACTTTTTGAAATGCTAATTCATAGAAATTCTAGTATCAATATTTCAGAACAGGGCTATTCGCATTATTTTGCATGCTGGGAAGTTTGACAGCATGTCCGGAATAAGGTCATCCCTGGGGCTACTACCCCTACAGCACCGTAGAGACTACCTCATTCTGAGAATTATGCATAGCAGGTCCCAGGAACAACTCTACCACAAGCCTGCTAACCCATCTCGGTGACAAACAAGGTCTTCCTCACAACACAACTTCCGTCTGCCCAGACCAAAAACCGAGTCACTTAAGAGAGCCCCTAAGTACTATGGTGCCCAGGCATGGAACAAACTACCCCCAGACATAAATAACATAGACAGCCGCAAACATTTCAGACAGAGAATCAAATGACACACAACCTTACCCAAGGGGAAACCCACAGATTAAAATGGACATCCCATGACCACAGGAACTCCCCAGGACTGAACGCAATATGACAGACGATTAAAACACACTGCTATGGACAGACAGAATAACTGATCCTATCATGTAGATTAACAATTATCATCTTTCCTCTTACACTAATTACTAATTACCTTTACTCATGCACCACTCCTTTCCTTCTATAGTAGTAGGACTGCACCTAACAGCCCCTGGCAGAAAATCATGGACAATGCTAAATAATAGCCCCCATGAGCCTTGTATATCCTTATCACTAATGGCTGTATAAATATTTTAAATAAAAAAATAAAAGATTAATTCCTAGGCAGTTAACCATCTTAGATGTTAGTACAGGATATCCATCAATGTATAGATCACCAATGTTTTCAAGTCTTATTTTTCAAGTGATTAGCAGTACCTGAAACTTGCATTTAGGAGTTTCTTTGTGTTAAGGTTTTTTCTCTGCAACGATTCGCTAATTAATTTGCCATATTTTGTAAAATGGGTAAGAAAGTTTCACCAGTGTTACAGCTGTATCATCAGTATAGATCATCATATTGATCATTTCATCTTCACTATTCCATCAAGACTCTTTATGTATATCAGAAATATCAGAGGTCCTAAATGAGTATCTAGAGGGATCCTACATTTAATAATCTAGATCCCTATAGATCCTATATTTTCACCTAATCAATTATAAGGTCATTTATTCGAAATATTCACCTTTTTTATCGTTCCATCTTCTTTTTGCCTGGTATGCCTAGTTGGGTTTTTCCAATTAATATCCATATTAACTGAAGTTGCCAATGCATTAGATGGTATAGAAGCATCAGGGTATTCTCTTATATCTGGCCCAGATTCAATCAGAGCAACTTTGATCTCAGGGTCCTCACTAAGGCGAGAGGCAACAATTGCTCCAGCAGATCCTGACCCAACTGATAAAGAAACAAATCAGATATCAACAAGCTATGAGAGATTGTAGAAATGGTTCTATATGTTGCCAAAAATACACAAAGCTAACACCCCTGAATATCAACCATGTCTCAGGAATCGACCCCCCAACTGACAGAATTTCCCACAGTAGAGTAGGCATGATCCATTCAGTATTCCAGTATTTAAGATACCAAACCACATAAAAGACAAATGCCATTTCATCAGTACAATCAATGAAATTGGACACATTCATGATGATGAACACTTTGTTACCATTGATGTCAGCAGTTTATATACACAGATCCCCCATGATGAAGGCCTGGAGGCAGTACGACTAGTTTACATAATCACTCAGAATTATCAGAAACCATTGCCAAATCCTTGAATTCACATTATATTCCATATGAGATGTGTTTCAGGAAAATGAGTCACAAGTCACTATAATAATAGATTTTGAGATTTTGTAACACATCACATTATTCTTATTACACTTTTACTCACAGTAAATTGTGAAATACATATTGCATATATGCTGTATTTAATATTTTTAATCAAGGATTAAAGACAAATCTGCATCTCATATTTTTGCTTAAATTCAGTATTGAAATGGAGCACGGGACTGTTTCATGTATTTCATAAATTAGCATTTAACCCATATAGATCCACCAACCTACATGTAGGACGGCAGAATATACTTTTCAAATATTGAAAAAAAAATGAAGAAATCTTTTTCGAAACTAATCAATACTTCTACCAGATATTTACATATTTTTAGATCTATAAATATTTGAGAAAGAAATTCTATATTTTAAGCAGCCTTTTCTTTTTTCAATATTTTAGCCATTTTGGGCCCTATTTAGGCAAATTAGCTGAAATCTGATTGGCTAATACAGAAGCAGCACATTTCTCAGTAGGTCTTGGAGATATAAACTGTTTTCTAAAACCTACCCCCACTAAATCGACGTTGAGGAATTTAATGGTGCCATTCGAATTTTTCTATATGCCTTGGTTAGTTAGCAATGAGTTTTGCCTAGCAACAAATGCAATTCTAAGGAGAACCATCCTCCCCAGGCAGGCCCTCTATTCCGCAATGAGTTACTCCATACTAGGTACGTAGAAACTGGTTGCGAAGTATAGGGCATGCCTAGGGAGGATGGGAGAATTACTAAACATAAGTTTGTGTCTGATTCTCCTATGTCACTCACTGTCAGACCCCTAAATATCAGCTACAATTCAGGAGCCTCATTCTTGGATACTGACACCACTTGCGGTCGGTGACTAATTGATTTATAACTATGTTGGGGTCTAGACTCGAGGATCGAACGCTTCACCATACGGATAAGCCCATTGACGTAGGCTCTTAGACTGGACTGAGTGTTACATCCCAACAGAATCAAGATGAAATAATAAGTTGGTATGTATATATAGAAATGTAAAGCTGAGAATAGCCTTATTATTAGTAGTAGCAGCAGTTTTCATGGCATATGTTTCTTACCAACGATGTAATCATATTCATCCCCCAAGGTAATTTCAGACGGGCCTTCTTCCTCTTGGAAAAGGAAATAGATAGCTGGAGCTGTACCTAGAGCTAATAAGCCCAAAAGAACTTCTAATGCAACCTTCCACATCCTTCGTGCCTTATTCCTTAAAGAGAACTGAAATAACAGCAACAATCTGCTCAAAGTTTCTAACCAGCTGTCGCAGATATAGAGCATGACAGAACCTAAAAAGTAGCGATGTAATTGAGTAGGCCCCCATTGCATAAAGAAGGATTGTATGATAGGTTTTTGGTGTGTGCTAGAAGTTGGCCATGCAGGACGAAGGTGTCTGAATTTATTCAGGACAAATTATATATTTTGTATTGTTCTCAGCAATCCCGAAAAGGTATTCTTTAATGGTCAAGATATATTAAATGAGATGATTACAATAAAAAAAGGCTTACAAGTACTATATTAAATTGCCTATATAGTTGTAAGTGGTATTTATAGGAGCAGATCATGACATAGATCTGTTAAGAGTTCACAATATAATTAGAGGAAAGAAACGGATCGGATCGGAGACGGATCTTAAGGACTTCATGTTTCAGAAAATGTTCATTTAAAATGCCCTTTGCTATTTTTCCTTGCTTTGATGGGATGTTCTTTTGTACCAATAACAAATACATCTCTATGTGTATGGCAAATTCCTTCCCTAAAAGTGCCTCACCTGCTGCTTAGCAAGGGTAATTGGCTATAAGCAAGTGAGATAGCAACACTGTGTACATTAATTATTATGGGTAACAAACCTAATATTATGTAAACATAGTGACCAATTACAGCTGGTCACCAGGCTGATGCCTGATATAATAGAGCAAACCAAGAGCCGATGAACTCAGTTCACACTTACCATCCATCCTAAACAGACTTTATTTATTACAAATAATATTGGTTGTTGTGCCACTTAATTAATGAAGCATACTATTTAAGAATCCTATATGTGTGATCATTTCCACGATGTATCTTACATTCAGTCGTAATTTAAGATATCCTCTCATTCCTGAGATACCGTGTATAGATTGATTCATCTACTCGAAAATAGTTGATGGTGTTATAGGCTCTCATAGTTCATATATGTTATTTTAGTAAAGTGGCTCCCGCTATAACAAAATGTAGATCTATGACAAATATATACGATGAGTTATGAAATTTATGAGAATATCTAAAGCTGGTCCAAAGATTTTGGAAAATCTCTCGTAAGTCTTGGGAATGCTCCAATAATAGGAGTAGGATCATTTAAAAGTGTATATATGGCCATTTCCACCAATTTCACAACATTTCGGCCCCTAGACCTCCCTCCCCGCCCCGTACCCAAAAATGATTTGTACATTAATCACTTGATTTGTTGTTTTCTATCAATCTTATATATATATGCCAATTGCCAAGTTTGGAACCAATCTGATTATTAGTAATTTGCTTATACGGGTGTGGGGGGGGGGGGTTAGAAAAATACATCCCAAATATGAAAAAAATGCCAAAAATCTCTTCCAAAAAGTCTCTTGCTGTGATCACATCAGCTATATTCCATCACAGATGGTGAAGGTATGGTACAATATTCATTGTAATTCTTTTCATTTATAAAAACGATGAAATGATTATATTCTCTTTCAAATGGTATATGGAAACCAAACCTTCATCCATGGGATCATTATGAAAATCAGTGAAGAAAAACGGTCATGGACAAAAACTCCTCCATTTTGAAAACTCATATTTTTAGATTAATTGGGAATATTGATCGATTTACTTCTTTTCTTTTCAATACACCCATGTGTCCATCAAGGGCTCTCGGGTTGGTCCGAAGATCCAGATGGAAGTGTGGTTATCTTTTATTCCTAATCTACCTATGTCATCGTCTTATCTGTTCTTTGTCCCTTTTATCACTGTTTACCTTTTACTGAATGTCTCTTTATGTTGTTCTTATCAACTCCTTGTATTATCTGTGTAAGACCTGCTTTCTGTAATCTATATTGCATTTTACTGTCTTATCACACCTGTTTTGCTATGATATGTACAGCCTTTTACCTGTGATGTGGCTGGTCCACAAGGGTTGGTTACAAGAAGTGAGTTGTGAGAGAAGAAATCAGTGCAATAAGACTCATATCATGTTCCGTTTTATTCAACTAGCTAAGAGTCCGAACCTAGTTCACTACACTATTATATTAAAAGCAATTATGTTCACCTTAGGGCCACATTGTGACGGCAAGAGACAAAAGTGATGGCAAGAGAGAAAACACTGTATGCATGAACACTGCAATTTTCAACTTTAATTTAGAAACGGCCATCTGGAAGATCAGCAGTGTTGAAGGCTGTGTCCTCTTCTTGTATATATATATATATATATATATATATATATATATATTATGAATAAAAGTTGTATAATGATAATAATATCACGTTGGTATCTCTGTAATTGCAATCTATGCATTTAATGTATTTTGTAGCCCAGTATATATTATTGTTGCTCTGGCTCAACATGAATACCCATTCTCAGTTTATTGTGGGTCTGATGCCTTCAGTACAACCATAAGTACTGATAATTACACAATATTTTATTCTGGAAACACATTTTGTTTTAGGGGAAAAATAATAATTAAAATCCTAAATTTAACAGGTAAGCGGAAAGGACTTACTTTGGGTTAAATCTATCAGTAATGCACTAGATTACCTCTAACTAGGTGTTGGGGTGCTGATCAAATACATTTTTTGTCTTATTGAATTATTGAAGGTGTTGTCCTTACTATCACATGTACACGTGGGTATCTCTGTACATGTTGGTATCACAGGCATGGTAATTAGTGGTATTTCTTTCCCAAAACATTTTAGACATAGAATATTTTCTATTTTGCAATTCTTTCTATTGTATTAACTGACTGGCACATTTCAGGAAATTATAATTTAATGTGTACTCTCACTTTTATGATTATTGAATTATCTGATCTTTCTATAATTAATTTAAGCCTTCTTTAATTAAGATCTAACCTCAGGAAAATATTCTAGACACTCAGGCTTACTTACGTTGGTATCGCACCAATTTGTCCGTTATTAAAACCGCCATAACTCTTTTTAGAAATTGGCCTGAAATACACAATTCAGGCCCCATCAAGATATTGACCAATAAATTGGGTTAAGATATAAGGAATCAGACAAACAGTTTCTGCTTAAAGCACACTTGAATTTAGAAAGGCTGAAATTTGATTTTTTTTTACCATATAAATATTAAATATCTAGAGATAAATGACTAAAAGTATAGCTGAAGGTAAGTCATCATAATATATAGCTCAAACATATATAGTCACAAAGTCCTATTGCTGTTCATTGTGGGACCTCAAAGGTGCTAAAAGACGATCGATGACACCATAACACGAGGCCTAGCATTAGAGTGACATTATTATGGAAAGCCCTATGTATACTATGGACGACCTTTGTTGGCAGATACACAAAAACTCTTCCCCTAACAATTTTGCCTTTAACTACTTGAACAGAAAATGAGGGGGAAATATTGTGATACATCTTTGTATATATCCTAAATATAATGGGTTATATGTGTAAATTTCATATTTTCACAAACTGAAAAGCGTTATGACCCTTATAAAATTTGATAAGCACAAATTGATATTTATTTCTAATTTAAATCGTCATTTATGTTGGAATAGGTACCTTCCCTCTTTACTTTACCATCAGAATCCAGGTTACAGTATCAGCCAAGCTGCCCTGACCACAATATGTATCATTAGCGTTCCCAATTTCGTCTATATTACCAGCACTACACTGTACTCGTTACGCAAGTAAAACTATGGCGCAGCACTGGCAGCAGATGTTTCAAATGCGTAATTCACCCCGCCGTAAATATACATTTGTCCCGTAAAGCATGCTGCCGTAATTCGTGAGGTGTAATTCATGGTAGCGTAGCTCAGGTCCCGCTACAAGACTATGAAAAAAAAGCTGTAAGGCCAGAGCTAGATTCGAGCCCCCAATGCCTGTTCTGTGGGCCAGTGTGCTAACCACTACACTACGGCCTGGCTGTGTGTGAGAGACAGAAACAGAGACAGGAAAAGAAAGAGAGTGAGGTGCAATTTTCCGATATTTCCAATCATCTTGGGTAATCATTTTAAATGTGTTTTGGCAAGATACAATTGAGATACCTTGTTTATTACCTTGAATAAGGACCCAACTTATGTATACATGTTTAAAGTTAAATATGTTTATTTGCTGACATATTGATATAATAGGGTGTGCCCCTATAAATATATACTTCTATTATATTGCATATAGTTATGGTGTACATGTAGTTTACCTGACACTGCTATTTCGTTCATCAATGCTACAATGAAATGTGTATTCATTTCCACACCTTCATGCTTTGTGATATATATAGCCATAGGTTAAGACAAAAGCTACACAAGCTTTCCCACATGGGCGCTAATCTACGGCGCTGCACTGTATATCTACCCAAAGTGAGGGGGGAACAAAGCCAAGGCCAATTACACTTATTTTGAAGGTGCCCCGCTTTTTCAGGACAGTGTATGTCTAGTTTAGGTACGAAAAAAACAATAGAAGAAATGTTTAAAAAATCAGCTCTGGATTGCTAAATGGCGACCAATTGGTGGAGTAATGGGGAGTGTTGACACTGACGTATACATGATTTGTTGATCAATCCAATACTCAGCTATAGGAGACCAGTAGTCAGGTCTGGTTGTCTATTTACTACCTATTTCTAAATTGCATCCCGAGGCACTCACTCGCTTTCCTCACTGGAACTGTGGATTACCATTCATTGCGTCTGTTGATCCAATGTTGGCCCAATGTCAAAGGAGCCATTGGTTTGTGTCTTAAATAACAAGGGTTTGAATTTCCTTAAACACACATTTATGAATATTCTCACTGAATACTCAAACCATGGTGGATACTGCAATGTAATATAATCAATAGTTCAGGAGGAACTTCGATAACATCAATGGGCTAGATCTGCTTCAACGCCATTTATACTGCTATTTAAAATGCTTCAAGGGTAATGTTCTGATGAATGTATGTATCGGGAACTACGCATGAAAATAAAATAGAATTGACACTACATTATCTTAATCAAATAACAGAAATTTGTCCAATCAAATATTGTCCTACTATTTTGATTTGCATCACTTTCATCATGCTTCAACCCTGAAAGTATTTAAATGTCACACTAAAGGTATTGCTTCTGTGAGAAATGGGATAGCCTCATTCCGTCAGGCTATCATTTTCATTTTCCCTCATGTAATATAATTCAACTAATTCTATACAATGTGAGCACCATTTACCTCATTAAAAAAAATACAATTGAAAGAGCGCTGACAGTTATGAAGAGAGTTTATATTTCGTTTTAGAATATTCATGGCAATCATGTTAAAAGAAAATCCATAGTGTCAATATTTTAATCATATTGATTAATCATATTGTGGAAGAAAATAATGTAATCACTTCCATTCAAATGAACAGCAGGGATTTTTTTCCAGCTTTCAGAATGCACATCTTTTATTATTCGAGCCACATGTCATGGGGAAATAATACCTCCGATCAAGGTATCAAGAGGCAATGTTTTTATTGGCCACCTAGATTCTTTGAAATAAATTATTTCAAAATCTGCCTTGCATTCAACTGGAATCGATTGCTAGCGTCAAGTGTTTTGTTTACGACTCTTCTTTATACTTGCTCCTTCCATCTTTACCTCCCCACGTTGAACAAGATCCATTGCAATCGCTGCTTTCAGCTTGAAAGGCTGTCTTTATCATGTCTTGTTTTTAGATAATTTTCTCTGTGTTGTATTTAAACTAAGGACAGTGACTTCTATTCCTTTTACTCCACACAAAACAAAGTTAGGGGATAGTGTCCAAGGATTGTCAAGATCATATATAACGCACAGAGTACATTTGCAATTAGTGGGAAGTATTCCAGACAGCTCAGATCGCACGGTATAGTAAACTTTAAGCGCTTAAGGAGCCTTACCTAGAGAGAAAAAGATGCAATGAGGTGCTTTACGGATTCAATGAGGTGCTTTACGAATTCCCTTCTAAGTCCCACGGTGAAATTTATAGGAGTTATAAAAGTGTGGAGGACGCAGGATTCCAGATAATAAGATTCCTCCATTCATAGGAGATGCCAAACCGATAATGGCAGAGCAATTGAAAATGAATGTCCTTTTGAAAGAAAAGTTGACTAATATGTAAAAGTTGTCAGATGGACAAACCAACGAGTGAGTATAAACTCGTTGCACAAACTAGGAACTATTACGAGGGGGACTTGAGCCAAATGGATTTTCGTTTGACCATCCTGAGAGCTTGAGACAGGCATACCTCATTACCAGTGTTCACTATCTCCCTTAGCCAGAGACTACCGCTATTCGGAATAACAGTTAAATGATTGCAATAGTCTTCCAACTATCTCGCTTGAATCAGTGTGTGTGTGGTTGACACTTATTAATTCCTTATAATTCCAAGCGGGGTGAATGAATGAATTGTCTAATTTAAATTGCAATCAGGTCTAATCCTATAATTTTCCATTATGGGATTGTTTTATTTGCGAGGTGATGAAATGGAACGTCTGGAGTACCTCTGAGATTAAATTTCATGCCTACTTCAACGCTTCCCGAATTCCATTGTCTGGCCCCATACATTTCATTTTTCAGTAACTCAAGCAAAACATGAATATGAATCACTTTCTTAGAACATGGCGCACCTCCTTAACTTCAGATTTTACCTCATGAAACATTGTATAGACCCTTTGTATAGATATATTTGGCAGATCGTCAGTGTTTGTTGTTCATTAAGTCGTAAAGTCTATATATCAGTGAATTTCTTGAATATTCCGAAAAAACGACGCTGGTAAAATTACGTTTGGGTAGCAAACGTATCAACTGTCATTGTGTTAAAAAGGATTCTGTTAAAACAAATAAGTTAGTGTATGTAATTTGTTCAATTGACGAGCTTCCTAAGTTAACTAAGCGAGCAGAGAGACAAAGGGATGGAGAACAGAAACTGGAACTCGGATGTGGATGGCTTATTCCTGAGGCGACGGTACAGTTGATCCGATCCCCCGAGTCAATCTATTTCAACTCTTATAACAAAGCCGTGGGCAGCTTCTATTTATAGAAACATACGCCCCCATAAATCATGCAGTGCACTGGCAGGCTGTTTACTCAGTGATCCAAAGTGACCCACAGTGACCCACAGTGATTCAAGACATGAACATATCATGTAAAAACAAAGTGATTTATAACAGTGAGTGAGTAAAATAGAGTGATAGGATCCCACTTCCAGCTACTGTAATATAACTGATTCTCACATAATGGGACCAAGGGGCATTTAAAAAATTCAAGCCCCTCCTGGGATTACAGAACTATTTGTTCTCCTTTCTTCCCATGATATAGATCTCACTGCAAATGTCTTTGCAATATATATATTATATGTGTCTTTATTTCCAGTATAGTCATAAGTAAGTAAGTCATAAGTACATCATACAATTTTGCTAACTACATATATATAGCTGCAAGTGGGAAATGGTTTTCTACTTCTAAGACATATATTATATGGTGCTAACGTATGTAAATAATGTATTGGTACCATCAGTTTTCCCCTCACCCCCTGCCATACTTCTTAGATTTATTTCTCTGTTATCAATTTGAATGCTTGGATGGTTGGCATTTAGCAAGAAGAAACAGAAACTTATAGTTGTTCATTGAGGGGAAAATACTCCCCCTTATATATGTGGAGGATGGAGATTGCATTGTTGAAAACGCTGTTCAGGAAGGAAAGGTTACGTGAAGAATGATATTTAAAACCTTTATCACTAAAGGTGAGAGAATGAGGAGGAGTGCCTACTACAAGAGTCGATTACTATGGAACTCAGGTATACCTGAAGCGATAAGAAACTGATTTTTCTGCTAGAATAAAAGATAGTGTAAGTTTCCGGGGTATGTTACCTACATCAGCGTTTCGGCATGCACAAAACCAATTAAAAGATAGCAGAAATATATTAACAACAATGTCCTTTTTTATGCATGAAGGGATGAGGAAGGGGAGAAAAATCCCTTACAGGTGAAATGGGAAATTCACCCTGAAGGACGTACGTACCGTTAACAGACGTTGTTAGCTAAGAATTTGTAAAACAGATAATGGAGATATTCCATTAAGAATATGCATGAATAGGAGTTGAATAGTTGAATGAATAATTAATTAAAAATATAATAAAAACTTGAAAATAAAGCAAGATTTAACTACCCCAACATAGATTTTTTCTAAATGTTCCGCTACCCCTATGTAGGTACCGATTGAAATTGATAGAAAACCTTTTAATTTAATTATCGCTATGCAAGTTCAATCAAATCAATATCAATAAAACAAAATTTAATATGAACATTATTATACTATCATCAGAAATGTAAATAGTTATTCCCTCGGACAGAGCACAGCAACGCGCCTATGCAATGCATTTCCTTGTTTTCAGTGTGTGCTCAATATATTTCTCAATTGAAAACAGGTAAATCTATCAAATTTAGATATTTGATCGAATTTGATCGAATATAAAAGAAGTGGCAGCTACGGAATATCGAAACACTTTCTACTACTCTGTCATAACATCCGAATAACCCTCATAACAGCTCATTTTATTATCAAAAAGAACCAAGTCATTTACCTATAAGGAGTTGTTTATATAGACAAACAGAAATCTTGATTTAAGTCGGAGGCCTGCTACTTCTCAAGAAAGGGTAGCCACTAATCTTGTTTGTCTGGGTAGCATTCTAGAGCTTATTATGATGTATCTAAGGAATTAAGTGTCATTGTTATGATGAGTGTGATGAAGTTGCAGCCACCTAAAAGATAATATCCAAGGGAATATATCATCAAACTTTGGAAGAAAATGACAATGATACTAAAGATGAAGGATGGCAAGCAAGAATAAGAAAAACAAGTCCATTAACATGAGCCATACGTATAGGCACCGCATGGTTCGATTCCCTACGAGGCATTCATTGTATCCGATCCTCTCCCTTTGAGTATTATGAATTTAAGTAAAGGAAAAGTGGGGAATCGTGATTGCAGAGTCATTATCATTAATCTTTTGTCAATATTTCCACTGCATGAAATCGCCTGATCGGTCAATTCATACGGTTTCTAAACAGCATAGAGATCAATGCTAGTATGTGTTTACCTCTGCTTGGTGGGAAGGAAAAGTTTTAGGAACATTCCCAGAGAAACATAACTGAAACTGTATTGCACTGAAGGAATTCCCCGTGAGCAGCTAGTTTTCCTTGCTTAGTAGCTGGGAAGGAATGGTTCAGGGAAGGACTAGCCTATACACACAATGCATTTTAACCGTAGGAATTTCCCACCGAAGTAAAGGAAATAAACCGTAGGAATTCCCACTACTCAGAAGAATCCCTTCCTTAGCTTATATACAACAGGGACCAGATTAATTAAGAAACAAGGAATCTGGCTAAATGATTGGGAACTATTATGGCAAGCCTTTTGGGTTATTAGTCTAGAAACATTTGTTTTGCGGGTTTTTCCTCCCAAAAGCTTGCCATAATCTCAATAAATTGTCATGTTTGCTCTGTCTGCTTTAGGTACCCACAGCTGCTCACTGGTCATCCTGCCATCATCGATATTCCACCCCTGCCCAATGATAAGGGGCGCCAAGTGCCAACCTCACAATTTTGTTGATTACTATCCATTTTTTTTAACAAAATTTTTAAAAAATCATGGTCATTAAAGAACAAAATTGTAATTTTGTCATAGAAATAGTTATTTTGTTCGTTCAGCAATCAATTTTGTGTACAAATTGAATTTTGTGCAGTCCCAAAGTTGACTTTGTCTACGAAATGAATTCCTGCTCCCTACTATTTATAATACTCTTCTCTCACACTCCTCCTTACCTCTCTCTTCTCTCTCTCTTCTCTCTCTGTCTCCTCTCTTCTTCTCTCTCCTCCCATTCTCCTCTTCTCTCCTCTTTTCCCTCCCTTTCATCTCTCTCCTTCCTACCTCTTCTCTCTCCCACCCTCTCCCCATGCTTTCCCTCTGCTTCTCTCTCTCTTGTCACTCCCCTTTCCTTTCTCTCTCTCCTCCTCTCCTCTCTCCCTCCTCTCTCTCTCCTCCTCTCTTCCCTTTCTTCCTCCTCCTTCTCTCTTTTTCTTCCTCTCCCTTCCCTCTCTCCCTCTCTCGTCCCTCTTCATTTCTCTCTCCCCTTTCCTCTCTCTCTCCTCTCTCCCTCGTGTTTCTCCCTCTACTCTCTCCCTCTCCCTCTTCTCTCTCCACCTTCCCCTCCTCTACTTTCTCCTGTCCATCTTGTTTCTCTCTCCCTCCCTCTCCTCTCTCTCGCCTCTCCCTCTCCCTCTTCTCTCTTTCCTCTCCTTCTCCTCTCTCTTGCCTCTCTTTATTTCTATCCTCCCTTCTGTCTCTTTTCTCCCTCTCTTCCCTCCGTTTCCTCCCTCTCTCTTCTTACTCCCTCTCCTCTCTCCTCTCCCCCTTTCTTCCTCCTCCTCCTTTTCCCCCTCCCTCCCTACTCTCCTCTCTCCCTTTTCCTCCTTCCTTTCTGTTTCTCCTCCCTCTCCCCTCTCTCCCTCTCCTCTTTCCCTCTCCCCTCCTCTTTGCCTGCCCTCTCTTCTCTCCCTCTCCTATCCCCTCTTTTCTTTTCTCTTTCCTCCCCTTCATCTCCTTCTCTTCCCTTCCTTTCCTCCTTTCTTCCTCTTTCTCTCCCCTCCTCTACTCTCTTCTCTCCCTTCCTCTCTCCCTCCCTCCCTTGCTTTCTCTCTTCCCCTTCTCCTCTGTCCCCTCCCCTCCCCCTTCTCTGTCCTCTCCTTCCTCCCTCTCCCTCTTTTCTCTCTCCCTCCCCTCTTTTTCTCTGTCTCCTCTCTTCTCTCCCGCTCTTCCCCCTCCTCTCTTTTCCCCCTCTTCTCCCTCCCTCGCCCCCTCCCTCTCCTCTCCTCCCTCCCTCTCTCCCTCCCTCTCTCCCTCTCCTCCTCATCTCCCCTCTCTCCCTCCACTCTCCTCCCTCCCTTTCCTCTCCTTTGTTCCTCTTTTCCCTGGCTCTCTCCCTCTCCTCTCTTTCTATTCTCTCTCCCTATCCTCCCCTTTCCTCCTCCCCTCTCTCCTTCCCACTCCTCTCCTACCTCCCTCCTTTCCTTTTCCCCTATTCTCCCTATCACGCTCTCCCACTTTTCTCTCTCACCTTTCCCCTCTACCTACACAACATCAATTTGGGTCCATGCACAACATTCATTTCATAGACAAAATCGATTTTGGGACTGCACAATTTTCATTTCGTACCCAAAATCGATTTTGGGACTGCACAATTTTCATTTCATACAAAAAAATTGACTTTGGCACTGCACAAAATTCATTTCGTAGACAAAATTGCTGATTGAACGAAATAACTATTCCATTGACAAAGTTAATTTGTAAATGAACAGAATTACAATTATGTTCTTAAATGACCATTGTGTTAACGGAAAAGGTTAGTAGTAATCAACGAGATTGTGAGGTTGATACTTGGCGCCCCATACATTAACCCCATCCCCTCCATGTGTCTCTGCCATGACGCACAAGGGTTTTGTTGATATATTGTGAGAACAGTTCCTCTTTTGTAAGACTGAGCGGTTGTATTCCCCTGGAAATTGGATAATCTCACCAAATTTCTAGCCAAAAGAGTGGGAGATCTTTGTAATAAAATTGGACAAAGTTTGAAATACATACTGAAGGTATTTGCAGCCTGGAGGATCGTACCATTTGATACTGAACAAGCCCACAGCTGCCTCTTAGTTCGTGGAACCCTCCTTTTGGTTTGACACTTGTCTATCTTCCCAATAGCTATTTTCTGGACGGCCTCTATTCATGACTGAAAGGATGAAATGCGTAGGTTGCTGCAGGAGATTCAGTATACATGGTGGGACCGTCAGCAATTCCGCTCGATTAAACATATCGATTACTGTCATTCGTTGAGACCTAATTTGGTTTCTTCTTAAATTAATGTAACTTTACAAAAACAGCTGATAAAAAGCCAACAAATCATTGAAAGTCGATTCCCTGGTAGATTAAAGGGAGACAAGATTATAAAGCAGATGTACGTGGTTTGTAACCTACAAATCACGCTGCTCAATCCTTTCATATCTGTTGCATCATCGCAAGCAATAGGAATATTTACACCGGCACTAACTGCTTAATTACATAGTAGCTTTCTGCTATACTTGTAATCTGACTAATTTGTATTGAGAATATTCTTGATCCAACTGAAATTCTGTTAGTATATATATGCATGTGCCCTTAAGCCATTAAAGTGGCGACACAAGAACTTAGCTTTGGCCATAAATCTAATTTGCTTAGGAAAGTTTCAAATCTCGTTACCTACAGAGGATTCATTATCTACACATTTAGCAATTCCACAGAAAATGTCGTCTTACTCACAATTCTAGCTATAACTAGGAGCATGTTTGAAGATGTTCCCCCATCGCAGTAACTTTTGCTGGTCCATTATCCACCATGCACGTCCGACATGACAATACACGGTTGGGCGGAATTATAACTCTTCAGTACATTATACGGTGGTTATATATATAAAATATTTATTTCGTAAATTACAGAACTGGACAAGCTCTTCTGCTTCGTAGGTCTTCCAGAATGCCCATACCATAAGATTTAGGCTAAATAAAGTGAAGAACAGTATGTTAGCGATTTACATACCATCAACATAAACAAGTATCTATCGATTCTACAGTATCAAGCCGGCTTTCAAAGCCTGTACTGAGTAAACTACCCTAATAACCTAATGAATAATATATGCTGGATGTTATAGATTTACATGATTTTGCACTATGACTCCTAGAAAAAAACAGGTGGAGCCTTTATTATATGTATGCGGACGACGACACTGTTCCTTATTGCATCCGCCGGTAGAGTGAAAACTTAAAGCATATTTTTCCCTAGTTTTTAAAAGCGCCTTCAGTTCGTATCTTTTGGCAGGCTCTCGCCTGCACCTCCTACTAGCAGCACCTTAGCCTCTTCACGTTGTTAAAAGCCTCCAAACCCAATATGTTAGCCCCTGTTCATACGGCCTTGTCAAACATAACACTAGCCTTCTGACTACAAATTTGAGACGATCTTTGTTCATATTTGACAATGGCATGGTTTAGAACACCCGATATCACCTCATAAGGCCTTTCATCATCTGTACCTGTTTGGACACCAATCGCCAGTTAATTTACAACAAGTATTCAAAGGAATCAATTTCTTCGCCTTTCTCCGTTTTGTTCGAATGGGTAGCCAAATTGAGAATGGGAATTGGATCTCCGATGTCTCCTGTAACCCAAGGATTATAGATAGTTTTCTTTGCTGGGGCTCCCAGCCTTCTGTGGGAAGGTAATGTCATCTTCTTGTTTACTGGAAGAGTCGTACAGCAGTCTCTCAAAGCCAGCTGTTGGCCACACTCGTTGGACATTCACAAACCATTCCTTCAGGATTGTAAATTTGATTGCCATAGGACTATATTGCAGATGTACACAACCTCCATAATTAACAGTTTACCACTGCAGACTGGAGAGGACAAGTATAAACAGGTCGGAGGTGAAGCTTTGGGATGGAATGTCAAGGGACACGACTACTGTGGCCTGAGGCCTGAATTTGATTGGCTGTCGACGCCAATACTCTCGCATACTTTGCATCATTCATAGGCATATATTAAACAAGCAAAGTACCCGTCCTTCGGACGGTCCCCCTCTCTCCCTGCCCTCCCCCCTACTCCTTCCTTTTCCTTCTTCACTCTCCCCCTCTGGCCTCTATTCCGCCCCTCTTTCTCTCTCCCCTTCCCCATCTTATCTCTCTCTCCCCCTCTTCATCTTCCTCACTCTTTCCTACACTCTTTCCCGCCACAACTAAAAAACTAACAAGAATTAGTTAACAGTGATCAGTTTACATTTATTTATTTCCGGTTCATGCAGAAGATTGCGTTTCCAAGGGAAACGAAGATTGATGTCAGTTAAATATTAAGTTTGAGAGGGAGGGATTGGAAGGGGAGACAGAACACATGAAATCCCTATCCCATATATGACTGGTCACTACATGTAATTCTGTTGGTCCCCTTAACACCTTTGCATATAAGGCATCTTACTTCTCAACTTGCCACTTTAATTCACACATAGTCTATCTACCCTTTAATTCACACCTAAACGCCATCCCCTCCCCCTCCCAGCCATCTGCTGATATCAGAATCAACAGATTCCTCACACTGATATCCAGAATGGGATGAGCCAAGATGCTATCAATGATTGACAGACATCACCCCAATCTATTTAGATTGATGTTATCTCATCAATCTAAAAAGGGCTTCATCTCTTCCCCTCTTCTCGCTCTACCCTCTTGTCCCTCACCCTATCCGATTTCCCCCACCCTGTCCTTGTGCTTTTTTCATTCTCTCCTTCCCTCTCCCGTCCTTTCCCTCCCTCCCTCCCTCCCTCCCTCCCTCCCTCCCTCCCTCCCTCCCTCCCTCCCTCCCTCCCTCCCTCCCTCCCTCTTTTTTTTTTTTTTTTTTATTTCGTTAAAGGCCAATATAATATTTAATACATTACAAAATACGCTCTGTCTGTCATGGATGGTTCTCAGGCGTTGCCTCTCGAAATAAAAATAAACAGAAAACTGTATCCAAATTACCTCTTAAAATTCTAGTATACCTCTATTCAATACCTTTCTATTCAAAAAACATCACAGCGTCAAATATCATTCTGTAGTGGATATGAGGATCAGCGCAAGTCTAGTATAGCTTGCTGTTGTTTTAACTCTTATATAACCGGGTCGGCCTTCAAGGTCAAGGTTGGAGCTCCGCTCGCTCAGCCTTTCAAGCCTTTCGGATCTGTTCCGTTTTTACCTTGAATGAAATGTAAGCTTTACCCTAGTTACAGATTACCTTTCATCTTTCTGCATTGACCAGAATACGTACTGTATTGCATAACTGTGATGTATTGTGTATCTCCTGTATCACTTATTTCTGTACGAAGAACATCTTGCCATTTACTTGTACACACCTTGTTATTGTACGGATTGTATTTGTGACTATTCCGGAAATCCTTTCCGTCAGATGTCTTGGTCAGCCCGGCTGACCATGTACCTTGTGATTGCACTGTGGGGGAAATAAAGCTACGGAAACAGAGATCGTTGTCCATGTTTTACTTTCCCTTAGTCGAGAGGAGAATCGAACCTGGGTTGTCTAAGTAATAGCACGAAGGTTATCGCGGGCTGGATAACTAGTGTCACCATTTACTGATAAACTACCTGTAGGAGAGCCTACAGCCCCGGATTGGTAATCGAGATATCCGGGGGTTCACTACAATTGGTGCCGTGACAGTTCTCGACCTCAGTGCTTTCAGTCCGTTGGTTGTCCCAAATTTCTTCCCGGAAGAAATTGAGACTGCGGTGGCAGTCCGTGACGTCTACGAAAGATGTCGTATTCTGATTCTGCGGCGCAGACGGAAGGAGGTCGTTATGGAACGAAATCGAGGAGACAAGATTTCGTGGGTAGAGACCCGGGGCCGGCAACCCCGAGAAGTCTCCCCGCGGATTTCGAGTCACCTTCCTCTGACCGTGGTGCCAGAGGCGGAGCGAGACCAAAATATTCCGGAGGGAATTTCGCGCAGTGGAGAGGCCCGCCGAACGACACGGAAGATTCTGACCTTCGTGAGAAATTCCGGCAGTCGATCGCGGAAGAGCTCCAAACCCAAGTCCGCGAGCTGATGGATGAGAATTTTGAGCTCCGTAAGAGAATAAATACGGAATCCGTGGACAATGGTCCGGACGGGCGTTTACTTGAAGATCATGTAAAGCCCTCCCTAGAGACGGGGACCCCGCAGAGACGTGAGATGACAGCTCTGGAGTCGGAGTTGCTTGAGATGATCCAGGGGATTGGGAAGCAGAATCCTACCAGAGGTCCCGTGACATCCACGTTTATGGACCAAAAACCGGCTAGTGAGCCTACTGCAAATGATCCGTCGATTGTGTCCGATCAGGGCGGAAGAGACCGAGATCACCGCGGTGTGACGTTCTCTCGGCATACGATGATGACATCATCTCCGAGGCGAACACGTAAAAGACATGATGACTCTCAGTGGAGAGAACCTGATCGCAAACGACAGGGAAATCATGGCAGAGAGCATGGCCGAGGGAATAGTCCTTCTCGTCATATAAGTCCTGCCGGAGGGCATGCGCGTTCGGCGTATGTTACCGCATCCCCGTTGTTTCCGCAGAGGCGTTCTCAGGGGGACTCGGATAGTTCTGACGAGGATCGACGACAGAGGTCGCCTTCCCATAGATCCCGTAGAACCAACCGGTCCCTAGTCCCTGGTCTTGAGTATGACGGACCAGAGGAATCTGATGAGGAGTTCACGTTTGTTCACCGTGAGGAAGTTGAGAATCACCCGCCGAAGGTCCCGCCGGTGAAGATGTGGGATGGCAAAACCGCGTGGCGGACCTACCTCATGGAGGTAAAGGTGATCGCTGAGTCGCACAATTGGACATCTGCTCAGTTGCTTCGACAATTGAGGTGCGGCACACGCAAACAGCTGGCAGAAATGGGTGACCTGCCAGTGGACGTAAATCTCCGGCAGTTCGTTGAGCACATGGATGCGAACTACGGAGAAAGGTCCAAGTTCCGGTTGCAGGCTGAGTTCTACAACTGTAGACAGACCCCAGGACAAGCCGTTCGCTTGTTCGCCAATGAGGTGGCACGGAAGGGCCGAAAGTCGTTCGGTCGCATGGACAACACATTGAGAGCTGTGTCCCTGCGCATTTTTTTGCAAGGGGTCACAAACGCTGAGATGTCCGCGTGGGTGCGTCTAAAGCAGCCACGGGACTTGCAAAGCGCTGTAGATTGGGCGGAGGTATGGGAATCTTGTCAATTGGATTCTCGCTCAGTTACGACCATCAATGCAGCGGAGGCTGCCCTGGTTGTTCCGGAGATCCCTGCACCCAATAGCAGACCTTCGCGAAGAGCATCGCGGAGAGCGATTGTCCAGGCCACAAGCGCAGCGAGTGCTTCAGATTCGTCAGAAGATGGTCTGCAAGCCGCTGTGATCCAGGTCTTGCAAACTTGGAAGGGCGGACAGGGATGCAACGGGAGCGGAAGGACTTCCGGTAGTACTTCTCAGTGGAGAGGGAAATCGGAGAGGCCCCGCGGAAGGTGCTATGCTTGCGGACAGGAAGGGCATTACATCGCCAACTGTCCCAAGAAAGCAAAGAAGGGAGATTCCGAACTCAAGGCGATTACCGACGGGAAAACCTCTGAGTCGGAAAACTCCAACCGGACCGCATAGAGCGCGAAGTGCGATCCGGGGAGTCGATGGCGCTCCGCAGTACTACAATTCGTGTGGTATCTGCACAACACGCGGAAGATGGGAGTGAGGCTCTGACGCCCGTGTGTAGGGAAGCGGGTAGAGTAATACAAGATAGCTGCCCGTTACCGAAAACGGATACTAGTTGGTCGTCTGATGAGACTACTCATCCAGGGATCGGAGTTGATCCAGTGGATAGTTTTGCAGATAGCGATCCTGACGTGCTATGGGGTCGTGCAGAACTCCGAGCTGTTGTCGGTCAAGTGTTAGTCGTGGAGGAAGGTCCCGACAACCTTGCCGTCGTTCAGCAGGTTTCCGGTGATGAGCAGAGAACGCTGAAGATCCGTGATGCATGCATTGCGGAGAGATGGTACGCGACTGTATCTGTGAACGGAGATATCGGTGAATTTCTGTGGGACCAAGGTGCGACGACTAGCCTTGTGACAAAGAGATTCTACGATTCCCTGCATCAACAGCCGCCGATGGCTCCGTCCCGGCTGGCGTGCATGATGGGAGGTGGTTCGCAGATAGCTGTTCACGGATGTGCCTTGATTCCCGTGACGTTAGGGAAACGGACGTATATGATTACGTGTCTGGTAGTAACGGGTCTTGCCGGCCCCGAATCCGGGATCCTAGCTCAGGATTTTGCTTTGTTGCACTCATGTAATATATACTGTTCAGGGAAGCTTGCGTTGAGCAATGGCGCTGATGCTGTGAAAATGCACCATTGGCGCGGATCTCGACCGTTGCGGATGAGTCCCTCTGTGAAAACGATTGAAGCTAAGGAGACTGAGGATGGGTATGAAGTAACACTCCGGGAAGCGGTGGTTATCCTTCCTCGATCAGTCACACTGGCTAAGATCGACGTTCGCAGGTGCTCTGACACATCAACAGGTTTGATGTTCGAGCCCGATCAGAGACTGCTGAAGGAATATTCACTGGGATGCCTTAACACTTATGTGACGGCGGATGAAAAAGCAGTGATAGCCTTCAGTAATCCGTCCGGAGAGTCCCTACGTCTAGAGACTGATGTGGTGGTCGGAAAAGTGAGTGAGGTGACGCTGCAATCGTCCCCTGCCACTTGTCCGGAGGGGGTAGATCCGGGGATTAGAAGAGCTATCATTAACTCGATACAGATGGTGGAGTTGCCGTCCGTAGTCGATGATGACCTGATTGCCCCTGACATTCCGGTGCCACCGAGTACGGAATGCCCGCTAGCGAAACTAGTGAGAGAGACGCACTTGACTGATCAGAGTGAAAAGTTGCAAGTTGCGGAGCTCCTGACTGAGTTCCGTGAGTGTTTCGCGTTACCTGGCGATGAGCCGGGCCACACTCACGTTGTCAGACATGTGATTGACACTGGTAATTCCAGACCTATAAAACTCTGCTATAGGCGGATTCCAGTGGCCAAGCGTGACCTAGCGGAGGCTGAGATCTGGCGGATGTACGAGCAGGGACGCATAGAGCATTCTAACAGTCCGTGGGGAGCACCCATCGTGATGGTTGGTAAAAAGGATGGCTCACAGCGTTTCTGTGTCGATTACCGCCAGTTAAATTCCGTGACTGTGAAGGATAGCTTCCCACTCCCTCGTATTGACGAATGCGTCGAGGCGTTAGGCGGAAACCAGTGGTTCTGCACCCTCGACCTGGAGTGTGGGTATTGGCAGATCGCGATGGACGAAGAGAGCAAGCAGAAAACTGCTTTCCTGTCTAGCGCAGGGCTGTTCCAATTCAAAGTAATGAGCTTTGGATTGTGCAACGCCCCTGCCACTTTTCAACGTATGATGGATCGTATGCTAGGCGATCTCCGTTGGAAAGCGTGTCTGGTATATCTGGACGATGTAGTAGTATTTGGGGAAGCCTTTGCGGAGTGCCTCCTAAATCTACGCCAAGTGCTCGAGAAGATCCGGGAGTTCGGATTGAAATTGAAACCCAAGAAATGCGAACTATTCCGCAGAGAAGTGGAATACTTGGGTCGGATTGTGTCACACAAAGGCATCTGTGCAGACCCAAAGAAAGTACAGAAAGTCCGCGAGTGGCCAATTCCGAAAAATGCTAAGGAGATTCGGCAGTTTTTGGGATTCGCATCCTACTACCGTGAGTTCCAGCCGAACTTTTCGATAGTTGCCGCTCCTTTGCAAGAAGTTGTGAACTCCGCCGGGAGGGAGAAGAGATATTCTAAGCCCATAGAATGGTCTCCGGAATGTGATGTGGCCTTCCAGGGCATAAAAGAGTTGCTAACCTCTGCTCCAGTGCTGGGATATCCCCAAAAGGAAGGGAAATTCATCCTAGACACGGATGCTAGCGGGTTCGGCATGGCGGGTGTGCTTTCGCAGATACAAGATGAGAAGGAGGTAGTCCTTGGGTATGCCAGCAACAGCTTGGATAAAGCCCAACGGAATTACTGCGCCACGAAGAGAGAGCTCTTAGCAGTACTAACCTACCTGAAGAAGTTCCGGCATTACTTGTTAGGAAACCGAAACTTCATTGTGCGAACTGACCACGCCTCCCTGCGTTGGCTATTGAACTTTAAAGATCCGACGGACATGCTTGCACGATGGTTGACTCAGATGCAGGAGTTCGGTCTGGATCAGAGCATGATTCTCCATCGAGCCGGAAAGAAACATGTGAATGCTGACGCCCTTTCTAGAGTTCCGACTCGGAAGTGTGTCCGCGTTGACTGTGCAGACTGCGGAGCGCATGATGCAGTTGTCGCAACGGCAACAGTCAGTCTAGCGCCGCAGGAAGATGTGATCCAGAAAGCCCAGCAGAGCGACCCCACGATCCGGAGAGTTATCGATGTATTGGAAGGTACTAAACCGGTCCCGGACAAGCAGTCCCTGTCCGCGGAGTCCGATGAATACTGTACCTACATCCATAACAGGGGGAGTTTGGAGATGAGAAACGGTGTCTTGTGCTATGAATGGGTTCGGCCAAGCACTGGAAGAACGTACTTGCGGAAGATAATTCCTACTGCGCTCCGCTCAGAAGTGTTTCATGCTATGCATGGACCTAAGACTGCAGGGCACTTTGGGTTCCTCAAAACGAGCTGGGCCGCGAAGATGAAATACTTCTGGCCAGGTATGAGGGGAGACCTGAAGCGCTGGCTGAGGGCCTGCCCGGAATGCAGTATGCGGAAGACGAGAGGTGGTGGCGGAATCACCCCCTTGAAAAAGGAATTACACGGAGAACGGTGGAGCCGAGTGTGTTTGGACATCATAGGACCATTCCGTCCATCCCCGCGTGGCAATAACTACGTGATGGTGGTGACGGATCACTTTTCAAAGTGGGCGGAGGCCTACCCTATGCCAGACCACACGGCCGAGAGGTGTGCGGAAGTGCTGTTCCGTGAGTGGATCCTGCGTTTTGGTTGTCCCGTGTCGTTACAAACGGACGGAGCGCCAGAATTCAGATCTGCCTTGTTGAGAAGCATGTTTGAAATGCTGGGCATCGAGAAGCTGTTGACCCTTCCGTATAGACCCCAGTCTAACGGACAAGCGGAACGCTTTAATCGAGTATTAGTCGAGCAGCTATCCTGTCTAACGGACTACAGTGCCACGGATTGGGATATGCTTGCCCCATGTGTTGCCCATGCATACCGTGGAAGTGTCCACGCGAGTACTTTATGTACACCTAACGCCGTGGTCTTTGGCGCTGAGCTGGTGACCCCAATGGATCTGATCTATGGAGTGGAACCAGGAGGCCTGGACTTTCCGTGCAGAGTAGCGTTCGTAGAGAACCTGAAGCATTGGTTGAGGTTGGGCCATCAGTTCGTTCGTGAGAATCTGGGCGTATCCGCTATACACCAGAAGAGAGACTACGATCGAAAGTCCAACCCAAAGCGCTTTGAAGTGGGTGCTGTTGTATATCGCTACAACCATCCGCAGGCCAGTAAGAAGATCGGTCCCAAGTGGGATGGGCCCTTCAAAGTGAAGAGATTCATAGGTGGCACAACCTATGAACTAGAAACAGCACAAGGTATTGTGAGGTGTCACGTCGACTACCTTAAGCGAGCTTTCGATGAGAACGGACCCATCCAGGTGGTGAACTTGGATAGGGCACCAGAGTTCCGTGCATTGCAGGAAGCTGGTCGCGATATCTTGAGGCTGGAGAGAGGCAAAGTCTTGCCCGGGACGGAGTGTCCGACGCGGAGAGAGAAAGAAAAAGTTTCCATAGGCGTTAAGCCGCGGGGAAGGCCGAGGAAGGAACGGAATAAGGAGTGCAATGCTACGGCAACCAAGGGAATGGTCCTTTCGGTAGCTCCGGATCCCCCGGATTCGCCCCAACCTGTAGCTGTGCCACGGAAAGTCGGTAGACCCCGGAAAGCTGTGGCGGAGGCCCCAGTCGTACCAGTTCCGTGTCCTCCGACTCGAAAGAGAGGGAGACCTCCGAAAACTGCAGCGAAAGCTAAAGCTCCTCGGACGCCACCTGCCGTCTACTCTACTGTCAAACGTAGAGGGAGGCCGAAGAAGGCTGAGGCTGCCGCTAAAGTCGGAAGAGGGTTGAGAAAGAGACGCGATGAGTCCCCGGCGGAAGTTGTAACAAGGACACGAGTGCGTCGTCCTCCAGATCGGTTACAACCGGGATCCTAGCCTTGTTGTGTGCAAACCGGGGGGATTTTGATCTGATCCCTCCACCCTAAAAACACAACGAGAAGTCGACTAAGGTTGCAAGACGGAGAAATGCACCTAAGTCCCATTCGGTGCATGAGGCTACCTCGTCTCATGTAGCCGGGAAAGAACCAACAACATCAATTTCGGAGATGAGTAACCCAGAAATATAGATGAGAGCTGTGGGTGGCTTGCAGTTAGACCTATGTTGAGGGAATGGTCCCACTCCGTAGTGTACTGGCTCTGAATCTTGGTTTGGATACCTTGAAATTGCTGCTAGTAACAGTGTCATTGTTGGGTGAATTCACTGGAATTCCCCTCCACCCTGTCTCAGTGGAGAAGTAGTCAGTTTACGTACAGTCAAAAACCTCAGTCACGGGGAGCGTAACTGATCTAAGCATGCAAAACCGGGTAACATTATCCGTCAGGCAGTGGCGGGAGCATGGCGCTGTAGTAGCGTGGCGGTTAAGTGAACTAGCGTTGCATCAGGGTGCCGCTAGAGGTGGCTGCATCCGGGTTCACCAGTTCGCTCCGCCTCGTGGCTCACTTTGCTCCTGGACTCTGACCTGTAAGTACGCTTTCTACTGTGATCGTTCTATGAGTTGATTTGTCGCATGAAACTTGTATGAATTGATTCTGTATGATTGCTAGGAAGGAAGAGAGGTATTTTAACATGATACCGATGGTTGTCACAGAGGTGTGCGTCTAGTATAAGACGTAAGTTTCGGTGTTTCTAGTGTGGGGAGATAGAGCACCGAAGCTACGACCCAACCGCCATCTTGGATGTGGACATGAATCGGGCCACGCTACGATGATTTTTCGATTATCTAGCTTGTTTGGTACATTCTATGTTCTCAGGCTTGTGTATTTTATAACTAGAATACTCGGAGAGATCATACTAGTTGTATCCGTTGTCTTTTTGGGCAACTTTTTACCTAAGTTATGTGTAAATAGATGTTCCGGCTGCATCCGCTCCCGTGACTAGAGCTTTAATGTTTATGTTATAGGATCGGAGAACTAAAAAGCTGCCAACTTAACCCCTGAGAGTGCCTGAGAGAATCCCGTGTGATTTCCGTGAGATTTCCGTATGACCCAAGATGAGCCGGACCGAGAGCCGACACGAAGACGATGAGAGTCTGAGCGGAGAGACCACCGAGGAAGAGATTCCGGTGGAAGTGGAGGCGAAACTCCTAGAGCAGGAGGGTGAAGATGAGGTCGCCCCCTTCCAGGCTTTGAGTGAGGCAGAGTTCGCTCAAGCCTTGTCAGACGCCGCTCAGGAAGACCCGGACTCCGTGAAGATTGAGCCCACGGAGAAGAGAACTTCCCCCCGCAAATCTCCGCGCAGAGGCCGGAGTAATGCCACCGAGAGGACTGCTGGACGTGGTCAGTCCAGGTCCCCCGGCAGAGGCCGGGTTGGCAGAGAGCGAGGGCGGAGTGCGGACAAGAAGCATGGGCTGCGCCCCTTGTCCGTGAACGTAGAGCGAATGGACATCGATTCGCCTGGTGTGGCCGGAGCCTCCGCAGTGACTAAGCCTAAGGGCGCGGAAGGCAAACCCGTGGCCAAAACCCCCAAGAAGAGAGTGATGAAAGTTCACCGAGAGAGACTGAGTGTGAGAAGCGCTCGGTTCCGTGATGTGGAGAAGGTAGCAGACCTCCGTACCCTGTATGAGGAAGGCACGGAGTTGTACCCTATTGATCCCTCCACAGACGTCCCCGGGAAGTTTGTCCCGATCGATGATGAGAGTGAGGATGAGTCTGCCGAGTTTACGGACAACCTCATGGAGAGGTATGAGACTCGGCTGTGGCCAAGCCTGTTCCGTAAAGAGCAAACGGACGCAGGCACGTACCAGAAGGTGGCTTATGCTGCGGAACTGTGGAAACCCGGTTTCCGTTGCCCCTTCGCGGTGTGTAGGTGTCCACGAATGAACACTTCTGGCGTCAAGACCTACGCCACTAGAGAGCGCCTGTTCCGCCACTTCTGTGAGGAACACGGTACCCGGAGAGAGGTGTGGACTTGCCCGTCCTCCTCCTGTTTGCAAAGACTAGACAGACGTATCGAGCTGGTACGACACCTTCAGTACGGTGAGAAGGTGTCTCACAAGTCTAGCCGTGACAAAGCCGTGGAGAAAGCCCAAGCCGTCACGCCGACCAGGGAGGTGAATACGCTGTTCATGCGGACAACGTATCTTACGAATGCTGATTTGCATCTAGTCCGGCGGAAGGCAACGAAAGCTGCTTCCAAGGACACTGGATTTGCAAGGCCAGCTGCCAGTGCCGCTGCCGGAGCTCCGAGCTCTTCTAAAGCTCAGTCCGGCAAGAAAGGCAAGAAGAGAGATCGATCCCGATCTAATTCCAGAAGCAGTAGCTATGGAATTCCGCCTACCCCTAAGAGGATAGCGACGTGTGCTCAGCAAGCAGCTGAAGGGTTGGTAGCGCAACTACCCCCTCCTGTCCCGACTGCTGAGCTGTTGGCAACCGGAGAGACCGCGGTGAGGGAAGTTTTAGAGCAGGCCTCTGAAGCAGTCCTGACCGTTGAGACCAGAGTCAATGAGGTGCTCCATACGCTAGCGGAGCCCCTGCGTCAGCTGCAAACGGTCCGTGACCAAGTGCAGGAGCTTGCAACACTCAGAGAGGAGAACCGTTGCAACGCTCGTCTGATCCGAGACCAGCGACGTGGACTAAAAGAGAGAGACGACAAGATCCGCGTCCAAGAGGAGATTATTGGAAATCTCCGGGCAGAGTTGGAAGACGCCGGGAGAGAACCCCGTCTCCAGCCTCAGTCCCAAGTGCCCCGAAGTGTCCCGAGTAGTACTGTGACTAGTGCCACTCAGAGTCAGCGACCTGACCTAGCGACGGAAGAAGTGCCTATGCCTTCTCCGTTCCCCGCAACCCCTGCTCCTATGCTAATGGACCAACATAGCATGCAGCGGTTTTTCATGTTTGGTCGCCTCATGAACGAGTTCATGGGTGCCCAACCCGTGAGCGGTGGTTTGGTGCCAAACCCCGCCATGCCCGTGTCATTCCAGATGATGCCACCAATGCCAGTGACCCCTGGAAGAGACAGGCCTACAACTCCTGCAGTGATTGATCCTGCCGATATTCCGGAGCACGGAATGGAGGACACTGAGCAGAAGGAGAAGTAGGTCCAGCTACTGTGTGCTGGGCGTGCAAACCGGGACGAAATGCCCACGGATGTGACTTACGGACTGAGATTTTGATGACGACGAATGGCCGGACGGACTTGATGATGACTTGATTCCTTGACGAACGGAAATGGGGACCCCTGATGTCACTGATGTAACCGACTCTTGATGAATACGGATGCCGGACTTGTCACGGATGCTCTGATGCTAACTGCTTACCGACCCCGGACCCCCCGGAAAGAATATTTTTTTTCCGTGCGGAAAGTGAGAAGTTTTTCCAGCCTAAAGGTTATTACTTTATCTTGACATATTGCACATATAGCTGTAGCAGGTCTACTGAAGCTCCTTCTTGTCAAAGGCTGTTTGAGTATGTTGAATCCGAATGATTCTCATGCTGTAATTAGAGATGTAGCGATTATTGTATAACGTGCGCGGGTCACTATATTGCTCCTGCCTGTACTTTTGAATTCGCATTGTTAATTCTCTACTGGTGCTTTACTTCTTACTTATTTTATATCCACATTGCCTTATAATAATTTACATATTGTAGATTGTGTTACTCCGTTGGGTTAAAAATCTATAAATTATGGAGGGGGTATTGTAGTGGATATGAGGATCAGCGCAAGTCTAGTATAGCTTGCTGTTGTTTTAACTCTTATATAACCGGGTCGGCCTTCAAGGTCAAGGTTGGAGCTCCGCTCGCTCAGCCTTTCAAGCCTTTCGGATCTGTTCCGTTTTTACCTTGAATGAAATGTAAGCTTTACCCTAGTTACAGATTACCTTTCATCTTTCTGCATTGACCAGAATACGTACTGTATTGCATAACTGTGATGTATTGTGTATCTCCTGTATCACTTATTTCTGTACGAAGAACATCTTGCCATTTACTTGTACACACCTTGTTATTGTACGGATTGTATTTGTGACTATTCCGGAAATCCTTTCCGTCAGATGTCTTGGTCAGCCCGGCTGACCATGTACCTTGTGATTGCACTGTGGGGGAAATAAAGCTACGGAAACAGAGATCGTTGTCCATGTTTTACTTTCCCTTAGTCGAGAGGAGAATCGAACCTGGGTTGTCTAAGTAATAGCACGAAGGTTATCGCGGGCTGGATAACTAGTGTCACCATTTACTGATAAACTACCTGTAGGAGAGCCTACAGCCCCGGATTGGTAATCGAGATATCCGGGGGTTCACTACAATTCCTCAATTTCTCTTGTACATATCAAAAATTCTCTAGCATACATCCACAGCCTTATTTCATCTCTTATTTATTTCCTGGCTGTTTCAAATACTTCGACAATCTAAAATATCCTTTTAAGAGATACAGTGACAATACCACCTGTTACACTTCCCTCCCCCATCAACCAGCCCTCCCCAGATATCACATCCATTCAATTCTTTATAATAAAAATGTGTTTACTATCCAATTTATATAGACACATTATGTACTAGTAATAACTTTCTATTCTCCCTCTATATTCTTACTATGATACCATACTTTCAGAGATTTTATGAACATATCTCTGTCTTCCTGTAACCTTATTCGGTCTGGAAGTTGATTCCATAAGATTTTACTCTTATAGAAAACACTTCCTTGGAGTCTTTCTCTTCTTGGTCTTTTTATCAGCAACATCCTCTCCCTTCTATTTCTCAAATTTCTACCTTGATTGTCCAAGGCAGAGTACTTGCTCATTCGATCAAAAATCAATTTCAGACTTGAAACCTCAGCTCTTTGCTTAAGAGGCAAGATTGCAGACCGCGTGATTATTTCTCTATTTGTAGCATCTCTGCCATATGCTAACCTCAAGGCTTTGTTCCAAGTAGTTTGTACTTTTTTGGCCATTCGTTTACCTAGATTTAAGACTAGAAAATTTGAAAATTCCAAAATTGGTAATATATAGGTCTTGACCAATAACACACACAAATCTGTTGTAAGAAATTTCCTATGTCTGCGAATCTCCCCAATTTTCCACAGAGCCGATTTGATTTGCTTCTCAAAATGATCTTGACTGCTCAAATTTTCATTGACAATGGTCCCCAGATATTTGAAGGATTTTACCCTCCCTATTTCTGCTCCCATACAATACATTCTTGGAAACTCATTTGAAATGTTCCTTTTCCCAAAAATTTGGAATTTTGTCTTTTGCGCATTTGGGGTCAAACCATTTTCATTACACCAGTCCACATATTTGTTTATACAAATCTGTGTTCTATGATGTAGAATGTCTTGGGTATCACTTTCAACTAGTACTACCATATCATCAGCGTAGAGAATGATTTTACCCGGAAACTCTTTTTCATATATATCATTGATGAAAACATTAAAGAGCAAGGGTCCCAACAAGGAACCTTGGGGCACTCCGTTGCTCACATCTACTTTGCTGGTTATGGTGTTTTCATATCGTATAAATTGTCTCCTCTCTTCTAAAAAGCTTGACAAAAGTCCCATCATTTTCGGACCCAAACCCAGTTTTCGCAGCTTGTCTAAGAGCAGAGTATGCATGACCGAGTTAAACGCCTTTTGTACATCAAAATAGACGGCGACTACTGTATTACCTGTATCTAAACTTTCAAAAAGGCTTTCACTCATGTCAAAGACAGCATCACAGGTCGATTTCTCCCTTCTAAAACCATATTGTCTCGGATAGAAGAATTCAGAATTCTCAAGAAAACTATACAGCAATTCGTATAACAGTTTCTCTAAGATCTTACTCGTAACTGGCACAATCGTAATTGCTCGTATATTATCAAGCAATTTCAAATCACCTTGTTTCGGTATGAGACTCACAGGGGCACATTTCCAGGCTTTGGGGATAGACCGATTTTTCACAATCTTATTTATTAGGGCGGTAAAAAATTCTATACATGCATTCAAAGACAATTTTTGAATGATTGATTTCTCTCTCTAATCTGTTCTCTCACTTCATCAGTGATATACGCCTGGTGTTCATGTCTAACTCTTACTCGTTTCAATTTAAACACCGAGTTTGTACATTTGATTACATCCCCAAAGAACTCAGTCCACAATTTATTTGTGTCCTGTTCTTCGACAACTCCATCATATGTTTGTACCTTCTCCTGTATTAAATTCGTAAACTCATTAGTTCTATTTCTCATTCCTGTTCTTATCCATTTGTATTCTCAGTTTATTACACTTCTCACTTTCTTACCGATCTGGGCAATTACTGGACAGTGGTCGGAAATATTTGATTTCAAAACCATACCATCACAATTTCTCATATTTGTGAATAATACATCTATACATGTCGATGTATTTTTTGTAATTCTAGTTGGAGAGTCAACCTTCTGAACTAACGCACAGCTTTTCATAATGTTACAGAGCCTGTCTGCATATCTCGATTTTTTCGACAAAAACTAACTAACTAAACTCCATAGAACTATAACCCATAGAACCCATATAGGGTTATAGTTCTATGTTCCCCCTCTCTCTCCTGTTGCTAGGGACTCTTGCAGGACGCATTGCTAGGGAATACCACATTGCCACAGATGGTGGGGAGGCATGACATCAATCTCTTTTAGTTCCTAACAGGGGCTTTCCCGGGCTAAAAATAGTTGTATAGAACACAACTAAAAAAACTAAAAAGGGCTTCAAAATCACATTTTCACCCCTGATATCTTCACAAACCACATACGACGTCCTCCAGAGAGGGTGGACGGAACTCTACAGATCAGAAAAGCGGTTGGTAAAACAACAAATTCTGAGAACATCTGACACAAAGAAACCCCTCTTCCCGGATATCATATGGACATATATATAACATGGTGGCTGACGTCAGCAGGCTCAAACATTCTATATTAAAATTTGAAAGAAAATATGTCATAAGCCATAACATGAGTTTTCCGATTGGGAAATATCTCATTTTAACCCTATGGTCAGTGACTATATATTATATATATATATATATCCTGCCTTATTTCTTATTTGCACCCTATTACAAATAATCTAAATCATTGTATTTACTTGGCACAATATCATCTGACACCAGGGCTTTTGTGTGCAGGACATGAGTATCTGCACCGTCCAGAACAACGATGAGTCAACAAGCTTACTGACAGGGCTTCAAATTCGCTTGAAAATCGGTCTGAAATCGTTTCAGTGTGTGCCTCAACTGAACAAATCACCTATGTTGGATACCTTAGACCAACTGACGGATTCTTTTCCTAGATCTGTTTGCCAGTCGACTTAGTGTGTCTCCTTCTTTAATGACCTTCCACATCCAGACAGAGTATATATATAGTTTGTTTATTTATAATGGCAAACAGCTATTTTACAACATGACTCAACATTGTCTGTCATATGACTAGTGACAAGCTTTATGTAAGGATATATTAGATTACTTTAACTTGCCTCGCTCTTTACTTATGTTATGCCCTTTGTAAAGACTTCTTTCAATTTCAACTATCAGGTATTTTTCAATTCAATTCAATTGTGCACTACTAAAGGTCGTAAGATAGCAAGGGGGCCTGAAAACATCTCTTATGGTGGAGAGACACCCTCTTATAAATGTTAAGGTATTTGATTGTTTTAATAAAATAAATAAATGAGGAACTTGGAGGCACGACTGACTTCTATCCAGCTAACTTTATTGTAATATATTCGTACAGACTCTCACTAGGATGGGAGTTAATGAGATGGGGCGAATGCCCGTTATCTCATATCCGTGACTGGCTTAAATATGTAGACTTGCACAATACTGGTACTGGCCCTAATAAAGAGGTGATATTAATAATTAATATAAATATAATTATGTTATGCAATATTATGTAATGTGTCATAACATAAATAGCAACTATTAATTGAAATAAATGTTTTCTAAATCTAAATCTAAACATGTAGGCCAAAATGGTTTGCAATGGCGTTATGTTAAATTTAATTCAGCCTATACTATGCATTCTGCATGCATGATATCAAAAGATGAGTGTTCCTTTACAAGAAGGCAATTAGTTCCCATTGCTTAATAATCGATTGCAGGCACGTTGTCAGTCTTTGGACATGTAGTCAGATCCATTGGAGGCAGCGGTTGATATTTATCGCAGGGGAATGGAGTGCAAAGCATATCATGACGCCAACAATTTAAGAATAATTTTGAATTTATTTGTCCCTAACAAGTTTTATACAAATATATATTTTCATAGTTGATCATGGGATCCGTAAAGTATGTAAAGTATTTTCCACTTACCTAAGGTCATCTCATCAAGATAATGTGATGGGAGAGAGAGAGTCAATACTTTACATACCAATATAGATATATTATTTCTAATAATAATGAAAGATTTTTATTTCCATAACCCAGATGCAATATTATAATACAATGTAGCAGACTGGAAAATATATATGGGAATATATATATTTCTGCAATTAATAAAGCTATATATATGGAAATCAACCAATTGTTATGACCCAATGTACATCTTTATATGAACAAGACCATTGTGAATGGTATGTTACAACACATGTCATTTCCACATACCAGACGGAGGATGTACAAGCTGTATACAACAGCTTGCTGTCTAGATAGTATTAGATCCCCAAGCTGTACCAGAGAGCAAGCAAAGACTCTAGCTTCTGGGGCCCTTGGCAGGCCCCAGACGCCACGCCTCCTGGAGTTGGTTAGCATTCATCAAAACGGGTTACTGGTTCAATTAATGTCCAAGATTTGATTGGGAAGTTGTCATTTATTGATGAGGATAACTACATCGAATTAAATTGCCGTTCTCATCCATGCCACGCCCCCCCCCCCCTCCCCATTTATGACATCACTCTCATTAATCTCTCAACCGATGAGATCACATTGTTTCACCATGTCAACACCACCGCATGTTTCATAACCCTAACTGCCACTTTCCTTCCAGCCCTACATTAGGACGGTTTTGTCCGATTCAGCAAAAAACATTCTTATTGTATTTAAATTATGGTGAATAAACCTAGAGTTCCTCTTGGTTCAGGCCAACTTCCCTCTCGAACCCAGTTATTACGATGTTACAGTGCAGGTCAACATATCTATTGATAAAGATGGAATTATCGAAATTCTAATCATAATATAACAATTACCTACATAAAGATATGTTACAAATATAATACATTCAAATATAATGTTCAGCATGTGTGCTGGAACTACTTTCAGCGCACTTCCTCTTTAGAGTATAGTCAAAAGCTTAACAGATGGCTATATATATATATGCCGATTGCCTATATGTATAGGCAGATGTTTTGCTAAAACTTTCAGAGAATATTTCTTACTACGCATTAGAAATTGAAAGAGGGAAATGTCATTGATTTAGTTTTTGTGTACAGTCGCTTGAAGAACCATGCTTTAGTATGGGGTTTATAGGAAATCTTATCGGCGGCAAATGTCACTACTTTTAAACTAAGGTTTGCAGTGAACGAGGTTGAAATGCTTAAGGGAAGATCTTAGAACGGTTTTCTTGTAATATAGATAATAATTATAGTGGGAAAATATGTAAATAACTTGAGGGACAAACATCCTCCTGGACTATACTAAGTATGTCTAGGCATTTTAGTCACTTGAATATGAAATTATGACAAGGGAAAGGTATGATTTAGCAAATTCTAAAATGTATTGTTTGCAATGGCAGCTTACTGATTTAAAGGCCTATGCAACGCCAACCAGGTCTTTGTCCTCTTGTCAGATATTAACAGTCCCCTGGTACAGTTAAGAATTAGACTGCCCTAGAAAAACATAATGCTTTGTGGGGGCCTTTCGCCAGTGAATGGCCTAAATGCATCGCTAAGGATGGGATAGTTGTAAGAAAACATCCTTCCTAATGGGTTCTTCCTCCTCTGTATGCAAGCATTACGACGTTCTCTCTTCTGAAGTTTTAAATGGAATGGTTCTAAATGTAGTCAAGACTTTAGTTCTTCGACTACAATTAACACTGCAGGGGTCTGTTGTATAACCTAAGGAAAGGAATATTCTGTGGGTATTCCCTCACCTCGAAGAAGAAAAAAATACCTTCCTACGTGTCATTCCCAGCTGATAGGAATAGTCTATAGATATACACATTTGTATTCCTACCAACCAGAGTAATGGGGAAAGTGTAGAAATACCCCCACACAAGTTGCCTTTCCTTGGCTTATACAACAAGCTCCTGTAATTGGCAATTGGTAATTACCGTTCTCATATAAATCAAAGTTAACCTTCGGGACAAACTTGTATATTAATCATAATCATTTAGTATATCATGATTCGTAGTGGCATTGCTTGGGAAATTCAAATATCATACCTTTAGACTACTGTAGAAAGTTCCCGCAGGACACTTTCCCCACCCATAGCTATCATTGTTTCATGTCATTGATATGCTCTTACTCTTAGCTCGAAAGGAAGGAAATGAATGTACAGTATTTACGTTATAAGAAGTAGCCCAACGAAGGAAGAGTGATGGTGAAAGACATGAAGACCTTCTCACTTCTAAGCGCTACACTTCAAAGAGAAGTGGGAAGAAATCTTTCTGAGACTGAAAATATTAACCATTAAGGAGGAGCAAACTGTCTCTTTATGCTGACATCCCTGCAGTAATTGGATTGCTGTTCCGGTGGTTCTCTTACATTTACATCTTCAGACCTTATGTTTTAGATACTCTGCACCTTAGTACATTAAACCTGTAGAATGACTGGGATATCTATTGTATGTTCCCGTCTATTAAGTAAGCTAATCCTAGTCAGATATATCACATACACGGACGTGTGAATGCTTTAAATATCGACTAAATTCCGCAAGACACTTTCATTAAAAAGAAAATGAAACAATTATTTCATCAGAAGTTAGCATCAGTTTAAACTACCTCACGTGTAGAAACTCAATCAGACTCCTACAATCAGACTCAGGTTATTTGATTACGAATTTGATACAGTATTGCAATAAAAACATAATTTCAATATTGCATTCGATCTACATACGTGATTGCTTCTTTTTGCTGAGTGTGAAAACCAGGGCAGAAGCATGCTTCCTCGTAACAGGAGGTTGTAATGGTAACTTTTCCTATAATAGTTCTTTACAACGGCGGATCTAATGAGCCCCATCCATCATGTTCACACTTTGTGACATTCGGACCAGTGAATTTAGAATGTGGGAGTCAATGACAACCATCTATAAGCCACCACTTTACATGAATACCAATTACCTTTGAATTGGAAAATTGCATTGTTCTCAACAGAGCCGGGAATAAAGATAAAGATGAAGAACCCTTACCCAATTCTCCAGGTTGAGGTCATGTTATTAGCCAGAAAAAGAACCAATAGGCCTCAACCTGGAAAATGGGGTAGGGAATTGACATGCAAAGTTTAAAGCTTGTCGGTAGGGCGTAGTTCATAGACAATAGGAATGTGCAATTTCGCTAGTGTTTGAATTGCAGATTACATTTCTCACACTCCAGTACCCATACTTTTTTCCAGGCCAGGGTCAATAATACTTTCCCTCTTGTTCCTTTGTGGTTACCTCTAATAAATCGCTTGGGTTTCTCCAAAGGAACAGAACTGAATACCACACCCATAAACTTCGATCGAAATCTACAAGGAAAGAACTAAAAGCGGAGAGACAATAGAGCGCGATAATCTAGGGGCTTCACTTCCTTGTGCCCCTAAGAATATTATAACCCTCTTATAAATAGACATTTTGTATTTAGGATACGCAGTTCCCGCTAAGACTCTTTATCCACTACACCGTGAGTGGTAAAGTCAGCGACACATTGAAAAATCACCGCTCATTGAAACAATGTAAAACTAGACAGGTGTGTCCAAATTTAATTAAATAAAAAATTAATAATGAACGAAATTTCCGCGATATATTTAATAATAAGTAGCTATCTCACACTGCCTAAGAAGAGTCTGAGTTACACCATTAGGAATCCTTGCGCTCTGCCACTCAACTTTCCCGAAAGCTACACCAATAAATAACTTGACTCCACCACACTTAGCCGCAATAAGCACGCGGTCTGGTGGAGCACCGCTTTTAAAACAATCTTTCTGTTAAAGAGTTGTCACCGCAAGAGTTGAGCACCACAAGGAAGAGTAAGGAGCGCCTTAAGCCTGTTGCAAAGCGGTGGAGTATCATACTCCATATCCGTTGTAATTGGGATCAGTAGGAACAATTGCTTCATAACCAATGCCGTCATTTCTTCAACAGGAATTCTAAAGGACGGGTTCGGGGCACTCACTTGTCGTTTTGGTCACGTCTGTTTACTGGAACAATTCTCAAGTGGATGAACCCTTATCCAGATATCAATTTACCGATCAATATGTGGTTTTAATTCTTAAATTGTAGTTCAGCTTCATTTTCTCTTCTCCTGCCCGTTCATCATTGAGTTAATACACCATGAATTTGTTATTCTTGAAAATAATTATTATTTTAAAGAATGAAAAGTTGTTGGCGAAACTTAGTTAATATAATCTCGTTGCTTAGAACAAATGGGAAAACTACCTGGTCAAAAGATAGAACCAGTTAGTTTAAAACTTGAATTCATCAATTCATAAAAGACGACAAACCTTCACTAACTTTATTCAAGTAGCTATAATGTTATATCCGCATTACCCCGGACATCATTCAAGTTTTAGCATATTAAATTCATGGATGAACAGACTACATCCCTGTTTGTGGAGGAGGAGTTGTCCCATAATCGTGACCATGTTTGCGGATCAGCTAACGTTAGTCAAAAACAAACATGGGACGCGGAGTTCCTTTAGTGGATGGGGTAAAAGAGACAAATATTAATCATTTACAATTTTGTCTCACATGAACAGCTGCCCCTACAAAAAGTAATTTATTTACACACATAGTTATGTCAGGTAAAAGAGTGGAGTGAAAGAGAAGCAAAGAGAGAGAGAGAGACAGTAGTGCTATGTGTATTTATGGTTCAAGGCCCGCTACCGGTCGGACATTACCCTCTTGGACATTTACCATCCAGGACATTCACCATCAGGCTTGGACATTCACCCGCCTTATATGGATTTTTAAGGGAACACCATGAATATAACATTTTATATCTAATTCATTGACTTTATTTATATAAATAAAAAGGTCCATGAATTAGATATTAGGACCTTTTCAGCTATTATTAACACGTTTTAAAGAGGGAGGCCATTTTATTCCTCATAAATGAATGTGAAGGAAGAAGAGAGGTTAAGTAGTGTTGAGAATGAGGTAGAATATAATAATATATCTAATATGATATGACAGGGCTAGAAAGTTGTATCTTTACATAATTAAACGAGCGCTGAAATAAAGATGAAATAAAAAATTGGTCTATGAAACAATGATACAGCAAAAAGTTATCAACAAGGATGATAACCAGGAAAAGGTTATCAACAAGGGTAGACAGAATATCTTTTATTTGCCTGTTACTGGTATAGAATAATGTAGTGTCGCACAGTTTCAGAGTAGGACCAACAGTATAAAAGTTCTAACATATTATATTTCTAGGTTTTCTACTTAGGAATCCCTTGATGCTATTCACCTATAGAACATAATAAGGTTATTTGCTATAGGTTGCCCGCTGTGGTTGAAACACTTTAGAATGAAAATAATCCCTTTTAATATCTCTCTAGTAAATAATGAAGTTTTGACAATTATTCCTATAGGGTATGGCTTTAGAGATACGTACTGGGAGGCTGTACATGCTGACAAGATTTATTTCAATTATATTTAGCGCAACATTAGAACATAAACGTTGTTGAGCCTTTTATTAACCAGTGATTGCTTCTATTACTGGAAATTATCCCCTCTAGTCTTGTTTATTACAAAACTATCGACGAAAATACAATGCGAATTAAGAAATCCTTTTTTCTCTTTGTGGTTCACGATTTAAAGTAATGTTAGGACATTCTACGATTACTCCAGCCTTGTTAGAGTAAAACACCCACAGAATAACAAAAATGAATTATTTATTCTTTCCCTATGTACTTCATTTTCTTGACGGTAATTAATGAGAAATATACTGGCCTCCCCCTCTAATAAAAGTACCCTTAGAACTGAGTTGCATCAATTTCGAGCACTAAATTGATAGTATCACTAAAGTTGACCCATGTATAAGCCGGGTAAATGTCCTGGGTGGGTGAATGTCCTGTATTGTTTTGTAGACGCACTCAATCTAGAGTGAGCTTGCTAATTAACTGACCTGACTTTGTCACCTGGGGCCTGTTGTATAAGCAAAGGAAACGATTTCTTTCTACGTCCCATTCCCAGCTGGAAGGATTACCCTATATGTATACACACAATGCATTTGTATTTTTACCCACCTAAGTAAGGCAGAAAATCAATAATCAATAAGAAAGTGTAGGAATTTCCACGCATAATTCTCCTTATACAACAGGCCCGTGTTGTATAAGCTAAGGAAGGTAATTGTATGGCAATTCCTTCCCCTGTAGGGAAAGAAAAATCCTGTCTCTGTGTGAAATTTCCAGCTGGTAGGAATAGCCTACTAAGTGGTCTAACCCATCGAAGGAAGGGGGGAAGTATAGTCCTGAATTCACACAGACAATTAGAGCACCTACAGTGCCTTTTCTTGCTCAAAATAATGTATTTGCCCGTCAAATCTCTGCTCACTCGTTCTCCTTTAGAGTTGTGAATCTGTTTCAATAGCCACTAAAACACCATTTCACATCACACCTCATTTAATTCACCCCTTCGCCTGATCTCAAACACTGATCAAGTAAACTACATATATATCCACCTGTGTGGGTTTGTAACTATTAATCAATTTTGCAAGGTTTTGTTTAAATATTTGCTTAAGTAAACTTAATGTATAAGGTGTATATTATATATATATATCATACACTTCCTTTCTAAATAAATAGGAACAATTCTTTTCAGGGAACGAAGAAAACCACCCTAACGGGTGAGAGTGCATCATTACATTGATATCCTGAATAAAATTATATTTAACAAAACCTAATATGTATGCCATCATGACACAGAATTCAGTTTCTATCACAAAAGCTTTCACCACCATCTCGCTAAACGCAGAAAAGGTCGAGACCCTGGACACCAAGGTACGTGGGCGTAATATCATAATCGATGGAGTCCCAGATAAAAAGAAAGAAAATCTGGAAGCAACTATAGTGGGTATCATCAACCCTACTATACAAAACTTCAATGATGAGCACATCGATGTAATATATCGCATTGGCAAGTTTAAACCCAACAAGACAAGATCTATCATGTGTACTCTATCGTCGTTGACGACCAGAGACCAGATAATCAGTCAATCAAAAATCATCAAACAGAACTCTCAAAATGACGCATTCTGGATCAACAAAGATATCCCAGATGAATCCAGACGACGGTTCCAAATGATGAGAAAATGTCACAAAAAACTATGCCAAATAGAACTGGTTAAAGAGAATGCACCTTTCCTATCTTCATCATACATTGACTACCTTGGTACCAGGTATTACTCAAAAGATCTAATAAATCTGCCAGTGGGTGCCCGCCCAGAGGATGTAAAATCAATCTCACTCGACAATGGCCTTGGCTTGGGATACCAGGGAGAGCATGTGTTCGCGTCCAACTTTTTCCCTTGCGAATTTTGGTACGCGGGCACACGGTTCTCCTCGGTTGAACAAGCCTACCAATACTGAAAGGCCTTGTCCGCCACCAGTACGGAGCTAGCCTTAGCTATACTAAATACGGATAACCCGTATGAAATAAAATCGATTGGCGACAAGGTACCCGACTCAAATTATTGGACCATAAATTATGAGATTGAATTAGAAGCTATTCTCAAGGAAAAATTTACGCAAAACAAGAGCCTATACGAGAAATTAGTCTCCACGCCGATCACAACCTTCTACGAGATGACGGCTGGAAAACGGTGGGGAACCGGGCATCGACTTGAGGACAAGAACTTCAACCCCAATGACTACACAGGGGAAAACCTTCAAGGTAAACTTATCTCAAAGCTAAAGAGAGAATTCCTGAACCCAGGCAACAATGGCGGACCGAATTAAGTATTATTTCATAGGTGACTCGAGAGCTAGGGGCCTTGAACCTTTCCTGGACCAATATCTAGACAGCGATATTTACAGAGTTCATTCATTCTCCGGAGCCTCGCTAAAGATGGCTGCCTACCTCGCCTATGACAGCGTCGCACGGGATAGACCGAGATATATCTTCATGCTAGGAGGCCTATGCAGCGTGACTCGCAAAGATAGGAGTACTAAGCTTGTTACCGTTGCATTTGAGGATATTCAGGGTGCAGTTTTATCTTATAAAGCTGACATGATGTCGACTGATACTCTAATGGAGCAAGCACTAGTCCCACTCGCTACTACGGTAATATATTGCCCTATCTCAGGGATGGAACTTTCCACCTATAACCATGCGCCCGCTCGTGATAGCAAACAAGATCTCCTAAACGACATAGTGACCGAGGTAAATAAATCCATCGTTGAGAGAAACAAGCAACTATGCCTCGATACACCATTCATTAATGCCTACGTCCACCAGAACGTCAAACTAAAGCATCGCAATGTCTACTCACGACTGACGTCTGACGGATGCCACCTTCCAGACAGAGGGAAAGAACATTGGGCTTACAAACTGTCGAAGGCTTGCTATAACCTTACTTAATTCCATATATTTCACTACTTGTCGTGGACAAGCAGTACAAGTATTAATAACTCTTTTTATGCCAAATCAATATCAATACTATTTGCCTCTTGTCGTGGACAAGTAGTTGCAACAATATAATCTGTCTATAATATTAATTTACCCTATTCCCTGTGGTTACTATATCGCCAACTACCTAAAATTAATAAATGTTGATACTGCAATTTCTCTACCATACATCCCTGGTAATAACTCATAACGATTTACATACCAAACCAATACCGGTACTATCTACTTCTTGTCGTGGACAAGTAGTAGCAACACTATAATTAGTCTATAATATTATTTTATAATACTTGTGGTTCACTATATTGTCAACTACCCCACAATTAATATATGTCAATATTTTGATTGTGGGGTATTGTGAGTACTTTGACTCAAAATGTGCGTACATAATACGCACCTACGTTTGTGTGTCAATGAGCACTTGTGTGTACTTGGTTATTGCGTTCCAACAGTCATCTGGTTCATATCAACCACACCCCTTCCCCACTTTGGTTCTTGGCCTGATCCCGCTCTCTTAGCCCCTAAAACAGCTTTTGTCCGCAGGTACATTTGTATATGCTGACACTTAAGTGTTGGTATATCTCCATGCCCACATGTATTTATTTATTATTATTACTTTTAAATTTACTACCTTTTTTTTAAAATTATTTTATTAAATCATGGCTACTCGCTGACTTATAGCCAATGATGATTATTACAAATAAATTTGTTATTATAGACGTACAATTGCGTCTTGATCCAGTGATGTACAACCCATAATTCATTAAAACTATTGGTATCCCTTGATACAAACTCGTACACAGTTTTTCACGATGGCAGCCAATTCCATCCAGCAATTGGATGACCTAGCCAACTCTAAGGGATTTAGAATCTTAGGCTTGAATGTTAGGAGCCTCCTTAAAAACCATGAGGAGGTCGAGCTGCTTCTTAATAAAACCAGAGTTGAACTACTGGTTCTTTCAGAGACATGGCTCTCTGATAGAGTTTCTTCCAATCTTCTTGCAATCCCGGGTTACAAATTCTATCGATACGATAGGGCGAGTGGTAAGGCTAGAGGAGGGGGTATTGCTGGCTACGTCAAAGAAAATATTGAGGTCAATACATGCGACTATGCGAACCATAATATTAGTAATACTGATATTGAAATACAGGTCCTGAAGCTTAATGGTAACAACAAAAAAACCATGGTAGTGCTCAACGTTTATAGGCCACCTAGTGGCAAATATCCTGAAGCAATACAAGCAATACAAAGTGTCTTGGATACAGTTTCGAGCAACCATGAAATCTACGTGATAGGAGACCTGAATATTAATTTCAATGATAGATCGCCAGCTAGCAAAGACCTCAGCAAATTTGCTGATACAAACCAACTTAAACAATACATCAGCGACCCAACTAGGGTTACCTCCTCCACAGCCAATATTCTCGATCATATTTATACCAATTCGTGCCACATCCTCTCATCTGGAGTTCTTGATATAAATTTATCAGACCATAAACCAGTTTACATAACCAGGAAGAAAAAGAAAAAAGTTTTTACACGTACTACATTTTCCACCCGTAGTTATAGAAACTTTGATGAGAATACTTTCCTCCAGATTTTGAAGGATCACGATTGGACCCCATATTATACGATGCGAGACCCGGATGACTGTTGGAACTATTTTGAAGCATATGTATATCAGATATTGGACAGGATGTGTCCGGTCAGGGACTACAAGGACGTGAAAGTGAGGTGTGAGTGGATAAATGGCGAGCTTTACGACCTTATGAAGCAACGAGATAAGTATTTTAAATTGGCAAAAAAATTCAATTCGCCAGACTTATTCGATAAAGCGAAGAACTTGCGAAAACAAGTTAACAAACAAGCTAAGTGTTTGAAAAATGATTACATAAAGCAAACACTCCTTGAATGTACCGATAATCCACATAAGTTCTGGCAGAAGATGACTCCATTTATAAATCCTGATAAGGTCAAGACCAATGATAACATACAATTAAAAGAAAATGGCTGTGACCTTGAGCATAAAGATATACCAGACTGCTTCAATCGTTTCTTTGTCACGGTGGGTCCGGAGTTAGCTAAGAAAATCACACCATTAGATGAACTGGAAACAAGGAAGTATGAAGATAACATCACTGCTAATGCGCATCCTGATTTTGTTTTCGGCCAAGTTGACACTAATGAATTACGTAAAATCATCAGGAAATTGCCGCAGTATAAGTCCTCTGGACTTAAACATCTCAGCAGTGCTTTGCTTAAGAAAATTCTAGACACCTTGATCGACCAGTTCAGATACTTATTGGACCTGTCGTTCCTGACCGGAATTGTCCCCTCCAAATGGAAAGAGGGCAAGATCACTCCACTGTTTAAGGCAGGGGATAAGTCGAACCCTAGTAACTATAGACCCATTACCAGCATTTGTGCTCCGGCGAAGGTAATCGAAAAGGTCGTACAGCAAAAATTACTTTTCCATTTGGAGAATAATAACATCCTGTTCAATAAACAATTCGGCTTTAGACCGGGCAGATCCACGGGTGATGCTGTCGTGTCGTTTCTCAATGATGTTTACCATGCTATAAACACCAGTCAAAATTGCAGGGCAGTCTATCTGGATTTCAGGAAGGCCTTTGACACGGTGGATCATGATATCTTACTCAAAAAGCTCGATAAGATCGGCCTTAAGGGCAAAGAAGGTGATTGGTTCCAAAACTATCTTAGTGGAAGGAACCAGCATGTCATAGTTAATGGCCTGTTATCCGCCCCTAGATTGGTTACCTGTGGTGTCCCCCAGGGGACCACTCTCGGCCCGATCTTGTTTTCCATTTATATCAATGACCTACCGTGTCAAACAAAAAACACCAAACTGCAACTTTTCGCAGATGATGCTATCATCGCCTGCTCAAACAGCAACCTTGTGACTCTGTCGAAGAGCATACAAGATGATCTATCAAGCATAGTTCTCTGGTGTAGACATAACAAGATTTCCCTTAACGAGGACAAATCGAAGGTTATGACCTTTCTGAAGAAACCCTCCCTGAGATCCAGATGGAAAAGAGATGCCCATAACCACAAACTCTTTCTCGGTGATACGCAGCTGGAGGAGGTTGAGGAGTATAAATATCTGGGAGCCATCGTTGACGGCTCTCTGACATTTGCTAAACACCTCGCCTCGGTAAGGAAAAAAGTGGCACATAAGATCTGGCTCTTTAAACACCTGCGAAACAAACTTAACCAAAAGTTAAGTGCCCAGGTATATAAAATGACCATCCTACCATTGTTGGACCAGGCCAACATCTTCTATGATTCGGCAACAAAAACAAAATTAAAACATCTTCAAACTCTACAAAATAGAGCTATTCGCATTATTACACGGTCCAATCGGTTCCATGGTATGGATCATTACCACGAGCAATTTAATTTACTGCCACTAAAGCAGAGGCGAAGACTGCACCTACTCCAGCAAGCGAACCGTATGAAGACGCTGGTTGAGTATAGAGACTTGAGAGACATTAGGACCCGACGGCATCACCCAGATAGGGTCATGTTAAATTGCCCAAACCCTAAGTCCGAATTAATAAGAAATTCGATCTATTACAAGATCCCATCCTACTGGAATAGCTTAGACACTCCATATCACAATATAATGAAACCTGACGTGTTTGTAACACAAGCCAGAAAAAACTGTATCTGGCAGGATGGTAACTTCAACTATTGATTAGCTGGCTAATTATTATTATGGCTGGCTCATACTGCTGCTATTGTGATAAACTGTGATAAACATATCGGCCTCACCAATTGTGGATTGAGGCCAGATATGTCTTATGTCGACAAACCCAATTTCAAAACATATTTATGTTCTGATACTAGTAATTTATAGGGATTTATTCCCAAGCATTCATTGCCGTATTGTATTATTTAAAATTTAATTTATACCATTATTAAAATAAGGGCTGCTGCTAAGGCGTTGACTTAGCAGTAGATTGTACCCTTATTTCCTTGTTATTAGACCAATGTGTCCAGCAGAGTCTGAGAGCCTCCCAATGCTGTGGAGATAAAGTCTCGCTGACATGGTACTACCAAATAAAGTACAACAAACAAACAAACAAACAAACAAAACCAATTCCTTCCTTAGCTTATGGAACGGGCCCCGTTCACCAGACCTATGGACAATAAAAAGAGAGGATGGTGATACCAAGTATCCCTTTTTTGTGAATAATCCTTGCTACTTCGTCATACTTTATACAGACACGTCTGCAATCAGTCGCATTGAGTAGGAGCTTCCAATGATGTCCAGAAAAAAACTAATTATCTTGTTTTGTGATTCACTTCCTTCTTGTTGATGATATTGCTGGTGAAGAAAGAAACATATTTCTTAACTGAGCACGATATATGAAAACTGTTAACATTTTTTTCTCCCAAAGTTTGTTATTGTGTATTGACAGCGAAGGGTACTATTATAAATGGAAATAATATATTAGATATTTATGTATGGTAAGTTTAATCCCAAACCACAGGCAATAATGGACCCATGGTTAAAATGTGACGCAGATATCATCTTACCTCTTAAAGTTAGTCCAGTCTGTTATAATATTAAATTTCTACACCACTGCAATTAGTTCTATCCCTCACCTCTTTGTAAGAAAGCAATTTCAGATCAATATCTTATTAAGGACATATATATCGACTAGTATAACTATATTAGTTATGCAGGAAAACCCCATTCATGGAAGTTTTGTTTAGTATTATAGTACCACTGTGGGTGATCAAGGGTGGAATGGGCTTTTTATGGGCGTCGGCCAAAGGGCATACATTAACCAAGGAGGGGTTTGCAGCCGCAGGGTTTGCATGTCCCTTTTCCAGTCAGCAAACTCTTATGTTGGGCTCCCCAGTAACAACTCGATTCCTGGCAACTAAATGGACTAAGAAGTTGAAAAATCAGGGGATAGGTAATCCTGGTTGCGCTACTCTACATAGCACCAGAAGGGGCTGTGCAAGCTTCTCGAGCAAATCGAGCCATGTAATGTCTCCATTAATGACATAATGGTGCACAGACAGCAGGCTTCCACTTCAGTTTTGGACTACCTGTCAAAGTCTCTTAAAATGACTCTTCTCACTGTTCTTGGCTAGAATGATGAGTAACAACATTTCTACCCAATATTCTAGTATGTTGTGTGTCTGAACCTACCTAACAAATCCCTGGAAATGCGGAAGTTATATATTTCGTACTTTAACAGATATTCTACCATAAAGAGAGTGAATTTATTTCTGACTGCCGTCCTAAATTCGGGTGAGCAACCGTTGCAGTTTGTGAGTTTGTAATGCGCAGTAGGAGAGATTACTCCATTCACGGGTAGGCTGACCCAGTTTGGCCAGTGTGTAAACAAAAAGGCACAGTTTTGTAACTCGTTTCTCAAACTTTGGATGAAAGGCTAGATAATAAATTTGATATGAACGTGTCATATTGCGATTTAAAATGGATTGACAGTTCTCCTCAAACTTATTACCATAATATTGTGATCCAGTTCTAAGCAGTTTAAACGCCATGGAGGGCTGCAGAAACGATCGAGTCAACTGTTACAAAAGGATTGTACTTTCAAAGCAAATGGCAAAGCTGAAAGTAAAATAAGATCATGATCTATAGGACTAAGCAGGTTTGTTTTAGTTGTTGGAGACATGTTCAATGCGATTCTTGACCACTTCCAAGCCTGTATTTTTTAACTATCTTAGCCACTTTAAGACACTTTTCAAGTGACACATTATACATCTATAACTATAAAATGTCTTGGCTATTTTATCTTATTTACTCGTTATATCTTACATTTAACCAACCATGTTTATGTAACCTTCTGCAACCACTTTAGTATACTGCTTAATCAAAGCTCACTTGATGAGATACTGGTACAAGAGCAAGCTGGATTCAGAAAGGGGAGAGGTTGTACTGACCAAATCTCTAAACTAATCGAAACCTGATGGCTCCTCGGGACATGTTTTAAGAATAGCTAAGAATGTCAGGGTCTACCATCATAAAAACAGCCTTTAGATGGACACCGCAGGGCAAAATACCCAGAGGACCTTAGATTTTGGAAGACCTAAATGCAGTTGAACAGGAACTATTGAGAGCTAGGGGGCTGAGTGAGATGGGTATGACCTTGGATTAGGTGGAGACCAAGACCCGAAACAGAGATGGATAAGAACTATTGAGAGCTAGGGAGCTGAGTGAGATAGGGGTTGACCTTGGATGAGGTGGAGACGAGGGCCAGAAACAGAGATGGATCGAGATCATTTGCCACAGCCTTATAGGCTCATATAAAGGGACATAAACCTAATGAATGAATGATGATGTAACCACTTGTATTGTATATATGACCTAGTTCCTTGTAATACATGTCTAGAGGTCGAATACAATTTTCCATCTAATGTACAGGCTGTCATCCTCCTTCTGTGTTAAGGACAAGGTACTATTAGTCCAGGAAATCTAGCTCAAAAAAGCCAAAAGGTCAAAAAAACTAGAACAGAAATGCGGTTTTCACCATGCTTTCCCACAAGGGCCCTGTATTAACATACTAAAAATGTAGAAAAATTTATCGTTTGGAAATAGGGGAAAATAGCCATTTTCCAAAATGGCTGCCATGGGGAAAGTGCCAAGCAAATAATCTATGTAACTTTTGATCAAAACATAGCAAATGGATGAACTTGGTGTCTATGATGGGGTTTTCAGGTATGCCCAACACACTGGTGATATTTAAAAACATTTTAGACATTGCCTAATTACCTATATTCAAGATGGCGGCCACTGAAAATCTAACATTTTTGGAAAAGTTCAAAACTTTGGATTAAAACATGGTATAAGGCCAATGTTGGTGTTTATTATGGGGTTTTCAGGTATGCTCAATGCTGTGATAACATTTGAAAACAGATTAGACATTGCCTGACAGCTCATATCCAAGATGGCTGCCATTGACAGTCTGCCATGGGATAAGTGCCCAGCAAAAAATCAATGTAACTTTTGATCAAAACATAGCAAATGGATGAATTTGGTGTCTATGGTGGGGTTTTCAGGTATGCCCAACACACTGGTGATATTTAAAATCATGTTAGACATTGCCTAATAACTGATATCCAAGATGGCTGCTATCGGAAATCTGACCTATTTGAAAAAGTTCAAATTTTTTCATAGATTCATGATATACAACTGATTTTGGTGTATATTATGGGGTTTTCAGGTGTGCCCAATGCTGTGATAACATTTAAAAACATGTTAGACATTGCCTGACAACTCATATCCAAGATAGCCACCTTGGATATTTGACAATATTGGAAAAGTTCAAAACTTGGAGGCGCCATTTTCTTGCAATATCAAACCTTCTACTGCTCAGAGATGCCAGGACTTCCATTGCCAAACATTTTCCAGCCACTACAAAAATGTACATGAGGAACCTCCTGAAAATGAATCTAGCACAAACCTCCCTGCAGAAAGATCAACAGCAGGTCAAGTGACTGAAACACCTTTTGAAGAAGCAAAGATAAAAGATAGCTAGAGAGTCCCACTGAACCAGGAGAAAGTTGCACCACCTATCTCTGGCTGCAGTATAATGAACATGGTACCTCAAGGGTTCTCTGAGAGCAGTAAGAACAGGCAATTAGAAATGCCACTTTGCATCAATCCAAGAAAGGTTCTCCTTATGTTGCTGCTCCAGGGCACAAGGTGTATAACAAAACAATACATCCCTATTTACAGAACCTGGCCATGGATAGGGCATGTGAGTAGCAAAGGCTGGTCTGGGGTAATTCTCTCAAGTAATACAGGAATTTACTGGCTTAACATATCACAATAGTGATCAACATGTAGAAGCTTCAAATACTCAACAAAGCTGGTAAACTTTCTGGGTGTATAAACCCCTTCATAAAGACAGAAACATTGCATATTATTATCTCAGGTGTAGTGGCTTCAGTACCTGTGAACATTGATCAATGCCACAGGCATGACCAGGGTAACTGTGGTCAGGTGAAGATGACTTCAGTTGCTGCGAGAGAGAGCATAGATAGACAGGACCTGCTCAAGAGGTTTTGTAGCTACCCTCAAACAGATCTCTCAAAACATCTGCAGTATAAGCAGATGTACTATGGAACAAAGTAAGGTTTTGTCATACATCATAACATGTTGTGTCCTGTTCTCTCAAGCACATCATGGTTTCGATGGAGGCACCCTGCTACATAAAATCGCTTGGGCCTGTGGTGTAAATTCAAAGACATCTGTGGCAATTATGTTCATTATGGGAAAGCCAAGTATGGTGCATTATTGTATTTGATGGGTACTCGGATGGCTCATCAGTAAAGGACACTTAGTGTGACATCTTGGTACAAGCTGACCTTGCCCTTGTCCAAATGATTGCTGCTGCTGACGAAGAACAATTGTTGCTGCAGATGATACATACATACATGTGTATACTCTTATGCTGCCAGGGCAACAGTGCCAACAGAGGATATTTCTAAAGCCAGAAGAGAAACATGACTCAACAAAGATCTGGGTCTGATTCTGGGAGACCAAAACAATTCCCTTGACAAACATTGTTACCACCAGTTTCATCAAACAGTTATAAAGAGGACAGCTTGTGTGTAGACTAAGACTCTACCCCCAACTTTCAGAGTAGCTAAATTCCTGATTCCTACTAGTGTACAGTTATGGTTAGGCAACTACAGCCTTCAGCCCACAGACTAGGGGTGGGAAGTGAAAGGTCTGATGTATCCAGCAATGATGGACAAGCCACCAGCACCAGATTAACTATTGGTGATGATTAAATACAGCTGTACATCAGGATGTAGCAGCATGACGTGCAATTGCAAAAAATATGTCATTAACTGCTCCTTCCGCTAAGGTGAATGTCATGGAACATGCTCTGACAAAAAAACAAAATAAAACTTGTACTAAGTTCTATCAAACTTTATGAATTATTCAAACACAGTTGGCTAAGTTTCTGGGGTGACCATCTTGGATATATGACAGGTAATCTTTAAAATGATTCTAAATGTCACCACTGTGTTGAAGCATACTTGAAAACCTGTTAATAGCAAATAAAATTGGTCTTTATACCATATTCCTATCAAAAGTTTTGAACCTTTCCAAAAATGTCATATTTCCAGTGGCAGCCATCTTGGATATCAGTTATTAGAAAATTTCTAACATGATTTTAAATATCACCAGTGTGTTGGGCATACCTGAAAACCCCACCATAGACACCAAATTCATCCATTTGCTATGTTTTGATCAAAAGTTACATTGATTTTTTGCTGGGCACTTATCCCATGGCAGACTGTCAATGGCAGCCATCTTGGATATGAGCTGTCAGGAAATGTCTAATCTGTTTTCAAATGTTATCACAGCATTGAGCATACCTGAAAACCCCATAATAAACACCAACATTGGCCTTATACCATGTTTTAATCCAAAGTTTTGAACTTTTCCAAAAATGTTAGATTTTCAGTGGCCGCCATCTTGGATATAGGTAATTAGGCAATGTCTAAAATGTTTTTAAATATCACCAGTGTGTTGGGCATACCTGAAAACCCCATCATAGACACCAAGTTCATCCATTTGCTATGTTTTGATCAAAAGTTACATAGATTATTTGCTTGGCACTTTCCCCATGGCAGCCATTTTGGAAAATGGCTATTTTCCCCTATTTCCCAATGATAAATTTTTCTACATTTTTAGTATGTTAATACAGGGCCCTTGTGGGAAAGCATGGTGAAAACCACATTTCTGTTCTAGTTTTTTTGACCTTTTTCATAAATTGACTGGACTATATATAAATTGGACATGGCAATGTGGCTCAGATGGTAGACCACCAGACATGCATAAAGGATCAGCACATGGGTTCGATTACCGCCTGGAGCTGGTTTGCCTTTTCTACCCAGGGCGACTATAGTTGGGACCATGACCAAGCACACATGGGACTACACAGGGCTTCCATCCCAATTATGTAGGGGGAAAATGTAGTAGCCATGTGGGCGATCTGGGACAGGTCAGTCATTTATTTCACCTCTGGAATGGAGTGTCGATAGACTTAGACTTAGTATAGGCTTGTCATATCCGACCGAGAGGGAAGAGATATTTCTCATTCCTCCATATAGGGAGGAAACAGAAACAAATTGACTAAAAAGCAAATACAATTCTATGACACTGTTTGCGTTTTGATTCGCTTCCGCAAAATGTAGCCCAGGACCCATACAGTGCAACAGAAGAAACGTTAAACAGTTACGCTAAAAGCGGTCAGATTTTACATTCAGCGAAGCAGACCCTATTGTTTTTACGTTTAGAATGTAAAGTGTCATAAAATTGATGATGTAAGCCGACATGGCTTTGCTCCTTTAAATTAGATATCCTTAAATAGTGAGGAGTGACTTAAATAATAAGTAATAAATGTCACAATTACAGTTAGTTATATGATGGTTTTATCGAACTAATTGTGTGGTGGGCCCTAGCGACTGAAAATCTTTGAATGTGGGCCCTAGCGTCGGTGAGCCCTAGAGTTTGTAGATCTTGAAACAATCTTGAACACTATTTGAGAATGGGTCTACTTTTAGGAAAACAAGAATGCGGGACTCTGTACCTCACATTTTGAAGCTATCAGATCCATTTCCAAAAGTCAAGGAAATAGTTCAAAAGGGTATTATGATCAGCACTTTTGGATCTCAGAACAATATATATAGCAGCCATCTTGGATATTCTAAAGGTTGAAGCATGTCGATGAAATTGGCATTATCTAAAAATGTTACTCTATTGGTCATAAAACATAGATTTAACGCAAAGATAGTATAGTTAAATGGGACACTTCAGGGAAATTTCTATATTTTCTTAGTCGCTTAGAAACCTTTATATGAGAGTGTAATACGCATTTTAGTTAGAAGTTCATATTTCTAAGGAATGGGCAATGTTTTACTTTAAGAATTTTACAATGGCGACAGGACCCAGGAAAACATTTTCTTACAAGGGACTACCTCTAGATTCAATCAGCATACCAACATCTATCGATGTATCATATACCTTAAGCTCACTCAATTTGAACAATTCTTGCACAGATCTATCTGACTATGAATACAATCCGTTAGATTAGATGTTGTTCAACTTGTGCTTTTCTTCATTTCAAAGTTCCCTTTGGAGAATAGTGATTACACTTTACACACTGTAACTTCAAGGGTATCGAGCCTTATAGATAACCAGTCTGGACCATCCATGTGCAATACATTAATCATTTGAAATTGAGTTGACATCGGATCCACTTGGCGATCAAAACCTGTGCTGAGGTATTTGGTGCTACAAAAAGCTTCTTCTAGTTTAAATCGGATCCTATTTTGGCCTTAATTAATTAAGATTGACACCAACTCTATTCGATCCTAAGTCTGGGGGAAGGCGGCGGGTTTACTTAGGTAAATGTGAGGAATAGGATCCTTCAAAGTAATAAAAAGTCTGAGGTTACCATTCAATCTATCGGGCTTAGTTATATCCGGCCGCTCCGATTCTCTTTTTCACTTTCCTCTCACTCTCTCTATCTTTATCTATTTCTCGACAGCCTTTAACGCCTGGTCAGATTTTATTTACAGTTCCATTACGATTCCGAGTACAACAATGAAAATTTCTACTTTCTATCATCTTCCAAATTATTCATTTCAATGTATATCCCGGAATCCCACTATTTTTAATATGGGTCTCTCTCATATTCATAAACTTAGGTATTCCTCAATAACATTGAAAATATTAGGATAAAGGGCTAGTGGCTACCGAATTGCATTAAATATTGACCTTTGTATTCCTGTTACTGTGTGTGCAGTTCATATCGCTTATGAAGCACACATGATCAGAGGAACCGATTTTAGATAGTTTTGGATTGGTCACCCACCATTCGGGACCACCCCCTGGGCTGGTGGCTGCTCTGATGATTCTGAAGTCTTGTTGCAGGAGCGGCCAGCAGCTGGAGGCTTGGTTGTTGGTTTACCTATGTACTCCCAGCGAACAGTCCAGCCAGAGCGTCCAGGTGATTCCTTGGGGAGTGAGACAGGTGAGAAGTCTAATTTCGGATAAATGTTGCTTGGATGGGCAACATACAGCGCCTTCTAGCAGATCCAGCATCTGGATCCGCATCTGTGAGGTTGGCAAAGGCATGGGCCACACTTGCCGATTAATCACGAAGGTATGGTGACGTCCGCGATGATGTGCTTATCGCCAACAAATATTAAGCATGTCTAATGTATGTATGCATATTGTTTATTTCCGGAAAACAGTACATGATAAGATACATAAATAAGATTATTTACACCGGCAATGGGAACGGCCCTCTTCTGTGACAGCCATAGCTCTTCCAGAGGGTCCCATCTAATCTTTCTGCAACAGAACAAAACTTATTTTCTTATCACAAGGTGCATAGCAAAGGCCATTGCAAAGGCTATCACAAAGGACAGACACATCTGTGATACACTGCATGCCCTCCAAGATTTTGTCATTTCTATCACAGAGCCCTATTGCAAAGTTTATTGCGAGGCTTATTGCGGCTAAACATATTATAAGCTATAAAATCCATCTGTACAAACCACAATGATGCATTTTTTATTGGAAAATAACTGATGGACTCTGGGATCTAAAGTCTTCTTTTCAATTTGAGCCTATTCTAATTTTGGGAGATTCCCAATATCGTCATGAAGAAATGTAGACATTTGTTTCGCAGTAATTGCTATATTTTTGTTTCCCTTATATTACTGACGAGTCAGCACAGTACATCCATTTTAATAATAATATCCTAACTTGACAGATTAATCCTGGTGGCCATTGAGCCGAAAATGATCTGCCATCACCCCAGTGAGTTGAGTAGCTCAGTTTACACGGGGCATAATTTTCCGATTGAAAAAGAAAACTGACCTCATACAAGTGTTGCTACAAAAGTGTGCCACTTTCCTGTAGCTTCACCGTCTTTCTGATATTCGCCAGGTACAAAATGTCTGAAAAGTGATGGTTTAACCGTATAATCATAGCTCTGTCTGACCCATCTGTAACCCTAGATGCATTCGGATGGCCTGTAACATGTTTTTATTCGCTCTGATGGATTCGTTCAAGCCCTATGTTTGCTCTTTAGAATACATTCGTGGCATCCATTTCCTCTGAGGTGGCTCGAATTGCAGTAAAATATATGAATGGGTTTGATATGATTTGTACCTATAGTCAGACAGATGACTTATATTACAGACAAATCTCAAATCGTACATGATATCCATTATATTGATTTATGACCAATTTTGTTTGGTGGTATACAATACATATTTCAGATGAAGGGAAGAGACTTTTAACTATTGTTGTTTCCAATTGACATGCGGTTTTATTGTATTTTATTGTATTGCCGCTTTTCGTGGGGGGGGGGGGGGGGCTCCTTCAGAGATTGATTCAAATATTGATGTGTTGTAAGAAAAATAGTCACAATTCGCAAAATTGCAATTTTTCAAAGTGTTGTATTCATTTTTGACATGCATAACGCTTCTCATAGTCTGAATACATGTACCAAATTGCAGGACAGTGTAATACATATATATCCATGCATTTCTAAGGTCATTGTAATGGGTATATTTAGCTACTTTACTAGCAATTGCTCACCCATAAATATTTCAAGCATTTTTTTCAAATATAAAAATATTAAATTAAAAATATAGAAAAAACTATTTCCTATGTCTTACTGTTTACTTTCATTAGAATATATAGGCTTGATCTCATCTTTTCAAATATGATCATATCTCAAAATCCCTTTTTTGCGACTTGTGACTCATTTTTCTGAAACACATCACATATAACTAAAATAACGTATACTAGCCTAAGGTTGGTTCACGTGGTGAACTTATCCAGTTCATTCTCACCTGGATTCTCTCTTATCATCAGTTCTAATATATAGATAGATGCTTGTAAAACTCGTATTGAAGCCTTTAACAGTTAGAAGTTCTACTATGATTCCTAAAGCGAAAGTCGCCAAAAGTATTGAGTACTCAAATTAATATAATTTACTGTATCTGTTTATGGCATATTAAAACCCAGCTTTGCTTGGTTTCGACCAAACTCCTTGTCGAACTTCTTCTATTACTCCTCGTCAACCCCCGTCCCAACATATTTTATATTTATATAAGTATCAGTAATAAATGTTGTGTTTAGGCCTAATATTGGATTACCATGAACATGCTATGTTCCCTGACGTAATGAATAAAGAAGAAAATTGGCAAAGTGGAAAGCTCCCTAGAAGAGAGACTATTATTTAGAAGACAAGTCATGGACGTTGCAAAGGGTTTTACACTTGCTTATCCCATATACATTATCAATAAATAAAGATAAATTCACTTTTCAGAAATCAATTAGAGGTATTGGACAAGCAACACAAAATGTAAAAGTTAAATGACAGTAGCTACTTTCGACCCGTTGAAGTGATTGCAGCGTTGCCGTTCCTCTAAGAGAGTCCCGTCCCAAAAGAGTGTTAGGCTATTTGGATTTGCTTTCCCAATCAATCATGCCGAACCACAAGAAGCCAGCGGACATTTTGTCTGACTGGACGCAGGAGATGGGTGTGTGGCCATCTTTTAAGAGATGTGAGAAAAAGAGTCGTCATAACTTGAAAGACCATACGGATAAGTACATGACCTCTAGCTACGAGCGGCAGTCAATACCACAACCAGACTACTTCTCATCTGAATAAGCAAAAAACTGTTAACACCCCCAGGGAGCTGTGGAGGAAAACACACACCAAAGTGTCAGTAAACCTCAATGTCACCATCAAAGTATCTTTTTTTATTACATTTTCTCTTTTCATCTATAGCCTGGTTCCCCTGTGTGAGAATCTGGAACGCTTACTATTTATAATGTCCTTTACTGTATCAAAGTTCTACAGTATGAAAAATCAAATGACTGTTCAGCGCATGTTGATACAAGTATTTTAGAGTTTCTTTCTGCCAAAGGGATTCAAATAGACATTTATTTCCACATATAAACAAATAAACGTAGCCTTCATCATTCCCCAGATACAGGTTACCACATAAACCATAAATATACGTTATGTCATTTAATAACATTTGTCCACGATCGGAATGATTGAAAAACAAGCTTAAAAAGAGACACAATTTTCACAATTTGTCACTGCGCTTTGGCCCCGGAAGTAATTTAATTTGAGTTATGTATGAGTGCATGGTTGTTTACATTAACTATTTCTATTCTGGATCTTCTGCATGCCTCCACATCCTAATGATTATCATGTATTACTAATGAAAAATGTTAAATCAAGGAACGATGGTCAAGTTAACGGAGAATGCATGCATCTTTAACGCAACTGCACGAAATTGGTACCAGATTGCCAGGCTAATTGTGGTCCGGATGCCTTCAATCGACAAATTGACGTTGCCGTTTCATATAATAGCCAAATCGACATGGGTAGCTAGTGGCAAATGACAAAAGAATTTTCTTAGGGACAAGTGACAAATGTTTCTTAATATTTAGTGACAAAATATTGCCCCCTCCAGCCTCCATCCCTCCCCATACAAGAGCCCTGCTGTTCAACTGAGAATTACTAACGTATTCATAGCCCGTTTTGCAAGCTTTTCTGAAACGGTCTAGGGGGACACACAGGAAGTGTATTACTTAGAGCGGCCTTATCAGTAAATGCCAACCCAATGGGCCACAAAGATTGAACTAATTTAGGGACAAAAATGGTTAAGGTTCCTGTATGCAAGGCGGGTTTGGTAAAAGAGCTGGGTGAATCCTTGTCAGGAGGTACATTGACACACTGTTACCTCTTTGCCAGGGGGAGGTGAACTGATTACTTAGGTCTACCACACAGCTTTGCCCTGTCCGGAAGTCCCATAAGAGATTCGTGACGTGTGGGTAAAGGCAATGCTCCCTAAAAAAGAAAAAAGGGCACTCCAGAAAAACTTACAGCCCTAGGTCTGTGCCAAGAATTGTAATTGTCTGCTTGGGATTTAACCCATATAAAACGGCTGCACTGTGGTGGTTGTCTGCTTCGAATATCTGATGACTAATTCTTTTCAAGAACAATATATACAAATTAAATAATGCATTTAATAGCTAGTACAATTTCATAAATGCTCTGGTATGTTTTAGTAAGGGTTTATGCTGTGCAGGATTTGAGCCATTCCAGTTGATTTACCAAAGGGAATAAAGTGTTTTCTATAAGAGATTCCATTTTAGGGTGCTGTTTCTATATCTGGACGCCTTCCAGGTATACTTAGTCGGGCTTTTGTTCAGATAAACACATGTGCTATGAGTAAACACAGAAGAGCATTACATCTAAGATGGATGGATGAAGTCCAGGGGCCTAAGACGCAGAAGCAAGGCGTTACCTGTTGTCCGAGAGACATCCGATGCAAGTGCACACCAAAGCCCATAAAGAGACGTGGAGTAGTAGTTTTCCTGGAACTTGGCTCCTGCCTCCACACCTGCTCTAACCATATGTTGCCAAAACTGCACCTTTATTTTTCCTCTTACGTATCTCTGACCAGTTTTTGGTTATATATATCAACCTTTAGAAGGGGTCACATAGTATAAAGTAACTCGACTTCAGAGGAGATGTTATGAAAAATGTCGTCTAGTGGGACTACTATAACGAGTGAACTGAGGCCTGTTTCATAAGAAATCCTTACTTAAATGTCTCTTGCTCAGCTATTTTCTCTTGCTTTGCTAGGAAATGTCTACTGTAAGAATAACAATTACAACAGCCAATCAATTTCCTATTCATTTTTTGTAACAGGTAAACCAATTAATCCTACCAAACTATGTTGTTAATGACTATGTGCATCTAAATAATAATTTATAAGTTATTTTCGGCATGTTGAAAGTTATTTAAATAAGAATCCAGTGATTTTGCATGGAATTTATCTATTACATATCTGATACATCCCATATTACAAATTACATCAGAATGTCTGCAATTGTTTCCTATAATTAGATCTTCATGTTAAACGGTTTAAAATGGCTAGAAAATGGTACCATAATTCAATTGAACTTTTTTTCCGTAGTGGGAAAGCTTGGTATTAAGGGCTAAATATGAACTTTATTATATCTTCTTTAAATCCCAGCTGTAAAATTATAAATAAAGGGTAAAACATAAAAGAAAAGAACACCCAAAATAATCAATAGACTCATTATATAGGGTTGTGAACTTTGGTAACTCTAGTATAAAGTCATACCATTCAATTCATCACTATGGGGAGACTATTGAGAATTCTTTTGGGCACTCTTCGGGATTAAGTGAACAAATAGTGATATAATAACCACCAGAAGTATGAATTTAATTGAAGAAAAAATTATTTATTTGGCATTATATTGTGTACAACTTTCTTTAAGTCATCAACTAGTCCGATTCAGGTTCCAAAATAATAGAGTTAAGCCATAGTAGAAAAGGAAGATCCTATCAAATCCGCTTTTAGATTTACCCTAAAGTAATTCAATGCAACTATTCTATACGAAATAGTTGACACTATTCACACATTTATACATTGCTAATATTCGAAAGGGGTATATGAGGGTATACCACTCGATAACGTGTTCTTCTGACAACCAGCACATAGTAGTATACTAGCTCTGGGGGTAATAGAAGACCAGCTATAATGGCTTAATTAAACAGCTTGGTAAAGCATAATGCATACATAAAAACATTTACCATTACTTTTACTTTGATGAATATATCTCCAAGGATCAGAGAAGGGGAAAAACAAAGCCCTTAACGTTGCTGATTTGCTTTTTATGAATGTATCTGGGCTGGATAACACATTGCTGATTAATCGGTGCATGGGAGCATGACCCGGGATTAATAGTGCTAGGAAATCTCTTGATATCAATAATTTAACGTGGGAGAATGCCGAGGGGACGTGCATAAATATGCATTATATGGCCCGCATGGGATGTTGCCCACCGACAAAGTGAACACGAATACCCCAAGCCATCTGTACATTACATGTCTTCTATACCGTTCTATATTATGGACCCCCCATGCATGCACACATAACTGTGCAATGAAATCAGCTTGCATGTTGTTTATAAGGGTTAATGCGTATATTACGGAAAAGTATACACTGTCGTATATGAAATCCAACTGTTCTGCCTAATGGTATCCTTTATTTTTCTTCTTCTTTAGATATTTTGTTATCATTAAGACGAAAGGAGAAAAAACAAGGGCATTCAATTAGTCAAGATATTAAGTTTCATCAAGATCGTGTAAGCCTGCTAAATGGAAGGAAGAGACATTGAGATGTAGTTCGGCTTGTAAAGTAGGAAACTCTCCAGATTTGTGAAAGGTGCTGTGTTTGTGTGGAAATGTGAACTTGTCTTATGACTTGTATGTGGAACTTACTATACTGTTGCGGACCATACCGTGAAAGACTAGTAGTGAGAGTGCTTAAGATAATAGATAAGTGAATATTTTAGTGTGCGAGATCCCGGAGGAGTATTTTATTACTAGCTCCGAATTGTATAGACTACATGTATTTATTATACACGCCCTTATTAGCAAAGAAGACTGTTGAAATAGAAACCTTTGTTTTTTTTAAAATTCTGATTCACCATAAAGTTTCTAAAGGTTAACAGAAAACAATACTCCATCCCCTTCAGCATTTTAAGACCCTTCTATATGAGCACAGTAGGGATTCGAAGACATTTTGGCGAGTCGTTGATGATATTGGTGGTAGGGGTAATAGTATTATAAAAAGCCTAAAAATCAATGGTAAATTTAAGAAGTTGATGGTACTTAACTTGAATGACTTCTATCATAATATAGGTAAGGGTATTAGTATTAGGCGACTATCCTGGGAATTCGTTAAGCGAGGGCAGCATGCATAACCTTATCTAAAAACCAACTTTGATATATAAAAATAACTATACTAATTATAAGCTTTTCCAGACTAAGCGCCTTTGGTGCTCGTATACCGTCTTTGCCGGGGAAAACATAAAAAGAAATATGACTAGTTCCTCTTTTATTTTCTTATTCAACATAAAAACATGGATAGAGCGTTTTTTTCATGTAATCGTATTAAATAGTGTATAGGCCACTAATGAATAAAAAAGCAAAAAAAAACATGGGAATATTCAGCACAAAATATGTATACCATTATATATGCATTTTCATCCCAGATGCTGAAACTTCACATTACTGGCTTATAACAGCCCGTTTTAATATTCCTTCCGAATTCCAACATTTTGCCAAAGTATTTTGGGGAGAAATTGCGTTTTCGTAAAATAGTACGCGGCAGCATTAACTTTCCATACACAGGTGCATCTGAAATTCAGGTGACAGGACTTAGAGTTGTGTTTTGCTATAAATACCGGGAGGTCGGATGTTGTTGCCTGCTTCCAGGACGGACCTCATGCAGAGAAAGCAGCAAAAATGTATAAACTATATTTATAAGCTTTCCCAGTACAAGCACATTTGACGCTTGAACCGCCTTCTGTTGGGGGAAACCTTAAAAAATAGGCAATCAGTACTACCGAGCAACTGAGTGTCCACGGGGTGTGCTATTGTATTTATATATAAATACAATAGCATACCCCCTGGACAAGGCAATGAATGAATAGAAAATAAATTCTCAGGCAGTAACACAAGTTTGTATCATTAAATCACTCCCATCCAATTAAGGCTGACGCACACATGGCCGATTTGGCTCCCTATAGCCCCACGATTTGGGTCTCCTTATGAATCCTAAGATTTCGTCTCAAACCATGGTTTATGTTATTTCAAAAACATAAACCAGGATTTGAAATAAAATCCTAAGATTCATCAGGAGACCCAAATCGTGGGGCTATAGGGAGTCAAATCGGCCATGTGTGCGTCAGCCTAGTGCATAGCATCTTATGTGTTCATTAGTTATTCATATACAAGGCACATAATCCAGGAAACATGTTTTTTATTCCAAGCTCTCTCAGAAGGTATCAGGGAATTACTTCCTAATACAATAACCTTTCGCCGACCTACATGTTGTTATTTCCCTTCAAAGTATTACTCTAGGATTAATGACGGAGGATGAGGGCAGGATAGCTACATCATTATAGGATTCCGAGGCGAGGTGAGGCCAAGGGGTATTTGGTACGGATGTTAGTAGCCACCCATCATTCCAAAATAGATACCATTAATCCTTTCATTCTATGATGGAGAGCATTTCAGGTCTCTATTATAAACCATCTATTTAAAGTGTTTATGCTATGGTGGCCTATACCATGGAGTAACTATATCTAATTAAGCCTATTCATTCAGCATAATAAATGTATAATTAAAGCTCAATGGGATAGTCTGATAAAAAGTAATCATGCAGAGATTGAGCATGAAAAATTAAGATTATTGATTTTACATAGATATCAGAATGTTGCCTACGGTAACGTTTATTATGTTACATAAAATATAATTGATAGACGTCCGTTACATGTTTCCCACTAACAGGAAACCACATATCATTCATTTGGCTTTTTGCTTCCATCCCTTTGTCTTCTTTAAAGCTAATTCAGCAAAGCTACTCGATCCTCGTGTAGGCCTATACTGTATGTATGTATGCATGTATAGATATATGGGTATGTCTATATGTAGGTGCAGGGTGTGTTATGTCTGTGTGGTGTATGTGATGTTATACATGTACATGTATGTATGTGCATACATGTTACATACATACATATATATTGTATACATGTGTATTATAATGGTTGTTATGTCATTCCTAAGTCCCCTGGTAGACAGTAGCATAGCGTTTGGGCTACCAGAGGGACAGTGGGTTGTCCATATAGGTGGCTGCGTTCTGGTATCCACGAAAATCTTGCACTTGTAAGCGATATTTGGAGGCTCATTGGTGGCAGGCCATAGGTGACAAACTGGAGGTCCACTGGCAGGCCTCGGGGCATACCACCCACAGATAGCAAAGGGACTATTTTCGGTAACCCACTATCAGCCATGGGGTTAAGAACTCAAGACTAGGGTCGATCATGGATGGTTTGTGGCCGTTATATTTTAGGGCTTGGAGATGGGGGTTGGGGTGGTGGATAAGGATTTTAAAACTTAGTCGCTTTTATTATTGCTTTTAATATTACTGTAGTTTCCTCAGTTCCGAATACTGAATTAACATTACATCTCATCATAATAGTCAACATATTCCATTCCATAGCATATAGATGGCATTTCTTACTAATCAATTTCTCCAGTACGAAACAGTTTTACAATAAATAGGTCTGGACCAGTTATGGATTACTGCATGAACGTACACCCATATTGGTTGGAGAAAGTTGATATGCAAGTATATAGCTATACTTTGGGGAAACTTTACTGCAATACTATTGAGAAAATATAGATTCAAGGACCCATCAGGCAACGGGGGTTTTGCATATGTCACTACCCATGGCTGTTACGGAGCATGCTGGGATCGATTCAGCTTCAATCTGACATATCAATATTTAGACTCACTTCATTAATAGAAATTGCACAAGTCATGGTTAATATATTATTTAGCCTTTAGCATTCATACCTATCATAATCGTAAATAGTGGAGTAACTGGCAATTTTTAAACAGTGATTCCAAAGTCATTTAGATGTCAGATGAAAATGTTTAGTAATTTTGAAACTGGATACCTTGATTGTTAAGAGCATTTAATGAAAGTTGTTGGGGCTCCACTGAAAGGGAATTATTTAACCATATAGACCCACAGTCCTACATGAAAATGAATATATTTTTTAACCATATATATAGATCCATAGTCCTACATATAAGACGGCAGAATAGGATTTTAAAATCTTGACAGAAATTCAAATTTTCGAAAATAAATAATAATTTTATCAGTTATGCACATCGACTGATTCTGGTATTTATGAACTTTTAAGAAAGAAATAATGAAGTGTTGCCATGGTAACATCATTGCATATAAAAGCCCTTAAGGCGATTCATGGAAAGTGTCATTTCTGAAAGTTCACCCCAAGTATTAAGAAATTTGCATTATTCTTTTCGTGATGAAACCTTTATGGAACCCAAGTTCAAGGTATGTCCCTGACATAAATTGAGTTCCTATCTAAAATGATTTTGTTTGTTTAAAGATTTTATTCAGCGACAACATTTTGCAAATTGGTTACAATAATTCTCAGTACGCGCTGTGTTTAATATTCATACACAAAATTATCAGAAACTACAATGAACAGGATTCATATTATAGTTGAATATAAGAACCGTACACCGGGGGTGTCCATTTCCACGATGGTCCATTTAATACAACATTAGTGGAAACAACTTCAATATTCACATAAATGGGTATTTGGAGAAAATGGAAGAAATGTGTAGCCATCCTATATGTAGTACGTTCGGTCTCTATGGGTTAGCTTATTATTTCCCTATGTTGTGATTATGAATAATAAATAGCCTATGTTCTTTCCATTGAGTCGATGAACCAGCATTGCACGTCTGTGATATTGCCTCCGGATCTCTTCCGGGCTTAAACAATACCGATATTCATTATAATGTGATCATATAGGTTACTTCTGCGAGAATATATTATGAATATATTATGAATATAATAAGGATAGTGGGGGAAAGAACTAATCTCCGAGTCAAAGGCAAAGGGAGAATAATATTCTATGTCTTAACGTCACTCCGAGTTAAATAAGAATATAGAGAAAATACATCTGCAATTCCAGTTTTTATTCCTGAGCTCCTTTTGCTGAGGTTGAGAAGTGATCCCAACCTGACCATACAAAGGTCTGACAGAGACCTTATAAATCATTTACACAATACATCGAGGTATTTGAAATGCAAAACATGGTAACATCGAAATAATAATGAACATGGAATATATTAAAACAATACAATAAATAATGTTGAATATTAAAGATGTTTGAAGTATTACGAATGAATATTTAATAAATAGTATGCGATAATTAAAGGAATATAATATTTCTCCAATATCAGCTACTCTGGATATGAAGACCCCAAACGGCGACCAGGGGAGCTACAGGAACACCTCGGAGGGATCTGGAGAGCTTGGAGACCCAGGGAGATCCTCGGAGAAATCCTCGGGAAATCCACGAGGCTCGGAGAATCCATATATATGGATACTTCATATGATCGTAACACCTATATTACCTTAGTTGCCTCATGAAGAATTTCGATGATGGTATTGTTTGATAGATTATATTGTCTGTGTTAGATGTAGTGCGTGATAGATATTGGGTTGGTTAAGCCAGAGTCTATGTTATGTATGTTGTAATTACTTTAGTAGGGGAGGTGATTTTTTAGGATATATGGTTATATTAGAAGTAGAAAGGCCACACATGCAGGATGCAGCGTGTACATGTAATCTATTAGATATTGATATTGGCCTATAATGAATTCTTTTTAAATAAGACAATTGCATGTCACATTTCAGAATGTTGCTATTTTTTTTTAATTGAAGTTTATATCTGATGACTCTGATCTTGGTGTCAAGGTCACTGACTTGGTGCCTGCAGATAACATTCCCTAGTAATCATATAGAAACGGCCCATTTTGACAATATTCGTGGGCTTGACGGCAGATTGTCTCTTCAGATTCAGAGAATCCATGGCATTTTACATAAATTACCTATGTTTTAGCTTATATATGTTGGGTAGGGGTTCCCTCGCAAATGCAGCTTCTGGCGGCTGGTCTAATTGTTTAGGGTAATGAAGAGCCCATTACTATTATATTGTAGTACATAGGTATATTTCAGACAAAACATACTTCTTCCTATTCACCTAATATATAATATAATATAATTTGTTTATCATGATATAGTAGTGACACGGCGCAGGTTGTGTTTTTTTTAGAAAATGTGTTTGTATGAAATATTCTACTTTAAAGTATACATGTACATGTGTAAACATATACATTTCGAAATGATTGAAATATAAGTCTATGTAAGGATTTTTCTATAACTATAAATGCCATCAAACTCTGAACAATGTACCTTGTGCACAATGATTTGATGAATAAATCCTTTCAGCAAAAAAACCTATTCTTCTGTTTATCCTACCTTCCGTATACCTTAATTATGGGGATGTTTGTATCCTTGTTGTTATTATATGTCAACCCCCGCCATTCTCTTCCTGAATGTTCTTTGTTACAGTCTGTGAGTCGTGAGGTCTGTCTCTAGTTGTTTGAATGAATGATCTATGGGCTCTAATTGCATGGTAAGAAAAACGTTGACTGTTGTCTGGTGCCACCTTCGTTGATGGGTATCTCCACCAATGATACAATTAGATGCATGATTCTGTATAGATGATATTAGATATTATATTTGGTATAAATGAGGAGTGAGGGACACTACTTCCACTGTGAAGTTCCTGGATAATTCTCCGTTTATTTCATGAATTCTTCCCCCAGCCAAAATACCATTTTTCTTGCCTTTGGCACCACCTGGTGGACGTTTCCACTGTACATAGCAACATAACAATATCATGTATGACACATGTCATCTACCTTGCAGAACTGGTACGTATTCCATTTTAAACGTTAACAAAATATGGTTTATGCCCCCGTCCTTATAGGAAGTGCAAGTATAGTCAGAAGCAGTGAGGTTTAGAGGTACAGCTCCACTGCACCAGTTTGTTGACCGGAAGTGCAAAACTTCCCTCAGCATTGTGGACATAATCATTCACTGTTCTTTCATCACTCCAAGAGATCGTGAGAACTGTTACGAACATGCAGAAACGCATCTATGGTGCCAAAACATTTCAATCGGTACTGAGAGAATATTTAAACCTTTAATGGGGTGATGCAGCGAGTGAACATTGGGTCTACAATGCTATGTCTTTTAGGCAATTTCTTATTTCTGGTTGAACAGATTGCTGCAAGTGCGTGCCTCGATTACTTTAAACCACTCACCACCATCATGCCACTTATGTGTCCTATTTTAGAATGTTGTAAATCATGATGTTCATGTCAAAAGTCAAAACAGAATTAGTTTTGAGCAGATTGCAAGTCAGAACATTAGTACACTGGCAAGAAAGCTTCCTATAAATTATATGTGACATGTAGAAACCCGAGGTCAGTCAACAAGATACCCGGCGGCAAGAGTAATTTGTGTACCCAAGGACGCTTCATGTTGTTATAGATTGGCACACAACAGGGGTACAACTTCATTACATGAGCACTAGCGAACACTTGATGCTGGGTCTTGCAGGCAAGTCAATGTATACGTCGCTATAGAGATTCACTTTACTTTTATTGCTGACGTTGGCACAAAAGTGCGACAAGCAGTATGAGAGGACGTTTTAGGGTGACCATCTCATTTTTGTTGATAATAATCGACGATAATCTGTTAGCGTGATCAGGATCTTTAATTTTATTCTATTTGTGTCGCTTTTTAATTCAACTCCCGGGCAGAAAATGTTTAATTGTGTCAGGGCAGGACCTGCCTTAGTGTTCAGATTCGATTATGATCACAATCTTCTATTTTGTCCGATCTGTTGCTTTAATTCAATTCCCGAGGAGGGACTTTCTAATAGTCCCAGGACATGCAGTCATGGCCCCTTCAGATCCAAATGTTGCTTGGATATTGCTGTAGTATAGGCTCTCTGAGTTGAACATTTTTGTTGCATTAATAATGGTCAGCGTGTGAGAGCACCGCGCTGGTGGACGGGAATTCATTAAATATGTCTGAACTGTAAACATACCTGTAATGTATGTCGTCAGAATGGATGTGAATACTTTTTATCATTATGTTTAATCATTAGATTAAATTTAATAATCACTGAGGTGATTCTATGTCGACTTAATTAAATACCTACTAACAAAATCCAACTGAATATTAACAAGTAAAACTTATTTGAAAGTATTCTACCGCGACCTTCACAACGTTATTAATCTATAATACTTACTATGATAATAAGGTATTTTGGCATTTGTATACAATATCATTTTACTCATAAGTTGTCTACTCATATATATATATGTTCGACTGAAAGTATTTAAGTCTGTGGTGTACTCCAAGACATTCTCACTTACAGTCATACATCTGCTCTATTAATATTTGCATCCACCGTAGTACAGTTAAGTTGCGTTTGAAAATACATTTTTGGTACTTCCTATAATATGGTATGGACAGATGCGTTTGTCATAACCATGAATTCCTGGTTTCTTCATTAACATTAAACATAAGGTAACAACTTAGACAATATTACAATCTCAACAATCTCAGTAAATTTGACCTTTAAAGAAAGATCACCCCATCATCCTACCTTAATATGACAACCCATCTCGATCTTTTATTTAGACCTACAAACCTGTAGTTGGTAAGGATCAGTAGAGTCTGATCTTAATAGTAGTTCTATTTAAATGTTACTTATAGTCTATTTTTTATTCTCGTTTTTCGATTTTCAATAACAATTATATACAACCTAGATGTGGCTTAACTTTGTAATTACAATATATATTAGTGTTCACATAAAATGAAAATGTATCCGTATATGATATGACAAAAGGAGAAAGTACATTGTTTGTTTGTTTTATTTTCTATACGCCCACATTGATAACAATGACACTAAGGCAACACACTAAAACATCCATGGTGGATATGTGTATTTTCAAAGTAATACATTTAAATATTGTATTGGCCTTTAATGACATAAAAAAGACATGTTCACCTTAGGTAGAAAAAAGAATACATTTCATTTAACTATTATACTTATATATACCATAGATTTTAATGACAGTCTTTAGCACAACAAACGTGCAGTTCTACATGAATTCTAAAATTAAAATTCCAGTACATACCAACTTGATGTTCGATTCATATAAAAATAATGTTGAGTTTTTAGTATAGTAAGACAAATGATGCCATAGAATGGACATCTTTTGGTGAGGGTAAAACATTAGAGTTGACATGAATTCTCATTCTAACGTTATGGGAGATTGGCCAGTGCTACAAATCCCTGGTTGGCGAACACAGCTACGTACTATCGGTACGCACCTTGATTGCATAATGAGAAAACACTTATGGAACATTTGGATAAACAGACTTTAATTTGTTCCAGCAAGTTATTGATTTTGTTCAAGCGTGGGACCATCCCTCATTTTGGATTCGGGAGCTTGAGAGTTGAAAGATAGGCTACTACTATATAAACATGAGGATGTCAGCAACTGACTGGATTTTAATTGGATAAAACCCCTGTGAGACTAGATTTCTTCTCTCTTCTGTGTATTTTGTGAGTGATGATTAGAGATTAACAAGTTTGAGCGAATTCCAGTAGATATGCTTCTGGCAATAATACAAACGTTAAAGCACCAAAGCTAATGTATTCTATTAGAAATGTACACATATTCGTGCATCTTTTATGTTCATCCCTTTTCTTAACGTTTGTCCATTTGCATCTTGATGCTTCTGAGGGCATAAAAGTCAAAAACCGCATAAAATCAGACCCAAGAGACGCAGGGCATCTGCATCTCAGTGCGTTTACGCTACTTCCTGCCGAGGAAATATGATTTAGAGCAAACATCAACAATTCTCATTACTAAGACCTGTTCAGGCATCTTATAATTTCACCGGGATATTTGCATGTTTGTGTAACATCCTGTGCACATGGCTTGCATGGGGAAAGGTATTATCTCTTTTGTAAAACACGGAGAAACGGGCGGGAGTGACTGAGACGAATAGTGTGTTATTGTTCTGGAAAGTCCTTGCGTCACAATCGGTGCGTTGAGTCATGTGATTGGTCCACGCTGAAGTGGGCGTGGCCAGACCATGTGCCCCGCCCAGAGACCCAAATATGGGCATCGATGTGTCGATTGATTGAACTTTATGCTATAAAAACGTATAAAGTATATTAATCATTATGTAAATATTGTATAAAGATTAAATGATGATGCTAGAACCAATACTTATTGGAATGTTAACAAAGAGTGAGAATGGAACGAGCTGGCAATAATCAAAAATTTATTGGACGAGATTCGTCTGCATAAGCACGATGCCATAGGCAGAGTGTTTATCCGGACGAATCAAGTCCAATAAATTTTCAATTATTGCAGGCGAGTTCTATTCTATATTTATTATATGGGCATAAAACTTGATGTGTAAAATCTGAAAAAAGTAGCTGACTTGGTGACGAAGTAGTTCATTATAGTATGCGTGCTATATTAATAATTTTATAGCATCCCTCATAGCACCTCTCATATGGAATGCACATATAATAATGGTAAATATATACCAGGATATATACATTGGTGAAAAGAATGTTGTTGGTTAAGGAGGTGACAATAAGAAGGAAGTTAGGATTGTGGTTAAGGTAAAGGGGATTATATGTGATTGTAGTGAAGCTGTGTTTGCCTTGTGATAAATCACGCCCCTTGTTGCAAGTATGCAACATAGAAGTTTATTCAATCTATGTTATACGAATTTAATAGAATGCAAGAGTAGGTCCGCGATAGTATATTCAACTAAAAAGGAAGGTTAATTAATGGAGGTTTGTATCCTTTCCCCCGCCATCCCTCCTTCATAATTCCTTAATTCAAAGGAAAGAAATGATTACAGAATATATAGGCTACAATAAAATTATCATATACTATACATAAAGCCGGAGAGTTGGGGATCCAGAACAGGATTTATGAAATGCGGAATAGGAATTATGAAGTCCCAAATAGGAAAAAGTCCGGTCGCCCCTGTATACAGGAATTTGAGGAGATGGTATGGCAAAATTGCTACTCCCATTCTGCAAAGAAGACTTTCCTACATGGGTTACTTAAGCTACAGCAACTCCTGATGAAGAAATTGGCGTAATTATGTGGCCAGTATGGGTTCTATTCATGGGAATCCATATAGGAGTTTCTCTTCCAAAGTCATTAGTATACAATGTGGCTTTCCATAAACTAGTCTATAAACAGAGCCTATTGGGTTCATTGCAGAATGGGCTGTCATGTCATTTTAACCTATGCTAGTGTCAGGTCAGTATTTCGCTATTGGCAACCTATGTGGGTCAGATTTTCAGAAAATGTACAATTCATCTTTGCCAATCTTCTCAAATAACCCAAATTGCAAACGAAAATAAAGTTCAAACACAGTTCAACCTGACCAAACAGACTGCAAGAATCAATGCAATGCCGAAAATACTCGAATTAACCTAGTATTGACCAAATTGCAGCAGAATTTAGCAGAATTTACTCAATATGTACAGCTGCCAATTGTACATTTTCTGGAAATCTGACCTATGTAGTATGCGGTTTATTTTACTCCACCAACCTGTTTTGTTCCTGTGACTCTTGCGGCGCGGATTTGCAGTACTTTGTCGGTTTTCAACATTCAGGCTCCTCTGGCTAAAGCATGTCTTTCCTTTGGATTGGTTTGCAGTGCATTTGCAGGCACGTTTTAAAGTGTCTGTTTTGCGACACATACATTTTCAATAAGTTGTTTCCATGTAAGATCGAAAATAGTACCTTTACCTATTAAAGAAATAAAAATGTTGGGCTCTTATTTATAACCCCGTAGAGGGTAGTGTAGTGCCATATATATATGCAAATTACCTCTTTCATATACTACTCACGTTCTTCGATGGGAATTCTACATTGAGTTGTATAATTATAAGGCCCAATAATATAATAAAGCAGATCAGTCCAAATAAGTGTACAGTAAATGAACCTGCCTATTGTGCGTGGTAGGAGAGGCCCTGGGGTAGGAACCTCAATATAGAAAGATCATAAAGCAACATCCCCGCCACTAGCATGTTTTGATACTTCTCTTGCAGGACGTCAAAGTGTGTTTACAACAGCAAAGGCATCTGTGGGGGCTGCATTGGGCCCACACTTATAATGCATGATTAGAGCTAGGCCTACCCCTATGATGTGTTGTCGATCAATCATGTTGATCTGTATCGATCAAAATCCCTCCCCTATATTTTGGCATCCAGCTGTACCGGCACCGCTATGTAACTTTCACCTTTAAATCCTGCTGCAATCGGCGACATGGCAAATTGCCCAAACGTATTTGGCAGCAGTGTTTTCCCCATCAAGTGTTCCCAAGTCCCTGTGTAGGCAGGTTTCATGCATGCATTTATTTTTCATTAGCATTAATTTAAGCCAATATGTTGTATGAGAGGTGTCACCGGGGGTGCAGTAACAGAACGGAACAGAACCCTTATATTGGGCTCGTACTATTATACCATAAAAAATCGAATTCTTTCACCTCTGCCAGAGCAGAGAGATAAATTGCTTTTCCTCTGTTTATGCTTTTTTGAGCATGGAAAACTATGGCATGTAATCTCAGGAAATAGTTGGGAGAGCGTGGGACTCTCTCTCAGCAATGACGCCCTGTGAGCGGGAGGTCTGGGGTTCAATCCCAGGCCGGTGCCGAGTAGAGTGAGTTTTCATCCTGGGTCCCTCCCAAAGGTTTCTCACTTGAAAGGCATTCAGAAAATGTTCGAAATTCCAAATTCCAAATTCATGGTCCCCGACGTAAAGCTGTAATTGTAAAGGCCTACGGCCTATATCCCCGAATAGTGGTGTGCCAGCGTCGTTAAACAAATGCCTTCCAGGCCATATATTATTATTATTATATTATATTATATTATTATTATAATATCCGACTTTGATGAGACTTTAATATAGCGGACGTGTATAAGTCTTTTTGATCTCTGCGCCTGACTCAAGATCTCAATCTGGCAGTATAATTATGGGGAGGGGAGGGCTGTGACGATGTCAAAGAGCCCAGTGAATCTTGACATATACTACCAAGCCTATTGTGATCGAGTGGGGCTTTGTATTAATGCATGTCATGGCCATCGCTGCTTTTGAATCAGGGTTGTATTAGCAAGCTCTGCAGCATTGGCTTGGTTGGTCATTATGGTAATTAGCTGCTTAATTATGGGTTTGGTGTGTGTCAGACCTCTTTGTAAAGGTGCTTCAGCTGGTATTCCTCTGAATAGAAGGTATGATATAGCATCCCAGAACAATACATGAATGGCACTCGATAACAGGCGCCTCGATCGTACACTTCTCCCTGTTTATTGTCTCCTGGCAAAGAGACATATATACTTCTGGCATAAGGCTCAGGTCTTCCAGTACACGCCTGAGTTGTTATATTGAAGACTATGGAAAGATTTGAAGCTTATGTTCATGTTTTTTATTTGTTGCATTTCATCAGTATGACAATACTCTAAGCTTTTCAAATAAATTATAAGAAAATCATATCAAATATGTAATATACCAAATCGATACTAATAGTTCGTACATGAGGTACGTTTAGCATTAATCATAAGAGGTTTAAAAAGTGGGTTTTCTCATTAAAATCAGTAGTCATAGAATCTGAAAATGTCCTGGAGCTGAAAATGTAATCATATAGGATAGGCATGGCAATATCTGATGTACAGAGTACCAACATGATTAACGGAAATACCATATCCATAGCATCATTATTGCGTACTGGTTTCATGACTAAAACGTTGTACTTTTTTTTTTTTTTTTTTTAAATATTTTTATTGGCCTACACATTTAACAGATAATAAACATTTTAATGATCAAATCAAATACGCATGACTGACAGCGCAGTTATTTTTCATGCGTTGCCCTTGCAATAGGAAACTACGAAACTGAAATTGATGGTAAATGATGGAAATCTCGTAAAGTCGATTTTTGAAGTCATGAAACAAAGATGGAATAATTTAAATTATAAATACTACCGTTACTACAATCGTCAATCTAATTTCTTAAACGATATTCCAAATACTCAACACATTCTCTTATTGTCAAGTCATCACAAGTTATCATATCATCAGACATATAGGATTAGATTGGTCTAATTTAAACATACAATTCGTTTCGCTATCTCACCGCGAGGATAAAAGATCGGGCACTTTGAAGAGAATCATTTACTGTATGATAAACAATTTGGTTTTCGCTCAGGAATTTCCATATCTGATGCACACCATAATATGTTTAATGATATTTACAATGCAATTAATAACAACGATTATATCGAAATGGCCTTTTTAGATTTTAAAAAGGCGTTTGATACGGTTAATCATGATATTCTTTTACAAAAACTAGAAAAATATGGTATAAAAAATGACTCTTTAAAATGGTTTGAGAATTATCTTTCTTTAAGGAAACAAAAAGTCTTAGTGAATAATGTTTTATCAAATGAGAAAGGGGTAAATTGTGGTGTTCCACAAGGAACTTCCCTTGGTCCTTTAATGTTCAGTATATATGTTAATGATATTTATAAATGTGCTATTAAATCCAAAATTCAGTTATTCGCTGATGATACTGTTCTGTACAATGTTAATCAGTCATATATTACTCTTGGAGAAGAATTACAATCTGATCTTCAGAACATACATTCGTGGTGTAAAATTAATAAAATTTCTCTTAACATTGAGAAATGTAAATTGATGAAAATTAATTCCGGTAGATCATCTAAAGATAAGGATTTAAACAATTATCAATTTGGAGAACATGAAATAGGACATACGGATGAATATACTTACTTAGGACTGTTAATCGATTCTAAACTTACTTTTCAATCTCATTTGAAAAAGAAAATAAATGTTATTCAAAATCAGAGTAGACTACTCTCAAAATCAAGACATGTTTTCACAGAGAAAATGTTTTTGAACTTGTATAAGGTAATGGTTATTCCCCACATGGATTTTGGGGACACAATATATAATGGGACTAATAATAAGGCATTGTTAAATAAGTTACAAGTATTGCAAAATAATATTATAAGAAGGGCAAAGTTCTTGGATAAAAGAACAAATGTAGTAGAATTGTCAAAGGAACTGGGTATTCCTCCTCTGGATAAAAGAAGAGAGGCTCACATATTGGAGATAGCTTTTAAAAAATCTTTAATAACCGATAACATTGATTCGAATAAAAGGGATCTAAGGTCGAATAAAGGTAACAAAAAGAAAATGCTTAAGATAATAACTCCACATTCGGAGAGGATAAAAAGATCATTCTTGTATAAAGCATCTTTCTTATGGAACTCAGAAAATAATAAATTTTTTGAGGGTCACCAGGTAGAAGACTTGGTCAATTTCAGATTGTATCTGAAAAATGATTATATGGTTCAAAATGATTAAAGTAAAAATATAGTTCTGACAAATGTCAGTTAATGATTAAACCATATATATATTTGTTCATTATTGAGTTTTTTATATTAAAACCTCAATAATAGATTCATCTTTTCAAGCCTGTAAGTCTTGTATGCATGTACTGTTGAAAAGTGGGATTAATCTGCTATATAATGTCATCAAGGAGTGTGGTTTACCTTGTTATATATAAGGAACTTTTAAGTTGCTAAAAACAAAAGCAAACTACTTTTGAATTTGTTTTATTGAGAAATGATTGTACATAGTTATTAAGAGTTGGTATGAATATACCATGATTCATAATATAGTGTAATTCCAGAAAGATCAAATATGTTGAAAAGACCTGACTATGCACATTCTAGTAAGAGAAGAGTTGTAATAATAATGTCGAAGCATACGGGCACTCTAAGAAAATCAATGGTTTCATTGACTGAGACATGACCTTTTTCTATGAAATGTATGATGAATTGGAAATAAAAACACTTATATATATAAGGCTAAAAGAAATAGATCAATTATCATGGTGTACAACAAACAATTCTCTATAGCTGTTCATAAGTACTCGTTTCAACACTCTATAGTCAACAATTGTTTTGAATTCGGGTGCCAGTACATTCCATTCTCGCTTGCCATTGTAGGCAATCGATCGTTTAAATCGTTCGGAATTGGGTCTTGGTAATAGTAGATTCGGGGCAATATCATTTCGCAGACCTAACTCTCTGTTCATTGCAAAGGATTCTATACGGTGTTTGTGGATTAATGCCAGCATGGTAGCTTTCCTTCTATCTTCCAGAGGTAAAATATTACATTCTTTCATTTTCATATCCACATTAATTTGTTGACCGTGTGCTATTCTTATTGCGTACCTACATGACCTGTTAAGTTTGCCAACCAAGCCCATATTTGTTGGGCCGAAAAAAGCACAAGCGTATTCACAAACAGGCAGAATATAAGTTTTGAATATCAGAATACATAGCTCTGGAGACATATATCAACGCCTACGTTGTAGCTCACCAAGCTTCCAATATACAGTTTTTATTATATTTGACAAATGCTGGTTCAACGTCAATTTTTCATCAATAATACACCCCAGGTATTTAAAAGTGTATGTACCCTTTCTATCCGGCTACCATTGCAGTACAGTATTGGTTCATTTTGATTTTTCCCAAAGTGGCCGAACAGTTGTGCTTTGGTTTTTTTATTATTAACCAGAAGCATATTACTATCACACCATTGTAGATATTTATTTATATCCTCTTGTGTTTTTACTCGTAAATTTTCAGGATTCTTGTCACTCGAAATTAAGGCCACATCATCCGCATATATTATTAATTTTCCATTCAAGCCAATATCCGATAGATTATTTATGAACAAAATAAACATTAATGGGCCCAATATGCTGCCTTGGGGTACGCCTGCAGCTATATTACATTCCATACTTAGGCCACAATTCGATCTTATGTATTGCTTCCTGTTCGACAAGAAACTAGACATCAATTCTAGTGACAGCCTATTCATACCCATTCGATGTAATTTACCCAACAACAAGCAGTGATTAACCGAATTAAAGGCTTTGCTGACATCAAAATAAACAACACTAGCCAATTGACCCATATTCATTGCATTATATAACTCTGACAGTAACATATATATGGCATCGTTAATAGATTTCTCAGAGCGGAAACCATATTGGTGTCTGTACAGTATATTGTTAGTTTCAACGTGATCGTATAGCCTGGTGTAAACAATTCGCTCTAGTATCTTGCTGGTTGAAGCTACTAATGTGATCGCTCTTACGTTTTCAATTCTTTTCATATCACCATTTTTAGGGATTAGAACAATTGGCGATTTTTTCCAAGCAAGGGGAAAAGTACCATTCCTGAGAATCAGATTAATAAGTCTAGTAAAAAAACCAATTGCTGAAACAATGGCCATTTTAATAGTACTATTGTTTATTTTTTCAATACCAGATGATTTTGAATCTTTTAAGTCCTTCACCAGTCTCAAAACCTCCGATTCCTGTACACTTTGGGTAATATCTAATTCTCCATATGTTTTCCCATCGAATCGAAACAGATCTACATCTCCCTCACCTATTCCTGCAAAATAATTGATAAGATACACTTATCCTTAGAATCTTTGTTACTATATATAGCTCCCAAGTGCTCCCAAAATTTCCTAGGGTTGCCTTTGTTCTCGTTAACATTATCAACTAGAAATTGTCGTCGTTCCCGAAGTAACAATTGTTTTACCCTTTTTCGCAATGCTTTTGCCTCTAAATGATCTTCGTATGATCTTGTCACTCTGGCTAGCTTGAATGCCTCATCTCTAACTTTAATTAAATTATGAGCTTCTTCGGACACATATATATATAGGAAATGTCTGAGTTTTTTCGTCTACGAATTACCTTGAAAGATTTCACATGAGGAAGGAATCCAAGATGGCGGCACCCATGGGGGTTGCTATCTTGTTCATGAAATCTCATGAGATCTCATCTCGTTTTAAGTCTAGTTTCTGGCATATTCTTCCCAAATTTAAAAACGGAAATGAAAACGCACTTGAAGGTTTTCGCGAGATCTAGATTGTCTTGAAATCAAATTCAAAACGGAAATGAAATCTTCTGTGACTTTGAAACATATGTTAAAACAAAAGGGATTCTAGTTTTTGAATGAGATGGAAAATGATTTTGAAATTCAAAATGATTTTGGAAATGAAAATGATTTTCTATTCAAGAAATGAAACAAAAATCACTTTCCATGAGTGTGCATTCTCATCTGCTGTAGTTTGCGACTATGATAGTGTTGTGATATGTGTAGGATAGAGGACAAGACGTTGTACTCTTAGTCAATAGGAAATGTCTGAGGCACAGCCAAGGACATTTCTTATTCAATAAGAGTACAATGTTAAGGCCTCTAGCATGCTTATCCTCGAACTCCAATTGTTTGTCGTTATGGAAACTTCAATTGTTAGTTATTACTGAGGTGACCCAATATCCTTACCACCCAAGTATACCATCCCACCTGACAATGACTGCCTGACCAGTGATTGGGATTGCTTCTAATTAAGTATATATATTGCACATTTCCTCACTCTCACTGATACATGGCTAACGGCCGCATGTTTATGAGAGAACAGTCGATGAAGAATTCAATTCCTCCTCAGTGAATCTCACACAATATAGCCAATATTTCGAAACAAATTCAATGACTGTAGAGTTACAGGTGAGCGTGACAGGGGGGCGTTTCATAAGCAACGCAGCGCGCGTTCGTTATGCTAGTGTAACTATCGTTAGAATAACGTTAGAGTAACGCAACGTTGATCAGCGATGCATTAGTTAAGGTGACTCAGTAGTGATTTTGATTATTGATGAATTTTTCTAAAATTTTTACCAATGATAGTTGACATGAAATAATCATTATTGAGAGAAAAAAAAACATAGGTCACCAGGCTAGTTTTCATGCTATGGCAGTATGGAGATAGAAATAATGAATCATATTTGAGTAATTTTACTACATTTGAGTGATTTATTAACATAATTCGTTTGAAATGGTTCTGACATGAATTCAGACATCAAATTTCACCCAGACATTCAACATATATATATACTTATCATTAGATAATGTATTTTTCCTCAGATCCTGAGTTAGCCCCCTGGAAGCCCCCTAGTGGCAGTATGGGGCACTAGCAAAATTGACTTTGGCTGATGACAATCAGCGTTTTAAAAAAAAACTGTTTGATGAATATTTTTTAAATTTAATATGAATGTAGATACCGTATTTACCAACTCATACACAAAAAATCAGGATGGCTTTCCAGGCTAAATTTTTCTATATTACGACTTATTTATGAGAAAAATTGGGAAAAAAATTAAATTCCTGATTAATATTTGATTTGAACAAAAATGGCTTCATGAATCTTGATGAAATTCTATATGGATACAGCTATCATAGTTACTAACTCGCACACCAAAAATCAGCATGAATTTCCAGGCCGATTTTTTTGTGTTACAACTTAATTATGAGAAAATTGGCTAAAAATGAGAAACTTCTTAATAAATATTTGATTTATACACATATGGCTCCATAAATTTTAATGAAATTTAATATGGATGTATAGGGATCGTAGATACTAACTCCCACACCAAAAATCAGCATACATTTTCTATCTGAAATGTTTATATCAAGACTTAACATACATGTATACTTCGTCTGCATAATGCTGATATTCCCTGCTATATGTGTTGAATACACATATATCAGTACTGAGCTATATGCATTGAATACACAAGATCAGTACTGAGTCACCTTAACATCGAATATGGCCCTTAGCGCGCGGTGTGTTAAAAAAATGTCATTCCTTATTTGGTAACGACTGTTGTTAGGTCCTCTAACGCGCGATGCGTTACTTATGAAACGCCCCCCAGGGGTATACAGCAGAACGCCCTTGTTAATTACAGCCAGATAGTTTCAAAGTAACTACAACGTCTGGTCCTGTTCTCTTTATTCAATTCCTCCTCTGACGAATTTCTGGACCTCACTCTCTCCCAAGTGAGTGCACTCACTCAAACTCAAGTCTCCAATGCTGAATATCTGTTTGAAGAGCATGTTACTTATGACAATGTCATTAAAGTAATATAATAAATATTCCTGATTAATATTACACTTTTTTTGACGTCTCACCACCAAGATGGGTTCGATATAATTGGCAACATTGATATGTATTCTCTAAAATCCAAATATCAATAACATGAGGGTGATAACATTCATTATATTGAAATGAACATTTAATATTTCTCTCATTGGGTACAAGAACAAAAGAATGTATTTGATGTACTGTAGCAGGTCTCATCGTTAATATTTATCTAATTCATGATTTAATAATGTATCAATGTTACAGATCTCATCTGAGCCTCTGTGGCTGAGTAAGTAGAGCTCTCAACTCTACTTGCTAGCCTATCCTTATGTGAGTGGTCCTGGATTCGAATCCCGGCCAATCCTAATTCAAAATTATTTCCAACTGATGCCTGAGCGGACTCTTTAATGAAAGAGTCCGCTCAGGCATCTGAGAGGACTCTTCTGAGCGGACTCTTTCATTAAAGAGTCCGCTCTGAAGACTCAAAAAATGCACCTGGAATTCAGGACTGCATGTCTTCTTCGAGCATGGGAGTCCGCCCAAGCCAATGCTGGAGAATAGGGACACCACAACAAGTGGAGGATAAGCCCCAAAAGTGATGACAGTAACAAGAAGAAAGCCATGTACGACTTAAAAGCTATAAATAAAGCCTTTAGTCACGGTCTAGTGGTTGAGAACCTGGATTATGAGAAGTGACCAGAGAAAGTTAGAACGCTCTTGGCTACATCATCCCAGTTGATGATCTAGAGCCTAAGAGGGCTAATCGATCGCTTTCTGTGTAATCTGACTACAGCCTCGAGTATCTTATATAGCCTTTCTCTCGCCAGTAGTTTCTTCTAATGACAAAGGCATGCGCAAAGGATATAGTGCGCTTTGTGTTTGGCAGGTGCATGATCGATTTTTGTCAAAGTAGGATTGTTTTGCGATACGGAAAACACGTCAACAAAGACCACAGATAGGCAATTATTGGAAATATAAAGACATCTATCTGGCATTCTGCCTTTATCCGCGCATTCAATTCAAACATTGGGTTGTAATCATAGACTTAAGGTGTTAAGGAAGCTGTCTTGACTATACGCTATTTGGAAGTGCAATAGAGGTCTTTTTGACTTGCTTCACCAGTTGCACAACGCTGCTCGTAGCCCAATCTTTGCTGTTCGTTCGTAAAGTGTTTCAATACCTTGCTCGTTCCTTAATCTTACCCAATCGCGTTCGTTCTTTGGCAAACTGACGAGAAGTGGTTGCACAACCAATTTGTGGGTTCTCGTTTGTGTATACTCGTGAGAAAATAGACATATCAGAGTAGGTTTGATTGTTTTGTTCGTTTGAATTGCCATTTCAAGCACTATTAATAGGGTGATTAATGGCAATCAATGAACTAGCAGAGCCATTGAAGAGTTAAAAGGTTGAAATAGACCATGTTTTGTTCACGAACGTGTAGCCAAAGAGTTAAATCGTGGTTGATCTTTGGTTAAGAACAGTTAAGAGTAGAAAAGAGCAAGCTCTGTTGCACAAGGGCTGGTCCTACTCTTTCATACTCCTACTCGTTCGCAAGTGTCATACTCTTCATTGTACCTTTATACACAATACGGTACCAATGGGTAACCAGTATAATCCCAAGGAATTCCGCCTTACGACATCACAACCAATGTCTATTCCAACCTTTAGCCAGGACATTGATTTAATTCTATACACACACAGATGTACCACACACCCCCTCACACCCCTACCCACCCATCCTTAATGTTTACCACCATTGGAATCGGCTTGATCTCCTCTTTTCTAATAAGCCCATCATATATTAGGCCAAGGGAACAGAAACGAACGAACAGGAGTGAATAGCAATGAGCAGGCTTTATACTCACGAATAGCTAAATGTTTAAAAAAAAACGGAGAATCACTGTGAAAACACTTACAATATTGTTTTTAACCATTTATACATGGTAATTGATAAATAAATTATTTATATATGTGCCCATAATGGTAACGAACAGACTTAGGACGACCCTGAGGGTCGTCCTAACTTTGACTTGTGCAACACCACTTTCACCCAGATATTTTTCTATGTTCTCACGAATACGTACAAACGTGAACCCCGTACGAATACGTACGAACGTCAGTACCCCAGAGAATAAACAGACATGAACACAATTAGGCAATTAACAACTCCATTGGATTTTAATTGTATACCCACTAGCAATAGAGAGTGGCTGAGTGGGTGAGCACCGTTTTCAACTGACTATTTCTGGCTAAAGTTCGGAAAAGACCATGGATAATGGTGTCATAACAAGGAATTCCTCTGTTGTGTACAGGTTCCCTGATCGTCATTACCGTATTGTATGTATAAGTACGTGCAAGAGTGTGCAACTTGAGAACGTGCAGACTTAAGACGGGTCCTTGTGCAACACAGTCCGATCGTTTCTAATCCTGGTCGTTCTTAACCAAAGATCTACCACGATTTAATTCCTAGGCTGCACGTTCGTGAAATTCATTGTGCAGCAAAGCCCAGGAGCATTTGCGTGAAATATTCGAGCTACTTCTCTATAGATTATGGATATAAATATAAAAACAAGTTTAAGTGGAGAAGAATCCTTTAGCCAGTAAATTCATTAAGTTAACTTTGCAATAGATAAGGTGCTGCCCTCAGACTATGGTGAAGTGAAGGGTAATAGGAGAGAGTCAGGAGAAATTTAAAGTGGCTTTTCTCATTAAAGTCAGTAGTCATGAAATCTCTTTCAATAATTCTTGAATATGTGTAATGAAAAAACTACGAATGGTCCAGAAGCCTGGTTGCCTCTACCCATTTCAAATCACTCTTGTGTACTCTAGTGCTAACGAGGTGGCATGATAGAGCCAAGTATGATTAGACCTACACAAGAGAAGAAGCAATTTTCTCCTCCAACTGTCATGTCTGGAAGAGCTTTCAGCCGACCAGACTAAAGTAATCTAGAGTATTAAATACATTATTGTCTAAAAACACCAATTTATTGTTCGAATGCTCCAGAGTATTATTAGAAGCCAAAGGACCTAGTCCATGATTTAAGTAAAGTTTCCCACTCCCGTTCAGCTTGTTCCAGCCGGAAGAGCAGACTTCGACAAACACTTAACACATTGCAATTACATTCAACAATATATTTCAAATTCACTTCTCATTTGATACCACTTATCAATAACTATTTCATTTAATTTAAATATTGGAATCATCCACTTTGATATCTACATGAAAACTACTGCAATTACAGCCTACAACGACATGCTAAGTACATGCCAAATTGGTATCATCATTTATTACCAATAAGATCTGTATTACTCTCTTATTTTGTCACGAGACTTAACGATTCAAATTGTTCACATGGAGGTATTTCAATAAGCGCTAAATTATCAACTCCTGTCTATTTTCTAAGAAATGTGCACGTATAAATTCACTTATCTTCCGACCATTTCTCATTTAATCTTCATATTGATATACCTCGACAATATTTAGTAGGCTAATCATATATTCGTTCTTAGATACTCTTACCGCATGTATGATATCTTGCAAATATCAAGCAACATATTCTTTTAAATGATTGTAGATCTATGTAGATTGTAGATGTTTCCGCCCTTTTTGTTGGTGGGTTATTTATGGAGAGAAAGATTCCTGCCCTATGGGCACTGAGTGCAATAGAGTGCAATGGCGACCGCAATACGAGTGCAATTTTCCGCAATGAAGTGCAATGCAATATGAATGTATGGCTGATTGCACTCCCATTGCAGTCAAGTCTCTAGTTGACTGCAATGGCAATGCAATACCCACTGCACTGACATTGCATTATCTTATTCCTTTGATGTATTACATTCCACAACAATCATCAAGTTACAATTAGTATTTAGATCGCTAAACGATCTTTTCCCATTAAATTATTGAAGGTAAATTATTGATTGTTTGTGCAAGAATTCCGACTGCAATGCCAGTGTTTTTATATTGCATAACCATTGCGCAATGGTCATTGCATATCTATTGCAATAATGTAGTGACCATTTTTGGTCTAAATCGTTGGAATTTGCAATATTTTTGATGCGGCGATATTACCCATAGCGAAATTTCGCTGTGTCTGCCATCTTGGAAAAGGTCGATGAATTTATATCTAAATATCTAAATATTTTAGACTTAATAAAGGTCAAAATGTGATAAAATAATGCCTTACAACCCACAAATTAATTCTCAATAATTAATCCTAGATATTGGAAGGTGGAGCCTATGGACGCATAGATCTATCAAAAATGAGGCTCACTGGTAATATAATTTGTTCCAAACTCCTCCCATGATGACGTGATAACCAAATATGGGCTATGCATCATACCTAGAGTTACTTCAATTTCTGGCGCGATCACCATGCTCCATTTGATGATGCCCGCACATTAACTAGCTCCACCCTCAGAGACGTCATTCCCAAATATGGGCAACATCAATTCCTGGATTCCAAAGTCCGTTTATTAGCCCCACCCTCAGCCATAGACGTTATAAATGTTAATAGAGAAGATACTCTTGCCTTGCTCTACTTTGTACCAACATCGTGCCTCAATATATATATGGTCTACAATGAAAGCAAGAAAATGTCTTTACTTCTTCATTTATTTCTCCCCAAACCATTGCCGAAATAAATATTAACTGCTGATGGAGGTGTGGCTGTCTGAGGACTATTCCTGACGTTGAGCTACAAACACAATAACCATAATTTAATTACATTCATTTCCGATCTAATCACAATCAACTCATTCAATTCATTACATGTAGTTACACTGTCCTGAAAAAGCAAAGAACTATGGCGGGACACCTTTAAAATAAGTGTAATTCGCTTCGGCTTTGTGTCACCCTCACTTTCAATTTGGGTAGGTATATGGCGCAGTGCTGTAGCACAAGCTTATAACTGAGACAGCTAGGTGTGACAACATTGCATATACCATTAGCTACATTTCTAATGTAAGGGGGAAATCTTGGTCCCCCAATTCATTCATGGCATTAACTGACAAAGGCTAAGTCGGCCAAACACTTGTATAACAAAAGACATCAACTTCAAAACCTTTGTTTTATCCTGATGAAACAATGAAGAATTCCCTACCTAAGCGATATAAGGCGATTCCACCAACCTCTAACAAGTTTCTATCATGTCGATTGGTATGTTCACCATGAAAATCGCACTGGCTTACAACTGATGAGGACAGGGAATTGGATAAGAATTATCGAGAGAATGACTATCCCGATGTCTCCTAAAGCATAATTACTGAAGCACTTTTACCTCATACCCCATACCCATCTGGGCATTACATCCACTAAAGCAGGAACAGATGTAATGTGTAGCAATTCCATGTGCAGGTGCATTAACACAGTTCTCGATTTGATCAGGACAAACAGGCCGATGAGTGTATTCTACTTGATTATCACAGGCACTAAATCACTGCTGCAAATCCCAAGTTAATCCGGTATAACAACCGGTCTTAAATAACAGCTCGGGCAATAAATGGCCAATTATATTTCTCATTATGAGTACAGGACTGTGGTAACAGACCTTTATCCCGCTTCATTGTTTCAAGAAAGGAAAATGAACAATCCCAATCCAATTAGAGAGCATGATTACATTACACTTGTTATTGAATTGAGGAAAGTGGTTTACCTCATGATCATATATATATATATTTTGGGGAAGGGTATATGTTAGATGAAATACAATTATGCCATTATTAGTATAGTCATGTATTACCTAGTATAGATATATTATTGGCACATCCTTCTGTGTATTGAGATACCGGGAGTAATGAATAGATTAATTAAATATACAGAAGCTACAGACTATAAGATATGTGTATCTTCTTACATATCCATTCAGAATATATGGCTTGGAACCTCCAGAGAAACTGAAATTCACAATCAGCACATTTACAAGCGTTCCTCTTGAGAGAACAAGCCTAATGAGGTAGCTATTACATTTGCCTGATTGAGGAGTGAGTGTTCTGTCAGTCAAAGATTGCACTGATTTCTGGGATGAGCTTCTTTCCCCCCAGGTTATGTACTCATGGGGACTATTTATCAACCATTTCTCCCTCTTCTTGCCTTTGGGATTATTCCCTGGATTATTTATAAAAGTCATATGACGACATAAATATGTCTTCTAAATCAGTCCTTCTGAGGGCCAGAAGAAAGGTAAATGAGCGTTAAGAAGACGTATCCATGTCCGATGAGGGATATAGGAGGGTCTATTTGGTGGGGTTATCAGCTGTTGAGGGAGAAGCCGCCTATAAAAGAGGTCCACATAGATACCACAGGCAACATTGGAAGGATGAGCGAGGCAATGATCTATCCCCCAAGAGCTGTTTTGTATCTATATTTTGTCCACCACCACCACTAAACCGCCAACCTTTTCTATATATATCTTATATATATATATGTTTTTGATGGTACACTTGTTTATATCAATGGGATTAATTGATCGGGGAATGATAATAGTTAATTTCACTATTAACTGGATTTATATATCCCCGTTCAACAGGGTCTATCAGTAGAGGGCCATTCAAATGCGATATCTGTATTAAACATTGACTTGAGAAAGAACATGGTTTATTTACTTAAACCAAAAAGCCAACAAAGCAATATGTCACCAGATTCATTTTTTTCAGGGAGCACAGGAATTTACTACCGTTGGCTATAGAAGTCTATGGGGGAAAGGGGATTTTCTTTTCACTTTTGTTCCAGAATATCAGAAAAATTAAACACAATTCATTCTTTAAAACCTCTATATAGTAAAGCTGACATAGACCTATCAATTAACCCTCACAAGCAAAAGACAGGGTGTCACCTGATCTTTAAAAAGATATTCGGCTGAATTTGTATCCTGATGAGTTAAAACTGGTACATTAAACATCTTCAAAGCTAAATAACATCTTTCAAAGTATGTTGATATCCTGTTTTTCATTTATGAAGGCAAACCTGTATGATTAGGGGTACTTTTGAGACAGAAAATGTGATCCATCCGTCTAAAATCTCGGAAAAACTTTTGGCCCACGGACATGATTAGCGAACGTTAGTAAACTTCTGTGGTCCCTAAAATGAAAGATAATATGGTGTGATCCTATTTCCTTTTTCCGTTTTCACCCAACCATAATCTTTCTCAAGAAAAAGTTTGAAAGTAATAGTTCTTATTTTGCCTCCTTTTTTCATTAAAGAAAACAGCGTTCTGAAACGCGAGTTATTTTATGATTAAAGATTACTTTCAATGTAATCATGCACACCTAGTAGAAATCGATAGCAGTCACAATTTAGAGAGCCATTGGCACAATTTATACTCCTTTCAGGCCATAACTACTGAATCTGAATTTAGCACATGAATGAAGATAGTTCTCTTCATAAAAAAAGTTTCATAAATGTAACATATAGGAGACAAGAAAAAGAGCAACAACTAAACAAAGAACATTTGTTTGATTGTATGTATAACTTGACTGGTATTTTGCAAATAACTTGAAACTGTACAGGATATTTGTAATAATACAAAAAACGCCTGATACAAAAGTTGTTGACAACCATGTATGGTGGAAACCCACATGAAGGAGCAACTCCCTTTCCAGACTGGCAATTCAAATTTCGTTCATACAATTATGAACGATGCTTCTTAAGACCCCACTCCACGTATATTTGTCTTGTTAATTATCCCAATAAATACGTATACACCCCGCTCCCTCGAAAAAAGGAGTTATCCTAAATAAACGATCATCTTCATAATTAAGACAATAGCAGACTTTCAAAAATCAACACTGGAAATCCCATAACGAAAGAATAACTAAAATCGATACATTGATTATCAGGATTAAAGACAATTTTGAAATATCAGCTAGTAAATAAGAAATGATTCTATGTAAAGATGATAATTATTGTTGAGAAATTAAAGATTTTATTGGTGATTTCCATTATCATGGGGAAGGATAATGTTGTATCAAAAATTTTAAATTATGGGCATGAACGGCGAACTTTTGCTTCCTTTTCTGTCATAGAAAGACCTTCTCCCATTATGCATTATATGTATACATGTTGTATACACATGTGTTTATATGTGTGTATACATATACGGTACACAATTGTATATCATGATAATTGATATAGCACTGGTACGGGTACATATTGATGTATCACTAAAAATACAATAAATCAGTTTCTAAACGCCATGATAGTATTGTTTAGTATGTACACACAATCTTAAGTCCCATATTACACACATAAAGCTCTTCTCTGTTTAGACAAACAGTTTCTGTACATATTACCCACTCTGGTCAGCGGTCAGTGTGCATGTGTTAGTGCTAATTGATAGGTCCCCCCATCCCTTCTACACCCGCTACAGGGTGCGCCGCCTGGCGTGTAATATAGCCATAGCCGCCATTTATAAAGTCCCTCATTATTGCATTTATAAATAAGTTTTTTTATCATCGGCTGTAAACAAGTGGCATAAATTGAAAAATATCGATTACTACTACAAGCAAAATCATAAACGATTCAGAATGTCAAGCTTCGGATGTTTGAGTTATGAGAAGGATTAATTCATATCATGCCTACGGAGACAATACTTATGAGAGAAGCTATTTTTCCTTTGGCGTTGCAAGTAAATTATTGCATTAACGTTAGTTTGCTCAGCGTTTTAGACCGTGCTGTATGAGGACAATGTAAAAGAGGAAGTGCAATAAGTGCTTATTGGACCTGCACCTTGCATATGAATTGAGATTTCAAGATGTCAAGAGAATATAGTAATAATGAATGGGACTAGGACCTAGTAATTTGATATTCAATGGACGAGACTCCAAACTCTCGTACAATACATTATCCAATTACTAGTTCCTCGTTCCATTCACTCTATTTAGGGACACTGTCTGTAGACTATACATTTGAGACAAGTTTCCATTGTGGTCCTTAATTATAAAGTTATTCATTTATAAATATGATTACATGTATTCACCACCTATACAAAGCTACAGAAGTAGTCACGAGCGCACATCAACAAAAACTTATCTTTTCCACGTCATCATGTTATCAGGTTATATAGTATGCATGAATGTCATTCCTGATTATTTGAAACATCAAAGGAGTCGGCAGGTGCAAAATGCCTTATCCACACACCAAACCCATTGCAAATCATGTTTGGATTGATTAATAGATAGGACATTCGAAGCCAGTGTCTTGGATTCGCTATGCTCTGGGATCGTGGGAACTGTGTCCCTGCTTCATTGTTCTTGCATGCTTATCCTAATGAAGACGGCTAATGGAAGTGTGAGCAAAACATATATATATACCGGTATGTATATGCTCGCAATTAAATACAATTATGGGATAGCAAAATAGCACTAATTAGTCAACATCTATAGGAGGAGGATTCACGGTATGAGTCTACATTAATCAGATCACGGCTTATCTATCGGACTGTGTCTTGGAGACGGAAAATGCACCTCTATAGGAGCTATTAAATGAGAACTTATTATCTTACACCACGCAACAACATTGCGTAGGCGAATTCATTGATTTCCAATTATTATGAGTGTTTGTCTCTGTTTAAAGCTGCATTTCCTGCTATAAAGCGACCCAAAAATGTTGTTCTCGTTTTTTTCTTTCCTTTATTATGTGTACTGTAGAATGGAAGATTCAAATAAAGAATACAGAAAATGAAGACAAATTTATATTTCCTCGAATTTCCTGAGGTGTTTATGAATTCTTGGCTTTTCTACAATATTTATGATTTTGTTTTTTGCTGATCTATATATATATTATATTGGATTTTTTTATTAACGTGGTAAAAAACAGATATATGAATGGGACAATCGAATTCTACAAATAGTTTTATTCCATTAAGCTCTTAAAATAACATAGTTGATATATTTAAAAAAGATGTGTAACAATTAGTATTGACGCAAATCTGCAAATTTACCGGTTATTTACTTTCTATTTTAAGTATTCTGTATTAACCCTGGCCTAACATCATGGCCTTATATCTCTATAAGTAATATTGGTAGTATCTATTGGTAATTTTGTTAACCCAATTACATAACAATAACAATGGAACAGTGCTTCCATGCACTCGGCCAGTGTTGGTGGTCTTGTACTAGAGCACCGTACGTACAAAGTGAAATATAAAAGTACATACAATGTAAAATATACAGCTCAGAAATAAGGTAAGAGCAAAGTATGTCTCTCTTGCCTAGGGCCAAGAGAGACTGTCATACACAAGACTGTTTCCATAAGCAATTCCATTTTATTCGTGATGATAATGTCTATATAGATGAGATCCACCGTTATATCGGTCTTACTTCTCACGTCTTACATGCTTTTGTGGGTGTAAATTCTGTCGAATTAAAAGTTACTATAACTATATATAGTCTCATACATATCGTTTTATAAACGTTGTGTTTGTTTACTCAATGTTTTTATTAAAATAGGGGTCATAGTCACGGTCCGTTTTTTTAGATATTGTTTAAAGTCTTTCCTGGATGGCGCGATTTGAATATCATCTGGAAGGTTGTTCCAGAGTGTGGCCAGCCTATATAGGTAAGACCTCTTAAAGAGTTGCATCTTGGTGTGTGGTATCTTCAGTTTCTTCCCGCTCGCCAGTCTTTTTAAATTAATGTTCTTCTTGTCTACATATAAGTCATTTAGTAATCAGCCATACGCTCTTTCCAGAATGTGTTTCTCCCTCCTTATCGCTAGTGTTGAGGTATTTAATTCTACATGTAATGTTCTACAGGCTACAGGCTGAAATAAGTGAAATTTCGACGGGCCCTCTAAATAATTATTTTGTGAGATAATGGAATTTTACACCAAGAAGAACAGGTCAAAATCCTTTAATACTCCATCTGGGTGTCCTTTGGATGGGTCTAGGATGAATTGACCTCTAAATAGGCAATTTCATTTTTTAACGGAAATTAGCAGAAAATGCAGCTTATATCAATCTAAATCTTCGATGTTGATATTCTGAAAAGGACAAATTTGTTTCATCATCCAAGCCTTGCCATGGAGAAGGTTGAAGTTAAATTAAATTGATTAATATTTCATTTGTCTCCAGATTTTTTATCTCAAAGAGGTCTCCGGTTTCTAATTTATGACACATGCAGACAAATATCTGAAACAGTTTCATCACTGAAGCAGTGTGAATGAGCGGTATGAGAATGATGAACATCCATAGTATCAAACTTTATAATTATAGTATCAAAAGTTATCATTTCTATTGTAGTTTTTACCAAGTGCTGAAACATTAACTCTGATTAACCTACTATGTAGGTTACACCGGTAAAATATTCTACCATGTGGCATTAACTTTCAAGGAACAAAGGTATAAAACTCCTATACATACCCAATCTATTCTGTCACGTAAAGGTCTACTGTTTATACCGACAAAGTCAGTTTTCAGCCTCGTCAGAGATAAGAGCAGGAACATTTTTTCAAAGAAAGCGATCAAAAGGGAATACAAATGTATACACTAAGTAACCAATGGTGGTTTTGTAGGTGGAGTGGAGTGCCAAGGTCCTACCTGCAAGCTTCAATGATTTGGTTAGAACCTGAATTTTAAAAAATAAAAGTAGCCTAGGGGGGAAGTGGAGGTGGTTCAAGTTGCACCTCCAATACACATCCTAATTAGGTATACCAAGTATTTATCATTTCTCAGCCCGTAGCATAATCTACTAAATGTGTAGAGCTGCCGATTGTACATTTTCTGGCGACTTCACCCCACACTATTGTTGATAGCTCATTATCCATTAGCTATCATCACCTGCTTTCCAGTGGACCCCTGAGATATTGATTGTCATCAGGACATGAAATGAAATGTTAAAAGAAGCACGCATTGACGGAACTTATAATGGCTGCGAGACATCAGGTTGCTGATATCCCATGTGGTGCAATTAACCTTCAAATGAATTGTTTCGAGGAGAGTCAGGCGCCGAGTAAATGTTGTTTTGTTTTGTTTACGTTATACTTGACAATTAATTGATGATGAGATATAGGAGCGTTTTACTAGATTCAAACAAACGAGCGTTAATATTCTGCGCTAAAGCTTTTCGTACTCCGAGCTATAGCTCTACACAATCTATTTCTATTTGATTTCAAGGATGTAGTATACTCCAAAACATCATAATATATCAGCATATGTTACTTCTATTTAAAAATTGCATGCGTTCGGTTGTATACATGTACACCAAAGCTAATATCAGCATGATGATGTTTGGGAATTCATGAAATTGTAAATTATGGCGTTACCCAAGTGATGTATAGGAGCACAAGGCACTGACTATTCGGGAAGCAACATAATAATTATGCTCAACACCAACACTCATTCACCATATGTATTCATTATCATGATGCATGGTGAATGAGTAGTGATGCTCCTTTGTTTGAAAGGTGTGAAATGCTCTTCTTCCATATAAGGGTGCAACGGTTTATTAACTGTGAAAAGGAATGAAGTGTAGGCATTGTAAAATATGTGAGTGTGTAGATAAGATATGCCAGGTTGGACTTTGCTTATAATGATGTGGGAACATGTATGTGCGCTGTAAGGATTTGGGATGTAAAGACTGATAAAGATGACTAATGACTAAGTAAAATGATTGTCAGTACCTCACCCTTTTCCTCCTATCTCTCCCATGTGTAGATTACAAGCAGTTGTGTATCCCAGAGAAACACTCCGATTATCATTCATTAAGAATTAAAGCCCATTAGACAAAAGGAGACGACACATCTGTTAAGAATAATAATTTATTATAATAGTGGGGTAAAATCCAGCGATGAACATTTCATTTCTTCATTTGGATAAAAAGCACATCTGGAATTGTCATTGATTGTTGCAGGTAGCAGGATAAAATACGTAGTAATAAATATGGAATATATATACACCACCTGAGTTCTTGGATTGTCTGTTAAGTTTTGGGATGGTGGGTGGGAAAATCAAGTGTTCGTGTCGACACGATCGAGAAGAATGACCAGCGGTCAAGGTTGGGTGTAAGTAGGTGAAGGTGGTAACAGGTGGCGCCTCCGTCCAATGACCCGCCATTGTGCCAATGGCAGTCACCATTAGACAAAAGGAGACGACACATCTGTTAAGAATAATAATTTATTATAATAGTGGGGTAAAATCCAGCGATGAACATTTCATTTCTTCATTTGGATAAAAAGCACATCTGGAATTGTCATTGATTGTTGCAGGTAGCAGGATAAAATACGTAGTAATAAATATGGAATATATATACACCAGAGGGTATAGTGATTATATTGCTATTCCCTTGATAGCTGTGTGGACAGTTGTCCGGGTGGTTTTTTGAGGTCGAATGTAGGATGCCACCGCGTCGCTTGCCCACGTGCCGTGTGCCTTTATGTCCTGGAGGCGTGCTCCTGCGATGTTGTATGCATAATACGCGCAACCTCTTCTGAGGCTGTGCAGTGAGTGTTGCTTCTTGTTTATTCCTGCGGCACTTAAGAGGATGTTCCATTGTTTTTTGATGTAACGGACCGTCATGGGTTGTCCATCAGGGAATGTGAGCATCGGGCCTTTCGACCTGGATGTAGGCGAGTGTTTGTTGAGTCTGATGAGGGCTTTCCTCAGGCAGATTGTTGGTTCATCAGTGGTTGGCACGAAGATGATTGTGGCCTGACGCGAAGTCTGCATGGATTTTGACCACTTTATCTTGATGTATGTGCCGTCGTGCGCTATTGTGATGTCTGACGGCGTGAGATGTCTTGTAGCATCAAAGGAGGCGATTGACTGTGGAGCGACGTTGCTTTGGCGTAACATCGCCGAGAACATCAATAAGATGGCCACTTTAATGTGTAGTGGGTATTGAAGACATTTAAGGTGACTAATGATGCGATATAGGATGTCAGGAGTAACTGGTTGTTTCGCTGTTGGTACATGTCGAAGCATCAGCTGGACTCCGCGCAGCGCATACTGCACGCGCGGGTGGAAAGGGCCTCTGCTTTGTAGCCCGCTAGCCTGAAGAAGGTGCGGAGGTTCGTGACATTATTGGAGATGGTAGCCGGGACTTTTGAGTATTTAGCGAGGTACTCGATGAAGTAGCATATTAGAGAAGGTGATGGGGATTTGAAGTCACGGCCGAGGTGTTTACAGAATCCTATGTACTTGACTATTGTGGAGCGGCGGTTGGCTGACGTTCCGGGGCGGTGAGCATGTCGTTGCCTCTGGGACGCTGCCAGGACTAGCCGTTTGGGGATACCTTTAATAGAAGGACGAGATATCAAACAATTTGTGATTAACTTTAGTAAAAGTAAGTTCATTGGCGACAACGATTTTATTAGACTTCTCGCTGTCAGCCGGGGATAGGATGGCTCGTGACAGTGCATCAGCTATGACCATAGACTCGCCGGGGACGTGAGCGAATCTATATGACACTTGTGACTTCATGGCGAGATACCACAACGCCCTGGTACATGCTCCTAATGTCGGGTCTTTCGCTTTGCCACCTTCATATGCAAATACAGCGGCAGTGTTATCACAGTATATCATGATTGTTCCACCTTTATGTTGCGGCCTGGTGAATAGTCTGGCGGCAGCCAGGCAATTGACTGCTTCCAGGTGATTGATTGACCTGTTGGTCCTAGTGTCAGTGCTGAACGCGTGTGAGTATGCGTGTCTTCCGTCAGTCGCTCCTCCCCCGAGGAGGCATGCATCGGCCCATATGCTTGCCACTATCTCGTTATGTGGTATTATGGCTTTCCCATTGAATTGGTCCATGTATTTCAAGAACCAACTAAGGTCCGAGCGGACGGGTTGAGATATTCGTATTTCGCCACCGGCTGCAGCTCTTAGCGCCGCCAGTAGTCGCTGCATAAAGATTCGAGCTGGCTGGATGATCTTTGCTATATGAGCTATCTTTCCTATTACTTGTTGCATGTTGTTAGTGGTAATTGCCTGCTTTGTGATTACATGTGCCAAGCAGGAAGTAATTTCTGCAAGTTTGTCGTCGGATATTGATAGCAGGTTGTTGGCAGTGTCAATATGGATTCCGAGCCATCTCACTTTTAGGGAGGGGCCTTGAATCTTCTTTGTCGCCACTTGCAGCCCCAGTTGGGCGAAGAGTGCGATGGTCTCTTTCATCTGAGATGCTACTGTTTCTTGGTTCTTTCCTATTATGAGCAGGTCATCGAGGTACATTCTCGAGGTGACTCCTCGAGTTCTGAGGGCCCTTCCGATAAACTCTGCTATCGATTGCATTATATAAGAGGAGATACGTGCGCCGAATGGCAGGACATGATCAATGTAGTACTCGCCGTCCACTTTTATCGCAGTCAGGGGCCAGTCCAACGGGCACAGCGGGAAATGTCTGTATGCCCTGGAGAGGTCTATGACGCCCATAGCCGGGGAACCTTTCATTTCACGTATTACTTCGGCCGCACCCATAACCGTTGGCAAATTATGGTATGCTGGGCCGTTGTTGTATCTGTTCTTATAGATATGCATGTTGACCCCTCCCTCCGGGTAGGAGTAGTCAACTATTATTCTTCGTTCGCACTTATCACTTTTGGGCCGCGTCATGAGCGGGCTCACGTTCATCCAGGGAGTAAATGGCGGTACGTTATATGGACCTGATATTGCTTTGTGTTGTAGCTCATCTCTGACATACTGTCTCACATGTTTCATGTGTTGTCTTGCCGACGGATGGTTAGTAACATCTTGGGCATTATAGCGTGGACCTCCTGTATATTGTAACGGGAAGCCGTAGCTAATTCCTTCCATGATCATCACGTCATTCTTGTGGTCTGTTGCGGCGTCGTGCCAGGCTTTGACATTCAAACATGATGGAATTTGTATTCGGGCTTGCTTGAAGTTAGGCTTGGAGGTGGCTTTAACTGTTTCGTAGATGTGGGCAAGTGGCGAGGGGAGGCCGATGTGTGGGTATGGCCAGTTTCCATAGTCATCGAAATTCTTGTTTTGTTGAGTGGAGCGAGTCTCGCATTGTTCAGCTGTCTCTTGGCCCTCATGTATTTGGCATAGTTGTAACTCCTCCACTTGTACATCGGGTTCGCCGAGCATTGTTGTTTCCAGGTGGGGATACTCGATTCTTGTCATAAAATCGGGCATGTTTTGGTGACTTGCACGAGGGCCTTGCTCAACACGAGTGTCGGGTGGTCCGTCGAGTGTCTGAAATGCATGTTCAATAGGCATATTAGTGGCAACATCGTGGCCATCAGGCGGGATACAGCTCCTACTCACACTACTAGTTAAACTGGGTTGAGTTTGAATCAAGTCTCTATGTTTAATTGCCGCTTGTTTAGATTTGCTAGCCTCGATAGGTTTGTTTACTCGGCCTTGTCGGCCATGACAGTTCTTGTCTCGCTGAGCCCAGTCCACGCGAGATAGTGCGCGAGAGGTAGCTGCCATCTTCGTTTGGCTACCTGCGCTTGTGTGGGGGCCGCCATCTTGGATGGGGCGTGGCACATTGTTTATGTTTTGTTCGAGAGAGCTATCAATGGGTACATTAGATGAGGTAGCATTTAGTGTGACACTATAATTTTGATTCAACTCACCAGTTCTAGCAGTCGATGAGCAGGAGTCTAGGAGTTTTTTGTCTGATTGCTTTGTGTGTGTTTCTTTCCCTGGTATTGTGGTTTCCGAAAGCTGTTTTCTCCGCCGTGTAGGCTGGCCTGAGCGGTGCGCTTGTTCTGACAGTCTTTTACTGGGTGTGCGTTCTCCCTTGCCTTCATTGCATAGTAACAATATCCACAAATATGCATGTAGTTCACATTTCCATCTGAATGAGAGCTACTATGGGTGCAAGTGTCAAAATTGTATGCATGACACGGCACCTTGTTGGCGGCGGTGGCACTTGTTGTTTCATTCGCTGTCGATGAGTTGGAGTTTAGGGCGAGCTTAGTGCGGTATTCAGTAAACACATCCGTGTCCTTCCATTTGTTTTGACGGTCCGTGATGAGATCAACACATGCACGAGACCACTCATGGGCTGTAGGCCAGCTCCTGAGTGCACAGAGTTCAGACATAGTAGACAAATGGTGGAGCATGTACCAGGGAGTAGATTCCTCCTGTAACCTCGACATAACCATTCTAGAGAAGCCACAAGTATACTCAGCCATAGTGAGTTCACGTTTCTGCTTTCTAATACGGCTGGCCATGTCGGGGGGTAGGGAAGTTTCTGGTGCGGCGAAGGTGTTTTTCCTACCTCTTTTTGAGCCTGAAGTCCTGTATTGGTCCTCAAGTGCCCGTCTGACACTCTTTGAAGACCTATGTTGCTTGCTAAGCCTCCGTGGGGACGGCAATGAGTCGTCCGATGAAGGCGAAGTATCGGCGGGCTGCCTGGTATTGTAGGTATTGACAGGGTGACGCCGATGTAAATCCGGGGACCTGTCACTGTCACACTTGCACTTCCTACGTTTCTTGGGAGTTTCACACGACCTGTGTCGATGTTTGTAATGGTGCTTGTTGTGCCCATGTCTTTTTTCTGGTTCGGGGGAGGATTCGGATTCACTAGATGATGATTCAGTGTCGGACCATGTCTCTTGTTGCTTGTGTCTTCGTTTCGCTGGCTCAGCTTTTGTCGTGTGACCAGTCACCCCCCTTGCCGTGGCAGGCAAGGCTTGACTAACTGCCGCCCCTTGTGGCTGGACCTGCCCATACGTGGCTTGGGGAGCGAACATGGCCGCTTGACAAAACTGACTGAACATGGATGACATGAGTTCCATGGGATTTGGCTGGACGACGGTTTTAACAGTCCTTGGTTTCTTATTCAGGTGGCCGAAGCTCTTTCGTCTTCCTACTGCCAGTGTTCTGGCCGACCGTCTGACAATGTTGGGGGTGTTAATAATTATCTCCGCGTCCTCTGACTCTGCGCCCGGCGGCTCCTCGTCGTCTTGGGTGTGTAAGAGTTCGCCATCTTGATCGACTAGTTGGGCGGCCTCGCCATGTGCCTTGGCCTCTTCGGTCTCGTCCAAATCCTCAATTGTAACTCACTGCTCCTTAGCAAGTTCTTTAGCCTGTTCTGCGGCTAGTTTCTTATCTTCCTTCTCTTTCTTCTTTTCGGCCGCGGTTTTCTTTGGCTTGGTAGTTTTTGAGTTAGAACCGTTTGCCATTTTGAAAATCAAGTGTTCGTGTCGACACGATCGAGAAGAATGACCAGCGGTCAAGGTTGGGTGTAAGTAGGTGAAGGTGGTAACAGGTGGCGCCTCCGTCCAATGACCCGCCATTGTGCCAATGGCAGTCACCAATGGTCGCCCGAGGACTGCCACGGCCCATTAACGCAGGGTGTAGCCTACATCAGCTGGTGTTCAGAAGTAAATCCGCCCAGAATATATTTTTTCCTGTGATAAATTAGTTGCTTGTGAGAAATAGTTAACCTTGCGAATTGTTGAATGACAGCATTGATATGTGCCCTCCATCCGGCCACCATACCACCGCTACTATTACCGTAGGAAGCCGGAGACTCGGCCGTTGTTTGCTGCTCAGAAAAAAGGGTTGTCAAGTGTTTTGCCGGGCCATGTCTGCCGCCGATCTTATGCAAGACGGCGCAGACAATTAGATTATATATTTTGGTACCTTTTTTAATGTGATAATCCTTGCTTCTTTACGTTTGTTTTTGACGCCATTGACGAGATTGAAGCTGTGACCTCCTGATCACGTGACAGCCTGCAAGCATCGTCATTGGCTGAGAGGCTGTGCGTGCGGCCTTGACCTTGCTCAGTCAGTAGGGACCACATGATCAGTGTGGCAATTCTACCCTTCCAAGTTGTACAGTATTAGCACTGATGTTGATAGAGAGTGACAATAGCGGGGTTTTACAGGGAAGAAAGTGCAAAAAAGACAGATCCCCTAGGTGAGTGCGACTATGTGGCGTAAAACCCGATTTATCGGGCAACGTTCGAAACGTTCAAGCAGAAGCTACGCTTTGTAAACAAAGGCGGATGGATGCCAACCGTCGAGAAGATATAGGCCCTATTATCTAAAATTTCAGATTGAGCTAGCTCTACGTCAAATTTACGTCCGGAGACCTATTCTCTCATTAAGCTGTATTTTTAGCTATTATGACAAAAACAATCTTACACAATGTATATATACTAATTGTTTGACCTTTGGGACTGAATTTATCAATAACGTGTTACTGTTATGTACAGGAATTTGAAGTCTAATCGGTCGAGAGAAAACAGGTGCCGGTAGTCGATGAAAAGAGATCTATGGATATTACACCGCCAGAAAGGATTTTGGCGGGTCTCCGAAATATAAATTAATATGGACTTTATGAAACCCAGCAGCAAAAACAACCCTCCAAAACCCTCCAAAACCCTCAAATTACTTTAGAGGTAGGAGAACAACAAAACAAAAAGTAGAAAATCTTAGCATTCAGAACAATTTCATTTATGTCGGCAACATAATTTCCATGGCGGCAACATATATTCCAGCCTAGTGGAAGAGTGGCCCAGCAACACATTTTAAGGCAGATACAACAGTTCCCAGAAAATGCGGCAACACATGGTATCCTCCTCCACTTGCATTTTCGTTGCCGATATGTAATGACCAGTGTTTTGTTGGCAACAAAAATTTTGTCGCAGCAGTTTTTCCCCTAGAGGAGTTCCCCTATAGACCAATGTTAACTGAGACACAGCTTTTAAAAATTAAAACTAATACTTAAAAGACACCGCCAGCTTTTTAGCTGCATCCTCCGCTTAATCAAGCAAACGTTATTTTTCTCATTTTTTTCTTTCCTTCATGCGAGTACAGGATAATGGAAGTTTCAAATAAAGAAATTGCGAAAAACTGGTATTTCATTGAATTCCTTGATTTTCTGCTTCGTGGCTTTTTCTCGAATATTTTTATGATTTCTTTTGTGGTGATCTTCAGTGGCCACTTGGTGTAGATAGGATCAATAGGTTTTCCAATGTTTAAGAAGATGAAAGAGAGCCAGGTCACCAAAATGAATAATTTGGGAGATAATGAAAGTTTTCGCAAAAAAAAACCAGATCCAAATCCGTTAATATTCTTTCTTGGTGACCTTTGAATGGGTCGGGAATGAATAGACTACAAAATAGAAATTTGTTTTGATAGAAATTTATGTTTATGTAGAATAGCGCCTTTAACGGAATATATAATATATTATGTTGCAGTTAATCTTCAAAAACATTGTAAATTACAGGGGAAAATGGAACCATAACTCAGTCTGGATGAACTGCCGTAGACAGAAGGCAAACGCCATTTTCCATTGTACTATGTATGATTAATGACTTGAAAATGAATGTACTTATATTATATATATACTACATGCAATTTGAACTTGAAACAATAGTTTATTTATTATGCCCCCGACCCCACACGACCCGACCACACATAGATTGTGCCTTTTCACACAAATATCTTTCATGCGCTTTTCAAGGCATATTTCTAAGAGATTTCTAAGAGATTTCATCCCTCAAAATCAAATTACCTCATGTCGGATGAATCCAAACTTGTAAACTTGTATATGTTTGGTCGAATAATTGCAGACATACTTTAGTTTGTCTGTTTGACCTCTGTATGTATCTTCTCCGTGTTTTATGCATTTACAGAACCTTTCAAATGTCGAACGTTCTTCATGATATACCTGACCCCGGGTCTATCAATAACCCCGGGTCTATCAGGAAGAAGTGTCTATCATAGATCTGGGGTTGGTGATGTCAGAAATATCTTATTCCGTTTACTTTCAATAGTTATAGTGAGTACCAGATCTATGTTGGGGCTTCCAGATGTCAGGAATACATCGTTTTCAGGCATTGATCGTTTTACTGTTACTCATTATCTAATTTCGATTTGAGTAGTTTAAAACAATACCCCATTCATTGTCTAGATATTCTCTTTATTCTTTTTAATCGCTAAACGGGTATCTTGTTTTGAGATTTGTATCAATATTTATCATTAGTTTTGCATGACAGGAAATTAAATTGAAGGTTCTTGAAGCTCTATGGCTCTTATAAATCCGGAATGGATCACGCTCCGGAAAAGAATGGAGCACATGGCCTGTCCAGACCATATGCTTACTGTGGCTAATGTGCGGGTTGACATGCATAGTTATGGCCATCCGTAATATACATGTAGAGGGATTTTTGCCCCGCATGTTCTCGGAATCTCTGATGTTACCAACCGTTTCTCTGCTCAGTACAATTCCGTGAACCTTATAGAGGCATACTTATAATAAATAGTAAATGGAACTTGGTACTAGTAATTGAATATTGTATTGGACGAGATTACTAGCACCTCGTTTCATTCTCTCTCTATATATATATATTATATATATATATATATTGATTATTATAAAGAAGTTATGTAGCTGTGCACAACCTATCAAAACTCTCCTCTGACAAGTTCTATTTGTTATTATATGATACCTGAGAATGCACTGCAGAAGGAAACTGCAACGGTCACAGAGAGGAAACACGTCAAACGTCTGTTCTTCTCAACCTGGTCTACCCATCGGCGTTACAACTGTCACAACTCAATTTCCCCTTCCATTCAATGTTACCGCTGGACTTTCGAATTACGAGGTCCCATCCCACATAGTTGGATCCATGTATCCGTTGCCTATACTCTAATACAAGAAGTTTGTACCTGCATTCTTCATGCGATTCCATGAAGAGTTCAGCCAATGTGTCTCCCGGAACGCTTTGATGGACTATCTTTAGCATTTGTGCAGGGTGCTGCAGCAATATTGAGATATAATCCGGCAAATATGAAATTCAAACTAACTCACTATACCTTAACAATGAATAGCATTCCTCCAAGGAATTTCAGAGGAAACTAACATCATCCCTGGATTACAGATGGAAGAGAAATATATCGATCGTTCAAACCTCTCGACAATTGAAGATGGATTTTGTGTGTTCCCTGTCTATTGTATTTAAAATATTTTTATTTGGCACAAAACATTATGTAAAGAATACACTATATCTCATTCATTGCTAACTACTATAACTCAATTATATTATATAGAAAAAATGGAAAATCCATAAATTGTTCATTTTAGTTAATATACAATGATATTAAGAGCAATACAGATTTTTAAAACCATCGCCGACGCATCTTTCATATCATGACAGTACGGTAGGCTTTTATCTTTAGATCCATTTTTCAAATAATCCAAGAAGTAAGTATACAGACAAGCAAGCAGATCCAAGTCACAACAATTCAAACCTGAATCAATCAATTAATGAGTCAATTCTTGTTCGTCAACAGACCATACCTCCTGAGATCGATGAAACGTCTAATTACATAACGTTTTTATAGCTAAAGAGAATGCAGTTTTATCCACTACCTGACGGATAATTAAGGGTAACAAATTCCACAAGCTTCTAATTCTGGCAATAGTGCTTCTTCTTATGCTTTCTTTTCTCCACTGGTGTACTAGAGACGTGCAGGATCGCGCATGCCATATCCATGCTGGCGCAGGTCCTGCACGTTCCGTTCCGACCAGAAGAGGTTCATAAAGATATCCATTCCTCCGTAAGATTCGTTGTTTAGTTATCGAAGTTCTAAATACACAAGTGCACACGTCTATGGGACTAATGCATAGTATTAAAAATTCAAATATCAATTTCATTATAATATAAGTATGTAAGTTGTAGTTACAATGGATAGGGTGCTATTGAGCCCTTGGAAATTCGTTGGAAGGGTGTGGGAAAATAGGGTTGTCTGCTTCTGTTATAGCAGTTCTTCCAGCAACCCCCAAGAACATTAATCAGAAAATAAGTCATTATACAATTTTAAAAGTTATATACAAATAATGGTTGCATCAATAATTGAAGTTGAGCTAGGGTATAGATAATAGTCTAGCTTGCTTTAATTCTAGAATTCTTCATTCAAACAGATTGAAGCTTCGTTATAACCTCTAAGTTATAATCTTGGACGGTTACAAATTTACATGTATACTTACAGAAGAATTTACGCTGCAATCATGTAGTACATGGGAAGCTACAAATAAGATCCATTCTGAAAGCTGACCCAGTGAACTTAACCCCTATAGATAGATCTTGTTTCTAGATCCACTCCGTTTTTAGAATTGCACTAAAGATCTCCTGTTTCTGTGCTGACTGTATCCTCCTGAGATCGAGGTAATCAGGTTCTTCGGCTATCAATCAGTTCCGAGACTACCCTCGTGTGAGAGAAGGAGAGGGAAATAAGCCCTAAACAGATGACAAAACGCAAGATTGGTGAGCTAAATGAGTATCAAGTGATGGATAGGTTGCTAGGCTGCCCATCGTTAATGCATGATTAATATAGCATCTTTGCCTGTTTTTCTGTTCCCCTGCGAAAACCGTTTGGGGGTTCACTCCCGACCTTCTAAGCCACAAATCACTTTGGTTAAATCTATGTAATATATTACCAGCCTCCTGGGTAATGAGTACACAGTTAATTACCTTCATTTATATGTAATATTAAAACAATGCGATCCCCCCCTCAATGCAATGTTTTCTTTTGCTCTTAAACTTACAGATATTCATAATTATCTTTAAGTGTACAAATTTATATCTGGGACAGTTTCAAAAGGAGCAAAGTAATTTCCTGATTTCATTTGAGTGGATTATTCGTCCCCTTAGAAACCCATTCCCCGTTGCCGAGTCATCGGATTCTCCGCATTTACAGTTAGATCTACAATACAAATGCAGTATAATCCTACACTTGGTTGCTTGGTTGCATGGCTGGACAGAATTTATTGGTATAATGTTACATCGCCTTCGGGGCGAATCCTGAACTGAAGTAAAGGTTTTTTATTCGTTTTCCATCACTTCTGTCATATCAACTTCACCTATGGGATACATACATTTAGGAATTTGCATCTTTTTATGTAGATCTATGAATTGGTACACTGATTTTAGTAACACTCTTAACTCTGTGATCATATTTTACAACATTTCATGTAAACATATATTATTATACGAGCATTCTACCAATTGGTCGTCATTTGACCATCCAGGACTGAAAATTCTTAATTTTTTTTAATTGCTTCTATGAATTTATTTTTTTTCGTACGTAAACTAGACATATTACTGCTAATATAGACGAAATTTGGAAAGTTAATAATGAATATTGTAGTCAGGGCAGCCTGGCAGAGACTGTGACTGGAACTCGACTGATAGGTGCACAGGAGAATGGTACATATTTCTACATAAATGAGGATTTAAATTAGAAATAAATTAAAACAAATATGCACATAATGTTTAGAATTATTGTGTACGTTATAGGTCTCGACATAAGGATCATAACCCTTTTTAGTTTGTAAAAATATTCCAACTAGAAGAAAAGTTACAGCCAAATAACGATTCCGTAATGGTAATGGTAATGGCAGCGGCAAGGGTCACAGGGCATTGACTGTAGTTCTACCCATATACACTTACACTCCAGTATATTTAGAATATTATATACAAAAATATATAATATTCATCCCCCCCCCCCCCCCACAAAAAATCTCCTTTTAAGTTGACTTGAATACTTGTATTGGTTGTTTATGAAGGTAAATATGAATTCTGTTTTAAGTATTTAGAGTCAAAATTTTTAGGGAAAAGGTTCCTTTATGTCCCAACAACACATGCCAGTGTTAATTGTCAGTGTCACTGTCAGTGTCAGCGTCACGTGTGGAATACACACGTGACGCTGACACATTTCCCACCCTACTTTCCCATTAAGGAGAACCTGGGTGGATTTGTGTTTTTTTTAATGAAGTATGTATGACATCTCATCTATATGTATATTATTAATTATAAAATCCTAATATTTTTAAAATGTGGTAGATTAAAAATACTCACGTGACGCTGACATAAGAACTGCCCAACTATTACCTTTGTTTCCATTATTCCAAATTATGAACAGAAATCCGGACTGATTTAGTTTTAATATGTCAAGTCCATGTAGAACTAACCAAATAAGTATATATTATTCACCCCAGGTTATTAATTTTTTTCCAGTCATGGATTTTATCTTCCACACGTGACGCTGACATTTAGGCTTCCCAACATATTTTTTGATTCTTACTATGTCAAAGATCCATAGTAAACGAATAAAAAACAAATAATGGAATAGTCAGGGTCAAGGCTCAATGGTAAAATAAGTTTAAACTATGTTCGAATATATATTTTGATTTATTTCCAACATTTTAATAGGTCTCTCTTTATTTTTCTTCATTTTTAAGGCCCTAAAATCCAGTTTTGGGACTCCCATGCCGAAATTCCTGGGAAAAAATATGTAAATAAGGGGTATTTTTTATGTATTTAGGGCTGGCAGACACAATGAAACTATTGAAAAATGTCTCCTATCAATTTTTCCCATTCAAATAAGCAAAACACGATTTTAGGGTCAAATGACGACCAAATGGTGGATTTGCCCATACTTCGTTTGAACATTATCTTATGTTTTAATACTTTTTTATTTGGGAACGTAATGGTTGAAAATGTCGAATAATTATTCAGTCCAGAATGTTAAGTCCACTGGGTACCATGGTTTGAAGTCTGGCTATCCATCTTTTCTCATCTAAATTCCTTCTTAGTCTTGCTGTTGCGGATTCTGCATCCGCTTTTATTAAAGATAGGATCGAGATTGAGATGTTTTGCCATTTTTCTTTGACTTCTGGGTGGGAAACATTTAGGTGCCGAGCCAAAGTGTTAAATTATATTTAACCAACGCGACCAAACTAGCGCCTGATGAGACCTCCTAAGGTCGAAACCACATCAAACACCAACCTGGTGATCAAAGAATAATTATAATTGAACAATAATTATTTATTTCATCAGATTATGACAGTACTACATCAGTTAGTTACAAACAGAGGTCCTATCGACCTCGATAATCCTCATCCAGTGTTGTTGACAACCATGATGAGGTCATAATTAGGTGTTACCATACTCACTAAGCAACAATAACGTTGCCTAGGTGAGTTACGGTAGTACGTTCGTTCACGAGGCTCCAGCCTCAGTTGTGGTAGCGCTTCTCGGGCAACAACACGTTCCCCATTTTTAGTGCACAACACACACAGCCTGAGCGACCGGCCTACCTTACTGGTCTACCAAGTTTCTCAATAGAAACATTCGCCATGTCTGATCACGATAATGAGTATGCTGACTATCGGGATGCCTCTAACTCACCTCTTTACGAAGATTCTTCGGAGGTTGAGGAAGATGACGAAAGTCAAAATCCAGTCGGCCCGCTCACTCAGCTCACGCTCCTTGCGAGCAAAGCTACGTTGTCCGAGTCTGAAAAAGACTCTCAAAACCAAGGACAACAAATCGACAACACGGTGAGTTCCGAACCGATTGAAACTAACAATTTCACCTCTTGCACCGATCTAACTAACTCTGATCGCCCTAAAAACAAACAAATTTTACGTCCTCCTCGACTGGACGCTGAGATGGCCATCACTGCCGCACAAGCGCTTGCGCATGCGCAGCAACGGTCAATTCCGCTTCCTTGGAGCTCACGTAAACAAATCGCTCCAGAGCCTAAAAAACGTAAACAAGATGGTCAAACACCTAGTGTAGACACCCTAGTTACGGCTAATGTTGCTGTACAAACATCTGCTTCTTTAGATAAAGATTTAAACACAACTATGGCTATGGAAAGCGAGGAAATCCCTGACACGGTCTCCTTTCAAAACGGTCCCGAGCGAGCCGTCCTCCCCGACACGTCCTCCGCTAATCCTGCGGCTGGAACATCGGGGGAGGCAACGACCCGCTCAGAACCCATGATCACCTATTCTCTCCCTGATTATAGAGAACAATTTGACAAAAACACTCAAGAAATTCTTAAAAACCTTTGTCATTTTTCCTCCACACAGGAGGAAGACACGGCACGAGCTAGCACTAGCACTGCTACTCCACTGCAACAGCGCCAGCCCAGGCAAGGCAGACGCAATAACCCCAATGGATCCAGGGCAGCACCAAATAACCGTGGTGGCATCAGACGAGATCAGTCTAGACAAGATCTTCCTCCACAAAATAGTGATCAAGAAGAAGATCCAGAAACTGACCCTGAAAACACATTTACTGAGATCCTCCCAGTCGCCAAAGACCAATGGCGCCTTTACCGTAATGCCAGACAACGGTATCTCACGCTCAATATCAAGGCATCTCACTACGATGCCCTGGCCTTGAAGCAGAGGTTCCCGAAGTGGACTGTTGGTGCCTGCCCTCCAGCAGGTATGATCCTGTGCAAGGATGCAGCGACCACCTTCGTGATCCTCAGAAAGGAATTCGGTACGAGAGTTCTCAATTTGACCGCAGGATCCATGCGATCCCAGGCCATAGCACATAAGAACAAGGCGACAGCTAATCTGACCGCCCTAACCGAATTGTACCGCACTCAAACAGAGTACAGCCTTGAGGACGCCCTACAGTCTGTGAAAGTTGTCACAACTAGAGAGGCGGCCAAAACCAATGCAGCCCTTAACAAAGAGAGCGACGCTCTCAAGAAGGAAGGCGATTTCCACATGTGGTCCGGAATAGATCGCGCCTTCAGACCTGCAGAACACCAAAAACCTCCCAAACCCAAACCCAAACCCAAGGGTAAGGGCAAGGGTAAAGGTCCAGGTAACCAAGCACCTAGGGGTCAACCACAAACCCAAGGTGCGAGGGGATCGGGGTTTGGGAAACCCAACAACAACAACAATCCCCTCAAGAGGAAAACTCCACCTCAGCAACAACAGCAGGGTGCTCAGAGACAGAAAGTTCGGAAACAGAACACTCAGAGAAACCCTGCCCCCCAAGCACCCAATACGGACACAGGGCCAAGACAAGACAAGCGCCAACTTGCTGTCAAAATGACCAATGCTCTCAGCACTTTCTTCGACATGATGCTGCAAGACTAAATAAGAACTGTCGCCACTTTTCTTATGATCCCTCTGAGGATCCAATAAAACAAGAACAATCACTTTTTGATTTCATTGTGAATTTCAATTGCATGAACCTTTCCTGTTTACCATGCCAGAGTAATTTCTGTTCGATTGTACTCCTTGATGCTGAAAGTTGGACTTCAATAAAAGAAGTTTTCTCTCTTTACGTTGATTTTGAGTCCAATAAAACAAATTCAAATGCAAATGATGATGATATCCCAAACCATCCGGGGGTCATTAACCTATCTAGCAAAATACTAAATGCAGGTGAATTAAACCTCCTATCAAAGGGTTTAAATTTTGTACCTACTCCCAAAACACCTGATCGTGGGGAACTTTTGGAAAATTTAGAGAAATTCACCATCTCTGTCAAACGCTCGATTTACATAACTAATCACCAAGAGCAATTCCGACCTAAAACACACAACCCCAACCAACCTTTTGAACATAGAAAATTCAAAACCCCATCTAGGTGGAACCCACCCAGTACAGGGTGGGTTGAATTCATGTTCCTTAAAAATGAAGCGTTCCTTCAATCTTGCGAATTGATGGGTCCTAGAACCCACAATACAGACAAGGCCGAAAGAGAATCTATCGCCTCCCTAAAAAGAGACGACAGCATTGTCATCAAATCGGCTGACAAAGGTTCTGCAGTGGTGATAATGGATAGAGAAATGTATATAGAGGAGGGTGTCCGCCAACTCTCAGATACTAACTTCTATCTAGAATCACCTACCTGCTTAACCAATAAACACAATTCGATTGTGCGCGATGCCATTTTAGAAATGGTCACAAAAGGTGAAATCAGTGAAAAGACTGGGGACTATCTAGTACACGATAACCCTAGAACTCCTCATTTCTATATGTTACCTAAAATACATAAAAACAAGTTCCCCCCTCCGGGGAGACCGATCATTTCAGGGAACGAAAGCCCCACTGAAAGAATTTCCTCTTTTGTAGACTTTTTCCTAAACCCCCTCGTACCACAACTGGGGAGTTACCTAAAAGACACTACACATTTCCTAACTGTAATTAGGGAACTGAACGGGACCGACCTACCCGACGACATCCTACTGGTAACCATGGATGTCACCAGTCTATACACTAACATCCCACAACTGGGGGGATGTATGGCAGTAGGACAAACTCTATCGACCCATCGACCGCTCGATAGCCGCCCCACCAATTTATCACTGGTGAAACTCCTGAAGATAGTCTTAACATCAAACAATTTCCAATTTGATGGGAAACACTATCTGCAGATAGGTGGGACAGCCATGGGAACCAGAGTGGCTCCCTCGCTAGCAAACATATACATGGGCCGGTTCGAAGACAACCATGTATATAACCATCCCCTTCAGCCGTTACTGTGGAAACGGTATATAGATGACATTATAATGGTCTGGCAACATGGGAGAGAAGAACTTGACAGGTTCATCGCTCACTTAAATGCTGCCACACCCAATCTCAAATTCACATCTGAGATCTCCAGGGAATCAATAGATTTCCTGGACACAACACTGTACAGGAATGGCAACAAGCTATAAACCACCCTGTACAGTAAACCCACTGATAGCCACAACTATCTTTTATTCGAGTCCTGTCATCCGACGCACTGCATGAAGGGTATGCCATACTCTCAGTTCCTGCGTGTGAAACGGATATGTTCCAATCAGGAAGAATTCAGAAAACACTCACTCACACTGGCAGCGCATTTCAAACGCCGCCATTACCCTCGAACAATAGTAGAGGAGGCCTGGAACAAAGCAGACTCACTCGACAGGGAGTCCCTTTTCATACCTAGACTCAGGAACCAGCCCATAGAAGGAGCAGAACGCAATAAAACGTTCTACCTAATCAATACCTTCAACCCTAACAACCCCAAGATCCGCGAGGAAGTCCGGAAAAACTGGACCCTCGTAGAGAAGACAAAAACTTCTCGATTCCTGAAAGACTCTAAAATCATTTTTGGTTTTAGGAAAAACAAGAATCTTAACGATCACCTGGTCAGGGCATCGACTGTCCCAAAACAAGCACCTGGTCGTACCATTGCATCGCACAAATGCAAGCGACCAAACTCGTGCCGTTATTGCCCCTTGATCAACACAAGCGGGGAGATCTGGTCAAAGAACCTACAGCGAAACATAACTTGTCACAAGTATGTCAACTGTCAGAGTAATAATTTGATCTACCTAATAACCTGCAAAAGCTGCCAGACGCAATATGTTGGACAAACAATGAACTCCATCATATCACGCTTCGGCAACCATTTCTTTGACATCGGTAAAAACAATGACACTACGGTGGCTCGGCACCTAAATGTTTCCCACCCAGAAGTCAAAGAAAAATGGCAAAACATCTCAATCTCGATCCTATCTTTAATAAAAGCGGATGCAGAATCCGCAACAGCAAGACTAAGAAGGAATTTAGATGAGAAAAGATGGATAGCCAGACTTCAAACCATGGTACCCAGTGGACTTAACATTCTGGACTGAATAATTATTCGACATTTTCAACCATTACGTTCCCAAATAAAGTCTATACAGAAAATGCCCCTTCACGGCTACGGCTGGATCTACTTCCAGCCTGGACCACGGTCCTACCACAGATTCTACCTACCTTCATTGTTAACTTATTGCTCTTCCAAGAGCAACAGGCAAACATAGGTGACACTCAGTCACCGGAAGGACTGTTCCCCTTAAAGTTACAGTAACTCACACCACCCTGCACTTGAATCCAATGATTCGATAAACAGGAACCAGCACACAGTTACAGTGTCAGTAATTGTTATAACAATGTACTACTGGTAGTACAAACTTAAACTTGGGCCCAGTGTTAAATTATATTTAACCAACGCGACCAAACTAGCGCCTGATGAGACCTCCTAAGGTCGAAACCACATCAAACACCAACCTGGTGATCAAAGAATAATTATAATTGAACAATAATTATTTATTTCATCAGATTATGACAGTACTACATCAGTTAGTTACAAACAGAGGTCCTATCGACCTCGATAATCCTCATCCAGTGTTGTTGACAACCATGATGAGGTCATAATTAGGTGTTACCATACTCACTAAGCAACAATAACGTTGCCTAGGTGAGTTACGGTAGTACGTTCGTTCACGAGGCTCCAGCCTCAGTTGTGGTAGCGCTTCTTGGGCAACAACACGTTCCCCAATACTTTTTTATTTGATGAGGATAGTTTAGGGGACGGAGGTGGTGATCAAGATATTATGATGGGAATCTGATGATGATTTGGGTGTAGCCAGTTCCCATATTTTGTTGACAACATCCCATTGGAGAATATTGGCAAAATTAAGGTGTTTGCAATCTATAAATTATCATCTATTACACTTTTCACTTTAACAAAACAATTACATGTTGGTTGTATGACTGCGAAAGAATAAGCCTTCCGCCTGCTAACTTTTCTATTTCTATATCTAAACAAGAAAATGTTGGTTTTGACCAAGGAAAAAACTATTTCCCCCAAACTATGCTTTATACCTATTATTATTATGCTATAGAGTATAAGGTTTCCCAGCGACTATAACGTTTACAAGCGACTTCGGCGCTTGTACTGCATTCGGCGGGGAAACCTTAAAAAGAAAAGTTAATTACTGCTTTATCATTCCTTGCAATTCTATAGGCACATGGGGTAAAAGACCCTTTGCCCCTAGTGTTTAGAAATGCACCTAAATCAGCTCTAGTTTGCCATTAAATAGTCCTGTAACCTAGGGGGACCCTTTTGACCACTGATACGTCCTTGCAGACAACCTATGTGTAAGTAGACTAACGTTTTTATAATGTTACTAGCAAAGTACCCGTCCCCTGGACGGTCCCCCTCTCTCCCCACACTTCTCCCTCTCCCTCTTGTCTCTTCACACTTCTCCCTCTCCCTCCCCGCTCCTATTCCTCCACCCTCTTCTTCACTCTCCCCCTCTCCCTCCACTTCTGTCATACTCTCCCTACCTTCCCCTCCCCTTTTCCTCTCCCCCACCCTCTCCCTCTTATCTTTTCCCTCTCCCTATCTGATCTCTCTAACCCTCTCCCGAGCTGCTTCTTTGCTCTCCCCTCCCCCTCTGATCTCTCTCCACTCACCTCCATCAATCCATACTCCTCTTCTCTCTCCCCCTCCCCACCTCTCTCCCATTCTTCACTCCCACGCCACCCCCACCCCCACCAAAACACACTCTTCTTGCATTGCTAGGGACTCTTGCAGGACTCGTTGCTAGGGAATCCCATGTTGCCCCAATGGTGAGGCATGACATCAATCTCTTCTAGTTCCCAACAGGGGCTTTCCCAGGCTATAAATAGAGTGTGGAGATCCATGATTAAAAAGGGCTTCAAAATCACATTTCCAACCAAGATACCTTCACAAATCACATATATAATGTCCTTCGGAAAGGATTAACGGATCTGTACAGAGCAGAAAGAATGCTGGTAAAATCAGATTCCAAGAACATGATCCACAAAAAAATCCCCATTTCACATGTGTTATATCGATGTCAATTCTTACAAGAAAGGATATAGATAAATGCATCTGGAATTTACTTGACATCGAAATTATATTGAGGGATCTCTCTATTCTGTGTACAGATCTATAACTTTTGCATGAGTGATAATAAAGGTTGTGCTAGAATATGGTGACAAGAACAAATAATAGTCTCTGGGGTAAGAGGCCTTTGTTGGGTGGGGGCAAGAGGCCCATCTGGGGGCGTCTTTTAGTATATGAATACAAATCATATGATACTCCCTTACACTTCCTGGAGGATATGGAAAGGACATTGGAACCTACCACAGAGGATGCACACTTCATATGCCAGAACTGTGACTCTAAATCTAATATTGATGAGTAATGTTTTAATACATGTATTAGACACAATATAGGGATTTGGGGGTCAACCGTTCTACGTTATACCCCTTTGCATGTAAAACTTGGTAAATCCGTCATCAATCTTAAAATATAAGACAAAAGAATTTATGTTTCTTCAAAAATAGGCCCTAATACAATTTGCCATTTTCTATTGCGAGTGACCTGTATGGGTCAATGGGGTAAGGAGTCCAATCCATGGGGTAAAAGGCCCCAAAATATAAGATAAAAGACTCTGAGGGCTTCTAAACCCATTAGAAGTGTAAGCAGCCTACATCATGACAATATTTCCCCCTTCTCTCTTAGAAAATTGAGCAGGTAGAAGTTTCTTTTTTAGGCAGAGAGTGGCAGAGCTTGGGTTTAGTATATTGCGATATGGTCTAATAAAAACAATCAATCTCAGATGGAGACATACGAAACATCACTCAAAGAGGGCCGCTTACCCCACCCTACTCTCTCTCTCTCCATATTTCTATTCCTCTTCTCCACGTTAAAAAGTAATTTTAGCCATGCTGTGGTCCCTTTGATATTATAGGCGGTGTGCCCTATCCCTAGGGATGGTACTAACCAATGATCAGTGACACGCAGGTGTCCGGTTCCTAATCCCTCCCTCTGTTTGAACAGGAGATCGGCTTTCTATTAGCCTTCGGCCTTGTCTGTCAACTACAACCCTAAGAGTTTTGTAGTGATTTATAGTAAATTTAGATTCATTTTCTGGGGCGGACTCAATGTCCAAGAGTTCAAGAATAATCTACTCGATCGCTTCAGGTTTGACAGTCCGTTCAAGATAATGGAAACATCGTTTTACCATTCATTGCTGCTCTCATAATAATGTGTATGGATAGTTCACGGTCTCACACTGAATGGGAAAGCCTATTGCCAAGAAGAATGACGGCGGAGCTGAGTCTTTTAAATGAAGACAAAGGACGGAAATTGAGTGGTTGCGCAGGGTGATTGAATAATAGTCGGGTGGGATGAATATTGCTCTTTTGAACTTCCTAAAAGGAAAACAATGTCAGTTCCTATATCTGAAAGATTTATCGTTTCTTCTCCCAGTCTGATTCATGGGTGGTTTTCAGTGGCCAAGTTCCATTTCGTTTTGCATTCGATCAAAGGGAATTCCGAATGATAGATCGAGGTCTGATTATAGAAGGCCTACCACTATCGTTTCCGCTTCTCAGGATCGATGGCGAAGACATTCCAGGCTCGAATTGCTCAATAGGCGGGTATGGTTTCATGTTGCTTTTCTTGTAAAACTTGTCTTTTTGAGTCGTCCATTTCCATTCACATTTCGAATGGATCGACGTCTTGCCTTCCCAATAAACAGTCAACAGCTAGTTCAAACGTCGGCAGAAGAGGTAAACAGGTCCTTATAATGCCTTTTTCTATACAGGCATGTCATCATAGTGGGACGTCATGCATATATAATCCATATACCTATATCGGGCCATAGACCTTTGACATAGAGCACCAATGATTTAATTTGTAATAGTTTCGAAGATATACTTGGTAAAGTGATTATTGAAGGGATCCTTATAATAACTACCTGAATACATTTAGTATTCATTTATAATATCTCGTATTAATCACCTTGATTATTGTATCATTGCATGTGTTGTTAAGACCTGAAAAAGGTTATGTTATTGCTTTGGCTTTAGTATAAGGTTTGAAATGTGCATGTTAAGTATATGCGCATGTGTGATAAAAACACAAACCCCATATTTGATTTATTGAGATGTTAGCTCGAGAGGAAAATATCTTTATAAATATGTATGCATCGAATCCCTGCCAAAGCCCTTACACCTGGGTGCTAGTACTTAAGGCCGAGCCACCGTCACATAAATCGTCACGCAGCTGCGATTCTTGCACAATATCATAGCAACTGGTGCAATTTCGTGCAGTGGAGTTGCTGAAATATCCCCACAAACTGCCATTGTTATGTGTTATTGCTCTGCATGGTTGCGACGGCAAAATTCATTTCCTTAAGATCGAGCACCCATAAAGGAAGCTCTTAATACCCTCCTCTCCCTCTGAGATATTACCAAATTAAATCTCGCTGATCAAAATATAAGTGAAGGCCGGAGCGCACACGCGTATTGATCATTCGAACAGTTCGTTTCTGAGCGGAAATAGACCAAGTTCTGCTCCAGCAAGTGCAGGTTGAACGACCGTTGCGCCCACGCTGCACAACTCCGGACTCGGCGCTCCCTTTTCAGAGAGAGAAAACTTACTTCTTAGTCATATTTCACAGGAAAAAAGGAAGCACGACAAATTAATGGCTATCTGCCTCCGGGGAGATTGCTTCGAGCATGCCCTAATGGCACGTGAAGTCCCGGGTATTGATATGACCTTGTCACCTCTAGCGGGCAGTAAAGTTTGCAAAACGAATCCATAGAAGAGATATTTTTAGATTGCAAAGCAGTCATACTCTTTCTCCAAGAGAGGATAGAAGAGGACAGCGAAGAAACCACTATCTCTTACCGCGACTTACAGAGTTGGCTACAATCCGGGAGAGATCATTTCGATTAAAAATGAAATATTGTTAAGCTTGGATTGTATACTCTAGACAGTCAGTTAGAAGAGTAGTGATGAATGAGACTGCATACTAAATAAATTGCTTTTGACCAATATTGTGATCGATCAACTAGAACTACCCTATCGGTTCCAAGCAGAGTATTCGTTTTTATATCATTGTTGATGTATATTTAACTGGAAGCAAATAGATTACAACGGTTAAATGGTTTGGGTGAAAACTATTCCAATCAATTGTTTACACAGATAACTGGTTATGACATTAATCGATGCGATCAGAGCCAACTTCATCCTGAATATTGAAAACCAATTTGTAAATGATATGAGGCAAAAGTTTATTAGACAAGATGAGAAATCTGTTATGATCGTTTCCAGTGGCGGAATGAGGTCTTGTTGTTCTTTTCTTGCTTCCTGCCCTTTTTATTTTCTCTTATATTCCCAAGATATCATCTGCCAGCGCACGAGAGAGAGGGGGGGAGAGGTCCAGAAGCTGGGTATCCCGGACATCCCGAGGTGATTGATTTCTGATGCCCACTGGCATGTAGCCGGGGATTGTCTCAGGCTGTACTTTGGCTTCAGGATGACTGATACAGCCCAACATGCAGTGATTATTGCCCGAGCCCTCTTAGCTGGAAAGAAGATGGATATCACCTACCTCCATAGGGACAAAGGCATACCCAGACATTGATCTTAGCATTGCTTGTTCCATCGTCACACGAGGGGAAAAATCATTAGAGAAACTTCCAAGCAAACAATCACGATCCCCTGAACTGTCTTTAATCGTGCCCCTAATTGGCTTTGACATCCATTATTATCAGGCTCGCCATGCTTGATGGGTTTATATCTTTTTCTGATTATGTTGACAATGCATGCAAACTGTTATAATGGAAATGTCTATTGTGCTTGACAAATGCTGCTTTGATTATCAAGTTGGACAAACAAATAATTCCAGAAAATAGGCGATTTATCCACCTCAACCCCTTGAGCCAGATTGAAGAGCTTCCAATTGACATTATCAAAGATTGGATAAAAGGAAGGAATATTGAGTTTGGATGTGTGGGGCAAAACTACACAGTACATCATACCTCAACGCAACTCTCCCAGGCCATATTCCATTTTGAATATATGCACACGATGTTGATACTTAAAACTACAGATGGTCCCCCTGGGGACGTCTAAATTCAGCGGCTATTGTTTTATGTACTCCGTGGGAGACATTATTTCCGGGGCTTAATTTCGCATATAGGGCTATAGTATGCGAGGGAGGGCATAGACTAAAGCCAATGTACTGTCAGTTATGCTATATCAAAATGGTGCATTGATAAAAAAGCCCTAACTAAACGTCTTCGGCTGGCTTTCTATCAAATGGAAAATCTAACCCCAGGTAAAGTATTTGTAACATAATGATTACCCTTCATTTAAGATCATTTCAAAATTATTTAAATGTAGGCACCAGATATATAGCTAATAATACTATATTATACATGCTTAAGCAATTCAACTTTATCTCATATCAAGTTCATAATATGCACTCCTACTGCAAGGACATACGGTCGACATTTGCCCATGATAACGTTTGTGCAATGTTGTATCATTGTATAAAACAAATGACGTGTAACTTAAATGTGTAAATATCATATAATTATGGGAACACATACCGAAGCTAAGTAGTTCAGAGGACAAATGGTTGGAATGTTCTCCCATATAAAAACTCTATATAGAATCATTCCTGACAAGAATGTATTCCTGAATAAGAACCCAGACAGTGAAGTTGGACTGATATAGACTCCTCTTTACACCTGTCTTGGCCTTTATTACTAGTTGCTGGAGACCAGTTGGGAAGCCTAGCTACCAGGAATGAAGTCTCTTATTGTCTTATTATCTATAGTGCTGCACCCTAAGTTAGGGACTTTTCTTTAATACACTTTTGTTTTATAAATCCTTGAAAATTAAGTGGTGGGAAATGAATGGAAGTGGTGAAGAAGCATGGATTGACCACGAGATATCTTCACAAGGGACAAGTGAAGTTATCTAAGTGGTTCATCCATGTGAACTGAGCCATGTACATTCATTTCTCACTATATCCCCACGCCCTTATCATAGTGGAACTCCACTATCGGTAAAAAACGGCGCCAACAGGCAAAATTCGTCGCCGACATTTCGGAAAATTCGGAAAATTCGACATGACTAAAAATTCTAGTGGATGAGGGGGTAAAATAGGTTGTTGGCAACACATTTATTTGTTGCCAACAATTGCAAAATATCTAACTTGATTAGATATTTCATCGCAAAAAATCCATCGCAGCCGTTTTTGCCTGTTGGCGCCGTTTTTTACCTATAGTGGAGTTCCGCTATCACAGCCTGTTATCTGTCAGGTCGGGTAATTGTATCTCCCTCATCATCATCATGGGCATCCACCTACTCAGTATTTCAAACATGCCCTTAACCATGTGCTTTACCGATATCATTAATCCCTTGAACTTTCAATTTAATATCGAACTCGAAATTTAACTCGAAAATGGATAATGTATGGCTGAGCGGTGGTCAATGCATGGGGAGAGGGACAGCGCATGCTTCCAGCACCCAACCATTGGATTGTCTAGAATAATGCATGCTATAATTTCACTTTAAAGCCTTAAAAGTGGGAGTTGTATCGCATTATCATGTATGTATAAATTGGATCTAACTTTACCCTAAAATATGTACTCCAGTTTACAGAAATGTGAAATAGTTTGCGATTCAGAAAATATAGTGTGTGACATAACCCAGCAAAGGCTTGTGGCCTTAAGTGCGCCAGTGAAAATTGTTGTTTGAGCGAACAATATGGGCCTCCATGTGATTCTAAAAAGTGTCATGTTAATTCAATTCCAGATTTTTCCTAAACAGCCATTTTTCAGCGAAAATTGTTCAATTTTGGCTTTCATTTCTTCACACTGCCATTTCCACCATTATGATAGTACAAAGTTGACATATATGCCAAAAATTGGCAAATCTAATTATGTATGTTCAACATGGCCCCCAAAGCTGCATAACTATTTACCTAAGAGAAATTGGCATGGAAACAGTTGAAAGTCAGGATTTTCATGACATTTCAGATGTGGTTACCATGGAAACAGCCATTAATATGAAAAGAATTCTTGTAATTGTGCATGTGACAGTTTTAAATACAGATAGCCCTGAATCTTTTCTTTTATTTGACATATCATATGTTATTATATCACGAAAACTCTTCAAGTTATCATGAATCATATAAAAATGAGTCAAGGCAACTTTAAGTTTTAGTCCCTAACTTGGTGCTCACCACTAGATTCTACAACATCTTGTACACGCTGCAAATGAGTGGATACATGCCATCGTATATTGTTGAATGGATCCACACGCGAAAATATGACCCTTTTTTAGCCTAAGTCTAAGAAGCATCCTTATTGGTTGACGTTATGCTCGTCATGATGTCATGCCCATTCATGACGTCATATGCCGTCTGTGCCATCGTTGATTAGCCAATATTAGTCTAGCGCTTTGGTATCAAAAACCAATATGGCAGGTCATTGGAGCGAAGTGAGGTAAGTAAATAGTTTGTTTATTCATTTAATCACCCAGGGCAATTTAGATGAATTCGTCTTCTTACATACTCAATGGATGATTTAACCTAAGGGGCCAACGTAATATGGTCAGTAGATTTATCAATGATATCATGATCATGATATCAAAATATCATGCTTTACTAAACTCACCCTAATGTCGTTATCACTTGTTAACTAATACCAATTATAACAGTGGTAGAGCCGCAGATTGTCCCATGTCTCTGATGGTCTGATATAAAGAAGCGCGTAATAGACCAAATTTAATAGACAAACAAGTTATAAGTTTATTAAGTTAATCAATCATTTAATGAACTATTTTTCTGTTTAACTTTATAATCAGTTTAAGTTAATGTATATATTGTGTGTTTCCAAAGGAAACAAATTCTACGGTCAACTATTTGTGCGCAATGGCTAGATTATGAATATCAGACGTACTGTAATCTGAAATGCCTCGAATGTCTGTATTAGAAGAACACAGGAGTGGAAGTAAAATTCAGTTTATTAACAACTAGGAAAGTTGCACGCTCCCTGTTTACAAAGGCAGTTGGATAAACATGAAAGTACAATGCAAGGGAATTAGACATAAGACATCAAACAACATATTCTAATCTAATAATACACAATTGTCTTTTAGTCTTTGCAATTCCGAGCTTGTCTGTCTCCAAGACTTGAAACCCAGAAATCCCAAAGGGTGTAGTAGGTGTAGATCACTCAGATTCAGACAGTCATGGGTGGTCCTCTCTAAATGGGTTCCTCTCAAAACCTATACAGTGGCCTTAAGTGGCAACTTGTCAATCAAACCAAGATAGCCAATAGAATACAACAAATGTCAACCAATAGGATGTCACACTGGCCTTCAGGGATTTACTGCAGAGATGGTAGAAGGTTGTCAATCAAGCAGTCCTTGCATAAGTGCAAAGTTAGTAGTGTTGGCGTGAATTACATCACACAGAGATGGGCATCCAGATATCCTCCCAGATAAGTGTCCACACTCCTCACACCAATCCTCAACCAACACCTCAAAATGTATCACATGAACTTGCTACTCAGGATGATTGACAGAATGGTACCCAATTCACTAACATTCACGAATTATTTTTTAAAAAAATACCGTAGAATGTAAAAAGGAAGAAGCTTGATGTAGTTTTACAGATAGATGGCAGACACTGGTTTGATCAATACGACATAATGCACTCTGAATCTCTCTTTCTATACACTACTACCACTATATAGCCCGTCACAAGATGCATCAAGGGTGCTTTGCTTTTTAAATGATTAATGACTGACATTGAGGGTCTGCTAGTGCACTATTTGGTGAATAATCCCGAAGCGAGCCAGTGGATTATGAAGAAATAGTGTACTAGAAGGCCCGAGGTTATAAATCCTTTTAGTCTCTACCCAAGATGGTTAAACGCCCGAGACCCTTCAAGGCAAAGACTAAAAGCTAGTTTGAAGGCTAGTAGTACTCGTAACTGACACAGGAGGTCATCCATGACCACCAGTAGGTATAGTAAGTGACCCGTACACTTGTAGTGGCAACAAGTAGGGTCTCCGTAATGACCAGTATATTATAATGCCAGCATTAGGGATATCATATTGTCTGTTTCGTCAGATTTTTAGCCTATGAATTTGTACCAGGCGCATCTGTATGATTATTTATTGCTATCTCAATATATCATGAAATTATTATATTATTATGTAACCTCAGTCCATTGATATATCGATATATCACCCGGGCAGGCACACTTGCAAAGCCAGTCTCCCAACCGTTGAACTGATTAATGTGCTTGCACAGCCATCAACAGAAAAAAGAAAATCCATATGGCTATTTATGAGGTTGACACAGGTTGAAAGGTTATGATCAAAGTACTTACGATTTTTATCAATATATTATATACATTTTTCGCTAGATATCAACAAATATTTCCTTACATTTCTTACTAAAAAAAACTCCCCCAATCTATACACACTGTTCTATACATACTTTCGGCCCTTTCTCGGCCCCATCGCCCCGTTGATCCTCCTCCTATCACTTCCTCTTCCACCATGTACCTCCTCTCAGGGAACCTTTCGCATTAAGTTACTTTGTATACCCAGGAGGTTTTATGTATAATGTATTCTCTCAAGGACGTTGCTTTTATACGCACCTTTGATCAAGAACGGCCCTTTTGTAACTGTAAATCCTCTTATGAAAAATCCTCTTATTCGTGTATAGTTTTTTCATAATAAGTAAAGCTTGGAAAAGTATGTATACATACTTTTCCAAGCTTTACATACATGATATATGATATATATAAATATCTAAAGCTGGTGACATTTAATTCAAACCTAATATCGATTTTCTATTTCAACCACAAGAAATCATTAAAGGCTTTGCCCTTGACAAATATAAATGTTGCATACAAATATTCAGGTAACAGCGAATTTTCTTTCTTTGTGGTTGTAATATAACCCGAGCGAGAGGGGCATATGTGTTGGGAGCCCAAGGAAACCAATCGAACTCTCCACAGATGAACTGACAAAACCGGCACCTCTTATCACCCTTCTTCTGACCCGCATCTCTCCACTAGAGATATTTATTGAGGTTTAATCCGGGGTCGGAGAAAGCTTACAGACGTAGGCTGCGTTGATAAACTAACAGGTCGCAGAAGGTTGGCCCTCCAAGGGAGCTACTCGATCCCAAATACAATTTGTCTTCTACACTGCACACTCCCATTTTCCTCCTGCTTGTGTGTCTAAACCTGAGTGGAAGGGTCTTCCCTGCTCCCTAGCTATGCATGCATGGGAGTTTTGAACTTGGTTCTTTCGATCTGCAGAGAGTTAAGTGAGAGCATGTCCTAGATTCAGATGTATGATGAAATCCATTTCCTTTTCGGGAGAACTGTTCATTTATACAAGGAGAAATGCCATCAAAGATAAAACTGTTTTCGGTTCAAGGGAACATTTATCTTATATATGGGGGCGGGGCTCCCGAAAATGTCCACTTTCAAAAAAATAAAGTCAAAATTTTAATCTATTTCAATTTATCTGAGCCTTCTCCTGGTCATAGCTAATGGTACAAACTTAAACATACTAAAATTATGAATTTTTCTGAGCTTTTTCTGATTTCCTACAATGTCTATCCAAAATATTTCCTAGGTAGAACCATTGTTGTAGATTTTATCATTTTATCACTAATCTTCATAAACTATTTAGAGAGATGTGAATGAAAAGACAGAAAATAATAAAATAAATAAAACAAAATCAAATTAAAAAATAAACTCAGAAGGAGGCTCTTACATATGCTTCATGAAGAAAAGACAAATAACAAATTAATAAGTTTTATAACTTTTCATTGAAACAAAAAAGAATTTATGCCAGGGACATACATTTGGAGACATTTTCTAACATAAAAATATGATTTTTTTGCATAAAAAGGAATTTTTATATATATTTCTCAATATGTCCTTATTATACGGTTCTAGGTGAATAGCCACCCGGTAAAAAGCCACCTGGCCAAATTTACCCATTTTTTTATGAATCCCTTTTTGCTCGCCATATCATTTTCTTAATACCATCTCTGTACCTTATGGAAGTTGTTTAATGAGCTCTGATTAGTCTCATCCTTCTTATATCCAGTATACAATATCTCATTAATGGTATATGTAGCAGTGTCGCCATTTAAAATGTCAACCTTTCTTATACTACTCACATACTTTGTATCCCTCCTATATACATTTCTGTCTTCATGAGACGGGATTATGCCTAATAATGTATTACTTTGCGCTAGGTTTATTTATGTCACTTCGGGTATCTGGTTTAGTTACTATTACAAAGCGACAGAGCTTCATATTACATATCTTCGTATTTCTGTATTTGCCATGTTACACTTGATATATGGACATATTTATCAAGTTTTCCAGTAATTTCAATTTCTTCATATATATATATATGTGTGTGTATTTAGCCTACTTATATATCGGTTATGTTTCAATTTAAACAAAAGATTATGTACTTGTAAGGGAATCATATAAATTCCGTTTTAACCGCGTAGAAGGAAGGTAGTGTAGTATAGTGTCGCCATTTAAAATGTCAACTTTTCTTATACTAGTCACAGATTTTGAATGGGTGGAGTATGTACAGCGTGCGCACGCTGCAGTTGCTATGCCTACACATTAATTTTTTTTTTTATTCATTTAGGGCAAAGAAAAATATCATTTGCATATTGTTTAAATCTATATTCATATCCACAAGGTGGAGCTGCTTTTTGCATGTAACCTTTTAAATATTACAATGCCACCTTTATGTTCTGTACGGTTTGGTTAATGTCCAGTGAAACTATGGTAGTTAATAAGTACAAATAATAACATTAGACGGTTGTCAACGTTATCTATTCTCCACCTCAAGGCGATTCACTGGGTCATCACATAGCTATTATTTTACTATTTAACCATTATAATATTCTATGAATATGAATATTGAATGTGTATATCATATATGTGTATACTAACACATGTTTGCAATGGATGTACCCATAATATGACGAGAGGCTGTACGTGAGTAGGACTAGTACCGCCGACTGGCAGGATTATTTAGAACAGTGCTTTGGGGTGACATAATCCTTCTTGTAACCAACTAAGACATTAATAATTTAAACAATATGCAAATGATATTTTTCTTTGCGGAATTTATATGATTCCCTTACAAGTACATAATCTTTTGTTTAAATTGAAACATAACCAATATATAAGTAGGCTAAATACACACACACATATATATATATATATATATATATATATATATATATATATATATATATATATATATATATATGAAGAAATTGAAATTACCGGAAAACTTGATAAATATGTCCATATATCAAGTGTAACATGGCAAATACAGAAATACGAAGATATGTAATATGAAGCTCTGTCGCTTTGTAATAGTAACTAAACGAGATACCCGAAGTGACATAAATAAACCTAGCGCAAAGTAATACATTATTAGGCATAATCCCGTCTCATGAAGACAGAAATGTATATATGTTCATATTACCGATAGGGAATGTGCCTATAATTGTCTGTATACGGTACCGCCACCTGGTGGATCAATATTAAAGTACCGGCACCGCCGTGCTGACCAGTCACTTGCTGTAGTGGACTTCACCGTACCAGTCGATTGAAAATTTAGGACGTTAGGAACTCGCAGTGGAAGCGTTTTATTCTCTTCTGCTCCGGAATTAACGCCACTCCAGTTCCCTGCACGACCAGAACTGTTATGAGGTTTCTAGTTCACTTGTCGGAAACCTGCGCCTACACTACTGTCAACAATTATCTGTCGGCCGTGACTGTTCTACAGAAGTTCTATGGATATGAGGCTGACTTTAGATCCCAGTTCTCCCTTAGGCTACTGATGTCTGGTATCAAGAATGTTATTGGTGCCCCTCCACTGCAGAAAATTGCTGTCACTCCAGTTCAGCTTAACCAAATGTTCTACTGTATGCCTGTCTCCGAACTGAATATGTCCTTATGGGGCCTAACCGTCTTGGCGTTTAGGTCGCTTTTGAGGAAATCAAACTTGGTACCTGACGGATGTGTTGATACTCATGTGTTGGACAGGTCATGTGTGGAGATATGCGACCAAGGCGTCATTCTCAATGTATCTTCCTCGAAGACCCTGAGGTCTACTGACAGTCCTGTTAAGATACCGATTTATTTCACCAAGAACAAGGTTCTATGTGCTGCTACTATGTTAATTGACCACATGGAAAACTTCCCTGCCCCTCCCTCGTCACCACTTTTCCTAAAGAGGAAGGGTTCCTCTCTTGTACCAATCACCTATAATGACTTTCTGGATTTCATCAAAGATCGGATGTCGTCAATAGGTATAGACCCTAAGTATGCCGGCACCCACTCTCTCAGACGCAGTGGCGCCGCTTACTTACACTCCTTGGGAGTCCCCTTACAAGATATCAAGTGTTGTGGCAATTGGCGAAGCTTGGCTGTATTGGTGTATCTCACTACTCCTTTTTCAAGGAAATGCGACTTAGAATTGTTAGTCGCGGACTCACTCTTATAATTTTGTTTTTTGTTTGGGTTTTGGAGTTTTCTCGCCGGCTCAAGGCACTACTTGTGTTACCTAGTTTTCATTACCTACCATTATATGTTCATATTACCGATAGGGAATGTGCCTATAATTGTCTGTATACGGTACCGCCACCTGGTGGATCAATATTAAAGTACCGGCACCGCCGTGCTGACCAGTCACTTGCTGTAGTGGACTTCACCGTACCAGTCGATTGAAAATTTTTTGCTTCTTATTTAATAAAGGAGTTTTCTCGCCGGCTCAAGGCACTACTTGTGTTACCTAGTTTTCATTACCTACCATTATAGGAGGGATACAAAGTATGTGAGTAGTATAAGAAAGGTTGACATTGAAATGGCGACACTGCTACATATACCATTAATGAGATGTTGTATACTGGATATAAGAAGGATGAGACTAATCAGAGCTCATTAAACAACTTCCATAAGGTAAGTTGAGAATATGTGACCACATAAGACATGAATATTTGTTACTCGTGAGGATATGGACCTAGTCTCTTTCCCATGTGAGTTCCTTGCAGAATATACTATCGCTTACATTATTCATATTCAGCAGCATATATGTTCTCTTGCATAAAGTATCTAGAACACTAAGAAGGATTTTTAATCCGATTATCGTCGCTAATGATGGTATCGAGCTGTAAGCGGACGAGGGTTATGGAATCAGAGTTGTCTATTCATGTAGAGCTCTGGTGGAATAAACTATGCAAACTTTTTTTTTTAAAAAAACGACTTAGCAATAGGGTGTTGTTGTCATTAATCCATTTTGTCCATCCCATGTAAAGAATGCAAATGATATACAGGAGAATGTACCTACCTTTCTTAAGATAAGATAAAACTGACTGAAAGATATGTATTGTAAGGGACTTATTGAAACAAGTGGCGTCTAAACACTACTCCCGTATGAGTTGTATGTATTATAATTTCCCCATTTTTAGATAAAGCCCTTATAAGGCGATTGTGTGCCGACAGTATAGCTGAACTAATGTGTTTTCTCAGAAGTGATATGAAATTGGTAATGAGAATGGAATGATTGTCTTTGTTAAAATCTTTCCGCTGCATGCATGGTTTCGATTTATAGGATTAAATCTAGCTAATGCTGTTTAAATTCTGTAGACAATTGGTAATCAAGAGATGTTGATATATTGAGTAATTGGGGGCAACACAAAAAAACATCCACATGTTGGACAAGCATTTTTTCATATGATTTGTAAAATGTACGGCCTAATTTGCAATAATAAAATTGTATCTGTTCTGTGTGAATACAAATTGAGAGTGCACATCTGACACCTTGTTAGGTCATTATTAGTCAATGGAACCCGAATGTTACTTTATTTCACACAAAATGACACAAATGACAGTTACATGTCTTGCCCCGAACTCCTTTTGTGTTATTTTAAAGAGTATAAAGATAAAGAAATATATGAATACATAGCTAATATATTGTATAAAGATTAACAAAGTAACTGCGTTCATGCATGGGTATAGATTTTCAGGATGTCTCTTTAGTTCATTTGTTCTATGAAATTGTGGAAAACAACGGTAGCCCGAAACTATATGTTTGTGTTACCAATCCTCACTTTCGGATTCTGTCAGTTGTTTGGGACTTTGGAACTCTTCCTCAAAAGCAATATAGTTATCATTTGTTCATAGCACCTTCTCGAAGACTTCTGAAGGTTGAAGCACTATGGCCAACTTAGTAATTAATATCCATATCAATGGCTTTCCATGGGGCTTCTGTGTGTTCATTTCTTCTGTGGAAATGTGGGAAAAACAAGGCACACCGGTAACCCAAAACAATATGTTTTGATTTACAATCGTCACTTTCGGGTTGGTGTCAGGTGGTCAGCCTGGATTTCCGGAGGTGTCACGCTGAATAGTTTACGAGTCCTTGCCCTGTGACTGATAAAATATTCAATGTGACGCTTCATGTGACGTGTGGAAGGTGTTCCGGGGTAAGTGCTAACGATCAAGAGCATAACTGATGAGCGTCAAAGTGCACAGTCAACATATGGGCATTAACTCCTTCAGCTTAAATTGAAATATAACCTTAAATGTGTATACATGTGTAAAATTGAATTGTGCTACCTTTCTAAAAAAAGATTTAATTAAATTTCAAGGAGATGGCTATCTAAGTATATGAACATTTTTCATTGGCAGCTCAGATAATTACAGAATGATAAATATACTTTCTAGAAAGACCTGCGTGTGATAAAGGCAGTACGAAAATATAGATCTGCGGCTTATATTCTAGGTTCAAGAGCCGACGGAGTGTATGCGAATAATCACCGATATAAAGGGGCTGTTGGTGCACCTTTTGATGTATAATCCTGAGACGAAGCGGTTGTCGCTCTATAACCTGTACATATAATTGCTTCAGGTCGACGCTTTACTTTAAAACCAGAAGAAACGATCATATTAGAACACTCATGTGCCAATTGATATTGGTTTACCGGCTTGATGCTTGTCTAGAACCTCCCCTATAAGATCACAGTAATTGTTCAACTTCAGAATTTTAAGCTGCTTACCAATACTGTTCGCACAAACAAATGTCCAGCCCAAATTAAATTTTAGACCCTCTGAGATTAAGTCAATGGGATGTGACGCTTAAGTCCTGGCAAAGTATGTATCCATGACAATGTGTGGAGTCAAAACGTGTACAAGACACGGGGTAAAATGAAGATTTGGTGCAAAAGAATGATGTTAATTTTATATCTTTACAAAAAGTAAGTTGGTAATATTGTGTCAAAATATGGAAGGATGATATAGAAGTTATATGAAACAAGATTAGGTTACGCCCCATGTCCCCATATATAGTCCAATTGCCGCCGCCTGCACATGCAAATACTCATACATGTACTCTTGGTATACATGCACAGCACGGCAAACGCCGCAATGTTACCACGCACAAGTCGGCCGGGTGGCCATGCCAATGGATATTGACCTGTACTAGTCCACTAAGCCGATTCTCATACGATTCTCAAAGAATCTAGTGGAAAAGAGTCCTCTGCGGAGCAAAGTCTCATGAAAATCGGCTCAGTGGACTAGGCGCTTCAGACTAAAAGTACACTTTCATGATGACGTAGATCCTAGTTAATCATAGTTGTGTTAAAGACAAATAGAAAGAAAATACACTGTTAACCGGAATACTATAAGTTTGTAAACTACATAAAATATTATATAAAGGGAAGGCAAAACAAAACAAGAAACAAACAAAAACGATGTAATTAAGCTGTCTAAAATAATTTGTGATTAATTGACCATAAAATGGAATTATATTCGCGAAAAGGAGACCTGTGTTACAGCGAGATACTATACTCATTTATGTCTCAACTGAACTGCCAAAGCTTCAAGTACATAACAGAGTAGAACTTGTAGTAAACAGCTAAATCTGTTGGTGATAAATTGGTAAGGCACTGCAACACTTTAATTAGGAACTATTTTGTTCCCTTGAAATATAGGGAAATAATGAAAGTACGTCCCTGGTGCACAATTAGTAGCACTCAGGTACACCTCCTCATCTATAAAGACATAGCGGCCTGGTCTGCAGGTCTACATCTAAAAGATGGTACTTCGAAAAAAACAAGCAATCCTCTTCCAGGGGCAAACTCGTAAATATTCATTATATCTATTCACCATAGCGTAGTGGTTACCAGAAGACCGGAGAGCAACATCGCATCGATATTGTGTTTACTGCACCGTTTTGACGAATGATAACACGAGGCTCTTGAAAAACTAATATCACCTTTTTGTACACTCTTATACCATGGCTCATTATTCATAATAAATCCCAAATAAGTGTTTTCAGTAGAGCCTGAAATATCTCAAACGTACGATAAAATCGGATGTAAGAGGAATTTGTTTGAAAACTACTACCCCTCGACCCTTTGGGTGCGTTTAAAATAGTTTTACAAGAGGATTAACAACAAGTTGCACCCGCACCATCTACGACAGATGTAAACCTTTCAAGTTTAAATTAATGTAATCATACTACATATTAGGTCACCTTAATAATAATAGCTGCTTATAGAAATGTGGCTGTAAGGTTCTATGTTTGCATGTACAACCGTAATAGTATGTGTCCAAAGAAGCAAGGTTTATCAAAATAAGCTTTTCATTTTCCAATAGACAATCAAGTTGTTGGTCACAGTTAGAAACAAACAAACAGACCCATCAGTTGGGTTGGGTTTATACTTCACTGACCAATGAATCACCAGTAGGGGAATATTTATAGACATCTACTATATAAAGCTCTAGAAAGGTTTTTTTTGTCATGCATGTTCTGGGAATCTGTGATCTCCCCATCTGTCTTTTTGGTCTCTACAGGTCCGTCTACCCTCTCTGGAGGACATTATATGTGGTTTGTGAATGTATCTGGGGTGAAAATGGGATTTTGAAGCCTTTTTTGAACTGGGATCTACACACTCTATTTATAGCCTGGGAAAGCCCCTGTGAGATACTATGTCCCTTCCAGAGGGACCCGTCTATATGCAGAGGAGCAGGGAGGGGGAGCATGAGGAAGAGGGGAGGGAGAGGGGGGAATCGGATATGGGGTTGGGAGAGAAAAACAGGTATGAGAGACAGAGAAGAGGGGGAGGGAAAAGATGGAGAGGGGGAAGTGTGGGGAGAGAGGGGGACCATCTGTAGGATGGGTACTTTGCTGAAGGGAGAAAGGGGAGGGGGAGCATGAGTAAGAGGGACGGAGAGGGGGGAATGGGAATCGGAGACGGGGTTGGGAGAGAAAAACAGGTATACATGAGAGACAGAGAAGAGGGGAGGGAAAAGAGGGAGAGGGGGTAGTGTGAGGAGAGAGGGTTGCTAGTGTATAGATGACACTGATCGGACTATCGGCACTTAAAATTCAATCAATATGTCCAATACTGAACTAGACACCCACGGGTGCCGTTGTATAAGCTAAGGAAAGTCATATTCTCATGGCAATTCCTTCCCCTGTAGGGAGGGAAAATCCTTCCTACGTGTGAAATTCCCAGCTGGTATGAATAGCCTATGTACACTCAATGGTGGGTAGGAATTTGTATTCCAACCCATCAAAGGAAGGGAAGAAAGTGTAGTCCTGACTTCCCACAAATAATTCCTTCCTTAGCTTATACAACAGGCCCAGACTGCAATGCCTTATTGCCTATGTGGTAATGACGAAACGAAAACGAAACGAAAACTCAAATACTTTTCAAGTTTACCTCTAACTTGAAAAGTAAAAAGGGGGTGTTTAATATCTAAAATAATCGTAAGAAGTAATTTTATATATATTTAGATTGTCATAAATGGGTTTGATATATTATGTATGCTTACCAGAAATTCTAAAATTAAAACTGTCTTACAATGTACGATCTACCTTCTAAAACAGTTAATTACAGTTTGTCGAAGGGGAAGGGGCTCGCTGTATATCGGGTATAATTACAGTTTGAACATGAAAGTTATTGACTTATTGACTAGGAAATAACATATTTGTTTCAAAATGTCCTCATAGGATCTCATTTCTCCCACCTAGGATTTACTACCTGAATGTGTATTTAGCGAACGCCAATTCATCACCGTATGAATAAAAGTAAAACTTTTCTAATCAGACAAGAAACTAATCGGAAGCCCCAGATGTTGCCTCGTGCAGAGACTTGAGCACTTCATGGCCATAAAACTGATCTTCCCCAACTTATCAATCACGTCGGTAACCTAAGATTCTGCTCATTTTAAGTAATCACTCCCTTACATCGATACTGATGAGTTTTATTATTTGAGTTGTGTTGGACATATTAGAGTGGACTAGACCAGCCAAACACAGCGTTGGTCTGCCATGAGTTATTGGCTAGAAGTGATCACTGAATGCTAACGACAGACGTTAGTTTCGTTCATTAGGGAATCCATCGTTAGAGACGAGCTCACGAGCTAGTGCAAACATCATTTCTTTTATTTTACATAAAAGTGTGTTCGATTAATTGCCCTACAGTCATGTAATACAGCTATACAATTACAGCTCATATCTCAATATTTCTTTTTTCAATTCTCGCCACTATGGATATGATATTGGACATTACAAAAAGCCAGACTTCCTAGCAATAAAAGTCCCATAAGGTGTGGCACTCCTTTAAGTCCAATATCAACAGTGATTTCTCAACTCAGGAATGGCTCACCCTTTATAATAGGCGCATACCAAAAGTGCGGGAGCCTTTCTGGTTGTGCAGAGGTCGATATTTACTTAAGTCCCTTTCTTAGAATGGCCCTAGGCCCAGAACCCTGATATTGGTAATTGCTTGAGGTCCCTAACTTTAATGCAATCAGCTCTTCGATTGTGCAAATAGAAAAGATTATTAAAAGAAATATTGAAGCAATTCAAGAGAGAAACGCCCCTAGGGGGACAGGATATGGTTTCGCTCATGGGGCCATTGTGAATGAAAACGAGTCCCACAAAAAACATAGTTATTCCCTGGTAAGCTGCTCTTGTGACGCTTCTAGAGTTGCTCTTTTGACGCCTCTAGAGCTGCTTTTGTGACGCCTCTAGACACCCTTTCTCAAGAGAGTGAATAAGGGATTTGCATCTACCATTCGTCATGTTTTTACAGTGCATGCTGGATTGATTCAGCTCATATTTTACATAAACTAATTTTCAAGATTTTCCAGGCAATTTCCCTCGGCGGTCTACAGACGTTTTGTATCGGTTTCCACATACTTGTCTCAACCGTTAAGGCCTGAATTTCGATATCTTGCCTGCTATGAAGCATGTGACGCAGATCTTTTTGTTACTCGCTTTTTGTACCCACTATCTATTATATATTCATTCATATTGTACCCGTTTACCTGTATGCACCCCTAACACTTTCCGGGGCCATTTTCCACGCTTTTATGAGACTAAAGGGTCCACTAAATCTACACTATCCATATTCATACACATCATAAAGTGTTGGTTATAGCGATTTTGTAGATAACTGACAAGAATAACATGTATATAAAATTACGCAAGAGGGGATACAGTCGATCATATCGTGTCTAACCATATCAATCAATCATTCTCATGCCCTCTGTCACAGGCATAAAGCGTACACTCAGACCCACAAGTTCCTTATTGCCTCATGATATAGTATGACTCAATTACACACGAGCGTAAAATAGTCAAGCATACAGCAGTGCTTACTGTTACATCTTTCCATTGCATTCGGACATTCAAAAGATTCGGGGCTCCCGTACCCACACATATTATCATAGTAGAGTAATATATAATATTTCTGAAATCATCTTTCTATTTCAAGGTCAAAATTTAACATGGCTGCCACCAGGATACAATAATATGATATATCAGCTCTGATTAGCACTAGATTGATATATTCCATTGTATATTCCAACCATAAAACGTTTTGTTGCAATTTTTGGGGGGGTTAAGTCCTCTACTATCATATGTACGGATATTATACCAGCTACCATAATCCAATGAGCCTTCGAGCCAGTATAAGATTTTGGTGACTGGTCCAATATATCATGGGTATAATATGTGATTAATTTCTCGAGATTTTGTGTCTGAGGCATTTGCTTGAAAATAAACCCCTCGGCCCTTCGGGCCTTGGGGTTTATTTTCAAGCAAAAGCCGAAGACACAAAATCGAGGGAATTAATCACTTTAATAGCCGATTTTTGGATTCAATAACACTGTTTAAACACATATTAACAAATATTAGGCTCAAAAAAAGGTTTTAGATGTACTTACAGCATGAAGAACTCCAATAATTTAACTCCTTAACTCCAATACATAGGTTACTATTTTACATCTGACATGGAAAGGACCGGGTCAAATGCAGCCTTTATAACGTCCAAATCAGGATGTTTTACACATTTTAACCCATCACATTCTAATATTTAGATTATTTTACCTATTTCTAACCAATATCACATATGTACACGTAATCATAACTTCAGAATGTCGTTTACGTCAGCCGCACTCTCCTTTCCAGAAACAAACGAAGCTGCCACTTTTTGCATGCAACCAAGCATCAGACTTCCGGTTTACGAATGCCGTATCCGTGTGTCTAGGGACTTAAAAAAGAAATAAATAAAAGATTTGAATCGGTAGAAATGTTTTAAATGTTGTTTTAGCCCGATAGCGAAGTTTTCCTCTATGGAAATCAAGTAATAAATGAATGGCGATTTCAGAAACCCTGTGTTTACTCTCCGCAAGTTTGCACCGCCTTAGTCGGAATCTAGATAAAAACGCGACGGCTGGCCGAATGAAGCTCCAGCTACAACAGCCAATCAGAGATGCGTATTTACTTATGTTTATGTTCAGCGAGCCGGCCTGTTTTTGTCAGGATCCGCTGCTTGCTATCCAAAGCAGAGGAGACTTCCGGTTCTCGAATGCCGTGTTGCGTGTGTCTAGGGACTTAAAAAAGAAATAAATAAAAGATTTGAATCGGTGGAAATGTTTTAAATGTTGTTTTAGCCCGATAGCGAAGATTTAGTCTACGGGAATCTAGTATTCAATGAATGGCGATTTCAGAACCCATACATGCGACCGGAAGAGATGTGGAGATCCTTCGGCATACCCACTCATGTGCACCATGCACTTGGCGTTGCATTGTGTACCGTAGTCTATATAGCGCACGGTGGATTTCCTTCGAAAGTGCCCCCACGTCAACAAACTGAGGCTTGCACGATGTCCGGCACGATGTCTAAATGGATTATTCCCTATTTAGGCTGTTATTACTTTAAAATGGCTAATATTTCCATCGGAAACAGTGGAGGAATGACTTTAATGTGACCAGGACTTTATACACGTTCCAAACAGAACGCGGAATCGACGACAAACAACCAAAAAAACTCTAGTGAAGAAGCCCCATGAGGGGAGGCAGCCATTGTATCATGAAATATCGCTCGCACGATGTCTATCGTCGTCACGTTATGGCGAACCCTATGCCCTAAAAACTTAAAAATGGCTAATATTTCCATCGGAAACAGTGGAGAAATGACTTTAATGTGACCAGGACTTCATACACGTTCAAAAATGAACGCGGAATCGACGACAAACAACTAGTTGATGAGGTAAGTGATTGAGCGGAAACGCCGGCTGGGGTTTATTTTAACTACATCCGCAAAATAATTCTACATCCGAAAAATAAACCCCTGAATCCGAAAAATAAACTACTACATCCGTTTTCCGGTTTGACGACTTCCTGTCCAAACAGTAATTTATAAGTATCCAGAACCCCAGCAGAATCCAAAGATCTGCTATTAAATGAATTAAACTCTCACAATATACATCAGCAGTTGTAACCAATAGAGTGGTAACTCTGTTCCCCGCTCTTGCTGATTTCTGATACAGAACACGGTGTCCAGATAATTGATCATGCATGTAAACAATCACAGACGTCGCGCCCTGATCACTCTCCAATCGTCCCAGTCTACCCTGGTCAGTCTACCCTTATGTAAAGTGTTTAGAACTGCTGCAAATATGTTATGTACTTTAAAAATACCAATTTGCATTGCCTCCGATGAACAACATTATATCAATTAAGAATAATCTGTGAAATCCAAATGTATGCACGATGGAAAAGATGAAGGCTTTATTCATAGGAAATATTGATTAATCTCATGAACATCGAATGTTTCCTTAGATTATCTCTGAAATACAACTCCAGGGATTCATTCCAAATCAAAACCCTGTATATATATATGACGTCTGTGCAAATCCCCTATCACAAGTGGATATAATATTAGAAGGATCGATTGATAGATGTGGTGATGCACTTTGCCCCACCCCCACCACTACACTCCCCACTCTGCCCCATGTGGTAAAAAAAACTCGGACCACTTCCACTCACTACTCAATCACTCACATTCTTTCGATGCACTCACAGACTGACACACGTCTTCTTCTCTCCCAACCCGCCCAAGATCCATTCGTACTCCTCTCTCTTCTTCCAATAACACTCTTCTTGACTTCTTCTTTATGTTTAATAATCAAAATCGACGATTTCTTATTTCATATTCATTGATTAAAATCAATAAATATTATTAAATCAATAACATTTTGATAACCCCAGTCTACACTATATGTTTCTTCGGGGGTGAAGCAACGAGAATTTATATATTTATAGTGCCAGAGTTGGGGCCAATGGGAAGGATCCACTTTGAAACCAGTCACCAGCTTTGGATGAGTAGCGTCACGCTTAAGTAAAAGTGCAGGGGAAAAAATCATTATTCATGTTAAAGATGTAGAAAGTGGAATTCTGCGTTCAAATCGGGACTACTGCAAAGTTTTCTTTATATTGGCGTTTATTACTTAAGGAATGGTATAACCCTGCGCGTTTCGGCTGTAGTGGTGGCCTTCCTCAGGGTCTGGTAAGATACAGCAATGATCGTTTCTTTAATATACAGTCGATGTTGTTACACATTTTGCACATTGTGTCGTAGTTTTATTATCGATTTGAGATGTGGTTGTTAGGTGTTGGGTTTGTCGTAGTTTTATTATCGATTTGAGATTGTGGTTGTTAGGTGTTGGGTTGAAATTTGATTTATATGTATACCTAGTGATAAGGAAAATAATATTGAAACTAGGTAGAATGGAATATAATTTGAAGACCCCGTCGGTAAGTTAAGCGTTAAAAATTTCGAGCATAAATTATATATATAATATATGATATGAGTTATAAGAGAGGAACTATAATTTTATGTCTTCTAATTCTCAATTCAATTCAATTCAATTCAAGAATTCTTTATTGTGTCTTGATCTTAATACAACAAGGTTATTCAGCTGTCTATATAAACAGAGTTTATGCAGTTCTTCCGCCGAGTGCCCGTTCTTGATTGATCTTAATAACATGCTATCAACATTAACATGAAATAAATTTACTTTGAATTCTAGTGTCTAACAAATGACGTAGAAGGTGTATGAAATGTGTTGATGAGATAATAAATAAATATGAGACATGAGTTGTCTGAGGCGCAGTCAGGTATATAAAGTGAGTTAACATTCGCAAGGATTATCACTGTGCGTACATAAAGTGAGTTAACATTCACAATGCTGTTAGTCTTCAGTGAGTCTAGTTTTACAGAGTATTGTGTCGAAGTATTTATAGTGCGAGACAAATAGTTCCTAATCAGTAGGAGTTAAACAGTAAGGCAGTTTCAACTGATAGAAGAGACATATACAGATATATTATCGTGAAAGTACATATTGATAATTCCGTATCTGTTTTGAAGTTTGTAGTGGCGCATAGTATAGGACATAGTTTGCAGTTGCGTACAGTATAAGATATCGATACCGTATTTGTTATACATATCAGTATCAGGTTTTCAGCATTATTCAAGTGCATTAATGCAGACAAGAAGTTTTATAACAGTAGACGAATAGCGAGCAGGCAGTAGGGAAGGCAGTAGCCCCAGTTAAAGTTAGAAGGTCTGAAGTGAGGCCTAGTGGAGGAGGAAGGCACTAAAACAAGTGGCACTCCCATCAACCAAAGGTACTCATTCAGACAAGAAGGGTACGGTCAACCAGGCGATAGCATAGTATTATAAATCAATCTGTCTAGGGAAGGATTTGGTGTAAGGGTTAGAGGGATTTTAAGCAACGTGGGGAACCAATTTGTTACCATTAGTGGTGTAATTATTAGGGTGAAAAGGGGAAGAGCAACCTGTCTGTGTATTGTTTAAAGGTTATTTTATCCTCAATTTTGTGAGCTTTAATATCTAGCTCATTCCATCTCTTTTGACATTTGTATATAGGCGAGTTCATAATCTTGGAGGACTTTGTGTTTAGGACAATAAGGTTTCTCCTACCCTTTGCATGACTCCTCGTTGACAGATTTCTGCTATCAAGGTTATTAGGATTCTGAGAGAGATAGAAGGAAACAATTCTATGAGAGATTACTGTTGTATTCCTTGTGGTTAGTTAGTAGTGAAAAGCAGAGATACTATTAACATCTATTGACGTAAATTATTACTTATTTCATTATGACCGCTTTAGTATGATTACTTAGAGACAGGGTGATATCATTATAATGTATATTCGAGTAGTGAATTTAAATCCATCCTTCGGTATCGCAATTTTTAAATTGCAATACCGTGTCAGGCGAGCGAATATATTACTTTTGATGTCTATTTCGAGACGAAATCGTGATATGTTATATGAGTGTCAGCAGTATCCTTAACGCAGATCTCTTTGGGTTTTCCTTCCTATGGCCCCAAGATAAAACTATACTGAATTAGTTTGTATCAGGATAATGTCACACTCAGGTCTCTATACATACGATGCGGAACTATGGAAATGTGTAGATATGTGTAGATTGATTCCTGGTATTAGAATGCATATTCACACAATTTATTGCCGAAAAATAACGAATTGCACCCTGAGGCTCCTGCTAGAAGAAAAACTTGTGAACATGAGCGTCTGCTTCGATCCAGAAAGGTGAACCTCCATTTATAATACAAGTCTGTAATTGGTTTTTCAGTATTGCTTTCCTATGATCATTTATAAACCCAATTCATGTTGCTGTCTATTTGGCTTCCGGACCTGTAGCATTGGTAAGTACAACATCACAACGCTAGAGTTGACGAACCAAATGAATTCCCATAATTATTTTAAACTTTGGGTTTTCCATCCAAGTGTATCAACATCAAAAGTTAAAATCATGAGTACAACCGATCATGGGAATTATAATGGTATCGAACACGTAATGGTTCCATCTAGCAAATATGCATGTACATGTAGGGTTTACATAACACTATCCAAAAAAATTACCCGCATCAAAATATTGGTGATAGTACCCCATTTTCCTCTCTCCTTGGACCATCCGGAATTGAACCAGAACTACTCTTCCAGATCTACAAAGCACTAGCTAGGGCCCTGTTGTATAAGCTAAGGAGGGATTTTTTTTGTGGGAATTCCTACGTTTTTTTCCTTTGCTTCGGTGGGAAATTCCTACAGTAAAGTGCATTGTGTCTAGGCTATTCCTTCCCTGAACCATTCCTTCCAAGCTGCTAAGCAAGGAAAACTAGCTGCTCATGGGGGAATTCCTTCAGTCCAATACAGTTTCAGTTATGTTTCTGGGGGAATTTTCCCGGCTTTTCCTTCCCACCAAGCAAAGGCAAACACATAGGGAATTACTAAAGCAGTTCCCTCCTTGAACCACTTAATATTCCCTGCCTATTTCAAACAACAGTATTCAAGGTACATGGTAAATGAGGGGACATGCCTTGTTCTTACAATGCACAAACAATTGAAAAAAATCTAGGTCAAGGAGGAAGTTAAAAGGTTGGTCTCAGGTTGGTGGTTCAAATCCCATCCAGTGCTGCTTGTTTTTTTTCTAGCTAGGCTCCCAGTCCATGGTTCGAGTCCCAGCTCGGGAGGCTTTTTTTCTACCCAGGATCATTCAAATTATGTTAATAATGAACAGAAAAATCATCTAACAGCAGAAACGTTGTGTACTATAATAATAGCAGATATATACATTTAGGGAAATTGTATTTTTGCAGTCAAAAAATCCTAAGGAATTCCATAGGGAAGACCTAAAAGGATTCAGGTTTTCCACTCTTTTCATGTTTAACTCAGAGGAAAGAATGAAGGAAATTACTTCAGAGGGAAAGTTTCTTAGGGAAATTCCTACATAGGAAACAACTACAAGTATCAATGTAGGAAATTCCCACAGCCAAAAGGGTCAGTTTCTAGGTCACACCTGTGAATCTAAATTCTAATCCATTCCAAATATTCTATGTTGTATTTAAATGTATAAGAAAAAGCTGTCTATCATTTTACCCACATAGTCACTTCAAATTATAGGAAATGTGTTATATTAGTCTTTAAACCAAACAAAATGAGGGAATCCTATGCATCCAATTTACCTTTTACCTTCTACCTTGCTGACCTACACCTGCACAGCAAGGAATATTCCTACAAGCTGGGAATATTATGTACGAATGAATGTAGGGAGGGAAAACTCCCACAGAGAAATTCCTTTGCTTAGCTTATGCAACAGGACCCTGCAGGGCGGACCTCCCTAAGATTACTTCATCAAGGCGAAAATTGAACGCCCCGCAGCGATTTCAGCAATCGAAGGCGTTATTGTTTATCGCCTGGTGTGGGAGCAAGGAAAGCCGAATCATATCCAAGAGGAATCCTTACTTTTGATATGATCTGGGTAACACAGCAGTCTGAGGGATGTTCTCATCATAAATCACTTCAATCGCTTAACCCAATATTTCTCCCAAACCAAACCCCTTCTCTCTCTCTTAAATTACTATCTATCTTTCTCTCCCCACCCCATCTCTCTGTCCCCCTCTTCTCTCTCTTGTTGGGCCCTTTTTAAAACTTTTCGATTAGCAGGGTCCCAATAGTTTTCCTGGAACCAATCATTGAGGTATTTTCATTGTGAGAATTTTCTTTTAATTTTTCAATTGCGCTATTTTTTTTATGAAATGACGATGCAGGCCAGATAGTGTTTGTATCCGCATTCCTATATGTTTTAATCGGCTTCACTGTTGGGATTTGATGGAGACACAAATAACAAATTCCCTTTGTTGAAGTAAATTCCAGCGGAATTGATGTTCCTGTCAATTCCTGTATATATACACACTAGAAACATTGGGGTAATTCTACACATTATTTATTTAAATCGAAAAGGGCTGCTAAAAACAAAGTTGACGATATATTGTATTCGTTATACCAGGATCTTCGATGTAGTGTTATGCTATTTCTTTTTTTATTATTAGAAATAAAGGCCAATACATCTACAATATTATACCAAAAAACGCATGTCGACCCTGTCGCGTTGCCTATACAAATATCCTAAATATTGAATTCCTTTTAACTCTCATACATTACATATCATTTCTTTACCTATTATAGCTCACATTTCTCACATCGTGTGGCTAAATATACTACTACATACAATACAATTCATCCTTTCTAATTCTTCAGATCTTTGAACATAATAAACATATTCAGTTATCAGTTCTTTTTGCATATATACTCCAATTCGCATAGGCTATTGTACAGATTGTTCTTTTTATTATCACCTATGGACCTGATAAGGGCATTTCTTGTGTATAAAATCGTGTAGGACCGATAAAAACAGCAGAGAATACATTCATATTACAATGACATACTTGTCAATACCTTCATCATCATGAAGTAACCGAATCCCCTCCACACCACAACCGCTGTTAATATGTTTTCGGGATTTCGAAACTCCTTGCGACGAAAACTCTGACTATGGATTAATATTATAGAAAAAACACCGTATTACGCCATTGCCAACGAATATGTGACTAAGGAGATGCTTATAGGAGAATTCCTGGGGCAACTCATTTGCTAGAAGGCGTAACATTTCAATTTTTATGTCAACATTGTAGATTTTTTTTTCATGCTTTCCCTATAATGTATATTACTTATTGATTAGAGGATATATGAGATAGCTAGCCACTACTACGTAGCCTTCAAAGCGAAAGGCTGTTCAATGTATGGCATTTCCCCTTCACTGAAAGTAAAAGTTGTTCTCGTGTTCTTTCAATAATCTGTATAGAGTTTCCAAGGCTTCTTCCACAGAGCGTTTTTCCCCACATAATTTTGATGAGGTGTGTCAAAAGCTGGGGTAATCCGGTCATATATTCTCTATATATGACGTGTACATGGCGCATCCACTCTATTTATAGCTATCAGTAGGTTCGAGGATACGGACGGTAGTTATTGAAATAATTAATTCAGAAAGGCTCAGGTGGTGCCTAGCAGGTGGTATACGTAGAAATATTAATATATTTCATATACATGTGTTCACCCGTTTTCATTCATGTTTCCCCACAACAGATCGTATTTCTCCGCCGCATGACTACACGAGAAAGAGTAAAACAGACTCTCACGGTCATATGTCAAAGGTTAAATGTGAGGTCTCATTCTACATATCGTATTATATATGTTGCAGTGCAATAGCTGGTTGATTACTTCGGTTTTTTTATTCATTTAATGACCAATATGTTAAACATCATTATTCCCTTAAAGACGCATAAAATAGTTTTCTGTGTCATGAATTTTGGTAATAAAAGATTTGCAAAAACACAAAAAGACACATAATTAGCTGGAATATTGTTTTCATGTTTTGAAATGCGCCAGGTTTTTATAATTGAAAAATGTAAATACAATTAAAAGTAAACTATCATATTTAGTCGACGTCTTTATTCATCTCCAGATCACTTCTTCTTCAAGCAATTACAAACTAACACTCTATAAACTGTACATATACACTGTATAAATGTTACATTATAACTAGTACATAGTACATGCATGGATACTAATGTTAGATTACACTAGCAATTAACTAACAGAAAAAAGACCCTCACAATGCTACTAAATACCCATGTCGATCGATACAAACCAAATTACCGAATATTATTTATTGTTTTGATAATCTAATTCAGATCAACACTTGGTGGTTATTACATCACTCCCGTCAGCTGGTCCTAACAAAGTGTAGCAGTATTATTTAAATTCGGACAACATATTTCTGGGTGTGTTTCTGTTGATTTACCTGAATAAAAACGTTGAAAAGAACATATAGTAATACAGCAAACAAAGGGGGTTATATAGAACCAACTTTCACTTCATTCCACTTAATTATAATGAGTAAAGACTATTCATTAGAAGAATATAAATAAAAGTATTCTACACACATGTTTCACTATACCTGGTCCTTCATATAATACATGGGAATATTGTAGTAGCATTTCTAAAATACAATTTTTCTTTTCCAGCAGAGCAAGGTACATATATATTGAAGGCTTCATCCATTTGTATCAGTAATCAGTCATGATAATCCCGTTATCTTCATTCCCCAAGCTGTGGTAGCGTTTTGGTTGGTCGAACTCATAACGATTATTAGTTCATTAATTACTGATCAACTCAAGATATTAAGTAGAGATTCAGGCACAGTAAAGCACGGCGAATGAGCAGAAGAAATGAATTTGAAGTAGCTGGTATTTATTCCCATGATCATAATTGTCCTGTACATGGCAAAGTACAGTAAGGTGATAATCTCTAACAAAGAGCAACTAGCAGCACATGTAGCACACTCGATGCTGACATTCTAGGCTTCTGACAAAGGAGAGGGTTCCTCATCAATCATACAACTAAAGGTACAGATGAGACAAAGTCATGACAGCTCACCCCTAATGATATGCAAACTGATAGCAAATAGCCCTTTAAGCAGACAATCCCAAATAGCATACACAGATCTATACAAACGGCAGGTGGGTCGCAAATAGTTCCTTAGGCGTATAAACCCAAATATAATACACACAAATACAGGTAACAGGTTCAAATACACTCATCACATCCCCAAGGAGTAACCCATGCAGCCCGACCCAGTCCATTCTCATAGCAAATAGGATATCATGAATATATTAATGGTAAATGATACAGTAACCCGTCCCTACCAAAGGTGAAGTGTTTGGGACAGTCACATGTGGCTATTTTCGCCAACAATATATGAATGCACACAACAAAGTATTATTAATGCAAAAATATCATGTTTATTTTCAAATGGGAAACTATCTATGATCGAGAAAGGAGGGGACAGACACTCGCAATTGTCACGCAATTGGGAAGCACTACTAAAAACAAAATCCTATAGCGACGCACGTCAACAAGGATTTACGAAAGGGGAGGATGTATAAAAAGTGAGACCAGCGCCAGTAATATAAAGATGCGATGCTCTTTGATTATGGATAATATTGTCATCGCTTACACGTCCCGGAGGACGGCTCTATAGTACAATATGATGATTGGCGATAATCTAAATTCATCTCCTTTAGATCACGATCACACTTGTGAACCTCCTAATGATGTGAGCGAGGCGTCGTCACTGCAATTATCAGAAAAAGTCGACTTCTCTACCAATAATAGTTGCAAGGATAATGTCAGATCAAATATTTTTAGAAGAATAGAAGCCATGAAGTTTAAAATCGAACTTTGGAGGTAAAGGTTAGTTGGCTACCTAGATTTGTAGTCTGTTCTCAGGATGGTTTTAGATTAGTTGTTTATGTCGAAAGACGACATATATTTATCACTCTTCAGACACAAATCTCGCCTTGCCAATCCAATAAATTTCGAACCATCCAGAGTCAACAGACACATAGATATCTTAGTATTCAAGGCTTCGCCTTGTGAAACAAATACTTCTGGCATTCAATCTGGATTTGAACTGATTCCTTGCTATTTTTCTCTCCGAACACGTCAACCATCTGAGACAAGCAGGAGAGAGAGAGTCACGAAACAATCTACGGTCTTTTTATAAACCAAAATTAATGGGTACAGTATAGCGCCATTGATTGCAGTTGGAAAGTAAAAGAACCTCCTGGGGCTTTTTCGGGAATAGATTACCTATTCAAGATTGTATGGTGGTAATTATTCATGATACAAAATGTGAGCAGCAACGTTTTTATGTAGCTTACTCCCTTGAGGTGACTGAGATAATCTAGTCCTGCGTCATCTCAATGTACAGGAGTAATCTGATAAAAATGATAAAAACCAATGGTTGACTAGTATAATTATTATATTACATCACAGTATAATTATTATATTACATCAACATATATAATAATCATATATTTATTTAGGTATTGTTAGTAGGTATGTGTGGGCGCTATTATATGTAGTGGGTCCTTTTGGAACATCTGGTTTGGCCAGACTATTCCACATATTCCTTAAAGGCAACTGACGCTGAAGCTAGACAGCACCCCCTATTTAACTTTGGTGACTCTCCAGCATTCACTTTCAATTTTCATCCAACAAGAATCATTTTATGTTGCTGCTATATATTTCGACCTTAGTTTGGCGACTGTACTGCTTCAATGGCTTTAATTCATAGTTATCTTAGCATTCAATTTTGTATCCAATTACATCTCCTGTATCTTGGCTGCATTTATAGGGAATCCTGTTTGATTTGCATAGTGAATATATTAGCCATATTAGCCATGTTATATGGACCATGTTCCTGTCTGCACATCGCTACAAGTGCATGCGCAACTATATTCCGTTAATTCCCATTTCTGCAAGAAATCTTTATTGTTTGAACTTATATCAGAAATAAATATACTGAATATAGATCGACTTTTATTCACTACGTGTTATATTGCACATCATTAGGGTTTTTTAATAGTCAAGAGATTCATTGAATATTCAGATTGAATGTTAACCTGCGAATAACGATAAATGAAATCTTAACAAATGTATGGTATAAACCTACACATTATTTGATTTTTGTCTTTCCTTAAACTTCTGATACCTTCATTAAATATATTGACTGGACTTACATGGTTATACAATTTCTGATAAAATAAACACAACATTTATTAACTAAAAGTGTATTTATTCATGTTTGAGCCTGCAAGTGGATATAGATCTTGTAACAAACCTATATGTACTCTGAAAAGGACTAAGGTGACATTTGCTTGGATTCCTTTAAGAGGTCATGCTTCACACTAATGCTGCACTAATTTGGGCTTCTTGCCAAACGTGGCCATTTTCCCAGAAACGGGGACTTCTCTGACCTGCAATAAGAGTTTCTTGCTACCTCGACGGAGATGAACATGAGCCCTGCTGAGCCATCTAAAGGAAGATTGCAGAGCAACAAGAGGTTTGCTCAACTTTGTTTGCTTATTTGTAATCTCTTTAGGCTATTTGTCTGTGGGTAAATTCTCAATCAGAGGGAGGTGTAAATGTGAAAACCAGTACTCGCTTGGGAACCATTAAAAAGATAAAAGACTGCTTAACAAAGAGTTCTGCCTTAATGTTTGAAAGATCAATGGTTTCGTGTTAAACTGAATACCTCAGCTTTTGCTTTTTACATTTTCCAAGAATAAGACTAATAAATTACAAACAATCTAGATCATCACTTAAATTGGGCCAAATTCTCTCTTTCGATAAAGTGAACCTACAAATATTTAACGTTGCATTTAGTTTGAGATTTGACAATCATAAATTAATCTTTAAAGAGAAAGTTAAAACACGTAGCATAAGAGTATACATACTTGTCCAACCATCGACCTCAAATCATCAACCATCAACCTCAAACCATCAATACAAGATATTCCAAATCGATTTTGAGGTGATCTACTCCGTACTAATGTACCAACAGAGTTAAGACTTGAAGGTGACCCAATATTATCCATAATGCGTACGAAGGATAAGATGTATAGCAATATCTTTACTCAATAGCTTAATTTAATTCAAGATATATTTAATCAGCAAAAGCATTACAGTACAAATGTCGCTATTCTCAGCTAATCCTGATTGAGGCAATAATAATTATAGCAGTACAATATAACTATATACCAAGTACTACATCCACCGAAAAACGCTTTAAAACGTTTACCTGTAAGCGTAAATAGGTAGGACTCATCACCTCATCTTTCACATCCTTTAAACTCCCTTCCATTACGCCTCCTTACACCCAGAAATTGATTAACCTGTTTATAGCTTGATACGGTTGTTTAAAATCAGGAATGAGGTTGAAAAAAAGGCGATCATTTATCAACGAAAACACGGTCAACAAGCAGATCGTCCTAGTGGGAATGTACCTATTTTCACTATCGAATTATACAATCTAAATGTGGGAATACAATTACAATACAGCATCTTGATGATTCAAATATATTTGAATGGATTGATGATGCTATAATTGATTTGAGGATATTATAAATAGTTTTTTTTATTTAATGTTACGTCGCTTGAAAGGCTTACGTATAACTAGTAAAGGGAATATCAGGAGGTCATGAAATCTATTCAAGGCACAGCAACCATCCTGGTGCTCAACGTTTTAAATATTTGCTATTTGCTGCTGCTGATAGAAATATTAATTTTTTTTTTTTTTAAACATATCTTTATTCAGGTAAATAAGTGCTGGCATATGCCAAAGCAATACGATGTAAGGCTCGGGTAGTCCGATATTCCGCCAAACCCTGAATTTTCGCTTAATCTTTAACAGTTAAAAATAAAGTGTGTTGAAAGCATTACGTATAACAAGTCCAGTTAAGTGGTGTTGAGATTAATAATGAGATGAGATGGGGTTGAATGAGATGGGAGTTGGGTGTTGATTATGCATGTACATTTGAACAAGAGAAATAGGTGTTCTAATGGGGATATATATATATACATAAGTCTAGATTTAAAATTCGGGAATTCGAATAGCATTTGCCAGGATATCATTTTTGAGTCTGCTTTTGAAATTTAACTTATCGGGGATACACTTGAGGTCATCGTTAAGATTGTTCCACATAAGAATACCAGTATATGCAATGGATTTTTGATAGCTATTACAAACCGGGTGACTAACTTCAAAGTTTAGATCTCTATTCTCGCGCATGTGGTAAGCGGCCTCGTGTCTCTTATCGATCCAGTCGATTCTGGGTGAGTGCAATTGTTTTTGAAAGAATTTAACATTGTTAAAGAAAATACGTTGTTGAATAGTCATGACAGAGGCCTCAGCATGGAGGAGATCAACATTATACCTGCGAGGTTTTTTCAGAGCAAACCTTAGACACTTATTTTGGAATACCTGTAGTTGGTTAAGACAGCTCTTAGTGCAATTGAGAAAACAAACATTACAGTAATCGAGATAAGTTAATATCATGGATTTGATAAGGAGAATTCTGGTTCTGATGTCCAGTGCGTGTCGGTTGATATACAGGTTATATAGTCTGGCATTTGCCTTTTTGATTATTAGGTTAGCCATTTCTTCAAATTTAAGATTTACATCAATAGTTAGGCCAAGATAAACAAAGGTATTAACCCAATCAATCGATTTGTTAAAAATTTGGAGTTTCGGTAATGGAACATTTATCGGGCGGAAGTGACTAACAGGTATAAGCATGGCCTTAGTTTTGGGTAGGCTAATAGAAAGCTTGTTGGATAGGCTCCATTCAGCTATTTTAGTGGTATCAGCTTGGCAGTAGGCCAGAACTTCCTCCATGGAGAGTGCTGTATTTATTAAAACAATGTCATCTGCGAAAAGTAACATTTTACCATTAATTTCCAGCTTACAAATATCATTAATAAACAGATTAAATAGCAACGGACCCAAAATGGATCCCTGAGGTACTCCACATGAAATAGGCAGATAGGGTGAATAATAATTATCAATCTTGACTTTTTGTTGCCTGTTTTTTAAATAACTAGTTAGCCAAACGCGAAACCAAGTGGGTAGACAATAGTGGTCGATTTTTTTCATTAGTAGATCATGGTTAATAGAATCGAACGCTTTCTGGTAATCAAAGAATACCAGACTGCTAGGGCATTTCTTATTGCGATTATTAGGAATAATATCAAGAATAGTGCAGGAATGCCTTCTGATATGATTCTAACTGCTTAATACGTTTTATCTCATTAAGATTAGGAACAAACTTTGTTCCAAGTGAGGTCACAAGACTCCAGAATTAGTTATAAATACATACCGGTACTTGAAATATGAGAAGAGAACAAAGAATGAAACAAAGGACGAAACAAAGGCTTAAGAAGCACAAAGCAAACGTTGCATGCCATATATTTCGTGTGCAATATGTACATGTGCAATCCTTCTGCTTTTAGACTTTCATATCAGGCTTTGTAATGAGTATGGCTTCTGATAAACACATCAACAAGAAGCGCAAAATGCATGATGAATATATTGAGCCTCTCTTGTCTTGAGGGATCGAATCGAATTATGTTAAATTTTGATTGAATGAAGGATTTCCATTTGCGGTTAAAAGAACTCAGAGAAATGGCTGATTTGGCTTCCCTTGTTAACGTACCTACGCTGTCTGAATTTTACGAATATTCTTTTCATTTATATGTATGTTCTTGCCAAGCATAGCAAACTAGTTTAGATATGTAGACTTCACCAATTGAATAAATCGCAGAGTGGATGAAAGTAAAGAGTACTTTGTAACTTTGAAACGTCAAATCAATAAGCCTGATTGCAATGAGGAAAATATAGAGAGTGCGAGTTACTATATGATGTGTCTTTTGTGTCTGTGGGAATGGAAGCATGGATGGCAGAGGAATGGATGGAGGGATCGAGGGAGGAAGAGGCGGGTGAGAGATGGATAGATGGAGTAGGGATGGATGGTTGGGGAGGTGGATGGAAGGATGGAGAAATGAAGGGATGGATCGACAGACGAAAGAATGGATGGAAGGTTGAAGGGGAGTTGAGAGATGGCAGGAGGGGTGGAAGGGTCGAGTGAGGAAAGGGTTGAGAGATGGAAGGATGGAAAGATGGAAGTATGGAGAGGTGGAGGGATGGATGGGGAGTCGAGAGAATGGATGGATGTATGGATGGATGGGAGTTGAAGAATGGAAGGTGGATTGATAGGATTGGGAGGATATGGTACAGGGCGGATTAAGAGATTAAGGAGGTGATGGGCAGGATGGAGATATGAAAGGAGGAATGGGAAAATGTATGGGGGTTGAAGGATGGAAGGAGGAATAGTTGGAATAATAGTGGGATGGAGGGATAGAAGGATGGGGAGGTTGAGAGATGGATGGATAGATGAAAGGAGGAATGAAAGAGGAAAGAAGAATTTAGGAGGGATGATGGAGAGTTGGACGGAGGGATGGATAGATGGAGGCGTGGATTACGGGATGGATGGAAGGAGGTAAGAATAGAACGGTGGAGAGATGGATTAAAGGTAGGAGGGAGACATAGATGGATAGAAGTGAATGAACTATATGAATTATGATATAAATAGGAAGGGATGAGGATTGGGAGAGAGTGTCGATTGGGTAATGGGGATGGAAGGATAATAAGAGGCATTATCAAAAACCTGATTGATCGATCTGCGTGAAGACTAACTTAACTGTTGGACTACCATGCATACTGCCGTGGAAAATATTTCAATGTCCATTGTTGACCCGGATAGCAATAGTAATAATAGCTAGATCACCTCTCATGCTTTTATCCAGTCCTCTCCAATGATGCTTTCATAATGCAATGTAACAGATAAAAGGTATTCTATACCAAGTTAGATTTCTATCGTTCCAAGATCATCGCATCATACATTATATCACCCCTCCTCAAGATTAACAGCTGTCTTGTGCATCCCTTCCCGAATAAGATGGGTCCCGAGAGAAATTAAAAAGCAGAAGCTATAAACATTGCGCGTACATACCGATATAACATTGTGGATAATGTGCGTATGCACCAAAGTCAATTGCTACATAGCTGTATAAATTTATGGTATGTTAGTTCAGTTCGGAGACGAAAACTGCTTACTTTACAACGTGGTTAACGTAGCTATTTTGCAAATATTCGTTTGGAAATGGTATTGCACATTTCTTAGGAAGTAGCAATAAAAATATACCTCTTCACTCAGGCACTGCTGTCACTTTGTTGATGCAATGAATTTCCCCTTCCACTTCGTACCGCAGAGATCCTGACACTCATTTTGGAAGAATTTCTTCTGATTCGCGTTTAAATTACACCCTTTGAATCCAATTAAATAGGGTCCTGCACCTGTCTGCGCTATTCGGTCTTCCATAGCCTTTACAGACAACTCGATGAGCATTGTAGCCCCGCGTAAAGCTGTTAATGCTGTTCAGAATGGCCTGTTGACAGGAGCCCCCTGTCAAAATTATTACATGCAAGCGCACAATTCATAACTTCAAGGAAAGAAAATGCAAGGAGAGGAAAGCAATTTAACATTCGTTTCTTGTGTGAACAGATTTGTAAGATTGAAAAGCACTAGTCTGTTTGCATATATATACTTTATTGCCGTTTTGGGCCTGGGGGACATTGTGCTTAATGGGAGGCAGAGAAAAAATGCGTTTTCGTTTCAAAGGCAAAACACTCTCCTCTGGCTCACAGGGCAAAAGTAATGCACAAACATCCTGTTCCCTCGATTTCAGACAGCCGCAAGTCATGGTTGTCGATAAATGAACAAGGGTCAAATGTTGAAATTGATAAAAAAAAACTTTCGAGGCATTGGATTGCAATTCATTGCTCGCTCCTGATCGTGACTTGAAGTTCAAGAGTCAAACATTGGAATTGAGAGAATTGTTTTGATGGCGGTGATCATTCTTCTTTCATTCATAATTATGCCCGATACTGGATTGAGAAGATGATTAATTTGCATTATTTTGGACAGAGGCTTACTAACGAAAACTGATTAATCATGTTATAATCCTAAATGGAAGAGTGGGGCAACACAATATTGACTCACAGGCATTTAGTTCGCTGTTTTATTTCTTAGTTCTTCTTCTTTCCACCCATATTGATCAGCTTCCTACATTTCTCTTCCTACTCTTCTCTTCTGCCAAGCTTAAAGCTGTATTTCTAGCAAAACCGATCATAAACTATATATTTGATTTCTTTTTTACCCTAATAGAATGGAAGATTTGAATACTGAATATGAAGAAAGTTGACATTTCTTCCGGTTTTTTTCAGGGATATGCATTTTATTCTCGAAATTTTCATTATTTTGTATGCTGTGGTCCTACAGTGGCAATTTGGGGTAAAAACAATTCATAGTGCAATTTGCTAGCCTACCGAGATAGATATATTCACAGCATACCTGAGTTTAAAAAGCTGAAAGGGAGCCATATTGAAAATCGAAGGATTCTGGTGTTTACCAAAATTAACCATTTGAATAGACTATTTTGTTTGGCCTCTATAAACCAATGCCTTAAGTAGCATGGCGGCAGTGAGCGAATTAACGTAATTGAGGCACGCACTTGTACTGATGAATTGACTGGAAATAAAAAGCCTATAGCATTGCGAGCATAAATATTAGGCTATACATCGCCATATTAAAGGTTTAAAGGTCCTGCTCGGGTCATAATAGAATTTTGTGTGTGTTATAAATGGATATCTATCTGTTCGTCAGAATCTTGTAGACTTTTGGGTGGGTTGGGAATGACCAGACCACGAAATTTGCTGGCAATGCAGCTTTAAGAAAAAATCAAGAATACAAAAACGCTTTCACCATTTATGCATCTTTATTCTATTATCTCTTATATGGGACAGGTCAACTTGGCAGGTGTTTTACTCAATACTCCAAGGTTCACAATATAGTAATACAGGCTGGCTGGCTTACAGTTGTTACAAGTGTAACTAAGTAACCCACAAAAGCTTGAGTGGGTTGTGACGGAGCCATGAAAGCGAAATTCAAGTAGACGAGACACACAAGTAGATAACTGCTTTATCAGATACATACTTTTAATACTCTAAAAAGAAATATTTTAAAGGCATACTTTGTCATTCTTCTCTCTTTGAGCCTTTGTTGACTTTCCTGCTTACGCTGGGATTACACTGGTCGTGCGTTAATTAGTCAAAATGGAGCCTGTTCCACTCTGCCTCGCATGCCAAATCGAAATGACAAGCATGGACAGTATTCTCAGGATCCAAAGAATATTTAAAGAGAAGAACTAAGAAACTACAATGATATTCAATTTATACAGACAAGAACAGCTTTCACTGATGTGATGAAGTTCCTGTTCGATTATTATTATTATCTTCATTGGGAGGGGAACAAGCATAAGTAAGCAAAAATAAGGTTCAGGAAGTTAACCTAGTTCTATCCAAAAACGTTCTGGTGGGCCAGCCATTAAGTATATGAGTCAACTCTAGTCACGAGTTAAGCCTTTTGAGATTACTGATCTACTTAAGTACCTTTAACACAATTCTTACCCGGCGTAAAACCTAAGGTACACTGGGCTGGCATTGAAATCAGAAGATTTCCCTGGGGACCAAAGGAGGACGACTGGCTAGCAATACATTACAATGATTGAGGAGTTGATAATAGGGGAAGGGCATGTCATAGCTCCTCTGTGAAACCCTTGAGTGACAAATAGGTTTACTTATACCAAAGGTTAAGATTTTACATAAACTGAGCTCAGGTATTACCTGTGTATTGCGTCTGTTATGAACACGTATTGCAAGCAATCAATCATGTTCCATTTAACTAGTATTACTAGTACTTGTATTTAAATATTTGTATTCAGCCAAAAAGTATGCGGTTACACATCAATAGTAATCATTTGTATTTTCTCAAGAGAACGAAGAATAACGCATACTAAGGTAGGTCTACTTCAAATTCATAGCAGGTCTTTTTTGATGAAGCAGATGTGGATTTGTATCCATAGTTCTACGCTTTATCATCTGTCCCACGTGTAAAGAATTATGGGTTAATTTATTATGGTCCCTGTGCAGTACGTGTTTAAGCGATCACATCATCCCAGGCAGATGGGAATGGGGCCCACTTGGCCAGTAAAATTAGGTGAACATTGATTGCTATGATAAATGAATGACAAAAAAACTTAAGAATTTATTAGCTGCATGAAGTTCTGCATGAGGAAGACAAATGAGACCGTTGGGTATGGCATGCTGGGAGTGTGAATGATTATTTTGAAGACTGTGAATATGACAATACGCATTCAGCATGATGTATATCTTCGTGCAGTGAGACTCTGAGATGTGATGCGTGTACGGATTAATGACCTCTATTGAGGGTGCATTGTTTTGGATTATACACAAACAGTGCACCGGCAGACCCTCAATGGAGGTTATTAATCATGTTAGTCTCTGCCTAATTAATTATGGTTGTTGTTGCTGCTGGACTCTTCAAGGCAGAGACTCAAATGGTGTTAGCACTTTGCAAACTTTCAGTATTTCACTCCTGATGAAGTAAAACTTTTGACGATTGCGATATTATAATAATAAAGAATAATAAAGTATAATAATAACAAAACAGAAGATCGCTACCCTTTTGCCGCAAATGTGGACTAATTGCAGTGATGTCGGAAGCAGGAGGCTACAGGAGCCATGCCCCCCCCCCCCCCCACCAATGAAAGTGCCAGGGTATACTTTGCCCCCCCCCCCCCCCCCCGCCCCCCCCCCCCCCCCCCCCCCCCACTATTTCCGTTATAAACATTTAAAATTTAAAATGCTGAAAAAATGCTGTTCTATGCAATGCAATGAAAGATTACATGGATCGCCCGAACATTTGAAAAATTTGTTGAGTCATTTCTATAGTACTTCACATTTCAAAGACATTTCAATTCCAGGAATTCCTGATTGACCTTGTGTTATATGAAAGTTTGTCTATCTTGGATATAGAATAGTTGTAAAATTATTGTAGGAAAATAAGAAGAATAAATAGTAAGTCTAAAGGCTGTGATCCTAAGATCTAGAATAATGTTTACTGTAGAGTAGGTTTACAGGTGAGTGGTTGGTCCATGTGGCTATTGCTGATTGGAGGAATATATAAATAGGTGAGGGTGCTACCTGAGCCTTCACATGCTACCGTACTTACTGCAATAAATTCCTGGGTGATGGTACCTTATGGGTTATGGACATGTTACTTAATTAGGATAATATACATAATAATAATAATTAATGACAATTATTGGTCATAAAGTGGTTTTCCATTGTTATGTCATTATTGCGTAACATGATGTAACATTTGACATGATTTTTCACTAAGGCACTTTACCATCAAAAGTGTTCATATGAATGTTAGCAAATGTGGGGAATCCTTTAATACATATTTGCTAATTCTGACAATATCAGCACCCTAAAAAACTGTTGTTTATATTAGTGATTGATAAAAAACACAGACCTTCACAATCACGCAGAGATAAGAGTCAGTCTTTATATTGTATAGACTTTCCCTGTTCATTTGTGGGACAGAGTTGGCACCCCCATGTTTAAATTGCTTCCCACATCACTGAATTGTTATAACACCTCAGTCAAGAAAAAAGCTTTCTCTATTCTCCATATCTATTCCAACGACTTCATTTTACAATGTAACATTTACTTTGTATCCTTTCTCAGAACTTCTCTCGTCTGCATATATTCATCTCCAATGTTGTTCACAACAAATATTATTTCAGAAGGATCGACAGTAACTTCGGGATTGAAAAGCTTTTGTATATAATTGCGAATGTAATGTAGAAGATTATCCCACGCTGTTATAACATATTTCCTCACATCTGTTGATACATAGTATATACTTTCCACTTTGACTGGAAAAACTGTCATTTACTAAATATGTAACCTAAATTACAAATTTGAATAATGATAAGTGTCTATACAAGAAGCCTTGACATTGGCCAACATTGCCAGATGTCAGTTTCAGATTGAAAAGTTCCACCATGCACTTGCAACATGTCCTGTTTATATATGACTGATCGACTTTCACTAGGGAGATTGGATTGAAGGATGCCTATGACTTTTCCCAGTATGCAATCTTCCTTACCTTCTTCCACTTGTCAGTGTGGGAGAGGAGGTCAGGCTTGCCTCAAATGATATCCCCCCTATGCACTTATAGTCGCTTCCGTGTCTCGCTCCGGATTATAGATGAAATGACCTAGAATCTGGACAGCATTGATCCTTTCCTACACAGGTGGTTGAGCCTAAATGGACTGATCTGATCCTATGAGGTTATTTTGGGCACCTAGGGAGTAGGGGTTTCCTTCCAGTCAAAGCGTTAACAGAGACCAGCCTGAGGGGCGCAATCTGTCAAATAGAATCCCGATGGCATAAGCCTTCAATGTGTTCAATATTGCACTGCATTTTCTGAAAGCTTTTGTGTACGTGCCATGATTCTGGAATATTCGTATATATATATTATATATATGTGTGTGTGTATGTGGAGGGAGAGAGAGAACGAGAGAACGAGAGAGAGAGACAACACCTATGGTATATAAATTTAAGGCTTATATGAAATGTTATATAAGACTTCGGATCAGTGTATCAGAATCTTCATCGCAGATATAATATACTATACACGCTAGTCCCCGTGAGCGTTGTACATCCATCTAACATAAATTGGCTGTATAGATATGTTAGATAAAAAGATTAATAAGATGCATGCATGCCATCAGTATAGACCATATTCTTGGACGTTATGTGAAAACCATTGTGGGAACATAATCACAATCTAGCAGAGTTTCTATAAAGGTTCGTGTGAAATACACAACTATTTCCATAGTTTGTGGAGAAGACCTGTAAATCTCTGCCACTCCGTGTAACTGTATCATACAAATCCATGTGAAATCCATATAGTGAAGAATTAATTCCGGTCGAACCCTCAGGGAACATAGTGGAAAAGCGCAAGGTGAAAAAGAAACCTGAGCCTATTCCATATATACCGTATACATCTGTTTAGATTAAAAGTCGAAGTGGCTTCTCCATAAGTCATTGACCGGATTTGTTTCCTCTTTCACAGCTAAATTCGATAAGACCATTCCTATTTTCGTCAATTAAATATAATGCACTTGTCAATTGAATCCCCCACCCCCCCCCACCCCCGGGTACGTAGGGGAATGGTAGGGGAATGTCTGAGAAAACATTCCCCCACCCAGGCGGAGATTTCCCTTAGTTGACAGCAATATCAACTGGAGGGTGGGGGAATGTCCACCATTGCCCACTCTGTACCTTGGTTCCCAAGAGAGATTTGATGGTTTTCAGTGTGCATGGGCTTGCCTAGGCTAAGTTCCATAGTTCCAAACCTCTCCCAATATTATATACACAAAGAGTGTCTCCTTTGAACCTGACAGGGATTTGGCACCCCCTATATAGTGTTTCAACAGTGTCAGGCTTGAACTAGTCTTGCTGAACATGATGTGGGACTCTTTTTCCATGGTACCCTATACTAGAAATGTCAAGATCCTTTAGTGTTAGGGTTAGTGTTAGGGTAGGGGTTTAGGTTAGGTGTGGGGGGTGGGGTGGGGGGTTGGCTCATGGGAGGGAATTGTGATGTGTCACAGGAAAATGAGTCACAAGTCACAAGAAAATGATTTTGAGATATCATCATATTTGAAAAGATGAGATCAAGTGGATTCTAATGATAGTAAACAGTTGGACATCTAATAAGTATTTTAAGTTGAATGTTTTTATTTTTGAAAGAAAAATGGTTTGCAATATTTCTGGGTGGACATTTATGAATAAAGTAGCTAAATATCCATATAATATACGGGAAGAGCGATTTCTACGAAAAGAGGTAGAAAAGAGGGGTTTCTTCAGGTAGAAAAGAGGGGTTTCTTTATGTAGAAAAGAGGGGTTTCTTTGTCTCACATGTTCTTGGAATTTGTTGTTTTACAAACCGTTTGACTCATCTGTAGAATTCTGTCCACCCTCTCTGGAGGACGTTGTATATGGTTTGTATAGGTATCTAGGGTGAAAGTGTCATTTTGAAGCCTTTTCATTTTGAGGGATGATATCCTCAAAATACTTGAGTCGACCCCCATCATGCCAATCACTGATTAAATCATAATTAAGGGTTTGGGAGAGAAAAACAGGTATGAGAGACAGTGAATCGGAAATGGGGTTGGGACAGAAAAACAGGTATGAGAGACACAATTGCTAGTACTCTATGATATGACCCTAGAAATGAATATATATATTTAATACGCTGTCTTAACATTTGGTAATGTATTCATGTTATGAGCAGGGCTAATATATAAAATATTCCAACAGAAATATCCTATATATAAGTCACTTTGAAAAATATCAGTTTTGCTACTTGTGACTCATTTTCCTGAAACACATCACAAATAATATTATACACAAAATATTAATTGATATTGATAACTATGTGCATGCTCATTAAGTTGTCATGATTTAAGAAATACCGGATGTTATGTCACATACCATTCGCCACTTCCCTCAGACATAGAAAACTGTAGGCTATGTCATAAAACACTCATGATGTTGAGAATTCATATCTGATTAGGAAAAATTCAAAACAATATTTTCTCCAGCTCTACAAAGCTATGTCAAATAAAAACACCATTTGTAAGACTTTTCTGAAAATGGCCCTTATATTTTTGCAATAACAGTTTCTGTCTAAAAGAAATGTCTCCCGAAAAATGTGCCCCAGGGGGTCGGGGATTTACAGGAATTTCTTGCCCTGGGGGGTCGGGGATTTCCTCAAATTTCCCAATAGGCCCAGGACATTCCCCTACCTACCCGGGGGTGGGGGGGTGGGGGTTGCAATTGACAAGTGCATAACAACGTTCTGCTCTATCAGGGATGTTTATTATTCCCATGCTGTGCATATCATTCAGTTCCTATTCCTCCATTCTAACATATTCATTACATTTAGGAGGAAATATTTCGCGAAGTTAGGTTTTCAGATGTATGTCCTCTGGCAATTTCGAATTTCACCTCGCCTCGCACCATTGAGGGTACTCCTATTAATAATTTCCTGTATTCTCTCCGGTAATCATGCATGTTTATCATTCCCATGCTGTGCATATCATTCAGTTCCTATTCCTCCATTCTAAAATATTCATAACATTTTGGAGAAAATATTTCGCGAAGTCAGGTTTCCAAATGTATGTCCTCTGGGATTTCGAATTTCACCTCGCCTCGCTACATCCAGGGTACTCTTTTTCAAAATTTCCTGTATTCTCTCTGATAACCATGGATATTTATTATTCCCATGCTGTGCATATCACTCGGTTCCTATTCCTCCATTCTAACATATTCATTACATTTAGGAGGAAATATTTCGCGAAGTAAGGTTTCCAAATGCATGTCCTCTGGGAATTTCGATTTTCACCTCACCTCGCGACATCGAGGCCTACACGTTTTCTAACTTTCCTGTATTCTCTCCAGTAACCACTAATAGTAACCTAAACAACGTTCTTATCACCTCGAGACATCTGTGTCTGGTAGGAAAGGGAATTATGAATATTCCTTGATGTATACCGCTAGAGATGTTATTGTCCGCCACCCGCCATTCCCGCACAATAATTCATTCGAAATTAACTATTCGATTATACGATAGTTGTATCATATCTATTCAGTTATGGACGCCCTAGAAGGCAAGAACCGAAACGCTGTCTTTAGGTCGAAATACCACATCTGGCACTGATTTCAGACAGGCACCGGGGGCCTATCTGAAAGTGGGTGGGGCACTGACCACAGCTGTTGGTACACACCCGCTCAAACACAGTACGGGTACATGCATCATGCACTCAACCTGCACCTACACACAACATTTGTTCTGTTATTTGTTGCCCATAACTATTAAAGGAACATTAAGTAAGATGAAGATAGCGCATGGTGTTGTCTCATATATCCTAAAGTTTTGTGGCAATATTAAATGTTTTTCTGTCTCTAAAATTACATTTAATAAAGGGCCCTCTCTGGGTCCATTGAAACCTGCACCCTCATAATGTAAACACAGGTGGCTTGACCCCTCTTCCGGTCAAAATTACCCATCCTCCTCTACTCTGGCCCCAGTCTACCAGTCAGCATGTCCCATTCCGAATCTTGGCTAATAAGGGGGAATGGTAGGGGGAAGTAAGAGAAAATATGGCCCACCCCAGGCGGGGATTTCCCTTAGTTTACTGCTGTATTAAGGGCAGGATTTTAAAAATGTGCCTCATGGGGTTGGGGATTTGCAAAAATATCTTGCCCTGTGTGTGGGGGGGGGGGGTACTATGCAGGTTTGCAGGAAATTAATAAAAAGATGACGGCGGATGATGTCCAGATCCAGAGAAGTATAGCCTATAAGGCACTCTGGAAATTAATTTAGAATTTCGGCTTTACTCTTTTCACAAACACAAACAATAAACTAATTGATCATATGTAAGGAATTTTTCAGCCGCGTGCCTCCGATCAAGATTGGATTAATCAAATCGTTTGGTCGTTTTCTATCTGAACGCCAACTGCCAGCGATGAGAAAATCGGCACATCGGACACGGGACTTAAGCCGATTGTGGGAAAAAGCCCAGGTATATGTGGAATAAATCACACCAATCAATTAGTGCTGTCGATGAAACTGCATGTTTCAAACAACTAAAGGAACAGTATTGGCCATGTTGTATAACAAGTTACTTCGCTTACAAAAGACGAAGAGAGGTATGAAGAATATTGAATAGTTCCTATATTAATTTCATTGTATTTGGTGTATTACATAGAACTTTAGAATACATGATCATGGATATTATAGCTAATGATGTGCACTCAGTGCCGAGTGAAGGTTTTGGTTTTTATAAGCTCATGTCTTTTTTTGTACAAAAAAGTATAATATTTTGAATTGAACACGATTATGTTGAGCCACTGATTATACCTTCTCATTGAGTGTTATTTACCTTTGTATAGGTTTGCTATATAATAGAAGATCAAATAGAACAGCAATCAGCTCTGTATGAAAGTATAGAAACTAATATGTTTTGGTATCAGGTCTATAATTTCTAATACAACACACCTGAACAAGATTTAAATCTAAAAATAAGTCTCCGGCAAAGACAACATAATATGAAACACTCATAGGGCCTATCTTATGTGAATGTAGAATGAAGAAATGTGAGACAGGTTTACATTAGATATGAAGACATATATATATATATATATATATATATATATATATATATATATATATATATATACATTTATATATGACTGATCGACTTTCACTAGGGAGATTGGATTGAAGATGCCTATGACTTTTCCCTTCCCATTGACCTATCTTTATGTCCGGTGTAAAGTATATTCAGATTGAAGAAAATAATGCTATACGTCTTATCCCCAGAAAAATGACCTGAGGGTCATGTTCAGCAGACCACCATTTTCAGTTGATCTCATATTCTATGTATATATGAGATGAGTAGACACACCCAATCCTGGAATTACTTAATAAGAAATAGAAATACGATTCTATATCACATTTGAGGGGAGCGGAAATACATCCGATGTAAAGTTCAATTAAAAATTAATTTGATATATCTGAACTTGGAGATCACGAAGCAGGCAGATTTTGATAAGTCTGTTAGGCTGCAATTTGGTCATTACTAGGTGAATTCGAGTATATTCGGCATTGCATTGATTCTAGCAATCTGTTTGGTTAGGTTGAACTGTATTTTTAACTTCATTTTCGTCTGAAATTTGGGTTATTTGAGAAGATTGGTGAAGGTGAATTGTACATTTTCTGGAAATCTGACCCATATACGTACTGGGTTTCGAATGCCAATGACCGCCGGTGCCTTTATCTCTATCAAACAGTTTTTCAACGTGGCCTTTGGCAGTGAATGTCCCTGTATTGTGTGTTCTTCTGTAATTGTAATGCATGGCGCGTTTCGTCTCAAATGTGTGAGTGTATCCTAAGGGGGTATTCAAACTCTCTTCATTCAGTCGGCGCGAAGTGACATCCATGCGTATTAAAAATAATATGAGCTGAAACAAGCCATTCGCAAAGAAGATTGAATCCCTTTTTGGCGAGAGTGATTCGGCAAAGTATGGATAAAATTTCGCAACCAATGCTCTAATCAGGAAATGGCTTAAGGTTGGCTTATATTAGTCCAGGAAGGAAATCTTGGCTTATGACAGAGCAAAATCAAACCTAAGATGAGGTAAAGCCTTCAGAGCTGAATAACATTTTAGCCTAATCTCCACAAGATACTTATAGAGACTGCTGACAACCCAGTACGAATTCGATATCTATTTTTCAAATACTAAATATTACTAATACTAATAGCATTATTAATTAATGCTGATCTCAATTATAGACACATATGCCGTGGCCTTTAGTGTACGCTTTTTATATTTTCAAGCTCCAAAAAGTGTTCTCTCTATTACATGTTCTAACTGTATTGTTAGTCAGTGTTCACCCTGTAAACCTTATTAATTCCTGTTTGTAAAATAATCGTAGGAGACCACTTTCAATTAAATTAAATTCAACATATTGTTTATTTGTACTTAATGGCATTGAACAAAAAGGCGGCATACATCTGATAAAGAAAATACCATGTCGTCCAGTATGCTCCTAACCTGCAAACAAATAAAAGTAATAGCGACCAAATCATCTTGATTCGTTACAGCGATATGGATATGTAATTAAGTGTCAGACGTGTTACCATAGTGTTTTGCTCGGCATCTAACTACAAAATAAAGTAAAGCGTTAAAGAACATTGTGTTTACATCTATATGATGATAGTGAGTCCTATTATAGGAGGCATAGTCATTATAATATATCTGACCAATTCTAAAAATACATTACAAAGCAGTAGGCGAAGAGCAGGATGTCCAGCATTGCAACAGCCGCTGAACCTACTATCCCTCGCCGAGGGAAAAGGTCGAGATCAGAAGGTTCTATTTCGGGATTAAAAAGTGGCCGAATTACTCCCCAGTGGAAACATTATTAAATTCATCACAAGCTTTATCACTATAGAACTTACTTTGAAAACATATATCAACTCCATCTACACAAAGATTCTCCTCGAGACAAAGATAATTAGTTAGTGTACCCGCTGCACGTCTTGTATTGTATTTTTAAAAAAGTATTCGGCAAAGACATTGTAAATTGTTAAATGCATATTGACAAGATTTACTACGACTTTACTGTGAAACAAACTCATAATGTATTGTCATAATTGGATAGGACAGGTCGTAAATAAATGCGAGAGAGAAGTCGGCAGTTGGAGGGAAGTTTGTTAACATTCTTATTACAATTACTTTACACTTTACATCGATAAAATATTAATAGTGAGATTAAGGTTGAATTTGCTTCATAAAATATTCTGGAATAAGATAAAAGACCTCTTTACGAAGAATGAGATGAGAAGTGGGTGTGGGTGGGTGGGAATTTAAAGTGAATGGTGACGCAATTGAATAGGAAGGAGGAGAAGTGGAGGTTGGCGATTGTATTTACATGGGAGGTGAGAAAGAAAACGTGTAGATACTGGAAATTATGTTTAGGACGATTGAGGATGGGTGGAGTGGAGGACAATAATTTACTCTATGTTGATGTATGTACCACATGCTATTTGTATGGGCGGGAGTAGTGTGGTAATTTGCAGTTCAACGCATGTGGTATGACTTCCTGTCCCCAGTAAACATAGCCATATAACGTAAGCATAGCAACGTGGGAGTAAATATAGAACCTAAATTTGAATGTGGAACTCGGGACAATATTTCACTAATGAGCAATAGTGCAATAGTGTCCCTTGTATCACATTCTCATCAGGTTCTATCTATGACCCAATATTGACCATAATCGGGGCATAATCGTTACTAAAAATTCAATTTTATAACCTTGTAAAATGGTCTTAGAACTTTATGAATCCTATGATTATTTTACGAATTTACTACTCAACAGTTGTAATTTCATGCACATTGATTTTGCTTAGGATGACATAAAGATGACATTACGATTTTACAAAGCCTGACGTTTTATGCAGCCCCCCGCCAATATTTCGGCCAATGCTAAACGTTAAGCACTATGATGCCACATTGCACTTTCTTTCTCAAACTCATTCCTCCTATTCAAAGATGCTTTAACGCCAGATATTACATAGTTATTTTAGACCAAGTTCATTAACATATTTAAGGTCTCTTCATGCAAATTCTTTATTACTCAAACTAGAAGCTAAGTACCTCAAGAGTACTGAATACAGTAAGGTTAAAGGGGCAATTGTATGATACATTCAGAACTTGTTTTCTTCCTTGTCAATTGTTATGGAATTAAATCCCTAATTTTAAAGTAAACACGCACTGGGAATTGCATTCAAAAGGCGCAACTGCATTCAAGCATAAAGGGCCTAATCCACTAAGCCGATTCCCATGCGATTTTGCACCGCAGAAGACTCATTTCTCCTTAATTCTGGGAGAATCGCATGGGAATCGGCTTAGTTGACAAGGGCATTTACTTTCATTACGTCCTCCAGTCGCACAATCTATGTATTATTCCTATCATGCAAGTCTGACTGTCACAGGGTCTAAATGAAGAGCAACACATTAGCGATATTTCAGGTATTTTTCATCACCTCAATTCTTCCTAAACTACAAATGATATTCCGCAAAGATTCTATATATGTGATCCGCCAAGCAGAAAGGTACCTTCCCGCGGGAGTTATAGTTCCTGGTATTCCCGCTAGGAGTCACATCATGTTAATGACGTCACTGTCACAAATGTTTATATTAGTAATTCTGAGAGGCAGGTAACTTTGAAAGTCTGTAACTTCACTAATTTTTGGGGTATCAACAAAATTCTTTCACTTTTATAATGGTCATTTCCCCTTCTGTACATCCCTGTCATTTTTATTTTTTTTATTTTTAATATTTATTTTTTGTACATGTGATGTGTTACAGGAAAATGAGTCACTCCCCAAACCTATCTATTTGAGATCATCTACTGAAAACTGGCATAACTTTACAAAAAAGTCCATATCTCGGCAAATTCTGGGAATTTTCAACTATTTTTTTCGGCTATTGACTCAGGAGGACATGCAGATTCAGAATCTATAATAAAACCCAAATTCGAAAATTTGGCCCTGGAGTCCCCTTTCTGCTTGGCTGGTCACATATTATAAATGTATAAAAAATATGGTCAGTATGAAAAATATGCACAAGCAGGCACCTTTATATTTCTGTAATGAAGGGTGAAGAGTCTGTCAGAAAGTGCCCCCTGAGCCTGGGGTGTGGTCTGCATAAACGGCCATTTGTTAACACAGCGTGAAATCAACTTCACAGCGCCTGTGTATGCGTGACAATGAAGGAATTGCTGGCTCTCCCCACCACCTGTGTAAGACCTGTAGACGAATGAGAGCAGCAGTCTCATTAGCGGAACCCTTTCTTAGTCAATAACCTGCCCAGTTTGTTGTTTTTTCTTTTCCTCCGAGCACGCCACTGGGGTCAATATGTGGAGAGCTTGTGTACCTACTCTTGCAGATGGCCTGTTTACGAGGAGACCAGAATTCAGGTGATTTACTGTGTGTGGACGCCTTTGGATCATGTCCTTGTTTCCGACTATTAACTCTTCCCTGCAAGTAAAAAAAGGTTGATTGTCAATGTAAAATACGAATATGAATAATTACCCTAGTCATCGGGATATCGGCAGATTCAAATGCTACAAAATATGAGATAATAATGAGAAAATAACTAAATATCCCAGGATTCATTGCTTGCGAAAAAGGTCATTCCCTAACACACAAAAGCGGTCAAATATTCCAACTAGGTAAAAGAAATACCGACTCATCTCGTCTCTGATATGAATGACTGGGATATATAAGTCATACATTATGTATATACAGGTTAACTAACGAGTTGGTTGCGTGGCAATGAGTGCAATATTCTAAGCGACTGAAACCAACGAGTTAGTTAACAGATTCATTAAACATGCTTTTCAATCATGAAAATCGTGAAAAAATCGAGTCATGAATTTGAACTTTACCGGTAATCTTAGTAAAAATAAAATAGATTGGTTGCCATGACAACCCCACGTAAATCACTAGTGAAATACGCACTATGCGTAAATTACTCTAGATACGTTGTTAACAGGGCAATGTGTGTATAATAAATCAACATAAGTTACCTACTTGAGAAGATAAATATCGGAGAAACATTGAATAATGCATCTAGGTATATCATATTCATCAAAAGTCGTAATATTGTTATCCTCAGTGAATACATAACTTTTTAATTGGCAAATCTCATAGAAGATCCAGACCCCTTGCAAGCTCACCAGCTTTCAAGGCCACATATATGTTACAATAAGTATAACACATGGTGTATTACAATAACTCGTCTGTCCAAGGTGCACAAAGCTTTAATTCATTATGCTCCGTCTACACAGGGGCGAATTGGGGTGCGAATTGGGCCTTGGGGCAACTTGTACGACTTCACACAAAATCGCATAGATTTTTAAAACTAAATCGCCCCTATGTAGGGACAGCTGCGACCACTTGCAGAATCCTACGAATAATTGCAGGGGCAAAAATTGCCCCACACGCATGCAAATTTATATGCGATTTCAGATGTACCAGATAGCAGGTGAAATAATCCAAATCGCATGTGAAAAATCTCAGTTGATGTGATTTCAAATGGAATTGCACATACTTCTACAAGCATTCGCATATGTGTAGGGCTAGCCACGACAGTTCGCAGACCTGTGTTACTGTTCATGACTAATCGCTGGAGGTCATGCGAGTTTTTGAAATATCCAAAATTCGCAGGTGATCCAAATCACACATCTGCTGCGAATCCAGGCCTGCGATTTCACATGAGTTTGCAGCTGAAATCGCACCTGTGGCTAAAAACTCAAATCGCAGAGCATTATTTCTGAAATCGCACAAGCTCCCCGCCGATTCGCACAGGATTTCTACGATTCGCACAGGATTTCTACGATTTCACATGCGAATGATCGCAAGTGCCAGATTAATTTGCACCAGTTTTTTAATTTGTCCCTGTGTAGACGGGGCATGAGGCGCATTCTACTCAGCGTGTGCCCCCACTGTATATTCACGCCTGTTGAATGGAGAAGGGCGTGTATGGCAACTTGTTGAACATGATCGATGGCAATGTAGCTCTCGAATTCTGAATCAGCAGCACAGTATGGTATTGTTTCTGAACACAATGCTTTCAAAAGCATAGGAAAATACCTTAAATATTATTAATCACAGAAGTAGCTCCGCACAGCTATTTATGCACATACCCCAAAGGGGTTTGATTTAACGGCTGGACACTTATAACGTTGGAAATGCAAGTTCCACTGTGCTCTTCCTTTTGGCTATGCTGGTTTTGAGTCTAACCCCGAGCTAACGACGCCTTCTTTTCCCTATGCTCATATACATTCATTTGATTCCTTGAGAAAATCCAATATAGTTGGGAAGTAACCTGATAAAAGGATGTCCGTAGGGATAAGTTGCCGGGTATTGGTGATCGAGTTTATAAGAGGTATTGGGGAAAAATCGTGATTGATAATAGGGTTGGTGACGACGCTGAAAGGATAAGAGGGAAGTTAACGAGGCCTTCAGCAAGAGTAGAAAAAAAAGAAAAACACTATCTGGAGCAATCCAGGCATCCACATACAAGAAAAAAGGGAATAAGGAGGGAAAAACTAGCTTGATTGATTGCTTTATTGATTTGATTTGAATTTTATTTCAGTAGACTCCATATTGACAAGAAGATAGTACATATCTGAGTATTTGGTGTAGATGAGCAGTTGTAGATGTTAAGATGACGTGATGGGGGATTGGAGAATCTTATATATTCGCCGTAATCGTGCCCTATAGGGAATTACGCCCAAGAGCGTGACTCGCTCTCCCTGTGGCAAAAGAGCAAGGCATCCTGCAGTGCCTGCGATAGAAACCGGGCACGGGAGCTCATAGGGTCCACGTCATCTCTTTCCGACTCATTTCCACAAGGAGTATGGATGAGATTGTGTTATGAAAATAAGCTAAAATACCTGTTTTCTATGATGAATGGAAAGAATGTATATAACAGGGCTCAAATGTCCTCTCGGATAAGTAACTTTCATAAAAAAAATAATAGTCGTCCAAGTATTAGCCATTTAAAGAGCCTCGACTAAATTGGAAGTTGGTGAAGCCACCATGGAATATGCACAAGGAGCGAATGTGAGTCCATATATATGTGCGCCTCCTCTCTCACCTCAATATAACATACAAACTGAAATATTTTGTAATAATCATTATTCGATTCAAAGCATTCTCTGTAGGAATGTCCATAGACACTCAAAAATGACCTAACAGATCTCTGACTTACCACTGATTTTAAACAATGTGGCCTGTATTGTTATCTGCATTGCTGCTCTCATTTCAAACCGCCAGGGACATATTACTAATTGATTATTCCACTCAGATTGAATTAATTCATTGACCTTGGAAATCGTTGCTTGGCAACTAATCCGGAATTTTAGCAAAACCCAGCCCTGCTTTGTAACCATTTTACCTTTTATTAAGGATCCTCGAAAAAAAAACCCTATCTGGTGGGTGTTAATGTCCAATCATAGATCTATGGTCCAATGCTCCATGCACTTCTTAAGAGGGAACATGGAAGTCGCAAGCCAATTTCCTGATGCTTAACCATATTTACAATCCCCTACCCGGCAGATTCACACGTCAGTAGGAAGGTTCCTCAGGGAGGGGACCTAAAGGGCGAGGGACGGTATGGCTGCATAAAGCGTCCATCAGCGACGCACGACTCATCCTTCGCCAGTCCATTCATATAGAGAATCCAAATATCATCTCATCAAAGGCATCATTACCAAGCCTCTGTCAGATCCAACTGCTCTCACATTGACACACAAAAGCGCATACATTTTATCTCATAGCTTTATCACATCACTCGCTCGGCAGGGTCCAAATGCTGCGGGGGAATATTGGAGGCATTTATTTCGAATAAATTACCAAGTGAAGTTCTCCGGTGATGTATGAACCTTTTCCGAGACAACCACCTCTTAAATCAAGATCCCCTCTCTCGGAATGCGGTGCAGAGGCTTGGAGGTTCTTTTTTTGTCCGGTATTTACAAAGCAATGTGAGATCTAAACTGTCAGTGCAAGCACTGCCCTTAAGTCTACGACGGTGTTAAAGTGTTTCCCTTAAGGGCAACAACGGCTGACATCTGAAATCCAATTCTTACCCTTTGGCAAGCAAGCGGTCCTCTATCCTATTCATTATACCTCTGGGATTATTATTTGATCTCCGACAAAGGTGCTCAGTGAAACTGGCTTCTGCCACTGATTGTTGTATTTTCGGCACCTTCCATTTGGTTTCCGTTCATGGCAGTTGCCATACCGGTTGGGCCGACACTAACTTATTTGATTTTGTAAATATTTTATTCAGGACTAATAAACATTTTTATACATCGAGCATAAATATTCTCAGAATAGCCTGTCCGTATGTTTGTGGCCGATTTATTTATTTCAGCATTAAAAACACAAACATATCGTATAATGCATAAAATATCCTTTCCTGAACGCAATAGGTGCCTTAAGCTTTTACAAAGCGTTCCAAATAATCATTTCTACTTAACATTTACAATCGTGTAGGAATTGTTACAGGTACTAATTCCTCACAATTATTATCATTATTTCACGGAGCTTTCTGGCTGATGTTTATCATTCCAGAATACAAGATAATGTATAGGAAATGGTGACGTTATATACAATATAGAAATTGGTTTGTTAACCGAACAATTTTTCGTTTTTAGCACCAGTTAACACGTGTTGGCCAATAAGTAGCTGACTGAATACAGATACCAATGTATATGTGTTCATGTATAAACTTGAGCATACTGTGTAAACCAATTAGGACTCAATCCTTTTGATAATAGTAAAGAAAAAATGGCTGATAGAGAGGGAAGGGAACAGGTACATGGTGTGTAACTTAATTGTGTTTAGGAAAGGTTTTAAAATTTTAATCCCTACTGTGAATACCTTTTAGGGATAAAAAATGTTAAAAACTTAATTGAGTTTAGGAAAGGACTGATAAGAGTAAAAACATAAGGCATAGAGTAACTAAATACAAAACTAAACATTGATAAGTCTTGGGATTCTTTAAAACATTTTTTTTACTGAGTTTCAATTTAAACTCGGAATTCTTACATTTTAAATAATAATGTTATGGCCTTTGATACCAGCATCCCTCGTCTGCACCACTCGATTGCAAACATTTAACCAACCCTGGAGATTGTTCTGAGACTACGCCTACTCATTAGCCAGTCAACCAATCACAGCCTCTCGTCTGCACCACTCGATTGCAAACATTTAAGAAACCCTGGAGATTGTCCTGAGACTATGCCTACTCATTAGCCGGTCAACCAATCATAGCCCCACGTCAGCACCCAACCCTGGAGATTAACAAATGTGAACAGCCCTCCTTCCATATTTTATTTTAAACCTTGCACGGGCAATACATGTATATAAATCATAAACTATAAATTGAGAACCAAGAACATAAAAAGTAACTTCTGTATCTATGATTGCCACGTGACGATCCACTACATCGATGTCTGTGTCGCAAATAAATATAATAAAATAACCTTGCTTCTGCCTATTTGTTGCAATCATTCACTATTGAAACCCCCCAAGGAGCCTGGCTTTCTCTCCGACAACTCGGTTCGTGGCACACGCACAGTCTGAATGTGGTCTGGTCATTAACACGGGGTCTCAGCGGCAGGTATTGGGCACAACCAAATCGTAAGAGAATCAGAGTGGAGGAATTTTCCCTCCCCAACGAACTGTGTCTAGTCAATAATATAGTCAGGAAATCCTGGCTGCCAACCACATCTACAGACGTTGGAGGGAAATGTAATGTGTTTCATAAGCTTCTTTACTTTGCGTAAGTAAAAGGACCGAGAACACTTTTTTTTATAGAGATGGAGACATTCAGAACCAAGACGATCTCCAGGCGCAAGTTATTGGAACTTACTTACCACATCCCGAACACTGTTTTTGCTTATTTTCATCTCCTGAACATGGGGGAATCCAGGCGTTTTATTGAATATACACAAACTAAACTTCCTCCGATTTGATTTTTTACAAATAATGATAGAAAAGCGAATGCGATCAGCAAAAGTGTTTTTTTATCAACGATTCTGCCCGGAATAAAATCTCGCAGACTTCAAGGGCAGTGAATATTGATATGGTATTGATCGAGACGATATAAAAGTTTCTCTAGACTCTCCTGGAATTCTAATCAGAATCAAACAAACGATTATTGTTAAACAATCCCACAGAACCAATATCATTTGAATCAGAGCGTCAGAATACATACTCGGCAGTCAACTCAATACTGCTAAATAAGATTGAAAATTATGAAAACATAAAACAAACCTAAGTATATCTGTGTATATTTGGTATTCCGTTGATTCAGACAATTTGTTTGGCAATGGTGAACTGCATTTTGAATTTAGGTTATTTATGGGTATGATGAAGGGGACTCCCTGATTCACGTTGGTTGAAGGACCGTGAATACTGCACAATTGCTAGGCCTATATTTCTAATTGACTGAAACCAACACGTTGGTTAACTGTTTTATTACATACTTAAAATAGTTTAGTTGGAACAAATATAAAAGTAGCTTACTTAAAGGGTTTAAATGAAGATATGTGTACTAAACATAGCTACTATCACTAGTAGGTAACAATTATCACACATGTGATATGGTGCATTCACATGCGTACGTATATAATAAATAAAAAAAAAACTCCTCGCAAAACGGGTTTGATCCTTGATGCATAGCAAATGGGATTGCATTAGCCATATATGCGCAACTTTATATACTTGTAATGGTGTGCTTTGGGCGGTACAAAGACGAATTGAAGCGTCCACACATTAGCGATTTGGGTACAAGCGTCAAACACGCTAAATCGACCATTGAGACATAGCCTTTAATATTTGAGACATTCTAGGGAACTGCACTGAGAAAAAAGCGTCTATGATTTCCCACTACTTGCCTCTGTTTAAATTATTTTTTAAATCACGATTTTTCCTTGTTTTGGTGAACAGCATTGTGCTGGGGATGTTAGAATCAACCCGGAAACCCTCTGGGAAATGATCACCCAGCCTAAATAAAATCTTTAAAAAACAAAAAGAAATGACCTCCTGTCATCATTTCTGTAGTGTTTCTTCGTCGGCCTTGGCGACGAATCAACATCTCCCTGACAATCGCTGATAGAAAAACTTGGGGTTTTTTTTTACAAGTGGGCAAACATGAATTGTCTTTCTCCATTGATGTTGGCCAAAACATCAAAATTGTGTGAGACAAAGTCAACAATATTTTTTTTTTAAACATCGAAATAAAGAAGTTGTCTTGCAAAATGTGTTTCATGTTTCAAAGATAATTTGCCATGATGGGTGTTATTTTAAGCATTGGGGTATTTGTAACATTTTAGCAGGTATTTGTGTTGCGATCTTGCCTATGTTCTTTCCATTGAGTTGATATGCCAGTGTTGCACTTTCTGTGTATGCATCTCCGAATTCCCTCCATGCTTAAACACTATCGAAATTTAATTTAGTTTTATTCCTGTTCAATCCTTGAGGTCCTTGTTCCGGACCTAACGATACACAACTCAATGCAAAAGTCATAAATACTTTAACAGGTACATCGAGGTGTTTATAATATAAACCAAGAATATATTATGTATAAATAAATACAATGAGCAAATAAGTATAAACTTCGTCATAAATTACAGTAATATAATAGCAGCAGTCCTGGATATGTAGAACCTAGCGGCTGGCCTGGAGGAACCACGGAGCGTTTCCGGAGCTTCATTGAATCATCATATAATTTATATATACACTACACAGGATCGTTACATTTGTAACACTAGTGGACATAAATTGGCCAATTCTTCCGACGGTATACCGATTAAGAACAGCTATAGCTGACGGTGAGATCATTGGCAAGTGGCTGGTGCAGTGGCAGTAACCATAATATGGGTACTGCCACTATATTATAGCATCCTATTGACCAGGCATGCCATTACTCTGCATGCGACAAATAGGAATTATGTCGGTCTAGTGAGCAGATAATATGGAATTTCAATCTAACAAATTCACAATACAGAAATATGAATAAAGTCTAATGTGTTAATCTGTTAATGAAAATAGTAGAAGAACTGCACGTGTAAATGCTTAATTAACAGGGAATTGATAAATATATAATCAATTAATGATGAAATGAAACATCTTTCTCTTAGAACGTGAAACCCAAGATAATGATATGTTCACATGAATTCGTGAGAGAGAGAGAGCAGGACTTGAGTGTTAGAACCCGTCAATACTATCTTGAAGGCATACAGTATCTTTAGGGGCAATCTATAATTTTAGCGAAATGGTAAGTGATGGCAGGTGTAACGACGCCCTTTGATAAATTATGGATGACTGTGATGAAAGAGGGGAAACTGTGTGATTCCCTCTAAGAAAATCGGTTGAACCCACGTCTCTGAGGTTTACTGTTCCCAAATTATTTTGTTCCCTACTCGTTGACCTTTTCAGATATCCATGTCCTCCCGGGCCATCTGCACTGACACATAAAGAGTGTAAATTTGTACGTCCTTCTAAATGTACTTTTTATGATTGATTTCAACTTTAATGTGAGGTTATGTAAGTAATCAGTAAATGCCAGAGATCACTATAGATGACAACACCTATAGTCTTCAGAAAATACTTGATGTTTTTCTGAAGTTCTTATACCTTACTAGATTCAGCCTTTATTCTGTTCACATATGCCTGTATAGTACAATAGAACATCTTTATGATATACATGTAGTCCAATAGTAAATCTTGTAACACCTTAATTGAAGTCGAAAATGCAATCCAAAGACGGGCATGTAGGATCAACTTGTGAACCGAGCGTCGGGGGTTCGAATCCCATAGCGGCTTACAGCAGACTGTCATTACACCTCCCAGCATTGCATGCCGACTGGGTTACCATGTGAATAGGTGTTTATGGTTATATCTATTTTGTATTTAAAGATTTTTATTCAGCACGAACATTATGTAGTTTACACTTTTCTCAGCCATACTGAAGCTACTTATCTCTATATTAATAAAATAAGGGTTTCGAGCCTTAAACCCCTATCTTCTCTGAAACCGCTGGCCAGATCTCCATTATATTTCACATGCACATTGCCAAAAATGGTGCCACTGTCCCACTAGCAAATCTCGTGCGTAGCACGGGTATTTGCTAGTATAATATAACAAAATAAGGATGGAACTCTATATATTATATTTAGATTATCTTGGGTCATGCCATTTAGATTAAGAAAAGGACCCATTGAAGTCAAGATAGTAAGAACACATGATACATATATCTATAAATCTGCGGTCTATGCCGTTTAAATTATACTAATGCATGTAAAGGAACCGGTCATTGTTAATATTCGAAAAGAGCAGTGTATTGCATCCCATTAGCCTGTTTCCTCTGTATATATCACCATATTCAACAACATCTGTAGAAAATAATTTAAAAACAAAAAATAAAGTAGAGAGCTGACAATATTCACTGAATGCATCAGCATTGTTCTCTAGTTATACAACTGTATGGGGTTTGGGTTTTTTTGGGTTTTTTTGGGTTTTTTTACAAAGATCGAAGGGTCTGAAAATCTCCAACCTGCCGGAGAGAACCCTTTAATCGCAGTCATTGACTGGAAATAAAAGTTTTCTTTTCTTATCTTATATATATATCTTATCTCTCACCCTGCTATATAGACGAAAGTATCGTGTCAAAGCAGGGCGTAAAGCAACTGATCCCCCCACCCACTCCCCCTCCCCCGACTCAACTTGTGAAATAATCAATTATTGTATTCTATACTGCCTTCTTCCAATTCGCATCGACCTTAATATGCATCATTTCCTTAGCATTTACAAAATAGAATATGTTTATAATCTGAAAGAACGGAAAAGCTATGATTATGACACTTCACATTGATGAATATGTCCACTCTAGGTCCAAACCCTCAGGTCAGATAAGAATGGTGTTTCAGCCTACTTCGCTAATCGGTATCCCTGCCAGAACTCGGCGTTTTAATGGGAATATAATGACATTTTGCGGTCTTAATGGAATTATAATGGCACTTTGCTGTTTGAGGCGAGAGGCTTTCCCTTCGCTTGAAGGTACTTTCTCAACTTTGGGCCTAGACCGTGTCAATCCTAATCCATTTCAATTCATTTAATTCGTTAAAACGCAAAAAGTTAATACATAATCTTCAGTTCTTATGGCGTATAAGGATGAGCCGCTAAGATCCATTTTATTTGGAAACTCCACCATAAGCTAGCTCATTATGTCAAAAATCCATACCCTGGAGCATTCGAGTAATTCTTTGGAGCATCTAAGGATTTAAATGCTCTGACTTACTGTAGTCTGCCGAACTGAAAGAACTGACAGTTGGGGGATAAGGTTGCTGCTTCCCATGTACATCTAATTATAGTCGGTTATAGCACACGGAAGGGATGGGATTTGGGTACATTTGAATATGTGTCTCCTAGCTGACTGTCTCCTAAGGCCAACACTTTATCATAAACTAAGCTTCTCCTCTCGGATTTGAGTTGACTGATTCTACTCCAACTAAACTTCACTTACAAATATCAAAATAGTACAAATTGAATAAGTAGTTCTGATATTCCACACAAATGTTCCATAGAAACATGCATCTACTCTTCCAACTGTTGTACAGTCAGAATAGCCACCTCAGCTATTTTTAAAGATTCGCACCGTTGCTTCAGAAGCAGCTATGATTTCAAATCATTTTCTTCTGCTCAGGTGAATGGCTTTGTCGGGCCTTGTTTGGGGCACTGCCAAGCATTCAAGAAAATGTCCCCATGGGTCAGAATGGGAAGACGACCTATAGACTTCGGCTGGCTCTACTTTTAGCTGGATGGATACAAGGAATTCTTGTCTCCACAAAGAGAACTCAATTCACTTCAGAATGACCCTAGCAGGAGGAGTGGAAGTGGTCTGGGGAAAGACATGGTAACGTGATAGCTCGTGATCGCAAGAAAAGTTCGCCAAGTAGGACGTAAATAGGATGGTTACTGTCAAACAGTATTCGAAAAACAACTTAAAACTTTTAATTACTAATTACCTACATCTGAGCTCATTTCATGTCTGAAAATAATGCGATATTTGATATCTCTTCAAATTGCTCCAGATGGTGAAATCTTATCGACTTTGAACTCATAAATCCTCGATATTTCATCTACATTTTACAGCCATCCAATGTCATCGTGCTCCAATGACTGGAATTAAGGTATTTCTGACCTGTCTTACCGGTATCCGTTCTTCCAATTCTTGCACTATCGCTCATGAATACGCGTGCGATGATGCTTTCTTCTTTTATTTGAATTAATTTGAAAACGTTTTTATTTCTTTTACAGTCAAGTACATATACTGGATTTGTTCATATTTTCGTCAGTATCTTATTAACCTTTAGATTCTTTATGGGGAGTTATAGCTTAAAAACATGCGTCTTTTATACCATAGAGAACAATTATTAAACGTGAAAAAGGATTATATTCCAATATTCTGGGCATTGTAAATAGTAAATGGTATTCGGCGCTAGTATTGTGTTATCAGACTTGTTTCTCCCCTGTACCACTGGGCCTACGGCAGACAACCTCATCCGATAGGTAATTATACAATTACTAGCGCCAAGTTTCCCTCTCTCTCTATTTATATCATATTAACAGAAAATTGCTGCAAATAGCTCTACCGAAACTCCAAGTATACTGTACCATGTGAGGAAGCCAGAATGAATATGATGCTTGATATGATTCGATTCATACCACGAAATACCAATTCCGGTGGGTTATTTGGTTGTAGCAAGAAATGTTTACCACAGCAATCATCCGATAGTTGGCTTCTCGCACGATAGTTCTGTTATCGGATGCGGATGCCGATGTGCATAAAATGTTGTAATATCTAGCATAACTTGGACATATTGATGAGCATGTATTATTGCCTTGTAGAGTCATTTATTTTTTGAACTGATGTATACAGTCTAAACAATGTGAAATTGTCACCATTGATTTTGTCTTACTAATAACGGTCAACGTGTGAGAGCGCGGCGCTGGTGGATGGGTATTTTAAGACATGTCTAAACTGGATGTATATCATTGAGATATGCCAACAGAATTGATGTGATATATTTTAGGACTGTGTTTAATTATTAGATTTCATTTGACTATTACCTACTTGAGAATTTACGTAAAGTGTATATGTATGTGATAAAATCAGGCTATACTGAGAATATTTGTACTCAATGTATGGAAATGTGTATGACCTGAATAAGATATTTTTTAAAATCAAAGAAACCACTATCAGATGTAATTTTTCATATTCGCTTGCGGAAATATAGATCCCATTCAATGTATAGGAAGGTTAAACCAGGCTATTCTGCCTGCCTGTTTCTATTGTCTATACTAATCGAATTAATGAAGTTCACCATAACAGCGATTCTAATTTTAACAGGTAGAATATCATCAAAAATCGAATCTTTATTCAGGTTATGGTCGTTGGTTACATGTATAATTATATCAGTTCAAGCATTCATGTCATTTATAGTAAACAACCCCAGGTCACCATTAGTGCGCGGGGAGGGGTTTACCTTGGCATATTTGATGTTCGTAGAATAGATCCAAATTATCTTCAATTCATTCTAGAAGGAACAAAAATGATTTCATCACTGACACAATGTAATGTAACTTGTTTTATTCCAATTAAACGCCAATGTGCTCACGTCAATATCAAGAGCAGCAAATAAAAATGTCATTGGAAATAAGCAAAAATGCTAAGCTGAATCTCAATACAGTGTCACGAAACGACTTGACATTTGCAACACATGAACATAAAAACAACCTCCCGAGAGACCATCCCATCTCCGAAAACTTGTTAGATAGTTGTCTTCTATATAGCCTGAACATGAAATAATAAAAAGCAGTATGAGGGATGGGGCCTGGATGGCTGTTGGAAATGATTGATGACTAGATTAAGAGATCTATTGCAGAGTGTGTTCACCCAGCATTTTCACTTTTTGTACTGCACACGATGTTAACTAGGAAGGGGAAACCTTTAATAATTGGGTCGTGCAAGAGTCGCACTGGTCATTCATAAGGACTCCGTAGACAGATTGGACACGAGGATACCCAACGCTATGGAGCTTATCAGATAAAGAGATCCGAAGGAAGGATACTTCAGTGCCAAGGAAGCCTGCAGTACTTCATATTGTCTCAAATGACTTATTATATTGAATCTGGTAGCTGTTTCATACAAAAAAAGGGTAGGAGACCTAATTAAGGATGTTTTCGTTAGGATCTTGCTGTATTCTTTTACATCAAATAAAATTGATCGGTTCCTTACCGGGTAGAATGGGAAATGATAAACATTTTTTTACTAGCCACATGCTTGAGGCTATTATCTATATATATCACCTTTACAAATCTCTGACAAAATGCTATGTACGGAGAATATGGTACCAACGAGAATCCCTTTCGGATGTAAGACTATTTTAAATGACATTAATCGCACTCATTTATAAACAACTGAGAAACCAGTACCTGTAAACATCATCCTAAATAATTTCCTGGTATCATAATTGTGGTTCATGATATCTTATGACAAGTTACAGTTCTCCGTTGTCTGTTTGTTGATTGTTAACAACCACTCTGGATTGCAGTTATAATTGATTGTTTCCCATGTGTCTTTTTATTAGGACGAGGTGCAGTAACGATCTTCAGAGATGGGATTTTAGAGGACGTGTAGGGCCTGATATACTGATCATATGGGCGTAAGATAATGCATTAAAGTGTGTGTGACCTCTCTCTATATATATGCCTCATTATCATTATTAGATGTCTCATTACAGCTATTAGTTGTCTCAGTCTCATTATAGCTATTAAACGACTCCCATCAACTTAGCTACGCTGACTCCCCTACCTCTCTTTAGCTGGGATTAACGTCATTTGGCACTGGCAAAATGTCTTGTGTGGTCAGGAAGGGTGGAGAAAGCATGTCATAAAATCTTCATTAAATGATTATGAGAACAACTTGACATGAGCTGGGATATGTCTTGGTTCTCAAGGACAGCACCTCCTATCATTCCATTAACCCTCTCCTCCTCATTGTGTTACCTTATACAGTTTACAATAGTTACTTGTACTAATGAGCGGATAATAGAAGGGTTAAATCTCCAAGGTTCTACCAACCGACATAGAACATTCCACATAAAACACAAGCAGCACAAATGCTTGTCAGGTTTATGTGTTGGACGCTATAAAGCCAAGTCCAGATGAGACAATTAAACCTAAGGTAACTCCACTACGAGGCTACTTACCACTATGTAATTATAAAAACCATTCGAGGACACCAGGGCCTTAAAAGAGATTTGAGACCCTAAAAGACTCAAAAGGTCTCAAAAATAAAGTCCCCAAATGATAGGACTTAAGAGGGTCTCAAGAGTAGGGAAGTCTCAAATGAGACAGAATGGTGTAGGTTGTGACATGGGAAATGTACTTAGAATTGGTTTTCTTCTTACCGCTTGAGCCCCTACTACTATACAATACAAACGAAGTAGCACATCATAAAGGCAGTGAAAACTCACTAAAAAAAGCCCCGAGGTTTTAATATTTCACTTCCCGACCTACTTTTTGACAATTATCGTAGGTAGCCGAGAAGTAAATTTGCCTTGTAAGGGTCCCATAAACTAAAACTAACTTTGTTAAAACTATAGGCTAAACAAAGGCAGGAAATCTCCGAGTGACTGGCTGCATATCCTTGTGGCCGTACGTCTGGGACTCACGTCATAAAGAGGTCATGGGTCAGGACATCACAATGAACGTCCTTGAACTTGGTGGGAAAGTGCGATATCAGGACGTTTTCTTATCTCTTTAATCAAAGAGCTGCCAAAACAAAAGAGGATTTTGGAACGTGGGAGCGAAAAGACTTAGGTGGGTCTCAAGAAGGACTCAAGAAAGGACTTTACTGAGTCCAGTCGAGAAGAGCCCTTCTCTAAAGGGACTTAGTGAAGTCCAGTCTCAAGATATTTTGAGACCGTCTCTATTTTATTTTTAGAATTCGGGCCCAGTTCTTGGCCATCCCATTTTGTTTGATACGGTTTGATCATGCCATCACAGGTGCGTACATATATACGAATCCCTCAAACCAATGCAATTATCTTAACCTTGGGTTAGGGTTGATCATTTAATAATATCTGAGACCTGTGATGGCGTCATCAAACCTGATTAAACAAAATGGGATGGCCAAGACCTGGTTTACTCTAATCTAAGAAGTTGGGTCTGATTGCAGTATTCTGCTCAGAAGATGCTCTATAATATATCTAAAAGCCCATTTTGTAGTGATATCTATCATGTACCTTGCTTCTATATCAAAGGATGCAGAACCATGTTCCCTGAAACAAGTTCCCGTGCAAAGAGGTCAGTTACTTTAATGCTCTCTCATTTTTAATATTGGAAATGGTAAGGTTGCATGGTTGTCTCGGGTTTGTGCAGGGTCCACAGGACCACTGGCTCCTCGGGGTTAGATGCATGAGAACTATTGGGAGGGCAGTGGGGAGAGTGCATAGGGTTTCATTCCTTGGACAGATAATATTCTCCAAAGCCCAGTTAATCCAAATGGTGCACTCATGATCCCATAGGGGGCAGGGATAATCATTAAAACCCACAGGTAACTTACACATACCGGGCACATACCCCATATATTATATGTGTTGGCTGCCTATGTAAGAATTATAAATGTCCTTCCTCTAATTGAATATGCTAGCCCGATTTTTATGAATAATTGTGTTGGTTGCTTAAAGAAATTACAGAAAGTGTGTAATAGAGCTCTGCGATTATCGTTTGGCCCTCTCTGTACAAAAAAGGAGCTACTATCTAAGGGCAAGATTTTACCACTTGTATGGAGACGTGAAATCGCTTTAATAAAAATCCTCTACAGAAATAAATATAGATATGAGGACAAACATGAGAGAAACATCAGGTTAAGAAATGAGGGTGGTCATTTATTAAAACAATTTATTCCAAAATCCGAACAAATGAAAAGAAGTGTTTTTTATCGCGGTCGAATCCAGTGGAACTAATTACCTGAAGAAATTAGGAGTGTGGACTTGAAAAAACTGTCTAACTATTGGAATTGTTTAATTGGAATAGATTAACAGAATTGGAGGAACGAGAAGTGATATAAGTTTTTTATCCGATCCCTTTGTTCTTAGTGTATACATGTGCATAAAGGTCGTTTTCAGGACAAGGCGATTCTTTTGGAGAAAATGACTTGGAATATAATATTATGTTGAAGGAGAATTTGAACTGAGACTTGAATATGTAAATGATTTGTGATTATGTACAACGATGTTCTTTAGTTATAATTTGTGCTTATAATAAGTAGAATTTATCGCAATGGTATCAACAGCAATGCAAGAACACATCTGCAAGGCGGAAATGCGTTTTTCACTATCACTTGTTAAATATTACTTGGCTGATTAGTTGAATAAAAAAAAATACGCACACACAATACATACTGTACCCACATTCCACACCCACACACAACACCCACTCCTCTGCTTGCACCACAACCAGATACTACACTTCTCAAAATACCCACTCGCCCACACCTTGTAAATAACTCATCATCTTTCTATTCAATCCCTAAAAGGTGTCTTCAATTGACACGTTACGTCTACCGTCCCAGCTAACGTTGTATTCACGTTGTGGCGACGTTATTTTCTATGTTTTGGTCGGTTGTAATTACGTAAATCTGTATGGGAGAAATTACGTGAATACAACGTAGAAATCTTTTTTTTTTTAAATTATTATTCTTTAATTTAAATTATCTTTTGTTTAAAAAAATGAAAAAAATGTTTACGTTGTATTCCCGTTATTTCTCCCATACAGATTTACGTCGCTACAACGTGAACAATCACAACGTAGAAATTACGTAATGTGTTAGCTGGGGTTACGTCTACCGTTACTCCTCCCGTTACTCGATTTTAGAAACGGTAGCAGTAACATGGTTGGTTGTAACTCTGGGTTCTATTGGCTCCCATTACATTGCCACATTATATTCAATTCAATTCAATTCAAAAATTCTTTATTGCTGGTGTAATTACAATGGTGGATCACCTCTGGCACAAACAATGATGCCAGTTCTTCCTGGGATTGCCGTCAGTATCAATATATCTCCCATTCCTTATGACACATTTTTTAAATGCAGAGCAATCTCGTTTTTATTTGAGACAGCCGCTGGTTGGAAGCTGCAGTAAAGGTTGGATTCCATTGACATGTTACTTCTACTGCTTCTCCTCCCGTTACTATGACGATTTATTGCTCCCACTTCTTTAAAAGCGGGAGCAGGTAACTGGAGGTAACAGTAGCAATGGGTGTTATTGGTGGTTCCTGTTTCCTAATAATTTTATCCATAATCGGGTAACGGGAGGAGTAACGGCCCAATGGAACCCACCCTTACTGGAGCCGAAGCAGGACACTGGCGCCATTCTCTGTCACTACCCAACAATACTTCTAAGGAAACGGGAGTAATATAATATTAAACGTGGGATAACAGCAATCACCAAAAGCACCCATCCCAGTTACTTCCAGTTACTAGAAACTAGAAACTAAATAATGTATTAACCAAGTTTGATGTGGGTGAAAATGTTATTCCCAAGAGTTTGCCCCTAACCCTATCTGTAGCTTGTGTTAACGTTAATGTGCAGTGACTTTTTAGCAGTAAGCATAAGGATCTGCTATTATGAGTCACGTTTTTTTTATCTATTGGCACCATTACATGGGACCTTCTCTCAGACAAGTTTGGACTGTGACTTAATATCTGATACTTTCGACATTAGTCACTGCCTTCAGCAGTCCGGGGGCTATAGCAACCATAGACTAAAAAGATTAATAACCGCCATTTGGAATAGATGTTATACCTACATTAGGCCTACAACCTCAAATAATTTGTAACGTGCATAATTTCTTTTTCAGTATTGATGTCCCCATGATAATTCATTTATTCCTTAACACTTTACATTGCTTTTATTGAAGTATACAGGTTGAAGCAGGCTGAGTACTATGGCAAGTCTTACCTACATACTTGTATCCAACTACATTAATACTTTCAAGGTTGGTATCGACAGGGAGTCGTGCTCCTATAATAGCTATCTTCCTTTTATATATAGTGCCGCGCCTATGGACACATTTCCACATACTACTACTCGGTGAAATCAACAAGTGACCTTGAAGCGCAGAAACGCGTGGGTCGTCAGAGGGAGCTGTTCTTCGGCGCTCTACTTTTCTGCCTTATTCCCAGTATAATGTACTTCTATTTGTTCAACACCTTGCTGTTGGCATGTGCATGTGCGAATTAAAGTTATAGTATTAATATTAGACATTGCCTGTGTTTTTATTCTCCTCCTCAAGCGAATCCAAGGGCCATCACAAATCCATTTTCATTAGGGGCTCCTTTTAGGAAAGTCGCATCATGGGGAATTACTATATTTGGCCGTCAAATGATAATGGTCTCTTTTCTTCATTTAGTGGTGATAAGATCCCTAGTTAAATAGACGAATGGGTAGACAAGCAAATAGCTTGATTTATAGTCAGATGGCTAAAGTGATACAGTATCATTATTATGGAATTCTTTATTGTATCATCTAATCGATATAGGCTACAATTTGTTGGCACTTCTGACCTTTTCAGATATTCCGGTGTATGCTAGAAAACGGAGAGAAAATATTAAAAAATTAAAATACATATATCTGGTATAGGCTATATCATACAGGATAACTACGATAAACGTGTCTTTGTGCTGAGAAAAGAGAAAAGTAAAAGAAAATTCATTTTTAGTTAAAGATGTGTTAAATTAATAAAAGTATAATGTGATAGACAAGTCGAATGACTAAAATAGGGGGTAGGAAAGCTAGGATAATCACGGCACAAACGTGACTGTCTACTGAGATAAAATGATAAATAAATGATAAATCGTGCAGTCGCCGCACCTCTATAATGAGAAATGTTTTCAAGGTTACTCACATGGTGAAAACGAAGGCGATGAAGCGATGAACTAGTTCTTCCCCATTGCACTAGAAGTGTTCCAACAATGCTAGATATCGTGCCTGATACAATATCTTAAAAATGTTTGCCTGTCCACCTTTTATTTAACTCTCTGTCTCCCAGGACACGACGCCATTTTGAGCCAATTTCGAAAATATCACAAAAGTCTGACAAGCCTACTGGCCTGATAAAACGCGTCCAAAGACGTGTCAATCAACACAACAAAGGGATATACGACGTCCACGAGTACGAGCATCCAGGACGTGACCTGATAAAGCCCTTGGGGCCATCCATTTGCTAGGCTGACAACGATACAGATATCGGGTGTGACAGCTCCCTTCAGAAGCAGAGATCTTATGCTTGGGTTACTGAAGGATGACATAGAATAATGTAGCATATCCACAGGGATTGTGCAAAGGGAAAATAGGTAAAATGTGAAGATATTAATAGAATAGAGATTATCATCTGATTGCTTAAATTGAGGGTATAGAGAATATGTATGCCAATGTCACATAATTATATTTTCCAATTTTCATACAAATACATTTTACTCCAGAAATAGAATTCTTGTACACCCTCTGCGAGACACACAGGTCTCCCGGGTTATTTAAATCTTAATCATTGTTGTTCATTTTACTGCGAGTTGACATCAATCAATTTTACTATGGTTTCTGGACTTTACACTATAGATATGTAGATATTGTTACTATGGTTTCCCTTTCCTCCTTGTCTCTGACCATGCACGTCCAGCAAGGCCAATTGCCTGTCCCATTGCGAGTCCAATAAACCCCTAGTAGCCATATCTCCTTGTCACGCGCCAATCCCAAATACCTAGATAAATCTTAAAGGGGTAGCGAGTGAACATATCGGCAGTAGTATATGAGAAAGGGATGTGACGGCAACAGAAGAATCTTGATATCTTACTCGGGTCACCTAGTCGTGATCTGGTACAGTACTGGAGGACCCCCATTTCACAGCTAGAGATCCCCACAAGAGAAACACAGAAGAGATGTATAGTGTTTAACGTCCAGCAGTTTATTAAAAGGGTTCGAAAAGGGAAAATATAGGACCCTATCCTCTTAATCTTACATGACAGATCAACCTGGGTCAGGGCCACAACCTGACCCACTATATAACAATAACATTACATAATCACAAATCCATCTTGGACCTGAACGGGTCTGGTGATTAACACGTGTTTTTCATTAATTCATTATAAACCTTTCATCAAGGTTTCAGGTTTACATAACAACTCGATATCCAGCCCTGCGTCAGGACCGAATCTAAACAAAGTTATTCGGACAGGTAACGATAGAAGCCGACCATTCGGATGGGCAAGTCACAATTCTGTGACAATATTTGATAGAACATGATGTAAGTCACAATAAAAGGAATCCATATGCACCATTTCAAGATTATATAATGAATGTATTAAATGCATAGCTGATATTATCCTAAGAAGTATATTTAACTACTTTACTAGTGATTGACCATCAAGAAATATTGCTAACTTCTTTTTCATACATACAAAATATAGAAGTACTTTTGGGTATCCGTCCTAGTGTTTACTATCATTGGAATCAGCTTGGTCTTATATTTTCAAATAATATGGTAGTATTCGAAATCCATCTCTTGCGACTTGTGACTCATTCTTCTGTAACACATCACAAATGCCTTGATGTAGGTGCTTTTACAAACCAATGTAATCTGTGTATGACCTCTCAAAAGAGAGCAAAAATAGCCCGATAGCGGTGGACATGACCTCCCTTCCAGTCCATTCCACATTGCTGGGAGTGTTATGTAACATTACGTAACATTGTGTAACCTCATTATATTTATATTATTATTAATTATCACCTATTATCACATTACTTTAAATCGCTAATTATACTTAACTAGCTAGGACTGTGCAAGTCTACTTATACATGCTAGGCCATGGATATTACGTAAGGGCTCCGCCCACTCATTATTATGCATGTACCCTCCTGGAGGAGCCTGTATCTTAGTTACCATTAAATCAGTTGCTTAGCTCTTCTCACGAAGACCACACGTTCGTTAGACTTCTTCCATTAGACCATTACACTGGCGGACAACCCGCTCGATCTTGGACATAGAGATTTTTTTTTCTCACAAAAAGCGAGTTCATTTGCAATTTGAAGCATGTTTTTGAGCGATGGAAGAGGCTGCGAATACGCCTGAGTTGGCTCTGTTCGACAAGATTAAACGTTCCGTTGAGCGTTTGGCAGCGTTACCGCAAGCAATAGTAACGAGAGGACAGAGACGAGAGAATAGAGGCAAAATCTTGAACCAGCAGCCGAGGCAATTGGACTTTGTTGAAGACCCATACGAGGTGCCTCAGGACATGGAAAATGTCCCAAATGTGAATGCAAGATTAAACCCAGGAGCAATTCCATTACCTCCACCACCAGTTCGTCAAAATCAACAGGAGGAGGTAGTGAACAACGATATTAATGTGGACTTAATTGACGAAATTATTAACAGAAACGTACAGCAGTTGGCTGGAAACAATATTGGGCACGAGGAACACATAGAGGACGTGTCAGACGAGGAGGAGCAGCTCGTTGGAGATGAGCAAGACCAGCACGAAGGAGTTGACCTTAACTTAGAGGGAGAGCAGGAGCCTGAACCAGCTGTGGAAGCAGCTAATCCAGTGGAACATCAACAGGAGGAGTTGCAGGAAAATCAGCCTCAGGTCGGTTTGAATGTTGATAATAATATTGAAAGAAATGTTGTGGAAGGAAACCAGGTTGATGAAAGGGACATAAATAATCACAGAGAGAGAGTGTTAACTCCTAGGGTGCCAACACCTCCTTCTCCGAGGATTAACCCAGCTAATCAGATAAACCAAGCAGATCAAGCTAATCGAGGGCCTTATTACCCATTCGAGACCCCTGGTTTAAACGACAACTTTCAAACCCCTTTACAAACCCCTGCAAAACCAACTTTGAATCAGCTTATGCAACAGACACAGAGGCCTATTCTGAAGAATTTCCCACAGGCCCCAGTGTTTAACGTGAATGGTCCAAGACCCCCTGTGATAACCCCCCATCACGTACAGCAACAAATCCCACTTAGACCTGATCCATATCAAAACTGGTGGGATATGGCGAATAGACAGGGAGGTTTGCCTTCTCCCAGGCACGTGCAGGATGATGGAAATGCTGGTATACATGAACAGTTCTATACCCCCTACCAGTATGTTCCACCACAAGGACAATATCATCAATACGGTGAAAATGTGGCACAACAAGGACAAAACTTTGTGCAACAACAAGCACAAAATGCAGTGCCACAACAGCCTCAAAATATTGTGAATCAGCCACAGCAAAACCAAGTCCCAGATCCCAACGTTAATGTGAATCAAGCTCCCCAGCCAAGAAACATTGATCAGGGGATCCAAAGAGGACGACAGAGACAGGGAAGGGGTAGGAATACACCCCCTCACAGACAGGTGCCTAGGCAGAATTATCCTAGGAACCAGACCCCTAACAGACAGCAACAAAATTTTCAATTGCCAAACGTACAACAAGGGATGTACAGACCACCACCCCGATGGACACATTGGCACTGGGGTGCCGGATTTTAATGCACAACAGGTTGCGCGTCAAAATGCACCTCCCCACAAGTTGTTTTATAAACACTTGACGCACTGTTTCATAGGCTGCTGTGTAGTGCGTCAGGAGGCACTACTGTGTAGCGCCTCAAAACACAGTAATAATAAGTAAAATGTGTACAATGAAGCTATATATAGCAATCTTATTCAATACAGTATATTATATGCGCATCAAAATCCTCATTTATATGCATGATATTTTGCTCATTTTAGGGTAAATTTTCATTAAGTTATGAATAGTTTTGAATGAACATTCAAATGAAACGATTCTCCAATTAGAGTTGCTGAGGAACCCAACAATTGACAATAACCACCAATAGAGCATCCTTAGAGAGACATTCACTTATTCATCATTTTGCCACAGTGTCCACATGAGTGTAGGTGTCTATCATTCTCCCTTTGTTTGGTGTAGATTGTGGGTTGTGGAGTTGGTAGACCCACTGGGGGTACACTATATATACATATGTAAATGGTTGGGGGTGTTTTGATTACACATCCTCTACAATTGCCCACAAATGATTACTCAGACAAAATATAGAAGAATATCCCCAAAAACAATTCAAGATATATAATGGTTAATTCCAATAGTGCATATTATGTCAAAATACTACATGGGTTGTGCTTTTAATATAGAAGAATTAGTAATAATGACAGGCTTGTCTGTAGCGCCCTCTAGTGCTAAAATGCACAATTGACACTGTTTGGTTTTAGCGCAGAGGGGTTTATGAATACAGGGAGGGAGAGGTGGGTGTAATGAGTGTGAAATGCCAGTTATAGGTGAGAGAAGTGTCAGGTATTGTGGCTTTTCAGTTCAAGCCAATGTTTCGAAATGTTAACTAGAAGTATTTCTATTAATCCAATGAATATTTTCAGATGGAATTTTGATGGAGAAGTACAAAATATTTTCCAATGTTTCACATACCGAACTAAAGCTTAACCTGTCAGCTATCCAAATATGGTAACACTTTAGTTCTCCAATGAATGGGACGAGGAGGGCGCCGCTCCTTAAACATAGGGTGCAGTGAGTAAGTAAGTGACGGCCGTGACAAAATGTGCAGAGCGTTGCAAAACACCCTGGAGTAAACCCCTGATTGAGCTGCGTTATTATTTCGCACATATGACATATTATACATGATTTGAAAGAGAATTTAATGCTGATTCTAGCTATGTATAATATGTGCATAGTTTGATCGTTACAGCGGCCGGGATACCTATCTTCACGCCTGTGGTAATCTAATGTAGCCTAGATGCTTGAGGGTAGTTTTTTTATGCGTTTTCATGCACTCTGAAGGACACACTGGGAACATATATTGCTAAATGTAAGGGTAAATTTTGTAAGATGCAAATGTATATTTATATAGTTGGGAATGTGCAGTAGAAAAAAAATGGTTCAGTGCAAGGGTATTTTCATGATGAAAGTTTGCATAGATATCTAAGATATATAATATAGGTACATAGGCTGTATATGCCTTCATATAGCTTTACTTATTAAATTAAAAGCTATGGTGATTGACAGTGTGTGCAGTATGCAGTCCCGCACTATGCCCCAAGCTTGTAGCTTGACCAGTGAGTGGACTGCTTGTTCTTTGCTGGTCGCACTGAGGCATACACTTTACATAGGCCTAAAAAGCTGTGAGGCAGAATGGATGTGCGCATAGGGACCCCCACCCTATGGTCAACATCTCTACGATTTGGTGGATGAAATAAAGCAGATGAGATTAGATCAGACTGCTTTTCTGGATGTGTCCCTAAGAAGGCAAGCAGAGGCTACTGGCCTCACTTCGACAGCAGCATTGTCCAAGCAATACAGAAAGCCCCCCTTGGTTTTTGACAAGCCCACAGCTATGAGACCTGTGAATGAATTCTTCGATGAATTTGAGGCATTTACAGTGCCTATTCGCGAAGATAACCAGCTTATGGTTACCACACTGGTCCAATACTTGTCGGGGAGGGCTAAAACCTTCTATAATCAAATAGTTGGTGTATATGGCGACACATTGCCATATAATCGCATTAAAACCGATTTTATTGCTAAATTCAGTGAGCTTCCTTTAGCTGAGGTGTTGAGGGATTATTCCCATAGAAAGCAGGGCAGGCACGAGAAGGTGATAGATTATGACAACGATATGTTAACCTTACTCTCTAAGGCAAATCCCTTACGTTCCCTTACATGTACAGATCAGATTCTATGTTACAAATCTGAGACCAGAATTGGCTGGGAGAGTGGCTTCTGAATTTCCAACCACTTTAGATCAAGCCTCAAAAATAGCAGCCAAACATGAGGGGATGATAGCCTCCGACAGAGCCCCTAGCCACATGCCTATGGAGGAAGCAATACACATGATGTATTCAAAAAAAGAAAAGAGTTATACTAAGAAATACAGCGAGGATAGTGATCGTAAGAGAGAGCAATATCACAGATCTCGAGCTGATAAGTATAGAGAGGCTAGGAAAGCTCAGGAAAAGAAAGGAGAAAAGCCTCAGAAATACAGATCAAAGCACAAGAATTATGATAGCTCTGACTACTACGATAGCAGCAGAGAGAGGTCATCCAGTCGCCACAGCAACTTTAGCAACAGAAGCTCCAGCAGGGAGAAAAGTGGTGATGAGAAAAAGTATTATAAAAAGGACAAAAAGCATTTTAGAAGCAATAGCAAAGATAAATCGGTTTCCTTCAACAAGGACAAGAAACATAGATCTAAATCGCCAAAGGGAGGTGAAAACAAATGGAGAGATGTCACTCCCCACAGATCATCCTCCAAAGAGAGTGATGATTTAAACGAATAGGCTGTGTCTGGGAGGCCGACCGACACAGCATAAATAAAATTGTTGACGAAATAGGCAAGCCAATGGACATTCCCAAGGAACAAGAGTGTGTTTCTCCTAGTAAATCGGTAGCAGAAAAAGACAGAATATCCAGAATTAGAATAGGCAAGTTTGCTGGTACAAAGAAAAACATTATTTCTTCCACCAACACAGACAAGGACGACGACAATTGCCAAGCGGTGCTGAAGCTGAGGAAAGCCAAACATAAAGGTGAGAAAGTTTCGGTCACTGCTCCAATTGATAAAGGTTGCATAGAAATCGAGGTAAAAGATTTGAATATGCCAGTTCTTGTTGATACAGGTGCCACTATTTCTTGTGTTAGTTCTGCATTTTTCAGGAAAATCCGAAGTAAAATACCCAATGGGAAGGTTTTACGCTGTAATATTAAAATATTTGTTGCAGATGGAGGAGCACATCATTGTTATAAGAAAATCGAGTTAAATTTCATGATAGAAGGCCAACAATTCACTCATAGATTTATCGTTCTTCCTGCGTTAACCAGAAGCATGATACTGGGAGTTGATTTTTTACGAAAGTTTAGAGCAAAGATTAGCTTCAAATCAGGACAAAAACAACAGGTGTTCCCTATCAGAGCTGCACGTAGGTTTGTGATAGCTCCGGGGACTGAATACACCACTGTCGCGGCAATCACTTCTTATGAAGATATGTTAAATTCAATAGGAGTGACTGAGAATTTGCAGCGACAGAGGCCAGTTTCTTTCCTTGTTAAACATGCGTTAGTTAAGCCATTTGGAGAAAATAAAGTGCCTATAACCATTTTTAATGCCTCCAAGGCAGCCACAACTATTGAGAGAGGAACAATTCTGGGTATATATACGTTGGCTCACGAGGACGAGTTTTATTCCCCCAAAGAGGTGGAAAATTTGAATGAATTGGTCGCACAATCGAGTGAAAACAATGATAAGGTAGTTGATTTTCAGATCGGCGAGGATTTGAATCCTGAACAGAAAAAGGAGCTACTGAGTCTATTGCATGATCATGAAAATTCTTTTGTCGGTAAGGATAAAAAACTAGGGTTGACTACAGAGTATGAACATGGCATTGATTTAAAACCAGATTTTAGTCCCACAATGAGACAGCCATACCGAATGAACCCAGTCATGACCAAGGTTATGGCTGGAATTCTGAAGGACCAGGTAAAGCAAAATTTAATCGAGAAATGTGTGGATCCTGTAGAATTTAGTTCACCTTGTTTTTTGGTACAAAAACCAATGACAACAGACGGTAAAAGAGCCTGGCGTCTTGTGATTGACTATAGGCAAATAAATCGCTCTGTAAAGGACGAAATAAGACCTTTTCCACGCGCCGACGACACTATCGAAGCTGTGGGGCAAACACAAGGTCGATTTTTCTCTCGCTTGGATGCATTTGCTGGTTTCCATCAGGTGGGTTTAAGGGAAGAAAATCGATTTATTACAGCATTTAATACGCCTCTAGGAGTATATAGATATAAAGTTATGCCAATGGGACTTAAAACTTCTCCAAAAGCATTTCATTCTCTAATAGAACATGTATTGAGAGCAGTCCCAAATGCATTCTATTACGTAGATGATGTGGTGATCGCATCACCTACATGGGATTCTCACGTGCAGGATATCAAGAATGTATTCACAGCTTTTGATAAGGCAAATATCAAATTTAAAAAGGAAAAGTGTTCCTTTGGTCTCAGTAGAGTCCCCTTTTTAGGATTCATCGTCGACAAGGATGGGATACATCCTGACCCAGCAAAACTAGACGCTTTGCGATCGTTTCCAACCCCAAAATCAGTGAAACAAGTACGTTCGTTTGCTGGGCTGGCTAACTATTATAGGGTATTTATTCCTAATTTTAGTCAGATAATGAAGCCCCTATATATGCTGACCAAGGCAAAGGTTAAATTTGTATGGACGTCTGCGGCAGAGAGTGCTTTTAATAAAATTCGAAATGCAATTCTGGAGGATGCAGTTTTGGTATATCCAGATTATTCAAAAGAATTTATTTTAGCTTCAGATGCCTCTAACCAAAGTTTAGGGGCCTGCATTTCTCAAGCCGATATTAATGGGAATTTGAGACCAATTGCCTTAGCTGGGAGAGAGCAAAAATACAGTGCCACAGAAAAAGAATTGGCAGGCATCCGATTCGCCCTAGGAAAGTTTAGACATTATGTTATGTCTAAGCATTTCACGATTCTTACCGATCATGCAGCCCTTACTGCAATTAACACTAAAAAGGATCTGACTGGTAGAATGTTTAGATGGCTAGATTTCTTTGGACAGTTTGATTTTTCGGTCAAATACATCAAGGGAAAATTGAACATCATCCCAGACGTTTTATCGAGAAGGATATATGATCCAAATATACCAGCAGTCCCACATGTGGAGATGAAGAAATCAGTAACATTCAATCCCATCCAAGCCACTAAACACTATAAACAGGAGGATCCTTGCGAAAATAACCCCATCATGCTCTACAAGAGCAGAAAAATACTTAAGACATCAGGACAGGTTCAGGAATTAGATAATGAAGATTCACAAATTCCTGAGTTTCCAGACCTTCCAGGAAAATTGCATAACGATGAGCCAGCGATAAACACTGTAGAGGAAATCCTAATTGCTCCAGTGGAAACGAGAGCTCAAAATCGTGCAAAGCAATTAGGGAATGTTGATACAAGACCCTTGACTAGCAAGCCAGATGGGATTAGTAGGGATAAAGTGTCTACCCCAGCTTGTGTATCTAAGGGAAGCAACATTCAGAAGGCTAGGAAAACAAAGGCAAGACCTGTAATCAGACCAGGAAAATACGCTTCCAGGAACAGGATAAATACCCCAAATCCTGGAGATGGAATGGCGAATAAACATACGATTGAGTTGCCATTTGATAAGCTGAAATTACAGCTGGCGCAGGGGGATGATTTGTTTTGTAAACTAATGTCAGGTTACATTGAAGGAAAACAATTGCCCAAGAATCATGAGTTGACTAGGTTAATTCTGACCACACACGATATGTTTTTCACTCAGGATAACATACTCTGCAGATTACCTAAGAGGACTAAGATAGCTCAGATGGCAAATTCCTTTCAAGTGGTAATTCCACAGACATTACAGGCCCCCTTGATCAATTATGTACATGGTAATTCAATTAATGCACATGTTGGCTATGCAAAGACACTCTCTTTACTCCAGGCCCGATTCTTCTGGAATTCGATGGCTAGAGATATGAAAGACCATATTACATCATGCCATGAGTGTCTTCAATCTAAAAGTGTAAAGCATCCAAATAAGCTCCCCATGAAGATCAGAGAAACGACTTTCACACCTTTTTCAACTTTGATGATAGATGCAATGGGCCCTCTCCCTAGGACACAGAGGAATAATTGTTACATCCAGGTAGTGACTGATCATTTTTCAAAGTTTTGCTTTATATGGCCGACACCAGCTATTACAGCAGAAAGGGTAGCAGCTGAATTCCATAAATATGTAATAGCATATGTCGGTGTCCCTAAGATCTTGAGGAGCGACAATGGCAGCTGTTACATAGGAGAAACTTTTAGAGAAAAATGCAAAGCTTGGGGAATAAAACAAGTGCATGGTTCGCCATATTTAAGTCGATCACAGGGAGAAGTAGAACGCCAAAATCAGTCGATTATTGGTTGTTTAAGGACGATGGTGAATGAAAATCAGACGAATTGGGATTTATTTTTACCTAATATTCAATTTGCTCTGAACGCTTCAGATCATTACACCACTGGCATATCGCCCTATCTCCTTGCATTCGGCAAAAACCCAATCATTCCCTCAGAGGCTCAACTGCAAGATGACATAGCCCACACTCAGCCAGTAATAGATCAATTATTACAAATAATGAAAACAAAGGCTGAAGCGGCTGAAATTGCAAATAAAAGCAGAAGAGAGAGGGAAAGAAAAATGAAAGAGAAGCATGATACGAAGGCCAAACCCCACACATTAGACGTTGGATCTATAGTTTATGCTAAAGTACATCGTTTGCTAAGGCAAAATACAGCAAAGAAATTGCAGCAACAATTTGCTGGGCCATTCGTCGTGTGTGGGTTCCCATCCCCATATACTGTGAAGATCAGGAATTTGGAGACTGGGGTAGAGGTAAAAAGGCCAGTACATGTACAATTTATAAAGAAATCCAGTGCGATTGATAACAAGCTTATCAAAATACTAGAAACAGCAAATAAATAGGAAGATAATTCTGGTCGACAGGATATATCTTAGAGTAAATTACAAGGATCCGGGGTCCCTGTGGGTTGAACAGATGGTATCTATTTTGAGTCAGATAGGCGGCATTATTATGCAAGTCCAGTAGGATGGGACGATGCAATCGTATTATGTAAATGATGCTGAGTGATGGTGGCACGACAGCTCCTAGTATACGCCCCCCTTGCTATATATGGTGTGGAATGTCTTCCTCAGGAAGAGCAATTCCAGGGTCCTAAGCTGCTATTGGTCAAGATTATTCATGGCTTGAGGCGGACACTACTATATGACCAGCCGAATTCAAGTTCTTCCTTAGCAGTGGCCAAAACCATCGGGGAGAGTTGAGCTGCTCGTTTTATTTTTCACTGATAGTGAGCTGCTTCACAATAGGCACAACGATTCATCACCATGTTCCGTTTTGTAATCTGGTAAGTGTCGTTTTGAGACTTGATTTATGATTGCTCTGATGTTTATACTTATGTGGATACCCATCAATGCCAAGGATTTACTCATGGATTACACCGGAATATTTTTTCTTTTATCGTATGTTGTTACTTATATGTGAGCATGATAGTGGAGATAAGTCATTTAGTGGCAAGAGGCCCCAACATATGGCCTTACTCTGGGAAATAGATTAAGCATAAACCCAGTCGGTAATATAGACGGGATATACTTTCTTGGGAAAATATCGCTTTAGTTTTGAATTCTGAACACAAAAGTTTACGAGAATTTTTCTTTTCTTTCTTACCTTCGTTTAGGCTTTTATTCCTCACCGTATGGGCAGATGCGGACTCTGTAGTGAAACACAACTACGGGGTTGCATTTGCTGGAACGAGGAAACCTATCTTGACGGACGTGGAAAAAACCTATGTCCAAATAGCAATACCAACAGTGATTTTGCCACCTAATGGAACAATCGTTAGGATGGAAAATCACTACAATACAACATCAGACATGAGACTTATTAGAGATAAGATCCAAGGCCTATTGCAGCTTGTTTATGGGACAGCACTTGAGTTATTTGATAAGATAGAGAATGTGGCAAACGACAGATACAATAGGTATAAGAGAAAAGCCTTTTTACAGCCTATAGGCGATACAGTTTCTGCAGCCCTAGGCTTAGCTACAGACCCCCATTTGGCTTTGGTGGAAAGCAAGCTTGATGCTTTAATAGATACTTTATCACTGGGAAAATTATCCGATGTGAACAGGGATAAAGTAGTTTTAGGTCTTACTAAACAATTGAAAAACTTGTTCAGGCACGCTTCTAAACACAATAGTGAGGTAGGGAAATTATTTATAAACTCTACCGACGAAATTAAGGATCTGACGAACCAGATCGATGCTTTTGTAGCTAACTTAACTTCAGAAATATCTAACACCATGGCTTTACATGCGATGCTGCATGAAGCAACTTTAAATTTGTTAGTACTAATAGAATATATAGACACAGCTAGAACATTATTGAAGGGATTGGACGATTTAAAACATGGTGTTTTGTCAGATGTATTTCTTCCGATGGGAGGCCTAAGAGAATTGTTGAAACCTTTAGCAACCAAGTTGAAAGTCCAATCTCCCACGTTGAGGATTTTGGACGATTCCTTGGACAGCTCCTACACTAGAGTAGAAAATTTTTCCTTTAAAAACAATTCTCTGTTGATAACAATTCCACTAATAATTTCACATAATGACGATAACTGCATTGCATATCGACCCCTGAAATTCGGCATACCTATTCACAGTAGCTCGAACGATTCAACAGGGTATACCATGTTAGAGACCGAAATACCCCATATTCTGGCAAAATGTCCCCTTCAGGGAATTTATTTCGAAATGAAAATTCATTCGTTCGAGCAATGCACACAGCTAAAGAATTCAGTGGCATGTTTTACTCCTCCGACTCATATTCTAAAGGGAAAAGAGACTTGTTATTCGGCCATTTTTAAAGATAAAGCTTCTGAAATTGCTCGGTTATGTGTATTCCACACATATCTGACTAAACCAACCCCATTCTTTCATTTAACTATGAATAGGATGCAACACCTACTGGTTGGTCGTACGACCAAAGTGACTTTGGCTTGTCACAAACGACCCAGAACTAGGATGGCTTTGAGCCTTTTGGCTATAGTCAAGGTCCCTTGCGACTGTGCCCTAGTTAGTGGATCTTTAGTAATCTCTGCCCCTAGGGATGGATGTATTACTTGGAATCAGACCAGTATATTTGTTGAATCAGGATTTAATTTAGCCATAGCAGCAATTTTTAAAATTCCATTCAAAAATCTAACTGGAGAAACCAAACATGGATCACGAATTCATCTAAATTTGCCCACACCCCAAGATATGCATGCAGCATTGTCACATCTACCCAAATCGATTATAGAGTCAGGAATGAACACAGAGAGGCTGGCTAACGAGCTATTAGTGGCTGACAAAATGGCAAATGATCGGTGGGAAACTCTGAAAAAGTCAGTTAGTACCATGTCGACTCATCCAGCCACTATAAACATAGCGTTGATTATCAGTCTTGGTGTGACAATATTTTCATTTTATTTATTTTATAGGATTCACAAACTGGCAATTATTTGCACGTTTGTGAGGCCCATTCAAGCATTTAGATTAAACCTGTCGGCCCCAGTCTTCGAGGACATAAATCTAGGCTTCGATATCCCAACCCCACAGCCTATGACTCAAGACCTACTGCCATACGAGCCCCCAAGTCCAACACAGGCAATTCTCAAAATAGTTGCAGCAGTTATTGCCTTCAAGATCCTGCGATTCCTGTGGAAAAACAGGAGATGTATCTGCAATTATTTGCCTAGATGTTTCACGTGTAAAAGGTGTACGAAAGATGTAAACGATGAATCAGCCTCTTGGATCACTCTGAGATTGCACTCGGATGAGAGTCTAGTTTCAATACGTTTGATGCAAATCCCATTTGAAGTGAATTCTATTCTTGGATCTTCCCCAGCCCCGCCTCTAAGGTTGGGAAAGTCTCATGTCAGTTGGTGCTGCTGTTGCAATCTATCATTGGACCTCCGTTGGAAGGCTGCCCTATCCCTGAAAATCCATAGGGCCAACAAACAGATCTTGCTTCCAACCAACGTAAAGGTGGATAGGAGGTACAGAAGCGAACTGGCAGCCATCATGGAGCCATCATCAGAGGCAATGTATGTCCTGGTGATTGAGTCCAGGAACGGATCCTACCAGATCCCGTGGATCAACGACCCCAACGGGTCCAACGTGAACATGTAAGTCTATATATAATTAATATATGGACTGAAACAATAGTTATTCTTGCCCTTATAGACGTGTAGGGTGTTCTTTTCTCACGAATATTTTATATCCGTCTTTTCTTCTTGTTAATGTATGTTGATGTTTTACTTTCTGTGATGTGGCTTTCATGGGAAATATTGGCACAAAAGAACTGTGAAATTTTAAAATAATCATTTACAAAATACCCAAAGTATTATGCAACCTGTCATTGGTATGTGGTCGATGCTTTCTTACAGGAGCACGGCGGCGTACTTGTCGGCAAGAGAAAGTGGCCAAGAAGAGGAGATGCTTATAGTTCCCCACGCCACGAATGTGACAAGATCACCCTAGGAATGCCAGATATAATTTTACATTACAAGGACATTAACATTTTATTTAATATTTAATTCAAGTGGCAAATGGATCGCCCCCATTTGTCAAGGTGAACAGCAACAGCACCTTTACTAAATAATATTGACTTTAATTTCTCTTGAATGAGAGGAAGGACTTTACTTGTTTATACAAGCTAACATTTTTTTCCTGGGTTCTTTGGAATTCAGTCGATAACTTTAAATGATATTTCATGCAACAGACAAGCGTTATTGTCTGAGTTTATTCATTGCATTTCTTTTTGCTTTTATTTTTTATTCCCTTACTTGTGTGTGATTTATATGTGTTGATCGATGACGACTTTATGTACATACAGGATTGGTTAGGCCATTAATGCCTACGATTAGGTCGTATCATCGACTCTGTTTGCTTTGATTACACTGAGTAGGTACTCAGCTCTCTTGGTATATGTGTAGTTTTAGTGTAGATCTAATTACCAGACATAACAGTTAATATGTTTAGGGGAACTACTTTGATTTATACATCGAGGATTGAGATAACCCATATGGCTCTCTCAAGTGTTTTGTTTATTTAGCGCCACACGACAGTGGCATATGGCTGCATAGTGATTTACTGCGCACTAAGTACTGTATACGTAATAGGATACCCCCTGAGGATACGATGCGATGGCCATAAGCCAGGGTGTTATCACACCAACAGGGGACGACTATGTAAGTGCAGACTCTTAAAGGAGTCACTAGATCTGTTTCCAGTAAGGACAGATGGTTTCTTTTTACTTGTGTAAATAGCGTGAGTAGGATTGACATACCATAAACCAAGAGATTTATATGATCTTATGACTAGGATGGATATGATACGTCAGCAATACTAAGTCTAGCGGATCAGTCGCTTTATTACTTGAAGTTGTAGTGTTATTAGCTAGCCATATGTACCCACGGGTAATTATTTTGCATGTATTTTACTGCAAGTAGATGCAGTGACATTTTTGCTATGCGATTGAAAAATCGAGCGTAGCGACGGGGTGAACCGTCATCCTTGTAGGAGTAGAAGGGGATGGGGTTAACCTGTTACATAATCAGCAAGCGAGGCCAGTTGATTACATATCAGGCCTTGCGGGATTATTGAATTTATTTATCTCCGGGTATTTATTTGAAAAGGAGATAACTAAATGTATCGGTAAACTTTTTTGTATATTACTAGATTAGACAAGATCTAATTTTGAATAAGGAATAGGCTATGGACCAGGAATGGGAAGCGGGTAGTTGGAATATACCAATACTCTTGCTCATTCGGCAATGGATCCTTGCCTATGTGCGTGTAGGTAGACAACAGTAGAATACAACAATCTCTTTCTGAAAAGCTTTGTAGCCCTTAGTACGGGTGTGTGTTCGGCTCAGCGGTGGCGTTCTCAATGGTTCACCGCACAAATGACCAGCTATTTATACTTGGTAGGTGTCCGGTCCAAAACCGATTCGACGGTGGCGCCGGCTGGTGTCACTGTTTGGACCGACCTATTGGGAATTTAACATAGGAAAAATTAAAACGACGTAGATTGTTCCTGTTTGCACCGGACTATTTAGATTTTAACATAGGATCCCAATATATTTCAGGATTCCACGCGTGTTGGTATACGCGATGTTCTTTTATTATGTGTGATTAGAGTAAAATTCTCAGATTGGACCGTACTATTGGGAATTTAACACTGGAATTTGGTTTTTCATAGGGTTAACACTTGCGGTGTTTGCAGATCTTGTCATTTTTTATGACATGGAACCCTTTGTGTAAGATATTAGCCAGATTTTTCAAGCTATTACGACCTTAGTATTAGCAGTTCTTTCACTTTTTGAGTTTACACTCTTACATGTTCATAACGACGTTTTTAAATCTTTATGAATTTATTGAAAATGTTTTACAAAATGGTAATTAAATCGTATGATTTACTTCTATGTATTTAATATCTTTTTGCGCACAATGTAACCGCGCATATGGCTTGGTAGGGATAACTAGGTAACAGCACAGCTATTTAAAATTATTAATTCTTAATATTTTAATTTTTCAAAAAAAATTCCTAAAAATTTTCTTGTAAGTTTTTAGGGTACACCCTCACTCGATACTTCGTATCTGATTGAGGGCGGGGGTAACATTACGTAACATTGTGTAACCTCATTATATTTATATTATTATTAATTATCACCTATTATCACATTACTTTAAATCGCTAATTATACTTAACTAGCTAGGACTGTGCAAGTCTACTTATACATGCTAGGCCATGGATATTACGTAAGGGCTCCGCCCACTCATTATTATGCATGTACCCTCCTGGAGGAGCCTGTATCTTAGTTACCATTAAATCAGTTGCTTAGCTCTTCTCACGAAGACCACACGTTCGTTAGACTTCTTCCATTAGACCATTACAGGAGCTGATAGTATAAAGATGTATATTTTCTCTGTGCAAGGTTTATGGAACTTTTCATTGTGTTCCTTTTGACAAAGATCTACAAAGATCTTACAACCGTAAGACACACTTAGACAGGGCAGTTGTAACTGCAACAACCACGTTGTAAAGATCTTGTAACTTTGCAACAATTGTGGAATGTTACAAGATTATTATGCCCCTCCCCAATTTAAGGATGATGCTTAATAATATGGTAAATTAATCAGTAGGGGGTTCATCATCAGGGCTTCCTACCGCGTTTCAACGATATTTCAACCAAATAATGACCCTCCTATTTTTTGTAATTACAAGTTAATCAAAATCTACATAGTTACAAGCTTGTAAGCTTGCAAACTTGCAACCCTACAAATATCGTAATATTATACACCACCCCCAATGTCCTCCTTTTATTGATAGACTTCCAAAATCAGGATTAGCTGAGAATAGCAATGTTATCTGCTGTAATGCTTTTTGCTGAATCAATACATCTTAAAGTAAACTAAACTCATTCCATGATGTTTCAATCTGTAACGTATTTATCTCCGAGGAGAAACAACAATCGTATCAGCTGGGTAAGAGTTTAAGACGCGTCGATATCGGTAAACCATCAAACCAACAATCTAAGACGTTTTGTGTGATTATGTTGTTTTTTTAAATGAAGACAGTTTAACCATTTTAATCTTATTATCCATCACTTAGAGCTCGGATCCCAGGCTGTTTCAAACACTGATAATATCTTTATTTCAAGTGGGACGTGCATCCAAAGAAAAGATTAATGTATTTACCAGACTTTTGGTTGGCCACAATGATCTCGTTTATCAGGAGTCCCGTTTATAGTATCATAATTTATAGACTTGGTCAGCCCATACTGCATAGTGACAGTTTGTCACTGTCCCACGTTGACCTAAAACCGTTGTTTATACATACATCATGCTTATTTTTCATTCGATAGGTTCCTGGGGGGAAGCTGGATAATGATTCATGAATCTTCATGTTGATGTCTGGTCAATCGAGCCAATATAAACACACAAGTGCAGTATGGCGAAACTCAACAGCAGCAACAGGAAGTTTATTCAAACATATTATAACGACTACACCTTGGACAATTAATGACATCAAGTCAAATATCATAAGTGACATTAAGCATTTACTCCACGGTACTGTTTCTTAACATATGAAAATACCTTTTATTAATGTAGAAGATTAGGGAACAGTGTGGCTCCAGAGGCCTTACTTGATAGATTGTAGACAATACAGAACTCGTTCGTTAGAATAGCTTATTATTTAAAGTGGCTAAGATAGTTAAAATGAGTAGTCATGAAATCTCGTGAAACTTTGTCAGTGTAATCATATATGATAGGTATAGCAATATCTGAAGTATTAAGTATCAGCATTGTGTTTTCATTAAATGATTAGTGAATATGTGTAATGAATGGGTCAGAACCTAAACACATTTCAAATCCATGAGGAAATGGCTTTGGAGTAGAGAAGGTGCTGCCAGAATTGGCCCAAGTGGACAGGAAAGAAACTAATGCCCATTGTATTGACCAGCGCCGACCTGGGGGTTACATAATTCCAGATGTCAACCCAACTGCCAGTTTGAATTTCTGTATGGCATGGAAAACGATTTTTCTCACTATTTTACCAATATCTGATATGATATGAATTTCATAGTTTTGATATCCACAGGAGTTAGTTAGGTAGGGTAAGGTGCACCAAATACTAGAAAACGAAGTAAAAATTCCGTTATTCGATAATCTAGCCAACAACAGAGAGAAGTGTCACTTTAAGAGTATACACCTCCTACCCCATTATCTATTAGCTTTTACCTGCTCGCAGACTCTAACATATGTGTCGTTATTACCCGATACAGAATATTGCTAGATGATTTAATCTTGTAAATGATGGCTGAAATGATATCTAAAACAATCCTTGGGAAAAATAATAAATACTTTTTAGCTTCAACGCTTATGCCATTGGCTCAGCGAAGAAAGCAATTAATACTGCCTTTAGGACTTCTCAGCTCCTTTCTGTATTACCAAGCCACAAGTTGAATATCAAATTGTGTATTGCAAGGAAGATGACCCTAGCAGTGCAAATGGTAGCAGAGCCAACAAATCGTCTACCAGATTTATGCACATGCGCACTTGTGACGTCATAGTAGGGCAGAGGCTAAAGTCAGATCATTCACTCTTTCTGATTTACATCGGCAGAGTATCAAATGATGATGTTGGGAAAGGAACTTGGGAAGAGTGTTCCGAGTTTTTGTAGCTGGAACCGGTCGACCTCGAGTGGTAATCTGCATGAAACGACTATAAAATTCCAGGATTTGAGAACGTTCAGAAGGTACTAAGGATTTATCCCTTAAACATGATCAAATGCTTTCATATTGGATGAGACACTTTGTCAATATTTTATTTTTTCTATGGTAGAAATATATTTGATATTAAATACCTCATCAAAGGACCTGACACACTTTGTAATAATAACAAATATTACGAAAACAGATCGACCTCTTGATGTTCATCCATCCACGGACCAATCCACCGGGGAAATCCAGTTAGCAGTCCCCACCCATCATGATATTAGATATATTATACATCAGTCAAAACGGTTCATAAGATATTTATATAAGCTTTGAATGGATCTTATTATTATAACATTTTGTATTCCAATACTTTTCATACATATGAAGTAGATGTTACATTGTCATACATAATTATAAATTTTGTATCAAAACAGGGTGAAACGTCCTCTGCAATGCAGTTCTTCCTGATAACCCTAAATCTTAATTCTAGCAGTAAGAAGTAATTTGCCTGATGGGTAAGGAGAAGTGGAATATTCCCCAGATTTAAAATCAAATTAGATTTAGACCGATTCTAAGGGCAGGATGTTTTATGAATCTGTTTCCATCGACTGATCGATATATCTCTTGAGTGACTATGCAAAGCCCGTCTACATGTTGATTTATGCATAGTGTTATAGAGTAGACCTTGGGGGGCGAGGTGTGGATGGTAGACCGGAAATAAATCCCAAACATAGAACCCTTGACGTGTGCTTCCGCTGGCATAGACACTGCCCATACTTTAAACATGTATCAAGTATAAGTTTCTGCCTATATTATATAGCCAGCGGAAATGCGGTAGACCATAATAAGATCTGGCGTATAGATGAGAGTTCCTGACAAAGAAACACAACATAAAGAGTGTTTTTGCAGGATTCATTATTGTTTTATATGATAACTCGTTAAAAAACCTTGGTATATCACATGTAGGCAGCCCGGAAATAATTGGTTCCTGTAAAAGCCTACAACATTAAAGTGTATTACCAACATTTATCTCACTAATATATTCATGACCGCTAAATCAGACATTTTATATCAATAGAATACTTGACCTGCAACGTGCAGATTCTGATGAATGCCTTCTTAAAGAACCACGGATGGAATCGCAGCCTGGCCATGAGACGTTCTCAAAGAGACTTCTACCAATATAAGTCAACTGCAGTTGCCAGTAACAATAAATCTGTTTCCTGAGCTATTATGTAAGACCCATTCAGAACCTGGGATTGTTTTGTTTTGATTTGTATTATGCTTTACCAGGCTTTTTTATTCCAGTCTTCCTGCATGGGGCAGTATTCTAACCTCTATTATTATATATGTGCATTCCTCTGAAGTGGAGTGCTATAAAAAAACATTGTTATCTGCAATAAAAATGTAGAAAAAATAGTATTAGAATTAAGTTACACACGGTCAAAGAGCACCTACGTACACGCACATGGTTCACCCTTCTTCTTTTTTTCTTTTTTTTATTACAGAGTCGGCTACTTAGTCATTTACTCAGAGTTATCTGATGATTTTCACATGATATTTAGTCAAATTGAAGCACATAAAATATAGAATGGACCTCGCGGCTCGTAATCGAAAATTTATTGAACGAGATTCGTCCACGGAAGCACACTGGTACAGCATCGTGCTTCCCTGGACAAACCCATCCTCATTGGTATTATTCGCATAATTTATAATGGTTCCCATAACATCCATTCGGCTTAATTCAAGAACATATAGCTATAAGTGATTACATTGCCGTAGTACAATCACTTTTTCCACCTCCAGTAACATCCTATCGATACCGAATCTCATAATCCAAGTGCTATTTTATAGGGAAAATTAAAATTAATGCATGCTTGGCTTTGTGCTTGGGTATTTGAAAAGAGGTTTTAAATCAAATTAACGACAAGCTTGTCGTTGAGATTTAGTGAAGCTTATGAATGATGAGAACATATTAAAGATCAAAATAGCAGTTATCCCATCGCAATGTATAATGTTGGTATATAGGCTTGTGTAAAGGGCCTAGTCCACCAAGCCGATTCTCATGCGATTTTGTGCCGCAGAGGACTCTTTTGAAAAATCGCATGAGAATCGGCTTAGTGGACAAGGCCCTTAAGACGGGGCCTGGTGGTGCCGAATCGGAGCAGTTTTCCCTGCACTGATTCGGAATCACTGGCCGGGTTACAGACCCTCGCCCAATGCCAGCCAGGCTGGGCATGAACTGGTCTTGCCAAACTGCCGCTGCAGGGCATTTCTCACTATTACTACTAGATGTCACTACCTTACTTTTATGTAATATATTTTCAAATTTAACTGTCTATGCTTATTCCTGTGTCACCATTACCTTTACACACCCTTTTATCTGAAACATGTTGCTATTCTAGTATTCCACAGCCCCCGTCAATGTCAGGACGTTCCACAGAGAGCGTCCGGTTGTTGTCTAAGCAATAAACATAATAAACTAGCATGGACTGGAAGGATCTGAGTTTGGCGTCGTAATAATTTGCAAATACGATTGCGCCGAGAATTAATAAGCAGACACTACACTTGGTACTTTTCGTGTCACTATAGGCTGGCCTTTTTACTAAGGCTGGTAATTAACCACAATCTTCATTGTAGAGGGGAGACGAATAGGAATATCTGAAAGCTCTCGATCCCACAGTCTGTATTTAGATATACTGCAGTATAATACTTGCGCACCACCGGAATTCATTACATTACGAACAAATCTTACCAGCCATCACGGTCTTCCTGATGAAATGTGGCTGTGAAAACACTGTCTCTGTCTGGTATTCTTAAGTTCTTTTGGACTTTTTATCCTTTTCCAATTTATCATCATCATTAACACTGTGTTTAGCTAGCCGTTCAATGTTCATTCCTCAACAATAAAATAGTTCTCAGGATATAAAACGTTTCTTTGAACAGCTCTTAACTTTTCTTACATTAGGATAAAGAACTTCTTTCTCTCAAACTTAAAAGGGAATGCCGGGCTCGTTTGGAGGATACAAACTGTGGAATAATCCTACTTAATTCCTATTATTGACTGTTCAACGGTACCAAAATGTTCATGCGTGGAGTATAACGACAATTCAAGGCCATTAGGATTATTTTAAGGAAATCCCACGCCTTTATCGCATTGATTTCTGCTTCAAAGGCGCCCAATTCTACTATCAAAACCTTCGTTACCTTGCTTAGAATTCTTTGTTAGGACAAGAAATCGTCACATTTGGAACTCATCAACTACATCAAATTGAGAGCCTTTTTATTTTCACTTCTCCCTTTTTTACCCATTGATAAACCTCAACACGAACTACCACGAGATGGTTGCATTGCTGATATGACATGTAGACGTTTCAAACGTATTTTAATTATCCAAAGACTTTTTTGCAATAAATGTCTTTAATCAATTTTCATTTAATATTTTTTCAAATATTGAATAAAAATTAATTTTAGCTATTACCCTAAAGATTGCATGCATTTATGCGTTTATGCCCATTTGATATATAATTTACAATCTGCATTATTTAAACAGCGCATGATTGTCACGAATACGAATGACTCGTGTGTAATAGATCAAATTTGAGATTTGAGGTTTTGAAATCTAATTCATTACAACCTGACCGCAATGGAGGAATTAAAATCCTTTGTTGAGAATTCCACGTACATGTATATATATTATATGGTCGTAACTTTAGGCACAATTAACTTCTATCCGTGTACACATTTTGTGCAGTAGGTGATTTGGCTTGGGTTGGAGGAGCGTGAATAGGGAGTTTCGACACCGCTCACCTATCCGCAACCGTATCCGTATCCTTATTACTTTAGGGATGCGTGGTCAGGTCGGCACTCAAGGTGGCGGTCTCTGACCGGGTCTCCGACGCTATAGTAATGTTTTTTTAACCATGCTTTCTGCGATAAAAATGTTAACTATCACCAAACTTGCTAGGCAAGGACATGAAGAACATGTTTAATATTGTTCCCAAACCTTTTTTTAAAATGTAAAATGGCTAGATAGTTTGTCATATGCTTAGGTAAAACCCCCGTAACAAGTGGCATCCTTACGGATTTTCCTCAGTGGGGCCGGTATCGAGCCTCATTACCTATGCACAACCTGACATAGTGACCTAGTTCCACGCTGATAGGTACGGGTTTGCTCCTGAGGAGCGTCTGTCGAAACTCCCTAATATCTCATAGGGTACGCAGCAACAAGTGCGCGATTCTAAGCAACAGAATCCAAGTAGTTCGTTAAATGTGTTATCATATACGTTTTATAATCTAAAAAGGAACTTATTAAGGTCATATAATATTAGCATGGCAATGGTAAATCTAGTTAATAACACATCAGCTGCACTAACTATTTCCTATTCAGCACCAGTCGGTTAACACTTACAATTATACCATAATTCCCTGGGCCACTTACTGAAAAACCCAGATTTTCTTCAAATTGATAACCCAACACCACGAAAAACTAGAGTCCCACTAGTTAGTAAATCGCTTACGCTCTATTTGTAAGCTAAGAAGCCATACTTTAGCTGGAGACAAGCTGACCTGTACCTACAGAAGACGAGCATGAGCATTGACTGGTTTTATGTATCTCTTCGGCTAAGATAAAAGATATACTGATATAGGTTCACACATATTTGAAGTGTGTATAAGGTGGGCCAAGCCGCAGTGGCACGGTGTTTGGCATTTGTCAAGGACAAGGACACCAGAAGTCAGTTTTCAAATGTGCAGCTCACTGAGTTTACAGGAGTGTGTACGGAAAGCGTGAACGAGCCAATTAATACTGTAACCAATGTGCCAACCAGGGCAATCCAATCGTAAGGGTATCGATAATCCTAAGACTTTTTCAACAGTTTTAGGCACTATCTTATCATATCATATATGTAGGCCTACATTACCCATGTGAAATATTATTTACGTTTCTTGATCGTTTTTGATAGCACATATTAGAGACAAATACGGATGATTTGTTTATCATTTCTTGGGATGTTATAAATAAAATGAAAGTTATATCAGAGGAATATATCGGAGGTTTTGAAATCAAATGCAATATAATTATGCTATCAGTTTGTTTAAACACAATTAACTTCAATCTGAGTACATCTTTTGTGCAGTAGGTGCGTTCGGTCCTCGGTAAACACAATTAACTCCATTCTGGGCACACGTTTCGTGCAGTAGACACTTCCGGTCCTCGAAAACGATGGATAAGGATAAACCAGCGTTGTAAGCCCGTCACAGCAGCTAAGCTATAAATATATTCGACTGGGTTTTTCATAATTTATTATATCAATAGTGCGACTATGTTATGTATATCTTGGGTGCCAATTGAGAATAATTGCTAATACAAGGGGTTTTGTACGCATGAGTGATAGTAGTATTCCTTTTCATTCCTTTCTGGTATATATTAATTAGTGCCTATATTACATTAGATGTTCTATCATGACAGATATCTATCTAACATAAAACAAACGCTTGTTTATCAGTATGACTCTAATTCATTCATTAGATGCACAGGAAAGCTAGTATAGAAACTAATCTTTCATCGAGTGGGTCTAATTCACTACGCAAGAATTAAATCGATATAACTATAGTTATATAGTCAAATCAAGTAATGGTATATTATTACTTGATTTGTTTGGTCGACCCTATTAATTTTTGCATGTTTGTGAGAAATATATATTTCGGTGTATTTGTGTACATACTTAGTGGAGTACATATGACCCATTTGCGATTGAATTAATTTGGCTCGATTTGTTAAACTTGATGGAATATAATACAAGTACTGATATCATTTTTCTGATGTATTATTATGTAATACCCAACGGTTCTCTGTAAGAGCACAACGCTATACTTATGTTTTAGAAAAAATGTTTTTAACTTTGATTTGCTATCACTGCCTAGGCCTCACCTTCAGTGCAGAAACTAGTTTCATTATTACATATTTGTATCAAACGAACGGTTATTAGTATACATCCAATGTTAATTGTTGTCATTAACTAATTCTTCTTTTATTTCATTTTTGTACCCTTTCGACTCTATTTTCATATAACTTGCTACTTCTGTAATGTCAACCAGTGAAGTATGCCTTAAGAATATAAAAAACGTAGAAATCTTTTGTAATATCAGGAAATTCTGAGAATAGCATCGGCGATGTAAAATGTCTTTGGTCCTGAATAAAAATATTTTCAAATCAATCAATCATGTTTTTACAAACTTCTATTGATTAGAATAGTTATTTTCATTGTATATAAAATGGAATGTTCTACTCAAAATGGTTAACGCTGAAGATTAACTCTTTTTAGTACCATATAATAGTCATTCATGAATGATCCCCATAGAAGTTCCGCCATTAGATGACAACGCAGAACCCGGTCGCATGTTCAGAAGTAATTATTGGGGTTGTAAGACCGCTATGAATGTTTATATAGCTGAACATTGGGAACATTGAGGACAAATGCAGGGTTTCTCATCTGGGTATCAGATTGTAATAACTATGTTAAAGGGGATTGGGTTCCCACTGATGCGCAAGAAAAGGGAGTTTAACCTTGGTATACTAATAGATTAATGGCTCAGGCCTCCGTTCCCACGTCCTTCAAAAACAGATGTTTTCTCACATAGGAAATCTAAAAAATACTTACTAAGCAAGGCGATAATGCACACACTCCCACACTTTCAGCTGTATATTTTTTAATGACTTCAGTTCCACTCTCAGAGCAATACTTGTTGTCGGACAACAGACATGTTTCGTCATTATTTTCCTAATTGTCTGGCTTTTGCAGTTCCTTATCTAATCAGCGTTCTAAGTATAAGCCGACATTCAGACGGACAGTCAGGGTACTACTCAGAACCGAATGCCTACTCAGAACCGAATGCCATCTCGTTAAAATGTTTACCGGCGCATGTCTTTTTTAAAAAAGCCTTGGTAAAAAAGTATAACAAGCTTCTCGTGGATCCATTTGCTTTTTATCATTTATTTCATCCTACTTAGGATGAAATTACTCTTCCTCGAACGCAAATAGGCGTTTTATATACGCTAGGGCTCAAGGCCAGCTCCTAACTCTCATATAGCTGCTTTCCATATCGCCTTATATAAATTCTTTCTGCCAAGGGTATCAATATGGTCTTACAGAGATACAAGTGTATTCTGCATCACCTGCCTCTCCCGGACAAAAGCTCCGTCCACTTTCCTTGGTCACCCGTTAAACATTTAAGGAACAAGAGCATTAAGATCTATATTATTCCAGTGACAAGATGCATTCTACATTGTTTAGTATGCATCTCAAGATGACAAGCATACATGTGCATGAATAAAAAGCACCCTTTCCAAGGTTCGTGCTTGGTAAGGAGACAACAGTCACGGAGATCCAATGATCCAATCCAATTCATTCGTTCCTTTTTCTTGTTGGACCCAAAAATAGAAATTTATTGTTTCAGCTTCACTGGCAATATTACAATAATAATCATGCTGACGCATTTAATTAACCTCCTAAAACACTAATGGTATCGAAAATTGCCGGGTCATTAATTAAATCCGTTGCAATTAAGGTAAAACAGTTGGGAAAGACATTTGGCTAAAGTTTTTGTGACTTCCTCTTTTCATTGAAAGTATTTCTTGAATATTTAAAGGCCTCTGAAAAGCCGAAGTGTTATTTAGACCTATGTGGTAGGCAATAAGAAGTTATGATGAAATTCTAGGATGGGATCCTATTAAGCAAAACAGGGTCTGGCAGACACCTTTGATTAAGACTTCTATATCCACAGTGCATCAGAGCAGACACCATTTTTACAATTCCATTATCATGATAATACCACTTTTTTTTTTAAAAATATTACTATAGCAACACAATTTGATGATAGACTAGGAGCAGTAAATCCCTCGCAGAGTAATACATCATCGGAGTTGAACGCCCTGACTGACTTTTCCAGCTGCTTTTGACAGCAAGTCCCTCATAATCTGCCCTAGAGTATTATATTGCATTAAAACTAGAATAATGCTGTTTGGGTTTTTCAATGCTGTATGAGGTTTTTATTTTTGTTGAAGTGTTTTAATGGTTATTCTGTGTAATGAAAATATAATACGACAAATTCCGTAAAATATATGAGTCGATGATATTAAATATATACTTCGTATTGTCTTCCTCATAAGCAAATTATTTTGTACATCTTTAAAGACAAATAAAATACCTCTTATCTTATCTCATAATAATAATGCTTTCATTATCAGCCCAATGGTAGTACGGGAAAATACCTGACCTCATTTAATTAATCCCTGAAGAAATTAATCTCTTTGATGCAAGATTTCTATCATAATGGCATAGTCCGTGTTTATCAATAGAGTGCGTAAGTGTCATGGCGGCGGAGCGCGAATTAATGAAAATTAGTCGCGTAATTGTACCGATGTGTGGACCGGAAGTAAACAATCCCCATAGAGTTAGCATTGGGGCGATACATAATCACTCCCTACATCGCCCCAGTAACAGTTTGACGGTTATGAAGGCTATAGTTGAAATCGCTTGCCTCTAAAGATGGATATATGTAAGTTAGAACTCATAAAACTATATGATCGTTGAGTGAACAGGGATTTAATATCGCGGTAACGTTGGGGTCCACTTTCGCGCGACATGTCCACATGACGTCATGAAACTGCTACAGTAGCGCGACGCAAAAAATCGCCGCGGTGGACTACTTACGCGCCCTATGGACACACATGTTCTAATTTAGGTATGGTTTCTGTTTCTTATTTCCCCAACTACAGTGTTTTTTCCATGTGTAAAGAATGACAATTTCGAGTCTCGAAGTGATAATCGCAAGTCCCCCAGGAGGAAACCTTGCAGATCCGAGACAAACAAACAAAAAGGTCTCTCCATTGACCATAAGAAACTGTTCTATTTTAAAAAGAGAATAGTGTCAAAGGCATTATCAATTTACAACGCTCCCGAGTGCACCCCTGCGAAGATTAAACATGTGGAAAATCTGTTATTGCAGAGGAACTTGGATGACTTCACTTGTGGCTGGGCGTATAATTTCTAATTCGCTTCGCTCCCATTTATTGATAGACCTTGACAATGGATTCGGTCGCGATGGTTTCAATCAATGCTATTTTGAAATGTTTCCAAATGAGAGGATAGGGAATAAAACCTCCGAGTGCCTCTTAAAGTCAAATACAAATAAACGTCCCAAATTATATTACTTTACTTTCAAATTGGGTGTCAAAAGTTCTAACCAATTTTGCTCCAATCATTTCATGTCTTCTTATCCAATAGCAATACACTATTTTGTAACTGGGATAGAAACAAAAAAACAATTTACCTTGGGCCAACTGGCTTCTTCGGGGCCTTGTTCTGCGTGGTCTGTGTTTTTGTGTCCCTAGCTTTCTAATGTACATGCTCTCGCAAGCCAGCTTTGACCAGGCAAGCCATGAGGTGGTATTGGATGATTCTTTTTCCCCATCAGTTAGCCAAACAGGACCTTCCTCCAGACATCTAGTCAGCACGCTATAGCTCTAGGTGGCCTTGGTTAGCGAGGTTGAAAGACTTACATTGCTGGCATCTTGTTATAGCCTAAAGCTTCGATGTTTATGTCTACAATTCACACAGTTTGCCTGTATGATAGGCAGCGTATATCACACCTAATAAGCTTTTATAGAGATTGCTGTCTTGTGATAATCGTGTTGTGGAAATGGAATGGTTAGACTAATAAGTAAGAAGGGTCTAGTAATCCCAAAACACGAGGGAGGAGCTGACGAAACTTATATTCATGAGGAACCTCAATATAATTATATCTAATGATATCTAAGGAAATAAGATAAACCCTTTTTCATTATATATAATACAATGATACTCTTGGGACATGTATTAGAATTATGTAATGCCATATTATATTGGCATTTGCATCATATTAAGATTAGGAGTGTATGTACAAATAGAAACGTGACAATTGTCCCTCATCGAGGGCTAGTTTTGTGCAGTATGCGAAAGTTGCGAGTAATAATTCGAACACAAATTTGGGAAACGATGCTCCAGGAATAAAGCTGACAGTAGTTGAATTTTGAATGTTATGCATAGTATATGACAAAGGACTTTCTTCAAGAATTGTATTACCCTTGCAAATCGTTGAGCATCACCGGAAGGCAAATATATAATATATCCTATGTAATGAATTAACATTAAACTCAGGTCCTTGGTCCTTGCCAGCTATCCAACGTTATTCTGCAAACACACCTTAGGAGGTCAATACCACAGGAGATAGTACTGAACCTGGCCCCTGTAGGCACACAGGGACTAGTACGTGTATAAAATACATACACCACACATGTCCCATTACAAGATACATGTTACACAGAGTACACATAACATAAGACAATACAGTAGTAATCTCAAATACAAGGCTGCAGTGCATAATATTGACCGCTAGCGGTCTATATAGGTATTACATACAGCACTGCCCTGCAAAACCCCTAGAGGATTACCTGGTGGCTGTATAGGGAAGCAGTACTACCAAGGCCAGCTAACAATACTGGCCACAGGCACTACACCTATATTTTACTTTCTGAGAACTTATTCTTCATAAGAGCTCAGTAGCAGTACAAAAAGTGCCTCAGAAGAAAGTTTACGACGAGATGTAATATGCAAGCTTCATTACTGTCTCCAGCGTTGACAAAACTCTCAACTAACTCGAAAACAGAAAATTTGAACCCCAGGGCGAATTCCTATACCAAAAAGTGTTTCATGCACAAAGGAGGGACACGGTATTCCTTCCAAGACAGCTTTGTGCTGCTGTCCTCTAAGAGATAAAATGTAATTGATCTAGCAGGTCATATAAAAAGTTTACATAGCTGGTGGCAAAGGAGGAGCGGAATATATCGATTCTAGGCATATATGCAGCGCAGACTGATACATCTGGAGTTGGTCTCTTGTGCTCTGTTACTAGAAGATAGGGATTGTTCCTATCAAGAGATGGATCATTCTGTCTAAGCAATATTAGACAACTAAGAATCTGAGTCAGTTTCCGACAAAGTGCACTGCACGGCACAGTAGGCACTGTATAGGAAGGCCTCTTCACTTCTCTATACTTCTTATAAGGACGTGCTCCTCATGTGCCTGTTGCAACATAAAGGTGAGATAACTCTGAACTTTTAAGAGGAATCGCATCCTTGCATGCGACATGAAATCAATAAAAATAACTTTTATAATTACGATTCTTTCTCATCTACTATTATAATGTGTGACACATGGCACCTTGTGGTGCATATCATGTTGCATGACTTTTAAGGTTATTTGACTACAGGTACATAGTGTTCCTTTACAATGGATTATGTGAAGCATAAGAACAGAACTAAGAGCTGACATAGACATTGACATCTATGTGAGCTGACTGTAGTTTTGTTGAGGTGCTGATGAGAATGAATGAAATACCTATAATACCTTTGCATAAGAACAGCACTAAGAGCTGAGATACATAAGCTGGAACGCATAAAAACCTGTTGATCATCACATGCACAAAAAAAAGCATGAACCCACAACAAACAGACTTGCATCTCTTGGACTTGAAACATTAACTCAAGAGATCACAGCACCATATACATGTATGTACAATCTTCCCTTACCCTTACCCAAAACTGAAATGCTAAGAAATGTCCCATGCTTTAATTATGGAAGCACAATTCCTAAATTCTCTTCTCAGCTGAAAAAGGCACACCAACCTATGAGCATTTCAAAAGTAAACAAACAGAATCGCATCAACCTGGCGGCCACAAGTGCAGCTTGCAGCTCGCAGCTAACCTACACCTACTAAAGGATTAATGACCGACATTGAGGGGCTGATAATGCACTGTTTGTTGCATAATCCCGAAGCGAATAATCTGTTTAGTCTCTGCCTAAGGTGACTATTGTCCAAGGACCGTCCATGAAACAACTATATACGCATACACCAAACAAGGTAACCAATAACACCACCAACATCATGTGAAAACTTCCGGCTGATTTGTCTTCTATTCCCACCCTTGATCATAACATCCTGACAAACACTCTCCCATTCCTCAACAATGACACCATCCTCATCGCCTCGCTTTATATCTCGCTCCTCATGCCTTATTTACCATACCGCTACTTCAAATATTACTAGCATAACCTAAGATTAGATGTATTTAGACTCAACACTGGGCTATTAATTTGGTGGATCCTATGCCGTACGTGAGCTCATATCTCGATAGCAACTGATGAGATGAATGAATCCATCTAGATCTGGATTTATTTCCCTCGGAAATGGTAATGATCGTGTATCAAAATTCAATTCACTATACACTGGGGTGGATCTAGGGTTTAAATGAGGGGGTTCCAGGATAAGAGGGCAAATCCGTCCAGCCTAAAAAAGGACTGCTCTGAGACGTGGGGTGGGTGGGCACGGGGCGTCCGGGGGCAGGCGCTCTAAAACATTTTGAGAATTAATGTGCCATTTGGGGGTATTTGGCACGTTTTGGAGCACAAAATAAGGTATTTAATCACATTATGTGAAAGGCGATCATTTTCTAACAGTCCCTAAATATTTCTACCCCGTGACTGGGGTAAGTTGAACCGGGTATTCGGGTAATTTGTAATTGGCATTTGGGGTAAGTTGAGCCAGATGTGGGGTAAGTTGAAGCCAATTAAGGTATCTTATAAAGTCAGAGGGGCTGATAGACATCTTCTCTAAATTATATGATAACATGGAAAGATAACCTCTTCACTATTTGAGCATAGTACCAACCTGTTTATTTGAATTATAATATGAATCACTATAATATGAATTATGATAAGTTGATCCATGGCTCAACCTACCCTAGGAAGAGTGGCTCATCTTAGCCCAAGTGTGCTAGAGTTGATCAAGAACAAAAATGACAAGGAAGATCGGAACCAAAGAAAATAATGTTGTGCTCTGAATAGAGACAAAAAAACAAGTTGTCAATACATCATATGTAATTCATGAGAATCTTAAAATGGAAATCATGAGAAACGAACATACCCTCTATCCCAAAATTCACTTTGATAGGTGAAAATCCAGAAAATGAATGTAATTGCTAGTGGATTTGTGCAATCCACGCTATCCCATGCAGAGAAGTAAGACATGGCAATATGGTAAACACAAGATGGGGTCACTTTTGTATAACATAGTATGCTATAGTGGTAATTGTTAGAACTAGGCCTGGCTTAAATTACCCCATGGCTCAACTTACCCCGCTCTCCCCTACATAATATTATAGTGTAGGCCTACATTGTAACATCTTCTAATTGACGCAACGTTAGTGACGCTAGTAAGAGTCATTGACAACGCTTTTTCCCGCGTGGCGTGGAGATCGATGGTCGGTGGATGAGGGGTTCTATTTTTTTATGGGCCCTATAATAGTAAGGGGATTCGAGGGAAACCATTTTTTTCTTGGACATAGTCAAAATTATTTTCTATGGATTAATTTCCTCGTCATAATCGTTGGGATCATTAGCCTACCATTGTTGTTAGGGGCGTGGCCTGAGTACGTTCACGTAGACGGGGACCAATGGGGAACAAATCAAATGAGTTTATTTTTCACATCGATAGGCCCGGCCCATGTGGTACAAAACAATGTACCACACAGTTACGTATCACATGCCTCTACATACAAATGTTAGGTGATATATCGTGGAGTAAAAACGTTAATAGAATGCTTCAAATATTCCCTTATATTTAAGAGTTGGCGGTAAAGGTTAATAGGCTTATAGTACTCGTATTTTCCCCGCAGCAGTTCCCGAAAGCAGAGCCTGATTCTCGAACACGGCCTGACACTTAAGTATTCTCTCATTAACACTCAAAGCACAAAACAAATGTACCAGGGGTGATGAGTGACAGGTAAAACACTACCTAGAGCCTTGAGGTAGTAACAAGACGTAAAAAGGGACAATTATCTCTACACGAGTGTCTACTCTTAAAGGGTACTGATGCGCAAGTCAAGACATAGGGCTTAATTAATAGACGGTCAGGTAAAATAGAGACCTCTACATGATTATGCACAAGACACATACAGTGTATGCCTACATGTGTGTGTGTATGATTGTATACTTGCGGATACTGAAATTATTAAAATGCTAATATAACTCCCGAAGTCTAGAAGATATTTGGGTTCCAAACATAATCCGTGTTTAATATATAAATTCAATATTTTGGGGGATGATTAATTGCCACTGATTTATTTTTGTATCTGTACAAAAACTAAATAAAGACATGACATTCCAAAATCGGATTTTTTTCCAAATATAGAATGTCGAATATTAGAGTAACCTCTTACCCTAAGGTTTAATCCTAGGTCTAAAGAAATCCTTTTCGAGAAAAGCTAATTTGAAATGCAAAAATTGATATTACCCCTGCAGGATAATTTTCCTGGCTGCATCACGAGCACCTAAAGTGTAGAACTTCCCAAATACACATTCGTCGCTGTGTCCCAGATAGGAACTTTGGCTTCTTACTCTGGCTGAGCCAATCAGGGGATATATGATGTGAACTTGTTCAACAATATACCCTGGCAACTAGATGATAGATCCCCGGAGTTAAGAAAAGCAGCCTGGGAGAAAAAGCAGTCTGGAAGTCGATTGCAAGTGCTAGAAACCATTAAGGTTTCCACACACAAAGACCTATCGCAGGGAGGAAAAAGCCTGATGGAAGAGTCTCTCTATATATTATAGACTCAATTGCTACCTAATTTGATTGAATGGGGTATATTGTATGTCTCACTTTCCACGCCCAGAGAACTATTGAGCTGAATATAGTGATATCACAAAGATGTCTAATTAGTTCATAATTAGTTCTAAAAGTTCATAAATCAGAAGAAACGATTCCCATAGTGTCTGATTCATAGTCAATTATCTTGAATAATGAGGACTTAGGTATAAGTGTCTGGCTGCATAGAAACAATGAGAAGAGACATATTCCACAATGTATAGCACCAACCTATCTATAATATATAGGGATCCTTAGAATCACATTCTTTGATTGTCTACTTCAAGTTTAGAATTTCATATGCAATAATGTCTGATGATTGTTACAAGTGGGTTTTACGCCAGCTTTTGAGCAGGAAATCCAATGCGTGTTTTAAAAACTGGTCCCGGTCATAATACCTCCTTTCAAGTTGAGAACCAAAGCCCCGGTTTATCTCTCTACAAAAGTTTTTCATTTTAGACCCCATTCCATTGATTACCAATTCACAACTCTTTGCGACTGGAAAAAGAAATTTCCCAACATGCCATTAGACGTAATCCCTCCGTGACAATGCGGCCTCCAGAGATTTATCGAAAGGAGAGATTTCCTTTTATTCAGGTAATAACACCCAGTCATTCAGTTATAAATACAGGCTTCATGGTGCAAACAATCACATTTTTCAAGTTTTAATTATGATATTGCTTCGCTAGTCTGGATCGATGACTATGAATCAAGCAAGTAATGCAATATCAGTCGCTGCCTTGATTAGTTATAGACATGGATATATCCTGAGAAGTTTACTGCGTTATTATTTTGATCAATAATATGAATTGAGTATTGGGATACGTTTGATATCTGATCAAACACTGAGCTTACGTGTATGGTCCATTGATATCTTCTTACGAATTACACGGAAGAGTGAAATTAACCCTGGGGTAGCAAGAAGTCATCTTAATGAAAGTAGCCCCTAGCTAGATGATAGTGATGACAGTGTTAGTTGAATCTTGATTGAAGAGAACGTGATAATTAGAGTTGTGTTTGCCTGGCGACGATCTCCAGGGTGGCCCCCTATAGTCACATGGGAGTAACTAATCGTGACGTCATGCAAGTTGATTAGGGTGTTTGTTTCTTCGCCTTTCAACTCTGGACGTCCTACATTACGCACCCACATAATCAGCTAGTTCCCTCCAGCTATAATTCCCTATTTTTCTCACCAACCTATCCAGCAACTATGTATTTGCAAGGTTTAGGCAGCCTCGAATAACCATGCATCGGAGAAGGTTTGACAAGGAAGGAATATGGGTCTTCCACTATAATCTCCATCTTCATTATAAAGTTAACTATATGTAATTGGAAACTAGTAATAACTTCACCCTATAAGTAGGCCTACTCAGATTTGAACTTTCATTACCAAGCATCGCCTCTAAAATATTAATTATATATGGATGTACAATCTGAACGTGAGGCATAAACCTCCTGCCGTTGCTATCCACGTCAACAATCCCTCTCCCCTCATCCACCCCACCTCCCGAGTACTTTACTAATAAATCTCCTTTAACTTTTGCTGCATTGTTATGTGAGTGGGTGACAGATGGGTCTTCCATGTAGTCATTTTTATGATCCTCATGATAGCCTGACTCTCTTCACTAGCTTTCACTAGGGTTATTTGCTCACCCAGTCACCTTTGGGGAGGAGACTAATAATACATTGGGTTGGCCATTAAAAGGTCAATTAATGGGCAAATCCGGACGAAAGACCCCTCGGTAGGGTTGGCCGTTCAAATGGCAATTAATAGGCAAATACAGACAGCTAGGAGACTACCATCCGGTAGGGTTGACCTGAAGCAAGTATAGGCTATTTTGGGAAGACATGTGAAGAGAGGCAACATGTTGCTGGACTAAAATTATATATTATACATTCATATCCATGACATTTATATACATTCACATGCCAGTGTTCAGTAGGAATAAAACTGTTATCTCCATAGAACACATATGTATTCACTTGAGGCAAACATTCCTTCCCTTTTTCACCTCTGAAAATATTACTTACCAAGGTCGGTCATAAAATATGGATAGGGACATTTGAAAACCTGATAGTTTTGTCCTTCTTTATTAAGCTTGTTTTTTTCCTAAAGGATATACAAGGCTTCCATTTGTCTGGTTGCGGAGTATATATCGACAGTGTTTAGGCTGTGACAAGGGGCCATTTAACAGTAGCTGAAAGAACCACCTCCCCCAGCTATACTGTTGGCCAATTGATGTATGCATATTGTCTGCCACAAGTGACCAGTTATCTCTTTAGAGAGGAGTTGGCTGACAAACAACTCTGACGACCAGGAGGCCAAACCCTCCAAGTATATATACACAAGCGTTAAGCTTACGGATAGACATCCTACACTGAGACTATATTTACTAGCAAAAGGATCTCTCTGAAGTAATCTAGTCCTCGTCCAGCATGTCTATAGCTGGCTTGAGAACGTCTACTAATTCATCCTAATGTATGATTAGATGTCTACTTCAAACCACATTCTATTTATCCTGCCTCTACCCAATAAGCTTCTTAAATCAGGACTCACACTACTGCCCTGTGCTTTGATAAAGAAATGTCTCCAGCAATCGTTAATAAGTAAGAGGTCCTCTCTGACATTCACTCCCTGTGTCCCACTGGTCATCCATATCTCGGGGGGTTTGAAGGTCAATGGCCATCACTGGTCATTGCTTTTCTATCTCACAGAGGAATGCTGGAAATGAAAAGAGGGGAAAAGGTCACAGCTTGTCCAAACCATTAAAGAATACCTTTTTTTTCTAAACTTTTATTGACAAATTTCACATTCATGATGCGTGATACGTTTCATTTCATGGCATTACAATGAATTACAGTAGAACTTTTTTAATTACCTTGGGTTGATGTAACAAGGCAGACCTAACAGCTCAGTTTTTGATGATAACAATTTCTCACCTTGGACAGTTTGTAATGCAGTCAGCCCATCTGTCATATCTCAATGTAAACAACATCAAGGCAACGTTTAAAACAAGGTCTTAGAGGCCATACCTGAGTGTATGGAATGTTGTATGCTAACAACCCCAAACCCTTAATCAATCATGAGAAATGCGATATTGGGTTCAGCAGCCCATATAGGATATAAATAGCAAACCATGACAGGGGTCCATGGGCAGGCCACTGTCAATATTTTCCTCCCTCTTTTATCAGCTTGAACTTTTGACCCTTTGCCATTCGTCTCTATGCCAAATGTTATACTATGCCCTTCCACGGGGGTTCAGGTAATACACTATGGGAATCCACTTAATGGAATAGGAGACGGGCCATCGGAAATATCGAAAAACACTAATTCTCCTGGTGATTCGTAGTACTTTTCTACAAGACTCTGCAATGGCGCTCCCAAGGCACACCATGTTGTTTACGATGACCAATGTCTTTTCCGTCAGCTACATAATAAGCCTACCAGTTGTGGCTCCCGTCCATAAAAATTGCCCCTCCTTCGCATGATCACAACAGGCCAAATATCTATGATATAGGAGCCCATTGAGAGAGAACCGTCCGACACAAGAGGAATTATAGTTCTGTTTGCATCTCTCTAAGTCTGCTTATAAATGTGTGTTCATACCTAATATTATGTCAGTCATGTCATCGAAGTTGTATCAAATAAAATCTTATTCAGGGAAAGTTCTTATCACAGCATCCTCGCTCTTTATGAGCGTCTCTCACTATGCATTACGTATACATATTATATATACTTAGAGCGATCGATTTTGTTTATCTAGATGATAGATATATAAGACAGCTTTTAGACGGGATTATGAAAATGATTGGATGGAAAAGAAAGTTTTACATAGAATTATAAAGATGATCGTAACATCGAACTTACATGATTCGGTGACATTTAAGATGGTAACGAAAAAGGACGGTTAAGATTACTGGTTAAATAGACACCATTTCTAGACCTAGCTAGACCTGTGTGGGTGAGTGAGTGATTCAATTTGACTTAATAATATTCATTATATACACTTCATCGAAATCGAGATTTAATGCTGAATATTTATTTAATAAGAATATAGGACTTCATGTCTTAAACCCCATATCCACTGAGCCGATTATCTCGACGGAGGGCAGTCGGAGGAGAAACAGCTATAGTCAGACTATAGTGGTGATGCATGAAAGATGAAGATATAGCTGACTGTCAGAAGGCAGCTGAGTGCCCTCCACCCCCACCCTAACTATCAAGAGTGGATGGATCCAACCGGCTGGCCGTTTTTCAATCCATCAGGCAACTGTCCCATGATACAATCAGCTCAGTGGATAGGGGCCTTAAGAGGCCAAAAGAGACACATGATCGAATTCAATATGTTGTGCACTGCTCTATATGTCATCCCTTCTGTGGTATCTCGAGTGTTGTTGCTATACAAAACTAAAAACCTATGATGAGCATCGTTATTTTGTCTTGGTTTTTTTTCAACACCTCCAAGCCCTTTGTGGTCAGGATTGTGATGGCCCATTATCCTAAGGACCTCGTGCCAACCATATTTTTACGGTCGTTTCCATGGCGAAGTTCCCATTATATATAATATATGCATGCCAGAGCACTATGAAAGTCCATGAAGGCTCTAGGTTGCCTTGTCATGACGTGGAGAACGTAATGGGCCAGGAAAGGGGGCTGCCACCTGCTCCTCCCCCAAGATCCGCTGTTAACAAGGATTATTCAATTCAATTCAATTCAAAACATTCTTTATTTGCATAACTAGTGAAAACAAAAAGGAGGCCCGTTTTTGAAACTTAGGTTCCAAGTCTTCCTCTGGGTCCCTGGGTGGTTGGTGGTTGTCGAAACAAATTTATAATAAGCTTTTACTAAAGAAATTTCATGGCTATTTAATTTCATATTCAGGGGCTATTTTCTACTTGTCTATAACTAGCTAACAGAGAGTTGTACTAACTAGAGCATGAGGTTAAAATTCAGGTACTATAACAACAGTGTAATCAATCAATCCATCAATGGATGGTAGTGGGTATGGTCGGTCCAGACCAAGAAGCATTATACAGACACTACAGAGCATATCATAATATACAATAATGATAAGAGATGAAATGAAAATACAATAGACAAAATAAAACAAGATGTAAGATCCATAATAGATCATCAAAATAGGTACGATGATCATGATAAGATAATTCTTTATTTGCCATAAGATGTTTGACAAAGAGGTTACGTTCTTCTCGAGAGGAGGTCTTCCCGAACATGCCTTTCTTGATTACCTTTTTTCTTGGTTACATATGACTAAGCTACGGTTATATTAGACATCATGAATATTAAAAGACGTTGATCAGGAAACAAGGGACTGATTAATTACTCAATCCGGACTTAATCAATCATTCCTGTGAGGGTCTCACAGAGACGTATAATTACAAATGCTGCATGTGCTAGTGCTAATAATAATGACAATAATAATAATAATAATAATAATAATAGCGGTATAATCATGGGGTATTCATAATTACTGGACATCGGTGCCAACAGATAAAAACGTGCGGAAAGTACATATAAAAATACAGAGCAATATACAGAAAAATACGTGTCTTGAGGCTGTCACTTTGAATCAAAGGTATGGTTGACATGTTTAATGAAGGTGAACCTGTCTTCTATTTTGTGTAACTCAGTCTTGAGGTTGTTCCACCCAATCTGACATTTGTATATAACAGAATTTTGAATTTTTGTTGTTTTAGGGGTAATGGTTTTTAAATTTCTGCGACCCTCTGCATGACTCCTGGTGCCAAGTTTTCTTTTGTCTAAGTTGTCCTGGTCTTTTGCTAAATGGTGAGCTATTTCAATGATATGTCTTTCCCTTCTGTCGCTGAGGGGTAGAATGTTTAAGAGGTTATGTTCATTTGTAACATTGTCAAGTTTATTTTTATCAAAGATAATACGTAGTGCTGAATTTTGTAGTACTTGTAATTTCTGTAGGAGGTATTGAGGTCCAGAGTCATATACAAAGTCGCAGTAATCAAAGTGTGGTAAGATAGCCATCTTGTATAGATCTTGGCGTGCCTTTTTGGTGAGAGAGTTTTTTGCTTTGTAAAGTAGTCTGATTTTCAGGGAAACTTTTTTAATTAGGTTTTGCAAGTGAGGTTTGCAGGAGAGTGAGTGATCCAGTAAGAAGCCTAAATATTTGTATTCGGTTACTTTCATAAGATTGGATGTACCAAGTTTCAAAGAAGAGACACATTCACCTTTGTAAGAGGGAGAAATGGCAAAATTAATGACACTGCATTTGTCAGCGTTTAGGGAAATTTTGTTGTGGCGGCACCAGGCACTAATGTTGTGGAGGTCCTCTTGGATTTTTGAATTTGCTTCACATTCTTTTATATGATTAACAAAGACTACCGTGTCATCTGCGTAGTGTTGGACTTTAGAATACTTTACCGACTTATGTAGATCATTTATATAGATCGAGAATAAAATTGGACCAAGAATTGTTCCCTGAGGCACTCCACAGGTGACCGTGCCTGTTTCCGATTTGTGACTATTTATGCAGACCGATTGTTGTCGACCCGATAAATAGTCCTGAAACCACGACAGTTCTACATCTCTGATACCATATGTATAAAGCTTGTCTAATAGGGTTTGGTGGTGCACAGTATCGAAGGCCTTTCTAAAATCGAGAAATACAGTTGTATTAAATTGTCTATCATTTAGGCCGTGGTAGATATCATTAAGGAAGTCAATATGTGCTTGTTGAACCGAATGGTTCTTTCTAAAGCCATACTGTTTTTCAAAAAATAAGTTATTGCTTTCAAAAAAGTTTGATAGTTGTGCATGTACCACCTTTTCCAGAATTTTTGACGGTAGGGAGATGCAGGAGATTGGTCTGTAATTATTTGCCTGATTTTTTGAGCCATTTTTATGTAGTGGGGTCACTTTCGCCTCCTTGAAAGTTCCTGGGACCTTTCCCGATGCTAGGGAGAGGTTTACAATAAAAGCCATTTGAGGAGCGAGTACACTCAGACAGGGTTTCAAAATTTTTGCAGGCATGAAGTTGATGCCTGTGTTCTTGTAGTTATCAAATTTGCTAATAATTTTTTTAATCTCTTTTGGAGATACTTCATCAAAGGAGAATGTTAAATTGTTTAAATCATTATTGTCTTTATCATGTGGCCTTTCCATGGCCTTTTCAAACTTGTTGGCATCACTACTCGACAAGGGGACAATCTTTTTTGCAAGGTTGGGCCCGACATCCAGAAAGAAATTATTAAATTCGGAGCACACTTGTTCTCCTGTTAACATACAGCCATCTTTTTCAGGAGATATTTCATTATTTGTTACAATTTTCTCTGGGTTAATGATCGGTCTCAATATTTCCCAGAATTTTTTAGGGTTTTTTCCCTGTACACCTAGGTTATCTTTTACATGGGTGGCCTTTGCCAGTTTGCACCTCTTATTGACAACATCTCTCGCAGACTTGGCTCGGGCCAATAGTACTGGATCATTGCTCGATTTTGCCTTTCTGAACAGTCTGTCTCTTTCATTCATCAGAGTGGTCAATTCATTTGTAATCCATTTTTCCCTAATTTTTACCCTCCTAAATAGCTTCACCGGGCACATTCTATCAAGGTATAATTGTATCTTACCCAGGAGATAATCCCAACCTTCTTCTGAGTTTTTCAATAGGTAGAATTCCGTCCAGTCAAGGTCTTTCAGAATGTCATTCAGAATTTTTTGGTCCAAACTTTTGGTATTTCTGGCCCAGAAAGTGTCTGTTTTGTATCTGGTTCTAGTTTTCTTTCTGATCAAATAGGTTGGGTGGTGGTCTGATGTTGAGTCTAAAATTATGCCAGATGAGCTAATAATTTGTGAATTTGAGTAGAAGTGGTCAATTATTGTTTTTGATTTCAGGGTGGTCCTGGTTGGTAATGTTATGTATTGTGTTAGATTAAATTTTGACATTGTGGCCCTGAGCTGGACAGAAAAATTCGACATTGAGTTTTTTACTACACTGTAATCAAGGTTAACATCTCCACTTAAAAAGATCTCTCCATTGTGTTGTATGTGGGATAGAATATCCTCCAGTTTGTCTAAGAAAATTGCTGCAGATCCACTTGGGGGCCTGTAAATATTTAAAATCAATATGGGTTTTGAGAATTTGTTTTTGATTAGGAGTACTTGAATTTCGACATCTTTATTGGAGACGTTCAGATCCTTGTATGTGTCAGGATCAACGTTATGACTCTTTTTTGCATAGAGACAAAGCCCCCCTCCCCTCTTTTTGCCCTGGCGATCACATCTGAATAAATTATAATCGGTTATGCCAATGGAGTTATCATGAGTTTTCGTGTCTAGCCATGTTTCCGAGAAGCACATAAAATCAACTTCTCCCCCCTGAAGCACGACATTTACTTGTTCAAAACTTTTGACCAAACTTCTGATGTTCCATGAGACGATCTTTAGGCCTTTACATGAGCCAAGATCTGCGAAAGATTCCAGTTGTTCACACGTCATTAATGTGTTCGAGGTTTTCCCCTATAACCATAAAAATATACAAAATAGTATACAAAATGCAATCTTAGGTGTCCTAAACTAGTAGCACCGGAGTGAAGTAGCACCTAATTGGTAGATATGATACCCGGTTAAAGTCGATAGGTAGCACCAGCCTTGTTTCAGTATCGAGACAAGGTGTGCTAGCTGACTAGGTGACTTAACCCTATTCCAAGACTAGCTACAGAACTATGACAAACTATGGCAATCCAAGCATGACCAAAAATCATTATAATTACATTTATACAGTTGTTCACTATATCCACTTCTGTCCCATAATCAGTGGGGTGGGGGTGGGTGGAAGGGACCATGGGGGAGAATCCCAGGCGAAAGAGTACTAAGGTCAAGTTTCTCTTGGCCAGGGTCGTCCCACAATCCCATCCACCACCACACACGCCACTTAGACCCATGAGACAGAGAGATGTAGACATAGACATTCCATGTATGTACCCGGCTAGGAAGACACTCAGATAAATTTGTATAGCCGCACCAGGCACTATATAGGTATACAGTGTAAGTGTAAAATGAAATGAGAGTTTCGACTACATATGTAATGTGGCAAGATCAGCAATTTTAGCAAAGAGCAAAAATTGGTACATCGGGGAGAACATACAATAGCCCACTTTACGAATAGGTTGATGACAAACTTTGCAGTGGTGACTATGCCCCGGGGACGGGACTAGCTGCGGGCGCCTTCCCCGTCAGCTAATACCTTCACTATAGGTGTCAAACTTTGCCTCCTTATTCTCCGAATATAATTTGCTCTTTGGCTTGATAGCTGTTCCAGGATTATCAAATCACATGTTGAGACCAGTTTTGCCTAAACTCAATTAGATTTTATCCGCTAGATTTTAGTATATGGCAACTTTTGTAACAGTGTATCAACAAAAACAAGTAAGCATAGGTGTACGGGCTGCAGGGGGTCAGCGGGCGTGTGGTCAGGGGCACACACACACCCCTGCACGTTCACCGGGAGCCCGGGTGGAGGCTGCCCGCATAGCCAGGTAGGTCAGCTGGACTGGGCATGCGCACAGTAGTGAAAGTTAATCCCGCAGTCACTGGTATGCACTGGGGACAGAATTAGTAAAGTCCGCTATTACAGTTGCGTATATCACCATATGTCTCTATACATGGAGAGACACAAGTATGCAGAGCATAGATGAACATAAATCAAATGATATCTATTGATAACAGTAGTAATGATAATAAACGAAGTGATTTGTACAGTGTTGTAGCACAATCATAATCATTAGGTGGACTCCTAAGCAAGAATATACCATTACCAGGTACAACCTGTCTAATCAGCGATAAGAGGTTTTTTACCATGAGATAAAAAATGAAATAATAATAATAATGAAACAATAATACAAGAGGCTTTTACCATGAGATGAAAATGGTACAGTAATAGCCAGTAACAGTAGTGGTCACACATTTAAGCAACACAGCCATTAGGTGGACCTCCTCAGCCAGAAGAGTACTAATGTCAAGTTGCTCCCTAGCTGAGTCAGAACAGAGCTATTTCTATGTGCATATTTTTTAGTGATTTTTTCAGATATCCCTGATGGATTTTGGGTATTTTTACGGTTTAGTTACTCTCTTCCCTAATTTTAATATTTTTTTGAACACAGGTGGAGATTGCCCTAGCCCAAAATTCTAATAGGGTAGGTGGTAGATGACAGCCATCTGAGTCTAATACACCATAGTTGTGCGTGTATTGTCCATTCGAGGGATGGTATCGGTGCACTCTTCTATTTGTCCATGGTGTGGCTGCTTGGTGACATGAGTTGAATTCTTTTATTTCCTTGCTTAACTCTTCTATTGTTTGATTGAGCACATTCTGTTGGGGGTGTGCAGGCAGGTCCTCTAGCTGTAATAGTCCTGCTGTAATACTTCTCCTATGGTTGTAAGAGTTCAGACACATACCCGTTGGCAATGCAAATGATATAGCTGGGCTTGTTCTGCAGACATTTTTAATATGAGTGTAAGAATTTTGGGCTTCCTGCATATAGTGGTTTACGGCGGTTTGAGTTGAAGGATGTCTTAATGAGACAGCACCCGTGAGCCTGTCTTTTGATGTTATGGAGCATATCCCAGCTGTTACAATGACTTGAGAGGGGTTGAAGTGTCTAAGGGTAGTGGTGGCCTGGGATGTGACTTCGCCAATGCCAGCCCCACTCTTAAAAAAGTTGTTGAATTGGAAACTAGAGTCATTCTGAGGCTTCATCAATGTCATGTGCCTCATACGTGAGTCTCCGAGTACAAGTATTTTTTCCATGGTTCAGGGTGTATAGGTATATCAGTACTGAGCATATAAAGTAAGATAATAAAACTAAATCAAGCAAAATACAAACAATGCAGTCAGGTAGTCCACTAATATAGCAAAGTAGTTAATATGAGTCCCTCAACTGTGCGAGCGGACCTTCAGTTACAAGTTCAGTGAGAATTTGATCAGTTCTGAGATCGGTTATGAGTTGCAGCTGGGCGATAATATGGTGTGAAGTTTGTAATGTCTTTTAAAAACTCAATCGGGGGTGATGACAATTTCGCTACACAAGGACTAGTTCTGACCTTTAATGAGGTCCCTTTTGACACCTTCTATAATTTTTCCACATTGGTTTGATCCTGTGAAATCGGCAGAAGAGATGGTAGCGTAAGTTCCGTTTTTGTTGATGGGTGGAAGATGGATGCCGGTGGCCCACTTCCGGCTGGCCGTCATTTCATAGAAATGTAGTTGCGTAGTCGCAATAAGTTTTGCCTTTAGCTCGTCATTTTGTTGGAATTTACATTTGATTATTTCTTCAAGAATTTTGTTTTTATTTTTATGCCATTTCTCGGTTGCTTTTACTTTTGTTTGCGCAATGTCTTTTATCACATATGGAGACGGAGTCAGCCGTATGTCTTCGGCAATTTGATCTTGACCGGCCATTTTTGCCTTCTGGGCTTGAAAGGCGTGTTCGGCTGATTTGTATGATGTTCCATCATATAAAACTTTTGTAGGATACATATTCGATAAATAGGAATATTCGCTTTTGAATCCAATACCCGCCCCGCCGTCAATCGGGATTTGTCGGGCATCCTCGGGCTTGCAACCATCCGGAAGTAGATGTAGGTCACGGACGGAGTATGTTTTGTTTTCGAAGCGAATGTGGCTGCCTTCGTGCTTTGCTACGTTTCCATTTGCATTTAGTAATCTGTTACAGTCACGGAGGATGTTAAACTCATAGGTAGGAACTGTCAGGCCTTGCTTGTTTATGGTTATGTTTCTAAAGCGGACATCACTCTTACGAACTTTGTCAAAATTATCCTCGAGAGACGTAAACAAGCTGCTGTTTTGTGAACGGATCATGACTGGTCTATCTATAAGGTCCGACTGAATGCCAATCCGATATATTTCATCGAACTCGTCTAGTTTTACGGAACTTTTGACCGCCCTGAACATCTCCACAACATCTAAGGCTATGTTTTCGTTTCCCAGTTCAGGAATATCTTCAATAACCATCAGAGTCCTGCCCGCCAGGCGTGGATGACGACTGGTCTTTGCCGACTGGTTCTGATGGGTTCGTCTCTGCATCAAAGGCACATGTTTACGAGGATTTGTATTATAAGAAAATGGCGGTGGAGGCAGCCTGGGAAAATGTGACATTGGTGGTCCGTGTCAGCGAAAGTCTGGTGGAGGAACCTCCCTCTGTAGATCGTTGACCATTTGCTCCAGTTTCTTTACTGAAGCAGAGATGGAGTCCATGTCAACAGAGGGAAAGGAGGGATTAGCTGAAGATCTGTTTTCTAGGCATCCCTTTACCTCGTTCCTCACAATGTCGGCGATAGTTTTGGTGGAATAACTAGCCGTGATGTTATCAATTTGCTGTTGTAACTTATTACTGTGACTTTCTATCTTGCCATCCAACTCGTCAAATTTTTGATTAAACGAGGACATCTGTGTTTTCAAAAGTTCATTAAATTGTACTGCTGCTGCACCAACAGCTGATTGGATTACTGGAATCATTTGATTGAACAATGAAGTGGACATTTGACTGTCAGCTGCAGTCAGATTGCTGGCCTCTGTCACATCAGTAGGAGGAGAGGGAATACTTTCTGCAGGGATCAGTGGCTGTGTATCATCTAATACGACTAAGGAACTATTCACCTGCTGACCTTTATGTGGTGTCCCAGTCAATGGATCATTTATGAACACTTCGTGGCTTGACGTGTAGAGGGCATCCGAGGATTCTAATTTTGTGTATTGCGGAGAATGACCTGGATCAGGTAGGTCGTTATTACCTTTTTCCTCTTTGGTACTATTTTTCTCTTTTGTATTGTCTTTCTTAGCTATGGTCAGTGATGTTTCATCCGTTGTGCTTGCGTCGTGGTCCTGGGAGATGTTTAATCCAGGCTCTGCAATAATATTTCCAGCCGTAGGTGTAGATGTCATGTATGCTATGAACTGTGAGAATTGGCTGTTGTTGCTACTATTTAACTGACTGTTGTTTATATTTAACTCAGCATCTAGTCTTTTATGGTCATCCCCTTCGCCTTCTTGACTGTATTCCATGGTGTTGATATTATTATTTCCGTCCTCGATAGAATTTGCGGCAGTGGCCATGATAGGCGATAATAGGGGTGATGAGTAATCTAAAATGGCGCGAAGTGTGCGTCTCAAGTGTGTATGTTATAATCCACAAGTGTCTGTTTAAATCTCCAAAGCTGTGATCCCTTATTAGTGGCAGCGGTGACAGTCCATATTCATGAAATAAACATTATACATATGTAGTCGGTTGAATCAATATATCATGCTTGGGAGCCTATAGAAGTTTCCCCTAGCTGTAGCTGTCCATCACAATACAGAGGACTCAGTTTGCAGTGAGTAAGTATGAATAATTTTGCTAAAGGTTTTCAGGTCCTGTACCTGGTGAGCAGCAGTTTCAAGTGTATTCCAATATTTAGCCGATTTATAAGAAAAAGAGTTTAGAACTTTTGCTGATTTAGGATGTAATAATTTTAAATTACGTCTGCCCTGAGCATGACTTCTAACAGACTGCTCTGCGATTATGGGTCTTAAAGGTTGTCACTTGGATAGCCCTAGGGGCATTATTTAACAGGAAAACTGTTAAAACCACAAAATTTATTCAAAAAACCATTGAAAATGAAATCTTTCACAGATTATAGCATGGCGGAAAACTTTGGAGAAAATTTTGTTATTGTTGCCATGGTAACCATGAATTCAATGGAACGTCCAAATCATCAATAATGACATTTAACAGGATTCTGGTTTCCATGGAAACCTATATGCCATCAAATTGTTTCAAATTTAAATAAAGTCAAAAGAGAATTTTCTGATGATTTAGATACTGCAAACCGATTTGAATTACTTAAATTTTCAGAAAAATGGCAATATATTATTCAATTCATTGAAAATGATGCGCATTTTGAAATCATATAAGGGTTTAACTAAAGTTCGGCAAGTAAAAACCGTATAGCAGTTTTGGCTATTTACCCCATTTCAACACATCATATTTCAGAACTTCATATCTCGGCTTCTGTTTTTCATATCAACATAATTTTTGCAGCATATTATGTCCTAAAACACATTTTACATTTCATATCTAAGCACATAAGACCCGTTTTCGTAGAGCAGGTCTGTTAGTTGAGATTTTTCTATTATCCAGATTGCTTTCATCAGTAGCCATGAAATGGCTTAAATTAATTATGTGCTTTTGTCTTCTCTTGTTTAAACGTAATAAGTTTAGGTCTAAATGTTCTTGATCTACATTTGTATAATTATTTTGTTTTTCCAAAAATGATGCGAAGTGCTGAGTTTTGTAAGGACTGTAGCTTACCAAGTAGTGATTTCGGTCCGAAATCCTATACCAAGATCAGGGGTTGTACACGCTGCAAATCAGTGAATTCATGCCATCGTCTTTTGTTGAATAGATCCACGTGTGAAAATATGACCCTTTTTTTAGCCTAAATCTAAGAAGCATTCTTATTGGTTGAAATTATGCTCACGCATGACGTCACACCTATTGGTGACGTCATATGCTATCTGTGCCGTCGTTGATTAGCCAATCAGTTATATGCTTGTCTAGCACTTTGATATAAAAAATCAATATGGCGGGTCATCGGAGCAAATAAGGCCATCGGAGGTAAATAAATAGTTTGTTTCTTCACTTGATTTTATAATATGAGATCATGGTATAAAAATAGGATGTAACTCGGTGAAATACTGAACACGGTGCCCACTCGTTTTTTTCAACCAGGGATATCACTCAAGGTCTACGGCTTCTTGTGATATCCCTGGTCGAAAAAAACTTGTGGGCATCATGTACAGTAAGTCAGAAACCAACCTCGTTACATCCTATCATATAACATGTTATAATTGGTGGGGAATACATGTAGATAGTACTTTGCCATACCCTCTGCTCCAAGAATAATCAATATGATCCAAGAATCCAAGCTCAGGAATTTCCTCAAGATAAGACTTGGGTTCTTTTCATGAATATAGCTGCAACTTGCATTATGTGCCTTGTGTTTAATCCTACTTTTTTAATTATCATCTTCTCATAATCCGAAAGTAATCATGGCTTCCAAAACACAAACATTTGCAGATGAATCTTCCGCATCTTCGCAGGTATGGGCCGGATTTATATTTCCTATAAATGTATGTATCTTTAGTCTAAATCATGTGAAGAGCAGTTAGTCATCTATGGGAAGGTATCATCTGTTGGCATTATTAAATAGCGAGTGAATTGCTCTCTTGCACGCCATGAATGATTCTCAATTTATTCGCCTTGAGCACCCCTATACAATGGACACGCGACGGACAGGGAATTTCCACCATCTGCAGAATTTCTGTACAGATTATTATACAATATTACTACAACTACAACATAATTATATAAGAAATTATTCTTACAATGATAGAATCTGCAGAACATCTTGGCAGAGATTCCTGTAAGAACATAGGTTTCTCGGTCTCCTCCCCCGTAGTGTTGAGACGAGTCGAGGATATTGTTGAAACACAGAAGTATAAGAGAATAAGTAATAAGAGATAAAAATCACTTCAAATCTGTAATGAAAAGATTAATCTATCAGCTATGATGTGGAAAAGGGAAAGCTTAAAGTACATAAAGCTGGTTCTCTGTGAGTATTGTATTGTATGTATTGTACTTATGTCTTGTTATTGCAACTTCTATTTGAACATTTTTATTTGATGTATAAAAGGGAAAGCTTAAAGTACATAAAGTTGGTTCTCTGTGAGTATTGTATTGTACTTATGTCTTGTTATTGCAACATCTATTTGAACATTTTGTTTTGATGGGTCTCTAATATCGCCTCGTATTTTCTGCCTCAGAGCTGTGTGGTTTTTTTTATCAAATGATGTATATGCAACAACAATCATTAATATTCTACATAATAATTTTGTATGAGCAGGGAATGACACACATATTAATAACAGCAGTTAAAAGAATAATCCATAACCATTATATTAATTATCCCGCTCAAAATGGTTACAAGTTTCTGAAAATACAATTATTCCAGGTCTTTCAACATGAACTACTAACTGAAAAGAAAGAAAAACAGGAAGAATAGAAAAGGTTGTAGAACTATTATAGGTGTTTGCTATAATATTTGTAAAATAGCACTGAGAGATAAATTATAATATGTTAAGCGCGAGTACCATTTGTATATTGCTTCTGAATTGTTACCGCATATATGTCATGTGTTCCACATACTTTAGTATTTTTCTGATGATACATTAACACGAGAGCATGTTCTTTAGAAGGTGGACCATAAACGGCCTTGTAACTATAATATAATCCAATGCCTCATTTCACGTATATATATATAAGTGAAATGAGGTATTGGATAGAAGATCGTGTCTACGCATATGGAAGAAATGGGTGGAGAATATAGGACCGAAGACTAATGGGTGGAATTGATCTTCGGGCACTGCCTTCCCTCTCCTGGAAATCCACAGTCCCATGTAATATATGATGTTGAAGTAGATGGATTGGACAGGCAGAGATATTATGGTTGATGGCGCAACGGCAGCAAATTGAAGCAAAATGGTTATTTATAATATTCAGAGAGAGCATCAATTGAAGATATTATGCACGATGCCCGTTTCCACTATTAGAGAAGAGTTAATTTAGAATTCATTAATTCATTAATTCGTTAATTTAGAATTCATCATAATTGAATTAATACTATCATAATGAATGTGCTCAATTATATCCTCCTTGTAAAATGATAAGAGAAAACAAAGTAAAACAAAATAAAACACACGCTTGCAGTGTGCAATTTGTTGTATCAAGTAAGGTAACCTATATAACCTCAAATACCATTGTTAACGACACCTTTTTACAAATAAAAGAATAGTTTTAGATGCCTGAAAAGGCTGTTTAACACCGATTTTTCCAAGTATTTTCTTGTTAATAGGCCTATATATTTCTATCGCTATGCATCAACCAATCAAGCTATTGTCTCAGTTTATTTATCTAATAATAATGTCTATATTATTGTCTATATCAAAAGTTTATAAGTTTTCAACGTGTGTACACTACTGGGGATAGCTCTGCTCAAACAGACTAAATATGTGATCTATTCGAATTAGTGATTCAACTAATTATCGTGGCGAAGGTAAATATCAATATTAAATAATATGGAGATCGTCATTCAGACACTCTTTAAGCTTATTTCTACCAAGAAATAGTTTAACAATACATAAAAGTATTAAAATATAGAATAGAAATGATATTGGTCTATGCTATTTCTCAGACAACATAACTCGATATATTTATGGCCTTCTATGCAAAAATGACCTTTCCTCACGTCTTGGGCTTTAGATTCCTTAATATTTGATGTCATAATATGGTCCCCGGTATCCACTTGCACGATTGTCGGTGACCGCTGTTGACCGATTATCGGTGACCGCTAAGTGACCGATTATCGTACAAGTGGATACCGCGCTTTAGAGGTGTGTAGATCATTATTCCTGATCCTATTTAAAACACTTTTATAATCGATTTTTATAAGTGAAAGTATACATCACCCGTAATGGGATAGTGCTATGGTTGGGTCATTATCTAGAACAAGCCTCTCGGTGTAAACGTAACATCATCTTTAGATGATTGTTCTATGAAGTTAACAAAAGACGTTTCTATTAAAGAAGGTGTTTTATTATGCTTCCTTGTCACGATAAGACAAAAACACAATAGCCCACCATCAAATCCATGTTCTTAAATGTTAAGGGCCTTGTAGACTGTTCATAGAAATGGGCATCAAAAAGTCATTATTAAATCAATCTTCACAAAGTAAGAGTCAGTAATGTTCATTAATTACAAAGTCAAAGTTAAAGCCTTCGCCTTTTGCTTGAGAAAAAAACATCTGGATTTTAGTTTTTGTGCATGCCATAGATTATTATGTTGGTGAACGTAACATAAGCTGATACGACATAAGTAGAGGAGGAATTTCCCCTTAGAAAACGACCTTTTTACGCCCTAGAATGAATCGCCATTCCATGAATACTGTGCAACACGGGGCTCGTTTATTACACAAATAGGTGAATCGATATACTTCAGGGGAAAAACCTTAGTTGCAAATCAAATTAATCAGAATTGTAACCGTAAATGGTTCGTCTCTGACAAGAACGACTTTACTTTGAGATTTTAAAAAAAGGACTTTGACAATAATTAAAGGGAAAGAATTCAGAGTCAGAATCGCTGGGAGAACCAGGAGAACGATCGATATTAAATAAAAAGGTTGGTGACTCAATTTCGTTCAAGAAGACGGCCCGAAAAGTCAAATTTAAAGAATACTTTCTGAGACTTCTCGCTGTATGCAATGTGAACCAAAGTTCATTTGTATTGATATAACTTTTTCTTATTGCATTGTAAGAAATCTAATTCAAACTACTCAGGCGATGAATCCAATCAAGCTCATGACAAATCCATCCATGGCAAAATATTTCCAAAATCTAATTACATTCATAATACAAGTTTGCTGGGCATTAGATGTGATAGTTGAAATTTCATTCTTTTGACAACAGAGCTGTTCAGATAGTTATTGTCCATCGAAATGAGTTATACTTTAATAATAAAGACATGATAATATAGCAATCCAAATAACCATAGGCAATTGATGTTGCTTTCAGTATGTGCTTTCTGTATTTTAGTTTACAATACATGTATATCACTGCGTAAGTTGCACTATATTGGGAATTGAACACTAATTGTATTTGGCGTTTGCTCCATATTTGAAGAGATGCAGGCTTTAAAACAGATTCCACGAACCGAAATTAAAGACTTCATTTTGTGCAGTTCAATGTCCTCTCCGTGGAATGTCTTAATTGCCTTCTAATCATCTGTGCAGCGTTTTGCAGTTGTTTTAAATCGAACTAATAATTGGGGCATTTATTTTGTTCACAGAAACAAAGAAAAAAAACTAATCTGGGGCCCGATCATGTTCTTTTAAAGATGATCAGCAAAGAGCTTGACTTTAAATCTTGAAGTTCCCCAAATGGATTTTTCTCGGACGCACTTCCTGGGGAAGTCACTGGCGTCATGTATAATTATAAATACCCATCGCATACTCAGACAGTTAAAATTCTTGATTGAAAATTGATATAGTTTCCTTAGTCTCGCAGAAGTGATGGAGTGGATCAAGTTTATCAGCCATCAGAGTAAAACAAATGTTGCCAACGTAAAAAAAGCATTCGGAATAACAATATTTTCAATTTCAATGGTGTCCTCCGAAAACCTCCTTTTATTCGTCAATGATTTATAAATACACAATAATCTTTCAAGTACAAGTATGAAATCCATGAGGGAAAACACTTATTTCTATATGCTCCATCGTACACCATATAATTTATTCTTAAGACGTTTTGATGAAAGTAAGGGGAGAGAAATCTCACGATCTCTACTCGTTAAAATCAAGTCACATAGCTTGTCTTGAACTTTATTCTATTAAGCAGAAACAATGTTTCACCATAACATTTCATCATCGTAATTATGCAATTGATTTTCCAACATAATTAAATCTATCCATTAGGTGCTTCTTAAGATCTACCAGAAATTCGTCGAAACATGGAGTTTTTTAAAGATTGTCTTCACATATTTGTACCCACCCAGCTGTAATTTACCCTCGAAGTTAGGCCTATGGTTACATTGTACCCACCCAGCTGTAATTTACCCTCGAAGTTAGGCCTATGGTTACATTGTACCCACCCAGCTGTAATTTACCCTCGAAGTTAGGCCTATGGTTACATTATACCCACCCAGCTGTAATTTACCCTCGAAGTTAGGCCTATGGTTACATTGTACCCACCCAGCTGTAATTTACCCTCGAAGTTAGGCCTATGGTTACATTGTACCCACCCAGCTGTAATTTACCCTCGAAGTTAGGCCTATGGTTATATTGTACCCACCCAGCTGTAATTTACCCTCGAAGTTAGGCCTATGGTTACATTATACCCACCCAGCTGTAATTTACCCTCGAAGTTAGGCCTATGGTTACATTGTACCCACCCAGCTGTAATTTACCCTCGAAGTTAGGCCTATGGTTACATTGTACCCACCCAGCTGTAATTTACCCTCGAAGTTAGGCCTATGGTTACATTGTACCCACCCAGCTGTAATTTACCCTCGAAGTTAGGCCTATGGTTACATTGTACCCACCCAGCTGTAATTTACCCTCGAAGTTAGGCCTATGGTTACATTGTACCCACCCAGCTGTAATTTACCCTCGAAGTTAGGCCTATGGTTACATTGTACCCACCCAGCTGTAATTTACCCTCGAAGTTAGGCCTATGGTTACATTGTACCCACCCAGCTGTAACTTACCCTCGAAGTTAGGCCTATGGTTACATTATACCCACCCAGCTGTAATTTACCGTCTGTAATAACCTTTATCTACTCTTTATATTAGATCAACTATCACCTTTACGGTAACAGCTAGAAGGCCTGGTAACTACTCCAGAAGCATATCTACCTTTTTGTCAATCATTCCTCTTGTACGTGATAATTTGGCAAATAAAGTAAATCAAATCAAGCATCTGCGCCCACATTTCCATATACTACTCACAGTTGTCACGGTTCTAACCACGCAACGCTGGCCACATTTCCATATACTACTCACTCACGGTTGTCATTAGTATAGCCGCGCAAAGCTGCACACGCCAAGGACAACCTTTATATTTCAATGCGGATATTCTCTAGCTCATACCTAAAGCTCTACCTTACGAGGTGGAGCTTGTTTTCATACAATGGTTTACTCTATCTACACCATTTCTTAGCGTAGTTTTGAATATTGATCAGTGCAAATAGAATAGGACTTGGATTAACCTTTAATTAGGGCCTATACATCAATACAAGCGCGGGCCTATACATCAATACAAGCGCTAGAATGGCATAAATTCATTAGAAGAATGCCAGAATAATTATGTTAAATTTAACGCCGAAGATTATGTAATAAAGCTATAGACTAGTAGCACTAAGTGCCCCAGGTTAGATCTATATTATAATAACATTAATTTGATAGTTTTTCGGGCGCGGGGGGTTATTAAAAATAAAGCATGGAAGGTGAATTTGGTACATTATGATGTCAAATGTCCGACATCTGATGCCTGAATTGTCCCAACCGTATTCTTTGAGACGGGAATCCGGGTATTTACAGGTGGCGCTACGATCGGCGGCAAAAACTCGGGTGAATACACCAGCTGAGTGCCATAGGCGCTAACGCTAAAATACCTGTTTTCAACCCCTTTGAAACCATACATAAACGGGTCAAAATGCTATGATCTTACATGAATATATCAAGTATTGTTCATACATTGCAGTCATTGGTTCCGTTTTTCCGACAATTGTTTATAATTTAAGAAATCAAGGGGGAAAGTTGGAGATTTTAAGCTTGGTTGCTATGGTCGTCAAGGGCTGGATTCCCCCAAGTCCCGGCCCCCTGCTCGGCAGTGGGGTGAAAGTAAACAATGGCTGAAATCTCAGCATTACTGACGATTTTAGGCAATGAATGTTGCGGAAATGTTGCTCATGTTCATTATGAATATATTTTATGATATGGATTTTAATATTATATATGATTAATTGTTCAAAATGGCACAAAACTAGTTCGTTCCTAGACGTGTGGATGCACTGTCACGTGACCAGATGAGCGAGGCCGTCTCAAAGAATTCCCTGGAACCTAACCGAATTCTCCAAACCGAACCCCAAACCGATACCGAACCCCAAACGTAACTAAATGGACAGCCTAACGATAATTATTGAATCATTATCTGTACCTCATTTGGCAATCGTCGCTAGTAAGGTATTATAGATGGTTAATATTTTACAATATGAAATAGATATAATATTAGATTTTAATCGGCACGTAACGTCAGTACAGGAAAGTTAATTAAGGCTATCAAACTTGTATTGTACACCAGACGAACCAGTAACATGTCAGCATCACAAAGCTTTCTAAAGTATTCCAATCCGTTGTAAAGTATTCCACCTTGGTACATTCCGATGTCAGATGTCCGACATCCGATGCCCGAATTGTCCGAATGCAGCATATATGAATACTGCTTAGATCTATACTATAATCACTTAGTTCACTTTGTGATGAGTAATGCTGTGGGGCGTCGAATGAAACATTGATTTGATAGTTCATACTATCATATAAAAATACTTCTGTAATACTATAAATTATCATTAATATTGTAAAGTGAAACTGGGAATATTGGTTTTTCTGTAACAAAATGTCAAGCCTTGATAAATAAAAATGTTCAAACAAATAGTAATAAAATAGTGAAAATAGGAAATATATGTCCCAATTACGTTATATCAACACAATCACATAGAACATCCATATATGTAATTTTATTCGTCATAATTTGATATGCATTGAGTTGTAAGTTGTAAGTATGCACTTAAGTAATATACATCAGGGCTTTGGATAATAAGTCTTAGTTCAGCAGACAGGACTAGTAATATTTACAACCATGACAATCACTTGTCCAGCCATCAAATTACATAAATATTATATTGTATTAGTTCCAGTGTAAGTAATAATAGAGCCTAACGAATTCCCTTTACTATAACATTTATGTAATATTAGAATATTGTTCTCCGTGAGACGACTAAAGAATGAGACAACCAAAATAATTTCGGATAGAAATTGCCATTTCAAAGTACCGGTATCGTACCGTTCATAAATGGCGAATGAATACATGCATAGTTGAAAAATATTGATCATTATCGTCAAGTATCAATAAGTATCAATCGATAACTAAAATATTTTTAAACATTTCCTTCATATCGAAAAATGTATTAACAAATCGTTAACCAAGCCTTAAAGTGGAAATACTGCCGTTATGATATTACAAAGAAACAAAATCATGATATCTAAGGAAACGAAAAATAAAGATAACACAGACCATCAAAGTTACAGGTACTCCAAATTCATATACTTTTTAACTTCTAGTGGTATTGGAAGTTGATCTATTTTCTTAGATATATGTACAGTTGGGGAAGTGTTCTTCTGCGACAAGCAATTCCTTATAACTGTCCGACAATGTCTTTGCAGGAGAGGAACAGATTGCCTATCTTCTTCTAAAAGCTTAACAAGGTCCTTCTGGGTATCAGTGAGCTCACAACCTCTCCGGGTGGCCAAATCCACCCAACCCCTCACTTGCACATCAAAGCCCGCGTACACAAACTTCTGGATGAGTTCAACGGGTGTGGTGGGATCCTCAAGCAGGATGAAGCCAAGTGGTGGAATGAATCGAGTTGGTTTGATTCCAGCTTTTAGCAAAGTCTCTGCCATATCCCAGTCACCTTTGGCAAATAGAATGTAAGTTAGCAGAGACACAGTGGCCCCATAAAGGTTCGTTGGTCGGTCGGTGTTGACACAAGCCCCATGCTCAATTAACACGTGTGCGCTGTCGTTGTGTGAGTTCTGCAGGGCAGACACCAGCGGGGTGAATCCGCTCCGGTTCTTCAGATCCACGTTAGCGCCGGCTTCAATTAAAAGTTTAACGATATCTAGATGTCCATGCGATGCAGCGATGTAGAGGGGACTGGAACCACTGGTATCGACTAGATCTACATCAGCACCTGCTTCCAAAACCCTCTGGGCCATTTCTAGTCTTCCCTTGCGACTGGCCTCGCATAATAGGGTTGTTTTGTGAACGACTTTGTTTAGATCCCCGCCCAGTTTTATGTAGCGCTCGATCTGAGACAAGGACAGCTGTCTTATACACCCGGTGAGGCACTTCTTAAGCGTTTTCTTGGCTTCCATGTCTGGTGGGAGGTCTGCAGTGATCAATAAGCGAGGCAGTCTTAAATCCCGCGAGGAGTTCTCACAACAGAACCCCGTTTAGAATAATGATCCTGACATTCTATGTACGCCCATTTGTTTCAATAACCTGTAATGAACAGAGAGGAAAACACTAGAATAAATTGCCATGTTTTTGCTGCACCACTCCCAGTAAACAACTGGACAACAGCGATTAGGTATTTGTAAAGTAAATGAATAAATAAATAAATAAATAAATAAATAAATAAATAAATAAATAAATAAATAAATAATGAATGAATGAATGAATGAATGAATGAATGAATGAATGAATGAATGAATGAATGAATGAATGAATGAATGAATGAATGAATGAATGAATGAATGAATGAATAAATAAATAAATAAATAAATAAATAAATAAATAAATAAATAAATAAATAGGGATTGATATGAGCATGCAAAATATTCAGTTGTAGCTAAATTTCACTTTCTGTGGGTTTTTTTTGTTTTGAAAGTATTAATAGTATACCAAACACACATTCCAACATAGGAGCGTTATTTTGAGGGACAATAAACCAAATGTTTTCAAAATATAAATTGGAAAAACATATTCAAAATAATAACGCAAGGGAAGGTTGTACAAGGACACAACCTATCAAAGAGTTAATCACTAACAATGGAAGCCAATTCCCTGGAATAACAACGTGAGTATGGCCCCGAATTGTCCCGTCGGGAAGGCCTCCTGGGATCAGACTTCGGTTCGAAGGAGAATATTTTTGTCCACATGCTTGTGTCCTTTCTTGACATCGATCAAAATTTATTGATCAGTCATTTTGGATTAGAGTCATAGCCTACTGCCTGTTGTGTTTCATGTTCTTGTTCTTGTTTCATATTATAGTTCTCTCTCTTTTTCCTTTATATGTAAACAGAATTTCGAAGGTTTTCTGTTCAACAAAAGTTTTAAAAACTTTCAATATTAAACATTAATCTATGTGACATTTGCAATAAAAATGGGTCACGCCTAGCGGTTCTACTACTATTGTGATTCTCACAATCTGATCTAAATACTCTCTAACACAGTAACCAAAGCGTGACGTCACATTAGCTATACGACATGACGATGAACATTGGCCAGTGGCCATTTTGATTGGTAGTTGCCCATTGACTGATATGATGTGCCCTTTCCCCGGCAAATATTGCTAGGGAGGGAGCGTGTGAGTGATAGTTGTTTAATGCTGTGGCGACAACCGGTCGCAGACATAATCACGACATTGCTTGGGTTGTTATTTGCTGATTTTATAGCATGGTGGAGTTTGGGATTACCTCATAGCTGAGCTAGTTTATTTCAATGAACAGCATTATTTGCGATTTGGATTGTATCAACTTAATTATTTAACTATTGCGCCCACAAAAGTTGGTGACAGGCCTCGGTGGGTAAAAAAAAGTTTTATGGTTTGGTTTAGGATGTTGCTTTAAAGGTCGGATGGGTAGATGATCATCATTTTACGTACTTGATCTCCTAGGATTAGACTGACTTTCCCAATCGTTATAGGGGAGGAGCTTGGAGATGATTTGTCGTAGGCAGTTGCCTAGCCGCTTTTAGTGCTGCAGTGTACCGGGGGGGGGGGAGGGATCTGTGTGTTGGGTATTTTTAAGGACGGTGTCCAGTAATTCCATCTCCTTTTTACACATTCTTCAGTCAAATTGAGGCCCCTGGGGACCATGAATTGGAAACGGTGTATCCATTTCCTTTTTTCCCTGACCGCGTTACCTTTATTGCTTTTGCTTTCTCTTTGAATTGGCCAAGTTTAATTCGTGACAAAAGACTGTTAATCATTTATAATTGTGGATTGTTAGGACTTAAAATGCTGGAGTTCATGTTTTAATTATGTTCTCATGGGGTGGCCTAAAAATGGTGATGTCAATGAAAAATGCACCACTGCCAATGCTATTGATAAAAACAATCCAAAGTGTGAAAGTTAAGGACAGTAAGTGTCCTTGATCTAGTCGTGTCTTGTTTCTAGCTTCTTTCCTAGAGTGCCTGGTAATTGAAAGCAGTTGTTCGTAGTGAATTTTTCTCAGGGATTTGTTTGCCATGGTGACCCTATTGACTCCGATCCCACTCATTCAAGCTAACTAAAAACTAACTCCTTACTATATGCTTACAAGGCACAACATACCCTGCTCTCTCCAACTGCTGAGAACATAACTCCTCACTTTAGGCATTATCCATACATCAGATCCCAGCACGTAGGGCGGCTTGGTATATATATATATGAGTAAAGGCACCGAAACAAATACAAATGTAATTTAGTAACCTTCAAAAATTGCAAAATACTAAGATTAAGACTGAGGTACAAAAGTTAATCATATATGCATAGTGGAACATTTTGTTTACACATTGTTATCAAGCGCTTCCTGTTTTCCAGCATAATAATATCGAATATTTTTGTTGTTATAGCGTTTTTATTTATTTGTGTTGTAAAGCTCGATGTTCCCATCGTTTTTCTTTTTTATGATTTCTTCATATTTCCCCTATTTTGCAAAGTTTTGGAATATTGAAAAAATGTATGTGATGCGCCTTGTAAAATCTTGCTATCCTTATTCATATCCTTACGTTTAATCAGAAATACAAGATTTAATATGTGAACATGTCTCATGCCTCTCTCTATAAGTACACACAATCGTGACACTCTGTATGATTATTCTGTATAGGAAAAACTTAACAAAAGGAACCAACGGTTATATACAACACGGCTCCTGGGGCCTGATTCATTAATGCAATGAAAATGAAGCTCTTTATAAATAATACAGGGAATGTGATAATATTGGCGATAAGAGTGCAGGATATTAGATTTCTCAGAGAGCCTCTATCTAAGCGATCTCCCTAGACTGTTGGTATCTGAGAATCTCTCCCAGCATTCAGCGACTGTTATAAGGAAATATGAAAAGGGTGTATCGAGATGTAATTACACGAGCATTGAGTGAAAAGTGCAACTTAATTAGAAACGATCTCAGGGGGATTCAAACTGTGTTGGTCCTATAGTATTTCTACTCCCATAATTTCCACAATCGGCTACAACATCGAAGATGAGACCAAGGCTACCACTACCTACGAAAGACGAATGCCTTTCTATAAGCGGCAGGCCTATACAACAGTACAGTTCATCACACTTTACAACTTCAGCCCTTGGCAATCGGGGGCAGCACTATGCAGCGAACTTGTTTTGATCTGGCCTACAGTTTGACAGGAAGAATGCATTGCATGATGTCCAGGCTGGTCCTGGGTATGACCATAAAGTGCCTTTCTGTCTCTTTTCTCTGTCTCTCTCTCCCTTCCTCTCTAGCTATCTCTATTTCCTGGGTATGATCATAAAGTGCCTCCCTCTCAGCTCTCCCGCCCTTGATATAACCATATTAAATGTGTTGATAAGGGCATAAAGCAACCAAACTCACTAACCAGGCGGTCCAGGCCCAAGGACACACACTTGGCATGGTCAAGCGTCACCCCGCTGGAGTGTCCTGGTGCAAGTGCCAATAGCCAAAATGTCAGGATGTAAATTAATGATCAATGTGCCCCTGGCTTTTGCTACTACCACAGGTTGTTACTGCCCCATCAACCTAACAAGGAACATAGAACTAGTTCTATGCAAAGAATAACAATCAATTTGGGCAAAAGCAGAAGAAAGGACCTCGGGCCATGATATGAAAATGGAAAACAACATTTCTAGATGACCGGTATACTATTCATATATTTCCCTACCATTGGAATTAAAGAATATTCGATAAACAAAAACCTATTTTTGTTTTGAAGGAACAGTAGCAAAATAAGAATACTTATAACATTAAGGTGGAGGACTTTGGTTTGAGATATCCAAATTCAGGAGTTAATTGAAACAATATATTATTATAAAAATACATGAATGAACCACGGGCCATTTTCGGTGTACCGGTATAAAACTATGTCATAAAAAACATGATCAAGTATCTACTTTAATATTAGTTTTCCAGAAAAGAAAACTAAGAGAGGAAATTCAATTAGACTAAGCAAGAAGATCTTTAGGACTGAATATACGGTATATTCGAAAACATTTGACAATGATTTCGAAAATAAAAAATATAATCGTCCTGGAACAGGGAGGGGATAATCCTATCCGAAAGACAGGACTCTTTTTGCAGAACCGAGGATATAAACACACAAAGGATCGGTTCCTGACACGCGCCGTCGAGTCAAGTTACCTTAATGCAGGGAAATGTCAGACAGTTAATCGCGTAATGTGTGGGTAACACGAGATAGTTTATATTATATGACTGGCTTAATTTCTAAGAAAGCAGCAGCGAAAAAGACGTATTTTGACCATTCAACAGGTAATAATCTGCTCTGTCTAATGAGTGGTTTGACATTAGGATTTTTGAATAGGCGTAAAAATACATGTACACTGTGACGCACAGACACTCTCTGAGTTGGTGCAAAGGCTGTGCATGTCAAAGGGCCATCATGAATGTCTATTGAACCATTTCAACACAATATTGAATTTGTTCGTTAAAGAGATCGGTGGGGAGTATATAAATTATACGTGAGAGGAATAGTATAGTCATTTGTTATGTGCTTTAAAAAACATCCAACATCACTAACTGAATTAAAACAATAGAAGCATGGCCATCTAAGAGAACCTGTTGGTTATCATCTAAATACATGCAAATTGGTTAACTTTTCTTATTAACTAAAGTATTCTGTATCGACCTCCACATTATACTATAGCAGCAACGGACAAAAAGAGCTAAAAGAGTCAAAGTGACAAATGTAACTATTTTGATCATTAATCATCTGGAATTTATGTAGTCAGAGTATCATCCCCGACTTCTCCCGATGGAGCGAGGCGAGGTACCCAAGTGTGATGAAGACAACTACAGTTAGATGTACAAGTCAGGAAAGCAGCAATGCTGACCTCCAACATAGGGCCTAGGCTTAGCACCTAAATGTACAATGTTTAATATGGACATTCAATGAGCATAATTGTTAATATTCCTGAATAAATAAATTTGTACAAAAAATATTATTAATCATTTCAGATGACTTATTTAATGAGAGATCTTGGCCAACAACAGATCGGCCAGACTAACCCTGCCTGTTACAGGAAGAACATGATTGAGTTCATTATGGGGGATAAATTTTATGGGGGAAATGATACACTTGCTACCCCAGTGATGGAAATTAAGATACAGAATTGGCCATGCGCCTTCAATGTTTTGAAAGAATTGGCAATATTTTCCATAGACAAATACCAACAAGTTATACTTTCATACATAAATTCTACAGACCCATCGAATATGTCCCTTTTAGAGCTGATGTACTATCTCATTAAGCATTTATTAAAGGAGGGAAATTATGGGGATGCAGAACTCCTATGTTCCTTTTTGTCTGTTGGATATATAACACCTGTGGAAGAATATGATGAAACAACATTTGAAATACTGCACTCCATTGGAGCAATGTGTAAACAAACAAATAATTCAACATAGAATTCTAATGTACCGTATACCCAGGCCTTACAAGTAATGAATGGTCGTCATTTTTATTGTTTTGTCAAGTGTGTTCCTGAGCCTAACAAGTATGACAACTGCAAAATTTATGTAATGCATAACTTGATGTATCTCTGCTAATATCAATGTCAGTGTTAAAGGATATTTTTTAAAAAATATTAGGGGTGCTGATAATACAAGAAGGGTGCTGATAATACAAGAAGGGTGCCGATAATACATGCCATTCCATATTTGTTTTGACCCAATTTTATATAGGTCAAATTCGATAGGTCAAAGCCAACACCTTAGGAAAGACTACCTAACAGTCCCTATGTCTTATACACTATAGCATATAGAAGTCCAGAGACAAAATAGCTCTCCGGATTGAGATTTGGTCATAAGGTGCTGATAATACATGCCACTACTCTAGTATTAGCTTGGGCAGACTCCCATGCTCGAAGAATGCACTCCAAAATTCCAGGTGCATTCTTTGATTCTTCTGAGCAGACTCTTTCATTGAAGAGAAGAGTCCGCTCAGGCTTCACACCTTGCTAATGAAATGTTTAGAAATAATTGTGAATTTGGATTGGCCTGGATTCAAACCCTGGACGATTTGGCGTCAAAAGTGGCCATATTTATGGGCTATATAGGTCATACCTCTTAAGATTTTAACCACGCCCCCTTTATTTAGAACTGCCAGCTTTATACTCGACTCTGCATCGATCGTGTGAAACTACTACTTCCCGGCATCCCATCGACCCAAACAATGTCTCCAGGCCTAGGGAAAATGTATAGACTTAGGTTGCCTCCAATACAACAAGGTCTTTCTGGTATAATACGTGAGAAATAACCGATTCCCTGACCCCTATGCTAAAGCATGAACAGATATTTTACCCTGCGTACGGCCGCATGGCATCTTCGGTAACACTCGGCATCGCATCTTCGGTATTCTCCGGGGAAAAAATCGACCAATCACAGGGCGCGTTACATCAAGCTTCAGCTAGGCTCTCAGCCAATGGGATCACCTCTTCCAAACGTTACTCGGCGTGCCATGTAGACGGGCAGACGGGCCCGGCTAGCATGGCTGCCATGGTGTTGGGTGACGGGTGACGGGGGGACGGTGACGGCGAAGGCTTTTTAAATAGCCTAATGTTTCATTATCAGGCAAACCGTATCCTATCCTAGTTAATTTAAGATTTCTTTGACTTTGTTGTTATCTGGTGCCACTAACCCTCTGGACCACTCACATAAGTAGGCCTATATGATATAGCCAGTATAGGCTAGCCAGTAGATTTGAGAACGCTACCAGGCTCGGCCACTGAGGCTCACATAGGATCTGTTGGTTATAGCATAGTATGATATTTTTTTGGAATAAAAATTTGGCTCTATATCATATGAAATTACACAAATTAAAATATATCAATATTGTGTTAAGACATTAGACAGCATCTGTTGAGTCCCAATTCATAGGCAAAGCCAAAGTACATTATCAAATTTCACATTACCCGGTATAATACTACTATTATAGGCCTACATGGCAGTTTGCGTGTGTGTGTGTGTGGGGGGGGGGGGGGGGGTAATGACAGGACTCTTGACTCAGGAGAAGCTTTAAGTCATTTTTTTTATCGGACAGCTGTGGAATAGTCAATAGAACTAGGCGGAACTAGCCTACATAATTATTCATTATTACATTAAATACCGTACTCTACTGTAGGCCTACTCTGTTGTTTATATCATGGAGAGATGCATCCCTTCTTCTCCACATCACCATAAAAGAAATATCGGCGCGGAGGAGTTAGCCTACTATCAGTATGAAACTGGTTGTAGGCATGGCATTGGTGAATCTTTGAATGCCCTGTTCTCAATGCATATTCCCCAAATATCGCCCTTTTCCAAATTCATCCCACCAAATCCAAAGACAAACCCAATATTACACAAAGAATGTAAACAGAAGTATAGACATAAACAGTGAACTAAGTATCCAAAGCAAATGTGACTGACAAAATTTGAAACGAACCTCAAGTTATAATGATCATTATTAGATGCAGGTTGTTGCTTTTTGTTTCACAATCCTCTCTCTTGTTTACCTATCGCTTTGTTCACAAACTATCGTAGTTTGTATGATCGCCACGCCATCTGTAGTATTGGGTCGGAACCAGAATTAAGGCTGCCCGAACCCTGACAGGTCAAAATGGGTGGTGGACAGAAGCTCGCTATTCCTGATTATAAGATCTATACCGATATTACCAATGTAAGCAAGGAGCAGAAATGGACACAGACTAGCCTTGCTGCCAGAGGCCTGAAGGACCCATGGGCAAGGTAAAATTTGTGAAGATTTCTTCCTCTGTGTTAGCAAGGTCAAGTGACGTGTCGAGTCGAGTGATTTTCACTTGGATGTTTGTTTGGGATTTGAATTATTCTATTCTCCCGTAAAGAATTCAACCTAATCACTAACTAAGCGAACACTGACTGTTTCTTAGGTTCTTATGCTTATTTCGTAGATTTCAATTGGTTGTGTCCAAAGTGGCCTTAAAGTCTTCAAACCGGTCAAATTATTCCTCCGTAGCCATGAGCGATAATATGTGAAGGTGCCCACTCTTTTTGTGAAACATGCACTCTCCGACTGTCTCCATTCCACTAAAAGGCACTAAAAGGCACTTATCGGTCCACTATCTCCCCTCCTACTTATACTTTTATAGGCCCTATTTTTCAGTTACAATGTGAAATACTATCTGAACCACTTTTGTAAATTGTGTTTGTCCTTCTTGACATTTCAAATTATTAAGCCTTAGGCTATTTAAGGCCCTTAAAAGTCATTAAATTTGATTTTGTCAATTTTTGAGTCATTAAATTAAATGAGTAAAAATTGTAGTGACCTGATAATTCCGTTTGCACTATAAGCCGCATTTTACACTTTGTTTGTGTATTCTATTGGGTTGGGTGGGGGAGAGAGAGGGTCGGAGGATTTTTTGTTTTCATGTTTTCATTTTACACTTGGGTTGTGTATTCTATTGCTACCCTCATTACTCTACCCTTTATTCCATGATTTGGACGTGAGCGTACAATATAATCGATATACTTGCCGCTCACAAGGTGGACAATATAAACTGCCTGTATTGTACACTGACGTCACGACAGTTCGAGACTATGCAGACATCTCACTTTGATGAAATTAATGCAAATAAAGTTGTTTTAAGTTAAGAATCATGGAATAAAAGCAAGAATAGCACAGTATCGCGTCTTTGGCGGCCTATATTCTCCTTGTATGGCCGAAAAACAACTCGGCCTACGGCCGAGTTGTTTTCGGCCATACTCGGAGAATATAGCCCCCCTCATACGCGATACTATGCTGTACTAGGCTGTAGTGTAGGTGTTGTGAAGCTGGTGATCCACTACTCGCGAACCAGTCTTTGCGAGGGTTAAAAACATCGCGAATAGGAGATTACAAACCGTCGCCAATGTAAATCGCGAATAGTGGATCAGTTACCTCGCGAACTGCAGCGATCGTTGGTCTGTCGCCACCTCATACAGGCCTTTGCGAGGCATGGCGAGCGAATCTAGCATGTTTGATTTTTGCGATGTTCGCGATGATGACCCGGAAGTAGTAAAAACAGGTCAAGGCTAGGTCAAGTGCTGCAGCCAATCGCTGCGCTCGGAATAGGCACATGTGGATGCGCGGCAGCATGGCGGAGCTTGAAAACAGAACAAAGAGGTGGGGCAGGGAAGAGGCTGGGCCTAGCGGGGTAGAGCCAGCAGAACTGCGGGACCGAGAAATATGGACGTTCGAAGAGGAGATTGATCTTGTAGACTTATTCAAAAGTGCACCCCACCTGTATGACCGTACTGCAGAGGGGTACACGCTGAAAGGGAAAATGGAGAAGGCGTTTCACTCCTTTGCCAAGACCCTGGGACGGACATGTAAGTACACCAATAATTATGAAGTAAACTTGTATGGCGTGGAGGTAGGAAAGTGTATTCATGAATTGTTTTTACTTATTATTATTATACTGACAGCATGAGAACAAGGTGAATGTTGTTGATTGTTTGACACTCAATGACAGGGTTGTCAATGTCACTGGCCGGGGTCAGGGAAATTCAAGGTCAGGTTGGGTCCCCACCCAGCGTATCCGCAGAATGTAAACAAACACATATATAGTAGGGTGCCTGAAGGAGGGACCTACAGTCACTTAAAAATCGTGCAAAAGTTTCGTTTTTGGTACCAAATGAAAGCTTAGGGTCTAACTAACATTTTTGGTCCGAGTGTCAAGCCGTCGTCTCACTGGGAGGCCGTGGGGGGGGGGGGGGGGGGGGCTTTTAATCTAGGGGCTGGACCCCCCTTTCCCTGGTTAAGTAAAATTGATATAACTTTTGAGATAATAGTCCGATCTGAACATAACTAGTGTCATTAAATGGGGAATTAAAAGACGACAGCATTTTGGTAAGTATTTTCCATATAGGGCGGGAGGCGAGGACCCCTAAATATGGGGGAGGGGCTGAAAAATCCTTGAAAATGTTAAAACTGCTATAACTTCTGCAATAATACTCTGATGTGAAGATGTCTGGTGTGATTAAATGTGTACTGCAGAGATAATATGATTTATGTGGGGGCTTTTAATATAGGGGCTGGACCCCCCTTTTCCTGGTTAAGTAAAATTGATATAACTTTTGAGATAATAGTCCGATCTGAACATAACTAGTGTCATTAAATGGGGAATTAAAAGACAACAGCATTTTGGTAAGTATTTTCCATATAGGGCGGGGGGCGAGGACCCCTAAATATGGACATTTCAGAGTATATCAATATTCTGGGTAACTGACATGGCAGCTACTTAAAAAGCTACTATACGTCAACATTGACTACATATTTCCAAATTATTATTTCAGTATTTAAAATTGATCTCATGATTTGGAAGCTAGTTTATGGCATGTATAACGATCTCGACATGATATCATAAAAGGATTAGAAGGATTAGATATGTTTTTCTCTGTGAGAAATTTGTTCAAACTTTCTGTGACGGAGTTGGTTCTGTTAAAGATATTCAAAATTCGTTTCGAAATATTAGACCAAAATTCGGAAATTTCTCCATGTTTCAGTATTACCGAACGATCTGGAACATTCCCTCCACCCACCTCTCTGTATCTATCTATTTATCTATATATCTGTCCCTCTTTCTTTCTCTCTGAGTCTCTCTCTCTCTCTCCCTCTCTGAGTCTCTCTCTCTCTCTCTCTCTCTCTCTCTGAGTCTCTCTCTCTCTGTGCATCTCCATCCATCTGCCTATCTCTGTGTCTGTCTGTCACTCTTTCTCTTTTTCTATCGCTCTGTCTCCCTCTCTCTCTGTCTCTCTCTCTGTTTAGCCCTATCTGTCTAGCCCTATCTGTATGCCTGTCTCTCTCTCTGTTTCTTTCTGTACCTGTCTGTCTGTCTCTGGTCTCTCTACCTTTCTGTCTGTCTGTCTTTGTGTAAGTATTTTCCATATAGGGTTATGTAGCCCGGCCACTATTATATGACTAATTAGAACTGGAGATGTATTGTTGTTACAAATGTTCAAAGGAGAACAATCTGTTTATTTGCATGAATTCATATAAGTAAAAGCATGGTAATGGTAGGATAGATATGAGCTCCAACCAGGTGAAAGCTTCTAACATTTAGTAGCCAATAAGGTTCCAGGTGGAAGCGTTACATAATCTTACATGATGTAATTATTAGAAATATATAATTGGTGGTTAACGCTATATATAATAAATGTCACAGAACTAGGTTTGTGGTGCTTTACAGCTGTAAAAACCCTGGAACATATGTACACATACTTAAAATACAGTTTTAAGTATTCAAAAAAGTTGACAAGTGCCTATAAGGAAAAGGTCAATATATGATATATATTAAATGACTATAATACAATGATTCTCGATCAATGAATATCAACCTAAGATAATCGTCTATAAGAAGGAAAATGTATGGAAGTAATGAATGATTGTTATACATCTGTTCTCAAACAGTGCTGTGATGAATCATGTAACACAGTTTTTTATACTGACACTGCATATAAATACATTCAATATTTTCTCAGATGATGACACCTGGAAACATTTCAGGACGCTTCGCACCTGCTACACAAGGTCCACAAAACCCCCACCATCTGGCAGTGCTGCCAAAGTTCTAACACCAAGGGAGAGAAGAATCATTGAATTGTTTGGGTTCTACGGAACCCATATGAGAACCAGAACCACAAAATCGTCCCTTCATTTGGTAACTGTAAGTAATTCTATTCAAGATAATTTTGTTTTCTGAAACGTTGGGATCATTAGACATATTGGTACACGCAAACATAGACACACAGAGGTACCAGTGTTATTTGTTATTACCTTAAGGTAGTAATATATGGATATATAACCATACCATATTTACCTCTCTGTAATTACATTTTATATTTTAAAATTTAACGATATGTTCTGGTGATGTGATGACCATTTCATAGATTCACTTATTAATGCCATATTTATAACTTTTAACCAATTGCAATATCCAGTTTATATTATCAAAGGTATTAATAATTCCTTATAATTGTTGTATCATCAGGTGGAAGAGCAAGCTCAAGAGGAGCAAGAGGAGGAGTCTGTTGAAGATGTGGAAAGGAATAAGGAAGGGGATGATGGGGAGGCTTCTCCAAGAAGTCCCACCCCGCCTCCAAAACACGCAACACCTTCTCCCAAAAAGACTGTAGACAGGAGCAAAGTTAAAGGTATATTCATTGATATTATTGAAATATAACAGTGGCTACAGTGCCATGTAACATTGAGCAATAATCAAAATTAATAACATGCAAATTAAAATTGACATAAGTTTCATCATATTAAGGTGCAGAAGCAGTAAAAAGAAGTTGATTATTAAAGCAGAATGATTGGAGCAGTTTTGGCTGATGAATCGAAATTCATCAGAGCCATATCACAGGTGTTATACCCTGAAACATATATACATTATTACATAAAAATGATAAAAAACACATAATGGCCCCCATATCGCTGGAATCGACTATATATGTATGTATTATATATATAATGCATAGTAGAACTATTATATATATATATATGAATATTTGTGATTAGACCTCCCCCCCAGTAAGGAACATGAATATGGTGACTGACTAATGCTCCTCTTGGGGTGTATGCCTCACTTACAGAAGAAGAGGCAAATAAAGTTATGAAATTACATATAGAGTACCTGCTGAGTAGTGTGACTCCTGAATAAACACATGCTTTCAAGATTTTCATAGTATATATCATAGAACAATTTATGAGCAGAATTCATGTACTTCTTTTCTGCAGGCGCAAAGAGGATCCTCTTCACCACCCCTGCCGCAGATGGGAAGGGTACTGATCCAAAGAAGATGAAGCAACAGGGCGACAAAATGATGAGCCAGTTTAAAGATATGATGCAGGGGGCTGTGGAGGTATGTTGTAGGACACTGTCAACCTATCTTGATAACCTTGATCATAAAGCTGTTTGCCATGATATCTGAAGAAAGAAAGAACAACTCTAATCATGATAGTGAACTAGGTTTTGTCAGATAAGCAGGGAAATTACGTATTCCTTTAAAAATCCATCCTTCTGCCAAATAATGTCTGGATACATATGAGTAATTCTCCCAAATGGACAGCATTTGATTTTAGGAGGCCATATTTTTAGAAAAAATAAAATTTGTTGTATCTCTTCAATCATTTGTTGAATCTCGACAATCTTTGGTGTACATGGTCAATTCTCACGAAATAGGCCAATTTCCCATTTTACATGTTTAGCATGCTATAAGTTTGTGAGTTCTGAGAATAGAGACGATCTACATATACAAAAGCATCGGCCGGAGGATGACGATTCATGCCATATATACTTTTATATATCTAATGTCAATATCTCAGAAATTATCCCCCCAAAATAGTGTTATCTTGGCCGACCCTAAAACCATAAAATAAATTATTAGAAATATGCACAAGGAGGGTTACAACACAAGGAATACATCTTATATCAATTAAATGCATATCAGCTTCAAGTCATACCTACAGGTTGCATTCTATGACCAAATATAAATTTTCCACAGGCCTCCAATGAATGACAAAAATAGATGTGCAACCCCTTCGCACATGTTAAAAGTGTTCATATGTATGCTAAGATGATAATTTTCTAAAGTATATTATATCTCATTAAAAGGAGTTATGAAAACCCTTTCCAACGAGGTATAAAGGAAAAATATGTATGCATTATCTACAAGGTTATGAGTGATTCACTGTCTAAAAGGCTGTGTGGCTAATTTGTGGTGCATACACTTCGCACAGAGTATTCTCTAAGGGGTTTGTGTGTATTTAGTAAATATTGCTGCTTTTCAGTATTAACAGCTATGTCTTTACTCCCTCTAAAAGACCATAAATTAATAGCCCACCAACTGCTAATATATGATTGTAAAAACGTCATTTAATGTGGCGAAGTGGCTGCGCAACCACTTCTCCAGGTATCCAGCCCTTTTCCTCCAGATCCCTACCGCTCCAGAACTTTATCCATACCTCTCCTTACACGCATACATGTATACTAGTATATACATACATGTATGTGCAATTGATGGATTCAGGAAAAGATCATAAATTTAATCAAATTAAATCAACAGAGACATGTATTTAGTTCTTGCACAAAACCAAAAAATTGTGATCCATTTTAGGAAAATGAGTATTTCAGACCCTTCTTCATGTTCTTCTTTACCATTACGTCAATTATACAAGTTCATCCAAAACTATCACTTACAATATATCATACAACTACAGTTGCACTGGGTATATCCTGACCTCCCTTCTCCTCCCCCCCCCCCCCCCCCCCCCCCCCCCGCCTCCTCTTCCTCCCCCCCCCCCCTTACACACACCCACACTCTTCCTGAGAGCAACGGTGAAGGATTACCTAACAACCTGACCCATGTCACAAATTAGCCAAATCTCACCTAGCCCTACGTTGTGATATACAACAGGGACATAATCACCGACCCCCCCCCACACACACACACACACCCACACACCCACCCACTCAATTTTCCAATATATAAGAAACGGCACTTTCTGACCTAATCGACCCCTATAACTCAGGCCCTAATCAATATATCAGGAAATGGCTTTCAGTTCTTCTTTCCTCTCTCCAAGCCCTGCGTTTTGATATACAACACAAGTATGTAAGCCTTATTTATCTCCGACTTGAATTTGCCGATTTATAAGAAACGGCGCTTTCTGACATAATCATCCCCCATAACTCAGGCCCTAATCAAAATATTCAGAAATGGCTTTCAGTTCTCTTCTTCCCTCACCTAGCCCTACGTTGTGATATACAACAGGGACATAATCACCGACCCCCCCACCCACCCAATTTTCCAATATATAAGAAACGGCACTTTCTGACATAGTCGACCCCTATAACTCAGGCCCTAATCAATATATCAGGAAATGGCTTTCAGTTCTTCTTTCCTCTCTCCAAGCCCTGTGTTTTGATATACAACACAAGCATGTAAGCCTTATTTATCTCCGACTTGAATTTGCCGATATATAAGAAATGGCGCTTTCTGACATAATCATCCCCCATAACTCAGGCCCTAATCAAAATATTCAGAAATGGCTTTCAGTTCTCTTCTTCCCTCACCTAGCGCTACGTTGTGATATACAACAGGGACATAATCACCGACCCCCCCACCCAGCCAATTTTCCAATATATAAGAAACGGCACTTTCTGACCTAATCGACCCCTATAACTCAGGCCCTAATCAATATATCAGGAAATGGCTTTCAGTTCTTCTTTCCTCTCTCCAAGCCCTGCGTTTTGATATACAACACAAGCATGTAAGCCTTATTTATCTCCGACTTGAATTTGCCGATTTATAAGAAATGGCACTTTCTGACATAATCATCCCCCATAACTCAGGCCCTAATCAAAATATTCAGAAATGGCTTTCAGTTCTCTTCTTCCCTCACCTAGCCCTACGTTTTGATATACAACAGGGACATAATCACCGACCCCCCCCCCCCCCCCCCCCACCCAATTAAGGATTACCTAACAACCTGACCCATGTAAAAAATTAAACTAATTGATGAAATTGTACAATATCCTATTCAGTAACTATGGTTTTATATTAATAGGCTCATCAGTCTACACTCAAGCACGTCCTGAATGTCACCAACAAGAGCACACAGGAGGAACCAAATGCTGACTCCCTTTGGTGTACTTTGCTGGCAACCAAGCTGGCCCAGATGGACATTACGACCAAAGAGGACTTCAAAATGCATGTTGACGCCATCGCGCTTGCAGCCATAAGAAGGAGGTGGTCTATCCCCACCCCAACACATTCAAGCATGGACCAATCTAACATGGACCAATACATACAACATATCGGTGCTGGACCAACTGGACCAACTGCTATTCTGCAGACGGAAAACGGTTCATATTATAAGTTTTAAAGATGTTTCAGTGTGATTTAACTCTATTAGGGTGGCAGATTGTATGTGAGATTTTAGATTAAACATATTGGTTGTTATTGAGATTTACCTGATAGATATACATATAAAAATGCCCCAAACAACATTCAGTATGCACTGTTCATCTATTAAGAGTTAAAACACGTTGAACCTGAATATGTTCATATATGATAGCAGTCATATAAGTTTAGTTATACATACTAGTGATTTAGGCTCTTCAGGGTATTCTCAAAGGTGTTGATTATTTTTTTGTCCTGCCATGCCACTGCACCCTGTTCACTGCTGAAATATTCTGCCATTGTATTCCGTAGATTCTTTGCTGCCTGGCTCAAGTTTTTCGCATCTGTTGGCTTAAGGGAGTGCACCTCTGTTTGTTGCCGCCATTGGCCAGGCTGGATTTGGTTGTCTGAGTCCTCAAAATCAACTGAGCCTGCTGGGATGTAGTTCTTCCCGTCATGCTTTCTCAGCAAGTTGTGCAGGGTGCATGCAGCCATGACGATATAGTCAGCACTCTGTGGGTTCATATTTATTTCCCCCTTCAGAACAGCAAATCTGCTAGCCAGTATGCCAAAAGCGTTTTCCACAATGCGACGGGCCCTAGAGAGTCTGTAATTGAATATGGCTTGCTGTTCATCCTCTGAACGCTTGGGAAAGGGTTTGATCACTTGGGTTGTCATCGCAAAGGCCTCATCTGCAACAAAATGCGGGGATATGGTTCTGTCCGTACCAGGGAGGGTCATTGATGTGGGGAGTTCAATTCGTCCTTTCTCTACATTCTTAAAAAAATCAGTCTGTCGCCATACACCCCCGTCTGCCACTCGACCTTCACTGCCAACATCAATGTATATAAACTCATAATTCGCATTAACAATAGCCATGAGGACGATGCTATGGAACTGCTTGTAATTGAAGTATTTGCTTCCAGATCCCCATGGCTTTGCAATCTTAATATGCTTTCCGTCGATCGCACCAAGACATCCAGGATAGTTCCATCTGTCTTGGAACTGCTTTGCTGCAGCATTCCATTCAGCCACAGTTTTCGGGATCTGAAAGGAATGTAGAAAGAGAAGCATGTTTAATTTTCTACATTGTTTTTGGAAACGTATATGGCTTTGTCTCGTTATTCCAAAGTTCATGACACCCATTATGTTCAGATCGGACTATTATTTCAAAAATTATAACATGTTTACCTAACCAGTAAAAGGGGATTGGCCCCCTAGATCATAGTCCCCCATGCCCCCCCCCCCCTCTCTTCCCTTAGTTGATCCCATAATTATATTGTGCTGAACATATATGGTTGGATTTGTACTGCTCCCCCGTAATAATCTTTCTAATTTGTGCATTAAATTCAAAATTACTGAATCGATGGTCATTAATTAGAATAGACCATTATATTGTATTTTTGGATTTAAATATTTGTATTCAGCACAAAGTATTATGTAACGAATACACTATATCTCAGTCGTTGCTGACTCTTACAAATTGAGTATTTTATATAAAAATTTGGGTAATCCGTACGATAACCACACTAATAATTAAACACATGACATAATGAAATTAAGAGCAAAACAGGCATTAAAACCATCACCCGCGCATATTTCTTATCATGACAGTCTGCAAGGTTTGTTATCTATAAGTCCCACTTTTTATATATAATCCAAAATGTTTGTATAGTGAGGCTGCCTAATGGGAATGGCATTACTGGGTAGGTAAAGAATAATCTATTATTAAATTACATGTTATTTCTTGACAGTACATATTCATTTACATCAACTTTAGAGTAAAATCGATGGGCAACATACCTTGATGTACTCATCGCTTAACTCATCCCAGATCGCCTTGCAGGTTTCTTTGATGATTCGCCCTACTGTACATCTTCCAATCAAATATGCCTGACTCATTGACACAGGTCCTTCTCCTTAGATAAAAAGAGTAAGGTGTGCATAATAATGGAACGGATTCTATGCATATTAAGTCTGTGAGATTAATTGTAATGGAACTGATAATGAAAGTCATAAAATTCATTTAAAAAATTATCAAAACCCAATTTTTATATATCATTCCCATTCCGCACAGGTATTGTATAGCGTTTCAAAAATCTAGGACCCCGTTCTAAGTATTACAAATAATAACAAAACTGACCCAGATGTATAGTGTCATTATTCTGGCACTTACCACTTACCTAAGCGAGGGAGGGAGAGTGGGAGAGAGCCATAGTCACCAATTGCATTAAAATTTGATTTTATAAACGTGTGGTTTCTCAATATCCCCAGGATTTGCATTAAAATTTATATATGATTCTTCCCTCAGAGGGCTTATCCAATGCTGTTGTATAACACAGTGCTTAATTGTAAGTTTTATGGCATGTAACAAATTGTGGCACGTTACAAATTGTGGCACATACCTTTAATTAAAGGACACTTACCAGTGGCAAGGTATTTTAAGGTTATAGACAACCTCTCTGCTGGAGATATCGCTGCCCTGAACGAGGTGTTTCTCTTTGCGATCCGGGGTGTCAGTCTCTCCAGTAGCTGGAAATATATGTCCGGGGGCATCCGGAGGGCCAGGCGAAATTCCCTAGTGTCATCCTGTAAGCATAGAATATTCTATGTCACTCACAGAGATAGTAAGTCGTGAACATGGGTTTGCATGACGTTTACAATAGTATATAGGTCGATTCCAGTGAAATCAGGGCCAAAACATACCTTTTTGCATATTTGGCTGTAAATAGAAAAATATAGATGGTACGGCCTTCATATTTTCTTGAGATAAACATGCTATGGACCTGTCCATCTCTACTATAATTTTTATTTTTTATGACAGATAGATTACAAATGCAATGGAAAAGGGGTGTTTCTGAAGGCAGAAATCTTTCCCAAATGATTTTTTTTGTTCAGAATGTATGGGAGGGATTAACGTCATAAGATGAATTTTTTTTTGCAAAAATTGCAGTATTTTTCAGAGACCATGCCGAATAAATGAAACATTGCATTACTCGAAGATTATACAAATCATAAACAAAAATTAAATTCTGCTTTCTTGTTAAAAATATGATGTTTATTCAATGGAAGTCGCCTTGTGATTATGAGATACGAATAAATGAATGATAACAATAGAGGTTTTATGATCTTTTCTACCATGTGACATACATAAGCATAATATCACCAGAAATGGCTATAGCGATAGATTACGTATGCTTTTTTAAATTATGCATAGCCACATTTCTATATGTAGTAGGTACAAGTGGTTTTCACTTATGTATAGCCCTAATCGTGTACTTTAATGACAGATCTAGAGAATTATTTTATAGGAGAAATGGGATATGGTAGGAAAATCAAAAGAAGGTCTATGAGTGTAAGCTGAAGCAGTGGAAATGAATAGATATTTGAATACATACACAAAACATAACAAATATTTAAAAAAAAACATTTTTTCAATATTTCGAACTAAGTTAAATGGCTCTAAATATTATTTGATAATTTAAAAATGAGACATGTTCAACTTAATATATCTTAATATCATATATGCAATATTAAGTGATGTCATTCGCACTAATTGTCAATATCTTAATATCATATATGCAATATTAAGTGATGTCATTCGCACTAATTGTCAACGCAAAAACTGCTATCACCTCTAGGTCCTACAATTTTAAGACTTAAGAGCTAATATTTGGGGCTTATCATCCTTCCACCATATGTATTCAATGACATAAAAATGATAAGCTTGAACAACATGATACAAAATCGATAATGGCCCCCATTTCACTGGAATTGACCATGTATATACGTCTAACATACCAGCAAATGTAATTCTCAGGTTATATAAAAACGTTTATTAACTGCATAATTCACAGAATATATAAAGATGATGTTTGTTGTAATGTTCAGGTTTGTCTGTGTAATATGGCAGCTTATTTATTTTGATGCGTGCATGAGTCTATTAAAATTGAAACTCCACACAGAAAACGAAATATCAATTAATGAAAGAGTTATTTCTATATGTTTCATTGTATCGGTGTCCTGTACATAACGGTTTGAACAACTCAGACCCATATGAGCTTTGCTTCATAGTGAGAAAGATAATATATTCATGGAAGTGTAATTTCCTGCTTGTTTCACTGTATTGGTGTACTGTACATAATGAGTTGAACATCTCAGACCCATATGAGCTTTGTTTCGGGTGTAAATGATATTTCCAGTTATCTCTCACCCCTGGATCTTTGAGACAGTTCAGTGAACTTAACTTGTAAGCTTGTATTGAAAAGGTGTTCCTACGATGACAACTTTACTTATTGTTCAATGTAAACAAACTATGTAACCATTAATAGTATCACATTAATATTACAGTTGTCATTCGAATATATTTATTATATTACTGTTGATTGTACATTGGTATGTTCGATCAAATGTTCTATGACTACAAACTAATTATATATACAGACTTCCAATTTTATTGTGGTAATTACAGTCTGTTTGAAAATAAAATGTTGTTCTACTTCACTTCAAGATTTAATACTGCTTCCTTGGACTATTATTCGAAAGCCCATTCTTGTACAACAAATATCAATGATTGCAATAGAGATAACATCACATCCAACAGAAATTCATCTAGACAACTATATATGGTCAGACTTTTTAGATATGTAGATAAATATGAACGTCCTATGTTATTTCAATGGAAACGCCCTGTACTAAATCTGTAGTGCATGCCTTGTCTAATATGTGTAGAACATGTTGGGCGATTGCAGTGTTTGTTCTTTAGTTACTTTGTGAAACGTGAAAAAAATACCTCATTTTCCAATAGACTCTCATACTAAAGGCAGACGCACACAGCCTTATCTCCGGAAATACCAGCAATTCTAGACCCCCCTTCTTAAGGATTTAGATAGCTTTTTTCCTGTTTTTCTACCCCTTGTATCTGGAAAGGGTAGAAATCTCTGGACTTCTCCAAAACAAAACAGCCCCGCCCCCCTTATCTCCAGATATATTAAAATGACGTCGTTTACAGCAGCTGTATAACTGGAATTGTGCATGTGAGATTATTTCTAGGTTATTACATAACTTTCGATTAACACAAAATAATGGGGCATTATACATCCCCGGCTATACATAGATTAGGCTGTCTATAAATAAGTACAACCTGGAACCTATATATATGCCCCCAGGGCATTATACCTGCAATGCCCCCAGGGCATACATCCCTGGCTATACATAGATTAGGCTGGCTATAAGTAAGTCCACCCTGGAAAATACATATGCCTGGCTATACATAGATTAGGCTGTCTATAAGTAAGTTTGCCCTGGAACATACATATGCCCCCGGGGCATTATACCTTCTATGCCCCGGGGGCATCCCTATGCCTGCTGCTATGCCCCGGGGGCATACCTATGCCCCCGGGGCATTATACCTTCTATGCCCCGGGGGCATCCCTATGCCTGCTGCTATGCCCCGGGGGCATACCTATGCCCCCGGGGCATTATACATCCCTGGCTATACATAGATTAGGCTGGCTATACAGAAGATGTACTGCATAAAAATACTATATGGTCAATTCTATTTTTTTGGCGTCCATAAGGTTTTTAAAAGATACCCTCAGGGATATTGACTTTAGATATGATTTGTACATTTCATTAAATCCACCATTGAAAATGCTACAATCCGAACCCTACTTTTGGGGGTCTAAAACAAATATTTACAATTCCAGCTCTGAAAAACCTCCTAAAATGGGCCATTTTATCAATGAGGCGCAAAAAAATATGTCTTTCTCATTTGAAATGAATACAATGAATGTATATATGAAGATCGAATTTGTGATAGTTCTGTAGCCAAAATACTTTTACATATTATATGATGTTTTTTGAGATTCCATTTGAATATCTTATATTCTTTTTTTATAGGTATGTAATTTAGTCAACCCTAGGCATACCATGCTTATGCTTAGGCATTGTCTCCCCAATCTTATAATTATTATTATAGTTGTTTAGGCAAATATGTATTCATATGTATTCCTATGATAGTAGAACTACTCTAGTTTTAAAGGAAACAGTAAGGAAGTTTTGAAGGAAAAAATATCAATGTACCACCATTTTCTGCCTATCAATGAAATAGTAAAGAGACATACACTATAGTCAACTTTTCTGCATACCATGCTATGATGAGAAGCATGCCATGCATATGCCTATACCGGGCGTATGCCATTACAAGATAATTGGAAAATATCAGACAATTGCACCTCAGATATACATAAAAAATGGAAATGAATGATAAGATGCCCTTGTGGCTTTAAGTTAAGACAGTCAGAACTTCTATAACTGGTATATTTTTCTATCTAATGTGTCTTATTTAAAAAATAAACATCTTATTCTAGTAGACATGAACATGACCCAGGGCAATACAATATGAGGTAGAACACAATTGTATAGAATGATATGAAGGACCAAATTACATTTCATGACATCCACGACACTCATAAATGCATATACACAGACTTTCTATTGTATGTTTCATAGGATACATTATGTACACCCTGTTTAGGGCAGCATACGCATGGCACATCCTAACTAATGCCATAAATATTCATTATTTTTAATTCTTAAAACCAATTCTAATGCAATGGGCCAAACAAGTTTAATTAAACTATCTTTCACTCTGGGACAATCAGATGAATATATATGTATCATATTATGAAAATAAAACCAAGATATGAATAGACATATTTAGTCAAGTTGGCAAGAATTTGAATAAATCAAATGGCATACGCACGGTATATTTACTGTGGGCTTCATTTGATCTGTGTCCTATATATCAGCTAATATCCAGAGATAACCTTACCAATTTATGGATAAAAACGCTTCAGAACATCTAGTTTCCTGGTATCATAAACACTTCTGAATCAGACCTATTTGAAAATTGACCGTTTTTTCAGCCCCCTGGACGCCAAAAAATAAGAATTGACCAAAACTAAAATAAACTAAAATAAAAAAAATGCCCCCAGGGCATACATCCCCGGGTATACATAGATTAGGCTGTCTATAAGTAAGTACACCCTGAAACATACATATGCCCTCGGTCATTATACCTGCTAAGCCCCCAGGGCATACCTATGCCCTGGGGCATTATACAGCCCTGGCTATACATAGAATACCCAGGTAACAATTAACGTTGAAATAACATTGATTCACGTTAATCAAAGGTGAATTTATTAACGTCAACGTGTTGGCATTAACTTAACCCTAACTTATCGATCCACATTAATATTTTAACATTAACTTATTAATCAATCAATATGAAAAATTGTTGACATCATTTTTTCAACATTAACTTATTGATAAGTCAACGTTGATATCTTTACTTTTAGGTCTTTTTTTCTAAGAGAGGGCATACAGTGTGACAAAGAGCGGGGATAGAAGGGGATAGAGAAAGACAGATGGCAGGGATAGAGAGGGACAGAGGGTGGGGATAGAGAGGGACAGAAGGTGTGGATAGAGAGGGACAGAAGGCAGGAATAAATTACATCAGACTTCTTGCTGGAGTGGTACAGCATGTTGAACTAATTCCTCAATACCCTACCAATCCTACCCTACCATCAATTATCATTATTTGTAACAGCTTTCCGCCATGAAGTGTTTTATAAAGTATAAACAGCTACTATCGCATGCACCTGTGTGTATATTCAGACTCTACAATATGAGTAGTAATTCGATCTTTGTACTAATGGGGCTGACTGATTTCTGAGTTGTAACTACAGGTTTATTACGGTGCTTTGAGTTATTGTTTGAAGAGATGAAATTCGATACAAAGTATTAGGTTGAATTGAAACGATGTTATAGGGCCATCTTTGACCATCGCTGTTGACCGTCCCCAGTAGTTACTTGCACGTCAATATTATATATTGCTGATTTTTCTTGTACATATTACCACGATACCCAGCTGTAATTCTCTGAAGTTTGGCAGCTTATTATCTAATAAGTAGCCAATAGTGGCCTGGCAAAGTTTTCCTCATCTATCCAGACATAAACTGCCATCATCGTACATCACACTCAATTTTAAAATCTTTAAAGTAGCCTTTCATACATGTAGTATGTTTATTTTAATCTTTTTCTTTTTTGCCTTAAAAAAAGGCCTGCGTTTTCAGATTTCTCTAATGATTTGATACATTACGATACAAATATTTAGTATAAAATGATCCTAAACTCTTGCGTTTTTTAATTTTAAATTTACTACGTTTTTTACACTCTAGCTAATAGTGTACATATATATGTAAAAGTGGGGTACACATCGAACGTATGAGGGATACAGACTCAATGATGTTTTAAAAAATAAAGTTGAAATATATCTTTTCATCTCCCAGCCCTTGCAAAATTACTGTTAGGGGTTGGTTACAAAACCATTAGGGGTCGGCTACACATTGAGCATCATTCGGGAGAATCAACCATATGTTTACAACTTAATCCAACTCTTATTTATAATGAATATCTAGAATAACTGTCCTATTCTTTAGCCTCTAAATTGTGAGGATAGGTCATAGGCCCTAACACCAAAATACCCATTTTCCATGCTTTGAATTCATTTTTCCAAATCCAAGGCCTTTCCAGGCACTATTCACAGAAAAGCTGATTTAATCAAATAGAAAATGTTAGGAAAATTTTTGAAAACCTCATAGAATTATTTCATAAACTGCTTAAGATCTTACAAGCAGAGTTATACAAAACAAATAGTAAAAATAATAAATCATTAACCAGAAGGGTTATCATATAAGCAGAATAAGAAATAATAAAAATATAAAATCATACACCCGGGGCTGTGTCCAATTCAAGGCAGGCCATGTTTACACAATCGATCAACAATCGATCAACAAAGTATTCAAGATATACAAAAAATGCTTGTTGAGCTATTATTTGTACCTCTATTTGCAATCGTTGGTAAAGTACCTATAAAATATAATCTATAGGATGAGATATTCGCCGAAATAATGTCTACAATTATATCCGAATGCTTATGCTTATTACTCAAAAACTATTTAAGCCTTTTACACAATTTAAATTGTATTAAATACCCCAACATATGTATTCGACTTTCCTAATCTCATATGATTATTGGACAATTATTTGTACCTCTATTTGCAATCGTTGGTAAAGTAGCTAAATATACTGTATAGGGTGAGCTCATTTTCCTGTAACACATCACATATGATTTTATGTTAATATATTTTGAATATATCTATGCAAACATATATACATTATGTGTATATCTATACACGCACAAGTATACATATATAATATATATATATTATATACATTCGTCGGTTAAACTACTCACCACATCAGACCAGAGAACAACAAAAAAAGGCCCCTACATTTTCACAAGAGTTGTTGTCCTTATCCCCATTGAAACTGCCCAGAAATCACTATTTATATGCAATATATTAATAATTCCGATCAAAGATGATGATAAAATACGCACAGATGATGGAGTGATGATCCAGAAGAAAAGATGTTGATGGAGAGAGATAATGAGAATCGCCCACCACCCACCCACTCACTCCCCCCCCCCCCTATAGTAGTATAGGGAGCGGGGGGTAGCGGCCAGGGGCATTGACCAACATGGAGAGAGACAGACAGAAAAACAGAGACTTGTTATGTATATATGTGTGTATACCGTATGTTTTGTATACTGTATACATGTATGTATACTATATGTTAAGTATATTATGGTATGCGGTATATATGTATATATATATGGTATGCGGTATGTATAAGCCATTAATGTATGTATATATTATATGGTATGTATATATGGTATGTATATATAGTATGTGTACTATATATATATGGTATGTATATGGTATGTATACTACATACAGTGCATGGTATGGACTTCGGTAGGTATACAATAATTATGGCATGTACTTTGGTATGGATTCGTATGGCATGGATTTTGTTATGTGTATATAGTAAGGTATGCATTTCGTAGGGTATGTATATCGCTATGGTATGTGCATGTAGGTCCGTTTTTATATTTCAGGGTCATCAATGCAAAGATCATTAGTAGTGTTATAGAGGGTTTTATACTCGTCCCTTTAGGATACACTTTGGGGTATATAATCTGAGTACCTGTATGGGAGGGTGGGGAGTGGGAGGGGGTTAATGAGGGGTGTGCTATAGCATTGATGTGCACATAGGTGTTATGGGGGAGTGGGGGTGGGTGGGAAGGTACATATATACATGTACGCATGGGTAGTTAAGGTGTGAGGTCTAGGGTAATTAGGGTATAAAATACACAGTGGCGTCTTTTAAGGTGGGAGGGAGGGGTACATGTAGGGATATATATATATCCCTGGGTAATTATGGGTATAAAATACACAGAGGCATAGCGATATATCACTTAAATCCCTAATCGTTACAGATCGCTACCAATCGTTACTACCTATGAAATGACCCCCAGTTTCATTACAATTGAATCCGTCATAATTTTTTACCTGTTATTGCTAAAAACCCAAATGCCTACCAGTGGTGAAAATCAGTCATAAACCAGTGGTGAAAATCAGTCATAAACAAAAAGCGTGAAAAACATAGAAATTGTAATTGTAATTAAAGTTCTGGAATCGATCCCATACAATATGTATTGGTTTGATGTAATTGAGATATGCAATTGGCTAAAATAATAATATCCTTCATTCCGTCATTCCCTGTGTGAGTAAAAATCATAGGCCTACCATTGCTTTAATTTGTGTATCATTACGGTATCAAGAACACAAATTACTATTGCCATTGGCACCAGTGTGTGTAAAAAATAACCTTGACCCCCCCCCCCCCCCCCCCAACCCAGTGTGCGTAAAAAATAGCCTACTCCCCCCGGCCCCGCCCCCCCCCCCACCCAGTATGCGTAAGAAATACCGCTGCCCCCCCCGCCCCCCCCCCCCCCGCCCCGCCCCCCACCCCCGCCCCCGCCCCCCCCGGCCGCCCCCGCCCCCCCCCGGCCGCCCCCCGTTTTATTTAATATTATTTTATTTAATATTATTTTATTTAAGGTTTTATTATTTTATTACAGATTTTATTATTTTATTTAAGGTGTTATTATTTTTTAATGCAAAAATACATACCGTGCTCAATTTCATGTGCAGCTTGAATGCTGTGTTGCATTCCTTGCTCTTTCTGGTCGGTTCATCCCTCCAGCCCTTCATCCAGCAGGCATGCTTCCTTTTTGGGGGCGGGGAAGTGTCGTCATCTTCAAGCTTTCTTTTTCCGAGCGCAATCGCCACCGTAGCAACAATTCCCACAAGGTTCAGCGAGGCCTCCAACAGGAGCAGATTCGACGCCTGCGACGCCATCTTCTGTATAGTGATGACGTTATCAAACGGCGCCACCTACAGAGTTAATGACGCACTGTGTAGGGGGCGCTGTGTACGTGCATTCGCGAACGGAAACGTCGGGAAGTCGATCACCTTTTATCGTCGTTCGCGATCATTTGTAAGTACTCGAGACATTATGGTTTGCTGGCGAGGATGATTACTCGCTACAACTCGCTGCAGTTGGTGATATGTTCATGATAATATCGCGAGTAGTGGATCACCAGCTTGACTTAGAAAAAAATATCGTTACGCTGTTGTTACTTACATATTCATTACTCTTAGACTTAGTCTTTACTTTACAATATCAAACAGGGAGTGACAGGTCAATTAGTTATCTAGAAAACACAGAAGAAATATTTTCATTTTCATTATATTACTATTAATTGGACTGACTGTTCCATAACATTGGTCTCTCGCCTCAATATACACTGTCTTAATATAATACACATTCAAGTTTGTAATAGCCTACACTACAGAGGAAAAAAGGTAAAACTTGTCATCACTATGATACTCTTCTTATTGTTTTACCTCTACATCTAGTAACAAATAGTAAATAGCAATAATAATACCATACATCGAGGGCCCACTGACTACAACAGTGTAGATAGGCCAGACCCCCCCCCCCCCCCCCCGCCCCCACCCTGTCCAACTAGAAGTGGTAGCGATAGAATACACAACCCAAGTGTAATATGAAACCTTGAAAACAAAACTTCCCCCCCACCAAATGATAGAATACACAAAGTGTTAAATGCGGGGTTTTCGTGTGAAATGCGGCTTATAGTGCAACCCAATAATTTCGCCATGGCCCATAGGCTTCCTCAATAAGTTCAAATGCACCAACAGGCATCATTCAACGAGTATAGTTTCAAAATTGTCTTGGGGAGTGGGCGGGGGGACCCCAAATTCCCCTCTATATATGACGCGACTGCGGCGCTTGCTGCCCCCCCCCCCTTCCCACACCCACACCCACACCACACATACAATCCATCAATTTTAGAGACCCGAAAATCAAATTGGGTCGCCAGACCTATAGGCCCCAGGTCGCGCAGGCCCAGCTCTGGACTCATAGGCCCCAAGTCCTGTTCGCTTTGGACTTATAGGAAATTAAAATAAGGCCCCGGGATGTATAGGCCCGGACAAATACCAAACCATACCAAAACTAACCCTAAAACTAAATTGGTTGTCCTAAGTCAGTAAAGGTAGTAGTGGAGTGCCCCTAGTAAAAACTGACTAATAAAAGTAATTTTACTTGACTACTATCGTAATGTTCTGCCTAAAACACCCCACACCCTGGTCCAACCCGACCTGGTCCGACTTGACCCGGGTCCGAGCTAACCATGGTCCGAGTCAGTTTCGGTCTGAGTTGACCAATCCCCATTTTAGACTACTAATATTGTAAAAAAAAAACAAACCATAGTGTCACGTACAACGCAGCATACCACTGCCTAAACACAGTACATGCAAAAGAGTCCATAGTCTGAGTGGTGGCTGGAGAACTCAGACCGTGGTATGCGAACTGGGTATGGTCGGACCAGGGGTTAGTGGACTCGGACCGGACATAGCTTTAGGCGGAACATTACGATAGGTATATAGTCAAAGTAATTCTTTTGTTAGTTAGTTTTACTACGGACAGTCCACTACTACTTTTACTGACTTGGGACAACAATTTTAGGGTTAGTTTTCATATGGTATTGTTTGGTCTGAGTCCACTAACCCCCTGGTCCGAGTCCACTAACCCACCGGTCCGACATCACACTGGTCCGTCTTCTCTAGGAAGCGTCTGAGTTGCCCCTGTGCTTACAAGGTGTAAAATGTCCACAAAGTACTTAAAGGCAAACGCTACTATCTAGTGGAAAATGAAAATAAATGTCATTTTTCTGAAACTTTGGTATTTGATTCTTGAAGTGTTTCTGGTCATAAAGATGGAAAAAAATCAATGGGTCACCGTGCTCATTTTTGAATTACAGTGCTTCAAAATTTGGTATATCAAAATAACCAATGAGGACCAAAAGGGGGACTCATTTTGCAGTACCTCGTCTTGATAGTTCATATTTGCTATTTATATTCACTCAATTTAAGTATAGTTAACAGTTTTGGAGAGAGTATTATTTGGCCAATAATTCTATGCCTCTTTTTTATAAAGTGAATTGTTATTTCTATTCTGAAAACAACAAATACCTGATGCGAATTTTAAATTAAAAACTCGAAAAAACCCACTATTTTTCACCTTTTTTTTATAAAAACAATTTTTTTTTCTCCCCATCAAAATTAAATGTAATTTTTCTGATACTTTAGTACATGATTCTTGAAGTATGTGTGTTCATAAAACTGGAAAAAAAATAATGGGTCGCCGTGCTCGTTTCTGAATTACAGAGCGTTGAAACATGGCTAACAACTCAAAAATCTGCTGCTTTCAAAGTGTTCTATATTTCCTAAACATGTCTATTTCAGACAGCTACAATTATTTTTTAACGCGATGACATACATTTTTTTTCCTTTATATATTTGGAATATTACCTGCACTATATGTGTAGAAAATCTTGGGAAAATAGGAGTTTCTGTTTTTGTTTTATTCCCAAAACCATGAAAGAAAAATGCAGCATTCCCCAATAGACTTGCATAATAAATGGGTACAACTGAGAGTACCCACAGCTAGCAGTATTTCCCAAACATGTCTATTTCAAACAGCTACAACTTTTTTTTTAACACGATGACATGTATTTTTTTTCCTTTTTATCTGTAGTATATAACCTAAACTATACGTGTAGAAAATTTTGGGACAGTAGGAGTAGCCATTAATTGTTTGTTTTATTCTATAAAATGTGAAGAAATGGGCCGTTTTCTCATAGACTGCAATGCTAAAGGAATAGTCCGTAAAATGCCCGCATATTTGGTACATGGAAAAGGGGGGCGTGGCAGTGAATAGTAGCGTTTGCCTTTAACAGGCAAATGCTACTATTCACTGCCACGCCCCCCTTTTCCATGTACAACTGGTCGTCTTCTAATGTAAGCTCGTACCTTTGGGGGATGCTTGACGACAATTCTCTTTCTCGGGTTTATAGTGAGGTCCTCCAGCTTCAGCTTATTTGGTTCTTACACCATTTGATATGACTGCTATACTGTCAATCAGGTAGAGTAGAGGTATGTTCAGGCGAAGCCAGGCTAGAGGATAGCCTATATGAATATTAATAATAATAATAATACGTAACAGCGTAGTCCCGTTTCTAGACTAATGAATCTCATTTATTCAGCTTAATTTATACAGCTGGTCAGTTGACCATGAAGCCCATTGCGCATGCGCATTAATTACATATTCCTCCAATCGGAAGGAATCATGTGGTACACATTTACATCTCTTGAGTAATTAACCAATGACAGGCCTTGACCAATCACCTTGCAGGTGCCTCATTAAGGCAACCAATCAGGTGGTGTTAATTGGGTCACTGTCCGTGACCTGAGGGGGTGGGTCAGTGGTGACGTCACACCGGTCTGACCCCTGGCTCCCCCTTGTGTGTAGGTGCGATATTACCATACATATATTATGAGTAATGATGCATAATAGAGAGATGGGTAATTAATGACATTGATTAATGTTGCACAATGTTAGGCAATAAATGTATATGAAATCAAATGAAACTTGAGTAATGTTATACAATATTATGTAATCATATGTAATAGAAAAAGGTGTGATTTATGGTCGTGACACCATGGTAATCTTCCTTTTATTCCATGATTTTATGCTAAAGGACTGACATTTTAGCATTTTATCTTTGGAACTACATGTACATGTATGAGGAAACAGTGAGGAGGAGGAGGAGGAGGAGGAGGAGAGGGTTAATGGGATGATAGGAGGAGAGGGTTAATGGAATGATAGGCGGTGCTGTCGGACAGTCCCAGAGATTACTGGGATGTCAAGCTAGTTTCACGAGGATTTTATGGCACGCTTTCTCCCCCTACATAACCATCCAAGAAATTTGCCGCTGACAACGTAGAAGACTATATGGACTATATTTTCTCCTTCCTCTCTTTCCAGGAACGAAGCCTGGCGTTTCCATAACTACCCTGGTGTAACAAAGAACGCCATGATCACGCTTTTCCGTGGATTTAAATGGGCCGCAGCAGCTATGGTCATCACAATCGTCGCCGACAAGGTGACGGGATATTCAGCTAGTAAAGAACATCACGACGACCACCACTGATCCCATTCTTTTACAGACTTAGCTAACTAAAGTTATATTCATTTCACACACATCGGATTCTATATTGACTGCTCCTGGTTCCCAATGGAAGCTGTTGTCGAAAAGTCAAAAAGTTCCATGGTGATGTATCATAAACATGGATTGGAAATGAACAATTTCCTAGTGTATTCCATCTACCGACCAATGTGACAACATAGGGGAAAATTCCTGAATAAAAATAAAGTATGAAATAATTTCTGGTTCTATTATTTTTACTTTCATCGTGTAATACCCATCTCGCTCCAACTTGCTTATGTAAAAATCATAGAATTTGATCTTTAAAAAAAGATTCATGGGTCAGGGCTTCAAAAAATGTAAAATCAGCAGCTCTACACACTGAGTATATTCAGCTAATTTAGGCTTTAAATTATAGAGTATATATATCTATATTATTTGATTCATCCTTTCAGCCAGCGTGATCACTAGGCGGATCGGTTATGATGGACTATTTTGAACATCATTTTTGTCTTTAGATTGAGTTATTTGAGAGGATTGGCATATGCGAATTTTACATTTTCTGACATACTGGCCCTTCGAGGGGTGTTACAATAGACATCAATAATCATCAAAATGCATAGGTTGGGTTATTTTAAATTTTATTAACAATAGATTTATACAGATAATTCCTAGAGAACGAGACAAACAAGTGCCCTGCCAACGATGGCCATGAAGACATAATAACAATCGGTGCTTATCCATTTTCAGAATAGCAAACTTTAGTGGTGTGTGTAAAATTGAAATTAAGGTTGACACGTGAAGGAACCCAACCTCCAATCGTTGATAGTGAACAAATACTATGCCACGTTTTCAATGCTCCGAAGACAATTATTCCAAGGGATGACTTTTAACAAGAGACTGGTTAGAACAAGGACAGCCTTTCCGATTCACTAAATATAGTAGGTTCTTTGGCTCGTGTATTCCATAGACGGAGCCTCTATTGTGGCCATTTCCATAGGCCTAAGTACATGTAAATTATAATGACGAGATTGTGGTACTTTTCACTTACAGTCACTGTCATGCAGTTTTTATTGTAGTGTCCTCTAAAAGATGTCAAAATGAGAACTAATGTCATTATTTCACGGCTTTGTATTTCAAATACTCAATAATTCAAGTATAAATTAAACATTATTATTGAAGTGATTAGTTATCAGACTGATCAGTATTATATTGATATGAAGACATCAAGCCACATAAATGAGAAGTACTAAACCACCTAAGATAATTCATATAATATAACCCATTTGGAAGAAAATAGAAGTTGACTTTAATGCATCACCATTCACACATTTATCGAAGAGTTCTGTGAATCTGCTTCCTTCGTTACATCTACTCCAATATCTTTCATTCTTGGATATAATGACAATGGGTTGACAACTATTCCATTGACTCTTATCTCATGATTCTGTCAAATCTTATTAAAGGACTTCCACATTGATGCGATGATTCTTAAAATTAAGCACAATGATAGTCTGGAATGCTTCTTATATTTGTGATGAATTGCTTCTCCATAACTGTACGTTTATAATGGCAAAACTGTGTACATATTATATGTCACCAGTACATGTTACACAGGTAGTTCGTGAGTGTGTATATGGCATACCTAGTACCCAATGTGACAACCAAATAAGCAATTGAAGTAGAACATGAATCCAGATTCCGAATGCAATGTCATTCATTAACCGAAACATTATCAAAATTACATAGTTCAAGTAAAGAGAGTGAGTCATTCTCCCATACATTATCGCCGGCAAATACAGTCATGTTAGGTTCCCTTGAGTATTCCAGCTGTACCGGTTCTCCAATACTAGTACATCGCTCTGTGATGTAGAACGCATAAATAAATAGTCCTTTGTAGATGGGACATGGCGATGTTGATGAGCTTGGTTTCCCGTACCTGCAGGCGAGGCCAATGGGAAATCTACAAATGATGAAAATATTGCTGGTTAGATATAAATATTCACAATAAATTTAAAGGATTAATGTTGATCAGACGGTCATTCATTTGCACGAGAACCATAGAAAGATATCCCTCTGAAAAAGCCTTGTATATCATACTGAAGATATATATTCGATGCAGTCTCATTTCACTTTCATTTTCTTTCGTGTTTTGCTCGTAGTTATGGAAAACCCCACATGAATATATTTAATCAGCCCGATATATCATTTGTTTTATCAGCGACATAACAAATACTTTTTCTCCGCGAACTGTCGAAAAAAATATAATCTTAATTCATCTCACTGCTTATCAGGTAGGTCTCTCAAAATTCCAAAATAAACAGACTAGAAAATAGTCACATCGACATGAAATGTGTAGCGATTCATATGTGTAGTGATTCAAACACCATTATATAAGGTAGTAATATAGTAAATCTAGTGCTAGAAATAATAGTAACAATGTTAAGATAAGAAAGAGCGGCGTGGCCTGGTAGATCTCTAGTTTGAGAAGTTCATAACCATTTTGTCAACACAACATCATTTATGGCAAATAAAGAATTTTCTTATCTTATCTTAAATAACAACAATTTAGGCTTCTTCCCCAGTTCCAACAATGCGATTTTTCATTTTTCATACATACACAAAATGGGAATATAAATCGGACATATATCCAATAAAATAAAAATTACTCTTACCCCAAAACCAAATATACTTCATAATTCACGTTGATGATGTCACAACTCTTGCTTTTCTTTAATCATGTTCATTAGCTGGTCTGCCGTCTCGTCGGGTGAACCGCTGGCATCGATTCTAGTGATGATGTCATCTATGTTCTTCTCCTTCTCCTCCTCCGTCTCCAGTCTTGTTTGTACTGTTTTTCCTTTATTCTTTTTAGTCTTCTTCTTTCTCTTTTTCGTATCTTTTGAAAAGAATAAGAATAAGAAAAAATAATGGCCGTAATAAGATAACATTATTTTGTATCACTAAAACTTAAAAGTGGTGATGGGGTCGTATTCTCGTTACACCCCATTGAAAAGAATTTGTTCAGATTATTTTGTTTACTTACTTATGGCCAAATGTCTTATAATTAAAAGACAACTGTTATCATGTGTATAGATTCTGGGAAGTTCTACGGTAGATATTCGATCTCACCATATATTCAATAATATTCAAAGGGGCGGTCTGTACTGCTGTTGTATAGAGAGGGTCTCGCATGACCTCCGTAAATATAAATATGTCCCAATATGAACAATACCCCCAGTATCCAATCCTAGCTAGTATTGGTATTTAATCTACCGGTCTTGGACGAAATAATAGCAAATAAAACAGACGTTATGAAAGTCCGAATAAACATTTATTCACTCCATATAGACTAGTATGCCCATAGCACACAGAGACACATACACCAGTACCCATTAATTATGCTAATATAGAAAGTATACATTCGCCAATATGTAGGGCCGTTTACGGACACCTCCGCTAAGTCACCAGCATGATGCAAAAAGAGTAGACCACCATCTCGTCTTGAAAAAAAATGGGGCAACTTGCGGAGGACACTCAAAAGAAAACTTTCCGTGATACGACTTTCTTTTCAACTCACAAAAGTGAAAATGAAATAATATAATTACACAGGATAACCTTATTAAAAACTATTTTTCTTGCCCCTGTTTACCTCAGGTATAAAGACCCGGTGTTGGGAAAAAACAAAAAACATATAACTATTTTCAAAGGAATTATTTTGACGATACCAGGTACTTCCTCACGCTTTCAACTGCTACCAGTACCATGTACCGGAGATCAGAACGTCTGACTCTCCATAGCGACGGTACCAAAACGTCAGTTTTAATCTACTTCTCAAAGAAATGTTGGGGATAAGATGCAACTCCGCGTAGTGGTAAGTAAGCAGATTCCACTAAATACATAATTAATCCACCTGTGTATCATGTACAGTTGATATAATTGACACAATCGAACTTGAGGTATTAGAAACAAAATTGCCTCAAAGTTAAACCATTCATTGGCATTAGAAAAATGCTAAACTATTCCATTGTTACAAATACTCCCGAGCTTCCGCTCTTAGGATACAGCCAGAGTGAGGTAATAAAAGAACGCCACATGAGAAAAACTTGAAATATACAACTGAGATAAAGATTCCTGTTTCTCAGCGCAACATGTATCCTGGGTAATAATACAGAAATGGCTTCATACAGCGCAACAGCGGTGGGTTGTGGAACATACAGTATGTCAAACATGGGGAACAGCGCTATAGCTATCATCGGAACCAAATAAAAAATATATATTTAAATTCATGAGCGTTTCAGTTATTTCCATTGGCGCGACAAGACTTGCGACACATGTCAACAAAGTGATGAGATACATCTTTCAGGGTTCAGAAAGAAAGAAAAAACTTTCAGGGTTCAGAGTCATCACAATCTTGCATGCGGTTGTTATACCTCGTTGTGCATACTAATTTTCAATTTACATAGCTAGCTCCTTCACCTTTGAAGGCTAGCCCACTACTAATTAATAACTTATTTCTTTTGGTCGCATAATTATAATTCCTGAAACTCATGTTCCTTCCTCATTTTCTGCCACGTGTGACATGTCGTTCCAATGAAGTACGACCTTTATATTTTAGACCACAAACACTTGAATACTCATCCAACCCGAGACTAGTAATAATGAAACCAACCATTCTTCTACGTTTGAACTAAGATAATCCATCCATTTTATAATACATATTATCTCTCAGCACATCATTACCATATATTATCTTATCTAAAGTGGAATATATGCCAGGTGATCCCTCACATATCTATTTACAAAATGACATATTATGATGACGTGTATAATCAGTGATATCCATAGCTTTGGAGTATCAGTTTATACGGTATTCATTCACTGTCGAATTAATGAGATGAGATTTCTTTCCCTAAATGATCGCTGTTACTTGGTATGTTTAATTGGTGTGAGAAATTATATTTGCTAGACTTTTTACAGAAGATTCTTCCTTTCAAATCGAAGTGAAAACCAGTACAAATATATCCAGAACGTGGATGTGAAAATGAGCTGGGCCAGCCAGCTGCGTTTTAACAGACTCCCCACCACCGCAAATCCAACTAAGGAGGACACATATATTATATGATCGTTTTTATGGCCTTTCCGCTTGCTCTTTTTCTTGATTGGTTTTGGCACTTTAGGGGGTCGTGGAGACTTGGGGGAATCTTTGCTGTTACTTTTGTTGCTACCCTTCGCACCCTTCGTACTAGGACTTGCCCTATCTACAAAGACACAACAAAATAGTCTTTTTTCAGAAATTGTTCATTCTTGTTCTAAACACTAAGCTAAGTACTATGACTGAACGAAGGAGAGAAGACTGTAAGCGACTAACGAGCTAAGTAACATAATGGTAAAAACTGACACAAGACTCCCAAAGCAAGAAAAGGGACTAATTGCATGCAACATAGACATTATAAAGCTACTGACCACAAAATAATATGGATTCGCTTTGTTTTATGAAGGACGAGTGCATAATATTTAAAACACAGCTCAAAGCCAAGCAAGAAGGAAGGAAGGGAAACAATAACACAAATTGAGCACCCCTGATATTTGAATTAATATAACAATTTTTTCAATTAAGGAAGTTATCCTTCTATTATCAATATATATATGTCATTAGTCAAGTAACAGGGGGAAGAGCATAATTTCCTGGTGGGGAATGGTGGGGAGGAACAAGTGTAGATCAAAATGTATTCACTGGGAATCGTTCTGCTTTTGTACTGTTCTGGTTCGCCTAGGGAAATATTGCGAATTCCCAGGATTTTAATAGATTCGGTAAAAGAAACAAAATGCTTACAAAGTACCCTTTCCTACCCCGCCCCATGATAGAAGAACAATGGGAGTCTCACTCTGAATTGACATGAACAGTTCCAGTTTTCTAAGTGAAACCATTTTCTCTTTCGACACACCTAGCTACATTACCATCCCAAGTTAGTGGATGAGGTATCGATATTCGTTATGTAAATAAGTAACGTTGTAACAATGACCTATTCCCATTGAATTAAACAGGGACGTGTATATATATGTACACTACTCCTGATGTAGAGTAAAAGTGCAATAGAAAGAAAATCTACACTATTTCTAGGAGACACGAATCAATTATATTTTGACTTCTCAATGACGAATACCATGTATGCGTACAATATCTTGACTATAGTCCTATACATGAGAACTCAAAATAAAACCTACCTTTTTTCTTGACGCACTTATCGTCCTTTTTAGTATATCCATCGGCACAATTACACTTGAAACTGCCTACTGTGTTGGAGCAGGTTTGGCCCTCCTCCAAGCAAGCTGTACCTTCTGCACACTCGTCGATATCTGCAATAAAGATATTTAACATAAATTAGTCGCCCAGACATATTTTGATCATAATCGGCAATCATCAATATCGGCAATCATCGGAAGAACTGACCCATGCTTCAGAGATGGTCGACCATTTGTAAACAAGATCAGCAATAAAGAATTTTGTATTTGATTTGAAACTTTAAATTAAATTTCGTATCTATTACGTTTGGTCGGAAATAGGACAGCGTCAATGTATTATACTTCACATTGACCCTAGCATCTTTTGAGGGAGATTTTGATTCAATGTCAATTAGTTAAATTTGCCTTTGAGATTATCCTCCTAATTATTTTGTTCTGTATCTTTAAATACAAACAAAACTGGCTAATTATGATCAAAAAATGCTCCCAGAATACACCATTTCACTCCTCAGGTTTTACAATTTTTGGACCTTACTTCACCCTTACATCACTTGCAACAGTAGCCACAACTGATTTTTAAAGATAATTCCACATCTTACAATTTGTATACATGGTCAACTGCCAGTGTGTGTTAGTATGTTTTATGTTTCTTAGGTCCTTGCAAACTGCATCCCTAGTTTTTAAAAGTCAAAATAAATAATAGAGATAAAATGATCTCTTTTCATGTGTGATTAAATACTGTATTTTGTGCTTCAAAAAGTGCCAAATGCCTCCAAATGGCACCTTAAATTTCAAAATTTCCAGGGGGAGAATGCCCCCGGACCCCCCTAGTCAGTTAGATTTTCAGAAAATGCACATTAGGCAGGCATTTATACACATTTAATGGATTAGCCCCCTCATGACACGGCGGTGAGGGACGCTCTACAAGCGATCTCCCACAACATTCGCCACGTCCCATCACCTGCTCCTGCCATAACTCCAGAGCACCTCATCAGCCTGATCTCGCTGGTGTACCACGATAAAGAGGGGCCAACAGTCAGATTTGCCCTGATCCTCATGTTCACAACACTGCTAAGGCAGTCTAACGTCCTCCTACGTTTCGGACAGACGTTCGACCCTACTAGACACCTCACCAGGGGCGATATTTCTACATCCCCCACTTCGATAACAGTCAACTACAAGTGGGCGAAAAATAAACAAGCACCTACAGCGAAGGGAGAGTGCTTCATCCTACCAGCACTACCACTCTCTCCCCTGTGCCCTCTGGCTGCATTCATCGACATGTGCAAACATAGGCCCTCTAACTCATGCAGTGCCCCTCTGTGCATGGTCGAGAGCGGCGCCCCTCTCTCGTTGTCATACCTTCTCTCAGCCTGGCATGCAGGCCTTAGAGCTGCATCTCTCGAAAGTCACCAGTATACGTTGCACAGCCTGAGACGAGGAGGGGCCAGCGCCCTTCAGCCACACATGCCTCCTGAAAAAATAGGGGCCTATGGAAAATGGAGGTCACAGGCCTACACAGCTCACATTGCGGACAATTCCCAGGAGGCAGCCACTGATGCCATCAAGGCCATGGTGGACTCCGTAAAATGTTAAGGTTTTGGCCCATCTTAATGTCATCAATGACTGTGTTTATACCAATATACTCTATCAACCGAAATATTAACTACATTGCTTATTTCTCCATGTTTATTTCCTTATGTACTATGTACGGTGTAATATCATCTTCATCAGGAATAAAACAGACTTTACTACCAATCCAGTGTCCTTTTCAATGCACTGGCCATTGGTCGAATGGTAGTACATTGACCTGACACTGGAGGGGGTCGGCGCTCCTCGTGCTCCCTGGAGCCCAGTCATCGACCTCACTCCACCGCCGACCACCGAGGATATAACATCTGCCCACCCTCCTCGACCCTCTTTTCTTCATGTTCTACATTCAATTGACTCACACCATTCACTGTATACCATCTTAATGTCATCAATGACTGTGTTTATACCAATATACTCTATCAACCGAAATATTAACTACATTGCTTATTTCTCCATGTTTATTTCCTTATGTACTATGTACGGTGTAATATCATCTTCATCAGGAATAAAACAGACTTTACTACCAATCCAGTGTCCTTTTCAATGTTCTATTTTTGTATGTCGAACTCAGTGACACAGCCCCAGGTTATGGTTTTAACAAATTCTTTATCACTGTAAACCCCAAGTATTCGGGTATCACTATTTCTATTATTATTTAGATTTTGTCTTTTGTATATATGTAAATCAGTTTGTTCTGAGAATAGTGTATTACATAATGCTCAATGCTGAATAAATTATTTAAAAACAAAACAAAAATAAGAGTCTTAGCTATACAAACCGGCACATGTAGCAGAATCAGCCTCAACATTGAGCCTAAAGCCGGAGCCGCACTCTAGGCACTTGTTTGGTCCTGGGGCGGTGCATCCATTGCATGAACTATGGCAAGCTGCAGATTACAAACAAAAATCTTCTAAGTCAATTTATTTTTGGGGGGAAGGTCAAGTCTCTTGGAGACGTTCATTTGACTTATTGTAGATGATATAGCGTTGACTTTCTGACTTGGATATTTGTTTAGGTTTTAAGATTCTAGTTTACATTGAAAGTGAGACGATTTGAGTAACCATTTGATTGTCCGTTTGGTCACATTTCTCTCTAGCTTTCTCAAAAGCCTTTCCTTTCAAAAATAGCCAAATTTATTCCGTCATCTTCTGCTGTCTGTAATTATTACTTTATATTAGAAGTCAGTACGTACACTCATTCATTTCTTCTCGATCTTTAAATCAACTGGACATGCTCGCTTGATAATATTTCTGTTGATATTTTTTCTAATGATAACGGTTAAGATACAGTTATTTAAATACAAAACAACTTACGATGACAACGATATGATCCTAGATTGTTAACACAATACTGCTTCTGACTGCAAGGTGACTCCTCAGCCTGGCACTCATTTATATCTGGAGTAAATAATATCAGTACGAGTATTAAATTTAATCAAATAAATTTCATCATCTTTTCACTCGAGCATATTACAACACTACATAATTCAAGCAAGGTTTGTATCCGTACCACGAAAAGCAGATACTGCTCTCATAGACCTTATATTAGAAGCCAGTTTGCCAGCAAAATATATCCCTTTATAACTCAATCTGACAAAAATAATATTCATAGAAGGGTTTTAAATTAGAACAAGAAGAATACTTACCTGTGCAAGAGCCGTCCTGCAGCGTCCAGCCAGATCTACATTGTGTACACTGTGTAGACATACCCCCAGTGCACCCATCACACGACGCGTGACATTCTGGTAGAAACATAAGAGAGACTGTTTTCATACTTGATGAGAAAACCCTAATCAATTTTTATCAATTGTGCATGTACGTACGTATTGGTATTGTACGTGTATATATATGTACGATAAAACTATTTATATTGCACCCCTCATACATGATAAAGAATATAAAACAGAAAATATCATGGTTCAGAAAACTGCTCAAGTGGTGATGAAAATAACCGTGTTGCAGATCTTGGTAACATGTCCTTGTGTTGTGTCTACTAGTAGTATATGCGTCAGATTTTCAGAAAATATATAATTGGCAGCTCTATATATTCAGTAATTTCTGCTAAAAAACGATAAATTTGAGGTATATCTGAGTATATATGGTATAGCATTGATTTAAAGTATCAGTTCTGTTATGTTAAACTACATTTTGAAGCTGATTTTTGTCTTAAATGTGGGTGATTTGAGAGGATTGGTGAAGGCGAATTGTACATTTTCTGAAAGTCTGACCCATATGTATATGAATGTCATGCCTCACCTTTACAGGTTTGATCCTCCATGTAATAGTTGCCTGCGCACTCCTTACAGTTGTCAGCCCCGGCACTAGTGCAGCCCACACACGCTGAGTTACAGGCTAGACAAAACGATTAATACGTTTAGTCATATTCATCAAACAACTTTCTATAGAAGATTCTTGCCATACTTTCGTTTTGCTTTAATGTATTACTGCGTAGAGGTACTGATGAAATAAAATGGTATGTTTAACCACAAATGAATGAAATAAGCCTACTTAATCTCCTTCTGTTACCAGAATTGGTTCGGGAAACCGGACGATTAACATAAGGTTTTTAGTAAGTAAGAATAATATTCAATTGTTTAATTTATTTTGATAGTTGAAGTAAGAATAGCGAATAAAGCGTTGTCTTTAGCTTAGAATGAACTCTTCATTCGATTGATAGAGGATTGTTTTAAAGGGTGAATAAAATGCTAATATATGTGACATTTAGACCCACCTTCACATTTGTATGATCCGACTGTGTTGGTGCAGAACTGAGTATCCTTGCACTTGTAGGGATGCCTCTCACATTCATCAATATCTGGAACAATACAATTTTAATATTATAAGTTTAAAGCAATGAACAAACTATAGAATTTTAATGTGAGATAGATATATTGAGGTTTTGTTATCCTTCTTTACAGAACTAAGTAAATTCCTTATTCGCAGGTGCGCTAGGCACCAGGGTCAGATTTTCAGAAAATGTACAATTGGCAGCTCTACACATTTCGTGAATTCTGCTAAATTAGGCTGTAATTTTGGTCAATACTAGGTAAATTCGAGTATATTCGGCATTGCATTGATTCTAGCAATCTGTTCGGTTAGGTTGAACTGTATTTTGAACTTTCTTTTTGACTGGAATTTGGGTTATTTGAGAGGATTGGTGAAGATGAATTGTACATTTATTGGCGACTTCACTCACCAATCGAGAGTTTCAGTTCGCCTTATTTGACTAAGTTTAGATCCAAAATTTCTAGCGCTTACCCTTGCAACCAAGTTCATCGTCATCTTCCCAGCCGTCTTTACAAGCATCGCATCCATCTGCTCCTTGGCTTGTGCATGATAAGTCTTCCTGACAGGCTTCATGACATTCTGCAATGAGATTACGTGGCTTATAAATTCATAAATTAAAAAATAGATCGATAGATAAATTGGATGATATGTATTACAACATTTCCCCGTTTAAAAACAATATACTTCTTTTTCCTTTGTAATGATCACACCAGAATCATTATAAAAATTAGCATGGAAGTAAATTATTCCAATTCATTTCATTTCAACGACTCCTTTTAATGACAAGAGGGTTATTTCTCAACTGGGGGAAAATACAACAAAGTTAATTAATTTCATGGGTTCCTATTTTAGGGGTTTACTGAACTCAAACAATGAATATAGCCGTATTATGTTTTACCAGGCTCTTTAGATCAGCTCCTATATATATATCTGGTCTTCCACTAACACCTAGGGTGGTATACTACCATCTATTGCTGATTGGAAACACACCAACGGGTACTACTATACACACTTACTCTTGCAGGTGAATTCTCCAGAAGATTTATCCGCAAAGTAATTCTTGTCACAAGAACCACAAGCTTCTCCGGTGTAGCCGGCGTTACATTTGCACTCGCCTGCACCCTCCCGGGATCCAGCTCCCTATAACACAGAATAAATATCACAAAAATTGAATTCACAAAAATTGATTTTGAACTACTGAACAAAATATAAAAATAACTCATATATATGAACCAATGAACGGCAAAGAATTCCTAAAAAAAATAATTAATGAATTATTATTAACGACTATGTTATGTAACGAGGTAAAGTTACCTAACCTGTAAAATTAATTCTATCCCCAAAGAATTTGAAAATAAATAACTATGTTACCACATAATTTGAATCTCTGTACCCAAGGTCAGAGAAACGAGGGGGTACATCCCGTCCACTCCCATAATTTAAGGTACGTTGAATGGTACATTCTCTCGAGGAGGTAATTTTGGAAAACATACATTTTATGATGACACTTTTTGAAGTGATACAAATGGAAACATATCTCCAATTGGTTACATGTCGGATTGAATCTAAATTAAAGAATAATGATTTCTATTAAGGTAAAATGGGAATTACCTCGCATTCTCCGTGACCTCCACAAATATTATCTCCACCTGGGCAAGGGGTACACGTGGGGCCGGCGGTGCCGTTAGGACAGCAAGCTAGATAAAACAAATGATTACAACGTAACTTGAATATGTGTGAATATCAAATGCTAACAAATATATTATTATGTTGGGAGGGGATCTGCCAACCGGTTGAAATTCAATTTTACTATGCTGTGACTTGTGTTGAGTAAGAGAAGTATGGGGTGGAGTTTTGCACTTTTTTATTTGGACTTTTACTGGTCATATATTATTAGGTTTTACCACGATCTATGGATTTAAGGTGCATAACTGCAAGCTTTGCGATATTACACCAGAGGTGACTTGCAAATATTGAAAGACGAAGAAGCTTATACAGATTCATTATTGTACTGACCACCCCTGATAAAGGCAGCAGATCTGCCAAAACGTTGGGTATTATCAACAAAAGAACATCCAATTCAACTCAAGTCGTCTCTGTGAGAAATCCACAATGTACCCACAATGCTTTTCTAAAGTCCAGATATAGTAGTGAGACTCCCCCATTGTTTTATACAGGTTCAGTTTGGAAAAGATTCCCACTCATTCCACTGGGTATTCTGGACATTATAAGTGAAATAGTATAAAGATCATACGGGAAACTAGTGAAAATATTACACAAAATCAGTGATAATTTAAGTCTTGACATCATGACATTAATTTGATGCTACACAAATACAAAGAAATAGTGGGACTTGGTTAAATCTAAAACACAAGTTTACTAACCGCCGTCAACCCGGTGAATACAGAAGTAGGAGAAGAGGTCTGTTTCCTTTTGTTTGGCGAAGTGGGTGAACCACCATTGTTCTAGGAACTTTTCGTTATTCTCCATCATGCGATTACACTACAATAAAAACAAAGTTGGCATCAACATTGGGACGCTGAGAAACAGAACACCTACTTATATCTTCTCCAGGACTTATGAATGAGTGCAAATCCACCAATCTAATTATCTCTGCAGGTGAAAACTAGACATTTGTAGCAATGAAACCTATTTTCATTGTTTTCCTTGGTAGAGTTTCATTCCATTTGGCACTGTTGTAGATACAGAAGAGCTCAACAACAGCCGTCTCGTCTCTAGATTTGTGTTTATTTCTAGAAGCAATGTATTGTAACAACGAAGAGAAAGAACCTTATCTCAGTTATACAACCTACCCATTCGATCTTCATAGCTTTTCAACCACTTTGAATTAGGGATTGCCAAGCCCTGATCAGTCCATCTCTCTTACGCAGGAACGAATATCATTATTATTAATTATCTATTCATTTTTTTGTTACAATAAGGAAACGAGGTGAAAATCCAACTTCCAATTGATACCAAATGAAACATGAATCAGAAGGTAGCAACTACTGTAACATTTAATATAATGGAATTTACAAGTAGCCTAGTACTTTCACGTCAATATCAAACTTGACAGTCTTCATGAAGATTACAGTATTCGGGTAAATGTGTTAATTGCAACAAATGCTTTTCACACGTTTTTCAATCATACGAGAGAAAAGACATAGGCAAAGTGTGTGAATGTTTGTAAAGATGTGAAGGTTGTGACCGATGTGCGTCAAATACTACGTCCGATAGTTGCTTATCAGAACACGTGTATTATCAAATCAGCAAAAAAAATGACACTCAATTGCACATGCACGCAGAGTGTAGCCCCACACATATCTGTGATACACGCATATAAGTTGTTCATCAATTAAACAATTACACAGGTATCTAAAGAAATAAGACTCAATTGTTTCTTTAAATAAAATTGGCACATCAAACATGGTCTAAGAAAAAGTATACCTTTCTTTTAAGTTTCTAAAATTGAAATGGATAACAATCATTATCAAATGGATAACAATAGAAGTAGAAGGATATTAATGCCAACGAGATTTAAAGTTATTCAAGACACGAAGCAACAATTCGGAATAACCACGCGCAATATTCTATACACCCTAAAGTTTTTGCTTTCTAACATACATCCTTTTGTCTCCACTTAACTAAGAATGTATCGGATGTTTTGACAGACCTCCACTAGTCCCGCCACAACATTTGTTCAATAAAATGAAAAAAAAAAAATTGTTTAAACTTGCGTCACTTGCATATGGTTGCATTGAAGTGGAGAGGTAGCTTTCGCACCGTACAAACATGAAATGAAAAATGGGTCTAACTTACGTCTTTACTGTCATCAGGGCAAAGCTCTTCTGTGATTTCTACCAGGCGAGTCTCACTGAAAAGAAATAAATGGCAGTCTAGAACGATGGATGGAGCATGGAACAATTATAAAAATCTGTTGAAAAATTGTCCAGTCGATTATAAAACAAAATAGGAAAAATACGCCAATGCCCATTGTCCATGACCAAAAAAGAGTAATGAGTAACGATCGAACCTTGTAGCATAGACGCCGAGTTTCTTTTCTTCCCACTGAGTGTTTCCACCGCCAAAGTTCTGTTTGTCAGTTTTTTCAATACCCTGAGAAAAACATCAAAATCATATATCATAACATGAAATAGAAACCAAAGTTATGAGAACTCTGTTGGTGTGTACACGCTCGCACACCAACAAATGCTTGAAATCCAATTGCCAGTTTTAACAAAATGCCTTTGTGGAACGGAATAACTAATCACCTTCTTGAAGTTGTCAACAATGCCCCTACAGATTTCACAGGCCTCTTTATCGTAGCTTACTGCAACTGAAATAAAGAAATTCAGACGTCGAACCAAAAGTGTATTCATGCTTTGACCACAGATTACATATGCCAGACACACTCTTAATAATTTCGAACCATTGTTTATATTTCTTCTTTTTTTAAAATCCGTATCTACACAAAATTGAAAAATATCCGCTGGAATTATCGGTTCTCCTTTAAGTTTTAATTGTCAGAACTACTATGACTAAAGGCACTCCGGGAATTCTAAGCACTGGAAAACCACTGATAACGAAAGAGCCAGCATTTTATATTATATTACAACTTGGGTGTAATGGATGTCTGGGGAGAGGTATACAGCAGCACCTTTGCAAACCCAGCAGCTAGCACCCCTGTGATGGTTTGGGAGCTCTTGTCCTCATCCAACCCCCAACCCTCACTTCTGGCTCCAAAAAGCATTTTGGGGACAAAAGTAGCCACACCTTGGGAAAACAATTCGAAACGAAATAACGGGGTGTGCAGAACAAACTCAACAGACATGGAAGCCAATCGGTCATGGGGGAAAGGATAGACCTGGTGGGTCAATGTACGATGAACCACAGTGTACCGCATCTCCGCTCAAGCGAACAAGATAAAGAGATATAAGGCATAGAACCTTACCTTTCTGTTTTCTTTCACATTTGCCACCGCGACGCACAAACCCTTTCATGCAGATACAAGTGAAGCTGCCTTCATTGTTGACACATTTCTCCCGTTCCCCAGTGCAGGCTTTCTGCTCCAGCAAACATTCATCTACATCTAATAAAAAAAATAAACAAGTAAGTGATAACAGTGATCGTGAATTGAACATTAAACATACAAGTACATCTTCGTCAAATATCAATACACAACTCACAAGCAAATGTTTTGGGTGAGAATCCAAATTAAATTTATTTCGCTTATAAATCAAATTATTTCGGTTACTGGTACATCAAAGATATTCGATATATGTTTTTTTTCTGATGAAATAACTGTAATAAAGAAATATGTAAACAATGTTTACCTTGGCATGAGTTTGTATCAGGGTCCAGTTGATACCCAGCAGCGCATTCTGTACATGCGTTACTACTGGTACAAGCAAGGCAAGTCTTGGGACACACTGTAGAGGAAAAATGCATTTCATGATTAACTCCCGATATTATGTATTACAACATCCAAGAACTAAAAGTTGAAAAGAATAATTTCAACCATAAACTGAGATCACATGATGAGGAAAATATACAAACTAAAATAATGTATCACACAATATATGATAAAAGCGCAACGTCGAGGATCGTTTATTATTTATTCCAGAATCAAGATGGCATATGAAACTTGAAAAAACACTTACTATTACAGTTATAAATGCCCGGTAAATTAGAGCAATACTCGTTGGCAGCACATGGTGACGTTTCCGCCTCACATTCGTTGACATCTACCAAAGATAGAATTCAATTCAATTCAAAAATCCTTTATTGCAGATGCCATTACAATTCGGTCGCTCATTTCTAGTAACTAGGTCTCCCAAAAAGAGCCGGGTTTTGGGGGGTTTTTTTTGCGGGGGTGGGGGTGGCGGGGGGGGTTAGTTGAGTCTTATTATTAACAAGAAATCTTACAAAAATAAGAATAAGTAATAATAAGAAAGAATAGGAAAATACAGGAACCGCTTAATGTTAGTACATGTACATGTAGTTAGGTTTCCATAATTATGATGATTTTAATTCTGATCCTGAAGTGTTTTTTTAGAATTGTTAATACTGTTCTTTTATGTTTACAAAACGTAATTTTATTTTACTTCAGTATAATTAATAACATTGTGGCAATTGGCGTGAATACCTGTGCAGACAGCGTTCTCATCCTTTACAAAACCCTTGGTACATTCGTCACATGCTCCTGGCCCTGGACCCGAGCAGGATGATTCGCACGCTTCATGGCAAGCTGAAAGATAACATTTAAATAAGTAAACTGAAACCACTATAAACTAATAAATATATGTACAATGAAACAATTTCGACGTTTTATATTATCACCATAAGATGTCGAGAGAAAGACTCAAGTCAAATCCATGGAAGGTTTTCCTTTCTCGGTTTGAGATGGCTTCCTTTCCACAGGTTAGACACGAACTCTTTCCATCCCATCTTTGCATGCTTAAGAATATAATCTGAGGACTTATTATGGTACTCAAAAGGCTCCGATAAAGCAATCATGATGTGGTAGTGCCAGTGTTTATCATTTTATGATTCATGAGGTTACTCAACAAGAATGCAATCTTCATGTCAATTTCATATGGTTCCTGGACTGTTATCTTTACGAGCTTAACAAAAAAAGAATTGGCTAAGTTTATTAATTTTGAGTTTGAAGCTTGTGCACAATATAATGTTGTTAAATTGGTTAGGGTTTTACTAATTTAACAACTCAACATTTTATGGATTCAAAATATAAGGCTCAGGTGAGATGACTGAGACAATAATAATACCTTTGCAATGTTCGCCATCTTTGTAATGTTTCTCTCTGCATTCTGTACATTTATTAGATCCAAAACTAGTGCATCCTTTACAGGCAAGGTCACACGCTGTGGAGTAAAAGGTTAGTGATACAAGTCGGATATAGAACAATTTATGCTGCTAGATGAAAATTTAGATTGGAACACGATATTTCTATGAACTTTCAATTTTACAATATTAAAACAACTATTAATATTGAATCAATTAACACTGCATTGTTTCTGAATACCATTAGATAAGACTTTTTCACAATCATAATGGATGTAACAAATTTGGGTTATGATTTTAATATGATTTTGAATTTACCTTCGCATTCGAATGAGCCAGGTGAGTTGCGGCAGAATTTGTCTTCGGAGCAAAGTTTATTCTCCTCATCGTCGGTGCATTCATCGATATCCTCACATACGTCATCAGTGTTCTGTCTCCAGCCTTTCTTACAGTCGTGACAGCCTTCTGGGCCGTCCTTGTGACAGCCTCCATCACAGGCAGTGTGACATCCTGCAGAGAAAAGGGGATAATCGTGAACGAATAGTTACGCTTACGAAAATTATAATTGTTGTTGCATTATGTTTTACCAGGCTGTGTAGTTCAGTTCCTATTGTAATATTACCATCTATTACTGAGAGAAAACACGCTAATGGGTGCTATACCCTACTCTTTTTTAATATTAGCAATGGGTCTTTAACGTGCATAGTACCACAGACAGCCATACAAACCTGGCCTTTGATACCCCAGTCAGCAATGCGTATGATTGAGAAGAAATAGCAGTTTCATGGTGATATCTTATTTCATTACCTCGCGCCGTAACGTATTGATAAATTCATTGAAAATTATCGAACTTACTTTCACACTTTAGGTAGGTGTCATTCTTTTCAGCTTCATAAAATCCTTCCTTGCAATCATCACATAAATCCCCTTCATATCCTTCATCACAGTCACATTTACCGGTACCTCCTCTCGTTCCAGCACCCTTTATTTAAATAAGATGTTTTATCATAAAAAGTGCAACTATTCATGTTTGGATTGGAAATCATGAGATAAACTTAAATATTGATATACCTTAATATAGTTGGGGGTTGTTCTTAAATTATCACATAGGGTTCCCAGGGTCTAGGGAGACTTTTTAAATCTCAAAATAAGGACTTTTTAAGGATTGAATTATGAAGTCGATGGGGAAATTATGAGGTCACTAAGAACTTAGTGATTGTGACAAACCAAATTGAATGACTTTTTAAAAAGGGGACTTTTAATGATGCGTGAGAACCCTATCACACTTCATGACACTGAGTATGGGGACAAGAGGGAATCTATGCATATGTGTCACTGAATTAATTATTCAAAGGCAAATTAGTATACAACGTAAAGTACATACGTTACACTTTCCATTGCCTTTGCATGGACGCTCAGAGCTACCTGGGCAAGACTCGCAGTTGGGACCCCAAGAGTGATCCGCACAACAAGCTGCAAAACAGAACATATCGATGAGTAAACAATCCCTATATACATATATGGGTCAAATCGTCAGAAAATGTACAAATGGCAGCTCGACATATTTAGTAAACTCTGCTAAATAAGGCTGGAAAATGATAAATACTAGGTATATCTGAGTATATCTGGTATTGGGGGGATTCAAACAATCTGTTGGTTAAGTTGAATTATATTTCTAACCTAATTATTTTGTCTTAAATGTGGGAAATTAGAGAAACTTGCTGAAAGTGAATTGTGCATATAACAATTTTCTAACGATTTCACCCATATATAATATCATGAAATATGCATAAGAGAATTGCATCGCGGCAATGCAAATTATTATATCAGGGGCCATTGATATATAAGATGAAAGATGAAAGTAATATAATTTAGCGAAACGTCGGTTCAACCCAATAAAACTGCAAAGCTATCAGGGATCCAAACCGTGTTCTTTCTCCATTTATTATACATAAAAGTATCCACGCTGTAGTGATGGAGTGCAGCACAACTGATGGAACATGGCTAACAGGAGTTTTGGGATCGAAGCATATATGGTAGGAGACTCATTCTAGTTGTTTCTGCTTACCTTTGCTAAGTTCAATACATAGATACTGATGCAAATTTTGATTTTTCCCTTTGGCAAAGAGTTTGAACCACCATGTCTCTATTCGTTCTTCCCACTCTTCAATAAAATTGTGACACTGAAATGAAATCAATCAAAGAACATTTATATCTGAATAACAATCGGATAAATCCGACTGAAATCGACAGCAAAATAAATCAATATAAATGAACCATAAAGCAGAGGAGTAAGAAACAACACAATCTGATACGACTGAACTTACATCATTGTCGGAGCTTGTGCACATATGCTCGGTTATTTCTATAAAGCGAGTTTCACTGAAATGAAATACATAAATATTATATATATTTGTTGGGAGGGGATCTGCCAACCGGTTGAAATTCAATTTTACTATGCCGTGACTTGTGTTGAGTAAGAGAAGTGGAGGGTGGAGTTTTGCACTTTTTATTTGGACTTTTACTGGTATTATATATATTTGTTTCTCATGTATGTATTGCCTCTTTGTTATCAATCATATTCCTAGATGTTGCAGGGGTTACAATACAATTAAACAGCAATAGAGCATGGCTATACGAATGCTAAGAGATTCACATGACGTAGGTAGAAAAATGTAACACGTGCAGTTTATACATAGGCCTACTCTAGTCTTGAGGGCAAATCAAGTTTATACTTAGCAAATAGTCAAAAAGCCATACCGTACATCATAGAGATTGATATAACTCTACTCACCTAAACTGGTAGCTGCCCAAGCTTTTTTCCTCCCATCGGGTGTTACCACCTCCAAAATTGGACTTGGCGGTTTTTTCCAAACCCTAGAAAAATGCAAAATACATATTTTTAACTACCAAGCCGGACCAAAAGACAAGTTCATGTACGTTTGGATTTCCCAACATTGATTCAAATCGCATATTTTAATCATTGTAATCATCATTCAATACCACAGCACTTACCTCTAAAAATTTCTCAGTGATCCCCTTGCAAACCGTACATTTAGGTTTCTTTGTGCGGCATTCTGTTTGAAGTATACTAAGTGAAATGATGAAGCAAATAAATAGAAAGCCCATCCTGGACCAGGGCCAGCTAGAAGAAGCCATCTTGGAATGAGTGAATGAATGTAAATCCTATGTCCAAGACGTACAGGTAGATACTAGGTGAGATCAGACTGACGATGATGAGATGGTCAGATTGTAACCATGTTTACTGAAATGACAAATCAAACCAAGAAAATAAGGATATATTTCAGTGTTTGCAACAAATGGTTGATGCATAAATAACCTGATGAAGCCCAAGTAGGGCGAAAGCTTGTGTGATCAAACAAACGAACTATTTAACACCAACTTTATATTTCTCCATGAAAACATCATTCCTCTACCAGGCCCAATCGGTATACAGCGATACCTAAACGCGCTTCAAGATAAACATAATTAGTAACCATAGGTTACTATAGAACATTCTGGAACTTACATTAGAAAGAAAACATTCAGTGCAAAATCTTGTGATGGTTTAATTATTACTTCCACATAATTTCATTCACTTCAAGTGCTTTTCGTCAGTATAATAAGTTCACTTTCAGATAGTAATAGTACTAAAATATTCTAGGGTTAACTTAATTAAATTAAGCCATTGGGTCATTGGTTGGATTTTTTATTTGGCCTATGGAAATCATAGCAGATATAGGCAACTATAAACAACATAAACGATTAGAATATGTATGATTATATTTCCATAATAAGTTTTACGATAATCAACATTAGATGATAATATCTAGCAATGTTAAATGGTAATAAATCATGTAGACATTGATCCCGACATTTATCAAGTTAGCAAAAGTTGTGCATTATAATTCAGACCGTCAATCGACAGTGACACATTCTTTAATTCGAGAACCTGGCAAAACAGATTGAAGTTATCTCATATTAAGATAATTTGATTTGCCCTCAAGACTAGAGTAGGCCTAATAACAGCAGTCACAAATGGTCTGCCTTAAAGATAAACAGCTGGGACGTATATAACATCAAAGTCAAAATAAATAAAGACTTGAAATTTAATCAAGCCTACCGTTACCTCAATATCAGTACCGGTATCTGCAGCAATGCCAGTAAATCCTAGCTAATTCCACAATCCATTAAATGTGTATAAATGCTGCACATTTAATACAACTCCCTAATTATTCTTGTATCATTTTACTGACAACTATAGGAGCCAGTGGACCATAAAGTGTATCGAGCTGTCAAGTGCACAACCGAGACTCGAGAGAGGTCCATGTGGACGAAGCCGATTTGTTGATACCGGTTGGCATCGTCTGCAGGCGGTCTCGCCCCTTCGGAGAAAAAACTAAACCCTCGATTTTGCATCTTTAGAAAGCTCCCTTTCGACAAGAGTACCAAGTAAGATGAAGATTGATATGAGAGACTAGAGAAACTTAGTTTGAAACCTCAAAGTTACTTACTTTTTCTATATTTGATGGATATGTCAAATGCTGATGTGTCCGGCAAGCATTCATTCTCCGAGGGCTGCCATGTTAGAAATATTGACCAATCAGCGCTCGCCACGATCGGTTGATCTTTTGTCCTGAAGGTGGCGCCAACGCTGAATTCTCCCATTTTGTCTTTCCCGCGTGAGCAACGTTAATGCCCAATAAACAGGGCATCGGTAGTACGTATATGCACTGCTAAATTTCCATTCATTGATCTTGTATGACACCCATATATAGGATATTCATCAAGGTGGCACAGAACAATAATAGAGAAAAGCATTGCAGAAAGAGCGTGCATGGATCCGCCATTGGCATGCTCTGAAAACTACTAGGCCTAAAATAAATTGTCTAATATTGTCCGTACGTGATGTTATGTAAATGAGGAGGTTATTAATTGGTAATAATTATAATGAGGTCTCATCATATTTAATGATAATAAGTATGAATCGGCTGAGGCAGTAGTGGCCGAAAAATGTTATGTCGTCCAAATGTGGAAAGGGATTAAAGAAACCTGGAGAATAAAATTAAAGTCATAAAGGGGGTGAGGGGGCCGGTCAAGCTCTAAATTATTAGCATCACCCTACAATACCCAGTATGGAATTGTAGTCTGCCACAGAGCCAAATGTAATCTTCCAATAAGGTAATCATCGTCGTTCATGGTCAATTGATGGGTGACCGCCATCGAATTCGTCGATCATGTTTTGTGCTTATTCTAACAATAGTTGAAAGTTTTGTGAAAAAATGAACATGAAATATTGACCTCGATGTAATTGTGATCCAAGTCCAACATAGTTAATAAAATCGATTTGCAAAAACAAACAAAAAACAATTCATGGTTCAAAAAACGTTCAAAATACTATAATTATTATGTTCTGTCGTACCAGCGGTTTTAATATTTCATCAGCTCTAGATTAAGTACCAACGTTTGAAGACTTGAGAGAAAAAAGTAATTTGAGAATGTAAAGGGCGAATATTTGTACTGTATATATGAAAATGTTCAATGTCCCGAATACAATATTTGTAAATTTAATTTAAATTTAAGGGTCGGTAGGAGTGTTTAATGGCTGTTGATGCCAAAACAATACCATCATGTTGACAGCCTTTGTTGAGTTAAGGCTTATACATATAGGGTTCATGCAGTATGTACCATTCATATACATTGTTTATCGGTAATGAAAAGCTACAGTCAAATTATAGTAATTAATCAACACTTTATAATGAAATTATTAGCATAACACTTTGACGGATGCAGGTTATATCAATAATAAATTATTATCGTTACGTTATTTTTTTTTATTTTTTTTTTAAATGGCGCTTTTCATGCATTTTAACAACCCGACACCCTTAGTTATGCCGATTAACCATGTACATAAAACAAAATTCACTAACAACTATTGTTCCCTTTTTATTCAATGAGATACAGATAATTATTTTAATAACCGTTGTTCGCCTCGTCAAGGGAGAAATACACTCATCTGAGGTATTGGTTATCTAGGATCATTTGATTCATTTGATGACATGAACGCTCTCCTTGAAACCTCATCCTCTTTCATGCTTCTCTCAACCTGCCTTGGGTATAAGCGTGTCCTTGATACATGTTCGTCCATATAACATTTTTTTCCAATAAATAAATAATAAAATATTAATTGTAAATCCACTGTTGCGACGATATTGATACGTGCACATATTGACTTTTTTTTTATGAAAGCAAATACAATTTTCATTTCTTTCTTGACACCACACGTAGTTCTATAATAATTGAACGTATACATAATAAACAGTGAATGTTACGTGTCAAAGGGTAACTCGATCCCTAGGGGAGATCGTTCCGAACCTTTTCGATTACCTTCGCTCGTTTCATTCTCTCTATTTATTTGATATTAATGGCACTATCAAAAGTAGCGAAAACACACAACAGAACGTATGGCTATTATAGTATTACACGTTGATAATACCAATGGATTGCAGGTGAACATACCAATTGTGTCGTTATTTATAATCGCTATTGTATTAAGTTTACAAGATTTTTCTTTCGTGCAGATCAGTTGATACACTCATATAGGAACAATTTGTCCATCAAAGTTGCATTCCCAGCTAAGTCGACCAAAACTATTTTCCCAATTCATTCTTTTATCATTAGTACTGTAGAATGGAAGATTTTGATACTGAAAATAAAGACAAGTTAGTATTTTTTCTGGGTTTTTAAAAAAGAATTCTTCACTTTTTCTCTAAATTTTCCTTATATTTGTTCTGTTCTGCAGTGGCAATCAGTTTACTTGTTAAACGATAATAATTTGCTGCCTCTTGATAATCAGATTCTGTTGGCGGTGCTATCTCAGCTATTTTCAACTCCATCGAGGATGAAAGAAAGCCATAATTATTGAAAATTGGACGAATTATGGTGTTCACCAAAATTAATAATATGGGAGATGATTTGGTTTTGCACCAAGAAGAACCGGAAAAACAGATCCTTTAATATTCTACTTGGGGATTTCCAGATGGGTTTGGAATAAATAAACCAAGAAATAGATTTGGTTACAGAATTTAGCTTGCAATGCAGCTTTAACAGCACAGAGATCCGTCTGGCAAAGTAAGATCAATGATACCCAACCTCAAAACATATGGCGTTATACAAAACAGGCAAACTGAAAACCATAACATTCTGAGTGATCACTATCACAATTCTTATAATAATACATTGTTGGGGAATCATTATGGTCATTAGATTTATTACCGACCCGAAATCAAATGCCATTTAATAAAATTCATTCATTGTCATTAATTAAATACACTAGAGAATGACAGTGACAGTACATGTAATTATATAATGCTGACGACCGAATAAACATTTTTTAATTGATTTTCCTTTTCTATACGTTTCTAGGTTAGAAGAACTTTATTCAATCATGCAGTGTTACCTCTTAGCGAAAAGTGTACCACTACATAGGGAAAAAATAAGAGGATTATGTTCTACTAGAAAATTCTAAAAGCAAACATACGTTTAATTTGCCACATCAAATGAGAGCGATGAGAACCAATCTATTGATCTTTTGTCGGGAGTACAGCATCAAGAATAGCAGCCTAGGCTGTAATCTAATGGTCCCACCAGGACTCGATCTCAATCAATTATTAATGATCACTACAATGAAGGAGCTGATATCTAAAGAAACGTTTCACCTGGCAACGAACAAACAAGGGTGAGCAGTAGATTGGTTCTGACAGAGGAACCCCTCAAATTCTGCAGACTATGTCGCATTGAGAAAGGTGAAAATTGTTATATTGTCATCCTCATGAACTTCAGGTAGGTTTGCAGATCTAATTTTCGTTTTAAATTCGAGTTATGCTTGTGTATTCCATGCGGTTCAGTTTTGTGCTGTGAGTAGTGTGGTACAACAGGCAATAATTGTCTTCAGCTCTCGCGAGTATAGTGATAACTGTTGAATGAAGGTTATGCATGCTTGCAGTACATTCATTGATTGAGCCAATACTATACATCAGATACAACTAGAGTTTTATGTGGAATTCAAATATTGTCTCCCTGCGATTAATATGATAATGTCATTGATGGAAAACCTCATTGATAGCTTTCTTCCCATAAATAGTACCAATACCATCAGAATGACCTATCTCTATCAAGTCTGGGTGTATCCTTACGTATATATAGATCTCGCGTTTTTCTTATTACAGATCAATTTTCTGTTCAATGACTATTTGACTACATCTACAGCGATTCCCTGAGGGATCTGTGCATTAGCATGTGTGCTGGATGATACATAGATGTATATTATTAGTAGAATTATAATTGCTGGTTTCTGCCAAGTCCTAATTGTCAAATTTTGCACAGCCCCGTTTTCACAATTCTTACGAGACAGCTGGTGCTGGTAGGAACTGGTGCCGATAGGAACCATCAATTTGGAGTTGCTGTGCATATAATGGTAACTTAACATGTAAAAGGTTTGTTCGTTCCAATTTTCAATTGCAATAAAACATGTTCGTTTTGTTTAATTATAATTGTAGAAATGGCGCAGCGACCAGAAACTAGGATGATGATCATCCAGCCTTACCAGAACCAGATAGAAGATCAAGATATCCGGAAGGATTCTCCCAGGACCTCGTTGTGGGATAGTGACAATGGATCCATTAGAGAGGAACTTAACCTTTCCGATTCTGATTTATTAAAGAGGAAAGTCAACGACGATGATTCTAGCTTGAATATCGAACGGGCGCAATCAACTTCAGCAAATTTAGAGACAAGATTTAAAATAGAAAACTCAGAGAGAGATGACAGGCACAAAAAAGATTTGAAGAGGCCATCGACTGCACAAAAATCGAAACCAAGGATTGCCAGAAAACCCCGAGCAGTTCGTCCAATGCCTAAAGAATCATGGAAATCTGAACATGTAGTGTCGTTCATGAATATCCCACCTTTTCCAACCTGTGCCAAATCTATGAGGATATCTCTGGAAGAAAAGAAAGTTGAAACAAAGAGCCGTGGGGTACAGTTTAGGTTGAGGACAAAACACCAGTCTTGTCAAACAACAGAGGCTGTACATGTGCACAAGAAGGAGGTAAAGAAAGAGATTTTATTGAAAACACCAGTACCGTCACTTTCCTCAGATTCCCTAGATGATATAACCACAAACCTTTCATCAATATATGCTCTGCTAGAAAATATTGATTCAAAAGCAACTGAGCTTGAGGAAAAAGAAGATCAAGCATTAAAGCTTTTGGAAGAAGGTTCGGAAAGGACAACTTCAGAATTAGATCCGTCATTGATAAATGAAATTAGAGACACTTTGAATCAAACTCATGGTCTGATCCACAATGAATTTGGAGAAGATAAAAATCCAGCTAATATCGTGGAATTCATCCACCAATGGATGCTCCAAATAAAAGAACAAATTGAATCCCTTGAAAAATACGTGTCTAAGGTATCATCTCCAGTAATACAGACTAGTAGTGGCAATGGTGAGGAAATAGCACTTTCTTTGGGTCAGTATGATCATGCAATTCAAGCAGGATTTTCTGATATAAAGCAGATTATGGATGTATTACGCAAAGATATTGAAGATGTGCAGCGGCACATTTCTAATATTGACCTCAGGCCACAGATTTCAGGCGTTCCTCATTCTGGGGAACTGTTATCTCGGGTGAATGAAATTCATAGCATTTTAACTAAAGAAAAAGAGCAGGAACCATGCATAAGAACCACCAGGGCACCATACACTGGACCATGTCGGTGTGCAAGTATTAAAAATGGTTACCCAAAACGATTGAATAATGAGGAATTGCACATTGAAGAACAGTATGATTTATGTCAACGATGTACAAATGATTACAGGGGTCGAGTGTTTCTTCATATCCATTCCTTGCCTGGAGAGTCGAACAATTTATTACATGGCAAAATTGGGCAGATTCTCGAGTGCCTTGAATGTGACAATAACATTCAGCTGGCCAGTTATTTAAGGAATCTCAGGGGTCAGACCAACGGGTGGAGGGATGACGACTTATCTCGATGTCTAGTAGCCCTCTTTAGATGTTCACTTGGTTGGAATAATATCCGATGCCCTGGTGTCCTTGCAAGCTATTTGGATATACACTCCCTCATAAACTATTATTTCAAGGACAAGAAGGAGAAAACGCCAATTGCTTTAGACGTTCTTGGACAGTTGCTATGTCGTATTGAAACTAATGAAAGGAGAAAACTCCTCAATACAGGTAACCAAAGGTATCTATTGTTTCATGCTGTGTCCTCTAAGAATGTGACAGCCTTCAGATTTCTGGTGAATAATAATGCACCCCTTGACCAAATCAAAGATGGCAAATCAATTCTCCATGAAATAGTGCATCAATGGTATCTCCACAGAAATGATATAGATGCCAAACAATGGCACACTGCCTTGCAAGAAATGATGGACATTATTTATCTCACGGCTGGTCTATGGTGGGAATGGCATTCAGGAATTCAGCCAGAGACAGGCCAATCAAGTGATGCACCTTCAGGAGAACCAATGCCTGACACCTCTGAATCTGAAACTGACAATGAAGGCAAGAAGGGGAACACCCCTAGCCCCCAGCCATCTTACGAAACAAAGCAAATAGAAAATAAAGAGGACCTGAGGCAAAATGCCCTACGTTATCTGTTGGAGTTGAAAGATAACTCTGGTCGATGTCCGTTAGTGTATGCGATTAATTATGGGTCAGAGTCTATTTTGAAAAAGATTCTGAATGAACCACCGTACCTTTTTATCCCTGATCCTCTTGAATTCAATCAATCTTCAAAACAGGTAGGATATATTGTTGAGAAAATTGAAGGCAGGTTTGCACCCAATGGTCAGTCAGCTTTAGATCATTTGACACTGCGATCTGCAACTGAAGCCAAAGGAATGCTTTCCACAGAACCTTTGAGAGGTATCCTTGAGGACAAATGGCACAGATATAGAGTATTCTCTTGGCTGTGGTTTATACTGTATATTTATTACATGATCGTCTATTCTGCCTGCGTTATACATCGACCACTTGGATATTCTTCTGCCTCAGAAATGTACAAAGACCGAGGTGACAAAGTTCGACTTATTGGGGAGGTTATTATTTTGTTAGGACTGCCACTATTTCTATATGCAGAAATCAGAGATTATATTAGGTTGGGTTGGTTGTGGCCCTGGCCTTGGCTTTTCCATGGCTTACCAAGATCACTGTCGTTTATGTTTGTGGTTTGTACTCTAGGCACCTTTATCATGCGTTTTACTTTCAATGTGAATGAAGACATTCTATTGGCCCTAGCTCTGATTTGTGGGTGGATGAACTCAATATATTTTCTTATTTTGTGGCAGCCTACAAGGATAATGCCTTATGCTCTTCATATTATTTTCACTCGCGATATCTGTGGGAGATTTCTGATTATATTCTCGATCGCAATGATTGCATTTTCATGTGCCACATATTGCATCTCCCAAGAGGTATTTGATCAAGCTCTTGAATCAGGAAATGAGGACGGCATCTGGCTTTATCCATACACTCTCTACAGACTACTTGTTGGAGTTACAGACAGTGAATATGTCACCAGAGCCAGAAATACAGGCATGGGATACTCTGTATTTCTTACTTTTATTTGGGTAATGGTTTTCTTTTTACTGAACATTCTTACATCAATAATACTACACACATACTGGCATATTAAGGAAGAGGAGAGCGTGTACGATGTTTGGAGCAAGGCATGGTTGATACAGTTGATGGAAAGGCGCTTATTGCCGTTTATGTATATTCAATATGAGAAGAAAACCACTTGCATTAATAGAATAAACAAATGCAAGCTGGAATACACAGTGCAATATGAGCTGAGGAAAGGTCCACAGGGAAAGGTCTTGGAGCTCCCACAGCATGCAGTACTCATCCCCTTGTGCGAGGAATAGAAACCACATTAGTTTGACCAATGCAAATACTGGGAGTTTTCTATGAGAAGAAAATTGGATATTTATAGACTAGGGCCTATGTCAAAATAGATGTATGTTGTATTATATCATATCAATTGAAAAGAATGTGTGGACAGACTAATTTGACTGAGGATATAACCATATATGGCAACTCTAAAGCACAACAAAATATTGCAGGATGTAAGATATGTGGGATAGGGTATATCATAACCCATCAGGGATATTGGGTGTCACAAGAATAGTGTGAATAGGACTTTGAATGGGAGCATTGTTAGTAACAATGGTATTCCATGCATGTAAAAATACTCTCTAGAAATGTAATTCAGATTAAAAGTATGAACTACAGCTTCACTATCCAAATCATATCATTTGTGGCGTCATTTGGTTTTCTAACTTCTTTAAATTTCTTTGCACGAATCCTGGAAATAAACACCAGAATATTTTTATACTGAAATGTTTCATGAGGAAATATTTATAATGTTGTAAAATCCGTTAATTTTTCGAGGAAATTGTGGATGGGGAGTTCTTCTCATGTCTCAGGGGCCTGATCTTAAGAATAAAATCAAATCGGGATATTATTTTTGTGTTAATTACTGATTACGGACAAGGATGACCTCCCAGTACTGTTTAATTGGGTACTTCTGGTGTTTGATTGGATTTCATCATCAGAGGCCCCCTTTCGTGAAAGGCATGCAAACATAACACCCAATTGTTTCCTGAAACCTGGACCAGTTAGAATGTACAGTAGAAAGTTGACACTGTGATTTGACATCTCGAGCAAGCCAAGCATTGGGGAAAGAATGGGATCATAAAATAGAAATTCGCACTCCATCGATGGTAACAGGCATATAGCATGGATCAAAGAAAGCAGACAAATTGGTGTCGCAGTCACCAAGAAAAAGAAACTGATAGATAGGAAGAGAATCGAAACCCGATCAATTTCACGGGAAACCTTATCCAGTGCTCCTCCACTCGCACCCTTGATCTTTCTTTGATGAAGTTTGACAATTATCACATTGCAAATAAACAGTATTACAAATGGCACTAAACTATAGATGAGAAGATCTGCCACCAGAAGGGCTAAACTTTTCGCTGCAATTTCAGGTGTCAGTATGTCAATTCCCGTATAATAACATCCAACAGAATTCAGTTCAACAGTGAAGAAGATTTGTATGCAGTAAACAGAAAATATTGCACAAACGAGGCAAGACACCTGTATGGCCCTTTTTCTTGTGAAAATGGCTTTGGCCCTGTGTGGCAGGGCAATCATAAATGCCCTTTTTACCGCCATCAGAACAATCATCCAGAAACTCGTGTAAATAGCCCAAAAGAATACATATAATGTTGTATAACATGAGATAATATTATAATCCCTCAGTTGGTAACCGATGGAAAAGTACCCATAAACATTCGTTGAAGTATAGCTGAATAAAAGCGTGCCGGTATCCCCAATGGCAAGGATAATGAGATAAGTGCTGTAACTTTGCTTTCTGAAGGCTTTCCTTGACAACACCACTATACGCATTATATTTCCGATCAATCCGGTGATGATAAGAACAATAGGTAGTGTTATGTCAAGGATGATTTGCTTTGCATCAAGCATTTCCTTCCCCATGGTGGTCACTGCAAATGAAGATAGATAAAACGTATTATTAAAATATTGACTATTAATTCAAACAGCTTAACGGATCTTTGTTACAACATCCAGATTTTTCATGTTGAACACTGAATGTTATAGCCGTAGCACCACTATGCAGTTCCACGGGTCTAGTGTGGTTTAGAATGTATTTAGAGGGGATGATACTGCGTTTATTATATATCAATAAATGGTACTAATTGATGCAGCTTAGATAGACCTTTCATGCGACATATACTTTTATACAGCTAAAATACAAAATGGCCGCCCTATGGGCAGAAAACCACCTAAATAATCCACTTTCCTCAGAGAAAAAAATAATTGTGTCAAATAGAGTTTACTCAGAATTGTACAAAACATCAAATGATTATAGTATGTGTCTGAAGAATGCTCCTATCTGTTGGCTATGAATACAGAAAGATAATAGTGTTTGGAAATATTGTAAATTTCTTTTAACTCATTTTTTCCTTTGGGGAATTTTAACGTTGCCATCCCGATGCACTTTTAAAGGGTTCAGCTAGGGATAAGAAATCATTATTTAGCGAGATTTTGTTTCTTATAATTATGTAATCTCCAACAACTCTATTTTGAATACAGACATTGCCTACTGGCATATCAGAAAAACATAAAACATTGGAACAGAATAATTTTAGTTTAGACCAATGAAATTGGATATAATGAGAAAGCTATGTATTTTTACTATAAGAATCAATACTAAAATATTGATTTGAGAAATCAAGAATATTTGACAAGGCCATGTCCTTGAACTTTGGTGGTCAAAAAATTAAGATGATTTTCGAATGAAGTGCCTGGAAATAGAAAAATAAAAAAGATTTCAATTTTGATCTTATTGTTTAGTTTGAAACGTTGGCTTAATGATACAATAATAAACAAAAATATTGAAATTAAAAAATGACCCTCATTACCCCTCAGTGTTTCTATCCAAAAGAGCTGGAAATGCCATGTAGGAATGAATGTAGGGAGGGAAAAGTTCCCAAAGAAATAATTCCTTCCTTAGCTTATACAACAGGGCACAGTTGACTGTTTGTATCTGCGCTCATGGTTTGCTATTGGCTCAATTCTACATAGTGCGCTTCGCTTTTCATCTGTGTGATTTTACCAACAGTACCATCTAGCGAATTCCAAAGAATTCCGTGAGGAATCAATCAGGCAGGAAAACGGCACTCCCAATCTATCCTTCAGACAACTATACTATGCATTGTACCTATTATCATATCCTTTTTTCTTTTTACCCCTATCAGGAAGTGCAGGAAAAACTGAACCGCCCTCAAGAGTTGAATTCCATAAGCAAACTATGGTATTCTGCATTTTTAAAAAAGATAGAAGAAAAAGAAAAAATGGCAAAATGATGCCACTCGATCTCACAACTCTCCAATTGGAAGTCTGACACACTGCCACTGAGCTAAACCCACAATAATACAAGCGTTGAACCCTGTGCATAAATGTAGGGCCTACTCCCATATAAGTAGGCCTCAGTAAGTAGGCGTGGAAGCTATTAGACACCAAGCACAGGCACATTCATAATAAGGCGGGGGCAGGGTGGGGAGAATTATTTTAACATTAATCAGGAGATTTTATAACAAAATAGATAAGATAAATAGTCAACCTAGCATCGCATACATCTCTGGACCCTGGACCCTGTCATCGTTTCCTTTGGGAAACGGAAATAACTGGAAAACCATGAATTGCACAAATTGTAAAAAGAACATAACTGTAAATTGTTAACTGTAACTGACTCTTGTTTTATTTTCGGGACTACCTTTATTCCTTTATTTGTGTTTATATTACTAGTCTGACTTGTTTGTGGCAGTCCATTATGGAGTCCAGGACTGCTATAACCTTTATAGACACTGGCCTGCTTTTGTAGAAGAAACTATCGCCTGTGCCACGTATATACAGAGATGGGTGAAAATGTCATCTTTTCATATTTAGTTGATCCCTTGATCAATTCCTGCCAGTTCCTATGGAATGTCGATTCAAAAAAGACTTCTTGAAAATTCCCTCAAAATACTCTACATTTTCTTGGGAAATACTTTGGATTCGATTTTTCTTCACTCTCTACAATGATCCTGGTAAAATTATGAATTTATTATGTAACCTAGTTTTGAACTCACAGCATTGACTCTAAGGTAAATAATAAATCCTTGTACCGGTTCCATTAAATGGGTTAAATTTGTACTTGCTAGGGGTTAGCCCATTCAGGGCAGGGGATGCCTTGAGGCATTAATGTTATTCCTCTCTATAAGACAAGGAATGCCTTGAGGCATTCAGTGGGGACAGTGCAGAATTCCGGTGAATGCTTTGAGGTATTCATTGGAAATTATTTTTTTACAAAACATTTAACTATCAAAACTATAATTTTAACAATTATGGCGAAATAATGATCAATAATAAATCTAAATATTAGATGATGGCGATTTGTTGCATATTACCTAAAATTATTGATAAAAGTAAAATAACAAACCTCAAGCGTATTAACAGTTGATTGTGATACAGCGGTGTCTCTAGTAATGCTGGTGTTAGAGTTGTTATCCTTTATGCTTCGACAAGAAAGCATTACATTCAGTTCACGTCTGAATCCCGGTCCAGTGAGGATGTATAGAACAAAGTTGACGCTGTGATTTGACATTTCCAATAAAAAAACTAATGGGTCTAATATTGGATTTGAATTATATCCAAAATCACACTCAACCACTTCAAACATACATAGCAGATTTATAGTAGCTAGGATACATATTGGTGTTACAGTAAAGACAAAGAAAAAGCTAACAAACAGCAAGAGAATAGCAATTCTATCAGCCTCCCTAGAAAGCTTAGCTTGGGCTTCATCATTTGAATGAAGAGCCTTCCTTTGGTGAAGTTTACGAATAATCACAGCATTGCAAATCATCAAGATGGTAAATGGCATAAGACTATACAGCGTGACATCAATCAATTGCACTGTGACAATTTTATCCCGGATTTCCAGAAATTTTGTATCATATCCAGTCCAAAAGCACCCAATAGAATTCAGTTCTAAATTGACTACATAGTGGATTGAAAAAGCTGCAAATATCAAAATTGTAAGACATGATGCTTGAATGGCCCTTTTTCTTGTGAAAATAGCTTTGGCTCTGTGGGGTATTGCAATCATACATGCCCTCTCGACTGCCATCAAAACAAGCATCCAGGAACCAATATAAGAAGTAAAAAAGAAAAAATAATTGATCATGCGACAAGCCCAAAGATAAGTGTCCACTATTGTGAAACCAACAAAAATGTGAAGAGCCCTGTAGGAGTTATAGCTGGTTAAAAGTGTTGCAGTATCACAAACTGCGAGAATGAAAAGGTAAACGCTGTAACTTTGTTTCCTGAAAGGTTTCCTTACCATGACCATGGCACTAAGTGTATTCCCAATCAATCCAGTGATGATTATTACCAAAGGTATGGCAGTGTTAACTATGATATCCTTAACTGTAATGACTTCCTTTCTCATGGTCACTGAAAATTAAGGAAGAGGAAAGCAATAGAGTTAAGCCATTCCAGAAAAGTTGGCATATCTAAATTACAATCATCCAACTCTTTCATACAAAAGTTGTTGCAAGCCACACCTAGAACCTGAAATCTCATAACTACAGAAGACGAGAGTGTTCATGCAATGAAAATACAATTTTTGTTTTCATTTTTAAAAAAGGAAATCATTTTCGTTTCCAAAATCATTTGGCATCTAATTTAAGAAATAAAATTACTTTCGTTTTAATTTTCATTTCCGAAATGAGCTGGAAAATCATTTTGAAATTCAAAATGATTTTCCAGCTCATATAACATGTACAAATCTTCTGATGAAAGATAAAGTTAGCTCGTCAAATATAGGTATGGATATGGACATTTAAAATTATGTGTCAGGAACAAGTGCAATTATAATAATTTGGAATATTTTTTACAGAAAATCTCTGCTCAGAAACAAGTTAAAAATGAAAATGAAATGGATCCTGGCAGTTCTGTATATTCTCAAGACATTATTATAACACTTGGACTAGGTCTAGAATCATGAAATCAATGGAACATACTGAAATACTAACTTTATTATAATGCTTGACCTAGTTCCTGAATAATAATATATCCTTGCTGAACAAACAGCTTTTCAAAACTTATTTTCCCTCTTTGACCTATATAAATGTGACAACATTAAAGTAAATACTATAATATTCTCATAAACAGCACATAAGATCCAATATCATATGGGAGCCATTTTAAACATCCCCCCCCCCCCCCACACACACACACACTGTGTCTGGAATCTGTGAATAATTTTGATGACCTACTTCTATTCATATTGTTTCTACCAGAACAGCTGATCAGGATATATTTTTAACAGAAATAATCAAATTCTACCAAACTTATGAACGAAATTTCTCAAAGAGAAAAACATTTTTTACTCTTGATATTTCAGACAAACAATCTCAATATAGTTTTGTATCATACTGACTAGTTCCTGAACAATAATTTCAAGGTTATAATATAGAAATAAATAATTCTGAAAAACGTTATGACAGCCATGATGTTTGTCGTTATAGCCTAGGCCTATGTGAATCAAACCTTGCAATAATTACACAATAATTACACAATATCACATGTTCAGTTCATGTATAGTCAAATCAACATGACATATCATTCAACGTGGCTCATAAGAGTTTATATTGAGTGATACTAGCCTATATGTTAGCAAATTTCTCACGATTCCAACCATATTTGTTCATTTATTAACAATGTCACAAGGCTTGCCTCCTGTACCATATACAGCTGTTGCTGTCAGTGGGATTTCACCGATGGGCGCTGACACAGTAATATCTGTATAATCTGCGTGGATGAGTCATGTCAACTTCAAAAACTATCCCAAACTATAGTTTATGAACATATTAAAGTGTGGCGATATTCCTTTTGGTGGAAATATCACGATTTCACCACCTCCATCTCGTGGGAAGCCATGCTTTCTGCTGCCATGTTTGTTTTTGACTTTGGCCCATGTGCATGCGCGTCACTACCAACGGTAAGGCGGTTTTGTTGGCGGGACTTGTTGCTGCACACGCGGTGGCGGGCCTTGCTGCCCGCGCAATGGACCTTGCTGCCCGGGCGACGGACCCTTATGTCTACCTCTCAGATCATTAGAGACCCTATGCTCATGGAGACGTTCTCGAGGCAAACACAACTGATATAGGCTTGGAAATTGAATGAAACGAAGCATATCGAATAAAATCTAACCAAACCAAACCAGCATATCTTTTACGATTCCACCGATCATACATAGTTCAAGCGAATGTTGTGCGTCCGCCATTTTTGTTTTTGACTTGGCGCATCCAGTTGATTTTTTTTTGTGATATGGAGGTAATTTCACTGGACCACTCTTGCTTCGTTCTATGTTCATTCCTTATTTGCTCTAGCAAAAAAGAACAGAACACACCATTAGCATAAATAAAGAGCAGCCCAGCTTTAAGCTGCGACTCCACTGGATCGCTCTTTTGGTCCACTCATGGTGTGCTCTTTTATTTTCCCCAAGTGCCTAAAAAGCAATTTAAAGCAAAACCAGAGATGTCCAATGGAATTGGTTGCTGCGCTTCCTATACGCTTTAAGAAAATGCCATTTGCACTTATTTAGAAGCGTTCCAGATGTTCAGCTAATATTGGACATGACAGTAACTATCAAAACTATAATTTTAACAATTATGGCGAAATAATGGTGAATAATAAATCTAAATATTAGATGATGGCGATTTGTTGCACATTACCTAAAATTATCAATAAAAGTTTCCCTAAATAACAAACCTTAAGCTTATTAACAGTTGATTGCGATACAGCAGCTGTGTCTCTAGTAATGCCGGTGTTAGAGTTGTTATCCTTTATGCTTTGACAAGAAAGCATTACATTCAGTTCACGTCTGAATCCCGGTCCAGTGAGGATGTATAGAACAAAGTTGACGCTGTGATTTGACATTTCCAATAAACCAAATAATGGGCCTAATATTGGATTTGAACCATATTTAAAATCACACTCAACCACTTCAAACATACATAGCAGATTTATAGTAGCTAGGATACATATTGGTGTTACAGTTAAAACAAAGAAAAAGCTAACAAACAGCAAGAGAATGGCAATCCTATCAGTCTCCCTAGAAAGCTTAGCTTGGGCCTCATCATTTGAATGAAGAGCCTTCCTTTGGTGAAGTTTAACAATAATCACAACATTGCAAATCATCAAGATGGTAAATGGCACAAGACTATACAGTGTGACATCAATCAATTGCACTGTGACAATTTTATCCCGGATTTCCAGAAATTTTGTATCATATCCAGTCCAAAAGCACCCAATAGAATTCAGTTCTAAATTGACTACATAGTGGATTGAAAAAGCTGCAAATATCAAAATTGTAAGACATGATGCTTGAATGGCCCTTTTTCTTGTGAAAATAGCTTTGGCTCTGTGGGGTATTGCAATCATACATGCCCTCTCGATTGCCATCAAAACAAGCATCCAGGAACCAATATAAGAAGTAGAAAAGAAAATGTAATGGATTATGCGACAAGCCCAAAGATAAGTGTCCACTATTATGAAACCAACAAAAATGCGAAGAGCCCTGTAGAAGGAATAGGTGGTTAAAAGTGTTGCAGTATCACAAATTGCAAGAATCAAAAGGTAAACGCTGTAACTTTGTTTCCTGAAAGGTTTCCTTAGCATGACCATGGCACTAAGTGTATTCCCAATCAATCCAGTGATGATTATTACCAAAGGTATGGTAATGTCAAGTATGATATCCTTAACTGTAATGACTTCCTTTCTCATGGTCACTGAAAGTTAAGGAAGGGGAAAGCAATATAATTAAGCCATTCCAGAAAAGTTGCCATATCTAAATTACAACTATCCAAATCTCTCATACAAAAGTTGTTGAATGCCACACCTAGAACCTGAAATCTCATAACTCATCAATATAGATTCCATGTACTGTAACAGGCAGGTTTCAGTGAATCATATCTGAGCTCAGAGTAAAAGAAAGTTCTTCTACTCTGATATCAGAGTCACCTTGCTGCTTAACCCTTGCTGTAATGGAAGGGTGAGATACAAGATGAAATCCATGATTGGCAGGTATACACTCCTGTCCAAACGTATTCTACTCGCCTTCAGCACTGGTTTTGTAGGGAAAAGTAGCTAAAATTAATTCGGTCAATTTAGACCTAGATCAAGCTGGCACAGAATTTGGAGTTCATTATTTAAATTAATCCTTTGTCAGTTTAGGCTGGCATCCAGTAAGAGAGATAAGGGTGATAAGGGGTGACTACACTGTTTCTTTTTTTTACTCTGAGGTATTGCAGAACTCTGAGGTCTCACAGACAAACCCACCTGCATGATATTGGCTTTCTGTGAGAGGCCAATCATAGACATTCTTCCGGAAAGGAAAATCCAGCCATGAACTGAGGGAGCACTGGGTGGGCTTTGCAGCAAAACACCATATTCACTCAACTCTCACAAAACCCAAATAAGAGGTAATGGGCACAACCCTTAACAGAAATTAAAGACGGACAATGCTCCTAGAGCTAAGCACCATAAAAAAGTTTCCTATTCCATGCGTTCTTCAGAAAAATCCCACAACACGTCACAAGTCTTCTGGTGACATCTGTGCTCAAAGAAAGAATGTAAAATTTACAAAAAGGCCAAAAATTAGGAAAACAATTGTCAATTGCAACCCCCAGTCCCACCCCCGGGGTAAGGGGATTTACAAAAATGCCTTGCCCTGGGGGTTAGGGGTTTTCATCATATTTCCCCAAATGTCCAGATGATTCCCTATGCCCCCGGGGGTGGGGGTTGCAATTGACAAGTGCATTAAGACAATATGCAAAGTCGCTATCCTACCAATCCTTGGATATGGGGACACTATATAAGTAGACTTATATATATAGATTAGAACCAAAAGTTTAATTATCCCACAGCTAGACTTCAGGCTCTAAGAGGGTAAAGACCCTTGTTCAGCTTCATATAAAGCTTGAAAAACAACAAACAGTGCATAATTCAACATCAATTCAAAGTATAGACAAAAGGACAAAATGTAAAAGAAGCGCATAAAAAGTTTTTAAAAAAAACTGACAGAGAATAGAAAGCCTATCGATCTCCCCCTAGACTATTTTTAATTAACTATATCAGTTGAGATTAGATATCAATAGGATATACTTGGAGCAATGGTAGAGTCTTTAGTCGTTCAGCTTGGCAATATGTGTAAGGTACACCTGTAGGATTGCTCAAGGAAATATCATTATATACGAATTATATTTAACTATTAATAATGCACTCAACAGCCATTATACCTTGCTGGAATCTTTTATTTATTAAAGTTCAAAATGGCCGAATGAACAGGTAATAAAATACACAACCAATATAGAAAGGGCCTTTTCATGGGTCTTCTCTTTTATGAGATGGTATCCGCTGGGGTGGCGATTGCGGGGGTTCACGCGGCAGGAGTTTCACAGTGGACACCTTGCTTCTCCTGATAGAGATTAACCACAAAATGGCCTTTTTACATACTACTTATATCTAAGAAACGAAGACAATGAGAGTAAATATGAATATATATATTCAAAGTCAGAGTCAAAACCACACATCTTATGAAGAACAATCACAGCAGATAGGTAGTTGTCGATAGAGGTATATTTCATGGTGATTCCCAAATAAGCAAAGAACCTGGCAATAGTTGTAATCCAAGCAGGTACAGGAGAGAGGCCATGGAGGTTGCAGAAGTCGATATAGTTTTTCCACTGCAAGGCTCTGGTCTTAGAAGTATTCGGAGCCCATGCAGAACCGATGTTAACGTCGACAAGTCTATCCAATTCCGATAGGGGTAAAGGAACCAAGCTGGACAACACTGCAACAACACAAATCAAGATCATGAATATTTGCATTTGGAATTGAGTGTAGACGTGATAACAAATCAGGAGCATGGTTAGAACAACCAGGTATATGAGTAGCAGTGAGATGAAAATTCTGAGTAGCTGAAGCCGAGAAAATATCTCGAAGAAGGGACATACAATTTGTATTACTGCTCCTGCCAGTGTTTAACATGTAGACAACTTGATTATTATCAGTGTGACACACAATTTTAGAGCCCAACCATTCCGGACCAAATCTGTAGGCAGCTAGCCAAATTGGAATGAGCTCAAGAAAGTTGATGTTAAACTCAGCAGGCAGTACATTAAGCCAATGTTGATGAGCAGGTCTAGAGGACCTGTGCTGGGGAATATAAGTCGGAGAACGACCAAGCAAGCCAGTCTAGGCCCAAGATCAGCCAATATCCAGCGAATGAAGCATCAGAAAAAAGGGGCATGGTGTCTGAAAAGTGGTGGCTAATCATACAAGCTTTCCCATTGAAGGTAGCAGCAAACCGGTCCCACCACAAAATATCCAAATGAAAGTCATCAGACAGCTTGATTGATTTTGTAGAAGGAGGGATGGCCTTCAGCATATCGATGATACAACGTGAGAATGTAAGACCACCTTGAGCCTGGAGGCATGAGCCAATACACCACAAAGAACCTTGAGTTGACGAGGAGAAGCTTTGCTTTTGTTCTTGAAGAATGCAATCTCTGATAGCAGCTTGTGAAGCTTGTCGTCAGGTAGAGACAGAGTCATGTCAGTAGAACTTAGGATAATACTTAAATACCGATTAATGGTGGAAGGTGAAGAGCACTTCTGCCAGGCGACAGAAAATCCTAACTAACCCAGCAAGCCAATGAGAGTCTACTGAGTTGTTTGATATTCATTGAAGGTGTCGCCCCAACAGATGAAATCGTCTAGGTAATTCACCACGTTAGTGAAACCTCTACGAGCCATACATAATACAATAAAATCCGATATAGTATTGAAAATGTATGGGGCCGAACACAACCCAAAGCAGAGGCGAGTGTCAAGCAGAGTATGTGAAGAGTGGGCAAATGTCCAATTCAAGCCTTGAACCCATTGGGGACGGGAGGCTGCCTGGAGGCAGCCTTTTCAATTGGCCTGGAGGACGGGAGGCTGCCTGCAGGCAGCCTGCTATAAGTGGCCTGGAGGACGGAGGCTGCCTGTAGGCAGCAATTTTTTATATAAATTGAAGGGGGCATAACTTAATAAAAAATAAACAGATTTTGATGAAATTTAAAATATATGTATACAGACACACTAGAAATATCTTTATAGGTATGTTGTCATGGAGACAATAATGATGACGTCATAACTAACATACGTAAATGCTGGAAAGTGAATTTGGAGCAAGGTTGCCGCCATATTGCACCCAATTGAGACCCATTATTTTAATTATTGAAGACCAAATTCTAGAAATTATGAAAAAATATGATCAATAACTGTTTACAACGATGGACATATGACACATATTATTTGAAGAAAATATTCTTAAAGTGTTTTTATACCCTAAACCTCATGTTAAACACCCGTCCTGAAGCCCAAAAAGGGGGAAAAGGGCCCCCGTCAGCCAGGCAAATTATGTGTAAACTGCCCCCGTCCTCAATGGGTTAAAGTCCATTGCAAATGATGTACTGAGATGGACCTTGAAGATAGGCAGCCTTGATGTCAATGGTGGCCATATACCGAAGTAGTGAGTTACTATATTGGCGCCGCCATATTGGGCGCGAAAAAAGATGCGCAGTGGACTCGGGGGACGACTTGACACTTAAAAATAATGGCTATGCATAGCTAAGGTGTCAGCAGACTTCACTTATCTTGCTCTTATTGTATTATACTGCTGCGACCTATAGTTTTCATCCTTCTTAGGGGTTTTGCAAGTATATTTATGTAAAACAAATATTTCATGTACTTTTGAGTCTTTTCTTCATAAGTAACTCTCAAAACCACACTCTCGCAATGCCATAACACTGATGTGTGTATTCACTCATGTCCCCCAATGGCTGCCTACCGTAGTTCGCTTTAGCGCCGATGGCGCCGCCACCGGTAACACAGGACTCCCCTATCAGCACCTCATTTGAGACAAGAGGCAACATCATTGATGCACTTGAATTTGAAGGGAAGAGCAGTGGACGACATATAGTTGTTGATTGAAATAAAATCAGGTTTACTACAGTCAGTGATCGGTTGAAAAGCATCTGAACCTTTAGGCACGGCCCCTATAGCATGAATACAGTGAGGAAAAACACTGCAAGAAATTATCTTGACCTCATGTATCTCAGTAGACAGAAGATCAGATATAAACTCATAGGCACGGCCAGTGGTGACAGACGAATAATTTTCACAATAATAAGTGGGAACATTAGCCTCTGGGTCTACTATGTAAAATCCTTCTAATATCACATGAACCAGAAAATCACGAAGCGTAGCATCAGGTTCATGTCAAAGCTGATTAAGCCAACCAGCTAAATTCATCTGAGAACGAACTTCGCCAATAAGGTGGGAACAGCTGACAGATCTACGACACTAACATCAGTGTTTTCAGGAGAATAAATCTGTGTATCACGATGAAAGTTGGTATCAATATTCCTATCAATGTGAGAGTCATGATGGTGAATATAATCAAGTTGATCCAAAGCAGAGGTTGAAGGGGAAGAACAAAATTCATTGTCGGAGGACGTGAAAACATCAACAAGGTCGCCATCTTGTCGGAAGTAGACACCAGAAGTGGCTAAACGTTCTTTTCTGCAGGGTTGTTTCTAAACCCTGCAAAATCCCGCTTTGTGGAAAGACGAACAACATTTACCACAACAATGGAGACGGAAACAATGGCCAACACAAGTGGAATGGTTGAATTTATAACAAATGTCCTCAGGCCAATCATCAGGAACAGTAATCCAACCAGAAGATTTTCTTTGTGAAGCAGACGGTTTGGCAGACTTCGCTTTCAGCTTGGCTGCAGACGTAAAGTGAGCGGTGAGGGAGAGAGGGCTGCGTGGTGCAAAACCTTTGCGAAGGACAGCGAATATAATGATCAACTACCTCTCTGTCATAGTTAGAATATGCAGAAATGACGTATTGCTTCCCAATGGCGAAGCTCAACATATGCTGGAAATGCGTACCGTAAGATAACTCTTCCAATCTCCAGACGTGGTAATCAAGTGCTCCAACACCAGGGACTACCGTAGAAGTATTCAGATAGTGTCATTTTCGCCAGGTCCACAGATTTCATAGGGACGCCTTTAACCAAGCATAAATATTGATGATAAGGCCGAAGAGGCATACCTATTGTGTTCTGGTAACAGAAGGCGCCATAGCAATGGATAGTTGGCTCATGGAAGAGGCCATCAATGCGAAGGATCAGTACCTGAGGCCGACTGCAAGTTAGCAACAGGTGGCGATGAGGTGGGCACTGACGGGGATGACAGATGGAGAAATCCAAGAAGAGACAGCCAGAGAGACCGTCGGAGGTGTCAATACAGCAGTGGTAGAAGCAGTTTGGTTTGGACTGGGTGGCGCAGGAAAATGCAGCGCCAAGGTAGCCGTGACTGTCTCCAAGGCATTAACCCTTCCGCCGAATTTTGTGATAGCAGTAGTGGCGGCCGTCAGCTGAGCCTGATGGAGCTGCATCATGGTGAACAATTTTTGCATATCGAGAGAAGTAGCAGTCGGAGGCGCGATTTAGCGGCATCTTGCAAATCATCATCACCGTCAAGAGCCGGTAAGTACAATTTCCAATCAGCTTCGTCAACCATAGTGTCCTTGGCTAATTCATTTGCAGCCTTCCTATATTTACACGTAACTTCCCTAGGGTGAGGGTGCTCACGCTCGCAAGCTTTGCAAAGTCCCATAGCATCAGATTGTAGAGAAATGATAAGAGAATTCTCATACAGATCAAAGAACCAGAGCTTCACCGACTGTGTGACAGCTTTGTATGAGTGTTTGAAATGTTCAGGCTTCGCATGTTGGATGTTGCTAGGCAGCGGTCAGTTCCGGTTGGTTGATCATCTTCCGTTCATGATATAAATACATACAACCATATGCATCACATATCTTTCCGTATACTTTATAGCGATGTAGGTGGGTAACCCAACAAAAATGCAAATTAGGTAGGCCTAGGGGCGACGTCACCACGATTACAGTAACTAATTACAGTTATAACAGATGGAAGTGAGCATATACATCTAATGAGAAAATACATTTTCCGGAGAAAACTTGCGCATGTTGACCAAATGAGAATGGTTTTCGTGAGTGGCCAATCAATACTAATTTTCGGGGAAGGCTCACTACTTTGCCCGTCAATAATTCTCGTTATCCCGATTACAGTTTGTGTTGTGCGAATTTAACACCAGTGATAATTGTCGCCACCACGACCGACCAGAAGCTATGAAGGAAGTTTCCGGTTACAGTGCAAAAACTAAACATTTGGGAGAAAATGGACTCCCGTCTCGCTAAATCAATTTTGATAAACTAAATACGGTACTTGTGTGATGCTGAAATTGTTGTGACTCGTTTGATATAATACTAATTAATATTTATTCTTCTGTGAGCTTTTTAGTATGCGAAAAAGTAGCGTGGCACCCATCCTGCCCCACTGGAAGTACTACAGGAAGTCAGAGCATCGCCGGGAGTACTTCCAAATGTAAAAGCTAGGCGGCAGCTAGATCAAATATCGTTAGGCATAATCAGGACTACATGAATTATCTTTCAAAACAGTTTCAGCCCAATGTAATTAATGACAACTATGTTCTAATTCTTATCAGGATGCACTTACATTCTCTTTATAATCATGATATTCTCAATTGTCAGTTTTCCTTTCTTTCTAAATTTATCAGATTATACAAACATAACGGCAGAGAACAGGATCAGGATCTTAGGTATGGTGGACAATAAGAAGGATTTTCCTGCGATTATCTTACCTGACTCAGTGGTGTTTTGCGACCATGTTGTCATTTCTCCTGGATCATCACCAATGTAAGGAGAAACAGTTGAGACAAACGGACTCCTGGCCCAGCTGGAGGTTCCTTGGCCCATGTTATCCATCTTGAAAATCTGATTCATAAAGACATCTCATGAGAAACCAACAATTAAAAACAATGTATACATAACAGTTTATTTTGATATTTAGTAGATATTTATTTTCTCTAGCACTGTTCTTTTCTTTTAAATCGCAAATCTTCTCTAGTTATTGTTGTTCTCTAGTTATTGCTGTTCAAGGAATAACAGTGGCGAAAGTATTTCAGAAAATTGCCAGATATAATTGGAGGCATCTGCAAAATGCATTAAATTGGCAACGTTGAGAGACCCCTCGCGATCAGGTCTTTAATTTTGTCAACCCTTTAACTTTATAAATGGACTAGCAAAGTACCCGTCCTCCGGACGGTCAGCCTCTTCCTCTCACTGTCTCTCCCTCCTCTTTCACTGCCTCTCCTCCTTTTATCTTCCTGCCTCTCCCCTGTCCCTACCCGCCTTCTCCTCTCACCTCCCCTATTCTCTCTTCCCCTATTCTCGCTCTATCCTCTTGTCCCTCACCCTATCCAATTACTCCCACCCTGTCCCTCTGCTTCTTTCATTCTCTCCTTCCCTCTCCCGCCCTTTCCCTCCCCCTCCCTTCCTTCCTCCTCCTCCCTCTCCCTCCCCACCCTCTTTCCTCTCCCCACCCTCTCCCTCCCGTATTTCTCTCCCCCTTCCCCTCTTCTCTCTATCCTATTCTCCCTCTCCCTATTTGATTTCTCCTGCCCTCTCCCTCTGCTTCTTGGTTCTCCCCCTCCCCCTCTGATATCTGATCTCTCTCCCCTCACCTCCCTCTCTCTTTTTCCATGCTCTCGCCCTCCCCCTCTGATTTCTCTCTCCCGTTGCTATAGTCTGTCCGAAAAGTAGTTGACACGTTCCTGGGTTCCTTTAAGGGGAGGGAAAAGTGGGGGATTTTTTACTTTAAACCTTTGCCCCCTGAATCGCCGTTTGCGACTGACCATGGCCGTTTGCGACTGACCATGACCAAATATCCAGCTGTATTGTATTGCACTGTCTCTGTTCCATGTGCAGCATCTGTTGTTTTGCTTAGATGGAAGGAAGAGATGATTATACTGGCCCTATATCTCCAAGGTTGATTGCAATGAGTGGTTCGCTGTGCAAAGGGTTGACAGGTCCTTGTCATAAATAGAAGTCAAAAATCTCCCACTTTTCCCTCCCCTTAAAGGTGCTAACGAATCACGTGTCAACTACTTTTCGGACAGACTATAGGGACTCTTGCAGTATGCTTTGCTACGGAATCCCACGTTGCCACTAATGGTGGAATTTTAATTCTTTACTTTTAATTCCTTACAGGGGCTTTCCCGGGCTAAAAATAGTTGAATAGAATACAACTAAAAACCCAAAAAGGCTTCAAAATCACATTTCCACCCCAGATATCTTCACAAACCACATATGGCGTCCTCCAGAGAGGGTGGACAGAACTCTACAGAAGAGAAAAGCGCTTGGTAAAACAACAAATTCTGGGAACATGTGAGACAAAGAAACCCCTCTTCCCGTATATTATACGGGTAAGTCATAAGTCATAAGTTGCTCTCAAAAATACCCATGGAGCTATCAGGCAAGTCTAGGCTAAATTTAAAGAAGGGACTATACGCAGCATGAAATGCTGAAATTGTGTTGAGATATACTGGAAATCTATAATCAAGACTTGGCTAGGGTAATCGAAGCATGAAGTATGTTATTTTATTCAGTTATATAATCATAACTGAGAGTGGTATGTTTCTTGTGAATATTGTTTGTTTTTAAAGGGGCCAAAAAAATGGAAAAAAATGTTTGAGTTGTGGTAGGTAGGCCTACTGAGACTCTAAAAAAATTATAATACATTGGGAATCCATCAGACGGCGGTAAAGTAAGTAGCTATGATATGAGCATGAAATGTGTAAGATAAATCCTAAAATTATTGTTAAACATAGGCTAAAAGGTAAATTATCAAAACTTTGTCCTTTATACACCATCAAATTGATTATTATGTATTTTTGTGACGAATGAGAACTATTGCAAATTGTGGAAATTCAGTCAATAAAATAAAAGGGGTTTGCAGAACAGGGCTTTATGTATTCCCTATACAAACCACTAGAGGTATTTCTTATAGTGTCTGCTGTGCCTCTGTGTCTTATATGTATTCTATAGACTTAGTACTTAGGTTTAGGAATGTATTGCCTCCTGTAGTACCGTACTGGCCTACTGGCCTCCCGAGCTGTGTGAAACTGAGACCAGAATTTCTAAAAGCATCGGACATCTAGATTCGCTGCATGATGTACAAAATAATTTCAAAATATAGGGATATAATCGACATCTTCCAAAAATAATACCATAAATAAAACCATATTACGATAATAAAGTGGAATTAAGGATCAAGGCCCTGCGTTCAGTGTTGTATTTGTTTTGCCTAAGTTCCCATAGTCCTTAGGTGTTGGACACAGATACCAGAAGACCTCAGAAGGCTATTTTCAGTCAGGGATTAGCTACAAACTCTAGAATTCTCCATACATCGCGTGGACAGCAATATTTTTTTGTACGAAAACTTTATTTATGAATTTAGAATCGTCGACAGCATTATTAACATTAAAGTTAAAGTTATTATTAACATTAAAGTTAAAGTTTGTTTAAGAAATATTTTTGTTCTATAACCTATGTCCATTTATTTATTTGGTATGTTCAGGGCTGCCAACTCTCCGGTTTGGACACCTATTACCATTAGGCCGGGCGTTTTAAAGACGTACACATTTAAGAGCTGGCATGCTCATCTGTGACCGCCCTTGATATAACCTACAATGTGTTGCTAAAGCAACCAGCTCACACACACACACGCCTTTTTCGTGTGTATGGTTCCAAGTCAATTAGTCTGGCTACAACTATTGAGTCAAATATTCTCAAGACATTCTCTTCTCTGTATTAGTGTATACATACTCAAACTATTAGTGAGGTGTATATTAACTATAGGTAACCACTGAATGATTACTTTTAATGTTATACGTCGAGAGTCTTCACTTTTTTTTTACAGAGCCTACCACTATATACTATATTCAAACTAAAGAGAAACTTTTCATTCAATTGTGTTTGAATTTATAAGAATTTATCAAATTATGTAGGTTATGATTTGAATTTGACCAGATTGCCCTAATTTGCTCTCATAATTCTTCCTGAGAGAGCATGGCAGAAACGATTTTGAAGTCATCAAAATTAATCAAGTTTTCTGGTTGCAGTTTGGGTCTGATGGCCTCAAAATCACCATAATGCCCGAAAATAGCACTAATTTTGAACATTTTCCTCCGGCCAGAGTGGCCACCTTATATTTGGAAAACTGCTTTGATATTCGTTTTTTATTCGTTTTTAAGTTTCTTCATAATAAAAGTATGGCTGTTTAAATAGGTGTTTCGTAGCATTCATTATAAACCTGCAAATACAATAATTACCCTTGCCCTCACGTGTCTTTCTTTTCGCTTGGCGGCATGGACACGGGGATCACCATCCCACCCGTGATGGAGTTGACTTATAGCGTACGATATGAAACAAGTTAACTGAGGTAGTACAGTGCTGCCACCTTCAAGTTCGCAGGTTAGCTAGTCTCCCAAGGAAGGCTTACCCATGCACCAACGAGTAGAGTTGATACAGGATACTTGTTTAAGTTGTTATGTTGCCTTGGATAATTCTATATGTACTATAACTATAGCTATAGCTACAGCTATATAATTATAGTGAACGTACAGAACCCATCGAACGATTTGTCTTATATGATATTATTACAAACCAAATAATCATATATATGCTTAATTATCTTTAGAGAGTCAAAACACCATTGGCAGGACAAATACCAATTATTTCTAGATTTTCTTGAAAAAGACCATTGCAATTGACCCTCATCATTCTTGTTGTTGAATGAAAGGCTTTTTTATACTATTTATCTTATGTTTGGTAAATGTCAATCTGATGTGCGATGGTTAGCTCCTAATTGTTAAGCAAAAAAAAAGTATTGTAGTATCGTTCATCATAGGTAATGGCAGAGGGTAAGTCAAAGGGAGTGTTCACTCTTTATAATTAACCTAAGGCTCTTGCCAATGAATGCGCTCATACTTGGGAATATCATAAGCATAATATGTATTTTACTAGCTTCTCTGTATAATTTTGATTGTGCTTAATATGAAAGATATAAGGTTGATAGATATTTAACTCATTCTAAAATTTAGCAACTCTTGCCAATGTGTGAGAATAGCATATATACCGTACGTGTATAATTCTTTTGCTGAAAACGTGAACTCAAATTCTGTCCGTTAGATTATTACGGCCGAAATAGGTGGATATCCGTAAATGTTAATAATGGTAGTTCGTCGAGCTTCTATCATAAATCCCCCATTTCTTAGAGATTATTAGTATGTATAGCTTGACATACAAATATATGTGAAAAGTAATAAGAGATGATGACAAATAATGTAAGATTGTAAAAGCTATAATTTAACGAGGTATGGAATATTCAATGGTCAGTATGTAAGAGCACGACGCGGAACATTGTGTAATTGTTGTTTTTATTTGTACTACTGTTTTTAAGAAATTAGCCTGATCTAATTTAGAACTATCTGTATGCTAATCAGATATGTACCCATTTGTATCACTGTACTACTATTGGAAGTAACAGTAAACTAGAATAGTTTGATCAGTCGCTAAGCAGGTATAATGATTAATTTAAAAATTCAGTGTTGTAAAATTTGTTTAGACTCAGTTTTTCTTTCTTATTTCCTTATTTCTTATTCCTTTTTTGTGTACTAAATTTAGGAGTTAACTTAGAAATATCTTGATGTAATTTAAAAATAATTTAAAAATAAATTTAAAAATCAGGCTATTCTGGGAATATTCATACTGTCGTATGGAAATGTCTGTGTCCTGAATAAAAAATTTCAAAATCAAATCAAATCAAATCAAATATATTATCATAAATATGTAAAATCATGTTTAATATGTTTTTGATAATTCATTTCATAAATATTTCATTTTCTATTCAAAAGTCTGGTTAAGAAAAAAAAATCTCTCAGATTTCCCCTCTCCTGGACAGACGCGGGAATTTACGTTTCCATGTGGTAATGACCATTAATTAGTAAGGTTATTTAATTGAGTATCGGAACTATATGGTCAAGTCACCCAATAAGATCCATAGCTTGTTCACTTATAAAAATGTGTATTTTCTACCCTTTAATCATGATTCTATAGGTTATATTTGGTACACTTATGATTTTAGAGTGACATTTAATTTGTTTTAGTATTGATAGTTTAATCACCATGACAACCAACTATGCATACCTATGCCCTTGTCCCTTGGGTAATGTGATCAAACTATCAATATTTTGTTCGACCTGTAGGTTTCCAGATCACATTACTACAGTTATTATTACATTTATAGCCTGTAAATGTGATGAACATAATATCACACCATTCATTCACCCATCAATGAACTTAGGACAAACAAAATTATTAGATGTCTTTTCGGTTAATACCACCCACTCCACTCCTACCTAGAAAAGCCCTTGACCTTGGTAAAAAGAGAGACACAGAGAGAGAGACACACAGAGAGACAGAGAGACAGAGAGAGAGAGAAGCAGGAACACAAGCTTTCCTCACCAGAAAACCCTTAAAAATTGTATTTAACTTGCTTAACACAACTATTGTTATGAAATGTTGCAAAATAAACATTTCCTTTGGTTTCTTTAGGGTGGTTTCCTATATAAAAAAAGTTTACCCCTTTTACCTAGTTTCAACTACTAAACCAGAAACTACAGTTTCTTTTGGCCTCAGCAATACTTCAATAATGATATAATTATTTGTTATCATACTGGAAGTATAAAGCTCTTCATTCTATTGGTCTTGAATTGACAGGTTGTCGCTTTACAATGCGTTTGAAATTATTTATGAATTCTATATTCGGCATACGTTTTATGACATTAGTAGCCGACTAAGGGACCTCAATTGTATCAAGATAGCTTTGGTTCGACGAGTACAGTACAGAAACCCAAGATAGATGGCCAAATAGGCAAACAAAGTTAAAATAATACTTATAATCATGAGCAATTTTTTATCCATTCTATTACTATCTGACACCTAGTGATATGACCTGTCACAAGTGTTTCTTCCCCCTTCCGTCAATCCTTAGAGTAAAATATCTGAGGTTCAACCCACGAAACATTGCCCCTGGCGAGTTGATAGGACAGATAGGACTCGTGGAATACCAATAGATGGGTCAGGGCGTCAGGAATGTACACTCGGCAGCTCTACACATTTAATAAATTTTGCTAAATCGGGTGGAAAATGATAACGATGTGGTATGTACGCATCTAAACTTGTATGTTTTTTGGTTTATTTCATTAAAGGCCAATATCCGATTTAACAGTTGTTTGATTTTAAAAGTATGTATACGAATATGTTGAACTTTTATTTTCAACTTCAATTTTGTCTTCAACTTGGGTTACCTGAGAAGATTGGTGAAGGCGAATTGTACATTTTTTTAACTACAACACCCACATGATGTATAGGCGCGGGGGGGGGGGGGGAGGAGGAAAAGAGAGGGAGAAATAAGCTAAACAGACCCTCCAGCAAGGCGTCTTTAATAAAAGGGCTCCTTTCCCTCCTATCGCCTCCTCCTCTATAGTTCTCGCGCCCCTCATATGAGTGGCCAAGTCCCCATACCGCCTCTCACTCTCTCCGGAGCTGTTATAGGGGAACCTCTCTCCCTTTCCTCTGTCTCGTCATCAGTTGGCCTCTACCCGGCCTGGGGAGCAGACCTCAGTGAACCGAACCAAGGGGTTGAAACAAGCAGCTTGTGGAGGAGTGGGCGCCCGACGTAAGGAGGAGAAGGTAGAGCGACGGACCATCCCATCGAGGTGACCACTGCAGCTGGTCAGCAAGCAGGCAAGGCAGGGCAAGGCAAGGCAAGCTGACCGCTCGTCTCTTGTTCTCTGCATATCAGCGCTGTCCCATGATAGTGGATTTGTCACACTTTGATAATATCTTCGATAACATACTTAGCTACTCATCTATGAGTTGCGAGGCCATCCACTGTTATAGATATAGGAGTACATAGTTCAATCTCGCTCTATCCAAGTAGGAGTTGAGTTCATATAACTCCTCTCTGCAATCATACCTGCCTTCACACAGCCTTATACCTCTCACCTCACCTCAACAACAACGTGTTGATCCGAGTGGATTTCCTGCTTCAGTGGATTGGTACTGGAGGTTGACAACTACCTATTTCCAAAGGTGAGAACCAGAATAAGAGGACTTCTAACGAGTTTAGGTGTAAAAAGAGGGGGACTTACTAAAACAAACACAACAGGACATTACAAGACACAAATGCCAAAACTTGGCTGAGAGAAGCCAGGGCAGCGACTGGGACACCATCAACCCCCGGCCGCGAGACTGAAACCGAAGCTTCCATGCCCGGGGCGACGCGGGACCCCTTACCGACGGATACCAGTCACATATGGGCGGGCTTGTCTTGGTCCTCTGGTCCCATCAAACTCGGTGTCATCGGTACTGACAAGGAGTGACAAGTTTTCTGTTTCCATTGAGCCACCGAGGGAAACAAATACTCGTGTGGACTGATTTACCTCTAAAACAATACCTACATCAGTGAAAAGTTCCTCTAGGCTTGACACAGGAGATTCGTGCCCTCATTAAGTTTCATTTACATTTTATTTTGAATATTTTTCATTAGAAATTCTCAATTGCCCTGAAGTATAATTGTCAGCAATTGTTTCCTTTTAAAGTATCATATTATAGGGAAAGTGCCAGATATTCAGCAGTGTATTCCTCCATGGGGAAAGTATACGTAATAAGCACTCGATAAATCTTGTGTGGAAGGAGTAGTCTACTTCCCTTGTCGACACCTTGGAATTTGAGTGCAATATATCCTCCCCAGGAGGTTGTCATGCATCAGTAGTACCTGTCCGTCTGGCCAAGCCAGGGGCATTTAGTTACCGGAGGATCTTACTCTACCACAATACCCAGCGCCTCTAAGCACGGCACTCTAACCACCTGGTCGTTATAGGCCCCACAGGAGGAGTCGAAGAGAGGAGAGGAGGGATAGAGAAGGGGATACAGCCAACTCAGGGGAAAAAGATATATACTCTAGCCCCGAGCACCTGAAGAACCAGGTACGGATATATACACAGCCTACAGGAGGATTGGTAGACGCACCTGGAGGAGATCAATATGAGAGTGTGTGGCATGATGCGTCGCGCCATAAGCAACATCCAGCCTTGGCTGCTGGTATTAATGATCGGTAAGTGGACGATTAGTGGATTACCCATTGTTTCAATCAGTTCCCATCATTTCAAGCTAGGCCCAAAGTTGAGAGAGTCCCTTCAAACGGAGGGAAAGCCTGGCGCCTCAAACCGCAAAGTGCCATTATAATTCCAATAAGACCGCAAATTGTCATTATATTCCCATTAGAACGCCTATAGGCCAGGAAGCCGATTAGCGAAGTAGGCGTCTAATCACTGACATACCATTGTTATCCGATCTGAGGGTTTGGACCTAGACTGGGTCTGTACTCAGTCAGACCTTAGAAATATATCAAACAGCTCATAATTAAATTGGGTAGGATTAGGATTTCTTATATTTAAATAGCTTTATCCATATCATATTGTTATTTTTAAGAAAGTTTACTTATCCAATACCTTTTATATTGGGATCTTGAAAACAGGAGAGTGTTTTATTGAAACCAGATGGCCGATGCTTAAATTGTTGCAATGCAGATAGAAGATGAATAATGGAATAAAGTCTAGATTAGTGCTTAGAGTCCTCTTACTCTAGGATTAGTGTCACTATCCTTCAGGCATGGGTCTTTCCGAATGCTATCATTCTGTAGTTATAATATCAGAAAGATGATCATCATCGTGTTATCATTGTACTGTATGTCACAATTTAGCGGCTATGACAGCAATACAAAATTATTACACTATTATCACTATTATCACCACTGAATAACGCACACTTTATAATTATAATTAGTGGTTCAGTCAGCAATCAATTTGTGTTGTTTTATAAAACGGTATGTGCCCTATCTCAATTAGTAATTACGCTCAATGCATAATGATGGAATTTACTATTAATACTACTTTATTACCTTCTAAACTGAACATATATCACAGTGGTTTTATTTTGTTGAACCGCTGGGCCAAGTGCTCACCCCCGACTCGGGGATCTTGATATAACTTGCTTATAAAACAAAAAAATCATAGCGAACATCATACTTTACACCCTTCAAAAGCTCAGCAGTGTAACCAACGGCACTGAGTGAAATCTCACCACCATGCAAGAGCCTCCAGCTCATGCCATCACAAGATATCGAATCATTAATATATATGTCGGAATTTGCGCGGTAGGGAACTTAACGAGTTTAGATGAATATTGGAGCGTATTTGACAGGGAAAGATCGATAGTCTCTCTATATAACTCTACCAAGCTTTTTGATGATCAGCTTCTATAGGAGGCTCTCTCCATCTGTGGCTACCTTATATTTACTCATATCCGGTCTGCAGAGACAGGGAAATAAGAATCCGATACAGATATTGTAAAAGCTAGCCAACAGCACCCACGAGTAAGAATATTCAAAACACTGGGCGAGGCTACGTGTAGTACCGTACATCAACTATGGCAACGATGAGATATATATGCATTGAAGCCCCCATGCATTAAGACTGTAAATCTCAGCAGTGAAAGTATAATGCAGTCGTTTTTCCACAGCCTCATCCCGAGAAAGAAAGCTAACTCTCAGCACGTAGGCTCCCAGACGTACCTTACAGGTCCACTCTAACATCACAGCCCATCGATCAATATATTAAAGACAGTTGCCTAGGGCTTCTCTATATTGTTGATTGTGGGAGGTAGAAGAGAGAGTGCCACCTTAGGGACGGACATCATACATATTTGCATATGCATATAGAAAGATACAATATCTTAATCAACATTGACCTGTGCCAAACTGATGATGGACGACCTTCAGTGACCCACGGGTGACCTTCCAGGAGCCGAGGTCATATCAAATGGTCATTATAATCTTGTGATAAACTCATGAGAGGGGTTGGGTTATCGCCACGTCTGCTGACCATGGAAGGGGGCATGGATGAGATTGATGGACACACGTTTGGTGCAAAGATAATAGTGCCAATTTTCCAAAAGTTCCCATGCCAATCATTAAATTCTCCCACAGCGGCAGAGTGATACTACTATTTGGATATTTCCCAAGGTGTATGTTCTCCTTAAAGAGACATACCACCTCTTACCCAATTTGCACTTCAGAAGTGATTTGCTGGGCATACTTTCAGGTCACATCAATCTTATTGTAGCAAATAATAATGTTTACCCCTGTGCACATAAATCCACAAGTAACGGCAATATATTTCTAAAATATTGAATCTTACCTAAATAGACATAATGAATCTTCATGAAGAAGAGAGCAAGCAGTCAGTATTTTTTACTAAGAAAATACTTTTGTGATTTATATACATATTCATCATCCAACTTGGTTTTTTATTTACATAATTACATGTATATACTATATCTTTTTACGACACCCGAGTCTATACATATCACCCCTTCCACATAATAGTTATATACCTACCCTCTTGGGCAATACATACATAATCTAGCGTTGATGCAATCAATAGTAAAAGAGTAACAAGTTTCTCAGTGTTCTGTTTCATTCAGTGCGTGAAATGACATTTGCTTCAAAGCCCCCGAGGCCTGCCGGCATCCCCAACTAAAATAATTGACTAGAGCTATTAACACCCCGCGTAATCAGCCCATACCATGCGGATCCCTTAGGTCACGATCCAGGGCTGGCTTAAATCACGTCTGGCTAACAGTTTACGTTTGTCTGTCACTTCATTGGTGTTAGATTAGCCTTCACTTGCCTCAGTTGCCTCAAGGAGCTGATGGAGCTATATCACGCGTTACCGAAGATGATGGTTCGTCTAAACCTACTGGAATTTCTATCTTTCCCTCTTAAACTCTATCTCTCATTTTTCACCTTCCAGGGTGTAGAACTATGGATCAAATACGGTAATAAAAGAAATAGCTTTAACATGTTATAAAGCATTAAAGGCACATTTAAAGAGAATGAGAGAGAATGTAAATGGGATACTGCAGTACATATCGATCCTACACTCCTGGAGTCTTGCATTTTAGCTATAACAACATTTGTTGGTGGCCTTGAGTCTTCAAATTCCATGTTCTATTGACCCCTGTATTGTTCCCCAATTGTGTAATCCCTTCCTCCGAATGTGGCAGTAGTAAAGGACCTTTATAGCAAGTCAGTTCTTTTATATGATTTGTCAAGGATAGCTTATACTATACATCTAAAACATCCGATCTGATGGTTGCCATCGGTGTTTGAATATTAGTTCTAAGCATACACTCCTTGAACATGTATGATAATGCGTGTCTGATATAATTATGTTTCAAATCTATAGAATTATCGATATGGACGCCATTTTCTCATTTAAAAGTTCTTAGTATTCATACAACAGACAGTATAACTATGTGGCGTATTCCTATCCCCGGAGAATGCAGCTGAGGAGAATTTATTTCCCTCAAGTACAAGCCTCTATGCACCCAGGAACTTGTGAAGCCTCGTTCAGCCTCTCACCATTGGGGCACCAGTCCCATAGTTCTTTTGATTAAGGGCCTATATCCACTGAGGCGATTATCTTGACGGCCCAGAGTTGAGGGGTTAACTGGTTGTCGGCCCGTCAGTCGTTTAACCCAATTAAATTAAATCATCAAGCCATTTATCCATTTGTCAGCAACTGCCCTCCCCCGCCAACCACCACACCATCCGTGAGAAAACAGGCTCAGTGGATATAGGACTTAAGCTTAAGCTATCAACATCAATCTATTCCGTCATATTACATGGCAAATACCAGACTGCTCCTGCTCTGGCAACTCAATAGCGATTTGTTCCCAAGCTAAAATGGATGTCAATTGCAGAAGCAATTTTCCTTTACAACTAACTTACTTCTCCATCCTGGAGGCCTTGTAGGTACCGGTCGCGAAATCCTCCACCAGATTGGAGTGATCTCTCTGTAAGTGGAATATCAAGCATCCTGCTCCTACATCTGAGCTCCTACTAAAGAAGTATGTTTATCCAGCAATGATATCACCATTAAACTACTTATTTAAAGATCAAAATGCCATGCTCTTGACCAAGATATTATATCTCTAGTATTTTACTCCATTTCTCATAGCAACATTTAGTAATATTAGGACATATAAACAAGAGATATAGATTGAGAAAGGGGTGGGAGGGGTGTGGGTATATTGGCTGGTATACAAACAAAAGATCAGCCTTACGGTGTTCATATTCTTATACTCACAATTTTTATTTTAAGTAATGTATTTCCTTATAGACAGAGAGATAGAGGGAGAGAGAGATGGAGCGATGCGAATCTATCAGAATAGATCATTTTCCGATCGATCAGTTTGTCAGGTTGTGATATGCGTTATCAGTCTAGGCTAAAACCCTCAGATCAGATAAGAATGGCGTGTCAGTGATTGGGCACCTACTTCGCTTATCGGTTTCCTGGCCTAGGACTAGGCATTCTAATGGGATTATAATGCCATTTTGCGGTCTTAATGGAATTATAATGGCACTTTGCTGTTTGAGGCGAGAGGCTTTCCCTCCGTTTAAAGGGACGCTCTCATCTTTGGGCCTAGACTCTTATGAAATATCTGAGCAGCTCACTGCAGTTGGATCGTGGTCGCTTGACCTCACTGGATTGGATGTCTTTGTAGAATGCTTACCTGCTCGTATATATATATGTGGATCTAAGAACAATCCACTCGAAAAATAGTCCCTATAACATACCACTTCTGATTTCTTTAATCCCTTTGCAATGGCCCCACTACATATCGCCGGCTTCAGTTACTTGTATCAACGAGATTATATTAATATAATCTCGTTGCTTGTATCAGCAAAGAAGGCCAGTGCGTATGTGAGCCTTCATAAGATAGTCAGACTGAATTCTGTAACATTTCTTTAACATTGCTCAAATGTGTATACTTATTATTATGTGTGTCATCTCAGGCTATACAGATTGTACCCTTTTAAAAACAGATCTAATTTATCTCATTTGATTTTGAGAAAGTTTCCCTTGACGTTTGACGCATTCATGACCGATATTATGATTTATATTTGTATCGGTTGAATGAACACCTAGATTGTCATTATCTCGTCGCAGTTTTGCCATGAATAATCACTGAGTTCTATTTGATAAATAAGACTATGTCCAGTGTTGATGTGGGTTATGGCAGATGACCTGTGACCTTGTAATCGCGTTAATGTCTGCAGCATATCGATCCTATGATTGACACTGATGCGAAACTTTGGTTCCACAGTGGCTACTCTTCCACCATTTGATATTGGAGTAATCTGCCGTATTTATATGAACTGTGTCAGCAAGGCAGAAGCTGTTAATAACATAATGGTATATCGTGCCCGCGTCTGGTTATACAGACGCTATTATACTTATTTTCATCCCTTATTATTGGAAATTAGCGAGTCTGCATCCTCAGTGTTGTGTCAGTGGAGGGGCAACTATCTGCATGGTGTATGGACTGGCAAAGAGGGGTCAGGGTCATGGGGCTAAGTAAAATTGACCCTCCAAAACACCTCTCTCATCATCTCTGACGCCAAAGGCCACTGACCCAATCCCCATGGGGATGGAGGGGCGAGATTCTTGAAGCATTCCATTGGCTTATCATGGCATACCAGTTTGAGACATAAATTGTAATACTCCTGGATCCGAGACGCTTTCAAGCCATACCCCATGAACCTTTTTCAATTACCCCACGTTCCCTAGATCAGGGATCTATCCATCATTCTTATGGTTATATGATCCAGTATAAACTTCTTTATCAGTGGGTCAATGCTTGTAAAATGACCGCTTGCCATATTTGCTTGAGCAACAATAAATATTGGTATGTATGTGCATGTACACTGTGCTGTCTCTATGTTGAGGCTGTTCCAATACTGCGATGTTCACTGTAATTTTAACATCGTTTGTTAAGCCTCTTATCTCATAGTTCTTTCATTAAAGAACTGAGCTCTTATATCTAGAGCAGCACTACATATGTTTTCCTATACTATATAGCAACATGGAACCATCGTTAGGACGCTTTGAGGTTGCTGTGACAATCAAGGAAACCATTACAAGCTTTAGAGTTGCTATGGTAATATCACGACAGCTATAAATAGGCAATAGATCTTGATATCTCTATACGTAACGTATTCCATATTGTTAGTCATTTAATAATAAATTTCCATTTAAATTCTTCAAATTAGTATACAGGTAATCAATATAAATAATGGCATTTTGGTCGGAATACCAAAGCAAACAAATATTAAGGGACGAAAAGGGCTTGATCCGTCTCCACGAGCCTATTGTCATCAACAGCGTCAATGCATAGTGAGAGGGTTGCGTCTAGGATATCCCTTTCTCGAGAGAGAAATTCCAGGGACTTCAATTCTCAGCAGTGAGTGGGGCGTATAGCTGCGTATGAGCTCTGAGTAGCCATTTCTCTTTCCTCACTCATTCCTTATACCAACTCATTCCCTGTTGACCAAGGGTATTTACTGCCATTATTCTCGAGGCGAGTAAAAGGGGTGATGCCAGATGGGCCTTATTCCCACGCGATCTTGACCCTCTGCTCGGCCCGGTCTCTGTATCCAATCATACAATCACACCGATTATGGACCAGCATCCTCCCATAAAGAGTCAGTATTGACACTGATCTCCTCGTCTGGCGCCGACCTAGGCCCCCGCAAGCGCCAATCCTGACCACTATTCCATTGATGCCAAGTTGTCTTGTCACACCCAAGTCCGGTCCCAGTCTCACCTTAAAGGAAACTACAGCATGTGCGTGTGTCTCTGCCGACCATACATTTCCCGGGGTCATAAAGTACACAGTGTCTCATGTGGGCAAGCCATCTTTTTGGTGGTCTGTGCAAATGTCTCGTACATGTGCGATGCTGATTCAATTTGCGACCATTTGTTCCAGCTCGTTCCCTCAGTTAGCGCTAATGATCTTTGACCAGTTTTGATCCATGCGAGCAGACCCTGTGCCCAACACACGCATACCGAAATACCTAAAGCGCCATCTTGCACTGGGACTTGGTGGATACGGTTGTATTATAGATCTATCGGGTCGGGATGTATTTATATAAAGCAGGATTCAATATTTTCCACCGCAGGAGAAGCTATTATAAACATTTGACCTAAAACGTGTTTACTGCGACAGAGGTTCGCTATGAAGCAAATTATATTAAATTGACACAAGTAATTAGAAGTATATACAAATTCATTTGAGGGCGTATTGGAGATAATTTGTGATGTGTTACAGGAAAATGAGTCACAAGTCGCAAAATTGATAGTTCAGTTTTCAAAGTGTTTTATTCACAAGATCTCTTTGTGGGATTGTTTTCACTTTTGAGGTATCTACCGCCTTAACTTATATGAACACATGTACCAAGTTGCGATACTGTGTATTAAATATATATCCATACATTTCTAAGGTCTTCCTTCACAGTATATTTAGCGACTATACCAAGAATCTTTTTCCAAAAATAAAAATATCAAACATAAAACATAGAAATACGTATTAGCTGTCCTAATGTTTACCATCATTAGAATCGGCTTGATCTCATCTTTTCAAATATTATGATGATATCTCAAAATCAATTTTGTGCGACAAATCACATTTGACTAATTCTCGATCTGATTTTTTTATAGCACTGAGAGTGGAAGTAATCCCGTTGATCATAGGTAGAAATGTCAGATATCTGAGTTATTCTCGTTATGCTTTCTGGCAGTTTGATCCGATGGACAGCCCATTCCAATTGCTGAAATAGCTGAATTTGAGTCAAAATTCCTGGGTTCCACCAATGAAATATTCATAAGGGCACCGACACCAGTGTACCCTATCTTGTCTAATAGCTTTCAAATCCAAGAATGTTGTGACCCCACAGCTTCTTAGAAGTAAATTGGACAAGTCGTTAGAGTAGATATGAAAGGAATCTGGCTAATCCTGGGGAAATGGGTTTATCAGGATTCCTAAGATCCAGCTACGTGTCCTTGCATTACCAATCCATTCATCATTACCCCATCTCGGGGAAACGCGCTCGCGCGTGATATAGCGGGAGTGGAGATCTGCACCTTATAAACAGACGACATTTGTCCAAATGTAAATATAACAAGTAAATAGCATCTCATTATTCGGTAATCAGAGGGGGGAGTCTGGCAAACAGGAGACAGCTTTATTGCAGTCGCGCAGTCAGAGGTCGAATTGTAATTTTCTTAGCAAGCAATCGGAACGTGCTGTGTGTTTTCATAGTGCCGAGAGGTCAGCTTTCACTGATGCTTTATGTCCCAACATGGCCTGAATCGATTTAAGTATGCTTCCATCCGGTAAAGATGTTTGCGATACGTTTGAGAAAGTCATGTGTATATACACGTAATGCTTAAATATTCATCTGTCCAATAAATCACCAGCTTCAACCAGGTTCTTACTTCTAGTCTCCAATTCCTTTTTGGCTCGAACTGGGACTTAACTCCTTTACTCCATATAATATGTACGTTTGTTTGGTATGCTCATTTTAACGGAGTTTGATGACTCCCCTTCATTAATTCTACAGCTATACATTTGTTTCTTATTTGCTATACATTTGTTTCAAAATAAACAGAAAAACAGGATGATATATATAGAGAGAATGGGACGAGCCGGCAATAATCAAAAATTTATTGGACGAGATTCGTCCACATAAGCACGATGCCGTAGGCAGAGTGCTTATGTGGACGAATCAAGTCCTATAAATTTTCGATTATTGCTGGCGAGTTCCATTCTATATTTATTATATGTGCATAAAATTTGATCATATGTCATCAGATATCACTGAAAAAATACTAAAGAAGTCTCAGAGAGCCCCGCTGCCCCACTGCCAGCCCCGCTGACAGCCCCACTGACAGCCCCGCTGACAGTGACAGCCCCGTTAGTATATTGATGAATTAAAACGTCCATATAATGGCCATTCCTTGAGCTACATTAATACAATTTATATCATTCAAAAGAGAATTTAATGCTCTATTTAATTATGTAGGTTTTATTATGTATTTCTATAATCATAGTACCAGAATCACAGGTGGATTACCGATCGCGGGGATTTGTTTACATGCTCCGCAGAGCGCCAAAGCTCCGCGAAGCATAACAACAGAGCTATTTTTAGACAACTACATTTCATATAGGACACGTCCTATATGAATATTTTTATAGCACCCCACTTATAGAACGTCCCATATAGAATGCGCGTATAATAAAGACACGGATCGTATTGTGATTGATACATGTACTCAATTTTATGAAATATGGAGGTCATATGTAATATAATTATACCATGCACACATTAATTAGAATATACTGTTTGATCAATGCTATAATTATCATTATGTTTGATATCAGGGTCGTTGTTCTAGTGTATTATCGCTGAATCTCAGTACACACATGTACATTTGATAAGTGTGTGTCAATGACAATTTGGCGAGGATGGGTCCATATTGTCTGGCCAATTTTGAAGTGCAGTTATTCATTCGGGCCCTCGAACCTATGCCAATCTAATCGCATATTATGTAGCTATGCTACGATGAATCTAAAGGACTTTATGTAAGTTATTATCAAATTAACCCCCAAGTTAATAACTCGATGTGCATGTACACATGGTTACAACAAGCTTATTCAAATCCCATTGATTTGATCCAAGCTATTTCCTCTGATATGGCTTCCATTGTTGATCCTTTGATCCAGGTGGATCTAAGACCCCGAACCCTTACATATGACCGCGTTATCTCTCGGAGGACGCCCCCTTTAAATATGTGCATACCAGTATTACCTGATTTTCATATCTGACCCAAGCCAACGGACGAATGTTAATGGCCGTTGGTCCGATCGAGTGGTCACTCATGTCAAGGATGTGCACGGTCTAGTCACTGGTATAAGTATGACACATTACCTTTTACGATAAGATTGAAAAGTATTTGTTATAGTGTAGAGGACCTTTACAGGTGTCTGCGTAGTCAGAGTGTCTAGCTTAAGGACCGTTTTATAGACTTGGAGAACACTTCAGTGCAATCAGGGTACCCCCTCGTCTGAATAAAAAATGCACCCATTGAGTGGGAAACAAATGAGGCTAAATATTTATATACATAAGGGCCTGTTTCTATGGAGATTAATTTTGTTTACTTCCGGCTCCTACTACTGAGTTATTGCTAGGAGTCTTCCTTTTATGCAATAGACAGAGTAACGTGTTCATGATTAATAGATTATAAGAAACCCTTAATCAAGTGGAATATGTTACCTATCATTCCAACCGGCAATGTGAGGAATGAATGGTGTTGTTATATATATTTTCTTTTTTAAAAAAAATCACCATTAAACTTTATTTCGATATCCTGCCCTCTTGGCATATACACTTCTAAAGGTGATGTTATATTCATTCATGTTCAGGTTAGGAGACTGGATATATACCAACGGGTATATACAAAGTAAACTCGTTTGTTGGATTTCGTAGATATTATACGCCTACCAACCTACCTCTGAGCTCATAGTAATAGACTTTGATCCTTCGAATATGTCTCCACTTAATTATCTCACCATATATATACATGGGGGCAAACAACTGAACACTCCTTGTACAAATAATCATTCCTGCGATCATTCCAGGACATCATTCACATTGTCAAGAGTTCAGTGAGGGCCTGTGTTCGGAACAGATCTTGTTATACGCCTTATAATGTAACCAGGGGTGCCTTTAACTCTGCCTTTTACTGAAAATACGCCCTTCTGCATTCGGCCTGTCACAACCAAAGGGGGTCCGCATGTATCTTTGATCCTTACTCCCTGATCCATGGTGCCCCCAACTAACACCCCGCCCCCGTGCCTTCAGTCTAAGGTAGACCCCATACCCCTACCACCCTCTGTAATCCGAACCCCTCGCTACAGCCGCCACACTCCTTCTCATACATCACCCCTTGGTACGAGATGAAGTTATGTAAACATTTAGAGAATGTCATTTTCCCGCATCACCACCATCATAAATATTGGGACCGTGTCAGCCTGCTGGTCTGAGACGAATGCTGAAAAAGGAGTTAGAGACAGGTTCAGGTCTCTTATGTCAGGAAGGAAAGATCAAATCTTGAGTGCACTACACTATACCCTCTCTTTCTTTCCCCTCTCTGTTGTGTTTTTAGCCAACGGTTATGTACTGGATCATTTACAGTGATTTAGTCAGTACCTCAGCAAAGAACAAGGCGTTTTATTGTGTGCAGGCTCTTGTTGAACTTTAACTTCTGTCGATTAAAGTGTCTAATGTGCTGCCTCTTTAGTTGTGTAGGGTAGCTTCGGCACTCATGTAAAATTCCACCCTCTGTTTAGCTTTTTGTGGCATCCACAAAGGCATATTTAGGTAATAAAGGTAATTTAGTAATGCCATCGATGGAATAAACAAAATGTCATGAAGAAAATTTAAGTAATCCCTCTAAAGAAATTCATCTACCGATATTTTTTAGTAACGAATAGTATGGAAATATTGTTCTAAACTTGTTGCAAACATTCGAAAGAAGGCTACCAGTATGTAGGTGTGTACCACAATGAAATTTTATACAATGAAATATGTCGTCATGGAAAGGCCGACATAGTTTTAGTAAACCATGGGGGTTAGTGGACCATTCATCCCTACACATGCAGCTGAACATAAGCCAGTATGATCGTAAATTACAAATGTAGCTGTCATCTTTTACTGTTTAACACAGTTTAGTAACAATATGCTTCTCGAAAAATATGCCACTCAGTCATCCCCTTCGCTATCGAACTGTCAGTTTCCGAGGCTATGCCATGATAAGAGCAATTCCAAGCACTCGGGAATGGAAACTTTACTGTGTGTTGCCTTTCATACTGTGTGAGAAATGCGGAGGAGGATCGGAGGCCAGTCGGAGGAGGTGGAGAAGAAGGTTACATTTCTCTCGTGCATTCGTATCTACGTGAGGCGAACGCGTTGTCATATATCTAATAAACAAGAACATTCCAAAGTAAAAACATATCAGGGGAACCACCACTGAGGAGGGATACCTACGATCTAAATGATGCCCAGATGTTCTCCCATGGTGAGTTTCTACGAATCACAGAGGTGACCCCCTCACTGAATCCCCGAATTCCCCACCAATTATAGGATCCCCGGGCCTTCCTTAAGCTTAGTAAAATCAGGAGGAAATAAACACGTGAATTCTAGAAGCCTTGGTATATCAACTAGTCTGTCGCTATCAGATACTTGGCTTTTGCTGTAATTGGAAAGGGCTTAGTTTCTCATTTCTCTATCAATGCGCAGCTCTGGATTCACGAGTACATTCCTTTGAAGTTATCAGTGATCCCATGTCCGTTTACAAAACGTCAATCAAGATGAATGATCAAAGGTTTTACTTCGTCCTTTCGGTGCGATTAAATCGGCGGGGATTTATTTCTTTTTTTTTCTTTTTTTTATCAACCTAGTGGATGGGATGCGTTGCATTTATAAAAGTAATCATTGCGCAAAGATGTGGATCTTGGGTGAAAAACGCGAGGCCCGGCCGTCTTCTGTGCGCGATTGCAATGAGAGAAGGCTTATATTTTTCTAGCTTGCTTACCTACATCTATTAGTCAGTAAAGTTTCTGCACTGCATAAAAATATTAATTGGTGTGCCAAGATCGAATGATCAACATTCTAACATAAAATAAAAAAACCTTTTTTTAATTTCCAGCAAATTGTCGGTCAAATTTAGCTAATTAAATCGGCGAAATGAAATGTTTGTCTGTCAAATTTAGCTAATTATCCCAAGGAATTGAATTACCTACATACAATGGTAGCATATCGTTTGACATTAAGTTTAAGAAGTCACAACTGACAATAGACAAAATTAATGAATTCCCTCCATCGAGACATGGAGGTTGTCTCCAATCACAGAAAAACGAGTGGGAGAGTGTTTTCTATAAGAGCTATGTTTTATTTGTGGTACCTTACCGTCATGTGTGAAATTCATGAGATAACCGCTAATAGTACCATACACCTGTTGAAACCTTCATGCATAAATTACCACTGCCATGAGTGGAAAATTGAGACTGGGGAGGTCAAAAAGAGCACCCATCGGTCATTGGTTCTGACCCCCGAAATGAAATCGATAGGTGCCATCGTACATTATCTACCCCGTTCACACATCAGTCTACAATGTACTCCCCCAGATACATTCCACTAATGTGAATCATTCAGGTGACTTTTATTTAGAAAAATGTTGTTCACCGGTATTTGACTTGGTAAAATTCCTGGGGGAGGAAAGATCACTGTTTGATCGTTTTGTGTTGGGGACATCCAACTAGTTAAGATTCCTGGTTTGGTAGACATCACCTGTTTGTCGTTGCGGTGGTGATTATAGGTCAGTTGATTACATTTATATAATGCTAATATCAACTAAGAGTATCCTCTTAGATCAAAAGGGTACCTTATGAATAAGACCATTTCTGAAGGTTTCTAAATCTACCGCACATCCATGAAGGAAACTGAATACATATCGGTCCGTTTTTTTACCCAGCATATATGACTGCTATTGGAACATAATATGATGGTTGAAATTGAGTTCCCTATGCAATTGATTAAATATGCAAATTCAATGTCTCGCCAAATAAAGAACCCGAGAAAAGAAGATTATTAACAACATTTCCTAACTTCCATGTCTAATAAATTTTATCCCACCATAATTATGATTGATGCTATTAAACATGTATTGTCAGCTAATTTTGATCCAACTATATCATTTTCTGCATTTTGCTCTGGGCATTCTTTTTCCACCCACCCATCTGAAATATTTGTGTAGAATTCTCGGGGGGGGGGGGGGCTTTGCCACAATATTTTATAGCATATTATCCCATAACTATTCAGATTTTCGATTTCTGCATGTACAACGACATTCCAATTCCAATTGCCAGTACTGTATGCTTTATTTCTGTGTGTACCGGTATATTAAATCGTCTACTGTTTAGATATTGTATATAACATTATAGAAGAGTTGAGAAAAGACATTTTGATTTAGAATTTCTTAAAGCTGCATACCCAGCTATATCATATATAGCTGGCTATATGCAGCTTTCAGCATCTATTTTTTAATTTAAAAAAAAGAAACTCTTGTATTTTAACACAATGCCAACACATAAGAGGCCAGTTACTGTATGTGAGCTTAATATAAAACCCACACAAATCAGTGCCTCCCTATACGTGACCTATTGGTGCATAACTTGAACAAGGTAAAGGTGTGTGCTGGCTGGCCGAGTTTATATTTAGAATTCCGAACGAAGGAGTTGCAGACGACACTGCCATAACCCGAGGCTGTCATGCCTGGCTTCCCGCTCAATTGCATGCCGGGATTTGATTACAGCTCCACCCGACGATCATGGCCATGTACGCACAAGAGTGGAAAAAGCCTTTTTCCTCTGCGACATGATAATAATCCCCTGCCATCATATACCATCACCCAATGTACACTTTTGGGTGTTATACCTTTATGTTTGTTTAAGCAATTCATCCTATAGGGAACTGGATTACATGAAACCAAGATCATAGGGGTCCGGCGGGGCCCTTAGTTGACATGTATACGCCTATAAGGGTAGAATAATATGGGTTTATTCCACAACAAAATTATTCTCATGAGCGCTTTGTGATCTTTCTCCCCATATTTACCATCTTGTCACATTTTTATGGCGATGGTAAAATTATATACTTATTCTAGCTGTGTTTTATTCAAGGTGACTATACTGTAATTGTTGGACATTTTTCACCCTCAACCTTGCCATTTGGTAGATGTCTTTATCGTTGAGTAAATGTCAGTCAACCACCACCATTACCATTAACTAACATCACCCAAAGTGCTCATCATATGTAAGAGGCACATAAAGGACGGCACTGTAGCCCTGATGCCTGTATATTTAGTATAATGGCGGAGAAACGTGTTCATGACTGTAGATTGGAAACAGTAAAACATACATGTATGCTCATAGAACATGCATGCATGTATGTATACATGTGAGGCTGCATTGGGCCGCATCTGGCCATACAAACTAGCCTACCTGTCACCCGATCTCTCCCTAGACACAATGCATACCCTCTTTCTATGTCCTCTCGCACAGCTTTCCCACACAAAGTCATGCATCAAAATTATTATGAGGAAACAAAACCCTGGACTAAAGCGACATACAGGTCATTCTTTTATTGCACCACCACCTCCATCACCCAAGTGTATCGTTTGTATACATTTCTGAATGCCTAAGTAAAGAGGGGCGCTGAGGTACAAAGGTTTAATTGTAAACTTTGGTTACCCTCCCTTGGCGCTAATGCCTTTTTAATGGACAGGTGAGCTAAATACGTCCTATGATTTGAAGGGCGTCCGCTCCCTTCTTTGATACAACCTATGCATGGCTTCTCATCGTCATATTTTATTTATTTTGTGGTAACCCACAAGACCCTTGCTTATTATTCGCCATATATCATACTCCCCAGGTGTTAATAATTATATGTCATATTGTCATTGTGTTCGAGGGAATTGATTGGCCTCCCGAGTCACTTTAAAATTCCGAGCCCCAATATTATACAGGCTTCTAAAACAGAACAGAGGGTGACTGTTATGTGACTGCGGAAATGATTTCGTCCCGGCCCTCCACGCATGATAAACATTCTGGTAATGGTTGTTTATATTTTAGGACCCCGGTGGTCCCATGATTTGTCTTGCTGCATAAATTAGGTTATCTTATGACTAATCAGACGAGCGCATACCGTGCATATTTAGCATAAAGTATACAGCCTTTTGTCTGGTCCGTTCTGCTTTCCTAAATCACAGGAGATATCATCGGGTCGCAAGTCCTTTTCTGGCCCCAAATCGCTGGTGGCTTTCCAGATCCTTAGCCTTATCAGCAAGGATCAGTGGACAGAAAGCACTCACTGCTCACAAGGATCACTTCATGGGGGGATCCACGGATCTACTGGGGAATTCACACGATGGACCCTGAAGATAAGGATGGCCCTTCACAATGGCCAAGAATGCAGGTGATCGTGAAACTATTGTTGATCTGCCAAGAGATGTTATCTCATTGGCAGAGCATGGGCTGAGATCTGCACGGGCAAAGCATACACCGTGAAAGAAATTGAAAAGGGATGCTTGTAAATAAGAGACGAGTTACAACCCCGCGACATTTCGCACTAGAATAAACTGCTCTTGCACACAAACCAAACCAGTTCATTTATACATATATGTATGTAGACGTCTGCGAATATATACATATCGACTGTATGCACAAACACATTTTTTTCATGTCTACCGTTAGATATTCATTGCCTCTTCTAAACATTACTTTTTCAATCTGATAAAGTGTTTCTTCATTCCTACAAAAACACCTTTGAATGGCATTAATGGGGTGGGCGGTATTCGAGATTTTCAGGTATCCTGGTGTCCCTGATCGATAGCATGTATACAAACGCTTCGTCCTGGTTTGAATTTGTTCTGGGAAGAACTCTTCCCTACTTTTCATAATGAATGTCAAACTGACACAGGTTTTACTCTAAGGTCCCAGTTTGGGTCTCGGTGTGTGTACAGATTACAACGGGTATAGGTGATGAAATGGGCACACCGGCTACTACAGAATAGCATAAACCTGCAATTATTCTGCGGGTCTTCTGTAGACAGATTGGATTTCTTTTCTGCCAGTCGTACTCCCCATCGTGGGTAATCATTTGCACAACTGTGACCTTGAGCGCCACAGTTTGACCCCTAAATGAGGGGTTGCCTGCAAGTTTATGCCTAACCACTGATTTGACTGTCGCAGACCCATAAAAATAAAGTATACAACAATCTCAATTTTTCTTTAAATCAGTGCTAAAGTACATATAGTTTACTATAAAAGTTTGTGATATATTGATTTCTGACATGAAACTATGAACCTAACGTCCCCAAACATGTGTCGTGGGGAACAAACAGGAAGGCAATTTGCTAAAATTATGTGCATTTAGTAAGTAACTAAGAAACCTGGCACTCCGGCGCTATTATGAGAAAGTAGTCGGGCTTTGTGTCTTAGTTCATGGTTTCAAATCAGACAATAGCCCCCCGCCTTGAGCCTGCAGGGACATTGGCTCAGGAATAATGAGAGAACACATGCCATTCATCACGACTAGGTGCACTTACATTTTGCTTCTCTTGTCTGTAAGACATTTGGGTTCTGTGCTGAGAAAAAAAGGTCCCAACGGAAATACATTGAAATAAAATAATTTGAAATTTTAATACGTGGGTTGTTCTGATTTTTTAAAATCCGATTCGAACCCTCTTTGCCAGATGTAGGTTTACGAATTCTGCTTTTGAGGTTTGAATGCATAGAAATTATGGGTTTCATGTCATGGCTTTGGTGTATTGTGGTTTGCTGTGGACCTTTAGTGTTACACAAATAGCCCTTGGCCATTGTCTTGAACGTGTGACGCAAGAAAGGCTAAGAGAGAGAGAGAGAGAGAGAGAGAGAGAGAGAGCCGAGTAACTGAACCCAGGTAAGAAACCGTATAGCTATCGGACTGTCTCCTTATGTAATCACAGTGTCATGATGTCACAATGATCCTTTCGCATGAGTTGATCACCGTTTAATTACACCGACGCTGAAAAAGCTCTCTTCAAACAACCATGTAACATGAGGAAGTGCATCCCCGAAATGCAATCATTGCCTCGACGCATGAAGCAGAATGATCCCGGGAGTGAGTGAGAGAGAGACAATAGAGATTGTATCTCATTGGTTAAGTAAACTTCGGTAATTCCCATTGTTGTGGCTTTTACTATGGTTTTACGGATTCTAAAGCCAGTGTTTTATCACTGTTTTATATGCATGGGTTTATCTATGCATGTATGCTATCACAAAACGTATACGGCATTGCCTGAGGAAATCCACCGCCAGCGGGGATGCTATATGGATATCGTAAATGCTTCAATACATAACGTTCAAAGATCCATTAGTTTCGGTTACGCAAAATTGATGGCACTTTAAGTTAACCACCCTCATTGTTGACATCAAGAAGAGGTGCAAATGAAATGAATGAAAGTGTTCCGACATTCCATTGTATCCATACTGTGTAATTAGCATTGTCTTATAATCTTGACACCGTGGCGTCTCCGCCCTCTTTTCATAATCTTTTGGTAGGTATAATTATGCGCAATTATGCGGGAAAATGATTGCTGCAATTATGCGTTATCTATGGTTTCCTATGCATACCATCTGAATCTATGCTACGTAATTTGCATGGGCAAAAATTACATGAATGCAGCAATGCATGCAGAGACCCAACGACCACAGTCTATTTAATTGTTCTTTCTGCATACACATGTATCTCTACTGAACTAAATTTAAATGCTAACGCAAATATAGAAACAGAAAGGAATGGACATCAGTAGCTGACACCAGACAAATGCTCTATTTAAATACCTATATGATAAGATAGCCATCATTGCCTACTACCATCGCTTGCAATTACCATTGAAAGCGTATAAGCCAACAAGCATTTTAATCCGGCTTCTACAGTGCAAAGGAAAGAGAAGATCCTCCGGTGAGTTCTTTCACTCCTGAGGAAAATTGGAAGTCTGTGGTTACTGAGCTTTCGGGCTATAGCGACTCCCTGCTTAGAAAACGCCCCATGCTTAGACTGATCATAGTGATCAGCAACAAGGCGTGAAGCCTGACTTGACATGTGAATGGGGTGCAGGGCAAGCAAGAGGAGGTTTGGAACATGGCGAGTGAAGGAATCACAAAAGGTGGCCATGTCCAACACTCTTCTAACATTGGGGCCCTTTAAAAGGCACGCCGGCTCTGTTCGTTGCCTTTAAACGTCCACCTTTTTAAATTTTGAAATAAGGCCGTCGCATGCTTATAAATTCTGAGCATGACATCTTGTCGTTTTTGACGTTGAAGGGTTGTCAAACTTGGCATATCAGCTAATTTCATCAACACCATGCTCATTGGCTGGAATGTGTCTTAATAAATCTAACTTAAAACCCCCGATCTTTATCTCCGCAACCATGCCATGAAAGAATAAGACTCCTATACACAGCGCCTGCATACTCCCTTTTATAATTTATATTTTATCGTGTGGCTGGCCATACCAGGAGAGATATTTGTGGTATCGTTATTTACAATTCCTTTGGGTAGATGATAAATTTCATACCCAGAAATACCCATTTACTTGTTGCTGATGCACTTTATACCTCTCCAGTTGGGAGTTTATAGATATACATTGCCATTTGCCCCCAATGTCGGAATTACCTCTGCGCCAAGCATTAGTGCCAGCCTCCGATCCATTAAGCACTGCCCTGATCTTTCCTCATAGGTCCTCCTCTTCGAGCCCTGAATGTCAGACCAGATATCGTTTACACAACATTCTTATATAGTTTCTAAACCATATTCTGATACCCTCTGCCTTGGTGGTGAATTGCAAATGAATGTGGGTATTGAACATTGACATCTTTATCCTGAGGCGAATTAAGATTTCAATTTTAATCCGATTGTAAGAATATGAGCCACACTTTTCCCTGACATTACGTGTAGTATTTGACATTTTACAGTGGGAACTCAAGTCACCATTGAAAAAGACAATTCTTGTTGAAATGCTGTTTTTGTTTTATTGGAGTCAGACATCATGAGTTTCATTAATCCATGCTAAAATAGCGATATATTTGAAAGTGGAACCTTGTACTTAAGAAGCCACATCCTCTTTGAATACCATTTGGGATGCTTATGAATAGTTTATATTTTGTGCACGCATATATCTTTCCTGGAGGAATTCCAAGTTACAGAACCCTCTCAACGAGACTAATATGACGTACTTTGACCATTGCTGCATGCGTGGGAACCATCGTTTCGCCAATACACACAGCCCATATATTTAGCATTTCACCCTGGCTTTCTGGTTTCGATTTTTCTCGCTACATGCATGCAGTGGTTATAAATAGGAGAGATTCCGCCAATTTGGCAACTACTGCAAGTTACGATAAGTCATTGCGATAATCTCTTCCCACGGTCACATCCTAGGCTTGACCAATCGATACGATCGATAGCCTTTACTGACATGTCAATTCAATGACCATGACACATAATTACCGTAGATGGAGTTCTCTCACAGGGGGCGAAACTCTCTTGTAACTACGCACCCTCCAAGAACTCATGTCAGCATTCAGAATATACATCAACATCTTTTCACTGCTCCCCACTCTCTGTTAAGTGTTCAGATTCAATGCATGTGTAATTTCTCAGCCGATAAGGCACCTTGTCTTGTGTATTTTAGGAAAATACCGCCGGCGGCAGGCTGGAAATGGCTGTCATTTTGAAAAGGGGGAATAGAGTCGGCCACTTACAAACGGAGTCATTATAATAGAAAAGGGCCTGGAGCGAGGCGATTCACGGAGGTCATAGCGAAAAACCCCAACCATTTTGGTGCGGGCCGTGCGACCTTTTTGGTGGGGGGCTTCATTTGATGAAACTCACTCGCAACGCCCCCGTGTAAGCAAGCCCTTCGTTATCTAAAGGGTGTTCCGAGGTCTGTTTACCTTTCTGTGAAAAACACATAGCCTGGGGCTAGGCGAAAATATTTTTTGCGCTTGCTTCTATACAGAGATACTAATCGGACTCTGTTTGCATGTCATGGGAATTTTGGCGTGCTGCGTTCGGCCGACCATTGTCAAATATTTTCTGAGTAATCGTATGATCACTAAATTGTCTTTGATGAGGAAAAAAATCTAGCAATTTATATCCCAATCCTGTGCATACAGATCTATTTACCCAACGTCACTTTGGGTCATCAAAATTGGGAGAGGACAACCCGCCTGCAATTTAGGTTCTATCAAGGGAGCTATTTTATATCAGTGAGCTGGTACTTGTGTCCACATGACCTGGGTTCAGAACCAATAGAAGAGAAGGATCTTGTCGACTGAAATGGGCCAAATGCCAGCGGCATGGCTTCAGCTCCACTCTCTTCGTTATCCAAGAAGTATTTGACTTGTCAGACATACTGAACCTTATGTTTTAGACAGCTTAAGGGGCAAGACCGGTTAACCGTCAGTATTCGCTATTTTTTCCTGATAAAAAACGGAAAACATAAAGGAAGGAATGGCTTTATCATCCTAAACGTCCCGAGCCCAGGTGCGATATACCTTTTCCTGAAATTCCTAAGCGTACAGAAGGGGGCAGAGACCTGTGTGATACACAGACATGCACTTCATATATAAAAGATGAATGATTGATTCACTAAATCGGAATGCATTTTTTCACTTTCATTATTTTCTGTGCGATAGTTTGAAATGTTTTATTTGGCCTTCGTAGAGAATAGACAGGCGGTATTTAATAGTTGACATCCGAGCAACTGGCGCTTGTCAAATTTTCCAGTAGACCTTTTGTTGATGAATCTATATTTTTATCACAAGAGTCAATATAGTTCCTTCCTTCATATTGGAACACCAGGCTTGTTAAAATAAATGTCTCACCACAAAAAAAGTCTTAAGATGGATAACTAGGGTAGGGAAGAACCACTGGCCTTTCTTGTATTATCAACAATTGATGAAATATATAGAGAGCATTGACTGACGACTGGATGCTTGACAATATAACGATGGCCATATGAGAGCTGGCGTTTGTATGGCAGGAACAAAGCGTCCAAAGATTTGTCGACTATGTTCTTCCACCTGAGTGCTTTTGATAGCCGGCTACTGTTTATGCCCTGACATATTCACGACAGCTCAATGTGTTATCAGATCAAACGCCTGCTGAAAGCACGAAACAAAACCATACCAAAATTGCCATCGACCGAGCCCCATTGCATTAAAGTTTTCGCACAATAGAGCTGAGCTTTGTTGATAGGCAAAACTGCGGTCTTATCAAAGCTGTTCAACGTGGGTTGTTTGACTGGTTAAGTATCGCCATCCATGCTGAAGTTGCCTTACTCTGACACCGCTTACACACATGCAATTGTTCTACTTCATACAGTCCTTTGCTATGAAAATATATGTAATCCAAAATAATCTTACCTCTAATCAACCAGTCATTTATTTTTCCCAATAACTTATTTAGTCTCGTGTGTGTGTTTAATTTTAGAGAATGAGTAACTTGGTGTTTCTTTTGAATATTTTAGATTTTCTAGAATATTGGACAGTTGACCTTTTGAAATTTATTAAGAACTGCAGCTACCGCCGAGAGAGCTCTAATATAGAGTTGGTAGCCTGATGTCTATTGAAGGAAAATACCAAGAATTAATAACAGAATGACCATTGATCCTCTAGGAGACCTTGGTATAGTCAAAGGTCAGTATGGCCTGGCCGCTCGGACAGGTCTGGCCTATACAGAACTCCCAAAGTGACAAGATCTGATGGATAGATCTTGGGCAGAAGTTCTCGTCTAATCACAACGTCGCAAAGCTGGGTGCGCTCCAGGATGATCTCGCACAAGGCGAGACAATTGCGAGAGAGTGCGAGAGTCACGTGATTGCTTCTGGAGGACGAGATCGAATCTGTTCCGATCTAGTCCGGTGATCGGTGATACAGAATTCCATTTCTGGGCAAGACAGGTCCGATTGGATCTCATCGGGAATTTATCAAATTCCGTCTTTGATCGTGCCTTGCGCGGGGGAAAAATAAGAATTGTTCTGGAAGTGTTGGAAGTGAAAAAATGATATTTGGTATTGCCTCTCAAGGCCTCGTCTATTTTCCATCCCAGAGATCATCTAGAAATTGTGTCATTTAACACAAAAGACAGCGACGAAATACAATGATATTTATCTTCCTATAACCTGGTTCCTATAGTCATTATCTCACATAATTGACACGTAAATATCGACTGGGAGTATTTCCGACTGATTTATTTATTAAATATCTCAGAGTTAATCATTTTTAAACATGCTTACAACAAGAGACCTCTGTGGATAAATAATGAGATCAATGTAACAGTGCTTTCTCATGCCAGTGTTGCCTTTTACTCTTCTTGTTGAAACCAATAACGGAAGTCAATTCCTCACAATAATTATTTCCTACATGCCATTAATTAAGTTTTCCCCATGAGCCTTGGGCAATATTCCAAGGGCAATAACTATTGAAGAACCCTTGGATTTACATCCCATGATCCAGTTACAGAAACATTAAATCTGCAATTCAATCTTTCAATTACTGGCGCCTCGTTCCATTCTCTATATATTGTATCATATGCCATTAGCATTAGCAAAAAGAATATTAAGATATGTATATATATAAACCTTTCATTCTGGATCGCTATAAAGACTTAGTACCGGTATCTAGAAGTCAAAACAACAAATCCGAACTCATATGGTACGTGTCGAATAGGAATATTCTTATTGCGCCTCTACAATTGTATACAGCAGGGGCATATTCTATAGATTTAGAGCTATATGCGCTTTAAAATAGATCATTTGTCCTATCTTTGATGCCCGGCTCAACAAAATAAGATTTTAAGGTAGGCCACGTTATTTATTTGAAGAAGTAGTTGTCTGGGTTTACTAAATATTCCCATTGCAAATATTTCGGCGATGCTCAATTGATTGGCGATATTTTCTTAGTCAATCGGTCTCCGTTTGCAAAATTGTTCGCTCATGTCCCGTAGACCTGTACCCAAGGCCCAGACGCACCTGGACCACATTTACTTTAATACAAACCTTATCCCAACACGAACAAGTCAAACCCGATAATGTTAGTGAGATATCTGTTGACTCCAATTATCATCTGGCCAATTTAAACATGTTCTTGGTAGAAACGCCAATCTTAATCTTTTTCGGCGTCCAAGTTACAATTCCTGAGCCTTGAATATCTACCACGTGGTATATTATCAGTCAGCCCATCGTATATTCGGTGCAAAAAGAGGCGATACTAGTTCAGACGTTTCATTCATTATTTTAACTACCGAATTCCACATTGACCTCATTTCCTTTCTGTGCGAGTGCTGTAGAGAAGAACTCATTTTGGTGAAGCGGGTAGGTATATGGATTATCTATGATAGGCAGTTCTTACTCTTGTCTAGCCAACGGCAAGTGATGGAAGCAACGCCTAGCATGCATAACACTTAATGGATTAGGTGATAAGCATTTGCAAAGGAGCAGGCCCACACACTAACCACAACTCTCAGATAAGCGGGTAAGCGAGGTAAGCCAAGTGCGAAGCCAAGCGGGAAGCCACCCTCGAATTACCCTTCGAAGCCACTTGGACTTGTTAACGATGTAGCTCCTCTAAGAACACAGAGCAACTGAGATATCTTCTTACTTTACCTTTATCACTAGGCTAATCTTCCCTGGTCCATTTGAAAGTTACGAAATGTGAGCTTATCGTCGAAACGCTATCTTCCCTTGGAGTGATTATATGAGAGAGGACTGGAGTTGGAATTCTTTTTTATTCCCCATTACAAATGTACCAGATCTGATGTGAGTTATGGCTTTTGGTACATGCAAGACTAATGATGAAATATACCATGTTCTATGAAGCTTGTTCTACATATGTTTGGAAGACATGTTGTAAGTAGATTACAGTGCTTGTTCTATTGCTCAAACATATAGCAATGGAACGCTGATTCACCAAAACCATCAAAGTCTTGACGTAAAACAGAGAAGCAAATGCCAACTCTTGATGACTTAGGCGCGAGGGTTGGGTCGGGCGTTTTCTAAGCTTGTCAAATACCTGGCTTTCTTGGTCTGACACGAGTATATATATATTTGGGAGCTGATACATTAAACATTCACCCCTAAAGATAAATACTTACAAGTAGCCAGGCTATCGTTGAATCAGAAGCGCCTAATATATGTTAGTTTGAGTCTGCTGATAAGATCATTGGTGGGTAAAGCACCCGTATTTTAGTTGTCAGGCAGGGGGTTAGCTTCTTATCAGGATCTTATTTGGAGGGAGACCGACCTACAATATATTACCCACACACACCACTAATCTGATACTCGGATGTCTCCTTCATGATGGTATCGCCAGGTAAAAACGTGACTAAAATGAATGTTACATTAATTTTGCTAAAGGGTGGTATGTATATCTGACATGAGCATTATTTATACGAGATGGAAACTGAATTAGATGCACGTATATATAGGGGCTGATGTTATCTTATCAACAGGATGTAATTATTACATTATTACATCCAATATGATAAGTAACATGCAGGTTTTATACCAATATATAACTCAGCTGGTTTACCATTCACTTGCCGATTTTGCCTCACGGAAATTATGAGAATCTATAAGTTGTTAATTCAATGATCTATTTCTCTTTAATATGCAGTCCTGTATCGTATCCAATAATTATTTATTGAAGAAAACCTGTTGGGTGTGTGACTGGTTTTGTGATATACTGATCGATGTAATCTTCACATCCCAGTTGGCCAGAAATAAAACTACACGGACCGTAAGCTATTAATTTAGCTTGCTCACCTGTGGATTTGAATGTAGAGGGAAAATAATTCACCATTCATCCCTTTCAAACTGATGACCCTCGCCTTTTCTGTTCGAGTTAATCTCGCACATCAGTAAAAATCAAGTAACATTTATTTTCCGATCAGTTCTCCGATTAGAAGATGTATTTGAAACAGATACTCTGAACTTCGCGCGAGATTTCACCCGGGACACGTCAAGCACAGGTTTTAAACTCGCTCTCAAATAGACCGCAAGGGTCTCCTGAAAATACTTGTCTATTCAGAAAAAAAGATACAGAATTTAAGGTGGGAGAATGCTATCTGATCTGAATGTGATGGGAGGTGATTGTGGTGGCCAAGGCTCTATTGTAAAAGGCTGTGTGTGTCTTGAAACCAAGCACCAATCAATGATGTCAGGTCCCTACAATTAGAAAGGGTTCACGACCTTCAGGGGATCTCGGTATGGACGGATTTGTTTTGAACCTTCACTCTCACCTGTTACACATTCCACTCGGTCCGCCACTTTAGCTTTGGTTTGTGATAACTATCTTTGTAAGGGATGGTTCAGTGTGTAATGAAATATGGTTTCCCGTTAAAGTGATTCTAATCTCATTGTTATGCAGAGAAGGCGATGTGTGTTTATAACTTTGTTTATTTGTACTGTTCTATATTTATATTTCCTTAACACGTTTGAAAAAGTATTTTCCATATTCTATTGACTGCTAGTCCCTGGAGTGTTTTAGAATGCAAAAAGGGGACTGCGATTACGATCACATTAATATTTATTCACACTCTTAAGTCTTTAATTACATATGTATTGAGGCGACTGCAGAGCTAATTGATAAACACAAAACTGAAAGCAATATATGAGCATATGGATAAACCCCTTGTTTTAGTTCAACAGTATCCCGTGCATACTAAAATTCCGCCATCACACAGTTGGTTTCTCTACACTATTGGTGCCAAGGAGCTATACATCTTTCGATTTAAAATCCCTCGCTAAAAATTAAAAATAGTCATTGGAAGATGTATGCCATCAGAAACGTCCTTGCTATACCCCATAAAAGCTACGATAAGCCTATTCGCCCTGGTTGGGTGTGCATCTACTCTGTTATAATCACGAATGCCCACCGTCAATGATGCCCAGGAGTGTCATTTAGTGTATATATCTCCAAAGGATCACAGTCACCGAGGATCTGAGTCCAAGAAAGCTCATCGAATCCCTCCCGGGACGAGCTATTGTGCCTCCCCAAATGGAACGGCTCGATGAAAAACAAATTTATTGCTGGGTAGCCTGTCTTTTTTTTGTCGGTAAGAACACTTCGATACTGTCCAAAAAGGGGACTATATAATGGAAACAATTTGCAAGAAAGACGACCATGATTGCCTTGTTTTGGAGTGTGCTCTGAATAAAAAAGAACCACTAACGACGAGGCGCCCATTTCAATCGAAATATTTTAGAGAATGATCGGAAGTTTTTTCTCTGATTTTCAGGATGATTTAAATGTCCATCTGAATGTATCAAGATTCAAGGCAGTCCTTTCCAATTTGTCATTTCGAAGTCAGTATAAATACCAGCTAGATAATAAATAACAATGCATTTAAAATAATTCCTATATCCTTCCATCTAGATTGCTTTCCTTTGAAAGAGTCATTTGGTCTCAATCCTACACTTTATCCACCATCTTCTGCTCTATTCACATGAGAACAGCGCGTTGTTAAAGATTTTGCCCCATTGCTATATCATCTTTTATATCGAGCATATAATATATTCTGAAAGCCTGACTTGGCTGAAGGGGACAGGGTTAACCTAGGAAATTATACGGACGCCCTGTCTCTACAAAATAGATTATAGTATACTGCTCCCTGTCCCTAGGGACACAGCTGTGGCGGAGACCGATCGTGGACATTCTGACCAAGTAATGGAAAAGGTGGGAACTTTTCCATTGGGAACAATGTCCTGCAGTAAATTGGTACAAAAAGTCAATTTCGTGGTCCATAGATGTGCTATAAGCAAAATGTTCTCTGTTCTGTAGCGCTGATGATAAAGGCATATATCCCCCAACAACAGAACGCTCGACTGTTTGTTAAGTGTTCTTTTGTAGTGTCTAGAATATCATTTATCCAACAATGGACTTACAAATCAACCCATGGCAGAAGACGGCGGGAGGAAGCGGTCAAATTAACAGTTATTTTTCACAGGAGAGCACTATACATCGATGCATTCTTAAAACATTCTCTGGTAGTCGAACACATTTCATGGGCAATGCCATTGCAAATGAAAGTTGAAGGAAGGTTATGACTTTTCGCTTAATTCCCACTATAGTTGTGCCACAAATTAAAACATGGTTGTATTTAAAAACTCACCTTGTGTGCAGGTGTCAATAGAAGATATTCTTCTTTCGGTCTACTTCCTTCTGCCCGTTCTTATGCTGGGAGACGAAAGAGGCAAGGAGCTGGTAGTAGCACATATTTATATTACCACTAATTAAATATTTCCATCCCCTCTATCCTATCCTCTCTCCTAATTCCACAATAACAACCCACTGAAAGGTGGATAACCGTATTGGAGATCCCCAGCTTTTTTTTATTAGTGATAAGTATTTGAAAGGGGAGAAGAACGGATGGAATGGCTTTGAATTAAGCCCAATTATATCCAACAGTATTCAAGTTCCGCCTAGAACATAACAACCATGTAGAATGCAGTTTAGAATTGCATTTATAAAGAGTAGTTCTCCGATGTACTTATTTGTTATGATTTCTTTGACGATTCATCATAAATGAATAGAATATGTAACCATATTCCCCAAAGAAAAACCAAGTAATTTACAATAGATTCTGACATGATCTCGGATTCCCTTTATTCCCAACATATGAGAAAAGTGGGTGGGGCCCTGGAAATATGAATTGAACATGAAACTTGAAGTGAATTATTGCATTCTCTGCATAATGACTGAACAATATCCCATTAGTATGCTAAAACGTGATACCTTGCATACTGGTCGCACACATCTCAGCTTTTAATTGGGGACCTCTCTCCTCTTAATTATTTATAATCATATCCCACATGATATATCAATGTGATTTGTATAGGGAATATGGCACAAAATATCTAATTGATTTCCTTTGCTTTATCCCATCAACTCTTTACCAGTTCAACTCTTAAACAAAAACAACTCTTAAATAAGATATTAGCCCCAAAAGTTTGTAGCTAATGTAATGATCAATGCGGTGTGATACTTACTGAACAGCGTGTACATGTGCCTGGTCGTTATTTTCGTTTTAGCTCCTGGGTTTGTATTGCCCCGAGATTGAAATACGTGTACCAGCTAAGGATGCAATTGTGCAAAGAATGCGATCTTCTTTAAGGATGCTGTGGGATATGCCTTTTTCTTAAAACGGTTTGGGTATTTGGGTAGTTGGCGCTTGGGATATGTGTTTATACCACAGGTATGTTTTCATTGTTAAGTACCTATGGGTGAAATCGATAGAAAATGTACAATTCCCCTTCACCAATCTTCTCAAATACCCCAAAATTAAGACAAAAATGAGGTTCAAAACTCAGTTCAACAAAACGAAACATTGTTGGAATCAAGTCAATACCAAATATACTCAGATATACCTAGTAATGACCATTTTTCAGTGTAATTTAGCAGAACTTACTAAATGTGTAGATCTGCCAATGGTACTGAAGATGTGACCCCTATACAAGAAGCATTGTACTGAAGGCGTTGTTTTATTTTAATGAGGGGTTTAATCTCACCAAGGGATTTAATCTCACCAAGGAAACCTTTAGTACACATTCTGTATGGCAAACTTAGTTGAGCCTATAAATTGATCATTGTGTTTCATATTTATACAGTTATATGTCCATTTTACAATAATTGGTAAGCTATTCATGATAAGTGCTTGGGATGCGAATGTGGTGGGTGCGATCTATTGATAAACTCGCATGATTTATCACACTCCTATGATTTATCTCCAGATAAATCATGAAGTCAATGCCTACCATGTGATGTGCATGTATATGCAAGGTGCTGAGGAGGCCTGTCCTGAGAAAAATCTGATTGGCATGCAGCTCTTGGAGAGCCAACTGTCGGAGTGAGCAGAGGGGAGAGAAAAGGGTTGATGGACATGGGGGTGGTGTTATGTGTTGGGGTTCAGGAATTAAGTATCTTGTGATGCCGCCCCCCCCCCCCCCACCATATTACAGGTAAGGGGTGGGATGGGGACTGATTTTAAATTTAACTTTAACCGTTGCACTCAAATACCTCACTGAATATTCATAAAATGGGATCATATCGCGCGGTTATGTAACCAGCCTCTCTTTCCTAATACTACCCGCCCCGCCCCATCTCTCTCTCTTTCTCTCTCTTTCTCTCTCTCTCTCCGTACAATTAAGGGCGGATCCCCGATTTCTAGGGACGTCCCTTGTGTCTCTGAAGATAACATTAATTGCCACTACACAAATCTCTACATAATTATTTAAAGAGAGATATAAGTCAATATTATGAAAGCAAACAATCACATCAAACTATAGATTAAATTCTTTTTTCTGTGGTGTGATTCCTGAAGTGTTTTTTTCTTATTTTAGCAGCTAAAGAGTCTTTTCTATTGTATACACATTTCAAAGAAATTACTGCAATGTAGTGAATATATTATTTGCATATTTGGTATACATTGTACCAGAAGATACTTTATATTAGATAATCATCCCGATAATTCTATATCATAAGATCATGCAACTAAGCATAACATTTTGTTGTACTATGACATATTGTCATTAAGAGTAGATTGCCATTAACTGCCTGTAATAGTTAGTAAAATATAAATTACAGTTGTAAGGGCGGAGGGGACGCGCACCCCCGCCACCCCCTCTATAGACCCAATATTCTGCCAAGCATTCGGGTCCGGGACACAGAAGTATGGCATGGTGAGCGGGAAGCGAAGGGCACAGCATCCTGCCCATTATCCACATTTCCTGCCCACTCTGTCGGGACCAAGTGCAGTCAACAATAGAGGAAATGATCTCACTCCCCGAGCGAACGAGCCGAAAAGCTGTGGTGCCAAACGGCCATCCTCGATCACTATCAGACACATGCCATGTCAAAATATTTGGGAGGCTGTACGCCTTTTTCTATGTCATAACACAATCGCTCAAGGCTAACTTAAGACATCATCATAAGAAGCTAGGTTTTACATATGCACATGGCAAGCTTCCATAGTCCTTCCATCAGGGATGAAAGAAGCCGATGTGTATTGTTTAATGTTTTTCTTTTACGGAGGCATGTATTTGCATTAATTGTCTGTCAAGAGTGTTGGTAGAATATTAAAGAAGTAAAGCCATCTTTAAATGAGTAAAATGTCCCTGTGATATAATCTCATTGATTTAAATATTGGAACAGTGCCTACGATCGTCACCGAAACGGGAATATTTTTTTAAAAACAATGGCGTTTGTCTCAAGAGATGCTCTTGGAGAGACATTGTATTTATTCAGGGAGGTGTTTAAAAGAGACCCTGGGTAATGTGGTATGGGTAATTGTTCTTTCAATTGGGTGTTTAGTATTCATAACTGTCCCTCCTATTCCATGGTGAAAATGATCGCACCATTTACAACTAAACAGGATACGTGAATTGGTTGCTTTAAAATGATTATCTTTTTTTGTAATAACTGTCTGAACGTTTTTGACTTAGGCCCTCATGAAAAAGCCTTTTGTGTCTCTCTGGTAATTTGGTCCCCATCAAATGTATCTAGGAAAGTTTTAGGACCCGGCCTCTGGGAACCGGACTTGAGCTAGACAAAGAGCGAGACATAATAAGTAGTAGGCAAGCTTGGTCTCTGTGATAGCATCTATTGGCGGGACAGACATCGTATACCTAATTAGAAAATTGCATATCGTATGCACGATAACTAAACCAGCCTCTTGTTAAAATTATTTACCCTGCAGCCATCATAAATCAAAAAGAAATCGCCTATGATTGATTCACCAATTGATTGTTTTTCTAGCTTTTAACGACCGAATTGCAAACAATGCTTTAACACTTAACAACCCCCTGCCTTTCAGGGTACAGGGTACACATGTTAGGATTGCCTTTGGTATGGCAGCCAATGAGCTGTGTTTGTACAAGAATCTGTATACATCAGGCGAGCATGGAGCGTAGCATACAAAGATCAAGCTCACCAAGGGGAGTTGACCTTGTGTATTGATGTATCGTTTGACTTTCTGGTCAATATTAGCCCATGGGAAGATCATGCGGGTTAAATGCAACGCTGAATGTCCTCTCCTCCTCCCCTGGTCTTGTGAGATCTCCCTTGTTTCTAGCTGGGCGCGAGAAAATAGCGCGAGGGCTAAGTTGTTTTATCTCACGCCGGGGGGCACTTCAAACTGTTTATCTTCTAAATAACCGCATGTGTCTCGAACGGTGGGAGACGTCAGAGGAGAGGTGGTGAAAGGAAGGCATGAAGAGACCTGTCTAGTCTGTGGCCCATCTAGAGACAATCTGGTAAAGCACTGTGATGTATGACCATGCCATGGATCACTCCCTGGGGTCATATATCCACCTATATATTCACCATAACATAATCCATAATGCTATATCTTCTATATAAGTGGGATGTGAAAGTAATTGCGATCTTGAACCGATCTTTTGGTCTTTGTTATGGACTTGCTGAAAGGATTCGTGTGATGGCGCATAAACATCTACTCAACATCTCGCATGGAGAAATGATAAAGTGTCGGTTTCTATTATGAATAATGATCCTTGATATGGAATTGATAGTTGGTATATTTTCGTGAGGATATTCTAGGAATGCCTTCTCTCTTGCATAAACCTATGCATCACAATTCCCTTGTGTAATTATTGCGCTTGTTTTGCCTCTGTATGTAAACTTTACAAATGAATAATAAATCATTTGCCAGTGACAGCACCAAGAAATTGTTGAATAAGTATGAGCAGAAAGCCATATGAAGTATCGGTTTCTGCCACTTTTGATAGAGTCCACACCTTCAATGTAATAAATCCTGAGATGGTATGATTGATGTCCGATAGGCTAGGCAAATAGGTATAGGGGTAGTATTCTTTAATCATAAAAGTTTGGACGGCGTTCTATGCAAAGTTGCCTGCAGTAAGTAAAAATGATTCTTTTTATGAGAAGGGCCAACTGTTCTTACTTTAGTGAAGTCTTTATAATTTTGCAAGGACGCGAGGGTGTAACTGGCATCAGATTCTGCCTGGGCATTTATATTCTTGGGTTGTTGTTTTTTGTGTGAGCTAGGTATAAATACAGGGACCGTCTGTGTGTTTTTACTTTCGTAGTAAAAGATTGCAGGCCATGGCAGCAGTTTATCATCAGGCAATATTAATGAAAGGACAATATATTTACTACAAGTCTGGACAAAGAGTGGCTCTGAAAGCAACAAGCCAAAGCTATGGTTGAAAGAGAGGTTCCAGACACCCCTGCTTAAAGTTAGTTATGTGTCCTGACTGCTGCAGTCGCCCAGTGCATCTGGAGTATGGTCAATAAACTATTCCTCTAACGCCTTAGTTGTCTCCCTTTTTGCCCAGTGCGAGCTAAGGAAAGAAAGTGATGAAATCCCAGAGATTTTCAACAAACAGTTCTAAGTTTAGTGGAGTGGGGAAAAAATCCCATTTAAAGGCATTTATTATTGCTTTTTTAAAACTATTATCTTGGTTTCAGGCAGACTCTTGGCTTTCATTATTTCTGAGTGTTTTGTTTGAGGCTTCGCCATGAGTCAGAACTCAAGGAGCAGTTGTGCTGGTACATGTTTCATACAAACTGGAGACTTCTGGTCCCTGATATGGTTTCTGTTTTATTATTCATTTAGTGCTGCCGTCCACCTATTCCGAATGTCCATCGGATGTAATGGCATCCGCCAACCAGTGCCTCTTTGATTACGAAGTGCATTCGGCCCCACAATCAGATGACCTTGGACAAATTAATTTCTACACTGGCATCGATACGGAGAATATAAGATCTATATGCAAGTAAGTGTAAAAAAGCTCTTTATTTCATGAGTATGTACTGAATTAATCATTTCTTTAACTGTCTGTAACTTTCCCCCGAATTCCGCTTTTATGTAGCCGTGGGTGTCTAATTCTATATCTGAACTACTCATTCGTATTTCCTTGCAATGGAATACATATTAATGGAATACATGATAATGTCCCATTATCAGGGGTCAACACCCATTGTACTTTGATACAAAGTTGATACAATATAAATGCGCATACACATTGCCATGACAGTTGATGGTGGTACACACTTTACATTGTGTTTCTATTCAACACAGTGAAATATATAAAAACGTAATCGACCATTATTAGGCAAGCGAATTTTCCGCTTATTATTTCCTAAAATAGATGCACTTTTAATTATGTTGCATAACTGCAAAGCAGTTCACAAAACTGCACCGTCCTTTACCCCAAGAGACACAGAACCTCACGTTCCATTCATTTTCAGGAGTTTAACCAAATCGGTGAAGTGCGTCCTACAAATACAAAACTCATGCCCTCCACGAGAACATTCCCAAATTCATTTGGTCGTGGCCGCCGATGGACCACTAGTGAATGTAGCCAAGCTTTGCCAGTATCGAGATGTATATGAATGTAAGTATAGTTTTATCCTCGACGAAGATAGTAATGAATCACAAGAAAAAGAAATAAAGATAAACAAAACAATGGTATTGATCCTAGTGTGAGCTCTGTATGGATTCAATGCTGCTCTTTATGTGCATTTGATAGAAAATAGAAATCCTTTGTGACACATGTATACGTCGGTCAGGCTTCTTCGATAGATATGTACAACCAGGCGATTTATTCGATTTGATGAAATAAATAAATTGAAATAATAAGAGCTACATTCTTTATAAAGTGTACAATATATTTAAAATGTGTGATAGCTTTCTGAAAATATGTTCTATGATATAACATTGATAAATGTGACATTGATAAATGAAATTTGACACTAATTCCAAATTCTGATAGTGACCGTTATTCCAAGATTGGTAATTCCAGTTATGTAGGCTAGGTTATGTAGAACAAATGTAACTCAACCCATATTCTTCATTTATGCTACTATCGTGATTTTCTTCTACAGTGTATTCAAGACATCAGTATTGTTACGCCCGCATTGAGGCAGAATCAGATGCTTGTTACAAAGATTTTACAAGAGAAACGTCGTCTCTAAGGAGTGGAGTTGAAGCTAAAAATCACCATTCTATGCAGACGTATTGTAGGTGAGTCTTGTAGGCAATGGGTGTCTCCCACCGACTTGTATTTATGTCTCGTAATATAGCGCTGGGTGCATATATGTGAGAATAGTGAACTAATTACGTCGCTATTAATTATGGTCCTTGTATGTATGTTTTATGTGCAGATACAATAATAAACGCAGGTATTGGGACCTGGTTCGACTTTATTTATACAATTTGTACCATTATGTTTTTGATTCCTGGTTAACTTTCGTCTGATTAAAGCCGCTTTTTTTAACCGGGTGGTCATCAGAAGATTAAACATGTACATGTGAAAATGATTGTTATTTTTTTTAATCCAATGAGCTTGTTGATATTGAACATGGTTCAGGCTATCATTATATTGTGTTCATGTCCCACCAACACTAATTTATCTGATCATCAGATGGGGTGAAATCGGTATTTGGTGGAACACCAGCTTTTGTCTGCATGATTTCCGAATTGAGATAAAAGTGATCTAGATTGTATTGGCTGTCCCTCGCATGGGTTGAATACCACGATAATTGTTCTATGCTTTAAACATTTGCTTTCTTTTTAACATTTTCGATCAAGAACTTCTTCAATCTCTATTCCAGACATTTAGATACAATGGTGGAATGTGTGAAAAGCAATTTCATGACAAACTGCGGCAGCGAAGCAGCAGAAATGGCCCGAGTGTTGGTAGAATCGTCCATAATAAACAGCAGTTCCTGCAGTAGCCTTAAAGAAGCTGCACAACAAACGGTAAGCTAATAGCAACTAATATGAGCTAATATGCTTAATTAAGTGTCACGTTGTTAACCCCATGAGACATTTTCCTGAGAAGCTCGCTGCAACTACCCGAATTAACTTCGGAGTGCTCCCTGATTCAACTTTTTAGCAAGAAGATAATATAATGCTTCAAGAACAAATTAGATCAAATTCAAAAAAAGACGCTGGGGGTAATAAACAACCTTTGCACTTTTCGCTTATTGTGTTCTTATATTCAGAGAGTTATGAATTATTATTGCACGTGTGTGATTCGCCTCTTGAGAAATACTCCTGAGTAATTGGGAAAGCCTGGCATGTTAATTTCGCTTAGATTGGAAAACAAGTTGAGGAATTTATTAATCTCCTTGAACCGCAGATGTGTAACCTTTGAAGAAGCGATGGATATCCAAGTCTCAAATCCTGGCCCCGATCCAGCTGATATTGTTTATATCTAAGTATATCATAATTCTGAACTGGGGGGATTTCGTTCAAGAAGTATATCATCCCGGATTCTCCTTTGCACAGCGTGAATTCGTTTCTGAACACCGTCGGTAACGTCTCCCATACGGTGGAGTTACAATCTATACAACTCCAACAGGCCATACATTATGCCCCGCCTCTTTCTATATTTCCCATTGCGATAAATTAGCATTTTTTAATCTTACGCCTTTCATTTGGTAGAGGTTGTTGTTGCATGGTTTATGTCTAGTATGCAGATGGCATTCAGGACCCGGTTACTCATAGAACTCCTCTAGAATGCTGTGGGTTAACTAATTGATTCAGTAATTATCAGATTTCAAATGCACTACTACTACTTGTTTGGCGAAATATATTTGTTTTCGAAGTATGTTTTGTTTTCCAAACGCAGATAAGATTAAAATCTCCACTTGTTCGATTTCTTTAATCTTTTTAAATCTCAAGACCCATGTATCATCATTGCAATAGTAGGCCTACTTTTGTGTATGTAACCCATAGCAATGACGTCTTTAACAGTAAATTATCCACATTATACGTAGACGCTTCAGAAGCATTTAATCAGGGTAACAGAAAGATGGCGAACGCACCGGCGCGTTCAGATTATTCACTGATACCTCTGACTGAACAATGGACTCAAAGCGAAAAAAACACAGTCAGCAAACATCCCATTCGAGCAACCGATAGATAAGTGGATAAAAGCTGAACAACATCATACAAGATAAGAACGTGACGTTTCATTCGGCATTTATCGTGGGTTATACCCTAGGGTTTGTACAACCTTAGCGTTGGGCAAACGTCCCAACGTGCCGATATATTGTGTCCCGCTTTCAGTTTGTTTAGGATAAACTTTCCATTCGTCATAGTGAGCATTTGACTAGTTAAATGCTTCTTCCAACATCCCCTAGATTAAGAACATCTGTCTGCCTTGGTACTTCATGTGGCGTTAAGATCGAGTCTCGGATTCTGTCGCGATTGTTGTTTTTTCGTTTCTCTTCTTCTCTTTCCTAAGCAGACCACACAGGGTTCGGTAATCAGGCACAAATAGGAAGAACATGTTTACTTTTACTCACCCTGCTACACGAGTCTTAGCTAGTATTTAATTTGTACATGACCATTTATCCCCATCCACGATTCTGGATATTGTAATTAATTGATGAGGGCTTTTTTTTAGGGAATTTCAATTCAAGGCAGGAAAATAGCACCATCGTTTGAGTTTCATAAATATCATGATTTTACTGTGGTATGAAAGAATTCACATGTCCCTTAATGAATCAAAACTGGGACCTCATGTTTTCAACTATGATATCCAATTTCCTCAGCTTACGATTAGGCATAATACTCATTATTCAAATTGTAATATGATTTCTTCTTTCGGTTAAATGAAAATGAGCCTTTTTCAGCTTTTGATGCTCACGCACCATTGATCTACCCGAAAACATAATTATAACCGATGGAACTTGGTATTGATTCTCGGAAAGCCTTTAAAGATAAAATCCCCCATTCAGCCATCTCCATATAGACTCCATTTGTAAGCGCTGCCAAATAATGAACTGATTATGATGAACGATTATTGATAATGAATAATATTCATACAAAACATCTTTCTCCTCTCTCTTTCAGACGACAGCATCCCATCTCTCCAGGAGCACAGTTTCGGGTGGTCTCCATGATTCACGGGTCGGTTCAGGCGCCGACAGTACAAATATGAAGAGGCCTTTAGTTTGGAGTGCTTTGCTGACATTAGTTTCGTATCTCATAAGCATTTCTCGCTCATCGTAGCCTCTTGGGCTGTTGGAATGGCTAGACTAAATGCCACAATAGCCAGATATTGCAAGGGTTAGCGGTGGAAAACCGTGTTATCATCGCCATTTGACGGAGGAATCCAACCAAACAACCCCACCGACCCCTCTGCGTATTTATAAACATTGGGGATATAGCACAATATTTCAGGTATTCTTGGACTCTAAAATGACAGTGCGGTGTTTCCGCTTTGTTAGCCATCTCTAACATATGCTTGATGAATGCTAGCAAGTTATTTTCCCATCCATATGCATAGAGCCTTCCCGAAATCAAAGAAAAGGTTATTTAAGCCTTCAGTTACAGTTCAAAGCAGACCTTCAACACAATGTTCACCAATGTTGAAGCATGGACCTGTATATAATTTTGACATTATGATGTCTATACATAGTGATGTGTGAGTGCCGATTACTTTCATACAATAATTATTGTCAATACCATAAGTAAGATCACATTTATTATTTCTATGGTTCACATTTCAGGGGCAGAATATTTATTTGTGATTGTGTCCTACGTCTGTATCGATCCATACCCATTCATGCATAACTCCAAACCAACCATTCAAATATTGTCAAAACACAACCGTTAAATACTGGTATATCGTATCGAAGAAATAGAATATTTATTATCCAACTGTGCCCAGTAATTATTACTGTTAACCCATTACTGACAGGGGATACGAGGCCAGTTATTTCTTATACGCTGGTATGGCTTATTTCAGCGTATGAAATCTGTTATTGAAATGGTTTATTTGACCGACAGACTATAGTATATGTTGCCTTTGAATAACTTCAGTCAGATAGCATTTTCTGGGAACCTGGTTACTTGCATTTAAAAAGCAATTTTTCCGGATGCTCGGACTATCCCCTGCCTAGGTCGGAAAGCACTGCCTGCTGGGACCGTATGTTTGTGTGTTTTTCGTAGACTATGCTTGAGCACACAAATGTTTGGCGCTAATTCAGATGCATTCAAGCTCTACTGAAGGGGAAGAAATGCCTGTTAGGAGAGCAGTTAATGTTCTTCCACCCAGCGGGAGTTTAGAAGACCCCGTGCAGTCCAAAACGTCGAAACTCGCCTCAAAGGCGCCTGAGAAATATAGAATACCGAGAATACTGATAATGCTTTGGTATTGCAGAGAAAGACTTTGACTTTCAATTGTTTTAATCGTGCGTTTTCTGCAATAACAATTACGGTATTACATCCCTGGGAGATTTTTGAACGTGTTGGTTTGCTCCCTGGTGTGCTAAATAAAAGAATACATAGAATGCAAGGATTGTCCGTGCAAGGGTAGAATTCTGTATGTGTACACGAAACCAGGCAGAAGTTATTTTTGTGTGGGCTGCCTTATTTTGAGAACGGCTTATGTACCATCGTTGACGTCAAGTCTAATAGATTTTAAGCGTGTTACCCACAGCGGAAATATCTGAAAAACTTTCAAAGCTATGTTCGTAAGTCAAATTCCAATATTTCTAGATGAATGTGTTTGCTTATTTCCGAAGCAGTTGGAATGAATGCGTGAATGGGTACATATAGTTGATCTGCATTTCCTGCGATCTTCCAGGGTGGATTGAAATTAATAAAAATAATAATTTATAAATTTAATATAATATTTCGATTTCAAGAAAATCCAAGTGGATTTAAAAATTGTAATGTGTTTAAATTATGAGAATTATAAAACGCCTGCAATAGTGAATTAATCCTGACCCTCCAAATGTTGGGTGAGTTCTAGGTGTGTGCTCATGCAATATTGAAACACTACGAGCTACCAGTGACTGTGATAGAATCTTATCTGTGAATCATTGATGTAGTTGATGTCCATGGCCCTATAAATTGATTTATCACAACCCTCCCCGGCACTTCTATTAGAGAAATGCATTAGATTTTCATCTTGTGTCAGATTTATTAAAGCATGACAAGTGCACGAAGGCTTGGGCAAGAGTTTTTGTCGCCAGTCGTCATTTAATTAAAAATACTTGGCATCTCCTTCGATTTCTCAAGATTAGGAAGACAATGCCGTTCGCTGTTTAAAAGAAATAAAATCTATTATTGCTTTTAAGAGAAGGTTGTTATGATAGTTATCATCTTAAAGGCTGTTTGTTAAATGACATAGTGGGCGTAAACATCAATTATTAATCTCCAAGAATGTCATTGAATTAATGATTAATGTCCATTGAATGAGTCACAATATTCCCACGGACAGCTTTCGTATGACCTACCGTATGGTGTATGGACAGTGACTTAAAGATATTTTCTGATACATGTAATTGTGTCACGTAGAGCAGTCACTAATGACATCCGTAAGAAACACTGTATAATGTACACATATCTTGGGACGTGGTATCATACTTTTGTACATATTATTATATAGTATAGTATCCTCGACATATATGTAAATGGATATCATAATTATTATGGAAAAAGAGGTAACTATTATTATGCTGACAATTTGAAGTTGTTAATTTTTATTACCGAAATGTGCCCTTGCCAGGATTTTGTTCTTATGAAATGGTTATCTTGGGTGATGGTTGTACATAATATATATGTTCCGTGCTTATATAGGAAAATTGTAAATAATTCGTTATAAAGAGCTCTTGTTTAGCTTCGTATTATCATAAATTGAAAGTCTCATTTTAATCAACGATTCATGATGTTTTGCATGTTGAAAGAAATCAAAGATGCGTATTTCAGATTTTATACATGTTTCGCATAATGGTAAAATACATGTTTGGTTGAAATTGGACACGAGAGAATCATTTGTTTTGTGTTGGCGAGACATAATGTGGCAATACACGTGCTTTTTCTATCTACTCTGTTCGTCGCTTTAGGCAGAAAATATTTTTGTAAGTTTCTTTCAGATGTAGAGGTTTTTCTCCAACTCCTATTGTAAATAAATCTTCATTTCATTGTAAAAAAAAATAAAATAAAACTCACTGCATTTGCCAACTTATCACAAAGCCTTTCTTTTATATTTATTAAAATAAATCGTGAGCTGCATGTGACACGGTACCTGTCAGCTATACGGAGAAGATTTATGATTGGCGACTACCCAAGTGAATCAACGCTGATTTAAGCAATTTCCGATTTGAAAAAGATTCGATTTAGTTTTCATGAAGATTGACATCAGCGAAATGCTGTATAATTACCAGGCACTCATAGAAAATACAATCCCATGAAATCCAAACATAATTTTCTTATCATGACAAAATGACCTATTAGATTTTGGCAAGGCAATTAAAAGTAGGCGATCCAATATGTTTACGACGGAAATATTTTCTTATATTATCCTATGATCTTAAAATTAAACTACTAGCCTACTAGTTTATATTTTTGAGATAGACATGCATGCAGGTGCTACGGTGTAGTCAAACTACTGGCGTAACCAGCTTGTCTGTGTATTTATAAGTAAAAACTCATTTTACAAATAAATATTTGCGCGTGTCGGGATAATAACGCGATTGAAAGCCATATAGATTTTATAATTTTGAGAGACTGAAGGGCCTAGTCCACTAAGCCGATTCTCATGCGATTTTCACAGAATTTAGTGCAAAAGAGTCCTCTCTGGCGCAAAATCGCATGAGAATCGGCTTGGTGGACTAGGCCCTTTACCCGTTAGGTAGCAAGTTGAATTAAAAATATGATATCTTCGAGGGGTTGCAGGGAATACATTTCGTCTACATATTGTATCCCTCTGAAACCTTTAGAAATATATGAATTAATAAGTTGTGTCGTGGATTCCCAAGTTTCGAGCGACTGAAATCATTGTTTATTGCGATATTGTAGCGGATGTATCTCACGTAACATTTGACGCTGTGACCCTTGTACAACCTCAGAAATACCTGATGTATTACGATGTATGATCTGCATAATGATGTACACAACCTGTGATCTATATCTGTGACGCAACAGACCTGTAAGTCAAAGTCAAAGCACTATCCTATACTACTACACCGGTCTTGTACCAGTCGACCAAACCCACTAAACCTGCCTTTACTGTCTTCGATGGAGAGGTAGTAGTATATGGCAAAGAGTGTTAATAGCAGGCCGAGCGCGCATCATTTGCAGGCACGATTGATTTATGGACGCATTATGATACTCATCAAACATTAGGAAGTGGAAGATTGACCGAGGTTACATGGTATTTGCATAATAGGCATTGACTTAATGGTAGTTATTGCGGTCATGGCTCAGCAATTATCTCATTTTATGGCTGAAATGCTACCGGTATGATCGGCCGATATTTTAAAAGTGCGCCGGTCAACGTACGTAGGGTCACTATGATAATACTCCCTGCAAAAAATATTTCATTGTAAAAGATAATTAAAGCAATGTTCAATATGAGCCAGCCATTAAGATGCATGTAGATAAGTTATATACATTGCACTTAATTATAACACGAGCAACATCGACCATGCTTTGGCCTTGATGCATAAATGAGGGCAGGGAACAAATTACTGCAAGAGAACCCCAAGGTTAATGCAATTTATTTATCTTCTATTTTATCTATATATGCATCCCATGCGTAGCATTTTTTCGCTAAATGAATAGTAAGGGAGGTTCCTTTCATCCTAGTCGCACGAATGCTGTGGGCACCATTTCCCTTCCATCCAAATGCTTGCTGCCTGAGTTATCAAAGGTCGGCCGTGTGTATGGTTGTCTGTGCACATCAAAGATCTATTATTTGCTAATATTAAAAAAGAATGGGGTATAGCAACCGTTAGGGTGTTTCATATCAACAGTAGTATACTGGCGCTAGCGCGGAGGCAAACTACAGGGACTGAACCTAACAGCCTGGTAAATGTAATATATCAATAATAATAAATTATAATGTAACAAACGAGTCATGAATATCGTGCATGCAAAAGCACTGCGTGGATAGTTGTAATAACAAGTAATTGCGTGCAAAGAGCCAGTGTCATACATGCAGTCTCTTCTTCATAATGTCGCAGGATGGGATTACATGTTGTTATATAAACACTGGGAGTTGCAGCCTCAAGGTTCCTCGTATGTCTTAACATTAACATTTTTCTAGTGAAACCTCCGTGTACCTGTACATATCAGGAGTCAAATTCCACCTCCAAGATACTTTTGATTCCTGCCATACGACAGAAACTACATATATGACATGGGCATGTATAATATGAGACGCCCCTCTTCCCGGTGGCAGTGTTAATAAATTCGTGGCTTTTGGGCGTTCCTGGTAACATTTGAATTCACATTCAGAGAGGCTGGGATATTGTTACGATGTATTTATACTAATCATTCATTTGAACCACTCCCAGAAAAGACGTTACTCTTATCACATACATCTAAGCAAAACAAGTGGATTGTGTTCTGAAGACTGTGTTCTTGAACTTGAAGAACACTTTTTATCTTATATTTTGTTTCTAATGATAAAAGACATTATTATCATGATATAAATTCCGAAATCGAAACGGCATTTCAGACTCAAAGTAACTGTAATGATAAGATCGTTGCCCCTGAAGAAGGGCGATAGATTGGTCAAAGCGTTGACGACAATACACAATGCAGGGACACATAACTGGACTTTTATAGATACCAACACACTCACTGCACAGGATGGCCAATACATGTACTCTACAACATTATTCGATCATCCCGACCGTCCATGAAGGGGCACGCATCCCTATGTTGAAAGGGGAATGTCAGCATACATGACTAATTACCAATTCCTGATGGGGGTCAGAAACTCTCGGATCTTATCTTGGTTTCCTTCATTAAATCATGTCGGCAATGTTTGCACTCCTATCCATGACATAAACATTAATCATGTGATTAAACATGCACAGCTTGCATGCTTATGTCACGAGGTGCTCGCTTGAGCAATATAGGGATCTGTGTTATTACTCTTCGTCCGATCTCTCATTCGCAGTTATTATCATCATAATTAGTAGAAGCACTTTTTATATTATGGCCATGCTGCATGCATGAGAAGTGCAACGCAGATATTAAATTTGAGCATTATGATTTCGAATGCTCACACTAAAGATAGATAAACTCCCATCTATGTATTTTTGGTTGTCCGCATGGTTGAAATAGGCGCCCGGACAACCAGGAGACGTGATATTTTCATCCCTGTGAAATAAATGATATTTTGACCAAACTAACCTACCTCTACTTTATTTGCCTACTAGTATATTGACTTCCACATGTACTTCTTACGAGTCGCTCAAGCTGTTAATATTATAACCTCGTCCTGATTGACTTCCAACCCCCGCCAGAAGCTTAATTTATTGATATCATTGACGTTGATAATATTTCTATATAGATTCCTCATATAATCATAATCTGCCCGTATCCCTTATTCATGAATAAATGAATTAATCTTCCCTTATATCAGATTATTGGACATCACCGGTGTTATGTAATTATCATATCCCTCAAAACTAATTATCCGTGATATTGCAATGTGTATTATGCACCTGATGTGCATCAAAGTTGGGAAGCATGTTAGGGGGATGCAATAACTATTCTTTAATGGTACGTATAATATGCATGTGTACTGTAAAATGAGTCGAATTACTAGTATGCACGTTTATCAGCGAAATTAAAGAATTATTGGGCTAAGATGTCAGCAAATTAATCGATTAATAAAGGGAATAGAGAATGGCAATAGTGCAGTGTTATTAAATAGGTTATTTCTTTAATCTTTAGCTCGACTTCAGAAAGAAAATGTCCCAAAATTATTTTAAGTCAAAGCGTATTTTAATAACTTAGCGAGAGAAATAAAAGGAAAACAAATTCAATTAGGTAATCCATATTTCTCTGCGGTCACAAACACAATTTTGAAAGTATTCCGATGTTTTTCCTCATCCTCATCTGTAAATGTTACCAGTGAATGAAGATCCGATGTTGGGCAAAACAAATCTTTAGCTCGAAATAACATTGAAGTTAGCGAACTTGAAATCTAAAAAAAAACACAAAAAAACACGGAGGCATCTCGTACAGCATTCTCTTATCCAACTTGATACGATTAGGCAGAATTGAACCTTATTCAGCAAGGCAGATCATTGTAGTACATACTAGATAATTTTACCTATTCTCGATATCTCGAATTCGAAAGAGCAAAGTCCAGATAACCTAGCGCTGCATTCTCAGTTATGTGGGTCGCTTTCTGAGCTGTAGTGGGAAAGGGGCATTATTATGCAATTGCAACACCCCACCCCACCCTTGGGGCGGGGTGGGGGGAACGTCCTGGGCATTTGGGGAAATATGGTGAAATCCCCGACTCCGCCTCCCCCCCCCCCCCCAACACACGCACCCCGGGGAATGTCCTTGATACCGCGGTACACTAAGGGGAAATCCCGCCTGGGGGCTGGGATATTTTCTTGGACATCCCCTTACCATTACCCCGTTACGCCCGGGGGTGGGGGATGCAATTTGACAAGTGCATTACAAGAATGTATTTTGGAAAAAGTGGTGTTTATTATAGTAATTAATACCCCTTGGAGCATTATGGGTAATCTAAAACATGCAGTTAGACATCATCAGTAGATAATGGTAGCATCGATTTATTTAGATTTATTTAGTTATTTATTTAGTATGTAGAGCAAAGTCCAGATAACCTAGCGCTGCATTCTCAGTTATGTGGGTCAAATACTTATTTCCAATACACTCAGGTCAAACACTGGTTACCCAGTCCATTAATGATTTTAATGATTTTCCATATTTTCATTAACAAAACATACGCTGAAATCTCCACGGTCCGCAATGTTACCACGCAAAATGGTTTCCATCTAATGAAACGAGAGTTGCGATCCGGACTATTAGAACTTGGCCATGCACCTAAATACCGTTCAATACCCGGCAGAGCCACTCGTGCAATTAGGAAGGTATATATTATGGTCATTAAGTTTAAGGGCACATTGTACAGAACATTTTAAACAATGGCGTACTCTATAATGACCAGGTTTGTCTAATATATCACCAAAGCAAAATATAACTTAGAGTATCGTTACTACCGGGTAACATAATGGCACGTACAAAGTAGATACACAGAATCTGGTAGAATAGAGCTAGGTCCTGGATAATGTAGATAACATATTGATACGTAATGAAGCAACACCACTGACGGATGGATGGGCAGTGATGTCCAGTATTGATTGTTAACATCGCTGTACTGGAATCAGCTTAATAAACCATACTTACACTCGGACTATCTGAGCGTCAACTTGTATTCTACCAGTAGCTCCTAGTTTATATTTACTCTACAGTTATACATAATATTAATCATCTGTACAAGTCATAGTCAAGACTTATCACTGCTGAAGAACTGCCGGTCTATATTCGGTATTACTCTCATCTTCTATGCCATGCACGAGTAAGGCAAAGTTCGATATATTTAGTTATACATATATAGCATTAATCATCTCTACTCAATACAATATCTTAGCTAAACATATTCCACTCAATTACCTTTCTTTGCTGAGAACGGATTACCAATAACTCGCTGAACAAATGCGTGAGGAAGTCTCAGTAGAGGCCACACCGTCGCGCTTTTCCTAGAAAGATTACGACCCTCCCCTTTCACAGCAAAAGCGGCTAATGGACTATTTTCACAAAAGAGAGATTGCCATAAAAGCAAGCATGGTCCCAACAGAAGCAGGTCCGGAATTTAGAAGCCTTGTCGGTCCTCTGGGATCGAAGCAAGGAAAGGCTTTAAAATGTTTTTAATTCCTGGCTTCCTCAGTAGCATTACCACGGATGCAAATACAGTGATAATGCATTTGGCATTTGCAGTGAGAGATACATACATCATGGTTTCCCGCGGGTTTGATTGAATCTAACTCGAGACTTTTCCAGGTCATTCTTAGCAGATTTTCGAGTCTGAACTTTATATACGATTCTTGTCACCAATCCATAATCAGAAGCACTAATATGATAATTACTGATTGTAGAGAATCTGAATTAGGTTGTTCATAGATCTGTCAAAACGGTTATATTCACATTACAATGCGCTTTGGACAATTCACTGCTGTTCACCCTAATGTATCTAGATTTCAATTTAATCTGCTGGCAAATACGATTTGATTCTGTTCTGTTCACACTAGTTCAAATAACTTTGGGAAAGCGAACAAGCACATCGAATCGACTTCTAGAAGTCGATTCGCTCCGCTTTGGGGTGTATGTACCGTAATTTGAACAGGAATCGAATTTAGAAAGCACTTCAAATCGCTTTCTGAGCTGTAGTGAGAAAGGGGCATTATTATGCAATTGCAACACCCCGTCCCCACCCTTGGGGCGGGGTGGGGGGTATGGGGAAATGTCCTGGGCATTTGGGGAAATATGGTGAAATCCCCGACTCCGCCTCCTCCCCCCCCCCCCCAAACACACGCACACTGGGGAATGTCCTTGATACTGCGGTACACTAAGGGGAAACCCCGCCTGGGGGCTGGGATATTTTCTTGGACATCCCCTTACCATTACCCCGTTACGCCCCGGGGTGGGGGATGCAATTTGACAAGTGCATTACAAGAATGTATTTTGGAAAAAGTGGTGTCTATTATAGTAATACCCCTTGGAGCATTATGGGTAATCTAAGACATGCAGTTAGACATCACCAGTAGATAATGGTAGCATCGACTTATTTAGTTCTCATAATTTTTTTTTGCTTTCATGTAGTTCTCATGATTTAAGTTCGTGGTATCTAAAATTGTATTTATAGATTGTAAGAAGGCAACGTATGAGACATGTTGAACGACAAAATGCGTATTTTATTAACAATTGTATTTGTAATTAATGACCTGGCCTGTAAATGAAATAAAAAAAAATCGTGGTATCACACAACTTGGATAAAGTGGGGGCCTTGAAGTAATTTTTCCAGGTTCAAGGTCCTGTGGAGACCGTAAACCTGGAGACTGTTGCACGAGATATCCTTATTTTCGGGGTGTTGCATGAGATATGGAAGGAGGATATGGGGTGCTCTCGAGCACCTCGGATCCTTATTACTATTTTACTACTAAACCCAACAGGGCCATTAGTGATAAGGATATGGTGGTTACAATAGGACAAGATACAATACAATCAGCCTATATTCAGGAATACTTCATGTAACCTTAGAGTAAAAGGGATGCAACGGACCCCTGTACACGGACCAGTCGACTGTTACGTCAACTGAGGGTGTGTTATTGCATGTTTGACGTCTTGGTCAATTGTTCCATGTCAAGCTGGATAAATAATCGAAATTGTCTGAAATGAGTCGATGGAGTGAATTCATTAATTATTTTTAGGATGACAGTCTCAACTCCTTTCACTGTGTTCAAACTGTCTTAAGCATGGCACTTTAATATTAGATTATGAAAAGTAGTAGTTTTTACTCAGTTTCGGTGCAATATGAATATGACTGATCTCGGGGGGAAATTTATATATCATGACCAGGAATAAAGGAATAACCAACGAGAGTGGAAAGAATAACTAAGGCGTTCTGTGACATCCTAAGTTGTAATTTCTCACAAATCCTATACCATCATCAAGACAACCGACGCAGATCTTTAACCACTTTCCTTTCACTTTAAAGAGGACAAAACACTAAATCCAGCCTGCCAGAAAAAAAGTCCATGTTATTTTTATATCAACTTTACTACTGGCACTTAAAGTGTAGGACTAATGCGCCCTGTAGGCCTGGGGTTCTGTATAATACTGGCTGACTGGAGTGTCTCTAGGCTTGGGACCCCACATGTACCCTCCACTACCCTGGATACAGTACTTGACCTCAGACTACTTGACCCGGAAGGGCATGACCTGTAGCAGAGATACGGATCGAACCCCGGACCAGTGGCGGCTTGGGGAACAAACAGTACTTCCGGTGGTGATAGCAACGCCCTCGCTCGACGATAACACACACTATAGGACCACTCAAGGAGAGGGTTTTAATTTTTCTGACGAAAAGGTAAAAAAGAAAATGAGGCAAACATTCAAAAACAACACAGAAAACGTTTTAGCGCTGGGACAACAAGTCAGGGTAATTTTTATTTCATTCAAGCCGTGAGTAGTCTATACATTAAATATGAATCAGTGACGATAAGTAGAAAAAAATATGAATGAAAAATACCACAGGGATTATTTAAGGGTTAATGGGACCCGGCTCAAACCAAACATCGTATATAGCCACGAAATGGAGGTATTGTATAAACGTCAATATGCCTATTCCCGTGTTTTGTTTAGAAGCCACTAGAAGGATAAGATCTGTTAACCTCAAATCTGAGGAGTCATGTTAATGTTTTAACCCTAGATAAATGAAGAATTAACTCGGACGCAACTGTGTAATACTAGCTAGCACGAAAGGGGTAAAACAAAATACAAACCAATATGGCCCTTAACCCAAGATTGATAGTGAAAATAAATAAAACTTTAATTTATTTTGAGACACGCTCCAAGTTAGATAAATCGTTCACACGTTCCTAGGCAACCATGGCTCAGGAATTATATTCACAATGTGTAGATATATCCTAGATTAATGAATACTTGGTGCAGGAGAAAGTAATGCGAATCTATTTGGCATGAAGTTAGCTTGCTTTTCCAGGATCCTCCTTCAAAGTGACCGTGCGGTTGAAGACGATCTGGAAAAGAAAAAACCTTGATGAGCCTTTGAACATGTATTTGTATGACAACATTCAGTACATATCATAACAGCATTAAAATAGATGACTTCACCATCGTCCAAATGAATAACCAGAGAAGTTATCAATACTCGTTATGTTCACATATTGGACCTCGTGCTCCGCTTGGAGCTAAGAGAAAATGAATGTTCAGAGTTAAAAAAAAAGACATGCAGGTAAATGCTTGGAGTTTCATTCCATATCTTTGATTAAGCAGAGGCAAAGTTTGTCAGGTAGAATGTTGACATGGGCGTAGAAAAAGGAGGTTCGTGTTGAACGGTTTGTGGGAGATTTGAGACGGATGAACGCAAGGGGAACCCTTTGGTTGTCAGTGACTGTGGTCATATTAAGATCTGCAAAAAATCTCAGGTGAGAAAGCGAGGACAGGTAAATGGGTGGATTGCATTTAGCTGCAAAGCCCACCTGTACGTTGTTTATCTTAATCCATGCTCTCTCGCAAGAAAAACGGGAGTAGGAGTGGGAGGGGAGGGGGTTCTTCTGTGGGATCTCTTTCGCAACGAACATTGATAAGTTCGTGCGAAATAAAAAGGTCAAAGGCATGCCAGCGACGAGAATCATGACATTCCGAGTTTGTGTTCATGTTTTGGATTTGTGGAAGGAAAGTGGCAAAGAATGAGCACTCAAAACAGTGCCTATGGTAGGCCTATACCGGGGAAACACACGTTGAAACCCGATAAACCCTTAATAAATATGGCATCCATACCGGTACATATAAAAATCCTCAAATTTAAGAAGTTGAAATATACCAGTTGCGACTGCAGCGAGGGTGTAAAGCAGCACAAGTGACTATACCGCCCAAATATAGAAATAGAATCGGAACCAAAGCTCGATAATGAGCATGATAACGGTAATGATAATGATATCTGCTTAAATCAGGATCTCTCGAAAACCCTCCTTATCACATTGAATAAAAATCACGCCAGGAGTGGAACAGACTGGAATTAAAATGAGGTTCTTTCCGGCAAAAGAATAAAAAAAACTTTATAAGATAGTAGTACATGGAAAACCTAAGGTTAGTCAAGTCATGAAGACTTCTCATGGCAATTGGAGAACAGATTCTGATTGAGGCACTGGGGCACCACCGCGCATGGGGGCAAGTGAGAGCAAGATGGCGGCCGTCCTAGCGTCCGTCAGCGCCCGCCTCCACCAGGGGGCGCGAAGCCCAGGGCGACGTCTAGCGGTGGTCTGTGACATATCTATTTGTGACGGCGCGCTGTGGCTGACCTGCCAGAAGCGTTTAGTTCTGACGGTGGCCGGCAGGAGGCGGAGAGGGGGGACAGGGGAGGGGGAGGGGGGAGAAGGAGGTAAGACAGAGAGGGCCTGCCCTCAGAAGGTGGCTTCAACACACTGACTCACAGATCCCCGCCCATTGCTCCTGAGCAGATATGACATTTAGCGGTCCTAAACCACAGAGAGAGGAGGTGGAGGAGAGACAGAGGGGTTAAAAGTGGGAGAAGACATCTCCGAAGAAAGAAAGGGCATTCAAAAGTAAGGCGCATAGGTGGTGTATATATTATACTGTAACTGTAAGCCTAGATTCTATCATAGAATAACTGGCATAAATATGTAGTTTATATCCTCCAAGTTCAACCCGTTTAAATGCTTAGTCCTTCTGCAGATCATATATAATAAATAAGGCTTAGAGACCAGGACCTGACTGCGACCTCTGAATCCGTGCAGAGCGGTGGGAAGGTAAAGAAAGGTGGCCAATATTACCAACCTTCCACCGCTAGAATAGTAGAGATGATACTTTGTCTAGGGAAAGGGCGAAGGCCTCATCAGGCAGCTGAAGCATATTATAAACAAAACAAAAAACGCGCTGGCAATGAAAACTGGGCAAAAGTACTGCGGCTGCCACAGCACATGCACTTCAGAGGGACCGGTGTTCAAACACAGAGGAAGAAAAGAAGTTGAGGAGGATGAGGAAGAGGAGGAGGAGACATCCAACGAGAGGCGACAAGAAGATACGGGAGGCGGGGGTCGGTGACAATATGAGAAACAGGTGCAAGGCCAGTGAGATTTTCGCATGAGAAAATTCTTCCAGGCTCACCGTGAACTAAGTATTAATAGCGATTGTTCTTCCGAAGGGATTCATTCAAAATCAAGTGAAAATTTTTATTTTTGAGAATTTGTTTGAGAGGTGATTGGGAAGTAAAATGCACGTATTGATCAATGTTGTTGCATATAAACTTTTAAATTTAGATAAGCAATATTTTACCCAGCGCAAAACCAGTATTAAAGGAGAATCAGTAGCTAAAATCAGTCCCCGGAGTAATTAATGTTTTATAACGAAACGAGGGGACACATGAATGACAATAATCAGCTGGCAAAGTTCCAAACATATAGTCTTAGCCAATTATCAGATGAGACAGTCAATTGTAAGCAAAGAACATTTAAGGTTATTTGTGTATAATACCAAATGTACCACTAAGAAAGTGATGTTTTCCAAAGAACGGTAAATAGCCGAGTAGTCAAAATCATTAAAATATAGAACCATGCCATCAGGTGTCACTCAACCAAAGTGGATCTCTAAAATCAACATAATTAAATGTCCTGGAATTTTCTAGATCCTCTTTTAGATTTTTAAGAGACAAATATAATCTTTAGACACTAAAGTAGAAATACTCATTCTATCATAAATAAACATTTTTACTCTTCTAATTTGTTGGCACTTGTGGGTATATTATATGATGCAAAACATGTATCAGATGACCAGACCAGGAAGTGTCTTATGGCTGGATGATAGCATCGTTTTGTAATATTTTTTCTCTTTCATATCCTTATGGACTATTGAGGTCATAGACCCGGACACTGGCCAGTTTAACCTGATAAATGATCGCTTTTCTGTTATAATCATATCATATTGTAACCACAAAGTCCCGTATACCATCTGCATGTTTAGAACAAGTAAAAGACTGACAGTAATACTCAGTACCTTCCTCTTTTCCAGTCTTAGTTCGTGGATGGTATATTCTCGTCAACTTACGTTGGAACACTTAATTGATATGCTAGAATTCTAAGGAAGTCTAAATCATGAATGGAAAGAGGGGGTATCTTCCCACATCAGAAGTTATTCATTAGACTTAGCAAACATGAGTTGATGAATAGTATAGAATGTGTGGGACTGGCGGACCTTTACAGAACTGCTCCTATACTTATAAATATAGCCACTTATAACACAAAGACTCATTATAGGTACCAGGTGCATGAGTGATCAATGCCAAGGGACACATACAGCCAATCAGCGAGAATATACTTTACATTCATGGCCGGCAATCAGCTGATTTGTGTCAGTGTCAACTGTACGTGTGACAATGGACTGTAGTTTTAATATTTGGACTTATCATACATGCATTGCCCTGAAAACAACATATCTAGAGTGATTTACGCATAGTGCGTATTTCACTAGTGAGATATATGTCGGGTTGTCGTGGCAACCAATCTGCTTTTACTAACATTACTCCTGAAATTTAAATCTATGACTCGGTTCTATTTTCATGATTGAAAGCATGTATAATAAATCTGTTAACTAACTGATTGGTTTCAGTCGCTTAGAATATTGCACTGCAACTCGTGCAATATTCATGCTCCTTTAACCAAAATTAACCTGTACTTAGAATTCCACTGCGAGTACTTTATCTTATTGCCTAACTAATAGTATCTAGTTGCAAATGCACAAGTGTTGGAAGAACTGGTATGTCGTTAGAAAAACACTTCCTTTTTGTTGTATTATAAAACGACAAAAAATGTAATCATCAACGAACTAACTATTACCAGGAGGATGACGAGGTGTGTGTGTGTGTGGGGGGGGGGGGGGGGATTACCGTTCTGGTGTACGTTGGGGTTATAGCAGGTATCAAAGGCAGTTGGTGACAAGAGTATTATCACACTTTTAGCGGTATTACGTGCAAAAATACCATGCTATAGTCCTGTCATTTTCATGGGACTGGTGTTGTTTCATCTAGTAGTAACAAATCAAACGCAAAATCAAAATCCTTCACAGAGAGTTTTACCCTTCCTATAAAGCCTAATGTATAGGATCGCCATCATCATACAGGGCACGATCCAGACATTATAGACATGTCTATGTCATAATTAGGGTGAGGCTTGGCCGGTAGCAGATGATGGATGACCAGAACGTAAGGCTTGGGCGTTGGTTTCCTTAGCGCAGGGCCTATTGATAATCACTATAAACGGCCTCTCAGATTAATAGCAGGCTCCATGTCAGACCAATTACCGGGTCAGCCAGGGAGACCAGGGGAGCAGCCGGCATCACCCACACCTGGCCAGGCAATATTCAAAAAGCCCTGGAGGCCTCTACCTACACCTCCTCCGGTAAGTGGGTGAAATCACCAGAAAATGTACAATTCACCTTTGCCAATCTTCTTCTCCAATAATCCAAATCTAAGACAAAACTGAGGTTTAGAATTCAGTCTGACATAACCGAACATAATGTTTGAATCAAGGCAATACCAAATATACTCAGATATACATACTATTGACAATTGTTCAGCCTAATTTAGCTGCCGATTGTACATTTTCTGAGGATCTGACCCAGGTACTCCAGGCCAGAAGTCCGGCCTTTGGGTCTATACACTCATAAAGCTTTGATTCAAGCCGCCGCCGCCTCCGCCCAGATCCCCCAACGTCAGAAGTGTAGGACTGGATGGGTGGTGATGACATTGATCACACACATCCCAATTATAAGAGTCCTTCTGACTTGTTCTTAATGAATGGTTAGTGTTGCGGGGTAATTAGCCGGGGTAGGGCACGATGGATCAGCCACACATCTGGCATGTAATGGAAAATAGGGTGGGTGGGGGGTGGGGGAGTGTAAAAGACCGGTGGATCTTAGAAAATGGTGACGACCCTTTCTTGATTAATACGACTAGTGATTTTAGCAGTTGGCATTTTAGACGCGCTTTAAATAATGGTTGACGTATTTTTCTGCAATATTAAGATATAATGATTTAGGAGGGCGAAGAAGAAAGGGTCCATATTAATTCAAATGAATCAAGAATAAAAAGGCATTATTAGTACAACTTATATTCTGGAGCAAAATGTTCTCGCAAAACATATCATTGACTTATTTATTTATCTATTTATTTTATCAATCAATTATTGTATTCATAAGGGGAAGGCTGCTCGAAAATACAGCTGGTGAAGTGCTAGCCAACAACCATTTCAATGCACAGTAGGCTTATACTAAGTTAACTGACTTTACTTTTATTTTAAACCTCACATGACCATCAACCACCATGGGTTAGACTTTTCCCGTATTGATCACTAGTACTTTCCAACTATCTTCAGTCAGTAACAAAATATCAACAGCCAATTTCCGTTAAATTAAAAAAAAAATCTACTTTGTAGTCTAATCATTCCCAATTCACCTGAAGTTCATCAAAATGGAATATTTTAAAGATTCGTGTAAAACCAAATCACCTTTCAAATCACTCAATTGGGAGTACATCACACACATCCCACCTTTTCGATATAACTCTCGATGAAAATCAAAATATTAGGATGGTGCAGCCTAGCACCATCGATCTTTCCTTAATTGCTACTGGTTCAGCAAAATGCGAAAGTAATGAAAATGCCAAGAACAATCATCTAATTCATGAAAAACAGAGAAAACGCAAGTTTTCTTCATTTCCATTAATGATTATTCAAATCCATTTATATTCTACAGCACTAAGGATAAAAAAGAAAGAATAAAAGAAAACTTTAACATCAGTTGGCCAAAAGTTCGTCTATACGAATCCCAGTTGAAGATTTCCACAGATTATTTTCATTTTATCTTCCCGAAAAAAAGGGCCAATCATTAAAGTAAAATCAATTTTATTGATCGCATCTGCAATCGACCCGGTCCAGCCATATCAACGATAAATATCTTACTTAATTCCACCTCTAATTCCACGAGGACGACCACAATGATCATGATCATGAGATTTCCATGTAAACCCAGTGGCCGGGAGTTTTTTTCTATGCAAGTTTCTTAAATGACTGATACCGACGACTCATACGAAGGGACTATTGAATACTGTTACAACTCAGGAGGGCTGAAAATTGCAATTCCTATATCATTCGGGTAATATGGGTGAGACATGTTTTGGTCGGAAAATAAAAATAAGTAATTCCTATAAATGTGAGAGTGCATAAGGGGCCAGTGCACTTGGCCTGTCTATCTTGGCCTCCCTTAACTGCCAGTTCATATCTACTAGGAAAGACCTTAGATAATCCCCCAGCCTTAAATTATACTGAGGAAGCTAAGCCTCTCACCATGAATGAACTTTCTAATGTTACATATGCCCAGCAAGAAGGCAGAATTCACAAGAAATGGAGGCTGTGTTCTGGAGAGAGAACGCCAGACCGTTGACAGTGTGATATTAAGAAGTGTGACGTATGATGTCTGAAAATGGAATCTATTGGTGTTAGGTGCCTGCCTTACTTTCCAAAGGTCGTAAAAGAGGAACGTATAGACTCCAGAGAAGTTTAACACAGAACAAGGCTGCCAAAAGGATCTTTTTCAATATATGATAATGTATCATGAATCCCCAGGCTCTGTACAGCATATTACCATTACTGATTTAATGTTATTTGTTATTACAAGATGAATGCAGTTTTGAATATTTTTGTTTTGTTATCTATAACCATAAGCCTCCAAGCTAAAACTAACGCCATTTCGCAACCAAGTCGTATTAACAACATATGCACATGTTTTCGTACACATATATCCCCAATCCTTCCATTGGATGCAGGTATCAAGAAATAGGAGATTAATAAGGGACGAGTAAGAGGGGGAAAAGGTTGGGGGTTGTGACGATGGGGAGCTCTCACCTTCCCTCTTATCACTTGTCTGGTGAAGGAAGGATCCTTGCATACTTCCCGCTCTGATACAAACCTTAATCAGCTTCACCTTGCCCCCACCCCCCTACATACCCTCCCCCTACCCCACCTGGTCCCACTATACCACTGAACTCCTCTATTATAGTAAGAAGGAGGGAGAAAAAAGAGGGATAGAGAGGAGAGGAGAGGAGAGGAGAGAGGAGAGAGGAGAGAGGAGAGGAGGAGAGGAGAGGAGAGGAGAGGAGAGGAGAGGAGAGGAGAGGAGAGGAGAGGAGAGGAGAGGAGAGGAGAGGACAGGAGAGGAGAGGACAGGAGAGGAGAGGAGAGACAGACAGAGTAAGAGACAGAGACAGAGAGGGGATAGAAAGGGAGAGAGGGAGAGGGGGCGAGCGGGGTATAGACCCCCAACCCCTTCTCCCCACGCTCCACTCTCTAACCTCTGCTGGTTTGTCCTGCTATCCCTCACACTCTATCGATCCCGACACTAACGAGAGCCCTCCACATACCGAGGCAAGCGATCCTGGGGCCTGCCAGAGCCAACTTTTTCCGACCATTTCTTTCTCGACTCCCGACCCATAATCACATCTGTGCTCTATTAATCATTTATCTTCACTGGGTCGGGCGCTTCTTTGGCTTTTGTGCAAGACTTTACACTGGGTCTATTATTTAGCGCGTCTTTGGGCTGGCCGTAAATGAACAAGGGCAGATGAGGGAAGAATGGAGGGCTTTAAAATAAATGCCCCTCCCTCCTCGGCCCCCTCCCACTCGGCTCATCATCATCCACAGAAGCCAGAACACCATTTACCTATATCATCTCTAGGTTTCAAACAGTAGATTAAAACTAAAAATGAATATGGGTTGTTGTGTTGGATTTTACAGTGTGTAAATACCGCGGAACATCTCTCACACATGCATTTCAAAAGACCTTCGATGATCGACAAAAAATACATTGTGACAATTTAATAAAATAAAAATGGATCAGAGGTAAAGCTGGTTGGCAAGGTGGGTTAATTACATGCAGGTCCCCCAGCTGCAGATCGCCCCCTATATAAACTACTCACATCTGGCCAGAGAAAAAGGCCTTTATAGAGGTGCAGAGGACCAGGTGACTGAGACCACAGGCCAAAAGGCTCTGACAGGCAGCTGCCTACAAGTATGCTAGGGTTTGATCATCTGAGGCGTTAGGTTAGTTAGTGATGACAGTCGGAGGGCTTCTTAAGTGAAGGTGTTGCCAATCGCAAAGACGGCCTCACGCGCGGCCGGGCCTGTGTTAAACTGGGATCACGGAGATAGGGTAAAGGAGCAGTGACAAGATTAATACCTGTGTGTAGGTGTGAGGCGATAAAGCAGGTTCCGCCAACACCCATGTGGCACACACCCTCTCTTGGGAGAGATAAAACTCACTGTTCCCCTATAGCAACTTATCTATAGGAATTTAAGGGGGATACGTTTAAAAAATAGCAGTGCAAGTGTATCTAGGGCTTATTTTTTTTAATCTCTGGGATCAATGCCATATTAAAGTTTCGAATGCTATTTCGAAATGTCCCCACTGAGGAAGGCTTTGGTATCGGGTTATATTAGAAAGGCTTCAGAGAGAGGATACTGATGGCATGGAGTTGACCGTTCACGAACACATCCAGGAATTTAAAAGGGGTTAGCTAAAGAAGCAGTGTTTGCATCTTAGAATAGAATAGAATAGAATAGAATGGAATGGAATGGAATTGCCCTTTATTTGTCTTTAGGGTGTTGATTTGACCAAAGGGTCACATGAGTCAGGCCCTACATCACATGCCCACACGACTTTAATTATGCATTACAGTAAACATTGCGTTACAAGAAGAGGAAACACATTAATATATTCTGCTTTCAGCATTAAAATTGCACTACATTTAAAGAAGGCCGTATAATGAATAGTTTTAAAGCATTAACATTTGCATATAGAATGCAGCCATGAGATGAGGAAAAGAGAGGAAACGAGAGGAAAAGCTTACGAAGTTTTTGACTGAGCAATAAATGTCATTTTCTATTACTAACAAGGCCCACAATAGTCAAGACTTTTATGTATCTGCTCCTGAAAAGGACGTCTATTTATCTGACTTGTCCCAGCAACTTATGAAGAACTCTACAGTAGTTAGTTTTTCCCAAATAATTGTCAACTGTATAGGGGAAAAATTCAGACAGATGCAGACCACCTTTTATTGGTCCAATTTACGGCCAAAGTCTGTCTTCAAGGACCATCCAACCGCCAGAAACAGCGCTAAGAGCAGATAATTGATTATTTGTCAGTCAGTTTCAGGCAACATTCCGTGGATTTACCGGAGGAAAACCGACTCAAAGGCTAAAGAAAGTCTCATCTACTTTGTGTGTGTGTGTGTTCCCAGGTGGTCCTTGGGATGCTTTCCTATCTAGAGTTACATAGGACGGGCCAGTACCAGCAGCCGCGTGCACACACAGACATATGGCATGCAAAAATATGTATTTGTGAATGATGAAGAATCAAAATGTCATGCACAATGTACTCAGCTATTCTAAGCAGGGGGAGAAGGCATCCTACTGGGAGCTACACGGGGGAGATATTCCACCCGTAGAGGTACATCACAATCAGAAGTATATTGTCTATAATGGTCTTTCCCAAAATACAAGCAAACGGAGGAGAACTCCCCATTGTGTTATTTTTCCGAATCAGCGGCAGGGGCTATTACATTTCGATGTCGGGGAAGGCGAAGCATGGCATGAATCTGGCACCCTTGAACATGCCTCTCCCATCATGATTTATACATACATAGAAAAGGAACAATAGAAATACCCCAGGAAAGCTGTGATACACAAAGGCCAAGTTCTGGACTGTGTCTCCACAGGCTTCATCTGCCTGGGCGGTAATGGCTCCTGACTTCTCAATGGATTATCAGTTTGTTTCAGTCATTCAATGCTTTTACAGAGTATACAGAGGAGAGGGGCCCAAAGGAGAGCTATGTCTGTCCTGTCATCAAGTTTTTGGACGTAGGAATGCGAGTGGATATTATGGATATAGCTGAGGAATGAAGCTTTCAATATGAGGCCCTGGAGTCCCGATACCGGCGCATATCTAAACCTTTGCTGAAACCTGATATCTCTTAAGTTTCCTTCAAAGAAGGTGACAGCAAGTTTGAAGCCACTATAAATATGCTGACAATGCCATCTCTGAGCATTCATCATTTATAAGCACGGGTGAACACGATGGCTATTTATATTCATCAGGAGGAAAATCAGAAATGTTTTCCAGTGGGATATTATAGCATTTTCCAGTGCATTTTCTCAAGCTAAGGGAATCTGAGCGGTCCCCAAGAACCCTACTGTAATCGAGGAGAGATTAATGCACGGTAAATACCATGAAAAGAATGTGGCGTGTGCCTCGTGTCACGCAACATTTATTTCATATCAAGTTCTCCATGAGGGAATCGTATGTGCTCCAGTGGGGAGGGGCTAGTGCATACGTGCTACATACCAGTTCCTTCTCGCTATCCCCCCCCCCCCCCCCCCCCCCACACACACACACAGCTATATGTAAGCAGACCAACCTGTTTCACATACATCATCGATTCGTCAGACCTTCGTTAAGGGTGAGGCACCAGAATCATGCAAAAAGGAAACATTGACCCCTTGACGAGACCTCGGTCAGCAATCAAAGGGATTACGGGAGGGGAGAGTGGCTCTTTACTCTGAGGTGTGTGTCTGAGAGAGGGAGAGGGAGAGGGAGAGGGAGAGGGAGAGGGTAGGGGTGTGTGTGTGCGTGCTCGTGTATGTGGAAAAAGAAGGGGGGGGGGGGCATGTATGTCAGGTGAAGGAACAATACCAGAGAATCACGATAAAAAGGAATGAAAGGTACCTGAAGATCATAAGTAAGGAAGCAAGGGGAAAGAGGGGGATATCGTAAATCCGAGGATAAGCAGCTCCAAACATGTATCGGGAAACTGAGCCCAAATTTGCGGAAGAGACAAATAGCACCCATGCTAAGTGCATTATAGCTTTTTCACTCTTCAAACCTCTCTAGCGGATGGGGTGCAGAAAGTCAAGCAGCCAGCGGGCATAAACAAATCCTCCAGAGTCTTCTAAATTCGGGAGAATTATGAGCAGAAAGAACGAGCGCCCGGCCTAGAATACTACTAGGGTGCATGGATTGAGGCTGGCCGGGAGGGCGGCCAGTAATAATTATTTCCCATGCCATTTACACAAGATCTGCATTTATCTTCAAGTGTATCCACAGTAGCGAGTCGGGAATCACGAGATGATCGTAATGGAGACCACATGTGGCGTTTTAATACGAGAAATTCCAGGATGTCTTTAATTTACCTTGTCCTCAGTCGAGTCAGGATCAACGCTGAAGAAACCATTCCTCTCAAATTGGAAACGTGTGTAGACCTTTGATCCTTTCACTGAGGTATCAACGTAGGCGGAGGGCAGGATGGTGAGCGAGTCCTAAAAACCATGCATCGATAAAAGAGACTATTATATGAAAGTATAGGGCATTCCCAAGAGGGATCCGAAAGGGGAGGGGTAAATTATCATCGGATGATATGAGGTGCATGATCTGAATCTCGAGATGGATAGCACCACAATTTTGTAATTATCTTTTGTATGAATGCTTTTCCACTAAAGCTGCATTCCCAGCAAAAATACACACAACAAATTCTTATCCTTCTAACTTATTGTTTCAATCCATAGGTTGGGATTTACTGATATTTTGCTACTATTATATGAAATCTAGATTATTATGGAGGTTGGCACTTATAAATATGCAGCAAAATCCCCAAAAATGTTAGGTCAAATAACTTTCAGATTGTCCAGAAAATGGTACAAAACGTCTCTTTTAAAATATTTCCTTTTGGTCCATGTCAGCTGAGAACGCAGCTTTAATTAATATGCAACGCTGAAGTATTTATTATCCTTAAATTCATTTACCAGACGAAACACAAAAACTGGAAGATATTCCATAACTCGAGTAAATACACAATAGATAAATTAATCAGAAAAGGCACTATTCCATATAATTAGAGACACGAGGAATAATCCTATTATATCCTCTATAAGGTAAACATAACCTACCTTATTACAATCACTGACGAAGCCTCCGGGAACTTCGTTGGGGTCTTCTGGGTTTTTGTGTCTGAATCTGTGGAAAATAAGAGTAGAACAATATTCATCTCATCTGGGGCCGTCTACATACTCGGGTGAGGAAGACAGAAAATAAAGAAGAGGCTGTGCTACAGGTATAATGGAAACTGACAACCTTCAAGCAAAGCGTCACGCGGCGATGAAAAATTCAATGGGCTTACCATCTAGTGTCATCCTGGGATAGAGATTTGGATAGGGAATGTGACTATCAGACTCAGAAGGGGAGATTTTATACTAGATATTAACACGCCAGAGTTAATCTAAAAACAATTTAGCTACTTGATTAAGTTTGTCCTGTCCTCGCGCACTTGATCACTAAGAACTGACAATAAGATAAAACAGCAAGTTCAAATTGATGGATATTAGTAGTGTTTCCTTTTTACATCATCACAGCTTTTCAATTATGCAAGATGACGCGGAAGGAAAACTCATTACAACTCTGCTACTCAAGACCTGGTCAAATTGATGAATAAATCATGTTACATGACTTAAATTGGAGCCGAGGGGATTAGATATTATAAAAAAAATAACAAACAAAAGAACAAACAATCACAAAAGAACGCAATTGACAGTTATGCGGAGAGAATACAAATTACAGCACAGAAGAGCTTAGTCCCATGCCAGACATCAAACTGCCGAATACTACTCAAAACTATACATAGAAAATAAAGTAACAGGTTTACAAGCTATGAGGCTTTGGGCAGGATTATATTTTCTGTAACACTCTAACAGGACGAAATCACTTTGCCTTTGAATACCCCTTTGCCGATATTACTTCACCGTTTTGGGATAATTAAGGATTGATTTTCTCCTGAAAAATTGATCTTAACAAAAGCAAGATAAGGAAATTTGACATAGTTTGTTTTGATTGTGAAGCCTTGACTTAATATTCATCTCCAGGTTGATTTCAGCGGCCTTCCCAAGGAAGCTTAGAATTGTGTAAGTCTTTGATTTTCTATCATATTAGAATCACTACTTATTAAGAGTGAACGAGGCCAAAGCACGAGTGCCAGGCTGTACGCTCTTAGAGATACACTCTATTTGGAACTTGTAGGCAGTAAAGCTCAAAGGGGGTCGGGGGATACATTTACAGGGTCAAATCTTCGAATGTCTTTAGCGACGGGCGTGACGGGGGTGCGACGGAGTGTGAGGGGGCTAGAACAAAAAAATATCAAAACAAAAGTATTAACTTTAGAACATGAAAAATATTAGGACGATTAATATATTTCATTTCAGAATAAATGCAGGTCGGAGGACAGCAAAACTTCCTCAGATATAACAGATGGAGAAAAATATGCTCAAGTGCATCTAATACAAAACCAATCTGACTCTTTTAAAGGCAATTCTAGGCCTTGATTTATTTAATTTCTATATATTCAAGGTTTTCCAGGGGCTTTCAAAGGCCCGATGTCAATATTGTTTAAGGAACCTCTACAAACCTCTCACTACACACATGCCACAAAAAGTTCAAGTAGATAAGTTCTTACAATCTGTCGTAGAGGCGAACTTCACAGGCGACGGGGTTGGAGACCCAGTGAATGAAGGCCTTGGGTTTGGGTGCGTCCGTGCTCTTCTGACATGTTACTTCAAGTTCTATAGGTTCGCCCTTATTATCCTGTAAAATCATAAAACATTAAAACGAATGATTGCCCAGGTAAATATTTTTTGGGGTAACCTTACCGCATGGCTTGCCAGCACAAAAGAGTTCAAAAACGTCATTCATAACCAGCTATCAGCCAGAGATATAATCCTGGGAATAGACGATAAAAACGAAAAAAAATGTAGACTTAACTTTGTCATACTAGCGGCGAAATCGTACATACATAGACAGAGGTTGTTTGGAAATAATGTTGTAACAGTTGAGGTATTTTTAAAGGAGTTCGAAGGAAGACTCAAAGCAATGTGTTTAGCTGCCAACTTTAACGTGTCGATAAGTAAAACCTTTAAAGGCTGGAAAAGTTTTTTCAGTTTTATACAGAATCGATAAAAATCCAATACATATGAACAGCCTAAGGTGTGCCTAGAGTAAGAAATGCAATCTGCATCCTTATAAGGAGGTATTATAAGCGATGATTGAGTGGTAATCGATAAGAAAATAAGAAAACAAGAAAACAAAAAAAAATTAAAAAAGAGAGTTCACGACAAAAAGGAACCGCATAACATGTTTTAGCATTGTATACGCCAAGAAGGCAGGATATCATGAATAAAACACGTCAAAAAAAACAAAAAAAAACGAATGATTGGTATTCATAGCTTATAATTCAATGGGACTTTCTACTTTAGGTACATACATGAATAAATAAAAATTAACTTCAAATAAATTTTGTGCAATATTATTTCATGTTTAACAGGTTGACTTTTATCATCTACTACAATTGCTAAATGTAGATATTTTGATATAGGCCTATATATTTTTTCATCTACAGGTAACAAAATATATTTCTAATGAATGTCAGGAGGTGGTGGTTAAGTTAACTAAAGAGGATAATCAAATTAAACAAGTATAAAATCGTGATATGTAGCGTTTAATATGGTGATTCGTATCATAGATCTTGCTAAAAATAGAAATAGGATACTTCTCCCTCAATACATCATAGCCGAGGCCAACAAACAGAAAGACAAGCAGAAAACCGTACCTTGATGACTTTGGAAACGGAAATGACGTAGCCTGCATGACGTAATCCCACCGCCTGATCACACGCCAAACGCTTGTAATTTTTATCCGCTTTCTGCAAAAAAGAATATGAAAACATTCCATGAACTTTTTGTAACTTTCTAATATGTAACACAAGGGAGATCAATGGGAATCCCATAACGAATAGAGACTGGCAGAATTTTGGTCTTTTTAAGACAATCTTTGTACCACCAGGTACTTCCTTAAATCTGTTTCTTTTACATCGGGTGTTTCTTTACATTAAGCACACAAGAGAGATCATGACATTCTCCATTGGAAAGAATTCCATATCTGTCCCTTTCTGTTTCAAATCAGAGCAAAACGACGAGATACGATCAAGCCCTGATCAAAAGACATCCATCCATCCGTGGTCGCCCCACAAAGAGCTTCCAAAGTACGGCCTTTCACCGCCAGGGATTTTTTACGACCTAGTTCCACCGGCCGCCCTGTCATCTATTTCCATGGCCCCCGCTGTCCATGTGCTTTGAGGACTTTGTTTAAAATTTGCTAGGCTATCAAATCTGACTAGCCGTAATAGACTGGACTGCGTTTGATCTGCTGGTGAAGTAATTTTAACGCCGGTTTAACTCTGTCACGCATAAGGCCCTTCTCATAGCGCCCCCAGCCACTACTTTCGCGACTGGCTTTAATATATTAAAGTGCCCGAGGAAAGAGAGACTGAACATATGCAGAAGACAAAGAGAGCATATCTAAAACTTTATCTTTATGAGCCCATACGCAATCAAGTGTTACGTACAGCTCGCTGTAATAAAGGGTACAGTAAATATACAAGTCCTGGGAACATTAACACTAAAAATAAGACAGCAAATGAAAGTTCACTGTAAAGTTCGCCCGTGGTATAAGAACGAGAGTAAATCGTTGGTTGTACGTACACTGCGATCTAAAATGTAACACTATTCACATTTCTGAATACAACAGTTCGTAATGCATTCGCTCCGTTAATGCCACTTAAGGAATAATGAATTTGAGAGTGATTAGAATTGACCATTTCAATTATATCTGATCAACACCACAGACTCAATCCATAAACCTGTAAACACGTAATAAGGAGGATCCATATATATTCATTTTGATTTTCAGCATCCATTTTATAGAAAGCATTAGTTTTTTAAAAAAACACAACAACTTGTTGGATGTGGAATGACATTTCAAAATAAAAATAATAAACATCCAAATTATACCGATAGAAAATTTTAATGGCAATATGTTACACTAAATAACGTCAAAGATGTGGGGAAAGAAAAAAAACAATACAAACATTTCACATGAATCAATAGTCAGTAGGAACGACGTCGCGTCGAAAGTATTTTCTCACAAACGCCTCGCAGCGAGAGACTATACATTTATTTTCTCCTTTATTCAATTTTTAAATGATCTCCTTAACCCCAAGCTCTTATCGAACCATACATCTATGTCAGTCGCGCCTCTTACCCCGAGACGACGCTTGACAAACGCAAGAGGGTAGACAATGTTTTCCAAATTAGCACCAGAGAGGGATTTGTCGCCATAATTTAATCAATCTGTGTGGGGGCCACCAGCTAGAGAGGAGACACAAACTTATTATACTGACTCGCTCTGTCTCTGCCAGTTACATGGGTAGTGAGGGGAGGGACATGTGCCCTGGTTGGGGGCCTGCACTCTTGACACAGTCACTGGGAGAGGAGTAAATCAAGCAAGGACTTGTCTCTCAGCAGTCCGCCGACAGACAGCACAGCTTCTTTCTATCATACCGACTTTAAAATATTGCGATAATCATAATAATAATGATTGGGTGGCAAATAGTAACAAATATATTTTTTTTAATTACATAAAGCTTTATATATTTTATCTATAGTATGTCTTTGTTGCCTGATTTTTGTATCCTTAGTCACAAGGCATGTGTCTGGTGATATCTCCAAGGGCTGTTACAGTGATAATTATAGTGGTATCGGGGTCATGGAATGAAACAGAAAGGGCAAGAACAGGAATGCAAAAGGCATTAATAAATAAAGAATGAGTAAATACCATATAGGGTGTGGACAATAGGGGCTTTGCTTGTTTTATATACTGGGTGGGGTGGGGTGGGGTGTGTGTGTGTGGGGGGGGGGGGTGTAAGCAGTTTTTGGAAGGCAGCTGATCGGATTCGATTTCCTTTCATGTTGTTGGTTTCGAGTCCAAAACCTTAAGACGTCCAACACGAAAAGCAATATAGGAATATCCGTAATGACCATTCAGATGCGATATCAGTTATTTCTTTATCAGATCGAATGCCTTTCACAAGATTGAAAGCCCTACTACCAGAAGCAAAGAAACATAATTTCAAAAAGATCAATGCTAATGACATACTTTTGAGTACATGTATATCCTAAACTCACAGTTTGTATCAATGATGGGGTTGGGTGGGAGGGAGGGGGTGCAACATGTCACATATGTAATTGAGCAAGGCAAGTGTATTATAGCCATGCCCCCACTATAGCACCCTCTTCTCTTGTCACAGAGAAGATCCTTCTATAAATATTACAGAAGTCCAGATTTACAGTTTGTTTCATTTAACTTGATCAAGGACGGATGCCCAAGTTACGAGAAACATCGTTACACAAATTAGCCTGCTTAGCCTCCCTCGCGGGGCTAGTGGACGTCTAGTACCAGAGGTATTGTTTAAACATTTTAAATGTTAGAGACCAACGTTGAAGAGACAGACAGCAGGAACAACATCCTACACCTACCATACATTATGTTCTAAAATATTTTATATTCAAGGGCGAGGAGCTGGAAGACCTACCGTGAAAGTCTCATTTCCTGCTGTATATATTTCTTATAATAATGTCCCACCCCCACCCCCTCACCCCACCCCTTTTTTATTGACATTATCAAGTTATGTGGAACAAACTGTATCGTCTCCGCTGTGCACGTACGTCTGACACAAGGGTGGGCAGGGCTCTGACATACCGGGACGCCATGAAGTCAAAGAATGAAGTGGCGAGTGAAACCCTGGGAGTCAGGCCCTAATTGTACAGTAAGCATCCAGACACATGACATCTTGTTTGCTCCTCTTATGTTATCTTCTGACATCCTCCCTCATTTGTCATGGCAGTCTTCCCCCTTGAAGATTAAGCAAGGAAGCCGCCGTGAGATGAAGGGGAAGGAAGGCCTCTTATAAGTTATAAAAGGAGCAATCCATCTTAAAGAATGTATTTATATTTGTACATAATCACTGCGCATATCAACAGGCTTGTTTGAGAAAAAAATAAAATAAATATAAGTCCTCGGCAGGGAATGTTTGCTTGAATTTCCTTGGTAGAGTCTATCAATGGAGGCCCCACAGCAGGGGCAGGAATGTGGAGTATCAACAAGACATAAACAAGGGAGAAACAAGAGAGGAGGCCTCGGCAATATGTGGGGCGAGGCGGGAATAATTTTAAACGAGAAGAAGTAAATATTCGCAAGACATCAAGAGCAGTAAAAATCGGTCAGGTGGAAACAGACGGGAGGTGGATGGATGGACGTTAGCGAGATGAAAATCAGGATAAGGGATGGGCGAGTATTCAGAGAAATTCGATTAACTTTTAGTGGTAGGCTTAGGTACACCTGATCGCATGAAATCTCAACCCAAGTTTCGAAAAGAAGTGTTCAAGTCGGACAGATTACATCTTTCCTTTGAAAAATGTCTGAATGTAATTCTCTTTAACCTAGACCTCGGCTTTACCGACGTTTGATAAAAAAAGTACAAAATATTCACCAAAAATAAAATAAAACCAAAGAACTATTCCTTTGCTTACTTTTTTTAACGTACACTTCTCAAATCTCAGTAGTTTTTCTCCGTTGGTCACCCATCATCAATTTTCACCCCATGTGATGCAACACCGAAACCAAAGCTTTCATTCCTTCTCCCTCTAAGTGAAACTCAATACACTCGGAACTACTTTTTAGAAGTCAATAGAACCGTCTGAATTTATAAGAGCTGAACATTCATCTGTACTCCAGTATATTCAACACAGGCTCAGCTCAAGAAGATCCGTCACCTCTTAAAACTTTTACAACGAGGTTTTGTAAACCAACATGAAAAGATGTAACCTCCTGAGCCTCGGTGTTTAGAATTGACGCTAGCAAAGTGCTGCTTTATCTGGTGGTTTTGTTGGCTGTAAAAAGAGTTGTCCAAACGTGATTTGAATGTGGAATAGAACATTCAAAGAGAATTTTTCTACATTTTCTACACACATCTATATTTCTTGGGGGTAAAACTATTCTTAAAGTAATGAGTACATTTATTGTTGCTGAAATATATTAGCTAATAATTATATTAAATTAGATTTATACAATAATTATTTAACTAATTAACGTGTTACAAACCAAGAAAAGCTAGATTATCATGTTTTTTACCACCCACATTTGCTTTAAATATACAGGAATCTTAAAGTGGTTAAGACATAGGCGTAAAGTGGGTTCAAAAACGAGCTACCGAGGCGCCGCCTGATGTTGACGAAGATATTTATCAAGAACAGTGACATACCCATTCACTAATATACTACAAAATAGCATAAATTCGAAGATGAACAGAAAACCCAGCAGATCATAGGATAAGATTGAAAGACAAACAACATGGTGATATGCATTGATATTGTTTCCTTTGTGAAGTAATTACGTTATTGAATTCCTAGAAATACTAGTCCTGCGTGCCTTGGCAAGGTGTATAGGTTCACATCTACCTATTTCAAACAGCTAATGTTTGAAATCTTTATTCAGGTTTCTCTTTGTTGGTATTGGTTACAACATTGTTTGACTGGGCAAATATTAATGAAAGCGTCAATACTTAATTTCAAATGTTTAATTACATCTTAAGAAAAGTGGGGAGAGTAGAATGGTCCCTTTGCTTTGTCACTGCTCGTCAATAACATGTACATACTCATAGTTGGGCCTCAGAGTCACTGTTTTAACAGTGAAACCTCGGTGCTCAACATCCTGAAAAGTACCATACAATATGGACCTTAATACAAGATGGAGTCTACACAGGGTTTCTTAAAATTTGCGCAGTGATTGGTCATCATGGGCTAGATCAGTTATGGGTATATATTTAAGTGAAAAACATAAGGAATATTCTCCATTTCAGAAATTGACCATTTTATCACCTCCTATTATGATGGAACCGTACCATACAGTCATAGTGCAGGAGGATAACTTACATCTTTTGTATGGTAGCATTTTAGCTGGAAGGCCAATTGTTTTGATGAATCAAACTATTTTCCCATTTAAGCGTAAGTGACATAGTCAGTCAGTGACACCCCTATATTGATGTGAATATATAATATGTATAGTTGGGCCTCAGAGTCACTGTTTTAACAGTGAAACCTTGGTGCTCAACATCCTGAAAAGTATCACACAATATGGACCTTGATACAAGATGGAGTCAACACAGGGTTTCTTAAATTTTGCGCAGTGATTGGTCATCATGGGCTAGATCAGTACCAGGCATGGGTATATCAAATATTCTATAGAGAAAAACAATCTACGTTTGAAAAAATTTATCATTCTTTTCCTATGGAGCAAGTTGAAAGAAATAACAATCCTGTCCGATACTTGACCAATTTTTGGCATTTTTGAAAAGTTGGCTAGGAAAGGGCTGTTCTCATTATTTATCATTGTTATTATTCTTATTATTCTAACATGAGACTAAGAGGCACATATCATAGACTAGAGTGCCTACCATTGCACCAAAGCTACATGGAAATGGGCGTTTCCATAGATACCCACTTAACTCCCATGGGGAAGGCAGTTAAAGAGACAGGGTCACGCTCTACAGATAAATTGTGTACATACCATAATATATGGGAAGTAGGATTTGATCAAACATATGGGTGTATTGTAAACATATTGGTGTATTGTAAACACTAGGGAGGAAAGTGTCCTATCATGGACAAGACAGAAAGAAACACAAAGCAGTATCTCAATGGTTATCTACTTTTTTACAAAAACAATGGTGTGGCATGAGGATTTATCCCACAGAGTTGCTTATAAATTAGCAACAAATATCCAAGAGCCCAGAATAAACATCTAGAGTCACAGGGTTTAATATTCTAATATTCTCGTATTCAATTATAACTGAATAAAACTGACAGCCCTGTCCCAAACAAGTAGTACTCTTAAGAATCAATACCTTTTCATATGTGTCCTAATCCAGTTTTGGGCAAAATCTTCCATACACGATTAGTCTGGTATTTTCCCATTACAATGTCAGAAAAATGGTAAGCCAATGACTTATTTTGACACCACTAAATTTGTGTGAATATGTATAGTTGGGCCTCAGAGTCACTGTTTTAACAGTGAAACCTAGGTGCTCAACATCCTGAAAAGTACCATACAATATGGACCTTAATACAAGATGGAGTCAACACAGGGTTCCTTTAATTTTGCGCAGTGATTGGTCATCATGGGCTAGATCAGTACCAGGCATGGGTATATATCAAAGTGGAAAACATAAGGAATATTCTCCATTTCAGAAATTAACCATATTATCAACTTCTATTATGATGGAACCTTACCATACAGGCATAGTGCAGGAGGATAACTTACATCTTTTGTATGGTAGCATTTTAGCTGGAAGGCCTATTGTTTTGATGAATCAAACTATTTTCCCATTTAAGCGTAAGTTACATTATAGTCAGTCAGTAACACCCCTATATTGATGTGAATATATAATATGTATAGTTTGACCTCAGAGTCACTGTTTTAACAGTGAAACCTTGGTGCTCAACATCCTGAAAAGTACCATACAATATGGACCTTGATACAAGATGGAGTCAACACAGGGTTTCTTAAAATTTGCGCAGTGATTGGTCATCATGGGCTAGATCATCATGGGTATATATCAAAGTGGAAAACATAAGGAATATTCTCCATTTCAGAAATCAACCATTTTATCACCTCCTATTATGATGGAACCTTTAGTCATAGTGTGTGGGAACAACTTACATCTTTTGCATGGTAGCATTTTAGCTGGAAGGCCAATTGTTTTGTCAAATTATAATGCAAGTTACATAGTAAATCAATAGCACCACTATAATGATGTGAATATATATGTATAGCTGGGCCTCAGAGTCACTGTTTTAACAGTGAAACCTTGGTGCTCAACATCCTGAAAAGTACCACACAATGTGGACCTAGATTCAAGATGGAGTCTACACAGGGTTTCTTAAATTTTGCGCAGTGATTGGTCATCATGGGCTAGATCAGTACCATGCAAGGTATATATCAAATAGAGGAAAACATAAGGACTATTCTCAATTTTAAAAAGTGATCATTCTTTCACAGAGAGCATGTTGGAAGAACTGGCAATCCTGGCACATATTATGGGACTCCTTTTGTCCATTTTGAAACAAACAAATAACAATAGACATTATTATTTTATCAAGAGAAGTCTTTACTATAAGCTGTCAAACATTGCACCAAGTGCGAGTAAGTGGCCTCAGAGTCACTGTTTCAACACTGAAACCTTGGTGCTCAACATCCTGAAAAGTACCACACAAAATGGTTCTTGATTCAATATGGAGTCAACACAGGGTTCCTTATAAAATGCGCAGTGATGTCATCATAAGCCAAGGATGGCTCCATAAATTTCCTTGGCATTGCCACAAGAAACAGAGTAAACATAATGAATATATTAAAGTAAAACAAAAAAATATATTAAAGTAACCAAATGCTTGATACAACTGACGAAACTCTTAAAGTCGCCCCCTCAGTTAACTACCCATCTAAAAGTCATTTGACCGGATTTTGTTCAGTTGTATGTGCTGTACAGAGTTTCATAAACTTTCAGATTTATATTTCAGAGCCCAGTCCAAATCCTGCACTGGCTTCACTTATTATCGCCTACTGGGACTGTTTCCTCTCTGCTGTATCCACTTCAAATTCCTGTATAAACCTTACCTATAACCACAGCAGAATATTGATAAATTCAGTCCTATATATCATAATATATGAGTAAATTTGGTAAGATTATTATTTTAGGCGTAATAGCTGAGAATGCAGAATCTAATACCTGATATTCCTGACTTTAAAATGCTGTAATGTAACCGAGTGCCACATTGAAAGGGATGATATATCACAACTCCTCTATGATCTAATAGGGGGCAGCACATACTGCGAAGGTATCCAAGAGAGTGAGTGAGTGATGGTTGCTTAATGCCATGACGACATCCAAGTGGAGTCATATTCATGGCAGTGAGGGTATCCAAGAGATGTTGCCATGGTTGTATAATATATCCAATATATGCGTACCAAATATAAGCTAATGGAAAGATGGGTGAGTCACACTAGATTTTATTATTAAATCATAGGATACTAATAGTTCTATAAAAAGAACAGAAAACAAGAACGGATAAAGCCCTACTCATACTATCTGTCCTGAGGAGTGAATTGTAAAATTGGGCGGGCTATATTGTTTTCCTATCGTTTGATGGCTTTCCAGGACCTGGTGTAAGCGTATTGTAACGTTCTCTTCACTGGGGCGAAGTCCTGTTACGTACACCTGTTATGTACGTAATGCTTGTCATGTATGTAATGCCCATTATGTACATAACATACATTATGTACGTACATACATCAGAGAACGAATTGGCAGCAACAAGATCGGGGGAGAAAAGACTTTTTCTAATGGCACACAGACCACCTCTAGTTTCTATACATCACCATTGCCTTCGGGAGTACACAAGATATTAGAACAGAATCAGTTCAGGTAAAGGCGCAATGTGTGACTTTCTAAAACCACAAACCAGCAAATTCACTTCTCTTCTGTACTAAAGCCGTACGTAGTATACCTACTTTTAAATTCATACACATGATCCTTGATCAAGCTAAATCCACAACTCTCCCGACATACGTGATACTCAAAAAAGCTTCAAATCCCAAATTTATAGTCACAAATACAGAAACAGTTCTACATTACCAGGCAAAATGACTATGTAGGAACATCTGATTTACCTCTTTGAAATCCGATTTTTCAATATAAAGGACGTTGGAGAAAGGCACTTTATGGTGTCCTTTGCTTTCATCAGCAGGGAAATTAGGCACGCTGACTTCACTCGGGGTATCAGAGGCTACGTTAGTGATGGTTACTTTCAGAGGTTCAAGTACTGCCATAGCTCTGAAAATATTAGCAGCAAGTATATTAATATCAATGCAATTACTACAGTGCCAAGCCGACAAATTAAAATTTAAGAGTACAATTTCCATTAGCATCCACGGTTATTTAGAAGCGAGTCTCTGAATTTGAAATTGGCTAACCATAGGTACTGATCAGACGAATGAGATACTGACCAGGCACATCAAATGCTACCATGCAACTGAGGTGCAGAATGTAGAAAATAAATATACTAGGTACTATTCGTGGGAAGAGTATAGATAGTGCAGAAATAGTTCTCTACTTTCTTTCTTTTTATTTCTCTACTTCTGTGTTGGCATCCCTAGGCAGAACAAGCAATTGATATAGACTCCCGCGTGTATAAATAAATAAATAAATAAATAAATAAACAAACAAACAAATTGATAATTAGTATTTTGCTACCTACCGAGGAGCAGTGACATTCAGAATGTCTCTAACGCAGGCTTCGAGGAGACTGGGGTCGAGCACCGTCTGGGACATGGTCACACCGACCTGGAGTGAGGATTAAATTCAATATTACACAATAGGCAATTTACTATCACACTTTTGTACACAGGTCCTGACCTCTCATACACAAACGTAACTATGACATTGAAAGTGAAACATCGTGCTAACTTTAAACCACCCTTCATTCTCATTCTATTTTCAAATAAAGGTCTGTGATCTCTCAAAAAGAAAAAAAGTTGGTAAAAGAAATCTGGAGAGTAGCCCAGAGGTTACCAGCCTCTTTGATATTGATACTAAGATTACCTTAAAAATAATTTGTTGATAGATATAGCTAGGTGTCTGTAACGGACACATTTGACATGAAAGAATATATTTTGTATGTATATTTCTGTTAATACGAAGAGTATGATGGTGAATAGTCAAATCGGTTATAAGGAATGGAGAAATGCATAGAAGTTCTATCGCACCTTTCCGCAGAAAGCATTAACAGCTTCAGCAGGGAAACCTCGCCTTCTCAAAGCGGTCAATGTGAAGAGACGTGGGTCATCCCAACTCCTGAAATTTGGTAAAATGTATACATAAGCCCCTGAGCCTCAACAGCATTGAACGCGACTATAAGAAATAGTTATGTTTATTTATTGACTATCTCTAATCGTCTCTCTTCTTGTTAAGTTCTGGGAGACAGGTAATCACACAAGAAATGCATCCTTTCCGGGTTCTTAGACTAAGTGATATATCAAATTATTTGGATCCTATAACCCAAGAATATATAATCAGATATTGCACAATTTTTTAAGTCGATTGAATAGAGTAACATATATGTCGGTGGTTCCTGAAAATGCAGATGGGTGGAATGGACCAATGCTCACCTGACAATACCTTCAGTAATCAGTTTTCCAATCTTACGTTTGGAAACGACTGTGTAGTTTAAGTTAAGGCGGCCGTATTCCCACTGGACGGGACAGTAATTATTCACTGCGTTACATAGCCAGTAGTATGAAGAGCGTCTGCAAAGAAAATGACATCAAGAAATATTTCATTGTTTAGATGGAACTCAGTAAAACAAAAATAAGGCAACTTATTTTAAGGGAAATCAGTAGAACAATTCAGGTTAGGATCTAAAAATATCGTCGATGAATATTACGAATTACTATAGGACAATTTAAGGAGTAAATGATCTAAGGACGAAATCGTACGAGTGTTAGGTGATATGCACAAATTCGACTCACCTGGCTTGGAATTCCTTGGTGCAGAGAGAGTGGGAGATGTTCTCGATCGAATCGCACAGACAATGTGTATAATCATATGTTGGGTAAATACACCTGGAAAGAGGCAACACTATTTTTTGTTTAAATTGCAGAAAAATAATGAGAAGTACAGAAGGTAAATGCAAGTATATATAATAATTAAGCAAATCTGAAAATCTTACGAAATTTACTTTCACTAAATCTTTATCTACAGCTTCGATGGTAGTTTGGGATTGGATTTGTTTTTAGATTGTTGAACTCCTGTGCGAATACATAAGGTCAGAGCTATGAACCTAAGTGCATAAATGGTGATCTCATTTCATGTGGATGCTATAATTTTGTAAATCAAGTTTAGTTACCATTCGTCCTTGGTCCTATGATGAGGTGTGAATTTTATTCTATACGCTACAGGATCTTGTTTCCCATCCTCTAACGTCGTCTTCATTCGCATGGTGGCTTCCCCCTCGTTGATTTTGCCTTTCTTCATGTCCTGCAAAATGCAACAAAATATATCTTAATACAAAAAAATGAAATCGAATCGGCCGAGAAAAAACGGCCGCCGTTGAACTATAACAAGTGAAGAAAGGATTTGGATGGGGCTCCGAAATATAAATGTGGATTTTTAGGCTCTGTACAAGACAACCGAACAAAATCTACCGTCTGTCCTGGAATCATTTTTAAAGGTCCTCTTTAGGTCTATACTTACTTCAAATAGAACAAGGGATTCCTCGATGGGACGATTTCTGTAAGGTGATGGAGGTGGGTTGTGACCTTTCAACTCCTCGCTCTTCTGATGGCACACGTATGCGTCACCACTTTTGATAAGTTGTACGGCGAGATCATAAAGTTCTTGGAAGTAATCGGATGAGTGGGTTACTTTGTAGGGCTGGTATCCTGAGGGGCAAAAGTAAATAATAAAAATATATGAACAACAAGAATTATTATTTGAAGAATTAAAAAAAACACAATCCTACACATCATTAAAATACAAACAATAGATGAAAATCTAGTTCGTACCAAGTACTTTTTGCGATCAAGAGCGAGTGTAAGCTTTTGACATGGAATAGAAATATACTGTTACATGAGATAGAGTTGAGGGAACACAACGCTGATGTCTGCTAATCCAGACAGAGGACACTCACGCTGGAGCCCTCGCATCAATCAAGACCTGCTTGTGAATACATTCAGTTATTATTAGACCAGTACCGCGTTCGCTTTCCCCTCCCGCTTAATTGAACTAGATATTTAACCGATACCATATTACTTGGTCAAAAAACAATTGCTGAAACATGTTATTACTTACCAAGCCACGTTACCATATCGTAAATTCCAGTAAAGAATTTCTCCTCTTCTTTCTCAGGGTTTGTGTCATCATATCTAAGGAAGCATATACCGTCGTGGTTCTGATCGGAAAAATGTTGATCAGGTTTTAGAGCAGTAATTAAACTATCAAAGTATTTCCTTCTACAGGCTATAGAAATAAGAATGATGAAAATATCCGAAAATTCTCATTCGCTACCCAAGATAAGAGGTTCTTGAAAAATTGAAATGGTAATCGCCGTTTAATTTAATGGGAAAAAGTCCAAGAATGGAAAGATTGTGTTGTCATATGGATATTCAACCATCAAATCAAATCCGAGTGTCAATCAGTTGGCACTCGGATTTTAACCTCACATTTTAATCTTATGGTTAAACGTTTGAGATACATTAGAAAATGATGAGGATGAACCGAAAGTATTGGTACTTGTTGGTTTTTTATTCAGCAACTGATATTCCAGGCGTGCATTCGGACATTTTTCAGCTCATCATCAGAAGTAGACATATTAGGGTTAAAGTGACGCGCGGTATACATACTTTGGCATAACCGAAGTTGAAGTTGATGGCTTTAGCATGGCCGATGTGCAGGATACCGTTTGGCTCTGGAGGGAATCTGGTTCTCACTTGTCCGCCAGTCTCACTCAAGTGCTTCTGGAGTAGGTCCATAGTGTTGGGCGTTATCACATAGCCATCTGTTTTATAATTCTCACCTGGCAAATGGTTTTAAGGATTAGAAATACTGTATTAACAGTAAACATCTACAATATGCCATCAAACTTTTAAAAGATCTAGGAACTTCATTGTATATTTTACTAATTTTACTCTAGATTTTGTTATCGATATATAGATTTGATCTATACAAAGTCTCACATAATCTCACTCGCTATATATAAATGGTTAATTCGAATCAACACTCACCTGGTTTATGAAATTTGAGGGCATCGCCTGTCAATTCAGAGAATGATTTCAACTGTCCATCAGCACGGAACACTGAAACATAACATAAGTCAATGCATATTATCAGATCGTCAGATTTTTTCGGTAAATTATCAAGCATTGTATACAAAGATAATATGGGTTGAAGTTACCAAAGCTACTTGTTTTCATTTACTCCTAGAACTACATTCTTCTTACCCCGCTGGGCACAGTACATTTAAACGCTAATCAAATAGCAATGGAAGCAAAACTTGACAAAATATTACAAGCATTCTTGTTTTCATCAAGCAAGTAATAAGCACCAAAAGACAGAACACACTGTAATCTTTGCTAATTTATATAAATACGGTAATCAGAAAAAGAACGTTATTATTTTCCTTGACAGCTTCATGTAAATGTCTGGTTAGGACACACAACCATCCAAGGACACGGATAACTTACCAACACGCTCATCTAATGAAGGTAGAAACAGGATCTTATCTTAGGATTCAACAAATATACTCTATAATTAATATCAGTGTTCCTTTTACGCTGTTTTATAACATTTACGCTGATGTAGTCTAACTCTAATTTATGGTCCAAGAAACTAAAAGATGTTGACGTTGACCCGAGTTGTTAGCAGTTATCGACGCCTCATTATTACCATTTCAAAATTTAGTCTTGACTACAATTAAAAGTCGCCAGGCATGAAAGGGAAATTGACTCACTGCTAACTTCTTCTTTCTGAGCTACCTCTTTAGCTTTCGGTGTATCTTTTCCTTTACTTTTTCCTTCACCTCCCTATAAGTAATAATAATAATAAGATTTTTATTTCCATATCGCATTTACAACCATTGTCATACAATGTAGAATTAAAAGAGAGAAGCCTATGGAAAGAGAAATAATCTCTGTGACAGTCACAGCTCTTCCGAATATCCCTTAGATTTTAAAAGTGAAAAAATAAACTTTAAGCTAGAAAAGATTGTATGTAGTATATATATTAACAATAATTTGAAAGGAAAAAGCATTCCTCTTATGGTTATGAAACCACAAAATTGTTTTTCCTTATCTCTCATTATCAATATTTCTTATTTCATTTATACCCACGAATAAAGATAACACTGATCACAAGGTTCTGTAAATAATCTTTTCAAATAGCCGATATTTATATATAAACATTTTTTTGCCATTTAGCAGACAAATTAATGGGAAAACGACAGAAATATGATACAAATAATTGAAGACGTATAAGTGGCTAAAAATATGTTGATGTAAGATAGTAGTGAAACGTAAATATACATGTACCTTCTTAGCAGGTTTCTTCATGTCCTCCTCCGTCTTGGGGCCAAGTAAATCGAGGATCTACAGAGAGAAAAAGAATTCGAGTCAATGGTTTGGTTTTTTTTAAAAAAAAAGACAGCGTTAAGGCACCTTTACGCCCTAGTTAAGCCAAGAATGGTCATATCAAAACAAAAGAAGAATCCTGTGAACAAAATGACTGATATTTTTTAAGTTTCTTTTCTATGGCACACTTAAACGTGACTTTGTCCGCTTCGATGTTATGAGTTTGTGTCATTTTTTCCCGGTTACAATAGTTAACCACTTAAACAGAAGAGAAAATATAATTACCTGAAGATCGACTTCACATTTTATTGCTTTTCCGTCAGCCCATTTAAGCTTTTTTCTTGCCTCGCCTTTAAAAATGAAAAGGATAATGACACTAACTTGAGAGAACATATGGATGTCTAGATAATTAAATACCCACCATGTTAATATCTTCCCCGAATGCGAGATGCATTTCATAAATTGAACTTATTTATTTTGAGACAGGTCTAAAATGAAAATGACGAAAAACAACCCAAAAATCCTATCTGAAGTAACTAGCAGAAGACTGAATCATATTTAATACTCTCAATAATTAACCAAATGGCACGGGGATGGTAAATGATATGTATATATGTACTGAGACGACCGATATTTAAGACCAAGGTCACGCAACATAATGATTTCAGTTCGTCATATTGTATGCGTCGTGGCATTCATCCAACAGGGTAGCATATAGGCATATATAATACTTTTTACTCGCATGAATAGTTCTTGATTTAAATTAACAGACTCGAGAGATCGGTGAATAGTGTATTTCCAGATATCTTGGTCCCAGTGCCAATCTCAAAAGGAAACTACATGTACAGCGCACTAAGCAATACTAAACGTATTCAAAAACGAAACTACACGGATCTTTCATAAAGGTCTATTTAATAATTTTGAGGGACATATTTGTAACAAGTCCCCAAAAGGTCGAGCGGGGATAGAGTGTATGATAATTATACCTAGAATGATCCCCATGTTGTAATGGTACCGCTTGGCCAACAGCTCGTCTTTATAATTCTTCACTATAGCCTCGATCTGTAAAATAATGACGTGAATTAATCAGTTCAAAACACATTCCTAAATTCCAAGACGAAACTAAACATAGAAAAGATAAATACACATATTACTATCATACTTGTCAAATAATCTTCCTTAAAGGGGGTGGGGTGATTGTTCATAGTAAGTTGATAATAGAGAACGGAAATAAGGAACACATTTAGTGAGGAATTAAAGAATATTCATGAGAAACCTACCGTCTCCTCGATCTCCTCGGGGGAGACAACTACTCCCACACCACATGATTCTTCAAATTTTGCTGTCGCCACTGGTTCCTGAGGATGTTGTAACAAATAATCCATGCCAGCTGGAATGAAGAATCGAGGAAGTTTTACAGGTATTCCTTCATATCTTATAATGATAATCAAATAAGAATGTAAAAAATGAATAAATGATACTTATATTACCGAAAGGATTTATATTTATTTATTATTTATATAACCATTTATATTCATTTCATAATATGCAATTACTCCCTATCTGTCATAATGTGTAAACAACATTATTAGAGATAGGTGTTGAAACTAGTCTTAGTAGTGTAATGAATACACAGTCACTACTATAGTGTAATGAATACACACAAACCGTTGAGTTGGGCTTCTGATGTGATCTTTTTAGAGGAGACATACTGGCAGAGCAGAGGACGTAAATGGACCAATTGTGATTTTAGTTTTGTAGCGATGTGGTACAGGAGCGTACCAGTAGGCTTGTCGATGGTGGCAACATGCTTCTTTGCCTGCAAAGAATATCAGATGCTAAAGCGTCTGTAAATATTTTATTGTTATTTGCCAGTATTACCTGATAGGTTAAAGACACAAGACAATGCAATGTGTCCCGGAATCGTTTTTTTATGGCATGTACATACATCCCTGTTCACCACAGTCTGACACAGAGACGGAGTTATTTAGACTAAAATTCAATAGTCTCGACTTCACAAACATTTCTAGTTTACCATACGATACCTCTATCATTCGGATTTGTTATTTATTAAATTACATCAACTACACATCATCTGTACCCATGGTGAAATTACCATAGCAACTGCTCTGGACTTCACTAACATAAAACTTGTCAAAATTTGGGGAATTCCAAAATAAAAATCCAATAAATGTATATACACACGCTAACACATCCCACATGCTTTTTCTAGCGCTGTTGTGTGTTCTGTAAGTATAACCCCCATGCACCCCCGCCCCCCCCCCCCCCGCTCCCATATATATCCCCTCTATAGGTCTAATATATAGCCTATGGTATATATTAAAAAAAGTGATTGTATCGCATATTGTAGGCATAGGCCTACGGTAGGCCTACTATTATTCTTTTGGCTATATTCCATTCTATCCTGTCTCGCATCCTTAATAAAGACAATTACATTGATAAATGACCAAACCTTAATGCACTTATCAGTTGCATCCCCCACCCTACCCCGGGGGTGTAGGAGAATGGTAGGGGGATGTCCAAGGATATATGCCCCCACCCAGGCGGGGATTTCCCTTAGTTTAGGCCTACCTCAGTATCAAGGACATTCCCCTGGGTTTATATTTTTTCATAATTTTTATGTGAAAAATGTAGGCCTACCCCATGCCATGTGGGGTCGGGGAATTTACACAAAGGGGCGGGGATTTCATCATATTTTCCAAAATACCCAGGGCATATATTCCCCCATACTATAGGCTACTATAGTCTATAGCCTACCCACGGGGGGGGGGGGGGGAGTTTATTTTTCATGACATTGTACATTTATTCTGTATACTTTCATCTTTCAAATATAATTGGTAGCTTGGTACGTTCGTAATAAATAGGACAATATTATAGAGATCGAGGGCGGTCTAATTGCCCCTTTATAAATACGGTACCGTAGCCTACACCAAGAAAGGGCAAAAGCCCTCGGGACACCACTGCCTGAAGCCAAGGGCAAGGGGAAAATATAGGCCTACCGCCCGGTAGGCCCGGCCGGTAGGCTACGCTAATTCAGGGGAAGTAGGCTACCGGTAATAATAATCAAAAAAAGGACACAATTGCAATATCATAGACGTAGTCGGTAGGAACTACTGTCACTGTATATAAAGTTACCGGAGTATTGCATCATCTAAATCCCCATCTTTAACTTTAATAAATGTCAGTACCGTACGGCACACTCACTGACTCAGTCACAGTCTACAGGACACGTGTGGGAGGCCCACAGGATTGAGTTAAAATGTGGGGAAAATAACACTAGAAGAAATAAAAGGGATTTTCTGGACATACCTCTTCAATTACTTGTTTCAGATTCTCTGCGACGTTCGAGTTTTTCAGAGTTTCCTTAGCTTTGGCCTCGCTGAGGCCTATAGACATAAACACAGGTATCAAATCCGTCGCCATTTTGCCGGTATGATGGCCACAAAGTTTAGTTGGACTCCCCTCTCGTTAGATGGCCCCAATGTTGTTTTGTTTATTGGACATACATACAGTGAGGTAGTGAGTAGGCTATGGGTATAGGAAGATATTTTATAGCAATTCAAAATAATGATGTAAGTCCCCAGAATGTCATGAAAGGGCACTACATTTGATATTAAACAGATAAGAAACAAAAATGTGGGATGTCCACGGCGCCATCTATTGAACGGGTAAGATAAGGTTAGATGGGGAAACAGCGTGCGGAGCACTGTGTAGCCTACCAATCCTGGTAATCTGGAGCACCGTGAGACCGAACATAGCAGTTCAGTAGTAGGGAGGCTGCACTCACGCTCTGTCTCACTGTGTGCGTCCGTCCACTGCGTGTGAGTTGGTCATAATGGATTAAAACATTTAGATTACTTAGGAGAGTTAGATTTTTTCATTTTCTATAAAATTTTCATCAGTTTTAACATGAATTATATTTTAGTTCCATTCTCGCCATCGCCCTATTTAATGTTAGGAGTAGGTTCAAATGAATTGGAAGTGACAAGCAGGCTTGGAACACTAAACTTTTATTTTGTAAAGTTGTTTGTAATTTATTTAAATTGTAAATATGTATTAAAAGGTTTTATTAAATAAAAATTTGATGGGAATTAAATTAATAAATGAAAAATTGATGCAAATTGAGTTGTTAAATGATTGAAATTGATTGAATGAATATAATAATGCTGATGAGGAGAGAGGAGAAGATGAAGAAAAGGTGTGGGTGGGTGGGAACAAAAATTATAAGAGGTGCGTCGCTGTGGACAGTTGAGGTTGAAATGTAGGTTTGGGAGGGGTGCAGAGCCCACGACTGGTGGTGTTTGTAGGGGTGATATAAATAGAATTGGGTGTTAGTGGGTGGACGGGCGCCACCAGCCATACTAAGAATATTTAGATTTCAGAGCCTAAATTTTGCATTCTTTACTATTTTTTCTTCCTAAGTACATCATTTTAATTTAATCTATAATCGATGATGAAATAAATATGATATGATATATACTGATGGCAACTGACACCCATTATGATGTGATAGGTATAATCATGTGACTTCTCCATGCCATTATCAGATCCATGCCATTATCAGATCACTGCTCACTATTTTACCAAATATCTGATATAATATGAATGTTAGAGTTTTGATATCCACAGGAGTTAGTTAGGTAGGGCAAGGTGAATCAAATACTAGAAAAGGAAGTGGAAATTCCGTTACTCAATAATCTAGCCAACAACAGTGAGGAGTGTCACTTTAAAGCCATTTATATTTCTGACCACTTGGAGCCTGTGCTACTCCTGTGGCAGCACTGTTTTGTGGCTTAACCATTTCCTCACGGATTTGAAATTAATAGAGCCTTCAGGGGCCTGTTGCACCACTTTTTGGTGATATCGTAGCGTTAACATTATATTTAGGATACGTTAAGGATATAATAACAATACGATTGTTCTAGTGTTGCATGAGACAGTCCTATCCTTAACATGAGGCGGGCATAATGGTGAAAGTGGTGCGTTGCAACTGGTAGCAACTTACCCGTACATTGTGTCTTATTTTTACATTTTTGTACAAAAGAAAATTATTTTAAATCATGAAATATACTTATTATATAATTATATCATCACCATTTCTGAGAAAAAATACTTTTGAAAATACTCCCTGACCCTCCCATTCTCATTATCAAATTCTCGATACACTAGTTGCTCTATTATCGCTCAGAAACGAGCAGACAACAGGGTCACTTAGCGCTATGATAAGGATATACCATGCTCAAAGGCACGTTGTTAAAAACCCCCATTTAAGGACACGAAACAGGACTTAAGGACACGATATTGGCTGAAAGTGTTAGGGATATTTTCAGGACACAACTTTTACTTAACGATACCTCATGCAACGGGCCCCAGCTGACCCAGTCATTACACATATTCACTAATCATTGATTGAAAATGCAATGCTGGTACTCAAAACTTCAGATATTGCTATACCTATCATATATGATTGCACTGACAAAGTTTCAGAAGATTTCATGACTACTCATTTTAACTATCTTAGCCACTTTAACAACTTTTTGGTAAATACAAGGTCTGAACTATCTATTGTAAATTGAATGTGTGGTGGGGGCTTAGAACCCATCGTTCATAATATGAATGATGAGTTCATATTATATGAACGAAATTTGCATTGCCAGTCCGGAAAGGGTTAAAAGAGTTGGAGTAGCCTACAATTAAGAGAGGGGTCAGCCCTGTATTTGGATCACAATCAGATCGTAGTATTAGAGCATAACACATTATAATCATATCCTTTGATTTGTATATCTTGAAACTACTGATGTAGGCCTATCCACGATGAGTGCAAATACAATTTTTTTTTTTTAAAAAGTAGTATGAGCTCAGACTGTGAGATCATCATGAGGCCACTTTAGGGTTTGAGATTAACCTCACTGTGAGTGCATAGTATGAGCTCTCAGTATTATCCTAAGGATGACCCCACAATGAGTAGTAGTAGTATGAGTATACTGTAATCTCACTGTGAACTCTCACTGTGAGATCATTTTGAGGCCAATAAAGAGATTACAGATTGAACTCTCTGTGATCTCATAGACACTCTCATCCTCCTTAGGCAGGCCCTATACTCCGCAACCAGTTTCTACATCCTAGTATGGAGCTAGTAACCCATTGCGGAATAGAGGGCCTGCCTATGGAGGATGAGGCATACTGTGAATTCACTGTGACCTCATATTCTTAGCTGGGCACGCAATAGCTAGCTTTATTTAACATTAAAATAACAGTGATATTAATATGGTCCCAGTATCACATAACCTCGCACAATAATTACACAGTTAAAATAATTAATAACTAAAATATTGGAAATAACAGAGGCAACAGTGCCTAGTAATATTACGTAATAGTTATGTAATTAAAATTATATGAGATTTAGAATTAAAGATGCCGGCGGCTGAATTGCCATGTAGCATTACGTATTAATTATGTAATCAAATTAAAGGGGCCATCCACAAATGACATCATGCTTTTTTTGGCCATTTTTGACCCCCCTCCCCCCCATGTCACGTTTCGTCACACTGTGCCAGACCCCCCCTTAAAACTGATAAAAAATGACGTCATGTTTGCAGCATCCCCCCCCCCAGCCCAACTCCCCCTTTTAAAAAAGGTTCTCATTAATTAGGTATAACATCATAATTAAATATCCAGACCCCATTATTAGAACTATGATTCACCACATTAAAAAAAACCTGAAGTCCCAGAATGTGAATAGGCTACTTTACAAATTCATTTAGTACCACGGCAACTATGGTGACCTCAATCCTAGCTTAGAGTCAAGGCAGGCACTTTTCCAGGGCCCTGATACTTTCACTATAGGTGTCAAATTTTGCCAACATATACCAGCAATAAATTTTGCTTTGTGTCCAACAAATAAGGCAAGATTATCAACCACTATGTTAAGGTTAGTTTTCTGCCTGCCAACGGACGTGGGTCTAATGAGTTGCACATGTGCAGAGAGGTTTGGCAGTGGTATAATACCCAAACGCATTAAGCCTGATTTGCATATTGTGCACAGTTATGGAGGCTATAGTTTAGGATGTAGTAATGGAACATATCACATAAAAGGCTTTTACACAAGATCAAGTCTGTGTAGTCCCACAGGGGTCAGTTCCATGACCACTTCTCTTCATAATATATATGGTCAGTTCTCACAAATCGGGTACACAGGGGGTATATAATCCTCATTACCTCTACAATATTTCTATCCAAAAGCATTCGGGTGGCAACGTTAGAAAATGCAGTTTTTAAAATTAGTGTGCCCAATTTTTGTTATAAACCCTTCATTATGTGTACAATGATATCTGTAAATGGCAAGTAGTTTCAATGCATTTAAATTTTTAGCAATGAGGGTTATTTTTTAAATTTCAATATTTTTGTTTATTATCGTATCATTAAGCTAACGTTTCAAGCTATAGAATAAGATCAAAATTGATTTTATTTTGAATTTTTCTATTTCAAGGCACTTTATTTGAAAATCATCTTAACTCTTTGACACCCAAAGTTTAAGGGCATGGCCTTGTTCTAATCCTTGTCAAATATTCTTGATTTATCAAAATCAATATGTTGGTATTCTTGTAGCAAAAATACATTATTCTCATTATATCCAATTTCATTATCTCAACTGAAATTGTTCTCTTCCAATGTTTTATGTTGCCAGCCCATTAGTGCATCCGGGCCAACCCCAGCTTAAATCAGTCCAAAAATAACAGAAAAAATGTTAGGTTGAAATTAAAAATTCTATGACATGAACATATTATTAGATGCTTTAAATTGACAAAGTTTCATTTGATAATCAATAATTGTGTAGACACATTTTTAAAATGAATGTTGTTAGGTGGGTAATGTTTAAACTTCCCCAACATGACCTTTTTTTAATGATTCAGATCTCATTTAAACAGTTTTTCTGATATGCAATTATTCAATGTTTGTATTCAGAATAAAGTTGTTTGAGATTACATATCAGAAACAAAATCTCACTAGATAATTATTTTTGATCCCTAGCTGAACCCTTTAAAAGTGCATCGGGATGGCAACGTTAAAATTTCCCAAAAGAAAAAATGAATTAAAAGAAATTAGCAATATTTCCAAACACTATATTTTTTATGTATTTATAGCCAATAGATAGGAGCATTATTTCAGACACATGTTATAATAATTTGATGTTTTGTACAATGCTGAGTAAACTCTATTTGACAAAATTATTTTTTCCTCTGCATAAAAGTGGGTTATGTGGGTGGATTTCTGCCCATAGGGTGGCCATTTTGTGTTTTAGCTATATAAAAGTATATGTCCCATGAAAGGTCTATCTAAGCTGCATCGATTAGTTTATAACATATTCATATATAATAAACTGGTTTCCATGAGGGGTTCAGAACCCTGAGTACATGGTTAATATCAATACTCTGAAGAACCTTCAGAGGAAAGTGAGTGACAAAGTCCTTAGATATGTATAAGGAACTTGACTTGCCTACCCTTCACTTTAAAAGATTAAGAGGTGACGTGTACACGCTACTGGACTTGGTTGTAACAGGACATAATGTCAACTGCCTCAAGAACGATCTTGAGGACATGGAAATACCTTCCTTGGCATTGGGACTGGTCGGGCAATGGGTGTGGTCCCAGTCATTGTATTGCTACCTCTGTGTCAAATGCATGGGTCTATATCAGGAAAAAATTGCATGACCTCCAACACCAATGGTGTGTAAAGATGAATGGCTGGAATCCATATTTGCAGACATTTCCTATACCAACAGACATGCTGCTAGAGATTTTGTTACATATTATTTATTTAATAAAGGCAGTGTAAGGCTGCCACTCAAGTTACATGACACCAGTTCCTATTGATTTCTTCTTTTTTTTAAATTCAGTTTAAGGCAAATACATTATTTAGATTATTATAGAAAAAACCCAATATTCCTCAGGGATGTTTTATCACAGTGCCATTGTTGAAGTTTGATTTGCAAGAAAACTAGAATGATCTGGATATATCTAGATATAGAGGCCATAGAAGCATGTCCAGTAGCCTTTTATTCTAAGGTGTATTTCAAATGAATTTTACTTAGAGCACAAGTTTCCCCATTACGGTAGTCTTTTTATCAAAAATAAAAAACATGATGTCATACATGAGGTGACCCCCCTCCCCCCATTGTCATAAAAACTGCCCCCCCCCCTCCCCCCCTAGGGCATGACGTCATTTGTGGATGGCCCCAAAGTTAAAGGAGAAAAGTATGAGGAGTAATAACCATTAAAGTTATAGGCTACTGTAGTTACAATGATGAATTAAAATACTCGATCATAATAATTAAGAAAAGGTACGTCACATCCAATTAGTTCAATTGCGTCAGTAAGAAAGATTTCAAAATGATTCATCAAAGCAGAAGGAGGGCGTTGAACACGCCCAGCGTAGTGACGAAGCGATTAGTGCGCACTGATCGATGTTTGTTTTAACGCGTGACCCAGATTCTCGCGCGGCAAAAGTATGATGGCTGCCGAGGTGAGAGCAGCAGATGGGTGGTAGAATACAAACGCACTGATAAAATCGAGAGAGTTCAAATGATATGAATATAAGAACAGTTTGCAATAAAATGATATCAACAACGGTGCTTGGAGCATTAAGAAAATAAAAAATGTATAAAACTATAATTATAGGCCCCTATGAATTAACAAGGTGCAATAGTCAATACCGGTATCCATGTTGCAGTTTTCCCGTGAGGACACTGGAACAAAATTACATTGTTATGTTTAATTGAGGACGTTAATAACAACAATAATAGACCCCCCCCGCCCCCCCCCCCCCCCCACCCCACACACACATTGATACATTGATCTCCACGCGGGAAAAAGCGTTGTCAAGGACTCTTACTAGCGTTACTAACGTCGCGTCATTTAGAAGACGTTACGATGTACATTATTGCGTCGTGACCGGTATCAGTCAGAGGAGAAAGGCCGAAACTTCGTAAGTAAATAACCACCACTATTAGAGGACTTTGTGTTATAATTCATAGTTAATCTAGTACCACTGTGGAGTTAAAATAGCACCACATCTCAATAGTGAATAACTGCCGTAAAGGATCGCATGGACCCTCAACGATTCTTTTCAATGATAACACACTCGCCTATCGGCTACTCAATATAGGCCTCAGTATTATTGTTTACAATCAGGTTGTCTTCGAGTTTTTGGCCTAAGAATTGCAGAGGAAGCCATCTAAAGTTACATGTCTCTGGATCACGTTATACCGGTACGTCTAGTTAGACTAGGGTGACAGACGTTTTAATCTTGAATTTGATCAATCGTTTACAATGTAAGATCATACACATTTATCAGTAGAAAATACTCCTAACAATAACATGCCAGGTTATATTTCAGGCATTGGTGGATTCTGACTAGACTGTTATGCAGGGGCGGATCCAGGATTTCCTGAAGGGGGGGGGGGTTCAGGTCTGAGAAAAGGGCACATGTTGGGGACTGAGTGCTGAAGGCATGAAGCCCCCCAGAAGAGGGTCCGGGAGGGTTCTCATTTGGGGAATTTTTCAAAACATACACCTTAGATGATGAATTCTGCTGCATTTTGAGTGGATGAGCATATTTTTTTTAGTGTATGTATGTTAACAATATTTTAGCTTAGGAATTGCTGCTTATTACATTACAGATGATGTAGAAATTATAATAGATATTGACAATGATGTGTCAAGGCCCGTATAGGGGTCACTGGGGGGGGGGACATTTCCAGGCTGGGTGTAGCTGGCTGTGAAACCACTAGGGGGGTCAGGGGGCATGCCCCCCTGGAAAAAAATGGAATTTAAGGTGCAATTTTGGAGCATTTGGTGCGTTTGGGAGCACAAAAAATGTATTTAGTCACAGATAAATAGTGAAGAGTCCATAGATATTTCTAATACTTATTTCGACAACCATGTTCACAAACTTAATCTAGGCCCAATAGACAGAACTGAATAGATTTTAGGAATAAATACCAAACCAATTTTAAATGTGGGGTTGATAAATTCTAATGAGATATGACAAATGACAAATTTTATTATGCGGAAAATAAGGAAATCAATAGAATTTCCAAAATTCATATAAGTTGAAGTTTATCTTTTCAGGTGAAGTAGTCCTAGACATATTTAGCAGATGCATTTTTAATTAGAATCTTGAAAAATGCCACTATTTTTTCGGTATTTTTGTAAAAACAATTTTATTTTTTCCCAAATATGCAGCATTTCCCAATAGATTTGCCTACTAAATGGGTAGAACTGAGAGTACCCACAGCAAGCTCTGTTTCACAAACTTATTTATTTCAGACAGCTACAACTACAGATCAACACAATGTATGTAACCTGCACCAGGGGCGGATCTAGGGTCTAAAATGAGGGTGGGGGGGTCAAAATAAAAAGGGCACATCAGTCCATCCCCCAAAAATGAGCCAGAGGGGCACAAAGGCATACAAGGGAGAGATCATCAGAAAATGTTACTTTGATATATCAATAATTCTCTGTTCAGTCTAATTTAGCAGAAGTTAAAGGACAACACATTGCATGATTGCTAATTGTACAAATTTGTAGACCTGCCTAATGTGCATTTTCTGAAGATCTGACTGACTAGGGGGGTCAGGGGCATGCTCCCCCAGGAAATTTAGAAATTTAAGGTGCCATTTGGAGGCATTTGGCACTTTTTGAAGCACAAAATACAGTATTTAATAACACATGGAAAGTGTTCATTTTATTTTGTTTCTATGGAAACAGCATTTTATAAGTTCTTTTAACAGCCTTTTACAGCTGTTACCGCAAGGCACTTTTGGTTGTAAAAGAAATTAAGACACCTTTGGTTCCTAAAAAAGATTTATTCAAATGGGCACTTTAGGTCATAAAAAAAGACACTTTTTGGTTGTAACACTTACAACCGAAAAGGGGCATAGTGGGTTGTAAAAGAGGGCACTTTGGGCTATTCAAAAGGGCACTAAGTCTTATGAAAATTTTGAGGGGGGATCAGGATGTCGCCGACCCCCCCCCCCCTTGCCAGTGCACTATATGTGTAGTAAGCTTTGGGACAGTAGCAGTAGCCATTAGTTGTTGGTTTTATGTTGGTTTAATAATACTATGTGAAAAATGGGCCATTTCCTCATGGAGTGCCATAGACTTTGGAATGGGAAAAAGGGCACTTTGGGGCGGAAAAAATGGCACTTTGGGGCGGAAAAAAGGGGACTTTGGGGCAGGAAAAAAGACATTTTGGGGCGGAAAAACAGGGGACTTTGGGGCAGCTAAAAAGGGCACTTTTGGGTGGATAAAAAGGGCACTTTTGGGCGGATAAAAAGGGCACTTTTGGGCGGGAAAAGGGCACTTTGGGGGAGGGCAAAAAGGGCATCATGGGGCCCAAGGGGGGGGGGGGGTTCGAACCCCCCGAACCCCCCCCCCCTGGATCCGCCCCTGTTATGACTTATGTTGCCAAAAAAGTATGCAAAAATATTCAAATGAATAGTAATTTCCTACATATTTTCGCTAATTTATTTATTTAAAATCTTTATCTAATCCTTTCATCCTCATGATGAAGCTATGTCTCCACGGCATGAGATCAGCGGTAGGAAGAGTCGGCGCTTGCATAATGTTATCCAGCGGTACTTGTTTAGAATGGGCACCAATGTGCGTATGGCACCCGGCACCACGATAGCAGTTACAGCCATCTTCACTGTGTTCGGGACGTCAGGATATGTCTTGTACCGCGATTGGAGAAGGGACCGGATGATGATGAATCAATTTGCAAAGGGTGCGTAGAGTATAATCTCGCAATTTCCCTACTTTTTGGTTGTTGCAATTGCCATACCGGTACCGTAGGTAGGCCTACTTATTAACGATAGGACTTTATCATTAATGGCCCTCAAGAAATATCGGTAATTGATTGATTGGTCGATTGACTTCGTTATTGCCATAAGATTTAGAAATCCCTGTTCAAAAGTTATAGCCTAGCTTAGCCTCTACTACGGTTATTCTGTTTGAAACATTTTGCTGAATTCTAAAATTGAATTTTGTCTCTTTACATTATATATAGGCTAGTAGTATTTGACTCTAAATACTGTTGGTCTTAACTATTAACATTTTCTTCCTCTTTTCTTTTAAAGGGAACATCTTAGAACCCCTTACTCATAATTCCCACGAGGTGCGTCTCTACCCGAGAACTACGGACATGTGTCAGCTGAGGCATGTTCTCAGGTCGGACATCAGCAACCAATACTACCTCATTTTTGGAGAAGTGGGATCTGGCAAAACCAGACTAATCACTGAAGTGGTGAGAAGTATGATTTCAACAAACGGAGAAAAGAAAGAAGGAGCACCTATTTATGTTTTAGCATCTCAGGGTCACTCCTTTCCCGAATCGTTTGCCAGCGCCGTTGACTTTCACTATGACGAACACATAAGCCTCAAGTTTCTTATCGATTATATATTTCGAGTAGGCCAGCTTCCAGAGCGAGATAAGATAAGTAAAATTGAGAGGTTGTTGGATGCTTTAGAAAGAGCAGCATTTCGTTATCTCACCGAGTCTGGGAAGCCAGCGGTGCTCGTCATAGATGGAGTGGACTGGATCACAGAGACGATGCCAGAGGCAATTCCTCTTCTTCAGGAGAAAGCCAAGGTCTGGGCGGACACTCACATTGCTAAAGTTGTTTTCGTTAGTAATGATGAGAAAACTGAAGAAATAATGCAAAGAAACCACAGCGCCTGGTCCCGCGCGGCCACGCCAATTGTTATAGGAGATCTTTCTGTTTCTGAGACTAAAGAGTTTCTCAACATGCATGATCCTATCATGACGAAAGCCACGATGGAATGCAGGAAGCGCAAGTGCAAAGGACACCACAAGACGGATCAGCACTTCCATGAACATTCAAACAAGGACGAAAAAGACGATGATTCTGAAGACCACCACACAATGCCAGAGGAAGACATGGATCAAATTATTAATCTTGTTGGTGGGCGAATTCAGAACTTGCTTGTGGCCAAATGCGAATGGCTGAAAGGTAGCAGCTTTGAAGAGACTGCAACTCATTTGAAACTCAAGGAACGGAGTAAGTTTATTGAAATTACAAAGAGTGCCCTGAGGAGAAAGGTTATTGAGTTGTTATATAAGACCAAGGACAAAAGAATGCTTTTGTCTGACCTGGTTGATTTGACATCGCGTGAAGATGTTTTCGCATGTGCTTTCAATAATGTTATTCGCATTGTCTGTGATTCGGATCATGGTCTTACTGTTCATTTTGAGTCAAGGCTCACTGAAGTTGTTGTAGAGGAAATGTTTGAAAATGAAAAAGACGATCCTTTAAAATACCCAAATGTATCTTATCTGCCTGAATGGGTCACGTCATATTTTAAAAGATAAAGTTCAAGTTTTTTGTGAGTAGAATTTATATAATGACGTGGATTAATTATTCGTAGAAATTAAAGGAAGGTTTACCATGCATGGTTGTAAACATTCCCATTGGAAACACGTCGGTACCCTCATTTTTATTATAACCGCTATTTATCTAGACTAATGCATGCACTTATTATCTAGACAAAAATCTAGACTAAAGGTATCGACATACATTAAATTAAAATTTAAGTAAAATCATCCACAAACGGAGAGATTTTACTGACAGTGCTGCTGTGTAGGTATTCCCACAAGTCTATTCCAAGGAGACAAATTAACATACCAAGATCTGAGTTGAACAATAAAAGTTGATTCTAATCAAAGAATTGCTATTTGCATCTCACTTCGCGAAAAAGCGTATTACATTACTAGTCAAATTTGGTCCTTTACTTTTAAACAAATCTTCAGTTTGGCCACAAGCAGTGCTAGATACGGAATGGAATTTTTTTGATTATTTCATTTACTTCACTTTTAATCCAATGAATGGCTTACCGTAAAATGGGGTAACTTTGACCTATATGGGGTAACATTGACCTACACTCAGGAAAACATTGCTTTTCTCTCTTAGATAAAGGTTTGTTGGTAGATTCTTAATTTTATGTATTCAAAGTTATATTGATGAGATAAGCTTGTGTACAACAGGGAAATCTTGGGATATACTCCCTCTTTTGTCGCTAGGGGGCGCTGTCGAATAACAAAACAATTTTTTAATGTTTAGCGATAGTTCTGAACTTTCATGTGGGTAACTACCTAGCAATAGAGCTAGGACTTCCTCAAGCGAACTACTGATGACCAGTGACTTAGACATCACATACAATATTTAGTAATTTTTAAAATAAATTATTTGAGTCGTCCATTGTCGATTTTCGGAATTTTTGTGGTTTCACTGCCTTTTCTGGGGTAACTTTGACCTATGTGGATAACGGTCTTGAAAATCCAAGATGGCCGCCATAAAGTATCCGGCGAAAGTGACGCCTACCAAAAATTGAAAGCTAAGGGAGTAATTAGCATGTGGGCAATTTTTGGTCTCTTTGTCCACATCCATCTCAAATATGGCCCTATGGCCCCTAAGCTGTACTACTACTGGTCTCAGAGATTGGTTATTAAGTGCGGTGAGTCAAAGTTATTGTTTTTGTGGCGATGTCTCTCCACTGTAACAGAAGAGACATCAGTTTGATTCCCTGTGGCAGCAAATCCTTTGCACACAGTTCATTTACCATTTATTTAAATTGAAAAGTAATATATACAAATGCAAAAGAATGAGTTTAGAAGAACAAAAAAAATAATGATGACATGAATTAGAATAGATAAGGAAGAAGAATATAAAAAAATATAACTGTAGGTCAAAGTTAGCCCAATAGTGGGGTAACTTTGACCCAGGGGTTATTGAAGAATTTTAGTAGGTTCCTCAACCAGGAATCTCAAAATTGTATTTGGGTAAGAAAGGGGCTCAACATAGGTAACAATTAATGCCTAACTGAGAGGAAAATAATCACAGGAAATACCATCCATTTTGAAAAATCTTAAAAAATGGGTCAATGTTACCCCGTTTTACGGTACCGGGAAATACGGTATAATGTATCTTCACATTTGGAATACATGTATATAACGTTGTTTTTCTCGCATTTTATGGTGCCAATATAGCCTAATGTTAGTTAGTTCACGAGTCATAGAAAGCTGGAAGCGTGATATTTGTTCATTCAATGGAATACAGAAGCAGTCCCGGAATACAGAAGCAATCCCCGATACATGAACTCAATATCTAAGTCAGGGAGCAAATTTAACACCTTTCAATTGTTTTTACTACAATTTACTCGAAGCGCCTCCTTGATTGGGGGGGGGGGGGGGGGGGGGGACACCTATGTTGTACACAGATATGTTTCCTCTTCCCTTAGTGCAGATAAATACAACCAACGTCTATGATAATGTTTTGGAAGTCTTTGCTGAGGGCTCCACTTACCACCCTCCTGAGTCCAAAACAACAGTGTCCTCGTGTGGATTTTACTGGTCTGGAACCACAGGTGCCTTTAAATCTCAGTGATCATGGAATAATGAGAGAAGGCATTCAAAACTGAATCACCGCCAGCTTGGAAATCTTATTATAAATTAACTTAAGCAAGTGTGTGTGTGTGGGGGGGGGGGGGGGGGCTAGCTACCCAGAAGGCAATCTAGTGCCGGATTGAGAGGTCTGGCATTTCGGCAGGTGGTGAGCCCCTCATATATTATTTGTCCTCACGGCAGAATCAGGTAAGTGCTTCTAGCTTCTTGCATTCCTCGAAAATTAGCACTTTTGGACAAATTCTAAAGGTTATTAGGCTTGGAAATAGAAGTTCATTTGCACAAAAATATCTGATGAATATGCAATCAGTCTCAACATCAACGAATATAGCTGTAGTGTAGTAGATCCCTATGGCTGCTGGGAGGTGGGAAAAAGATATTTGACTTTTGTTTTGAGTCAACTTTTATCTAAATACCTGGTACAGGTACGTTTTGCACCTGTTTTGCACTCTAGAGCTCATGCGAGCCTACTCAGCGTTCAATAAAATCTATTTGACAACGGATGGTTATTTCAGAGGTGCTATATTTAGCTTGGCATTATGGCGGTGGCGGTATTTTTTTCAGTGTTCATGGCGCCATCTATTGAAGGGACAAGAAAGATCAGTTACAACGGCGGAAACTTTTATCATTTTCACTTTCCGAGCAGGCGAGCGGTGGGACAAACTTCGACATGGCAGACCAAAAGCAAAACAAGACCTCTCATGCTGGAAATAACCATGGGGCCGAGTCTAAGAAAGCAGAAACTTTAGATCCATCGGATTATGGTTACGATTTCTACCCAGAGAGACGAGGTCGTGCCGACACATCCGCTATTTCTAAGTTGACAGAAGGGCGACAGGCCAGCCGTGCTTTCAAGTGCATCACCAATGTCTATCAATGCGCTCAGAAGGGTACGGTCTATGGTCACTTGGTTGATTTATCAGTTTATTTCCCACCCAAGCAATGCAAGTTTGCAAAATGGTCCTTATACTGGAGCTACTTCTCATACCTGCCGATATCGGGTCAAACTTCTGTCTTCTTGGCGTGAAACTGAATCTGAGCGATAATAAGGGTTGACCGATTTGACCGGGGAGGGCCTAGGCTTTAGGCCCTAGTTTACTTCACTCTTTCGGTGTTAGGTTTTTAGGACTAGTACGGTAAAGTTGTGTTAGGTTTTTAGGACTAGTACGGTAAAGTTGTTGCATTTCTAGCAAATTGTAGTATGACAGTGCTGCCACTTTATACTTTTTTTTTTAAAGTAAATACTTTGTTTTGCCTTTCCCTTTAAAAGTGTTGATATATCTTATTTTTGTCCATACTTTTTTAAGCTTTTATAAAATGATTTCCGAAAAAATAGACTTGATACTCTTCATACTTTTTTTGGCTGGTGTATTTTTTTTCTTTTAATTTTGGAAGCTGACACCCGGGTCAAAATACTCGCCTACTTCCCTCAGCAGCCCGGCTAGCTAGCTAGTAGGCTAACCATTCATTTCATTTATTTCTAAAAATCGTCATGTACTTTTTACTTTAAGTGAGGAAGCTACCCAAGCAGTAGATGTAATTTCTGAATCTGATAAAGATCCATAGTCTAAAGCAGACCTTGAACTTGCAGAGGAAGACAGTTGTTCTGATGCTGCAGCTTCTTATGTTGAAGAAGGCATTTATAAATATATAAACGTCTCGAGGAAATTAAATTGTTCCCAGGATCTAAAGTTACCAGACCCTGATGATTATGATGACACTGAATTAGAATTTTGATGCTTGAATCTGTTTCAAAAAAGTATTTAAAAGAAGTATGATGTTCAGTCACTTACTGCTATTTCACTCACAAATGATAAGTTTTCAGAATGATTACGAAAGTATTTTGTGAAGTTTGAATGCAAGTGGGTTATGTATGAATGTAGTTTGTGAAAAATGGTGGCTTCTGGTGTATTTTCAGCATAACAAACTTTCATATAAAAATATTAAAAAATCAGGGGTTACCGCCCCCCCCCCCCGACACACACACACAATGAGGGGGTTGACCCCCTCCTGTACCCTCCCCCTTACTGCCCAGAGCCCCCCCCCCCCCCCACCATCTTCCATACATAACACACCTAATTCAAACTTAACAAAAACCCCTGTATGGGGAAAGTTTTTGATAATCCTGGCGAAAACTTATTCTAACAATTTTGTGAATGAGAATGCCTTTTGAAACAGCAGTAAGTGATTGAAGATTGTAGTTTTTTTGAGGGTCTGGTTAAATTTTTTGCTGGCTTTTGTACTTGTTGGGGGGAGAATCTGAGTGTCAGCACTATATGAGCCATCGTTGCATGTTAGGGAGGAAATAAATACTTGGAAACCGTAGTACATATAAAGAGCTAAATATCCAGTCGGCAAAATGACATAATATAACTTTTAAACACTCAAATATATTAATAAGAATTAATATAGCAGATTGCCAGATGCCTAGCTCGTCTAGGAGATAAAATTGAAACCGGTTCACAACACCGTATGACTAATACTAATATAAAGCTTACAAGCGTGTACTTTATTCCATGATTTGGCCGTGAGCGTCATGGTCATGGTCTGTGTCATATAAATGAGTTGTATTACCTGAGTATCAAAATTACCGTATTTCCCCGTTCATAAGCCCGGGCTTATATTAATTTCAAATGGTGATAGACCAGGCTTATATTCGGGGCGGGCTTATATATTCGGGGTAAGGATTATAGTGCCTCTTTTACCATAAGAGTATGTTTACCCCCCCCCCCCCCCCCCCGGCTTATAAACGGCGCAGGCATATAAATGGGGCCCGGCTTATAAACGGGGAAATACGGTAGGTAAAATGTTGGTTTTTTTTGCATGAAATCATGGAATAAAAGTAAGTAAACCACAGTGTGAAGTACTCCACGCTATCGTATTCTCACTATGGTACGTTTGTGATATCTGTTTTTTTATGAAGTGGCTTCTTTGTAGTACCACGTTTACAAAATATTGATCTAATTCATTCCAGATTCCTTGGTAAAACTTATGATAGGCGCGCTTAAACGATATGGTTGGTGAGTGACATTCTATCTTGATCATCTTTAATTACGGTACCGGTATTCATATTTTCTTATTCTAGATACTTCATGGCATTGATACTTGGGGTTATTGTTGAAAATAATGGTCGTTTCCACACCATACTCCAAATGTCATTTCAGATAACTTAACTCGCGTTAATATCCCAAGTTATTCCTCAGATTGAATCTTTAAAAAATCTTAAACATAAGAAGCCAATCCTTACTATTTCAGCCCTCTGAATATAGAGAGACACGTTTCCTGTGAAGATTGTACCTCAAGGGTAAATGGTGGCTTTGACCCAACAATGAATCAGGTAACATACATTACCTATTCTACCATCATCAATATTCCAACATCTTTTACATAGAACTCCATTCCTTTTTTCTTACTTGTGTTTTATATTAGTAAAAGAATTATCAATAGTGTTGTAAGGTGGGAATAAAACATCAAATCTGGAAAGGAGACAATTGTGAATAATGGTTGCCGAATTGAATTTACTGTTTGGTTTAAATGCAAATGTGTGCTTCCCTTTTAGATTGTGGTATGCCAGAACAACTCACCAAGTCAAGGCACCTGCTGCAGCGTCATGGGCCATGAACTAATACATATGTTTGATTACTGCCGGGCGAAAGTGGACTTCACAAATTTGGAACATTTAGCATGTACAGAGGTGCGTGGTCAAACCTTAGATACATTTAAAATCTGTTAACTGGTCCCGTATAATTACCTGTGATATAAAGAACTTTATACCAACTGTTGTACCCACACGTGGGATTAAGGAGTCATAGGTTCTATTTTCTCCTCTATCCATTTGATTTGGTAGCGCTTTCAGAAGAGCAACACATCTTACCGGCTCTTATTCGTTTGGTTAGGCTGACTCGGATCATTTCAATCTCCTTATGTAGTGATGCTCGATGTAAAGTTTACAAGATGTGTCCCACCTAAACCTGTGTATATTCACAAATTATTTCCTTATTTTAACTTTTTTTTTTCAAAATATAAAATCGTAATATTTTATCATTTCTGTATCAATGGCGATCTTTGTTGCAGATCAGGGCGGCGAATTTCTTCCACTGTTCCTTCCTTGCGGCAATGGCTGAAGGCGACGCTTCTCCTTTCAACTACAAAAAACAACATCAGGTAACGATCTTTGAATGGGAACTTGCTAAATAAGAGGGAAATTGCGTAATCTGGATACGCAGTGTATTTTATCATTTTGATATTCAATTCAAACAATTTGATCACAATTTGATCACAATTTAGCTTATCAAGTTGTGTTTTCTTACGTGGCGAACATAGAAATTATACTGCATGGCTGCTGTTTATTCAGACTAGTGATGCGTCTGTGTTTTATTTTAGGAATGCGTCAAGAAAAAGGCCTTAATGTCGGTGCTAATGGTACGCGATGTGTCCGAGGAAGAGGCCAAGAAAGTTGTAGATAAAGTATTCAATAAATGCTACAATGATTTAGAACCAATCGGAAGAATACCAAGAAGAAATTCTCGAGATCCCGATCGAGCTTTATCGGAGGGATATTTGTATGGATATTCTCATTGATATTAATGATGTAGGTTTATGTACAGTGAATAAATTACATTATACCATCCGTTTACTTGGGTTACGTTTTCAGATCTATATACTCCGGCTTCGGTGCAGGTACCCTAGTCTAAAGCCAAGACCACTAAAAGAGATACACTACTCAATGATAACCAAGGGGGACAAGTATGCTCTTGGATAAATTTCGTGCTTTTATTGATGACAACACAACAGAAATAAAAACCTCATATTCGCTCTACCCTTTATAACGTGTAACATGAAGTCAGGGCAATCCAGGTTAAACAGCTTACACGAGAAATGAAACCCAATGGCATTGCATGTCTGAATAATTTAGTAGCTTACCCCCCGTTACCCCGAATTTCTGAAACAAAACAATTAACTGGCCAACTTCAATGTTATACTATCGGGATAAATTTAACACAATAATATATGTACTGCTTCAGCTAAAGTACTTCAGCATTTATCACACTAAAACATGGCTATCTAAGATGACCAGAAAGAAGTCTTCCAGAACTGTTTCCGCACACAGCATTCATGAAGAACATTTATGGAAGTATAGTTCATGGCAATTGAACGAGTAGAACTCGCGATTGACTTTGTTTGAACACGATAATGCATAAGCTGTAAACTTCATCAAGTAGTCTAGTGAAACCAGAAGCTCTTCGGAATGTTCATCTTGGTAACAAACTTTATTTTCAACATATGTTACTATATATAAGGGATTTACGTAAAATTCCCCAAATCAAGCTCCGTCTCCTGCTGATTATCAAATACCCCAACAGTAACAATAAGTACCGTAATATACCACGATTATTATATTCAGAATTTGTATCATACGTTAGTGAATAGGTTCAGGCAAAGTAACCATATCCTACAAATATGACGAAAAGGAACGTGGCCTCAAATCGTCACTGACATTGTCTTCATGTACTCATTAGGCGGTGTTAGAATACGTAATGATGTTAGAGATCAAGAATGCAATAAATACAAGTGCGCGAACATGAACGCATAGCTACATTTCTCATGGAAATAGTTCGTTTAGGACTTAAGGCTATTGGGACAACTATTCATTTGATCTCAAACTCCCATTATCTTATATTTAATTAGTTTAGATTATGTATATATGATAAATTGTGTACTGTCTTTATGGTGATTATATTTGTTGGTTCAAACATAAAATATCCCGATAAGTTTATTCGAACCACTATTGACAAAGCTAACTCATCTATCTTCCTTTAATTCATTGCCACTGTTTAAGACATTCGAAATGTATTATCACAAGTATATTGTTGGCAGCATGGCCCGCGATTACAACCCCAATCCATAAGATATGCAGTATTATAAACAAAACCAAGTCAATACAAAGTTTAGATAAAAAAACTAGATAATACTTAGGTTAACCAACAGAAATATACAACATTGATTCTGAGGAAACGTCCACATAGGATCCATTTCGTTCAAAGTTCCCATGTATAATATAATATAATATACCATCCATCATTTCTTTTCTAAAACCTTTTTAATAGACTGTTCCGATAGTCAAAACTAAGAATGCAATAGCCGAGAACACATGAGAGATATTCAACAGTTCAATTCCTTCTGTCCCCAAGGATACGTAGGATATGTAGGAACAGATTGATGATATCAAGATAAAGATTGACGGACGCGTGAATGTATTCCTCGGGAGAGACCTTGTGCATAATCATGTGAGTATCGAAGATGATGAACAGGGAGAAGATAACGGCTCCACCGAGGGCAAGGCCCATTTCCATCATTGGACTCTGGAAGACCATCTGAAAGGAATACAAATATGAAAATTCTATAGGTCCTGGGCAAAAACAAAAGAGATATTTTAATATTATCTCTGATCCATTGTCAATATTGCAAGACATTTTTAAATCCGACAAAGGTAAGTTTTAGAAGAGATAACTTTCAGACTCAAGTCTTTCAATTACTCGTGCAGATTTCAATTTGATTTAGTATTTTATAACAAAGATGAGTATTGAAATATAACTGTGTTTTTGAGTCTGAATCACCATAAGGTATCTAAAAGTTAAAAGAAACAAAATCGTTTTCTTATGGCACGATGACCCATACTATTACCCCTTCATATAGCATGGTCACAGAATAAAGAGCACCACAAATGGCATGTCTACAATTGACACTAATAAAATAACACAAAATTGACCTGGCAGTCCAACTATTGAGACTATTTCGAAAGTTTATTTCAGAGATGGAAAGAAATAAAGAACTCGTATAAAAATGGAAAATCCCATTATGTAATAGGAAATCAGATTTAGAATAGAATTAACAAAATATTTATAGATGTCAATATGAAATATGTCTCACTCACCTGTAAAAACCCGCCGAGGATAAGGACCCAGAGAACAGAGAAGAGACTGAAAACGCATACATAAAATAATTAATCTTTTTCACATGACTTAAATGTTCACATTCTCAGTGAAACTCTATTCGGCTCTAATGAAAACTGGATAATATTAAAATATCTTAATACATACAAATAATCAAATATATTGCTAGCAACAAAGCTTTTAGAAAATCAGTCGAGGAACGAAGTATTTAGCGATATCGTTGGGTTAATTCAAATTGCAGAAATAGCGCTCTTAATTTAACATTACAATATAAGTCATTTACTTAAGTTTTCATATAATCATGAACTTAATCCAACAAATGAAGTCTTTCTTCTAAGTCTAACAAGTGTATCATAGCATACCCGGCTCCCCATGAACTAAAATCGCGTTTGGACTGGAAGGTGTAAGCTGTGAGCGCAGCGGTGACGGCACATGTCAGGGCGAAGGCTTCAATCACCACTATTTTGTCATAGAAGGTCACTGGATGAAGAAAGAAATATTACAGTTATTACTGATAAGGGAATGGGAAGAAAGATATCAGCTAAAACTGCAAGTGTGGAATCGAAATCATTTCATGGAACAAGGGCCTAAAACGAGAACCCTCGTTTCCACCAAAGTCACATTCTCGTTTATATCATGTAGTAACTGATTGTTTAATAGTATTATGAATTTATTTCGACATTGGCAGTATAAGAATTTCAAGTCCATGTGAAATAGGTTGTTTTCAACTAACTTTCTTAGAATAAACAGTCACCATATTGATATTATTTTTGATGTACCAGTATTAATATATATACAGATTCTACTACCAATTACAATCTTCTTTGAGCGGCCTATTCTTACTTTTCTTTTGGTGTATAATGAGTGTTACAGGTATGGGGAAAAGAGATGGGTAAAATGGTACACTTACCAACAGTTCCAATGAGTATGGATTCACAAAGAGTCTGTAATTGGAAAGAGAATATGTGGCATATACCAAGGACATGGATACACTTTAACTGAGAGAGTTAGTTTAAACGTGTATTTGATTGAGATTGTTCTACCGGATATTTTAATCCAAAATATTTAGTCCGCGTGGAATGAGTGATTTAAACGTTCTACTGAGAAGCGCAATCTCTCAGTTGTGGTAGCGCAGTCGGTTGCAACACACGTCAACCTATCTTTAACTGAGAGAGTATGTAACGTTTCGGTTGCTAACAATATCAGAGCTGCCAACGTGGGAGGATCCCAAATCCTAGTTTTTCGCGGAAGCCGACTGGGCTGTGTTAGGGGGGTCCGGGGGCATGCCCCCCGGAATTTTTTTGGAAATTAGGAGTTAAATGGTGCATTCTGGGGGTAATCTTACCCCATAATTGACTTTTAGAAACGGGAATATTTCTTGAGTCACACAGTACATAAGTTTGAATAATTTTAAAAAAATTTGGCAAGTGATGGGTACCTGAACCTGAATTTCCAGGTATATGTATAGAGCCTGAATATATATACAGGTGCGATAGTAACTGTTTATACTTTAAAAACACTTCATGGTAAAAAGCTGTGACAAATTATGATAATTGATGGTTAGGAGAAAGTCACCATGACACTGATCAATACAGAATGTGCAGTTTATTTGAAGACTCAAGACTAGCATGTTATTGTATGGATATATTATACATGATTATCAGATATATTGGCAATACCATAGTACTGAGTAGACTCCTAACCAGTCTACATACCCTATGTAATGAAAATATAAGAATCAAATTAAGTACTACACAAACTGCAGAACACAACAGTAACTCTACATGAAACAACTACCTGACGAATAATAGACTCTGGAGATACAATTATACAATAATGTGAATACCAAACACATTATCAATAAAAATAAGTAGGCAAACTGACAAAAGCTAACCATGTCGCATCATAAGCAAAACGTATAACCAATAATGCATGTATTAATCTATGCAATTTTACAGGACTTTAGTGTAAATAAAGATGGAAATCTCTTTCTCAAAAGCTACTGTAGAATCCAAAATGTGTTGATGGTTAACTGGCCTAAACTACGGTCTAGAACATGTTTTGATCCCAAATTTAAAAAAAACGTAGTTTTTGTTATACAAATCGTAGCATCGTAGTTTGATGCTGAAATCGTAGTAACTACGGCGAAATCGTAGAAGTTGGCAGCTCTGCAATATTTTCATTCTTCAATTAACTGAGGAATTTTAATACCAGTTCATGAAAGTCACTGATATTATCATATTTGTATAAATTTAGAAAAATGTACTTACAAAGAAACCTAACAAAATGAGATTTGTTGGGTGTTCACGACTTTTTACTGCTAGGGCGAAAATCAAACCAAACGATGCAATAGCAGAGAGGAGAAGCAACCATTGACTGAAACAGAAGAGGAAATGGTAAATCTATGTATCACGTCAAACTGTTGTGGAATTTGTTAAATGTATAAGTATCTTGATATAGCAGGAAGTTTCATATACCTCCCTTGATTTATTAATGAGAAATATTCGACAGTGTGAAACTATGTTTCATTTAAAAAATATCTGACCACCAAAGAACAAGGACTTACTTTGTTTGCATGAAATTTTTAACCGGTTCAAAGATCATGCACATTGCACTGAAGGCGGTTGTAAATAACAGTTGAACACATAGTATTCCATACACCTTCCTCAAGAAACCTGCGATAGAGAATATAAATGAATTGGTTAGTACCATTGTATATTGGTCCGGTTCATGATGGTCTTATTCATGATGAAGAACCGATGTCTATTTAAGCGGGATTAAAGACACAGACATTACTATAGAAAACTGTTAAAACGAATAGAAATGGCAGAAGAGTCTCTTCATTACACCATTTAATCGACCAAAAATAAGCATTGGCGCATAGAAAATATCATAAAAGTTTCCTATTATGATATAGTACTTAAATATAAGGGACTTTGTTTTAAAATGGTACAAAGGATTGTTTTGATAGAACCATGAAATATTAGAATCACGGAGTAATGAAACACAAATAAAAATATTGTACATAAAAATGGTTGCAGTATAGGTCTACTTTGATCAAGTAAATATGATTACTATCACAAAGTTCCATTCACTATTTATTATATGCCTTGAGCAAAGAACAATATTGAAATATAAATCTTTGTTTTAAAAAAATGTGAATCGCCATGAAATTAGAAAAATAATTAACTGAACGCGCACCATAAAATATGTGTATTGTGCTACTCGAGCATACAGCATGGACGTATAATGAAAAAAAGAAAATATATATATAGATACTGACCCATGCGAATGTACACAGATGAGCCGGCCACGTTGGAGCCATACATGAAGTCGTCCACAATGCTGTGCTTACCGGACCCACCTCCCGAGGAGGGCTCAGGCATAAGAGTTGCCATGTCTGTGATGTTCCTGAAAATAGAATTTATTGTTTGGTTAGGTAAGATTTACTTTGCTGGGAGTCTTAATTAATACTACACATATAATTAAGTTTCTCTTTTCTATTATATTGTAGACTTAATATCCTATACTTTCAAGATGAAATATATGAACGAATATATCAGTTTTATACTCCTACATGGTTAACGTCTGAATAGCTATGAATGTATTGAATACAAACATAACATTCTTCAACATCTTTATAATATGCATTCCCTATTATCCGCTAGAAAGGTATACTAAAATAGCATGCCTATAAATACCGGTACTATAATTACCGGTATATATTGATAAACATATTAAATATGGAATAATTACAGCAGTATTATTGACAATGCGATGGAGGCGTTTGATATCTGGCTTAAATATGTACTGCCATACACTTGATTTATTCGATCGTTTTATCTTGAAATTACAAATTGGTTCAATGAAATTCAAAGTAGATCTATAAGAAAAGATAGCGAATATTAAAGATGACTGCTCTAGTCTAAATTCTAATGTCCAACAACGAGAATAAATTAAATGGTTCCTTATAGTCTGAAGTTCAGAATATACAGGGGTGGAAAACAGACCTGCATCATTCTACTATGATGTAAGATATGATGGTGAATATTGTAATTTGTATGGTTCAGGTCAGGCAGATATATCCTGGCAATAATTCGTTATGTCATGATGATGTTATGTCTTATGATGGTTATCGTAGCCGGGCAGAAATTAGAATGTCCCTGAAAACGGAAAACTGCCACACCCCGATTATACAAGTGTTACTGCATGATACCTTTGGTCGGAATGTTTACCGGGCGGTATCATTGGTTAGGTTTTAATGTATTTCCTCTAGCTCATAAAATTAGGATCATTAACGTAATTGTACATAGCTAAAGAACTAGAAATTAGGACTATCAACCTTGAACCAGATTTGACTGGTGCACGATCAAAACACAATCGACGGATAATACACACGGTGGCCTGCAGACACTATGTGGGCAATCAATTCTTTACCAAAACTTTGATAAACCTAAAATCTGAATTGTATCATAACAATGCAATCTTGTGATATAGAAATGGAATACCACGTAGTCCTTAGCCATCCTAGCTTGTTTAGATTCCATCACCTGATAAATAGAGTGATTCTGCCTTGCCTTGGTTTTGCTATGTAGGCTACATGACTGGTGATATTGGCCCATGATTCCAGCAATTCAGAAATACACAACAACCCCCATATATTCCCCAGTTATGTAGTTGTATCTATTTCACAAGAAGGACATATTACCTGGTCGTCACAGTCAATATGAAATGTTGACGAAGCTAGATTGATCGTAGTCCAAAATTTTCTTCCTCTTCGAAATAAACACTGTCGATGTACTGACGTCACGAGACCTAACCTCGCATTGACTCGCAGACTGGTTGGCCATCTAGCGGGTTCATTCATAGCTATTTTTAATTGCTCACATTCTTAGCTTTTTGATGGAAGGCAGTTTGATTTAATGCTTTAAAATGTTTAAATTTTCATGAATCGGACACATTGACGCAGTTTAACGTAAGGAGTTATGTTTTATTATTTAATGCCATAGCCTATTGTGTATCATTAGCTATCATTCACAACTGAATAGGCTCATGGCTACACATGCATGAGGACATCAACGATCCTATAGTTACTAATACTATAGGATCGTTGAGGACATGCAGGTTGTTGGTTCAAACAAACATATAGGCATACACAATTAACTTCACTTAAATTCACTTATCTCATAGTCAACATTCACAAAAAAAAGTCATATGCCTGCTTCATACTCATATAGGCCTACTATTCATAGGCATTACTGCCATTAGCCTCTAAATTATTATATATTAGCCTAAGGCTAAGGTCTAAAACTAAATACCGGTAGGCCAATGCCTAATAATAATTGCGGTAGCCTAAAATAGCTGGTAGACTAATGTAGTAAGGTGCCTAATGACCTTTCAGATTTATGGTGTGCCAAATTCGATTAGTGCAAATTTCGGATGTCAGATCACAAGACTATCACACACAATTTAGTCGCCCACATATGCCACATGTCATGGGCGGATGGACAGTCCGGGACAAAGTGTGTCATGAACAGACACAAGATGGCGCCTTGAGAGCAGCGTGTCCACGTGGACTGGATAAACACGGTTTGTGGTTGTCGTAAGCGGCCCGGTGGACAGATCCTTCTCAAGACAAGTCTGGTCCAACTCTATTTATGGACAGCCAGACGGACTTTCTACTCATTTAGGATGAACTTGTCGGCAAGAAGATTGGCAGCTCGACTAAATATAGGTATTTTCACTCACAATTGAGTTTGGTGGATTATTCTATTACCCCAAATTTTGAATCCTACCGATCGACCGACATGAGCAGGGAGAAACTTGTAGCCATATCACTAGGCGAGAAAGGGCGTGATTCGGGTGGTGATGGTGGAGTGAAACCGTCCCCGTCAGATTCAGGTATACTTCTTTCTAGGTTCTGATTCATGTTCTCCTTATTTTTTCCATTACCCTAGCATTAAGGTATTTTGACTTCGTCCCTTGACACCTCATCTATTGATATGTTGAACTTGGCAGTGGGTTGTACCTATAATAACACTTGACAACAGACTTGGGTTTCAGTATTCATTAATTTAAGGGTTGTAGTTGAGTTGGTTTTTGGGTGTCCCTGACTTGGTCTGTTGTTGGCCTTCCTACCACCTGCTACGTCGACAGTGCATGCCCATGCAAGTGAGCTGCATGACTGCATATTATTAGAAAATTTACCGTCTCTATGCACATTCTTTTCTCGTTTATAATTTGTTCTGTCGTTTATAGGTTTGTGTCTGTTAAAATTTAATTAGTAGGCTAACCACCCACTTGAAGTATTGCATTTGATATTTTAGACTTTAGTTCACGCACTGGTAATATTTCAGATATTTCAGATTGAGCCATGTCAATGCACCTAAATTTAATTAAGACAGACTGAGCATTTAACACATATTTTTTAACAACGCCAATTACAAGATAGTTTTCATACCTGTCATTGTTCTGTTGACAGTGTTGTTGACAAATTTTTCACTAAAATAATTATCAGTTGATAGAAATTTAGAATGGCTAGATTGTATGTCTTTCAAAAAGAATGTATAGGCCTAAGTTAAATTAGTTTCTCCTGAAATTTGCATCACTTTCTTAACTCAAATTATGGCCTCCTCTCTTTCCTAACACCTATATTATAAGTGTAAGAACACTAGAATCTAGTGCTTATGTGCAGGTATTTGATAGTGCAATTCTTGCCCTTCCCTCTTTGTCCTACCGTACCTAGTTCCGTTTCGTGCTATTTATAACTACACACTTTTATAATACCCAGGTAGTTCATCTATTGAAATTAATCACATCATGCATGACAAATTCCACCTTGCAACGCATGAACCTTGACCTTATTTTATAGAGTTGCCCTTTCCTTGCTTTTTGGAAGGATAAGCTTGTATAGATAATCTCTCCAACGTCTCTGAATAGATTTAGCACTATTTCTATTGATTTTAACAGCTGTGATGGCCAGTCGTTGAATGACTTGACACAGCTGTGTAAATATATTGTCAATGTTGATTTTTATATCATATCTTCAAACAGTTGTTCTTTTCATTCACCTGAAAAGAAAAGTCTTTACATAGCTTGTGTTGGAGACAGTTGCATATATGGCCAATATTGTTTATCCAGTATCACTTATCATCATGGTACATGTACGGTAAATGAGTTTGCGATAGATTATTGCTTGGGTGCATTGGCAGGTAGGCGTATATGTACAAGTGGGGAGTGCTTTCACTTTCTACATAAAAGATGTTTAATATATGGATAGTATATAATTTCATGAAGGATTTTTTTTTTTCATTTAAAAAAAAGTATCAAAAAATCCCCACGATATCTTAAATCAAAGTTCGCGCGATGACTTAATTCATTGTCGTGTCGTTTTGATGAAATGTTAATTGTCAGACGCCACTCTGTGTGTACATGTATCCCGGACATGTATACTTACATGGGTTTATTATTGCTTTGAATGCAGCTTTTTTTATGCCTGTTTCTGGTCATCTGTTTATATTGAATACATTTATGTTCAAGCTATTCTTAGGCGTTTCTTCTGTGGGAACTGAATGTCAGGCAGACCAGAACATGTTCCTGGTACATGTATTCCAATGGACGGAAGTTAATCTAGTTACATCAGCATTTCACTGGTACTTATAGCTCAATCACTGGGATTATCACTACCCATATCTGTCGCTAATTAAAAGTGCCACTGTGAACATATATCCTACAGGATATTCACACGTCGAAGTAGATGGAGGTGAATGGAGACCTGGCATAATTATTTCCGCGAGCGTTTTCCTGCTTTTATTTTGATTGAGGCCGCCTTAGTTATTCTTTCACCTTGTACAAATGTAGGAATTTTTAGTTGTCTTTGTTCCTTTTTTGCACAGACCCGTAGGTTTTACTTCATAAAGATCAAAACCAGGCGGTCTCTTAATAATCTACTTCCTCTAACTGTTGCTGAAGCTCTACGTATGGGGTATTCACTATTAAATGAAATGTGGGATCTCTGGAAGAGTACACTATCGAGATGCCAGGCCCTATTATGAATCATCTTAACATTATCATTATATTAGTGAGGCACTGGTCACATTGGCCATGTGTAGATCCTTTCCACTATACCTCTGAATCATCCTATATATATTCCCTTGTTATGCCAGTTATCTGTCACTTTATGTATTTTGTGGCCTACTTTGTGCCAAACAGGTCGGAATGTTTTCATATTATGGGGACGAGTCCTTAAACCTCAATTACTAGGAATATTATTATTTGATTATTGATTCTACTCATCTATCAATATGTATAGTACGAAGTTGGATAGTATTGGCATTGGCGTTGGCAAATGGTATCAACTTAATCAGTCGATAGCCATATTTCATGTTCCCAAGGTATTTGGCCCCTTCACATGGTTAACCATATCCCACTGTCTCTTTGTCTGTGGTTATTTATCTTAGAAATAACCCATTCAGAGATGTTTCGTATTGTACCTTCTTGATGGTGTGGGAAATGTTGGTCATGTTTGATTTGATCTACTATTCTCTCAACCGGGGTCTCTCAAATATAAGTCACTTGTCATAATTATATCATTTCCTGTACATTTGGACTCCATTTAGAAATGTTCATTTCCGGGAAATAATACGACTGCACTACTATAACTGGGATTATTCTGGCATGACTTAGTGTATTGCCTGCGGTGAAATACTAAAAGCCAAAAATTGATTCCCACACTCGAACTCGATCACGGATATATTATAACAGAGTGTACCAGCACCTGTCCGACTCCATTAATTTTATCATAGAAATCATGTCTCGATTTCTATGATTTTATGTATCCTATGCTGGGCAGACTTATTAGATCTCCTAGCGTTAACAAACAAGTTTAATTTATGGACAATTGCTAAAACAAAATTAATGAAATGAAACAATTCAATTTAACCCAGACACTTGGATAATAATAAGTACACCAGCCACAACACCTATACATTGTCATCATCCGACATCATCATTATTTCATCCTTTCAAGGAGATCCACTCTGATCGTGCAATACATCATTACAAGCTTCCTAAGTCAAAAAATAGAATTCGTCTCCTAAAAAAAATGAAACATTATTATGAACATTACTGGGGCAACGCCTGCGAAATAATCATGTTGTCCCTATAGGTATTATGTATCCTGCTTGTAGGCTTAATCGTGTCCCCTCCGCCCCCGCTTTAAGATTAGTCAGCTATAACTTAGTATATAAGCACCAAACGCTGTCTCACCATTTGTCTTAATTCTTGTTCAATTACTCGCTATACTGTTTTGTATTTAGTTGGCTGCTCGTTAGTGTTTATTACAACCCTCTTGTTTTCTAACTCAAGGCTCAGAAACAAATCCCCCAAATGAGGAAAAACCACTTCCAGAAGGTAAGCTAGAATATAATGTATAGGCTGACTTGGCTATCGATCTCTCCTCCGGTGTTGAGTTACTCAGAAAGTTGATAGTTAATTGTCGACTTTTCTAGATTTAAATTTAATAAGTTGTTACTTTTAAAGTGCCATTTTAGACCCCAGATGGTGATTATGTAATGTAGACGTAATTGCCTCCACAACCTCCGATTATTAATTGAAAAAAAAATTGTTAAAAATTTTAATATCTAATTTCTCAAACTGTTTGGCTTGACTTTTCTACCGCTTTGCTCGCCCATAGCATGGTTTCGGAGAGATTTGAATGATCTTGTGAAGCTTATTTCATCGAGTATACTTACAATGCCAACTCTGAGCTAAAGATAACCCTTTACATAGGCCATAATAGTTTCTATATGCTCGACTAATTTTATTCATGCGACCGCCGTAGCAGCACATCAACTGTGCGTGACTCGATCCTTGAGTCAGTGCCCGACCTCTCGGCATTATGGGGGTAGTGGCCTATATACAAAGATCTAAGACTGACATACATTCGGTTCCAGGCCCTAACTTGACATTTAACTTCCTTATACATATTCATAGCCTTGGATTTATGCTTGGCTTTCACGTAACGACCTGGCTTGTTGTTCAATGTAATGTCGCATTGCACAGATCCACATAATGTCATCCGTGCATGGTGACAAAAAATGGCATCATAGAGTAGCTTTTATATGAGGGAATATATATATATATAATGGAATATATAATCGAAATATATATTATATATTTCTTAGTGGTGGTAAGGTTAGACGGCCATAAATTCGAATTGTCTGGCATTTCTGTTTTTATCATTGTTTATTATATTGTAACGGGGAAACGGACCGACCGTAGTCAATCGTAGTTAACCAAAAGCCCTATCATTATTTTACACTAATTTACTTATTTAGTTTTTCCTTTCATACCTCTAAGGAGATGCAACATACTTTTCTTTTAAAAAAGAAAAGAAAAATGCCCGATTTAATTCATATAAGACAATGTTGAATTGAAAGCTTCTTGACATTCACTCCGACCCAGGATTTAGGGTTGACTGCTGTCCCTTGGTAGCTTATATGAAATCGTATATTGATAACAACAGTCTTGTCATTTTATTGAACTGTTTCCTTACAAATTATATTAGATCATATCATAGCCGAACGCTTCCAATGCAATAAGATATTATATTATCATAGCCGAACGCTTCCAAAGCAATAAGCTAAAAGGCACTGACTGGTATCGAAAAGGAATATTCCACATCTATTATTTTTTAAAGCCAAGTGAATGAATGTATTCGGGAGTTGTTTTTATGTAAAAAAAAAAACAACAACTAGAGACTAGTGGCAGTTCAGGTGCGTATATCAGCCAAACAACCATGCAGGTTTACCTGTGTAATGAAATTATTGATAACGAACTTGTGACATCCCATCTCGTGATGGGATGCTGAACTTCAGTCAACGTCCTAGTAGTTGTTTATAGGATCGGTTGCTATGGAAACGATTGCTAGACCCAGTGCCAATGCTTGTGTCCGTGAGGTCCGTTGCCATGGTTACAAGGTCAAGTTTGGAGTTTTCTTTCCAAGCCATGTGGAGTTGAGAGTCCCGGGGTTTTTGTGATTGCCACCACCGACACCGCCACCACCACCTCCTCTGCAGCCACCACACTTACTACCACTGGCTACGTGGCAGCAGCAGACGTGGATATACTTATAGAGCGAATTAAACTTGTATACATTTTTTAGGCTGTGCATTGATCCTTACCTAACTGCCATGGGTATTTCTCTGGCCCACGTCCTCCGTAGACGTAATATTCACATTGGTGAAGTCCGGTAAGAAGCAAAACCTGCTCTTCCAAAAGGTCGTGGTTGGCCCTGTCCTGTTTGGGTATTGCAGAACTTGGGACAGGGAGTCTGGCTACTTAAGGTTTGTTATGCCTTATGGAGCTCACCAAGCATGGAAATACACATCAGCATTACCTTTAAAACAGGTCCCAGCAGGGGAATCCATCCGTGCAAGGTTGGGGAGGCGCCTGACGCTAAGAGAATATTTTGCTGAGCTGTGTTGGTAGTAGTTACCTTCAATCATTGTTACGTCAATGCTCACATGGATGTATACATACACATGTAGAAGGGTATATGTGCACAAGGAATTATTCATCAATGCCAGTGGTAAAAACAACAACTGCTGTACAGAGTGACAATTTAAAAGGCATTATTGTCAGATTTATTGGAGCCGTGAGCCATTCAGTTATCACTGGAGACTGAATTGAATACACACAGTAGACATCTGCGCCTGATGATTGTGATTGATTTATGAAGTTCAACAATGCAGCGATCAATTTGCTATGGGATAGCATACCTTTATTTGAGCAGACCAAGCACAATTAGTTAAAGGGAACAACAGTGAGTGGGAGCTTCAATTGCTGGTCTTCTTAGTTCTACTTCCTGGTCTTCCACACCTACAGTCTCTATTTGGATATGTTCAATCATGTAAGCTGCTATATAACTGGTGATTACCACTACTATAAGTTGTTGCGCAACTTATGGGGATATATCATCAGTAGTGATTATCTACCCCTGTGATAATCCAAAGTTCAAGCCAACTTTGCCACAGAAAATAAAAACTTGTCAACATAAATAGAAAAGCTACAAAAAGTGTAGAAAATGGCTGAGGATTATAATTTACGTAACCGAACATTGTCATTGGACGGTGACGGTTTGGAAGATGATCTGAACAAGGGCACCAGGCATATGGCATCGGAAGAATTACCATCTGGGGAGGACCTATCAACTACGAATGAGCCTAGCCCCCAGACGAAGAGTCCCAGATCTAATGGTAAAGTGGAAGATAAAAAGACACAATGGCATGATCCATCACTGGTCCTAGAGTCTTTCATGGATAATGCTCTGATATGTTCACTTTCCTTGAGTCAGAATGTTTTCCTAGAAAGGAAACTTCGACTGGTGCTTTCTTTCCTTATACCGAATCTCACTGCATTCAGGATCCCTACTTCATGTGTTTAGCATGCATCTCTGCATACTTGTCGAATGTCATGATTTTCCAATTGGTAGTATACAGCATTTATTCGTGCTTATGAAAGTGTGTGTGCATTTACTTTATCTATCTGTGCATGCATACGGATTCAGTTATCCATTTCATGCTCATATACAGGGTATGAACTTACGGTAACAATTTCTTTCCAAAAGTGCCTAGGACCGCTTATATACTTGTGTTCATTATGTATCAGGATTTTAGCTTTTAAATCCTATTGCGATGACACATCTATCTTGCTTCTTATTGTGCTTAGATAACAAGACAAACAGACGTTATGAAACTCTGGTGGCTTTCTTTAATATACTTGAACTGGTATTTCACCCTAGTGCATGTCATTGATTGGGAATATTTCTTTCTATACATGCTTCCATATAATATACACAGAATGTTTGCTAAATAAGGACCATGGGGCCAGACTAGACGTCTTGTGATCGATTTGGTCCACTCAGAAGGGTTAGACTATATCTTTGTTTAAAGGATCTTCACGTGTTAAATTAAAATCGTTGTCTTTTACCTTTGTTTAAAATGTATGTATGTGCACCACTGACATCAGCTCATCGCATTTGCTTAGAAGTTGCTGAACTGGACATACGTGTTTTCTGACCGTGCCAGTGAAAATAGTGCTATCTAAAATCCCCCAGCATACTTGCCTTGCAAACATGTGTAGAGGAGAGAGCTATAAGAGCTAGAATATTATCAGATACCTAAGTAATAATCTAATTTTAACACCACTATTGACTAGGTCCATAAGTTTACCCGATAATGTTAAACATACCGTAGTTACGACATAATAAGTACATACAGTCTGATCCTCCTTCCTATCATTTTAATAATGACAAGTAATATACAATATCAAACGAGGGTGATAGTCATAAGATCATTTCTGGATTTTCTCTAAAACCTTCACCTCGGTACTGTGTGCAACAAACACTTTCCCCCGATTATAAATGTGTCACCGCCCCAAACAGGTTTTATGTTTCTGGGTAAAATAAAAAAAAATAATGATTTGTAATACTTTTTCTTAAATACTATTTTCTTTTTACGAAGATCCTAGTGTTCTTTGACACTGAAGGTACTACCTGTTAATTGTTATATAATAAGATACTTTTATCAGACTAGGTATGGAATGTTGATAAGTGGTCGGGGCATATCGTGGCTATGGATTTTAGCTTTAAAAAGCAGAATATAGAAAAACTGGAGTGTGTCGCACACACTGGCATAATGCGCTGGAACATAATTTACGTTAAAGCAATGTTCAAGCATGAATCATTTAGCGTTTGCCACTTGCCTGTAACCTAGTTTTTTATTAGTCTGTCACTCTGGTGTTACAAAAACATAGCTTCCACAATCAAATTTATTGCATTTCAAGGGATATGAACATTTAAATCTAGAGAAAAAATTAAATTCATGAATATCCGTTGCTGGGAGCAATATTGTCATGCAACATTACAGTTGTCAACACAAGGACATGTCACAGTATCAATAATACACGTATTATGACTCTTAGATGCACAAGCTGTCAGATGTTTCACATAGAAATTATCTACCATTTATAAGCCTATTAATGTTATACATATTCTCTCCCAGACCATCGTTGTGAACATATCAAACTGACATATCGCTTTCGTGTTGATACGGGTCAGAGATTATTCAATGTTGAAAAAATGCCAATGTTACAATAGTAAATATCAAGACGCATATCGGTGACTATTATATGGGAACATCACCATGGACCCACATTGATAGGTATGAAGAAATAGAGAACTCGTGGACATGTTATGTTTACATTATGGAATTAATTAACTATTATCATTCTCATTAACATTATAATCATAAATCATCATATTCATAAACATACTAATTAGGTTATGCCTTATTACATAATATTATAAGGCCGGATATGACAACATCACACGATTGGGACTACACACATTTCTTATATCATTCTTATATCATTTCTTAAATCATTCTTATATCATCGGTCAGCATTCATGCGTCCGAATCCGACCCAGCCGCATTCCCAACATCCTCTTCTATATTGTATTTATAGATGAAATCTTGATAGCGCCCCCCCCCCCCCCCCCTCTCCCACCACCATCACCCCCACCCAGAGGCTGCACGCCAGTATTCACGAAACAACCGCCAAACTTCTTTTTTTAAATAAAAAATGAGTGAGTACTGGCAACCATGTCGGTTGATTAAAAAGGATTTGCTTTGTAAATTGCTGCCACATTATTACTATTTTTATTATTATTAAGACAATCACTGCAATTTATTTCGTATTCCAAATAAATTAATTATTCTTATATTTGTTTTGTTTTTTTAAAAAACTTAGGAGGTAGACCTAAACAAAATCAAATCCTTATAATCATGCTTAATGATTTGACTAATATGATTCCAGAGACTTAACAATGCCCTCATCTTTCAAAGCCAAATTATCGCACTTAAATAGCCCTAATATTACTGCAATTAACATCGCACGGCCAATAATCTAGTTTTAAGATTAAATGTTGCGAGGTATTCTATAGTGATATAAGTTCACCATCCGATCAAAAGACCTGTATGACCTGTCACCATACTTCCCCTCTAAATTCTTTAGCAATAAACACATTATGTAATGCTGTCCTCCCATGTTCTTCTTCTTGTCCCTGGTGTAAGTAATAGTATAGACATGCGCGATTCTAATCCCAACTTTCAGATCTATTGGGCCAACAGTAACAATATTCGCAGATCTGAGGAGCATCTAGATTGTGACATGCTATCATAAAAGCGGTTTTCCTCAAGCCGCCGGATTATGGAACTTATAAGTTTAATAGGGAGGCTGTGGATGCTGTACATATTCACCGCCAAAAACCATGAATATAAATCTGCCAATGTAGGCCTATCTATTGTTTCATTAATAATGAATTGGTTGATTTTCATACTAAATGCGGAGAAGCCTAACAGACATAACCAACTTTTTAAACTTTACGTGAATAACAGCTGTTCTAATGGATACTAACATTTTTACAGTATTAGAACAGTTCTATATCGCTATTCACTTTAATATCGAACCAATTCAGATATTGACAATCCATGTTGTATTTTTTCATTCATTTGATAATCTCATACAATTAAATTACAATGTATATATATGTTAATGTCAATATACGCCTGCCGTAATTTCTTGTTACTTCAGGTACTGAAATGGCAATTTCAGATTTTCTTTCGTATCGTTTCGATAAAAGGACCCTTGCTTGCGTGCTTGCTTGCTTGGTTTTGATGGACAGCATATTCTAACATCTATTCTATAATAAACGGTATATGTTACCTTTTGTTGCAGGGCTTAGTGGAATGTTGAAGTACGTGTCGCTGATAACGCTGACCTTACAGAATGCAGTGCTCATTCTGGTCATGCGTTATGTGCGGGTGCGGGCGGGGGATATGTTCATGGCGACCACCGCCGTGGTCATGACGGAATGTCTCAAATGTCTCTGTTGCCTCATCGTCATCTTCATCGAGGTAAGAAAAACAAACTTTCCCACCCAATTATTATCACCAAGGGTGCATGTGTTGCCCACTGCTGAAGAGCTTTTCAAAGCCCGCAGTAGCATGGTAGCAACACAAAGAGAGTGGATCATTTTACCATCGTACTACCAAAATATAAAAAAATACCTTGGTGGAATCCGTGCCTTTCTTCTTCGGTTGATTTATGTCAATTATGCCCTCAATATCAGTAAGGATCTATGTAGGTTGGGGAAGTGATGTGTGACTTTTGAGAGCGGCTACAGTATTCTAATCCAGTGCACATGTGTGGTTCTTGTTCTGCAAGCAGTGTAGGAGCTTCCAGCATGTGAATAATGTTCCATATATTTTTAGAATCAATCACACTTACAAATTCTTATTTTCTTTATTTTCGCTAGATAATAGCGGAGCTACTTATAACCATCGACTCACTCCCCCAAACCCCCATTTTGTTTTTCATTATCAGTACAAATTTACAACGATGTTTTTAACGTGGGGTTGGGTCATTTCACACAAAATGGTTAGACTTCATAATCCAGCTGAACAGAATGTATGGTTATGGACCCTGAACAATCAATGTTCAATTGTGTATATAGTAACTTATTTTCACTTTAGAAAGTTTTCGTTTGAAACTCTTCGTGGTAATAACTCTTAGGACAGCAAAGCTGTCCCCTAAAGGTTTTTCCTAGTCGATAGACTTCTTATAAGTCTCTTTAGATAAAGCACTTGCTCCGTAATGTAACTAAATTATAAATAAGTCTTTGTGTGGAGGTGTGCTTTTGAGCACCTGTAAAAAATGTCTTAACCTCTGGTAAGAGTCTTGAGTACACAAAAAGTTCTTCTGTACTGTCGTCACAATACTGGGATTCGACTTTATTCATCCATATAAAAAATATTATAGTTAAAGATCTCAGACTTCTGACACAACTTCTCTTACGTTACATATTTTCTCTGAAAAGTATCTCAGTACTGGGATTGCCTTGATCTCATTTTGATCAAAATTTGTATCTAGTCACCTTTTTTTCCATTGTCTTAAATACATCTTTTTAACGCTTTTGGAAATTGATAGCCTAGCCCAGCCCCAAGGCACGCACTGGAAGGCTTTAACTTAGTTCCGATTCGCATCTCCTTTTTGTCATGCATGATGATAAATAATGAATTCAAACAGTAATACCTATTCAATAATGTTTTAACTGACTTTTGCAGGAGGGCTCATTCCCACGTTTTCTACGCCATCTACATGAGAACATCATCCAGCAGCCCCTGGATTGTGTTAAGATCTCCGTGCCTTCTATTGTATACACCTTACAGAATAACTTGCTCTATGTAGCAGTGTCCAACCTAGAGGCCGCCACATTCCAAGTAGGTATTTCACCCGAGAGAGCGCTGCCTCTTAATAACGGGGGTTACAAAGACAGAGACTCCATTTGGTCTGATATATAGCATGCGACGATAACAGTTTTAGGAACATGTGCCACAAAAGTATTTACATTGCTTTCATGTCGCATAGGGGGAAGCGACTACTCTGAACAGTTTCAAAATTATCGGATCACTTTTTGGTCACAAACCTGTCGCCAGTTATTTCGTATCAGTGGAGTCCGCCTTTGTTCAAAGCACCATATACCCCTGAGTACCTTGAATCAATAGTTTGAATTTTGAAGTGCTGTGGTATTGGGACTAGATTAAAAGAAAGGTAGGTCCGGTACCCTTTGTCAGGGAGAGTAATGTTACTTATACCGACCCCCGTGTCCTTTAATTACCATAATTCTATGTAGAATGTTTAAACTAGTTGCAATGATATATCATCTTTGTTTTCCCCCAAATGATTTAATGTCTAATGACGAATACATCTTTGTATTTGCAACATGGAATTCACTTTTAAAATTGTTAATATAGCTCTGTTGTGTGGTACACACGTACCAAAGATGCGATTTAACAAAAAAAAAATCCCATTTTTATTCCTCCGCCTTTCCAGGTCACTTACCAACTGAAGATTCTAACCACAGCCTTGTTCTCTGTGGTCATGCTCCGCAAGCAGCTGTCTGGCATGCAGTGGGTCTCGCTGGTCATCCTCTTCATAGGCATCTCCACTGTCCAGCTCCAGCCTCACGACGCCAAGGTGAACAAGGTAGTGGCCACAGAGCAACGGCCCCTCATCGGCCTCATCGCCGTCATCGTCTCCTGCCTTATGTCGGGCTTCGCCGGAGTCTACTTCGAGAAGATCCTCAAGGGCACCAAACAGAGCATCTGGCTGCGCAACGTCCAACTGGGCTTCATTGGCGTCGTCTTCGGCCTCATCGCCATGGAGATTAACGACGGTGCCATGGTGCGGGAGAAGGGCTTCTTCTTCGGGTACGACTGGGTTGTGTGGGTGGTCATATTCATCCAGGCATTCGGTGGCCTCATGGTGGCGGTGGTCGTCAAGTACGCCGATAACATCCTCAAGGGTTTCGCCACCTCGGCAGCCATCATTCTCTCATGTATAGCTTCCATGTACTTCTTTGACTTCAAATTATCTATACAATTTAGCATAGGCGCGACCCTTGTCATAACCTCCGTATATATGTACAGTAAATTCGCTCCATCGTCAAAACCAGATTACCGAGGGAGTACTCAGAAAGTCTAACTTAGGATGAATGTGTCATTATATTAAAGAAGGAAGGTGAATTAAACTCTTAGTAGAGTGGCATTGGGGTGTGTGTATGGCTTTGTTGCAACTACCTAGAGATTATTACTAAATATACGCCCGTATCAGGGAAAACAGGTTTTATAGAGGTTATCTGGGGATCTCATATTTATGCATAAATATGTATAGTGTTGTCTCAGGCACCACTTGGTAGATAAATAATGTATTTTCGGTGTAGAATATTTGTTATAATCATTCAACTGAGAAATGTTTTCTGTTTGATGATGGCTGTTATGTTATGGAAGGAGGTAAGACTGGTTTTTGATACAGTGACAGACTAGTGTGACTTACTGGTGCGACTTACATACACCTTAGAGAAATTACTTCTAAGCATACACCCAAACTCATATGGCAGATATGTGATTGTATACCTATATTGGCTATACTTGGGTTGTTATAATTATTATTATTTTAAGGTTATGGTACGAATGCAATTTGTGAACCCTGTTGTAAATAATTAACCTGTGGTCATATTTTCTCTGCAAATTCACTTACCAGGATCATATTACAAATTAAGTCTTCTACTCTCTTCAGGGAAGACGTGTACTTTTGGAATATATTGGGAATATGTTGTAAATAGGGGCAACAATAATGATTTGTGTATTATATGAATTCTAAATGAGTCACATGCTTTGAATGTTTCGTTCCACGTGAATATTCGTAATATTTCACTCTGCCATGAATTACTCTTTAGAGGAGTGGAATTGTGATGGTTTTCATGTTGCTGACATGAAGATCACCCAATACTACCGCCTGATATTTACTGCGCAATATTTTCTGGGATCAAAACAGAAGACTTTAGTGTTTCCGAATCGATTGAAAGAGAAATGGTTCCGTTGATATAGGACTAGTTCTCTTATTTGCATTCATTACAATAATGGCATATCTTGTAAGGGTATTCATCTACTGCAGTGTCTGTATGAACTGAACCGCAGAAGTGTTTTCTCCTACATTAATGCATGTTCAAACGCTAGACACATTTTATATGCTAACGTCCTATAAATACCCACTAGCGATCACTAGTCTCTGCAAGCAACAACGGTCGGTCTATATTTGTCAATGGTATGTTTTATCTTCAAGTTGTTCTTATTCCAACCCATGTTCACCGCATATATATAATTTCACTACATTTGTATTTATGTTGTCCTTAGGGGGATTTCAGTGTAAGACATTATTTTGGGAGCTTTAGATTTAAATCTGTTAGCTAGTAATTACTTAAACCTGGCATCCGACGATTATCTCTAATCGGAAGAAAGGTTATTATAGAACGTGTCCTCTCCTAAGTTTGAAAGATGCCACTATCAATTAGCAAATTAACATTTGAGAAGTCTACCAAACGTACTAGTGGGTATATTTTAGTGTCAATAAATGGGCTGATATTCATTGATTACAGAGCTGCTTAGATTTTGTATTAATGAAGGAATAATATATAACATCGGGGTAGGGTTGCTTTGCCGCTTCATGGTAATCGATAATTTATAGAATATTTGGTCTAGAACTAGTCGACAAAAGGTTTGTATAAAATCATGTCCACATCAGAGTCATTTGTATTTGATTTGCTTGGCGACAATTGTATTCTGTTTGGACTATTGCTCTAAACTTGTGTCTCGTCACTTAGTATTGAGTCTTGTATAGAATATACAACTGGGCTTTCCCATTTTGTTTATGCAAACGTTCAGCCTGGAATTCATGCGAACACATTATGAAATATTACATGAATATCCATCAGATCGCCAAAACAGAAAGTCCCGAAGATTTATGGCAATTCTTAATATTTACCACTCAGAAGTATTGTGTTGATCAAGTCCAGACCAAAGTAAGATGTACGGTTGTTGCCATTATACGTCCACACCATTCACCTGAATGGTTCCATTATTTCCCCGTCATATGTATATTTATGTTGCCTTATCAGAATGTGCAGTTCTCAAAATCGCAGCGATTAATTCACCGGTAATATTTTGATATGTGATGGATAAATATGGGCTAAAAAGTCGCTCTATCAGTATGCTGTTTCCATTTTAATGTCACTTGTGTATGTATTTCTTGAATACTTTTCAGTATTGGCTTTTGTATATTTTGCTTATGAAGCCAGGATCCTTGTACATCAATTCGATGCAACTGAGTTGTTTTGGAGTGTAAAGTCGATTAGATTACTAGAGAACTCTAGAATTAATCACAGAATTTGCATTTCTGTCTGCCGGATGCCCCTATGTCTGCCGGATGCCCCTATAAAAAGTCATTATTTATTTCTTCTCACAATCCCATCACAAAATAATCCAAAGAAGAATCTCCTAGGAAGATCGTTCTGGTCTAAGTTAAATGCCAAATCATCATGGACAAATAAATATTTGGTGGATAAGGACATAATGACCTTCATGTTACCTTGCAATGTTGCAGACATCAGTTGTTTGTTAAATACAGATTATGTCTTCAATTGTGATGCGTTCACGAATTTATTAAATAAAAAGCTATCTTTATCAATATAAATGTTTCCTCTTTTATTTTAAGAAATGAAGAAACAACTGATCTGGATATTTTAGCTTTGACAAAAATAAACGAAGAAACACATTTGAAAGTATGGCATTTAATTGTTTAATTAAATTGACATGGACGGACTTCTTGACGAAAATATGAAAAAAATATGATACAATGCAAAATAAACTAAAATACACAGTGCATAGACATGGAATAGAAAGTCGGACTTACTCGTAATGGACGGATAAAAGTTTAATCATCAGTTCTTCCCCGGCATTTCAGCATTTCAACATTCCAAGTAACCCCCCCCCCCCCCCCCCCCACTACCAATAGCAATATGTATACAAAAATCGTATATTACAACTGGACAAATGTGTAAGACCTTCATATAGTAAACAGGTCACTTGAGCTCCTATATGAAATACCACTTTATTCCGCTGCAATTGAACAATAATAATTTAGACTGGGCCTTAACTCAGAGCTCTGTCGATAGCAAACAAAAAACGAATGAAAGTAAAGTATCTTGAACTTGTCTTCCGAAATAATGTATTTTCCATACCTAATTATACCATGTTCTCCGGATGGTTCTTGTACATATGAGCTATAACAAACCGTGTTATTCTATGCATGGTGTCCATAATTCATGATCGAAACCCAATATCATGACTTGATATCCAAAATTATCCCATGAATGTACTGTATCTTGAACTTAAGATTATTTCTCTTCCCAAAGTATTTAAAACGATGTAATTTCCCCCATAACAGCCACATTCTGTAAGTGGTCCTCGAGGCTGGTGCAGATCCAGCAACATTAGTTCTTCTTAACGACGTAGGGGGCGATAAGGTCGGGATCCACCAGGGTCTCCTCTAGCGGCGTCTCTGTGTTATATTCGTGGGCCTGGCGGGCGTGACGTACGCGCTTACTGCTCCTGGCGGGGATGGGTAACTCCGAGTGATGGGCGGGCAGGGGGTCCGTGAAGAAATATTGGTGCAGCAGCGCCTGCAATAGTGGCAAGGTTTGGATTTGAAAAGTATTTTTACTCAAGATATGAATTACACAAAGTACTAGTTTCGTCACAACCTGGGGCATTTGATACGATATTAAAGTACAACGATAGAGAACGATTTCAATGACATGATAGGGACAATAGCTGGAAAAGATAATACTAAATACAATATTCAAATTATCAGTATTTTAGTTTTTTGTATGTAGGTTTTTTATAGGTTATAATATATCTGTAAATTATGCAACAATGAAAATAGAGCCGCAAATTTAAGTAATTAGTAGGAACTGTTTGACATGGTGGGTTAGGTAAATACTTTTGAATAGAGAATAATGGAACGAAGATCCCCTTGAGAGTACCATTACAAAATTTAACCCTATGACAAATCAAAAATGCCCGAATTGCTATCTCAGAGAATACACAGAGAGAAAAGGGCATACTTAACTTACAAGAATATGCAATAAGCCTATAATGATACTAATGGCAGACAGAGGTCAATGAACTCACGTCTTTGGCTGATATCCTTTCTGTGGAGGGATAGACGAGGAATCGTTTCAAGAGATCGATTGCTTCTTCTGATGCGTCCGGCAATATGAGTTCAAAGGGGATTGGCTTATTGGGCGGGAAGGTGATCTTGTTGTAATCAGGGAGTTCAGACATACCCTGAAACGAGATGTACAGGAATGATAGTCTGTGATTTGGACCTACAGCTTTGCAAGACTCCCTTCTTTAGGATTAAACATGAAGGAAGGAAGGAAGGAAGGAAGGAAGGAAGGAAGGAAGGAAGGAAGGAATTTAAATTGACGCCACAATTCACAAAATATGTTAATATTGTTACTTTTCGGGGTATGCACTTTGGTAGATGTGACCATGTCTAAGGTTGATAATGCTCTATACCGAACATTAGGAACACTTGCCCCAATTAACTGGCCAATTCTGATAATTTATACTTAATATACAGAATGGATTAAATATTTCTCAACCAAGCAGCGAAAACGTTTTCGACCAAGCAAAGAGGTAGTTAGAGAAATTGTGGGCGATCTAGACTACCAAGAGCCTAAGCTAGATAGTATAGTTGTATGCAATAAAAATCTTTTTTTAAAAAAATAGTTAAAATCCTCCGAGGAAGGCTATACTGAAACATGTAAGGACATGTACGCAGCAAATAAAACTAAGGTACTTAAAATTGTTTTGGAAGCTTGGTTTATTGGGTTGAACTACAATCCGACGTATGATAATTTCAGTTAAACATAATTCATATCATATGGTTACACATATGATTAAATAATGTTGATAAATATGAAGGCAAATAGTAACAGTGGGCGTGATTCTGCCCTGCCTATCATGCAGGGATGGATAAAATAAGAAAAACCTTAATAATGTCTAGATTGTATCATATCATGCATGGGCACGTCATCGACACTAAAGTATAATTATCTTTCGGGTGACAGGTAAACTAGAGGCGAAAGCATTAATGTTCAATTGAGTTAATAACCCAGAACCTTTGAGAATGAGTTGGACCAGGGCAATTACACTCGGAAGGCAGACGATTAAGTTTAATGGTGACATCTACCGCCATTGTCACAATGGGAGCGTTGCAGTAATACGTACGAAAACCGACGTCATAGCAATTATGTTAAAAACAATTGTGAAATACAATTGTGAAATACAAAGTCACGAAATCTAATATAGTGTTCCAAATAATTCAATACCTAATATAAATGATTAGATTTTACACTGAAACGTCTGTATATATACTGTGGATACATTAGGCAAATATGACATATTTCCACCGAAAGCTGACTTAAATTATTCCAATATCTTGTGAAAATATTTTGTCATATATTAAGTCCCCCAATTAAATTTGTTATATATCAAGTCCCCCAATTAAAAATGTCTTTTACCCCCCCCCCCCCCCCATCGCATATCATGGCGAACGTGTCAGTGAAGAGTTATTTCTGATTGTTATTGCATGGTTACTTTTCCTTCCTTCCTCAGACACATAAATAAATTGATCTGACTCAGTTTTAAAATATTGCGCGTAGCTGTTGGATTATAATAGCAACTTTTTATTTCCTATCATCGACATGTACAAATGAGCGATGTGATGCCATGACCCTCTGCATGCTTCCTTAGAGTGCTCGTAAAAATAAAATGCCATATACAATGTAGTTATATGACAAGAAATACGGTATGCACCATAACTTTTCCTCCTTGTTCGCTTCCCAAAAGAGAACGTTTCATAAAACAGCCCAGACTGTTAAAAACTCAATCTGGGTCGCCTCCTGTTCTCTATGGCTGCGAGAGGGAAGATTAATAAACTGATAAGAAATAAAGACTCCGCACGTACCGGCCATGTTTCCTCTTCTGGAGTGCCAAGGACACGAAGCACGCAGCAAAGCTGTTCTATATCGTTCTCTCCCTGTACAGAAATTAAAGCAAATTTAATCATTATCTTTATTATCATTACATGTTTCAAGTCAATCACAAAACCAAGAAAGGGATAGTCCTCTTTAAGTTTAACAAAGATATATTTATATGAAATGAAAACAAGAAAATAAATGAAAACAACAATTGAAAATATCCATATTGTTATAATGCTTATCTTATCTCAAGCATAATTTTTCAACTATATCTTTTTACATTGGAATCGATGGCGGACTGATGAATATCACAATGAGTAACTAATGGCGCGCATGCAATGGTGGAACAAAAGGTTCAATTACCGGGAAGAGGGGTGAGTTATTCAGCAGCTCCCCGAAGATGCAACCAACGGCCCTGCAATAAACATGGCGTGTCAATCAATATTTATATATAATTCAGAAGTTAACTGGAGGTGCAATAAAGTGGCATTAACACATTTTTGGCCACAGATAATTTAACATGATATATTATGTAAACACACGTGATGGCCAATTCCACCAATTTGACAACATTTGGCCCCATAGACCCCCCCCCCCCCCTAGGGTACCGAAAAATAAATTATATATTATTCAGTTGAGTTGGTATTTTTTTATCAACCTTATATATATGCGCATTGAACTACCAAGTATGGAACTATTCTGATTATTAGTTATTTTTTTACAGGGAGGTCGAAAAATAGCTCCCAAATAGGAAAAAATGCCCAAAATAGCATGTCTCTTGCCGTCGGACTATGTGAATAAGAACATAAAATGCAAGTAAAGTTAATATTTGTATTTTATTTGCCACCATATTATATAATTATGTATAGAAAAAGACTTAAAAAATTATATGAAATGAATTATGACAGTAAATGTGTATAAATCCATCACAAATCGAGCTGGGGAACCGGTATATATTTTCTGCGTCACTTCTGTGCATTGCCTAACAAAGCAAGGAAATAAATGAGGATTTAAATTAGAAATAAATGAAACAAAATACGCACATACTGTATTGGACTATTTTGTACCTGATAGGCCTCGACATAAGGGTGATAATGCTTTTTAGTTTGTGAAAATATTCTAACTAGAAGAAAAGTTACAGCCAAATAACATTTTGTGATGGTAAATCTGAGGGCAAAAAACGGCAAGAGACAGCAAATAGGACGGACGGCAAGAGACAGCCAATGAGACGGCAAGAGACAGCACAACTAGAAAGCATTTTGCTGTAAGGATCATGTAAAAACTACTCGGAAATTATGAATTTTGATCTACATAGACTGATATTAACCAAAGTCAATAATAAATGAGGAATTTAAAGTTTATTATTAAAGTAATGCCTTATAAGGCTTTAAAAACCCTAAAATGCAGGAGACGGCAAGAGACAAAGTCTCCTGTTCCAGTGGATTTTGCCTCCATATTATTTCTTGCCTATGAGTCAAGAAAAACTCGAATCAATACATCTGATGTTCTATACATGTATATGTAACCCCACGCATTTTATCATTGTTCAACATAATTGGATAATTTTCATTTTTTTTGTATAGATTTCTCCACCTTAAGCAACAAGGCCGACGGCAAGAGACAGGGGGTTACCCACTTTTTTTAAAACATTTTGTTATGGCTTTCACCTTAAAAATAATGTTTTTCGTTTTTTTTTAAAAACACAAATTATCTATGTACACGTAACCTACTATCATGACAAATAAAGAAAATAATTTAATTTAAATGATTATTTAAAAATTCAGCAATTTCACGGTACAATGACAGTAAAAAAATAGTTTTGCCCCAAAAATGGGATTAAAAAAAAGAAAAGACTCGGGTAAAAAGGCCAAAAATGTTGTTCCACAGGTTCGTCGAACCATCCAAGCACAAAAAAAAATCAAATTAATGGTAATTAATTGGTATTAACCCCATTTAATCACTTTCCATGTTAGGAGTCCAAATGTTGTCAAATTGGTGGAATTGGCCACATACTGTTCATATATTTATAGATTATTTTCATGCCTCGCATTTTTAATGATCTTACTGTTCGAAATTCGGGAGGGTACGCTAAAAAAACATTGTTTACATGCATGGTAATATCGATCAGCGCCAATGTAAATAAAGAACATTTATTTGCATGACACCATTGTTGAATTACCGTACTTTATAGCCACGATATTGGATGGCAATAGTGAGGAGGGTGTAATTTACACAAAACAATTTGGTTAAATTCTACGACCCAATTATTCACTTGACAGTCAGGTTCAGAAGGCAGTTTTGGACCCCTAGGTTTTAGGGGCCATTAACACTTTTAGCCTTAGTCTTAGCCTTGATTATCGGTGGATGTGGAATCGAGGAATGTGGCCGTCTGGGCCTGACTGTTGAAACAGTTTCACTGGACGAAAATATTGAAATTCGTAACTATACAATCTTAAGAGTTCGCCTTAAGTATGTTAGCTATTAAAAAAAGGGAATTTTAGCAATTGTTTTAAGTTATTTTAGATCAAAGAATGGTATGGTATGGTAGAAGGGAGTAGTATTTTCTTTGCCTTTCACAAAAGTAAATCCTCCCGTCTTCCCACATGAAAGACAGGCCCACATAATGAAAATTTCGATCACCATGAAGCGACCAATCCCTATGGGGGTATTGGTTATAAGAAGCCGAACAATGGGACCTGAACACCGGTAAGTGGATTATCGCTATCACTATGCTCTCCCCCTAGAGGCGGATCTCGCTTGTTAACCTAATCATTATGCACAGACTTCAGCAATAGCAATTGATATGCTTAAAGCTTTATCTAAGTAAGGTGTATCATAGTAGGTTCCATTTATGCATATTTTATCATCAGGCCATGCAGGCATGGACCAAGCCAGTCGCTATTCAGGTGCTAAAACAAATTACGCGAGTAATGGTTATACGTGTCATGGTGATGTTAACAATAACAAAACATTCATAGCTCAGACACGAGCTCATATACACGTGATTTATGGTGATGTGACACCCCCTGAATAGCTTATCTTACCGCAGACTTGGGCCAGAAAAGGGAGTCTGATCACTATCATCCCTATCAGCTGCGTTTGGGGAGTAGCTTATCGTAGCTATAATCGTCAGTGGTGTGTTGTAGATAGATACCTGCTACCGGATTATGAAGGGAAACAGGTTCAGGGATTGAAGATTTGCATAGCGGTAATCGCCATAATATACGTCCAATATGTTAGATATTCGGTTATCACCAAATTATGCTATACGTACAACAACGTTGATTATTCAATTATGTGTTTAGCTTTTTCGTATTAGAGTTCTAGGAAATGAAATAGGAGGCGGACCTCCATTTGGCCTGCTTGAACGCTTCCCCCAAACAAGAAGATTAAAATACAATCTCGTTGATCCAAATGACCATCATTCTAGTGCATAGTGAAAGACGGCCCTGAACCAGAGCAATCAATACACATCGACATACAATGTATATTGATAGCTAGCTCTGGCTGAACGAAACAGGCATTCTGGTAAAATATGACATTATATATGCTAGCTGATAAATGCATAACATAAGACACACCGCAATTATAATCACCATCAGATATGTAACAAACGTGTCGTATGACTACCATACCACACTGTACATGTATAGATAAATGTAATTAATTCCTCTGATTGTTGGTTGGCTATAGAACGATACAAGACCAACAAGTCTTTGGTGATAATGCCATACGGTAGTGCAATCAACAATGTAATGATTGTCAATGAATACCAACAACAGACATCAATTTGAAATTTAATCAGGGAAGTATAAACGAAATTATTACACCTCCCTAAATTATAAGTAAAACACGTGCAGCTAAAAAAAATAGCTGAAACGTTTTTTTAAATATATGGATTATACTTTTTCTAGGGTATTATGAATCACCCTAAACCCCCCAAAAGAGCAATGTTATCTGATGGAATTTCTTGTTAACAACCAACTGGAATCTATATTTCTAAGTTGGCATATGTAGAGAATATATATGCAAGAGAATAATCGCAAGGGAAACTGAACATTTGTTACTATTATCTTTCCATGTGTGAGCCATTATGCAAGCAATCTCTCACCACGTATAAGAACCTCTCTTAAGTCTCAATAACAATTCCACATCTTGAACTAGAGCTTATTGAGTATGCTACTCCAGTCCATACCAACACGCCACCTGTATGTAGGATGGATAAGTGAGAGAGTTGTGTGAATAGATAGGGACTACACAGCAGGCAGGCAGGGCAGGCATGTTGTTGGCCAGCCAGCCGGCAGGCGGGGCAACGAGCGGAGAGCACTGCTGCAGTAAGTACTGGAGATCCGGGGGTTGGTTGGGAGAGAGAGAGTAGAAGGTGGTGCGGGGAGAGGCGCAGGAGCTGGGGACACAACACACGGACGCTACGCTGCTGATTGCGGTGAGGTTGTCGCTGGGAGTAGTAGATAGGAGAGAGGGATAGGATCAAGCAGTCATAACTAATAATGCACAAGTACACTGAAACACACTCTTCCAAGTGCTGAGATTATTGTGATAATTATCATAAGGATTTCCCCACTGAATACAAGCGAGTAGAATTGGCGAGGGTTGGGTTCAGCATTGACATTGTTCCCATTGTAAAGGAGGCTATCTTAGAACGCTGAGAGAAAGGGAAACAACCCCTGTTTTATCGCCCGCTTGCCTTGGTCTCACTGACTGCGGCAAGCAGAACCAGTAGTACTTGCAGCAGGCAATCGCAGAAGAGGGCGTAGAGACTGACATTCAGCTGCACGATGGAGCAGAGGTAGATGAGATTTCTACGCATCCATTCCCCTTATATATTTTTTTTACATACCAGGAGCGCTACAGCATCTCGGAGATATATATACCTGGTGCGTTCTTCTCCCTGGAACATCGACTGAGCCTATACAACCTGGCAGGAGAATGAAATGAATTACAAAAGAGGGGGGCCGCGAGGGAACTATTGCCAAGCCCACCTATTATTATGGCATGTACCGACTGGAGCTCGCCCAACAACACCCTATGGCCGTGGTGCAGCTGCGACCGAACCCGGCAGCATCGTGAGAAAGCCAAGCCCAAAGCCTTGAAAGTGACAAGGATCCAGAAGCTGAACCAGGTGATCCACAGGGTCGGGAATAATTCCAAACAAAGGTATATTTCAATAATTATTGTGAGAAGAAACTTATACAAGCAATGAGTATTCATCTATATTATATAGCAACATCTTAGTAAGCATTTCAATCAAGTGATACAATAACAATTCCAGTCATTTGAATTGCTAATTGCTTTGTTATAGAAATAAATTTTTAAAAACACTTGTAAAATGTTGCCTGTTTACAAGAAATTAAATCAGATAATAAATACCTTTATCAGCATGTAAATAAAATAACAATACCGATAAGTATAGGCCCTATAGTAATATGTATAGGTATATTATAGGCTACATATATCAACATGATGTACAGATCATGGATGCTTGCGATAGAGCCTACCCCTAGGCGAAATCGGTCGTAATTGGTTTTGGAACATCTGTACCTTTTCATAATTGCAAGAGTCAAGGCCGTGTACATACATATTTTTTATTTATGTTGGCACATTCAGATATCTCTGTAAATAATAGTTAACAATGATGCAATTAATAGTATACAATTAGACCAATTAATAAATTATATCCTGCGCTTAAAGACCCGAGACAGTTGGCATAGTGTTACTTGAGACCTATACCGAGACAACAACCACTCTAACTCCCTCATTTATTCATAGATACCCCACGGACCCTGACCAATAGTCGATTGATCAATAACTGAAAGTGTTGGTCTCGATTGGTTCTGGCTAGACTTACAACAATTATAGATATACCTCCATTCCGATTTCTGGTCAGTCCTGGGAAAGTATTATGACATTCCATAGCTTTCCATTCACCCCCATAGCTCGACTGTTAGTGTTCGACATAAATATAAATCAGTTGAGAATTTAAATATAGAACGACCCTGTTTACTCACCTGTTTATTGCATGCAACCTATATATAACCACAATTATAGTATTGATGAGGTTAATCGCTGTTTATCTTAGCGTTAAATGATGCATTATATATTTATATAACTGTATCTTCGATATGAGTAAATATTCGAGTGAGTTGCACCATATATAGTGGATCGGATCAATCAGAACCTATAGTGAATAATAACATTGTGGTTAATCTTCCCCGTGTTATTCATACCACAATTCCAAAGTGCAGCAGCCGTAACGTACCGGCTGCTACACCTAACTTACCATCCAAAGGTCTCTTTACAGACTACATAAGTAAATTTAACTCAACGACTGGGAGAAGCACCCAGGCAGGACAAGGCAAGCCTATTAGCCCTGCCAGTACCCTAATTACAACCAAACATTCGACTCTTGCCTGGTTGTATTCTCTTTCATGGGAGGTCTGCTACGAGATGCAGTCCTCTTATACAACCTCCTGTTTATACATATGAAGTCCCTCAGAGAGTAGCAAATTATCTAGAGCAAAGTAAACCTACAAACCCGGAAAACATGTAGCCAGCTGCTAAAACGTTCCAGACATCCTCTGGCTATGTTGGTTTGCATCCTATGTTGGTTTACACCATGCACCTTTACTATGGACATCCTATAGGACATTTTGACATTCAAGCACTAGTCTGCCCTATCAAGCACTCAACATTAACTAATTATCATGCTATACTTATATTTATAGCACTCAGGTCGTCCGATTCTAATTAAACAGTCATAAACGGCAATGTCTTATATCAGATATATGCACCCTTTCCTGGGTAGATTAAGTCGGTACTTCAAACACCCCATGGAGGGCCTCTGCTGTCATCAAAGCAACTGTCATTTAAGACGGCACAAACCCACAACAATCATTTATTACCTGCACGCTAGAAATGATAGAGCATGTTTCTGGGGAAAATAGAGCACCCTTGAGATGGGACACTACGTAAAAGAGAGCACAGGAGAGAGAGAGGCGAAAGAGAGAGTCCACGACGGCCACTGTATAGCAGTAACACTGCCTATCTAGAGGCGTGTTTTGCTGTTAATTTGGACCCAGATACTTAATTTCTCTGATATTTTCTCAACATACAACATATAGACATCTATACTTAGGATACGATTATACACTTAGTCTTGTGGGCAACGAAAAATATATTTGATAGCATAAGCCATAGAGAAAGAGGCTATGCTATCAAATATATTTGACTATGGCTTATTGAAAATTGAAATTAACATTCATTGTGGAGATTGAGCCAGTATTCAAGCATATTTTAGGCCTATCATTTTACATAACTTCGCTTAAAAATTAATGGTCAATTTGTCACACAATCTCATTTCGCAATATATGTAGTACAATATTATAGATGTTATGTGCTTTGTGCGATTGCAACCATTCTATATGTGTAAAATAAAAACAGCCAATACTAGTTTGAGAGTAACTGCTGTCTTAGGTGTACTATAACCGTCTTGAGTACCGTTGTATGGACTAACCCAGACTAAAAGAAGAAATAACTAAAATAGAGGTTCCTTAATGTATGTTACACACATTTTAATTAGATTTCGGTGAACGCATGTCCAATTATTCATTGATATTATTACGTTTCTTAATTTATATCAAACCTTGTCGATGTATTCACAATAAATAAAACAAAAACTATAAGACTTCCATATGTGAAGTAGTAGAGTACAAGTGGAAACGATACCGAAAAGTGATCAGCTGTTGGTGAATACTCCTTAAATGCATAATGGACTGATCCATGTGTGTGGAGTGGAGAGGTTCATTGTGTGTATATGGGGAATACAGGTGTGATAATGAAGAGTATTTGAGAGGATGTAATAATGAATTGCTGTATGTAGATTGCAATTTAGAAAGGTGAAGCTAGTCGCCTTTTGGAATGCTGACTTTCTATGACTAAAGATGGAATAAAATCCCAGCCATTTAAAAAAATAAAAAAAATATAGAGGAATACTAGTCTATTTATTCATATTGTTGAGGTAGATCATCATAGAGGGGGCGGGAGAGAAAGAGGGCAAGAGTTTGGGAAAGTGCTGGGGGTTTATTGCCACTGCCACTGCCTTTGAAATATAGCACTCGTACCTCGTGCTATATTTCAGGCAGTAACACGATGTCATTAGACTGACCGTGGTATAAGTACTAATTATGTGACATCATTATGGAAATTGGATTTTGATATACAATCGGGTAGCCTTGCCGACGAGGTAATGATGGTTATATGATCGTCAGCAGACAACCATTGTGGGTGTATTTAGCATTCACTTAACCGTGAAATTATCACAGAAATCACTTCTACTTTGTCATTCAGTCTATCTGTGTGACATATGACATATTACTGGAGGATGAACTGATGTGTACATTGCTGTGATTTAATAATGATCTGTAACAAAGAACAAAACATTTTTAGAGACACTATAGTACCTCACGCCCGCTAATGAAATAGAAAATAAAGACCAATTAACACAATTCTATCAATTTTTGAGAACTATCCAGTGGAAATAAAGAAAAGTTAGGAGGATGACTGTTGTAAAGAAGAGAACTGAATGACAATAGAATGGACCATCGCAGCCACAATAAAAAAGACTGAATGGAATTCTAAATTACGATATTGCACTCGCTGGAAAGCGCTCGTTATATGGCGCCAAATTGCTTTGCTCGAGCCAAACTCCTTCATTCTGGGGATTTTCATTAAGCAAACCATTTCTATATGTTGTCAAGTGTTTGTGGAACGCCGTAATTTGGAAACAGGTTACCTAGGGTATTCGGCATAATAGCCTATTTCCGTGACCAGTCTGCCCGTATTTCCGTCGCTCGTTAGGCCCCATGTGATCTATTGTGTTTATCCAATGGCGAATTCTCGTTAGCATGGCAACCCACAAAAGCAAGAGCCGTTCTGCATAGAAATCAAGGCAGAGACTGCAGCAGTGACCGTTGGGAAAACAACGTGCAGATTATTACAAGTGCACTGCCGTTACCAATGGGTGAAATATGTCTGACAAGTGACATGTCCTTATCTAAATATTAATTCGTAGACCGGTCGGGTTTTATTGGTACCAAGTGTACATAGAACTGATTACTTTTTACTCCAGACCGTTAAAAGAAAGCCATTAAGGCATTAATAAGTACACTGTATGTGCAACGACCCAGTCAAAGTGAATTATACTTTTGTTCATCGTATGACACTTTTAGATCAAATGGCATACCATTCAGGGATCTATCTTTTTTGCTATACCGGTAATTCCCAATCTACATATGAGATCATACGTTCATGTATCATACATACTACGTTCAAGTTCTAATTTCAGCTATTAATCCTCCTCTCGACCATCTCATTCTTTAACTGTCTTTACCCATCTGATCTCCTCGATATTTTTTCCAAGTTTACCATAGATTAAAAATTCAGTAAAGATTGAAGACTGTATATAGAGTATATGTTTGTATAATATGTATTTGGGCGATTCGTGATTCATAGGATCAAGAGATGTACATAATATTCAAATGGCAGACTAAGCCAGAATGTGTCACGATTCCATTTTTTAAAATTTGAGTTGGGGTGGAGATTGGAATCATCTAAGGCTTATAAATTATATCAGTCCTGAGACGACGTTCACCCTCATTCATATTTGTCAAGATTTATCAGACATCAACGCCATGACCTTTTTTTAAAATCCCAGCTCAGCTACGTGTTACATTCTACCTTGTCACCCTTATCTCAAATGAAGACTAATAATTAACAACATGATCCTTCCCGCATTTTCACACTCCATCCTATATCACCAGCTACGGCATCGTGCAAATTCACCATCGTTGTATAGATTATTGCTATATGGGACAAGAGCTATTTAACTCTCGATTTGAAAAGAGGAAATCGTTTCCTAGAGTCACCAGAAAAACTTGTATCATTTTTGCTCTACGCAGCTATATGGTTGTTTGAGCACAGGACCTAAGGTCCTTATTATGTATAGTATACCAAATACACAATTCTTTCTCTAACGGGGTCACAGTATTTCAGTGCTACACAACACCAATTTATAATACTAAAATAACTTCATGCTCAGATCGCACTCCTATATTCCATAAACATTATTGGCGGCAAAATCTAACCTTCGCTTCGGGGTTATATTAAAATAACAAAAAAGTATTTTATTCAGGATAGCTCAGGATCATTAGCAGAATTACTCTTTCTCATTGCCTATGGAGGTGTGATTACCATCTACTAGTATATAGGAACCCCGTAGCATGACATATTTGCCTGGAGAATCACCTCTGATTCAATCTTTCTTCAGGACAATATTACAACGTATGCAAGTGTTGGTCTCAATTTATTAAGACTACATGAATTGTATTTTTTCCTATGCAGCCTTAAGTATTTGATACCAATGTGTTAACGATTTATCATTGACCCTCTCCCCGCAGTCGTATAAAGTCGTACACAAGTCCTTGAATATACATGGTATCTGACTATCAATACCTGATGCTGCTTAATTCAAGGTGTGATCGGCGACAAGTTTATTAACCAGTGAGTGGGGAGCAATGGGATGTCCAACAATCACTTCATTAGTTTGCATATTTATGTTAATCTCTAATTCTATTAGTTATTATTGTTATCCTATTGGACATTAACCACAATTCTTTGGGACATTATATAATTGCAATGTTATTGTATATCAGTTTTATTTCAATTCTGTTGGATAATGTTTTAAGGCGGAGTCACATATGATGTAATACATCTTCCTAGTATTCTTACGTCACGTCTTGAATTATTACACCAGTCTTAGAATCTACTACTTGACAGTCATTCAATCTTCAACTAGGAATCCTACTCTTCCACGAAATGATTAAATATTTCCAGCTCTACCATATCCCGCATATCCCGCCTGGGTATATTATTAAGTTAAATGAGACTCCAACTCCCCCCATTTAGGACTTATATCAATAGTCGCACTTTCTTAACGACCATGCAGTTCACTGTACATCTGTGCAAAGAACCTATTCTATTATTATTAAGGCGATCAGCTTTAAGTTATACGTAGGCCATAAAATGAGTGGGTTGTAGCCTTTAGATGACTATGATTAAAAGCCGGGTTTGAGCGACATGTTTAACCGTTCAATAAATGCATTGATCATAAAGCTGGTTACACAATGATGCGGTTCACATCCTGATCCATATTTGTGCATCATCGATCGAAATAAGAATAAAAATATGTTGCACATCACAGCTTTTTATTGGTAATTTCTTGAACAGTTATTGCAATAAGGGTAAAACATTTTTTAAACTACCATCTAGTATACCTGCAGCAATAGTCTTAGTACACCCCAAAAGTATTTCTTCTTTATTGAGGTTTTTAATTTCTATTTCTGTTGTATCCAATGCTTTTGAGCCATGTACGCAGGGTCACTTTTACTCAGTAGCGACACTCGTAAAAGAAATACATCTATCCTATCTCGTTCATTAGAAACCATACGTCTTTTTGAGATAATGATTACAAGTGGTGAGCCTATTCAATGATTGACAACTCATTACATTAAGCCATTTATAGTATGCTACCAGACATACTTTATTATGGGGGCAATATTTAAATGTCCCAGTTAATGGATCTTTGATTGAACACCGGTAGTAAAACGCTCAGGGTGTGAATACTGGATACCGGTATTGCACGGACAGTTTGGTATGGCACCCCTCAAGGGTCAAACCACCTTACGACCCCTCCCACCTCTATACCCCTACCCCCTCCCTTTCCATCTCACTACCCATTTTCCTCTCACTCTGAGTGAAATGTTACCATCTTTCCTTACACATGCCCGCTGAGAATGTTAGCATTAACGTAAGTGGGCCAGAGGAAATCGGCGACCTTGTCCCATGTCTTGTACTGCAGGATGTGTTAAAAAAACAAAGCCAGATACATTGACTATCCGTTGCCTGTGTTGCTTCTAAGGCTACGAAGAGGAATCCACGAAAGAAACCCATGCAAGTTGCCACATGAATCGAACATTGAAACCTTAAACTAGGAACTGTTCCACTATCTATCTATGAAAACATATGGCAGCAATTCATCAATCAATAAGATAATTGTATTGGGCCACATCGAGCACTCACCAAATCAACCTAGATAGGCCAGCAATAGCTCAATAAGATACCAATAATGATGTATTATGCTCTTCATGACTGACTGAATGATGTTCTTATTAAATAAGAAGAGAGCAAAGCTCTCGAAACGTTGGGAATTAATAAACGGAACATCAAACATTCAAAAAATCTTCATTCTTCTGGAATCTACCGAAAATTCACGTGACCCCTCTATTTCTACCAGTTAGTAGTGAAAACTCCCCATTCTTATTAACTAATAGCTGACTATTGCATGTTTTCAATTGATCAGCGTACACATGAAATTATACTTCTACGTGTACAAGACGGACAGAATCGGAGTGAGTCCAACTAGTGTGCCATATATTTTTGTTTGTTCTTGATAAGCACGTGCTCTTAATGTACTTTATAGACATCCATGATCTAGTATAATGATGCAAAGCAGCTGATTTAATGTAAAAAACAATATCTCATCCAGGGACCACGAGATCCGGTATAACGAGCAAGTATGATACGATTAACTGCTTTCGTCATCGAATGGATAATTTATTAGTATAGGAGGAGTAACTAACGAGTGAGAAGTATAGGGTATATATAATGCCCTCATTTCATATAATTTTCCGGTTCGACATCACTACCCCTGTCTCTCGGAAACAATTATCTACAATTAATTATGAAGCATTATTCTACTCTTAATGTTATGTGTATATATTCCAATGCCTACTTCAGGAGCTTAATCTATGGCTTCCTCACTTCTTAACAGTTACATTCCGTTATGACGCAAAACCTATTTTGTGAACAAAATGAATGGCAGGATCATACAAAAAAATCTTCCACGTGAATCAGACTGTCACTATAGCCCGGATTATATGTGTTTAAAAAAACTCATGTCAGAAAGATTCGGTTTTATCATCTATGATTTCATTAATATATTTATGAATCCGCCCCAAGTTATTGTCATTCTGTATAGCTATGGGATGTGGATATTGTGCGTGTCAGACTCTTTTACCTCTTGTTGACAGCTGAGGCCATATTCATGGAAGAGTGGAATGAATATTTTTTTCCGGGACGCATATTGGTTCATACACTGCCCGATGGAGAAAGAGATAAATCTCTGACCTTGGGAGTAATGTCTCGACAGGGCCAAATATAATAGCTATACTATTTGTTTATCTCAGCCACGCCAATAAGTAGTTACCTGTCGTATTGCATTATCTTTCCTTATTTCTTTTTATAATATCAGATTGTTTCATATGACCTTGATATAGCATCTATAGTTTATTTTAATAATAATCTATAATTGTATGATGTTTATGATTATACAAATTTTCTTAAAATCAGCTTGTACTGAGAATAGTGTATTATTTGCATAATGTCTGGCTGAATACAAAAAACAAAACAAACACAAACTTTCTACATACATTTTATGTGTTCATGTGATATTGTTGTGAACAATTGAAAGCATGTCGATAACAATATCGTTCGTGGATATTGCAAATGTTAGGACTCGTTCCTGATTCACTAGAATCTCAAGTACTTTTCTACAATTAATTATAAGCTTTCCTAACGAATTATTACTCTTCTTTAGACTTGTAACCAACTAAGGGATGTTAGTTGATGAAATAATCATTCGTCCATAATGGCATTCCCCTTTAAATAGAATAAGGACCGGTGTAACAGGGTTATTCATGCGGTGCCCACCCCCTCTCTCTTCCTCCCCCCCCCCCCTTCTTTTTTCTCTTTCTTAAACAATGGATACTAGTCCAGCTATAATAGCTAAGCTATGCCAGCTAAACTAGAGAGAGCATAACAAAAACGCGTCTTAATTGAAATGGCATACTTTTTAGTTCCTTTGGTATATGTGTATATGTGATTCACATCATCTACAGTCGAATGACAAGCCATTAACAACTAATTCAGCAGTCTAATATAATATTACTTCTTGGACAGGCATTTGGTAAATGATGGATTTGCTATTTTCCACCAGTACACGATCAATGAGCAAGTCGTCGAGCTGTATCCGAGCAAATACTGATTAGCATGTTTAACTCGCGCTAGGGCTTCCATCCTTGGCCACTAAACAATTACCGGTATATGAGAGTCACGCTACTGACGCTACCACACTGCAATTATCAGTTATCTGCCCGTTTATCTATTTCCTACAACTTACAGCAGGTTGAAAGGATAATCTGTCGGGGAAAAAGACCACCAAAAAGCCTTATCTTTGAGCGGTCAGAGAGCATTATTTGTTTTCTTAAAGGTCAGCGCATGCCTTTCAACCAGGAGCTCTCGTCTCTTGCTCCTTGCTCCACGGTGGGGATACATCACGGTTTAGTGCCCCTAGCTTATCTTAAACATAATATTAGGCCGCCACTAGGTAGAAAAGTTCACTTGTGTATGTTATGTATCTTTCCCACCTGAGAGAGCAGTATCTACAATCATCAGGCACATAACTGAGCTAGAAATTGTATTTATAAGTATAGATATCTGTTAACCACTTGACGTAGTCAATCCATGGATTGAGAATAGTATTGTTGGATACATGAGTGATGGTATTAAGGGGTTCATGCTACTTCCTCTCTTACCTCTCTGTTCAGGTATTCGTAATTGCCTCCTTTTTAATTCAAACCCCTACAACTCTCCCCTGTAATGATCCATCCGTACCTTCGTGCTAATACACCCCGGACTCCCTAGACCCCAACGAACCAAGGGAGTAAGAGAGGAAGGGAGCATGTGAATGCCGGTATGTAAGCATTATTTTGGACAACCAAATCATGTTACCCATATTGCCATGAATTGAGCTCTTACCCTGGAGCGCTTCTCAAATCATATCATATCAATATTTGACCTCCCCCGCCCTCCTCTCTCAAGGGAACAGCTTATACTACCATATATATAGGAGAACACTTGGAAGTAAGCTCTTTAAAGCGGAGCTCCTCTTCTCTTCAAACGAGCTAGACATGATCAGTCCAGTGGTTGCGTGTGCTGTGTGCGGGGGTAGGAGGAAGGGGAGGGGGTGGTAGTTGTTGTAGTATTAGTACAGTACTACTAGCTGGCCTGCATTATAAGATCCTCGTCGTCAAATAATCATCACTCGTTGCCATGGAAACGCTAAATCTAAACACGATGACTTCCTCTGTTCAGCGCTAAAAGTCAATGTAAGCGCTTGATGGGAATCCACAAAGCTTCTCTTCTGAAACCGCCTTCTGGACCCAAGTGAAGCCCCACTTTGATACCTGAAGGCGTCTGAGGCTTAAGTTTCAGCGCAGTATGATATAATATTTTTGTAGCAAGACAGTCAGTGGCTTATTCTGCTAGAATTGAATGAGAAATAATTAATTTTAAGGAGTATGAAAAATTGGCACTCGTGTCATTGTCACATAGGAGGTCTCGTATAATGTGGAATGTAATTGCAAGTGAGAAAGGGATTTAATTAAAAGTGAAGACCATTGGCAAAGTGGCTGCATGTACAGATCTCACGTGAATGAACAGACGATGCCTGATAAAAATATCATTTGCAGCATCTGGTTAATATCGTTGTGTCAATGCTGCTGGACTAAGTAAGCTGGGGATTTCATTTTGTATTAGTATCTGATACAATGGACCTCGCTGCAGCTTATCCCTCGGAAGGAACATAATTAAATACATGTATAAGTAGTAGACAGGCATTGGATTGATCCGTCTAGCATATAATTCTATAGCGATATACGTTTTCCTAAAACTTGAATATTTTAAAACAATTTTATCGAAGAATAGGCCTATAGCGTTTTCCGAAAACTTGAATATATTAAAAACAATTGTATCGAACAAAAGGCCTATAGCGAGTGCATTTAGGGAAAACCTTCCCGTTCCTGCTTGTTTGTAGCCCTGGCAGAGCACACAGTAATATTCACGTGAAAGATAGTGCAGTGCACACCACCGAGGGAAAAGTCATCACAAGAGGAATTGGGTGAAGGTGAGCAGGTTGAGAGTTCAGGCCCGGGTAGAGTGTAATCAGCAGAGCTGCTCAGATGTTGGCGATGCGACCTTTTTGCAGGGTTCAGCCGAGACACCTGTGGAGTCAACGACGGTACTTAATTTAATCAGATGGCCTGGCGCACTGGCGGAAACACATTAACAGGTAGTAATTCCCACCAGGCCGGCCGCTCTATCCATGTGCCATGGGTAATATCATGCTCCGTCTTCTATTATAGAAATGGCCGCTCTTCACGGCCACTCAGTATACACTCTATATCTGAATGTCAGAGCAACTCTTTTTTAAACAGAATTAATTTGAGGACACCAGGGAGACTATGTTCTGGTCTTTGATCCACATTTAGTGGAATTAGTTCAGACGAACCTTTATTAACTCATTTGTTAATCGATACAGCGTCCCATCTCAACATTATTCATACCCTAGAGATGCCTTTCAAATGGACTGAAAAAGTTGATACCAAATTTCAGATTACTCGTAGATATTCCTGGCATTAATTAGTTATGTTCTTGTATGATTAATTAGTTATGCTCTTGTATGAGATCAGATATCCTCATGATGGTACCTTAGGCACAATCATCCTGTTGTGGCCTTTTAAAAAAGTCCGCTGGATGAATATGGCTGATACTTTAACTTTATACAGTTCTATAGAAATAGAGACGAACACTCCGCCGGATTTCTACTATCAGTCATAATGTACTAAATTTGCAGCTTGATTCATTACAAATATTTTCTCAGCTTGCATTTTAATCTACGGGTAAATATGGGTGGAATTGTGTAACTAAAGGCATAGAGGTGTAGATATTTTAAGACACGCATGCAGATCCTTTGCTATCAGCGAGCATGCCTCAGATTAGCTATATATAAGTTAATTTTTCAACACACCTACTTTGTAAAATACATTGTCCTTCAATTTAGATTATACATATGCTGAGGGTGCACTTTAGCTCACTATGGAAGTAATAAATACTCTTCACTGAATTGACATTTCTACAACTCCGCCCTCTCACCCGCATCAGTTATGCAGTAACTCCCAACTTACTTCTTTCTGGCTCTGCAACTTTGCCAACCTGGGAAATCTCCGGGGTAACATTAGAAGTAGGTTGACCGATAATTTGGTGACACTTCACATGGCCTTCAAATGGCAGCTTCCTGGTTGTACCGGGAAGTAAACATTTGCCCCCATTTACCCAAGGAAGGAGGATGGGTACAACTATATTTACAGTTGGCTTCTATTTGACCGTCTCCTCTTTCTCTCGCCATGTGCTGCTTAAGATCAACATGACCCAGATGTGTTAAGAATTATGGCCTGCAAAATGACAAGCATGCATAGAAGCACGTACAGTCAGAGTAGCGATTGTGTAATACATGTATATATACATATATATAATTCCATCACATTATGGAGTTATTATGGAACTTCTCACATGCTTATGACGCGGAATCGGCACATTACAGTTATTTATAATTGCTAGTTTAGATCAGTGTCGTCCTAGAGGTGAGCGTTAACAAGAGCAGGGATGCAGGTTATTACTGAAAGGCAGTACACGCCTACTGATGTGTACATCCTAATAATCTGCGTCCTATTTTGCTAGGTCTCCAGGGGTAATTATTTTCAATTGTTTATTTGGTCCCCCAACTTAAACACATTGGTATGTTTTATCCTCAGTGAAGACCAAATAAATGTATGAAAAAGTATAAACATAAATTCAGGGGTTGTTTTCTCACGTTAATATCAAATATGAATAGGGAATGGTAGGACTGCGTTAGTGTACACACAATCCATGTAGAGAGTAACCAATCATTGTGTCCATAATGACGTCACCATTGAATAAATATGGAATGTAAAACTCGGTTGTATATTGCGACATCCTCAAAACCTGCCAGAGCGTTTTCAATAGAGAAGAAGCTTGTAAACAAGGATATCCCCCAGCCCGCCCACACACTAAAGTGATTGTTTACAGAGAATGAAACATCACATCTATCTGTCCATCCATAGCAATCCATCCATCCATTCTTTTTATTTTTCTATTTTTTATTTTTTTTTTGTATTCAATTGATCAGCTAAGTAATATTTAACAAGTGATAGTGAAAAAACGCATGTCCACCTTGCGGATGTGTTCTTGCGTTGCTGTTGATACCATTACAATAAATTCTACTTATTATAAGCACAAATTATAACTAAAGAACATCGTTATTCATAATCACATATCATTTACATATTCAAGTCTCAGTTCAAATTCTCCTTCAACATATATTCTGAGTCATTTTCTCCAAAAGAATCGCCTAGTCCTGAAAAGGACCTTTATGCACATACACTAAGAACAAAGGGACAGGATAAAAAAATTCTCGTTCCTCCAATTCTGTTAATCTATTCCAATAAAAAGATTTAAAATAGTTAGACAATGTTTTCAAGTCCACACTCCATACACATTATCTCATTATTAACTTAATCACCACATTTTAATCATCGCATTTAACTTAATCTTTATGTTTTCTTTATTGTAGGTGATCTGCTACGTGGATCCCAAATGGTATCCACCCAGTGCAACAACTACTTAATGTCTACTAGTGGCACTCTCGTGTCCTCTCAGTATCATGTGCTATTGTTACTGAACCAGTCTCCAGTACTGTTCATACAAGAAACCTCCACCACCTGGGATATTTGATTCAACATGCAAGGTCCAAAGAACATGTTTGAGATGCTGGTCTCCCGCTTCCTCTACGTTCTCTGCTGGAGAAACAAAGTAGTTATCATCCTGATAATACTATCTGCCTCTGTGGCCATGCTCATGATGCTATCTTATCATGGCAACAAACAACCAGGCAGTGTTGACGAAGTCCTAAAAAATGGCAAGAGTCGTGTGGTCATGAAAAATGAATTAGGATCTGAAAATAACCCAGGAATTTTGAGATCGAGTCGATTTGGACTGGCTCGACAAAAGGATTCGAAAACATTATCAACTCAAAATAATATGCCTGAAAAAGTCCCTAACCCCAACCAACTTATGAATGGTCATAATGAAAAGAGTATTCTCAATCGTGGTCATAAATTTGAATTATTTGGTAAAGTGCGCCCTGAAAAGGCAGGAGCAGTTCAAGCCTCTGCCTCGTCCAGATTGGGGGAAAATAAAGTGAATGCAGAACATCTGCAGAGTATCAATAAAGTGGTTGACACTTCCACAGGGGACGAACGGGGAGCGGTGAAAAAGTCAAAACAGGAAGCCCTCCATCTTAATGGTATTCAGAGCAGTACCCATGGCATTCGTGCGACCTTTCCGAAGCAAGGCTTAGTATTGAAAGTGCCTCCTGACACCTCGCTGTATAATAATAACAATAATCACCAGACCGGTGAAAATAAGAGAGAGAAGCGCATATTCAGTGATGAAATAAGATTCGAGAAAGGAAAATACTTACACCGTAAAAAGACCCCAAATGTTAATAATGACAATGGGATTAAGCCTTTAAATATTCAATCAACCGACGGAAATCATAGAATTATTATGAATATGGACAAAAGTGAACGTCTTCCTATCGGTCAGAGGAAAAACACTGGAGGCATTGGGAAAGATGTCAACCAAACGCCTTCAATTGATAGATTCAAAGAGCAAGAAATGAAACTTGCCAAGTTGAGGAAGAAAAACAAAATCGATGCCCTTTTGAAAGTCTTAAACAGGCATTCAACCACCCGGGCGCCTAATGTTTTAAGTGAAAAAGGTGGGAAAAGCAAACAGATGGCAGCGGAGACAGCTCCAGGATCCAAGCGTGGAAATGAAGAAGGGCCCGCCAAGGGAGGGGGCGATAAATCATCTCAACATGACAAGATAGATGTTGATAAATTGGCTTGGAATTCTAAGACATTGAACAACAATAATCAACCAGTTTGGCATCGGGACCATTACCATCGTGATGAGAATGTTGTAGTAATGCAAGACAAAGTCATGAAAAATGGCTCACCTCAGTTTGTGTTGAGACAAAGCTCAGCAAAAAATGATGTGAAGCCAGGGCCTCTCGACTCTGCAGTTGGAGCAGATACTAATAAATTTCATAGTAAAGTTGTAGTTAATGGGCAAGCTACTCAACCAAACATATCCTTAACAACCCAGCGATTAGCCCCAAAGCCTACCACCAGGCCTACCACCAGGCCTACCCTAAGCCCCAACAAGAAGTTCCTAGCTGCTAATATTTCTAACCTATTTGCTATAGCGCATCAGCATTCTTTGACGACATTCAAGCCCAAACATTCACCATTTTCCTACAGGAAAAATGGTTTCTGGCCAAATAGAATGGCAGAGTGGCAAGAAAGCGAAGAGAAGTTTTGCGATGGTAGCTTTTGGGCTTACAATAATGAATTTGCCTTTGTCAAGGATGTCATTGTGGATAGAAACTTCTGTCATGGTCGCAAGGGGGGAGAGTTGATCACTGACGTAATCAACCAACCGGAGGAAGAAGAATATTACACTTATTTCCCAGGATTCTTCCAACTCCCTTGCTCAACCCAACCCCAATATTTCTTTAACAATAACAACCACCTAAACCAATGGCTTTATAGTGTAAGCAATGCACATGACGGGGACTTGTACAGTGAACTTCACACAGAATTCACCATTTTAGTAGTGCGTTACGAATATGCAAATCTTTACCACACAATGACTGACTGGTACAATGCTTTCCTCCTTATGGAATTTTTCAATAACACACAAACCAAAACAAATATTTTAATTGTTGATGGACACCCGGCAGGAGCCCTAGATGGTGTCTGGAGTGTCCTTTTTAATTCATCTCGGCGTATAAGCGCTCAGAAAATGAGGACCAAGTATTTACAGGTTGCCTGGAACACATTGGGCTACAACAGCCTAATGATGGACCACTATGCGCCAAACATTCCCCTCGTTGAAGAGTTCCGGACGTTCTTTCTCTCAAGTTTTCGTATACCTGACTTGCGAAATCTTGACTGTGATAAAATAAATATTCTTTTCATTTGGCGAAGGGACTACATAGCCCATCCCAGAAATCCTAGCGGATCCATTTCTAGAAAAATCCAAAATGAAGAAGAGCTGGTGATAACACTGCGTCAGAACTTCCCAACATTTACAGTCAAGGGTATTCAGATAGACCTATTTGAGATGGACCAACAACTCAAGTTTGTCACAGACACTGATATATTAATAGGGATGCATGGAGCCGGTCTCACTCATGCCATGTTCCTTCCTAAACATGCAGGAATGATAGAGCTCGTTCCCACCTATTGGTCCGCAGCTAATGAGCATTTCCACGCTATAGCCCGATGGCGTCATATTCATTACAGGCAATGGACTAATACTAATCCCGATAATGAAGCCCCCAACCACTATACTAAAATCCCACCCGAAGTGCTTAATGCCATGGTGGTGGATATGGTCAAAGTAGTCTGTGGTCTGGCTACTGACCCTCCTGATGCATTTGCAGTTTAGGTTTTTAATAATTGTCTTTTTTCTTGTAAAAAAAACCTTATGTTGATCCATGTTGTATTTTCAATGCAATGTTCTGTTGGTTCTCGCACGCCTTTGAGCCTTTGAATTTTCAGGCATTGTTACGTAAGTTGTTCGCCTTAGTTAATGTGACGTTAGTCCATGTTTGCAGACGTTTTAAAAAGACATTTCTTGATATTTTGCTAATATCAAATGTGAAGGCGGCTGTTCTGTGTATATATTTTGGGTCTTATATTGTACATGTGGGATGTTGACTTTTTCTCTGGACTTACACACCGTGCTGTGATCACATTACCAAATACATTGGTTAATTTTTGCAAAGCCATGCTCGTCTCCAACCTCAGAATTTAGGTCAGGTTTACGTGGACTATCTACAACAATCTTACATTAGGAGAAGTACTTGTTCTTAATTTTGTATTAGTCATATCGTTCCCGCTACTACTTACACTGGTATTCAGTATTATAAACGGTACAAATGATACCAATAAAACATACAATACGTTTCCAAAATCTCTCTCTCTGACTGACTCACAAATGATTTAAGATGAGATACTTAATTACATGAAAACAAGATTAATCTGCTAAATGGCTCTGTGGATCTCATTGGAAGGTTGTATCCTTGCAACCTCAATTAAATCTATCCTAAAGGCATAAAATGCACTTTTGATGCTTCTTGTCCTTATAAATGGGCTTTAGTAAATAGGAGAAAAGTGAATCAGCTGGAAACTTTTTATTGTTGAGAGCGTTAGCCGTGTTTCCTTTTCTCTCGTGATACGTTTTATTATTATTTCTCATCAGGATCGGGTACCTAGTTATGCACAGATGTTTCAAGCATCGCATATAAGTAGCATTATAATGATAATAAGTGGAAACTTGTTATAATATATAAGGGAGATTACGATTGCAACGTTTTAGCAGCATTGCATAACATATTCCAGGATTGATTTAGTCAAATGGATATGCCAAGTAACATAAGTCAAATTAATGTTGGAGTATCGATGCGGATAGTTTAACCTCCTATGCTAGTCATTAGGCAGATCAAGACACATTTGTATAATTATAGAAAATGTTAAAAGTAAGATATATAACTAAACGCTGCATCGTATTGTTATTTTCATTATATTCAACAAATGGTCTTGTCTGTTGACTTACGTAAGAAAATTTGGATGAATACTTGTAGGGGAAATGTTACCTCTCTTTGAGAATGACAAAACTACTTACACCATTTTGTACATTGAATCATTGGTTTAATTTTCTCTCCGGTCATTCATTAGTTACCTAATCATATGTTGTTTCACGTATATGATCACGTCCACGTAAACGATGTAATCATAAACTCTCTCTCTATCATAAATCGTTACTCCTATCTGACACACCCATGGATGGCATACCGTGGGTTTTAGTGATCGACTCAAAGCAGCATTCCCAGCTAATCTCCGTCAAAAATAAAGTTTTCTATTCTTTACCAACGCACCAGAAAGGGACCAAGAATAATAAGATAGTATATCAAGAAGTTCTTCTTTGTGTAAACGAGAATCATCTTCCAATACCAGAATTTCACAATTTTTATATGGCTCTCTTTCATATTTTAAACAAGGGATCCTCGATAAAATTGAAAATATTAGGATAGCACTACCATCATATACGTATATCAAAGGAAACCAGCATATAAAATTCGTGGAAAAGCCCCATAGGAAATGCAAATCTTTCTTCATTTTCCGTATTGGAATGTGCTATTCTGCAGCACTAAGGGTCAAAGAGATAAAGAACAGAGAAAAATAGTTTTCGGTCAATTTAGCTGGGAATGTAGCTTTAAAGTACCACTTTGAAAATGTTACTTGTATGTCGCGTTCTTTTTGCATCATCTTCATCTAGATTTACTTTGTTATCATGCAATGTATGTTTCAAGACGTGCTTTGTAAACTATGGGAATAAAACATTTCGGTATGATGTAATTTACTCAATGCTCCTATTTCATCTATATTCGTTGCTTTGTCGGGGACCAATAATAAAACGAGTCTGAGGCTTTGTATCAATAATGTAGAAATTAATTTTGAAATACTTAACCATATGTATCCCTCAGAATGTGACAGCTTAGCCCGGGCTCCCAGACCCTAGCCTAGGGTGTGTAGCGACCAGCAAAATAGAAAGAGCGGAGCCAGTCAGAATTTCTCGGGCTAATGACAGCTATGATAATATCATTAATCATAATTACCGCTATCCCTCTTATAATCATTATCATCCTTAGTAGCCGTCTTTCGAATCTGTTAAGCTAGGATACTTAATTGACAGGTTCATATTTTAGGAATGGCCAACTGTTTGTTCATAAATCTTGAATATTTTTTTCAGTGATTTTCCCGACTGCTTTCAGTAATTAGAATATTTCAGTAGTACTAGGACTGCAGTTGTATGATTGTCATAATTAAAATAACAGAAATCCAATTTGTGCTAAGTTCCATACCGAATGTAATTAAGCAAATGTTGTCGAGATTATCTCTCATCTTCCGACAGGAAATAATTACAGCACTATAAGGTGAACAAGTGCCGTCGTAATCTATGGCATTTAAAAGTCAGGTCGGGCATGTAAAGCAGAAAGGTCAGGAGCGTTCTATTTCTAAAGATGAGATTCAACTATTGAATGGCATCGAGCTTAGATCATGCAAAGCCATGTCCTTCTTGAAATATAGCAAGATGACAGAAGGTCGCTCATAGACTTTTGTAATACTTGCAGATAGAGTATCTAACGTTTTCGTGCGTTCAAGACAGCAGGTAGAAATAAGGGAAAGTGCTCCACATGCCACCGGGCAACGGATCAAAACGAACAAGCTGTCCTTGATCATGCCTAAAGGAGCCATCCAAAAAAATACACATGCACTCACAGGAAGGGGGCGCAAAGGGATTCTCCTAAATGGTAGTTCCCTGTAGTATACTCATCAAGTAATAAATTACTATCGATTTTGTACATAAAGATCGCCCCTTGATCACTCATAGTGTATGCCAATATACAACTTTAAATTTAAAATATGATAAACACTCCCTGTTCCCGGTTTGCTGAACATGTTATAACAACCTATACTCCTAAAAGGACAACGGAAGATTAAATAAAGGGATATTCGATCGGCTGGTTAGCCTTGCGGGTGTAATTTATCCCTGAACTTAGCAAACATATTAAGCCTTATGTTACAGGACCTTTCGATGCCGCGAGTCAATAGCATAAAAGTGCTTTTAGTACCATGCTTGTTTTATTCATGCGTTCCCACAATACGACTCATACATCGTGTGGATATTTCCTACATCTGACTTCATTTAAATTCATTAATCTAGCGCAGAAAGTTGTGTCAAAAGCTTTTAAATCGCTTAAATATGCATACGATAGTCTGGTGCTTTGGAAATTCGACACCAAAGTCTATTTAGTGTACCGCCAATTTGCAGCCAAAGTGTAATAGGATATAGAAAGATGTGATTTCAGATGCATACGCCGAGGACAGAGTTCTATAAAATGAAACCGGGATTACCCTATCCGTTTTTTCGCCGACATATCACTAAAAATTGCGATTAAATCGGTAGAAATTACCGACTAAATCGGAGATTTTACCGATTTTTTCGGTAATAACCCCGAATTTGTCGGTTTATCCGACCTTATCGGTAATATGTCGGTAATTTTACCCGACCTTGTCGGCCATTTTGTGAGAATTTAGCTGGGGAATTTAGGTGCCTTATTTTGTTATAAATTATGAAATTAAAATAGTTTTAAGAATAACACTTAATTTCCATCATTCACACGATAGAACATAATTGAATTATGTCTTTTCTATATGAATAGATAATATATCAAAATAAATAATATATTAATCTATTGCGTACACACTATTAATAAAAACAATGATAACTGGAACTTGTTTATATTAACTTACAAGTAAAGATCTAATATTACATTCATATTTAATACAGTCATATTTATATTATACAATCTTAAGCTAATGGTCAGTTATCATAAATAGTCGTCAATTACATACATGCATACAATACGTGTAGGATAGAGGACGAGATGTACTCTTAGTGAGTAGGAAGTGGCTGAGGCGAAGCCGAAGCTACTTCCTACTCACTAAGAGTACAACATCGAGTCTTCTAGCATGCTTATCCTACAACTTCAATTGTTTGTTATGATTGTGGTTACCAAATCCCCCCTACCACCCAACCACCCTACCACAACTACCTGATCCATGATCAGTATTGCTTTGAGATGTACATTTCCTCACTTTCACTGATGCATGGCTTATAGTGAACCTCACACAATATAGCCAATATTTAGAAACAAATGCAAGGTCTGTAGAGTTACAGGTGAATGTGACAGGCGTATACAGTTGAACTCCCTTGTTACAGCCAGACACTTTCAAACATACTATAATCTCTGGTCCTGTTCTATATCTGCCTCCCTTCCCCTTGTATTACTGGGTATATATATAGTTCTGCCCCTATCATCTACCACAATCCAAATTATTCTCTAACTTTATTTCCCTCAATATACCCAACGTCCAAGCTGCATTAATAATTAGAGTAGACATATATATAGGTCTATACTGAATTGGGTTTTGTTGCCTAAGAAATATCATATTTACCAATATGATATCATTAAATCTCACAAACTCGATGAATCAATATAAAAGACATTAATAAAGTATTCCCATGTCCAAAATTCGTGCTGAAGTCAAAGAAACGGGACAGCATTACACTTCTAACACAGCATACTAGATCATGACTAGCATGTACTTTATTGCTATGTTATTTTTTAAAACAAGATTTTTCTGTTTCAGTAATCATACTATGCTATAACCTGCAGACCTTATCTGAGCCTCTATGGCCGAGTGGGTAGAGCCTTCAACTCTACTTGCCAGCCTATACTTATGTGAGAGGTCCTGGGTTCGAATCCAGGCCAATCCTAGTTCAAAATTATTTGCAACAGATACCTGAGCGGACTCTTTAATGAAAGAGTCCGCCCAGGCATCTGAGAGGACTCTTAGGTGCGGACTCTTTCATTAAAGAGTCCGCTCAGAATGCTCAAAGAATGCACCTGGAATACAGGACTGTACTCTTCGAGCATGGGAGTCCGCCCAAGCCAATGCTGGGGAATAGGGGCACCACAGCAAGTGTAGGATAAAATGTTATGAGACATTATGTAACATTGTGTAACCTCATTATATCTACATTAGTTATCACTCATTTATTATTATATCATATTACTAAAATCGCTAATTATGCTTAACTGCCCAAGTCTACTTAGTCAGGCTATCTTCGGGATATTACATAACAGGGCAACACTCCGTTATCCAGCAGATCCTGGTGAACGTTCTGTACGATTAAATCAGTTGGTTTACGCTTCTCTTTAAGAACAGTTGTGTTTCCAGTAGATACACATATGCATACATATGTACATACATGCATGCATACATATACATAGATACATATCTATTCATACATATATACACATACATTGATGTTTTATAGGAAAATGAGTCACAAGTTGCAAAAAATGATATTTTTCAAAGTGTTTTTTCACAAGATCTCAAGATCTCAAGATTTCAAAAATAAAAATATCAAACTCTAAATATAGAAATACGTATTATATGTCCTACTATTTACTAACATTGGAATCGATCTTTTCAAATCTAATGATATCTCAAAATCCATTTTATGCGACTTGTGACTCATTTTCCTGAAACACATCACATATATGTATCTAGACATATATGTATATCATACACATGTATGTATAGCAGTGTTGGATGCAAGAAAGGGGATGATTTAGTAGCATTAATAGAGAAATATACTTTGTTGTTGCGTCAGACCAAAAATATATGAGCATCTTCGATTCGTACTGCACGAAACAATGCTGAACTTCAAGCTGATTGTGTAATATATTTAGTGCTGTCAGGAAACATCAATTTTTGTCCGTGATCATGCGTACTAAGGTGATTAACCCTGAGTACTAACGTGATTGACCATGAGTACTTATGTGATTGACAATGAGTACTAACTTGATTGACCATGAGTAATATCGTGATTGACCATGAGTACTAAAGTGAATGATAATGAGTACTAAAGTTACAGGCTGACAGTGTTACAGGCGGGTACAGTGTTACAGGATGGGTACAGAGTTAGAGGACAGTGTTACAGGCGGGTACAGTGTTGCAGGATGGGTAGAGTTACAGGACGGGTACAGTGTTAAGGTGTGTACAGAGTTACAGGTGGGTACAGTGTTACAGGGGGTACAGTGTTACAGACAGGGACCTTCAGTGCCCTGAATGTAGCATTTCATTAGCGTCTAGTACAGACATGGGGATGATATGTATGTCTTCTTCCTTTATCTATCTATAAACCCTATATAAATATTATTTCTATCGATTTTCTTAATCATTGCTAGAGGGACAGGGAGAAAGATGGAGATTGGCTATGTAATCTGAGGTAATTATTTGCGATATATTCGGCTGATATGTTGGCCTAAATTTAGTTCAAACATTTGTGTAAAGTCGCTGCCAAAATAGTCGGAAATTTTTACTGATGTCCTCGGCTAAGTTAGTGAGAGAATCAGGATTTTTACCGAGATTTTCGGGGAAATTACCGACCATTGGTGGTTTTGGGCTACTTTTACCGACTTTTTCAAAATTCAGTTCAAACATTTGTGTAAAGTCGTCGCTAAAATAGTCAGTAATTTTTACCAACGTCTTTAGCTAAGTTAGCAAGGAAATCAGGATTTTTACCGAAATTCTCTGGGAAAAAACCGACCATCGGTGGTTTTTGGCTACTTTTACTGACTTTTTCGGTGGTCAGCCTACATAGTCAGCCGACTGAATCAGCAAACTTTAGGTTGGTCCCTATAGTAAACCTATGGCGACTATAAATATGTCAGTGATCAAAGCGGATAGGGTAATCCCAGTGTAGCAGGTCAAATGTACCCCCATCAGGTGTACCCCCCAGTATAACTAACCTAGGTCTAATGTACTGGGGGTACATTTGACCCCCGGGGGTACTTTAGACCTAGGTTGGATATACCCCCTCCAGTTTAAATGTACCCCCGGAGGTATATTAGACCTAGGTCAAATGTACCTCCACCAGGTTCAAAGTACCCCTAAAGGGAAAACTAAACCTAGGTCTAATATACCCCCAGTATGTGTTACAAATCTAGTACTGATGTACCCCCATTGAAACATTAATTCTTTTAATAATGACAATAAAAGTAATAATGAATAAAGTAAAAAATGAATACAGTACAGGCCTGATAGACAGAACTGGAAAGATTTTAGTTGTTTTGTTTTTCTATTTGCAATAAGCTCCCATAGTCATTGAGTTACAATGATATTTTCAGTTTAAATAAATAGAAAGAAAAAAGGGTTAATATACAGAATTACAATAATTTCATTATTAGACCCTCAACGTGATCTTTAATTCATTTCCCATAACATTAGATATGAGCTTCTCTCCCAATATGTTTTTTTTTAGAATTGTTGGTGTAAGATTATCAATGAAACAAAGGGGGGTAATTTGAACCTAGAGGGGGTCATTTAAATCTAAGGTCTGAATTATCGGGGGGTATATTAGATGAGGGGGGTAATTTAGAGCTGTTACACCAGTTTCCATAATAATCTCATTTATAAGGATCCATTGCGGGTGTATAGCACTCTGTATCAATATTTTATGTCGACTATCCATTTTGATATAGATGTAATGTTGTCAATAACTCAAGATCATCAATTAAATCAATATAAATAAACATCGGCACTAGAAAGCTGTCCTACTTGATAAAACATTCATATCTATCACTTTCCTATTTACCACTGATGAAAATAGCAACATGTTAGATTACATCAAAAGTACTATAAACCAGTATCAGCATGCAGGGTCAGTGCCCTATAGATGGTATTCAACAGTCATACTGGGCCATATAAAGCATTACTTATATTTCGCATGACAAAAGAACAGTGTCGTGCTGACTACCACTAAAAGGAAAATGTTCGTTGTGCACCTATATGGAAAGACCCAGTCTTAGACTATATTGTAACCTTAGGGCATTCGCGCCATGCATTCAGGGCCATGGCAAGATATTGGCACCAGTATAACAATAGGGGTGACTAGAACCAGACAGATAGGAACGTTTCTATCTAATATAACATTTACCCTTTGGATGGGCGGCGTTTTAGACTGACTTAAAATTTATAATAGATCTCAGTCTGATTTTATTATTCCAAATTATAAGCTGACCAATACAATGCTAAGAAGGCGATTTCCCCCTGGCTCCATACATTTTAGGCATTGGATTGGATTATACTTTATTTGCCAAGTTTTACAGGTAAAGAGGATGACAAATGGGTAAGAAGGCTTCTGGATAAGATCCAGCTTCCAGCCGTTACCTTTTTGACCACATCCGGTTTTACGGTTTGGATTTAATATCAATCTGCAACAACTCTGCATTCCAGTCAGAATATCAGCGTTATCACAATCGCTATCATAATGACAATCAAAATTATTGAATTACTGCATGAGCTGTTTTTAAACCAGGCAAAATTGGTTCAAAAGCCATAATCCAAATTCAATAGGTTTTATCGAATGAAGAAATAATGTGATAACCATTAGAATCATTGTCATCAGATTGGTAAGATCATATTTTTTAATCAACACGTATATCAATTTACTATCTCTGGATAGTCCACATCCAGCTCCAATAACTGGTCATGCAGTAACTCTCCTCGGACAATTAATTCATTGATATGAATCAAATGTAAATAAGAAATCTATAATCCAATGAAAAAAAGATTTAATCCGTTCAGATTCCACTTATGGCGAACTTACCAATATCATAAATACTAATGGCACTCAATAATGGCATCAGCTGGCGCATTTAATACCAAGATACATTATCGACTGTTGTCTCGTCCCTCTATGAATAACATACAGATATACTGCACAGCTCAATAACCTCACGATATTGCCAGAATGCTTAAGATGTGATTTCCCCGCGATCAATATTTCATAATAGAAAGGCTATTGATTCGCCGGATACACGAACCGACACGCCCAAAGCGTTGAGGACGATGAAAAGCGAGATGTCAGCCAGTAGAGATCCATGAATATATGTTTTATATTACCGGTATGATTGTCTGGGATGGTGCAATTTCTGTACAGGAAAAAAGTGTAAAAAATGTGTTCCTACCAGAGATCGACTCCCTCGTCGTATTTCCTTGCGCCGTACAGTAACTCTGGAGCGCGGTACCATCTAAAAAGTAAAACAGTTTTATCAAACTGTACAGAGTAAAAGCGTTTTTATGTGGTGTGAATATTAAATTAAAAAAAATATACCGGTAAGTCAGATCATTAGCTATTGTCAATTATTTGGAGGATTGGGCTTATTACATCGTCAGTGTAACCAACGATCCTATACGATCGTTGGTGTAACCAATTAGAATAACGAGCAACTCCAATTAAATTTTGACTTGGAAACAATCGAGTATTTCTATGTAAATCTTAATTTGTAAATTCGTATTGCAAAATATAAAATGTTTTGTTGGTAGCTCCTGGGGGCTCGTCGCTCCGTTTTTTCGCTAACTATTTCTCCATTGAAAGTGTATACGCTATAAAGGTTAAGTGAAAAACGGAGCAACGCATAAATCAATGCATTCAGCATGTGCCAGATGTTTATAAGAATCACTCGACAACCAATCAATAACTCACTACCTCCCAAGAGCAATTAATGGCAGGATCTCCAAATCAACTTGTCCTTTCATCAATATTGTACCAATAATTATGCTTTCTCCTACCGTTTAGTATTTGTCACTATCTTGATATGTTCATGTATATATAATATTCGCTATGATTATAGCCCATTCAACCATTTGTATCCGTAGGTTGTAGGCATCATGTAGGATAGTATCTAAGATTTTTAAACATATTTTATTTGATCAGTAATTATATTTTATAGCTATTGATTTGATCATTTTGATAATGTTATTGTAGTAGTTACATTTGTCAGAGATATTAAACTAACTACCAAAGAAATTACAGGGCTTAAAATGAAGGAAATATAGGGTTACAAAGGAAGGGATTAGAGGGTTACGAATGAAGGGATTAGAGGGCAACAAATGGCGATCTACATATATGTGAGAGATGTATACACTGGATGGACAAATAAACACTGAAAGCAAATATAAATAGATCAATAACTTTACTATGTAATAAGACTCAAAGGAGAAACAAAAGATACAGGTCCAACAGTCCAACATTTAGTATAAAATAAATGGTATTTACCTCGTTGCAACTTGGTGACTGTAAAGGCGGTTTGCATCGTTTTGAAAGACTCGCGCTAAACCAAAATCAGCTATTTTTAGATGCCCTGTGGAACTGATGAGCAAATTGGCCGGTTTCAAGTCCTGTTAATAGAAATCGGAATCGTAACAAGGGACGGGCTGGTATTTCTTCCTCTTTCATTTCACTCTTTGATAAAAGCTAGTCTACATTTTTGTAAGAAAAATGAGTTATGTGCGTTCCTGTGATGAAAAATATATTAATAATAATAATAAAATATACTTTGGGAGTATAACACAATTCGCAAACGAATAAGCATAAGGCGATGCTGAGAATATTAATTTCAATGAAACAAAATGTCCAGCCTTGTTGAATAAAATATCCAAACAAAAAGATAGTGAGCACTCTGACTCTAGAACCAAATGAATAGAATTATATTTTGGAATTTGAAATCTGATTACATGCTAAAGTACCCATCATTCCGCCAATGAATTATATTGTGAATAAGTCTGTTGTTAAACTGTATGTTATATCATATTACGCAATGATTACGTAATAATCATTATCATATTATTATTATTAATAGTAAAACAAAGGAAAGAGAGTAAAAAGTTGCTACAAAAGAAAATACCAAATATACATCATATACATTCAAGTCATAAACCAACTTATAACATCTACTATGCTGTATTGTTTTAATGAAGCATAATGCCAGTCAATTGATATCATATTTAATATTACAACAGTCCACTTACGCGATGCATGATATTATTCTCATGACAGAAGGCGATGCCTTTGATTATCATGAGCATGTAGCTCTTGATTTGTGCCTCAGTGAGTGGATGGTCAGGGTTCCGGACTACCTCGGATAGGTCGGAGAGCATATACTCAAACACTAGAACAAAGCCGGTCCCGTGTGGAAAGACTTCACGCAATTTAACAACCTGGGATGAAAAGCAATGCCGAGTTTAGGTAGATAATGACATTGATTCCCATTTCCAATTTAATCTCGATGTGTACACGAGAAATCGCATGGTGTGAAAATCGACTAAGTGAGATCATGGGATTGGTAATATATTCTTTTATTTTACAATGGAGAAATGTGGTGACTAGTACTTTCTGTCATGACAACAATGGAAAATATAGGAGAAATTATAAACTTACATGTTCGTTCTCTTCTATTTCTTGCAAAGCTTTAATTTCTCTGAAAATTAGATAACATTATATTCTGTGAAGGAAACTATGTTCGCCTAAGCTAACGTCGTTCACCATATCTACAGCAAATCGTCCCTACAAAATGCGTCATGAATTCAAACATTGAGAAGAAGCAAAACATCTTACAAATCCATTTTACCCTGGAATAATGTTGATCTAATCTAATGTTTAGGGCTTCGTTTTTCCTATCTGGGACATGTGGACGCCATGGAGAAAGCGTATAACGTTTTGAAATGTATGGCTTTACTTTTAGGGTTGGGAACAAAAAGACGCTGTGGTATCTCTTGCCCAAACACTAAATTATGCTGTCTTTCCATCTCACCTCAAGGCAGTATTGGGGATTCCGTCTTCTAATTTCCTCAGGGGAACTTTTTTCAGTGCCACCACTTCTCCACTCTGTTTTAATGTAAAATAGGACGAAACCCGTTTACTTTTTGTCTGGATAAACACAGATTTAAATTGTCTATCAATCTGATTCTTTAGGAAAAAACTTATTTTATTTTTTAAATTTAATTTATTAATCTTTATTTTCGGGACAATTCGAAAATTGCTATTCTCAATTGAACCTGATACAATATATTTATAAAGTATGATACAATTTAAATTTGACATCAAAATAAGGTCTAGAAATATCAGAAGTAATGATTTGCGCATTGCTATTATTATTGACAGTAATCTCATACACTTGTCAGAAAAATAGAAAACAACCTTCCCTGGAGAATGGGCTACTCACAATGTGACATTGAGCAATGCTTTAAATTTGATGGATGTCATAATATTACCTCAATATGTTTTGCTTTGAAAACTATTCCGTGAGCTCCCTCGCCGATCCGCCCAAGAATGGTATATTGATCCATGTCGAACAATGCCTTCAACGTTGAACCTCAATGAGCACGTTACTGGCAGATCGACATGCAAAGAGAGAAAGTGATAAATAACAACATTAGATCCAAATCGCTTAGAAATTGAGATTGAAACACCCTGTGTGTAATGGCTGTTTATTACCCGAGTGTAAATAATGATCACGGGCCACTATCATTAGAATGTAACTTGTTCCAGTCCTAGCAGAAATTGATTCTTGAGTGGAAGAGAAACAGAGAGTAAGCTCACAACACATAAAAATGCTTTGGTCTTTGGACTCTAAATTTCATTTCGTGTTTTGATAATGGATTTATGCTATACTGGTGTTGTAGAAGACTTGTATTAAGGCTACACAATTTCATTCATCATCCAGGGTAGTAATTGCACATGATTCGTACAAATTACACAAAAAAAAATCGCATGTTCGCCATGCGAATATTTTCAAGCGTGCCAATCGCAGCAAGCACGCCATGTCTCAAGATTTTGCCACCATCAAAATTACTTTTTGAAAAGATATATCAGATGATTGATACCCCAGGTAATCCTATTATCAAAAGACAAGGTATTATTCAGTCTAGCAGATCTCCAGCCCTTTCCTCGATACAAGGCTGATTGTGAAGACGCGGTATAAGAGAGGAAAGCGGGTACCTATTCACAGTATACTCAAAATAATGAGGATATAACCACTTTACATGTTAGATTAGTATATATCTGTTACGACATCAATATGGTGGGGTACAAAAGTTATTGGAAACATACATATATATGTATTTGTATATCACTCCCATTGATATTAAGGTTATACTGCCAACTTGTGAATTTTCCTGGCCCGTGGTCATTTACATATCCTCTTGTCACGACCAGTTATGCCAATTCTGCATTTAATAAACTATTACGTCATATCACATAATGATATGGTGAAAATTATCAATGTGATTGCATAACGTTATACATTGAGTTTATGATCTCATATAGACATTACTCTATCCCTCACCGTTATCATCGACTCTTGACTATATATAAATGTTTTTATTTCCATTTTAATACAGTTACATAATCAGAAATAGGCTTCGACTTTCTGGGACATCACAGTTCTTCCAAGAAGGCCTTTAAGATAAATTAATACAATTTACATTTTACAATTATTACAGTATTTATACAACCCATAGTTAATCATGGAATTTGATATAATGTGCCTACTCTGTTATACAATGTCTTCCTCTATTTCTCCTTTGTTACCTTTCTCTATACAATTTCATAAATCTTCTATTATATATATATACATATATTATTTGTTTGTCTACAATTAAGTCTTACTCGCTTGAATTCTGTTTTTTTTGACAAGTTTTATTCAAGATATCCTGCCTTCTTGGTGTGTACAATGCTAAAACATGTTTTTAGATTCAGTTTTTCATGAAATCTTTTGGAGATTTTTTTTAAATTTTATTATTTTCTATCCAGTCAACCACTGGCTTCTTTCGAGAGGATAGGTCTTTACATTATTATATTTTTTCCTCTTCTTTTTTTACACAGATATACCTCTGGATACTCTTAACGAGTGGTTCCTATCTTCTTTGTAGAACTTTATAAAAACTTTTCCAGCCTTTGAAGGCCTTGCAAATTGAGGCGTTATAGTTAGCAGCTATGCACATGGCATTAAGCCTTCTTTCGAATTCCTTCAAAAAGCTTCTACGGTAACCATGTTATTACCGAACAATCTCTGTCTATGGATATAAGACTTGGCTGCCAGAACAATAAAATTGAGTTGGCACTTCCTTTCACTCATGTCTTCTATCCCCAGGATTATGTCCTTGGCAGATAGATGGTTATGTATTGTACCAGAAAATATTTACCTGGTCACATTCTACAAAAAAGTGTACGATATCATCTTCCAAATCACAGTAATCACATAGTGAGGATACTTTTATGGTAATACCTTTCAAATATTTGTTGCAACATATGTTACTATGTATAATCTTATACTGGAGGGCCTGAAGCCTTACATAGCTCTGTATGGGAATAAGCATATCTCTTTCCATATTTCTGCAGAGTTGAGTCTCGACCATTTTGTTAGTTTCTTAATTTTAATTTTCTTGCTTCTTATGTATGCTTTATACAGCACTTTTGCTGTAGCTCCCAAGATGTTAATTCTTTCTGTTCCTAATATAACAAAAAATTCTTGCTGACCCTCCCCTTCGTTGTCATTGAAGTTAATTAAATTGAACCACCTCTTTGGTATTGCATGCTTGAGCTGAAGTCGCTCTACAAAATTTGTATTAATTGCATATAACAGTATATAACTCTTCTAGTTGAACCAGCAACATGAATTGAAGGTTATTGTCCAATACATCTTTTACAAAGTGCACACCTGATGCCCTCCATCTGGGAAAGGCTATGGTGGCTTTGTAAAAACCTGATATGTGTATTATTACACAATCTTTCATTGAGCACCTCTTTGCATGTTAAGGGTGATTGTACATAGTATACCTTAGTCTGTATGTTGAATATTTCCTGGTAGAAGTTATCTAACAAGTTCTGAGGCTTTTTCCTTGATAAGAATATATCTTCTGTGCTTCTTTTTTTCGACTACTTTTAGAACGTTTAACCATTTGTTATTTGGAGCCTCAAGAGCTCTCTGGATCCATCTGATCCTATTTATGGTGATTATATCTCGAATAGATCTTAGACCCAGCCCGCCTCTGTCGTTCTCTTGAAAAAGCCAGGCCAAGCTAATTTTATGGGATTTGCCTCCCCACATGAATTCAAGGATTAATTTATCTATTTCCTTGATTTTACTCTCATTAATGCTTATACATGAAGCAATGTGTTGTCCTTTAGACAATAGAAGGGTATTGCAAAATAGTATTTTACCTTTTAATGTTAAGCTTTGGTTTCCCCAAGCGTTGGCTACCTTGCTTATGTTTTTTAGTAGCTCGTTGCAATTTATTTCTGACATTTGATCATTATCCCTGGGGTATACCAGTTTTATACCTAAGACTTTCATTTCAGATGTCCATTTAATTTTTTTAATGTCATCATTCCACAGTGGACTTTCTTCTATAATGAACCCTTGTGTCTTATTAACATTAAGCGATAATCCTGAAACTCTGCCAAAGTTTTTGGTGACCTGTAACGCTTCTTCGAGTGATTTCTCATCTTTCAAGGTAAGGGTCATGTCGTCCGCGAATTGAATGATCTTATTCTCTTCATTTCCTATTCTAATTCCTTTAATATTGTTGTTATTTCTTATGCTATCAGCAAGCTTTTCTACCACTAGAATAAACAGCATCGACGACAGGGCCCCTTGCTTCATGCCCCTACGGATATGAAACCACTCAGAGATGCTACCATTGTTGCTAAAGCAGGCTCTAGAATTGTTTAAAAAAGTTTTAACCCAACTTATGACATATTCCGCTATATTATACGATTTTAAACACTCTTCCATGAATCTCCAATCAAGGGAGTCATATGCCTTGAAAAAATCCAGGGATACTATAAGGGCTGATTCCTCTTCCTGCTGTGACCACCATATAATATCATCAAGCCTTCTGATGGCCTCACCTATATACCGTCCCCTAACAAAGCCCAGTTGATCTTGATTAATCAGTTCAGGGGCGGATCCAGGAGGGGGGGGGCACAGCCAGTCCTCATTCAGGTCATTTATGTGTGGTGGGAGGGGGCTAATTAGCTTAATTTTTACAAACAAAATTGTTAGCATGCCAAAAAATGTTTTTAAAATACACACATTTTAAAGGAATAATTATGGCAAATTTTCGCTTGTTATAATTTTTCTTGTTAAAATTAATAATTTTTCTTGTTAAAATTAAAGATTTTAGTGAGATGAGATGAATGTTACTGGTTACACAAAAAACCTAGAAAGGCTGGTTTAGAATATGACCCTACAGTGTCATAGCCACCATATATGGGTCAGGAGGCATGGTTCCTCAGGAATTTCTTTTAGAAAATGAGTGAAAGTTGAGCACATTCTACAGGGCTGTGAGCCACAGATCTAAAATTACTGATGCCCTTTGAAAATTACTGATGTTTAAGGCCCTTAAAAACCCACAATCAAAATTACTGATTATGGAAACCCTGCCTTGAACTGCCCTCAATTGAGTAGGAGAAATATGGATCACCAGTCAGGGTTTTCCACAGAAATATATGAGACTGTAGTGGGTCCAAGCTACCATCCAGGAGCCTGGAGGGGACAAGATCCCCCAAGATTTTGTTTTTGTATATTGAGTACTGAATGCATTCTGCTGGTTTTCAGGCCCATCAGAACAATTCTTTAAGGTTCAGAAGATAATATCAAAATATTTTCACAGTTATGATAAAAGATATTGCCAGGGTTCAATGCATGATTTATAAGTACCATAATAGAGGGTTTTCGAAAAATAAAAAGAAGGAAATATCCCTGGATGAAAAAAAAATTGCAATAGTATAATTTACATCAGGTGAAGTTGGATGAATATTATATCATGTACTAAATCAGTAGAGGGAAAAATAAATTGATATAGAGATAAATCATAACTTTATACTGCAATTGGGGAATTATAATCTTTTGCTCTAATCTTAAAGGGGCACCTTCAGTATAAAAGGGGTGGGTGGGGCCAGCGGGAGCTTTCCCCTGTCAGACACAGTCCCATGAAGAGCAGAGCACAGTTTTTGAATGTCTTCCCTAATATCTCATATTTTAGTCACTGTTTCATCATGTAACTAGCTACAGATATAAATGAATATATGGAGGCAATGATGTCTACTTACATTAAAAATCGTAGCCCTCTTTACATCACTAATTCATTAACTCCATTGAGAATATAACTGTTGTAGATTTAAACTGAAGCTAACTGAAACAGTTAGCTGTCAATCTAGACTGTGTTTACACCAGTCACATGACACAACAACACCACATGGGGGGCGGAGTATTGCTTTGTATACCCTGGTTACTTATAAGTTCCTGACTGGAAGGGCCATGTGCCCCTGATAAGGACTGTTTTGGTTTGGGGCATTATCTATGCAAGAGTGTCACATGAACGTCTGGTGCCGCCTCCCAGACCCTTATCACAAGTTGAGAATGATTAATGGCATTACGCTGGGACCCCAGCGTGGATGGGCCTTTAAATGTTTCCCCAAAAGGATATAACAGGAGATAACATACAATTCACTTCAACACCATATTCTGAGAATTTGCATGGAAAATGTGTGTTTGAATTTCTAAATTTCTTAATTGTAATTTGTATGATTTTATCTAATACAGCAAGTGTCCAATTATAACCTAGCACCTCATTTAATTTTGTACTTGAATCAACGGATTAGATCTATTGTGTAATAGTTTCTAAGTTTAATTTGGGTACGTCTGAAAAGCTTGGCCTGTCTTGGAAACAATATCTCCCAGTTGAAAATAAAGTCTTTAAAAAAACTATTTGTTTCCCTATTTGGCATCCCATTTAAATGCAGGAGACAGTTTGGGTAGTGTAGCATGGTTCCTGCAGTCCTTAAAAGTCCTTAATTTTCAGTTTGGACTTTTAAGGGCCCTAAAAGTCATTAATTTTCGCTGTGAGACTTTAAAAACTTTTAAAAACGTCTTTTTGCATGTATAAAGCAGGAAATATATGACATTTTAACACTAATATTTATATGCAAATTATGCTGAACATACACCAGAAGCCACCATTTTTCATGTAAAAACTAAAAAGAAATTGGGGAAAACCCCCTCCTGCACCTTCCCCCATACTGCAGTGTCTAAAAGTCCCCCCTACATTCAAACTAAACCAAAACCTTTGTACAGAGAAAGTTTTTCAATTATGTTGAAAACTTGCTCTAAGAATTTTGTGAATGAAAATGCCTTTTGAAACAGTGGTATGAGATTAAATATTGTACATTTCTTATACCTTTCGAAGGGTCTTGTGATTTTTTTGCTGGCTTCTGTAAAAAAATTTTGAGAATCTGAGTGGTAGCACTGTCCTGTGTAAATAAGTTCAACTACCATATATATAGTTTGTGTCATTTCATGGTCCTAAATTATACCAACACAAATACAATTAACAGAAATACTTAATTCCGCTGACAGCCTTACCGAAACACATTTGTAAATAACCAGGGGAGAACGTGCTACATCCATATTGACTATTCAAGCATCAAGCCTTCATTGACCAGCTAACATGACTTCATTTAGTCAGTAAAAAGTCATTAAAAACTGGGGTAATTGGTCATTAAAACTCATTGAATTAAATGAATGTGCTCTGAGCCGCAGGAACCATGTGTAGGAATAATTGCTCAAATGCATTGATGAATTCAAGATTAGGAAAGACTATTGGAATAAAATCTATTGCAGTTATTCTTTTTACCTTCCTCTGATATATCCAGTGATATGAGAATTACAATACTTATTTGATATTAGAGTAGGCCTAGTACACATTGCTTTTTAGTCCAAATTTATTTGGACAACACGATTCGGTCAGTTGAGGTTTAACATATAATTTTAAATCGTGGGGATGCAGTTTCGAAGTATTGGGTCTGTGTATATATATATATATATAAGGGATCTTTTTATTTGTTTTGCATTGGAACTATCAAAGTTTTGCCTCAAATGATTTTCATGAGGTGGGGTCTAGGGGGGCACGTGGCCCCCAGGCCCCCCTGGATCCGCCCCTGAAGTTTGGGGAGATATAGGCTCAGCCTTGCAGCTATAGCCTTTGACATTAGTTTATAATCAGTGTTCAATAGTGTACTCGGACGCCAATTGGCTATATACCTGGAATCAACCCTTTTTTATCAACCCTTTTTCTTGATCGTCTGACATTTCACCTTCATTTACACATTCTTGTACCATATTCATAAATAACATTTTGAACATATGCCAGTATTTCTTATAGAAACCTGCTCCCAAGCCATCTGTACCAGGGGACTTGCCCGGTTTGGTATCACAGAGGGCTTGGAATATTTCATGTTCTGAGATGGGTCTATTCATGTAATTATTTTCATCTTCAGAGACCTTAGTCTCTATATTTTCAGCCGTGAAGCCAAAAGAGTTAGGCTGGTCCAAAACTCTTTCGGCATATAGGCTACTATAAAATTGTTTTCCCTCCTCTAGTATTTCCTTAGGGCTAGATATGATATTATCATTTTTGATTAATTGCTTGAACACTTTTTTCTTGGCTTGCCATTTCTCCAAATTTAGAAAATATTTAGTTGGTCGCTCTCCCTCACTTAGCCAGTGGGCTTTAGATCTAAGGAGAGCCCCCCTTGCTCTAAATCTATCAATATTTTTTATCTTAACTTTGAGCCAATTAAACCCCTCTTGTTCTTCCGGGGATAAAGAGTCCCTTTCATCTAAATATTTTAATCTCAATTTCATCTTTGTTTCGATTACTTGCCCTATGATTACACATTGTCATAGTGTTAAGTTTTATTATATATTTAAACATATCCCATCTTTCTCTGGCATTAAGGGACTCATAGCCCTGGGTGATATCCGTCACTGTTTGAACAACCATTTCCCCATACCTGGGGTCCTCACAAATATTCTCATTCATTTTCCATAAACCTCTACCCCTTTGTAAAGAAGAGTTATTGATATTAATCGTTAGCATTTTATGATCAGTGTGTTCACATAGTTCGTTCTTTGTACAGGGTTTTCCCTACATAGACAAGTCTCCGGCGCACTGCCGGAGACGTTATGATGGCCACCGGAGACCCAATAAGGCCCGCCGTTAAACAAAATAAAAAAAAATAATAAATTTATTCCAAATATTTTATGCTGTCACAGCATTAGATCAAATATGTTTCATCAATACTCAAATGAAAAATTGGTAGGAAACCAGGTTTGAATTTTCAAGGCCATTCAATAGATTCCAACAGTATTCAAGGCTTAAAAAAAGAGTCTCCAGGCCATTCGGCCAAAAATGGCCCATCTTCTAGGCCTTTGAATTCCTGTATGACCTGTTTCATGTATATTTTTTTATATTTTAACAGGGGGCCCCCTATTCTTCATGTTTCCAGTTGTATATTACTCTAAAAGTTTCCTGAATTTAGGATATAATGACATTTGTGATGTGTCACAGGAAAATGAGTCACAAGTCGCAAAAAAATTGTTTTTTAAGATATTATATTTGAAAAAATGAGATCAAGCAGACTCTGATGATAGTAAACATTATGATTATAGCTAATAAGTATTTCTATATTTCAAGTTTGATATTTTTATTTTTGAAAAAGTTTGCAATATCTCTGGGTGGATATTTACTAGTAAATTGGTTAAATATACTCTATAAAATTACCATAGAAATGCAATGATATATTTAATACACTATCTTGAAATTTAGTACATTTATGCATGCTACGAAAAACAGTGTTAAGCACCCCAAAAATGAAAACATTCCTGCAAAGACATCTTGGGAAAAAACACTGAAAAATATCAATTTTGCGACTTGTGACTCATTTTCCTGAACACATCACATTTTTTATTTATATGGTAAAATTGAATTGGAAACTTTCGATGTTGGCCTTGTTTTGATAGGCCATTTTGATATATCCTTGTTTTGAGGTAGTATATCTTAAACACAAGAATGTGTGACTCAAGGATTTTTTCCCCATTTCTATGACCAGAAACAGTCCATATACTAAAGTTTCAGAAACATTATATTTTGACTTATGTTTGCCCTTAAGTTTAAACAGGTGACAAATAGTTTGAAAAAGTGCGGATATACTATCATAATCAATTGGCAGATTATTTACAACTCTCTTTTCAGGAAATTGTGTATACTTTTCTGACCAATCTTACAGCAATAATCAGCTCAAAAGTAATTGAAATTGGCTTCAAACTTCAACAATTTGCTTCTAATTTTTCTAAATTTCCTGGGGGAGGCCCCCCAGACCCCCACGAGCAAGAGGGGGAAACCCCCTCTTGCATTCTCCCCCCGGGCCGCAGAAGCGGCCCGGGGTAGCGGCTCTGCCGCTAAACCTATGAATTTTATCTAATACCACCGGAGACCTCCCAAAACCTGTGGAAAACCCTGTTGTACATGTTAATTTTGATGTTACATTAATTGACTAGTAAACAGTTTGGGCGCTTTGATCCAAGCCATGGGCGCTTTGATCCAAGGCTGGGGAACTTCAGACAGTCTGGGCGCTAGACGCTAGGATCTGGGTGTTAGGATCCTGGGGCGCTTGGGTCCCGCCTCCAATTCCAAAGCAATGGACTTGGGTACTTACAACACTTCCAAGTTCCAGTGTAAGTCTCGAGAAAGTTTGAAAGAAGTCTATTGAATTGTTAATAAAATGTATTAAAAATAGACATGAGACACAGTGATTTATTTAACAGGTGACACATAACATTGTATTGACCGTTAATATAAATCTTATAAAATGACACAAGACATGATTGAATTGTTTTAAAAAGTGACAGCACATGGACAAATTTTTTATCATGTGACACTCAGACACAGGCATAAAAAATGGGACCCATATATACCCCTTATTATTATATACCAGCTAAGGCTAAAGTAAAGCAATGGCCAATGACAATGTAAATGCCAAAGGCAAAGCAATGGACATGGGTACGGTACGGGGTAGTACTATAGGTACCCAGACGCTTCGGTCCAAAACCGCGTCGGCCCAAGGCTTAGGCCGCGTCAGCCCAAGGGGTAGACCGCGTCGGCCCACTAGGTAAATATAAAGGTATCAACTAAAAACTAGGCGTCAGGATGCTAGTGGGATATAACTACTGCCTATACTGACCTAGGCTACTGCCTATACTGACCTAGGACCACACATTTAAGGTTAGGTTTAGGGTTATAGTTAGCATTAGTATCTTGGGGGTGGGCCGAGCCGGCCTTGGGGGTGGGCCGACGCGGTTTTGGAGGTGGGCCGACGGGGCGCACAGGTGGGCCGACAGGGCTTGGGCCGACGCGGTGTTGAGCCGACGTGCCTATGAATCGTACTATATACTAGCCGCGTAGTACTATTTACCAGCTAAGGCTAAAGTAAAGCAATGGACAATGTAAATTCCAAGATCGCCGGACTGTAGCACCCTGGGACTGTAGGGTCCCTAGATCCTAGCGCCCCGGCCTGGACGCTAGCGCCCCAGCCTTGGATCAAAGTGCCCACGGTAATTAATTGACTAGTAAACAGTCTGGGCGCTTCGATCCAAGCCGTGGGTGCTTCGATTCAAGGCTGAGGAGCTTCAGTCTGGGCACTAGATACTAGGGTCTGGGCGATACGATCCTGGGGCGGTTGGGTCCCGCCTCCAATTCCAAAGCAATGAACTTGGGTACTTACAGTTACAACACTTCCAAGTTCCAGTGTAAGTCTCGAGAAAGTTTGAAAGAAGTCTAGTGAATTGTTAATAAAGAGATCGGAGAAAGGTTGGCTTACCAAAAAACGCACACGTATCACTTATTCTTATCTTCAGGGGCTTACCCTTTTCATATCAAGATGTTGGTCAACGGCGAAAGCTTAATTTGTTGAAAGCATTTCCAATGCAAGTCAAATCAACAACAAACATGCCACCGGAAGATCAACAATAGAAAAGAGTAAAACACGTTGTCGCTGAAGACAAGAACCACTAAGTTACAACGAACACAGCCACCCCCATCAAGAGCAGAGTTGAAGCGGCTGATACAATTTGCCGGCTACAGTTAACCGTCTACTGCAAAATTCTGGAAAAACTCTCGATCTTAATTGTTGAAAAACAATTTTGATAAATTATTTTTTTATGAGTGCGAGGGTGTGTTCCGTGGGTGTGCGCTCAGGGACCAATCAACGACGCAGGCGCAAATAGTGGGGAAAGCCCCTCACCACGGAATCTCCGCGTAGTAATCTTGGGGTCAAAGGCGTTCACCGAATCCCAAAAAAATGCTAAAATCCTATGAAATATAATATATTTTAGTGTAACATTAAAAAAGATGTCACAAAAATAACAGATACAAGAATCAGATAAGATAATATTATACAAATAGCAAAATTCTTCTCTCACTATTTTGTTTTGCTCCAGTATCTGAAAACTGTTGTTCGGTTCAGTTGAATTAAAGCAGTCGGTAAGCGCACGGAATATATCACTCGAAGACCTTGAAGATTCTCTTCAATTATCAACTGATTTGCTTACTAAATCCAAGGAGAGATGTTGCCGAACCTAGTTGGTTTCCGTACAATATCTCCGATTTTGCGTTCTGTCAGCAGAATTAATCGTAAACGTATATCGACTTTGTTGCATCGTCATGCCGAATTTTCATCTTCTGTTTGCTTTGTAAACCACAACAGTACACGCTCAAACCCGAGTGATTTATTGTTTGGAAAGAAGTCGGTCTCATTCCAAGAAAGCCGGAGGGGCTATTGTGCACCTGCACCTGAAGCGAAAAGTATTCTTGATGGGAGTCCCAATGATTTCATAAAGTTGCTCAAGGACAATGACATAAAGCGTTGCTACGTGGTTTTTGATCGGGAGTCAGGGAAAGCCAAAGTGTCTCACCCTGTTCTTGAGGAACTTGGCACATTTTTTGACAAAGATGAGATTGATTACAAAGAGCACGAAGGGGCCTTCATGGCCCTGGGAATGCGAACAGGTGCTCTGATGGGCGCTTTTATTTGGAGGACGAATAGAGGACAAGCAGTAAGTAAAACCTTCTAAAAACAGTCCTGGTAAAACTACCTCTTTATTACTTTAAATTGCTATTAAGTATTCTTGCATATCATGCCATATATATTATTATGGGTCACATGAGAACAATAATATCATATTACAGTGTTACCTCATCATGCACCTATTATCCTATAGCTGTCTGTGAGGTATGTGACTGCAATTGAGTGAAAGGCAGTGTGCGACATAGTGGGTTGGGTTGCATGTACAGACAGTCGGGCCATGACATTTTGAGATTATGGTGGCCCGACTAGATATTCCGTGGCCCTGCTATAATGTGAATCATAATGTAATATTTTATCACTGTATGGGTTATGTCGCACACTGCTGACTGCATGGTATATATGACTGTTTTATTTGTCACTATCTTCTGATTTCCTACCACATACATTAGGCTTACCGATCATTTAGGGTCTGTCCATAAATTAGGTAATGCCTTAATTGGCTTAATTTGTTGGCTATTTTAAGAACCCCACCCCCACCCCTGTAAGACTAAGTGTAATACTACGGTACACAGTAAGACTAGAAGTGGATAAGAGGACGCCCCCAATACCCACCCACCGGCCCAGGTACCCTCGATTATGTAATTCGATCATGGACAGCCCCTTATTAGTCTGGAGATTTTATTCTATCTATCCTATCGATTCATGATACATATCACAATATGTATCACAATAGGATATACCGTACAGTAGTTGAGGATGATTTCATGTGAATTATTTAAAACTTTATAAATGTTGTCTACAACACAATGTATTACGTATTATGGAATATTCTATATATATCACTGACACTGTCACTGGTTCTGTGGGATAACATTAGTTACTGAAATGTTATGGTTCACAACCAGGAAGTATATTCATCTTTAATGATTAACGATTAACGAAACTTTAGTTGCCAACAAAATATTAATAAAAACTCTGGTTATAGTAACTTATACAATATGTGCTCACGTAAAGTTGCATGAAAGAAAAAAATATATGATATCTTCATTTTCTTTCCTGCGATATTGATTAATAATGATTCATCTTTTGGCCAGTCCCTAATATACATTGCATGATTAATGTCCATGAAACAAAACTATTCTATTGAAAGTCGATCCCGGAAGTCGATCCAGTTAATAGAAACAGCGATCCGTGCTTTACATCCCTGATAGATCGAAATAGGATTATGTGGAACGTATATAATATAACTGTATCCTTATTTATGCTTTGGCTTTGTATAATTTTAGTGTGGTGGCATTCGTATGTGGCAATATCCTACCTTGGAACGTTATCTACGTGATGGTCTTAGACTAGCATTTGGTATGGGAGTTAAGTCAGCACTTGCAGGATTGTGGTACGTCCATTTTATCATTAATAATGGTTAGCTGATGATTTAATATAGCCTGTAACTTTGGAGTTTTTTTAAATTTACTTTACTAACACCTCAAATTTTATTCTGAAACGGAGATTTAGGTCTGACATTATGGTAGGTGATGTGAATATGTTGTTAAGTGATCTCCTTCAAGCCTTTCTTTTTATACTTTTATGGGCCACCGCATGCCAAATGTTTTATTTGACATAATCTTTTTATTCTACATAAAAATTGACAATATATTTGTCCATTTTGACCCTGGAATCGCTACCACCTTACTTGGAAAAGGTAGTCTATAAATATTGTGGAGGAAGAAAGGAAATCGGAATTGTTCCAAGACAAGCGGAGAAAGGGACAAAGATCCTTAAATACAAGAAGATACGATGGAAAATGAAAATGAGTTGAATAGTTACTTTTACCTTGATGTATTTTCAGGGCCGGTGGTGGGAAGGGTGTCGTTGCAGAACCGGGATGTAACAAGCACCTTGACCCCGAGTACAGGAGGAATGTATTCTTCGATTATGGAGATTTCCTCACCTCTCTTAATGGATGCTACAGTTGGTATTGTTTAATATGAAAACAATCTAGATGTTTCACCTATAGTAAATGTTCAAACTCTTTCTATAAACGGTTACTCATGTCAAGCTTCTGGCGACAATAAAATTAATCTATGTCTGCCTGTATATAAAACCTAAATATTCGTGGTAGTGTAACGATGTATGATACAATTTAGTACTTGACTATAATTTGTGTGTTTTGTTTAGCGTTTAACATATTCAGTGATAGTTAACCCCATTATTTTTCTAGTTGCTGCAGAGGATGTCGGCTTGACTGTTATAGATCTGGACAATGTGCATACAAGGACGAGATACACGACCTGCATATCAGAGGATCTGGGCGGTTCTGGCAACCCTTCCATTGCAACTGGAAAAGGTGAATGGTTAACATTAAAGACAGAAGTTATTTTAGCTTTAAAGATTAACTCCAATGTATAATGACTTGCCGTGATGAAGAGTTGAATTAATCGCATAGAATCTCACAAACTAACATCATTGTATGAAGATTAGTATAAGATAAGTGTCAATAACATATCTAGACACCCTAGCTACTCATACAATTTCTTCTATGTTTGAAATTTCGGTTTACTCTTATAGCATTCGTTTCCTGCTATAAGCTTTTCGGATGTAAGATGTTTCCTGATATCGTATATCGTGAAATAGTCTTCTTCTGTGTATGTAATTCTTTCTTATTAATACGAGACAATTGAGTTTATCAAAGCCCATCTGTGGCCTCTCACAACCAAACGTACATTATTCTAACCTTAGATTGACTGAATCATTAATCTCATAATCTGGACCATTTTAGTAGAAAATATGAATTTGATAATACATTAATGTACCCCTACTTCGGCATGATGTAACTTATGTTATCACATAATATAGATTTCTATTTTTGTTTTGCTAAATGTAGGTGTCATATGTGCAATGGAGGCGGCTTTGGAACATCTGGATTTAGGAACTCTGAGGAACAAGACTGTTGCTATTCAAGGCGCTGGCAATGTGTGTTAGTATTAACCATTCTCATTCTTCATCGCCGGCTACTCTCTTCGGGAGTGTTCTGAAAAGACCCGCTTAAAAAGAAATGCTTTCAATGTCGCGTTAAAGAATAACTTTTTGGATGAGTTGACTAACTGCCAATTAAAATAATAATTTCTATATATGCCTATATTTCTTTATACGTCGGAACAGTTCCACATTAACCCTTAGGTCGTAGCGATGTTTAGAGAATATTTTTTTAAATAAAACTTTGAAGTAACTACATGGAGAATTTTTCATATCGCAGCTGTCGTGGTGATTGAAGAACTGCTGAAAAAGAAGGTGGCGAATATTTATGTCACTGATTGCAATCAGAAGCGTGTCCACGATGTGCATGACATGTTCGCTGGGAAGGTAGTTTAAACAATTAATTTTTATTAATGGATCATTTAATAAAATATTTAATTGTTAAATTTTCTAATACTAATATTAAAATCTTCTAACCTCATTAAGACTTTTAGTTTTAAAGTAGTTTGTGTTATTGGGTGTTACATTATTTTCATAATCCGATGTCATTATGATGTAGTTATCACCGCCTCCTAAAACAGTTTGCACAACAGATATACATTACTGACGCTCTCCCATTCTTTCAACGAACAAAAAAACGTTTTTAGCAAGTCTGAGGACCTGATGTAACCAAATGGTAGTTAATCATATGGTTTATTATTTGATTGATTGAATCCTTTTATTTTCACTCACACGGGACAACAGGGTACTACTACACAACTGAGTTCTTCCAGTGTGTGACCTTTATCAATTGTTATTGTATCTTATACATTTCAATATATATAACTGTTCTCTCATTTGTGAACAGGCTGGTGGGAGGCTAACCGTGGAGAAAGTGCCACTTGATAATAACGACGTCCTCGCCTACCCTTGTGATATTTTGTCTCCCTGCGCACTTGGTAATGTACGTACCACTCTCTTTACTCTAGAAAAACTGAACTCTCAACAAAAACATCTAATGCTAATTATCATTCTTAGAATTTGATTCGATAAAATCTCTCCCAATTAGCTGTTCTGCTGGAAAATAAAATTTAGCTACTTCAGAAGTGAAAGAATAGTAGTGATACATATTAATAAAAAAAAAATACAGTTGAGTTGTAAGGTAAAGGGACATTTATCAAGCGATTCCTAACATCATTAGGTCTTGGGTTCCAGGTCTTGAAGGCAAACACCATCGAGAGAATGCAAACTAAGATTGTATGTGGTGCAGCCAACAACCAACTTGGTAAGGCACAAGACAGTCAACTGATGGCGGATATGGGTATAACATACGTTCCAGATTTCCTTGCAAACCGAATGGTATGTTTAACCTTTCATTTTGTTATGTAGTATACAACATTCATAGAATCAGCATCCTTATAAAATTGTTGGTAGGTATTTGGGAAAAAACCGACCCAAACTATCTGCTTACACATATCCAAGAACTTCATATCACCAAATATATTTCTCCTGATCATATGAATATATTTCTGCTAGTAAGAGAAACGATTCAATGTTAATATTTGAAACCATACGATGATTTGTTTTCTTTCTTACTAGGGTATTGTTAACTGTGCTAATGAAACTTATGGTCGACTTCCTGAGGACTCTGGTATAACCAGACATTTTGGTCGCGACTGGGAAAACTCTGTAAGTGTTTATTTTAATATATCCATATTTTCAATATTTTCAATTAACTGACATTAAGTTTTAATCGTTCGTTCATGTATGACCAAGTATTATCTTAGGAGCTTCCACAAACATTACAACAAATTAACAATTTTAATTAGATAATATATATCCTAACATCGCGATATCTCATGTGTTATCCCCCTTTCAACACAACGTTTAAATATATGTTCTCTTCAATGCCAGATTTACCGCAAGACCTTGGAAATCTTAGAGAAGGCTTCAAAGGACAAGATAACACCGGATGCTGCTGCGATGGCTATTGCCGATCAGATGAGCCGAGTTGACCACCCAGTTTGGCCTGGGCGGAGTCACGAGATAATTGACAGCTTGGTAGCAAGTGGCTGGCACGAAGGGAACGACTTCTGGTATTAACAGAGATCTCTGCGATATGAATCTGGTGATATAGGATAGATAGGAAATGTCATTTCTTTCTTTGTAGAGGTTCTTTCCCACCGAAATGTGAAAGCATCGAATTGTGATAAAATTTGCAGCGCTTCACATTACGTTTCGTGATCTTAAACAGGGTGCGAGATGCAAATAATTGCATGATTGTATTGAGAAGACAACTCTGAGAGTTGATGAAAAATGATCACCAGTTACTTAGTACTTGATGAAATGACAGGGTGTATTACCTAGTGATTTGAACAGGGGATTTGAAAGGTAAATCCTGGTTAGTGTAGGTTGGGGTTAGAATTAGATACACTGATTTTGATAACATACTTAAATTTTATCAAGTATATCTATGATATATTACCGGATTGATGAGATCCGTTACAAAAGGAAAATACCCAAGGTGGTAACGCTATACACATCAGGGCAGTTTTTTGGACCATAACTTTGTGTTGTGATTGTTAAAATGCTGAATGCAATCATAGGAAATATAAGCCGACTATTGCATACATCCATATATTCATACCCTAACATTCATAACCTCGTCCATTATCGTACACCGAGGTGCTTTTTGTGTGGTACGAGTGAATCTAACAATACCTTGTCATATATCCTTACTCTAGTATTATGAAATGAGGAACTCATCTCAAGAAAACTTTTATCTCGGAACTAAGGGGGCTTTTCCCTCGATATTATCATTTATCTAGGAATATTTTGATCATTATTACTTAGGGCGTCAATTTTGCATCACATGAACTTTTTAAGAAAATATCTATACATTCCGTATCTGACACCTACAAGTACATTTCCTATTGGAATTGAAATGTAACTTGTTATATTGGACATGAGCTGAACTATATATATTATTGTTGCGTCTTTACACTCATTCATTAGGCGTAACATTGATCCTAGCGCAGGCTGCAGCTTTTTAAATGTTATCAATTTTAACAGGCAGTAAAATAGTCTAGTCAATTGTGATTTTAATTGGTCCATAGTGTAAGGAAATCACGAGCTTTTCTCGCTTATTGGTCAGAATACAAATTGGGATCAAAATTATTATTGTCAAAATGAAAATCGAAATTCGGGATCCCTAAAATCGCACAAACAATAATGCTACAAATATCTTATGTGTGAACAAATCGTTCGCGTGGAGAATTCGTTGCTATGGGTCTGAATGCCTGATGCATTAATTCTATTTCCTAGCTCCATACGGCGTATAGGTGAATGCGAGGAAGGAATGACTATCTTTGAGGAAACAAAACTTGTAATTTGAGGAAGAGGTCTTATTCTGATAAACACTTTTACCAAGACTGACTTGTGGTGTGTAAACACGTTTACCAAGACTGATTTGTTGTGTATGTGTTCGCGTGCAAAGATTATGGTTATCAGTGAGTTTGCAGAGATTAGTAAGCGTGATACAGATTGGGTATAGTCCCTTAACTGCGAAGTTAATATTTAATTAGATACTCACGTCATAAAGAAATATTACTTTGTAATTAATGAGTCAGACTTTTATCTTATGATTTGATATTGTTGATGGAGTGGATCTCAATTATTTGTAATCTCAACAGTTTTATGTTTGAAAGCAGCATGTATCTTTTTATGTCTATTTAAAGCCGTTTGTGTGCAGCTTATTTAACAGGATCCATGGTATTTTTGTCGCTTGAGACCTATGTACTTAAACTAAGTCTTGCTTAACTCAATGAGCAAAGCCTATAAAACGAAGGAATTACCCGAGTGATATTCATATTTACTGTTTTAATATATAATGTGACAACACTTAATGCACTTAAGTGTTCTACCATGCACCTTTCCCTATCTCCAGAGTCTAGTGCAAAATAGTCTTACTAGTTTTCACAAGGATGATTCAAGCAAACAAATATGTAATCAGTACGTTTACCCCTGCGTATCTAAAGAAGGATGGTAGGGTGTAGGTGTTTTACTTGGATTTAAAATATCGTTCAGTTCAATTAAATTTGTTCGGTGATATAGCGAAATTGAGGTTTTTTTAATCTAATTGTCTTGTTTGAATGTTTAGTGATAAGTATAATGCAGGGTTATAGTGTTAATTAAAACGAAACGATAATCATGTTATTGATAGTTTTGGTACCATGTTCTTTTCTAGCAAACTAGTGCAGAAATGAGCGTTCTCCGATTTTTAATTAAACATATCAGAAAGATGTTGCAATACAGCATGAAAAAAAATAGAACGCGCACTACTTAAGAGTATCTAGTATAAAATGAGACAGTGTCTACACAATACCATTTTGTGTTTTATTTACAGTAAATTTCATAAAATAAAATGTCGGGCCATGGGAATAATCTAATAGTGGTATAATTGTATAGACTAACATATATATAATCATGAGAATAATATTCAGGATTTCGGAACCTCATTTTATTCCACCTTCGATCACCATATGATCACAAACAAATAAATAATACAAATAAGGACGGATAAAAGTCATCGCCTTCTTCCAAAATAAATATGAAACACAAAATAAGGTCATCTATAAATATAGGTTACATGTGACTAGAATACAAATTTCTCCTAGGAACTAAAATTACCGGCATCTGCTCGTAGAATGTATATAGAAAATTTCAGTATTTGCTTCAATGTTCATGCACATTTTACATCAATTAAGCTATAACACCTCATGCTTGCCAGTGCAAAACACGACCGGCATGGTTTTGCACTTGATATTTTGTACTGCATTTTCGTTATTATATTGGGAACCATAGATGACATGAATGCAATAGCTTGTAAAAGAAGCCGTTGTAAATACGATTACCTTAGCTCGAATTGACAATATTATAATTGTAATAGATAATCTCCTAAAAGGTTATATTTACTCTGTTACTCTACATGCCATTTGCAGTATTTCATCGAGATGTACTCCTAACCAATATTTTCTAATTTGGTACAAAAAAAGCAAATATCGTACTATAATTCACTGGCTTTTGGTGTTGAAAAGATTTTTTTTACACCATACATTTCACTTGATTATATGTCTGTTTCAATAAACGTCAGCTGTCTTTAGTCAAACCTTCATTTGCTATTCTTCATTAAATAGTTTATCAATTTACAATGTCCGATTGGTTCTATTATACAACATCATAAACTATATCATGCGTGTATAAGTGGGTTTGTTTTATCAAGTGGAAACATATGAACACTGTCATGGGGAATAGTCATGATGTATTTTTCTCATGCCACGACTAAATTGGTTTCGATTTGGCCCCATTCGAAATGAGTTTGGTGGTCCTCGCAGTTACAGATCTTCATCTCATACATTTCTGTATCATTCAGTTCAAAGTTATCGACGCCAGGCAAGGCGTACATTGTGTCATTTAACTGGATGAGGGACGGACAGCCCTCGGAGAGAACCTTAAATAGACACCGCTTGCTCGGTTCACAGAAACGAACTCCGTGAGCAATGAATGTCCTAAGCCTTGGTAATTTCATTTCATCAATATGAAAATTAACGCACCCAGATAAATCTAAAAACTCTAGAGTATTGGACGAAATACAGTATTTTTGGTAATCTTTGGGTAGGCAAGTAACACGAAGGCTCAACTTGCGGAGACAAGCAAGTGACTCGAGCACTTTCTGAATATGCCACCTCTGTATCACATGGACATTTGGAACGCTTATTAACTCAAGGTCCTGGAGATTAGCCAACGATGCCAGCGTTTCCACAGAATCACGCGTCCAGTTAAACTGAATACACATGCGACTTATATTCTTACAGTGATCACTTAAGATAGTTAAAATGGCGAGGAAAAGCACGAATCCTTCTTCAAATTTAGAAGATGAGACGTCATCCCAAGACTGAATCCAGTTAAAGCGAACACTTTTCAAAGAAGATGAACACTGGGGTGAGGCAAACAATCTGGCAAGACTGGCAGAGGTCCGCTCGTCCACGATCCGCGAGGGTTCATAGGTGAGAGAAGTTATTTTTAAGGCAGTTTCTGAGATCCAATTGATGTATTTATCGGTCATGTGTCGCCTGACCGAGTGGAAAAGACTCTGCTTATTGATCCAAGAGAAGTCTACGTGCTTCCAGAGTCTTGGCGAGCAAACCAGAGTGTCCCAACGCTTGCAAACAACGCGACAACGGAGCAGGTCGTTGTGCCCCAGATACTGCAAAATGTCAACAATGCACTCGTCTGGTAGGCGTGGCGGTGTTTTCCTGGTGCTAGCACTGTTAAAATACCTCGAACTTTTGCCAAGATACTTCTTCTTAACCTTAATGGTCCCAAAGGTGTCTACTAGCTTGAAAATTATGATCACAATAGGAAAAATCAGGAAAGATCCACAAAAGTTTATGATCAGAGACATATTAGGTACGCCTTTGTCCTCCATGTTGGCGTGAGAGGCGTTCCCAAGCGGCAAGCGGTGAAACTACTTTGAAAACAAAAAAAGCTTGAATTTATTGTAAATCATTGGTGTCCATCTCTCAGTATCTCTAAAATTAAACATAAAAGCTAATTATAAACACTTTTCGACAAATGAACTCTATTTAATGCCCGGTGAAATGTCACATGACGTCGCGATCATGTGACTGTTTGTTTTCACTTGGCCGCAAAAATGGCGTGGACCAGGCACCATCTGAGTGTCTTCGTACTCACGTTTATTGGGTAAGCTATACGTTCTGAACGATTACTTGTTTCTGATTTATGAAAAAACTGTTAAATGGTCAGTTATTTGATGAAGGAACGCACTGCATTGTTCCTAATTGTGTTCTTCAATCATTTCCCGGTTGTGTTAATCGTTCCTCTTCAGACTTCTGTCTTGGCCTGTAGCCTGTAGGCCTACAGTACAGACTGTAGTGTACCGTAGCCTACCGATGTATGTATGGTACGGGGAGTACGGGACATGTTGTCGTAGAGCTATGCATAGCTGTAGTATAGGCCTAGGTCTATTAATAGACTACTTTTATAGCAGGGCCAAAATATTTATAGACGTATTCACTGTGCCACATATTTAGATTCGGACTTGTTATTACCCTTGTCAACAGACTCCCCAAGGCCAAGCCGTGGCTTCTTTTTTTTTTTATATAAATTTTATTTGTGTTCAGTCTTAGGTAAACCTTGCTAATGTAATGGCCTATGGTTATGTCCCCTTACAAACCAGACGGTCTTTGAATTTGTTTATGAAATTATTCTCTTTTTTTGCCAGACTAAATTAACTTATAATTAATGTTCTTAACATTTTGATGGATGTCTAAAATGGTGATCAATGGTCACACTTAGGCCTAAGCACGAGATGAATTGGAAGAACTCTAATTTGAGAACTAGGCCATTTTTGGTACGGTAACTAATTACAATTTACACCCATATTATATATAGATTCTTATTAAAGTTATAGTGTCATGTAGTTTACATTTCCCGGCCTCTTGAGTCTTGTTCCATTCATGTAGTGTACCGGTATACAATGGTCTCCTTCAATACCGTCATAGGAGGGTGTAATCCGGGGGTGTAATAGAGCCGGAGCCGGAGCCTTATCGAGGTTGTGTCTCAAATCTTATTCCACAAATCCCCATAGCATATAGTCATAGATATTATTATTAAAGCGGGGACGTACACTTCCCTGATTGATTGAAACTTTTATTTGCCGAGTGTTAAGTTACACGTAGGCTATCAATTCAATTATTAGTATTCAGGTTCTGTTTTTTTATATATTTCTAATTTATTTAAGACTAATAGACGTTGCCTATGTTGGATTAAACTTTGGCGGGCCGATCGGGATCTCCCAAAGTCAAGAGTGTAAAGCTTACTGCTATTTTATTCTCACTCTGACTCATTCAAATCAGTTTCCCTTACCTTTTGGGTATCGTGGTCTATACAACTGTTAGTGTAACTGATAATGGGGTATCATTCAATCCATGGCAGTGGGTGTAAACAGTAGTGATTGATAGTGTATCGCGTATCTGTTAATCTATATCGATCATTGGATACAAAGAACACATGATTATGTAGGACCTATACTTATTCAATATTCCTAGACATTGATTCAGGCAAAATGAAATGTTTTCTACTCTTAAAATAAACAGATTGATCGATATAACAGATCAGTTACAATCACTAATATTTTCTGAAAAATATAACCCCGAATATTGAGCGTAAACAAATATTTATAAATCTTCATTTTTGGGTCCAACTTTTTTCTACATTTGTGAGTGAATCACAGTCATCATCACTATCACGTGCTTGTCGTTTCATGGTTAAAACCTACCGCATGCTTCTGGCAACTCTGTCCCGTTGTGTCATCAATTGCATTCTGTACATTTTACTTCATCACTTTGATTTTTATGACAATTTTTAATTCGTTATAATGAGACGATGCGAGTAGGTCCTGACCCGATCTGGAGGAAAAAAGAAAAATTCTTAATCCTTACATCATGCGCATTTTTTCCTATTGATTTCAGATATGCATACTTTCATGCAACACGAAAAACCTTTAGTAACGTGAAACAAACCATCTCCCAAGAATGGACACCAACATTTAGTAATGCAACAATCAATAAGACACGTCCATATAATGTAAGTTTTGAACCCTTTCCTTCGAAGAATATATTATATCATGTGAATATAGTTTCAGCAATCATTAATTACAATTTGATTCTTCCCCGTTAAAAATTCCTGATGATCAAATTTGGCATATACATGTACACCCTTTTCACACAGATATGGAATGCTCGACATATGTTCCCCGATGCGCAAAATGCAGAATACTTCCTCGGAGCCCTGGATACAGCATTCCTTTTATCATATGCCGTTGTAAGTATCGTGTATATCTACCTGTTGCTTATTTAAAGTAGATAAATAGTTTCTGTCAATGTTCAGACTTTTTACTAGAATAGATTTATGACTTTTAAGAATATAACTTTTTCTTTGCAGGGACTCTACATTAGCGGTTTTGTCGGGGATAGGTAAGCATTTCGATATGAATTATGGAAATTTATCGACTTTGTATAATTTGTGTTTTCGTTGATATTTGATCATCAAAATAATTATTTTCAGGCTAAATATGAGATTGGTGTTAACGTTTGGTATGTGCTCCTCGGCTGTAAGCGTAAGTATATGATTGAAGCTGTTCATATTTTATTTTTGTCACTGTCTCCTTTAGCAATGCATCACCGAATGCGAACAGTATATTATATTAAGGTCCCTCTTATTTATTTGCCTAAAATAATTCACTCTCTGTCTCTGTCTCTCTCTCTCTCTCTGTCTCTCTCTCTCTCTGTCTCTCTCTTTCTCTTTCTCTCTCTGTCTCTGTCTCTCTCTCTCTCATTTTCTCTCTGTCTCTCTCCCTCCCCCCCCCCTCTATCACTCTCTCTCTCGTCTCAGTTATCTTATTATCACGTCATTTACTTTTAGGTATTCATCTTCGGATGTTTGAGTGAATACCTCCACATTTACAGCCCGGCTTTCTACATGATATTCTGGATCCTAAACGGACTTCTTCAATCAACAGGATGGCCTGCCATGGTGGCGGTCATGGGGAATTGGTTCGGTCAGTCTAGGTGAGGAAAATTTGAATAATCTCATCCCTGATGAAGGACCTAATGTTCCGAAACGGTTGGAAACGGTTGGAAACGGTTGGAAACTCATCACTCAGAAGTAAAACAAAAAAACTGAATTTCAAATGCCTCTACCTTGGTAAAAGACAACGATTTAACCCGTGAAGATCCTAGTTGGTAATCCTCAACCCAACAATTTTATTTTAAAAACTAGCTCCGACTCTTTCCGAAGTCATTGAAGGAGGGCCATAGAGGCCCGAAACTTTGGACAATGAAACTGTATAACAACCACACGGAATGAAAACCAGAAATGAAAATCCAAAGTCGTTCTCCTTGGAATCCCAACAACCAAACTAAACCAGGGCGTAGTACGTGAGATCCCCTCAACCCTTAGCGTATTATTGTATTGATAGGTACAACAACAGACTTTAGCCCGGCTGGAAAACGTCATATCCTACGATTTCGTATATGGACAAAGATATACGGATTTTAATTATTCTTGATCTCTTCGTTTCTTCATTACACCGATAGGCGGAGATGGAAGTCCCAACTTCTGCCTTTGGCAGGTGTTCCAGTTAGTGCCCAATGAAACCTGAAACATAGAAGATAGTAACTACCGTAACATTTAACATAATGTTTTGTGTTGGTTACCTCTCGGCTGAAGACGTTCTTAACGTCCAGTTGCATAGCACAGATCGGGATAAGACTATACTCGTATCGTCTCAACATTTAACATAATGGCACTTACAATAGATCTAGTACTATGTTCATAAAGACAGCATTAAACAAAATAACATATTCGCGAAAATTACTGTGGTTACTGGAAACCTTTCAAAGCCCATATGCAGTAGTATAACGGTAGTGCTGAAGGGTACGTCCATTGATAACCATACTTCTTTTTTGTAGCCGAGGTCTTGTCTTGGGTATATGGAGTGCATGTGCTTCAGTTGGAAATATTATCGGAGCTCTCATGGTTTCAGATGTACTCGATTTTGGCTATGACGTGAGTAATGTTTACTGTTGCAATTATTTACATATTTTTATTACAAATTATCGAAATTATTTTATTCTTTAAACTCTCTTCGCTCACGACAAGTGTGAAACGGACATACTCCATAATTGACATTGGTTACATTTCAGTTTGCATTCTTGGTTCCTGCCGCTGTGCTGTTCTCTGGAGGTATATTAATCTTCTTTGGATTGGTACCTCATCCAAGAGAAGTTGGTAGGTACCTCTATTGCTTCGGTGATCATTATTCCACCTGTTCATGCATGTGTAACATCTAATTTATTGTTTGGTACATAATATATATATTATACGATGTCATGCGGAGTGATTCATCTACCTTTGGTGAATATATGCACTGTGTGATTCTGACCTATAGTCCGTGGTGCAATATACTTTTTTGTTGCTACATCAAAAAGTTTAAGTTTATTGTAATCAAACTGTAACCAATGCTTAAACCAGATCTATACATATGTATCGCTCTGCTTAAAGTGAGACATCCCAATCTATTGCAATACGGTTAATAATGTTCTGAATACTCCATCTGTATCCATTCTATCTCTCTCAATAGATACTGTCTGCCATGACACTATCATAGGTAAATAGCCTCAGTATATTCAAATCCAACATGTGAAGAAAAAGATATTTTCCTGCGAAAGATGTGAAACCAAGTCCAGAAGCTCTGAAGAAGGGTGTACCACTAAGGCTCTGTACTAGTGCCGGCATTTTTTTCATATTTTCTTTGTGGAAATATCGTTAATTTATATTGAAATGCCTCACAATTTAAATTATTTATAAAGATCTAAATACACATGGTGAGAGTTTGCTTCAGGGATTACTATAAATCCAACAGTGCAGAATCTTGTTAAAGTGCTTTAGCCTTTAAGAGTTCTAACAGTGTGCTAGCTGTACGTACAACCCATTCAAGTGACTGGCTATTTCACGCGTACACAGTAGCAATGTATAGGGTTGATGGTTCGGCTAACAGTGTGCGAGAGGCAATGATTAAATAATTATTTTTTAAATCACAACCCACGCTTATAGTTATACGGATATGTTGGCGCATGGCAATATACAATTTAGGTCCTGTGCTGGAACCGTCTTAAAGTAAATGTTGCCTAAAATATTCCCTACACAAAGAAAATTTAGGGAACCAATACACTCTAATGCTGAGGATATAACACGGTTTGTGTTTCATAGCCTGGATTTTGGCCAAGGCTGGTGGTGGGCATTGTTGGGCATCGTTGGTTAAATGTTACCTGGAAGAATGGAATGCCAATAGAAGATAACCGCTTTTAACCGCGCCTTTCGACAATATGACACTTCAAGCGCCTTAAAATGACCCTATTGATTAATCCGCAATTTGTTTATATTGCGCCAAGGATATAAGTGTCAGAGCGATGGGGCTGGCAAGTCCTTGGAGCTTCTATGTCTGTATCTGAGCTGCAAGGAAAGTGTAGTGAGAAGTAGTGAGGCTACAGTAGCCCAAATTGTGTGAGTTACAGATATGTGATGTTGAGATTGTGGCTTTGGGTCACAACGCACCAAGCAAGATAAATTGTACATCCAAATTATCATGTATTTTCAGGCCTCAAAACGCCGGATGAAGAAGAGAATGACGAGAATGAAATGCCAATTAACTCAGACGGTAAAAGACTTTATGGTATTATTGCTGAGAATGTTATTGTTAGATATGGCGCCAGTAAATTATGGTGGAACTATTCCGAGTGAAATGCAATGCAAAATGATTTATGGGTCGGATGAACGTCATGAAATAAAAATTAGTAGATCCATTCAGATCATTACTAAATTGATATATTCAAAATATCAAATATTATATATTGAACAAATGTACCATTACTAAAGGTTTATACAATCTATTTAGAGCAAAGGCCATTGATGACTGATGACGAGGATGGCGACGATGATATCGGACTCATCAGGACTCTTCCAACCTCACGGCCACCGCCACCCGAAAAACCTGTCGCTCTCAGTTTCTTGAAGGCTCTTCTCCTACCTGGTGTCATTCCTGTAAGTTTGATAAGTAAAGAAAATAGAAAACATATTGGAATGACTAATTTGATTGGAATTTATTTCTTCTTGGCTATAGAATTTGATTATAACTTATTTCTTCTTCGCTATATTCTTTCCTGAAAAATATAAACGTGTAAGCGATGTGTATTGTAAGTCATTAATTTATTTCTACATAGTTGCAAATATGCTATTCTAGATGTGGGTTTATTATTTCAATGATTAAGGATATGTTAGAATGGTGACCAATATAAGCCAGTCTATGTTACTTTTAATGAACGAAACTAGCCAACAGCAATTTTTCGGTCACAAAAAAACTCACTTCTGCATAGTATGAGTATGTCAGTATAGGCTCAGTATTTCCCTTTATTCAATAGTGTATGAACTCTGTATTTTACCGCAAAGCAGAAAATAAGAAGGCTGTCTCCTCTGTTGCTTTTCAGTACTCGCTCTCCTATGCATTTCTGAAGATGGTAAATTATGCCTTTTTCTTCTGGCTGCCCTTCTATCTCACAAACAAGTTCAAGTGGTCTCAAAGTTCAGCCGATCAAATCTCAATCTGGTATGACGTTGGGGGTATAATTGGTGGCGCCATAGGTGGATTTATATCTGTGAGTAACTTACTAATGTTAATTTAATTAGTTTTTTTATAAAAAGGACATCTCGGAGAGTCCGTATTTAACCCAATAAATATTTCTTTTCGTGGTATAAGCATTTTATGTTTGTTCTACGTGTTTGTATAAATTTGAATAGAACTTATAACCTCATGAAAACTCTAAGATCATCGCATACTCTGTAACCATCACAGACGTCATGAAGAACCATCTCTAAAAATGTTATTGTTGTTTAATGTCTTTTGATAAAATGTTATTCGGTAGCAATAAGTTAATAATCTACATTTATCATTGTACCCAGAAATGGATAATTGTTTGACGGGAAATTCCCACTTTCTTCTATAAAGGATAAAGTTAATACAATGTATTGATCATTATAGGATCGCTTGAGACTGCGAGCTTCTGTGTGTGTTGTGATGCTGGGTGCATCCCTGCCGGCCCTCTATGGCTACAGTGGTAGGTTTTGGATTTGTCTTGATTTATTAAAGAAAAAAACGAATCTTGGGATTACTATAAAGATGTACCGGTAATTTGCGTATCTGTTCTACGTAAACACCATTCCCAAATATTGGGTAAAAATATCATAAGGAATACATTGTTATTCAAACAGTTTTAAACTGATTGTGATAACCTAAGGTGAATATAAGTAAGTACAGTACAGTACTACTTAAACTAAACAGATGACTCTCAGCTTGTAACAAAATGTTATTGCCTTCTGGCCAGCCTAAAAATCTTACATTACGATAATCTAATGTCTTTAATAACTAACAGCATATTACTTAATGTCTTGTATTGCAATTTAATAACCTCATTCTGTTCAACACTCATGATTTTCAACCCTCATCTGACCATATCATGTATTCCATTACTTTTACATGTAATTTATTTTCATGTTCATGTTGTAACTTCTGTAATTAAACAAATCAAGTAGATGGCACCCGGTGGAAGAACTACTTAGACTCTGTCTATATAGACTACCGAATTACCACATTGTATGTAAGATCGTAACGCAATAAAGAATACTTGAATTGAATTGAATTATTTCAGTATCGCCCAACGACAAAACTATCAATGCTGTTCTAATGGGAGTCTTAGGCTTCTGGATTGGAGGACCAGCAAATCTGATCAGTTCAGCCATCTCCGCCGACTTAGGTAAATAAGTGGTGTTTAGACTATTGTCATGGAAACTTATGGATAGCCATGGATAGCTGTTCTGATCCATCGCAAAATATAATTAATTCACACCAAAAAAAATCCGATACAAAATTAGATCAAGTGATTATTGAACATAATTTTGCTACTATACGGAAGATAAATACAGAGGAAAATTTATGTTCACAAGTTGAATTGCAATGAAATAGAGAAAACCCAGCTTTACATGACATCATTAGGTACTTACGTTCTCCATTGCAGGTAAGCAAGAAGCCGTGGGAGGAAACACGGAGGCCTTGGCAACTGTGACAGGAATAGTTGATGGTACTGGCAGCGTGGGCGGTGCCATTGGACAGGTTAGTTTCCTTTAATTCTTTACTTTATCCTTTATATCAGGATTGCAAAGTCATTATAGAGTCATATATCTCAATCTTTAAAGGCTATTTGATTCCGAACAATATCTCGATGTAACCTTATTTTAAACGTTATAATCTATATTATATGATATTTGTATATGTTTTCTCTAACTTTTCATTGGATCTCACGAGCACTTTCGATATACTACTTACTCGCACGCAGGTTTAATTAAGGTGACTCAGTACTAAAATTCAAAACTGGGAATAGAAATAATCAATCAGATTTGAGTAATTTTACTACATTTGACTAATTTATTAAGATAGTTCTTTTGAAATGGTTCTGACATGAATTTAGCCATCAAATTTTACCCAGACATTCAACATATATGTACTTGTCATCAGAATTTTATTTTTTGCCCACATCCTGAGTTAGCCCATGGAAGCCCCCTAGTGGCAGTAAGGGGAACTAACAAAATTGACTTTTGGCTGATGGCAATCAGCGTTTATAGAAAAAACGGCTTGATAAATCTAAATGGAATTTAATATGAATGTAGATACAGGGACAGATTTTCAGGCAAATTATTTTTACGGTTTCAAGCATCAGTACTGAGTGACCTTAATTCATATTGCGCTCACTCTTACAGGCGGCGAACGCTGCGCCAGGTGCTCATATTAGCATATTTAGCGTCTTGTACTGCTTTCTCCACCAAGTGTGTGTTCATTGTAGAGGATTGTTATTCGTCTTTTAATGTGCACCATTCATAAGTGGGTAGTTCCTTCATGATATTTTGAACATAGTTGAAATAAACAGAGTAATAATATAAGGCTTTGTCTTGGTTGTTAATTCTCCTAATCGAGCGGTATGCCTTGGGTCCTTATACTAGTCTATTATACCAATTAGAAATGGGATCTGTGAAAACATAACACAAAGTTTTGACTTTACTTCGTTTACAGTTTCTGGTCCCTGTACTTCAACTATGGTTGGGCTGGCATAGCGTATTCTACTTCTTTATGCTAATGGTAAGTTTTAATGATTGTATTGGATCATCTTTTGATCCCCTTTCTCTTACATTTCTGATATTTGAAATACCTCGGGAAAAGGGGTGATCATCTATACAACATCTCATGCCTTGGAAATGTAGTTTTGAAGTGGTACGCTCGTTTGTAATGTTGTTAAAACTTAGATCAGTTTTTTCGGTAATTACTGCTTGCACATTCATGAAGAATGACAGGGCCTGGCCTTCTCACTTGAACCTGTTTCAATTATGTGACCACCAGATGTGACCCACTCTGAGAATGGATCTTCTGGGATTAAAAATGATTTTAAATTCCGGCATATGACATATAATTTATAATTCCCAAAAGTGTAATCGATCATAACTTTTGTACAAATTTTGCACTCTGGAAGCTTTTTTCAACCTGAATGTTTCCGACAGATGCGCTTCCAACCTGAATGTTTCCGACAGATGGGGAAAGTTTCATGAATGTATTTTTAAAAATTACAATACAGCAATAACTGGTTCCCATCCTCTGTTCAGACGGTATAGTCACCGCCGTCTTGTAACTCAAGTGCCTTTTGCCCTGTATTCTTCCCAGTTTATCTTTTTTTAATCTATTGGTTGATTTTGTGACCTTGTGAGATATATTTTATCTGATCTATTTGAGGAGATGTAAAATTAACTTCTGGTGTTATGATTAAGCCCCGATACTCTGTTAATCACTTATACCAAACGAGGATGGCTTATGCCATAATGATATAGTGTGAGAATGCAATGGCAATTTGCCCAGAGATTCGGTATGTAAAATGATGAAGTCAGAGAAGTCGGATGATAGTAGTCTTCGGCCAGGCAGCAAGGTGTATCCAAGCTTACTCTGTCCTCTTTATTTATAGTCACACGTTAATTATTCATTAGCATCAAAATGGGTATAGCAAAGTGCGCTCCCGGCGATCCACCCTTATGATTGGCTGAGGGGGATCCTCCTCCACATGATCATGACCCCCAGCGCTCTCCCACGCCAAGGCCATGCGCTGTGCGCCTGCGCGGAGGATCCCTTGCCCTCAACCCCCCCTCCCCTCCCATTATCCCTGACCCAAGCATGTAGCGTCCCCTCCCTCCCCCAGTCCCTTCCCCCCACCCCGTAATGAGAGTCACGCCGGAGAACAATTGGCGATGCTATTTCGGTTGCTAAGACAATCAAACAGGTAGACACATAACAACAGATGTCCAGTGCCCCGCTCTCCCCCGCTCCACCCAGGTCCCGCGTGGCGGTCGAGGCCCAGGCGGAGGGGAGGGGGGGAAGAGGGGGAGGGGGGGGGGACGGCCACTCTGTGGGTAAATTCCGCTCGCAAGAATTGCAATTCTTTACATTTGTCCAATATTTTTCTTTTGATTGAAAACACAGTCTTTCAAACAAAATACTAGCCGTCCGCCCCATCAATACAAGTAACATTACTAAAAACATACATGTTAAAGCAGTAAGATAAGAAGATAGATATAATACGAGTCAAAGGTAAAAATGTCTCTTTGGGACCTTAATCGGTCAGAAAAATGTCTCTGGAGATGTCTCCTTAGGGGAAGGTTCATTATCGTATGATGCCTTCATTCAATTACTAAAAAGTCTTTTAGTCAACATGGGTAAGAGAAGTCTTTGTGTATATAAGTGTGCTTCTGAACACTTCTACAAATGTCTGTCTCCCTCTGGGGGTTCTACTACACAAATTCCTCTAGTGCGGTCGTCACCGACGTCTCCTCTGCCCGCCTGACCAGCCGAGGCCCCCGCTGGACCTCGTCGCTGGCCGACTGGGCGCCCGTCTCTCTCTCTCTCTCGTGGCCTTTGAGAGCGAGAACGGTTGGGTAGTCAACACTACCGTATTTTCATTATTAAAAAAAAAACCCTAAAATAACTGCAGAGCACATGTTTTCTCCTGCAGTTTGGCTTATAAAACTCCTCAATGAAAAATACACTTCAAAGCAGAATGGTTTGGAGATAGACAAGAAGCTCTGGTCCTGTGGTGCTTCTTCTCAGACTCCTCTTACTCGCCCCATTCTGTCTGCATAAAACAACTTCTCATAGCGAGAGTTGGATAAAATACCTTTGGGCTGGATCCTTGTCCGTGGATTCCACCATTTTCTCCTGAGAGAGAAATGGATTTCACCCAGGTATGTTACTCTTTGCTCTGCGGTCTCTCTCGCACCCGAGAGAGGGCAAAACAGCATTAATAGTAAAATATTAAAAGAGTACAAAGAAAAGACAAGTTCATAAAGTGATTAAAGTACTACCCAGAAAACCAAACAAAATAGCTGAAACTTATTACTTCATCCTGGTCAGTCCGAGATTGGCAGCGTAATATGGTGAGGTAGAGGGGTGGGCGGGGAGGTGTTCAAAGGGGCGGGAATCAGCCCTGGCGCCAGGGTCAGATTCTCCATCCTCTCGATCTTCGTCTTGGGGGGGTAGGATTTCCAGGGTGAGGGTTGGGGGTTCTTCGGGGGCGTTCTCTCGGGGCCTACGGTTCCTTTGGCAACACTGGAGGTTGACCATGCCTCTGGGGGCAAGCCCCTTTCGGCGGCGGAGGTAGAGGATTCCCAGGGTCATGACTCCTAGGAGGGTGGGGATGAGAGTGGCTATACCCCAGATAGAGCTTTCAGACCAGGGGCTAGGGATAGGTGTGGGGGAAATGGGCTTAGGAAAATCGGTGAGAGAGAGTAAGGGTATCTCAGCTCTCTGTAAAAGGGTCAATTGTTGGGTTAATTGGGGGTAAAGGGAGAAATTTCCATAAGTCAGATTAAACCCGGGGAGGGGCATAATCGTGGGGGTGGGGAGAATTATATGGGACTTATGGCGTTTGATGCTACTCACACGCCAATCCTTTCCAACCAGGAGACAACCGTCTTCTAATATTACCCTAGTATGCTGGCGATACGTTTTAATTACTGGCTTCTGCCCAGGACACCTCAGGATGGTTTCTAGGGGTTGATATACTGTTAAAATTATAGAAGAAATGGACTCTCCCTCTCTAAATACTTGATTGGTCAAATTACCTCTCTTCAAAATCTGGGCCTTACAAAGATCGGGTCTTTTACCCATGATGATATTGGTCTCACAAGTTGGGGTTAGATGTTCAATTGCAGCTGAGCAAATTTGTGGTTTAAACCCAATACAGTGCTGTGGGAGGAAAGATGCACTTGACACGCTGTCTAGGGCCACTTCTTCCTCTCCCATTAACTTTCTGAGGTGGTCAGCACCATACGGGACGGGGAAATATTTTAGTCTATAATGTAGAAATTGGGTGCCTGAAACAGCCGGAATTACCGTCTGATATACCAACTCCTGCTCGCCATCTAGTAATAGTTGGACGTTCAGGTGCCTGTAATACCAGCGGTTATCTTGTGGGGTATAATGCTTCCCTTCTTGTAATTTAGACAGAATTTCTGATAAATATGCCAGTGGTAAAATCTGGTCAGTTAAGAATCCCCTTTCCAGCTGAATTCGCTGACGATAGAACAATTCGTTCTGACGGTAGTAATTTTCTACCGCTCTACCTACTTGTTGCAATAGAACATCCACTTCCCTTCGCATGTGGATTCGGTGAATTTCTATACTAAAACCATTCAAATGTGTTAAGATATCAGCCACCTGACGGGAGATGTTATTGGCTGCAGCTTGGAGCGCAGCAATGTCCATACGGTTTTCTCTCATATAGAGTCTAGTTTGGTTCAGCACAGACACCATCTCCTCTTGACAATGGGCTAATATTTCCTCACTATTGTGGGTCGCTTGAACTGCAGCTTGCAATTCCTCGACCTGTCCAACCGTAGCTGTGCCAAACAGGGCACGGCTCAACGAACCCACAAAATTAAATAGGCCCCTCTTCTTCCTGTTTTTGAGGTGGGCCTGTGCTGGTATCTCTGTCCGGAGGAACTCCATGTGCTCCTCCCAGTGGAGAACATCTTGGTCTCCCACAACCTCCGCCTGTCTGAGCTCTGCAATCCTTCGTTTAAGAACCGAGATCCAAGTTTTGACAGGAGGGGGTGTGGGAGGGTGCAGTACAATCACAGTCGTCCAAGTCGCGGTCAGGGCTCTGACCTCCCCTTCCTCATACACTAACACCCCTTCCTCCTCAAACAGACCGCCTCTAACCATCGTGGTTAAGACGATCATCAGGAGGGTTTTTAGGGTGAAGTGGGAGAGAAATCCGTCACTGGTGGTGCCACTGGATCGAACTCCCATGGCTGGGGCTGTGGTGGGGGTGACGGTGGGGGTGATGGTGGTGGTGGTGGCGATGGGGGTGGTGATGGTGGTGGTATGCAGGGCAGCTTCCTAGGCCTCTGCACAGGTGAAGAAGGTGAGACTGGGTTGGGGGAGGAGTCAGGCCTCTCTCTCTTTGTAGATCCCAAAGAGTGGAAAACCTTAATCCTCTTCTCGGTGCCTTCAGATGTAGTGCTCAGGGCTTTGGGTAGAGGGTTTGTAGTTGGAGTCTCAACTCTCCCTCTCTTAGCCCTTGATCTTGTGACTGGACCTGGAGGTGGTGTGCGCTGAGGGGCAATCTCCACAGCAACGGCGGGTGGTAGGAGTGGGCGCACTGTGACTGGCTTAGGTGTAGCCAGTACTAGTACTTTCTCCTTTGGCGGTCGCTGCTGGGGTGGGCGTGGCACTTGTTGTGGTCGTTGGGGGCGTGGCACTTGGTCCTCGTCCTCCACTAGCATGTGCTCTTCCTCTGGTTGATTTGCGGGCGCGTCTTCCTCCTGTGGCTCTACCTGAATTATACGAGGCATGTGAGGTATGGGTATGAATACAGGGTCAGGCTCTGCCTGAGGCTCGGGCCTTTGTGGGGGTGGTGGTCTGACTCGATTAGCTTGTTGGGCCTGTCTCCGAGCCCTATTACGTTTACCTTGACCCGCCCTTGGTTGCCTAGTTCTCAGTACATCCCATTCTATTTCCCCTGATACCAACTTAAGTCTATTTCTATTAATACGTTTTTGTTCACCTTGGGGTCCTCTCAGAGTTATGACGGTACCCCTGATACCAGTTATCATGTAACCATGATCCCATTTCGGGTCCAGTGGAGTGCTGGTACCCGATAACACCACTACGTGATCCCCTATGTTTAGATCTTTTGCGTTCGCTCTGGCTCTCAATCTTTCGTAATTAGCCACCCTACTTGCCTCAGTGCGCTCAGCGGCCTCTCTGAACGCACTTGTCAAGGCCTGTAGGCGCTCACTTAGCACGGCATCCTCTGTTCCCTCTGGAGTAGGGAATATTTTAGAAAAAGGGTATTTTGGTTTGGTGCCGAAAGTTAGAAAATATGGTGTGAAACCAGTTACACAAGAGGTGGAGACTCTATGTGCCCAGAGGGTAGGGCCTAAATGGCTCTCCCACTCTGCTGGTCTGGCGTTTATGAATTTTCTGAGTATTCCTTTAAATGTTTTGTGGAATCTCTCTATTTTACCGTTTGTGGTAGGGTGGAAACTTGTGGAGTGCCTTACTTCAGTGCCTATTGATTTGAGATACCCTTCTACCTGTTGGTTCATGAATTCTAGCCCCCTGTCGGTGATGACTACCTCTGGAGGGCCATACCTGGGGACGTATTCATTCGCCAAATAGTCAGCTATATTCTTAGCTGCTTTGGTGGGTATGGGTTTAACTTCTACCCAGCCAGTAGCGTGATCTATTACAGTTATTATATACCTGTTCCCTTGTTCAGAAACGGGGAAGGGACCACACAGATCCATCCCTAGTATCTGGCCAGGGTATTTTGCCAGAGGCATAGCTGTAGGAGGTACACGCGCCTGCCCGACTCGGTTCACTGCACACCTAGCGCATTTGGTCAAAACACGGAAAGTATCCCTTCGCATTGTGGGCCATTTATAGGCCTCTTGAATTCTATCCAATGTTTTTCGCATACCCTGGTGGCCTACCTCAGTGTGGGCGCGCCTCACTACTCTATACCTGGCTGAGGGTGGTAATACCAACCGGGGGTAGGCTGGCTTACCTGGGGGAGGAATCAGAGTAAAGAGCATTCCATCAATTATGGTATAGTCTCCCTCCTCTTCCACCCCTTGTTGGAACTCATCCATTTCCCTCTGTTCTAACCTTATTTGCTCTTTCTCGAGTTTATCAAATTCCCAAGGAATTTCATCTATTTCTTCTAAAGCGCAGACTTCAAATTGACTGAGAGTCGGCTCTTTTCCCTTGGTTTTTATTCGAGAGAGCATATCCGCCCTAATGTTGTTGGCCCCTTTCCTATACTCAATGGGAGCCCCATATTCTGCTATAAGTACCGCCCACCTCTGAATTTTTGTGTTTTTGACTTCACCTACAAATAGCGATTTTAATGGCTTGTGATCCGTATAAATTTTGAACTCGCTACCTTGAAGATAGGGCCTAAGTTTGTTTAGCGCATAAACAATAGCATATGCCTCTTTCTCAATCGTAGCCCAATTTAGCTGTGGTCCGGAGAGTTGTTTAGAGATATATTGAACAGGTCTCTCCACACCCTGACTATCAGTCTGGACCAATATGGCCCCTATTGCGTAATCACAGGCATCTGTATAAAGGCGGTAGGCCTTATTTAGCTGGGGATGTGCCATTACTCTGTCTGAAGTAAGTAGCTCCTTCAGCATTTCAAAAGAATTTTGTTGTTCTTCCAACCATTCAAACCTAGCGTACTTTTTGGTGAGTTTTACTAGCGGATAAGCTACCTTAGCATAATCTGGAATACATTGACGGTAATACCCAGTCATCCCCAGAAAGGAGCGAATTCCGCTCACGTCTTCTGGGGGTAGCATATCCCTGATTGCACTACATTTATCTGGGTGGGAGTTAATCCCATCCTTGGAAACCTGGTAGCCGAGGAGATCTACCTTTTCCTGTTTGAAAATACATTTACTCTTTTTGATTGTAATTCCGAACTCTTCTAATTTATCAAACACCAGAGCCAAATGGTGGTCGTGCTCCTCTTCAGATTTGGAATAGATTACAATATCGTCTATAAAAGTCATGCAAAATTTTCCAATAAATTCCGAAAACATTTTATTCATGGCCCGTTGAAAGACAGCTGGTGCATTAGTGAGACCAAAAGGCATTCTCCTGAAGTGAAAAAGTCCTCTGTGACACACGAATGCAGTCTTTTCAATACTCTCTGGGTCCATTTCTACCTGCCAGTACCCGCTTTTTAGGTCAATGGTGGAAAAGACAGTTGATCCTGCCAAGCTATCGAATATGTCCTGAATATTTGGGAGAGGGTGAGCGTCCTTTTTAGTCACAGAATTGAGTCTTCTAAAATCTACACAAGGTCTATTACTCCCATCTTTCTTAGGAACCAACAATATTGGGCTCCCCCATGCTGAGGTGCTGGGCTCAATTACTCCCAGTTCCAGCATTTCATCTAATTCCTTATCAACTAGTTTTCTTTTAATCAGGGGCAAGCGATATGGCCGTTGATTAATGGGGCGCGCATTTCCAGTATCTATGTGCATTGTCACATCTTTAAATTTTCCAAGATTACCCTTTTTGCCTTCTCCAAAAACAGCCGGGTATTTTACTTCCCAAGCTTCTGCTTCAGTGTGGATGGAGGCAAATTCTAAATCAGAGTCACCCACCCACCCACTCTTATAGCTTTTCCCTTCTAAAATGATTTTTCTCTTTTTGAATACAATGTGGGCGTCTAGAATGTCTAGCGCATCGTCCCCTAAAAGCATTTCATGGTGGAGTTTTTTAACAACATAAACTGGAAATGAGCTACCTCCCAAGTTAATAATCGCCTGTCCCTCTGTTACAAGTTCATGACCAGAGAGGGATTTTAAGGTCTCTCCCTTTGTTAGTATGAGTGGACGGTGATAGGCTTTACAGAAAGCCTTCCACATATCCTCTCTCATCAAACTTCTAGACGCGCCGGTATCAATGAGAGCTCGCATCCCCATCCCCGCCACTGGGATAGAAATACAAAATCTCCTGTCCGGCCTGCCTATTCCCCCTGGTTCCCGATCTTGGGGGTGGCGGCAGCCATCTGCATGGCCGCTACCACCGCCGCTTGTACATGAGCATATCTTTGAGAGCATTCTCTCGCAAAATGTCCCTCTTCCCCACATTCATAGCAAACACCCTTGCCCCTAAACCTCTTCCCTCCTCCCTGTTTATTCTTTTCAGGACCTGCGTCCCCTTTACCTTTTCCCTTCCCTTTCCCTGAGTTATTAACAGCTTGAGAACTGGCAACCGGAGGGGGTGGGTAGGATGGATTGTAATAAGGTGGATACATAGGCAACATGGGTGGTTGAAAAGGGTACTGGGTGGCTGTACTTGGTTGGGGCATGATCACAGTTGGGTTAGGGGTTTTTATGTTCTCCCATTTTTCTATTACTTTGGTCAACATATTTATTCTAGCCTCTAATTCAGAAAAAGGTACCCAATTTGCTGGGGGTTTTGGAATTTCGGGTTTTAGTTGATTTAGGACGGCCCCTATCTCCATTGGCTCGTCCTTTCTCTCACCTCTGGCAGGCTGGCCTGCCAATGCGAAGGTGTGAGCGGCAGCTGAGGCTTGAGTGATAGCCTCAGCCAGAGTCAGAGGACGAGCGGCAAATACGTCATGACGTATCTGCTCGTCTCTCAGTCCCCCCACAAAATTCCTTACTAGCGTCTCTTGGACAATATCATGATTTAAATCATCCATGCTATATGCCCTTTGAGACGCCAGCTGGAATTTGCGTCCATACTGCTTAGCATCCTCGTACGGGAGTTGATAAAGATCAGTGAGGCGTGCCCTGAGCTGTTGTTCCTCCTCTTCATTCATGAAGAGTCGGAAAATCTCTGCCCTTGCCAGATCCCAGGTTCTGTTCTCTGCTATCTGCAGGAACGCTGCCACACACCTCGCTAGAGGCCCACTAGCAAGCGTCCCCAAAAGCTCTAAAGTGAGGTCATCATTGGCCGCACAATAGGCTTTTGCCCTGCTGATCCCATCCAGCCACTCTCTCAAGGTGTCCTTGTTGGAACCATCATTGGCTCCCAACATAGATCCATGGCGTTCCAAACGCCTTCGGATCTCTTTGATTGCCGCAAACCTTGCCCTTCTTTGATTGACATCTAGAGCAGCAATCGCCTCTGCATCTAGCGCCCAATCAACCTCCATTGCGGTTTTTAGAGAGAGTAACTAGACAGTACAAGGTACAGATCTAAACATACAGAACCCAAGGACCTAGCGAAATAAAAGCTCTAGGCATTTCTCACGCACTCTCCAAGTATTATGAGTGGTTAAGTGTGATCATTGCACCCAATTTTGTACAGTGTCCCCAGATCCGCTTCCCACACATTCCACAATAATATACAAGCAAAATCAGAGTTCAGATTTCCACTCACCCAGTCCTGTTCTTCATTTGCTCGCCTGGTTTTTCTCTGACTTCAAGATGAGGGTTTTGCTATTTTAGCAAGTCGTCCCTTCGTGGTCGCCAGTGTGAGAATGCAATGGCAATTTGCCCAGAGATTCGGTATGTAAAATGATGAAGTCAGAGAAGTCGGATGATAGTAGTCTTCGGCCAGGCAGCAAGGTGTATCCAAGCTTACTCTGTCCTCTTTATTTATAGTCACACGTTAATTATTCATTAGCATCAAAATGGGTATAGCAAAGTGCGCTCCCGGCGATCCACCCTTATGATTGGCTGAGGGGGATCCTCCTCCACATGATCATGACCCCCAGCGCTCTCCCACGCCAAGGCCATGCGCTGTGCGCCTGCGCGGAGGATCCCTTGCCCTCAACCCCCCCTCCCCTCCCATTATCCCTGACCCAAGCATGTAGCGTCCCCTCCCTCCCCCAGTCCCTTCCCCCCACCCCGTAATGAGAGTCACGCCGGAGAACAATTGGCGATGCTATTTCGGTTGCTAAGACAATCAAACAGGTAGACACATAACAACAGATGTCCAGTGCCCCGCTCTCCCCCGCTCCACCCAGGTCCCGCGTGGCGGTCGAGGCCCAGGCGGAGGGGAGGGGGGGAAGAGGGGGAGGGGGGGGGGACGGCCACTCTGTGGGTAAATTCCGCTCGCAAGAATTGCAATTCTTTACAATAGTATTATCACACTAGTGTGATAATACATAGAGAGAATGGAACATACGCACTCTGCCTACGGCATCGTGCTTATGTGGAAGAATGTCGTCCAATAAATTTTCGATTATTGCCGGCGAGTTCCATTCTATATTTATTATATGGGCATAAAACTTGGTGCATAAAAGTGGTGACGAAGTAGTTCATATAGTACGTGTATCAATGACTATTTTTATAGCATGCAACTTATAGCACCTTTCAGATGGAATGCGCATATAATACTAAGTGTTATCACGCTAGTGTGATGATACTAAGTGTTATCACACTTGTGTGATAACACTTCGGTTCCATTCGGTAAAAGTGAAAAATGCCTTTTAAAATGTTTCTATTTGGATTATCAAATGCATACAATACTAATTAGCTTAGCTGACTCTGCATGGATTATCGCGTTTGTATTATGACCTGTGATCCATGTCTCATGATGCCCCGACTTCTGTTTCAGAATGTAGGAACGATTGCTTGTATATCACCAATGCTGTGGCGCGAGATAAAACAATCTTCATGTTATCAACGCCGATGGGGTGCCCATAGGAGTTTAGTGGTGCCTGAAGACGCTACCTCTTCACCGCCCCACCTTATAACTTGATACTGGTTATCATAGAAATAAGACTTATACCATACTAACCCTGGCAGACTTACAGATTACACCGGTCTTTTTAGTCCATGTGTTTATTTTGGAGTACATTTTACTCAGGAGTCAATTGTTATCAATTTTAATCTAGAGCTGATATTATGTTTGCACCTACCCATTCTATAATAAGGCTTAGGACATAATAATTCTATTCATCTACACAAGAGATTTGACCTTTTATTAGTGTGGATGTACGTTTTGAATCCTGTCTTTGCTTGGAGAGTCAATACGTGGCTAGTATGTATTCATCATGTACTTTTTAATCAAATGATAAATGATTGAATTGCAAATGAACTGATTGCCAATGAAAAGGTTCCTTTAGTGAACTGCAGTTACATTTAAATCCATACTTCGATAGGCTTTTGTGCATGTATTTTAGGCCCTGCATAATTTATTGAGCTGATGTTAACGCCCATGTTTCGCGGAGGTGAGACTAGAACACATAAAGTGCCATTGTGCACATACAGCAATGCATCACATTTTGTAAATATTGTAATATTAAGATTTTCGTTCCTGAACGCTTTGTAAATCAACGCCCTACTGAATTTCCGACTTCTCGATTAATAATGGAAATTGTACTTTTGCATCCAGTCTGGATATTGAATACCAATTATTGATTATCTATCGGCACCTAGCACAGTCCAGGGCAATTACCGATCATGTCAACTTGACTGCTCAACCTGTTCATCCAAGCATATGATCCAACAGGTGCGAGCATCAGATTAACAGACAGCTCAGAAATCAGATAACCTTTACTGATCAGAAATCATGAATATTTCATCAAAGATGGAGCAGAGGTTATCAAGATCCTTTAGTAGCTTATGGACCCATGAATTATTAGCTATTGAACAACGTATTTTAGGTTTTTATGCGTGAATGATACTTTTAAACGTCAATAAGCATTCCATGTGAATTACTGAACGTTTCAGACATACAGCTCTGACTGAAATACTCGTTTATTGTGTTTGAGCAATCCGTGCAACAAATTATTGTGCAATAATTAAGCTAAACCTTATTGTGCAAGAATGAAGCTAAACCTTATTGGATCTCGGTTATCTTAATTAACTTCAGTTAGTCTTAATCAGTGGGTTGTGCAATGCCATTATACTTTGGAGTACTTTACAAACCATTCCAACAACTGTGATAAACTGGCAGAAGAATGTGTATATGTTTTACCAGTGAAATATCCAGGACAGGAGCCAGAGATTTCTTAAGGGAAGAAGCCTAGGGTGGGAAGGTGGTGGGTGGGTGGGGGGTTGAGTACTGGGGTGTTGTTGATCACTGGGATCTACCCATTACTAACTTAATTATATATATACCTACTGTTAATACTTCCACATTGTTGGAATCCCTGTGAAGAGTATTATTCTTTGAATAAGTGAAAAATTATTATATATTTTCATTGCTATTATAAAGATGCATATAATTCACAAGGTACTTTACAAGGTATTATTTACATATTATTGGTAGGAGAAAAAAAGGAAGGTTTGGTTGATGATGCCCGGCTATTTTCCCTTCCCAACTCTGGTTCCACATCTGGTATTATTAGTGTTGATATAGATTATCAACTGTGTATACATCACATTTATAAATAAAAGGACATATTAATCACTATCAATATATTTGTTTGTGGTCTTTTTTTATGTTTATGTTAATTTCTTATCCATATAATAGGTATTTAATTCGCCTCATAGTCAGATAAACAACAATTTACTCCCGCAACACTATGAGTTGCTCATACAAATCTAAATTTTAATTCAACTTCCACAGTTAGTCTCTAAAAATTTCAAAATAAACAATTCAATGAATCAAATGAAAATTAATTCAAATGATGTTGAATGTACCACCTATATTGTGTGCACCTTTTGGAAGATGGACAGGATGGCAGAATCCAGTTCCCGTCGGTCGGCAGTCGGCGATGATTTTTCACCACAGCTCTGACACTTATCCACACCCAAACTTTCCAATATCTAAATTTGCATGCGCTCAAGTGTCAGAGTTGAAGTGGGTATCCGTCCAAGATTCCCCTTCCACCAATCGTCTCCTTTTGCTACGCAGCATACTTTACCTATCCACTTGTGCTAGGAAATGAACCTGAGAAAAGACGACCAAATGTGTCGAAAGCTTTTGGATTTGTGATAGATTTCCGCATATTTGGCCGGGTTTTCCTCCGATTTGACTTGGATTTCCGAGTTATTTCTCTCTCAATGCGTGAACCAATCAATATTCAGTCTGTAGAACCGATATGCGAGCGGTTTATAGCTCACGTATGCGTGTATTAAACAGTCAAGTTAAAACTGAAACACTGTGCGGCATGACTTCAAACAGCGAAGTAGATCTGGATTTGGACGTTAGTAGTATATGGAAATGGTACTCCACCCCAGGCACCATACACATATTCAGGACTGCCTCAGCATTTCTCCCGCTTTGATTGTGTCCCTGATTTCGCATAATCTTCTTCGGCCTGTTATAGGCCTGTTGGGGAGGTGGCGAAATACCCCTCACACCGAGGCACGGTACTGGTGTAGTAACCAACCGGGTTAAACTTATTAGTAGCAGGGGCACTACTGGCAGCCAAAGTTGTCTAAAGATTCGTCGTTTGCGTAATAGAACTATTCCCTGTATGTCGTGCCATAAGGTATAATTTTGCCAAAAATTGCCATTGCTGAAGTGAGATGCATTTTGCTATAATGCTGAATACCTGTCATGAGCAAATACTCTGAGAATAATTGCGCCTTGAAGTCCAGTCCGCTAGCAGAGCAACTGTGAAAGTGAGGTTTCTATATGCCCGTCCGACTCCGAAGGAGAATCAATTGGATCGAATTGTCATTGATTAAAGGCTTAGATATTACTGTGAACAGGGTCGTGGAAGTACAAACACCGTGGCACATTAACATGAAAGTTAGTTGAAATTATATCTCTCCGTGAGAGCCTTCAAGTGTTCTTAGGAATTCTTTAGAAATGAGAGCAATATTTCAAGTAATTACCAAATAAAACCCCATGTAACAATACATCCTACAGAGTGTTCCTTCGACAGGTTGAAGATTACGGAAATTCGACTGCAGTAAAATTATGAAAGCCGAAATCTCCACCTGCCATTTATACCGAGATCTATTTGTCTAATGATTATTGCAAACAGTAGTGATTGTGGCCCAAACAAAGAACTGACATTTATTGTGCAGGTTGATACATATTGAGACTTTCCTTTATAAATATTTGCAACATAAATGCATGATAAATCACTAATAAAAGTGAGCGTTTCCATAAAATTATATAATAGAATATCACACGAATCTTCTCTGGCACTCTGTATATATACTTATATTCTCTAGGGTAGATTCTCGACTAGAAGAGGGCTACCCACTTTTCTAAAGTTTAAAACACATTATCATCGACTATCAATATTAACTAGAACGCAATGCTACTGTAAAACCGATATACCATGCATGCAGGGGTGGGTGTGCATATGATAATACACTTTTTGCTGAGGCTGATGATTGCGGTTGCCAATATCTGCACAAGGTGAACGTTTCTGCATCATTTCGATCCTGCCCCGGGTTCGCCAGGTACGCCTGTCGGCACTAAATGATCAGTATGCACAGATTTTCTGTTGAGTATATCGAGCGCCCTTGTGCCTATTGTAATCAGGGTGTCCGCCCACCCCTGCAGCACCCCGGACGCGGGAGGTCGCGACCACCTGCGAGGCGCACCTACCATGCAGGATCGAGCTCTGGTCCCTTGCCCATTCACACAGGCATTAAAGAGTTTTAACTTTTAAACTTTTTTTTCGTGAGATGTATTGCAATGATTAAATTAATCTTCTTAGCATAATCTTCTTTCATAACCTGGTTTCAAAAATAGCAATACAACATGCATATTTTTATGGTTATATAGGCGGTGCGCTTTTGTCTTTATTAGAAATTACCTGTAGCAAATAATCTTAGAAATAGTTTTCGACTTTGCCATCATACATTTTGAGTCTGAAACGCTGTTAGTCCCGTGCAACATTTTCTAACTTTTTTAAAAATTTTTGCGACAACCTTTTATTTCTTTCACATGTTAGACAGAGATTCGGCGGATATTACATCTAGGATAAACCCTCTGCTTCACGCTTCTTAAGTTTCCTTTGCTGATATCTTGTCACTCTTTATATGAAATGTCATACGTTGTACCTTTGTTATTCTTTCATTGTTTTATTCTATCAATAAACTCATCTATGTCCACCTTTAGGTTAGACCATAGTCTGTTTTGTTCCTTTCTATTTTCTCCTTTGCTCATATTAATGATTTCTAAGGTAATTCTTGATCTTAAGTCGTACAATATTGGGATGGTATTCAGTTTGCCATCTTGGAAAAGCTTTTGTCTATGTATGACTGCTTTGACTTGAAGTATGAACCAATTAATGATTTTCGACTCTACATTATTCACATCTATACCGAATAGAATATCCTGTACTTTGTACACAACCCTATTTCTTTCCTTGTGGAAGAACCTCTCACCATTTGGTTTTATGTTAATGTATTCCAGTTCGTACAACCATTCTATTACCCATGTCCAGACCCTTCTGGTTTCCTTACACTCCACTAAAAAGTGATCTAGGGAATCTTCTTTTTCACAGAAGTCACATTTTGGCTTGTTTTTAATACCAATTTCACTTAACAATTTATTCGTGGTCAGAGCACCATGCAGGAGTTTATATTGCATCACTTGTAATCTAGTCTCTGAAATGCATTTGTACGGTAGTGTAAATATTTTCTTCCATGTTATACCTTCGTACTGTTCATCGGATAGCTTTAAGATTTGTTTCCACTTTAAGAACTTCTCCCATTTTGGTTTCCTTTTTTGTATTAAACTCAGATATATCATTTTCACTGGGCATCTTATGAGGTTTAACATTTTTCCTCACATTAAATTCTATAGCGTAATTACACCTCTGGGGATTCTCATTCGCTATTTTAGCCAACCAGCATGCAGGGATTGCTTTCTCCAGTGCTCTAATTTCATAGTAAGATGGTACAAAGTTAAAAGTCTCCAAGAATATCTCGTTTGGTAAAAGCGAACCATTCTCATCGAATATATCTCCCATTACACTTATACCTTTGTCTATCCAAGGTTGCCACCTTAACATTATACCCTTGAATTTAATGTTTTTGTTGGTCCATATTCTCTCCTTAAGGATTTGCTCGATCGTTTCAGGTGATAACTTATAATAACAGTCATTCCATGTTTTAAAGAGATTCTTATAGAATGTGTTCAAATGGTAACTAGGCTTAAATCTAGCTAGTAAAATATCCTCCTTCGGTCTTTTATGGAAAGTTTCTAAGACATCAAACCAATTTTTGTTTCCACACAATAAGATTCTTTCAACCCACTTGATTCTGTTAGTTTCACATACTTCGCCTAGGAGCCTTAGGCCCATGCCACCCTTTTCAATACACTGGGTTAAGAAATCCGCACTGATTCTGTTCGAACCATTTTTCCATACAAATTTTAATATTATATCATTAACCCTTTTAACAGCAGTTTGATCTAAGAACACACAAGACAATACATGTTGGAACACTGGTAGTAGAAAGGTATTGCATACAAGAATTCTGCCTTTCAAGGTAAGGAATCGATTGTTCCATTGATTTAGGGTTTTCTTCACCTTTTCTATTAGTCCTACGATATTAATTTTAAGTAGTTTGTTTTCATCCCTTGGATACAGCAGTGTGATCCCTAACACGTTCATTTCATTTCTCCAGTTAATTTCCATTAGCCTGGTGTTGGTAATCCTGATATCACCTATAACATTTTCTAACTTTACTTCAACTTACATTTCTCATGAATTACTAATGAAAGTTGCTGTAGTAATGATAAACTTATCTAGATGTAAAGGTCATGAGCAAAACCTACTATAGTCCTACTGATTGAGGCACGAGGCATGACTTGAGATGTATTAATGAAGATCAGAATGATATATAAATACTTCACTCTAAAATTACCCGGTTTAGTTGCATCATATCAAGGCACTCGTTGGAAGACAGACTTGAATTTTCAGTAACGAGCTACCGGTACCTATTTCGACTTGATGATATAATTAATAAAATCAATCAATCAACTTCGTACAATTGGCGATTAACTCATTAGTACAATCGCATATTTGTGTGTTTGTTGCTCTGATAGGTGGAACAGTTGTAGGAAACGTGAAAGAATAATTATGGATTGACTCAATATGTCCCTATTATCATTAGAGCCCCTATTACCATTTTCACAAGTTGCTGTGAAACGCAATACACTGCATATTTTCCTGGAATATTTTGGCATGTAGGGGGTTGTCTGGGCGACACAATTAATATTAGGGTAGCCAGGATGTTAAATTAACAACTCTTGGATGACGTCAGGGTCTTTTATAAGTAATTTGATTAATAATGCCTTCTTTACACATTCGAAACACACGCGAGTGAATGTTTTAAACGGTACCTAGATCTAAACGAAGCCACACAAAGTTTACTGCATGGATGCTACAATTATAAATACTGGTATCTTACTATGAATGCGCTGATATTTCTGAAACAAATCATTTAAGGATCAATTACTGCAAACTGATTCACACATAACAATGGCTGTGTACTTGCGACGACAAGCCATCATCGATCCCGATGCTCTTATAGGAAAATTCTCCAAGGGCCATACATCTTGCAAGAAACACAAAAAGACTATTGTCACGCGTGAGACGATCAAACCACTGAAAAAGACCCTAACCGTCGATAGAGTCAACATTGTCGTAATGGGTGCAGCAAAGGTGGGGAAAACGTGCCTCGTTAACAGATTCCTGTACGGCATATTTAACACAAATTACAAAGAGACGGTTGAAGATATGTATACAGGACAATGTAATGCTCATGGCATGAGATGGATTCTGGAAATTTTGGACACTTCGGGGGCATTTTCTTTTCCTGCCATGAAGAAGTTGGCCATAGATTCTGGACGCGTCTTCATTCTGGTCTACAGTGTCATAGACGAGGAGTCCTTCGAAGAAGTGCGAAGAGTTCGTGAACAAATCCTGGCACAAAGAGCGGATAAACCAGCTCCGATTGTTGTTGTTGGAAACAAATGTGACTTGGATGAAAGTCAAAGATTTCTACCAGTGCAAACTGTAGACTTCATTGTGAATATAGAATGGGGACATTATTACTTCGAAACCTCGGCAAAAAATAATATTAATGTTGAGAAAGCTTTTAAGGAGGTCCTTCAAGATCTGATGGTGAAAGACAACAATTCTGGCTCAGGATTGATTTCTGTTGCAGGTGGGCTTGAGGAATGTGATCCAGAAATCGACTTCCAATGTTGCGGATTGATTTGTTACAAATAGCTATAGGACGAAGTTATAATAGTGCATTTGCCAAAACTATGTATTGTACCTGTAATGAGTAATTAGAAATGGACTACCGATTGTCGTAGGAAATAAAAGAATATATTGAAATCGATGGAATGACTACCATCTGATCTACGAAATATCGGGGATATATATCCTATCATATATCGAGGATATCCTATTTCCATAATATGCTATAAATTATATGACTATATGTTTCCAGTTTGATTTGTAAGCTACGCCTGTTGCCGTTTTCCTAGCTTTAAGTGCCTCTCCTCTGCATGCATGTTTTGACGAACAGCATTATGTACCGAGAATATACCTGGAGTTTATAAATGCACTAAATTTAATATAAAATTGATTTCGTTGTTATTATGTGTAATCGACACCTGATTAGAATAATAAAAGAAATATTAACAAAGTTTGAATGTGGAATTTTCCTCTACGGGAATACATAATTCCATTTAAAGTACATTACCAGGGTACAATTCGCATCCTCTCATGCATTGTTTTATGCATGCAAAGCACATGCGCTTTGCTAACGGAACAATGAAATCACTCCGGCATTAAATGGCGATAATGAAAAAATGCAGACACATATTTACTGATATAATTAGGGATTCATGACCCCGCACTATGGAAGTGCACTTATTTAGCTCAGCTTGAACTGTGTAATGCTCAGACATTGGTGAGGACGCACAGATATATGTGATGCGTTTCAGGAAAATGGGTCACAAGTCGCAAAATTGGTATTTTTCAAAGTGTTTTTTTTTTCACAAGATCTCTTTATTGAAATAATGGTGGGATTTATTTAAATGTTCTGATTTTGAGAGTTTAGCACTTGTAGTCATATGAATCTATGTACCAAATTTCAGGACATTCTTTTGAATGTATTCTTGCGTTTTGAAGGCCTTCGTAAGGAGTATATTTAGTTGCTTTACTGGTAACTACCCACACAGAAACATTGCAAACTTATTTTTTTTTTTTCAATATAAAAATATCAAACTTAAAATATAGAAATACTTTATTAGTGGAATCGGCTTGATCTCATCTTTTCAAATATGGTGATATCTCAAAATCCATTTTTTGCGACTTGTGACTCATTTTCCTAAAACACATCACATAATTATGAGTAGACTCATATGAAGATGGTATTGAGAAGTGAGAATTATGCACCTCACATAGCAACATTAGTTATTTTCTTGGTTGAAATTGGGGTTTGTTAAATTAAATGTTTAAATATAATGTTCGGTTCAGTACAGGAATAATGTATTATGTAACCAATGGCATAAGTCATTCAGCTAAGCGGATTACTGCAGCTCATCCTTCCCTATTGCTTGGGGGATAGAAGGGAAATTGCAGCTCCGCCAGGATTCGAACCCACAGCATGTTCGTGCCTCTGGGAGCAAAGACCGTCAGCCACGCGTGCGTACATGCTTCTGCTGTATATGCTTGCATGAAAACAAATTGTGGAAGGGAATCTCACAGCTCAAATGTCAATGTTTTTTCCCTCAATTTTCCCAAAGATGACAGAAGAGACTAATTTAATTTATTGCATTTAATTATTTTTTTTTTAAAGCGATAAAGTCTTTTTTTATTTTTTACAGAATTTTGCTTTTGTCCGTGTACATTGTCTCAGTATTTACCTTTTGATAATCTTGTCTCATAAAATAATTCTAGGGTGTAAGATCGGAAAACAGTTCAAGGATTCATATATAATACTTCGTCAACAAACTACAATGTATTTGACTGGCAGGATCGACCGACGATTTGGCACAACGTGTAATGTTAATTGTTATCCTATAGCTTTTCGCACAACAAATTTATTTATCACAGGAGAGACTATAATTTAAGAATATCATCTATAAAATATAAAAGCATGAAAAAGAATTATATACTTTTTTTAGTTGATACTATCAACATTCTAAAGAGTTCTTTATATCTATACAGTTAATTGCAACACAGATAAATATGCATACCACATATTCAAATCAGCGCGTGATAATATTTACAGAATATCCATTATATTGATCAACAAATCATAACATCTAATAATCGGGTAATAGCACTTTGTCAGATTGTCCTATGGGTGGTAAGACTGGATGTCTTGAAGATCCAGGCCTTCCAGATCTGTATGTATCTGAACCAGAGGGAGATTGCATCCCTGTCCGGCCAGGTGTCATGGCTCCGTTTTCATTCACCGATCCTCCGCCGCCTCTCGCCGCACCATCTCCCGCCGGTGACCCTGGCCGTGGGGCGGGCAATCGGCCCGAGAGAGACTTCGAATTCGAGCCAGAAATGAGCTCCAAAGGATCCACGTGGGTGTCCGGTAAGCCATTGCCATTGTTGGCGAGCATGTCGTTCGGGGAGGTGCCTCCACCGACGTCAACGTCGCGAGCTTCTGAGATGTTGGTCAGACCGGAGGAGGCCTCTGATGCTACGTCGCTGGAGTCTGGGGAGCTTGGAGGAAGGGCGTCCATATTGTCCTGACCTGGGGGAGGGGCTGAGAGTGAGCGACCTGCCATGTCCTCATCTCCCAATCCTACCTGGCCGGCAACTGACTGTGGTACTGTCCTTGGAGCCCTACAATGTAAACATAGGAGATGCTTTATGATGTTATTTTAACTGCTGACTTAAATGAATACAGCGCCAGTAAAAATATATCGAGAAGAATGCAATAAGTTTATCATTGTGTGGATGGCACAGTGTAATATTTGTTTAAGGTTCGCACTAAAATGTCTGACAAAATCAAAAAATGTTGGGCCAAATCCTGATATGGTTATACACGTATACATATTCACCATATAAATAGAACTATATACAATTTGCTGTACACCAACAATTAATTTCGGTGTGTGGTTAGTGAATCTAAATGATTAAATCTGGTTAAAACTACGTATACTTTATATGTCATATAATCTGCTGCATATACAAAGCAACCTTGAATGAGTTGCGCGAGAAGAGAAGCAATTAAATGCATGCAGGCGAAAATGTTATTAGTTCCTATTCGTTCTTTAATTGTTTACGCGGTATTCTGAATTGATCTGGGTTTATTTTTCAAGAATAGGATTAGAATAAAAATGTGTATACGGTGTGAAATTTGGTATTAAAGAGATTAAGCGGTGTACAGAATATTTATCCCAGTGCAAAAGAGCTGTAATTTCCAGGGGTCATAAAGCCATGGGAATTATTGAGAGGATCGTATATAGAAATGAAATTGGTGCTTCCCCTTTGGTTCTAGGGTGTCTTTGCTAGTCTATAGAGATCATGAGAACAAAGATGTTATTTCATTGTGAAGGTAAAAAAGAGGAATTAAATCGGTGGGCGTATTTAAAATAAGCGAATGCTATAGTTTGTTCAAAGACATGTTTCACAAACCCTGGCACATAGGATTCCAATCTGGAAGGAACATTTTCATAATCACATTGATATTCTGGGAATATATTTCATAGTGTATCATACCATCACCATGTATATACGCCTATAGATGGTATCTTGAGATTGTCATCAAATTCATCAGGGCTTGTAATATCTGACAGAGTATAAGCCTTGATTAAAAGCAATTTCATCAAACAACTTTGGTAACACAAGAGACAAAAGTGATATCGGATGCCTTCAAAATATCTCCCCACCACTTAAAATAGACTCACTTTTGCAGGATCTGTTCGTATAGACTTGGTCTTGTTCCAGATACAACTTCTTTGGCTGCACTTGCTCGTCTACGCAAAGATTCCTCCTCCTGCAGAAGATAAATACATATATAAACAATGTATACATGTACTCGAGTCCTGATGAAGGGCAAGTGAGCCCGAAACTTGAGAAATTCAATAAACCTAACAACATCTTTATCATGTCTTCTTCAGCAACCATCATTTAATCTCCGGTCCACACCGATATATAGCGATATCCCTCTTATCTACTATTTACATATAAACAAACCCTAGTACCAAGTTATTAAATAAATTAACATAATATCTTTCGTCAGAAAACAGGGTTTTCTTTTGGCTTCTGCCAGAGCAGGTCTTCCAGCCAACGCCCAACATCTAGCCAGTCATGCAGTTCTATATCAGGATGTGCTTTACTGTATCTTCATCTTCCAGTCTGGCCAATTGTTAATAAAATTAGGAATGCTGGGGAACGAGGAGGGATAACGTGTCAGCCAGACATTGCTTTCCCTTTCCCTTACTGTAACACCTATGTAAAATATGTTTTATTTGATAGATATATCAGGGAGGTGTGATCAATTATCTCCCTGGATATATGTATAGTAGCAAACAAGGCTAGTTTTTTATGCATTTCTGCTGAGAGCTTAGAACGGCAAGAAGTCATGATACCCTTTGTGGAAATTGATGTTGTTCCCGGGACAGCAATGGGACTAGAACCTCATACTCTCGAGTTGATGTAACAAGAACAAATACCATCACCACTCACCACAACTCCACGCCCGGCGGGTGGCATGGGAGACATTGCCATGTTCATGACGTTAGACACACCTTGAGAGGCGTTGTCAGGGAGGCTGGGTTTGGACCAAGTCCTGGCCCCCATACCGCCACCAGCACCACCTCCACCTCCTCCAGTAGAGCCCATGGTGTCATTGGTCATCTCCTTGTCCAGGAACTGGGAGCCTGCCCTGGATTGCTCCATGGCGTCGGACACATCAGGTGAAGGTACATTCATGCCCAGATAATCCATGACCAGTCTCCTCAGTCGTCGGTAGGCTTCAGTTATCTCATCTGCCAATGGGAAAATGTATTAATTACTATTATACATGTACAATTAAATATTGTGTGGGAGAAAATAAAAATATGTTCAATGTAATTTCTATGACTGTTTGTTCGTTCAATATTTTTTTTATTCAGGATTATATTTCGACACAAGATACCTGATCATACCTGACATTCGACACAATCGTACCTGACATTCTATTAAATTACCCGTGGACGTAAATCTAAAGGAAACAGTGCGATAAAAATGATAGGTTGTAACAAAATATGCGAGGGTTTAAAAAAAAATTAACCTTCCACTTTGACTTAAAGAGCAACAGTTTTTGAATACCCCCCCCCCCCCACCCCGCCCGTTTATTGCTCAGGTATTTGTACTACTCGTAATTGTATCGTTAACTATAAAGCTAATTAATTATGCAAGCGTTTTCTCCTGGAAATATAGTAATCTGTAAGACACAGACTAACAGTATGAATATCTTTTACAAAAATTAAGAATTTGAATTGCTGCTTTTGAGTAGGCACTGTCGTAATTGCTATGGCCAATTACGACAACGATAATGAGTCCTCGTTAGCATAACTAGACAAGAAGCAACAGTGACCAAGGGCAAATATTTTGATTGTAGGTAAGGTGATAATAAAAAAGACCAACCGCTGTTGATGAACATGTCAAAGAAGCCAGGATGTTCCCTGTTGTGTTCCGCATACACTTCAGCGCGCTCTAGTGTCCATTCTATTTGTCCCTCGGAGTACACGCCCCTCTCCCTCAGCCGTCGCTCGTGGGATTCCCGACTAAGCGGCATGATGAGGACATACCTTGGCTCGAAGTAGGTGTTCTTCAATGTCAATACTCCCTACATTTGGGGAAAATATAGTAGCTGTGCATTATGTTTAAGCTTGAGTATATATTTCAATTGATAAGTGCATAATATTGCGTAGTTTCAAATGGTTTAATATCAGTCCTATATATTATGTAATATTGCACAGCATCCTTTGTCATGCTACCTGATGGAATATGAATTTCAGTTACCTTAGATAACAAGGTGTAACCGCACAAATGCTATTTTTATATTTAATTAACAGTTTTCTCGAAAGGCGACCAAAAGTAGGGTAGCTAAGCTGGGTGTTAGCGGCTCGCCAAACTGCACTCACCACGGCAGCCATCATACTTTTTTAGCGTAACATCTTACTCTCAGTTTTCGTCCACCTACTTTCCAATCGAGGATAATTAGGGTTAAAGATCGAAATCGAGAGAATGTATTTGCTGATTATCATTAATATTTCATATCTGCTTCTAACTCTTTCACCAGTCACCTACATAATGGATTAGTGCCGACTGCCCATTGGTCAGTCGGCACCCGTCAATCAAGAGGGAAGTTATTAGCATAGCTTGAAACCTTCCATACCTCTATTTCCATATGGACCACACACGCTAAACCTTCTCTGGCCACTGCCTCGACAGAATCAATGGTCAGTCCGTACATGTTGCCATGGTAACTGTACGTTTGAAGGAATTTGCCAAGTTTTACGTCGTTCTCGAACTCATCTATGTCCACGAAATAATAGTCTTTTCCATCCTCTTCGTCTATGTTTGGTTTTCTAGTTGTATGCGATATTCTAAGAAAGAAATCATACATTTGTATTAGATAGTATGAAATAAGCTACAGGATACATTTACATTTTGATGCTTCAAACCTGTAATCATGAGCAGTATTACAAATCAATATAATTATGGCTCTTTTCAATTGATCGCAGTGGACGATTTCCAAAAAGAGTTACAATACACTACGGGTCGAATCCTTCCTATTGCCGATATTCTAGGACATCATTTCGCTCTAGTTTTTAAAGAGCGAAATGATGTCCTAGAATATCGGCAATCGCCGAGAAACTAAGACACTCGACTAGCTAACGCATTATGTGATGATTTGTAAAATATCGTATACTCCAAAATATATCTATTAACTCAAGACAATGTCTTACCCATATCCGAAATAGTCTGGAAACTCTTCCACAAGCTTCATGGCGAGATCCTTCTTGCCTGCACCTTGGGGTCCCACTAACACCAGCATCGGGTACGGTGTATCGGTGCTCGGAAGGGTGCTGTAATTGAAACCATATAGTGCAGAAGACAATATCGTATTCACTTGTCTTAGAACACCGTGATTCAAATATCATAAAGAGTCCTGACAAGTTGAGCTAATATCTTTCAATGTTAACAGCAAGTAAATGTGATGCAAAATGGGAAAGCAATATATCGATAGCATGTGTTATGATGTGATGTGGCTCGGCTTAGTCCGCAATAGAGGACTAGTGCAAGACGTACTAATTAATGTAAATGTCTAAATGGTCCGCTATGGTATGTGCCTCTGCTAGCCTCCCCCGAGCTATGTTAAACTCTACACAGAATAAAGCAGTTTACTCCAGACCAGCAACACATACAGATCGTTGACTTATTCACTCATCGTTTATATCTTTAATTCAGTATATACTAGTATACACAATAGTATATCAAGTATAGTATATCACTTGCTACAGCCAAAACAACTTTGGCAGAGCCAAACCAACGGTTCTATTCATACATTTTAAATCCAGTATATTGTATGTTTCGGGAGAGAAGTGTCATCATAAATTGTGGAAGGAATAACAATTAGAAACGTTGGTGATTTTTCATGGAATCGTATTATTAACTTTCAAGTGATTCACCAATGACATTTTTAAAACGTCAAGCGATATCCTTCCGATTTGACGAACTTAAAACAACAGAGAATGCTAATTTCCTACCTGTCTAAAACTCTGCTGGGCTGAAGGAACGAATAGACGACATGCATGATATGATCCCTCGCAGCAATGACTTCCATCTGAGGGTTGAACGTGTTGGAGGAGGCCACCTGGTAATATATTAATAAAACATGAATCTTTTTTTTTGATAAATTTTATTTGACAAAACATTCACAGTTTGTGATAGCTCTCATTCTGCCAAGTAGAAAGTTATTAAAAAAAATCATATACACCAGTACAAGTATTGTATTACACGTTTTAAGTTTAAAGATACCAAAATATTGTTCTCTGACAATGCCTTTTTTTAAAACAACGGCTATTTTATTTCTCCATAGCACAATTTGGACAGGAAAGACAATATATGTAAACAGCCTTCTCCAGAAGCATGGTAAAGAGTTGTTTGGGATCATAGGATCCTTAATTGAAAACGAAAATCTGTATGAACTTCGACAAGCACTTGGAAATTAAATGCAACGAAACATGAATAAGAAATGAAATATTGAGTAAGAAATTGTTTGTGAACCTGCAACAGCTAAAATCTAGTAAAAATAATAAAATCAAATTACACCAGTTGCTCCTCCTTTTTCGTAGAGTTCAGCTGTTAACAGTTCAAAGGCTGTATACTGTGAGATAAGAAGGATATCTAGTCTTTAGGTTATATCCTTGGATTTGAAATAAGTTTAAGTGATAATATAATTATAACTACCGGTATGCCAATGTCCTTGGATTTTTAATACTTTTTTCAAAATATTTATTTATTTCTGCCATGTGTTTTTTCTCCCTTTCCCGAAATGAAAATAAAACCAGGTAGCAGTTCAAATTTACCTTCTCCTCGATGTCAACTTTTCGGAGATCCAGTTCACAAAGTTTCTGGATTTGGAAAATCACAGAGAGTCTGTAATCTGGAAGTTCCCTCACTGGATTCCTTTGGAGATTCAAGCGGCGGATCATAGGCAATTGTGCAACATACTGGACTTCAGATAGATCGATGACCTGAAAGCCAAACACACAAAGTTGACGTTGTATGAAAGGAAGATAAGTATATGTATTAAAATATAGACATATTCATACCCTAGGGTATGAATATATTTTGCTTTCCAACACCGGATTTTTATTCAGTCTGTCAACAGATTCTCTCCTTAGGGACTGATCACATCTAAATATTATATCAAGTCCACTTCGCATCCTCTGTATAGTACCAGTATAAAATGTCTGCAATTTGTTCCCTAGGTTATATTAATGTTATCAACTTGCCTCGTTATCTTCTAGATCGACTGTTTCAAGGAAGTCGTGATTTTCCAGTCCTCGAAGGCTTCTTATCTTGTTTCCAGATATATTGAACTCCTAAATGTGTATAATGTATCGCGATTTATTTTTAAACAGTTTATTGAATATGATGTTCATGTATGATAATAAGTATCGGTATCCAGTTACAAATATTATAAGCAATTACAAAAGACGTTACTTACAACTTTACAATATTGATTAACTACATCGTTTACATATCAGTAATTGTGTAGCGTTTAACACTGTGTGTTGCAGCAAAGTATAATCTTTCGTACACTGAAGGTTATCATTTCATTTTACTGAGTACAGCATTTAATGCATAATTTAACGTGTAGAATATAATATATAGTTAATGAAAAGTTCAAGTTCTCGTTACATGTGGATATGACCTCAATAGAAAGGGTTTTGGAAGTATTTCACTTTTTACCTGCAGTAACTTCAGCGTCCCCAAGTTTTCGATCTTCTTTAGGTGATTTCCACTCTAGAAGAGGACAAAGGGCAACTATTAAATGTTGGTCTGTATATGCAATCAACATATGTAATGGAGAATTTGAGAGGAAAGTTATGGAAAGTTTCGATGCATCTTTGAAAAACTATTCACTTTGAATGAACCTATCAATGGATATACAAACCAGATTCAGATGTTTTATCGAAAGTTTTTCCAGGCCACTAATTTCCCTTAGTTTGTTATGAGCAAGGCTAAGGTGTGTCAGTCGCTTGCAGTTTTGCAACCCCGCTATTTTCGATATTTGGTTATCTTAAAATTATGTAAGGAGAAAACACGGCGAGTTCTAAATGCTAATATTTGATAATTTATATCAAAACACGTTCCCCAATTGATAAAGTATGGAGGAATGAGATTTCTATGCGAGATCAATAAAAGGATGGTCACTGCAAAGTATCTTTCTTCGTGAGATTATTGCTAATTCCCTTTGCGATATAAAGGTTTTTAAAAGGATACTGTCTAAGACAAGTTTCATCAAATAGTGATGGTCAGAGAGATCAGTCATTTCTGAGATGAGGTTATAGGACATGTTGACAGATTTGAGGTTCATGGGTGGTCTGAAGTCCAGGAGTGTCGTTATTTGGTTGTGAGATACGTCCAACTCCAACAGATTTGGCATATGGCTAAAAATTGACAGATCTGCAAAAGGAATAATTATCTAATTCAGGTTTCAGGTTGTTCCAAGATTTTTTAAACAAATATTAATATTATACTTAAAGATAGATTGAGAACTAAGATATCTTTTAAACTATATTATATTTTCAACACATGATCACCCTATAGGGACGTTTAAAAAGGAGACATCTTCTTACCTGAGAGCTCGTTGTAGGGTAATTCAACGACTTGTAATTTCACATACTCTGAGAGCAATGACAGGTCGTTCAGGTTCAGGCCCTGGATTATCAAAATCATACAAGCAAATTTTAGGAGTACATATAAGTACATGCAAACTGCTGTAATTCTGAAGGGGATACTTATTAAAGTGGCTCTCCTGATTAAAATCAGAAGTCATAAACATCTCTTGAAACAGCATTATCTGAGGTAGAGAAAACCAACTTTGTGTTTTCATTCAATAATTCTTGAATAAGTGTAATGAATGGGGTAGAAGCTTCTACCCATTTCAAATCATAGAGGAAAGGGTTTAGGCACAATAGAGTGCTGCCCCCACACCATTTATATAAATGGAAAGAAAAGAAACTAATTTCAATCTTTATTGACCAACCACCACCCTCTATCTGTGACCACACCCCAAAATAGATACAGTGAACTGGGTTTACCTGGATTTTAACCTCCATTCCAAAATGAATTTGTTCACTATTGTGACAAAATATATTTTATACTTTGGATTTCATAGTTTTGATATGCCCATGCAGGGGTTGGTTAGGTAGGTTAAGTCTTAAGATGTAACCGACACTAGAAGATTTTGTAGAAATTCCGTTACTGATGAATCAAGTCCAGAACAGTGACACGTTTCACTTTAATTAATACCAGAAAAACCTATATGCCCAATATGCGCAATTGTATGCGAAAATAATAGATATATATTCTATGAAAAAAGTGTCACATACTGGTAAAGTCAATTTTAAGAACACATATTGTGTTCCATCGGCAGACCTTCCAAGGTTTGACAGACCTTGACCGACCGTTTCTTCATCAAGCACTCCTCCGGGAGAAAGCTGAAATGAATATGGAATTGAAATGTTATTATTTGTCATCAAATACGGTGCCATCTCAAATGAAAGTCTATAATATAGACTATAATATATTATTTATTATATAGACTAGCCTACAACATACTGTTATACATGCATGTTGCCATGTATAATATTTTCTATACGAAAAGTAGAGTCAAGCATGCTAGCTAGGGTCCATTAGTGCAATGCCTAAGGCTAATGTCAGTAATGACAATTGGCAAATGTCAAACATTAGGACTTAAGTTGCATTTGGTTGGTTGGCTAAACATGCCATGAAAATGGTAAACTATATATATAGTTGCCGTCGGTATCACATCAAGGCTAGTTAGTAATAGTAGTTTATGGCTACACTGCTACTGCTCCTGAGGACATAATGTCACATATGTTATATAGGGTAGAGCATGGCGTTATAGAGGAAAATAAGATGTTTTTTATAGGCCAAGGTACCAAATGTTGAAATATTTTACTTCTGGTTTTTGATCCTCCTCATCTTCTGATCCTTGACAGTCCTCATCATATTCATATTCGTCCCCAAGTCCCATGGTCCCTTCACTGAATTCGGATCGTGGACCATCATCCAGTGTCAGAATATTGGTATCATTCCTCATGAATTCATGCTCAACGGCATTTGAATCATCATTGAAATCATCCATTCCTTTTGTCATTTGGGAATAAAACGGTAGCCTGTTTACGAGTAGATCTTAATATAATCCGGGGATGCTTAGAACTCAAAGCCAGTGCGCCGCCATTAATTGTTTACATGGATACGGGCAGAACCGCAGCAATAAATTACTGACTGTTGATTGGATACTAATTAAGTTCTCCCTTAACTTATGCGTACAATTCTATAAATGATATTTATTCTGAAACATTAACCAAATATACTAATTAAGATGAGATTTAATGGATACCTTTTATTTTCATGAATACACCGAAACAAAAACAAAACAGGTGCGCGGTGCTGTAAACACACGTGCTTCCGGCAGAAGTGGTCCACGATGGGGACGGAAAGCGAAGAATGTACTCAGCACTCGCACAAATTGCCTTTGGATCTCCTTAAAGAGGATGGAGTAACTAAGATTTGTGCTCCTATGGTCCGATACAGCAAGTATGTATATTAATTAATGTGAAATATGATTACTGTTGATTTTGTTAGCGCATGAGACTACCGGCTCTGTGTGGACTGTGAACCACGAAGTTGAGTGACAAACACAAGACATGTATCCCAAGGTGTCCCAACAAGATGCACACATGCCTCACCCAGCCCAGGTGATAGTCAGTCGAACCCCCGTGTCGAACCCGTCTCAACTCAGTCAAATGAGCCTGGAGATAAATCTATGGAATAGGCTAAAATTATATGTTTTTATCAAGAGTCACTACGTCCAGGATGGGCTTTGTAACTGGATCCAATTATTTATGATTAAATTATGTCCAGTTAGAAAAATAATATGTCATATTGTTGGCTCTTTATTAATCAAACTTTATTTTACTTTATACAGGTTAGCGTTCCGCCAGCTCGTCAGAAAGTATGGATGTGATATTGCCTTCACTCCTATGATTGTATCAAACTCATTCGTTAGATCAATCAAAGCCAGGGATAATGAATTTACCACAAATGCAGGTATTTCTTTTTCCTTAATCCATCTTGACTTGACTGGTCAAGAGTGTCTATATTTTGTGAATGCATGAGGTAAAGGTTTGTTTTTTTATTAATCCATCTTTGCATTATTTAAGACGGTCATCCAGAACCAATCACTGTAACTGTAAGTGTAACATAAGTTATCGAATGCTTAAATCATAATTTTTATTTTTAATTCATTGAAAAGTACCGTACGAATAAACAGGCCGGAGCCTTCTCGGAAGCACTGTTCCCCCTCAGGGTAATTGAAGCCTGTCAAATCAATAGATACATACCGGTATTCAATTTTAAATGGATTGCTCACACATCCCGGTCACGCCCCTTTTCCTTTGTATGCGTGTTTTAATTCTCATATGTCCCTATTTTCTAACAGGAGACCGACCTCTTATCGTCCAGTTTGCTGCTAATGTAGAAGATGATTTTGTGAATGCAGCAGAACTAGTGAAACCGTAAGTTACTTACGATATGGCAGACATTATCACATCAGTAATTAATTGTACTTCCCACTGATTAAGTAAGGGAAAACGTAATGGGAAAGGTTTGCCCAGTCTATTTATAGTTCAGCTAATGACCCTGAGCCTAAATCCAGTAGTTTAGAGTGCTGCGCCCCTACAATTCCCTGATTAAGGATTAAGGACAATGTATGCTGAAAGATAATGTCTTTTTCACAATAGAAAATAATCTTCCATGTTCTAATGACACCATTTATTTTGCAGTTATGCAGATGGAATCGATTTAAATTGTGGATGTCCGCAGAGGTATGTTGCAATAAAAATATTTTCATGACTGTTTTTCGTCATGTTTTCAGTGAACCTTGTTAATTAACATCTGAAGCAATTATTTGAATTCTTTAGGTTGACGTGTATGTCAGCCGACTGCACTACCACAACTGAGCTATTGCGCTGCTCAGTAGAACGTTCCACCTGGCTCACCTGGATACACTGTTGTGTTACCATGGTTCAATAGGTGTCAATTGGCAACCTGGGGTTGTTGCAAGGCAACAATCTCTAGGTTAGCCCAAAATAGCCTCAAACAGATTATATATCTCTGATTAATGTGTATTTTGGGGTGGAAGTTAAGTAATTATGTTAATGTTTATTTACATAATGTACATAATTAACTTCTAGAGTATGCCACAGGGTAATGTGACTTTTGAGGGTTCTCTAGATTAATTCCAGCCAGTTGCTTGTGGTTTCGACCCCCAGGGGTCTCATCAGGCGCTAGCTTGGTCACTTTGGTTATTATTTAGACAATAACTCTGGACCCGAGATTTTTGGTGTCCCTCAGATGGGACTAATTTTCCACATGTTAAAACGGTTTGTGGGGCTGATACTATTAAAGGGTGGCTTTTCATCCAAAGAAGTTTATAGTTAATATGGGTGAGTGGTTTGATTGTACGTCAAAACCAGCCCACACCTACCTCATGGTAGGTTCCAGTTGGTTCCCCCCAGTGCGAACTGTTGGGTGCTGGTGTGGGGTTTGGTGGAATGGGTGGTAGGACCTGTGTCCGAGATGCCTTATATGGGCATCCGTAGCCTGATAGAACCTATCTCAATGCTGATAAGAACATTAGTTTAAACGTGTATGTGATTGAGATTGTTCTACCGGATATATTTAATCCAAAATATTTAGTCCGCGTGGAATAAGTGATTTTAGTCTGGCTATCCATCTTCTTTCCTCCTTATCTCTCTCATTTCTGGCCTCCTGGGAGTCAGAGTGTTGCCGAATGAGACTGAGAACTGAGATGGATATGCTCTCCCATTTTTGTGAGACATCAGGGTGTGATGAGTGCATGTGCCTCGCCACTGTGGTGTCATTGTTTTTTCTGATGTCTTCATGGTGTTTGCCAAATCTTGTCACAATAGTGTTCTTGGTTTGGCCTACGTATTGGATGTTGCATAGTGTGCAAGTTATGAGATAGATCAGATTTGAACTCTGACAGTTGACAAGTCTATGACAGGATACCTGTCGGTTGGTTTCTCTGCACAAGATGTATCCGCTAGTGTTGATTCGGGGGCAATACCTACAGCCGTTAGGTCTGTTGCAGCCATGCGTATCTATTCGGTGTGGGCGGTCCACCTGGGGAATGGTGGATGCGCGTACTAGGGTGTCTTTTAGACTTTTGTTCTTGCGGAATCCGAACGTGAGTTCGGCATTCTGTAAGAACCTAGTGTTTTTAGTTTTTTCCACGTAATGCCAATTCTTCTTGATTACTGATCTTAGATCCGGGTTACTAGGATTGTAGGTCAGTATCAGGAAGAATCGGTTGGAAGGTTGGGTCGGTGGCCCTCGGATGCGTGGGGCTAAGAGTGTTTCACGATCTAAGGCGTCTACCGTTTCGAGTGCCCTTTCTACTAGAGAAGGTGGATACTTCCTTCTTTTGAAGTGTAGGCTGATGGCCAAAGCGTTACTACGGAAATCGGCCGCAGTGGAGCATATTCTTTTAATTCGAAGGAATTGTGAATATGGGATACCGTCCTTGACATGACTGGGGTGACATGAGTCATATGCAAGGTAGTTGTGACTGTCTGTGGGCTTACTGTATAGGGTTGTCTTCAGGCAGTCACCACTCTTGTATAGAGTGGTGTCTAGAAAGTTTACACTTGTATCAGAAATCTCAGCAGTGAATCTGAGGTTTCTGGTGCATGTGTTGAGATGGGAGACAAATGTATCTAGGTTGTCTCTGCCATGTGGCCAAACCATAACTATGTCATCGATGAAGCGTTTCCATAGTAGCGGTTGCTTAGGGTAGGTGTATACATGGATATCTTCGAAATTCCCCATGTATATATTGGCTAGGGAGGGTGCAACTCTTGTTCCCATAGCTGTTCCCCCCACTTGCAAATAGTGTTTACCATCAAATTGAAAGTTGTTGCAGGTGAGGACGGTTTTGAGAAGTGTGGTTAGGGAGTGGTTGGTGGGGTTATCCCCCGGGTCCCTATGTTTTGCTAGTGCTCTTCTCACTGCCATACATCCCTCAAGTTGAGGGATGTTGGTGTAAAGGCTTGTCACATCGAGAGTGACTAGTAGGTGCTCTGGGGAAATATTCCCTAGGCTTGCTACTGTTTGTAGGAAGTGTCCCGTGTCTTTCAGGTAGCTTTTGAGTGTTGGCACGATAGGATTGGCGAAGTAGTCTACAAAAGCAGAGATACGTTCGGTGGGACTATCGTTGCCAGAAACTATGGGTCTACCTGGTGGAGGTATTTTATTTTTGTGAATCTTGGGAAGCATGTAGAAATGTGGGGTTCTGGGATTTTTTACTATTAGATAGTTACCAGTGCGTTCCGAAATTTCACCTGATTGATTGATTGATGTTGTTTATTACCAGAACATTATAACAGTTACATAGTGAGAAATATACGATATGTCTGGAGATAGGTGCTCGCATCTATGCTAGCCATAGATCTTCCAGAGAGACCTCTATTGACCATTTGATTTACTTGTTCAGTTACCATGGTGTTGTGTTTGTTGGTTAGGTTAAACGGGGTTTGTAAATAAAACAGTTTATCCCCTAATTGCCTAAGACCTTCTGCTGTGTACATGGATTTATCCATAACCACTACTGCCGACCCCTTATCTGCAGATTTGATAATTAGAGATTTGTCCTTTTGGAGGTTTTTGAGGGACTCTCTTTCAGACTTGTCTAAGTTCAAGTGGGATCGTTTTGGTGGGGTGAAGTTTTGTATTGATTCTTCATTGTTTATAAACATGTGTTCTAACCAGCCAGGTCCAGTGGGGTTCCACTTGGAGGGGTCTTTAAATTTACTATGTTCAAACGGTTGCCCAGGTACCACAGGGGGTTTGGGAAAAGGGTGAGTTTCTAGGTGTACCTTACGTCGGATAGATCTACTGAATTTCTCTAAGTCTTCCGTGATAATACCTATGTCAGGGTTCCCCGGAGTGGGTACAAAATTGAGACCTCGTGATAAAAGGTTTGTCTCGGTAGCGTTTAGCGTTTTACTTGACAAGTTAACTACCCCAAAGTTGTTGTTAAGTCTAGCTAGATCATTATCATTCGAATTCGAATAATTGGACTCAAAGTCTAAATACGTACGAAGTGTGTCTTTAATAGCGGACCAACTCTCAGTATTACACATGTATAAGTGAGTAAAGTGGTTTTCTTTTGGTGGCGCCACATTTTTGAGTTCGTTGGGCCTATACGCGCGGTCAATGCCAGACCACATGTGTATTTCCGGTATCTCTCTCAAAGAATCGCTTTCTGCTCTGAGTTCGGCGTGTACTTGCTCAGATTCTTTGTTGCAGATGCGCTGAACTGTGTCGAGCGCTTGCTGGAGATCGTAGTCGGGATCTGATGCCCCCTGGTATATCTCACACATGGATTTGCGTATGGCTTCGGCCTTGATTTTATGGCTAATGCCCTTCGCTTTCATGGATGAAGCCGTCAATGTTAAGACCCGAGTTGCAAACTCCTTACGAGCCGTCACGAACGTGGTGGCTGAGGTCTTGTCCAGTATCATGCCGGGGGGTGGGCAGGCCCCAGTGGTCCATTTGGGGAACCGTTGTTTAGCCGCCATGGAATCAAGGTGGGCTGAACGTATTTGTAGGCTGAAGTACTTCTGCCTAGCTTGCTTGTAGAGTTTCCACTGATCCAATGCTTCGGGTAGGATCTGAGTAAAACCCTCTTTGTTGACCTGAGAGTTTCCCTGGAAGTTAGGCCTATCATTTGGTCTAGATGGTAGGCCCTTGCGGTTGGTCGATTGGTTGCGGCCAGCCTTCCTCTTGGGAATGACATAGGATTGTCTTGCAGGTGCCTCATCTTCAAAAGTAACCTGTGAATCAAAATTGCAAAGTATTTTGAGTCTGGGTGGTGTAAGATTAGAGTTTTCTGCGATAACAACCGTCGATTCGTGCCCCGCCCCCTCCGTTGCGGTGTTTCCCGAATTGGAACTGTCACCAGTGTCTTGGTGCGTTTCGGTACCCGTCGGTGGTTCGATCTCCATATGTATTGGAGAAGAATCGAGGCTAGATATGTTTCGGACGGATTGTTCGTCCCGCGGATCGGTGCTTGTGTTAAGCATACTTTGCGGTGTGGGGGGATATAAGGGAGTGTTCCCGGGTGGCGCTAGATTGAAAGGATCCTGCGGTGCGACTGCCGCTGGCGCTTCACTTTCAATCGAGGGAGAAGAGGTTTTTAATAGGGAAGCTGAAGTCTGCACACTTGTGTCTGCAGTTGTTATTTCCGAATCAATGTTCTCCGCGCTATCTGCCTTCTTGCGTTTTTTGATCTTACGCGTAGGGCTGGTTTGTTTACTTTTTTCCTGGGAGTCAGGATGTGACGCGGTCGGTGTCGCGGGCACAGTCGTCAAGTTCGCTTGCGAGTATTGCGTTCCTATAAAAGGATTGTAGCTAGAACCCGGCGAATTGGTAATAGTGTTATTAGAGTCTAAGCTCTTTAAGATCTCAGCAGTCGATTTGACTGGTTTGTCTAAAAGATCAACGTAGTTTTGAGAGAACGATCTCCCGGGGCTACCGGAAGTGTCCGAATTTTCAAAATGGCGGCGCTGTGTTCGATTCAAACCGTCGTCTTTCGCTATGATCGAGTGGGCAGACGAAAAGCTAAATAAAGAATCGTCAGATGCACTAGAGTCGGAGGTAATTGTAGTATTTACCTGTTGGCCGTTAGGCAGGCTTGTGTTGGGTGTGTTGGAGGCTGGATCGCCTTCCTGTTCTCCCAGCGAGACGTTGGCCGTGGCCGCTGTCAGGTTTGAGATGGCGGCTACCCTCTCTTCCTCGTCTTCAGAGTCTGAAGCGTGGTAGAGTGGTGAAAGCTGTCCATAATGTTGGTCAACACCAGGGATATCATTGCTATGAGTGCTCATGATGTTATCGGAAGTGGTGACCGAGTACCGCGGAGGCAGGTGGGTCAGGCTGTGTAAAAAGTAGCTAAAGATAGGTTGACGTGTATGTCAGCCGACTGCGCTACCACAACTGAGCTATTGCGCTGCTCAGTAGAACGTTCCACCTGGCTCACCTGGATACACTGTTGTGTTACCATGGTTCAATAGGTGTCAATTGGCAACCTGGGGTTGTTGCAAGGCAACAATCTCTAGGTTAGCCCAAAATAGCCTCAAACAGATTATATATCTCTGATTAATGTGTATTTTGGGGTGGAAGTTAAGTAATTATGTTAATGTTTATTTACATAATGTACATAATTAACTTCTAGAGTATGCCACAGGGTAATGTGACTTTTGAGGGTTCTCTAGATTAATTCCAGCCAGTTGCTTGTGGTTTCGACCCCCAGGGGTCTCATCAGGCGCTAGCTTGGTCACTTTGGTTATTATTTAGACAATAACTCTGGACCCATTGTTTGTAGGTGGGCAATGCAAGAGGGATATGGATGTGCTTTGTTGAATAGACCAGATTTCATCGCTGATATTGTTCGACGGACGAAATCACGTGTTCAAGACGAGGACTTCGCTGTCTCTATTAAAATCAGGATAGCACACGATTTAAAGTATGTTGAGAAGGGATGGCTATCCTTGGTATTTTTAAGAGTTTAGAATTCATTTGCGAATTATTTGAATTCTTTGGTTAACGTGTGTCAGAAGGTCCCCGAGTAACTAGGTTTGGAAAACACCACAAAGACATCAGGAAAAACAACGACACAACAGTGGCGAGGCATCTGAACTTGTGACATCCTGATGTCGCACAAAAATGGGAAAGCATATCCATCTCTATCTTAAGTCTCGTTAGTCACACCTCAGATTCCCAGGAGGCCAGAAATGAGAGAGACAAGGAGGAAAGGAGATGGATAGCCAGACTAAAATCACTCATTCCACGCGGACCAAATATTTTGGATTAAAATATCCGGTAGAACAATCTCAGTCAAATACACGTTTAAAATAATTTGAATTCTTTGTTTGTAGGTGGGCAATGCAAGAGGGATATGGATGTGCTTTGTTGAATAGACCAGATTTCATCGCTGATATTGTTCGACGGACGAAATCACGTGTTCAAGACGAGGACTTCGCTGTCTCTATTAAAATCAGGATAGCACACGATTTAAAGTATGTTGAGAAGGGATGGCTATCCTTGGTATTTTTAAGAGTTTAGAATTCATTTGCGATTATTATTGTGTATTTCAGTCTCAGATATATGTGAAATACCAGAATCTTGAATGAAAACATTCTTGTCTCTGTTCGAACTCAGGATCTTTTTTAGTTGTTTTAGTTTAGTTCTCGGCATAGTGAAAATAATCCATGCCAATTTGTATACTTATCGGTATTCAAAACAAATGCCCGAATAAACTAACAGTGGTTTTTTTGTGCCCAACCGTGTTTCTTCTAGATGAAATATACGTTCACTTCATAATTCAAATTACTATCTCAGGTACTCCACGAATCAAAAGTTTCTAATCACTTTGTTTTGATCCTCTTTCAGGAAAACAGTAGCGCTTTGCCAGCAAGCAGAAGCTGCGGGCGTATCTTGGATTACAGTGCATGGGAGGACGCAAGAACAGAGGGCTACACCGGTCAACTACGAGGCCATAGCCACCATCAAACAAAGCTTACGTATACCAGTAATTGCCAATGGAGATATCAAGAGTTTAGAAGATGCCGAGAGGATTCACGGGGAGACGGGTGTTGATGGTGGGAAATACTGTTCTTGTATTTATGACACCTTTTCGTTAATGCACTTTATTTTCATTGTTTCCTCTAAAAGACTGGCATTTCTGTACCCATTTCAAAATTATTTTGATTAAATACATCGCTATTTTAGTAACCGCGACCATGAATTTGGACCACCTAAGGGTTTCTTATGCTACATAATTTCTCAATTCGAATTTGCTAAGTCTTCATTTTGCCCCAGTCCAAGCAAGACGCATTGCCTTTATTTGAATGAACATTACACACGTTATTACCTCGCATAGCTAACAGATATCAACCGTAGGTGTTTTACCATAGTTAATAGTTAATATACGGGAAAGGGGACAGGGATTATTGGGTCACTCTCCCACCCCCTACAGAATTTGCTTTTGCATGAAATATTTGCTGTTTAAAGTGAACTTATTTTAAATCGATTACTAAGGTATACCAAAGTAAATTTCATTTTCCGGTACCCCTGAATGTACTACTATGGGAGCTGGGATCAGAACAAGAAATCTTTATTCAATCGTTCTTTTAATGTATGAGTATATTATTTCAGGAGTGATGGCGGCGAGAGGAATACTGGAAAACCCAGCTATGTACGCCGGTTATAAATCTACACCAGTTGAATGTGTCAGAGATTGGGTATGTAAGCTTTTTTTAAAAAAAAATCTGATTACTGATCTTTTATAGTCTACAGTGTTATTTGTTAAAAATAAGCTGCCGATTTAACACATTACTGCACACTTTAACCTAAAATGTTTAACCATTTACGATAAAACTCACTGCTAAAAGTTGTATGTTATGAGTATATTTTCATAATCCGATTTCTTTTTCAGGTCGATATGGCACTGTCCGTGGGTACGCCCCAACCTATTTTCCATCACCATCTAATGGATATGTTGGAACATGCAATGCCTCGATCAGAAACGCGTATATTTAATACTCTCTCCAGCACTTCAGCTGTTATAGATTTCCTTAGCCAACGTTATGGAGTATGACAATTATATATTCTAGTATGAATCCATGTAACTTTTACCAATATAAGATTGACAATTGATAATATATTCCATTATGAATCCGTGTATGGATTTAACCAAGAGAATATTAAATAATAAATGAACACATGTACTTAAGAAATAAAAGTGAATTTTATTACATGATTTTCCATATTACAAGTTATAATAATTCCATACTAGATGGGTAATAAGTCTAAACGATGACATCCACAATAATGGAATGAACTGAACCTATTGGTGGCAGACAAAGAAAGAAAAAAACTTTATGTTCCAGTAGTACGCATTGGTGGCGAAACCAGGATGACACCATCTCCTCTGACAAAAAGCATGGGCACATTTCTCTTAGTGGCCTGAAATATAGAAATATCCCATTATTAACACATTGAAAGTTGAACATGGACGCATTCTCACTTGTTTTTTTTAAAATTTACTTAGTAATTATTAAAATTGTATACCGAAATATTCGATTGGCATATCCAAGCGTTGTTTCTAATCAGAAGACGGCAAGGTTGATTTAATGGCATTCTTTCTTGACCTCATTACCATCAAAGGAAGCTCATCCTAGCCATCGTACTCATGTATCAGTGTCAATAAAATAATGTTTATCACATGAATCAATCGTCGACACTTAGTTTGAAATGTTTATTCCCAACAGGACAACACTCCGATGAATAAAATGGATAGGGGTGAAAGATTTTTTCATCATTGAACTCTTATACCACGATCGGGGGTTGTACACACTGCAAATGAGCGGATACCTGCTATTGTGTTTTGTTGAATGGATCCACGCGTGAAAATATTACCCTTTTTTAGCCTAAATGTAAGAAGCATCCTCATTGGTTGACGTTTCGCTCGCTCATGACGTCACGCCCATTCGTGACATCATATGCCACCGTTGATCAGCCAATCAGTTATACGCTTGTTTAGTGATTTGGCATAAACCAAATCAATATGGCGGAACATTGGAGAGAAGCGAGGTAAATAAATAGTTTGTTTATTCATTTATTTTACAACATGAGATCGTGGTATAAAAATAGGATGTAACTCGGTTAGTTTCTGACTTACTGTACACGATGGCCACTCGTTTTTTTCGACCAGGGATCTCACGGCTTCTCGTGAGATCCCTGGTCGAAAAAAACTCGTGACCATCGTGTACAGTAAGTCAGAAACCAACCTCGTTACATCCTATCATATTATATCATGGCAAGGTGTAACAGGAACAAATACATACCTTGTAAATTTCCTCGTAAGTTTCTTCATCAATCTCAACAGTTGTTACAGTCTCTTCCACATCACCAAGGATCATATTAAGATGTTGATCGTAAGCCTGAAAGACGAGAAGAATTTTCATCAATCCATTTATTACCGACAGACTCGATGACAGTAACACGTATTGATATTTGGGCTTATGTACTACTAATTCTGTAATCTAGGTTTAAATCTCCATGTTTCTATAATATAAGTGACAGGTTGGAATGCATCTTACGTGTAAGCGTCCTCGCAACTCACGATCATTCCTCATTTTCACGTAAATTCTTTCATCCAAGCTCAGGCGGATGAGGTCAAGTGGTTCCTCTACTGTTGGAGCGGGGGTGGGCTGTAAGGGAAACAAAATACAAATTAAGAACAACAACAGGTAAGTAGATACATGTCTGCAACCAAGTTTAATATAAAGTACCGTACCCGTACTGGTTAATATTCCCAGGTATATTGGTAGGTTACTGGTAGTTTAATATAGTGCTGTGTCAATGAATAATTTCGTTCACAACAATTCAGGGATTAACTATAATTATAAATATCATGAATAAATGCACCAAGATGGTAGCACTGGAATACATCAATCTCGATTCATAAAAATTTTAAATAAACTCGGGGAGTAGACCAGAGGCAGAGCAGAGGCAGAATTAGCCGAAGTTTCCATCAGTGGAGGTAAAAGTACTGCTATATAAATTATAATAGTATAGTTTTTATAGTTGGAATATCTAACCCTAGTCGCAGACTAGGGTTAGATGCAACTTCATACATATAACGAGGGCGGGGATGATGTGGGAAGGCAAAAATCAATGGGTACATGCAAAGTTGATCACCTTTAACATGTTGTCTCTAGCAATATTTCGCCGCAATTTCGTAATCCGCCGTCGAAGTTTAAGTGTTGTTTTGGTCTGATACATTTCCGAATCGGTGACCAAAACTCCATGCCGTACTTCGCCATCTTGCATTGAAGTCACGGGACCGCAAGAGGCAGAAACCTACCATACATAGTGACCAATAACCAGCTACAACACTGCAGACATGTTTTACCATTTTCGCTGTCCCTTAAGCAGATTGGCTGAACCAGCTTAGATAGGCGTGGCTTCATTCTGCCAGCCTCTATGAGTGGAATGACAATCTGCCTTTTGCAAAGTAGCGCTAAATTTTCAAATATACATGGCGGCGATGTCATCGGTCCACTAGCGTTTTCGTCTCTAGTTTATTTAATATTAATCTATGAGCAACATACAATGGCAATAAAGTAAGTTTCATCATTGAGAAAAGGTAGGAGATACATTCGGGAAGTACGTTTGTATGTTTATGTGAAGTAATTCAAGTTAGGGGACTGTCAAGCAGCGTCTATGGGAGCCTTATATAGAATACTGTACAACCCTATACTTCGTATAGGTGTTGTATGCTACGACTAAGTTTTTAAAGTTTAAGCACACAGCAGTCTATATAATATCTTGTCATCTTATAGTAAAACTCAAGAGAAATACTTCCTCTAAGCGACTAAGGCTAAGTCTAAGCCCATAATATGATTTCAGACCCGATTGACACATTAATTGTGCATGCAGCATGTGGAATGACCATGTGACATGTCACTACACAACTTCCAAGTCACAACAGAGCATCAGCTCAATAGGGCACCCTCAATAGTCAATACATTTTTGCTAAGAACTGAATTTTGATACGCATTGTGGACATGTCAATGAATGGGACTTGAAGAAATCCATATTCTGGTTTATCTTCGGGTACCTGTGGATATGTTAACGGCCGAGAAACATTTATATAGTTATCTGCATCATGCAACTTCTCAAGTAAGTTACTGTAGAAAACGCGCACTGCCACTAATCAACCGGCACGAGTTATGGTGAGTTTCCTTTATTTGCTAGCAGTCAAGAAGACTAGTGATATCAAAAGGACCTCCCCAAATATATATATAGCTCGGTAGACTATTCCATTCAAGCAATTGGCGCATGCAAGTAATATTTCCACCCAAAGTCTAAGTCTAAACATGTGCCGAATTCTCACCTGTTCTCCGTCGTCCGCCATTTTTGTATTTTGCCGGTTCAGGCATAAGAAAAGTGTATCCCAATTTCTTTATTTTTATTTCAGATTTCTTTATTTATTACATATTATTTAGTTTTATATAACATGACAGGGCTATGAGTGATCTTTTGTGGGACAACTACGAAATATGTCGTTTGTATTTCTCAAAACTAGTGACTTATTCCTTTCCTTTAATATACAGTGTGTTCACTCCTAAATTATTGTTCTGACTTTTGACGATAGATGACGCGATCATCTGCGGCGCAGTGTTTATTTGTTGTCAGGCAACAACTGCTCAAGAAGCGGTACAGCGCATTCTCCCGAAACGACTGGAATTCTTTAAAGATCCGGCTTCGTTTTCCACACTAAGGTAAGTTAAATCTTTAGTTTTTTCGTTTGTGGGGAATAAAGTTAATCTTTTGGGTAAAATCGGTCCTCCACCACTGAGATGGAAGACACATGCACTTGATGCAGTGTTTGTGATGTGGTTTTTGACAGGTAAAATCTTGTACAACCCTTGTTTATAAACATAACCTCGGTCACAGTCATATAGGCTAATCTTGCATGGAAACATTAGTAACTTGAAAGAAGATAAATGAATGTTTTAAACGTACACTTTACGATAATGTTAAATATCTTGCAAAAAGAATAATTCTCATAGACACCTAATTTTTAAGTCGGTTTAATTACATCAACGCAACATTAATGCATGTCTTTGGTGTGTGCACATGAGTCGGCATGACTTTGCCTTTGGTATGTGCACATGTGTCATAACATAAGGGGACTTAAGTAGCGGTATAGACATGCAGGCATGGGCACCTCTCAGTCTCAATTTCAGTTTGCCAAATACCATTTAAATAGCCTGCTCTATTTCAATCCAAATGGATATTGAAATCATGCATTTCTTGATGGGTTAGATCGGTGATCATTAGCCCTGGTAAGACCACAGTACGTGTCTAAGGCTAAGTCAAATTTGTAGGATAAATCTTCTATTTATTATAAATAGAAGATTTATCCTACAAATTTGACTTAGTCTCAGACACTGTGGTCTTTTTTTGTGGTCAATTAATTGACTTATAATAAGTCAATCAATTCATATAATTTTTGATCTTCACTAATTCAGGTTTCCTAGCTTATTCTTAAATTTGATAACAATTCGTGCTTTAGCCAGTTTAGCAAATATTGTAAATTGAAATGAAGATCTGGCGTTTGTTCAAGTTGTTGTTTCCTGTGTTCTGTCCTACGAACAACGATTTATTCAACATCTTCAAGACTTAATTCACGTGATGAAGATCGTGCATATAATTATATGGTCATATCCCATTATTGGGTCCTTTATCGCTTCTATGGCAATAACTTAAGCTTATTTTAGACGGACCGCTTTAAATTGCTGATAACTGCTGAACACGCATTAATTATTCTGTCAAAATCACCCGTCGTCAGCATTAATATGAAGGGCACTTAACATCAATATTTTTTCGTCAATTTAAAATTGGAGACCAACATTTCCAGTTGATAACAGAATTTGATATCATTCAATACGTCATGGGATATTTGACATGCAATCCATATATCACACATCCTCGATCTTTTTAACATCACAAATATTGCTGAGTGTGCAGGTGCTCGACCAAGAGGACCAGATTTTAACTGTAAACGTTGAACAATGTATATCATATATACTCCATGAAAACACTCGTCTGATAATTGATACAAATTGTATTCGTCCGATTCCTGCACGGGTCGTCTTCGCTCGGAGAATGGTCAGGCTAATGATATTATAGCAAGAATAGCATAGTATCGCGTCTGAGGGGGGCTATATTCTCCGAGTATGGCCGAAAACAACGAGGCCGTAGGCCAAGTTGTTTTTCGGCCATACGAGGAGAATATAGGCCTCCGAAGACGCGATACTGTGCTATTCTTGCTTTTATTCCATGATTCTTAACTTAAAACAACTTTATTTGCTTTAATTTCATCAAACTGTGTTGTCTGCATAGTTTCGAACGGTTGTGATGTCACTGTACAATACAGGGAATTTATATTGTCCACCTTGTGAGCGGCAAGTATATCGATTATATTGTACGCTCACGGCCAAATCATGGAATAATATACTATAATCAACTTACTCCGGCTTGGCAAAAACATTTTTTTTTTTTTAGATAAATTTTATTGCGAAATATTTTCAGGCGAACCTGATCTCATGTTACACAAGTCAATTATATGTAATCAGACAAGATAACCACTCTAGGTCCTACAAGTATATTTTTACCGTTTGAAGAGATTGAATTATACGACAATTTACGATAGCATACCTCAAGTAAATTATAGAGAAGGCTTTTACCTCACATCATTTGTATTGAGGATATGATAGTGATAGTTATAGGACCCGCCCTTGACGCCACGGTGACTCAGTTTGTGGCCACCGTACGGTGCCGACAAGGTACATATCAATTCCCATAGGTGTCACCCTCAGTCTCTACCTCGGAGAAACGATACTTGCTCAAAACGGCACACGATCACCTTTTTACACTGATCTGATACATCTACTCATTTCTGTTGCCACAGAACGCCCCCTAAACACCTCTAGATTAATGTATCAAAGTTACACAGTCATCGTAGCATGAATAAAGGAGTAATGGACGTTTTCCTTCCTTGCCATGCGTTGGCCCTTCTCATACCACTAGTCTACACTAGCAACATTCACCCTAGCTCCTCCACTCAAGGTTCATAGCCTAGTGGTAAGTCACTCGCACAGAGAGCTGAGGATTGCAAGCTCGAGCCTTGGCCAGTGCAGCTACTATATTTTTTATTTTTGGGTCGTGTAGATGCTATCTTATTCCACAGAACTCGAGAGACCCTCGAGTTCTGTGGCAAAAGGGAAGGTGGGTGGGTTGGCGTGGTTTAGTGCTAATGGGAAAGGCAGGAGAAAGTACATATCCATATAATGTTTTACACATAATTACCCATCGATAATCAAAGGGCTATCGATTCTACTAAAGGAAAAAATAGGCATTCAGGCCAGCGCTAGCATATTGCCACTCTTCCTGGATATAACACTTCAAAGTGTTGATAAGGGCGTAAAGCAACCAATCTCACTCAATCACTGATAGTTATAGTCAATCTGGATATTTCTCTAGATATTATTGCTCATCATCAGTCATGTCAACTATTAGGGTTTTTTTTTCAACTATTAGGGTTGGAATGGAAGACCTGCATTGCAGACGTTTTTCTTGACCATTTCCTGCAAATTTTTCTTACGGAATAAAAATCTTTATATAATATATATTAGATTATGCAATTAACATTTCTCCTAATTTCCTATATCATATATTTTCTATGTCAGAGCTATATGTTTATAATACATGCTCGATTCTTAAATGAATTACTTGACCGGGGCGATGGCCATGAGATTCGTCAGTGGACGAGAGTGACACTTGAGCAAGAAATTGGCCGGGATATTTAATAGAGCTCTCAGCTTATAGGCAATCATCGTTGACTATTTGAAATCGAGCCAATTGGAGTAAAACGATATGTCTGATGTGTTCAAAATGGCGTTGAGTTTAACTGGTGCTTTCGGTGCAACTCAATTGTTGAAGACGCATAGATGAATTACAGAAACACCTTCCATATACTCATTACATGTTGTATCTGAAATGATAGTCAATTGTTACAGCTAGTTCCGGAATTGCTTTATTAAGCTAATCATGTAATACACAAGGCAGAATATAGGATATTACTACAGTATCAAGCCATCATATTGGACACGTTATGAAAAACACCACACGAGAGATAAACAGAAATCAAAGGGGCTTTTCTATTGATCGAAATATGAGTGTTGAAGTGTTCATTGATTTCTTGTCACACAGTCTTTACTTAATGGAAATATAGCATGTTTATGTAACTAAACGTTATCAATACTAGACATTTAGTCCAAATGCTTCTATAAACTTTTAAATAAAGTCACTTACATAAAGAAAGTTAAATAAGGTATTAACTCCTGTTGTGTTTTAATTATGTTATGCCACCAAGTCAATGACCGTGTTTTTGTGTCCCATGCTTTTGTGACCTATCTAACACGGCCGATTGTTATGTTGAATTTTGTCGATCAGATCGATGCCTAACAGTCCAGAGAGAGAGAAGTCATTCACCTCGTTGCCTCCTCGTAACTCCAAAGTGCTTTCAACTTTGTGAGTCGACATAAACCTATTAGATATTTGGTTTACGAGAATAAAGATGGTCATTTTACTTGGTGTGTGAATTGTGTGAGAATAGGCGACTACACTTTCTATACCATCCACTCCCCCCGGCACCGGAGCTAAGGTTGATTGAGGTTTAAGTTCTATAACAAATATGTTAGTGTATGTAAAGGAACGGTAATTCAATTAAACCACTGGACAATTTGTAAACGCATGTAGGCTTGCAATTTTGGTTGTTTCCTGACCAATAGATGTGATTGTTAAGATTATGTGTGTGGTGTTCTGGATTCCTTTCACCCCCAGTGTATAAAATAGAATGTGTTTGAACACGACCCAGCACGGTAAATCTTAATCGATATTACCACCAGCAATGTACTTTAGTTTATTTGTGTGTGTTGGCTTGCATGTTGGTAAACGTATATGTCATTTTAGTTTATAACCCATGACTAATGGTCTATACAAGGGCAAGGGAATGGAATTGACCACCACGCTCTATGTACAGCATGTATATTGCTCGGTGTGAAATAAAATCTGATATATTATGATTCTAAGTGTAATTCACCCAGATAATATATATGCTGGTATGTATACATTTATGTTAAGATATGGGAATTGGTTCATTAAATTTCGTTGTTTTATGAATAAATGACGCATTAAAAAATTTCCATCATGAGCCGATGTACTACTAATAATTCTCGGTATGAGTATAAACGTGGAGCTGAGGCAAATTAAGGTGCTAATAAGTTCCACAGGACTAAAACGATTCTACAATATCCTGTATTTACAGGGAAGAGAATTAAAGCAATAGCACTGCATGTAGTGTAAATAACTGTACTCTAAGCTCTCCTTTATTCTGTTTTGTGATTAAGCTTCAAGATGTCTGCAGCGCGATCCCGCAATGGCAGAGACGATGGGGCCCAGCCCAAGTCCATGACAAGGCCAAAGGTTTGGTCACATGAAGTAGAGGAAGCTTACAGGTTCCAAATTGCCGGATATAGAGATGAAATAGACTATAAAGAGGCCAAAGGAACCGAGGTAAGTACTTTATAATAATTAATTAAAGATATTTCCTTATTCCTAAATAGCTAGGACGTACTGATTAAATTGGTGTGACTATGGGTCAGATTTCGAAAATGTAAAATTGGCAGCTCTACAAATTTAGGGAATTTTGCTAAATTAGGCTGAAAATTATGAATACCGGGTATATCTGAGTATATTTGGTGTCCCATTGGTTTATAGTATCAGTTTTGCTATGTTAAACTGCATTTTGAAGCTCATTTCTGTCTTAAATATGGGTTATTTGAGAGACATTCTCTGAAAATCTGATCCCTACAATGATCTAGATCGTGACATAGGCCTTACATTTACTGGTTTTTATTAAGTGAAGAATGTTATCATCTCGAAATGAATTCATATCGATAGTCGTATGCGTGATTAAAAGCAACATTTTTTTTTTTAAATTCTAGGTCGACAGATGGCCACACAACGGATACATCAAGAAACTGCAAAGAAAAGATGGTTACTTCTATTACTATAACAAAGCAAGGGAATGCCCAGACAAGGAAGTGCACAAGACTAAAATATATGCTTATTGATAGAAGAAAACAGTCGAGTCAAAGTAATAAAGTGTTGAACGTTTATGATTAAATGTGGTATGCTATTACCGTCCCAAAATGGTTCTTTTGAGCCCAATCAAGTAGCGCTTGTGTTTCCTGGTCTACAATTCCCTGTCAAATGTCCGAGTGTGTTATGAGTGGTGCATCGTCACAAAACCTTTTTTGTTCCTGGAGAACTAGCCATTTTTAGTTCTTAGAATATCAATCTTAAACAGGAGATGTTAAATTCTGTTCGTTATACCTATAATTAAGTCACTGTATATTTATCCTAGAAGAGAATTGTTGGGTAAAGCCAGTAGAAAGTGGTGGCAGTGGAATTCTATTTATTTTCGGTCCATTACAGCATTGATATATTCCACAAAAATGGCAAAATGAGGAAAAAGCTAAAGTGCTGTGATGATTGATGTTTCTTGATCGAATCAATAAATGAAGCCTTAAGTCATGTCACATTCGTGTTGTCTTCGTGTTTTTAAAGCCATAGTTCAAGTCTATTGTACCAGTAAATTTAACAAATGACACATCCTTCAATGGGTGTCGGGGTACTATTGTGTTGAGCGGAGCGAGAAACCAAGTTCTGGATTTCACTTCTTTCATCCCGGGCACTAGTGGAAGGTCAGCTGGACTAGAAATAGCTTAATGAAATATAATATTAAAAAAATAATGGGTAATTTAAAAAAAAGAAATCTAGTCTGAATTAATCTTGTCCGGTCAACGCCGTTTTTTTTAAAACTATTGTATTAAAGGCCAATTACATAATATTTATCAGAACGATTAAAAAAACGTAGTGTATCACTCAGTGATGTCTTCGTACGTTGCCTTATAAAAAGTCTCATCAATCGATTTAGAATCAAAATACAAACTCAGATCACAGACAATTAAGATTATTAATGTTATGTCTTCAGTGAAGTATCCATACAAGGAACAAGGAATACTTATACTATAATACTATAGTTACAATATAATACTATAAATACACAGGCACAATATAACATAATTCGTACAACCCTAGACCGTCCCTTCTTAAAAATTCTTGTTTGACCATTTAGTTGAAGGTCTCTCGGTCTCCCTCAATCCTCATATCTATTGGAAGCTCGTTCCACGTCTTTTTGATTTTGTAAAACACACTGCCCCTGTATTTCCCTGTTTTTTGGTTTATATATAATAATCTTTTATTTCCTTAACAATATAATTACACTTTTTGGAAAAAGGATCGTCCTTCTGCACACGTCTTCCAGGACGTCCTAAAGCTGCTCAGATGGAGTGTGCACATTTATTGATGGACATGATCATCTGGTTTACGATGTAAAATTTGCTATCGAATCTACTGAGGACTAAGTAGCCAGTGGATATAAGGTGGAGGTTTGGGGGCTCCCTAGTTCTGATATCCTTATATACTGCTTTGTATATCTGTTTATTATTATACAGTTATATGAATAATAATATAGGCTATATGTTTATTTTGATTTCATGCTCCGCAATTATAATTTTGGCTTTCATGTCCTTTAAAAATTGAGCTGCAATTCTTTTAAGGGTACGTTTCCATTGGCCAGGGCGTTTTGCGTTAGTTAATAAAACCAAAAAACTGCAGTTATAATGTTTCTCATAGAAAGGCTTGTGTACTATGATGCCCTCTGGTGGATGGTAGGGAAAATGCTAATGAACTGAGATTATGAAACCGTGGGTTGGAGCCGCATGGAGCTGGGTGCCATTTAGTATAGTAATACAATGTCATATACTGTAAACATATTAATGTTTGCGCAGTATTTATTTTCGCGCACCCACCTTTCTGCGCGAAAATAAATCCTGTGCGAAAGGTATAAGTATTGCATGATGAACAAGGTTTGAGACTTCCTTGCTGCGCGAAAAGGTGTCAAAGTACTTGGTGCGCGAAAATGCATCTGCGCGAAAATAAATACGTTTACAGTATGCATGCATGCGCATCGATATATTTCCGCCCCCCCCCCCCCCCCCATCCTCGCGAATACTGTCAAGAAAGAATTGTCCCTAGACGCCTAAAGTTGCATTCCCGGCTAAATCGACCAAACACAGTTTTTCTCAATCGTTTCTTTGATCCTTAGAACTGAAGAATGGATGATTTGAATACCGTACTGAAAATAAGAAATAATGGTATTTCCCCCGTTGTTCATAATCGGGGCGTTTTCTGGAGATTTCCATTATTTTTGTATTTGGCTGTTCAACAGAGGCAATTTGGGTGTGAAAGGGATTAATAGGGTTAGTCTTTTGATATACCCGAGAATTCCCTAAAATGTGTATATGATGAAAGAGCGCTATAGGCCTATGTATGATTTATTGAAAATCGCGAAATTAATTAATTCTGGTGCACTAAGAAAAGAAAAAGAGACCCAAATCCTCTGGTATAGTCTATCTTGGTGACATTTGGAAGTGTTTGGGATGAATAGATTGCATAATAGACAGTTTTATTTTTGACGGAATTCAGCTTAAGAAGATCCCCCGTTTGCGATCCTATACAGAAACCATCATCACTGAGTCATCTTGTTCTGCAACTGATGTTCTGCAAACGAGAATCATATTATGGGCGGTCGAACCCTCTGAGTATGATCTACCATTTCACAATGGTCCACAAATTGTTACTAAAATAGAATGGAATACATACTAATAAACTATCCATAAGTGAGCTGATCTCGAAATAAATAAACTGAATCATATTACGGAATAGCTCAGTGGGGCTATGACTCGCAAGGGCGGTATCCACCTGGTTATTTCCACTGTGGTCAGCCACTCAGACATTTGCCTGGGGCGTTTTCGTTGTCAGCAGGATTGGGGATGGGTCACAAACAAGTCAAGGGCTACCCTGCATGCCCATGGAGTTTAACATATGTTTTATTCCCCTGCGTAGAATGTACTCTTGTTGGTAGAGTGAAGGTAAACTTGCCCATCCCATTTTTCGCTCCTATATTTTGCATGAAATTGAAATATTTCGAATTATGATTCTCGTTTTATTGGATATAATTCCTCGAAATTTATTAAACTATGGTAAACCGATGAATTAGAACTACTTGTATAAGAAAATATACAAAATATACCCTATAGGCCTATATCGTCCATATGCAGTGATCCCAAATTAAAGATTGACCACTGAGATGGATATGAGAGGTGCAATAAAGGGGTGCAATAAAAATATTCATATTGGACACGTTCCATAAAATCCCGGACTATAAGCATGTGTCCTTCACCATATCATACCTCACCCACCAACGTCTGAATAAATAGAGAGAATGGAACGAGGCGCCGCATATCGAAAAGAGTCTGGTTATTGTAAAGTTTAGTCGATGATGGCATTGGGCTTTGTGAATATTGCTAAGGGCATATATAGTTCCATTCTCTCTATAAATTCAGTTTACAACACCTATTGTTGATTCCTATCATCATCCCATACCGCATTTTATATCCTACATTCCTCTCATCCACTGTCATCAAAACCCTTAACACATGGCACTGACAAGTGAAATATTGGATAGAAGGGTTTACCAAAATTCAGATAATGAGGGAAGGAGAACGGCTGGCATGGTTCCAGCAGGAGGTCATACATGTAGCTCGCACAGGTACCTCCTTTATTTAAATTATTTGTTCACATCGCGCCCGCAATTATTCATATTTTATCATTTGAACAATTTGCGAGATTCAAATTGTTGCAAGCCTTGAAGGAACTCACTTAAATTAAACAAGTATTAGCCTTAGCTGAGTTCTCTTTCTCGTATGCATTAGCAAAAGCTCCGAGAAATAAACGTCATTGCCATGAGTGATCACTTGGCCCTGCGCCAAGATCGTACATGTAAGTAGGATCGTTTGGTTATAGATGTTGGAGTGACATAATGATTTCCATTGAGGAGATATCTCGGATGTAACCATATAAAAACAACTTTTGCTGGCGTGGACAATGCCTGTTGAAAAGTTCTTGACAGGGAGATGGATTTAAAAGTGTCTATTGTGTGTGAATGAAATATTGGATGATTGTTGACGATTTGCTTGGTAAAATGCTAGGTAACACAGTCATAACTGTAAAGCCAGAATAGCTCCAACTGGGATTTTGATGGAAACAAGTCTGTGATCTGGCCGACTGATGCTGATGCCAAGCAACTTATTTTGGCAAGGCGCTCTTCCAAATCTAAATACAATGGGCTACAGAGAATCCTATCCGAAGGTACTGTTCTACTTTAATGATGGCATGTAAAATTTTAACATCATTTATCATATTCACCCCATTATATTTCAATTTCCTGGCTGATGGCCGGGCATCAAATGTCAACATCTTCTAATGGTTCGTGTTCAATTCGATATAGTGCACCATTCAGGCCCAGGGAGAATTAATTAAGGAGTCCTTAATTATGTTCATGGGGAATCTGTCCTCCGAATTGGAGAAAGACAATTTAAAAATGGGTATATAATACATGGTGTTTGAATCAGTATAATATCTTTCCTTATAGTGTGAATATACATGTAATAATTATTATATACGATCGCTCTCCTATAGATTGTGCTCAACTGGATGTCAAACACATTATACCAAACGTCACAACTTTCAAAAGGTAAAGGATATGCTCCTCAGAGTCAGTTCAAGCTCACATTTCAATAATAATACTTGAATATAGGGTATTGAATTTTGCTATAGTACATTGTGTATCAAAAACATATCCATAATACCCATATGCTCAAGAGCCTAGAGTGGGGTACACAGTGACTCAAGGGGCCAGCGTCTACAAGGCCAAGGCGTCCCATTACTGGAAAAAACGTTGGGTAGAAAGACAAGACTGTTCATATTTACCTGGTCTTTAGCAAATGTGTAGGCGTATTATTCGAAGCTAACGGCGAAAGGGAGGAGATAATGCGAGAAGGTAAGAATAGAGGGCGAGGGGAAATTCTTCAGTTATAGTAAAGACATTGTCGGTAATACTAAGGGATAGCTGTAGAAAAGAGAATGTAAACTTAGATAATTGTAAAGTGAAATACACCTTGCACTCTAGGCTAGGGAATAGCTAGGGACCATGGTTCGCATGTTCTAATGTTTTAGGGGGAAATATCGACATCAACATTATCCCACAGCTTAGAGTAAATACTTGTTCAAGACCATTACGGCTGAAAATAACGCCGACTGGTTGAATCGTTCTTCCATTATTAGATAAGTAATGGCATAATTGACATTTCTCAAGAATAGAATATCTTCGTTTTAATGAGGAAATAATGATTCGTTCCTTGAGTTGCACCTGCGATGTATCCCCTGTGTGACATAGGTGGAATGCTCTAAGGAATCTAAGGAAAAGCGGAACACCAGAGGCTAGGTGGAAGACTTTGTATTCTATATAGGTATGTATGTACAAATATAAAGGTCATCTACATATACATGTATAACTCTCGATGCTTGAGCACGAGTCATATGAGATGAGGAGTTATATAGAGAAAATAACAAACTCGAGGTGTATACACAAATATCTACATGCCATTTTTGAGGCAAACAGAACCATTCCGCATTCTAGCGGGCATACCAATAGGGGGTTTGCATGTGCGCCATTTTGGATCTTATCCAATTAATTCGTATGGGAGCATAGTATATGAAGGGGAAAAGTAAAGAAATCATTCTATGTTCATCTTGAAATAATTATCAGTTTATCTGTAACGATGTGTCAGACATATCATAATTCGTCATATGTCCCATCATGCATTAGGATTTAATAGATCATTTTTACCACAGAAATATTGAACACAATAATTATTCTGTCTATTTTGATAAAGATGTTGCTCCATAATTACATATCAGATTAGACTTGAATCCATCCCAATATACACTATAACAGACATTCACAGAGGCACATGCAAATCCCCCATAATGTTATCTGGTAATGCCAGATGCGCCTCCACTGACCATGAAATGAAAGACTACTGGGAAACATATAAATATTAGCAGCTTGTCTCGTATTGATATGATAAATGGCTTATGATATCTAATGCTGAAAATCTATACAACACATTATTATATATGTTGATCAATAATTTCATGAGGTGTTTTATGATACATTTTAAAAGAATCATTTTGATTTGAAACATAATATCCAGTGAGCTCATTTTACCCTTCATTTGGCAACTTTTTAATCAAACAATTCGTTTTTAATCAAACAATTAGATTAATGACACTTTTTTCATTTAAATCTGCATGAATCAACACGATGTCATTAGTGAAGAATATTTCAAGACAGCTGATATACTTGAAGACAAAGGTTTCATGCCATAATACATTGAGACTTAAACGCCTTTTAGATATCAATAATCCATCCTGGTCCACATAGAGTGTTATCTAGGTCGTCCATGTATATTCCAGTTAACTGTTGCCATGGAAATAACTCACAATCAAACCACAGCGGGAAGGTTTCTCCCTCCAGGAACAAAAAATGCATTTCATGGATAATTTTGCCCATGCCTTTGGGCTATGAGGCTATTTATGTTCATAACATTTCCAATTGCACTATTCATACAATATGCAATTTTCATTTAACAATATCAATAAATATGCTTCTGTATCATATAATATGTCCGGGTATTGTTCTGTTAATATTCAAATATCCAAACCGCCAACTTTCATTCAGTGTGAGACGAGGAGAATCAATTCCTTGGTTTGTACTCAATGGGGATGATCTTTTCCCTCGAAGGCTCGATCATTCCTCTTGCTGGAGGCATTGGAGCTGTTACAGTGAGTACGCCCTCTGGTGACAAAACACTGGTCAGTGTTTCAAGGTTCACCGTCTCAGGTAGCAAGAATTGCCTCGAGTATTCCCTGAACACTCTACCATTGGGACCATTCTCTTCATGGCGGGCATATACCGACAGCTGATTGTCCTGAGTACGAACTGTGATCTCCTCTGGTTTGAACTGCCTCACATCAAACTGTAATTTGACTTTCCGGGACCCGTCCTTATCAGCGACAATGGGATTCTCCATTCTCCACTCGTCGGCCATCGTCATTGGCTTCATGGCTGGCATTTGCATTGGAGGGTGGATGGGCACTGGAGGACCGATTGCAGGAGGGGCTGACATTGAAATTGCAGAAGGGGCTGACATTGCAATTGCAGGAGTGGCAGACATTGGAGGAGGGCCAGTAAGTGCGGGCATTGGCGTGATGCTCGTCATGGCCATGCTGGGAAGTGGAAGGGCTTGGAGACTTCTTGAATGGTCTATTGGCTGCAGGCGCTCGAAACGACGGAACATTTCATCAATTTCTCTATTCATCTGACGCATGTGCTCCTCCATGCGTTTGTAAACATGTCCAAAGTCATGCCACTGGCCCACATCCCACGTGGGGTCAAATAAACTTCTGGAGCTTCTGGTGATAGGGATGGCACGCTCTATCGCCATGCTGTGTGTATTGCGCATAGGGCTCACTCTCATAGCCATGGCTGCTGTGTGGTGTATGTATCTGAAAGACAAATGTGTACATAAGTTAATAAATGCATCAATAAATAAATACATAATTAGTAGGGCTTAATAGTATATGGAACGCGGACGTGGAAAACGGACGCACGGGTCTATATTTATTACGGAAGAGGGCAGGTCATATAATCACAATCATGCCTCCTCATATAATCACGACTCTTTCTCGACTAACTTTATTAGGCTGTTTTTTTAGTTTTTTTTAAATGTATCATTATATGAATAGCAGTTCATAATGTAGTTGTCCTAACAGAATGTTTAGCTATCTCAAAACCAGTCTTTTAAGCAATTTATACTAAATTATAACCAGTTATTTCTCACTCGAAAACAGATGGGATGGATAGTTTTGTCAAACAAGCTAAGTTAGCCTTGCATGCATAAAACGTGTGCCGTCATCCTACTAAGCTAACCACAAATATTTTGTATTCGTCACATACCCACTCTGCCTTTCAAGTTGATCCCCCTGCCTAAAGTGATGGCATTCCATCTCGTCAAACAAACCATCATTTAGAATGTTATCATAGGGTGCAATATTGCTACACCGATGTCTCATCAAGTAACCTCTTCCCCTGGATGAAGTGTAATGGGGATTTGCTGTTGCTAGATAGGATATCTTCTTTATCGCTATATAGGTACTACTACCTTTTTTCTTTTTCTTTTTTTTATAAAACGGAGGTTGACACTCTCTGATCCACGTTTGATCATACTTTAAAGAGAAAACTGGTTTTCTGAACCATGATAAGTTGTGTATGAATACCCGAGGGGGTTCAAAGATATAGAAGGATAAATAATTGTCTTGAACAGCAAATGATTAGGTAGAATACAAATGATATGTCTCTATGACAACAGCTATATAATCATCAAATTTATTCTATTATTTTTCAGAAAAAACCCTGGTCAAAATCACTTTCACATAATTATTTGAACCAGTTTGAAACCATTTTCGCATGTCTCTCAGAGATAATCCTAGACGTTTTATGTAGACATGTAAGACCTATAGTGCGTCTGTTGCTGTACTCCACGTAAAATCACTTGATCTAACTCTCGACTGCCTGGCATGCCAACTACGCAGCCCCCATGGATCCCTTAAATCACAGCATCCATTAATGGTACTGAAACATGCCTTGCCTCAATTAGATTTGCTTTTTCTGCGCATTTGAAAACTGAAGCCTATGTTTGAAATAACTACTAGACTTAAAATATCTATCCCATTCCATGTCGTGATTTCAAAACATGTTTTTCTTTATTGTTTGTTTGTAGAAAATTGGGATAGAGTTCATTGATTAACCATTAGTATTTGTGTCGTTCATTGATTGAACATTTAGTATTTGCGTCGATGGTTTAGTGAGCTGACTTAGTATATACGCTGGCTATTCAGGCTCAATAGACCCATCCGCATGTCATGTGAATATTTCACGATTTCAGTTACCCACACAATCTAAGATATACGGTAAAAAGGGTCACTATATGATCCTAATATAATTGACAGATCTTAGGATAATTACAAGTATTTATACCTTTTATAAATGCATCAGAGATAACTATAGAGTAGACTGCATACACATGCAGTACAATAATGTTTCTCGTGTTATTATTTAGTTGGGAAGCGTGACTGGCTGAACGATCATAAGAATATAAATACAATATTGCTACCAACTATGTTTGTGTTAACTTCTCTTTTTATGCATAGATAATAATCAACAACATCAAACACGCTCGCATTTGCCTTATAGTGCTTGGCAAATAGATGGGAAATGACTTGCGAACAATGACAGGCAGATATGAAATGCATACATGTGTACAATTTGTTCCATCTGGTGTTTGCCTTAGATCCTAAATAGACATCCACCATGTCTGATGGGAATAATCTGTCTCCCCTTCTCTCTCTTTTTTGTCTGTCTCTCTCTCAGAACCCATATACAGAGTCAGTATGAAGTGATGCGCACTAGATCATATTATTCACTTAAGTTGACCTGCATCCACTTGAAAAAATATATCCAAAAACTAGGCTGGGTTCTGGGAGGATCCTGGGACATATTTCTTGTTCTACTTATGTGTGCTAGAACATGTGTTACAGGTTCCTCGGTCAGGTCCAACACATGTGAGGGGCTCGTGTCATGATCTTGTAATGTATGCTCATGAGCAGTTGTATATATTTGTCAGTCAAATGATCAATTGGAACCGCCCTTCTAAATTGGAGTTAATTTACTTTGATTACACATGACCTCCATATAAAAAAAAATATCAGAAAATGAGAATATCCAGAGATCGAAATCTATAGAGATCGAAACAACAACAGATTATGCGCCATGATAATCAGCATTATCACCATGCAAATTATTTAGGAATTATTAGATATTATAATAAAGAAAACTACAGATATCCATAATTATTCTTGATAGAATTTAAGTCAACATAAATAGCGACCACGAAAGGCATCGGTAAGAACTAATGCTGATGTAGCTAGCTTGAAAGTGAGTTGTAACTGTAAGTATCGAAGTCACAGCTATACTATAGGACATACAGCCTCAAGGTCTAACAGCAATAACACATTATATTCACTCAAGACAACCTACGCATGTAGTTATCAGTATCTATCTGTCCGTACATCTATATAATGTATCCATCTATTGATGTATCCATCTAACTTTGTGTTCGTTCCACTATCTATCTATGTGATTCATTACATTATATTAGGTTACACCACATTATATTATATATGCCACATTATATAGGATCTTGCTCCAGGTGGTCTTATACATGGATCACCAGAAACTGGCATAACTGTAGCATTATCTCATACCCCACGTATAGATTTGAGGGAAACATGTGAGTAACGCTACTCAGGACCAGAGGTCAACAGGGCAGCCTTACATTAGTAGAGTCAATATAGCATTTTACCCTGAACAAATTGCAACAAAGCGTTTTATGGTTGATTCTTGTACTATCAGGTGCCCTGAACAACATATCAAAAGTAGGACAAAATCGGATCACGGGAAAGTACAAAAAAACACAAAAATAAAAATGGCTGCCATAGGTGATTTTAGGCACCATAACTCTGAGTTAAATCTACATGTAATGTCATATCTCAGCTCCTATTAGCACTATCTCCATGTATGATGGTACTTTTTCTAGGTTTTAATGCACAAGGAATCCATTTCTGGAATAATTTTTTTATTTCAAGGTCATCTTCAAGGTCAAAATCCAATATGGCCGCCACCGAGAAACAAGAATTTTACATCTCATCTCCTATTAGGACTAGATGCATGTATAATACCTCTTTAACTAGGTTTTCAGGTATGAGTATTCCATTTCTGAAGTCATTTTTCTGTTTTATGGTCATCTTCAAGGTCAAAATTCTCTACGCCTGCTGCCAGGAAATGCAAATATCATACCTAAACTCCAATAAGCACTAGGTCCTTATATAATTCCATGTCATCTTTTAGATCAAAAGCTATTTCTGAATTTTACTTCAATGGAGATAATGACCCTACTTCAACCTAAAATGTGTCTTAAAAAGTTTGTGTATTACACACACAAATGTGGAATTAAATGTCAAAATTGATAGGAGAATTTCATTAGTAATTTAGATGGTGGTCATTGGAAACCTAAAAATTGGCCAAATTTATGTCTTGTTCATCATCATCATCTTCTTTCACAGCTTGATTGGTCATATTATCACAGCTGTCAACTTGACTAAGAGACCCCAGTGCCGATCCCTAGGGTTGCACAGACCAAACCAAACAACGCAGATCAGGTCAATTATACAAGAAACTCATGCTCTTAGAGATCGGCCACCATTGGAACTAAATCCTCCCATGGACCTCTCCATTAACCAGGTACAGGCACTCACCACATCCTACGCTAGCTTTGAGTTTAGATGCATTATCGTGTAAATTGTCTGAAATCTGTACAATTTTATTTCTGCCAGCATGCAGTTGAGCATGTATAAGAGAATCAAGCCTATCCCATTCCACCATGGGACAAGCTGAATCCTGTAGGCCCTACTTGTCTCGCTGCAAAGATGTTGGGGTCTTTGCGGCGATGGGTTTGCATTGTTTAGGAGGGGGGAGGGGGGGGGGCAAATGTCAACTTAGAAATCAACAATGACTACAGACACTAGGAACCATAGAACTCACACATCTCATTGCCACTGGTGTTTGCATGCTATTTTAGACAATGGAAACATGCACTGGTGCATTCTAGCCCATGTTTTTTGCAGGTACACCTTAGAGTATGACACCCTCTTGTGCAGTTACAGTGAACCATTTGGATTAGTACATCAGGAGCAGGGCTTTTGTCTGTCATCACTGGAATGAGATTTCCTTTGTCTACCCTCCATCCCCACTCAGATGGCTCCATTTCATTACTCCTGCCCATCCACTCCATAACCTGATAGTAAGTCCGCAGGGAGTGAAATATACAGGCAGAGGCGGTTGGTGGCAGTCTTTCTGGTGTGACAAAAGTCTTAGCTCTTGCAACTTTCTTGCAAAGCATATTAGACCTGATAGATGCCAGAGAATCAGTCTGTTTTCCATTAAACAAAGTTACCATTGCCCTACAACCATTGGATGCCACATCAACCTTGCATTGTTCTGGTGAACAAAAAACTTCTGAGAAGTCTTTGATCTCTTTATCATTCTTGACAATTTTTTCAAACCCTGTCTTCTTTCCAATACCAAATACTCTGGATGTTGAGTCACACCCAGTAAAGGCATGGAGAAACAACAAATTACTACAAGCTTCATCACCAAGTATCTGCTTTATGACTTTATTTGACTGATATTATAGGCAGATGTTTTTAACTTGTCTGAGTGGATATAAAGTTCAGTGCAGTTTCTTACATCTATATGGTACAGCAAGAGTACAAGGAGATCTGTGTCTTCTCCAATGAGGGTGGTGGATTTGAAAGCAGACATAGTGATCGCTGCTTTTGCAATAGTAATATCTGCATCTCCTTCTGCTTGAATAACATGGCAGTTTTTGTGTTGCAAATGTTCTATTATGAGCTGGATCATTGCCTGCTTGTTCTCCTCATTTGACAGAAAGACTTCCTTTTTCCCAACAAATTTTGTTGCCCCATTTATGTTCACCTTGTTGGCATTCCAATTTCTACCCAGGCGCTCATGTGTACAGTCCTTTATGCGTGGGCCAGCACCATACCCATCAAAAACTACACTGGCTCTAGCATAGTGTTGGACAGTGAATGAGGCATTGTCATCTGCAATTGAGCTATAGGTGCATCTCTCTGTCCCCTTTAAGCGGTGCAGAAGTGATCCTCCATCCAAAACATAGTGATCCGTCACTGGGACTGTCTGTGGCATAGCATTGTCTGACTTGGAGGTTGCATAGTTCTTTATTGCCTTTGCCAGCTGTGCCTTATCTGGCTGGCACAAGATGTTTTTTGCTTCAAACAAAGACATAGGATATGGACACAGTTCATAGTTCATCACTTCCTCTAGTTGGAGTTCACCTGTCTGCGAAACAACTAGAAATCTCTGAAATAACAATGATGGACCAATGGTACGGTCTTCAGCAACTTTAACTGCCCTGCTGGATGCCAGTGTTTTTCGCTTGGAATTTCTTTTGTGTGAATATGAGAAAACAGAGTGCCCATCCATTTGACCAACTATCTCACTTCCTACTGCAAACAGATCGTCAACATTGACCTCCTCATTTGCATGAACCCCTGTAATAATATTACGTAATGATTTATCATCCCCAAATGCTGTGAAACTATTTAACTCATTAAGGACGGGATGCTGCCTCAAGGCAGCATTTTCAAAATGGCGTTGGGGACGGGATGCTGCCTGCAGGCAGCATGATGTCCTCTCCATTAAGGACGGGATGCTGCCTGCAGGCAGCATATTTTTATATAAATTGAAGGGGGCATAACTTAATAAAAAATAAACGGATTTTGATGAAATTTAAAATATATGTATACAAACACACTAGAAATATCTTTATAGGTATGTTGTCATGGAGACAATAATGATGACGTCATAACTAACATACGTAAATGCTGGAAAGTGAATTTGGAGCAAGGTTGCCGCCATATTGCACCCAATTGTGACCCATTATTCTAATTATTGAAGACCAAATTCTAGAAATTATGAAAAAATATGATCAATAACTGTTTACACCTATTAAACGATGTACATATGACACATATTATTTGAAGAAAATATTCTTAAAGTGTTTTTACCCTAAACCTCATGTTAAACACCCGTCCTGAAGCCCAAAAAGGGGGAAAAGGGCCCCCGTCCACCAGGCAAAATATGTGTAAACTGCCCCCGTCCTCAATGAGTTAACTGTTGGGCAAGTTTTTCCAGGTGAGCCTCATTTCTACTCACTCTAGAGGTGGATAGCTCCTTATGTTGTTCACGTGCTGTGTAGCTTTTTGTGGTCATATCTTGCATTGCACTGTTGTAAGAGGATGACAGAGTGGAAGACATAGTCCAAACTGCTCTTTTGTGCTCTGTCATTCCACTTCCTCGTGTTAGGCCCCCTTGGTTTTTTAGTGAGTGCATTAATATCTGCTCTGTCACAAGATCAGAGCCTAGGCCAGCCCAGTATTTGCTGCTGCGTCTTATCATATGGAAGCCAGACTGGAACTTCTGATACACCTCAGGGTTGTCACTCTCCAATGCATGCATCTTCTGGAGATACAGACGAGCTGACTTAAGATAATTTGGATGGCCAGAGGCAGCAAATATTGGCAAGCAAGCTGAGATGGCACTGAGATGCAATTCCCATGACCCCATTTGATCAGCAGCAACAAATGCACGAGCAATTCCCAGCATGCGCATGTAGTTCACCCACAGCTAGCTTGCTGGTTTTGGAGGTTTCGGCCAGTTCATTCTTTTTGAGGGTAACAGTTTTGTCAATGCTGGGGATACAATCTGATTTCAATGAAGATTCCAAGTTACTTACACCAGTCTCTATTAGTGTGTAAACTCTCCCAAGTTCCAGCACTTGGTCTAGAAATGTGCTACAAATTTCTTCTCATAACCACTAATGATTGTCATTCAGTCAGAAATTGTCTGACAACAAATTTGACATGTGATTAAAGCCCAGGACTTTCTCTCTCTGAGAAGATCATTCATGGGTAGATAGCAGGAAATACATAGCACACAGACAAGGATAAGTGCATTATTTCAGCCAGGTTTAAGTGTTTTTTCATACATTTTGTTAATTTCTGAGGTTACTTTTTAAAGACTGCATATTTTTTTCATAGAAACCTTTAAAGCGTCATATCTCTTAATAATTTATGACTTTATATTGGCATATATGTAGCTAGATTAAGTGTGAGATCAAAAGAATTAAAAAAAAGAAACACAAACTTGTTTGTGCACAATGTCAGGTGAATATAGTTAAAAAATCATATGATTTTAGGTTTGAATGGTCTCATCTTCATTTAAATGAAAGGCCTAAATTCATAAAATATGTTTTGATCTTGAAAATGGCTTCAGAAATGGATTCCCTATACCTTTAAACCTAAATAAAATAGTATTACACATCTATCTAGTGCTAATTTGAGCTGAGATATGCCATTTTCATTTTGAGGTGGTGGCCATATTAGATTTTGACCTGGAAATGACCTGGAAACAGAAACATGATTCAGAAAGGTTATTCTCATATATAAAAAACTAGGAAAAGTGATATTATATATAGTGGTATAGCTGCTTAGATAAAATATTTGCTAATAGCTGTTGTGAAAATTGAGTTTCCTTTTGGCAGCCATATTGGATTTTGACCTTGAAAATGACCTTTTAACTGAATAACTATTGCAGAAATGGATTCCCCATACCCCAAAACATAATAAAAGAGGTATTATACGTGGCTATAGTATGATTAGGAGCTGAGATATGCCACTCATGTTGATTTTACCCTAAATTATGGTAACTAAAATTAGAAGTGGCAGCCATTTTGTTTTTGCATTTTTAGGGACTTTCCCGTGATCCGATTTTGTCCTACTTTTGATATGTTGTTCAGGACACCTGATAGTACAAGAATCAACCATAAAACGTTTTGTTGCAATTTGTTCAGGGTAGGGCTATTTTTGAGCTTAGATTGACTCTACTACATGCCATCCTATGCGCATCCCAGGCAAACAAGTCGGTCTAACTTTGCCCATTCATTCCCATCCATCTAGTCACTCCCTATTTAATTCCGGTAAATAGGTATTTATATACAGCCCTTGAACTAGATGTTGTCACACACTTTTCAGGCTACATACCATTGAGGAGATCCTAATGAAAAAAGCAGTAGGTGGTGATATTGTGTCGCTGATATTGGAATGAGTGTCGAGTGTTATAATGTGTCTATGAGGGCGGAAAGGGCAAGAGCTAGTGACAGCTAGTGTACAAAACATATTCCACTTGAGAGGGGCAAATATTGTTAACATAACCTACCACGAAAGTACAAGTAAGTAATTTGTGTAAAATATAAACAAGAATGACTAGCTAGACAGTTTTATCAGGTTGGTCTTAGCCCCTTATAATCTATGGTCTTAGTCATCTCGCTCATATTCAACCAGGGACATTTGTACTCAAATTATTGGAGTGCTGATCTGCCTTTGCATCAATAAGAGCAGACCTCCTACGAGAACTAGCTAGAACTTAAATGAAAGGGCTTAGGATTGGGTCTGTCCATTATAATGAGTCATGATAATATAAGTTTGAAATGTGCTAAAACTTTAGGACGAACGTATTTGTAATTCATGTAATAAGGACAAGAATAAATATAGTGATGGTTAAACAAGGTTTGAACGTTAGTAAAACAGATTAAAACTTAGTATCTACTGAATAATTATTTGGGTTATTGTTTTGATAGGCCTGACCTGACATGTTTGAGGCGTGAAGCCTTGAAGGGCAATACCACCTGATCATCAAACTGACCTTTACCCATTACCCAGAGCTGCACAAACGTATAGAGTCTGGCCAAATGGATTTGATCTATTCCATAGCCCTACCACCCCAAACCTGTGTTTAGTGTCATAACATGCACTGTTTAAGTGAGAGAAGCCAGCATCTTTAGCGAGAAGAATCCCTTCCTCCATAAAAAATAGCTTCCATTGAACACACACCTCTGTAACCGTATACAAACTTACAAAGAGGTGCATGTCATTTTGGGGCAACTGTAGACAGAATAGGACCATGTCAGGTGTAACCTTGCAAAACCTCGCGAGTCCCCTCAGGGAACTTTAAATAAAAACAGGTACACTACACAGTCTACACGTCTGTTCTATATACCTAGGTAAAAATACTTCTAAACACTGAAGTGTTGTCTGTATCAATCGCTGCTTCGGAATGTGCCGCGACAAACAAAACTGTTACTATGGATACGTGGGTAACTAGATCAATGAACGAAGGTATGCATATATATATATACTACTACATGTGCTAGCTTGGAGAAGCAGAGGTGAAAAGAACTGTTGGCCTACATGGAACAGACTTCTGTTTTTACTGAGTGAGTTTAGAGTGATCTCCTACACTTTCGTATGTCCTATAAAATTATCGAAAATATCTTACTTCAACCTCCCTTCAAGTAAAATATCTTGCTTGTAATCGAATCAAGTCTAAGTCTGGCTAAATGATATAACTTGTAGAACTTACCTTCGAGGAAAGATAAATTCCAAGAGAATCTTGGAGTACTGTTTAGTACTTCGCTGTGGATACCTCCCTTCTGAATCAGAGCTGGGCTCTGACTGCTCCTCAGCTATGGGAAAGAGGTGGTAAAGGTGGGAGCTAGGAGTAGAGAGAATGAGAGAGTGTGAGAGTGAGAGAGAGAGAGGAGAGGTATGAGCTGGACTAGTGGAAGACGCAGTTGGTTTGGACGCTTTGGAGAGTTGTGTTGTAGTAGTACCAGATTTTAGACTTGCGTTGCTCTGTTTCAGCTGTAGCCTAAAGGGATGGATTGGATGGATAATATGTTGGCCTCCTGTCTCTCTCTATAATGTGTAATACATTGACCGTGTTCAGAGAGTGGGTGGGGAGGAGGTGGCAATGAAAGTTGTATGTTGTGGAGAAAGGTTAGATCTGTCCGGAATGTGGAGTCAACTGTTTGTAAACCGAGTGTGTACTACAACTGAGGCACTATAGAGGTTGCAGCATCCAATTTATACAAGCCAGTCGTCAATGAGTAAGCAAACGATCATCCCTCCCATAGTAGTAACGTGGTGATGCTGTTCTAGCTTTGGTTTCACCCCCATCTTTCTGCAGTAAACCAGCCAGAAGTGCTGAGATATGTTTCACCACCTCCTCAGCCTCCCCGCCCCGCCCCCCAGCCGCCGCCCACCTCACCCACTCATTCCCAAACGCCACTCAATGAATGTTACCCATGCACCTTTCCCCCTCCACCTCTGGTCCCCCTCCTCCTCCTCCCCATCCCGATCCGACTTTACCCTTCATTTTGCATGTCCACCTACTCAGTTATGCTGCGACGTCACCAGGATTGCCAAAGGCAGAATAATCTTTTATCTGCCAAGTAAACCATTGACTGCAGTCTACCACAATTAGCCCTGTGTGAACTGTTTGCAACACGCAATCTAACATTCTCCTCAGACATCAATCATATAAATGAGCACATATTTGGTAAATGGATTATTAAATTAAATGTTCAGATCGGCCAGTTTTATGTCTCAAATACCATTAGATGACGATGATTATGAATGAGTGCTCTTAGTTCTGATCACGTAATTAGTATACCCAGATTCTAAATTCCTGGAAATGTTTCTTAATACTAAATAAAATATGTATAGAACTTTATAGATAATAGATACAATTATATTTACTGAATGATATATGTTGAATAAAAGTATAGCTATCAACAACAATGTAATTATTACGTTATTATTTATAGTACAACAATATAATAAACTTAGTATTCATACATTAATATTCAGGGTGGTCAAGGAAACTAAAACTGGGTTCCCTGTGTCATTTTATATTATTGTCAGACTATAAAGCATTTTAATACGTTTCCCGGTGATAGCAATAAATCAAATGAGTACCGGTATACAATTATGAATTTCTAACACCCGCGAAATACCACAAAATAAGCTTACCTAAGCATTGATAAACGTTAACTCACCGCCTAGATTATTAGATAGTTTGTCACGGATAGGGGCTGGGGTGGTCTAGAAACAGTAGTCCAACCGTTACCAGGAAAAGATCCTTCTAGAAAATATATTTTTATACTTAAAAAGGGTTGCCTTCTTCCCAAGAACCTGATTTGTTAACCACAAGACGATTTGATTAAATTAATTAATTAATTCTCAATATGAAACAGGCTTAACAACAGGAGTTAAATTGAATTAGACAATAAAAGGATTGGCAGTCTCTAGTTTGTCCATCAATGCATGATGTGATCGAGTTCCTTTAATAGAGCAACGAGTATCTAGATCTAGGCTGGTAGCATATTGGGGAAGGAGTCATAGAGTAAGTTTACGCATACGTGATAAATTGTATATTTTCAAAATTGTTCAAGTTCAGGTTCTCTAGAACCATCGGGTTGGACATGAGTAAACTGGTGGTGGGAGTAAAGAATGTTGTTGTTCCTTATATATTGCACCTGACTTTTCCTCCAAGCCAGTTTAGCAACTCTCACGTTCTTCAAGCTTCTCTCTCTCTCCCAACCCCACATCCCCACTTCTCTCTCTCCCTGTCTCTTTCCTCTCTCTCTCTCCCTCTCTCTCTCTTTCCTCCCTCTTCTGTAGTCAGAAGCCCACGTGAGTAAAACCCAAGTTCAACACAGGTCAGAATTTTATGGATTACTCCTGCGCGTCAGCTGTTTTCCACACTCTGGTGTGGCGAAAGTAACTGTAGGGCTTTATCACCACGCTTTCCCATATATCCCATTCCAAATAGTCTGCGTCGCAACCAGGCTATATTGTGTGTACTTTCTCAAAAACTGTCCACGCTCGAGATGGTTCTATATACATGTATACGCGCTCATATTCAAGGAATTTACTTCGAGGGGACTAGCAATAACTTCAAAACGAATTCTAATATTTACCGTTACTAGGAAAGTGTTTCAAACTTCTGAGAATCCCGACAGCATGTTATCAATGCAGATAGTGTTCACTAGGTATAGTACATGCCAGCAACTTTTCTCCACCGCTTCTACATAACTAGAGAGGTCCAGTTTAGGCCCCATAATCTAATTTAGATTTAATTATATTTTATGCAGGTCAATATTTTGATACGTGATATGTTCAATTGTACCTATACATGTCCCTATTATCTTCATACAGAACCATTCAGCTTGGGAAAAATAGTGATCTATTGTTACCAGTTTTGAATTAAACTCATTATACAGAGTCAATATAATTTGTGGTTATGCTACTGTCACAAGTAAAAAGGATTGATCTTAAAATAACTCTATGACACTATTACTGATATCCATGTCTTTAGTTCTTACTGAATACAAACGATTAGAACCCGTATGAGAAGTCCCCATTAGGCTGTTAGGAGCTAAATAAATAAATAAATATCATAATTATTAGGACTTGAACAGTAAGAGTACTATTATATGTGGGGCCAAGACAATGGGTGCATTCAGAACCAGAAACATCGACGGTTTGAGCAAACTCCTCCCTTTCCAAGTCTCTCTTGTATAGCGGGTACACCTGTCAGAATGCGCTACAACCATCAACGAAATGGGAATTCACCAACATACCTTACGCTGGCACGTCCAAGATGTAGGCATATCCCTGAGATTTATAATCCTTTTGGATTCGCTCTATTTCTTTACAGGTTTCTCGGGAATATTCTATTCGTCTTGTAAAAATGAAAAGGGATTATGAGCTAACGTATGGCTAAACCTTGGCATGAGAGACAACGTGGTTATTCGATCAACCTGAACAGATGAGAATGCCTATAGTGTTGTTTGAAATATAATAAACATTAAAAAACAGAACTTATTCCTAAATCAATATAACTGTAAAAGCCGAAAATCCTGCATTCTGTAGCCTGGTACGTTGACATATACGCTATATACTGCTGTATCTGAGGGAATTGTTGAATAGTCACAAGCTGAAGGAACCGAATCATTCAATCATGGATACAAATCATATAGATCATTTACAAATCAGCTTAAAAAACATTTGATAAAAACATGTTTTCTTTTCAATAGATATATTGCCCACCTATATTTTGAGGTCTCACTCTCATTACAATTATGTGCTCTGGATAACATCTTATAAACTACTAATTCACATTTAATCTACTACGTGGAGAATATATATTATACACTTACTGGAAATTCTCCAGTTAAGAGACTCAAACATCTGTCGATAAAGACTTTATATATGGTCATTCGGGACAAGCGATATAATTATAATTATGTGAAATGTCTTGCGAAAGAGGACTCCTGATTACGCGGCTTCTTCATGTAAATTTTTGTCACTTAATCACTCTGACAACTCATAAAATACTCTTGGAACATAATTAAGACGTTTTCGTGTTCTAGAATGCTTGCGTACTAGTTGTTCAGTTACACTATTATTATTGTATAAAGGACACACCCCAACCGTTAATAGTTATTTTTTTATTTCGCGTTTAATTTAGACGTTTGCACCTGGTCGTGATCTTCTTCAGATGATTACTTTATTATTATGTTGTACGTCGCGTTGAAAGACAACCCGGTCCTAACTATTCTCGGGCCATATATAACCCTTTTGTAAATGGTTCTAGGTCATTCCCCGGCCAACATTCTCCCCGCCGACAATGTCCCCGCCAAAATTCTCCCCGCTGACATTCTCCCCACCCCACATTCTCCCCACCCCACATTCTCCCCGCCAAACGACCTCCCGCCGACATTTTCCCCGCCAATAAAACTTCATCATTCTATTCTATCTTATTCATCCATTGAAGACGGGAGGCTGCATAAATGCAGTCAACAATCTCTTCATTGAGGACGGGAAGCTGCATTTATGCAGTCTAGGCATTGCTTTCTTATATTGTTTGATATTGATAGAAGGGGGCCATAACTTAAAAAAAATGAACAGATCTTTCTGAAATTTAAAATATCAGCAAACAAACACATTAGAAACACATGAAACATACTTGTATAATAATGTTGTCATGGGGACAATAATGGTGATGTCATAACTATAACATATACATAAATGCTGGAAAGTGAATTTTGAGCAAAGAAACCCGTCCTGAAGCCCCAAAGGTGTGTAAACTGCCTCCCGTCCTTAAAGGGATATCCGTCACATAGATCGATATTTGTACATTATATATTAGATCGATTGTAGTTGGGTAAAAAAATATTTTTAAAAACTGAATATTCCTATAGAAGCACAAATATCCCAGCTATCCATTTTGATAATTTCAAGTTCTATATAAAATAAAATACTAACGCAGGTATCCCAGGTAGTACATGACAAAACGTTAAGACCCTTTGGAAAGTGTATATTTGCAAGATTAAAAGGTATCATTTATTGCCGAGTCTTGGATGATAATTAAACAGAAATAGGCGGGGAAAATGTCGGCGGGGAGGTCATTCGGCGGGGAGAATGTCGGCGGGGAGATTGTCGGCGGGGAAAACACCGGACACTTTTCTGGTTACGAAGCAAATCGCCATAGGATCGCCATCCTCTACTATTCAAAACACAAAGTTGGAATAAATTCTTGAGCAGATCTTCCTTCCATGTTCATCAAAAGGTCTAGAAAACGTATTAATGTTGTCAACATAAAAGGAAGAAGATTTAAACCTTAATCCTCTCAATACCAATACAGATATCATCTGCCATGAGAGAGCTGCATTTATCAACCTCATGCGTTTGTACCGATATTGGTCAACGAGACTCTCACTAGTCTTTTCGATTATTCCTACATGCTTTATGTTTTCATTTTTATCCTCATTTTCATAATTACTATAGGACACTTTGTTGGATCAATTACTATTATGATACGTATACTGATCGAAAAATAAAAACAAATAAAACTGTGGGGGCAAAATAATTTGCATAATATTATTTCTATTTTTATGTAGGCTTAGATACTAAGATCAGAAATTGGTGGTTTTCCTTTTTAAATGAGCAGTGCAATTCATAGTGAGGTCATTATAAGGACTACGAATTCTCTGCCATACAGGTAAAGGATCCTCGCGTGGACAGATTGATTGGTAATCTGTCTCTGTCTCTGTGGCGTTGTATGCCACATGTATCAATGACTTTTAATGATCTAAAATAGAAATAAAAATAGAAACTGACCAGTCTCGGTATCTGTTGTTTTAGTTGGTGCGTTGACATTTGTTTCTGGTACATTCATTTGCTGTTTAATACTAGTAAAATGCACTACTTTAGCAGATTTCTGTGCGATTTCATGGCAGACTTTTTTTAGACCAGGTTGCGGCGCGGCGCGGCAGTGCGTTCGATACACCAGATCGCCACCAGGGGAACAATGAAGTACAAAGCAGTGTGTGGGAGCAAGCTGCATTTTGACATTAGCTTTAATTATGAATGAATTGGATAACTATCACGATAACATTTGTCTATCAATGTCATTATATCTAAATTCACAGCAATTACTTAAACTATAATTTTATCCGAACTATGTATGTGTTTCAGGTGCATGGTGTAAGCCCAGAGCCTGAAGAACCCAATTGCGTTCCTTGCCGGCCAATGCCGCCACATTATAAAGAATAACAATGAAGCACAATTGGGGCTCAGGGTTGTGGGAGAAACCTCACCTTGATATAGATCTTCTACACCCTCACCCAGCCAGATAAATCCTTTCCTGAGCCACCAATACTCCACTGATTGCTATTCATAAGCGCCTGGGAACAGATAATACATTTGCCTAGAAGTAATGGCTATATATCGCTTGTCTCTGACTGCATTAAAACATAGTCTGGGCTAAATGGAAAACGCCACAGTCAGAGATGTATTTATATAAACGAATAGGAAAAGATCACTCATCTAACGGATGCATTCCCTTACAGTTACAGGGTGTGGTAAGCCAGAACATAACACCAGCACGTGCCAGGACTTGGAGAGTGCTACTATATATTAGGTGAAAAAATGATCCCCGCATGATTCAGATTATGAATCAAACTTATCTAGGCTACAGTCCGACACATGCGGGGGCTAGAACACGGAGAAAACAGCCATAGTGAAAACAAGTGACTCTATGTGTAAAGCCAATATAATTCGTAACCAGATTTCTGCAATTAACTTTCAAAGTTTTTGCATGTTTTGTAAGGATACTTTCATCTAAAAGAACAACTTATGAAAGGGCAGTAACTCTGTGAAATCCGTATTGCATCTTCCAGGATGGTGGTGTGCTTGGTATTGCAAAGCCGGACAATGCTCATGAATTCGATTCTTCATCATACCATAAGTTTAGCATAGTACAAAATGCAATAATTATGATGTTTCAATGTTTCTAAGACAACGGTGAAACTATTTTCACTTGGATCTTTCCTATTTTGCAGAAAAAGAGATATTAGAAGGCCATCATTGGCTGAAGTATCAAATTCCAATGAACCATCGGCATTATGGCATAGGTAGTTAATTAAGTAAGGGAATACACTGGGGGCGAGGGCGATCCCCCCTATGGCAGTGTATCCACTGCGTTACATAGTAACTCGGTGCAGAGTAGAGGGCCTGCCTAGGGAGGATGAATGGCTAGAGTATTTAGCTCTGCTGAGACCTCCTCCTTTATCCTCCAACTTCATAAGTGGCTTGATTTATGATTACCCCAATACACATTTTCTATTTACTCTGTGCTCTGTCGCATAAATGGACACTCCTACGTAGGGCCTATATATAATACCATGGGACATTTGGCATAACCCAGAATCAATCACTCTCTATGCAACACCTTACACTCCATACTGTTCTATATTTGTCTTCCCCCAGCCATTTGGACATTTTATATTCCTTTTCATGAATCCTTTTCTTAAAAGATAACCTGCTTTCGGTGTTTATTTATTATTATTTAGGAGTTACCCAAATGATTACCCCAAACATATTTGCCTTGACCTTAATTACCATGGCTATTTCTGACACCAGAGAGTATTTTCTACTGCCGCTATCAAGTGGGTATTGTATAGCCAGTATTAAGACTCCACCGGATTATTAAAAATGTAAGAATCTGCTCAGAAATCTGAGCGAATTCTTTTTTTCTGAGCCCAGCCCAATGCTGGGCGGTACAAATGGAGCAAGAAGCACAGGCTTAGTTCAACTCAACGCAGTGCTGTCACCTGGTGATAACGGTAACGATGACCGCGACTAATCCTAAAGATGCTATAAAATGCACCCAGATGGCGCCACTGAGTGACTACTCTGTCCCAGGTGAGACAAAAGTAGGTTCTGATCGCGTAAACCATTGTAGGTGTATAGTGCGGGCCTTCAAGAGGGAGAGAGAGATAAGGCCAAAACAAATTGGTGTGTTTCCTGGCTGAAAACTAGGTATTTTTTTTTAGGAAACCACCTTCCAGGGACTGGCAAAAATGTCTATTTCATAACAATAGTTATGGGAAAAAGGGAAATGTGCTTTTTGACAGTTCAGGGGGCGGGGGCGGGGGGGGGGGGGGGGGGGGGGGGGGGACTTAAATCGGAAACACACCTATTTTTAACAATTATACTCGCTATTCTAAGGATTACTTCAATTTGAATCATAGCCAGATTTCCACATGTCTTTTCCAATACATTCGAGTTCAATTCGATTGGCGAAACAAAGACAAATAAACGGTATAGAACCTTTCTGTAGTTTTTGTTTACATTTGTTTTCCTTTTTAAATAACGACTTTTAACTTTCGTTAGTGCGCATTCCTTTTCAGGTTTTCAGACATTGTGAAGGCAGCCAGTGTGTGCTTTGACTTTAAAACACAACTATTTTTTCTTAGTCAAGATTCTTCGTGTCAGATTAAACCTAAGCCTAATCGACTATCCTTATTACTTAAATGCAGTCATAATTTCTAAATATTGCAATAGTACATGGTATACTTTATTATAATTATTATATCATACACCCCCTGAAGAAGGCGATATTAAACGCCGAAAAGCGCAGCAACCTACCTTAATAAAGATTAATAAAGTAACCAATATTCAACATTATCGGAGTACTTACTTATCACCTTTCAGACTTTATTCTATTATAATTCATATATATATACATGTATATATAGGCAGCACAGAAAGTTCAGTTCTCATTTAAATCAGCCATGAACCTGCGTTTAGTATGTTATGTCTTGACGGCTGACATGTATGTTTCTCATCAACTTTCGGACTTTATTATATCATAATTCAAATATGTGTGTGTATATAGAAAGCACAGAAAGTTCAGTTCTCATTTAAATCAGCCATGAACCTGCGTTTAGTATGTTATGTCTTGGCGGCTGACAAGGCCACCTGTGGCCAGTAATCGAGCAGCTCTGTTTTGAGCTACTCTGCTCGCTCATCTTGCTGCATCAAATGAGCAGGGCCCTCTCGGTGAACCCAGGTAGACATTTGGCAAATGAGCAACTCCGTAAATAACACCCATTCACTGAGTTTAATGGTAAGCGAGGAGGGGTGTTTAACTTGCTCACTTAGGCTGGTCCATCAAGCAACTCAGCCAGGGAAGAAAGAGAGACCCCATGATCAAGTGTCTATAGGGGAGATTATGGGAAGGTGCACGTTAAATGGTCTAACTCATAATAGGTGTGGTTTCATAGTACATGTAGCTACTTCAAAAGGTTCCTACAGAAGAATATATCACCAGGTGTAGAAGAAAGAGTTAAAGCTAGAAACCCATGTGTCCGTAGTGCGCGGTGCGTACTGCGTGGTGCGTACTGCGTGATGCGTATAATCTGTTTCCATGTGTCCGTGAAAAATTTTGTAACGCTGCGTACAAGTAACTACAATTGCTCCCTGATGACGTCACTGTGATGACGTCACCAAGTACATTTCTATATGTTCACGCAGCGTAATGCGTATTCAATCGCCTCCTGGAGTGATCGGAATACGCAGTGCGCACTACGCATCACGCAGTACGCATACATGGGCTCAGTCCTGTTAATTTCTTTACTTTTGATTTTCACGCATTACGCATTACGCACCACGCATCACGCACTACGGACACATGGGTTTCTAGCTTTACGGTACTAGAGTAAACTACCTCAGAAAATACATTTTGGTGTGCTAGCTAACTACTAGTGTTTCGTATAACAGTAGTATCCACTAATTATAATACCTAGGGAGGATGGTCATAATATGATAGCTGGTCATAATATGATAGGAACCCTACCTGTTTGTGTTTCAAAATTACAATCGATTTAAACTGATATTGAATCACAGAAATCATGTTTTGCCTCCTCAAATATTAGCGGCGAGGAAAGGTTCTGGATCAAAATCCTGACAGAGAATACCTATACTCTATAACGGTAGGCTATCCGACTGCGCCCCGATGAGGAAAAAACAAAGATTCTCACTCTAAGCTCTAAGCCTGTAATTAGAGGGGGAACATTGAAGAATTAGAGAATCAATGAACTTCTCCAGACATGAAGTGTTATAGAGCTGGACCTACACCTACATCCTCGACATAACACGAATCTCTCACCTGCTCTGCTCTCACCCAATCCAAAATTAAGTTCAATACCCAAGATCAAAAGTCGGCTGCTCTATAAGTTGGCGGGCAGACGACCCGATGATGTATCAGCGCGTCTGTCCATTTTATTGACGCGCTGGGTGGACGCTCTCATCAAAAGTTTAGCTCTCGTCAGTTCTCGCCGAAGTCACATGCCCTGCATACTGCCCTCTCCTGTCTGGGAGGGAGTTAATGACTAACTCTTTGCCTTATCTGCCACCAGGTGGCATTACAGAGGATCAGTCACGTGACCTTGAGAGGGATCACGTGACGCCAGGTATTTACTTGTCGACTACTTAAGTTTTCCTAGGAAATTGGAAGAAATTCTCCCGAAATAGCCTCCCGTCCTTTTCTCTCATTTCAGTATTTTCTCAGTCTACGAAAACCAAAATAATCATGTTTGCCGCTTCCACATTCTCGATTCAATTGAACGCATATTGTATTATCCCCTTCCCAACATGAAGCCAGTATCTGGTACGTCGCTTTAATACCACGACTGGCGATTTAATTGAAAATAATACCATTGATAAATGAATTAATGAGTTTGATCGTTCCATACATGCCCATCAGAAATGTATATTATTCACCAGAGCTTAAACAAACAGATCTATATCCTTTACTTTAAGTGTCGAATCAATGAGACTTCTTGCCTTTCTTTATATAAGCACATTCCCTTTCTCCTCTCCATATCAGAGATTGCATCACATTCCGCCCAGCCGTCATCTGCGAGGGCATATACCCAGCCCCACCCGCTCAGGTTCCCACACCTCCCAGCCAGCCCCTTGGTAATACTACCTCCATTTTCGTTTCCTTATCGTCACGCATCATCGATGTCTGTCACGACGAGATGGCGAGAATGTTGCGACGCATTTTGATGTGGCCGCCTTGCCGACAGAGGTCTCCAACAGATTGCACTTGTCAGCACACTTGTTCCAATTGCCTCTTGGGACGCTGCCTTTCTCATCATATCCCGGCCCTGTCCCTCCTCCCTGGGAACCATATGTATACATCTCTGATATATTTTCATACGATGCATCCATGACTGGGTTTGTTTGCAATCACCCTTCTGACGTATACATATAAGGTGGTTTGAGTGATAAGAAGCATTCATGACAATATTGAACGTATCAAGTAAATGAAATGATATTCGCTATCACCACAGGCATAGCCGCGACCAACCTAAGAGTTTGAGAAGCACTAGACGTTCGTATACTAAGAGAGGAAATGTATTCTCGTATACTAAGAGAGGAAATGTATTCTCGGAATTTCTCCTAATTTGTATATGGTGTGTATTCACACATCCATTGTAATGTATTTTAAAACAGAATTCATCGACCAAAGATAACAATCTTGCCATTGAGGGCTATAAGTTCTCAGTATTGCAAACGCTGAGTATGTTCTCAATGTGCCTTGCATTCTCAACCCATAAATAAAGGGATTAATAGAGATCCAACCCATGCTACTAGCCCCCCCCCCCCTCTCTCTCTCTCTCTCTCTTTTTTATTTATCTTTATTGACAGTAAAGTCTCTCTCTCTCTCTTGTTAACTTTTAGGCCAAATATTAAGAAATTACAAACAAAAGACGCGTTATCCCATAAGGAGTGTATTCTCGCGTTGCCTTGCTAACATTATCTGCGTATTGACTAATGCCTCAGAATAGACCTTTATCCTACTCGGAGAAATATATTGAGTAGGCCTAAATATTGAAAAAAATATTTATTGGAAGCTATAACCAATCAGCAAAATAGGATTCTAGAAAATTGGCTAAAAAGACCTCACTTGGATGGACTGCGTCTAGGCCTGCATTCACCGTAGATATAACTTGGCTAGGTTTAGAGGTGAGAATTGTCTGTTCAAACAACTACGGAATGTTCAGAATCATCAACATGTTATATACCGGTTATTCTGGTAATATAAGCAGGTAGTGCAGATGGTAAATGGCAAAGCTGCAAGCAGGTTCCTTCCCTTCATTAGCCTCATATTCTGCGGACAATCAACTAAGCGACGTGGTTGTTATCAGAGAAAGCAAGTTCCTTAGAAGATAACACTCATGGGAGATCATAATTCCAGATAAGAAAATATCTATTTAGTTCCCATCCCAGGCCTCGGAGGGGCTCGTTGACTTAATAGATCCGCCAGACCCGCGGAGGGCAGGGATAAAGGGGTTTGAGTGTGAAGGATAAAGGAGAGGAGACGGCGTTATTTTGGCATTTTCAGGCAGAAGCCAAGGCTGGTGCACTCTGTGATGGACTGGCTAAGCAATTGGAAGTTGGGGAAAGCGCGGAGCATGAAAGGGGCTGATGGAAATATGATGTTGGCGAGTGAGGACAGCTGTTGTTTAGTCCAGACCCTTGAACACTTGTCGCTCCACTTGTGCAGTCATGTTCCAACATCAACATCGAGTGCACAAAGATGGATCCTTTTCTTGTGGCCAGGCTCAAAAGATCGCACAGGCTCTTGAGTTTTTATTTCATCTGAAGTGTTCTGTAAAGCTTCTGAAGATGTTTGAAAGTTAACAGACAACATCTGAAGACTGGTACTGGATTTGGACAAGTGGAAACTTTAAATGATATTTCACCTCTGGGAACGGAATTTACTTGTGAGATTTCACTTATTTTCCATGAAACAATTTCGGTACGAACAGATAAAAAGATAAGCTAAAGAACATAGGCTACCACCACTCTTGCCTCGTATTAGAGGAAAACGTAGGCAATTCTCAGGTGTAAGCATTTAAGCTTGTTTGCTATAAGGATATCATACAGAGTCGTTCACATCTCCAAACATTCTCCCTTTTGACATTTGAGGTGGCTAGTCAGGTGCCATAAAACTTGACAATTCAATATCTTCAGGACATCACTTCGTCAGCTCATGTCAAAATAATAGAGCTTCGACATGAAACTAATAAAGAACGCACTTTCTATCCCATTCTCCTGCCGAACAGACACTGAACAGAGTCTATGAGGAATATGTACTAATGTCTGTAATGTCGTTGCCACGCCAATACAAGACGTCAGATAAAAGCCATGACTTATGACGAGTCTCAAGTAGCCATGACGACTCCATGTCACGGTCACTTGGTGTCGTTACACGCCTAGCTACCAACTCGTATAGATCACACTTGTCTTTGCTCATATTATCGCTACCCATGTCTTAGGTCTGCGGGGGCATCTCCTGTTACATGGACCCTACATGTGGTATCTTCTTTCAGGACATTTAACGGTTCATGAGTGATATCAATTGGAACCATATGAAACATGGCTAACAGACATCTGGAAGGCACATCATCTTGGACCGCTTCTTGAAAAGAATTGGTGTAAAAGACCTAAAACAATAATGGGATGGGAAGGGGGTAGAGGATAGGAGAAGTGACCGGAACGGAAAATCTCGGCTGATGTTTTTGACAGAACCTGGGCTGTATATATAAAGGATGAAAGGTCTTTGAATCGGGACAAAGGCATCTGTTGAGTATTGTTCATATACCATGATTAATGACTTTGAAACATGCTTTCCAATTTGTAATCCTATGGCCTGCTCAATTTCATGTTCATGCTTCAGTAAGATGGGCGTATGTATGCTATAATTTTAACCCGTCGGCTTAACAGAGACCATGGTGATGAATGTGTGGACATGGGGTGGGTAACAAGTGAGATCGCCTGTCTATTATTTTGCCGTCCAAACCAATCCTATTTTTCCATCAGATATTTTTTGTCTTGGTCTTAACAGTCTCAACATTTTCTATTCGTGTGTGTTGCGGTTTTAATTTTAAAGTAGGCATATACTAATAATTTCTGGAATTATTCATGTGATCTCAGAGTTGTAGGCACTAATATCTCTTTGAGATATGATCCAAAAGACATAGGCCTAATATCAATTATTGATCATATTTAAACCAATGGGAGAAAATTCCAAAAGTCAATAGATTCCTACGGTCAGTTTGCACTTGGAGTAATATATTAGCTCTAAGGTTTGCATAACAAATTATTTCAGGAATCATTGGAAACATTATCTATCCAGAAGACATCCATTTTTGATCAAAAGGGCCAAAATTAAATTCGTTAGAAATGAGTCAAACGATTCATATGGTCAGGAAAAGGAATACATTGGGATGCATATAAAGCTGCACATAAAATTAAATAAATATACTGCTTGTGCAATGCATATTCAAAGGTTCCTAGATGAAAGTTGCCATCGGCGTACTTATCAAACCCCATTAAACGTCATCAGCATCTTTATCACCTCATTCTAAATTCCCGGCGTTGACAGGATAGTTGGAGTGCAAAGGATGACGTCGAGATAAGATATACAAATGGAGGCTGCTATTATCACATGGTTTACGTTATGCTTTAAGTGCTGGTGCCCTCCTGGTTCTAATCAAGTGTTACACTGGGTCTAGACCTTCACAAATCGCCGCCATTTCGCCGTACACGATCATGCAGAATATTGACACTTGCGATGCCACCACACGGTTTGCCTGGCTACAGGGGGTTTAGGCAACAATGACAATATTCCCTCTAACCACTTGATGCATGAGTTAGCATGTTTTCAAGCTGTGACAAAGAGCTTAATGCAACACATATGTTTACAGTGTTGCAAATTTGCCTCGTCATTTTAAGCATGTTGAAGTTGACATCAAGGGACGGTGTCAAAGGGAAGACTAGTACAGTTAGATTCCAGGGGACGGGGAACCGATGGGGTGGAATAACAACAATCATGGATATCACAACATGAGTTTTCGGCATATACTCCCTTTCTTTTATGTGTTTTTTCTTTCTCCCTGGCATTGTAAGGCTAGCGACTGCCATGATACTATTTTTTTTATTATTTACTTAATACAGGCCAATACATATTTATATTGATCGTAGACTATGCGTGTAAACCTTTTCCTCATAATAATAATAATATAATTCATACTGCGAAATCAAAAGAGCAGCACCAAATACCTTTTATTCTATTTTATTGCCAATCATTTTTAGAGAATGATTTTAACGGAACTGAATAAAAATGTAATCTATACATTGTAGGCATTTGAAAAATCTATTTTCAAAAGTTAATACAATAGTGTAACGATAAGTTGAATTAAATCTATACAGACACTAAGCACACACGTGTGTATAATCTCCGAGGTATAGATCAATCGTTTACTCTGAAGTAGAATAGGGTTTATTTTCTGATCGCATTCCACTGTGACCCTAAAATAATAAACCAACATTTCATTCAAATTTCCATGAATTTTATGATGATCCAACTATAATATTGAAGATACACTTGGAAACATGCACATTATTTCCTCCAAATTTAGGCCCTGCATGCCTATTTACTTACAATGATCTAGGCAGGGGAAAACATTATATTCCCATCGATTATTTAGACACCTTAACCAGGATAAAACGCGTCAGAGTTTATTCGTTACAAACAAAAAAATCTATCGAGGCAAACCAACAGAAAAGTACCACACAAGCTGTTAACTACAGGGCCCTTTGGGTGGTATACTTGAATGAAAAAGGATCATTTTTATCTCGTGCGGTTTCTGCTATCTCACATAGTTCCTTTCCAAAGCAGAAGGCGCTGTAGCCATTTTGGAATTCATATCCTTCATTTTCCACCCTAAAGCAGGGAATGCCGGAGTCTCACCATGCTAAGGGCTATTGCCACGCCCCCAACGGCCACCTGTGTAATTACTGTCCCGTACATCAGACAGGTGTCCCTTCAATCGTCCATTGTGCCCAGCGTATACAGCCCACACTGGCCACTTAGCAGTTGGATCTCAGGCCATTATATCCCCTAATCTGGCCTATTGACGGAAATGGACAAAATATGATTTCACCCTATTGACACAAGAGTGTCTTATCAGAGGTTTCTGCCAATATGGGAAATGCCAAATTGGGTTCCATGTCTGCTGAGTTTAGCTTGGAATAACATTGGGACGTGTATTGACCATTCTGCATATGCAAATGATAGATTTTTATTGTTTAAAAACAGGAAACCTTCAAAAACTTAAAATCTATTCGATGAACAGAATCAGTATCACGAAAAATCTAAAAAAGGAATCCTTCAAAAACTTAAAATCTATTCGATGAACAGTCTCACCTCACGAAGTACTGGAGGAATCCAGGCTCAACCCAGTATTGATACGTTACAACAGGGTCCTGCCCGGTGGGCCCCTTGAGTTTAGGTTGTTGGAGTCTGGTTGTTGTTTTCAGTAGTTTTATTGCCATATTGTTAAACATTCAAATAAGAAATATATGTACATGTTTTTATACGTTGTCATGTGCAATGAGAATATGGCATTGTATGCAGTACCTATATATTTTATATAGTAAATTTGTTCTGTTTAACAAGTGTCAAATTTCGATAACACGTGGATTTAGTTAGGCCTAGTTTAAGAATAGTAAGGGAGTATATTAAATTAACTAGTTAACATTTGTCTGAATACAATGTCATACAACAACTTCAAGTGATCAGACGGTATGAGCCAGACTATTCGACCACGCGATATTCCAAACCTGAATTTTCCCATGTACTTGGTGCCCTCCTATCGAAATCTCTGTTAATTGGAAGGCCACTTGTTATACAATTCATTATCAACCCATTCCATATAAACCATATGCAACTGTTATTTCTAAAAGTCGCAGACAAGTTATGACGACTGCATTCACAACTCTATTCAAAACTGCGCACTCGGGTTCCTTTGAACCATTTTAGAGTTGAATCCACGATGACAAAAACAACCCAGTCGAGCTCTCTGATCTCGTTGTTGGCATTTTTTCTTTGTATTCTTTTTTCTCAAATAACCAAATAAGCAATCTCTTTAATCTAGATCCTTTACCACACCTGAAGATAAAGGATTTTAAACCAAGGGGTATTGTTCAGTATTGGGGAGGGGGCGGTGGTGGTTTAGCGACCATACATAGTCATGGAAGGGGCTTGCGGGGTGATATGACAATTCACCTGTGCCGCAGGTAACAGGTGTCCTCTGCTGGGAAGACCCATGATCAGTGGGGATGACACTAACCACTTTAATAATGGACTTAGTCCAAACCAGAGGGCAATGGCAGCGTGTGAATGTCCTTCTTCAACAGGCAAGCCATTGCTTTCTAAATGCCAGCCTCCCAAGCGACAGAAGTTCATTGCGGATGGGCAAATGACGTGGTTACCAGCAAAGTACAGGTTTAGTTATTGACTGTCGACCTCTCATGCCAATTGGGGTGTTATTTATGCCCCAGACCGGGGTTTTAGTCTAGTTATGGGCTGTGAGAAAAAGGCTCCCTTGATCCGTATTATGAGGTGGAGAGTGAATAGTCATCCTTTGTGTTAATTTTCTGGCTTTTGATCTTTTTTTTTTAAATAAAATTCTGGATAGCTATTGTGATCATTCCAGAGATCACTATTTGATAGTAGTTTCTATTCATATTTTTGCAAATATAGATCTATACTGTATTAAACTAATTTAAACCTACAACATATTATGACGTTTGGACTCATCTAAGATATAAAACAAACTAAAATAATTTCTTGTGATTGGATCCTAAACCTGTAACTGCAATATTTTCTTTTTATCTTAGCAATATTGGTATATGACATTTTAAAGGAAATGTTAAGGTTTATGATAATGAAGAATGATTTACATATTTCCATATTATGTATAATTATTATAATATGAAAACACTTAAATTATTTTTATTCTGCTATGGTATGTAACCTGTAACTGAAATATAATCATTTGAACAAAAATTCTTTGTTTACGACGGCAGTTTGAAGGTTACACCATAATACTTAGGCAGTCTTGCAAGTTACCAACTTGAAGAGAATAGTGCCTGCAGGTTGGTGCAGATCACAGATTTATCGTGGGAATATGCTCGGGACTGGAGATAAGAGAGCCAAGCCGCGAGCTTAGGGTGGATCCTCGGTAGACCCGCCAAACCATTCATACCAATAACTCATAAACATTCGACTAACCTCTTGTCAACTGGTCTATTTGCATAATAGTCTTTTTTGTCTACACAATCGGCTTTTTTTTGTAGTATGTTAACACAGAGTATACCACTTTTTGTGATGAGTGCACGTACCTGTGTTTCATTGAACTTTGATCTCTTCTTTCGAAACTTCGTTTGTAGTACAAGGAATAGAATAAGGAAATTCAACAATCCCTATATAGCATCAATTTGATATCACCAACTTTGGGCATAAAAATACACTTGATTGATTTTTTTTTATGTTTGCAACAGTGATCCTGTGCATAGAAATAAACCGTTGCGCGGGATCTTTCAAGTTCTCAAAATGAAAAAAAATCGTTACGCATCAGTTCTCAATATGAATAATATGAATGGCGACGTGCAGCAGTTTTTATCTTTCTCCTCGAGCAAAATGTGTCGCAAGACAGACATGTATAGATCTAAGATATCTGCTGAGATTATCAATCTTCTCTGCACCTGCCAATAATGTATTTTGAACTGCAGTGATAAAGGAGGTCCGACCTCTGTGCCCTTTACTTGCTGTGATCTTTCACATGGGCGCAGATATGAAGCTCCCTCTTTGAACAGACGTACAAGGTAGGGATGCCCCTGAGGAGGAAGCATGTGTAATGATCCCTGAAATACCACATCAAGGTGTTTTCGCACCTGACCTGCAGATATACAAGTGGCTCATATAACCATGTACCTCATGCATTGACCCTGAGTCAAATGGTCCATATTGAGACGTGTTTACCTGCTCGTGAAAGTTGCTCCACCATCGTATAACTTATTATATCCTATTGGGAAGTAAAATATAATATCTTACCAGTTACCGTATTTGTTAGCTGATGAACGCTTAATGCCTAATTGTATCTCTCCTTTTAGTTCAGCCCTTACATTGTTACAACTTTACCAACCATTGTGGAGAGAAAACAAGATGTTTTAAACACATTGATTTAAAATGACAAAAGTGGACTTAAATTTTAATAGCCAGTAGATTTATGTATCCGCACGGAGACATGTTTGTTATCACTATTATTTATACAATATGAATATTTACAAGTACATAATCCTCGAAAACTTAACATGCAGATTCATGAAAGCTGAAATCTGAACATAGCTGAAAGGGAACTTTGTTTATATAAAGGTATAGACACATGGCGTTAAAACTCTTACACATTTACATAGATAGCTCGGGAGCTAGTCTTCAGTTGGGCAGAAACAAATGGCCCGGTAAATATCATAATCTAATAAACGAAATACTTTAAGTTAGCGAAAGAAAAGACGAAAAGGTTATATCGTCAACCACACCTCATAGGCTATATTTTCAAATAATTAACTTTTGACAAGTCGTTGAAATTAACATGTACACTCTATCATTTCTCGACGTTTTGTTGACTGTAAAGCAATAAAATTTAAACCGCGACAACATTTACGCCAAAAACACGATCGTAAACCATTCCTCTGTCCGCCTCTTTTGTTCTTTACTTCTTTCCTCTGCATTGGTCAAACTTTTGATTTACCTTGTCGGAAAGGCTGTGTCGGACAATGGTCAAGCTAAGATAATCCTGCTGGGGTCACCTTTCTTCACCTTTGGTCACCTCTTGGTCACTTTCAGTTACATCTAGCGGAAAGTAGAAGCTTAGGTGTGTGCCCTCAGGTGCTCAAAGCTTGGCTAGAGTGACCAAGGGTCATTTAAGGCGTGGAAGGGCTAATGTGGGGTGGGATAGCCATCCCTTGGACAATGGCATTGTGTCCTCAGGGTCCGGGCTTTTAATGACCACTCTAAACACTACGCGATGGTCACTTGAGATAGGATACACTAGCCCTTACCTTCCACCATGTCCAGGTAAAGGAGCTGGGAACGTTTTTCTATGAGATGGCACTGAAATTATAGTTGTGGAACGCGAATATATTGCTGAACAATTACTGATAGGCCGGTGGGTTGGGTTCCTTGCAATGACGGATGATAAGATAGAACTTTCCCATAGCCAGAGCCGATTCATCATTCCTCTAATCGATTTCTTTTTCTTTTTTCCCACATTCGCCATTGTGTTTGAAGTATGTGCCTCATCGTAATGCCATTGTTATTTGTTGGCGATATGCTGTATAATCATCCTAAATAAAAAATATTTTTGAACCAGCATTGGTCAACATCTCAACTAAAGCAATATTTATTTTTACTACCTATAATTTTAGATCTTTATAAGCAAGATATTCCAGTCCCAGATGAGAATTTAAAGTTGGAGTGTCAATGCATAAACACCCCATATTCAGGCACTGACAATATAGTTCTATAAAAAATATTATCAAAACTGTCACACATAGTGCTGTCAATATACTATATGGCTCCTATAGAATCTTTGGTGGTGTACATTTCATTCTTCTCTTGTTGAGACAAATTCAAGTTTTGGCCGCGGAGAATAGTTTCCTTTCTGCCTTCCCATAAGAAATTATGACTTTTGTGGCATTAAACTATTCTATCCATTGATAAAATAAAGAGAACATTATACACAATATGTCTCATATTTCATTCCATATTATAAGTTAAACAAAGAGCTCAAACATAATTAAAATAATTCCCCAGTCATGGGGTAAAAACTTCCGGAAATGGATGTGGTTTCTATGGAGACCAGATAAGTTCATTTCAAAAGTAGAAAATGAAGACTGTGGTTAAGAAACCGAAGGGCAAAACTTCAAAAAGTATCACGTGTCATGATGCGTTAGACTTCAAACAGATCAGAACAGTTTGCCTTCTAATAAGGACAAATATTTTCACATTTAGCGCAGCCGCATACATGGCTCCTATTCCTTTTTATTGACCATTCTGGTTTTCTATGGGTTCGGAGGAATGAGGAGACCTGTCCGGGAGCTTGTCAATTAAGTGAAATTGATCACCCTGTGAGCAAACAATGACCAGGTTAATAGAGGGGTAGATCCTATGGGGTGTCTTAGGGAAATGGACACTACTTGGTGGGCACAATAGAGGTGGGACAGAGCCGTGGCATGATGATGGGTTAGCTGAGTGAGATATCCCCTTTGCTTACAGGTGGGCTTTGACGTTGTCAGAAAAATCTTGCCCCTATCAGTTTTGCCACACACATTGCACTTATAAAGTATCAGCATGGGGTGTCAAAAGAGGGCAATATTGTGCCACCATCGAAGACTTAATGCAATAAAGAGATTATCAGGAAAAAGATAAAGCACATCTCAATTTCGAACAATGCAAGAGTGATTCTGCCTTGGGTAATTTTAACTATATGATGGACTGGTGCAGAAGTTCCCAAGAAAGGATTCCCTGTCATTTTAAGAGTCTAACACAAAATATTTAGCCGACTAAATACCAATTCCATTCCCAGGAATAAATGTACAATAGTATTGGAAGTGACAGACAGTACTACCTGAGTTTCTGTCAAAACCTCCTTTACTACGGTACTAAAATAAAGATTTTATATTATTCGGCTGTGTTTACAAAATGCTGTAATACACACACCATTTTTTCTCTCGTGCTATTGTCTTCTGTAGATGGAAAGGGTAGGAAAGGGGGTGGCAGGGTATAACAACTATAACTTGATGGACTAGAACTTAGAAGAACAAAGCAGCATAGGCCCGATACAAAAGGAAAATCGTTATTGAAAGACACGAGCATACTTCGTACGTTGTCACAAACGGATCAGTATGGATAATATATAAGTCACCTTTTACCTTAACGGTTTTTGACTTGGGCAAAGTGCATAATTATATTATGGGTCTAATAATTATAACCTTTCTTTGTTTGCTGCGCTAAGATGTAGAGGGTTTATCCTTTGGCGTTCGCAGAGGGAAGAAAAAGGCTCTCACACCAACCGGAAACTCGAGGTACGACCTTGACGTGCCACCAACGGGATCCGAGTGCCTCCGGGAATAACCGAAGATTAGCGAAGTGTTGTGGGGATGTAATGATGGGGTTGGCGAATACGATTTGCACCTGTGTAGGGGAGAATGGATGAAGATAAGAGAGATAAGCCTCAGAGATGGGGGTGCACCGTGAATGGCAAGATGCTTCAGGGTCGGAAGTAACCTGTTCAGGTTCCACCCTTTCTAACCCCATGGCAGAAGTTGGGAAAACTACTTGTGGGTGTAGCCAAGATTCAGACATAAGATGATGAATCATTTGAAGAATAACTATAATCGTGAGAATCAGTGTTATTTATTCCCCAACCACATACCATACATTAACTTGTTGTTAGGTATCTAAACAAGAACCGGAAATTGAGGTGTTAAATCAAAATCAATCCACACAAAAAATGCCAATGTTATTTCATCAAATAAATAACAAAATTTCTAAAAAAATGTTTCTAAGATCTGACACCTGATATCAAACAATTTGAAATAAAATGTAATTGCCATATCCATAAAGAATTGACATAAACCTGTAACGTCCATATTTTCACCTGAGTCGCTTTTGAATAGCGTATAGATGCCTCAGGGGTGAGAAGCTAAGAGAGACAGGTATTCCTCTGAGAACAGACCTCCTCTTGTCTCTTACCGGGTGATCTGTCAAATCAAATTTTTAGGATGTCTTTGTAGAGGGGTGCAGAACTTTAGGTCTGCCTACAAGTAGACGGGGAAGTCATGTTCAACACAAAGGTGGGAAACATTTCCCTAATTTCATGTTGTGTTTTTTTAATGATAGAATGTTCCCAGGCATTACCTCGCCTATAAGAGACGTGAAAGTTGTGTGCCTTAATACGAATATATATATATACTCGTGATAACTTCGGTATTTGACCAGAAAGAATAAAGTCTCAAACAAGGTGAATGGTCGACGCTGCAAGTATCAGGAATAGCATCTTGGATATGTTAATAACTCGTAATGGGGCAGTGCTACCACGTAAATGCATAGAAACACATCTTCCAAGGGGTTTACTCCTTTTTGGACAAGGATACGTTAGTCTCAATAATTATCCCTCGTATTTCTAACCTGTCTCTGTGGTTATCCAATGAAATATGATAAAATAAAGATTTCCTGTTGATAAACACATATTTGGAATCTCCATATTATACTTGTTTGCTATGGTACCTCAACCTTAGCCAAGATATTCGGCATTAGCCCCCGGGAGCATGATACTCGGGCAGCTAAGTAGGCTACCTCAACCTATACAGAAGAGAACTGCATGTACCACAAAATATAAGTTTCCTTTCGCAAACAGGTCTAACGAAATTCATCGGATCATTGACCTGCAAAACATGAGAGGGTGACATCACACCATGACAAAGCGGCTCACGCAACTACCGGCCATGTTACGACCCTTGGTATTTGACGACATGTCTCTGAACTTTATTGAGTCAAGTAATGATTCCAGCATGTGAGAGGACGACCAACCTGTGGCTTGTGTATCTTCTCTCCTGGAGGTTATGGTACATGGGCGGATACACCCAAAACAGGTGCTGCTGGCCATGACCTTATGTTGCGCATCACCACACGGAGGAAAGAGCGCATGAGGAGGAACTGAGGATGCCAGGCGAGTTATAGCAACGTCTGGCTCGTCGGCTTCCCCTCCTCCTCAATATCTAGACATCCTGCTATCAGAAAACAAGAATATATGGATTAATTAAAAAAATATCTGTATTCCAATTCCTACTCAATTATTGCATGAAACCCCCTATCAGTCTCACTCAGTCACTCACATTCTTGTCTCTCTGCCATACCCCCCCCCCCTACCCTCTCATGCTCTATGGTTGGAAAATGTTTCTCCTTGGGATGAAAATTAAGTATTTACTTAAATGTTTTATTGCTCTATAGGAAACCTTCCGGTTGGCCGAAGAGCATCTATGGCACTCTTCATAGGTAGGCCAAGGTTTAAAAGTCTACACTTTCACTAAATTGAAAATAATTGATTTGTTATTCATCTTAGATCAGGGAATATAATAAAGGAATACTTGAATTCCAATGGAAGAAACGTTCACACCCGATAGCAATGTAATCAAGGATATTGAGAAATCTATAAGTTGCCCATTCACAAATGGCCTATTTCATCCATTTGTATTGTGAACCCGACGTGAATTCAATCAAACTGGCATCGAGATCCTTATTTGTTTCAGTTAATTTGATATGCACATTCAGAAATATATCACATCATAACATGGCATCTCTTGTACGCACATAGATGACGCGAGGAAGGTACTTCAAGGATCCTTTCATTACTTTTCTTTGTTTGTGATTATGTGGGTCTGGGTTGCAGTGGGGGTAAAAGCCAGAGGGCAAATCATTCCTACTTCCTCATCATCTTCCTTCCACAAATATCTACGTGTTGTCTGCTCTGCCTGCCCCTGCTCTATTCATGTCTCTCCCACTTCCCTACACCTCACATGTACGACTCTCTCATCTCCCTCCTACCCCCTAGTGGCAAACACGCGATCTCGTGTACACAACGAGATCCTGGCGAGAATCAAGGTGGAATGATTGACTTCAAGGACTTTAAGCTATTTAGAAATAGCGTTTCAGTTTCCTGTCAAAACTGACGGGCTGTCAATATAATTCATATATGAATTATAAATCTTTCTACCATACGCGGGCTTATAATAATTCTAATATTTATTTCTAATATTTATTTTCTGCCATGCTCACAATTTGCAATATGATTTCTGCAATGGTAACTCTAATTAACTGATTGTTAGATGTTAAATGCATTGTAACGAACGGGTTAATCTGGGATATTACAACACACAATACTTTCACATCAATTATCTTGGATCTCAATGAAACCTTGCATGCTCACATTTGGGTAGGTGGAGGCACGAGTTTCGAGCAAGGGAAGTGCTACCTGATCCCTTTCACCTCACATTTCCAGCCCTCAGAAAAGAAGGGAGATTCCAGGCTAGAGTACAAGATCTAAAGCTGTTTTCTCATGTTATCACATACGGATTGCTCATTTAAACAATAAAAAGTTGTCCACTACTACAAGAAAGATGTCCAGAGTTAGTTTCCATGTGAAGAAGGTGTTGTTCATGGGAGTGTAAATGTAAACAAGGCCAGAGTGAGTTGGTGTCTAACGGATGGCTCCCACTCCGGGTCAGAAGGCAAGGTGAATCAGCCTGCAGAGAGCATAAAACAGCAGGTCCAGGAGGGGAGTGGTATAAGGGCAAGTAGAGGGGGTGAGCAGGGGTAAAGCACCCCCTGTATTCATTCTACACTATCTGCAATCTTTTCTTTTTCTGGTTATAATCACTCTGTTGAAAAATATTCTTTAGCATTTAAAAATGGTGATAATATTTGGAAACGAGCAAAAAAAATGACCCTATTCGTTTCCTCATCCACATTCCTATAACCTCTAGCTTCTCCCTCCCCTCACCAGTTTGCCACTTGGGTTAAAGCTCAGCTTCAAGAAGGCCGGCTGCACGCGAAACCTTGCTCCATGCTGACTCCTGCAGACTTTGAAGGACTTCTGGATCACATCTTTGAAGATCAGCGCACCACTTCAGAGGAACACAAGATTTAGGACAAATATCTCTGATTTTCAAGATCAGTGAGAAACAAAATGGGTCAAGAAAACTGGTGTGACGGCGATAAATTGTTTATAATTTTAGGAGCTTCGTTCAAGTCTATCCCTTGTAACCTGTAAAAAAGACATGGAAAACTACTTCTCAAACCATATATTGAATCTTAGATTTAAATGGAAGAGACAAGCAATTTGGTTAAAATCTGTATAATAACTGCGGGTTTTGCATAGAGACTTAATAATTATGACTAAATATGACTATTATATAGGCCGTTACTTATTTGAAGACATTAAAAAGTATCTGACTGCCATACCTGTATTCATTTAAGATACAATATTTCATACGATATATGGATTTCCTTTACTATTTTAGAGCTACAATCTGATCCAAGGGAAATAACTGAATGGGAACTCCCCATGTATTACCAATCGATTCACATATTTTTCACATGAACATGTACATCCATCCTATACAAATTAATGTAATCCGCTAGAACCATTACGCAATGTTAACCATGGGGCAAAATCATAATGGTACATCGTTTCAATATTTATTATTATATGGCATTAGAAAGAAGAATATTGAAATATAAACCATTTATGTTGATCCTGAATCGACATAATTCTGATTCATTGTACTACTTGTAGGTGCATGAATATTCTTATTGCACCGACCCCCTATATTCTGCACACCTCATACAGCATAAAAGATGTATTGATTAAAATCCAATATAGAAAAGAATGTTTAATAATTAGATACATGGGAAGTTCTAGCAAGCAGGGTCGCACCATGTATTACCAATGCATGTAGATTTCTACCCGCGCTAAAAAGCCCGCGGGTAATCATGGCGACAGTTGCCATGGCAGCCACATCTGGGCTGGCCACGCTAGTGGGCTACTTGACCTGGGGTTCACAACACTTCATTTATTTCAATTAACCTGCCAATCTTTTCCCATGTACCCAAGGAGCCGATCGCTTTGTTGTAAGTAAAAGTCTTGGTGACAATTAGACACAATCGGCTTTGATTTGTGCCGAGAGGAGACTGTCTAGCGCCTTGATATGTCGATAAGTTCTTCCCTCTGGTCAAATGAGAGGGATGATCGTCCCACGCCAATTTGTCTCAATATTTCAAAGCTCTTGTATTAAAGCAGATGATGATGGGCAATATTCAATATGGAGACAGATACAACGTACGTTAAACATTGGGGTAAAGGTGCATGAGTATAATTGTAAAACCCAGTGGCACAGTTATTTCCTATTTATTCCATTTAAAAGAAATATTTTATTATATTAGTTTATCTAGCTTTTCATTTACCGTATTTTCAGACATATCTAGTCAATATAGTTGAAATAATAATTGCTCCGTGGCACTTTGCAGGTCTTGATTTAACATTAATGAATATTAATTACCGTGTACTGGAAGACTGTGACTGTGTAACATCATCAAAGAAGTTTATATGTGATGTGTTTCAGGAAAATGAGTCATAAGTCGCAAAAAATATATTTTGAGATATCATTATATTTAAAAAGATGAGGTCAAGCCGATTCCAATGATAGTAAACAGTCTAATAAAATAATAAGTATTTCTAAATTTTAGGTTTGATATTTTTGTTTTAGAAAAAAAAATTTCCAATATTTCTGGAGGTCACTAAACAGTAAAGTAACCAAATGTAGTCCATATGAGGACCTTTAAAACATAAGGATATATTACATAGATTGTCCTGAAATTGGATACATCGATTGACATAACTACAATTGACAAACTCTCCAAGAATCAGAACATTCCAATAATGTGATCTTGTGAAAAAACACTTTGAAAAATATCAATTTTGCGACTTATGACTCATTTTTCTGAAACACATCACATATAAATCAAAGAACTTCAAGCCAGTAAAATCCATGACAAAGGCTTAGGAAATGTGGGAACGACTGACGTAGATTATGTTATTTACTACACAAAAGACCGTAAAAGTGAGGGAAGGTGTCATTACTGGAATCGGATATGCTGATGCAACATTCCAGAAGATCCAAACAGAAGACGGAATAAACTGTTCATGTATTTTTTCAACATTGACCCAATGTCAGCGAGATCGAGCTGCAACATGTCCGATTCTGAAAACAAGCCAGGTTTGTCGTAGCTTCAAGTGTAAGAATAGCTGCTGTGTTGGGAGTTTTTGTTGTGTTCGGGGGAGAGCTGTTTGGTATTTTCCCATGACACTGGAGCGGGCTACAAGTGTACATTGCTCATACCCGGAGGCCTCCTGGCATAGGAAGGAAGGAAAGCCTGCTTCCTGAAGGTGTTTGACGGGAGAAAAGGCCTGGAAAATAATCGGGGCGTCAGGATGGACAACCTCCATCCATGGGACCTCCCCCTGTCCATAAAGCTGACGCAGTGAGCCCTCTGTTCGCTTGGTCATGGTATTCGTCTTTGTGTTTCAGGATGAAGAATCAACTTGTTTTTGGATTTGGATTTGGATTTCTGGTGAGCAATGGATGTAGTATTATGAGTCATGATTAGAGAATGAGGCCCAAGTAAAGGGGTGTATGGTAATTGTAAAAACCTTTACCACCCTAACACAATCTCATCTCACCTTTATCCTGATATTCTCCTTTCATAATATTAATAAAAGAATGTTTTTATGTTCAAACACTGAGCTCAATAAAGACCGGTGTAAGAAGAAAAGAAGTATACATAATTCATTATTTAAAAACCAGGGGAAAACCCTTTATGTTATACCTGATATACTCTGAGCTGGTACGTAAAAGAATGCATTCATGTCCATGGCAAGTATTTTCCTCTGAGAACTATATAAACTATTAGAAATAGCAAATTAAATAGATTTTAAAATACCTTCCGTATTTTTTTTATTTTATTTTATTTTTATTTTTTTTAAAAATATACAGAAATGTTTTAAAAGATGTTCAAATATAAGATATTTTACGAGTAAAAAAGTGTTTAATCCTCAGAAGTTTACTTCCGAAGAAGAGGCGCATGACACTGGTGTAGAAACCTGCGATGGCGCCTGCACACACGGGACTGGACGGCGTTGAGAGGGCCATGTGGTACATGTCCACCTTTGTGGTCAGTTATTGTGTGGTACTGGTCATCTTCTCCCTGGCGCCATCAGGGTAATGACATCAAAGTTTCAACAATGACCCGCCCTGGCCATCAGATCACCCTGGAGCAAATAACTACACCCTATACTCCCAGATTACAGAGTCGGTGTATGTTATATATAAGATGTGTTAGATTGCTCCCTGTTTCTCTTATTAAACACATTATACGATCTCCTGAGCACATTGATGTTGATGGGCAATAATTAATTTGTGTCGGCGCGTACAAGTCTCGGAAATGACCTTTGATGAAGGTCTCCAGAGAGGACAGTGTGTGTTAAAGCTGTGGAAACATTTGGAGAAGAGACAAAGATAAGACACACAGAGGTGTGTGTGGTAATGGTCGGTTAATCACCACACTGATTGATTGGAAGATGTGCATTGATGTATTGGCGACTGGTGAAGGGAATAGATCGCGCGGTTCAAAGAGCAAATTGACGCAGGCGACAGTTAGACAGCGAAAGACGCGCGTTGCCTGCTCAGCTGATACCCCTCATCAATTTTATTCAGATATTAATTAACCGTATATTGCAAAGGAGGGAGTAATAGAGGCGACGGCGGGAGGCGATAAGACATGTTCAATGTTGTTGGCGATAGATAGATCTATGCGTCGTCGTCGGATCGGCCCATTACTATATTATCAATATTGTATTAACAATTATCATAAAAGATATTCAGTGGAAAGTTGCTAGTTGCCATATTCTCTACAGAGAAAAAGACTTAATCTAATGATTCTTTCAATTTCAAAAGTCCAAGAAATTTGTGTTATTCCTGGTCCCACGTTTATAGTCAAACTGATATATGCTGTATGAACTATTATTATTATCATTAGTAAAATTAGTAAATGATTTTAATCTAAAACTAAGGACCATAGCCTATAGTACACGATAAATGTTATTTAATATGATGAGATGAACATCTGAACAACCAGGTCGAACAAGATCATGTTTTATTTGTAGCCAGATGTACAAATTCATGAAATTGGGACTCTCACTAGTGAGTCCAGTTCTTCCCATGTTCCAACATAATGACACAACATGAATGTATTCTTCTGCCATTACATAAACTTTATCATAAAGTAACATTGTTGAATTAGGCTGAAACATATTCTCACTTAAAATTTCTCTAGTAAAGTTAAGAATGAAATTAAGCCTACATGAAGCTTACATCTCGAGTAACTCAAAACCTGATTAACTCCAAACTTAGACACCAGGGCTTTAATAGTGCCTGCAGGGTTGTAGCCATGCGGAACCGCCCCTCCATGCATGACTCCCTTTCCCCAGGCAGGACCTTGCCGATAGAAAAAGCCTCCTTCAATCGAGCAATAATCTCATTTTGTGAAGAAAATTAGAAATTCCAGACTCCTGGAATGGCGGTCTGTCTCTGGTATTTACCTTTGATGTGTTAATTACTTATAAGTAGGCTTCTTTAGCCGCCTCCATGCCCCGGCTAATTAATCCCTTTGCCTCCAGTAACGAAGCAGATCATCAAGTAGACAACAGCTGCGTGTGGGAATGGTGGGGCGCGCCAGGCCGTGGAGTCCCTCCAGGAGGTCTTCCATGTTCTCCCTGCCTTGCGCTCTTATGTTGTTGTTTTGATATTTAAGCTGGCTGTGTGCTTAAGATGGTGTGTATAAATCTGTTATATCCTTATCTGATAGTAACTTCGATCGCTATATTTTAAGGATATCTTGTAACATTATAGGCTCCTTCTAGATGTGTTTATTTATCAACGAAAGCTTTCTAAAATTGCATCGTCTTTGTGGTTTTCTTTCATCGCGTGCAAAAGTGATTATGGACATCAATTTAAACCAATTGCCAAAATATGTGATGCACGATTTCGAATGATATTTGCATTTCAATGTCAATGTCAATGTCTAAATATTCTGACCAGAGAGCTGCTAAGTGTATTAGCTACAGGGATTTTAGTGTCGAGTGAAAAATATTTCTTTTTTTAAACTCTACAATATCCGATTCAATACTCTATGTGTGTCACCAGCACTGCAAATATCCCTTCCAAGTTTTATAGAAAAATATATCATTATTCGATTTTTAAAGGTTTAATATCCAGTATTTTTAAAAAAAAAAACTAGCGTATCTGCATGGGTGTTACGCACCTGCTGTGTAAGGAAAGTGCACAAGCAGACCTTTCAAAATACACTGAACCTGGTTATCGAAAATTGTACAATTCCACCATGACCCTCTCCCATGGGTCAGCTTTGAAATTCAGAAATCATACGGCTGGGGTGAGTAAATCAGACCTTGTCACACAGGCCCCTCTAAATCATAACCTTAATGGTCAGGGAGACGTTATAAATAACAGGCGTGACCATGGCCACCACACTGTGGTCAAGTTGCCGCATCTTACGACATTGTAGCAAGCTTGGAGTACCACAGGCTAAACAAATCGTAAACTTGCTGGCCTTTTTGCTCTGCCTGTCCTCCGTTCTGGTACCATATTATTTGGTGTCACTTAAATCAAATCAACAAATAGTGTACACACCTCCGCTGGGCACAAAGATGTCGTTATGACAAAGTGTGGCTGGCTCTTGAAATGACCGAGTGTAACCTCTGAAATATGTGTACAGGCCAATGTGCGAGTCACAGCTGGACTTTATTAGTAGAAAAACAAATTAATTGAAACACCGATTATCATCTCTAACAATTACACAATGTATATTTGAACACATGAGATCAATTGATTGTTTTCAAAGCCTTGCAAATGAACCGACATTTCGTCACATATTAATCATAAGAGGGGATAGTAATAATTTACATGCAGTGACTTTTTAAAATCAAAATCATTAAAGAAAATCATCTGTGATGTATCATACAAGTAAAACGCTCTTCAATCATCAAAGTCTTTCTGTAGTTAGTTATAATGTCATAATTCTAAGTTACATATACAAATCCAAGAACAAGGTATACAATAGTTATGATCATAACATGTTACTGTTTTCTATGGTAACACTCAGTATGCTTGTGTGTTTTGACACAACTCCTTCAATGTAGAAACAGGATTAGAGAATTATGTGCTCTGATATACACGACATTTTGCAGAGATTGAAATGGTGTGAGTCGAGTCCAATCTTGATAAAATCCATGAACATAAGCTGAAGTTTAGTATAGGACATCAAAGCATGGTAGAAATCAATTAACTCCCCAGGCGAGTTCTTGAAATTGTACCAAACTTATGATATAATAGCGAATCGCCACGCCCAACCTCTCCAACGCACCCTCATTAAATCATCCAATTAAGGGCTTGACTTACCAAGTGCCCCATCCACTCCCTCCCAGCACCTTCTAAACATGTTCATTTCCCAAAACTTGTTGTCATTCCAGCCCTCAAGCTGCCATGACAACGGAGATGGCTTCCTCGGCAATTATATCAAAACACTGCACGGTGCAAACAAATCGTAAATCTGACGCTCTCCACAAGGGAGTGAGTGTGAAAATCACTGCATTCCAGTTGTCTTCCCATACAGGCCAGCTTTTGTCTGAGCCATATCTGCGAGAGCCTCACATTGGTTCCCATGGCGGCCACTTTGAACCCTGCCTTCATGAGAGTGATTCACATGACCTGAGCCTATTAAGTCGGGTTTGATTTGTCTGGGGGATTGAGATATGTCAGCTGTTTCTCTCTGCATGCTTTTACTGTGGAGGAATAGCAGCACAAGGGAGAGAAGAAGCGGTGAGGGTGAAGATGAGGGAGGCGTCCATGAACATGGCGGAACAGGTGACCAAAAGCAGGGAGCTGGGTAATTTTCCCTGCAATGATCTCCCACATTGACCTTTTATTGTGGCATTGTCTTGGATCTGTCAACATTACATTCTAGAAATGTTCTCAGAATGATATCACAACATAGAAAGCAGGGCTTTCATCGATATATAGGGGACACTTTTAGTGTCATAATGATTGACATGAACTGATTTGACGTCGCTGATTTTTTGTCATCCGAGCTACAGGACAAAAGCCTCTAAAGGACATTATCGTTGGAGTGGTTTCTTCCAATCCGCTTATTTTGACTTTAATTGAAGCGATGGTATATAGGAGGCGTGGCATGCATATAATAGGATGAATGGCGTGTAATCTCTATCTCAGAGACTCCTTTCCCTCGAATCTTAATGAATGTATTATTTAGTATGCACCTGCCAATGAAGAAATGTCCAAAAGTAAAAAGTTGGGCGATGTGCAACAAGTGCTTTTCCTGTTATGGGGGAATGCTTGCTGATGTTGAAGAAGAAAATGAGCGATTTGTTTAGCTCTCAGATTAATATTTTTCACATAAAGACCATGTTAATATAAGTTCTTTGCCATTAATTATTAAAATATTAACAAATAATACGCAGGATGACGCTCGTTCTTCGTTTAATATTTGTGTAATTGTTAATTATTCCAAATATACACTTGGTTAAAATAATCCTAAATCCCCGCCTCTTTGAACATTTATAAAATATGATTCTCCATTATTGGTATTCCGTCCGGTATCGCACCTGTACCTTTGAAGTGACCGCCCCCTGCTTTGTATTGGCCAATGCTTTGGTCTTCCATGTAAGATTACGTGGGGTTACCTGAATGATAAAAAAAGACGAGGACAAACAAAAATCCATGACATCGCATAAATAAAGTATGTGACCTTCGCGTCGGCGGCGACGTGAACGTGACGTCACTGGGTTATGCGCTCTTAACTTCGCCTGGTACTCATATTTTTGAATGAAATTATGAGTGATTGAAAACCAAGATGGCCGCTCTAACTCTGACCTCATGTGACACAAGATGACACCCAATATGACCTTGACCTGTGAGGGCATTCGGAGGGCCTGCATTCATGGGGATTACCTGAATGGGGGCCCGTGCACCTGCCGTTATGTGTGCCCACCTTAAGTCACCCCTTTTCACACCTTTCGTCCAGCCTCTATTCATGAAACGATGGCTCTATATATGACGGACTGAGAACCCACCAGTTATGGCACCTTTTCATAGAAAACCCAGACAAAAACATGAAAAAGGTTCTGACACGCAGAACAAATTAGTCAGTGTAAATATTTAAACCTCTAAACGCTTTAATGTAGTCACGAACTCATCGTATGCTTCAGAATAGACGTACCGTGGATTGAGGAGGGAAGGCAAATCCCTGCATAAAGCAGGATAAAGAAAGCTTTTTTACCCACATATTGTGTCTATTCATATGATAAGGCACTGGGTATTCATTAAGATGCTGCATTATGCCTGGACAACGCAGCTTGATGAGCTAGCATATGCAACGTACAATTCATATTTGGCCTGAAGCCAAACGATATTGGATTTTTATCAATATGCTATATCTGGTGTTGAAATACAATTTCAATTCTCGCAATTAATTTAGTCGACTGGACAAACTGATGTTTAAACAGTTGCAGATATATTGGGCTGGGACTTTTGTGCAAAATGTTCTTAGTGAATATTATATTACAACAAATTGTGGAGTAAAAAGTAAGTTTGTCCATACGCAATGGTGTCGTATTTTTCCTTCATATATTGCCATATACCTGTGTATCATTCGAATAACGTCATTTGCATCCCCTTAACTCATTTAAACTTAAATTATCTTACATATAACACATTGCATTATTACAAAAAGCTATAATATGAACGGAGATGCCCTCTAATGTCTACTCTCGATGAGCAGATCTATAACATAAGTATAATGATACTTTCAAAACACTAAATACCAAACATGGAGCCCGAATCTAACCTCTATGGGTGAAGCATCAATTTCACCCACTTTTTCAATCTGCGTATCACACCTCTGGGGAGAAATAATTACCTCGTGTCTGTGATTACAGGAATGACTGATCAACAGGTGGCCAGGATCTCAGTCGGCAGTACAATCCCTGTAAGCATACACCTTTTTGTCGCCACTTTCCGCCTGCCCAGATTGATTAGCCGGAATTAATGATCCCCGGCCACACACAAGGAGACGCCGGTCCGTAATGATCATCTACCTGTCAACTTGGACAATACTCACTCACTTCTAATGTTCCAACAAATCAGTTAACTGAGGTAATCATTACCGCGACGCCTCCATGCATCACACATACAGCACCTCACACCTGTTTGTGTTGTGTATAGACTTTCCTTGTAAACAATGGATCGTAAAGTGTAAACGTACAATGTATATGGAACATTGAATCAGTGTCACAGAGCGTCATGGTCGCGTGCCATTTGTGTTATTATTGGTGTGCCCCGTACCTCGGGCTATATAACTATCTGGCACGATCGGCGTGGGTAAACCCTAAAATTGCTGCATAAAATTACACAACTTTTCGTGATTTCCCCCCCAAGAAATCATGAAAGCTATAGCCACTAAAACTCCAGTTCTGCAATCAATCTATAATTCATTTTTTTTACTCCGGGATCTAAGTAAATTAATAATTAATGTGATAGTCTTTCGCGTTAAAAGTTTGCAGGGAAATTGGACACTTAGGGGTTAAGTTGAATAAGGCTGTGTCTATGTAAGAAAATAGTAACCCCTTTCATCATAAAATCGCACCTGGCCCTAATCTCTACTATAGGTTATAGCGTATAGGTGAGGTGGTTCCCATGGAAACCCGTAGCGACGCCATTTCACTGGTGACGTCAGTACAAGAGGTATTCCCCAGTTCCTCTTGGTCCCGTGACCAATGGCGTGTAGCGAGGGACGCCATCTTTGGCAGGTGCAAAGTGTCAGGCGACCTTGGCAGGCCCCTTCTGCCAGTGTTGGCATGCAGATGCAGTTCTATGATAGACCAGGGCATTCTTATCTTTAGATAGTGTTTACCAATTGACCCTTGTTGAGGTGTCAGTCGAGATAGCCCTTAGAGCTTATCTCACTGTTGTGATGGTCCAACTTGACTAAATGTTCTATTGTTGTTGCCTGTGCAATATTGCTGCTGTGTGTAATCCAGTACGCAAGGACTTTAGTCCTGTTGAGGAGATACAGTGTAAAGAGGATATATAATATAGGCCCTATATATATATAGTCTGGTCTTACCTATAATAGCGATCAGCAAGCGTAGGACTCAAACCCTCAATGAAGGCATTATAATGGGGTACTCCTATTTAGTGGTTGGATGGGGTAAGCGGTGGTGTCACTACTTACAGGGGATTTGTAGCAGGCGAAGTCAACTGGTCTTTTCATGCTTGGGTGAGGACCTCCCACACATGAAGGAGAAGTGTGATCTCTTGACTTGAGTGCGAGTGATCCACTTGGATCGAATTCATATCAGGGGAACTTGAGTACTGTGTGATAAAATAAAATAGTTTTGGCTTTCGAGAGGCGCTGAATGACTTCTTTGATACTCTAAACGTATTTATTTTCGCGCAGATAGTTTTTCGCGCAATCAGTACTGTGACACCTTTTTGCGCGGATTTAAATTCGCGCAGGAAGGAAGTGTCACACCTTGTTTATGCAATAATTATAGCTTTCGCGCAGGATTTATTTTCACGCACAAAGTGGGTGCGAAAATAAATACTGCGCGAACATTAATACGTTTACAGTACCTCTACTTCAATGTACGGTACGTTATTGCTGCCATAGTGTTTACTATTAATGCGCAGAATGGGGAAAAGCTACCCATGGATGGAAACAATTATGAATTATGTTAAAGATCCACTCTCAGCTATACGACCACACAAAATTACCAGAGTTAATCATTGTTTGACCTATAGGACTGAAGTTACCAATATTTTAACTCCTGTTGTACTTTTACACAAGAATTTGAACCGACCGAAAGAAAACGATCGCCGGTGAGTGATAAGAAGTTAAATCACTGTAGCGTAGCGTTTCGGCGGGCCGCCGAAATATAAATGAGGACCAAACGCAACAGGGTAAAATCCTCCAAACTTTTGGTCGAATGACTTTTTAGATGGGTATGAAGAAGAAAAGAACAAAACTGAGAAAATCACGAGGTTTTCATCGATGTTATCTGAAAAAGCATGCTGATGTCTTGGTACAAGTGCCACTTTTTAATAACAGCTCTAATATGATAATCTTTGAACTTATAGGCCTAGTGTATAGATCAGAAGGTCATGTTTATTTTGGTAATGATTAGGAAATCGATATTAAGAAACCGACGGATGTAAATAAATAGCCTCGAAGAACTGCATTTATTTTTTTATTTATTCATTCATTCATTCATTTATTTATTTATTCATCTATTTATTTATCTATATATTTAGGAAGTCCGCTCAGCGAGTTGGATTTGATTTACTATCCACTGCTCAATAGAACGTAAACGTATTTCAGTGGGGGTATTAGTAGTCTAACTACGGTATACCTAAATATTAAATTTTAGATAACCATGCCCGAATATGCTCACATGTATCATATGAAGTGATACCATGCCCGAATATGCTCACATGTACCATATGGAATATATAATGTATCATCAATTGTGAGAATGTTAGGAGAAATAAATTCATAGAGAACGCATAACAAATACCTTTGAAACTAAAAAATTTTTTTTTTACAAACTTGGAAATTTCGAATCACATGCATTCACTTTCAAAGTGTGGGTATAACGATAACCACACAACAATTGTTATGCACCCAATATCCCCGACAAGACCGTTATACCAGTGCGGTATATATAAGTCTGCTTGAGAAGCCATGCGTCACAACTTATAAGTAATTCTATACAGAAATTCAAGTGTTGGTACACATGAATACCTCACATGCTTTAATCGCTGCTCATAAAATATTCATTTTTACTGCCGTAAGAACATTGTGCATAAATGTGGTATAGGGTGGAATGGGGGTGGTACTGGGGAGTGAAAGAATGTGGTGAGATTGTTCCACCTGTTCTCATCAACCCCTATCGTCCAGCCAAGCACCTTTGCTTTTCTACCAGTGTTATGACCTCTCGCCTTGAAAAGCACCTGTTCCGTTGGTGACACTATACCCTTTCCTTTCAAATCAGACGTAAACGAAACACCTTTGATAATGCCACAGTGCTTACCTTGACATGTCCGCAGAAACAGGTGCATGTCACGGGCAAGCTGGGCTGGCTGTGTAAACGAGTATAGGAATGCCTTTACATAGTCTAATCTATTCGGAAATCCAGACGGAACACTTCAGTGCTATATACCTGTTCGTGGAGAATGAATGGATAAATAAAAGGCGGTGGCGGGGGCTGGTTAAAGTGGGCAGACTGGGGGATATTTTTAGGCATGGCAACGCCGAGAATATAGTGGATTCTTTTGAGATTACAGGTGTGATGTTCATATGGTGACTTTTTATATTAATCAATGTGATTTTGGCTAAGCAAGGGGAGCTGCTGTAAGAATATTCATCGAAGCTTATTATTCGTTTACTTTCTTGTGGTTTATCGGTAATCAAGTTATAATATTGACAGGTTTCAATTACTTACGTCTGTTATGTGTAGTAATTTGCAGGGATTTCTGGTATTCAAAGAACGTATAATTAAAGTTTTTCATTTCGTCTCACTACTGATTTACTTCTTTATTTTCGCATATCTTGACTGGGATGGCAGAATAATTGTAAGTTCAGATGATCTAGGGACAAATGTGGGCTCGAGTAGTATAATAATTGTCGATGGCAAAACTTAGTAGAGGGAGAGGGAGAACACAAGATGTAAATATATTTCATGTTTTCATTTATTCAATATCATTCATCTAGAATAATTTACACTATGGTATGTACACTGTACAAAATGTGATTTGAGATCATACAAGTATGAACATGTATACGCGATGAATACAAGACAATAACCCCTTACATATAATGGTATTAAAAAATATGTCATAATACAATTCAGTACAAAGTGACCTGAATTTTACAACCAATATAATATCTCTAGCGAGGTATTTGAACACATTTGGTATTGTGATAATAATTCCTGATAAACACACAAGATGTTTGTAAATGACAACTTTGGCAATTTAGAATTATGAGATATGAGATCTATAATAAATAATATATCTTTGGTACGGTTATATAAAATCTTAAGAAACGCTTTTGAAGGCATTTCCTGTCGTCCCCTTATAAAAGTATCAATGGTAATACCATTACACTGTAATAGAAAACATTTTGATTAAAATGCTTCATAACCAATAGCAATAGAGGTTTTGCATGAACATAAATGGAGTTACAAATCTGATTCATCCCACCGAGCTTAATCATTGACTTTTGTACACTAGTATTATAGCACCAGAGTTCTTTTTGCGAGAAGAACGTCACGGAAGATTGTGACATGTTCTTATGGCTTGGAGCTGATATGACACCAAGTATTCTGTGGTAGCACCTTTGGTAAGTTTAGCAATTGCTTGCAGCAGTCAGTTTAATTCAGTCTTTAGATGCTGATCAAGTTAAAAGTTAGTTTACAATGACCGGTGGCTAAGAGCTGGTGCATTGCCACATCCACCTTCTTGGTGCTTTTGGAGAAGAGAGTTCCTAGAGAATGATTTAGAACACACGTGGCAGTTGTACTTTTTGATGTCGGTGTGAGTTTGAAGGTGAGCCCTCAAGTTGGACCTGTCGGCGAATGACCTTCCGCAATGGCTGCACTGGAAGGGCTTCTCTCCGGTGTGCGTTCTCATATGACCCTGGAGCAACCATGGCCTGGAGAAAGCTTTGCCGCAAAGATGGCACTTGCATGGAAGCGTGTGAGTGCGGATGTGCATCTTGAGAGCACCCTGGCTGACGTACTTCTTGTCGCAATGCTTGCAGCTGTATTCTTTCTTGATGAGGGCGGTGCAGTGGAATTGCTTGTGCTTGGACAGACCGCTGAAAGTGGCGTAACTCTTGTTGCAGGCTTCGCACTGGTACCTTGGAGGGTCGCCCTCCCTGCGCTTTCTTGGTGCCTCAATCTGCGGCTGTTGTTGTTGCTGCTGCTGCTGCATTTGGCTCTCCATTTCCATAGGAACCGGGTAACGCTCCTGGTTCCAGGGGAAGCTTGGAGAGTGGTGCGGGACGGCGCGATGGGGGGAGGTGTTGTGCTGGTGGTGGTGGTGCTGATGATGGTGGTGGTGGGATGAAGATCTGGAGAGCACAGGGCTCAAACTGATATCAGATCTTGTCTCGCCCACTGGAGACATCTTCGGTGAGAGTGGAAGGCGAGGCACAGGTGAAACAACCGGAGAAGTCGGGTGGTAAGGAGTAGGAGAAGTAGGTGTTGGAGGTGTTGCCATGGAAATGCCATGGAGGCGTGATTCCACTGCCTTGATGTGCATTTCCTGGAGACGCTTGAAGCTGAGGGCGAGGTAAGGGAGATGCATGTCAGGTGAAACAGCTGGCCAGTACTGGTGGCTGGGCTCCGGTGAAAGGCTTGGAGAGCTCACGGGGCTGGAGGAGACTGGAGAAGGTAGAGGAGTGTGGGGTGAGGGCAGCGAGTAGTTGATGGGTTCTGGAGTGACGGAACCGTGGGAAGATCCCCTGGATGGACTGCGGCTGCCGGCGTGGCACCGACTGGGGCTCATACTGCAGGTACTCGACGCATCATCACGAGGAGATTGAGCGCAGAGCTTTGCTGAAAAAATCAATAAAAGCAACATAAATAATCATGTCTATAACCACACAAAACACCATAAAACAATGTGTATTTTAACTTTGATTCAGCCTCCCAGACGCTTGCACTCAGGTACCATCAACAAAGCCATTGGGTTCTCATTGAGAGAAGAATGAACTTCATAGTAAGTAGTGAGAGGCGTGGTCATGGTTGAGTGCGCGTACCCCCCACACCTGAGTGTGGCGTTGTTGGTATACACAACCACGCTTGGGCTGACTGCATGGGAGGCTGACAAGCAATAGTAATAGTAATTCCCAAATATACTCTAAACATTAGTACACATTAAACTCCTTATGAAGTGCAATATGTTCTACATGTGCCCATTTCATGTCATACAAACTTATAATAGAGTTAAACAGGGACAACGTTCTCAAGTTTTATGAAGCAATCTTTTGCAATGTGTATTAAGAGATAAAGAGTAAAATATAAACAATCAATGCAAATGAAACCTACCAGGAGAGAAGATAGTTGGTTGGATGAGAATGAGTCTGGTATTGACTGATGTGTCGTCTAAGACGGGAGACGGGAGGCCTTCTCGGCAGTCCATGCCAATTCTAGGCATTCCAGGAACCGCTGAAGCCTTTTTCTTCACAAGAAACGAGCGAGGCATCGTTGTGGTATAAGTCCAATAATTAGACACCAACAAATGGTAAAATCCTTTTGCACAAAAGTCACTGTGGGAGTTTCTGTAGTGATACTCCAAAATGTTTCACACTAAATAAGTGTAGTGAAGATATGCAGAGATGATGCTGGTATTTTCTAAGAATCCAATACACAGTTGTAGAGTAAGAGAATGCAAGCTTGTGCGTACACACTGTGTGTCGGAACGTGAATGCCACAACAGCCAACAGCACGGCCTTTTATCCCAACACGGCCACGCGTCACCGACAGGTGCAAAGGGATGAGTGACAAGAGGCCCTAGCCAATAGCAGCGCTTCTCTTCGCGCTGGGCTTGCGGAGCGGGCCAATCAGAGAGCGCTATGCATCGGAGGAGTAGATTCCGATGGGGACGCTGAGGTTTGTGTAGGTTTCAACAGGTGCCGGTGGATGGAGATGCCAAGTGCCGACAGGGTTGGGGTGGGGCCCACCAGCACTCCCTACAGATGTAGCGGTATGTTCCACCGTCTGAAGGCATTTCTAGGGAATGGAAAATGCTGGTACAATTTAACGCCAGACTACATCATGCGTATTCTCTCTAAGTAACGTATGCCAATTGTAAGTGTGGTATAATACATGTAGTATTATTTAGAATACACATTGGTGAAGTAAGCATTGGGGATGGTGTTAAATGGTGTGGAAGCTTTAAAATTGAGACTAAAATAAATTCTCTGTGAGCTGTATATCTATACATATATAGATTTCTATTCAAGTTAATCAGTACAGATACACGAAATGGGCAGGAGCTTCTGCGAACAGACAAATATTGCAAAAGCCCATCTAAGGTATCGTATCATCTAAGATTCGTCCTGAACAATGCTTAAATGTATTACGAAATGGTATAAACCGGACAACTGTGTTAAAATAAGGTTTATATTTAGCTCAATATTATAAGACCGTGGGTTACTTTAAGAGTTATATAAGGGTTTCGATCATATTCTAGTATTACATTAATTGACATTATTTAATAATTGCATCAATGTGACAATTACTTAACAAATATCTTCCCCCTCCAGGAGCTAGTGATAGGAGCATATTACCACTCAACATAAGGTCCTGTACAAATATCTATTTACACTTTTGACATAGCTGTGTCACAGCATGGGACGGCACCCAAGGACCCAAACGCCAGGAAATTTTGACAGCTACCTTGGTTCGGCCACGCGACGCTATGCGGCGTTAGTGCGCCATCAGTTGATGTGGGGCTCTTGGGTCGGTCCCGCACTGTCGCTGTCTATCACTGGGTGTGCAGGGGGAGCGTGCACTCAACAACTATTTGCTTTCTCTTCCTGGCCTTGGCTCGAGAGCACTTCGAGGAAAGTTAAATGAGCTTTGATTTAATGAAATTGATTATGCGCTGGGATCAAAGTGCACCAGTTTGTCCTTAATTAAACTGTTTCTCATTGGGATTTATGATAGGCATACGAGAGTTCTTCAATTGTACTTAATGAACTAGGGCTTAGTATGTAGAAATGATGTGGATATCAAATTGTAATCCCTCCTTTCTTTATTGATTAAATTTACACTTTTGGAACTTCCCAAAATATATCAAATGACTTTTTATGAGAAGCCCCTCAAAACAATGAGTACTAGTGGGTATGAGTTATAACAATCTAGGTTTCTCAACAATATTCACAATTTGATTAAGGACGTGTTTTTTCGTAATTTCTATACAGAAATAAATGTGTTTGCGATGAGGAAATTCAATGGCAGCAAGTGCCAGTGTACAAACAAATGTCTTCGCTACTTTCTGCTGTATATAGTAGGAATCTCTCACCAAATCGGTGCAGCCAAACGCTAGCTAACGCTTGTTGGTTTGCTGTCACTTGAACTTATTTCCCGTAGTGAATGGACACCAATAAAGGATGTGAAATATGTAAGAGTCTCTCATCATAATGGTGAAAACTATTGGTATAATATAAACAATGAGTACTTAATTGTTGGTATTATTTTGAAAGTATATGGAGTGCTGACGGATACAGACTAGGTTTCTCAACAATGTTCACACATCAAATTAAAGTAATATGCATTTTATTAAAGAGATTCATACTCATAGTGTAATAGACTTCCCATATTTTCCACGTAGAAAATGAAAAACAATTTAGTTTACAGTATGGAGGGCTTTGGATAAGCGCAAGTGTCAGTGTAATGGTTTTCCTGTTGTATAAGTAACCCTCACCAAACCTTATGTTAAATCCATCCGAGTGCATGGAGAAAAATACAAAACCTGCCAGTTAGCACATCTTAAAAGCGATACAATACACACCAAGTAAACATAACAGGCATGAGAAAATGGCAGCCTTCAATGGAAATAAAGATCATGGGCGCTTGGCTAAGCGATTGAAGCGCTTTGTCAAAAGCGGTTCAAAGGATCCAAGGCAAAGTAAGACCTGCCACCTGTTGTTCACTTTCTCCTCTTTTATTTCCAGCGTGTTCTGTCAGCAGCCACTCAGGAAGCCCTGGGGTAACTCCGGTTTTATCGACCCTTCAGACTCAAGAGCCCCAGGGCTCATCCCTCCCGGAGCCATGGAGTCGTCCCATGGACGGCGACGGCCGCAGACGGTCTGGATGATGTGGTATATAGGGGTTGGGGGTGTGCAGGAAGGGTTGATGTTGGTGGTGGATAGGGTTAATGAGGAGGAGGAGAAGGGGTCAGAGGTAATGGGCTTACAGTGGATCACGCGCTGGGTTTTTAACCCATGCTTGGTTTGAGGTTGGTGATTGTGGTGGATGGAGAAGGTACAGGCTTTCATCTACAAAAGGAAGCATAAATGGGTTATTCTCCTGAGGGATAGACATACCGCAATTGCTACAGTACACCAAATACAATGAAATTGCATTTCCTACCTTACCTTGCCCCCCGTTTTGTCAATGTAACATAGTGTATTAACAGTATACTATTGTATTGTATTATTTGGTATGTTTACAATACTATCAAAGTCAAACGATTGGCTCCTTTGGCGGCTTTCGAGAAGCCATATGGGAATTACCAAGCCCAACATAGAAGATGTTTGGACAGCAGAGCACTAGGCTTTGGGTGTATTGGGTGGTCATCAATGACCTTAAGGTCAGGGGTCATTGTTGGCAATGTACCGGTGGTCCTGCTTTGGATCCTTGCTCTACCACATCATAGGCACATGTGCATTCCTTTTTTCGTACATGTTGTGGACTCTTTGCCTTAAGGTTTGCAAAGGGCAAAATGCTTGAGCAGTAAAAAAATACTGCAATGAGCAGTTAGCCAGAAACAGGAAGAGGGGGTGGGATTTCTGAACCCAGTGACTTAGAAAGGAGGCTAGGGTTAGGGAATATTAGTCATATTGACATTGAATAGTCAAAACTTTGCAAGCATAGTGACGTAAAGGAGAAAAAAAAATTAAACAATGGTCGTGAAATATTGCTTGAGGAGGTGGTTGTGGATTTGTTTGGGTAAGGACAGACGTAGAAACTGGAAGGGATGGGACAAAGGCCAACAAAAGTGCACGCATGGGCCAAATATGGTAGATAAGAGGGGAAAATAATTATGAAGCTCGGTATATCCTTAGAGTAATATCACTACTACTCTGAGGTATATCATTGGAAACAGTAGGGCAAAGCTGTTAATATGATTATGCAATATATCTCAATGCATGCTTTTGCAATCCATCTATATTGTATGAAGGTACCTGGTTGTGGTGTTTCTTGTCCCCTCCAGGTTTTGGCTGTCTCTTGACGGATGCTTCCTGCCTGATGACGTAGCTTGTCAACACAACGGGAACGAGGCCGTCGTCAGGGACGCTTCTGGTTTCTTGGGTCGCCACTAGTGTCAAAGGTCATCACTTCACAAGGCCCGAGACCACTGCGGCACATTATGGGAACAATTCAGGACAAATGCATTAAACGCATAACCCAGACCATGGCTTTGTTCACAGGGCAAGTTTGAAGGGCTTAAAATAATCAACAATGCAATTAGATCAGACGTGGGGAGTCTGGTATGTAACAAAAGTCAGGGCCAAGCAGGCAAAATGAGGGTTTTTCAAAGGGAATATGTCTTGCATAATTGATAGTTCATCCCATAGCTATTTATTGGGTGTTGGGGGAAAATGAAAACATGGCCGAACGTGAGATTCTCCACACGTGTAACATTATTAACACAGGGAATTTTCCTATTCGCAGAGGAATTTGTGAAAATATTAGGTCTTCGGTGAGAGCTGTGGTTGAAGAATGCGCAATGGAGGAGGAACACAAAGAGACAAGGAGGCGGCTAAGTTACAATTCCTTCTGGCGTACAAAAAGCCGACTAACGAGGTTCACCTCAGAGATGTGAACATATCAGAGGCAAGAGCTCGCCAAGTTTGATGTTGCCGGCCACCGGGGGTGAGAGGCCGTCTTGTTTGTGTTGCCCGCCCGGGATTGACAGCAACAGGCCCGGGGAAGGACGGCCATGGCGTGGCAGGTACCGAGGGTCGAATCCTCTAAGCTCTACACTTGTTCTATGCCACTCCAACAGTGTTTTCCCTTGCCGCTAAAATGTTGATTTAGCAGTTAGAAGCAGTAACACGATTCACCGGCCTGGGCTGATTGATATTGCAAACATTTTCACAGTGTCCTTTGCTACAGGCGACTTAGGAAACAATGAAAGGAAAACATTTCTCAAATGTTCACAGTGTCCCTTTTTGAAAACATGGTGCATGGTGCATCCATCTCCTTGCCCTTCTTTCAACTGATACCAGAAATTGACAATCTTATTTACTATAAATATCATATAATGTATATAATATAACTATGTAGACTATATGCATATCTATACATGTAAGAATACATGTATACATCATATTGTATGTTAACATAATTATTTTGGTTAATTCATCATTCTTCAGTCTTGCATGCAGGCCACCCAAGAAAAATCCATCAAGGAAACATTCCATCATCCTGCTTCTTCAAATTAGCATATAAGTGACCATACTGTATAGCTTACGTTTGCTTGCGTACTGACATGATAGATATATCATACAAGTTAAACAATTAGCAATGGAGCCAGGAAATCTCATAAATTTTCCGACAAGGAAAAACGGAGCCAAAACAAAAATTTTCTTATCGATCTTCCCAGTGGCAGGCCACCTGGAAGCTAATTATTGTCTCGAATAATCGGCTTCACATTATGTATCACGTGGCCATCCTCTTCTGCCGTACATGCCTGCTACATTAGCTCTCGTAGGTGGAATTAATCATCACTAATAATACAAGTTTGAATTCCAATTCAAGTGTTACTAATATCTGGTGCAAATTCAATTTTATAAAGACTTGCATTCTTGAATTATATTCAATCCCGAGTCCCTTTACTGACCATATATTGCGAGTATGTCAATACTATGGCAATACCAATCAGTATACATAACATAACATAACAATCCTATCGTTCTTAGTCAAATTACCCACCAATATGTGTATTAGCACTGATTTTACCGCATACGTATTATAAGTAACCATAAATTTGATGTATATCTTCCTATCCTTAAATTTGGCAAACCCTTTGATAAAAATGCTATCATTGATGGCTGACAGTAGCATCTTGATATAATGCTTTTGCTTAATTTAAATTAATTGAATCCTTTATTCGCGGCGAAAATAAATTAGTCATTATTTGAACTATTGTGCCAAATGATCCTGAATAGGCTATATGGAATGCGGCAGGCCGTGTTGAGGATGAGGAATTATGGCAAAGATGTTTAACAATTCATACATCAATGACAGCCATACATCTCTCGCCGGTGCTCCAGTCAGCCTAGGCTTCACATTGCCTCAGTACTTTTTCCTTCTCCGCACCTGCCAAAGCACATCCTGGGTTTACATGGCCGCCATCATACGACACTTGACGCAAATGTTTTAGCGATGAACAGAGACTAGACTTGAGTATCTGAAAGCAATTGAATATACTATTCAAAATAACTCCACTTTATAATTAATCATTAGAAAACCTTTTCTAAAGCAGAAATTGTAGTCGTGCTACTTTTCAAAAGGGGAAGGGTCTTCATTAACAATGTTTCTGTTGTCTCTGAACCAGCTATGCCAGATTTCAGTAGGCATGTGCTGGAAGACTGAGACCTGCTTAGATCTACGTTTCCTTGTACTTCTCATTATTTCCACTGGTGACGATTACATTATTATCATTATTAGTAGTACCAGTAGTATATTACGAGTAGTAGTATAAGAAACATTCATCTACAAGATTAGGAATGAATGCATGCATTAAAATCAGAGTTGTTTCAAATTAAAGTTTATTATGACATAAGTGCAGTTTACAGTCCGCGTGGACAGTCCATAAGATGTAATATCAACTTTTTTTAATTTTGGAAATCTTGGAGTATCGCAAACAAGCTCAAATATTCTAGCGCAGTTACATAGCATTCCCACCAGGAACGAAGCCTGTCTAACTTTTTCTTTAGCCCTGAACTTTTTCCACCTATGCAGCAGTGATCGTGTATAAAGGAACATGTGCCAACTAAATGGCAAAATGGTTGATTAAATCGAGCATCTTTAACATAACAAGTAACATGTTGATATGCTGGCGCAGGTGCGCAATAAACCTATCCCCCTTTCTTTTGTGAACACCAGGCATTCCCCAAGCGAGTTGCTCTCATGGCCGTTAGAAACTATACACCAGCTCATGATGGGCAAGTATTATGCCTAAATACTATGTTACAGATACATACATACACTCTGTGCACTTGTTTTGTTCCGATAGAAAAGCCTCTCGTGTTTCCCAGAGGAAAGGATTTGTTTCCCATGCAGTATTGGTGGGAAAAACATGTAGGGTAATCATAATAATCAGAAGCTTTTTTTCTATTACAAAACCGTTCAACTATAAAGACTACCGAATTGAATACCTGAATGGTTGAATGTTTAGCTTGCTGAATCATTAGTTACTTTTTCTCATGTCCCTTGCGAAAATGTACTGCCATAGAGTATTAAAAGGCAAGATCTGATAAACAGAAAAGTGGGGTGCATTGACATTTTTTGGGAAAATTCTTTGTGTTGATATTTTCACAATATGTTTTCTCGCATCCTGAGGTAAAATGCATCCTAATAAAGACCGGATCCTAAGGCAATATACTTGACAAACAGAAACACCGAGTGAAAAGTCTGAAGGAAAATATCCAAGACAAGATGGAAGTCATCCACCATCTTTTCAGCCCCAGTGGGTTGAAGAGAGGGAGGACTCCTCATGAACAACTGGTCGGATAGTTCATTACACGTGTGACGTTTTTTTCCAACCGGAAGACCAGGTGAATGAGCGCGCATCTGTACGTTGTTAATATCACAACACGACCTCTGGTGAGGTCCCGTTTAACCTCGCCTATGAGGGCAGTTGTGAGGGCAAGGAAGAGTTCTTGTTTTTCTGCTGCATACCTTTCTCTTTATCCTCATCTTCTTGCCTGTCTTTCTCCTACCTTCACTTTCCAAATAGTTATATTATCGCTCAATGAGAGTTAATATGCATGGCAAATAGTTTATCTCTATTTGCATCGATTAAAGAAAGATTTGCACAATTCTCAGTTTAATTATCTAGGCTGTTTCCTTTCCATGAGTCTGTCAGGGACTAAAAACGCAGTGTTCATTACTGTAGGTATTTTTAAGTTAGAAAGAAAGTAAAAAGGAATATTTGTTTCGCAGAATTTTACATTCATCACCATAACACCACCACAATGTTAAGGTCATGAAATTGCCTTTAAGTAAATGAAATAATGAAGCATTCCTATTTAAATGTCAATGGTTATAAAAACGTGTCATGTGGAGAACACCAAGAAGCAACAATATATTATTCGGAAAACAATTTCCAAAGAAATCCAGATAGGATGCACAGAGGGCTCCCTGCCCCCCTCTCTATCTCTTTCTCTCCCTCTCTCTCTCTCTTTCGTTTTTCTTTAATGCTCGAACTCCCTTGCTTCTAATTTCTCTCCCTATGCCCCTCCCTCTGTCACCCAGTCTCATTTACTAGCACCCTGGTCTCTCTTCCTTCCTGTCTCTCCCACTGTCTCTCTCAATGTCACCCCGATATCCCTCTTTCTCTCCCTTCCCTCTCCCTCCAGTCATTTCTACCTCTACACTCACTAGCTCTCTCTTTTCCCTGTCTCCACTATACTGTCTCTCTCTACCACTCCACCACCTCTCCATTCCTTCCCCCCTCTCTCTTTAAATGTCTGCCCCCATCTCTCCCTCCACCCCCTCTATCCCTCACTCTCTAAAATAAAATGTCTGAGGAAAGGTTGAGACAGGAAAAGGTCGTGGTGGGAGAGATGGGTGGAGGCAGCCAGCAGTGTGATCGGTGGTCTCCTGGAGAACAGCTGTTGCTGCTGTTAGAGATCCTCAGATCTCTTGGGAGGAACTTCTCCAGCATGGGACACACCATCAACATGCGACGGATCACCGACCCAAGGATCAGATGAATGCACTGCTAATATGGCGTCCAAATTTCCGGTGTGAGGCACGGTGTATGGGGAAGATTTTCCACTGTAGCTAGTGCATGAATTTTTCAATGTGTGTATCTGTTGCCATGCATGTATGATACTGCTTCGAAGAATTGATTTTTTCCTATTTCTTTCTTTCGTCTATCTGACTGTCCATCTTGTGAGGGAATAAGCTGCCGATATTAGGGGAAACATAGGTGTAATGTGTTTTTAGTTTGTCCCCAATAGGGTCTATTAGTTCCTGTCTTCTTTCTGTTAATTATTTACAACATATTTTTTTAATTAGACTACTTTGCTGCATCATTTCTGCACCAGTGTGAAAACTTTTCATTCCAAGCAATACATGTATCCTTTACATCCAAAGCAACATAAATTTGCAATGCCCCACCCCCGCCACCCCACTCCCCCTACACACTCGCTCCTCGCTCTACGCACTTTACCTCTCCGCTTAGTATGTATCGCCAACACTCATGCACCAGTCCCCTCACATAAACGCAGCTAAAATGGGCGTTAATTAGGAAAGTGACCAGAAGCTTCGCCCATATCCCCTTCCAGCAATTGTATGCATACCAAAGCAAGCCGGGAAATATCCTCGAAATGATGGACCAAGGTTTCTGTTGCTGGTATAAGCACCAGTAGTTGTTCCTGGAACAGGTGAGGTGAGGTGGCCATCTGTCGGCGGCAGGTCGAAACTCTTAGATTAGGTCTGGTGGAAGTAAACTGGTTTCTAACTCGGCATGTGCCTCTCCGTGGGACCTGGTGAGCGCAAATTAAGCCAAGGGTTAGTAAACTTACACTTTGGTATATATAGATGAGCCTGCTTGTTCACACCAGGAATCTGGTGAATTTCTCGGGTAAATTACACTTATAATATATGTTACTGCTGTGATAGTAGGTCTGCTTCTGGAACGGAATTGCACCTCTGCGAATAGGGAGATTTGTTGTGGTGTGAACTCGTTTTTATCCCCATGGCACTGTCTATATGGCATTACAAATGCTTATGCGATTTAAATTTAGAATGTTAACGTCCCAAGGTATGCGACGTTATTAATCTTCCTTACCGTTTTACCGAAATGCCACACTGGTTGTACGATTCCTATATAGTACCCATTCACACAGATCACAATGATTTTAAATGATTTTCTTTCATGATTTATAATTTACCTTCTTTGCTTCCACCTATATATCTTCTCATATTTCCCAATGTTCCAATTAGGCAATAATTTATGATCAAAGAATAATATGATAAATCTAACCGAAGATTGAAATCCGATTGCTGATAACAACGCAAAGCCCTAATAATAAGAAAGACGATATATAATATCAATGTCCACACACATATCATGCTCAATTTCTCTCTCGCCGCGATAGAGATCCCACGTCACGACATATATGTCCCTCTGTACATTCACTGACATCCCCAACCCACCACATGACAATGGCATGAGAGCTATCTCCGAGAGATCCAAACCTTGTTTGATTTATTCTCAAAAGTAATTACCACTGATCCAAGATTGCCTTTTATGTCTGCCCCCCAACAGTTGGATCACAACCTCTGGCGCCAACCCAGCGCCCAAGGAGTAAGTTTACACCATATTTCCAAGGTCCCTAATTGGAACCATGGAGACGAGGAACCGACCTCGCGACCTCGGTAATGTTCGTGAGTTCGACGCAGGTCTCGCACAACACGCTGGTGAATTAAAATGGATATTTATTCTGCAAGACATGGAGCGTATCCGGTATCCTGTATCCGGCGGTAGTTGAAGGATTCGGATTGAAATGTTGGCGGTGTTTCGTGGGAATGGTAGGCGACATCTTGCCTCAACCTCGGCGTTTAAACTTTCAGCGAGATGATGCGAGACTTGAAGGACCTTGACCTTGGGGGCGTGACAGAGGGATCACACTCTGCGGTAGAGCGGCCCTCTGCTCAGTTTCAACTTTTCGCCTCCCGGAGAATAGAATTTAAAAACATGTAAATGAGCATATGTTTGTGAAATGTCACGAATGTGCATGTTTACACTGGTTGTTTCGTTATTTTTGCACAGGGTAAATGAACTTTGTTGCATTTTTTTATTAAGCCACATTGCGGTGGGTTGCATGTCTGGTAAGTGACCTCATGTAACAGTGAGAAAAGACTCATAGGGAAGACCACCAAGAGGATGATCTTGACTATCCCTATATCCCACATCTCATCATATAAAGATACATCTATATTTCGATATTCTTAAGAAAAAAGATGATAAAACTATAACATGCAGTACCACGTATTTATAACTGACTGCAATATTTAGTATGCAATAATGTAGTTTAAGTTGATTAGGCTACTGTAAGCTGCAATTAAATTCACGCATACAAAAAGAAAGTCTATGCTATGGAAAGTCTATAGTCACATAAGTTATCGACTTTCAAGCTATTTCGTTGTCATGAATAAACCAATCTGAAAAATTATAAAATGCTGAAAATTGTAGATTAAAAAAGACAAAGTACTTGTTTTATATACATGCAGTGGCATGATAAACAGGGTAGAACGGCCCCTCATCTCTACTATCTCATCCATTTGAATGTCCATGCTTCATCACCACTATAGGCATGCAGATGAGATCTTTACATTCACGGAAGAAGGAAGTTTTACGTTCTTATTGCATACTGGAGCAAGTCATGAATGTACCTACATATTCTTGTATACATGCATTCAGCATACCTGTGCCGCGTCCTAGCCTGGGGAATGATTGATAGTAACAAAAACATTAACCCATTTCTGAAGGTCTTTTTCCTTTACTCTTTTTCCTCTTGAAGTCAAATAGGTATTTGGGGTTCCCTTTTGGGTGCATATTATATGAATGTCAAGTACCTATCCCTCCCACACCTGCCCTTGCAAATAGCCGGTATCAATCACTGACTGGTAGACTGTTTATACTTATGTCACCTTCCCCTAGCCCAACCATACCCTTCCATGACGTTCTGACGTCACAGACACGTGGTTCGCGCATGCGTTCTGGGCTCTAATGGGAACCAACTCCCAACGTCGTTGTCGATCCTATAATCAATTAGCCAGATATATAGATCACATACCCACATATTGGGGAAGGTTTGGTTTGAAATAAATTCTACAGCTATACGTTTACCCCGGGACGTTTACAGACGGCTTTTCTACGGACCTGCCACCGATAATAGAACTAGAAAGGAATTGTTCAATAATTGTTTAACAGGGAGACACCCGTTTATTTGAAACCTTTAGATATAACAGACCACCAATTATTCATAAATAAAAGTCCTATATTTTAGGGTGTGGTTCTATAGCTATCGCCAGAGAAGCTGAGGAACCTGCACGGTCTTTGCATAGCAGATGCAGATCCTTGCCTCGGGCATGGATTCATTTGTTTATAAATGGCATTGTATATTTAGAGACGGAACTGGCGGGCCTCGGTGGAAGCCAAGCATTGGTTTGTTAAATACTGGCAGGTTTCAACTATTTAGAAACAATCGCATTTGCAGGGGTTCCTAGCCTTGCGTGCTTGACCGATTGGATCATTTAGTATTCTAAGCACCGCGAGTGGAACCATATGTCGGAGGGAGTGGAGCTAACTTGCATCACTTACTTCCTTGATGCGCCACCTTCTCTAAAATGTCATGTATACACATTTTTTACTTGCAAGACATTTAAAAGAAAGTTGAAAACCGAGGGTTTGTGCTTAGAGGTGCGACTAAGAGATATCGCCAGGTTTAAACATTGTAATGCAGGAAGGTAACTTGACATGTTTTTACAAGTATACACATGTGTTTCTCAAAATGAAAAATCCAGAGTATTTAGCCGAGGATTCAACTTGAAGGAAATTGGCGAGGTGTGGAGAAAGATATACATACACATACCACTGTGCTTACTCCAACTATTTCTCCAGCGGGAAGTCTTAATTTTTATTTGGAACTACCTAATTAGCTCACCCTATCACTTTACATATTTTCAACGACTGGATTGACTTCAGACCCAAAACCCAAACCACAATAAACTTGAATATGGGATTAGAAAGGCTTCAAAGAAACAAATCTTTAATCTGAAACTTGGGAACTGGTTTTTGAAAATCCTTTAGAAAGCTCTCAACTCCCAAGTGGATGTTAATTCCTTTGTGAGGTCCCGTATAGCGGCACGTGGAAGATTATCGGTGGAATAATCACTGGCTTTCATTCAATTAATGGATCCTGCCTGTTGTATACCATACCCCCTTCCTAACCCAGCAAGGTGGCGGCTTAATTACCCAGATTATCCTAAGTACCAAAGGACTTCCACTCGCTCCTAAATAAACACCATCGCTCATCTGTTTCTTCGATCATCTCTCTTTTATGGACAGTTGAATGGTCTTTTGGCCTTTGGCCACCCCGACTCATTTTAACTCCTATACATGCAAACATTCCACTTCAGGGAGAACTATCTTACGACGTCAATGTTTAGGTCTTGTTTTGACAATCTTTCATATCACATGCTTTAGAATGATACAAAAATTAAAAGAATAGTTTTATTCATACATTTCATTCATTTCCCCGATAGTTCTTATCTTTAGCGGCAGACTGTTTCCCTTAGGCCCCCCAAAAAATAGGTGTGTTTCCGATTTATCTGGCTGAAAACTAGGTAGGGGGGGGGGGGGGGTGGTAATTTTTTTTTGTTATTTTTTTTTGTTTGGAAACCACCTCCCAGGAACTGAAGAAAATGACTTTTTCATAACAATAGTTGTTTTGAACATGGGAAATGTGCTTTTTGACAGTTTAGGGTAGGAAAACCCGTTTTCCTGCTTTTATAAGCTTTTTTTGTCAAAAAAACTAAGATATGATGGGGAAAATATCAGGTTTGGTAAAAACATTTTTAGGTAGGGTAAGGTTTTTCTAGGTAGGGGGGGGGGGGGGTAAATCGGAAACACACCTATTTTTGGGGCCCTAGAAGCTTCGAAAAACATCGTATATAAAAGTTGTTAGCTGATCTAATTGATTATGTATTTCAAATAGAGTGTATACTGCCATATTTTTTATCGTAGTCATGTCATGGTGAGGACATTGAATCAGGTGAGGACAATTGTAAATCCGAATAAAATCTAATTTGCAAAGAGTATGCCTACAGTACAAGTACTTGTGTCTATACCTGTAACCAGTACAACAAGTACAGAAGCAGGTATGTGCATATGTGTATAAGGCCTGCAGGTATATCCTACTTGCGTTCGACATAAAAGCTCTGCTACGCAGACATGACATAACATTATGTCCACACGTTCCATGAAATCATCACCTTTCCCCACATAAATCTGTAATCGGCACTTAACAAAGACTCCAGGAACTCGCCCCATAATTAATGGAAGCGCCTGTTTGCGTAATTACCATGGAAACATAAGAAGAACCGATCGCGCGTCGGCATCGAAAATATTTACCATGATACTGCGTGCACGTGTTGCGGTGATGTCACGGAAAGTGCGGCCGCTTTGGTCCTAGAAATTGTGGAGACGCTGGGTTGGTTGTAATGGGTAAATGGCCGGGTAAATGACGCCGTTTGATGTTACTGTCCCAAGCCTCAACTTGCGCTGCCATTCAAACGTTGCATTTATGTCCACATATCTTCTTCATCGTGGTTCGTGAATTAAACTAGTGAAATCAACAATTTCATGCAACACGAATTAAATATATCAAATAAACAAACGCATTTTAAAATATTAAAGTAGAAGAAATTTCTTTTACTTGTGCATGGAGTAGAAACCCAGCTATTATTTACCACTGCTTTTAGCTTTACATGTAGTATTAAACAATAAACTTAACGGAATTTTGATGTTGCCTATCTTTGCTTTCAATTGACCTTAATTCTCAATAATAATATCCCATCACTTCTAGTTGAGGCACTAAATTGTGGTGGTAAAAAGGGCAGTGATAAAGAAAGTGGAAGAGAAGATAGTGGGGAAGAAAAATGGTAATTACTGCGGGCCCTGGCAATGCTATTTCTCAAGTGTGGGAGCAGAGGTCCCGAGGGATCCGCGAAGCACGTGCCTAAATGAAATAGTCCCAAGCTGCGGCCATCTGGTGGAGATCCATGGCATATCAAATAGTATCACGTGATATAAATCTTCATTGGATCTTCGAATGAGGCGTGTCTGATTCCAGAAGCCATGTGTGACTTAGGTCATTAGATGAAGACCACACCTTCGCAACTTGTTTTTGTCTGCTTTGGCCTCCATCTTTCAGATGCCCCTTGAGGGGAAAGAGTTGTTGGAACGCGTGTCGATCCCGACGTAAATCGGTAAAAAATATCTCACGAAATAAACCAATGGCGATCCATGGGGAAATTATTTATCCTCAGGATCGCATCTCTTTCAGGTTGAATTTCCTCCGACGCACATGTGAGGTAGATGGTCCAAATAGCATTATAATTTTGTTTTCACTGAAGCTCCCAATAACATTCTCCAGTGCTTGAGATTGTAATTTGTATTGAAACATGTTTTTAAAGTATGATGTTTTATAAAGGAATGAATCCTACAAACGACAATCCGGCACGTTTTTTTCTCTTATTTATTTCCCAACGCGTTTCGACATGTTATTGTCTTCATCAGGGGTGAATGTGGCTACAGAAAATAGTTCTCATATAATGGCGAGGTGTCACTGTTGAGTTGAATCGATTCTTTAGGGGGGGGGGGGGGGGGCTGTGGTGTTAGTTAATAATTGATGAAATGGTGAGTGATATAATAAAGTGTGTTCAAGAGTTTATTGATGACAAATTTTAATTCTTATTATTTAACAAAATTATAGATCAGATTATAATAGATTGTTTACGTATCAAGCATAGTTTAGAAGCAACTTATAGAAGTTATTTTGTGTGTAAAACTAGAATATAATTATGCTGTATGAAAAGGCACACGCCTACAAGTTAAGTTTTGAGTGGTTTTGGCACTTATTTGACTCGTTTTGTGACTCTCCTCATTAGCATCTTGAAATTTCATGTTCAACTTCATTAGCATTCTCTAACTTCCGGTTAACAAACTCACGTTTTTCTTGAGCCACCGATACTTATGGAGGAAAACGCCCATTAACTTATTCAGGGGCGTTGCATTAGATAAAGCCAAAAGTTTGACATTCAACATATAGGAACAGAGTACTATTTAACCTTTCACGGACATCATAGCCTTAAACCAGTAATTACATCTTGTAATGATATGCTTCCATTCTTGTCCTTTCATACATGTCTATGCCAAAACCATTTATCAAAAAAATCGATTCTATCTTAATTACCTTTCAAGTGCACTCCCAAATCGACATGACCACGGATGGTAACATAGGAACCATTCATATATGGGAGGACCACTCATATATGGGTTCTTGTCCAAGTTGTCACATTCATACTTCAATTGTTTGTCTAAGACTATTTACAAGAATGTGGAAGTCACAGATAACCATAAATTTCCATCATTCATGTTCGCTTTCGCTGCCGGATCCTTTTCAACAGAGACAGTATTATTGTAAGTCAAGTGCCCACGCGAACTGAGGAGCTGAGAAAGAAAAGGCGAAAGTGGCTGAGAGATCTGCCAGGAAATCATCGGACAATATCTGCCCTGTCATGTCTTAGTTGCCCCTGGCTGTAACATGGGTGTCACCCACTAGCGATGAACAAGTCTTTATTATAATATGAATATGATAAACCTCCTGTGCTCGACTGCCTTGAGGCAGCTATGCTTAACCTTGGCCACAAAGTTGACACATTTCCTGGACCGCACGAGACTTCGGGGCGCACGCGCACAGATCCCATCGTGTTCCCATGCTGTTTCCGCTTCCGGTTAGTAGCGCGGTCGTCCGCCAGGGCAGGTGAGAGAGCCTCGGGCGGGTAAGTGAATGTTGGGGTGGTATGCAGGGATATATATGTGTTGGTGTAGGCAAAGCTTACCTGTGCTTTGAGACAGGTGACGCAACAATAACTCAGTGAATGACATCCTTCACGCGAGTTAAGCGTACAAAACTATAGCCACATCCGACAGGGCGCAATTACAGCGTAACTTCTTTTCACTTGATGAGTCACTTGTGGCCACAGCCCCTGAGTGATAATATTAGATTTTGCGTTTACAGCGGAGGTAACACATTACTTCATGAAACGTCCTTAATGACTTTGAAGACAAATCTCAATTCTTTGCATTTGCTCTCGAGGTAAAATCGAGCGAGATGCCCTGAAAAATCATCGACAACTTTTTTTTAAAAAAAGAAAAGAAAGCTGGTATGCGCTATATAGTCTGCCCCCAGAAAAAGCAACCTTTTAATGTGGAGGTAAAATAAATATACAGCGCAATCTTTAGCACAGAACCATTATATATATTTTCATGTAACTGATCAAATAGCGCTATACCAATTTTGCGGACGAAAAGTGCAATCTATTAAAAAAAAAAGAGAGACAAGGTTTTCTAGACGCACACGTGTGCCTCCTTTACCTAGCGTTGTGAATAAAAAAGGAGAGAGTAAATTATTAGTATATGGTCCTGCATTGTCAACACATGAACCAGGATTGCCCCAGAAATGACCTATTGCTGTTCAGGCTTTTGACGGATGTTCCATAGACCCAACTTCATCTGTCCAAATACACAGGCTAATCGCTTTACAGTATTTATGTTCATCCTTTACGCTTCCATAAGTGAGTTTCCAGTCTCGCAGTTTGTCACTTTGTCCTCGCCTCGTACCATACAGTATTTTACTGTTGTTAAAGTTACAACTCAATGGCAGGTTTGGAGGGCTAAGGTCACCCGCTTGTAGTAAAGGGCACCCTGGTCAGGTACACGTGGCCCATGGAAACATGGTGCACATGTTTGAGAAAGGGGTAGGACATCGAACTGTGTCATTTTCTATACATGCACACCACGCAGACTGCCCGACTAACGCCCGAGAATACCATGAGAATCTTAGTGTACTTTTTTTAAATTTCCATCATTATATTAAATGAAGTTTCAAAATCTTCCCATGTTGAGGGATACATATCATACATAGCAGGTTAACATATATTATAGCCATCTCTATTTGTTTTTTTTTGTCTTATAATTATTACTTTTCTTTTCACAGAGTTCACAGATGATTATCACGCAGTTTTGATATCGATAAACACTTTCAGTAAGTTCCATATATGCTGGTACGAAAAATAAAAAATAAAACGATATTTTGATGTCCAGCTGGCAAAGAACAATTTATATGGAAAGAAAGTCAAGAGGAAATGGGAATGACACAGAAGAGATTTGATCTCCTTATTAGATTGTGTAGCTTTTTGGTAAGATATTAATATGAATAACAATGAAACATTTATGATTATGGTAGTGATAAAAATACAACAATAATAAAAGTAACAAGACACGCATGCATCATGATACTGGACTTCATTCATGCACAATAGCAATCCACCAGCAGCACCGGCACCAGCACCACTCACACCACCACACCAGCACCACCAGCATGGCTACATCATGTATATCTGCACTTGTGCTTGCATGACCGCTCCTCCATGGCTTCCTCCTCCTCCTTCTCCTCCAGGCAGACCATGCAGAGAAGACGAAGCAGGAGGAGGAGGTGGGGTGGTGGATGGAGGAGCAGGAGGAGGTATTATATACAAGGAGGAAGAGCCATTGGAGACAGGAGGTGGCAGCTGGCGGGATGGTGTAGATCAAAGCTTGCGGCTCAGACACACTTGTGGGAACTTAATCATGGGAAGCGGCCTGGGATTAACCTCGCTGCGAGTTAAAGACTGCATGTTATTACGCGTGTACTGCCGTGCGCGTTGTGTGTTTTTAGTTTTTCTGCGCCCAAGCCCCGCATTCCATGATATACGAGCCATGCGATCGGTCAACAGTTGGTGTTGTATTTTCTGCTCTGCATATGCAAGACGCTTCATAATGCACGCTCAATAAATCAGGCAATGTAGACGGACCAGGGTCCCTTTGTGAAGCACCTATAGATGTGTGCATGGATCGGTATCTCTTCTGAGATTTGATGTCTCAGCGAGAGAGATATATATATGCATGATTATAAGTTGTAGTTTTCCCTTTTTGACTTTCAGATTTTTATTCATTTTTATCCCTTTCAGACGAAATTTCGCAAAAATACTCATATAGGGTCCAACTCAAATGATCAACAATATAAGAGGATGACAATAATATAGGGCCGATTAATCTGTGACTGATTCAATGAGAGTTGTCCTCAGAATTTCAGTACTCGAATTATTCCTAAATAGATCAATTCGGACATCGAATTATCACTGATCTGCTATATAGAATTCTAGATAAGATACCAGGAGCAATCAAATCGCTTCAGAAACTAAAAGTTTCCCCTAAGCCAGCATGTGCTCAGCAAGTCAATATACACATACATGCATGTCTAGCGTTCATGTAACGTATATCTGACATGTTTACACGTCAACTATCCCCATGCCAAATGTGTTTGCTTTCAAAAGGGACACGTGTGGGGAGGGCCCGAGTCAGACAAGATCATGCCTGGATTATTCCCCTAAAACATAGATTATATCATCTTCAGAGGTTATCCTACATTACCACCCACTTATAAATATGCTACTTGCAGGGGGTCCAGGGTAGACCTGTTGATTCGGGTTAACTGTATCAAGTTTAGCATTCGATTTCGGTCGGATTACTTGCTATCTATTTTCCTTCTACCGCTATATTGATCCAAGTTTCAACTTAGTGCATAATGTTCATATTATTCTCAGATAAACCAATAGAGTTATTTAATAATCTATTTTATCGGTTATAACCATTGAGGGGGCGTTTCTAATATTAATAGAGTAATAGATATATGTATTATGTGTTCGTTCTATCTTGGCTTCATTGGGTCCTTTTCTTAATTTAAATGGCAGGACCCAACATAACCTAAATCTTATATAGAGTTCTGATACCTTTATTTGTTATATCAATTAAGTATAGCTACAGTACGACTGAGAAACGTGTAAAATGTATAATGTTCTTGCTGAATAAAAATCTTTAAATACAAAAATAAAGTTAAGGGTGCATTGCACTATAATACAATCTTATCTTAAACCACTCATTTACATCCTCATATCCATATCGTAACTAGCATTGCACTATGTGTGATTTCCTTTCTTAAGACTAATCTGAGACAGTGAGAGACCTCTTATCTTCCTCAAGTTTATGCAAACACCCTCGTATCATAGAACCCCTAGCCATAATAACACCGAACTGTATGGGGTACATTTATAAAGTCGCATTGGAATTAAAATTTACATAAAGTTCATAAAGGTACAGTGAACGTTGTGTGAAACAAAATATGAAATAATAATTAGAAACCTCCGATTATCTTTGATTAATGAGAACATGTAAATGCGACAAAGAACGTATCTCAAAAACAACTTCTTCGTCCTCAGTCCATATAGACGCAGTCACTTAACCCCTATCCCCTTCACCAATACCTGTACAGTATCCAACTTTCTGTTATTTTGAAGCCAACACAAAGCAAATGATACAACATCAATTTGCTCGAGTATGTCTAGCTGTTTTGTGTCATATACGAACACGTGCTTGTTTGCATTCACTGTGTTCACACTTCTCATGAATGTATTTTGACAGAATACATAGGAGCTGGTCAGGAGGAGGCGGGTACCTGGCTACAAGCCTGCTGGCCTCTTGCCCGGCCACGATCGAGGGCTTCTTCTTCTACTTCTTCGCCTCCTGGGCATCATCTGATGTTCTTGTCACGCAGCTCCCAACAAGAAGATCCCCTCACCACTTGCTGCAGGTGGGCCCAATAAGATAAGGCCAAGTAAAACACACCTCTGGTATATGCTGGTGTCTACTATTTGTTTTATATATAATTGTTTTTATTTCCATTTCATACATGAATGGCATGCAAGCAAGAAATAGGAAATAGGACGTTCTCGTCTGTTATACAGGTTTTATTCCCATGCAGGAGACTTTTAAAGAAAGCATTTACAGAAGCTATATTTTGTAAAAATCGATAATAACACTTGAATTTCAATTTGAAATGGATTTGTCAATTCGGTAAGGTTACAATAAACGCATTTCACTGCTGCAATGCCCTACGTGTCATTGGCAGACATTAATCTTCTTTCTTTTCTTAAGATCAATTACAGATTTTATAATCTTAGACGGGATAACGCTGATAATTATTAAGATTCCTTATACTTCATGGTTCATTAATGTGTTATGTTTTCATGGTAGAACTTACCCCGCATGATCATTTGATGATCCGGAGATATTATTTTGATTATGATTTTAAATATTATCTATGTTTTATCGGGTGCTGTAGAATAAAAACGTTCTATACTTGGAAGGAAATAACTGTAAACACTACGTGCATCAAAGCATGATATTTCAATATTGTACTGCGTCGCCAAATAGTTTTCAAATACTACGTCGCCAAATAATGCCACTTGTGTATCGCCATTGTGCCACCGAAATAATGTGTTGTACATGTATTGTCATATATTGGTTCCTCCCATAATGTGCCGACTCCTTTTGTAATAATAATATATAATTTAATATTGGTGCATTCATTCAGTAAAGGTACGTTAAGGACACTACAGTTCTTTGCGTGCATCATAATAATGGAAGGGCAGAGTACAAACGCATTGTTATCATTATTTACTTAATGAAGAAACCATTCTTGATTTGTTTGTCAGTGTTATTTCCTATTATCAAAATGAGAGCTCCCCCTTGGTTTATTAGACGTATTATTCTCTGTAGAATGGTTTACCTCCGATTCTTGTTTCAATACACCGCTAAATAAGCAACATTAAAACACATCAAGGAAAATCTTCTATTCTTTGATGCAATCTGTAGCCGTATGTGAGCGTATTTATTCAGCTGAACGAGGCAAGGCCCCGAGTTGATAGTGCAGAAAATTCCCCACCACTACAGTGGAATTCATAACACAAAGAAAACAAAGCAAAAATCTTGTCTTGCCATACCCAAATCGTTTAATCTCATACAACCATTATGTCCCTATGTGAATGTTTGAATGCAGATTTGAGGAATTGTTAGGGTTAGAGCCAAAAGAGGTGGGGACCATAGGCTAGATCGTAAGGTTTTTTTCTAGATGGGGTCGGAAAGTTCATCAACATGCTGGTTGTAGCTTTGACGGGAGTTCTTTGGTATCCGCGCTGCCCCCCCACGCTTGTTGCACAAGAAAGTGACTGGTTGGTTTACATTTGCCCAATCAAAGTCCCTAGACCGCCATAGGTGCTACGAGGCAGTCCCTTTGGGAAGCAGCGAGGCAGAAGTATATATTTACCTGCCAGGAAATTGCCGATCGATTACTTCAGTGCCACAAAATCTCTTTCAAGCTGTCACGCCATGAACAAATTTACCGCTACACCTGCTTGCGCATGGAAACATCTTACGCAGCAAGCACCTTGGTAGCTTCTTTGCCTTTTTGAGAGTTGGAGAGCCCAAGAAAAGAAGTGCTTTCAGATTGAATTCTGCGGTAAAAGACATGATTTTCACCTTGGTATTTACGGCAGGTAAACACTCGACAAGTGGTTTGCACCCCTCCGACATAGGAATAGCAGAACTCAGAGAGGGAGATTAGAAGGTATAATAGCCCTGGGAAGGGCTCTTCTATCGCGTCGAGGTCATTATGGTATTATATATTTTTGTTCAGGGAAATATGGTTCTTTTTAAAGCGAGGCGGATAAAGAACATCAAATATGCTTATCACCGTATGGGAGAGTGGGCTTTGCATAAATTGGGCGGAGGATAATGCCACTCGAGGGGATTAAAATGAATGGATTTTGTGGTGTGGACGCACCACTTTGATGGAATGAAATAGGTTCAAAATATTTGGCTACTACTTTTTCGAAGAAAAAACTTTGCCAAAGGCTGAAAGTAGACAAATGAAGCTTTAATTCTCTACCCTTCCGCTGCGGACAGATAAGAAAACACCACTGTTTATACTGTTATATCTTTATATAAAAATTGTCTTCCAAATTGGGAATTCAGCAATTTTTAATTTCTTCCTATCGCTGTGTAGCATATCGTTTCATGTAACGTAATATGTGGTCCCATTCAGGAAGAATGATACAAATATTCTAAAATTCTTTCACAAAACACTGGAAAAATTAAAACGAAGCAAGATTAAAAAAGGAATCGCATTCAAGACATGAAATCACAAGTTAGATTTAACTGGATAGAGAGAGGAATAAATAATACTGTCCTTGGTTTTGACTAGTCTCTAATGTTTCAGACAGATCCACCTGGACAACCACCGTCCTGATGTTTCAGCAGAAGTGACATCCGTGAAAATGTCTTTGAACAGTTTCTACAGTTATATTTCTTAACATCTGTATGGGTCTGGAGATGTGCCCTCAGATTGGACCTGTCAGCAAATGACCTTCCACAATGGCTGCACTGGAAGGGCTTCTCTCCGGTGTGTGTTCTGACATGACCCTGGAGTAGCCATGGCCTGGAGAAAGCTTTACCACACAGGTGACACTTACAGGGTAAGGTGTGGGTGCGGATATGCATCTTCAACGCTCCCAAACTCACATAATTCTTCTCGCAGTACTTACAACTAAATTGCTTCTTGATCTGGGACACACAGTGGAATTGTTTATGCTTGGAGAGGCCACTGAAAGTTGCATAACTTTTGTTACAAGCCTCACACTGGTAGCGAGGTGGATTCATTGTCCTTCTTGGCGCATGTTCCTGGCTGAAATCAATCCCTAGAAAATTGACGGGGTCACGACCCCGAGTTTGACCTTCAGGTTGCTCACTTGCGCTGGCAGTGTTCCACGGCCGACATAATACCGACCCCTCGGTCGGATTAGTCGATTTCTCTCCACTTTTCTCGTGAGAAACATTTTCCCTTTTGAATCTTGTCAGTTGATCGGAGGCATATGAATTCCCATGGGCATCCTTCTGGCTTTCCCCTGACTTTTCCGAGGAGTCACTGGTTTTTGAAACAAAGTTGCTGATGCTAAACACCCCTGTAGATGGAGATTTGGGTTTCGTGTCACTTACTGAAAGCAACGTCTTCGGGCCTGGCTGGAGTTGCTGCTGCTCCTGTCTCTGACTGCTAGTGTACGTTACCAAATTATTCAGAGTCATATGGTTCCTCCAGGAGGGAGATTTAGAAGGAAGCCCACTGAGAGCATGTGCCCCTGGAAACATGCTGACTGCTGGAGGAGGTGTTGCAGCTCCTCCAGGGTTGAAGATATCAACGACGGGATGTGCTGGAATGGGTCGGTATACCTGTGGTTTATGTGGCATGACTTGCTGGCCCCACTTCTCCATGTTGGGATGATTGGAGAAAGGCAGTTTGCAGGTAGAAACAGCAGCAGGAACCGAGATTCCATTAGCCTCAGAACGAAGCATTGCAACCTGATCACTGTAAGATCCTGGCAACGATTTGATTGCTCCATAGGTCGGGTGCATCTGCTGTCTGTTACACAGCGCGTCCATGAGTAGGTGGCGGTGGTGCTGGTGGAAACTCATCAAGTTGAACCTTGCAGGATCAACACCACCATTGGCCATTGTTCCTACTACTCCAATGTTCTTTTTAGCATCTTCAATCAGGGGCGGTGTTGGGGGTAAGAAAGGTGGACCACCGCCTGCTCCTGGAACTGCTCCAGCGCTGAACCTCATACCCAAACCATCAAACTTCCTCGCACCGTCCCAGGAGATATCAGCTGAGCCGCTCTTATGCTGCTGATGCTGGGAGGGCATTTGGAGTCTGAGCGAGGGGCGGGGAGCAGCTCCCGGCGTGTGAAACGGCGCGGCACCGGGAGGAGAAGCTCTGGGTGCCCGGAAAGGCGACGGCGGGGTTGGCGGGCTGGTGCTGCCGGCAGAATGAACAGGTGTGTCTGGTGTGGAGGGGAGACCGGCTTCCAGAGTGGGCAGATATAGGTTACTGGGTGTAATGTGCGGCCGCTGCAGTTGTCTTCCTCCTCCTAACCCCTCAGAAGAAGGCCCTGTGAAAGAGGGAGACACAGAGAAAAAAAATACATCATTCATATAATCATAAATATCATGGAATGTTCATACATAATACTAGCAAGAGAGGTTATGGCGTATCTCAAAGCTTGCATTGTTTTTGTTAGCGTTGTGTGAACTTGCCTACAAAGTTCCATGCCGCCCATGTTTACACAATGATCCCTCCCCATGAAAGGGTCGTATTTAGATATTGTCTCTGTGTGCTTAGATACATTCCTTTGATGCATTCATAGTAGCAGGATAAGTTTAAATGACACAACCGAAATGGACACATAATTAATGTAATTGAGTTTGACCGGTTTTATATATATTCTTTAAAATAATTACAGTTATTGGGGTTATTCAGGATAAATAATTCATGTTATGTAGATGTCCTTTAATGATATCATTGACTTCAATGAAGCAAAAATATTTGAATATTGCTGCAACAAACTGGCGAAACTGATATATACATTTTAATGCCTCCTTTTAAGAGTAGCACTATACATTTAACCCAGTGATCCTGTGATATGTAATAGCCATTAGATTATGCCCTTACCTCTCCTAGTGTCTGGTCTCGTCTTTTCTTCATTTCCCTCCAGTTTCATTTCACCTCGAATATCTCCTCCTGGGTTGATGGGGCTCAGCTGGTCCTTCCTGTATGGGGTTTCTCCTCCTGTGCCTATTTCACCTCCCTCTAGCTGCACCTCTCCAGCGCAAGAACCGCCAGCAACCCCACCATTACCACACTTCACTTTATTCTTGATCAAAAACGCTCGAGGCATTTTTATGTTATGATTATCTTCAGTAGTTATTATCAAATGAGAGAGAATAAGTGTGACAGTCAAGTGATGACGACGGCTGACCAAATTATACAGCTTATGTCTCTGTGTTGTCAGTTCAACTTCAAAACCAATGGTTATTCACAAGGGATTGAACAAAAAATGTCTTCAATTGAAAATAAAAGGTCAGCCACCACTCCTCAGAGACGAGATGCTTTTTGTATGCAGTGGTAATTTTCTTGAGTGATATTTCCTTCTTTCTCCCTTCTCGGAAAATCTCATCGCCCACGAAGTGACGAGATTGGGCAAGTGGCTGTCAGTTATGTAATACGATTGGTGATGTGATCGAAGCACATGCCTAAGAGTGGGTGGAGGAGGGTGATGATCCTTGCTCGATGCAACAGGAAGCACATGAGATCCTGATGTTCTAGTGCACTGTGTTGGTTGGTTATGAACCCATGGTATATTTGACTATGCCCATGAGTGAGTTCCAACAGTCCCAAGAGCAACTCATTGAGGCATTTGATATAATTATGAAGCGTGAGTCAAGCTACTTGAGCGTGGCCTATATGACTCCACAACACAGGTTTTGATGACCTATCGGATCACCCCTTGATGTGTTAAACAGGGTAGGGTAAATATGTTTGCCCTCTCTCGCTATGTATCTCCACCACCACCTCCTTCTCCTCCTCCACAAACTTTTACCCCTCCTGAAATCCTGCCTGCTCACTTTCCCCTATCTCCAGGGTATGTATGTGATTGTACATGTATATACACAACACACTCGCTGCACACCTAAACCACAAAGCCCTGGTAGATGTCCTCCACCGAAAAGACGCAGGTGTATGGCAGTGAGCGGACAACCCCCAGGCTCTGCACAGGTCATATTCTTACATATATACATCACCTGTAAGTGATAAGTCAGTTGTAATAGGTTCTGGAGACCACAACCAATCCACACACGTGGAAACATCACTCGCTCCGCCCATATCCTTCACTCACTCCAGCGCACAACCGATACATGATGAGTAGAACACTCCTTCTTACTCGAGTTGCTCTTTGCCTCTCTCTCTCTCTCTAACTCCTCAACCTCCTCCTATCCCAACTCCTCCTCCCTCCTACACAACGTTTGAAGCGCTCTCACTGCTGTCTCGACCAGAGCAGGTGCAGGGGGAAAAGATGGGTCTGTTTACGTTCACCCACGACACTGCAAGTACAGAATCTTCTCTGAAGTTTAACCGAACCTAATTACTTTTTGGCAAAGGCCACCGAATCCAGGCGCGGTCTCCTTGTTACTTTTTAGTTAGGATTTTGCATTGCAGAAAGGGAAGCACCCGGGTCTGCATGTGTGGTGATAGATATTAAAAAATGACGAGGGCGACATTTTAGGACGCGCTGCAGCGTTCATGACTGGGAGAGAAACCTTCTTCCCCTGACCTTCGAAATGTTAGAATTTCTCAAGTAATATTTCCTGCATGTCCCCCTGGTTGTCGCCCCGGTTTTTGCTGCTCTCAATACACAAAGTTTATTGCCGTCTTGATTATCGTACGCGTAAACTTTCTGAGTCATTCACAGAAGCAAATTAATATTTTGACTAGCGTTTGTGGTCTATCACCTGGGCTCAATTCATCCCCGTCGCCAGTGCACGTTGCGGATATTGGAAAAATTCCAGGTTACAAAACGCTATTACCAGATACCTACCTATCATTCTTTCGAGTCAATTGCAAAGTAAAACTAAGGATAGATTTCAGGTAGAAGGTGTCGTTATGGAACATTATTGGCTGTTTCGCATACGAATATATTATTTACAGTCATGAGGTTATTATCTTGATATATTTATAAATAATATATAATCTTAAATATTTTTAGTCTCTTTAATCTCAACGTAATCATTTATAATTCTCACTTCACGTATATATACTAGCTGGTGGTGAGTTGCCCTGTATAAAAATAGTGTTTTAAAATGTACTTCATGAAAACGATTGGCCCCAAACAATAACAATTTCTCTAAGGTGCCCATTGTGATATAACAATTCCGGTATCATCACCATCAGCAGCAGCACAGGTTTTGTCAGACCCCGGCAATATGATATGCCCAGTGGTTCGTCTATATTTACAAACCCCTGTATAACAACCTTCACCATCTCTCCACCCATAAAAAATCTCTTGAGAATCACCACCCAACTATATATAATTAGTGGTGTTGGCTTCGGGTAGATGAAATATCTCGTTCTGCTCTCTCAGTACTTGGGGTCACTTGCTCAGTTGCTGACTTTTCTTTCTCATTCTCTCTCTAAGAGGATGGTATAACAAGTTAAACATAATATACATAATGTTTAATTTGAATTAATTTCGAAATAAAACCAACTGATATAAACACAATTCTGTTTCCTATATTCTAAACTCATTGGTATTCCTTTTCACTCAAGAATAACCACTTTTATAACAACTCTATCTATTTCAATGCTAAAGTATCAGTCAATAAACATATACAATAAACAATAAATTCCTCACATCCCCGCATACCTGCTACAAGCTGGACCCAGCCAACATGCACCTCCTTTACCTCCACCCCCAACTCGCCTCTTCTCTCCTCCTCTAACTATGGTGCGCCGTTCTTCTTATAATAGCTATAATATCATAGAAGCTGTTTTTCAGTCATAGCTGAACAGTCCTTCGCTTAATCATTAAAATAAGTCAGATGTTCAACTTTGCATTCCTGCTCCAGTAAGGGACGTCTCAGAAGGTGTACGTTCATATTGTTTGTAGACATTTCCAAATACCCCCACTTCAAACATCCCTCTTTAGGTGTACTAAACACATCTACCGCAACATAATCAACTAAGATTTACGCCGAACTGTTGTTCAACAAAAATACTAATAAATTATTTCCCAAATTGGGTCATCAAAAATACACTTAATTTGTGCACGAGAAAAGAATTTTGTCCATTCTATTTTTTTAAAAAAGAGTGAGTATTTAATGTTACATTATATGAATTTAATTGAATTTTTACCTGTAGGACAAAAATGCTGTTTCACTTTGTCAACCAAATTGAAGTTCATTAAGTTAATACGGTAACTATGCAATTTGAAGTATTGAAAGTTTTGCATTATGTTTTGCGAACAAAATATTGGTTTTGAGATCAAAATTATTGGTTATGTGGACACAATAGTGGTTTGGTGATCGATATCGTGGATTTATTAACAAAATAGTGGTTTTGTTAACTAAATAATGAAAGTTTCAAACAGCGCTCCATATCTACCTGCCGCGGCTATTGCAAGCCGGGAGGAGGGGACACAGTCTACCAGCCAACCTCTCCACCTACCTGCCTTCCTTCCTTCCCCCGGAGGCAGTAGTGCTCCCCGCTCCAGCTGCCTGGTATCAAGGTGAGCTGTTTCCGCCATCGACTGGTAGGCTGCGGTGATAAGGTACAGGAGGAGCGTCTGGTGTGTGTCTGAGGCAGGGAGATGGGAGTAAGTGCAATGGTGGTGAAGGGCAAGGGCGCTGGGGCATGGGTCTAGTGGGCATAGGGCGCAAAAAGCAAATGATGAACCTGCTTTGTCTTTACCAAAGGGAGTGGTTGAAAGGTCTTCATTGTATTTCATTTGGTTAAAAAGATATACCTGAGCCTTCTTCACACCTGGAATTCTACTGCGAAAAAGTCTTGGTATGCTATACTTAGTACATAAAGGGCCCACATAATTTCCTGAGGGTGAATTTTGCAATATAACTTAAAATAATACAAGTGAGATCGTTATCGTACGCAACGTTGTGGCATATAAAATCAAACCGTTGGCATTTGCTTCCGGTCCAATGCCAGTTTGTAATATTATTTGTTCCTGGATACAAAATTAATATCAGTATATTCATGATTAATATATACCCATCCTTCTACTCGAAACAAAAGTTCGATTTTCAATTTCAACAATGCAGAGCATATTGTTATGGACATATTTCCCAGTATACTTTGTGGGCTATTGTGACAACCTGTATTCTATTATTCAACTTTATACAAAAATAAATTGCATAGTATCCACAGGTGAAAGCAGTTGCTGTTTCTTCCAATATTAGTCAACTAATATTGGATAGGATCGCAATAATAAATTGGTATCAAAACAATCTCTCACAATTAATCTTCAATATCATGTGAAGATAAAGCCTAATAATTGAACCAAATAACATGTAAATGGCTTGGAAAAAGAAAAAAAACACTTATTGAAAACAGTGCACTTTGAGTAATTTTTTCGCGTGTCTTTTTTCCTGTAGAAATGTTTGGAAAGCATCTGTCTCGCGTAGCCCCACCTGTATGCTTAGGGAACTTCACAGGGCTTAACTACAGCCTCCACCACCCAAGAAATCTCTATTTGCATATACCTGTACATCTCCACGTGGTCGGCGGCAGACATCAAAGGGACAAATCAGCATAATCTTATTACACCTGAAACCTCCGCCCCTCTTTCATCTCCACCGCCCACAGGCGTGCCAAAACAAAGATATTAACTGATTAACGGCACTCATAATTGCTGATTAATTGTCACCCTTGCTCTCAGTCGGCCGTGTCGGGTGGAATAAAGGAGAGCTTTTCTAGGCAGAATATGCAAATGAGAGGGCTCGTAGACCTTCTGTCAGGCGATATCAAAGGTGCGCTGGGGGACAACTTTTCTGCAGGTGCTTTGTTCGCCGAGCGCGATTATAGCGACCTAATGTTGGGGCCTTGTCCCCAAATCGCATGAACAATCCGGGCAAAGTTTGCAAAAAAAGCAACCATTATTGGTTTGTATCAATGGAATAATTATACACCCAAATCGGGCGTTTTCTTTAACTTGAATAGTGATTGGTTTACAATAGTGCATAATGATATAGCGTGGTTATTTCATTAGCTATGGCCAATCAGGCCCTCCCACTGCGCTAGGTTCGCTTTGATACTCGGGCTGGCGAACGATTTCAAGGTATTTAACACCGATTATTAGCGGTGAGGGCAATTTTTTTGGGATTATTGAGGTAGAATTTAATTCTTTAATCGGCGTCTTTCTTTGGAGGGAGTGCTAGGCCATGAAATGTTCTCTTTTGCTCGACAGACTCTGTATGAGAAATATGCGGACAAACCTCGAATAGCAAATGAATTATGACTAGAGCAAATTCTTTCACTGGTTTCTCTTTTCATAGAAATACATTAAAAGTATAATGCATATCCATTGTATCATTATGATTTGTCAGTATAGCAGAAGAGAGGGTACATCTATTTTTCAGAAGATTCAACCAGATTCCTGGAAATTTTAGGATGGTTTCTGTCGGTTTCTCATGCTAAATAGCTTAGCATATTGACAAGCAGCAACAACTGATGATAGGAAATCTGAACTTTTGCTCAATGGAAAACAAGCTCGAGTTGTAAGAACTCGCGGTTTTCCAGGCACGCGTTAACACGAGCGCGTTCCAAACATGTATAGCCCCTCGATGGGTATAGCAGTAACAGCATGTTGCGGGGGTGAAAGCTACAGTATTTAACATTGGCAAACATCTCTTTAGAACGCTTCTTCCTCACATTCAAACTATCCATTGTGTTTCACACATAGCATTCTTGCCAGAACGTGAGAGGGAGAGAGTTTGTAAAATGCCTTCTGCGAGAAGAGTTAGACGAGATTTTGACGGCATGCTGGACCCGTTAGAATTGTCTTGTGAGTACCACCCCCTGCTATCGTGCTAATGAAGGGTAAATGAAAGCATTTTTACACGCAATCGCATGTTGCAGTATGTTACAAACATGTAAAGCAAACATTGGGGGTATTAATATGCCCTTCTAACTGTGTTTCCAGGCCTTTATGTACCAATCGGTAGCATTTGACTTGTTCTCACTTTTATCATTGGAAATTCAATAGCTATACGAAACTCTGACATTTTACTGACGCTGTATATGACGTGCAATTGTTATTCAGCCATTCAATAGTTGCGGTCGCTAGCTGACTCCAAGCCCTCTTTTTTAAATGCCAAACCTTTCATTCCCATGCTCGACTTCTATCTGGAAAATGTTTTATGCAAAAGAACAAGGATTGTGTGGTATTATTTTCATTCCTAGCCTATTATTCATACCTCAACCTAGTTCCCACTACCACAATGGCTGTACATACAGAAAATGACAGGAAAACCTGAGCCCCTTCATCTACCGGGCCGCCGTCTCCTCCTTACACCCTCAAAAGTACAAAAAAGTACCCCAGAGAAACGGATTAAGCAGACATTGTTTTGGTTTGGCTAATCCCTTTGGATTATCGCTGATCCCACCCTTCACAATTTTTGCACATGCTTCAAGAGCTCAAAGCACATTAACTGTGATTTATAACGTTGTTTGGAACAGCCCGAGAAGAAAAGGATGAAAGAAGGGCAAAGCGCTCCACGCGGGTTGCTATGGAACAAGTGGGGCGGATGTTTACCTTGACCTTATGTCAATCAACTTCCGGAAGAAGGTGTATCACGTGGCTTTAGTCCCTGACAAGGATTTTACAGTCTTTTGAAGAAGCTTAAACAACCGCATCTTAGTGTAGACTTTATGGTTCGAACAGCAACATGTAACATCTTAAGATATTGTTCTGAAAAATGACTCCTGTCTCATTCCCTTTCGCTCGTCTACCATCAGTAAGGAGAAATGGGCTTTCTGCTATGAAAACATGGACGTAAATATGATTTATAACTGTCCAGTTAAACCTATGATCGATACGTATGTTTTGCCTGCCAGGTCATAGAAATATGGAGGCAGTCACTGGTGCGCACCAGGGCTGGATAAAAAGTCAACACTAAAGTAGAATTTGTTCGTAACTTGTATCCTGAATAAGACTTAAAAGCATTGAAGTTGGGTCTGATTTATTACTGCCGGTTTTTCAGAAGGGTTTCCTCTTCTTTTCGCACTGTGAAACAATCGGGGCAAAAATCTTCTAATGTATACGCGCTTTTGATGCTATTTGCCGTAATAAAATCACAGGTATTTGTTCTTTTCGTCGCGCACCACAAATCATTAGAGCCATAGGAACCGATGCTTTGTGCTTAATTGCAATGAACTTTCCCTGTATCAGCTTCTGTGTCATTTGAAGGTGGTAAATATTTGTATCAACATCTGGCCATTCATACCAAAAGACTGGGTAATAATTTAATAACAATGATTCCATTCTCCCTTCAGTGATTACAGATATCTAAAATGTCTCGCCCGAGTGGGAGGCGCTGATTTTTATGCCAGGCATTACAAATAATAAAATACTAAACAACGCTCGGGTAACTCTTCTTTTGTCCAATAACCAGAAGCTTCAGCATGAATAGTCAAAGACAATCTTCACATATTGACAGTCAAAGCATATGCTTAGCATATGAATATTATTCATGGGAAAACTACCTAGCACAAAACATAGCCTCAAACGCAGGTGCTTTGATTGCGTCCCTCCCTATCACTAATAGTATGCTAATTAGGGAATCAGGTTAATGAAGTTGTGCTTTGAACAATGCAGCGATGCATATTATCAGAGTTTAATTTCCCGGTGTTTACCTTTATTCCCGCGGAACTTTATTCATATTTTATGTTAATTCTACCCGAATTCCAAGCTCAAAGAGAAATAAGTGTCTAAAATAGTTTCCATCATGAGAGATTTTGCTGCTAAACCTGTTTTTCTGCATATTTAGAATTAATTGATAAGGTGGATATATGGTGATGCAATTAATCACCTGTATGCTGGAAAACCAAAGGCATTTTGATACGCTAGGGGAATTAACAAGACAGTTTAATGAAACCATGCATACATGCAGGTTGATATCAGTCCATTGTTTTGAGAATGGCACATTTCGTGGAAGAGTTCGGTAATCTGTTTACTTAAAAGTAATCAATTGTTTGAGGAAAGAACAGTATACGTATATTTAGGGTAATGCCCAATCTAATAAATAACTTTTTTACTATCAATATTGACTTATATCAAATATGCCAAGTAGATTTAGACCTTCCTCGACAACCTTCATAGAAACGCTGATCTATCAATTGGTGTAATTCTCAGAAAGCAGGTAGAGAAAACGCAAAATCAAAGAACCTCGCTACTTACAATAAGAGTTCCATTATGCCTCGCTACATACAACTTATTAGTATATGACATGTATTCGAGCCATATGAGTTGGCAGGTCCAGAGGCGATTCAATGCTACTTTCAATTTACAGAAGTCTCTTTATTTACCAACAAGATACCCGACTTTTCACTGACCCCAAACCATCTACATCCTCCTGGCTTGCGACACTGGTTGATTTATCAGGGTGTGTTGCCTGTCTCGGGGGTTAAATGTTTACTTTTGTCAGAAGCCCTTTTCCTGGCCACATCCTACCCTAAGGTCATTAAAGCCTTCACCTTAACAATTGCCCCAAGGGGACAGCAGAAGGTCCTATCATCATGTAATGACTTTCACAGGGGAGAATCTCCCACCCCTTTTGTCCCTCCCACTTCGAAATGGTGTCGTCTAAAAATCCCTCCCCACCATTCAACTTTGTTCTTCTGAGATCGTCAACAAGATGAATCATGTTCAAAGCCTGCACAGCAGGTCCTCTAAATAAGCTATCGTACCATACAATATTCGGCTTTAAATATTTGTTATTCCTTTGAATAAGGTATCACATCATATAATTCTTATTTCAGGCCCTTTAAATAAGCCACCATATGATCATAGATTACAAGATATAATTTCCCAAAGAGTAAAGTGGATGTGTATGCAGATATTTTAGATATTGCAGACCACTTTATACTTAGGAATTATGAGCCCTACACATCGCTTGCATATAAGATCATTCAATGGAGACACAAGTCATTGAATGAAGACCACTTGTGTAGGACTTGGGCAGGCAAAGACAATGAACTTTCTTTCTCCAGGCTTAATTGGAGTTGACACGCAGGTCCGCCCTCTCAAGGTCCAGGTGACTCTGCTGGCCTCAGGCTGTGTAAAAAGAAAGTCAATCCACTATAGAGGCACCTGGTGAGGCTTGACATCATCTGTGTTAGGATCTTATCGCTGCTTCCTCAGACCACCGTATATAAGTAACAGGTTGCCTTGACGACCATATCATCTTCATCACCCAGCATGGTCCTGTCTTCAAGATGCATCAAGTATTTATTTAAATTTATAAAAAAAAAATATGTCTAATTGTTATGTTGCTGCTGATGGTGGATGAATGTAAAAGCTGTGTTCGAATTTACATGGTTAGTGAAATTCATCAGCAAGACATACTTTCTTGTTACATTATAAGGGAAATTCTTTAACGATATCGCACACTTTTATTTATCAATTTCTCATCGTGAAATCGCATATCATATATTTATTTGATTATCGCATTATAAGATCCCATTGTAAGGTATCTGCGATATTTCTTTGGGTATTACTATTTGCCAAATATGGCAATGGAAAATTGAATTTTCACCCTGTTTCCCCACCAAAGGGTCATAACAAAACCGTGTGTGGTCAAACCCAAAGGAAACTATCATGCACTGCTCAGTTATTTTGCCCCAGGACTGTGGCTGACCAACGTCATATTTAGACTAGACCCCCAACCACATTTACCTCGATGACCATAATGCACCTTTCACTCCCCGAAATGACCATAGCGTCACCCATTCATTCTTCCACAGCCTATTCTAGCCCTCAAGTGCTCTGCCCACTCATTCCCAGGGGCAAATCTATAGTCCTTCTCACGTACTTAAGTGTTGATGTCGCAATGGGGTACAAGAGTCGTATATAAATAAAACCTGTTTTCAACTGGCGGTGTTTCAATCTCGAAGACCACCAATAGTTTGGACCTTTGTGCACATTCCAATGTTTAGAAAGCTCTATGTTTAGAGGCTCAGGTATGACTAGAAGAGCTAGATACATGAAAGACAATCACACATGGATGGACTCTATCTACCAACAACTTCACACTCCATTGCACATCACTTGCAAGCCACGCGTTTTTCATTGTGGGCTCGCTTGATACAAGCTCCCATATAAGTGCAGTCATTACTGTCCACCCTAAAACCCCAAAGTACTTATCTTCCGTCAAAGAGAGCGTCTTAGACTGTCAACACCACTTAGGACAAAGGTTCTGCTCTGAGATATTAGCAGGACTATATCTCCTCCCATCCCACATCCCCAATACAAAAGACCTGTCTCAATTGATGGCTATCATCTCATTGCTTTATACCATCATCATCATGCTGCTCTTACCTTGACATTAAATCTGTCATATGATACGCTGAAGAAGTAAGAAAATCCAGACATGTCAGGAATATTTTACCTAGTTTGTAACAGACATAATAGAGACCTACCTTGGCAAGCCAAGAATGCACATCAATGCGGTACCAGCTTATCATATGTAATCAATACCCATACATTCATGCAGTCATAAAGAACTATATATCACTCCTAGATAAGGTATGAGTAAACCAAGATTGGAAGTATTTGCTTTCTATTATTAACCATTGACAGAAACATGAGCCTAGGGGTGTAGTACATTCGACACTTTTTTTCCTGAACAAAGCAATAGAACTTGTCCCAAATCTGGGGAAAATATTTGAGATTCGATGATTGGAATTGGCATAGGAGCTTGCGAGGGCATACAGACGCCGGACAAAGAACCAAAGATGGCAGAAATGGGCAATTGTTTATGTCAGTCAAAGTGGTAGCAACCTGTATATAGATTTGTTTCCTTTTTCCTAGCTTTGCCCGAGGGCGTTACCTGAAATTATGCCATCTGCAAAAGGCCTCGCTCTTTAAGGGGCAATTCGCGCTAGGGATAACGGGGTACGCGCTGTTTGCCCTTTGGATAAATCCCAAATACAAATAGGGAGACAAGCTCTTTGTCGGAGTCTCAACAACGCCGTACAAGGGACATCAACCAGATTTGGCGACTTACCATTGCCATATAGTGGTCATCGAAGACCTACAGGTGCTCTATGACTCGTCCTGGACATAAAGCATCAAAGCCAATCAAGACATGTAAGAGTTGTTTCTGTATTTACAGTATTGACTCTTCTCCCAAAGCGTCCTTCTTCTGGAATGGGATTTTCTAAGGATTCACACCTTTTAAACATCTGTCGACTAAAGGATGTAAGCCTAAGGAGATTATTGTGATTTTTCTTTTGTAAGGTGTTCTCAGATGGGATGTAGGAAATCTGGGTGACCTTGTTCATTTTGTTATATGGGTTGTTGGCAACGCCATTGAGGGCTTATCCAGGAAATACTTGCTTAATCAGCTACCATCTAATTTCATACAAAGACTTGGCTTTGGTGTGCCTTTCTTTTGGCGCAATAGGTTCTATGTTCCTGTGATAATGAGAGGCGTTCGGGGATATATGGATATTTTTAGGGGAAAATTTGCAATTCCGTGAAAAGCTTTCAGAGCAAAAGCTTTCTTTGTCAATCAATGAAAATTAACCTCGCAAATTTAATATCTAGAGCGCTCTGGGCAGTAGAGTCCTCGTACTACGGAAGTTAAAAATCAATTAGTTGCAATATATTTCGCCTTTCCTCCGATTTATTACCCTTTCGCAGTAATTTAAGTCCACGGAAAAGCTGAGATTTCCCCATGTGACAAGGTATTTTGCATTTTATTGCTCCTGTAAAAATCAAACAACAGCATCGAATAATCAGGGAAGTGTTGCGAGACCTGACCTTTGCAATAAATCGCTGACCTGTGACGTCATGATCCGATGACGCCAGACGCTACTAGCCCTCACTTGTAGGAGATCTCGGACACTGCGCCACCTGGTGCGCGAGAACAACGTGAGTGATAATTGGGGAGATGGCAAGGATCGCTGACCCGGAACTTGAACCAGAAAAGCGTCAGAAATGAAGGCTGTGATTACATAAGTCATGGCTCGCTCGAGGGGGCTTGTCTGAAATGGGATGGGGTAATTCTCCGGGGGGATGATGGATCCCTCTGAAAGGTCTCCAGGGGGGTTTCTACAGCACCCCTGTTGCGAAGAACTGTAAATGGCTTGGATACCTGTGTCAGCACCTGCTGTCCTCCCCTTGTTCCGATCTCCACCGTATCAGTTTTCACCTGGGTAGGTCCCCAGTGGCCAGGTGAGAGAGGGGGCTGTGAAGTGGGTGGGGAGAGTGGGAGGGCCTGTAAGGAGCACCCCACGAGTAACACTCTTATACACACACCAACAAGCACAGTAAATTAGAGGTATTTACGCTACCATATTATTCTGGCTGAAATCGTGATAGAAATGGATGTGAATGCAACAGAGTCTGGTAAATAAGAGCGCTTGCTTTGTTGAAGGGACAAATCAAATGTCACAACTTAAAAGGGTCCTTTGACTGAGGGAAGACGCTGAAGATGTACACCCTTAAGCGGCTAATTCTTATGCAACTGACACCTTCTATTTGCATCAAACCAAGGATGCGACGCACACCTTGGCAATGTAATTCAGGAATTTATTTCATTTGCGCCTCACCAAAAGTTTGTGAAAGAAAGCATTGCAAAATAAAGCATTCTTCATTCATCCTTGGTTATCGATTTCCAATGGTCACTTTTATTTCATTTAAAGTTGAGAGAAACCGACTGACTTTCTCATTTATTTCACTTCATGGGGATTTTGGGAACTTGAGGGAAAATTTCACTGCCATCTAAAATCTTCACTTTTCAAGTGCATCGCCCTTTTCAGGTCATACGTACAGTATCTAGGCACTTTTTCACAATCCCCAAATCTTGTGCCATTCCTTGGAAGATTGCCACGAAGTACACAATACATTTGAGGACAATAAATCCAAGGGAATGTATAGGTTTAAGTAGTTTTGTCTATTATGAATGCATACAATGAATCAAAGGATCGCCATATAGAATATTTAATGAAGTGAACTAAACCTGTAGAATACATGTAGATTCTTGGCAAGTTTTAACTCTAGTACCCGCTGACCTGGTGCCTTTTTTCACAGGACAATACATAAATCTGATTAACCTATGAAAGAAGTAGATGTAAAAAGAAAGTTTTTTAAAACAGGCCCGGCATCATCTTTGAAAGGTTGAGTGAGTGTAGAGAGAAAAGGGCCTTTCTTTCACAATGGAGGGCGGTGACAGGTCCAGGTCGGGGACCATGGTCAGTGGTGCTTGGCATGACGAGTGACCAATTGGACATGAGTTCTGGTCAAGCTTGATTAGCTCTAGCATGAATACATGCACCATGTTCATAGAAATGATAATTAGAGTGCGCTCTCTCCTGACATGTTCTCGGTGAAGAAAATTTCCTGAATCACTCAGGTGTTCGTCTGGAGGGCATTGACCTCTTACATAGCTCACTGACCACTGGACATTTGACCACAATGCTTTCCTTATTGCTGTTATGAAACTATAATGGGCCGTACATATGGGTGCCGTGCGAGGAATAATGCTGATTGCATGTGGCTATCTTGCGCCCGCCATGACCATTGGTCAAACATGGAAGTTTCACAAGCAGGTTTCCTGGCACTCCTTTGTGTCCTAATCTATTTCCAGGTGACCAAACTCCTGACGGGACCCGCCCAAGAAACAAGCTTGGAAATATAATATGCGCGTCCATTTAATCATGTATGAAATCATACACCAAATAGTCCGTGAGATATGGACCTGCGTCTCTAATATTGACCATTGCATGGAAACTTTGAACTCTGTCAAGTTCCCTTGGATGCCCCGGTCCACTGCTGGGACCATGAAAGCCCTCGCCCCTGTACTGAACCTCTGGCTAAACTATATGACAGGCTATGTTCCTAATCAAACTCATAATGTTGCTGCCCCTACTGAGAACAAACACTCACTACCATAAATCTCTCTAGATTTAATAGCATAACTGGGGTTTCTCTAATTGGGTACGAGACTTTGATGCCTCCTTTTAAGAAGTACCACCTTCCACTTTGACCAGTGGGAGGCATGCATGCTTGGTGATTACTAAACTGGGATTAAAAAATAAGCATTTCTAAAGGCCACCACATGGATATCTGACCATTGGGACCTTTTCGCTGTTTGTGGTCTGACCTCGCTGCCTTCAACCTTCGGTATGTTGAAAGAACCGCATAATTCAGTAATCTGGGCATTAGGAATAATGTTGGGGTAGGCGGAGGGTAATAAGCATACACCAACTGTTGCTCTCGCATGATGTCTACATGCTGGAAACCTCAGGTCGGTACCGCTATGTCCCCGCGGCATTTATTAAATGTAAAATACCCATCTTTAGCAGAACATTTTGGTTCACCATGTAAAATTAACAAGCATTCTTTAACCTGGACCCAATGAGAGACTTAAGGGGAGATTAATGACTTGTGGGTGGGCACAGTTACAAAAACCATTTATCAATAATGCATGTTTAATGTTTTGGGGACCGCTTGCGCCGATGCATTTCCAACATGATGGAATAATTCAAGATCTGGTGTATGACCATATAGTCTAAAGGTCCATGCATCAAAATATAAAGGCAAGTCATCGATAATAATACATATTATATTAGAATATTTACAGAAATATTAATCAGGAATAGCAGCAGAGAAAATGCTGGTCTGGTCAATTATATATCACGAAAAAGACACATACATGTATTTCCATGCATAAAATAGTACATGTACCTTAAATTTTAATATTCAATCAGCAGCGCATATTAAAATCACGATGACATCACATGAGACAGATGCTGACATAATCATATAATGACAGTTAATCATCCAAAATCTGACATGGTGAATAATAAAAACCATTAACATTATAGTGCTACAATAAATTCCTAGAAGAGGGAGAAGAATAGGGGGAGGCAAGGCTGGGGGAGCTTAAGGAGGAGCAGTGCGATTAGAAACAAGGAAAACTTAAACACAAACTTGTGGTTTGAGGCTAAATTTCAGGTAGGGCGGACCTGTGGCACGGCCCACCTGCCCGTGTCACGCACGGTGCGCGCGCAGCTCCCCTTCCCCCACTATCGCTGAATTCTGGTATTATCGCCCAACTTGCAGCACGCTTGGGTGTATAACAATGGCCGACCCAGCAGATGGTCAGGGCGCTCGCAGTTCTCCCACCCCTCCTTGTGCCCGCGCACTGACTAACTACTACAACTTGTTGAGCGTCGAGAGTTGCCATGGCACCTGCGTTTTTAGGTGTAAACTGTAGAGATAGGATGGAAATAAAGTCTACCAGGAAATTGTATATAAGTCAGAACGTGTGATGTGTATGTTGTTTGAAATATATAGTGCCTACCCGCATCCTCTATAACAAAAAAAAGGACAGATTTTAAACAAGTCCGAGATTGTTTTTATGAAAGGATACACATAGATTTATCAATGGTTAGGCTTGTTGGTTGTGACTGCTTTTGTTTAAAGTGAGTGAGTAGCAAAGCGGGAAGTCTGGTCTCGACTGGGTGGATTTCACGGCGCAGATTGCGACGCGTATGCATAAGCACGCCCTGACCGGATAGCTTGGATGCCGGATAACAGCTATGTATGGTTCTGTCCGAAATATTATCCGGGGAAGATTTCTCGAAAAACCCCTCATGTACCCAATGGAAGAAAATTATATCAGCAATGCAAGATACATTCCTCCCATAACTTTTTTAAATCTTGAATTTTGTACTTTCTATAATTCTCACGCATCAGAAAAAGAAAAGGTTGGTTTCCGTAGTTTGAGGACTATTTCTATGACATTAAGTAGTCGGACCATATTAATGTAAGCATATATATTTCAGCAGACTGCATCCCCAAAGGTTGAATGAGCAGCCTGTAAATATGAAGAAACTATACAGTTGATTTTCATCATGCTTGTTTTATTTTTCTATATAAATATCCTCGATCGCACATAAACATGTATATTGAAATTAGTTTCAAGTATTTGTAAAAGAAATCATCGGATTTTAATTTTCAAATCATTCCCCCAGATGTCCGAGGAACCAAACAGAGCACATTCTGTGGATACACTATCCATACGCGTGTCAGTGTACAAATTGTATCACAAGTCTCCCTATACAGGAGTATGTGGATTTAGTCTCATCGGTTATAGACTCTCTATGTGTGGACAGTGATTAGCGGGTAATAGAAGACGAGTAAGAAGTTAGGGGTATTATTGACAAACGTGTAGGATTCGTCAGGCCAGTCTCAAATTCTTTCCCAGTTCGCACAAAAGACAAGAGACGAGGGAGGTGTGTTAAGTGGGGCGGTCAAATATGTACTTTTCTTTTCCCCATTTGCCGCAAATAGTCTCGTAAACACTAGCGGGAACAATTGAATTACACAGAATATATCACCGAACTTGTTAGAATAGGCTGACAATAGGAAGCTTAGGGACCCATCTATTGTCTGGTCGCCCCTCAGATGTAGGGGTGTTCATCTTTTGAAGTGGGAATGTGACGTAAGGTACAGACGCTATCCTGTTCTCCCTCTCAAAGGCAACAGAGAGAAACCCCGAAAGATTAAACAGCTCTCGTTATTCGCACCCCAAAAGACGAGCTAAATGAAGGAAAATAAATTAGGCAAATTATCTTCCTGTGAAGAGTACCGCCTCCTATTTTCGGCCGCGTTGCCGTCGACTGGCGCGTACAAATGGTTACGACACCAAAGCAAGTCCGACGATTGTTAACAGGTGTCGCGACCGTACTAGCAGTCGGAACTGCTGCGGCGCAATGCAGAAGGTTGTGGAGGCGGCGGAGGGGGAGTAGTAGACGAAAATGGGGTTCTTGGTGCTTGGGGTTGGCGGTCCAAAGTAAGGGGCGTCGAGGGCCAGATGCCCCGAAGTCTTTGTGGGTCAACTTTACTCCGCCTCTTCTGTCTGTGTGTACAGGCGGACTGGGTTTAACCTTTCCTATAAGAGGGAGGGTGAGAGGATGGTTATATATAGAGGGACTAATCCCGACAGAAATGTCTGGGGTGGGGGAGGTGGTGGAGAGATTTTAGAGAGAGGAGAGTTGGGAGGAGGTGGTGGAGGAAAAGTAGGAGGAGGGGACGGGGGAAGTTTTGGCAGTGGACACCTGCTTGGTTCCACACCTGTGCATATATTAGTCAGACTCAGAAAGTCTTTGTACCTGTCAACAATGGGGCCCGCTCATGTGGAACCCCTGGTGCCGGCAGGTTTTCGTGGAAGGCCAGGAAATACCGAGAAATGCGCCAAAAATCCCAACGAATTTCCTTCCCTACATTTGCCGCTACACCGGGTTTGATTCGGTCGCTGCTGGTGCCGGAACAGATGACGAAACAGTGCGTGAATAATGTTGTATAATAGTGTCACCGGGGAAAGGGACAAATTGTAATTAATGCGTCAAAGTAACTCACGCAATTCCCAACTGTCTGGCCTAAATGACACATTTAGACAAATTATGGCCAATAATTACAGAAAGCGTTATTGGTTTCATTTGGAAACGGATGTCAGGGGTTGTTATTAAATCAAAATAGGGTAAATTAACGTTTCAAATTATGATAAATAGACTCAAATTCTAGCACATGCCTTTTTTCGGTAACGCAATTCTTGCATCATTCGATACCAACATCTCAAAACTAAATTAAAGGATTTTAACACTTTTTACACTTCAAATAAATCTGGAGCAGATGGGAGTACACAAGTCGAGTTGTTTCTTTATCTTTGATGGTCTTACCAAAACACAGTCAATTGCTAAAACTCTTTTCATAACGTGATAACATCCATGTTTTGCATTAGGTATAATCTCAAAGATCTATTTACTTTAGTTTTAGTTACATTACAGTTTACCAAAATTTCATCAGCGATATCCTTCCCGGACACACCATTAAATTGAAAGAAATTCCACAATCCACCATCGTTTCAAATGAAAGAACAAAAGAAAGCTTGACTCAATAAACACCATGGGTCCATTACAATGTGGGGCTTTGGGTTGTGTCGTGTGCAGGATCTGGTATGTCAATATTACTGAAGAGATAAGCCTCCCATATCCCTTGCTTTCCTTATCTATGAGTGTTTGACGAGAGAAGTGGCAAGGTAAGGGTCAATTTCAGCTGGTCACGAGAGACACTTGATAATCCATGGCAAACAAGCGGGTTCATAGCACAGGAATTAACCGCAGATCTTATTTCTATCCTTAAGGGGCAGGTGATAGCATTCAAGCCGCGGCTGGATTTTCATTTTATCAATTCACGCGCGACAGGAGTGCGCGTCGCGCGTTGATGCGCGCCTCACGTGGACTCTCCTTCTCGGCACAGGGCATTCCGAGGTGTGTTGATGTGTATCGGGGCTGGTGCCATCCATTGTTCCATCGGTACTTGTTGATATCGCCAGTGACACGCACCTGCCTATTTCCTGGATGTCTGATAAGGTAACATATACACCATTCGCACTCATATAATATATATCGGTATCATGACCGGTGCCTAGAATAAATTATTGGTGCACATGGCACCGGGCGTTCTATTTGTTGCATATGGTACTATAGAATGGTTTATTAACAATGGCCAGACGGATAGGCAGTCAGGCAGGTAGGTATGAAGGGCGGGGTAGAATAAGGATGCTGACTATAGGCATCATTGCATGCGGGGTTTTTATCAATACCTGTGGGAGGGGTAGGGAGGCGGGCTGGGGGAGGAGGCTGAGTTGGCACTGGCACGCGTCAGGTGGTCCAGAGATCATTAATAAACCGGGCATAGTCATGCATGGTAATCAGGTGCTTATTAGTCTGGAAATCTACACTCTCATTCCACAATGCCTTCTTAATGTAAGGGGTAATATGTCCTCCCTACTTATGTTGGGTTCCGCACAAATGCCTTGTTCATACGGTTTACAGTTCACGAAAATGTAAGGACAGTTCTACACACCACTGAGCCATATATCCTTGTTTATATCCCCCCTGCCAAATATTTTAATTTTTGTATTACAACTCGAACAATAACCTCCTATATTAAGGACATATCAATCAACATTCGGATTTGGAATTTTTTGAATATGAACAAAGACGTTTTGTTCAGAATATGTATGGGAATATTTATTCAGTATTAGTAAACTTGTATTATTTTTAGGAACATTTATTCAACAGAAAGTCTTTTCAGACCACTGGAAATGAAAGCATCTTCCCATTAATGATTAACATTTCGATAACGATTTAGCAATCAGTAGTTCAACTACTCTAGGAGTATAAATCTTTTAAATATAGATGAATGAAGAAACGGAATACGAAGGGTTCGCGACAATTTATGATAACGTGTTTATTCGCTTGGAGAAAACATATCTTTCATAATTCCATGCATGGCATCTTCGTGTAATTGGGCAGATACATTAGTGTGTTCAAATAGATCTACTTATGTTACATATCTTATACTTTCATATGGTAGTGTGGGAAGGGATAGAGGTACAGGTGGTATTTAGGTACACATGGGGTTAACCAGTTTGGAACTGAAACAGGCCTGATCTTAAATACTAATGAGCTAGGGGGAGAGTAGGGGGTTTGGTGGAGGTAACCCTGGAGGAGGGGGCAAGCTGCATGTGTAAGGAGTGGACCTCTTCCAGGGCAGTCACAGCCATACCTAAACTTACTCTCCTTTGTGTTGAAAGCTTGGGGTTAATTAATATGTTAATCAGCCTGGGGTATTTAAACCTAGCTTGGGTAGGGATTGGGGCAGTCTTGTTTGGAGTGTTGATAGTCTTGGTTTGGAATTAAGTACTACAGTACCCTGGAGTACCCTCAGTGTCAGTGTATTACATATAGATCTTTGGACATCATCTTCAATAAACCTGGAACAGTACTTACATGTCTCCTTATTATTACCCCACCAGGATCCCATAAACCTCAATAGGAATATCTTAACACTTATGACTAATCACAATCGTTTATGACAAATAACTATTCATTCAATCATGATGCTAAAACTCCATGAAACACTGGGGAATATCATAGTGGAAATGATAAAGGTAACAATGAATAGATTTAATATCGAGATAATAATACTCCCTCGAAGGATCATTGTGGAAAAATATTTATTACAGTAAAAAAGAAAGGAAAAGAAAACAATAGCATTTATGGACACTCTTTCAGGCTAAATGCCCTCACAACCGATGTCAAAGGAGATGTGTGTTTGTATAAATCGCAACAAGTGGTTGCTAGGTGGACTGTCAGCTTCAGCAGCAGGCGCGGTGCCTTATGGCACTTCCTCATCTATAATGCCAGGAAATGATAATACTATCCCTGGAACAATATGGCCCGGCAGAAGGAATTGTGGCAGGAGGTTGGAAGGGCTGAAGGTTGACACGCTCCCACGTCCCCCACCTCTCGCCGTCCTTTCTCTGGCGCGCCAACTGGGTGTCATCCTTCCCGGCAGGTGAGGTGGAGGAATTAGGTGCCACGAAATGTCATAGAAATCCGAGAAGTGCACCACTACCAGGACGTCGGGTCATCGGCACGCGAGCACCCGTTGTTCTCGCGAGAAATGAAGCGCGACGCGCGGTCATCACAGTACATCATCTGGCCAGCTCTCGTGCCGCTCCACTGCGCATGTCTGGTCCGCGCACGTGCCACAATACTTCCGTTCGGGTCGGCTGCGCGCGCTCTATTTGAAAGGGCCTGGATGGGCGACAATGGGGGCCCCTGCGGAGACAAGTGGGCAACTGGCTAACAAGAGGCCGTAGCTATGTATACATGAGGGTATAGAGGAGTATTAAAAAGTGGGGTGCACGCACATGATTGTATTGCTGTGGGAAAGGAGGGGGTGATGGATAACGTAGATGTTCGCACGATGTTAAAGGGGATGGTATATAGGTGGGGTGTATATACCAGCTGGCCAGACACCCCAGCTGGCTTCTAGGCGAGTTAGAGCCTAATAAAAGTCCCGTTCTATGCCCCTATGGGGTGGCAGCCCTCCCTGTTATCATCAATTGTCTCCGTATCAATCAATGATATAGTTTCCATGGCCCAGCACCCACCAAAAGGTCACAGTGCCAGTGTAGCTATGTATTAAAGGTTGCAAATAGTTTCTTTTGTCTGTTATGTTTTGACTCCATTAAGACAATGTCTGTGACATCCTTATGTATGCCATATCTCCCGATACCTCTGAATGGCGCTGGCGTGACTTTGTTGCCAGAGGGGCCAGATGATACATAATCGGGAGGTGTCATCATTTTAATTCTTCAAGGAAAACTAAACACGCCCCTCGTCACTATTATATTCTCTGCACCCCCATGCTTTTTCCATCAGCAGCATCAACACCACCAGCATCCCTTTATTCTTCACATGATTGCCTTTACAAAAAAATATAGCTGGAGACAAAGGTACCTTGCAGGAAGATTGTCAGGTGTTATGGCCAATCACCAGGTGAAATTTAAGGCACTCTACCATGGCACGTGCCACTCGCTCATCCTTCCCCTTCTTAATCTCCCACCCGCAAAGCCCCCAATATAACCTTGAGATCGGCATTCATGAGTATGATTTTGGAATAGTGATGTCAGAAGGTTAATCCCATGACTAAGTGATGTTTACCAAAGAGAAATTTGCGAAAGTACGCGACTACAAAACTGTATGCCTGTCTGAATGGGACTTTTATTATATTTGACTAGAGAAATGCGATAACAAAAATGTGGCATTTTGGAATTAAAAAAACCGCCTGGTTTCTCGAGTTTATGACACCGATATTTTTTATCAACTCGTTCGAGAATGCAAACACAAACACACATATAATATATTTCTGTAAACGCTTTATTGAATGCATTTTTGGCTTTGTACAACTAATAGTAATCATAAATTAACTCATATATTTATAACATTTCAGGTACATACACTTTATCATCAATTGAGATCATCAGCCTCGGTAATATGCAAATAACCCAAGGTGAACTGATAATATATAACTAGTTTGATGTAAGATATAATTATTTGCCATGTGTACCTGTAAAACAGCCAAGAAACAATATTGGCAAAAAGTCATAACAAGTTTGTTTGGGTCAAATCGTTGTTGTATAGGAGAGAACACGTGCGACAGAGGATATTTAAGTGTATAGTCAACAGTCGCTTTGCATGCCGTGTTAAACATAATTGTCTGTTTTGAATGTTTATGTTGTGTTGTGTTGGGTTAAACCCAAGTGTATCTCGAAGCTTGTCCGTGTAACATGCATTATAGTAAATGGAAGTCATTAACAGATTAAAAGTTTTCCCAACTCAGGATGTAACAGTTTATGTCAAACAGCCAATCAAAACAGTTATTCACACACAATAACAATGACATAACTATAGTTACTTTTTGTAAACCTGATTGTGTAACAGTGTAAACTTCTGGATAGCAACTTCTGTTCATGTAATTTGACAGTTTGATGGACTGTTTTGAGACAACACGTGTTCGTTGCAACATAAAGAAGTGGCTTCTGCCCACATGTCTCCACAGGTTTTAGTTTCATTCTCAATTCATGGATTATTTTCAGTACATATTTACTATTTGACACAAAGTGTGATATGTAAAAGTACGGTAGCAGTTCATGTTCTGTTTACTAAGGATACAATGTAGAATATGACTGGGGTGAATGAATCATCATATAGCATTGATGCATCCCCCATCTTCATGTTTCAGCAACAATGAATTCCTTGAAAAAGACTTTGAGCACGTTCTACAATTGTACTTCTTAATGTCAGTGTGGGTCTGGAGATGTGCCCTCAGATTGGACCTGTCAGCAAATGACCTTCCACAATGGCTGCACTGGAAGGGCTTCTCTCCAGTGTGTGTTCTGACATGACCCTGGAGTAGCCATGGCCTGGAGAAAGCTTTACCACACAGGTGACACTTACAGGGTAAAGTGTGGGTGCGGATATGCATCTTCAACGCTCCCAAACTCACATAAGTCTTTGGGCAATATTTGCAACTGAACTCCTTCTTTATTGTTGCAGTGCAGTGGAACTGCTTGTGTTTTGAGAGTCCTCCATGAGTCGCGTAACTCTTCTTGCAAGCATCACACTGAAATCTCGGTGGGTCGTTTTCTCCTCTTTTCTTGGTAGCCATTGTCCTGAAGCCATCCATGTCCACAGGTACATTTTCGATGCCCCAGGGAATCTTAGGTTTAATACGATCAGCAGCTACCTCACCGTCTTTCCAGCTTTTACTACCATTATTGTCTTTGATGGCAGAACCATTAAAATGATTGTTATGGTTGGTATAACTCGAGGCCATTGATTGATATCGGCTGTCAAACTGCCCTTTTTGATACAAATCAGAATCTCCATGCTCACCGATTTTCTGCCTTACTGGGGTCGAATTTGATGGAGAGATCCTTTCTGTGAGGAATGATGGCATGGTTGATAAGGATTCCCGAGAGTAGGAAGCAGGAGGACCAGAGTTCGAAGGGGCTGATGTCCTTTGGGAATTTCCCAGCCTTGAATCAGAAATTGGGCCCAATCCTCTCGATGTCGTTGTCAACATCCCTTGGGACAGTCTCGGGGCAGCATCCATATATTGTTGTTTTGGAGATGTGTGTCGGGCCTGATCAAAGGAATAGCCTCTTGATTGCGACCTCTCCCGGGGCAGTAAAGGCTCTGGAGGTAGAGTAGATTCCTGTTTGATATCACACATTTTGTAATGACCTTCAGGGGAAAACCTGCTTCGTTCTTGTTGCGAAGGCAAGTCAGGAGAAAAGCTAAGCATGTTGCGATAGGAAGGAGGACTTGGGAACGGACGATAGGCCCTCTCCCCATAAAACCTTTCTTCATATGTACTGGCACCATACACGTCATCATAATTCAATCGATCCACTTCTCGATGAGGAGCCCAAATGCTGGATCTGGCATAAGGTGACTGGTGAGTGGTGGAGGGGAAAGGATGGGGAGGAACCAGAGGAGATCTTGATCTTGTTGGTGGCGATCTGGACATGACCGGCGATCTGGACCTCAAGGGAGATCTTGATCTTGGTAGAGGGGGACTTGACCTTGGGGGTGAACTGGACGGTACTCGTCGGGGTGGGAGAGCGGCAGTGGGAGACGCTGGAGGAAGAGGAGGAGGAGATGACGTAGGAGACTGAGGGGGTGGGGATGGGTAGTGGATAACCTCTCCAGGTGTTTTCTCAATAGTGATCTTGGTTCCATTCCTTGTGGATGTGATATAGCCAATTGCTCTGAGGCTACTGCCGGAGGAAGAAGGGAAAGCAGGTGAGCGATGGGTCGCCATCTTTTCAGGTTCTATAGCTGCGTCTGGGGATGTCTTCCGCATGGTTTGGATGCTGAAGGAGGAAGGTACGACTCCCTGAGGGGGTGTTACATTCACTCCATCATTTCCATACCGGGCCTTCTTTCCCTCTGATCGTTCACCTGAAAATCAAAAGGACAAGTAAATTATCAGGTGGGCTAGAACAAAGGCTCGGGCACTTGTATCAGACCTAGCAGGTGAAGCCTTCAAAGACAATGCTACATGGACCTAGGCAATGCTTCCAGCAATCTTGCAAAATTCGGCGCCTCGAGACGGGTCAAAATTTTATATATTTCCTCAATATCTTCCGGCTATTATTCAAGAAACTGTTCAAGTGGACCCAAAACTTGGCTTTGATGATCTAATTAGCATTGTTTTTCGCCATTGGCCACAATAAGAAAGTATTCATTCTTTAGATGTTGTAGGAAGGATCTTATAAAGTGCACTTAAAAGATGGTTTCCCACGGGAAATTAGAAATATTTGGCATAATGGCTTTCTGAATTAGTTCAATGATTAATAATCGTAACTATTTATTAATCAGCGAGCGGTATGATTTAATTACAAAATGAAGCTCACATCCTTAATAGCATGCAAATCAGTGACATGGAATAAATGGACATATTAAAGAATAGATATAAAACACAGACACAATAACCAAATACCCATACATCTATTGGACTAGTTCTCATAATGTTTATAGACATTTTCATAAGGTAAGCAATCATATCAAAACTTAGAAGTGTTCTGATTTCGCTCGATCTCAGCGCCATGGCGAATCACAATGAAACATCGCCATCATGTGAGCGCAACAAACCAGAGAATTGATTCAATCCGTCTACGCTAGGTGGCAGAATATGTCCGCTGGCGCTGCTTGCACCTGAATGCAAATGAGCCTGACAAGACCAAGTAATCGGGGAATGAGGGAGATTTGGGAGCTACAGGGTGCGGCCACAGGGACGTTGTCTGTCCCCTGAAAGCCCCCACCCTGAACTCTATACCACCTCCCACCTTCCCTAGCTTGTAGTGGGACCATGGCCCTACCTGCCTCTCTTGCCTGCCTGCCTCCCATAGGTCACACTTCAGTAATTCCACCAGGGCTCAAACCTGGGACCAGTCATGAGGAACCAGACAAAGGGCTTTCAAATAATGAAGGCTGGTGTTTGGAATTAACCCGTCGACTGAATCACCATTACTTTGTCTTTAAAATTAAATCTCTACTAAAATTTAGATGTAAGCAAGGGTATTGGGAACAAGTGATCAGCAATATCCACACCTATGCGTCCGCCCATCCATTAGCATTTTCCTACAGAAAAAAAACTACAGTACACCAAATATTAGGACATAAGAATCAAAGTTTTTGAATTTGAAAAGCGGGCGAAACACTAACTAAAAAGTGGCGAACTCCAAGACAGCCTTCATCTTATAGTCGCTGTAATCTTATTTCCTCCTGTACAGTATATCATTAAGCCTTGTGATTACTTATAGATCACCGCAGGGAAGGGACATTTGGGTATGATCTGACCTTTATCTAAATATATGAAAAAATCGAGACATTTTCTTCTGGCAAATAATGAATAATGCATGCTGTTATGATAGCTATAACAATAGCGTCAGCATATCATGAAAAAGAGACACAACAAGACAAATAACAAGATGTGTCTGAGTATGAGTTATGTGGCTATGTATATGACTATACATCATGCCCAGAAGCCCAGAAGTGAGTGATTATTGGGTGTACATGTACATGGATGTACCCATTGTATCAAGCTGTATTGTCATTCACAAAGTCTCGCATACATATAAAGTATCGTGAATCACCGTGAACCCTTCAGCTCGTTAGACGATGGCGGGACTGATGTCAGTTAGTCAAATAAATCTGAAGTTCAGAATCCTCACGATCGCGGAAATACTTGCGAGAAATTGGCTTTTTAAAACCGTTGATGCAAAACAGAAAATTGACCATGCCTCATTGTCTGTGTACGGTAGTTTTATATACCAACAAGTGCCTTCGGCACTTGGATTGTGGAGGCAGTTGTGTTTCTATTTCTTATAGGAATCCGACAATTTACTGGACGTTTTTTTTAAATTTGGAGATATTAATTTGATTGCCCCAAATGGCTAAAATCACAGGGTGCCTACGTCAGGGCAGTAAGGTCTTTAAAAAAATATTATTATTATTCATCTTCCACAACTTAGTACCTGAGCATTAAAAGAATATGAACATTATATGTGGAAAATATGTGACAAAATGGTCAGGAAACTTTACCCTGGTGCTATATTCTGCCTGTTTCTTTGGGTAGGCATACATTGGCCTATTGAGAAAAAAAATAGAATAATATCTTCATTATTTTGAATGTTAGACTTGCTAAATTTAATTGGAAATCTATTTGAAAAGAGAAATAATGAGGATTTAATATTATTTTTAAAAAGAATTTATCAATTTATTGAGGAGCAATGTGTGGATGGGTACATTCTTTCTCTGAGAGACACAGAGAGAGAGGGAGGGACAGAGAGGGGGAGGGAGGGAGGGACAGAGAAAGGGGGAGGGACAGAGGGAGAGGGAGGGACAGAGAGAGAGGGGGGAAGGGAGGGAGGGACAGAGAGAGAGGGAGGGGAAGGGGAGGGAGGGACAGAAATAATGAGGATTTGATATTATTTTTTAAGATAATTTATAAATTCATTGAGGAGTAATGTGTGGATGGGTACATTAATTCTTTCTCTGAGAGAGACGGAGAGAGGGGGGGGAGAGACAGACAGAGAGGGAGGGAGGGACAGAGAGAGAGGGAGGGGCAGAGAGAGAGATAGAGAGGGAGAAGGAGGGACAGAGAGGGTGAGGGAGGGAGGGACACAGAGTGAGGGAGAGAGGGAGGGAGGGAGGGCGAGAAATAATGAGGATTTAATATTATTTTCAAAAAGAATTTATGAATTCATTGATGAGTAATGTGTGGACGGGTACATTCTTTCTCTGAGAGACAGACACAGAGAGGGAGAGACACAGAGAGAGGGAGGGACAGAGAGTGAGACACACACTGGAGATGATTAAGTGTGGAGGGGGGTCCCATGGGAGGGACAGAGAGAGGGAGGGAGGGACAGAGAGAGAGAGGAGGGGACAGAGAGGGGGGGACATAGAGATAATACAGGTTTTAGAGACCCTAGGCTGGAAAACCAAATGATACCCGATTGGGAGAATTACTCATATATATGCTCCCCGAATGCAACCACTAAGTTATTCCTGAATGCAACCACTGAGAGCTGGCTTGAGCTGGGTAGAGGTACTTCCCGAATGCAACCACTGAGAGCTCGGTAGTGAGCTTACGTAATACATGCATGCTTTGTAAACAGTCTCATCGCCTGGACCATGCGTTGACCAAAATTGACGGAAATGTACGCAAAAAACAACTCACTCAAAGGCCTAAATTAAGTGTGGAAAGAGGGAGATATTAATACATCTTGTATATCTCAGTGGGTACACATTACAGGAAGGACTATATCCTTAGGACCATCGAGATATGTTAGGACCAATTTAAATAGTACACCGAATGATAAGCTTGCACTTGCACCAATGTGTACACATAGTGATAGGCGCGCAGTTGCCCCACTTTTTTCCCCCGGTACTCGGCTATAACGATTTCTATATAGGAGCTACTACAACAGAATCGTGTATAGTCTTTCCATTAACCCACTCAATTCGACCTCTAAATTCGACCACTCAATTCGAATTCGGTTATTATTTAATAGTTATAATACTTGCACTTCTGAATAGAACTTACGTCAAATGTCTTTCAAAGCTTGTTATGTTAAACTTTATGTCTAACATAACAGATGTGGGCAGATATTGAATTGGCAAATTTATATATCATTAAATCAATCAATTCGAAATCATAACGAAATAAAAGCGTTCTCTTACCATCAAAGTGCCTTGGAAGTTGGTTTTCACCGTCCCATCTTCGATGGTCATATATGCTCCAAGCTTCCATGTGACCGTCCGTTTCATCATGCCCAGGTGTTGTAGCTTCTCGCAACCGCTTCTCTTTCCTTTCTTGTCGATCTCCATCTTTCTTTATGGATTCTAAGTGAATCGGAGAAAAAGAATCTCGGTTTTCAGCTTCTCCCGGGGAAGAAGATAAAGCTGGAGATGGGGATGCGGTATAACTTGGTGATAAAGGTAATTCGACTATTGGGATTATTTCTTTTGGCACACAATTGTTAATACTGGTCACATCAGTGTTGATAAGTCCGTTGGGCGATGTCCCACAGCCACCACGCTTGGGCCCACGCTTCTTGACCAGGAAGGCGCGTGGCATTTTGGAGTGTTAATTGCTAATTACCGAAAGCTATTAATTAGCGACTAGGAACTCTAAGTTCCTGTGTTAACAGTGCCGAGGCGTCCGCACTTCCAACGAAGGTAGTCCAAGATTGCAATTGCATAGAAGCAGTGATAGAAATAAGTGATGTGTAACGTAGTGTGATGAAGAAGAAGTGCGTGTGTGTAATGCCATTTGAATTAGAGAAATGAGGAACAATCTGGACGCCTGGTATAAGGACCTCTGCGTCCCTTCCTCCTTGATCCTGGTAGTGATTGTTGGTCCAGATGTCCACACTGATCAACTGCTTGAAGCTCCTCCCTTGGGTCAAGTGCAATAATTGACCTATCTCTCTCTCTCTTAGCTTCTCTGTCTATATATAAAGCACTTAAGACTTATGTTTGATGTAATACTTGGATCGAATGTGAATTAAATCCTTATGCGGTGTCTTTAGAGTGAGTGTAAAATTCCTGGAAGTTCAATGGAAGTTAAGTGTTGTCAGTTAAAATGACCTTCCGCGTGCAGTGGTATATAATGCCTCTGGATGTTTTCTTCTCTTGTTCCTCCTTCTCCGCCACCTTCTGTTGAAGTAGTTAATTATAATGAATGGGATCCTCGCGCGATGACCCTGGATGCATTTACCAATGATCTCACACAGGTAGAATCAAGAATGATGATTTCACAACAACAACTGGTCAGCGCTGTGATGAGCCTTCCTTTCCTATTCGCAATGATCAGCAAACGCAAGTAATCACAATGAAATCACCCTCGTTAAAAACATTCCCTAATGGTATATGATAATCAGGGAAGGGTGGCAGTCCAAATGAGTAATGCAATTCAATCAGTATGATTTGAAACAGTGCCCTGTCGGAGGGTACAACGCTTTATCGATGGTAAAGGGCTTGTGTCTCCCTCTCCCGCCTTCACACCACCGTTAAATCAATGTCCTCTCTCCTCCTGCAGTCTCCACTACTCAGTCCCTGCTATCTGGGCGTTAAAATCGATAGCCAGAACCGATCAGCCAATGAGGAGACGGCTTGCATTCGGCGCGCGGCATGCACCAGCTGGCATGGCCCGTGGACCAGAAAGTTTTGCACAATCTGCTGTATTGTGTTCCGCATGGGCAGATGTTGTGATCGGGAATCAGGGGGACAAGGAGAGCTATAGGGGGAGAGAGCGGGGAGGTTGGCACTTATATGTGGGGCGTGGTTCCATACCCAGGGGTATATGGAACTTCAGTTATGTATTCTTTGGTTCGTTTGTTGCGTGCAATAGGGCTCTAAACGCTCTGAAATTATCGTAATTAATGCTGTTAATAAGACTATTGGGATGTTAATACCGTTATTAATGTGTCTACGTCTTCTTTATTCATGTGTCTTTTTCACAGTCGGTTTCATTTTCCTCATCGATTACTGAATGAAAAAGTCTTTTTGGCCGGTTGATTTGTTGATAACCTGCCACTTGAGATGCAGAACCTATAGTGATTCTTGATTAGTGTGCAGAAATGAGATTCTGAACCTAGAAATTAAACCTGAATGAAGCGATAGTTCAGTGATAGGGTAATTCTAGGTTAACTTACAATGAGTGCCACAACCAAACAATACCGACACAGCCCAATGCTGGTGCATGCCACAATTCAATAAACCCCCGAATTACCGCATTCCAGACGCAATAGTATAAAAAAAAGACCAACAAAAAATGAAAAAAAGAAGATCGGGCAAAAAATACGCTCACTACATGCACTGGAGGTTTTCCAAGAAGCAGACGGGGACGGAGGCAGCAGTGCCAGACCTGCCATTGCCGGCAGACCTGCAGGCTCGACCCGGGCAGGTGCTCCGGCAAGTCTCCCTCCACAAGTTGTGTATAGGAACAGGCTCTATTCGACGGCATGTGCATTTCTATCCAAGCATAGCCTTCTGCCTCTACACACGTGTCCAACTCTGGCACCCCATTGTTTGTTCCTGGCATTCCTCGAACCCATTGTCCTTTACATCACCTGGCACCCCATCCACCATAGAACAGTCCCACCCCTTTTCTCATTACCCCCTCCCCCTGGGCTAAATCCAACAACCCACCAACCCTCCCGCCCAACCCTTCCATTGCCCCTATTTCATATACTACACCTCCCCTTTGAAATGTATATGACATACCCAAGTCAGATATTGGACATCCCCGGAGTGTGTCCATTTCATACATGCAATTACAGGGAGGGTGTCATTCATTAGGTTCGTGTTAGCTAAAGCATTCGAGTTGGCGTCTCCTCTTTTGTCTTTTCCACTTTGACTTTGTAAAGAAAGGGAACACAATGGACAAATACCAAAAGTCATCTGTATCTGATAACAAAAAGCTTTCATATGATGACTGTTTATGATATCCCTTTGAGCGGTTGTTTTATGGATGAAAATCAAAAGGTTAGATATATGATAAATTGGTATCAGATTAAAGAGAAAAAAGGAAGTATAAATTCCCTGACTTCGTCGTACAAACTTCAAAGCTGGCGCCGTTAAAAAGCCATTGCGTTTCTATGGATATCCTATCGATATCTGCTTGCCATATCACAGCCAATTGTGTGCAATGACTTCTGAACTGATTCCTCTTTGGAAATTAAAAGACATAGACACACAGTTTACCTGACTTTCCCTGCTATACACTGAATTCCAGAAGAGGGCCAATTGATTCAAGTCTTTCTGATTTGACAAAATGGAAATCCCATCCTTTCTGTTCGTCCCTGGACCTTTGACAATAGGAGCACGATTTGTCAAAGCTTTTAATTCACATTCAAAGTTATTCTGAAAGTACCATGACCGTGAAATTAGAATGTTAAGCCATTTTAAAATAGTTTTCTCTCACTGAGAGTTGTCACGACAAGTTTATATCTAACCCTCTATTTCCTCAAAGCACCCTGTGTGCCACTAGCCACTGCAGTGGAGGTGTTTTGAAGATTCGCCATTCGACAAGAACAAACAAACCTGTCTTAGAGGTTTTAATCAGGTTTTGAGGGGATGCCATTAGCGAACCCTTAGAAACCTGTTACCTTGACACGCACTGTTCGTCACGATATGGGAAAGTCCATGCCAGATGACACCTTGAGTCTGTGATGGATCTGTTTTGTGACACCCACCCCTTGCACTGGAGAGAGACATGGAGGAGAAAAAAATTCCTTCAAAAGTCTTTCAATCGATACTTCATGACCCTATTACACTTTTCCTCTCGATTTATTCTTCCAATGCACTGTATAGATGTTCGTCTTAATGTTCTAAAACTTGCTTGGTCATCCTCGAATATTCTTTTTAAAAACGAAGAAAATGGTTGGAAGTCACCTAAACATGATATTATGTGTGGGTACACAGTCATTCTCCCACACTTTACCAGGCTAACTCTTGGCTCTCTTTAAATCTCACAAGGAATCAATCATTCCCTTGATTGGATCTTGTTGAAGCTGTCACCCTAGGTGTCGAATACGTCCACGAGAGGTCAGGAGAGTCGCTTGCCGACATGCCATGCGATCCACATCAAAGCTGATGTCCTGTGTTATGATAGGAGATACACGAGCTCATTCACTGCCCTGGTCTCACAACTGTGTCCCTTCAAGGAGTAGCTCACATAAGAGAAGTCTTCATCAATGTGTTTGTTGGACAGAGCTAATATTATACTCTAGTATACTCGGGCCAAAATGTATACAAGAAGGATACAATATGTAGGTTCATTCCCTATTGGACTGTGTATACAGATAGCTGCGGCTGCTATATTGAAGAAGTACTATTCTAGCTACAATCCCTATGTTAAAATATCCGTGTTTAGGAATGTTTATAAATATGTACACATTTTATCGTCTATAGGAAAATCTCAGGTGCTAAGGATAATGAAACATATGATTTAAATAAATTGTCAGCATGAGGGATATAGGTGGTATGTTTCTAATAGAGGGGCAAATATATATTGCTCTCCAATCATGGTGCTGGAAATGCTGTGAAGACTTAGAATCCCAAAGATGAAAAGCACACAGGATACTATTTTCCCCTAAAGTGTAGTATACCTTAGTGTAGTGTATCCCTAAGTAAGAGAAGGATCACATTAATTGTCTCTTGCATACAACAGGTCTACGCAAATAGGCGGGTATTAAAAAACGTAAATGAAAGGTGTGACAAATGTATTGCAAGGATTTATCATCAATAATTTGTACACATGAAACAATTTGGACTGGTACAAAAAAGTACACCTTCTCTGTTCACAAACATCAAGAGTAAGATTAGGTCAGAAACTGGGATACGTAATGAGTCAATCAACGATTGTGTCACAATAGTATCATTGATGAGAATGTAATGAAGCATTTTCATTAGTATGGTGGATCAACACAGCATGTAAGTAAATATGTTTCATAATAACGATGTTATCATGATATATACGCACTGACAACTGTCAAAAATCAAAGCTAATGGTAACAATCAATATAGAGCGATGGGACAGGAAGAAATTGCGGCACTGCGCATCCCTATATGGTTGCATAACACCAGCCTAATCACGGGCACAGGTAATAACACCTAGCTTCCTGGCATCCATATACAATGGTGCCTGATCACCCTTGACATCTCCCCAATAAGCACCTTGTTTGGTGTCTTCTGAATAAGCTATTAATTAATGATGTTTTTTTAGCAAGGACAATTAAGAGGTAAAGGTCAGTGTCCGTAAGGGTAAACATATAAACTGTCTCTTGGGAACTATCCAATCTTAATAATGGAATTAAGGCTTAAACTGTTCTTGGGGACGCATTTGGCTCTCTCTGAATTTTACAGCTTAGACACGTTACCAAAGATGTTAACATAGCAATACCACCATAATAGAATGATATATAATATACACCCATCTGCCCTCGAAAATGTACTAAGGCAAATCCTGACGCCAAATTGGTGTCTATTAGGATGGTTCCCATCCTTTATCCCTTGCACCTAAACAGGTTGGGACAGGACGTGGCAGGAATCAATAAGGTAACCCAATAACGGATACTGACAGTTGGTTTAGAGTATTCCCCACTAACGAGTCCACAGCTACTTCTGCGCTTCATCTGATTATCCCGCAATCAAATTATATATGCGGAGGAAAAGCAAACTTAGTTATTTGTATTTGCGTAACATTCACCATGACTCGAGTGTATCTATTACATGGTTTATTTGTTACATATATCGTGTATGAATTCATGCAGTTTCCTATACATGGACATTCATTCGGCAGTTTATATCTCTATATTATATCCACCCAATTCCTAATGTTCCTAATTTTTGTAGTATGCACCGTTTGCAGTAGGTGGCATGCTCGAGGGGTACTTCAGCCCGAGGGGGTGGACACATACGACTAGATTCCTTGGCCCTGAGCAAGAAACACATGCTTTAAAATCACCTTCGGGGTATGATAACTAAGATGGTCACAACAGCTGGTTCAAAGACACTTTATTGTTGGGACATCTGCAGTTTATGAAGCACCTTATCTTAAAACAGACTTCCCCTATTAAAAATTCTTCTACCTGGCAAGAACAGAAGGTGCATGTCCGCGCAGACTAATTAAGATGTTTAATTTCAGGCGCGCGCTGAAGGCGATCATGTGAATTCAAACCAACCGCAAATTTGAGAGCATCTTCATCTCTCAAACTGGCATTGATTTCTGTAAAGGATAGACGATGAAAAAGGATAACTTGTTATCCATACCAAAACCTGACATGTTTACCAATAATTTTTTTTTACATTATGGATCACCATTAACAGTAATCGTCATCGATGGGAGTAGTATTGAAAGATATCTCATCTTGTGATAGTGAACCCATGCCAAGATGAACCATGACTATGTCAGAAGGTGTTGGTTGTTTGAGATCGGTATATGCATTCGGAAGAGCCATTCGAAAATACGCATTTTTGTATACTACTTCGTCCGAGAAATACCTCAAACGTTCGCACATATACTGTATTCAATGTTTAAAATTGTAATAACTATTTCTATAGGAAAGTAGGGAACACATCTCAGGACATATAGGACACCAATATGGTATCTTATCCATCCATTCCTTAGATGAGATCAACAATTGATTGGCAAAACCCTCTTGAGTTCATACAACGTTAGAAATATATTTGAGGTCGATCTGGACTCTGGCCTCTACATATAGCTTTAGGAATACACTGAAAGTTCTTTTCCTAACAGGTTTTTATTCCAGGTCCACACAATAGCATCATCCTCAGATAGTTTCACATCAAGACCTACATCCCCCCTTTTATGCGATATATCTTTTGGAGAAATTACGTTTTCTTTTATCACACTGTTGTAACCTATCTCTATCTTCTAAGGATTAAACAAACAATACAAAGGCAACAATATGTGGCAACAATTTAACTCGAAATGGATGAGCGGTCTAGGCTCAGAACTTCTTAGATCAGATAAGAATGGTATGTCAGTGATTGGACACCTACTGCGCTAGTGGCTTTCCTGGCCCTGGAGTAGACTTCCTAATGGGATTATAATGGCATGTTTTTGAGCCAGAGGCTTTCCCTCAGTTTGGAAGGAGTCTCTCAACTCTGGGCTTAGACTGTGAGTACATCACAAAGAATTCTGCGCAATCAGAATTACGAATACCAAATTTCGGCAAAATTATTAACTCGACTGAGATTCAAATTCCATGTTTTCACATTTGAAAAATTGAGGCTTGCATGTAGAATATATCCATGCAGACATAACCAATATTTCAAATTAATTTCAATGATTTGGAAGATTTTTACAACTAAGTTGAACACATGCCTGTACATTTCTTAGTGGTCCGACCCATGTGTATAATGCTTAGAACATGTCGACATCAAATCAGATATCAATTTCTCCCCCTTCACTACCACCGCCTGTTCCCTCCTTCATAGGAACATACTGCAGTTAATTGAGCGGCATACCTATATATCTCAATATGAGAGGAAGAAGAGGACGACGTAGAGTTGAGCGACACACTTACGTCGCCCGCGGCAGTGACACGCAGACGTTACCGGAACAGCACCTTACACGTCACGTGTACGCTTTATCTTTGATCAGGTGAAACGAGGCGTCTCTCTCCACTATCATATCATCCCTACCAGGCTCTATAGCCCCTAGCTTTGTCTGGCTCAAGCGCACATGTATGATTTCATGTATCCTTCAGCCATTCTCTACCCATGTTTATACTATATTTTTCATCGTGCCAATTCTATCTAATGGAGAACATTGTATTACATATATAAAAATCTAGATTTAATTGAATTGAATTGAATTGAATACAAAGTGACATTCTTGGGATATCAGCCCTGAAGAAATCGAATTAGTTCACGAAACCACCGCATGGGCTAGTTGAGGAGCCGCATTATTTATATAACTCTTATTAAACAAGAAAATAAAGTCAGTGAAACTTTAATCGGTGAAATGTGGAAATTAAATTTTGATCAAACTAGAAAAAAAAACAGTCCTAGCTACTGAGGAAAGGTCACAGAGGCAGTCCTATTTAGGAAGTCTTGTGAATGTGTTTTCTTTTCTAATTACCTTTGAGTCCAAAACAGCAGGGTTTTACATTATGAGGGAAACGAGGAGGAAATTTACATCGCAATATCTCTTCTCCTTCGCTGTAGCCTAGAGACAATGACTGTTGGTGTATCCCATAATGTACCTTTTGGCCAGTCATCTCCATATCTTCACTTTGAACACACCCTGGAGGGAATCTGGTGTCCACTGCCTGGAGGACTACCTGCGTACCGTCACCAGACCTCACCTGTCCCCTGAACTATGCATAAGCAGCCTGGTGACCAAAGCTTCCGCCCATCTAACTATAACTTGAAGGAGTTTATTATAAATTCCTTTAATGAATAAGCTCATTATGGTTTGTGTTGGAATGATAAATAAAACTAAGGGGACCCAGGCGCCAACACCACCAAGGATGGACTTTTAGCCTCGGAAGATGGTTTTTTGCCCAAAGGGAACTAGGGAGCATTGATTGTGGTTTTGGAGTTACATACAGGTGTATGCGGATGAGGCTTTCTTAATGAAATGTTGCCTTTCGGATGTTCATGCATATTCATTTTTCGTCTTTTTGTATGTTCTTCAAGTGCACTTGTCACAGATGGGATTTTGTTGGGATAATGATCATGCATACATTATTTGGAACCAATAAAAAGTGTCCGAACTTGGCATTCCATGGATCCTTTTAACCAATATCTAACTTATGCTAATTTATTCGAATTGACCGCACAAGGGAAATCCCATCAAAGAAGGTTAAGAACAAAATTAATATTGAGAGAAACTCGATTTCCATACCATTGTGAAGATAGTCAATAAAATCATCAAATGTAAATAATAGTATCACTACTACGAGGGTATAGATAAAATTCGTGTTTTAGAAAAAGAAATTATTCCCCCGTCCAAACTTCTGGTGCAAATATAACATTTTAGACATGCCAATTCTATTGTTAGATTCGTCGTATAAACGGTCCTTGAAAAGGCAGACATGTATTTTTATCATTGTCACTTGATTACTTTGCATAGGGCTTATATGCCACTTCAGTCTGAATCGGTTGCCCATTTTGGCAACATGAAATACGCTTTATTTGGCAAAGAGCTAGTACGAGGTCGAGGAAGTCAAAACTCTGTTGGTCAACATTTCATTCGGGAACACGGGCAGGTGGACTGCAAAAAAGGATGAGAATATTTCCTCTTTGGATTATAATTTTATTTGATTCATTTTGATAATGACATTTATTTTTGAATGTGTAATTTTGTATTATTATAAATCGACTTCGTACATGTTCCCTAAGTAGTAATTACACCCTTAAAAAACTTCAATCAAACCGAATGGTGTGTGATAAGGATAAAGAATAACTGAGATTAAAAAGAATAACAGCTGAGGTTATCAACTTAATGCTGGGGATACCAAAATGTAAGTTGTGCATTGAAAGAGTGCGCAATGTAGAATGTTTCATACAAAGAATATTTTAGGATATGGGAAGTTTTTTTACAACTTGTAATCGATAAAGAATAGATAGATTATGTACCTTGGCTTATGCACACACTCTTGTTGATATATGCTATGGCAAACAATTGTGTGGAATAGAAACAACACCCTAAGATAAATAAACGTCCAATGTTCCCCTCTATGAAGGTAGGTTATATTTGAACGATCGATATAGAAGCAGTTTAAGTCGCATATATCATTTTTCATTTTTTTTAATGTTTCAGTTGGCATTGTATCACAAAAACTAGTTTCTCTGACGTCAATGCTACCCAGATGAACGCACTTGACGGTGATTATCAGACTACTCTTTGCTACAACAATACACCTGACTTGACCACAGTTTTGTTCTCAGACTGACCTCTGGTCAAGGAAGGTCGCAGGAGAGGGAGGGCCTTTCTCCTGTTCACATCACAACCCTTGGATGTCAGACAGAACATTCATACCGAGACATTATATCATGGAGATCTCTGGCCCGGAGGGGATCGCGACATAACATCACTAACATTGTGTCAATGGGCAATGGAGAAATGATTGCTTTTTATGCGAAAACGCTGAAATGTCTGGTCCCGAAAGCATTTATCATTGGCCCCCACCACAAACAATATACGAACAAAGCAAAGGGATCATTTTCAGATGTGGAAAGAAATATGAGTCAGTATCATTGAATATATCACTATAAAGGGAAATTTGTTTTAATGGAAAATGACAGGTCATGATGTTCGATTTGTCATATTTTGAGAGAGGAAGAAATCTTTCCATGGGGTGTGTAGTTAAAACTAGAATTACAGTATTGTAAGGATTACATTTTTCAGAGTTTAAAAGAAATGTACCATGGGGCAGACATAGTTTCACCAAATAAAACCTTGAAAAGGACTTTTGCCCGGTAATTGCCATAGCGTACTCGATTCTTTTGCATAAAGATTTCACATAAAGCTTCGTATAAAGGTTTCACACTCAAGGTCGTAATAAAGTTAGAGTCGGTATATTATATCTGCATTGGGATGGTACACAACTGCATGTGTATTCGCATCATAAGGTTTACACACACTCTGATAACAAAATAGGAGAATATAATTGTCAACGTCTGAAAGTGCGAGGAGAATCGCAAATAGCAGTTTTCTTTAATTTCATCATCATCCAAACAGTATACCATTAGAACCTGTTTATCATTGTTGTCCCATTGGAACTATAAAAGGCACAGACGTTCCAAAAGTTTTCAATACCTCAAAGGCGATTTAATGCTCCATCTCCGGTAGCTCCGAATAAAAGAAGACGCCCACCTACAAAAGAGGAATCCTGGTATTTCTCAGGTGTTCTATTCTTTTGATGTCTTCACCATCCCTTTGCCCACGGCCAAATAACCGCAATGTCAACAAACCTGGGTCTGTATCTCCCCTAAAGAAGCAGTGAGGCGGAGGTCTGATATTGAAACATTCAATTAGAGTTTCCCACAAAGGGCCATCTACGAGGCTGCAAGCTTCCCATAATAGTCCTGGTGGTTCATAGTGATTGCTCATGTAAAAACCCAGCCGCACAATTATCAGATTATCGTCGCAAATACCAGTCAAATCTGAAAAGAACTTGCCACTTAGAAGTCCTACTTCAATATAAGATATTACTTCCATAGGCGGTTCTGGTTAAGCGAAAATCTTTGATAGCTGACCTCCGCAAGGTTCTCTCCCAAATCTTAAAGCAGAAAAAATAATCCTTCAGCGATTTTCACACGAATGATTTAGCGCAATCTTGAAACGCGAAGACATGCATGATTTGACCAGCCAACTGAAAGCCTCTGTGCTTTTTTTTTCAGGTTGCCGACAGGTTGCAGGCCAATTTGTGCCATGCAGAGGTTTCTGTTTTGCAGATTTCATCAAGGTAAGCCGACATTGTATCATTTTCATTCATGGAATCGCATGGAATGCCCGCCCCGCTTCACACAACACGCATGAACAATATCACAGCCCCGTTTCTTTCATCTGCCGCGCATTCTCTCCCTAGAACTAGTCTTCTAGAACGGCACAATCACATGAAGGGCAGTAAAGGGAAGAAGACATTGCAATTAGGACTTGAAATTCACCCAAAAGCAACACTTGTACAATTCAAGCCAGGTTGAGTGAATGTTTTTCATCTTTCTTTGGTTTGTACCCTGCTGGACGACAGCCAAATAGTTATAGCGGCAATATTTGAACAGTCATAACAAGATAGACTATTATGGCTTGTGGGTTTAAGCATATGGTATTTGTCATTCTTTGCTACAATTTCAGCATCCACGTTTATTACACACACTCATAAAGAACATATTGTTTGTCGACCCATCAATCTTGAAACCACAATCAAACTGTTCAACTGAAGCAATGAGAATTTTATTTGTGCTGAGAGCAGAAATGACACCAACAATCTGGCAATCGTTAGATCTGAAAGAAAATTACATTCCCTTTGTTTGTTTAAGAATTTGATTACATTAATATATGATAAAAAAAATCAAAGAATATTTCCTTGCATCACACGATATTCTTGTATACGTTGTACAAATATTAGCAAAATCTAATTTTAATTATCCCGATATCAGTCCTGTTTCCCTGGCATAATTCAGAAAAGAACTGGCTACACATCTGCAGGACCCTTAGGGAATAAGGATCCACAGTTATTTACCGCTATTGGGCACATAATTAGAGTGGAGGAAATACCCAGCAGGAAAGGGCATCTGTTAGCAAAAGGCCACGTGTTAGACTTCTCATGCCGGGCGACCTTCGCATGCCGACAGAGAGAGACAACAGAAACATAGAGAGCAGAAGTGTTAGGGGGAGATGTACTGTTCTCTCTCCCGTCATACTCCAATCCTCCATTCACCCACACCAATATACACACTGCTTCTCCCTTCCCTGTAGAGATGGTCACACAAAACTAGTGGCTCGGAAAATCCTAACCCCCTATGGTCCCCGTCCAGACACCTGTACTGGAAAAAGGTGAAGGCACGGGCAGGCTTTGAAGTAGAAACAGACCCACTAACAGATTATTCCACTTCGCCAAGCCAAGATAGCGCGCAGGCAAGACGAAATACACATCTCTGTCAAATTTGCCAAACTAATGGCTCCTGACAATGGTGCGGCTTCAGAGAAAATCAAATAGGGAGTTGAGAGAGCTGTGGGTTATTGGGTATCGGCGAGGTGATCTATTCACTTGAGGGTTTTGGATCGCTGGGTGGGGGGTTCGTGTTCCTGCCGGGGTCAGTGTGGGAATGCATTGTGAACAGAAGCGATCTGCAGCTGGGAAGGATGCATGGTTACAATAGCGTTCCCTTAACAAAAAGACTTCCCAAGGCTGGGGAGGGTTTTGATTGGGATTCCTTGTGACATCACCTCACAGCCGCCATGTAATTGTGCCTTCGGGTTTATTCATTGTAAAGATGGACACAGATGATACGTCGCTGAAGCGTAACCTGCAGCAAGCGAGGCAGTGGCAGGCTAGAATTGCTGGATCGTTCACAAATATTATCCTCGGTCAATTAATGCCTTTTTGCGCTGTAACAACTTGTACCAGTGGCTTCCTCCCAAACACACGCGCTTCTCCAGTGCATCTTTTGTCCTCCAGGTTCGGGGAAAGGAGCACCTCACTAACAGAATCAATTACAACTGGAGCGAGAAGTGTTAGTGGCATTGCTTCTACAGAGATTGCTCCCCATTTGGAGGCAAGAACTAATGCATGTCTTGCGAGAACAGACCGTCAATAAATTCAAATGGAAATTCGGAATTAGTGTAACATTTATTTGACAACGTTTGTGTTAGCAATCGAGTATATCTACGTCATTAACTTTATATAAATTCATCAATACTACGAACGCATGGTGTTCCTTCAATAAGTTTCTTTATACAATGTCAACAATATCTCAATTCTTAATTGGATTAAATGTGATTTATACTTCCATTAGATAATTAATTTCAATAGTACACGTGTATATATTCAATTTGTATAAGATTTCAATTTAGTTTTCATATCTTCATTTGTTCATAGGATATCATCATTAGTTTGCGCAATGTACTATCATTGCTGACACGAAGTGCCCCATATCTCGCTCGCTTTGGATCACAAGCTTACAGAGGTCGTCAGTGGAAGAAGTGTGTGGTACTACATATCACGTGTGTTGGGATGTCCTTTCCACGAGGATGGAGGTGAAAGAAGAGGAAAGCAGGTGCCTGGATCCTTTTCAGCTTCAGAGATGCATACGGTATCCTTCACGCATCATGTATTTTTCCTATTTGTTAAAAAAGGTTCAGTAGGTATTTAGGGCATTGCCCTTAGATGGATTACTTCCGGCTTAAAGTTGATCATTCTATCTATGCTTCAAAATCGACGATGAGACATAATAATACCAGCGCATAACATATCAGATAAACATAGGAAAACACTTCTAGAAAAGGATATCATTATTTCCGACACACAACAACATAATGAACTGAAAACTTATTAACCCTAATTTCTGGATCCAAAGATGGCACACTGAAGGCATATTCTCTCAGTGTATACATGTATGCAAATCTTCTTTGAGTTGTTGTACCATTGAAATATGACCTTGCATCCACGAAAGGGTTTCAAGGAACCAATTTCAGTATCCGGAGATGACAATATTATGATTCTAACCAGGCAGAACGTATTTGTCCATGAATGACAAAACATGCATGTTTAGGCATTCCAATGAATGCATAGCCTCTTCTAAGTGGTCAAGGCACAGATGGTTCTTTAACTAAACATCTTCTAGGGACAATAATGGAACCAAAAAAAGACCCTGTAGTTTGCACATCTTTTCCAGGGAGCACAGACAAGAAGGTGGCCAAGTGCCAATATGTGTTTCAAGGATTTACGGGACCAGCAAGGTCCGGTGTGGGAGGCAAACAGGTGGGCATATTGCTTGACTTGCAGGGCTTTTGAACTTGTTAGTAAACAGAAGCACGCAAAGGGACTATACCATGGTGGACTATGTTTTAGTGTATACTTTACATACCTGCCCATACATACATGAGGGAGGGGAAGAAGGGGCAAACTGACAGACACGTGCCTGGTTAAAACGCCTCCAAATGTCACTAATAACCCTTAAGTAGCCACGATTATACTCTCCCTTAAACACGCTATTGGGTACTCAGTTTGGGTTTGTGTGATACTAATATCTATTCACTGCAAAACCGCAGTAAATCAAGAAAGCCCTCAATGTATCAGAATCCATCAGTATTTAAAATTCACAATACAGCAAGTACTTGTACGTAAGTTCACATGTTGGGAATGGATGGGTGGGGGGAAATCAGCATAAAAGTCAACTAAGCAGAAAGGAGCATATTCTTCCGCACGAAAGTTAAATTAATGTATGCTCCGGCTCTTTAAATATCACGGTTGCATTGGCCTGCATGGTATATTTTTGTTGTAATAACTGCGTGTACCTTGATCCCCGAACCCCGGGCTTCAATCAGGGGTCACCCCTACCTCTCCAGGTAACTGGTCAAGCAGAAACAGGAGGGCAGCTAAGATTTGACCGCCCCTCCGGGGAGTCGGCAAGCACCATGGCAATGGACAGAACATGTTGTAGTACCTCCCAATGGTGAACCCATTGTCTGACCCTTCAAGCTTCCAGTACCCAAGGTCTTTCCATGGAAATCATATTTGCTTGACCTAACACCGAACCCCTCCAAGACATTGTGGTTGGAGAAAAGAAGCTCAGAAAAGATTCTCAATTAGGACGCCTTTATTTGGCTGCTAATACCAGGGACAGTTAAAGAAGGCACTTACTACTGGGGCGTGGTCAGTTTTTTACAATGCTATCACCAGGGTATGGCTATGCCAAGTGTGAGAACCACAAACACTGCATCCATATGGACACTTTTATTCTGGCCTTTGGGAATTCATAAGGCCTGTTTCACTATGACCAGTTTCATGCAGATGGACATAATCCTTTCAAGTACACTTCTATTCAATATTCTCTGGGTATTCATAAGGTCTAGATCGCTTCAGATGGTGTTGTAGAATATCATTATGCTATATAGTTTATTAAATTGATACTATTTGTAGCATTTCACATTCAAGAGCATGGATATACTAGTCAACTATTGGGATATGTTTGTAAGTATGAGGATCGTCTTCCATCGGATGATAGAGACCTGAATAGGCGTATAACAATCATATAGCATAGCAGCGCCTGTGAAACGTGTAATCTGACCTGCTCTAGGCTTGATTCCCAATACAAAGGTGAAAATCAAACATGGCTATTGATATGTCCACTGAATTGGAAGATAAGGGGCTGCATGTCCCGTTAGCTTAAGTCCAAATAAAGCCGTTGTAGATTAGGCAGACAATGCTAGCAAAGCCATGAATGGTCAGCTAATGGCCAGCAGGCTGGGAAGAAAATGTACTCCAATGTGAAAGCTACGCTTAAGACCTCCTTCAAGTTTGCATTGGTCAGCATGAGTGGTCCCCTTATGACACGCTGATGTGGCCATCGTAAGCTGGACATTAGGAAGTTTTCTGGCTTCTTAGACTTGAATGGAAGGTCATTGGGATGTCAAGATATAAGGTCTGATCCAGAAATGAAATAGACCGGATTTTCCAATGAGTTATTCTTATTTTCAGAACTCCCCGTTGGGGACACAGTGGCATTCTCTGTGGGTGTATTGGGGTTTATTTGCCTAATGTGCGAATTATTCATAACAGCGAATAGAATACACGCCTACTTTGAAAAGTTCTATATGCAGCTGCTGAAAATGGCCCCAAAAAGAAAGTTGCTATATTGTTTGTCCTTTTAAAATATCACTTCGTGAAATTATACATAATTGAATCAAGTTACCATCAATCGAAATTCATTAGTAAATTCAATTTGGTCAGCAAATTGCACCAATCAGTACCGAATGATAAAGGGTGTTTAATTCATTGATTCATCCAATCTATAGTGTATAATATAGCAAGGTGTCCAGGAACCCCAATAACAAAGTCCAGACGTTGGCTCTCACCCTCCCATTTAGCCCCTCAGCATCTCAGCATTTTGACAAGTGATACTTTTGCCTGTCAATCAAACTCGCGATGACCCAAGCCAAGTCAAATTTCTTCCTCAGTCAGGCAAGTTTACAATTAAACATAGACAGCCTTCTCATAGCATCGGCCTTTCAAACACTGGGGTGCGTTTCTGGGTTCGGTGGGACTGTATTTAGAGGTAAAACAACCCCTGCAGCGAAAATTGGAATCGTTCAAAATTATTTTGAATATGTTTCAAAATAGAAGTTCAAAGTTGAAATTACAACTTGACACTTTGGTATACTCTCACGGAAACCTCTGACCACGCTCGAAGGTATTATAATAATTATACCCATTGGTGTCATCATTTCCATTTGCCAAACGTATGAAACTATTGGATAAAGAAGTGAGATTCAGTTTCTGGTTGATACTTGTGTAGAAAAAGTGTGTCCGAGTGTGATAAATGAAAACTTGTTTAACATATTGAGAATCCAGAATTGAAATCCCGCCCATTATCTATACTTTGTATCTTTAACAATTACTTCAATGATCATTCTATTTTAGGGTCCTACATCATTATTGGATTATTCTATGCCAGACGAGACATCCCAGGAGTCAATGGATCACTTCCCCATTGTCAGGGCTACAATAACACGAAACCTTAAGAATCACCAGGCCTTTGTGAATCTACATCTAAGAAGTTACTTCTCTTAGCGACGCTAATATTCTCACGAAGTATCCACTGACTTACAAAGAGAATGAAGGGAGGGTAGAGGAGGGATTGTGATCAACACTCACGCCCCCTATTCACTAATGACCGTAATCATTCCACCTTTAGATGTGTATCTGAAGGGACGCTTTTCGCGTCTCCTGATAGCAGGTAGTTGCCTGCTTCTGGCAGGACTAAAAGGCGATGTCCAGCCAAGAGCAGACACAAAGCCACATATTTCAGCACCTGCCAATGGTTGCCTATTGGATTTGGCGTTTGCAATGACTCTGGCTCGTGTGTAGGTGAAGGTGGACACAAGACTGGACTACAGGCTACCTGTTGCACCCCGCTATTAAACAACGCACAGGACCCGCGTGATGACGCGCCTCACGTTGACCTCTCGTTCGACCTCTCGCGTTACCTTGAACTAGACGCGTTGGAGGTAACGCGGCGAAAGCCTTTGCTGAAAAATGACGACGTACGTTTGACCGTTTTGTTCATGTTTGACAATTTGCTTTAACAATATTTGAAATTGTAAGCCATTCTCCGAAGGTCAAAGTTAATATTTTCTTGACACCTTTATGCTTTCGAACCTCAGGTATAAAGCGAATCACTTTTAAACCAATGACCAATGAGTCAAACATACCGGTACATGTATTGATATCTCTACAATTTACTATTGTCAGCTCATGACATCCCAAAAGAAAACACATATTTAAGAAAGAATATCTTCGGAAAGTGTATCCCATATTTTATTACCAATTCTGAGACATGTTTACGAATCATCACTCGATCATTCAATGATCCTTTGTGAAGATTTATATCTAACACGAATGCACAACTGTTGCCTTTTTCTCTTTTCTCAAACACCTTGGCAATTCTCTGGCAACAATCAAATTTTTATCAATATAATCGCGGATAATAACCCAACGGACAGATGGCTAGACCAAAGGTGACAGATTCTAAACGTCACAGTCTGAGACCTTCAGAAAACAGAAAAATCTGTAAGGTGCGTGATAGTACTACATTAAATAATTTCTCAGTCTATTTTTCTAGTAAAAGTATCTTTACTTGGTAATCGATCGTTGTATTTTCTTCGATGTATAGTGCACATGTTGGTTCCAGACAAAATATCTATCAATAACATTTGATTGATCTTATAAATAGTATGTTCTTAATTAATTAAAATGATGAAATTCATCAATGTTATGATGTAATACCCCTAATATATCGGTCTTGCTTATAATACTAATTCTTCGAGTTAATACTCCATGAGTGATTGGAAACAATTATGAAAAATAGATCAGAATTGTGATACTTTATCATCTTCCAAATTTCCGCCGCTGTAACAGGAAAGTGATGGTGATAAAACACCAATGCAGTACGAAAATAATCTATATGGAATAATAAATAAAAGCGAGCACTCAAATTGGACAACTGCTAAAATATCTTCAATATATGAGGGACGATCAGTTGATCATGTCATCAAAAATCGTGGCAGGTGCTAATTCGTGCTCTAAACGATCACTTTCTGGCACCTCGCGTGCTTTAAAATTACATCATTGACGACTTAACACTCACACTGACGGGGGAACTGAGAAGATTACGACAATAAGTGCCGATTGTCTACACATATACCCAACAGCAAAAGGGCCAACGTGACATGAGTGTATTTCTATGAAGGCATAAATGCTGGGAATATGTTTGCCCTTTGACTGAGACCACCTGTTCGGCTGAGCGCACTTGGGGTTACTGTTTTACCCCCTATTTATAGGGGGCGTTACATGCTATGCGCATCACCAATAAACCTCCCATGCCTCTGGGCATAATTCACCATCATGTCATCTTTTACTTAATCAACATTTCCTTTTTTTTATTAATTCATTAGGTTTGTTAATCATGTAATATCTTAGCCCAAACCGTATACATCTTCGTTGTCTCGCGTTTATCATTTTTGTTAATAATGTCACGACGAGAACCGCTCACTTTAGGTAAGAGCGCCATTTTAGATATCAAATCCACGAATACGAATGTTTAAAAATAATAATTAGGCATGTAGAATCGGGATAAATTAGGTTCCCTTAGGATCCGCTATATTAGATTATTCGCAACATATATAGCATTGGTCTGATAGCATCTAGCTTACTGATATCATATACCTATTGTTTTGGGGTTTGATGCAGTATAGATATCTCTCCAGGCCTTTACTAGATGCCCAAGTTCAGAAAGGGAGACACTAATGATCACTGTCCCATGTCAAGACACACTTAGAGCGCGTGTGCCCCTGAAGGTGTTCTTCGCTGAGCCAACAAAATTATCGACAAAACCCCGGACTACTATCAATAAATCAGTAAAGTCGTTTGTTTTATTTACATGGAACATGCGAGATGAAGAGCTGTATCCCACACCTTTTCCCGAGGATCCCTGGAAGAGAACCAGTCAATTCCGAGCACCAACATTATTGCTTTGACTTTGAAAAGAGAACTAAATAGGATCGTAATATACTATTATATAGACGATAAGAGATGTATATAGCGATTGCTGGGGGCTGGGAGGGGGGGGGGGGCAATGGAGAGATATGCTCACCCCCGATGGAAAGCCCATTGTGTCCCTGTTGTATGTCAGGAAAGGGTATCTTGGTGCAAAATGCTGTATAGTTGCTAAGTTCCATTCAGCAATGGAAACCCTTTCACTCAGCACACTTCCACACAAGTGCGACAAAATGGAAGAAACATCTCTGGCTATCAATTAAAAGACCCTAACATTTCTCCGCATCTTTAATCTTGGACAGTTTATTGTGTACGAATGCACGAGAAGCCCCCACTTTTCAAAAGGGGGTCGGTGTGAGTTTAACACGGCGTTCTGTTGGTTTTAACCCGCTGTGTTTGTCGGAGCGAAAAAATCGGGAGAGTGTATTGTATATGCAAGAAGCACTTGTAACATGATCGGAAACACCCTGTTTCACATGAGTGCTGACATGCTGGCCTTGTAAGCGTTGCCATGGAATCCATGTTTTACAGTGGGCGATATTAAGGGAAACTGGACAGGTGGCCACTTCTAGGACGCCACTAGATGGCGCTCCGTGTTGATAGGCAGATCCCGTTTTCTATTGTTGTTTTGGGCTCCTCGGAAAATAACACTTATGGCACCAAAGGGGAATGGGCAGGTCCTTGGGTTCAATTGGTAGGCATGGTGGCAAAGATCATGGTGCTAGAACAGGTGTTGAATCCAGGCTTTCTCTGAAGTAGGGCGACCAAAGTATTCTAGGCAATGGGGAAACAATAGATCATGTGTGAATGACAAGTGATATTTCTAGGACTTCTGGGCATTAGTGTAATGTACAGGTATCATAGCTTCATTGAAGCATTTTCAAGCATGGTATATTTCGATGCTATAAATTGCATTCATTTTCAGGAATTGAATTCTCCCCCTTTGGTGTAGGGATCTTTCTATTGTCTTTGGGTAAAATGAATGCATATTAAATGTAAAATCCTATCCTAATTGTATCTTGAATTAAAATAGGTAGACGAGACAATAGACACCCAACAAAAATATTTTTGCTGCACATGATACTATACCGTCTACGGATCTAATTTTAAGAATAATGTATCTTGAATTATATCATTCACTTTTATTATTTTCTGTTGATCAATGTAGTTGTATAATCAATTTTTCTCCTAATTTATATGGTTTCAACACTAGGATATGCCATTAGTAGAAGTTATATATTATATCGCCATGTTTCTTTTTATTTTGAAATAAAAGATTTCAACCAATCATGCTTTGCAGTGTTAAAAAATATTCATTGCTATTGTTCTGAAGTTGCAATATTCAGATTTTCTCAAGGTTCCCAGTGTAAGCGATGCAGAATATTTCTAATACCTGATTGCTAAAAACATGGAATTTCTAATAACTCTATCGGTATTTACTCATGCTAGGTTCCGGGTGATTGCCTGGATAACAATCAGTTGGTTCTCATCCTTATTCCATACAACTCCACCTGAACAAACCAGGCAATTGGTCTCATTCCAATATCATTTCACTGGTTGATCTGATAGAACGATATATGCTGGCTCGACCTAACCATTTATTCACCTGTCCTTTCCCCCTTTCATCTTGCATAGAACCCAGAACTGTTTGCAGCCAGACGCCTATGCAGTAGCTTTGTGTCAGAAGCCCTATGGGTTTACATCCTAACAATACCCACGATCAGGGTTCGGGTTCTATAGGCAAAGATATGATCTAAAGAGTATCAGTGGGGTGTAAAAAGAGACAGGTTAAAACAACAATATAGCTTTACAGAGAAACTTCATGGGTTGCTTTAAAGGGTCTGACATGTCTGATCTCATTAGGGTCCATATCAACTGCCATCAAGCTGGCACCAACATTGGGTTGTCTTTTGTTATATCAACCCTCAAAACACACTCTCCCCCTTCTAGGGTTCACTTCTATGACGTGTCCCCGATTACTCTTTGCTTTCGTTTGTAAAAAACAGATCGTTTGTTTGGCCCTTTTCCTGACCTCAGATTCCCTCTGCTCTTTCTCCCAGTCGGATGCTTATTTTTTTCAAATGAAATGTCACTGTGTTTTTTCTGCAGAACTTCCACCAAGCACTTTATTACTTGGAGTTCATGAGCTCTATTTCAAGTGTGCTTTTCTTTTGTGTTAACATTGGTCTGTTGGTATTCTTTTTTATTGAATACTCGATTGAATAGCACAGGGGGAAAACCTCGTCCCGGGAAACACATTCGAACTTCTTAATTGATCAATACAATTGGTCAATTTTAAGGACATTCTCTTCTCAATTATAATTAAAAAGTGTACTCCCCAGGGACCTGCTGCTCTTCAGGTCTACAAAAAATAGTGTTCTATAAATCATTTCAAAAAAGGAATTCCCCCACCCAGTCCCCTACCAAAGCATGAAAATTAATGTTCTGTGCAGGATTGGTCAACATCCCCGAACTACATGTCATTGTTACGGGTAAAGAAAGCAAAACAAATATTTCTTCTTTTTATTAAGCATTGGCGGTGAATGTTTTTCTGAAGCACAATGGCCAAATGGCTGTCGGTGCGTTCTGTAAGTCCTCGACTATGACGCGCCTCTTGGCATTCACCCAGCTGATCAACAGGTACCCGGCCATGAGAAATGGACATTTCACGTGACCTGTCCAGTTTAATGAGTGTCACCAGCACTAATGACCCCCTAATTGGAACTATCGTGACTGAGGCATTCATACCGATACCGAGAGAGGCATTTTAACACAGAGAAGTAGCTTTACTGTACAATACTTTATGACAAAACTGGACCATGTAGCATTCATGTTAATTCATGAATAATACGATTATATCGATAGCCAACTGCCCCCACTAGTTTGCCAATGAATTGTGTTTATAGGGCGCTGATACATATATGTTGATGTAGGTTGATTCATATCTTCAATACTAGAATGCTGAGACCATTCTTGATTGATAATACAATTTATAAACTTAGAAAGATGTTATCTAGAACACCTGCCATCGATTCTATAGATCTATTGTATAACCAGCAGACTTATTCTGATCTTGGGATAGGCAATCGTGCAGAAACACTTCTGACTATTGCTAACTTCTACAGGCATGGTCTCAGTAGCCTTTCATGCCATTTATAAAAATGACAAAATGTGACCACTGTCTATAATGCGAAAAGGTTCAACATCATACCTTCAAGCTGCCCATTTAATCAAATAATTTCAACTAATTATCACAAAGGTCAACCAACAGTGGAGGATAGATGATCTAACGACCAAACTGATGAGCTAATCATCAAATGCAATCCAACCCCTATAATCTCGTCTAGACAGCATAATTGAGGTGAATTTAGAAAAGTAAAGAATTAGAAAATAAATCTTCCCTATTTTTAACCTCGAGTCTCGACCTGCAGGTTACATCTATGGAGTCCCACATTGCTTGGCCATCAGCTGGTTGTTCTGGTGGGACATAAAACAGGTTGTGTTGATGATCCATGTAAAGAGACAGTTAAATTGGAGCCAACAGCCTGCTCCTGATGGTCAAACCATCGTATAATGATGATCAAGGTGGAATGAGTAGACTTGGATCAAATGCTGACACTGGTGCTTTGGAATCGAAATATTTTCATGTTTTTTTAATCTAAAACCTTTTAAAGTAGTTAAATTGATGGGACTGTTTTGGAAAGCATCCTTTAACCTGCCTGCCTCGGGTTATCACGATCTGTATATAAATAACTCATGTTGGTAAAAACATAGAATTGAAAGATGTTTTGGCGTCCAAAAAGTCTGGATTTTATATTATGATCTGCGACAAGGCCATAATTTATTTGGACGGTGGCTACTCTAAATTGGCGTGGTATACAGAAGTGGTAGCGAGCACATGTTGTCGACCCTGGAGTATCCTTAACTGGATGATGCCTATAGTGACCACCTGTGCAGCCATCACGCAAGGTCGCTGACCAGCCACTGACCACCACACGGTGTGTGTAGGAAAGCAGGTAATAGTAGCCATCTCTTGGACTGGCCCACAAGTACATCTAAATGACCAGTAACATGCAACAAGGGCTGCCAAAGACCTGCTGCTGACTATTTCACATGTACTCATTAATTCGTAAATACATAAGTAGGTGTCTGATAATGTGGACCTTGAATCTTCGTAGTCATGAATGCCTTTCCCCCATTAATCCCTATTCATATGATCCAGACAGGCATGGGGTCTGTCCAATTGTAATTATTGCCAGCAGGAAATACATCTTGACAGTAATTCCCTGTGATTATAATAATCAACTAAGACACATTGTATCCACCACTTGATGTAGAACACTCAATTTAGAAGACTGGCCTTATTCAGTTTCCAGACATGTTCTGAGACGATGAAGCCATCATATAAACGACCGCCATGCAATGGAGAAAGACAGCAAATGCTACCAAGAAACCCTATAGTACTGAAAGCAAATGACAAAAGGCAATGAAAGACCATCGAGAGTCACATTGATATATATACAATTACCCTGAGACCAATTTCTCTTTGTTGAGAGGCAAGAGCCGAGAATGATAAAGATCAAGAAACCTTCCTACTTAGAAGGAAGATTAGAACGTAAACCTGTCGCTTACAATGAATACTTTGCCACGGTTGGTAACTCTATATAGGATCTATTCTCAGATATGAGCAAGTCTGGAGACATTTAGCGAGCATTCACTGTGACCTGCTATATACCCTGGGGGTTAAAAGGCGCGTGCTTATATGTCCTAAACAGCCCCTGAGCTTAGCCAGTTGAAGTTTCCTCTTGTTGGCAGCCTTGCTTCTGGCACTTTAAGGATGAACTTTTCACCCAATACTTCACCATTGCACCCTCAGACAAAAGCCTAAGCGATAACAGAGGTTGTCAGGTCATGGTGGCCCCGGTACAAAAGTTAACTTCCGTGCGTCAGAGTAATTAGATGTCCTCAGCTTTGACCAGCCTTCCATACAACTTCTTGTCTGTTCGGCTGAAACGTCCTAGCCCTGTGATTCGCTGTCGTCCAGGACAGTGCTAATCATAGCAATCTTGGGATCGTCTAACTGAGAGCCTTTTGGAATCAGAATTAAAATAGGAAAACTATACGATTGCTTATTTCAGTCGAATCTATAGGTAAAACAGTAAACAGTTAACATAAGTATTCTACTAAATTTAAAGATATCATACACGGTACACATCAAGGGATTAGCCATCAGAATGTCTAAGATCCATATTACCAATTTGATCCACATATAGCATACAAAATGCCATCTAGCAGACATCAAAGACAATGTGTCCAACAGCATGGTACCACACATAAACTATTCAGCATCATTAGAGTAAATTTAATCTTTTAAATGTCTCTTTCATTTATCATAATAATCTCCACTATTGTTGGGTATTTTCACACAATGAGTAAAATACAATAAGAAAACCGGAATAATTCTTTCAAGCTCAACTCAGTTGGTAAATCAGTGTTATCTTATTGTTGTTTTCAGATGACCTTGCCAGATCCTAAATTAGTATATATTGATATACGATGCCCAATGGGGGGCTAATTGGAATTTCCTATATGTAGAAAAAAATAAGTATTAAAAATACAAGTGCATGTGCAACAGACCTGTTGATGAGCAGGCAGGTAGAGACACTTGGTTCTTGCGGCGGTGAGAACCTATGCATTGCATAACTGGACATGATTGGCGACTGTTTGGGACATGCATGCAACCAGGTATCCGAGGTGTGTTGGGGTGGGGGGGGGGGGGGGCTGCACAATAACAATTGGATTGACAATGGAAGGGACAAGGTTGTTACTTTATAAGATCCACGAATCGTTCTTATTTGGTCAAACGTAAGGTATATAAAAATTACTCCAGTTTCTGATCCTCCTCTTTTAAGGGTTGTCCCAATCGTCCATCTATACATATGAATGCACCACATTAAACGTACAATATAAATACTTAACTATTTTATTATATTATGTGTAAAGATAGTTTAACTAAAATATATAAAACCCACTACACTACTTAAATGGTTTAAATGAAAATAGTTGTACTAAATATATACGGTGTGCTGAGACATTATCACAGCAGTTACAATTATCACACGAGCTATATGGCGCGCATACAATATGTACATGTGTAATACAATGCAATGATAGCTCATTAATATAACGCCCTATATATGAGGCCTTCTTTGATCCTAATTAGTTGATATACTTGTCACCATAATTATACGGCCTTGGTTCACATCGCTTTCCTAGCACACTTGTTGCTACACTAACAATAATAAATTGGTATAATTCATTTCATGTCATGTGTCTACGCTGTCTCTTTAATTAGGTCGGCACCGTTCAAGCTCAGTTATATTTCCTTATTGCTGCGCGTGCCTTTTGTCTGCTAATTAAAGAATTGATCATCATCCTGACATTCCAATGGATCACTTAGCTGTAATTGGGATGCACATGCTTGTGAGTGTGTTTTCCCCAGGTACCTGAGCGGCCGATTGAAAAAGTTGTTTATACTGAAGATTCAGCCAAAAGGGATTTGTATTGGGGAAACTGTGTGTTTCCATTGTATCTGCACATCAAGGCTTACTGAATGTATTATAAGATCTATAGAATTACTTATAAAGGTTGTGCTTATTAAAATGTTTTAACATTTATTATTGTAAACTTTCTTTTACACACAAACCGTTATACGTTATACAGGTCAGATCGCCAGAAAATGTATAAGCGGCAGTTCTACACATTTAGTAAATTCTGCTGAATTAGGCTGAGAAATGATAAATACTAGGTATATCTGAGTATAATATCAATATTGGCATTGCGTTGATTAAATGTCCCAGCTATGTTGAACTGTACTTTGATTCTCATTTTTGCCTTAAAATTGAATTATTTGAGAGGATTGGTGAATGCGGATTGTATATTTTCAGGCGACTTCATTCATATGTGACTTCGAAAATGACATAAGTGTTTAAAGATAAAGTGTTAGGATGTACATCAAAGAAAAAACAACTTTTTAATGGTATAGACATAATTTTTACAGTTTTTTTAAAAAAAAGAAACATCACTCATCAATAATTTATCTTGGTTTGAAACAGTACTCTAAAGGAATGTTTAAAAGTAGTTTTCATATAATACTAGTTTCATCACATGTTCCGACGCTAAGGTGTGGAGATATATGTACCTATAGCCATCTCTACGTGATGCCTTTATTTACCAGGAGCCACCTAGTGACTAACAGGTAGTACCAGGACTACAAGCTTCAATAAGTCAATTGCGACTCTAGAGATAATCCTCATGTATCACGTACAGACTATTCGATGACAGTGAAAACTTCCTTGGGTATACATATGTGCTTCCATTTTTCTTAATCTTACAAAGATATGTCCCATGCATGATGGGTAAATAATTCGCTGCAAACTCAAATCGCGATACTTCTGAATATCTTAGAAGAACTTATAATTATATAACTTATAAGCTTTATGATGGAAAAGCATACTTAAACTAGTTGTATAAGCTGTATAAGTTGTATGTAGTTCTTATACAGCATGTTAGATATTCACATATTTTTGTCTATTTATAATTATTATGCTTTAAAACAACAACAATAGGAGCATAGGGCCAAAAATGTAACTGCCATTAATGAACATGTTTTTCGTGAAATAAAGGAACCGTTGGACTCCATTGAATAATATGTATAACTTATAACTCATAAATATAATATTGTACTCATTAAAACGTATGTTGTAACATTTAATATTGTAGATTTTCTACATTTTCTACACAGAAACCCAAGTGTAGATCCCATAGGTAATTTACTGTAACGGTCACACAAACCATAAGTCAACCAGGACGTTGAACCTATTTAAAAGACTTCGTGTTACAAAAACTGCGATAATAGCTCCTTGTGTAAAATATCGACCAGTAAATAGATTTTGTCAGGTTTATTGAATTGATAATGATTTTGGCGAATTTTTCTCCCTCATTACGATCCTTGTGGGAGGCTGGGTCATCGTGGACACCTGGTAGGCAAAATGCACTTGGAGGACGCCATCTGGGAAGTGTCGGCATGTGCAGAGGTGATATCCCATCTTCCCTATGTGTGCCCGTGACTTGAACTTCTGGGGGATGCTCCTTCTATACAAACAAGGGAGGAGGGGGTACCAACACGATCTTACAAGGAAGGTAAGGGATCTGCTATATTGTCAATGTTTGCCTAGGTTCTCAAGCAATCAAATCTTTATTGTAAGATGCCCAATGTGAGCTTTTAATTCATAAATCACATGAACAATGTGTGTCAGAGAGAATAATCGAGCCCTAATAGCAATCAAATTTAACCGGGGTATTTTATAACAGTACTAAGCCATCTTCCAACCTCCAAGCTATAATAATTATATATAACTTCCATACAACGGGTGGAAGAGATGTCGCCATGACGTTTAGTACTACCCATATTTGACCAGCTTCCAATATATCAATATCTAAAACCATAAGATGCCCAGTATAACATTTTTATCTCAGAATCATTGGTAAAAACTGCAGCATCAGAGAGAGGAACCATGCTATACGATCAATCAAATTAATTCAGTGAAATTTTAATTATACCAAGCCTTCTTTCAATCTCTAAGCTCCAAGGTTTTACCTTCTGTAAGGAAGTTCTTCTGCCACGCACCATAGTAAATACAAATATCAGGTGGTCTCTATCTGTAAACATGAATTCTGGCGTGAGGCATAAGTAAACAAAAATTTTGCTTATGCCTGACACTGAGCAAATAATATTCATGCGAATTGTATATGTATTTTGAACTTCTAAGTGGTTGGTCCATGATCGATGTGTTTGGATGGAATCGTCTTCATGTTTAGTGATATTCATAACACAAAATTTGATATCATTCATGAATATTTCATCTACTTATCTTGAAGGAGTTTTATATATAGGTGCACAGCTAGGGATGAGGTATGTGTAATATAAGATACACCACGTGACCGAGAAACATTATTAAATGTATGACATTGTATGACATATTCTTACTTTAGTGAACAATGTTTGTTCATTTCAACCCCATTCTGTACAAACTATTTTATTCTATATTTAATGGCTCCATACAGATAATTTGGTAATTTCTCCACCACTTATAGATATCAGGGTATTTGTATTTATTTTATATTTGTCAAGAAGCAAGGATCACATTTGGCATTGTCACTTTAAATATTTCAGAATCTATCAGCAATAAAACCCATTGGCAGATTGCCCGGAGTACTGGCCGAGGCCTTTTTTCCCCTAAAACGTTTAGTGAAAAAATAACGGATCAGACAATTATATAGTAATTTATCATGCCCATTCATCATACAAATGATATTTTAGTTGTTAGTAAGACATATTTGTTGTTTGTTCCACAAACAACAAAGCATAGAATGAATAGAATTTAGAAGGTTAAGTTTCGTCCAGAACTCGTCCACTAAAACCTTTGTTGGCTTGATAAATTTTAATTTATTGTGGAACGAAGTGAAACTGGTTCTCTAAGTTGTACATAATATAATACATGAATATGTTAGTAACCAACAGACTAATATTGGTATGACTAGTGTCAATTAAGTGGTACTTTCTGGTGAGATGAACTTTCTTAATATATTTTAATGACTCGAGAGTAGGTAAATGAGTTCACAAGTTCACCACATGTCAGCACTGTCTTCAACTTCATGTCCATGCTGTATATTTTATGAGGATTTCAGGGAAAACAAGGAATGGGGAAGAAAGACGTGAGAAACGAGGATATATCATATACATTATAACAATCATAATTATGATATTTCAATTGTGTAATATAACTACACAAATATGCCCAGTTTATATTGTCTGAACACATTTTAAAAGTGTGTATACGGTATGTTTTTTAGTCACGTATACTGAGAATAGTGCAGTATCTGTTTAATGTTACCTGAATAAAACAACATATACACAACAAATAGAGCATGGAGAAGTTTGAAAAAGAAATGAGAAGAAGTGAGACTTTAAGACGCACGAGGAAAAAAGAGATGGCAAGAAGTAAAGGAGAGTCAGAAGGAGTGGGCAGGAGAGAAGAGAAGGCGGGGAATGGAGGGACATTGGATTATAATTAACGATGGCTTGTGTCTGGCGTCCGTCAGTCGATCCATGGCGCAGGTTAGATCCCATTGGCGGTCACTGGTCACCATCTTTCATGGGAGCAACCATCTGACGTGACACTAATTACTGCATTACTATGGTAACCTGCGCGGTGACATACCAGATCTTGGGTCAAAAGCCAAACAGCATCAGGCTTAAGGAAATGGTACTGCCTAACGCTACTATAGTAGGCAGGAGCAAAGAAAACCAAGGATTTGGACAGCATCATGTTTATAGAATTTAATGATTCGAGTGGGTGGATAGGACAAGATGTTTCTAAACATAGAGTGGGAGTCATTACAACTGTTTGTTTATTATACTTTTCTTTACCGGATATATATATGTGTAGGAATGAAGGGTTTGTTATGGTTGGTTCCCAAGTATCATGTATTTAAAAATGAATTCCAGTATCACTAAGCAAAGGATTAAAACAAATTTGATGTGAAGTAGAATACTACATCCCATATACTTACTGCGCCTTTCTAATCAATGTAATGTAGAAATCGTTATCACGTTCCATACTTTATTGGTTTGAACATCAATAGCAATTTGAATCTGTTCTTTCCCACTCATTCCATGAAGCTCATTGGCAATCGTTTCCAAATATAGATAAAAGCCTACTTAGAATTGATTGATTTAATTTAAAATAATTAATTGATTTAAAGTAGTTTAATCAATTAACAGAAGAGATTGAAAAGATGAATTCTTATGGGGGTATCTTCCAAGAAGATCTCGTGAATTTCTTATTAAACGATTTGTTGATCAATTAGAAGTGCGAATTAATCAATCAATGACAAATAAATGGATAAAAAAAAGTCAAAATGAATTCAAAGTAAATTTAAGTTCAATAAGATGCAATGGATTGCAATGTAGATTCTCATTTCGGGGTGAGGGCTTTCCATGAAGGTCAATTTCCCATATTATATGGTTTGGTAGAGATGCATGTTGCTAGTTAACCTACTCCCACAAAAATATAGATCCACGCAAAAACACAAACTCAGACCTTGGCCCGGATCTGCTATAGATTTCAGACCTGGAAACATTTGCCAAATTAGATAAACATTCCACAAACATTTTCTTCATATTCCTAACTCGAATTTCTTTTCATATTCATGCCACACATTCATCAATCTATATATATGTACATATTCTCAATAACAATACCTTTTGCTCCCTTCAAAAATACGCGTGCGCTGCATTATAAAAGCGACACTAAGTTACCAGCTTCAGGATGTACAACAATTATTTACGAATCCGTCCGGACATATCGACATTCTGTTGACATGCGTCGCCCCATTTTAATTCAGTAGAATAGTCCGTGTTTAAATATTTGCAGAAATTGACACGATCCCCCATTGACGCCTTGGATCCCTGAGCGGCACCCATGACCGTATCCGACAACAGAGGGCTCTGTCCCCTGAAAGCTTCCGCCCTCGGGGTACCATTGCATATGGTTATCATTTGGCCCTGGGGCGTAATAATCACTGTTTAAAATATAGGTGTATTGAAGTGAAGCTTTTTCATTATGAAACAATGGGACAGTGAGGGAATGTAAGATTGACCCCGAGGCACAAGGCCGGAGCCATATGGCACATGTACGGACCAATACATTGTTGGCGCAACAGGTAGGATTTTCCTTATGTGATGTAGATATAAAGCCCTCGGGGTAAAACTAGGCAGCATGTGCTCTTCTGCTACCTGCTAATTAATCTTCAATTACCTTAAAATCAAAGGCGGGTAAAGACAATTTGAACCCGCCTGGTCAGGATTATGCCCAGCATATTGAATTTATCAATTGGTGATTTGCACATATTAATTGAAACTAAGTGGTAATCTTTTCCAGAATTAACTTTAATAAAGGTCATAAAAATTGGGACATTGCATTTTAATCGTTCATAGAGCCATTTGGTGGACTACGTTTGTTAATAAACTTATTGCACTGACGGCTCTTATTTCCTGATACATAAAACTATGATTAATAATATTTATAATAACTATAGCAACGAAAAAATGGAAAATTACTACAACCTTGTTAAAGGATTAAAGATAAATAATTATAGTACAACTGAAAATCATGATGTAGCATTACAGAATAACGTTTTGCATTACTGGTACATTTTCGTTAATCTGTACAACCCGGCAGTCCTGAAACAATGTCTATTTTATGAAAATGCATGTCCTACAAAATAGTTTAATGATATCACACATGTATACATATTAAAGTACTTGACCATGATTATACCATACATGTAAGCCCTGTCTGAGGTGCATCTCACAGCATTCACTTGTTTACACATCACAACTCAGCATCTGGTCCCCTATCAACGCTCTTGGCTGCTTTAAAAGTCACTCGATGGTTTGGAAGTTGGCAATTCTTCAAGAACAAATGTAACCACAGCACCTGTGTTTAGAAATAGACGTTTAGCTGGGTGCTGGACAAAAAGTTTTGTGTGCCATATAGTGTCCACTGTGTAGGTATACCTGGCTACCTGCCACCTTGTAACAAGTGTTCAAAAGATGATTCATTCAGTCCTTCTCTCTCTCTCGCTAGCTTTGCAACGGGGCCAAAGCCAGGAGAGCAGACAGGTGCTCCTCTGTCTGGCGAATAAAGTCATATATTTAAAACATATGCCATGTTTGATAGCTATTGTCTGCTCGTGGTTAAATAAACATTATGAATTTCAGTCTGCGATGGAGGTGGGGAAGGTTTATTCAATGGTTTGTAATTTAGAGGGAAGATATACACCGCCCATCATCCAACCGAACAATCATCCCACATCCTAATGATTCCTACAGAACTTTGATATGGTGTGTGAATTATACCAATATTTGTGTGGATGCACCCATGCAGTGACAAGAAATTAAAAACTAACTGTGATCAAATCATTTTCATACCAGGTTCTATCACGAAAAGCTCACTTCTGCTATGAATCTGACATAGGTCAACATTCACCGTTTATACATACATTGTTATACGGATGGCCCTGGATGTATGCACATCTATAGTATAGGCACAACTTACTGTTTTGCATAGATGATCAAAGCAACACCTGGAGAAGAGGATGGCATCTATTTACCACCTGTATCCTCCCAGACTGCGAGGCATCTCGCTGGTGGTATAGAGTGTGAGGGGGAGTCACTCTTGGAATCTCTGTGTTCCAGGCTCACCTGTCATCATACCGTATGTGGTGAGGACACCATTCCAGCACATTCAGCACCTGAGGTGTAGGATCGGACAGGTTGCAAACGTCAACAAGCTGACCAAGGGGGAAATATCAGAGCTATGTGACTGACACTCGTCCATAGCTCTATATATATAGGGGTCAGCTGTATATATAGTCGTCAGAAAATGTACAATCGGCAGCTCAGTGCAAATTTAGTAAATTCTGCTAAATTCTGCTGAAAATGATGATACTGTAACCGAATATATTTGTCGGTATTATGTTGTTTTTGAACAAATCTGTTCGCTTATGTTGAATTGGATTGTTAACTTTATTTTTGTCTTAAATTTGGGTTCTTTGAGACGATTGGTGAAGGCGAATTGTGCACTTTCTAATGTCCTATCCCTTATAGTAATATAAAAAAACAGACATCACCACCTTTTGTCGGAGAACAGCCACATGTACAAATACTTCAAAAAATGTCCCTTTATATTGTCTTGGAATTTTGCGTAGCAGGAAAAATTAGATATTGTACTGATATTTATCTAAATCAGAATTCTCCAATAATAAACGCCTTGTAAGTGGTATTGGAACAGTAGAAATGATAACACCAATTACAATGTACACTTAAATTTACAGTCCACTTCCATAAATATTTGTGATTATGGCCCGAATCTACTACTGGGGAAAATACCAGAACATTTTGGGTCAACCCAGTTCAGTATTGATACCTTCTTTGAGAATGAAAATTATAAGAGCGACGACCAATATCAATGAACTAGTCACTTCTCACTACCAGGCACTGCTTGTTGGTTTTCCCACTCTCAACACAAGCCACACGCCACTAGGTGGCCACATGTTGATCACGTGCAATAACGCGAGATCTCGCTCTAGCGAAAATCTAAGGTCGTGCACTCTTAGTTGGTAATTATGTCCTTGTCCTCCTTGCACTGGTCTTAGAACTGGACATCGTGAAATGTCCAGCAGGTATAGAACGGTCCGTGGCGTAAAGTTATACACGCTCTTGGTCTCTGACGGTGTATTGTCCAGTTGGTTCTGCATTCTTGATCAAAGCAACTATAATTTCCTAAGGTCTGCACCATGCAGAAGATTTCTCCCCTTTTCAATCGCAATGCTTTCGCCATATAACGCAGTTACGGCGGCATCTCCCCTGTTCTCCGCAACTTGTAAGTTCCGCGAAATAGTTCCGCTAGGTTGGACTTCCGCTCCAGTGATCGGAGCCCATTATTGTCGCATCAGAACAGAAGGCTAGCGACAATGGCAAATGCCGGCTAGCGAATCTAATTATTAATTGAATTTTAGTCAGCTTAATTAGAGTTTTCTCTGGGTAATTGCTTGGTGTAGGATATAAAAAACGCCCCGATTTACACGACCACAAGCGTGTGTCCAGAGCTAAGACGGTTTTGTCTTCAAAGAGGGAAAGTGTTGATAAAGGTCTTTGGTGAATTACTGACGGACAATCTAGCATGGGCAGGGTTAAGGGTGAGATATGGAGTTTTTAATCCTGTGTACCCATTATTGGGAACCTTAGAAGGCCCGAAATAATTTGTTGTGGTCAAAACAAGCGCTAGTATCGGTTAATGATACTTTCTCTTATATTGCAAGTGGCCCTTGCCTTGAGTGGATACACTATTTACTACATATTTTCAGAATAATGATATTTTGGAAACCTGAAATCTGAATCCAGTCAGGTTCAGAAGGCAGATTTGGACCCCTGAGTCTCAGGGGGTCATTAACACTTTAGCCATAGTCTTAGTCTTGTGGTTAAGCTTATCGCTGGATGTGGAACCGAGGAATGCGGGTGTCTGGATAGGACTGAATCCTCAGATACTAGTTCCTTTGCTTCCACAAACTTGCCCTATCTATATCTGCAACTAAAGTGTACATATTTTCAACAAATCAGTTAAATTAATTGTAAGGATGGAAGTCAACTCAAGTGAAAACAACTCGTTGCAATTCTATTTCACGTCCCTACGTTTCGTTTCGCCTTTTGTTTTGGCTTCTTGAGATGATTCAGTTAAATGATCGCGATTAACTCAACTCAGTAACATTCGTTGCTGCCTCTCCGATCTGACCTATGCAAACTGTGTATATAAAATCAAAGTACAGTATCTTAAATATGACCATTTTACACTGGGTGAGAACATGCAACATGTGAATATGCATGTACATACATTACATGTCTACTTGGGTTTGTCAACTCTTATTTTGTATTATCTTCCAGTGTCCTGACTTGCCACACATTACACATGGGCGTCTACAGGTGGGCAGGCTTCAGGGGATGACCGTAATGCTCCTGACATTCCTCCTGTACACAATTCTGAGACACCTGGTGGTCATTGACCCATACGAAAAAATGAGGAAATAAAGAAGAAACTGTGCTCCTTGATCGTGCTGTATCCTATGTAACTATCGGTGTAATTGATGGTCAATCCTGGTCCAACTTGTAGTGCTGTATACGGTATCTATATAATAAACGTGAAACGGTGATTTTTTTTGTCATGCATGTTCTTGGAATCTGTTATGTCACCAGCTGTTTTTTTGCTCTGTACAGTTCCGGTTTGTGAAGGCATCTGGGGTGAAAATGTGATTTTGAAGCATTTTTTAAATTGGGATCTCCACACTCTAGAGGAGAGAGGGGAGGGGGAGCATGAGGAAGAGGGGAGGGAGAGGAGGGAATCGGAGATGGGGTGGGGAGAGAAACAGGTATGAGAGACAGAGAAGCAGGGGAAGGAAAAGAGGGAGAGTGGGAATTGTGGAGATGGGACGGGGGGCGTCCAAAGGATGGGTACTTTGCTGGTATAATATATATGTGTGGAGGGTGTTGGTCATCACAGAGGCGAATGCGGTCAAGTAAAACCCACAAAAAGGGAAATCAACATGGAGTGGAAGGACTTCCTTTTGTAGAATATCTATGTCAGTCATTCAACACAATTATTATTGATTTACACAATTTTAGACCAATAATAAAGTGACTGTTTTATCTTCAAAGAGGGAAAGTGTTGACAAAGTTCTTTGATTACTGACGGACAATCTACCATTTTTTGTTATGGGTAGGAAGGATACGATGTTCTCAATCCATTGTAGCTATTATTATGGAACTTAGAAAGCCAATTTACGTTATTAAATTCAAGCTGTGTAAGCTGTAGTGAAGATCATTCTTGTCAGGGCCATTGCCACTTCCCACTCGTAGCTATAGGTTTTTACTTATGCCCAAGTCACCAAATGATATGGAGAAATTAATTGAAGGGTATATATGTGTAGAAAGTATGATTTTCGACACACAAGTGAGGAGAACATTATTAGATCATGTCCCCGGTGAAACAATGTTTCAGTAGTATCGCCCATTTACCTGCTCACGTACCAGAACATGACTTCCACTTTGTACGACACCATCAACAGGTAGACAGGTCAGCATCTTCCGCATATCACTGCCCAATATGCGTGGGAAATATAACACTTAGCATTCTTTCCGGATCGAGATTTAGGCGAGATTTAGGCAAGATTCCAGACAGTTTTGACTCCATTGGAAACTATCGAGTCATTAATTGAATTCATAGGTTCACATAATTAATTCATATTGCTAGACCATCTTGTCATTTGGAAAGATAAGACCGTTTTTCCTTATTGTTACTTATTACTTTGTTGCTCCTTCATTATAGCAATTCCGGTGGTGTCTGCGGTGTGTGTTCTTATTAGAACACAAGGATGCTGGGCGTGGGAAGGCTTTGGACCCAAGATAGGAGGAGGATGTACCTCTGGAATGTGACTAGGAGCACCTGTGTCTCACAAGCAATGACCGATGTAAGACTGACCACTCGGACAATACGATGCGAGGCACCATGTCCATCTCAGCAACACACATGATGTGCTTTCATGATGTCCAGTCACGTCTATAGATGGAACCGTGACCTCGTCCTCTTTCTAACATGTCAATTCTCTCACATAATGCGTGTATTATGCGAGTATATGGGTCCCTCTACTATTGGCATGGAATGTTTCTCAGGATCCACATAACATCTGGAACCATCGGATTAAAGTTTTACTTTAAGTGAATTTGTTTATTCCATGTTAGATCAGTCAGGCTGTGTGCTTGTGGTTTCTGGATAGGTGCACAGATGATATCGGGTTGGGGTCAGGATTGAAACCAACCATCTTTGGTAGAACGAGTCCAGCATCTTCCAAGATTATTTTTTATATACTTCATTCTTAGGAGTTAATTAATTAGTGAATGGAACGAGGCGCTGGTAAGTGAAGAATTATCAGACTCGGTCCAGTACTCCTTCAATTCTCTCTAGGTATAACGTAACTTTTTAAAATCGATTTTAGGAGGTATGTCTTGTAGTATTTTCTTTCATGCCATTCTATTTAGTGATGTGATGTTCGGCTTGTAAAGCAGTCACAAATCGAAACACAGCACTGTAATATAAAGGTAATTTGAAGTTATCTATACGTTTATAGTTTTCTCAGCTTACCTATTTTCTCGGTAATCTATATATCTATGTCCAATGAATTTATTACGTAAATACCCTTAAACTAATGTCCAGCTGATAAACGTTAAAATGGAACACTGATAAATCAACGATTCTGATGAATTTAAATGGGACACTTGCAACAGCTGTGAACTTACTCGTACGTTGTAGATCAAACTGAAATATCATGATATATCAATTTATTAACTATAACATACATTTTAAGTAGAGATATAATTGAGTAAAAACCTAAGGCTATAGTTTCCTATTTCTGAGTTATTTTTCTTCGTAGGTTAACAATTTAATTCCCAGATGGCAGGAACATGAATAAATGCTTTAAAACAAAAAAAAACAATTTAATTACTGTACCGAGTTTTCTGGATATATGTATACCTGCTTATTACATATTTTGTCTCAACAATTAATTGTACTACCCCAAGACAGGTCAGTTCCGAAGATATTAAACACAACTTCACTGGATATTTTGCACTCAGTGTTTTGAAAAACGATTTACTTTGCATACCTATATTTGAGGGAAAGTTCATTGAGTTTCGTCTCCTGCACATCTGTACTGCCCCTGTCTCTATGTTCCAAATGACAGTTAAGATTGCGTGGGGATGCCAATAATATGCCAAATTAAATTATACCCAACCCCTCACTAGAGTTTAAAGAGGGGCTGTACTAATTCATCATTCCACAAAAACCCACAAAACTGTCCTCTCTGGTCAAGCCCTTCACATCACATGCTTCTCTGATGATTTATCGCTCATTTGGGCAGCGACAATGCAATATCTATCGTGCCATTCCTGTACTGAGGTACCTGTTTCATTGCCCCTGAATTTGAGGCTAAACTAGCTTGACATGTCACGGTACATGGGCGGTGGCTCTACCCTAACCTTTGACCTCACAGTGGTCAGGTGAGCCCAGGTGGAGTGACCAGTAAAGCTCCCAGGTGTAACTTGATCCTTCGCAATGTTGGGATAACTTTCGAGGAATGATTACATAATCCCTGGATAAAGAAAGCATCAAAGTCGGGGCCCGAGGTTGGGATTTCCAGGAGGCGGTCTAACTCTAAATGATGCCTCAGTGGACTTTAGTTGATGACCTTTTGATTGCTGTAGGGAAATGACCGGGATACCGGTGTGGCACCGGCTTTTGTTCGCATTTTGCAATGTCTGGGGTATTATTCAATCGCAGTCTAGCGCATGAAATGTTACCTTTTCAACCCTACATAGCCGGATGTTCGATATAACGAGGTATAGAAGGATGACTATAGAGAGGAGAGCTACAGAATTCGTACATGAAGTACCGGTGTACCCATTATCAAAATTAAATAATTATGGTAACAGTAATGCGTTCTTTCTGAACGAAACATAAATTCATTCTGATTAGATGACATCTTTGTTTTAATGTTTAATCCAGTTGCCATACTTTTTTATTTGGATATTAACAGAAGTCTAGCAAATTAATGATACACACAAACTATGATTGTGGCTATTTCAGAAATATGATCATAATAACTATCTCTCATATTAAGGAAGTTACTCTAATTCAATTTCGAATTACATAATAATCGCTATATTTATCGGTGTTCTTTTTTTTTAAAAAAATAGATCTTATTTCGAGTAATTTCACAGACATATGATGTGTGTCATTCATCGAAAGACATTACTGTTGAAAACTCAGTAACACATAAAAAAATATATGACCAGCCATATACAATTTGTGTTCGGGACTACTATAAATATAAAAAAAACAGATGTATTTCTAGGGGCATATAATTTCAAAATCATAAGAATGCGTCAAGAAAAAGAGAAGCCATTTTTAAAGGCCACCATGCTTTGCATGGATTGTTCCCACACAAGACTTGTCGCTAACATAACACAATATATTTATGGGCTTCTTATGGTGATGAGGAACAATAACCAAGGATAATACTGCGTCGCTTTTGTATTCATGTCGGAGCATATATCCTTCGTCCCGGGCAATGACCTGTGGCAAGAATGACAGCGCATTGTGTGACGTCACAATGGCCATCGTCATCACGTCACTATCAATAAACGCTCAGTTATCTACAAGTATTCCCTTACATTGACTACACTGTTAAGTTATAGACTGACAGCGAGCGTTCTCTGGACATGTTTTGTTTTCTAAGATGATGTATTAGCGAAGTGAGTGAAAAGAACAAATGGGCAATATCTGTGTCTAAAACTGATCATTAGGTGGTGTGAGAGCGCCAGTTGGTGCACTGGGCGTGGTTGTGTCTTCTTTGTCTGACATGGAGATGCCAATGGTAAAGAAGAAAGCCCTTTCCATTCATGGCCCTCTGTCATGCGAGAGACGAGCATGGTTTGAGGGACATTTCTGAGGTCTTAGACCACGTTGATCCCTTAAATATTTCTATTTATTCAATTCAATTCAATTAGTTGTGCTCTTCATTTCGTCAACTCCAATATCTCATTTCTGTCTTAGAATGAGATCAATGACTTCGCATAAATTCTATTCTTCCAGGCTATGTACGGAAGTGCATGGCCTTTGTGTGTGTATGTGTCCTGTTGGTTGGTGCATTAGCAAAAGTAGGCATTTTTACCGAGATTCTTACGCGTTTTTCTTATTGCATGTCATGTCAGCATCTTCCCCTCAACAAGGTGTACATTACCTCACCTAGGTAACGAGGTTATCAATAAGTTATCGCAATCGTTCATAACAGTAATAACGCGAGCACTTTGAATAGCGCAAATGCCAATTGCCACACGCGAGGCGTCACGAATCGCTTGTGTATGTATTCGCCAAGTGTTTCATTGCAGCATTCATCATAGTCTTGGTGTTCATCATTTATTTTTAAAACCTGCAATTGGAGTTTATATTGGTAGAGGATACTTTCTTTACCCTGTCCTCCCCCTCACGCTATATATGCTCAAGGGATAGCATTATATCCAGCCATCATTCTTTGTGTGGACGCGATTCTTTATGTATTTGGCCATTGTTGAGGTGTGATCCAAGGGCCTTCTCAAGGTCCGCTGACCCATGAGTGACATATGGATAGGGATGTCAGTCTGCCACTTGAATAATTACCATATCCAATCGCAATGATTTATAAGCCAGTGAGAACCCCTGCTACCCGCTGATTCGCAACAAGGGGGTAGACTACTTAGTCTCCCTACACCTTTTATCTTTCAAGAGTTCTTCCCTGTGCATTGTGGCACTCTCTAAGCTACCCTCTTTCCCTTATGCACCCCTCTCCTCCTCCTCCTCCTCCTCCTCCCACCGTACGCTTGCTTCCTCCTCTCTCAAACACAACCCTCCTGATTTAGGCAGGTGCTCTGCTTGATAATCCCAATATTTATATGTATTTATATGGAGATCTGGGGGCGAGTTGTCGTGGAATTGGACTACATGGGGAGCAACCTTTTGCAGGGCCCTTTACAAACAGGTGGTTGGCTGGGAAGAGATAAGGTTTCTGTGCCCATACAAACAGAAAACACTTCTAGATGGGTCAAACACCTAGGTAAGTGCGGACTTTACTCATATGTGTCTGAAGGCACTCGGGCGGAGCAGAGGTATACATTGGAGTAAGCAGTTCCAACCAAGGCCCTCTTTTTCCACACTTAAGTCTTTTGTTATGTAATGTTGTGCAGCTGCTTCAAGAATACAGAAATCCAAGGCTCGTGAAATGTGAACCCCTGAATAAAAGAACCAATTCAAACAAAGGACGGATTCTGAATAATGATGAACTGCCCTGTCAATGATTCTCACATAATGAATAAATGAATCTGAATAAAATTGAGTCTCAATTTTCAATGGACTTACGTCTGACAAACAAAGTTGGTTTATTCTGCCGTATTTTTTCACAGCCTAGCCGCGCCTCGTCCCCCTTGATATAAGAGTCTACTATTTATTGTAGAGTATTCTTGATTTTTGTCTCGAATACATAATATGATCGAGGCTAATATATTCGTCTGTGTTGAAACTGAATACATATTTATCTGTGAGAGAATATCACGCTGAATATTCAGAAGGGAGGCTTAGGAATAATTGATGAATGGAAGCAACCATTCTGAGCCAAATAGAGAATGTTTATCCTTTCATTATTCTACCGACCATATGTATAGCTTTTTAACTTTTTAAGGAAGATATTTTTTTTTAAATAAGGTGATTATGTACTTTGTGCTATTAAATGAAATATTGGGAGTAAGTTGATAGCAACAGCTTAAATATATGTTACTTGAGCCTCTTACGACCAGTCTACTATTAAAACTTTTGTCTTTTTACATTGGCCTTAAATTACTACTGGGAATTAAACACTTTTTTCGTTCGTATTACTAATCCGTTAGTAATAAATCATTCTAATAAGAAATACGGTATGTGAGTCTATCCATTCGTGGTGACTTTAAAAAGCTTTCAAACTGTTGTCGGAGTAAAGTGCTAGTCATTGCTAATTTCTATCGGGTTAATAATCTATGACAGGCCATTTCTCGCAATTGCCATCGTTTCGAACCCAATTGAGATAATATATTTTTCTGACATTGAAGAGAACCAAGGAACAACTAAAATGTCAGCCATTAAATGGACTGTTAGCCAGGTGGTGTCTGACATGGCCCATTGCCCCTTTCTCCCACTAAACTCTCACATTGCTTATCTTCCTGATACATTACACTTTCTTGAGACTTGCTGACCCTTAGCTGTGCCATCTCCTTCAGTCAATGATGTGGATCACGGCCAGTATTATACCTGGTGGTCACATAATTTGACACGGGTCAGGTCCAGACCAGTGGCTTTGCAAAGGAATGATTGCCAAGCACAATGTGTCCATCAATTTCTCCAAAATTGGCAACGTTGGTCCAGGAAGACATCTGCTTGAAAATTAAATAAATATGCAATGGTTCGGTCTCTTGGAATGAACCAGGGTGATCTATCGGTGCTTTGTTAGGTTTTTCCCTTTTCTTTTCCCCTTTCCCATTTTCTATATCAATATATTCCCTTAATTGACATCCTTCCGAAAATGCAATCGCAACAAATCCATTGTGAAGACCCATGCATATACTCCATCAAACTACTGTGCGACCAATGATCTATGGAATTCATAGTAAAATTATCATTAGAATAAAGTTACAAATAAATGAACACATTCAATTCAGGATGGGCATTGAGTTTGAACATCACGTTTGTCACCTCGGAATTTGGCTCAAGAACGAATTGCCTCTAGTTAAGAATGCCAATGATTACCATACACAGAGACAATAAGGCATTTTGGGGTACATTTGCGTTTTATCTGTGTGAAAAGGAAGTCAGTGCGATTAAAATCAAATCAATGCATTTCTTAAATTACTTCCTGCAGTAACTTCTTATTTATTATACTACATGTCACCTACAGTATTAGAGTATTCATTAGGACGAAAGCGTGATAACTCGATTTGTAACTTGTCTGCAAGAACGAATTTATATAAAAAAAAAAGAAGCAGACAACCCATTTGTCAGGATTTGATAGAACCCGGGGAGGGCTGTGTTGATCCTCCTCGCAACAGCAATACCGCACCTGCCCAAACAACACGCGATGTGATTGGCTGCGAGCCTGAGGTCAGGTGTTCCTGGAAATATATTCTAATAATTCCTTCCTCTTGGAGGAGGTGTTAGAGATGAGGAAAGACGGCCTGGACAGGTTGTCTGGTTTGTTGAATGTATATAACCTTTACAACTATTCTTTCTTGCTCTTGAACAATTTTTGTGTAGAAGTGTGTGGAGCTCACACGTGACTCCCACCTGCCCCGGCCAATGTAAACACGAGCTGAGCACAAGGTGGAGCAGGAAATATGGACTGTCACGCAGTGAATAAAGAAGATACGCGAGACTGGAGACTTTTACTGGTGGTGTTTGCCTTGGGATTACAGCTCCTCGCGTCACAGGGTTTGATTTATGCATTGAGTTCAGAAAGTAGCGTGCTCAAAATCATGGTAAATGGGCTATTATTGCATGCAAGACTTGAGACAGCCAGTTTTGAGGGGTAGTTCATTCGGCTATAATATTGTGGTCTTTGGTGCTGGGAAAAGATGATGAAATCATCAAACTCAAGGCCACCAAGGAACTAATTGCGAATTTGGTCCGAATGTGTACCGTTTGCAAACAATTATGTTTGCTTTCATTTGGGAAAATTATCTCGTTTAAACAACTAAGCATATGTCATAGAAAACAGGTCCTGCACACAGGTTAACCGCAAGATGAACTGGTCATTAATGAAAGGGCTATTCGTCTAGGCCCTTTAGCCAAGGTAAATATCAGAATAGTTTGGACTCGGGTACTTGTATCTGTCGCTGTGGTCTCTAAGCAATTACATAAGCAAGTCTATTAATGACAAGGGAGGGGTCATCGAGGGCTTGGCTTAATGTGCCTACAATGGCTTCTGAAATTACATTTTAACCCCTCAGGCATTGTATGCTGTCCATATGGCACCAGAGACCCTGGTAATCCTCTCGTGAACTGGGATCAATCTTAAACAGGTGTGATCCAGAAATATCCAAGCATCCCAGCCCCATTGTCTGCGCTGATCCACCAGAAAAGGGATTCTTTACAAATCCCTAAATAAGCGTTACGTACGACTAAGTGGGCCTTGAGCGATAATTAGTGACTCTAGCGTGACCACGACGTTTAGGGACTCCCTGGACCCCAAAATGGAGTCCCCGTTGCACTAAGACGACGAAGGGACCTGTAGCAGACGCCCCACCTGCCGGAAAGGTACGAGATTCCATCGACTGTCAAAATGACGTCACTAAAATAGATAACCCCTGTCAAAGAAGTTCACAACAGGAATTGCATAATCGGTGGAAGTGTCAAAATCGCCTCCGAGTTATATTTTCACGCACTGACAAGCGGAAAATTGGCATTTTCTCAGTAGGAGATTCATTTTGCGCTTCCTTTTTTGGCGATAATCACTTTTGTTTCGCACACCTGTGCCTATGTTTTTGTTCCTCCCTCTTTTAATTTAGAGTACAAAACCTACACTAAAATGTGCAGAGTTACAAGATAATGGATTCAATGAATTCATCAGGATGATTGGGATCTGACAGTTCTTGAAACGAGAACCTGATTTCATGTCTAGGCATAGATTCTTGTCTCACAGGCAACACTGTTTTTTTTATCCAATCATTGAATTTCGAGACTCCACGATATATATCTTAGAGTAGCCTACACCGTATACCTATTAACTTCAATCTGCAAAAGTCTGAATTTATTGTCTTTCTACCAAACACTGGTCTTCATATAGGCGCCCATTTGTCCTAATTCTTCCTTTGGATCTTTGGATTCATAGAATTTTATTACAATGTCGCTTTATTCAGATCAGTATCTTCAATGGCTTCTGGTGTATATACTCTTGAAATGGTTCTCATCTGAAAGTTCCCTGATTTTGAAGAGAAACATTTCATGTACGTTTAAGTCAAAACCTGCCAAGGCATCATCAACAAAAACATTTCTTCTTTAAAAAAAAACAAAAAAAAACGAGGTGTCAGTTTGTGGATTGAGTTGCTTATTATGTCATGGCAGGCGGCAATATAACTTTGGGTATTAATAAGCCTGGTAGGATGACACTGGTGTGTAAGGGTGATATTACCCTAACCCTCGCCCATGGGATCTTATGGGGGTGTATCTCCATACACCTGCTTCCAACCATACACAGGTGAGATACCCCCTCTCTCTCCTACTTCCGATCTCTCTCTCTCTCTCTTAAAGGGGTTCAACCTCAACAACACCCACCTGTTCAGGGGCTCGCTACGCTAAGATTTCTCTGACTTTTGGGGTATTGACCTCTTTTGTATTATAATATTGTAATATGTGTAGTTAAGAGACAGATAATATAATTCAGACTGGTTTCTTCTCTTCTTTACTAATGCTTCATCGAATATGTTCCCATATGAATTAAAGTGATTTGCCTTCCCAACTATTTGTAATCCCTTCTCATTCTATTGGTTTGTGAATCTGTCTTTTGCTTTAATACCTTCTCTCACACTTTCTCCCTTAAGTTCGTATGACTGGTCTTCCACTAACACTGACTAACCTCTATTGCCGAGAGGAAACACGCTTACGGGTGTATTATTATGCCTTACTCCTTTCGACTATTAGCAATGGACTTTTAACGTGCAAAGTGCCACGGACAAGCATATATATACGACCAGCCTTTGATAACCCAATCAGCAAGCACCAAATACACAATGTGGCCAAATACACACCAAACACATGTAATCTGCATTTAGAACAATTACCACTGGATATTTTATATACTACTTGCGGCTCCGACTCGAACTCCCTTGTTACTATACTACTTGCCACCATTTCGGTACGGGCACGCGATCGTTCCTGGGAGTTACAAGACTGAACGAGTGAAACAGGCCATGTATAAGTATTGGTATCCATGCCCCCATGGAGCCTCCTACTCAGATTCACCTTTCACAATTCAACGATGCACTCGGGTGATTCTTTATGGAACATCTCACACTGAGAAATGCAATCAAAACATTTCTTCTTCAACTCATAACACCACACTGACATCGCACCTTGACACCCACAGCCTCCTCCTCCTCTTCAAACATCACATACAATATAACCTCTCCGACTCAGGCATGAGGGTGCCATATCTAATTTCAGCTTTTTCTGACATAATATCCCGTAGTGCTCATTGCTTTTCTTCTTTTTTTTAATTTTTACCAGGTGTGAAGTCAAACTTAAAGTTTGGGTGTAGAATTCTCCTTCATTTTTTAACCAATGTAGTGACTTATAAGGACTTCCCCTTACACCATACCAACAAAGACACTCTGCGCTGAAGGATTTCTTTCATAAAAACACGGGAAAAAATTGACCGACATCCCACGAAGTGTAGGAGTAAGATAATTGATAAGTTTGTAATCAACTTATGAGGGACGTGTTTGCAAATATTTGTGTCATTCCCAATTGAATTTTCTTTCGATATTGGTTTATATAATCATATGCTTCTATAATAGCATAAGAGAAACAATTGTGCCTCAGCCATGATGATTGAAAATGGCAGTACCACATAAAACCTTTTTAATTTCACCTTAAATATGTATACTTGCATCTGCATTGATGTTGCACCACATTCTACCAATGTTTTATTAAAGGGACTATAACGTGAGAGTAAGTATCCAATTATCCTCGGTACAGGTGTGGTAATACAATTCGTAACCAGTCTCTGTGGAAAACATTAAGATAACGGAAACCTGTAGAAAAGCTCCCCATTAATTAGCCTGAAGGTATGTCTTCGCAAATCAAGGATAATCACACCTGAGAATCAAGTGTCAATTTCTCACAACATCTTTTTCCCCAGTTACAGGTGAACAATGACACATCTCTTATAACTCCCGGTCACCCATTGGTAGGAACGGTAATGACGTAACAGTGACGTAATGTTAACGTCATTTTCTGTTGGACACCTAGGGCACCATTTTACTTTTTACCATTGTTTCGGACAAAGGCCGAAGGGGGGCGCACCTGTTTCTGTGGACCTCTGCGAGGGATATCGGAAATAGGTTCATCCTCTGCTTTCATTGTAACAAAGAACTGAGTTATTGTTTGCTGATAAAGAATCCACGCCCCCTGAAATTGTTTTTCTTCCTTAGTTTCTAAATATATTCTGTAATATATGGGTTTAGTCCTAAACATTCCAAGGGAGTTGTCTGAAGACTAGGTGGGAATCTGGTGGTAATTTCATATTACATTGAATAATTTCGCAATCTTTGATTGTGAAATTCTTCATACAGATGTCTTGATTTGTATTACTGATTTCGCGGACACTGATATAATTCCCAACCAAATATATGTGTGCATATATTAATCATGGGAAATATGTCTTCCGCCCATGTGTCTTTATTAATCATGTTATATTATACAATTAAATCATATTATGATTTCATCAATAATTGTTGCCGAACAACCTCTACCTTTGTTTGTTACATAGGGGGATACATGGGGGACCATTCACTCCAATATTCGTAATTAGAGTATTCGCGATTTTCATCAAATATCTTACGCCATTTATACATTTTCCCCATATTAGGGTCTTTATTCCTTATATATTATGCCCAGTGACTTGATCTTTTACCTTAGCGAATTTGTATACACTCGTTCAGCCTAGTGCGAACAATCCTTTTTCTAAGTTACCCATGTATGGGCATATTCTGTTCATGTACACGCATATATGATTTTCCTTCCCTGTAGCTGTCAATCCAAGAACCAACACACATAAGCAATCACAATTATGCTTACCTTTCACATACCAACAAACGAAAGTTCATGTCACACAAAACTTTAAACCCCTTACAATAAATGTCATGGGATAAAAAGGTCAGAGTCGCTGACCTTTGGGGTCAAGGTCTTCAGGTGAAAGCAAACTGGTGTTCGTGAGTGCCCACCGTTACTGGTCACTCACTGGACATCATACGTCATCATGTCCAGCACAGGATGACCACAACTGACCACTGTCCAGGTACATAATGATATGTTCAGGAGGGTCATTTTCATCTAAATGTGATCTTAACCTGGCAATTGAGACTAATTTGAGTCTATAATAAGCAAATTGGTGGCTGTAATCTTATTGTTCTTGTCCCTCCCTGTGACATTCCCGTCGATTAAGCATGCTATTTGTCATACATTATGAATGTATTCGTCGTGGTGAGTAATGTACGTGAGGAATCGGGAATGAGTGTTTGTATATCTTCCTATTGTTACCCCAGATTAGGGCGTGTGGCGAGTATTCAGGCTGGATTAATGGGATGCAATCGACTATCTGCGTCTCGTTATTGTGCATAAAATATTCACCTCTGTGCGTATAATAAATATCCTGCTTCATAGATATCAATAATTATTATGAGGTTTCATAAATATAATTAACTTGCAAATAATAATTGGAAATGTTCATAGTTAGATAGATAATTCGTCGTTAACACTCTATAGCACACTGAACAAAACATTCTAATCTCTAGACAAAACCCCAATTAATGACGATAATTATTAATCTAATACAAGATAATGCCCGGAGATAATGATGCTCCTATACATATGAGAAAGGACTCCCGCTTCACTTTCTGTGAATACACAGATCTTCCAGCCCGTCCATGGTTAATTATGAGTGGATTTTTAGTATCTTTGTTCAACCTATTGACAAATAGATAATAATGATATATTATCATGAAGCCACTTACTGGTAGAATAAGCGGGTTCATATAGAATATAATATTTTCACTAATAAAGAAAAACCTCATAAAGAAATGGAATTTCAAAACAAAGTAGCTTTATTTGATCCTATATTAGCCGCGATAATCACGATTCGTGGAAAGCCTCCCTACCACCGTCACAGATGTCCAAAGAAATTATAGCGTCACTATCTCATTTTCTTCCCTGGATTTGAGGAATACCCTGTTGCGATGTTTTTCTTAAATAGGCCCATCCCTCAACAAAACAAAACCTTGATAGATACCCGTCTGTACAATAGATTCCCTTAGAGGGTCGCTCGCTTAAAGGCTCATAATGAGACCGCGGCCTTTAATTGGTTTGTTTGCTTCTTTGACATCTTCATCGCGGTATTAATTTTCATCCACCAGGGCCAAAAGCGAATCCAATTTTGTGGAGAATATCAAAAGGTGATATACCAAAGTGCACAAAAGATGAAACCCGCTAAAACTGATGGAGCGAGGCATGACGACAATGGGATGCACTCATGGGTAAAAGCTAGTGTCTCCATCTCTCACTTGGGGGTGGGAAGGATGACAATGGTATGGTTCCATCGGGCTGCTTTCTTCTAGTTGTGTGAAGGAAACAATGCAATTTCCCACAGCTTTAAAGTTCTCTCATATTGTACACCTGGGATCCCTAATTGGATTTTCAATTAGATCTGAAACATCACACTAGGCACTGCGTGGTGCAATACTTGATGAAAGACGATATCTGTCGCTTATTGGTCTGGTGGGCGTTTTGCCTTAGCGTAATTTCTTCCCTCATTTGCCTCGGATTTAATGCTTATTTAACACTAATACAATTCATAAACGCTTGAAACACTAGTATAGGAAATCCTGGAAAGTTATATGAATACCAGATATGCTTATTTAAATTCTACTTCATTATATTCAAATACCGCGAACAGAACCTTATATTGATTTTGGTAGAAGTTTGTCTCCTGACGACCATCAAATTCTGAAGTAGCTGACAACGATCGATGCATCTCCCAACTCTGCATATAGCTCCCCAAGAGAAATAGCCATATAATTTCAAGTCACGGTTATTCGCGATCTACAATAAGAGTTGTATTTGCAGTCTCATATGTATGTGTGTACCATTAGGAGACATCTGATATTTTAAGAAGACACGCGACTCGGTGACGTCCCTCCTGGAGCGACGTCGCAAGACGCAAGCTGTGACGTAGACAAAAGTGTGGGTGGCGTGGTGGGAGGAGAGGCGGAGGAAGGTGAAGGGGGTGGGTAAAGGGCAATGGCGTCTATGATTGGTTGTGAAGGCCCACCTGTCTATCAGCCGCCACCCCTGTGCCTTACTCACCTGAGGGAGGTGGGGCAGCGTGAGCTTGACCATTCAGTGGACACTCCAGGCGGTCTGCTGGTTAACGTCACTCGGTGTCAGAGTTGGGGTGCTCCTATTTTCGTATATTTGTTGTGGTCAGTTTGGCTTGCGTGCTGATTGTCATTTTCTGCACGGGGATAATGATGTACAGAGGGAACTGTTCGGGTACAGGGTAAAACACAGTCTTTCCACAGTATGTGCGATATAATATTATATTCCCTTTGGGATTTAATATTGATATGCTCAATGTCAGCTCTGTTTGAAATATCGATTTTCTCAAATATCAATTTTCAGTCTAATTATGACCGGAATCCACACACCATTCCCTCGATTTCATATATAATATGCTCACGTCTTTCTAATATGTTCGTGTGTTTAGAAACATTTATTTGCAGATATTAAGCCAAGCGGTATTAACACAAAAATGTGTTCATCAGAAGACCTCAATTCAATTATGTGAGAAAATTAACTGACACGATCCGTTCCACATCTTGATCCCATCATTGATCAGGTTATGACACTGGCCATAAATGTATCCATAAACGATGCAAACATTATTTATGCACCCATTATGATTTTGTGATGAATGATATATTATAAAATTTATCACAAAATTGTATCGCCGCTGGGGACCAGGAAAATTCCCCTTTCAGGACAAAAAAAACACCTAACCTTTCAGCAACATTTTATTAATAAAGTGAAAAGATGGTATTGAATAGGGGGCAGCTAACATGTTTGGAAGGTCATTTCTGAGCAGATCAACGTAGGTCGGTGTCTGATACTGAGATGTACCAACCTGGGAGTCATTGACCACCGGATCAGTTCAACCACAATCTGGTGTGTTTGTCCTTGTATTTAGACAGGCAGATCTAGATTCAGGCTCAAAGCTTTTGTCTCATCTAGCATGAAGGTATTGTTATTATGAAATTTCTATGTCCAACTGTGTCTATGAGCAAATGTATACTGCAATATTTAACAGGGAAATATAGGGAAATGAAAGGGAAAAGAGCAGTACTACACTATAACGCTTTTAATATTGAGACATAAGTTGATAAATAGGCGTACGATATAAAAATAAACATCATTGATTATAGGGTTTTGAAATGTCGAACTCAATTCGAGATGAATGTACACCGCTTTAATTATGCATAATCTATTCTAAAACACCCAAAACCATTTAGAATCTTGTCTCTAGTACTCACAACATTCAGGGATCATTTTGCTAATGAGCACACGTGTGCTATATTACAATACTATTTATTGCACGACAACAACAGCCATGGGCAAATGATCTTATCAATCGAGTACAACTGCTTCTAAAACCTATAACCTACCGCACGCGGTAATACCCACATCTTGACTAAACATGAGGGATGAGTGACCAGTGACATGGAGGGGATGTGTTATCATCTTCTGGACATGGGATGGACACGCCGAGTGTTAGAAAATGATATAGTTGTGACAGAACCATAATTAGATAAAGTTTCGTAGATGACCATGCTGACAGTTTTAGTGTAGTTCATGCTTACTTTTGTTGACCTTGTCAATGGTCGTACTGGACACTGGTTGTGGTCAGCGTGTACCTTGACACTGACCTCTTGCTTCATTTGTTCGTCAGAGGACATCGTAAGTTCATGAATGCTTGAACTCTGAATTTCATAATTCAGCAGAATATCTCGGTTGTGCTGCATATATTTTTAAATCATGTCTCAGAAAACAATTCTGTGCGTCTTTAATTAGGTTTGTGAGTAACTAAGTTCAATGCTCCATACATTTTCCTCCATTTAGCTCCATACATTTTCCATATAGTAAAATCGATCTTAATAAGATCGACCAAGAACTTAAGTTATAACAAAGGACCATTTTGAAGAATTTCACTCAGAAGGATTACCACACATTGATTGATGTAACGCAATTGAAAAGTGGGCCCCGGGTTTTATATTTATATTTTATATTATCTATTTTATATTTGAGTATACATCAATAGTCGTAAAAGTCAGTTATAGTCTTTCAAATGTGCCTACCTGTCAAATTGTATGACAAAGCTATGATAAAACAGATGATGTCCATATAGAAGAATAATCAGGACAACGTCTCATAATTGTTTTCTCGCAAATCCGATTTGTATTGAGTAAATTGCAGGTAAACCTAAAGTGTCTGCTCTACATGTCACGAGGTGCAGTTTAGAATGTCCCTCTTTTGACGTCACCGTAGCAACCTTTTCCCAAATGTGCATTTTTTTAAAAAAAATGATAAACATGTTGTTTAGTTGCCATGGAAACCACCCTAAAGGGCCTAGTCCACTAAGCCGATTCCCATGCGATTTTGCGCCGCGGACTCTAAGAGTCTTTTCCACTAAATTTTGTGAGAATCGCATGAGAATGGTCTTAGTAGACTATACCTCTTAAGCAACTGTCTTCAAATTTCATCAACTTTTACAACCATTCATTTTATTCTACACGAAAAAATGAATAAATGATAATTTTGCAAAAATTAACATTTATGGCCAAATTCCCCTAGATATAAGCTAGATATAGGTCAATTCTTTCCAGTTAGCTTCAATCTGATAATGGACAGGGAATTTTCTACATTAATCCGCTACAGGAACTGTTTTCTGAATATTGTTCTTTAATTCATTCTGAAGATATACCTATCTAAGAAGGAGGGGCAGAATATGTATATTATATTCACTACTAGCCCTAAATGTGTTGATTTATTCTAGAGTTTTAACTGTAATCCTGTGGGCCCTATATACCTTAGTATATTCGCAATTGTGTATGATAATAATGTACAGTAATCTGGTACTCTAGTATATATATATGTCTTGCGTAATCCATTGAAATCCTAATCGGAAGATTTTATTTTATTATTTGGGCACTGATTGAAAGTGTCCAGAATTGTACAACCATTCTTTCACTTATGCAAAATAAAAGGTATTAATAATAATATAATTGGACCTGTATGGGTGACTCCTACTATCTTTAATACATAAGATATGTATTAACCATGTGATCATGTCTATTTGCATTTATTTCCATATTTGTAAAGGAGCTTTGTTTTTCCCTGAAATCCGTTGGTGTTCCATAATTTATCTAGTACTATACTGACTTGATAGTAAATCTGAAATTTTCTCTTGAGTTCTTGTCATACTCTCTACACTCTCATAAATTTCCAAGATTTATGCTTACCAAAACAAGTCTGGCAAAAGATCAATAATTATGTGTGAATACAATGATAGTTCATAGACCATTATCGGATTGTGCCAATAATCATTAGAAGACAAGGACTGCTGCCTGGCCAGCATCAACCTTGTGAACATACAATACAATACACGGTCAGTGCATATCTCTCCATCTTAACGTTTACTTATAATCTGCATAGGGCTTAAGGTTACTTTCTGGTTGGTGTATTTTTGTGCGGACTTGCTGGTGTCATGCTTGACTCCGAACTACAATAATAATACATCCATGTACAATCAATTATGCATATAAGTGATGCTGGTCTCGTAATCCTTCTACATTGTTCCCTTCCAGTCGCTCCACCATCGGGCCAGGTTGGTTAAACAGAGGGGCCCTTCGTAAGCAGCCTGTCGCGCGGCCAACACTTCTAGAACAATACAAAGCGAGAGATTAATGCCTGAATATTAACATCTGGAGATCAGGACACTGCATGGGGACATCCCTCCGGGTAATGAATGGCACAAATCAAACACTGACTGGCCTCGTGGCAAGAGATGGTATATTGTTATGAGCCCTTGAACGTGTCCAGTGTTAGAACAAGGTGTAAATTCATTTTTGAAAGCCACACTTGTCTCTGTGATTGATATTTAATGTGGTAGAACACCAACGCAGGCAGGTTGAACACCTGCCTCAGTTAAAAAAGATTTATACCAGATTCATGCTGGGTAAACCACTTGAGAAAACTGGTGACCGTTTTATAATATGGGTGTATATATGCTTTTAATTTGCATAGCTAAAAATTGAGTTTAAATCTAGGCATTATGAAAAGAAATCTAACCGCATGCACCGTTCCCGTGTCTTTCAGGGCAAGGCTCTTAATTGATTGATGAAGTTAATGATTTACTCCTGGGTAAATCATCATATATTATTAGTTGGAAGATAAGTGGTGTTCAAGTGGACTACTGCATTTGATCTAGACTTTTATTGAAAGTGCTAGGGAGGGAGTGATCGTTATATATCGGGTGGGGTCAGTTCTAAAATGATGTTCCTTATAAGGTAGAAAAATAAAAGTTGTTGATGTTACTTTATTTATTGTTCACGAGCCTTTCGGACGACTTTTTTTATTAGAAACGTTTATTAATCGATACACAAAATAACATGACGACATACAATCTATTCTCGCCATATTATTTTGTGTATCGATTAATAAACGTTTAAAAAAGTCGTCCGAAGAGAAAGACTTGCCCATCTTCTTCAGGTTAGCTTTTATTGAAAGGATTGGTATAGGTGGTGAGTACCTCCAACGATAGCATCCTCAGTACAACTGTACAGTTTTCAATCTAAGATAATTTTGATGATCAATATCATACCAATATTTTTTTATTTCAAATAGAATTGCTGAATCCCGAGAATGTTGCGTCTATGAGGAACAGGACGATATTACCCACTTTTTGTATAAAGACCACTGTCCACTACGCCTATTCTCATTCTCATTTTGCGCCGCAGAAGGCCACTAAATAGCATGAGTATCGCATGAGAATGGTCTAGTGCACAAGGGCCTTAATTGTGACAACATTTCCGCTGTAGAAAATAGTGGTTCTCATAACGTTAAATATTTGCTAGGATTTCTGTTACAATGTACTTATATATTACATGCAATGTTATACATGACCATACGAAGAAAATGAACACTCAAAGATGAAGATAATCTAGCAATTCATCTTGGCTCTGAGTGTGAACTAAAATCAAAAGGTTATGTGATGTTTGATATCATATCTATATCTGTAGTTGCAATAGTAGTTCATGAGTTGTGGAAATACCCTCGATAAACGGTGACTTGGAATGAAAGTTAATGATTTACTTCGCATGGCATCACCCAAAGGAAACTAACAAGGATCATACATGCTATATCATTCCATAGAAAACTAAGCTTGTTTTCACTCACCACTCTTGGAGAAGCGATAGTGAGAAAACATCAATATATCACAATACATTTATAAGACATCTTCATATATCTATAGTTCCATGCTAATCGCACAAGTACACAACTCATTTTTTGGATATAATTATTCCGACGATTAGAAATTACACCATGAAATTACACTAATTATACTCCTTAGTGGTACGAAATTGTTTTAATCTTATACGTATTAATACATAATATTTCCTCTAATCACATAAACCATTGGATAACTAGGAAAGGGCTGTTTGGACAAAAACACGCCGGATGTACATGTCCCCAAATGTCTCATTCATCAAGAGGAAATCAGCGCGTCAGCCAAGGAATAATATTTGAAGAATAACAGAGATAAAAAGGGGAATTAATGACCTTACGGTGCCCCTGGGACAAGAATACATCTCTTTGGATCTGATAAGTGTGATCCCGAATACCTGGCACCCTTACCCTAACACCATCACTTATCGGAAGCGCTCGGAGGGAGGTAATATATCTAGTGAACATCTCAAGAGTTGTGAGGTACCTGCCAGCACAATGGTAGATCCATAATTCATAACGCTATGGTCATGGACAAAGAATGGTAAGCCAGGAGCAAGGGGTCTGCATGGCCCTGAGCGTGGACAAGGCGGTCACTGGACAGTGGTCATCTGGGTGGGACAGGTTACAGAAAGATGACCATTAAGTTTCCATCGCTGGTGTATTGTTTTATTGATTTATTTAACCAGGATGAAATATGTCTGATGGCCTTTGCCAACATATTCGAGGAATCGAGGATCAAGAACACTTCTTGCTCTTCACCTCGTTCCCGGCTTAATCGATTATTGACCTAATAATAAGTCAATAATTCTTAGAAAATGGAATGAAATGATATGAGATGTTTTTTGTAGAATGAGAAAGAAGGGCGATTGGATGAGAGATGTTGCATTTTATGTTACATGTCATATCATATTAATATTATTATAAACAATGTCACAATGTCATAAGACTTACACTTGTACTGTTAAGTATTTACAGGTTTTTTTTCAAGCAGTTTATCTTTTATATGTAATGTATACTATACAAGTATGTTATTCCAAAGTTGTGCACTAGTATAAAGGAAATACTTTTTGTCTAAGTCACAAAGAATTTGTTTCATTATGGAAATAAAATATGACGATATGACATGGAGATGCACGAAGAGAAAGAAAGAGAAAAATGAGAGTAAAAGAGATATCGAGGGAGAGAGGGTATGGATGAGACTGAGGATTTTGATAGTTATATATGAAGTAATCCAGTTGACGGGAGGAAGAAATTGTTCAGGTGACAGTTAAGAATTCTAGACCCTGAGACAAATATGGTAACATGGAGTGAGAGGTGATTAATGAAAAGGGAGCATCTGTCTGTTGGCGAAGAGATGTATGGATGATTGGTGCATGATGAAGTGTTTTGAACAAGCATATTAGAGTTAAATAGTTAGTTAGTGGGATAAAGACCACTTTGGGGATAACAAACATCATGGCAACATCAGATGGAGGATGGTGGGTATGAAGAGACACATACAATTGGTTTGAATTGTAAAATTCTTTGGCAAATCACTTCATAGTTGATAATTTCTGTCATGAATTAAATTCTTGGAATACAACTAACACAATTTGAAATTATGCGTTGTAATTCGCCATTTAATTGTATTTAAAATAGGAATAGTACATCAATAACTTGAAATATACAATGGTCAAAGCGTTAAGTCATGAAGACCATTTGACACTAGACACATCCATGGCAAGTATGGTTTAACTATATGCTGCCAATCGCTGGCATGGACACCAACTATGATATACTTGGACAATCTGAAGAAGTAATTATCCAAATCGATTTGCCAACTTCGCCCATTTATTCATACAGGTGTAGCATGTGCCCAGAACACTTAACCAAAAAATCCTCTACACAAATGAAAATTGATCAATACCCTTCAAATAAAATAATGTTTATTCTCCGAAAAACTATTTCTCGTTTATTGTCGAATCAATTAATTCTATATCTCCTTCTGTCGCCTTTGAGGCATTTTACATATACAACCCTGTGAGTTTCGGTCACTCTGGTGGTCATATGTATATGATATGAACCCAATGTCAGAAACTACAAGTACCTCCGGCGAAAAGTGACGCAGTGTACTAAACAAGGGATCTACGGCGATTAACAAGAGGGACCTCCCGGGCGGTTGAATCTATAATGTAATGGATGTTGGATGAAACATATTTCTCCTATCATTGTTCCATCTATTGTAAGTGATTGGCTGCCATTGTAGACCGTCAGCTTTCCTCCACATCTACATAATCTCGTGGCAACGAGCGTAGGGAAATACATCATCCGGGAGATTGACAGTGACCTTGCCCTTGCCCTTTCTCTGCTGCGTCACTCCTGTTTCTCAGATTTATGAATGACTCCGCAATGATTAGATCGTTCTTTTTTCTGTGGACATGAATCGCATCGCAGCCATCGTCATAAGTAGATTTTTTTCTTCTCGAAATTCTCCTAAAGTTTCTGTTTGAATTCTTGGATTAAAACTGTTCTTTCGCTTCCTTCCTATTCACGACCAGCTAACCAATGCATAATGTTGAAGGCTTAAATATAATCGTTGAAATTAATCATTATTGTTGAAATTCTTTGTTCATCAAATGGATATTGACAAAGTGGTGATATACATTGGCCTGGGTGGTGAAGATTATGGCCTGATTTAAAAGGCAGAAAAACACGATAAGACATTGATTGTACAATTTGATGGGTAGTGAATTTAGGTATTCACTTGTATAGCCGAGAAATATCCCTGCCTGTGAAAAGAGAAAAGAAGGAATATAAGTCACCAAATCTGAGTTCGGTAGATTTGAGTAATAGATTTGTACATTAGAAAAGTATTTCTGTACTGACATATTGGAACGTTACTTGGAAGAAAATAAATTACATAAGACTATTAACCACATTATAATAAAATAAAGTATACCTACTATTATAAGCGCGTGGATATAATAATCGTGGGTTTTTTTTCGTGTTATGGCAGAGGGAGAATTATATGACAATGTAAATGTCTGATTTTGCTTAGTTATAGCCGAGCATGTGTCATGACGCGAAACAGTCTACCGGTATGAGTGCCATCATACGAACCACACTCAAGTTGAGCATACATCAATATTGAACATAGGACTTTTCATTTAGTGCAGCATCGGGCTTTGCCCAAGACCCGCGAACATGGATCTTCTTTTCCTATATATGCATGCATGACTACCTAGAAATATAGTATGCACGCCCGCAACTCACACTCTTTCCACAAGGACTGGCAAACCGAGAAGAAATCTCTTGAGGTGTAATCACATTGGCCAGCAACCCCTCCACCATAAGTTTATCTTACTCATTACCCCTTATTAGATTCAACAATAACTATATTTGTAGAAGGCACAGTTCGATAGGCCCCTGCTACTTGACGCGTCCAATTGAATAAGCACCATCCCTGGCCGGTTCAGGTCTATAGCCATGCCCAGACCTGCTCGTATGTGCTCGGGGTGAGCAATTGGAGAGTTTCAAGAGACGCCCCCTGCCGACTCTTCAGGGAACCTGCGCTTTCCAGTTGTGAAGCCCTCCAAGGCAGCGGCTACATTTCATTTACCAGCGCTATTCAGCAATGGCACGCACAAGCGCTGAGGCCGGAGTGTATGGCGTTCACCTGGGAAGATTACTAAAAGCTTGCCAGTTGTGAGTCGAGAGAAGAAACTTTGAGTTCTTGCGAGGGAAAATTATTAGATTGTGAAGCAGCTCTCAAGCAATGTTGCCATTCTCTGGGAGGCGGTGTAGGAGCTGAATGGACACGACTTAAGCCGCGCCCCCAAGCGCTTGTTGGGCAGAAATCAGGTTGACCTCAATCGAGTTATCCGGACCTGCGGTAAGGTGGCGCTGGCGAGGCGGAGGTCCTGAAGGTCCTTCAAGTCAGCGGCCTGACAAATCAAGTGCACCAATCGAAGGCAATTGCTGCAAATGGCGACCGCACGAGATGGGACTGTTAAGACCCTGTGGCCGCTTCAGATCAGCTAACCCATTGTTGGCAAACGACAGCTTTACAAATTCTCGCCTCCCGATCGCGCCCACGAGGTAATCAACGGGAGCTGGCGAGAATCTACGAGCTTTTGTTGGAAAGTGCTTCCGGGGGAGAAAGTGCAGGCCTCCAACTCGGCACTGATGTGGTTTCGTTGACATGAGAGTTGTGGCTGGGGCATCTTGTCGTGTGAACTACCCAAGACAACACTCCCACAATCACATTTCTCCGACAAACAAGGTTTGTCGCTGGCGGCAAATTAAATCGTTCACTTATGACTGTGCAGTTCATTCATGCCATGGAAATGCAGAGCTAAGGGGAGCCAAGTTTCGATCCGACCCCCGCCCTCTAAATGCCAGTTTCTAACCCCATTAAGTGATCCCCTTCTATAGCTTCGGACAACTGGCCTGGGCTCATTAGGCCCTATTCTACTTTCACCTGTTTGGACCAAACCAAGGCCAATCACTCGGAGAAACAACTACTGCTGGTCGTAGGAAAGCAGATATGTCTATTTTATCATAAAAGATGTCTAGGCTATCTTATCAAAAAAAGGTTTAATTCATTCCATCATAACCTTATATTATCGGCCGCAAGCAAAGACAGACTCAAGACGAACAAAAAGGGATAACAAATATCACAATCATTGTTTTCTAACAACTTGACAATCCACTGATGCAGTGTCTGCAACTATCTATAGCTGTACTATAGTCTTAGTTTCTTATACTGAAGGAGACTAAAGCTAACGCGAATCATTGTATTTCATACCTTCTCATTCTCATTCTAAACTGGTGATACTGAAAAGAAAAAAACACTAATGGGATGCGATCCTCATTATTGTCTTGAAATAAGATGTATTTATTGGTATTTACTTAAAGCAGCACTGTATGCATGTTACGGTTCAATAAATTCCTAGATAAAAATGAATAAAAAAATAGTGTGGAAAAACACGAATGCATTAATTCCGATTACCAAATAAACTGTGCGATGTATTCCTTATCACCATGAAATAATAAGTTATGGATTGAATGGATTTAGCTGGAGGAGGAAGACAGTGCAAATGGTATGAAGGTAGGACATAGAGGGCCACGTTAATGAGGTGCTCTGTTAGTCCACATGAGTTAATCAATGAAGGCTTGAATTATGACATGATGTGATTACTGCCGAGCATGAATCGAGTTAGCCTTGCTCCAAATCAGTCTTGGCAACGTTATTAGCCCTGTGCGCCGTTACCCCAGCATGACTCAGATGGTCGACCATGCATCTTTTGTTGTCTATTGTGTTGGTCAATGCACTGAGATATTTTGTCCATTTCATTTGTTTCTCAGAAAATCAGTTCTATGGACGTGGCAATCATTTAGTAGCTTGCGAAGCGTTGAGCTATCACAGTTCGTGACCTTTTATCGGTTTTGACACATGTCGATTCTTATGTTGTAAAAGTGATAGTAATATTAATAAAAAAACAAATATGATGTTATTTATGTGTCAAAATAATCAGATGAATACAATTAAAACTATTAATTAGTACGAGAAGCACATCTCAGGAGGGCTCTGGTCTTCCAGTGCATGACTCGATAAGACATAATGACCAGAGATATTTTATCTTTTCACTTGATTTGAATTTCCTAGACAGGGCACATACACATCAAACAGAAATCAGGTATACCAGATAATGTGATATACGGATGGGTCTGACACTTTGAAAAGTACATTAGCTATATTATCATGTCGATCTTAAATTTTTCGATGTCAACTTATGTACAATTGTAACAGGTTTTATATTGTCAGGAAGAACATGACAAACTGAGATGTATTTCTGCACCGATGAATGACAATTTTTCATGATGTCTTTTGGTCATTGATTAACAATGCATACAAATTCCGGTGGAAAATACGTACATGCGAATTGAACAATGTTTTTTTTCATGATCGAAGATAGTATTCAATACTGTCTTTATGTTGGCACATGCTTGTATACCATAGAGAAGTCAAGTGGAGACAATGATTCTGTGACCACATCCTTTCCAATCAATACCTTTTGTATTTGGACTCTTGGCCGACTACTAATTGCAGGTAGCAGAAACGGGACCACAGGTGTATCAGGTACTACTTTCTTAATGACACCTGAGCAACATCTTTTCAAGCCAAAAGCAAATTGTGTTATCATCGCCTTCGAGGACGCAATTCAATGGTCATCAGGTGTTACAATGAGACAGCTCCATGACTTGAAAAGCCTGCCAAATAAGCTTTCTAGCGCCAAGTGCATTCTATTCTTCGCATCTCCTCAGGGGTCCTTGGATCTTTGTGCAATTAGATAAACACATGGTCACTTCATTAAAGAGAGGATATTAACTTGCCAATCTGCTGGCTGTTTGCAAACCCTGGGAGTTGAGCTTTACTGCAGATCAAGCGCTGTGACCACAAAAACCACCGATGCTTGATTTGCTACACGTGCCTTTGATCTAACTTTGTTTAGCATTTTTTCTCTTTCTACACAACTTTTTAATTCATCTTTGGATCATTGGCATAAAGGGTATTTGTGTGAAACATTGGGGCCATGAGGAGCCTTTATAAATAAGTGGAAAACTACATAAAAAATAATAACGGAAAAGTTATGTGGTTTCAGTATTCTTTCTTAACAGCATAGGGCAGATAAAGATAAAGGTATTTGAGATTGATTACATTTGATTTGTTTTGATACAGCATTGTATGCTAGGAAGCTGTAAATAAATATGCTTATTCTTGACACACATGTGTAATTTGGGTTAGAAGATGATATTTATTCTTAGATTGTATTGCGGATGTAGAAAAATGAATGCGTGAGAACTGTATGTATATTTATGACATTATTGTGATGTAGGATTGCTGTATTATAATTATTATCATATCCCTAAATATAACAATGTAGTAATGAGTAAGTAATGTTAAAATGTAAACCTGTATAATATGTCAACATCTTTTCGACGAATGAGAACTATCACATTGTGAAACTTTGTCAATAAAACTGATTAAAAATAAATCTTCGATCCATCTTGGCATAAAACTAACAGGTCATATACGGTACTATAGCAAGAACAGCACGAGGAGAATACAGGCCGCCGAAGACGCGATACTGTGTTATTCTTGCTTTTATTCCATGATTCTTAACTTATTACAACTTAATTTGATTTATTTCATCAAGTTGTGTTGTCCGCATGGCTCACCGATAGTCTCGAACGGTCGTGACGTCACTGTACAATACAGGGAGTTTATATTGTCCACCTTGTGAGCGGCAAGTATATCGATTATATTGTACGCTCACGGCCAAATCATGGAATAAAGCATTATTGGGTCCTTTTATGATTCGCCCATTGAAAACAATTGGAACTATGCTTTCGAACATACTGGCTCTTGTAGTGTTTTGGTAGCCTTTCCCAGCATAAAATCAAACCACGTAGGGGTATGTCCATGCCTCGTTTGAATGCATATCTTTTGGGAATTGCAATGGTAACTGCCCCATTGCCAGGTACTTGTTCTTCCGATTGCCTTTATCGGATTAAAGTTAACGCCCAACTGCGAGATTTGGGATCATGCGCTCATCCCAAGCCAACGGTCAGCGAAAAAACACATTTCCCTGACAGGTGTCCCGTGTAACAGGTTGACATGGGAAACTGGCATCATTGTCACCATTGTTTTACTACCCATCCCCCTTAACTGCCGTCTACAAAGTCTCTGTGGGGTACTGGTATTATTTATAAGTTCCTTACAGTATGTGCTTAATAAAACTATAGCAAAGCCTCATAAAATTGATCACCTGCATATGGTACAGGACTCGTCAGCAATAGTTGTTCTTTTAAATCTACAATTTGTTCAATGTATATTATGGGAAAGTCCGTTATATTTGATTTTTCTAAAGTTATAATCGATATTTATTCAACTGTCATTAGACAGAGAAGCCAATTGTTTGTTTGTTTGTTTGTTTTTTATTCATAAGCTCATGTACTAAGTACAACATTTTCAGCCTATATAAACATAATTAAATAATAGTAATACAAATTAATTCATGAAATTGTACAATCACTAGTCAAATTGATTACGCAATTAAATCATAGTCAAATAGTCAATCATTCAAATACGACACAAATATTATACATGTAAACTTTTTTCCATTTTGGGTATAAGGTAAAACATATTAATGAGTTGAGAAAGGTGATTAGATTTAGATGATCATTGACGCCGTGCATCCATACACAATATTAATTGTAAATCGACTTAACTTTAAATAATTACCATCATGAGCCTACCCCTCTGCGGGGTGTCCTGAGGGTTGAAGTCCCTCAGGTAGGGTCCACCTGTAACAGTTTCTAATGGACCCGCCTTCAAGTGATCATTACATGATGACACGCGAACAAATGACACTAATGATATATGCTATGAAACAAGCGGGTGGTACATATAGGATTAGTTGAAATCCAATTGTTGTTTTTTTTCTGCCATATTATCCTTTCTATTATGAAGTCAAGAAGACAGAGATAGGCTAATCCGAGAAGGGGGAACGCAGCGTGCAGTTCCTTTCAATTGGTTATTAGATTTTAGATTGGTATTGATTGAAAAAGGCGAAGGAGATTAATTTAGAGAAGAGATTTTTTAAAGGCGATGTTCTATACATGCCGTAAAGCAAATGCTGGTAAAGCCTTTGAGTATTTGTTCAGATAAAATTGAACGGAAAACATCGTTAAATGGAATTCCGTAGCTTATAGTGCGCGAATTAAAACTCCAATGAAATTTAATGTACTGAACAACATCATGTTTATAATATATTGTCTATGTTTCTAAAATGTATGTTCGTATGATTGAAATGTATCACAGAATGTGAAATATCTACGAAATAAAATTTGCAAAACAAAAAATCAGGACAATATTAAGGCAATATACCACGAGCGATTGGAGCCCCGGGACGTTGAGTTATACCTTAGAGAAAGAGGAATAACTTCTAATTTAAGGTTATACATATATCATTGTATGCCGGACGCGAAAGGTCGTATTAAATACAAGGGATCTGCTTCGTTTTGTCAACTTAAAAAATAAGCTACGGAATTAAACTTCCAACTGTTGGGGCATATCTGAACGGCCCAATCCTTGACTAAATTAAATACATAACTAAAAGTGATTCTATGGAACGATTAAACGCAAACGAATGGGCAATTCAAGCTTTGATGTTGGTCTGCAACGGGAAATCATCCTCCCTGTTTAACACCATGGTGTGGTACATGCGAGCAAAGGTGTTTAAGATCTACCCTCGCATTAAAGGTGATAAGCTTTGATTACTTCCTCTTTTAATCTATTGTTACTATAATTAACTCGATGCTGTAGTTTGGGGTCTATTAATTAAGGTAAACCTGTGACCTTGTGAAATAACTTTATACTGTACCTACCATGTGTTACCTTGACAAGAAAAGTGACCTAAATGCCTGCAATCAAGTCCTGTGATAATTATTCATTGTCATTATCCACCAATCAACTGATAGACCTCAAGTACTCTAGAAGTCACCTAGTCTTGACAACAAGTGGATGCTCCTGGCCATTTATCCCAGTCTGCTCCTCAATTATCTTAAATTTACCAATGCCTTTATACAATAGTGTCCTTCAATTGCGTCCGAACGAAGAGGCGATAAACGCTTGACTGACGCACCTCGCTACATATAGCTTGGAATGTGAGGGACCAGATTTTCCTAATTGCTGGCTAAATTACGAGCGAGGAAATGCAACCGTGACACAAGCCTATTACCCATGGATATTTAGTGAGCACCGAATGCGAGATGTTGTATTGTTTTAGATAATCATCTCAAGCTAAATAATGGCCTCGAGCATCTAACGTCTGCCTCCCTAACATCTGTTTTTTGGTCGGATCCGATGCTTTAGGACACTGCCCTATCGACAGTGGTTTTAGATTATTATGGACAATCCCTTATGAGGGTCTTTATATGAGATTAAAACAAACTGGTTCAGTCTAATAATGGGCTAAACTTTCAATTATAACCGATATTAAACATGATTAGTGATTAGGGAAAACTTTGAAAAAGTGAATTTAAAACCAATAACTGAAGGATAATTTAGTCTATAATCTAATTTCAATTAGAAAATTGTCTAATTGAAAGGAGATTATCGAAGAAATCATACTTTTGGTGGTTATCTGAAACTGGTGCACGATAATTTGCAAAATCAGACTGAGTTATTGGGAATTACACTCTAAGAAGAAAGGGTTCTAACAAGAACCCTTAAGGGTTCTTCGGCTTGTCGACATGGCAGAACCCCTAAGGGTTCTTGTTAGAACCCTTTTTTGAGGGTTCTAAGTAGAACCCCCGTTTCGGGAATAGGCAGGGTTCTACATAGAACCCTGGATTTGAAGAACCCTGTGGCCAAAATAGGTAGGGTTCTACATAGAACCCCTGATTTGAAGAACCCTGAAAATGTCCGGGGTTCTTGATAGAACCTACAGTTGATTTTATTATTGTTTTTATTGTTGAAGTAACATCACTTTTCATCAAATTATTCAATTTCCTCTGAAGCTTTGTTCTATTCTCAGTCATACAATGTATGTTAACTTATGAATAGGTTCCATGATGTAGAAGGTCGGAGGCTTCAAATATATCCCACCATCCTTGGTCTGTCTGGCTGGACACAGAATATGAGCATATATCCTGGGAATAAGTAAAACATAATTAATTTAATACAAAAGTTAAGGTATATTTCTTAGGAATATGAAGGTAAATTAGTGTATAGAGCTGATGTGAGAACAAACGTAGTAGTAATATATAAACTTACCTGGTCAGTCAATTTAAAGTGTCATCAGGGTGCTTCTCTTCTGGCCGTTAGATTATAAGTCAATGCAAGCCACAAAACCTAGGCTCTCTCCCGTCACACATCAGTGCCCGCCCAGGCGTGACTGGCCTTACCTGGCTCATGAGCCCAGTATGTAGGTCAAGGTGGGGTCACTCCCTATTCGCGCCTATGTAATTGACTTGAGCGGCCGCGACAATAGCGCCGCACAGTGGCGGGAAGTAAACATCCCAGCTGTAGTTACATAAATCGGGCATAATGAAGCCGAAATAAGGCAAAATAATAGGATAAATATAGGAATCTGAATCATAGGTGTAGGAATCGAAATGTTAGCCCCAGCCTTCCCAAACTTCACCTGCGTTATGCTGATACTCCCCGCTATATGTACACCAAAGATTGTAGAGATTCAACGAATTTTATTTTTTCTTAAAAAATATAGATATTAGAAGGTATGAAATATGATATCAGTCATTATATGAAGACTATCAGTTGATACGTTAAGATGGACTAATTTGGAATTGTTATTACCTGTTTTAAGTAGTTTAAGAGATGAGCCTCTAAATTGGGAGGGTAGTAAATAGGCGTGACGTACGATGATGCTTCTAACTTCCCCACTCATCAAGCTGGCATTTGAATGATTATTTAGCTATTACTCCTATCAATTTCCGCAAATCTAACATAGGAACTGGACTGTCTCTGGGTTAACACGGGCCTGCTTGCACCCTCGCCTCACGCCAAGTTTTACCATTTCCGTCATCGTCATGGTGACCATAGATTATAATGTGAGCGGGGCATTGGGGTGTGACGTTTCAAATTATATTCTAAGATAGTTTTATCATTTTACTTGTTATTTTGTCATCGTGGGTCAATATAAACATGTATGGGTCTAGAAATACTGAAATCGTGAAACTAAAACTTACTCACTATACTAGAAATCGGCTAGAAATCCTTGAATGTTTAGCTCCACTTTGAGCTAAAGAACCCTTCAAGTGCACAAAGAACCCTTAAATCGCTGAAGAACCCCTATGGTTCTAGATGGAACCCCCGGTGGTCCCGAAGAACCCTTTTAGGTGTTGAAGAACCCTAGGGTTCTTGGTAGAACCATGGGGTTCTATCTAGAACCCAAAAGAACCCTTTTTTCTTAGAGTGTACCTTTAAATAGGCCTACCATAAGACTATGTTTCATCCTATATACATAATCCCTAGACCGATTGGAACTATTCCCCTTCCATAAAAGTATATCTTATCCTAGCCATGAATGTGGAAGAATACTCATCTCTTGCTTTGACAAATATGTTGAGGCATCCCGATGGGGCTTTTTTAAGTTCACGCGAACATTGAGTGGCACCGAATGCTTATGATATTGATGGCATCTTTCCAGCGTTCATCACATATGCACAAAAGTCCTACGATATGCATTTCTATGGTCTACCGAGTATAATAAAATGTGCACTGATATTATCACAAATGCTTGGGGCACTATATATGTACTCCAAATATGTAATAATATGATTCTGTCTTCTGCCATGTTGGCCCATCATTTAGTCATTGGTAATTATAATCTGACATGTACTTACTACAAGAATTTATTTAGTCCAGTCATTAGGCAAATCAAAAGGTAACTATGTGTTCTACTGTTTTAAACACTTTATTGTCAACATTTCAATCCCCATAACGATAAACATTCACAACCCTGTACATGTATACTTGTTGCTCTGCCACATCTGGCCTCGGAAGAAACATGTAAATATAAAAGTCCAAGTTCAGGAAGATATACACTGTTTAATGTATAGCCCATGAGTATATATACATAGTAAATTAACAAGTGGTAGCTTTGAATCTAAGATGGAATCAGACAAAGATTTGCCTTAAACTGTTTATACCCTGGACTTAGAGTGTTGAATTATGACAGAAGAGAGAAGAAGTTAGTTCCAGCTCAGAATGTTTTATCACCCATCACCGTGTAAAATAAATAGATACCAATGCCACAGACAATGGGGAAATAACATTTTTTAAATAATCATAATCCTTTTAACCGCATGCGTGTAATTTTGAGGGGAATTCAGTGTATTAAACTCAGGAAGAAAAGACAGCGCTATATCAATTTGTGGAAACAAAAGCTTGTCATACAAGAAAATACAAATTTGAGCATTTCCAATAGTAATTGGTGAGGTCCCCAACTGTGGGGAAACAGAAGGTAACGTTAAATTTAAGCTGTCATCTCCTAAGTCCGAATATGTTGCCTTTGTATACGAATAGAAGATAGTCAATAATGATACAGGTCTTAGGAAAATGTTTTAATGTAGCCCATTCAATAAGAAAGTATTTAACCCACCCAGTCGGTGAGTCGGCAAAATGTTTGGCAGAAGAAAATTTAATATGCCAGATGACCGCATGCTTAGGGATGAAAGCTCGGTCTATACATTGACTTTCATCTCATTTGCGAATTTTATATTTGAAATATAATGCAAAGCGAAAATCAAAAGGCGATTGAGTATGGATTGCGCGAGGATAGTCTGTGTTTCGAAGCTCATGAGAAACACAGTCATAAAATGGAATTCAATCATGGATAATTTGAACTCAATGTAAAATATAGGTAAGCATACATTGATTCCTGCATTGATGTCGTACAGACTGCAATAATTTGTTGAGTAATAACAATTGTGCTTTCAGCAAATGAATGAATGACTAGTCCTGTCGCTAATACTGGTTCCATACTTCGATATTCTTACTTTAATGCATTACAAAGTTATTTTGCAAGTTTGTATCAATCTCTGGATATGTCAAAACAAGTTTTAATATTTTGTTGTCAATATTCAAATTAACTTTTGCACTCTTTCCATACCACTGCTCACAGGATTCATTTAAAACATACGGCAGCACCGAATAATAAAGTAACAATAAATTAGTTTTTATGAACCTTTTCCTGAGATGTGACCCCCAATTGTGGCCATCACCCTCCTAAGTAAGATGTGACCTTTTTACGGTCAACACCGAAAACCATTTTTTTCTTTGATAATAACAGACAGTTAAGTGTATCACCTTAACTTATAATATAACACTGTCAAATCATGCCACTGTTCGTTGTAGTTTGTGTTTCACTGTTGTTCATACGTTGGCAATATTCTTTTTACTATTGTATACATCAAAGATCTAAAGAAGCTAGTTTTATGAATGTGCTCCCCCTGCACAACCTCCATCTTCATGTTTGAGTAGCAAAGACATCCTTGAGAAAGTTTTAGAGCAAGAACGGCAACTATACTTTTTAACATCAGAGTGAGTTTGGAGATGTGCCCTCAGATTGGACCTGTCAGCGAATGACCTTCCACAATGGCTGCACTGGAAGGGCTTCTCTCCAGTGTGTGTTCTGACATGACCTTGGAGTAGCCATGGCCTGGAGAAAGCTTTACCACACAGGTGACACTTACAGGGTAAGGTGTGGGTGCGGATATGCATCTTCAACGCTCCCAAACTCACATAGGTTTTGTCACAGTACTTACAATTGAATTGCTTTTGAACGTGTGAAGTGCAATGGAACTGTTTATGTTTAGAAAGTCCAGAGAACGTTGAATAACTCTTGCCACAAGATTCACAATTGTATCGTGGCGGTTCGCCTTCTCTCCTCTTCCTCTTTTCTGCTGCACTTTTGGTGTCGAGATCCAAAGGCAAGCTTTCACTCCTGGTGACAATCTCAGGCGCTTTATTGGAAGTTGTGGTCATCCTCACGGTAGCTGGGGTGACTTGGTTTGCCATTGCCTGGCTCATGGCGTGTGATGGGTAGTCCACTAGCCTTTCTACCCTGGAGGACGAGAAAGCTGGGTTGTAGTCGTCAGATCTGACTGGAGGAGATGGAGAGAGTGGTCTCCTGGCTAGGCCACATCCAGGTGAGCGTGCTGGGGAGGGGGACGGAGGTAGGGGAAGGGTTGCTGCTGACCCTGGAGGAATTGGTGCAAAGGGAGGTAAATGTGGTAAGGACAAGGACCCTAGAGGGGTGAGTGGAAGAGGGCTGAGGTGGGGGTATTTGCTCAAACCCTCTTGCGCTGCTCGCAGATGCATTTGTTGGAGTCGCTGGAAGCTTAGTGCAAGGTATGGGTGGTGTGCTGACATACTGAGACTCAACCCTAGACCTGGCATGCCTGAGTTAGACCAGAACGTCTCTCCTGACGTCGCTTGATGACGCTGCACGTCAGGGGAAACGTCCCCTAGGTGCATAGCTGCTGGGGTGTCCTGACGTGGTGGGGACACAGATAAAGATGACGATGACACAGACTCGTCCGAACGACGACGTTTAGGTGAGAGTCCCTTGTCGCTGCTGGCTTCCGGTTCCGGACTGGTACCCGGGCTCGGGAATCCAGGATGGCGTTGGAAATGTGCGACGTGATTTGTCCAGCGCATTTCCGGATGGAGGGATGACGTCAGTCGCTTCTTTGGAATGATGGCAATTGGATTTGAGACGTCATGGCGGTTCCTGTCACGAGTTAAATCGCGATGATCGTCATCGCTACTCGTAGATGCGTCGTCACACGTCACATGTTCTGTAAAACAGAGAAAAAAGAATATTGTATTTGGTCAACCAAAATATCTATAGATATATTTATAGCTAATTACAGGATTACCTGATTTTAATGTAAACAAAATTGAAGCTAAATTTCAGCGTTTTCAATTAGTAGGCCTAATTCATGAACATTAACACCAGCGTCCTATGCTTCCCAACTATCTTCCAGCAATCACAGTTAAAGCTTAGCAGAGTTCTCTTCCATATCTAACCTTATTTTGATTTGTGATATTTCGATTGGTTTTCAAGACTGTTTTTTTAAACCTCGCTCAATTTCAGACAGAGTCATTATTCTGGCATCCATCTAGTAAGCGCTTTCCTGCCCTTCATGATATGCTCATCTAACGGGCCCACACCTCCCCACGTTGTGAGAATACACAGATTCCAGAGGGTGGGGGTGGTCGGATCGGCCGCCTCTAGCCCAAATCAGCCGGGGCTCAATGTATTGTGCTTATATGGCATTACCAGCCCAAAGCCACTGATCAACACCAGGCGACGCTAATTTGGAATATCATTGGCCACTAATGCCCGGGGATCGATTTCCAGGAGAACATTTCCTGCGAAGTCTGATGGCTAAGATCGGGGCGCCAGTTACACTTGTCACCGGGAGATCGGCGCGCGGCTCCCGCCTGATTAAACCCCAGCCACGGCGATCCGGGCCGTGATAAGTTACTATTAAGCACAACTTAGCTTTTCTGAGTGTGTTCACCGACAGTTAAGCCTTGCCATTTACACCAGTGAAGACATTGGATGGCAATAGTTGATGAGCAATCAGTTGGCCCTGCAAGGTTGGCTAGCAAAAGCCAGGAAGGCACAAGCCTCGACAGCCTGCTTGTAGCTAAACCATTGGGTATGTTCAGAGTTCCTGGAAGATCCAACTAGGGATCCATGTAATGGCAATGAAAGGTGCACCTATAAACAATGTGCATGTGCATGCATGTCTGCTTTACTGAATTCGATGTGGTTTTTATTTTGGTTAAAAAAGGTTCAAGTCTGTGAGTCATGTTCGAATGTGAGATATCTTATGAATATCAATTAATATAATATATTATACGTATGCAAGCATATTTTTAGTTGTATTTCATGCCTTTTATATGATGACATTTCAATGAATATTCAAAGGCCTTGTCCAGTATTAGAAAGTGATGTCTCGCACCTAATTGCATGCACACACAATGCATCTTGGTTTTATATGAACTCAAGGAAATGAAAATCGTTAGAGGGAGCAGCGAAGCGCATGGAATTGTTATCTTATGCTTGGAGACAAAGTCCAAACGTTTACGGAAATAAAACACTTTGGTTACCAGCAGAATGCATATCAATCGTCATAGATACTCTCCTTATCTTTAAAACAGACGGTAGACAACTTTAAAAAAACTATCTCTATAGTCGTAATCTCTCCTCCCACCTGAATGTAAGATCGCATCACGGGCACGTGCGCAAGCCATAAACTCCATATAGGTGTGTATATCAGGCTTGTGTCAGATGTTGGTTTAACAGGGGATCGCAGAAAATTATCATTATCATTATCACCATCATAGGCAAGCGCTTTTAATACTATAGAGCTGTGTGAGCATTCAAAAGAATCCCAGCTGGTGAACAAAAGCAAAGGCAAATCACACAAACCAATGTTGGTATATATCTTGGGCAATTGTGAGGTGGTGGTCACAGGTGGACAAGGGACAAAAGTGGACGCCACTCGCTAAAAAGACTGGGACCAACATTACACCACATGAGGGACCTCACAGCTTTTGTTGGTCCCCACATTAACACTACTAGAAACTCTGTGAACCATACTCTTTCAACTAAATGATGGTGATAATTATTCATAATGGTTAATATGCTAATCTTCTCCCTATAGTTCTTTGATGATATACAATAAATTATTTGAGGTAATTAATCGCAATAATCAGACCCAACGCCCTCTCCCTCCCCAACGTGGGAATCTAACAGATTGGAGCTCAATACCACCAGGGAAAAATAACTTTGACCAAGATCAAGATGAACCCAGAGATAGCGATGAAATTGGAGAGTTGTGTATATAGAGGGACGCGACTTATATGGTCTTCTTTCGGCCTTTATTCATGTGTCTCTCTAGCGCAGAGTCAAATGTATTATATTCATTTTCCCTTTGACGCGTGCGGGCGAAGGACTCAATAAGAAGGAGAAATCGTCTCTTTAATTAGGATATAGGGCCATAGTGACGTCCGTCCCCCTGCTATGCAATTGTTTTGTTAATCGGTGAGGGGTTGAAGTCATTCAACTATGTACCAAGGTGTGACATAACGCGTGGCCCACCTGTTCCACCGAGCGACGGGTAGAGATTCAATGCCTGGCCACCAGCATACAATAATATCCACCCGGGTTACATCTTTAAAGTAACACACCGTAAAACGAGCTGGTCTGATTTTAGTAATGACCCTTGGCCTCCAATGAATAAACGCTCATAATGGATCTAACGCTATGGGGACTTTATTGGAAGAGTTGAGTCAGGAGGAGGGAGGGGTCTCACAGTGGTTACCAAACTATAGTAACGGTTTATCTTACTGACATAACCGAGTCAAGGATGCATGAATAATTGTCAGAGTTTTCTGTTCAAATTGATAAAGAAGCAAATCTAATATCAGAAGAGAAGAATAGGGAAGGGTAAATCGGCCAAGGACCCTTTCCCATTGTCCAAATCGTCCTGGGGCAAAGCGTGTAATGTTATTTCTTTGTGAGATGATTGAAGATAATGAGTTTTTAGCTCTCTTCAGCTAACCCGCCCCTCTTTAGATATTATCTTTTAACTCATAATTTTATATGGATTTCTATGTTTGTTAAAACCGATTCGCGAAATATTTGCAAGAAATAATAGAAGATGTTGCCGGTGATAATGCAATTTGTTGGTACCCGAAGATACACAGAAATAGGACCGTGATAAAATACTGATTAACGAATGCCAATATACAAACTATAACAGTTTTTATTATTTAAAATCCGTAGGTCAAATATTTCCTAATCAATACAAAGCCAATATTTGTGTAAATATTTTGATTATATCCTTTGTAATACATTGCATTGGTGATAGCCTACTTATTCATTTCTATTTAAAAATATAGGACCTCATGTATACATACCTTCTGAGCTAGGTGATGGGGAAGGGTAAATGCAGATTTGATCCACAGGCGGACTACACATTCTTCTTTCCCGGGGGACCTCCCTCAGAGATACCGATCCTTTCTCTCCAGGTAGAGAACTGACTGGTGAATCTCCTCGCCCTGGCTCATGATCTGGCGATATCATCATAGGCGAAAATCTATAAGGCAATCGATGAAGATCAAGAAATGGCGATGGTCTATGGTGATGGTTGGTTTCTACCTTATGAGAGTTCTTCAGGTTTGCTATCATGAATATACCACTCATTTCACTAGGTGTTTTTGCATTGTTAGGAATAACTTCTTGGACAACTTTTTCACTATCCTCATCCTCCTCCTCCTCCACATCTATTTCATCATCCTCGTCCTCTACCAGGTGTGTAGATGATGTCAGTTGATCCCCTATATCACGCTCCTCCCTGGTAACCACCATTTTCTCTTCGTCATCAACAACCAATATATTGGAGTCCACAGGTGACTCCTGTCCTGGAAGTCCTCCATTCAGTCCAGGTTGTTTCTTGTTCTTTATAAGAAACGCTCGAGGCATTTTTACCAGTTCACATTGACACCAATCAAGGCCCAAATTCAAAATATACAGTCAGCAATATTCCATGGATAACAATAGGAAGATGCCCTCTGGCTTGTACGTTTGCATAGATGGAGAATGCTTTCTGAAGTCAGTGAATAGCTGTTCCAGTGAAATCCAAAGTATGAGAGTCCAATTAGTCCTTGTTCTTGGCCCACCCAATAAGTAGGCAATGATATGCACGTATAAGTCAATGCACAAGTCAATGCAGCGGTCCGGTTTGAAGGATCCTGAAGTTTCACTGAAAGGCTACAATGGATCCCTCCTCTCACAATTATGTCCAAGGGGCTGAGGTACGAGCAGAGAGTGTCCACTCACTCTCTCACAACTCCAGTGCATCAGGGCATGACTAAAGCTACATTGCCATCCCACATGACTCCTCCTGTACAGTCAAAGGAGGGCTTCACTTTTGCTATCAAGGTTTGTCAATGAGATGTCTGTGTGATCAAGGATCATCAGTCTCTATATTTAAAAAAATATTTTTCCTCCTCCTCTACCACCTCCTCCTGGGAGATTCACAGCTGGAGTATGTGAGAAGTTGAGAGAATGGTGCATGTAGTCGATACTCTCCCTCTCTCTCCTATACTCCTGGGGAGGATCCACAGTCCACACACTGTCCACACACTGTCCTCAATGAACCTCACTGGAGGAATAGTACACTAGTGGCAAGCAGCACACACTGGAGGAAGTCACATTCACACACATTCTCTCTCAGCACATCCGCACGAGGAAGTAAGTAGCAGACCAACTGAACTCTGGAGGTGTTGGTAGAGTGACGGAGTAGAAGGAGGAGAAGCCTCTATGCTTCAGCCCTGCCCGCAGGTGCATTCAAATAGCCCACGATCTGACCACCAATCACCTCTCTACTTACAAGCGCACTTGGCTTTACTGGCCAATCACGAGAGGCATAACAGAGTGACCGCAAGTGCTAGACTGACCAATTGTTCTGCGGACAGCGGTTACTGATCCTTATGTGGCATTGTTATTGTCCCATGGCAACACTATTGGCCATATAGCCTTATAGGAACACTCACTGTCACCTTACTTAAAAACTGTATGGGCTCGTGCTTTGCAGCAATTGGAACGCATTTTGATTACAGCAGGGTGTCTATAATGTGTGTAAATACTATATCTCATTATGGTCATGTAAACTATCAGCTTTATTGTTGATACTAGATAAATTATATAAACTCCGGCTAGATCGCAGCTGAATCGAATTACTATGGCCATACTAAGCTATGGATGTATCATACTTTACTCAACATTCATAGTGGAGAAAACGAAGAATAGATACAATCAAGATGGAACAGTTTTAATTTCAATTGTCAAAAAAGTAACGAATAGCAATGTACTGAATATTGTATGTATATCCCCTTATTATTATTCTTTAATTTGATTAGTTTTTATCTATGCTTTTCCCTAATCTTAATACGTATTATCATTGATATCCATTATTTTACTCGAGAAATTGTACCCGTGAAAAATAAATATATTTTCTAACATACGGATTCTTCTAGTTATAAACATTGATGATTTAATGTCATTTTTGTTGATGCTAACATTATTAAACAATAATTATTACATTAATTTGTGTTTTTAAGTTAAGTTTGGTTAACACTCCAAAAATTACCCTCTTCACCCGAGTACCAGGAGGCTAGCTCAAAACCAACAACATACATGTACTCCTATTTTTCATTAGTGCAGTGTTTTGGAGGTGTTGTCACCACCTTTCTCACCGTACCAGTCTCCACAGCTTAGCACCAGTGTGAGGAGGCCGTTAGACCAGCGCCTCTCTAATACCCTAAACACACACAACCAGCTACACTGTCACACCTCAGCGGGACTGACACAACAAAAGTCCATCTTCCTGACAGACAGAGGGAGCACTCTCCCCCGGAAGCCTAATCTCTCATCACCATGTCCCCGTACTCTTTAATTAATCCTTTCCTCTGTCAGTCAGAGTTGTATTATACTCATATATAATATATTTCTTCTTCGGATGATGATGATGAATATAAACCGTTAGTTATTACTGCATGATGATTTCTTTTGGGAATTGTGAAATGCCTGGGTACTAAGTATATATTTGGTCTATGTTAATTACGGGTACACGTAAATGGACAATATAAATTATCACTTTTAAGGAATATCAATTTGATTGCCCTGGGATGGAAGAGAGAAATTGGACCCTATAAAGTGCACCCATTATTGGACAGGTTTAAACAACAAGGGCAAGTAATGTACAATTGGGAATAGGCAGAAATCGTTATTTTTTTTTAAAAAAACAACAAAAAACAACAGTTCTTAATGATGTGCCTCGGGGTTACATACGGTAAAAAATGTGTTATGTAACATTACGTAATATAATCTAGGCTAAATCTAACATATTGGTATTTATTGTTATCATTAATTACAAATCAATATAACATTTAAAGTGAGTTCAAACTACAAATCAAACTAGTGCGCACTTTTAATACGAGGCAAAACAAAATCTCCAAGTGCCGACCTTTATAAGAATACCGGTGAGGAATAATTTTCTAAATAATTAACTAAAAGAGACGCTAGAATGAACTTCACATACAAAATACTTTCCATTTCTGAGACATGGATACGGGTTGCCAAATCACAAATTCTATGCATTTACCATCAATTAACTCGTTTCCTTATTTAGACTCATTAGTAATGTAGTGAATAATTATGTAGGCTTACAGGTGTGGGTGAGTACATGTTTATGATATACACCTACCCGGTGCTTGTATTGTATTTCAGTGTATAGACCATTTCAGGTTCATCGGGAAGAACCAATGATGGAAGGCCATCGATTGAAAATAACTATTGGATTTTACCTAGAAAAGTTATTGTCAAATTAATATTGGATTCTCCAAATGTAATTAAAAGAACTCGTGAATAATGATCATAATAATTAATCAAATAGAAAAATGTGCTCGTCAATATATTATCATTATGTGTATATGCGACGAAACTAAAACAACCTCCTCTCCCTTCTGTACTGCTACCATGTAATGAGGATTGGAACCCTCACTTGGCGACGGTCTGTTCAACCTCGCTGCGGTCTATGACGTCATAGACAGGTGCACAGGTATCCAGGTGTGATGTCAGAAACACCATTGGATATTACAATCAAATTATTTTTCCAAATTAATAATTGATGTAGGCCCCATATTCCACGCCTGTATATAATTGATGGACCAAAAATAAAAAGGTGTTGTTTATTATTGGTGTCATTAGCTTGGTTACATAGCTAGGTATCCACAGGTGGGAGGGCCCCTCCACCATCACTGATGGTGTTTGGCACTACATGGTTTCGCCCCTTTGATGGGCTCATCAGGCAGATCAGGGATCTTTAATGGGATATATCCCATAGGAATTGATAAACTAATTAATCCAGAGTTTGACTAATTATTGGGTATAGAAATAGGTCTATACTAAAAGGGAAATTACTGTTATACAGACTGTAAACAGTGTTTTGGATGCTCTGATTAGGGGATATCTCTAATCAGTGGAGTGTGGATCTTCAGGGATGACCCACATGGTCAACAAAGTTGGGTCTTGAGGGGTGATTGGGTCCACTTGGGAGCAGATGTCGGGCTGTCGATAGGTGATAAAAATTTATAACGTGGCTAGACAGCCCGACCGTGACTCCTCAGTGTTTGACCCCACCCCTCAAGGTGCTTGTTGTTGACGGTTGCGCCAGGTGATGGCGTCCATTATGTTTAGACCTTGTGGTGCTATCGTCTTGAGACGATGTATCCATTTTGCCTCTAAGGTGTTCCTTAAGTCCTCGGATTGCTCCTCGGCAGGGGAACAGCTTATGAATTCCAGGACATAGACTCTGACATCTTGAGTCCCATGGTGTATGGGTTCATTGAAGTGTCTGCCGACACTGGTGTTGTGTTCAGGTGTGTCTGGGTATGTGATGCACCTGAAGTGTTGATATAGGCGCTTCATGAGCAATTGTTTGGTCTTGCCAACATATTGGCGTCCACATGTTTTGCATTCCAAACAATATATCAAATTATCACTCTTGCAAGTGACGTTGTGCCTAGTGATGTATTTTCGTCCTGTCGTTTTCGACTTGATTTCACCGGTTTTGTCAATGCGATGACAATAGTGGCAATTCTTGGTAGTGCATTTTGGACGTGGGGGTGCCACCTTTATGGATCTCGCAGGAGATGTGAGTGGTAGTTTGGCTCTAATTAGTGTTTCTCCCATGTTCTTGGGTCTCCTATGGGCAATGATCGCTTTTCTCTCGAAAATATGTTGAGTTGTTGTCGATCTTCCCAGGATTTCCCAGTTGTTTTTAATGCACTCTGCAAACACGTTGCAAGAGGGGTGGTACCTCGAGATAGCTATCAATGGGTCCACCGTATTCCCGGGGGCAGCGGGTTTCTCCCCTTTCCCCAGGAGTAGTTCAGCGCGATCTCTGGATCTAGCCTCGCGATACGCGTTAGCTAGGATTTCAACAGGGTATCCCCTGTTTCTGAAGAAAAGAGCCTTCTCTCGACAGTGTCGGTCAAAATCCTCTATTCTAGAGCAGATCCTTCGGATCCGGATGAATTGACTGAAAACGATCCCGTCCTTCGTACTTCGTTTATGGGACGAAGTATAGTGCAAGTAATTGTTTGCATCCGTTTCCTTGCAAAACAGGTCGGTGTAGAGCCCAGTCAAAGGGTCCGATATCACATAGGTGTCCAGGAAACTCAGTCGTGTGGTACTGAGCTCGGAGCTGAATTTTATTGAGCCGTGGATCTCGTTCAGGGATGAGATAAAGTCGTTGAGCTCATCCGCACTATGATTCCAAATCATAAAAATATCATCTATATATCTACCATACAACGCAGGTAGTAGGGTTTTGGTATAGATGTATTTCTGTTCGAACCAGTCCATAAAGATGTTAGCGTACGTAGGGGCGACCCTTGTCCCCATCGCGGTACCTCCTACTTGTAGGTAATTTTCCCCATTGAACTTGAAGTTGTTTCTCTCCAACACCAAGGTCAATAGATCTAGTATCGAGTTGTTGCGGACCGGGTTTCCGCCTGGTCTGTGTAGTTCCAAAAACTCTTTCACCGCCTGTCTACCTTCAAAGTTAGGAATATTTGTGTATAGAGAGGTGACGTCCAATGTCACCAAGATCGATCCCTTTAGGTTCTCACCTAAATTATTATCATTATGTGCACAGATACTGAACTATCAAATATATTATATATATGTACACCAATCGTTATCTTTTCCGAGCAGTTGAAACTAAGTAATTGAATAATTAATACAGGTCCCAGGAACCATAGGAGGATCATGAGCCGTTTATATTTACCTGTAACAAACAAGGTGGCCAGCCTAGCAAGTGTCCGTCGTTTGTACCGCAACTACTTCCTAAAATCCTAGAAGGAAATAGATACTAATCCCCTGGGAGTAAATTACCACTGATTAGAGGAGATTTATTATGCACACACCATTATTAGCAACATGAGGGACCACATGAAAATAAGACCACCTGACCGTAAAGGCATTAAAAGTGGTCGCCCATGGTTCATGGAATTATGGATATTTTTTCCAGGCACCATATTTCTAGGCATGCTGTGACAGAATGAATCAGGTGAGGCTCTAGGTTGAGTCGAGGTATTCTGCCACACCACCAGGAAGGAGTGGATCATTTTAAAAGAATCCTATATAATCTCCGCTTACATTTCTAGGTGGCTTCACACTGGGTTTGTAAGGGGCTATTGCCTAGGCGGCTTACTTAACTATAAAAGTATGTATTAATACACAGATTATGTCGACTGTTTTGTTCTTCCTTCCCTATGGGGAAAGTGGGATCCCATCACTTGCCAACGTGCTAAGTCTAATAGTGTAATAGGATATGACTATATGTGGTTTTCCACAACCACTGGTCCACCACAATTATGACATTACCTGCATGCCTCCACTAGTTTCCTTGTATATAACTATAGTTTAATGTATGTGAGTTATGGTTTCAATAATCAAACTTGTATTTTACTCAATTCTGCGAATCTTACACAATTTTTATAATAAAAATATGGAATATTTAGGAAACATTTGATATCACGTGCTACAGCATGGAGGTTGGAATAGGTTATGATACGGTCCCTCAGTTGTGAACCTCACTTTGATTATAATGTATGGGGTAACCCCGGAAGGACTGGGGAGAGAGAGGTGGATGATCTATTCCTCTCTGGAATTGTATACATGTATGTAGGTTGAATAATATTATTGGATAAATAAATTAATTAATTTGTGTGTTCGCATCTGTGGGTGTCCACATGCTATCAGTTTGTATCTATCATTCCGTTGGTTTCTATTACATGACGCCCTAGGTTGTTAATATCTTTGATATTACCTTTTTCTTGGATAAATAAATAAATTAATTTGTGTGTTCGCATCTGTGGGTGTCCACATGCTATCAGTTTGTATCTATCATTCCGTTGGTTTCTATAACATGACGCTCTAGGTTGTTAATATTTTTAATATTACCTTTTTCAAGCGAAAATAAAACATTCATTTATATCATACACGATTGTTCCAATGACCAAATCCACGAATGAATATTTATTACTGGTAACAATTTTCTACGTATAGTTATAATTATATTAACCATAATGCTCGATGTACCTAGGAGAAGAGGCTAAACTTTCGTAATTACAGCCGTTTATTTAATTTCTGAATCAAAGCTGAGAAGCAGATGTTGCTGTTTCAAACCAGCCAAATGGTCTTTCATCAATCAAACTCTGGCCATTTTTTTTCACTGGGGACGACAGGGATTGATCTAAACATCAACCATTTGTTTTACCATTATGTAACCGCCTGACACGTTCCAGAATATATATAAAAAAGGAGACAATCGCATGTACACAAAAATTGCCCTCGAGTCGCTGAGACTATTTTATGCACACATTTCTGATATTAGAGATGTTATCCCTTCCTCGCACGTGTCAATTCGATAAACCCTAATGGGCGGAAGTGTTGTGTTGGCTGGTCGGCAGGTGGTGCTGTAGATGCATTGATGGGGGCTGGAGGAGGTGACACCAGAGTACAAGGTAGGTATTCTCCGGGCGAGGCAGGTGAAAAGCCAATACATAGAGTCACACTTCATCACACCTGGAGACCCGGCCTCTGGTGACAGACAGCGCCAATATCAGTGATGCATGGACAGTGTCTCTCAATTAAGACTGCTAAAGAGCTTCTTATTGATTTCATACTGGTCTTAATCACCGTTTGTGGTTTGATATTCTCATCGATTTCAATGATACAGGGTTATGTAAAGGTAAAGTTAATGATATTGTTTTCTTTAACCTCACATGACGACTGGTAGTGGTACTACTAATACTATCAAAACGTCGTTTGTGGTCGTTCTTATGTGTTTAGTTGTTCATATTTTAAAAAGGGGCACCAACAATTTTACAAAAATGTGGTTGGTGTGACGACGATGGAGTGGAACTATGATGTAATGTAATGATAGTAATAATGGTATATGCTTATCAAAGCAAGTAATGTAATGTTATAGTAAAGTTAGAAACGAATAATGTATAATTAATGTATTTAGTTGAGTAGCAAGTATGAAAACATTTTCAATTGTCAGGAGAAACGTATCACATTGTGTGAAAGTCTGACCAATAAAATTTGTTTTTTAAAAAAATCTCTTTATGAGAAAAGGAATTCTTGTTCCTGCGTTATTCAGATATCTTACAACTAGCAACATTTGAGAACTTTCGATCAATAATTAGATTTTTAAAAGAAAATTGGGGGGTAATGTCGGTCTGAAACCATTCTAGATGCAGTTACATGGGTATTCATCAGTAAACAGAGGAGTAAACGAAGCTAACATTAGTAGTCACCTTGGTAAGATATACATTACTGAAGCACAACAATTCTGAGCACACCTCCGTATGCAAAGGTGCATTATCATTTGGGTGAGGACAACAAATACACTTTGTTGGTACACAACATCACTAGAATAACAGCCATTATTCTACATGCTTTGATTGGGTGGAGGCTATATTAGGGCAGGTAGAACCAATCCTTATGGGTGTGTTGGTCTTGGCGTCTCACTCGGAATATATGTATTAACCGATGAATTTATATACCATTACCGAAGTAATGGCCTGCAAACAGAAATGGACCAGTCCACAGAAACTGGGATTCTATCATGGAACAGGTGCTATAATGGAAATGGACTTAGTAAAGAAGTAAAATATAAAGTTCAAAGTAAACAAGTTGAAGTATAGAAGTTCAGTTTTCGCAACGTCATTTTATTGCAATGCAAACATGGTTGCATGGGTTTTATTCTAAATTCATATTTATAAATGTAATTCTGCAGAGGCGTCGGAACTCTGGCTTCTCCATCCCCTCTTAATTTTGAATCTGGCAGCGAAAAACTATACTCACAAATTTCGCCCTCACCAATTAGAGCTGGTGTCTTCCAATGGTGGATGCCCGGGAGGTCCCCATGCAGTCAATGCCTGGAGGGAAGGACACACTCAGGTAACAGCTGACCACTGCTGATACAGACCACATCCCAACACACTTACCCTTTTGCAGAGAATCGGCCTGTACTGTCCCATTATCCATGCCATTAGACGATTAGTAACTTACAAATGCACAGAGCTTTAACGCCACACCGGTTAAAATTTCTAAAATAATATTGTATTCATTTTATTTTGGGGAAACTGGTCGTCTCTCTCTTTTTGGTTCTTGAAGTCGTATGCTCTGAGCGCTCTCCATGTTCATCTGGGACATTTTATCACAGAGCTCTTGCAATACTTTTTCCCCTCTCGTTTCCAACCATCTTTATAGTCACAGAAGCGGATCGGTGGATGTCGCTGGATCATCCCACTCAAGAGAAAGAGGTAGCGAGACCGAACGCAGACCGTCCAGGTTGTTCCAAATTGGTGTAGCCTTGAGTTGTGTCCTTTGCTGTGCTGTAATAATCATTTGCCAATTGTCCCGACACTTATTATAATATATTGCCTACAATATAAAGAATAAAGAATTCACCATGTCTAATATTAAATACACCCGAGGTAAGCGAGTAAGGGACTATTCCATAAGATAATATTATGTTCATCACCATGAGAAATCAATTAAATAGAAATATCAATGTCAATTCAGGTCATCGATGCAATAAGGGCATGTATGCTATTGAAATATGATTTCTCTGACGTACATCGAGGAGAATACAATATGGAAGGGAGTGTCTTTACACTCACCAACCTGATACAGCGCAATTATTATGTACATCTCATAGCAAGAACAAAAACTGTCGGACCTTTGACAATGGTAGAAGTGGTCATTTTCCTTGCGTCTGGAACAAAGGCATACCAGGGCAGGTGTATATGAACTCTTTGGTATGGGGCATAGATGATGGTGTCTATGTTATACTAACACTGTCACATGTTATTGTCCATGTGTCATAGACTCTGCTGAATGCATGATATCATTAGGTGATCTAAGGACAGTGTTTATTTATACATATCAGGGTGGGTCCACTCTGGCTTTTTTAGCGAAGACGTAGTAATTTCTAAGTAGCTCCTGCGTCTTTAAGGTAGACATTTACTTCGGGTTGTCGGTATTGCGTAATAATAATGATAATCTTTTGATTATACCGTGCTTCAAGCAATGGCAAAAAGGTGGTATGCATCTTACATGGTGGGTCTGATCTTCCAACATGCACCTCGTTGGGTAATACACTCCAAGAGAAAAATGTCTTAAATAGCAATATTAACATCGATTGAGTTACATTTTAAGCAAAAGCATGACTATTTTGGTAAAAAGAACATCATAGATGCATTTTTCACTTAACCACTTTTCAATATTTAGCCGTTTTGATATAAAGGGATATATACATGTACATCAAGAGCTTTTGGGGGAGAATTTAAATTACTGTGAGGGCTATAATCAAATCGTCTGACTCTCTTGGGATCTTGGGACGTATTATATCAAAGAAATACTATGTCGCCTAAAACCCGTTTGATACGCTGCAAACCAAAGTGGAACACAATATAAATTGTGATTTGCCCCGGGCAAAATAGCAACCGCCTGCATATACATACAGATATACTCAATATGAACTGCAAAGCTATGTCGCGTGCTTCGGAAAGGACCCCGCGCCTTTTGAAACCCCCAAGGCGAACCTCAGCGACGTTTTTGACAATATCAAACTGGTAACAACTCCCGCGAGCGTTTGGCTTGGATCCCCGCATTGTGTTTTAGCAGGTGCATACTTACACGTATTATTCAAAGCAAAGGTAGTGCTTCGATGCATTTTATATATTAAATACAATTGATTTATTTAGAGCAAACTTTGCCCCGGGGCATAATATTTTCTTCATCAGACAGCCTCTTATACAGCAGGAATAGTTAAACAGAAAATTCCGGGGAAAAAATGTGTTTATTGTTATTATCAACACAGGCTAGAATCATGTCCAGTTTGATTTTATGGAAATATTGCACACAAATTCTGTCTCTGTCTTTCTGTCTACCCCGCCCCCGCCCCCCCCCCCCCCGCCCCCCCCCCCCACACATACACATACCACCTCCTCCCCTTCTCCCCTTCTCTCCTTCTCTCCCTCTCTCCCTCTCTCCCTCTCTCCCTCTCTCCCTCTCCCTCTCTCTCGCGTGCGCGCACACACCTACAGGTACAGGTACGAAGACACAAAATATATTTCTTTATTTAGAAATAAAGAAATCTCATATTTTCGTTGTAACCTTCGAGCACTCAGCGTTTGTTTATGCTTTTCCTGATATATGTCAATGATATTTTAATGATTCACACGATTTATGAACATTATCTTAATGTTGCAGAGTAGGGACAATATCAATGAACCGAGGATATAAAAAAGATCATGGTAGTGTATCTGTTCACAGTGGGACCAGAAAATTGGGTATACTGCCTGGCAAACCACTTCACACTCTATAGTGAGTTGTTAAAAAGTTTTTGAACCATCTTGATTATCTCCAGCCTCATCCGCAGGCATGGAAGTTCCGCACTCTCCAGCGTGTGATTGGGAGAAATGGCGATACTGCGACAGGCGTTGACCCCTGATCATTTGAATGAGGAACCATCACGGTACAAATCTCATCCACCTGCATACCCACTCCACTGCGCCTACACAGTCACTCATAAACAAGGATGGTTCTCTATCTATAGATTTGACGATGTTGGGACATTATTGGAGATAAAAGCATTTCCATATGATATTATACAATGATACTATATGTAGCTGATGTTACTCAGACTGTTTAATTTGGTTTGTGACCAGAATTTAAATTTACCTTGACCTGAATTATATTTTGCAATGGAAACATGCTTCTTAATGCACGATTGTGGTCGAGCGGGAGGAAAAGACTTCTCAGAAATATATACCGGTATAGTTATTAGGAGTCAAACATGGATATGTGTAGTTCAATATAATTAATTTTCAATGAACTCACGCAGTCGAAAATCGTATGGGTATGGGTTAGGAATAAACCAATAACCTTTGTACGGAAGTTCTGAAAACGCGAACATTTTGAGTAAGGTTGCAATTTTTGTATGCCCTTCTTTGATATATAATAGTAATTTGTATGTCCATTTTCATACAATTTGATATACATGACAGGAAGTAAGGCTGCGCTATCTGTATATAGGTCTTCCAAGCGTGCCAAAATATGGTGAGTGGGTGAGATTGGTTGCTTTACGCCCTTATCAACACATTTGATATATATATGGTTATATCAAGGGCGGGAGAGCTGAGAGGGAGGCAGTGTATGATCATACCCAGGAAATAGAGATAGAGAAGAAGGGAGAGAGAGAGACAGAGAAAAAAAGAGACAGAAAGGCACTTTATGGTCATACCCAGGACCGGCCAAAATATGGCATAATAATGAATGATGATAATTATTTTATATTGGAATGGGAATGGGCACAAGCCTTAGAAATGGGGGGGGGGGGGGAGGGCTCTCAGAGGTCATCGCTCTGTTTCTGCTGCATGGTGTACACGTTCTAACAATTCTTGCTGTGAGCAACTGCTCAGGTAGCCACGAGGGGGCGATGTAGGCATTGCCATGCATTGCACTGACCACTGGGCAGGCTGTAGATGTCCAGTGACAGGTTACAACATGACCTCAGCCTCATTTCACGCCTCAAGATCCAACGGCAAACGAGCTGTCAAAATGAATGTGATCTCTCTGCTTGATGACCGGGCTTTCATTGATGGACTCCCGACCTGCTTGTGGTCATGAGACAGCAGAGGATTGAATACCAGTGTGCAGGGGCGGATCTGGGATTTTTCAAAATAAGGAGGGAGTGGGCGTACAATTTCGGTCCATAACCACAAACAATATAAATGAATATGTTTGAGTTAAAATGAATATGTTTGAGTCAGATATATAGCAAAATGAAATTACCAATCAAAACATAAAATTAATTTGACAGAAGGTTTTGATAGATGAGTTTTCTTTAACCCCTTTTCCTGGAATGCAATTGTGATATAAACGGAAATAAATACATACATACTTTCCTACAACTTAACCTTCTGTAATAGTAGTAGATTATTTTTTTGTATTCAATAATATTTCTGAGAATAGCATCATCGATGTAATGTACTTGCTGAATAAAAAAATGAGAACTCTAAACTCTAAAGTTCCTGGGAATTGTCTGTCGTGATACATGCCAAAAGACATTCTAATCGCGTAGTGAGCAATTAGAGTTTGATCAAGAAACTCCTGTGCCTGTACTTAACATTCTGATTAGAAGGGAATTTTTAATAACAAAATTTCTCCTTCAACAAATGTTACCATCTTTCAATAAACATACAAAGAGAAATGTATGGAATGTTCTGATCGCATCAATAGGATTTTTCTACCAAAGATGAACTAATTATACATATAAAATTACTTTGTGAATACCGACGTGAAGCGCACATTATGTCTAACCACACCTAAATTGGTAAATAATGCAATCACAACCAGATTGGAATTCACAGTCAATAACAACCGGTCACATTGGAAACAAACTTACGCATTACATATTCGAGATGCACTGTTCATCATTATTCTACCACAATAATGGTGTATGTCAATGTAAAGGAAGGTGCACATATGGGCATACAGGCCGATCCATCTGACGACTATATCCTACAATGGACTATTGTCAATGCAAACCCTGCTCCTGTATGGCCAGCCTTTCCACGTCGACAAGTGCATTTTCATGTGCATAGTGTCAATATTCAAACATATGTGTAGTATGTGTATACATACATATATACACGTGCTCGGAGCATCGTGGTGCCAGTATAGATCTATATCACGTAACCTCCCATTGAAACTTATTTGTCATTTTTCGCTGGTTATTTCGCAGTTGTGTATTGGCGAAATAAACTTAATTAAAAGCTAGCAAATCATCTGCACATGTGTGTGTGGTCATAGCGGCGCGTTTCAGCTGCGATGGGGTACCATGAGGATACCAACTTTCCATTTGCTCCAATCTCACAGTTGTCTGTCCTGCTGACAATTAATATTCAGCTTATTTCGGGGCGCATTTCTATGCTAATTTTCCCTGGGAACCTGTCCATGCTAACCGTTCATGCGTTTAAATCGGTGGAATTAACAATACTGACCAAGCAGGTTTTGCCTACCAACAGAACATCGAGGCAGCGGCTGTGTTCATTCACGAAACCTTTACGTAACCTTGATGAGCTCGTTAAGAAAATGATCCAATGGACATCTATAGTGGAAATTATATGGTTTCTCTTCCGCTCTACCATTAGATGTCGATACTTGGAGGAAGTACTCTTTCTATGCGGACTGAAACATCCATTGATTTATTGTATATGCTGTTAGGGATCTATTAGGTCATAAATATTTAGGTAGTTATGTTTTTGATAATTACTAGTTCCAGACATTCATAGGACGTCTTCATAGAATTTTAGATTCAAAACGGTTGAATATTCCAAAAGTCTTAATGTCATTCCAGTAAATATGGTGGCCAATTGAGCATGAGAGGACTTACTACGAAAGGTAAATTGCATACATTGTTGAAGAAATAGTTACACTTTACAGTGTAAAAAGTGACGTGCTGGTACATAGTGTATCCCAGCAAGCAGAACCACCTGCCACTTATATATATGAGGGCCCAGTATCCATACATAACTGTATGTTCCTAGACTTTGCGGTCTACGGGCATTGATCATAATGACAGTAGCATTGAAATACACAATTGCTGAACTCCTGAGGGCCATTTTGGCAACAGGTGTCTACTCCGGAACAACGTAATTCCCAGACATTAGAATGCTCGTTTTCATACAGGGTTGATGCAATTATATGGAAAAAATTGTGTACCAGTTAAAAAGTTAACTGATAAAGACTTGTGTCAAGCGGATGACGACTGAATAATTGAGATTTATAATTCTCAGATTTTTCTGTGTGCAGCTGAGTGATTGCTTGCAGGGTTCTTAAGGGGAAGAGCAGTCGTTTTGCTGAATGTCACAGAACACCTGTTTGTGGTGATTTGGAGCAAACGTTTTGTTCAGGAAATAATCGAATAACTTTTGTAGATTGAGCTTTTAGTAGAATGCTTTTAGTTGCATTTGATTTATATCGAAAAGTCAAATGTCAATCATCTCTTCTTTCTATAAAGTTATGATAATTAAGGTTTCCTCGTGTGTAGGTCAGGTGGCGCATAGATATATAGTTGTTGTTATCTAACATTGCTTTTAAGATCTATAAAGCCATTATGCTTAATTTCTGAGTCTGGAAAAATGATTTCAATCACGATTTAAAAATAACACATAATTACATAATTACATATAAAATATACATAATTATAAAATCCATGGTCGATAGATTGAAGATGAGGTGATTTGTAGAAGGGTTCCATAAGAATCCCATATCCATCTTCAAAGGGTTCCTTTTTGGATTGATTTCATCACTCTATGGTGATTTAAAATACTCTAGGTGAGAAAGGGATACTTCACACTTTATTATTCCTTATTCATTCTTTCATATAGGTCCTTGCAATACAAACTACTCCTCCCTGCTGTTCCCTCATTCACTAACTTTATCGCTGTGATAAGAAAATGTTTTGACTGCTGCTACTAAGTAGGTTCTTAATGCGTATGTTGAGCGTCAAAAGCCCTGCCCTTGGGGGTTCTTCTAGACTTTAATTCTTCCCCATGTTGCTTTAAACACGGCCCGAGGCAAGGATCTAGCCCTCTTACCTCAATTTGAACCTTCACTTCAATGGCATTAGGTAGGTTGCTTTCCGAGGCCCTTTTTCCGAGGGGCTTTCATGTTTGACCCACTGGGAAAGTTCACTTATTGCGGTGTGGGCATTGTTGTGTCTTAAATCTGACCAATAGAGCATGCAGGGCGTTATAGTTATGTTTCATACTGGCCATATAGATATCATCATGTAGGCGGTCTGGGGACGACATGATGAGAGTGCAAGCAGCGGTGAGTTGGCCGGGTGGTGCAAGAATACATGGGGGTGCATGGATGTAGGCAATGAATAAGGTTTGGTCCCCAGTCACACCTGCTGGCTCTTCGATGTGGCATCAGTACAATGAAGCCCCTCCCTTGCCCATTCAGCCTCCCCTCCACACCCTGAAATTTCCAATGAAACATGGCTCATTGGAAAGGCCCAGCATCCAGTGTGGTACAGTATCATACGCGCCCTTGGACCATGTGGGATAGCGACGGGGGAGGGTACATGATATGCTCATAATGCATTCAGGGTCACAAAAGGTGGATTCCATTCCTTTGTCATGGAAGGGTGGAGTGTTTTCCCACTACTCCTGATTGATAACCACTGCAGGTAGGACAGACAGGCAGTCTGAGTGGGTTGTAATCGCCATGTGGAGAGCCACATAAGAGGCAAAATATTGCTTTTGACTTGTAAGACCGCCTCCCCTGTTCCATGCTCAGTAGAACCATACCTGATTTATGAGCTATATATTCCTTAGGTGGCAACAAAAAGTGAAGGTGCCAGAGTTAGATAATTGTCAATGAGTGTGATAGATATGTCCTCCTATGACCTGGCCCCACCGAACATGGTTTGTTCTTTCGGTCGCCACGCCTTTCCTAATTAATGATGTGTTCGACCACATCCATCCAATCAAAAACTCATTACTCATTAGTTCGTGATGTATTTTATGCATGTCCTCTATTAGTTGTAATTATGACATTGAGAATAACTCTCTCAAATAACATTATATTGGTGGACACAGTGACACATAGTTATGCTTCTTATATTAAGTGTACATAGGAATGCAGGCTGCAGAAATGAAATGGATGCAAACGTTATTTCATGTTTAGAAATAAATTATAAATGCAATTCCAGTCACTTTATATTCGATATTTTCAATTATTACATTACTATTATCAAGATCTAAACCAATTTTAATATCTAAATGGAAAAAGTAAACATGAAACCTACAGCTGTTTTATTATCTGCATTTTAGTTTGCTTGGGACTCATTGGGTAACCCAAATGATTGCACCTGGAACCCAAAGAATCATGTTAATGTATTGCCATTTTATAGTTGAAAGAAACTTTTTTTATAATTAGGCATTGACAGATATGTTATTAGAACATTCTATGTGAGTGAATAAATACAATATAAATCATGGCGCTGTTTAATGTTTTGGGTTTTAGGGTTTTCTTTAAAAAAGCTTTTGATATCTGAGATACTAAACTTGCGGCTTTTCAGTGATTAAAGACTCTTTCCTGCTAAGAAAGGAACATGTTTTCGAAGTCCTTTGTCTAAAACTGCCAAATTGTGGTTTATCCTTTGCAAGGAGGAACACAACATTTTCCACATCAAACAAAATGGTGTTCAGTTACATCACAATTACATGTTTGACATGTGAACCCTGCCTGAAAACTGCATAGAAAACATGTTTCAGAAGGAATTTATTCCCCATCTGGAAGTACATGCATTAAGAGCAGGGTGTTTTAAGAAATGCCATCAATGACGTCGCAACGTGTTGACATGTGAGTTGCCCACAAAAAGGAACTTGCGTCACCCTTGATCTGACTTAGTGCCTTATGGGTAACGGCGTCTTTGAGCATACGCATTGGGGCACTATGGTCCTGTCTGTCAACGTCATTTTGATATCTGATGATATCAAAACTCAAACGTCTCGAATAAAAGATGGAGTCAGGTAGGATGTGTATCAAACCGGCCACAAGGTTAAGAAAGGTGTCACATGTTTGCAAAGCTTGGAGGTAAATTACAGAGACGGGAATTTTCTCTGCTTGCCCTCTAGAAAAGGGGGAATCCAGTGACGGCGACCTTATCAACGAAGGATGTCCGAGTGTTGAACCCCACCGGGGTGAAGAAGGTTAAGTACGAGGATGAAGCCTTGACCCTCCAACCCTCAGAGATAGGTTAAGGTGTCCGCAGATTACAGGTGATATTTCCATGGCCATTAAGCAGAAGGAAATCACAGCCAACCTTTGAAAGTGTAACAGCTGGCGAAAATCTTCTTTAACTTCAAAATTAAATTAAAAAGTTGACGTGTTGTGATGACAGGGAATGCGTCATGACTATAGCATACCTACACGAAACGGATCTATGCGCATATAAGAGCGAATGCTTCGATCTTTGTTGCGTTTCATCAAAGCGTCAGCAGCCTCCTCTGGTATTTCAGTTGTTTCACCAGAGTAGACGTTAAAAGCCACGGTAAGGTACTTTACTTGCCCCGTGGGTGAACCCTTTTCAGGCTACAGGTTCAAGAGCTGTTCCATCAGTTATGCCATACCATGCAAAAAGCCATGTGATTCCATAGCCTAGGGCGGGGTTCTCTCCATTGTCCAGCCTGTCCAGCCAGGGATCTCCCAAACCCCAAATACTCCACAAAAGACCCATTAATTCTCCATGCATGGACGTCGGGCAAATGGCGGCTCCATGTCTAAGACCGAGTCCAGGTCATAAGAAGGGCCTTACCATGGTCCCCTCTGAGGGCTTTTTGCTCACCTTTCAGGGTAATCCTAGCAGGGGGTTAATGGCTAACGCCCCCACTGACCACAAGGACCTCCTTGAGATATGTTACGCCTGTTGGCGAAACAACAAATAAATCAAGGTTACAGTGGGATGGAACGTTTTTTGTCTGGCCCTACCTGCTTCAGACAAGCGAGCTTTGAAGTAAGAGAAGAAATATTACATGGTTACCTAGTTTACATTAATCAAATTACATACCCTCACCAGAATGGTCAAATGGTGAATGCGGGGTGAGGTTGTGAGTAATTGTGACCGATTAACACCTACTGGTGTTGGCCAGCGATCTGACATCACCGACAACATTTTTCATCTTTTCCAGAAAACAGGTCCCTGACCTATGAAGTCTGCAACATTTTTCTTCTATGCTAGGGCTTGTGCTCTTCAAAGATCACAGGCATATATGAATACATGAAACTCTAAGATTAATGTGTTATAATACTCTCTCTTTGGCGAGGACATAATATGAACATCGAGTTGGATATATGTTTTGGAATGAGTAGCATTAAATTGTTGTATATATGCAATGAAATGTAAAAGTTTTCCGATTTGCTTCTGGTTACTTGAGGAACGAAACTTTATCGCTGTTCATGTGTTATTATGTATCAAATGATGATTCATGATTCAGTTTCATATGGATGGGATTGATCTATATTGTTTGGGTATTCCATATTATCTGAGAGTCAGGTTCTTATCTGATTATCTGAGAATGGGACTAAAGAACTGCACATATTTATCTTGTAGATATATCAGAAAGCAGTCACATCAAGTTTGATATGCGTTCAATTAATCCAAGTAGTGCATGAAAATGTGGGAAGTGTCATGGATCTCTGTTGGTGGGTGAATTTGCAGCAATGGAGAGATGATCGGAGATATGCCGCCTTTTCTTCCAATTGCGATTGTGCATAGTATCAAACGTACTATATTCCCATAGTATATTTTATATATATTGTTGAAGATGTGACCATCATTTCCATGCGTCACAGTGGTGTTCAATAAAACAGGCAGGGTGGCATATCTCCCTCGCGCGATTAAAATTATAAGTAGGTGATCTATAGCATCGACAAGAAATGTAATTAAGAAAGAAATATGTAGATATCGCTTTCCAGACACCTAGAGAAGTCTAACTCATTATACGTGTACCCTTAGCTGCGGGTAGCCGGGTAGACATATAACGGTGTAAGTTGACCAGTATTATTTTTATCTCATTCATGTCATCTAGGGGGAAGTGTCCACTTCATAATATACCTGTTAAAACTGACCATCACCCATAACAATTTGAATGTCCACAGAGCATTATGAGGGTGCTTCATACACAATACATAATGGGGCGTATCAATGTAAAACCCCAACCTTTGCCCTCAAGCATACACATGCCAACTGACCACCCGGCGAGTTGTTGGGTGGAGACCTTTCCCCTCCTAGACAGATGACCACTAGATAGATGACCGCCTGGACTGGGTGGTCAGCTGAAGTAGACTGCCCTTCCACTGCCACACGCCGAAGGGTTGGAGAGTGGTCAGCAAGAACAGCAGAGTCTTATTCTTATGTGACACTGACCAATGGCACTGACCACTCTAGGGGTCACTTACCTGGTCAAAGTTTTGCTCACCCGGATTTATCATCCTATAAAAAGAATGGTCCTCAAATGAGAACCCTGGTCATTTAGTCAGACCCCTGACCTTTGGAGTAAACATGGTTTTGTTCTAGGCTTGGGAAAGAGATAAATCACTCTGATTAAAAAGAAGCAACTCCCATAGAAAACAGCAGCCATTGTATGTTTGTATAAGTATGATGAATACGATGCATCCTGAGAAAGTAAAGACAGGTATTTTCAGGTTGGGAGACATGCCGATGGATTCTGTGAGTTGCTTTCCGTCGATGAAGTACCCATTCAAATCTTTTACTGACAGAATGATTGGATTGATTGGAATACTAATGTCTATCTATCGTATCATCAGAATTCCCCATACCCTTTATAGTGTATGCGTTGGCGAGGGTTGACTGTTATATTTATCCATATAAAATATCAGAGAAACACCTGCAAGCAATGAGTCTTCTGAAGAAGGCCAAAACCGGTGGTCTTGTGATATGAAATAAACTGACGTTCGTAAAATCTGCTTGAACAGATCTCGCTTAACATGTTGATGAATTTTGATTTCTTACGGCGGAATAACTGCAAAGAAATCCAGCCCTTACATTCTGAAATTAAATAACAAGAGGTCTTGCATTTTTCTTATAAATGACTCATGAAGGGGTTTTTGCGATGCCAGATCATGTCTAACTTCATGGAGAAAAATTGCATTTCCTTTCTTTTCCTGATAGGGTATACTTTCTACTTGCATTGAAACCAATTAAATTGGAGGGACAAAAAGGAGGCACGTAAGTAATTGAAAGCAGAGGCAATTCTGTCAAATCAGCAGGTGTGGTTAACGTCTGGCAGTGGGGTCATGTGGATGGTACCACAGGTCGCCGAGAGGGGGCGTAATCAGTACAGGTCTTAATGACACAATACCACCTGGACATGGAGTTGAGAACCATTCATGTGGAACCATATTAATTCCAGGGCGTGACAACTGAAAGGGAAATACCACCACTATTCGTCTGGCTATTATAAATCTTGAAGGTTGTTTATAATATTCAGAACGAAGGGTGTGCACGAGTTTACAATTAAAATATAGCATTACTTTTTCATGCAGTAACATGTTCTTTTTATTTCTTCTGCGTTAAGTACGCTTCAAGGTTACAATGGAGGAGCTGCGCGCGCACTCACGCGGCCAGGTGCACGCATGCGTGAAAGGCAGGTGGTGTGAGACGCGGGGAATATAAAATGAATTAGGCAGACACGGGGTGGGGGCGTTATGTTCCTGATTATTGCTTCTTCCCCCGGCTTATTATATAGCTAAAGTGCTAAACGATGAAAATTACTACAAATCTGACTTCATGCCAATAGATTGTAATTTTTACATCCTGAAGGGCCAGACAAAAGAAAGGGGAATTTACAACGGTGATGCCTTCGTTTGCCTGTAAAGTGAACAGCCATAGGGCCTACGTTAAGATGTTGAGTAGAGTTTGTATATATCTGTTTTATCATTCTACCAACATTATTTGTATCACTATTCAGGTTCTCAAGCAAAACTAGGGAACTAGGGTGCTCGACTAGAATTTTTTCCCGATTCTCTCCCTCTCCCATTCTTGAAGCAATGTATATCAAGAAACTCTTTCTTTCGAAAGTTTAAATCGGGATGGAAGGAAGTCTCTTTGGAAACTTTGGAAAAATACATACGAGTGAATGAATGAATTCTTTGTTTGAGAGACTTCTCAAAATGGATAGGCCTACATGATTCTGAAAGGGGTTTCCAGCATGCACCGTTATCTAACTAAGAGGCAGCAAACGCATAAAACATAGGAGAACAGCTTAGAACTATTCTAGATAATGGTGTATTACATTTATAAAGCAGCAGTAGTTGCTTAAAGTGCATGAACCTGATCATATGATTATATAAGGTTAGAATACTTAACAGTCGCGTAAAAAGTGGGACATGATTTTTGAATACAATGATAAAGTAACCATTCCATTGCAGTTATGGAACTTAAAATTCCATCAAGACCGCAAATAGCATTAATTATAATCCCATTAGAACGCCTAGTCCTAGGCCAGGAAACCGATTAGCGAAGTAGGCGTCCAATCACTGACATGCCATTCTTATATGATCTGAGGGTTTTGACCTAGACTCAGGTTTCAGGGCTTTAGTTATATTACATAGCCAATACCAATTTGAGCATTTGATTGGAAAAAGATCTGTCATCTTCTATTGAATGTGATTTGGTGACTAAGCCATTCGAGTGTCTTTGAATTTTGCAGACAACCGTGTCTGTAATGTTGGTAGATATTGGTATAAAAGTTACTTTAGATATCCAATAAATTACTCTATGGTCATCCATATTAGTTCTCCTTCGTCCCACTCCCTCCTAACACATAACCTGCTAATTGAACTAAGGTAATTGCTTTCAGTTGTATAATACCTCCCAGTTCCGGAGGCAGTGAGTGTGTGTGAGTAGAGGGGTGGGGGTGAACGGGATTGGTGTAATCGTTAAGACATTGAACTCTTAACCGAAAGGTTCTTTCACCTCTCAGTCAGTGCACGCCGACTGGGTTACACCTGAATCCTGTACCACAGCGCCCGGCCCAGCTACTCTCCCATGCAGTGGCAGGCTTGGCACGTGCTGCACTCTGGTGTTTACTTGGTGGCGATTCCTTCCTTTGCTCAGTGTTACTGAGAGGACATCTAGCGGTAGAATGAGTGCTTGAGAGACTTCGCTTCGGATTACCTATGGCCTACCATAGCTATAAACGGTAGGCTATTATGTTGCAAAAATCGCACCTCTGGCGTGGGAAATATTATTATTACACCTCACATTTTTTTAATTGTCGTAGAAGCTGCAATAGCTACCTCGGTGGCTCATTATATACGCACAGCGCCGGGCAGAATATCATGGTTCACGTGATCACTGGTCTTCAAGGTTTTGAGTTTACATGCATGTACTCTTTGTCAATGAGGTTTTAAAAGGTAAAGTTGATTGGAGATACTTTCATGAGTAGGCCTATGATATTTTCCTATATCTAGTCAACTATCCTAAATATAGCTTCACATGTGAAGCTATCGTTCATCTAGTGCTCAAGATGAAGCACTAAACCAAGGGAGTAGGTCAACTTATATCATGCATGAATATTAATTAATAATTTTGATTAAAAAACATCAATTAATATTAAATTTCTTTATAATGACATAAGTGAAACAATACAGTAAAATTGCTTGAAAGGTACAGAATTATGAATGCCAACCATATCTACCATTGTACTTCCATGTTTCAGGCCATTTATTCATTTTAAATCGCCTCCTATCCTCCCCTCCCCGCCCTTCCACACCCACCCAACCTCCTCACCATGGCTCTTCATCCTTCGGCCAGCCCAACCAATGTGGCCGCCTTGAAACGAGTTTGGGGGGTTGTTTTTTCTTCCACAGACCACAGACCTTGAACATTATCACCCCCCCCCCCCCCATAGGAAGTGGCAAATATTATCCCTTCCATCACAAAAATTACACTTTGGATCACCTTTAATTGTGATTTGGAATAGATATTCATTACATGCTAGTGTTTATGTACCACTCTGTACTGGAGAGACAGTAATTTTACCTCATACGTACACTTGAATGGAATAGCAAATTCTTTTTTGAACCATCAACATATTCACCATTCATCAATTCCGCCCATATAGGTATTGATTTCTTTAAACAGATCATTATAAACTTCTTTTGTTGTACAGTCATATATATGTTTAAACATTCTTTATTAATCTCGAACAAAATAATGTTCTTATCTTTTTCATTTCTTCCTGTGTCCCCCGCGGCCATTCTCAGCCTTGGAATAGGGGAGGCTAAACAGTCAGGTTCAGAAGGCAGATTTGGACCCCTGAGTCTCAGGGGGTCATTAACACTTTAGCCTTAGTCTTAGCCTTGTGGTTAAGCTTTTATATCGCTGGATGTGGAATCGAGGAATGTGGGTGTCTGGATAGGACTGTATATCCATTCATGTATGGAGGATCGTTGATTAAACCTTCACCGTGAAGTTGTAGGATAGTTGTTATAGCCATGATTTGAATGATCAGTGTAAAATATCAACACCAGATGGCAGCAGTCACGCGATTCTCTCCGATATGACTGTCAGATAACAAAGATACTTTATACATGTTATAGCACGGTATCATAGTGGGCGTATCTTTCCAGGATGAGATACCACAGAACTATCTCTTATAGTTCGGTGCAGATGATAATGACCATTTCACACCCGGGACCCCCTGGGAGTCTATGAATGTATTCATAGTAATTAATACAAATGATGGAAGATCTCTGTCCTGCAATACCATAATTATGTTATCAACATGTTCCCGCGCCATTCATTGTACCTCTGGGTTCTATACCATGGCAAGTTGTGACTGCATGACTCTCTTTATATATGGAAGGTTTTTATGCAGGCTTTGATTTTCATTGTGCCCTCTGTCTGTTCATTATGGCGTTTCACCCGAGGAGTAATAATCTTTTATACATTTATTGTATCTAGAGTCGTGTAGAGAATCGCAATAAAAATGTTAAGTAGAGGTGCTGGTGCTCCATAACTTGTGCTCTAACTTTAGTTCTATTGATTGACCCTTTATGAAACTGAAAAGAAAATGAGTGCTAAGGGCCGTTATAGAATGGATCCCAAAATCACGACATGATGGGAAATTCCCTGTGACGCACCTCCACGACTCCACCCCTCTCCACCTACAGAACCAGCAATGCAATAACAAATCCCTGGATGAGGTATATATTGCAAATAATTTGAAGAGTGTAATAACCTTGTGTGGGTAGGACTGCCTTTGCTATTCCACACTCAATGGGGAGTGACCCTAACATGGTAGTGACCATAACATTATATTTCTTTCTTTTTTCTGACAAAACAAAATTATCAAACAGATTATTACTTGTACAAGTCTACGTTCTACGTTCTACGGTATGATGTCTGCATTATTCCCTGTTTATTAGTAAACATTTCCCGAGAACTGTTTACACGGGAGATGTCTAATTTTACTTTTGAATCTGTCTTTTAGGCAATTTCATGGATTCAAATCCAAAAGAGTTGGTGTCGTAAGTAGTATGCGTTCAGCTATAGACAGCTACTCCCGAATGTGAGTTTGCTGGAGGGCATGAGGTCATTAGTTATATAACAAGTCTTTATTATTGTTTAATAATAACGTCTTTATCCCTCTTATCATCCATCTGTTAATTTCTCATATTTTGATTGGGTATGAGTAGATAAGGAGGGGTGGGTGTGAACTAGAAGGGGAGGGGGGATTGATGGAAGGGGGGAGATATATAATGCTAAAAGGTATTGTTTCTTCTTTCAATATGTTTGTGTGAATGATTTGATTGGATGTTGTATAGGAATGAAGGGAGGGAGGAGTGTATGAGAGAGATAAAGGAGGGAGGGAGGGGGGAAGGAGGGAGGGAGTGTAGGGTAGAGGGGAGGGGGGAAGGATTTGAATGTGAATGTAGGATAATGATCCTTCTCCTTCGAATGCTGTTGTCTGAATGAATGAGATTATTACTGATTCATCTGGAACTTGACAGATAATGATCTGAACATGTGGACACGTGATATGTTGTCCTGAGACGATTTTTGATTGGTTAAGATTTTTTAATCTTTCATTATATAATCTGTACTGATATCTATTCATAATGCATGTCCTTAAAGATTATAAAGACATGATTCATCTTTTATATCTTTGAATCCTTTGTTTGATAAATGTATTTATTATAATATAAGATTAGAAGGACATACATGATTGGTTGATATTATAAGAAAGCCCTATAAAACAGCACGGGAGAAATTCATTCAGGACCAAACACCATCTCATAATCGACAAGGAAGCTTCTATTCGACTAATACTTTCATCATGCCAACATATACATTATCAGAATCATTAGCCCTAGACTTTAAGACGAAGGGAAGGGTTACATTGATTAGAGATAAATCACTAAAACAACGATTTATCCATACCACGGTGGCTCATCTTCAGGCTGCGCTTGATGGACAGGAAGTATTAAAGGCTGACCAGGTCATTTCTTTAGAGGATGGATGGAAAATCACTATTTCTGATTTTAATGAAAAGGAGTATATTGCATTCGTGCATTTGGACTCATATTCTGAACGAATTCAGTAAGTTCATACCTACTAATACATATATACGCATATATCCATACACATGTTGATTATGGGTTTCAGATAAAATCACTTAAGAATAGGCATTTTTTAGGCTAATTTAAATGGTGACATTTATTAATAATGCATGTATTTATTGTCTTATGTTCTTTCTATCTTTTAGAAAGGACTGCTTTAATTTGACATGGCCTGAACTAGAAGGAATCGAGATTCTATTGAAGAATAGAGCAGTTGGAGGTATCAAAAGGAAGGGGGGAGTAATAGGAGAGAGCGAAGCAAAGAAGGTTAAGATTTACTCGAATGAGTGTTTCACTTGGAAACTTCTAAAGGATGGGGAAGTAATCGACAATTCTTCCTCAGGATACCTTTCCTTCAAGTCGTGCAAGGAGGCCGCTAAACAAGCCCAGGAAATTCTTCAGGATCCTTCGGTTATCATTGACATTGATGGCGATACGGTGGAGAAGACTTCCCTTCCAGAACTATCCAGAAAGACGTATAATTACATTCTAAGAATGGAATGCTTCGCCATCCTTCAAAAACAACACCCTTTACAGGATGCGGACGGCATTACAAGGAGTCCTTTCATGGTCAACCCTGAGATCAGAAGAAAGGCTCACCTGAGGGTATCTATTCAGAGACTCTTCGAGGCAACGCAGGCTATTATGGAAGTCTACAAAATTCCAGATTCGTTGTCTAAGATAATATCAGCTGATACAATCCGGAAGGCTGATTTAGACATTAAGGTGGAGGAGATGGCATTCCAATCCGAGTTTGATGTCTTATATGATATGTAACGCAAAGAGAATTTGGAGATATATCGATAGAATGTCACAAATAAACACAAACTTATATATTGTTTTGTTTATTAAATTATAATTCACCGTTTCCTCTTACAGCATTTCTATTAAAAGTATATATATTACTTTAATGATTGCGTTCATCTTCTGGGTTTGTTTCCTTCCCCTCATGAGATTTTTCCTTTTCTTTTTCTTCCATATCACGGGATTTAGGAGGAATTCTGAAATGCGAATATTATAGATTATTACTCAGAAGGTTTGCAAATGAATCGCAGATGAGTTTATTTTCAGAATAATTCCAAGCAGGAAATATTTTCAAGAAGTATCCTATTCTATATTATCCTCCTTTTTTCTAAGTAGGAAATGTAACATTCATTTCAATATAAACAAAATGAACAAATCACTACTTACGATATCCACTCAGCTTCTGGGTCAGACGAAGACGATATCGTAAATATCTCGATTTCTTTTGAGACTGCTGGAACAGTTGGAATTGGAGGCGGCAAGTCGTTAAATTCCACAAATCCACATTTATCACACCTTCTCAGTTCGCGTTCCGTTTCCCTCCATCGTCTTTTACATCTCTTGTTTCCAATATGGCTGATCTATCAAATAAATAAATAATCACAAATAATTATATGTCATAGTTCTAACAAGAGTATATTCAATCATCAGTTATCATGAATTCAATTTCTTTTCTAATCGCGCTTCTAAATAGCATACGTAGTTTATTTCTAGTTGATAGGTGTCGCCACAAGACACAGTCCTATCCATGATCGATTCCTCTACGAGTATGAACATTTCGAAAGAAGTGGGTCATTCATAGCGCATATATCGGTAGAGACATGACGTAATATACATTATAAATATTCCTTACTGATAAATTAGGGATTAGCGTCCTTTGATCCCTTACTCTCTTATGCGTGCATGAATATCTCATGATTCTGATTCTAATACGGATTCATTATCGTTCCTCAGCATAAATAATGATCAACACGATACAGGCCATTACCGGAAATGCTTTTCTCACGTTCCTCTATGTACATAATGGCACGTTCATGAACGGCGCATGATGGCATTTCTATATACACACAAACGGATAACTATCGATCTAGTTTAGTTGGGGATCGGTATATACAGTATTAGAATAGACAATATAATATATTCCAGATACCTTTCTTTTTAATGATGTCAGATTATACCCATGAAGCTGTCCTAGTGTATACAGCTCACAGTCGATTTCCTGAAGTTTATTAACGATCTTTGAGAACGCTAATTCTCCTTCCAAATGCTGCCTGGAAACATAAATAATAGATTAATTCGATGTCAAGTAATATTCCAATATTTCAACTGTGAAATAGAAATTTATGAATGCATTTGAACACATATATATATATATATATATATACATATCATATATTTAATGTATTTACGCGCATTATGTCTTACTAGAGAATTATATTAGATCAATACAGTTGTTCCCTATTTATCTGAATCGTGCAAATACTTACTGAGTCATGACACTCGTTCGAAATGTTTCCTGAATGTTTCTCTGTAGGAAACTTGATTATATCTTATAAATGCATCCTTATATACGTATTGTGTTCAAGATTAAATAGCTCGAGATAATAGCAAATGATGTGTGTTATCATTTATTTCGAACATCTAAGGACATGTACAATCTCTGTTTTAAGGTGAATCTGCAGCATCTACCTTAAGATAAGGGATATCGATATATTGACACTATTTCTATAACCAGTACATATAATTTCTAAGTAATGTAACGAATGTAGGAGAGCAGTATATGAGAACAAATAAGAACAAATCTATATACCGTTATTTTTCTTAATACTCAGAACTGCACACTTTATAGAGAAATACAGTTTTCTCTTTCCTGAGATGTGTGAGTTTATAAATAACGATATATCTAAGAAGAGCATGCATCTAAGGTCACCTTTGACATAATAGATGAGATATGTCTCATGCGAAAACAGACATATATAAGACTATAACTATTAATCTAAGCATAGGTAATGTCACCTTTCACATAACGGATGCGATATGTTCTCATGGGAAAAGACAGCTGAATATGAAAGCTTATTCATGATAATACATGCATGCAACTAATTTCTCTATCCTATCGATATGACACATTTCGTGAATCATCTTCTTCTAAAACTATGGATTCCTTCTCTCATGCATTCAGGCAACACACATTCGAAAATCTTTTAGACTTATCATATTTTTCATTCATAGGAAACTCTTTTATCGAAATAAAATAATAATGTTTCTGTTTATGAAATGTTCATATGCTTTGATCGTTCGTAAAGTATCGTTTTCTCATTCCTTTTTATGTAATTTTCCTGTGTTTTGTTTGCTCCTTTCAATCGATTCTAGGGGAACTGGAATAAAGTTTCATCTGTATGAATAAATTCCTAATAATGACAATATGTGTATGCATATATATATGTCTATATTCATATATTTTCATTTGAATAGTTTCCATTATAATCAAATGAACACATCATTATCCATATGGAATTGAAAAGTTATATTCTTACCCCTGCCTGGTAGAACTCGGTTTGCTTTACCACTCTTCGAGGACGTCCCATATCCCTATTTTCCCTTGGAGGAACCGGAGGGGGTAAGGTAGAGGATCCTGATGTCTGCTTTTCGTGGGTGGGACTCTCAGACTTAGGAATCAAGGGTGCGGGAGAAGGGCGACTCTCACTTGCTTCTTTCTTTTCACAAATTGCAGGAGGTTTCTTATCTTGCTGATGGGAAGGTGAACCATCCTTCCTATTTGATGACGGTTGAGGTGAAAGGGGTTTTTTTTCCAAGGGTGCGAAAGCTGCATCAGGGAGTGGATTTTTGGAAGGATCCACAGGACTTCTCCTGAAAATATGAACAAATAGAAACATTCAAAACTCTTATTTCTTATTTAACTCAATACATAAGAACACATATGCTGGAAAAGATGAATTTCATTTAGTATTCATGAATGGGTCATTACTTCAAATGAGAACTTTTCATGATATTCTCTTATTCTTAGTAATGGAGCTATATTTAATTAATTTACCGTTCATTCTTTATGAGATGGGTTGCAGAAGGCGTGGAACTGTCACATGCCGTCACAGTGTCGTCTTCGTTATCGTCACTTTCCTCAGTTGAAGTAAGGTCACGCCCGCCCTCTATCTGTGTTGTATCATCGGAGATACATGTTGTTGTTGTGTAATCAGTCAGAGGTTCATAGGAGGTTGAGGGTTGGGCGGAGGTAGAGATGGAGTCTGATGCCGATATAAAGCGGGTCTCATCTACTTTGCTCCTTCCTGGAGTCGAATGCCTGACAGGTGAAGGCATATTTAAAAGTCGTTCCTCATATAATTCCCTACGTCTTCTCATTCTGATCGTCAGAAAGACAAAAATCAGAATCATCCCGATGATTAGCACACAGGCTGCTGAAGAAATACCGGTTACCGTAATAGAAAACTTACTCATCCCAATGTGTAACGAGGCATTGTCTTTATGAGTAGGAGCAGATGGTACAGCTGTAGACCGGAATTCGGTAAAAGTAAATACTGAAACGGGACTTTCAGATGACGTAAATAACACTCGGACAGTATAAGGTGATGTGACAATAGGCATTTTCATTCTTAAAGAAGAACCAATCTTATCATAAGATAGAGGACTTTTCTTATTTTGACTTGTCGTTGTCCCCCTTTTTTTTCCACTTTCTTTTTTAGAAATGATCCTTCTGATTTCTTCACTGAATGGGTTTCTTAGGGATTCAATCATGGGTAAAGTAAGCCTAACTCGATCTAATGCAAGTTCAGGTGCAGAAATACCAGTATTAGAAATTTCCGAATGGGGACTTGTACTCAGAATTCGGGACGCATCTTCAGTCGTAGTGAATTCACCTCGATTTGCAGTATTGTCTGTATAGGTGGTGACCTCGTTATTATTAGGTGTTGCATGATTTTCAAAGGGGGAACTTGTTTCTTCATTTCTTACTTGAGAATTTACACTAGAAGATATTTCTTCTTCCTGCTGAATCGGTGCATTTGTCCTAACTGACTGATGAACATTTACATTTGCTTCCAGGCTCATATTAGGAAATAATGACTGAGAAAAATCTTGCGTGCTATTCTCACCGGTGGGGGATAATGAGTGGGGAAAACCTTCTGTGCTATTCTCACTGGAGTTGGAGACGATATTTTTCATGTCAAGACCGGATCGTGTAATCGTAGCATTCAGATTCTCTTCAAAATATGTTTTTGAATATTGAAGAGTTGAACTTTTATCAACATTTCCTGTCTCCTGAGGACTAACAGACGATTCCTCTTCAGTATTATGAGTGGATTTGAACATCGAGACAGCTTCATTAGAAGTTACAGGAGGTGGGATAGTTATCCGAAGACGGTTACACTCTGTGCGAACCGTCACTTCCTTCTTAAAGAATGAAAATTTCTCACTCAGGCAAATATCGATTCCTTTTGTGTTCCTGAGATCGATTTCCCTTACATTTGGAAATATTTTTTTCAATATTTCAGGCTGCACATCAACAATTGAAAGTCTAAAGTCAACAGACCTGATCCTGTAGTAAGTGGATTCCTGAATGAATGCAGACAACCTCACATGTCTACAGGTGACCTTTCGAAGAGAAGAACAGTGACAAATTCGGCATAGTTCACCCCTTATTAGAAAAAGGCAACAAACGATAATAAATATTGTCCTAATCTTTAGTAGTTCCATTGTGCTTTCCTTCTTTAAAGATCCTGATCGTATTCACTGTGATCCAATCTGCTTTGACTTCGATTAATAATCTGACTCGTTCTTACGGCTGACCTCGTGTAATCTCTTCGAGGGTAAGCGGGCGTAAGAGAGTGTAACCAGGTTCATCTAAGTGTATCTCCCGATGACTGACATGTGTCAATGCTATAAACGGACTGACCCCAAGCGGTCAGTAGCAACACCCCTGCGGTATAGAAGCGGAACCGGGTGAGCATATCCGGGGCTTTGATTATTTCCCTATCGTAAAATCCTACTTAACCGACTTCATAAACTGGATAATAGATAGTGTAAATCGTTCATGTTAAGGCTTTACACCTTTACTAATATTCAACAGATTTATAGGAAGCGTCATTCTCCCATTCTCGATCAAACTACAAGGACGCCATCATGCTGAAGCTCATCTTAATTCTAACTCTCACACATTCAATTGGAGTTAAGGCACAGGCAGATATTTGCCTATTTTGCGACTGTGATGTTGCAAAAAGACGAATTACTTGCAGGGGATATCAGTCCCCCTTTGACAGAACAATTGAAAGAAGCCACCTTTATAATGAACTGGATTGGAGTTCCTGCAATATTCATTCATTCAACGAGAAATTTATTCTAGATAAGTTTTTAGCAGTTAAATGGATTGATGTCAGAAGTCAACTTTCTTCATCATTGGATTGTGAAACAATACCCAAGTCCCCTCCTTACACTCTTCTTTCGGACTGTGACTTTATCTCATCAACTCCCGCACCTAACTTCACATCAACAAACAAAATATCGGTAAGTTAAATCATTTCCTTACATCCCCATTTTATTACTCTGACGAACGTCTTGTTGCGCATTCACTCATATAAGATCAGTAGCGGCGGGGATTTTATGGGATCGATCTTGTGAGAATGTTTATATTCACATTGTTTAATGCATGAAAGTGCTGAACCGATGCGAACGAACAAGGACTGGATGATTATTCCGGAAATAGGACATTTCAAGCTCTTTCGGGTATCATATTGTGCAGAATAGTCACTTCCTTTCAAACTTGGCTCTGAGCCAACTAGGATACAGCACCGGGTCAAGTTTGCTCGGGGTCATACATGAATGCATGTTCCAATGTAACGATGCGCATCAGTTCAAAGTTGTACACATCCTATCAGTAAACGTAAATTTGAGGAAAAATGGAGTACAGGAGCTATAATAAATAAACATGCAGCAGTTCTTTACATGTTTTAGTTATATGGGTCGGAATCTGGCAAGGGGAGAGGAATTTGCATGTTGAGTCCTGAATCAACAATTTACCGTGATGATACCTGAATTCGTACATCTCTGACTCTGATTCTGCTTCGCAACTCAAGAGAAGCCTGTAAATCTATTTATTTATCATCCATCGTTGGAAATAGTTTTGTAAATGATCCCTTAAGACATTCTGTAGGTGAAGTTTCATTAACAGTTGTGTACATGTCATGTATGTAGCGAAACGCTCTCACACTCTACGCAATTAGTTACGGGTTATCTCACTGCAGGCAGCACCTTCCGATCACTCAAATTCTTTTTCGTTATAGATGGACGCAGTGCATCATACTCATTTATTATTTAGATCTCAGTTACGGGTTATATCACTGCAGGCAGCACCTTCCGATCGCTCAAATTCTCTTTCGTTATAGTGTGACTATAGATCTTCATACAGCATAATAGGGAATTAAATTATAATGATGTCCGGTAAACCGAATAAAGTCACTTCCTAGGTATAATCTATAGATGCTCGACCTCTTGAATCTCCCAATTTCTTTCTTGTGTATGAATAGTCGCAGTGCATTATACTCAAATTAATAGAGGGGATTTGATTAAAATAGGAGTGAAAATAAAGATTAAGTCGTATTATTATAGTAAGTCGATTTTGTTACACATTGCTTTACGTGTGAGTATAGATCGTAATGCCGCATAATGGAAATTTGATTATAAACCTAATTCCTTAAAATTAATATAGATCTTTCTTCATTTTCAGCGTACATCAGAAATTGGAATTGAAACGTCTACTGCATTCATTTCTTCATCCACTCAGTTAACACACGAACCCATAACTGAAATAACTACCCATCTTTCTTCAAAGATAACATCCTCAACTCCACACCCTCAGATCACTCCCACGCTTCTCCCTCCAGTGACTAATTGGACTAGAATCACCTCGACAAAACCTTCATTTTCATTTTCTCAGGTATGGCAGGATGAAAGATTTTCATTATTTTAAAGGATATGATTATAAGACTTCTCATTATTATTACAATATATGTATTGATACATGTATTTATTTTTATTCAGACTGGAGAAATAGAAACTTCTTCTGGTGGTGTTTCCTTTGCAACGTCACCCCCATCACCCGGAACTCAAATTAGTAGTAACAGAGGTCTCATTATAGGATTATCTGTTTCGTTAACTCTTCTGGGAGTGTTTGCACTTTCAGTTTTGAGTATACTAATCATCATAAGGATTATGAAGCATCGAAGGGAAATGAGGTTTCTCAATTTCTCAATAAACAACGCCATATATAATCCTGACCATTCCCTTGAAATGGGAGAGGTTAACTATGAAGAAGGGTATGATAATGAAAGTGGAATATGAAGGTAATTATAACAAACTCGTTTTTCATAGTTATGTACATATTTCACTTTATTCTCGTCCGTTATTGAACAATTTTATCATTTTCTTTCAAATTTTCGGTGAACATTCCAATGAAATTACACATTTTTACATTTCTTGTACGAAAATAAGTGTATAATATACAATAGTTTCCGCACACAGGTTCATCTCCTTGGATCCTTCTTCGTGAGTATATATATTTTCCATTCCCATTAGAAACTAGGAATGAATGAATTAGCATGTTATACATTTTAGGATCTGAACCTAATGAATCGAAGAATTCACATGGATTACCTTTTTCAATTCTAATAGCTACCCAATGCTTCCCTTTCCCGCTTACTTTGTCAGTATTTACAATAAAAATAACGGGGGCATTACTCCCATGTTTAAAATAAATAAGGTTTTCATATGACATAACACCTCCAAAATAGGGATTTGACTTCAGGTATTTGTATATTGTTTGAGAATCCATCTTTGTTATGTGTGTACAATCACATTTCGTGCAGCATCAATATTTAATAAGCCGTCGAATGAACCATATGCGATAATTGCCACTGGTTCGGTTAGGGCTTTTTCAAATCTTACGGATAGTCTCGTACTTCCGTGCCTAATCGGATTTGAAAATGATTTTCCTTTACTTTTTTCTAAGTCGAAAATGTACATTGCATACCCATTTCCAAATTCTGTATAGGATATAGACGGAGCCTCCTTTTGCCAAGGTGGAACGACCTCAAATATTGATGCATACGATCTTGTATAGTGATTACTTTTATAGTTAGGAGTAAGTGCTGGAATTGGAGTTTGGCCATCAATCTCAAAGTTAAGGTAGTTAACATTGAAGTTTGCAAAGTTAAATGGGTTTCTTTCACAACTTCCAATTGAAGCTTCAGATGCAACAAATCCGATAACAAGCCTTTTCGGAATATTATCTTGAAAAAGATTTTCAACAATGAAATCGTAACTGTTAATCGGAACATTAAACGATTTGATATCACTTCGGGTGTATGGGTAGATTGCAGGAGATTTTTTAATCACTTCTCCGTGGGAAATGATTAGTCCGGGATGAACTTTAACAAACGGTACGGAAAGAAATGCCGATTTAACATTTAATCTATAATTTGTGGATCTTTTAGGAGTTGGTGGCTCAGGTGTTTTAGGAGATGTATTTGTGCTGCCACCATCTTCTCCTGTCATATTAGACTTCGGGAAATTGAAAACTTTCGGAACAAAAAAAGCATCATCATCATCAGTTTCTAACTTTTTATACATCAGTCTAAATTGATCTTGTGCAGGGTAAAACCTAATATTCATAGGAACACCATTTAAAATTAACCGCTCTTGATCACATATATCTGCAAAAATTTTACTGCATACTGTCAAAACCTTCCCATTTGATGTTAAATCAGCCCTTTGCAATAAACCATGATTTTCTTTAAGTTCATAATCATCCATTATTCCTGCAATATCTTTCTTAAATGCAGCCAGAGTTAGCCAGCTTGAGAAGTCATTTATCCCATATCCTAGTAATGTATCCATTATAGCCTTATATGGATAGTTTGTTCCCACTCCTGAGGTAAGAAGCTGATTTTGAAGAGATAAATGAACCTGCTCAAAAATTGTTGAGGCAGGTGAGTTAATAAGCCCTACTGGGTCTTTTTCAATATCCCCAACTGGCTTTCCGTCATCGGTTAATATCTCCAATCCTAAGTGAATTCTTATTTTATCCATCATTACATAATCTGCTGAGTTATTTGGAATATCAAATTCGATAACACTATTTGATGAGAGTGAACCAACAGGTCGAAAATATTTAAAGTACACATCTTGAATTCCCGTTTCTACTGGGGGAATCGTAAATAACGCTAACTTGTCCTCATACCCTTCTCCAGCCCCTTCAGGAATGTAAGACATTACTATTTAGCGTATTTTCTCTTCTTTGCTGGCCTTTTGCGAGTGGGGGCTGCTCTTTTTTTACTATGAAATGAAGAATCTCCTGAGCCTATCGCCTGTCTTTGTAGATCAAGTTTAGCCCTTTCAATGGCTTCTTGATTAGAGGACACCATTTTTATACCTCCACTTCCTCCACCCTTCTGATTTGTATAAAAACGTTTTCCAGAATGTTTTTTAGGATCAATGTTTTTATAAACTTCAGGATTTGGAATGTATCGAACATAAGACGTCATTGTTAAAGCTCTTTTTCAATTTTCCTGATGTGAAGTGTGCACCTTAACCTGTCTGGCTCTTTACTGAATTTTTCACCATTTCCTGATCTTATATACACTCCGATTAAGTTTGTGTTATCTTTTTTCATTTTCATGTAGTATGGATTTGTAAACACTTCTGATTTATCAACAATTCTTAAAATGGGTTTAAACGATTCACATGCTAATGAAGAATGATCAAGAACATTACAAAAAACGTACATGTCAGTTTTAAGATTGAATTCTGAGCTCCACTTAATTTCCGTTAACCCCATTTCACATCCACTAAAAGAAAACTCCTTCGATAGATTCACAATGAAACTAAACCCTGAATTATGCGGAAAAGTCTCCTTTGAAGAATTCGAATCAAGAAAAAGATACATTTTACAAAATGTTTACAGATGAAATATCTTTTATCCGAGAATCTGGCAGCCAGGTATTATACTCTTCCGGCCAACCACGCCAGTGAACAACACTCCCCCGTATTCCTCTTCTCTTTTCCCTTTTCACTACTCTATCTATCTTATATATAGTGTCATCACTAACATCAACCTTTTGTAATTCTTTATCGTAGAATGTTCCTTCGATTAATGTATTGTTCCATGATTTAATTTTAAATTGGGCGATACTTTCGACATAGAACTTCTCAACTATGATAAACAATTCATGAGTCCAATTTTCATCATAAGCACGATGGAATTGATTTCGAAACTTTGCTATCCGTACAATGTTATTGACTTCTATTTTACTTTTTTCAATTCTAAACATCGGATCAGTTTTCTTTAAAACCAATTTATCCGTAAATTGCCTTTTCCATAATTCAGCTTCATCATATTTTAGTGCTTGAACAGGCGACATTCCAATCGAACTATGAAATGACGAATTATAAGAATGAGTTGCTTTTTCTAGAAGCGGAATCCATAGATTTGAATCAGACGAATAAAAATGCATTTCCATTTTTTCTTTTATTGTTCTTATAGCGCGTTCAGCAAAGTTTGCTTTTGTTTCATTTCGTGTAATTACATGCTTAATTTCCCATTTTTTAAAAATCATATGTGAATCCTTATTAACAAATTCAGAACCAGCATCTGTTCTTGCTACATCACACCTTTGAATTGAAAACAACTCATCCAATGCATTGGATACTTCCTTCCCTTTTAGGGTCTTTAATGGAAACGTCCAAACATACCTTGACAATATATCAATCGAAATGAGAATATATGAAAAGTCTGTATTTGATTCTTTCCATTTAACCATGTTTATTGTATCGATATCAAACTGATAGTTTCTATAGGGGACAATAACCCTTCTTCGCTTAAACTTGAGGTTTGCCTTTTTAAAAACTGAATAGGTATCCTGGCTCCTTAACCATTGCTTTATCGAAACTTTTGTGAATTTACGTCCATCTAGAATAGCCTGCCTATACAATTTTTCTACACCACCATATGAAGCAGGATTTTCTGGATCATAGTATATTGATCTTAGGTACTTATCCATTTTAATCCCAAAGCTGCTTCCAAATGTGCACTTTTGAATTCACCTCCTTTCCTGTATATGGATTATTTTTAGTTGATGTGCCTTTTCCTTTTTGGTGTTCTTCGTTAAAGTCAATTTTTCTCGTTTTTCGAGGGTCAGGGAGTCCGGGTGGGGGAGGTGAGGATGAATATGGTGAAAACTCTGTTCTTGATGTCTTCATCCCGTGTCCTTTTTGCTTTCTCGGTCGAAGAGATCTTTTAAGTGATATCTGTTCCTTTTCATCATCTTCACTAGAGTCACGCTCATTTACATTTAGTGACCTTTTATCAGGAGATGTGTTTTGTGATTCATTAGGAATGTTAGAAACTGTCTTTTCTTCATTTGAAACACTTTCTAATGGTTCTTTTTTAATCTCATTTTCATATGCTGGTTTATTATAACCTGAATTATTTTCTGTAATCTGAGGAATATTGTTTTCAATCGGTTTTTCTACATTTGTATTAATGTCAGACTTTTCTTCCTTCAATAATCTGCTATATTGTTCAAACGGAAGAATCACCATTTTTTTCATTTTCAAGTGTAAAAACTAGATCAAGTATTTCACGCTTAATTGAACAAAGAACGTCATAAACAACCTTGTAATGTTTACTAATGAGTTTCCCTCGATATGTCACACTATTTGTATCATCCGCAATTTTCGATAATGTTTTTTTCTTTGCGAATATAACACTTTTTGAATGATGAAATAATGAAGATGACGTTAATATATTCTTTACTATGCTGCTTAATAGTTTCACTTGTTCCTTTGTTGCCGTATCTAATAATGCGGTGGCTTGTTTTTTACTTGTTGATAATAGTAAAATGATGTATTGTCTATTATCATGAAGGACTTTTAACATGATATATTCTTTCAAAGAATATTCCTTTTAAATTGAAATGATGATTATTCACACTTCCCCTTTGCAATGATTTGAATTGGGTGTCTTTACCCACACTCGTCTTGTGAAAGGGAGCCGGACTGTATCTCTTCAATAAGTGAGTCGATCCTTTCTTGAGCTTTTTTGACCCGGAACACTTCCTTAGTGATTTGCTTGTACTTGTGGAAGATGAGGATCAGGAATGATGAAATGTCCGTGTCCCTGCCTAACTGCATAAGGGCTAGTTCACAGGATGGAGACTGAACAATGTGTTCTAGAGGAATGATGTCATGCCTTTCCCATTGACTGAGAGTTATCCCGCATTGGTAGCATTGAACTTTATCGGAAATTCCAAGATAGAAGAACCCATTCTCGGCTAATTGTGTTGTATTTATCCCAGGCTTAAACCAGGTTTCAAATGTCTTTCCCCTTGCGAGTATGTCTGAATACTGTGCATGCCGTGGTACACGAGTCATGATGATGTTTACACTGAATACAACGTTTCTTTTAATATAGTCTAAAAGTAGGTCACTAAATCTTCAAAAGGGAAAATATGAGTTTTAAGTTTTATATTTGTATGATTATGAGGAGATAAGTCGATTATTAAATAGTTGTAGGGTTCTAATGTTACGTCATTAAATGCAGTAATGAGTTTCTTTCCCATTCCAAGTTGTCTCCCTAGTGTTGTTATCTGCTGAATGTCTCGTGGGTTTTGAAAAAGGATTAAATACATGCTGTTTAGGTTAATGCAACGACTGTATTTACCTTGGCAGAACATATTTTGATTAATATATATTACAGTTATGTTTTTATGATGTGATTCTCGTGTAAATAAATGGGCCATTTTTTCTTCTCGTACAACTTGATCCATTAAATCATCGATAATCATAAGCGTGTGCCCATTCCCAAGTTCTATTTCATCAACATCCGGAAGTCCACGTATGAATTCCACATCCTGAATGTTATTAAATCCATCTTGCCACACTCCATAGCAATATATAACTTTTACCGGAGGATCCTTAAACATAACATTTTTATGTGTTATTAGCTTTTTAACGAATGAAGTTTTACCTGATGAAGTGGACCCCGAAATCGAAATTGTGCAGGGTGAAAAGAAATGGTAATCAACGATATCAATTTCCATTTTATATTCGTATGTGAATGTGAATGATGAATAGTTAAAATGCTTCTTCTTATATATCATTACGCGAATACTCAAGAAGAGAAATTATCATTCATAATCGATATAAAACATAATATACAAATAAACAATTTTGTAATAACTTTATTCAAATCAATATCATGAACGATGTATATAATAAACATTACAATGATCGAACAACCTTATATACGATCGATTAGCTTAAGAATTCTAAACATTCATCACAAACTCCTGAAACAATATTGGTTTTCCGTAACATGCAATAATCACATTGAGGAGTATCAACCCCCTGCAACATGATTTCTGAACAATAATCGTTTCGAACAACTTCCCAAAGTTCTCCTAACCTATTCCTTCCTTGATATTCATCTTTGGATAAAACGAAAGCAACTTTTTTTGAAACTCCTATTCCCCAATAATAGTCATTACGATTTGCATAAACAAGAGGTTTTGTGTGTGATCTAGAAAGAATTCTTCTTACTTCATTTACATGCCTCATTTTAAGAACGAGAATTTCAAGCATTATTTCATCTCTTACCTCATACCATTCAGTTGAAATCTTCACAGAAATCATAGCATTTCGTATCTCGTAAGCGTTTGTACAACATTGGATTTCTTCGGATGCTTTAAGATCATTATGGAATAAAGCACATCTATAATTAAACATTTGAGAAGCTGAATTAAATTCTTTACCGTCATAAAATAAGCGTGATTTGTGTAGGAGGGATAATGCCTCCCACTCCGTTGAGAAAATTTCTCTTTCCTGAATATTCCAGGGGCATAGCGTTATTTTTAACGGTATTGTTTGAATTCCGTCAGACAAAACTTCACGTTTACAATAGAAATAATTAAACCCAACTTTACGTAATGAGTATGTAAACATAGTATTATCATGAACACGAATTCCAATATTCACACATTGAACAGGGTCTTTTAATGTTAACACATCAAAATATGTTTGTTCTGCGTTCTTAACTCTAAATTTGTTGACTCCTTTACAACTAAACTTAGGAGTTTCCTCATTTTTGAGTAGGTACGTCTTACTACTTAATGCAATAATTTCAGTTCCACTGGCCTCCATTTTCATTACACCGGGAACTCGACTATCAAACGCTTTATGTTTTTCACAGCATTCGCGTACAAACCATTTTGGGGCCTCATTATCATCACATCTGTTATATATCTGAGAAATGAAATTATCCTTCTTTACAGGCTTTATGCATGATATTAAGGAAGAATATGCTAATGAAAGATATGCGCTATCAGTATCCATCGTAACATAGCAAAAATTTGATCGATCAATGTATGCATCAATACAGTCATAGTAGAATTCAAGCATCTTTAATTTTGCATACTGCAAAATCGTAAATCCTATATAAAGGGGCATGTCCAACACAATTCTCTTTTTAACAGATTCCACCTCGTAAAACTCATTCCCGAACTCTGTCATTTTCTTAAACTCAGGCGAATTTACTTTTAACAAAGCCTTTCTTTTACTCGAGCAATATGAAACGGAATGATGTTTTTCTTTTTGCATTATGACTCCTCCATACGCAGAATTCCCTATGAGTTTCATTGTATCAGCTATCACCTTTTTTGAGGCGTCTAAATCTCCACTTCTCCGAGCGTTTGTTACATCCTCCTCAAATTCTTTAAAACATCGCTTCGGGATAAATTCTATGACTTGATATATCTTTGTAACGCACATCCCATGCTCTAAATACCACTTAAGTAATGGAGTCGCTAGTAATACCTTTCTACCTTTCATCCCACTCACAAGAAGCTTTCTCGGTTTTGTGGATAGGTTGTGCTTAGTAAGATGCTCCTTCATATGATCTCCTATAACATCCATGCTCACATTAACAGTTGAAAAGAGTGGGCACATTTCTGAAAAATATTCATATGGAGATAATTCATGCTTGAATGCTTCATTCCATTTGTCAGGAACTTCAATATCGACTTCCACAGCACCAAATAATTCCCCGCTTTTCACTCCCTGTACTATTTGTTCGGAAGAAACTCTATTTCGATGTTTTGTATAAAACGGGGGAAAGAACTGTTTTGAAAATTCTTTTAATTCGTCATTTTCTATCATCTCTTCACGAAATTTGCATTCCCATTGTATTCTGACATCATATCCCTTAGACATAATATACTTTTCACGAAACTTGTTACGCTTAATTACCTTGTTTCTAACTCTTTCATCCATTCTCCCAGCTGTACATGCACATGCATGAAAGGCGCATCCATAAAACTCTAAAACCTCTTCACCTTTTGAATCAAATCCGTCACAAAAATAAGGCCCAATTCTTTTCTCTTTTCCATTTTTAGCGAAATGAAATATCTCACGGTTTTCCTTATATGCAACCCATTCCAACCATATTGTTGCAATAAAATACTTAGAGTGTTTTTCTGGCTGAAAACCCTTTTGAGATTCTCTTCTAATAAACATCCCTGTAGGCATTTCCTGACTTATACAAAAAAGATATAAAGCATTCGCATCATACCCGATAACATTTTTACATTTCTTATCATTACCTGCTCTAACTGGTGTTTCATCCACCTTTTGATGCCTGCAGAAAACGATAGATGGCCCCCCTACTAAATTCTTTTTATATGTAAGGTACAAGTCTTCATTTTCAGCTCCTAATAAAGGAAAAAATGTTGAGTTTTTTTCAGCCATTTTAAATAACATCTTTCGAGCAACCCCTGGAGCCGAAAATGAATCCTTAAACAAGTCAATGCTTCTTTCAAAATAGAATTTCTGAAGATTTGTAACGCCTTCCACAAACGGAGCTACATCAAGATTATTGTAATATTCTAAAAGATCTGACAGATTTTGCATATTCCTCTCCTTCCAAATTCGGATGAGAGATTCATAGTCTGAAACTGATATGTTTTTCTGTTTCAACGAAGAATAAAATGATTCATAAGGTGGGAGTTCTGTTTCCTTTAACCTGTCAGGTGAATCTAAATAGTCGTAACAAAAAAAGCTTTTTGATTGTGAAACATTATATGCGGATAAAAACTTCGAATACGAAACTCCGGGTGCAAGATACTGGCAAATATCCAAAAACCGCATCTTACCATTTGAAATAGCCATATACGAATTGGCTTTTTTGATGACAAAGCCTCCCTCATTGTTAGAAAACGAAACATTGTGAAACATCTGTTTTAATAATTCCGTTTTAAGGACGTTTATATCGTACCGGGCAGAATTAAACCCAATAACAGGAAGTTCCTCGATATAACGAACAAATTTCGAATGAAGACTTTCTAAGTATTTTCTCATCTTATGAGAAGGACCTCCTGTACATTTATTTGATTTCTTGTCTTGAGAATCGTTCTCTAAATCATCTTCATTTGTATCATTTACATCTTCTTTCCGTTCTTCTTCATCTTCATCATTCAAAACATGTTCATGTTCATCATTCAAAACATCTTCATCCTCCTCCCCATAACCTTCTCCCGAAGAGTTATTGTCTGAGGATGGGAACCATTGATCCTTCATTTCCTCCTCTAATAATTCATCCTGTATTTTTTCTAATTGCTGTATATACGGCTCAAACCTCGCCATGTTTATTATTTTTGTCTTTTCCTGAATTTCTTCTAAATATTTGAGCATTTTCTCTGTCAATGATTTTAAGTCGGGATCAATAAAACATTTTGGGTTTAAAAACCCTGGCACATTTGAACATACTGAAACTGATATTGCTGAATGTTTTTGACTCCACTTTAGCTTTTCTGCATTTCCTGGATCTACTTTTTCCAAAAGAGACTCAATATCGAAAACAGCAAAATTTTCGAAAAAGCGAATATCATGGGGTACGATAATCCCATTGTTTTCAAGCTGATCGAATATTGTACGTGGAGAAGAATAATACCCACCCTTATATGAGTATATTGTGCGTCTTCCACATTTCAAAAGATGACATTTATAATTTGAAATCCTGTCAAATATTCGTACACATGATGGGCAAGAAAACTTCTTTGCGTAAGCATTAAAGTTATTAACAAACGATAAATGATGCTCATACATATTTAGATACATCATTTTTGGATAATTCGTGGATGGTTTATATCGAAGAATAACAGTATCATCCGGTTTAAGCTCATAGATATATATGGAGATTTGAAAACACCGTTCAAATTCATGAATATCGTCTATTGAAAGTCCCTGAAAAAGTTTTGGATTGGGTGTTATTTTTATACCGGAAACATTTCGAATATGTTCCCTATATTTATGATAATATAAAATTGCAGATGAATTTATTCGTTCACTCTTATGAAATGCAGCTAAACACCTAAATGCGCATAAGTTATCTTTAATGGGTGTTTTTAGTTTCCCTTCACTATCCATCCCTATTACCGACGTTTTCCTTTTGACAAAGTCTGGTAAAAATCCCCTTCCGAGAACGTAATTAGACTTAGTAACAAAATATGTAACATTCGTGATCATTACCCCAACCCATTTTGTATTAGGTCTATTATGAATAAAGTATTCATCCACATTTATTCCTGCAAGTCTTTCTTTCATCTTCTGAAGATCAGTGTGATCATTTATCCTTACAGGAAGATCAAAAATAGTGCTGTTCTTATAAGGAATAAAATATCTATATTCGGATGACTCCACATTCTGAACTATCAAACCAAAGGCTATATTTACTCTAAAAGCATGATCTTGAATTGTGAAAATCTCTTTTATCTGATCATTAATTTCACTCATCCCATTTTCCAAATTATTCGTAGGAAAGTTAAAAACCGAAACGATATCCCCTTGCTTATGACTTGCGAGAATATGACTTTTGTTTGAAATTATTGCCAGTTTAAACTCCTTATCATGAGTCCCGTCTTCATTTTCCCAGGGGTTATTCTCCCCCCATGGAAATGAAGAAGAAATACCCCCACTTCCGTGCATTATCCCTTGATGAATGGAAAGCTTCTTTTTACAATTAAACTCCTCATTACACTTTCTGCATGAATAAGTTTTATGAGAGTGAAGGTTAATGTGTTGTTCATGTTCATTCTTTGTTTCACTAACATGCCCGCAAACCGTGCATGTAATTGTCGGACAGCTTATCTGATGTTTGTTTTTTTCATTTAATGACTTAAACATCTTCTGACAATGTTCACAACTTACTCTTTCTAAACACATATCAACATGTTTATTATAGTTCCTTTCATATGTAAATCCCTTACTGCAATGAGGGCATGAGTATGTATGTTGATTTGGAAATCTCTTTTCTTGTCGACCTTTTATTCTTCTTTTAAAAGATTTCCCGGGTGCTGATTTCCCCTCAGCACCTTCACCTGAATGGTAATACGCAGATGAAATAGAAGGATGAGGATTCATTTCATGTGTGGGGATATAGCTCGAGGATGGGATGATATTGCTTGCAAATGAGGTGCTTGGAAGCGAAGAATTGCTCGGAAGATTTTGATTTATGATGTTCTCTGAACGTGGAAGGCTGGTAGTGAAAGTTTGATGCTGATTCGTGAAGAATTCATCCAATATATTAATCTAAAATGACATAAAATAGATAAAAAAAATAGCTTTATATCTTTCAAATATTCATATATGAATTGATAATGTGTGATTATTATTGTAAAAGCGATATCTATACCTCTAATTCTGCTTTTCTGGCCAAAATGACGTCATCTTCTTTAATATTGTTTTCTGACATGTATGCATCAATATCAGAAATGTGCAATAGCTGTTGTATTATGAGATGATGATGAGCAAGTGTTTCTGTCTGTTTCTGAAAAAAATAAATTAAAATGTGTTCAGAATAAAGAAATGATTTATAATGCAATGATCAAAATGATAGTTGAATAAAAAGAATATCAAATATGTTCTTACCTTGTTTCTTAAGTATGAGATCCTGTCTGTAATGATTCCATTATTCAAAATGAAGTTTTGCTGTGCCCATGCAAATAATGATTCCGCATCATTAAAGAAATCAATGTAGAGTGTTATTTGCTCATCTGTCAGCATGGCAGCCATCCTAAATGTGTGATGAGGTCAACATTAAGCAGGGCTTCTTATAGCGGTATGTTTCGTAACATCCTTATCCTCAATTAACCTTTCTTTGTTAAATGTTATTGGTAATCAAGTATGAGCTCTTATCATTATCTGTTATATAATAAATTTGTGTCATGTGATGTTCTTATCATATGTTTAATCATCACATGATCACCTCTCCAGATGAATCAGTAATAATCTCATTCATTCGGTCAACAGCATTCAAAGGAGAAGGAACATTATCCTGCATCACATCCAAATCCTTCCACCCTCCCCCTTTTCCCTCCCGTCCATCCCTCCCTCCCTTCTCCCCCCTCCCTTCATTCCTCCCTCCCTCCCTACTTCACACCCTCCCCTCCTTATCTACTCATACCCAATCAAACATGAGAAATTAACAGATGGATGATAAGAGGGATAAAGACGTTATTATTAAACAATAATAAAGACTTATTATATAACTAATGACCTCATGCCCTCCAGCAAACTCACATTCGGGAGTAGCTGTCTATAGCTGAACGCATACTACTGTCGTATTGAGATACTCTTGAAACGCATACCAACTCTTTTGGATTTTATATGAAAGGAGAAAAAAAGAAAAAGAAAGGCAGTTTTTTTAACGTTATCTTATTCATGAATGACATTAATGCAGATTTACACATCGCTCACATTCGAGCGTTTGTGGCATAGTGGTTATCTGTCATGATCAATTTTACATAAGACAAAATCAATTTTTTATAAGTTTAACTGTACAATGATCAGTTTAGGTCGATTTTGCTGGGAATCAAGCTTCAATAGGCGAATATTTCCAACAGAATTGTCTTCAATCAATGTGAAATTGCGTTTAACGAAATGTATATCAAAGTGAAAGGCAATATTCCAAATAGGAACACGAGACAAGCGGATGCGCCTATCCTAAACAGCTTCATACCAAGACGAAAAAGCATATATATATATCCCTCAGAGTGGCTGGTCAGAGTTAAAAACAGTAATGATATATGCTGGATAAAGGGACAATAGATCATTATTGGTTTCAAGCATGATAATATTAATTCCAGAATAATCAACTGGATAACCCTACAGGATATAAAGTGTTCATACACAAACAGAAATTATCTTATCAGGGGGAGATTAACATAATATACCGGTATGAGTTATGGTCGCGATGTAATAATATGCTAAGAAGATTTACCAGGTTAATAAACAAGAAAGTCAAATCTGGAAAAGATTAAGAGAGGATATCGCGGACTAGATAAACATGCTAAAAAGGTAAAACAGCAAACAAGCAAAACACACCACCACATCAATAATTCTGCGAACCTCCGCAATTCTATTATAAATGTCTATGACATCATGAGCTCCATGTAAACCTGTTGTAACCCACGTAGACCTGCAGCAATAAACAGCGATTTACAAAAACAAAAACAAATAGGCCTACTAAGAACCAGAAATGTATTTTAAATAGTGTCGGGAATAGTTGGAATACCCTTCCCCAAGAGACCCACCTAATGGACAATCCCATTTAATTCGAGATAAGGCTGAAACAACACCTATACTGACTATGCAAAATCTATAGAATATGTAAATAAACACGTATGAGATATCCGTAATGAAGAGAGAGTGTAAAATACGTCAACCACTGTTCAGTGTATACATTCTATAATTGTGTACATAAAAGGAAAACACAAGCGAGAAATTAACAAACACACCATATTTCCTCACCCAATATTAATACTAAATTCATAGTCAGTTGCTATTATTCTTCATTCATCACTCATTGCACGTCATCATAAACTTATATATTGTACCATGTAGTACTTAAATCCAGTCTTGACTTGTATAATTATAACTTAAAATAACATCATTCCGCTGTTTGTAAACCCCATAGTTGTAGGAATTCAAGATGATGTTATACCTTATTGCGTCATAAGTTACACCACTTGTAACAATGATTTCTCGGGGCACGACGAAAAACACCCATACAGAGTGCATGAGAGTGCTTTATAGCAATAACCTGAATAGAAATGTGTTTACAAAAATACTACTGCCTCAATCACCCTATAGCGTTTCTTTTGCTGATCTTTCCCCCTAACAATGATTTCTCTAAAATCTAAATGACGTTTAAATGACGAAATTTAATTTCTCTAAAATTTATTAATGAAAAATGAAGGAAGTATAATTTGCGCTCATGCGAATCGCCATACGACCTCAGATGGTCTGCGTGGTTACTGCGCAGTCTGTAATCATACCTTATTATTTACTAACACGTCCAATATGCGCGTTTTATTGTTTTCAGATTATTTCCATTTATTGTAACTGGGCTGTGGCTCTTTCTAAATATCCTCCCCTCCCCCACCACTCCCTAGACACTTTACCACCCTCCTCCTTGCCATAATAATATTTGTTTGTTTGTTTATTAATAAGCTCATGTAACGTGTACACTATTTTCAGCTTACATACTATTATTACCATCATAGACAAAGGGACCCATTAAGACGTAATGGCATTGAGTAATTAAGTTCATAAATAAACCCAACAGATAAACTAGAATTAAACATCAGTACTTTTTGGGTTTACTACATGATAAAACACTGTGTGACTAAATATGGTGAAAAGTAGTAAGATGAATTTTGGGTTCAGAGACGCCGGGCACCAATTCACAGACACAAAAATGCTTCATAAGAAGTTAGAATAATATAATATAGGCTATATCTTGGATAGACTTGCATGGACTGCCATTTCTTGGTTCTCATTGATAATATATATAGACCATATTGCATAGACGATCAGAAATAATAAATCAGCACAAGATCAAAATGTCTTCATTAATATTTATAGCCTATTTTGTAACTACGCAATCAGCTATGTATCAATAGGCGCATTTTGTCAGTCGATGCGTGTTCATTAAAAAAATGTCAATGGCCGGGAAGTGGTTTTCAAGGTAAAATGCTTTTGGAACCGCGGGGAAATTACGTCAGTCCCTCTCTCGGAATTATGACTCACCTGATGGGGAAAAGGAGTCTTCATACATTCTCGGGTGGGTACAAACGTTATTAAAGAAAAAAAACTCAGGCGAAAATTTGCATAATATACATACATGAACATCAGGCCACCGATTGAGATTCTGGAGGCTCACGTCATTGGGGTGGTGTCATGGTCTGTGGCATATAAAAGCAAGTGGCGTCGTAGAAAGCCATAATGTGATTAAAGGAGTTTGTGCACAGTGGATCCTTATCTCCAGACAAGGACTATATATCTCCTGGTGAGGAGGCCATGTCCAGGTAGGCCTATATATGTATTATTTATTGTTTTATATATCCTTTCATGTTGCAAGGGAAATATATTGCGATGAGTAAAGTTTGTTGAACAGCATCAGAGGGGCTCCATATTTTCTTTGAAAAAAGGCAGTGAATACATAGATGACAATGCACTGTTTGAGGCATTTGCTGCATGCGTGTGTCAGAGTATGTGGAATTTCGCAATGTAAAGTACAGTACTTCCAGGTAACGAAGCCCTGTAATTATATTTCTACTATTTCTACGTAATTTCAGTTGATGAATTTTGGCTTACGTGTATTTGGGAGTATAGGCATTATCATCTAGTAGGATTAACAACGGGTTAAGGCATCCAACGGTGGGTTGAATTTCAATGATATGCTATTATGATTGATAAGTTATATCATTCAATATAACACTCTACACAGTAGAAATCCTAATTATTTTGAATTTTTCGGTGAAATTTTTAACAATGCAATTAGGGTCTAATAAGGCCACTGTATGACGTTCCAATTAAGCTATAGGTAATTCCTCCAAGTCAATAATAATATTTCTAACGCGTCTAGCAAAATTGCCAAATTATTGATGAATTTGACTAATTTTTCAGTAACTTATTTGTCGGCATGTGATAGCCTTCATGCATGGAGCAAATGAATAGTAGCCTAATTTTGGAGGCGATGCGTGTAGAAATAGTAATAGACTAGCATCAAGTCCCTCTGCCCAATTCAATGAGCGCACACAGCAAAGGCCTTGGCTTACTGATGCTTGGGCGATCACTGGAAAGTCGAGGTCGTAGTGACTCTAACATGAGAATATATTTTTGATAATAATTATTGTGTTTTAAACAAAAAAAAGAATCAAAGACTTGCACAAGTCTAAAATAATAATTGTATTTGTCAATTAGCGCGTACAGTATCTATTCTAACATCTAAAATAAGCTTCTCCGGGGGAAACCCCTAATTCGTCTTATGACTAGCATGGACAAGGATCCAGGTACCTGCATGTATAGGGCTTACAGATTGTATGTAGCATGGGTTGCTGTTGTGCAGCCGTGCAGGTGGAATTAGCCGTCAGAAGCACACTTACGAAATGTAGCGGTAACTGGGTCATACCCTGGGACGGGACTCGGGGAGACAAGTTGTGTTGATTTCGTTCAGTTGTGAGGCACATGGCTTTGTTGGTAAATATCCGGGTGAACACGACAGTTGGAAAACTTCAACGTAGGCTACGTGACGTCTATATCATAGTTGTGGGGGTAATAAATAATGTGCTTAAAATCAACCATGATTCTGTGTTTTTCACTGCTGGTTTTGACATCTATCTTACAAAAGTTGGCAAGTGGCACTGGTGCAGCCTATTTTATTTTTGGGACAGGAGCGATGGCTTCATGGTTCTGGAATCTGGTTGTTGGTATGAACAAGAGCTAATTTGGGTTAAAATACTCTCTGCAGGCTCTTGGTTGAAATTGACTACCGGTAATAGACTTATATATGTGGAAGTTGTAAAATCACATCCATCTTGACTAAAAAATTTCACTCCCTTCCTCCCTCCCTCCTAGCTCTCACCCCCACCCCATTTCTTTTCTTCCTATTCTCTCTATGATATTATCATAGCTTACCAATCAATCGCAGTGACTAATATTAAATTGCTGGCATGCGTTATCCAATACTCGTGATTGTTATTTGGACTCCATTTAGCAATAATTTTAGTAATTTATTTAAAGAAATTAAAAGTCAAGGGAATTAGTAGGCTAGCCTATGGTAAACCCCCCCCCCCCCCCCCACCACACACACATCTGAGGCGGCCTATTAAATTTAAATTTAATATTCTTTTTAACCATTCTTTTTTAACCACGTAGTACCTAACTTAGGCCTAGGGCCTACCACGATTCACCAGTAAGGGAATTTCTACTCAATCTTCTAGGCCTATAGTACCGTGGGCCTATCTGGTAGGCTACATCTTAACTTAGGCTACCGTACCTAACTATAATCCCTGGTAATGTCAAAACTATGTAGGCCGAATCCATATATCAAAATATTTGGTCACAATAGGGGGTAATTAAATTAGCTTAAATTCATTTCGCTGTGAACGTTAAAATTGGGTCCCAAAGTGGCAGTTGTTTTGGCATCTGGAGTTATGTAACTCTAGGTTGGTTTCTAGGTCATTTTGGGGTATGGTCATGCACTGGAAGGTAGGCTACATATTGTTCTAATTCCAATCCTAACGTTTGGATATGATTAAAATAGCCTAATATGTTACATAAATTGTAATAAAATTATGGCAACAATGTCAAACAGCCTACTGAAGGCCTAATTATGGAATTACGTAGTGAAATAACAATACAAAAACAAAGAGTCTATTATGTTTAGGCCTACAGTGGTTTTATTCATGGTATTCATTGTCATTGATAACGCTATTATGCCTTTATATGGGCGACCCATAAAATTTCAGACCTATCATATTCATAATCCCTCGGCAATCAATCTAGTTCCCACTTATATTACATATTCCCCTCGATCATAATGTAGGTTATCAATAGTATCAGTGTTTTGACACTCTAGCTACTCTGTGTCCTTGCTATTGAAACATGAGGTCCCCTATCTCGTGCTATGCGGTGTTGTTAGTTTGGTACTTGTACCGTACATGTATCCCCGATAGCTCCCGATATTAGCCTACCAGGCTGAGCTAGGCTGCGTCCACATGTACTTGTTTTCCACGAGCACAACCATCGCTATTTTTAGACACAAAGACTAATCAATAAAAGAGGGAAAGTATGTGATTGGTGGATCAGGTCTGAATATGTAGATGAGGTCACATTTCACGCTAACAAAGGCTGCACACCGTACCTAAGAATCCTTCATTCTATACCATTTCCACTCTGAAAACTGCTATGACACAATACTCGACTATCTATGTAAGGTTGGGCAACGCAACACAATGCTGTCACAACCAAGAAATTGCAGAAATATGATTACCAGGCCTTATGAAACGGTTTTTATGTTGTTGTAAACAACCTTGAGTCTGTAGTGGTACGCCTCTGTGGAGCTTGATTGGTTACTTTATAGGTCAAATGTTGATTTTATAGGTCATATGTAAATGAGTTGTTGCTGATTGGTCGACTTTGACGTCATCCACGTGATCAGAGAGAGACCCATCCAGCTGGAGCAGAGGAAAGCAGAACCCAACGTGTACTGAACATGAGCGCTGTTCACGACGACTCTATCTACTTTTACAGGAGAACGATCGCTATTTTTAGTTTAAATTTACTATAATCTGAGCTGATATCAATGGACAAGATGTGGTGTTTCGTCACGCAACCGAATTCGGTTGTTCTAGAGGTGGAATTAGACCCCAAAGCCAAGGGAGAAGAGTTACTTGATAAGGTAAGTGCACATGTACTCTGCTAGGCCTAGTGCAAGACTCGCAGCAGACCTTCCGGGCCATGCTGTCTGTAAATTTCCCTTCTTTCCATTGAAATCGATCTTGAAGGGATACATTATTTTAAGTTCACGAGTATAATTGCCTAAACTGTTCAATCTTATCTATTTTGGTAGCTATATTTCTCTAAAGAATGGTTTACTAGCGGAATGTTTGGCGGTGACCTAGATACCGTACCAAAACGACAGCTGCATGGGGACAAAATCCCGCCCGATATTCGTGTTCGAAAATTGATGTGCCAACCTGTGCCAAATTCCTTCTGAAAATTCCCCAAATAACCCACATCGCGTTTAATGGTACCTTTATGCTTCAAAATTCCACCATTCCTAAGATTTATTCGAAGAGACAACACAGAATTCCAAACGTGAACTTATAAAATCCGACGTCAGCTGTTCGGGCTGAAACCACGGATCAAAAGAATCAGCTGTGGTCCTTCAAGTTGGATCACAAAAACTAAAGCATTTTCGAGAACAGAAACCTTTCAATTTTTATATTCTATAATTCTGGACAATACAAATAGTCACCATATTGCATCAGGTAAGAATGGTGAAAGAATGTGGTGTAAGAGCTGCAGGCTGATGATTCATGTGGCTGGGTTGATCCGGCAGTGGAAGGCAACCATTGTTGGCCTGCCTACCTCGCGGTACATGTGTACTTGGGACAATGTCTAGTGCACGTGTACCTGTACTCTGTGTAGCCAAGCTGCCATTGGGAGGTAGGTAGGTAGGTGGTGCAGGCTATAAGTCTAACCACTCTCGTTGGTCTAACTCTCTAAGCTCCAGCTGAAAGAAAATATGGTATTAGGCCCAGCTGTTCAGAAACAGGCGTCTCTGATTATCTGCTTGTATTTCCTCACAGGCTTTTTTCCATCACCATCTATTTGTTCCTGTCATGAGTTAGTGTATATAAACATAAAATGGGCTCCAGTAGATCCCCAGCTCTAGCTCCCTTCTCTGGCTTATATCATCTGCACCCTTAGCAAATCCGAGGTGTTTTTTTTATTATGAATAAATACTTGAGAACCACACCAGTTAAATATTATATATCCAGGCCCCTTCTTGATATCATGTTAATTTACCGTAGATGTGGTGATCTCATCATTTTATTTATAGCCTTGGTGGTCGTTTAAAAACATAGGTCATTAAAAACATCGGTGATTAAGTTAACCATGTGGCCCAGATAAGTGTGATGGAATATTTAGTCTTTTTAAACTACTCTAGATCCATGACAATATGGAGTGTACTTTTGGCAGTCCTGGCTCATGTCAAGATTCTTTTTGTCTTCCTGGAGTAACAAGAACTACTGGGTCGTACAGACTCTGAAATACATATTATAAACATCTGTCAAGATGTGTATGTATTGTATAATATACTCCACTTACCACCCTTGTTTAAAGAAATAAATGTATCGGATTGCATCAAAACTGAGGATTTCCAATGGGAATGCAGTAGTCAGTATGGATGTATCAAAAGGGTTTTTTTTAAAACAGTAACTGAAATTTGAGTGCAATATTTAATCATTGGTTAGGAATGCAGCTATAAAGACTATACTGTAACCACCCACGTTTTGATCCCTTGGCCAAGTAGACCCCACTGTCGATCAACCCTCATTCCCTAAATATCCATTAGTGCATGTGCTTTGACCGATTTCTCCTTTAGTACACTCCACTTTGCCTTTAGTACTCTCTGCTTTGCCCTCCCCCGCTTGTCACATGAACTCAGTCATGTATTGGCAACTTCCCTGGTCATATGACACAGTGAGTATAAAGTGTCTTTTTCTTCAGGGTCCTATCCACACAGTGTCCTGAGAATTAAGAATCATATTTGATTCTCAGCTTCATACTCGGTCACATGAGGGCAATGCATTGATGACTAAGAGTAAGACCCGTTATTTGAACTGCAACTTGTGGTTACAATAATTATATTTGCACTAGAGCCTTTTCTTACTATAGTACTCCAGTCTAGGCTTTCACAACTGTCTGTGCACTCATTTAAACCCCCGGTGGATGTCTTAAAAAGAATTTTCATTTTAAACCAAACCATAAGAAGCTTCATATGTATATAAAAGCTTTTTGTTTGGTTTAAAATAAAAGCACAAACAGTTTAAATCCCTTTCAGGTGTAATCTGAGTTGGGCACTGGGGTATTTCAAGAACCAGCGCTGACGTACTGTTTACGTTCTGATGTTATATTTTCCCTTTACGTTGTTTTTTTCCGTTGTAAATCCCCCAGAGAGGATCCGAGGAGAAAAACACCACTTGTTTGTGAGACCACTTTTTATTTCGGTTCTGGGGGAGGCTCACATCCATTGAAACGGTCAAACCCCTTCGTCTAGTATTTAATTTGGTGATTCATTTCCCAAACATATCCTTTGTTCGAAATACGCCCACAAAACAGTGAATTAAGGAATGACAGCCCTCACTGATCAAACAATGTATCAGTGCCATACCGTCGACTCGCGCCTTGAATAGGTCTTTCACTTTAAACGTCATGTTTATGATAATAACAATTATCTTTTTCATAGTTGGAAGTAATCTCACAGCACAATTATATCCCCCGAATAAAAACAGCCAACTTGCTGACATTATAGTCTTGGTGTTCTATCGACTTAAAATATTTCTTTCTTGTTTTTCACCTGACATTTTTGTAAGCTAAACCTTCTCTTGCTGCAGGTATGCCAACAGCTGGGCATCGTGGAGGTGGACTATTTCGGTCTTCAATTCGCCGGTGCCAAGGGCGAACAGTTGTGGATCAACGTACGCAATCGCATCTCCAGACAGCTCTGTGGCACCGCGCCTTATAGACTTCGACTTCGAGTGAAGTTCTTTGTCGAACCTCATTACCTCCTTCAAGACACAACCAGGTGAGCTCATTTGTTATAGATAGCATACACTCATGGGTACCTTGACGTATCGCTATTTTTAATTATACTATATTAACGTTTCTAAGTTGCCAACTTATTATAAGGTATTGTGCCAGAGGTAATCAGTTAAGTTGTTATTGACGGTCCCTGGCCAGAGGTGACAAGTGTTTATGAAAGCTTTATAATCCTAGTTTAGACCGTTCTGTTTGTGTAAGTTACTAGAAATAGCTCACAGTTAATTTGGAAATGTTGCTTCTTGCTCTCAGAGGAGTCTAACCTTGGCAGGAAAATGTCAAGCATAGATTAAATGGTTATTAATATTACTCAATACTGACGCTGTCTGGTGGTGTCCAGGTGGTGGCAGGATCTTCATAATAGATGCAGTCAGCTTGTAATGGTCGAGAAACTATTTTTAAAATTCTGTTTAACTAATTAATAAATTCCAGGTTGTAGATTTGGGGTGGAGAGCTTTCTGGTCTAGGTTCAGTAGGGTTTCAATATTGAGATTATTGTGTTTAGGGGATTTTTTATCGCAAGTCAGTCCCAGAGTATAATAATACCCATATTTGTATGTGTCTTATTACTTTGTGTTTGATTAATCATCTTAGTTCGTCAGTTTATTCATCTTGTAATTAATTCATCAATTATTTTCCCTCCACAGACACCAATTCTTCCTGCAGCTGAGGCAGGACTTCTACGAAGACAAACTGAAGATCGCTGATGGCGAGGAGGCTACGGTGGCCCAAATCACGGCGCTGATCGCGCAGGTGGAGGTTGGCGACCACAAGGACCACCCTTCCATGGCCGCGTGCTACTCAGCCCTTGTACCCGCCCGATACAGGGATCCAGACACTCACCCAGACTTCCTCAGCTCTGTGGATGCAGAGCACAGGAAAATCCTGGGTACCCCTAAACAAACTGCTGAGTACAAGATGCTCAAAGCTGTGTCTAAACTCGAGTGCTACGGCGTCGAGTACCATATGGTGAAGAACAATGACGGTGCGTCCTACCACATCGGTGTAGGACCCGAAGGCATCAGTGTTTACGATTCATCATGGAAGTTAAACAAAAGGTGAGAGGCTGCGAAAGAAATTTTTCTAGGCTAAAGCAATGAGTATAAAATGGATTTTTATACTCGTTGGCTAAATTTTCTTTTATTTGTACCTCCTTTTTTTCTGAGGATACATTTATTTGCCCTTTTTCCTTTTTTAATTCTTTGAAACTATATTGGGAGTGTATGGATCAACTAGAACCCTAGGGAATAAGTCACAAAGTTCATATGGCTATTGATACGGTAGGGATGAATGGACAGTGGGGAATGTTGTCCACTGGTAGTGATCGATCGCTATTGGACATAAAGCACACCATTGTTGTTATGCGAGAAATATTGACTTGGGGGTCATTGCCATATAGGTCTCTTGGAAGCGGTTCAAGTGGCCACTGCTATACCAGGGGAATCCACCGCTGTCCATGATCTGATCGAATAAGGACGTCCTGACTTTGAAACAATAGATCGCATCCGTCCTTCTCGGGTCTAATGGAAGAGAATAAATAAATTATTAGTTTGTTTCGGAAATGTGTGGGATAATGGGCGGTCCATCAGACTATCCGGGTTTCAATACCCCCATCTGACATCCTTGGGAAGTAGTAATATAACAAAAATACAGTCTGGTAGGAAATAGTACCACACTGAGTTGAAGCATCGTGTTATGTTTGATCTTGGGTGCCATGAATAAATAGATTATGTGTACTCTATACTATAATACTGGGTTAGAAAAAAGTACTGGTTTTAGCAGGATGTTCAAGGGCCTTGAACCTTGACTATAGGATTTTCTGTTCTCACTAAGCCCACTGTAAATTAAAATCAGGGATTAGTAGGTCGAGGCCTCTGGATTTATCTCATCGTGGATTAAGCGACTTACCTACATGATAAGAATGAGGAAGTCAATTGTTAAGAGGATCAGGTGCGAGATGTACCCGTAGAAAAATAAAACCATTTATTTGGAAAGAATGGAACTGCCATTCGCATTCGGCGACCCCATTTCCAGGGAAGAATATCGAATAAAATACTTTGATGGATATTTTGGGGGTTAGTTGCTGAGAAATCCGAAGAAATGATTGGGTCGTTTGTGAATATATATATTAGAAAGAGAGGAGGCAGGTCGGTGGAGATATGAGGGTTAACATAAAAACTGTTGGGGTGTTTTTTCCCCCAAGCAGTCTGTTAGACGACTGTACCTATGGACTGAGGGGACTGCACGGTCCTTGGCATTTCCCAATGTCATTTACGTCAATAATCCACCGATCTAGATGCTCCTCTATCAAATGATGCTGGAGCGGCCAACCTTTTGAGTGCACCTCACCAATATTGATGGTGGCGGTGCGTCTCCCCCCTACCTAGGGTTAATTATAGTTCCCCACACATGCAAAGGTAGCCATGCCTATGTATAGTTATACGACCAGGCGATTAAACAGGCAGCAATCCCTCCAATATTGATGTAAATTTGGTGTACAGGGGGTTTTATCAATACTTTCTGCTTTAATTTATCTCAGCTGGATTTGCCCTAGTATTAAATGGGGAGCATTATACAGGTTTGAGGTCGGGTGTGCATAGTTTAACCTTCGATTACTATTGATTTTTTATCCATCAATGAATCACTAATGACACATTTTACTTCATGAAAAAAAAACCCAAATATTTTTCATAGGATTTAGTCAACACAGAAACAATCCTGCTCGTACTCCAAGCACACCTTGATAATTGTACCATGCGACACTTTGCAACTTGGAAGGAGTATTTTTCTGGCTTGGATCATTGACTTATGTCCCAGGGTCGAATCTATTGCTTGCCTTGTCAGCAAGGGAAATGGCCGGGAGATCATAATACAGAGATATAGCCTGGAAAATCATGCTGAGATTCACGGAAAATCTGATTGATGTAAAGTCTTGATCCGGCCGTCCTACTGAGATACTCCGTCCCTAGAGAGACTTGCCGTTAAAATTTAGATTCTGCCCAGAACATCCGGGTTAGAGAGACATGTTGATATTTTAAAATGAATTTATCGTTAGTATTCTAAACACACCGTGATGTCTTCAACATAATTGATTATTTGCCTTCAACTTCCAAATAAATCTCAAAATAAATACTCAGTTAACAGTAACATTAAATCCCCAGCTGTCATGAAAACACATTGAACTTACACTCGCTGTTACGACGTTACGTGCATATTTCTATGTAATACCTGGAAGAGATTATCCTAAAATCATTCCCCTGAAAACATATAATGATTAATATGTTTGATTGCTTGTGAATAATCCCCAGCTATGGCCAACAATTGAGACTCTTAATAAGTCTGCCACAGTGAGGACGGTGATGTTTACTGGGAAGCCCCTCGTGTTTTTGTTTGCATAAAGTCCTTGGTGGCCAGAGTTGAGACTAATAGGAGTCTATTATTGTGAGGTTACCGTTGTGTTATGACGGGTGGATGCGGGGTGAGTAGGGAGTTGGGCGTGTTTTCCCATGAAACAGCCTGTCGGAAAGCCTTCCTAGAAACCTGTGCCTTCACTGGCTTCAGTAGACTAAGTCTGGTTAATTCATCGTTCACTCACTCACCCAACGAAAGGAGGATGCTTGGGTCCGTGCTCTTAGGTTCATGTAATAAAGGATTTCCATGAAGTGTTATGAAGGATTTCCATTGATGTGGGGACAACGTGCAGTTTGACACGAGTTCATGCATGGGTGTTATTCCACTCTCCGGTTTATGTACATAGTGTACACGCCCCCTATCATGACATTAGCATTCCCTAGTATACAATGTGTTTATTGTCATATTTTGTTATTCTGACGTTAGCTAAAAATACTCGAGCAAAATCATGAAGTCTTATTTTTATTTCCCATTAAATTTATTTCATACCAGCATGAAAAGGGAAGGGTATGGGACTGCGAACTGTTCTTATGTACACAGTTATTTTCTCATGGTTCAGACCGTTCTAGCAGCTTGGGTTGATTGAATTTCACTTCCTGGAGACTGCTTATCAGCCTCCTGCCGGGCCAGAAGCGGATTTGCCTTGTTCTGATCTGAGTTCTGATTAAGTTCCAGGATTCCATGTAATGTAAAAAAAGCCTGATGCTACCCCCGAAGCTCTCTGCCCCTGCCCCGGACCAGCCCCGTGTCTGCCCGGTGTAGGGATCTGACTGGTTCCCTTATGTCCCCCGAGAGTTACTTGGCTGGCCCCTCAGCACATACTCAGTGGCCAGTTTGAAAAAAGCCTTTGGGTGCCACAACTTGGCTTTATTCCCATCTATCATACATGACCAGTGTATTATTATGGGCCCGGGCATCAACAGCCTCATCATAGACATCAATTCAACCCGCAGTCCTGCATCAATAACATACAGGCGGACAGAGCTAATGGGGGAGGGCGGCCTGGAGGGAGGGAGGGAGGGCGGTATTCACCAGTGCTAGGACTGCTGCACTCTGAGTACACATGTACTGAGGCCTTGGGTACCTGAGCACTGTGTTCTTTCTTGGCTGCTTGTAGTGGCAGTACCAGGAGCCAGATCGTATGGAAGAAGAGGCTCTGCTGAGGAAGAAGGCAAGGGAGGAGAGGAGGGCAGAGGCACTGCTTGTTTTGCTTGTTGCCTGACTTCATGCTGCCGCTGGGAACTGCCCCTGCCAAATGCGGAGCATCTGCCGCTTGTCCTGGTCGATGGAGCAGCGATGCCCGTCTCTGGTTACTGATAGTGATAATATAAAGGAGAGAAAGATACAGTACTGACTGAGGCCACGCAGGACAGGTGGAAGCATCCCAGAGCATCCCAATATTTTCTCTTGCCTTTTCTGTTTATAGCTATTAAACTGACTGGGGTATGATAGACTGGGGGGTGGGGCTGAAGTGACGGATGTGGACAGTGGCAATTCAATAATAGAAGCTGACAGAGGGATATTTCTAGCGTCGACGATCATTTCTATTAGATCTGGCACCCGGCAACAAACCCGATGAACCCGGACTGCCCACTGATGCGGTTCCTCCATACGTGTTGGTCGCTGGCATAACAAATGCATCTCCATTGTGTATTTAGCTTTTATTCTCTGACTGCACTCAACCATATAAGGTTAGGATGAAACGGTTGGAGGGGGAGGGGGGGGGGGGGGTGTTGGATCGATGCCTTGATGATCATCCTGGATCACCCATATTGTGTTCACTTTTGTACCCGGAGTTATTTCCTCCTGTGAAATCAGATACAGTTTTTAGTCCATTTTCAATCTAGAAGACAACTTAAACTTGTTATGGAGGCGGTTCCTTCGTTCATAGTGAAAGGGGCCGGGAGCTAGTTGTGGGGTCGCGGAGCAAGTGTTCCCCACCGATAAAGCGGTGGATCAGATACAGAGCGAGATTGGAATGTATTGATCTTTCACTTTAAGCTCTCACTGTTCCCATTAATATAAGAGACCACCACCAATGCCATGCCGCCATTTTGTTAGAAAACCAATCTATTCTCTACGATGACTCAGCGGCCGCATGTTAATACAAGGCATGTTAAAACATTATTTGCTCACATGCAGTTCCCAAGAGGACAAAGAAAATGGTCCATTTGCAGATTTTTAACATGAGTCAGGCGTGAATTTAGTTGGCAGGAGACGAGCGATTAAATTACTTTGGACACCTCATAATGTAATTAATCTAAGAAACATGACATAAGCATATAATTATGCCATTTATTATTCAGTTACTTCCTAGAATATATTCTGCGAATTTGATATCTGCGTTTAATCAACTTCCAAGCTGATGCTACATTTTTCACACGAAATAGTTATGATAAATACATTCAGAGAAGAGCTTTCATGAAAAGATTTCTGATCGTTTCTTCCATTATAATTTCTTTTCCTCAATGTTTTGGAATGTTACAAATATGGGAAGGTTGTACAGTTTATCATTAATAATTTATGTTATGAATAAAGTATTTCCATAACAAGTAGAAGAATGTTCTATGAGACTCAGAATGTATAATGGTTATGATCTAAATATCAGTAATACCAGTATTAACACTGAGGATGACTCGGGAGTTTCAGAATTTACTGTCTACAGTATGAATAAATAATACCCCAGCAGTTATAGTATTCATATATTATATACATGTTAGCCGTGTGAATTAAAGAGTCTAATCCGATGCATTATGTCCTCTGTTACAGCATTCCATACCCGACCGTACAGAAGGTGATCCACTCGGGCAAGAGCTTGCTCATCTACATGCTGAAGGACGATGGCACATCCACCATCCTCCAGTTCAAACTGGTCACCGAGAAGTCTGCCAACGCCCTCTACCGCTCGGTCACCGAGATGCACAGTTTCTACCGCTGCGACACGGTCCGGCGAGCAGTGGCTTCACAGGTCAGCCGGGACCTGAAGGGAACCCTCGCCTCTTTGTTCAACGAGAACACAACAGCTGGTGAGTAGAGCCCAGACTTAGCCATGAAAATTACAATAATAAATAAATTATAATAATGATCGGCCAAGTCTTGTGATATGGGGATTTACACAATGGATTTATGTAAATATGTACCACAAACTGGCCATGCCTTCTGACCCCTGGGAGGGAAAGGCTTTGTTTTTAATGTAAATATTTCTAGGGCATAGCCTGAGCGAAGAAATATCAGTCGGGGTTGAAAGACAAATCGACTTTGGTGCAAGAATATTTGATATATTTGATGTATTGATTTATACATAGCCATCATTCATATACTGAATTAGTTTGAATGCACACAATGTTTATTAGATGCGTTATTATGAATATACATGTGGTGGTAACACGATTATTTTCGTTGATTGATATAATAATATGTCCTCGGGAATGTCCAAATCTTATAGCATACATTAAACAAAACGTCTTCCTTATCTTTAATACTTTACCTCCCGTTAAAATAGATTTTCACACGTTTGAAAGTGAGTAAGGGATGCATTATTGAACTAACGTTTCTCTTGCTTGTAGGTATCATGTATGAGTTTGACATCCAGCGGACTTTTATTGAAGCCTATGACCACGCGCGGCGGAAACTTTATACGACTGGCAGCTCTATCTCTCTACCGTCCTCCCCCACACACAAAGTCTCTTTCCTAGACAACTCCAATCTTGAGACAACCGCCAGTACGACAAGCTTATGTGACACAGAAGAATGCCAGGTAAATGTCATTTTTTAGTTACTGGATACATGTGATATTTTTCGTCGTCTCCCCTGTGCCTCTCTGTCTGTGCTTGTCCCACCATCCCATTTTCACGCAATTTTAACCTGTATATTCTCTCGACTCCTCCCCTCCCCTCCCCTCCCCTCCCCTCCCTTCCCCTCCCCTCCCCTCCCCTCCCCTCCCCTCCCCTCCCCTCCCCTCCCCAAAACAAAGAGGAATACCACTGACATTTAAATCAATCATACTGGGAATCAGGGATATGCACATTTGTTAGGGAAACACAATATAATATGGACTTGTTTTATGATACACCAGGGACTAAAGTATAGCCGTGCATCTCCTAGTGCCAGGGGGATTAAACATGTACTTTAGCTTATGAACATGGTCTCTCTGGAATAAAACTCAGATCGGCGCTAGTACCAGGCTATTAATTCTCTGTAGACTGCAACTACCTAGCCTTGAATAGCTAATGCCCCCATAGGGTAAAACAAATAAAATCCCTGATGATATTTATGGAGCATAAGCAGAATCGGTTTAAAGGGCTGCCGCAATATAAGAACATGAATGGCTTTTTCTCTCCTAGTGACCTGATATATCACACAGAGTAAATTGTCTCTTGACTTGAGTGATGCTATTCCATTTCCTCATTTTGCCTCAAATCACTTGCCATTAGCTGCTGGTTGATGGCTGGGTGATAATGCTCGTTAGAACCGGCAGATTAAATGGAATTAAGCCATTTGCAAGGAAATTGCTACAGAAATGGGGTCACTGCAGGGTTTTATAGATCAACTAGCGGAGAATTAATTACTTTGTTGTTGCCTTCCACTGCCTGCCTTTGTAACATGGAACAAAGAAGCGGAGGTATTCGGTGGATTAAATAAATTAAAACTTTAACCAGGTCCCAGCAAACGCTGAACAAAGGTTATCCAAGTCTTGTGTGCTGGGGTTTGTGTTACATGTTAGGTTGTGTAATTGTTCCCAAACCAGCTGGCTCACATCCATCCATACACGCATGGCCTTAAATCGAAACTGCGGTTTGATTGCCCACGAGAGGCCCACGCCTGTGGCCCACTTACATACGCGTCAGGTTATTATCTTGTTAGCTATTATACAAGCAGGCAACGTTCTTCTCGTCCTGCTAATACAAAAAGCAAAACAAAAAACCACAGCAGTGGGTGTGACTGTCAGGCGCAGAAAAAAACCACTATATCGATCATTGGTGTAAAACATGTTGTTGAATCAAGGCATCAGAAGTCATGTGCCACTTGAGATAGATTTACCAAGGCTGTTAACATGTGAACCTTGGACTACCTTTATGTACTCTTATACATACAAATGGCGGTGGGAGGGGTAGGGGCTATGCCATCCAGGGGAATGTTGGGACTGTATTTTGATTTTATTAATCCAGGCGCGTATGTAAATGTTGTTTACCGGTCGCCCCTGCCTGGATGCCAGGATCCCGCATGTGTAAAAGCTCTGATGTGTTATGAAAGACCAGCAGCCCTCCAGAACAAACACCTTTTCATAAATATAGAGGATAAAACATAAGAACAAATTAAAATAAAATGGATAAATTCCTTCACGTCCCTGTCCAGTATTTGCAGCTTCCTTTCAGACCTGTGCGCTGATATGAAAGGAGAGACTGTTTGAGGTTTAAGAAGTAAAAAGTTTAAAGAGTTTATACCGAGTTTTGTGTAAAAAGTGCACGGCGCAAAGGATTATTCACCATCCAGGGATCTAAGAGGTCTGAATGGGAGCATGCGGACAGTATATCCCGACCAAGAATAAATCCCTTAATGGGGTCATGTGCCGAGGTTGTTTGTTCTTCCTCTTGACACTCTGGGTTTAGTAACTCTCACAGAACACATCCTGTGGTCACGGCTAAGTGCATCCTCCCTAGGCAGGCCCTATACACCGCAATCATTGCGGAATAGAGGGAGTTGCCTAGGGAGGATGGGCTATAAGTGGTGACGTTCTCACCTATCCAGTGTTCTCCTGGGTCCACTCAGCTTTCGTCCTTTTCCACCTGACATACCTGATGCAAGGTATCAGCTATGTACCTCCTCCATTGTATAATGTAAAGAGAATGCAACGAGGTGCTACTTCGGAATCGTCCAATATATATTCAATTACTAGAGCTCTCCGTGTTCCATTCACTATTTAGCTGTGCCCTTAGCAAACAAACACATTGAATAATAAGCCTTTGGTTTTTTCTGATTCCTCGTGAGAGAATATCTAAAAGTTAAAAGATAAATTAAATTCGAATTTTTACTGTACATGGAGATATTTGTATTGCACCCATCAATACAGTCTTATTAAACATGTATATAGCTCGCCACTAGCCCTCCTTTTTCCCATGGCTGGATCCAGACATGATCTACAGGCTACTTTTCCCCTCAAGCGATCGTAACCACTCGCTGTTATTAGTCTGCCATTTTTAAAGCCAGTATCTTACCCTTAAACACTTACCAAAATACCTTATGTTATAAAGGGTGTGTCTTGAATCTACCTCCATATCACCTTACAGGGCTGAGCTTAAGAGCTCTACTCAACATTAAGGCCCGATCTGAAGCAAGGGGGTAAAAAAAGAAAGGATAACAAAAATGAAAAATGGATTTATGATTGTATGAGTAGGTGGGTGTCTGTCTAAACGATGGTTATGTGAATGAGCTCATCGGTTCAGAGCACAGACAGGTACGGTAGTCTTCAGACCTTGAGGCTATTAAAAGCAGCACTACACTCTATACTCGTCCTGTAGGCAGCGGCGTGCCATAATCTTAACGTTAGAGGGCTTCGATGTTTACTGCCTACAGGTCGCGTATAGAGTGTATGTACGTTTAGATCTGTATGTGTATCAGCATTAGTAGGCTTTGATGTATTAGCAGCGACATTGATCGCACCCTCCTTCCTGACGGTTATCTAGATGTAGGGGAGAGGACAAGGGCGTAACGCCCACGTACGTACACGCAAGGCTTTATTTAATACCATATTCAGGGGATTCCCTCCCATACCAGGAGTTAGTATCCTATTTGAATAGCTAAGTCTATGGGGAGAATCAAATAAACTTGCTATATATAGCGTCCTCCTCCCCGCCTCCTCCACACCATTGTCTCGGTTGTTGGCGCGGGCTTTTCATTAGTTCACGATAAAGACAAATGAATTATTGATTTGTGATTTATTTGTGATAAACGAATAGGACATCCTGAATGGGGAGCTTATGTATATAATGCTATTAAATATATATAACCTACACCCCCAGTACTGAGTAACATGATCAATTTATCTGAATGACGTCACCGGCTTTCCGCTAATCACACAATATTGGTGGATATTGATCCCGCTGCTAATTATGACATATATACCCACCCCCACATTAATCCATCTCATTCATAATTCAAATGTATTATCATATAATCTTCCATGTAAGAGCTTTATGAAACATATCCTGTTTGGTATATATCACATTACTAATGTTATATCAGGGTGTCGGTCCTGTCGGACAATGTGATATTAAAAAAAAATTCCTTCGACCTTATTCTGGATCTCTTTAATCCAGAGCTATTGCCTGAAGCAAGTGTGAACTTTGGACGGCGCCTTCTTTTCTTAGAAACCCTATTACGAGTAGAATTAATGTTATTTGTGTTGAACGTTGTGGAGGGAGGGGTGACAGAGAGGGCTAAGGCTAAGGTGCTTGGGTTGGTCGTTTCGACCCAGTGGCATGAGTTTGCTGATTGGGTCATAAAAGACCAGTCGCGAGCAGAATGTTAAAGATTAATTGCTAATAATATTCGACAAGAGTTGGGTATAGCACCCGTAGGCATGTTCCCACTCAACAATAGATGGTAGTATACTACCCCTGGAGTTAGTGGAAGACAAGCTATGGAGCTGAACAAATAGAAAATGTCCCGCTAGCCCATTCTCACTCACAGAATAGGACCCAAACAACAAAGGCTCATTGTGATAAGAAAAGGGGGTTACCTTGTTTAACTGGCCTGTCAAATTGACTGCCTGGAAAGCGGTCACCTCCGGATCATGAACTAAATGGACTGCCAATGAATGATGTATATGATTCAGAGAATGACTGATGCATATATATGTAAGGTGACCTTACCTGTAAATAACCTCCACTTACATAATCATTGCCGTTTGTATCGAATTAGATAGGTCAAGCTTCCCAACAAAGGAAAGTCAACGCACGCTGACAGAAATATACATGGCAATTTCTAAAATTAACCTAGAATTTCCCTGAATTCTGGTTTTTAACTCACTTGACATATCATATGTCATTTGTATCGCAGTATTTAAGTTTCCTCTGTCATTTTATTTCTTAGGTGTAAATTAATCTTTTAATATTTATAAACACTTTAACAGTTACTGTGATATTTAAATGTGCTGTAATGAATCCTGGTTTCAAAGTTTTGCTCTACCATTTGTAAAGTGTATTATTGTAATACAAGCTCACCTCTCACTGCGTCATGTAATCTAAACTTCATCTCGACTGTAATAAAAGGTATCACCTGCTCACCTGTACCATGTACCTAAATGACACAAAATGTACCTAAATGACACAAAATCCTTACCCCATTCTGCTGTTATCCGCATTTAGTGTCTTAAAAACACACCAAGAGATATATTGTTCCCAATCGGTATTGTTTTTGTATTTTCGCTTTAATTTGTCAATTCTATAATAACTACGGTTATGTATGGTTACTTGGTAGTAGTCCCGGTTGACTCACCCCCCTACTCCAACCTCACCATACTCCCTCCCAAAATAGTTATACAATATAAAATAGTCAGTAGCTATCACACTCATTTTCATCCCATCAACCCTAACCCACCAAGCTTCACCAAGTAATCATTACTTCATGACTGGTTAATCTGTCAAAAACTGAATGCTTATGTATATGTCAGTAAACTTCACTCAATAATTTACATTTATCCCTGCTAAGATAAGATTGAAACACATTGCGTCAGGGCATTACGAAAATCACTTGAATTTGTGAGACCTGTCTTGATGTTTATTGAATAAAGACTTTTCAAAACGTGGGGGAAAAAAAATTGTCGATGTTAGCCTACATCTTGTTCTCACACATCGCCATTTTCTTGTCTTTGCAGAGGTTGAAATCACAATTGGACCGCTTCTCGGACGAGCTGCTGTGCAGGGTGTGCATGGACTCTCAGGTGGACACTGTCTTCTGTCCGTGTGGTCATCTGGCCTGCTGTACCCACTGTGCAGACAGAGTGGACACTTGCCCCTTGTGTCGCGGGCCCATTGAGAAAACACAGCGGATCTTCCTGCCCTCACTCCGCATCCCTGTCTCATGATCTCTCCAGCCGAATGGAGAATTACTTGACTGATATTTTTCTGTGGTATACAAAACGTTGAATGGTGATGTTGACTGACGGCTTGTCCATATAGCTTAGCAATCTCCTTATCTGCCATTAATTGGACGTTCAGTTTGTGACACAATCAAACACTTGGAGAAGTGAGGTTTGAAGCCCTCCTGGAAGAAGGAAGGCTTATATGATAATAATTTATTTGCTTTGTTTACCTCGCAATCGGAAGTGCTACGTTTGGAAAATCATGATGCCCACGGGCCTTAGATACAAAAAGGAGCATCACTTCTGCCTACTATATTTCGTTCAAGTGTTCTTGGTTGGAAGGAGACAAGGGGATATCTGTTTATCTTCTTTCGAGACTGTGATATTGAAGCAGATTGTTTTGGGGGAAGACCATAGATGAGAAGCCTGTCCTCGATGTGCTTGCTCTCTGGAAATGGACCTAACTGCCTGGCTCTGACTTAGGTCCAAACCTTTTGTTAAGATGACCAGCATGTAACACATTATGATGCCATCAATGCTGCTAAATGGAAATGATATAACACCAACCCCAGTAAAACTACTCCTCTGCAATGTATGATGCTCTTTATGATGCCAAATCTTCTGCCACTCACGACAAGTTTGAGACGTGATAAAGATGACGTGCTATACAGGGAGACATAGTGATATGAGAGGAGACACGTGAGGACAGAAGAAGTTCTGGAGAGAGGCGAAAAAGAAGCTTCAAGATGTTGAAAGTTGAAATGCAAGAACTGTTCACAGCGAACTCTAAAAGGTTTCTGAGTGGTACCTTATGGTTTCCTGCGGGTCGGGGCGAGCTGGCTGCCACAGATATGGATAGTTTACCTACAAGGGGGAAACCGAACTTACCAAAGTGAACTAACTCTATTTTGGATCCTTTCTTGCCAGATGGAATCTGGAAGAGGATCAATGGTGCTGTGAATACTAAGAGACTGTTACGAGGGGAGCAGTTTTTGACGTCCGCCGGACTATATATAATATATGGACACGTATCGAAAATGGGGAAAGACAATTCTATATATATAATATATTCAAGGAGACCATGCTAATATTGACATTTCCTTTTTATTTTAGTTTTTATGGAAATTATATTTCATTGTTTAGTTAGCTGCTGCTGAATAAGAAAAGAACATAGATGAAGACACTAATTTGTCTGGTGATTGCAAAAAATCGAAATGCAGAACTGTGTATAGATTCTTATCATTCGTTATTGCTAATGTTCTGAGCTCTGAGAAGTTTCTGAAGTTTGATTGGACAGTTGTTCTCTTTAGTTGTGTTGATGATGGTATTGGCTCTTTGAAAGGTGAACCCTCTCCATGAGATATGTATTATAAACCGCCACAATGTCATAATATACATCTATGGTTATTTAATATCCACTGCCTTCTGTTCCCAGCTATGTCTAGGGGTCATGTGTCATTTGCTAAAGGTGCTAGAGTTGTTGGATCATGGAGTATTATCACTGAAGTTAGCCCCCGACTTGCCCTCGGTAGTTGGATAGAAAGGATTAACAGTAATAATGTTAAAGATTTTTAAAACCTAAGGAACTATATCGACACTTTTGCTCCACTTTCCATAATTATATTGACATTTTGTTTAAAACTCCATTTCACCTTGTTTACATAGCTCCCAATATTTATTCTTTGAATCTCGATAATACTGTTTTGATCGGGATGGTTTCATTCCTTAAGCATTCCAGCTGGCCTATCTGACACATACGGATGCTTTGTTTTAATGCCTATATATACCAGATGTGAGCCCTATAAGCGTGGTTTTCATTAGATAGCCTAACGGGTATGGTTCTCAATTTTATTGTCTCTTTATTATTTATATTTATATCCACTTAATTATCAAGCGGCTTATTTGTAAGTTAACGATCATGCACATTTTGATCTTATAACTCCGAGCTTGCGCTTTTGATTTTGTTGGAAAAGTTCAGTTGTTGCCTTTGTTCGCCATCGTTATTGTTGCCTTTCAATTAGATAAAAAAACAACAATATTCCCTCGCTCAGATGGTAGTCAGGTCCTCAAATGTTATCTAGACATAAGAGTTTGTATTTATTTTCATTCTAATCTAATCCTCTCCACATACTCACATGTTAACAAGTTTCACAGAATTGCTCATTGGTGAAAAGCAGGTACAACGTAAATATATATAACAATATTCATGGGTTAACATATTCCTGCTTTATATCGCTGATATATATAGTTGTTACCTACTTTCTCATTCTTCTCATGGAACAGAGAAATAGTCCCCGCTTCCCACCATTCCTAGACGATCTCGTTGCTTACCCTTACTTTATAAGTCTTCCTGGGTTACTTATAAAATCCATCCTACCCCTCACTTTTTAAACAGACATGTCGCACCAAATTTGAACTAGAATTTACTACAGACGGAAAAAATGCCGTATACGGTGTAGTTAGTTCTCTTTTGGGGATAATTAATTGAAAACAGAATCGTATCACACGCAATGGTATACGTGTGTACTCTGTGGTCTTAAAAATGAACCTGCTTGCCTGTCTTTATTATTGTAAAGATGAACCAAAAATGAGAACTGTATAAGGTCATGGGTTTAGGATATTGGGAGCCATATTGGAAAGAACGTCTTTGTGATAGTGTGAAGTATAGTCTGACGTTTTACCCTCGGATATATCATGTTTAATGTATATAATATAATGTACATATATTATGTTATATTGTACATATATTATGTAGAAAGGGAACGGTCGAGGTCTTCGTGACACCAAGAAATGGGGGAAGGTTTGTCCGGATGTGGAAGAATGCCTTTATAAGTCATAATTATATTGTATATTTTTACCAAGTAAACAGAAATCGAAGCAGATCGGTACACACGATATCTCTCGGAGCATTTTTTGCCAATGTCTTTATTTTAAAATTTCCTTCTTTATTATTTAGTTCACTTATTTTTAAGCAAAGGATCATAGAATTCCGTTGTGTTGATCAATGCAATTTATTTGTCTCAGAAACTGGGTGTCATTGCCAATCAAATTCCTGAGCTTTATCACCATAGTTTACAAACGGTACATGTATTTTTGTTAATATTTTCAAATCGTATTTCGGTGAATTTCCCAATCGAATTTTATATACCGAATTCTTATATTTTAAATGCAGCTAATATTTTAAATGCATCTATGTTTAAAAGCTCAATGAATACATTTGTCGACGATTGGCACCACACTTTTTGAGGCGTTAAGGCCTGGCATTCTTTCACGTCGGTTAATTACGACTGTTACTGGAAAGAGGTGGAGAACATGATTATATGAAATGTGATCGACATCATTATGCATATGAGACTTATTTGTAATTTATTTGATTGTGATTGATTCATGATTAATATTATGTTTTTATCAGAATACCTATGTTCGATAATGAACTGGTTCATAATCATTTCTTTTCTTATCCTATCCACTCTCTTTACATACAGACCATCATTATTAGTATTTATATTCAGCAAATGAAATTCTCCGCCTATAATACATTAAGGACATAGTCAAGGTGGCATGAATTAGTTTGAATCTATATTTTATCAGCCTCATTTGCCTTCATTGTATATATTAGGTTTTCATTTATCATGTACTACGAGTCATCCAATCTCTCTTGTTTTTCTCCCCGGCGAGATCACAAAATGTATGTTCTTGTCCTTTCCCTCCATCCTATGATTGTTATTTGGTCAATGTAGGATAAAAAAGATACTATACTGTATTCCCCATAGGCGGAATCCCTTGGCCAGAAGCTGGATGATGTCATTTATGGCAATAAAAATATATTTAATGATAATTCGAATGCCTTTGTTTTCTTCTTGATGTTTCAACAGATTAGTGTGGTAATTTTTCTACTATGTAAGCGACAACATTTTCCGGATAATTCGATAAGGGGAAGATATAAAGGAGAGAAAAACAATATCGAAGCATGGGGTTTTTTTTCGCAAGACCTTCCTTGGATCCGCCGGCAGGGCTAGCCTCCTTGGATCCCGTTATTTAACAGCCCCACATCCTGGTTCCCGCAGGTTTTCTTTTCTATGCCAAATCCCGGATTTGCGGCTACGGTATTCTATTTCCATTTACCGAATTCAAAATTTAATCCCGAATCCCGAGGTCATAAATTAAATACTCCCCTGAAAGGGTATTCCCTCCTTCCCTGCGCTGAGTGCAGTTTCAACAAAGCAATCTCTCCCGAACTTCGGAATAAATGCATGTAACGATGACAGCCTTTAAAACGGGTGGGTTAGACTTGACGAATGATTTAACTGTTATCTATTTTGACTGTATGATGGGCTACAATAAAATGCACGTTCGAGCCAATGCTATGAGACTCCTGGAGGGGGCGGGGCGGACGGACGAATGAACGAAACCAGAAGTTGAGAACCCTTTCATTGAACATTGACCCTACACTCTATACGCGTCTTGTAGGAAGCAGCGTTCCATAGGGTTAACCGTTGCGGGCTTTGCATACAGGACGCGTATAGAGTGTACGTGAAGCGGATCACTCCGTGACCCGCACCGCTCAGCTGGCATCGTTAGTATCTCCCATTAACACCAGGGTCCGCCACCTCTCGGGCCGCTTTCATCTCCAAAAGACTTCGAGCTCGGTTAAGGTGACTAGGTAGTGATTTTGATTATTGACAAGCGGCTTCGCCACTTGAGCCCATATATTATACAGAGAGAGAGAGAGAGAGAGAGAGGTTGGGGGTGGGGAGAGGGAGAGAGAGAGGTGGGGGGTGGGGAGAGGGAGAGAGAGAGGTGGGGGGTGGGGAGAGGGAGGTAAAGAAATGACAGAGAGAGAGAGGGGATTATTGGAGATAGAGGTTAGACAGTAAACAGATGAATACATTTTTTTATCCTTCCTCCCCTTTCGTCCCCCTCCCTTTCACTCTCCGACTTACTACTACACCCCCTTCCTCTTGTTCCACCCCCTACTTTTCCTCCACCTCCCCACTATACCTATTACATAAAGATTCATATTTATATGGTTTGGGTCAATTGGGATATATGGGGAATAAGGGCGTAAAGCAACCAATCTCACTCACTCACTCACTCACTCACTCACTCACTCCTCCCCGCACTCCCCCTTCCCCCAGGAGGAGGTTGAGGTGGGGCAGGAGAAGGAAGAGAGATGGAGGAGAAAGAGGAGGAGGGGTTTGTAACAGTTTGTAACAGGTATGGTAGTGAGGTAGCAGGACGGGGAGGAGGAGGAGGAGGAGGATATGAGTTTAGAGGGATAGAGAGGGAGGAACAGAGAGAGAGAAGTTCACAGAAGGAGAGGGGAGAGTGGGAGGTGTAAAAGCTACTGAGGGTTACCTTTTTATGGGGATTGGTGCGAGCTGTGGTGGAGATGACTGAGGGGTGAGGGGAGCCACTGCCCTATGGGGGAGATAGTGAGAGGACAGCGCTCATGACCAGCGAGGCATGACGTGACGTAATAGGTCCGACTGGGTTTTCCCAGGCCGAAATGCGTCGACGGAAATACATAGTATTCACATGACGTCACCCCAGTCAGTGGCTATCCTCACTGGCAGCCATAATGTGTGGCAGCATAGATAGCGGGAGACACTAGATCGACAGGATTTCCCATTGCAAATGTTTGCTAATGGCAATTATACTTATTATTCCATCATGACACACTACAAAATGAACATATAACCTATCAGCATACTTTATATAACATTCTCTAAAACTTTCGGAGGTGAAAACTGCATTTTTGAGGCTTGGAGCACTCATGTCCAGCTAAAGTTGACCCACATTATGGCAAGCCGCGGCGAGCGCCGTGACGTCAGTGAATACTATGTATTGACGGAAATGTACGCAAAGAACTCACTAATAGGCCTAAATAAGTGAGGAAAAAGGGATATTACTGAAAAAGAGGGTTGCACATATAACTATGGTGGGAATTCTTACTACATAAAAAAAAAGTTATCCCACTTAGACAGTTATCCCATGTGTACCCTGGTACGCCTGCCTCTGGGAGCGCAGGGTTCACCAAGCCGTAACAAATCTCGCATGAGCTCGCATGCTGCGAGTTTCCTCGAGTAGCCAAAACTCGACGAAAGGAAGATTTCATTGTATAGGCTATGAGTTTTTCTAAAATTTTTACCAATGATACTTGACATGAAATAATCATTATTGAGTGAAGAAAAAAACATAGGTCACCAGGCTAGTTTTCATGCTATGACGGTATGGAGATAGAAATAATGAATCATTTTGAGTAATTTGACTACATTTGAGTGATTTATTAACATAATTCGTTTAAAATGGTTCTGACATGAATTCAGACATCAAATTTCACCCAGACATTCAACATACTTATCATCAGATAATGTTTTTTTCCTCAGATCCTGAGTTAGCCCCCTGGAAGCACCCTAGTGGCAGTATGGGGCACTAGCAAAATTGACTTTGGCTGATGACAATCAGCGTTTTTAAAAAAAACTGTTTGAATTCCTTTTGAAATTTAAATTCCTGATTAATATTTGATTTGAACAAAAATGGCCTCATAAATCTTGATGAAATTGTATATGGATACAGCTATCATAGTTACTAACTCGCACACCAAAAATCAGCATGAATTTCCTGGCCGAATTTTTTATGTTAAAACTTAATTATGAGAAAATTGGCTAAAAATGAGAAAATTGTTGATAAATATTTGATTTATACACATATGGCTCCATAAATTTTAATGAAATTTAATATGGATGTATAGGGATCGTAGATACTAACTCTCACACCAAAAATCTGCATAAATTTTCTATCTGAAATGTTTATATCAAGAGATGTAGTGTTCTTCACTACAACCCAGTTCTCTTAGCAAAGAATAAAGACAAAAGAGTGATTTCCACACCGTTCTCTGTTTTATTCAATCACAACTAGCAAGTATGAGGAATGCGTTATCCGAAATACTCTGATTCCTATAGTATGAGGAGTGTATTACCCGAAATACTCAGTTCCTGTCCGAAGTTGGCTCTCAGACCTGTACACCAATCCAGGTACACAGTACCACATGGTGTCAGAAAGTAGATATGAGGAAGTACAAATCTTAAAAAGATTAAGTAATACAGACAGTAACACGGGCACTAGGGCCAAAGTTCCTTTAAGGTGACTCAGTAGTGATTTTGATTATTGATGAATTTTTCTAAAATTTTTACCAATGATAGTTGACATGAAATAATCATTATTGAGAGAAAAAAAAACATAGGTCACCAGGCTAGTTTTCATGCTATGGCAGTATGGAGATAGAAATAATGAATCATATTTGAGTAATTTTACTACATTTGAGTGATTTATTAACATAATTCGTTTGAAATGGTTCTGACATGAATTCAGACATCAAATTTCACCCAGACATTCAACATATATATACTTATCATTAGATAATGGTTTTTTTCCTCAGATCCTGAGTTAGCCCCCTGGAAGCCCCCTAGTGGCAGTATGGGGCACTAGCAAAATTGACTTTGGCTGATGACAATCAGCGTTTTAAAAAAAAACTGTTTGATGAATTTTTTTTAAATTTAATATGAATGTAGATACCGTATTTACCAACTCATACACAAAAAATCAGGATGGCTTTCCAGGCTAAATTTTTCTATATTACGACTTATTTATGAGAAAAATTGGGAAAAAAAATAAATTCCTGATTAATATTTGATTTGAACAAAAATGGCTTCATAAATCTTGATGAAATTCTATATGGATACAGCTATCATAGTTACTAACTCGCACACCAAAAATCAGCATGAATTTCCAGGCCGATTTTTTTGTGTTACAACTTAATTATGAGAAAATTGGCTAAAAATGAGAAAATTCTTAATAAATATTTGATTTATACACATATGGCTCCATAAATCTTAATGAAATTTAATATGGATGTATAGGGATCGTAGATACTAACTCCCACACCAAAAATCAGCATACATTTTCTATCTGAAATGTTTATATCAAGACTTAACATACATACTTCGTCTGCATAATGCTGATATTCCCTGCTATATGTGTTGAATACACATATATCAGTACTGAGCTATATGCATTGAATACACAAGATCAGTACTGAGTCACCTTAACATTATGGTTGACTCGGAAATACCGTAATATGTTGCTAGAGATTATAAGAGCTAGAAGTGCGCGTGACTTCTATACCCAGTAAATGTATAGAGAAATGACCAATAGTGGTAGTTCCACCTGGTGCTTCGGAGAAGAACTAACCATTACCACTACATATATATATAGAATACATGGATTGACACCAATTCCAACCCTAACTCTGAATCTAAATTGGTGGTCCTAAGGGACTTCATTTTTAGCGATGGAAGGGGGGGCATCTGATTTTGCACACTCAGAACTAGTATGATGTAGGGGGGGGGGGCAAGGAATTTTGCACAAGATATAAGGGGGGGGGGCAGACAATTTTGCACAAGAATTTTTCGTGTTCTCTCTCCCCCCCCGACCCGGTGGCTTATAAAGTTATTATAAACAGTCCCTAAGTCAGTGCAGTGCTGGAATGCCCATTAGGTATTTTACTCTTTATGGTAATGAGAGTGCTTCAAAATTGTATCCATATAATATATGGGAAGAGCGATTTCTACGAAAAGAGGTAGAAAAGAGGGCTGGGGGTTTCTTTAGGTAGAAAAGAGGGGTTTCTTTGTCTCGCATGTTCTCGGAATTTGTTCTTTTACAAACTGTTTACTCATCTGTAGAGTTCTGTCCACCCTCTCTGGAGGATGTCGTATATGGTTTGTGAAGGTATCTGGGGTGAAAATGTCATTTTGAAGCCTTTTTTAAATTGGGACCTACACACTCTATTTATAGCCTGGGAAAGCCCCTGTGAGATACTATGTCATTTGCCACTACATGCAGAGGAGTGGGAGAGTAAAGAAGAGGGGTGGGAGAGGGTGGGGGTATTGGAGAGGGGGAGGGGAGGGAGAGTTTGTAGGAGGGGAGAGTGAGGAAAAGGGAGAGGGTGGGAAAATAGGAGAGTGGGAGGGGGAGGGAAAGAAGAAGGAGAGGGGAAGGAGAGGATGTAGGGGAAGGGAGAGAGCAGATGTATCAGAGACAGAGAATCGGAGATGGGGTTGGAAGAAAAACAGGTGAGAGACAGAGAAGAGGCGGAGGGATAAGAGGGAGAGAGGGAAATTGGGGAGAGAGTGGGACCATCTGGAGGACGGGTACTTTGCTGGTACTATATATTACTATAATAGTCCAATACTTAATAGAAAGGTCACTCATCATTGCTAGCCCATCCACAAAGCAAGATGATTTAAAGCGGCTCTTTTCATTATAATAAGGAAGTTAATTAGTCATGAAATCTCTTAAAACTTTTTCAGCTTAATCATGTAAGGAGGATCTCGCCTTTTTGGGGGACAGACCCAGAAGGGGGGCTTTTAATTTTGCACAAGACTTGAAGGTAGGGGGGGGGGGGGGTCATTGATTTTTGTGCATGGATTATTGGATATTGACTTAGAAATTTTACCATCAGGTATTTCTATAGGAAAAGATATTTCGCCATGACTTGCTTTAATACAACTTTAATCATAACTTTAATATCATTAGGTGAATTCTGGAATACATGAATATAGAAAGAAGAATGTTTAGGGCAAACAACTAAAGGACTGTTCATAAGTAACCACTGAGGGGGGGAGAGGAGAATTTGTGAAAAATTCTTGCCCAAAATTGTATGACCCCCCTTTTTTTATTTTTGTGACAACCGTTTATTTCTTTCACATGTTAGACAAGGTTTTGGATTGGTTACATTTAGGATAAATTCTCTCCAGTTTTAGTCACTCTTCCCTTATAAGAAGAGGGGTAGCTGTAAGTTGGAACCAGGAGACTTCTGAAATTTATTTTTGCTGTGTCACCGTCGGTTTATTGACATTTATTTTCCGCCTGTTCTTGTGATGAACTCATTAATATCCACAGCTAGGTTGGACCATATTCCGTACAACTCTTTCTTTTTTTCGCTCCTGCTTGTGTTGAACACTTCTAATTGCACTCTTGATCTTAGATCGTATAGTATCTGAGTAATGCTCAGTTTACCTTCGTGAAAAAGTTTCTGCTTATGTATAAACGCCTTGACCTGGAGAATGAACCAGTTGATTACCTTGGACTGTGAGTTACTCACGTCTATACCGAATAAAATGTCTCTCACCGAGAAGACCACCTTATTCCTCGTCTTACAGAAGAACCTGTCGCCATTAGGCTTTATATTAATATACTCTAACTCGTACAACCAATCTATCAGAAGATTCCAAGCCTTTTTGGTTTCTCTACATTCCACCAGAAAGTGGTCTAGGGAGTCCTCCTTCTCACAAAAATCGCATTTAGGTTTCTTTTTTATACCGATTTCACATAATAATTTATTTGTTGTGAGAGCACCATGCAGTATTTTGTACTGCAACACCTGGAGTCTAGTCTCCGTTGTACATCTATAAGGTAATGTAAATATTTTTTTCCATGGTAAGTCTTCATACTGCTCGTCCGTTATTTTTAGGACTTCTTTCCTTTTGAGGAATTTCCCCCATGTATGACCCCCCCTTAAAGTCTTGTGCAAAATTGCTTGACCCCCCCCTTTAAACCACACTTTTTTAATATGGATCCACATCTTTGAAATTGATGACAAAGAAACAATCAGGGATTATTATTACGCTTGCTGGTTGCCTCAGAGAACAATCGCTTGAGTGGTGAGAGCTAATTCATTGAAAAAATGAAGAAACTGGAGATTTTGACTTCCAGATGTGAACAGATGAACATAACATAGGTCATCAGACAACAACAGCATTGTCTAAAGAGGGCTGTGTAACAAGAGACATACTGGCAGTTATTTCATTCGGGCAGTGAGGCCCACAGGTCCATGCCTTTTTCCCTCACATGGAGGCAGCAGCCAACACCAAACCTCCAGAAGGTGCAAAAGCAGGAAAGAACAGCTTGCAGGAAGTTGACAATTGATCAAAAGATTTGGGGATCCGCGCGGCCACTGAGGATGAGGCAGATGACTTCTAGCTAGGCCTGGTACCCCAGCCAGAAAAAAGATCGTATGAAAAAACATCGCAGAAATAGGTTTGCGAGAGAAAGCCTGCCCAGAAAAAATGATTCTCTGAAAACATCGCTGAATTTCAAAAATCTTGCACCCAGAAAAAATGCTTGCAAACTTTGGGAGGGGTTTTCAAGGCTGTTTCCCTCACAAAACTGCAAGCAGAGTTATTCCCATCGCACAATCTAAAATAGACATAAATAAATCTTTATCACAGAATTTTCCAGTTCAATCTTTGAGTGTGTGCAATTTTTAGTAATCTTAAGAAGTAAGGGAGCTCTAATCACCAATTAATACTTGTCAATTGTAGAAAGTCATAACTTATATTTAATAGCTGCGGGCGTTTTTAATTTATGCCTGTTCACTATAGAAGTCTGTGGAAAAAGGACAGTTTTTTTCAGTATAAAAAAAAGGGGAAAATAACTTTTTCCTAAAAATCTATATATTATACAGCTCCTGTATTGCTTAACCATACCAGCAATAAAAACGGGGGTCACCAGCTTTTAAAAAAGGTTATTCAGCTGAATTCGCATCCCAATAAGTTAAAAACAGAAATATTGAAGCTTCTCAAAGCTAAATAATATCTTTCTATTATGTTGATACCCTATTCTTTCCTGACTGAATGAGAGCAAACGTGTATAATAGCTATGTTGAGAAGAATTTTCAACAGAAAAATGTTATTCATCCGTCTGAAATTTTGAAATAGGGGACTAACTGAGAAAATATCCATTTTCCCTAGACTTCAATACTAAACTTTAGTGGTCCCTAAAATGAAAAAAAATATGGTGAGATCCATTTCATTTTGCTTTTTGTTATCATCCAACCATGTTCTTTCTCAAGACAAAGTTTGAAAAAAAATATTGCGACTCCTTATTTTCCATGCATTAGTTCCTTGAACTCCCGCCTGCAGCAGTGCATATAATAGTGGTTTATCTCTTTAACACCAGACTCCGCCACGTCCCTGGCCGCTCCGAGGGGAGAAAGAGCGAGAGAGAGAGAGAGAGAGAGAGAGAGAGAGAGGTTGGGTGGGGGAGGGTAGAGGCTGGGGGAAGAAGGTGGAGATGGAAATAACATACAAAAGCAGGTGAACACGTTTTTTTTTATTGTTATAGATATTTATTCGGACGGTTCAACCTTTTAAGCTAATTATTTCAGAGAAAACAAATTGGATAATTGGCATTTCAACATGTTTCAATCCAATATGCCACTGATATATACTTTTCAATTCGTTCTTTCCTTGTTTAGAAACATATGATATGTGCATTAAATTTGTAGGCCTACTATTTTCCACATAAATCTTACACTATTGAATCTAGAGTTTAATTCATGCTTTTCTTCGATCGTTTGGGATTGTCCTTAATTAACATATACTTCAAACTGCGTCGAGGAGAATGTCTCTTTTAAAATAATACTATTTGTGGTATGAACAACTTTCTGGAAAATTTCCATCAAACTCTCGGTTATATGGCAACTCACATAAATATAGCAAAATGTTGCACCGATGTACAGAAAATGTAAGTAGCAATGCCTGGCTCGCTACGAAAATCACCTTCGGAGTGAGAGTGGCCAGGCACCCCTGAATAAAAGCGTTCCAAAAAAAATTATACATTTTCGCCAAGTGTACTTAATTATTTAAAACCTTTAAACTCAATATCTCAATATCCTCGAACCCATAATCTTTTCCAACGCTCAGGCGTGCACTGAAAGAGCTGAGCCCCACTCAGGTGTGCTTGGCCCTATTGGTATGGTTTTGTCGAAAAATTTAATAATTCCAATAAGCAACATCTCCCTCAGGACCAAATGTCCGTCGGATGGGCCTGGCTCAACAGGATGAAACACAAGAAGTATATAGGAAAATTCTTATTAATAATAATACTGATAATAGCAATAATAAACGAAACCGTTCACATTCCCATTCTTTCAAGCATATAATATATGCACCACACTCGCCTTGATACGCGCGGTACCTATATAATTAGGTAAGATACTTTTACACGTTGTGTTCAGGATATGTGTGTAATTTTTGTTTTCGATGTAGATGTAGATTGTTACCCTGATTCACCTTCAGGACAATGCTTTCAAGCTGGATATTGTTCCTGTTTGGGTCCAGAAAATGCATTCATCAACGTATGAAAAATGCCTTTATCATGACACCTATATAGCTGCATGTGCCTGATTTACATCGACATATTTATATGGAATGATTAAAAAGAAATCAAAATTCGAAGTTAAATCATACAAAATCATAACAATAAGGAGCCAGAATTTCAGCACAATGATCATATATAGAACTTATTGTCTAAACAATATACAAAATGGAGCAGGGATGTGCAAAGTCTGTATATAATTCTTGGTCATGTAAAGTAGCCGCCCTCTGCCGGATAATTCTTTTTATACTTTATAGCCTCTCAACGCCTCCCGTCAGTTTAATACTGTCTGTGATGTGTTCAAGTAAAATGTGTCACAAGTCGCAAAATTGATATCTTTTAAAGTGTTTTTTTCACAAGATCTCTTTATTGAAATGTTCCGATTTCTAGAGGGTTTAATACTTATTGTCATATGAATCCATGTAACAAATTTTGGAACATTGTATTAAATATATCCTTGCGTTTTGAAGGCCTTCGTATGGAGTATATTTAGTTACTTTATTGGTAATTACCTATCCAGAAACATTGCAAACTTTCTTTTTCAAAAATAAAAATACCAAACTTAAAATATAGAAATACTTATTGGTGTCCTAATGTTTACTATCATTGGAATCAGCGTGATCTCCTCTTTTCAAATATCCTAGGAGATTAGAAGTTTTGCTGACATATTGAATAAAAGTTGTTCTTAAAAAATAAATAAATGGTGATATCTCAAAATCCATATTTTGCGACTTATGACTCATTTTCCTAAAACGGATTACATATGAGCAACGAGAAAACCCTGCTCTTAACATATGATTCAACTGACTTACATCTAATGTCATCATATATAATTAACCATGTTTTTATCTTATTTACCAACAGACTCTCAGATCAAAATTAACGGCACCTGATTTAGATATGAAGTCATTATAACCAAACGGTTAATGTAGGCCTGTTACAAGTGTACACACACTGACACCGCAAGGAGGATGTGTAGGCCTACTATAATATTCGTGTATAAATCTCTATGCAAAATGAAAAAAAGTGGCTACTTGTTACCGCGGGCATGTCGCTAATAGGCATCTTTTGCCCTGTATCACACAAGCGATGCACACGACGACAATGAAGAGCAGTAGGACAACATGAATACTTGAAAATCTCAACGGATAACACAAGCCATTCGAGGCTAATGTCTTATTCCATAAGGCCTCAATTTGTGGGATTTCTACTTTATGTATGTTAAACACCGAATATCGGACATCACAGGCGTCCATCGTGCGAAGGGTGGCTTGCACCCCTGGCATATGGAGATATTTGACTTTAGCTGCCGATCGACACATACCAGTCACATACACATCTTCTAAATGGAAGAAAGGTATATTTTTCGATGCCTCAACAACTTTTCTCATTGCTGATGTGGTCATTAAATAAGCAGGTCCTCCACAATACATGGGGTAATATGTGTTAGGGAAGTCTTCTGTCGAAGCGTACCACTTTGACGATTTCTTCCTATTTGGACGGGTTGTGAAACAAAATCCTCCGATAAAATCCTCTGCAGGGGATGTTTGTAAGTGGGATGAAACGAAGTCATGGTAGAGCAGTAAATTAGTAAAGCAGTCGTCATCTGCTTTAAGAATGTATTTAGTCCTTGGACAGTGATTCATTACCCAATGAAAAGCAGCCATCGATTTGTTTGTTAGTGCGCTATATTTCTCCGTTAATCCCATTTGCAGTAAATCTTTATGGCGAGATTGCTCCTCTTGCAATTGCTTTTGTCTCTCGACTTTGGGATCGGATCCAACGACGAATAAAACCTCTACAGATGGCAAATTATCCAAATGGCCCCAGCTGCGTCTGATCGCAGCACGATTGGCAGTATTCTGGGGGTGAGACATAACTAGAACGAGAAGAATTGGATCCTTTTCTTTCACACACCAGTCTGTATGCACAGGTAAGTAATCCAATTCAAAATTTGAACATTTTACACAGGTTCTTTGGGAGAAGTTTGGACGAATCCCTGTCGTCTCCAGGAAAAAGCTCAAAAGGTGTTCTTGTACCATGCAGATAAACACCCCTGTTACAAGGAAAGAGAGGACGATGGCTCTAGCAAGGGATCTCTGTTCACCCCAACCGAATAGCGCCCATAAAAAAGTAGAGATTCGAGGGGGCATGTCTTCTTCCTCCAGAAATATCTGCTCAGGCTCAGGGCTCAATCTTTGGTGATGGAGCGAAGTGAAAATGTAGCGCATATATTTGTCCTCCTGCAAAAGCAAAGATAGTGATAGTAAGATACGTTTTTGTAAAGTGTTGAGTATAAATTAGAATAGTTTCTATCTATCCATAGTTCACAATTCGGACACATTTGGCCCGTTTCTTGCATTTTTTTTTACATTTAAGGCGTTACAAGAAGAAATATGGGTTTACTATTACTATAAATAAACATGCCACAAGTTGAACTGGGATTTCGGGTATTGCTTCTAAGGTCTGTAAAGTACAGAATTCTTTTTCAAATGTGAGACCATAGTAGGAAAATAAGATTGATTAAGATCATAGTAGGAAAATATCATTGATCAGATTGATTGAGCAACATCGACCGTCAGAGCATGTTGATCGTGTGAAGGCTGTATATTGCTTTATGAACCAGGTACTTGACAGTATACAGTCTAGGCTCAGAGCCTATCAGAGGCCTCCAAACTGAGGGAAATCACCGCCAAATCCCATTAGGTTCCCATTAGGACGGTAGAGTTGGATATAGTCTCCAGGCATATATAAGCTATACATTGGATCTAAATGTATTAATAGGTCAGATATGATGCTATTTAAAGAGATTTGCAGGAACATTTAAAGAGTTTGTTATAGCGTAAACACACATCAGCATTGTACTAAGGGCATGTGAAATGCTAAAACAAGTGATTCGCCAGTGCTACACTGAGCACTGTCAACAGATACTAGTAACGTAATTGTACTCATCCTGTATAATTTGTGGAAGGAAGGGATTACTCACAAATTGGTTCGGATGTCTTTAACGTACGAATAGAGCATATAGGCGGGGATCGAATGTGTCCATAATGTCCATATACAGATCTAGGTTGATCTTGGAATGGCATTATGGTAGCGTTTCTAGCTATGATCAATGGACTTTGCCCTATTGAGAGGATCAATGTGGCTGACTCATGATAATATTATCAATACTAGCAAATACCCGTGCTACGCACAGGATGTGCTAGTAGAACAGTTGGTCCCATATCCTCATCTCTCCTTGTTCCCTCTCCCACCACCTTTCTCTATCAACTTGTCTCTATAACTTAGTATCTGTATTAACATTCATACCACAGATGGAACCCTGTTTAGATGCTCTTTTTGGTTGTTGTTGTGTTGCCTGTCCCTGTCCCTGTCCTTGTCCCATTCCAACTCCCACTCCCACTCCCACTCCCACTCCCTCTCCTACTTTCATTGTGAGGTAATTAGTGGGCAGGTAAATTTCTGTGTGGGCAGTCCCTCTCCTTGTCTCTGTCTCTGTCCTGCTCCCTCCCCCTCTCTTGTTCCCATTCCCAATCCCAATCCCTCTCCCTTTCTTGTTCCCTCTCCTGCTCCCTCTCCCATTCCCGCTTTCATTGTCAGGTAATTACTTTGCCAACTTAGCAGGCAAAGAAAAAAAGTTAATTTCACACTCTGTACTGTGCTGAAGACTGAGGCCAAGAAAGAGAAAGGGTGAGAGAGAGACAGACAGAGGGACAGAGATAGAGAGACACAGAGAGAAAGAAGAGGTCTGGACTGTGAGAAAGAGAGAGGGAGGCAGAGAGTGTTAGACCACTATCATAGAAGGAGAGTTCTCTTACTATGAGTTACCCAGAAACATGCTTTTGGTGACCCAGAATTCTGATGTAGGGGCACTGATAGTGGTTTGTTTTCAGGCAGCGCTGGGGGCCCTGGATGGGGGTGCTCAATGTTAACCCATTTCAAACCCATTTCTAACCCTAATTTGTTAATGAAACATAGTGGAATGGCTGCACACCATTTTTGGCAATGTGCACCTGAAACATATCGGAGATCAGGCCAGCAGTTTCAGAGAAGATAGGGGTTTCACAACTTTCAACGCTATTTTATTAATATTTAGATGAAGACCTATGCCCCAAATGTGTATCTATAGAATGTAGGTTATATATGATATAAAGCTATGCAACACATAAACAGGATTTTCTATTACGGAATCGTAGATATTAAGCTTTAAGCTTTAAGTCACTTTCTTAATTTGAGATATTTTTATGTATATAAGAAACTTTATTTCCATTTTGGTATACAATGTTACAGTTTTCTACATGGAAAATAGGTTTGCGTTTTCTGTCCAAAACAGTTTTTTTTTTTTTTTTTTTTTTTTTTACATCATCTTCTTTATTCAATCTGTCAACAAAGCTATCTTTGCTATACCATGCATGTGGCATTAAGAGAGAAAAAACCTATTAGGACATTTTGGGTTTCGCCTAGGCGACAGAAACACAGCTAGCCATTATTTTCTCTAAGAGTATCTGTTATGTCCGCAAAGAACTTTTTCCAGGAGGTATTTTCCTCCTTATTTATTGTGCTTAACTTATTTTGGTACAGTATAATCGATAGTTTTGATCTTAACTCGTGAATATAGAACATCCACTCCATTTCTCCTTGGTGAAACAGCTTCTGCCGATGAATAAAAGCTTTTGTGTTAAGGATTACCCAGTTAATTATTTTCACATTTGGGCCTTTCTTATTAACGCCGAACATAATGTTTATTTTCTGTATGTTCCATTCACCATTTGTGTTTCTTTCAACTATTCTCCTACCTCCTATGTCTTCGTTGAGGTAACCCACCGAATCTATTAGGTTGAAAATCTTTTTCCAAAGCCTTTCAGTATTTGGACAGGAAATAAAAAAATGTATTATATCATCTCACTCTGAATGAGGCATTTTTTAAATATAAGTTACACGTAACCGTTCTGTGGAGAATCCTATACTGGAGAACCTGTAACCTTGTTTCACACGTTGTTCTGTATGGGTTACTAAACCAAAACAGTTCTTCCCAGCGAACCTTCTGTCACTAAGTTTCTATTTTACATGGTTATTAAAAGAATACAGTATCTATACCTGCGTAAAGGAAATAGTGTACATTGTATACAATGTACACTATTTCCTTTGAATGTTTTTGGGGCTAGGTAGCCTTGTCGTTCTTTTACTATTTACTCTTTGGTGCAGGACTTACGTGCCTACCTAGATGATATTGAAGCATGTGGCCTCGTGCTTATCATACACATATCCTGAATATTAACAGTAGGCCCTATTGATAATTACAATGGTGATGATAAAGATCATTTAGTCTTTGGATGAAGGAGGGTAAATCAGGCTTTCTTAGTCTTCTAACATAGGTATATCCCCTATAAGGAAGCCTGAAGTTAAATTCTTGGTGTTAATTCTTATCTTGTCTAAATTTTCTTTACATTTGCTTAGCCTAAAGGCATATTCTAATAAATGTGTCTCTATTCTTGGCAAGTAGAGGTATTCCTAGCTCTCTGGAGCTGAGTGAGCCGGAGCTGATTCGACCACTTCATACAGAATTCTTATTAAACTTAAAACTATACGGTGTTGAATCGCTATGTGTATCATCTAATCATGAAACTAATTCGAATTTGTGAAACTCCCATTTATTTTTAACATTTCTTTATTCAGGAGAACAATATTAATAATAAGGGTGTACCAATGATTATTATAGAGGTAAATAAGGATTATCGGTAGATGTTCCTTATGGACATATAGACTCTTAATTATGTATGATCTGCTTCTAATTGTTGTTGTAATTTACGTGTATATCAAGGTAACGTTTTTGTAACGATAGACATAAGCTGAAAATGTCATACATGTATGAGAGCTTACAATAACAATTAAACAAACAAAAACATACTTGGAAGTAGTGATCAACTGGGATAGTCCCACTAAGCATGGTTGTTTTTACGGTAGCCTTGAATGATATATTATCGTTTAGATTAGTTTATAATGATGGTCTAGGTCGTACCACATACCCATATCGGTGTATGCTAGAGATTTTTGGAAGCGATTATCATTTGGGTTATAATTCTGTTGCCTCTCAATGCATGATTTAAGTCGATTTGGTTTCTAAGCACCCAATTCACTCTACAATGATAATTTTGTTTGTGATAACATTTTATCAAATTGAAGTATAGTTGATTCCGGACTTTTGTTATGAACAACAGTTGTTATTCAATGGTATAATAAAATAACACTATTCATTTGAACATAGATCTATGATTCGAAATACAAATTTGTACTCTCTGCTTAGATATACACTCTTGAAGTGTGCCCAATAGTTTTGATATTATTATCCATATGGGAAGAGCAATTTCTACGAAAAAAGAGGTAGAAAAGAGGGGTTTCTTTGTCTCACATGTTCTCGGAATTTGTTGTTTTACAAACCGTTTTACTCATCTGTAGAGTTCTGTCCACCCTCTCTGGAGGACGTCGTATGTGGTTTGTGAAGATATCTAGGGTGGAAATGTGATCTTGAAGCCCTTTGTAGTTTTTTAGTTGTATTCTATACAACTATGTTTAGCCTGGGAAAGCCCCTGTTAGGAATTAAAAGAGATGACGTCAAGCCTCTTCCACCTCTGTAGCAACGTGGGATTCTCTAGCAATGTGTCCTGTATTGTGTCCTAGCAACAGGAGAGAGAGAGATCAGAGGGGGAGAGCGAGGAAAAAGAGAGAGGGAGGTGAGGGGAGAGAGATAAGAATTCAGAGGGGGAGGGGGAGAAAGAAGAAGCAGAGGGAGAGGGTGGGAGAAGTCAGGGGGAGGGAGAGGGAGAATAGGATAGAGAGAAGAAGGGAAGGGGAGAGAAAGAGGGGAGGGAGAGGATGGGGGAGATGAACGAGGGAGTGGAGAGGGAGACAGAGGGAGGGAAAGGGCGGGAGTGGGAAGGAGAGAATGAAAGAAGCAGAGGGACAGGGTGGGCGAAATCGGATAGGGTGAGGGACAAGAGGATAGAGCGAGAAGAGGCAAAGAGAGAATAGGGCAGGTGAGAGGAGAAGGCGGGCAGGGATAGGGGAGAGGCAGGGGGAGAAAAGGAGGAGAGGCAGTGAGAGAGGAGGACGGGTACTTTGCTAGTCTTATATTATATTGTAGTGAATATGGGTATACCAATCAAGCATTGATTGGGCTTTGATTGTTTGAGTGTTTGTTTACCATATTTGGACCAATGCAGCTTGAATTGGTTACAGCTGCCTTTGCTGTGCTGGTCAAAACAGGCTTTTGGATTCCCATCAAAACTTACATGGGTCATATTCATTGATTCCTATATTACAGGTTACTCTTATCTAGTTGTACTATATACCACAATCTGTGTGTTGGTCTTTCCGGGTGTTCTGGCAAGATTCCTTTTATGTACCATAACCTGTTATTACACTAGACCTTCTTTTACCTGAAACACCTTTATTGACTGTCTACTAAAGTTGCCCCTAGCCTCGATGTACTGAACCTTGTTACTCTTGTCTGGAGTGATTGCTCACTCTTGCTGAGTCATTGGGACCAAAGATTGCGACCAAGACCAACTGACGGAATAGGTCTGTGTGGTGGAATAAAGCCTGAGATACTAAAAGACTGTGTTACTGGTTTTACTTCCCCTTCGTTGAGATTGATAATATTCGAACTTGGTTAGTGAACTAGTACTACTAGGCGGAAATCACTACAATATTATATCAAATGTGTCGTTTATTTTAGCTAAGGTATACACTGAAAGACCTGGACATCTGACCAGATTTTTTTTAGAAGTGTCAATTGACATAGAAATTTCGCTACTGCGATGCGTTTCATTCAATGTCATGCAAATTATATGAAATAAATCCATATATTATTCAAACAATTATTTTACATGAGTTGTCCTTTCGACCGATATATTACTACAGTTAAGCTACTTAAAGATTCTTGATAATCAATTCAATAGAAATACATGAGATATGAAGGTAAACATTCTTTCCTGAAAATACTCCAAATACTCCAAATACTTTTTTGTCAAATAAAAGACATACAATTCACAATAATGAGTCCAAAAATACCGTATGTGATAAAACGATCCAAGTATTCTGCGTTAGATTTCACACACCTATCTGAAGTCTTATTACAATCGGGTTCATTCATAAGCCTAGGTCTCGATCAAATATTTATCATCCACCTGTGATTTTCCTTTAGGAATTTGTAAAGTTTTGGCCAGGGTTCTATTTTTTCCGGGGCATGAAACGGTTCCATAGTACCAGGTCTGTCATATGTGGGGATTTATGCAATTTTTCTGATCTAGGGTTAGGTACCATTAAGTTAAGACCCACTGCCAGTCTGGTGTTTCGGGGCATTATTTTGTTGATGTTCTTCCATATCTTTATATATACTCATTAATCTGATGATGGTGATATTACCTCGTGTGTGTACAGGGTTTATGTTGTGCACATTCATCAACTCTTGGATTGGTTCTCTGTTCTCCGGGTTTATCAGCCTTATCCCCCTATTTATGGAGATGGAAGTTTAAGCCACAATCAATTATGAAGCCCAAATATTGTACATGCTTTTCGTATTTGATAGCTTTCCCATTTATATAGATCTGCCCCAGATCATCCTGCTTCAATTTGCGCAATTTCCATAATTTCCTGCTAGACCCTATCACCTGCGCCAGACATTTTTTTAACATTGACTTTCGACCTGTTACTGTGCATGCAACTATTTACTTCAATAGAAATTTGTAATTATGCTTCAACGCACGTATCAATACCAAAATCTGTTATCGTTGCTGCAGTATCATCTGCATAATTATATATTGTCATATTGATGGTATACCCTAGATAATTGATGTTTTTTAAAGTGGCTAAGATAGTTAAAATGAGTAGTCATGGAATCGCGTGAAACTTTGTCAGTGTAATCATATATGATAGGTATAGCAATATCTGAAGTATTGAGTATCAGCATTGCGTTTTCATTCAATGATTAGTGAATATGTGTAATGAATGGGTCAGAACCTAAACCCATGTCAAATCCATGAGGAAATGGCTTGGAGACCAGGAGGTACTGCCAGATTTAGCCCTGGGTGGCAGTAATGGAACTAATGCCCTTTGTACTGATCAGTGCCGACCTGGGGGTTACATAATTCCAGATGTCATCCCAACTGACAGTTTGAATATTGGATTGGAAAGCAAAAACGATTTTGCTCTCTATTTTACCACATATCTGATATAATATGAATGTTAGAGTTTTGATATCTACAGGAGTTATTCAGGAGGGTAAGGTGAATCAAATACTAGAAAATGAAGTAGAAATTCCGTTACTCGATAATCTAGCCCTCAACAGTGAGAAGTGTCACTTTAATAAGGCCAGATTTGGAGCACATATTTGTACTAATTTTATAAAGTCAAATAAACAATACTCTTATTATTGTTATTGTTATTAAGAGTCAGTCATACCTGTAGTGAGTTGTATTCCTAGTAGGCCTATAATACACTGGTCATATTGGAGACCTGAGAGGCGGTGATAACGTTATTTCTTACTGTAAAACATCAAGGAAGTACATTTGATAATGCCTGTGAAATGGCGTATGTGCACTAATAGATATCCAGAGTGTATATCCTGCAATGAGGTAGCCTGGTAAGATATAATAAACTAATATAAAATCCTTTCCTGCATGATTCGGGTTAGGTTTTGTTATAACTTAGTTTATAACTTGGATATATATGTAGAATATTGTAGAGCTATTGGTATTAAAGGAGCAATGAATATAGACTTGACTCTTTCATGTTCCAGATTCAACTGTCCTCTTTTATTATGCGTTCATACATGTTCCAGATTCAACTGTCCTCTTTAATTATGCTTTCATACATCACAGATCACCTGTGCGTGTCACACTCCGATTGGTTCATGCTCACTCTTGTATTACCTGATCCCTTTATTGGTCTTGCACAATCCTGCAGTTAATTTATTTACTGATAACAATTATACTAATTACATTCCTTAATTGAGTTATACTATTGCTAATGATGTGGTTAATCACTATTACATTCCAATTATGTAATATGATATAACAGTTTTAGACTTTCCCAGTCACTCCAATGACAGTATGCGACTCTACACCCTAAAAGCAAACATGAACCACCGATACTCGGTACTTGTTTGTTTGTTTTTATTCCACACTCTTAAACACAGAATCTGAAGATCATTCTTTTTCTCTCATGGCTATCATACACACAGGAACTATATCCGAAGGACTAACGGACACGTATACACTTTAATTGAAACTAAAACTGTGAAAACACGTCTTCACTGAATCTTTAATCTTAAATCATTTGATTGAATGAAGCGCTCTCACCGCTTGATATTCTTATTCACCTCAATATTATACCTATGTACTTTCATTTCTAAGGGAGGCCCGGAAGACCAGCTTGCTGAGTTTTTTTTCCTATTCTGATGTACCTAGTTGTAATTTCTGAATAAAAATACGATATGTATAGCAGTTGAATCGAATTTACCGCGTTGTGTTAACAGTTACTGTTAAAGTGTACAAGTGGCTAAGATAGTTAGATCTTAGTAGTAAAATACATGTATTGTATATTAGCTCTAAGGTTAGATTGATCTTTTAAACACCTTTTCTTTTATTTCAGTTCCCGAATCCTTCAATATATTTCTGTCTCATATAATGAGGTAATTAGGTACACAACGTCGATTTTGCTGGGAATCCTATTATCCAGCGTTAAACACACACCGGTAGTTGGATAAAGTCCAAGGTGCTGCTGCTGAAGCACCTGAACTGAAGCACACAGTGTTACATAACTTAAAGCAAATATATTTGCTCTGCTCGTGGATGGATCACTAGGTCAGGTTACGGTCAGTCCAGGAGTGTTATAACAAAGGTACAGAATGATGAAACGAGACCGTCGGTTAGCGGACTGACCACGTGGTGAGATGTGATATATGATATGATATATTATATGGGTGTGTATGCCACGTTGATATACTATGGGGTTGATAGTATATACCGATTTAATTAACTAAAATTAATGTTTCAAGATTGGAGTGAGCTAGAATAGCGATTTGGACTAAGACTGGGTCTTAGGTACTGTTTATTCATGTTATAAGCTTCTTCATGATGATATACCTACTACCTGTACTGACTTAGGACCACAAATGTAAGGTTAGGTTTAGGGTTATAGTTAGCATTGGTATCAATCCATGTACTCTATTCCACTTCACAGAACACATGAAAATACAGTGCATACTGGTGACATAGCTGTCTTCATAGCCCGCTTAGTAGCCTCACGTACCGACTAAATACTATACTAACGTAGCACATCTACTACCTGCACTGACTTGGGACCACCAATTTAAGGTCAGGGTCATAGGCTTATGTTTAGTATTGGTATTAATCCATTTACTCTATTCCACCTCACAGAACAATGGAAAAAACAAGTGTACATCACATGCCTTGCCCTTACGTTCACAATCATTTTATGCTAATTTTGTTCAAGAATTGGCCGAAATTGAGGACCGTTTTCGCCTCGAGATTTTTGTTTTTTTGTTTTTAAAACGTTTTTATTCAGCCTATCAACAGAAATCGCTTCTTCCTCCGGGGTCGATTACACCATTTTACATCGTACCCTCTCTCCATTTTAATCGACACACCAAGCATTGCGCATGCACCAACAGTCCCAAAATGGTGGTCTCTGCCCATGGTTGCTATAGCCCCTCGACTCTTCAAGGCAGTAACGTTTATTAGAACTGTTCTCTTTGTTACATTTGTGCATGTCTCGTACTGTATGAATCTTTACCAGCAAGACTTCTCAGGTTGTGTTGCAATATATTTCTGGTTACTAACATGCGTTATTACACCCCTGTGCTGTTGCTTCCTATACCTTCAGCATTATATGTCACACTTGGTCAAAGTGGTGCATAACATGTGAGTTATGTCACCCTTGGCGCATACAACAAGTAGGTCCGCCAAAAACTTAAATTACTTCTTTTATTTTTAATTATTTATATTTTTTATTATTAATGGGGTGTAATAAATATGGAACAAAGCTCGGGTGAAGTCTGTACACTTGTTAGTGACCTCGGGAGCGCAGAAGATCTCGGGCTAACGCCCTTTATGTTCCCGCGCTCCCTCGGTCAATAACAAGTGTACAGACTTCCCCCTTGCTAGGTTCCATCTTTCATATCACCTGTAGCCGCCTGACTTTTGTCGCATGCCTCTCTAAAATATTTACAAGTGGCTTTACTTGGCTCAGCAGTTGCACCATGTTTATGATTATAACCGCATGCAGTACAGAGACCCATCTTGTAGGAAACTATAGGAATCAATGATGAATTCCAAAGAAAAATTTTTCCTGGACCGTAGCGTTCGGCGCCAGGTGAGAGAGTGCCTGGTTGCCGGGAACGCGAACTGAGGTTGCTAGGTAAACAATACAATCAGGTGTTAGCACGATGAATATATATATGTTATATATTAGGAAACATATAAAGATACATATATGTAATGCCACCGGACCATGCATTGCCCATTCCAATTTTACAGATTTCATATAAATTCTTTATTGGCATAGACACATAATGTTTATTGGCCATATACAAATAAAATAATAGAAACAGACGCAATGACTCTTTTCACGCGTTAATTACCAGTATTTATGATTTGAAATAATTATGATGCATGCGATATCTCAAACCTATATTATCGCATCCCCACAATATCTAATGAGATCAGAAGCGATATAAAACGTTTCACAAGGCATAACTCCCCATTAGTGAGATGCGCGATGCAAAGTATGTTTATATCGCATCCAACGCATATCTCATGCAAATCGCATATATGTACTATTTCACCAATTTAATCGAGCTTCCAGTTCTATGTATGGATAGCAAAGTCGAACTTTTAGAAATGTTAAGATGCCTGCGTATATTCTGTTCAATCTAAGGAAGAGATAAGATACTCTGACACTGCATGTGCATAAGTTTAAACGTAAAGTACGCAAGTGTACTAACACTACGGCATGAAACATTTTAAGCTATTTTCCCAGAGAGACTAGCCACAACTTACATGTCGTTTATTGCTTACCACACACCATTGAGATGGTTAGACAGGTCAGGCTGATCATACAAAATGCCAAGTACATCGATATTCTTACTCCATATAGAGCACACAAGGTAGAATTTGAATATATCCTGGCAAATATAGCTGTTTAAACAGACAATGTATTGGGCGATTGGGTCGGGATTGGGTATGATATATGGTATATATTATATGGTGAATATTAAATGGAATATATGTATAAATTGCCGAGAAAGAACTGACAGTTCAAATCGTCTGCTGGACACCTGATTGTGAGGTCATCAAAATGCCAGCCAGCCATTGACCCAGGCCTAAGCATATATATTCCGACCAGAGCTCTCCTTGGTCAGTCTAGGCCCGGAGTTTCGACAGTGGGCATATGAAAAGACATTTCTCAGTTGATTTTTTTTTCTTTTTTTATTTGTTCTGGGGCAAAAGGAAATTAATAAAAAGGGTCAGACAAGCACCCTCTTGAAGGCAATCTCTCTCTCTTATTATTATTTCGTATCCAGCAATTTATACAAGCAGATATATAGATGTGGTACATATATATTTATTTGATATATATGTGTGGAGATAAGGATGCTATAAATATTTAGGGTAACCGGAAGGTTATGACGATTACAAACAATAATTATAATTATGCACATGATATTGACGATATGCATATTTATATGCACACCCATACGTCTTGCAAGTATGGGTGTGATTCTTTGCATAATGCATACCAATGTCTTGCAAGGAACAATGAAACCCTGTGGTGGGGAATTCATTTATGTATGACCTAATGCATTAGGGTCCTCAAACAAAGCCCCTGCCGATATATAGTTTTTCTGTCAACTCTAATTCTATGGTATGCTTACATTTACTATATATATATCCCATGCAGACAGGCATAGCGCCATGTTTGATTAAGCTTAAATCAATCTCCAGCAACTCCAATTAAGGCCACAAGGAGTTCTTCGTGACCTGCATCCATTTATATGTACACAATTCCTTTAAATGTGGACGAGGCACTGCATTATTAAAGTCTGGTTAAAGCTTAAGTAGACGACACACTTCCTCAGTGTGGTTAATCTGCAGTATGTACTACAGTAAGATTACCCTTCTGGGATATCACCGTCTCGTGCAATTTAGATGATTGTATAGGTGGTTACTATAGCATTAATGACTGACATTGAGGACAGGGAGTGGCAGGCACTGTTTGTTGATAATGCCCAAGATAAAGCCGAAGGTATTGTCAACAACAGGCCCCGATTTCCGACCAAAATGGAAGTCATTAATACAATTTATTTATTCTATTTAGGGACGATATCAAACCTCTCTAACTAGTAGACAACGTGTATTAACGAGGAAAATATCCTTCCATGGCAATTATGTTTCTCTCTGGGCAATATAGCGCTATACTGCCTGGCCCAAATCGTCCCAAAGAGGGACAGTATGGCGTCATTTTAATGATTGATATAATATTTTATCTCTTGCGCACTAGATATTTATAATCGACCATTTAATGACGCGCTATATTCCCCCACCTATAAATACCTCCATATCGTTCCCCATGTGAGCTGCCTTAAAAGCTAACCTTGATGCATTATCAGTGATGTGGCAGCATGACTGATTGAGAACTGACTTGTGATGGTTGTCAGAACACGCAATCTGCCACCGCAGGTTGTCTGTCCCTTCCTAACCCCAGTCTCCTCCCATCTCCAAACCCGGAGCGGCCGGGTATATTACATCCCCTCCGGTTTAAATACCTCTTTATAGGGTCCATTTACTGCCAGGCTAATGCCCTGGTAATTTCAGTTAGTGATACTGGGAGGCTATTAAATGCTCTATTCTCCTGAGATTCAGAAAGGTAAACACAGAAATATATCCATTCATACTAAATACATGCTCTCTCTCTCTCTCTCTCTCTCTCTCTCTCTCTCTCTCTCTCTCTCGCTTTCTTTTTCTTTCTCTCTCTCTCTCAATAATATATCTCCTCCTCGCCTTTTGTCTTACCGTTTAATAGCACGAAGCAAGCCAATTAGGCAATTCCGGGTCGTGGTTCTGTTTTCCTGTTGCAAGGTCCTCTAAGAACTGCGCTGCTACTACTACTACAGATTCCAGTAGGGCATCTAAATATATGTCCATGCTCCCTGCATCTCTGGAACATCTCCCACTATACTTCTGTCAAGCTTCAGCTGCGAAATCTAATGCAACTGAACATGAGCACGAAACGAAGCATTCCTCTCTTCGGAAAGAGCAGTCAGTCTCCATACGGCTTGTTTATCGTCCAGGAAGATTTATGCTCTATGCATGTACACACACTTTATCAGCCTAGTTTCCCCTCTTCAAATGGCCCACTCTCTCTCCCTCTGGCAGAGAGGGAGAGAGAGAGCGCGCGCGCTCTCGGAGGTGAGGACAAGTCGAGTTCCAACAGAGCTACTTAAAGACGAGGTGGCCAGCTGAGATCTATGCTGTTAGCGAGTAGTATAAGGAAGGCGATCCTTTTAGCAGGCGATACCCGAGCTGAATGAACGTCTTGTCACTTGCTGTTGGCTGCAACACTGTGCAGAAGAGCGCGTCTGTCTCGCTCCAAGTATAACTAGGGAAATGTAGTAGTGCTCGTGAATGGTCAATCAGGTAAAGTTTTGAATGGAAGGGATGAATAAGGTGCGCCTTTTGGTTAGTTAACGTACAACAAGTGTAGAACGTTACGAGGCATCTGAGGAAAAGGGGGATGCGCTCACAAGGCCTTATTATAACCTTCCATTGATGACTGCGGTCAGTCAAAGCCAACATAAGGGCTTCTATCTTTTCTCCCTCTCTGTGTGTATGTATGTATGTCTGTCTGTCTCTGCCCGTTGTTGCCTTCTTGATCGATGCAATTGATGGTTGATTTAAGATACCATTATCCTTAGCAAGAAAAACTGTGTTATCCTTTGTTTAAGTTTCTCCCATATTAGCCACAACATTGTCCACGAGAATCTGGTCGTTGGCATAGCAACGCAGTGGTAGAGAAGACTGAAGAGCCCCATCGCAACTCATCCTGCGTCTCTCATCAGTCCCTTTCTCCCCCCTGCCTCCCCCTCTCTCTCCCTCCCCTCTCAAACAAACACACACACCCTGTACTCTCTTTTCCCTCTATGCTCTCCCGTTCGTGCGGCGCTCTTTCCTCTAGGAAATCGTAGTCGTTCGCCAGAGCCGGATTTGGTTAGTGATGCTTCTGGCGCGAATCGTCAACTGATGTGGTCGCCATGATGTTTTTATCCATGCTTCTCTCCTACTCCTCATCTGTCTCCCCCTACTCCTTCTCTCTCCCTGGCCTTGCGCGACGACCACCCCTTTGCCAAGCAGTTCCACGAAGCGGGTCTTGCTGCTCGTCCGCGGCGCCATGAGTTGGTCTTGGATGCCTGTAGAGCGGTGGCTTGATGTGCAGAAAGCCTGATCAGGGGGAAACAAGACCTGTCCATGGTGGCGGGATTGGGTTAGCAGGCCTGCACCAGCACCATCTGCGCCACCGCCACCACCACCACAATCACCACCACCACCCACCACCTCACCACCATCAGTCACTCATGTACATTGGCTTTTATATCATCCTGGCTTGCATTCGGGTGTTTATTTTCTATATATGGCAAAGCAAATGTTGACTGCTCGACCACAAGGATGGGAGAATAGATGGTTTTATTCCTTCCCCTGCATGGCTCCCGAGCTTGTTCTTTCTTGCCACCTAAATGTACCTCGTTGGATCGCCTTCCTTTATACAGGTGAAATGCTCGGCCATGAATACAAGAACACCTGTGTCCTAAATGAGTTCTGCAGTTATTTCGATGTATTCTTTCCTATTCTCTTGGTTGAACATATGTCGTGTGTAAGGTTTAAAGATTGGTTCGTAGCGTGGGCTCTGTATAGGTCGAAGGTACGTAGAGGGTAACAACTTAGAAATGATGTATTGAACCGTCAGGATTTTATTGAATTACTAGGCAATTTTCGTTTAGCTGAGGTTGTGCCTGGATCATATAAAGCAGGGGCCTTAGTGTATGGCTAGATGTATGGTCTCTAATAGGCAAAGGGATTGGTGGACGTCTCTTGGATATATTGAAGCGACCATAACTTTATAGGTAAGGCCATGCAATGATATTTTGCATGATACATGTGCAATGTCAAAAGGCTCGTTTGAATAATGCAAGTTAACCAAGTCACTACATTTATAGGCAGTGATGAGACTGCCAGCTTCGAGATAATTGTTCCTTTTCAAGGCAACACAAACCTGTCTTCAGCCGTTGTACTTTACAATTCCTTCTACAACTATAACTCTTGTGAAAGAAATGGTATTAGAGATTCCCTTGGGGGAGAGCACAGGTCGTAAATACCTTACGCTCTTCTAAAAACGCTTACTACATCGCAAAATCAAACTTTATTACCTGCCTTGTACATCCATAAAAGAAAAATATAAATGGACCATCTATACACTAAAACACATCCATGCCATAGATTAGGTCAGCTAAGATTACCCATCTGATATTAAAGATGTGAGATACATGTCGCAATCCATCTAGATGAGCGTTTCGTATAAATTTATAGATCATCGCTGAGCCTGTCGAGTAGGAAGTTTAAAGTCTAGTTGTTGATTCATGATGTGGAGAGCAGATTGATGCTAAAGTTTCAAGATTAATCAGTTGGCTGGGCTGGTCAGCACCTTGATATTCAAGCCCCAAAAGCTGTGCTGATCTATTGCCGAGATTGCCATTAATTATTTCTGTAGGTTAATGTATCACTCCGAGCCAGACTTGGGCGTCGAACAATCTGGATTAACTGCGACGAGGGGCTGATGAAGGGAGGCGAATACGGAAGTCTGAGAAGAATCAACTGTTTCTATTCTCAGATTAGAATGATCGATTCTCTTCTTTGAACATTACACCTTGCAATCGACAAGAGGATACTTTTGTTTCTCTGTATATATACCTCGTTGCCACGTACTTACATCAAATATGTATGAAGATGTACAGAGAGCGAGAGAGTGTGTGAACACATTATAGTTTTTTTATTTGCACACAGATGTATCAATGCACTGTATAGGGGAACAGCTTGATCAACGTATTTCTGCGAGAGTACCCGATTTTCCCATGCATATCAACACAGGGTGAGAAGACCATGTATGTCGAAACACATGTTTCCCTTGTGAAAGGCTGTGCACTGGCCTTAAAAATCGATAGAGAAAATATCCTAGGGAGATTGCATTATGGAGGCTGGGCAGTCGGACTTGAATTACCTAGATCGATAGGTAAAACCCAGGGGCATCTGACTTGAGGGGAGAGGCGGTTGCTTAAGTGGAGAGACGAGAGGGGGATGAATGGTTTGTTTAGGGAGAAAGGGATTGGGCAATGTAGACGGGGTGATGGCTTCGCTATAGATGACTGTAATGATACCCCCATTCGTTTCTCGGCACAAGCATGCCTACTTTTTACCTCGTCGTGTTGATCCAATAATAGGTAGAAAGCTTCGATATAAATATTTCAGCCGCTATCCCTGAGAGACGTTATTTTGCGCAGCGAACTTTAACAATCCATCACGTTATTATCACATCTATGTGCGAGGAGGTACGCGAGGGAGAGAGAGAGAGAGAGAGAGAGAGAGACGGAGAGACAGGAGAGACAGGGGAGGGGGAGACATCTGACAGAGGAATGAGTGAGAGGGGAGAGAGAGAGAGAGAGAGGAGGGAGGAGAAGGAGGAACAGGGAGGAGAAAGAGGGTGGAGACAGGAGAGAGAGAAGGAGAGAGAGAAACGAGAGAGAGAGAGGGGGGGGGGGGGCGGGGGGAAGGTTGGAGAGAAAAGTGAGAGAGAAAAGGTTGTAAGTGTACGAGGGGTGAGGCAGAGCCTTGAGACAATTCGGGAGTGGGAGTACTAATGTAGACGCCAGAGAATTGTATTGGTGTCGGGTCTAAATAAGTCTACTGCAAGACCACATCCTATGAGAATATCAAGACATGCTAACGTAATTCACATTGACAGTTCAACCCAAGGGCGGACCCGACAAATTAATTTAGAGATGTCCTGGGGATCTAGCATTTTGGTTAACCGAAAATATCGTTTTTAGTCAAGCAAGAAGGTCATGATTCAAATGAAAGGAAAACACGCAGTGTAAGGGGTATTTATTTAAAAAAAAATATTGATACGCTTTACCCATCAACAATTTCGTTTTATAGGTTTATTTAGTTATACTATTTATTTGTATAAATTTATATATATGACTTTTAATCATGGTTATAAATCATGATTTTAATTGCAAAGCGCCTTTGATCTTTTAAGTATGGAATTTGCGCTATATAAATGAATTTTGTTATTACTATTTTATTATTATCCTAAAATCGCTGTCCCGCTTATAATATGGTAGAAGAAGCACCGTTCAAAGATTTTTAATCTCCTTATCACCACCTCTATTACAGTTCTCCAACGGGAGTTTTTCTTGTTTAAACAGCAAAGGAAAATTATCGGTAATTACACGTCTTCTCAATTTCTCATTATTTCCCAAGTCTGTGGCGAGAGTGCGAATTTGATTAAAACCTGATTTGATTTGAGAAATTTTATTTAAGTTAATCATGAATGGTTTCTGTAATAAACAATTAGCAATTGGTATGTACTCATTGTATGCATCTGCGGCGAATATTACATTTTAGAAAATTGTAACCCCAAATCCCCATAATATTATCTTTACCCCTTTTCTAGAAAAAAAAATATGCTAAAAAAAGTCGATACTTTGTCTTACGCTAGTTAATGTCATTTCTCACTTAATGTAAGCATCAAATGATAACAAAAATAATTTATCTAAAAACAATTATCCTGGTTATGCTTCAAAATGTGTTGGTGTAGGTAAAACCTCGCCCTTCAACCTAATGGTTGAAAATAATAGCTATGTTACCTATGTTACACCTGTCATGAGCCCTATCTCCGACTGCAATATGATTCTTGTATTATGGGAGACGGCTTTGCAATGACAGGAAATGAAGAAAAACGTCAGGTAACGTCGATGTTTGCGACATTAAAAGGAATTAATATTGGAAATAGAAAATAGCCGATCTGATGCATGAATAGTATGTAGGAGGGCGACATAATATCATATTGTCTATATATACCTATATACAGAAAAGAACATGGATCAGAACAGGTTGACGTAATCGCCCCTTATTAGCCAGAGCGCCGGTGTGCTTTGGAAATTGAAAATTAATGACCGATACCAATGATGCAACATAACCTCAATACCAAATCTACCTTTATATTGGCTTGTGATGGTACATTTAAACGCTAATGGGTTTGTCAAATGGTTACATATATTATGTATGAGGTTGACAAATTGGTAAAACAGGCTTCTGGATAATATCCAGTTTTTCCAGCCGTTACCTTTACAAATATACAGGTGTGCTAAGCTGAGGTGAGGTATAAAATATACAATATAAGATATAAGGTTGTAGAGTACAGAACATCAGGTAAAATTCCCACTGCTCAGATTTTACTTCTGAGTGATGTAGTGTAATAATTCCATAGTGTCCATGCAAGATCTACCAATGCGTTCCTTATTCTAATTTTTCAACGGCCCTCTGGGATTATACGCCAGATATCTATTAACTCTGTCTCCCTTGTGATGGATAGACATAGATAATTCTGATTTCCATAGAAAACATGTTGACACCCAAGTGTAATTTGGACTCATTGAAAATCGTTTAGGTTGAAATAAAATGACAAAATAACAAAAAAATATGAACATGGGGCGTTGTAAAACAAACGATGGCTGTTGATTTCTAGTGAAGACATAGACGTGACCCATCTTAAAGCTTGATGTATCGGGCTACAACTTTTATGTTTGATAGGTTTGAACTAAGGAATAAAGTGATGATTTTTTAAAAAAATAATTTATATATGATTGGTGTTCAGGTCCCCTATTCGGGATTTTTCACAGTCCCAAGTCTAACGTATCGTATTGAACGTATTCGAATACACTTCTACAAGTATTGTTACTTGAATTAATACTCTTCGATATCGTTAACAATATGTTGGACTCATCTGTACCACAAGCATAAAAGCGTTTGAAATATTATCTTGAGTTGGTTGGTAGCGACCACTATGCCATCCTCAATCAACAAAGAAAGTATGCCTATTAAGTACACGCAGGTCACAATAATAGTAATAATAGTTTGCTGCACTGAGGTTTGGCGCGACTGCACCCAATGGCTTTGTTGTCTCTCTAAATAAATTCTTCGATTCTGTCTGGGCTTAGGTGCTTTGTCGAGGACAGCACCAGTACTATTGATTAATAGCAGTGTCTCGCCAATTCATCTTCAAAGGCTTAACCGTGAAATAGCAATACAGGGACACTATATAGATTAGCATATCATAAACAAAATTCATAATGCTTTATGGTACAAGGCTGCCATCTAGTGATCGACGCACTAACAATTTTTACGAGAATTGCAGTGCCAGGGATGGAGATTAGAGGGAAAGGTATCGGGCAAATCGCTCAATGCCCATGGAGTTGGCGTAGTCCTGTAGAAATTGTTAGCGTCAACCAGGCTGGGTGGGATTAAACAGATCGTTGTGCACTGCTGATTCCTCTTGGTTTAAATTTCCATGAAATGCTAATAATTATTAAAAATGATAGAAACAAGTAGAATATTAACAATGATTGTGCATGATACATAGAGACAAGTCGAAGGTCAAAATACCACACAACCGTACCAAAAAGATCCACCCATTAGGAATATTTAATGAAGACACAACGCTGGGATTGGATTTTAGAATTTCTTTATTGTTCTAAGTGCCAGGCTCTTAGAAACATTATTATTATTATTCTATTATTTGTATTCATTTTTGTAAAAGTTTGTTATGAGATTATACTTGGTGAACTCCTTTTTTGTAAGCATATCAGCATGTTCTGAGAAAATTGTAATTGTTACATAATGTTCCATTGCTGAATAAAAATATTTAAATACAAATACAAAATGCAGTAAGTACTGATTTGGAGGTGATTCAACAGACCCTCAGTATTTTATTATTAAAGCACAGCCAGAAAGAGTTGGACAAATAAATGGTAAGGAGAGGGAGAGGCAATTAATAACAATAACATGTAAATGTAAAGAGGTCCACCAAAATACTGGAAAATAATATACATATCTTCATTCAAACATGTGTCTCATCAATAATACTGCCTTCAATACTGTCTAGTTATATTTATACCCAAGTTAAACGCCCTAAAGAAAGTCTAAAATCCCTCGTCAGGCTTCGTATTTATACTATGTTATGTGAATGTTTCGGTTTTCAATTTATGACTAATGATCTAATTTCGATCAATCCAGAGCATAGGGTCCCATTAGACTGATGATATGTTGCAGACATGTATGATATACATTATGTGAGCAGTTAGAATTTGGTCTTATTCAAGACTCCATTGATTGTTGATTCGTCCTTCATCGCTTCATCGCTGCCTATATGTCCTGTGGTGTCAGCAGAACCATTCACCATAGTTTCCTTCTTGTCATCGTCATTTTCACCCAGATTTACCGTTTCTTTCGTTAACGCATCGGTGTATTTACCATGTTTTATTGCAGCCCTTCTTATCAAGAGCCAAGTAAGTAATACGAATATGAATGAAGCTGTGAGGAAAATGAGGGCGATGCCATGATTCGCTCTGCGATATATGGCTGTGTCGTAAAATATACAGTTGCCCTTTTTGCCACAGTTCTCACTCCACACTAGACAGGTTGCGTCCTGCACAGATCCAAACAAAAGTGGGCCCGGTATGAAAGCTGAAGGTGAAAAAAAGAGATGACACTTAATTATGAGTAATAATTAATTACTAAGGAGGGGTCATTTCCTTTAGGGGAAGGTAATTAGGAAACCCGAGAAGGTGGACAGATAATATATTTTCAGCACTTCTGACGTTTCACTCTCTGATTAATATAGAAGGAATATCTGAGGGGTTCTGCCCTAAAAAATGTTTGAAAAGACATGTTTGATTAAATAAAATATCTATCCCTTCAAGACACCATTGGATCCTAGAGCTTAACAATTTAACATTTATAAGATGTGATGTAAACAACATGCGGCTATGACATATATAGATTATAAAAATATAATATTACCAAGAAGATTTATGAAGAATGATATCAGACCAAGAGCAAACGACTTCATCTCGGGTGGAACAATTCTGCAAAATGTATATATTCCCGTAAATAAAGACTCTGTAATAAGTCATTTTCGGCCAAAGAAGTGAGGTTCTTTTTTATTTCATTTGTTTATCGATGAATCTCTTTTATTTTTAGTAATAAAACTTTTAAATGCTACGTGCTTTGGTTAAAATAATGATAAAATTGATGACATTATTTGACATATTCTACTTGGTGTTATTAATACCAAGCATAATGTTTATATGGGTGAGGTTGTATACATGCTGGGTTTTATCACAAATCCGTTTATTCACAAAAGAAAGTAGCGAAGAGTTGGCTTTTATAAAAAATACTTCCTTTTAATACAATTCGTAATTTAGTGAAGAGGTTTGGAATTGCCTCCGTTTTTAATTATAAAAAATATGCCATCATCTTGATCTTTCCACAGGCAGTCTCAATGTAATAGTTTAATCCTTAAAAGCAGCAAATAATTCTCATGAAAACTTAATTTAAGAAAATAGTGTTCTGCTGAAAAAGAAACTCTATTTTGACAACCGTTCGGTGAGTGGCAGTCAAGTAGAAAGTATATTAGGGGTGTGCCAAGGCAGCATCATACGCAGAAATATAATTATTGAAATACTTCATTTTGATTTTCGAAACCTTTTAACTCATTTTAATTTCAAGGTTGCATTATTTGTGCCCCTTCCGATAGCTTCAGCGAACTTGATTACTTGATCATTATATTGCTAAAGATTTTAGAGTTTATGTTTTTTAATCAGGAAATACCATTACATCGTCGGATGCTGTTCTCAGGTATCCCTGTTATACTTATAAATTTAATATATAATCGATAGGAAGAATGAACTTTAACCCAGCCATAGATCAGCATCTATCTATCTAGCTTATGTCCCATCGTCTTACTGGTATTTTGCATACACAACAACATTACAACTGTATAATTTAAATTCCATCTTGTTTCATCCTTTTAGACTTCCATTCATTTCATCCCATCTCCTTCCACTCCCCTTATTGTATTTCTGCATTATTGTTATTCAAACCTAATTTGTGCCCAGCGCAGGTACGAGGTGAAAGGCAGGCAACTTGACTGATCCTCGTCATGCAGAGATGGCAAAGGCCACTCATTTGTGCTGCTTAAATAAAACATTTAAAAAAAGTGAATTACCTCAGAGTAACTATGGTGGAGGGTACCCTTCCACTGCCACCGATCACACCCATGAGGAACATCACCACCAAATACCCGTAGACAGATGAGCAGGGTTCCTCACAGAACCCCTTCACAGTCATGTTGTCTGGGCCGGGTATACAACTACAGTTGGTAAAATGAAGCTTGCCATCCTGTATGGGTATAATATACAGCGATGTTTCTATTAACATAATTATTGAGAAGGTAAGGAGGTGCATGCGCCTTTTCAATTATTAATTAATTGCAATTAGGATTCCGAGGTTTGGGCTCAAATCTGAACTATACTCAATTATCATATCCCGACTTTGCTATTTCATCTACCATTTGTGTATGAAGGGCAAGATAAATGGCCATAATGTCATTTGCCATTTGAGAGAATTGTATTAAATTCAATAACATACAATTATGATTAATTAATATCGGGTACTTCCTATCTGCGGCAGGCATTTTTTTCCAAAGCTGTTTGCCGATTAAAAGTTCAATGATACTTTAATGATTCTTCTCGGATTAATAATTAGTACTTACAATTGTCGTGGAGTCAATACATCCTGCATGGCAAGGAGAGACATATGTTATTTTCTGGCCGCTACCATCGGGTGCAGGACCACAAGCTGGTATGAAGAAATCCAAGGCACAGGAGCAGTTGGCAGAACAACTCATGTCAACATCAATCCTAAATGATGATTTAATCCTAGAAATTATCTAACATTTACGGATATAAAAGGCATATACTTAGGAAGAGTTAGGTCAAGTCTTTATAATCTGATGAGTAAAGCTAAGGTGTTTTCTTGTCTTAACCCATTCAATACACTACATGCACATTGAAATAAAAAGAATATTAGCTTATTTGCTTAATACACGATCTTGCTTAGTATTATATGCCTCTTAAATTGGCAATGGGGCACTGGAGATCAAGACCAAGATGTTCTCTATTATTCAAACCATGATATCTATAATCATTTGATTTAGTGTTAAAACAAAAGGAGCAGTTACTGTTGGAGAGTAAATCATCCATCATATATAAGGACATTATTGCCAAACATTGCTCCATGAACGTGTTGATGTTCTGATTAACCATGATTTTAGATTACAGATTCAGGACAAATATCGACAAATAAACTATTACTATAAAAATCAACTCGTTCAACTGTTGATATTCATGCACGTACAGGCCTTCTGCTGTTTTTTCTCCAGCCAGATTAATCTGTGCACATGGAATGAGGAGTAGAACCACTGTTGCGATAACAGTGAAGAGGGCTGTGAAAACGTGCATTTTCGCGGCTCCAACTGCTCCAAGCTTCAGCTTCTTCATTATCAGGCCCCCCGATAAATTCCCTATAGCTCCTGCACCCGCCATAGAAACAGCTGAAACAGGACCCAAAATTGTAAAATAAAGCTAGGTAATAATTCACGGTCGCAACAAATGTATGTCATAATCCTCGTATAAGGTTACTAATAAATCTCTTGATATCATTCTCCATTCATATTTATACGTTTATTCATGATAAGTACAAAATTATATTGACAATACTATAAAAGGCTTATTGAAATATGCTCCTGGTATGACGAGTGTTAAGCCTGGGATCGACTAGGAATTTTATCTCCAGCGATAAACGATTCTACACCTGGTGCCACTGTCGCACAGGTCCAAGGCACGCAGAAATTAAAACAAACTTGATTCAAATTGGACTCTTTACGATGTATTTTAAGCGAATGTCCATGGGCATATCCATTTGCGATGCGCTATGCGATGTTACGATTGAAAACCTGTTATAATATATTGATTAAGCAGGTGTCAATCGCAAGACTTACAAGGCCTAGGGCATCTCTCCCTTTTCATATTATCCCTTACCTGCAAATATATTAGCTGTATACGCTGGTTGCAGAAAGTGGATCTCCGCATATCTTGCAAAGTTTGCAAATACTCCTATTATGATGTAGATACCGAAGATATTGCTTAAAGCTTGGGTCACAAACTCGGGGATGGATAATAACTTGAAGGCCGATGCTGGGAAATCTGTAGAATACAAAAGGTTTCTGTAGATTTTTTTGTCCTCCATTTAATGACACCTATAATTATGTTAATCCTTCACCTTGATAAAACTCTTCAACAACAATGAAAGTACTCATGTTGACCTTACTCAAAGGGTATAATGTACTTGAAATCGATTAATGGATATAAGTCTCACTTGCTTGATTAAATTCGTTGTCAATTATAGATTAAATTTCTGTTCCAAAACTTACTTAAACATGTTCTTTTGGGGAAACGACACTTATTGTAACATCTTTCGGAAGAAAAACAATTACAAAACTTACTTTTAATTTCTGTCCAAATAATTTTCCCGGTTGATTTCTTTTGTTTTTCTCCGTGAGATACTGTGGTTTCTTTCTCCTTTTTCGTTTCGGCCAGTCGTTTGTACTTTTGCCTGTAATACTCAGGGAAATGCTTCGGAAAGAAGAAAAGTGGCACTGCGAACACGAGACAACAAATTGGAAATATGATATCACCGAGCCACCAAGCACCTATGAAGGCAGGATCTGTGTTGTCCAGGGACGATTCTGCAATTAATGAGATATCATTTATTGTTTTGGTTAATGTACCTTTCTTAACAACCAATTTTCTATATGTAAATGGTCAGAGTAATATTTCTCAGCTTCATTAGAAACATTGCATACAACACTGTGTTGCAATTATTAACTATTTAATTGTTCACATTCTACGCCTCCACTATCAGCAAGTAGCGGCGAAGAGAGCGGCGAATAGATTGTTAATAAATGACCGGCAAGTAGCGGCGAATAGAAAATCTATTGGTAAAGCAATTGGTAATGAGCTGTTCCACTGTGGCAAGTAGCGGCCAAAAGTGGCCAATGAACGGTCAATTATAATCTATTGGCCTATTGGAAGAAATCAAAACGTTTTGATTCTTCGGCCAATGACGGCAAGTTCTGGCGAATGACTTGCCACTCATTTGCACCACCTCCTCCACAATGGCAAGTAGCGTTACCAATAGAGCGGTCAATAATTGGCCGCTCTATTGGTAACGCTATTGGTAACCCTACTAGAGAGAATGGAACGATCGATGTGGTAGAAATTGAACATTTTATTTGACGAAATTCAAGACTTTAATTCCAAAATCAGAACAAATGAAAAGAAATGCTTTTTATCACGGTTGAATCCTGTGAAACGAATTACCTAAAGAAACTAGAAGGAGTGCGGACTTGAACATTGTCTTACTATTGGACCTTTTTTAATTGGAATAACTTAATATAATTGGAGGAACGAGAATTCATATACGTTTTTTTTATCCCGTCCCTTTGTTCTTAGTGTATGTGAATAAAGGTCCTTTTCAGGACTAGGTAATTCTTCTGGAGAAAATGACTCGGAATATGTTGAAGGAGAATTTGAACTGAGACTTAAATACGTAAATGATATGTGATAATGTATAACGATGTACTTTAGTTACAATTTGTGGTTATAATAAGTAGAATTTATTGTGATGGTATACAACAGCAATGCAATAACACATCCACAAGGCGGACATGTATGCGTTTTTCACTATTACTTATTAAATATTACATGGCTGATCAATTGAATAAAAGAAAAGAAAAGAGAAATTGAGTCCGATAAACGTTCAATTAATAGTATCGAGCTACATTCACTATTTATTATACATGACCTTAGTAAAAGGAATAACATTTTTTTATTGAAATTGAACCTCTGAGTCGCCTTAAACTGTCTAAAAGTCAAATTCATCGCACCCCCTAAATTGCTTCTCCACCACACCCCTTTGTGAATGCAGGAAATTAATGTAGTGCTTAGAGTAACTAGGTAAAACTTCAAGAGAGATATCTCCCATGTAACATATCAGACATACAAGATAAAAGACTCAAGACTTTGGCACATATCACCTGACAAATTTTCTGGTATGCTAGTGGCCACAGCTGCCAGCAGGAATCCAAATACTGGACCCACTGGGTACATAAGGGTGGCAGCAGCTGAAAAAGAGATACAGAGGAAGTAGTTTAGTTTACTGCAACCTGGACATATCAGCGGAGGCTTAGCTTGGAGATGTAGAATATTATTTTGATCCTAATTGGCGTTGAAATAAAATATAATAATATAGATATGCTATGATTTTTAATTAATTGAAATGAATTGAAGATGATTAAATAATTATTATATAAGAGGTTTATAGATGTTATTTTTTATGTAAAGGTGTGGGGTTGGGATTGTATGGGTCTGCAAAAGGTATGTGTGTCCGTCTGTGGTGTAGTAAAGAGTGAACGAGGGTAAGTGCTGAGTGTGTGTGCAGGTGTGTGAGGAATGAGGTGTCTTGAAGGTGGCAGCAATGAAGAGCCATAATGCTCTTATGCCTGATCACAACTCACAACTAACTCGCATACTTCAATGCCACCTACACTCACCCCTACCTCACTACCCTACACCGCTACTGTTCCTCACTTCCTCTCGGACCTTCCATTGGTCAACACCTCCAGCTTCTCTGTTATGTTAATTTGTAAGTAGGCCAGCCCCAACGATTATTAATTTTTGGCAGTAATTTCAAACAGTTACTACTAAAGATGACCGAGAGAGCTTCAAGAGCTAAGCAGAATGTTGCGGTTGGAACTATGGTTGCAAAGACAAAGAAAGGAGCGGCGGCCAAGCCACAAAAGAAAACAGTGGCCAAGCTCACTGTAAAACCCAAACATCCACACACAACGACCGTTAGCCTCAGGCCAATCATAGAGGCACCAACACAGGCATCAGATGACCATATCTCCAGGATAGAAATGGCTGTGACTGGCATGGCCACTACAGTCAATAACCTCATTGATCAGCTTGCCAACCTAGAAGAAATCAGGGCGACTGAGAGAGAAGTAATACCCATGGAAGAAGACCCAACCGCCATTGATATTTCGACCCCCGCAGTGCTAAGATCAAGCCAGGACTTTGAAGGATACATTGAGTGGCAATTCACCCAGGAGGAATACTCCACCCCAAGGGCGGATCATAAGGCATCTATTGCATCTGACTTGTGCATTAAAAAATTGATCAGGAAGCCCTACATGTATCTTGGGAAGGAAGGGGCTGCCACTTTCAAGTTAAAACTAGAATACCGACCTAGGATGGAGCTTCTTGAATATGCCTATGGCCTGTTAGCACTTTGTGAGATTGGAAGTATTGTTTTTCTGTAAAAAGGAAAGGCATTTGACCACAGGGTTGGGGACTGCACTTGATTAGCCAGCAACCAGGGTTGTAAATCCCCCTTTGAATTGGATACCAAAAGGGGGAAACAGTGGAGTCTCTTCTTCCCATAACCATGCTATCTTATCAAGTGAAAATGTAAAATATTCCTCAAGTCGGCTCAAGAACAACACAGATGGCGGTGCCCCCGCTAGCATCAAGGTAGTCCCACCTCATCTAGGCTCTCGTGGGAGTGAGAGCTGGAGCAAGATTTGCACCTCATGCAAGCATGGTGGCCATTATCAAAAAACCAAGCCTCAGAGCATTGCAGAAAAGCAAATCACTGGTGATCCTGAGCATCACACCTTGGAAGGAACCCCACAAGCTACTAGTGTGGATAGTCACAATGGATTAGCAAGTGAATCCACAGGGAGATTGACCCACTGACGGCCGCCTACAGTCTATACAAAACCGTGCCCTGAGATTAATCAATAAGTTGAACAAATTCAGGAATCTAAGCATGTTCCAATCACATCAAAAATATGGCCTGCTACCATTAGCCCTGAGAAGGGAAGTAAGAATGCTGACCCTGTCACATGGGTATGATGAAAAGGTGACGGATAATAGAGCAAGGTACAATTTAAGGGGTGGGGCCTTGAATAAGATCCCGGTAAAGAGATGGAAAAGGACTTCTCTAAGTCGTACAACTCTCGGCCGACTACCCACTCTGTGGAATGGTTTAAACGAAAATATTAGACTGTTGGAGGGGAAACACCAATTTAAGGCAGCCGTGGTTAAACTCTACTGGGCTAAGTTCAACGCAGCTGGTTTTATCTAGCCATTGATTGACCTGTTTATTGTGGTTCATAAGTGGTCTTGTATATTGAGTATATTGTTTATTATTTGGTTGACTGACCTAAACTGTATTTGTATGGTTTTTCTGGTGACGTGAATATAGGGATTTTCGTGTAAGGATGTAAACAAATAGTGACTTTTTTGGACTCTGTGTATGGATGCACGGCGTCAATGATCATCTAAATCTAATCACCTTTCTCAACTCATTAATATGTTTTACCTTATACCCAAAATGGAAAAAAGTTTACATGTATAATATTTGTGTCGTATTTGAATGATTGACTATTTGACTATGATTTAATTGCGTAATCAATTTGACTAGTGATTGTACAATTTCATGAATTAATTTGTATTACTATTATTTAATTATGTTTATATAGGCTGAAAATGTTGTACTTAGTACATGAGCTTATGAATAAAAAACAAACAAACAAACAAAACCATGTCCCCCTCGTCATAATAAAAGTAACAACAACAACAACAACAACAACAACAAATCCAACAGTAGAGTGTCCACAGACTTTCATGCGATCAGGATCGCGATCGGCTGACCCTTAATCATTCAGTGCACATCGACAACAACACTGGCCAATATGGTAAGCCAAGAACATTACTGTATTGATATTGTGAAAATATATTCATGTGTAAAAGCAACTGGTGTTCCTAACCACAAAGGGGGAAGCTGTTCCTATGAAAGACCCAGGGGACCGACATATTTTACTCGATATGACTTTCCCACAAGAAGCTTCGGTCAACTCATACATAAGGAACAATGCCATATATGGGAAGATGCATACCCATGGCTTACCTGGCATTGATGACCTCGCAAAGAGAATAATAGAGGTGGGAAGGGGAGCATTCATGGCCACCAAGTGGAGGGGTTGCTTCTACCTGGAGACGGCCATGTCATTCAGGCCACATGTTCTTCAATGCACATGCAAAGGGTGACTGCCAGGATGGTTGGCATCCTGGCATCGAGGGGCATCTGGTCCAGAATGTACCTGGATGACTTATTAATCGTCTCCCATGACAAGGCCACATGCTTTGAGCACCTGGAGGATGCTACACACCTTCTCAGTGAACAGGGCCTTCAGGAGGCAGAGGAAAAACAACAGGGCCCCTTGCACATCGTCACCTGGCTGGGAATCATGCCCAGGAGATGAAGCTGTCGATCCCGAAGAAAAAGTCAAGGAGGTACTGAGTGTAGCTAGGGACGTTGAAAGGAAAGTCTTGATCCCTTTGAAATACCTAGAGTCAGTCATGGGAAAAGTGCTCCACATAAGCAAATGCATAAAAACCGGCCAGAGTCTTTATATCAAGGCTTCTTGTCAGTGAAGGATGATACAGTCCCCGTCACCGAAGACATGAAGAGGGACCTACAGTGGTTCATGTTATTTGCATCTCATCGGAATGGAAAAACCCTGATAAGATCAGTTAGGGAAGAAATAGAAGTACAGGTTGATGCCAGCCCCTCTGGAATTGCTGGAATATGTGGTAATTCAGCATACAACATCCAGGTAGCACCAGTAGGTAACAGAGTCACCTGGAACTTGGAAGCCCTGTGTGCCAACCTTGTTTTCACAGCACACACATTCATCAATAGTGGCCACCAAGGGTATCAGGTCATATTCAAATGTAGAGACCCAGTGGTAAACTTGGTGGCTACATCGGGCAGAATCTGAAATAAAGTATTCTTGGAATTGTACAGGCAGCTGTGGATGTTGCAAGCACTCAATGACTTAGATTTTGTTTTCATGGATGCTAACACCCGTCTGGTCATACCTCCATGCATGTACATATTCAACAGTATAAGATCTCCAATCTGTTGCAGATCTGGCCGCCCAATATCTTCAGGAGCTAGTGCTCACCATGCAAGCAGAAGGAAGCACCAGTTCCCAGCATAAAAGGAACATAAAAACATCAGTGACACTCTTCCTAGCATTCCTACGTTGGAGAGGAGTAACAGCAGAGGAAGTAGTGTTTAGTGTAGTGTGCGAATACGTAGAATACCTTGCGCTGCACATTAAATCGCCAGCCTTGATAAACAACCACCTGTCTCTCATAAGAGAGCATTGGAGGGGGAGGGGTTTTCACCTCAGTGAGATCAACCACCACAGGGTGGCTCTATCAGTTGAGGCCATAGAAAGGAGGAGTGACTATTCTCCATCGCCAAAAACACCCGTCAGCATGACAGACCTAAGGCGGGTCATCACCCAGGCCGCTCATCTTGAAGAGGGCATAACAATTAAAGCAGCCCTCTTGATACTATTCTTTGGGCCATGAGTCTGAAGTGGCCCCACCGCCTATCAGTGCATTCAACCAAAAGAGACATCTCACGAGGGGAGATGTCATTGTGCATAAAGACTAAGTAAAAATAATAATCAGATATGCCAAGAATGCTCAGAGAGTATCACAGACCCAGCTCAGGACACTTCATGCAACCAGTGACCCAACCTGGTGTGTAGTAGCGGCCATAAAACCAATGTTAGTAGTTTCATTCGCCACATTCTGGGTGTTTGCTGGTACAGTGTTGTGGGAGTTCATTTATCAAAAATCAATGGGACACATCAAAACAAAAATGTGTACTTGACCCGGTAAAACTGTCCCTCCATTTGCTTAGAAAAGTGGCAGCTACCAGGGCATTCTCGCAGGGCATCCCTGAACTCGACATACAAAAATATGGATCCTGGAGATCAGACTCTCACAAAAAATATATCTATAATATCCCCTTAGGGTCAGCACATCTCTAAATGAAGCTATATCACAATCATAAACGCCTTACTTTTATCCCCACCCACCACTCCTCATACCCAATTCTGGGAGAATTGGCTAATTAAATCTCAATTATTATTTATCTTTTATTATTTTTCTCCCTATTAATATAATTTTTAAAACACACCCACCTTTTATATTTACCTTAGGCTACTTATTGTATCATTGATTCAAATAAAAATTATATCTCCAAAGCCACGCTTCTACTCTTATGTTCACAGGTACTGCAGTATTAAATGACAGTGGATTTGCTGCTCTTATGGATAAAGAAGTACAGATCAACCATTAAGTTATAAAGAGGGGACAATATAAAAGGGGACATGCATGTACGCCATCTTGAATCTAATTCGCATGGAATTATGAGAGTCCGCTTGGACTTTGGTAATCATTCAGAAGATGTAATCTTTAAATGGGATCATATGGAATGTGATCTTTGATAGATATTATAAACTACTCTGCATATCTATGTCTTCCTATTGCTATTCTTTAGTACGGTATCGCCAGTGGAATGCAGTTGTTCCTGGGGGATTAATAGCTAATAACCAATTTTTAAAAGCTGCTTACCAATATAAATAGGTGTATCTTTCTTTGGCAGGTTTTCATCGATGTAACTGATACCAAGGATATTTAAAGAAGCTCCACCGACGCCCGCTACGATGGCCGTCAAAACGAAGAAGGAAAATGCCACTTGGTTTGACTCATTTAATGACACAGAGCCAGAGGATTCGCAGGAGAGACCATCTGCAAACGGAATGGGGCTTTTAGCATTTCATAAACCAAGAGAGTAGATTAAATTTCTATTTGATACTTTTCCTATATGATAAGTTATTTTAGTTAAAATTAATATTAAATAATTACAGGCTAGAGGGATGTCTAGACTTCGCAGCCTATTCAAGTTGACGTTCGGGAACAAACGAAAAACTGCAGTTAAGCAGAGATAGCATACATTTGGATCAATACACGCTAACCAATCAACATAGTTACCATCAGAGGAGCAATAACTGCCTGTGCTTAAAGTCAGATTGGCTTTTTCATATGCAGAACGCAGCAAATTCTCTTTACTTCCATATATGAGATAAGGGATGGCGGATAAAAAGACACCAATTGCTACTAGTAAGATTGATATGCTCAAGAAGTGGGGCTTGTGAGATTTTCGTGCGAAATACCCAATGATCAACACCAAGAAAACCTGCAAATGGAAATGATATATGGATAAAAGGTCTTAAACGATTTTTAAGATGACTCAAATAATATAACTTCAATCTGTAGCCTAATATAATGCATATCATACATAGGCTATTGATCGAATCGATGGAGATCAAAACAGAATGTGTTAAGCTTAACTGTCGGATTATATATCACATATTATATATGAAATTTTATTCTGGTTTTATACAGTTACATCAGAATAGGATAATGTCATCCACAGAGCAACAATCCTCAAAAGTTCTAATAATAATAAAAGAAGTAAAGATGAGATGCAGTGCGATAATATATTATACAGTGTTGATTGGCACGGTCCAAGTGTCTATAGATATTTGATTAAGAGTTAGTTTTCACTCTAGATCAGGGGATAGTGTCTCTTGCAAGGTTCATAATTACTATTGATGATAAGCTAGCAATCTGGTAAAAGAGAATGGTCATTGAGCTATGACCCTTGAAAGACTGATGAGTAAGTTGCACAATCAAGTCAAATACTTTACAAAGTGTCCACAATAATCCACGATATTAGTGATATTCTATGAAATTGGTAATATGATATATAGGCACAATAGATGAAATACACACGAAGCGTTATGTACGACAGTCATTATCCATAATAGGCATCACACATAATTTGCGTACACAATAGCGTTTCTAAGAGAAATGATTCTACAAAATGTATACATATATGTATTTAGTGAATGGTTCTAACCTGCACAATATCTCCAATACTTCCTAGTAATCCCGTCTCTTGACTCTTTAAGCCAAACCTCTTTTCGACAGTACGCAGAGTACCAATGTTATAGGTCATTGTTGCAACCTGTATGGACGTTTCAATGTAACAAAATGATTCAATGAAATGCATAAATTCGTATATTAAATACTTGATTGTTCATTGATTGACGGAATGCATTTAATTACTCTTTGTGTGACCAAGCATTTGTTAACTTCAAATTCCACTCTGATTTCCTCAGGATTTTTATGGGGTAATTGATCTATTGTATTTCTTATTTGTCCATTTAATGTAACTTTTGCATTGAGTGTACGTGAGATCTTACCACAATTTGAAATGTTTGTTTGTTTAAATGCTGTTATTCGGGAAATGACATTATAATTCAAGTTGCATTTTTCAGAGGATCTTGACATCGATAATACTTGTACTATGACTATCATATATAGTGACCTGCTCTGCAAAAAGGGGTCTTATGTGCTTAGATATGAAATGTAAAATGTGTTTTAGGACATAATATGCTGCAAAAATTATGTTGATACGAAAAACAGAAGCCGAGATATGAAGTTCTGAAATATGATGTGTTGAAATGTGGTAAATAGCCAAAACTGCTGTACGTTTTTTACTTGGCGAACTTTAGTTAAACCCTTATATGATTTCAAAATGCGCATCATTTTCAATAAATTGAATAATATATTGCCATTTTTCTGAAAATTTAAGTAATTCAAATCTGTTTTCAGTATCTTAATCATCAGAAAATTCTCTTTTGACTTTATTTAAATTTGAAAAAATTTGATGGCATATAGGTTTCCATGGAAACCAGAATCCTATTAAACATCATTATTGATGATTTGGACGTTCCATTGAATTCATGGTTACCATGGCAACAATAACAACATTTTCTCCAAAGTTTTCCGCCACGCTATAATCTGTGAAAAATTTTAACAGTTTTCCTGTTAAATAATGCCCCTAGGGCTATCACAGTAAAAACCTTTAAGACCCATAATCGCAGAGCAGGTCACTATATATACCAAATGTTATTATAATGCACGTCAAGTACTATCTAGAGAATAATTACTATTATAAGAAGCAAAGATTGACAGTTATAGTTGTCGGCATAATATTCAAATACACCACAATACATTTCATAATACCTCATTGTAAAACAGATATCTATTCAAATGACTTTGTTGCATAGCTACAAAGATCGAAACAGACGGTTTTAAGCTGAAGTTTTAGATTAATTATTCATTAGAAGTAACACGTTCCTAAACGTCAAGGAGCATTGAGCTAATTACCCATAACAGACTTATCATTAGCACAATCCAATCCAACCAAACACTTGAAACATTGTGTTCTTTTTTTTAGATATATTTCATGAATATAATATATGCAGTTTTCTTGATAAATAAGATGTTGCAAAGTTGCAAGTATTATGACCCAAAGTGTACCGAAAGTACTTTGCAGTGGTAAGGTTGTGATACCAATGTAATCTAATTCTCAATATTCTATATGTATGAATAATTAAAATCGGGAATGTTAACGCCAAAACTGGAAATGATAACTCAGTTGATTTTTTTTTGTGAATTCATTTAATCTCAGTTGTGCCAACGTGTAAGTATTCTCATTGCACTTTCATCATGGCTATTCTATCACGTATCTTAATGTTCTTGATGCACTGGTATTGTATTTTCTATTTAAGGCATTAGTTTAAATTAGTCGACAGTCTTACAAAAAGGTAAAAAGGTAAAGAGATGATGATAATGGTGATGATGACAATGTACAAAGGAGATGATAGGAGAAAACATGAACGGGATCCAAATACGAACTACCTCAGGAAAGAAATAGCTCAGATTCGTTCTAGCCATGCTGTGGCTACCCTTACATCATAACGTGATCCTAAATGATATCAAATGCACATGAAAGGTCAGTGAGATGTCATTTTTTGAATGAATTACCGACCTGTTCGGTTCACATTACGGTTATGGAAATCATCGCTAGAAAACACAAAAGCAGCCCTTTGCTGTGAAGGACAGGACGCAATGGGAGTGGGACAGAAAGTTTGCGTCTATGGTGGGGGGCTCGTGGGGATATAAACAACACCATTGCTTAGGTTAGTGTCTGGCTAATCTAATTAAAAAAATATTATCTGACCCCCCAATATTCATATTAGTTATCGCAATACAATCAATAAATAGATAATTATTAATAAAAATAATGATATTAATTTGGAACTTTAATGATAATCATGTTACTCATTGCTACGTAATCATTGTGTAACATGATAACAAATTGTATGCCAGTGATAAAAACTCTCAGGAATTAAGTTAAGGTTAAATGTGTACATAAATGTTCCCGTCTGGTTACCACGCTGCATACATGAATGTACTAATCTAACATCTTATCTCAATTAAAATCCCTTCCTTTTAAAAGCACCCCCTACCAATAGAAGAACAACCACGATCTCAAACAGACTTGGATCCTTCCTAAGTTTGGATCTTTTATAATGTGGTACCTGTATGAAGAAGATCAAACCAATGTTTGCTGTGAAGGCCTTCATGTTTGCCAGGCATTGGAGCCATGATGGTTTACACTCCCCAACTCCATACTTGGCCTCGGGAATCGTGGGAATCTGATGGTCCTCTTGACTTAATGGCCTTTTCTGCGGGGGTCCCATGGCGGCCTATATAGAGAAATTTAATTCATTTACATCATTCATAACTCAACCCAATAAACACTTGTGATCAGCATGTAGTTATGATACTGAAACTACCTGGAAGCTGCATATTACAATAAATTGATATAATATTTTGGGCGAGATGTTGGATTGTTATCGGTGATGATGTTGTCTCGTAATCACTTGCAATTTTGATATACTTTTCATATATATTATACATACCAGAATATAAAGTAAGCATTTAAACAATCGAACTAAGACTGTTCTGTGTTGAGGTGACACAACCACCATCAAATGATAATCTCCATCGGTGGAAAACGTGGTTTTACCCTGGTTACTTTAAAAAGTGAATTGCGGACAACAAACTTTTATATTTGGTCAACTCCACTCAAAGTTTAGGAAGCGTGTAAAAAGTTATTTCTGTGGCACAGTATTTATAACTGGGTGTGTGCATATATAGGCTGGCCAACAAAGAAACTACACCCAAAACTGTGTTTTGTACCTTTTATATTCTCTTACATAGAATGACGTTAAAACTAACTGATAGGACTGTTTGTCAACACAATACAGCACATGGGAGATGTCTTGTTTAATCTATGATTTATAGTGTTATCTAATGGTCCACCACAAACCCTAAAACACAGTCAGCATGGCCTCATTTATGGACATCCTAATTGGCATTATGGTGCTTTATTGGGGACATGTTCTCTGAGATAAACATAGAGCTGTTGACGAAGATTCTCTCGATAATATTTGATTTAGGTTTCCTCTAAAAAGTGTCAATGACAGTAATCCATTGAGAAGGCTGTTATTTTTCAATTCTATAAATGTGCCATCGTTTGTATTCTAGTTTTTCCTACGTTTGTGATTATTGTTGTCACGTTTCTCCTGAGATATCTCTGCAGGAGATACTTGGTTTTGTGTGATTCATGTACACACTGTTTATCTGACCTCAGACTCAGAGTTTTATAACCGTGCATGAGGCGGCCAGGTGACAAAAGTACAGGATCTTCAAACCACAATATAATCAGAATTGTATTTGTTAACTTTATTTGTCCATGGTGCTTGGATTAAGATCGATCTCACCCATTATAAAACGCAGCAATCCTGTTATACACGGATGTGAATAATGCAAACAGGCAATGAATGATCCAACGAACAATTGACCTAATATTAATAATGTGCTTTATAATCAGTTTAACTTAATGTTTATACCCTACGTTTCCAAAGGAAACGACTTCTCAGGATCAATTATTTGTGCGTGATGTCAAGTCATAGTTACTGAAATTTAGTCTTTCTTAAACTGAAATTGCAGAGTATTTACTGTCATATACAGAGTATATACTGTCATATACAGGGTTCCTGAGGTCAGTAAAAGGTCTGTTAAAGTATTAAAGTCTGTTAAAGTTATGATTTTGGGTTTTTCAGGTGCATCTCTCTAAAATTAGTAGAATGCACTAAAACAGCACTCAGAGTGAGAGAGAGAAAGAGAGATGGGGGTAATGGGTGGAAGGCTAGGGAGGGAGGGAGGGAGGGAGGGAGAGAGGGAGGGAGCTGGAAGGCAAGGGAGGGCATGGGCAACCAACCATGACTGGGTTAGGGGCAGGCCTAGTTTGTCTTATTATGTAATAACCAGAGGGGGGCAGGGTGGAGTGGTGTATGGTGGATGTAAGAAATGGGTGGAGTAGATAAGCCTTCTGCAAACATGGGAACTGATCAGACAGATGATTTCACACTGATTGTTACCTCACACATCCCACAATCAACTAACACATTTATGTGGGATTTAAATGATAAAAAGATGATTGACAGAATGGTACTCGATCCACTAACCTTCTCAGTTCCCGAGAAGGTAAAAATGCTATAATGAATTTTCTGTGAGGTGTTTTTTGATTGAGTTGATTGCTTCCTTTCATCTTTAATTATATAGTTTAGTTTACAAATATGTTTATTCAGAAATCAACATTACATCGTTTCCGATGTTATTCTTAGTCAATCCTATCCAATCCTATTGATCTAAATTTAATGGTTATTATTTCCATTAACCCACTCTTCCCCAACAATGATCAACCAAACGAAATGTCGGCGAGATACAACTACAGAAGAAAATAACTAGAAACCCCACAAACTAAATCGGCAGATCTGGAAAATAGCACACTAGTTTTTTTCAGCCTTGGGGGGCTTAAGATATTTTGGCTGTCACCAGTTATTAAGGCGATAGCTGGGGAATGATGGAAAGGACACGCCTAGAGAATGTTTTGTTTTTTACACGAGAGTACTCGTGGGCAGAGGGAAGCAATCACCCAGTTAAAGGATATCGGGCTATATTTAGCATCTTCATCATGTATCAACACTCTAGCTGATGTGGAATTCTTTTGTCTATTGTACAAAAATTCGTGAATATATATATATATTTTCCCACACAGCGTACATCCTAAAGCAGGGTCAGTTTTTAAATTGTGTTGAAGAATGTCAAAATAATCAGACATCATCCCAATTAAAATCTTAAAGATCAGATTTCAACATAAGCTACCGTTTTCATAACTAGACTCGTGTTATATTATTTCTGCAATTTTCAGACGACCAAATTTCTACGAACTTTTATGGGCCTCTGGATGGGTTAATTGACATATATTTGTATTTACGTGTCAATATTCCTTTTCCAACAATATACCATTCCTAGTGTTAGTGGAAGTGAAAGATAATTTGTTCCATTAAATATAAACCATTGAAATGATACAATATTAAGGATATAACCCTGATGGGTCAAATATTAGTACTTACGCACTTGTATTTACGGTGTTCCTGATCAGATCCTCTAAAACCTGTTTGGGTTTCCCTACAACTCCATCATCGTACTCACGGTGGGATCACCTTTCTCCCTGTGCCCGATTCCTCAGATCAACACGTGGTCGGCTGTGTCACATGGAACACAAGGGGGGCTCTCGGAGATGAATGGGTAAAAGGAGCTCAGCCTCTAAACATGACATGCGCAAAAGGAGCTGAGCGCTTAAACATGTCTATCAAAGTAACTCAACAAGGATGAATATTATAATATATATGAACTGGTATAACATCATCACTGCAAGATTTGAAGGAACATATATTATACACAGGGAGGCCGAAATTTTGGTGGCTCTGTAGTTGTAAAGAGCAGTAGTCTAGTAAAATGTAAGGAAGGTCATGGGTTCGATTCCTGACAAGGGGCTGGGTAAGGCTTTTCTACCAGCGGGACTACATACACATGTATATCTTATAGGATTAGTCAACGAGAAATTCCAAGGATATCACTGCTGTTAGGCTAAAGCAATTAAGGACTATTCCGCTTTGTCACCCAATAAAAACGCTAGAAACGGATGAATAATCACATAAAGCGATCTTCACGTTGTCAATGCAGGTAAATCCAATGCGTATATCAAGAGTGAAAAATATATTACACGTAAATAAATATATGATTATATATGAAATGCAAATTTCAGAGCAAAACAGAATTTTGTATACATAATTATGTCCGTTTAATTGAGGCTTCCACGTCTTCTGGCCATGTATGTACATGGTTACGTCTGTATTATAAGGATGTACTGATTGTAATAACAGATACATGTATGTATTTCCCGAAACTATGAGGCGCGGACAATGAGAAACATAACACCAAATACAGTGGGAACTTTTGAGTAATCGTAATCCAAGCCACAATAGAAGTAGAAACATTGATTAATTGGACCTACTTTTTTCACTTTCCTCATTTAGGAGAAATTAAATTAAAGCTGGTGCGATATGACATGCGATTATTTGAAGTACCAGTAGTGGATACAGTTTGTATATCACTTTCAAATGTCGTGTTAGGAAGCGATATTTCTGAAAAAGTTTAGAATTATCGCATCGTGTTTGTGTCGCATGCATGGGATAGGTATTTTACTGGAAGCTTTATCTTAAACGGACCGCTTAGGTGCCATGGTGCTTACTCATAATTTGATATAAACACTTCAGTTTGGATGACTTCATTGAAGACCTATATACATTATATTTATCTATTGCTTATTAGTCAAAGCCTTTCGGATAATTGTGATAAAACGTATACCACAATATTATGATTCTTGGAAATTCCCATTCTTTTGTTCCAAGATTCTAGGTGTAACGTTAGGTAAACTCCCATGGAATAGTTCCATTCATTCTTTAATGAATTACTAATTTCTTTCAACCCTACCATATTGTATGCTTTTATTTCCACATTCAGGTTTAGGTACAATTTGATAATAGAAGTAATTCCTTCTGCCATATGATGCAAATGTACACAATCTGTATCACCTTACCGATACCGTTAGGAGAGTATAATTATGGGCCTGACTGAAATATTTGTGAATACTATAATGATATATAATATTATAACTATTGAATTAACCAATGATATAGAAACGAGAGTACCCCCCCCCCCTACAATTTGGTTCCAGGCACTCATGTACTCTCTAAACAAATACTCAGATGATCCGGTGAGGACAGTAGTAGTACGTAGGGTGGACGGACTTGGTTGGGTGGTGTAAATAACCAAATGTCACTTCATTATGTAGACCCATGCTTTTTATCATAGATAAAAAGGGTCGTAACATCGTCTCAGATCAGAATCTCATTAACCAGGAAAGTTTAGTAACGGAATTGGTATGGAACCGTGTGGAATTTGCTTATTCTTGTATACATATAGCTCGCAGGAAGGATATGATGGAATAAGTTAACTCGGGTTATAGTAACAATGAAGTCATTCAGCAAATAACGAACTCATGCTCATAGGTGGATTGTAAAGACATGAGAAACAGAGTCTTCAGAGTCCGTCGGTACACACACACATTAGATTTGTTATATTATATTAAATTATATTATATTATATACTATTATTATATTATATTATATCATATTATATTATATCATATTATATTATATTATATTTTGTGTATCTTGTGTATACATACACTGTTACAAACAACATCAACTTCCTTTTAAAGTGGCCCTTCTTATTAAATTCATTATTCTTGAAATCGCTTGAAATGTATTCAGCTTCAACTACAAAATAAGTATGGTAATATTGGAAATATAGTGCACCTTTTCGATTTCGTTCGGTACATCTTGAATAATGATCACCTTGTTTCTGATTTCATCTCAAAGTGACCTGGGGTAAGTTACACCACCCCAGATCCTAGCCAACTGTCACTCACGAACATTGAACATGGATTTTGTGCGGACAGTTTTTTTTCTTTTTCTGACTACTAGCTTGTTCTCAAGTATCTATGTAACTACTGTCCTGGTAGAATCGACCTTTTCCAATAGAATAAACTACCATCTCACTCAATGAGAATGGGAAAGGGAAATCTCACTTGGGGTAAAAAAAAAAAAGAGCGAGAAAAGCCACTTTAAACCCGAATATTTAAAAAGTTGTTATAATATATTTATCTCCTCCCTTCACTCTCCCGTCTTCACCTCCGTACAAGTAAAATTAAATCTATAGGCATATATAAATGCATAGACACATGGATGTAGTTTCCAAGTAGTAACTATGTCAATATACCATGTTAATTCCCTAGCTGAAATAGATCTATCATTGGCTACCAGCTTTGCTATAGCCTAAGATGGATGCTTTCAAACCATCCACTCTTATTTGTTTGCAACTACTATTTGTAATAACTCTTATTCAATTCTTTGTGAGTAAAGGTTTCCTGAACATAATTATTGGGGAGTTATGACGTACCTATTATTATAATATACCTCTCCCATCCTTCCGATTGAGCAGGTGACATACATATACAATGCTGCGCATTTTCATGTAGATCTATCATGCGGCATGGGGATCATAATTTTATCCAAATTCTTTTTAAAAAACTAAGAAGTAGAAAGAGTAGGTTGACACGGGCTCATGTACAGTATTATTTCCAAAGAATATTTGAAAACATATATTTTTTGGGGGTTTCGAATAAAAATGTCTTTCCCTTGCAATAGTCCCACGCCAGTGATTCAACATAGCGTACGGTTAATGTTTGTTGTCAGTAAACAGAAAATTGAATGGCACAACTACTATTTTACTATCAGCACGAAATAAAATTTGCCTGAGTCTGGGCCTGGCATAACCCCCCAATCTCCCTTTTGTGACCTACCCCATATCACATTTAATGAAGATGTACCAAGGAACATGTGTAGCAAGAACGTCCTAAATCAACAGGAAAGATCTAGTAATATAAATTCTAGTCTTATTTTTGGAACAAACCACTTCTCACCGAGGTTAGTTGAATTTGATGTTTATTTTTTTCAGTTAAAGCGTTACATCACAAAGCTGCGTACTACAGTACAGAAGCCGGCCATTCTCACCCAATGGATAAAGGTACAATGCTCACATAAACAACAAATTATAAACATTTTCTTTTTTATGAATCGAACAATTTTTTAAATAAAACAATAATGGAATACTAATATTTAAAAACAACATTCCACAGAATCAAAACATATTTCTCAGCAATTACTTCTTGTAAAGATGATAGTACTTTTTTTTATAATAATGATCATAATAATCAGAAAAATACTACAGTAGTTTGTTTGGCAGAACCGGATAACTCATTAATAATCATCTACATAATTTATTGTTTCTAGTCATATACTCCTCTATATAGAGAATGAGTTTATTAGAATAATATTATACTAAAACATAGATCACGAGCAACATGTAAGCGTGAGACCTGTTAGCGGAGGGCACATTATTAAGCACAAAAGCTTGAGTCTGTAAGGAGGGAGGGATCTATTTCGCTTAATCAACACACATTTCCCCATTTCTGGCTTTGTGGTTATAGGTAAATGGCGCGAAACAGCCGCAAAACCACAAAACCGTCAGATATACCTATTCACGTCCATTATATCTTAATTTTATAATGGACTAAATATGTGTATACAATATTTCATTCGTCTTGCAATTCCTTTTGTTAAAGTAATAATGTCAGGCCAATTAAAATAGAAGTAATCACATTTTTACAACCCTTACTTGAGAAAGAACATGCTTAAGTGAAAACTGAAAACCATTAAAAACAAGATATCACTATTATGTTTCAGTGATCACTGAAATGTATTAAGGTTTACTATAGAAGCCTATTAGAAAAAGGTTATTTTTCCACTTTTTTCAACATATCAGAATAACAAATCTATCTTATTTTGCTTACAATTATCTCTATACATACCTATGACACACTTATTTGCCAAAATGCATGGGTCACGGTACCACTCTAAAAATGTAAAGGATATATTATATAATTAAGGATAGGAGTATATAATTAAGTAATTATGTTCTTTCTATTTAGGATTATGTTTTCAGCAGAAATAAACCATTGTCCAAGAAACACGAGTGGCTTTGCTAGCGCCGTGTTTTGAAGTGCAACTGTTATTTTTTTGTACAAAAACATTTCAAACGCATAGACAGACGTGTGCGGATTCAGCTCGACGTGTAAAACAGGTAACGAACACGACACCTCGGGTTAAGCATACGCGCCCCTTGTAACTTGGCTCCACTCTATTAAAGTAAATATATTCCGGCCAAAGGGTGTGCCATATATTGGGTACCCCAGTTTGTACCAAATTTTTCCTCTTCTTATACTCTGAAAAGATTTAATTCAAACTCTCTCACATGACCATTGGACAAAAGCTGTGGTGATTTGGGATGATGCAGTATGGAGAACACTCTATGCGAAAAAGTTTACAATAAAAAAGCGTTGATGAATGCATTTATGACCACACATCTTAACTGGTGTACATTGTTTGATAGACAGTGAAAGGGACTCTCATAATGATAGACATTTCTTTTTTCTGCTCCCTCCAGGGGTTATTTGCGATGTACTAATTGTATGAAACGCCAGGCCAGTCACCATACATTGAACACCCTGGTACTGTTGTTTAATCCACACTCCTGTGTTAAATGTTTTTCTTAAGTTGTCTTTTTTTGTGTTTTATGCCTAATTTGCTTTATACCTGTCCAGTGTTAAACGGCTCATAAACATCTCCAGTAGTAATGTTTCCTTCAGTCGTAGTCGAAGGGGGACGATTCGTATAGTCATAAGTACTGAATTTAATGAGAATAGCCACTTTAATGTGCTCCGAAGCACATTAAAGTGGCTATTCTCATTAAATTCAGTACTTATGAAATATCTTTAAACCTTTCCATCTTGATCATATAGGCTAGGTATGGCAATATCAGATGTCTAGAGCATCAATGTTGTGTTTTCATTTAATAATTCTTGAATGAGTTTAATGAATGGAAGGCTAGTGCCTCAAATAACAGAGCAAAGTGTACGTTAGGATGCTGCCTCCATATTCAACTCACGCATGACCATGGGTTTCTGCTGACTCGCATTTATTTTTCAGACTAACTTGCACTCAAATATCTTTAGAACTTTTTGTCTTCTTGTCGTGATCGCGCACTAGGTGTACACACTCCTTGGCTCTCTAGCAAAACTCAGCCAGGTCCCCAAGATTCCTGCTTCAGTAGGCATCCCAGAATTAAACCACTGATCTAATAAAAATGCACTTTACATGATGACGACAGATAGTCAGGGAGCACAAGGCCCAAAATGGGGGTGTTGCTAAACATTTTGGTTAGAGCTTGACAACACATACCACCATATAGCATTCATACTGGCCTATAAGAAAACCATTGTTGGCATTCTGGCATTTTGTTTATTCCATGGTTTCCATGGCAACAGAAGCCAAAAATTGAAATTCTGAGGTAAAATTACTTAAATGAACCTCAGTCAGAGATGGGTCATGTGAATACTTTGATATTTTGGGCAAATATTGACATCCAAATTGCACATTCAGATTATTATGACATTTGACCTTTGATCAAGGTCAAGGTCACATTTATCAAGGTCAAACCCCGAAGAAGCCCACAAAATGCCATTTCCCCTCAAACATATTCACCCCTCAGTAGGTAATTTATTGATCTATCTTGATAATTTCATTCTAGGAAATTGCCAAAGCATCATTACTAAGAGATTCGCTGACTTAAAGTTGCTAAGGTACAATACTGTTACCATAGCAACTAGAAAACTACGAAAAAAATGCATAGCTCTTGTTGCCATCCAGGATGCCAGTAATATGAGTTGGCCAAATATGGATGTCCTTCCAAGAAAATATTTTTGGGGAGAATGACCATTATCAGTGGGAATATGTTGAATATGAAGTATATTTCCAATTTCATCCCTAAAATTCTAATTAAATATCTTTTTTTGTTGTTGCCATGGCAACGGTTCTGGAAATCAGGGAAGAAATAATGGGATAACAAAAAGCTGAATAATTCAAAAGATATTTTACTTAGAATTCTGGAATTTTGTTAACTTATAGAATACTTAATGGGACAACAAATATATTCTAGCAATTGACCTTTGATGAAAGGTCAAGGCCATTTTTCCAAGGTCAAACTAGGAAGAAATGGCATACTTTGTGTTGCCATAAAGAGGGCAAAAATAGGGGTATGCCAGTTATGGATGCTCGTCCTCAGAAATATTTTTTATTGAGAGCCACTATTTACAGAGGATAAATGTTGAATATGAGGTATTCTTTTATTTTTATTCCTAATATCTTTATTAGATGTCAATTTTTGGCTGTTGCCATGGCAACCGTTCTGGAAAATAGGGAAGAATTAATGGGGTAACAAAAATTGTATAATTCAAAGGATATTTTACTTAGAATTCTGGAAATTTGCACATTTATAGAATATTTGATGGGACAACAAATATATTGATGCAATTGACCTGGATGAAAGGTCAAGGTCATTATTCCAAGGTCAATGTCATATTTGTACTCAATGTAAATGATGGGCCATCTAAGATGCTGTGTCCACTGAGGAGACATCAGACTAAACTCAGTTGCTGACACCCCCAATTCATGACCCAGTGCTAAAACTCAACAGATGCTTGACAGCTTGCTGGGTTCATTAGTGTGACTTATCTAGCTGTGAGGCTGCCAGTGTGGTGCGTCATCAGTGGACACAGAATCTAAGGGTCCATTTCAGACCTGAAATGGGTGAGGTGTCTGTGCGAGAGTCTTCTGTAACACAGGCTTTTTAAAGAATACACATTCATCAATTGATAATGTGCAAGAAGTAAAAGGAGGAGGCCTTACACCATCACACATCCTCCCCAGTCCCTGCCATGTCCCTGGGCCTGATTAACCCATTCAGGCCGCGTATTGCTTTAAAGCATTCCCACGCGTGTGGCCGCGTATTGCCTTAACGCACTCCCACGCATTTGGCCGCATATTGCCTTAAAGCACTCCCATGCGTAGGACGCGTAATGCGTAAAAGCACTCCCACGCACAGGACGCGTAATGCGATAAAGCACTCCGTGGGAAAGGACGCGTATTGCCAAAAAGCATCATAATAACAACGTTATTCAATGGTGGTGACGTAACAGGCCGTCCTTAAGCTACATGACGTTATTAGAATGTGCGTCATCCGGAGAAAAGTGGACGCGGTGGAGCGTCGTCCTCATGTGACGTGTATATTTCAGACAGACGTCATCAAATGAATGTTCTTTTCCCGCGCTTGGTCGTCAAGCAAAACGCAACGTTGGCAGTGCTGTCCTGAATGGGTTAACATTGAATTGAAGAATCATAATATGGGATTAGAAGAATTAATACAGTTAAAGGAAGAGAATCAGAGAACAGAAATCTGAGAAAAAAATAAACATCTGGAAATGAGGGGTTGATTTTTACTTGTGGGAACGATTGGTGATTTTTACAGAAGAACTGTGTCTGAGTGGCTTTGAAAATCAAAACAAACTTCTGACTGACTAGGTAAAGTAGGTCTAGAGGATCTTTTGTTCATGGCTCATCTATATTGATATAGTTTAGCAAAATAACATTTTTTAATGTCATTATACAGTAGACCTTTTCATTTTTAAGCTTTATATTGATTATTTCAAGAGAAATTAGGGTGAACGATTGACGATTACATCCTCCAAATTGGTGTCACATTAATACACAATTTGACTTCCAGTGATCCTGCCGGACCTACTTGTTGTATGCACCTGGGAATGCATAATTCTCATGTTATTGGGAAAGTGCTGGCCATAGGTCAGACAAGCAAAATGTGCCTATGGCCAGCACTCTTCCAAGGGAGGACCATGTAAATCATCCCTGCTCACAATGGGATTCAATGGGTTCCCAAGTTCTGTGAACTAGTGCCGCACTTTGCCACTTTTACTACCCTTCTTGGTTGTATTTGTAAAATGTTTATAAAAATATGCACCAACTAGATCTCCTCCAGCTGCAGTGAGGTCAGGCTGTATTCCAGCATTGTATCTGACACTACTAGTTGGTTGTGTCGCTTGGGCCAACAGGCGTACCTGCCTGTGGGTGGTTACCTTTGGGTGCTGGGCATTCTGCTTAGCCAATTGATCTACTATTTCTTCAAACTCTAACAATTTTGGTTTTGGCATAGCATTATATCCAAATTATATCACCAATTAGCTAGATAGCATGCAAATTCAACACCAGTGGCGCTGTAGGCTGAAATATCTCCCAGTAGGCTGAGACAGAAGCTTCCACCGCCACTCTGTTAAGGTGTTCGTGCCGGTTGCCACCTGTGACGACACCAGCAAAAAATGTATAGATGATCATGGGATTAAAAAATATGAAAAGAGTATATTCTCAGCTATCTGTAGGTATGTAATTTACCTATTTGAAAGAGTAGAGGCCGAGCAATGACTGTATGGGTATAACCATGTTTAGGCCTACTCTGTTTCTGAGGTTGCGGGAGCCATAACCGGAAGCTCCCGCCTTAGCTTTATCTCCGCCTCCAGGTGGCGTGGTGGTCGGATAGCTTATTTTCATGCTATCAAGGATAGGGAGAATTGCAAACCCTCAACCAGTGATGAGGCTTCTACCATGAACACTAATTGGTTATATGCCTAATTAATGAACAAGATCTTTTGTGCAATTAGATCCAAGCAAGGATCCATCAGTACCTTCAATTCAACAATTGTATTCCTTGCATGAGTCAGCCCTAACATTTGCCTGGATTCAGTGCCTTGGTTTAGTCAATCAATCTTGTTTAATGTTTCAATCAGGTTCTTTGGTATTATAGGGTTGGCAGGTTCAGTTGGCATTATCCTTCCTCATATTTGAGAAGTGAATAAGAATGTGAGTAAGAATGTGGTTGAGGGATTGGTTTGGTGGCTCTGCACTATTCTTGAGCATATTGCTTAGATATCTATAAGGTGGAGACCAGACACTGGATTTGTATTCAAGCAAGCCTGTCATACAGTTGCAACACATGGTTGGGTTCATGAGGTCCATGTCCTCCCTAGGACTAAAATCTGCTTAAGCTGCCTCTACACCACTCCCGATTGGGCATCGCCGACAGTTGGCGATACTTGCCGATGCTTTTATCGGCCAAATGTCGGGGATGGTGTAGAGGCTTTCCCGACGGCCTCCCGACACTTGAAGCTATCGGCAGCTGTCGGCGACAGTCGCCGATCACTTCTAACTTGTTTGAAATATTGTGTGCGTCGCCGACAGTCGGCCGACGAACATCGCCAGTGTAGAGGCGTCCCCGACAGGTCCCGACGTGAGAGTTTGTATCGGGAAATCTGTACTATCGGGAACAAAATGGCAATTGCCAGTGTCGCCAGTATCGGGAGAGGGTATCGGGACTGGTGTAGAGACAGCTTTAGCTTTCTAAGCACAGGTTGCAAAAGTTGAGCTCCACTGTGACCCCCAAGTATTGCTGTCTCTGGCTCTTGATGTTCACCCTTCTCATACCCCATGGTGTGGCTGTGCTATGGATTGTTGTGACCTAGGTGTAGTAACTTGCACTTGTCAGGATGAAAGCACATCTGCATCTTGTATCATTTTTGGATGTTGTTGAGGTCCTGTTGTATGTTTGTTGTGTAGTCTATATAAGAGTACAACATACAGTCCTAGTCTGCAGGATGTTTAAATGTCTTGCTGAGCGAAAGACCTCTTCACAGCTTGAAAGCTACCATGTAAGTTGTGTCACACCAACTTGACTGGCTTCTATTGCAATTGGTTCTCTCCAAGGTAACACTCGTTGTATACATTGATGTATTCACTGATCTAAGTGAATTGTTTTTTTATTATCACTAAATGAAAAAGTAGGGGGCAGGAACCATTCATACCCTTGTGCTCGGTCAAGCTGCTCCATCGCACAGTTGTATGGATTGACCTTGGGAGTCAATTGTACATTGGGGTCAGTGTACATTGAGGTTAGCATAAAACTGTAGGCTACAGGTAATGTAAATCATTTATGAAGGATTCCATCTGATTTGCCCATATCTTACATTTCAGCAATATGATCTGTGTATATATTGGAGAAATATTTTTTCCTGTGGTGTCTTTGACTACCAGCATTGTTTTTTAGCCTTGGTTAATTGATGTTTTATGCAGAGAAGACCAATGTGTTACTTTCCGAGACTCAGGAATGACATTAAGTGAAAAATAACCAGATGAGCTGAGCAGGCTAAGGGCAAAAGAAGTTGCTCTGTTATTCACTACTGCGTCTATGACTGTGAAATTAATGTGTGACACATATGAAGCACTATCTCACCAGTTGAAATAAGGTGCTCAGCCACATTAGCCCATCCAAAAACTAAATCTACATAGTCCATCTTGGAATAGTCCTTCTTCTTGGTGTCAGATTTAAACACATAGAAATCTGGTCTGAAGGCTTTACCTTTCTCATCTTTAGGCAGTGTTAATTTGGTCAGACCATCAGACCCAGCTCCAGTAAGGTAGTCTGTTGTTACAAAGTTTTGGCCTTTTGTAGGGTCAGGAATAGTATTTAAAGGGTAAGTCCCTGAAAGGGCAAGGAACACCTGAAGGGATTACCTGGGTGCAATCCCCTCATGTTAATTGGCCAGGTGGGTTGTGACCAATCAGGCTGCGGTATTAATCATTCTCTCGCTAGCTGTTGGACAGGTAGGAGCTAGTACACATGAATTAAAAATTACCGATGTGACACAATGAGCATGGCAAGTACATACTGGCCTTACATTTTAGGAGCAAAAAATATGATAGGTATGTGATGCGGGACAAAGCAAGCAGGTTTATATGTATATTTTAGGCAGTAAGAGCAAATTTACAAATGTAAGGAGGCCATTCCTAAAGAAAGGGGATATGGCATTGAGCTTTGGTTTTGCCTAGTGGCTTTCAACCAACACGGGACACCTTTTTGTCCAGGCAAGCTGATAGGTCATCAACCTTCCTTAATGTTAGTTGAACCAAATTCCCCACAGGTATGGAACTGGTCTTCAGAAGATTTTAGAGCAGATTCTAACTCCTTCATGTAATCATCCATGCTCATTCCATGATACAGAGTCATTGCTTTGAACTACAAAATAGAGGATCATGTTTGGATTGGCAGGCCAAACAGTTCTTAGCCATATGAATTTAAATCAGAAAATCAAAAACACAACTGCTCATTGTGTTGAGCAAAGCATGAATGGTGGACAATGATCAAAACAGTCATCACTCAAGTACATAAATGACATTTTATTTTGCACGGCTGTGATGATTTGAGTGGGTGATTTATGCTGTGTAGGACAGATAAGGAGTGGCAAAGTTTAGAGGAAGGTGTCCATGATTTTTGGTCCCATAGGGGAACAACTTTTTAACCAGTTGATCCATTTGTTTTTGAACTCTAAGCATCTTGCAAGAAGAGTCATCCACATGGAACCTTATGAACTCTACACAGCAGATTCTTTGTCAGTGATGAATCTGTGTTGCTCCCATTCTTTGAGATGGGAATCAGGGTATTTACAGGTGGCACTACAATCAGTGGTGAGCGCTGAGGTGAGTCCCATTGCCACTAATGCAAAAATTCCCTGTTTTCAACCTCTTTGAAACATAATGGGTCAAAATGCTATGGATACATCAAGTATTGTTCATACATTGCAGTCGCTAGTTCCATTTTGCCGACAATTGTGTATAATTTAAGAAATAAAAAAGTTGGAGATTTTAAGCTTGGTTGCTATGGTTATCAAGGGTCAGTGGCCCCCATGGCCCAGCCCACTGCCCGGCAGTTGGGTGAACTTAAGAAAGGGTGAAATCTCAGCATTACTGTAGATTTTAGGCAATAAATGTTGTGGAAATGTTGCTCATGTTCATGATGAATATATTTTATTATATGGACTTAATATTATATATGATTTAAATGTTCAAAATCAGTTTGTTCCTAGATTTGTGGATGCACTGTCATGTGACCAGATAAGTGGAGGCCGTCGCAAAGAATGTTTGAAGAGTATTTTGTTTTGACATGTACTATATAACTTCCAATAATAGCCAGGGGCGGCTATTTAGTCAAACCCCCAATCACCACGTCATTTATTAGAGCCCCCAGCATTTATTAGAGCCCCCGGTGTCTACTAACAAGTGGCCTGAACTCATATCCAGGATATCCTGTTTTATTACAGACATATAAGATTGACTTTCAAGCGTTTTACATTGAGCATATTAATAATCCTCCAGCTCCAACTCCAATTGTGTACATTGGTCATTAGGCTAATACAAAAACAGTTCGGTCAGTACATTAGACTTTTTAAACTCATTTATATGATTCACATTTACCTCCCCTGATGTTCAATGGGTTTATTTGTTGGGCCGAGATGCCCCCCTCCTCTGAGTGGTCCGACCAGTTGCTGCTACCTCAACCACCACTACACCGGTCACTCTCACTCACACCACCATACTGGACACATGCAAAAATTTTTGTTCACTTCCAGTATGTTGGATATAGATAAATGGAGATTTTGCAGGTCGGGCTGTAAGATAAAACATGCTGGGCCCTGGGGGGCCAGGTGTGAGTTTGTTGTGGCTGCGAAGGCTAAGTCTGTGCAACTTGGAGGGCCTGAGGAGGATTACGGGAAACATTTGGATTTCTCCAACATTGAACTCCAACTGATTAACATTGATGACGACTTACCTCCTGACGATGATGAACCTCCTATTACCAAGGAGTCAGTGGACGCTCTCTTACTTGCTAATGCTGCTAGCAATGCCCAGATGAATGCTCTGGTTTCAAAGTTTGATTTATTGTTCGGTCAAGCTAGTGGTGGGGGTGGTGGTGCTAGGCCTAAGACAACTGGGCCTCCTCCATTGACTGTCACTGTCACTGTCACTGTCGGTCAGGCCGCACCACATGTGTATCAGCTGCCTATCAATGCCCCTACAGTCACCGCTTTGACCACTGGTGTCACCACTTCCACCACTGGTGTCACTCCTACTACCACTGTCATTTATATAAATATATATGCTTACAACTTAACCTAACTGCTATTCATAATGAATATTCAGAATAACTTTCTTATTCTTTCCCTAAATAGAGTACACTGAACTTCTAAGGAAAGTTAGAATTAAATAAACTGAAAACAATACAGTTGTTGGTCAGAATTATCAGATGTTTTACACCACAGTTGACACATGTCTCCGTCACATCAATCTATATCAAAGTTCCCAGACCACTGTTCAATGGAAATGCACCAAGAGAACCCTGTCATCACAGGGAGTCAAATGACCATTCCCACCCGGCAACTATTAGAATCCCGGCTACTATTAAAAAATATCACTGACACCCCGGCGGTAATTAGATCCTGGGCCATTATCGGAAACCTGGCTATTATTGGAGGTTATACAGTATAGTGATGTAGCAAACATCCCTTTCTAGTCTTTTGCATTATGAAAGATGCTCTTGACTTTTGAAAACCAAGACTTAACTGTGAGCCCATATCTCAATGTTAATGTCCTCAATTGATTCTTTACATAGAGTGCCAATATGAACATGACATTGACCTTGGAATAATGACCTTGACCTTTCATCCAGGTCAATTGTATCAATGCATTTGTTGTCCCATCAAATATTTTATAAATGTGCAAAATTCAAGAATTCTAAGTAAAATATCCTTTGAATTATACAATTTTTGTTATCCCATTAATTCTTCCCTATTTTCCAGAACGGTTGCCATGGAAACACCCAAAATTTGATATCTAATAAGGATATTAGGAATGAAAGTAAAAGTATACTTCATATTCAACATTTATCCTCTGTAAATAGTTGCTCTCAATTACAAATATTTCTGAGGACGAGCATCCATAACTGGCATACCCCTATTTTTGCCCTCTTTATGGCAACACAAAGTATGCCATTTCTTCCTAGTTTGACCTTGGAAAAATGACCTTGACCTTTCATCAAAGGTCAATTGCTAGAATATATTCATTGTCCCATTAAGTATTCTATAAATGTGCAAAATTCCAGAATTCTAAGTAAAATATGCTTTGAATTATACAATTTTTTGTTATCCCATTAATTCTTCCCTATTTTCCAGAATTTTTAAGAGATTACTGATAGAATTTTGTGGTATAAATATATCCTTCATATTATTATGTACTATCATAAATCATAATAAAGGATACACTTATTGCCTCTGAATTGCCATGAATAAATCCATCTGTTCATTATTTGAAGTTAATTATGAACTTCGTCAAAAATATTAAAATCGATGTGCTCAAAAAACAAATGCACACATTTATTTTTTTACAGACATTGAATGAACACATGTATAGTTCAGAACAATTGTAACATGCCTCGACATTACTATTCTATCGGTGGTTTTACTAAAACTAATGATAACATGTGCATCACATAGGTCACTTAAAGCTTATGTCATTCAATAAATTTTGTATTCCTTTAAGGCAATATCATATTTAATCATAATGATTTAATCATTGTAACTCATTTTGCTATATTGTCGATATTCTCTCTTCTTTGGATTTAGCACTTGTCAATGAAACAGGGGATATGGTGGATATGTTCTTTTCGTCATTTGGTAAGTACAGTGTTTTCTCTCGCTTCACCAGCCACCAAGTCAAGAGTGCTAGCAGTAAGCCGGCAATTTGGAAGCAGAGGGTGACCCCATGCGGGAGAAGCCGTAGCTTGTCTATGTCGTAGTACAGGCACGACCCAGTCTTTCCACACGATTCCTGCCAAAGGAGGCACGTCGAATCAACAAGCATGCCAAACAAAATAGGACCAGGGATGAAAACTGAAATAAAAAGATATAGAGTAAATATTATTTGAATTAGCAGAGATTAAAGGATTTCATAGAAAGTCTTGTGTTTAGTTTTATATAATTCTATAAGAACGCACTTCTCGATCTGTCACTTGCATAAATAATGGTTTGTTAGCATTGGCTCATTTATCGTGAGGCTATTTTTTACTTCATTATAGGTGCAGTTCTTAACAACAATACTCGCCTAGGGAGCTAAGCAAAGCACCGACGATGCCTAATGCAAATGATCTCATGTCATCATCAACGATTCTGCAAATATGAATAAAATTGATTTTATATTATATGATAACAGGAGCACTATCAAGAGAGGATTGTTGACACAACCATACACCATTAATAGTCTACGTTTAACAACACAAACGCCTGTAATGTAGATCACATGAATCAGAATAAAGAAGTTATACAAACCCATGCATCATCATAATGTCACAGAAATATATATAACTGACATATTCTCACTTTGTTGGAATTGAGGTTCCTGTAAACCTCCTCCGACAATGATTATTGAATTATGGACAAGGGAGTAATCTTTCCCGCTCGCCTGAGTACGCCGTGACATATATAATGGGTCAGATTTTCAGAAAATGTACAATTCGCCTTCACCAATCCTCTCAAATAACCCACATTTAAGACAAAAATGAGCTTCAAAATGCAGTTTAACATAACAGATCTCATACTTTAAATCAATGCGACACTAAATATAGTCAGATATACCTGGTATTCTTCATTTTTCAGTCTAATTTAGCAGAATTTCCTAGATAAGTAGAGCAGCCAATTGTACATTTTCTAAAAATCTGACCCATATATATGATAAATGTGGGTAGCTTTAATCGGGCCCAGTGGTATACCACCTTAGGGTAAATTGGGGAGCCATGATTTAAATAATAACCTTACACTGATGTAACTGCTCGTTAACCTGAATAAAAATGATTAAAAAAATAGATTTTGAATGATAGTGTAATGATGGTGATAATGTAGTGATAATGAAAATAGCAGAAAAAAATCACAGGATTTCAACAACATTGTTACTGTAGTAAAATATCATTTTTGATTCGAATTACTCGTGTATTTTCTGCTTAAATATGTTCTTGATCGTACTTGCTAATTCTGATATTATCTGATATATTATTATATTATGATGTCATACAGGTCAGTTATATTTAAGGTTTACAATAGAAGACGTGGACAAAAGACCAGAAGTGTAGCACCTATTTGTTCTGATTTTGAAATTAATAGACAATAGTATTAATAATATTATTATTACCTAAATGTAAGTATTGTTCCGGGGACCCTACTAATGAGCGATATTAAGGTAATAACAAAAAATCCAACGATATATGGGATGAGGAGATCACAGGAAGCTTCACACATGCCGATGTTGACTGACACATCAGGTGATATGCAGGAACAGTCCCCTAGAGTCTGAACGAATAAAGGAATATTGCGAATATAAGCGATGCCTTATAATTGGTAGCATAGATTCTCATACTAACCAATAGATATAATGGAAAACATTTACTTGTGAACTACTTGTCCCATTTAATCCCAGGTTAAAATGATTTTGATGCAGGAGATATTGCTATCATTGAAATATGTGTTTGTATAGAAATAAGTTGTATTAATATCATTTCCTGTAGGAAATGCTATATATTGCTATCATGGAAATATGAGTTTACATTGACGCTGAATTTACTCTCATAATGTATCATTGGATCAAATATGCTCTACTAATATAGAAAAGAACATACGCCATTCTGATATGTTGTACATCCTGCATAACATGCAGAGAAATATGTCTGAGTCCCTCCAACACAAACTGGTTCAATCCTCCCTACGCCACAAGTACAATTGTTATTACATGCACTGTCTAAAAGAAGATTACTAGAAACAAAATGGAAAGAAACAGCAATTCTTGTTAGTAACAACAATCCAATCACAATGGTATTTGAACTATGACCAAACCAGTAGGATGACCATTTATAATTTTTGTTCCGGGATTAGAAAATTGAAGGCAATCACACACTGAGAACGTTGTCCAATATGTAACAAATGCATGGCTTTGTTGAATAAAATCCTTTAACAATTATTAGTCCCTGTAGTCCATGTAACAGATGAAGTTTCCCTCCTGCAATCATGTATACCCAAACACATTTTCAATGCATGAATTTTAGAGATCTCACCTGGGGTTTAAGGGATCTCTTATCCCAACCAAATCCACTGGCGGGCAAGGCATTAACATGGTTATTGCTGTTCCCATCGCTGAAGCAAGCGATCCAAATACTCCCAGGAAAGCAATACCAGGCAGTTCCAATCTGAATCTTCGCAAGATATAACCTCCGAGCATTGTTCCTATAACGCCAGAGACCGCCCCGGACACAGCTACCAAAGGATAATAATGATATCGAAAGTCTTACCAACTTATAAATGTAATATTTATTTTCCTATACTTTGAGACCTTAGAATTTGCCTCAATTTTAGCCATCGGTACAACTATGATAATGACTTATTGCAATGCATAAAACGTCTCGTCTAACGGAAGCTATGATGTAATTTAAAGGAGTATATTCTTTTAATAACAACATAATTATTTTCTTGATGTATCTAAACGATTTTCACAATACCTCCGAGAGAAATATTGCCATATTTCCTCTAGAATCTGAGACATCAGTTATGAGATAATTAGAAGCAATCAGTTGACATTTTATTGAGAAATCATGGTTCTCCGATCAATACACTAAATGCACAACCATATTAAACGTGTCAAGGAACAATTCACTCACCCGAAATTATACTTGCCATGCCAGCAGACTGATGATAATGAATCTCTAAAAACCTAGGTTGCTGTATAAGCACACCAACAACAATGTATAAGTTGCACACTTGGGAGAATGTATGCGCCCAGAATATTTTGTTCTTCAGTAGTTTATAAAACATTTTACCAAATTCTGAAAGTGCAAAAAGTATCAAATATTGGGTACAATACAATATATCAATTGTGAGTTTATTTCACTGCCATCTAGTTTCACCACTAGAAGTACAATCATAAACGTCTAGTCAAAAAACTTTTGAAGGGAAGTCTCATTTAACTTTTGAATTTGTTTGGAAGGGTGAATTTATTCGATCAATTCTATGTTGTAATCTATACTGACAGAAAGATCATTAGGAATTATATTGTAGAGTAGCATTTACTGGTATTTGTATAGGTAGGTAAGGTGGTGCAAATAAGTTAACAAGTCATGGCAAACCGATGGTAACACTATATAAACGGATAGTCTACTAGAGTTGAAATAATTTTCCAATAAAACCATTCACAGAAGATTCTTATCAATATGATATAGGTTTAATGAGGCACGATAAGAATTATTTTAGCTAATCATCGATAACCTCTTTAGGGAGAATCACCTACGAAAATTATTCCTTACATAATTATTAAAAACAAATCGCACCTTTAAAACCATTAAGGATTTTGTTCCCATGTTCTTCTACCTTCGTTTCTTGGATTGCGTCTTTACTTTTGTTCCATCCCCGCAAGTGTTTAGGGAAGAGGAATAATGGGATAATTGCAATAAAAACCAATACACTCATGATAACAAAGCCTAACCACCAGGCTCCAATGTAGTTTGGGTCTGTCTGAGGCAAGGAGCTTTCTGTAACATAATCATGCATAGAAATATACAGACATTTCATAAGAATCTGATATAGGACAATTGTTGAATATCTTTCAGAGATTCTTGTTGGGTTAAGAGCAGCTAAGATTGACATTAGAATGATGTAATATGGCAAGCTAAATCAATTTATTATGTTTATATCAAATATTACGTATGGGGAATTTATTGGCAATATTCATTTTTTTATTCGAAATCAATCTCGGAATTAACTTTGAAACTTTGAATAATTAAAGTACTAATGCACCCGGGCATCTATCGTTCTGCTCAGTATGATATGTTTAGTTATAGTTAGAGGTGAATGAGTACATGTATATATATATATAGAAGATAATTGTCTGTGTCAATACGGCTGTAAGATATCAAAGATAAAAAGGTATCAAAACAAACATTGACCCTTCGCATTTATAAAGGAATGGCTATACATACCTGACAGGTTCTCTGGTATACTAATACAGAGGGCTGCAAGAAGGAATCCCACAATTGGTCCCCATGGGTACATACTAACCACAACACCTACACGAACAATGAAAAAGATTTGAATACATTAAAGAAAATCTAGAAAACATATTCGTAGTATCTCATACCTCGCATTATCTGGACAATGTATTAGCAGTTCCTACGTATCATTGCATCTGCTAGAGGGTGCTCTAGCATGTCATAGCCTCATCTAAGTGAGTGAGGCTTCTCACCTGCCTCACCCATAGACTAAATTGTATGGACTCTATGGGGAGTGAGTATACCAATAACCATATGTCTCCTGTCTGCTCTTCTTACAAGGATTTTAACATCACCAAAGCAGTCACTGACCCAAGATTGGTCCCAAAAGGTGACCAATCTAGTAGCTACTTCAACAATTTCTGACTGGGCCACACCCTGTACTCTTAAGTGCCTTTTGCCTATTTTTGGGACTATTTTGGCATATAAATGTTTACTGGAGACAGGCATTATCACAATATTAATTTATAAGGTTTTGGCACTTCTGGGGTCTTATTGGCACAGGAACAAGGGGGTCTATTGCTCGACGAACAAGGTATCTAATGCTCAGACAAGTGTCCGAAAATCTCAGCAAATCTCGACTAAACTGGGATTTATCAAGTTAGTTGGATTGGATGTGTACTCTAGACAAAAACTGCCAATTCTTGGTATCCTATACATTTTGACCTGAGTGAATCAGGACATCAGACTAGCTTGGCGCAGAATAGAAATCGCCTCACTTGGAAATCAAAACGAACATAGTGATATCACTCTATTCTAGTTAATATTGATAAGTTGGAGGCAGTAATGGTATTTGAACCTAAAAGTACGTAAGTTAATAACAATCGATATAATGCATTTTCATTTTGAACACAAGTAATAAACTGAAAGCTTCAATGCATTCTTTTATTTCTTACCAACATAGATGGATGTATCTTTCTTTTCACAATTCTCCTCAATGTACGTTAATCCAAGGGTAGAATTGGATGAACCACCAATGCCAACTATGACACAACCTAGTGCAATGATGCCCATAGCAATTGCACTTTCACGGCCAAGGTTAGATTCTTCATCTTCACTTGCGCATTGCTCAGATGCTTGATCATCTGTACACAGCCGTCCTTTGTATCCGCCACTATTAGTGCCATTATGTTGCCATAATGAGTTGGAGGAGGCGCCAGAAGGGCCTGTGTCCTTGCTTCCAAAAACGAAGAAAGGTGCTGCGTATATGAAACAAGACACACCTGTGAAGAACACAACCATGCTTAACAATCTGGCTTTGTTTGCATTGCGTCCTAAATATCCTATGGCAATAACGAAGAAGAGTTGAAGAAAGTCATTTATAGAGTTCAGGATTCCAGTCTGAGAACTGCTTAAGCCGAACCTTTTCTCCAAGGTTCTCATTACACCCACAAAGTAGGTATAGAAGGCAATATGAAGCAGAAGAATGATGGAGAGATTTGTTGTGTAAGCTCGTATATCTGCACATGGCTGTAGACATGCTGGTTGACAGCTTCTGTAACCACAGACAACTTCCTCATCCTTGTCTTCAGTTTTCTGTTCCTTTTGGTCCATATCTGAAAAACGAGAGTATTAGAGAACTAGTCACTATATATTACAATATTCCTTTGGTTTGAGTGATACTGAATGTGTACAACTCCACTGGTCCAAGCTGGACACTTTGGGACACATTATCGTTCTATAATCGCCGTTTATCACGTGGAGATAACGGACAAGTGCCCTAGTACTAAACAATCAGGTTTTTCTTCACGCCCAATCGATGAAGATATTATTTATAATCATCTGTATTAATAAAATGATAATAACAATACCTCACCTGTTTACAAAAGAATAACATACACATGCTATGAAAAATACGAAAGTATAGTCCTACCACTAAGGTGTGAAATTAAAGTAATAATCGCAAAAGTAAATGCTAACTGCCAGTGTAGACAGGAATCTATCTTCCTGAAATGATGATGCTCACCTGCAGGTTTATATCATCCTATAGAATGGAAACAGAATCGTGGCACCTATATCATACTCCTCATCTTAGGAGCAGAGCAGCTGTTTGTTTGTATATTCTTTCCTAGGATGAAAAATTTATCATACTTTCATAAGTCCATTCTTTGTGCGCACAGGGATCTTTTCCTGCGCTTGTGCAAACAGAGAATCGTGAAGCGTTATGTGTGATGCGGGGATGACCAATTCTCTCTTATACGTGTGTGATCAGGGGATGGTTTCTTATCATCTTATCTAGATAACCGATACCACTCAGAGATAATGCGAAAAAAACTAAGTGGTTTCAATATTATGAAAGGTAAACAGTCCTATAATATGTCTTCATCACTGATGAGAACTTATTAGGTACTTCATCCTAGCATCAACTCGTCAGTATTGTGTTTAGGAATGGATACATACGAATACAAACATTATTATTATTATATTGTTTATTTCTCACTTAAAATGAGTGAAATGAGGAATTCAATATCTGCTTTGCAAGCAGTTTTACCAGGTCTACACTTATAATTATAACAATACCTGCAGGACAATAATTTCATTTAGCCCTAGATATAACTACAAATTAACATTAACAAATATTATCAAAGCCTTGAAAATGATAAAGGGTTCTTATAAATTATACGTACCAACAATGTTGCCTGTCCTATTAAACTATGATGCAGTTCAGAAATGTGTAACGTTAATTTCATGGTTCTCATCTCGTAGAAAAACTTCCATCACTCACTATGTGTTGCATCGTTCTTCCCATGTATACACTTATTCAGGTTACCAAAGTGTAGTTGGTGGACACCACCACTAGGAACTTTGGCATAGTTTAAGGCACGTTGTTTTGACATCAAAAGGGTCAATGTCAAGTCAGGTTCACAGGGACAGCATATTAAATGAGCGGGAGATTATATTAAAGAGGGTCGTATGAGTCCATCATAGTACTGTCTGATAGTAGAACCTTGATTGGATAGCATCTGTATTCACAGGATTGGAATAAAGGGAATAATTATGACCTTAAAATCGATATACAATGAGCCGATTGTTATTAGCCAAAAAAAGGGGCGATTGGGTACATCTAATCTATGGGATGTAGTCGGGCCGACCTGCCCCCATCACAATTAATAATCGGATCAGCCGACAAAAGATATCAACTCTATCGTAAACATCTTTTCATTATGTAATGGTCAGTATATATATATATATAATTATGTGGACTTTCTTTATTTTAAAGTACATTTTAATTGCACTCATTTTCGATATGTCGATATTTTCAAGAGGTACGACTAAAAATAGTTTAATTATGCAACATATATTACAGACTAGATCAGTTTAATCAATCAATTGCATTTCCAGATTTAGCATTTATGTTTTCATCTATATACTGATAACATGTTAATAACATCTCGTCATCTATTTACACGTTTCTAGTATAATTATGACAATTAACCACACGAATTAGGTAAAAACGCCGCTAACATTGACAATTTTCTTTGCTTCAAGCAGCATTTCTTAAACATGAACCATCTCCAAATGTGTTAGAATTACCACATACTTCTGCTTGGCCTGTTTACATTCATTTTCGGATGTTTCTTTATAATCATTCCAGTTACGACAATTTGAATATTTGGTGATGAATTATTCCACATGCCAATTAAGTCAGGTATAATGAGGCCAGTCCCTTAACACAAAGTACCAGCCAACTCTTTTGGCCAAAATCTCCAACACAAGTGTAAAGATCGTGTATAAGGATACCTGATTTTTCGGACAATATTCAAAATTTGAAAACAAATGTACAAAGCCTTTAAATATTGACCGAAATCGGCCGTGAATCCGAATTGAGATGCAAATGTACATGTATGTCCCATCTTTTGGTAAATATTAGCAATGTCCAAAAAGAACACTGGTGGTTTGTGCTTACCAATGCTAAATATTTGTCACTGTCATATATATTTGACAAAGATTCGAAGCATGTCGTGACTGATATTTGGATGAAGAAATATATGGCTATCACAATGGCAAAAAGTTACATTACAGAGTCGGGGAAGAAGGAGAAAAGCGTTTGGGCAAATGTAGCTAATGCTATTATCAGTTGGGATTTCAGAAAGGAGTTGTGAATCCTCAAAAAGTAAGGAGTGCAAATATTTTCTGGCATGAAGTATTAAGATATAACTCACATAACGAAACCTCTCTACCACCCTACCTGGTTAGAAATGAGCTTGTATTTTAATCACATTTACACATCGAATAGTCTTTTTTTCATAGTCACTGCTTTCATAGAGTAGAAATTAGTTTTCCTTAATTAATGTCCTCCACACAATGTCATCTCCCCAGCCTGTCTTGAACTGATAAGGTCCAACATTATAATACATGTATTTACCATTCAAATTAGAATGGAAACAATCACGGTACCACCATGCACCATGACACCATCTTGCACATATCCCATCATTCTTATCATTGCTCTTGTCATGTGTACTGAAGCCCATTCCATTGTGATAGTGTAATGCATCACCAGCATCGCCATGGTAACCAGCAAGATGGAGGGTGTATGCTTTCTGCTCTCCATCCATTGAGAATTTGTTATATTCTGCAACCCACCACTTGTCATTCCAGTCCTGAAGGTCCACACGTAATTGGTATTGTTTCCGCTTGGTCATAGTATGGATTCTGTCCAAACAAAGCCAGTGCTCACCGCTAAGGTCACAAAAGCCTTCTTTGTACAACTGCCAGCCCCTGTGTGGTATAATAAAAAGATAAAGTAGGTTTTAGACATTGAGACAAGGACACAATCTTGGCCTCCTGGTCTTGACCACTGTTATTCCCCAATGTGACTGGTTCAAATCATGACAACGAAAACTCAGAGATTTCCAGAGCTTTGTCTTAGGGGATAACAATCTGTCTCATTTTTTATCACTAAAATTGATTTACATGAGCTATGATCTACTTAGATATCTTCCTTAAGATAATAAATGACATGCCTGTAGAAGTTGGCTTTGCCAGTGTCTCTGTAGAGGATGACTGACCAGCCTTGACCATCTTCCATGTCATAGAAAACATCAAAGGGTTGACCACTGAGTCCCGGGTTAATAGCATAGACCCCAGAAGTAGGGGGGAAGAACTGGAGGGCATCCCTGCAGTCAGTCGCTGAAAGAAGGATTGTCAATTTGAAAATGTATTGAATAGTTCATCTAAGCAGAGAAACAACAATAGTTGGCCCTTCCTATCTATAGGCTTCAAAGAGAAATTATTCATAGTCCATTCAAATTCAGAACAATGGTACAATTATTTTCCAACTCTTGATTTATATGAATGCAACGATACCTTTACATTTTCAATCATTCTTACGTAAGAATTAATCATATACCATTATTATACCTTTATACAGCATTGGCGCTCATACCACAAAGGGTGTATGGTATTACATGGTAACTAGAAGTGAGGATGTAAACACAGTGAGTTGCGCTTATCGCTATTAATTTCCATAGAATTTTCAGGGTTTTTTTCACCATAAATATCAGGAAAAGCATAATAGTTTCATATTGCACTCGGGGTTTTCATTCGGTGGCTATGGTCACTTAATGCAATCGCTATGCCCACGTGTAATATGGAATGTCAGGATCGCCATCAGGCAATTTTGTCTATACAATATAGAGATTTTTGATTTTTTATGTTGGAGAAACGACCTTAATATTGTTACCCATCCCTTGATTCATATAAATGCCTTCATATGAAGGCCTTAACATTTTCATAACTTGTAATAATACAATATATTTGGGACCGTTGGGGGAACGATAATGGTTAAAATGTAACACACAGTAAGAAAAGCCAAATTAGTAGATCTTGGATGGGGCGAGAGGGGGGGGGGCGCTAACCTGACGAATGGCCTAGATGATGACATCGGGAGACTAGAAGATAACAACTCAGTTAAGGGGCCTATAAAGAAGTTATATTTTAGAAGATTTCTGCATGACAGCAATATTTGTTATAAATATGTATCTATTGAGATATTAGTCAGGATTAGGGTATTTAATCTCTGTAATCTCGAATGATATATGACAAATATTACTTCAACGGTTATGCAATGAGTGCATATAATATATAGTTAGAATTTAAATATTTAAGTCTTATCTTTATTTTATCAAAGGGCTATAAAGTCAAATTTATACAATATGGCGAACTATGCCTGACTTTCTTTAAAAAAGATAAGGAATGTTTAAATACCAAATGCGCTTTTGTTTTGTGAGAAGATATTTAGTATGAGCACAATATACTGGTAAGGGCTCTTACATTTTCTTTCTTACATTTTCTCTGTTGTGTACCTTTATATTCATCATTAAAAGTTATACTGTTCTGTCACTTGTGTACCCTAGAGATAAATGGTTCCAAAGGTATACGTAATACTAAAGTTTGAACCCAAATTTGATGTCTAATCCTGAAAATCTTGACTTTGGCAAAGGTCATTCCCAAGATGTACAATAAAAGTACTCATAGAGTCCTTTTACATGCGTAAATTGTGTAGCCTAGGGATAAATAATCCCAGACATACAGGCTGGCATTATGTAATTAGGATTTGACCAAAATGTAGAGTGAAAAGTAGGCGGTGGTTACCATGGCAACGCACACATTCCAATGACGCCGGGCATGGTTTATTTTTCTTTCCCTTAATGTCAGTTATTATTTGTATTTGTATTTAGGTTACTATTTTTTCTATTGCCCTATTTTCATAAGAGAAAATATTATATCATATCCCTGAATTTTGCTATTTTTGTACTTCATATTTAGTGATCTTGCCCTTGGTCAATTTCTTTCTTCAGATTCAGAAAATTCATGAAATGTTACACCAAATACCTCAAATGTAGCTTGTTATATGGTGGGTAGGGGTTCCCTCCCAAATTCACCCTCTGGCCGCTTGTCTATAGCTGTACTCACTGTGAATAATGCCCACGACGTACTTTAGGTTGCCAAATAAAAACTTTAATAAAAAATCAAGGTATTCGTCAGTATTCAACTTTTTAAAGGTAACAATGGTATAACAGTAGATTATTAATTAGACTAATTCTAATAACACAACCCTGGTTAGATCCATTTTATAATCCATCCTGTTATGTCAATGGTATTTCTAAATACGAGTCTTAGTGGCACATTTCCATATAATGTAATATCAATGCACCGACATTGGTTACCCACTGTCTGGACCTGATACTGCCTGACGTTAGACTTGTCTGTCTCTCTCTGTAACAGCTCTCTGTTGGTGTCCTCCAGGTACTTCTGACCCTTGACCTCTACCTGCTGCACGACAGACCCTAGGGGCAAATGTCTCCACTCTGTTGTTCAGCTCATCCTGCAGCTCTCTCAGTTTATCTTTTTGTTGTGTGCTCTCTGTGAACCTCTCCACATATTCCTCATGGAGAGTCTTTGGAAAGAAAAATGTGTAGATTGTGGTGTCTAATATAGGTGAAAGCTGGGAATTTATTTTCAATTAGGCAGCAGAATGGACAAGCACATTATTCCGAATCTAGTAGAATTGATTCCTTTCAACAAATAGTTATGCACTCGCACTCAGGAGAAGTACAGGTATGAATTGTGACAAAGATGGGACTTTTGCGTGAGAACCTGATCATAGGCATCAAGTGTGTGATTACAACCTCCAGTCATGCATGAGCATTTTGAAGGGTATGAGATAATGATGAAATACTAGAGTCACCCTTTTGGTATGAACTAGGCTTTTATCATCTAACAAAAACAAATGAAATCGACTACCAGCAGTGCAAAAAAAGCGCTAACATTGATATATATATAATATATAAAGAGTATAAGAAAATGTCTTGAATCAAATATATTCATTTGGCGAATCAGATATTTTAAAACCTCTACACAAACAATAATACTACACCAATCTAATACTAGACCAATCACGCCTAATCCACCTTTTGTATATAAAAGCGCAGCTTCTCATAAAACATTACAAACGGCGCCCCATAGAATTCTCATACACATACTTGTCTGGTTACCTCCTAGATTGTACTTTTCTGCTGCTTTTTCCCCAGGTTTGTCTGCGGCCACAACTGCCAATCAACATCTTTGCAATAGTCCTAGCCTCCCATGAAGTCAAATTAACCACTACAGAATGGGAAAAATTACGAGCATCAATACAGTGAAAGTTGGGCCACATGGATTGACCGGCCGAAATCGCCTGAAATGCATGGGAACGGTATGTAAGGCTTCTCATAGACCTGACTGAGCACTGGGTAAGCGCTCTGGCCAATCACATAGCACCACATCATCGTGCCAGCAGCTCAAAAAGAGGCAGTATAGTCAATGACATCATAACGTTGAAGTGAGGAAACCCCTCCAAATCACTACGAACATTTAACAAAATAATCTAATTGTCTGCGTCATATAATAAACAACTAAAACACAACTATCTTCACGTGGTGTTTGTATAGTTTTCCACGCTTCATTTCGGAATAAAATCATATCACATATTAAGTAACCAAACATTTAGTTTAGTAGGAGTATTTTCCACAAGGCATTTTGTTTTTCACTCTTATTGTTTCTCACAACTTAAGGAGCATCCGATATTTTAATTCAATTATGATTTCAAGAAAGCATGGTTGTTCTTATACATTATAGACTTTCTTCTTATATAAGATAAGATAAGATAAGATAAGGAGTTGTTTATTTGTCGTAGTCAATTGTAAAGAGGAGATACAAATGAATAAAGTAAGAAGAGAGACAAAGAGGTCGACATGCCTATATGATGCTGTAAGGCACCATTTCTTCCGGCTGTTACCAGAATTTTGAATAGTTATAGCACTAAGAGAAGTAAGTAAGGCTAGTGACATGAAATAAGAGACTACAAGTAATATCAAATAATAATAATAATAATAAATTGATCAACAAGAGTAAATCGCGCAGAACAGCGCGATATTTTATAAAGAACCTGACGGGAATATCTAATTCCATACAACAACAGTCTCTTCAGTCCCCGTAAGTCCGAAAAGTAGCTCATATAATAATATGTCATTGCTCTTAATTTTCAGATTTAGGCGAAAGAAGTGAAAGGTATCAGTTTCCTTACAAAATGAATATACATCGTAATCTCTAACGCTTATGATATATATAACGTATTATAGTGGGTATATTTCTGAAAAGATTCGAATCTGGAAACATTGTATAGTTAGCATGATTTGGTCATCTTATTCGGAACCTTCCACCAATGATTCCAGAACACAAGTAGGGTGTATCCACCAATGACAGCCTTCCCGAGGAGGGGCTAATTATAAGCTCCATGTTTCAGTGAGTCGTTTCCAGTCGACGACATATCTGCCATTTATTAGCAGTTACATTTTGCAATCAAGCAGACCCACTTAGACTGTCGGAGCATTAAGGAATCCCATGCGATATTTGGCTGTATATCTTTTCAGATAAAACTGTATCTAAGGTCAGAGGTCTAGTTTTCCACCTGTCCTTAACCATGTCTATTTTTTCTATAATCTCCTTCCGAGAACCTTGTATATAGTTCTATCAAATTTTATTAAAAGGTTATGGTCCCGAGTCTGACCTGGCATATATGCCTATAAGGAAAGGAACCCGAACCCTAAAGTCAAAGATCAAATGATTAAGATATTTGGGCAGACGTGTCTTTACAATTGTGTCTTTACATCGAGCAAGAAAACGATTCACTGCACAAAGTAGGCCCCAGACTCAAAGGCGCATCGTGACAACAATATCAATGTCAATTCGTCCCTTTTAAGACAACCGGCTGACGACAAGCAAGTGCCAAATGATATTTCATTCAGGCAACTATTGACAATTAGGTACCTCCCTACTTGAGCTGCATATAATTTGAAAACTGGTTTGAATAATGTTCCTTTTTAGAAGCCTCACAAAAGGCCTATATGTTGTTTCAGAATTACTGAATCTCAACCAAAGCACCTTAAAAGGCTCATAATCCTTTAGGTGTTATATCCACCATCTTCCATAGACAATTCATCAATAGTCATCCATAGTATTTTATAAAGGACCATTTGAACTCGACTGTGCATTAGACAATATGGGGGTACGTTTATTGACTTTCAGTGGAAAGAAGCGCATGGGGCGCCATCTAACCTTATCTATCAGCAACAACAGCATCCCTTGGAGTCTGGGAAAAGGCAATATTGCACAACCACTGACGGAATTCGTATCTATAACTGTCATTTAGAGGAAAATACCCTTTATTGCCTGTAATTGCATCCAATTACATTTACATTGTGTTCAACTGAAGGCGGACCTGCAGTCCAATATGTCTGAGAAGTTGTATGCACGCTGCAAATGCTGCAAGAGAGTACACGCGCCTCCAAGAGACTGTGACTGCCCTGCCTACAGAAAGGCTATACATCACTGCCGATGCACTCGCCGTGACCAAGGGGAATATTACCATTATCTTGATTACTCTATGGTAGATATCAATCATTCATCAGACGACGATTATGAACCAGAAGAAGGAGAAGAGGCTCCTAGTGCCGATGAGATGAGAGAATACGGTGATTTAGTGGAACCAGGATTTACTGTGGGGGAAAATGGGGAAGAGTCTGGAGGTGGGGAAGGTGGGGAAGGTGGTGATGGAGGTGACTTGGTTGGTGGTGGTGGCGATGACGAACTGAGTGGTGGTGGTGGGGGTGGGGGTGACAATGGAGAAGACGGTGGTGATGGTGATGGCAATGGAGAAGACGGTGATGGTGGTGGTGGTGGAGAGGGTGATAGTGGGAGTGGAGGGGGTGGTATCGGCGGTGAATGGGATAGTGGTGGTGGTGGTGGTGGTGGTGACAGCTGGGGTGGTGATGGTGGTGCGGGTGATAGTGGTGGTGGTGGTGATGATGGTGGTGGCGGTGGTTTTGATGATGGTGGTGGTGGTGATGATGGTGGTGGTGGTGGTGGTGGTGATGATGGTGGTGGCGGTGGTGGTGATGATGGTGGTGGTGATGGTGGTGGCGGTGACTAAATTTGTCCAGGTAAGAAATAGATTTAGTGTGAGTACAATTATTAATAAAAGTTAACTACTAAATAATTCAATGTAGATATGAAATGAATACTGTAAACTATATACCACAAATACATTCTCTGTAAGAATGAGACACTTAACAGACACAGCTAATGAATTCAAAACGGTAAAAATCCAAACTATCCAGTATGTAATTGTAATTGAAATTCCGTTTCGTTTCGTTTGTCAGGGTTCATCTCTTCCATTTTAATTTACAGCTGGTCCAGATATTTGACTTGGATATAAAATTCCGTCATCAAGGATTCGCCACTGATGGAAGTCTTCTCCACAGCAAACGTTTGCATGCGGACACTGCCTCATCCCACTGCAAAGAAGTATAGATGCAATACTTAAGGCCCATTCACACCAAGCCGATGGAACTCCTCAGCCGATTCGTGCACACTTTGCTCCGTTGGAATCCTAGTCGCTATTGGTGTCGTCTGAGTGTTAACACACATGTTTATGCTTTATACATGCTTAACTACCTCATCCATCAAAACGAAACTAGTTATAAACACGCTTGCAAATTACGAGTCTTAGCGATCAACTAAGGCTTTAGTGACAGAAATTACTCTTAAACCTCTTCAGAAATGACACATCATTCCTTAGAAACAATACACCATTGTTTTAGAGTATCTCCAAGAGATTGTATTTAAAACATCTTGGACGATGGAAGGTTATGAAATGCTGTCAGAGACAAATTAATGTGTGATACTTGATATGACCTCTCAATTAGATCTGACATATTATCTGTAAGTAATTATTGGATTTCTTGGACTTGAATGATAAATAATATATAATTGGTAAGCGAATGTGAAAATCTATTGTAAAGAATACCATCAGGATCGACATCCATCCAAAATATCTATAATCTAAAATCAATGATAACACATCACTCGAAAAATATCAATAACTTATACGTCTAGTGAGGTCCCGAGTACTGGTTACTGTGCATGCCATTATGATAAATTGTCTGTGATGTAAAGACTCACATCAGGTTCGAACCAGACTGCCTTTTTTCACAGTTTTTCAAAGAGCTTATTGCTCTGGATCTCAGGTGCAATGTCATGATAACCTTTTTGTCTCGGTTCAGATGATTAATTTGATAATGTTGATAATTATGTTGATTGATGTAACACAATGACTGATCATTATGAAATGCATGGTGTACGTCATCTATAGACGTTTTAATAGTATAACTTCCGTTTGTGTTGTGTAGGTTGTGCCATATCTGAAATATAACTATGCACATATGTCTGCATGTATATGAATGTATCCCAGTGAACACGTGAATATCCAAGACATAGAACATATTGGCTGATAGGTTCTACTGAAACGTTTAGCATAAGTACGTTTAGTACTGTTGCCGCCAATAGCTAATAAACTATGTATGTGTTGCACCAAAATAGATATCTAGGTAGAACAAAAGTCAGAGACAAATCGATATTATCCCTGACAATCGTGTGTCTTTCCTAGAATAATAAACATAAATAGAACGTCTTAGAAATGTATGCACAGCCTAATAATGACAGCACATATTTCGCATAGTAAGTAAACGTATGCCATGCGAGAGAAATTCTATAATTAGTTCGTTTTCGAGAGTCTTATATAGTTATAAGAAGTGAAAAGCGAGTAGGGCGGTTTTTCAGAGGCCCTTTATGGGCTAAAGTTCATCAAACTTGAGGATCACTGAAGAAATAGGCGTGTGGTATACACACACACATATATATATATATATAGTCTGTTTGTACAGATAAGAGTTCTGGGTGGTGGGTGGGAAATCAACCTTCCAGTTCAATGGCTGAGATCAGAGTGGTGAGTGTCCGGAATATTTTTTTTTTTAAATATTTTTATTGGCCGTTTAATAATTATGGCCGTCATGGTCCAGTGGTCCAGTGATCAACGTTCAAGGTTTGCTCTCCAGATGTCAGATATATAGGTCTAGTAGCTGTTTGATATGGTCAGTACGTGGGAGCTCTCTCACTCTCGAATTAAGTATAATCAAATTATAAAACAATTTCAACATCCTACACCAACTTCACACGTATACATCACAATGTAACTGAATGATGCTTACCCTTGGGGAAGATCAACTACGATTGAAACTTTGGGTGTCAAAATAAAAAATAAAAGAAACTCGCCACGAGATTGATGTTAGAGAGTGTTTTCCATCTAATCTTATAATAAAGTTGTTCAGGGAGGTAGGGTAAAGATACTTTCCGGTATATTTTTTCATGTAGCCTATGTATGCCAGAGGGTTCGTAAGGGATTGTGATTGTGTGATTGAAATTGAATGAAATCAAAGTTTAAACTTGAATAATATTCCAACTAAGTAAAGATGTCCGCGAAGCCAGTCCTAGTAAGAATTCGCTACTTGACCTCACACATGCTCTCTCTCTCCCCTGTTGTCTACCCCCTATTTCTTATGAGTTCAGAAAACCAACAGAACACTAAAACGCTGGATTCAGACAGACAAACTCTTTATATCACACAAACAATTGCAGCTATGAAGGGATGTTTACAAATGACGCCCGTGAGTAAAACTTAGCAAGACTAGTCTTAACTTTTAAGAGTGACCTTGACTTTTAGGACATTAGTCTCATGGTACATTGAGCAGACAAGGGCACTTCTTGAAATACGGTAGCTGCCCTTACAACTTTGTCCCTGAGCTTCTCCCATCAGTGATATTCAGCAACTTTCTTATCAAGGTACATTCAACGAATGAAAATAAAACAGTTTAGTACTGGTACAGACAACATACAAGTACTGGTGCTTTACTGTTAAGTACCCGATATCTCTTCAACATCAGCAGAAAATCGGCTGGCTGACTGCTGAGCGTATTAAGGCACGGAAATAGTGTAGGCCTGTCGACCAGGAGCTAGGTATGTGGCACCAGAGTAGGACTAGGCCAGAGTAGAAACTCTCATCCAAAATATAATATAGATATGTCTCTCCCCCGCTTCTTAAGTCCCTCTTTCCTTCTCTCCTCTCTTTCCTCTTGCTATATTTGCTATCTCTCCACAAACCATCCCTCACCCCACACACACACACACTCTGTCCCTGCCTCTTTATCTCCCTACGCCCTGGAAAGTTCAGCCCTAGAGATGCCTGGTGTGGACAATAGAACAGTGCTAGCTGAACGTATAGCTGTGCTATAATACGTCCTTTATGTTGGTCGTCATAATCTCTGCAGAGGATCGCTTGTACAACCATATTTAGCATCTAGAATCTAGAATATCACTCTCAATTCTGCATAACATCTAGCTACAACTCCAACTAAAAAGTTCATAGATTGGGTATAAAGTCCCCTTAAAAACTCAATGTAAAGGCCCTAGTCCACTAAGCCGATTCTCATGCAATTTTGCGCCGCAGAGGACTTTTTTCCACTAAATTATGTGAGAATTGCATGAGAATCGGCGTAGTGGACAAGGCCCTTGAGGCGAGTGAATGTCCTAGGTATGTGAACGCCCTGGATGGTAAATGTCCTAGACCAGACTGGTAAATGTCCAAAATGTCCGGTTGGTAGTTGGCCTTGAACCACCGATCTTTTAGTGGATATTAACAATGTCTAAAAGGTGGTCTACACTTATACCTAGCCTGGATATTTTGCACTAATATTCATGATATATATATTTGAACAAGTATAAGGCATAGCATGTGGTGGCTGATATTTGGATGAAGACATCTAGCTAACACAATGGCAGAAATATGTTCAATTTAGACTCGAGAGTTGCGAATTGTGAAAAATAAACTATAAAATACATTTGAGGGGAGAAGTATAAAAAATATATCAGAATGACAAATAGTATCATTATGGAATGATTTTATTGCAGTTCATAATCATCACATGGCAAAACCTCTACTTCTCAACCTACATTAAAATTGTCATGAAATTGCGTAGGTTAGGGTATATGCAGTGTCTGGCCTATTAATTTACTTTGAAACTGATCTGCTAAAGCCTTCACTTGTTCATCACGCTTACCCTAATGGGAGATTAATCTATATCTAAAATTAATCATCCTTGTCACTTAACACTGGTGGAGAACTACCAGTTTCAGTACCCTGTCAGAAATGTCAAACACTGCTGATTCTGTAGATAGACTCACCAAACTTCAGGCAAAAAAATATGGCCAGAGAAACCAGCTGAGAGCTTGGACACAAAGAAACTCTTACATAGGCCTACCCCAATTGGAGATTAATTCATATCTAATATTAATCATTTTTTCATTTAAAAATATGTTTTTTGTTTATTATTTAATCACATTTACACTTTGAATGGTCTTATTTTCATAGTCACTGCTTTCATAGAGTAGAAATTAGTTTTCCTCAATGTCCTCCACACAATGCCATCTCCCCAGCCTGTCTTGGACTGATAAGGTCCAACATTATAATATTTACCATTCAGATTAGAATGGAAACAATCACGGTACCACCATGCACCATGACACCATCTTGCACATATCCCATCATTCTTATCATTGCTCTTGTCATGTGTACTGAAGCCCATTCCATTGTGATAGTGTAATGCATCACCAGCATCACCATGGTAACCAGCAACATGGAGGGTGTATGCTTTCTGTTCTCCATCTATGGAGAATTTGTCATATTCTGCAACCCACCACTTGTCATTCCAGTCCTGAAGGTCAACTCGTAATTGGTATTGTTTCCGCTTGGTCATGGTATGGATTCTGTCCAGACCAATCCAGTGCTCACCAACAAGGTCACCAAAGCCTTCTTTGTATGACTGCCAGCCTCTGTGTAGTATAATAAAAGATGAATTAGGTTTTAGATATCATGCCATGAACACAATCTTGGCTTCTTGGTCTTGAACAATGATATTTTCCAATGTGGCTGGTTCAAATCATGAAAAGGAAAGCTCCAAGATTTCAAGAGCATTTGTCTCTGAAAATAAAAATACAAAACCTCTCTTGTTTTCTATTGCTAAATTGATTTATATAAGCTATGATCTACTTAGATAACTTCCTTAAGAGAATACATGACATACCTGTAGAAGTCAGCTTTGCCAGTGTCTCTGTGGAGGATGACTGACCAGCCTTGACCATCTTCCATGTCACAGAACACATCAAAGGGCCGACCACTGAGTCCTGGGTTAATAGCATAGACCCCAGAAGCTGGGTGGAAGAACTGGAGGGCATCCCTACAGTCAGACACTGAAAGAAGTGTTGTTAATTCATAAAGTTTATTGAATATTTTATCTAAGTAGAAATACAGAGATATCTTTATCTAGGCCCCATAAAAGCCATCCAACTCAGAAATGCTTATAATATTAATATTCATCTCTTGATTTATATGAATTCAATGATACCTGCATATTTCTATACATGTTTGAAATTGAGGGAACGTTGAAATTATTGTTTATGGTAAAAGTATTCATACTCCATACTCTTAAAGGTAACAATGCTATAACAGTGGATTATGCATTAGATCCATTTTACTCATGTTTTCGTTTTACCTTTCAATAATCGTGGCAGTAAATGTGCATTTTCAGACACACTTTCAGATAATGATTGCAAATCACTTCCCAGAGAAGAACTCTGATTTTTGCAGGATTTGAGTTCTGTTTGTAGTTGAGAATACTGATCAGTTACTTGTCCCATGGAGCTTTGGAAGAAATAATAAGGCAATTATTACCAGGCGTTCATTTGATTAATTACTATTGGTTTAATACAACATCCCCTCACAGAGAAATCTATTGCTGTTGATGATATCAGGCATGCGTATCTTTAATACGGTGAAAGGTAGACCATTAGGGGATACAGGGCAAAAACTATTATAAAGAGTGTCTATCAAATTTATCAGAATCAGGCATAATATTGTTCTAATATGGGTTGGGTGGTGCTGCATAAATAACCTCTGGATAGGCATGCAAGAATGTAATCAGAGTTAGAACCGTCCATTAACTTTGCCCTCCAACCCCCAGACTATAGTGGTGATAGAGTAGCTGAAAGAACTGAAGCAGCTAATTGACCGAATACCTTTGCTATTGTTGATAATACAGACCTGTTCTCCTTTATATTAAACATTACATAATATCCAGATGCTGTTCTCAGTTATATGCTATTATATGCTATGCTGAACAAACAATAATTTTTATGCATTTTCATTTTTACCAGGGCTATAGTTTCTTCCACTAATGCCTGGGGGAGTAGGTGAAACAAACCCTTAATATTTTTATGCCGCTAAGGTGACCCATTGCTTTATAAGGTCAGGCGGGAAGACATGCAGATGCCTTTGACCAATTTCTGTAATTGATTCTAAAGGAATAAAAATACTTATATAATATACTGCTTGGCCATCCCCACACCTCAAATCTTACTTTTATTTGATAAAATCCCATTATTACCTAATTATACATAAACTCACCTATTGAGCTGTGTTATGTACTCCCTAAGCTGACCCTTCACTTCCTTCTCTAGAGCTAGGTCCTCCTGTAGCTCTGCTATGATGCCTCGCAGTTTGTTCTTATCCTGCTCATAGAGGGCCTGGTGCTCACGCATAGTGGTGATGAGCTGAAACAACTTCTCCAACTCACCTATTATGAGAAATACAATGACAGGTATAACGCAAGGATGTTTTTAAAAATTCTGATTATATTATTGGAGACTTTGACTTTTACATGCTTTAAGGTATTTTTTTTGCTGTAATGTGAATTTGAGTTGTAGATTGTGGCATGCATAACAGTATTTATTTCCCTTTTCTGTGATGTGAATTTGAATGGTTGCTATGTAAAATTGATATTTTTATATAATTATGGGCATGAGTAAAAATATCGCCATACAAAAATGCAATGCAATATCAATGCTCTCACCTTGGTTCCCCACTGTCTGGACCTGATATTGTTGTCTGACATTAGACTCGTCTGTCAGTTTCTCCTCCAGTTGTTGAGCTCTCTGTAACAGCTCTCTCTTGGTGTCATCCAAGTACTTCTGACCCTTGACCTCTACCTGTTTAACCGCTGCCTCCAGAGCAGACTCAGATGTCTCCACTCTGTTGTTCAGCTCATCCTGCAGCTCTCTCAGTTTATCTGACAGATGCCTTGTGCTCTCTGTCAACCTATCCACGTATTCCTCATGGAGGGTCATGTTGCTCTTTAGAAAGAAATAGATGTAGAGTAAAAGTAGCAAGACATGGTTTACTGTTGGTGAAAGCAGGGAGTGAATTCCTTTTTAATTGAGCAGTAAAATACACAGGCATATAATTTGTAAAGATATCTTACTACAAGTTATACACACATATATATATCATATACATTACAAAGATTATATCTTCTCTTCATGAAACCTTCTCTCCTTAGCATGCTACCCAATCCTAGGTTTCATTCTAATTAGTTTGAAATGAGCCTGCCCCTCCTTTCCTTATCCATGTGCACATTACTGACACTGTCAATATGTTAAAACATCTTTACAGACAGGTATGTTACCCCGCAGACGAAAACTACAGGTTTTTAAACTAGATAAACACTAGAGGTAGAACCGCCTCAAACTATAACTCTACCATGTCGATGTAACCAAAATAACCTGTTTCATAATAATTTCGTTTTCTACGGTCTATCCTCCTGGAATATGCTAAAAATGCCATTTTGCTTTTGTTTATGTCACTATTTATGTAATCTCTCTTATGAAATTATCACTAAGACAACTGACGTCATCACCACAATGCATTTATCAACCATCAAATGACCACCTCATTATTCCCTCATCCCACCTACCACAAACTTTATGTACGGATTTATTTTAACAAGAATGAATTCAGAGAAGGAGGAGACATAAAGGGATATGCCATGAGCAATCTCGATCTGCGGAAATAAACGCTATAAAAACTGACCTAACCATAATAGATCAAACTGCGAAAATATTTCAGCAAATGTCTAACTACAATCCGAGCAAGAATCATGGTCGACACTGCACAAAGTAGGGCCCAACCCAAAGTCCCATCATCATGACAATATCAATGTCAATTTATGCATTTTAAGAAACCAGCTACAAAGAAGCAAACGCCAAGTCATATTCCATTGTTGCATTCATTATTAAACTATTCAACATTTGGGCACCTCCTTTTGAACTGTCTATGTTTGAATCATCTTCCTTCTGGGAGGCCTCACCAAACTCCTTTTAATAAGCCTTAAATTAGAGATTTCATGTCAACGGAAATTAATGAGAACCACTTTAAATCATACAATCTAATCATAATCAGACCTTATTATAGAAATAGAATACCCCTATCTCACCTGATGTAGGGTGACCTTGATCAGTCTGGTTTGTTGTTCTATGAGTCTAGCCACTTCCACTCTGTCTGCTGCCTCTATTTTGTCAATTCTTGCTGATAAATGCCCTATATTGGTGTCAATTCTATCAAGCGCCACCTGTAGACCGGCCTGAGCCTCCCTAACTCTGATAATTGTTTCTAGCCGCTGGCGAACCTCTTCTGACAGTGGTCTGAAAGGTATAAGAGTATTTTGGTAATGGAAATAATGTCAATTAACCGCAGCAAATGTTAATGTGTGGAGAGATCCATATTAACAAGGAATTGGAAGTCTACCGGGGGTGAATAATATAGAAAATTAGGTTAATAATAACTTGGTCAAGGTGAGAGTCTGAGACGGCAGAACATTCACACAAACACGTTTGGCCTTTTTACTTGAACGTCTTCAGGTGTGGACAATGAGCATGGATAACTTTTGGAACTAAACACGAACTGGTTGTGGATCCTTTGTTAATGTTTAAATTGTTATTATCTAAAATTATGGATTCATTTATGCCGCATGAATGCGGTTTCGATAATATTGTAAGTGTTGAAGTATGGGATCATATAAGTTATTAGAAGCAATTTCGAAAGTCATGAAACTCGCGAGGGCACGTCTGCTCACTTGGAGAGTTAATAGCGTGAGAATAAGCTATGTTATAGGGAAATTTGAAAGAAAATGTAACCATTTTATATAATCCTTTTATTATTTGACTTAGCGGATTGATTATGTGTTTTGTTTATACTGGGCAAAAAACGTGTAGAAAATAAAGGTACGGGGTTATTATTAAATGATGTAAAGTGTAATTAAATTGATTGAAGAGATTTTGTATATTAGATTTTCATGACGAATGAGATATATCACTGTGTGAAAATTACGTCAATAAAATTTGTTTTAAAATAAATGGGGCAGTTGGATTGGAGCCAGAGTCGTTAACATGATGTACTTTTGTATGTATTTGAGTCTAGTTGCTTTAAATTGTTGCAATTGTAGGCCTAGGTTCTTATGATTGGCTGTGAGTATAATAGTAGAAGACTTGTTTTGATCGAGTAGAGTGGCGAAGCTTAACTGTCCACAATATTCAGATATATGCAAAGCCCCACTTTGGGCACCGCTATTTCTACCATGGCACCGTTCCCAAATACATATCTTAAATACTACTCACATAGGTGCTGCTCCCTGTACTATGTTATGTCAATCCTGCCTATAACACTATAGCTATTACCCACACAGTCAGTTTAAGTTGTAATTTAATTGAGTTTGAGAATCGGTGGATCTCGCCCCTTTGTGGACATATATTCTTGAAGCTTGTGATAAGCATTTCCATCCCATCGGTTTGAATTACGGTAAGTCTACAGGTCTGTGGTTCTGGCCTGTGGCGCCATCTAACCTCTCAAAAACTTTCCTCCAAACCTTTCTGTGGGAAAGACTATTGCACAACCGCTGACTAGACGGAGTTTGTATACCGGTAGTCTAGCAGTGTCACTTGCAGGGGAGAAACTTTTTACTGTAATAACATTCAATTACATTCAAGTTGTGTTCAACTGAAGGCGTACTGACCATTCAGAATGTCTGAGAGGTTGTATGCACGATGCTCATGCTGCAAGAGAGTACACAAACCACCAAGAGGCTGGAAGTGCCCCGCCTACAAAAAGGCCATAATTCACTGCAGATGCATTCGCCGTCGTGACAGGGATTATTACCATTTTCTTGATTATTCCCTGGTGGATATTGGTCATTCATCAGACGAAGAATATAAACCAGAAGCCGGAGAAGAAGCTCTTAGTGCCGCGGAGATGAAAGAATATGGAGACTTAGCGGAACCGGGATTTACTGTTGGGGGAGGGGAATGTGGTGATGGAGGTGGTGGTGGTGGTGGCTATGGGGGTGATGGTGAAGATAGTGGTGTTTCAACAGGCAGTGGTGGTGGTGGGTATTGCACTGGGGGTGGTGGAGGTGATAGTGGTGGTGGTGGAGGAGGATACAGTTGGAGTAATAGTAGTGCGTATAGCAGTGGTGGTGGTGGGTATACTGGAGGAGGATTCAGTAAGGTTGGGGGAGGAGATATTGATGGTGGTGGCGAGGATAGTGGTGGTGGTGGGGGTGGAGGAGGATACACTGGGAGTGACACTGGTGGGATAAGCAGTGGTGGTGGTGGTGGTGGAGGGTATAGTGGTGGTGGGGACAGTGGTGGTGGTGGAGGGGATAGTGGAGGTGGTGGGGGTGGAGGAGGATACAGTGGTGGTGGGGGAGGATATAGTGGTGGTGGGGGAGGATATAGTAGTGGTGGGGGAGGATATAGTAGTGGTGGGGGCGGAGGAGGATATAGTGGGGGTGGGGATAGTGGTGGCGGCGGTGGTGGGGATAGTGGTGGCGGTGGTGGTGGCGATTGTGGTGGCGGTTGCGGTGGTGACTAAACCTGTCCAGGTGAGTTTTTGCTTTACAATTACAAATTCAACTTTTAGTTGTTGTTCTCACTATATCGATAGTGTTTTAAATGGTAACTACGAAGTACAGTAAAAACAATCATAAGATAAACATAATATTGCCTAATTAATATTTTTTTAAAGATAAATGATGTTAATAATTAGCAATAGATTATGCTGGTTGTAAGAATAAAGTAATGGTGAATATAATCATACTAAGGTGAAATACAAGGTCATTCTGGAGGAACGGTCATGAAGACCGATAACTTGTACCTTTTCCACATTGTAATCCCCGAAGCGGCTAGGCTCACAGCCTCTCAGATTAGATAAGAATGGTATGCCAGCGATTGGACGCCTACTTTGTTAATGGTTTTCCTGGCCCTGGAGATGGTGTCTATAATTGTATTTTGTGGTTTAGAACGAGAGGTTTACTCTCACTTTGCTCAACTCTGAGCCTAGACTAAGGAGTTTTAATATAGAATAATTATGTTATATGAATCAATATAATTGTATGAACTGAGGACAAACCAACTCATGAGTTCATATGGCTGAAATCCAAACCATTCAGTATGTAATTGTTGAAGTAAATTTACCTTGGTTTATCAGGGTTCATCTCTTCGATTTTGATTTTCAGCTGGTCCAGCTCTGTGACCTGACTTTGAAATTCAGTCTTCAAGGCTTCCAGTTCATCATGAACCTGGGGGGAGAGATCACAGCTGATGGCAGTCTTCTCTACGACAAATGTCTGCATACAGGCATTGCCTCCTCCAACTGCAAAGAAGAAGGTGTAACACATACACATATATTATATAGACTTACTTGTCTGGGATAATGGTTAAACAATCATTATGAAACTACACTCAGGCCAACGGGAATTGGGCATCAACATTTTTTTATGAATGTAACATGCAACGTCTGAAGACACCCATGTCGGATAAGGCGTATTTTTCAATTTTTGATGTGACCATAAATATTATATCGGCCTTAAATGAATACAAAACAAATGTTGACATGACAACATATTGCAAATATATAATACATGTATGTAAAGAATCACGCCTGGTTCGAACCACACTATGTTTTAAAGGGTTTATTGTTATGAATGAATCTCAGGTGTAATCTCCGTAATTTTTTATCCCAAACTAGACATCGGAAAAGAGAGAAATAATACTCTCCCTGATCCTAAGTCATAACAAGGGAGGAGAATTAAAAACAACATTATTGCAAATATATAATACATGTATGTAAAGAATCACGCCTGGTTCGAACCACACTATGTTTTTAAAGGGTTTATTGTTATGAATGAATCTCAGGTGTAATCTCCGTCCGTGATGGAGGCAGGGAATGAGGCTAAATGTATTTGGCGCTATATATGAGTCTGTTTTCTTATTTATGATCCTGATGCGGACGTTTCTGCAGCAGGCAAGATGGCAGCACCCATGAAAAGTTATAACCTATACATAAGGTTTCCCTACCACATGTACCACCTTTTGCGGGGGGCATCTTAAATAACATTGATATTCAACACCTAATGAATGGTGGATTTAAGCTGAACTCCAACATATAATGAATAATAAAGCTGGACTCATTATAATGAATATTAATCTAAAGTGCATGCCTGATACGCAGATTACTTTTGTATTAGTACAGTCTATTCCTTTTGGTAACTTGCAATACAATACTGTGTAATATCTCGTAAACGTATATATTTTAACGCTTGTCTGTGCTGTATGAAGTGGGAATGGAAATAATACCTCGTTGAAGCATACCACATATATATAGGGCATACATCTATATTATATAGAGAGGAACCATGTAACCATCATAGTTAACAAATCATCTTCTCTCGCTTTTAATAATCGCCATATATTCGGCTGCGATAGTGATTTGGTTGATATATATACCCATTGGTGACATCTCAATAGCAATGTTGTTTAATCAAGGCGTTGATACTATAGCGAGCATACTGTTTTGCTAATTGATCGTACATAGCGATTTAGCTACGTGTCTTCTGTACTAAGAAAGCTGAATTCTTTGTAGTTCAAATGTACGTAGTTTAACGGCTACGTAGTCCAATATTACAATGTGATATTCATTAGAGCTTTCAAGAAACAAACGTTAATGGTGGAGGAGCCGGTGGTAGAGGATATTCAACGTGCGCCGCTTCACAATCAGTGAACGTGCTTTATCTCAAGTTGAGTGTCATTGCAAATTGTTTCTCATGTAAACTCAATATCCCCTGTAGAATACATATCAGTGGGACCGGTTTTATATATATTTAGATTGCATATAGATCTATGGTAAATACAACAATAATAAAACCTTACTTAAAGTCCGTTTTTGTCTATGATGCTTATTAGAGTAGCGTTCTAATTGTTCTAGGTAATCCCCGTCTTTTGGTGCTTCTTCAGCGGTCACAACTGGTGGTAGAAGAATGAAGATAGTGATCGTGATCGCACATAGTATAATCCGAGAATTCATCCTGCTTGTTCTCATTAAACCTTGTCCGTAAGGATACCACAGGGTTCTTTCTGTCCAGATGGGCGAATACTGAGTCTGAGTATAATCCCTTGATGCATGCACACATGCATAGGTCGCAATGCAAAGCGGGTAGGCGTGAGAAAGAGTGGATTTTGAGGACACCAGTGATTAGTTTAACTTCTTCATGTCAAGGTAATCTCTGCAGAGACCCTCTCAACAGTTGAACGACTGATCATGCGTTTGATTAGGTCCTATTGATACACCAATTGTGTATCAAAATGGCACAGTAAATTGAGTGTTTCGCCTATACCAATGAGACGCAGAGGAGTGACAATGATATTCCTGTGCATGCACTTGCGTTATCATCAACTCTGTACCTGCTCTGTACGAATATAGTTCGTGTGGGATTTTGACTTTGACACCCAGGGCAGACCAGCTGACTAAGCCTTGTGTCTAATCTCTTATATTGGCAAAAATAGCCCCTCTTCAGACGGATCTCTTGTACTAACATATTTAACACCTAGGATTTAGGATATCACTCTCAATTCTGCGTAAGACCTACCAGCTGCATTTCATCACGAGGATTAAGAGGGATATTCCTGTTAATCTCTATATATAGCCTTGCATCTATAAATTTACTAAATACATTTGGCCACTAAACATGAAGAAATATTGATGTAATTAGGAAGAACTGTTTATGTAATATTCACGGATACTATGTCTGACATATCATTTGATTATTCCAGTAGTCATTATCAATCTTTAAATCGTTATCTAATGAAGATGTATTTACCTTCGATACACTTATTGTAAAAATAATAATTGTTAGTAATATGAAAATAATACAGTATTTCATTATGTACTTTCCCCACATAGTGAGGGCATTATCCGAGGTAACAAAAAATATTATCTAGAAGAGTCAACCTATTCCTAAAGATAACTTTTTATCGCCTTTCATAAGTGCTCTTGATGTGTTTATGTTTCAACCACATCCACATTAGAAACCTCCAGTCCGACAATTTGATAACAGTTGAGATATTATTCTATTATTGAACTCGGAATGATTCTGTTTAATGCTGTCATTTGTTTAGTTACCATTTAAATAATAATAATATGTATGGCGCTATAGAATTCATCTGACTGTTCATCACTTCTGCCGGTGTATGGTCTGTGTTACCTGTCGTTTGAGTTGTAGTTTATATATGATATTCTTTTCAAAATTCCACCCATCCAGAAGACAAAATGGCAAACTGGATGACTATACCACGAAAGGAAATCTCATTAATATTTAACATAACATTTACAAAAGAGGGAGAGATTTGCATTATAAACTCCCTTCACCTCAGGGATGCAAGGATCATGACTTTCAAAAGGTTCTACTTGTTGCCTGGCAACATGAGATAATGCCAGAAGTCAAGGACGATGTAAATTTGCACTCGCCTGTGACACATGTATATATCTATAGCCATAGACCATCCATCCATTCACAGTTCAACTTCACCGTGAACCTAAAACTTAACTTATCTGCAGGAGTAATCGGGCTAATATAGTCCACTCTCCACGTTGCGTGGGATAGATAGTTTTGTCATAGAGAGATCACTAAGCACTAGTAAATTCACTGATATAACTTTAACGATAGAGTATCGAGAGCTATTATCTTGAGATAAGAGGTAGTCTCGTCATCGGATGAGTGTATATATGTGCACGCATTATACGATGATCAGCTTTGATAGCCAGACAGATTGCCAGACAGATAATCAAACAGATCATGAAAAGCATTATGAAATAAATACTTCCTCCGACTATTTAGGCTCTTGCTATAGGAGAGTGTATAATTAAATTAAAACAAGTTTTTTTATCTAGTTTGTATAATAATAATGTTGTAAATGCATATATACTAATTACTAAACAAAATAAGTTAATTTGTTAAAGCTGCATTCCCATTTATTTTCTAAATTCTTCCATAAGTACACATTAAACATTGATGCTCTGATCCCCTACATCATGGCTATACATTTAAAATTTTCTGTAGAAAAGAGTTTAAACGAGCTGCGCACTCAGTATATAATATACTTTGAATGGCGAGCGCGGGTTGTATCACAGGTAACAGATATATGTGTATGGCGCTATTATGCTGGTATTGCTCTAATGTCTATCCCTGTGAGAATGGACCAGACTGACCTAAGGAAAAAACAGTTCAATCTGATATTTCTAAGAAAGCTGAGTCTATGAAACCAGGTCAAACGTAGGAAAAAATTGGTTAATTCTGATGTTCCTACTGACCCGAGCCTTAAAAGAAAAGGAGGGGAATGCCAAGGAAAATTCCTCAGGTGCTGGAGAATTTCTTCTCCAGCAAATGCAAGGGTTAAATGCACGCATGAAACCCCAGTTTGATTGCAATGTGGATCTTGTGAAAAAGTACCAATGAGACAATTTTCAAACTGATTTTTCTCCATTAAAAAAGTACACAACGAGAAGCAAACAAGAGTAGCATGCCGAATTTAGTTGCTCTGTTCCCATACGACATATGGATTAATTCTATGTGACTGAGAGAACGATCTGGATTTTAGAAACATCTGGTTTGACTGCTAAGAGTGCTTGTACCTAGGTTGGCCTTTTTCTAAGTTATGGTAACTTGGGGCTTAGCTGGAGGGTCGGAACCTATTTAGAAAGTAAATAGGGTGTTGCACATAAGCCTGGTACGATAATCAGTTGAATCTAAAATTAACTAGCTCTGTACAAGTCTCATACAGAGGACCAGTGCAGCCAGCCATGCTAAAACATGGTCCGCGCTGTAGGAGCTCCAAGGAATGACTAGGCGAGTACCTAGTTGAGGAGCATGGGACTAGGAAAGATGGAGGTTATATGTGCAGTATTGGCTCAGAAAAGAGTGGTTAAAGAGGCGGACCACCAGCATATTGACCTGGTATTGCCATGTTGGTATAGAAGTGTACACGAGTACATATCTAGCTGATTATGACTGATTCCTAGCTAGTTTTGGCGTCACTGACACTGTTTTGAGTACACAATGTCTTTCAGTGGTGCTGGTCATGTAGATCAGTGTTTCTGTTAAATATTGTTGTCAAGTGACAGTGCCAGATTTTTCTCAGACCACGCCAGTATAGGCATATGATGAGTGACGTGGATTTGAAGAGAATCTGTGGAAGGCTGGAAGTAGGAATGTTACAACAGATCATTGTAGTATTGCTGTCCAGCCAGAGTGGTATCACCGACCACTGTTGTATATAGGGATAGTTGTCATTCCTATTGATAACTCCAGTGTATATTTGTGAATAGTTGTTCTGATTGCAAGTGCCCAGATTGGATGGAGATGGTCTCTTCCATCAGGGGAGATGACCCTCCAGGTAGTAGGGAGGAATCATGCTCGACATGCTCCTTGTGAGTTCTTGAGAAGGTTGGTTCAGAAGCTTACGGCTCTGCACTATTGTCCATATCTTTTTCTTCATGGAAAAAGGCAGGATCATGCCCTGAGAATAGGACAGGTGATGTCTTGGCTTCTCCTATGGGAGGGAGATTGAAAAATGTCCCCGATGAATACAACCAGATTCCTGTAGATGACTGGAAATGCCCTTGGACTGGACCCCTGATTGCCACTTTGACAAGACAAATGGATGGATGGACCTGTCAAACCAAAACCTGCCTGTTGAAGCCCACATACTGGAACTTGGACAGACTGGATCAGACTGACTTGCTGCCAACCTGAACTCTCCCTGATTGGTGGAACCAAATGCTGATTAAAACACAGAATGTGAGGAAAACGCTGACTTGGAATGTCCTTGGATGAGATGAAACTGAGAAATTTGTTTTTCTCCATCACGGTATTTAAATTCAAAGAATTTTATTTAAACCTTCAGTTAGAGCCTTGTCTTGTTGTATAACTTTGCAGATCAGGACTCTCGAAGCTCCTTTATGTCCTGGAATCACTGGCTGAAGTAATTAACTTTCTGTTAGGTGGAATAAGTTTCGACATTTGAACTATTCCTAGTAAATTCTTTATAGAGATGTCGCAACCTGTTTTATGTATGTAATTGCGAGGACACCTAAGGCTCCTTTTTGTACACCAATGATCAGTTTTTACCAGGCTTGCATCTTAAAATTCTCTTTTTACCTGTGATATTGATATTTCTTACTCTGGTAATCCACTTTTGAATATTTACCTTTTTCCTCCATGGTCGAGTTTACTCTTTGGGATAAACTCTTTAAAAAGGAAGGGGAGTATTGTAGTGGATTCAACCTTTAAGAAAGTGTTCCTATTGTCTAATTGTTACTTGTCCTAATGTCCATCAGGTGTCACTACTGTGTATGACATTACTCTGTATCTGTTACCTGTGATTGTTATGGGTCTTTTATGACATTTACCTTTACCTCTGTACTGTATACACCTCCTTACACTTATGTATGTGAAGCTAGCCTTCTCTGAGGAGGCAATGCTTAGAGGACCTGACTTTGCACTTTGTCAGAAGGACCCAAGTTGGGAAGAATAAACTAGTGACACTAACAAGACTTGTGTCTGGTTTCATTTCTTTCCTCTGTCGAGTAGAACTATATCCTGAACTGGGTATGTGAGAGTACAAAGGTGGAAATCACTACACATGTATATTTATTTATGTTTCATCTTCTATATATGTAACCAATATATAGTGACATTGCGCTCGCATTGCGCTCACGAAGTGCACCCTATAACTGTAAGTGTAACTATCACTCGCGCTACAACCATTGACGCCACATGTTTTACATATATTTTATTTGTTCCAAAATTAGACAAAGAAGGCATCCAGATCGTCCATGACCTAGCACCAAACGAAATGTTAAACAATCTACATACACTGTTAGTTTCATGTGTTAACAAGTAGTACTATTATGTTTTACAGTTGACGAAATAGGACTAAAGTTAACACTGAGAAAGCATATAACTCCGATAAAAAAGGAAATCTTGACTAGGGAAGTTCTACTGATAATTATTACAAGTAGTTGTTGATAGAATTACTGTTAATAATTGTATAGGTTCCCAGAATATGATGTTAACACTCTGCCCTCTTTTGTTATTGATACATTGTTCTCTCTAAAAGTGAGCCTATAGTATTACTGTTTGCCTAAAGCTATATCTACCTTGTACATGTATTTTATTATCTGTCTAGGTTCATGAAAGCACCTGTTTATCTTATTTTTAAACTGACATTCTGGAGACTAAACGTAATTTTGACGTAAACAGCAAGAGATATATATATTTTTCAAAAGTCAAAAAGACTCTGTACGGACGCTTTTTTGTGTGAGTTAATTAATAATTGGTAATAACTGCAGATAGACAAGAATCGAATCGAATAGTAGACCATGATATCGACCCTATCTGTAAGAAGAGTTGAATAAATTTAACATTCTTATATCTGCTGAACAGTTGACTACAGAATGTGAGGCATCCTACGTTCCACAAACCCTCTACTAACCTACTATCTCCGACAGTCCAATGATGTACAACCACCCCACCTAGAGTGTGCTGAAATAACAGACTGCACTCCTCGACATTTCACATCTGTTGGTGCCCTGGTGGGAATGTTTGAAATATGGATCCAGGGTATACTTTAAGCAACACAATGGCCAGATAAAATACCTGGAATTCCGATAGAATTCCGATGAAATAAACTTGGATAGGAGATGGGGAAAGTAACGATGGGTAATTGCAACTTAGTTTAACGAGGGAGGTGCATATTATATATTGTATATTATACAAATAAATGTAATCGATTTTAAACGAAACGACTTAATATTTTCAGGTAGTGATGAAAGGGGATAATCGGGCGAGCATGATGTACGCAGAGATATGTGAGTGGAAAATGAGACGTAGGCCAAGTAACAAATGAATGAATTAGATTAAAACAAGGTAGAGTAATGAACTGTAATGTGTTGATCATTTCAACACCTCCAAGACTTTAGCTACTCGTGAAATGTGTATTTGGGTCAGGGCGCCAGAAATTGTATTTATAAGCAATCGGCTGCTTTACGCATTTGGTAATTCTGCTAAATTAGACCAAATTTAGTAAATATCAGGTATATCCAAGTTTATTTGGTATTGTGATGATTATAGAATCATGTTTTGTTATCTTGAACTGTATTCTGAACCTATTTTTTGTCTTACATTTTAATTATTTGAGATGATTGATGAAGGCGAATTGCTTATTTGTTGACACCATGACCATTTTGATGGTTGTATCGATGCCAGATCTTCAATTATTCCTATATCAAACCCTGCTTTGAATTATCTAGCCCCAGCGTAGAACAACAATAATTTGTTATACGTGCAATATATTCAGACACCCAAAAGAGATCAAAAACAGAGAAAAAAAAGAAATAAAACAGTTTGACACAAAAAGCTGGAAACAGCTTCCTTTGGTACGGAAGCAGCTGTTCATGACCAGAACACATTACAGGGGTGGGAACAATATTGAGATCAATGAACCGCATCGATCTATAGCTACCTGCTCACCCTCGGAGAGCGGGATCGAGCTACTCCAGTTCAGCGGGGCATGTCTCGCAGGCCTACCAGGTATGTTGTTGGTCTACTTGCACCTGGCCAATATTTACCCGGAGAGAGAATGCTCCATCAGACTCCCAGACAACCCCACCCCAGGTAAACTTTGTACCGGCTGTGTTCGGTAGAGCATAAAAAGCAGAGTATTGGATATTGAAAATTGGCCGATTAACGCGAGGCAACAGGGGTTTGATAATAATGCGAAGCGCCTCTTTACAGAATGAGCGTATTTAAAATTGATGGGGTGTGAATTCAATGGTTGGAAGTTGGTAAGCAGAACGAACGACTACCAATGTGTGCGTGTGTCCTTTTTTATCGGCACATCAGTGACTTTTGGCATTTTAAATGAATGATGCTTTTATTTAAATCAAACCAAAATATTGAATCTCAACATTTATTCCCCATACCAATCGTATCACCAATCATATTGATCATTTACACTGCTTAAAACAATTTTCTTTCTAAATTTGACCATGAAGCCACATTTAATAAAGTAATCAATAAATATATCAATGGGACTTTTAACCATAATCATTATATAAACCGATCCAGACCTTGTTGTGGAACTGGTACGTTCAAGTTGAGAGATTGAGACAAAACAAACGTGAACCTGTGTATGACCTTTCCATGATTCGTGCTGCTACAAGGAAAATTGCTATAATTTTAACAATTACCAAAAATGCTATGACCTCTATAGTACAAGGCCAGACGACTGATCCAAGAGATTATACTCAACAGGGGGCGTGTTAGAAGTAAAGGGATTGTCATGCCACTATCAGCAGGAGTTTCGGGTTGTTCTGATAATAGTCCATTACCTGCAATCCACTGCTATCATATAAGTCAAAGTGAATCCATTTAAGTTCCATTTCACCCAAACAAATCACCAATAAGGATGCCAAGCACAGGGACATAATTATACCTATATCAAAATAATATAATAATCGTCGAGGCTTTATGATTATCAATTTATGAATAACTATTACAGCCTTCTCGAACGAGTCCGATATTTTCTCTGAAAGGAAGTTTGGGGGAATAGTCTTGGCCAGTATTGAAACGCAAGTGGGATCCGTGGGACGATCGAGTGGTTTTGTGGCAGAATAGACGGGCAGAGCCCAAACTGGCACACTCGCCTATAGCTGCTGCAGCTCCAAGGGGTGGTTCCAAGCGCGTTGTCAACTGCGTCTGCTTTCTACCTGGCACCTGTATTCCCCTGTGCCAATAATTCAGAATTGGAACCCCCGTTGACCTTATTATGCATGGGACAGGTGAAATATTGTTGTCCATATCCAACTTCTGGCATTAACTTCCCACATCCATTGGAGGATGGTGTTAACGGACATTGACGAGGATTTATTCCAGCAGGTGTTTCACCTTTTTCTTAGCTGTTATTGATTGTCGAATGGCATGACGTATGATATATTTCCCCCAGTCTTTTTTCCAGAATCAATTGTTTTCATATTGAACTGCAATCAAAGTCATTTAATCGGGGAGATAAAGAGCGACGTGGTATAACAGTTGACAATATTGGGGTAAGTACCATATCTTGTCGAATCAATTGCACGGTAATATTATATATGCTCTTTAGGAATGTCGGAAATCATCGACTAAAATGCGAGTCCAGTTTGGGAGAGGCAAAGCTCGCCTGTTTTTTTAAAACATTTGACAATCCCGATTACAACATTGATATGAAAAGTCGACCATCACAATTTTAGTACAGACGCGTTATGTCTTATCCCGAATTGTGAACTATATAAAATAAATTATAAAGATATACATAATGACAGCAACTTTGATAATATAAGGAGGTATTATGTACTTTTATGTAAAAGAGAAAAAATAGCATACATGTATGGTTTCGAAATGTGTAAGATCAACGTATACAATAAGCAAATTGATGGTTAAAAGATCATTTTCAATTATACCCGTAGTGTATATATTTATATGAGGGCTGAACGTCTTTTTCTATGAAATCAATTGTATATGACCATTCAAAATAGTTTAAAAGAAACTCTTTTCTTTTTTAAAGACATATGCATTGCTTTTGGGGCTTTCCTTTTCCATTATTGTTAATCTATTAAGCCATTTCTGGCAAGTTTAAAAGTTGTTTTTGTTTATTCGTGGATAGAAGTTTATTTGGGATGTCTATATTATTATCTCCTGGCTGGTTAGGCTACTCTTTGTGTCTAATGTAGACTTCTTTTCATACCATATTGCCGATGTTCATATGATTTTGATAAATTACAATGCACCTTTAGTATTCCTTACAGCAATTTTCTAAATGATGTGTCTGTCTTTTACAAGGTACAAAGCACCACCAGCCCCTTAGCGTTACCTGCCATAATTCAAGTTATTGCGGTCTATACGGCTCCATTTCAGTACAAGTACATGTTCACATGTCGGTTCTTCATTGCAGGTGCGCAAATGTGTCATTCAACAAACTACTGCCCTCGGAGTATCCGCGTAGACAGTCACATTGCGAGGAATGTAGGTTTGAAAAGGGTCGTCCGAGAAATTAAGTTCCTTGCACGAAGCCCGAGGACAAGTGCAGTATAACACCTCAGGAGGAAGTCACAGTTGCGAGTGCAGATCTCTCAAGCTTGTCAATTGCTAATCTGGAGTCAAATGCTTTGAGCGTTAATTGATGGTTAGTGCAGGTATGCAGTAGGGAACGTTACAACAAAAGTATTAAGGAGCTATTGAACGAATTGGCTTTCATTCATGTTCATTTGAATAAGTGCATTAATTCGGGGTACACCAAAGTAAACGTTCTTCGTTCCCGACGATCTCTGATTGACAAAAGAACTCCTAACATGTATACATGTACATATGGGTCAAAGCTTTTGGGTTCAGGCATGCATGCATACCACAAATGTAATTCATTCGGTGGTCTACCTTTTTCTGGTGTGTATATATATGCCGTAGTAAAACTTAACTTGTTGAAACGCATTATGTAGGCGATGAACAGAAGTTGTATACGTATCTCTATACAAATTCTTATGGACATAGGAAGCCAAATAAGGCGAGGCGTGATACTAATAATGTTAGGATATTGCATTAATTAGCACATCACTTGGGTATCTGAAGAAGATCTGTGATCAAAATTGTCAGCTCAGTAGATCGAAGAGACTGGAAGAGTGAGATGGAGAAAGAGTCGCATATTAACATAAGATATCAGAAGAAAACTCGAACGCGTTACATATTAGACGCCGCCCAACTATTGACCGTTTCCCAGGACAGACCGTGTTTATTTGGATAAATACTAGTTAGCATATAAGGACTCATTTTCCTCATCCGCATTACGGACTTAGAATAACTTACTTCAAAGTATATCAACAACCGGATCCTTAAAAGAGGTTGGCTTGTTGCAGTGTGGGAAATTCCCTGCCACACTTTTCTCACTTGCTTTCGGATGCTATGTGCTTGTGTTCTAATGTCAGCCACGCACCATATCACAAGGAAACTTGACGGTAACATGAGTATTACATCAGATTGGACCAATTATTAAACTAGAAACTCCCATGAAAAGGGGGTCAGAGAGGAGATATATATTTATTGTATACGAGGATACGAACTTCAGCAAGTCAGAGGTTAAAGTATAAAGGCCTCTGTTGGAAAAATCAATCTGGGCGGAAATCGTAATATATCAGTGTGATTAGGAGTGTTGATAACACCTATATAGCAGTGTTCTATCAATTCATGTGTCAATTCATGTCAATCCTGTGTTAACAAAAACGTGACACGTGTTGAAGACACTTCAGAACTTGAGTGGAGAATGGCGGCTGTGTAGGAAAGAGAAGATCTCTCCATTATGCATTTACTTGTATCATTATGATATAGAACGATATATGAAGATGTGGAATATTATCAGCGACGAGCTCTCATCGTGGATGCTTCCAGGTATAGGTATGTGATGATTGGGATTGCATTTTCACACAAATATAGTACATATATGTATTCCTGCCTATAGGTCTATGGACTAGAGCATACTGCAAATAGCCAGAGAAAGGTAGCTGTCTCTCAAGAAGGATTCATTCAACAGAACTCCAATAACTAGATTGCAATTACTGCGTGTTAACCATTCTCAACTAATGGACACATTATTAATTTGACTGTGATATAAGATATGGTACGAGGAAAGATAAATCACTAACCAGAAACCAAGTTGTAGAACTCTACTCACGAACGAACGAACAAGATAACAATGCAGCAGCATCACAGATTGGTGGAGGAGAATAGATATGAGACTCCTTTGGGGGATCAGGAAGAGGAAGGACGTGATGAGAGGGATCCAGTCGTGGAAGATAAATCACATCCCGGACAAGGTAATAGTGTTATTAGTGTTGTATAAGGCTATATATTGTTATTCTTAGTTGATTACTTTATTCTATCCGGTTGATTACAAACCAGCTATGCAATAGAAATGGTGATGCTCACTCCGTTCATCTAGATGTACTCGATTATTTGTGAAGTACATGTTTAGTGTTGTTTATAGGCAATACTGCCTATTACAAAAGCATTGGTGATGAAACCATGAATATTTTACAAATAATAATGTTCCTTCTCCACTAGTCAGTCTTCAGGAATTGCTAAAATGAGAGCACTCATTTTGATGGACGAAATTGAAAGCGTTCTTAATTAAAATTGAAATTGACAGACTATAGATGTATCTCCTACAAAATTCCCTCTTTGAATCGAAACCTAAATACGTTGGTCGGTGTACGGATAGGCAAAGAAATTCCTACTTCCTATGGTGCGTCTATTGCAAAACAATACATTGGAAAATACTTGATACCCTTTTAAATATAGGGTATAATTGATGATTGTTTGAAATAACAAATTAACATCAACTAATTTTGAAGGGCAGTTTTGAAACAGAAAGCATATATATATATATTATATATATATATCCGGGATCATATGTAACGTGGTTATATATTATACTTTCTCAAAAGCTCGTAAGACCTAAACTAAGTATACCAGGATCCAATGTGTTAATCCCTGCTCTAGAACCATTTCAATAACCTATTGGGGATTTGTAAACGCGAAAGAACATTTACATTACATGATGGGAGGGGTTCTATGGACATTCAGACGCACCAATATAAATTTCATAATAATTATTGTCTGTGAAAATAAAATCTGAAGTGTAAATTCTTTAAGGGAAATAATGATTGGTACAAGTGAGATAAAAGCATTAGATACTAACTAGCCCTCATGATGTAATGAGTTGTGACACAAAGTCAACTCAGAAACATCGATTTAAAAATTGTCTTTTTTATTCATCGTATAGCTCTGTATTGTCATGGATGTAAAAATATATGGTATTACTCTTTGACCCTGTAATTTTTCTATCATGTGCGTATCGTCAAGATAAAGAAAGTGAAATATTTTCTTCTTCAAAATATTTAGACGTAGCTTTTTTTCACTTGGGATCCATGAGAATATCATGTAAATGAAATTGAACTCAAAACTAATTTAATTTAAAAAATGCATCTGGCAAAGCCTTTGGACTATAGGAACTGGGCTCCAGAGAAAAAAGGGATACTAGGACATAAATGAAATGCCTTACTCTTATGCCTGAGACTAACTTCTATTAGAACTATTTGGGGAGGATTGTGAGGGATAGATGGCTTAATTCCTATAGTCACTGTGGCTACACCAATCAAGAAAACCGCTTTACCTCATCACATATGGCGTGTAATTAAAGGGGGACATTGTCCACATGTGTGTTTCAGTATTTATATACCTCTGACATGTGTGAAAATAATCATCAGAGATTCTAATCAGTATTAGATCATAAAGATTTCATCATTATTGCCATCATCACAGTGTTTTTTGGATAAAACATGTTTCCAAATCTGATAGTGATGAGGTAAAGCCAAGGTGATGATGAGTGTGAAGCGACTGAATGATTTTTGTACCACACAATCACGTTACGGGCATCTTCCCTAAAAATAATAAAAGCATTTCCATTCTTTACTTCCACACAGCCTGAAGTCAGAGTTATTACAGTATTCCTTGGTGTTATATGCCTCCACCAACACACACATAAGCAACCCATATGAAGGGAAAAAGTGTTAAAATCTAGAAAACGTTTATGAACTGAAACCTTTGAATCCCACTTTACTTCATCATGTATAAGTAGGTGTAGGCACAGTGTATAGTGGGACCAAAATTTTCATAGTTGACAGTCTAAGGTAGCCAAGGTGGCGATGGTCCAAATGCATGTGCATGTGATAGTACGGGCCGTGGAGTGTGCCCGAGAACAAAGGTTCTGCCGGCAGGGCAGTCAAGCATGCCGCCCACTTACCCTCCTTAAAAGAAGAAGATAAGATAGGGAAAAGGTTGAGTGCAATTTTTTCTAAAGGGATTAGAGGCACCCGTGTGCCTGCCTTCAGCTTCAGAGTACATTGGGGAATTTGAACCTCAGTCCAGAGTAATTGCTCTTTATTAATAGACCATGCCACTCTGACGTCATGCATGTGTAATCGAGGAGCGTCCACAATTATAGAAAGATTTTTCTGTTTGGGGAAAGAAAACGTTATCCTGTTCATATGTCATAACATGTTCTGAATTATTTTATTTATACAAAGATTGAGATATTAGTTTGGTCTTTATTTATACAAATATTAAGATATTAGTTTGGTCTTTGGTTCTTTTCAGAAGGTTCGGGTAATTAACCTCCGTGCAGAAACACTGACATATATCAATGATTTAATAATGATAATTGATATATTATATGTTATTGTTATAGTTATATATGGAAGACCAAAACTAACACCAGTAGATAAAAGGGTTGATAGAGATGGGAATGATCTGAAGTAAGACAGAAAGGCAATCCAAAGACAGATGGATAGCTAGTGGAGACCATTATTATTATTTTTTATTTGTTCAGTTTAAGGCCAATATGTTATAAATATGCTGGTAGCTAAGAACACATGAATGCACAATATACCATTCCTAATTGTTTTTTTATTTGACATGCAGCCGTCTACGCAACTAAAGTTCAAATTGGCGTCGATGCAAGTCCTCTATTGCAGATTAACAGTCACAAATAGCGTGCTCCTTCACCACTGGCGGTCGTGTTGTGAATTACTCATTCATTATGCTAAGGCTTAGTGCAAGTCTTTGTTCACCTGCAATGGTTCGACTCTACCAATCAAGCAAACTGCGTTCTCATTAAGTATTAATAATTAGATTTGCCCCAGTCTTCATTTAACATGAAGTGCAACGAAATATGAGTGTATTGAATCACCGATTGAATTCCATCAAAAATATTTTTCTTAGAAACGGATGATTGTCCATTTAGATATAATATCAAGATTTAGGCCTATCAATCCATTATGGATTCGGGTATACAGTTGTTCTCATAATAGTTCTTATTTGAAATTCTTAATCGATGTCTAGAATGCAATGAGGAATATTGTTTAAATTCCTATTTTCTGATCTTTGAAAGGGCCATCGGGTTCGAATTTCTGTTATTTAATGATTTGTTTTTGTTTTTATTGGAAAGCACCGTTTGCTAACTATTTATGGATTTTCATATCATCCTTAGACAATAGAATATGGATGACACAGTCGTTACGTAGCATATCGATCTTTAGGCAAATATCGCATGCACATTATAGAATAGTGTAGATAAATACGTCAACGATACATTCCATATGCGGCCAAGAATGCTGGTCCTGAACTTAAGTAACCGATTTATTTAAAGAGTAATACATGTAGAGAAGTGTGCATGAGGGGATTTAGAAGATTTAGGGATCGATTTATAAAGATTTTAAAGGATTTAAAACAGTTGCTACCCCTTTACCTCACAATGAACTCAATAAGTTCGCCCAATCATTGGCCAATCAACAATTTTCTATTTCAATATTTCTTCTTCGAGACAAGTACAAATACGCACCATGGGCTAATTATGAAGGGAATGTTCAAACATGTTATGTGAAACACACTTAACGTCCGGAGTCAAAAACAAATCTGTGAGTGTGGTTAGTATAGTCCACATACCCTATGCGCGTTTATTCTCACTATTTACAAATATGTCCGATGTGACTACAGTTATCGTCCCAGTGTTAATACTAGCGTTAAGCACACATGTGCTAACACGGACTTCATCCGACATAACTTTACATACGGCCGTCAGAATAAATGTTTCGCCCATGATGCCGGAGCAGGTCTAATGCATCGGTTTCCAGTATTGATCTTTCCATTCGCCATCCAACAATGCTTTGTTGTACACATCAGTCCTGCCAGCTCAATGTATACTGCTAGCCGGCTTATGTCACCAATCGCACGCCCAATACCATCGGTCATCAATCGCTATTGCCCGCTTGTGGTAATTTACAACAGGGGGTAAGCAGTTGGGCTTGGACCAAGGCCTGTACAAACAGCTGTGCTTGATGCAAACAAGTTTATATATTGCCTACCAGCACCTTACCACTGAGCATTACACCCACCCGAGTCTGTATTTAAAGCAACCTAAACAAACATAATATATACAGCAACAACGCGCCTAAGTTTTCATTCCAAAGCTACCTACAGGCCTATTGCAGTCCTCAACTAGCTTCAACTTGATATCGTTATGTCTGAGGCCAAGACACCTGATAACTAACTGTTCAGGTGATTGGCTTAGCACAGGGAATATATCATCAGAGCCTCTGTAACTTAGTGTAAGTAAGTAACGGCTGTAGTTACATTGGTGGATTGATGACAGGAATTCAGGCAAGCCCAGGTCAGCGAAACAATGCCTGTGATGCTTCGGTCGGGTGTTTGGCTATCACATTATTGACTGATGGGTTGCATTTACGCTTGCGGTGAGGTAGTTAGTTGATCAGATGGAGAGAGTGAGTGTCGAAACTAAAGGAGAGCTTGGACGCGCTACCATTTCAAGGACCGTGAGAGCTGTCATTTAGCCAGCATCGTTTTCACCTGGCTGAGTGTTGCCGCCGTGACGTCACAACCAGCTAGGTGTTAAGTTAAGTCTAGCTGATCAGCCCATCAAGCCGAATTCCAGACATTTATTTCATTCAGAGAAAGTGGTCACCTGATTAAAGGCTTATTCTTGGATGACGATATTGTTCTACAGACCAACGGAACCCTGCTTAATTGGATTCTCATTTCAAATCCCAAGAGAAGTGGGTGGATATATAACCATTCCAGGAATACCAGTCCCCTGTAATATGTAGGAGGAATTCTTCACTAATCAAATTGAATGGGGACATTAACAATTCCAAACCATATCAAGGCATTTTACTAGTCGTCTAAGAATGTCGTTACACAACCAGGAACGCGATCATTTTTAATGTCAATCATTATAGAAAAGGATGACGGTGAGGTCGACCAAAGTGCTAGGAATTTGATATTCGTTATATATACCTTCTATATTATTCATTACCACATCATAAGAGACAATGTGTAGTCTTGGAGAAAGACTCAGACCGGTGGATCACAACCACGTGTACATAGAGGAGGACGGTATGGAACCAAAGGACAAGAATTCAACTACAGTGGTCTATACAAAGTTTGAGACAAAAAGGGGTAGGGACTATTCTGTAATTAGAATATATTTTGTTTCATGTTATCAATACATAGTGATTAAGATAGCAGACCAGCGTGTGTGCAGGTATATTACAGGTATCATAGTTATCGTACACCACCGCTATTATCATGTTTCATGGCCATGCGGGTTGAATGGGACACGTTGTTTATTATGATTAATGTTTGACTAAGGGACTAAAAAATCGTTTGCTTCCATTGATATTTTCATTTTACCTTTGCTCCATGTATACACCAATTGAATCAACAACAGATTACACCAAGTAGCTTGTCTGAAGAGGAGTGAGTGAGTGAGATTGGTTGCGTTACGCCCTTATCAACACATTTAATATGGTTATATCAAGGGCCGGAGAGCTGAGAGGGAGGCAGTTTATGATCATACCAAGGAAATAGAGATAGAGAAAAAGGGAGAGAGAGACAGGGTAAAGAGACAGAAAGGCACTTTATGGTCATACCCAGGACCAATGTCTGAAGAGGCTAAACATACGTTGTGTGTACCCCCAGTTATCTAGATGATAATATTCATCATTGTATACTCAACCCACGTAGTTATAGACTTAAGTTACATAAGCGGGTGTCTCTGGCGCAGAGCACTTCGATATGTAGTAAGTGAGACCATGAGATCTCAATATGTGAGCGACCAATTATTCCACCTCTATTATGGTACCATTTAATTGATTGTGAATCTAAAAATACTTAGTGTAGGCAGGGGAACACCAACATATATATAGGCACCAGTGATGACCTGGTGTGGCTATATTGCTGATTATAAAGGTTGCCTTTATCTATATTATCTGGACAGGCGATACAGCCATCCCTCGATCAATAATCAAAGATGTGCTATTCTCAAATGTTCGAGGCCATTTTTGTTACATTCACTCATACTAATAAGGTACTAGCTGTATTATATTGCTTATGCTTATATTGAGGGCCAAATAGCCTGCGTGCTCTGGTCTTGACTACAGCTATAGATATACTCTCAGGTATAGAATCCTATGTTTACTGGCAGGATTTAACCATCATGATACTTATGAAGGTGTATTGATATTAAAATATGGAGATGTATCATCATTTTGCATACATTTTATTACTTTCAATTTGATTGTTACAGGTGCGAGCATACATATAGTTATTAGGGATAATTCAGCGAATATTCCTTTTTCTACCCTGTCCCAGACAATCGAAACTTTGATAAGACTTCTTAGAAAGCGAACATTAATTATAGCTCAAGTGTGTGGAATCTTACATTATGAGATGGGAATATACAATGAGAAAGGCACACGCATACAATATTCCACAGTGAATAATACGTGCATCGGATTTGATCACGATTTGCACTGAAAATAATCGCATTGGCAGACTTAGAATTGGCTGAGCTATACATAAATGATAATGTAATAAGAAACTATCAAATGGATTAGTCTGGTCTTGATCAATCGGTTTTATCAGAGCCAACATTGATGTGAGGGAGTAGCTGTATGCTCTTTAAATATTGCATGATACATATATGGATTATGGGTCTCATAGATGATGCGGATAGAATTGTTCATGAATCACTGATGCATGCCCATTACACTACATTTTTCCCTCTTCAGATTATGCACCAGAGGATAATTTCTGCTGGGGATTATGCTGCTTGAAAGGTTGCATCATGGGTGCGATTGGAATAACATATATCTTTATCGTTTTACCTACAGGTATGTATAAATAAATTAATCCGCTCACAATGGTCAACTTTTTTTTAGCCAGACTTCGTTACTGAAATAAGAACAGGATGCAATGCCTAAGTCATTATACAATCTCCCCTGACTCAATTTACCTTGCTATACAGCTGGAGCTGGATAGGATAACTAGGATAAAGGGATTCCGTGCATTTCAGAGATAAGATATTTTGTTTTTCAAATATAATTTGGTTTCACTGTGCAATGGTTTTAAATTGGTGATATACCAAATAGCAACATAGTGCTTCATGAATCTATATTGTACTCGCCCACATGTTTTTCGTATCTATTTCATTGTCCGCTTTAATTCCAAGTTTTTGTGAGTACCGGGTAGTTGGGTATATAAATATACATGGAATGCTTTTGTATTGATATATAGACCAATCTCATAAAGTGCGCTTTGTATAGGATCTAAAGAAATGGGTGTGGCACGTTTGCAGGAGTGAGCTTGCCTGAATTAATAATACAACTTATATTGTTTCTAACATGAGTTATTTATTCTACTGTCTTTGAAAAACGCTCTCACACAATCATTGCACATTCAGGACCAATGAGTCATACTCGAGACTTTATGCTCAAGATTTCAATTTAATCAATGCCACATTCTCTGATTATTGTTAGCAGAATATGAAGTGGGCATTGCACTTCAAGTGCTCTTGCGTTGTCAGCTGTTGATACGTAATAGAAATACAATTTAAAATATGTCAATTTCCTGCTTACATTTTTTAATTTTTTAGAGTTATAAGAACACTTTTACATTATGGTATTTGATGGAAAATGGATAATAATTATACTTGTCAGTTTAAAGATAATGGAACTGCGATTGAGACATAATCTTGATTTTATGTTTGCTATAATATTATATCACATGTGTTCTACTATTTTGTACATTTCAATACTCTAGGTAATAGACTATGGTTAGTGACAATTATACTGAAATTACGCTCGGGTTTGTAATACCAGTATCACTGTAACATGGCATTGTTCGAATTATTACGTTGTGCAACATTAGTGCAATCCAGGGGCAGTAGGTGTCGCCACGGTCCTGTTCATGCTCTTATTTCTGTGTTTATCTTTACGAGGATCAACCACTAAAAAGATTAATATTTATCAATGCCTTTAATCTTAGAGAATTAAAGATGGTGGGAATTAATCAACTCAATTAATAAACACCTCACAGAGTATTCATTGTAGCATAGATCTATTGTTTGGCGATTCTAGAGAATCTTAGAGAATCTTGAAATTATTTGGGAGATTAGATGCTGTAATTTTAAATTGATACCTGTGATAATGTTTGACAGGGCTTCAGCTAGAACACTAGCTGGGGTTGCTTTAAGCACCAAATTTTGTATCGTAACTACGAATGGAAATAAATCATCCTGCACACAAAGTCTGCCTCAGTGAATAGATCTTTATAGGGGACAGGAGGTGAAGGGTGGTGGGTAAGTTCACTCAAGGTCCAAACCCTCAGATCAGATAAGAATGGAATGTCAGCCTACTTCGCTAATTGGTTTCCTGGCCTAGGACTCGGCGTTTTAATGGGAATATAATGACATTTTAGGCTTGGAAATTATAAATACATGTAACTAGGTAGGGCCTATATCTGAATAGGCCTATATTTGCTATTGCATTGATTAAGATTGATTCTGTTTGATTTCTTGTGCTGTATTTTGAACCTCATTTTTTTAGAGGATCGGTGAAGGCGAATTGTGTAGGCCCCCTATTTTCGGAAGCCCTTTCCCATCATGGTGTTGCTTTTCATAAAAGAAACTACTGTTGGTTGGTTCCTCTCAAACGTCTCATTGGTGTCTATGTTTGCCTATTCTGTATCTCTTTTTATTTTTGTTCCTGCAGGTGTTCTGCTCATATTCCACGGAGTTAACAAGCGTAGGTCGCTGACCACACATCTAGGAATAGGAATATTGTGCATTCCTACCATTTTGCTACTCACTAGCGTATTCCTCTACAATTACTGTCGTCTGAAACGGAAGGACGCACGAGTCGTGAAAGTAGCAAAAAAGAGAACATTAGCATTTGAAAACCCGTTATCACGCCTACCGGGGGAAGAGGATGTCTGTCAATCCATGTGCTAACTCCAAAACTTCCTACCGCACCAGAATGATCTCTGTCGTTTCGATGTATATATTTGTATATTTTTAACTTATTTTAGTATAGCAGATTCCATGTATTGTGAATGTTATTGGTAGCACACAGCAACGGTAGAAGGTTATTTTAAGTAGGAAGAGTGCACGCATGTTAAACTTTTTGTCCTGGAGACAATAAGTATTCTACTTAATCTTACAGACATGCCTATAGGCCTAGTCGTTAAACTTGCTAAATGTGACGAATGGGTTATTTTGAAACTTCGTGTCATCTCATTCGAAAAATCACCTCTTATCTTTAAGTGTGTTGTTTTAACTTCCCCGGCAGAATGTCATGCAAGGATATGGGAAATTAACATCTGTCCCTTATACCAGTTCGAAGGTATTGCTGAAAAGGGGACAACTGCGAATTTTGTCGCATTTGATAACTCACGCTAGCAGTAAAATGTAAGCATTTACAACCTGTGCAGTAATAAGGTCGGATTCTCGTTATTTTTATTATGCTGCATGTTTAGTCACATGAACACTGGTTAAGAAAACTGAGGCATGCACTGCCTAAAAGACATGAGCACAAAGGATACAAGGTATCGAGTCAATCAACTTACTTCAAGGGCCTATGAATCTTTTTCCCATATCGCGGTACGGTAAGGATATAGTTGAAAAAGAAATCCCAATATTTTTTACAGTTGAGATTCGTTTACTGCATGGCAGTGAAACTGAATGAAATAAATAATTAGCCCAAAGATAAAATATGGAGAATATGGAGAATAATTGTTTTTTTGAAAGTTCATCTTTCATCTGAAGAAACTGGAAGATTTTACCGGGCACGCGTCACGTTTAACTTCCTTGTTTATGTCAAACTTGGAAAGTGAAGGAACGACGAAAGCAATAATTTTGTCAAGGCGGGTTGTTCGAAAAGGGCTCGACCTCATTTATTGTAATACAATCACAAAGGAATGGAAATGGATTCCATTTGGGAAAGATGTTCGCGCGGTTTTTGATTTGGAAAAATAGTTCTTTAGAAAAAGAATCCAAGAATGTTGAAAAATACTCACAGAAACCTGGTCCGTATTTGTTATAAAGAATTTATTCTTAAACACGAAGTTTGGATATATTTATCTTTTGCAATCATACATTTATTTATTATTCTCCTCGATAATGGCCGATATGAAAACGAAATCAGAAAATGTATGTGTTTCTGATTTCAAATCTACAACCTCTTTTCTCCGGAATTCTCTTCCCATGTGTCGGATTTACAAGTGTGTAAATCCTAGAGATATTAACTTATTTACATTTAAATAAAGTTTAGTTCCTGCTGGCAGGAAGTTTGTCTTCATGACATACAGTTTGTTTCTTCTGATATTGATGTATTGTTTGCTTTAGGATTTAGTGAAATGAAAGAAACGAGAAGTAAAGAGTCACACGATGGAAAATCAACTACCCTAAAGAATATTTTTACATAAATTATTACCGAATCGGGTTGCCAATGTTTCAGTTCTGATTATAATTATTGATATCATCGTTAAAGGTTAAGGCTTTGATTATTCACATTAAATGTCAAATAATGATCCACGTGGAACGTTAAGGTTAAATATTAAACTTTGAACACGTCAACTTTTGTACATTTTAGATCAGATCTAAATTGTCTAAGGGCGATTGTCTTTACACATGGCACCCCATGCCAACGGATTAGTATTTTCCACCCACAATTTATCACTTGTTATCAGACCGTTGTGTATTTTAATCTTGTATACGAGTGGATGAAAATGATCTAGTCAAACGAAATAAAAATATTCCTTTTAAGCGAACCCTTGAATGCCTTATTCTTTCATTCACATGGCCACCCAAAATATAAGACAATAGAAAGAGGGGATTCCATGATGTCAAGTAATTTAAGAAAATTTCATTTAAAATTTATTGGATCGGAAGATAGTTTTCCCGTTTTATTTTGCCCCAATAGTAAGAGGTCTTTATATGTAAATCTTTATCGTTAATTTAATTTTAATCGTTCCTTTTGTTGATATTCACTTTTTCAAGAAATTTCTAACCCAATTTGAGTTACTGTTAATTATTCTTGTAAACATATTAGATGTTACTTTTGCCTGTGTCATAATAAATGTTATTATTTTTAATGATATTTTGGGGATGTGTTGGCGTTACCTTGAAGGAAAGCTGTAATCTGTATAATAGCCATACATTTATATAGTATTCGGTTGATCAGGTTTCTATGAAAAAGGAAGACATGTAACCCGATTACTGCTGATACATATTGATACATTTATAAGAAAAATATCAATTTTACATCATGACATCGGCTCTATTTTCACAGATGCCCAAAGTATTTGTTCTCTCAAATCTGGAAAATGAGAGTTGATATCCATTATGTAAGTCCATTTCAAGCACATAACCTGTATTCCCCTTCGTGCCATATTTAACTCTGAACAATACAAGCAAACACATTATAAGTCTTCAATAATAAGTCTGCAAGGGAATCCATCACCCAAACAGCCCGATGAGAAATGCAAAGTATCAAACTTTGATTTAAGAAAATTGTTCATTCATGTCACCGAGAGCATGACTACCGTACTTCAGTAAAGTTCTAGAAGTCTTGCTTGAGGCGCCTTTGGTATAGTTTTATTTTTAATCTGGCTTTCTTTCCTTCGATCCTCAGTATCCCTGTAACCACTGTAATAAATGTTCTTTAGATTCCAAATTGGAGACAGTCCTCTCAACATTTCTATCCTGGACTAGAAGCTGGCTTTTAGTTCGGAGGCCAGCGCTGTTCATGCTGGTGCCGCTCGCCTTGAGCAATCTGATTTTTCTCTTTTCCAAACACGATCTTTTGCCGATAAAGAATGAAAGATGAACGGCACATCGGCAGCATGTGTTGCAGTCGGCGGCAAGACACGCCCTCCTGCAGGCGGCAGGCGCGCTGAGTGAACAGGTACACACCAGGGAGCGTCCTTGTGCTACATCCATCTGCCACAAGCCAATCGCAGCAACGAGAAGAAACACGAGGTGACCTAAGAGGTGAAATGGAGAGAGTAAGATTATTATAGTGCTTAATACCGTTACATGATCTGAGTTCAGACATTAGATAGGTACAGTCCAAGAGACATTCCTGATATTTGATTAATTAGTTACCACCTATATATTTGATCAACATCGAGAAACAGCCAGGGATCTACTTCAGTCACGGATACCTCTCAGCTTTTGACTGCTATCTTTTAAAAAATATTATACATATTATACATGTCATATGTTTAAATATATAATCCATTCAAAAGAGTAATCGATTTGTCTTATTAAAAAGCTAGAACAGCATTATGTGTATGTGATATACATGTATACGTTGCGCTGGTGATGGGTTCCTTTTCTACTTTTCCTTCTTCTATTTAATATATATTAATTGTTATTACTTTATTTCTCTTATTTTTGACTAACAGTCACTGCATGTCTTCCCATACTTTGTCGTTCTCAAAGGAATGTCGTTAAACGACCAGTTATGTGTACACGTATCAGGTGTAACAGCAGGGTATAATGGCATATAGTACATGCACAACTTACCACAATAGTTATCTTATTTTATCTATATTGTGAAATTAGTATTATTTTCCACTAATTTGTCTTAGCGGAGAATAGCGACTTATAAGCCGTAATGTGAATGACCAAAATAAATACTTTTCAAACAAAACAATATAATGCTGATACTGAATAAACAAATTTAAACTAAACTGTTTCCAATGTTCCTCACATAATGGATACACATTAAGGGTTTTACAATTGAATTTGTCGGATGGAAATAAAGAACATACTGTTCATTATCAAAATAATTCAGATAAACAACATGATTTTCAAAATTATGTCATTCATGTTGGAAGGTTGGAAAAAGGTTTCCCCAATGCCCATTCGTTTACCGTTCTATAGCATACATTATTCTATTATTTTATTAACCCTGACACCTTTTGGGGGGATCGTCGGCTTGAAAATATGAATGAGATATGAAGGTAAATAATGAATGGTGAAGGTAAAAAATGAAATGGTCTAGGTGCTAGCAATTAAGCCTTTTACATCCAAACATTTTCACAGGCACTGTCCAGTTTTATCTCGCCACTGCACAAAAGCGGTACGATGAAGGATGCGCATTGTCTATCTCTGCTCATCGCTGTGCTTTATAAGGAATGTGATTTTCAAGTAAAATTGCGTATGCATTGATGGTATCTCACAGACTAGATTATGCCCCAAAGAATTCATCGTCAGGACATTGTCCTTTTAGGATGAAATTCTAATTACGTGCCAAATCGTGTTACCATAGTATTCTCAGGAGCATAAACGCTTACATTGATCTTGGCGTACACATATATGCAGACCAGCCTTTCCCTGTGAATATAGTTATAGAACACAGCGATGTAGACCTGTATATTCTATGAGAAAATGTCAGTTTGTTCAGGCAGTCATTTCAATGTTTTACAGGACAACTAGGCATTGTTCCGTTCCTTAATATGGAGAATATTGATATAGCATTTGTTGTAATACTTTAACTATAGCTTGATCTCATGTCTATGGTAAGTGCTGCACTACAATGGTAAGTGCTGCTCTGATTGTTTCATGTTCAGATCCAAAGAAATATTTCCTACCAAACACGAACACATTGCCTATTCCTTAACCTATCTTTTATTACAGACATCTGAGATTATTGGAGGCATTGTTGGTTACACTCATAGAAGCTCTAACACACGAACTATGGTTTGTGTGTGAGAGCACGGCATAGGTGGATGGGTATTTTAAAAACATATCATTACGGTGTGTGTATCGTTAATATATACCAGTTAGACTTGATGGGATATATTTTTATGAATATATTTTTTATAATTATGTTTAATTGCTATATTTCACTTAATTGTTTCTTACTTGAGAATTTACGTAGAATGTATATGATCAAATCAGGCTATACTGAGAATATTTGGTCTCAATGTATGGAAATTTATACGATCCTGAATAAAACAAAATTCAAAATCAAAATCAAAGCTGAATTAAATGGCCAAACATGCAAGCATTATTATCATGATTAGCTTAACTAAACTGATTGTTTGATTAAACACATACATGAGATGCACAATGCCGATCGACTTTGTATATAAAGTATTAGCGTGGAATTCGAATGGTCGTTAATTAAAATGACTTAATTAGAGTTGAAATCAAGAGGTACTGACCGTCCATAAACTGATACACACTCTCACACTTTGTCATATATCAAGTTCAAGAACCCATGCTATCAGCTGGATTCTATACAACCAGCCTTTCTATCATCTGACGCTGGACAGTGGAGGTCATGTTCATCAGTGAGCCTAATGATATTATCCCCAGCGAATAACCGTTCACCAAGTGACTATTGGTGTGTGAAATATTGCCAGGGAAAATGCAGAGGACGTACGGGGAATCGCGATTGGAATAAAAACAAACATAGAGATCATTGTTTCAGATATTTCACAAATATACTGAAAAGGGTGGGAACACATTAAAGCAGGACAATTGAATGCGTGGGATGTGCTAATTATACCCTTCGGCTGGATATGTAATGCACAGATTATAGAGAGGAATATTATGTTATTATATCCCCGAGGAAATAATGTAATAAATGACTCTCTTGTCTGGTCTTCTTGGTAGAAGTGTTTATTAATAGTTCAGGAGCCACCTACTCACTAGATGTCTGACATGAGTCCATTATCATCAATCCAGTTGAGTTCCTACGCCTGATTATTATGACACAGGGTGAGAGAATGTATCTGTAACAGGACCATCAACAGATATATGGACAAAGCTTTATATAATATATATGCACTACATTTTGAACGTACACTCTCACCTTTAGAACAACATCACCATTAAAGAAACCTTTACTTTACTGGCATGAAAAATTAGTTTGTATAAGATTGATGAGGCTATTCCTCATTTAGTGTTTTGACAGTTTAAAAGCAGCATCGCTTCTGGAGACAATGAACACATATCCAGGGGTTAATCCCGTGCTGTATAGACTCGTTAAGAGACACGTCCTAATAAGTAAAAGACAGTCGCCGAATTTTATCTATTTGCTTAGACTTTCTTTTCCCTTTTATCAATAGTCTTTTATTTTGCATGTCGACAGGAACGGCTAGTTATTTAAAGTTGATTAAATGTTCTTAATCAATTCTTAGTGGATTTTATTTTATAAGTGGATGTGCCTAATGTATTCAAATATATCCATGAGCGATGGATGCAACTTTTGACAAACCGTACAGTTTGTTACCATCCTGAACGCCTCCGTATATAAAATAGGCATTTTCGTTAAGCTTCTCAATTAATGCACATAGTTAACTCCAGCCTCCTACAACATAACAACCGATGGTCGTGGCTATCAGTGGCATATGAAAGGAATCAATTGGGTGAATCCAAACCCCAGATTTTATGATAGGATGTAACGAGGTTGGTTTCTGACTTACTGTATACGTTGCCCACAAGTTTTTTTCGACCAGGTATCTCACAAGAAGCCGCAGGCTTCGAGTGAGATGCCTGGTCGAAAAAAAACAAGTGGGCAACATATTCAGTAAATCAGAAACTAACCGAGTTACATCCTATTTTTATACCACGATCTTATATTTTAAACTAAATTGAAGAAACAAACTATTTATTTACCTCGCTTCAGAGCGATGACCCACCATATTGGTTTGTTGATACCAAAGCGCTAGACAAGCATATAGCTGATTGGCTAATCAACGACGGCACGGTGGCATATGACGTCACAAATGGGCGTGACGTCATGAGCGAGCGAAACGTCAACCAATGAGAATGCTTCTTAGATTTAGGCAAAAAAAAGTTCATATTTTCACACGTGGATCCATTCAACAAAACACAATAGCAGGTATCCACTCATTTGCAGCGTGTACAACCCCCGATCGTGGTATAAATCAAATTTTCCATTCTTTTTCATTCTTTTTTTCATTCAACTCCGATGGAACCAATCAATATTGTATTCATTCAACAAAGTAAATACTTGTCATCCGATATTGAACATTAATCATAGTTGATTTTATTACCCAAAAGACATTTCGCCCTTTTTGTTAGGGGTTAGTATGCGCAATCCGCTTTCCACTTTAAGATATTTCTGTTTCTAAATGTGTGAGGACAACATAATTTGTGCCATCTTCAGTGGAAGCTAACTGTAAAAGGATAAATGACTGACATTGAGGAACAGTGCATATAATCCGTGGCGAATTGCACCATGCAGCAATCCAAAAATGATGGTTATCAATCTGTTTAGTCTCTGCCTATGGTTGTTATAGTCCCTGCACTGTTCAAGGCAGTGACTAAATATCGATAAAATACCGAATATAGAATCTCAATAAATAAATTCTCATTGAGCTTGCAATGGGTTCATTCAATCCAGGGCAATTGTAAGGTGTGGTTAAACGCACTACTCTGATTAGGGCATGCACTTATCAATTACGTTTTTCCTTTTGTGCCCAGGTCATCATGTAAAGCCAAAACCATGCCGATATCAATATCATATTAAATGTTGTTAATAGAGTGTGGAAATACCAAAGCGTTTGCATGTGATAACGATTCTCAGAACTCAGTTATATTATTGGTGACAGCGATACAATCAATGCATATTACTATCTTATATAATGATAAAGTCATTCAACTGAACTATTTAATCGACTACTTTCGATACTACAGCCCCGATTATATTCCCCAGTCTGTGAGCGGCACGTATTGTCATTATATTGTCCGCTCACAACCAAATCAGGGAATAAAATATAATTTCTCCGCCCCCCAACCACGCACACACATCATTTCAGCATTCAAACTGCATAACTCTTAGTGCCATTCAAAGTCAAATTATAATTTTTCTCTTGCCTTCGCTCGGCAGTATCATTTTGGCCCTTATTTTAATCGTTATTATTGCGCATGTGGCATACACACCTGTTGCCCTCAGTTTGTCCAATATGCAAGAATAGGCTGTCTCTGCGGAAAACCTCAAAATTGCCAGGCTGTTAATTGTTGCCTAAATTTAGTCTCTTACTGGTTTGAATGGTATGCGATTGCCATCCAAACGTTTGGGGGAATTCTTAAGTGCATTTCACAGATCTATATGATTATATACGTTATGCCTAAATGTTTGCTTAGTATGTCTTGGATGCATATAATAGATGAACGATATCGATGTACATGTATTTAACAAAATATGTAACGCGTTTATGTATCAAAAACGGTAGATGGACTCTCGGTAACTGTCCCTAAGGCAAAGATTGAGGGTCAATATCTATAAACTTAAGGATCTAGTCCACTAAGCTGATTTTCATGCGATTTTGCGTCGTTTTGCGTCGTTTTACACTAAATTCTGTGAGAATTGCATGAGAATAGGGCTTAGTGGACTAGGCCCTTAGTCAAGTAGGAGTAGGAGAATGAGAAGAGGAGGATGAGGTGGAAGTTACGGATGAAGTGTGTGAGGGGTGTGGGGGTGTGGGAGGAGGATCGAGATGCATGGTGGAGACGGAGGACCTATATGAGTGGGAGGAGGTTTTAGGAGGAGGATTGAGGGGAAGTGGAAGGGACAGAAAGTAAGACAGTGTATGTGGGTTCGGAGAGTTTTTTATCAGTTCGAGCAAGAATTGTAAGGAAATGTTTGTTGATATCTAGCATTGGCACATTGGCACAAAGTCTAAGTAGTTTGATAACGCCATGACGGTCCAACCTTAGCAAATTTATATGTATAGCTGGTAAATAACCACATATCCCTCTTATTTCTCCCTCGATTGTTTTGCAAGCCACTGGGGAGAGAGCGGTTGGGATATATTTCTTGAATGCAAGCTATTCTAAATGGAGGTGTGAAATTATTATTTCATAACTGCATTTTTCTCTTAGCGAAAGAAGACATTATTATTCTTTATTTATTAAATGCCAATATAATATGATGTTCACGTCCGAAGGTACCAATGGAAATACATCATATATTAATGTTATTTTAGTGCTTCCAAATGCAATATTTCACATGTTGGAGCCAGTTCTACAATTTTCCTTAAAGACGATGATATATACTGAGGTTGTAGATGATAGTTAGTCTTATAAAATAGTTAGTATTATAGAGAATATAAAGACGTTCTTCTAGTCTAGTGTTCAAGACGTACTCTTCTGAGCATTTATTTATGACTCGTACATGAGTACAGATCATATTGGCTGAAAGGCTTGGGGTGGGGTACACCTCTCATGAGTATCATGCTGACATAACAGATATCTCCCTTCATTATATATCAACGACAATAGAATATATATGCAGACAAATTAGGTGCGACAACGTACAGAGATGTAGGGTTTCAAAAGATCCCTGGCATATGACCCAGGGCTTATGATAAGCTCACCTAATACAAGAAGACCTTCATGGGCTCACTCTAGGCCTATTAATCAGATGCGTGTAATTTCTATCAGAGAGCTTGAGGGGAAAATCTTTATTGATTTAATAAAGGTGTTATCAAACCATGGCGTTCGACTGATTTCTTTTGGCACCCCAGTGTTCAGGGCAGCTGGTGAAAAAAATGCACCATAACCTACCGGGAGAGTAAGTACTACCTAAAGGCTGTATACCACCAATCGGTTCTATTCCTAGGTTCTGATTGTTTTATTTTACATTCATTTTAAAAGAAAAACTGAAGGAAGAATCCATAGAAACAATCGGGCAGATGAATGCAGTCAATTGTCCCTTCAGTCCCATTCGTCCAAATTGTATTAGTTTTTTCTATGATATTTTTTTAAAAAAACAGCCCAGAGTGATAACGTAAAACCGATTGGTCTCTTGATATAAACTATAAAAGAGGAAAATATAAGAGAAAGTGTAAAAATCCCCAAAAGAAAGAAAAGCCACCAAAATACTCTCTACGTTCTTTCTATTTTCTCAGTGGTATCATATTCATATTCATTTCACCCCTTTCCTTCTAATTTCAATGTGAAGAGAAGGATAGTTTGATGAATAATGAGACGGTAAATGGATTCATATAGGATGAATATAATGGTCTTTAATTCTAAGGGAGGCGTTACATGTAAGGATTGAATGAAAGTTTCGCTATCTTCAATTTTCGACAAAAGATATCTTCTCGCTATCATGAGTATATCAAGGTAGTGATATTTTTCGAAACATTGATTAGTAATTTTCCTTTCGAACCCTATACATCCGCAAGTAATACTGAGAGAATTACTTAAACTCTGAATACAATAAATATTATGATTAAATAATTGTGAACCTTACAACTTGATAACAAACCCTTAAAATTATGTTAACATTATATTCTCAGACCCTCTCGTGCTGTTGATAAACCCGAGATTTCTGCCCCTTTTCTCGTGGGAGCTGTGATTTCAGTGGCTGTTTGGCACTTCACGTGAACGCGAGGCGCCTCAAAATTAAGACCGAGCTGTGAATTTATTTTATGATAATGAAGTCGATAATTGCAATGTATTGAAACTATTATATATAACGAGCGGGTCGGAAGGCCCAGTCTGGATGGTGTTACTTTCATAATGTAGTTTACTTCAGGGTATGTCACCACAATGGAAATGCATTGAATGTATGTTGGTCAAAATAGTTTGTCCACTAGGTTAGGGAAAGCGCGAAGAAGAAACTTTGATGCAGAGCGCAGTAGTTAAAATTGTTGTGTTTGTTTCAAAGCATCATTCACATCAAACGACACCAACCTGCCTACCTGAACAAATTATAGAAAATTGCATGTGAACAAAAACAATATCGATACATACCCATGAAAACCTGTGTCGGGATCGTCATAATAGTAACGCCCGCGTTTCCAACTCGAATATCCAATTCTCTTCGTTATCCGTCACAAACTTTGGTCATTTGCGATATAAACACAGGGTGAGAATCATGGTTTCTGATAGCGGCGCGAGGGGGCTCGCCTGTGATCCTTGCCGTGAGAGGAGAAGGATATTGGAGAAGGTAAATCTCCTCCTGACTGTCCGAACAGAACGCACGAGGTAGTCTCCTTTGTTGATGAGAGAAACGCAGACGACACGCGCCTTATATCTACATTATCACTTGGCGCTCTTTACGTTGACGCATGCGTAGTTGGCATCAATTAAAACCACCGTCGCCGCCACGCTAGCGCCCCCGTGTGTGTATATGAAGAAGCCTCATCCTCCACGCTCTACTCGCTGTAAGCAAAGAGGCAAAGTTATTATCTTCAAGCCGTACAAGTACAGGAGACAATAAGAAATGAGGCATACATAAGGGCGACGTGTTGTCCTTTCTCATTAACATGATAATCAGAAAGCATTCATTTGTGATTTGGGGGAAGCGGTCTGCATGTGGCGTCCGGTTGATTTTAATTAAAATACCACTTTCCCTTGGTTTTCAATTGAGGGGGGCGGGGGGGGGGGGGGCTTACAGCAATTCTGAACTATGCGGTAGAAATAGTGAAAATATCATATGCCCAACCCATAGCTAGGAGCATTAGTACAGTAAATTAGTGCATTTTGAATAATTAAGGAATTATAGTACTTTGAATTGTTTTAATTTAGCAGATTGACAACAACTATAGGCCTATATATATACACCCAAAGATGGCACTCTGTATTGACAGTTGGAAGTCAAATGTGTTGTTCTCCTTATAGTTGGTTAGAGCACCACCTGGATTGAATTGGGATACATGTGTCGCCTGACTCTCTTGTATTGCCCAAACCTCCACCGTGAGGAAAGCACTCTATTGTCTGTAAAGTTAGCTTCCTCTCTCAGACTCTGGCATTTAAGAACCACTTTGCCCCATTTTATTAGCAGGGAGCGGAGCTTCCCTGCTTGTTATGAATCACATCACTCGCTTGGCACATGTGTGTCATCTGATACAATAAAACGCCTAAATACAATCTTTGATAAACATATCCTCTTTCTCACCATTCATCTAATATTTCATCTGATCTGGGGGCAAGTACGTTGTGTTATACTGGGAATGTGGTAGCTGTGTTATGTAACAAATGCACACTGGACAAGAAGGAGCAGTGCATCGTGTAGAGAGATACAGGAGGAGAGGAGGGAAGAAGAAAGAGAGACAGGGAGAGAGAAAAGAGAGTGTCAGTGAGAATGAGTGAGGCAGTACAGTATAATTCACATTCAAGGGTGCAGAAGGAGAAATTTAAGAGAGAGAGGGAGCGGGAATGGAGGGCGGATTGGGAGAAAGAGATAGAGAGAGTGTCAGACAAACATGGATCAAGGATCTGAGAAGAGAATTAGACTGTCAGCCTACCCCCGCCCCCTAAATATGCACTTGTGAATTAAGTGATTTTTTTTTTATTTGATGTGTACATGTATTCCATTGAGTATATTTGTATCTATTGCGAGAACTGAGAGAGAAGACAGCAAAGTGCAGGGAAACCGTACATGCAGGCCTTTCTGTCATTTGTCTCTATTTTAATCGGGATCTGCATGTATACATGTACGTGGGGAACTGCCTATTTTCCCAGCTAAATCGACCAAAAACTATTTTACTCAATTCTTTCCTTGAGCATTAGAGCTGTAGAATGGAACATTTGAACACTGAAAATGGAAAAAAAAGTTTAATGAATGTATTACTTTTTTTATTAAAATAATCATTATTTGTGTACTTATGTTCAACAAATATGGGCGTATATATACAGATTTACAGCGCACTTTCTAGCCTCAATGATATATGTACCTAGCTATGCAGTGTCATCCTAATAATCTTTATTTCAAGAATATGAAAGAGAGACATTTTGAAAATGGTGGAATTGCGGTCTACTCAAAAACGAATAATTTGGAAAGTGATTTGGTTTTGCACCAAGAAGAACAGACCGACATTCTCTAATTTTCAGTCTTGGTGACTTGACGGATGGGTTGGGAATAAATATACCACAAAAGATCAATGAAGAAGGAGGCCATTCCTTGGCCTTGACCATAGGACAGGGTCCTGCATTGTTGGCACTTACCCAGTGGTCATATGATTTCAACAACGGCGTCCAACTTTGCCATATTGTCTCACCAAGAATTCTAGCTTAGTGCCTGATAGATTGAGCAAGATTATCAAATAATAGGTTTCAAGTAGTTATGCCAAATTCTAGGTTGATTCATCAGCTAAAATTTAGAATAGAGGAACTTTTGTTAATGTGTGTCCACAATTACAGAAGTGCGGGGCTTCACCGGATAAAGGCAGTACACATAGCACGGTGCATTGTGGTAGTGGCAGGGTGAGTTTCCAAGCTGTAGAACATTCTCCCAAGGCAGGGCGAGATTCTAGCCCTGCCACATCGTTACCCCTTTCACTGGGCTAATCTCCTGCTGCCTTCATCTGACCTCTTTAACAACTTGAAACTGCAGCTATTGGAGGAAGGGTCTGACCCAGCTTCAGACAAGTTTTTGGACCTAAAAATAGATGCGTCAATCTTTTGAGACACCGGCCCAGTGATTGGAGGAGAGGCCTGATTAATTATTCATGAAACACCCAGGATTCGGACCAGATGTTGAAGGGCACGTGACTGAGAATATCGAAAGTATAGACGGCCTGCTGTTGGAGGCTGCTGCTGAAACCTCTTATTCATGACACTCTCTACTCTTAGTCGCTGCCTTGAACAGTATGGTGACTAGATCGAGCCACCTGAGGCAGAGACTAAAGGGATTAATATCTTCACCTCAGGATTATGCATCAAACAATGTACCAGCAGCTTCTCAATGTCGATCATTAATCCTTTATTAATATTACTCACAGTTTGCCCATTGGCCGTTCACTCATGATCCCACCATGGCCGCCATTGCACCCAACCCATCTGCCCCAACTCAAACAATTTTTGTGAATAATTATATACAGTACATTATGACGACATTTCCTCTATTATAAGTCTGAGAGTGTGTATTACCATACAATTTGAGAAAACTAATCTTAACAGATCATAATAATCCATCTGCCCCAACTTAAACAATTTTTGTGAATATATATATATATATATATATATATATATATATATATATATATATAATAATATATATACATTAAACTACTCTTAACAGATCATAACCAATTTGCTCACGCAGACAGGGGGAATTATGTGTAGAACAGGTGTACAGAGTTTGACACTTAGATATAAGTGACGGCATAATGCAGCCTGGAGGAGCCTGATTGACCCTGATCTAGGGGTCAAGACCGCCACTGTCTTTGCTGCGCTGAGACAATATGCAGGTCCATGAAGACACGTGGAATCCTATGTTAGATATACACATAGGCTATGACATATAGTTTGTTATTTAAAATATGATTAACACACTATCACATATTCACAAATCTTCTGAAGTCTTGTACTTTGTTACTGGCCCTGCAAAACAGGAAAAGTTTGTGCGCCTTTAGATAAAAAAAGCATTACACTCTTACATTAACTCGTGTGGATTCAAGAGTGTGTTATGTAGTTACTGCATTTTGCATCAACTGATTTTAATCAGTAGGAAGAAATGGGAAAGAATCCATTGGTAAATAAGAAAAGTAAAATTTTCACTTGCCTCTTCGTAAAATCTTGTAATGAAAAAGAAAGTCATTAACTGACTATGCTTCCTTATCAAAGCATAGAATAAAAAAGCGCATTAAGACAATCATTTCCAGCAGTAAAGAGGAGATTTCCTATTAATACTGATTAAAAGCATATAGGCTGACAGTCAATCAAAATAAATACTTTGTAAGCGTTTCGTAATTTCACAGACACATCTTTTTCTTATTAAATTTCGAAAACGTCCATAACTATTTATCTTTGCCATTTTCCCATGCACTAATAATCAGAGCCAGGCTACCCGGATCAATGATAATATCAATAGACTTTATATTTTATTAGTTAATAGCATACTGTAGCCAACACTTCTGGCGCATACTCAAAAAACTTTAAGCCAAGTCTGGTTGCTATCCATATAGTACTGGATCAGAAGTCCTAAATCCCACTGTACAATGTATATCAAACTCCAGGTGCGTTTCTTTAAATCCCTGGCGGATACAGACCCACTAATACAAGGTGTCTATATCGCTTTAGCTCCATATGGATTAGTACTATTGTTAAAAAACCTTTCATACATGTATGTTCTTTAATATAAGGCAGGCAATTCATACTTTCCTGAACAATATATCAGCCTGCTATGATACCTCCCAACGATGGACTACTGCATGTGCGAAGGATAGTCACAAGAAAGGGATGACCTGCATTCCTTCTTAATATCAGTTATGCTAACACAATGGATTAATTCTCCTTCGTCAATTTCAATATTCATCTTGACCAATCAACTGCCTATCATTTACAACTTAATATATATGCACATGTACTCAATAGGATGTGATATGTGGGCATAATACGTTTCAGTACAAAGGAATGGAATATAGAAGACTACATTTACGGATTCAGCTATAATAAACCAGGAAATCAACCTGTTCACTTTTATCCTCAAACACACTCAATTGTAGGGAATTATACGTGTAAGTTTGGCAACTGTGATGTTTCAAATAATGGTAAAAGTGCTCAAACGAAGGTCAACACTGTTTACAACAAGCGCATCAATTCCGTGGGATCTTAAAGCTTTGATAAGAAGTCTCTGCTACTCCTGAAAAGGAAATATATTCATGGTTGCATTTTTCTCTCAAAGAATTCTAGTTGGAGGGTAAGTGTGGAAAGGTCAGGTAATGGAGCGTTCACAAGTACCTCCATTGAATCTCCACAGGAGGAGAGACAAGGGAAAGCGTTCATTTGATTCAATACCTGAATTATCCAGACCTTCCAGTGCTTCTAGTTCCATCGTATCCTCTCGGTCTACTGTTGCTCAACTCTCCTCTCAAAGAGGTAGGTTAAAGAAATTTATATGAAAGATGATTATTTTTATCCACCCTATTATCCTACATGTCAAGGGCATGGATGGGTCATGTTGTCAGACAATGTACAATCGGTAGCTCTACAAAAATAGTCAATTCTTCTCAATTATGTTGAAAAATGATGAATACTAGATATATCTGAATATATTTGGTATTAATTACCTTGTTGTATCGTACATTTCTAGGCTATTTCACTCACATAGATTTTATATATAATTATGTCAGATTAGTTGTTATCAATTGTGGCCAGATATCGTCAATATAATCAATTGAAGTCATATTAATAATTGGATTGCAAATTTGTGTGAGATGGAAGGTGAAGTGAAGACATTTCTAAATCATAGTATATTATACATATGCCAATTGTCAACATATTGACCTTTTCCAACCATCGGAAAATACTTACTTCCTAGTGCCAACCAACCTCGTGTCCACGAATAACAAGTAACTTTTACGTGACCGGCACGTGTAATGTTCCTTTTTGTTGCTATGCACATGGAACAGCAGAAAAGATAATGTAATTCCAACTATTCAAACGCGATAGCTATATATTATTCATTTTCGCCATGATTTGTATAAGGTTGCAAGTTTGCAATTGTTTTCTTTGGGTATTTCCTACGTTAATTATGCCTTACTATTCTGGTAGAGACGAGTGTTTCTGCAATCAGTATACTAAAGGGCGTGCAAATTATATTACAATTAATAGATGGTTTTTTTAATTATGAGAATGGGTTGGCAAATAATTTCTCTCGATAAGGGTGAAACCATTAAAGGCAAAATACATGTGTAGGAGTTTGAAGGACAGGTGAGGGGAGATCAAAGGGAGTGGGAAGGTGTCTTGTAAACCTTATGGGAAGGTATCTATAATGGATAGCTGCAGAAAAGCATCCAGCTCTCAAGATAGAACGGCAAAGGTCCGCAAACCCATGACAACAGTTAATTGGGGGAGTGAGGAGAAAGTATTCAGAGATAATGTGAGACGAGAAATTAGAAAAACAACTATGACAACAGTATAGCAGGAATGAAAACCAGTTAAGGATCATATTGTGATGATGAACCATAGGTTTCTATATATCATGTTGTTAGCTATGACTTGACATAAATCCCAGTGCACATTAATTAGCGTCCATCCGCTAATAAATCAGTGTTCCTGTCTAATATGAAATGACGAGACAAAGTTTTCTAAGTTCATTTAGATTAACTACATGTATTCAATGGACAAACATCAATATGAACTAGACTGCAATCTTTGAACCTTGACAAGAGGTAATATTGTCAGTGTGCCAATTATATTATATGATTTCTATTTACATCGAACGAAATAATTTTAAAATGATATGGCACAGAAATACAATAAGTTATTTAATCAATAAGGGAAAATCGTTGGTATTTTCACTGAATTAGATTTTGCTTCGACAATTTCTGTAAGAAGTAGATTTCATTTCTTAAAAGTACACTCTATATTCTTTTGATCCTTTTGCAAGCACGCACCATAAGTGAGACAAAAATGATTGAATTGGTTATAAAATGCTTATAAAATGCTTATAAGTTAATAATCTCAAACGCCTTGGGTTAGCCTAGAAAGAACTGTATAGTATTCGTGTACCATTCGTTGATTGATCAATGTTTCTCAGAACACGATTAGCTGATCCAAAGCTATCCAATACTGTTGGCTAATAAGTTCTTGGTGGTCCTATAACAGTGTACATAATGACATGTTCTGCGAATACCAAGGTGCGTAATTGATTACATGTACGAATGATTTGAAAATGTAGCACACAAATTTAGTTAAATGATTATTTTCTGTCAAATGGAACTTCTCATTTGGGAACAACCGCACACGTGTAGTACCATCTGTGCCAATAGGGGATTTGCATATATGTCACTGCGCATGTCTGTTAAAGTGGCTCTTCTCATTAAAATCACTAGTCATGAAATCTCTTGAAACTGTTTTAGTGCAATCATATAGGATAGGTATAGCAGTATCTAAAGTACCAACATTGTGTTTTCATTCAGTAATTATTGAATATGTGTAATGAATGAGTCAGAATCCTCTGCTCATTTCAAATCCCAGAGGAAATGGTTAAGCCACCATAAGGTGCTGCACCCATGCCCCAAGTGGACAGAAAAGAAACTGATTTACTCTTTATTAGACCAATCACCACCCTCTATAAGTGACCACACCCCAGAATAGATGCACTGACCTGGGCCCCGACGTACCTGGGGTTACATAACTCCATATGCCAAACCAACTGGCCCTTTTGGATTTTAACGTGCACATCGAAATGAATTTGCATACTATTTTGTCCACACATCTCATATGTTACGGATTACATAGTTTTGATATGACCAGGGATTATTTAGGAAGGTTAAGATTACCAGACACTAGAAGATCGAGTAGAAATTCCGTTACTCGTGAATCAAGGCCAGATCAGTGAGAAGTGTGACTTTAAAGTACATGCTGGGATGAATTCACTTCATATCTGACATGCAAATATTTAGCAACGTTTTTTTAAAAAAATCTTTCAACAATACGATTCCTACAATAATACATGCATAATCTATGGATTCCAGATTCATCTTGGGAAAGATGAAGACATGTGGGTCATATCATGTACGCCAAATTGCAATTTACATTCGAGGGAGGACTGATGGATATTCCATTCTGACTATATGGACCGGTGGTTCTATTCTGACATACAACTCCCATAATTCCTTGTGAATCAAGCTTGAAAATGACATCCATGCAAATTCCGTATTACGACGCTGTGACAGTGTAAACGATAAGGCAGGGAACAATGAATATCTTATATTCGTTTTGTATTTTTGAGCTACTTGAAATTCTAATTCGGCATTTCGTATAACTGGAATAATCTTAAAATATTATCGTAGAACACTGCTGTTGTGTTACTATCGGGATATCCAAAGCATATATATTTATTATAATTATATAGATTAAAGTTAATTTGCAAACCACTTCGCCAGGTCCTTTGAATACACAGATCTACTTAAAGGGATGCTCCACTAGGTTATACGGCCTCGCGATCGATGAAAGTCGACGTTAGCGGTTGCAGGAATAGGAATGATTTTGATATTGTTGCGATCCTCTTGCCACTCGCAAGAAATAGTTGTTGGAGCTCCCACTAGGTCGCAATGTTTGATGCTGGATGTATGATCGCAATGAATGACCAGGGTCTGGTTACCCCTAGTCGAGGACCACTAATACACACATAACACAATAGGGCCTACAACATTCATTGTCCTTATTCCAATGTAATATTTTTATCGGGTGGGTGAAAACCTACACTGGTTCGATTACTATCGAAAATAAATATCACTCAATCAATCTAAGCTATCAATAGAGGCATGTACGTGGAGGTCTTTCACAAAGAGGTTCGTCAGATAATGTTGACGTGATCCTTAGAAACACATGGAAGTATTAACCCAGTCTATTATGTGTTATTTATTTTATCAAAACACCAAAAAGACATGCTGCAGTATAGAATGCATTTCAAATACGAATGAATATCTCTACAGTTTGGGAAAATTTTTGCCTCCACCGTCTGTTACTGAAATGACGTTTTAATCAATAAAGGTATGCATAAATAACCTATATGATAGTCTCCTCTAGTCGAGACTTTCAATGAAAATCCAAACGTTTCATATCATTAGCGGCTAAGCTAATGTGATCTTATCGATGTATAAAGTCTAGAAGATTATCGGCGACGAACTGCTGTGATTCTGAGGAAGCCGCTTATATTTTCAGAACCTAAACGTTTGTACTCATGTCCTTACTTCAATAACGTGCACCTCTCTAGCAAATAGGAGCAATGGTTATTTATAAAATCATTTTTAAAAATGGAAAGGGTTTACAAAAATATTTTATCGAAATCATAATAAGCCTTGATGACAATTAATTTAATGTCAGCCAAGTATTTATTTCTATTATCCTATTACATAATATGAACAATATATTTCCGTCATGACCATGATTTATTATTTAGGATTTTATACAGAATCATTTTTTTTAATTTAGTATTGTTATACAGCACATCTTCTGTAATAACGACAGTTGAGTTATCAACAAACAAGTACAATGTACAATGAAGTTCTAAAGATCAATTGAGGACATTAACATTGAGATATGGGGTCACAGGTGATAATTCAATACAGAATAACCATGGTCTTCCATGGTCTTCCGCCCCCCTCATCAAGCATAACAATTGCATTACAGATACAATATACGGTTTTGTTGTTAAAGTATTAACGGCCGACATTGAGGGGCTGCCGGTGCATTGTCTGGTGTATAATCCCGACGCGAAGCCGAGGGATAATGCACGAACAGTGCACCAGCAGGCCCGAAATAGGGGTTATTAATCTGTTTAGTCTCTTTCTGCGGTGGTTCTAGCCTCTGGACTGTTCAAGGCAGTGACAAATAGGATACATGGGCCCACGGTAATAGAATTGATCAAAGGAATAAGCATGGTCTTAATTCCGTCGAGTATCGTGTAAAATTAGCTAAAATTACATCTATTTTAATGAACAAATCATTTATCGGGAGGGTGCCTTAAATTGCTGTGATTATGGGAAAAAATACTCGGTAGAGATAAAGCCCCATGGCGTTTAATGTACCGGTATGTTCAGATTACATATATGACAGTAAATGCACTTCTAACAATCTGTGCATGGGTTAACCTTAACAATCATTTAATGAACGATCTCCACCCACCCTATTTTCACATTGCAAGGCACAATAATATTTAGACCCTGCACACACAGCCGATTTGGCCCCCAATTGCACCCCCCCCCCCCCCCCAATTTGGGTCTCCCGATGAATCCCATTTTTTTTCATTTCAAATCCTGGTTTATGTTTTTGAAATAACATCAACCAGGAATGGAAATGAAATCCTAGGATTCATCAGGGGACCCAAATCGGGGGGCAATCGGGGGGCAAATCGGCTGTGTGTGTGCAGGGTCTAAGTTGGGCATTTCAAGGCACAATGGGTAAGGCAAGCTACAAATATTTTTCTAACTGTTGCATCGCCATCAGCCTGAAGCCAGAAGGCGGTCTGACTGAAACCTGGCATTGAAATTTGCTTTGTCATTCCAGCTTGGTGTGTCACCATATCCCTAAAGATTATGCACAGTTGAATGACGCAGAATGAGGCTCAAGATCTGCCCAGAGGAAGGTTTTATGGTTCCATTCTGGAAAAAAACTGTCTGAGATCAAATGATGGCAATCTCCTGAACAATGTTGAGGGTATTTTAAAAGAGGCTAAAACAGATTATAAATCAAGGTTTATATTATTACTATCGTATGAGCATGGAGTATCTGCAGGTTGTTTCTCCCTTACCGTTCAACAGACAGACTGTAGTTTATAATATACTACTACTATAATAGTTTATTACAGGATAATTAAACAACGGTGATTTCGACGTTGAATGTCGCCTAAATGACCAAAATATATGGCTCCCCCCCCCTTCCCTCTTCCCCCTCCCCCTTCCCTGTTAAGGAATCGGGCGCCAAACTAGAAGACTAATGGTTGACAATCGATTTAAGGTAAAATGTCACCCATTTGATTAGGTAAAACCCACCTAAACCTAAGGCTTAGGGAGGCTGGTGGTAGACTAAAAAGGGTGGCCAATTCAATGGCTATGGATCACTACACTTTGCTTTATTGAGCTCGAAGAGAGTATCTGATAGTGTTCATGTTTTCTTTAAATACTGGATGATTAAGGTTAAAACTTACGTGTTCTAATATCACTATGCGAAACATACAGTTTCTGTATAACAATATCAATGTTTTTTTCGAATATTTACTTGTATCACATGAAAATATCGGGACTTCTTTGGTTTTATGGTTCCATTCTGGAAAAAAACTGTCTGAGATCAAATGATGGCAATCTCCTGAACAATGTTGAGGGTATTTTAAAAGAGGCTAAAACAGATTATAAATCAAGGTTTATATTATTACTATCGTATGAGCATGGAGTATCTGCAGGTTGTTTCTCCCTTACCGTTCAACAGACAGACTGTAGTTTATAATATACTACTACTATAATAGTTTATTACAGGATAATTAAACAACGGTGATTTCTCTCTGATGTGGATGTGTGGAAGAAGGAATATCATTAGTTCCTGTTAATCAGTTAACACCCTCATAAAAAACCAGCTGGGCCATGGGGTGGGCTCGCCTCCCTCGACCACATTTGGGGGAAGGTTCTTCCTGTTTTAGCTTCAATCCTCGGTATTTCTTTTGCCACATACAATTAAGAGATCGGGTAGCCGACGTTGAATGTCGCCTAAATGACCAAAATATATGGCTCCCCCCCCCTTCCCTCTTCCCCCTCCCCCTTCCCTGTTAAGGAATCGGGCGCCAAACTAGAAGACTAATGGTTGACAATCGATTTAAGGTAAAATGTCACCCATTTGATTAGGTAAAACCCACCTAAACCTAAGGCTTAGGGAGGCTGGTGGTAGACTAAAAAGGGTGGCCAATTCAATGGCTATGGATCACTACACTTTGCTTTATTGAGCTCGAAGAGAGTATCTGATAGTGTTCATGTTTTCTTTAAATACTGGATGATTAAGGTTAAAACTTACGTGTTCTAATATCACTATGCGTAACATACAGTTTCTGTATAACAATATCAATGTTTTTTTCGAATATTTACTTGTATCACATGAAAATATCGGGACTTGTCGAAATTGTATGCAATAAAAACCTATAAAAAATATACACAGATATTTCTCTGCCTAACTATATTATTGCCATATATCTTACATCATTATACCTATATCACTATGGTTTGGTATATTTTGTTATTGAAGTGAAAATGCCATATCTTTACGTTTATCCATCGATTTTCTTAGTTTCATTAAGAGCTCATTATTTTTGTGTTTATCTCTATAGCATACAAGTTTCCAATTATGGTAGGAAAGGGTATGAGCACATTGCATAGGCCTAGAGCTCGTAAACGAAAATACCCACTAAATGAACGTTTATTTCTAATATATTCTAGATTTACACGATTCGTTCAGAAATTGCTGTTATCTACTCAAATAAAGTAGTTTTGAAAGAAAGAAACATTTCTAATATTGGCGAAGAGGAGGCGGCAAGAGTAAATACGCAAATTAACGGAAAAGTAATATTTGGTTGAAAATCAAAAAGTACACGGCAATTAAGGTCCTTTAATGTTCTATTCTAGAGAATGTCTGATGGGTTAGGAAACACGAAAGGAAAGGAATGAATCAAATAATAGTACTTTCTATTGCATTCTAAAATTTGCTCAGAATACAATTAGTGACAGTTTTAGACAAATGAAGATATTCTCTTTGAATAATAAGCTGCTTGTGATTTCCAAGGCGAAATAGCATGAAGGCCGAATGTCAAATAGATGGTTAAAATATATCTTCAATAATACTTTAATGGTTCTATATAAGAAGACGCCTAATGTATGATGATTTACGAATAATTCTAATATTAATTCTAAGTATTGATGTGTATAGTGTTCGATGTATGTTGACCGTCATCTACATAAAAATGAGAACTTAAAAGAAACGGTTATTATGATTGCAAGAAAAATATTTTCTCAATCAAAACAGCAGTTGCAATAATGCGGCAACGGTTAGAATCTTTCGCATAGAGAATACCCTAATGCCATTTCTATTGAACTTAAAGATCAACAAATCCATTATCCATACCAGGCATGGGGAGCGCTCCTTCAAAGTTGCGCCAGCCGTAGGCTGTTTGTCACTCAAACAACATTGACATAATCCAGTCGAGGTGGCACTATCTTGGGGGCAGTGGTCACATGTATATGAAACCCAAGGATCTCAATCTTGGAGGAATAATGACCCCTTCGCTAAGCTAACTCACTTAAGACCAGTAGTAGAAATGCTCATATAATGCCAGTGCTAACTGGTGTTTCACCAGTTAGTATAATAGTCTAATAGAATACTATACACTGCTCGGTTGGGTAAGTTAGTTGTCCCTTAATCTTGCTACCGGAACTATAGACTCCAGGCTTACGTTCATACATACGCAGGGAGTAGCTATCCAGCCAAGCATGTACTGGGTATCAATACAGTTATCTTGAAGCGGAGAGAGATCTGTTTGGTTCAAGGCGGGTCTTCTTTTCCACTTGTTGCTTGCACTTGAGATCTGAGATCGTTATAGGTTACCTGGGAAATCTGGTATGCACCGAAATCCCAAACTCCTCTCAATTTGTAGTTCCAAACGGATTATTATCACCAGTGCCTTGTGAATGAGTGGTCATGCTACAGGAAGTTTTGCTCTGAACACAGAGGGAATTACTGAAATTTGAAAATGTCACAGATATTCACACCAGTCTGATTGCGGGACTAATTACTTGAGACAGGAGGTCATAATCATAACAATGGAACTATACAATAATGGACAGGGTAAGCAAATATTCTGGAGAAGATTCTGTTTTAATGTGTGTCTGTTTATCCTTGGAAACCTTCCAGGTTGTTTATCCTATAATACTTTCTAGGTTTGGTATGAATTCTCAGCATTTACAATGCGATTACCTAATTTAGTCATGGACTGCAGGATGGAGATATAACTATAATCATACACTGAAATATCGGGTTTGTTCTATGATCACATTGAATTCCCTTACATTTGATGTGTTCCTCGATCATGTTTGTATGTAATTGCACGGAGGTACATACATCCTTATCGCACATCAATGTTTTGAGTATTTTAGTATCGCAATAAATTCATTGGTACATAATCGTCGATGAAAATATTCCAGGGGGTCTTTAATTTATTAATTTGCCGCAAACAACTTCAATTCATAGTTCCATTTATATTAACATTTATATAGGGAATCATTCTATAGTAAATAGTAGGTCTATAATCTCGCAGTAGTGCTCAAGGTTTAGCCATAGGCAGAATGCATATAGGCATTCTGCCTATAGCTAAACCTTAGAGGAGAGTTAGAGGCTCTGTGGGGTAGAACTCACTCCTGGTAATCCCTGCCAATGTTAGCTCATTACCGCCCGAATAAAAAGTCATTGTGCCATTGTGTTCCCTTTGTTTTACGCGCATACTTATAAACTGCTTCACAGCTGCAAAAAAAGCCTCATTGTCCAAGCGAAAAAGCAGACCACTGCAAAGTGTTGCATACAATAAGTCAATCAGGCAAATCAAAGTTTAATTATTTTCTTTGCGTAGAGGACTGGTTTAATTCATGTTTCTATAATTATATATTTATACGTAAAGGCATAAACGTTTGAGAATATAAAGGTTTCTGTCAATGTTATTATTTCGTATGCCCCATGTTCTACCAATGGAAAATCAAGCGAATAGCGGGAATTTCCCACCTTTATTCAAAACGCTTGGATCCGTAATAATGTTGCTATTCAGAACGCGCGCGATTTGCTGTTGATACAAAACATACCATTGTTCACCCATTGACATCATTGGAAACAAAATCATCGAACTAGAATTCCCTGAAAGCCTATATAGCACTCGTTCAGTGGACCCAGATGCATGGATAAAAACCTATATCCGGTGATTGATCTATTCATTGGCTTATAATATTATTTATTGATATTTTATTGGAATGATTCAGCGTCGATTGTATATGCCTTCAATGAGCGTCTATAAAACAACCAATGGACTTCCCAGGGTTTGTCAGTTGAACTTGACAAACCTATTGAGAAAGAGCAATGCCATTCTAGTACAATAATCAAGCGTGTGCTCCAACCATTGATTACTCAGGTGTGGTTGTGATTAATCATATATATATACCATACCGGAACCACACACAACCACTGAAAACCGCGAGGGAGAAAACCCATCGCTTCATTCTATACTGGTCTATCTGATACTGGTCTAGACCAGGTCTTCTCCCACATCTTCTGGTTTTAGTCATTCCTAAACAGCCTTATATATAATCCTAATATCCATATCCTGTCCCCGCCTTCCTTCTCTACCCATCCCCCCTTATTTTTATTTTTACACCATTTCTTACTTTATTCACATATACAAAAAAGGATTCCTTCTTATTAGAGCTGAGAGTCAGTTATTATAAAGCTGAAATGCCAATAATATATGTTCAGGAATTTGGTGCTAACTATCCCGGTGCTACTTTGTTAATTATAATGCAAATCCGTTATGTAACTTCGATGTAACCTTGACCCACTATTTCATAAATCTATATTTCTTCCTTCTTTGTTTTCACTGTATGTGTTTCGCTCACTAAACGGCAGCCTGAAAGCTCCATGAATAAAAAATTAAGAAAAATAATTAAGTGTCTCCTCCAGCATGAAACGAATGAACAATTTAAATGGCGCGCCTTTTATTCCAAAAACAATATCATTTTTCTGTGGGAATGCACTGGAGGTGTGAAACAAACCATCAAAGGAGAAGCATTCCTTTATAGTTGCAGGGAGAAACTGCAAATATTGTTATTGATCGAAGCCTAGAAGAACAATGGAATAACCCCCAGTTATAATATAAAAAGCAATAGTGGTCATTGAGAAAGTCGCATATAGTGTATGCCTTCGTGTTCAGCTAAGGCAATATCCCCTGAATGGTTTGTTTGACCGCGAGGTCACCCAATAATAGGTAGAAGTAGAAAGTGTGTGTTGTGGCAATTGCCTATATGTGTGGTGCGTGAGCTTTGACTGTTTTAAAAATCAAAAGTTGAACATTCAAACATTTTTAAGGATTACATAAAGTCTTTAAAAGACAGCATTGTAAAACTGAAGCGAAAACCAAGTTCACTGGAGTTATCTCGAGCTCACTTTATAACTGTCTAAGCAAACACTTTCTAATGTGTACCTTCACATGCATAGTAGTAGGCTTCTCAAAATAATCATTTCATAATTAATTTTTACACATTTATTACTACTCGTGTTACGTGGCTATTTCCAGTATCTCGCTTGATCCGTAGAGGATTCCATTTTCTTAATTTTACATCATACCTTCATTGGCAATATCAAAGCCTACCAAAAGGTACACCATTTGCTATCCTTAGTGCAGTAAGAATAGTTGCGTGCACAAAGACTCAAACTACAGTTGGAAACCTTTTTCAAACAATTAAAGACGTCTTCTTCCAGAATAGTTGTTAGGAGCGGCTCTGCTCGCAGAGAATGGTAATGATATCGATCGCGTGTCTTACTTAAACCAAACTTTCCTATTTATATTGATCTTTCAGTTGAGATATATTATAGAAACACACGATTGCCGTGGTATGATTCAGTCCATGGATAAAAGACCTTAGCTGAAGTAGCTGTTGCTTAAATTTTTAATGTGGTTCCTCGTTAGTTGATAGCATTAACTAATACCTGAGTCGGGGCCAAGAGTTTTCTGTTGGAGCGACAATCTGACCTGCTGAACATAAGATCCAACTAAGGATCAAAATTATCGTTTCGCCAAGAGTCTTCATTGCACATGCAATTATTTCTGCATTACATTATTAAATAAAATATGATGAGCTATTGTGCTCCTGACTAATTGAGAAAACCAAAAAAAGTACCTTATTGTAATTTTAACACAAGGACTAGATTTGATTCATAGTGACATTGCCACAAGGAGAGTGACAGATATCAATAGGTGGTCGGACAATTTGGCACCAACACCCGTCCATGAAACTGGCCTCGTCAGTGAGCTGCAAGGCTTACAAATGATAAACTTGGTTTGCAGGGATATTGTTCCTGATCCATTAGTACACCTGCACATCAAACTTCACCTTTTTCTTTGCACTGCCAATTAAACGTAGTAGCATTGTCATATATATGCTTTGCTGTTCCTTTGGACTCGCAATGTTCTGAAGCCTGTTATTATTCTGACCTATTCAGTCCGAACTAGATGGATATATGTTTGGTGTTTGTGGCATAAATCAAGTGGCCATTTCCGATTTGTCAAGGACGTGATCAGGCACTGCGCCTATGAGGAGGAGGTCGTAGGCCAATGCATTGTTTCTCAATTGGTGGACCACAAATTTGAGCATTACTCACAGATCATTGAGGCACCAGTTGTGGAATAAGGCGAGTTTTCTCTCCACCATGAGGTCGGATATTAATTGTCACCAAACGTTTCCCTCTGTCGTGGGATGGACTTCTGGATCTCTATACCGATAGGATATGAGTGATGAGTATTGCAAGTTCGGATGAAGATTTTGTCAGGATATATTCTTGATCATTGGTGTAAATCATGTCGGACAGACTACTGGGATCTGCTCAAGGTAGGGATACCTATACTTAACACCCGTGTGTGTTGATTAGTAAGAAATAGTTTCTCCTTTGGTTTTTAAAACCTATAGCAAAAAAACAAAGGAGAATTATGCAGCAATTCACTTAAATCCATGACATTTGTAATATTTTCCCAGGGGTTTCTTCTATATTTTGATATAACAGAATCCAACTACTATTAAATTAAAACTAGGTTTATATTACAAACTTAGATAGATTCAGGATGGACAAAGCCCATATTAGTAACATGCTTATCACTTAAGGCTTGGGGAAAGGCTGGAACAAAGTCAAATTCAGGACTCGATGGTCACTAAGCAAATAGGACAGAGACAATAACATAAACAGGCAAATGTTTTCTCAGTGTTTCGCTATAGCCAGATTCTCCCCGTGGTAAACCTACGAATTGACATACATTATCCAAGACTAAGCAGTCTCTAACAATATCATTTATGATAACAATGGCGAGGGTCATGGCAGCAGCATATTTCATGTTGGTAATAATGCGGCCAATGATCCATGCCTGAGGCCAAGCTTTGCTACAGGCTTAACTAACAGTATAAAATGAATGTTTCCCTAAGTCTGTAAGTAACTCAGGCATTTGCTTTTGTACGCACATGACTACGCTAGGGCCAGGGCTTTGGCAACATCCCGTCTGTGCATATCCACCCACTGCTTTAATGTCAATATTCAAATGTATGAGGAAAGAGGTGGGAAGTACGTTCAATCATATTGCAATTTATAAACACTGTGAAACCATCAGTATCTTGTCTTGTTCGTCATGTCAGTCACAACCTGATTGAATCCCATAAAAATAAGCTAATGAAGGTTAAGAGATTGTAAAAAGTTCCAATCAGCATGCCAAGTCATGTACATATGTTTTGATGATGTACATTGAATTTATAACAAGTGATAACAATATATGAATGGTTTTGATTACGTTCTCAACTTACTTTACTTTACTTTAAAAAGAAATGCATATGGGCTATATATATTAATTGCTGAATTGGATACCTGGAAAAATCATGATAGTGTATTAAAGCCAATTCTTGTTAAAAATGTATATGATTAATTTTGTGAGCATTAGGTCACTCAGTCTTGAGCACTTAATCTTTGTCCAGTATATAACCCCCATCCCCTCCCACTACCTACCCCCTACACTCACCTGGGATACCTTTTCTTCTTTACTAATTGTTAAAAGAGACAAAGGATTAACACTCTACCATCATTAGATTATAATATTAATATTTACTTATCTCATCTATTTTATACAACTGCAATATCCCAGTGTACTTACTTCAATAATCACATATTCTCTCATCACAAATCATTATTTTCACACATTATTATCCAATATGAATAAAACCTAGCTCCACCCATTTTAACTTCTCTATGGGAAAGGCATTTGCCCTGATTTCTCCCTCAGTGGAAGAAGGCATTCATTCCATTTCAGTAATGAACCGCAGTCACATACCATGTACCACCTAAATAAATACATATAGTGCCTTTCTGAGCACAAACTGTGGTAATGGTTATATCGATAACCTGCTATACATTTAGCAGATCCACACTACACAAGCCCGCCACACAACCAGATATAACTCCGAGCCAAGTTTGATGCTATTCTCCCACGGATTACGATTAAATGTTACTAAATCATAGCCAAGTTGCTATTAAGGCTAAGGCCGATGAAATGGTCTAATTGCTTGCACTCGTAACTACGATTGTGATTAAGAAATTGATTTAAAAGGAAATCGGCATTGTTATACAGGCACAACGATTGTTTCAACGAGCTACGTCAACACTTAATTAATGAATTCCAAAAAACTGGCATGGTGTGATACAGTCTTCATATGATATTTAATTGTTTGCGTCGTCAATTTCAGTTTTACATTCATTTCCCTACGTTGGTAGCTATGGTAACAATTATATCCACCTGCATAACACACGTACTATTCAATTATCATGATTTGCGGAGGAATAATTTATCAGTACATGTGCGTATGACAACGTTTTGATTTAAGATTTACAAATATTAGCATTTATAAGCATAAATACTACGACATCCTTTTATACACAGGCCCCGATAACACGCATTCATTACTGCATGCTCAATGTATATTAAACAAATTAACTTATGAACTATCAATCAAAATGACGATTGAGGCAACTATAATTTTCATCAAAGCTATGTATATGCCCCTACTTGAATCATACTACAACATCATTTTGTTTGCATATTAACCTATTAATTGATTACAAAAGAATCAAAATGTTTGATGAATGATAACCTAAGTATAATGGTTACTTCTTTATTTCGTGTTTCTGCCCCATAAAATGGGAAATAAATGAGGATACCCTGCAGATACTTCCATCGCCCACGCATATATGTGAGCATGTATATTAAACAGAAAAAGATCTTGTTTCCATTGACGGTGTATATGGCCCTGGGTTTTAGTTGTGGACATTCTGGCTGGTACCTGCTGAGCGGCACGCTGTTCTCCTCAATGCACAACGCGATTAAAACTGACTTACAGTCTACATGGAATAAAGACTGAGAGGTACTTTTAGACTTAAAGCAATCCTTCCTTGCATGAGAAACATCTAAGCTTCTCAGCTATCTAGCCGGGCAAGGCGTCGTTCCCATCACCAGAGCAAATCGAGCGTGGGAATTAAAGAAATTGAATCATTCTAATGAGGCCAGAAATATTATATTCGCAGAACCCTTTTATACATCTAAGAATGTAAAATAACTGTATCAGGTTTGGTTTCAATTGGAATATGTTGGCCTACTCTATGACTAAGAGATATGAAAGCATAGCTTTTATGAACATAATAGTTTTGAAGCAGTGATACGTCTGTATGATCAGCTGCGCCATTTTACATAAGTACTTCAAATATTCCTAGCTTCGATATTTTTCCTTGCTTTGATAGGTATTTCTACTGTAGGAATTTTTTGAAATAGCATTTTGTGTGTAACAATTTCCTTCCCTAAAAACAGCTGCTAAGCAAAGAAAAAAGCTAAGCACAGAACACTTTAAGTAGGGATTTCTGATAAAAGAGTTCCACATGATATAGAGATTGATGTTCCAAAGTTGAATAATTGGGCAGGAAAGGATATTATGAACAATTATTAATCACAAGGAACATACAAACCAAATTTTATCTGTGCACTGATATAGTTGATATTTTACTTGTCAAGCAAATTGGACACTCCAATAAACGGAACCTCTGAAATTAAGACCACCAGTGTATGAATTATTATACCACAATTGATTGTAAGTTGGAGAATAAAAAACAAATGAAAAGTGTATGATTAACACTCTTGCATGGACCCACGTGTCTCTAACCACCACAAATTCATTCCCGCTATTGTTTGAATTAGCGTTCATCGAAAGGTCGCCCAGGAAATATCAGTAGGTTGGAATAATGTGGGTAACAGTAAAGTATCTGTTACAAAGTAGTGGATGAATACACCGACAGCATGCCACACACGAGGGTTGTGTTGAGTCAGCTCTTTTGCAGTACCGCTAAGAATGAACTTTATTATTCATGCAGCTTGCGCATATCAATTATTGACGTCTGCTACATGATCCTAATTCGCTATGACCCGATGATAGAGTACGAGTGAAATCATAATAAAATATGACTATATTAGAGGGGGCTAACGATCGATATCACGATCTTTTGTTGTGACAAGCGGAGGATCTAATCGAACCTTTAAAATATAATATTTTTTAGTATAATAGATATTATAGCAGCGCCAAATTCAAAGAAAAAGCTCAGAGGCAAATAGACATGCGAATGAAGAGGGGCAAAAAAGTGACTTGTCAATCGTAATGATCTTTTGTTGTGACATGCGCAGGATCTAAGCCAACCTTAAACAGAAAATATTTCTTAGTATATTAGATTAGATTACAATCAAAGAAATGAATATTTATTCCAGATATCTCAATTGAATTTTAGTGGAGCTCTAGGTCTCCCTTTATTTCCGTGAACGGGCAAAGCGCAATCAATTTCAACATGTTAAATTACATTCATTTCTTGTTACCGTTTTTCAGTTTGAATCTAGACTCTAGACTATTATACAGATATATCGTATTACAAACAGATTGAGGGAAGACCGGGTGTACTTGTGACATATAATTGTTTAAAGATCATAACACATCACAACACACCCTCTGATCATTCATTTATATTTGAATTATATACATAATAGATAGAAAAATAGAAAACCATATTCAGAACGTATTACACATTCTCCTCAAGCCGCAAGAAAGAAATGCCATATTGCCCTTGAGTTCTGGACCCTGTGCTCAGTGGAACGCATCGCTTATATTCGTTTCTCAGTTTACTTGATTTGAAGTATGATAAGGTACCTGTGACTTGATCTAGCTCATGATTGATATCGATACTAGAATATCGTGATTTGAACACTGTTCTGAAAGAGCCACAAAGATGTCCAGCATAATTATGTCTATCCCATGAAGTGCCTAAACCCTTTTTTTAAATTTTACAATGGCATTACACTGATCATTTGCACTATTATATACCGATATCATAATAATGTATTACATTAATAGTATATAATGTAATGGATACTTTGGAAATGCAACAGAAGTTAGGCTACTTATATGGCAGGGTGAGTTTACTAATTATGGCAATAATATAATACATATGATACAAATCATCATAGATTTAATTAATAACATGTGAATTACTTATGGATTACGTCGGTGTAATGTGTCAGAGAATAAACAGTGTATTGTAGGCCTATGTATCGGAAGAAGATATGTAATACCATTTCCATTCCTAGCTCCAAATATCAAACTATTTGTAAGATATCGGGGGCATTGCACTATAAGCCACTCTCAGGGGTTTCGTGATTCCCTCGTATTGTAATTGCATTTCACTATGAGGGCATTGCTATATAATATATGGGCCTATGATTCATCAATATTCTGCGGCTGTTACATGTTTATAAAAGAATATGAAGTCGAATAAGATGAATGAAACCGGCCGCCAGTGGGCGATAATAAGTGAAACCATCACAGGAAAGGATTTGGGCGGGTTTCCGAAATACTATTTTATGAAGCCCTGTAGCAAAATTAACCGGACAAAATCCCCAAAAATTTTGGTCAATAATGGGTTGGAAACAACAGTAAAAAAAGTATATTCATTTTTAGTTTTTGACGGATGATAACTGGGAGTGGAGCTTTAAACCACTCTTACAGGCCCGTAACCCCCTTGTATTGTAACAAGCACTGCGCATTTGATACGACATGATACGATATATCTTGTGCCCATTCAATCGCAATATTTAATTAGTGTGATTGGTTGTTTCAGACTCTGGTGTGAGATTTGAGATTGTGTATGGCATGATAACCTCTCTACATCAAATAGATATTTAGATGGGAAATTTAATCAGGAGAATAGTTAATATATGATATCCAAAGGGAATTAAAGGTAAATGCCAGTATCGTCAGCACTGCTGCAGACGGGGATTCAAGGAACTAATACATGAAACAATAGAAGTCACAATATATTGTTCAAACTTCGTCTTGAGAAAGAACATGGTTGGGAGAATACAAAAATAAAAAAAAAGGATGTTATCATATTATTTTGTGTTTTAGGGATGAGTGAAATTTACTTCCATTCACTATTGATTTCAATGGGGGGAAACTCATCATGATATATAGCTATGATACACAGCCCTTCACTTTGTACAGGGCTATGGCAAAGAAGCACTTGAAACGGGGCAGGTGGAATTGCTGAAGTTTGTGTAGAGTTGCAGAAGTTTATAACCCCTCACTATGACAATAAAATCAATGTTTAATGTCTTATCTCCCTAATTGTTACCTTTCAATGCTTGATGTGAGGAATTGATAAACTGCAGGCAGAGTTTTCATCTGCTCCACCCAAAAAAACCAGTGAGGTAGCCATTTTGTATAGGGGTTACAACGTGCTCCATACTAAATACAGTCCAGTTGTAGCGGTGTTGTTATGCACCTTTTTTTTAGCTCATTTACATACTTTTGGGCTTGCTCACTAAGACATAAACAAGTCAGAGCCCCCATGTTTCAATATCGAGAAGAGAATGGAGAGGTTTTGCTGATAATAAACTAAATAGTTCTCTGTGTTGTTGTGCACATCCTCTCCCAAGAATCTACCGTAAGCACCACAAAATGTTACTGATTAAGGACACATATATGACAGCTTAAGTATTTTGTCTGGACAAACTATAGAAAACCTTGAACTGCCCCGCTTTTACCAAGTCGTACTGTCGACCCCAAATTCAATAGAAAATGTAGGGTCGACGATGTGTTGGCTAATCGTGATACAAGTTCAGCTGAATAAAAAAAATTTAATTCAATGATCCCATATCTTTTTAATTGGGATGGTAGAATAACATGTCAGCTATGTATATGCAGATTTTGAAGAAAATCGTATGATTCAATCGTCTGCTAATGGGGGAAATGCAGAAAATACCCGTTTTTCACATAGACTCCTACAATAGTGAACAATAGTAAATTTCAGTGGTCCCTGAAACAAAAACTAATCCAAAGACACATGTTTTTTTCGGCTTTTTGGGTTCCCACAGCCATGTTCTTTCTAAATCCAAAGTTTAAAAAAAATCCATGATTCATTCATTTTTTATTAAACACTGGCACATTTACCTTTAAGTTTTATATAAAGCTATATTCTCAGCTAACATCAGTCACATTTTCAAGTGTTTCTTCTATTTCGTACCTATTCATCTGAAGGTCATTTCACCAGAGCATATTCTGGCGGGTTTTTACAGCTCCACAGCAGTCAAGATTTACATTTTGGTGTACGCCGAAATCCTTCTAAGTGGAGCTTTCGCTTATAATCGCTCTCCTTCGCTGTTTTTTCCCATCGCAGAATCAAATTCTCTCAGAAATATTATACCAGCAGCAACATATCGAGGTTGAAAATGAATGAGTTAGGAAAAACATTTTTCTTTTACTGAGAATGCAGATGTAAATGTGTCTCAAGCATTGTATAAAGCAACGCCCATGAATACATGAATAGATAACTGTTTTACCTTCACCTTCCTATTCTTTATCTCTACAGATTACTATCGTGTACCCAATTCCTCCAGGAACAGGGCAGAGACTTCGCGTTCCAATCCGGGTCCCTCCCGCTTTCCACCTTTAAAAAGCGACCCCAGCGTGGCGGGAAGACCCCCCTCACAAAGTTCAGTAAGTGAAGGCCTAAACTCTCATGTCATGATATCGATCTGTTAATGGTTTATTATCTATCATTATATAATGATTCTGATCATATGAAATCAAACAACTGCAGACTGCGCAGTTTGTGTGACATTAATTTAATGAACCCCGCCAAGGACGGGCCGTCCCCCGGCATGCCCCGATAGTATTCTACTTTATTAATGGTCCTAAAATTAATGAAAAGTAAGATGAGTGAATCAATACAAAGTAAATATAAAGTAAATATAAAAGAACGATTGTATAGATTAGCTGTGCACACATTTATATTATATGTTGTCAGGGTCATGGTCAGGGCCATGTATCATAAATGTGTGTAATAGTTTGATATTACCAATGATTACCAATACGCTGTCACGAGGCCACGAAACCTAATACGCGAACATATATAATAGTCTCCTTATTTCCGACCGACCACTGTAATATTGAACAATGATACAATTCGTGGTAATAACAAATTCAAATAGAAACATCTGACACAAGTTTGAACCCAATACGAATTTAGATCGCAATTGCTTTAATTAAATAATGTACGTGGTTGAGGTGGTAAGGAAGTTATTTCTCTCTCTCCCATCAAGCTCATTTGTATTCCTCCGGTATTGAGTTATTTTAAGACGTCATCCGGCTGCAATGACAACATTTAGAATGTGTCATATCTATAGCACATTCCGTTCTATTTATACTGACGCCGTTTCATTTAGATGACAAGTGAAATTGAGTAGCCGTAACCCTCAGGTGCTCGATGATAAATATGTATTGTGAGATTGCGTGTTGCTACGTAGCTTCCTCCACCTTTTCCTAAGGGCTGTGTTTGCTACACACGTCAACTGACATTTCCCATCTATCATATTACTGCATGTTTTGCTATTACGGACGCCTCCAAGTAAATTCAGAAAGAAAAAAGACAATACAATGTGTTAATCCAACGTGTTGAACTAATAATCATTATTATGTGATTTCATGTTTCGGAATTTGTTCTTGGCGCTTTGTATTATTCGCGGCCTATAAAAAGGCATCTGTTTTACGTTACAAAGCTGAGTTCTATAGACTGAATTTTATATCGCCTGGCCTAAGGTGTCTTGTATCGTTACTAGCGCATCTGCTGAGTGTTTTTCGATGTTGGCGCCTGTATGATCAGGTGCATAAGATTCATTGGAAAAGACGCAAGCACGAAAAGACATTAAATATTTGTTTTAAATATAAGGGTTATCAAAGGAAATCGAGTGAACTAAATGAATGCCTTTGCAATTGAGGTTATCGTAAAAGTCATATCCCCACCCCCAAAAAACAAAGTCAACGTTCAACTGGTCTCCCATTGACAGCATGAATGACAGAGGGAGTATATTGAGTGTTGTCGTGATATTAATGGGAGAAGGTATATTAAATAACTGGAAAATCTTTTATTTTTACACCCATGCACGCACACTCATCACTTTCAGAAACAGTGCACACATGGGTCTGTGGTTGGTGATGTTTATTATCTATCATTATCATTATCTTCCTTAAGCTGGGTGGACACAACTTCCTGGTTTGTTTGGATTTCTTTGGTGGGCCCGATATATTGTAACAATGTTGTACGCCAAATATGTTGAAGTGAACAATAGAATAAAGGGTCTAGTCCACTAAGCCGATTCTCGTGCGATTTTCACAGAATGTAGTGTAAAAGAGTCCTCTGCGGCGCAAAATTGCATGAAAATCGGCTTAGTGGACTAGGCCCTGAAGACTAGATATAACTAAATACATTATGTGCAATATTCACCAACATGTAAGAGTTGGTTTCTATAGATACCAAGCAACTCATATGAAATGGAGGCCTTGACTCGAGTAGATCGCTTCATTAGAACTGTAGTTTTATGGACATTATATCGATTGTAGAGGTTGAGAGTTGGAAGGAGCGGGGAATCAGTCTATTTCGTTTAGTCAACATTGGATCTAACAAGAAATTAAATGTTTTTCAGTTCGATGAACATAGCTTTATTCTTTCATATTTATAAAATCCAGTGAAATATTCATTCGCAAAGTAGTCCTCATGTGTTCTCCTGTGTCATGTTCACAAGGGCATTTGCCATTATTTCGCTCCTGTTCACAACCTACTGTAGGACCCCTAGGATTTCACCAAACAGTGCACAAGAAGCCCCTGTGGATCATCCACTTGGTTGCGAACAGAAGCGAACGTCATGGAAAATTGCCAACAATCACGAGAACTATAGCTAGCCTCCATGCTCACCGTACGCTACGCAGCGTCATACGCAAGAAAATACGCAGCAATGGATAGGGCCCTTTTTAGCAATGGAGCCTGGTTTCATTCGCAAGGGCACTCGCAATGACGTTCGCTCCCGCTCGCAACCTAGTGACGTGGCCCCTATGAGCTGCAGAGCGTGTTGGTAGTTGGTTTGAGTGGGTAAACTAATTTCCTAATACAAAACAATTTGTCGGCAAGAGAAAATGCAGAAGCCCTCTACATGAGTGAGCAATCCTCATGGGTAGGCATTTGATGGTGGTGGTGTGCCATCAGATAAGTGTTGTTTATAGGAGTTTATGAGGGATGAGGGATTCTTTATTCTTTACATAAAGTACCAGGGGTAGTGTCCACCCGACTATATTTTTAGCTCTTCCAGCGTGTGCCCTAGAACAATAGTTATAACAATAACCGTAAAACAGTAGTAATTTGAATAATGCAAAGTCCAATACATAGAACAATATGCGATTAGGTTATCAGAGTATAATACATTGAGAAATATTTGCGACTGAGTTATTAGAATATGACGATTATGGCGAACTAAATTATTGTTATTATTATCATCACATTTTGTTTTATATTAGTAACCATATATATCTACTCGTTAGTCTAAGTGTCGTGTGGTTATTAAATAAAAATGATAATAATTACTCTGTACTGCGGTTAAGGATTTCAGAAATATTCCGTAAGCATACTATAAAGTGGAAAATTAGATGTGATGAATGGCATGAGGACATTTAGTTGGCCTGTTTTGTTCACAAGTTATAATAGTGGCTCCATATTGAAGTTGTCACTCTATGTAGTGTGATCACATGGGTGCTGCCACCAGAACTTGCGAAGCTGGGGGGCGTTTCATAAGTTAACGCAGCGCGCGTTCGTTATGGTAGCGATAAATTTAGCGTGCGTTCGTTATAGTAACGCAATGTTATTTGACGTCAATTTTGGCCCTTAACGCGCGCTATGTTTGGTAACGATGGTTGTTAGGCCCTATAGCGCGCGCTATTCGAACTTATGAAACGCCCCCCAGGCTGGAGTACTACATGTATGGAGTTTAGTTCAGTTTTAGCCTCTTTATTAAGCATGATGTTCATTTTCAACACAGGAGTGCGCTGCATGGATCCATGTGTATCTAAATTGTCGTCTGTAAAAGATCGAATTACAATAATTATGTTACGGTAGGGTGATTTCTCAATTAGTCCATATTTGCTTCATTAGAAGCTACAGTGATTCCACATAAACGATGCTTTTCAAACGGATACATGATAAAATGGTTAGACAACGCAGCATGCAACACATCCTGTTATATAATATACATATATCGACATTATCATTTTAGTATCTATTTAAAATAAGTCTTCATATTTAAAAAAAATCTACTCATTAAAGAACGTCATGAAGGCGACGGAGATTAATTGATGTATACCTTGAATACTTAATGTTGTCACGAATGGAACTAACAAGGCTTTACATCCATACATATCCTGTTTCCCTCTTGGGAAGTTTAAAGAGTTGTGCAGTGCATCCTATACAATTAAACCGCCGACGCTGCGCCACCATTGGACTGGCTTTTCAGATCGAATGTGACATCTGAGTTAATAGGTCCACGTCTAGCTCCACAGAAACCATACATGGGAAATTATTTCATTCTGTGTGTGGAAAGTGTGGTGATGTAAAAGCCATCGTGCCTCTGCTATTACAGTCGCAGCTACCTCCGGCGTCTGTTCGCTTTTAAATTTATACGTGGGTGGGGGTTCTCAAAACTTCATAAACTTGTCAAAGTTGTTCTCAGCAATTATCCCGTGACATACTTGACTTCATAAATATCACAGCCTTCACAAGAGGGACGTCCCCCTTTTCTGACTCTTAATTTGGACGAATTACTCTAATATATGTGTCTGGTATACGATCATCCCGCAAGGATTTACATTTGTTGACGTAGAGAATATTCAGAAATCATATGTTGGCATTCTTAATGTTTACAAAAAAAGCGATGCAGCTTTAGAAATCCCATGGGATTCTTCAAATTACGCACCACAGATTTTAGGCGCCGACTTATAATTCTATTGACGTTGTATATATATCAAATATCTGATTAGGCGAATATCATATGACGCATATCTAAACATAATCACAGCTGGTGATAAATCGATAATGTGTAGTTAGTTACCATCATATCCTCGTCATATTTTAAGCTTAAAACCTCACTGCTGCTTTTGATTTTGTATAGATAAATTGATATCGAAGATGTAATCATACTGCTGTTTTTTTTATATTGTTTACATGAGAATATCGGGTCTCCCGAAACTGTTGCGCAATTGAAATTTCTTTTTTTTAAAAATGCATGGGGCGTTTCGCGTCGTATGATACATAATATATTGACTTAATCTAAACCAATCATCCATCAAAGCAATATGAAAGGGTCGCATATTATTCAATACGCCGCATAAAACACTTGCATTTGATGAGGTCGTTAACCTGTACCGTACAAAGTTACGTTGCAAATGAATTTCCGCTATTTCTCCTATGCCTAAAGGTACATTACCAGTACATTTCCGTATGAATTTTCTTTTCTGTGGTCTAGTCATTTAATGATGAAAACTTCATATTCAATATTTCAGTATTCATATGTTCCATTCTGCAATGATACAACTCAGATTTTGCCCTCTGTTGAATGCGAACTGGGGGAAAGTCTTTCTGTCTTCCAGTTTAACAGACGATAAAAACGTATGGTGACTTGTTCATCTTCATATTTCAGTTCTTTGATTTAAAAGCAAGATATGCAAACTTGCTTACATCGCAATCTCCGCGCTCAACTACTAGTCAAGGTTTCGTTCAACGGGTACGTACGCATATATATTCTATTTTCTACTCTACGTTAACATTCCTAATTTAAATCTATATAAGTTCAAGAAAAAAACTAATTACTATAGTGAATGAATATCACATTTGCACCCAATGTGTCATTCAATGAAAGAAACTAGCTTTGAACCTTGCAAATCATTTTAAGCTAAATTATTTATAGTACTATCAATTAATGCCAATTCTACGTTTTAATCCATGTTAAAATTAGGTGCGTGCAATACGCTCGCGGTCCTAACTATTTTGAATCTACCGTATTACCATATCACTTTGCACTCATTATATCGTTCAATGAAGGAAACTACTATTCAATATAGCAAATGATTTTAACTTAATTTATAACACTATCAATCTTTCAGTCGTCTTCCGAGGAGTGTTTAAAATGCATGCTCAAGGTACCACATTCGCGATGCGAAAGTGTAAGTACTGCTAAAGTTATTATTTTTCCACTTCTTTAAACCTCTTTAAATAGATAAAAATAGATAACTTGATATGATAATTATTTTACTATCGATTTTGATACAATTGATTAAACTACGGCGAACTACTTACTGCATGAAGGGACGGGCATTTCTTTTTAGCACAAATATATAAGAGTCGGAGGTGGATACCGCCATAGTTTCTGGTACGTCAAGGCCTTATTGGAAGAAATTGAATTAAGGGTAAGTACACATTAACACATTAATAGCACTTCTCTTAACACTTCTAAAAGACAATCTGGTGGGACTTGTGACAAGTCCATGCAATGACGTTATTACTCGGCTGTTGATATCCTAATATATATATATATTTGTTACTGGAACAATTGTTGTTCTCAAACGAACTGCATCATCGCTTTATGTAAAAGTTTATAATCATACATACTAGCATGTTGCAATCTCAGATGGCTTATAAATCGTTTATAAATGTTATTACCAATGCCATTGATGCTTAAAAAGAACTGGGGGCAATGAAGGCCCTATTTATAGGAGTGCCTTCAAATGTTTGTTAAAACTGTGTTTGTTTAAGAACATGAATAAACGGTTTATCTATCTATCCATCTATCATAAAGGAATTTTAGGCTTATAATAGCAGTTCCCAGATAAATCCTATAACAGCGTGAACTCCTTATGTTTCCAGCGGCAACAAGAAATTGTTCGGCAGCAGCGATTAGAAGCCATACATGAAAAACGTAGGTTTGGCTTTTAAAATGTTCTGTAAATAAATTGTAAAATCAAGATCGATTAGCTGTTTTAAACATACACTTACGTTTCTTACACGACACATGAAACTACGAGGAATGATTAATCCCAATCAGACTATTTAAATTATGATGTTATAAAAATGAATAATATTATGATGTCATAAAATTGATAATTTTAATAAAGGGCCTAGTCCATTAAGCCGATTCTCATGCATAAAGTAGAGTTTAGTGCATAAAATTCCTCTGCTGCGCCAAGTTGCATGAGAATCGGTTTAGTGGACTAGGCCCTTTAGCCTGTTTTCCCCTTGCGGTTACCACAATAAAAATACGTTATGCACTTCACTCTATTATTTGTGCATTCATAGACGATCTATACTTGAAACAGAATGTGTGTAGAACTTTCCACTGACTTTCTTCTAATAATTAATCGGCCGTGTATTTGTATTTGTGTATTTGTAATTGTTAAATCAAATTTACCCCGAATAATAAGGTTTGTGCTAATTCAAATGATTATATGGACTAGATGTGCGGGCGGTGAAGACATATATCAGGACCAAAAGTGGGAGATTAGTCGAGAGAATCGTGTTTCTGTCTGAAGAGGACTACCAAGCATTCAAGGTAGATTAATCTAAAAGGAGTTCATTAATCGAACACTAAAAATACCTGGAATCCAGGGGGACCGAGACAGGGAAGTTGGTTATATTTTAAACCTGTCCTAAAATTATAATCAAATTTGAATTATTATAATTATAATGTGTGCCGATGGGCCACACACATTATATAATGATATTGTCTCGAAATAAATATGCTATTTCGGATGCAACATGATCGAATGACGTCAAGATTCATTAGAAGATTAGAGATTAGGTTGGCAAACTAAGAACTTTCTGATATGAACAGGACTGTATGACATTTCTAGCATCGCTGCTCAACTTTCCAAGCATTGAAAATTAAGACTTCTCTTTAACTGGTGCAATTGTTTTGAATGGATACAGCGGTCAAAGATGGCATTGGATTCGTAACCGATGACCTGATTACAATACCTTCTTCAGATTATTATAAAATGTTACATGTTCAATTGGATCCAGAAGCATGTGGGTTCAAGCCCTGCTGTGAGCACCATTTCTCCGCCACCGCAGGGTTTGCGACATCAAAGGTTGTTCATGTGTATTACTGTCTGTTGTACAATGCTAGTTTAAAGCTCCATTGCTAATATATGAAAGGAATAGGACTCAACACCCGTTAGCTTGTTTCCACTCAGAAATATGTGGTAGTATACTACCCCAGGAGTTAGTCAACGACCAGCTATAAGGATCTTAATGAAAAACAGTCTGGTAAAGGGTGGACTCCACTGGCTGCGGTATGCTCTGCAGTAAGCTTTGTGGTAAGCCTTGCGATAGTGCTGTGTTGGTGAGGAATGACGAGGTCCTCTCTACAAATGGATCACTGACCATGTAAAAAAAGGTCCTCGTCATTCCTCTCCACCTACAGAACCAGCACAAACCATCTCAAGGCTTACCGCAGAGCTTACCGCAGCCAGTGGAGACCACCCTTAAATTAAACATTATACAATATTATAGATAAATTTTGGATATTAATATCACTATAATGTTTCTGTGTACAAGGCAGGGGGAAAAGATGCGGCGGCTAATATCCTCAAGAAGTATTTGGGAAAAGAAGAAGCCAAGAATCTGGCGAAGTGGGACAAGGAAGAGCAAAAGGCAGTAACGACCTACATTCGCACCAAATCAGGAAGGAGAATCGCCAAGACAGTGTACATCAACAAGTCTGATTATGAAGCAATGAAGAAAGATGGTGCTGATAGTACAGTACGTTCTCTTATGTATTGCCGGTTCTACTCTTTGACAATTTTTGTTTGTTTTCTTCGAACATCTTTTCGTTATACGCCTTATGAAAAACAATTGGATTGTAACGATATTCGTGTGCATCAGAAGACTGTGGCTTGTAAATATTGAAAAATATCTGTCCTTTTAAAACAGATTCGGGCTTTCTTGACTAATGTTAATTGCTTATTATTACATCCTTATTACATATAACATATATACTAGATGAATCCAAACCCAAAAGATATATTATTATAGACAATTGTTTTTTCATAGTTATTTCACGATTTCACTGTGTTGTTTACGATTGAAGTGAGTTGTTACCATGCAAAGAACGTAAATATTCTTAAACGACCCGTATTTATCTTTCGGATAAATTAATCCAAATTGTTGCCCCGATTCAAAGACCTTCGTTGAAACAATGATTGACATGTTCTATTATGTCAAATGGCACGAAAATTAATTATGTAACGATTTAATTACCATAGGTAGCCTTGACAATGTCAACAAGAACGCAGAGCATTATGTTTATTTTCCCAAATGTCATAATTATATATAATGGGACAGTGTGTGGCTATTCAATTTTCCCACGCCATGCGATAAGTTCAGCGCCTGGGGCGTTTTATCAGTGTTACCATTCACGGATAATGTAATGGTTTGACAGTATTTTGGTGTATATTGTAAGAACTAGTGTAAAGAGCACACGTTTATGAATCAATAACCTTTAAATTATAATGTACCTTGATCTTAGGCCATTTTGCGGAAATATTTCAAACCCGAAGACGGATGCACTTTGGAAGGATGGGGTGAGGCTGAAATGAAAACACTTAAAACGTTCATTAGAACGAAAAGTGGAAGGCTTGTTGAGAAAACCATCCTTATCACAAAGGAGGATTATGAAAGGTTGGAAAAGATTAGGGCAGAAGGAGGAGATCCAAACGAACTTCTGAGCAAGTACATGGCTATGGAAGAGGGGGCAACCGTTGAAACTTGGGAGAAGAAAGAAGCAGCTCCCATGACTGTAAGCATTACTATTCTTATATCATTTTAACTGTAAGTATTATTAATTTTAAATACACTCCAAAATCATTATAGAATGCCGGCCTTAATATTTTTCAAACATCAAAGGCTTTTTTAAATTTTGGATTATAAATAATAATTGTAAACAATGACATTGTAAAATAGAATAAATGTTTAGTGTAAACCAACAATGATGAAATGGCTTATTAGATTCATACAATCATACTACATTATTTTTAGATTATATGAAGGAAGTGCATAAATTGGATAGAGTATGATCAATCAAAGTAACAACTAAGTGATTATAAGTTCTGCTCTGCAATAATATAAGATATCTGCAGACATTGAGTCTACATGTATTTTATGTACTTTTACTAATTTGGAAAGATACACTGTGTACTGAAGATACTTCAAAACCTTGGTAAAGTTACGGTGACGTCCATGAGAATTTAAACTTCTTTTTTAAAGATTTTATTTATACTGGGGTTCGAAGGTCCCCTTACGGGGTTTTTCGCCTTACATCAAGCAGGATACAGAGCGAAAAACACAAAAACGATAGTGAAAAGTTATAACATCAAAACATTTATGTGAACGTAGCTAAAACACCCTCCGCTCCCTTTAAACTGCTACCATGTACTGAGAGATGGAACTCTCTCCCAGCGACGGTGTATCTCGCTACAGTCTATGACGTCATAGACAGGTGCACAGGGATCCAGGTGGGATGTCAGACAAACACCTGAGATTTACACCCATCATGATATACTAATGGATGTAGGGCCATAATTCCCAAAAGATGAATTTATTGATGGTACAAAAATAAAAACATTGTTGTTTATTATTTTAGTCATCCACCTAGCAACCATTGCTAGGTTAAGTGTTGGGAGAGCCCCTTCCACCATCACTGATGGTGTTTGGCACATGGTTTCACCCCTTTGATGGGATCATCAGGCAGATTAGGGAAACTACAGGAAAATTATTTCCAGAGATAGTAACAGACTCTCTTTTGGATGAGTAGAAAGCATCTTAGGGAAGCTAGAATAATGTCCATAGGGATTTTTACAAGTTTTATCAATTACAGGTTTATGATAAGGATACACTTTGCCACTCAGATCTGATGCGATGGAGTGTAAAGCCCCGAATACACAGTCACGATTTGGGAATCAGACACGATTTCAGGATCTACGATTAATCGTGGGTGCTTATTTGCCTGAAATCGTGCCTATTTTTAGACCTACACATGCACGATATGGTGAAAAAAGTGAAATCGTTGGTAAAAAGTGAAATCGTGGATGGGTTGGCAGTCTAGATTTGATCTGCGATTCTGGAATATAGATCTGAGAAAATAGTTTTAAAAAACGACCCTAGAAGCAAACAAGAAAGTAAAAAAACTGTAAAAATAAAATAAAATATAACGTTGCTCATTTTCCTGTGACACATCACCGATTTTCTGGTGCTTTTTTCCCTCTTTTTAATTGTCGAATAAAATAAAATAAAGTATGAGAAGAATGAGACCTAATGTCGACATGTGTAGAAGGGAAACTTTGCATTATAAAAGTGAAAAAATTGTGTTGATCCTCCAAGAATTAGTGAAGTTATAGCATTTCAAAGTAAAATTATAAATAATCCAATTCTTTTATATTGCCAGATCGCAGATAGACCTACGAGTTTCGGATTTATTCGAAAATCGTAGAAGCACCTACGATTTATCGTAGACCCCATTATAAAGGTCTACGATAAATCGCAGCACCATCTACACATGGACGATTAATCGTAGAAGCAGCGGCGATTTGATTTGAAATCGCAGAAGACCATTTTTCCCTCCTACGATGAATCGTACATCCAAATCGGCGCTGAATTGGCGCTAAATCGGCCCTGAAATCGTGCATGTGTAGGAGTTTTGGCACGATTTGGGACCTACGATCTGATGTGCGATCTCAAATGGACAATTTGAAATCGTACAACTGATCGTGGATGCCAACTCGGCCCTCAAATCGTGACTGTGTATTCGGGGCTTTAGTGTAAATCAATATGGATTGTTTTCAGCATGATTGTACATGAAGAGACTTTAGGAGGGTGCATTGTGCCACTTCAAATAAAACACGATATGGTGTTAATGCACTTGTTCATATATATATACAATGATGGTGATTCAGAGAAAGGATAGGTGGTACATATGAGGTGTTAATCCACAGTTTCTGGTTCGATTTGAAGGCCTCAACTGTTCCAATATTTCTTTGTCTTGCCGATAGTTCGTTCCACAAGATAGAGATTAGGAGACATCTTGGTTTCGATGTTTCATATATTTCACGGAGGAGTCAATATCACAGACTGTTTAGGGGAAAATGATACGAACATTAGTGATATTTGGAATAAAGATGAAAGGACATTAACACTTGCACATATTGAATATCTACCCCCCTTTTAGGTTGTCAAAGCATTTGTGCGGACCAAAAGTGGCAGATTAGTGGAGAAGACTGTTTTAATGACAGCAGAGGAGTACGCCGAATTCCAGGCCTCCGGTGGTGACGTCAACCTTTTGAAGAAATATATGGACATAGGGAAGGATGACGTCATAGAAGACTGGGATAAACAATCTACAGTATACTCAGCTTCTGATGACGAAGCTATAGAAAAAGGTAAAGTAGTTTTGTCTGTGTACATGCACGGGAAAAGAGGGTGGGCGGGGATGAGGTTACTCGGTCTTAATTGACCGTTTTCTCTTAGTCTTGCCAGAGTGACACTTGAGTCACCAGAGGGCATTGTATTTATTGCTGGCTCCACCACGCAAAAAGGACACTAATAGGTATTAAAATGTAGAGGATTCTTCTCGAAATAATGTGTTTCTTAGACATCAGATAAAATTACTGGCTTTACGGGATGAATCTGGTAATATATGATCGAAAAAACTCAATTCATATATAAAAGTTGTGGTGTTCTTACTAGGCCATATATTATCTTACTTGTCACTGTATAGTTTTTTTAAGGAGAAATCATTGCAGTATCTAACTACAAGTTCGTATAATCTATCCAACAAAATAATAATGCCCCACGTCCACTGAGGCCGTCATTTGACGGGCTGGGGGGAGGAAGTCGGCCCGATCTACGGGAGGGAGTCGGCCCGACTGCCCCCGTCAAATAACCAGCTCAGTGACATGGAGTTTTAGGCGGCAATGGTAAACCCTGTATGGGTCAGTCTCAGTTAAGTCCTTGCCTTTGGAGATGAACAAATATTTAAAAAAATGAAAATAAATGTATGCATTCATTGATTACATTTTCTGAAACTACTGAAACAAAATGCAATTAGAATCATAGGTAAATTTACATAGAATCTTCTGTCATTATACATAGATATCTGTATGTGTAGAATATTATGGAGACCCGAATATGTTGAACGTTTGAAATTATATTATCAATATACTAGGCTACACAAGCCTCCCAAACCACCGTGACGTGGGGGATAGGAAAATAGGGGACATATTTCAAATTGAAATTGTCATTGCATTTTGTTTTTCTTCATTTTTTTAAAAAATATTATTTTAGCATTCACCAATCGGTATAAGCAATTTGAACATTCTTTTTTGTTTTTCTAAATTAATTTTTAACATTTTATTGAGTCAAAAATACAAAATTGCCGGTAGGACAGCCACTTTTCAGGGCGTTTCTCCCCTTAAAAATAATGGGGAAAAATATTGTTCTGAAGTAGTAAAAATCATATATCATAAAAAAAGGTCTTGACATGCACAATCTGATTATGAAGAGAAGATCACACAAAAAAGCTTAGGAATTTCTACTACAGCATCAGAAATGGCGTGGACATGCAATGCAAGACTTAACTGAGATTGGCCCATATAAGGATTGATTTAAAAAGCTACCAATATAATTGGTTACATCAGGATTGGTTATATTAAGTGGGAAACAACCAATATATTGATTAAGTACTGACCAACGCCTTTGTTAGTTAGTTACCAATCACCAAGAGATGTTGGTTATAAATTAACCCGTATACATTGGTTAAACCTACATTGGGTTTATTAGTATGGTTTATAATGTATGATATTAGTAATAATAGTAATATCACTCCAGCCTCAAAAAAAAAGAGAGACCCAACTGATAATGAATAACTATACTCAAACTTGTTGGAATTGGGTGGCCTGGAAGATAAGTATCAGAAGGTATTATTTCTATCTCAATTAATTTAAACATCCTTTTCAGGAAAAAAATTACACGAATGTATATGTTTACTGCTGGAATAAAAATATTACAATACAATACAAAAAAAACTATATATTTCTACCAATAGATTGGGTAAAATGACCAAGAGATATTGGTTATAAATTAACCAATATACATTATTGATTAAACAGGTACCCAAACTAGATTGGTTATTCTAACCAACACATTGGTTGAGCACATATATATCTTCCATCCAGATTGGTTGAATTTAACCAATATCTTGTCGAATTTAACCAATCTGCTTTTAGGCTGTAGTAGAAGCACACAATCTCACAGTGATGAACATATAGACGCATTGAGGGCACAGTATTCACAGCCTGGTAACCATGTTTCATGCAGTGTAATATATTCTACATACCGTAACATGTTCCTAGATAGTATTCATGTCATTCCGCATTAAATGCTTTATAAAGGACCATCAATACTAAGCTGGACAGGGTACAGTTTAGTTTTTCATATTAGTTTAGGAGGTACTTATAAGACGTCGCATGCTACACGTTATTTAATGTCATTCGTAAAGTATGAACAATAGAATACGTAACACATGTATAAATATATCGTGTGTCCTGAATGATGTATAACTATACTGCACCAAGGGAAGTGTGTATGAAATAGTTCTTCCCATAAATATTCGAGGGCCCCAGCTGGAGCTAAGATGGATAGGTGACTTCTAATCTTCAAAAGATCGTTGGTAATTAGGGAAAGATAGGCCATAAGATAATACTTATAGTGTCTCTTTTGAACAGTCTTGATCAACATAATGATCAATTGCAGTAATAATCATATTTCTGTCCGAAGTGTGGACACTAATTGCAAATACTGGTCAGAAGTCAGAATGAATGATCCTTAAATGGGAAAATGCCAGATTGTGACAAATGGCATACGAAACTTAATCCGTAGATCATTCCTGCCCCTATAACGTCTGGTGGATTTGTATATCGTTTATCGGATGACTATAATGATCCCCACCCCCACCCCCCACACTCACATTCATCAGTACATAACATTAGTGGTGGGGAGTGTAATGATGAAATAATGAGATGGTTACGTGATGGATGATATAAATAGATCGTGGTGAGGAATTAAGTTACCATAACTTGATAATGACATAAATCATCAAGAAAGTGTCATTCCTAAGTTATAACACGCCCATTGTGTATTAGATAACTATCACACATGACGTCAATTAAAGGTTTATAATTAGTGTAGAGTTGTGTCGTCTTATCTAATCTAAATATATTGTGTTATAAATAGGCTATTGTGACGCTTTGTTTTGTAGTACTTTTATATTTACTGTGTATGTTACAATATAGGATACGAGCCTTTGTTTTTAAAAAGATCAAATATATGCAATCGACGCCGTTCTGTATATGGTAGAAAGACTAAAGAATAACTATTGTATTACACAGGGGCTCCGGGAACGGTAGTTCGAGGAAAGGATGGAGAACTGTATGAAATCATAGTTGATCCAGTGACTGGCAAAAAATACAAGAAGTAAGTGAAAGATCTTTCCGTCATATCATCCATAAAAGACAATGCTTGCTTGTTTCCGCTATTTTTGTCATCTCTGAGGTGAAGGAACGGTAAGATATCTGTTTCACATCTGGGCCTTGAGAACCCTGTATACCTTTGTGGATGTCTCTTTGATAAAATATCTGTCGTCTACGGTGTTTCAGAAAGGTAAAACAAAAGCCGCAAAGCAAACGTAGTGGAGCAGGTGGGCCAATGAAAGACCCCCACGAGAAAGGAATGTCAGAGAAACAGATTAAGGAATACCGTGCCGGGAAGCGAAGAGATGTGAGAATCCATATTTTCTTGCCTATTCCAATATCAAACTCTTGCATGTCTTCAACAGATGAGCACTTGCTCAATATGTGAAGAACCCTAAAAGATTATTCTGTAAAGGTAGCAAGTATAGTGTGGGCGGAGGGGCGGGGGGGGGGGGGGGGATCCGGAGCTAAAGGGGCAGTGATTGTCATTCGGATTAATATTTATATAGAATCCAGAGGTTCACTAAATGTGATCTGAAGACGTTTTACATCTTTCTTTTTTTTTTCTTTTACTAAATGTATAATCCCATTTTAAGGATATACTATATGTAGCAATAGGAGACTTGCATACATGTACGCCATCTTGAATCTAGATTTGCATGAAAAGGGCAGTTGTATGCCAGTTTAAAGGGTCAGTAAACCCCAAAATATTATGAGCAAATCCATTTCCCTGCTATTATTGAAATGTAACCACCCCGGTTTTACTTAATTCAACTTATTATTTTGTGAGTTTTACCCATTTAAAGGAGGGAAAAAGTAGTTCCACAGTTTAACACTCCATTCAAGGCGCCACAGTTTGCCTATGTCACAAAGGTGCGCCAATCTTGAAATGTATATGCAATGAACATAATAAACAACTCTCATAATTGCTGCTAGAAAGAAGGAGGGTGGGGTGGGCAGAAGGAGTATTACCAGACCAAAACGATCTGTATTACCCATTGATTGTTCCTCACAAGGTCAGAGTGAAATGTATATGTACTGCTATTTCCCTTTCTTTTGATACACTGTGGCACCAAGGTATCACACATTTGTGATGTGTTTCAGGGAAATGAGTCACAAGTCACAAAAAAAGGATTTTGAGATAATGACCATATTTGAGAAGATATTCAAGCCGATTCCAATGATAGTTGACAGTAGGGCATATAAGTACTATTTTATTTTAAATTTGATATCTTCATTTTTGGAAAACAGGTTTAGTATATGTTTGAGTAGAGAATTATTAGTAAAGTAGCTAAATGTACTCTATAGGATGACCTTAGAAATGCATGGATTTTTGTAATACACCATCTTGAAATTTGGTACATGTATTTATGCTACTAGCAGCTCAAAGAACACCAAAAATGAAAACATTCCAAATAAGAATTCTTGTACATGAAAATTACAGTTTTGTGACTTTTGACTCATTTCCCTGGAACACATCATATTTTCTCTCACCACCTTTTGTGTTCCTTCGTTTAAGGGGAGGACTAAACCCAATTATTGACCTCTCATTACAGATGTCTTGAAATACCTCTATTGAATAACTGTTTCAATTGCTGGGAGATTGGGGGGAGGGTAGGGATATTATGTACATTTCTGACGCACCTTTGTGATGTCACACAGCACTCTCAGTGCCCTCTTGTGCTAAACAGACCTTTTCAACTAAGCTTTCTCAATTTGTGCCTGTATGTGACTATAAGTTAGATATAAATGGAGGTAAAAATTTTAGATTTGGGTGTTGTATTTATGGCTGCATAAAGTTTGTTGCCCTAAAGTCATTGACTGACCCTTTAAAGCCATAGCAAACCTTCTAAGCTCATCATGGGATATGTAATGTATGGTTGTCTCAATATACATTATATATAATATATATATAATATCCATGTGTCAACAGGATGTGATGAGAGAATGCTCCATCTTTCCCATCATGGATTTGGAGTGCTAAAATATTTTATGTCGGATTTTAACTAAGTCCGTCCCAGAATGCACTGTAACTGCCATGTGATTTCCAGCCCTCTACCAGGGGTTAACTGTTCACTACAGAAATTCATAAACCTCTGGGTATATTTCACAGTCAGGTCAGGGTTACTCCACGAATTACTGTTGATATTAATGTGATGCTGAATCTTTGATATAAAAAGAAGAAGGAAAGAGAGGCATGCGAGAAGGTTGAATGTAGGTGTATGCAAGAATGAAACTCCTTGAAGAACATTTTGGGTTCACAATTAACGTGTACTAGAAAACCTCTTTATGCTCTACCCTGGTGATTTTGTGATCAATAGGGGAAGACTGGGTTAAAAGTAAGCACATTATAATTTGGGTCTTTAATTATTAGACACTGTAACTGTAAAAGCAAAAATGAAAACTGTTGCTGTTTTTCTCAGTCAGATGGTGTGGGGGGGGGGGGGGCATTTGCTAGTGTCTTTTAAAAGCTCACAAAAATATATTTTTATGACAATAAAGGGGTCGGACTCGGAGTTCAGTTATAAAAGTCACGTGTCTGCTGGAGGCACCCGCCATGTTGTCAGACGGAAGCGTCTGGAGAACGGAACGTATGGGGACGCTGAAAGTTACCATAGCGACCAGGATGAAGAGGGTAAAAAGAGGAGGCAGGCGAGGAGGACCGTACGAAAGGAAGTCGCTATCAAGGAAAAGAAGAAGGCATTAGCAGCTGGAAAGAGGAACGAAAACTCTGACAGCGATTTCAGCTATAGGAGCGTGGTAAGAAATATAATTTGGATTTGTTTGGATATCCCACAACCAAAATTATTGATTTTAATTCTCACAATTATGTTTTCAAAACAACATTTAGACACTATTCTCCTGGCATTAGTAATTTAAGAAGTGTATACTTCCATATGTAACAATTAGAGTAATAGGTGAATAATTTTATGTTTCATCTTATATCTATAACCCATTTCACATGCCCCTCCATATTTTAACTCTCTTTAATGTGAGTGTTCCTCTGATTCTAACACCATGACTGATTTTCCCGTGTGAGTTGTTTCGTGATTTAATTGTCTGTGATAATTATCATCATCTGATATGACACAAATGTGATTGAATGGCTTAAAATTGTGTCTCTAATATGTTTTTCTTTATTACACTATTTTTGTCTTAATTGTTTAATATAAATATTCTGAGTGCTGTATTAGTTTGCAGTTTATCCTCTTGGAATATTAAGCAACGGTAAGATTTTATTCATAACCGTATCAGAAAAACTCGGACTGGTTGCACCTAATAATCATGAAGAAGACAACGTAATTTTAGTTCTATTATTTGCTTTTTGACCGATCACGACAAACCTTTCTAAAATCCTATTTTCTAATGCATGACATGTTGCAACGTCACGATCTATAGGTCTCTACTCTAGACACGTGTTGGGGTGAAATCGAATTGTGTTCTTAAATGTACACTGTATGTAATGTGTTTCTAATATACATTTTCCACATTTTTCAATATCAAAAGCCACTAAAGGAAGGCCCGCCTGTTCTATTTAGCTAATACCATTGAGTTTTAGAAGAAAAAATTAATGTCCGCTTATCACTGTCGAAAAAATGGCATGTAAAAATAACAAATCACACATCAAATGTTTAGAAATGAAGTTTCTTGAAAACAGCATAGTGTTACAGCAGCAATACCACCGCCAGCAATACCAAAAATGTGTTGTCACTACCAACTCGATGCGCCACAATTAAATAACCATCGGGGTAGGATTATATTGAGGCTTAATCATTAATAGTAGTACAGCTGCCTAGTTTGAACTGAAAACCCTATATTCTATGACGGAAACCTTCCCATATCGTGCAAATTTATTATATTAATTATGCCTGTCAGATTCAGGCTTAGTCATAAATAGAATATCGTTTTGTTGTTTTTTTTCATTTTAAATGTACATTGGGAAATAACATTTTTCCAAGTTGAAGTAAATATAAGTGTCTGATGAATATCAAATAAACCGATACAGATATCAGATTTCCCCGGTTGAGTAACCGTTCCAATATCAGACAAGGGCAGACCCATAGGCACAGGTGGTTCAGACAGTTCAGTTATTGAGGTACAGGAGGATTACTTCTGTCATTCCGTATTGTCCAATATTGAGGACCATATACTTCGTTTATCGGCAAATAACTGAAATGTCACAGTAATTAGATTTCGTGATACTATTGTTGACTTTTCTGCATTTCAAGTTCAAACCCTGATCGTAAAAATGTTACCCAAATATATGTAACAATATATGATATATAGAACACATGCACATAATTTACGTCTCGTAAATCACCATGAATTAATATCAGAAAAGAGTAGGGTATATATATATAGCACCCATTAGCGTGTTTCCTCTCAATAATAGACTGTAGTATACTACCCCTGGAGTTAGTCGTAGACCAGCTATGGGGCTGAACTAAACAGCCGAGTAGAATATCATACAATAGCAGACAATGAAAGAAAATATATTATAAGATAAATGGGACCCAGGTCCATAATTACTTCTTAATCTTAAGATGAAAACATGCTTGGACCTTTCTTTAATGTATAACCCTGTATGTTTAGTTAATGCATAAACTATCGTTAAGCACCTATGAAATTGACTTAAGTATCAACACAGACATGTATATCATGCATGATGAAATGTAGGTGAGTGCAGGGGGTACTCGCAGAGTATTCCGAGCCAAAAAACTGGCGGGAGGGAAGCGAGGGAAGGAAGAGGCTTACGACAGCGACAAGGATGAGGCAGGAAAGAAGAGGCGACAAGCGAGGAGAAAAGAGAGGGACAATAAAATAAAGAAAGGCGGGAGGAATCCAGACAGTGGCAGCGATTATAGCTATAAAAGTGTGGTGAGTATCTGCCGTCAAAACAAAGGTAAAGTTTTGAATTGTGATATAATTTAGTCAGTATTCAACTTTGAACATGGCGTTCATCTAAGGTCACAACATTAGATGACAAAATTTGTGAAAAGTAAATCTGAGTAGAAATCAATTAAAACGTTGGAGGCAGTTATTTCATCCTTAATTTATAAATCTATATTTTTCTTTGTTATGTTAGGGTAGGAAAACTCCAATAAATAATAATCCGATACCTCTTTCAATGAAGCATTTTATTTTCTAAACCCTACGCGTTTCGACAGCAAGGGTCTTCATCGGGGGTTTTTCTTTTTGAACACAACATTTTGAAGAAAACTTAACACCACCTTTACTGCTGCTAATTTCTAGGTAAGCGCCGGAGGAACAAGACGTGTTACCAGACGAAAAAAGTTATCAGGGGGGAAAAGAGGAAAAGAGGAAGGGTACAACAGTGCGGATGATGCAGAAGGAAAGAAGAGGCGAATGGATCGACGGAAGAAGAGAGATGACAAGGTTAAAGCTGGAGGGAGAGACAAGGGCAGTGACAGCGATTTTAGTTATCGCAGTGTGGTGAGTTAATTAATCTAAGTGATACACATATTGTGCACAGTAAGTAGGGGTGTAACTTAGCAAGTAGAAAATAAATTGATAATAAATAATGTCAACATATGTAATAATCAAACTGTCAGTCTATGGGTTATAGACCACTATCAGGTTGTCGTATTCATAAATGCCACCCCAAATCCTAGCTTTCTGAACACATTCATGGACAGGTTGATACAAAAGATATATAATTTGCAGGATATTGTTAAGCATGTACATTCTAAGATGTTATTTTTCTCTGTGCCGATTTAGTTCTCCATGCTTTTTATCGACTCACTCTCCAAATTGTAATAAGCTTTAACAAGACATTCTAAGGATCTAAATTACCCATATAATGTTTTCGACAATGCATGGCCAAAGGATTACCGTATGGGCGTTGTCTAGGCAAAAGACAATGGTCAACAGACAGTGAGCCATTAATTGGTCTCACAATCATTTTCTTCCGTTTTTGCTATACCCGTTTATAAGAATATTTTTTTTTAAAATGACAATATCCGTAAAATCAATCCCTTGATTTTCCTAGGTCAGTGCCGGAGGAACGAGGAGAGTAACAAGAAGAAAGAAATTAGCTGATGGTACTCGAGGTGCGGCAGAAGTTTACAATAGCGACGAAGATGTTGAGGGAAAGAAGAGACGACTCGACAGGAGAAAATTAAAGGAGGAGAAAGTTAAAAAGGGCGGGCGCGACAAAGGCAGTGATAGTGAATTCAGTTACAGGAGTGTGGTCAGTTCTACGTCATAACACCAGTAGCTATTGAATAGCAACAATGTACAGCTGTATAGATTAACTGTATGTGTCCATGGTGGCTAAATATACAACCATTGGTTATAAGGTAACTTAATGCTTAAACATGAATGCGTGGAATAACGCCTTTGCTTATGCTTGTAAGATAAGCATGCATGGTATCGCTGTCTACAACTTCAATTGCTTATGCTTGCTTTGGGTCTAATTTTCACTCAACAAATAACAAGTATGTTTTATTCGTAAAATAGGTGATTTAGTATCACCTTTGAATTGTATAGGTCAGCGCCGGTGGAACTCGTCATGTAAAGAGGCGAAAAAAGCTTGCCGACGGGACGCGTGGGGAAGAGGAAGATTACAACAGTGGCGATGATGAGGCGGGGAAGAAGAGAAGACAGGCTCGCAGAAGAGAAAGGGAAGTTAAAAAGAAAGAGAAGCTCGCTAAGGGTGGACGAAATGCTGATAGTGCCGGAAGTGATTACAGTTATAGAAGCATTGTGAGTGTTCTACAGTGACTTGCAAAGACTTTTGTCAATGATTGGTCCAGATGCAGATCTTAACTGTGGGTCAAGTTTTCAGAAAATGTACAATTCGCCTTCACCAATCCTCTCAAATAACCCACATTTAAGACCAAAATGAGCTTCAAAATGCAGTTTAACATAACAGAACTGATACTTTAAATCAATGTGATACCAAATATACTCAGATATACCCGGTATTCTTCATTTTCAGCCTAATTTAGGAGAATTTCCTACATATGTAGAGCTGCCAATTGTACATTTTCTGAAAACCTAACCCTAGTAGTGCTGACTCGTTTTTAGATTGATGAGATAACATCAATCTAAATGGATTGGGGTGATGTCCGTCAATCATTGATAGCATCTTGGCTCCTCCCATCCTGGATATCAGTGTGAAGAATCTGTTGATTCTGATATCAGCAGACAGGATCAGAATCATGCTGGTAATGGCTGGGAGGGGGAGGGGATGGCGTTTAGGTGTGAATTAAAGGGTAGGCCATGTGCGAATTAAAGTGAGAAGTAAGATGCCTCATATGCAAAGGTGTTAAAGGGACCAACAGAATTACATGGAGTGACCAGTCATATATGGGATAGGGATTTCATGTTTTCTGTCTCCCCTCCCTCTCCCTCCTACTATCCCTCCCTCTCAAACTTTACATTTAACTGACATCAATCTTCGTTTTCCTTTCCAATCTTCTGCATGAACCGGAAATAAATAAATAAATGTAAACTGATCACTGTTAAAGGGACCAACTGACAAGGTCAGGGACAAGAGCAGGAGCAGGGCCCTTCCCCCTCACCATTTGATTTCCGCTGGGTTATTCCCAGCGATTCCCCTACCCCCACCCCTTTGGTTTCCCCCTTTGACCCCGCCCTTTGACCCCCGCCCCCTGCTCCCGCTCCCGCACGGTCCCTACTCCTGTTCCCAGGACCCCATCTACTACTGTTGATCTTTATATTGTTTGCATATTTTATATTATCCTTTCTTCCAATAGGAACTAAATGTCCCAATTCAACATTTGAGTCACTCCACATTATTACCTACATAATTCACCTAAAAAAACTCCTTAGAATCCTAATTCCAAGGTGAGATATACCCCATATGGTATTGAATACTTTGATCAACTTTTAAAAAATCTCTTTAACTATTTTCGTTTTTATGAAGGTAAGCGCGGGTGGTACACGGCATGTGAAGCGGAAAAAGAAAAATAAAGATGGCACCTATGGTGCCGAGGAAGAATACCACAGCTCACAAGATGAGGAAGGGAGGGAAAGAAGGAAGAAAAGACGAGATGAAAAGAAAAAGAAGCTGGCTAAAGGGGGTAGGAATCCAGGGAGTGACAGTGACTTCAGTTACAGAAGTGTGGTCTCTGCTGGAGGTACAAGGACTGTGAAAAGAAGGAGAAAACGAGGGGATGGCACCTACAGTGCCGAGCATAGTTACCATAGCGACCAGGACGTCGCGGGACAGGTAAGTTTAATCAATTTATGTATACATAGATTTCACATGACGTCACCCAGTCGGCTGGGGTATCACAGTGACCGCCATTTTCAGGGTCATCGCTACGCTTGCCGTCTATGGCGGGGGTATCAAAACAAAGTTGATAAAACTCACAAGAGTAGATACTTGGGTAATTCTACACTAAAGGCAGATTATCTAACCTATCATGAAGGTATTGTTGTGTCAGATTAAAACGGTAAAGGTTAAAACAGCCAGAAAACTATATTTTCAAGTATCGCAGCATACATAGCCATCTATCTTGACCCCAAACATGGCCAGGGCCGTGACGTCAGTGAAATCTATGTATAGTAGATACCACTTATATCTGTCTTTATGATGAAGATTATTTCAGATGTAGGGCACTGTATGATATAGAAAAATAGGGTGGCAATGAGTGAGTTCAATCAAGGCGCACATTTGCACCGATCGTGGGGGACATGAAACAAAATATCCCCATAGACTTAGCATTGCGAGCATACATAGTCCCTCTCTTCCCCGCCCTAGTGAAGATTTAAATATTTTACGCGCTAATGATTGAAATGTGTTGGCCCCGTATAGAAGGATATCTGGTCGTTAGAAATCTTAACTTAACTTCTCTTGGAGTGGTGAAAAAACAGTGAATAATCATGCATACATGTCCGCAATGCTGCTATGGGAGATTCGCGCTTCCGGTTCCAAAACTGTTGTAGTGTCACGCCTATAAAACTCACTGCCACGGACTACTTGCACTCCTTAAGGGCCTAGTCCACTAAGCCGATTCTCATGCGCAGAAGCACCAAGGGACCTGTTGCACAATAGTGCAGAATTATAGTCACGGTATCCATATATGCTCGCTATTGGATAACATTGCGATTGCAGAGCGATAACACTAACAGACTGATATGGGGCGCTCTAGAGCACTCTGTACCTTATGTCTAATATGATTTGATTTGATTTGAAAATATGTTTATTCGGGTACAATTACATTTTATCAACGATGATATTAGCTGATATTCTCAGTATTGCCTGATTTAATTTTAAATAATTTAAATCATACAAATAATTTTAAGGCGTACTTCACAGTGTATAATTACAGAAGTAGACTGTTTAATAATTTAATAATAAAAGTTAAAGTAAAACTCAGATCGTTAATTTAACAAATCAGTTGTGCATCGAATAAGAATGATTATTATAATTCTAGTGGAACGCTACCTCATTGGGATGCGCGATTTAGTTATGTGTCCCTGGTGCAAGGAGCCCCATGTCAGACGTATGAAACTGCACGAAAGGTGGCCATTTATAGAAGATAATTGTGAAATCCTGAAGGCATTCTATTTCGATTATTTCACCTTTTCCCGTTATTTCTTAAATCCTATTTGCATATCCAGAGCGACAGAAATACAATTCGAGGGAATGGAAAGTTATTTTTGGTCTTCAAAACGTGATTTATCCTGTGGGAATGTATTTCGTCAGTAGATGCAGCAAACCCTGAACAAAGCGAAGTGACAGATGTTTATGTTCGAATTATTGTAGGCGAGATTAGAATACTATTATAATTAAAAATTCCATGGAGATTTTAAAAGAGGCCGTCTTTGTCAAAGTTTTTCCGGTCTACTAGTGGGGTAATTCGTTGGGAAATTCCAGAAGAGCAAACTACCGCCACACAGGAAGTGTATAACATGTCTGAATAAAATATTTTCAAAATCAAAATCAAATATCCTGTGCCATAAAGGAGATATTGACCAAGTATCCGGCATCCGGTAGCCAGTATGTCGCTCAATGTAATTACAAGATCTACAACAAAACATATACATAGTATTCACATGACGTCACCCCAGTCAGCGGCTATCCTTACGGGCAGCCATACTGTGTGGCTGCATAGATAGCGGGAGACAGGATTTCCCGTTTCGAATGTTTGCTAATGGCAATTATACTCATTATTCCATCATGACACACTAAAAAATGACCATATAACCTATCAGCATACTTTATATAACATCCTCTAAAACTTTCGGAGGTGAAAACTGCCGAAAAACAGCATTTTGGGGGCTTGGGGCACTCATGTCCAGCTAAAGTTGACCCACATTATGGCAAGCCGCGGCGAGCGCCATGACGTCAGTGAATACTATATATAGACCATGTCTTTTTATATCGGTCAGGGTAGAGTACTTGAGGTATGTTTTCTATGAAGCCAGGCTAGAGGATAGCCTATAGGAATAATTAATAATGATAATAACGTAACAGAGCAGGCCTGTTTCTAGACTGATGAACATCCTTTATTTCATTCTATTTAATACAACTAGGCATGTGGCCATGAAGTCCATTGCGCATGCGCATTAATTATCATATAACCAATCAACATAGATCACGTGGTGTACATTTGCATATACTTATATATTCTTCACCAATAGTGGACATTGGCCAATCACCTATTGGCGCATCATTAAGGCGACCAATCACATGGGGTTAATTGGGTCACTGCACGTGACCTGAGGGGGAGATCAGTGGGTGAGGTCACACCTGATTGACCATGGGTTGACCCCTGGCTCCCCACTGTAAGTAGGTGAGGTATCACATGTGTTTATGAGTAATCATATATAGTAAGGAAGATGAATAATTAATGACATTGGGTAATGATGCATATAAAGTGTTATTTATAGTCGCGACACTCGATATCACACTTAAAGTTATTGGAACCGTAAATTTCTTGAAAGTGTAAAACGTCTAAAAACAGCAATTCAGTACAGAATTGGTCATATTATTTAGATTAAATTTGTAATTTGTCTTGGGGTCTCCCATACCCCACAAAAATGTGCACGTTAGGTGCTTTCTGCCTCGCCTCACCTCAAATTATTATTTAGAATTAATGTATTTATTCATAGCAAGTATAATTATGTCAATAGCCTTATATATTTAAATCGACTGCCAAGCGTAGACGCAAGGCCCTGAGCCCTTCTCAGAAGCCCATCGCCTCTTTGTTAATTTGGTTTGATAAATACATTAAACAGCTGTGAATAAATTAAGAATACAACAACCACAATGAAAAATTCAATGGACCTTTCTTATCTATATATCCAACACAGGAAAGGCGCAAGAAGCGACGCCAAGAGAAACACAAGGCAATGAAGGAGGGCAAACGGGACAAAGGCTCTGACTCAGACTTCTCCTATAGGAGTGTAGTTTCTGCAGGGGGAACTCGCAGAGTTAAACGCAAAAAGAAAAATGTCGATGGTACATATGGTAGTGAACACAGTTATAATAGCGCAGAGGACGAGGACGGCAAAGCAAGACGACGACAGCGCAGGCGCGAACGGAAACATGCCGGAAGCGCCCATAGCTATTTTAGGTAGGAGGGCGTGTGAAAAAAGCTCAACAAAGTGACTCGCTATTTGTCTTAGTGTGAGGAATATCCCCCAAAATAGCCTTCAGAAATACTTAGTACGTTTTGCCCATTCTGTACCTAGGGTTCTTCTGTTCTTCTTCAGTATGATTGTGTGTCTTCACTATATTTTGCATTTCTAACTATGTGTATAGAAACCTAGTGACCGCATCTACTTGAAAATGGTCTTCACATTTTAATCTCCTTCTCCCTTTTCACTATACTCCCTAACTTCCCCCATCCTCGCCTCTCTCTCTCTCTCTCTCTCGCTCTCTCGCTCTCTCGCTCTCTCTCTTTCGCTCTTTCTCTCTCTCTCTCTCGCTCTCTCTCCCATCCCCTCTCTCTTTCCCTGCCTCGATACACCCTTTTCTAGAGAGTCATATAGCTTTTCTAGAAATCCTGGACATATTCCCTCTAAAAAATAACAAAATATCCCCATACCTAATACGCCTATAGACATGACCGTCCCCGCACACGCACACGCACCCTCCCATACATATGACATTGTGTAACATTCTATCGACTAACCCTATGTGCTGTGTTTTTTTGTTTTTTTCATATAGCTCAGCCTCTCTCTCTCTCTCTCTCTCTCGATCTCTGTATCTTCTCTCAATTGAACACACGAAGACACATACATGTACAGATGCAATAAATTCCAACATTTCAGCGACGTATCTGCTGGCGGCACTCGACACGTCAAACGACGCCGACGTCGTGCCGATGGCACCTACTCGGCTGCCGAATCTTACCATAGCTCCGCCTCGGAGATGTTCGGCAAAGGTAAGAAAGGAAAGAAAAAGAAGCCGCCAAGAGTACATGGAGCTGACTCCGATCACTCCTACTTCTCAGACGTGTCCGCAGGGGGTACAAGAACACGCAAACGAGTCCAGCGTATCCGTGATAAGGATGGTAATGTCATCGGTCACGGCAAAACCGAGAACTATACTAGTGGTGAGTTTGATTCATTCACTCACCTTTCACGTTTCCCCGGGGTATAGGAGCATTTGACCCTTTCACACGTAGGTTATGATGTAAGGCACCATAATATGATATTTCAGAGGAACTATTTGTGCGCTTTTCATGTAAGCGCTTAGATCTGACGTATGAAACTGCACGAAAGGTGACCATTTATGAAGGCGAATTGTGAAATACCCCGTAGGGCGTGAGTGCACTATTTTACATTTTCTCCATCAGTATTTCTAATCTAGAAAGTGTACCTAAATACACGCGTTTTGCCACTGATCTAATACATTATTTCTCTTTCCTTTCCATGTCCAGATTCAAGGTCAGTATCGAGGCACTGCTCTCTCGTGATTTTCTTACCATTTTCCCAAAATTTATTATGATAGACTATACCATTAGAGTCATTAACCTTATCTTGGATATTTCTAACATGTCTTTCACTGCGTTCATCTCATAGGAAAAGGTAACTACCTATGAGATTTAATTGTTTCTTATTCGATTATTTGGCTTTGGGTTCATATGTGACCATTATCAATAAAGACCAGTGAGGCAGGTGTTGGGAAGTATATTTATTTCTCGTGCATTAAAAGTGATCGGTGTCAGGAAAATAGTGTCCTTAATGCGTATACATGTATATATAATAGAGAGGTTCAGCAAGTCTAACTTATACGTAAACTTATCCGTATCTCTGATATACATGTACAAACATAAGTTACAAGTAAGAAAGAGGTTCAGCAAAACATTGCGGGAAAAACGTAACGGAACATATCAAGCAAAATGTTTCATCTCACAATTTATTTTGTATACATAAAAATACAACCTAAGTCACAAAAAAGATACGGATACAGTTACGTAATTGAGATAGGTTTGCTTGCGGAACCTCCCTATTAAATGTGTGTGTGCACCCTTTTAATTAGTTGCATGCATTATAATAAATGTAAACGTCTCATCAATAATATAGCATGGAGTACGTTGATGATGGTAAAGGTGGCAAAGTGAAAAAGAAGAAAAAGGTGAAGGATCCTTTCGGGTGCGTTTTATACATTTATCACTTTTATACAGTATTATTCTAGAGTGCTCACAGTCGTAGTATACTCCGGGGGTAAAGGTATGGCAGTGGTTAGAACTTTCCTACCTATTCCTATGTGTATACGTTTACCTGTCCAACCGGAAAGTGGAGAGTTAAATCTACTAAATCTAGCAAAGAATATTACGTATATTAAATAAATCAGTATTCTTAACTATGCATAGGCATAATTTAATTCATATTGGTAATCATTGAACATGTTATATATTTCTTTTCGTTGGACAACATTTTTATTCAATATATCAACAAATCTTATATAATTGCTGGATAGTGATCAGGTTTTCCTCTGAATAATTGTCCTAAAGGGGTTCCCTAGCCTCCACTGACAGTGATGATGAACCGGATTTGAGTAAGATGACGAAGGCAGAGCGAGAGAAATACATGTCTGATAAAGCCAAGCGCAAGGAAGAGCGCGAGAAACGGAGAAAAGAGAAGTTCGGTGACGAATATGAGGCCATGATGGAACAACATAAAAAGTGAGTTTTCTGCTACATACAAGTTATGCACTAGTCAATTGCAACCCCCACCCCCACCCCGGGGATATGGGGGAATGTCCTGAGCATTTTGGAAAATATGATGAAATCCCCGACCCAGAGCTGCACACCTGTGAGGATACCAAATCCTAGTTTTTCGCGGGGAGCTGAGTTCGCTTTGCACCAAAGGCGCGAAGCCCTTCTATAGTGGGGTCCGCTGGATGCCCCCAAGGAATTCTTTTTAAAATTAGGAGTCAAATGGCGCATTTTTGGGGTAATTTTTACCTCATAGTTGACTTTTAGAAGTGTGATGGTTTTTTGAGTCACACAATATATAAATTTAGATAAATTCTGTAATTTTTGGCAAGTGATGGGTACCTGAACCTGAATTTCCAGGTAAATGTACATAGAGCCTGAATATACACACAGGTGCGATAGTAAGTAGAGCTATCCGATTACTAGTTTTAGATCAGAAATACCATCTGTTTATTGACGGAAATTTCAATTACTTTCAATAAAAAATATTTCCATAAAGATATTTCCCAGAAAACTGTCAATCAGTCGACTAAAAGCAACATTGTAAATAGGTTATAAAATATAATGATTAATTAATGATAAAACAGTGTGTGAAATTAACTTTTTTCTTCACCTGCCAACTTGGCTGGGGAAATCAGAGAATTACCCGCTCACACAGAAATTTACCCGCCTGCAAATTAGCTCTCAATGAAGGAAGTGATTTTAATCACACAATTAAATGATGAAATATCCTTGTATCAAATCAAAATAAAGTTTGTCTTAACGTTTTATAGATGATCGAGTTCATAAATCATAAAATGTAACAAATAGGATCTATAGACAGGAATTCGCTGCCTTCCTACTCTATTTCCTGCTCCCAGGAGCGATTACAAATTATTCATATAACATTTTGGCAGTAAATTTTCCCCAAATCGTAGTTTGAGTCATTCAGATCGTAGGATCGTATTTGACGCTGACATTGTAGTTACTACGGCGAAATCGTAGAAGTTGGCAGCTCTGCCGACCTCCCAGGGCAAGAAATTTGTGTAAATTCCCCAACCCCATGGGCACATTTTTTACATTATTATTGCAAATAAAATTATACAAAAATATAAACCCTGACGGACATTCCCCACCCCGGAGAATGTCCTTGATACAGCGGTAAACTCAGGGAAATCCCCGCCTGGGTGGGGTATATTTGTTCGGACATCCCCCTACCATTCCCCCTTACCCCGGGGGTGGGGGTGGGGATGCAATTTACAAGTGCATTAACGGTTGAAGGAGCGTGAGATGCGCAGAAGTAAATGGTTAGCATAAACATATTTGTAAACATTACTTTCGCTGAGCTATTATCAAATCAGTGCGAACATAGTTATCACATATATGTGATATGACGCTGGCTTATCACGTACGATAAATAACCTTTTCATACACTGCTTAGCCTAGCAAAAATATAACCAAGAGTAGTTATAAACTTATCCGTTACATTGAGGTTTTTCACTTACAGTGCTTTATAGCATGAATTTATCAATCCAATATAATTTTAATGGATAATCTCATTATGTGTGGGATGTACAATTTGGGGATTGATGTTTAGAGACATATGCTATAATACTATTTTAATTATTAAAGACTGGGGTTTTTTTTACAGAGCAAAGAGCTTTGATTTGAATGAATTCGAAGTTTTCTACCTCGAAACATTTCTTTAAATCCGAATGGCCTCTTCCTACTTATGTATGAATATTCACGGTTTTCCCCTGAAATTGAATTCCTTATAAAACATTTTCAACACTCTGCCCACTTACTAAAGTGTATGGACCTTATAATTTACAGTATGACGAACTCTAAGGTGTAATGGTTGATATAATACCACTTGTCTCATGAGGTGTTTCTATCAATTTTACAACTGTATCGTTTCAGATCAAAAGAAATTAAAAAGGCAGAAAAGTCTATGGTGCACTACCAAAAAGGATCAGACAGATTTAAAGAAAACCTTCAGTACGACAACAGGCAACCTGGGCTTGGCCACAACGAGTAAGCATAATATTTATCCTTTTTATGAAGTTAAATGTTGATCTATGTTAATCTATTCAGTCTTGTGCTTAATCTTTAATCTTTTCTCGTACAAAAGGAAACAGTACCACAGTATAAATTCCACCTATTCTAGTTGCTTTGCTAAACTACCATATCCCCACAAATGTGCATCCTAAAGGTAAAGACAATTAAGGTCAGTGGCCGATCTATGACTTTGAATGCAAGCAGGAACAAGTCAAATATATATATATACCAATATAATAAATCAAAAGGAAATCTATACAATCTTCAGAGCTTGAGGAAACGTGACACTTGCCCAAAAGAGGGGGCGCTACCCCCCAAACCCCACCTCGTCATCGGCAAATGCAGTCCGTCAATTATTGGAATATGGTTATAGAATGTACCTTGAGACGACTGCTCCAATAGATTCTCAAAGTGCTGAAAACCAAGACATTCGCTAAGATTCTATGTCATCCCAATCTGCGCTCTTGTCAGTGTATCTCATGTATAATAAAGAATACATGCATCAGAGAAAGATAAATCAAATCATATAATTCATTTAAGGAAGGTTTTATCGAGTGACATGCAAAGAATATAAAAAGCCTCTCCATTTACTAAAAAGAATGGTTTGTTCCTATTGTCATAGTTCATGAAAAGCTATGATAAGCTATTTATATTACAACTTAGCTTGTTATCAACTCGAGACACGCAGAGTGCATGACTTATTTGCTTCCGGGGGTTCGTAGTTTCATGTAAAGATTGTCAGGTGAATGATCGCAAAAGGTAATTTCACAATCCGTGGTTATTGTGATATAAATATGGAATATAAACTCGTATATATAGCTGATCTGAAGTAGCCACGAAATCATACATCCATACGACCATCAATACAACAAATCCGCGAAATGCATTATTTGATATTCCCAGCACCCGAACTAGTTATAGACTTTTAACTTTTATAAATCTCAAGGTAAGGATTTAGCCCAGAACAGAAGATTAAGTTAAGATTTTAACTTTTATGTTCGAAATCGCTAACCTTGAAGATACACTTAAAATAAAGCTCATGCCTAGGTTATTGCTTTGTACATGATAGAGCATTAGAAGTTTAGGCATTTTATAACTACTGCGTCTTTATCGCATTCCCTCTATACCCCGCAGACCCACCCTTGCCCCGGAGTACACTTCAGATGATCAAAAGCGAGTCAATATTCAATATGATATAGTTAGTTATAAATATGTTTTATAATAGGCTTAGAAATGTAAGTCATTGAGCGCATTAGATATGAATACCTTCAAATGGAGATGATTGCATGCAAGACTGCTACTCCGGTTATGAGTATAGATTTTCATTCGTTCATCGTTCTTACAATATCCCTCGAAACATTGATCGCCATTATTGTAATACTAGTAAGCCGTTATATAGTTTAGCACTAGGTAGAGTATGAAGTCTATTGCTTAGCCAATTTCTCTATACATACTACGCAGTATCAAAAGCGTGCTTCAAAATTTATAATGACTGCAAGAATGAAGGGTACTTCTATTTCAAATCCAAATCCTTTAATCGCCCACTTTTTAGTTACGACTGAGCAAAGGCTTACAAATGATCTCGCTACATGCGGTCCTTTGTATATGGCCACTTCTATTATTCGTTATTATAACCTGCGATATATACATAATAGATTATCTGAATTACGTCTAGTAACAATAAATATCATTAGAGTTAAGGCTTGAAAGGCTGCACTTGCACACAATGCCTGCGAAACGGACGAGTAGAAGAGAGACATCAACTACAACTTGATTTATGGTGGCACAGGAGAAATTTAATTGGATCTAGTGGCGATGATTGATACCTAAATGTGAGGAGCGCAAGATGGGGAAGAGTATTAAAGGCGAAGATTTAGATGATGATTTCATTCATAAATATTCCTACGAGCCTTCGCTGAAAGACAGCGAGAGTGTATACCGAGGTAGTGAAAGTATCAAGAGTCCCGTAAGTGGATTTCTTATCTGCGCGTCTCCACCAACTGTTGAATTGAGGTGAGGGCCAAATCATCAATGGATAGAATCTATAGAGTACTAGTGAGGCAAGGCCATCGTTGGATCGTGGTATGCATGCTGGCAATTTGAAGCAATTGTTCCAACTGAAACAATGCAGTGGTCCATAGATGTGTACTAGTTCGGTGTCAGATCGAATAGGGTAAAATGTGAAGTAAATATGTTATTACAGTTTGCAGTCTATGAGTATTAAACATTGTTTAACGATTGTCCAAATAGTTCCAAGGCAATGTGAAGAAATAGTCTATTTAGAAATATATTATAGCTTTACTGGCATTCTAACATTTAATTTAATCTATATTCATCTGTTTTTATAAACGGAAATTACGTTTCTCAATTGAACGTGCTATGATATTTTCGCAATGTATGATACAATTTAGATTTAACTCAAAATAAATAATACTAACTAGTGAGATCAATGGCATTAATAACGTATCGTATTCTTTACTGTGAGTTTTAGATCAAGGGATAAAAGTCATATAATATACATAAGAACAAATGATCTGCTGATAAACCTTCGTGCTTGGATTTATTTAAAATTCTATCATAAGATATCATTTTAAATATTGAATCTTATAATTATTTCTTACAGGTGTGTGCCAATTCATGAATGCATTCATCTTAATCTAAATGTGAAACAATCCATCCTTTAGACAGAGTTCTCTGTTGGTTTTTCAGTGGAATGGGATGTAAACTGATTGCAAATATACTTTACAGTTGCAGTTATTTACAAGTGCACTTATAAACTCGAAGCTAACATGAACATGCACAACATTACTATGTGTTGGTCTGACGTCTTTGGACGTCTAGGGTTCATATTGATAGATCGATATACTTGCAGCCGAAGTAACTATATAAGGCAGGAATATTACTGACTACATGGGGAACCTTGTATATATACCGTACATAGATATTCGTGGTGTTATACGTAAATATATGCAACCTAGCCCTTATTCAATGTGTAGGAGGGGAGTGGCTTCTCTAAAATACTTTCCTCTCTTTTTAAGCTGGGGGAACAAAGGGAAAAAAGGAGGGCGTAGAGGCAAAGGTGATGGTCATGATGCTGATGACGAAAGCGAATTCGGTAAGACGTTTTATATTATGTTATTCCATGTTAGTACGGACGTGAACGTTTATTAGAATAGAGAGTTGAAATTCCCCTGTGAGAAATCCTCCTCTCTAATGCAGACTGAAGAGAAACACGAGTAATGTTTTTAACTAAAATATTAAAACGTTTAATGAGGAAGCTTCACTGTTGTGAAACAATATTTCAATGAATGTTGCCAGCTACTATTTTCTTTAATCAAAGAAAGGAGACGGTTGAGAATGGTGATTCACACATTCACTCTCAATTCTGGTACATATTTCCATTGGTGTAAACATAATTCTCACCTATACTTTTGATTTGCAGAAGAAGGTCCGGATGGCGTTCGACGAAGAAAGAAACGGGGCGGCAAAGGTGGTGACAGTGACGGAGAGAGCGTCTATGATTACGTATGTTTATCCGAAATCCTTTCGCTTTGTTCATAGAAAAACTCCAAATATTCCAAAATAATGAACTCAGTCGGTTTGTAAAGGAAGAAGACTTCCCCTCAGTGTCGAAGGGAAATAATAGAACAGATAAACAGTGGTTTGGGTAAAAAGAATATGTAATAACTGATTTCTATAGGTGCGAGACGAGAAAGGGAACATTGTGAGAGGAAAGGATGGGAAGCCTATGATGAAAAAGGTCGGAACGATGAAAAAGGGCGGCAATCGGAAGGTATGTATTGTATGGGTCTTAGGAGACATGAGAAAAATGCTTTAGAGCCGGAATTCTGCTATGTTTCTTTATAGGGCAGGATCTGATAAAATACTTATCACAGCCATGCATATGAATGCATGATATTATCGATTTACCAAAGGATGTTTACAAAATTTAATGTTTACATTACTTCATTGGAATAGATTTCTGAGATTCTTCGAATAAATTAATCGAGTTAGATCTGACAGGCAAGAAAAACAGGAAATCCATAATAAAGGGACAGAATTTTAGCAGAAAATGATTTGGCATGTAAACGATTGTCACGTGTAAAACTTGTTTCATATGTGAGAACTATGCATACAAATCATTCCAAATCAGTTCTCTTTAAGATCCCTTCCTTTTAAATGTTTGTCCTATGCATTGTTGTTGGAGGGAGAAATCTAATATTCAAATCCAAATGAACAACATTGAAGTATTTTCACCTTTAAAGTGACGTGTTAGTTGACTTTTGAATTGTTCTTTTTCTCCAGCACAGAGAGGGTGTCATCGATTCAGACTCGGAATACGAATATATGAAAGGTAAAGGCAACTGTTTGCACTCTAACCATGTCCAGATTAGATCAAACAAATAATGTATACATACAGCCATGAGCTCACAACAATAGATTAAGTGGATGCTGAAGCCCCGTGTCCACTGAGCCTAATATCTCGACGCGGTGAGTGGGATGAGAAACAGATGCGGTGAGTGGGAGGAGATGAATGAAAGATGAAGGTATACTCGGTCTCCATAGCCAAGAGAACGGTATCCTTTGATGTTCCTGTACTCGGCCATACTATCTTCCTCTCTCGCTATGGGATTTGAATGAATCAAATCGTATGTCCCACCCCCACCACTCCCGCCACCCCCAACCCCCTTCAAAAGAAATTCGGCTCTGTCGACAGGGTGGCTAAGATTTAAAGCAAATTCCTAAATATTCTATGTTCATTTTGATTTTCATGTTGATTTCATCCCACAACCAATTTCGGACAGAATTATTATTAATATTAGACACAAATCAGGGGTATCAGAGATATGTGACCCAACACCCCAAAAACAGGCTCTTCTCGCTCAAGTCCATGTTGAGCTACAGCCATGCAAAGGCAGAAAATCACTATTTCATCAATATTGAGTTAAGAGTTTTGCCATCAAGTTTCATATCTAAATTACCATCTCCCAAAGTTTCAACTTTAAAATAGTTCTAGAAATGTTATAAATGTTCAGTTCAAAATTAGTTAACTAATTATCATCATGCACAAGTGGATTCAATTAAGGGAAAATCAACCAAACATATTATAGATGTAACATTGCCATTATGAAGGACCATCTTTGTAGTCATTTTTCTCAGTTTTGATACCGGTGACAGCTTCTGACATTTCTGGTCATAACTTTTGAACTAATAAACATAGGCTCAAAATCCAAACGACATTGTACAGCTAAAGCTGACCTCTTCTTGAATATTAAGATATCTAGGAATCTTCAAAAATCGAGAAGAGCCTGGTTTTGGGGTGTTGGGTCACATATTGCAAATGCAACTGTACGAATAAACTAAAATACTAGAACTATTTTATTTTGAAATATCCGTATCCTCATTGATTCGCAAATATTAATTTAAGAAAATGAAACGCTAAAATCATATTAAGGTTGTCAGCAATAACATCTGTAGATGAATTTGGAATTAGAGGGATGTCGACAGAATTATAGACGCTTGACTTTGGAGTTAGTCAATAAGGTAATGGGTAATGTTTGCCGAAGCAATATTATTTGAGCCTACGAGATCGATCTCCTTCCGTATTCCCGTATGCCTCTTTGATGGCAAACCTTGTAAGTTAACATAGTCCACTTTATTTCCTTCAGACAAACACGGAAATGTTGTTCGCAAGAAGAAAGGCAAAGATGGTGGTGAGTTACTATTGTTAAATATTCTGAGTCGTTGATAGACGTTTAAACGTAAATTTCTTTGTGAAAAACAAGTTATTCACCTGAGAAAACCAAAGCTATAAAAATGTTATCACATTCAAATGTTGTTCATTACCATGAAAATGTACAGAACCAATATCCGACGGTTTACACCTAATTTCTATGTGGTCAAGTGCCTTAAAATATCATGTTATTCACTGACTTGAAGAGTCTTGAGGCTATAACCACCCTATATATAGGCAGAGAAGCTCAGAGAGTAAAAGGATCAATTCCATTTCAGGTCTGCTGTGTTTGCTCGGGTGTATGCACCAACACCAGAAGCCCCTCAATATTAATCCATTTTTAAATTAACGTGGACACTAACTGATTTCAGTAATAATGCGATATTCTTGTATTCTATCTCAAATGCCAACTATAGTTGGGTTCACCGTCATGATGTCGGGAGGAACAACGTCATATTAGTTCTGTGTGTTCCTTTCATCAAAGAGCATCTCCCATTTCGAATGATATACATGGAATCCGTCGGATATAATATATAACCGACTGAGATAACCGGCATCCGTAAACAAACTTATAATAACCATTACATATCCGACAGTAGTGTGTACATGTACATAGTAGAAGATTGTTAGAGGGATATGAAGTGGGAGCGGGAACTCGTGATTTCTTCTGACACTCAATAATCAATTTATGCATGAGTAGTCAAAGGATGCCCAAATGACGTCACGGGAGAAATTAATAAATAACTTGATCCTTTAACGATGATGGAACTGTTCTGTCCAGCCCACATAGCGCCCTGTCGCGCTCTTTGCACAACGCATTACGAAGGAGAGAAATTCTCTTTTGTGTGCATGCAAAATTTACAAGGATTATATGAAATACACCATCAATGTTTGATTTTAATCACATTTTAGCTTCCGAATGAACCGAGGCACGCGGTTCAAAGTATTCGTATTGTAACTTCATTTTGATATTTCAATGTTTATACACTTAAAATCCAACTCCTCGGCCATTTATTATTCAGGACGAGGAGTGTTCTTAGTGCCAGTTTCAAGATAGATCCGGGTGAAATGGAAAATAAATGAAATGACATGGAGTTCACTTCAGACGTGTCGTCACAACGACAAGCCATCTATTTTCAAAAATGTAAATTAATGTTTCTCCTAATGATCCGAATCTCAGCAATCGAGCTTTCATGTCTTCCACATGCAACCATTCGGAAATAATTAATTCAGCGATGTCTAATGCGAGGAAGAGTATCAAACTACTAATTAAAAACGAACTCACTAAATGGATAGTATATGGCTTTTAAGTGGATATTATATGGTTTTGAAAATTGTCCATCCTCAAAACTTGAGACGCTCTTATCTTCCTACGCTGCGACAAACATATTTCCTTTTCCTTGATGATAATCTTTATGATTTTATCTCACTTTGAAGAGTTTGTGAAGAGCCGACAACTTCTATTTGTATGGCTGAGGAACAATTTAACACTTGGCTTAGTGTGCTAACACTCCAGCAACCTCTAAGCAGGCAGTCAGGCGATTTCTAAACTGGTTTTTACGTGACCGTTTTTCTAGAAGCGACAGTATAGCGTGAGTGAGGGTTAACTAAAGTAAACATTACATGGCAGACTGAAGATAGATTCAGGTAATGCCTCTCTCCTCCCATTGCTCTATTCTACCTTCTGATGATAAATGATAATCATGAAAATTATGTCCACACCTATAACACAATCATATCTGAATCCTATGATTCTCCTTATCCGCATTGAATTTGTATTCGGTGCATGATGATCTGGGAATCATTATACATCTACAGTTCAAAGTCTGCTGGTCTACTTGGCTCCCTACCAATAAGGCTAAATGCTATCCTTGATACAAATCACGCACACGCTTGTTGCTATCCAATTGTGTGGCTTTCATCAATAATATATAGAAGGGTTTTAAATCATGTTTAATATCATAGTCTGCTAGATTTGCCAGCTGTAGTGTCTAGGGTTCTGATTGTTGGAGAGCACGTTACATTTTCTGGGTAAAAGGAATTGGCATTCTACAAATATCTTTTCTAATCTAATGGCACAAGATCAATTATGGGACCCTGCCAGCATCGATAGGAAGTTTGTTTTGTCTTAAACCCCAGGGTCTCTACCTATTGTTTTCCCAGTCATATGGAAACGCTGAAACAGAATTGCCTAGCCTTTTTAATCAGATTGCTTCTGAAGTGGGTGTAAGGCAACCTCGTGTTACAATATCCCATTACTGTGATAACCGTCATGCCCCAACCTCGGCGAAGAAAATAATGAATTTTTTACTAGGTTGTTGGTAACACTACAAGTCCAAATGGCTGCGTTAATTGCAGTCATTGAAAATAATGTTCAACTTAAGTGAGGTAAAGTTTGGAGCAATATGATGAGTCACTTCTAAAGTGGCTATATATCCTTTCAAATACTTCTATGATGACCAATAATTTTATCATAGGCAATGATGGTACAACAATCGATAGTACACCTTTTTATCCTGACAAGAAATTGCCATCGGGGGATGATCCCAGATACATTTACAGGAGGATTCGATACCCAAAATTGCCTAAATGCATGACGATTAGCCATTATCCTTAGTCGATATTCATTTGCTAGAATATCAAGATTTTTATAGGATAGTATTGATACGCAAACGGGGATCCCATGGATGTATCTCCCAGACATGCAGATTTGGCAGAAAAGAAAGGGAAGATTGCATGCAGAACTCGATGCTGTGAGTCGGTTGGTAAATGCTTCTCTCCAATAAATTCTGCAGAACATGTACTGTCCATGATAGCTCGGCATTGATGGATGGGGTAACAATGAATTAGACCCACAGAAGGGGGTTATTCATTCCTGCTTATCACCCTGTCTCCTCATTGCCATTCATTTCTTCTTAGGCAACAGACGTCTGTTATATAGGCCTATACCTACGGGGTCTTCTAAGTCTCTAGATTGAAGGGTGTATAGTATCACAAACCATAAGGGAAACGTTTAAAGGGGTATACGGACACATATATACATATATATGCCAACGTCTTTTTGATTGGGTTATCGATCTTTCCTCAAACTGCGAGTGGGAGCGATTCAGATCACTGAGGCATGAAACCGACAGCGCGACTTGCCACTGGGCCAAGCGACCCAACGGCCAGAACTTTACAGAAATCTTCTCAATTCCTGCGCCTCCCTCCTCGGAAAAGAATAGACACCTTTCCCTCGACGATTTTAAATAACACAATGTCGGATGTTTATAGCTCCACCGACTCGGAAGGAGATGAGGATGACCTCAGCAAATTAATTGTTAAGCCAACTATGATCTATGCAAGATCGGAACCAAAAACTGAGGCATTGCCCAACGAGAAGCGAAAAAGAATGCCAGGTTTTGCGGAAGGCGGCAGGAGACGGGCCAAGGGCAGGAGAAAGGCCCGGAGGAAAAAGGCCAAACCCCGCCGGGAGGCGACCGACTCTACCTCCGGCGAAGACGACGATCATTCCCCCGAGGCTCCACTTTTAAATGTTGATCTCACCGCTTTGCTCGAAGGATTACATCGTAATTATCATTCTGATTCTTCTGTAGATGACTCGGATGGCGACTACTTTGAGATCGGAGAAGATGGACAGGTGCGGTTGAAAAAGGGGAAGCGCAAAATAGACTTGTCAAAGCTGAGTGCAGAGGACATGAAAAAACTTGGCATCGATCCAGAGACCATGACTAAAGAAGAGATTGCGAAGATATTGAAGGTGGGTAGACTACATTTTGCAACCAGAACAAAGTGTGATACCTATATATAAATGGTTCCATTAGGTTTACATACCTGATGCGATGACGCATTCTGTTATACTACTAACACGAGTCATTGAACTAAACTTGGTGTTAATTAAAAAACAAGTGTAAATTAAAAAATCAAGTGTGTAATGGGTGGTCATGGAAACGATGGTGTATTTGATGCACATTTTGGTCACAAAATCTTTGTGTTAGATATAAACCAAATGATGATACACGCGTGCACGTTTCCTATGAAATATGCCTTTCCAGCCTTTAACATTTTGGATAAGACCTTTTTCATCAAACGTAAGAAATCTGGCCGAACAGCTGGATTGAACTGAAATAAATGAATCTAAACAGAATATTGAATGACCTCGTGCACCTCTAAATGCAATTAGCCTTTCTTATCTGCTATGCTTCTTTTTTTAAACAAAAATCAAAATCAGTCATTTAAATCTGGTCAGATTCGTGAAGCAATTGAAATTCGATTGAGCTTTGATATTGAAGGTTTTGACCAAGGGAGCGGGATGTTTCATGAACTCAGAACCATACCTTACATCACACTTGGTGATCCTGAATTTATAATTGAACTTTCGGATTGAGGGTATTCAAATAGATGTCAATGCGCTTTGTGAGAAGCTGCGTTTATCCTTCAGGGGTAAAATGGGGACTTGCAGATGTTCTCAAGCCTGCGCAATGATCTCTCTAATCATTCTACGCTTTTCCCTGATCCATCCCATTATATAAATTACCCATTTGGCGATCTAGTGTCAGTATTTTGCTTGCTTGCGGGAAGCCTTTGAGAATACATGTATTTAAGCTTTCGGCCCGTTCATTAGTAATAGTACATGTCCTGTTAGTTGGTCTGAAATTCCTCATAGAATTTGCTCAGTTATAGACTAAAGAAATAGTGAAACACAATAGGGTGTAAGAACAAACAATTAGTAAATATAATGCCCCTTTCCGATACAATGCTGTTAAATGCAGGGGATTATGGAACAGAAAAGGCGTTTGTAGTTCCAAAGGTGTTAGGTAACTTTAAACGCTGTTTAACACTGGCATTTCAATTCTACATCCGACTATACCTTTGATATAAAAGATTGCCAGTCCATTGAAAGGTAGCGACTTTCCACAACACTTCCAACTATACTCCATTATTCTAAATCTTAACAACTAGGCAGACAATGAATTTCCGGAAAGGCAATGTATGGTATCATTTGTGTCTGTTCTGATATGTATGTCTATGGTAATTAGGAATGGATTCTATCCTACAGGCAGTCATGTATACATACTTCCAAGGACGTTTATAACTGTGAACTTAAAATATTAATTAGGATTTCTAATTGCAGGCTAAATTTGGGGAGGACATCAGCATCACTAAGGCAGGGAAAAGAGTTGGTCTAAAAGCTTTTGAGGATTGCGCAGGAGCTAACACAGATGACCTTGCTGGGGACAGTGACCTTGATACGTCTACATGTAAGTGGATTTGCATGATACAATAATAGTTAGCATGATACAATAATAGTTAGATTTCCTCTCTCTTTCTCCTTTTCTCCCTCTCTTTGTCCTTTCTTTCTCCCACCTCTTACTCTCTCATCCATATCTTCTTCTCCCTCTTCCTTCTGTCACCTCTAACCATCCTATAGATACTTCGTCTTCTCCTCCCTCCTCCCCCGCCCCTCACCACCTTCCGCCCCTCCATCCCCCTTCTCTTCATCCCCGAATCCTACTCTCCCTTAGAATTTAGAATTTCCAGCAGAATTCAGCTCATTCTGAGGCACTGATCTTAACGGCATCTAATCCAATGCCATTGATATTTGTATACTTTAGATCTCCTAAAGGCTACATAAAACGCCAAAGAACATAGGTTTTGAGCACCTAGTTCTGTGGAAGTGGGTGGACTTTTGCGAAACGGGAAACTTAAACACTTAATGGAGTAATGTGAAGTAACAAATGTTTACATTAGTTTACATTAGTTAAATTCTACATTAGGCCATTTCTATAGAGGAGCGTGTAACACCTTTTTCAGTATTAGAGTACCTAGTTACTGTATTACTCGTGCAGAGTATAAAAAGAGTACTTCTGAGGGGATATGTTCGGGAATCACCGACACCCTCTCACACGTTTATAAATATGCTGCAATGCTTATCAAATAGTCTGTATATCATCTCATCCTCTCATTCATTATTTTTGATTGTGTAAAATATTAATGATTCTTGGATTATACGGATTGTTAATTTTCACCCCCGTTCTCTCTGTAAATGATTAAAGTGTTCTGTATTTATCTCAGGGCACAACGAAAAAATCTACGGATGAGAGTGCTACAATTCTGTTAAAACTTCCTGAATAAACAAATTTGCACAAAACAAAAATTGTAGAAAATTCAAATGCCACCACTCCAAGTCTTTTGCATGAGACTTGCGATTGAAACATTGAGCCTAAAATCAGGCATCAATCCCTTAAGAAATGGTGCAGGTCTTGGATGGGACTTGGTCCACATTCTCTTCCTCGTCTTTGCATGCATTTTGGATGATCACAAACCACAAATCACCAGTCTGCACTGGCTGACAGTCCATCCCACAATACGAAATTGATTGAACACTGACTAATTATGCTAAGACTATAAATCACAAGGTATTGAATATAATGACATTAAATATTTTATTATACCATAAGATAGCCAAGTTAATTATAGCATTATAGCGTTTACAACTGCCATAATAACTTAAAGGAAGGCATTATTCTGTCTCCGTGGGCTAAATTAGAATGTAATTCTTATTAAGAGCCAGTTTAGATATACATGGGAAGCGGTGGACATAGTCATACAAGGTAGAATGATTCAATCAATAGCTGATTGTTGATAGCCAAACCTTTCCTATCTTGTCCCTGGGAGGTTCCTTGTATGGTCTTTGTAAATTTGTATTTTAGAGTGTAAAATAATCTGTCTACTTTCCCTTCTATTTATAGTTTGGTAGCCCTTGGGAGCCGAGATTTAAAATATTGATAAGACTGACCTCTTACATCTCACCCTTTGACACTAACTACGGTCATGCCAACTTTCACCACCCACCCACTCCACTCCCAATTTATCCTAACTAAATCGTTTACTGTTGTATGAAATGTGACCTTCGTAAACTATGGGGGCTATTCCATGGATGTATGCACGTTGTATTAAATACATGCATTTGGTAACCTCGAATAAATATGTTCATAAACTGTGATCGATGTGTTCTTGCAGTGAAAGGCCAACGTCGAGTTCGTGTGTTGATGCGCAAAGGAGGACAAGCAATCCTGGATCACATGAAAACAATTATTACCAATTCCGACCTCGTCGACGATGCTCATACACATCCCGAGGAGCGAAGTAAGTGTGCACATTTTCTCAATTGCCCTTTCCCTGCTAATCACGGAGGGCTTCCTATTACCTATTCATTCTTTTATTTACTCATTTTTGATAACTACAGACTGGGTAGTCCCTATCAATTGCTTGAAGACACCACTGATCAAACTCTGTGATTCGTTATAAAGTTCGGAACAATGTCATATCAAACCATTAATATATCCATCTATAGTCATTTAAATCTTTATTAAGTATCTCATATGACATAAAGCACTTCCCAATTTAACACATGCCTCCAACAATATCCCCCAGCTATCTACATAGTACCCATGGATACCTTTGTTTGTTACTTCCGTGACGTCGATACAAATTTAATGATAATGTGTAACAGTAGGCTAATCAGTGATAGCCATACGATGTGTGAAATTTTCATATACTACTTACTTACTTTTTATTTGTGAATGGGCACTCTTATTTATGGCGCGCACAATGTTTGAATACATTTATGTTTATCCCCAAGATGGAGCTTCTTTTGATTTATGAATTCACTCTCACTCTACACTTTTTCTATATGTGTGAATGTCACCCTTGGGAGCTCGGGGACATTCCAAGTTCGTCCAATACAATAAACACTTTATGTATGCACCTCTTAAACAATTAACTTCAAAGCAATAAAATAAGTTTAACCCGAAACACACATAAAATATACTTAGAAATCAACATATGTAGCTTGGTTTGGCTACTAGCCTACGTGATCTCTCTATATAGTAAAAACGGAATAATTATATTAGGCGCTTGTCAATGTTATTTAGTCTCCTCCTCTAGCAGATTCCCCGGGTCATAATATGTCATATTTAGTTGATGATTTCTGGGTTGAAGATATCTAAGGTTTTACTACTTTGTATGGACAGAGGTAATATACGTCTCCATTCCTCTGGCATATTTGCTGTGGAGGCTAGGTGAAAGGAGACATGTTAAGGCTATTTAAAGAGTTAGTTGGAATCCCTTTTAAGCCCGAGGGTACTTCATAGTATATGGCATCAATTGGGTCAGGCTTACGCCGTGTATCTGCTTGTTATGTCCTTATTTCTGATTGAACAAGGCTAGACTATTTATTTGGGGCAGAGCCATTTAAATGGCAGCGAATTATCTATGATCTTAATTAATTCATTGCCTATCTTGTTTCTAATATTGGGGGAAGTATTTTTCACTTGAAATATTTCTGTTCCTCTTAATGTTACATTTTATAAACAGCCGCTTTTCTATTGTTATGTCCAAATCTGAATGTTCTTTAACGAGTCAGCCACCATCTTTTTTACCATAATTATGGAGCTCTCTGTTAAATTTAATAGCTATCAATTTTTGATATGCTGATCATGGAAGTCTCCGTTTAGTCATTTTTTATATGTGTGGCCTATAGTTTGGCAACTACAGTTGGTTTCCTGTTATCTGTTATTAGGTGCACCTCTTCAATATTGTTTATACCTTTATTTGAATTGGGTGCTTACATTTCTATCGAGAAACGTATTTGTTTGTTGTCAATATCATGTGTATGTTATAATATATATAAGATATACATTATATAATAATAGTTTCTTTATGTGATTCTGAACGAAGAAACTTTACATTTGAATACAGTGGTACCTCTATATTGAGACCACCATTGGGACTGAACGATTTGTGGTCTCATAGCGAGGTGGCCTCATTGGAGAGGGGCTAATCTAATAAGGGGAATTAAAGCAATTCGGGACTGAGAGAAACTGGTCTTAATATAGAGGGGTGGTCTCTATAGAGAGGTGGTCTTTATGAGAGGTTCCACTGTACCAGGTGTTCCAGGTGGAAGTTCTGCAGTGCTGTACAGAAGGTGTCTGAATTGTAATCTTCTGCTCCTAACTATCCTATCCTATCTTCCATTTCAGATGCCTCAATAGACTTCCTCAGTCATTACCGACTAGTGGACAATAACAAGATCGATATGTACGCCAGGGCATTCGTTGTTGAAGACGAAGATCTAGACAGCGTTTGCAATGTCCGGGTGAGAATTAACTTCGTTTGTTCGTCCGATCGTCAAAACTCAAGTCATTGCACAATCGTTATTTATAAGTGGCCTATTGGAAAATATTTATCGTGAGCTCGGGATGAGAGACACGTTTGTAAAATAGTACGCGGGTCTTCCACTTCATTTGTCAGCTTTCTGATCATTAGTTTCAAACATGGAGCAAATCACCATTTTCGCAGATGATCGGAAAGACTCCATCAGATTGTAATTGGGATTGTTAATGTATACATAATATAATATATAAGTAATATACTCTATATCAGATACTATCATGTGTAACTTTGTTCTTTGAAACCGAATTGTAGTAGTTTAAGTATGTATACACTAAATTGGTGATACCTACAACTTGTGTATAACAATCCGATTTCAGGAAGCAAAACAAGCTCTTGGAGGTATACCAACAATACAGGCTATATCAAAGAAACAAATAGAATACATTCAAAAGGTAAATCTACTTTGCATCTGACAGTAGGTGATACTTAGCATATACGCTAACAAAAAATATAGCTTTATCTGGGGAAAAATAATCTAGCATTAATTACCATAATTATAGGAAAGTGATTCAACTTTTCAATACGAACCTAATGCAATTAAACATATCAGCCTACTAAGACACATATTCCTATTTTATTTACTAATTTAAGACATGTGCACTAACCTGTCTTAATTGATTGTATATGTCACCTCCTCTTGGCTGTTCCTTTTCAGCTACTAGACATAGACAAAGAAACCCACGTCACATTTCGTATGTTCTCCGTGATGACAGCGTTAGCTGAGAGAGTAACAGCTATGGAGTAAGTAAAAACCTAAACTGCATAAACAATAAATCATGTCTCCATGCTAAAGGAATGCAATGATAAGAAATTTACTTCTAGCAGGATTTGTCTATAGAATTGTAATGACTTCTTAGTAAACATGTGCTAAACTCGTTGTTTTTCTTTCGTAATACTATGTATTCGTACACAGTGAGCTCTCGTAAGTCCAAGATATTTTACTGAACTGTATATTTCACCAGCTTCCTCTCTTGGTCAAATTTATAACAGTATACATTAAATTAGGGTAATAGAACACAGCCCTCAATATGCAGTTCAATATTTCTTTCCAATCTTTTATTGTTCTCCTTCTCAGACTTTTTATGATACACTTAGTGACTGTAACAGGGACAACTGCAATGTACAGATGTTACCATTTCTCTTTGTTTTACACTGTCCTAAAGTAGAAATAAAAGAATTAATCAATCAATCAAATGTGTGCACGACGTAGCTTAATGCACGTATCTATAGGCAAACATACAGTAGTAAAATAGGAGATGTGGCACTGAAAATACTTCGGCATGTCTTGTAGGGTTTCTATAATTTGTGATGTATTTATTCAGTAAATGTCATATGTAATATTATGTGTTAACGTTTCCTTCTCGGTGGGAAGCGTGTGTTAAAGAACGAATCGCGGTTCAACAAATGAATGTTGTAGCCTGGCTTCAACATCCGAAAGTTTCTTATTAAATTATATCAACTATAGTTGCATCTGTGACAAACAGACACAAAGTTGAAAATCGTATTTGAATTATTATAGGAATTTCGAAAATATATTAAAACTATAGAATTATTATGTACAGATAGTCCGGCAGCCAGAGGGGGTTCACGTGCACCCCACTTAATTGTTGTGGAAACCTATTTTTTTACATTCCTAAATATGTATATTTAGCATAAATTGTTGTTAACAGTGCCAACAAATGCCCCATGGGGTTCGTTTGGTAGCCATCTTGGATTTTTTTTGTAATTACGGCTTTTAAAAAAAATTCATATAAAATATTGTTAAAAATTCAATTTTTGATGGATCCCTTTGATATTTGGAATTTGGATGCTACCCATAGTCCTTTCCATTTGGAAAATGTGTGTGTGACCTTGGTTTAGGTCAAGGTCACGAAATGGAAGGTCAAACATAAAAATACACCTAAATTTGGATAGTGAGATATTTCCGTTTCCTACCATTCTGTCAAATATCCTAAATGTTGAGACATTATATACGTTTACAAAAGAGGGTACCATGGCAACTTATGTCAGAAATTTTAAGTGGCCCAGAATGCATAGTTTTCTTGGTATGAGGTCAAAGGTCAAGGCTATTTTTGTATCTGGTTAGCCCTGACATTTGCCAGGATGAATGCTCCATTCAAGGTCTTACTAGTGACAAACTATCACTAAATTATCACTAAATTCACTAAATGGAAGGTCAAATGTCAAAAATAAATTAAAATTCAGATAATAACCTATTTCTGTTTCACACTGTTCGGTCAAATATCAAAACTGTTGAGAAATTATCAATGTTTATGAAGAAGAATACCATGGCAACATGTATCAGCAATTTTATGTATCCCAGAATGCACAGTTTTCTTTGTATGAGGTCAAAGGTCAAGGCCATTTTTTCATCCGGTTAGCCCTAAAAATATAATTTCCTACCATAATTCTTGTAAAAAAGAATAAATTCCTTTGATATTCGGAAAAATGAATGCTCCATTCTAGGTCTTCCCAGCTACAAAATATTGGTTGACCTTTGTTAAGGTCAAAGTCACTAAATGGAAGGTCAATGGTTGGCTCTAAAAATATACATTCCCTTACATAACTCCCTTAAAAATGACAGGTTAACGTCACGAATTAAAAGGTCAAACACTAAAAATTCACCTAAATTCAGATAATGACTTATTTCCATCTCACACTGTTAGGTCAATTATCCAAACTCCCAGGGGTTTATCTCTTCTTAACAATGGGCATGCCATGGCAACTTAAGTTAAGTGTCCCAGAATACATGGTTTTCCTAGTATGAGGTCAAAGGTCATGGCGACATTTCATCTGGTCAGCCCAAAAATATACATTCTTTTCCCTAACTCAATGTGACAGATTCCATTGATATTTGGGAGGATGAATGCTCCACATAAGTTAATCTTCGAGATAGATATTTGGCTCAAGCCCAAGATCACTTAATAGGAAGTCACATGCCACAAATACAAGGTTGTTCTATATTTAATTTGTACGAAAACAATATCAAGATAACTTCATACAGAAATGTATATAATGGGAGATATTTAATTAAATAAACCAATAGAATATAGATGTAACCTTTCAGTCTTGACCCTGGGTAACACTTGAAAATAATTATGTTCAAGGGTTGTGCATCTTTTTGTCATTGACAAACCCAATGGAATGAGAAGAGAGGAGACAGACTCAAACTTTTATTAATGAAATTAAGAATTTGAAGGGATTAAAGAGTAAAGTAATAATACTTTTGAGACAATTTTAATAAAATGTGCCAACTTCCAATAGAACAACAATTTATGCTAAATATACATATTTAGTAATGTAAAAAAATAGGTTTCCACAACAATTAAGGGGGGTGCACGTGAACCCCCTCTGGCTGTCGGACTAAGATTAGACTATTTTGTAATATTATGTATACGCCTTTAGTAATCTAAAGAATAACCCAGGCGCGGGAACATTCTTGGCAACGCCACAACAAACATGCATTCTGGTGTCAATACAAATACTATAACGTATACACACTGTATATTGTGAACATAATAATGTAAAGTTACATATGATAACAAGAATACAAAAGTATTGCAATTTAGAGCATCAATGGTAGAGCGTTTGAAGTTTTAACAAGATCCTTGGTTAGGCCTATATTATTCAGCATGTTGGAAATTTGTTGCCATATCAAATTGAAAATAATATCTAAACATCGAGTTATATGATCAGTTCATGTTACTATTTATTCCTGCAGCCAATATTGCAAACACCTTCTTGAAGTCTCCGATCTGATGGACATTCAACGGAAGATGGAACTCTACAAATCTATGTTTTATTGTAACGTCAGGGGAGACCGTGACGCCAATTACATCAAAGCTGAATCTTTAAGAATAGAACTTATAGCCGGTGGACTTAACTGGCAACAACAAGACTTTATCATGGAAAAAATGCAACCCAATTATTGGAGGGAGGTTGGTATCCAAAATTTTAACTTGTCGTTGTTGCGTGTGGAACGTTGCGAGGTTTCCGAATTATTCATATTCATGATCAAGCGTTTGAATGAGGACAATTAAGAAAGGAGGATGCCGTAATCAAGGGTTCTGTTCTCTGAATAATGAAACTGTGTACGCGCATGCAATACCTTTTAAAACATGTGTTCATTTAATTACCGATAAGAGGAATACTCTTTTTGGAGGCATCATGCATGTCATTAAATTACAGTGTGAAACTCTACATGTAGTTCTCGTCCCTAGCAATGATACACAATCCATATAGTGTATACTGTTACTAGGGGGTTAATGGCTGACATTGAGGGGCTGCTGGTGAACTGTTCGGTGCATAATCTGGTGGCAAAAACGGCGGATAATGCACAAACAGTGCACAGGAGGCCCGAAATGGGGGTCATTAATCTGTGTAGTCTGTGCCTAGGGTGGTTATAGCCCAAGAACCGTTTAAGGCAGTGACTAACGACTAATGAAACTATGAGACTTTGTTATGACATGCATGAGTGTATCTGTCTTCACCTTCGTCACAGAAAAATGGGATATGTCAGAGAAAAATGAGTCATAAGTCAAAAAAATGGATTTTGAGATACCATCAAATATTTGAAAAGATTAAATTGAGTGGATTACAACGAGGGCAAAATGTGGGGAATTTAAAACGTATTAGACCTATATTGTATGTTTGATTTTTATGATAGCTAAATATACTCTATAGGATGATATTATAAACGCAAGGATGTATTTGATATACTGTCTGTCTTGAAATTTTGTAAATCTATTCATACGACGTGAAGCACGAGATACTTTAAGAATAAGAACATTCCCACAAAGGGATCTTGTGTAGTTTTGTTCAAAATAACATGTGTTATTCTTCTCTTTTTGCAGATTTCCTTCTTTGATTATCTCTGCTACGTTCCCTTGTTTATGTCTATGCACGATAAAATGGTGGAAAATCCACTGGACATGTCAAATAACAAATATGTGCCATCACAAAATCGACAGCCATCCCCGGTACAAAGGGACTCAAATCCACTTGGGCATCCTCTTAAGAGAAATACCATGTTCATTAGGCAAAAAACAAAGGATACGCACATGAAAGCCGACGATCTTCTCATGGCGAAGAAAGATGTATCTGAACTTAAAAGGGAGAACTTAGAACTGTACAATAAATATGCAAAGTAAGTAGGCCTACACTATATTACCATTACAGATCGAAGGAATATTGAATGTATGTCTGTGTGTATGTAATATACATGGTTTAAACTCGTGTTCCACTAATCAGGTGTTTTCATCCGACCGATTTTAGAAATCGTGCCACAATCGGATGACATATCCCCGATTCTGGTCCCATCTATTATCATTGAATTTAATTGAAATCGGCTCAATATCCGATCATACGATAAAAAAATGATAATATAAATATTGAATCCGATTAACCTGATGGCCACCCGATTTTTTGGTGGAACACGGGCGTAGAGACATAGATTAGAGGGTGTTAGGTTCGACTCGCTCTGTACAGAAAATAAGGGTATAGCGAGGAGCCATTTTACTTGATTCGAATTCGCACGTTTTATTATATACATAATATTGGGGGAAAACCTAATGTGAAATTAGGTTATCCGCTCCCTGACTGGGCGTATGCATATATATAGGTATGCATACAGGTTTACATAATTATGCATGTGTGTAGGCTATATAAGAAACATATTTTGGGGGGAAATATTATTAATTGATATAACTAGGGAATAAAACGCCAAATCCGGAAATTAGACAATGGTGGATGATTTTTGGTGAGTGTTTATTTTATAAGTTTCCAACGTTTCGATTCATCTTTGAACCTTCATCAGGGAATCAGGGATTATGATTAATTATTTCCTTTTCTTTCACAAGGTTACCATCAATTAAAAAAGAAGCCACACCTCGCAGCAAGGATACGGGAAAAACCAAGTTATAACACTTCGTTGCTTAGTCGATATTTTTGTTTATCACCCATATGATATATTTCATATTATCATGTCCATATATGGTAATTATAAGGGATAAACATCGGAATGTTGTGTTCTCTTGATAAAAAAATATACATGGAAGTGTTGATAATAAGTATCATATAATTCATCCACTTTGTACATATCTTATTCTTTCGAGACGAATGTATTTGATGAAATACTTATAATAGGAATGTGGTATATATGTATTGATTGTACTTTCTTTACACATTTCGATAGATCTGCCTCTCGATTCAAATATTAGTCCTTGTACTATTTATGTTATTCAGGATCTTTAGGTTTCTAGTGATAAGGATGGCAATAATAGCCCCATTGCTCATTTTCATCATTTAGTTCTCAATTACCAATATGTCTGGTGCATACATCCAAACACAAAGATGGAAGTACGGTAGGGTTTATTGCTTAAATGAATCCATGTATCGAAATATAATTATTCATTTTTTTAAATTGGGTTCGTGTTCTGTACATGGCATCGGAAATCCGATTCCCTCATCAAACGCAACAATCATTTCACATCATCAAACAAAATTATTCCATTAACCGCGTTTTTATTTTCATTTTATGCTGAGATGTTGCATTTAATATCAATTACTTTTGGAATTCCTTTCATCATTCATCTATTTGTATTGTGATATCTAAGATTTTATGTACGGTCATTAATAATCGAACTGTAATTACCAGTGTTTTATGTTGGGGTGTTAGGGTAAGATTATGTGCCAAACTGAATGAACTGAAGATATTTTCATGAAGAAGTCTCGTATTAAGTTAACAGTAATCCATGTCCAAACTAGTGTCAAGTCAGGTGCTGTTCCCTACAGGGTTTCATGGAAATTACGACAACTGCGATGGAGACTTCCTTTCAAATCAAATGTTACACTCCTAAAGTAACGTTTTATTACATTGATTACGGTATTATTGTACATGGAAATATCATATGGCGTACATGGAAGTATTATGTCATTATGGTCATATAGAAATCATGATAGTTTTTACAGACATGTAATGTACTTATTTTGAATAAAAACAAAATTTCTTTAATCCTGTCGTTGTAAATCACCACGAAACATCGATTGAAACTTGATTTTAGATCCTTTCCTATAATCATCTGATCTCAGTAAGATTTCAACAGCTCGACCCGTCTTAGGGTTCAATTTAATCCATATTTTTTACTTGTGGCTGTGCAACTCGAGTAAATAGACATATAGGCTGATACATGTATAATGCTTTGTGCACATAACAATCGCAAGCCGCAACACCACCTCCTGGATGGTGATGGAATTAAAGTGGAATCCATTTGGGACACCTATGCTATACATATAGATCTGCCATTTCACAAAAGACGTGTGTATGGGGTGGTGGTGGGGGGGGGGGGGGAGCACAGAAACCATCCTCTCTATAAAAATGTTAGTATTTATCTCCCATTTTGTGCAATATTCGTACACTACGGAGTCTTCCACCAATGAGCGGTGATTGTGTGGAAGACCCGAGAAAACCATGAGTGTATTCACTTTTGTATTTTAATAGTATCAGTACAAAAAGATTCTAATCTAATACTCATAATTATAAATATTATTACCCGTTCATTCGGGTGGAAATAATATTCCATGTATTTGTTTAGAATCAGAAAGATGGAATAACAATTCAATATAGCCACACATACGGAGTGGGTCAGTCGGTCTAATGAATACGAGGCCTCAATCCCTACATGGGTAAGAACAAAATAGAAACACCATAAGTCTTTTAAGTTTTAGTTAAAAATCCACCTAGTTTTATTTTCGAATGTATATTACAAATCTGAAGATTGGTAACATTTGGGTGGGTGGTAATATTCCTATAATCGCAAGACAGGTGAATCACGATTATGGTGCAATATTTTCTAAGCATACAAATACATTAATACGCGACAGTACATACTTGAGGAACTGCTGGGGAAATTACAAAGTGCAATTAATCTCTTTGGATTTAGTTTTGCAAACAACGTGTCGGAAATTTCGAACAGGGGGATCTAGAACCAACGCAATAAAAACAACGAAAAGATAAACTGCTATCGTAGTACCATTATATCGGTATGTACTTTTATTTATGCAAATGAGCATATTTTATAGTAAAATATATGTATCTTTCTGGTACTAGACATGAATGTTTATTAACTAAGTATACCAAGGGATAACAACCATCAACTTTTAAGATGAGATGTAACCAATTTACCTCAAATACTTATAAGGGCATCTGTTTCCCAAAAAACCTGTATGTTATTACATTTCTTATATACATATAATTATTACCTGTGTTACACTGTTTGAAGATCTTATCACAACGGCTCATTTCATGGCTAAGTCTATTTCGAGAATAGAAGCACGTTCACCTATTATGCGTTCATTAATTTTATTAACAGATACAAACGCAATGGAAATTAAAGACGTTTAAAGCGCAATGCATGGTCATTTCAAGTCAAATATGCATCTTTTATTGTATGATTCAGCCAAAACGTTACAGTTCAACACACATTGATATGACACTTCAGCACAACTCTAAATAGTCTGTGTTTATTTCTATACATCCATAAAGGCGAGACCATTTCTCAAGAGACTGAATGAATTATTATCATTATAACATGCCTTAGAAGAGGTATCACGTTTCCACAGAAGTGTCAAAATCCCTGTGATTCATCATTTAAGACACTACAGTGAATTAACACTTTCAATGGAAAACTAGTCAGTAACTAGTAAATTTGCGAACAGAAAACACATGATCAAGGTACCAATATTAATTAGCTTCTAACTCGTTCTTTTAATGACTCTTATTTACTAACAAACTTTCACATATGTATGCTATTGGTTACTAGTATTCTTTTTGTCACAAACAATAAGTATTTATAAATCTTGGACTTTTAAAGTTTAAAGATGACACGATCTTTTTATGTAATTATTGTCATGCAATTTATTAGAAATACAGAAGAAAGTTCCTTTAGAATTATTATGTAACTAAAATTGGTATCATCGATATAGGATTCGTTTGAGGCAGAGAATACCGTGAACGTCGGACTTGACCCACCTACACATCGAAGGTTACGAGTCAAATCGTCATACGTGCGTTTCACAAACACACTCAGGATATTTCTGCCTCTGTATAAGTAAGATTCTGCTACTCCTTGGAAAAACACGCCTGCAACACTCGCCTCAACATAACCAGAACCATTGGCATATGGACAACTTTCTCTACTGCACATAAATTATAAAATGCATTGGGATTGAACTCAGAAAGCTGTGGTAAGACAACAATGGTGGCAAGATTGGGGGGCCATACTTCGTTCCTGAATTGGTTTTTTTTCTCTAATTTTGTAAAAAGAAATCAGCTTAACTTGAGATGGCTACACGGCGTCTCGCTAAACTGCACAGGGCCAACACTATGGACATCTAGCTATTTAAAACCCATGATTCTGTACCTCCCAGCTGAGGAACATACTTACAAATAATGGTGGGTGGGTGGGATAAAAAAAAACACCTGAGTGACCTCTAAGATATGATTATAATATTATGCATAATAAATGTAAGATTTATTCAATTAGGGTCCAATGGTTCTAGGATCGTGTTAGTGAGCGGAGGCAGTGTTTTCGGAGGGGAGAGCAGGATCTTTAACCTCAGCAGCCCGCGGTTTCAACTTCTTCACCTGAACCCTTTGTTTTGTCCATTGTGGTGAAGACCTGGAAATACAAATGAATTTTCATTAACAAGAGATATGGAAGAAAGAGATGGATGGGATGGATGGATGGATGAATGAATGAATGAAAGGAACAGGCATCCTCAAAAGGCAGGGCGAGATCCTTCAAAGGGTGAGTGAGAAACACGAAACGGAAGGCCTGTTGTTGGAAGACGGGAACAAGGGTGGGGGGGGGGGGGGGGGGGGGGGGGGGGGTGAGGAAACAGAACACGTTGGATCTGGATTGAACCATCCATAACAATGAACCAAGTTTTAGAGTGAATACTGTTTGAAGGGGGCGACACAAACGTAAGCAGGAGAAACTAAAGAAATCAGAATTCAAAGACATAAAGGGAATATGGATTCGACATCCTATGCGCCGATGTTTCTGATCAAATGATTACAGTGCCAACATATAGAATAGAACAAGGTGCTCGTAACTGAAATATTTATTGGCTTGATTCCGCCGGATCGTCCAATAAATAAATATAATTTAATGAAACGGAATATTGAAATATAAACCTTTGTTTCTGATTCTGATTCACCAGAAAGCATCTAAAATTTAAAAGCAAAATAAATTCGATTTTTATGGGACCTTTACAATAAAATTATTGTTATTGCATCCCCTTTACAGAATCGGCGTATAACAAACAACACAAATTCAAAATCTAATACCCAATTTGTAAAAAATAAAGTTCCATGTTTAAAGATGATTAAACACGATAATACACACCTCAGCTATCGTGGGATGAATACCAACTATATCATCAAAGTCTTCTTTCTTGGCGCCGAGCTTGAATCCCAAAGCATATCCCTGAGTGACCTCACCAGCGTTTGGTCCAGCAATGTGTAATCCAACAACTCTCATCTACAAGAGAACAGTCGAGGAGCGCAATTACCAATCATATCCAAACTGAGAAAAATAGTATCACCACCAGTGACCTGGTTCTTTTTTTGATATATATATTTTTCTGTTAGATCTTATAGTGGCAAACATTATTCATAAATACCCTCCCTGATAAAGGGTTAATTTGCCATTTCTTCCCCCGATTATTCTAGGTTGCCTCTTTCAGTTTTTCGATCATTATTTACTTATTAAATTGTTATTTTTCCAACCACTATTATAGCTTTATTATAATTAATTCTAGGTATAAATTTATTCAGAAAAAAATCGTCTAAGGCTGTAGTCCCTCCTCGAATGAAACGGGGATAATAAACTTTCCTTCTTCCAATGAATAGCAAATAATAGTAATATTCAATAATTGCGATTCCTCAACATAAGGTATTTAGCTCAAATAACAACTCACATCATCTGAGATCCTACATATAAGTTTGGCGTAGCACACGTTGTTTTCCCTGCCGGCTACGGTCCACTCCAATGGCCAGTATTTGTTGTGGTAAATCTCTAGGTCGTCCTCGCCGTACTTGGCAATGGCGTCCTCCTCAGACAGACCGATGCACCCGTACTCTAGTGGTGTGAAGACGGTGGTGGCTACATTGACGTAATCCATCTGTAGAGGCAAAATATTGTCAATTTTAGAATGTATTTACATGCGGTCATGATACATGAGTGTAGAAGCTTTAAATTCTGGAAGTGGTGCTATGCATTTTCTTTGTCTTGTTTTAGATGTTTCTAATCTAGTTTATGCAGCATATTTTCCACTATGTACCTAGCCGCGTGGACCCATCAAATATAACTATTCACATAGTGTGAATGTTAGGATCAAATTCTCTATTTGATTCATACAAACTCAAAGTGATGCATAGCAAGGAGCAATTAGTAAATAACATATCGAAATGTTTTAAATTCATAATTTATCAGAAATGACTAGAATTAAAAGTAATCAGTGTAAGTGACACAAATAAAACTATTTGTTTACCTTCTTCATAGCACCAGCAAAAAGCCTCCTGGACAGAAAGCGACCGGCCTGAATGGCTACGGGAGTCAACTCTGGCTTCCCATCAAGGATATCCCCGACGCCGTAAACGTAAGGCACGTTCGTCTGTTCCTCGTCGTTGGTAACAAGGAAACCATTCCTGCAAGCATGATGAATGTGATCAACGCAGATAGGACAGTGAATGCATGCATACTGTCAGAGAAAACTTCCTATTATGATTAACCGAGTCAACAATTTTCATTACCAAAAATAGCAAAATGTGAATCAAACAGGTAACCCAACATATGGCACACATGAACATATTTATATCATCATATTTTCATCTATACTGACTCTCATCTCATCTCATATCATTCCACCCCTACTAATCTAATTTACTTCTTTTTTTTCTCTTTTATTAAAACTATTATTAATATTATTATTATTATTAAACTTTTAGGTAATCCCGGATGGTAAGCTTATACTTTGAATATAACCCTGTGCATGCCACCATGCCAGGGTTGGGGTGGAAATCGAACAATAAGATCGATCCACAAAATGAAAGGGCAGGCAAATGCCTAACCCTGTCTGTTATCACCTGGATAAATAAAGTATTAAAAAAAAAATTGGTCCAGTGGAAATACAAGATTGATATAAGAGTCGGGGCGCCCTACACACAAACCAAAGTATAAATCGTGGACCGATATTAGTTTTGTAAATGCATATGATATAACTATGCTAAATCATACACCCAACTTTAATTCATGTCCAACAAATAGCTGATCAGCCAAGAACAACTACAGTTGGCACAGCCTATGCCTGACAAGAAGAAGATATTCTCCTTTCTCTCTACACAAATGGAGAAAACGAGAGTTGCATCTGTGACCCTGTATTGTCACCCAAGACATGAACTGGAAGAACTCTAATTTGAGAAGTTCATAACCTTTTTGGCAACTCCACACCTATTATGGCAAATAAACAATTATCTTATCTTATCTTATCTTATCTTATCTTATAACTAAGGTGCTGAACTTACTTGGGGTTGGTTTCCACTCCAATTTTGTCTAGACCGATGCCATTAGTGCATGGATCCCGACCAACAGCTACCAATATCTGGAATGAGCGTTGCATATCTATGAAATGGGCATTTCAGAGTGAGGATTGGACTGGCATCCTCTCATAAACTTGAGCACAGATGAATATTTGTGGCCTAAAATATTGTTTAAGCAACCAGCAAATAAACTGAGGGAGCATTTGTAAAAGTTGAGACATTGAAAGAAATTTCCTTTATTTATTAGCAGTCCACGAGCTGTATATATGTCGCGATAGGGAGGTATTACTTTATTGAAAGTGCCCACTCATGATATAATAACGAGATGTCACGAGGAGGGTGATCTTTTGCATTACTGTGACGCTGACTGATATTTCAGAGCATTTGTTGTTGACGTCTTGGGGGAGGTGGCAGAGGTTAAGGTATTTTTATTGAAAGACATGCGACATAACTTACTGTGTTAAATTCATCCACGTATTCGCTACCGTCGTTCTTTTTCCCTGTCACCCTGTATTTACCGGGTCCACCATCAACGCCATCTTCTAATTTTTCAATCTGAAAATATGTAAGGGAAAACATATTAGGTAGACCAAAGCTTACTCTTTTCTAACGTTTGTGGAGCAAGTAGATCCAAGACAGTCGCTCGATTTTTAAATAACCCTTGAATATAAGCTGACACTGTGTTCGCACTCCACCAGTGATCCATGATAGTTTCGGATTCCATACAATTCAGACTCCTTTTTTATCACTGAAATAATTTTCAATCAACGACAATAAATATATGAAAAATGTTCATTCACTCCAGATAGAATAATTGAAATGCAATTATAATAAATGCGATGGCACCACCAAACAAGACGTGTTTGTGTATCTTGTATTTATGAGATATGATATCTTTAACTACATGGGTGCACATACCGGTACTTTGATTATCAATCTCTATTTCATATAGTTCCAAATTAACTCGATAATTAGTTGTAATTTAATAAAACATGTATTCCACTAATACTAAGAACAAAATCGTTCTAACACAAAGATAGACAGACTTGACCCTTACCTTGGTAGGGACGCAGGGCCGTACAAACTTCATGCCGTGGTCAGCCATGTAGTCGCCGACTATATCTGCCATTTGCTGGTCAAAACCCCGGAGGAAGATGGAGCGCACCATGATGGTCACGTCCAGTCCCGTGGCCTGGAGGAAACCTGCACACTCCAGCGCTACGTAAGAGGCTCCTACCACTAGCGTCTTACCAGGACAGTATGGCAGCGAGAAGAGATCATCGCTACAAGAGAGCAAAGGTGTCGTTAGTGTCATGAGACTATAATTATACATTCTTAAGGGCCTAGTCCACTAAGCCGATTCTCATGCGATTCTCACAGATTTTAGTGCAAAAGAGTCCTCTGCGGCGCAAAATCGCATGACAATCGGCTTGGTGGACTAGGCCCTTAACAATTAACCAGGTAATGGGAGACAAACTGTGGATAAATTCCAATACTAAAATACGCATGGAAATTGTTACGTAATCATCAGTAAACTCCTGTCAGACCCCCGTGTGTATCAAACGTTAGTCATTATTGATTTAGTAGGGACACATGCCTGTAACAGACTGCAATAAACCAGTATCCAATGGACTGTAGGGGAGATAACATTTTCACATAAGTAGCTCCTAGTTTGTTAGTGTGTACATACATTACACACTCTACACATATGTATTATCATTATCAACAAGCCTTACAATTCGTAGAATTATCACTGGTGAAAGACTCAATCTCGGGCAGAAGATCAGACATAACGAAAATCATAGATGAACATAGAATGGTCTTAATTTGATAGCATTATATTCACTTGCCACTGACCTAGAAATTGCATATTCTTGAAGTCCTGGTACATCAGGATACTTGGGCCGTCCGCCTGTGGCTAAAATGAAGTACTTGGAGGTAAGAGTTTCTTCTTTGCCTCGTTTGTTCGTTGCCTGGAAGAAAGAATGAGACAGGTTAGTTCCTGACAATACGAGGTTCTTGTGTCCAAACAAAGTAATATTTGAAAAGTCCAGTTAATTATCTCTCAATTCCTAGAATATTACAAGACAACACACTACTGCCCAATTGCTATAGTATCTTTCGATACTAGGAGGGTAGCCCAGCTGATTTGCCTAACTGCTATTTTCTTTTGCTTCTAATTTTTAGTATATAGTTCTTTTTTTGTATTTCTTTTTTTCGTATTAATTTGTGGATCATGCTATTGTTGGGTGTTCCATTGGATTGCTCAGTTGAACCTGTGCTCCTACCTCTATCCCATCAATACCCTACAATATGACTCCACATGGATGTTGTCATGGCAACCATCACTCACTTCCAAACCTGGCCTCCTCCACTCTGGGCCACAATCAGCAGGAGGCATATCACAGTGATGTTACACTTCAGTTACATAACTTATCTGATGATCTCCTCAGATATTTCCTCTCACTGAAATCAGTTGACACAGATGTACAGATGACAGTCTACAGATCCAAAGATAAAGATCTTACAGGATGTAGCTTGTAAGATCACACTTGCCAACCCCCTGCCTAGTACCCAACCCCCTGTCAATCACAGCCAGTCTGTACACCTCCCTCCCTGTCCTCCCTCCTCCCTCCCTGTCACTCACAGCAAACAGGCCAAGCCAATACACTCCTCCACTTAACAACACCAGCCAACACAGTCAAAACAGACCCATGTGGCCACTGACAGGCCACCCCTCCAATTTAGACTTAGCCAGGGGTGCGACACACAGGCTCCTGTATAAGTATACCTTTCCTATAGTGATACTAAAAGGAGGCTGCGCCCATTCAATCGAAATACAACTTAAAACAGAAAAGCACTCAGAGGCTACCCTCCTAATAAACTATGAAATGGACAGACATATAGCATTTACACCTGATATTATTAATAAGAGTTTTATGTATGCGTTCTAGGACCGGTTTATGTCGCCATCAGGTGTGGAAATTAAGGCAAATTCTACCATCACCAAAGTGCTTCTGCAAGTCTCATGGTACCACGATGAACATTTTATTAAACAATTTATTTTGAGTCATGGCGCATTCTTAAGTTAATTTATTCTTCATTGATTGGTTCGTTGAATGAATTCTTTATTGCCATAAAACAACTGCTGATGCCATGTCTTCCATGGTAAACCCTTTGGAGTTCATTCACTTGATGTATGACGCAAATAGTTTGAGCATTTTCTGCTTATAGCCCTGATGACTCACTACATCGCGAGAGCCACAAAGAGAAATCCAGTCACAATCCTTAACGAAAAGTGGCCAATAACTACAACACTAACCAGTGAAATAATAATTGGAATTTTACCTTAATTGTGTGCGGGCCTGTGAACTCAGCATAAGCGTTAATATATTTCACATTTTTTTCTCTCAATTGAACCCGATAGCCCCAATTTAACGAACCTATATGATCCTGCAATCAAAAAGATATGAAGATACAATAGTGTACATCTTTTCACTGAATAGTGAATGAGTGTGTGAGTGAGTGATGGTTTAATACCGCAGTGCTATAGGTCACATCAACAACAATACAATATCATATACATGTATAGCAAATAGGGAAGATGTTACAGTTGTTCCTCCAAAAGAAATCATCATAGAAAAGAAACACAGCCCATTCTGTCCATTTACCACCAGACTCAATTATTTAGGCTAATGTATACTTACTCTGTACTTTAATTAGGACTCATGTTTTTTGTATTTAGTACATATTATGCTGGGAGAGAATAGGTCGTTATGACGTCTTAATAATTCGCCTTTTAGCATATAATATATATTCATTATGGAAATGAAAATCTTGATCATAATTCAGTCAGTTAAATAATTCTATATATCACATGCTACAATAATAAACAACGTACTTGAATTGCACCTTTCATAGTGTCCCAGTTATGTGTGTGCTTTTCATTAAGCTCCCAGCCAAACTTTTTAGCATCTTCTAAATTATGCCCTGAAACAAAATATGACAAATATCATTACGGTGAGATTCATCATGTAGGCGTTCTGCTCTAAAGTGGGCCGACTTAACAGGGACATACAGCTGTGACTCCACAGTAGCGATATGACGTGCGATATCATGAGTGAGGTAGTGATAGTGGTTTAACGCCGTGTCGACGACCGGTTGGAGTCATATTCTGGGCATTGAAATTTAATAAGATGAGATGTAAGTAAGTTGTACCAAATGTTTTTATATTGCTTTCATATCGCATGTTATGTGAATACCCTAGCCTACAACTGAAAGCGATAAGATTCTTACATTAGTTTGTCGCATGCAATCGTCAATATCGCTTCACTGGAGCCCCACTTTTGAGGCTTTGTTTAAGAGAATATAATTATCATGTTGGGTAGGAAAGTACATAATTATGGAAGGTTATGTAAGAGGCGCATTCACTAAATGACTTTGAGGTAAGTTGATCTACATAAATTTGATAAAAAAAAAACTTGATAAAGATTAAGGATATCACACACCTAAAATTGCAGCTTGGTGCATCAATTTCTTGGGGATGCAACCCACGTTGACACAGGTGCCACCCAGACCTGAAATAGGATGCATAATGAAAAGAAATAATTAAAAACTATAAAATGAAAATATATAGATGTTCGAGTCAAAACAGAAAAATAAAAGTTTATCAAGACTAATACATGAGGACATCTCTGCTAGTTTTAGCAGTTTTTTGTCAGCAGCCCGTAGCTGACAAGTGAAGTGTTCTGTACAGTTTACCAGAATATACATTCCATTTCTTGAGATAGCAATCAGAGATTTAACGTTACAAATATTCATAGATAGAAGAAAGGAATATTACGCTGTTGAATTTAAAATAACACTTACCCCATGTAGTACCACGGGGACTTGGCTTTACAAAATCTAAACAGGCAACTTTGGCTCCTAAATTGGCTGCTTCCTGGTGAATTAGAGAACGGTTTGTGTCATACATTTAACAATATCATATCACTGCAGCAAAAATAGACCGGGGACAATTGGCATTTAACCACTACACAGGCGGGCTAATCTTTTCAATAATTTAACAGGTCCGACTCCGGGTATGTATCTAGGACTACCGTATGATCTATTGTGTGCTGTTACCAAACAGGGAGGAAAACTGCACTATCAGCAGAATCCATAATCCTCTAAACCTGAAGATGAAGATCATTATTTGCCTGGTGTGTGTGTGTGTGGGGGGGGGGGTATTTTTGTATTTATTTATTTTTATTTCGCCAAAAACATTATGTAACAAGTACATTATTTTCAGTAATTGATCATAATTAATTTCATTTTTACTTTTAAAATAGAAAGAAATAGTATTAAGCATATAATGAAATGAAGACTCAATAGAAACCGTCACCGGCACACGGTTCGAAATCAAGATAATCAAATTGAGTTTTACAAGAGTTTTCATAATTTACTCATTTGGTCCTACTCATCGCCTCTAGATGACAATGTAGTAAACTTATAATTTTACAATAGTCCAATCAGTACATACCCTTACGAACTGGCTTAGTAAACCTTTGTCAACCGCCATTAATGATTAAGATTATTAAATTATGACCAAACATACAGGTATTCCCTGACAGGTAGATGATGCACGAGGCGCTATTACCTTTGCAGCAGCTAATCCTCCAGAGCCTCCACCGATAACGATGAGATCGTAATTGTAGTCTACTTGTGGGTTGATCATGCTTAGTAGTTTGTTCTCTTTGTGAGCGTTTAGTGTATTATCGCAGCCACCTGTAAGACACAAACAAAAGCATCAATTAGATGAGATATTTTATACGGTAACTTCGTCTTTAGCATTGTTGATTGATTGAATGATTAATAGTTTTATTAAGCAAAACATTACATCACAGCATGATAGATGCTCTTCTTAGCATTGGCTGACAACGATCGCTAACAATGGTTAATTCATACATACTAGTACAAGTTTATAGAAAGCTCAAGTACATAATAATGGTTAAATTTCTTATATATTATACCCTGTTGCTTATACAAATTGCATCGCGTGTTTACATTTCTAATATGTATAATTGGCGGATTTTAATTTTCGAAAGTATAATAATATACATCGGTTATATGTAATATACCGTAACGTGAAAATGGGGACAGGGTTCTACCACTTCAACCCTCGGCATCTAGTTACTATTAACTCAGAAGTTTCAGCATTGACACATTAATGGGACGACTACAGCCAACCATAAACAGCTTAAGGCGTTGCCAGTTATGCATACATCCTATTCAATTGACTGGAATGCAGATTGATCATCGTTTTATTTTCCCGAAATTGCCATTTTGTACATTAAAAGATACAAATTATGCATATATGTGTACACATTACCTACTGAAGCAAGAGTGGATCGTTCCAGTTGAAGGACTGTGCCGATCAAGGTGTAGGAAGGAATCAAAGTTCATGATAATTCTTGCTCTGATAGATATGGAGGGGAAAATAAAAAGAGGGGCGGGGTAGGTACTATAGGAGATCATTTCAACAGCTGATAATAGCTACGTCCGATCCGCTTCGCCGATCACTTCATGAACTTATCATGACATTTAGCAATATCTGCAAGTCACGTTGTTGTATATGAACAACATGGTCATGATACGCTTGCCTGCCCCTGGGCTTGGGATGGCTGAATGGGGAAACCATCAAAACAACCATACAGACTCGCACACTGACATATGTGTAGTTACACGTGCTTCCGATTAGGGTTTTTCCATTCATCACTCCTTCCTATGTTTTCTCTCAGATTATGTCACAATGACATACACTGGCTAGTAGAATTACCGTGATTTCTAGACACGGGTTATTTAATCTAAGACTGCTAAATTAAAAGCTAGGGAAAACTGTCGAGTCATTCGCCTTCCTATGAGTAGGTGAAGGACGTGCAAGTACCAGGACCTGAAACCTGGATCAGAGCCAAGATAGCTGCATGAAGTAAACCCCGAGAACCAATTCTGACCTATCGTATAATGATAGAGCATTGATCCCGGTTCCGATGGGTGTAAATAGTGTGAACTAAACTAGAACTGTTGAACTGTAATTAAAGGACCGAGTTCAGGATCTAGCTTGCTGGCAAAGCCCAGACAAGTTCACCGTCATTTTTTAATCCATAAATTATATTTGTAGCATAGTAGGTTACCATATGATGTATTGAAATATCTTTTTTAAAGGCCTAGTCTTGTAATCGACCAATAATGTATGGTAATACTTGAAATTGAGAAAGGATCCATAGGTATTAAAATCGCACTTGGGTTGGTGGTATAGATACCTTCTAATAATCCGTAGATATGTATATATATTGTAGATACAGAAACATTCTAATATACCGCCATATTGAATTGTAAATGCGTCACTTCATGGGAGATAACAATAAAGATAACCTATGATGGCACAATTATATAAGATACATAAACGAATGGATCCACACCAATAGCTATGCCAATGACACCATGCACACACAGTGATATGAAAGGGTAAAGTCAACCACTTTCAATAATGCACTGCATGCTTATAAGTAAATATAGATGCAGGGCAATTAGCCTAATATGTTTCCTATCCATAGCTCATTGGTCCACTATGGTAGTCGAGCTATGCACACGCAGCAGAAAATATCAACTTTTCAAGCAATGATGGATTCTTCATATTATTCTACATGGCTTTTCAGGAAACACTAATTAATAGGAGTTGCTATACGGATCACCACTGGGAGTGAGTTGGCCTGGGGTTCGGGCAGAGGGACGACATATGATAATATATTACATGTACGACGCACATAAAAAAAGATGTTGTATTATCAACAACATAAGTGTAGGGTTTATTCCTTGGTGCAATTCTGGTGTTGGGCCGATGTTATTCTACATGTGTGTGCTGTTGTTTGGCTGTGTCATTTAAATATTTACAACCTGTAGATAAAGAGTCAAAAAAATCTTGATGAAAAAAACGGTCTTAGATCAACAATTATTGGCAATGGCTCAATAGCAGAGTGACCTAAGTTGCTAGTATATATAGGTTTACATTGGGGTGCTTATATAATGTCTCTACGGCACAACCTCATGCTATAATCACTTCGCCATTACCTCAGAAACTAGCTTTGTACAGGTAGAAGGATATAGCCATAGAATTCCGGTAGTTCAGTAGTTCCATGAAATAGTCAATTACAAAGGGTAGGTGGTAGGCTAGGTGATTTGTCTTCCCCTTCAACCCAATGATGCGCAAATGAATGGGGAGTGATGAAGGGTGCAATTTCTTTTTCTACCCCCCCCCCACCCACCCACCCACCCAGTTTGACTCGATAAGAGTCTAAAATACCTTGGTCAATGTCAAAAGATCTACCACTAATAGCAATGAACCAACCTTTTATAGGTGGTTAAAATGTACTAAATGCATAAGAAGCTGTAACTTAAAGATCAAAGATCAGTCACCATGACTTGATCATGACCTTGGTATTGGTCCCCCACTGATAAGTGTGGGGGGACCAATATACTAGACTATAAATATTGAACTATAATTGAAGCCTATGCGCCTATGATCATAAATAACCATAAGCTTTCATACGAACAGAACATATGATATTAAAAATCTCAAACTAAGTAATTATCACGAAGTATTATAAGATATTACGTAATGGGGCCAATCAATTATCAAAGTGATGAAATGAGATGGCGATTAACCTCACTAAATTGATCATTATTCACTTTAATTTATGGTCACCTTGAACTGTAATAAAGAAGTTGACACACCACGATTATAGCCAGCATTTTCACATTGCTATCAGTGCCAATTGGCACTAATGCCATACATTTTACATGTTATCGATTTCAGGAACGAATAATCATGATTCTGTGAGAACGTGAACCCTACCTTGAATACCGCTCCTATATCGCTGTCGATACATTGTAACGAGTGTAGCTAACAACTGGCAGTCAAACGAGTCATGGTCATAATACTACACATGTATAGGTTTTTGTCACAAAACAATCGTATCCAAATTGGAAAACAGAGCTAGGATTGATATTGGCACGTCTCGCATACTTCTTCCGGGCTATCAAATGGATGGAAACATCACATATTATGAAGCATGTTTGCTGGTAAATAAGTCAGTGAATGTCCCAGTAAAAGCTGGTGGTGGAAACAGAGAGGGAATAAGTCACGCTATGCTTTACAATAGGAGATGGAGAGAGTGTACACTTGTCCTGCCTTTGTCCTCTAACACTTCAAACACACTTCCGTAAAGAGATTCTCTGGTGTGTGCACGTGTGAAGGCGAGTGCCTATGAGTGCCAGTGCGTGTCAGGGTTAACTCTCACTGACTGCCAGTACTTAGCTTGATTCATTCAGTAGCGAGAACACCTCCAGGCCATTCTCTCCACAGATCTGATCCAGGAACTGGTTTTCTCCCAGCCATGATCAGGACTGTTGCTTTCATTATATAAAAGACAACTCTGGGTATTATTTCTACTACAGTTGCCTCGCTGCCAAGTCCTACAACGAGCACACAGGCCATTGGAGCAATATGCAATTAGTTGAGGTGCGTAGTCTTCAGACTGAGGGATACAAAAAGCTGCATGGGTGGTACAAAATCTTGTATATATTAAGATCCTAATGGCAGTGAAGATCCGATCATCATCGATTATTCAAAACTACGAGGCATGCTTCTATGAACGTGAGTATGGATCGATCGATTAGCCAGACCAATGGTTCCCCATTGCTTGTGCCAAAGCCCGATTGTTTGTCTGCTGTACCCAACAAAGACTCAACACTTCCAGGATCGTTAACTTATGAACTGGACGACCTTTGCGATGCACAAACATATGATGTCCTTTCATTACATGTAACAATAAAAAACGTTAGCCTTGAGCGTTATTGAATGGGGCATGGTGAGCCTAGTGCATGGATTATATAATAGGCACCTGTGGTATTATATTACATGATTATTTACACATAGGTAGACTCCACCAGAGGGAATAATTAATTGGTTGTCATTAGAGAGTATATTGCTCGTCTCCGGGGACTGACTGCACCTAATAATGTGATGACAATCCACTTTCCAACTCTGTGGCCAGCATTGAAGGTTGCAAATGAAGGACCCTCTCAATGATATTATAATTTATTATTTAACAATGGATTTGAAATAGCTCAATTAGTGCAAGGTGATCCTATGGCCATGTATTAAACAAATGTCATTTCTATTTCCATAAAGGGAATGTTTATGCACTGTAAGACCTGACACATGCCAGATGTGCTTGCAGCACATTTGCGGGAAGGAGGGGGATTTGACCACACCTGTGCTTAAATACATCACAATGATTTTATGTTAAACCACATGTGTGTCGTCAAGCAACATTGAATGATATTCAAAGCTATAATAGGATGAGGAGGAACAGTGTCTACCTGCCACGGGGAGTATTTGTGCTTCAGGTAGGAGTAAAATCAATGTATCCCGCACGCAACAGGTGCGCCTGAGTATTAAAGATACATTCTTGGTCGATTGGTTGATCCTGGATGAAATTCTCTTTTTTTCCCCGAAAAATTGTCTTGGTCCATCCTTCTAAATAAAAGTCTTGATGATACAATATTAAACCATTCCATTCACATCTTGTTGGTGAAGAGGCGAACCATCATTCAGATTTTTTTTTATTTCGGTGTACACCAAAATCCGTTGATGCAAACTATTTACTTAGTATCGCTCGCTTGTACTTTTGTGCCAAAATTTATTTCTAATTATTTACTTCAAAATCTTGTAAAACTAGCAGCATATTGGGAACTTCAGTCCTGTGAGTCAAAACGAGTAAATTTAGAAAGCAATTTCTGGTTGGTTTAGCTGAGAATACAGCTTTAGTTTAACTCTTTCTGTCAGACTTTACGGACATCCCCATTATACTTATTCAGGGGTGAATGGCAGGTATTGTGTGAATGAACCGATCGCAGAACTGCCACTTAACAAAATGGATAGTGACAATACGATGCGCGATGTAAAATCACTATGAAAGGCTTAGCCATAATAATTTTGATTGAGCCAGTGCCAAAATCATCTATCAAGTCAATTCATGCTGAATTTAGGGAACCCTCACCATTCTCATTTTTTTGCAGGGTGTGGCAGTGTTCTTTCAAACAAATCCAGCAGAAAAATTGGTTGTGTCACGCAAATTACGGTACTTCAATCCATAACACATAATAGAAGTCAAAAGCAAAGGGAAGAGAGGGCAAGAGGGTGGCCATGTTACCCGATGGTCAAGGCTTCATATGCCAACCAGTTCAAGGGAAAAGATAACACAATGCCTTGGCGCGGGCAGGATGGCTCGGAATAAGATTTTTTTTTATTATTATTACATTTCAGGCCAATTAGATGTTTAAAACAGGATTTACGAGAAAACAAAAAAAAACAGACAGAAATACGTAGTGTCCACCATGAACGTTTCCGCACGTTGCCTTTAAAAAAAGTAATAGCGTCGGAATAGATGGAAGTACACTACCGAACGACTCGTTAGTAGATCGGCTGCGAGAATTGATTCATCATTAGCCTGGGAATATATGAGATTATAAGAAAATCTACAAAGATGTACATACCCAGGTGTTCTCCGTTGATGTAAACGTTAGGTACAGTCCTTTGTCCACTCATTTCCAGAAGGGCATCCTGGTATTGGGACATGTTTTCTGAAAAAGAAACAAGATAGGAATGGTTTTAGGATGTTCTCAATGCGATACTAGAATGTAGAGGGCGGGCACTTAGAAAACCTGTGGGGCCTCCAGTACTCCCTAAAAAAAAATGCCCCAATAAGTAGCAATGCATACCGTAAAACCTCTATTAGAAGCCGCACCCCCGTTTTACGGATCTTGTTATGTCTTGCTGTACTATCATACCCCATGTTGGGAGCGCCGCAGTATTTGGGCCACATTGATTTAGGGAAATCCCCCCAAAAAACAGCAGGGGTTTTAATATTTATATTGTATAGGTCGTATCAGCCACGCCAATAAATTTTCACCACAAAGTATATTTCCAGGGGGGACAGGTTGTTTATTTGAGATGCTGCGTTCATAGATTTTCGCCTGTTGTTGTAAGTGATTGATGGTGCTTAAACCTCAGGCTCATGTCTCAGCCAAAACGTCCAATAGAAGCCAGGGTTTTAGACATCCATTCAAGAGTATTTTCAAACTGAACCTCTATAGGTTTTACGGTAACATTTATATTTCCACCTTCCTCACTCAGTCTATGTCCCTATCGGAGGCAGTGAACCATGTAGAAACTCCAGCAGGTATGACGAAACAGATTAAATATTATTGTAATTATTCCTGAACTAAGCTTAACTAAAACTGGGTAAAAAAGGTAGGACTCGACCGAGTTGTTGAAAAATGTAATTAAAATGGCATAATTTTTAAAGAATCTTTCACAAAGCGGTCTCATATTAATATCTGTTTTTAAACCTTACATAAAAGAGATGTACACAGTACATAGAAGGAGGTAGATGGAATGAATACTCACCAACTTTGTCGAGTTCGAATGAGAAGTATTGCACATTCAAGGAATCGAACAAGTTCTTCACCTGGAAAAAATATCAACTGTTCGTTAAATTTGGACGCACGAACCCCAAAAGGGCACTTTGCTCTGAATAATTTTCGTCCATTTAATCTATAGTTGTATGAATTTGACCTTCTTATGGGCTCTACACAAGATTAAATAATTATATTGATGTTAACTAAATGAGATTCGTAAAGTACGATTTATTCAATTCAATTCAAGGATTCTGTATTGTATAGATCATGTTTACAATTGGTCGGACAGTTCTGCGGTTACAGGTCTTCCGGTGTCTGTTTATGATCAATATTGAGGGACTGTTGGGCAGTTTAGTGTTCACCGAGAGATTATGCACAAATAGTGCACCAGACGGTCCGAAATGGAGGTTATTAATCCTTTTAATCTCTGCCTTAGGTGGTTATACCCCCAAGACTTTCAAGGCAGTCAGTGTATTATTGTGTTACTGTAGTATTTACCAACCACGTATGTCCCAATCATCAAGAGTACTTGGAATTCGTGTTTGTAATTGTGTCAAAGGAACTTACTTATACATGCCATTACTCAATTTAATCATTTAATTTAACGCTATTCATGAAGGAGTTACTAACAAAGAATGTCTTACCTTGGTGCAGAATGGACATGTTGTCTTGGAAAATATCGTCACTTTATTGGCCTTAATTAGACCCTGAATTTCTGACTTCAAGTCAGACCCGCCTATGGGAGGCATTATGGTTATGTGTTGGGGGTACTCGTCTCCAGAATAATGATATCAGAAATGTGTATCTGTAAGAGAAGAATAGGTTATTGTTAGGTCGATTAGTAGTGCATAGATGATAAGGCAGTTTAATAATACATGGCTAACAATATTGTAAATAGATATCAACGAGTATAAAACCATTTTACACTCGTATCTATCATATTTATAGCGATGTAAATATGGATATTATTATCCAAATGAGGATGTATTCGATGTATGATTCAAATCAAATGAAAACAATATTTACAACATAAATCATGATTTTGTATTATCACTTGGTTAGTTGGGCATAAAGGATATGATGTTTAAACACATGAGATAGATCATGTGGAAACATAGAAGTAGCAATCTTAGTCGGGACTGTGAAGCCTTGATTGCTTTATTTATAGGAAACATTGAGTGTATTAAACTGTTTACATCCAACCTCTATAGATGTTTGTCGGGAGGTTAAGGTTTAGGTTTAACGCTCTGCTAAGGCAATTTGGTTCAAAAGAGAGTAAAAGGGCAAAAAAATCTATCGAAAACGAGACTCGCAAAACACAACAGTGCTGCACCAACCTCAAAATAAATCTTCTCAATTTTCATAGTAATCCCAGCTGAGTGAATAGAAAGATTAAAGGCCCATTTAAGGGCCTTGTCCACTAAGCCGATTCTCATGCGATTCTCACAAAGTAAGTGCAAAAATGTCCTCTGCAATCGCATGAGAATCGGCTTAGTGGACTAGGCCCTTAAGACATAAAATCTTATACAACTAAGAGAAATGTCCACAGTGTAACGTTTATCCAATGTAGAACCATCAAAATTTGACACTAAATCCCTTTGTGTAAATCTAAGATAAAAACGGACGGACCACTGCGGACTATATTAAATGCACACCACACAACTGGATCATATCTTTCTTGGTAACATTTTTTTCATTAAGAGAATACCCTGGATGAACATTATCAATCATTAGTTCATAGTGAGAGTGAGAGGGGTAAAGTTCGATCTGATAAGCAAGTGCTGATAAAACAGCCGTTGCATAGAATGAGATAAACAGAGTAGGTGTTCTTTATTGCAATACTGAGGAAATCTATAAGCTAATAGTTGAAAGAAACATGGGTGCCATGGCTGAAATGTCCAAATATCAAATTCATAGAACCCAGTCATAATATACAAGAAATTACTTTTAGAAATCAATGAAACATGGCATTTGATTTTAATATAAATTGGCATCAGTTCAGAACTTAAAAAACTACATTTACACAGCAAAACCAGTCTTGATTCAAATTTTCCAAATGAAACTGGGTTTTTTCCCTAATGCCATAATGGACTGGTTAAAAAATATCATCTAAAATTCTGGTTTAAAGAAGGAATCCAACCGACTGCAATAAGCGGTTTAGCCAATCAAGCCAGGTTCTCTAAAAGATTTGAAGCCGCGGGCCAAGGAAAGGCAATAATTAATTAGCTTACTTCATGCTCAAGTGGTTTTTTTTATATTATTACATCGGCCAAGAACATTTTTCGAAAATGTAATTCATATTTTCGGTAAAAGTTTCTAGAATTCTAGGGAAATCGAAAACCAGAAGTTGATAATTTCCGATTCAGTGTCAGAAATATCTCACACATCACGCTTCTCTACACTAGATCCCATACAGACTTGACTTTCCCAAATGACTTCACTGAGACTGAGAGAGGGGAGTGTACATCGAGACGGAGTGGGACCATGTCATGAGAGTGCAAAGATTCACATTTTCCAACGTAAAACATGAACATGAATGTGGCCGTTCGTGGATATTTACTTCAGCACATACAATACCAAAACATGTAGTGAACTGGTACAAGCAGCAGGAATAATCAATCAAAGTCTTATTCAATAATTTGTTTCACCTATAATCGGTCAGAGCGTCTGAGTTAATTAAGCTTCTCAGTCCCTTGGCCCTGTCCCCCAGTTTTTATTCTAGAAACTAGTTCTAGTAGACCAGTCCAGAATTTATAGGTGTGATACAAAGAGTTAAAGGTCCGGTATTTTAGAAGTCTTGGAAATTTTCCCACTTGCTCTACCACCAGATTTATTTTAAGTAATGTCTGTGCCGTCCATGATGTTATTGTTATAAAAGCCCACAGCAATGCCGTGAGTAATCAGAATGGTGCAATGGTGAAGTAAGATTGACGTAGGTGGTTATATTACCTCACATGGAACACTTACAGTATGCAATGTCATCACTCCTCTTCCTTATCTAAAATGGCTGACATGAAACCCATATCATTGACATTGATCTAACTTTAGAATACAAAGCTATCTTTAAGGTAAAAGATCCATTTCTCTTAACTTATGATTATCCCAACTGTTGTATTTATCGATGTCTAACTCTGTCTCTATTAGCCTAATCTAATATGTTACTCTAGTCTAGTCCGCTGACTACTAGTGACGGTCTAAAGAGTATCAGTATATATATTGATCAATCTGCATCAAGGTATCGATCTCTCCTGTTCCTGTATGGAAGGAGGAGAGCAATAGTAATAGATATAGGGAGTCTAAATCATGTAGCCAGTATTCATCACTACTGACACTAGGAATAGTAAGATATTCTGCCAACATAACCATTTATAATAAGCTGAATACTAATCTGATCAATCCAACCATTTTCGATAATCAAACAAAAGCAGTACTATCCGAGTAGTTTGTAACAAACCCCCCAAGTTCACGTACTTGAGCATATATCATTGAAGATATCCAAAGTTGTATATAGGCCTATATAATGCCTGTTTCATTTCCATGTTTACATCCAGAGACCAGACCGGCAGAAATGCACAAGTCATCACATAGTGACATAGACATAGTCCCTATGGATATGAACTATTGTAATGAATGAAACTGGTTGATTTGCGAATAAACTGAAAAACGATCAAAAGAGTACCAATCAACAAGTTGTTCACGGACACATTTGGGAGGAAAGGTTAACCTTTCATCATCTAGAATCAGTGTAGTTGGTCGCTAGCACACAATCAAGGAGACCGGGCAAGGAGGGCGCTGCTGCCCCGTGCCTTCACCTCCAGCAACATCGCGCCAATGACGGGGATGTCCCATCAACTGACAGTGTCTTCATGCCCAATATCATCAAAACAACTAAATTGATATAAACTACCAACGATCGAGCCATGTTTCCATGATGATAGTAAAAAGATCAATTGCTACTAAACTTGGACAATGTTTGGAGTGAAAGTGAATTAAAATTAAGTAAGTACAAGAGATTTCACTCACCTTTACCGCTCCTCACTGCAGCACACACCATGTGTGTCACTCATTTCTTTGGCCGGTATATCACGTGACTGTCAGCTGGCAGTTTCCAGCCAATCAACGCCTAGCTATATAGATCCTATAGGTGGCACTGCAGACGAGACATGTCAAGGAACGCGTTCCGGCGTGAAAAATTTTGCCGATTTTGCTGGTCGCTTGGAGCGACCATGGTCGCTCTCGGCGCACTACCAAAGCGTAGTAGCTAGTAGCGCTAGCGCTTTTTAGTCCCGGTCTCCCACTCTAATAGGCGCACTACCAAAGTTTTGGTGGTCGCTGGTCTCCAATAGGCGCACTATCAATGTACATAGAATGATTAGTGGTCGCCTGGTCTCCCACTAGGCGCACTATCAATTAACGTATGTCCAACTATACATTAGTTAGACATTTCAAGGAGTCCAATGATGGTAGACAGTGGGGAGAAGTATATCTTGTTTAACCAGTTTGAATTTTGTATAGTTATATAACTATGATTATACACTGAGTTAAAAACTTAGGAATGAAAAACCAAATAATTAATCAATAGAAATTTAGAATTTGATTTTAAGGTTTATCATAAACACATTTTAAATAGGAATTCTGCTGAAGCAACTCCTTTAAAAGATTGTCTGTTGACTGAAATGGTCATAGTAAAGACACAGCAATTATGTATTGGGATATTCAATTGGGTAATTCCTCAATAATTATAAACAAATAATTGTATTGGGGTAATCAATTAAATGTGTTGGTGAAGACCAATATAGAACAGTGGTAGGAAGTGTAAGGATACGCATATTGTGACTAATTCGAGGTAATGGCAAATGTGTATTGGGACTGGATTGGCCAATAATAAACAATCAAAGTTGAGAATACTGGTCACTGATGAGGCAGTGATCGTTGTAGGGTGGTAGGGGGTGGGTGGATTTGGTCACTTCAATTATAAACAAACAACTGAAGTTGGAGGATAAGCATGCTGGAGGACTCGACTCTGTTCTCTTAGTGAACATAAGAGAACAGTTCACTAAGACAACAGACTCTCGTCCTCTATCCTACACATACATAGCCGCAACAGCAGAAACGATCATGGAGCTGACTTGATTGATATATAATTGCCATCAAGCTGTGGATAATTGAATTTTCAGTGTTTGCTGACCACCCATTCAAAACGAAAGTTTCCGATTTGGTTTCTAATTCTCGGCTAACCCGGAAAAAAATTCCCCAGTTCGCATTCATTTTCGATGGCTAATTTGTAAGTCACTTTCCGGGTTAGCCTACTAATTCTCCCGGTTTGGGGTTACTTCATAACATGTATAATTGGCAGGTGAATGTGTGTGTGTGTGGAGGTGGGGGGGGGGGGGGGGTAGTCTGGCAGGTCCGGAAAAGATGAGGCTCAACATATTTCCTATTTCGTCAGGGTCAAGTAGGCACATGCCGGATTGGCCGCCAAGCTCGGCCAATTTTCCCGAAATAGGATGCCATGCAGTTCACTGAGAAAAAGGCTAATCAGGAATATGGTTAGGTAATTTAGGAAAAGTATTACTAAAATTCTGAACATTTGAGTTACATGTATAAATGGCTTTCCATAGTATACCTTTTCGGGAACCCGGATTGGGGCTTATTTTAGGTCGGGATTCGGGATTTAAAAGGGCCTACGGGATTCGGGAAAGGGGTTCAGATCCAGATTTATTTTTTTCAGGTAGGGGTTGCAAATAGAAAAACGGGATTCCAAATTGAAATTGAAAATTCGGGAAATGAAGAGTATAAAAAATGGGAAACGGGATTCAAGAGGGGGTCTTCCCTACCCTGAACTAAGTGAATTACAAACTGCTGTACCATTTGATTGCCCCTGATCATCCCATAATCTGATTTATGTTTTTGCATCTGACTTAGAATCGGCTTAGAATGCAAGAAATATAACTTTGTTCTTATATGTATGTAGATCTCCTTATGAGGTACGTTTTTTTCTTATAGGCTAGCCTAGGCACTGTATGAAGCATGTCCATGGAGGACAATACGTTTTTACATTTGAATATTGTCGTTGTTAAATGTCTTGGCCTGTAAGTGAATAAAAAAAAAAAAACATATTACAGCAGATTCCTGCAACTCACATTAATACAAAATACAAACGCTCAATCTTGATGCATTTTATTAGTATTTCGAGTAAATTTCTTTGTGTGTGTTCGGGGGGGGGGGGGGGGTAAATTCTGATGTCACCCAGTGCTGCTAACTTCTACGATTTCACAGTAGTAACTAGGCCTATAGCCTATACGTCTTCAGTGTCAAATACAATGGGGTAGGTGCATAAAAATGTTGTAGGCTAAGAGTTATGACATTAATTGTCGTAACCCTTACAACAATGTCAGAAGTCAAATCAGTGTGAATAAAAATCCGATCATGTCATAACTTTTTTTTCAGTCGTAAGTGGCACAAAAGTTATAATACCCTGGGTGGGCTTCATAAGGACTTACAACATGATCATAAGTCCTAAAATTGTTGTAAGTGGCGTTATTGTAATTGTTATCGATGTAATTCTCCCCTATTTATTGGAATTTCGTTAGGACGATCTGCTTGGCCACTGTCGGAATGAGAAATATTTTTTTCTTTTAAATTGGATTTTGCCTGGTAATGGTATAAACCTTGGCTTATATTATATATAGATAATGAGATATAATTACTAGGATTTACCATTATTTCAAAATATCACGTATCTAGGAAGAGTGGTTTAATTCAGTCTAGGCTAAAAAATGAGAGAATATAATTCATGTTATCCTACACAATTTTCTTTAAATTCATTGCATTAAATCCTGTTTTGATGAAGCTATTTATTTATTTAGCAATTAATAATTGCTAGAATAGCTCCAAGATCATATATATATATATATATATATATATATATATATATATATATATATATATATATATATATATAGGTTCTTGTCTCAAATGCACGCAGAAGGTTAAGCTAGGTTACACACCCGCTTCCCAAACTGAGAACTATTAATCATCATGATTAATAGTTTGATGTTTTCCTAAAAAATTAGAGCCTGATTCTGTTACAACATCGGAACTTACAACTTTTTTATGCACCACCCCAGTGCTACTATCTGTAAGGAAATTTAGGACCAAAACATGTTCTAGATGAATAGTTTGTATCCCCTGCAACTGGTCGCCGACACATCAGATTTCTTGCAAGAGCGATACAGGGGTTTGCCGTGTGCAGAATAAGAGAGATTGGAGCAACTTTGCCAGAAATTATTTTTCCAACATCAGGGTTTGCTTCCTGAACTTTACTTGAATACAGGGTTTCTACAAAAACGGGATAGCTTTGATCACACCTGTATACACAGTAAATGAACTAAGGAAACCCATGATTTTGCCACGTCCAACTTGCATGTACCCCTGACCCTAAACCCTAATTGTTTTATTTCCTTAGTACAGAAAACGGTTTTGGATGTTACAGGCGGGAAACTACAGGAAGTTATATATTGATTACATGTAAGGCACAAGGCCAATTAAGATATGTTATTGTATAATCCACCAAGCCTGTATGACAGTAGGTTTTACAGTCTAGCGGCGGCTGTTGGGCAGTGTAATGGAATAGATGGTCACGTGTGTAGCGCACATAAGCCCTTGAACAAACATTCATATCATTACAGACTAAACCCTTTGTTTTATTTCCTTAGTACAGAAAACGGTTATGCATGTAATACACAGCTTTAAAGCAAGGCCTTGTCTTGGACTTATTATTCAGTGTCCCCGAAAACTTTTTGTAATGGTAGCCTACCTGCAAATCCTCATGAAAAAACACCTATAGCCGAAACCTTATTTCACAACACCTATTTTTAACAATCCTATATTTTGGCATATGTTCCTCTCATGTATTCTATACTTCTCAAATTTCTGTGTGGATATGCTAAGAAAATAAAGCCTACTAAGTTTCTGGGTCAATAAATAATTTTGAAGGGTTCTGAAACAAAATAATGAATCAATTTTTCAGGTATTGAAATCCACTACCCTTGGGACAAATTTAGTACATTTCCCAAGAACTTATCATGTAACATTTTATCATTTACTCCATTCATAAACTGATTGACTTGCTTAAGAGTGACCAATAGAAAAACTGAACAGGTTGATACAGCTGAATAGATTATATCAATTCTTATCCCATATCAATCTAATGTCCTCTATATAAAACTTCTGATTTCGAAGCGTCCGCAAGTATACACATATATCCAGTATAGATCGAGATTATGGGGAGGGGGGGGGGGGGGCACAGGCGAGCGAGTGTGGTGAAAGCGTCGCGTATAACTTGACATACATGCACAAACAAACCCTCCCGCGTGGTAGACTCAATGCATAAGAGTAGGAAATGTACCCTTTTCCTGAGGCAGGAAAGTGATAAAAGGAGAAAGATCTGTTTAAGGTCTAGAAACATGTTGGAGGTATATATACATCATTTCTTTAGACATGTATTAACTGATTTTTCTTTGAATGGCGTTTCTTTCAAGGTAGAGATGTCTGAACTTTTAATGCATTCAAGATGATTTTTCATTTTCTATATCATACTCAAACTACTATCCTTGTGATATGTATAGTGCGACTACCCATGATAGTCCGACCCCGTGCTTGTATAGTGCGACTATTATTATGTAGATTTGGCCATTTGGTGGTCTGTCAGTCTCCGTGGTGGCGCACTACCAGTGGTTTGGTAGTCTCTCTTCCGCTCTCTTCCGCACTATTGGACGGACCACCAAAATCGGTGGTCGCACTAGCGGACGACGGACGCCAGTGCTTTTCTTGACATGTATGCTGCAGACCGACCTCGAATGTTCGCGCGCCAGGGATTTTGATATGCTTCAATGGTGACTGTAGGCCTACATATATATACGTGTGCTTCATCATAGCGGATACGGGAATATAGATCTAAAGTTTTTGCACACTCATCCTCACGTCGATGACATCACTGAACAGACAAGGATATATTTATGTGATGGCTAGGATATATTTAGCTGTCGTGGAGCTGCATGGTCCTCTGTATTACCCTCTCATTGATTGAAATTATACCGCAATTGAAGCTATTAAATTGAATTACTTAAATTAGATAGTGGCATTGTAATTTGTATGCCTACCGTATTTTATACACTTTAGCTTAAACTGATTATTAAATTATGCCTACTATTCATCTCCACATTAATTGTTGTAATTATTCCGGGTAATTATTATAACTGAGAGGGCTGCAACCTGCTCTGATATTATTTCTCCATTATGTATTTGTAATGACTTGATTTGGAATCAAAGTATCATAATAATAACTGCAGGCTGCATGGCAGCTTCCCGGTCGGCTCAGCTATAGGACACAGGGGCAAATGTATTGCATCGATGTTTTTAGCCTACCGGTAGGTCTATACAATACATGTAGAGATATTGATCAATTGATTAAAAACAAATCTATACCGTACCTGCACAGTGCATATACCAGTATACCACAAGTCTTTAGGTGGGGTAATTTTTTCTTAAGTGGGTGCAAACCGGAAACATAATTATAGAATATATTTTACTATTATAATTTCTTTTTTCTTTTTCTTTTTGGGGTGGGGGTGTTATTGTTAGGCGGGAGGCGGGGGGGGGGGGGGCGTCGTCGCAATCTTCAACGATATATGTTAACACGCAACATTTTGATTTTAAACTATTCGACATAACCAAAAACAACGTCATAGGCTATAGATGAATGAAACATAACAAAACAGTTTATTTTGATTGTATGTATAATGATGTTATAAATATTGATTGCCATATTTTGAGATTGATCAATCATGCCATGCTGAGTTCTGTCATGATGGATCCGGAGTTTAAGATTGCGTTCCTCCTCGTTAGAGCTCTTGGTCCATATCTTGCTGGCGTACCTTTGGTTCTGTGGGACTTGGGAAGTCCAGAATTCTCGTTTAGAACCTTTGTCTTTGCAAGCTGGAATTCGAGTTCATAAATTTGCTCTTGGGTGGAAGCGATCTCTACCAATGTCTCCATTTCATGCAGAGCTTTTGCAATAGCTGCAGTATCAGACCTGAAATAGTGAAGCAATTTGTTAATAATGATTCATGATTATATGCACTCTAAATTAAGTTCGGGTAAATGGTCAAACAAATTATAATTGTCATTAAAAAATGTTGCATAAAAGAAGCTAAAAGAATGTTATATAGCTAGGCCTACACTATAAAGCGAATAAAGTAGGTGATCCCCGCCCCCATACACACACATACACACACCTTTTACTTGAATTGAAGTTAGAATACCCTTAATCACCCTCTGGCCAAGGTTTTTCTTTTTTTATTATTCTTATAGGGCCTACATATTTGAATATTAAGGAATCTGATATGCTAAATGCATATTTTTGTTTACATATACATATTGGAATATTTTTTCTGAGTATCTATTTTTTTGTAAATTTATAAACAGCCCTGGACTGAGATAGATTGTACGATACACAATGTCACATGCTGGATAAAAATCTTAAAACAAAAACATGGGAAATGTACTTTTGTCACCTGTCTATAAAAAACATAAACACATGTATGTATTGTTGGTATATCCCGGACCGTACCTCAAAATAGCAATCTGTCTCTGCTTCTTCTTTATTTTCCTTATCTGCCTTTCCTCGTGGGCCAGCTCTTCTTCTCTGAAGGACAAAGCGCAAAATTAATGAAAAAAGGCAAGGAGTCGTAAGACAGTACCGGTACAGATCTAGCTGTGCTTCAGAATAATACCGCCGCAATCTCGATGCATAACCCTTGGAGAGAATACACCCGCGGTATTATGCTATAGTTTTTAGCGCCATTAATATAAAAGGAAATGTTATATATCAGTGATGAGATCAATGAATTAACTTACAGTTCAAGCTGAGCTCGCTATACAAGACGCAGCAACTCTTAATTTAGAAGTCCATGCATGTAGCCTACGTATAGACATACCGTAATTGCTTTCATATAGACATGTAGACCTATGTGTCTCCTTTTCCCAATGTAATATCGAGCAATTTGACAAATAAAGATTATCTTATCTTAACCGTAGGCTACATGCATGGACTTCTAAATTAAGAGTTATAGCGAGCCGGCTAGACTCTCCCACGACTACCGCTTTTGAAAAAAGCCGCCATCGGCTACTCCCTAAAATTGGAACAGTCGTACCCGTTATCACGGTCGTACGTACATAGTAGAAGAAAAGGGAATTGCTGCTGTCTCTGCCAATGAAATAAATGCTCATTCAGCTTTGTGTCAGCGTTATATATAACGCTAGGGTCAGGTATAGCTCGAAAGATCCCGTCGGGAAGATTCGAATGGACGGCCATTGCCGCGAAATATATCAACAAGTGCCGAAAATGGTGTCTCCCAATACCGCCGCTAGCGCCACTGCATAGGCCGCTGCTCAGTGCCTACGCACTGAGCAGCGCTAGGGGTGGGGGTCGGGTGGAGGTGGTAGGGTGCGTGGACGGGACCTCGTCGGCAACTGTTTTTCTTTATTTATACAAGCAACTAGCCTAAAACTCAGATCCCAACACAACCCAATCCAGCGGTATGCTTTCTGGACTCTCCCACGACTACCGCTTTTGAAAAAAGCCGCCACCGGCTACTCTCTAAAATTGGAACAGTCGTACCCGTTATCACGGTCCTTCGTACATAGTAGAAGAAAAGGGAATTGCTGCTGTCTCTGCCAACGAAATAAATCCTCATTCAGCTTTGTGTCAGGTGTGAGAACTACCGTATATTAGTAAGCAATGATATTAGCTAGTGATTACTGGAACAATATTGTCTATATACAACGCTAGAGTCAGGTATAGCTCGATAGATCCCGTTGGGAAGATTCGAATGGACGGCCATTGCCGCGAAATATATCAACAAGCGCCGAAAATGGTGTCTCCCAATACCGCCGCTAGCGCCACTGCATAGGCCGCTGCTCAGTGCCTACGCACGGAGCAGCGTTATAGGGGTGGGGGTGGGGTGGAGGTGGTAGGGTGCGTGGACGGGACCTCGTCGGCAACTGTTTTTCTTTATTTATACAAGCAACTAGCCTAAAAGCCAGATCACAACACAACCCAATCCAGCGGTATGCTTTCTGGACATCGATCAGTATTTGCTACTTCATCGATTTGTACCGTACATCATACTTACATTAGTTATTGGATTAATGGTTACGGAAGTCTTAGACTTTAATACTATAATAGCTACAGGTCAATCTCGATCTGCGCCCTTTTCTCTATGATTTACAAGCAATAATTTGAATAAAAGGCCTGTAGGGTAGTTTTCAGATTTCTAATTGCACTTCATCTACCGTACCGGTACTTAAATTACAGTGGCTGCTAATTTTAGTGGTTGAGGAAAGATTATGATTTAATTGCTCAAAATCTGGCGAAGGGACGAGGAAGTAATTGTAGTCCCCTATAAATACTATGATTTTATTAGTATTAAATACCCGGGATTAAATATAACCAGAGCTATATAGCTCTGATAGCTTCTGATATAACTAGTATTATTTATGGCCCGTAGACGTAGTCAATCCTGTATAAAGAAGGAATGATCATCGGTAGGCTGTTTAGTTTAGGCCTACCGTACCTAGCCCGGGCTCCCAGTTAAGACCCTAACCTACGGAGCGACCAGCAGTAAAATAGAGCGGAGCCAGTCAGAATTTCTCGGGCTAACCGTACCTGGCTTAAAAAGGTCATATTATAGTTGCTGAAAGAAAAAATTGGTCAGCCCTCTTTTCCAAGTCTTTAGCTTCGTTTCAACCCATGGCGGTAAAATACAGCAGCAATCACTCGTCGCGCCGTCTATCCGCAAACAGGGAGCCCGGCCTTATTTGGTAGCGACCTAGTTGCATACACTTGACACACAACCGCATCCATTTCCCGCGTTTTCTGTCCCTCATTGTCACTTTACCGGGCTTTTACTTGGAAAAGACACCATGGCTGTAAGTACCTTTCGATATTCTAAAGTGATATCTGGCTTTATATTTTTATCATCTCATAAATTCAGGTTACCATCTACTGGTACCCCATTCTAGAACTTTCTGGCCAAGTTATAAAGATGATCAACACTGATGAGAGTTGTAAAATGTCATTTTGGAGATCGACACTTGTCTCAGGGAAGATGGTGGACCTTTAACATCACCATAACATCCATGTGCCTATCCATTTAAATGGTGTTTTTTTCAGTTTTGTTGACCAACACCTTAGTTCCTGGTGAATTAATGTAGTACCATGATGACCAGTGGTTATTTGTTCGACACTCGATCGTATTTCAGTCCATTAGATGACATTTCTGAATGAATACACAAATGAAACACGAAAGTCTGAACGTGGCTCTTTAAATCGACGTATGTACCTGTTGCTTCAATATGACACATTTGCCTTCGAAGTTGGCCACCTGAAATGAAGTCATTAGCAAAGTGTTTTACGTCCATTCGCACGATTCGGTCTCCCTGATAAACCAGCGAATGTCTAAAAGGTCATGTAATTATATAAAGGATTATACGAGAAGTCCTATTCTTTGACACTGACGGACACATAGTCATAGGCTACGAGTTGCCATTTTTAGAATAGCTTGTATTTTCGTCCAACCTCTGATATTTTCATACTTTTCATCTGTGAGAAGCAGATTGTCCGCAAGATGAATAAAGAACTACATTATGGTATACGAGTCTATGACTTATCAAGATAAATTTGACGCTTTTTTTAAGTCTTATCAATAATCATGTTTTGTTGTGTTACCATCCCAGAAGACAAAGACATAGTCATAGGAGGAGACACAGCCAGTCTGCCTGGTTGACCTATAGGCTAAGGCTAATTTAAGTCATCGATTTTTTTGTAAATAATTTAGCAACATCTTGGATCGAGTTATACAAGTTTGTCGTTTTTTGAATAGAGTTAATTATTCTTGTCAGTTTTTTTTGTATAAAAGGCCTAGAGCCTGTTACGAATATAGACACTTTAAAAATAAACCTTTCTGAAGCTTTCATTTCAATAATCTCCGGAATAATCTTAATACTTCTTCTCCAACTCCAGGAAAAGCTCGTTCCCATCATGTAAACATCTATATATCCCCCCACCCATGGATAGTTTAGTGTGCATTTGACCTGTCAATTGATTCAAAATATTTTACCAGAAAATACAAAATACAATTTGAGTGGCCATACCTGCCTGTCCCAAGATTTGAAGAATGAAGAATTGATTTATGGAATGGGACGAGACTTATATAATAGGCCTAGAATGAAAAAGGATGTTATATGAAATGAAAAAGGATGTTATATGAAAGCAGAGCTATCTATCCATTGTATGTAGAGCTCTGATGAAATGTATCAAGTTTCACTTGTACTTAATAAATTGCCTCAGCTAATTATAGCACAACATTTAATGATGTTTTTTGCAAATCTTTCATTCAGGACGACGCAGCACGTTCAGACCCATCTAGCGGGGCTACCAGTCCCACCCGGCCCTCCAGGAGGAGGGTGCGGGGGGAGAGGGACCCACTCACCTCCAGCCCGGGCAGGGACCTGCCACCCTTTGAGGACGAGTCGGAACTCTTGGGAGAGGGACAGCTTGAAGAGGAAGGCGAGGGAGAAGAACTGTTTGGAGATGCTATGGAAAGGTAAGACTTAATGCCCCTCGAAAATCTACAATCTGGTAATAAAATTTAAAAAAAAAAAATCATTCCGTTGAGCTATGGAATCATTAGCTAACCTAACTTTCAATTTGCATTTTCTGTTTTCCCCCCTCAATATAATGTTCATAATTGTATGTCTCTACAACTCTACCCGATTGATGATTGAAGAAAAACGTTTTCAAATCAATTGCAGGTCTAAATTTCTTCTTTTCAACAAGTACAACATATAACTCTGGATGTTACCAGCGAAATATTAATGCTAAAGGGGTTGGTATATATAGTATACCGCAGCCCAAATCTCACTGTTTTTGCTCCCTCCTTCATAAGGCTTTATTTCAATTGTTTAGAGATTACCGGGCGATCCCAGAGTTGGATGTGTATGAGCGCGATGGCCAAGATGACGAGGAGTTCTCTGACCTGTCCATGAATGAGAGGCTGGCAGCTGAGCGGGACATGAGGAAGCGGGACCGCGAGGAGGCCATGGCTACTGGGCGCATGAGGAGGGGAATCCTCTATGGTCAGTATTTGGCTTAGTTTAGGAAATCGTTACTCCTTGTTGGGTCCAGAATAAAGGCAAAACTAATGTTGAGGGGACTTCGGCTCAAAACCACACTGACCCTACCTGGACAAGTTTATTCACTCACTAAGTTGGTTAGGACGGAGACTAAAGACTAAATTCAGATTATTATTAGTCTAAATATATTTTTAAGTCTACATACGCACGAGTCAGTTGGTAGTAACTTCTCCAGTTCAAATATATTGTTAGTTAACTCAAGACCCGTAAAATTAATGGTCTTCCAAATTATTATTCGTTAATTTAATCCTGTAGAAAATGCCCATGTCAAATTCATCTAAAAATCGATTATCGTACTTTTTGCATTGGATACAACCTTATGACAAAATGTATTCTTGTAAAAACAGAGGAGTCCGATGAAGAAGATGAAAGGCCTTCTCGTCGCCGGCGTCTTGCTGAACGCGCCGCCGAGGGAGCTGAGGACGAAGAAGTAAGTACCGTATTTTATTCGTCAACATTTGTTAACGCTCTAAGTGTTTCCATGGCAACAACACATCTGGAACTATTTAACCATGGCGTCTAGGTTAATGTTATTAATCAAATGGTAACTCTTGGTAACACTTCTGGTTCAAGCTGACTGAAATTTAATCTGTCTCCTTATTCTATTTTCAGATGATAGAGAGTATAGAGAATCTAGAGGACATGAAGGGGCACTCAGTACGGGAATGGGTTTCCCTCCTTGCTCCACGCACGGAAATCTACAACAGATTCAAGAACTTCTTGAGAACATTCTTGGACGCCAAAGGACACAACTTGTACAAGGAAAAAATCAGACAAATGGTAGAAGGTAAGCACTTAAATCCTGGAACATGACTGGTCTTGGAATAATACTTATTGGTCCTAAATTAAGGATAATATTTCACGACCTCTTTCTGAATTAAACCGCTGGTCTTTGAGGGGCTTTGAGTTTACCGTCGTACTAATCAACGTTTCATCATTTGCAGCCAACAAGGAAAGTCTGGTTGTTGATTATAACATCCTGGCCTCTCAGGAGCAAGTACTGGCCTATTTCCTGCCAGAGGCTCCCGCTGAAATGCTCAAAATCTTTGACGAGGCTGCCAAGGATGTGGTTTTGAGTATGTACCCCCGGTACGATCAAATCGTGAAGGAAATCCACGTCAGAATCTCTGACCTGCCCCTCATTGAAGACATTAGATCACTTAGGTAAGTGCTTTTTTTTTGAGTAACAGAATTTGTATACATAGCATATCATGAAGATCTGCGCTGTATTCTGAGGATATTTCGTTGTTCAATTTAGTATATTATTGTACGAATGTACATAGACCTTAAACCTAAAAAAAATATCGGAACTACTCCTATAAATAACTAAAAAATGATTAAGAATTGTAGATACATTCTAGAGTTAGACGAGGGTGGTAGGGAAGAAGACAAACCGGTGTTAATTCGAGTAACTTTTATTTACCAAAAAAGAGCATACGATATAGTATAAGAGAGGTTTCCTTGAAGTTAAGAATAGAAAAACATAACACACTGAGGCGAAGTGAATCCGTTGTACCTTTGAATGTGACGTGATCCTGAGTGCAGTTTTATTGCCAAATTGAGTAAAGACCCGGCGTAGGGGAAAACAAAAAAATAATTAAGATATTAAGAATTTTAAAATTAATATAACATAGTGCCTTCGCAATGATTCTAATTTACTTACCTTACATAATACCTAATTGGCGTTTCCATTGGGCTGTACTAAACCTTCATATTTCTTTTATCTAGACAACTGCATTTGAACCAGTTGATCAGAACCAGCGGTGTGGTAACAAGTACAACTGGAGTCCTTCCACAACTCGCCATGATCAAGTACGATTGTAACAAGTGTAACTTCGTCCTTGGACCATTCTTCCAAAATCAGAACCAAGAAGTGAAACCCGGCTCCTGTCCCGAATGTCAATCTAACGGTCCATTTGAAATCAATATGGAACAAGTAAGTAATTTTAGCTGGACGGGAATTACCTACATAGTACATATTGCATTTACAAATTTGGTCTGATATTAATGGATTGGATCTTGTTCCTGTGTTCTGTTCCAATATATATTTAATTCTTTTCATTCTTTGCCTTGCAGACACTTTATAAAAATTATCAAAGAATCACAATCCAGGAAAGTCCAGGAAAAGTCCCTGCTGGTCGGTTACCTCGCTCCAAGGACGCTATTCTGCTTGATGATCTTGTCGATACCTGTAAACCTGGAGATGAAATAGTGAGTTTCCATTAAGTTATTAATCATGTATTAAAGACGGATGACAAATAACTGACGTCCTAACTTTACTGCGCTGTCATCTAGTGATGATGAGCAGTACTAAGTGAGATCTCCTACGCGCATGCTCGAGCAGTTACTTCCGCTTACGTCGAGCAGGCTGACGTCATTTTACGTCGTGGCTACTTTTTATCGTCGATCTTGGATTATCGGAGGCATCCATTGCTTCCTGTGACTTTTTAAGGAACAATTAGAGTGCTAGACATTGTGTCTGCTCTTTTTTGTGACTTTTACGAACTTTTTTCGTAAGTAGGAGTTCGGGCCAGAACGTGCTAAGGAAGTGGCCAAAGCAGTTCAAGGCGGTTCAGCGCACGTGGTACCTCGTGGTCGACGTGCCGCTTTTCTTGTACGTTACAAGTTGGACTTTTGTTTGCATAAGTCATCATGTCGGATTCGGAACATTCCTCACGCTCAGGAGACGAAGGTGTCGTCGGTGATCCCCCTAAGTTGGATTATATGGGGACACCAGGAGTGGGAATGGGCCTCGGAGGCCTGGGTGGAAAGGCGCCTTTCACGCAAACGGTGAAGGCGAAGACCAAGCCCAAAGGATTCGACTTGAACCTGGATAAGTTTGTCGGCAAACTGGATGCTGCTGGCAGGCGAGAATTCACAGAGAAAATTCATCAGGTTATGAAGAACACTTCTCCTCCGCCCAGCTCGGAAAGGAAAGTTCATTCTATGTCGGATTCAGACATGTCTGAAGGAGAGTGTGAAGAGGAAATGGTCACGGAGACCAATGCTTTCCTCGACGAGCTTGTCAAGTCAGTCAATCGCAAGGAGGACCAGGGCCCGGCTGTAAGCGCGGCCTTAGTGAAACTCATGACTGAGATGTCGGCCGGGAATTTCAACTTCAAAGCGTTGGAGGGAATTCAGAAGGAGTTTCCGCCCCCGGAAAATGTGGGATCTCTGAAAGTGCCAAAGCTCCCGCCGAAGGTAAAGGATTTGCTCTCAAAGGAGCACAAGGAGAATGATAAGATTCTTGCTAGGGCGAACGAATATCTGATTACCACGCTTTCCATTCTACTACCGGTCATGGACATGCAAAAGGATCTAGCTCCCAAAAACGCCTCGTCACAAGTGACTTTTGAAGCCTTATCAAAGGCAGTGGTGGTGACAACCAAGGCAGTGGCGGACCTCACCAAGGCCCGTAGGGAGGTCCTGAAAGTGGACACAAATGCAGAGCTTAAGGATTTATTCAACGATGAGAAAAATCCAGCAACAGCCGAATGTTTGGCTGGTGGTGATGTGCCTAATAAAATCGAGGCCATTAGGAAGTCAAACCGGATGTTTGCTTTCTTGAAGAAGGATCCTCCGAAGGAACAGCAGACGGCCAAGAAAAAGGCTTTTGTCCCCCAAAAGAAGGGGGGGGGCAAGTTCAGTGGAGGAGGTTTCAACGCCAACAACAGAGGTGGCGGAGGCCCAGCTAAGAAAGCGAGGTTTTCGGGTGGAGCCAATCGTGGAGGCCACTCTGGAGCTTCAGGTTCGCAGCAGGGTTTTCAGGGAAAGGGGACCCAGTGAAAACTGGCCGTCCCCTCCACACCGCTCCCGCAGAAATTCAGGTGGGACCTTTCATTTCTTCCTTGTTAGACCCTAACTTGTTTAGAGCAGGCAATACTAAGAATTGTTTAGAAGTATGGAAGGATATTACATCAGACGCTTTTATTCTGATAGCTGTTCAGGGAACTAGATTAGAGTTTCAGAAAATTCCGCAACAGAATTTCGAACCTAGACCGCTTAGACTTAGTCAGCAGGAAATCCCTTTAGTAGGGAATGAGGTGGGGAAAATGTTGAAGAAAAAGGTCATAGAACCTTGTTTCAATAGGAATGGACAGTTTATCTCAAATGTATTTTTGAGACCGAAGCCTAATGGAGAGTTCCGAGTGATTTTAGATCTGTCGCTACTAAATAAGTCAGTCAGGTATGAGCATTTTAAAATGGAGACTTTGCAGTCAGCATTAGATTTGATGTCACAAGGATGTTTTATGGCGTCGATCGATTTGAAAGACGCGTACTATACTGTTCCGATAGATACTCGAGACAGGAAGTTTTTGAGGTTCAGGTGGGGGGGGGGCACTCTACCAGTATACCTGTTTACCTATGGGGTTAGCACAAGCGCCTAGATATTTTACGAAGATTCTGAAGCCTGTGTGGGCAACCTTACAGGCTAAAGGGTTTACAGCTTTTGGCTATTTGGACGACAGCTTTATTCTGCATGAATCACAGGAAGATTGCAGGAAGGCGGTCCAAGAATTGGCCCTCTTACTCACAAACCTGGGGTTTACAGTGCACAAGAACAAGAGTTGTTTTGAACCTAGTAGAAAATTGATTTTCTTGGGCTATATTCTAGATTCGGAGCTAATGCTTATCTATCCGACTGAGGAGAAAAGAGAGAAGTTCATCTCTCTAACGAATAGGTTATTACATACGAGAAGACCTACAGTGAGGCAAGTAGCTCAATGTGTGGGGGTCTTGATTGATCTTACGAAAGGGGCAGAGTATGGGATGTCCCACTATAGGTACATTGAGGAAGATAAAGTTCAGGCCTTGAAAGGGAACCAGAATTTTGATTCGAAAATGGAATTGTCTCCAGAAGCTAGGAATGAGCTAGTTTGGTGGTTGGATTATATCCCAACAGCATCAAGGAGAATTTGGAATAGACCACCAGATTGGGTTTTATTCACAGATGCGTCAGACCTGGGGTGGGGAGCCCTGGTCGGTGTCAGGAGAACAGGAGGTGTGTGGAGGGGTGAAGAGTACGACCTCCACATTAATGCCAAAGAACTTTTGGCCATTTTTTTGGGTCTCAAGAGCCTCCTTAGGGATGAAAGAGGGGCTTTCATTAGATGCGAATGTGACAATACAACTGCGGTTGCTTATCTGAATCATCTGGGAGGCATGCGCTCATCCCAGTGCGATACTATAGCGAGGGAACTGTGGGAGTTCTGTCAGCTTAGGGAGATGTGGCTGTTTGCGGTTCATGTTCCCGGAGTAGAAAATGAGGATGCGGATTATGAATCCAGGAATTTTAGGGAAAACCTAGAATGGGAGTTACCTGATGAGGTGTTTAAGAAGATTAAACGGAAAGTTGGGAACTTTGACATTGATTTGTTCGCTTCAAGATTGAATAACAAATGTGAGGTTTTCTGTAGCTGGTACCCAGATCCAGATGCCTCGTTTATTGATGCGTTTACGCTTGATTGGGTTGGAAAATACTTTTATGCTTTTCCTCCTTTCAGACTGATTGCCAGGACCGCTCAGAAAGCAAGAAGGGATCGTGCATCAGGAGTTATCATCACTCCAGATTGGGAAGCTCAGTCTTGGTTCGGCATGCTGGTCAGAATGACGACAGGCAAAATTCATCTAGGAAAGGTGGAGCTTTGGAACCCAGTGTCGGACGAGACCTGGATGGTCAGACTGCTTGCATGGACTCTCTAAGGCAGGTCTGGATTAACAGTGGAATTTCTGCAGAAGCGGCGGAGGTCATGATGACCGCCTGGAGGCCTGGGACTCTGTCCCAATATGATTGCTCGCTTAGAAAGTGGGCCCAATTCTGTGTTGAGGAAAAGGTTAGTTGCACCGTTGCGCATATTCCTCGAATTGTGAATTTCCTGTTCAAGTTGTTTAAAGAAGGACTGTCTTACTCAGCTGTGGGATCAGCGAGGTCAGCACTTTCTAACTTTTTGTCTCTGACCGCGAGTCAAGAGAAGATGTTAGGTGAAAACCTAGTTATTTGCAAGTTTATGAGGGGAGTTTCGGAAATTAACCCTCCCAAGCCCAGGTACAGGACCATGTGGGACGTTAACGTGGTATTTGCTCAGTTGAAAAGATGGGCAAAGAACTCAGAGGCGTCGTTACAGGACTTATCGTACAAGTTGGCAACGTTGTTGGCCTTAGTTTCGGCCCAAAGAACTCAGACTTTGCACGCTATAAAAATATCCAATATTGTTTGGGAAAAGGACAGGATTATCATTTTGATGGATAAACTCTTGAAGCATAACAAGGAGGGGGCTCCTTTGGATGTTCTTAAAATTGAGTATTTCAGAGAGGACGGCAGAATTTGTCCAGTGAGATGCCTCACGAGGTATATCGAGAGGACTGAATTGCTGAGGAAGGGAGAAGACCAGCTCTTTCTCTCTTTTGCTAAACCGCACAGGAGTGTTTCGAAAGATACTATCTCTCGGTGGATTAAGACAACCCTTAAAATGAGTGGGGTGGATACAGACTTGTTCAAGGCTCACAGCACGAGGGCAGCGAGCACTTCTAAGGCAAGCGCCATGGACTTACCTATACAGTCTATCCTTAAGAAGGCGAGGTGGACAAATGCCAGTACTTTCGCCAGGTTCTACCGCAGAGAGGTAGAGGGACCGGATTTGGGGACGGCTCTACTAAAGGGAGTGCCTTCTTCGAAGAAGAAACTTTAGGTAATTATTTACGCTAAGTTTCGTTGAGGTTACAGTTGTTGTTACATTACGACCGCCTCTGTCCAAAGTGGAGAAGCTTTAAAATCTCACTTAGTACTGCTCATCATCACTAGATGACAGCGCAGTAAAGTTCCCAAGTTAAATGAGACTTACCTTGGTACAAAGGTGATATTTGACTAGAACTTTATTAGTGTTATCTAGTGTGATGAGGGACTAAGTGCCCACCCGCCCTAACCCAAAGGGGGAAAAATGGGTGTGGCTTTACATTTTTCTTCTCTTAGTTTTTTGTTTCACAGTTACTTCCTAGTATTTGGACAGAGGCGAAGCTTTAAAGACTGCTCGAGCATGCGCGTAGGAGATCTCACTTAGTCCCTCATCACACTAGATAACACTAATAAAGTTCTAGTCAAATATCACCTTTGTACCAAGGTAAGTCTCATTTAACTTGGGAATTATGCTTTCTGTTAGGGTAAATCCCAAGTTACCGAAATACGCTTTATCATGTTTATGGAAGTCTACTACTACTACTTCATAATTCTCCGTTCAGCCACGTTTTTAGTTACTTTTTTAATTTTGGTTAAGTGAAGTCACTTGATTTTGTTGGAATATTTAAACAAGATAACTAATTGTATTTTTCTTCAGGAATTAACGGGCGTGTACCACAACAACTATGATGGTTCTCTGAACACGGCCAACGGTTTCCCCGTGTTCGCTACTGTGATCCAAGCCAACCACATCGCCAAGAAGGACGACAAGATGGCTGTAGGTGCTCTTACTGATGAAGACGTGAAAGCTATTGTCAAACTCTCAAAAGACGAACGCATTGGCGAAAAAGTGAGTATGATCTACTGGCATTAGTAATCTTTGGAACATTATTTGTAAAAGAAATTGAATCATGAGGCACAGAGTAAAATTATATTTAATTCAATTATTTTGTGAGTATGGCAGCTAAGTATCTCATGCCACAATTGTCTTTACTAGGTCTTCGCCTCTATCGCTCCTTCTATCTATGGCCATGAGGACATCAAGCGATCTATCGCTCTCAGTTTGTTCGGAGGTGAACCAAAGAATCCAGGTATGTAGTTGCTTTTGTATTGACTGGCACTGATAGTGTTTTTCCGCAGGAATTTAGAGTGGAAATACAATACCACCTTGGTTTTCCTTAGCTAGAAAGCACCAAATATAGAATCAATTTATTCGTAGTTCAAAAAGTAAGTTATAAACGTAAACTGCTTATGATCTTTAAAATAGTATGTAAGGGTTTTCCTTTTTTGGATGAAATGTATGAATTATTTTTCCTTATTGAAATAAAGTTATGTAAATTGTTTTTCCTTCGTTAAATTTAAAAACCTATAAACCGTTACTACATAATATTGAATGAATTACTCAAAAACAGGTGGCAAACATAAAGTGAGAGGTGACATCAATGTGCTAGCCTGTGGTGATCCAGGTACAGCCAAGAGTCAGTTCCTCAAGTACGTAGAGAAGACAGCCCCACGTGTAGTGTTCACCACAGGCCAGGGTGCCTCAGCTGTCGGTCTCACTGCCTACGTCCAGAGACACCCCGTCTCCAGGGAATGGACCCTGGAAGCTGGTGCTCTCGTACTCGCTGATAAGGGAGTCTGCCTCATTGATGAGTTCGATAAGGTAGGTGTTACCGTGTAGTAAATATTCCCGTTATAAGTTAGAGCCCATGTTAATTACAATTATAGAATTCTTCATTTGTCCATTTATGAGATGTAATAATACAGATAAAACCATTGAATCTTCGCAAGCTAGCCTTCCTTTACAGATATTGATAAGAACTCGGTAACTAGTTAAGTAACTTTCAATGAAAGGGCCAGGAAGAGAACAGGATGGCAGAAGAGTTTGATCGATTGAAGAGATTGATGTACTATCGATCAAAATATCCAGGCAATAACGTATGATTCGGATGACTTGTCGGTACCCGTGTTTTACTTAAAGAATGTACTGAAGACGTGTCACTCAAAGCTGATAATTTATTTCCCTCTATTCCCATCCAGATGAACGACGCTGATCGTACCAGTATTCACGAGGCCATGGAACAACAGAGTATTTCCATCTCCAAGGCTGGTATTGTGACGTCACTACAGGCTAGGTGTGCCATCATTGCTGCCGCTAACCCTATCGGCGGAAGATACGATCCGTCACTGACCTTCTCAGAAAACGTAGACCTCACAGAACCCATTCTCTCCCGTTTTGACATCCTCTGTGTTGTGAGAGATACCGTGGACCCCGTTGTGGTAATTACAAATATTTTTAAAAAATTCTTCTGAAACCTGTGTATGGTATTGGTTCAATGAAGGATGTTTTATTTAGTTGCGTTAAAGATTGACCTGACCAATATGGTTTTAACCGAATTAATTTAGACATTTGATTTTCTTTCTATAGGATGAGAGACTTGCCCGTTTCGTCGTCGGTAGCCATATCAAACATCACCCAACAGCAGATGGAACAGCTGAGGTTACTGTAAGTTTACCATGACTTCTTGCTGCGGTATTAGCTGTACATTATAAATGACTTTCCATTTTTCCAGTCAGGGATTAAGAGAACTAGTTTTCCTTGAATTTTGAAAAATTCGCCGAGGGGAATTTGTTTTCGTGAAAGACTAGGAACCATAATAAAGCTCCCGGCTGTGCTCTAGATATTTATTCCTATTTGATAACTTGAGACTAAGGTACCTGTTCTTGTCTTGTACAGGAACTTGAAAACACCACATCCGTTGAGCCACTGCCACAAGATCTGTTGAAGAAATACATCATCTATGCAAAGGAGAAAGCTCATCCCAAACTTCATGACATGGATCAAGACAAAGTAGCCAAGATGTATTCAGATCTTCGACGTGAATCCATGGTGAGTGAAACCTTTCCCGTATACAGATGTATTGATTGGAAGAAACCTGGAGATCAGTTCTTCCAGTGCAAGCCCTGAAGAAACACATATATCGTGGATATGTGGATGTAGTTATAAATAAATCATTTCATATGGATAGTTCGACTTGTTTACTGAAACAATCCCGCCAGTTTATATTTGATATTTTAACTTGATAAGGAATAATAAATCATGATTCCACTTAGGTTACAATATAGGACCTCAAATCTCAATGTTTTCTCCATCAGTACTATTTAATCTAACTAACAATATTGTTGCATCTCCTCACCTTAAATAAATATTTTGCAATTTTGTTTTGTTCCATAAATTAACATTTTAAACGTTTCTTTGCATTTACTAGGCGACTGGTAGCATCCCCATCACAGTGCGACACATAGAATCCATGATCCGTATGGCAGAAGCTCATGCACGTATGCACCTACGTGACTACGTTAACGAGGATGATGTTAACATGGCCATCAGGATCATGCTCGAGTCTTTCATTGCCACGCAGAAGTTCTCCATCATGAGGGGTATGCGCAAGGTACGGAGAATTTGTCATTGAAATATTTATGCTAGTTTAAAGATTGTTTTTGGAAATAATTATTTTTAGTTTTACTTGAAAAAAATATGCGGTGTACTTAAAGTAAAAAAATAATTTTATTCAGGATGGCAGTACATTAACACACTATAGAATATACAACTATATACATGATATCAACAGTAAATACATGTTCACTGTCCAGATTAAGGTGTTTATAAGATCAGGTAACTTAAGTTTACACAATTTTTAATAAATGTTAATCTACATTTTGCAGACATTCTCCCGTTACCTGGCCTTCCGGCGTGACAACAACGAGTTGCTCCTCTTCATGCTGAAGCAGCTGGCCCAGGACCAGATGGCCTTCCAGAGGAACCGCTACGGCTCCGACCAAGACACCATTGAAATCTCAGAGAACGACTTGGCAGATAAGGTACGTAACATTATCTAACCACTTATAATACTTCGATGGTCATCTCAACAAGCGACTTCGGTGCATGGCCCTATGACAACTTATACAATCAGTAGTAATATATATAATTTATATACTAACATTTTAGTATACCTCCCCGATACAACCATGACCTTACTTTTTGATCGATTCAGATTGGAACCTAAAATGATACAGGGGTATCTCAAATTCAGCTTTCATCTTGGGGCTAGCAAATCCACCCAATTATATCAATTTCAAATATCAATTAACTTTAAATGTTTAGCTTTCCCCTTTCTTCATTCAACTGCTTTTCCATGATTTATGGACTGCAGAATTGCCCCTGTGGAAATAATTACTCTTTACATGGTATTTACTATCCATTTTCCATTTTGGTGAAATAGTAACTAATTTAAGTGTACGTTTTCTGTCTTTACAGGCCAGACAAATAGGTATCAGCAACCTGACTACATTCTTCGACAGTGACTTATTCAAAGACAACCGATTCTCACACGATACCAAGAGGAAACTCATCGTCCAGGCTTTGTAAATATTGACTGTAAAGTGACTGCTTAATACTGCCATAGATGTATAGAACAAACGAAGAGTGTTTTGACTTACCGATATATTTTTCTACGAATATTATATTCTCAGATTGCCTTACTGGATGCTTGGTGTTCGGTATACATATCTATTTTTGTCGAATATTTTGCCTTGTATTTCCCCCTTGTATAAAAACCCGCAGAGACAATTCAAATAAAAGACAATAATAAAATCAAATTTCTTCCCTCGTCATTTCTTTGGTAGGATAGACAGTTAGTTATAAGGACTAGTGGTTTTTATACTCTACTAGTCCTGCGGGCGAGTGCATGATTTCAGTTAGTGGAGACCCCTGCAAACTGGGTGGTGGTCATCTCGTACCAGACGAGGTCTTTTAACACAAGGCAGCATGAATTTTGATAAGAGGTTTTTACCAGTAAGAATATTGATAACTAAAGGCTGCTTGAGGTTAAAATATTACCCATACAGTAAGAATGTTTTGCAAATGGATAGCTAACTTCTTAGACTAAATATTAAGAGTGGCACAATATTAAGCTAAATAAATGGTTGAAAAGAAACCTTAGAAAACTTAACTCTTGGGCTCTTAAAATCCTTCTATGTAGGTGATAATTTAAAATTAATTAAACAAATTGCCATCTTTTTCGATGAGAGATCGTTTTATTAAATAATCAATGAGCTTCTGTGGGTAACTCGATCATTCATTCCACAACACTAGTAACTTGTACATGACAGCCATGCACCCTCATACCCTGGTATTTTGGGGGTATAACACTAAATTCCTTCTTCCCTCTTCATGACTTTGTTTTTAATTGTCTCCTGTCCACATTTACTGGATCCGAAGCGAGTCATATCAACGAGGGTACATTGAAAAGAGATAGATGTATATCCAATGCTATACCCGAGCTTGTTTGGTCCTGCTGTGAACCACAGTAAGGGGTTTGGGGGAGAAAATCGGGGAAAGGACCATAAAATGCCATAAAACCCACATGTTCTGGCAAATTTCAACTCATTAATTTGTACAGAGAAATGGAAATATCACCACATTTAACATTGTTCCGATCTGATTTGCAGAATTACCATGAGACCTATGGATGGAGAGATCATTAGCTACACATTGATATGTTTTATGTGCTCCAAATCAAATCGGATCATATGATCAAATGGAAAAAACTGATTGAAAATTAGTCAACAAATGAATTACTTCATGATACTTGCTCAGTTTTATTTTATTTTCACAAATCAGGTGTACAGGTCCAGAGCTATAGATGTTCTGAACCTGATTGTGAAGTTATAAATCAGATTTATGCAATATTTAAACAATAGTGAAAGAAACTTTACTAGCACCTCCAAAACGGAAAATGAGCTGGGAGACTTGTATTTACTGAAGGCCCTTTAAGAACGACCAAACAAGCTCGGATAAAAGGGTCACCGCCAGGGTCATTAACCCTTTGATTCTGGCCCATCAGATGCCATGATAAGGTGGGAAAAGGTGACAGAAGTTATACCGACTCATCAGTTCAAACTCTCTTCAATGTACCCTCGTTGGTCATATCAACAGGTGGTGATCGGTCAATAAGGATCAAGATTACTTTTCTCTCCACTTGGGTATAGGGGTAGCACTCTAGCACTGTTCTATGTGATTTGAAGTGTGGGCGGTGACGTAGCTTTATTTCCATTCCTTACAAAAAGAAAACATTAAATGAAAATACATCACGGCGGTCCGCTTTCATCACTGGGAATTTGAATAAAAAGTTTCTTCACTCCGACGATGACAAAAATGAAATTTATTTTTACCAGGACTACAGTTCAGATCATCCAGATGTCCTACTACTATAGTGCCTGGGGGAGTAGAGGTGGAATTGCAGCCAGTATCATGTCATTCAAGCGACCCAGCGCCGAACCATATAGAAACAAATCTCCCTCAAATAACGATGCCATTGTAAAAGTATTTTTAAATACGGTACATCTTAATTAGTAGAGTAAACACCCATTGACAAGATATTGGGGGAACTTTCATAATTTGCTTTTTCTATTATAATATATATCGGGAGACGTTAACTTTGTTTGAAAGAGGGTGTTTATGGCAAATTCCTTAATTAAATGTCACAAGCTGAAATGTGCTCCTAATCAATAGCGGGGAAACTTATCATTCTGAATATTCTACTTTTTGTAATGTCTCTGTTGAAAAATAAAAAAGGCCAAGAGGACTATGAGACATAACGTCTCTGTGGCGCAATCGGTTAGCGCGTTAGACTGTTAATCTAAAGGTTGGTGGTTCGAGCCCACCCAGGGACTGAGCATTTTGCAGTCGAGGCCGAGATTCACAGCTCGTCGCTATTAGAATTAGGGCAACGCATCTATGTAGACCAACCAGAGTAAAGGTTCACGTTATATATCTGGATATTGAAAGCACACACAATATAATATTATAGACTGTAAGACAATTTATTAACTGATTTTAAAGAAATGAAAAATTGAACACAAGGAGAGGGGACTAAAAGTTAAAATATCATACATGGGAGCGTGAGATATTGACCCCCGAATGGGGAAAATTGACTTATATATAAATGTGTCTCAGGCTGGTATTCTTGGTGGTAATATAATATCAAACAGAATACTTGAAAATAATCAGGAGCCCGCCCCGCCTCCCCCGCCTCTCCCCCCCCCCCCCCCCCCACACACACACACACTCAGGGGTCAACATTGTGCGCTTTTGTTCCAGCCTTTGAAAAGTAGGCCTACCCCCTCTCCGCGAATTTTTAAGGCATTTACCCCCCCCCCCCTTTGTGGCAAAACGCAAAAAATCTGATGCTAAAAAGACCCCTTTTATGATACCCATTTTACTCCCCTTTTTGTGGCAAATCGCAGAAAACTTCATGCCAAAAAGGACAACGTAGCAACGAGTGCAATATTCTAAGCAACTGAAACAAACCAACTCGTTAGTTAACAGATTTATTATATACGTTTTCAATCATGAGAAAAGAAAAAAATTGAGTCATAAATTTGAATTTCAGCGGTAATCTTAGTAAAAAGCACAGATTGGTTGCTATGACAATCCCACGTAACATACTAGTGAAATACGCACTATGCGTAACTCACTCTAGATACGTTGTTTTCCGAGCAATGCGTGTATAATAAATATCAATAGGGAATGTATTTTCTTTTCTTTTCTTTTAGTATACCAAATATAAGTAGTATTTCCCAATGGTGTAGAAGGAGACATAGATGAGATAGTACATGTATGTGTACCCATAACAAGTAAATACCAACAAACAGTTTGTGGATCTTCTTCGCGATACCCTGTTGCCATAAAATGAGCTCAATATAGCCCCAGACAAAAAAACGTTTTCTCTCATGCTAGCTGATTATAAATAATAATTAATTAATTAAATACTGGACAACTTGTCCCCCAAGCAGGTATGAGACGAAGGTAGCAAAGCAGGCTAATCTATGGTATTTCAAGATAACATAATGCTAACAGCGCGTACAATTGAAATTAAAAGGATATTACCAAATGCAATATAAATAAGACACGGAGATGCCAAATAACGACTAACTACATACATGTATTCTTATACCAAAATTATGAAACGTCATCCAACTTACTTCAAGGAAGTAAAAACAAACGTTGGGACTGGGGTATACAGTATTTGATAATGTGTCTCTTGACTCTAACCCAACCTCCCTCCATGATCCGGGAGCAGCACCCGATTGTAAAGTTAGCTCCTTCTCTCCGAATTAAATTCCCCGAGTGATTCCCTTTCATACATACATCAATATCAAATAATCTACATAGAAAAATATATAGGTCTTTATTCTACACAAATGCCACTGCTTATGCAAGTTATAAAAACAGCAATCACATTTCCAAATGATAGTCGAAAGAGTGATCCCAGCCACTTTAATACCATGTATCACATATCAAATAACCAGGGCATTTGCCTTCTACATGTAGAAGAATGCAAACACTACTCAGAACGTATTATTAAAACATGCATATTACATACCCAGAAATCGCATTGTACGAAGAATTAAAGCTTTTATAGCATGGTAAGTAGTTCAAAAGCTGCAATAGACAATAGTACCCACTCGGTCGAAACATGACATAGATGTTCGGTTATCAATTTCATACGAATATCTTTAGTGTCCTTAACAACGAAATGGTTAGGGTGGTGCGTAGCTGATTCACAATAATGATATGGAGGAGTGGGTGTCGAAGAAACAGTCTTAGCAGTGGGAGGATTGTTCAGTAATAGTCCTCCGCCTTCCTCGATCAGGTGAGTTAAAGTATCCTTCGTGGGTGAGGGATAGGAAAAGCTGCCTTCCAAGTAGAAGCGACAACCATCGAATATTCTCGGCAGCTGTAAAAAGGTAAACATTGGTATATCAACATTATCTAGCTGTCAATAAAATCGGAGAACACATTCAGCTAAATATTTAGTATTAGCCAAATTTGAATGATTTAAATTGGTTTGAGATTTGGATAAATAAGACCAGATATATATTTTGTAGAAAAGAGACATGAGATTGGAATAATCGGACCCAATATACACCCATAATATTAACGAGTTTATCCGAGACGCCATGTTTTGTAAATTAACTTCTACACCGGGGAAACTTTACCGATAGTTGATAAAGTTGGGAGGTATTTGTAACAAATATTCTTACAAGTATATATTACATAAAACTATTCTTACAAGGCACAACATCACCTGCTTTATCAAACTAGAAAAAAATAGTACATCCAGTATGGTAATTATGACGCATGAGAACTGTCATACTGTGAGACTTGGTCAAAAATATTTATTAAAAAAAAACACTTACGCCATTAGCTATATGTTCTCGTGATCGACGAGGGGCTTCGGAATCAGGACGTATACTACTCCCTGGAACTTCAAAAGCCTCTTCACTTACTCGTTGATCATACTCCAAACATAAGTCAATCCCTAAACGGAGAGAAACAGTGTGAATGATAGAAAATACATAGCAGATGCCAATCAAAACCTAATGATTTTCCCCGAACTTTTATGTACCTTATCATTTGATGGTACATACATCTAAGGACGCGTTCCATGAGAATATCAGGACTTGTCCACGAAATTGTATGCAATAAAAATCTTTTCCATCTTCTCATTATGTGCGGGATGAGGAATTCAAACGAAGTTATATACACGTTATCCACCCAATGGTTCTACGACAGAGAGAAGCTTCCAGATTCTAGACGCTCTAGTCATATTTCGATACGTGACGTAATAAAAGTATGCCGTTGCATTGAACACTTTTCGAAATCGATTCCGATTTGCTGATTGATTTGGAATTCTAGTGCTATCCAACGTCAAGGTTTTAAATGATTATGGTAGTTTGGAAAATAGAAAAGTAGGTATAGCTCACTTACATTCCATACTAACGACCCACTTGCCGTTAACAACAGACATTAAGAACTCAACTGAACGAGGACATTGGTTTTTCCTATTTACTGATGTGACTAGATGGGTAACTGAAACAAATGAACGTTCACTTTAAATTTAGGAAGCACATAATTGTTGATCGATACATGCCAAACAAATTACATGTAATATTTTGAGTCGCCAACGACGACCCATTTACAATAGAAATGTGAAGAAATAGTTTGATCGAAATAAAATGAATAGTATGTAGTTCTGAGTCTCACCAAGATTAGAATACTCTCCAACCACTCGTCCTTGAAGTAATACAGCACATTTCTTTATTTTGGCTTTCTCCTCGCGACAAAATCCAACACATAAGATGACAGGAGGCGGCACAGTGAGGGAACTTGGTATTGACTGCAAAAAGACAGCAAAATGTTAAATAGATATAGATAGCCAGAAAATCTTACATTTTACCAGATCAAGTGTAACAGTCATAATTTGTTAAAATCTGGTTCCAAACTACGTCAACAGTGTTGGATATAATTTTAGTGTAATCGATGAAAAATGTGAAAAATAATGTTCTTGCAAAATGTCAACTTACTTCATTACTTGCTTCTTGTTCAAGATGTTCAGGCGCCGAACCTAAAATGCTTTTCAACTCAGGATTTACAGCCAACTCGATTGGACGTTGGTTGAAGCTATTACTGCAGAGTGCAACGAAATTGTAAAGATAATACACGAGTCAAACCGACATTCACAGCCTTTCTAAAAGACCAAATAGTTGTTTGACATGGGCAACTACATCTTCAATTCATACTACACGTATATTAACCATAATTTTTAGTCACGCTAAACGCTAGACAGTGATTGCACAACTTTCTTAAGTGTCAAAGCATAGTTAAGTAGTAGTACTTTTGTTTGATAAGCTTATACAGTAGAGTCCCGCTTAGGCGACCACCTTTGGGACTGAGCGATTTTTGATCGCATAGCAGGACGGTCGCTTTAGCGGATCTCCTCTTATGTTATCTCATTAATAGGACTGGTCCTAACTGGTATTTAATTAATAACGGGTTGCTCGCATTATCGAGTTGGTGGTTGAGCAGGACTCCACTGTATGTTATTTTTGTTTAAAAAATTGATTTAAATAGTTGATTAAACGATATAAAAACAACGTTAGTTTCATATTGGCGAACCCAAGTTATAGAACATCTTTTAATCTCACCAGAAATTTCTATCAGCTCCACGCTCGAGTAGAATCTTGACAATGGCCACCTGGTTGTTCTGTGCTGCGTCGTGAAGGGGCGTCACCTGCTCCCCACCGCCCGGTATGTTGAGGTAGGCACCGAAGTCTAGGAGTAGCTCAACAATGGCCGTGTATCCATGGTTACAAGCCTCGTGCTGGGTACAGAATTGGTGTGTATGTTATCAGTAGGAGCAACTTATTGACAATAGTCATGGCAATGTTCCCTTTCTCCGTAGTAAGGGAGGATACGGTATGCTAAGGAAATGCTACTGTCAATTGTGGCGTTGTTCACAAGCATTGATCTGATGTATTTGATAGATTTATTTTTGTTTAGCTTTGTGATTTTACATTAATCAAATAGTCGGGAAGAATGAATTTTTTAAAATAAAGACAACATTATAATATTCAGTTTATATTTGTTATTGACTGTTGTACAATACAGTAAAGGGTCAATCATTTGTAGATTATTGTACTAATTGAAATTTATTGAGGGATTATGTCAATGGATATGAACGATTTAAGTACTATTAGGATATATTTTATACAGATGTACTAATTTTGATTTTAAGTGGCCAGAACCCAAGAGTTTGCCTAAGTTGTTATTTTCCTATTAATATCCCTCGGAATTTCTGGAAGCCAAACTTATCCCTACTAGGGATATTAATAGAATAATAGATATTGGAATATACAATTTACAGTAACTTGTAGGGAACTCACCAATGGCGTCCAGCCAGCATTATCCTTGGTATTTACTTCAGCTCCGTCCTCCAACAACTTCCTTACTTTTTCATAATCGCCCTTTTAAGAGGAAAGGTTATTTAAATCGTTTTACTTGTAAAATCCTAATATACTAGAACAATGAAGAATAACTTACTGAAAGTACTACTTTTTGTCACATTTCTAAACACATTCCACGTACAGAGAGATTTTGATTTATTGCAATCAACAACCAATATCTATTTTTCAATATCTGATCATATGAAATTGCTTTACCTTTATCACAGCCACTTGTAATGGCGATTCTCCTTTGTGGTTCTTTTTCCAAGGCGAGGGAGTCAAAGTCCTTCTCGATTGACGATTATTCTTCGAAGAAGTTGGCGTAGTTAGACCCATATTAACGTCTTGTCCAACACCAGCAATAGACACTGGTGTTCGCGGAGTATTTTTCCTGCTGGAAGCTTTGGGGACTTTGGTAACTCGAGGCGGAGTCATGAGTTCATTAGAGGATGAGGCACCACCCTCAATGCTGATCTTACTCCCTCCCTTCTTTCTTGTACGCGGAGGAGTGCCCTCAGAAGCAGATGTGGATGTGAGGGGATCTTTAGACGATTTTTTTTCGGAGCGAGGCACTTTTTGTTTTGAGGCCGATGGAATGTCGTCTAAAGTAGCACTATCATGTTTCGTTTTCCTCCCTCGCTTGCATCTTTTCAAACTTTCTTTCTCTGAGGCTGAGCCTGAAAGCTTGTTTAGTTTAGATGGTAATTTAGGTGCACCTGAAGGCGAGTGGGTTGGAGAGGGGAAGTCCTGTCGGGCTTGGGAGGGAGCTTCTATAGTTCCCCGACTGCGTGGTGGTGTAGCTGAAAAATGGAAAGCATACTCAATTTGTGACTTCAAAATTTTAAGAAATAGCTAATACGAATTACATAATAATATTCTTTTTTTTTTTTAGAAAAAACAAAACAGGGTTGATACACTAGTCATCAAGGAAAATATAAAAATCAATGACTTTTGTAAGACAAAAGACACTCAATACAGCAATGATTTTGAAATCTTTGTTCTAATTCACTTGTTGGATGAGAAAATGTAAAGAATCAGTAGCGTTGCAAGTGCTAGTGACGTTGACGCTACGCGCTTCTAGCTTCTAAATCCACCAAACAACCAAATGACAAGAAATCTTTTTAACTACAAGTTTATGTCTTTTATTGAGAGCATTTCATCATACAGACAATATTTCTCGGCATATCAAGTGAAGTATCTTTGATATTTTTCAGCATTAACATAATCATATGTATGGGTTGCTAGCGATGCTCTTGGAATGAATGTCAATTAAAATAGACCCATCGTTATGAAACAAGAGTCGGCCTACCTGTTATTGGTACGTTTGTCATATCGCGTAGAAGGTAAAATGAAACGTCTTGACAAAGCGTCACAGCATTTTTTAACTGACGATTGGTGGTCACATCTTTGACGTGCGAGGGAACGCCACACACTGGACATTCTTTACCGATAAAATTTCCAACACACGGTCTGAAACATAAGTTTTGTACATCAATAAATCTGAATTATTCAAAAGTTATACTAAGATTGTCAATCAAAAGCTGTGAGGTGAATAATTGAATATTTCATGAGGCAAAAAAAGGTATAAATTTCCAGTTCTGACCAGCTCGTCAATTTAAGACTTTAATTAAAGAACTGACAAGTTCAATGTGTAATAAATATCAGCTGGGATCTTCAGCATTGAATCGGATCTGTCACTGTTTTATTCGAGACAAAACTTGAAGTCCAATAGATATAGCAGAAGCGGGAATAGAAGGAAAATATTGTACCGTATGTTAAAGGTTTTTCCAGTGGTGAAGATGGTGTTGCTGCTTTAATTAACTTTTTGGTGCGTCTAAGAATAGTAGGGACTTAGCAAGATGGCGGTGAGTAAAGTACCGTACCAGCTTAACTGGTTGATACTTCTCTACATTTGATATGCTTCCATTTATATAACCTACAAACACAGTACCGTACTCACTTGCAAAAAAAGTGCTCACAGGTTCCGAGGTTAACGGGATCCTGGACAAGTTGAGGACTAAAAAAAGAAGAGAATTAAAACCATATAAATCATAAAGGATTCATCTCCATAACACCCGCGACGGCTATGCTATAAAATCTACTTCTTTAAAGACTAAAGTTCTTATTTTTTAAAAACAAATAGTGCAATTAATCGGTCCCATTGACTACAGACAACGGCCGCATTGACCTAATGTACTCGTTAATTGCAACCCCCCCCCCCCCAACCCCGGGGGTAGGGGGGAATGGTAGGTGGGTGTCAGAGAATATATGCCCCACCCAGGCAGGGATTTCCCTTCGTTTTAAGTTTACTGCTGGATCAAGGACAGGATTTAAAAAAATGTGCCTCACGGGGTCGGGGATTTACAAAAACTTCTTGCCCTCGGGGGTCGGGGATTTCACCATACAGACTAATGTAAATCTCTATATGGATATTATTATCTTGGTCATGCGGCACATGTCCAGAGAATAAGAGAATGTAATTCTTGTACATAATGTATGTATATTGTTTAAAGATCACCTGAAGAAATGAAAACTTTATCTGATAGAAATCGAAAATAAAAATAGAAAAGTCCAGAGAATAAGAGAATTTGCATTAACTTAATTACCTAATGAAGACAGTGAAGTTATATAATAGTTAATGTCAGGAGGAGATGCATCCAAGAAATTGAATAATAAAAAACATTTTCTAATCAAAAATCAAATATTTCCCAACATGCTCAGCTAGGACATTCTCCCATACCCCCGGGGTTGGGGTTGGGCCCGCCAAGTTCCGCCCCCCCCCCTCCCCCCGGGGGAGGTATGGAGGAATGTCCTGGGCATGTTGGGAAATATGATGAAATCCCCGACCCGACCATAGGGCCAGGGGATGGCAGGGCAAGAACATGCACTTCCATCTCTTTTCATCAATTCCGACAATTGGGATAGTGTTAATGACCCACATTAGTCTATCACTAATAATTCGAGAGATTAGATTTCATGCACGGGTAGGTTTTATTTAAATACTAGTTAAATAGCTTTATTATGTCTCTACATGTACAGTATTGTCTGTGGAGGATCGTTGGTAGACTAGTGCCAGAGAACTAGCCCCTAATGTCCTATTTTCTATGGTAGTAATAGACCTATTATCGCTCTTATTATTATTTGTGTGGACAAAATACTCACCAACTTCCACACTGTAACAGATTTTCTAGCTCTGCCAATGTATCTCGCGTATTTTTCCAAGAAGTTGTCATGTTTCTGCATCTGGATACTCACTGTCATCAATGTTAGTCACGTTAAAATTGAAAAATATTACGGGAATTTTGATTCGAAGGTTTTGTTCCCGCCGCCTAAGTTTACAATAAATCCGCGGAGTGACGTGCACACATGACCTACTTAGATGACCTAGTTAAGTGGGAAGTTCCGGGGCGGAAGAGGAGGGCAGAGAAAGTTTGGCAAAGTTTCTGCAGTTGTACATTTGACAGGAATAGTGGAATACACGTTGTGACAATTCTTGGTAAGTCCACTAAGTTTCATTTTGGGATATAGTGTTTCAAAAAGGAAAATATCGCGATTCAGAATTCGCTAAATTATATATTGTCCTCTAACCAGGAAGTTTTAATAAAAGTTTACAAATTACAGAGTCAGAGTGACTCTGTCCGGGACTCTGTAGACTGTAGTCTGTCTCCCCGGTCTGTCTCTGTAGTTATAGTCTAATTAAAAGGTTAGAATTTCGACTGCTCTCACAAAACGTTCACATACAGTGACAGATCCTGAGCCTAAAATCACAAGCCACTGCTTACACTAAGACTTCCACAACCAAAGCCGTAGAATAATTACCGCAATTTCCCAACTTAATGTACGGTAACAAATTGGGGTAAGCAAAAAAAAAAAAATGTTTATTAATTATGAGCAGAGGTATATTATAGGCCTATACATTACTACGCAGGCCAGATATACCTCCCAGATAAGCAAGTAAGTAACACAGCTTTCAGTTTCGAAATTGCCACCACATAAACTATAGGCCTGTGCTGTTGTTAATGTCCCAATGGCAATATTGTTATTTAACTTGCCACGACTAACTTTTATTGTTTCATATTTATTTATTGTATTTAATATTTATGTGTATTATAATTATCCAAGAATTTTATCTATTATGACTCACTGACCATTGCTTTACAGTAATATAAGATGTGTAGTCTATGCCAGTGGGTATCCATGTATAACTTAGACTCTTCTAAGCCTTTCTAGTCAATAATAACATATTGACATGCATATAAACACTGGGCATACCATACCCATTGATGCATCACATTTTGCTTTACTTTCATCCACCATTCTCCTCATGATGATTGAGGAGAATGGGAAAAATAAATTATCTATGAAGTTCCCTGTGTTAGCCGCAGCCGATTTAATGATTCAAATGATCATGAAAGTGTATTTTTCATCTGCAATGTATTTATATAATGTGCAGGAATGTCTATCTCTGCACGCTTCTCTGGACCTTGTTAGAAGTAAGAGGCTGACATGTATACTGTGTGTCTAAACTTATTGAAACTATACTATACTTCTACCAGTAGCTCAACGTGATTCGTATAATAATTAATAACTAGCAAATACCCGTGCTTCGCACAGGATTTGCTAGTAGGACAGTGGGGCCCACATCTTCCCACTCTCCTTGTTCCCTCTCCAACCATCTTTCTCTTTCAAGTTGTCTCTGTAAGTTAGTATCTGTATCAACATTCATACCTCAAATGGAACCCTGTTAAAAAAAATGTTGTCACTGTTGTATTGTTGTTGCCTCCCATTCCCTCTCCTCCCCTGCCTCTCTCCCCCTCCCCTGCCCCTCTCCCTCCTTCCCCTCCCCCTGACCCTCTCCCCTGCCCCTCTCCCCCCTCCCCCATCCCTCCCCTCCCCCTCCCCTACCCCCTCCCCCTCCCCCCGCCCCATATACCTCAAGTATTATATCATAAATGGAACCCTGTTAAAATGTTTTTTTGCCACTGTTGTATTGTTGTTGCCTCCCATTCCCTCTCCCCCCTTCCCCCTCAATGTAAACCCATTTCTAACCCCTTTCCAACCCTAATTTCTTAATGAAACATAGTGGAATGGTTCGGCACCATTTTTGGCAATGTACATGTGAAATATAATGGAGATCTGGCCAGCGGTTTCAGAGAAGATAGCGGTTTAAGGCTCGAAATGCTTTACATCGTTCAATGTACCACAGATTTAAATCCTTTATTTCCTACAAAAGCTTTAAAACTTGGACTGAACTTATTTTCATTCGTCATTGGCTACCAAAGTGTAACTGCAGGCAGATATATACGCACTAATATATACTTATCCCCACTAATGGGAAATGTGGGATAAGTAAACAGGATGAATACGGTATATATATTATAGTGGACCTTTTAAATAAGCCCGCATATTCTACCTTTTGAAAGTGATAAATTCCAGCTACCATCATAATCATATTGATTCCATGTCCAGATAATTTATATTTATGAATTGATATAAAGTGAGGTAAGGTCAATTTAAAAATCAATATTTGACCTAGGGTGACATTCCCGGAATATTATAATTATATTTATAAGTCTATTGTGCATCTAAGTAAGGGTTTAATCAATTAGGTAAACAGTTGATAGTTACTACGTGAGATTAATGGAAATGCTAATGGTTCATACATTTTCGGGAGGGACTATCCCCTGCAAGTTCATATCCAAACACTGAACAGGGTATCACTGGATCATGGTTGGCTATAATGGCTTTTAGTGTGGAAGTTCTCTTCAATCATGTTCACTGCAACTACTGCTTGTTGCAACAGTATTGAAGACGTCTCAAACTTGAAATAAGTCAAAATCCTGGAATTTCGGCCCACAAAAATTTCAGGGTAAATGCAGGCAGTTTGCTTTCATAAATGCTGGGAATTCTATACATATTATACATTTCATGTTGTTATATTGAAGATGTCATGTTTTCTCTTTCAGACATTCAAAATCACCATGCCTGAATTACCAATTTATGAACTACATGGAAACGAATCTGAAAAGCCAGCCTTTTTCCTATCTATCTCATCCAATGTTAAAACGAAAGACAAACGACTGTTCAATGATCTAGACTACGCACGCCTTGCGAAAACTTTTCACGACGCAATTGGTCTCGAACCTGGAAAAGATGCTGAGAGAATAATAAATCCAGAAGGTGATGATTTGATAGAGAAAGTGAGAGAAGGTAAGCTACATTCTATAATCTGCACTTGGGCTTTCAGATTTCTTGCGTTCTTATTAGGAGGTTGCTTTTCGTGGTTTCATTGGCTTTCCCACATTGAATTGTAAATACAGATATTTCTCAATGTTGTGCTCAGCTCTCTATAAGAGAAACGAGTTGGTTGCCATAATTGGTGATATAACGAGTAATCGTGAGAATGTATCTAATACAAACGCGAGTATCTAGTATCTTGTGGCAAATAGGAATAAATACCATTTTTGGAAAAACTATTTCGAAGACCTTATTTTCAGTGTTATAATTATCTCATCAAAAGAAAATAACTAAATCTCAATCTCCTTACAGTGGCCGAGCGAAAGGAGCTCCAGAGATACAAGATGCTCATAGTCCACATATCATCATATGGTGAACTTGGTCACATTTATACTTATGATCGTGAGAAGGTGGCCATAAATGACATTATTGACGAATTTCGAGGATCCAAATGTCCAGCTTTGGTTGGCAAGCCAAAATGGTTCATAGTGCAGGTAATGAAACACTATACCTTGTTCAAATGTTATTTTTGTCTTGGTTTTTAATACAAATAGAAAAAAAATCAAAGAAATATAGTATTCCAAATGTTCACAAAGATTTTTCACAAGATAGGGAGTTTTTTAATTGTTTTTTTTTGTTTACAACAACATGAAACTATATAATATGTTGTAGCCCTGGGTGATGTCCGTGGGTTGGTATAACAAGGGTAGATGGACAAGACAGCCTGGTAGCTCAGATGGTAAAGCACCAAACATGTAATTAATAGGGAGGTTCGTGGGTTCGAATCCCACTTCCAGTCTTTTCTACCCGGTGTCACTACACATTTAAATATTCTGAACCTATCTTAAAATCCCAATCCTATCTTACGCCAGTTTATTATCGACACTAAAGTGAGTAAAAAGTGTGTGTGTGGGGGGGGGGAGGGCGGGGGGGGGGGGGGGGGACAGTAGGTCTGAGGTGGGCGGGGGTGGGGGCATGCATGAAGGGTAGTTGGACGAGGCAACCACGGTAGCTCAGATGGTAGAGCTCCAGAAATCTAATACGGTCAGAGTTCACGGGTTCGATTCACAACTATCCTTTCTATATGGGATCACTACACATATAGTATGGCCTACCCAACTAAAGAGCGACAACTACGGTACGCTGGTTTTGTGATTTGAATACACACATCTAACGGGTTTATCCACCAATGAATTATTTTCCTTCCATTAAATGTATTGATTACACTTGCTATTAAACACTCTAGGCCTGCACCGAGGGATTGTATGACCCTAAAGATGAGCACATTGAGTGTGATGCTGGTTCTACCTCACCAGATAAAGGTATCTTCATGCCTTCAGAAGCAGATGTATTGACGACAGTGTCGGAAATCCCAGGTTAGTACTAGAGATGAGCTTTATCACTTTATTTAAAGTGTAACTTACCAGGCGTCCTCGACCTATGAAATAAAGTGAGTAGATTATAGGTTTTAATATTATTGTACTATCACTCATTACTTTGACGTTGGTCTGTAAAGAATAAAACCATTAGATTTAATCTAACGGCAAGAATCATATCTGGTCCGAACCAGCGAATGGCAGAGCTATAAAATCGACTACAACATGTAATCCATGTAATGTTGACTTTTCGTGTCATTTTCTGAATGAATATCTAGTATTTGACCAAAATCAAATCAAGTCATTAGAGCCTTGTTTATTAGGTACACTCTAAACTCCAAATAAACAACAAAAAACGTTGATGGATGAATAACTTGCTTTGAATAATTCCCATTATTCTTACTTAGAATTTGTGAAGATCTGGCGGTGTCAGAATGCTTTTCGATTTTAATTTTCCATCGTTTTTATTGTGCGGCAAACCACAAAAGACCCTATATCCCTAGGGTTATAGGGTCTTTGGAATGATGTCACTATATGAGTGAAATAATATTGGACGTCGGCATTTAATCAGTAGTGCTTCCGCAGAAATAAAAACAACAGCTGTCCCGGACTGTTTTTTAAACATTGTATTTATATATTACCTGGTAATCTCAGGTCTAAGAACTGTTTTTGTCTGTAGACTTATATATGTACAATTATTTTCTGTATACATATTAACATAAAACTAACTCGTAATTAAATTCTATATATATATACTGTATATATAACTGTTTTACCAGGTTAATCGTTACTGTTACAATATCAGGATGTAGATTGTAACTTAAACTAACTTATACAGGCACATTAAACCTTTTACATCCACTTTTGTCTCAAATAAAATTGTATGGCTCTTTGCACGCTTAAATAGTGAATGGGGTAATATACTGATATTCTAGTGAAAGCCGTCTGATTTATATAATATCTCATCTAAAAAAGGAAATGTGCGTTGGCTTCCGAAGACCGCAAACTCCCCCTTCATTGCCGCTTTATGCAAGAACGTGTCCCAATATGTCACCATGGATGTACATAAAATATTCACCAAGACTGTTCAAAGGGTATGTTGACTTTTGTGTTTTTTGAAAAACACTCTATCAGAGAAACTTTTAATCATTAATAGAATTGTATCTGGTAGTATTGTAAGATGTATTAGGAAAATGTTTTAGAGTGCCCCAAAGTTCAGTTGTCATATTTGCTTGTATTTCTTGGACGGGATATATCATGACAGTTTTCCAACTCTATTTACATTGTCCATCATACCGTACTTCACATAAGATATACCATAATACAGTAAACACACAATGTACTATACAGGGGGAAAAAGACTTTCAAAGGTGACAGATCTGCATGGTTATTTGCTTACCGGTATCCTAAGTTTGTCACGAAGTAGATTACCACCAGTTCATTGGGAATTACGAATCAAATGTGTGTCTGTTGTTGTTGTTGTTGTTGTTGTTGTTGTTGTTGTTGTAATAATTTTATTTCTAGATTCATATCACATCAGTTCCAGAAAAGGGACAATCAATTCACGGCTTATTACTAAGACATAAGATAATTTCCATCTGCGGATTTGCATTCGCAGGTCTTCCAGGGTGTCCCCTGCTCAATGCTCAGATTACAAATTATTATTTTTTGATGTAATTTTTCTCTCTGTGTTGATTTCATCATTATTACGACACAATATCTATATGGTTCAACAAATAACCTCTCTCTTAGAGAGAAACAAACATGTTAACATATCTCTTCTAAATCTTGGGATTCCCTTTCTGATTTGTACAGTACAGTACATGATATAATCGTACACTCATCTCTATTATGATAAGATAAGGCAGTACATGGACTTACAAGCCAAAGTTGGGTTTATTATTTTTGAAGCTCGCCTATCAGCAAGATGTAACAAACTAGATAATTGTATAAGTTTACACATTTTGTCTGATCAGAACTGTAAGGAAATGAGCCAAGTGCACTTCTCTCTTTCAGGTCCACGAAGAGCTTGAAAACAATGCCCCTGAAGACTACAAAAAGAACGGCATCCTTCCCTATATGACCAGCACACTGACAAAATCTCTTAATTTCAATGCCGTACATGGAGCCCTACCCAAGAAAAAATGAAAATTGTTGGAATTCGTTTTAAACTGACTCAGAACCGTTGCCCGTCATATCGTTACAACGATTATGCTACAAAGAGGTGCTCAAAAGAAGGTGTTATGGTTAGCTATATTGTTCTTCAATATTCAGTGTGATTACAGATTACAGATTACAATATTTCTACGAGTAACACCAAGCCTTTAACGATAAGATTACGATGACGACGAGTAACGGTCACGTTGTTATACCGGTAGTAATAATATATTTGTACTTATCAGAGATAAGTTTTAGCGCATCTCTTGCCTAACTTGTGAATTTTAATAATCCCATTTACCTGATTGTCACCAAACTATAGATACATTCCTTTAGATTTAACAATAACAAGTTAATCAGATAACTGTTGTCTTTCGATGAAAAGTTTCTATTCATACGATGTAATTAAATTGTGATATGAATTCGCATACGACATATAAGAGTTGATGCCAAGAAGGGAATTCCTTGTTCCCTATATCCGTGTCTTCCATAAACTAAACGTATCGACATATTTGTTATACATAACTATTGATGTCAATGCAGCTGATTTACTTACTCGACTTTTCAAGTTTCCAATGTTGAGAATTCTGTTAAACTGTTGTGTACATATGATTGTATTTCTGTTATTTACATTATTTTTGCATAAAGATAATGAAATTATCGCATTGTATTGATTACGCGCCGACATCCGCTGGAAGAATCATAAAGGTAATTTTAAAGCGATGTTAAATCCCACAGGTACCGTTTGTACATCTGGCTAACAAATAAAGAATGATCTTCCTTGCGTCATGTCCAACTTGGCAATTATTTATGAATGTATCCAATTGTACATTCCTGTTTAAAACAGTGGAAAGGAAAGTCTTAGGGAAAAATACTGCGAGTAACTTTGCATTATTAAACCTAGTTTGCACAATGCGTTGAAACATTACTACTTTTTGAACGAGATCGCCATAGGTGAACTCGTTCTTTACTAATGTCTTTGTCCTGGACTCTCCTCAAGGACGTAATTCCGACCTCGAATTCCCGTCGGTTTTGGCCGTCGATGGGTGACCAAAATGTGTAGGCAAATCCACTTTACGCCGCTTAATTCCCAATTCCATGTACTACTACATGCATGTTGACTGTTGCATAAAGTTAGGGATGACAAATTTGTATTGATATGAATATAATATTGGACCCCTACTTCGTTAATGGCTTTCCCTACCATTGAATGGCTGGATGTGTCTGTTTCATAAAGTCTGTAAGGAAAACTTTCTCCTTTCTATCTCCTCTCCCTTTTCTTCCTCCACCTCCTCCTCTCCCCTCTCTCACTATTTTTTATATATATTTATTCCATATTTTAGTATATAATTTATTACTGATAAGTTGATCATATATAGTAGTTTCTTTTTGCCTTATGCAAAGTCAAAATAGTTGTTTGTAAAGTCATAATAGCCCATCGTAAAGTCATAAAAGTCAAAATAGCATTAAAGGTGAGAAGATGGCCTCTTGCCGTGTACAGTATTATTATATATAGATGTTAAGGTAGGTAATTATATATAATGACGTTGCTGAATAAATTAATTTTAAACGTTATTAATAAGATAAATAAACTAGATAACACACTCTATACAAGTTTTCATATTTTTTATTATATTCTATTTGAAATTGATACATATATATGTATGATTTTGAACGAAACAAAATAGGGGAAAATCGCTCATCCTTAGCAAAAAGAGGGAAACAATCAAACGTCCATTCACGTCTCGGGGACAATTACTGTACAATAATTTACATTTAGACCTGCATGCCACACAAACCTCAATGACAATTAGCTCAACCAGTGGTTATCAACTTCAACGCCCTCACCATAAATGAAATCCAGAATCAAAGCTTTTCATTTAGTGCAACAGGGGGAGAAAACAATATATTACTATCATTGTTAGATGATGCTCAGAAAAATATAACTGCAGTTAGTTCAACCTCTAATATTCGATTAAAATATAAAAAAAAAATCCTTAAAAATGTAATTGTACATGAAATTGAAAATAATAATGAGAAGAAAAACATCAAGGTTAGTGTGACTCCAGGTATACATCAACGTAACATCAACACCCTTTTTAGGTTTACATACAGTCACGTCGGATCAACCTAGGTCGGGATGATTTGTGAACACTTCTCAATACCACCCCAGCCTCGATAACGTAATCAATTCCTCCATTCCAAGCAAGGAGAATCAACTGTCAACTCTCGAACTGCTAATGCTTTTTTAAATACACTCGTGTCCTTCTAGTATATTTCTTTATTACACCTAGGCTAGAAGAGCTTGCGTTTTTAACCATAATAAATCAAGATAACTCTTTCAATGGAAGTGTGCATGGCGAATGATTAACGGTGATTGATTGTTTGATTTATTGAATGATTGATTAATAAGACACTGCTCCAGACGCATGTTCGCAACTCTAGCATTATTAATCAGTGCACGTCCATATCAAAGTGAAGTGACTGAAACGTAATGTGTACGTACTCACTTTCTCATAATAGAGAACATGAAAAAAATGATACATTTTAATTTCATACACAGAATGAGATACCCGCTAGAGCACATTAGTGCTCTGATCATTGATCAGTCAAATTATCAAAACCAGAGGCATCTGGGGGAAATAAAGACAATAACCACACTGGAGTCGGTTAGCTAGAGAAAAAAAACTCTTCCCAGCCCAGATCAGCATTTTAAATTATAAAGGTAATTTTAAAGCGGTTTTAAAACCAATCCCACAGGTAACACTTCAACACCAACAAATCAAAGGAATTTCCATCAACTGAAATTATTCCACTGAAAAGTATTCGTCTATCTACGGCAGGCAAAGAATAAGGTGGCTCGGTTACCTCACTAACAATCGCTGCAAAGACATTCAAGATGGTCCAATCTCAAACCAGGGGAAAAAGAGAACCAAGATAGCCAACTATCAACAACAAAATAAGAAGACCCAAGCATTCAAGATCTTAAAGTATATCATTCGCTATTAACACGCTTCTGTTTTGCATAACAATAGCACGTTTAATCAGACACTATGAAGCATAGGGAGGAAAATAAGAGCATTTATGAAAATGCGAAGATAATGACAGTAAGGTTATTTAATAATGATAATAATAATTGTACGGTATCAAGCATATCGCCATAATCTGAGACAGCTTCTGGGGAACGCTCTTCTCAGGATGTTTGGCATAGGGTGATAGTCATTACCCCCGGAAGTCTCGATCACAACTGTACACATTTACGATTGTTCTTTTTTTACACTGAGTCAACGCAGACAACCAACATGACATAGTATATGACCGAAGGATATTAGATGACAATGACAACTCTAGAACAAACCATCCTTCCTCCAATGATTCAGTGGGACAACTTTCTTTTTAGATTTCTATGCATCAGGCCAAACCGCTTCTAACATGTGATTAGGCATGGGAAGTTACTTGGCATTTTGTTTTGGGCATAATACATCTTTAGATCATACAAACATACATACACCATTATAATCGAGTACGACTTCCCTATCGAACCCACCTCCATTTTCTATATAGAATACATACAATAACGCTTATATTATGCCTCACACAGGAACCGTATACTTCATTGTCTATACAGATTTATCCTACAGTAAAACGTTATGTACTACACAACTGATGACTGATTTCTTTCTCGTCTGATAACTCGAGTCACGAACTCCCAAGTGATAAGGAGTTTTTAATTCCTTGCTTTGTATTAATGGCATCACATCTTTCGCGAAAATAATAATCCCAAATAGAAGTGCTGGAACAAGCAATACATTCATGCTTTTTATTTATCATGAAAAATGATTACTGAAAAAAATCTTTGCCAAAAGCCACCGAAACCGGCATAATCCCACAGTCGGATTTTGTGCGAGTTGAAGAATATACCTGTAAGACCAAGTTACACATTCTGTACACAACTGTGCTCTAACTCATTAGCCGCGACACCAGCAATGTAAGTGCCATGTGACCTCGAGCCCATCCATGTATAGTTTTCAGTGTCCTCCATAGAAATGTTACCCTTTTATTTTGAGGATAAAGTGCGTATTCCACCGAAACCGATGCTCCCACCCAACCGATGATCAGATAGTGGTTTTGGTGGAAGATGCACTTCATGTGATAACCCGCATCATGTTTAATGTCAACAGGCTCATCGGATGAGAATCTAACAATCCGATCGACCTGGTGGCAACCCGATTCAAAAATCGGTTTTGGTGGAACACACGGTTGAGGGGACCGAGCCCCAACCCTCCCGAGACATTTTACCAAAAGTTATGACAAAGACGTGAAGGCGGAGAAGGGGTGTGGGTGGGCGAAAGGGGAAGGAGAGTGACTAGAAAGTCTGTTCACGAGAAAACGCTGGGAAAGTTTGAGAGAATATTGACAACAAAATAAAGCTTGCCTATTTAAGAAACGACTTGACAGGTTACGACATATGAATCATGGACCAATTGGAATCGTTAACTTTTAAACGCGTTTTCTGACTTCAAGATCACAGCTTTTGGTAAGTGCCCAAGGGTCCTGGTCATTTAAATCGATATTTGTTTCTGTGGACCAGCCATTGCCGAAAATTAGAATCACTGAATAGAAATGAACATCGGTTAACCTCAGCGCAAGAGTGTGCGACAGAAAGAGTCACAAAATTTTGAGAGATTACATCACAATTTTTTTCTCTTGCAATTTGCTTATCACAGATGAAGAGGGGATATCTTCTTTTTATCCTAATCAACCATCTTCAAAATCAGTTGCATAATTTATAATGAATGTATTTCATTGCAATTTACCGATGATACTGAAACCCACGAGGTAGACCCAATTATCATGTTACTTGCTCGCAATAAGGACACGTTGGTGACATTCAGCATTTTATTGTTTTCTTTTATGATTGCAGTCGACCGAGACACAAGTCGATTGGTCACTCTTAAACTCAACGATGAAGCAAGTCTTCTGAGGGTCCAGGAAAAATGATTTTATTCGCCAGAATCTGAATCACTTCCATAATCATATCCTAAGCATTCTCCAGAGACCAACTGACAAGTAATCTGTTTAACACTGTCCGAGTTGGCAGACAAAAACGAACATGTATTACATAACTTAAAATCTACCTTCTCTTCAAGTCAATGCGCAAGCCCACATCTCTTTTCACCTATTTGATTAGATAAGACAGATTGATATAATCGCAATACTAAACAAATAAAGATTCTAGATCTAGGCTGAAATCAGTTGTTATAAAAACGGTGTGACGGTAATCAAAGTACGAAAGTTAGAACGAAACATTCGAATATCACTTCTTGATATGTACTCCTGAAGTTGTACTGCCATTTTACTGACGAAGACTGCGAAACACTTTTTAAGGTGGGGTCATGGAACGAGTCTCATTTTCATGTTCACTATTTGGTCTCACATAGTGGTCTGAGCATTTTCAAATAAATAAATATCTTTGAAAGTATACCTCTTCTTCCATGACGATAGGAAAAAGCAGCAAAGAATACAGACTTTTGGCATAATAATCCAAACAAGGTCGGTCTCATTCAATCAGATTTTACCAGTCAAACTATATGTAAGTGCAAGAACCTAGAGAGGGGCCTCGCTCGCAAATAGCCTCAACAAATTAACTTGCTGGCGATTTGTAAAAGATACCACCGAGCTGACCCTAGCTTAGTCTGCATGCGCTTCCCTGGGGAGATGATTTATCTTTAAACTAATGTCATTAACTATGTTATATTGTGGATTATTGTAGGTACTGAGAAACATTAGCGAAGGCACATGAACCGATGCCGCTTTTAGACATTAGTTTCATACACTCTGTTGCTTGCCCGATCGCCAGTTCTAAAGGTGGTTGTTTGGGAAGGCCGTGCGACTCTGAAAGAGAAAAGAATTCATCGTTAGAATTTTGAAAATATGTAATGTGATATGAAAGGTGTTTATAATCATGGACAGTAACAAGTTATGATAGAGATTTAATGTGGGGAAACAAAAAGAGGAGAGGCGTAATAACTATTTTCCCCCCATTCTTTCAACCTGTACGAGTTCTTAAATTTGTTCATTAACAGTCACTTGTGTTTTTTCATGTCGCATACGGTATAGTCATTCGTATGTAAAATAGTGGCAGACTAGGGTAGACGAAACAAACCTAATATAGATGAGTTGAGGGCTGCACAGATGGGTTCTCTTTGTACTGGATCTAACTGGTGACCGACTGGACTATTCCAAGGGTCCTGGTAGGCTAAAAGACTGAAGGCGTCCTGCAAAAATCATTTTTTTTAAAAAATCAACAAATTTCGAAGCGAGTAGTGAGAAGAGCTAAACTATGACGATTCTAATAGGAGACAAAAATTAGGAAAGTTATTACATGATCTACATGAAAATGAAGTACTGAAATTCTGCTGCTAAGAATTACATTAAGAGCTTTGTACATAGAAAATCAAGATATTTTTGCCATACAGCTTCATGAAATAACCAACACAATGTATAAGTTATCTTAAACTGCATCTATAAAAACAGGAGATTACCTGAAGTGCTTTCTTATTTGCTTCATTCTTCCCATATTCTCGTCTCAACTGTACACTCATAGCTTGTAACTCACGTCCATACTGCAACATTTTCCCTATGGCCAAAGGATTTCCTCCACATAATTGTCGTTTAGATGAAGGCGGATCTACTTCTGCAAAATGAAGATGGCGAGATTGAAAAAGACTGGATGGCTGATAGTGAACAATGTTTGATACAAGCGCTTTTATATCCAGGCATCGATATTTGGACAATGTTGGACTGAAATGGGACAGATAACAGAAATACAGATGGAAAGAGCAACTAGAAGACCAGACCAATACCATAAGGGCAGGAAAATTTATCTCTCTTCGACGTCGGGCCTAAGCGTACAGTGGAGAAAAAAACGTTGCCTGGACCAACATTTCAAAAGTACACATCATAAGAAAGCAGTTTCCCCCTGCGAAAGCTATTGGGGGAAAACGTGTTACCGGCCTCAGAGGTTAGGAGGTCGTAAGTTCGATCCCACCCAAGGATATGTTTTTTTTAAAATTCACGAGCGGGCATTACCAAGGGCCTGTGTTGTCTGCAGACCTAATGGGGAGGCTGACCACACAGCCGAGCATGATGCCCTTACAAGTCGCACGACTTTGGAGAGCTGCTACCACGGCAGCATGGTAGAATTGAATTGAAAGAATTGCATCATAACCATGAATTCACCTTTCTTCCGATTACAGGGAAGTTACCACCCACCCAAATATTACCAACTGTCAGACCATATAGTCTGGGTGGATAGGACAGGGTGGGGTGGGGGTTGCTTTACTCCCCCTTTTAAAACACTACTTTCGTATTTGGTCATATTGGGGCGAGAGCAAACACGCTAAAGGGATACGATAACCTAGTTCGAGTATTAGCAATGGTTCTTTTACATGTGTATAACCTTGTACATCAACCCAGGCACTGGGTTGGAGGGGAGATGATGCTCTGGTGCGCTCATGGGATTCGAATCAAGGACTCTAAGAACCTTTCCGTTTACAGCCCAACGCCCTGACTCCCTCGATGTTTTTTTTTGTTTTGTTTTAGTTTGGGGGGGGGGGGGGGGGGAGAGGGGGGAGTGGGGAAACAGCTTTTTTATTTTTGACTTTTTACACACAGCTGAGACACGATAGATCGGCGATTTCATGTAGAAAATTTATTTAGTTGCAGTAGGAACATTTTCCAATTAGAAATATCACCAGGAACAAGTGGAATGTTTCAAAATCCGGACCAATATGTTAAGTAAAAGTGCTTTCTATACCTTATAAAATGTTGGGACGTGGGCTGGGGTCAGGTAAGACTGGTTAGAAGACTTTAGGCCTAAACACAAATTTAACGTCACCAGCGAATTGTCCATATATATCATGAGTCTACATTATAAATCTGTTGACCTGAAAAGAGGGGAGACTAGTCTCTAATGATCGATATAAAAGCAATAATCTTTACCTCGATACAGTTTCTAATGAATTGTTGTATCATGTAACATGACACGAACACCTCCATCATGATAAGTTGTATTAAACGTTGTTCGTTTCCCAACATTTTGGTCTATGCACTACCTTCATCTCATTAGGCACCTCAAAGAAAAATATGCGTGCAGCCATCAAACTTTGTTGGATAACTAATAAAAAATTTGAAACCCAGTCTAACTCATAATGCCTCAATTTGTCTCACTGGAGCAGCTTCTAAACGAGGTAAAGTTTTTACCACGAATACAGAGCATGAAAACAACAGGGTAGCAGGTTTATCGCGTAGTGACAACTTTTCGGGCTATAAAAAGGGGCGTGTCATTCACTTGATAAAATGATGACATTCAGTTGCAAGGGGAAGGATTAACATTGCAAATTGATAGATGTAGCCTCCATTTGGAGTAATGCCTAAACATCTCACTGCAAGTCAGTCCTAATCTATTGACATTGATTCGCCGCTTGCGACAATATAAATCTGCCAGATCACCATATGCCAAACCATTGATATGTCTACCTCGACCATGAAGAATGTCCTCCTTTTACTTTCTAAGATCAACACCTTATCAAAACTTGAGGTGTGCTTAATATGTTTTTACCCCCCGCCCAGTAACACACATCAAACTGGGCTCTAGCTCAAAATGACTAAGGGGACGTGGAGCATGGTAGAGAGTTCCCTGATCTTGGTCATGGTTTCTATACTGGGTAACAAGAAATTCGCCTGGGAGATTCACAGGTAGACATGAGTCTAGGCGGAGTATATAAACTCTGCTGGAGAGCATAGGTGTCAGTCTACGGTCGTACATGTGAGGTGCAATGTGCCCCGTTTTCATCAATGTTTTTTTACATTAAAGTTTACATTTTCACTATCAGCCAGGCAATCCTATAAATATATTCCAGTAGGGGACTGGCTCCTCTTGATGACCCACGGCCGACCTCATCTAGGTCGACCCTCCCGGCCAACCTGGTATCCACATGGAAGGGTGACCTAACCATCACCCAGGGTCTCAAAAAGCCTAAGATTTGGGTTTTTCCTACTTGGATTCCCAGACCATTTGGTGTGGTGTGGATACTCTAGTTTTTCCACAACCTGTGGAACTCTCAGATGCCACAACAAGTTTTGGGCCTAATCCAAAGCCCCATGGAATACCGCTAGCCTTAATGGGGTTCCCCCTGCACCAGTGCACAAATTGCTGGTAGGATACAAAACCCATACTTATTCATCATAAATGAATAAATTTATAAAATAAATTTATTTTTATGCACAATGGTATATTGTCATAATTTTCATCTTGCCTGATGAGCTTACTTAAGCGAAACCATGTAGTGCTAAACATTGTTTACACACAATGGAAGGAGTGCCCATCCCCCTGGTTACACTGGATACAAAATTAGTTTTTTATTTTCAAGTAACCAAATTTGGATAGGATTTACACTCTACAACTTCCAAGTGATATTTATTGCATTAGTTGTAATTTCGGGAATTATCCTGAATACAAGAGCACCCTTGGATGATGTCACAGATAACACCTCTATGGATACAGTGACATTGGTTACCCACGTCTAAAGAACATTTTACACCTCAGTTGCATGGTAGATTTGATGTGTCTGGTCAGTATCCCATTCGTCTGATCATGTTTTCATCAATGATTAAGGGATCGTTCCCATTAATGATTATACATAGAATAAGAGATCGTTTCCAACGGGAAGCATAGTGAACAAGGACACATGCTTCCCAATAAAATCGCTTTACAATAGATGAAGACATGGGTTTGTATTCTAAATGAAAAAGTGGCCGTCTCTAAGATTGCAAGAACCTCTCCGATATAAAATAGATGATGGTTCCTCGGTCAACTATTACCACTAAACCAGTCTAAGAATATCCAAGAATGAGGTCCGGAAGAAGGCAATGTGTTCATTGTGTGATAAGAACAACGATACCAGGGTGAGATGCCACTTATTTTCTTTAAAAAAATAACATTTAGGCATGGAGAACGTACAAAAAAATCGTATTGAAAGTCGCTCTCCTAAGTCCAATACTATGAGGCAGCATCCAATGAAAAAATATTTACCCCCCCCCCCCCAATAAATAAACGTCTGAAATGAAAGACACAAATCTTGGAAAGAAAGTGGCGACTTCTTCACTAATATCCTCCTCTCCTCATCGTTTTTCACGACAACTTACCCATATCACATTCAATGTCAGTGACTCCATTTGTACAGAGACCATTTGAGGTGCCATTGCGAACAGCAGTCCTGTCTAGGTCAGCACCATTTTCTGAGGAGCCATCTGCCATATCCACATCTGTAGTGTCCATGTGTATTTGTGGCACACTGACTGGGTTCTGAGAACCTCCCATTGGTCGTGGCTGTTGTGAATTGTCTCCGTTCATGGCACTATTTGCTGCGTTCATCTCGGCCTCTGAGAAAAGTCCTCCTTGGTTCAGGGCCGAGTTAGAGCCGGCCTGCTGTGTACTTGATGTCGATGATGAAGACGAAGACGACGAAGACGAGGAGGACGATGTGGTAGTTGTGGTAGGAACGGGTGTTGTGGCAGAGTTGTTATTGCTAGCGGGGTAAATACCCGAGGCGCTGTGTCCCTTGGAGGTGTTTGAGCTAGTCTGTGTGATTCGGTTGGGACTGTTCCCGCCCGAAGATCCCGCTATTGACCCTGAGTTGCCGGACCTAGCCGAGGCGATCACCGAGGACGGCGCACTGGACCCGGAGGAGGATGAGGAGGAGGTGTTGATTGGGTGGTGGACTGGACTCATGCTGGGGGACGACCTGGCCGACCCTGATGAGTGGCGAGACTTGGGGGAGCGGATGGCAGGACCCCGCACCTCGCTGTCCGTCCCATTCACCATTTCAATGAACTGTCTACATTTGAGCATGAAGAGGAGGTTGGCATCTCTTTCTAACAGCCCAGGGTAGAGTTGTTTTGTCGTCTCGATAGCCTCGCCCATGCGACCCGCCAGGACTAGGCGCTGGATTCCTGTAACGGAATTGAGGAGTTTTAACATCATTAGTCCAGTGTGGAGATAACATGGGGTGAAATGATTTTTAAAAGACTGCTTTAAAAATACAGTGTCTTTCTGAATCGCATGTTGAAAATTTTTGAGTAATGTAAAAGAGGATAAATGCTACCTTGATAACCACTTGGTAATTACACACTATTCCGTACTAATAATATTTCAAAATAACAAACAGATAACTTATCACATACTTTGTCGATTCTTTATGGAAGCAAGTTCTTCTTCAAAGGCCTGTCCAGTGTTACGGGCAAATGATTCGGCTGTGGCACAGTAGCCATGGTGTACTAAATATGTCGAGACGATTCTGAAAGGAAAATTTTTAGTCATAATGAGTGTTCAATAAAAAGGGAATAACTTGGAATATCACAATATTCAAAAAGGCGAAGAGAGTATTATTTATAATTATCTAAATTATTTCAATGGCGAAACTGATTTGGATAATGTTTGTAGAATGTCACACCGCCTATATCATATTGATATTGAAGATGAAAACAAGGGACTACTTACTTCTGAAGGGCTGTCTGCCATTCACCCTTTTTGTCGAGAACTGGGAAGCGCTGGATAGTGAGTCGAGTTTTCATCCTCCATTCCTGGAAAGAGATCTAACCCGTCCTCATATTCACACCCAATTTGTTCAAACACACATAGTTTAAAATGGCAGATGATTAAAGTTGCATTCTCAGCTATAACGACCGAACAATTCTTACCAATTGAAACATGGTTTGATCAATAGGACTGATTCTCAATAAGCAGCTGTTACCGTGCTGTGTGGTGTTTCACCATATTGAATACGAACTATTTTTTGGTCTGGCATTAAAATCAACCAGCAAAAATCCTCCACTATGTTGATCAAATGACTTTCGGATGGGTAGGACAAGAATAAAACTTAGAGGGTAGAAATTATTTTTGACGATGTTAGATGAGAATGAAGCTTTAAATGGCTTGTTTGTAATTCATAGCAAAGATCAGAAATTATTCAATTACATAATTGATACACTGAAAGCCATAAGATGAATCAAAGGTACACATACCCGCATATAATCCTCAATATCGAAGACAAAAGGACCATTTCCGAAGTTGGCTTCGACCACTTCACCCGGCGTCTGAAGCCCAACCGTGGGGTACAGGTTTGGCTGGAATATAAAGCCACACAATTAGACAGTGTAGACAATAGGCGATGAACACATATATATTTTTAAAAGTGAGCAAATATTATCAAACTTTGGTCAAATAAAGGGGTCAGGGGGAAATCACAAATAAAAAAAAGTCCAACACATAACTTTGGGTTTCCCCTTTAGGACAAGATCATAACATGTTAACTACGCTACTTCAATACTTGGATGTTGCGTATATATAAATATTTAGACGGGCACTATTCTGCATGATTTATAAGGAAATTGATGATGTAATTATTCTATATTTGTTCAAGGTACATAACATGACTCATTCTTGTGGTGAACCGATGACTAAGAGTCATGATTTCCTCAACTCTCAGATTAGAACTTAACCCTCAGAAATGTTGGTTCAATACAATTTTCTGTTACGGTTTTTACAATTCAATTCAGCGCCATAAAATCAAAAGGAACTTACCGGTAGATCTCTGAAGGCAATGCCTAAAAATAGTTTAAGAAAAACAAGTTAGGTAAGCATATAACGTAATGAAGCAACACAATATATAGGATATAAATGAACAGTAATATATTCATACAGAACTTTTCATATATATATATTAATCTCATGACATATTTTCATGGATATATTCCTAATATTCAAAAAATATCTATGCTGATCTCACTTGAGGTATGACTAAGGTAACTGTCAATGACAATGTTTCTTTGTTTTTTGTTTTTTTATCTCATGATGATTATTATTTCTAGAATACACTGGAATTTCCAGAAGTGTACTTCTTGTACGTTTCGACAAATAAAGAATTATCTTATAACATTGATATCAACAAGACAATTTCTCTTACCGAGATTAACTCCATTCTTTGTGTAGAAGCAAGTATTATCAATGAGATTAACGCAACATCCGATGACGTCACCAGTTGTGAAGGTAGGGCCATAAGGCTGTCCAGTCCCGGAAGAGCAAAACGAGTGACCATCGTCACCATGGTACCCGTATGAATGTTTGTCCCAACCTAGAAACACACGAGTATTGTAAATGACAAGTCTGAAAGCTGTCAGTCTATCCTTTACCTGACAAAAGCACAAAGTTAGATTTTTCTTCTAACAATCTCTATCTGTATGACTAGCGTCATGAATTGCGTGAAATTTAAAGGACAATAGTAGGACCAGTAGCAAGTCCTAATAAAAAGTGCAAAAACTCCACCCCAAACCTCTCTTATTCAACACAAGTCATAAGCTAAACACAATTGAAATTCAGACGGTTGGCAGAACCCCTCCCAACATCTTTAAAGGACAATGTTTGGCTTGATTCAATAAGAAAATAGAAGGCACCGTTAAGTAGAATTTAACATTCCCGTGGACCAGGAAGGACCGAAATAATTTTAGTTGTAATTGGGAGCCAGATTTAGATTTTATAATGACCATCTTCATTAATCTCCTGCCCGATGTGCCATCATTTAGTGGTAAACAGTTTATACACCATTTTTATCTTGGCTGGACTGGTTTCCCGTTTCCACCCTAATAAGCCGGGCATTTATATTGTAACTTATGTCACACGTGGACTCAGAAGCTTACAAAGCCTCTCTTAATATGATAAGGAAGAGCCAGTTTAAACAATACATTGTGTGATGGATGCAGATTTACTATTTTCTTTCACAACACGTCATGAACATTATGGCTTCTGATCACCGTTATAGTGATTCCCCTTCATACATATCCATCCTAATAGCTATTGTAACAGTATGGTTGGATTAGTTTTTACCAAGTTCTTAAGTTCAGCTCTTATAGCTGGTCTTCCACTCGACCAACTCCAGGGGTAGTGTACTAACTACCGCAGTAACGGTGCCATCACAGTGAGAGCCAGAACCGTGATTTCGCGGCTCTGACGGGCCGATTATGTAATACCATTCGGCGAATGTATATTATGTATAACAGGCCATTACAGCACCACGACCGAGTGCACTGTCACACCTAACCAACACCATATGTTTCACCATTGAGGCATCCCTCTCTCTCTTCTCTCCCTCTCTTAATACCTAGCCTCTCTCCACTCACAGTCACACCATAAATACAAAGCTTTAATATCTTTCCTCATAGTCGTCACACATTGATGAAATAAAGATGAGAATAGTTCTTATGGCCAGGAGAATACTTCCAAAATGATTTAGTTAGTATATTTTACAATTTAAAAAAAAGTTTAAAGATGAGTGGACCACCTGCTGACTGATACTGACACCACTTGCAGATGGGTATTAATTGATATATATTTATGTTAGGGATTAGAGTCAAGGAACACTTCGCCATACCGATATGCCTGTGCGGATGGAGCTAAGACTGATCAATTATTGCTGAGAGGAAAGAAGTTAACGAGTTCATTTTTGCTCGAGTTTTAGCAATGGAAGAGCGACTGCCAGTCATACGCATGGCCGGTCTTTGATAACCAAGTTGCATAGGAAGCACTGGGGTGGAGAAATACCACACTTACTAGCCATGGTGGGGTTCAAACCCACAACCCTTACATAATATCAACAGTATTGATAACTTTACTCACCAGGTAGTCTGTTCATGTTGACTCCCTGCGCCGAGAGACCAACACCCATGTAGCTGAAATAAAGATAAAGGTAATTATACATTTGAATCCTTGGCTTAGCTCGATATAGATATACCAGACCTCCTTTAGTAGACCTACTAAAACAATTGTAAATGATATGATAGTATACTGTGTAAATACCACTATTTAGATAGAATAGCATAATATTTAAATCAATGAATTGTATAAGTACACATGCTACTGCATCAAATATACTTAAATCAATGAATTGTATAAGTACTCATGCTACCGCATCAAATATACATCACTACTACTACCGGTATTATTGTTCAAAGAACCTTATGCCGCATTGTTTTCTTTTAAAAAAATACCGCATTTAATAATCGGTCACGTTTTATGATGTGTTTTCAGACAAACAGTCTCTTGGGAGATAATCATATGTATCCCTATTTTCGAGAAAAGAAAATCAAACGCGACGTTGATTTACTAATCCGTCAACTCCCTTCAGATTAATCACAGACGAAACCAATTTCTAAGTAAATTTGTTATGCAGCAAATCAATTAAAATTTTTGTCAAGACCCGACCCGTTATCATTCAACAACGCAAACACAACACGATAACTTCACTTCGGTCAACTAATTCAAGGCCGCATGAAAACCCTTCCTTTCTCATTCATCAAAACTTTTTCCTATCTCCTTCCATATCATGGCATGTTGACAATGTATCAGGGCTCGTGGCCAACACACTACCAATCATGACATGTTATTGTAAGCCATATAAACCGGAAAGTAAATTTTCAAATATTCGACAATGGGCGCAGTTCAGGCGAACTTGGGCCTCGATTCGACGGAGCATTTAGGGCATCTAAAATTATTCACAAAAATGATATAGGTCTAGTCTAACTAACTCTTCAGACGAATATTGTTAATCTATTTACTGACAGCCATCATAGAAACAGTTCACTTTCTCCTGTATTATTAATATATATCAGAGGTTCCCGCGGAGCAATACTGTGTTATACGTATAAACTATAACTACCGACCGTAATTTATATTATTATGTGTAAGCATGTCCGATCACTCAAGTCTTAAATTACCTCTTAAGGAACGGACAAGCGCTACTCTTAAAAACGTTGAGATTATATAAACAAAAATAAAATATTATTGAGTTTTTTTCCGTACTGGTGGAAAAACAAAATATGAACTCATTCATAGGACAATATTATCCAAGCCGCCTCGACTTAAAAACTTCCCACCTAAAGTACATCTTCATAATATTGTGTCTAACTTAAGTAATGTCTACTTCGAAGGAAAAAAATGTATAACACCTGATTACTCTGACAACTCCATTAAACTGGGCAAACAAGAGGGGTATATATATGAATACTGCGTGACGGTGAGCGTGCTGCTCTAGCACTTAGAAACAAACAATGTGACGGGATTGACCTTGCTCGAGGCTAATTACATAATGGCTGGCATGAGGTTGCACCCAGAAATATTGAATAATAGCTTATAAGGAACCAAAGTAAACAAACACTTTAATTTCGGCCCTGCATAGCGCAGAAATAATAGAAGGGGGTATATCATGGGGAATAAATGCCCAGCAAAATGAAGACGAATGCAAATATTAGTTAGCAGCCCTTCGATCCATTGTCTGTGTCTATAATCAATACAAATTGAGTACAATGATCAATGAATATCAGAATGAATAGCGAGGTCTTACCTATTGTTTGGTAAACCTGACATAAAATAGACGACTGACAGTGGTCACCCACGCATGTTGATGAGAAAGGTTGTGCTATTCGGAAGTTGAATGTATGCTTGCAGCACAAAGGAATTTAACACGTATTGTTATCTCCCGGATACATCAATTGGTCGATATTTTTTCCCCTATTTCACCGAGGCACAGCCATTTCCCAGAGCAACTATTGTAACAACATATAAGGGACCATTTTTAAAACACAGCAGGTTTATATACTTGGGAGGGACGTCTGACGTTCCCGATTTATATACTTGGATTTTTGTATCTCACTTTCGAATGACATCATTGTGAAGTCAATCCATGGGTAGCAAAAACTTCTTCAACACGAGTGAACTATTACTAACCTGTTACGTTATATAAGTCGGACGAGAGATTTTATAAAGTGATGCAGACACCAGGGTAGTATTATGAATGTGTTTTTGTGGGTAGGTAAGAGAGAGCAGGGTGGGTTCTATTTATGTGACACCAATGTGTGCTGTACAGCCAGGGAGACAGGGCATTGTCCTCCTTACATAACATTATGTACCAACTGCAGGTCAACATGCTGACGTCAGACCACCGACGGGAAATGTCGAGCAATCAGCAACACTAATCCCACTATGATTGAGTACAGTCTCATTCTTTATCATTAGTAACTGGTGGAGATTGTGACAATGAAGTTTCAGAGTGTTTTATAAGAATGGTATAATACTAATGACATTTCTCATCCCATGAAATTGCCTGTCACATATGCCTAGGTTGATAATGGTTGGCAGGGAAAGGGTTGGGTGTGAGGAGGGGGGCAGGGTGGCATAAAAAGCACTTAGTGACCCTCTCTTTGGAAACTAGAACTCTTAAAATGCAATCAACTACCGAGTACAAGTACAACGATTAAGACTACACTTCATTGCTTGGCCAATCGTCATACCCGACAATTTAATTCAGAAAGTATTTCCAATAGTACAAATGGGTATACATGGGGAGTTCCTACAGATAAATAGACATGAGTATTTCCAAAATGCCTTAAAGCATGAGGTTTCTGATGTGTCTGATTAAATTCTACAGAATCCATTTTGTAGTCTGGTTATACCATCTCAGGTACAGACAAAGCATTTAGGTGGGTAGGAGGATAGGGGCATGCGCAGTGAAGCGACGAGTGATGTCATACAAGGCCAGGTACACCAAATCACCCGCAACAACAATACATGTACGCATATATGAATGGAAATAAAATATTCAAGTGATTCGACATACAGTCAGACTCTTCATTTTAAGTCAGCATTACTTCGTGTCAAAGAAGGATGTTAATAATGAAACCAAAGAAAATAAGAAGTTAAAATACCAGTCATGACACCTTTTTGTTTCTGAGTATAGGATAGTGGGCGAGGAACACATCACTAAGATAACAATCCACCCAACTGTCATGAGGTCAAGACCACTGGTTAAGGATAAACTTTGGAGCTCTGTGCATAGAGTGGTTTATGGTCAAGGGCAAGGGTTACTTAGATAAGGGCTTTTGTCACATTTGGGGCTGACCTGAAAATTGAAGTGATTCCTAAATCGTGGACGTAAAGCTATTTATATTTTTAGATAGAAAACTATATAAAATATAACTCACCCATCTCTGCCTTTGCTAATTATCTTCACTTCGAAGTAGTAGATACCACAAGAAGCGGGTATGGGGTGAGTAGCACGGACACTTGCAGCATCTTTGTGAGTTTTGCCAACGCCTACAAATAAAAAAACAATATTCATTATATCCATACATAATATGTCGGTGTATGTTAGCTCGGCTAAAAAGGCGAGGTGTTTAATATTGTCTCCAGTATCCAATGGCTAATTTATATGATATGACTCATATGAGTAACACAATCATTCCCACTATACTATAGCAGTTTTTTCTTCTCGTAGAGTACTTACTAATATGCAATATTTTGAAGCCTGATCACATCTCATTAAATGTCTATTTCGTTCCTCGATTTAAGCTTAATAGACACAGGGAAATCTTTCTTAGCCATGGAAGTTGGAGAGTAAGTAAATATCCAATTAATTATGTCATTAATTATGGTGGATTGGTGCAATATATAAATACGGAAGCGCTAGCTGCCCCCAAATCAAGTATGCTCCAATTCGTAAGAAGTGAGACAAAGTAAATGTATACTGATAAATGATTCATTTAAAAGGGAGACCAAGTAAATGTATACCGATCGTTTGTTGGGCTCCGTCCGTAGACCAATTAATATTTGTTTACAATACAGCAGAGCTAACTTTAGTTCTTAAACATTGTATGGTCATGTGCATAATTTAGCCAGAAACTTCGCAATGAAGCAGGAGACGCTCACAAAGAGGAGGACTACTATTTACAACAGAATTTCCCACTTTGCTTCTCTATACGCATGGTGGATATTAAGTGTCCCAGATCACAAAGACAACAGGTACATTTTCAATATCAAAAGACAAAAACAGAACAGATGATGAGAACAGCACCAAAACTCTTTAGGATCAGACCAAATTTTAAACGCATATTTAATGTTCACAGGGTGGCTAAAGCTTTCTACACGTAAGATATACTTCTAAATGAAATAATGGGTGAGCTGAATGTCCCACAAAGACGATAAATATGGATCTTTCAGCTTGGGTGACGTAGTGACGATCGCACCAACAATGAATCGAGCTCGTTCAGGAGAATGGTTGACAGTGACACTGACCTTTGTAGTGCACTCGCAGGTTATTCTGAGACAGTCCGATGAAATTATACTTGTCTTTTTGGCTCCAAGACCGAGGTAAAGGTGTATCTTCTTCGTTTACAGCAGGATATAGCAGTTTGAGTCGATCTGAAGGAGACGGTTGCGAATTATTGTTCTGACCATCGCCAGCACTGGTGCTCGCAATCGCAGCCATTTTCTCTCGTAGCCTTCTGAGTTCCCGGATGTTGTGTACAGGGATGTAGACCTAATGTTCCAAGGCTTCCTATTGGTTCGCTCCAGAAAACCAGGCAAAAATAGACCAATCACCAATCGCATTAGAAAGTTGCGATTCCTGCATTGTTTTGCTCTTAAATTACATAAAATAAGTCAAAGAAATTGATCAGTATGGCAATGTGATGGTTAAACATTGGGAAATTAGAGCGTGCTGAACTATACTTCGATCTATTTATTGCATTTCTTTAGCGATATGCCCCTCAGATACAGATCGTCCCATTATGCCGTAAATGGTAGCGGACACTTGTTGCTCTCCCAAACAAAAACATTGGTTCTCTAAATAAATAATTTCCACAAAAAATCATATTTCTTCACTTTAGAAATACTAATCCATATGCAAATTTCAAATTGTGTGAACGAATAGGTGTATTTACCTGTATACAATATTACGACAACCATAGATCGCCTGCTGTTGCCATAGCAATTATGACGCCATCTTGGCTGAAGATGGCGAGAGCTTTCGCTGAATTTTAGGACTCGCGATATCGATCCTTGGACTAAGAGCTAAAATAAAACGTTTGTCATGGCTGTGGAACGAATGGCAATGGCAAGACTGCCACCCATTGGGAGGTACGTTTGATTTGTTTTGTTATTGTATTGACAAGAGCAGTAAATTAGATTTAAAATGATCAAAACAAACAGAAATCGGGATTGCGACAGGTGCCGCAGGACTATACTATACTATACGGTATACTATAATAAGGCCATTAAGGGCGTAGGCTGTCATTTATTATACGTATAGACATATAGATGTGTTCTGGCTGATTTAGGCCTATTATTGGCCTCTAATGCCGGCCCACATTCAACCTTTCAGGTCCATGGACATAGTGTAGACTAGTCTGTAGATGTTTATGTAAATTATGATAAATGCATATTCCACAGTTCAGCTTTAATTTAAATCCGAATCGAGATTTTTAAATTAAAAATGACATACTCATTATAGGCCTAGTTAGTATGATATGGTTTGATATTATTATTTATTAATTAGGCCTAGAGGTGACTGGTGAAGACGGACCACTGTGATGTCGGACCGGGCGGCTTAGTGGAGTCGGACCCGGGGGTTAGTGGAGTCGGACCACCGGGTTAGTGGACTCGGACCACCGGGTTGGTGGACTCGGACCACTGTGAACTCGGACCACTGTGAACTCGGACCAGATATGATATTAAAAGATAGATTTGTAATGATGAATTTTGATGTTTATGGTAGCCGGGTGGTTAAATTAGGGTCTGTCCAATCGCCGTGGCCGTTTTTACGGAAGTGTACGCCTTAACGCCATGATGTACCTTATTATTCTAGCTTATTCTCGAGTAAAAAAATATCTTATATCTTAAGTCTCTACTCTATCATACTAGCATGCCATATCTAACTGTCTATAATTTTAGCCTCTCAAACCCTATATGAAAGAAGAGAGAGATGAGGGAATTATGCAAACAGAAGGCGAGGTAGTAGTGGAAGGCCTGAATGTCTAAGACCAACGTCCTACACGGGCTACAGAGGAGAGGGTGAGGGAGAAGGAGGGGCAGAAGGAAGGGGAAGGGGAGAGAAGAGAGAGATAAAAATAAAGTGAGTTGTGAGTGTCCAATTGTCTGGGAAAGAACGTTACACCCTTGCCGAACCTCTACGAAGGATGAAAACCTTAGTTTGCAGCAGTTTAAATTAATATAAGAACGATAACATTTAATAACAAACGGCCGCCGCCACCTTTAGCTATGCGTCCCCATTGTGTATTCACGTGCAATACTGTAAGTGGGGCAGTATAGTTGCCTAACTTCCCCCATCTCCCCAGTCATCTCCAGCGTAATTCTTACGTCGCCCCCCCCCCCCCCCCCCCCCCGGTCTGTTTTCGTCGGGTCATTGAAAATACATTGACTAAGGCTTTATTCTTGTATTCAACTAGTTACTGGTCCGAGTTGAGCATGGTCCAAGTTTACTAACCCTGGTCCTAACCCTGCCTCCCTGGTCCGAGTTTACCTCAGTCCGAGCTCTACCCGGTCCGACTCCACTAACCCCTTGGTCCGAGTCCACTAACCCCCTGGTCCGACCTTACCCGGTCCGAGTATACGGCGGTCCGAGTATACGACGGTCCGACATCAGAGTGGCCCGACCTCTCTAGGAAGCGGCCTAGATAGATAATCATAAGTTATTAAGTTACCTAAGTCGGGACATAAACCATGTTGCATGTAAATGCACCTACCAATTTCTTACATTAATTCTCACATACACTCATGATGATACAGTTCTAAGGCCAAGGACCTATCGCCGAGACGAGTAAGAAAGTATGAGGGTTTGTCGGGACCATCCTATACAATAGGAGGTAATAGAGATGCAAGCTACAACCTCCCCTCACCATCAGTGCTCAGGGTAAGTCATCTTTTCCATTGTTTGTTAATGGACTGATGTTAATAGTTAGTATACTTATCTAGGACCATATTTCACTTAAATTGTCTTAATGTATTATTCTTGTTTTAACGTTTACTAAATAATTTCAAAGGTACGTAAGTTTATAACAGATTTGTATTAGTAAGTAGGCCTAACGGCTCACTGTCCATTATTATAATAAATAATTTTACTACTATCTTACAATATTCTTTTCATGTTTATTGTAGAAACTTTGGACAAGTTTACTGTAGAAATAGTTAGTAATTGAGTTGTATTCACCAAGGTATATTAATAGGTTTTGACTTTATATTCAATCAATGATTAGGTGTTCATTTATGAGGAGTTTAGGTAGGATCTATGTTGATGACGTGCACATGCATGATGTTAATTGTCTTACACGTCTGTTTACTTCATGCCATTTCCTAACGTTGCTCAATTTGTCAAATTATCGGATGTCAAACTGTCGAATGCAGTGTAAAGTGTAAATTTTACACCAGACTTAGCATGTATAATAACGTAAAGAAAAATGCCTGCTCACCTTATTTGCGACCAAATATAACACGACTATTTTCATGATATTAAAATGTATGAAATTAGAAATACGAATAATTAAATGGACGACGATTCCTTTAGACTTTGCAAGGAGGATTCATTTGAATTTTGCGTTTGCAATATATAAATATAATTTGCAGATGTTTTGAATTTATTTTGGGATACCAATGCTAACAAATATATAAACATAATGAATGTAGCCTATAAGTAATATCATTTGAGATCTTAATTTTTGCATTTTTATCACTTTCAGTCCCGAAATTTTCGGTTACTTTTAACAAACACGTATGACTCAAGAGTCGAGTGGTTGAACGTGAAATAATTTATATGAACATTATTTCTCTATAGCCTTACCAGGACACAAAGGCAGGTGCTTTGGAAACATGGCCTGCTCATGCTACAGGTCAGGCCACATCAATGACATCTGTAGCCTTGACGAAAGACAAACAGTTTAGGGTCGTGGACGAGGAAGCACAGGGTAAACCGCAGATGGTTCCCAAACCCCGCTTTCTAGAACAGCTTGAAGCCTTCCTCAAGAAAGAGCTCGCCGCGATGGGTGTGCAAGATGTTGGACCAAGTGAACTCCGACTACAGGTAACTTTTAAGAAAAAATGTATAATCCTGCAGTCATACAGAGATCACACTTAGGGACTACCTAAAAGGACCTTTCTCTAGATTTAAATCTTTCACAAAAAGGTCGTATAAAAGGTATGGTCTCTGCTCTTGACGGTGTGCTCATACTGTGATGTGATTAATTAATTACCAGGTTCTGTTCTTGTGATTCTACAGGGCTACCCATGGTAACTCTGCATGTATGGGTGCACACACACACACACACACACACATCGTTGTATGGTTAAAGTCCAATAAAAAAGTGTAAAATCAACTCCAAAACTCTCTTTGTCAACCAAGTCATAAGCTAAAAAGAATCTGAAATTCAGACGGTTGGCAGCACCCCTCCCAACATCGTTGTATAATGTTGTCATTGAATAAAGAAGAGTAAAATTTTTAAAAAAAACTTAAAAAAAAAATCATTTATGGTAATGCTCAAGAAACAACAATACTGACGGTACTAACGATGATAAAACGAAAATAAAAACAACAACAGGGATGGTATATATAAATACTTCAGTGGCAATAATAATGTGTCAAGACCTTTCAAATAACTACTCATTGTATTCATACTTTATATCAATCGTTTCTCCCTTAGGCACACCGTGAAGTATTCGAATATCTGATTGAAGATTTCAAAACATACAAACCGCTCCTGTCTGGAATTAAAAATGAATATGAAATGATGTTGTCGTACCAGAGGGAATTAATTAGACAGATGGAACCATTAAAGGTAAGGAGTCCTACTGGCAATTTAATTATCATATCATACCATTTTAGTAACATCCCTTCTCTGTAGCTTTATTTTATAAGGCCTTTTTTTACAATTATTATTTAAACACTATACTAATCTTATACTTATTCATTTGAAGTACCTGATTTGAGATGTTTTTTTTGTAATTTCAGCAAATGCTTGTGACAGTCTCCGAACAATGTGATCAAAAGATAATGAGCTTAAGGGAGGAAGAAAAGCAAGGTAGGTAACACATATCTGGCGAGGCCCAGTGGTTGAAAAATAACATACTATCATTATTTAAATATTTGCTGGATATAGGCTTCGTTTCTAACTTTTAAGTATTCAATTCGTCTTGAATGAATTAATCATTGTTGTAATCTGACTATGATCTGTATTTCCAGAAATTATCGATTTAAAACAAGAGAACAAAAAGCTTTATCGCAAGATAGATGAATTCCGCCAAGAGCAAGTATCATTACAAACACAAGTAGAAAAGTTACAGGAAGAACTCAAAGAAGAATACAAGAAATACAGAGACGAATGCGACGCAAGAAAAATGCTGGTATCTGATATAAATGAGCTGCGATATCAACAAGAAGATATTTTGTTGTCCAAAAATAGCATGGAGGAAATGGACGAAGGAGAGAAAGATGATCCAGTTACGCTGAAGATTGCCCTACGGTATGTGGAATATTCACGATATTAATTATACCAATAGCCATGAAAAAATATTCTTTGTTATTACAAGTTAACTCGGGGAAAAACAATTGACTTTCCAGTTATAAGCGCAGATAATTAAAATCGTCCTTGATGATCGAAGGTTGTCAGTAGTATTACACTTATGCAATGTCAATGAGAATAGATTAAGCATTCTTGATATGTGATTTTGTCATAAGTTGGCAAAGGAATATGGATCCCGCAAAAGGTAGTATAAAGGGGACCGGGAAGAAGAAGAAAGGACTTCTCGGAGGCCTTTTACGAAAGGGGTAATGTAACAAAATGTCACTCTTGGATATGGTCACTGCATGTCACGTCACGTTCTTTTCATTGCTTCAACAATCATTGTAGAGATTGATGTGAACAAAGATATAGCTCAATCAGTGACGTTTTTGTGCTATGGTGCAAGCTAACTTTCTTGTTCACGCATTCGAAAAAGGTTTATTGAAATACATTCATCTTGTTCATATGCTTAGACAATAGAACTCCTGATATGCTGGACATCAGGAGAGATAGTTTTGCATGATATTACGTTGTAAACCATATGAAAAGGCGGTAGCCTAGCTGATATACTTTCATGCCACCAACACATTTCCAAGCTCTGTTTTGTCTGCTTTGCGTTTATATACAGGTCCTTTATATATAGGTTATATATAGTTTTTTTTTATTGAAAAGTAGATCAGTCACAACTCAAAGACAATAGGTGATCTTCTCGTAAGAGATACAAAATATAATTCCATATGATGAACTAATAACGGGTAAGACGACAGCAATTGGAATTATGTTTAACGAACATACTTACATTACATTGATGATGTTTATACGTTGTATATGTCCCCCATCCTCTCGCAAAAAAAAACAGCATTACATATACCGTTGTAAATAACAAGATAATTCATTAGATGGTGTCAAATGTGTGGTGGCCGGAGTGGTCTAAAGTGCTGGGCCGGCCCAGTAGCATGAGAAACTTTGTGGGCTCGAATCCGGGCGCATCTACAATTCCACCTCCTCTCCCCAGAGGAAGACCACCATTGCAGTGATCTAGTCCTGGTAAAAAAACGTAAAAAAAAAAAAAAGTGATGACACATCAGTATATGTATAAGGCAAAACGATTAAAGTTGTCTTTTTCATGTGACAGCAACTGAACAAATTCTTATCTTTCGCGCACTTTGGGTTTAATTGAACTGTGTCTCGATCACATTCACTTATTGTTTCTCTGAGAAGCTACAAAGATATATCTATATCAGGACTGCTTCTATTTCAAAACAGAAAAGCTCGTGAGGACGAGGCAGCTGCATCTAGGCGTCTCAATGAGATGGAAGCTAACTATGGTGACGTCATACCCCGTAGGGATTATGAGCAACTCCAAAAGGACTTCAATGTGAGTTCCCGATAATATCATTATAAATTGAAAAATCATCAATTTATTCTTTTATTATCCTATAAGTTAAACTATATGGAAGAGTGTATTTTAAGTTTGTAAAAAAAAATGTTGTCTGAGGGAAGTATATTTTTGGCAAAGAGAAATTTGCAGTTTTCTGCCCTTTGCATATATATAGATCTATACAATACCTCCCTGGGTAATCCAATACGGACATGCTACTTTCCATATATACAACAAACCTGATAGGTAACTTGATTGTATTGTGTTGTCTTGCTGAATAATCCCTCTGAACTATTTTTAACTATTTTCTTATTTCTATCCAGGAATTAGAAGAAAAGATTCAACAGATTCAGAGAAATTTCAAGAAATTACAGGATGAGCATGCGTAAGTGAACATAATTTCTTTCAAGTAGTTAAATATCAATTAAAACATTTATGGGGAATAAACATTTTTATCTCTCGAATCAATTTGGCAGGGATCATAAAACCAGAGCTATAATACTGTAATGTATAACATAGGTTTATCGTTTCGTAGTCAAATAAAAACAATTTTATTTTTGACACTAAACAGAGCCCTCCAGGATGCTCATCAAGAAGTGACCGCTGCCAGGGACAAATATTACCTCCAACTTGAAGAATTAGAACACAGATCGACTCCCAGGTAATTATAACCGTTTCTCTATAATTATAATCGATATCAATGGATCCCTAATCTATTAATGCAGAGTGGTATTTTACCTAAATAACTATTTGTGACAAAATCTATTTGTGACACACAGTAGATATAAGAAAAATATGAATTGAATATAATCAACTCCAGTAGGAATCATAGAAAAGACATCAGATCTATAAATGTTTTACTGTAAAATATATGAAAAATATTGAAATATTCTATATCGTTTGTTGTATTATTGCAAGGATTTAAAGCCTGTTTGATAACATATTTTACTGCCGCCCGATGACAGAATGTATGGAGTATTATTCAGAGCGTTGTGTCGTGCAGTAACAGTATTCACAGCCATCGGTTAATGCATGCGATATCTCACTACAATCAAGAAAGAGGTTACGACCCCTTTGTCACCATTCTATAATTTCCATTATTACCATTTCACTCAATATAATCGAAACTGAAAACACACTGATAGAGTTTGATCTTATACGTGCGTCCGGCTCAATACTTTTCACGGATGTGCATTTCGTTCGATTTTGAGAATTTAAATGATAGCAGTTAACCATTCACCAAGAAGTAAAATAAGCATGCTGAGAACCCTTCAAGGACGACGTCCAAAATGCTTCCTGGTTAGATTTTCGCTTGAAAACTAGCTTTCACTCCTAAGAACCACAGGAAATAGCTCCTAGTGAGATATCACCGAATCCTACTCTAGCCGTCTGTCGGTCACGCGATCTTCTTGTTTCACACGTAGTTCGGAGAATGTTTGGGTAGAATTTGCTCTCGCAATACATATTAAATATTGATATGATCATCATATAATACGTTTTGTTATGAATACAGAAATATCCATATATGTAGGATTCGTGTTGTTAATACAGATACTGTATAGTAGTAATTAATTAAGTGATTTTCATTATTTATGCGGATTCGCAAATAGATAAAATGCTAAAATGATATGGAGTTAAGTCAGAAGCCCTAGTTCATAAATGCACTATTCTCAAGACGCATATATCGTATTTTGATTATATAAAATTAGCGAAGAGTGACACTTTGTAAAGTGAATTATTTCAATGCTTCCTTATCTGTATTATCCTACCTATTGTTTCATACTAATGAAAGTACTTATTTTCCCCCCACAATCTTCCCTCCTTCGGATTATAAGAATGTACGTCAAATTCTTGAAAAGTCATTCAATTAAAGAATATTGGTGCTAGAAACATGATTTTAAATGATAATTCAAAATATAATATTTTAAAGATATCAACCCTCTGCCAACTATGATGGAATTTCAACCATGGCTATTGAGGCTCTCTTTACTCATTTGAATCATCTTATTACAAACTTGCTACCGGATCGACCAGCATGTATGAGCCTCTATTTACTATCTTCCATTCACTACATTATTTCACGAGTTCTACTTATATTATACCAAACACATCTTGCATATTCAAAGGATACTCCAGAACGCGCATACCTGTAACCACATAATGCTCTGTGTGGCTAGACTATGATTTTATAGTTTATTCTTTGTGGCTAATCGAAATATTGTCAAAAAAAAATAAAACCACAATATGTCCTAGCTGTAGGTCTTTTATTTTCGGATGGGAGGTGGAATTATCACAGGTTAATTTGCATTAGGTGTATACAAATACACACATGTATATTGTTTTCTTCGGGGGTAGTTTCACACATTCGCTACCTAGTTAGTCATATAGTTAAACGGTGGGCCCTATGTTGATTCTCATGGTGCACATGCATGTTTCCTTAGGGGACGCAACATGTTATTCTTTACGGATAAACTACATCAGGTTAATGCAGAATTTTGCCCCTTCACGACCATTATCATTTTGTATACACCTAATGAAATTCTATTTCTTAAAATTTTCATTTTCATCTGCTAAGTCCCCTGTCAAAGATTTATACTGAATTCAATCAGTCTAAATACAGGGCGGCAGAGCGGTCTAAAGCGCTGACTTTGGACTCAAGAGGCAGGAGATACAATCCAGCCTATCAATAGTTATCTCAATACCATCCTGATATCAAATATAATTGTCAGATCATGTACTGAAACAACAATTAATGTTTATCACACACAGCAGATTCAACCTGCATGGAGGTACACTTGTACAAATCAAATATGAATTTATAAACAAAACACTTCTGAACTAATCTCAAGAACAACATCATCTCTTTGTTAACGCAGACCTGACTGGGATAAGTGCGCTGATTATATCACTGGTGGCATAATGAAGTGGAAGGAGCACGAGGGCAAGTCCAGTAATGAGCTGGTCGACGTCCTCCTGTCGGAGATTGCTGGCAGCCCAGGAGCCGAGGCTGCTGGGGCACAGTTCTTTGATGGTTTGGTAGGTACAAAAGATTTTTTATAATTTTATAACAAACAAAAAAATTTTCCTATGTTTGTTCACCAAACGAATCAACCCACGAATTCAACTATAAGAGTATCTGAACAGTTGGTAGTTCTCCTTTCAAAACATTTATAATTATTTGTTTGTTTATCGTTAAATAAAAGGAATTTTGTTTTCTGTATAATATATAATACACACTTGTTGGAAGACTTGCATTCTTGCACATGCTGTGTATCCTAATTAAATTCCCTTGTAAAAATAAAAAGGTAAATAATATTTAGTAATTTGTAAAACTTGACAGAATAACCGGATTTTGAATCCAATCAGAATTTCTGTTGCACAATCAAAATGATGAAGATGCATCGTGGCACTACTACTGAATTTTAACAAAAATATATTTCAAAATATTTTAGGGTACTGGACCAGAGGTTCCAGTTTATTTGCGCTACGAAGGTAAGATACGAAACCGGTACTTGGGGAAGCGTGATACCACCCTTCTTATCAAAGACATATGGCGAGAAAAGGCAGCGCATGATGCTGAGGTATGTAAATCAGTTTTGTTGTTAATTTATATCATTATCTTTATTGGGAAAACGACCCTGAACATATATATCTTTAATCGTTTACACTCTGTTTTACTCACAAGATACAAATGCAAATATGGTGCTAATGATTTCTGTCTATTTGCTGAATAATGATTGAACAAATAATGCATTCTAACTATGTTTGGACAACGTTATCTAGAACTTTTACCTATAGTTTCGTGTTAAATTTGCAAAGAAGGTAAAGAGCATACTTGAAAATATCTCCGCTCATTCTTGAAACAAAACAGGCAAAACCTCCCTCTCCACCTCCCGATAAGAAAAAGGGACGCAAAAAGAAGGTATACAGTACATGGCATGGATCATCGATAGTTTGTTTAAACGCTGCTATGATACTTTCCCTTTAGTTTTCTCCAAGATAAAGGTTTTAAACATTCGAGCGTAATCAGTGTTGGAGTATTTTTCTGCAAAACCACCATCATGCAGTGTGAAACTTTATCTTGGAAAGGACTAATCACATTCCCCCATGAGCGAAGGTCAACTTAATCCCCTATTGTTACTCGGATTTGCTTATGACAAAACCAGCAATATTTCAATTGAGGCATGGATAATTTTCATATACTCCCGATGTATGATTCTACCGCAGTGCAGCATTCAGACCAAGGTTGCTAGGTTATATTTGCATGTGACCTATTTCAACAAGTTGACATGCATGAGCGAACCCCTCACATCTGACCTGATCACGTTCTTAAAATAGATCTCAATCTATATTATTTTTAGGTCGGCTCTATGACAGTATGGAAAGGAACAAAGAAATAAACATTTATTTCTAAATACCCTCTTTACTGTCAAAACCATGCGAAATAAAAATAACCAATAATATGTTTGTAGATATCTATTCGCATTTCCTCTTATCAAGATACAATGTTGTTTGAAAGAAATATTCTAGTTAAATATTGGTCATGTCAAAATAACGGAATTGTGCCAGAGGATGCGATTGTTTTAGGTAGGGACGGGTTAGAGTAGAAAGAAAACAGATTAGATCATTAGCCTGCATGTTCCCTCCCAAACCCTTTGTACATAATATATACCACACTGGAATGAAAAGCCCGCACCTTGGATGCCAATTAAATCGGCTGACATTTAATTTCAATTAACATTCATCGAATCCTAAAATAAATCATTCTATCGTCTTATGTTGCAGCAAAACAAAGACGAAGACTTCCATGCAGACCTGGCAGAATTTGTACATCTCTACTTGACAAGGAGGTTTGCGGTTGAACAAATGATTTCTGAATGGGCGTACAACCTTCACGATTCGTGCCAACGTTATGCTCATGACGAAAGAATTGGCCTCTTCTGGTCGATTCTCTCTGGCGAGGTAAGTCGACTTAAATATTTAATTTTATTGATTCATATAAAAAATGAATTCCTACACTTGGTTAGAATTCCCAATGTATTCCTTACCAACCTCCTAAACCTAGCGCACACACACTTCGGGATAAATTAAAATACCTTCTCGTCATTGTGCGAGAGTTGGCAGATTGTCAAGGAGCAATTCCCCCTCCTTTAGGGACATTCACAAAGCATGCCTTATAAATTGGCTTGCTTAAGGACTGTTCGTGAATATTCTAGTAATGATTGTATGAATAAATAGATGGATAGAATAATAAAATAAGGATTTGTCTATGGGTTCAAACCCCAGATTATATGCGATAATAGCCAAATGCCGCTTTCTGTATTCAGGCTGATGAAGGGCTGTACCACGCACAGACAACCTTGGTAAGCCGACTGGAGAATCACTTGACAAAGCTAGACGTGGACAAAGGTAACCAGGGAATCCTCAGCAAGTCAGATTTCAAAGAAGCGCTGCAGGAATTCTTCCCCCAACGAGACGAGGAGAATATCGTTATGTTGGTCAAGGCAGCGGACACAGAATTAGATGCCAAAGAGGCTGACACTCTGGATTATAAGAGCCTCTTCTATCAGGTAAATTACTCGTAGCTCTACTTTTTAAAAATACGAGAAATGTACAGATTTATCGAATACAAAATAGCTTCGATATTATCACTGAATTTCGTATCAGAATATCCACCAGAATTTAGTGCCAGCATTTTATGCGGCTTCAATAACAAGAATTGAGCAACTTAAACAAGGCAGTGGTCGACCTTTGACTTTTCTTGAGTAATATCAGAGCCGAATTCATGATTTGCAGGAGGATGAAGCAAGATTGGGTCCTTTCTTTGCTGAACTGAGCAGGCAATATAAGGCCGACAGAATGCAATACATTGATGACATCCGTACAGAGATGGGAGATTCTTCGTAAGTTCCAACACTTTGGTTATTCAATTTTTCAGAATGAAAATCCGTATCTTAGTTTTGTGAAGAGATGGGGAATTTTGCAATAATTGTTCATTCATAGCAGACTGCGTAGAAGTCAATTTTATAGTCTTATTTACCACAGACATTTTACTGAGAGGGCAATCCAAAATTCAAGTCAATGAAGTTTAAACAAAAAATAACAAATAACATTCAAAATAAATTCTCTGAGCCTCAGCGATTTCGTCTCATCTTAAGCACTGTGTACAATTTGAACGATTCTTTTGCAGAATGGTTGAAGTCAACGATTTGAAGCGCGCTATCACAATAGCCGACCCAGAGATCGATGCCAGTGACATGGAGCGTTATTTGGCATGGACATTCCGCGTTCCAAAAGACGAGCTAGCAAACGCAGAGCCACAGGAGCTAACGGGTCTCCTCACGCGAATGAGAAATGGCAACATAAGTAGAATAGGCCAACGCATGGGATAAGCCTAGAGAGGCTCGCGAAATTTTATCACCACAGCTGCACCACATGTAGATATTTATACTAAAAATAAAGTCACTTCCACAACGTAGCTGTTTATATTGAGTAATTTATTTAAAATGACTGTGATCACAACTGTTAGAGGATTAGTACATTGATCTTATGTAATAATCATGATTACATCCAAGATTTCACAAGTATTGATAAATCTTGATGACATAAATAAAACTTTCTTGCCAATATCATGTTTTGATTGTTCATTCTTTGAGACACGCAAGATCTATGTATAAATATGTTCCCAGACTAACTCTCGAATATTATATTGTAGCTAAGGGGGATGCAATATTTTATTTAACCACATATTGCTGTATTTGACGAACTCGAGGAGTACTGGCATGAGTCCCCACCGGTCTAACGTACTAATATCGAGTTATCCCAAATCTATGCTAATGTGCTTTCTCCGTCAAACGCACAACACACGACATTTGAAACCATTTAGAAAGGAGGGCAGTAAATGAACACTACCTAATATATGATCCTGGGAGTCAAAAGTTGGACAACATTACTGTACATTTATTGTAGCGCTACTGAATGAATCACATGATTCCACCCGACGGGTGGCGACGGACAAGAATCACATAGCCTCCAAGCAATACATCCAGATGGTCCTAAATTGTCCTAAATTGTTGAGACACCAGTAAAAATAAAGAGATCGCCGGCAAAGTAAAGCAATATCACACAAACAAAAGTTCAAGAACTGAATCTTCACCTTTGTATTCTCTTCCAATTTAAGTACCATAATTCAGTGGTATTTCCAATAGTTTTGGAGGCATATTTTTATTTGATCTACAGTTGGCGTCCCATTCCTATCCAACGTTTAAGTATGTTGCTACCTACAATAGACATTCTTCCGCTACAGTTCAATTTCAAGTCACGTATAGCTACATTGATACCAAAAGAGAAATAAGAAATACTCCCTTCTATCATGAGCTCGAAATCTTAACCAACGGTTAAGCACGTCTGGAGTCAGATCCTTCGTTCCCGTTCAGGATAATGCAATAATTTTATCTTAGAACTCTCAAAGTTAATTCTATCAAGTCCGTCTTGAAAAGTCTATGCTCTTATTTTTTCTTTAGTTTGATGCTGAAGAGGATTGCTGAACATGAAGTAGTTTCTTAACTGAGTTGACGATATTATGTATTTGGGGGAAGGCGTTGTCTTCTAGTGTTTTAGCGTAGGGCGTCGGTACATCAGCTCCGGTGACTCTCATCACTGGGGCGTCCAAGTAGTTGAAGGCAGGACCTATTGGGTAGGAGAATGGCTCAACATTAGAGTTCAGTGGAGGTTTAAATCCTTAACTCATTAATACCTTCTTGTGACAATACTAATTTATCTTTTAATTTTCTGTAATACAAAACTAGAGGTCTAACCGGCCTTCTTTCATATATCATACACACAAAGTAAATGAAATATCAAATCGTATAGCTCAGGGATGCTACATGAACTATACAGTCTAATGTGATATAATCCTATAAACCTATTCATAGCAACGGACTTGATGCAAGTCTACAGCCAAATGTGCCCATTGGGATAGGCTGAGGGACTTGATGCAAGTCTACAGCCTAATGTGCCCATTGGGATAGGCTGAGGGACTTGAAGCAAGTCTACAGACTAATGTGCCCATTGGGATAGGCTGAGGGACTTGATGCAAGTCTACAGCCTAATGTGCCCATTGGGATAGGCTGAGGGACTTGATGCAAGTCTACAGCCAAATGTGCCCATCGGGATAGGCTGAGGGACTTGAAGCAAGTCTACAGACTAATGTGCCCATTAGGATAGGCCGGGGGACTTGATGCAAGTCTACAGACTAATGTGCCCATTGGGATAGGCTGAGGGACTTGCTGCTAGTCCGACCATAAAATACAAGGCAGAGATACCATGGCAGCAAAGATGTGGGAGAAGCACTTACTTTCGATGATGCGGGCACATATTTCAGCACCAATGCCAAACTGTGGCCAGCCTCCTTCAACCGTGACTAAGTGGTTTGTCTTCATCACTGACTTAATAATAGTTTCAGCATCCATGGGCCTGATGGTTCGCATGTTTATGACCTGTAAATGTAAAAGGGTAGATATAGGGAATTTTTGCTTTATAGCATAAAGTCCAATAGATCTATACATGATATTCATTTTGAAATAGATCCTTTGTCCTCAAAGCTGCATTCTCAGCTTATCATAAATAAAAAATAGATAAAAAAGTGTCTACATTTTGCCTACTAGTATTCTTTTCCTACTTGTAACTAATTTGTTTGAAAATCCCCTTCCTGAAAATTTAAACTATCTTGCTGCGATCTTGTTGCTTTATGGTACCATGAGATTCTTGACTCCCCATTCTAAAGGATCCCATGAGTGGAAAAAGTAGTAAAAACAGTAATTTATTTTTAAAAGATTAGCGATATTTCTATCATATAAAAGCTTTCAACAGGCGTATGAATTGCCGAGGATCTACTTCTTTTTGTTGTATCCGGCGGGTGGAGTACACTCCAGCTAGACACCACTTCCAGCGGTCACATGACCGCAATGATCTGAAGACACCCTGTTTTGACACCATACTTTTGTATACGTTTGGTCCTATCAGGACGAAAGAGGAAACACGCTGCTTTTTTCGAATATTAGCAATGATTCTTTTACATGCATATAACCATAGGCTGGATTTGGGAGTGATGTAGTGTTTTTAATCTGCAGAATGACGATTCAAATTGTCAAAACAACCGTCAGTAAATGACAATATTTAGTTAATTCATAGAACTAATCCTAGTAAATTATTAATGCCGTACGTCACGCAGTAGACTGTAGTAGAGCTCATTTGGTGAAGAAGCCCGCCAATAGTTGATGAAAGCTTCTACATGAGTAAAGTATCTAAGCCGTGTTTAAAATCAATTACTTTATAATATAACTTGTCTTCAGAACCGAAAGCATTTAAAAACAAACAACAACTCACCTCACACTCAATGCCTACTGACGCCAACTCTTTGGCTGCTTCAAGGCACATACCAACTGGACGGGAATGAGAGACCAGGGTAACATGGTTACCTGAAAAACACAATCAAAATGGGTAAATTTCTTTCTAAAAATCAAAATCCTATGAAATGTAATCATAATACCAGGGAATGTTTTTTTTAGAGTACTAAAATCATAGACATGTTTTATCATAGACATCCATATTTACCTTCTCTCTCAATCTTTGCTTTGCCGATTGGAATAAGGAAATCCTCTGATAGGCAATCATCAGATACCTCAAAGCTTGTACCATACATCAGCTCGTTTTCCAAGACGACGACTGTGAATAAAAAAAAGAAAGCTCTCGGTTATTTCAAATATTCGAAAATATTTATCAAACGTCCATTACAAGCAAGTACATGAAACACCCAATTTTATCAAATTAACATCACGAGGGATCAAGGTACTGAGACTTGGATAAACGATGAAAATAGTTACAAAATTATTGTTCATATCTAAAAATAGTCATAGGGAGAAAAGAAGCCAAATGGACATCATGTACCAGTAAGTACTCGTAAGGTAATTTCCTCTAGAACTACTAATTTCTTCTCAGATAAACGTATTGTTACGCTGCAACAAACTCTCCTCTTCTTTCAAACTGCAACCATGTACTAAGGAATATAATGCCCCCATAATGATGGTACCCAAATATAACTTCCAATCTATGACCCAAAACAAATCATAATACAATCCAAGATAAAATACTCCAACGGACTAATCTGGAAAAGCAAGTAATCACGTATAGTGTTCATTGTGTTCATCAAAAATGAACCAATACAATTAAAATTGGTTCCCAAAGTGAATGTAATGTTACCTGGGTCGTTATCGCGGACGGCTGTTTTAAGAAGACCACGAGCATCCTCAGAGCTGTAAGGAGAGACGACCTTAAGACCGGGGCAGTGTCCGTACCAGGCAGCGAAGCACTGGGAATGTTGAGCCGCTACTCCCATAGCCGCGCCGTTGGGGCCGCGGAACACGATGGGCACATTGACCTGAAGCGAACACACTTGTTGTACACTCACTACACATGATTAGCAAACATTTATATAGCGTTGTCACCAGGGGTGGAAAGTGCAACTAGGTTTGTTACTTAGTAGCATCTAAGCAACGTATTCCCCCGCCATTCCACTCCTGGGATCTCGTCTATATTATCACCTTTTAAAAACTGTATTAATATACACGTCTTCTCTCTAGTTCTGTGTATTTTGTGTCATAATATTACAATATGATATAATAGCATCAAGTTAGGTTAAGACAGAGTAGACGTCTTTTACTCTCTACATGACCTAATATACATGAAACAGGTACTTAGATCCCATCATATGAGGCTGGCCCGCCTAGACAAGACAGTGCAACGCAGAAAACTTTTTTTAAAAAATATTTCTCGAACAGAATTAAATATGAAGTCAGTTAGCTAGTGACAACATTGTGTGAAAAGACTGGTTACTCTTTCATTGAGTTTTAAGAAACTGAATAATCTGGTGGCTGCTCTTACCCTGCCAGATGACATGTAGAATGTTTTGGCCGCGGAGTTGATGACCTGGTCGATAGCTTGCATGGAGAAATTGAATGTCATGAACTCACAAATAGGACGCAGGCCAGCCTGTAACAAGAGGAAACGATTCTTTTGTTAAAAGACATTACAAAGGAAAGTTTATCAGCCCCAAAAGCATCATTCACAGTTTAGCATTGGCAATTTAAAGTACGCCATATAATTTAGAACGCAATATCAGAATTAAGTAGTTCCCATTTCTATCTTATATTAATGATATGAAGGTATTTATTCAGTTGCAGATAACGTGTTGATTGGGTTTTAAAAATTACAGTTGAGGAGTTCCGCTTCCGGTTCTGAGAGTGGTGAAAGGAAAGAGCAAAGGCTTGTCCCTTTTTTTTCAGGTTCCGGATTCAATTTAAAGCTTATAGCGTCAAAAGTTTGTCTGAACATCCATAAAGGTTCATAGAACACTGGCATCCACAAGATTTACGAAATCTGTCTTGCAATCGATCGGATTTAACAAGTTACGAACCGACTCAGGCTGATCTCAGGAGCCGGTCGAGAGGCCCGCCAAACGGTCGGCGCTCCTCGTGTAATCGAAAGTCCAAAACAGTTGTGTCTTCGGATGTCCCATCATTGTGCATCTAACAAGGAGCAGAAAAGGTTCGTTCAGTCCGCCTTTCATACAGGAAAGTCTAGATTTCGAAGATCTCAAAGGAAATACTTGGATTTAAAGCCTTAAAAAACTCTGGAGCGAAGGATCAGGAAATTCTCCCAACCCTCCCTCTACCTGCCGTGCTCCGACCCGGCAGGACAGTGCGCGGTTTGTTTACTTTATGAACTGTTCTACACGAACCTCAAAAACAATACATCATCACAAACGGGAATAAGAAACTGTGAAAAAGGTTTGCTAGATACAAATTCCAACGTCAAAATCATAAACTCCTCTTTTCAACACTTGTTTACTGCATGTAATCGAGTGATTCTTCACTGTATAGTCCGCAGAGTAGAAAAGGCAAAAGCTCTCACCAACGCCTGAGCGTTGCACCGGGTATTCGACAACATAGCCCAGGACCATATAAACAAAAGTATTGAACTGTCTACGCCCTAAGAAGTGAACAATAAGCCCTCTAAGTACTCCCCCCAGCTGTCTACCAAGGAGTAAGCCTCAGTATCTTGTGAATGGCGTGTGAAAGAAAGAGTTCTGCATTGTAACCCTGCCTTTTGCATCAAGTTGTTTCATAATCCGAACTGTTAGTCACGCTCACGCTAAGCGGTTGCCTTCCCCGGAAGTGTTGAGTGTCGTCTGCCAACGCGAAAAGTGCGAAAGCTCGGCACCGCCGCAACTCCTGTGCGTTGCAACGGGTATTCGTAACCCTGTAGCTAACACTGTCTTCCCCCCCCTGATATCCCTGCCCCTAGAAGCAATCTTGAGACCTTGTAGGCACCCACTCTCTGCTGTAATACCTACGGAATGGGTTCTAGAGACCCACTAATGGCAACTGAAAGAAAGAGAACTAGACAAGGAGGAAGTGACGGTGAAACTGAAATTATGACTGACGGATTTGATGAGTTAAAAAAGCTTGTAGAAGGAGTGGCCACCCAATGTACTAATTTGGCCCAACAGTTAAAAGATGCCGTAGAACCTGTAGCCACCCTTGCGGGAGCAAACAAAGTGGAGATAGATGCTATACACGGCGACAATAAAAAGAGAGATATAGACTCAGGAAAGCACAAAAAGAAAACCCTTGCGCTGGAAAAGACCGTCAAGAGACTGGATGAAACCACAGTCAAATGGAGCGACCCAAGCTTCCGCGCCATCGAACAGCAGGCAAAAGCGGAAGAAGAAATTAGGCTCAAGAACATGCTCAAAGAAAGGTCCCTAAATCTTATAATCGAAGGTTTAACCAAAATGGAAGATGAAGAGGAGTCAAAGGAACAACTTCTCCTGAAGATCAACAATATGTTCCAAGGAGCCCTTGGGATAAATGGAATCCAACTGAAAGTGTTCTTCAGAATGGGAAAAAGCGCAAACGCACCCGTTTTGGCTCAGTTCACTAATAAAGACGACGTGGATAGAGTATGGAAGCAAAAGCCGCAATTAGATAAACAAGTCGTTCCTGAGGGGGAGAACCCCATATGGATAAAGAGGGATCTGCCCGACACACTGCAAACGAGGGTAAACCGGGCGCGCCCCATCGCAAGAGCTGCTAGGGCCACCGGCAGATACCAAAAAGTATTCAACGTCAACGGGGACATCATTCTGGACAATAAGAGATACACCCACGACAGGCTCGAACTACTCCCTGTAGATTTAGCCCCCTCAATGGTATCAAGAAAGACCAATCAGGACGCTTTCGTTTTCTACAGCATCCTCAATCCCCTCTCGAATTTCTATCCGACTGAATTCGACATAGGGGGTAGGCACTTCCTATGTATGGAGCAATACCTCGCCTATAGGAAGTCCATCTTAGAAAATCACCCCGCGAGATCAGCCAGAATTCTATCTCTGGAAGATCCATACGAATGTAAAAAAACGCTGTCTGAAATCAACGACCCCAAGGTGATACATGAGTGGGATCAGAGAGTCGATGAGATTCTTGAACAAGGACTAGCAGCTAAAGTAAGATGCAACCCCATGATCAAGGACTATCTGCTAGGCACGGAACAGAAAACGATTGGTGAGGCCGCGCCCTTTGACACCAGGTGGGGCATAGGAATGGCCTTAAAGCACGACGACGTACTAAAGACCGAGAAATGGCCGGCAGAAGGGAATAGGCTAGGGAAAGCCTGGATGACCCTGAGAGGAAAAATCCAGGCAGCCGAACAACGGAGGAAGGACCAGGAGAAAGAAGAGCTTGAAAAGAACGGCGCCACCAACGAGGTCGACATGGATGAGTGGCACTAAGTGCAAAACAGTGGTGTCTTATAGTGTGTTTTTTTTTATTAAATAATAATGGAGCCACACGCCACAAATAGTGTTTGCTTTTTCCCCATATCTGGGACCAGATGGTGTCAATCCATCATAAGATATGTTGTCAGTAAATTTTTTACCCCGCAATGCACAAACAACCGTAATGGAGAATGACGACCGCTCCTTAATTTCCTTTATGTCCTTAAACGTCAATGGCATTAACAATATTGAGAGAAGAAAAGCCACCTTCGCATACCTCAAGAATTTCAAGAACTCTATAATAGCAATTCAAGAGACTCACAGTACGCCTAATACAGCAGCGATATGGGCAGCTCAGTGGGAGGGTCCCATACACCTCGTACACGGACAGTCCAATTCTAGAGGCGTCGCCATCTTGTTTACTAAAGACATTAATGTTAACATAGTGCAGAAAGGTGGAGATACCGAGGGCAGAATAGCCTTCGTAGACTTCGTGCTAGGCGGTGTTAAAATCTGTTTATTTTCTGTTTATCTGCCCAACATGGATGCATACAAGCATCAAGCCGAAGTGTGTAAAATTTTGAATGACATGATAGCCGAAAGAAATGAAAGTAACATTGTATTAATGGGTGACTTAAACATGAATCTTGGTGAGTTTTGGTATGAGCCACACCCCAGCTCCATCGAGCTTGCATGTAACGTTGGTTTAAAAAACATGTTGAACATTGTTCAGACGTATGAATTATGTGATGTAGTGAACGAATTATCTAATGTAAAAAACAAAGAGACCTGGAGAAGAAAAGGGCAATTCTCTAGATTAGACTATGTTTTAATAGACGACACGCTGAGACCTGTGGCCGTCGCCCAGGAAAGATGGGACTGTGAAATGTCGGATCACGATCTAGTGTTAGTAAAGCTAAGACTGGGGGAACCTGGTAGGGGCCCCGGGTTTTGGAAATTCAACAGGCTTTTGCTAGAAGACGAAAAGTATATTGATTTCATTGACGAAAAGATTAAACAGGTTATCCTGAACAACGAGAACCTAAGCGCCAAATCATTGTGGGAGTACATTAAGTTCACTATTAAAACCGAATCCATTACCTTTTCAAAAAAGAATGCATGGGAGAGGAAAAAAATTGAAAGAGAACTTAGACTTAGACTCAAGGAAATAGGGGCCGTCCTACCATTAACTAGGGATCTATACTTAGAAAGGGAAAATATTTTGGACGAATTAAAAACGGAAGGTCTGTTAAGAGCCCAAGGCGCACTAGCCAGAAGCCGAGCAAAATGGCTAGCGGAGGGTGAGAAGCCCACCAAGTATTTCCTCAACTTAGAGAAGAGAAATTTTAAGAAAAAAATGATTGCCCAACTGCTAGTTGACGGCACTATCGTCAGCACCCAAAAAGAAATCTTGAAAGTAGAAAAAAACTTTTATGAAGCCCTGTACCGCGAAGTTAGCGCCCCTCGAGATGAGTCCTGCTTGGCTGAGTCCGCGGACCCTTCGGGTCGGTGCACTGAGTCCGAGCGCACGCTTCTGGGTAGAGAAATAAAAGGGGATGAGATATGGAAGATAATGAAGGACCTCAAAGGCAACAAGGCTCCCGGGTCTGATGGCCTGCCTATAGAATTTTACAGAGCCATGTGGAGTACCCTTAGTCCTGTTTTTATAGCAATGTTACAAGAGTGTTTTGATAGTAATAGCCTTACCGCTGAAATGTATAGGGGGGTAATCTCCGTCATTCCTAAAAAGGATTGTGATCTAAAACTGATCGGTAATTGGCGTCCCATAACCTTGCTAAACACTGACTATAAAATATTATCCAAGATTCTCACGGAGAGATTGAAATTATGTATCGGAAAATGTATCAATGAGGACCAAGTTGGTTTTCTGCAGGGTCGTTATATCGGCACTGCCACTAGACGAGTAGAGGACACGGTCCAATATCTACACAATGAAGGGAAGAAAGGTCTTATCGTATCGTTGGATTTCCGCAAAGCCTACGACTCCGTCTCGTGGAGCTTCCTACTGAAATGTTTAGAGGAAATAGGCGTTGGTGAAGTATTTATAAGTTGGATCAGAATTATGTTGCATGGCTCCAACTCTTGTGTCTTGAACAACGGTTACTCATCCGATTGGTTCAGCGTCAACCGCGGGGTTAAGCAGGGTGATCCGATCTCTTCGTACCTTTTCATAATTGTAGTAGAAAAACTCGCTCAAGCGATCAGAAACTCGAACGATTGTAACGGGATTCGCATCGGTACCGCGGAAAACAAAGTTGTTCAATTTGCGGACGATCTCACTGTCATCGCCAATAACGAGACCTCCCTGATAAACATGATCAAGATAATTGAAGACTTCGGTAAAGCGTCGGGTCTAGTCCTCAATATAGATAAAACTAGAGGTTTCAATATCGGAAATGCTCCATTGTACACGCAAAAAGCCAAAGAGATTCGTTGGGTCAACTGCATGAAGGTGTTGGGTATTACAATTGTTCACCCCCCTAACACAAGTACTCAAAACGACAAGAATTTCGAAGAGGTCAGGGTAAAGGTAAAAAACTGCATTGCCCATTGGTCAAAGAGGGACATATCCCTTAAAGGTAGAGTGGTGGTTGCAAACGTCCTGATCCTGCCATTATTCATGTATGCCGCAGCCAACATTTGTACAGAAGACCGCATTGTGACAGAGTTTCAAAAAATGATTGAAGACTTCTTATGGAGGAATAAGAAACATAAAGTCGCAAGAAAATATTTGTGTAAGAGCGCGGAGGAGGGCGGGCTTAACCTGCATGACCTGCGCTCAAAGGTGGCAGCTTCAAAGATGATGTGGCTTAAAAGATTAATCCTAGATAAAGGGGCTAAATGGTCAGCCTTCTTCGAGGCGGCCGTGGGCCAGGACATTCAAGCAGCCCTAGAGGCCAGGTCGGTAATGAAGTCCACAGGGTCCGATTTTTACGACGAAACTTTAAAACTGTGGTCGAGATTTTATGTATCTAATGAACCTGTCACCAAAAAAGAAATACTGAGCGAAAAAATTTGGAACAATAGAATTCTAAAACTTGAAAATAAGAACACCAACTGGGAGGTGTGGAAAAGGAAAGGTTTATATTGCATTGACGACCTAATTTTAAACGACAAAATCAAGAGTATCCATGAGTTTAAAGCCGAAAATGATGTGAAGATTACCTTTGTTGAGAGGTTTCTCTTGAGGGACTCGATCCCCAAAAATTGGTGGACCACGATCACTAATGATACCGTCTCGGACTATAGACCCGAACTGGTTTGTAGGTTCAGAGGCGAAGCGGTGAATATTCTGACCGCCACCGCTAGAGAATTATACAACGCTATCAGGGGTGCTATTTTATACAGTGAGGACAGAAATGTAAAATGGGTATCGATGTTCAGGGACAAAGGCATAGATATCACACAAGTCAGTTCTAAGATCTGGTACAACATTCCTTATACGTGCACGAAGAATGTACGGCTACAGTCATTCCAATTCTTAGTAGTCAATAGGTTAATCGTTTGTAACAAATATCTGAAGGACATCCGCGTCAAGTTGTTCCCGGACTGTAACTACTGCGATGAAAGCGACACTGTATTCCATTTCTTTATTGATTGTAAAACTGTGAATGAGTTTTGGCTATCTTTGGTCAACTGGGCCGCACGCAACGAGGCCTTTGATAGAGAGCTAGTAGACGATCTCAATGCGGCACACATACTGTTGGGTATACCATGCCAAGAGCCTAGTAGTAAAAGGTTAAACTTCATTCTCATTAAAGCCAAGTTTTTTATTTATAAAAAGAGGTTGTTTTATAATAACGAAATCTGTTTCTTTGAATTCCTCAGGGATGTCAAGTCGGCCCTGAGAGCCCTCAAGGACAGCGCCGTATACGGCCAATCCCATGTCAATGAATTTAAGTTGTGGGAACGATTCTATGATAACTTGTAATGTCCAATTTGTGCTGTCTAAACCATATGATTAACCCATGTCCTGGAACAGGACGAGTGCACTTGCTTTTGTTGTGTATCCTGCCCTGTAACTTGTTTCTATCCATGTTGATTTGTTTTGTTGACCTCTAGAGCGTTTGTAAAACCAAAATTGTATACCGCTCTGCATCTGAAATCTTGTCTACCTCATGAATAAAGACCCGGTGTTGGGAAAAAAAAAAAAAAATTACAGTTGATGCTGAATTAATACATACCATAGCAGATCCGACGGCAATTCCGGTGAAACCATGCTGTGAAAACAAGAAATATACCCATATTTCATTTCATTTCAAACGTATTTGATAAAGAGAAATACACGATTAATGCAATGTGCAAACAATTCGTACTTTGTAGGTATCAAGCGTAGAAAATAAATGTTGAAGTTGGAGGCTTTCCTTAACAATACTTTTAAAGGCAACGCCTAATCTACCATTTGTAGTATACACTACAAGTATGCGCTAGTAGCGCGCGACCACTTTCCATATACTACTCACGCGCGAGGTTTCATTTTATTGCGCTCAACGTCTTGGCCGCACACGCTGCGCGCCAAGGTCTTAGTGTAAGTGTCTGGGGAGCGGGGACACTTAATGATAATTACTCTAAGATAATTAAATAGCTGTTAGGAGATTCATGAGATTCAATAGCTGGCTAAGTCCAAATGGGAGTGTTGTGCAGTTATCTTAGATGAGCTAGTCAAGTTGTAAGAAATGGACATTAACATTAGTATCGTAATTATGTTCAAAACATGTCTCGAATTGTATCTACACAAGGTGGAGATGTATGTATCTTGCTGTCATTTTAATACATCTTCTCTAGTCTTATAATGTGTAGCACCATAACTTCATGTTTGGAAAGACTGGTCGCTTTGTCTTTGTTTATTTTCCTCCTCGAGCGAATTCCCTCGGATGATTACACTATTGTAAGAAAGCAAGGATACTAGAAGTTAAGAATGTTACCTCTGTGATGGGCGTGTCCTTTACACGTTGGTCTCCCCATTTACGCCACAAGCCTTTGCTGACCTGAAGCGAGTCAACAACAATAAAATGAAATCAGGTGGTCTGTCAAGGAAAATACTAGATGAAATACAAAAAGAACCTAAAAAAAATTGGGTGTATCTTTATGTGTAACAGCCCTTACATCCGTGGATCGATCTGTTATGCCCTTAGAATAAAGAAAACATAAAAGTTGCCATTTTCGCCACAAGCATGTACCTTATAATCATATTGATAATTTTATATGTGTTTTCTTTTTCAGTTTGCTGCTTGAGAAAGTATGTTGTGCCTCGTTAAAATAATATATTGGAAAAGATTTTAAAGGCAAATATATATACACTGATATCTATAGATAAGATTACATCTTGATTATTATTACCCACATTATGATTCAGTTAAATCAAATCAGAAATCCTTATCAACCAGGAGATAATAATAACCTTGTACGCTCCATCGTACTGGCCAACTTCCTCTCCCAGGATGAAGACACGGTCATCACGCTTGATTTCTTCATCGATGGCTGTGTTCAAGGCGTCGCGGACAGTCAGCTGAAATGGATTTCTGGATTTAGAACTCTCACAGATAAGATGAGTCACAATAAGCTGGTTTTTATTGGTAGATCAGAGTAAAGTCTATTATAGAAGACATTAAAATACCCAGAACTCTTCAGTTCAGTTCATGTGGTAGAAGATTCTGGTGGGCCCTAAGTTAGGGACTTTATTACACTTGTTTTTCTGTTAATCCTAGAAAATTAAAATGTTTTCTTTGTTCATGAGACTAAGATATATATACCAGGAGCCAGACTGTTGTCTAAGTTTCAAGTAATTATGATGTTGTTATCATTGAATTCGAATTTAGAACCTCTAAATTAAATGTTTTCTTCGAAATGGTCATCTGTGCCTTAGGAATTTTCTCAGTATGTTTTTCAAGAACAAAAGACCATCATGATGCCTGCACACACACACACACATATATATATATATATATATATATATATATATATATATCAAAATCTGAGCAAAAGAAGAGAATTAATTATAATATTTAAATAGATTGACTCCACACATTTTATTTCTAAGTAAAATTGTATTTTCACAATTAAATAGAAATACAGTACTTGTCATTCATAACCGTTATGAGGGTACAAAATATGTGCCAAAGATTGGCATTTAATTTTGTATGTTAAACATGGCCCCCAATACTGCAAAACCATTTCACTCAGAGACATTGCCATGGAAACCGTTGCAACTTAAAGTCGGGATTTTCATGACATTTCAGATGTGGTACGTTACCATGGAAACAGCAGTTAATATGAAAAGGAATTCTTGTTATTGTGCTTGTGACAGTTTCAAATACAGATAGCCCTGAATCTTCGCTTTTAGTTTTATTTGACATATCATATATTATTTTATCTTGAAAACACTTAAAATTATATGAATAATATAAACCTAACTTAACCTATGCCAAAGAGGCTGGAGATGATATATAACATGTTGAATTTGAATAAGGCCTGTGAGGCTGTGACTGTGCACATGTGTATCGAACCATGTCCATGACGCACATGATGATAAAAATGTACAATACATGCATAAATTGTGAGTGATAAGATGTGAGGACTTAGACTTAGTCTAACATACTACACTCACTACAGCCTCTTTCACTACAATCGGCGAATTTCAGTTTCTCCAGTAACATCGGCCACTTCAAGCACTTGGTCTCTATAAGTTTGACTCAGCTCAGCCTCAGCGATCGGCCGGTTAGATAACAACATAGTTGACAATTCTAATAAATTGGTAACACTAACCATCATACATTTCCCACAATGAAATCAACATCTAGTGGTGGTATGGCATTATGCTATGTATATAGTTATTACATCGATACAAAATATATTATTGAACTGCAATGTGTGACTTTACCTGTTTGGCAGCTGCAAGTGCCCTTGAAGTACTCAAGCTGCGTTGACACTGCCATGTTTGACGGACTGTGCTCTGAAAAGTAAAACAAGAGTTTGATTGAGTTATACCTGGTTAGAAAGATAACAAACAATACTACGTGATGATCAGGGTATGAAGTCAAAACAAAAAGATCAAGAAAGGGAAATACCTTGGCACTTCGAGCTAACACTGACACAGCCATGGCTAAGGTTGGGATGAATTCGACAGCGACCTTGACCTTACCTCTGTACCGGAAGGTGGCGCCACGTCCTCTGACTGCGGGCCTGCGCTCGTTGCCAGCGTAAACAACATGGCGACTTCGAGCACCTGTACCAATTTTTAGATACATTTTTATCTTCATTTTGATCATCAATCTGTGGGATACCCATTCACACACACAGGAAGATGGCGGCCTCTTTAAAGGGAATAGATCCCGATCTAAAGTTGTATTTGAAAACACATCGGCTGCCTGATGTCTATGAGGTAAGCTGATGTTTATTTGGTTTTAGTATCAGACCAGTTGTCACTTTTAGTTACTTAGACTTAATACGGCAACGGCCCAAGCCAAGGCCGAGGCCCTGCCCAACCCTTCCTGGAAAAAATAGAGGGGCTGAAGTTAAGGATATGAAGTGGGTATTCGCACCTCCAATTTATTAGAACCATTTATTATCCTACACTGTACACAATACAATTGATTCATAGATGAAGGTTTTCAGAAAATGATAATACAATAGTCAATAGGCCTATTAAAATAAATTACTAATACTATTACTAATACATTCATGAGATGACTACGGTACCGGGTATATAATTGAAAAAATCTATAAAAACTAAAAAAAAAAACTTAAAAAAAGTCCAGCCAAAGCCTTTAATGCTGTATTTCATGATTATTTACAATTTATCCTAGACGTGACAAATTTGATTCACTTTAGACTAACTTTCTGACCTTATATGAAGGAGATACCAATGCCGAAATGGCAATACTTGACTAACTATAACGGAACATTACTAAGAATTAAGAATTAAGTCAATTGGTAATTATTGATTTTCATTCAGGAACATCATAAATAATTGATTCAGACTTGATTTAACTGTATTGACTTAAGGACATTTATATATTTATCTCTGATAGCTCTACAATAATGTATGTTCCTGGTTATTCTTGGTTCGTATTCTAATTGAGTGGATATCATTTTATTTCAGGCATTGTTAACAGGCCTTGCAATCATGTGTCCTGATGATCCTCACCAGTTTATCGTTGACAAGCTACGACATATTTTGGAAAATGGACTTGGATGTCTGGAATGGTTAGATGTTCTTGCATTGTGTATTTAGTCGTAAATTGAAACATATTTCTTTATGGTGTTAAGATATAATAACTGAACACTAGCATCGTCAATCTAGCCAGAGTATCTCGTCGTTGCACGCTAAAATCTTAAATATCATGAAATGTAGTCAGAAATAAATAAAGATCAGTTATCTAAAAAAAAACAAATACTGAAAGTAAACTCGAATATGTTGCCGGCATATGATTTCACAAGTAGATAACTCATCAGATTTGCTGAAGTCTGCTATTTAATTCGGCGATGCTTTTTTTGTAGGGACATGTTCATTGACCCTGAAATGCGGCCCAAGATTAAGGTCATCTCGGAGAGCAATCTTGATTACATATTTAATTTCGATGAAAATTTACAGGTGAGTAATTTGCCAATATATTTTTGGGGCAGGACATTGATAGCATATAGTACCGGTACATATATATGGTGGGTCAGAAATACAACGACAACGTATAGAGTAGGATCTTAGACTGTGTGTGAAGAATATCTTAGAGTGCTATATACATAGCGTAGACTTTTAAACCCATTCCCAACTTTACAAAATCATGCCTTTACTCAACGGTATTAGGCCGTTAGATTGTTCTTTAGCTAGTGAGAACCTGGGATGTATGGTAATGTAGTATCTTAATCTAACAATGTAAAGATTCCTTGTTCTTATTCATCATAGAGCAACAATCGCTTTTCTGTTAATTAATACCCTCAATCTAAATATTCCCAATTTCCATATTTTCAATTATTTGTTGCAAGAAGTCTTACAGGGAACTTATCGTCACATATAAACTGAATTGTTTAGGAGATATTCAATCAACGGAATGAACATATCTTCTGCTTTTTGTCGGATAGATCGGTTTGCATTTGCATAGGTATTTGCTTATAATTATAAAGGTAAATTTCAAAATATAAGCAATCTCACATTATAACACTGGTTATGTCACATGTACCGGTAATTTAAAACGAAAAATATAAGCTTCATAATGATAAGAGATATATAAACTAATGGCTGTTATAGTGCAGATAATCAACAACAATCCAACAATCGTATTGTCGTTGCAAGAATATTTAAAAACATTATATCTAGTATGTCACATAACAAGGGATAATATATATAAGTACAGCTTCACCTAGACTGAACCATGCTCACACCGAGACCAATAATATCATGTACTAGTAGGTTGTAGTAAACTTGCCCTAAAACTAAAACTATTAATTGTTAATTCAAATAGTATGTGATAAGTTCTTGTTCATGAAATATATATAAACGCAATGTATATGTAAAACTAGCCTGGGGAGAAGCGGATGGGAATTTTCAAGGTATGTGAAGTATAATTAGGCAATGGATATCTGAATCAGCATTTTGTGTGTTTTGTATGTCAAGTTATGGCATGATAATTCAGATATGTAATATATAAGTCTTCAGACATTTCTATCGCTGCTACTGTTCTGATCATACATTCTAACAGCTATCCCTGAAGGTAGCATAAATATGAATATAATTATCTAATGTTACGTTATATCTGATGCACCATTTATTATTTATTTGGCACGTCAACATTTTTTTTTATCATAGTAGGTTTATTTTCAAATAAAAACTATTTTTTCTTTAGTTTGAAAGCATATATTCAGGGATTGCTGTTGATCAGAATTTCGTTGGTTTTGCTGATAATGAATGGGGAATATGAAGGGATTTGAATAAATTCATACATATTCAGGTGTATATGAAGATTACAATCTACAATGAAAACATAGACTTAGCTACTAATTGCATGCTGCATTTTAACATTTTACCAACTCGATCGTACCTTCGTGAATCTAAAAGGTAACATTGCAAAAAACAATAACTGATAATACACACAATCAAGCAAAAATAAAGATGTATTTTTTTGTATATCAAAATGTATGTTTTTTTAGAGTGAACAAATCAATAGTAAAGTTGGAGGATATTGAAAAATGGACATAATTGTAAAATGAATTATCACTCTTTTAATAGGATGGATTTCCCAGATAAAGAATTTTAGAATCGGGGACATATTGATCAATATACATTTTTCAACAATCTAAAACAGAGTGGCTTTGATGAATGCATTTATATTGTGGATTTTTTTCTCGAGATTTTGGCATGCGATTTTATAACAACCTTGTAAATTGTGCAAATGATGTGATGATTTTAACCCTGCCTTGCATGTCTTTCACTGCTTGAAATTCCCTAATAAAATGTTTACGTTTTCATTTACATTATAGCGAGATCACCAGGTATTGCTATGCTATCACCCTCTCTTATTAAAATCAATTTAAATCCAGTTTATATACATTCGGTTCTTCGCTTATTAATTTAACTACATATTTCATATAAGTGTATTTAAATGCCGTTCATTTACTTTCATTTGTAATGACGTGTGTCGTTGAAGAGTTGACCACAATTCTTTTTAAAAAAACAATTACAAAGAAAAACTTTAGTTTTACTGCTCAATATACCTTACCCTATAATTATGGAGTACAGTAAGAAATATCATTCCAATATTGTGCTAATTTCAAAAGGAGGAATACGTAAGTAAACCTAGTTTATTCCAGTGCATCACATAGAGATATATATCCCCAAACTACATTCGCTTTTTCATTTTCCATTTAATAAGTAACAGTACAAAGTCTCCCTGAATGCACATACTTAGGTTGCTCTGCTAGTAAACATATCGACCAACTACAGTCACACTTCTTCATAGATACTTTCCAGCACAGTTTTTTTTTCAATTAGGAATGGGAATTTGGATAATGGTGGAAGAACTTTTCTTTTCCTATAACTTTCATCGCAGTACTTAACACAAGAACAGATCGTAAAAAAACGCTGGCGACAAAATGGACTGCTGCACTATTTTATAACACTGCTATCATCACAACAACTGACATGCAATTAACTCATACAATGATACAATCCTTAAAGACCCATTAAAATGTGTCAAATCCGATTTGTTTTTAATGAAATTCTCATGAAATAGTTGCTTGGCATAATGGCATTGACTACCACATGAAATCACCAATACACACCCAATAATAATGATTAGAAATGCCTCCCATATAACATTGCAGTTTTGATGTGTGGCAAATGATTTACACAATGTTTATGAGCTGTACATCTTTTTACAGCCATCACCAGAGCAATTCGAAAAGGCCTACGACCATTACAATTGTACTTTGAAAATCAAATGTTTCAAGTAAGTTCTTCGCTTTACCGTGAGACTATATCCACCCTACTATCCTACTTTCAAAATATTTTTCACAAATACTGTAACAAGGTACTTTGATGGCAGCATTTCTTTAATGAAAATAGGATATTCCGATGATTTTGCATACACATCCCACAAATATTGGATTCAATCAAAGAATCTAATTTGGCCAAGACTGATAATATAGTGCAACTCATTTTGCATTAGATGCTGGAATACGTTTAGTCGTGTGACATTTGGATCTTTGTTCGACTTAAATTATATCGTACACTGCATATTACCTATGACACAATGCGTCTTTATATATTTTTCCCATCGCCAATAGCGCCTGGATGCAGTATCATTTAAGGAAGAAGTTTAACCGCGAGCAGTTATCAAGAAAATTGGCGCTCGCCGATAGACATTATAGACACAGAATTCTACGCATTCATCTTCAGACCTGGACTGTATCCTTCCCTATACACATATGTTGCCCACATCGCACTGATAACATTTATTCAGAGAATGCGAAATTATCACATGCATTTTTTTTTAGCATAATCATTATTAATTTGCCTTATGCTGTACTTTACCAGTACATTAATTGCCATCAATGTTTCCTTTTTAACATTTGTTCTTCCTTGATTTAAAAAAGCAATGGGTAGAATTCCGGAAAGGAAGGCAAGCAAGTAAGTATGTTTCTGCCTTTATGACAAGTTGTATTACGGAGAAACAAAATAAAGTAATAAATAAATTAATACCCTTTTTTGTGACAATTGAAATTTACGATGTTTCTGTCCTTTTTTCAGTTGCTTTCAACAAGCTACAACACGTGTTTCATGTTGCTGTTGGTCGCGTTATCTTCAAAAACTGGCACAAAGTTACCCTAAAGGCCAGAGAAACCAGGGAATATTTCGAGGTAACTTTCTCTTCTAAAATAATTTCCAAGCTGTATATATATTTATTTATATATTATATAATTATTCCAAGGCGATTTATCGGGTCGGAAAAAAAGCTAAACGCCTAGCTCGTTGTGAGAAGAATCTAAAAAAACTGCTAAATGTCTTGGTTGATCCTATTTTGTTATAGGTACAGACTAATTTCCATAGCTTTCCTTATAATTATAATAGCCTTACAGGTTTTACAGTTACTCTGTATTCTTACTGTTGTTTTGTATTTCCATTAGCTCAATTATTATTTTGCAACACGGAGATCCCAGGTACCACAAGGAATACTCAACCACTAAAGAATTAGTCACAAATCAAAATAGTCTTTCAATGCACATATATTTAGCATTCTTATCAAAGTAATTTTAGACCAGGTCCATTTCACATTTCACAGGTAGAACTGATACCCCCATTTTTTGTTATACTGCAAGGGGCATTATAATGCCTGTAGGCATTAAAATCAATACTGTCAATTCTATGGAAACTATACACAAACTGTCCGGCTTATCCACTTTTGTCACTATAATCTCTTGGATAAATATATAATATATGCGGATAATCCTACCACTGCGGTTCTGTGATTACCATCTACATATATCAGTTCAAAGCTACCGTACCTATATTTTTTTTAAAGATTTTATTTCCACTGGGTACAACACCTCCAATGATAGTAGGATGTTCTGGCGGAACCCAGCTTGTGGGAACATATATTTACATCAAAATTTATTTAGATAACCACTTTGTATTATCTTATATATGATATTTGGATTTATTTGCATACTGGATTTCATTCAATCGGTATTTTAGCATTGAGGGAAATACGCAGACAATAATAAGTGCACCGACATATCTTTAAGGTTAAATTTAGACATTAATCTATAGTTCTTACATAGCATATTATCACCATTAACCACTTGATCGTTCAAAAAGTGATTGAATTAATAAATATCGCCATGTATTTGCTGCCCATTCCCCAGGAGGAAAAGAGTATGTAACGGCCTATGTGCTATAGTTTTATGTCATGTAGTTGCCAGGATCTCTTGCCACTCACATTACAGATTGACTTTGCACCTCCATCATGGAACATTACACGGGAACGTAATCAAGTCGTTGTTTGTAGATGAATAGCACATTCAACACAGCAACCCATTAATTTCTGAAACATATGTTCTGAAATTAGACCCAAGTAAAACATTTTCCCAATTTGAGTGAACAGGAAAATTGAATCACAAGTATTCACATCATTTATCATATCCTATCATCAGCATGAACTATTTTGACACATTCTTTTCTTTAATTGACATTGGCTGGGTTTTTTTCAAATTCACTTTTATTTTCATGAGAAAGTATTTCATTCCCAATATGGTGCATGTCACTGAAACTCTTATATTAGGTATATAATCACATTGATATCCAGTCACTAGTCCATTTGCATAAGTGAATTCCTTCCCTATGTACTTATAGATTTTGATGCATGAGCTTTTTACATTTCTTTTGCAAGGACACTTCTATGATTCACTGATTTCCATTTCTCATTTCAGATGTAAAAAATTTGAATTGCCTACGTAGAACATTATTTCAATTTTCTAGAGTTTCTTCACTGCAGGAAACTAATGTTAAACTAATTTTATAACAGAGATTAGAGCGAGGAGAGAATATGGAAGATGAGGATGAATTTGGCCGTGGCAGTGGCGAAGCTAGAGACGATATATCAGTTCTTGATAAGTCTATCGCTGTGAAGGTTAGGACTTGTGAATTCTTGATTATATATATTTTGCATGGATCATAAATAAAGGAAGCCATTACCTAAGTAGATTATATAAACTTTTGTGAACCAAATATACGTGTCAGCATGTTTCCATTCCAATGTTATCCATATACTTGTATGGAACGTAACCATTAGACCGTTTATTTATTCGTAATATTCAACATTTACCTGATACATATAAATATGAAGCTTTCCTATCTCAACAATATTTTATCATCCATATGTAATAGTGCAAACTTACTGCTTAAAAAAAAGTTTCATAGAAGCACATATGAAAGAATTCAAATGTACGGCAGACATTCATATATTTATAAGTCTTGTCAAAATTGAAAGTAAAGCTGCGAGTTGGTCAATGAATCCCTTTATCTTGGAGAGATCAAATTAAATGAATATATTCCACACCGCAAGCAAAGCAACATTTTCCGCATGAGACAATGTATATAGAATTATTTTTGTTCCTAGATCTTCAGTTATGTCGATATTTGTGACCTGTCGCGTTGTGCCTGCGTGTGTCGTTCATGGAAGGTGATCACCCAGGCCAGTGCCCTCTGGAGCAAGGTCAGTGTATGAATATTCATAGGTTTATTAACCTTTATTATTCATAATGATAGCATTTATTCAATAATATTAATAATTACTATATTTCATGTCTGGTGAACCCATATTACGTACGGCCACGAGGGGTGAGCAACAGAACGGACAATACAACTTTTGTACCACCCACCAGTCGAATAAAGATATTGAGTTTTATATTATGTATGGTGGGGTTGGACATGTATCTAGTTCGCTGGATTTGGACCCAGGGGGATGTACTAGGTTCAAGCCCCGCTGTGGTCAAGAGACCTCACCTCCTCCCATCCATGCAGACACTGGTGGAAGGAGCCGCAACTCTGAACTGAACTAGAATAGCCCGGTAAAACATCCGACAACAATAAGTGGTGTTACACCATGTTGCAGCATACTTATTCAATTTAACTATATAATAAACATCATCTTTACTTCTCTATGTTACAATGGCTGTAACAGTGGCAATACATTATACCACCTAAGCACTATATGTATAGTGAATGAACAGCTGTATGTATGAACTGAAGTAGCAATAGGCTTGTAAAACAAAATAAAAATAATTAAAAAAAATATATCATACCGACATATCTACCGCGGCATTGCCCAGAATCACAGCGCACCGTGTGACCCACACCTTGTTGCTCTGGTTGATTCATCCAATAATTTTGTTCTTATTTTGTTGAAAATTTTAAAATACTTTTTTGCAGTTGGATCTCACCAAAGTGCGGCACAGGTAAATGAATTCCTCTACCAAATCCCCTAGCATACTTGCGGTTGTGATTACTTGATCCATAAATCCATAGATTTGAACCCGAGATTTGATTAGATGATTTCATAACAAAGGCATTGTGCACTGTAAAGCCGATTGCACATGCATTTGGAATACAAAATAAGTTGCATACAATTCACCACGTCAAAATTTAAAAAACTGAGTCAATCATTCACCCACATACGCAGACCAAGGTCCACACATTTTTGTCATGAATTTTCCTTCTCATAAGACTACAGGGTAGACGACGTTTTAAACTAAAGGATCTTGTTATTAAGTAAGATTTTCTAATCTACATGAGATGCTTTGATTTTTCGCTACAGATTTGCAATTTTTGATTTTACGCTTAGCTTTGTGCTTTGATAATAGAACTGATTAGTCAGTCAGTGAATGTATTTGAATAGACCTCACACTTTTATAAACAATTCTGATTTTAAATATTCAATATATGTTTGGTTTTTATACAGACTACCAGATGGGTAAATTTTAAGATAAGATGTACCATATTTGTATAAAGGTCTCTATTCGTAATTCCCCGATAGTTTTGAAGAACGTAGTTTATCCCAGCCACAATTCCTATCCATTTCTTCATAACATGTGCAAAAATGAATACAGTTCAGAATATACCACAACTTACATTTTGAACACTATTATTAATCCTGACATTTCTAAGAGAGACCCTTGAATACTGCATGTTTGAAGTTTTCATTAATTTTATCATTTTTAACAATGATCTATATTGTACCGAACTTCCTAATTAAACAATAATTTCACCAAGTCACCAAGTGTCAATATGCCTTTTTTAGAATAGACAGTATTGAGTAGGTTGTGTTTAAGAAACTTTGTTACCATAATGCATTATATTCCCGATTACTAATCTCTTCCATATATGCACGTGACATGCTCAGTAGGAATTTAAATTGTTCCAGTTATATTTGGTCATATGAATACAGTGTCCTGTTTGTCAAAGAAATAAAGAAGGAGCACTTTTGCCGGGGGCTATGATATTTAAAAAAATTCTATTCCTGAGGATACCTGTATTCATAGGTCTGCATGTGGCTTGCTTTGCTCATTGTAAATTTCCCATGTTTGAGCCAGTTTTTCATTGACTTTAACAGACCAGGCATTGGTTATGATCCAGAGTGGTAAGCTTTTGGTTAAACTAGAATAGCAAATACTGTTTAAGGTTGGTTATCCATAACACAATCTTCCCAAGTTAATAGAAAAAGTTATTAGTTTATATTAAAAGAGGGTCTCACGGGGAATTTAGTATCTGCTGTTGGGTTATTAATGGTTTATGTTGGAGAAGCTGGGTAGATTTTGAAGGAGTCACCGAGTTACCATGGCAAGTTGAGTGGTATTAATTTTGGTTTTTATTGAATTAGTGATAGGGGCATCGAGTTCAATATTTTGAATACAATATTCTTATCATTATCTTTAGTTAAATTTGCATGTGTTAGTGTGAATAAATTTAGCAAATACGAGTGTTGAATTAACACATATTTGAACCCTTCATGTCATTAACTCATACATATGTTTCAATAGAAAACAAAAGAGCTAATAGCTCGAGAGAATATTTCCTCCCTACGTATTACTCAGTCTCAGAGCTTAAATGAAGGAAGTAAATTCACAATGTGGAAATAAAATTACATAAAATATCTATGTATGATTCAAATTTCAATTCATGAATGATCTAAAGGAAACAACGAAAAACATTATTTACATCCCTTATCAAAGGTCTATGATTGTTTGTGATGAAAAGGATTTATAAGACATAACCAATAACATACATTAATATGATTATATTTGATGAAACTAAAAGTGTAATGTGCATTTTTAGGGTAACGGACAAAGTTGCAATCAAGCTCCTACAGAAGTGTCGACCATACCTCGTTCACCTTAATCTCAGAGGATGCAACCTAATATCCATGGCGACGTTCCAGTGTGTTAAGGAATGCAGAAATCTGCAAGATTTGAACTTATCAGAATGCCCTGCTGTTACAGTACGTATCATAGATTATTAATGCATAAGTTGGGGTCTAGTATATAGGTTGATAGAACCATTATACCACTAGACGTTCTAAACAATATGATGAATAGCAGCAATTTGAATTCATTATTGCAACTTATTTCATGTAATTTCTCAGGGATTTGATCTATATTGATGCATTATTGTGTTTCAGGATGATACCATGAAGATGATTGCCAATGGATGTAAAATTTTGTTATACTTGAATGTGTCCTATACTGAAATTACCGATTCCTCCCTCAGGGCCATAGCAAAGTAAGCAAAATCCTCGAAATATTTTTACACCTGTACTTTTGCCTGTACAGTCATATAGGATGTGTTTAGATTGTATTTTTCAAATTATTTATATATTGTAGATTTAATCTTGTATCAATTCCACACTGCTATTAAACCGCTGAGATAATTCACCACGCCATGTCAAAATTGATAAGGAATGTCATGCATTCTGCGAAGATTTGCTGGTCTTTTTATGCTTTATTAAATGGTATTAATGATATATATATATTACAATCCTTCATATCTGTTTTTAGGAACTGTAGCAATCTACAATTCCTCAGTGTGGCTCATTGTCCCAACTTCACCGACAAAGGCTTTGCCTACCTGGCTCACGGGAAAGGTGCAAGGAAACTTGTCTACATTGAAATGTCGGGCTGCATACAAGTAAGCATATATATATATATTATATACTCACCCTTAAATATAAAATAAAATAGGGAAATGTTCTTATTTAAAAATAAATCATATTTTGTAATCCACAGGTTGTTTTGATAATTTCACAAATCGGATAACAGCACTTCTAACAGCATTTATCTTTGTTCTGATAATTTCACTATATTGGATGATTTCTAACAGCATTTAATCTTTTGTTAATGCTTGATAGATCACTGCCGAGGGTTACAGAAGTTTGGCGAGAGGATGTTCTAATCTCTATTCACTCATTCTAAATGATCTCACCACGCTCGATGATCAATGCATTCAGGTAAAAGCCCAACTATATAAGCAACAAGACTAGTCTCGTTGATATAAGTAATGTCTACTTTTTTAATGCATTTAATAATTTATCAATTGAATACAACAAATATGACGGATAGAAAAAAATCTCATAAGACTTCCAATTCATTATTCCATTAAATTAGCCCTATATGGTCTAAGTCAAGAATCAAAACAAAATTGTAGCCCTTGGAGAAGTTGCCAACAATTCAACAGGTTCAATAGGCGAGATGATCTTTACAACAGATAGTAGAATGTCATCTCCAACATTTCATATATCAATTCTCATAAAGATATAGAACAAGGGGAGACGATTCTAAGCCGAAATTTGATGGATATATATATATATATATTGTTGTTTTTATTCATATGTAGTACATATCCGAGAAATGCAAGAACCTAAGGACGATATCAGTACTTGGCTCACCAAATCTGACTGATGACTCATTCAAGATGTTGGCCGCCAATAAGAAATTGCAGAAGATAAAAATTGAAGGTAACGCATATTATTCCTGATTTTGAATGTACTTGTCTGTATCCTTCCTCAGATGAAACTAGCTTTCTTTATATGAAAAACTAAATATAATCCGATATAGATAAAATACATTTCATCCCCATTATATGGGGGAAATCGTACTTATTGAAATTATCCCAGTCAACGAAGCGTAGACCTTATATTTTCCAAATAATTGGAAATAATTCTCTTTTTTTCCCCCAGGAAACCAAATTATCACAGATGCGGCATTCAAGGCGGTAGGAAAGCAGTGTTCTGAATTGCGACACCTGTATTTGACAGACTGCCAGAAGATAACTGATGTATCACTCAAGTCTCTCTCAGCATGCAAGAATCTCACCGTACTAAACTTAGCTGACTGTGTCAGGTAATACCTAAATCATGTCATAATACTGTTAGTAATTCTATAATTTCAACAGAGAAAATTGGGAGGGGAATTCAGCTGATAATACAAGAGAATTATGTCCAGATTATTTTGGGAAATGGTATAGACTAGTAGATGGGATATGCATTACAATGAACGCGATGTACAACCATGATACATTCATCTGAACGAAAATTACGGTTAGATGAGGATTTCAGCCGAATAATTAAAGTCATAAACGTAAAAGACCTGACCACTATAATTGGATATGAGATATACATGAAACATGTGTAAATTCACACTCATATATATGCAGAATATTTTTTTCATATGCAGAATATTAATTTTAAAATGTCTTTCCCCACCCACCCACACAGGATAACGGACACTGGTGTGAAGTATATCACAGAGAGCTCGTGCGCTAGTAAAATCCAAGAGTTAAACCTGACAAACTGTGTTCGCATAGGAGACTTCGCATTGGTGAACATACACAAGCGGTGTGGGAGGCTGGCCTACTTGAGCGTTTGTTATTGTGAACACATTAGTGAGGCGGGCATCGAGCTTCTCGGCCAGAGTCAGAAACTTACATCACTGGACATTTCTGGATGTAACTGTGGCGATGTGGTAAGATTCTTTCCCCAGTATAGCTCCTATAATTTTATTTCTTTTAAAACATATTTTATCCAGGTTATAACAAAGAGCGTAAATAATAATTATTTTTAGGCTCTTTTGTTATAACAAAAACAGTTCCACTCTGACTAAAAAAATCATTTTGTCGTGTCCTGCTGACAATCATTTTAATAAACCACTATACCTAAATAACAGGTATGATAATGTTCTCCATTTTGGTTATAGCTATACAAGTAAGATATCACGAACAATATGTGATAAAATTAGAATGAAATTTAATAGCTCCTATTGAGAGGAAAGGAGGGGGAGTGTGGTTGGTAGGGGATATTGATTCCGTGGATAGGTATGCTTTTAAACCCAGTACCTGCAACATTCTCACCATATGCATTTGCCAAAGATATTCTACCCCCGGTACCGGTTTATAATAGGAGAGATGATCTTTACAACATCTGTAGGGGTTCATGAGATGATGGTACGAAATGAATTGGTTACTTGACAACGGTGCAGCTAAAAATAACCATTGAATCCAATATAATTTCATTACAGGGTCTTTCTGCGCTAGGAAACAACCCAAGGTTTAAGGATGTGTCCCTGTCTGAGTGTGTGTCAATAACAGATCTGGGCCTTCAGAAGTTTGCCCAACAATGTCCAGAGATAGAGAGGCTGGATCTTTCTCATTGTCAGGTATTTATATTGTTTGTTTTCTATTAGATAAGAGTCTCGTTTATCAGCCAATTTCAATCGAATATGTCAGAATTTCATAACCGTAGGGATCAAGAATAAAGTGATATATACAGGCTATATTTTATTTTCAGTTGATTACCGATGGAGCCATAAAGAATCTAGCATTTTCCTGTAGGATGCTAACATCTCTGAACTTGGCAGGGTGCAAACTTGTAAGTGTGTTATGCCAAATTAAAATGCAATACTCTGACCTGATAGCAAATATTTGAATCATATAAACGTGAAGCAAAACAATTATGCAAATTGCTTCTGATTTAGCTGATCGAATAATTTAATTTGAAACCGTTAAATCCATTCAGGTCTATATGTCATCCATATCAGTATCCATATCCATATCCATACCCTTGTCCAATTTTCTTCCTAAATTGTGTTAAATGCTGACTTAGTGGCGACTATTTTTTCAGCTAACTGATTTGACGGTGCAGTACCTATCAGGGGTATGCCATTATTTGCGAATGTTGGACATTTCGGGCTCGCTTCATATTACGTAAGTACTTCTCAACAATTGGGATGACAGTTTCAGATGATATTTCACAAGATGCTTTTGATGCATTTCGAATTCATCAGCCGGTGTTTATTCATCAGATGATTCATGCTTTCTTTTAAATTACAGCGACAAGTCCATGAAATATTTGAGAAAAGGATGCAAGAAGTTGAGTGTCCTTGTCATGCTGTACTGCAAGAACATCACAAAGTATGTTTCATTTTGTATTGTGATGACAATTCTACTCTTTTAACTATCTTGGTGATTCTGAAAACTCACCTCACATTCCAAATATTAATATGTGAAATTATTATTCACTTTTATATGATGCTGGTGAACATCTAAATACGTACAACACCCTCGTGCTTGTTATTTTAAGTCATGGGATGAAAGAATGATACACCTTGGGATTTAAATCGATGAGAGAAAATAGAACGTAGTTCGATCCAAATGATACCAGAGAGCATGGACTGAGATCGTGCTTCCTTGGTTGTAGAAAAAAACCCACTGATGAATAAATTTGTGATATATAACACTAATGATTTCCATTCCTTTAAACAAACAGGCACGCAGCTAACAAAATGATGCGTCATGTCCCTGAAGTAGTATTTAGTGATGATCATCCACCGTTACATTTCAACTATTAATCATGAAAGAGGGTGCCATTTGGAGCGAAAATAAACGTCATGGTATGAAAATGGCGATTCGGGAAGGAAGAAGGAGAGATGGAGATATATATATTAACAAGACGATATAGAATACTCATTTAGTATTACGAAAACCACATTTTGGCGGTTTAAAATCGTTATTTCCTTGTGAAGAGGAATTTGTTAAGAGATAAATCTTTGTTAGTGTAAACAAGGTATTGTTTTAATAAAACCAGGGAGGTACGTACATGTCGTATGTTGATCTTAATTTACCACACAGGTGCCTATGCAAAAACAAATCCTAATGTTAATGAAAATGGACTGTGATTGTCATTGTTTATAAAGAAAATACGACTAGTCTCATAAGACTTAATTTAACTCTACCAAATTTAAAGAAGAAAAAAATACACTTCATGTGAAAAAATACGTTTAAAAATAAAAATATATGATAAGTATTTTTTACACCAGTGTCTTTTCTTTCTCACGTTATAAGGGTTATTTGGAAATTTGACATTTGATTGTAGCGGTGAAAATCCATCCGATAAGAAAATAAGTGACCTCTAAATTTCGAAGGAGATAATTTGGCATGTCACACATTGGTTTGATGGATCAAAGTTGGAAAAACTACCATTCGCAAGTTGTCTGAGTCATGGAATAGAGATTGAAATTTGAATAACGAGAGATAAGACAAATTTATTTTCATTTACAGAACTTCAGGGGTAGCACTTCAATATCTTTCATAATACTGATAAGGTATGAGACAGGGATATCATCTACCATCAACAATTCGAACTAGGATTTACAAATATTTTCTAGTATACTTAAAATCACTTTATTCTGATTTTGCCGATGCAAAATACCTCATCACGCTTTCAAATGCTAAAAAAATCATTTTTCAGATCCAAGGAACTTACATTTCCTCATTATGAGATATATACTGATTTATCATATATACCTTCAATAATTTATAAAGAAACATTCTAAAACCATTTTGTGGACTTTTCCCGGAAGTAATTCCGGCAGTTCAGGTGTCGGGTTTGCATAAACCACCAGTGATATATGTAAACATACGACAACGTATCCCACTCTAGATACGTTGGTGTCATATACAATGCGTATATATATTATAATGAAACAAATAAATACACATACATTGTATTCAGGGTAACGTTTGATTCTCAGTGATGACACACACTTCAGTAACCGGGCTCAAGGCATTCACTTCGTGAGTGGTAAGATCAGCCTGCGACTGAATAACAATATACTGTTCTCCGAGCGCCATATTTTCAATACCTTCCTCTTGACAATTAAGTTCCTCCACATGAATGGGCACACAACCGCTGCTTATCCCATCTTGATGCTGAGAATTGATAACGATGTTCTGCTCCGTGCCCACAGCAGCAGAATGAGCGATTTTCACAAGTTGAGGGTGCTTCATGCCTACACCAGAATGAGAGATATTCACAATCTGGGAGTCTGCAATGTGTATGGTATTGCTGGCTACTGTAGTACTCACAGAGTCGATACCTGAGTTCTGTAAGGCCACCAACTTGTTCATGTCCAGAACAGATGTCCTGGTCTCGTCCGCTACTGGATGGTTTTCTGCTGTCTCTTCAACGACCATCGTGGGTAGCTGGATGACTTGGGTGGCGGTGGCAGATTCACTGGAGTGTTCTTCGTAATCGGGCATGAGCAAGGCAGTAGGATCTTGAAGGACAATGTAGGTCTCGCTTTGAGGTACCTGCTCGTTGGCGTCAGTGGTCATAGCAGAGAATGTTGTTTGGCATATATGACTAGCCTGAGATACCTGGTCGGGAAAGCTCTGGCCACAGTCCTTTAACAAAAGTTAATAGAATAATGCATTAAAAACTGGAAATATTTTATATTGGTATATATATGTACAGTTCGTTCCTCTAGAAAGTTTGCTTTTCATAACAGTAAATACAACAATAACCGTAGTTGCAGTGACTCTAGCGAACGCAAATTAGCTAAGTTTTACGTTAATTTATATTCAAGTTTGGTCACATAGATTATGTTGATGAAGAAGTAGTAGCTACAAAGGTAACTCACTTTACAAAGGAAGGCAGAGGTTGCGGTATGCAAGAGAAGATGCTGCTTCAAATACTGATGGCGTGTAAAGGTCTTGGCACAGAATGAGCAAAGGAAAGGACGGGCACCCGAGTGGCTCATTTCATGGCGGGACAATTCAACTGCAAACAAAAATGTATGTGTACTGAAATGGCTACTCATTCAGTTTGCGTTTCTCTTATATCATTGACGGAAGTGATATTGTTATCTACTCTCCCTATGTAAATTGTAACATACATAAGTCAGCTTGTAAACCTCCCTTCTGCTGGAGTAGTTGTCTTATAGCGATGAAATATCGAAATAACAGTTAATCCAATCCAATCCAATATCTCCTTTCTTTGCTATCACCCTCTCCCGCCCCACCCCCTCTCTATCCTCCACCCTCTAGCGCCCCTTTTTTTGTCTCGCTCCCATCTCGCCTCTCTTTCTCTTCGTATGTGTCTCTCCTCCTAAATTCTATCAAAGTTGGGCAACGTACGTATGACAAGCTAATACAGAAATACTTATATTTAGGACACATATATGCAGTCATATATGTATACACGAAGCATGTTATCAAGAAAAGGGTCCAATCATCATACCTTTGGATACGAATGCCTTAGGGCATATCGAACATTTGAAATTCCGAATATTTCCATGACGCAGTTGGTGAGTATGGAGCTGCGATTTTTGCCGGAATGATTTCCCGCAGAAATCACACAAGTGTCCCTTGTATCCAATATGGCAGTGGTAGTGCGTCTTCAGTGTGCCTCTTTGGGCGAACTTCCGGTGACACACCTCACACCTGAAAATGAGAAATAAAGCATATGGTTACAAAATCGGAAATTATGAAAAGAAAACTATAAATATGGTGCTCTTTATTGTATAAAGTGTAGGCCTATATATGCATAAACGCAATTACCGACATCAAATCAAATCATACTAATATGCACCAGGCACATACCCATAAATGTGAATGTTTAAATATTATATAGCCCTCAAATAAATAAAAAGAATAAAAAGAATAAATGTGACTAAATAGAAATACTTTGTTTTAGATGGTATAGAAAAAACTAGTGGGTGAATAAGCCAATATATGCTAATTCAAATTAAAGGCTTGTATTAGATATGTAGATTTTAAAAAACACAGCTATGTACATACACTTTCCTGAGATCGTAAGCATAGTAAAACCAAAGCCCAAAACATTTATCCGGAAAGTAACAGACGATAATGAATACACCCACAAGATGAAATATACAAACTCAAAAGGCTTTTCTCCAGAGTGGGTCCTCAGATGCACGGTGAGACTTTTCTTCTCAGTGAACCTCTTGAGACACTGGTCACACTGCCAGCGCTTCTCCATCTCATGCATGGTACGCTCGTGTCGCCTCATGTTTGTAAATGTTGTAAAAGACTTTCCACACTCGTTACATTTATAAGGTTTCTCCCCGCTGTGGATGCGCAAATGCACTGAAATATAATTAGTTTATCGACATTCAACTATAGTATAATAAATAGACTCTCCTCAAGAAACCCGAAATATAGCGAAACGTTGGGAACAAGGATGAAATGTACCAAAAACCTATCGCAAGTTTGGCGTTAAGGTATGATTATTATTACCACCTCGATGAATTTACTAATAATAATCATGTTACTTAGTTTGAAACGGACCTATTTTTAAAATCATTGTATGAATTAGTTATAATGCTTTTTTTAAAAAAAACATGCACGACTCTAGGTTTTAACTTTCCCTAGCTATTTACTCCCCTTTTCTGTTTATGTTGAAGTTAATATCAGGGACATATATATGTGTACACATGAGTTCCTTGTGAAATGAACATTCATTTGCTTAAACATTCCTGGGATTACCTTTCATGTTGGAGAAATTAGCAATTTCCTTTTTACATTCAGGGCACACGTAACGCCCATCTTTGGTCTTGGTTAAGTTCTTTTTTTGTCGCGTCCGGACAGCGGGAGTTTTGGTCGAGTTGTTTCGCTTTCCTTTACTTGGTTCTGGTTTGTCCTCCGGGGGTCCATTTTGGACTTGGTCTTCTTTTCCCACATCGTCTTCAAGGCAAGCTTCTTCTTCTTCAAGATTGTTCGGTCCATTGGAAATGTCATCTAAATCATTCCCATATTGTTGAGACGCAGCAGTTTTGTCAGAGGAACTTTTATCATCTAAACATTGTTTTTCCACTTTTTGAACATCCTCATGCTTTTTATCGGGGGAACAGAAATAGACATGATCCTGAGGTGTGGCAGTTTTGATCTCAGGAGTATTTTCTTTTTGTGTTGCAACTTCGTTTGTAGGACCTTGACTCTCGTCTCTAGTGACGTAGACCTCGATGTCCCTATTGTTGCGCGACATTTGAACCCTGACGATATGGCTTACTTTTTGTTCGAGCGTGGAATCTTTATCTCCATTGGGATTCACAGTTCTGAACATGATTTTATCTTCGGTTGCAGGAAGTTTTGATATCATCGGGGTTTTGTCTTGAGCCGAATCAACATTTGGTGCCTCTTCGTCATCCTCAATGCCTTCGTTTATTACCGCGGTATCATCGCTTTCTGTTATGACTGAGTTTACTGTTGTTGTAACAAAATCCTCTGAGTAAAACTTGGATGGTTTAAATTTCCTGGACGATCGTCTAGGTGGGATATGTTTCTCCGTGACCCCTGGAACGGAAAGATCCTTTTCGGGATCAAATAAGTTACCATCATTGATAGCTGTCTCTCGTTTCCTTTTATTTGCGTTTTTCTTTTTTGCACCGGGTTCTTTCTTCAGGGATCCCTTTTCTGGCGATTTTTTATTCGTACACAACGTTCCGGTGGATGGCTTTTGTTTTTCTGGGGAAGATGAAACCAAACCTTTATCATATTCGGCATCTTCTTTTGTCTTCTCGATACATACGTGGTTGGGCTCAACATCGAGATAGGCGGGGTCAGGTACTATTTTGGCTTGGTAGTTCCTCTTGAATATTTTATCGAACTCGTCTGCAATTTTATTCCAGAAATCTGAGAGTGTTTCACGTCGAATGTCATCGAAATTCTGAGCTATGTCCAGACAGTGCTGAATCTAGAAAGCAAAATGTTAAAATTCATGAAGTGGTTTAATTAGAGGAACAGCAATTAAAGATAAATAAATAAGAATAAAACTATATGAGATTTCTATTGCTAAAATAGTAAGTTCTTGAAGATGAGTCAACATGTTTACATGTAGAGTAGGCTACCGGTAGGATATTATAGCCTATGATATTTCTAGGCAAGCTATATATATATATATATATTATTTGCTTGTATACAATTCAAAATTGATTAAATAAAAACAAATCAGGGTTAGATTAAAGCGAGTACGGGGCAAAGACTTCAACATTCAACATGGTTTGCATATTTGCATAGGTAGGACATGTTGACTTTGTCTAATTGTATGCTTCGAGTTGCCTAATAATAAATCATACTATGATAATATTGATAATGATGCCTATATTAGTTTATAATACTAATAGGCCCGCGAAATGCCCATGTAGTGATCGGGTTGTTCTTTCTTAGATCAATATCCTCGAGTTCGTCCCCAGTGTCTTACCTTGTTGACGAAGTCATTAACAGGACCTTCCATTGTGTGTCACTTACATACAAGTTTCAGGGCGATATCTTACATATGAAACTCTAAAATTAAGCCTTTTGCTCATCGATTATAGTTCTCGTCGCCATTTTTCTTTCTAGCTCTTGTTTTGAAAAAAGGTTTAGTATTATTCTGCAGAATAAATAGGTCCCAACTAAAGTTATTACATTTTAAATAAAACAAAGTTTTATTTCTCTGCCGGTTATCGTTTTAATCAATTTTGTATTTTCCTTACCACAGTTTTTTCTACGAAACTAAAAGCTGGACAGTGGATTAGCAAGATGGCGGCCTCGGGACGTGTAGCCACGACTGTAGCTCTGTTATTTATGATTTATAGTCAAAATCTAGGTGTCACTGCCGCCAACAAAAATTCTAGCAAAGGTGAGTCATAGATATATGTTTTTAGAAGAAGGCTTTATGCCAGTTTATTTTGTTTGAACACCACATTCGTCTCCCTTGAATGGGAAGGAGGTGCGGCGTATGCAAAGCCAAGGCAAGGGCTTAAACTTCCCTGTGGCCGTGCTGTGGGATATAGAGCGTTGCGGCCTAGTATGGGTCCATGGCCGGGGAGCAACGCCAAGGCGGCAGCGGTATCCCGGGGCGCCCTCATGCACTTATTTAAAATTATCGACCATGATTATGCATGTATATGGGTTAGGGCCATTAGGTGGTTTGATTTTAAGTCTTCTCATAGGTCCAAAGGCAAAGTAGGGCCGGCAAGTGTTACCGTCGACAGTCAATGGCAATGTTAGGTTAACTTAATTGCTAAAATGCGAGGTCTTACAAGTAGTCAGCCTTTTAATTCTAACACATAGACTTTAGAAATTAGTGCCAATAGACTAGTGGTCGCCTTAGTCTTGGACTAAAAAAGAGGGCTGGTCGTCGTACTGAATATTTGATGGTTTACTATTTACTGAATATTTGTGGGTTCAACATTCGTAACTTCCTTACTATAACAGTACATATGATACGGTACATTTATACTACATCCCTTATGGATGACACCGATAAACATAACACGGAAAGATCAATAAAAGAAGTAAAAAAAAATCAACATCTTTCTATTGAATTCATAATAAGTAACTTAAGCAGCACGATCCAGTCGACAGCAAAACAACAACGATAACATGGAAAGATTGTGAGTAGCGCTAGTACCTGAGTGTGTAAATCACTGTAATGGGGATGGAATGATTTAAAGTTAAATCCCACCATTTTGACTATAGAAGTATGAATATAGAAGTAATTTTGATGTTAACCAATAAATAAATAGTATGGCAACTAGGCTAACTGAAAAACCCCTCCTGGGGATGTTGCAAACCCAGCATAAATAATATATTTAAATTAAAAGCTGTTCTAAGTGGAGTAGAATCCCCGGGACAATTCAAATCCAAGAGAAGAAACTAACTTTACAATGAAGTGCTGCCCTCAGACCACGGCGGACTATAATAGGAGACCGTAATGCTGGAGGCATATATCGAGTCAGTCCCATCCAGGTGGTGTGATGTAACCAACTAGAAATAGATGCACAGGGAGAGAGCATCGACTGTTTCTCCAACTGTCATGTCTGGGTCTAGCAGCCTGGGAGGGTCTTTCCGACTGCCAAACTATGTATGTTCAATCTCGTTGGTTCAATGTATTATATATGTTCAATGCTTGTATTGCTTGAGAGTTGAGTTGAATTGCATAGGGGGAATATTCTCTGACATGATTTGAAGTAGAGTTCTGAGATAAATCAGCATCTTTGGTTTAGTTTCATATGGGAAGGTCCTTAATTTGCTATAACAAGGTCTCATCAGGCGCAATTTTCCTCACGTTGATCAATGGACAAAATCCTGGATGAAAATTTAAAGTCAAAGCCCAAGATAAGGAAGACAGGTTTAAAATCTTTCAAAAATTTCTATTCAACAACTTTGCTCAACCAAGTGCTGATAATAATAAATGGGTTTTTAAACAAAAATACCACACAATGTCATTACGAAATATTCTTTCTTTTTACCCTTTAAATTGGTTTCCTCATAATCATTCCTGTATCATGTGCTGACACTCCATAAGTATTAGTTTTATAGTGAACAGAATCATTTAAAGTAAGTCGATATTTTGTTTCATATGATCTTGAAAGGAACCCAGAAATGGCAAAACTATCGGGATAAAATTGACCGCGCCCTTGCCGAGTATGAAGAGTGTACGGCTGATGATTGCTCATGTTTTACTGAGTAAGTTGATCTTTGATTATGAAAAAGTATAATCGATGCTTCTATCTACAGCATTTTTTGGTTATGAATTATAAAAAGCTTATTCGAGGATCCTAAGATTTATATATGATATTTTATTTTTTTATGATAAGCTTTTGTTAAGTGCAATAAATGTCAAATGCCATGTTAGCGTCTTAAAACCAACCTTTCAGGTCAAATTCGTATCAAATATAGAAAGACATTTTCATTATTTTTTGGCTAACTTAACCAATTTTATTCCAGTGTGATTGAAAAGGATTTGAGCACATGGGAAGGCGGTATTGAAAAACGCGAGTTCGATGCCGCTGATGAATTAGGAACTTACTATCAGATAATTAACCATAAATTATACAGGGAGGAAAAATGCATGTTTCCTTTTCGGTAAGAAGGTTTATCATTCATTCTAATTCTTTCTTGAACATATTCTCTCGTCTGTAGAGTTATTGAGGCTGATCTTGAAGTGTGGAAATCGGGTATAACAAGGGAGGATTTTGAGCGAGGGATCGGTGACTTCGGTGAACATTATCAGATTATCGATCACAAACTTTATCGCCAAACAAGTTGTAGATTTCCATCAAGGTATTTCTCTTAAAATGGGTCCTTTTTGGTGGATTTTGTCACATTACATCAAGGGTTTGTGGTCTCACTGAAATTCATGCAAAGGTTTGAGGGACGGCATATATTCATGCTTAACATGTATAACCTTATTTTATGTGTGTATTACTGTTTCCGTAGACAGTGTTAACTGATACAGTAGATGTAGAAAATAGGGGTCGCCGGAGTAACTGCTATGGGGCAACCACCCTTTTCCACCTGTGGTTAAATGTGATGTAACTGTTGTTGATGTAGACATACAATTAAATAATAAGGACAATAATCAACAGAGAAATAATCGTGTAATATCCTACGTTGATGGTCTACCGAGTTACTTGTAATCATAATATATAACGTCGAATTACTAGATCAAGTTACCTTGATATTAATTGCCGTCGCCTCTGTTTATCACCGAGAAAATATATCTGGACTGTCTTGACCCGGTCATTTATGTGTTGTCCGGTATTGCTGTTTTGATGATTTCCCATTTAACTTTGTGATTTTGCTAATGGTAATTTCAGATGCAGTGGCGTCGAACACTTTATTTTAAAAATAATTAAAAAGCTGCCGAACATGGAAATGCGAATAAATGTTCGTGATTGGGCACAGTCGGCCCGGTATGGAAAACCCATGCCTGTTTTCTCGTTTAGTAAAGTGGTAAGTGATATTTTTAGATGATATAAGCACCCGGGAAAGTACTGTTTGCAATATTCCTCCTATAATTAATGTTTTTGTGAGAGCTATTTAAGTTAAGGATGACAATTATGGTAACTCGTTGACCATGGCATGCTACTTAAGTTAACATTTGATTTTAATCGCCATGGGTTTTCACGAAATCGGACGCATGTCACACACACATGCAGAAATTGAGCTATGAGGGTCCAAATAAAATCAATCAGGCGCGTGTTTTCTAGGGGTATGTCAACTTTCAGAACTATCTAATGGACAGAAATTTCCTTTATTGAGTTAAATAACTGAAAAAGGCCCAAAATAATGAGAATTCTAGAGTTTGTTGTCCCTATTATTGTTTTACGTCATGCGACTGATTTCGTGAAAAGACATTATAATAGTTCAGGTTAACCGAGATGTCTGATTAGAATATCCCATATTTGAAACTAAAGAATATATGGTTTCGCTGCAGTATGGAGAGAATTATGATATCATGTATCCAGCTTGGACATTTTGGGAAGGCGGACCTGCTGTTTGGCCTATCTACCCCACTGGTTTAGGGAGATGGGATCTCCAACGACGAATAATCCCTGAGTAAGTTTCCTATCCGATAGCATATATTTTTGTTTAAAAGTTTTTATTCGGTTAGATTTTACAGACGCAACCGAAATGCTAAAATGAACAGCTAAATTAAACTTAGGACATTTCGCTTTAGACAATACAATACGTGAGATTTAAATACATAATACATCTTGGTACATGTAATTACATTTACATCGCGTTCAGTTATGACACAAATACATCGAATTATTTTATCTCACAAAGAAACAATACATATTATGATACCCTCCACCTTCAGTGCTACGCGCATAATATCCTTTGACCAGTGCACAATTGTATTTGTAATTATTTTTTCCCCTGACCAAATCATATCTCAAAATGCCCATCAGCTATATAATATTTTCTTTCCATGATCAGCGAAGCGAAGAAGTGGCCATGGGAAACTAAGCTGAACAAAGGATTTTTCCGCGGGTCGAGAACGAGTGCGGAACGGGACCCTCTTATTCTTTTGTCGAGAGCCGATCCCGACCTTGTAGATGCCACATATACAAAAAATCAAGCTTGGAAGTCAGACAAGGTATTCAAATCAATAGATCATTTATTTGCAGTCGAAATACAAACAGGCATACTTCGGAAAAGAGATTCTAGGTCTTTCAGTACGTGCCTTAAGCCCTAACACTTACACTTACATTTTTATTAGGGAGAATCTTGAAAGATTTAATATCATAAGGGAAACTGTAACATCTAGATTTAATCAGGATGTAGGGGAGAGAGATTTACTGAGGTGTAACACAGTATCCATACAAATTCGATATACTTTGAGCATACATGTACAAGTCTTTCTCCTTTTGCATTACAGTTTTTGAAAAACGTGGAAAAAACGACCTTTCAATTTTACCTGAGTTTAATGATTGCAAAACGGGAAAAATATTCTCATCTATTGTGTGTTAACAGTGTTATCGGTCAATGAACTCCTTATAATTTCTTTTTTTATATGTGAAACTTTCGATAACACATGTCTTTTGTAAGTATAATTATGATGAACTCTTTTCCTCATCTTTATTTTTTACGTTAAAAGGATACGTTGGGTCATCCTCCAGCCAAAGAACTTAAACTTGAGGACCATTGTAAATACAGGTGAGTTCAGCAGTCCAAGATCAGTAAATATAATTATATATTGAGAGTTGAGTGGACCTGTAGATGAGATCAGTCCAAGTGTTTCCTATTTACCATAGATATATTTACTTTCAGATATCTACCTTCTTATCTTTTAGACAATCATTCCATCAGATTGGCACACGTCTATCAAACCATTTGTATCTATTTTAACATAGATATTTTTTTCTTTCAGATATCTATTCAACTTCCGAGGTGTGGCCGCTAGTTTCCGATTTAAGCATCTCTTTCTCTGTGATTCTCTCGTCTTCCATGTTGGTGATGAACTGCAAGAGTTTTTCTATCCTGCATTAAAACCCTGGATTCATTACATACCCGTCAGCAAAGGGTTAAGTGAAGTCAAGTAAGTAATCAACTTTACTATATAATATATATTTTTTTTTTTCTTTGTAAAACTTTGCTCTATGGTAAATCAAAATGTGTTTCTTTACTGCACTAGGTCTGGCCTTCCATATACTCTTTGAACTTGCACTTATTATGATTTCATTTCTTCCAGGGATTTATTGGAATTCGCGAAAGAAAACCAAGATGTTGTGAAACAAATAGCTGAAAGGTCAGTTTTTAGCTTGTTTAGTTTATTTGGGAGATTTGTCTGATTAGCAGCTTGATGTTATCTGATGATTGTGCATAGATTAGAATATCTAAAAAGGAAAGGAATATTATTGTGTTAATATTTGTCATTGACATTACGGTTCGTAGTACCATCAGAACATATTTGACAATTCACTCTACATATTACTTGTCCATTATTAGGGGACGGGCTTTCATCTGGGATCATTTACGGATGGAGGACATTGAGTGTTACTGGTTGAACCTATTGAAGAGGTACGCCAAACAGATCAATTGGAAAGTGAAGAGGATTACCAAGTTCAAGGAAATACTGCCTAAAAAGGGCCACGATGAATTGTAAAACATCAAAGTCAAATGAACGCTTATGTTAATTTGTTCACAGTTGTATCAATTCCTGCCGAAGATATTTTAAATCCTGTGATCCGCAATCCTATGTGGGTTGCTGCATGATGTGGTGTGTATACATTTGTAAACCAAATATCCTCCTCCTTAGGCTGGGCGACTTGCTACCGCCCTACGTACTCCCACGTTTTGGTGGGCGTGGAACAAAACTTGACATCTTTATTATAGCCAATTGAGTGCTTACAGTCCCACTTTAAAGTCTCCTTCACATTGATGCTAAAAATAGAATTTGTGACGCTGGCACCCTAATTTGCTGAATGAGTGCGATCTAGTCCTACCAAAGACGGCTCATACTGCCTAGTGAGGATAAGTAAATATGGGACATTATGAACCTCTAAGTTCAGAGCAAATCTAAAGAGTGTGATAAGCTTATAGTGGAGTATGGAAGCGTCATCTGATTGCCTCACTATCCCAGGGTAAAAACCCAAGGGTCTTTTCTAGAATTATGATAACGAAAATGTAAGGTGTCTTTTTTACCCAGAAACATATCAGTCTTTTTTTTATATAGTCGTATAACTCGGATGATGTCAGTCCCATGAACTGCTTGGTCAAAATGTTTCACAGTGTAGTTCATAATCGTGGACGGAAGTACAAGTGTGTCAGGGGATAATTTCTATGATGTTCCTGATATTTTAAGTTATATTCAAGAAAATATAAACTTGTCCTTAGAATTTACAACGGAGGTTCTCTTCGTGGGGTGGTGGATGTGTAAGGGGTCGTACAAAATTCTCCAAAATTTCAATCTTTATTGGAGGATATCTAGTATAGTGATAATCAAAACTCCGAGTCGTATTGAATTAGTCGTGCCATCTATCAATATCAAAGTGTTCCTACGCTCGCTGATTGGTGCATATTTCAGCTGATATTGTTCGAAACCATTCTTTAATATAATGAGCACTATAGTCCATGTGAATATATTTGGGAATTATTTCTATCTTGAATTTTCCTTTTATTTAGAAGGGATTCATTTCTAATTACATTAGTCAATTGGACAGAAACTTGCTGGTTATCAATTTAGCATACAGCTTGAATTTTGGATGAAGTGGTAATTAATGTAATAAATTGTAATTAATGCAAGAACACTAGTGGGATAAGCTCCACCTTTATTATTAATATATCACATGTCTTAAAGTTCCAACTTACACCCACTGTCAGGGATTTAAACTACACCATTATGTGTATGAAATGCACGACATTTTATCACTTGTTACCTTTGCTTCATATAGCACGTTGTATCTTTTTCTGTGAAGCAGGTCTTTTGGTGGAAATGTTTCTAAATATCTGCTACGATTCGGATGGTAGATTGATCTGAATAGAATTGAATGCTGAATACAAACACTACAAGTCTTCCTAAGCTACTATGATTGGTATGGTGTATATTTTATTAAACATCTTGCCATAATGTTTACATTCCGATATTTCCGTTTTTCTAACTTGCTATATTGCTGTACAAAAAGATGGGATCCTTCTCAAAATGGATCATCACATTCATCTGCTTCCGTGCACTTGCATTCAATAAATTGTGTATACGTGTACAAACTTCTTAAACTCTTGCTTTTCGTTTTGAAGAGATATTTAAATTCAATAGGTTTATGTAAAATACCACATAATATAATATCACAAATGACGGAGATCAGGAGTTTGAGTTAATGTGGGGAATGCCAATAAGCATATCAGTGTATACATGTGTATAATTCGAAATATTTATATCTCGGAATATGATATAAAGTCCAAAACACAATTTCTGTATAGCTTTAGGGTAGTTCAAGTTGATTAGAAAAAGCAGCCAGCTGCAGGACAGAAGTGAGATAAATAGGTTTGTGTAAAGTCTCTTCGGTAAATGAAAAATGGATCACTGTCATTTAGTATAGTTATCACAGACTGTGCAGAGTGGGTTCATCAACTCGGTAAGACCTGGTGAAGACAACACCTCGCATTTTACGTACGAGGAACGCAGCGCCTACTGCAACCATGGGTACAGCAAAGCACAGAAAAAACACCAACACCACTTTGCCAGTACTGTTGCTTCCAAAGAATCCGCCGGAACCAACTGTGGTAACGTCGTTACCGGTTGTCCTCACTCTGTTTCGCTCATTTATGTCATGGGCTTGCTTCTTTTTGTACATCATTAGATCAGCGTCACTGCAGACTTCTGATAGGGTCAACGTGTGAAGATGCCTGTCTCTCACGTGGAGTGGGAATCTGCATTTTCCCGACATTGTTTCGGGCCAATGAGTTTCTCCCAACAAAAGGTGCACCAAAGTGCAGTCGCATACAAAATCGATTTCTTTTTTCTGGGCCACATCTACAAAGTCAAGGTCAGCATCCTCTGCTAAGAAATATCTAGGCAAACTTTTCAGTCGGTTATTGGAAAGATCCAATATTTTAAGCGCTGGTGTTGAAACGAAAACGCCATCTGGTAAATTTTCAATGGCATTCGAACTCAGATTCAAACTCTCTAGACCGCGTAGAGAATCAAACGTGTAGGTTGGTATAGAGGAGATGTGGTTGCTGTCTAGTTCAATACTTGTGAGGCTGTAAAGATGGACGAATGCGCTCTCTTCAATTTGTTTCAACTTGTTATGGCTAAGGTCAAGATGATGTAGACTGACTAATTCATTGAACACTCTTGGTTCTATTCTCTCCAGTTCATTATAACTTAGATCAAGGTCCATTAGTGTATTGTGGACATCCATGAACGTGTTTGGGAAAATTTTATTCAGGTAATTGTTGGACATATCTAGCTTCTCTAACATACGTAAGCCGGAAAGTGAAGCACTGTTCAAGCTTGTGAACATGTTGAATGCCAAAGACAGTTCTTTCAAGCCAGTTATGTAGGAGAACCACTCTGGGTTGATGCTGCTGAGGCTGTTATGAGAAATATCTAACGAATACAAACGTGACAATCGGTGGAAAGCAGCACTTCCAATAACTTCACTAGCATGGATTGTTAGACTATGCAAGTTCGGTTCATGACAGAAGAGATTCTCTCCGATCTTCCTCACTCCCACAATCGAGACTTCAGATATGTAGCAATAGGTGTCTTCTTGTTCACCCAAGAACTTATCTGGAAGTTCCTTCATGTCTGCTACGATTATACTGAATTTGCGCAGAGTTGTCATATTCCTTAGCAGATCTGCTGGAAGATAATCGAGATGGTCAGCGATGATGCGGAGTTCTTGCAGAGTTTTGCTTGAGTTTCCAAATATAGCCACTGATATACTCTCAGAGGAATTGAGGTATAAGTCCAATGATTTCAAAGCGGTATCATTTAAAAGTTTGTCACTGAATCCATGATCTGACTCCAGACTTAGCTCTTGTAAGCGAGGAGTATGCTTGAAGATTCCAGGTAAAACGCTATCAGCTTTTAGACCAGATAACTTTTTAACATTTGGAATATTTTTGAATGCATCCACAGAGATCACTTTGAATTCAGTGTTGGAAAGGCTGAGAATCTGAATGAAATTTGGGTCTGGGAAACTTCCTTCATTGATTATTGTAATCTCATTCTCATCTAGGATTAGCACCTCCAAATCTGGGTACATTTTCAGAGCAGAGGCTGACATATTTTTCAGGCCGGTTGAAGTCAGATCCAGTTGTGTGATAGTGGTTGGAAGGTGTGTCGGGATTCCATTGAGAGGTTGCTTAGAGCAATTGGCAAGTGTTGTGTGTGGGGTGTTGATAAGCGATTCGCCTACTTGGCAGCGACATGGTTTGCATTGTTCTGAGAGGGAAAGGCTATCTGCATTTGTGTGGTAGATCACTAGGAACACGAACAGAGACACATTGGTCCACAACATGATGTTTCGCCTAATGGTCTGCATGCAGTGACGGTCCATGGTAAAAGTTCTGAAATAAAAATAAAATTGGCTGCATCCTATATCTAGATAATTTACCAGTTAATTATGATTATTATTTTTTAAAAAAAACCTCTAATTTAAAATTTGATGTCAAATTCCCTAACAATGGAAACAGAGAATCTCTATATTAATAAAATAAGCGTTTCAAGCCTTAAACTGCTATCTGAAACCGCTGGTCAGATCTCCATTATATTTCACATACACATTGCCAAAAATGGTGCCGAGCCATTCCACTATGTTTCATTAACAAATTAGGGTTGGAAAGGGGTTAGAAATGGGTTTACATCAAGCACCCCCATTGGGCCCCCAGTGCTGCCTGAAAACAAACCTATCAGTGCCCCTACACCAGGTTTCTGGGTCACCCAAAGCATGGCGTCATGGACAGGTACCATGGCAAGTCGTTGCTTCACTTTGGGATGGGAGTTGATATATTTCACCATATTTCCACCAAAAGGAACTCAGGAAATGTCCATTGTGGGGGCAGGGGGAGAGGCAATGGGAGGCAAAAAAACATCTTAACAGGGTTCCATTTGAGGTATATGGGGAGGGGGAGGGTGTAGGGGTGGGGGGAGAGGGGAGGGGAAGGAGGGAGAGGGCGGGGGGGGGGGGAGGGAATGGGAGGCAACAACAATACAACAGTGACCAAAAAACATTTTAACAGGGTTCCATTTGAGGTGTGAATGTTAATACAGATACTGACTTACAGAGACAACTTGTAAGAGAAAGATGGTTGGAGAGGGAACAAGAAGAGTGGGAAGATGTGGGCCCCACTGTCCCACTAGCAAATCCTGTGTGAAGCACAGGTATTTGCTAGTATATATGATAGATCTAACAATGTTATAATCCATCCACTGCGAAAATGCTTGTTTTTATATATGAAATGGACTTTGAAAATAATCAGTATCGACCATAGTGTTTATGACATTTTATACTGAAATTAAAAACTTTTTTGATACATTTTATGACAATACATCCAATTTTACATGAGAAGCAATAGATGGGTGACTTGAAACCAAAAGTCCAAGCTACAGACACTTGAACGTAGGAGGTTTTTGAATTTAACTGATAATGGGAATATCCTTTTAATTGCTATAAATTCATAAAAAAAATCAATTTTACTCATAGAGACATGTACAATGTGTCATTTTAAAGAGCATTTCATACTCTAACAATCATTTAATACATGTTTAGCTCTATCTCCAACAGAAACTTGACTGGTTTACGAAAAGAGGCTTATTTTATTTTGTCCCAAATGAGCAAAATGACCTCATTTTTCAAAAGATGGTTATACAAAAACTACTGCATACAGAATCAAGTGGCTTGTATCAATCAATAGATAATTATGTGCCCTACACATGGTTTTATTTAACCTAAGATGTAAATGCATTATCCTCAGAGTTATTGGCAAAAAATCTAAAAGAGTGGCGGCCATCTTGGATTTTCTCGGTCAGCGCAAGTGGCATCCACCATGAATTTAATCAGTGATGGTGAGGCTACCAATCCATGGTGGATGCCACCCTCTAACATTCCGTACCTCCTATAGGCCTAGTAAAATTTGAAAATTCTGCCTCTAGTCTATAATAATTATATGGCACGCTTTCCTTCCAGCTTTTAGTCTCAATTCATGGGAAATCAAAATTGACTATATTTGCAGTTCACGAATCATGTGTTCGGGTAAAGAGCGTCCATCAGGATTATAAAAGTTGACCAAAGTTTCTTATTCTGTTATTGTTCTGAAACATTCGACATTCCTCTCTTGTGCTCATTATGATTTAATTGCGACCGAAATTCTATCTGTAAGCCTATAGATATTACAAGGGATATACACATATATATGCCTATCTGATGCAAATTCGGAAGTATGTAGGCCTACATGCATTTACTTTGCCTATTATTTCTTTCCTGATACTGTGATAGGCCCGGGTGAAATTTTGTGTTTTTAAAAACAAACAAAATCGCATTGATTTGGGAAAAAAAATAATACTCACAGTCATTGAAATAAACCCCATACTGATTAATAGTAAACTACAAATTAAGAACTAGAATTATAAATCTCCCAGTATATGGAACACGTCCAACAATGAAGAGGGAATACGCGTTGGCCCTTAGCCTTAGGCTTGGCTTGGCCTTGGGCTTGGGTCTGGAAGCCCGAGCCCCGCCCATCATCACATCACATTGACATCAGACATTAGGGATAAGAGAAAATTATGATATCGATGGAGACAATCTACACAATATCATTCTCGATATAAATGACACATCAAAGGAATATTCTAGATTCATTTAACCACATGTCATTAGTCTTGAAGCATATTAAAATAATACTTACTCAGATTTATCAAGTCTCAATAGGGCAAGCGCGGCCTCTCAGTTCGGAGCCGGTCTGTATTGTTTTGGTGATTGACGTGATCATGATTATGACATCACAGCGACGTCCCGGAGCGACGTCCTTTAACTGTCACGCATGGATACATTGTCATGGTCATTGCATGCTACGTGGCAACCGATTGTAGCTAGCCAAACACTGATCTAGTTAACCATGGAAACAAACATTTCAATTAAGTCAGGAATAATGTCATAAAAGCCTTTCAATTTAGTCTTTAATTACGTAATGTTAGTCGATTGGGTTGTGCAGCTTACCTCGCCACGACGTCTAGTGGCAAGGAGCCTCAACGATTGACCTTTGACCTCTTTAGATAGGCCTAGATACGCATAGGTGAGACCGAAAGCAAAACTCAGTAAGTTTTAGTAGATATTTAGGTTTAATTTTCAGCAACAACTCTCCAAAACACAGTCTGTCACTTGCTTGTACACCTAGGCAGGTTGTGTGAAGTGGAGAACCCTGGAAGATTTTTCTATATGGAGAAAGAGGAAGATTAATTGTGATCCCGATTCTAGTGCATTGCCATTGTCATTGAGGAAGACAACATGGCGTGGCCAAGGCGCGGCGCATTTGGTGGTAAATATGTATGGCGTGACTGTTCTGATAGTCTAATATCGGTCAACAGTTTTCAAAGATGTATAATGGAGCACTATTATCATTTATTGTGGGGAATACGTATTATATAATACGTTTTTAAGAGTGGTCACTCAGGGAATTTGCAGGGGGTGTGTAGGGCTGGGAAGTCCCTCCGAAAGTCCATGGTTATTGCGTAAAACCACGTTGTTTCCGATCTTCTCTCTGTTATGTATAAAGTACTAGTCTCTTAACTCTTATTCTTAAGGTCTAATTTATAGCAGGTTGGAAATTACCTCTGGTTCAATATACTAGGCCTAATTATAACATTCAACTGGTACTGTATGCCTACCGTAGCCCTATTATATGTACATACATTGACTGTACAGGCTATAGGCCTACTATTATTACCGTACGGTAAACAAATAAAAGTATCCGGTAAGTAAAATTGAACACAAGTTATACAACCGTACCGGCGTATAATACATAACAATAAGCTAGGCTCACCCGTCTTATATGATTTTAATCTATTCAGATCTATTCAGATCTGTAAAATATGTCATGTGTTAATTATTCAGGAGGGAATACACTATTATAGCTATTGGTTTGAAATGGGTAGGCCTACTATTTAAGAACATAGACCTATTTAGGCGATATATCACTGGGAAATGGTGGAAGATTCCTTATTGGGTATACTCAAGGCCTTTTGAAATTAATCTAAAATTATATACCGGTATATCAAATATAGATAGTACGTGCCTTGCTCTACCTGGCGTCACGTCAAACAAAGCTAAATATAATGAATTAATGGTTAACAAGTAAAAACATGTTCACGCATGGTCACTGTTGCCTAGCAACGGTGGTTTTATCTTTTTATTGACCTATCTGATAAAGATAATCAATCAAACTTTCCATGAACTTCTTTATCTGTGTTTAAACAACACGTGTCCCAATATTCATGCATGGACTTTAACCTAGACAAGGCACAATTATAGGTTACAACACTTTGGGGATCTTCGAATTCTTCATACCTTAGGCTGGAGTGAATATACGATCCAGGGAAATAATTTCTCAAAAGGTTGCATTTAAGAAGTATTAGGATTTCCCGGTTTTATTCTTGGGCTAGCTTATCATTCTATATAAATAACATTCAAACATTACTGGTTTTGACCTAGCTAATACCATGTAAGCCTATATATATATATCGGTGACCTCAGCCCTATATAATGTACAATTGGCCGGTAGCTTATAGTATTGGCAATTTGATTATTCATTCCTTGACTTAGATACAGACGACTACAAATTGTATGGCATGTTTTGTTGTTCATATTTAAATCATTGTTTCCTTGTTGTTACTAGGTGAGATGGAATTCCCAAGAGGCGCTGACTTGGGGGTGGGAAACATGGAAGATCTTGGCTCCCTACTCACCGAATTGAGAGACTTACTGACATCTGGGGACATGGGTTCCCTAGCTGGTAGAAACCCAGGGCCTCTTCCGCGTCGTAATAGACCGGCAGACGACAGTGAAGCCGATAGCCTGGATCAACCTTCAATACCTGATTCTCAAGTCGAGCTCGAACCAACTATCCACAACCACGATATGATGCTGAGAATGTATATTCATCAATGGGAGGCTAGAATGGTTCAGCAACTCTTGACTCTTAAAAACATAGATGTAAACTATAACATATCCAAGCCATTGATTCAACTTGTTGAGAAAGTAGGGCCCCGGGAAGACACCCGTGGTATGAAGAGAAGTATCATTGGTCAGATGTTGTCAATGGGAGCTGACATGAATGCTGGTCATTTTGAAAATGGAGAGACTCTACCTATGCTTTGTTTTAGGCGTCATAGTTTTACCGCCATAGATCTTCTCTTATCTTATCCATGGAAAGAAAAGGTAGATGTGGAAGCGACTGACTGCAGATCGGAGACATCACTGTTTTTTGCTATACGTTTCAGAAAGAAGAAAATAGATGGAAAGATGAATCTTCTTCCTCTAAAGTATATACAAACTTTGATTGAGATGGGATCGAGCTTGAAGCATAGGAATGTTTCGAACTATCAACCCCTGGATTTGGCTGTTGAATTGAATGATGTAGATTGTGCTGCCTTACTTCTGGATAGGGGTGCTGTTATCAGGACAGCTCCGAACCCAGTTTCAATCCACCCTCCTCTAGTGAAATGTAGTCGCCATAATATGGTAGAAATGGCCAAGCTGTTGCTTATCCATGGTGGTGAGACAGATGCAAAGAAGTACAGAGCAGATACTCCAATTTATACGGCACTCGCAACGAAAAATCTCCAAGTGCTTCACGTATTTGCTGAATGTGGTTCTAATTTCAGTCTAGAACCATATTTGTTTGATTTGCCTTCTGTGAATACAGTCCCTAAACCTGAGGTCTTGAACGAGGATTCAGACTTAGATGAACATATGAGAACTCTATCAGAAACTCCCACAACCCTCAAGAGACAAGTGCGCACCTTTCTCTGGGGATTCTTCAGGGAGGAAAAGATAGCCCTAATGCACATACGTGACACAGGCATTCCCACTAGTCTGGCCAATTATATCACTAGAATCTGAGGATTTTTTTTTCATATTAACATTCCCCTTTTCGAAGTTAGTCCGAGAATGTTAATTTTCTTTTTAAAATGAGAGAAATGTTATACCTTGTGTGCTTAAATAATTGTCAAAAGCTTTATGCAAATCATAAACGTACCTTTATATATCTATCATGGGAGTTGCTCCAATTGTAATTAATTCATTTTATTGATGAATTTAAATATTTACATGGATAGATATCATCATAAACAGCTATACATCATTAATCTTTAGAATTATAACTGCGAAAATGATACCAGCTTCTTATATGTCTTTATATATCTATCATGGGAGTTGCGCCAATTGCAATTAATACATTTTATTGATGAAATTAAATATTTACATGGGTAGATATCATAAACAGCTATGCATCATTAATCTTTAGAATCATGACTGCGAAAATGATACCAGCTTCTTATATGTCGTATTTATGCCTATCTACGTGTAGATCTATAATGGTTATACTACTCAAGAAAGCCTGATCTATAATGGTTATACTACTCAAGAAAGCCTGAATATTATATAAAGTTGGATCATGATGTTTAATCATGTTATAATATTCACCCTTTAAGCTTAATACCGTAATTGATGATATCCTTTTCATATTGTTTTATATTTTTTACGAAGATTTTGTTATATTTATCGCTATTAAAGAAACGTGCCATATTAGCCTGTTCCAGCTCGTTTTTACACCTATGTTATGTTACTCTTTGTCAGACATCAGTTGCGATTGCATAAAAATCTTAATTCGGTGGGATAAGCTCTGGATCCTTTCTTGAGTTGTTACCTCCACCCCTTCAGTTTGACCATAGAGTCTAGGTTTTGATTTTGAGTAGTTTATGCAATTGTTGGTTTCTGGGAAGCAGGGACATAATATAAGGGACTTACATAATTAAGTATACTGTCATACCTATTTAATTAATAGAAATGTACCCCACCGAACAGTATGTTGATCTTTATCATGGTATGGTAAAAACCTGGCTGAGTTAAGTCAAAACGAAATTCGAAAATGATAAACTGAACTCAGATAAAATGTTCGGAAAAGTTGACGTTTAAATTGAATTTATTAGATCGACAAAGCTCGCGATATATTTTTAAATGGCATCAAAGGCAATCTATTTTATTAATGACACATCATTCCAAGAGATGGTGTACATGTACATGTCTTCAATCACATCTTACTCATTATATCTACACAATATGATACAATAGGTCGTGATGTATTGCATGGCCTACAACTATACGCCCTTGTCTTTTGCAGACTATAGATCATAATAATTTGCGGAACGCATCGGAGGAAAACCATATTTATAAAGTCTTTGAGAGTATCGGCATTCTCACCACAGATTTAGAATTTTGAAGTCCAAAGTTCTTTCAACATGAAAAGCGTTCTGGTCATTGGTGCTTCAAGAGGTATAGGACGCCAGATCGCCCTGACTCTAAGCAAACAAGGCTATGGAGTCGGTGTCGCCTCAAAAACAGTAACTGAAAGTCCCAAAACACCTGGAACGATTTATTCAGTCACCGACGAAATACTCCAAAGCGGTGGCTCAGCCATACCATTAGTATGCAATGTAAGGAAAACAGAAGACATTGACAATTCTGTAGACGCTTGTATCCAGCATTTCAAGCATCTAGATGCGCTCGTATACAATGCTGGTGCGATCACATGGGCCAAGGTCTCAGAGACGCCACTCAAACGCTATGAATTAATGCATGACGTCAACGTGAGGGGTGCATATGCAGCGGTCCAGCGGGTCCTACCACATTTTACTGAACGTAAGACAGGGAAGATACTTCTTGTGGCTCCTCCTATATATTCAAGGTGATACTTTAAGGACAATTAAGTTGCATTATTTACCGAAGAAAACTATGTTAGTTTGTGCTGAATGTAGAGTACCTATACTTTTTTCAATATATGAAATTGGCATATATTTTAGGGCATTGGTCCAAAGACTAGATTATTATGTTATAATTCTCTTTTATTTATCTCCATATCTAAGCGGTTTCATTTAATAGATAACTGAAAATTGTAATTCAATGAATGGTCAGCCTTCATATTCGCTTGATCGGTATGATTAAATATAACTACGTAATTATTTTGCTATTTGGGTTGTTCAATATCCAAAATCGTGTCTGATTACGACCATGTTTGTTTGTACTTTCAGGTTTTTCAAAGGGAAAACTCCATATTCAATTACTAAAATAGGAATGACAATTTTAGCCCATGGTCTCGCGCATGAACTAGAGGGCACAGGTATAATACATTTAATTTGTCTACTTGTGAGATACCATTATTTTTAAAGAAAAACACCAAACTTTTGCATTAATCTTTTTAAGATGAGGTTTAGGTACATTTTAATCATTGTTGGTAATCGATTAGCAGTGAATTAATGGCATGTATGATCCTGTTAGCTAATTACTCATCGTCGAGGAAGAGGAGGAGGATTTTTAAAAGTCTTTTTTAAAGAAAACACAATTTTTGCTGATTTTTTTTGCAATATAAAAGTCTTAAACAGAACCGCACACTTTTAGTTTGATTAGACTCAGTTCTCTTCAACCGAATGCAGAATACTACCCCTCTTACTTTCACTTTTAGGAATATCAGTATCGGCCTTGTGGCCCGCCACAGTGATAGAAAGCCAGGTGACCAGTGTAATGGGTGTGCCCGCTTCACATATGAGAAAGGCGGACATATTTGCTGATGCTTGTGTGGAAATACTCGGGGACACTGCTGGAAAGTAAGTTTTCATGTGAATAATTAAACCAATTCATCTGTTCCTTCCACCACTAGTCAACATCTCATCTCACAATCCCATTATCTCATATCAGCCAATAATACGCTGGTCACAAGTATCAGGTTTCTGTAATTAATAAATTCAAAAAGTATAATATTATTGTACCCTATACTAGTTACCTGAAAAGAGGAACGTAATAAGAACTTCGATAGACAAAAGGAGAACCCTTTCTTCAAACCGATCTTAATTTTATTTACGTTTTACTTTGAAGAAGAGGGCTTTCTGTAACTAATTTACATTCGCCGAATCTTACATGTCATACCAATCCGTGTTCATATCATATATTGAATTATAATACTGTATATATGGATTATACTGATGAATAGCTTTAATTTATGAAAATATTGCTTAATGTTTGCAGATATAATGGGAGAGCCCTCCTTGACGAAGATTTGCTCAGGGAAGTAGGAGTGACTGATTTCACTAAATACCGCTGCGATCCTAACGAGGAACCAGTGCGGATGATGCCAATGGTTTTACCATCTTTACGTGTGGCTGAAGAGGATGAATGGAAATCCAAATTGTAATGAATTTTACCATCCAAGATAATTTTGATAATAAAATGTGTATTCTTCATTACAATTGTTGATTTGTTTTTGTTGTTTTTTCACCATACCTTGGCATAATTTCCATTCTGGATCAACCAAAAAAATTAGTTGCAAGTAAACTTATAACACTGTTACAAAGAGAAATAAGTTTATTAAGTCTGACATAATAATAATTATGACAATCTTTTCTCAAAATGATATAATGATTAGTTGTTGGTAAATAGGATATTTAAAAAAGAATATAAAATGCCACTGTCATCCATTTCTCATCCCAGTGACGGTAGATAAAATATATACTACCACATGTCTTTGCTGAAATAAAAACCTTTTATGCATTCGCTGTAAATCTTAGAAAATTATTACCGTAATATTTATGTTATGTATTTGTATGGCTTTGTGCTTTCTCTCTTTCTCCTCTCTCCTCTCATGTCCTCTCTCCTCTCCTCTCTCTCTCTGGGACCTCCTCCTCCCCCCCCCCCCCCCCTCGTCCTCCTACTCCTCCTCCTTATCCACTGAGGTCACTCTGCCTTATCAGTCACACATTTAGCACACTTTTAGGCCATTTTCATGAATTATTGCCATTATTTATTTTTTATAAATTCACACTCTCGTGAAAATTGCTGTGACTGTTATAAGCTTTGAGTTATAACAGTCATGGCTATCCATGACTGTTATAACATTTCAGTTATAACGTTCACAGTAACCTGAAATGATGCGTTGAACCTATTAATGATACACCTTGGACGACAATATATCAAGGGGTGATTGCTATGCTGGTTAATTATCAGTTGGCTGATTATACGAGCTGATGTGCTTGCTGATGAATTATAAACAGCTGGGGCTTGCTGCCTTGCTTGCTGGTGTATTATTGACTTACAAAGATTCTGGAATGGGGATTTGGGGGTGGATGGATGAGATAGATAGATAGATGGATGGATGAGATAGATGGGTGGAGGAGGTAGTGGGAGAGGGAAAGAGAGAGGGAGAGGGGAGAGAATGGGTGTTTCTGATTGAACTTTGAACTTTGAAAAACTGTCAGAACTTTTCTTCTAATTGGCCCACCAATTCCATTCAAAGTTGTATTTTATCCGTAGTATGTGGAGTATACAATGGTGTTGGAACTATACATTAATTCCCATTTCTAAAAGAAGTTTTAAGAACACTTTCACACATTTGATAAGCTATCACAGTCTGTCATCTCTTAATTACCTTGGGGGCAGAGGGGCAGATAAGGAAGGACAGGCCATATGTGGGTCGGTGCGCCCTTCACATTGGCGTGTCAAATGGTCATGGCCAGGCCACAATGTACACATGTTTTTTTCTTGGAATTCCTTTAAAATGCATAACATTTTGCTAAAATTTGGTTCAACAGGCACATCGAACATAACAGTAAACAAAATAAAACTATATATCTAGTATTTATTAATTTTAGACAAGATTAGCAGAATCGACTTAATGTATAAGAAAACCAAATGTACACCACCACACTCCCAGACAATGATAGCAAAGGTCTAATAGTCAACCTACATGCTTTTATTCTCCCTGCTCGCCCTCCCTCTCTTTTTCTCTCTCCCCCTCACGCCTTCCTATTATAATTATTATTTTTTCCTATTTCGAACACATGTTTCTTACAGACCTGAAATATTATATATATATATTACTGATTTCGAAATGACTAATTATCAAAGGAGGGAAGTCAACCCAGAACAGAGGAGGGGAAGGGGTGGGAGGATTTACATTGATATGATATCGTCCTAATCAGAGGAAGTGACTCCAGTTTCCAGGTGGCTCATGTTACCCCCACTCCCACACCAGCCACAGCCCCGGACCCCCACCCCAAACACTCATACTCACACCCCATCTCCAGGTCTCACCCCCTCACCCTCCTATGCACATCTACAGAGGGAGAGTCACTGAGTATGAGGATGTAATTAATAGATACGGATAAGATAAGGCCATTAAGTGTTTGGGGAGACATCAACCCTGGTGGCATTGATAGCATTCTCAGAGTAACAGGTTAATAATTGGTATTGAAGTAAATAAAAATAAAATCTTAAACATGTTTCTTACAGACCTGAAATATATATATATATATATTACTGATTTCAAGCTGTAAACTGGGCGTGGTAACAGTTAAAGGCTGACTAAACACAGAAATTAAACGTGGGTTGGGTAGATCAAACAGATCTCAAACAGCTGGTGAGACTTAAACTGCCATAAATGTTGGGAGAAGGCAGGAAGGGGCTTAATTAATTATCTAATTGGCTGAGTGATTGTGGCATGTGATTTGTAAGTTGATGATATAGAAATGTGGTCGATTCTCTTAAGGTGATCTTAGAATTGCTCAATTTGAGATTTGCTGTAAATCTTAGAAAATTATTACCGTAATATTTATGTTATGTATTTGTATGGCTTTGTGCTTTCTCTCTTTCTCCTCTCTCCTCTCATGTCCTCTCTCCTCTCCTCTCTCTCTCTGGGACCTCCTCCTCCCCCCCTCGTCCTCCTACTCCTCCTCCTTATCCACTGAGGTCACTCTGCCTTATCAGTCACAGTCATTAAGGAGACATTAAGTCTGACGCCTTTAGTTCTCTAATCAAAAGGCTGATAACTTATACTAATTGGCTGAGTGATTGTGACGTGTGCTAAATTAGTTAACATATGGGGACTGGCGCGTTAGTCAAGTTGTATCAGCTCAATAACAATTCCTCGGCCCTCCGGGCCTGCGGATTGTTATTGGCGATACAACATGCCTAACGCTGGCCCCCATGTGTTAACCAATGCTTAAATACACAAATGGCTCGGCGGAAATGTGTTAAAAAGAATATTAAAATAAAGAAATATAGGAATAGCTATTTCACAACAACCTATATGAGTGAAAAGGGGAGAGAGCATTAATAATAGTAATAACAATACGTCGAACGCAAGGTTGGGGGAGGGGGGCTCCACTAAAACGGGAAAAAAAAAATGTTTCCTCGTAGATATTTGCAATCATTTTAAACATGGCATTGGACCACCACATATCCACCTCCCTGCTTAGTGTAAGGCCTACACTCTGAGTCTTGTAGGCAGCTAGGGTTACAATTTGATGTTTACTGCCCATACAGGACTCAAATAGAGTGTAGTCGGGTCGTACTGACACGTCCATGTTTGTGGAACTGGGATCGAGGGCTATGTATAGGGGTATATATGGGTCCGATCTTTTATGACTGTGTCTGAGTGTCGCACGATAAGAATTTTTTCCATGTCCCATGTCACTTTTTAAAACAATTCAATGATGTCTTGTGTCACTTTTTAAGCAATACATTAATTAATATTAACAGTCGATACAATGTCGTGTGTCACCTGTTAAATAAATCACTGTGTCTCATGTCGATTTTTAATACATTTCTGAATGTCTCATGTCAAATTTTATCAGCTTTTTGGAAGCTGTGTGTGTCGCACGTTAAGGGGACCGTGTCGCCGTGTCGTCCATGAATTAGCGGCCGTGTCGCGTGTCAATCGTGTCGAATTTTACCCATATGTACCCATATGTATCAGTCTATATTTACTATCACTACCCTAGAGTCAAGTACCCTGGATTCATCCGCTGCTGACGTCACGAGGGGAATCCTGACGTCACGAGGGGAATCCATCACTGGTACGGCGGTGGGACTGGTTCTCTCACGGGGAGCAGCTGCGGTGCGTAGCCGTTACCCACCAGGGCTGCCGCGATGCCTCTTCTCCGCTCATCGTGCTGGCTACGGTGGCTATTCGAGAAATGAGTCTTAAGTCGCTGCTCACTATAGGAGCCTCACCGGGAGCGGCTGCGGTACGTAGCCGGTACTCACCGTGGTAGACACGGTTGTTATTCCAGAAACCAGTCGCATGTCGCTGGTCGATGTATTATAGTGCATGGATGGAGCTAGCTCTACAACCCATCCAAGTGACTGACTGGTTGGCTGTTCACGCGTACGTTGCAGGGAGCGGGGATTCTTTTTTCTCACATCCTGCGATTGATATGAGGCCCACATTCAGAAAAAAACACTTCCAGAAAAACAACGAACACTTAAGAGTTTTTAACTCTAAGGTCAGGGGCAGGTCATTATAGGCCATATAGGCAATTACATAATTTTTAGCCAAATTTGAGTCATTTAGCGATGATGGGTGGTATAATATTAAAAAGGCCCAAACATTTCTCCCGGCCCAGCAATAACGTTTTGAAGGACTTGAAGTCTTTACAGACGACACGACTTATCAGGATAATGAGTGTTTGCATTTCGAGCATTAACATTTCTATAAGCCAAATTATTGAACGTGAGTATGTCGTAATGCATACCATTGGCGTACAGGATAAGCGTGCCTATTTAATGATTCTATGATCTATTAGAAGTGCACTTTACTCATATATATGAAGTCGAAAATTTGGACATGTGTACATGTGACCTTAGACAAGTTGTATCAATATTTGAATCTGTCCTAAATATTCATGGGCTGTACTTATTTCAATGTACACCGACCGATGTTCAAATTTCTTCTGACATTTTCCATCGGCATTTTTCCTGCATTTTATCTACAGTTATGAGTTGGAATTACGTCATGATTTTTCTTACATTCTACTTCGATTTGAGTAAATTATAGCAGTCGTGACTAACACATTCAATAAAAAGGTAAGTATTGGGCACCGTATATAATGGCGATTTATGTCCCCTTCTCCGCGAATTACAATGTTTTTTACAAAGTCGCGCAAACCCCCCTTTTAATAATACAAAATATATGATTAGAGAACGGTCCAAACAGCTGATGTGTCTCATAAATATTAGGTATAGGATGGAAGATCTACTGTGTAGAATTTGTCGCCCCTTTCCGTGAACATTTTTAACTTGTGAATACAAGTTCTATATTATAAATATTTATCCCTAAGCGGTGTAATAAAAAGGGACTTTCCGAGGAGATTTACATGAACTGAGGATAGCTAGCTCTGTCCACCTGCTCAGGGAATCAGTGGGAATGGTGGAGGTATTGAATGCTCTGTACCATATATTCAATTCAATTCAATTCAAGTATTCTTTATTATGCTGATCTAGTTGCACAAAGGAGTTCCATGTCTGGTTAACACAAAAATTATATTCCTGAATTAGGAATATGCTCTCCCATACAACCACCATGTGGTAATGACAATTGCTGGATGCCAGGATGAATGGATACCATGCATGCGAAGAGGGAGATGAAGTGACACCCCTAACCATCCCCCTACTCCCCCCCCCCCCCCCTCGCGCATTCCATTCATGCATAGATTACTAGTACACATGGAACAGAACGCGGAGCAGCTAGGGAGTAGTGTAGGGAAATAAGGCTGGGGTTCGGGCTCTTTAAGAAATATTTAAGTATGTGTTTCTGCTGAGGGAGGAAATATTGGGATGGCCACCAACCCACCAGACATAAACCCAGATGAAGCGTGTATCAATCCACCCTGTTGCATGGAATTAGGCAAGATTTGAATTACCCAGGTTGGCTTGAGATAAGTCAGCTGACACTAATTTCATAGACCAAGCGAGGCCAGTCTGAGGGTGGGAGGGGCCCTGACCACAGCTGTAGGTATGTCCTCCCCACACCCGCTGACACACAGTGCAACCACATGCATTATGCACTCAACCTGCACCTACATACAGCGCATCCAATGACCTGTTGAGATTTGTTCTAATAATTGTTTTCCATAATTATCTGAGGAAAATAAATTAATATGCAGATAGGGCATGGTGTTGTCTCATATATCCTCAAGTTTGGTGGCAATATTAGATGTTTTTCTGCCTCTAAAATGACTTTTATTAAGGGCCCCTCTCTGCGTCCATTGGAACCTGCACCCACATAATGTAAACACAGGTGGCTTGACCCCTCTTCCGGTCAAATTTACCCAAGATCCTCTACTCAGGCCCCAGTCTACCAGTCAGCATATCCCATTCCGAATCTTGTCTATTGGGACAGATGAAGGCGGGAAGGGTGATTGAATCAGCCATCAGTCCACGGGCTTGCCCTGTGCTTATGGCGATATGGAAGATGGCGATTCTGTGTGTGTAGACAAAGAGCGTAAACAACTATATCTAAGCTCTTTGGTGCAGATTAATTACCGCGACCTCAATCGGGTCAGCAAGAAGGATGCTCCCCCTCCAGAATTGTTCTCAGAATGGACGACATCTGTTGTAACCGTTTCCAAGAGTAGTAGTAGATTCTGTTAGCGTAGTAGTATGGAGACGAAGTCACTTTAATTTAATAAGACGAAAATGGGCAACGTATGAAAACTTCCCTGGGGGATAGTGCGTTTTTTTTTCTAAAAAATTGTTTAAATATTGTATATTGGCCGGAAATGAAATACAAAAAAAAGAAAAAAAAAGATATATATATAATATGCTTCAGTGGAGTCCATTTTATGCACTCGATTTACCTAACGACTATTGACCGGTAGAATTGGACCAACGAGGGCCATTATATAATCTCATTGAGTATACTAAGAAGGCAAAGACCAATTTAATGTGATGAATTGTTTTCTAGATAGGGCTAACGTTTATAGCTACTGGCCGTGCAGATAAGATATAAGAGAGAACATGAATTGGGATATACTATAGATACATGCATCATTATGTACTGCCTGTCCCAGGTGGATGTACCTTCCATGGAAACGTCGCCTTCCTATCCGCGAACATTGCACAGAGGCATCATGCTTATGAATCGGTGGAACAGGCGAAGTTGGGGTAGGCAGGGAAACACTCGCTTTTATGTCTATCAAAGCAAGATGACGATGAAATGCAAATTTGAAATGTACCAAAATGGATAAAGGTAACAGTATCATAATACAACGGTGAATGTCAAACAATTGTCAATTTCAACCAGAGGGCCAGTGTAAACAAGGTCCATAATTATACATTTTCTAGACCAGGGGATAGACTGACTGTCACGACTGAAACATGTATTGACAGAAATTATAGCAATGGAATTCCTCCAGCACTGGCGATACAACCTTGTCAGGTATGATAGAAGAGGAAAGATTCCCCCCCCCCCCCCCTTGTTCTATACTAAAGTGTACTATGCATGCTATTTGATTAAAACAATGGGGAATGACAATTATGGCGTAATGTTACGTAATCATAACATGAAGTAAAAAGTGAAAAGTTCGTATGACACTCGGTAGTAGTATGGGAGTTGGGCTTAGTACCAGGCTCAATCTCGCATGACGTTTGGAAACGGTATTGTGGATGGTGAAAGTACACACACGCAAGACGTCAATTTAGAAGTTCACCAGGAGCCATACATTCTTATAAATTCGAAAATATCCATAGTCATTGTCCCCGTCTTGTGGTAATTATGTGCCAGATACACTAGAGGAAATCCCATAGGGGACGATTATTAATATCCAGATATAAATTATTAGGATTAAAGATAATTATGAGATATGGTGAGTTGTAACAGCAACACTACTTTTGGCAGAAATAGAAAGTCTATAATATATTATATAAGTAATTGTATTTCTATTTCTATTTGACAGGTCGTCCTGGGTGCCCGTAAATAATATCTATAAATATAGAATGAATCATTTGCTCAATATCTGAAGCAAAGGTATAGGAATCAAAATATGTGTTATATTTATAGCCTTCCCATACCCAAGGACAGCTAATAGCGGGCTAGAGTAAGGGGAACCATTTCTCTTGTAATCCAAACCACTACATAAGACCACCTCAGCAACCCTATGTTTATGGAGTAATTGGCTAAGCCACTACTGTCTAAGCCCATGCAGGCCTGGCCCAGGCTCTGTACCTTGCAACTTTAGTCAGGATTCGCTGAACATCCATGATAATAAAACATGTTTCTTGCATAACCTATAGTAAGATGATATATAATGTTTGAAGGATTGCTGTATAGTACAGATTGATGTGTGGGTGGATTGAAGGGCAGACCAGAGGAAACACACTGCCTGGATGTGTGTGTAACAATGTGTGGTAGCTTCTTATGGTACCCAGGTAACAAATTGATGTTAACTTAACGGCAATTTAACCCCAATTTTAGAGCAACTATACGTCAATGGTGAACGTTAATCCTTACGTGAATGTGTGGACTCAACTTTGCGCAATATTAACGTCGATATTAACGTGAATCTTACCATTAATTTTGCGCAATCTTAACGTAGATATCAACGTGAATCTGGACACTAATATTTATGTCACACCCGACTCTATACGCTGGACAAATGACACGAGACGAAGGTTTGGCTGCAGATATATATTCTTTCATCCATATAGGTACATATAAAAATTTCAAAGTCTATGGTCGATCTGCTCCGGTTGGAGGCTCTCCGCGTACTGGCCATTGGAATGTAGTCGCTCCCTTTATATACGAGCTGGTCAACGTCGGCAAGGAGACGGCCGGAGGAGTGATATGATTGGCTTGCTACTTCCGTCGCTGTGGTCGACGATCGTCGTGGGACATCGCTTCTACACACCGGACTCTATACGCTGGACAAATGACACAAGACGAAGGTTTGGCTGCAGATATGTATTCTTTCATCCAAAACAGCCAAGCTAGAGGAAAGGGAATATAAAAGAGAGAAACACACAAGTACCAATTCAAATCATTTTTGAAAGTTTTTGGTCCATTTTTTTCTTGAGGCTCAATGGAGGCTGGATGTATTTAAATACACAGTTCGATTTCCAATTACCCCTTGATTTAATTTTGGAAATTGAGCAACCGGAATATGCCATATGAGTTGCTCCGCCTCTTCTCAAAGAATGGGACGAGAATCGACCCTTAATTCCTGATTTTTCAATAAGTATAGCGAATGTCTTTGAAAAATCATTGTAGGAGAAATTCTCAGCAACATCAACACAGAACAAAGGTGATGAGAGATTAGGTTTGAAACGATCAACAAACAGCAAAAGCCAATGAACAGGGCATATAATATAATCTGGCAATTTATGCACTGGAATTTGAAGAATATCATCCTTCTTAGAAGTAGTCTTTGACGAGGAAATGTTCACCATAATGCCCCAACTGTGGATGACGACGTCCTTCCATAGCAAAGTGTGGGGGGAAGTAGTAACGTGTGACACCCTTAGAAGAGTCCTAAACATCAGGAGGACTGCCAAAAAGGTTTTAAATTCATTTAAATCCTCAAAGTTTACTACAGATTGAATTTTCCTAAGGTGATGGGGGAGAAGGGGAGCTGCCTGAGTCGATCCTTTCCCAAGTTGCCTTGCTAAGCCAGCCAAGGTTGATTTAATGCGAGGATCCGACAAAAGCACAGGAGGAAAACCCCTTGTTACATGGAAAAAGTTTACAGCTTGTATATAGAGCTGGACTGAAGAAAATTTCATATACTTTCCTATGTCTGAAATGTAGAGACACATCTGGCGAATGGAACAGGGTATCTCCGGAAACTCATAGAGATTGCAGAATCGTTGGTAACATCTCCATTGCCCTTCCCTGAGCTTCATCGTCGATGGTGCCACTGATTCCATCCTCAGCTTCTGTGCTTGCTTCTCCAGCTTTCTGCGACCTATGGATAGACCAAGTAAGAATCAGGTTCAGACAGCAAAGGGGGGTCCCTTGAAGGGCTTTGATACAAGACGAATCAGGTTTGCTATATAAGAGGCGTGAGAGAGAGTCAGCAATTAAATTGTTTTTCGTGGAGATATATTTAGGGTCATATATGAAACAGACCCAGAATAATTCTCTCATCCATTGTATACACATTCTGTTAACACTAGATCCGTTCCTGAGCATGTACATAACCTGAGTATTGTCCACAAAAACCATAACCTTCTTTCCTTTTAGAAGGGCAGACCATCTTTTGATTCCTACCAAAAGGGGCCAAAGTTCCAATACATTTATATTGTCATAGTCTACATTCGCATCAAGTGGAGAGGGGCCTATATGCTGACACTCTGATTCAATGGATAGGGTTTCCTGTTCAGGCCATGTTCCTGCAACCCAATCTTCATTCAAGAAGATACCATACCCTTTCTTGGACGCGTTAGAAATGATGGGGTAGTCGAAATCTGGATGGTCGATAGAACATACCCCATTAAAAACCATGGAGAAATTTTTCCACCACATCAAATCGTCCTTCATCATGGAAGAGATGGGTAGCTTGTTGGCACCACTGGAAACCATTTTCTTGTACAAATCATAGCATCTGCGACTAAATGTTCTGCCTCCTCTTACCAGTTGGGCACAGTGCGAGATAATTCCATTAATTATTTCTAGTTTTTTTTTAGAAATATAAGTTGCATTCAAATGTACATCAAGGACTTTCCTAAGCTTCAAAATTTTCCCAAATGGTAGGCGAAGGACCATGGCCTCCGAATCAATCTCAACTCCTAGGTAGGTACATGTAGTGGCTGGGGAAGTAACTTTCGACCAAGACACATAAAAACCAAGGTAACGTAGGAAACCTATTACCGCGACCTGGTTAGACTGGCAACCTGTAAGGCTTGTGGAGATTGTTATGAAATCATCCAGGTAATTTACGATTCTAATTTTGTAATGTTCAGCAATATATTCTGTGACAAAATTTGAAATTAGGTCGAAATAGTAAGGTCCCAATCGAGACCCAAAGCACAAGCGATTGTCTACCAATGTTCGTTGCTCACCATCAACTTCCCAATGGAAACCCATGTATTGTCTATGTGGGGGAAAGATGGGGACTGATCTATAGGCTGATTTTATGTCTACCACCGACATGAAGTCATTACGATTAAAAATTTCCACGACATCAGTTACACTTTTATAGGAAAATTCCTTTAGGAGGGAAGAGCCGTGATGATTTACTGAAATATTGACGGGTCTGGAACAGTCTGTAATGGGTCTAATTCCCCCATCTGATTTAGGGACGGCCCCCAAGGCATGAAAACAAGTAGGGGGTGTGTCAGTCGTCATCACCATACCTTCCGAAAGCTCAGCCTTTACTATCTTATCCATTTTAAATTTACTGTCGACTTCTAAAATAGAATTATAATTAGAACAGTCATAACTAGGCACATCACTGTCCACTATCCGGAAACCATCGGTGATGCCACAATATATTAGCCAGTCGTCGTCAGATATTTTTCGTTTTGGATCAAATATAACCGCTGCGAAACGACAAGGTTTTAGTTGAGAACGGACGCCATGCAAAGTGTGTATACAGCCACAAACTCCTTCGACACAAGCTTGAAAAACGTCAACTATTGAGCCCTCGGGCGTAGCTGGAGCTTGAAAAATAGGGATTTCACGGTGGTTACCTGAACAGTCTATAAGGCTATCGATTCCAATCGTCTGAGTAACTTCAGTTTCTTTAAATTCATCAATAATCGTGATTTCGTTATGTAAACTTTTGACATTTTGAGTCTCTTTGCGGGCGCCGCCATCTTGAAACTCGCGGGGACCCCCCTTCTCGCGAGAATACGTCGTCATTAGTTACGCGGTCACCGGGGATACCCACAACAAAAGAGCCCACTTCCGGTTGTTTACGTTCGAAAACACGATTTGCATTATCCTATTTGTTGTTTTTAGAAACAGATGTACAGGATTTGGAGATGTGGTCGGTAGAGTTACATTTAGAGCACTTGTGGGCAAAATTACAAGCCTTTGCATGGCACCCTTGAGCTGAGTTGTGTCAGAAACAAGGTAATTCCTTCGTGTCTTTCGCATTACTCTTACGGTTACTGGGACCCTGGGCCTTTCGTGAGTTCTCATAGCAATAGCACTTTAGGATTTCCTCCTTATTTATCACAGAAAAAGCAGATATCCCCTTATTAGCAGCTCTAGAACGTACACATTTGTCGTAGGCGATAGAGGCACGATGAGAATACATATGCGAGGCCTCCTTCTCCCCCATGACCAGTGCATGTTGTAATAAGCCAGAAATATTCTTATCCTGAACATAGCAATTGCGTATTGTTTTTAAAGTAACAACCATAAGAATCTCAAAATTATCTACAACATCACCTTTGTCGAGATGAGCCTGATGTGAGAATTTTTTGGTCCTCCTCCGTACGGTCCTTTTCTTCCTCCGGGCGGTAGAACTCGATCCTGACTAGGATGAACTTGAATCAGTAGATGACGACCTGCTCGAAGAGCTTGAACTATGAATCTCTTCAATCTTGGGTGATTTCTTGCCTTTGGCAAAGGTAACCGTGAGATCCATCATCATCCTCTCTAAGTTACCAATGCGCGAAGACATCTCACCCCCAGCTTGCTCAGTCTCGGGAACGAGCGACTCGACAGGTCTTGTATGAGCAGCAGAAGCCTCTGAAGTTTGAACGATCGACTCGGTTGATTTACTCTTCTTCATGCATTTGAGGCCCGTAGGTGCCCCATGCACAGATTTGCACGTACCACAATATCTGCTCTTTCGTCCGGCCATGATGAGTTGAGAAAATATTAAATATTAAAAATATTAACTCGAATATTAGACAAAAAGAATTTCAAAGTCTATGGTCGATCTGTTCCGGTTGGAGGCTCTCCGCGTACTGGCCATTGGAATGTAGTTGCTCCCTTTATATACGAGCTGGTCAACGTCGGCAAGGAGACGGCCGGAGGAGTGATATGATTGGCTCGCTACTTCTGTCGCTGTGGTCGACGATCGTCGTGGGACATCACCTCTACAATATTAACGTGAATCTGAAACCACTAATTAAGGCCCCAAAACATTATGTTTCCAGACATCCCTCCAATTAGCTTTTTATTTTTTTATACGAGTTCTGAACAAGTATAATTATCAGAGCTTGGAATGTGGGGAACGGTTTGGTACAACTGTCACTTTTTAGAAATTATGTCTGATGGTCAACTGTTTCTGAAAAGTTTTGAAATTGTAAAAACATAAGGACCTTGTGGCAATCAAATCTCTCTTATTTCATGAAAAATTGATGAAAACTAATTTTATCTCAGCAAATTGTGATAAACAAATTTCCGCATCTGATGATATATCACATGTGTGATTCCAATATTGTCCCAAGGAATAAAAACAGTAAGAGTCGAGCGTCGAAATGGTAAAAAATGACCAATTTCGGCATAGTTTGGGGAGACATCCAAGATAAGGAAACATCTTGTCTTTACTCAGAATGGTAGACCTCCCAGATTATTTCATAAGGCTGATGTCCAAATTCCATTGATGATATGATGCATTGTAGATATTGAATTCTCAAATAATTGGCTCTAAGAAGATATGAAATTAAATTAAATTAATGTAAATTCAATTGGAATACTAGTTAAAAGGCAAATAGAGCCCAAAATATGGCCAGAGTGATGACATTACCAAATAACGGAGCATAGTTTTGCTTAGTTGGTTGCCATGGTTACATCAGTGATTTCAATTAATAAATGCAATTCCAATCTCAAGTATGGCTCTAGAATTATGAGTATACCAAACTATAAGTTACACATTACAGATTAAATGGTTGAATTTTATATTTCTATAAGTGTCCATGTCATGGGCCTTATTTAGTGCAATTACCTATTTAAGGAATAATTTTCGAGGTTTTTTCTGGTCGCGGTCTCTATAGCGTCAGGGAGTTCGAGGGCGAAGCCCGAGAATTCCCTGACGCTATAGAGACCGCGACCAGAAAAATCCGAGAAAATTATTGCTTTTAGAAGAGAATTGATGAGATTCCCTTAATGTTACAGCAAAAAAGATAGACAAACCTTCTTTATTCCGTCCAAAAACATCCAAAAACATCCAAAATATCATGCAAAGCCATGCGAGTCGTCAGCCTTTCTATGAGACCGGAAGTGATTTCCCTATTTTACTGAAAACGATGCTTTGGATAGCAAGCAGCGGAACCTTGTGAAAACACGCCGGCTGGCTGAACGTAAACATCAGTGAATACGGACCTCTGATTGGCTGTTTCTCTGCTAAGCCCCGCCCACTTCACTTGGCCAGCCGTCGTGGTATCATACAGTTTCCGACTAACGCGGCAAGCTTATGGCGAAGCAGCGGACACTTCCGGTTCTCGAATGCCGTGTTGCGTGTGTCTAGGGACTTAAAAAAGAAATAAATAAAAGATTTGAATCGGTAGAAATGATTTAAATAGTGTTTGAGCCCGATAGCAAAGAGTTAGTCGACGGGAATCAAGCAATAAATGAAAGGCGAGTTCAGAACCTATACGTGCGACCGGAAGAGATGTGGAGACTCTTCGGCATAGCCACTCATGTGCACATTCACTTGGCGTTGCATTGTGTACGGTGGCCTATATAGCGCACGGAGGATTTCATTCGAAAGTGACCCGCACGTCAACAAACTGCCGTGTCCGTGTGTCTAGGGACTTAAAAAAGAAATAAATAAAAGATTTGAATCGGTAGATATGTTTTAAATAGTGTTTGAGCCCGATAGCGAAGATTTAGTCGACGGGAATCGAGTAATAAATGAATGGCGGCTTCAGAAGCTATACGTGCTTACGTTATAGACCGGAAGAGATGTGGAGACCCTTCGGCATACCCACTCATGTGCATGTTCACTTGGCGTTGCATTGTGTACGGTAGTCTATATAGCGCACAGAGGATTTCATTCGAAAGTCCCCGGTCCGGGTGCGCACAAGCGGCTGTGTATGGTATCACTAGCAAAATTTAGCAGCGTCTTATCCACCAGTTCCGTAGTGTAGTGGTTATAGCGCTTGACTCCTGCGAGAATGTTGAGGGTTCGAGCCTCGTCAGGTCCCTTAGCTTTTTTTTTCATTCTATACTTGACTGGGTTGGGTTGATCTATGGAGACGGAAGTCTTGATCTATGGAGACGGAAGTCTTGATCTATGGAGACGGAAGTCTTGATCTATGGAGACGGAAGTCTTGATACTGATCTATAGGCTTGATACTGATCTATAAGGACTGATCTATGCCATAGACTATGGGGACGGAAGTGGTTTGAGGGAATCTATAGAGAAAAAAAACCTCCCAGATTCTCATCAGATCGATTCTAAAGTATATTATAGTAGTGTATTCCATTTTAATGCCAAGAAAAGGGAGAGCAAGCTGGAACAAAGTAATTCAATTAGTGGGTAATGGATGATACTGATTGTTGAGAAAACAATGTCCACCCTGTTCAGATTTACACTGGATTTACAGATTTATGGATTTATGAGGATGCACTGCCAGTGTATGGATGCATACATAATTATTTCCTAAGTATGTGGATTTAGTGAGGATTGGATTAGGATTTAAAAAGTAAAATCAGGTTTTTTTTCCAGTGTAAGCATCAATCAATGTCCCATATTTTATTCCTTGGAATAAAACCCAGGGTTTGACTCAATTCACCATAAGATCTATTTGCAAACTGTGCACGAGACCAATTGCTTTTTCGTTATGGGTAGGCTATGTGGAGTATGTATGAGTCAATTTAACCCATTCAAGGTGGGAGCAGTTTACACATGGGGGCCCATGATGGGGGCCCTTTCCCCCTTTTTACCTTCTCAGGAACTGAGCAGGTTAGTGGATCGAGTACCATTCTGTCAATCATCTTTTTATCGTTTAAATCCCACATAAATGTGTTAGTTGATTGTGGGATGTGTGAGGTAACAATCAGTGTGAAATCATCTGTCTGATCAGTTCGCATGTTTGCAGAAGGCTTATCTACTCCACCCATTTCTCACATCCACCATACACCACTCCACCCTGCCCCCACTGGTTATTACATAATAAGACAAACCAGGCCTGCCCCTAACCCAGTCATGGTTGGTTGCCCACACCCTCCCTTGCCTTCCAGCTCCCTCCCTCCCTCCCTCCCTAGCCTTCCACCCATTACCCCCATCTCTCTCACTCTGAGTGCTGTTTTAGTGCATTCTACTAATTTTAGAGATGCGCCTGAAAAACCCAAAATCATAATTACTTTTACAGACCTTTTACTGACCTCAGGAACCCTGTATATGACAGTATATACCCTGTATATGACGGTAAATATTCTGCATTTTCAGTTTAAGAAAGACTAAATTTCAGTAACTATGACTTGACATCACGCACAAATAATTGATCCTGAGAAGTTGTTTCCTTTGGAAATGTAGGGTATAAACATTAAGTTAAACTGATTATCAAGTTAAATAGAAAAATAGTTGATTAAATCATTGATTAACTTAATAATTAGTAAACTTATAACTTGTTGCGCTTTAGGACAGGTGTTTAACATGAGGATTAGTGTTTAAAAACACAATAAGAATAATTTCTTCAAATAATATGTGTCATATGTACATAGTTTAATAGATGTAAACATGTTATTGATCATATTTTTCCATAATTTCTAGAATTTGGTCTTCAATGATTAAGATAATGGGTCCCAATTGGGTGCAATATGGCGGCAACCTTGCTCCAAATTCACTTTCCAGCATTTACATATGTTAGTTATGACGTTATCATTATTATCTCCATGACAACATACCTATAAAAATATTTCTAGTGTGTTTGTATACATTTAGAATCGATCTGATGAGATTCTGGGAGGTTTTTTTTCTCTATAGATTCCCTCAAACCACTTCCGTCCCCATAAATCAGTCCCTATAGATCAGTATCAAGCCTATAGATCAGTATCAAGACTTCCGTCTCCATAGATCAAGAGATCAGTATCAAGCCTATAGATCAGTATCAAGACTTCCGTCTCCATAGATCAAGACTTCCGTCTCCATAGATCAAGACTTCCGTCTCCATAGATCAAGACTTCCGTCTCCATAGATCAACCCAACCCAGTCAACTTTCGAATGAAATCCTCTGTGCGCTATATAGACTACCGTACACAATGCAACGCCAAGTGAACATGCACATGAGTGGGTATGCCGAAGGGTCTCCACATCTCTTCCGGTCTATAACGTAAGCATGTATAGCTTCTGAAGCCGCCATTCATTTATTACTCGATTCCCGTCGACTAAATCTTCGCTATCGGGCTCAAACACTATTTAAAACATTTCTACCGATTCAAATGTTTTATTTATTTCTTTTTTAAGTCCCTAGACACACGGACACGGCATTTGTAAATCGGAAGTCTGATGCTTCGTTTGTTGACGTGCGGGTCACTTTCGAATGAAATCCTCCGTGCGCTATATAGGCCACCGTACACAATGCAACGCCAAGTGAATGTGCACATGAGTGGCTATGCCGAAGGGTCTCCACATCTCTTCCGGTCGCACGTATAGCTTCTGAACTCGCCATTCATTTATTGCTTGATTCCCGTCGACTAAATCTTCGCTATCGGGCTCAAACACTATTTAAATCATTTCTACCGATTCAAATCTTTTATTTATTTCTTTTTTAAGTCCCTAGACACACGCAACACGGCATTCGAGAACCGGAAGTGTCCGATGCTTGCCGCGTTAGTCGGAAACTGCATGATACCACGACGGCTGGCCAAGTGAAGTGGGTGGGGCTTAGCGGAGAAACAGCCAATCAGAGGTGCGTATTCGCTAATGTTTACGTTCAGCCAGCCGGCGTGTTTTCACAAGGTTCCGCTGCTTGCTATCCAAAGCATCGTTTTCAGTAAAATAGGGAAATCACTTCCGGTCTCATAGAAAGGCTGACGACTCGCATGGCTTTACATTATATTACGGATGTTTTTGGATGTTTTTGGACGGAATAAAGAAGGTTTGTCTATCTTTTTTGCCCTAACATTAAGGGAATATCATCAAATCAAGGGAATCTCATCAATTCTCTTCTAAAAGCAATAATTTCCTCGGATTTTTCTGCTCGATGTTTCTATAGCGTGAGGGAAGTTCTCGGGCTTCGCCCTCGAACTTCCCTCACGCTATAGAAACATCGAGCAGAAAAAACCTAGGAAATTATTCCTTAAATATTTTAAATTTCATCAAAATCTGTTGATTTTTTATTGAGTTATGCCCCCTTCAATTTATATATAAAAAAAGAATGCCTTGAGGCATCACCCCGTCTCCTGCGCCAAAGTATGCGTGATGCCTTGAGGCATCAGTCCATCCCTGTCGCCATCTTGACGTTGATGCCTTGAGGCATCAGCCCGTCCTCAATGGGTTAAAACAATTATTTATACATCACCCTATGCTCTCCGGCAAGGAGAAGCATGAATACTAGCCTGTGAGTGGCTAACTTACAAATGGATTTTCCAGCAAAAAATTAGGAGGGTTGCTAGAGTGATTGGCAAATACATAATATTAATAAGGACTGATCTTTATGAAGATTAGAACATTTTAGAGGGTTTCGAATATGGGGCTGTTTTTGTTGTGATTCAGTCAGTGCAGACCTGCAAGCATGGCGGTATGTCAACAAATACAAGTCTAGTTTGATATTTTCAGGGTTAACCTACCCTGAAAAATTTATATATTACTCATATAAGATGGGGCTAGTGGAATTAGGGCCTTAAATAGTAGGGATTTTGCTCTGATTACTTGGTCTAGGCTGTCATGCTATATTAAACTATCAAGGAAACCTTTTTGTGGTCTGCGACCTACACTCCTCTGCAGTCAGTCTCTCACATGGTGGCAGCAGTTTCTAGAAACCTGTGTGGTGAGCGCCAGGTTCCCCTACATACCGTATTTTACTCCCGTTTATAAGCTGGGCTCCGTTTATAAGCCTGCCCCGGGTTAAACATATTCTTATGGTTAAATAAGCACTATAATCCTTACCCCGAATTTATGCCTGGTCTATCACCATTTATAAATAATATAAGCCCAGGCTTATAAATGGGGAAATACGGTATATGCCACTGCCATTCTATAGAGGTTCATAATAATGTTTATTTCACCTCTGGAATGGAGTGTCCATAGACTTTGTATAGACTCGCTATATTCTAGTGAGCGGGAAGAAATATGGTTCATTCCTCCCTAGGGAAGAAACAGATGACCCAGTTTATCCTTCTGCGTTTTCATTGGCTATTCTGAAAGTAGGGCAGGGTTGTCATGGCGTCGTCAACGTCACGCCAGGCGTCAACGACGGCCGTCATAAACTCAAGCGCCACTGGAACGATGCCACTTCCTTGCCGTGTTTCTCTTGCATCAAGTTACCGTAATTAAAACCATTCCAGCACATTTAAAATCATTTGGGAGAGGTCAAATAAATCTCGAACTAACGTTGGACCTGTCTGTGGGATCTTTCTTCACCTTGTTTCCGGCGTCAGGAATCCCAAGGTGCGGAGCGTAGCGTAGCACCTTGGGATTCCTATATATTAGTTCTATATTAGTTCTATATATTAGTTCTATATATTGATTATATAGATCTGTAAAGTTCCTAAAGTGGTACCTTCACCATGGGAGACTTTAATCACGATGTAATCAATCACCAGATGCCACATAGGGTATGGGAAGATGAATATGTAAGTTGAAATGCTCAAAATAGGGACTTTAAAAGAACTTTAGTGTGGCTGGATTTTGATATTTTAGACTGAACATTATAGCAAGATTTTGATGTAATGATATTTTCACTGGAAATCTTGAAATTCCATGTCACATGTGTGGAAGACTCCTGTATTTCATGATGGGTACAGCCATTTTTGTCACGACTCACATGTATGTAGGTTTTAGAGGGCACTAGGAATTCAGGTATTGGTCTTTTAGTTTACCTGCTCGACCTAATGAATATTCATATTCCATGTAGATATTACATTCAGGGGAATGAATAATAAGTTCTAATTTAAGTTGGAAAGAAACAAAAATAGTTAGTTATAAATGAAAGATAACAAGTTGTATGTAAATGTACATGGGCACTTCTCAAGAAACGTCAACAGAGTTCCTAGACCTGTATTTAATGATAATGAGTCATTTAGAAAAATAGCTTGGTATCTGACTGAATTAGTTTTACACAATGCTAGATGCACGGAATGTAAGCAAAAACAGAGAATTCTATTTCATTTGGCCCGAAATGCAGGGAAATCCGAATTTTAGGAGACTTTTCAATAATTAATGTATTTAATCGTACTAAAATCGTCATCCATAGAATAATACACTATTATAAGAGAAATCAATTGCTGTATAATTGAATTAAAAAGTGTGGCACTGGTATTTCTCATGTGTTATACCCAGCGTATGCCTTAGGCTAGGAGTTTATAAAGTATTGAAAAACCATAAATTTTTCCTCAAACTGGACAACATATGTCAGACACACTCAACTACAAAATAAAGCAGGGCATTAACACATCAGGTTTATTACATAAAAATGACACTCAAATTGACCGATGGAGTGCAAAACATTTCAAGTGAATTATAAAAAAGGAAGATCCCAGTGATTCACCTATGTCTGTGGACATGGTTAGCTTAGCGCGGCAACACCAATACCAAACTGGACTGTGTCACCAGGTCACAAAAGTAGGCCAAACTTCTATAGCCTACATATTCCCTTATGCTTGGCAGGTTTGGATGTGTAAAGGTTTATCAAGATTCAGAACTCAATGATACATGTCTGTTCTTAACTCTCCTCATAAAGGCAAGGTTGTTCACTTATGGGTAAGAAAAGATACACTTTCCTATTGTATACTTCATATCAATGTCAGATGTTGGTAGATGGCCTATTCTATCTATTTCTGAGGATCTAGATGCAGTACTCAGGACTATGTGTTCTTGCCTCCACAGTGAAGGAGGTGAGTGATCTATTCACCTCAATATCCTGAATAGTATCTCAACATTACACACTGTTAGCTAAGAGCCTGGTTAGCTCAGTTGGTAGAGCATCAGATTTCAGATCTGAGGGCCGAGGGTTCAATTCTCTCATCAGGCAATTATTTTTCCACATTGCGATGGATCTGACCTATAATTCCAATATATCCAGGGCAAGCCCTGCTCAGGTTCCCTAGCACCAGTAGCACCACCTTTTGGATGTATACATAGTCCCTCACCAGCTTGGCATCAACCATGCCACCTAGTGACATGCCAACATCAAACACAGAAATCCTACCAAAGGGGGATATATAAATAATTGTTTCAAATCGACTCTCATACAAACTCCACATAGCCTACCCATGAATAAAAGAAAGGATGCAGAAAGAAGCATGTCACAAATTTTCCCAAATGAGAGAATTATTATTGCATTGAACTCAGTTTAATATCTAAGACTTTTGATAATGATTATTTACAAAAAGGGCAAATTAATACATCAGGTTTATTACATAGAAATGATACTCCAATTGACCGATGGAGTGCAAAAAATTTCAAGTGAATTATAAATCAGAAAGATCCCAGTGATTCACCTATGTTTGTGGACATGGCTAGGTTATTGGGGGAATCATATCTAGAGCTGCAGCACCAGCACCAAACTGGACTGTGTCACCAGGTCACAAAAGTAGGCCAAACTTCTATACATATTCCCTTATGCTTGGCAGGTTTGGTTGTGTAAAGGTTCATCAAGATTCAGAACTCAATGGTACATGTCTGTTCTTAAAGTAAAACACTGGGTTGGAACAACTGCTGGTCATACAGATCAAGTATGGTTATTTACTGGTATCTTTCATTATATAAGGCATTTCTGTGCAATGATATTGCCAGAATCAATCAAGTAAATTCTGTCCCACTCTCCCCAAAGCTAGCTCTGAGTGCTTCCATATTGCTAGATGTATGACACTAAAGGGGGCAGGCTAACTACCGTTCTGCTGGTCAGTCTGTGGTCACGGTCTACTTACTGTTGCAGTAAACAGTGCCCACTCTAGGGTATGTATGGAAAGCCAATTTTAAACATATGACTGATCCTCCCAAATAAACAAACATACTCCAAGATATACTTGTGAGCTAATATCACATATAATAATGATAGGACCTTATGATATAATATAGGGGTAGCTCAGCTCTAAAGGTAGTAAAGATCTATCAATATAGGATATGTTAATGAACCCAACTTTTATATTATGAATATAAATAGCTTTCCAGCTTTCCATAGTAATGCATGCAATGCTGTCAACCTGACTTGTCAACAACAAGTTGGTAGTGATCAGGAATGAGGAGGAGGAAAATTATTCTTTGCACCTTCCTTTATCCTTCCATTGAAAATGTAAACAATGAGATCCATAGGGTCTTTTCATTCCTCATTAGTTCTGGTGTAACCTCCATGAGCCTCAAAGTCAGGCATTGTTGAAAAGAAGTGATTTGAGCACACCAAAATAGTAGCATACAGTAGGGCAGCCTGTATACAATAACACTACCTACAGAGTGAAGGAAGTTAGCTGTGCTTCACTGACGTCACTCTCACATTGGACTCTGGGAGTATGGTAGCTGCCAGTATTCCGGATAATAGCCAGTTATAACACAAACAATTACTCCCCAGTGATTTATAAATAATTGAATTACATATTACAACCAACAGAACATCATATTATAGTTTTTCCCAACGTCTGAAAACGCATTATACTCAGTCCAGTGTTCCCCTTTAACTCTCCTTATAAAGGCAAGGTTGTTCACTTATGGGTAAGAAGAGATACACTTTCCTATTGTATACTTCATATCAATGTCAGATGTTGGTAGATGGCCTATTCTATCTATTTCTGAAGATCTAGATGCAGTACTCAGGACTATGTGTTCTTGCATCCACAGTGAAGGAGATGAGTGATCCATTCACCTCAATATCCTGAATAGTATCTCAACATTACACACTGTTAGCTAAGAGCCTGGTTAGCTCAGTTGGTAGAGCATCAGATTTCAGATCTGAGGGTCGAGGGTTCAATTCTCTCATCAGGCAATTATTTTTCCACATTGTGATGGATCTGACCTATAATTCCAATATATCCAGGGCAAGCCCTGCTCAGGTTCCCTAGCACCAGTAGCACCACCTTTTGGATGTATACATAGTCCCTCACCAGCTTGGCATCAACCATGCCACCTGGTGACATGCCAACATCAAACACAGAAATCCTACCAAAGGGGGATATATAAATAATTGTTTCAAATCGACTCTCATACAAACTCCACATAGCCTACCCATGAATAAAAGAAAGGATGCAGAAAGAAGCATGTCACAAATATTCCCAATGAGAGAATTATATTGCATTGAACTCAGTTTAACATCTAAGACTTTTAATAATGATTATTTACCAAAAGGGCAAATTAATACATCAGGTTTATTACATAGAAATGATACTCCAATTGACCGATGGAGTGCAAAACATTTCAAGTGAATTATAAATCAGAAAGATCCCAGTGATTCACCTATGTCTGTGGACATGGCTAGGTTATTGGGGGAATCATATCTAGAGCTGCAGCACCAACACCAAACTGGACTGTGTCACCAGGTCACAAAAGTAGGCCAAACTTCTATACATATTCCCTTATGCTTGGCAGGTTTGGTTGTGTAAAGGTTCATCAAGATTCAGAACTCAATGGTACATGTCTGTTCTTAACTCTCCTCATAAAGGCAAGGTTGTTCACTTATGGGTAAGAAAAGATACACTTTCCTATTGTATACTTCATATCAATGTCAGATGTTGGTAGATGGCCTATTCTATCTATTTCTGAGGATCTAGATGCAGTACTCAGGACTATGTGTTCTTGCCTCCACAGTGAAGGAGGTGAGTGATCCATTCACCTCAATATCCTGAATAGTATCTCAACATTACACACTGTTAGCTAAGAGCCTGGTTAGCTCAGTTGGTAGAGCATCAGATTTCAGATCTGAGGGCCGAGGGTTCAATTCTCTCATCAGGCAATTATTTTTCCACATTGCGATGGATCTGACCTATAATTCCAATATATCCAGGGCAAGCCCTGCTCAGGTTCTCTAGCACCAGTAGCACCACCTTTTGGATGTATAGATAGTCCCTCACCAGCTTGGCATCTACCATGCCACCTAGTGACATGCCAACATCAAACACAGAAAGCCTATCAAAGGGGGATATATAAATAATTGTTTCAAATCATCTCTCATACAAACTCCACATAGCCTACCCATGAATAAAAGAAAGGATGCAGAAAGAAGCATGTCACAAATTTTCCCAAATGAGAGAATTATTATTGCATTGAACTCAGTTTAACATCTAAGACTTTTAATAATGATTATTTACCAAAAGGGCAAATTAATACATCAGGTTTATTACATAGAAATGATACTCCAATTGACCGATGGAGTGCAAAACATTTCAAGTGAATTATAAATCAGAAAGATCCCAGTGATTCACCTATGTCTGTGGACATGGCTAGGTTATTGGGGGAATCATATCTAGAGCTGCAGCACCAACACCAAACTGGACTGTGTCACCAGGTCACAAAAGTAGGCCAAACTTCTATACATATTCCCTTATGCTTGGCAGGTTTGGTTGTGTAAAGGTTTATCAAGATTCAGAACTCAATGGTACATGTCTGTTCTTAACTCTCCTCATAAAGGCAAGGTTGTTCACTTATGGGTAAGAAAAGATACACTTTCCTATTGTATACTTCATATCAATGTCAGATGTTGGTAGATGGCCTATTCTATTTATTTCTGAGGATCTAGATGCAGTACTCAGGACTATGTGTTCTTGCCTCCACAGTGAAGGAGGTGAGTGATCCATTCACCTCAATATCCTGAATAGTATCTCAACATTACACACTGTTAGCTAAGAGCCTGGTTAGCTCAGTTGGTAGAGCATCAGATTTCAGATCTGAGGGTCGAGGGTTCAATTCTCTCATCAGGCAATTATTTTTCCACATTGCGATGGATCTGACCTATAATTCCAATATATCAAGGGCAAGCCCTGCTCAGGTTCCCTAGCACCAGTAGCTCCACCTTTTGGATGTATAGATAGTCCCTCACCACCTTGGCATCAACCATGCCACCTAGTGACATGCCAACATCAAACACAGAAATCCTACCAAAGGGGGATATATAAATAATTGTTTCAAATCGACTCTCATACAAACTCCACATAGCCTACCCATGAATAAAAGAAAGGATGCAGAAAGAAGCATGTCACAAATTTTCCCAAATGAGAGAATTATTATTGCATTGAACTCAGTTTAATATCTAAGACTTTTAATAATGATTATTTACCAAAAGGGCAAATTAATACATCAGGTTTATTATATAGAAATGATACTCCAATTGACTGATGGAGTGCAAAACATTTCAAGTGAATTATAAATCAGAAAGATCCCAGTGATTCACCTATGTTTGTGGACTTGGCTAGGTTATTGGGGAAATCATATCTAGAGCTGCAGCACCAACACCAAACTGGACTGTGTCACCAGGTCACAAAAGTAGGCCAAACTTCTATACATATTCCCTTATGCTTGGCAGGTTTGGTTATGTAAAGGTTTATCAAGATTCAGAACTCAATGGTACATGTCTGTTCTTAACTCTCCTTATGAAGGAGAGGTTGTCCACTTATTGGTAAGAAGAGACACACTTTCCTATTGTATACTTCATATCAATGTCAGATGTTGGTAGATGGCCTATTCTGTCTATTTCTGAAGATCTAGATGCAGTACTCAGGACTATGTGTTCTTGCCTCCACAGTGAAGGAGGTGAGTGATCCATTCACCTCAATATCCTGAATAGTATCTCAACATTACACACTGTTAGCTAAGAGCCTGGTTAGCTCAGTTGGTAGAGCATCAGATTTCAGATCTGAGGGTCGAGGGTTCAATTCTCTCATCAGGCAATTATTTTTCCACATTGCGATGGATCTGACCTATAATTCCAATATATCCAGGGCAAGCCCTGCTCAGGTTCCCTAGCACCAGTAGCACCACCTTTTGGATGTATACATAGTCCCTCACCAGCTTGGCATCAACCATGCCACCTGGTGACATGCCAACATCAAACACAGAAAGCCTATTAAAGGGGGATATATAAATAACTGTTTCAAATCGACTCTCATACAAACTCCACATAGCCTACCCATGAATAAAAGAAAGGATGCAGAAAGGAGCATGTCACAAATATTCCCAAATGAGAGAAATATTATTGCATTGAACTCAGTTTAACATCTAAGACTTTTGATAATGATTATTTACAAAAAGGGCAAATTAATACATCAGGTTTATTATATAGAAATGATACTCCAATTGACTGATGGAGTGCAAAACATTTCAAGTGAATTATAAATCAGAAAGATCCCAGTGATTCACCTATGTTTGTTGACATGGCTAGCTTGTTGGGGGAATCATATCTAGAGCTGCAGCACCAATACCAAACTGAACTGTGTCACCAGGTCACAAAAGTAGGCCAAACTTCTATACATATTCCCTTATGCTTGGCAGGTTTTGGTTGTGTAAAGGTTTATCAAGATTCAGAACTCAATGGTACATGTCTGTTCTTAACTCTCCTTATGAAGGAGAGGTTGTTCACTTATGGGTGAGAAGAGACACACTTTCCTATTGTATACTTCATATCAATGTCAGATGTTGGTAGATGGCCTATTCTATCTATTTCTGAAGATCTAGATGCAGTACTCAGGACTATGTGTTCTTGCCTCCACAGTGAAGGAGGTGAGTGATCCATTCACCTCAATATCCTGAATAGTATCTCAACATTACACACTGTTAGCTAAGAGCCTGGTTAGCTCAGTTGGTAGAGCATCAGATTTCAGATCTGAGGGTCGAGGGTTCAATTCTCTCATCAGGCAATTATTTTTCCACATTGCGATGGATCTGACCTATAATTCCAATATATCCAGGGCAAGCCCTCCTCAGGTTCCCTAGCACCAGTAGCACCACCTTTTGGATGTATACATAGTCTCTCACCAGCTTGGCATCAACCATGCCACCTGGTGACATGCCAACATCAAACACAGAAAGCCTATCAAAGGGGGATATATAAATAATTGTTTCAAATCTACTCTCATACAAACTCAACATAGCCTACCCATAGATAAAAGAAAGGATGCAGAAAGGAGCATGTCACAAATATTCCCAAATGAGAGAATTATAATTGCATTGAACTCAGTTTAACAGCTAAGACATTTGATAATGATCATTTACAAAAAGGGCAAATTAATACATCAGGTTTATTATATAGAAATGATACTCCAATTGACTGATGGAGTGCAAAACATTTCAAGTGAATTATGAATCAGAAAGATCCCAGTGATTCACCTATGTTTGTTGACATGGCTAGCTTGTTGGGGGAATCATATCTAGAGCTGCAGCACCAATACCAAACTGAACTGTGTCACCAGGTCACAAAAGTAGGCCAAACTTCTATACATATTCCCTTATGCTTGGCAGGTTTGGTTATGTAAAGGTTTATCAAGATTCAGAACTCAATGGTACATGTCTGTTCTTAACTCTCCTTATGAAGGAGAGGTTGTTCACTTATGGGTAAGAAGAGACACACTTTCCTATTGTATACTTCATATCAATGTCAGATGTTGGTAGATGGCCTATCTGTCTATTTCTGAAGATCTAGATGCAGTACTCAGGACTATGTGTTCTTGCCTCCACAGTGAAGGAGGTGAGTGATCCATTCACCTCAATATCCTGAATAGTATCTCAACATTACACACTGTTAGCTAAGAGCCTGGTTAGCTCAGTTGGTAGAGCATCAGATTTCAGATCTGAGGGTCGAGGGTTCAATTCTCTCATCAGGCAATTATTTTTCCACATTGCTATGGATCTGACCTATAATTCCAATATATCCAGGGCAAGCCCTCCTCAGGTTTACTAGCACTAGTAGCACCACCTTTTGGATGTATACATAGTCCCTCACCAGCTTGGCATCAACCATGCCACCTGGTGACATGCCAACATCAAACACAGAAAGCCTATCAAAGGGGGATATATAAATAATTGTTTCAAATCGACTCTCATACAAACTCCACATAGCCTACCCATGAATAAAAGAAAGGATGCAGAAAGGAGCATGTCACAAATATTCCCAAATGAGAGAAATATTATTGCATTGAACTCAGTTTAACATCTAAGACTTTTGATAATGATTATTTACAAAAAGGGCAAATTAATACATCAGGTTTATTATATAGAAATGATACTCCAATTGACCGATGGAGTGCAAAACATTTCAAGTGAATTATAAATCAGAAAGATCCCAGTGATTCACCTATGTCTGTGGACATGGCTAGGTTATTGGGGGAATCATATCTAGAGCTGCAGCACCAATACCAAACTGAACTGTGTCACCAGGTCACAAAAGTAGGCCAAACTTCTATACATATTCCCTTATGCTTGGCAGGTTTGGTTGTGTAATGGTTTATCAAGATTCAGAACTCAATGGTACATGTCTGTTCTTAACTCTCCTTATGAAGGAGAGGTAGCACCACCTTTTGGATGTATACATAGTCCCTCACCAGCTTGGCATCAACCATGCCACCTGGTGACATGCCAACATCAAACACAGAAAGCCTATCAAAGGGGGATATATAAATAATTGTTTCAAATCGACTCTCATACAAACTCCACATAGCCTACCCATGAATAAAAGAAAGGATGCAGAAAGGAGCTTGTCACAAATATTCCCAAATGAGAGAAATATTATTGCATTGAACTCTGTTTAACATCTAAGACTTTTGATAATGATTATTTACAAAAAGGGCAAATTAATACATCAGGTTTATTATATAGAAATGATACTCCAATTGACCGATGGAGTGCAAAACATTTCAAGTGAATTATAAATCAGAAAGATCCCAGTGATTCACCTATGTTTGTAGACATGGCTAGGTTATTGGGGGAATCATATCTAGAGCTGCAGCACCAACACCAAACTGGACTGTGTCACCAGGTCACAAAAGTAGGCCAAACTTCTATACATATTCCCTTATGCTTGGCAGGTTTGGTTGTGTAATGGTTTATCAAGATTTAGAACTCAATGGTACATGTCTGTTCTTAACTCTCCTTATGAAGGAGAGGTTGTTCACTTATGGGTAAGAAGAGACACACTTTCCTATTGTATACTTCATATCAATGTCAGATGTTGGTAGATGGCCTATTCTGTCTATTTCTGAAGATCTAGATGCAGTACTCAGGACTATGTGTTCTTGCCTCCACAGTGAAGGAGGTGAGTGATCCATTCACCTCAATATCCTGAATAGTATCTCAACATTACACACTGTTAGCTAAGAGCCTGGTTAGCTCAGTTGGTAGAGCATCAGATTTCAGATCTGAGGGTCGAGGGTTCAATTCTCTCATCAGGCAATTATTTTTCCACATTGCGATGGATCTGACCTATAATTCCAATATATCCAGGCCAAGCCCTCCTCAGGTTTACTAGCACCAGTAGCACCACCTTTTGGATGTATACATAGTCCCTCACCAGCTTGGCATCAACCATGCCACCTGGTGACATGCCAACATCAAACACAGAAATCCTACCAAAGGGGGATATATAAATAATTGTTTCAAATCGACTCTCATACAAACTCCACATAGCCTACCCATGAATAAAAGAAAGGATGCAGAAAGGAGCATGTCACAAATTTTCCCAAATGAGAGAATTATTATTGCATTGAACTCAGTTTAACATCTAAGACTTTTGATAATGATTATTTACAAAAAGGGCAAATTAATACATCAGGTTTATTATATAGAAATGATATTCCAATTGACTGATGGAGTGCAAAACATTTCAAGGGAATTATAAATCAGAAAGATCCCAGTGATTCACCTATGTTTGTGGACTTGGCTATGTTATTGGGGGAATCATATCTAGAGCTGCAGCACCAACACCAAACTGGACTGTGTCACCAGGTCACAAAAGTAGGCCAAACTTCTATACATATTCCCTTATGCTTGGCAGGTTTGGTTATGTAAAGGTTTATCAAGATTCAGAACTCAATGGTACATGTCTGTTCTTAACTCTCCTTATGAAGGAGAGGTTGTTCACTTATGGGTAAGAAGAGACACACTTTCCTATTGTATACTTCATATCAATGTCAGATGTTGGTAGATGGCCTATTCTGTCTATTTCTGAAGATCTAGATGCAGTACTCAGGACTATGTGTTCTTGCCTCCACAGTGAAGGAGGTGAGTGATCCATTCACCTCAATATCCTGAATAGTATCTCAACATTACGCACTGTTAGCTAAGAGCCTGGTTAGCTCAGTTGGTAGAGCATCAGATTTCAGATCTGAGGGTCGAGGGTTCAATTCTCTCATCAGGCAATTATTTTTCCACATTGCGATGGATCTGACCTATAATTCCAATATATCCAGGCCAAGCCCTCCTCAGGTTTACTAGCACCAGTAGCACCACCTTTTGGATGTATACATAGTCCCTCACCAGCTTGGCATCAACCATGCCACCTGGTGACATGCCAACATCAAACACAGAAAGCCTATCAAAGGGGGATATATAAATAATTGTTTCAAATCGACTCTCATACAAACTCCACATAGCCTACCCATGAATAAAAGAAAGGATGCAGAAAGGAGCATGTCACAAATTTTCCCAAATGAGAGAATTATTATTGCATTGAACTCAGTTTAACATCTAAGACTTTTGATAATGATTATTTACAAAAAGGGCAAATTAATACATCAGGTTTATTATATAGAAATGATACTCCAATTGACTGATGGAGTGCAAAACATTTCAAGTGAATTATAAATCAGAAAGATCCCAGTGATTCACCTATGTTTGTGGACTTGGCTAGGTTATTGGGGGAATCATATCTAGAGCTGCAGCACCAACACCAAACTGGACTGTGTCACCAGGTCACAAAAGTAGGCCAAACTTCTATACATATTCCCTTATGCTTGGCAGGTTTGGTTATGTAAAGGTTTATCAAGATTCAGAACTCAATGGTACATGTCTGTTCTTAACTCTCCTTATGAAGGAGAGGTTGTTCACTTATGGGTAAGAAGAGACACACTTTCCTATTGCATACTTCATATCAATGTCAGATGTTGGTAGATGGCCTATTCTGTCTATTTCTGAAGATCTAGATGCAGTACTCAGGACTATGTGTTCTTGCCTCAACAGTGAAGGAGGTGAGTGATCCATTCACCTCAATATCCTGAATAGTATCTCAACATTACACACTGTTAGCTAAGAGCCTGGTTAGCTCAGTTGGTAGAGCATCAGATTTCAGATCTGAGGGTCGAGGGTTCAATTCTCTCATCAGGCAATTATTTTTCCACATTGCGATGGATCTGACCTATAATTCCAATATATCCAGGCCAAGCCCTCCTCAGGTTTACTAGCACCAGTAGCACCACCTTTTGGATGTATACATAGTCCCTCACCAGCTTGGCATCAACCATGCCACCTGGTGACATGCCAACATCAAACACAGAAATCCTACCAAAGGGGGATATATAAATAATTGTTTCAAATCGACTCTCATACAAACTCCACATAGCCTACCCATGAATAAAAGAAAGGATGCAGAAAGGAGCATGTCACAAATATTCCCAAATGAGAGAAATATTATTGCATTGAACTCTGTTTAACATCTAAGACTTTTGATAATGATTATTTACCAAAAGGGCAAATTAATACATCAGGTTTATTATATAGAAATGATACTCCAATTGACCGATGGAGTGCAAAACATTTCAAGTGAATTATAAATCAGAAAGATCCCAGTGATTCACCTATGTTTGTGGACATGGCTAGGTTATTGGGGGAATCATATCTAGAGCTGCAGCACCAATACCAAACTGAACTGTGTCACCAGGTCACAAAAGTAGGCCAAACTTCTATACATATTCCCTTATGCTTGGCAGGTTTTGGTTGTGTAAAGGTTTATCAAGTTTCAGAACTCAATGGTACATGTCTGTTCTTAACTCTCCTTATGAAGGCAAGGTTGTTCACTTATGGGTAAGAAGAGACACACTTTCCTATTGTATACTTCATATCAATGTCAGATGTTGGTAGATGGCCTATTCTATCTATTTCTGAAGATCTAGATGCAGTACTCAGGACTATGTGTTCTTGCCTCCACAGTGAAGGAGGTGAGTGATCCATTCACCTCAATATCCTGAATAGTATCTCAACATTACACACTGTTAGCTAAGAGCCTGGTTAGCTCAGTTGGTAGAGCATCAGATTTCAGATCTGAGGGTCGAGGGTTCAATTCTCTCATCAGGCAATTATTTTTCCACATTGCGATGGATCTGACCTATATTACCAACATATCTAGGGCAAGCCCTCGTCAGATATAGGTCTCAGACCACCAAAAGTTTTTCTGTATAGTTTAATGTAGCATGACATCCTAAATCAAGTTATCAGAGCAAAATCCCAACTATTGCAGGCCTTAATTTTGAATTTGAAAACTTTTTATGTCCTCACATCAAAAGGGGCTGATCCTCCTCCACCCCTTCAGCTCCACCTCCACCCCTTCCCTCCCTGTTCCTCCTCCACCCCACCCCTCCTCCTTCACCTCCACCCCTCCTCCTCCACCCCACCCCTTCTGCTCCACCTCCACCCCTTCCCTCCCTGTTCCTCCTCCTCCACCCCTTCTGCTCCACCTCCACCCCTTCCCTCCCTGTTCCTCCTCCACCCCACCCCTCCTCCTCCACCTCCACCCCTCCTCCTCCACCCCTTCTGCTCCACCTCCACCCCTTCCCTCCCTGTCCCTCCTCCACCCCACCCCTTCTGCTCCTCCTCCACCCCTTCCCACCCCTCCTCCTCCACCCCACCCCTTCTGTTCCACCTCCACCCCTTCCCTCCCTGCTCCTCCTCCACCCCACCCCTCCTCCTCCACCCCACCCCTTTGATCTTTTTATGTCATCACATGAAGGGGCTGATCTCTGGCTCGTGGGAGGATTTCAGACCCTCTTGTGGTATTACAAGTACTTATTTAAAGTGGCTGACAATACCCGTACCGTCGATGACTGGAGATGACCAACCACTATTCTAGCAGTTTTAAAAACTTTTAATAATGTAAGTTAGCTCTAAAACTATGAGGCACCAAGTGCCTACATAATTCATTGTTTTTCTGGTAGTCAGACAGACCATATTTTAAAATACAACCACAAAACATTTTTAAAACTGACACCAAATATATAAATGCTGGGACAGAATAATTAAATGCAGTGGACAGAATTAAAAGGTATAATGACCGAATTAATAAATACAGACACAAAATTAATAAATAATCACTTTTGGTTTTGTCTTGATTCAGTGAAATTTTGTTGGTTTTACACCAATATAATATGCCATGGCATTCAGGTCTTTTTTCAGGTTTTGGGTTATTTCAAGCAGATTTGGTCCTGCCGTATATATTATAGTATCTGCAAACATTTGGATATGGGAGGTCTTTATGTATCGAGGCAGGTCGTTTATATATATGCTAAATAATATTGTTCCTAAGGTTGTACCCTGAGGCACTCCACATGTGATTGGTAATTTGTTTGAGTCATAACCATTCACTCTTACATATTGGTACCAATGTGAAAGGTAGTTCCTGAACCAGTTTAGCTCGTTATGATATACTCCTATGTTTTCTAGTTTGGTCAAAAGATAAATATGGTTTTCTGTATCAAATGTTTTCCTGAGGTAAAGATAAGCTGCTCTTACCACCCAGTCATCATTGAGCGCCTCATAGACATGCATCATATAGTTTACTAGAGCATCCTGTGTCGATCTGCCCGGTCTAAAGCCGTATTGGTGTTCGTATGAAATATTTTGCTCTTCCAGGTATGACATTAATTGTTTTTGCGTAATTTTTTCCAATATTTTCACCCGTAGTTGGATTGACAATATTGGTCTATAGTTACCAGGATCTACAGTTGAACCAGATTTATGAAGTGGAGTTACTTTGGAGAGTTTCCAGTCATTGGGGATAACTCCGGTACGAAAAGTGAGATCGATTATAATTTTGAGTTGAGGTGCTAATACCTGGAAGGCAAATTTCCGTATAAGAACATTTGTGTGGAATACCAACTATATATATTCCTTAAATTAATTGATATGTGTTAACGAAGAATGTGGCAGAGATTCCATTGGGGAATTCAAATCTGAGAGAGAACTAACTTGATCATAAGGTGCTGCCCCAGTGCATGGTGAAGGGGTGTGAAGTACAAGTGAGGCAGTGGGTACATACAGTGGGTACATACTGACATATATACCCCATCCAGGTGTTATCACTTAACCAATTATGATAAGAGGCGTCGGGGACATTCCCTAGCCAACCGACTCGGGTCTGACTGTTGTGTCAGGGTGCCTGTGGCACCCTTCGAAATTGGAGTTTTAAACTCTTAAATACATGAAATAAATGTATTTAATATATTAATGCTCCCGGGTATACATTACCAATATACTAATCTAGAACATAGCTGAAATTCAGGCAAACTTTCCCCAAATCGGGAGCTCAGTGATATGTGTCACTTTAAGCTAAATATGTCACCATGACTGTCTCGCTCTCACATTTACAAACTCACAAACTGGGCACATTGCATCAACTATTTTCAAGATGGCAGCCAGCATATTCATCCAACAATTTTTTGGCTCTTTTGTTTCAAGTATTTTATCCCAGTTGCAAGTCTTGAGTCTATCACTAAATATAGTTTCATCGAATGTTGTATAGGATTTGCACCTAAAACTTGTTTTTTTGTATATTTCTTTAAACTTCTTGATGATGATAAATGTGGGTTTGTCGTCACTTATATTTGTGTCCACTATTCCGCATTTGGCTATGAATTTTGCGTTTGTGAATATTAAATCAATCATTGTTTGTGAGCTAGAGGTTACTCTAGTGGGCAGATCAATAATTTGCTTAAGAGATGTACTAATCTAGATGTTCTGCAACTGGGACTAACCTGTGGATGTGATAGCGTAGTTAACATCTCCTACAAGGCATTTTTCTGTTTTATCGCCTATCTTATCTAGTATATCGTAGAGACTAGAGACTCGATCGCAACAGGGAGAAAACTGTCTGGAGGTCTGCATATTCAAAACTGTTATTATTTTAAATTCATTGAGTTTAATTTCTAAAGTTTGTATTGCAATGTCAGGAGTTGATACTTGAAGCTCTTTGGTTATCGGTAATACTTCCAACAGTTTCAAGATGTACATTGCCACACCACCTCCAGACTTTCTCGCATATCTATCAAGTCTGTGTATATTATAGCCATCTATGTTGAGGAGAGAGTCATATATCTTGGCGTTCAGCCATGTCTTGTTTAGACATATCACTTGGAATGGTATTTGAGTCAATATAAGTTCTAATTCGCGAACCTTGTTTAGTAGGCTTCTAATATTTAAATTCATAAGTTTGAAACCCTTTTGGTCATTAATAGGTTCTGGCTCAGAGAGTTTCACATTATGGTTTACAATTTTTCTGCTTCCACTATTCGTTGCTACAATAGTGCTAAGCTGCTGGGATATTCATCCTTCCACCAAATTTAATCTTAAATAATGATATATTTCTTACTTTCCTTGTGCCGGAGGCACTTCTATCAGCGTTATGACAATATTATATTGCAATCATTAATGCATCTTGTTTTCTCTGGAGTGCTGATTTTTTGTACATGTGATGTGTCACAGTAAAATGAGTCACTCCCCCAACCTATTTGAGATCATCTACTGAAAACTGACATAACTTTACAAAAAAGCCCATATCTCGGCAAATTCTGGGAATTTTCAACTATTTTTTTCGGTTATTGACTCGGGAGGACATGCAGATTCAGAATCTATAATAAACCCAAATTCGAAAATTTGGCCCTGGAGTCCCCTTTCTGCTTGGCGGGTCACATATAGTACAATGCAAAACAATACAATACAATACAGTGCGATACATGTAAGTCAATGGAGGCTTCGAAGTGGTATAAGAAGAAATAACAAATACAATATTTGGTACTGCCACTGCCTCATTGGTGACATATAGGAATGCATGATGTTATTACTGAGTGAATTTTTAGAATTAGGATCGTTAAATTGAGGATAGTCATCTCACCGATTTGATTTCAGGAATAGGAGGGCTTTGCTCTTGAAAGCTCAAGGGTCTTGCTCATTTTTTAGAGGCTTTGGTAGTTCATTCCAGAGTGTGCCCCCAGAAAAGGCGGGCGCGCGTCTGCACGCCTCTCTTTTCGGGCGAGGAATGGGGAGGTTAAAGATGGATGAGGCCCTAGTTTCCCGTGATTCGTTAGAGGTAGTTGGGTTGGGGGGGGGGGGGGGTTGAAGGGTGCATCTAGTTTGAAGAGGGAGGAAGTTGTTTTTGGACATGATTTCATCTACGTTTGTGATTTTCTCGATAGAGAGGCGATACAGACAGCTCTTCTGAGTGTTCTTTCTAACTTTGCTTTAGATGTGGTATTTGCGATATCTAGGAAGCAGAAGTTGAACTCAAGGTGGGGGAGGATCATTGATTTTAGTATTCGAAAGGCAATGTTTATTGATAGGAAGGGTCTTATTCTAGCGAACGTGGCAATGGCTGCATTTGCATTTCTGAGGGTTAGTTTTACTTGTGGGGAGATATTTAGACGGTCATCAATTGTTGACCCTAGGTATTTGAATTCATTGACCGTGTCGATTGGGGTGCCATTTATGGCAAATTTTAGTGGGGGTTCGACTTGTGGGGCCCAGGGTTTTGGGGGAGGGAATAAAACCATTACTTTTGTCTTGTTGGCGTTAATTGTCAATTTGTTGATTTTGCACCAGTTTTCTAGGTGTGGGATTGAAGTATTTAGGGCCTTTGATGCATCGTTGATGCTAGGGGCTGACGTGTAAAGGACCGTGTCGTCAGCATATAGTTGGCAGGAGAATGGAGAGGGGTTGGTGGATGTGATATAGGAGGGGAGAGAGTTGATGTAGAGGTTGAATAGAAGTGGGCCGAGAATGGAGCTCTGAGGGAGTGAGGCTTGTGGGGACATAGTGTCCCCAATTTTTGTTCTCTGCGACCTTCCTTCAAGGTAGCTGGAGAACCATGAGATAGTTATTCTATTATGCCAGAATTTCCTATTGTAAAAGTTAGAGAGGTTTCATACTTTCTGGGTTGGCTCCATTTGGCAAGAGGTGAAGGTTGTCATGATTGAACTGTTTACCTTTGTATGTGATGTGTGATTACCGTACCGTGGGGGGGGGGCATCTCCCTGTCTAACTCGGTCAGTAACTTGCCACACTGCCTAATCAGGTTGCTTTTCCTCTTGCTTTCCTGGGATATATCCCTGTTGATCCACAGGTCCTGATTGTGTAACTGAGGTTTTGATTACTGGGGCTAATTTTAGAATACAGTCCCGCATCTTGGTGGTGGTGAGAGTCAGTAGAATTGGCCACACAGCTGTTTTTAGCTTCTCAGTAAATTCGAGAAGCTTAGTGAATTGCGTACCATTCTGTCAATCATCTTCATCCATCATGAATGTGTGAGATGGTTGTGGGGTAACAATCAGTGTGAAATCATCTGTCTGATCAGTTTGCATGTTTGCAGAAGGCTTATCTACTCCACCCATTTCCCACCTCCAAACCTCCACCCTGCCCCCTCTCTGGTTATTACATAATAAGACAAACAAGGTCTGCCCTTGCCTTCCAGCTCCCTCCCTCCCTCCCTCCCTCCCTCCCTTGCCTTTCACTCATTACCCCCATCTCTCTTTCTCTCTCACTCTGAGTGCTGTTTTAGTGCACTATCTCTATCCCTCCTTCCCCCCCCTCTCTCTCTCTCTGTACATCCCTCTCTCCCCTCTGTCTCTGTCCCTCCCTCCCTTTAGTTGGAGAGGGGGAGGAAAGGGGGAGAAGGAAAATTGATAGATGTATAGGAGTGTTTTTATTCTTTTGTTGGAAAACCTATTATACATGATCAATCTTTGGAGGGATTTAGACTCTCTCTCTCTCTTTCTGAAATTCTCTCAGAGAAACAATGTATGGGGTGAACTCTTCCTCACACTCACCTGCCTGCATATACCTGTATATATATGGGACAATCGACTTTACGAGGGGGTACCTCGACTTTACGAGGGGGTACCTCGACTTTACGAGGGGGTACCTCGACTTTACGAGGGGGTACCTCGACTTTACGAGGGGGTACCTCGACTTTACGAGGGGGTACCTCGACTTTACGAGGGGGTACCTCGACCTCGGCGTAGGTGAAGGGTTCTTTCTTTTATCTCAGCAGGCTTATGTAAACAAACTGTATGCTACATATGGATAAATTATATAGGTCTGTACACACTTTTATCGATGTACCGAATAACTTGCTTCAACTTAGGTTTGTAGTTATTTCAGAACAAAAATTAAATCTATGTTAGAAATAATGAAACATTTTGTAACCTTAATATCAGGCTATTCTGAGAATATTTATACTTGATGTATAAAAATGTTTATTAGACCTGAATAAAATATTTGCAAAATCAAAATCAATAATATGTTGTCTTGTTTCATCAACAGGTTAACCATTGTACATGGTTAAGGGATTGTGTATTTACACATTAACACATATAAGCACTTTTAATTAAATATTCTGCATTTTCAGTTGAACAAAAACTAAATTTCTGTAACTATGACTTGACATTGTGCACAAATAGTTGATACTGAGAAAGGAAACGCAGAATATATATACATTAAGTGAAACTGATTATAAAGTTAGATAGAAAAATAGTTGATTAAATCGCGCACAAATAATTGATACTGAGAAGTCGTTTCCTTTGGAAACGCAGAATATATACATTAAGTTAAACTGATTATAAAGTTAAATAGAAAAATAGTTGATTAAATCATTGATTAACTTAATAAACTCATAACTTGTTACAAATTTACCCATACTATATGCTGCATTGACATCTATTGGTTCGAAATCGTCCAATGTTGGGGTAATAAGGGCTATCAATTTACCACTAGCCCCATCTTATATGAGTAATATAGCCCCATCTTATATGAGTAATATATACATTTTTCAGGGTAGCTTGACCCTGAAAAAATCAAACTAGACTTGGATTTGTTGACATACTGCCATGCTTGCAGGTCTGCACTGACTGAATCACAACAAAAACAGACCCATATTCGAAACCCTCTAAAATGTTCTAATCTTCATAAAAATCAGTCCTTATTTATATCATGTATTTGCAAATCACTTTAGCAACCCTGTTTTGTCCCCAAACTGTCAGGATAAAAACGTGTCATAGTAAATATCCAACATATCCAACATTTTTCTTTTTCAAATGTCATTTTCCTTTTCTAAGATATTCCAACACATCCTCAATATGACTTGTGGATATCCTAATATCCGAAGAGATACTTTCTTTTCTTTCTGTCACAGAGATATCCACATAGCCATCTTTCTTATGCCAGCAGAGTCAGTTGCTCATTTTCATATACTGCTATGTGGTGTCTGAATAGTGGCTAGTAGACTAGCACTGAGTCCCTTAGGCTATTCTCATAGACGAGAAATCCAACCAAAGTAAAGTTGGTCATTTTATGATACATTTCATTTCTGTAAAAGTTTAATAATTGTTTTATAGGTAATGCCCAAGAAATAGTGGTTGTGTGTGGATAAATTGCATTTATTTGTATATATATTGATATTATTTAGGTGTGCAAGTCTATCCATGACACTTAGGAAAGGAGCAAAAAAGGAAGAAAACCTCAGTCATATTTTAAAAGGACCATCTGCAATGTGTCATAGCAGCAGATGACACAGGTCATAGGTAATAGGGGAGTGGTAATAGTAAAAAGACTTCTTGTAATGGGACAAAAGATCTCAGTAATGAAGAAATAGTCGGTGCCATGAAACTATTTGTTCCAGGAATAGGAATATCTGGTCAGTATTAGGAAAAGATGTCTTAGTAATGTATTTTGGCTATGCGTAATATGTGAAAAAAAAGAGGAAAAGTCTGTAATATTACATATATCGTATAGATGACGACTCTGGGACACAACAAACCCTCCTGATTTTTTGCTGGAATCTCCTCTAAAATCGAATTGTAAATTAGTCACTCACAGCCCAGTATTCATGTTTCTCTTTGCCGAAATGTTATATGACAAAACCAGATGGCGCCACTGTTTGGTGTTTTGAGACCTGTAGAGGAACAACATGTATACCTCGCTGTCACTTCATCATGTTTGAAGAAACTATACACAACTTGTTATCAAACTGATTAATTATTTATTTTATTTATTTATTTAATTTTTATTTCGATGGAGCCCCAATGGGATCCCTTTATTTGGAAGGCAAACTCAGAAATTTAATCAAACAATTCATATCAACACAAATTATACACATAATTCATACCAGCTTCTTTAAATTAGGCCTATATCTTACTTAACAGTTGTAAGGATGTCAGTGTTACATGTCTTTCCAGCTCAAAATTTAATACGTTTCCTACAATAGGAAATTTACATAACTATATAAGGCTCCTTTTTGATATTTGAAATAAGGTTGTAAAAAAGAAAAAAAATAGGTGTATAGATGAACAAAAATAATGTATAAGAAGGAAGAAAAAGTTGATTAAAAAGTCAGATAGGAGTAATTAAAGAGACAAAGAGGTATTATTAGCTAGGGATTACAATGTCTGACTCAACTATATCTTAGATCTATGTGGTCACTTCGTGAGATTCCACCTGCTATAATATGATTTAGATATACGAAAGTCAATAAGCTGATTGATTATTAGAGATGGTAGAGGTAAGGGTATTGCTTTATATCCACTATTCGGGTGGGCGTAGTTCTTGTCTAATGGAAGATGAGATAATAAAAAGGTTGATTTCGGTGTTGGTTTATTAATAGATCTTTCGGGCACATTGCCATCCGTGATTGAATATTAATTCCAACGATTTGAAACCCAAATGAAAAACCCCATCAATCGTTTCATGAAGGCTTATAACATTTGGATCATCATTTTATCATTTATCATTATGTCATTATTTATTACAATATCATCTGATATTGTTGTATTGTCTGCTACTATATTCTAGGTCAGCTCGACCTAGTTACTAGTTATATCTCATTGTATTTATTACTATGTGATATCACATGAAAAAATGTTTGTAATCAGGATTCAAAGTACTGCCATTTTCTAAATCAGAGTTTAGTAATCGCACACTAGCCATCGCCTCCGGCCACGCGTGGGGGCTGCCTAAGTGATATTATATAGTTTATTTTTCACTGTTGCAGCTAACAACATACGTCTTGTCATCGCTCTGCCTAGGATACACTAACAGACTTCCAAGTCCAGAGAAAGACAAACAATCCGAGCACACAAAACCATTTCTGCTTATGAAAACCATGCCACTGCCAACACACTCACAGGTAGGTAAGGCAAAGTTCTCGCTGAGTCGAATCTGAGCTAAAATTAGCCGGAGAGCAAGTAGGTGAGTTGCTGGAGGCGCTCCTGTTCAGAGGGCCTGCACATAGGCCACCGCAGTGCTTCCAAGCCTAAACACACGAGGGAAATCATCCACATTTACTAATGTATACAACTATTTATTTTGTAACGCCTCTATTAAATGAAACCTTTGCAAAGACATGGGTGCGCAAAGGGTCTTAAATATTGGACTGAGTAAAGGTTTATGTTTAATTGGGTAACGGAAGAATAGTTTAATAATGATATTCATTTGACCTAATTATTCAACTCGCGAGTTTTACGGTACCTCGTGGGCCCAGTGTTGTATGAGGTTATGTCTGCTGAGGAGGCCTAACTCCAGTCGTGGCCACTGGTGGCGTTGAGGTGCTGGCATATGCTGCGGCGAAGAAGCGAGCTTCTCGATCGACTCTTTTGCTTAAGTCCATGTCAGTGTGGACAGGGGGCATGATCGGATCCCAATTGTGATCTAAGGGTTATACGGACACTATTTACAAGAGTTTTCAACAAAAGGACTTGCATCAATAATTAACCATGGAAGCCAACAGCGCCGAACTGAAGACAATTGCAATTGCAGTGGACCCAACCGAGTTTGCTGAGTATGCTTTTGATTGTAAGTAAATGTTTTGACAGAGTTTGTCCTTCACTGTTCTTTTTGGCTGCCAGTCCTCTTCCATGAGAACTTACGACAGTTTACTGCTCAAGGGTACCATGTCCTCTGCAACAGTCGGAGGCATTCTCTCCCTCATTTTTGCCATACTGAGTTTATAAGGTTTTCTTTCATTCCATATTCATGAACTCCCTTTTAACCGTTTAACCAAAGCCTTTTCTAGCTATTTGCAAGGGGGAAACCTTTGTCTTTAAGCACTGTACAAACAGACGCGCTTCTAAATAAATAGTGACACATGCGCAATCAATCAGAACATCCTGAGCAGACAATATTAATTGGATATCGACTGATATCACCAGGTCATGGCCTGTAGACAACACAAGTACACACAATTATATGCAACAGAGTTTGACCCGCAATCGCAAACAAACCTCAATGCTAAATAGGAGTAGTAGCTAGGGTGGCACACACAGAAAACCCTCCCTCTTTACCATCACCATGCCTGGACGTCGCAGTAGATAGCCCGGGATAACTTTACTCATCTTAATTTATCTGCTGATGTCTGATGCAGACATTCCTGCTCAGTACATCAAGACTCCGACCACCATTTATTCTCTATGCTGATGAAAGGGTAGTTATGTACCAGCAAGGGTAGCCTATCTCTCAGTATACCATTATTTGTCCATCAGCGTTTCATTTTGTATGCTGAGTTGCCCACACCTCCAGTTTTGTGTATATAGATGAATAGCCATTGAGTTTTTCTCAACATACGCAGGTCATGAAAAAACCCGGGGGAATTAGTCAGAATGAAATTGTTTTTGGAGAAGGTTCAAGAAACAAGTTCAATGACCATAGAGAAATTGTATTGCAAATAGCTCTCCATACATTTGAGAAAGTAATAGATCGATCCGGAGAAATAGGGGTTATGCTGGCATTTAGCTACCTTCTTAGTACTGAAAATATCATCTTATGTCATCTAAATATTATCATTTGTACTGAAATGGATGGAAACCACAAATAAATAAAATTATTTATTCGATTCCTGGGATCGATGGCCTTATTAACAGCACGATACACCCTTACACTCAACGAAAAAATTAATTCAGTCTTAGTCTGTATATCTCCCAGAGTTTGGATTCATATTCATCCTCTCTCTGTATTCCCTTACACTATGCAATATATTTGTGGCATTGCACATTCAACTCTATTTCATTCCTGATGATCAAATGTATCGTCTGCTATGAGGATCTTAAAAGAGTATCTTGATCCCGGCTTCCCAATGATCCCTTTCCATCCCTCCACAAAGCCTAGGATGAAATGTCAGTGATTCCAAAGGTTCATCGAACGGTTTGGTCTATTGTACTAAATGCACTTGAATATACTAGTGCCGATTCCTCACAAATAAAGCTGGCTAAGATAGAAAATGGAACCTTTTATCAATAGTTTAACAAAGCTCCTAGAATACGGAAAGAATACTAGCAAACTCGGACAAAAAAACCTATTTCTTTTGGCAGCTTATATCGAAATAAAAGCAAGAAAATATACATTGAGATTGATTCTAAAATTATTTCTAAAGTATCTGGACTTCGGCAAGAAAGTTAAGGCATATAAAAATGCGAAATATATGTTTTAAGTTATAATAAAAATAGAGAGAAGGTCGTTGCTGCGTCAAAAAAGCGAATTTACTGCCTAAAACATCCATCTTTCGGAAACATAACTCCTCCTTGTCCGGGCCTCACACTAACTACAGCTCATCAGATGTCTTGAATTTTTGGATCGCTGCCAAATTTTTCTTCCACTAAGTACCGCAATACATAATATTTCCAAAATACGAATATCTTAATTGTTGCTATCAACATGCCATACTGTGTGGAAAATATAGTTTGGTGCTTTTGTGGATGAAATGGGACTTTAATTTTGCATAATTATCAAACATTGCACTTTGGGCTTTATCCCAGACCAGCAATCTAGTACTTCGCACGAATTCCCATTAATATATATTAATAACTTAAATACAATAATAATCCTTGAATTTCAAGGAAACGCGCACATATTTGTAAGGAAATATTGCTTGATGGCACCCCGCCGATCTCCCGTACTCCTCTTACCTTGTAAATGGCAGTTGTACAATCCCAGTCAGGATGAGTTTCAGTGATTTAATAGGGGAGTTGTACGTGCCACTGCGCATATTTGTTACAATGCATATGGCAAGAATTCGGTTCATGTTTGACATACAAACATTTAGCAACATCTATTAAGAAAAATTGGGAAAAAATCATAATTTCCCTCTTCTTCGCGCGTTGGATATTGAAGTAAAATAGTGTCCCTTTGAAGTCGAAATTTAGATGTGGGATTCATTGTGTCGATCTACTATTCATACACATTAATTTAGGTTATAAAAATGTATTTAAATTTAGAAGTGACCTTATGCTGTGATACATGTATACTCATAGATTGTCCGGGGAAAGGCAGATTTAAACTTTAAAGTCAGCTCTCACAAACAACGCTATGACATTATCATATTCAAGAATGAAATCGTTGCTCCGCGTCTCCGAGTGTGTTTACTGTTAGGCTAAGAAATGTGAGGAGTTATGTTATTTATGACACCCCTTGGACTCATTTCATGTGTAGTGTTTTTGTTGCTACGACTTAGACTAGCAGATACGAAACTCGAACACATTTATCGTCGATTCTGTGTGTGATAAATCTCTACATCGGCTTTGAGGTCCCGGACCAGAGGTCACCAGTCTAGAAAATCTTAAGATGTTCGCATATCACATATTCACAAGTTATCTAGATGCTCCTTACATTGAGACATTGTATCAAACCCAAAACTTTCGTAACTTTTACTTCGGTATATTCTTTCGTTAGAACTAAAGTTATGTCATTCCACGCCCTGGCGGAGTGGACAGTGTCAGAAGTGCCGAACCAAAAGATTATATTTTGACAGGACTATACAATAAAGCATTGCCTAACAATAATAATATTGATATCACCAATTTGCTTAAGATCATAAGATCACATTTAGTTAAGATCATAAGACGACTGATGATAGAAATGGTATTGATTTATCTACCTATTTATATAGATTTAAACAGAGAGTTCTGAAGGTCAATGGTAGGTAATGTATAAGATGTATTCCACAGTTTTTATGATCAAGCTTAATCTGATCCACTCACCGCCACTTTACCCAACTCCACACTCCTGTAGCATGTGGGTACATGGATGAGGGAGTAGCTCACTTTACATCAGGTGGGATTCTCGTAAAGAAGGTAAAAATGAAGCACTTGTGAGATAGAGAACACGTGGGTTAAGAGTGCTCCAAGTCGGCCAGCGTCCCAACAAGCATATTGGTTCTGCCTCCAAGATATGACCTTACCATCATTTATTTTTATTATGCAAAGGGTATTTAGTCAGCATTTTCACCACTTTACAATAGACCATTTTTCTCCGATTTGGCCCTCTCGAAATGATGCCCAACTTCAAAATGGTAAAGAAGATCAATTGACGGTTTTATATAAGATAGCTCAAACGTAAGTAGAAGAAAATAGTACCCCTCAATATTGAGGGGTACTATTTTCTTCTACTTACTTTTGAGGCGCACTTTAGATTATATCTTACAAAGAGAAGATCAATCACCAGTTCGAGAAGTCAAAACATTTTATGATAAATAAACCAAAATGCTGACAGAAGTTTAAGAAATGATGAATTATACTTTTTTCAGTTCCTACCCACGCAAAGATATATACATATTCACATTCTGTAAACTAGGGCAAAACACAAGGTTACTTATAAGATGCTAATGCCGCGTGGGATGATGAATATGTTTGTAACAAATATGAAATGAATCCATACATGATATACCTCTTTACCTTCTCATGAAGAAAGCAAACCGTTGTCAGTGAGGATGGGATATATTATATTTCTGAAGTTATAAATTATAATCCATGGGTAATGTAACACTGCATGGATTTGGAACTGACAAATTGTGGGCATAGCTATAATTCAACCCATCAATGTTCAGCTTCATATATTTGATAGAATTATATATAGCATGTAAATACAATGTTGCGTTCTGTTATGGCCACTTCCCTGGCGAAAAGAAACGGGGAGTCGGGATATTAACCGGTCAATACAAATGACCTTCTCTAGGAATTACTACCTCTAACAAACGTGATGTTTGGCAAAACTAAAAGGGCAGCTTGCCTTTTCCTAATACCACCATGTGCTCAGGCTCATTTTGTGAACACAAGAAGAGTACTGAAGTACTTTTCTTTCCTATCGAAAATGATAAAATGGAACTTATTCAATCCTCAATGGTATGCTTAAGCAATAAATCCCCCCTGTTTATCAGACTTGTAGAACGTAGATAGAGATGAACGAGTTGCGCTGAATGCGTGGACCATACTTCACTTCATGCATACTTCACTGCATGAAGTTGCTCCGTTAAAGGTATGCGAATTGTGGAAGTTGCGCCGATTCATTTCAGAGACGTGGGTTAGACACGCTTCAGAGTAAAACACACATACCAGATCCATAGGAGAATGTTAAACAGTTGTACCGTCAGCTTTGCCAGTCTCTTATAGATTTACCAGCAGGTTTTATCGCGCACCGATGGTACCTTTTGATCGGAACCCAACGTATATTTAATGGATTGTACTTAATCTGATCCTATCAGAGTCTCTTTTTTTCGTCAAGTATTAAAAAGTCAGACGTTTTATTATGAATAGAAATTTCATGCCACTCTTTGCTGGTTTCTAACCCTCGTGTGCATGTAAATTCCACAAAAATAGTCATCGGGTCTGGGGAAATTCCTACTTAAAATTTCGAATTACCTTTAGGATGGTATTTATATTTCATAGAATCTATTCACAGTTCTAGTTGATATTGATAGGGCAATTAATACCAATTGAACAATTACAACAAAAAATCAATGTTCAATATAAACATTGAATCTACATTCTTAAAATTGCTTTTTATAAAAACAACTTAAGCCATTAATTGCTTATTGCCACTCCAACAGAGTCGACAAGCTTCACAAGTCACTCTGTCACCGTGAAGTGCATGGTCCTAAAGTGTAATACCTTTGACATACACACCTCTATGTTGACGATCCTAGCCACTTTGTTGACATCATGGGGCCATATGTAGGGACACATGAATTATATGCTTCCTCTCCCATTAGCTCAGATCTGACTTACTCTAAACCTACTTCTAGTCAACCTTTTCACAACTCCTGGCAAGAGGCAAGAGGCAACTATACTCCTCCGTGCTTATGCACCATATCTAAATCTGAAGACTGAGAGCAATTTGGCTGAGTTTCTCTTCTGGATCTTTCCATATGCCCAGTTCTCTCTGCCTCTCCGCAGATGTTTAACCCCCTACTGATAATTATGCAGGATTTACAAACACCAAGGGGGTAATGTTCCATGATGTTTATGCCATTTATTGGGTCTTGCTGCGGAGGAGAGATTTCAATGCAAAACATTTGTAATTACTTCCGTTTACTTGGTGTGTTTTCATTATTTCGCTTAATATCTTATCCCATGATCGTGGGATGGTAGAGCTCCATCAGAGCGCCGGCTATTAAAGTAGATCTAAGGGTTGAAAGTCAAGTGAAGGAAATGTTGTTCCATCAGGTGGCCATACACAACTATAAGCAACAAAAATACATGTCTACGTACATACTCTAACACTAGGGATGAACCTGTTTCGTACAAAACATGCTGTACTTTAGACTACAGGGAGAAGTTGAAGTTGATTAAACTAGGATGAACAAGAAACATCATTTATGGTCTAACTTTTTATGTGTTATTCTGAGACACTCAAGTGTTTTTTTTACATATAGTCTACCATTTTTAGCAAATGATTAAAGTTTCTTGAATAGATGGAAAACAAAATAGTACTGGGTTAAATGGATAGGGGCGGGACATCGTTAGCAATCGTTTGTAACAACCTAGTACTTGCTTACAGGGAAGTATGGTATGTTGACTCTAGTGCAATCTAAGTCTCCATGCGTTTGTGGAGAGTGATTGGTTGTGTAATGTTGGATACACTACATAACTGCAGGTAATCTGGATCTCCCAGCCCTCCTGCAGTCCGTCAGTCAGCCATTCATCAATATGGCATAGGTTGTCTACTTGTATTTCACAACAGAACCTATACCCATGCTTTAAACCATCCATATTCCTCTCCCACACTCGTATAGCTTTGGGCATACTGTGAGAATCTTTAATGGTTGACTGCAATAATGATCAATGATCCCATTAGCCCAGAACCGAGAATAAAAGGTTCCCATGGGTGATGTTTCGAACTAGTGTAAGGAAATTTGTAAACAGTTTCGGTGAAATCATGTTTGCTCTTCAATCTCTCGCACAACTCTTCCTCACTTCCCCGTGGCTCTAATCTTTCTTCCAATCATTTATTGATGAACATCCAAATTCCTTCAGCATTATCCTCTAGAGCCACAAGGTGCATATATATTACTGGGGAGTTTTACTGCCAGTGCAACTATTAGAACGAACATGTAATTCTCAACTTCAAATAAAGTAATGGATTTCCGATGGGAGTTAAACAGAGAATTTTGCAAAATTATACCTTTTTTATCAGTTTTCTATTTGAACCACTTCTCGTCGTTTTTGTTTTATAATCTACTTACTCTGAAGGCTATTTTTATTGGTACTGGTGGAGACTTATTATTGAATTAAACATATGCATAGGACATACATTAACAAAACCCCGCATAATATTGTATTAAACGTACACAAAAGGTAACACACATAGTAAATTCTCATTACATAGCTGAGGGAAAGACATTACCATGCTCTGTGTCAGAAACACCTCATCCCTACAACTTCATACTGGGGTAGCGCTAGAATGCGCCAGTATATAGATCATCAATCATGGAGAGGTTGAGGTGATTGGATCACCCCGAAGGCAGGTGTATTCACTTTTACACTGTCAGCTGTAATATCCAATATCATATCCCCTCAGAGCAGTCCTGAGAAATGCTATAATTTGAAAGTGTTGGATCAGATCAACACACAATAAAATCAGTCACTTTGAAGGCTAGTTTTGAGGTGCAAATCTATTTGGCATCGCTTCAAACTATTAGAAGAAGTTGGAAAAGTTCATCTTGGGCTGATGACTTTACTTTCGTCTACCAAATACAAAACAGGGACAGCTTAATGCAGTTAACAATTCCCCCTATTTTACCACCCAGATTGTAAATCCGATTCTATATACAATCTGTAATTGTTGGCGAATCGGATTGATTGAATTCAAATAAACATATTATTTGCCAATGTTGAATTGTAAGTGATAACAGAGTATAAATACACAGGGAACACTTTGGGGAGTTTCTACTATCTTTACCTCAATTACTCTAATGGTGATTAGCCCCTCCTTTATTTATGTAAGGGAGAGCCTTTTATCACTGGAGGATAAATAATTATCTCAGCATGCGATAGATCATGGACAGGGTTAAAATAAATAAGGTCGGCATACCAGGAAGTCTCTGTCCCGTTCTATTTGTGCATGTTGAGTCATTCTTATGTCAGTTTAGTTTATAAAATAATTCATGTTTATTGTGTAGCTGGTGACCTTGGCTCGGCTTCGTCAAAGTAGAAGGTTGCTATTTTGAACGCATGTTATGAAATCATACCAATTCTGGACCTGAGAAAACGCTTTGGTATGTTTTTAAAAAACGTTTTCATTCAGCAAACAACATTTTGTGCAATGCAATGTTCTCAGTTGAATGTGACGAAAAGGGATTTACTGAGTGATACAGAAGATGTACTAGAATTATGCATCAGACTGATAATATAATTGTTTTAAATAGAACGAGCATATATATGGGATTTTGAATTAGCTGATACAACTATCACGATCACTTATTATATAGAAGTCATGTCTTATCTTACACATATTTGAATGATCCCATAAATTCGAGTATTCACGATCGGATTCCTCCACCCCTCCGTTTAAAGAAAAATACATATAAAAAATACCCAATAATGCTTATACCAGGAGTTGAACATAAGCCCACCACCTTGCACTTGTATCATGCTGGATATGCAACTTATAGAATCTTTTTAGATCTGAATATAGAACAATATGCTAAGGAAATTTGTTGCCAGTTCATATGGAATATGGTCCTAGATCTTGCACTATTTCACGTGTCACACTAGGGTAAATTTAATCCTTGAATTAATCTAGCATAATATAAGACTTTCAACGTGTAGTACTTCTTAGACCATTTAGCTAGAGTTTCATCTTTCACGAACATGTATATAAACTAAATTGGTTTGTTAATGCAGCTTTATGAATATGAATACCTTAATGAATATCTTGGTAGTGTCCTCATTCGAGGACTATTGAGCTCCAGAATTTAAACCTCATACCATGCAGTTCATGGTCCTAATGGCTCTCTTCAAACCTTATGAAGTTGAAAGTGAAATCTATGAAATACTATGATGCTATGGATGAAGTTATATTAGAGTATTGCATCCTATGCACTTTCCCAGCTCAGCTTGCATTCTCACGCCGGATTCTTTGTATTCGGGCTCCTTTTGGATCTCTGACGTCAAACATCATTCATTCCTGATTTAGACTGCTAACCCCGCCATTACTACACCTTGCTTTTCAAGTTCCCCCCCGCCCCCTAGAAATTATTCTGTCTGTCAGAAGAAAGTTACTTATACATCGCATGAAATAAACTATCTGTAGTGTATGTGTACTTGACCAGGGCTCTGGTTGGGAAGGCAATCGCCACCCACAACATGGATTATGTAATGTGCCAATATCTCTGTTACAAGATGAAAGTTGGCAGAACACAGAGTTTATGCAATTATGAACATTCCCTTGAGGATCTCTTTTGGCTTAGCTCCGGTGCTTATATGCCTTTTCCCGTTGCCAAGAATACCAGATAATGGTGGAAATGGCGCCTGCTAGACCAACTATTATGACCAATTCCCTCTTGATGGCTCAACTCTTTAGATTTCATAATGACTACTGATGACTTAAATTTGAAGCGTATACGGAAATTATGTCAGATTAGAGACTGGTTGTTGGAGGTTTGCAAGGTTCTAAATATTAGATCGAACCTAAAACTCGAGAAAAGGGAGAGAGCTTTGCATTAAATATCTCATATATTGGGGCAATTGGGCATTGTTTTCCAACCATATCATCAACTTGGAATTCAAATCAATCAAACAGAATAAACCAGCAAACAGCCAGGAACCTTTCTGTTTAAGACAGTGCAAATGTAAATAATAACTTAAGTCCGTGACCTTGGTCAGTCAGTGTAAGTATCTTGGTAGTGTCAGCATTACTGGAACCTCAGATATATAACAGTTCTCGTGCCAATCTCAGCATGGAGTATAGCGGGTTTTTCTTACAAACATCAATGAGTGGGTGTGGCAGTTTATCATTCCACTGTGGCAAATAAGATATATGATTATACTCACGTTCATGTAGTGCTGGCAAAACATCACAAAGCAGACCAAGGTACTAAATTGTAAAATGATATATCGTAATGACTATAAGGACATACCCTATCTTTCAATTACTTATAACTTAGCATTCAAAAAGGAGGTTTTAGTTACTTAATAAAAGTTCATAAACATCGTCATGAATATCAATAATGCACTTCAACAGTATCTTTCATACAGGGAATATAGGGGTTTACATGACAATATATAACTCATATCTATAGTGGAAACATCGCAAGAGGCAACATAAATTACATGAACCAGATGGGTGCTTATATAAGGCTGAAAAATAACTTTTCACGCAGACCCTCATTTCTGGCAGGTAATTTGCCCCATTCACCCAGCAAATGCAATGGCTTTCACTTTGGCAATACCGCTAAGAATGAAGCCTCTTCTCGAAGTGCACCTCAACCTTTTTCATTCAAAACAGTGTGGGTCTTGAATGAACTAGGATAAGTGATCCCATCCTTCAGGGAAGATGCGCGAGCTGTCCAATCTTTGACAGCGTTTAAATGGTTGGACGACACTAATGGATGAACCTTGCTGTTAGGTTTAGTGGAAATACCTAATACAATCCTTATATACTTTTTTCTATTAAATGTTTTTTCTATTAAACGGCCATGGTTATCTCCTTAGATAATGGCATTCAGGAATATGATTGATAAGATCATTTATAGTGATTAATGAATATATGCACCGTTATACCGACTAGGACGAGGTGTGAGGTTGCAAGTAAGAATTCTACCAGAATTCCACTAGAAATACCCCTCGATGTTTTCTGATTATTTTTCAAATAAAAAGATACCCATCAATATCAGCTTCAACAGGTTCCTTAAAAAGAGACAATTCTCGTTTCCTACATTCAAAGCTCATATTACTATCTAATAACATTTAAAGGCTTCGGATCGATTTTCTCATTTCAAGCTGCACTACCAGCTATACTCCATCAAAATATAAAATTTTCTATTTTGTGGTCTATTCATTCACAACCCAATCAAAGGTCACCAACATTGGCTCTCTTTCATGTCTTAAACTTAGGAAATCATCGATGAAATTAAAAATGTGAGGATAACAATACCTGTATATCAAGAACCTAATAAATCGTGGTTATCCATGTCATGCACATAATAAAAATAGCAAAAACATGTGGAGCAGTCCAACCTTTCAGTCACACTGGCTAAATTGATTAATGGCCTTTCTGACGTGTAGACTTGTTTGCTTTTTAACATAAGAATTCTTGAGTATATTATGGTTTCAATGTAACTAGATACAAGGACGTTTCTATGGGAATTGCGATTTATATTGTTATTGACTGGAATATATTTATTTACTGTATTCTTATCAACAGGAGAGTCTGTGATTTTATAATTTCGATTTACCTAGATAGTCCAGTAGAAATAAGGTTAAAACTAGATACAATGAGGTTCCTACAATGAATTGAGATTGCCATTAATGCTAGATCTGATCTATATTGGGAGTATCCTTACTAACAGAAATCTGCTGCTGTTGATTGAGAGCAATTTTGAAGAAATTCAAAATAAAGAGGCTACTGGTATACCACTGAAAATGAATGCTTCTGCATTCATTTTTGGGTTAGTGAATTGCACTGTTAATATTTCTTGCCCGGAATTGTCTCTGAAGAACAGCCAAAAACTAAAAATGAAATTTTCGAGAAAAAAGCCATAAATTCATGGGAATTACCAGTTTTTCTGCATTTCAGTATTCATGTCTTCCATTCGAAAGTACTTAGAATCAAAGAAAGTAAAAACTGAGACAAATATTTTTGGGTTGGTTTAGCTGGGAATACAGCTTTCTTGTAATTTCTAGACCATTTTAGATATCATTTTCCTTCGATAGAAATTAGATTTCTGAATCATCAAATCCCTTGTATAAGTCAAATCTAGGAGATATCTCAAGTGTTTTGACAGACAGGTGATCTCAGCATAAACAGTTTAAGCACACTACTCAAATTCCCTCCTTTGGATACAACCTCTGACTGCGATATACTTGATAGCATTTGAGATAAGGCGATGAGAAATCGGAAGCTGCACCATAACTGTGTACTAGGCCAATAAACAAACATAATAAGAGATGATCATAATGTTCATGTCTTAAGTTTGGTGTTGTAGAGAGTGTAGACACGTTGTAGAGTGTTATAAAGGAAGGAAAGCCTTGTCATCATATGTTAGGTCACTTCGTTTATAGTATTCCAAACAGTTAAACATTGTATGTATATACATTTATGATATTATATATGCACAATTGTTAGTTTTATTACGCCTATAAGATATGCTTAATTAGAATAGTTTAATTAAAAAGAAAGACGATTAAAGAATACTACCTCAGTGATTTGCCCTGGTCCAAACTCGGAATATAACAGGAATTATTTTCCTCAAGGGAATCATTCAATTGAATAACCAACTTTCAAGTGCAAGATATTTCTAGTAAAAGTACAGGTGGTAGAGGAATTTACTTTATAATATTTGTTGTAAAATTTCCAAAATGTTGTTGTATTTGTTCAAAATGCCTAGAAGCTGATGGTCTATGTACGTTTTGACAAGGAATCTTTACTAGGGAGAAAATAGATGAACTTATTATTGGCTATCCCAACTGAAGCAGGGGCGATGGTCTTTTTCACCTTTCTTATTTTGGCGATGGTAATAGGTTATAAATTAGCTCACATGTTCCAGAACATGTACTACGCAGGGTCAGCATCTTAGGGGGCAAAGGGGTCAGTAAAGTAAAGGTCAGTCATGGAGACAGCAGGTGAATATCTAATGAGTTTGTTTGCACTCAAGTGATCCATACCTTTTCATATTATTGAGATGATTGCTTCTGACATGCTGATATCTATTGTTTCCTTAATAAGACCCAAATCCAATATATATGTCCGATTGTAGGATAACTATACCGCATGTTTGTTGCCATTCACATTTGTCCACTCAGCACCATGGAGGACTGAGATTGATAAATATTCTTGACACTGAAATGGTGAGCACATGCTCTGTTCAGACAATGCCATATATCTAAACTCATAAATGCCAAACATAATCTTGATCATTGTAACTTTTATTAGAAATGGATTAAGATTATAATATCACAATGCATCATGCTCTTATTAAGCGGATGTGCTCCACTGAATGCAGAATGTATTAATTTGGATGCATTAAGTAATAATGTTTTCCTTTGGCTCATAGCTAATCAAAGCGATAGAAAAAAGTCGGCATAGTACAATACTTACGTATTCCCGTACAACTTGGCTACTCCAGAGGGGCCCTAAGTGCTTTTAGTGCACGGGGGAATAAAATGCGTAGAAATAGATTCACTTGCTCTGACTGAAGGGAAAAGTGTGAAACAAAACACTGGCGTGGTGTTACAGTCTGACACATAAAACTTTGGAGAAAAGTAAAAAGACCGTCTTTTTGTGGGCGTTGGATGTAGCCCAAGTGCTAATAATTCACAAAGGTATAAACCAAATACCCTTTATTAGAAGGAATAATACTAATTGCCAAAGTTAACCTATTAATAAATTTCGAAATAAAATCGATTTGTTAAAACAAAAATTAATAAGTATTGGACAACATGTGTATTTAAAATCGTCCAATATGTGGACAGTGATATGATTCCAACTCATGAACATGTTTGCACGAGGACAAAGCAACGCATCTTCACTTTATGAAGAGTACAATATGATTATTACCTGGGTTTAAGAAGCTAGGTTGGTAAATAATCACATAATATATTTGAAGTAAGGGAAAATGTAAGAGGAAATATATACAGTTGGGTAATTGATGTTTAAGCGCTAGAACGTTGCACAAAATTTGAGTTTCACACAGCGAATTTAATTTAAAGCTCCGAGTAATATTTGATTATGAACAAAGCTGGCTCAACTTGAGGCGTTATCAAGATCCAACCTACCCTATTCTTGTATCTAGGTTCTGCCATGCAGTGTTAGCTAAAATATGATGGATCGATGCAGGTGAAACCTATTTTCTAGCCCCATTTCGTGGCCTATATTTTATGGGTTATTGTTCAAATTACTTACAACCTGGAACGCGGGCCCCCTTCATTTAGCAGCTATCATACCTAGTTCCCTAGTTTTTTTTATCCCCTGCATGGATCCCCCTCTTTTGGATCTTAAAAATAGGATCTGATAGGTGAAAGGTCAATTCTGTATTAGCAATGGGGATATCTCTCGATAAGTCTGTATTTATTAACATATTTATTTCTTTAAAATTCCGAATCAAAGCTTTAGATTGTCGTCTTCGTATCAATTGCATGACACAAATCAGACGCAATAAATATGGCTTCTGAAGAACTTGATGAACATTTTCATATAATACATATAAATGACTTCACATTATATATCTGATCGATAAAACACGGTACGATGCTTTGAACGTTTCGCCTCTCAGAACTCGGACTGAAAGACTGTCTCATCAGAGGGCACGTGTTTTTCATATGCTAAGTAAATAGTTGTGACTCTAACGACCTATCGGGACATGGCCTAACTCTCACCCATTACCTTCTTACCACTGCAGTATAATTGTCTTTGGGTGTGCCTGGGCACTGGCTTCAAATCGAGAAGATAAATGCTAGTAACAGGCTTGGCTGAGTTGTTATAAATGGTCTGGGTGCATTGAGGCAGTATACACATGATATATTGGGTGAATGGGCTCAGAGCAATCTCGACCTAGTGTTCGCACCCATTGATCAAATCGTGTAGACATTAGATAGGAAAAACACAAAGAAAGGTACATATATATCTCGTGAAGTTTATTTAACTATTTTTTTCGGGATCCACTTCAACTCGGGCTACTGATGATAATAACAGCAATTGTCAAATGATGTACCCGATATTTAATTTGATATTCCAACCATGCGCTATTATGTGAAACCAAATAGAAAAGTAGTTTTCAAATTATTTCTCGAATAGCTATATTTAGAGAACAAAAGTAGAATTTTGGATAGAGCAGTAAGAGTTAAATGTGGTACATTGTCGACATTAACTCATTCATTTATTTATCTATTTATTTACAGTATCAAAATTTGATTAAAATTTGATTTAATCAAAACATCATACATATCATCCCCTTACATTGTCCAAGACACTATCTTAACTAAAAGTTTTCTTCTTTCATGTTAGAGAATCCACACGTCTATACTTTCGTCTCCGACCACTAATCTAGTAGCTACTTGATAAACAGTGGTACATTTTGTGCAGTTGAACGCTCAGGTGCACTACTTCCGAATGATGCGCAGGTCTTTGTATAAGTGAGGAAAGCATAGCCTAGTAGTGATAAGAAAAATCAGGTTTTTACCTTGGTCGTTTGGGAGCAGGTTCACAATAAACAGGTCAGTTTTTAACCCCTGGGAATTTTTCTATTTCCCAGGAGCGTGGGAGGGATGATTCTCACCTTTCGGGAGATTATAATTCATCCCACTTTCTTTCCTGGCGCATTCGAGGGAAAATGCACGAGAAGCAAAATATCTCGGGTGCTTTACATTATTAAAACGAAAAAATAAAAATAGAAAAATGATGGGAAGATGCCGTAACGATTCTTATATTAAATTGAATTAAATGCATGGTTTATGGTGTTAAATGGTAACGATTGGCATTACAAGGGAATGTGAATCGCAATTCCATATTTCTGATTCTGAAAAGGTAACACAATTCGATATTAATACCGATGGGTGCGCCAGCGTTCAGATTTGATTGGAATTATTAATATCTATTGAAAGATAATTGCATTCATGAGACCATAATTATTAACGTTTCCAAAGATATGTTCTTTGGTGTGGATGCATGTCTGGTAGCAGCCCACTTGCTGAAACATATACATTATTACAAAAAAAAACTTTCTGAAAACCGACACCCCTATGAAAATTCAAGGCGGGGGGAATATCAGGAGCAAGGTAGCTGTAGAATGGAGGCTTCGCTATGGAACTCATGGCAGTATACGTTCTCATGGCATAGTTTTTGGCTTTTTCCAGATCGCAGGATCCTAGCCAAGGGTTTAGGTTTCCTTATGTTTACTATAGGGGTATAGAAGTCGGTGATTCGGGGAATACTTTGCTGCTGGGGGTACAATTCTTGTAATCAGGAATAGAAAGCAGCGTTCTGTTCCTACCTTGGGCCGGGTTGAGTAACCTTGGCGCCACTAAAGAATTTGACTTGTTCGAGTCTGTTTCTATGATATAACTACTTCAAAATTTTTCATAATTTTAGGATTTTTAGGGAGGATTATATTGCAGATGAATTACATTTCTCGTCTCAAATTTTATAGGCGATTAACAATAATGATAAAGCTTTAAATTGTATACACCCCGATATTTATCTTTATTATCCGTACCACTAAGGTTTTCTTTTTTTCATTTGCTCTGGGAAAAATCTCATCACGAGAATATATATAACTATGCTGAAATTCAGACTTGTTATAAATCATTTTCTTAAAGAAAGATGCATGAACTGAATAATTCCCACCATTCAGGAAGTACGAAAGCTGTCTGTGTAATAAAAACTGCTCGGTATCAAAATTCATTTGTTATTTACCTTGGGGCAACACAAGGTAGAGATCCACAAAGCCGGACTCAATAGATGTTTTTTTGAGCAGTAATGATCACCTTAATTTAATTAAATAAATAAATTATCAGTGGTTGAGTCATCAGCAAACTTTAGTTGGACACCGACCATCATAAGTTTAACAAATTGGAGTGTACACCCACGCAAAATGTGGCATAAAAAGCCAACATTAAATCCACGATACAACAATGGACCTATTAAATGAAAGGTACATTCGCATTCATTCTTTACTAGCCCCAGGCAAATCGGACCGACATCAACCGAAAATCATTCCTGGAGCAATGCCAAGCTAGTAATAAGACCTAACAATTGCCAATAGTAGATCCAGAACGGTTGCGATTACATTTTCATGTAAACATATTATAAATAGAAAGTCATATTCACTCACATTGCGTGTTGGTCACACTGTGCGGAGTCGTTACAGAATAGAATGTACATCATATAATGTTTTAAATGTATTTTTTCCAATTACGTCCAATATTACAATTAAAATTTTAACAATAAGTGTAGTACAATTCCACAGAGTGTTGTGAAAAATGCTGATGACGTGCAAACGCGAGGGAAATGTATTTTTTTTGCTATTTTGATGGTCATAGATAAATTAATAGAAATCTGCACGCCTTATAAAAACCAGTTCACAGTTGATGGATCAAAGGATCATACAACATTTCATATTTTTAACATCTGACAGACTCTTGGGACTCCCAGCCCTATAGGCCTCATGGCTGTAGGACTGGAAATCCTAGAGACGAACCCTAATTTAAGTCTATTCACATATTTACTTTCACTCATACCAGTCTTGTCTATTCAATAACGTCTCAGCCCAAGCACCCTCGGTTTTCAGGTCATCTCAATTCATCAATAATAATAACGGTATTTTATTTTTCAATAAGTTGAACAAAAAAGTGCTGCACATTTGGCACCTGCATCCTCTAGAACATACCTTTACACCTTTATATGTGATGTGTTTCAGGAAAATGAGTCATAAGTCGCAAAAAATAGATTTTGAGATATCATTATATTTGAAACGACGAGATCAAGCCGATTCCAATGATAGTAAACAGTCTGATAAAATAATAAGTATTTCTAGATTTTAAGTTTGATATTTTCCTTTTTGAAAAAAAGTTTCCAATATTTCTGGGGGTCAATAAACAGTAAAGTAAATAAATGTAGTCCATATGAGGACATTTAAAACGAAAGGATAAATTACATAGGTTGTCTTGAAATTTGATACATCGATTGACATAACTACAAGTGACACACTCTCCAAAAATCAGAAGATTCCAATAATGTGATCTTGTGAAAAAAACGCTTTGAAAAATATCAATTTTGCGACTTGTGACTCATTTTCCTAAAACACATCACATATGCTCTCCTCTCATACTCCCCTCTTCCACATTCTCCTCTCTTATGTTCACAGCTAGGCACATCGCTCTATCAATACATTTACCTACGCCCACTCTCCCATTCATCTCATATTTCAGACTCAACTGATTTCTTATATTTTAGTATAGATCTGCGTCAAATATTCATTTAACTATATTGATCAAAATGTTATGTCATCATTCACAAATACCTTGATAACCCTCTATACATAAATAGCAGCATTTTCAGCTAAATGTGATACAAAATCAGATTATTAAAGTATATGGGCCCGTTGTTCTTGGAAACCTCATCATCCCCCAACTTATTCCTTTATTGATCCATCGAAATCCCACTTGGCTGTACGACTTCTTTTCATCTTCTATGACTATATTAATCCCCCAAATGACCACTGTTGATCAGCAGAAATACAAACCTAAATTATTTATAAAACTATCACTAAAACCCCATTAACTCAAAAATTGAAAAACTCAAGAAATTTAAAGAAATACGAATTCTTCTTGAGTATTCTTCAGTATTCAAATCTTCCATTCCAGAGCACAAGGTATTAAAGAAAAAAATAATTGAAAAAGACATCGGTCAATTTTGTTGGGAATTAACTATTGTGTTCTGTTCTGAGTCTGGTTAATGATGGCCGACGCTTGATCTTTCAGGGTATCTCAAGTATCTGCACCACCCTGCATATCGGGTGGTGGCAATCCATGTACCCGAGGGTTTCAACATGGACAAAGCCCGTAAGTATAAGGAGAGATCCAGTGACACCTACCTCCACATGGACAATATAAAATGACCTTCCTCCCCGAACAGGCCGTTAAGTCTATCCCTGAAATCAATTAGTCTACTAAATCATTAATTTTCTCAAGAACTATTTGGAAATCCGATTGGAATATGGTAGATACATAACATGATCTACCCTGTAAAGAACTAAGTAAATAATTATATTTCTTATCGTTTAAATAGTAAAAGAAAAGAGATATTTAAATATGCCAATACTATTGTTTAAAGTTTAATGGGAATATAATATTATGAAGTAAAGATGCCCTGTAGAAATAAAATGGCATTATTGAAGCTAGTAATTGCAAGATATATCGTTAAAATAGTCTCCAGTTAAGACCTATCCCCTGGTATTGTAAAGTAACAACATCTTCAAGTGCTGAGAGAATTCTTAAAATTTGTAATTACTGGAATTCGTTTAATCCAATGTAATCATTATCATGGACTCGTTGGAATTTCTTGACTGTCTACCACACTGATGTGCATGTCTGAGTATCACACGTCTCTAGATCTAAGCTCCCAGATTGAACAATAACTATCCAACATTTTATTGATTTTTAATTGATCATACGTCCAAAATAACCGAAAGAAATCATATAACTGATGTGTGTCCTCCTTAGTGGTATAAATATTCCAGTGTGTTATGCATGTGCTGCACTCATACAATTATGCCTAGATATATCAAAGTTATTAGAACCAGTTTCTTTTGTTGTATTTAGCTTTAATTTCCAATTTTTCTATCTTTTCTATTTTTCTTTCTTTATGTTTTATGTGATAAGCTTTATATTTTTATCTAATCCATGTTCACATATCGCCGCTTACTTTGACAACATAGTAATAATGGCTGATTATACAAATGCTGTAGAAATGGCTGATTGTTAGAAATACATGTAGGCTATGTAGTTTCCTACAACAGTGTTCTACCTTTTTATTTTGTCTTACTTTTTCCAAGGTTATATATATATAAACAAAATATGGTTTTAGTAATTACTAATTCCTCTTATGATAATTGAAATTATTCTTGAGTGTATTTGGTGTATTTTGTCAAAACCTACAGTAACACATGACAAAATGATAATTATATAAATTATTATGGTTTAATTAGAATTGTGTCGGCAATAAGCTCTATAATCAAACCCTTAATGCGCATATAATGCAACTTATTGAAAATCAACAAATAGGTCAGTTGCTGCCTGTTCACTTTACATAATGATGTATATATTTCATAATTTAATAATATATTTTCCATAATTTAATTTTAGTATTGTCTGGTGCTACCATTAGAAACTAGGACTGGTGGCTAGATAGTGTATAATTATATAAATACAGTAGTTTGCTTTTCATAACATCTGACACCCTGATAGACGCAAATATAATAGACCTATATATACAATATAGGAAAATAGAAACGCAATTGGAAAAAACACATTACTTTTATTTTTAATTGTCATTATTTTACTTTGTGCTGTTATGTGTGTGTGGGTGTAGTCTTAGTGTCTTGCAGAATGCTGCTTGTCTTGCAGAGAAGGAGATAGCCAAGGGAGGCCAGATGAAACAGTCGTTGGAGAAGCAGTACTCCAAGATCACGGAACTAGAGGAGCGATTCCAGCACAAGATGCACTCCGCCCAGGTAGGCCGCTCCAACCCCAAGCACTGCGCATCATATATCTATATATTTATACATATTTTACCCAACCATCCATCCATCCATCCACCATTTTCCCTTAATACCAAAAAACCCTCTTCAATGTCTGCTTCCCATCAGGATCATCTAGAAACTAATACTGAAAATACTAAATGCCAAATTAATAATTATGAGATGAATTTTACCACACTTAATGAATATTTCATCCTTGTGTGATGATATTTCGATAAGATTTTCAACACAAAGTATTTTGTGACCGCATATGAATAAAGTTCACGAGTTTTCACAACAAAAATCCCAATTTCTTACGTTGAAAATGAAAAACTAACAAACTATATTCTATTTTGACAACCCAAGATCGACAATCTTACTGAAGTTAGCTGATCAGCAATTCATGTTCAAAACCGCGTAAATTGCCTGTTTGTCCATCAGTCCACTGTTTAATTGACTTTGATCTGTACCTAAGATTTTAAATATCATTTATATTGATTTCAAACGAATTTCATTTTTACAAGAACTGTTACAAGAACTTACACAAAGTTAGACCTTCACACAATGATGGTATACCAAACCCTAAAACCTCATGCAACCACGACCCTGTTATTCTGACCCAAACCATACATTAATATCCTAATAAACCAACTCTTATGGAACAAATTGGTTTGATATCTACCAAAAATATCTTTGCCATCACTTCCCAAGATATACTTAATTGTATACATTTTAAAATAGAAAACTAACCTATGAGAAGATATTGAGCAACAAGGGAGATCCAGATGGGAAGCAGTATAAAACCAAGGTGCATTATCATGATTATTATTTTATCAATTATATGGAATATATCTTCAGTGCAGTGCGGGGGCGTGCGGCCCCGGTGGTGCGCGTTTTGCGGTTGACGCACCGCTTTTCATACAATTTAGACGGTTCCAGTGATGAGCCTACTGCCGATTGTATAGCATCAGTGCAGCGGGAATATATATATATCTCATCTTACAACTGATTTGGTAGATGTAGTCTAATATAATTCACATGTTGCAGTGAATCCCTTGACAAAGGCAGTCTCCTCCTCCATTATGCCAATCAATTAATTGTACACTAGCAGTCGTGTTTTACTTATAGCCCTCCTCCACTTGCTCGCAGGACAATGCGATTAATATTAATCGCAGGTCACGTGCAAGCGCTCAAAGACAAACGCGATAAACATATTTGTGTGATTAAATCGCAAGGTAGTGATCGCAGGCATTCCCCCACTTGCTCGCAGGTGCTTGCGATCCACCTGTGACAGTCGCTTGCTTCTTCCGATCTAGTGGAGGAGACCTATTAATTAGTTTGTAGGCTTAGTGTAATTACTCTATAGCGTTTACTAATAACTTAATGTGAAGATATCATGTTCGAGTTTAGTGGCCCAATTTTGTATATCATCCACTTAATTTTCATTACAGTTGACTATAATATTATTGCTTTCCAAACTATATGACATGTGGTTTTGCCCCCCGCTTTGAATCGATCCCAATCACTATACTGCAAACTGTTGGCCCTCTTTCCGAACAGGAGACTGATTTTACATTTTGTTTCGTTTAATCTTATTTTCATTGTTTTGGTGTTTTCCCAGATTGGTTAGCTTTTATCATATTTGTCCCACGTCCGTAGATCAGAATTATTTTGATCTAGACATATAATTTTGATGTAAAACATTTGGTTTCAGTCGTGAAATCTGTTTGATTTGCGTACAAAATATATTTTTTAATCCCACCGGTTCTGATGTTGGTCATGGAAAAATCTTCATGAATATTTTTTAGTATAAGATCTTTTCAGTTTTTCAGTTTAAACATAATATCTGGATTTATATAATTAGTTGCATATAAAAACCACACAATTATAGATGGATTGAAAAGCTCTGTTTGCAGTGTGATCGCTGAATGATATAATTGTGTTTATGTATACGTTATTTACCATATAATTATGTCTCAAGTGAGAGTTATCCCAGGTTTTTAAATTGTTGTTCGATGATGTTGGGTGAGTATCTGCATGCACCTTAAATGACAATCTGGAGTGGAAATATCTCGTCAGTGACTTGGACATACTCTTTGAAACTGTTATCATTAAAGTACATTTTTGTGTTGCTTATTGCTTTTAAGCTATAGCCATAATATTATAATTTATAGTGTCTTCATTTTGTTATCCATATAATATTCGCTATCCACATGAGACGATCCAAAATATTTGAGTGTAATATAGGTCCATATTAAAATATTTGAAAGTAATGAGAAGAATTGTATGCTGATTGTTTTAAATTTTCTGCGATATCCTATCACTATTTATTCATGTTTTCCACAATTTCTAAGACTTTTTTGTTCACATTTTAGGTTAAAGGAACGGTGCTTTCGGTACCGAGCAAAAACGCTGGACAAACCATAATCGAAACTGCCCACGAAGAGGGAGCTTTTGCGATTGTCATGGGAACGCGGGGGAGGAGCAAAATCAAGAAGGCAATCCTTGGATCTGTCAGTGACTATGTCGTTCAAAACGCTGATATTCCCACCATAGTTGTCCGTAAGGTAGATGCAGCAGCAGCTCCCAAAACAACCTGATACCCAGGCTATAGGAGAGTTGCACCGCCATCTATAGCTTCATGCAAGAACTAACAATGGTGTTTCAAGCTGTGCCTGCTCGATTGGAAGACGAAATTTAACGTTATATATATAAGAAGAACGCCTTCTTCCTTTACACTGTGCCTTTGACTTTTGATGATGCGAGAATATTATGAATGTATAATGGCTCTTTCTATGATGCGAGTCAGTTGCCATTGTAATATTGTCCATTAAACAGCATTGGATATTGATGAACATGCATTAAACTATATCTATAGATTCTATATGGCTGTATGTTGGTAGAAAGCTGCAAATTGATGCACAATTGTCTATAATATTATACGGATAAGAAGAGTTATGAAACTTCCATCAAACATCAAACCTTTAGTTATTTCTCTAGAAGAGAAGAAATGTTTAGTCGGTTACTGAAGCTATAGTGTAGCTATCGTAGACAGAGACTAATATATTTGCCTTTTCTTTTAAAAGCTGGATGTATACATACCATTTGCAAGGAGATGATGTATTGTATTCAATCGATGGCATCTGATCATAAGCGTTCGATAGCGAGGGAAAAGTAGTCGATATTCTTTCAAATTAAATATCCACTGAGGATGTATCAATGCCTTAAGCATTAGGATGTACCCAGTAATGCCTTCAGCATTACTGGGTTAATTTTGTCGGTATTTCGAGCCTCTGTTCACATACTTCGAATTACGATCATTGTAACCTTTTGGATGGAGTTAGCTGACTTGAAAGCGAGAGATCCATCGAGTCAATTCTTTTTATTCAAAGCAGTGGAAAAATTAATGGACTACACATACCATATGCTCGCTCAGACCGAAATGATGATTCAATATATATGTATATTTGATTAATATCTATCACGGAAGAAAATCAATACTTTGAATACTCAATGTTTGCGGTAAAACCTGTTTGGCTATAGAATAAAATTCTTGTAAACTAAGCGTTTTCCTTTGTGATTCAACACATCAAACGAATGAAATACTCACGGTTATCTTCTCAACCCAGTTTCCATTTCAGTAAATAATATTTTCTTTTATTTGTTTCTTAAATTCTGACAGAAAGGAGATGTATTCCTGGGAATACACCAGTCCTTCCAACACACACATATTATATACGCCATATTATACTGGCATGGTAGCCATAAAACTGGCTTGGAACAATATGGTTGGACGAATATTCTTCTGTTATAAAAACATTTATCATAATAACATTGATTTTAGTATAAAGGTGTTTGTGAGTTGATCTCTGATAACCTTGATATTACATAAAAGTACAATATCTCTAGCACAGAATATAAATTACAATCTAAATTCTAATGAAGCCTTTAATTAATAGCCACGAGTTAGTTCGTACCCATACGGTTCTATTTACGTAACAATTAAATCTTATTCTATGAGACACAACTTTATGCACGCGCACAGACACACACACACACGTATAGTATTATTATACTTGATAAAGCTATATATTCAGGTGCATTGAAATGAATGTTCTGCAAAACCTATTCTACTTTCAAGGGCGGAACATAATACTTTCCTTTGGTTCTATAGCTGTATTTAAAATTTTCCTAAAGACGAATCTAGCTGTTCGTCCCTGAAATACTTTGGTCAAATAGCTGCATTATCCCCATAACTTAATTATGACAAACTATCTCAGAAACAAAGTTTGTAGCAACTTTTGATAGCAAGGGCAGTGAGATGAAGTTGCAAAGATCTATAATACAAATCACACATACAAAGCTAATCTACAGTAGTTAATATCACAGACGCTTTTTGAACTTAAATAATATCGTTATTCACATGGAATTTTGGTAAATGCAAAAACATAACATATAAAGTCAGTATTTGTGGGAAAAAATGTTTCTCAATCTTCCTGTACTTACTGGAAAGGGAATAACCTGATTGCTTGAATGCAAACCTCTTCTGATTCACACCTCTTCTGATTTTTGCAAGCATCATTTAGGTTTCCAATAGGGATCTTTAGATTATAGTCTTTAGATCGTGACGTTCCAAGACTTGTGGGCAGGAAATATTCGTCAAATTGTGCGCGATAGACATTTTAACAGCACAAAAATCTAAACTGTAATCGGATCCAGTCTACTCAAAAAAGTCAATATTGTTTCTACAAACAACCGTGGCTCTCGTAAAGATATTGGTAGCTTGTATTTTGTAATGTCATTAGGATTCTCCATTGCCGATTCAGCTAAGTCTTGAAGGGCCTCGAATGAGGGTAGTATATTGGGGTTGCTTTGGTCTGATATTAAAAGCGTTGGTATCTGGAACAGAAAAAGCATAATTTCTTATAGCTCCAATAATGTAACATTAAATACGGCACCTTCTATATATCAAGCAACAGGGATGGGCTCTGATTTTAAGTGATTTCAAATAAATTTTCAATTTTCAATAATGTTTCAGATTTTGTAAATGGTTTTGTAAAATTCAAAAAAAAAGTATACAGAACCAGGCTCTGACTTCATATGCATGGACGTATGTAATTATATAATGGATATTTATGTTAACAATTACAGTACTCTGAAATACTAATGTTTTTGAATAAAGCTAATGATCAATGCAACCCACCTCACAATTGACACAATTGATGTCCAAATATCCACCAGATTTTAGATATCGGTAGTCAGGGCTCGAGAGAACGCAACCGACGATATCTGTCTTTGGTGACGTCACATCTGCAATTTGCGCGCTGCGTAGGTAATTTATGACGTAGGACGCGTTATGTCCGTCAGCCACTAAAATCACTTTCCCCAGATCAAGCTGTTCCAGCACTGAGTGAAGAAAATTGGACATTTGCTGGGACGTGTGTGTTGTCCCGTTTGGTAAAATGGACCTTCCAGCTCCTGAAAATAGTAACAAACCCATCACGAACATGTATTATAAATAAAGAGGGCAATGAAATGTTATATGGACATTTTGGTGAAATATTGTGCCGCCACATCCTTAAGAAACTCCTCCTTAGCACCATACAGTCTAGGCCCAAAGTTGAGAGAGTCCCTTCAAACGGAGGAAAGGCCTCTCGCCTCAAACCGCAAAGTGCCATTGTAATTCCATTAAGACCGTAAAATATCATTATATTCCCATTAGAACGCCTAGTCCTAGGCCAGGAAACCGATTAGCGAAGTAGGCGTCTAATCACTGACATACCATTCTTATCTGATCTGAGGGTTTGGACCTAGACGATCGGCGACCAAAAACCGCCTTGAGAAAGGCGGGCCAGCTGGCATATTTTGAATCATTCTGTCGCCCCAGGCTTTTAGAGTCAAAACCTATGGGAAGCCGTTGGTATATTTATTCCTGAATTGTGGATATCTGAATTGTTTTTATGGATAACCACAAAAACAATTCAGATATCCACAATTAATTTTGGATATCCACAATTCAATTCTGGATATCCAGAATTATTTCTGGATATCCAAAATTCAATTCTGGATATCCAGAATTCAATTTTGGATATCCAAAATTCAATTCTGGATATATTTAATTTTACCTAATTTTACATATCCAAAATTACATTCTGGATATCCAAAATTCGAGTTTCACATATCCACAATTCAATTCTGGATATCCAAAATTCGAGTTTCACATATCCATAATTCTCTGTCACATATCCACAATTTATTCATTGGCAAACTTTTGAGTTTCGGATGTGAATTGTTTATATCTAAATTTAATTTCTGATATTCGCCAAAACAATTCATATATCCAAAATTCGCATTCTGGATATGCAGAATTTCATTTTTGTACATTCTATCACCTGATTTTCCAATTATGGACATACATTTGACATGATAATAAAGTTGAATTATGGATATCACATATCCACAATTCTGTCACATATCCACAATTTATTTATTGGCAAAATTTTGATTTTCGGATGTGAATTGTTTATATCTAAAGTTAATTTCTTATATATTTATGGATATCAAGAATTGAATTATTGATATCTGAAATTGGAATTATGGATATCAAGAATTGATTTATGGATATCAAGATTTCAATTCTAGATATCCTCAATTCAATTCTTGATATCTGAAATTCAATTCTTGATATCCAAAATTGAATTCTTGATATCCGAAATTCAATTTTGGATATCCAGAATTGAATTTCGGATATCAAGAATTGAATTTTGGATATCAAGAATTGAATTTTGGATATCAAGAATTGAATTATGGAGAAAGCTAAAGAAGTCAGTAGCCTTTATAAGTAAGGATTTATGTTATTTTGTATGTCGGACTCAGTGACAGAGCCCTCGGTTATGGTTTTTTGATAAATCTTTTGCTATTTTCGTTGCAATTCGCAACTAATTTGAGAATCACCTCTAATTTGAGAATCACTTCTCGTGTCTTTTTGTATAGGTAAATCAGCTTGATCTGAACATAATGTTGTATCACATAATGTTCAATGCTGAATAAAATATTTAACAACAAAAACATGTTTTTGTTGTTAAATATTTTATTCAGCATTGAACTGGAATATAAACTGGAATGCTTAAACAGTGTACGTAGACGAAGTCATAGATGAATCTTTAGGCCTATGATTTTAGGAACCTCTAGGACCTCCATTTCCAAGAGAGAACATTTCCCCTGACAGCTATTTCCCCTGGGACATCTATTTCTTTCATACCATGAAAACAGAAAAGCATATATATCCTTGAGAAATTCTGGAGTATGCGTTCCCGGTGTTGAGCTAAACAAAATATATATACTTCAAGTGGGCATTTTGGTATGAATTCTTAAATCCATGGAATGTCATATCAACGTTTCCAGTATAGTTACTACGGGCAAAGCTTACAGTACGTTACTATAATCTTTGCTACGGGTCAAAAACAGGACCGTATTCAAGTCAGACTACGTCATACATAGTATTCACTTCTATAAATAACCTAGGATCTAGGTATTCTGAATTTACTTGGCAACGAACTTTGCCTAAAGAAATCAAGGCACCACTACCTTTGTTAAAACAGATGCAGGATACATTGTTAAACAACAGATTAACTAACCAATCAACTCGATTCCTTGAATCAAGGAGAAGATACATCTGTCAGTAATCAATACAGTCATTTCTCTTTCTATCAACCAAACACTTTATAGCGTGTATTATTGATATTTACATTAAATTTATGTATTTATAAGTGTATAACCTTTACTTAAAGTTGGAATTTTCCAGCAATTCTTTGCAGGATTTGGTATAGAAGTAGAGGATCTTTTAATAATGGTACAGCCATGAATTCGGAAATCCCTTACCCGAAGACGCTATGGGTGCTTCTCAATTCAGGTCAACAGATTAATTATTTGTCTTCAGTATAGAATATGTTTATGTGTAAGAATCCGGATGATTCAATGGGGAGATGGGAGTTTTAGTGAAGGATTCAAATACACATGCATATATATAATACACATTGTATCAGTGGTATAATGAGGTTGTCATGTGTTAGTTTGAATAGGCAGTTTTAATCTAATTATTATAGAAAGCTTGATTATTTGTTACTAAAGGTTATACAATCTGGTAAATCTCTCATTTAGAGAGAGGTGATATAACAGATGTCACTCCATGGCTTGGATGTTTTGTAAAGAATACATCTTCTGTAATTATTTGGGGATGATGCTTTTGGGCACCGATGCTTGGTGGCCATGAGCAGACCCTAACAAATAGGGGATTTGCATGTGCCACTGCGCATGTCTGTTATAGTGCATCCTGGGATAGATTCGGCTGAAATCTGACATACAAATAGTTGGCAACATTTTAATCGAAAATTGCAACAAGGTTTTCACCAATTGATATGTAAGCTTTTATAAATGATCCAAATGCATGATGGGAAAGATGAGGTCTTGGTGTATTGATACATGTATAACACATGGATATTGATATTAGAGCATTGATAAATAGTCCATGCCGAACATCGCATGTTTTCTATAGATTGTATACAGTACCATTTGTCCCATAATTCCATGCTAATCAAGATTCATAATGGCGGCCATGCAAATCCCCTATTATATAAGTAGGCCTATACGTATTTATCAAAGGTTTATGTAGTCTACAACTAAAATCACTCACCTGGTAGGTCAATGGCTACAGCCCTGTGGCCATGAGAGGCCAGACTATCCAGAATACCGCCCCGGGTCCACATGTCACAGCATTGGTTTTGACTGTGCAGCAATAGAAAGCTGTAGTCCACCGCCCCAACAGGTAGACTTTCCTCAAAATAGATATTCATCTGAAAAAATAATAATTGTCATAAGTTCCCATGTTCTTTCTGTCTCAGGAACATTGACCATAAATCAAGTAATTCATGATCACATTATTTAAACGTGCGTATACCCACTCTGATAAACTAAAATTGCTTTTAAACACGTATTTCTGGAAGTGAATAAGTTAGCTCTTATTTGTTTAACATAATGCCCAGGGCATTGTCTTTAGCTTTGACCCATACAAGAAGACACTTATTAATATGCTAATACATGTTATGACCAACAAGTGCATGAATAAGTGAGGACAGCTCAGTAACACAGCAATCCTGCTCATGAAAGTTCTCCACTCTATATGAAAAGATGGTGGTAAACTAATAAAGGTTTCTGCAGTATCAGCCATTACAGTAACATTATGACCTTTGAAATGATGGTTTTACACATTTTACACATTTTCTAGCTTTCTGGATAATGGCAATCCTGTAATCAAAATCCAAAAATGATATTTAAGATATTAAGATATGGACAAACTCTTAGCTCCATTTGAATTCAATCAATCATATCATTTTCAATTCATGTTCTTACAGTGACACCTGTTGTCATTTCTAATAATAACTAGTCGTTAAATTAACAGTAAAAACTCCATAATGATAAATTACAACCTTGCGTGGACGTAGGTGTTTCTCATTGTTTTTACAAGCCTAAAGTCATATAATATATGATACATTACTTTGGCCGAAGGCCCGGCTAAAATATTCCCCGTAGGCTATTTGGCTCAAGGCATTTACTCATGAAAATTTAGGTCAATAATGGACACGCCCCCAAACCTTTCCCATTACGATACCAAAGATACTATATAGTTTCTTTGCAAATACGCAATAAACCATAAAGAAAGGGATACCATAATTTCTATTGGCGATTTCTGTACTTGGTCAATTCGCATATATCCACTTCTGTCTAAAATACTTTGACCATGAATAATTTCTGTTTACAAATAGATGGTAAAAGAAAAAATGAGAGGAAGCTTGTATGTCCAATATCAGGATCGAGATTCACTTATGAATATTGCTTAGTGAAAACTCAAATCTCTTTTTATCCGAAGACGCTAGTTCGTTTCAAATTTGAGTCCTTATAATCATCATAAAATACCAAGACATGGTGCCAATGATATCACCAAAGATACCATTCTGTATTCAAGGAATCGTGATAGTCATTAGAGGTTTCCGGCTTGGAATGGTTCCTAGAGGCGCGGAAATAACTTTAGGTTAATTAAAGGAAAAGCACCTGTCGGAGGAAATACAAAAACAATCTTGAAATTATTTTCAAATATACCACATCCTGCGGGGCGACATCAGATGCCCTGAGCATAAATGGGTGGAAAGCACCACAAGTCCTCCATGCAGCTTTTTATGGATTTAAGTTTTGAAAAATATTGTTTCATAAAATCCAGGATCCTGACGTGTGAATTGGTAGCTGTGGATCCAGTCTGTGCTCTTTCACATACAATTTAGGAGTAAATAGTTAGGAGCTAGGAGTTTTGCATGTGTCACAGTGCATGTCACAATCAGCCATAGTGCATGACAGGGCATATCTAACACCCATTTGGCATTCAAATTATGCATTTGACATACACATTATTGGGTATCATTTATGTGAAGTATATTGTCGTCAATATTATTGCCTATGAAGCTTCCCAGAAAGGCTAAGAGTTGCGCCATCTACCACTTATCTATGCATGTCTATCCATGATCTATCTATCACATATTTCATGTCGCACATGCTAACAAGTTCTCCGTAGTTTTAGACTGAAAATAATCATTGAATAATGCATTGCGAAACGAAATACACGTTGGCGTATATATACATGCTAACGCCCAGGCAATTGGATTAAAATGATATCGATCCTTTATAGCCAGTTGATACTGCAAGGGAGATGATGATTATTATTAACACAAAGTTCAACCAATACATCTTGTAATATATGAGTATTAAGCCAAACTACCGAGAAACAGGTGACTTCCATTTGGTAACTGGGGAACTCGCATTTTTATCCCTCTTAACAAAGGGAACGATTTTTATGTGGGGAAACTACAAGGCTTATACATTACAGCCAGACTATATTTCATGGCGCTTAGTCCCTTGGTTATTCATTCATCCGCTGCCTGATGATTCAACCCAGCAGTTCCCACTTAATAGTTAACTTCAATGCAAGCCGTATAATGACAACTCAACTTAGATTTATTACAAGTAGGTCTCAGATAATAAGAAAAATAAACTCTGTTGAAACATTTCTAGTCCTTCAATATAGTATATCATTCGTTGCATCAAAGCTGTACTATTTTATTTGAAGAACGAGACTTTGTATTGCTTTGACCTTAAATATTTGTAGAACTATTTTCTAAAGTTTTCCCAACGTTTACTGGCTAAAAGCCGTAGATGTATCATACGAGATAGCATGCAACATTGCGATCTATAAAATCACACTTACGTTCATTTATGCCAAAATTTGTTCCGATTCTCGCGTTATCCGAACGAAATCGTATGTCACACTTCAGTAATGGTTAAGTTAAATGTTGAGAGTACAGAGTGAGCTAACTGACATGAGACACCAACAGCAGCAGGCACTGGAGTGTTATGTTAGCATGACAGCACCTCTCTGACCGCTTGTCCGCAGGCTCGTGCGGCAAATGATGCCCATGAACCGTTAGATAGCCATTTGACATTCCAAATACACAGTGGGCAAAAAGTGAACTTCTTCATGTGATGTGAAATAATTCCTCTTTACATCTACTCTCAGGAGTGATTATATAGGTGGACATCCTTTTGTGATCATCCTCTTTATTTATGTTTTTCTTTGCTTAGTAAATTTATTCATCAATTTATAAGTAATTGTTAAAATATTGCAAAATATTAAATATTAAAAATATAAAATTCTATGTTTAATGACATACTAACCGATATTTTCTCAATGATAATGATCGACCTTGAATTATAATTGTTTGCTTATCATGTATTGGAATTCTACTCATGTATATATACATACAAGTATGCGCTCAGGGTATAAAGGCATTTGCGGCAAAGGGACTGTTTTATGTAGCGGCAAGAGAGAGTTGTAATATTAACTTTACCGCAAATGTCCAAGTCAAATCTTTTCCGTGGCCCACAGACGTGATAGATGCGAAAGATTTATCATTAGTATTACCTGCCACGAGCTGTAGTTCTACAACTCGGTGGTAATATTGTTAGGAGAAAATGAGTGTAGAAAGCCATACGGTAATGAAAACATTACCACATGGCTTGTACCACACACCTTCCTATGTACAAACTCCATTGTACATGGAAGTATTTTGTGCAACCGTGTATTGGTAACTCTACCTAGGCCTCAGTGATGGCCTCGCTATTCTCGGTTCAATGATAGAGAACCACGTTTCACTGAAACAAAGAGTAGCGTGCAAATAAAAACAAATGAAAGAAAATGCTGAAAAGAAATATGGAGAATTGTTGCCGATCCCAGGTTGAAACCTGAAGCTTTTATGTTTACATATGTCACACTACTTGACGACAGGGAAGATTAGAGGAAGGCGTAAAACAGGCAAGGAACTGTAATAAATATTGTTTTAGCAGGAAGGCCAACGTACATTTTAGTTGGAATGTAAGATAGACTTTGTTTTCCCCCAAGAAGTTAGGGTCCTGTCATTCCCTAAACAGGATTGCCTCAAGGTGGAGAGGTCGAGGCAGGGATATCACGGTAACATTCCCATACAAATATCCATCGCTAGTTTAACATGCTTCCATCGCTACTTTTTAATTTACTGTGAATTGCAAATTTGGTCTGGAGAATAGCTATGTTCCAGTCCATTGTGCAATTCTTTCCGAGGCTGCTCACTACATCTTTGTGAAATTATACAGCCCCCTTCTGCCATAAAAAAAATGAGAACTTAAAGGAAATGGGAAGTTGTATTTTCAAAAGCAAAAAAATCATAAGCAAATATGAAATAAACTATAATTCGGACGATTCCCTATCCTCGAGGCATATTTTAAGGAATGACCTCAGACTGCGTCCCACCCTTTTCTTCTGGGGAGTTAGGTCTGCCTCCGGGACCAAATCAAATCGAGTGAAAAATCTAGGTCTAAATATAGCATTGATGGTCTGATAATAGCTGTCAACCGATTCAGGGAATTCACTCAATACCTAAGGCACCAATGCCGGATAATGTGAGAAATAAGTTAAATAACATCATTGAAGGATTTCAGTAATCATCGAAATAGTAATGTGGATTTTTATGAAGCCTGCAGCAAAAAAAACCCCAGTAAGGTATGAAATCGTCCAACGCTTGGTTAATTGTCTTTCGTGTGGGTAGGAAAAGAACCGAAAGTTTGAAAATGTTTAGTTTTGACCACAGAATGCGGCTTTAACTCGAAGAATTACGTTCTCAATGTGCGATACACTGATATCTTATCAAAAGGGGCAGGAACTGGAATTGCAAACTTCAGATTGTTCGCATATAATATTCGTATCGAATTCATTCTACATAAGACAACTACAGTAGAGAACGAGACCTTGATTCCAATCGTCAACTTTGATGTGCTTTCTATTCGGGTTTCTATTAACCTACCTTTACCCTGACGTCATAACACCAAGTTACCGTTACGAAAATACTAATATAACCATAATGATATGCCTACTATTATAACCATATAAAATACGACCTTATAACATAAAACCATATAAAATAGCTGAATATTGATAATTGCAGGTCTATAGGTCAAACAATCAGTAATGTTGGCACGTTTCTTTTCGCAATAGCCGAAAACTAATGTGTACTGGTCAATAAATCTATTTATAAAGCATTATTATATGTTCATTAAATCTAACAGGAAGTCACAATTCAGAACAAACCCAAACGTTTGGCTTGGTTTCGGTCGATAAATTTTAAGCTTTAGGTATATGAGAAAGGATCCGCAGATATTTTCAGACTAGGCCCCGCTGAATTTGAGAAGAGCCAGATCCTATTATATGAATAGCACCTGAAAGACAAAACTCTCATGAACAGTCTAGTCATGAAACTTGAGTGTCCGTCCATGCTAAGGAGACCTTCTTGCGCACGATTGAGAAAATATAGTAAAATTTGGTTTCCTCAAGCACAGCTGTAAATGATGAAAAAACTGTGAGAAGGATTGTATATACAATACACGGACTGTTTAGAATCCCTATACTTGATGTGGTTATTGACATAGGGGAAGTTTTGTTGGGTCAACTTTCAAAGGTTAAAGCAAAGCTTAGGCTTTACAAGTTAGGTGGTTTACAGTAATGCGAACACAAATCCCTTGTCTTGTTTTTGAGCAATTTATCCATTCGGTAACACCGAACTACTTGAGTGAAATTTCTCAAGTGTTTCATTCATTTTTGAGAGGGAAGTTTTGCCTGAGGGCTTGACATAGGATTTTAATTCTCACACAGGTTTTCCGTTCCTGAAGACGAGGGTGCTTTTCTTTGCAATGGGCGTCGGATGAGGTTCCGTATCATATTATAAAGTCGCCTTTGGAAATAATGTGGAATTCTATATTCATATCTATAAGTAAAGTTGTTATTTTTTGCTGTCTGTTGTCGTTCTGTATACTTATGTCTATTATGAGTCCAACAATAAGTTCTCCGAACATCGCCAAAAGAAGATAGTAAGCATTTATTCCCAAACAATAAACATCAAAATGTTCAGGTATTCTAAAATACATCATTTCTCACCTGTCATACGTATACAGGAAGAAGTAGCCTACAACCACGACATTGAATACATACAGCATGACGCTTTTCTCATGCCAAGTCACGACAGTGTTGGGAAAGCCCGTCAAACACTGAAACAGGACAAATCTAGAATCGAGCGCGGGGAACCTTCCTGAGTATATTAAGTCAATGCGTTAACACATTCAAACCGTTAAGCTAATATGTACAAATGAATACGATTTGATCGGTAAACAATACTAATATCACGAGTCATAAACTTTGAATTATGGAGCGTGAAGCCTAAAGCATTTGAGCAAAAATTGAATCGTCTCAGCTCAGCGCGTCCCAAAGTCCTGTCATCCTCTCCAATCTCACCCAAAACACATCGCACCCTTCAGACTTCTGTTCGCTGCTTCCAAAAAATGCACGAAGATCTCTTTTGTTACTATAAACAATGCAATGTACATGAATGTACAGCAGATATTTACCTTGTGTCCTTCAATTGTCTTCCACTAGAAATGTGCCTTTATCCTGTGTGTGGTATTTTCTCCCGTATGTTTGTATACATGTACCTGTCGATCTATTAACCCAATCCCTGCACTGGTTGTCAATATACTGTTAGACGTATTGCCATGGCGACGGATCTTCAGAGAGTATCACGCTCTCCCTACCACAATGAGGTTATACGAGACGCAATCCAACCGTGACTTCCTACGCACGGCGGATTATGATTCGCTCAGTGATACCGAGATACACGTGTATTGCGTAACATAATTCTTGGAACGGAGGTTATCTTTCTACGTGCGTTATCTAATATACAAATAAAACTTCCAAGTACTGCTAAGCATGCATATTGGTTGGTTCAATATTTTGTTATTAATAAAAAATCACCATTATGATCTATTATAATATTTTATATTTCGGCAGGCTGATTGAGAAGGAAGAATCAATGAGGTATAGCTGTCACTTGGCTAAAATTGTGTTCAAGAACAACTACTGATTGCATTATTCATAATTTTCCACATACAACAAATCTCATAAAGAATTTAGGTTGTTATAAAATGTACTTTTGAATTGTTTTTTTTATGAATCCTAAAAAATCAGGAAATAAATGAATGCAACATTATATACAGGTTCCCCCCACAAAATGTGCATTTCACCTTTCCCTACTTCCGACTCAATCACCTCGTGGGTTGAGGCACCTGTTTACAGGTAGTAAAGTGCAGCACAACTCATCATGCCACCTGTCGTGTACTTGAAGAACTTTGGGATCTGGCATGGGAGGAACCTAGCAGCTACTGGGTATTATAGGAAAGTGTCGTCTCAGTGCTCAAGGGCAGGGAAGCGCGACCGCCCGCATTTGTATTGTCGCATTCATATTATCGTTTATTATCTGTGATATGTTCTCAGACGGAAGTTAGAGCTCCCTGGTCCCAACTATACTGCAAACAGATTTATTTTTGCGTAGTTACATTTTCGCACACTGAGTACTTTGACACCTTTTCGCGCGGATTTAAATTCGCGCAGCAAGGATGTTTCACACCTTGGTTATGCACTAATTATACATTTCGCGCAGGATTTATTTTCACGCACAAAGTTGGGTGCGCTAAAGTAGCGAAAATAAATACTCCGTGAACATTAATACGTTTACAGTATATCTTTACATTCATTTGTTAACACTGTGGTTCACTCAAGAGCCAGGGATATTAGTACTACCTCTCAGTCGGATATGACGTCCTTTGCTTGATTCTTGCTAATAGCTCCGACGTGCATTCATTGCTCAACAACAGCATATTTATTAATCATACATTCTGAGAGGAAATATACCGGTATCCTGGCAATACTTCCATGTTTTATAATTAAATTATTTCACGTGTGGTGCAAGAACGTCAATAACCCAACCTAACAGATTAAAAGCTAGCTGGATTTATACAGCCAGGTCTTGACCCACATTAATATGAAAGTGGACATTGTGAATAAACTATAACGATTTTTTTACCTTTTAGATAAAAACCAAACCAAGCAATTTCTAAATATGGGCTGTGGAATAAAAACAGTTTTCCCACGCACCAGCCAAATCACGCAAGAATATGTAACCAGATTATCAGAAGATAAGATTATTAAAGAATACAACAATAATAACCGCCCCATAGCCATTTCTTCCTCTACACGATAAACAAAAATATAGTGTACTCACTGCTGGTAATCGTGGACGTGTCCATCTCACGTGGAAGTCTCAGCCCAAGTAATCTCTCAACATTTACAATAATTTAGATTGTTATAATATTCTTTGTTTGTGTGATTCAGACCATGTGGAGGCGGAGGAGGTGGAAGAGGCAGCTGTTACGTTGGGGCATGAATCGTCCTTATAAGAAGGCAACGAACAAAGGAATTGGCTAACCGAAATTTTGCAGGCGTGACCGCATGAGCCCAGGGTCTTTAGAGCATTTTACACATACCTTACATATGTCTGAACATGTGCCATGGGGTTGATTGAGTCTAGCCATTTGAGTATAAACTTATCTTCAGATTTGACTAGATTCAGATTGCTTCTAAACATCAATACCATGGCGTAAGGTCTGAAATAATTACTCTATTAATCTTATAAGACAGTCGTATCCAGCATGCCCTCCATGATGCCAATCAAGGAACTAAATATGTAGATAGACTTGTATAATATTACCATTATCATTAATAACATTGCTCGTTCAAAGAACTATAAAAGGATAAACAAGCTATTGGGGATATATATATAAAGCGCAAAATAGATTAGACTGGAGTCTAACATATACAGGTCTATGTTACTATTTTTTATCATATAATATTGGACAATCTATTTGTTAAGTAATTTACATAATATTAATAATATCAATTAAAAAACCATTGCGGAATTATATGTAAGGTAATAACTCTGCAAATTCCTTTACATGGGGCCCTACGAACAATCAACCCCATGGTAACAAGGGTGCACATTTGTACACCTGGAGGGCATCAATTGAAAGGGAAAAGTATCCTCCTTCACAAAGGGCACATACCTGTAACCCAAATTGTTGGACCCCAGTTTCCAAAACCCAATCTCAAACCCTACCTCCAATCCTCTTTGTTTTGGGTAATTCCCTCCTTCTCCGATCATTTTATATAATTTCACATGTTCTCAAATAGTTTCATATATATATGTTCTCTTGATTCGAAGGATTTTGGTAGTCAATTCAATTCAAAGTGAATTCGTCATTTCTCGGTCTGATATGATCCGTGACACGAGGATGATTCATGCTGGTCCGAGGTCACTGAAGCATGAAGGGGCTGACGTACTTCACAAGTACAGTGATGTGTGGGTGCAGTTCATGTATGACATGTGCATATGGATGCACGTGCTTGCTGGAAAAGGAACTTTGGTGCATCTTCTCTCTCACTCTGAGGGTGCTTGAAGAAATCTTTGTTAACTATTACTTTGGCAACATGCGGGTAACATTTCCAAAATGGGAAGGAATAAAGGGACCAAGAGCAATTAATCCAGTTTTAGTTGATCAAAGAGCAAAATAAAAGATCAAAATCAAATGTTCTTCTCAATGAGCGCCTATTTCAGATAATTTTCAAGTGGAATTCTGAAAGATGTTTCGTGTCTGCTGCCAGTATGTGTAACACTATGCTATACAAGATCAACTCGATAACAATAACTGAAGGTGGCATATCCATGGACATTATAGATGAGTAGGTATATGGTTCCATCTATGAGTTGTGAACTAAACTAATCATTTCAATGGATGCAATTGAGTACAATTCATATGCACCGCAGTACGGACACTTGTTTGGGGAAATTGGATTTTTATCAACGAAAAGATATGTGGTTGGTATAATAATGAAACATGACAATACGTTTGGGATAATTAGGTTATACGAGTTGGTCGTTAACTGGAGCTGAGTAAAACTGTTCAATAAATTGAGGGCCCACTTTATTACGGATATTCAGATTTTTTTTTCATTGAGCAGGGACCACTCTGGAGTGGCTTGGACGGTTGGCACCACGTGGGTTTGTACCTCCTTCCAGTAAGCCCCCTATACAGTGCACGCCACTGAATGAGCGACACTTGGAGCAATGGTGGACCAATCACCTACCAGAATCCTGATCCTCATGTTGAACATGATATGTAAATCAATTTATCCAAATGTAAAACATGTCAGGCATTGTTGAACAGTAGTTCAGGAGTATATATTTATATTTCTTGAACGATTTATATAACCTCCTGTAAGCATTTGTAATATGGATTCATGCATTATTAAATGGATACCAGGAAGATCTCATCGTAGAAACTACATTGAGAGGAACCATTCCTTTTCAGTATTGCATTAAAACAGAAATGTATATGTTTATTGAATAAAAGTTTTATATTATTTTGTATATGGGAAATAGTGGTAGGAGATGTATTTAGTGAGTGCTGATCAAGCAGATGAATATTTTCCTCCATGTAAGGTTAGCCATTATTAGTAATATCCGCTAGGCATCCTATAGACACCATGAGGTATGTTTGTTTTGTTTGTTTTTAAAGTTTTTATTCAGCCAGAGGCATTATGCTGTTACACACTGTTCTCAGTAATAGCTGGTGGAAAAATTAGATTTTACATCAAGATATATGAAAATACAAATAATCATGATTTAAATATTAGATAAAAAAAAATAGAAAAATACGACAATATCCAAATTAACTGATAGTATCAGGTCAGATCGTACAGACATTTTTAGATAAAAAATAAAAGTAGATAATAAATAAATAATACGATACAAGATATAAAAAACCATCACCCGGGTATAACATCGATTTACTACAGACAAAAGAGCAACAGCAATAGCCAAAAGGGGACTCGATATACCAAGGAAATCAGGCAAACAATTCTGAAAGAATTCAGATCAAAAATACAAGACAAACGACAACTAAGTATGGCTAGATCAAATTATCTGGATCTGGAATTTTCCAGATATGCAAGGTAGTGTTATATGATTTAATACAGATTTTCTTTATCTCCCTCTTAAAATTTAAAATATCATCTAGAGTTTTTACAAAAATCGGTAGAGAGTTCCAATAAGATTCAGATCTTCCAAAAAGGCTCTTCCGGATTTTTTCTTTTCTCCAGGGTATAACGGGGAGTCTAATATCTCTCATATTGTATCTATGTTGGGGTAAATTATAATCAAAATTATTACAAGAGTAAAAAATTGTCAGAAATCTCTGTAAACGTCTAAAACAAAGAGGAAGAATGGTATACCTCTGATGTAATTCTATGTTAGAGACTCTAACAATATTCCTCCTATTCTTCACCCCATAACACAAACGAAGACATTGATTTTGCTGAATCTGTAACCTTGCAATGTCCTTTTCACTAGCTAGATCAATCAAAATGGACCCAAATTCAATAATTGGTAAAATATAGGTTTTATAAATCAAAATAGAAATATCCTCCGTGATGAAATGTCTTATCCTGGCTAATCTCTTATATAGAATCTGGACTCGCGAACATGCATTACCGATATGTGGAAGAATATTTAAGCTGCTGTCTAACAGAAAGCCCAAATAGTATGTATACTGCTCATCCTATCTGAAGCTCTAAAAAGACTTCGCTCCCATTAGGCAAATTGAGAGAAACCAATCTTCTTTGTTTGTTCAACAATCCACCGGAAATAGCCTTAATTTCCGCGCATGTGCATTTAAAGCCAGGTGCAGTACCCCAGGGTTGTTTTCCAAACATGTCAGAACCTGATGGGAAGTTTGTATGGGACGATACCCATCCAGAGCACTGTCTCTCAAAGTGGATTATGTTGGTCCAATGATCGATACCATTTTTGCGTGATCGCCGCTCCTGGTCGAAAGCAAACAAAGGGAATAATTTTCATCGTCACTTATCGCGGAAGTGGCTCGGGCGCAGCTCGTATATATCTTCCGGGATGAGTGTATAGGAATTTTAGTTTTGATTCTAGATGGCATTAAAAACATGAGACTGCGATATAATGACACGTTGTTAATTCTCCAACAAATGTTTTATTCTATATGCCAATATGACAAAAAGCCAATTTCGATGCAATAAAATTCATGTAAAGTCCATTATTGTGGGAAGCATATAATTTCATGTTTATTAATTAGAGTATAATATATATAGGGGAGTATTGCATTTCTTTAATTTGTAGGAAGTCTATGCAATAGGAAAACTAGGAATAACATGCATCCTCGTAATGCATATCTATCTGTGCATCGCGGATTATGTTAACTATCAAATATGTGAGTAATTTTTGAAATGTGATTTATGCACATGGACATCTAGGGAGAGCTGTCGATTACAGATGGTGTTCGATCTCTATATATAATGTGTATGATGTCAGACAATGGAAATTAAGCTACTAAACTATATATTTGAGTCTGCCATTAAATGATGATATTTGATTGTCCCTTTATGTATCAACTTTCTATAAAGGATAGGCATCTTGAAGTTTGTTTACATTTCGTATTGTTCTTTGTTTTGTTTTACCAGGTTGTTTAGTTTAGTGCTCATAGCTTCCACTAACCTATGAGGTAGTATACTACCATCCATTGCTGAGAGGAAACACGAAAACCGGTGCTATCCCTCAATGTTTTCGAATATTAGCAATGTATCCTTAACGTGTATAGTGCCACACTAACCAGCCTTTGATAAGCGTTGGGGTGGAGAAGAAGCAGCGCACCTGCAAACGGTGGAGTTTAAACTCACATCACTCATAATATTTCTCTCGGTTCAAGGCCAGTCCTTGGGACCACTGCCCCACCCTACAGTACTAAGGAGAGTACCTCTTTAGTTCCTTAGATATGTGTATCAAAGACAGCATACCATACAAAAGTTAGCTTTTGTTCGAAATCCCAAGATGGTATACTTGCGTATGTCAGAATTTCCAATGCAAATACTCTTACATGAAGTGTAAATCTTAGGTTCGATATGGCAAACCTGGAATCTTGTCCACTGTTCTAAGGTTTCACCCCAGCCCTATCTTTCCATTTGGTCAAGGGATAAGTCTGAAGCATTGAAGCTATACAAAATGCTATGAATCATGACACGTCTTCACATGCCATATATGTCCACATTGTGAAGGAAATAAAGGTGCACCTTTTGGACGCGTTTTAGATCATGTAAGCCAGTCGAGACCCGCATACATCCCCTGGTAAGATGAATAGCAGCCTATTATCATCACGAAGAAGCGTTGCCAAGAGCCTTCTGACAGAGTCCCACCCACCAATCACAGATTCGTGATTCTACTTTCTTCATGGCTTCCTGCACTGCATGGTGGACCGTCCCAATACTGCAGCTGTGACGTTTCCACAAAGTGCCAGAAAAGCTATACGCAGGTTTAGAGCTAGCGGTATCACTAGATCATTTCCCATAAGAAAAATAATGTAATATTCTATTCATTCCCAAGCCACCCAAAGCCACCAACATAGAATATTAAAGGGGTTTGACCTGTGTAAAAACAAATTGTCTTTTTTTTTATATCCAAATTGATAATCTATTGCCACCTTCATTTTGTATTTTATTTCAGTCAGTGGGAACTGAAAGTGTTCATGAATTTAGGAAACACAGGGTTTTCAATATTTAGATGATCTTTATTCCTAGAGGGCTTTCACAAGCCAAAATGCAATTTCGATGCTACTTAGTCGTAACATCAAATCGTCGGACTCACATACTCATGCAGATCAATTATATATATACTCATAAACATACATTGACAACCATATACATACATGTATAAATCACAGGTCTGGTACATATATATATCTTAACTTTACTTGGCATGTGGGGGTTTTTCTTTCTAAATATCTGGACAGAGGTTCAGTGGTTAGAATTACTGAAACGGTTTGATGTGATTTCGTAGTGGAGATAATAAGAAATATGTACACTTAAATATATATTTCGCCTGGTACCGCGAAAGGTTCTAGCTTATAGAATCAAAGGCCTTTATACAATCAAGGATTCTTCCAAAAAGTATGGTCTTCCTGCAATACATTAACTTGGCAAAAACAATGATACATGCAAAGGTTTCTGCGGATAATAGTGTGGAGAAATAGATTTTTTATTATTGGTATTTCAGTGAGTTTTATTAGCGTTTAATTGATTTTCAGTAAACAACAGGAGGATGGACCATACAAACACCTATCACTATACCCATGGTCACCATTTGCAACCCATAGGAATGACTTAATAAGAAATTCTATAAAATACTATTTCCATCTCATATTAATTGTCTTCTCTAAGGCCTTATGGAACAGAATGGAAAGTTATATTTGTGTTTCGGTTCAACAACCTTTCATTCAGTCTATGTTTCTATCAAATGTCCGGTAGTAACAAACCTATACTTCTTTTAATAAAAGAGGTACACACTTCTTTATCGAATATAACAAATCTAACAAAAGCAATGGTCTCTGTGTCAGAAATAAGCTATCACCTTGTCAGAATCCCTGGTATTTCTCCCTTTACTATAAAACATTTAAGATCAATATACATCATACATGTACATAGCAACCCGGACGACCAGAAATAAGAGGTTTTACAAATTCCCTCTGGGTGTGGGACTCCAAGAATTGGTCATAAGAGGCAATCTTTTAGGTTCTCTTATAACATCTCCAGTGAGAAAATATCTAAGCGTCTCTGACACAAATTAAGGCAGCTTAAAATATTGACAATTGAGTGTTCATTGTCCATGGGAGAATATAAAAGGTATTGATTGCATGAAATCAAAGAATAGGGTAATACACTGGACGAAAGTAGCGTACACACTGTCATGGGTCAATAAGAGGGGCATAGTTGAGACATGTGTGAACCGAGATATATACTTGGTCTGTACTCGCGGAATTTGGGAATTTGCAGAACCTCCTGTATCTGAGTAGTAGATCTAACACTCACATAAGTAGTTTCAGAAGTTTAAATCATAACAGACATAAAGCCCTAAGGAAAAACAAGTGTTGCAGTATCAAATTCATCAAAACGTGTTCTATGTACAATTTATTATCCTAGGTCTCCTTCTATAGTCCGTTAATTGACATCATAGCTTTACAAATAAATCATCTCAGAACATATTTAAATTACTATATTTTCATTACGCTTAGAGTCTAGTTACCAAAAATGATCTAGGACTATACTGGAGTCGGGTGCTCTTCTGCTTCTTTGTCCTCTTCCTCTACTAGGAAGTCATAGCATGGTAGTTCAAAACAAAACACAGTGCGCATGACTTTCGGCAGTATCCGGTAAAAGGCAGGTGGAACAGGGAATAATATGCTGGTTGTGCGTTTATATATTGTATATCCAGCAATTCTGAAAAGAGAGTGAGGAATGAATAAGTTGTAAGATTGACATCATTAAGAAGAAATTTGAAAGAAAAATCACTTATGATTTGCTAATTACGGTCATGCATGACTTAGAGAGTTTCAATATGTTCAATAAAGGACAGATCAGCTTATCTTGTATATATCTTGTATATTATATGTTTAATATGAACACATAATACATACCCTTTATAGCGGTTGTCTGAAGTCTTCTCTGCTAGCGGTATGCCACTGATACAGAATATGATAACACAGGTGAAGATGGGTGAGATAACAGCTGTCCACTGGGCACCAGATAAAGTAGTTGACGCTAGGAAGAACATCCCCCACCAGAAGAGGATTTCGCCTAGATAGTTGGGATGTCGGGACCAGCGCCAGAGACCTAGAGATGAGTTAAGTGAGCCCATGGTGTAATCAAATACATATTCATGTGGTAATATATTTGTACTCTTCCATTTGATGTATGTATTTCTATCTCAGAAATAGTTTGGAAAACTGTTGGGCAAACAATTGTATGTATTTTATATGATTGGAATATATGCTGGCCTAAATAGAAATAAAACAAATATTGCTATTAGTTTAAAAGATAGAATAGTGAATAGTCACAAACTCCAAAGTTCAAGTCCAAATGAAGAAGAAGTGCTAAATTACGTGCACGTCCACAGAACCTCATTGTTCATTTGAAGTCAAGCATTGCAGTTCAGGACACATTTTGTGCAGTGCTGATGATTGCATCGCCTGCTCAAAACTGTACCCAGCTGAGTTCATTCTTGAAAACAGTCAATACTGGCTTCTGATGCTTTATAATTATAAAGATAATCTTGATTTCTTTTCAAAGAAGTAACAAAAGAAAAAGGATGGGCGTTGCTCAATGTCACTCTCAGAATCATTTACAAAATTTCCCATCTGTAACTTGTCCAATGTGACTTTCTAAACTTTTCACTGAATAGTTCTTGCACGACCTTGAAGAGAACAGTCAATGATGTCGCCTCCATACATAGGTAGGTGATACAGTTGAGCAGCACGTTTCCCCTTGCTAAGTTAGCTAAACATAGCTCGCAACATAGTGAACAAAGACTCTAGAACTCGTGTTAATGTGAGAAGAGGAGCTCGCTGTATTTCACCTTTTCACCGAGTGTAGGTTTTCGTAATAGAATTAGAGAATACTCGCTTTCAACATATATTATGCTACCGGTTTCTGACATATATACAGCGATTATTTATCCATAGATACACTTTCTTGTTCTAGTCTATGTTTGATTCGTTAGTCTTGGCAAGCCCTTAACTTTACCTTTATAAATATACTTGGTATTATATTTCCTATTCTCATCGAAGGTAATGAATAATTAGTTAGCAACTACAACCAAAGGGCCCCCGTTTAAGGAAGGGTTTCATTATTTCTGTCTGCTTCCCAGATTGTTTGATAACGGAACAAAGTTTATGTAGTAAGAGCTTAGTGTGTTGGGAATCGCAAACAATACTTGGGAATCTATGAGTGCATATAACCTACCTTTATTACACCAGTGGCCATGGTTTGTTGGATCACTTCTAAACACAAACTTTTGTAAGTCTGCAGTAGTTTCTAGCACCAAGCCTGGAATATAAAAACAAACTATTATAGAAAAGGGTTAAAAGAAAGTTATATTTCCATTAAAGAGTACCATTGCAAAGGTTATCATAGACACGAGGTAGGTAATGTTATGTCATAGTGCCCAGACGGATTGTCTTGCCCCAATCCATAAGTATATGAACTTGATAGTATATATGTAGATCTATATAGACATGTAATTAGTATTTCTTTATATCATAGCGGTCCTCCATTAGGTCTCAAGGCAGGACTATACAAATAACTAGATATTTTTCCGTTTGTATCGCCGACGGCAAGAAATCGCCTGGCCTTGCGATCTACTGTAGGAACCTTACATTAAAGATGCTCATTTTGGGACAGTGAAAAGTAATATAGTATAGATCTATGGATCTAAAATAAAGAATTATGATATATTATATAATCAACCGCCAAATTATTATCAAAAGATATTATTCATACCAGTACAGGCGAACACTGCTCCAACAACGTCAGTGGTCTGACCGAACCAGATGGCTCCTGGTCTGGAACGTGTGGGAGGAGCATTGACAAAGATCACTGGTAGGGAAACTGACAACGCCCATAGACCCTGCAAATAAGCATATCACACAATAATCATTGTTTTATTTAGTGAGATTTGAGAGGCCTTTCAGTTATTTATAATACACCCTCTGAAGAAGCCCAAGAAAGGCGAAACGCGTCAGGGTCGCCAAATAAAAGACTACAAAACTAACAACATGGTTCGTTTCAGTTGAGTTGCCTCAAATCTTTCAACTATTTGTAATACAATTCTGCAGATAGAATGAGTAAATGCAGTGAAATGACTTGTGAGCCCTCCATATAGTTGAGTGTTATTGAGAAACCTAGAAATGGAGCAATGGAGTTAAGGTCCTATGTCAGTCAAGCTGACTGTTGGACTCTAATTTCTCTGTTCAGTCGCCGAACATTGGATTTTCTCAATGAATGATGTATGAAACAGCTACTAGAAAAAAACGGCTTAGTGGACACCGACTTTAAGTTAATTTGATATTTTCAAGTCCTACAAGAACAAGGGTCTGTTTGCTAACACAGAGGCCATTCAATTCCAGATTTCATAATGGGTGCTTGAGTATCCTGAAAATGTCACAAACCTCTGACATAAAACAGAATTATAGAAATCGATTTTCATCTTATTATATCCAACTATTTTTGTTAAGGGAACTTCGCTGCAATGCTGAAATGGAAGGGGAACTTTTGAGGAAAGGAACAATACGTTTAGTTTGGCTAAAGAAAAAAGAGATGAATTATTAAATAACATGCGACTTTGAATTGCATGCCTCACATTTAGTGCACTGTTCACCTAGAAAATCTTATCGAAGCTTATTATTTATGTATTGCGAAAGCACGCACATTATTTTAGTTTTTGTTCATGTTTGATCTACAAGAAACGGAAGACTGGAATACATCCATCATTTACTATCTCATTGAATAATTTAACAATCAACACTAGATTATTGGATATTGTATGAAAAAGTGTTAGCTAGTGTTATTTTCATAATTAAAGGACACCCATTTTGTAAACTAAGCAACACTATGCATAGGAGAAAATAACAATTGCAGTTTAATACATGTTTCGGCATTGGTTTCAGGGCTAAATTGCAAGACTGGGCTGATTATCATTTGTTTTCTCCAATCCTCCAGAGGTTATGAGAAAAGTTTTAAAGCAATATATTTCATCAATCTTCGTCGCAGAGCCGATGATATAAAACGCTTTCATTTGGAATGTTTCTCGCTGCAAGGAAGGAACATTAATCAAATATTTTGAAACCTGCTCTAGGCCATGTTTTAATTCCCTTTAATAATTCACTAATCTCGCACACCTTCCTAATTAAACGTGTCCCAGGTAGGTTCTAATGGGTTACACCTTTACAGTGGGTTATCCTTCTTGAGAATGGGCTGGGTTGGGAAAGGGTAGAATGCATGATTAAACACTGAGGTGACAGGCCTGCCTAACGTTATGGTACTCATAAAATGCCAGTGATAGTAAACAAGGTTCTTCTTTCTATTACCATTTACATACATTGTACAACATAATTATAGTCAGTGACGAGTGTGCTAAATCCATTCACCCTCAATACATTAACGCAACCTTTTGCCTTAACCTAGCAGAGTCAAGAAAAAAACAAGTCCTAATTATATCTTTCAGGCCAGAACCCCACAAAACATTGGGCTTCAAAAATATAAAAAGTAAAAGCTGCATTGTTGGGAGCGCGGGTGAGAATGTGCTTATGGAATTTTTAATGGATCTATGACTATAAGCAATTAACTTGTCCTATACTTTATGTCAGCTCAAGCTGAACGTTCCTGTTTATCCACCGTGTAGATAAATTTACCACCGGTGATAAAAGCTGGAGTAAAATTACTTCAGAGGCCACACGTTGTTTTAGTGACTGCCGTTTAGACCTTGATCGTAAATATCTCAGTATTGATGAAGGCCTGAAGGTCTAGAACATAAAAAACATTTATAAAGGGAAGCAAAGACCGAGGTCATTGAGCGTTTCAAACTCGGTCTTTACAAAAGGAATCTGTATTAAAAGGTGGATAAAGGACAGAGTTATTGGTTGGGTTAAAGGATAATAAGCAATTCCCTGATTTTCTGGCATATCTGTGTAGACAAGGCTGATGCATGAGGATCAAAGTTGATGACAGTTGTGTACTAACATCATGAGACCATGCCTTGCGGACAGGTAGACTCCTGGGCCCGCGCACATAAAAAACTAGTCTTTAGACAATGTCTAGGCGAAAATCTTCAATAAAATCCCCGGCTTCAAGGACAAGATTTTTGACTAGGCATTGTCTAATCTCTTGAAAGTTTCAAAAAACCTTTATTCATCACTGGTTACTTACTTGATTGCCCAGGTTAAATTCAAATCTATGGCAAAATTGTCTCCAAATTATAAATTTAGAGACAAAACTTCAACATTTCGAGACAAAACTGCCTGAGAATGGCTTTAAGGACACATTTTTTTATGAGCGCGGTTTTGTCTAGATTTGCTAAAAATTGTCTCGTTTTTATTGTCTCTTCTTTATGTGCACGCCTGCTGAAGCCAAAATGTCTATAAAGTGAAATACTATAAATCTTTTCATTTGCTCTGAAATTTTTCAGAAATGGTTTAGAACTTGTAAAAGCTTAGCATCAACTGTTCAAACAGCGCCATCTCTGATTACGAATCTTTTGGCAAAAGAGTATCTGTATTACCTATGGATCTTCTGCTATGAAAACCAATGTTGATCTATTAAAGCTGACATCGGTCAAGAACTGAACATTTTCTACTTTTTGTTCCATTCTTTTCAAAACCATCTATAAGTCACTTGACCAAAATTTTGGAGGATTTTGTCCAGTTGTTTTTGCTTTCACTTATCATCGCTCACCGGCGGCCGTTTTTGCTTAGCTGATTCGGCTTCAAATTCAAATTTATTTATAAACATATATATATACGCCAGATAGGACTGCCCAACTCGAATATTATTATTTGTGGAGATATGAATATTGATGTCAGTGTAAAAGATGCAAAGTCTAAAGTGCTTTTGAATTATTGTGATGACAAAAACTTGTATGTGGTATCAAAATGTGTAACAAGATTTGGTCTTCAGCGGAATTCTATTATTGATTTATTCTTAGTGAGTTGCAAAACAGATTACTATGCTGTCGGACCACCAACCAACGTATTTGATTCTGAAAAAAATACCAATATGTAATACTAAAACAGAAATTAAAGGTAGAGACTTCAGAAGATATAGTTATGATTTATTGCGTAACTCTCTGCTTGCATACAATTGGGATGACTATTTCCTCAATGATGACCCTAATGATTGTTGGTCGATTATGTATAAAAGAATAACTGAATGTGTAGATAGACTAGCTCCTTATAGAATATTTAAACCAAAAAGAGTTAATCCACCTTACTACACTGCTGCGTTGATTGAGCTGGGTAAAAGTCGTGACAAGTTATATAAGAAAGCGAACAGAACTAAAAACCCTGATGATCTAAGAGCTGCAAGAGCGGCCAGAAATTAATGTAACAGGTCTATTTGTAAAGCCAAATCGGATTATTACAAACAAATGTTGTACACGCATAGAAAAGACTCTAAAAAATTTTGGGAAGTCATAAAGAATTTAGAAGGCGTTCCTAGTAGCGATATCACTTGTTTAGAAATCGACAATCGTAAAATGGACAAACTTGACTTAGCGAATGGATTAAATGATCACTTCTGCGCTGTAGGGAGCAATATTAATGCCAAACTGGGCGCTACTCCTATACGAATTAGAACACATGAAAGAATATACAATGAATGGTCTGATTTTAATATATTTGAGGCTGAAATGCGAACTTTGATACAAGGTATTGATAATAAAAAGAGTTCAGGTTGTGCACAGGTCAATAGTCATCTATACAAAGATGCCTTTAGTATACTGAATAAGAATATGTTATACTTATACAAATTATCCATTCGCACTTGCATCTTCCCGACTGCTTGGAAGTCGGCCATTGTACGCCCCATTGCCAAAATTAATTTACCTAAGTCCCCTAGTGATATCAGGCCAATATCATTAACTCATGTTGGAGGCAAACTACTTGAATGCATCCTAGTAAAAAAATTAATGGAGTACCTATCTAACAATAATATTCTTAGTCCCAGCCAGTTAGGCTTCCAAGCAGGCCACTCAACCACGGAGGCTCTTTATAAATATATATCTGATTTAAATATTGCTGTACACTCGAAGAAATTCTCTGTTGCTGTTTACGTTGATTTTAGTAAAGCCTTTGATTCGGTTGTCCATAGTATTATGCTAGAAAAAATGTATGACATTGGCTTACCTGAAAATATTGTTAATTGGTTTAAATCCTATCTTACTGGCAGAAATCAGACAGTCAAACTAAACGATTTTATATCTAAAGAAAAGGCAATTAATTATGGTGTCCCGCAAGGGTCAATACTAGGACCTATCATGTTCTTAATTTACGTCAACGACCTAAAATATGTTAATATGTCATGTAAGGTAATCCAATATGCTGACGATACGATCCTATATACTTCTGGTTCTGACGCCAACGCTTGCATAAATACTGTTAACTCTGACCTCTCATTATTCTAATGTTATTTGGTCCACCAGCTATTTTAAGGGAGCCACGAGCTGATATCCTGTTAAACACGGAAAAGATTGATATTGTAGAAAAGTATGACTACCTCGGCCTAACCATTGATCAGTCACTATCCATGAAGCAGCAATATAATAGTCTAGTCAAACAAGTAAACAGCAAAATTTTCATCTTCAAAAAAAGCAGATGCAATATGACCAGAGAGGCTGCAATAACAATTGCGAAATCCAAAATTCTGTCTCTATTTGACTACTGTCTCTTTTCACTAACACCTCTAAGTCAAACACTGCTTACGAAACTTCAGAAACTCCAAAATCGTATCCTTAGAATAGCGATGAGCTTCGATTATTATACGCCTAATACTGTACTGCTCCAAACCTGCAAAACCATGAACATTGCAAATAGGATGTTGTTTAACTTATCAAAGTTAGGACATATGGAGGTTTACATACATAATAAGGGCTCTATACCGGCCAGACGCACAAGGCAAGCCGAAGCCCCGGTTCTGATTAGTTTCATCCCACACACCTCGAAAGATTCGAAATGTTTATATAATTCAGTAGTATCTGCATGGAACAGGCTACCTGCTCACCTAAGGGTGATTGGCGACCTGATTCGCTTTAAGATATCCCTAAAAAGGCACTTCTTTGCCCTCCAGGCCCCAAACCCTGGGCCCATATGATTTGATTGATGAACTTGTGAAACTGTACACTCCTGTATATATACCCCTTGCCGATGTACTCTGTACTATATGTTGTCCATATGACTGTGTTATCTCACACTAGCTGGACAGATGATTGTCCTTGCCATTTCTACGTTATGTTGCTTGTTCTAATATGCATTATCGTTGTACACCTGCCACATTCCATACGCTTACAACTATGTTCCTGCCTCAACTCTATACTGGTATAACTGTACTGTAATTTTATCTGTAATCAGTAACTAGCAATCATGTTTCAATTAATACGCGAATATCGATGCTATGAATTAGTGCCTCTAGTTCAGAGATCAGTGGCACCCTCTCACACCCCGCTTTATACTATATGTCAATTACTGATTAGACTGGAAATCTTATCACCACTTCATTCATCTCATTAATATCCTCTCATTATTTCGATATGTAATATAACTGCTCCTTGATATTATCTAACAAATGACTTAATACTACTCATGTCCTCTCTCAACATAAGCTTAAAACTATTTTGTAACCTCAGGGCACAACGAAAATTCATCTCCGGATGAGCGTGCTATAATTTTGTAATAATTAGTCTGAATAAATTATCGACGAAAGCAGCAGGGGATGTGAAAGAACCATTTTTTTGTGTGGTACTAGGCGAGTATACAGGATGCTTAGTAGGGATTTGGATAGCCCACGTTTCGGTTTCCTACCAGCCGTTAAGTCTAATTCTATAGCAGGCAATGAATTAATGATAAAAACGGGGTATGCAATACTGAATAAAAATAAGGACTTCATGTTTGTCTGCATGATGTTCTACCATGCAAGCCGATTCTGGTTCAAATCTGGCTTTCGACTAGCACCTGAAGTAGAAAGTTATAATCAGGTATAGTCTGTTATTGAGAGTAAAGACCTACATTAAAGCAAGTTGTTTATCACAAGGAGGATATTCGCCATTTACCATGCCCTAAAAACAAACATAAAGTTACACCTGCCCCATAATTGGAAATATATTCATACGAACACAAGCTACTCAATAATCGTCATTCACAACCAGTCACCCATGGATCACGATAGAATCGTTATGGCTCTTAAGTAGGTGAACCAAGTGAACATAATTGCCATGTAGGCAAGATTAGACTCCAACCCTAACCCTTGGCCAAAACAAGCAAGCCGCCAGCCTCCATCCATTGCCTCGCCTTAGATCGATAATAATAAAATCTACAAGCGCCCTATGCATGTGAATGTCTCACCCACCATTCCAGAACGAGGCTGTAAATTATCGTCTGTCTTTAGGTTCCTCACTCGTTTCTCAGTGCAACGGTCAACCAGCTTCTCGCTTAGTGGCAACAAGGTCATCCCTTAAAGAAGATCCTAACGTCCTGCTGACAATCTGGGATAAACTTTGGTCCACGGCTGATGATGGTTTTAGATCTCCCCATGCCAACGTCATAGATAATAAGCTTTTATTGCATTATGGAAATCTGTGAACTGTAAGAATCTGGAATTACTGCAGGATATGACTCTTAAAGTGTACGCTGCTAAAATACTATCATACCACTAGTCTTTCTTCTAATTAAATTTGTTCTATATTGTCCTAGAATGTCTCTCTTCAGCTGATCTTTTACTGCTCATTAAAGCAAATTAAAATTAGACGGCATTTACATTTAAGTATATATTTCACAAGATGGCAGTACAGTCCTTCCTCCAAGACGATCGCGTCCTAGAAGGATCTGCTTTAATAATACTGTCATCCAATGCTTCCTAACCCTATCGTCTCAGAGTGTAGACTGAATCTGCCAGCCCTCAGCCTTGATTTAGATTCACCTTTGACTTGAATCAGCCTTTGGCTTTTGGCAGTCAGAGAAACGCATGGGCACACATGCCTTCATATGGACGCTCTACCAGCACATAATAACTGTATTCAAGGCCGAGATGTCAGTCTCAAGGAAGCGTGGCAGGAACATAACATCTGTCTCTGGCTTTTGCTTTTTAACCAGCTTCCCCTATTGTGGGGAGGAAGAGAAATAACAAAGTTTGCAATATGACAGTGTGGAGTGTGGATGAGGTAGAATCTCAATTGCTTTTGAAGTCCTCTCCCATCGAAAAAGCTTCTTTTATAGTTTCATATCTTTTCATGTTATAATTTGTGTGCTTAAGGTGGGCGAAGGAGGCAGGTCATATAGTCTGACTTCATGCTGAGTTTTTCATGTTAAATAGCCTTGAGTTATGTTATTGATCTCGGCGTTGGAAAAAAGAAATGCATCGTAATATGTCGATTGCCATTGAAGAACACTGCAAATGATATGGTTGCTTACTTTACTCGAGCATGATTCCCAAGATTCCAGCTTTCATGACTAATTACGAGTCCGAGTTAAAAGTCATCCTGCGTTTTAATTGCACCAATTTAATGGACAATATGATCCAACCTTGCTTATATTGGTCACACTACCTTTTAAAGCGGATATTCGATTCAAAGCTGCGAGTCAGAGGCCAGCTCCATTCATAGTAAGACAACATTAATTATCAAGCCCAGTTCTGCCAGCCCAAAGAAAAGGATAGGTCCTCATGACTCATGAACTCTCTTATATTTACTACAAGGCCTCTAACAATATTAAACTGACGTCCCATTGATATGACCATCAATGTCATCTTAGTTGGGAATTATGTCTCTAGACCTGAACCAATATTTCAATATTCTTAATATTCAACGATCATCCAATAATGTGATAAACATTCATGTTCTGTTGTCCAATACAGGTTTATGAGGACATCTTTAATCCATGTCCAGCTTTCTGGGACATGATAAGCAACTGACCACCATATAGGACCCTCCAATAAATATATAGGCTCATCAAACGTTCCTTTCATATCGGTGCACATGTAAAAATGTCCTCTTCTTTTATGAAGGCCCATTAATGTGCAATTGTCCCTTTGTCAGAAGATATCGCGAATGCAGGGGGATGGGGTGAGTAGGCAGTGGAAAGTCCTCAGGAAAATGACCGTGGAATTCTTTCGGGACATGCAATAGGGCAGCAGCTTATTGCTTCTTTCTACCACTTTTTACACATAATATCAGCTAAAGCTCTTGGCTGAAAGTGTCTTGAATAACAATAGCACGCGATATTTTATTGTAGGAGGTGAAGGTTGAAGCGTAGCTGGTCATATCAGATTTGTCTGACAGGACATTCTAATCATCCAGGATGAGTGTATGGAACAGCCCCCTCTAATCTATTTGTAATTGCATGCACACCGATGAATACAAACTTATCGAATAAGAAGTATTAGTACATTGCAAAACAAATTTCAATTTCAACTGATGCGCTGTGACATTTATATGTTTTGTTAATCAAGGATTCTCAGTTACATTTGACCTATGCGAGTATGCATATAAATATAAGAGGAGATGCTTTCCACAAATTCCCCCTGATGTTATGTTCTACTAACTCAGTCCCAAATATTGCTCGATTTATTGTATTCGCGTTATTCAAATTATTGTCCTTCTACAGGTATTGCCATGTTGTTCTTGACCACACAATGGACGAACTGACGAGTAGTGAGATTGTATTCCTCTTTGTACATGTATGTTAGTGCAATGAAGAACATATCAATCAATCAATCATCAAATATTCGTACCTTCACCTTCACCAGTGGAGCAGTACTTTGCAAACACAAAAACAACTAATATTATAAAGAGTAGCTGTACATACTAGCTCAGTATCGTCTTGATACAGAAGGGTGGGTTACTTTTCTATTCAGTAGTATAACAATCAAAGACAAATATAACTGCCATATCGAGAGTTGAATTTCTTGAAGGTTATAGCAAACTCTTAGAAGGAGACTGCAGGGCAAAGGACCCAGACCAAAGGAGACAAAACAATAGCACCTGGAGTAAAACAGTAGAGAAAGGCTGAGTGAGGGATTGACCTAGCTGGGGTGAGACTGGAAGCAAGGCCAAAGATCGAGAAGGATGGCGATCTCACGTGGATACATTATGCTCCGCCGCCTGGAGCTAGGAGCTAGCACATAAATGAAATGAATGAACTATAATCGGACAGTCTAATTTCTCGTTCTATTTCCACAAATATCATAAACCAAATTGAACGATAAAACATAAACCATTTTCCTGTATTCATGTAGGTAGATAGTGTGACAATTAATCTTTAAATCCAACTATCCGAGGGAGGGCATGGGTTTATACTTCTTCTTTCACATACAAGGACACATATACGTTGGCGATGCAGAACATATGATACTGCTTTTGTGGTAGCTTCCATAGGTATATAATACCCATCTCCTAATTGCTTTGGTGCTACTGATAGACGGGACTATGAAATGAAGCGCTAACTTGGTTTCTAGGCACTAGACATCCATGGTGAGCAATTGCTTGGGTCAGTGTCTAGATTGCTGATATCCTGAGTGCGGGACAATTAAATAGAAGTGGTTCTGTGAGAGGAAGGCTGCAGCACAGAACCTACATGCAATGAAGGGGAATTCGAGACGATGAGGTAAACCTGTAAAGGAGGTAAGAAAGAAGGATATTATATTGGGGTAGATCTAAGTGCAAAAATGAATGGGAAATAGTAGCAGGTGTTAGGGCCGCGGACGAATCATTGAAGTCTTTGCCTAGGAAATATCAATATCACTAAACTTTTTATACACAGAAAGAAACTAAAAAAAGAATCGCAAAAGAAAGTCTGCTGCTGGTGTGAAGTACTCTTTTGTGGCCATTCGCAAGAAAACAGCCTTACTTCTCCCAAGAACAAGACAGTTTGTTTTAAAAACAAGATAGCACAGTAATCGATATCCGTGGGAGAAAGGTGGCCTGTGGAATAATATAAAAAAGCCTACAAGGTAAAACTAAGGTGGTTCATGCTGAAAAATGTCCGTGATGCTGAGAAAATGTAGCGTTTTGTGTGAGAGTCACGCACTTCCTGATCGCTCTTCCCGCGATATTCTATGCGAATCTGCAGGTGGGAGAAAGCTAGATGGATGGAATGATGGGCAGTTGGTTTAGCGTGCCCATTCAAGACTTTCATAGCGATTAGTTACAGAACGTCACCATTGTAAAACATACCACAGGGGGTAAGCCTACTCCCTTTACTCTTGATATTGAAATATATTACTATTGTGATTTGTATAGCTTTCAAACCCTAATCGAATAGTCTGATATATGTAAGGTTTATCCATGTGAGAGTGGAAGGAAATAAGGTGTGTTCACCTGGTTAATTTACTATGATTCTAGATATAACATTTGCCTTTGTTGGGTTGAAAATGAAGGCATGATGCAGTGAGTTAACACTCTGCGTTAAGGACATGGAATCTTCTACTATTTCAAGGTGAATAGGAGACATGCAGTGCAAGAAATTATCAGGATAGTAGGATAGTGCAGGGTGTCTTTTGTCAGGGGCAGGTCTCTTCGTTTGTGCCTTCTCATCTCTGACACGTTCCGGCATAATAGGCAATCATGGTTTACATGCGTGCCGGATTGCCTTCCTTTTCCTGCCTTTCAAATCCTCCAATATCCAATTCAAAATACAAAGACTTCAACTTTGAGGAATTTCTTCTCGATCTTATGCAAGAAGCCTCTGTCTCTTGAAAGAATCCCCTGACGAAGTCTTTGTGAATACAGCTGCCCTTTTTTTAGTTTCTATTCAAAATATAGATGGTTTCAATTGCGAAGCTCTAATGTTTTGTGCCAAAGCCGATTTTAAAATGAAACCGTCGGGCTGGCTTTTTGTATTGAAGCTGGCGATCCTTTATTTAATGCCAGCTCTTTATCATGAAACTGGTCCATTCATTGTCAGATGATCGCCACATGTCCCTCAATATCGAAGTTCTGATTGTAGGAAATGCGATCTGAAGGGCGACCGGAATAACTCCTTCTGTGACCGTACTTATACATACAACTGACTTTCTATTTACACAACTAAATCAAAATTAATGGCTGCGCAGATTTGCAGGCTACGCACATTTGGAATTGAACCTGGGGTCCTTGTGTCATAGAGTCAATAATTATTAATGCCATAACGCGCTGAATCGTAATCACTCAGATATGTCTATGCATGGATCCGTGCTCTAAATCGACAGCAAGTATCAGCATAAGCAATCATACCAAAGCCTGTGTCCTCATCCGAACAATTTACCCATCCGATGAATTGCTATTGGTAGAAGGTGCACTCAACATAAACATACATTGCATCATGTCAACCATGTAACTCATCTGATGAGAATCTAACAATAATCCAATTAATCAGATGACAAACCGATCGGCCTGATAGTCACCAGATTAAAAATGGGTTTGGTGGAATACTGGCTTAAGGATGCAAAATATTGATGTTTTGCCAATAGATAGATGATGGATAGATGCATAAATAGATAAATAAATGTATTAATTGATTAGAGACTTCTTTATGTCATCACTGTGGTGGGTAACACTATTTATGATATAATATAAAAATAGGTTTATACAAATAAGCGACAAAAAGGGTGGTGATCATTTGGTAAGAGATCACCGGTACTATATAATAGATCAATACTAGACCAGGTCTTCCAGATAACGCCCGCCAACATACATTTCAACGAAAATGTACAATCGGCAGATATACACATTTAGTAAATTCTGCTAAATTAGACTGAAAATGGTCAATACTGCGTATATCTGAGTATAATATTATTTGGTATTGACTTGATTCAAACAACATGTTTGGTTATGTTGAACTGAGTTTTGTCTTAATTTTGGGTTATTTGAGACGATTGGTGAAGGTGAATTGTACATTTTCAGGCGATTTGACCCATAAATGGGCAAATTGATCTATAACTACAATAGCATCCATACCTTTCATGCAGGCATTTCCTATCAAGGCAATCGCCTTGAATCCACACCATTGCTTGGAGAGGGAAATTCGTTTACATTATGATATCTTTTAGCAAGCAACTGAAGGAATTCTATTGGTCAAGGCTTATCAAAGCGATTGAATGTAAAGTCCTTATAAGGACTAGGGGATTATGTGCATACAGTATTGAATACCGAAAGATTGCTCATTTTGATGAAATGAATGAATATGATGAAAGTTATGTAGATGTATTGAAATTCTCTGAATAACAAATTGTAATATTTGATGGAGTTATTAAAATTGACTATATGGAAAGGTCGGGACTTGTCTATAAAAATGTGTAATGTATTGTAAATCGTACATGGAAAGCTCACTATTATTGTTGTCAGTAGACTAATAATCAAGTTAACTAGCAAATACCCGTGCTTTGCACAGGATTTGCTAGTGGGACAGTGGGACCTACATCTTGATATAATAGAGGGTCGTCTCTATTAATATACTTATAATAAATGTAATAGTCCTAAGACTGTACTATAGCTTAAATTTCGAATAGGTTTGGTGCAGGCTATTAATAGCCTCCCTGACTGGAGCTGCTCCACTCACTCAGGTAGCAGAAAAGTTTGCTGGTATTCAGCAACTCCTCCACCCCTTAAGATGGGGATAATTTGTGTATTAAAACACAATTAACCAAGATCTTATTTTGTTCTCCACCAATGATATAATAGAGGGTCGTCTCTATTAATATACTTATAATAAATGTAATAGTCCTAAGACTGTACTATAGCTTAAATTTCGAATAGGTTTAGTGATAGAGGAGAGAAGTGACAGACACGGTAGCTGAGAGTTATCTGGTACCAGTGCTGGTAGCCCAGCAGTCTTTATTGAGTAAGTAACGCTGCCTGTGAGAGCGTAGCCACGCCTCCCATGCCTAACTGATTGCCGAGCAACTCACTGGTGTAACAATCTTCCCACTCTCCTTGTTCCCTCTCCAACCATCTTTCTCTTTCAAGTTGTCTCTGTAAGTTAGTATCTGTATCAACATTCATACCTCAAATGGAACCCTGTTAAAATGTTTTTGTCACTGTTGTATTGTTGTTGCCTTGCATTCCCTCTCCTCCCCCGCCCCTCTCCCCCCTCCCCCTCCCCCTCTCCCCCTCGATCCCCCACCCCTCTCCCCCCTTCCCCTCCCCCGCCCCCCTTCCCCTACCCCTGCCCCTCTCCCCCTCCCCCCTCCCCCTTCCCCTATCTAAATGTACGGCACGAATACATGTTCGTTTATAGCCAATGGACCAAGACAGAGACAAATAAGTGATGGCGGGGCATCATAAACGATATAAGATTACATAACCTTTATCAAGCTTCATTCTCTGCCTTCATCATATGATATACAAACATGTTGGGAAAACATGCTAATAAGAAAGACAACCTTTCTCAGAAGATCATTCTAATGTGCTGCAAGGTTTCAGTGATGCCTGGTCTATAATATAATATAATATAATATAATGTAATATATAATTTCGAAGTAGTGGGTGCAAGTCTCAATTTTTAAGGTGGCTGTATGTCCTGACATACTTCTGTCGACGACAGTTCATCGGAGGATCTACAATAATATAATTATATAATTAGCCTAGGAGCAACCAATGAATTGTATGTGATCTGTGGAATTGTGCTGCACACTGCATATGCTACACTTTTGTCTTATTATAATGCTTATATGAGAGTTACCATGGAGTAATCTACTAATTATTTTATGAAGATTTTTGTTCTGTAGGCTACAAGTTTACCAGTATTTTAATGGTATTATAAATTTATTTTTCCGCCCATTGAGTGTTGCTCTACCTCTCCAGAAAGATATATGAGTATTACCTTTTTACTCTTAAACAATAAACCACAATGTTTAAAGGTATTCTACTTGTATTCATGAGACATGCATACTTTGAAAAATTAACTTAATGTTTAACAAGCAATATTCATTATATATACAATTGCTGAAATTGCTTCGTTAAACTTAAAGAAGCCCGACAAAAGGAAAAACGAGATATTTGTTAATAAATGTAGTTTCAAGAGTTGTTAAATGTTCACAAAAAGAAGACAGATGGCTGCCCAAACACAACGAATACTCGGACAAAACATAGTCAGTGTAGTTGATTGCAATTCCTATAAGATACATACATTTAGCAAACAAGTATGATAAAAAGACTCCACTGAGACTAGAGGCGATGTAATCTGCTCAGTGTGCAGACTATCCCGCCAGTGTCGTCTAGCCAATTAGAAGCGAGACATAGTTGAATTAGTAATTTTTATATTGTTTTGGACATCTTTTCGAGGAAGCCATCATTGGACTAACTTTTTGTCTGAAGAGAGAACTCATGACATTTAGCTATACCGGCTGTAGACGACTGTACTAGTGCTAGGACTGCGGGATCCCAGATCAAATGTCTGTCTAAGGTCTGTATATAGTATATATATAGTAAAATATCAAATTATCTGACTCCAGGATTTTCTAAACGGGAAGTGGGTAACTTGACTTTCCAGCCTCAGAATAAAATATTAGTATTTGATCACAAGGAAGCTATGAAAAACCGTAAAACTGTACGGGATTTTTTTTTTTTTTTTTTTTTAAAGATTTTATTTTCACTAGGTAAAACAGGTATTCCCCTTCTCGGGGGTTCTCACCCGCCCCTAGCTTGTCTACATTGGGGTGCCATGATGGTAGAAAATATTTACAGTTTTCTTTCACATTATTAGAAATAAAGTCTCCAGATTGCCACTTCATAACAATTGGTGTTAGAGTGTTTCTGTTCAACTGTATTAAAGATATAATATAATCACATTTCTTCCTTTTATGCCACTCTGATTCATTGATGGAGTGTTAAAAGGGATATTATATGGAAGAAAAATATGAGAAACTTAATTTATTATGTAGCCTTCATGCCACTCAGATCTTTTGATGGAGTGTTAAAGGTACATGCAGTATATGAGAGAAAGAGAGTCATCAGCATGTTATGAGCAGAGTATAAACATCAATGGGTAAACAATAGGTCAATAGTATATAAGTAAGTATGACGCATTTGTGTTATAATATAGATATCTTGGGTTTCATTGGGTTCAATGATTATACATCCTACTGTGCCACACAAATCCAGTTGATTTGGTGTTAGTAGATATTACCCAGATATTTTAACTGATGGCATAGCTTTAGGGTGAGTTGATGTAAGTTTTATGGTTGGTATAGGGTAGTTCGTTTTTAAAGGATGGAGTTATATAAATAGGGTATTTAGCCATGATTTTTGATTAGATTTTAAGGCTTCTATGGTTCCAATATTTCTTTGTTTGGGTGAAAGTTCGTTCCAAGCTTGTGCACATTTAACTTGAACTGTGTTTTCTCCCACTTTTGATCTATATCTGGGTTTTTTTAAATATTGGTCCATCATGTTTTCTTGTGTTTCTGTTGGGTATGTTTGTGAAGGTAGGGTTAGTTATTCTTTTAAATGCAGTGTGTCTGAGGTGAGTTATTCTCCTATTATAAAGTAGTGGTATTCTTGTGGTGTTATGCAGGTGGTTAGTAGGAGTGTCAAAAGGGCAGTTTAGTATTATTCTGAGTGCTCTGTTTTGTAGTTTCTGGAGTTTGTCAATTTTAGGTTTGTGGGCATTATGTACTATAATGTCACCATAGTCGAAAAAGGGTAAAATTCTTGTTTTGAAGATCTTAACGGCAGTTTGGGTGTCAATATATCTCCTGATTTTATTTAATTGGTATATTTTGTGGGCTATGGTGTTTGCTGAATGTGTTAGATGCTGTTGATAGTTTAGCTTGTTGTCTATGATAAAACCCAGATATTTGTAGGAGGATACTAGTTTTAGTGGTTCATTTAGGTATGTGACTGTTTTTAATTTGCTGTTCTCATGTTTTGTTTTGGACTTGGATAGGAGCATTATATTTGATTTGTTGGTATTAACTAGGAAGAGATTTCTTGCGCACCATTTCTGGAGGTTGTCTATGGCTTTCTGCATATTTTCATATAGTATGTCTAGATTCTTGCCATGCAGGTAAATTATGGTGTCGTCTGCATACAGAGAAAGGTTGCAGTTAGGTAAGTTTGATTCTATGTCATTGATAAAAATAATAAACATGAGAGGACCCAGTATTGAGCCTTGTGGGACTCCAGAGGTTATTATGCTTTGAGATGAGGGAGACTATTAGGTAGGATTTACACCAATCCAGTAGTGATCCTCTTATTCCTATGTGATTTAGTTTTTGTAGTAAGATTGAGTGATTAACCAGGTCGAATGCTTGTCTAAAGTCTATAAAAGAAATGAGGGTGTCAATGCTCTTATCCAATTCCCAAGCTATGCCATCAGTTACAGTGGTGAGTGCATCTAATGTTGACCTTTTTGGTCTAAAACCAAATTGTTTATTGTTTAAAACTTCATATGTTTCAAGGTATTCGTATATCCTTTTATGTACTATTTTTTACTATAACTCCTTTTACACTTCTGTAAAACCCCAAAGAATTTATACCATTTTACAATATGGATAAAATCGAAATAAGCAATACATGTACATATATTTATTTTTAAGGGAAGATGTCATGCCATGATGTAATACTCTATTGGAATTAACCCAAGTTAAGTTTCTCGGTTATTTTTAACTTTGTACCTTGGCTGACAGAGATCCAATTATTCATTGGCTTCTGATGCTATTTGATATAATCCCTTGGTCAGTGTGTGTGGATTAACAGACAGGAGGCCATTAGTAACGCATTTGTCTGAAATATTGGGATTAAGTCGTCATTATATGCCACATCACTAAGGAGGCATCAGCCTCAATGCCTAATGACAGATGACTCCTAGGATGTTCAGTAAGGCATACAAGTTTACAATTAATTTGACAGTAGATGTCAAAATGAAAATTGCCAAACAAAATGACTTAGATGGGAGTATAAATGGCAACGAAAACATGGTCATTAAGCTACTCTTGGATCTCAAGGAGTTTGATGGTTTGAGAAAAAATAACTCACCTGTGTAGCCAGACATAAAGGAATCAGACAGTTATTGGGAAAGGAAAATTCGCACATGTATGCATATATGGGTGAAGCAATTGTACAATTCACCTTCACAAATCCCCCAAATAATCCAAATTTAAGACAAAACGCAGGTTCAAAAGTTTAACATCACCAATAGATTGTTTCAATTAACGAAATAATACTCAGATATACCTAGTATGAATTTATCATTTTTCAGCCTAATTTAGGAGAATCTGACAAAATAATATTCATATTATATAGAGATGCTGATTTTACATTTTTCGACATCCTGATCCATATATAGAATATCAATCTGCTGCTTTTAATGTCTCAAAGTATATATTTATTGTTGCCGTCAAACAAGTCTGGTAGATCTATCTGTGTGTCAGCGAATTTGTCATCTTCCTTGTCCGTTGACCTGTCATAGAGATAAGACCAATGGGGCGAGTCATCGCTCTTCATAGCTATACTTACTCTAAGTCCTCAAGGTCAATTTGGGAAGTGGAGGGAATCTAGCCTTAAAGCTATTGATGATCTGGTTACTACAAGAAGTAATGATGAGAAACAGCAAAGTATGGTTTCTGATGTTTATTGGTTGATGACCAAAGCTTAACTGATTTGGACATGCAGGTCCACTCTACTTATATGAAACAGGCTCAGTTCAAAGCGTGACGTCATAGATCAAATATATTTATGCCTAATGGCATGATGGAGGTTTGTAATCGATCATGACATTTGGTCAAATCGCATGACACCCCAAAGATCGAGATTGATTACAAACCGAACAGAGTGCTATTAGGTACTTATTACATACTAAATTAACAAGAGAACTCGATTTTAATAGTATTTGACCTTACTTTCCACCAATCTTGTGGATATTCAGCTCAAATAGCACATAGATGCTATTTGACTTTTCAAATAGCACCCCTGAATAGCACCCCTGAAATCACATACGTATGTAATAAAATGCTGAGTGGCATGATGGGCTCCTGATTGGCCTGATAACCTGCCAAATGCTTGCAAAACTGAGTCCGACCTGTTCCAGTACAATTTCAATGCTGTATACAGACATATATGAAAGGCAAACATGCACACTGCAGCAATTTAGTGATTGGGTGGATAGTCCCACAACTAACTGTTCCACTAAAAGTGATAGAAGACCACTTTTCCCCAAAAGTGATAGAGGAACACTTATGTTGAAGTGTTCAATATCACCTTTAGGTGGAACAGCCAGGAGTGGCCTGTCCCCAACAAGATCTCATCTTTGAGATGAGAACTGTCTGAGACTCCACCACACAGCCTGCTGTGCCTTTCAGAACCAAGTACTGATGTAGTAACTAGTATGCTGGAAGTATAGCCGATTTGGAGAGGGGACAGAGACCAACAACTTCAAGGTATAAGGGCAGACTGGTGGTATAAGCCATGACCTCTAAATAACAGATCACACTCATTTTGTAGACTTAAAGAATAATGCCAAAGATACATGCAAATAATGACACCTCTATGGGATGCACAGTATTATGTTAAGACTACAAAAAAATGACTTTTAGTTTATAATTTTCTATTACTGGTCCTTCTTGAGTTAGTCCCTAGTGGGTAAAAGAGGTATAACCAATCAGAGGGCTTGTTACAACGGGAACATGGCTTCTGCCATGAGAATTAGGCCTGGGGAATTAGGTCACCACTTCAACTTTTCAGCGGTAAAATAAAGCAATTTCTGGTGGCTAAACAAAATGCTAAAAGGCTATAAAGTGATTATTTTCATTTCTGGGTTTCAAGTCTTGGAGACAGACAAGCTCGGAATTGCAAAGACTAAAAGACAATTGTGTATTATTAGATTACAATATGTTGTTTGATGTCTTATGTCTAATTCCCTTGCATTGTACTTTCATGTTTATCCAACTGCCTTTGTAAACAGGGAGCATGCAACTTTCCTAGTTGTTAATAAACTGAATTTTACTTCCACTCCTGTGTTCTTCTAATACAGACATTCGAGGCATTTCAGATTACAGTATGTCTGATATTCATAATCTAGCCATTGCGCACAAATAGTTGACCGTAGAATTCGTTTCCTTTGGAAACGCACAATATATACATTAACTTAAACTGATTATAATGTTAAACAGAAAAATAGTTCATTAAATGATTGATTAACTTAATAAACTTATAACTTGTTTCTGTTGTTTTCTCTCCCAAGATAAAGTGGGTATACTTGCTTAGATCAGTGTTCTCTCACACCATGCAAGGGCCTTTGCTAATCTTATCATAGAAAGTTGCAAAAGTTGATTTGTATCGTGGAAGATTCATGAACGAAGCTTGTCGAGTCATTGATAAAGCAGAAAATAATAAAAAGTACAAGGAAGTTTCTTCCGCAGAATCATTAACCCACGAATATTCTTTCGAAATTGATTGAATAGTCTCTTAAAATTGATGATAAAAGACCGAAAAGGTTAAGGAAACTGTCTTTGGAAGATGAAGCCAAGTCAGCTGACTAAATGACCATATATATATAAGGTAGAAAACAAGGAGCAGGACGAGGGAAATGTCAAGGAAAAGCATTAGTTCTAAGATGATCGAGAGGCGGAGAGGAAGGTTAAAGAGTCAGACAGTGGAACCTCATTGTACAGTATGCGCCCAGGACTGGCTCTGCAGTTACCAGTCTCTTTGCCCTCTCATCCAATATGATAAAGATGTCTGATTCCAGCTGGTTGGAGTCCTGAGTGATGGACCTGACACTGGCCCCACTCATTCCTCCAATATCCACGCTTGGAATCTTTTAAGAACAAACTTCTGGAGGGAATATATTATACCTTTGGGTTCGGAAGTGAAAATGAAAAAAATAAACATTGTTTATCATCGTGTCCTGTGCGGTTAGTTGGGTTGGTTGTTTCTTATTCAGTCAATACTGTGCCTAAACTACTACAGATCAGTCAGACATAACTCAGTATATAAGTTCGAATATCGACATCACACAACTTATATTGTTCATTACCCATAACATTTCAACCCTCATCACATCTATGTACAGTTCCTGCTAGTTTAGCTTAATATTGGTTCTAGATTTCTAACGATATTACTTAGCTCAGGAGCACATAAAATCAGGAGGGTCATGGTGGGATTTTCTTTTTTCGGGATTCCATGGTTACAGAATTTACTATCAATCAAGATAGTATTTCTTTGAACATCTACATAGCAGAAAGAACATATTATGCTGAGCCTGTAGAACGAGATCCTCCACGACTCTCTCTATATCGTTCTATGCATTGTATAGCGTGTAATTGTCAATGCAATGAATACGAAAAGTATGTGAGGGTTATTGGACATACAGGTATATGAATAAAGATTTGGAAAAAAAGTAATGAGTTTTATTATTTGGATACCCAACTGGAATAAGGAGCTTTATTCAATTACTCAGTTCAGCCCCGTACATGTATTGAACATATTTCCTGATGAGCAGAATATTCATAAGCAGAGATGTGTTAATATGACTAAAGGCTTAGAAATGGACAAGCTATAAGAGCATCATCTTACCTGGTAGGCCCAGAAGGTGAGAAATTGGAAGCCAGAATAGTGCATGAACCGCCCATCTTCGTTCATATGGTACGTGCGGAACAGTAGATAAGAGGAGAGACGTAAACCCCACGTACATGCCAGGCATGTCATGATTATCTGTCGTAACAGGTACATCTACAATAAAAACAAGATTTCTAGAAATAGCTTGCTGTGTGCGACCATCAGTTGTTGCTGGAGAAGAAGCTGAAGTAACATGAGGGTAGGAAATAAAAAAAATATGACGTCGGTAGACACTATCAATTACAATTCAATTTCGAAGGAGCCCCAACGGGATCCTTTGATTAATTTTCAGCAACATATTATTCAGTACTTGTAAACAGTAGGCACTCAGTGAAAACAGCAAACATCGACGGTACAGCAATTGAGGGAGAAAGAGTTAAGCAACTTAGAACTAACTTACGCATAACCTAAAGACTCCCCCTCATATTTTCCCAACATACATTGATTGCTGTGCACTTGCAATCAATGACTTCATAAAGACTACATTCCACTCTCTCAGCAAGACATGTATTTTCCCCCAAGATATGTATGCATGTACGTGTTAGTATACACCCATATAATTATTTACAAAGGTAAATGCTTCAAATAGTGGAATTGGTCACAGGGCCTTCATTCAGTTAAATGATTCAACACAGTGGCTAATAACATCCCAGCACTGTCCAATAATAATCACGTAAAATAACAAATGTCGGATATTTTTTTCCAGATCGGATTCAAATGGATGCATTTACATAAAATCCAATAAATCCGAATTGAAAGAAAATCGAATTGAAAATTCCTAACATTATTCATCATGAACTACAAAGATCGTTGTTTACTAACACATTGCTCTACACCTCAATATATCCTTTATCGGATGCTCAGACGGCGGCACTAGCATGAGCAGGTTCTATAGCGGTGGAAGCACCCTTGCCCAGATCCATAAAAAACATGTTGATAGGTTGTGGGGGACCTTAAACACCGCATTCTACGTGGGGTAAATTACCTTAAAATGACAGTTTAATTGGTCATGCCTTGTTGGCAGGCCTTACGGTAGGATGAGAAGAGCTCCGTAACAGGTTCCCTCTCATTACCTTCTCTCTTAAATGATGGGGTTCTCAGCACCTGCCTCCTCTATGTGTTAATCAACCTAATAACATTTCATCATAATTATAGTCTCTTTCACACTCTGAAACCATTGCGTTGTATCTACTTAATTTTTACAGTTATCATACTCCATTATCCGCTACAATATTCATTTTTTTGTCTAGGATGCTTGGAGTATTTTCCGGATGGTTATCATCAAAGTATTGTGCTTAAATCAGGTTTACCATCGTAATTAAACTACTGAAGACAGCTGGTATGTAGTGATCTTTATTGCCTATTAGTTAGAGCAATATTGTCATTGACAATAAATCAGCATGTTAGTTACTCAGGGTATAAAAACAGCCAAAGATGTTGTTGTATTGCATACAATGCCAACAGCGATATCCTACATTGATCGGGCTTCTCTTAATAAAGAATTAATTAAAATGAGCTAAGATGATTTAATGCTCAGGATCAAATGAAATAAGCTGGTATATTATATGTACTCCCCCCAAAAAGCCCAAATTTAGGGGATGTAGGTTTTGGAGTCCAATCGAAGATTATTGATAATTTCAATGAAGTCCCTGGTTTATAATCCGAACATAGAGGGATTTGTAAAAGAGTATAGATCTATATATACAAATAATATACGTCTTAAGAATCATGGAATTTGATTTGAATAAAGAAATGTAGAAGATGATGTTTGATAGTCTTCACTATCCAAGCCTCCCACAATGACGACAGAAGCTTCCATGCATTGACTTTCTTTTGCATTCAAAAGAAAAAAACTCTTAACTCTTAGCAGTGAACTACTCATTGATCAGGCAGCGGTGTGGTAGAGGAGGAAGCCTCGCGGGTTTAGTAAAGTTAATAGCAGTGTTAATGAGATAATTATGCTTCAATTATGCTTTAAATTCGCCTTTCTGTGTGTGGAACCAGCTTTTATCAAGGGAGGCCCGTGATCTGGGTGGGAGAGAAGTGCCAATGCAACAAAGGGATGCTCCATCAACACGAATCCCAAAGCTTCTATCTCTCAACTCCATAATCTATGCTTTAGGAATTCACATTAGTTTCGATGATACCTGGTTTTTATCGCCATTGCTACTCTTTCCAATGCATCCTGGGTGAATACGCAACTTAAGGAAAAGATTTATTCACGGGCCTGAGTCAGCAAGAACGAATATTGATTAATGAAGGTTTTGTAATTTCATCTGGTTTAACAGGGGTATAAATTCTTCTTAAGATTTGCATTCCAGTGACTAAAGGGGTATTGGAAGCAAGGTAAAAAGACGTTTGGGTGGGACTGTTATGCCGCATTCCCATTGTTGGCAGAGTCCTGATCTTATTTTAAATGCTAAACGTGACCTAAATTCTATTTAATTCATTTAAACGCTTTTTATGTTTCTACCTTTCCCTGTTTCATGCGAATGCCTCGCTTATTAATTGATTGATCACCTACAAATTCTGAAACCTGGATTAAATTATTTATTTTCCACGTGAAACCAAGGCGTTTAAAGGACGGATTGCAGCAAACCGACTCTTTGGAACATCATTTTACAACATGGATCAACGTTGTTATAGTTATTCTCGGGGCCTTAGAAGGAGACACAAATACTAGTCAAAGCTGAAGCAAAATAAAAAAAAAGGGATGAAACCACTGAGAATGAATACAGGTTCTCCAGTTGAATTCTCATTAATCATAATTTCCATCCCTTTTAATTTTACCCGGCGAGCCTTTTGGGGGGATAGAATTAAATTAAGGGGTGACCCTGGGTAGACAAGACACCCTAGCCTCAGGTAGGAGTCAAACCTCCAACCTCTATTTTTTATGCCTGGTAGGCTTATAGCATACTGGAGGAGTGGCACAGTGGACCTGGATTTGGACCCAGAGCCATAAGAGTTATGTTGGTTCCAACTACACCACAGGCAGGTGATGCATTTCTCCTCCATGCCAGTGCTTTAATTGCTGACTGGGTTAATTTAAGGCAGGTCATGTGTGAGGTTGTCTGTGGCACTATGCACGTTAAAGGCCCATTGCTAATATTCGAAAAGAGTGAAGGTATAACACCCGTTAGTGTGTTTCCTCTCAGCAATTGATCGCAGAATACTACCCCAGAGGGGGGGGGGGGAAGACCAGCTATACAGCTAAATGCCTGTTAAAACATAATACAACAAACTCAGCTTTACCTGAAATGCCAAGCACCACAACTACCTTTTTCACCCACACCCACCATCATCCACATGCCTATTGCACTGGGATGTGGTAGCTGGTTAACTAGGCTTTTCATTGTGCCATGACGACGGTATGGCACCGACCAAGAACCGATGGTGGATTAGATTGTATCAATATTTAAATGCAATGGGTTTCGGTTGGTAATTGTTTTGTCAAAACGAACACTCAATCCATAGTATGGATGCTATTGGTATTGCAGCATTTAGATGGAAAAATTACCGTGTAAATATTTATTATATTAAAAGTTCCTGGTTTCATGTTTGCCTTCAAGATAACAATTCGGATAGCGCTGACCCCAATCAAAATCGATTCCTACAAATATCTTCGTCAAATTTCAGCGATCACTGGCCCAGATTACCGACGAATTCAGTTATTTGACCTGAAGAACGCCGACCGTAGTAGGTGGAGCTGTATACGTTCTTCGTTAACCCATTCACAAATACCAGAGGACAAAATGCAGTTATTTTATTAGATCCTTGATAAAGGGCAAATGAGCCCGAAACGTCGGACCCCAATAAACTCAAACCGAATACTTACGAAACCTCTCCTGTCCCCTCCGTTTTTTGGTTAAACCCCATCACTTAAAGTTATTTTATTTCCCTGCATCCCTGGATAGTTCTGTGAGAAATCACTCGAAAGAGACGGCTTGAATCGCGTTGATGATTCGAATTAAATGTTAAAAGCCCCTTTAAGACTAGCTTTCCGATCCGTTCTAATAATAGCCCAAGCCACATACATTATTCCAGATTCAATTCATCAAACTAAGCACACTATGATTACTTTTTAAAGCAGCACGATTGCCACAATGATTCAAGCCCAAGTGACAAATGTTATTTTTCTTTAGTCTTAATGACATTATCTGAACGAACACACGGCGAGTTATAGTCTTATCCCAAAACATAATCAATAGCCGCAATATGTGAGTTAATTAACAGATCCTATTAATTGTTTCCAGCAATAAATCGTCCTCTTCTGGGACTAAGCAGATTTAACCGAACTAATTTTTCACTTTTTCTACCACGGCACCAGATGGAAATTCATCTGAGGGGCAGTTCGTGACACCGCCTTTAGACGAAAGATAAACAGGATTCTTTTAGGAATTTATCTCTTGGTATTTGTGGAGTTTGAATTAAATTTTGTCATCCCAATAATTTGATAAGCTTCTCTCATCAGCATGGTTCTGTGCTTGCATGAGCCAGAAGGGTGATTAACTTAAGCATGGCCACTGGCCATTATAAAGAAAAAACCTCATCAAAAGTGGTGACTGGAAGAAAGCACTAATTTCTGCAATTACTATGAACATCTGGCTTTTGAATACAAAACTTAATATCCAGAATGTATTATTATTTCTCAATTGCTAAATGGTTCAATTCGATTTGTTTAAAATCTTATTTTACAGAGCAGCGAAATGTGGAATATACAATGGTATCATAGCTCCATGATCTTGCCCCTGGGCAACGTTTTTAAAGATACACCTTAATGGACGTCTACGGATTTTGCAACCATTCATTTTCAACTACAAAACGTCAAGTCTTTTGCATTGTGAGAAATCGTATACAAAATTCTTTATAATAGAATATTGGAGTCGAAATATGCAGAACAATCCCATTACTTGCCACATAACGCCCCCTAACCACATTAAGATCCACAGAGGAGAAGACAGTATAAAAGCAGTAACCATCAAGTCTCCTCAACACGCCCAACAGCTCTAGATATAGGCATTCTCTCTTAGAAATGAAAGAGGCCGATCCAGATCATTATTACATACGTATGTGATTTCGAGGGGTGCTATTCAGGGGTGCAATTTGAGCCGAATGTCCACACGATCGATGGAAACCAAGGTAAAATGCTATTAAAATTGAGTTCTCTTGTTGATTTAGTATGTTGTTAATACCCAATAGCACTCTGTTCGGTTTGTAATCGATCTCGACGTCGGGCCAAATCGCACTCCATCCCTTTGGGGTGTTGTGCGATTTAACCCAACGTCTGGATCGATTATAAACCTCCATCGTGCCATTAGATATGATTGGAGAACATGCAATCTGAGAAATCGGGAGCGTATATATGATATATATGCATGGGTACAGGGTTATCTACAAATAAAATCCATTTATCTAGACTGACAAATGGGAACTGGTACGTTGATCCTTAGGTCCCTAAAAATAACACAGGATCTTTGCACGCGCAATAAAGGACAACACGAAAATAAGATTGATATTGCCTCACACACATCTGGTCACGTGGCCCTATAATGATTAATACTTCATTAAGGCTTGTGTTGTTATCAATCAGACATCGGGGCTTTTGTTTTCCTCTCTCGATAAATGAACATCGAACGAGGTGTTGGGATGAGCGAGGACTTCGTGGCTTATACGTTGAAAAAACAAAGATCATTTCCGATATCTCTATATAAAGAGAGACAACAGCATGAAATATGGATTGACAGTCCTATAAAAAAAGGCAAGGAGCTGGGAACTACATGGGTGGATGGAACATTGAGCTGCAATGGGCAGCAAAGTATGAGTTCAGTATACCACAATCGGAGTGGGTTTTTGTGTTGTCTACACTGGGTGCTGACATGTATTGCAGAATGGTGCTATTTTATACAACCAGATAGTGCCGCAAGCCATATAACACAATCAATATTAGATTCTTTTCCAAAAGTATCAACATAATGTTATTCATAATTCATGAATTTTCGCAATACAAACGATAATTATTGAAAGTTACATTATTTGAAGTATATCCATCAATATAGGAAAGATATAACTTAAGATATTATGTTTATTCGGTACAATAACATCAGCATACAATGAATTAATTGGTCTTCTCAGCTAATACTGACCAGATACAACAACCGATATACCCATTTACATTAATTTCAGGCATCAACTAAATTTCACTAGTCGTTATCTAGTATATCTCTCAGAACTAAGCAAAACACCAGCTATAGGAGCTGGACTAAACAGGTTCAATGTACATTTCGAAGCTAAACTAATACGTATACGTATCTATGATACGTCATATATGACGTATCATAGATAATGCATTTCTGGGAAAAGGCAGCATCAGCAGACTGCATTATTTCAATTTCTTTTAATTATCTTAGCGAGGCTTCCTTCCTAGAAATCGCATGCAACCATAGCTCTCTCCCCACACTTATTAATTAATGGTTCTCGGAAGTGAAGATTTGATATAACCTTGCAGATGTCGCTTAAGTAATGAAGGTGCTCCTGCTTATCTGCTCAGCACTTTTCTTATTCATATTGTAGAATATAATTCGAAATAATTCGAGATGTTTATAGGAAACAATCATCCAGATAATTACCACATTGAATACTATCGTTCTGAAAAAAACCCTCTATAAGTATGACCATGTTTCATTATAGAATGGAGACAAGATAACCATGACTTTAGAAATATCCATATATATTTTGACCAGAGAAGGAGAACGTTGTTGCTGTCACTGGGCGTCATTTTATTGTTGGTTACATCCCACATATGGATGATAGTTGAGTATATCTGGAATATAAGACTTCTGACGCTTCTGTCAAGCAAAGCCCACACAGACTTAACGCTTGGCCTACATGCGGAAAATCATAAGGTTTTGGTATTTCTGCGTCGACCAATTTTTACGCGTGCAGTGAAATTTATGGACACTTGTTAGGAACTGACTGGAGCTAAATGGAGTTCGTTAGAACATTTGTGGTAATTCTTCCACGCACGTGGGTAAAGCATGTGTATACTTAGACCAGTCCTATACTTTGAACGCAACTGGATACAATTTAATATGAATGCGCACAAATGATCGCCGTAATATATCTTGAAAATGAATTAATCATTTATGGGTAGGGCATAAGGGAATCAACTTGGGAATATCAGCTTATAGGGGAATCGTGTACAGCTAATCACGGTGCAAATTCCCCTCACAGCATACTATACCAAGAAATACCGATTCATTTGTGTCAGTGGCATGTATTGTATTTCATTTGCTATTTCAATTTTCTTCAAACCACCACTTCGCTGTTACCTGTGTGATATCGCATTTATATTAGAATATCAGCTCAATTTCTCCCACAGACAAGATAACTGTCAGCTGTAGAGTAGAACGAACCAGCGCTTTTCTTATTTAATCATGCAAAGCAATCACCAATGCTCTATATGCATTTATTCCTGCGTCTATCAATACATGGTGTATAAAACATTTATCCATCTATTTGATTACACGCAAAGCATGATGATTTCACTATGTCTAAAGAAACACAACTCCGACTACGGTCGTGTTATTATAGTTTTTCCCTAACCAATCAGGTTAGGATTGCCTCGGCCACATCTTTGGCAAAAGCATAAATACAACACCATAAAATACTCATCATGGAAACATTTGTTTTATTAGAAGGGAAATACCATCAATAGGAAAATGGATCTTCTCCGAGAAGGAATTCTCAAATGTGTCGGGATATAAATAATCCATGTACTATATTGTATGTATAGCCTGTTTGTAATTAGGGATCAATTTCGCATTTGGCGCTGAAAAACCTTTTCCACGTTAGAGATTCGAAGTTTTGCTGAATAAGTACCTACAACGTTCAGTTTCCTATTTAATATTTCTATCGGGCTATTTAACTTATATATGCCGCCAACATTAGGGTTGATTGCTGCCAACATTAGCGTTAATTAATAAGTAAGGTTTGTCAATTAGAACTTCTAGTTCTCATAAGATAATGATTGGTACCGACCCTTGCATCTTTTTGGACTATGTTTAACCGTTACCATTTTTTGTTTCAACTCTTATATATATAATCTCGACACGAGACATTGTTTTTTTGTGGTGGTAGTGGTGATAGTGGTGGTGTGTGTGATCTTTAGTATAGGTTTGTACTGGCAACAGGTTCTACCTCATTATATCTTCAGGGATGTTGATGTTTTCTTTCGGTCGAAGGTCGACATTACTCTTGAAAATGAGGGTTATATTATGGGTTCCTGACAAAACTAAATAATAATACTGCACAATCAGCGTGCAGTTCAGCATTGTTCCATGCAGTAGGAATCGGAGATGCTATAAACCAAATATATTGTACATTGAATATCCCTCAATTAAGTTTAGATGAAACTAACTGATTTCAGGGTTTCTCCTATATCCAAAGACTAGCTCAGGGAGGGGTTGGGTTGGGGGGTTGGGGGTACATATAATATGACCCCGAAAATGATCGTCAGATCGACTTGAGACAGAGTGCCACAAACAGACATACACACGCCCCTCCTTTGATGCCTCTATCAGCGAGCACTGGCTTGAAAATAGCACACCTGCTCACAGCGGGGTTCAAACCCTCTACACTCTGTTTGAGACCTACTTAGAGTAAACATTAAAGCGACCCAATGGTAACCCTACGGCAGGCCGCTCCAAGTAGATCTTAAATAGAGTGTACATCTATTTGTCCCTGGGCCCAAAGCCAGACACTTAAACCTCTGCGTCAACCCTTCTTCTTCCAGCGATATGCATTTATCTCTACATCAGCAACATATTTGGTGCGATTACATATGAAATGCTTTAAGGTCTCATATTACTATTGTCTGGTATATGATTATGTATTACTGGATAATGCATACGATTTACAGAACATTTGGGACATTCTATATCTTCCCAATCAAAATACAATTATCTGTGAAGATTTATATTTATATTTAGAATTGCTTATCTGCGAATGCATGCATGTATATATGCATGTAACACATTTATACCCTCTCCCACAGAATCGTGACCAATTTCCGAACAATGAACAATGAAAAAAAACAAAAATGGCTGTATCTCAAGCAAGGAAAATTTTAAGGCTAAAAAATGCAGAGAATGAATGGCATGATTAGCTTGGATTCAGCCATTAATAATGGGGAGAGGAATCCCGCTCACACAGGGCGGCGAAAAAACAACCCGGGGATTGAAAAAAAAATTAAGACCAACAAAGAATTACTCTAAGGAAAGGGATGTTTTTTCAACCTGAGGTAATTGCATGGCAGTGGAAGCTGTTCTTCAGAGATTTTCTGAAAGGTTTTGATGCTGGGAAGTAGTTCTGAAGTATTTAATCTTTTCATCGAGGGGCTCTTGATTTTATGTTTGAATTATGGCTTCTTCGTATTTAAGATCTCGTGATGGAAATGTGATTTATGCCTCTGTTGGCGAAGTTTGTCTAATTAATTTATTGTAATTGGATTTCGTAAAATGACTTCTCAATTGGTTTTCCATAAATGTTTTGAGTTTATGGCCTACTTATTAACTCCTAATGCAACGACAGTAAGTGAACTACAATATAGTTCTTAGAGGATTCTTTTATGGGGAAATAAAACCTGACATCAATACATTTACAATAGTTTACTACTCTGCAAAGCGTGTAACATAAACCGCCATTATAATAATTATCTGGTTTATATCATCCCCATATCCGACCATTATGTGAACGATAATTATAAGAAAAAACATTTGACTTTTTTAAGGGAAACAAACAGAACAATCTTAGGGAAGTGGATAACTTTAGTTAGGTACCATTCACAGGCCCTGGGTATTCCTATCTTTTATAAATAAATATATTCCGATATTTGATCGATCTAACTCTACACTTTCTCCGCTTCGATGAGACAAAACATGACATAAGTTTCCTAACAAATCAATAAAATTGATGTAAATCAACTCTGCAGGGGTTTGTCTCTATTCACCCTCCAATTGAATGGAGCTTCCAGCTAGCTATTCTTCTGTATTGATTTTACGTTTTTATCAAAATGGACGTTGAAAAAGTGTTTGCCAGAGAGACATTAAATATGCCCTCCCTACATGGGAAAGTCGCATTTGTATCCCAACGACTGTAAAGTGTAACATCTCAAAGGGATTAAAACTTGATTCTTCCCAGGATCGAGTGACGTCTTCCACCGAGGATACAGTAGTCCCAGCCTAAAAATACTGTATGTATAGATCTGTGTATCAGCTATACCTTAGATTAAAGCCATACATCTAACCTATAATTGTAGCACGTGTTATTCGACGATTGATGTATTATAATACATATTTATTTAACAGTTTACACTATACATTTTATGTATAATATGATATATGATCTTTTAAAGTTCCAATGCCTTTAACTAATTAATTAGAAGCCGACTGTGAACAAAACATACATCCTTTTATATATTGGAACTGAAGTATGTCCCATTCCTTTCCAATGGACTCATCTTATTGTGGGAAAGGTGAGTTGATTATACCCTGACATTTAAATGAAGCAATACAGTTCCTATATATATAGTATAGTATATCTTAGTTTCCGACATAGAGCAAAACAATAATAATAGTTTCTGTACTTACCAAGTATAATTTAATGGTTTACTTGGTAATTTGAAAGGTTTTCCTATAGTAAAAACCGCTCGTTATCAGGTTAGTTGAAGAAAAACCCATATTCTCCAAGGTCATGAATTTATGATGACCTGCCAGTATATGGTTGCACATCAGTAATCACTGGCAAGACTATGTTAGGGATTTCAGCGGTATTGCATTAGGGCTGTATGCCACTGAAATTGACTGACAGGTCACTGGTCAGTAAACTAACCAAAGTTGGCCCTCTCACACGTCATCAAGCTAGCAGCATGGCATCAACCAGGTAAAAGTGGTAATCATTATGTCAATGCATTATACTAAACCATATTTGGGCTTTATGGCCTGTAGTTGATACAGGTCAGAGCTTTACTTTAACTATAGACACAATATTTCTGCCCTGGCTGTGTGACGGGGACACAAAGCCCTCAATAAAGGCAGGGCTCCACTAGACCACGTGCTTATTGCGACTAATATGCAGTTTGATACTTATTGTCATCTATTATCTATTTTGAAGTTCCTATATTGCACAACCTACCTCTGACCAGCTCCATTTGTTATAACATTCGCATTGGGAATGCACTGCAGGACGCAACTGCAACTACCTCAGAGGGAAAAACCGTCAGTGGAGTCAAGCCTTTCGGGTCCCATTAGAGAAGTAACTGTCCTGCTCCCTTCCTACATCCTCCCTCTGGCAGTGTGCACCCTGCGGGCCCCTCCACTCAACCGACTCCTGAGCCTCTCACCGACTCAGGGAGTCTGCATCTCTTTACCGATCTATTTTTAGCCCGCCTGATCCCCTGAGCAGGCCGCATCTATGAAGTAGGACAGGGAGCAAGTGGTGTAAGCCAATCAGAGGCTCCCTTCCCAGAATGCCCTGCTTCCTAGCTTTCAAAATGGCAGACATGCTGCTGGTGTGAGTGACCCGCGTCAATCAAAGATTCATTGGACTAACAGAGCTTTTACGGGTCATTACAATATCTCTCAGATGCATCCGTTGAACGATATAAAAGTTGATTGATTAACATTTTATTTGATCGAGATCTTCAGCCCTGTCAGAAGCAACTCATGTGAAGATTGGTTTTTCAGTGTCTTCAGTCTGAAAGGTCATAATCTCTATCATTTTCTATAAAGGAGCTAAATGTCATATTAGACATTGGGTTAAATAGTGCTACAAGGTGTTATTCAGTTCATAATTCATTGCTTCTAAATGTGTCAAAAGTTGGACCCAGACCCACAATAGTCTTCTAGCCCATCTCAGCAAACGACTTGTGAGGCTAGCCGTGTTCTGATAACTGAGGCCAGCTAACTACATTTTTATATTGCGTCTCGAGGGCGAAAGCTAAGAAGGATTATGCTTGGCATGCAATTCAAAGCTCAGGCAAGGTCAGTAACCGTTCCGATTCAGTCCCCAAGACTGCCAAGAGAAGGATAATTTGAGTGCCCGATGTGGGACTCGAACCCATGATCCTCCAATTAACGGTCCGATGCTCTACTGACAGGGCTAACCGGGCTCTTATCTACTATACACTGTCCATGGGGAGTTCTTTTGCCGTAATATTTTAGCACGAAAAGTATTTATCCCCACAACATTAAAATGTTAAGTCTGGAGTGAGAAACAATTTTTACTGAATGGTACAACAAGTATTTTGGGGAACGAGAGAATATGTAACTTATATAATTAAGTAACCATGACATTGAAATTGGAAACAAAGACTGCTTTGTACCGATTAAAGGGTCAATAAGGGGGTTCATGGTCACCTTTAGGTCAACAAACGTTATGGAGCCATAAGTACAACACCCAAGTCCCAATTTTTTAACTCCATTTATGTATTTATTTATTAACTTATAGTTACTCACAGGCGCATATTGAGAAAGCTTATAGTTGAAAAGGTGTGCTTAGCACAAGAGGGCACTGGGTGTTTTGTGTGAGGTCACAAGGTATTGCCTGAAATGTACACAACATCTCTCCCGACTTGTGTGTTATGTACATTGTATATTCATGTCTAGATTTCGATACCTTGTGACATAGGCTAACAGTGGCGTCCTGAATGGAGTGTTAAACTATGGAACTACTATTTCCCTCATGTAAATGGGTAAAACTCACTGAATATTAGGTTACATTAGGTAACATACCACTGGGGCCGCTACATTAGAATTATAGCAAAGAAATTGATTTTCTCATATTATTTTGGGGTTTACTGACTCCTTAATACAGAAGTATTTCGGTAAACAAAAGAGTTCCAATCTTGTATAAAGAAATCATACATAAAATATATACCATGTATATGTATAAGTTTACTGAATAAAAGTTGTATGATATAATAATGATAAATATAGGGGTTGGGTAAGGGAGATAGCAACAATAGAATAATACCACACAGAAAAGTTATGACACTCTTCGATAGCCTGCCCATTCCAATCAGATTCTATCATACCAAACAGCCGTACTTGTGTATTACAGTCAGGAGACTTTTGGCTCATGCCAGCAGCCTTTGTAATAAATAAATGCGCTTAAATGCACATATTCATGAGTTCAGTTCATAAAAAGAGTTTAGGTAAATTATGGGAGTGGCTATAAGAAGGTGAGATGAGGGGGCTACTATCTGAATTACAAGCCCCGCAAGTGGCTTTTACTTTTAGATATTACCACAATTAAGCATTGTTAATTTTCCCAGGGTACTACAACCTATAGCGAAACGTATACGTAAGAGGTTAAATTTCAATTTGTAAGTAGTATACTGAGAAGGGGATTTTTTAATGGACTAGTCCTCCGCAAGATGGAAGGCAGCTCTTGGGAAAGATGAATGTCGATAAATCATTCTTGGGGATCCGACCAACATCTATGGATGGGTTATTTTAGAGCACTTTTTCAATACTTAAACCAAGTCAGTCTCAGGGGGAATGGTTATTCTAAGAAACAAAGACAAACATTCCAGTAGCACTTCCATTTGCATCTAAATGGAAACATCCCTTCTCAGGCTGGGATATGTGACTGAGCTGTTAGTATAATACGGGCAAAGTATTGTTGTTAAAGCATGAAGGGCGATCATTAATGTTGACATTTATATATATAACTATATAATTATATATACATTCTTGACAAATATAAGTTTCCATTTTGGGAAATTTCATCATCGATTTTCTTATCATCGATGTTCTTTTATACGTTATTTTAAAATTGGTTACTTTTGCAATCCAAATTATGTTGACGTTCCAATAATTTTTCAAATATTCCATCATCATCAGAGATTTAATGTTTAAAAATGATATCATTCGGTAATCCTTAATCTAATACCATTATCGACAGTCTTGCCTGCGTATTGCGTTACTACTGCTGTAGCGACTATACACACTTTTACCCTATAGATACATCTTTACAACGCCCGGCGATTCTCATGCGATTCTCACAGAATTTAGTGCAAAAGAGTCCTCTGCGGCGCAAAATCGCATGAGAATCGGCTTGGTGGACTAGGCCCTTCATGATTGAATACTGGGAGTCATTAGCCTATTGATTTGCTATTAATAATAAAAGTGGTGTGAATTTTGCCCAAGGGTATGTTGCAATCGGACTTACCCACTGAAAGGGCCTTGAGGTGAGAGATACGGTTGGGCAGATGCAGTATCAATATGATTTCGATGTGTTACACTTTTGCTAAGTGTTGTCGTTAATCAATGCAAAGATTGGAACATCGCCAACAATTGATGACAATCGACCAACATGAAACCACCATTCATATTTCAGTGCTGCAGCTGTGATATCATAATTTGATCTTTAGGAATTAGACTTGTGTGTGACTGAATTTTATTATTTTAAAACAAAGTTACAGAAGATCTATTTAAGTCACTATTGGTCTTACTGGAGGAACCAAATTAACCCGAACAGGCCACAGCCCGATGTGCCCCTTGAGATAGGCTGAGGGAGATGATCTTTGTCTACCTAAATATCCAAACATCCAGAACAAAATGGGCAATTACATTACACATGTCAACGTTGTCGAAATACCCTTTCTCGTGAATTCCTAGCATTTCTACACTTAAATATACTGAAATGTAATTTCTCAAGCGTAGACATGAACTAATTCCCTCCTTTCATATTTGATATTTGGCTGACAACTTGCGCACATCCATCATGATGTATCTTTTACATATGGGCACAGGTTACCCTGATGTATACACGCCTTGGCCATTGAAAGTGACCGCTTCCCTCTTGACTACCGATCTGTGATTGAGTATGACAAGTACATTACCATAGAATGTCATATGGAGTCAATGAATGGCCTTGATTTATCATGAAACATTAATCATGAGGAAGATTGAACATGTCAGCGCATGTTATTGGACATAAGGCGGGTCATCATCGATAGTTAACCTCGTGGAATCGAAAACCGGGCATTAGTTCTCTGTAAATGCCAAAACGTTGTCCCTCGCGGCTATTATAAAAGGCTAGGCCCTGGTTTTCATTTTCCATGAAAACACTTCAGTCGGACGGACCCACGATCGACTGAGGGGTTTACTCATAAGCACAGATTCTGGAATGGATGTATAGACTGTGAGACTCTAACTCTAAAATTGTCTGTGACATTGTGTTATTAATATTATGTCTTTCTTTTCTTTCATTATATTGTTATTTCTTCGTTCGTTATTACATTCATAGCATTATAATTACAATTACAACCCGACTTGAGATTTTATATGAAACAAGAAACTCTCTGTTCAGGAAGTATTATAATGAACTATTTCAAAATAATTCGATTTATTTCATGATCATACACCTTACAGCCAAATTCGATTTTTAAATATCTAACCAGACAAAGTGAAATATCATCCAGGTACCGTAGCCACCTCATTAGCATACATGTATGTGTTTTTATTGAAGCGGTTGGAACATTTATTCCAATTTTGCAGATACCTTCAAATGTTTGAATATCTTCCTTCCTTTGAGGATTTTCTCAACTAAAAAATAAATTGATGATATGTAAAGACAAAACCCTAGTATTCATCGCATACAGCCGACGACCGGAAGAGCCGGAAGCGCCCGGAGTTCGAGTATCCAGGGCGACGTTGTCACCTTCGTATAAAAGTGGGAGCCTCGTCGATGGAACATCATTCCTCCGCGAGCCGCCGAGCAGTGCACATCGTCAGCAGATTTTGAATTCGGGCTTAATTTAAGCAGAATAACTGAACGATGTTGCGATTTTGCAACAGGTGTGAGATAAGACATAAGAAGCCTACTGGTAAAAAGTGTGTAAAGAGGAAACCTGTGAAATCGGTTGTCATTAACGCAGAAATGGCTCAGAGCGGAGAGAAAATTCCTGAATCGACTATCGACAGTCAGAATGACATGTCAGGTCGTATGAGTGTGCTCGAAGGTATGGTGAGGGGCATAGCAGAATCAATCGCTATGAAAGCCACCAAGGAAGAATCCAGCGACCAAATCGAGTGGGAGAAGAACAGATTGAGCAGATATGACGTTACTTCCCCCAGTGATTCGTCGAGTGAATCTCGATCAAGTTCGAGCTCATCGTCGAGGTCTTCCGTCCGCACAACGAGAAATCGTAGGAAGAGGAAGGACAAGAAAAATGACAAATTCAGCCATGAACACCATATGGAGAAGGGTGAAGTAGTTGAATCGTTTGACTCGTTGATCTTGATAACGTTAAAAACTTTGCAAATGTTTTACGCTCAGGGTAAAGATATTTCCGGGTTAATCAGCCATGCTATAGTGATGTGCGACAAGGAGGTTTCTCATACGTATACCGCAAAGGCGTCTATTTCTTATGATAAAGCAGTGAGAGTTAGAGCAAAGAAATCGGGCCTATCCGCATTCGGCAAAATTAATCAGGAAGAAATGTTCAAGTGTTATAGCTATGAAAATACCAGACGGGCCCAACCCACTAAGGCTAATCCTAAGACCCGCTCCTCCACAGCGAAGGAAGGTTTTTGCTATCGATTCAATTCAGAAACGGGCTGTAACACAAAAAGCTGTATTTATTCCCATAAATGTTCACGCTGCCATACGGGGGAACACTCTGCAAAAGTTTGTACGAACCAGAAAGTAGCCAGTAAATAGGATCCGGGAAATCACGAGTTAATAATTCCATTTGTTGATCGAACGTTTACCAAGGACGCCATTTTGGTTAGCAACTCTCGCCAACCGCGAGATTTCTCACGTAAGGTCAGTGGGGGTCAGGGTCAAGGCTGCAACAAAGATGGCCGTGCCCAGGTATTAGACAACAAACAAGGTAATCGGGTTAACGAACTCGTGATTATTGAAGAATACAACCCGGAAAATAAGGAAAATGTCGCTAAAATCGTAAATAATATTGAAATAGAACATGTTAGTCCCGATCAACCAATTTTTGAAGCACCGCGTACACCGAGAGGAAGGATAATTCCTGTGTATCGTAAATGTGTTGATGGTTCCTGTAGTTGTATTCATACGATCGACAATGTTAATACCCGACTAAAACCATGTCGTTTTGCCGCTTATATGTTTTCATCCAGCCCAGAAGTTTCTACAGAGTGGTGGACAGTATTTACAGGCATCGTCGATGGTTTTAAAATTGTAGACGAGGATGTCCCAGGCTACGAATGCAAAAATTATTCCTCTATTCTGGACGACGAGGCCAAACACAAAATGGATGGAATCGTATCTGCAGAATTAAATGAAGGCATGGTATCTTTAGCTTCTTCCAAACCTACATGTGTCCACGCAATGGGGGCTGTGTTCAAGCCGAATGGAGATATTCGCCCCATAACCGACTGTTCTCGCCCAGACATGAGGTCGGTAAACAATTTCTGTAGTTCATTATGCCATGATTTTGCATACAAAAATATCCAAGATGTCACAGATATTTTAGAACAATACGATTTTATGACTGTAGTCGACATAAAATCAGCCTATCGTTCGGTCCCCATCTCACCTCAACACAGGAGATTTATGGGCTTTAGCTGGAAATTACGTGAAAATGAACAATATTATGTGGATAATAGATTGTGTTTTGGCTCACGTTTGGGTCCCTACTATTTCAATCTTATATCTGATTTCGTCACCCACATTCTCAATGACAATTTTAAACTCAGGGTGATAAATTACCTCGATGACTATATTGCCCTATCTCATTCAAAAGAAGCATCAGTCGAGGCACAGGCCACCATTGTGAAATTATTACGATTTTTTGGGCTTTTATATATCGTGGGGGAAGGTGACCCCCCCCCCAGCCAAGTATGTACTTACTTGGGTATTGAGATAGACTCTTCAGAGATGGTCCTTCGCCTCCCAATCAACAAGTTAAAGAAGCTCAAGGAAATTTTGTCTTCTCATGTTAATGCAAAATACATTACAAAGAAAGCTTTAGAGAGTGTTAATGGTTTAATATCTCACTGCTCACAAGTGGTCCGAGGAGGTAGAACTTTCAGCAGGAGATGCTATGATTTGTATAAGGAGATGATACAAAAGAGGGTGAATCGCCTACCTATGTCCGAGATTATGCTTCAGGATCTCCAATGGTGGCTTAATTTCTCCAAGGTTTTTAATGGGGTCGCATATATTCAACACCCCATGTATGACCACCCTATGGTGTCGGACGCATCAGGGAAAGGCTACGGTATTTATCTTCAGAATGACTGGATATGTGGTGCCTGGCACGAAGACTTGAAGAATGATTTAAATTCATCGTGTGAACATGTAGGTTTGTCCCCATCGGAAGCTAGTGTCGACTATTCTAACATTAACATACTGGAACTCTGGCCATTACTATTAGGCCTCCAACGTTGGGCAAAAAAGCTTCGAGGAAAAACAATTTTAACCTTTGTCGATAATACCCAGGTTATGTACATGCTGAGGAATGGGTCCAGTTGTAATAAGACATGCATGCAATGGCTGCGAGAGATTTTCTGGATCTGTTTCATCTATGATATTGCCATACTTCCGAAATACATCTCTACAAAAAACAATTTTGTGGCTGATACCCTTTCAAGAATGACTTATGTAACCACTCGTGCAAAATTATCTGAGATGCTTGCCGGTACATACCTATGTTGTTTTAATCTGTTAAATAATTATTCCATTAACAGATCTGAAATCGCTGGACCAGGAGGCGGAGAACCTGATGCTAAAATCGCTGGCACCCTCCACTAGGAAGCTCCGGGCTGGGCAGTGGAATTGCTACATAAGGTTCTGTAATCAATTTAATATTCCCCCGGTTCCTTGCGATATTACCACGATGTGTAGGTATATCGCTTTCTTGGGCAGATACATGAAGAGCTCGTCGGTGTCATCTTATTTACAAGCCGTTTGCTTCTACCATTGGCTATACGGAATCTCAGCACCTTCAACGAGCGACAATCGTGTTAAATTAACTCTTAAAGGATTATCAAAATCTTCGGGTGATTCTTCGTGTGGGAAAGACCCTCTACTTCCACACCATCTCAAGGAAATTGCAAAAATTATTAACTTTGATGATATACAAGATTTATCAGTGTTTGTAGCAATATTATTCATGTTTAGGACATTATTGAGAGTTTCTCACGTCACTAAATCCCCACATACTATGCTGTGGTCAGACATTCAATTCCATGGTTGGGGCATGGTAGTTCGTGTACGTTCCTCCAAGACTACCTCTTCTAAGGACAAACCAAGTTATATACCCGTTAATAAGCTAACAGACAGTAATATCTGCCCTGTGTATTGGCTTTTGCAATTGTTTAAACGTTTCACGTTCTCGTTCAATGATCCAATCTTCCCCATGAAAGACAGCGCATTTTTAACTTACGGTTGCTTCTCCATGACTTTGAGAAAATTCCTGTTTAAAGCTAATATTGTGGGGAATTATTCTTCTCATTCGCTGCGACGAGGATCAGCGACTCATATGGCTTATTCCGGCTGTTCAGTGTCAGAAATCAAAGGCAGAGGCCTATGGAAATCAAACTGTGTGTTTAAATACATAACCCCCCCGATGGAAATCAAGAGACAGATGGATGAGAAGCTCACAAAACATTTATAACATGTGATCAACTTGCTCAGTTGCTCAGGGCTTGCCCACCTTTTCTGCTTTTATATTTCTCTCTATCTAGGTCTGGCGGTTTGGAGGATAAAGCTATAATATTCCTGCCAGCCCGTCGTTATCGTTATTGCTTGGAGGGGTCGGGATGTGTAAAGACGAAACCCTAGTATTCATCGCATACAGCCGACGACCGGAAGAGCCGGAAGCGCCCGGAGTTCGAGTATCCAGGGCGACGTTGTCACCTTCGTATAAAAGTGGGAGCCTCGTCGATGGAACATCATTCCTCCGCGAGCCGCCGAGCAGTGCACATCGTCAGCAGATTTTGAATTTTGAGAAAATGTATATTTGATTATGGAGGATAAAGCTATAATATTCCTGCCAGCCCGTCGTTATCATTATTGCTTGGAGGGGTCGGGATGTTGAAAAATAAATAAATGAATTGAAGATATTGTAGATATCTGCAAATATGGAATGAATGTCCTAATGGCGCCCCATACAAATGCATACCTCTGTATATTACATACACTTGTATGGTACACATCAACATTTATCATTCCAGTGTTTGATTTCCCTCCACTGTTATTTGATCTCCTTATTTTCCCCTCAGATTCCTCTTCCCCCCGCCTGATCACACGCAGTAGACAATATTATTCAGCAGCTCTTCTTCTCAAACACATTATTTATCATAGGCTTCCTCTCCCTCTACCCAGAAGTACTAGAAACAACATCATCTAATATTTAAGGCTGCATGCATCGCGCAAACAACAGAAGATAACACGAGCTACAAGAAACCCTTCTTATGCTATGCCATTGGAATTAATATTTTCCGAAATTGGTTTATCAGAAAAAAACCTATAATGAAACATTCATTGTCTACATGAGAGGCCAATAGCCCCTTTCTGCTTAGTGGATAAACACTTTTCATTTAAATGCCTGTTACTTTATCTATTTGACACTTAAGAAGCTATTACCCTTGGCAAAGTAGGCACAATCCGCTCTGCAGACTGTCAGATCGACATGTAGGACGAATTCTTTAATCTCGGAAGACCGTACAAGTACAAGCTATTTTTATTTGAAATTTCCAACATACTCAAGAGGGTATTGAGATACATCTAATTCCCATGATGAGAAGCCCTAGGGAGGCATAATCTCTTCTCAATGTCTTACACGTATCCTTATTTTTGACAGGTTGATTAGAATCCTTTTAACATTGTTTTATCGGGACTACGTCAGGTCGTACAGCTGGTCCTCCCCGTGTGCCCGGGGAGGAGGTGAACTTGTAGCTACAAGAGGTTTCAAACCCACAACATTGTTATGCCTTTGGGTCCAAAGCCAGTCTTTTAGACCACTCAACCACATTTAATGCCCTCGAAAAATGATGGTATAACTGATCATGGATTAAAAAATGCCTCTACCATTCATGCGTTTGATAAAATATTGTTATTGCCACTTATTACTTTACGTGCAATTAGGGATGGTTTAAGGTTAAAGTTCATACATAGATTTGCAGTCACTCGATGATCGAGTACTCGATCGATGTCTTAGTAATAATAATGTATAATATCCCCTCATTTAGTTTGGCTAGCTAATATCCCAGGAAGGGCGGGCATCCAGCTTATCAATCATTTAATACTCGACCTTATCCCATTGACAGGGGCATAGGCTTAACAAATCCGGGGGGGGGGGGGAGGATTAGTCCCAGAGCAGAAAAAAAATATATAGATATTCATAAACTGAGTACCTTTAATATTATAATAATTAAGTCCAATATATTCTAGAAAATTTCACATAAGGCAAAAGTATATATATATATATGTACATTTATGTTCGTGTGGATTATAATTCATTTAGTGCTTTCTCTGTATTGGGCAGTAAAAAAGGGCTATTGTCTCCCCCCCCCCCCACCTTCTCTAAAATACTAATACGCTGTGCAGATACATCATCTTTTGCACATGTGCCTTTGTGGTAATGTACCCCCATACACATCATATACATGGCTTGCCACTGCCCATGTGTCCCAGCTCAGAGGACTCCTGAGACAAAGAACTTCTACGAGAAGCATCTTTCAGTAAATATCGGCTGACAGAAGGGTCAGAGCAAGCATCTTTAGGTAGAGGAATTATGTGGCATCTGTTATGCGATATGGATGCAATATGGCCGGTACAACCATGATTTACATGGTCAGAAGATCATGTAAAGAAAGATGTAAATCACATGAGGTCAGCCATTAATTTAGAAGCACCCATGCAAAAGGCACAGGCCTGTACTGATACGGTACTTACCCGGTAAAACTAACAGTTGTAATAATAACCTTCGTCCATATAGCCGTCAACAAGTGGTACTTGGCAGCATTTTGCTGTGGATATAGATCAAGGCATGGATTGCATTGCCTCGCTTGATGCTGATGTGTTCTTGTGTAAAGTGTCAGAGGAAAATGTGTTTTATGTTTTGCCTAATAGCAGTACAGGCTAGACTGTCATTATTATGTACTTTATAGAAGGTGACTCAATTCCGACGATGAATATCTATATCTTCCTAAGATTTGTGTTAAAACTTTCTAGACTTCAACCAAAGAGCTTAGATGTTTATCCTTTCATGATCGACTTGGGTTATATTTCTAGATAATATTATGATACATTTTCATTTAGTGTTGGCTCTGAAAATCTATAGTGAGTGTGTAGCCTACACAGTCTCATATGAAAATATATCCTCCACAAAAGATGACGGAGGAACAAAGATAGGAGATGAAAAAAGGAAGAAGAAGAAGAGTCAATCGCTGCAGGATCTTTTAGAAAAAGCCTCGGTTGGCGAATACGTCACAACGAATCCTCATACATAGACTTAGGAACCAGATCCTCTGGTCCTTGGGTACGAGTTTCTATTTGATATGACATCTAAAGTGCGATATCCACTTAGCCGACAACCGACAACCGACAAAAGTGTCCAAAGGTGACCGACAATCGGTTCCCTGTCATCGTCGGTCACCTTCGTCGGTTCCCGGTATTTACTTACACGACAAAAATGTCACCGACAATCGGTCACCTAGGGGTGACCGATTGTCGGTCACTGGTATCCACTTGAACGATAATCGGTCACCGCTAGATGGTGGCATAAGCTTCTCTGTGCTTCTTTGTGCTTATGTGGCGACGTCTGTGAATATTATGTGGTAGTCACAGCTACCAACATGTCTACTCGTGCGAGGAAGCAAGTTGCCACTTATATACTGCTCAGAAATGAGCAGCAGTCACAAGAGAGTGCCTACATATGTCTCATGTCCGTTTTGTCGGCGATGTCGAAGCAGAAGAGGCAGCATCGTTTTTGGGAGAGAGAATGGCTGCGCTGGCAGCGAAACAATAACTCAGTCATGCTACTCTATGAGAGGCTGTTAAAGGTTGGTACATGTATATTCTACTGACCTATATTTGATATCTACTGACCTATATTTGATATCTCATGAAAGGGGTTGAATCGAACCAAATGTATGTAGATGTTGAATTGAAATAGGAAAGCGATCACTAACGGATTATTTATGAGTTAAAGAACTAAAAATATAAATTAAAATTAAATTAATAAATCGATAAATATGAAATAAATATAAAATAAAAAATAATAATAAAGAAATAGAAATAAATTACTAAAATGTACTCAACCCTCCGCCACATGTAGTGTACATTTGTTGAATTATTATGTTGAATTATTAATGTTGAATTATTAATAGATGAAATTAATACATTGATACGTTATATTTTGTAGGTGGATGACACAGAAGAGTTTAGGCTCACCCTTAGAATGCCCCCAGCCTTATACTACAGCCTGCTTGAAAAGGTTAAGCCCCTGATCACCAAAAAGAATACGAGGTTTCGCAGGGCCATACCACCTGATGTGCGACTAGCAATCACAATGAGATACCTGGCACTTGGTAAGATTTGACTGATGTAATATTTCTTGTTTTATTAATTTTTCTTATTGTCATTATTTATAATTTAAGCCAAGCAATAACCGCAATTTTAGGATGATGTTTACTTGAAATACAGTTATTCAGTACATAATAAACCCAATTAATACTGTGATTGATTTACTACATAATTTCAACTGAATAGTGTCCTGGTTCTCTTGTTAACAGGTGACAGTATACGGTCCATCCACCAACAGTTTGGGGTTGGGCTTACAACTGTGGGCCCCATCATCCGCACAACGTGTGAGGCTATATACCAAGTTCTGGAAGCGGAGTACTTGAAGGTGAACTTATCTAATTTCTGTTTTTTCACTTTGTTGTGATTATTGAGTATATTATTTATATTTCAACACGACTCCTAAAGACTCTGAGTTACAGTTAATAGTAATATAAATTTTTCTTAATAGAAATGCATGTTTGTGTATATAGATTGTTCTTTTCTCAGGTGCATGACTTTGGATATCTATTTGATATATATTCGTCTTTAATTATTTATTTATTTATTTATTTATTTAAAGCTTCCCTCCACGTCGGACGAGTGGCTAGCGATTGAAGGTGTGTTCCGGCAACGGTGGAACATGCCACACTGCCTTGGGGCCCTCGATGGCAAACACGTGAGGATCCAAAAACCGTTCGGTAGTGGGTCTCTCTACTGGAATTATAAGAAGTTCTATTCTGTGGTGATGATGGCGATAGTCGATGGGAACTACCTATTCAGATATGTAGCTGTGGGCAACGAGGGCCGAGCTTCAGACGGGGGAATCTGGCGCAGGTCGGAAATTTCGCATATGATGATGGATGAAAACAACCCTCTGGAAATCCCACCTCCAGCACCTATTCCTGGCTATCAGGGTCATCTCCCTTATTTTCTGGTGGGGGACGACGCCTTTGCTCTCGAGACAAATATGATGAAGCCGTACCCTGGCCTTCACATTTCTCCCAGGCAGAGGATTTTCAACTACCGACTGTCGAGAGCTCGCAGGATAGTAGAAAACGCATTTGGGATTCTTGCTGCCAAATTCCGCATCTTCAGGCAAGCAATAGAAATGCAGCCCGATAATGTGTCTGTATTGGTTATGGCGTGTTGTGCCCTGCACAATTATTGTCGCGTAAATATTGGCGTGAATTACATCAACCCCGCGGCAGTTGATGGGGAGGACACTGACCACAATGTAACACCCGGCTTGTGGCGGAGTGAGCAAGAAGCATTTGCAGATACACCTGCCGGTGTTTACAAGAATGTTGGCAGTGGACCCAAGAACATTCGCCATCATTTAGCGAATTATTTCTGTTCATTCCATGGCCAGCTGCCCTGGCAATACAGAATGTGCCATGTAACGCGTGAAGACTGCGATGTCCCCCCTCAATGAACAGGTTGTCATCCCAACTTCTGGAATTTATGAGTTCTACTTCACGATTAAATCATATATCGTTGGCCGCTAGTCCTGCAATGTTATATCAACGTTTTAACGATTTGAAGTATTATTACACCAATTACATATCATATTTTGGTAGCTTCTTGAATGTATGAGCTTTATTTCACGATTAAATCATATTGTTGCCTCTAGTTACTTGGTCCAGCACTATTATATCAATGTTTTAATGAAGCGAACAAATAAACTCTAGTGAAGAAGCAGGTATTGAAATAGTTCACTTTTATTACCACATTCTCTCTCCATCATCCCTTCTCAGTAAATGCCATGGTCCCTGGGTAAAAGTAAATGTCTTATAAAATCAAAATCCGAACTAAATGTTGACAAATCCAAGAGTAAAAAACACAATGCTCAGTGAACTATCTGAGCATCTAACATCCTACAATATATCGATATGCTTTGGACGAACGTATAAAAAATAAAGTTGCCTCTGTCATAAAAGTTATATGAGTATACAAAATAGAATATCATATATATAACATGCAAATATTATATGGTTTTGATCTTTGATGCTAGTTGACTAGTTGCTAGTTGCTAGTTGACTAGTTGCTGCCACTTGTGTATGAGATCTAAATCTATATATATACCCAATTTCTACTGCAACTGAGATCAATAGTTCTCCACAAATAAAGATATTAGTCAACTTCAAACTCGTCCTCAGCCTCAAACACAAGTTCCTCGAACTGGCGACGAAGTTTTCTGACTACCCTAGGTGGTAGTTTCTTGAGGCGTGGAAGGAGGCTCTTTGTCCAAAGCTCCAATTCTCCGTCCTCCCCCATGAGGGGCTGCAGAAGCTTTTCGGTCATCGCCCTGTCTTGTGCACGCTGCTTATCCAGCCCCTCCAATACCGCAGCCACCGTGTCAATGTTATTGGAAGTGTCCTTCTTCTTACTTTTAGCCGGGCTCTTCAGGTTCAGTGACCGTGCCGCTGTGGACTTGCCCACACCTTTTCCTTTAGGCGTTTGGCGTGGTTTTGAAGTGCTGGCCACTGGTGCCTTGTCAGATGATGGGGTTGACGTATTCTTTGGTCCACCAATGCTTGCATTTGACGCATCACTGTGTTTCCTCTGAAAATAAACTATCATCATGTCAGTCAAATGGCAAAAATAAATGAATCGCACACAAGTCAAATTACTGACAGCTCAATAACCTCTATATAAATGGGTAATTCCATAATAACCAAAAATAACTGCTTAATTAACGTCTTACTAACTGTCATTTTAATACATTGAATAATTAGCCTAAACCGATGGGCTAAAAAGAATGGAACTAAATAAATTAAACAATTACCTTGAGGTTACTTCTAGTGTGGCCTTTTGGCACTATATAGTTGTGGAGAAACTGGCACAGTATGAAACACTCCCGTGCTCGTGGTGCAAGCTCATCCACACTGGCGCCGGACTTGTCTTTATGCCGGCTGTAGGTCGTGCGCATATTACTCATCTCCGTCTGGACTTCATCGGCTGCAAAATTCATACAGCAAAAATATTTCAATCACTTCATTTAAAGGAATGGCTACACAGTAATGAATAACAAAATGCACCAATGAATAAGTTATCTATTATCTTTACTATATTTGTTGCCGGTTATCTTTACTATATGAGAGACTATATGAGAGACTAGGAAATAATACAACTATTTTCTTACCCGTCACATCCAACTCATCGGCAATAAGCTTGTGGACAGCTTCCCTCTTCATGGTATCCATATAATCGTCATGACTAGGGTCATAAAGCAAGGGATACTCCTTCCAAAGCGCCACAAGTTCCCTCCTTTTTTCGTAGTCGAACAGACGCGGCGCCATGTCCCTCCTTCTCCGACTCTTCTTCTTTTTTACATCGTCTACAGAGGTGGTGGACTCATCATGCTGTGCTTTATCCTGTCCTTTTTCGTCACCTGTATGTCCCTCTCTTATTGGGTCAACCCTGGGTGCCTCTCCTTCCTTGTCACCTGCAGGTTTCTCTTTTGCCTCATCCACTCGTTCGATGTCGTCTTCAATTTCAGATAAAGATACATCATCATCCATATCTTGCATGTACTCAGTTGTTGTATGCACATCACATCCACCACATCCACCGCGACACCCAGTGATGGGCTTGGGTTTCCTTGGAGATTTCCTGATGGTAGGGCCAGCGACTGTCTCTGTCTCTGTCTCTGATCCAGCTTCCTCATTCAGATCCTGCTGCGAGCGATTACCTTTCAACGACAAGTCATGGACTTTTTCTTGAATCCTGATAACTAAAAAAAACGAAACATATTTGTTATATGATATAAGTCAAAAATCTAATTGCTTTCCCCTAGATCTCCCCTATAGCTAAGAGAGAAATATAGAATCTATAACCATAAAAATTATTATATGCTATAATATCGCAAGTAAAATATTACTAATATTCCACAAAACCCAAATACCTACCAATCGTGAAAATGAGTCATAGGGGCCATTTCTATTGGTCATATATTAATTATATATAATATATATATCATATAGACTTATATATGAAAGAATTCTAATATATGACATAATTTACCTTAAATTATGTCATATATGTCCTTAAATTATGGCTATTTATTATTATTACTCATTATTATTAGTAGTAGTACCCAGAAATTACATCATGGCATTCAATATTGTCATCATATTAATTACTTACCACGTTTCATAGGCTGCGTCAGATCAACAGCTTGGTCGACCCTTTGGCTCGCATTCTTGCTGGGACTCGAGGCCTCGTGGTCCGGCCCCATCTCCATCCCCAGCCCCGTCTCCTGCAGCAGTGGCTCCTCGGGCAAAGTTGAGCGTTTGTTGTCGATCTTGGTCAGTTTTGCGGAGGCCTTGGCCTTCTTAGAGGCCTTACTAACTTTGTTGTGGCCTGGCATTTGTTCTGGCACTTGTTCTTTGCCATCGTTTTCCGATCGAGTAGCTCGTGTTCGCGTTCGCGGCATGGTGACTAGCTAGCTCAATGGCGTCCTGCTATCTGTACGCCTGGCGGGTTGATCACATGATTCGGAAAGCACCGTAGAGGCCATCTGGCGACTTAATCAGTAACCATAGTAAAAAAAAATAGCGATACGCCGTCATATAGATACCCATAAGGAATTGATATTACATATAAATACTAGAAATTAACGTAGACACCAGAATAAATTGCAGAAAAAAAAGTCACAATGTTAAAATATTGTACCAATAATATAGCTAGATATAATATCCAATATAAACAACTGTTAGGAGGCGGTAATAACCATAATAGATAATAAATAAGCGGAAAATAGTTAAAAAATCCGGAAAAATGCCATAAAAATGACTTAAATAACATTTAATCGACACAAATATTGACTATATTGATGTGGAATTGAAGTATAATGTCGATGCACATGTCATTGGGGTGTTTCCCAATCATAACCAACATCGATATGGCCATACAAGTTGAAAAACCAAAAAAAAAATTTTTGCAGGGGTGACCGATGTCGGGACCCCCTCCCGACAAAGTTAGAAGATTCTAACTTTGTCGGGAGGGGTCACCGACAAACGTCACCGACAAAATGCACCAGGTGACCGATTGTCGGTCCCCGGTATCCACTTGCGCGATTGTCGGTGACCCCCGGTGACCGATTGTCGGTGACCGCTAGGTGACCGATTATCGTGCAAGTGGATATCGCACTTAACGGTCTCTTGTCAGGATTTCATTTCTTACCTCTGAGAAACACAATGTAAGCACGGCGACGATGAAGAAATTTGTTCCGGCGGCGAAGTCAGCAACCTTGTCAACTCGGCTGGCCCACGTGACAATAAAATAAAACGTCTGCAGCGCCACCATAATAGCGGTGGTAATTAATAGATGGTTCTCATCCCACTCCTGCAGAAACATGCTGCCAGGCTTCTCATTGGCTGAAAAATAGCAAAAGAGAAACCCATTAAGAAATGACCTCGAAGAATAAATTAATGACAAGGGTAGAGCAGTAGGTTTCTATCATGCCACTCACGCTAATACTATCTGGACAGGGAAGCGGCTGAAATTTCAATTACTTAGCAATATCAGAGTCTTCTTGTTATGCAGTATATATATAGCTATACTGTAGTATATCGCTATCCACAAGGAGACATTTAATCATGTGTATACGTACATGGTCTAGACTATACCAATCTTTATGACAATATATTAAAGGTCTCGAATTTAGCAGCAATTAATTAACACGATGTCTTGATTAATATTGCTACAGTACCAATAGTCTTAATAATAAATATTATACACTTATTTGGAAAGACATGAAATGTATAAAAATGTACATGAATATTTGAAAAGGGGATATATTTTTCATCCCCAATTAGGCATATTGCGAACCAATGATTCAAATACTGTACACCAGCGATTGTTAACACATGGATTTAGGTTGTTAAAATGGCATGATATTGGATTACAGAAAATCTACCTTTATGTTAATAAATAGGCAAACCCAGAATGGTATCATAATCATTGTAGTGTACACACATTACTCAAGGTACCTCAAACCCGATGTAGAACCTAATCTCTATCATCCGGTGTTGAACCCAATCTCTATGATAATCTAAGACAAACAGGAAAGAAATCCTACAGACATCTCACGAGCAAGGTCCCCCAGCTTGTAAATGTTTGTCCCATGTTGCCATGACAATATTTCTCTATCACCACCATTAAATCAGCACGTAATCACCACCCTTCTGCACATACTCCTGGCGCAAGATTAATGCCTTTTACCACGGCTTGTTTATGATGCCTTGATTAGAGACCGTCGTAAGAGCCAGCAATTGTATACATATTGTACCCCCAGTGGGTTAATGAAAGTCCCTAGGTGGGGTAAGCATGGTCATCAGCAGCCGCGCACGCCTATCGTTAATTACAGCCAATGTATTGCAATGGACACCAGTGGTTGCCAAAGAATCAATCTCGGTGCTTGACTATAACTTGAGTTCCCCCAGTATTTTATCCACCTTTATTATTAGGCATGGATTGGCTATTATACAAAACTACACAGCCAAGGTATGCTAGACAGATTCTAAAGTATCCATTTACAGGGCAGGCACAGTGATGCCACATACTAAAACGTAAAGATAAGAGAATTCTTTATTTGCCGTAAGAATGTTTCGACAAACAGGTCGTGGTCATCTAAAAAAGAGGTCTTCCAGACCAGCCTTTCTTGTTTTCTTCCCTTTGTTACATATCTATTTCTACCTACTCTACGTTAACAGTAAACAGTTCTCATGTACTCATGCACATGTGTTTCACATGAATTATAAATTGTAAGTTCTAACGTCGTGAACAAAATTGACTAAAATATGAAATATCAATATAGTCATATGTCACACGAACAATGAATAAGGTAAGTCAAATCTATGATGTGGGAAATGGGTCTAATCAAGAAGAAGTCGCACTATATCTTATTTATTTCCTATTTAATTGTCAAAATTAATTTTTAAATCTTTATGACAGTGCAGAATATGACTTTGCACACAATCATCGCTCACAGCTTACCTCCCATCGGTGATTTCCACGCACCAACAACCCTAAGTCATTCACTGCAGACAACTTCCATGCAATCATAATACATAAGAATGAAACATTGCCTATAGTCCGTGCATAAATATATATTCCCATTCCTCAACTCTTGGGAGACAATAGAGGCATAAGGAAAACATGGGGGAAAGACAAACTGTTTTCCTCATACTCCCTCCACTTCATCTCTAAAGAACTTCAGAGTTTAATCAATCTACCACCAATAAAAACACCATTCGCGATTAAATAAATGATCTTATACTATCCCCCAACTATCACGAATGAAATTTCCTTTTGCATGGCAAGTCTAAGGAGATGGATTGGCCACCAAAAGGTGTTGACTCGCCTTAAAGGCAAAAAGATAAAATAATCAGAACATTTCTATTCTTCTTGTAGGCGTCCTTGCTGGGCCAAGACAAGAGGATTAGAATGTTTAACGCGAAATCTGTACCGGTTCTGGTTTTTTATTGATATGATAATTATGTTAGAATCAGATAGATCAGAGAACTTCCGGACGTTTAGTGGAGAAGTCACATTCAGGCTTGCACTAATTGGGTCTAAATCTGTGGCTCGCCTCGCAGTCACTGTCAACTTGGTCTCTGATTGGATGAAATAGATGACCGGAAGGTTGCAAGGCCGATGGGACAGACGCTGGTCTCCACATTCATTAATGTCAAGTAAGCTATCGGTAATCAAGGAAAGGTTAATTAAAACACAGCCCGATATGCATGGTCCAATGTGCACAAGAGATTCCCAAACTTCAACCTCGGTGGGCAGTCTGCCTCTGGACAGCAACCGACCACTAAAAGTGGACCCCATATTGTAGAAGCTTTTCAGGGAAATAAGTTTAAAAAAGGGCCGTTCATGACAAGCAATCTTCTTATTGTGTTCGCAGAAGGATGGATGGAGAAACTGGAACACTGTCATATTTATGTGACCACAATCATTTTTAGGAAGTTTGAGAGAAGATTGGAATGCCTAGAAGGCATAAATTTGGTTTGGGGCTAGTCCTGATAGAAACAGAGGTAGAAAGAGATTAACCTGGAGTTGTAAAAAGTCACCGCAATATAAGCCGTATAAATTAATAAACATATATACTTATTGACGTTATAATCTCTTTATTAATAAAATAAGGGTTTGGAGCCTTAAACTGCTATCTTCTCTGAAACCGCTGGCCAGATCTCCAATATGTTTCACATGCACATTGCCAAAAATGGTGCCGAACCATTCCACTATGTTTCATTAACAAATTAGGGTTGGAAAGGGGTTAGAAATGGGTTTACATCGAGCACCCCCATCCAGGGCCCCCAGCACTGCCTGAAAACAAACCTATCAGTGCCCCTACACCTGGTTTGGACAGGAGTTGATATATTTCACCATATTTCCACCAGAAGGAACTCAGGAAATGTCCTTTGTGGGGGCAGGGGGAGAGGCAATGGGAGGGAAAAAAACATTTTAACAGGGTTCCATTTGAGGTATGAATGTTAATACAGATACTAACTTACAGAGACAACTTTAAAGAGAAAGATGGTTGGAGAGGGAACAAGGAGAGTGGGAAGATGTGGGCCCCACTGTCCCATTAGCAAATCCCGTGCGGGCACGGGTATTTGCTAGTTTAGATATATTTAGATAACCCTTATCTATAAACTAATGTACATTTAGTTCAAACAAGCTGTTCTCGTCAGTATTACATGATATCATTGTTATTCATCTAAAGGGGCGTTCTGTAACCGTAAAAGGTCTATCCTAATGTACCTAGGGGACTGCAGGGCATAATACATTGACTTCTTGTATTATCAATTAATACTTGTATCCGGGTAGATATAAAGAGAATAACTCACTTTGTCAGATAGAGTATAATAATAGAGAGGATTAGTTTTTGGTGCTGGATTGTATTCAGATAATTGTCTTAATTGCTCTTGTCAAAATTAGTTATGTAGATCGTCTTCTCTCCTCATCGTCATAGCATGTAGAACGATATCTTATATCTTTATAAGTTTGAGTTTATTGTCACAATGCGTGCCAGAATGAGCAACCGTCGGCCAGCACCATTTAGGAGATATAGATGAGAGATTGAATTGCTTTCTGTATCAAACTGGGCAAATAACTACCAATACAAAGGTTGTGTCATATGGACATGTGAACCTTTGACAGGGTCAGCCGCAACTTTGTAATTTCCATCAAATTACTACAATGCCAATACTCTGTTGTCTAGACTTAGAAAAACAATCTTTCCACATTCATCTGGATCAGCCTTTTGTGACAAGCGACGGGTAAAATAGTTCCATCAATTTTCTCTTTTTCAAGTGACGGGCTTTTAAATTCTCAAGTTAGCCATGTTACGTACGTTTCCTTTCATCCCCAGGGGTTCTTAGGATGAAGTGGAAACAATGACGGATGGCAAAGCTCCTCATCAGTCTCTATAGCCTCTGTGAACTGGGAACAAACCCAATGTGCAAGTACAGTGCACTATTACTCTCCATTCCAGCATGACCATTGTTTATTTCCTTCCACAACCGAACAACTATTTGCTGATCAATATGGGAATTGATTCACCACAATCAGGCCCGCAGCAGGCCACTCGAGTAAATAATCCTTCATCTTTAATCTCAATAAATCCCCATGAAATGACAGCATCAAATAGAAAACATTATGGCAGCAATTAAAGGATTTTATGCTCAGACAAGGACCGCAAATTGTAATTAACCTCGTTCGAGTTTTTCCCCTCATTGGCAAGTATTCCACTGCATGTTTCTAGTCTCGACCCTTTGCATACTGCCTGTCTTGGACGTTTTCCCTGGTCCTTTTACATGCCTTACAGTCTTATGAATAGAGTATGTATGTACACAAAGTCCTAAATTGCGTTCACAGTCATTGGCGTCTACTGTTTCTGTTGAACACCGCTTAATAAACTTACATCAAGTGATTGGTTATGCTGATGTTATTGGGATTACATTTACTCAATAGGGAACTATCAAATTACATTCACCGTCAATATCCCCTAAAGGACCTTCAAATCAATAAAAACGTGCTGCGTTCGCATATTTATCCCTTATACCTAACAGTCCAATTGTTCAGATTCTCCCGGGGGCATTTCAATTTTTTATTCCATTTGTCCTACCATGGAGAATCTTAGCTGCACATGTTCCGTTGTGTACCAAAGGTTAGAGACAGCACTCAGACGTGAATTTGCATATCTGAGATGATCCTTAAGCCCAGGGGTGCGAGGGCTTCGGGCCCCAGAACTCCAGGAACCAAGGTCCGTTCGCCCCTGGGCCTATCCCTTTCTTGGGAACCAGACACAACGCTCCCTTCAAAAGGTATCAGATGGTGGTATGCTTTACCTCTTTTATCTGGACGTATACCACATTATCATATTGCTCTCATTCATACTTCAATTTAATCTATAAGTCCTTTGTATCTTCTTTGAAAAGATTTCTGGACTCTTCAAGGATTTTTGAATTGTAATCGATACACTTTCTTTGCAACACTTCATTTTGGACAACTGTCCTCAATCGAGCCCTGGTCTAGCTGTATGTATATATATAAGAAACTTTATTTCCATTTGGTATACAAATAATGATGTCAGGTTTCTACATGGAAATAGGAGCTTGTTCTCTGTCTGAGACAGTTCTTCCAAACAGATGATTCGGGGACTAATAACTTTTGATTGTTTAAAATGGAAGTCATATCCCAATCCCAATGAACATTCTAAAGAATGACTTATAGATAATTTTTTTGCCCATACAACAGGAGTAGGAAAGCAATATGACTCCCTCCAAACAAAAGCATTTGAATCACCTTATAGATAGCGTTTTCCATAGCACAGATGCGGCTTGTTTCGTAATGTTCAAATCCTCACTTAAAATTTTCTTTGCTAAGCTCTTAAGCTTGCTCCTGTATAAGAATAAAAGATCGCGTTGTGTGTATAGCAAACACCGTCCCCAAAGGTACCTTACCTACCAGCTGTAGGAAGGGAAAATAGCTAAGCATGCAGTGACAACCTTAAGTAAGGATTTGGTTGAACGAAGCAAAAACAACCTCCTCTCCCTTTCAACTGCTACCAGGCAATGAGAGAATAGAATTCCCCCTTAGCGATAATGTGTCTCACCTCGCTACTATCTACGACGTCATAGACAGGTGCACCACATGTGTCCAGGTGCAATGTAAATAAACACCTGGATTTACATCTAATGTAATTATTTTTCATATAGATACATAGATGTGGGCCCAAATTTCCAAATTATGCAGTTTGATGGTTTGAAAAAAATAAAAGATGTGTTGTTTATTTCCAAACCCATGCCCTGTGTGTTATCAAGGCAGTAGCACTGCATGGGGGCCCCTTCCACCACCAATAGTTGATGCTTGGCACATGGTTTCGCCTCTTTGAGAGGCTCATCAGGCAGATTACGGTTAAAGTGAGAAGTAGCATTCTTAGAAAGAGCAGAACAAGTTTTTAAAATATATAATTAAATATATTGTAAATTACCAAGGGTGGTTTCAATACAAATAGGAAACACCCCAGGAAACGCCCAATAATTCTCTAGAATGTAAACTTTTATTCATTCACAAATCTGAAAGTGTAGTTCAAATTAAAAATTGGATCGAGGTATCATTCTATTGTTTTCAAGCTTTATACTTCTGGGAGGAGTTTCGGGCAATACTCAGTAGCCAAAGTGGTAGGGAATTATCGCTAAATAGGCGATGCAACGTTGCCAAAATGAAGTGCCTCATCGATTAAAACATTTTGAGGTTTCTATCAGTACCTACTTCTATTTAAATTACTGATTGGACACAATAGGGCTGCACATGAAAATATTCGCTTCGTGAATATGCGTTTTGAGGTACAATTTGTTTTTAACCAATGTAATGCCAAGCCAAAGTGCTAAATCTTTTCGCCTGAATAAACCTCTTCAACTACAACGAACTTTAGAAGGCCTTAACATCAGAGAGTACCATTATACCCCAAATGAACATCCAATGATGGCTCTGGCTCATGCACATAGCATTGGTATACGAATGGTTTCTAATCTATTTCAATTGCAAATAAAATCGTTGTTCCAGGTTAGGTATATATTACATATATCCAAGGCTGTCTTATACCCCAACCACCTGCCTGAAGGCATAATAAAATATGTTCTTTAATGGTGCAATCGAGAAAAAACATACTATGAATCAAAGTGTGGGTTTTTACGTAAGCCAGAACGGTGTGAACATGGTTAACATGACCTCGAGTGAAACAGTTGTCCTAGTCACGTAACTGACACCCTTGTCATCTGGTTTTTCTCCTTTACCCATTGAACATTAGTTCAGTGCTTAAAGCTGTATTCCCAGCTAAATCGCCCGAAAACTAGTTGATAAATTTTCTCTTTAAACCTTAATTAGCACTGTAGAATGGAAATTTGAATACTGAAAATGTAGAACAATTGAGTTCATGCCTTTTCCAAATGTTCACTGTTTTTCTATGTTGCTGTTCTATTGTGTCAATTTGGGGCGCAAAGGGAACAAGATCTGCTTTTGCACTAAGGAGAACAGCACCAAATGCTTTGTTACTATCTTGGTGACTTTCGGTTGGGTTGGGAATAGATCCCAAATAGAAAACTTCATTCTTTTGTCATTTTCAGCTTGCAATGTAGCTTTAAGTGAAGTCCTGTCTACTCTCCAACAATCCTGGTTTCTATCTTCCCCTTGATAATACCATAATACTGGCATTGCATGGAGAAAAATGGCTGAATCAGAGAACTGGTTCAATGTATGGAAATGTGTATGACCTGAATAGAAATATTTTCAAAATCAAAATCAAATGGTTGGATATCGTAATAACGTAGGTGATTATTTGCTCCTGATTTGTATAAATATTTACAATCGCATTTCTGAACATTTCCCCTTCAGCATTCTCCATTTCTCATGGTATAGTTCACAGTCATGGTGGAACAACAGCAGTTCAAATGATGTTCCATTAGACAGGAGCCACAAATTATGCGATATTGAACAACAAACATGAACAAAATATTCTGGACCTTATTGCAACAAGGAAAGTATCGGTTACTAGTTTCTGAGTACATTTGTTATATTCACCATATTGCCCCCTCGCCCATTCCTGGATGTTCATTATAGATGACACATATATAACAGTTAAATGGGAAGGATAAAAAGGACTGGATATGGACAGCAACAGATACATACACTATTTCCATCCTTGTGATAAACGGCCATACGCCGATATCCTTTTAAGTTCGGGCCGGAGAGATGTCCTACATGAATACACACTTCCCAATAGGCACTGGCTTTAAATCGATAGGGTATGATGACCAAACACACAAACAAGATTCCAGTAATGGTAGGAATACCGTCTCATCCCGATGGTCAGCCAAGGGACGCAATGCGCAAACTCTGGCTTCTATCGATATTAGATTTTTTTCAAAACCCGAGATTCTTTCATTTTCACCAGGCAGCGTATGTGCCACCCCCTTTGGAACTCAGAAGAAGGGGATCACCGGGGTGGTATTTTCTCAATCTCACAACAATAGGATTTACCATTTCTCTTGGGAAATTAGTATCCTATCGCTGACTGGAGCTGGCATGAGGAATGAGTTGGATGTTCAGTCAGCAGTACTTGCGCTGCCTTATCTTAGATCACTGGGGGTTTGAAGGACTAACAGCTCTTGAAAAAATGGGTGTCGGCAGAAGGGTACGAGGGCGAGATGAGTGCTATGTGGATTGCCAACTGATGAGATACATATTGAATCGAACCCGGATGAATTCAGCCACAATCTAATCTGATGAGGTTTTTGTCCTTGGAAATATTCTGCAATCGGGCATCATTAAATTTTTATGAACTTTTTGAAGCAGTGGTGGCAGAGATTCTTTAGGAAAGTGTCTAGGCCACAAAAACAAGTGTAAATGTCAGGAGTGTGTTGGAAACCCCAAAGCCCCTATTTAGTTCTGGCTCAGGGCAAGGAAAAGATCACGTGGGACTCTGGCCTCGCTGAATAAGGTCTGGCAGGTCGGGATAGAGAAAATGGACTGTCGGTCGACTTAACAAACTCGGACATGAATACATCATCCTGGAGGGACGACAGGAGATTTGACTGATTTTTACTTTTAAATCACTTTTTAACTTTTGAGAAATGCTATACACACCCAGAATAGCAAGTCTGAGGTCTGCTAGCTCATCAGTCAATTGAGATTAAATGTTTAAGTACAGGAGTCAGTCAATTTTAGGAATATAATACTTGATCAAGGTGAAATTTAAGATCTTCACGATGATGCCTTTTCCTATACATAGCTTAACTATATAGCCGAACATAACTAATATGAAGCGATTGATTGTCTGAAATATAGGACTTGTATTTGTAGCCATTACAAAGTGTATTGCAGTAAAATTTGTATGTATATATATAGAGAGAGAAAATTGCAAAACTGTAAGATGATTTCAGAATAAACACATTTAAACTCAACCATGCACTCGTTCATACTGCCTCCCTTTCTAATATAATACACTCGCTACTATAAGTGCAAGAATTGATGGACTGTATATCAAACATAGCACAACATTGAATAATAAATGCAGACGTGGAGTGAAGGCTTGTCAGCGGAGGGGGCTCAGATAGGCTAGAAATATGTCATCCTCTGCGTGCCGATAAAGATGTATTGAAAAGCTACAGTATCGATTTTAGAATTCCATTCATAACATCTTGCAGAAGAGCATATGCATGCCATTGCAAAATGGGGCCTCTGCTATATATTTTTCCATCATCACAAATGCCCAATCACTTAAGAATCTTAACCTAGGCCCATACAATCAGTTTGCATAATTTCGTTACTCTGATGAATATAAAATTGATCTTTCCTCCTTTTTAGATAAAGTTCAAATGATTAAATGCTCAGGGACCGGAAAAGCCTAAATTATTTTAGAAAAACTTTTGGTATCTGAGTGTTTGTATTTAACAAAAGTTTGTTAACAATCTGATACTTTTAATGAAGATGACAAATGGATTGTTCATCGTAGTGTTACCAAAGTACCCACTTCCTTCAACAATGGCTGGAAGAAGGGCATTGACACTAAGGCGAAAGGCCAAGACAATGGTGAGATGAAAGTTCCGCCTTTGAGGACAGGCTAATTGACCTTTTCCCAGAGCCGTGTGATGATTACCCGAGAGGTTCAACTTAGATGGAACATGGGGAACTTGCCCTGTCAAATCCACTGCCTTCACACTAGGGTCATATTAGAAGCCAGAGATCAACGACTGAACTGCACCACATTGGTATTTTGTTCGAAGCTGTACCTACCAATTACGAAATTTCGAAACCCCAAATTGACCAAATTCAGTAGGACGTACGGCAAACAAAGCTACCTAACAAAAAATAAATTACCGAAAAACCGAAAATAAATTAAGTTATGGAACATTTGAAAATAGCTAATAGATATTCCACATGCAGTTGGACTTGGTACATGGTTGAGGCTAAGAGGACCTGCAAATAATTGTGGTGCAGGGTGATGCTCGCTTAGTCTAAGTTTGCTAACTACATACAAATGACACAGATAGCATGTAAGGTTTGTTAGAAAATTAAAGAATGCATTAGAACAGTTTGTAGTACACTAGGTATAGTTTCCGGCTAGGGGAATCCCCCATGTTCAGTTTGTCATTAATTCCCTTAGTACATACTTTTGAAGAACGCATAGCAGGTAATCTATATTTAAGAAATAAGTACGTCCATTGGCAATTCATATCAATGTACTATGGCGTCAGCGGCAACTCAATTCTCCAAGCAGTTATTAATGCATATATGTTATATAACAACTTTCAAATGATGCTTTACAAAAGTCTTGAAGTCTTTCGGGAAATTAGAAGTATAGTGTAAAGGCAATTTGCCCAAAGATTTGGTGTTCTAGTAGTCGGAAGAACGGAGTCAGAGTCTGGGCTCTGTTGTATAAGCTAAGCAAGGAATTTTTTCTGTAGGAATTTTTCCCTCACTACATTCATTCCTACAGAAAATTCCCAGCTCATAGGAATATTCCTTGCCATATAGGTGTGGGTCAGCAAAGTAGAAGGTAAATAGGATGCATAGGATTCACTCATTTCTTGGGTTTAACGATTAATATAACACATTTCCTTCAATTCGAAGCGGTAAAGTGGGTAAAATATTAGATACTTTGATTCTTATACCTTCAAATCTGATGCAGATTATCCAGAATGGATTAGAATCTAGATCCACAGGCATGACCTAGAAACTGACCCATTTAGCTGTGGGAATTTCCTACATTGATACTTGTAGTTGTTCCCTATGTAGGAATTTCCCCCAGAAGTTTTCCTACCTAAGTAATTTCCCTCATTCTTTCCTCTGAGTTAAACATGAAAAGACTGGAAAAATAAGGAACACCTTTTAGGTGTTCCCTCAGGAATTCCTTAGGATTTATTGACTGCAAAAATATGATTTTACTAGTCATATATATCTGCTATTATTATGGTACAGAGTTTCTGCTGTTTAGATGATTTTTCTGTTGATTATTAACATAATTTTAATAAATCTGGCTGGAAAAAAGAAGCCTCCCAAGGTGGGATTCGAACCATGGACTTGAGAGGTGAGCCTGTCTGGGAAAAAAACAAGCAGCAGTGGGTGGGGATTGAACCACCAACCTTGTTACCAATCAAAATTTGTCCTTGACCTAGTTTGTCTCAATTGTTTGTGCCTCAAGAGTGTTGATTTCTAGTGAGAACAAGGCATGTCCCCCCATTTACCATGTACCTTGAAGACTGTTATTTGAAGTGGGCAGGGGATATTGAGTGGTTCAAGGAGGGAAATATTGTAGTAAATTCCTACATGATTACATCTGCTTGGTGGGAAGGAAAAATCGTAGGAAAATTCCCAGAGAAACATATTGAAATTGTATAGGACTGAAGGAATTCCCCCAGTTTTCCTTGCTTAGCAGCTGGGAAAGAATGGTGCAGGGAAGGAATAGCCTATACTTTCAATGCTTTTTAGCGTAGGAATTTCCCAACGAAGTAAAGGAAAAAAACGTAGGAATTCCCACAAAAAAAATTATTCCTTAGCTTATACAACAGGGCCCTGGTGTTCGTCAGCCTAAGCCCAGCATGGAATGTGTATGGCTTGGCGTCTAGCTTAATTTATACTCGAGCATGGTAATTAATTATTCACAAACAAAGGATCCTAGAAATATGTCCCCTTGCGCTGTCCCATTCTAATTGGCTGAGGGAGAATCCTTCTTCCAGGCAGACTGACCCCCCCCCCCCCCCAGCTCCCCATCATGCTGGGATCATGCATTGTCCACGTGATAGATGACCCTTGCCCTCAACCCCCCCCCCCACACACACACACACACTCCCCTCCCTTAACCGAACCCTTCCCTCATGCCCCTTCCCCCCTACCCACTGTTTAGATTACCACAGGGAACAATGAATAGATCGGACAGGTTGTCTGTTCAACAATTAGTGACCATGCATCCCCCCCTCCCATCCTGACTCAAGCGTGGCGTGCCTAACCCATGTTGGTCGGGGGGTCAGCAGCTTAATTGGATCAGTAAACCAACCCAAAGGAATCCAATTCTTTACAATAGGCCAGACAATGATTTGTGTATTACACGATCATGTGATTTCCATATTCCTTTCTGATTTGGTACAGGTTCCATGGCATTACTTATGGACATAACCAATGACCTAAGACATATGTATAGCAATTCCTTCCGTACGCCATATATGACAGAGTCAGTGGGGTGTATTTATTGATAAAAGTCTTAATCCCAGACGTTTTACCAGACATCATGAATATGTATACCTCTAGCACACTTTCTTCTCCCTTCTCCGCCCTCAGGAGAATTAACTTGGCGGAAAAGATATATAAATGCCAAGTCTCCTTCATCTGACTACACTACATGTATATACTATGATAGAGATAACGACAGGGGACATCTGACCTTAGAGCCACTTCTCTCTCCTCTAAAGGACGGTCAAAATGTCAGGAAAGGATACTGTTTTCCCACTTGTGGGAGTAGTACTTGCATGTAAAGAACCTTATTAAAAGACTTCTAACAGAAAACCCCCATTAATTAATAAACAACTGACATAAATTTATGTATGTAGCATTTCGTAGATATCCTTTTTCCTTCTGTATTAACGCTCGGTAATCAAATTTTAGCTATATACTTGTATAAAGATTTGCTTAATCGGCACAAATAAAGTTCTGTAAAGCAAGCAGGAAGCTCTTATAGGATGGATTCGGCTTTCCACTATAAAAGGTATGCAATACGGTCCCAAAAAGTTTGCTGAGACGTTGTTACGAAATTCGCTAAATCTATAAGCATAAATGAAACGTATCACTCTTGTAAAATTCTGTCCAAATAAAATGTGTTAACAAAATAAAATAATATAGAGTCTAGATATATCACATTAGTCAGACCACACCTTTCAACTTCACTTCACCAAGTCATCTCATTACTCACGATTGTAACTCATTAACATGTCTTTTCAAATTAAATCAATTAAATATTTATACAGGTTAACTAACAAGTTGTTTAAAGGAACGTGGATATGACGAGTTGCGCAGCACGGGATCAGCGAGTTAGTTAACTGATTTATAACATATGCCATTAATGAACATTTTAATGCTAGTTGGTGACCTTTCCCATACACAAGTACCTTCATGCAGTGGTTCAGGTGGTGGAGTTGTTGTGTATACCACTTAGTGGTATACGCATGTGATGTATCCACTATATATAGCTATACGTGGTTTCATAGTTCATGCATATATATGCTAATTTGCGTTAACACACTCTTGCGACCGACTAAAACCCATGCATTCGCTATGCAATATTTGCCTGAGATGAGTCCTGGAAGTATGACAACCAGCTTTCTCATCTTCCTCTTCAATATTCTGTCAGCATCTACTGACCCTTTAATGGTAGAAGGAGAATCTTCTCCGTGCATTGCCGTTCCCTTCCAATTCTAGGAGGTAAATGTGGTTAGATAACAGAGCTACGGCTCAATGTAAAGGCTTTCGCTCATCGAGTCCTGAATAGGATGTTAATTCAAAGGGAGCAACGGGACAATCAAATGCTTCGAATGGTAAGATTTATTCAAAACCTAGGGACTCAGTATGTATTCATGATTCAGTCAAGTCGATCCCCACTTGATCCATTTGGGAGATAAGAGGACTGGAATAGCTGACAATAAAAACGTAGATTTTGCGAGTAATGTGTGGTTCCCCATCTAGGCTGGAATCAAGTTTATGGCATCCATTTATCCCTACAGAACCAAGTGTCCCATCTTTTTCCTTTACCAGGCAAATCCTGATACGACTGATTTATAGTTTGTTTGAATGCATCATCAAGGTCTGGTTTTATTCCAAACTATATAGATAGATGCCGGTAGATAGAGAGAGCATCATTTTTTGTCTAAAGTAAAGTTACATGGGAGATGTTTGACGACAGAATGGGTATAGTAGCACGAGACACACTGAGCGACAGATTTCGAAAGACGATATTTTGTCGGTTGCTCAACCGATTGTATCCAACATAGAGTATAAAGGTAGAAATTGATCGGTTGAGGGACACACTGAGCCGATTCCTGATCATTTTTTTTAATCCATCGGTCGGTCGGCTTAGTACATCTTGTACTTTAGACTTCTGGATTTAGTTCAATTCATCCAGGCAACGCCCGTCATTTGGCAAAAATATATATATATATGTGGAACGATACATTTAGACCCGCTAGTATGTACAGGTAGCACTGATGTGTATAAGTGTTGTTGAAATTGTTTAAAGGTATACAAAATGAAAGGGAAAATAAAAAAGTATCTGATTATCTTTTTATCTCATATTATAGATTCTTTGCACTGTTCCTAAAAGTCAATTGTAAATCTAAGGCCATCGCACCATGTAATCTAAGATTGATTAATTATTCAGTTAGATTTAAATTGATTTGAAACTTTCATTCAAATGATTAAAATTGAAAAATGCATCTAAATATTCTTTGCCTTCACACACGTTTAAAGAAGGCAACAACGGGCCCATACGTTTAACTTTTTAAACATGGCGCACTGTGTAGTTGCTGACTTCACTGTTTCCCCTGAAGCTACTTAATTATCTTGACCAAGCCTATCCCATCTACCAAGTGAACACATACATTTTTATGACAAGGAAGCCCTCAACTGGCCTTTGATTATGGCAGGCAAAAGTCTCATCTCGTACAGGCATAAACACTGCATCGCTCAATTTCTTTGTGTAAAGGCAATTCCCCCTTGTCGAAATTAAGATCAATACGGGTCTTTCCCATCCAGATTAGCTTCTTTCTATATCCTAGCTTACTTCAATGAGCTTTATAAACTTCATTTCGCGGTTATGTCTGTCTGTGTGGAACCGACGAAAATTGGAAATATATAACAAAAGCTGCTGTCATGGGACTAACATTTAACAGATGAAACCGCCTATTGCATTGAACTTCACCATCAATGAGGCAAAGGAACCCTTATGTATTCAATACGAAATTTCATCATCTTCGCCATCATAGACTTTAGAGGATTTAGGGAGATAGGCCAATCTTCCTGCAACAAAGTGCACACAAGCTACATTCAAGAGTGAAGTCAACATCTTTTAGTTACGAGCGAATAAATGTTTCATACAGAGGCTTTCAATTTAATTCCTCTATGCACTCCTTATGGCCGCGTATCGCGATATAAAGCGGGAGCTGACATGCAACTTCCGACTGAGATGTTTTTATAACCTGTGTCTTGGTTCTCAGGTCAAGAGCTGATGTTATGCAGGGAATGGCAAGGCGGACAATAACCTCTTCTTCCCCGAGCTGCAGGTCGACCTGGGGACAGGATATTGGACGGCGTCTGCTCGCCTCGATGTATGTAACGTTTCCGCATTAAAAGAAATGGTTATCGAGGAATCGCAGAGAACAAAGTATGCATTGCAAGTGTCGCATTCTCCACCACAGCACCGCTTTTATATATATATGCTGGCAGTCTTGTCACACCAGAACCATTCAGACAGCGATGAAAAGTCCAATAGTGGCCAGAAGAATCCATTGGAAGTTGAGACGATTCCATCTACCACACCACATTCCAACCATTGTGGTGTACGTATATATATATGCTGCTATCTATGGAATATGAAATTGATGGAAAACCACTCCATCACTGCTTTGATGGTCGAGATTAAAGTTTTGTCAGAGTTTTACATGAATCAAGATACACATTAGCGAAGAACGAAAAACAGACTAAGACGCGTACACACAAGAACAAACTTTTAATAAAACTAAAAAGACGGTTCGATAACTCAAATCAATAGCAGGCCATTAGGCATTTTAAAACTGCTTTACTTAAAGAATGACAGAGTTTCTCAAAGAGGAAAAAGATTTGTTTGGAACCATTATAAGATAAGTTTCGTACCATATTTAGACACGCCTATATTGTTACACAAGTGTCTGGATATTATAAAAATCATTTTCTAAAGCGTTCGTCGTCAGATAATGGGAACTTTTATTCTGACATGCCTTTGTTTGATGCGATCCGAATACTTCACTAAATGCATAATATCGAAACTAATGAGGGACCTGATACTTTGGCAGTTGTGAAACTCTGGATAAAAGACTCCCATCGATAATAGACAGGTGGGAATATTGACTTACAATCGTTCATACTTGGCATCTGGAAGAACATTATTCAGATAGAATCTATATACACTAGCTTTACCTCTGCCCTATCATCCATCATTGACATATGTGTGGCAGGCAGGGCAGCGATCCTAGTGCTAGATATAATAACTAAGGCGCCCCGGCGGGTCAACGACGGAACTACATAAATGGTGGTGTGGTTATCAGAATGTGAGAGGAATCAATGTGTCGGCCTTCATTTACACTCGCCTCCCGTCCATTCATCAGGAATTCGGCATGTTTTTAAAAAACTATTCTGCGATATATAGCGTCAATGGTGCGCGGTTGTAAGCTTTGTTGTAGTGGCATTGAGGGGGTGCGTGTGCGTGTGTCCAGGGTGGGTGGGTTGATGAGTGAGGGGTTGAGTGAGAGCCGGGGATAGGCAAGAAATGACCAAGGCTTTATTTTTTTAAAAGAGGCGTCTTGAACCGGAGCAAAACAACATAAATTATCTTGAAGGTGATACTCAGATATGTTTCGCATAAAAGAGATGCCATTAATCTAAATGCAAAATATAGCATTTTTATTCTATGAACTTCTTGTAATTCATTTTCCAAGTGTGTTCCAGTCTTGCCAGGAAAATGGGGGTTCACGCCTTACCACGGCCATCAAATTCTGCTACAATTTGTCATGCAACTTGGTGCAACCAAGGTTGGGGTGGAGTGTAAGTTTTGCATGTACTGTACAGCAAGGATTAACTTCTGCCAGATTCACGCTTAGATTTGTGTTGCTACTTGCCCTCAGAACTCTGCTAAAAGGATAAATGACTTTTTCGCCAAATAAGTATAGCGGAACCCGCTCTGGTCATACACTTTCCAACTCTTTTACATCTAATTAGATATACATTAAATTGATTCTGACTATCATCTCTTTTTTAAAGTTTCACACTTAACAAAAAAAGGACCTTAAAATGATCCAGACATTCTTTGCAATCTTTAAATTCAGGTTTCTAGGTCAATAATAGAATCTTAATATAAGGAACCATTTTCTAGTGAATGTTCCCTGTCTAATTAGCAATATTCGTATTCACTCCGACTTGAAAACAGATCTTTTCTCAAGGAGAATTGGCAGTAGAACTCCCATTCGATTCGTGTTATTGAGCGAGGTCTGCCTTAGCAGCCTCCCATCGGACCATTCAAATGGACATTTCATGCTATCCGCATCGCTTCCCATTGCTGCACTGCATGAAACGCAGCCACTATACGAAAGTGAATTGTCCCTCACGTTTGTATGATTACCAATGAGTTTTATCGTGAATGATCTCATGGTGGGAAGGCACGGGAGGGCCATGTCGTGCACGGGAATCTTTTCAATTGGTACATTTCCTACCTCTCCTCAAATTAAAGCACGATAACCCGGTGGGTTGGCCGAGATTTTAAAGGAAAGTAAATCCCACTTAACAAATCTGTCTATTATCGCTATATTGGCTACCGGACTGTCCCATGCAACACCACTTTTATTATTCGGACTTGACTTCTCTTTTCGCCACCTTTAAGCTTGGCACATCAAATCATAAACAGAGGGATTAAAGTGGGTTGATCAATGAGCGTGCCAGTTGGCGTAAGAAGCTGAACAAGCTGTTCCCAAACACACTGGCCTTGGCCAGCTTTTGCCTCTCAATACTTCCAAGATAGATCTGCTTCAGAATTATGATTCTATAGTTCAGAAAGGCATATATAGGCAGGGATATATAAGTCAGGCATAAATGCATGATTGAGTACAGTAGCTGATGATATTTTTGAGTTCGCCTGACAGGTGAATGAACAGGTAAGTGAACCAAACCAAAATATAACAAAGCTGTTCCCTGTAACCAAATCAATAGTTGGAGTGCAATTTTAATGTGGGTAAATGAGTGTAGATCGTGATCAGGACAAATTCATTTTCTCATGATGTGAATAGGAAAGTGTAATTTGTCTATAAAAGGCTATTAATAATGACACTTAGGACATGGTGATAATGGGATGACTGATGCTTGGAAATAGCTCAAGGAAGGAGGTGAAAATACATTTCTATGTACCATTGCAGAGTTTCCAATAAACCCTTTCTAGCGTTATTTTCAAAGCTAGTACAAACATTAGATAGCCTTTGAAGGGGAGGCCTTTTGTAGTTTTAAAACACTTGAATAGTTCTTCTGCTGTAGCGTATTAATATATCAAATTACATGGTAAAGTATAGCATATTGTTGGTATTACTCGTTAGGTATCTGATATAAAGGTTTTACTATTTGAAATCCCCAGGAAAATGACTTTGTTAATCGTCACCTGTATTCTAGTTGTGGTCATTGAAGGCAGTGTTCATTGTTTTTCCAGTCATTCCCAAGCACTGATGTGAGACCTGAATGGAGAGCAATTAGTCATGGTGTGCCATTAGCCTAGCGGTGGACTGCATACAATAGTAAGGGAGGATTATTGCAGACATTTAGGCCTTCAGTCCTCTTTATTCAACACCTGCTAGGTACCATCCATTCATGTAATGTTCCATGGATTAGCTGTTACGAGCCACAATGTCATAAATCTCTTGGAACAAATCGAGGCGTTTTATCAAGATACCTTAACAATAAGCACAATATCAATCACAGATAATGAAGACAGGCAACAATATATATTCATTTCTATTGTTACATTGGAACTAATATGGAGGAAGGTTACGAAAAAGGCTTTTCTATATATTCCCATGTAATCATAGCAAGGCTTTTCAGTGTATACTAGCTCAGGAGATTTTACTGGGGAGATATTATTTGGCCTTGAGCAGAATGAGGAGATGTCCCTTTAAGGGCGGGAGGATGATCTATCTGTGTTCATCTTGTCTGAGATAACTTTAACGCAGATATATATAGGGATATATGTACAGTTCCATGCTTGCCCCTGGCACCTCGGGGGTGATTGCATAGGAAATATGGTTCTTCTAAAATTCATTCATTCATTCACTCTTAGCTCCAAGCCGTGTTGGTCTTTGGCCTTGTTTCCTGCCTCACCCCAGGTCATTCCCTTCTCTCTCGGCCCTTCTCTACTATCACTCTCTCTTCTAAAATGTCTGTGTATAAATGGCAAGGCTAGTTTCTTCAGGTAAAAATTCACCGAATTATTTAAGTTCCTTATTTGAAGAGAAGATACCACACCAAGGAATTTTGGTAACATGCTTCTTCCTGACTTCTAATGATATTCATACATGGGTCCGAGTGTCTAGCCTTCTGTGTGGGATAAAAACTATGAATGCTTCTTGGAATAGGGAGATTGCTTATCTTATACAGCAATAACTTTTATGCTGATAAAGCTGTTGCAATAACAAAGGAAAAATTATATCGATCACCTTTGCTTTTTTCATAAAATGCATCAACTTTATTTAGCAACTGTAGCAAATTTCCAAGTCAAAGCCTTCCAATCATCAGTCTTACACGTGCTGTAGAAGCTTGTTAAAGAGGGCTGGCAAGTAACTGTTAAACATGTACATAGAGAATTTAACCTCGGACTCTAAGTTCATATATTAAGGAAGTAAATTGGCCTGTGTCTACGCTTTATTACTTGCACTAGAATATACGAGGTTTTCGAATGCTCCCCCGAGCTACTTGTGTACACAGGAGTTTATATAAGACATTAAGACAAATGGGGCAGGCTGTAATGCATATGCCTGATGCCAATTAATCACAAATCTCAATGGGAAGCGACAGTATCCTCTGTCTTCGCAGCGCATATAAGCAAAGTGCACTGAAGCCATAAAAGTTGGGGACTATGCCTGTTACTTTCACTGTTCTCGGTAATAAAAACTCTCAGTCGCACGGCACAGAAATTATTTTTCGGATAAAACCAATCACACCAGGAAGTGCATGCAATCGTTAGTAAAACAGTAAAAAGGGAGAGCAATTGAACTTAGCTTTTCGTACATTACGTGTAGAATAACATATATCCTCCTGTGAATATAATTTCAATTAAACAGTTTAATAGGTGGGTTTTTTTTATTAAATCTATAACAACAGAACATAGCGTGCTGCTAATGTCACCTGAGGGAATATAATTCCTTATCTTTACACATTGCCTGCAAGGTTGTATTGTTCAGTCTTTAAATACTTATAAAAAATACTATTTATAACGCATGCTAATAAAAGGTGTGTGAAATGCCTTGCTATTAGATCAATTTATCTAATGCATATATTATGGAATCTAATCGGTAAGTCTATAACATAACAGCAAATGAATGGATCTCTTTTTTGTTATTAATGTATTTAACCAGAATAGAAGATGCTATGGGCCTTTTCCAATGTATGGCCAAGGTTCAGGAAAGTGAACTACTTTTCACTTCCTTCCTTCCTGACTTACCTGTTGAGCTAATATATATGGTTGGTTCTAATATGTTAGTATGATGCTATGATGAGATGAGATGAAGTTTGCATCAACTCACATTGCGTGTCATATTCTCTTAGATAATGGTGTCACACTGTTACAGTGTACACTGTTACATATTTTCTTCAAGCATTCTATCTTCTATACATAATTTGAATATTATAAGGATAACGTTTAAAATCCTATTCGTGCAAGTAGATTATTCCAAATTTTGCGCCAGTGTATAATATAATATATTATTGCATTATATATCTATTCTATAATTTTTATAAAGGAAAAAGAAATTTCAATAATGGGACCAGATGGTTGATATCCGATTAATTCGAATCATAGGCGAATATCTACAATGAACAATTAGTAGGCAAGAAAAATCAGTACTATCTATTCTAAAAGATGACAAATATTGAAAATCAATCGAAACATGTTCGAGATATTTCCTGACATTGTATATTCGCCTACTTAGTATGGAGAGATTAACTATCTGACATTAAATATATCATCATCTCTCATTACATGTACGTATTATATTAATTAGTCCAACCATCTGTGTCCTCATTTTTGTCCATACCAATGATCAAATGAAACCTCTTTTAAACGTTAATTAAAGATTTTCCCTTAGATACTTCCCAGTGTACACATCCCACTGCATGCATAATGTAGGCTACAATTCAGGATACAACGAAAAAACGCTCGTTTAGAGCGACAGCGCTGTGACTACCTGTAATTAATTAAGAAAGCTGAATTGTGGCAAACAGTTTGGCCTCACATATTCTTTATATTTAGCCATACATTTCCCCTTCTGAATATACATCTAAATCTACATTCGCAGCTCTAATGACACATGCAAGCAAGCAATACATTTCAAAAGAGGAACTTCATGCCAGAGCTATCCACCTGATTCAACCTCTGTCCTATTGTGTCTACAGAATTCATAAGGTTTTCACATCCAGAATCTACTATAAATATCTTGCACGCTAAACTGTTATCCAACCCTAATCAAATTACCTACACCATGCACATATAGTTGAAAATACAGAACAACTGCTAGATTCTGATGAGGAATATGTAAGATGAAATATATTACATTACCATCACCGCCTATATGATATACATAATTCCTTATTATAATTCTCGACGGAAATGAACTTAAGAAGAGGATTCAAATTACCCTGGCTCTGTTTTTATTTTCGAGGGAATAGACTTGGTCTTAATATGTTCAATGGTTCTAATCTGAATCATTTATGAATTCGAGGGAAAAGTCGAACTTGATTCCAAGATGCGGAATATTTTATCCTCCGCCTACGTACCTTCACATTCCACTGGGACCTCTAAACAACATTTTAATGGCTCTTCAGAAACTTTCTTGGCATGGAATCATATTAATGAACTTCTGTTGGCATATGTTTGTTCTCTATTTTGTGAGGCCAGAGGGATACCTATTGACTATTCTTAGCTTTCCCTGTTACAATCTGAGCAAAGGGGATTCGGGGTGGCTGAGTAGGCTAAATGGCTGGCTTCAGACACAGACACTATGGGAATACCAGCTGTATTAGGTGAACAGTACAACAATGGCAAAGCAATGTTAAAAACGATCTGCCTGTCCCAATCTTGTGTAGGGGCTGGATGCTCATTAATGAGAATTTGATAGAAATATGAAAACTATTAAGCTCGGTTACCCAAGTCTGACTACCAATGAATGTGTCAAACTAATAACAGAAAATATAATTCGACGCAGATCCAATTGAAAACTGTCCCGTACTAAAAAAAAAAGTAGAACAGAAACGAAGAGAAGTATGTTAGCTTCAATAACCTCCCACACAAGAGGTTCTCGATCACATATCGTCGTATTCGATAACATTAGAAATGTCAATGACCAGACTCGAATGACTTTGATAATGGTTATTCAGGTAAATGTATTACAAAATTAACATTCTGTTTTTCTCAACATAACCTGATCTATAATGCTAAATGCATTTTGCACTAAAGAGTTGTCCTTGTATACTATTGGATTCATACTTCATTTGAATTATACATTAGCAGGATATTATATGGTATATTCGGTTTCTCCCAATGCATTAATTCTAGATTTATGTGGCTTTAAGTATCTTGATACTGCGGATACCTTGGAATGGTCTTGATAAATATCCTTGGTAATAATATACTATAATATGTCTTGCCCGGGGAGTAACTGAAAGCGGTATTATAGAATAATCATTCCTTTCCTTCATATCTTTCTGCTTGGCTTGTGAATCGGACCGAGCTTCAATGATTTGATTTAGTATCACTCACGATTAATAAGGCGTGATATTGGAATATTATTATTCGGTTCTCCTGTCACTGATGTATGGAGGATGTGAAGATATAGGATGCTCTCATTTCGGCCCATTCTAATTCCGATTGCTTGCATCAATAATAGCAAATAACATTTCAGAAATCAATTTAGCAAGCAGCTAAACATGATACCGGTAATAGAAGCCTCGTGAACAACGTATGAGATTCTATATATACGAAATATGAAGCTGCTTTAATGATAGCTTTCGGAATAGCTTATGGTAAATGGGACATTGTATTGATAGGATAAAATTTGTTGATACAAGTTTTAAATATTTTAAGAATATCCAGATGCTTTCTTTGTCAAATCAAATCATTCTGAAAGCGATGTAAATGGTTGGTTTAGATACATGTACTGTGTAGGTTGTGGCCTTTATCAGATCTTCTATTGATTAACTGCTGCCTTCCTTATCAAACCTTCCGGGCCAGAGCGCTTTTTTTCACTGATCTCCTTAGTGTATGCGACCCTTGATAGTATTCAAAAACGTGGTGTAGAACGCATTCAATCTTAAATACGATAAAGAAACAAATATTACATTGTTCTATACCAATTAAACTATTGAGGCTTAGACGAGTCATTTTAGACTCCCCCCCCCCCCACCCCAAATACACATTTTAGCTATCTTCTCAGGAGATAGGGAGCTCCTATAAAAAATAAATACAAGAAAGAAGTCTTGAATTCAGATCAAGTCTTCATTTAAAATCATCAGAAATAACCCAGGCAGATGTCGATAGTTTGATGAATAAGCATCATCAAGTGTACTCAAAAAGTGGCTTCTATCTGGAAACGCAATGGCTTTTTAAGGTCTTGGGAATCTATGATATCTGATAGGGGATTGAATATTTTTTTCACTGAAGAACTGTTCTTATTGCAATCCTGAAGAGGATGATGACAGGACTTCGGCATGGTCCCGCTGCACTCGCTGATTAATTGTCATCAGTAATGAATCCACGCAACAGGCTCGGACGGAAACACAAATTGTAGGTACATGTCTATGCAGTTTAAAGTTGCATTCCCGGATAATTTCCGTCAAAATAATTATATATTATTCTTTCGTCTATTAATTCTCAACCCACCCCACCTGCATATTCTAAACAGCGAGTATTGATGGAATTATATATATATAAAGTAATGTATGAGGAAGTGACATTATCTAGTCGAGGGCGTTACTGTTTAAATGGATCATATTGTAACGCCTCCTGTTTTCCTGTACTCCGATACACACTCAAACTACCCGATGAAGGGGACTAGTGGAGGGGGGGGGGCGAATATAGGTTTGTAAAACCTATGACTATGAAGACAGATTCATCGGTAAAATCAACAGGGAGGGTGATTGGGAGGTATGACCTTTCAATGTTACTGTTATTAGCAAGACTTTGTTAGTTTAATATGTTGTTTGAACGTTATAAGCATTGACTTGACAATTTTTCAATAACATTTGAATTTAAGTATTGAATTGTATACAGCAGAAATACTTTAAATTGTCCTACCTATTACGCTAGTAATACACGGTACAGGGTATGGCGAGCTATGTTTTTGTAAAATCACAGGTTGAGTAAATGTAAATTGTAAATTGACCCAGTTTTTCTCTGTTCACTAAGCTAATCTGAATATTTAACGCTTATTGCGTGCCAAGTACCCATCACAAGACATTATCAACCAACAGAAGAACCAACAACTGCACGAACATTATTATTATCATTAATCCAGTGAACAATGAATAAAAACTAGGAAAACCGCCTATTGCATTTCTAAATATTTTCTGTATACTTTGTGTCAAACTTTTCCTTCTTTTAAGGGCTTACTGGAAGACCTACAAAGTAGAAGTGGCAAGCCCCCTTTTATCAGAATAAAAATTCAATATAACTATTAACATGTTTGGCCCCAACAACATTATATAGCCATGCATGCCGAACTATGATGATTCGTGAACCATGATATAAACTGTTTCTGGGCAAAGATGAGTAAGGAATTGGCACACGTTTAAAAACACTTATCCACAGCTTTTCTTTGACACACTGAGACCCATGAACCTCATGATTATATATTATATAATATATCACCACGTGCTCAGCATTCCGCTCGAATGTCAAATTCATTGCTATCTTGGGTACGAAAATAGAAACATTACTATCTTTTCATTACCATCGGAATTATATCATCCGAATAAATGCATCGCTGAAGTCAGTATCAATTTACTGCTTACACTGCAATCCAGTAGCCTTTGTGAAATGTCATATCGCATTCAGAGATAACTCGATATATAAATTGATCATATGACAGTCCTAACGGAAATGGTGACTTGCCAGATTCTTATAGTCAGTCTGAGAGGTCTCAACAAAGGAATATGGTCAGTCTCGGGGGGATCAGGCGGAAAGCCCATATCCTGGGGCACATGTCAGAATCCTCGTTAGGGCCTAAACAAAAATTGACAGGAGCAAGAATATTGCTTTGGCATTTTCTCTGGGCATGAGTCGTCTCGATAACTGGTCTCTCCCTCTCTCGGTGGTTGTTTTAACTCTTCATTTGGTGCTGAGGCATGATCGATATATGGCGACGAGGATGAATGTTTTCTTCCCCTCTGATATAATATTTTATTGAATCCAGCGGAACAGATCATACTTCAAAAATACATAATTATTTCTTTCTATTAGAACCATTGTTGAGATTTATATCAATGCCAAGGATAGGCAACCATACTAAAAACGAAAGTGAACATTTTTCATTCACCAGCTGGTAGTATTACAATGCCAAGTATCAGCATATTAACCATGATTGGCCCAAGAGAAATACTCAGCCTTGAGACTGGGTCAAGGACTGGTTTTGATATAAAAAACCGTGCGGGTTAGACTATTTGTATCATGAATACATTCAGGTATTAAATTGATTCCCACGAAGGTATTTATTCAGTATTTGGAAAGAGAAGAGGTCATGTGAATTCGTAAACCAAGATAATTGTATTACATCGCTCAGCTTGGGATTTAATAGGCAGGGAAACAGTGTTAGGATTAGAATATCGATTGGGATAATGGTACCTGAGGATACTAAAAGGATTCACTTTAAACAGACTTGCCACCAATTAGATGGACCATTCTTTGCATATATGTTTTAGCAGCAATGCAAAAGTAAACGTATTTGTCTCTGTCACAGATATGTAGCACTCAAAAAAGTACAAACAGGGTCGTGATATGCTTTATAACGTCTCAGTTTTTATGTATGGCGATACTAACTCAGACTACCCACGTTTTCTCACGTGAATGATAAATATGATTTAAATTTGACAGATCATGAAAAGCTGCTGATTGTTCATATGTTTCTCACATTAATAGAACTTGTGTTTACACAGGCGTAAATGCAACTCATCAGTCCCCGATTAGTGCTTATAAACAATAACGATCGTGTATGATCCCTGTTGGATCATTGCCAAGATTATTAGCTTTGCTTAGCTTATTAACTGTCGGGCTGACAATATTGATTATCGGTATCGGCAACGATAATGATTTTGGTGACGCCCACGTAATACTAATTATCGTAGCTAATTAAATCTTTAAGCCCACTGAGTGATTCGCTCAGTATTGACTGATACTGTGATATGTCAATATAATTTCATTTTGATACACCGTCTTTCAGGTTTATTCAATAATCTAAATTTAATTAGGTTATATGTAAAGTCCAGGCCAGCTATATTCCTCTTGTAGACTGATTACATATAAATAATATTGATAGGTTTTGCTAGAAGGGAAGGGAAATTTTAAGGTGATACGATTGGGAGAAATATTTGTTCGAAGGCGGGCATGTGTTCATTAGAATTGTTATGTCAGACATGCCGGTCTGAGAGCTGTGGAAAAGTTTCTTGCTCCGCCTCGAGGGGTGATCAATAATAAGGATGCTTGTCTACTTTGTTTTAAGTGTTGTCATGACAATTAGCGGAATGCTATGTTATTGGCCAGGGTAATCAGATCGAAGATGACAGGTGTAAAATTTTAATTTCTGAAAGTTTTCATCTTAGGCACATTCAGCAGTAAACTATTGTATCGTTTCAATATGAATATTTGGAATGATATGCCGTATTCCTGACTTCGCCTAACATTCTTCTAAAACATTTATTTAAAATTGTTTAATTAGTCTTTACATTTTTACAAAATGAACATGTCAGTGAAGAACATAAAGCTAAATCATTAGAAATTTCCGAGCATAATCATTTTGTGGATTATTATATGAATAATATAGTATCAAAGCACAGAGGTCTAAAATATCTACACTGTACGTGGGCTTCTTCAAGTCAATCCTAAACAATATTTCTAGAATTAAGTAGCATCCATATCAGAATGTGCCCTATTCGGTGTTATTTGAAACATCAATTTTGTATAGTGTGACTTGGGTGAATCACATCGTAATGAAATAGATAAATCAATGATTAACCTCAAGATGATTCTCCTTGTAGTTCAATCAAGAATAGTGTGCATTTAATCAGGATAATGGATGATAATTATCGAGCAGTATTAACATTCATAAATCGTCCTCATAAATCATATTGCTGCGACATTTGCCCTGTGACATTTCTTAAACGCACAGCACAGTGTATTGTCGTTCATGTACACATATGGGAACAGCTGTAAATTGATTATGCAGTCCTCCATCTAAAATACCTTCATCAGATTGTACATACACAATCAAGTGACTTCTCGACATCTGCGGTGATGTAAGGCAAATAATACAATCCATGCGGGAATGATACATCCAGACATAGACTGTATTGTTTGATCCCATGGGATCGGTCATTCAACTCCTGGAATATGAATGGAAACACAAAGACTAGTGCTGACTGTCTAATGGAGAACCTTGTAATTGAGTTGATATGAGGTCTACCCCCTATACACACAACCTCCCCCCACCCCACACTCTCTCTCTCTCTCTCTCTCTCTCTCTCTTTCCCCTTGTGTAACAAACTTCAGCCATTGATTTGCTCACCTGTGAAGTACGAAAACAAAGCTGAATCAATTAGACAGACATAATCCTTGGTGCTGTACATTTGATAAGTGAAGCGAGCTTTTGATAGACTACATAAGGTTATTCTGCTACTATTATTATTCTCCTATTATTCTGATGCTTGTCAAAGCACCTTCACAGGTTTGCTCGGAGCTAAAATGTCACATCAGCAATATTCATGTCAGTCCAGTTGGTAAGGAATTCATTCAACGCTTTTTGTTACGCGATTGATCCAGGTTGTTAAAGGGGAGTTTAATGTTATTCATAAGATTGGGATCTTTGCATGAACGTACGATTACGAAGAAGCTTATGCAACAGGCCCATTATCTCCTCAGTCAAAGTTCTGTGCAATAGGAATAACGTACAGAAGTATACAAAGCAGATGAGATGAGACAGATATGCCAATGAGATTGAATACGTTTCTCCGGTAGAACTTCAAAGTAAAATATTATTTCCTTGTTTGTATCTATCATGAATCAAACATTTTATAACATTCATATCACATACAGGATGCCCTTAAGGCTCAGACTGCTGCGTGTGTTAAGATTTCAGGCACGCTTATCAAAGTATTGACCGGAATGTAACCTCAAGGGAAACGTAGTGTAGACATTTTGCGTCTACGCTGAAGGACATCGAATAGATTCTTCGATATTTAAAGGGAGAAAGAAATCGACATATATACATGCACCTAAAGTCGGTGATAAATATTATTCAACTCAATAAAGCAGTCAAAGTATTGTATTGCAAGGAAAAACGGGTGTTCTGTCGTTGATGCACAAGTTACTAAACTAAATTTGGATTCTCATAAAGAAGTTAAAATGCAATTCCACTAACGACTGCATAAGTCATATTTTGGATATAATTTGCAAGAAAGGACTCACGTAAATCTGCCGTGATTGCCTCAAGTGCGCATCGGGTATTTATGAGTCAAGACCATGGAGTTATGATGCATTGTTAGAGGGCTATTAGTGACTAATTGGTGATAAAAAGAGGTGTGATTCACTCCTAATGTTGTTGTTGGCAGTTTCCCTATGAATCATAATGAGCAAATCGTTGCCCTTGCACGGCAGGTAAACCACACTTTGGTAGACATAATGGATAATGTATCTTAAAGGCCTGCCACCTTCCCATGTTCTATATCCATAATGCAAATATACATCTACGATCTCCCGTAGGGTTAAGGTCATCAAATTGTGTACATAATGAATGGGTGAGTTGATGGGATAGGTGCGCTAATCACCACCCCACTGCACAATCATATTTAAACATGTAAAATAACTATCTGTTGTTCTTTATTTTGTAATAATGAATACTGTAATGGTAAATACCAATGCATATTATCTACTATATCATAGCTCTAGCACTTAAGTATGTATTTGTCCTGAAAATAGCTCTTCCGCTCTAAATCAAAATGAAAACACTGGATTGCGTAATGCATTCATTCATGTATACATAAGGATATGAAATATAAAAGTATTATACAATGCTTTATTGCATATCTTTTCAATATGCAGTTGGCATCTCGCATCCGATATTGTCAGACCTTCCAGTGAAATAAGCATTGAATGTGGGGTTTTTCTCGGAAATTTGAATCATATTACTTCAAAACCTAAATCCAAAATTGCTAGACCGATATTTACACTATATTGTTCATCTTCACATTGTCATTAAATCTACTCTGCGACTTAGATTAAATGCAGACTAAAAACTGACTTTTGAAAGCGTATACTACCAAATACCTACACATTTCACCTATCATCAGTATATATGATAATGCATAGCAATTTCAGTAGGGCAGAAGAATGAAGGGCAATTACCTTTATTTTCACGATACATTTAATTTATTGGGATTGGGAAAACTAAGAATGTTTACATTGCTAAGAAGAAACACTTTAATCCTATTTCTTCCCTATCAATTTACATCGCATCAGCGCTATTATAAAGGACATAAAATTACCGCCCTAGTAAAAACTGGATCCAGTATCGAGTATGAGACTGCAGCATCCTAGCTAAGCTAATTTAGTATACACAACCTTAACCTCTGAACTTGTGGACATTAAAATTGATGCAAAGCAACATGGCACATTTTCCCCTCGGCCTATTTGTACCACAGTTTTTAATCAGTCCCCTCCTGTGCGACTTCTGATATATTTGAGTGGTAGATTAACGACGATATTGAAATGTATCCCTTTGAGATATCCACATTATGGTGCTCTCGTGTGCTTCGGGTAATTTAGGCATGGAAATTTGACTTCAATCTCAATTATAAACATCGCCCATGTTGCCTTTGTGATGTAATATACTGGCCCCATCTCTTGTCGAAAAAAATAGAAAAGCTTTCATGATGCTGTACAGAAGTCCAGTCGATTTTGGGTTCGTCTATTTTATGGCTTGGTAGATTTTATCGCTATTGTGGTTCAATACCTGGGCTTGAATTTATTACCATTTTCATGACAAGGCATATAATATATACGTAGCTCACCTATGCAGATTACCTTGGTACAATCCATGTACATACAATATACAAAGATAATGCAATCAATCGTTGCCACAATCCAGAGGGAAAAGGCAATCCATTATAAATGTATTCCCGTTACAAATGAGGCACATGGGTGCTTCAAATGAATGCTGGGTTATGATGAAATATGGAAAGTCATAGGCAAACACCTTGTTATCGGGGCTCGTAGTTTCTAAGGGCTGGGTATTAGTATTGGCCTGCCCAGGGTGTGATAGTGCGGGTATTAAAGGCCCTGAGGGGTGCACATCCCTCCCAGGCTCCCCGTGGACATTCTGATCCCTGTTTCCATTTGCGTGTCACTATCTGACGCCAGCAGCTCTCGCGGGATGAGAAATCGTGAGATCTCGCGAGATCTTGCCGAGCGCGAGAACAAACGAGAGTTGAATAGGGAGTGACATCCGGGGGCTTCATCGAACGATGGTCGCTTTAACCGAAGGGATTTAAACATTGATGCGCCCCGAGCATCATTGATTGCTATAAATGTCTGTAAAATATATCGAGACAATTCCCCCTTTAAGACATCTGCAGCTCCCTTTTTTCCCAGCTCAGACGTCACTCATTGCGTGTTCTCCGACTTTAACATGATACTCTAGCGAACTCATAAAGTTTGCTTCTTTTCAATAAAATCCCTCATAAATATCTCGACCTCTTTTCACCTTTCAATTTAAATTTTGTGTGGTATAAATTTTGAAATCTCGATTTATAATCTCTGGTGTTGCATATTCCGGGCCAGGTGTTCCTTCATTCATAGCTCCCTTGCAAAAACTGCCTGGATTTGCAAGTGAATTCATTCAAAGATGTCCGAGTGTTGCTTTATAACTAGCAATCATATTTCAAGATTAACTTCGATAGACTAGGCAAACATTCGTAACCGAATGAAAGCGTGACAGAAACACGCTGACATTCATATTAAATGTTACAGCTGCATTCTAGTTTTATTGTCTGCAAAGTCTGTTAACGTGTAAATAAAAGCCTCGTATATTGATTTAGAGAACACAGTTTAAGCCGGGCCCAAACATTGAAGAACGCATTGGGCTTTAAGACAATTTGTACGAATTCAATTTGTACGAATTCAAAATCGTTCTATAAGAAACTTACTTGAGTTCGGTAATGTGTGGGATTACTTACGAAGAGAACTCCAATTCGTACGACAAATCGTGGGTTCTTTTGGCCCACACAGTTATTTTGATTTTTAATTATGTTTATTCAGGACAACACAAAATACATTTCAGCGACGAGCGTTGATGTTCTCAGAGGTTGCCTGATTGCTTAAGGCATGGCATTATATTATACATTTATGATACAAAAAGAATTTTAATCAAGAAAAATACACATTTCAAATACCGAATTCAGAGCCGAATTCATGCTAAGAACATTCTTAAGAGTAATTTCCAATTCGAACGAATTTCAGTCGAATTCCTGAGTTAGAACAAGACAACTCTTTTATTTCGTAGACTACTCTGCATTGTTCTATGACAATTCTTAAGGCCCTTAAAACAATCGAATATATCCGAAAGTCTTAAGAGATTCTACGATTTTACCTAAAATGTTAGTAATTCTGACAGGCAGGTAACTTTGAAAGACTGTAACTTCACTAATTTTTGGAGTATCAACAAAAACAATTTCCCTTTTATAGATTAATGCTAGTTTCTCCTTCTGTACATCCCCGACATTTTAGAATTTTTTTATAATGTTTTCTTTTTACATGTGATGTGTCAGAGCAAAATGTGTCACTCGCCCAACCCCAATCCCCACCACGAAATTGTAATTCCTTAAGAAAAGTGCTAAGACAATTCGTAAGACAATTCGGGAATTTGTGAGCCATGAAAAACTAACACAAATTCGTGCGAATTGCCAAATTTTGTTAACAATTCGTCCACAATTCTAATTGTCGTGAGTCCCCAATTCGTACGAATTGCGAGTTCTTGAATGTGTGGGCCTGGCTTTACAATGCGTGCTTCCTGTTTCCAAGGATACAAAACTACAAGTATCGATCACGTATGACTAACTTCCTTTAAATTCAAGCCAGACTTTCAATCTGAAGGTATCCTCCGTACAACCTCTCAATAGATAACGCATCTTTCTGGCCTAAAAGATAAGCTTGAAAGATTGTATGCTTGTAGTTTGCGATATATCTCTGGCGAAATCTATATGACTTTGGATCATTTCCAAGAGGACAACAACTTTAAGGCTGGGTTTTTAATATCTAAAGTCTGATTGATTCATCAACCGGTGGAAAGGGCTCTAGGCAGTCGGTTTCCAGGGATATGTAGGATTCATGCGATTCACCGAGTTCGCTCTCACTGCAGGCCATCGCAAGTAGGTAGGAAGGCAGTGTTTGAACGATGAAGATCCATTCACGGGAATCAATCAAATAAAATCAATCAATTTGCCATGCTGAGGGACTTTAAAGCCAGGAAATTGCAACCCCTAAGGGACCTAGGTAATCGGGTGTGTGTTTTAGTGTTTTCTAGGTTATGGGTTGTGTTCGAGGCTCTGTGAAGTGGAAGACGTTGAAGGATATCCGAGAGGGAAAGGTGTAAACATCGATATTGTCTATTAAATAATTCAGAATGCTGGAAATTATTTTAAAAAAAACATCTCTACACCAATATCGAGTTTTCCTAGTTTCTTGATTTGTTAAACCGAACGTTTCAATTCTATGTGGGTCTAGGGGTGTAATTCAGAATGATGCTGATTTCAGATTCAGCTGCTTCTATAATAATATAATTATAACACCCATACTACGGGCTGAGAGAATAACAGCTCAAATTATTGAATACTTATCATCCAAAGGTAGTCAGCAATGTCTCTTGTCAATGGGTATACACATATATATACAATAGCAATGCTTCTTATTAATTCCATTGCAGGAAAGAAAGAAGAGGAAGAAAATTACTTCAGGCATCATGCTTCTTAATGGCTCGATAATGAATAGCATGTATTTATGTGGGTCTGATATTTCATTTTCAGGCTTAGACCAAGGCAAGAAAGGAAATCCAACCCTAATTGATGGCGAACTTTTTGTTATTAACACTTTCCATGACTAGATTTAATTTGTCATTTTATATCAGGCTTCTTTCCCCCTGGGGCTACAAATCAGCAACCGTTCCTTATCAAGCGCCAGGAAGTGGGAAAATTAATTGTTGGAAAGACCCCACTCGATCCGTCCAGCCCTATACATCACTGTTTATATGACTTACAATTTCATACCAGGCATGAGATAGGCAGGAACTGACTGGGCAGCGAATTACAGGCGCAGTAGCGAAGCACTGCCCTGGGATTACATTCAATATCATTCACTGTCCTCTCCATCGTTCAGTTTTTATATTCCCATTACTGCAAAGATCTAATGTAGTTAACCCCAATTACACAGGGGATCTCAAGATGTTTATGTGTGTCTCCACGAGAGGGACTGGGGGAACCATTGAAGTAGAGACCATTCATACGTTTAAAACAGGAGTCCCATGCGAACGGACGACCACATTAATATTAACCACTGAAGGATACAGAGTGGCTCGACACAGAATAAGAACTCATGAGATTAGATCAAGGGCTAACACCACTCGGACTCATTCATACTCGGTGGCGAACGCGGTGATATTTATATAGTCAAATAATGGAGAAAATAAAAATATTCCCCAGGTTTGGTGTGTGGAGCCCCAATGATGCTGTGTTAGATTGATCATTGCCTGGCCCACGCTGCCTTGGATGTAATAATGGTTTTCCCAGCTCGGCACGCGAGCAGATTTCCACTGAATACACATTGTGTAGGCATACATTTTTCATCTGCTCCAGAATAAAAATATGAAAGCCCTTGCTCCACTCATCGACCCATTTACCTGTCACAACCCCGCCGCTTTTACAACAGCAACAGTTATGACAAACCTATGCCACACATTCTGCCCCCTCCCCATCTGTGTGTGATAGTTTTTTTATTTATCCATGCAGATTTTTGGATGTTTCAGTCATGTATTCCCCAGCTGAGTGAGTAATGTTAGGTTGGTTGCCTTTACAGGGGCCCGAGGCACAGCTTAGCGAATGTTAATCGATGTTCTCACCAAGCTCAACAAGAATATGGATTTCCTCGGTGCCTACTGTAATTGCCTAGGTGCCCCTGAGTCTGTACGTGCCAACGATTCCCTTCCTCTGCCCCCCCCTAGCCCCTATCCTCTGCTTGGACAACACCCTGATGTTCCCCATTTATCTAGACCTGCATAAAAACCACTGATGATCTCTCTGTAGGTCCACATCAGCCCATGCAGGCACCACAGTGAAATGGTATATAAATCGAGCGAATACTACTTAATTCCCTTAAGACAAAATACTATTGCACAGACCTTTCCCTGGGTCAGGGGCCATTCTCCCTGCTCATATATGTAGCCCCTGTACTTGAGTTAGGTCGGGTTGCAATTAATTAAGGTACACATTGGCCGAACGAATATATATCATGACCATGCAGTATTAACTCTACGGCCGGCTCGGGGAGGTACACAAGTTGTAAAAGGCTGTGATTATGTTGGATTCCGCCTCTCCACCATAGAAAAGCCCGAGGAGCGCTTCTCTATATTATAAAGTATCACGCACCCTTGAATAGTTTCTCCTCATATCTCCAAGTGCCGCCTACACAGAGTTTAGTCTCTAGTCTCTATGTAAACGACCCAACGGCTGGAGATGATCCTAAATTGGGCTGACAGAATGACAAGCATCGTCCAAAGACGCGTGCATCGATCTGCCATTTTCAATTGTGTTCAATCCCAAAACGGCTGAGAATATCCATATGGTTCAGTGACTGTTCATTATAATGAAGAACCTTGACAGCTAGATTGAAAGCTGTGTTAAATCAGCTGGCTTCAACCAAAGCAAAGAAACAATAAATAAAGCATTTAAAACTGTTCTGCATGGGTGATGTGACTGTTTCTTATGATTGTACCTGGATAATTAATTCTGAGGTATGCTTCAAAAGTGCAAAAGTTCAACGTTGAACATTGGTTACGTCTGGTAATTAAGTATTTGGTAATCTTTTGGGGTCACGGGAGATGATAAATATCTGTGCTTAGATGGTGATCTATGGTGCAATCTGTATGATAATCACGTATCGCGGAGGTGATGCTATGGTGGTTAAGGGAATGTTTTAAAGTGTATGATTTACTTCAACAACGTGTATCAGATCAGGCTTTTGACAGTATAGCACCAAAGATGGAACGTGCAACATCACGAGAGAACATTTGTTATTATGAATCCATTATGTATTCTCTTTTTGTGCCACTCTTTTGTTGAAGGATATAATATATATTAGATGGGATGGCGATAGAAATAGTGACAGGCAGTGATAGTGTACTTGCTAGAATAAACTATATATCATGACATGCTTCGAAACCTTGCATTTAACGACGAAATAAATGAATCTATATCTTTAAGGAATTATGTCCCTACTCATGGGGGAAGTTTGTAATATTAACTAGTATCGATATGCCGGTTAGAATGTTGAAACTTAATGCAAAAGTGTAATGATTTCCTTGAATTAAAGTTTGAGCGTTAAAATACTAAATCTAAATTTGTCGCAGTAAATCTAATGATTCAGGTTCAGGAATTAATGAAGAACATAAACATCTCTCGATAAAAGTAATGGCCTCAGGCAAAGCCATCTTTTGTAGTAATGATGACAATCGCTAAAATGCTTCAGCCAACACCCGCCAAGCATGGGTATCTAATTCATGCAATATGATAATTCTATCTCCCCAAATGCTATGCATGATCTAATTTATACGATTAATGATATACAACACATCATTAATAAGACATACATATATTGTAACATGACAGGAGTAAACAACTATGTAGACATTCCTGCATGCTGTATGCATAATGTAGTGTGACATGGACATTCCTCCCCGTAAACTGCCCTTTTCCTGCCCCGAGTTCAGGTACCTGAGCTGGAGCGAACCACTGATGAGATTAAATAGGGAAATGAGGAGCTCATACAAACCCATTTCTGTCCCATACACATTCGCCTGGGGCTGTGTGAGAACGCTTCTATATGTATTGGGTTCAACATTAGCCTGAATTACACAGTAGGGTGCCTGGCAGAAATGGAACCAAAAGGAGGAGAAAACTAGAGAAAAGGAACTAACCAGAGTTAGAAGAAGAGAAGTAAATACTGTCTACATTTCTTATAATATATGTGTGCATCAAATGCAGAATTATCTTCAACTGTGGGTAGTAAGTAAAAAGCGCCGTGTCATCCATAATTCTAAGGGTGTTTTAGCATTGCAATGCTCGAATGTAGGTTTGTGTTAACTTGTATGTACCAGGGGAGTTCTACAGAGCATTTGTGAAGTTTGAAATGGGATGTAAAGGGCAAGCCGAGATACACTAGTTGTTATACGGGGAAAATAATGAAAAGATTATAACTTAATGGCAAGTTATAATTATGGTATTTCGCACCTGGTCGGAAAATCCATCTTGCAAATGTCAAGGAAATATTTATTAACAAAATTTGTCATTTATTCAATAACATTTGAATAAGTGTTGTATTACATCAAGAAGTCATATCCTGCAAGGCCGAGAAAGTTATAAAGCACAGCGACACAGAAGTAATCATATGAGGGAAAATGTGCGACTCAAATCGATGAAATGAGAAATTGCTAGTTGAGGATAATGCCATGCTTTTACCGTCGGATGGCGAAAACTGGCCCCCTTTGTTCAACACTTGTAGTTAATGGGACGAACGGGAGAATTCCTGTCTGTCTGCCTATGTACAAAAGATAACATTTCATGGACCAATTCTGAATGCATTGAAGTGATCGGACTGAAACGTCACAGCATGGTATGTACGTACGTATCATGAGAAATGGCGAGCCTGGAATATTGGTATCATGAGAAGAAACTGATTACTTACATGTCATGTTACTCTATATACTGCCATGACATTCGCAAGTGCTGAGCTCCCTTTGATATGAGTTTCATATGGAATCGTTCGCCTTGTGTTACCTTCCAACATCTTTGATGAAGGTTTTCCTTTACCTAAGCGAGCATGTGACATGTGACATGCTTGTTGCATGCCTATAATCTACTTATTGTCGTTAGCTGTTACATTTAGAAATACCCCCCCCCCCCTCAGTGTATTTTAGTGAAGCCAAGAATGTACACATTTGCTCTTTGTAGTGCATTTCTTACGAAACAGTCATGTTTGCTCCATATCTCCTCTTTGGCTTTTCACTGTCTGTCACTTTAATCTTGCCAATAAATTCCACTAATTCCACCTCGACTCGTGCAAAAGTACAAAACAACTATTTGCACAAAAGGTTTTGCATGACAAATCCAGCATAAAACATACCCCTTCATGTCAGTCAGCTCTGGCAGGAATCACCCAAGATTCTGGGTTAAATGGGATGTCCAATCTTACTTGTGCCAAATGCGATATGAGTAATTGATTAGTGATCATTTACGGGCCATCGTGCTTCCTCATATTAAAGTACCTTTATCCGATAGCATCGTCTGAAAGACTGTGATTTAGATATATGGAAGAGATTGAATGCTGCACTAAATCATCAATAGTGAATCGGCGAATTTATTTTGAACGATAGTGGTTTGATCAATTGAAGTGCGTGTTTCCGCGGCAACAGGCAAATCGAGGTCATTATTATGTTGCCAGATGACGGGCTAATAGTGATTAAGCTCGTTGATATTTTCATATTTGGCAACGCAGTCAATAATGTGTGATCATTGGTGCCTGGCCCTAAATACGTCACTCACTGACAGGTAATCAACCTATTTGTATTCCCAATACCTTTGAAATATGGCCAAATATCTCTTGTAAGTATATAAATCTGCTAACTTGAAGATGTGTTTTATATGTGGGTTGTCGATCTTGCCACTTGCCACAAAATCTTTATCCCTGAGGACTTTAGCCCGAAACTAAATTATGTGTTAGATTACAATAACTCTATAGCCAAGAGCTTCAGTCTCTTGTTTTTTATTTGGTACAATTAAGGAGTTACGTGCTTTAAATTATCGTGTTTTGACAGACTAAAACCCCTTCTCATGCAAACATGAATGTTGGAGGAGAAAGGAACTGCTCGCCTTGATTGAACTGTGGTTGGTTATACCAGTTAGCTTATTCTCTTAGGTGCCAATTGATTGACTCAAGGTGCCCAATCCAGATAATTCTACAAATATCAATTGAGCTAAAGTATAAAGACATAATACTCCACGCAAATCCTCCTGCTTTTGCAAGTCATAGGAATGTGCCATAACATTTCCAAATTAAAGAATAATGTCAAAATAGCGAACTTCAAACTATTCATTTATTAACTTCAACTTCAAACTTCAAACTATTCATTATTAAATTGGTCAATGGCCCAAGGCTCACATTGTACATTGTACATAAAGTTCAACATCTTAAGCAGAACGCTAAACAAAGTTCATTAACCTATTCAATTCTGTTCAGATTTAGCGAATAAATAACAGATAGCATGCTTGCCTTACCGTGATGAGATGAATAGAACCTGAAGTATGAGAAATCGGGAGAGATTGTGAAACCTTTCATCTATCTCTCAAACAATGTGCGCCATTTTGACAACCTTTTCACGTGGAGTTATGGGAGTTCTATAACATTTGTTATGTAGTTTGTGTAAATTGCCATTAATTGATGAAAACCTTGCGACATATGTGTCCCATATGTCAAATGTCAATACGTGTGCATAATAGCATTTCCAGAAGGTCCCCAATTCAATCAAAATAAAAATGGCATTTTCATGAAGCTGGATATAAAAAAGATGAAGCCATCAAGCCAGTGTGTCTCTGATTGTAATCCCTCCTGAACAAACACATTGTTCTTTTCCAAAAATAGCACGCACCTGTATAACATTCAGAGCCTGAGACATCAGATATGCAAACCATCTGGGTCGCGCAAACTACAATAGTACGTTGAAACAGAATAACCTTTTGTGGTTGATATTATTCCCAAAAGGCAAGCAGACATACTGTGTGTATAGAGGAACAATATTTGAGCATACATGATTTATTAACACGCATATATGCACTCCTCACGAACACTTGCAACTTCAACAAGGCCTCACTGTTTCGAGTTTCTGTGGAGAAGTCATGCATGAAAAGAGTCGCCATTGGCTTGTAGACTGTGTCACGATACCTAGGATTATCGACACTTATAGAGCCTCATGTGCAAGACTTAGCGTGCATCCCAATGAATACTGGGCGTTTTATCTCCAGAATGGCTTATCCAGTAGATGGAATCGCCCTGATAACAGGGTCGATGCTCCATCCTGGAATCCTAAATTGTTCAATTTTGCCGACCATGTTACAATTTCTTTCGATTGCTTATAATAAAACAAAAGAAATCTCCACATAATCCCCAGAAGCGAAACCCATTGCCATAAGGAGTTGTAAACACCATTAAGAAACCGAATGATTAACGAGAGATATCTGAAAGAAACTCTTATATTACCACACACATACAATACTTGTTTATTTTTTACTACGGAGGTGGTGAGGCCATCTTTAATTTTAGAGCTTAAAACATTAAATTCCAACCGTACTTAGCTTAATGGTAATTTCCATGGAACCAAAAAGAGAACTGCCGAGGAGAGCCTTTTCTTCCGTCTGCACTACATAAAGAAAACCCTTAGGGACAAACAGACATGCTACTTTCAATCGCTCATACCTGTAGTGCTCAAATATAAGGAAGCCCTTTAACATCATCGATTCTCTGACTGAATAATTTACGATCGCCTCCACTCTGACGCTCCCCGGGTTGAAGCGAAGCGTTGCGTTTGGGCATCATTCCTACAGTGATGTGTGACGGATCAAATGGGCGAGATCCAATCCGAAACCTAAGGCACGTTACATGGCCTGTCACTTGCTGATTTTGGGAAGCAACTATGCGACATCAGAAGCGCATTGCTTCACTGCCCCCTGACCACTCTCTATTGATTGCCATATGGGAAGACACCATTTTGTGGTGTTGCACATGGTTGCTGTTCATGGTTGTTGTTTTTTTTAAAAAAAAGAATCAAATTGAATTCCATCACAGGGTAAGCGAATCGAAATGATTTACAAAGATTATAATATTACTATATTTGAAGAGTGTTAGAAGGTTTGCCACTGCTATGTATTATTGTTTTAAGCACTTTAGTCATGTCAATTTAAAATGACATACATTGGCTACCTTTCAAATGACATAGGTCGTTGTATGTATCAAAGCCGGTACACTAGAACCAAGTATCATTTATATCGGTATCCCCTGACAAAAGCTGCATCGTTTAGCAATTTGGGAATTCTTCTGTTGCACAAGCTAGTTCATATATTGTTTGTCTTATTGGTAAATAACCATCCACCAGATAAATGGTTAATGTATGCCAATAGAGCATATTTCTACTATATAAGTGTATACAGTAAGAAATTGCAGGTAAAGGACAGTACTTTTACTCTAGGACAGGTCTTCCGATTAGCCCTTTTACTTTGTCTTGTTATTTAAATCATATTTAAGCTGACAGGTTTAATTAGTCCCGGTTTATTTATCACCAACCAACACAACCAAGACTAGGGAGCACCTATTGAGAGAGGATACCATTTACACTGCTCATCTAAGGGGATTGACATTGGGTTAGATTAATCACATAACACAAATAATATTAATTTGCTAACGACTGCCGGGTGTTCTTTTTTCAATTGAAAAGCACCAGCGACTGGGTTCCAATGCTATTGTTGGTAGTCTAGTACTAGTCTCATACTAGTTAGTCTAAAAAGAACTAATGGTTCGGTTTTTCATTTCACTAAGTCAGAAGTGTATGAAATCACTTGTTTCCAGGTGCTTCGTTCTCATTCCAAAGTTATGAACTACTTTCCTATAAATAAGATATCTTCTGTCGTTATCCGAAGGCTTCATTCATTCACTCTTGGCTTCAAGCCGAGCATAAGGCGCCCACAAGAGATCTCGGCCTTTCATTCGGTTCCATACAGCAAGATTGATTTGACTTTGCTGTTGGGATATGTATTCGGATCGTGGTTTTGCGGCTGTATTGCTTTGATTGGTCTTAAACGCTCAACAGCTGATTTTGCTTTAGCCAGTTTATTCATGATGTCTTTTTCATTGGAATCCGTGGTACTGACTACCATACCTACGTAAAGCTGTGCCCCTGTTTAATGCCAATTTCACCATTGGCATTGGATTTTGTATTCAGTCGCATCTCTTGGATTTTTCTTGATAAAGTCCTACAGCTTACAAAAGAAAACCATTATGACAATGGCAAGACTAAGTTGTAGTATAAAAAAATACCATTTATCCTCATACATCACTTCTGTAGATAATTACATTAAGTGAAAAGAAATTCAATGGCGGTTTTTATGCCTAAAACATTTCTCGGAAACTGCTTTAGTCTTTGTCCCAAATTATTTGGGGAAAGCTTTGCATACTTCATCAAACTTCCTAATGGAAATGCATGTGTTGGTAAAAGAAATAAAAAGGTGATACATTATAAACTGTGGGAGTTTACTTTCCAGTATGCAATTTTAAGATACAATCATTGAGGGCATATGTCCCCTTAAGTTGCGTCTTACAAGAGCAGGTAGTATTGCGTATAGTGCAAATAACTGGAATGTCCTTTCCAAATAAGCCCCCAATTTATTCCCAATTGGCAGGTCAGTAAGCATTGCTTTATTCTGGGAAGTTTCACATATTATTATATATGCATTTATCAAGCAATGAGTGAGCGGTGTTACTTATACATATTCATAAGGTTATGCCTTTGTATGGCTCAGAAGGCAACCTCAAAGGTGATTCATTTCAATGTATCGCTGTTCTATCCCTTCGCATAGCAGGTATCGAATCAAAGGCTCGCTGAATGTAATGTTCATCCTGTGGCCTCTTTAAATTGGGTTGAAAAACCACATTGAGCGAAATGTGGCTATGATGGCCCAAAGTGATGGGAACTTGCGCCAATTATCTTGTCCCCTGGAGTTAGAAGCATACAAACATCCCAAAGCCAGCTCGCCCATTACCTATCATCTCTATACACAACGTTAACGTAAGCACACCATATATCAGGTATAGCTATTATGAACTATAGACACATAATATCCTATTCAGACGCAGGGTCCCTTCTAAAAACGACTGAAAACATTCAAGATATTGCTCTGCTCCATTTTCACCCTATATATTAGATGTTTTACAGTGTGACGATAGGTTGCAGCCGCTTTACATGGGAAGGATATAAATGTGCTTCATTGGCTTGTTTGGGCATTGGCCAAAACCGGCTTTTGTTAGAAGAAGGCTAGATTGGTATCAAAGTAGTCTTACAATGGGTGAGACAGACCTCCTGTACTTTCAGCATTTCATTGATATGGCAAATAGCAGGACATATCATACCCTCGTTCACATAGTAATGAATGGAAACTAATAATTATGGCAGTCAACATTCCCAACACTGTAAACCCTATCCAAATATTTGTTTTGTTCATATATATAAAGATATGATGCCTTATAAGGTTTGCAAAGGCAATTCATGTAGAAGGAACCGTGGAATTTATTAATTTGCTTCCACAAGCACATATGGAAGCAGTTCGTAGCGAACTAATAATCATATACATGAAGCGTTAATGACATTTGTCTAAATGATTTCATAACGTCGTCTATCGTATATTGTTGCTTCTAATATAATAATTCACATCGATAGAAAATTAATTAATTTCAAGTTACCCATCATACAGACCATTCAGCATGTATATTATATACTATTTGCCAAACTCTTTTGTGTTTTTGCGTCGATACAGAAAACCTTTCATTGCTCTTGAAAATGTATTCTGGTACACGATGCCAACATTTACAACGGAGAATAACACGTGTCCGTATCAACTTACTACCACACAACCCATTAAGCACCAGTCTGGTAATTCTAACTGAAATGAATTAGGGAATAAGGCAACAGTACTGAGAACACCAACCCCACTTTCACTCTATTAAATCCTCAGATTCTAGTACTATTTTATTATCATTCTCTTTTCTAGTGGCCATGGGAATTGTCCCTAAGTAATCGCAAGTATCAAAATCCTTTCTCTCTGTCAGAAAGAGCAAATGGGGAGATAAGATTGCATTGACTCGCTCTCCCAGCTCGCTTGTGATTTAGGCAATGCCTACCATGCTTCTCAATCCTGGAGAAACAATAACCGAGAAAAGCAAATTGATTTTCTGTTCCCTAATGAGGCATTTAGATCTTGGGGGACATAAAACCAGGAGTGTCGGATGGCAACGGCAACCAATGCGAAGAGGGGCTTAATGTCACAACTGAGGCAGTACCTTTCTAATCGCATGCTTTTTATTTTGTCTTGTTGTGATTCCATTCCCTATTATACCGTGATAAAGATCTATGTAAGTTAATCAATGGCAGCTCTGCTTGGACTGCCTCTCTTTTAGAGGCTGTTACTTGGCAAGGAGCTCCCTCCTGCTCTAGTCTCATTTATAAACTTTAGCTTATTTGCTAATGCCTTCGGGTGGAGTGATGGAGATCTGGACTGGGGAATCTCATTTGATTTTCCAACAACTGCATCGCTAATTTCATGATGAGAATTTTCAAATAGCAGTTTATTACATGTTACACGTTTTAGCAACTTTTAATTAGGAGAAACCTGTCAGCAGCAAACTTGAGACTAATTTCCAGGAACCTTCTAAGATCTTGTTCTGATTCGTGGATTCATTGCATCGCATATCCTGAAAGACTGTTTATTAGTGATAGAATAATTAAAAAATCAGGTGAAAGCAACTCAGCTGATAACAATCCATGTTGTGAATTTTCGTTTGCAAGTTTATTTGGCTGTTATGCGATCCTGACGCGTTTCGCCGTATATGTAGTTTTTTTTTCAGATTATGATTAGAATAGAGATCCCATAAAGAATAGGATTCCATGCAACGAGTTCCCACATGATAAAAATAGAGACAGGAAATGAGAAGCTCCAATTTCATCAAGAAATCCCATTTCTTCATCAAAGTCCAATTCCCACTGAAAAAGAACAATTCGTAATGACCACTTTAATTCACTGGGTAAACATTTGTATTGAATAATAGATGTCAAGCAGGAGTCACTAAATCACAACTTCTTTTGTTCCATCTACTTTGCAAAGAACCATCAATGTTTTTGTGTTATTCATTAATCACAAGTAATTCATCGTGTAGGAAATAACCCGACCCAATTCAGTTCGCTTCATCTTCATTTGGCTTCATTTATCCTGGGAAATAAAAGGCAGGATCATATTGCCACACTCCTTTAAACCCCATTTAAGATCTAACCCAAAGTATGTACAAGCTCTTAACCCATTAACTCGGAACAAAGTAATACATTTGACTTCACGAAAGACCAAGACACCAAAAAGAACCTTATGAATATTTGACCAATGCAATCAGGGTGGTCGACGTAAACATGGATGGCACTGATCTCTTCGGGTGCGAGGCTGCTCTCGATGAGGCTTGCTTTCCTGTGTCTTCCTCTCAATCACTCTACCATGATCGAGAAAGGCTGGAGCTACACATCCTCTTAAGGAATTTAATATAGACCTTCAGCTTTACAAAGAGTTTTGATCATTACTTTGAAAGCAAGTAGTTCAAGAATTGCTGATTACGACTTTAGAGATACTTAGAAGGACTAGGATATTGATAAAAAAAATCACCCGATTCATATTATATTTAAAAGAATTTTATTTCCGCCTTAGATAACGAATCCAAGGATAAATATGTAGACTGGAAAAGGCCTTATGTAGTTACAAGTCTTTCAGGGATTCTGCGAACAAATGATTCATCAACATTAAATATGCAAATAATACTAGCTGCACACACTTCATACTTACCCTCTTTTATACTTTTTGAGTACATGACGGTTTTGTCCTTTGTGCTATTCCATTATCTCTGGATTCAATATCATCCTTTGCTCTAACAATCTGTTCTACTATCTGCTGGTATTAAATAGTGAAAACTGCCTACTTAAAAGTACTTGATGATAACATTTTCACAAGACAAAATATGTAAAGAATCTAGATATTCAAGTCTTTCGATGTAATGGCAGTGCTAAAAGGTAAAATGCGGTGCCAACTATATATATATATGCGTAGGAGGGAGGTAGGTCCAAAGAATAGCCATTTTCTCATAGATCTATAGCCCAATCGGTTATGATTGTCCAAGGGATTTACTGGAACAACTTCGGATTCGCGACAGCAATCCACCAAATCTTTCCCTCATTTGGGGATGGGATAAAGGTCGGGCTATAGGAGGATAGCGGCGGGATCATCTGACAAATGGGATGTGAGATTAACCTGGATAATCCGGAAGAAATCCTGCCTCCTAAACCTGGTAGAGGCATTCATCTAGAGACTAGTGGCAACTCTGGCCTTTAGCATCAAAGCTGGTATTTGTCGAAACCACACCTTAATACATAGGGAAACACCTTGAGCTTGTGAGACTGGACCCAACAACTCCAATAAACAGCCAGATAAAAACTAACCATTCATGGTTTAGATATAGGATCTTTTTTGGGTCCCATATGTGTTAGAAACGTCTGTTTACTCTTCTCAACAGGAGCTAACAACTAAAGTATAATCGACACAAATGTTTTTAAAAAAAATAATTTTAGCATCATAATAATTTCCTTAATGAAAATGAATGGATTGAAACATATTCTACAAAGTTCAAAAAGGTGGCTTTAAAATGAAGGGAAGGCCTGTCAGAATGACTTGATAAATACATGCAGGAAATCAAGTTTTAGAAGACGCGAGAAAAAGTATTTAATCATGGTCGGATGATGATTGTTTTGGGGGATTTCTGCTGTCAGGCTTGATCCAGACCCTGTTGCCCTTAAACAGGTTTGTATCTATGAATTTAAAAGGCCTCAGGATATTTGAACTGACAAATGAATCTCTAAATAAATCTTAAATGAAATCAGAATATTGTGTAGCTGTTCACAGGCAGTGACATCGTTGACAATCTCCAGGGGCAGATTTAGATCTTTTGCGCATCTTGAGGTACAAAGCATGAGCAGTATAAATATATATAAATATAAAAGTGAAATAAATCTATAATAAAAATAACAATAATGATAATATCATTAATCAAGTTCAAGAAGAACGAGTCTCTGGAATGAGAGGTCGTCACCAAACGTCCCTCTCTTTGATCGCCCACATGGAAATTATGAACATAATAGAATAATTACATTCATAGAACTTCACCGTGTTCAGCAGAAATATGATATGATATGATATACTCAAATTGGACTGGAAACATTCGATAGGGCAGAACACCTAAGCACATTATCCTAACGGGATTTGATGGCAATTTCATGATCTCCGACATTCCAGTGCACGGTATCGTCAATTATGACCTCCGCCTCAACAGTGACTGGCATTAATACTTGACGTTAAACATAACAGGTCTTCTGTTGCCAAATGACTATGTTCTGTAAGTAATGACAACGTCAGTCAGGGGTAAATTTTCCATTCCACAGAGTTCGCAAGAATGCCAAGGAACTACAGATTTAAGAACACTGGCTGACTTCTCTTGTTCCAAATTTAGGTCGATAGCATTATGCATAGAGGAAACTACTTGGATGACATTTAACACCGAGTGTCGCTATGTTATTTGGAGAAGTTATACCCTCGAGCAAACGACACCGAAAGCATTTTGGTGGAGATGATCATGCAGCATTATATGGACAGGAAAGTCCTATCTATAATCTAGGTTTTTGCTGTGAATTTACGTGAGGGATATGGGTTAATATCTCTTCCAAGGACAGCAAATAAATTATCCAAACATTCTACACGCATAATCCTAGAGGGACCGTGATTGAGGAACTAGATCCACCTTCCTTGGACGCACGCTTTCTTCGTTTAAAATAAGCTTTGATAATTGACTCTGTTGTTCAAAGGCATTTAATCTCCGTCTCTAATAAGATCAGACAATGGGTGATCCTAGTATTTCACATCCTAACGATTCTTACAGAAGAGAATAAGACATCAATAGGTCTACGGTTTTCCATCTGATGTGCGACCTCATACAATTTTAGCGAAGCACATTTTGTATAGCTCTGTCAGTTGGCAAATCATGACATGTCTATCAAAATAATAAAATCATGAATGGTCGTATGGAAGTTCTTATAGGGAGGGAATTAAATTTCCAAAGGTAAATACTCTAGAGTACAAGGGACTATGTATATATATATACATCACATAGGCTTATATATTGCAATATACTATCAGAAAGACCCCAATCTCACAGCGTTCGTTACAAGCGCCGTCATTCAACCCATTTCCATTTTTCATTCAACTCAGTATATAGTTCCTTTCATATATCATACCTGCGGTAAATGCACATCATGCACACAAATTGAAGATTTGCATGCTGACAAGGAGCGATGTGGATACCACTTGAGAGGTTTGTATCATAACATAGTCACCCAAAGGCTAAGCTGTGCTCATATTGGTTGGAGACTAGATTGGCCAGTTATAGTGCCGGCTATTTCACTCGGCTCATCCTCGACTTTATTCAATAATGAAAGAGAAGTAGAGTACACTAGAGGAATCAGCCCAAACAGTTTCTCCGCGAGTCACCAACCCAGGGAAATAATAGTTCAATACTTGCTATGTATGAAACGTTTTGAGGTCGGCAATTGTTCTGCCTATACATTTCCCTTATTTATATATATCTTATACTACTATACCCATGGTAGATATATTTTGCCACCTCAGCTTTTATTTGAATGTGATCTTAATCAAATTTTTATTTGATTTTTATTTTGTGGTACTGATTGTAATCGATCATTTTCATGGGCCCCAAACGCGATAGCACCACTCTGACTTCTTTCAGATAGAGAATCCTCATTCAAGACTGATTGGACGCGGTATTGTGTTAATGAGGATGGTATCTCTCTGGGTTGAAACCACAGGCCAGTTAAAGTCTGCTTGTTCCTATTACTGATTGGTATTGATGTTTGAGAAAGGGCATCTTTTACTTTCATAACACGAGCAATGGTTGAATACCATGAAACATGATGAAACAGAGTGAGATCATACCTGCATATCATACTGGACGTAAGGAGGTTTCCTATTGGATGAGTGCTATCAAGTCTCTGCTCATTGATTGGCTACGTTATTCGGAAGTGGCAGTCTGCTATGGAACGTAAATATGCAGTGTGTGTGTGTGTGTGTGTGGGGGGTTATATCATTAATTGGTTTTATAAATTTACCATTACCATTATCATTTACCATGTATTCTATGTTTATAGAAGCTAAATAATTAGGAAAATATACAGAACCACTACCGACATATGTGGCGAAATTTTGAATGATTTAAAATGACCGTCTTTGGAGAAAATAAAATAAACTAATTTGTTTACTTCTTATGATCATCTCATGTCGGAAAACACGCGTGGAACATGGAATAAAAGTAAAGACACTCACCTCGTGACATATTATTATTGATTATTGATATTTTGAACCTGTTATAATTCATAACCTTAGCTCATTATAGATGTAGCTATAGTATGCACTCTAAAGTAAGATCTCATTTGGTAAGCCACTTAAACTTATGATATACATGTAGTTAACAGCCATGGATCTATTAAAACTAATGTAAGGTGTCCTTACAATGTTATAGCGTGGATTCTCCTCTATAGATATAAGTCTATATGATTTAATAGTTGTAAAGCAGTAAGTGCCTATCTTCTAATTTATTACTAGATCGAGATGGGTTTATGTTCTGTTGTGCCATTTATTGATGATTAAACTGGTGGGGTAGCTTGGGGTGCTTCACATAATATTCTGGGCTAGGGAAGCAAGAGAAATTGTGGCCAGAGAAAGACAAATTGACGGTTGCTATCTAGGCTAGACATTGATCACTGAAACTGGGCAGTATTATGGAGATTATATCTCGTAGTCGGGGCAATGGGGTGAATTATTGCAACAAATGACCACCCCTTGATCCAAGGACTGGGCCCAGTTGACGCCTCTATCCATGTAACCTGTTCCTGCGAAGATGAATGACCTCTTCCGAGTTTTCTCTCCGTCCAATGTTTGTTCATGATTCAATCATAACTGGGACAGCGGCCTTACCTAACCTTTCCTGCCATCTCCCTTATTACACGTACGCTCTTTATGCATAAGTATGAATAATACCCACATTATTGGCTTGATTCTATGCACATCTTTCCCAGTGGGGGATGTCAGAACTGAGAGGCAGATGGGGGATAAGGTGGCACAATATGCACCAATGGGATGTCTAACTTTGTGCAGTATGCTCCTGTGCACGTAGGAATGGCTGTGTACTTATACTTTTGCGTCTAATTCGATTCCACTTGTGAATAAAATATAGGAATACTTTCCCATTTTGCTGACCACTGCCTATCCTGCCAATAGGAGGAATCGATTTAGATACCCTTACAATTGGAAATAAAATGTGTAGTTCAAATTTCTCCACAGGTAAAGATGCCAATAAAAGCCAGCATTTCATATCTCAAGGCATCGGTAAATTGATACCTTGGTCTTTTTCTTAACCCACACAAACATTCATTGCGAAAAACGTCTTATTCAGAAAACATAATGGAAAGTTCCTAATAAAAATGTTTCAGGCAAGTCTGGGAAAATTGTCCTGTGGCCATAAAGGGAGATACATTTATATGTGCAGCAGTCTTTTTGCCTCAGTACTGATGGCCCATCAACCTATCGCGCGGTCTCCGTGTGGGACACACATTGCTAACGCACCTACAGGTCGTGCATATTTAATATGCTCTGCTCGCTGCAGGAAAATCCAGATCACTCCAGACTTTAGCCCGCAGACAATGACATGAAAAGACAACAAAAAGGGCGCATCTGTATGTGAATCAGATATGATCTTTCAAATAGCATTCATCAATCACAATATATTTCTCCTTATGTTAGAAGGTAGCACACTGGGAACACATACGGGGGCATGAATATCAAAAAGTATTATCAATAGGCGTTACTCCAATGCACTGCAGAATCCTCACAGCTAAAACGTTTGCAATCGTTTTATAATCTTCACCCACAATGTCAAAACGAAACCTGATGGGGAAAACGGCATGGTTTGAATTTGAAGCAAAATAAGTAAACGTTAAAGATGCTCAATGAGCAGCAAAATAAGTAATCGGGAAAGATGATCAAGCAGCAGTTGAGTTTACCTTTATATATATAAATATATCTTTTATTTATGTATATTTTTGTTCTGGAACATATAAATGATTTAACTAAGCTTTTTAAGAGGCGTCTTTTACATCAGACCCTTTGAATATAAATAATTGTTACATATAAAGCCTGGGTTCTCATATCGTTTGTTCAGGTGTGTTTCGTTTAATAATAATAAAGGAGTCTACTCCAGGCTGTGTTGCAATGCTTGAATTAAAAATGTTGTTCTTTTATCTCAGACATAAAATCGGTAAAGGTCAGTGTCCTGAGTCCATAAGTATGTCTACCTTTGTATTTAATAATCTTTTGCAACGAGAATTTTTGCTGTCTATGCCTTTTAGTCTTTGACAACTCCTAGTATTACTTCTGCTTTTGAAAGCCAACCTATATCATCTTGATTATTTGATTATAACTATTTTATATTATAACCAAAAGTAATTCTAAATGGGATTTTGACCCCTAATTCCATTTAGAAGATCACCCAGAAGAATAGTCCGGGAGTCTGAGTGAATGGAGATTGAAAATTACTTTACAACAAGGATTCATCTTCGTATCCAGTGAGAGGTAACTTGATAAACGAACATTTGCATTTGGAGAATTACATTTACCTCTTCCTTAAATGATCTTCTCTCCTCATCTTTCCTAAACAGCTGCGCTCAGAATGTGACTTTAAAGCTCAATCACTATCCCCCATCGGTACATAATAACTCTCCACAGTGATTTAGGCTACCATCCCCTTACAATTATTGTTATGGATATCTTTTATTTTTCAAAATGGTAAATATTTTACACGGTTTTGTGCACAGTATTCACTCATAAATATTAAAAGTTTTGATAGTCAAATGATGAGTGCGTAATCCAATAACTTGTCTATTTGTCAAGGTATCATAGTTCAATGATTTATCTGTTATGCAGCTGCTTGAATCGGACGGTGCATTGTTATCCCATGGGTTTGAAATTGATGAACAGTCTTTTGCTTTTAGTTCTGAAGAAATATGTTCCTCCCTATCATAACAAGAAATCGGAGCGCAGGCTTGGGTTTCTTGGCATGACAGTCAGTCCGGAAAGCATCAATTTACCTAGAAGGTCTTTGACCCTCCTTTAGGAAGAATACACAAAGAAGGTACATTGCATATGGACTAGAAATTCAATATATTAATATCGCGTCATCGGAAACATTCCAGATAAATAATTCCAGATAAAACATTCCAGGTACATAAAGATGTATCAAAAGAATGTATGTCAAAATGAAACAAACAAGTAAAATTCTAAAATGGATTGCATGAATTGTAGGGTATTTTCACTAGCCTATTATGGACTAGGGAAATGATGCTCGCTTGATGAGTTATTTTACCGATGTTTCACCACGATCTACTAATTACTGCGATAATTAATTAAAAAAACACCCCAGTTTATGCACCGTCTACTTTACGGTTTTCATTACCGGAATGATCATGAAAACATGTTCCTTGGTTGTTCGGTCTCATTTTGACACAAGCTATAGACTTGAATATAGTTTTGGTAAGTGCATGTTACAGCCATTCAATCAATCATAACTGTTTCCCGCCATTTCTTTCTCTAGGTGATTATATATTGTCGCCTTGTAGCTAAAGGTTCAAACACTCGTTTCGGCCAGGATTTTGACCCCTATGCAAGTCATATATCATCTGGTGGGATACATATCATAGTTGATATCTTATATGCATGGTAATGAGCGTTAGGAATTCTAATGACTGCGGTGCCACAAAGACGTTTGCAAAAAAATAAAACGAATCTTAGTCACGGTTACAAATCAGGAGGTTTTGAACTACGTTTTAGACAATTCACGTCTTCTTTAAGTAAAGAAACTTGATAGACAAAAGGGATAAACTTAGTTACTTTGTTAGTACATAACTATCAAGAAAGCAGTCTGTATTATATTGACTTAATGTCTCTCGGTATATAACCAGTCCTCAGCGGGTAAAAAACTGTAGGTAATGTAAACATCAGACTTCACCTGCAAAAACATGAGACAGTTGCTCCAATGCACCTATAGGGTGAAACGTCACTCTTATGCTACTTCCGAAAGAAATGGCTTGTGAAGACATGTGCTTAGAGAGAAATGCGAACCAAATTGTGTCGTCATGCCAAGAAGCCATGACCTAACGCTCATTAATATGCAGTACATTTGCTCATTTGCCTGGCCGCTGGACAGGGGTATCAGTCCGCTCAGGAGGAGACAATCCACCAACGCATACAGTCCCTTATGTGGCCACACTGTCAGCAACCTCTAGGAACCTCGTGAATATTTACTTTATTCATTGAAGAAATATCCGAGGTCACAGCGCATTTAGACGAAAAGCCTGCTTCCTCAATAAGTATTATAAATACATTTATTATACGCGCATGCTATATGAGAGGTGCTATAAGTGGGGTGCTATAAAAATAGTCATATAGGACGCGTCCTATAAAAATGTAGTTGTCTAAAAATAGCTCTGACTCAGCACTTCCGCTGTCTCCGCGGAGATCCCCGCGGAGATCCCCGCGATCGGTAATCCACCTGTGATTATAAAAATACATAATAAACACCACACCATTAAATAGAGAATTAAATTCTCTATCAAATGATGTAAGGTTTATTATTGTAGCTCAAGAAATGGCTACGATATGAACGTTTTAGTTCAACCAAGTCATTAAGTAAACACTGCATGATCACACAGTCCTGACAGCTCACTCACACAGTCCTGACAGCTACAACAAGCCTACTGAAGGTGCTCTCAGCGGGGCAGCTGGGGCTCTCTGAGAGTTCTTTAATACTTTTTCAGTGATATCTGATGATGATCAAATTTTATGCACATATAATAAATATAGAATGGAACTCGCCAGCAATAATCGAAAATTTATAGGACTTGATTCGTCCACATAAGCACTCTGCCTACGGCATCGTGCTTATGTGGACGAATCTCGTCCTATAAATTTTCGATTATTGCCGGCTCGTCCCATTCTCTCTATGTATATCAGGTATAGAGCTAGACTCACTGGACTCAATACTAATGGATTGAGCAAGGAACGACATCATATAAGCTAATAATACAGTGACCCTTGGCCCAAAAAAGACTTACTTGTCCCATGTCAGAATCAGCCCCACTATATACCCTGCAATTACATGTCTGAGCTACCTGGACCACCCTGTGTGACTACACATTCAAAGCAGCAACAGGGGTACTACACAAAATAGAACGCACCCAATGAAATGTAATTGTAAGCTTGCCAGTAGCAATGCTTTTCAGTCAGCTCCTTTTAATATCATCGTCCCTACAATGTAAAGTAAAATACTGCTTATTTCTGACAGAATTGAAACCATTTAACCCTAATTACATCTTACCCAGCAGAGAAATATGTATTTTCTTAAGCTTTAAGGCAATTAACGTAATTATTCTTTTGTTTACATTATGCAAACTTTTTGCGGGGAGTGGTATCACAAACAAATATAATATCTTCAAAATGACGACTGATATTGATTATGAGGTCCTAAATATTAGTAGTAATCTGTTGAAGTTAATGGTTCCCTTGCTGCCAGCCAAACTTAATTCCCAAGAGAAATAGTCTGTGTAAAGCTCATATATGCTCTGTTGAATATTCCAGCCTCTCCCTTTATCTGGAATACTTGTATTCTAAGTACATTAATTGCTCTTCGACGTGTTCAATGCCCAACGCAAATGGCGGTATCGCCTGACTATTCACAGGCACTTTATTTGCGTTATCATTTCAACCCTGATAATGAAAGGATTGAAAAGTATGGAAGAGGGCCCAACAAAGGTAGTGAATAGAAACAAATTGTGGTTTATTGAATATGGGAGTAGAATTGAAAGCAAAATCGCTAATGCGTGTGCGTTCGTGTCGCTGCGATAGAAATTGCCCAGGCGAACAGATAGTGTGCTGTGCTGAAAAGCATCACGGGAGGAATAATTCTCGGCTTTATAATATAAGTACGGTGTACCAGTGAAGAAACAAACATTGGAAGAGCTAAATAGTAACCTTTATGTACTTAATTTCTAGCGCCCGATCGGTATTGATACTTTCGATCTACATAATTATTATTTCCATAGAGAATGGTCACTTTGTGGGATCGCTTAGCAGATTTAGAGGAGGCGCAGGTGGCATGCAATTAAGCCCTTAATTAATCATGAAAGGGAGAAGTATATTACCTGCCTTTTGTTCAAACTCAACCCCTTCAAGAATCTATTCCAGGTGTTCCAGAAACCGGAATAATAAAATTGTTTGCATGTCTATTACTTTGTATTCATTTATGTTTTCCATTGCGACTAAATAGGCACACTCCCTGGTTTGAACATTTTGGGTCCTGCCCCTGCATGATGGCGTTGCATGTACCATCACTCTGTATCTTCTATTAACCAGGTTCCAAGTTGGACCTCATCCCATAATACAATCCCCAACTGGCACTCATGACCATGGATTTCTGCTGATTTACATATATATTTGCCAGATAACCTTGCTCTCAAATAATACCTTTAAACCCACTGATCTAATAGAATTGAAATTTGACTGGTATACATATGTGATATGATACTACCATCTGTAAGCAGTTGGTATACAAACTCCCCTAGAGGTGGAACTATAGCAAGAAGGGCATATATATTTGTTAACCCCAGTGGTGTATGTCTATACATAATAAAGTTGACTGATTATACCCGCTTGTTTAGGAATAACATACACTATATATCATTAAATCAACACCTTAAGGGATACCCGGGCGAGGATAATTCATTTCAGTAATACACAATGACACATAGATATGGATTTTGATAAATTGGAGTCACCCAGGTGTAATGAACACACCTGGCGGAGACAGGATGTGTCAGTGACACAGCGATCCATCAATTATTTACAGGAGTACTTCCCTTTACATATAGACCTGTAGAGGAGGCAATGGGACTGGAGGACTTCATCACATATTGTGAACCTTGAAGGAGAAAGCTGGGTCTCTCTCTCATGTTTCATGTCGTGCAAAACCGATATATACTATACATAGAGAAAGGGGGCAGGGGAGGGGGCAGAAACATAGGAGGAGAAGGGGAAGGGGGGACAAGGGGCGGGGTTCTCATATGTACATGTGTTTGTCAGGATAGTTATAGAGAGAGAGTGTAGTAATTGATAGACAGACAGGAGAAAATATATTTCTCTTTATTCTATGCACCAATTCAACCTCTTGGCTGACTCGGGAGTATGCAAACCCTCCCACAACCATGCACCGATTCGACCTTTAGGATCCACGAAAGTTCAGCTTGAGAAATAAAATAATGAGTTCACGTTTCTTCTGCTATACACACACTTACTGGGTTCGTTATACTTCAAATGAATGACATGGGTAATTCCCTGCCTCTCTTCTAATGAATAAACATACCTGTTTGTATCATTAGTCTAGATTTAATATCAAAGATCACTGACTAAAGGAAAATGTGTTATGGGGGCTTGGAATATATGGCACCTAATACTATCCATATAGAGCTTTTCTAAGTAATATCAAACACAGAAAAATGACGGATAACCATCCCCTAATTGAATGTATACTCATTGATCAAACTTCATTCGATTCCTCTAGTTAAGGTTTCTATTTATTTACACCAAGAATCAAATATAGTACTGTATGTATTGTGTGTGTGTGTATACACTGATATATAAATGTATTGATACGGATACATTCGGGGCTATCAATCTTATGCGAACTGCCCACAAAACGAACCCTATAGTAACGATTCGGACCCCTCCATCCATACTAAACCTTCAAGCGATGATCAGAATGGTGAGCTAAGCACCCTGCGTGCCCTTTAAAGAGAAATAAAACTGTATTTCTCCATAAGCCCGTGTTTCATATGCAGTACCCCACCTAAAAACAAACTCTCTGCGGTCTCCCAAACCACACCCACACTGTACAAAATCGCCCAGCTGCACTCTGTATGATTCCTCCTTTATTTGGCATGTTACTGGGCGGCAAATACTGGTACCCGCCCCCTTAATAACCCCAGTCTTTGCCTGTGTTCTACTGCACCCCCCGCAGACACACAAGAAAGCTATTTACCTTTGCACTCTTGTCTGCCACACAATGGTATCCCTCCCAACAATGACCCGCTCGTGTGGGTGACATATGTGTGTTAGGTTGGGGGTTGCTAAAGGCGGATAAGTACCTCTTTCTTCTACGTGCTTAATACAAAGGGCTTCATTAGCCCAACTCTTCCATGTGACCTAGAAGCGGATGAGCCAATCACCCAATTGGCTCAGGTCTGCTCAGTGCGCTGGCCCTTTTACGATACTACTACCACTTTTACTACTACAATACTCCCTCTATCTCTCTTTCCCTCACACACTCGCTTATACAGCCCCTTTTATTTGGCAAGGTGTCTCATTGCTTCCCAATACTTAGAGACTATCTCCCATTATACATATGTCGTGTCTGTACCGGAAAAACTCTACTCGTAGAAAGGCTTAACGAGATTATTTATTCAAGCAATGGCTTCCGCTTGTAGTTCGTATCCAGCGTGCTTTGGTTCGGGATCATTATACATTTAGAAGCTTGGTAATGATTTTACAACAGCCAGCCAAGGGGAACAGTTAAATAAAAACCAGGAAAAGAAAGAATTCCATTGCCATCACCTGGTGCAGGTGAAAGCTTCAGTTCTAAAGGGAACCTTGCCTTTCACTGCAATTGTGTGCCATTTGTAATAATTCGCTCTGATGTCAGCACGATTATGGACTGGTGAGACGCCATTGTATACGATTTAACTTGAATTTTCATCTGAATAAAATAATTCAACTAAACTACCCCAAAAATAATCCTTTGTGTTTTCCCTCTAAGTCCCTGTTAGAAATGGACCAAAGTGGTCTGTAAAGGCTTTTGAAACTCTGACTGATTTGACCACAGTGCTTGTGTGAAAACGAGCCTGAGGGAAGGATTTGTTCTCAGGGCTGGTGTTAATAGGACACCAGAAGGCTTTATTAGGAGTTAAGGGACAATAGAAGTGTTTTGCAGCACATTATGGGTTTAAGTGATAACACGATCGCTAGGTTATAATGAATTTTGCACCACACATACCTCCACACCTACAGTAAAGTGTGAAATCGCTGATATATATGCATCTGTGCTTGGAATGGGTAACACGACTTCCAATTTAATGACACAACTCCCTTGACATCTCCTACGCTTTCGGATGAGTGAATAAATGTGTCCAGAATTCGAGATTAACGAACGCAGACAGCCGTGATTCGAGTCCAACAGGGAACTGACAATGACGTCTATCACTGGTATTATGCGTCGTTGATCTATTGGACTGGCCACCATTCGCGATCGAAATCAAAATTTGCCAGAGGGGACTGTGCTCAAAGCAAACAAAATAATGTAAATATTCACTGCACATTTCACAAACCAGCATTGATATTCCAGCCAGGGAAACCGTTGTTTGATATATTCGATAGGTTTGGGAGGGGTGGGCTTGATTTGGGATTTTTTGTTCACTACTCTCACTACCTTCCCATATTACCTGATATGTTAGTAAACAGTGCAAATTGTAAAAAGAAAAATAATCTAACTTCCAAAACAAAAGATGTGTACACACAAAACTTAACGCTTTAATTTGGATTTTAATTTCTCTTTCAGACAGTTTGTCTTGAACTCAATTCACAGGCAAAGCATTAATTCTAAATTAATTTCTTGCAAAAATCCTATAATGAAATTATTTCAAAATCTGCGCCTCATCTTGGATTCCAGTTTACCTTTTAATAATTCATTCTCCATTCACCAGTTACCGGTGTTTGTTTGGAAATGTCAGAGATCTGAAAAGCTGAGGAATTAATCAATCCTTTTATCAAACCTTCGCTGTCTTTCGATCAACAGATACGTATATAATACGACCCTGGCAAAGTTTCTCAGTGAGAATGGACACAACTTTTGTCTAGTTTTACAAAAGAGAAAGTGCAAAATGTACATTTCCAGTCTCTTCCCTTTTTTCGCAGAAGCTGGGAGTGAGTGATCATTCTCTTTGAGCAGCAATCACTCGAGTGGTCAGCCCAATGTCCGAAGGGTAGCATAAAGGGCTTCCCCTCGGGACATTTCATTATGACACTGCAGATCGGAGAGGAGGAAAAAGGCAAAGAGAACCAGTGAGTTTATTGTAACCAGTGGAAACAGCTCGAGTTCGCAGTAAACAGGAAAGTGTGAATGCTAATTCATTTAGCAGTTGGAGTGGCTTTAGAAATAGAGCGGAATATGGACCTAGTTAGGGCGCTGTGATACATCAGACAGGTTGGAAAGCCAGAGGGTGAAGGGCACGTACTAAACCGACCACAGCCCCCTGGCAGCTGCATTTAAGTGAAGGCTAATGGAGGTCGAGATAAAGTTGCTACCGGGATTTAGAATCTATAAGATTTAGGCCAATTTCGAAGAACAAGAAGTCAGGAAACGACAGTGGATAGGATAAGCTAGGTTTTAAAGTTTTTCATCTCAATTACGACGGGCTTTTAATGAAATGAAATCGGTTCGATGAATGAGCTTTTTTTCCCCTTTTGTCCTTCATTAAAAGATTCAATCCCACTTTGAAAATTGATATTTTTTAATCATATAGCCTTTCATAATAATTTTTATTTAATGTAGAGAAACTGATATTGATATCGATTTGGTATTGATTTTCTTCCTTAGAAACAATAAAGACCTGACATTATTGGAGGAAAAGAAAGTTTGCTGATTTGCTGATTATAGTATAGCCAATGAAGACGTGGACACATTGCCTTGGTTGAAAGTCAAATATTCAGGCTTGTGCAGGCGTTTGTGGCTATGTAAGGGGGAATAATTAACGACTGACTGTATAACTTACGTGTAGTTGTAAAGTACGGAAACTTTGGGTTTTCCTACTAGGTTTCGGCCGTCATAAATCGGTTTTTATATATTCTATGATTACTTGCAATAATATCTATACACCAATACATTGATACATTTTATTGCTGTGCTCCATGTATTCTTAATATGGCCGAAAAACTTTAATTTTTAAATACAATGATTACAATAATAATAAACTGTTAATTGATATGAAGGCAACGCAAAAGAATATCTGCATTTCTGTACAAACCATTAAATGCACTTTCGCCTTAATAAAACATTTCTGCAAATCCGCACCAACTGCTCAAAATGAATGGAAGATTTTTTGACACCGTCGAAATATAATTATAGATTTACATATGGTACATAACCTATACAAGTATGAAATGTTCATATGTGTATATATGTTAAAGATCATTTCGAGGGACCCCTGGTAATTTGATTAGAACAGAGGCGTCGGCGAGTTCAAGACTAATAACAGGAGATCGGAACACATTTAGATAAAAATATATGTCACCCGTAGAGAATGCTGTTTGTTTTAAAACTATTTCCACTACACTCTGCACGTGCAGGACACCGTGGGTGTAAAGTGATTTTATAAAAAGAAAAATTAATCCAGCAAAGGACATGAAAGCCATAGTACCTGGCGTTTGACAAAAAGTGCAAATCGGTTGCTACTTAATCATCAATCATTGCAAATAAGATCAGAGGGAATAATCACCACGACCGATGAATCTAGTGACATTTGCTTCTATGGTAAATGGATGTTGAAATGAATATTTTTTCCCATATGATTTTGGCTGGTCTGGATCAGGATTACATTACCCAGACAAATCACATTTCATTCTCAGAGGCTGGGATGATCATTGATGGATGAATGAAGGATAGATGTGAAATATAATGCGACACATCAAGTGCACCTTTAAATCCAAAAATATATGATCTATAAATTCATTGAGGAAAGTACTGAGAGAGGGAAAGGAGAATTCTGGCCATAGAAGAAGACATAAGTCAGGTTTAAAGAGAAGGAATCACGTAATAAAGCCTCATTCATCCTTGTTGATGGATCTGATGGCAGGAGAGAGAATGTAGAAACGCCCCTCACTTAATACTCTAGCTGCCACCTGCACTCAGAAAGTTCCAAGTTCCTAGGAAATAAATGGCTTCTTTTAAAAAGGTTTCATGAAGAAACCATTTGGTCATGATCCAAAATGTGACCTGCTGCTTTTAGACCAGTCCAAGCTGAGAATTTCTAAGTCCAATCACTGAGCAGCAGAGTTATTTCTTGAGTAACTAAAATGTTCGGTGAGAACATCAATCATGGATTCAGTGCAATGTGAAATTTCAAAATGGGCTTTCCAAAACAAGAGGCATTTTCAATATTCTCCAGGCAATTTGATGAAGTACCTGCCAATCGAGATCACCAGTAAGAATTTTAAATCACGTGGAATGCATTCGAACTGAAAATCACATACGTAGCCATATGAACTTTCTTTAAAAAGAAAGATTAGGAAAAGACATTTTTCAAGTATTTTAAGTTTCAACCTTAGGTAGCCATTTCTCTTATATAGAAATGAAAAGGGATACCACGCGGGCTCGGCATTTTAATCAGCAACATTTTAATCACAGAAAAATGGGTTAAAATCACACTATTCATTCAGTCGCCAAATTAGGCAATAAGCGAAAATGATATATACCCTACGTAGGAAAAGGAGTTGGTAAGAAAAGGTACTTATAGTCAGCGAAATTTAAAAAGGAAAAAAGATATAAAACTATTAAAGGTATGTCTCATGCACTAACCTGTTAAAATGAATGGGTAGAATCGATCCCTGTGTTTGGAGGGAAGTGTAATATATATAGAGATGGTAAGAGTATGTCAATACAAGATCCAACGGTCGCTCCACTCTCTGACAGATCTCCTACGAGTCTATTTCCTGATCATCCTTGTCCCTCTCTAACCTTCTCAGGTGGCTTGGTCCAACGTGCACAAAGATAAATGATACAGAGATCACTCTGGTGATACTCCCTGGAATACCATATTATGTAAGCGCCATCTTAAGTCAGGGCCCTATCTCATTCATCTTTTGTATCGGTTACTCTCACGAGGGATAATAAGATTGACTGGCAGTGCTTTGTTTCCTATTGATCCCTCGTCATAAGTTGCATCTGTTTCTCATTGTTGTTCCTTACTAAATAGCACGCGATTGTGAGCCACAAACTCTTTTATAAAGCGTTGGAGAACCTTGACTTGTGATAAAGGTTCACCTCAAGCTTCGTGACAGTCATTTGTGTGATCGATAATCCTTGGATCACAATGTGACAAAGGCAGTTAAGTCGAGTAGGAGTATGTCTGTCTATACATATTGGTGTGTCGCGCAGAATCAATGCATTGCCCCGAGCAATTGCCTTATTATGTTTGCTACTACACGAGAGGTCCACCAGAATAAGGATGAGTAACAAATTGAAGATCTTAGTAAGACAATCGAGATTGCTATGTCTTAAATGACTCCATTGACCCCACACTCCATGGAAGTTAGTCTCTAAAATCCTGTGTACTTCCAGATGGTACCAACATAGCCTCCAGTTGTCGATTGCCTTGGGGTTGCGTCCGGGCAAACTGTGCTTGGCAGACTGACAACAAATTTCTGGTTGATTAGAGCGGGTGAGTATTTAAACGACGCGCTCGATATGTGTAGTGAGTGAGGACATTTGTAGATTCAGTGTAACGGTTGTCTTTGGTAAATAGTCACACAGCTGTGATCCGAAATGTGCCAGAAGTTGAGTTATGCAACATAGGCAACATTCATTCCAGTATGTCTACTCGTTCTGCCTAGTTGATTATTTTTCACCATAGAAATCAATCACACATTGTGCTGCGATTCCTTTACCAATTATAGGTATAGCTACAACTTTTATTACATATGAACCATGTTCTCGTTGGTTGATGGAAGAACGAATCAGTCCTTTGCGGGGTTGGGGGCATAAGCAACAAATTCTTTTATGTCTTAACCCTATCAGGGCGAGTAGTGCATTTATGCACTATTATTTAGGCCAATTCCCCCATAATATTGCCTATAAGACATGCTAGTCATTTAATAAAACATGTTATTCTACACTCTTCCTCCTATACCAATGTGTTGCAAGTGTTGCAAGGACCAATAATCAGAAAACAGTTTTTGTGCTTGGTAGATGCAGAAAATTTGGTGCCCACAATAGGATGTACCTAAATTGGAAGAATTATAAATCAATTTACGCAATATTTATTGTTAAATTGGAAAAAAATCTAAATCTAAATTTATTTTTTTGCAAAAGTGCCATTTATTCAGTTTTTCATGCTGAATAAAATGAATGGTCGAAAAAATTGATGAATTTTGAAAATGGTTCCTTTAGAATGATTTCCATGGCAACCAAACAATCCTTTTTTTCAATTGAAAAACTGTACATCTGGTAAATGGTTGCTATGGTGATATAAAAAGATGAAATTTCTAAATTTCAACTCACAACAAGTACAGCAGAAAATTTTGGATCATGTGCAATTTACTAAGTACAAATCGCATTTCTTACAGAAAAATTATGATAAAAAGACTATGTGGCATTTTCCTGTTTGACTGTCACTGTCTGGACATCATTGTTTCTTACATGGTCTATCTCCTTTTAAAAAGACTCTTAGGCTAAGTAGTTTAGCTCAAAATTTAAGAGACAGGTAACTTTGAAAGACTATAACTTCACTAATATTTGAAGTATCAAAAAGATTTTTTCGTTTTTATAATGCTCAGTGCATAGACAATAAGCAACGATTTCAAGGAGAAACCCCCTTATAAGACCCTCTCGCCCTTATAGGGTTAAGGAAATATATTCCTTTAGAAACCAAATCTAATTCATAAGGGAAGCTCCAGGCCCCTGTAAGTTTAAAATTTAAAATATTTCTCCGATGCACCGAACGCCCTTTCAACTTTTCCTCAACTCGAAACTCCAGATCAATGTACATGAGGTGTGTCCCCACCACGTGGATTCAGATCCAAGTTCTCAAAGACGAGGGGAAATGAAATCCTATCCCACTCAGCTATCGTCGGTTACGCCTGCATTGTCACCAGCATTCATTAAATTTTTCACCTGTATATCAATTGCACCCTGTCAAATTCCAAGCTTTAATCCTTGGTGGGATGAATGTAAGGCATCGGACCTGATTGTAGGCTTTCTAATGGTATTCCTCTCTCATCCTATGCTACTTTTAACAGGTGTATATCATAGATCCTGCTATGCCATGTGGAAACTGCTGGAGGTTGGCCGACTGTCGCTTTTTTATCCATTTAGTTGGAAGATTGATCTTGGAGATGTATTATATCCAAAGTTTATATTGAGTATGTGCTGTTGTGTAAACACAGGTGCATCATTGAATACATGACTAACACACGCGATGTATACAATGTAATGCATCAAATCATCTCCCATATGGCGTGCCTCTATCCAACCCTTGTTCACATGTAGCCCTTGATGCCAATATACGGTCAAAAAACAACAGCTGTACAGAGAACACTGTTGGGGGATTGTAACACGAAGCCATTCATCCTTCTTCTCCTTCTTCTATATATGCATGAGTATGCATGTACAGACTCAATGGAAATACATCCTATACCTATATGCCATCAGCTGACCATGTGGGCAGGTGACCACAAACTGGTAGGTTCAAAGACTAGTTGGGTATTCTATAACCTGGCTTCCACTGGAACCCCTTCTCTACCACCACCACTCTACCATCACCTCCGTCATAATCTCCTTCTCCTCCTCATCCTACTCCACAAACACCACTACCACCTCCCACTCCTCCTCTACCTCCTCCTCCTCACCTAGTGGTACCAGCCTCCAGGCATTCTACAGCTGTACCCCTCCCAGTGTTTGTACTGGTGTCGGTGCGAGCGCACGGAGGAGAGAGAGAGAGAACCTCGGAAGCAAGCAAGCAAGTAAAGCAGTCCTTTTGCCTGTTCAGATGCTCCAACTCTGTATACTACTACCTACTACATACAAGCACTCTCAAAGCTCTTTCCTCTCCCCTTCACTCACTCACCATGCTATAGGCGGTCACGCCTACTGGTGGGTAAAGGGGAGAACAATTGATATCGGTGAGCCGGTGAAGTGGGTTATAGGTCGGTTGGGTGGCTTGGCTTGCCGGTCGGCTAGTGTGGGTTAGGCTGAGGTGAAAAATGAGTGTCCTTTCAGAACTGCTCTTAGGTTCAGGGAGTGCTCCCAGTTTCCCTCGACTATAGAGCTTCCCGAGATCCCCATATAACATGGACATCACGATGCTTGTGAGACTGAACCGGTACATGGCAAATGTATGCCTCGTTCCACTTAAACTGAATTTGAGGGAAAATCAGGAAAAGTTAAGGGTTAACCGAAAGTTCAGCTAAAGAGAACTACATTTAGAAGGACATAATATGTAGGGAAATTGCAAAGGGTTCAGTTTAACCGAGTTCAGGTTATATGGGTCACAGTATAATTTATATTTCAATATCTTAAATGAAATAATTTAATTACTGTATGTATGGTCAAAGTAGAACTCAGATGATATATATACTCGAGGTCTGTGTAGTATACTAATCTAGTTATATTTCTTATCAAATCGCCCCCATCAATTTGTTCGACGCCTTTTAAAAGGGTCGTCAAAAAGCACATGAGTAAATTGTTTGGGACCAATCCGAAAATCATCTTAGTTTTGCCCCTATAACACCATACACACCAGTAATGTGGAAATGATTCCCCCAGAGCATAGATTCTACATTCCTAATGGAATAGTTGCCTATTCATACACCCCATTTACACAACCGGTACAAGGGCCTTTAAGAGTTAATGGGCGTACACTTGCGCTCTTCTCATAGACTCCTATGCCCCTCTATTGTAGTTAATTGTAGTAATGTTTAGCTGAACTCACATGGCTATTATAAAATAGTGTTCCATATCTGCTATGGTATCCTTGACTATTGAGCATAGCTACAGATATGTGTGCGTGGGCACCTGTGTGATAAATGATTATAGTTTCTGTATAATGGGGTGTATTGCATGCACAGATTCACAGAAACGCCGGCATTTCTCGCCTGTAAACGGGCGCTTAATCTCCCTCTATTGATGCACGTACCTAACGGCCTTCTCCCCCGTAGGCCTATACCTATCCATATATAATTATAGATATATCAATATATTATGTTTGTCTATCCTTCTGTTTATACATGTATATGGCTAGACTCTCAACAAACTGTCACAAAGCTCTAGATGGGGAAATGGTTAAAAGAAAAATATGCTAGAGCAATAATTGTATCCCTTCATGTGCATCATACATGTGACTCTCTATCTATATCTATCTATCTAACTAGGGCCTATGTATTCATTTAAGAACTGCCCCCCCCCCACCTACCCCCTTCATTTCTTTCTTATTCGCTTGACAATGAATTGAATTGATTAGAATTTAATAATCAACCGCACGCCATATACTCGCAATATAAAGGTTTGGTGCTATAGATGCTTTAGTTTCAAGGTTGAATATCATGAGTTATGCTTGCTATAGCCTACAGTCAACCTTGTAGAAATCAGATTTTGAAATGTCCGAAAAATCTCATTTAAGAGAAAAGGGAGATCTTTATCTTTACTATAAAGTATACCTATAACATCCGTTTAGACTTAGAAATGATCCGACAAAGGCGATTAGGCTAGGCTTTATGAGGCAATTTTAGCAAGTGACGTGACTTTTTACTGTCTTCACATGGTCCCAGACATCCTGACACTCATAAAAATGAAACATTATATATGCGCCATTCAATTTCCAATTAATGAAGTTTTCCTTTGAGGCTATTGGAATATCAGAATGTCGGCCCTATAGCAGAGTGGTCTAATGAGCTTAGTTGTCTCAGTGACATGATAATGTTAAGGGTTCCAACCCTGGTGAGGCAAGTCGCACCTGCTCCCTTCAAGACACTATATAGTGGAGCCACAACTCTGTGAGCTAAAGAGGAAGTTCTGGGGGTTGTTTTTGTAAAGAATTTATTTCTCGAAAAATTCCACGGTGTGAGATTTTGTTTCATTCCAAGAAGAAAATATGCGTTAACCAATTAGATTAGGCTTACATCTAAACTAAATGTATTATCTTTGTATCTCAATAATTATCTTTTATATAGGACATATATAATTATATATATATATATAGATATAGATATATATATATCCATTTTTCAACAAGAATTTTACTTTCAAATTATGCAGAATGCATCTATCAAATAAACCTATTGTAAAACACCTGTCTACTCATCAATATAATTCTTCCCCCTAGTCCATCCCATTTTTGCAATTTTTTTTGCCAATCAAAGATTGTTAAAAACAGAAATTTCATTTGAGTCCGCGATACATAAAAACAGATTATAGATGATCATGAAAACACACGTACCATTCAGATTCAGCTACTTACTACCCATTTTGGTCAGATCTAAACACAGCATACATCGCTATCAATAGATGCTAGAATAAAAAGAATAAAAGAATAAAAAATATAAAAGAAGGCCACAAATGGTGGGCTATATATCCCAAGTATAGGAAAAGGTGTCATGTATAGCTATAGGCTATATCACGTATTCCATAATTAGGCCTACAATATGACATGATAAGGACAATATAATTATGTAAACAATGAAGCCATTGTGTTATGATACTATGTACACCAGGGAGTCCACTGGGTGGAGCCACAGTCAGACAGGGAAGTGCAATTGTCATGCACCTTCCCTTATTTCCAAAATCATTTCCCACAATCTCCAGTGCTATAAGGATCACATAAATTCCTTTATTTAACCTTTTTCAGGGAATTAAGTGGTGTGCTGTCCACGTTACCATGGATACATATAATTAGGCCTGTAGGCCTAGCCTATAGGCCTAGCCTATAGGCCTAAGGCTAGGCCTGTAGGCTTAGCCTATAGGACTAGGCCTAGGCTAGGCTACACAACCTTCCATCTAGGCCTACCGTATTCCGAGAAGTTTTAATTTCTGGCTAAATTTGGGCAAAAACGGTGGAATTGACCTTGATATATTATAGGTCGATTCCAGTGAAATGAGGGCCATTTATATGGGATTCTTTATAATGTTATCCAATCATTATTTGTGAGTGAGTGAGTGTGTGAGTGAGTGAGATTGGCTGCTTTACGCCCTTATCAACACATTTAATATGGTTAGGCCTATGTCAAGGGCGGGAGAGCTGAGAGAGAGGTAGGCAGATGCAATCTAAGAGGGAGGCAGTTTATGATCATACCCAGGAAGTAGAGATAGAGAGACAGAGAGAAGAGACAGAAAGGCACTTTATAAATGGTCATACCCAGGACCATTCATTATTTGTAGGGCCTATGGTTGACATTGGCATTCATATCGGTGCACCCTCAAATAAATTAAAACAAATAATCCACTGTTTCTTAATAGGAAAACTGAAAACTGAAGGCTGAACAATTCAAGCTTTGAGTTGCACTCAGTGACTCACTGAGCGGGAACTACTTTTCAGCCTTAAAAATCACCCCTATTTTCAGAAAAACACTGACATTTTAAAAGTTAACCCCTTTCTCTGAAAAACGCGGACATTTTAAAGACATAAATTCAACCCCTTTTTTCTGGAAAACATGGACATTTTTATCAATGACCATTTAGATTTTAGTGTTATTATCATAGTATGGGAGTTGTTTGGACACTCTAAACCTACCAAATTAAGACCCCTTTTTTCCATTTTCGCGAAGTCCCCCTAAAAAAAGACCCCTTTTTTTAGGTTTTCAAGGACATGCGAAGTTCCTCAAAAAGACCCCTATCTCCGCGAAAATCGTAACGAGCATGCGTAGCCTACCCATTATGTGTATGGAGTGCGGGGACCGGGGCACTGCAGCTCGTCTGAAGACGCGCTGAAAGAACGCTCCTGGCGTCTATGGTATAAAGCCTGAACCAACTCATGGCCACCATTGACGCCCTCTAGAGTCTAAATGTGGCAACTCCGGGAATTTCCCAATGTGTGTTTACAATTTGGGGTTAGAAGTAACAGGGTCGCGGATCTACGAATAGACCCTTTTGTAATTTGTTTCTCATGAGTGGGAAAACTAGTGAGTATCCACTTTCAATTTGTTAAGTTTTTGCGCTCAATTTAAGATTATTTTCGCCTCGATTTTCTATGCAAACAGGGAGCAATTTGATAATATTGTTTTGCTGTTCTCTCAGTGCCCGCATTATCGCTCACAATAAGCACTAACATAATAGTTGGCACCTAGTACCTGATTGTGACTCATTCAGTGTCCCTCATATGGGATTGGCAGCTCATGAATAGTTCAGTTCGTCCTCTTTCTTTACCCTTTACTTCAAACTTACGTCTCCTTAATTACTTGAGCCGAGGGTCTAGGCCTAGGCCTAGGCCTACTCCATATCCATCCACAGGTCTAAAACACTTATTTCAGACTTCAGTTCTACTTCTAGGCAGCTTCAGCTGTTCGGGCTCAGCTTGTGATTATTTATTTTTTAGTTTCTTATTTTCTACCCTCGCATCGACTGAATCTCTTATAAATACATGCAGATTATTTTTCATTTTAGGCAGGCCTATTGATGCCAAATGTGTATTACCGGTATATGGGTTATAGAAATTAAATAATAAATCAGGGCCCTGAAAGGCCCGATTAAATTAATGATGACTAAAGTAGCCTATTATTAGGCTACTTTTTTGTAGGGCTACATTTTAAAAATAGGCTACTGTTCAGATTAATTAATGTTTGTAAATTTGGTGTCCTCATCATGGAGGTATATTGATCGATTTGTACCTTTAGGCCAGGGTTCGCCAAATCGCCGTTTTTGCTGCCCGGGACAACCAAAACGTCAGTCCGGGCAACCAAGAAAACACATGAGGTTGCCCGTTGGGCGACCAGCTTTCTCCCACTGTTTTCTCAGTGCAGCAATAACCTTGTACCATGTTTATGCTATAATTAGAGGTTCATGCAGACAACTACAAAGAAACATGCAGTTTTTGTTTGGTTTGGAGTTCATGAAATCGTATCAAGTTATACCTGCAATGTCTACCAATCGTCCTTCTTTTTTGTAATAAACATGAATGGTATAGGCTTGATTTTTCAATGCAGTTTTGTCATGTTCTTAATATATTTTATTCTTTTTATTCTTCTGTTGGCGAGATAGATGAATTTACTTAACATTTGGGGAAAATTGGAGATTTTGAATTGTATAAAGTTTAAATAAACTGATATAAGCTGTTTAAAAACACATCATCTGTTTCCTTGGTTTAGACTATCTTTTAACAAAAGATCCTGGACAACCATGTTAATGGCTGGGCAACCAGCTTTTGGGTCCTGGTTGCCCAGCGGGCAACCACATTTCTGAGCGATTTGGGATACCCTGCTTTAGGCCATATAGGCTAGACAATCTATAGTAGGCCTACAGTATCACCAGTACGTTAAAAGCCATATCAGTATAAATGTAAATTTATGATAAATTATATATACAGTAGGCCTACCATATAGGCCTAATCGTTATACTACCTGTTATCTGGCTGTAAAATTATAAACTTGCTGACTTGGATATGTACTGTATTTATTAGGAAGCACGCAGAATTGGTTCAGCTGTTGCTCTTACTATAATTTATATCACGAAAGTAGTAGCCTACATCCCTGATCATATTGCACCAAGGCACGTATTGGGTCCTCGATTGTTTTAGTGCATGAAGAAGCATGATAATGGCGGGCGCAGGGGGCGGAGCTAAATGAAAATGGCAGTGAATGCATAAGTGATATGTCCTTCAGTCTGATATTAGTTCACAGATAATATAGAAGAATATGTTGATGCATTCTTGAGAAAAAATAAGTGCAAGTAATAACTTGGTTGTCATTGCATTGTTAGCAAAAGAAACAATTTTGATATAAATGTATGAAATATTTCCCGAAGATGACAAAGACAGCAGTGGACAGCTAGGCCCCTATTTGTGTTTGAAGGTAATCGCGTTTTCGCCGATCGGTTTAGAATTAAAATGACGCTGGGAAAGTCCCACTGAATGGATCTGTCAAGCCCTTGATCATGTTCTTATCTGATTAAGTTGATAGCACAGCCACAGGTATCGATTCTTTCATGACTGACGGATGGCTCAATTCAAATTTTTTTTACTACCTTGAGTTGTTTTTTTGAGGCGTCTGATATTTAGACACCGATACCGTTCCACTCTCCTGATCTCCAGGATGTGTTCTATATTAGCACTGAGTTGTGGTACATAGTGCAGTCATGCGTTCAGTGCGTTGTGAAAATTGGCTCGCGAAACTGAAGTGAAACCCGCTCTTAATCATAGGTGCCATCGTGGGTGTGTGTGTGGGGGGGGGGGGGGGGTACTTCCTTCCAAGTGAAATCGAGCTATATATCCTTCCGAGACAAAATTATTATCTCATTCTTTTCCAGGGGTCTCCACTAACTGAAATCATGCACTCGCCCACAGGACTAGTAGAGACTAAAAGCCACTAGTCCTTATATAAATAGAAATCTGGTGGTAGTCCTTAAAATATTCTCGGCATATATATTCCAAAAAATAAATCCAAGTGGCCAGGTGAGATCTACTAGTCTACGAAATTGTGGTCGTCTGGGGCGAGCGGACGAGCGTTAATAGAGAGCCCTGCTTTCAGCTGCATGTGAACTTGGTTAAACAGAATGAGATTATATTTAAAAGTAGTAGGTTGGTGCCAGCTTCGCTTCAATAGAAACTGATCCACGGACGATTGGAAAAGTATGTCGACACCAGGACATCCTCTTGAACTTAGCCCTCGTTTATTATAATTATCCCATGAAAGGTCCTGGATCAGGAAATAGAAAGGTATTTTCCGACTATAACCACATCACTGGATTAATAACCATGTTTTATTTATTTCAGAGTGAAGGTCGTAGAGTGGAGGCAATGGTGGGGGCAATACGAGTATACTATGTGTAGCTAGGAGAGAGTAGAGTAAAAACCTGACCATGTCGACGTTACGCAGCTCAGAGAACTATATATGGTCCACCCACGATGTGCTGGGGCAGGGGGCCACAGCTGCCGTCTACAAAGCCAGGCATAAGGTAAGAGAAAGATTTTTTTTATTATTTATTTATTAAACATGCCTTATTCTGTTTTATTAAATGAAAATTAAAACCAAAACCAGAAGGCGGGATATTTGAGTGTACCTCCGGTAGTAAATATCTAATCTCCTCCACCCTTCGCCAAATATTGTCGTAGATGGTTTGCTATCAACAAGAATGCAATTATTACAAACACAATGAATGTGTATTCGATTGTGTTGTAAGATTGTGTGTGGCACTATGCAGCACGATCTAGAAACCATTGATAATACATGTAGTTGAAAAGAGTAAGAGTAAGACCCGTTAGTATGTCTCCTCTCACTCCCGGGATAGTTATTAGCTTCTGTTGCTGGTTAATATAATTATACATTTTATCATCAGTAGCCCAAAGTTACTTCCACTTCAATTGATTAAGATTTACCTTGAATTAAATATCTGATGAAAAAAGACCTTTTCCTTTTTAAATTGACATCACTTCTTATCGATTCTCCCTTGCTTGCAGAGGACGGGTATGTTATTTGCTGTGAAAACATTTAACCAAAAGAGCCACATGCGACCGCTCGACGTGCAGATGCGGGAATTCGATGTCATGCTCAAACTAAACCATGAAAACATCGTCAAGCTGCTCGCCATCGAAGAGGAGGTCAGTTTTATTTGTTTTTTCGTGCCTGATTTATCATGAATTAAACAATTAAGTGTTTTAATTAATTTCCAATGCCTATTCTTTATTGATTTATTGTTCGTGCATGGTGATGAAAAATGTTCATGTGTGCAAAGGAGAATATGTATTCAATTATGAAAGAAATTAATTGAACCATGTTAAATCTGAGAAGTTACGGAGTTTAATTCCTATGATTTCCGCCTTTTTTACCTGAAAGCATCACCTAAGAACAAACATAGTACATTCTTGTTTTTAAAAATATTTTTTTGAATATAAACCTGCAGATTTGTTGATGTGTCAAGTCGTCAATCAGGCATTAGAAACATTTAAAATGCTTGGAAATACATAAATATTAAGTATCTAGTTAACCTTAGTTTGATTTAAAAATGTTACCATGATTTGGTGCTGTGCATGGTACATAGTTTTATACCCCAAAAATGTCTAATTATTTTCAGGTGACCTCTCACAGTAAGATGCTGGTGATGGAGCTGTGTACGGGGGGCAGTCTCTACAACATGCTGGATGACCCCTCCAATGCCTACGGGCTGGAAGAAACAGAGTTCCTTACTGTGGTTCGTGATGTTGGTATGTACGCGTAAGCGCTCTTCATATTGTTGAAAAGTAAAATGAGGATTATGATGACAGAAACTAGAACTGTTCTAGTTTCTGTCATCACAATCCTCATTTTACTTCTTTGATTCGCTATTAATTCTCTTTTCGAAATTGTACATTTTCTTCTTTCTTTCTTTCTTTCTTTCTTTCTTTCTTTCTTTCTTTCTTTCTTTCTTTCTTTCTTTCTTTCTTTCTTTCTTTCTTTCTTTCTTTCTTTCTTTCTTTCTTTCTTTCTTTCTTTCTTTCTTTCTTTCTTTCTTTCTTTCTCATTTCAACTTCCTTGGCATATGTTTGTTTTGATTAGCTAAAAGCTTTTTAAAACTTAAGATACAAAATTCTCTTCTTGCAGCTGGTGGCATGAAGCACTTGCGGGATCAGGGCATCATCCACCGTGACATAAAACCCGGTAACATCATGCGCTACATCAGCGATGATGGCAGGTATGGACACACTTCCACAACAATAACTTCATGCTGGGCTTCCTGGGTCCATTTGTCCTTGTTAAGGAGCTGATATGTTTAGGGTTTATAATTAGGCTTTATGTGCTGCTGGACACCCAACTTAAGGGCCTAGTCCACTAAGCCGATTCTCATGCGATTTTGCGCCGCAGAGGACTCTTTTTCACTATATTCTGTGAGAATCGGCTTAGTGGACAAGGGCCTTTATTCCAAATTTAACCATTGTTTCTCCCATTGGGGAATTGGATCTGTTTTATTGAGAACATTTTTTAGTTGCTTTTTTTTAAACTTTCTTTTTATGTGATGATCCCTTCGTGTGGTACGTCATATAGGGGGTATGCTAAGGCTAAGGCTTGCTTCGTTATTTTACATTCATTTTATAATTTCTAATTAATATATTTTCAAATGGAATGATTGAGAACGTAAAATTCTGGCCTTTAAATTGCGCTTGACTTGATTCCAAATATTCACATTGAACATCCATTATTTTCAGAGCTATATATAAACTGACAGACTTCGGTGCTGCTCGAGAGCTTGATGAGGAAGAACAATTCATGTCATTATACGGAACAGAAGAATACTTGGTGAGCAAACTTTTTTCTCATAATAACAATCTGCCATTCATATCAATTGGGTAAATGCAATGTGTTCCTTCCTTCGTCCCTTCCTATTTTCATTCTATTCATTCTTCTTCCTGTAGAGGTCCCTTCCTTCTTTCTCTTTTATTGTACTCTGACGTCTTAAAGCTTACATACATTTTTGTATAATCAAAAAACTTTGTATCAACAACCATATTGTATTGATTTTATTTGAAAATACTTTATTTGCCAAATTATTAATATAGGAAGAATGAGCTCTGTAAACTCCCCCGAAAAGAATATAAGAATGACCTTTCACGGCACGAAAACAACCTCATAAATAGTCAGAGTGCTTATGATACATAAATAAAAAATCTGTTAAAAAAGAAAACTCTTTGATTGTCTATCTTGCAGCATCCTGATCTGTACGAGCGAGCGGTTTTACGTCGCCCCATGTCTGGCCCCTTCACCGCCACTGTGGACCTCTGGAGTCTTGGGGTTACCTTCTACCACGTGGCGGCTGGGCAGCTTCCATTCCGCCCCTATGGAGGCCGGAGAAACAGAGAGACCATGTAAGAATCTCACACTCATGCTCCTCTCAATAAATGCTTGTGGGTATTAGGGAGATTTAGCAACCACAACGCACCAACACAACACTAACGATTGCTAAATCTCCCTATTAATAGCCTACACTTGATACGTACGACACTGACTCACTGACTCACGACTCACCTCCGAAGAGGGAGAGATGTTACCCAAACATGGGACTCAAGAAGAAGTTATTTGCCGTTTTAGTGTTTCCCCTGTTAAAGAGAATAGTCTTCTTGCCATTTTGTTTCAAGGTTCATCATTACTAGATCCCTAGAAGACAATCTAAACGACACTAGAGGAATTACCTAGTTTCAGCATATATATAAATCAATATCCATAAGCCAATATCATATTATTGTTTTTCATCTGATTTGATAATTTTGTCGATATATTTGACAGGTACATGATAACTACAGAAAAAGAGTCAGGAGTAATTTCTGGGGTTCAACACGCAGACAATGGACAAATAGAGTGGGGCCGCGACATGCCCCGTCACTGTCGGCTGTCTATGTAAGTATCGAATGTTCCTATTTACCACAGTTTTATTGTGTTTCCAATATTGACGTTTCCTATCAGGCTAAACAATGTCCTATAATCGTGGGAACTATCTGAAAGTTCTTTTGTTCTATCTTTGTAAATTAACTAATTCATTCAAATAAAAGATTAGACTTATTTCATTGAGACACGAATCCTGCTAGATAGTCGGATGAACTATTTCTAGATTGGTATGAAATACAAAATATTGATTTACAATGTTGTAGATCGGGAAGTAGAAACGGGCCGTTGTTTTCTACTAGTTTAGGGTTGAGTCAGAAAAAAGGCATGCATTAGAGATGCCGATGATATCATTAATCTATTTAGGAAGTAATTGTATCTCATAACAGCCAGGGTTGGTGGTAATGTTCACTGTAGGTGGTAATATAACCCTGCCTATAACTATGCCATTTGGTATGTGCCTTTCAGAGGAGCTAGACGTATGCTAGTACCACTTCTTGCCGGCCTAATGGAGTGTGTACAGGCGAGAATGTGGACGTTTGATCAATTTTTCCAGGAGGTTCACGACATTGTGACCAAGTATAGAATTTATGTATTCAACGTGGGCACTGCCACGCTCCTCAACATTTACCTAGACCCTAAAGAGAAGTAAGTCCATGGATCTTTGTTCTTTTTGTTTTATTTTATTATCGTGTCAATATTACTTTCAACACTTTGTAACATATACCATCGTGCATACACAGGTGTATTCAATCAATCATTTTGACCTCAGTCGTCTATTTTCATTATTTGTGCAGGCGTCGTGGCAGGTTTTACTGCAGACATTGCGAGCCTCCATTAAGGGCCTAGTCTACTAAGCCGATTCTCATGCGATTCTCACAGAATCTAGTGCAATAGTGTCCTCTGCGGCGCAAATTCGCATGAGAATCGGCTTGGTGGACTAGGCCCTTTAGAGATGCTATGCATTGCTTTCTCCCCGAGGAGGACATGTGCACATGTTTTGTTTTGAGTACCTGCTGATCCTTGATCTGGATCCCAAAGCACACGTCTATTTGCTGCCTCTTCCTGGTGACGATGAAGATGGCTTGCTGCCCTCAGTCTGCGCTCACTTAATGTAGAGGAGACTTTAAAGGCCATTGTCCACTAAACCGATTCCCATGCGATTCTCATAGAATTAAGTGAAACAATGTCCACTGCCGCGCAAAACCGCATGGGAATCGGCTTAGTGGACTAAGGCCTAGTCCACTATAAGCCTAGTCCACTAAGCGATTCTCAATATAGGTCGCAGTTGCTTACTTTGCACTCTAGACATATATATAATGATTTCCAATTTTGTATACTTTTTCATTCAGATCAACTTGGTAAACTTGGGATTTTCACAAATATGTTTTTGTTGGTAGCTTTATAAACTTTTAAATGATTCTTTGCTACTCTGTTTATGGGGAGAATTGAACAAAAGACGTGAAATGTCAAGTTTATTGGACCCTGTGCAGCGCACGATGCCGTAGGAGGGACGGCGCGCTTTGTCCGATAAATTTTCCATCTCAAGCACAAAGTTCCAGTCATTATTTATCATATGCCCTATGAGCAAATATTATTGATAATAAAGAACTGTGATCTCTAATCCGATTTAATTTAGTGATCTAAAAGTTTAAATAAAAAAATAAATCTGCGGCGTGGGCAATAATAAGTGAAGCTGTCGCACTATACAAGTTAATAGTTTATAGTACGTGTAAAATACCGAAGTTTGTCCCTTATATTGAACGCTTCTGGCAGCACGGGCATATAATAAACAATATTATTCAATGATTACTAACAGACGGTCGTTTTGCATCAAAAGGTTTACACTAACGCTCGGTCTATTATGAATACAGCTTGAGATCTTTATTTATCAAAATGTATTACCTTTTATTCAGTTAGTCAGTCACTCAAGTCCGTTGCTTTTTAACATTTTACATACGTTTCTTTATTTTTACTTTGTATCCAAACGCATGATGCGGATTTAGTGGGATAACAAAGACCTGCAGGCTTACAAAAAATAATGTTATTATTCAGAGATAAAATTAAAATGTAGGCAAATAATATTATATCCTACTTTGCTTTCATTATTGAAGCAAAACCGAAAAACAAATGTGTTGCATTCTTAATATAAACTGTGTTATCCCACGAGACGAGATGAAAGTGGACTAATTTGACTTGTTTTACTCGTCAAATTATCTGGGATCGTCTACTCTGTCTCCTAACTGCCATAGATTATTCAGTAATTACACAAAAATAATTGTCGGTTGAAAAATGGATCAACCTTCTGTAGTTTACAGGTCTTCCATGGAGTCCGCGAACATACTCCAAACTAGACGTGTGTGTTGAACATCACTCCAAAATATTTATTTCATCATGTAATAAATACACTATTTATTTCATTATGTAATAACCTTGAGGCTATGATAATTTCATGGTACTGTCTAAGAGAGAGGTGCTTCCATTTATGGCTTATAGGTAAACGGTTTGTAAAATAAAACATTTGTTAACTTCATCGACGCTGATATCAGTGTCAGATGTGGCATTAATAAGGGTAGTGGACCAGGCCGTCAGAACCAAAATCGGGCTGATAAACTATTCATATACTTTTAATAAATTATGTCGTTTATCTTTGAATACTTTTTTGAAATAATATTATGATTCCTATCCATTCGTCTATATATACTCTAATAGCCTCGAGGTGCCTTCACTGTCTTTATATGGAAGTGTATCAAATTAATGAATTAGAACTTTTAAAAACCGCTTTTAGGTATGCCAAGCTGTGTGAGGAGATCGCGTCGCAGACTGACGTGCCAGCCAACAGGCAGGTGCTCTTCTACAACAACTCGCTGCTCATGAAGCAGATCAGTCAGTTGCAGTCTGTGGACGCAATACGTGGAACTACTCCTGACAACCCCATCCTGCTCTTTCGCAACGAGCACTCGGACTTCGATCGCTGCCCGTGTTATGATATCCGTGAGTTGATTGCTGCTCCTTCTGGAAAATGGTTCATTTAAATCTGCCTACTCCCGCCCACCCCCCACCCCCACCCCGCTGCCCACACACAAACACACTTTTTTGTCTTTCTTTTTTTTTTTTTTTAAAAAAGACACTTTTTTTTACAACGTCATTTAAAATGTCACTTCTCACTGTTCTGGCCTTGATTCACGAGTAACGGAATTTCTACTCAATCTTCTAGTGTCTGGTATATCTTAACCTTTCTAACTAATCCCTGGTCATATCAAAACTATGAAAACCATAGTATATGAGACATTTGGTCAAAATAGTGAGCAAATTCATCTCAATGTGCATGTGACGTTAAAATCCAAAAGTGCCAGTTGGTTTGGCATTTGGAGTTATGTAACCCCAGGTACATCGGGGCCCAAGTCAGTGCATCTATTGTGGGATGTGGTCACTGATACAGGGTGGTAATTGGTCTAATAAAGATTAAATCAGTTTCCTTTCTGTCCACTTGGGGCATGGGGGGCAGCACCTTATGATGGCTAAACCTTTTCCCCTGGGATTTGAAATGAGTAGAGGCTTCTGACCCATTCCTTACACATATTCAATAATTATTGAATGAAAACACAATGTTGGTACTCTGTACTTTAGATACTGCTATACCTATCCTATATAATTACACAGAAAAAGTTTCAAGAGATTTCATGACTACTGATTTTAATGAGAAGAACCACTTCAAGAGTTTTTATGTAAACGTTCTTAAACTGAGATTATTCTGCTTGCAGCACCGTTCCCACCAATTGTTACCAACCAGATAGTGTTAGACCGTGATTATAAGGATGCTAAAGCCACCTGCGGGATTCTCTACCTTATCGAGCGTTACGTGGCTACTATAACACAGAGCCGCCAATACTTCAACAAGGCTGTGGCCACATACCTGTATGTTATACATTTATTTACCTCAAGTCTAAATCAACCACATTCCCAGCTAACTCGATCAAACATTTCGGAAATATCAAATAGTTTCTACCCATAAATGTGTATACAAGAGTATGTACCTTATTCTTGATAAGAAGTACACAGTTAGGTACTGAGAATGTATTAACTGATAATATTTAACCTCGCATTTCCAAACGCTGTGAATGCTTTCAAATTTGAAATGCACTCTACATTGAATTTGTTTCGAAAACCTTCAAACAATACAGTGAACTCTGTTTGAAATCAATTCTCTGGAAAAAATGCAAGCATGTTATTTAAAACAGTCTACCAAGGCATAGTTTAATATCGGTGTTTTGTGAATTTTAGGGGAAATCCAATACACAATGTCAATTACACTTTTTAATATTCTCTTTTGAATTCTAGCTTCGGGCTTCGCAATGAGATAGAGCAGGTTCGCCAGCAGGTCTCCCAGTTTGAAGTTATCTGTCGTGAAACAGACCACCGCACCAACTATTTCGCTAACAGTCACATGACGCAACGTCAGCTGGTCGAGCTTTACCTGAACTCTTCCCCCGACGCAGACTTCGCCACATCCAAGGAGGAGATCCGTCAGTACCTTGACACCTTAGAGAAACGGACTTTTGACCACCAGACAGCCCTATCTGAGGTATGTATATATATATATGTGGCGACGAGGTAAAAGTACAAAGCTTTCCCCCACAAAGTTGTATTTCTCCATCACCTGCTTGTGCCAATTATGGAGGAGGTATGCAGCCAGATCTTAGAATCGGTTTCGAGTGCATCCATATATAATATACAATTTACACACTACTAAACAACATGATCCTTACTGTCGTGAATTGTGACACCAATCGGTTGTCGTCGCGGCATGAAACAACTATCACTTATTAACTCATCCACTTAATCAATCATACCAAAGTCAGGGAAGTGCCACCTCGACACCCCTTCTTGTTTGGGGGGAGTTTAAAAAGGTCCATTAGGTTACTTCGCCAAATCCTTTTTTGTTTGTACCGATAGATATTATGATGTTCTGCGATTCTCGCTATTCCTTTCTTGCCGATGATTGGCGAAGTCCATTTCTATTGGTTTCCAAGGACTTTTGTAATATGTTATGCTAATTTCGATCTAATTTTTAATGCATACTTAGAGGCCAAATAGTGATGTTTATCAATGGAAAGTTATGAGGTTATATGAAATCAACCTCTAGATCTAGTATGTATGTTTGTTTCACAATCGTCAGAATACCATTTTGTGGCAACTCCTATTGAGCTGAACCCATTTTTTCCCACCAGGTGTTCCACGGAGTGAAGAACATGAAGAAGTATGCTGATGACTACCAGCAACGCGTCGTCGTCTCCCGCGACCTTGAGAAAACATGGCGTGACACGTCATTTGACATTGAACAAGACAGATAGTAGGTTCTTCATACTCCCATTTTTGTATTATTTTGTTTGCCAGGACTAGTTTACCTCACAGTGGTCTGCCCCTAGTACCTGGGGGAGAAGGTGAAACTGTTTCTCTTTTGCACTTCTGAATCGCGAACACCAAGGAACATGGAACACCATGTATTATTAAGGATGCGAGACTACAAACTAATTATTCTATTAGTCTGTTAATATGTCGAGAATCCTTTCTCTCATGACGTTTTTTTATTTAGATATAGTGTGTATACACACGAACGATGTGTCGGGTCCGATTTTCAGAAAGTGTACAATTGAACTTTCCCAATCTTTACAAATAACCCGAATTTCAGACGAAATAAAGTTTAAAAGAAAGTTAAACCTAACCAAACCAATTGGTAGAATGAATGCAATGCCGAATGTACTCCAATTTAGTCGAATTTACGTATTATTTACCAAATTAATTAGAATGTAGATTTGCCAATGCTACAACTTTTCAAAATCTGACCCGTGTGATTTACGACATTAACAGCAGAGCACGTGGTACTTTGTTGACATTTCCACTTGGTGGTGGGTGGCTCGGTGCGGTGGCTTGGTGTGGTTGGGCGGTTGGGGGTGGCTTTGGACTTTGGACTGGTGACTGGGTCAGAGTAAATCATCCTTCCAAAGCGTTGTTTTGACTTTGGACTAGACTTTGGACTGGGTTCATGGTCCCATGCATTGGCAAGATGTACACATGGTTATTTTCACATTAATTCGGATTATGCTCATATTGTTTGAAATTGATGAATACTAGATGCATAGCTTTGGTTCGATGTGCATGTTGAAGTGCATGTTGAAGTTAGTTTTAGCGAAATGTTGGTCATATTAAAGAAATTGAAACAGAAAATTTGTTTGGAAAAAAACATTTGTACACATCTTCTGCCACTGTCCATTTGGGCTAAGATTGTCTCCCTGATTTGCACTACCGCCTCTGTCGGTAGACCGGAACGTGGTGCGAAATCTGATACCCTCTCTCTCACTAATTTAACCCTTGTCCCCTGTTACATGTGATGTGTTTCAGGAAAATGGGTTACTGATGTGTTTCAGGAAAATGAGTCACATGTTTGTATTGCATTCTGTTTGGTTAGGTTGAAATTCTGTTTGGTTAGGTTGAAATGTATTTTGAACTTTATTTTGTCTGAAATTTGGGTTATTAGATAAGATTGGTGAAAGTGAATTGTACATTTTCTGAAAATCTTACCTATGGAGGTGTGAGCGCCGATGGCACAAAGCCTGCTAGGGGGGTCTGGGGGCATGCCCCCCCCCCCCAAATTTTCAGACAATTTTTTTTCGAATAACTTTTTTTTCGACTTACTTATTTTCGACCAACTTTCGAGTTATTTTCGACCAACTTTTTTTTCCAACCTACTTTTTTTCGACCAACTTTTTTTCGACCTACTTTTTTCCCGACTTACTTTTTTTCCGACCTACTTTTTTTCGACCAACTATTTTCCACTTACTTTTTTTCCGACCAACTTTTTTTTCCGACCTACTTTTTTCCGAAAGTTATTTTCGACCAACTTTTTTTTCCGACCTACCTTTTTCCCGACTTACTTTTTTTCCGACCTACTTTTTTTCGACCAACTTTTTTTTCCGACCTACTTTTTTTCGACCTACTTTTTTTTCGACCAACTTTTTTCCGACCTACTTTTTTCCCCGACTTACTTTTTTTCCGACCTACTTTTTTTCGACCTACTTTTTTTCGACTAACTTATTTTCGACCAACTTTTTTTCCGACCTACTTTTTTTCGACCTACTTTTTTTCGACTAACTTATTTTCGACCAACTTTTTTTCCGACCTACTTTTTTTCGACTAACTTATTTTCGACCAACTTTTTTTCCGACCTACTTTTTTTCGACTGTTATTTTCGACCTACTTTTTTCCGACCAACTTTTTTTCGACCTACCTTTTTTCCGACCTACTTTTTTCCGACCTACTTTTCCCCCCGACCTACTTTTTTCCCGACCAACTTTTTTTCGGACCAACTTTTTCCCGACCAACAGTGCGTAATTCTGTCATGTTGATAAATGAACAAATATGGTTGGAATTGTGAGAAATTTGCTGATTTGGATTTGATTCTAAGCCTTATACACATTGCCACACTCGGCAGACCTAAATACCATATTATCGCCCACTGTTAAAAATGATCGTTAAACGATAAACCTTTAAACTCATCTCCTGCCCAACTTTTTGCTTCAGGTTTACTGAAGGCTTTAGTCGATTAATCAAAAATAAACGTTCTCAACCTATAAACTTAAAACCTTCCTTGTCTTATTTTACCTTGTTCAGTCTATACTGTAAAGTGGTCATTCCTCTATGTACATTATTTCAAATTAAAAGAAATTTTCCACTTTAGTAATATTGCAATTTTCATTTTCGGGTGATTACACCTTTCTCTTATAAAAGGTAGTTAGAAAACTGGAATATTCCTTAGATGAGATAATTCCCAACTAATTCCTCTCTAAATAATTTCAGTGGTTACAAAATATTCCTATTATAAATGTCAATATTTAAATATAAACTGTATCAACAGGGTTTTTATTAAGGTTGGATTGGAGGGATTTGTGTGGTAGTAGGGGGGACCATATTTTCTGAGACATACATGCCCTGTTTCCTAGGGCGCTGCATAAAGCTGCTGGGGGCAGTATACAAATTGGTGGCTTCTGGTGTATTTTCAGCATAATTCTCAGATTTCAGTGTTCAAATTGTATACATGAGGGTAGGGTGCAGGAGGGGACCAGCCTTCTGCTGTGGTTGGTGTTGGGGGGTGCACCCCCAGAAATATTCACCTTAATTTTTCCAATTTTCCTGGGGATTACCCCTGGGTTCCCCCCCCCCCCCAATAGGGGGTCCAGGGGGTGCACTCCCTCTCCACTACCTAGCTAGAATTGTCTATCAATTGTAGGCTATAGACACAGCTTTTGACTGAAATTTTAAGTACCCCCCAGTGTACCTCAAGTGTACCCCCCCATTTTATCTTCAGTGTACCCCCAGTGTACCTCCAGTGTATTTATAATTAAATCAATGGACTAATTTGACTGATTGACAATTTCGACTTTATGATTGACTTTCTGACTTTACTGTTTGTATAAAGGAAAAATTAGACAAATTAGTACCGGTCTCGCATCCTTGTGCCATTAGGCACTCAATCTAATCAACTTCCAACTATCAACTAAATTGTACTAATCAACCAATCAGCTAATTATTGCTTTCTTGTAATTTAGGACACAATGAAAAACAATCGTCGTAAGTGAGCGTGTTACGACTGCATTCACCTCAATAAAATTTTCTGTTAAAGAAACCCAACACACTGGGCCGATTTCTGACCGATTTCCAACCGAATTCGAACCCCGTCGGTCGGTCAGTTTAGTGTGTCTCGTGCTTTACACAAATAAGGGTCGGTGTGTCATTGTATTCAGTCGTCCATGTTGAGTCTAGTTCTAAACTTGAATTGATAAAAACAAATTCTTAACATGGTGTATGATGCGGCCAGTGCTCTAAATTATCTCTTGTATCTTTGTTCTCTAATTTTGGATAGGAGTAGATCAACATATATGTTGCCTGGGCGTTTTGTGCTCTGAACTAATTCTTGAATCTGTGTCCTCTAATTTGTTGATAGCTGTAGATTACCGCATGGGCCACATTCTGTCCAATACGAGCACCGTATGGTCCAACTTTCATTGTGGTAAATAAATAATTACACTTTTGTTCTTTGCTTTAAACTATTTCTTGTATGTTTATCTTTCAGTGTTGAGCGTATGGAAGGCCCGCTGCGCACAGCACGTCAGATTATGGTGGACTTTGGCCGGGACAGAAGCATGAAGAGAATGCCATTCAACGAGGAGCAGATTCATATATTTAACAAGTGTGTCCCTTGTACCATCTATTCTCTTTTCCATGAGAACTTAACATGGGAATTATTGATTCAATCCCTTGGACAGTCTTGATTATCAAAAAAACACAGACATACCTTATTATTTGGGTGAAAACTTGTTGATCTTTATGTTATGTTCTAATATACGGTCCATAATTACCCCTGCGAAACTGGATCCAAAGTTTACGTTTATATGTAGATTTCCTATAATACAATCTGACATTATTTATTTGAGAGTTCATCATTCTTTTCCTCTCCTCATAGTTCTGTAATATTTTTTTTCAGGATGAGGATACATGACTTTTGCAATGGTGCCGTCTCCATATTCGATTGTTGTACCCACAACCTTGGTCGAGATTTTGAGGAATACCAGAAATGGTTCAAGTAAGCACTATGTTTAATGAATCACGTATCTATATCAGTCCCTTAAACATACCCATAGAAATTTCGCAGGATCTTGCCACTGCATATAGTATAGAACAACAATTTTAAAGTTCCCGATGCATATATAATTCAATTCTTGCGATGAAAATACATTTTAAAAATATATAAAATTAGTGTGTAATACACAAAGGGATACTGCTACCACCTCACTTTTCAGTCCACTAATTATTTCCCTTGTGTCCTTTAACTAGGACGGCCAGTACAGTTCGTGTGAAGCTGTGCCGACTTCAATCTCAAGTTCGTACCTTGGCTGATAGACACATGCACGCTGCGGGACAACTGGATAAGGTATGTTGGTGAAATACCGGTATTTGTTGTTACATACAAGGATGTGAGTTAGATACACACCTCTCCATTGCCAGGGAGGTATTAACATGATCGGAGAAATTAAGGTCTTGTGTAACTGTAAGCTCCAAGATTGGCACTCAGAAAACGAGAGTTTTTAGATTATATATGTTAGTTATGTGGAACCTATAGAGGATATTCATGCGTACACATATATATTTTAAACCGTCTACATCCAAAGTAGATATAGGTTTCGAACCATGTATTCCTTCTTATTGTCTACCTTTTCTAAGATTTTATCTGCGAATAATGAGAATAAATCCTCGACTATATAATGTTACAGTATAATCTATTTTCTATCTTAACACTGAACTTTAAATATTTTCTTAGGCGATGGCTGAACACCATCGCAAGATGCAGGTCTTGGTGAGCGGGCTGGAGCATCGGCAGAAGGGTCGACCTCTGACATTGAACTCTCTCAATGCCGAGAGTGTTCCCAACTCCCTCTCTGCCTCCTCCACCTACGCTCCCTCCACCTCCTCGTCTCCCCCCTCGGGCTCTCATGCAGAGTCTATGACCACCCAGGTGGATCAGTACGTACAGGTGTCGCCACCTCCTCCAGAACGGCCCCCTCGGTCGTCCAAAATCGCCAATATCAATAAAGGCCTCTTACAACAACTTAATCAAAAGTAAGCGCTTTTCTAGACTTGTGCAGGTCTTGGATTTATGTTGCTTAAAAAAACGAAATCTTTAAAAAAAATCCGTCACTATTGGTACCACTGAAGGAATCGAGTCACCTTTCTTTAGTTCAGAGAGGTCCCAACCTAATGTGCTCATTAGGGCTATTTGCCTAGAGACTTGAGATTATAGAAGCTAAAAATTATTATTAATTATTATTAACATTAAGTAAAATATGTCCATTGGTGCCAATTAGTTTTTTTCATTTATCACTCGCACAAACTGGCCCTGTTCTAAATTTTGCATCATGATACTAATCTTTCTATATATTATAGTAAAATTTAATATACTTAATACAATCGGGGAAGAGAAATTAAGCTGAAAGAAGACTACCATGTTCGTTCAAGGTCTGAGATTATTAATACATTTACATGTATACAATCACTGACTGTAATATAATTTTAACAATCTTTTTTTTCAGCCTGATCTCCTTACAATTAGATTCAAATTCCATCAAGGATGTAGTGCAAGAAAATGCCGGTCTTCTGAAACAGTAAGTGTGTTAAGTGTTTTACATAGTTAATTTGGAATCCCAGTGATATCAATCCATGGACCCCCTTCTGGTCCAATGTTTATCAACTGGCTAAAACTACTTTTTGAGGGCTATTTGCGTTAAGTCTTTACCTAAGCTAAATATTAATTATTAACATAAAGTAAAATATTAGAGAGGGGAGTTATCGCTGTATATCGATCTTGGTCGTTCGGTAAATGATGATTCAGGTGCAAGATGTAATAAAGTTGTTGTTTCTTATTGATTTTATTTGACACAAGCTTTCGGGCTAGTTTGCCCTTCTTCAGGTGAGATGGTTTCAAGTAAAATATGTCTATGGTGACCTTCAGTGATAGCATTTGTCTAGTGCCAATTTTGTATGAAAAAAACCTTACAAATTTGATTAATAGTTTCATATGAATAATAGTTTATTAATCATCAAATTAAAGAACGACCATCATCGGTATACAGCGATCCCCTCCTCTCTACGATTATATAAATAATGAAATAATGAATATTAATGATATAAACAACAAACAAATTGATGGAATAGTCTTCTAACTATGCAGGAGTATGTAGACAGGCTAAGAAAATACCACTACTATCTACTAACTTGTGAACATATAACTGTATCACATCAAGCATTAGAATTTTAAATAAACTTTAAATATTTCCCTTCCTAGGTTAGAGGAGTTCAGTATACCACTGCCCTTTCTCAGCACCGACTCTGGAGTGGAATCAGTCTAGTGTTCCTGCGCAGAGTCGGTGGGAGGAGCCTCGAAACAAATCATCAAACAACACAGACTAAAAATGGGCGTCAAATAAACCTTCCACTTTTACTTCCCTACCAGCTCTACTACTTAAACCTATATTTTACCAAGACTACTGACGTTATTAGCGATGGGTTTTTTCATTGTAACATCGTAAAACTGAGGTACAATGTCTTATCCAAAAGGTTGATTCCAACTTTCAAATCCTGTGACAAAGATCCATCACTGCATGGACCTTGCTATGCATTTAACATTCAGCATTCTCTCGTCAGTAAAGACCCGTGTCCACTGCGCCGATTGTTTCACCTGAACGGGAAGCACTGTTAAAGCCACCTCCATGATTGGCCTGTGAACCCACTGCGGTCGGGATATCGGCTCAGTGGAAACGGTGGCTGTGTTTAATTCATTAGTCATATTTGAGATGATGGTTCACTTTAGTTCTGTATTTTTATGTTGTACGCTTGTGTATGATTATACAGTTACTTTTCACATGTATTACGTTATTGTCAAGGGATGAAAATAAGTCCTGAGTTATTTGAGGATGATGTTCAGTGGTAACAAAACCAAACCCTCACATTGAAGTTGTAAAGAATGCAACCCCTTATGAATTTGGTTCTTCTTTGTGTATATTTGATCTATCCTTAAAATGGTTTGAGCGTTTGATGATGTACGTTAATAATATAAGGAATATTAGTTTGTGTTCGATTTAAAGGAAAGGACAGGGATTTGAGCAAGAAGTAAAGACGTGTGTCTTCGAGACCCCCAGGTTTTGGTGTGACCTTGAGAATGTTATTGTGTGTGCTATTGGAGTATTGACTTTTGTCACCTTTCCAAATGTAAATATATATTAATCATAATGAAGCCAAATGTAAATGTTAAAGTCTGTCAGAATCTGTACATATCTTTAAAGTTCCTGTTAACCAAGAAGTAGTTTTAGTTCATGAACTGTTATCACCGGACGAAGTTTACAATACTTTGTTTTTCAAGTCATTTTTTTATCCTTAATATTCCATGTACAGTAGAACCTCTCTTTTACGGACACCGTCGGGGCAGGACTCGTGTGTCCACATAAACGAAGTGTCCGGATTTAAAGCTGCATTGCAATCTCAGCACTAAATTTAAGACTTTTTGCATCAGAAAGAACAGCCGTACAGGAAACAATCCCCCCGAAAGTTTGCTCAAATGACTTTCGTGTGAGTAGGAAAAGTACGGAACAAAAAGTAGATATTATTTTTTAAGGATGTTAGCAGCTGAGGACGTAGTTTTAAGTGGGGTCAATATAGCATTAAGAATGGCGCTATATGTCCACAATAGCGAGGTGTTCGCATAAGTGAAGTGCAGTGCAAGGTAACGTTTTACTGTAATTATTTGTCAAGTATGTGGTGACGTTTATAGCTGTTAAATGTCATCATCAGTACACGTTCTTAGAGAACCTTTATTTATATAAATCGTGCTCTTATTTTATCATAATTATTCGTTGTGAAATCCTTTTGTCATCGTTTATAAAGTGACATTGTTGATGTCGGGTGCGATGGCGAACGTAAAGAAGTAAAGACGTGTGTACGAGGGGTATAGATGATCTAATATATTTTCCTAGAGGAGGATATGACGTAAGGCATATGGGGAATGTGCTCAACATGGGTGGGAGAAGGGTCGGGAAGGGGGAAGGACAGGGGCATTGGTCAGAACACTGAAATCACATAATTTGATTCACGGCGAAGGTTTGGCGAAACAGGTCAAAGGCTACATTTAAGTTTCTGACTTATCTGTGTGACATTAATCTTGAGTTTATCTATTTTACATAGCTCATAATATATACAAGTTTTCGGCAGGGCCAGGAACTGTGGAACACTTGCTTAAAAAAATTACTGGGTTGAGGATACGAACTGATGCCAAAAACAATTCCACAGAAACCGCGGAACGCTTACTTATAAAGATCCCTGGGTTTGGGGTAAAAACTAATACCAAAAACATGCACATGCTTGCCACTATCCTTTGTTTGCTTGAGTCTACGATAATAAGGAAGACTGTGGTTCACTTCAGATAGACCGAGGGCCACTAGTATATATGTCTATCATAAACAAGTATCTCTCATGCATTCAATCTTTTTTCCGTGGGGCTCCAACAACTCCTTTTTTCCAATTCTCAACATAGATTCAGATCAATCAATATTTAAAAAAAACTTGCACCGTATTATGTCTTTTCATTAGAGAGACATAGGATTGCTCATTCTTGTAAGGACGTTCTTGAATCTAGTTACATCGAAATTCCTCATCCAAGCCAAGAATATCCTTGTCAATAGTTACATTAAAATAACCATATTTGAGAACGTTTATGTCAACCAATGCATGTGGAATCACCGTGTACAATAACTCAAATTGTTTTGACAAAACTCTTCTTTGGTAGATTCAAATACTCGTCCAGTGACATACACATATTGATATTTGATATTCTACTTCCATGTTTCAAAATCGATCACTTACGAGTTGATCCTTGTTATGTCCAAATCCAACATTGTTTAAATTTTTATTATTGCCATTCTTTAGAAATAATCTAAAAAGAGACCAGTACATATTTCTAAGATCGTAAGATAATTTTGTTTTTAGAGTTGATGGGCATTTCATAAACCAGGAAAGAAAGATATGAGTAGGGCCTATGCCTCCTCCGTTTGACTACGTACCATCCATAATCAATCGGAGCGCTACATTTTTGGACATTACTTTATGAGCGACACTTTATCAAATTCATGTTAGATAAGATGTGGTTGTTCCATCATGTTTAGACTGGCATCTTGTGAGTGCACCTCAAACTTCTGATATGAGTCAATTACCTAGCTAGGGGAATTATCCACATTTGTCAGTTTTAGTCGAGGTTTACACTCTTTTCTAGATGTGACTTTAAGCATACGTAATTAGAAATAAGTTCTGGTGTACTGAACTTGTAGATTGTTATTTTATTCATAGACTTGTGAATTGTGTTAGATGACGATCAAATTCAACCCTCAATTGTCGGTGAAATTCTTTTTGTGGCGTGTTAGCCATATTTTAAAATAATATTATGACCCCTCTCCAGCATTATAAGCCATCATATAATCGCGCCTATCATACTATACTTCAAAGTTCTCCAGCAGAGTATATATTCCTAGTGTCAGGTACGATTACTTCTATATACAGCTATACATATCTGTGGATACCTTCCCAAATTTTTCCTCCCGGCGTGTCTATATCTGTAAAAGCGATTTCAGGATCTCTATCACACCCTTCTTAATGAACATGTGTGTTTAGTCAAAAGATACCTATCATGCCTTCACGTGTTTGGTTACATTTCTCTATCTAAAAAATCAGGAAACCAATTCTTAACTCGCATTGAAATTCACAGAGGATATCGCTATAGTATAACCGACCCTACTATATTTGGTTTATTTACTATTCATTTACATAATATTATAATAGGCTAAATGTTGTTGGCAATATATCTGTGATAATACAGATCTATCGGTTCATCGCAAGCATGTCATAATTATGATTCACAGTTAATATTCGGCGTAGACGGCTTTCTTTTAAAAAAAATATATATTGTTCCATGAAGGATTCATTCCCAGTGTATAGGTTAAATGTTCTGTATCAAGTTTCCTCATCGATGTGTAACATTATTATTGATCTGATGTCATAACTAAGGGACAATAAAATATTTTAAAACATTATCCAGAAGGATTATAGTTCTTTTTTTTATTGCTGCTCAATTGGACACCTCATTTAACGAAGAGAAGTTTTATATAGCCAATTATGACATACAAATGCCATCATATATTTATCAAATCAAGCAGAGTACAGGGCTCATCGATAATATCCATTATTTTATTGTTGGATCATAAAATACAGGTCTTTGACTTTAGGAAAGGTTTACTCCAACAGAATTAGACAAGCGGTTTTCTATTTTTGGTTGATTTGATTTGCCTTCTTTTATTTCCATAAAGTACGTTTGTTACCCCATATTAGTTGGACACAGTTGGAACTCTTAAATTCAACACAAGTTACTGATATATATGAGTATTAATAAGCCTGGAGGCAGAGTTCTCCATGATACTAATACAGGTATGCAGAGCCCTCCCTTCCACCATGTTGGCGTGGTCCTGGGTATGACCATAACGTGCCTTTCTGTCTCTTTTTATCTCTCTCTCCCTCTCTCTCTCCCTTCTTCTCTATCTCTATTTCCTGAGTATAATCATAAACTGCCTCCCTCTCAGGGAGATAAGGACGTAAAGCAACCTATCTCACTCACTCACTCACTCACTCACTTCACCATGTTGGCACTGAGCCCAATTCCTTATACTACTACCCCACGAGAGTGCTGCCCCCTTCTGTTGTTACGACAAATGACGCCTGTAACAGAGTTCAGTTTATGACACCAGGTAGAGCCACACTATGTAAAGACGCCTGTAGGTACATTTCAGTGGACTGGAATATTACCAATTCGAACCATCTGGGCTCCTCATAAGCACTAATTCTTAAGTTAATTAAGAAGATTCAGACTAACGTTCTTGAAGCCCTATTTATATAATTTTAAAATCATTATAACAATAGAGACCGATTACAGTGACATAATAGTGACAGCAGCTTGAAAAGATAATACTAAATATAAAATATCTTTTGGGTTTTTTGGGGGAATTGTTGATAAAATAAATAATAAATGGCTACCTTCATATATCAGTGCCTTAAAAACCTCCATCAAGGGCGGTGTGTTTTTTTTTATCATTATACATATGTATACATGACCCATTCTCACGAAAAGGGTAAAAATCATATTTTGTTTGATCAATCTGAGATTTGGTAGGTTCAAAGGTAATATATAGGCGGTGATATATCTGAATTTGCCATTAAATTAGACCATTATTTTTTGTACAGGAGGTAATCAATGATTGGTGTAAAAAAATTGATGAAAAAACGTCGCACACCCCTATATCTCTTAGTAAAGATCATTTCTCTTATTTAATTTGTATATCATCAATTATTTCTATCACCATTCTCTAACTAAATATTTTCCTGATGTAATAGGCAAGAAAGGGTTTTCTTTCTTGTATAAAATCTTTTCAAATCAGGGACAACAAAAAAAGTCAGAAACTAGATTACCATATCAATCAAATGAAGCATCCTATCATTGACTTAATTTATTTTTTATTCTCAAATCATTCTATTTTTTCTTTTATGATGTAATGAAATATCAGCTTTTACCCCTGAGTATAAACAGATAGCCAGATCTTTGGTAAATTATATACATTTGAGGCTTCAAATTTGGGCGACGTTTTTTCTGAGTGAAAAAACGTCGCCCAATCTATGTCAAATATAGTCAATTATATACAGCTTGATTGTTTTTTTTGATGTTTTTAATACATGACTCATACCATTTTAGACCATTTTATCATTATTAATTGAAAATTTGTCATTCATGACAATATCCACTTAAGGATGGGAACGTTTTCCTGCAGTAGAGTAATATATGATGTGTTTCGGGAAAATGAGTCACAAGTCAGAAAAGGATGCTATTAAAAATGATTAAATCATTGGATCTCTTTGTTGGAATATTGTCATTTTTGGGGTGCTTTGCGCTAATGATCATAGCAATATCTGTACCAAATTACAGGACAGTGTATTGAATATATCCTTGACATATCCTTGCATTCTTGTCAAAGAATGGTGACAAGAATATCTTGTGTACACTGATGTCCATACCTCTTCCATGCAATGTATTATAATCACTCATCTACATAAGATATATTAATTAATGATTTTTATTTTGTTACAGGAAGCTACCAAAGTACCTGTTCTTTAAATCTGAGCAGAAATCAAACATTAGAATAAAAAAAATTCTTGAGTACAAGGATGCAAATAGGGGCGACGTTTTTACGCTGCCAAGTCATATATTGAGTGAAAGTTGTAAAAACGTCGCCCTATCTAAAGTCTAAATAACTCACTTATTAAAATTTTGACAGTTTATTGAGATCATTTTCCACAAAGTCTAAGATGATATAATGGTAAATAAGTGAAAAATGATTTTATTTGGCCAATATTTAGCTCATGTTTTGATGTAAAATCATCCCCATAATGTGGAAAAAACGTCGCCGGGTGGCGACGTTTTTTCAACCAATTATTAGGATCAGGCCCAAGGCCTAAGGCCTAAGGTCTGAGAATCTCCCAATGGTGGTATACATGTGTCTGCCAATCTATGCTTATGAAATCAGACTTCTTAGACAAAATTGATTTAGTTATTTTAGAAAGCACAGCTATTCTGTCTGGCGACGTTTTTACACCTCAATTTAGCCATTTTCACATTAATTGACTTAGGAGCATAAATTCTGCAGATATATTCAATCTTTATACATCATTTTATTCGGTTTTTATGTTCCATTCTATGACACAAAATTGTATTTATGTATATTGATTTAACTATATTTTTTCCCTACATAACTATGAGTTTGGTAGTATTTAATGGGTTTTGTTCATTGATTTGATGGCATATAACTAAAAAAATATACACCACACATACACAAAAGTATATATTTTAATTATGCTTATGCCAAGACGCATGTAGCAAATCAATTCCTATGTACTTAAGATCAATATTGACCAAGATATTGACCAATAAATGGAAATAATGGGGGGTTGCACTACTTTCGTGAGAATGGGTCACCTATATGATGATATTGCTCTCACACGAACCTTATTAAGTATGATTTATGAATATTTATTATTATCACTTATGATGATAGAAGTTTACATCATAAGTGATAAAGGTTTAATTTATTCTTTATATATTACGTCGGTATTACGTTAGGTAAATTTGTGAAGAACATGTCAACCAATTACTAGCAACGGTAGCATAGCTGAAATGATAAAAGGCAGTCGGATAATCTCCCAACAACCAAGTGCGCTGCACACACCCAAACAAATAGGATGTGTAACTGGGGGTGCAACTTAAACCACCTCCCTTCTGACTACTTTTTTAAAAACAAGTTCCAACCAAATTAGTAGGCCAGTAGATCACGTTTTTAACTACTTGAGCAAAACTCAAAAATATCAATTGTAACCTGCAGTGGGCACCACTGGACGGTGACAGTTGCATACCGCACGGTAGTAACGTGTTTGAAAGAAAGAACGCGAGGTGGCGGAGCTGTCGTTGAGAGACAGCAAGTCAGCATGTCTCGCTCATTCCTCGCAGTAGAACTACACGTTCATGTCATCTTGGTTTGTTCTATGAGTAATACTTTTAGGGTTGTTCAACACAATTATATAGAATACTTGATGGCTATATAGTATTAGTTGTAGAGACAAGAAGAAGTGAACCTAACCAACTATGGTAGAGGGATGTCAGAGAAAATATGCCACCATCCAGGCGGAGGTTTCCCTTAGATTACAGAAGTATCAAGAGGTGGCCCAGGGTGGGGGAATGTCCGTCAGTGTTTATATTTTTTATTTAAAAAATAATACGAAAAAATGTGTAATAAACATTTCTTTTAGAATTTAGAAATTTGTGTAATTCCCCGACCCCCATGGGACAAATTATGCGCATTATTTTTCTAATTAAAAAATATGAACCCTGACGGACATTAGGGCCTACCCCATGTCCATTAAGGTACCGCATAATATTGATCTCGTGTTTTTTATCAGTTGTATACAGCCTCCTTTATTGGAGCAATAAAAGGTAACAATGATCTTATTATGTGTTCTTTTTCAGGCGACAATTAAAGCAATAGTTGATAGTGATAGTTAAGGGGCCAAACTCTCTTCCCACCAGTTGTGAGAAAAGAGTCAAGGTGTAGACATACTCAAGCCTAGAAAGAAATAAGTGCCTGCATAAGCAAGAGGTAAGCCGACCTGGTAGTGGTGAGGTAGTTTATTGCTGTAATGACCCTCTGTCATGATCAACCTTGCCCCTCCCCGCCATTGTTACCCGGTGACATGTCGCGACCCCTAGCGTTCTCATTGTGCATTTGATGGGGAGCTGTCATCGTCATTAGGTTTAATTATTGCCCTTTGGTGACCATATATACTCCATCACAATTGTGGTTCTCTACAGGTGCATGTGCCTCTGTCCAAGGTTTACACTGATAAGACTCACGCGTAGGCCTGATAGTGGCCTTAACGCTGACATGTGAACAAAAACGAAGCTGATTCTATCACATTTCACTATCAAAATTAATACCCAGGAGATAAATATTGCTCTTCCCGCAGTTACTTTTAGGGGGCTGTTTGATTTGCAAAGCCCCCGCCCTCCCTGTGATTTAGAACTATTTTACTAATTGTGTGTCATGTTAAGAATATCACACTCTGAGGTGACATTGTTTTTGTAGGATCAGGTACCCGTACTGAGTTCAACTGTAGTACAATGCTCTAACTAAGCGTAAGTAGATGAAATCCTTAATAATAATAATAATAATAATAATAATAATAATAATATGATCAACTTGAAAATAGGTTTATCGGCGAGGAGAGGGCTAAACAATCGCATTTACCTTTATTACCTTTAAATTCAGTCATAATCATCTTACTTATTAAAACTTTGACGGTTGTACTTTAAACCATACGGTTTGCGTCCAGACTGGACCTTGCCTCTGCATCCTACGTCCGTTTTTTTTTCAGAAAAGAATTGCTTCCTGCCGTTCTCATGAGCTCTAAAAGCTATCGCCCTATAGTAGAGCAGGTATGGGCTCAAAAACCCATTATTTTAGGAGTTATGTGGAGCTCGAACCTACCATATATTGAGAAGAGATCGTTTGTACCATGTCCTACCAACTGACATAACCCGCCATTGCTCACTATAACAAGACCCTTTGTTAACTTATTTCTAGAAATCAGAATTGATATTATATAACTTGACAAGATTATGTTTATTGCAAATGTGTACAAATCAGAGGGAGTAGAAGAAGCACCACAAGAAATATCCGTCTGGGTATATTGACGTGAAATGTATAGGCCTATACCAAGCTTATAAATCAATAGTATAGGACGTTCACAACTCTATTACTGACATTGTTTTTCAATACCTTTCAAACAGCAATTAATAATTAAATAATAAGGAAATACTGTAGCGTGTCACGAGTTCTACGGGATAATGGTAAAAAATAAGAATCCTTCAAAAGCCTTGTAAAATTATTCAATCTCATTGAGGTAGGAATTTCGGGCCTGAAATATTTATTCTGCTGCCAAGTATGAGTGCGCTAATGTATCAAGGTTTACATATGTTCCCAGCTGTACTCAAAATATGGCATACCTGTGCATGAAATGAACAATGCAGGGGTCATCACAAACCTTGGGACCCTCTCATGTCAAAAAGCCCTTAGCCCCAATACTCCCCTAGTGGCTTCAAATATAATTACCCAAATTACCCAGGGGGCACCATTTTGGTGTTCCGCTATCCTGTCAGTTTGGACTCCTCCTCCTAGACGGTGAAAAGTAGTAAAATAGCTTGTAAGAACGGGGTGCTAAGTAGGAAAGGAGAAAGAGGATGCTTATTGTATATCCATGACAGCATTGTTGTTCTCCCATTCAGGCGAAGTATGATGGCCCGTTTGGTCTAGGGAGAACCATAATTTAACACTTTTCTCCCATGAAACAATATAGGAAAAACTAGCGTTAGAAGTAAGCATGAGTGTCTGTCACGCTCAGGTCGCGCTAAGTCCTGGGTCTAGTCACGCAAAAAGCGGACTCCAATGTTTGGGATTCTATTTACACTTATCGCCAACACGACTAGCTTCTTCTTAAATAATATGGTAAATGATACCGTATAGGCCTACTCAGTTTAGTGACGAGCACTAAGGGCAAAATATAAAAGGAAATTATTTTGGTTTCTATAGTCTAGGTTCAAACCCTCAGATCAGATAAGAATGGTATGTTAGTGATTAGACGCCTACTTCGCTAATCGGTTTCCTGGCCTAGGACTAGGCGTTCTAATGGGACTATAATGACATTTCGAGACTCTAAAATGGAATTATAATGGCACTTTGCGGTTTTAGGCGAGAGGCTTTCCCTCCGTTTGAAGGGACTCTCTCAATTTTGGGCCCAGACTGTCTAATCTTTGTTCATCATAGTCGTAGCATTATAATGAATTTATGGAGAAAAGTGGAAGATTGTTCGCGCAATCAAGTAGTTTAGTTTCCCTCATGTCCATATACATGTACAAGCCAGTCATCGAAACGGAATCACTGGAACTCCGGTGCACGCTATCCATTATATAAGTTGCGAATTCGTATCAAATACATCAAGACATCTTTTTCTTAGACTATTGACTATTTATTCACATATAATTTCGTTTTCATTCGGAATTACATAGATCTACAGATATAAAGTAGGCTTATACAAATTGACAAAATATAATTATGATACAAATTGGTCATATGAAACTTCCTATTCGATCAACCATCCTTATCTATCGAGACAGGAAGAGCCAATTCTAGATTCTATCCAAAGGGGAAGCTAAGCTCAACATTCGGGAACTCTTTTTGAAATTGTAGCCAACTTGTAAAAAGACCCTGCGCATCCTCCCTTGATCAAAGCTCAGTGGCATAGGCATTAGCTATACATTTTTGGCTCTGGCCTCTAATCTTAATATTGTTTTTCTTCGAAGAAAAACATTGGTGAACAATGGCGTTTTTCGAGGTCTGCATTCATATCTATGACCAGTTGTGGAGCTTCACTTGTGTACATTTTGTGTCAAAAATTCCTCAACACAAAAATCCTTTGCTGGACTAATTCTAAGACTTCATTGTCAGCTCTCAAAACATTGTGATGGGACACTATCAACTGATACACCGTCTCTTCGTGACTTGTAATCATCGTTCCTCCGCCAAGATAAAAGAGTTCTGAACTTTTTTCAAGCTGCAAGAATATTGCAAGGTATACAGTTTCCCTTCTGACCACGAATAGAGCGCACCTGGACACCCCTCACTGTGAGTAATAATAGACTCATCCACTGAGTCCCGACCCCTGGTGGTCACTGTGTAACAAAGATGTAGCCAATCAGAATGCCTGCCCAATACCACCGATCAATTATCGAATAGGAGCGCGATTCTAAGTGACAGTTATGAGCGAAAAAGGGTTTGTAAGTTGGTTTTTGGTTGTCAGATCGGGCGCGTGGGGGCGTGGTTGATGAGCAGGCACCCTGGTGGGGAACTCTTGTACCATATGGTGACGTTCACTCTACGTCCGTTGTACGTCAACATGACAACCATGACGTGCCTGGATTGTATGTACTAGTGTCGATCAAAAGAAAGGCAATATCTATTCATCGAATTACTTACGGTTAAGGTAATAATTTGCTTTGGAGTGGATCTTGTTGCTAAGATTTATTCAGGTTACGAGGTATATTGGATTTTTCTCCAATGAAAATTAAATATGTCAGACAATTTATGCCTTCAACAATCTAACAATATGCCTATAGGATGGGAATCATGAATAATTCTCTTCTGAATAGATCTTACCATAAACAAGACAATGTAGCAGTCCGTTAGAACGGGGATAGAAGGTCTAATCTACTCTATTTGAAAACAAAATTATCAATCATCCGCTAACATTGTAATATTCTACCAATACCATGCAATACCAATACTAGTTGAACATCACCATGTATTAATAGCAACGGTTTTATGATAGGAATACAAATAATCATATGTGAAGATAACACTACATCCTCTCGTCGGAATCTTACCTACAGATGCCTTTGTCTCAACATTTAATTTGTTTGAGGTATCTCACACCTAGGGGTAAAATAAGAAGATAAATATTGGAAATTATAGCATTGGGTAGTTTCTATTTCGAGCATAATTATAATTAAATTTAATCATATGTTTCAAAGCTGCCCAACGAATGCGGACATTTTCATCACATCTGTTCTAATTGTTATAAACGCTTTGACAAATTGAAAATTATGACAACTCATTGTTTCCACCAACTCAGACAATTAACACAGCTATCTACATGCGCCATAGTTATTTTTTATACCAGCGTTTTAAAACTTTTTCCCTCTCGTTGATACTCGATGCACTTTGATTGCGATTTGATACGTATGTTAATGCAAGAATTGTCGACGAATTCAACAGCTGATATGTGACAACTTTAAACGCACATACAACAAAAAACATTACAATTTTCCTTATCGTACATGCAGCGGAGATGCGTTATTGTTGCATCTCAGAGTATGCATGCATACATATGGGAAGGTGGTGGGGGCAGCTGATTTCGAGGGACAGTATCAGAGTAATAAAACGGTATCAAGATTGCCCAAGCACATGCGTATCAAGATGTCCTACAGAAGTACTTAACATAATTTAACACAAATAATTCGGATAGAATCGCAGCCATAGATCAGTTGATTGATAGTTTGTAGGGGAGCCTTCCTACTTGGGGACGTGTGCTGGGGGGAGGTGATCACTGGTTTTGGTATTCACTCATCCATAACCTTTGACCCATGATGCTCATCAGTGCTCGCTGGTAATCATAGTTAATCAACACTGTACTCATTAACCCATGCCTAGCCCCTCCTACGCATGTGCATATTATGGTACAGAAGGGCTTCATTCGTCCCTGTTTGGGTAATATACATACCCTTAATAGGTACATATATGCATATGCACCTGCGGTAAACCTTATTGCTACTTTGGAAGAATTGTCATGTGCTGTTACTTGAAGAGGTACTGTTATTAAAACGTACTATACTTTTTCTAAAAGGTGCAGTGCACATTTTATGCCTCCTATGTAGCACTGGCATACATGACTGGCCTAAGCTGTTTGAAATATCCAAATGTAAATATATTCAAATGCTCATACTTTGTCACGCTTTCAAGGGATATGTCTTTGGGTGGCGAGAATCACTGGTGTACGGTTATATCTGCAGCCATCATCCCTCAATCTATTATAATAGAATTTATCTCTAAAACATATTGAATATTTACTTATTGTAAGGACCAAATAATGATTTGACAGTTAACATATGGGTTCCCATTGCATTCGTTTTTACTTTCACACAGAGTCGAGGAGGAGAGTGAACATCCAGCAGCGTTCATCTAATTATTATGAGCTTAGACGGTTTACTAATGAATCAATTGTCATTGTCGAATGCAATTTATTATCGCGGTAATGCAGAACAATATTGATGTGTGTGTGATGAGTAGGTGAGTTGAAGTAAATCTAAATTATCGTCTCCACTTACATGTTTAAGTACAACCATTAATTATACTATGCAGAGCGTTTGGGTTTTGGGGGAATTTATTATATTTTTAATGGCCGTGGACATGTAACAAATGGACCCTGCCAGTAGTTCCTATGCACAATTGATATGTCTAATGTGTTCTTTCCATACACTCGAGTCTCTTAATATGGAGTTATCCATCGAGCCATGCACGCATAGGAGCTGTTACAAGATAGCCATCTTCAGCCTAGGCTATATCTTCCATCAATACAAACCATATCTTTATACCTTTTCATCGGGATGATAATGGTATATCCATGGCTGTGCATCTATGTAAAGCAGTACGAGTACGCCATTTGCATCGTTCTTCCAATTGTTTGGCTGAGCAAGGCAACAAAATTAAAATTCTGACTGAAGACAGCGAAACTAAAATCATGACAATCATGATAGACAACGAATCTAAAACCCTGACAATCATGATTGACAACAAAACTAAAATCCTGATTATTATGTTGTCAGGGCAATGATAATGCTGAGCCAGAGTTCCAATCCCATGTTCAGACTTTTTCATATTTGTATCACAATATATAAAAAAAAAACCCTTACTTAATCCTCATTTTCCTTGCTTAGCGATTTTTCATGCTAAGCAGCTGGCAAGGAACTTTTACGCAATGAATTTGCTATAATATACATGATGATATAGGGATTTTGATACATATAGTGTAGTAATGTCCTAGCAAAGCAAAATAGCTAAAGAAGGCAAATTTAAGTAATAAGGATTTCTTATACGAGACCGGGCCCGTTTGCATGGTACTTTGAGACACGGCATGTAATTACTTAGTCAGGGATTGGTAAGTTATTTTATAAGATATATATACTAACCTATTAAACTATATAATATATATATCAGGCTGAAATGAACTTGTGGGTTGGTTAGCGGAATTGTGTCGGCCTAGAAACGCGTATACATACATGCAATTGGACCGTATACTTGCATAATGAGGGGGGGGGGGGGGGCTTTCGCGTTCGTTTTCGTGGTGCCCTTCGACTTCCTTCTCGATCAAACATTCAAACAATGTGACTGCATGTCAAATGGTTCAAATCACCAATCAAGTACAGGCTAACACCTTACTGTAAACTCCACTTAATGTTTCATATATTTTTGCATAAGCAGTGTAAACAGGGTGATGAGAAAGCAACTTTCAAGTCAATTATGTTAATTCATCATCAAATTAAACGCGAATCGATACTAAAGGATTACTGGCCGGTATTGCGGGACTGCTGCTAAAACATAAACAGTACACTAGCAGGCCCAGAATGGAGTTTTTTTCTTAATCTCTTTATAGTCTCACTCAGGTGCTTTTAACCCTAAAACCGTTCAGCGCAGTGGCTAACCCATTATTTATATAACATAATTATTATGACAGTAATGAACCTTATATTTGGTTATACATGACATTCAACGATCACTTTATAAAGTTTTCTCAAACCGTTTAAAATTCTATGGTTTTATTCTTTACCCTTCTTGACTGATTGTAGAAATATATTATCGAGCTATTAAGTCCAGCTCCATAGCTGGTCTTCCATTAATTCCTTTGGGTAGTATATTATTAGCATCTTGAATTCTTACATCCCGATGATACCATTATATTATAGTTTAACTAGATAATGGGAAAACATGGATACTCTCCCCAAATACATGTATCTAGGGCGTATAGACAAACAATCTGCCTATACTAACGGGAGAATATGATTTAGAATCCTTTTTTCATCCACCCCAGCGAATCCGATCGAAAGTTCTTATTTTTCTTGAAAAGACGGTCAATGATTTAGGTGGTAAATCATTGGTGTACATGTATCTAGTTAAAAACAATAAGGAGACACCCTGGATATGAACAGCTTGTAGCATAAAACGTGTGAGAGTATTCAGCAATCCCATCGTGTGCATATATATTAACGGCCATAAAATATATAGCCACAAATATTACTGAAACTATTTATTACTTCTTTATACTTAATACATTATTATGATGCACATAACCTCCTCAGTCAGTATTTAAATCACATGTTGGGATGTACTCCCTATTATAGTTTATACCTCCCTCATGGGATCCCTCCTTTGTGTAGTATTATGTGCTGCGAATTGGACTGGTAAATATACATAATTATTGCTAATTTCTGTTATAATTGCTACATATAATTGATACCTGGGTCCACCAGGCCGGGACAAACTGAACGGTTAGAGTGAGAAGTAATAATGTGCAGCGCAACCCAGTATTATCTCTATATCATCCCTTCTCCTTTGTCCCTTATGGGCAGCCTATCTTTGTTGGTATCAATACTTTCACTTGTTTCTCTATATATATGCCATGCCCATTATTGTATTAAGCTGAATCTTGATGGTGATTGATTACCCTATACTGAAAGTACAAAACTTTTAAACGAAGAAAATAATTATATATAGCATTATACGCTATAATAGTTGAAAGCAACGGTATATATATTACGCCTGAAATTAATTGAAACTCTAACGACAAATCATTTCTACCAATACAGATTTGCACAGAAGGATAAACATTCTGGTATTGATAGATGTGAGCCTAAATGATGGGCAAGTTTCGGTGAGGGAATTTCATCTTTCACAAAACTGCAAAAGCTTTCGAATTTCCGAATTCATGAATTTGCTGAATTGTTTTCACTTCTTTTTGGTGAGATAATTGAAATGCGTTGGGAAACCATTTCCACTTGGAGACTTTTGGAGAGACTCCATTTGGTTCAAAATAATTCTTTGATGACCTCTTCAAAGTGGCTGACGAAAGATTCTTCAGTGAAGTGGGCCATTTCAAGAAAATAAAACGGAAAGGCCTGCGGAAACGCTGTCCACTAAATTTAAATTGAGCAAGCAAAGAATTCTTGTTGCTCTTGACAAATCACGAAGAGCTGGAAATTTGAATGAAACAAAGTAGTCTTTTAAAGTTTCTCTAGGGATTCCCACTTGAAGTTTTATGCAGTCCGTTAAGGAGTGTTGTTGTGAATGAAACTGCGCCTTTGCCTCTCTCAACGTGGATCAGCACCAGCCAGATATATGCTATATATAAGTTCTTTATGATATGGTAAGACACAAATGACTCAGGTACAGCACTCTCTAACAATGAGCTGCAACGTACAGATAGGACAGAGCCCTGAGGCACCGACCCCAGATGGGGATTCTAAGGGTTAGCATAAAAGGCCTCACTTGCAGACCCCATTTAATGCTGCATATCAAAGAAATTGGGGTTTCGCCTACAACCATATAATGCCTATGTATAACTAACTGTATACTGGGGGTGTCAATTGCTTAGGCCAAAGCCCCGTGTCCACTAGCCCGACGACAGGGGCAGTCGGAGGAGAAACCGAGGGCAGTTATGCCGACTATATAGATAAAGGATCGAAATATCTATGATGCATGAAAGGTGAAAGTCCTCCTGTCACCTCCTGCCAGGATTGGTTGAATCCAATCGTCTGTCAGCCAAGCGAATACCCCGTGAAAAGCTCGATCGGTTCAGTGGATGCGGAGCTTATTTTAAGTATGGTGACTCTAGTAGGATTGCAAACTGTTGGTGTGAATCTGTGAATGTGTCATTATGTGCGAACTAGTCTATGTTTCCAACCGATAACTAGTTAACATCATAGGGTTATCTCGATTCACCTTGCTTTCATAATGCCACGTCCAATACTGCTCGTGACAGAACCGTATTATATTTTGTCGGCTTCAGGACTCACTGGGGGTAATACACGATGCATAAATATTTCCTGAATAAAATGTATATTAATTATGGTACCAGGCACATCCACTGCACTCTCTGTGTTTGTATATTTTTCTAGTTAGCCAAGTATTCACATAGTGATAAGAGTCTAGGGGTTTTAATCATTTGATATGAGGGTTATATTGAAAGTGAATGGAGCGTTAACTTTTCGTTCAAAATGATTTTTATTAACCTCCGTACCAGAAAGGCAATGCATGATTTCAGAGGAAAGCAAACACGTCGGGAAAGATTTGAGCATCTGTTCTGCATTCTCTACATCCACCTGTCCTTATCTCACACCCATCACTTTGAGATTCGCTGACGGACATAAGGCCAAGGATTCAGACAATGTCAGACTAAAGGAGACAGCGAAAGGCAGACAAAGGGCGAAGGAGACGCGACTCGGGGCCGAGGAGTCATCAGGGCAAAAACACTTGAGAACTCCCCAGAATGACTACATCTTTAAAACATTGTTGTCAGATGAATACACATTTGTGTTCCTTTTCTGGGATGAAATATAAACAGGGGACAACATCTTTTTATTGAAAGGTGTCAGACATTGAATATATGTGCCGATATAAGTTATAGATAAGGCAAACATAATCGTTTCAAGTTCTGTGCTAACACTAACAGACGGTTGGTATCAACACTTTGATAGCGAAATTAAAGCTTTTGGTGGATCAATGATACATTTAATCAATTCATTTACACACAGTAATTACACAACCTACTGAATAGCGTGCTTCAACCTTTGTTCATTATTCACATTTTGGGTCGTGCATCCTTTTCTACCAATCTCATATTCTTGATATATATGGTACTTAATGAAATTAACAACCGACACGATGCATATTGCTTGATTTTGCAAATACCTGCTGCTTCACCGTAGCCATCTCATGGTTAGAGCCTCACACTTGAGGTGTGATTATTAGTTGGTGCCCACGATAATGGCAATATACTGGAATTTTACATCGCGCGCCTGCCCCAGGCGACTGGACGATGATTGGCGATGATATGCATTTACGTAAGCCTGGAATACCACCTGGCGAGTGGGAGATATAACTCGCCGTGACGATCAATTATCGCTCATGGCCTTGGGCAATATTGTAAGAATGCACCTCCTGCATCCATCAACACTTCCGCCTGGATAACTTACCAAGTGGCCGCTAGGGGTGGTGTGTATGAGCGATGATAAGGCAGCTTCAGGGATTGTGCTTTCCTCGTTATATGCCAGCTTGTTATGTAATTTTTCTGGTCAAAGTAACTCTGAATGTTTCTATTACCACCGTGAGCCATCTTATTGGCAGTCCCTATGCTATATATGGCCTTACTTGATAAATTTGTTTTTCAATTACCTGTGACAGACTTACCTGGGATGTGTTGATGTGGGATGTACACGGATAAACTGATACTCGTGATTTCTCTTTTTCAAGTTAGGAAAATATCTACAAGTTTTACATGTATATCCATTTTGGGTCATCGACCAATTTTAACACAGCCTACAAATCTGATCTATGTCGGGAGGATGGACAAAGAATGTCTTTGGTTTATTTAAGTTGTTCATATAAATACCGACTTTCTGACAATATTGATTTACCCCAAACACCGCATTTAAGCATGGTGAGTGACCGCATATTCATTTAAGGGAGCAAATACCAACATTGTCAAAAAAGTACCAACATTGATGCAGCATTACAGGCAATAAGTAAGGGGGAAATTGATCAAGTTCTCCACCGGGAACTGAATGGAAGGAGCCAATGTAATTATAAACTACAGCAGCAGTATGATACAAGCCTATTGTCTGCTGCGCTTTATGAGGTTTTGAGGAAATGGTGGCGCGCCACCTGAAGAGGCAATAATCAGGGAGCATTCATTGTGAGCATGAGTGGCGCTCAGGGACCATTCCATGTTCGGATGGCTTCTATCTCCACGCGCTACTACCCTCCCTCCCTTCTCTTCTGTCCCTAAGCAGGCGACGTCGTCCCCCTAATCCCTCTCTTCAGACCCTTGTGCGCGCTCTTGAGCGGGACATATGAACAGCCACGACGAAGGAGACGTCATAATCACGTCACAATGCGGGCGTAATCACGTCCTTATTAAAACTGGTGCGAGAGCACTTTGTTGAGAAGGCTTCCTTCCTGATCAGCTCTTGTTCTATGTGGGGTATGCGACGACTAAATCCTATTCCGTGGGTAATTACTGAGCACAACGATCCAAGACCCCATCAGAGAACAGCATTGCCCGTGAAATTGGGATAGCAATGCGAAATATGTGTTTTTGTTTCTAAGTATTCATATTTTACAAGTTCAAGTATACACGTAGTATAGTGAGACCAACAATTACGGGTAATTAACGAACTCAGGGATCACAAAATTCCATGCATGCAGTTCCAAGTAAAAAGGCCACTCTTCTGTCGGAGCTGTCATTTGGTTATTGCGCCCAGAGGGAAACATCTGTACCGTACGACGTTTTCTTCATATATGGTAGAAATGGGAAAAGGGAAACCAGAAATCAGTAACTCTTTTACTGTTATGCCCCAGCGTTCATTACTTGTTCCAAAAGTATTTTTTAGAAGTTCCCCATTAATTATAAAGTCTTTAAAAGGCCGTGATATGGTGGTCATGGAGTGATTATTAATTCGCTGGTGACGAGACATTTCTAAATCATTTGATGCCACTATTATATTTAGGGGCGTGTCACATCGCACATATTTTCTAGGCACAGGTCTATTTAGGCCTACCAACTGATTGACAAAGCTCTGAAGCAATTGCAGACATTTTTAAATGGAGGTTATAGATCCCATAATGGAAAAAAATATTCCATTACCAATTAATCATCAGTCAAACTAATCTCTGCGAATGGACTATCCGCGAGACGATGATCATCGTTATCAAGGACAACACATTCTTTTCGCGTCCACGGACTTATTAACCGTGGCTTAGTGCAAAAAGCAGTTTTGTTAAAAGATGGCCGCTTTGCCTTGGGTGTTTGAGATCGAGGCGTTGAAGACCCCCTGCCGAGCGGCACAAAGTTATCCCTAGGATCCACGACACAATCAATGTCGCACCCGTCTAATACAACCATTACCGCTCGGGCACGCCCATTATCGCCCACGTCGCTCAAATGCACTCAGGCGTAAGATGGTGGCGATGACATGGCGTTTTGTGAGCAGAAAAGCAGGGTGTCAGTGAATGATCGCGGTAAAACCCGCGGGCTGCGAGATCACGTCCCCCGAGGCTGGCCCCGATGACACATAAGTGAAATGGGGGGCTTAATGAGGCCGCCAATGCCCGCCAGGGTGCAGGAGCAGCGACAGCAAGGAGAAGGCGGGATAGATTTAAAGCATGGCGCCTTTTCATAGCTAGGACGCCCACCCCCTAAAAACTGCCTCTAGAATCTTTAATAAATTGCGCCAACGTTTTCGCTCGGAAACAATCCTGTTAGGCGACTGGACAAGAATCTGTTAAATAATTGAGATAGCAATCGAGAAGTGACACAACATGACCTCTGAACGTGACATCCCACCTCAGGGCATCGTTGGCGGGAACAGCAGACGACAATTCACCAGCGGGCGATAATAGGGAACACTGGGCGATAAATAGAGAATTGACTTAAGCAGATAATGATCGTGTAATGATCGTTGCAAACAAAACATCCTGCTGATATTTTCTAAAAAGTCTGTCAGCGTTCACGAAGAATGGAGGCCTTGTGATGGGGGCAAAGCACAACAGCTAGCAAACAAATGTGGAAGTATCAAATGATGGCAGGTGGAGAAACTAGGCTATATGATCAATGTGGTGAAATTGGCAATAGAAAATTACCACCACTCTTTGCATAATTTGTGAATAAGGGACCCTTTTTTCTTCATTAGATCAAGAAAGTCCCATTTACTGTGATTTATACCGTTTGTATGTAGTAATTTAGCAATCATAATTAAATGCAAATTCAGCCTGTGAATTGCTTTTCTCCGCTCCCAAATGCATCATTAACGGTTGTTTATATGGATCGATCGATGCTTTTGCATTCAGAAAAGAGCATGTTAGCACATTTATATATATACATATGCAACTGAAATGCCCAAACCCCATGAACTGTGATTGAGTGGGTACTTTCAGTTTTCTCTTTTTGTCATCATTTCAATTTTCCCAGCCTTTCAAGGCAGACAGGCAACATTATTTGCATCATAATAGAATAATGAAACCTTATTCGCAATACCAAATGAGCTAACCTTTATTGAAAACCCAATGACCATTCTAATATCGCAAACCATGTGCATGCAGCCTCAAAACAAAACTAACCTTTAAGTCTAATCATTCTCATGAATATTCACAATTAGCAGCCATTAGGCCTAGGCCTAAATCTGTTCTTCTTTAAACACCTAACTGGAAAGAACATTGAACAAAAATATCGATTTATTCTGATGTCAGGAGACCACTTATACATCACATAAGCATCAATATTTCCTACGCAGTATAATGGGGAATATAGAAAAGAAATGTGTCCCTTGGGCATGGTAGGCTAACAATTACATGGATACATGTCGGGAAGGTATTATCCCTCTCATCCTACTATATGTAACCTTGTTATTTTGATACGACTGTGCCATGAGGTGTAAACACTCCTAACGATTTTTCATCCTTGATTGATCACCGCGCCATGTGTGTACATACGATTACCTAAGTTTAACTTCAGCTCATTGTTCTTGACTAATTTATCGACATGGATAATTACAAGCCAAGAACTCCCTCAATAACGCCTCTCCCTGTTTGTACATAGAGCGTTTACTAGACTAGAACAAAGATGGACACATCTTATAATGTATACCAGAATATCTTGGATGGCATGGAATTACATTGAAAAACTTTGTCAAAAGTTTCAAGTTCAAACGCAAACATTTGTTAAGCCCAATAAACTGTTCTTCGTTTTAACATTAGATTTGGATAACGCTTTCCGGGTGCATTCTTTAACATAAAAAGTCACATGTATACAAATAAATCTTACCATGATTTTTTGTTCACCGGGACTAAATTACATAGTCCTTTTGCTACTTCCATAATATGTTTCGATATGTAAATGCCCAAAGGCCACATGGAGATAAACATAATAATTATGTTTCATATGACTATTGTTATAAGTCATGCAATTATTACATGAAAACGATCAACGGCCTTTAACCACCCACGGATATAATGGATGATCGCGAACCTTTGAACATAAATTGTGGGCTCATACAGAAAAGATGCGCTGGAACTAATTAAAGCCCATTTAATGAGAGGGCATGGGTGTGTATAGCCCATGCTCCGTACCCTAATATATCAGCCTTAAAACAAAATGTGCATTTGTTTGAGGCAAGCTGCGTGGAACGATGCATAATTAAGAGTTGAATTCCTCATATATACGTCGCTCAGTGAAGTGTAAAGGTGGTAGTTTAATTATAGGACCGATCTGTCGATTAACGAATGTTCACTCTAGCTTTGTGGTGGTTATTACAGAATCATGCACACAATGAGTTTGAAATAGCCGCATTTTTCGAAAAGAATGAGTCTGTCCTTAGACCTGTAATTATTACATGTTTACTCGTAGTCTGAGTAATATATTTAGAGAACCTTTAAAAAATGACAATTGTATAGCGGCACAAACCAGTAAATCAATTTCAATGTTATCATATTTTTTCAAGCTTTAAAGTTTGAATAAATGATTGCATTGTGTCTTGCGGTTAATTGGTTATATATATTGTAAATATTTGTTCCCCCCCCCCCTTCAGAAATGTCCTTTTTCTAATATTTAAATCTATATAATAATACAATATAACAGGCCTAAATAAAACCATTCAACAACAACTCCACGTCTATGTTTGACTACATTGGTTGTTAATGTGCTACAGTTTCTTGCTTGCATGTATTGTTTTACTACTGTCGAATTGGGAGCTCTTAGAGAGTATAGGGGCAAGACAAATCCTGGAATTTGGTATAAAAAAAACTACTGAATTTGTCAATACACGATTAATTGTATACATATTCAGAACGTGCTGCTATATTATCAATAGTGGTACAACGAATTTAGCATGAGTTTGATATATGACGCCCATCATCATGGTACTTGAACGTTATGACAATTCAATAATGGATTGCTCTCGGAAAACAGATTGATTGTTCTTGCTGCTATTTGCACTGGATTATAAAAAAGTGAGTTTGGCAAAAACAATTGCATGGCGCTTATGGAAAAATCAATAATTGATAAGCATAAAGCGGTATTGAAATGTCTGCTATTAAAGTGAGTCAGGGATCTAGCTAAGCTTACATACTAAATCCATCAAGATGGCACTTCCGCTTCCGGAAACATATAATGCCCCCGTCAGCCTTGTGTCAGTAAGTGCACCCACCAGGGGGCAAATCAGCCCCTAGCCGTCGCTGTGACGTAAAATCCGTCTAATCCAGCGACGTGCCTTGTTCGTGACGACACAAAAGGAGTCTCTAAAGCCCCCAAACGGCAGCTTTATTTACTAACAGCGCCAAGAGCGCCTCTTCATGCAAGACATGAGTTGGCAGAGCCGGAAGATGGCTTCTGTGCTTGCGCTGATCATCCTCCAAAAGTAGTCCATTAATTACAGCATACTAAGCGATGTTTCCGTCACGTGATCAAACATAAAGTGCGATTCTGCGCATTTAGTTAGTCGTGTGGACCTGAAAAGGCGGCGCGCTTTTGAAGAGGCAGGGAAGGAGAGAAAAAGGCGAGAAGAGTATTTCATGTTATTTTGGGGCCGAATCCACAGCGAATGCCTCTTAATTTGGCATGAAGTGAGGGCTGAGGATCGTGCAATCCCTCAGTGGCGCCACTTGAAAGGAAAAATAGCTCCTTTAGATGCGATCGACGATCATATAGAAGAGTAGAAGGGAGTTGTCTGTATGAGACTTTCTATGGCCCAGACCCCTAAGTTAATTGGCTTTACCAGACTACATTCATTCGCGCTGACATAACTTCTTTATGTTTACTGGGCCCCGATCACTCAGCCGCACAAATGCATCCGTCGGCGCGGCGTGGCCTTCAAAGCGCAAGGTCAGCGTGACGCGGCGAGTACGGTGGCCCTAAAGGAGGTGAAGATTTACTTGGCGAACTGAAGAGAGTGCTTCATGTTCAACAAGAGAAGGGACAGAGGGTGAGGGGGATTTGTGAGGGGGTGGGTGTGGTGGTGATGAAGAGGAGAGGGTATGGGTTGGTATAACAATAATAGCCGGCTGTGTCACGGTTCTTTGACCTTCCAATACTTGAGACGAGAGGATACACCGAGGATTGTCACAAGAAGGACGAAGGATTTCCATATAACCAACGTCGGGCTTCGGCAGATTGGTGGGAAATCAATAATAGCAGTCCAGAATCCAGGAATCCGCGAGGCTTTGGAGAGGATATAAGAAGTAAAGGCTTGGCTGATGATGTTTCTCTTTGCACCATTAAACGTTTGAAAGGTACATTATCAATTTATGAGAGTGGAATCCCTTGAATGTTTACAATCTAAGTTACAGGTAAAAATAAATATTCGAGCATAACCAACATATAGGCCCTATATAGAAAAGGAAAGTGGGTCGCTAAAATCAGAGCCAAAATAAATAGATATGATCTTAGAACAAAATCTTAGTCTAAAATAATGATTATTCTGTTTTCACTCACGTGTACATACACAATAGGCTCTACTGTAGGGAATCACACAACGAAGACGGTGCAACGAACATGTAATCAGATTTTAGACAACACCCACTTCTTTTATTCATAAACCCTGGGCCTTTTGTTTAGAACATCGTGTGTGATCCCCTTCTCTCAGTTTGGGTTTTATTAGTTAGTTGCAGTGTGAACTATTCAAACATAACATCCACCAAATCCATCGGGAACTCTGTCAGCGATCTTTTCAAGCCAGCGGTTGTTCTTTTCTTCTATAGACCTTGCATGTCGGCCAAGAGAGACCATCTTTCTCATGCATACACCTTATACGGCCATGCCTACTAGCACCACGCTATCATGGACTCACACCTGAGCTAATTTGCTTAATGTACCAAACAGGGGGATTTTCTTCATTTAGAATTCTTCGTGGACCGACCACGCGCTGGCCGACACGCATGGTCCGCGCCCACCGCGCGGGGAATAACACTCATGGCACAGGCAGCAGCGTATAATGGAGGTGTGGTAATTAATATCAAACATTAAATATACATCATCACCTTTAGCATGTGTTTGATATGTAGGTTTGGCTATTGACAGGCACAAGTAGGAGTTTCTAGCCGTTACGGTTCGATTTGAACCGGTTATTTCGTATATAGTTAACCATGAAATGTGAAATGATTAAAGCTTGAATGCATAGCCGAAATCAACCTATAACGCATTAAGATAGAGGGAAGAGATACCAATACAAATAACAATCTATATTATATACCGGTGCACATGGGGAAGAAGGTGAAGAACTCTCACAATGGTTATCCTGCAGGAACATTGTTGTGAGAGTGTGTACTACAACTAGAACAAAAAGAAAAAAGGGGATATTGTTGAGGGGTGGTATTATTCGAAAGAGAATTTATTCTTGGAAGATCAAGTAAACATACAGGGGAGAGGATACAATTACAAAGGAACCGGCAACATTTGGAATACAATATTTTTTTTAAGTAAACGAATGAAACACACAAGCCACTAGGGGTGAAGTGATTAGGCTACACGAGACGTGTACGCCAGAAAGAGAGAAAGCTAGGGAGCAACTGAGGTGGGGCAGGCTATAGTTGAGGGATGAGCGCTTGAGACACTCAGACAGAGTTGTGACATCTCTATGAATCAACAACAAGGGACGTCCAGAGGGAACGGGAAAGGCATTGATTTCCAGTGGGTCACGTGCGCCCTTATGGCCCCACTTATTATGACATCGTCATCAAGTCATTGTCCCTGGCGAGGATGCCCTCCAAGATGGCGGAGAGGTGAGTTATGACATCTTCCCACCAGAGGTCGTCATAGAGCAAGTGACAGTGGTCACGCCCCCTCCATTGTAACGGGCAGGTGCTGAGAGACAGTGACAAGTTGGCAAGGAACTCATTAGCATAATGAGTCTGAGAAATTGATGTATTTTTAATTGATACCTTTAAATCATGTAATGGTGATAGAAGTTGTGTGCGAGACAATGAAAAGAATTTGGTGAGTATGATCTCAAAAGTTTTAGCAAGTGTATGGACATCGTAGGCCTACTTCGATAGTACATGTATTGACATCATACGTAGGAAATTACACTTGGAGGATGGTCATGCTTCCATGCGAGCTTGTTAGGGAGGACAAAACAGCTGAGAAGTACATGTCGAACTCTTTCAAAACCCATGTGTCTACCAATAATATAACGCATTGCCACCCTGACAAGCAACCGTCCCAATGGCATGAAGCACTTCTAACGTTAATCAGTAATTTAAACACTAGGTGGAGATTTTTACATCTGAGAGAAGAAAACCGAACATTACCCGCGTTTTGTTATTCAATATGTTCTGGTCGATTTGCTACCATAAAAAGTCCAATGTTTACAATGCTGAATTAAATGAAGCATGACGAGAAACATCTGCGAATATTTCAAATATCATAATTATCTACGCTTCACTGATCAAACCCTCAATTAAATTCTACTGCATCACACTTAGGAATCAACCCGTTAGGACAAGTCATATGCCGTTATGATTATTTATATTATGTCATTATCCACCAAAGCCTTCTTAATAATTTTGCCTTCCACTTCCATCCGAACTGACGTAAACATTGACAGAGGCTGAGTAATTGGGAACTCAATTGCTTCTTTTGATGATTTAAAACAGAATGAGAAAATTGGTGGTGTATTTGGGCATTTATTGCTTAAGATGAACATGTGTTCATAGCGGTATTCCTGAAACCCTAAGTGACGGACACCGTCAAATATAGCCTTAATTGTCACCGATGAAACAAATCTTTAATAAGCATTTTAGGCCTATTTCACATTTATTTTATCGTGCTCCACAATACAGAAATTAATAATATTGAATCCTACATTTCGAATAAACTTGAAATAGTTCATTCATAAGCACATACATTAAATCCTTGCTCTTCATAGTCTGCTCTTCATAGTCTTTGTTACATGTTAGAGCAGAGCACAACGAACAATCGGTTTGCTCACGGTGTGGGTAAAAACGTAAGCTGGCCAATGTGGGGGTCGAACCCACGACATTCGCGTTATTAGCACGACGCTCTAACCAACTGAGCTAACCGGCCCTGCCTAGCACTGGTCGCACAGGTGAGAATCATATACCTGTACGTGTATACAGGTATATCACTTGTCTCTTATCTATCCGAGCTTGGCAATGCAATCCAGGATTGTCGTATCAGTGCCTCTTGTCTCTCATATATTATCTATCTTTGTTCGAAATGTGTGAAACTATTATAGCAATTACTGTAGATGGTAGTATACTACCCCAAGAGTTATATAATGGAAGACCAACTATAACAGCAGGGCCTGGTAAACATAATACAAAGAAAATAATCTTTTTTATTACTGAATGGCGCATTACAATACAGCAGCACTAGCATAGCTTGGTGTGAGAAGTATAGGATAGGGAGTGGGGGTTGAGGGGCCTTCTAGTTCTACTTGTGGAGGGTAGGATTCGAAGGAGGAGGGAGGATCGAGGGTGGAGGCTGACTGGGAAAAGGGAGGAGGAGGTGGAGTGTGCAGTATCAGCTGCAGGTGTTGAGGGTGGTGTGACTTTGCTGGCGTGCTACCAACATCACTTACACACTCATTCACCTCAGTGGTGCCAGCTCGCTCCTATAGCAAACATTTCGACATCTCTAACTTGCAGGTGCCAAGGAACATAGTAAAGCTTGGTAATTAATAAATACAAAAGCGGAAAAATATAATATGACTCAATATACGAACAAAGTATTCTGTATAAAGGAAAGGAATGTACCTATACATGGAAAGAAGCAGATTTGGAAACTGTAATGAACGTCTATAGATTTGTATTGCACATCAATCGTATACTTTCCGTGAATTTGCCGAATCAGTTTTCATAGTATTAGTGACATAATAGTATTTTGGCTGGCAAAATCTTTTTATCGTTGGAAATTTGATACGATTTTATATCTGTTTTCAAACGTAATATAAACTAAAGAAGACAAACACATTTCTTTATATCGATCATTTTTAGTAAATGTTATAACATAGTATCGTGATATCACATTTTAAAATGTCTTCATATTTTAAATCTTCTCATTCACCACAAACCCCCACGATACTATGAATAGATCCAATGTTTTTCCTATATACTGCATGAGCCACATTAGCTATGTTTATGTTAGAATTCTTCCAACCAATGAACAAACAGAAAGGTGCATGATGTCGGTTTACCGGCCGTGTCTAAAGGGGGCAAATTGTCTGTATTTACATAGAGAGGGTACCCACAGTGAGATTTACATGGAGGGGGTACCCATAGGGAGAAGGAGGTGGATGTGGCAGTGCTCTGTGGCGGAGTATCATGACAGGATTAAAGTATACCCTGTTATAGCTATATGAACATTTTATTTTAAAGATTATTTAACCAGTATACACTGTGTGAGTGACCTTTGCCATCTTGATTGACGAGGAAAAGATAAATTGCTCGATTTTTACCCAATTCCTGGATTTCTTTTTAAAACAATTCATTTACGAAATATAGAGTTAGATTATGGTTAGATTTTGCTATGGGTGGAATGCAGAGCATATTGTGAGTTTCCATGTAATATTGATAAGTATAGATAAGGGATTGTTACGAGATCTATATTAGATCAACTGGGATTGTTAGTTGATATAATTGTTTCATGATAATGAGTTAACTCAACATGTAGGTCTAAACGTCATAATGCTGGGAAAATATCAATAAGTTCCCGGTGTATGTGTCTATGTACGTGAGCGTCTAGTATTTATAACATACTTTTAAATACGACACTTTCCAATATATCTAACTTCTGAGAGAATTTATTGATGAAATGTTTTCTTGGTATTAATATGGATCATACATTATGTCCCATTTTTTGGAAGCTTTGTTTAAATACATTCATGCTCATTCGGGAGCTAGCAACCATCGCCTTCGAAGTATGCAATGGGCTTTTAATATTTAGCCAATGAACGTACACGTTCAACAATAAAATGTACGCCTGTCCTGCTTTATGAATTAATCAATTAGATCTAAATATGCCTTTGCTTTGGAAATGGAAGCAATTAGATGTAATCAGAAAATGCTGTCTGGCCTGGAACATTCCCAACCACTCACCGACATTTGAAACTAAATACACTTGTGCCGGATTAGACTCAAGGGGATTTTGCTCTTGTTGGTTCAATTGCTTCAATAGGAAATTAAAAAGTCACATTGAATTGCCTGACTTTTCGGCCGTCCATTGAAGAGAGAAGAATGGACCTAAGCACAGTAGATTTGTGGTGGCTAAATGGACGGCCAGGCTTTGATGTATAAACATCCCACAAGTCCGTCAATTGAACAAGGAAAGGAAATTATCAGCCGCGAGATCTCGGTAATCCCAGCACAAAAACTATTTGTACAGGGGACATACCTCCCGTGGGGCTGCATTCTGGTCGCTGGGATTACAAGTGTAATGTGTATTTTCTTCTCACCTCACTAGTCGTGAGGGCTTCCTCTGTAACTTTAGTCTGCAGGTTAATAAAGTTAATAGTCTGCAGGGTAGCCTTGGTGAATTTACAAGAAAATTGCTTCGGTGGATCACATTGGATCGCGTGCCTTCTCTCTTGGGTTGTGCGGGCAGAGAAATAATTCATAGAAGCATTTCTTACCCAGTCAGTGGGCAATTCCAGGATTGATTAACTTAGTCCAGCAAACAAAAAGGCTGAGTTTCATGGGATCCAGGCTATCCTTGTGTATACAAGTATTATTTTAAGCTGCTATCATAATCATACAGAGACGTCTTCACGAAACGCAAACTATTCTAAGGTGGATTGTATGCAAAGGACTCGAGAAATCCAGATTCTTGCGATCAGAGAATCATTATTATTGATATAGCAATATATTGTAACGATAACTTTATCTATGGTAATTTTAAATGTGAAAGAAACAATGAAAAAAACCGAATGAAAGTCTAAGGCTATTTAAGTATAAGTATGCCCGAATAAATGTGTAAAGGGATTGGAATCAATGATGTGCGCGTGCTCCGACGGGAATATAAGTAGTACATAAAAAGTTTTCTTCGCCGCAGGCGTTTAGGGAGTTCGTGCTCGATCATCGACCTAATTGAAAATTTACATCTCCACGGAACTAGTGAAGTAAATGATTTAACATTGACAGAAAACAGATTCAAATTCATTGTCAAAACATCAAATTAATATCTTTAACTTTAATCGCAGCTGCAATTGATATAATAGAAAAGGGGAACACAAACTAGTAAAAAAAACGGTAGGGGAAAGTTTCGATGAGTATAACTCTTCGTGCAATACTTACATTCTTCTTCGTTCCATTCTTTGGACCTATATATTGCTAAAATACAGCTTGACTATATAGTTGGTCGGAGGAGTTTGGAGGAGAATATTGCACGAGTTGCGCACTACTTTAATGGTTAAATAGAAAATATCCGTACAAACCATAAGCTGCACTTGTTCGATAAAGGCTACACATATCACATAATTATATATGTAATATGGTGCTTTCCGATTACACAGTTGTATACAATAAAAATTACCCAAGAGTATTCCCATCTTCCCGACTTTAATGGGTTGACAACTGTAACTGCGCGTTCTCGCTTTTTTAGACTTCAGATTAAATACTTTCATTATATTGATAACAGTATTCCATCGTTGAAGTATGTTATAACACCGGCATGGAAATGGAACTCATATAATCGATTAGTTCTGGTGCTCGTATGGATCAATAAGAAGCTATAATTTGTATCCTTAAAATGCAGCCCCTAAAAGGTAGCCCATCACTTAACGTCTTGTTAGAATTAATGCATAACTAAAACACTACCCCCTGAATCACCTATAGTCACCCAATCGAGCAGCTGGCATGCTTGCAAGCGTGACGAAAAAGCACCAAAATTACGAAGTTCTTACAGGAACACTTCGTTATCCGAAATTGACGTGATGTCATCAAAATAAAACTCAGGCTCACGTGATCCCGAGCTGAAATAAACCAACATCTCGCGGTATCTCGATGTTTCACGCGTTGTTTTTGTGCCTTTTTATTTTACAGGCAACCCATTATTTAAATTAATCATTTCTAAGACTGCAGGCACTTAGCATCCCACTAGAATGTAGAATAAACCATACATGGGCCATTCATCAAGGCAAAACATATCGATTGTATCCAGGATACGCATATAAAAAATAGTGAAGGATTTGGGAATGTCAGATTTAATATCTTGCATCAAATACAAATGTATCGGATGTACACATAAAATGAATGTGTAACATGGATGATTTGCAAATTCCATGATTGAATGCAATAATGCATTTTAAATATCTTCTCAAGTGATCAGGTTATTTCAGTGGAGAAGCTGGAGCGAACCTTGTATGAAAGTACACAAGAAGAGGTGATCTGTCATTAATCTCGAGGAACGGCACACACAAAGCCAGGTGTTGGGAACAATGAATGGGCGTCCTAGGGCCCTGGCGGGGGAAAGAAGTATCAACAGTTCCTAGATTGTTTTGTGTCGCTTTTTCCCAAGCCTTTCTGGAGTTAATGGCGCTGATGAATAGAAAGATGAAGTTTAGAGTTAGATCGCGTGATGGGTGACAGAAAATGTGAGAGGTTTTTGTCTACATTTATTTTCTATTGTAATGTTACGTTGAAGGAGGCTAATGGTAAGCTTCTTCTTAATAAGTGCATGTAGTAAATTCTGTGTAGCCGGGAAGTCACCAAGCTGAGAATTATACAAATTCTAAATCCAATCTTTAGCTGGTGAGTTATGGAATGTCATACTGGGTATTATAACATTACTATTGAACCTTTGGTAGTTTATCATATTTCAAAATGAGTTCTTAACCGAATTTTAAGGAGGATATTTGCATCTCAGTTTGAGACTAAATATTGGGCTGTTATTCTCTTAGCTAATCTTGATAATTAAAGTCACTGTTCCGATATGGACTCACAGTAAATGTATGCTTTTTGGAAGTTATTCGCAAGAGTTTATAGTATATTATTACATACATATTAGAGTCACTTTTCAACTGCAAACCTTTTTCCATGAAAAGCACTTGCACACCTGCACATTTAAATATATTCTTACCAAGTTAAAATTCTCAATTCGACCCATGTGTGATGCCGGTTGGGAATCCTATGTTTGCCCGGTCGCTAACCATTTAAAGTTGAGAACTGACAACAATGAAGCTTCCGTCAGGGCCCGGTAGGGGACGCTCGGAGCTGTTCGTGCATTCAATGGTCGCCATTGTGACGAGATCTCGCTGCGTCCAGTGACGTGTGTGAGACTCTGCGGGAGTTGGGCGCGCGGCCAGCACAGGTGCGCGATCTGAACAAGAAATTGACTTGGTGCACAGGTTAGAAATGCATGACTCAGGATCTAGGAGACGTTTCTACGTATGTTTCAGAAGAAATAACTGTTCAGGAGAAATATAATGATTTAGGTATAAGTAAAGTGTTTGTACCCATGAGGTGGTGCTATATTAATGTATCATGATGTTCAGAAAGTCAATTTGAACGGTTTGAGTTGGAGCTATGCGTTATTTAGCGTTATTTATTTGTGATGGGATGGCGTTGCTGATTTTTACGCACTTTTCCCCCAACATATTTATACAAGAAGTTAGACAGTATTACAGTGTCCGGAGGGTAATCTAAGTTTACATTTCCGAATAATATGTAGTCTTCCATTCAGTTTTGATTACCTTTCAACGCCTGGCTTCTTTTACTTCCAATGCTTATAGTCTAAAAACGATTGTTTACACATTCCTACTTTGGAAACCCCAAACATATTGCCAAGCGCTGCTACGAATCCATACTTGCTATATAATAGTTTTGAATATGGTTGAAATATAAAAAATACTCTTCTTCCAAATTATCAACGAAACATTCCCCACTGTGGGAAAACATATATGGAGCCTCCGCCATGTCTTCTATGATCTAGGAATAAATGCGATGCCCACAAAAAGACCAATACCACAACATGGGAATTGGAAGACAAACCTTTGCTCTTTTTGCCCTGCACCCGTCCTACCAGCGTCCCATAATCGGCGTATTGATCTTGGCCTAATCAGTGGTGTGATACGGCTCTATATTGAACGTTCACACCTTTCACGCCCGTCAGCTACCGCTTGCCAAAGTAGGGTGGGCATTGCTCCGAGGATTTTTCTGCAAACTTGATTTCTCTGAAAAGATCCAGCATTGATTTCCGGTGGAAAACTGGAATGTGCATACGTCATTTCCGCTTGGATGCTCATGTGGATTTTGGTCTTTTATGGAAAAGTATGGAGTGTGTGAAAATGTTTTTATTTAACAAAATGCGGCCACTTTCACGTGGAAAGTGGCAGGTTAGGAGAGCACTTCAAGTGAAAATATTCAGAAGAGCATCAGTTGTGGTTTACTCCATCATTTCAACTTGGTTGGTTGGCTTTCTCTTGTGAAGGAAACGTGGCCACCCCACGTGCTAAGAATAACCAGAAAACAACAGTATGTGTTTACATGGTGGTGCTCTTCTGTACATTCACTATTTCCATTTCGACAATTGTACAAAAACACAAAAGCATTCAAGGTCATTTCTCTATGAAGACTATATAATGTATTCCAACATCCTTAAGAGCTATTGCTTTGGGTTTATTTTTTTACCATTTCTTCGTATTTTCCCATGTGCACCTTTTAAAAAGAGTTAAATTATAGCTTCACTGCTGATAATTCTTTAGGTCCCATGTAGGAAGGATTTTCTCACCGAGCTTGCCATATTTTTATTTATAAATCATCTGCCATCGTGGATATCGCAAGCTTGTCTCTTTCACTTCAGCTCAGTTTCAATAAGTCCCACATTTGCAAAATATATGGTGACACATATCAGTTTCGTCCATTTTCACACGATCCTTGGTCACTGACACTTCTGCCCCTTCTTCAAATGTAATCCATACGGAATGCACTGAGGACCAGGGATAGGACTAACCTCAGACAGCTATTATTATTTCTCCCTCGCCTATAACCCATTATACCTCCTCCCCAATCAGGGCCACACCACTCTAGAATCATCCAATCACACGCATGACGTCACAGATTCTCACCACTCAAAAAAGGGTAACAATAGACTCCCGTGATTCCCAGTAATCGTTCACAAATGGTCGCAGAGAAATTATCTCTTTATTATTTCTTCCTTGATTCACTCACCGACTGCCTCCCCTGTCTATAAAGTATAAACGGCCAATTGGTGTTTAATAATTCTCCCCGACCCTCAACGCGACAAACCAGCCTGTTCGTGTGTTATTAAAGGTCACCCGATCGCTGACAAAGTCTTTGACTAGGCCACCGTCGTAGCGTCGAAACTGGTATCTTGTGTCGCACTGACTTTATGCACATTGTGCGCAAGATGAACGTTCCCAGCATTCTCTGCGTCAGGGCATGTCACGTGATACGTTGTAAGACATAACGGCGCAAGTTCCGTACAACTGACAAAGCGAGGTTTCGATTAGCTGAGTGAAAGGTGAGACAGTGACTAAAGAATGGGAGGAAGAAAGGTGCCCTCAGAAGGGCTTCGTTCGGACGGTAGGGGGCCTTGATTCAAGGGACAATCCCCAGGTGGCAGGCTGCTCTTCGTGGCTCTACTGGAATGGATTCACATTGAGGCCCACTTTGAATGCTCAACCCTCGACAAAAGCTAAAATGGAGAATTGAAACTGGTATACGTCCAACTGTCCTTCCTTCAGTGTTAAGGGCACAGTCGAATTCACGAAGAAACCTTAAAGTATTCGGTTGATAAGGGACTCTTGATAAAATGACATCATTTTTCCTCGAGACCCGAAAAAGGTCAGGATGGCAATTTGCGGAAAGGATGGTAACTAATATTTATTCATTTTTCTTATTACAATAACCGTTTCCCCCCTTTGAGATGGATCATTTGGTTCGTGCTGTTATAGATAAGCCTGGCAAAATTACCACTTGTTCTTTTAAAAATGGCACTTCAAATCAAACTTTCCATATGCACATTCCGTCTGTCTCAAAATCGGTTTTTATCCTGGGTACATCGTCTGTCTTTTCCTGTCCCCGGGGGCAAATGGTTTCATTCAACATTTGTCCCTCACTTGCAAGTGACGACAATGCTTTGAAATAAAAGGTATGTTTTATTCCCGATAGTCGTATTATTCGCCTATTATGGCCACATTGGATTCATTCCTTGAAATGCCCACTGAGCCTGAGGGCCTTTCTTTATAACGGGACCTTGGGCTTGACACACCTGAATAGGGAATTCGGCTATACCTGTCTCACCTGTGTCCAAATGTAATCATTAACTCCCTACTCCCATACATAGCCACCTCCATAGGGATTATATACAGCATCGGAGTAATACCTCTACTCTATCATTAAATCTGGGTTTAATTGCGCTCTCCACAATAAATGTATCACTCCGCATTATAGTGCGTACAGGAAGTACAGACCGTAGGGAACTGAGGTATCCTTACCTCTGATCTTGTGTCCTCGGGGCATCGTGGTGTGCGCTAATTGAATGTTTTTGAAGGGGCCAATTTGCGCAGTGATAAATATGTGAAGGTTCGGAGCCTTGGGGCTAGAGTGGGAGTGTTGGGGGAGGGTGGGTTGGATGTAAGTGACCCGAGGGCATAGATGGGGGAAGGGTTGGCGGTATAGTGCACTTATTACCCCCTAATTACAATGTTAATTACATGATACGAGCCCTGTTTTGGCTGTCTAGAATGTACATAGGTAGGAGAGTGAAGAAATGTCACTATGACAACCATGTATACAACAATTTATTAAAATGTCCCCGATCGAATGTAGCACAATCCTAAATACTCGCTAACTTGTATCTCAGAGTTCCTGGTAGTTGTGCTTGCCTTAAAAGACCAGCTAAAACTGTCTTCGTATAATTATTATACATAATCAAGTCCCAATTACGAATACCCTGTCTAAATTAATGCAAAAACACACTTTCTCCCCTCAGCTTCATGGCCAATATTTCCACATTACATTAGTATACACTACTAGCACGGGATATTATATATTATGCAGGATATTTCACAAGTAAAGTTTAATGTTTGTTCTCTCAGATGAAATACCATTAATCAAATAGTATACATCGTTCTGGGTCGAACCCCCTCAATCTTACATCCAGAACCTAAGTCGATCATTCATCTTGTTTAACTGGTGGTCTCTACATTATGCATGCTATCAAAAGGGCAATATACTTGATAGGCCTTTTCGTATGAAATTAAAAGAATTTGGAAGAGAATGTGCTTAGGAGATTGTCATGTATTGGAGTACTGCTCATATAACACATGTTATTCAATTGTTATTCCCACAAACTCCCTTTATTAACTCATTTATATTACAATGCAACATCACATCCTAACATAATATAACCATACCTAGGCCTATATTGGATAGACTCCTTTATCTGTGCACACCAAATCTTATTCACGGATAAACAATCCTTCTGTCTGTACAACTCGTTTACCGTGTACCTCACATATGTACAGAGTATTTACTGTTTAAATACACTTTATTAATCGACTATGTACAGTTTCAGATCAGTTATCAGCCTTTACATCTATGCTGTCTTTCTATATACTAACACTCAGTCCACTTCAAATAGTTTTAAACCGCAGCCATGAGTATTTAACGGCATGCACATAATATAGCAGAGTTGTCATGCGAAGCTATAATGTGAGGCATACATAAAATCTGATCCAATGTAGGAAAGAAACCAAGGATGTTTTTATTCAACAGTGTCACGTTGTTATTAGGAAAGAACTTCCACCTCAGAATAGCGTTGTGACATATGCTGCCACAGAGCATATTGTACATGTTACTTGCGTTTTGGTTTGTGTCTAACCGCAGCAGACTACTTTTTTCAAATAGTTCTAGCTGGGCGTGCGTCCTTCAACCACCCTTTGACATGGAGTTCAGGGTCAAACTTTGTGTCACGAATACTAACGGTCATTTCAATCTTGTAATTTTAATATTTAATACTATAATGTGGTTGATGGAGCAGACTTTGTAGGAATATTGGGAATCAAACCCTTGTGACTTTCATGGCAAACTGTGAAAGTCTTTTTTTTAGCAAAGACAGAAGTGGGCAACCGTAATCAAAATATAGAAAACGATCTATGCCTTTTGTTTAAAGTCCCAATGTTGTGTCCTGGTAAGACTTATATTCTTACAATACCTTTGTAACTATATTTGGGAGATTTAGCAACCACAACGCACCAACACAACACTAACGCATCCACTAACTATTAGTACATTATTACCGTTGTGGGGATATCTCGAGAGGCCTGCAATGCAGATGCCCTCGGTTAGTGATTGCGTTAGTGTTGTGTTGGTGCGTTGTAGTTGCTAAATCTCCCTATTGACTTAGCCAACCTTACAGTACAGAGGGACTAATCTGGATTTAGCGAAGAAAAAAAACCCATGTAGCTTTCTTTCAATTACAAAAAGAATACGCATTTTACAAAGTTCAGTTTATCTTCCATGTTGTAGTTACCTTTTTACTGAAATAGCTTAAGATATTTGTCTCTGTACGCTTCGCCTTTTTATTACACTTTCTCCCTAGCAAGTACATCCTTGTATGTATACATTGGAAGACTGAGCTTCGGTTCAGAAGTGCCCGAATGTGTCATACTCAGTGGACAAAAAACATTCAATTAATATATCATATTATATAATATATGTGTAGTTGTCCAGTCACTGATTCTTAACCAATGTGATCTACACTTGACCCAATCATGGAAATAAAGGAGATGCACATGTGCATGTCGTTGGTAATGCTTCCTGCTATGGCCAGTCACGTGATTGGCAGCCAGCCTCAGTTTCAACCAGAAAATGACCTCCGATTGGAAACGCATGATTGGGGGACAATGTACATGACATGCACATCCGAACCGGCATGCCATTTTAAAAATGCGCGCAGGCGTAACCGCTACTTCCTGTGCTCAAACTTTGGTGCAGGATGTTGTTTTTATCATCCCTCGCATTGACGAGGTAGAGGCGAGCTCCTGAATTTCAATTGCTTCGCAGAAAACATGCCAAGATCCACGCACTGCATTCATTTTTTAACCTCATTACATTTAAGACATAAATTGCCGTAGTGATGGGCATAAGTGGCATACAAAACACGAAGACAAAACAAAATTGACATCGCCATTTTCTCCCCCACGCGCTCTTGTCGCCTATGTCGTTTTCCCTACCTTTTTTCAACATCCCTTGTATGCCAATGCTCTGTTTTTCGCGCCACTAACATCGCGCGATTTTGTCTTTCCGGCGATGAGACGGGAGAGTTTTTACTTTGTTACTCATCGCAGAGACAGGGAAATTTAGTTTTTTGTTATACAGACCTGTATGAATGCAGCACTTAAAACTTGGTACATTACTGACGCATGCATGGAGATTACCACGATTGTCTTACCTTGAACTTCATTCACAAGCCGAACAACTTTCAGAACTTGATATTAATTCAGACCCCCTTTTCATGAGTTTGCATCTTCCATCAATTTGCGCCTGTGCATCTTGATACAAGTACATGTATCTCAGATAGTTGCTTCATCCGAGACAAAAAGACAAATATTATGTGCAGAATGTTGAAAATTGAAACTATATTTCCAATGTACGCATTGCCTTAGAAACTTTGGCATGATATATTCGGGGGAAATAAAAGTAGTTTTCTTTTTAAAATCTTTTTTGGATAACGGCGGATGGTGAATAGAAAACAGGCCTCTGCCTCGTTTACTTAAAGAAAATAATATTCTGCATACGGTATTCTATTTGCTTTGCCATTGATCTAACAACACATTGGTTAAAACCCTATTCATATATGGGCGGGGCTCCCGAAAATGTCCACTTTCAAAAAAATAAAATCAAAATTTTATTCTATTTCAATTTATCTGAGCCTTCTCCTGGTCATAGCTAATGGTACAAGCTTAAACATACTAAAATTATGAATTTTTCTGAGCTTTTTCAGATTTCCTACAATGTCTATCCAAAAAGTGTCCATTTTTGGCCACAGTGCCTGTTGTGTTCGGGGAGGAAATGAATAAAATTGAATTAAAAAGGAAAATAGCATTATATTTTTGTAATTACTCCTCATCCACTTAGACTTAGACAAGTGTTCTTGTATTGAGTGAAGAAATATATATTTTATATGATATTTCATATATTTATTCATTTCTATTTCCTGTTGTTTGAACCACTATTGCTTCAATGCCAATTCTAATTCAAAGTTTTCCCTGCAAACCAATGTAAAATTAAATATCTCATGTTTTCTGCTTTTTTAAAGGATAACTCAGAATTTCGAGGGGTTTTCTCCCCACTTCTACCTATTTTTATCACTATCTCCTTAAAAAGCATGAATTTAATGGCTCAAGGAAGAAGACTAAGCTATTCAAGTCCCCGAACACAACACATGTCAATTTTTATGGAATTTAACAATTATTTCTGTTTTCATACTACATATATCGAATTAACTTGATAAAACTCAGGCCTATATTCATATATTTTTATGATTTTATAATAAATATTCTATTTTCTGGGTTGTCCCCGAACACAACAGACACACAAATATTGCAAAAATACCTATAAATACCTATTATATTGCCATTGTCTATGTTGGTATACATTCTATACCCACAGGGGTATCTTATTTCGGATTAATTTTGATTCTATTATTCATGTTTTCCCTTTAATTAACAATTTACTCATCCTGCTTGAAGGCCCCTGTCCCCGAACACAACACCCCATTTATTAAGTAAAAGCCAAGCAGTAAATAGGAATATAACAAAAGATTTATGTGCAGAATTACAGAGAGAAATGATTAGAATAGTTTACTTTTTCATTATTATACAATTTTATCATTTTTTGGTCATAGCATATTTTTACCCGAACATAACACCCCTGTCCCCGAACACAACACCCCACCCTGTCCCCGAACACAACACCCCACCCTGTCCCCGAACACAACACCACTTTAATTTAAGGGAGAGAAAGTAGACATTTGGAATATAACCAGTTATTTATGTTCAGAATTGCATACACAATTGAATAGAATACTTTAGTTTTCATTTTTTTCATTTTTTAATCATAGCATATTTTTACCCGAACACAACACCCCTGTCCCCGAACACAACACCCCATCCTGTCCCCGAACACAACACCTCCTTAATTTAAGGGAAATTAAGCAGTTAATGTAAGTATAACCAATGGTTTATGTACAAAATTACATGCATAAATGAAGGGTTTCGTCGATTTTTCCATTACTTTTCAATTTTGTTACTTTTTGGTCATAATCTCTTGTGTTCCCGAACACAACACCCCTGTCCCCGAACACAACACCCCTGTCCCCGAACACAACACATACTCAGAAGGTTGGTTATATGCTAATATATTCAAAGTCAACATATAAGATGGGTAAATATCAAATAAATGTGCATAATCACAAATGTATTTTCATGAATATTTGAATAAAAACTCTCTTTATCACTGTGAGAAGAAAAGGTGGTCAGACTCTGAATTGCTATGTTTCAACTTTATGGAACCTTGAGTATGGTCAAAATTGGAAAAAAATAAAAATTCAAAGTTTTATGTGATATGGGACTATATCAATAACAAGAGACCAAAAGCAAAATATTTCCTAGGTAGAACCTTTATTGTAGATTTTATCATTTTATCACTAATCTTCATAAACTATTTAGAGAGATGTGAATGAAAAGACAGAAAATAATAAAATAAATAAAACAAAATCAAATTAAAAAATAAACTCAGAACGAGGCTCTTACATATGCTTCATGAAGAATTAAAGACAAATAACAAATTAATAAGTTTTATATAACTTTTCATTGAAACAAAAAAGAATTTATGCCAGGGACATACATTTGGAGACATTTTCTAACATAAAAATATGATTTTTTTGCATAAAAAGGAATTTTTATATATATTTCTCAATATGTCCTTATTATACACTTGGAAAGGTACAAAATACTGAAAAATTCGTAATGTGGGATGAAATCCGAATAAATTATGGAATTAAAATGGGTGATTTTGTCAAAATGGACATTTTCAGGAGCCCCACCCATATGTGTTGTCAAACATAAGGTGATACTAAAGTTCTAATACCTACAATTCATTATCGATTTAAATGAAAATGAACTAATGTATTATAGGCAATTGCTTTAGGAAAAAGTGACCAAAAGTTATGCACATCTAAGTATTATAGCACTGTGCTGCGCATGTAATTTAGCCCAGGACGGGGTATAGATGTCAGTACGTGGGAAGGATTGTGATAATTACGGGAATCTTTAATGAATTGACCATCTGTCTGCTGTAATTTACCCCCAGCCATCGTCACAGGCATATGTAGAGCCATATGCTAACGATACATACCAAATATCATTGGGCCTCATCGCCATAAAAAGCAGGGCGTCAAATGCATGTATTCACATGAGAAAGGATATGACAGACAGTCGTCATGGCAATTATAAACATTTTATAATATTTAAACCCGAATGATGGCTTTATGGAAGTTCGTTTTGTGGTTTCGAGCATGCAACCTAAAACAATATGGCGGCCAGGTGGTAACGGATTGTAGCGGACAGAGCAATCTTTTGCCCGCAATTTCCATAATCACGGCCCAAATCTCGCGCACACGAGAGCTGACAAAGGGTCGTCACGAGCAAACAGCTCTAATTTGAGTTGACAGGTCGGAGATAGGGAGTCTTGATTCAGTCACAGGACAATTTGAAAATCAATAAATCAGCTTTATGTGCTGCGCTGTGAAGACTAGGTTAATACAAGCATGAATATGCTATATACGTGATAACATATCACAAGCTTTATTGCATATTTATAGTTGAATTGCAAGGCTTTATTGAGTAGGCTCTTCCCGGCAATCAGAAACCTCTCGCCACATCTTTATCAGATTTAGCTAGGGAAGGTGATTACATGCAACAAACCAATCAAATATATAAAAGTTTATATTGCAATTGTGGGAAAGAGTATAGCAGTGGCGTGTTTCCATTGTCCATTATGCATCTATCTATATGACACCGTTTCATTTTATAAACCATGCCTTGTGCTGTATGTAATACTTTCTATCGCTAGGACTTCTATTTGATGAAATTGTTGACTAGCATACTTATCATTCTTGTTCCTCCAACCCTTTTCTTGTTATTGTTCAAAATTAAGTCATGAAAATATATTCTCATAACAAATTGGAGCTCTATCCTTAAAGTTCTTCATCCCTAATTTCACTCTTCTTATTTCGTTTTCTTAGAAAGGAACTATACAAGATTTGACCAAAGGAGAAAAGCGCATGCTAAGCCATTGGAATCAGAACGCACTTTAATAATATATTGATATAACCAACGATGCTAAATGTGTATTATTGTTGATATAACTGACATTTTAAAAATGTCATTAAAAGCCAATATTATTGTTTATTTTGAAAATTCAGAAAAAAATCACTGTCCACCATGGGTGTTTTAGTTAACTTACCTTATTTTTGCAATCTAGTTTTATTTCTGAAGACATGACATTTTTAAAAATCCAAGATTACATCGAAACCACCTTTTTGATAAAATGAACTATTCATAAAAATGGAGGAAATTTACCATATTCACTGCATAAAGTTCAAATGCTTCTACTTGAAATGCAAGAAAATTGTGTAAATGTTGCTTCAAATCTGAAGCAACTACATTATGTAGGGATTATCAATATCCGACATTTCTGGCCTGCTGGTACAGCATGCACTATTAGTGCACCAGCAGTTGAGAATGGAGATTATGAATCCTTTCGCTGTCTAAAGTGGTTACAGTCTAGGCTCAGATCCTATCAGGTCAGACAAGATTGGTATGTCAGTGGTGCGGTAATGGTTTTCCAGGCCCTGGAGTAGGCCACCTAATGGGATTCTAATGAGATTTTGTGGTCAGGAGCGAGAGGCTTTCCCTCAGTTTGGAGGGACTCTGTGGACTCTGAGCCTAAATTAGTTATAGCAGGGTGACATGTAGTCTGTTAATTCTTTGTGGAGAATCTTTTTGCACAGAAATGCAAATCGAACTGTATATCTTCAACTTTTAAAAGGATAGATTCAATTTTGTCATGCAGGTGTTTATTTTTGAAATAGACGATATTGTAAGGTTTAATGCCTTATTTGTATACATGTGTTCTTCTAATATTTGTATTATTCTGAAATTAAAAGTAAATCATGCTAGGCATGAATAAAACCGTTTCAACAACAAGCCAGGCGTGTACGCTGGAGACATCGAGCAATGATTTAATAATAACCACTCAGTTGTACATGAGCGATAAAGAAAATAACCCTGTTAGTATGCAATGTGTCTGGATGATGCATACTTAATTTCATATAACAATCATAGATATCATCTAAATATAGGATACGATCAACAAATATAGTCAAGATCATACACATAGCTTCGGGGTATGTGCGATTCCAGCTGATATCTTTCACACCATAGTAATAACTTGATACGAATCTGGTTATTAATGTAATATTCATAAATCCACATACTTTTGGTGCACTAAAACAAAGGACTTTCCAATATACAAAGGGCTCTCAAGCAGGTAGATCGCAGTCGTAACAATTAACTTCAGGAACATAGTATTTATCATAAATTAGGGATGTGAGATTACAGTTGTCCTGAGACCACAGACATTGAGGGATGTTAATGATGAATAGAAAACATGAATATATGAATTCATATTTACCGAACGTTGATTGCCGAGCCCTTCTTCGAGGAAAAAAGCTAATCGACATGTTATAATAATACAATAGCATGCAATTATCTATAATATTCAAACTTGCCCATATAATCCAAAATAGGTCCTCGCTAAAAGCTGCACAGTTTTGATAGAGAATAGCTATTTGTTTACCAAAGTCAAATGTTAAAATGTCGCTTCTAAAGGGCATTACTATCTAAAGTCTTATGAAAAGGGAATGGTTTGATTTGGTAAGTAACCGTATATGGGTCAGATTTTCAGAAAATGTACAATTAGCAGCTGTACACATTTAGCAAGTTCTGCTAAATTAGGCTACAATTTGGTCAATACTAGGTAAATTCGAGTATATTAGGCATTGCAGTAATTCTAGCCATCTGTTTGGTTAGGTTTAACTGTATTTTGAACTTTATTTTCGTCTGAAATTTTGAGTTATTTGAGAAGATTGGCGAAGTTGAATTGTACATTTTCTGAAAATCTGACTCTTATATTGGTATACTCCAGGGTGCATCTCTGTTTTCGCCAATATGCCTACGAACGAAAGATCTTTATAATGTTAGGGAATATACTCTGAAAGCCTGGATATTAAGTCAGAATATGTACTACCAATTCATACGTTTTGGATGCAATACAGAAATTATCTATCTATCATTTCAAAAATAGGTGTGGGTATGTGTGGCCTCAAAACGCCATTATAAGTTGCTGGCATGCAAGATCTAACAGTGAAAGGCGATGAAGGGACATTATATCATTATAACATGTAAGTGGCTCGCTATGTGTCTCTTAGGTGGCATGTTTTTACATAATCACCCTGTCACCCTCCTGAATCGGTTCTGACCTCTGGGCTATTTAGGCCCCACGCCATACAGACATGTGCTGGTTTATAGTAGATATATTTCGGTTATTTTTTTAGTTATAACAGCTTCAGGTTACTGTACATAAAATGGGGAACACAATTCGAATGGATAAAAAAAAAAAATGTTGCAGAATACTTATAATGATATATTATTTCCGCCAGAATACAGTTCATAATACAAAAGTCTGGAAAAGGTATCTTCCAACTGTGACTAAACAGAATACACCTTCTTTTCTGACAAAAATAATTAAGACATGAAAAAGAGACAGGAATAAGGACATTACTTGGATGATTTACAAGTACAACAAGAAATATCCATTTTTTCGACGTTAGAAAAATACAGAGCAAGTTTTGACCAAAACTCTTAGTTACCCACAGCTCTGTGGAGATTGTCCTTGGGAAAAACCTCAGTAAAGACTCGTAAGATGGGAACAAGATAAGCTGAATTGGTGTCAACTGTTCAGTCATGTTTCTACAAGCTTAGTACAAAGGAAAAAAGTCTTTCGAAACGTCAGCCCCTTCCTTGCCACCATGCAATCCTCTCTTGCCGGAGTAGTCAGCAAAAGGTGTCCTACTATATCCAACTCATATATGAGGCCGGGAAATACATTATATACACCATTTCTCTGATATTTTATAACAAAGAACGTCCAGGAAATAAAGAGAAACTTCTTTCTAGAGAGCTATATCCATAGACTATGTATTAGAAGGAGAATATTAAGGAATCGAGGTTATATTTCATTTTTTTTGACTTGATATATGACCTTTTGTGGTCGTGTTCAAAGGGCTACCGGAAATCAGCGTCACAGTAGGTTCTGTGTGTATTGATTGTTGTCAACTTCACCTCGCAGCAAATGCTAAAGTTTCACGTCATTGGTCAATTTCCCTTTCACACCTGGGAATGAATGGCTATCAGATGGCATAGATAGAGAATTAGATTGTTTAGATAAGGAATGACATGTTAATTGGTCACTGCACCTTTACTGACGAACAAATAGCGAATAATGAAGGCCAGGTTTTCCCGTGGTGACAGTCATGACGGCGGCATCAAGTGGAAGAGCGCCATTGTGGTTGTCGTCTTTATAAACTTGGGCGTTTTTTGGTCCTTAGAAAAGTCGTCGTCTGCCGTTCAAACGACAACGCATTATGGCTTGAACTTGAAGTTTTCAGCCAAGCAAATGGGCAGTTTTCGCCGGAGCACTTATTGTCACCATTTTTATACTCTTCACATTTTGCCTTTTATATGCACTACCCCAAAGTTATACAACATGCATCAGTAAATGCAAAACAACAATGATACAAATAAGTCGATGTATGTTGAATCGAAAATGAATTACATTAAATTATTTGTGATGATGAATTGCATAACACCTATGCTAGTTTAATAATAGAGGGTATCAGAATTAAATTAGAACAACGGGGTTGAATGATTATGTTTTTTCATATTTCTTTCTATTACAATTTACTACATTGTAAGTAATGATAGTTAGCACAGGGAACATGGATGTGATGAATGGGTTCATATAGAGGAGACCACTTAATAATACCACTTGGCCTTCAGTTCAGTTGGAGAATGTCAACAACATCACAATATGCAGTGCCTAATGGAAACACCAGGCACGGAGTGCACATGTATGCGTGCTTCATTTAAACCCCTTCAACGAACGCTACCAATACCCTGCCTAAACCGGGCGACGTACGGAGACGTCTGGAGCATAATGATGCTACGTCACGCCATGTACAACGGTTGTTATTATACAGTGACGTCGACACTCTGACGTGTATACATCGATCTCTACACCCATTGTTATATATAAGTATCCTTTGTTGCTATGGTAACACCTATCTATGCACACAATGGGGAAACCATGACAATACCCCATGTAGCATGGCGGAGATGACACTTGGATGTCATGCGCAGTGGTCATAAAGATTCGCGCCCTCTTGTGTGCTCCCGTTGTACCATATGGCTGCGGGTGAGACAGGACGTTGAAGCCGGTAATCAGCATGTCATCGAACCTTGAGAAAATGGCAAAAGCGCATGCATCCATCCGGTTCAAGTCTATAGATCGACCGTGACCATGTCTCTCCAAATTTCTTAACGCAGGCTTGTCACTTGCTTAATATATACATGTCACTGACTGGTTATGTCATGCCATGTCATGAATTATGGAATGCATGCTACAAAGATATGGCCTCAATACGAATATTTTGCAATAGCATGGATATCCAGGCACATTATTGGGACGCTTGTATCTCCCATATTTATGTATTTCTATCATTTACTAATGAAGGATATGCATCCATCAAAAATTATCATTTCATGTTTTCAAATTCTTATCAAGAAGTTACTTTCTTATTCTGTGAATAATAGTGTTTCTTCGGCACATGGACATCCCCGACCTAACCAAGATTAGAAGTCGTTCATCAAAGCTTGATGCTATATAATCATTCTTTGCTTACCACGTAGATCTGTCAGGCTCATAAGTTAGATCATATCTACGACGTAGCGAAAAATACAAATTATGAACGAATGACTGAGAGTCGCAATCTATGTCAAGACTTTGGTATGAATAATAAAGTTGTGTTTTTTTATCCATATATGGAGAGATGATTTAATCACATTGAATCCGTACATGTGGAGATGTTGACAGGTAAGGGCCGTACCGTAACCACTTCATACGTGCCATCCTCTTCAATTTCACCCTCGACGCCGGCACCTCGCCTACTCCCAGCCCCCATCAATCACTTTGAAAAATGAGCCGCACAGACAGACAGACGTCAATCTTCTAAGACGTTTGCCTTGTACAGTTAGAACAATCATTACCCCTCGTTTTCAGCAACTTCTGGCAGAATGTCGTGATGGCTGCCGGTTCCCGACCACCTGTTGCTGGCAGCGACGCCATCGGACGAAATGAACACGCAAGGACCACGTGACCGTAGGGCCGAAATGAACATCATCTTTTGGGACGCTGCCTGAACGTTCGGGCATTTCGCGTACCTTTCTAAGTCGTGCTAATGGCGTCTTGTGACGTCATAGGGGCCTGATTGAGGAGTGGAATCCATGCAACAGTGAGGTTTTAGTCGAGATAAAGACGTCAGCAATTAATCTCACCCTTTATCAAAGTATTTATAATTCTCAGTCATGCATGATGGAGCCTCCCAGAACGTCAGAAATTCCACTTCGCCTTCTCCTCTAATCTTAAATGGCATCGCTGAAGGAGGGAGTTTTTGCAACGCAGTAATGTATGCCGACATTCGTTCCTGGAAACTGGCCAGGGAACACACTAAGGAAATAACTAGCTGATTACTCTACAAAGATAGATCCACAAAGAAGAACAAATTGTCAACTAGCTGGCGGGGTGCTAGTCAATCTTCAATGCGATAAAGGTTGTTGTTCAAAATAAGTGGGCAAAAATATTCAGTCTGGAGATGAACTTAATTAATTAATTAATGTTCTGGCGTTCCACTTAGAACCTTAAGATTATGGGATGGGGTAATTGAATAAAGTGATTAATTTAATCACAATTCCTTCTCTTTACAGTGAGGCTTGAAAATACTCCTCTATATGAACTTTTGAACAATATTACAATGGGATGGGTTTTGCAGAAAAACCTTACTGGTGTTAATATATTAATTAAAAGTAATACCAATATAATAAGTCTACATGGGCGAATATTTCACCTCCCCTTTATTATGTTCACACACACTTAAGTGACCTGGAACACATACACCCGAATACTATAATTTTTCCCACCCCCTTTTCTTCCCGCAAGTCTCCCGACCCCCCACGCACGCATCATGTCTAGAGTCTATTCTCACTCTATTCTCGCGAGATCACGTCGGTCAGAAAGGACGAGAAGTAAAATTATCTGTAATTAGCGTCCGTGAGAGCCAGCAACAAACTTTGTGTCTCCCAATCGGCCCGGGGGACCGTAACGACCCCTGCCATCTAGCGGCCAATGCTGTTAGCATATTATGGGATGGCTGGCGTGATAACGGGGAGAAGCTGCCAGAAGCATGGATACAATATGGCGGAGCATGCCATGCTCAGGTCATACGTTCTTGACCCTGTGCGCCATTCCCCTCCCCACCCTCCCTCCCGATTGTACCAACATGTCATCTAACAATGCAATTATCCCTCTTCTTCTCGTAGCTCTACCAGTTTTATTTATGCCATGTATATAACCGGTAACTCGGGGCTTTTACCACCTTCCAAATCTTGCTGAACGACAGCACAGCAGTAGACGTTGAACGCTCTGCACCTAACATGCTATGTTATAAATCTCCTTCCCCCAAAGTCCAGAACCTATATAAGGACAACATGTACAGCTCTAAATATTCACTCCAATAAAAGCCTATGAGTACATGTATAGCCTATGGTGGTATACATAAATCATATTGGACAAGTGAAAGTGGAAATGTGTGGGGATAAAGGTGCATGTATAGGGCAATGGGTACGTGCATGCATGTGAGTATAGGTGAAAAAGGGTAATTAAACATTTATTATCATGATATTCATTAGTGCGGTCATGATCTCAGTGTGTCCTCATATTGCCCTCAGGCTGAATTCCCATGGTATAGTAAGTCCTTCCAATCCTCTCGTACCTCAATATACGAAATGAAGCATCGCTATGATATATGAGAATGATTTTACGTGGAATGATTAATTCACTCAGTGCTAACCTGTTTTCTCCCTTACAGCTTCAAACAATATTATATTGACTGTACACAAAGATAGAGGAATTCTTAATTAACATTGATCAAAATATTGTCTGGTTTTTGCTTCATTCCTTTCCCATACACCTTAATGTCATCATTGTGACCATACTTTGGGACGATTTTACCCTTTTGTTTTTGCAGCAGGGCTTTAAATTCCATATTTACTGATCGCCGAAATGATTCTCTGCAATGGTTTAACTTTTTATCGCCCACCGGCGTGTGTCAGTGCTATACGGGTCAGATTTTTAGAAAATGTACAATTGGCAGATGTACACATCTGCCAAATCTAGTTGGTCTGGGCTGCTATTTGGTCAATTCTAGGTTAATTGGAGAATATTCGGCATTGCATTGATTCTAGCAATCTGTTTGGTTAGGTTGAGCTGTATTTTGAACTTTATTATAATGAAGTTCAAAATTTCGGACGATGTATCGTCCGAAATTTGGGTTATTTGAGAAGATTGGCGAAGTTGAATTGTACATTTTCTGAAAATCATAGGTCAAGCATAATTTGGTAAGATAATGCTGACGTAGTAGCTGAGATTGCAGCTTTAAAACACTTGGATTCATAGTCTACCATGCGCTTAAACTTGTCTCTACAATCATTTACCAAGTGTTAGAGATGTATTGTACTTTTTAATCTAATCTGAAGTTCACCTGTGTCTACATAAAACAGTTTTACCTTATATGGGACTATAATGGTCACGTGGGAGGAATAACCTCCGGTCGCGCCCGCAAACCGACACCGCCAAGGGCCAGTTCATACCAATAATCATCCAATAATCGGCCGATAATCACCCAATAACCAGCACTGGTTGTTAGATGAAACTGCACAACGCGTGCGCCTGTTTTCACCATTGTTTTAAAACCATAATAAAACATCGCATTTTCTCGCGCTCCCAGCTTGATCACGAGAGTTGGATATTTAGTATAATTACCTCCGAGAGCGCCACGTGCCCCGTATGTGTCGAATCATGCCACGTGATAAGGGATCTATATCCGGTGATTGACACGCCTGCGCAGTAGGGATGATAGAAGCTATATATGAGTACAGGATCTATGAATGTCGTAATTGATGAGAAACCCCACAAATCATTATTATTCATACTACACATTGGAAGCTGCGGAATAATACAATCACATAAAAATAAAACTATTAATTTTGAACAAAATGGGAAATATGAAAAAAATGGAAAGCTGGATTTGTTTCCTTTCATTCCAACTTGAGAAGTATAACGAATTAATTAAACTTCAACCCAATCATGCATTCGTAAACGACTTAATTATTTGCTTCAGTTCAGTTTAAGTTTCAGTTTAAGAAATTTACATACTTTTTAAAGTTGGTATTAGTAGACGTGATAGCAAGACGAACATCTCACTAGGCGATGCTGAACTGCGCTAGGATTAATGCACCTCCACCTCCAAGGTAATGACAAAGCGAAAAAAGTACCAAGGTGATCCATCGAGAAATCTCCATATATATGCTCGGGATGTATGATAAGTACACAACACTGGGGTGATATATTAGAAACAGAATGCAGAAGAAAGACATGCTCCATAAATTTCAAGAGAAGCGTGACTTATAGTATCTGTGTATTTTAACTTGAATGTACAGTCCACACATTAATTGTATGTATCCCGCCTGTGAGATATCATAGAACAACACATAAAACACCATGTAAACGTTTCATCCTGGCTGATGGAACACTGACTAGCACTCTGTGAAGTAACTCTCCACCTAATTATCTTCAGCAGAATAAAAATGTCCATAACGATAAGTGGTCATCATCATTGTCGTCTGGCAGTGATAATTCATCAGGCAGACGCTCCCGCATTGCGCTTACATCAAACCTCACGCACTCATGCGTGACGTCAGCTCCTCTCTTGCAGCAGACGACATTTTGAACCGTTGCCAAGGGGATTGGCTCCAGTCGGACGGGGGTCACAGAACTATTACCATGGCACCCTCGCCTATAGTAGTAACTGTTACCAAATAGAGGCAAGAGGGAAATGAGAGAGGCAAGAGAGAAACATAAAGAGAATATCTGGAAGAGCGTGACCACTTTTGCTTCCACTTCGCCCTTGATCCGGGTCTCTGAAGTCATTGTGGACATTGTGACCATGACAATGTCGCAGCACTCTGCGTCACGTGGTCGCGATGGGGCTTGAGCCATTTATCAGATCACTTCCGGTTGGCTTGTCCATCAAGGTGATGTTGTTGGATAGAAGGGACCGCCTCTCAAGGTGAAAGTACACCTGGTCAATTCCATCCACTCTGTCCGTCGTAAAATACTTCATGCCTTGGTGCCTAACTTGATGTGGCTTTTGTCTTTAAGTGCCAAACGGTGTCACTCTCAGAAGGGAGAAGAATAACCTGGTGACCTATAACACGGACGTTGTGAGAATCAAGCTCTGGTTGGAAAGGGTTAAGGGAGGGACTGATCATTTTATCTAAAACATGTCCAGCTGTTTGTTTTCCCTGATTTTTCTTTGTAATTCCCCTTGTCCTTTGCTGGTTGGAATCAGCAATGAAAACGGAGTGCTCCTGGGATTCAAAATGAAGACCTGACCGTAACTTGTGAAAACTATAGTTGATGCTTCAAAATATATATATATGGTTAACCTTGAACATTTTAGGAAATAGATGTAAAATCACTTGCTAGTCTCCAGGTATAATATATTTTAATACTCAATTGTACAAGTTTATCGGGGGAATTTATCAAATATCCGTCGGAAAACTGAATGGGCATTTAAGCGTAAGTGAAATATATGATACCCAAATTATACAATGTGATCGAATATTATGAGGATCACTTAACGTCTTATATGATACAGGTTTTCTGAAGATCGTCGGTCCAAACGTACATATATGAATCTTTATTAAAGTCATCAGCCTGCATACGAAAGGTATTATATACACTGTATCATAAAAGCCGACGTACACTCGATAAATTCATTGATATTGGTTTCAGTCAGATATTAGGGTCCTCTCTTACTATGGGAGTATACCTATCAATAGCAGAGAGGTCCACTTGCTTGCTCGCCTTCTCTCCCAAGGCTCTGCCTTAATGCCGGAGAATCCCATCGCTAGGATTTTTTGCACTGCATGGCATTGGTTGCTATGGCGGCTATAGTCTGCAGAAGACAAACAATCAATCATTCTACCTACATCAATCATTCATGGCCGACGCTAGATAACTTTCAGACATTGCTCCCCAATTTCCCCACAAGATATCCTTCATAGCCGTGGGGAGTTAAGATGCACAAGGTTTCCATTTTCTTTTCCTCATAATGTCTTTTCCTTAGTAAGGCAAAAAGTCAACACTAATCTTTTTTTATATCAATACCAATAATCTAGCCAACTACCATGAACTTCAGGTACCATGAAATATTACCAAGAAATACAAACTCCCGGGCTTGTTATTATTTTGTGGTAAATTATACAATTCGATTTTTGAAGTGGAAAATGATGAAAATAATCGCCATTATTACTTCTATCATATATGTACTGACCAGGTAAAACGAATTCAATTTACGAGTAATGTGCTAAAAAAAAAATAGGGCATCAGAAAAGGCACAAGGTAGATTTCGTGCATAAGCTGCCCGTGCATGGTTCATTCTTTTACTTAATGATATTGGACTGGGGTCTGTTTCATAATCTTTATAACATGAAGGACATGGTACCCGCATGCGCGCGCATCAGCTGCCTGCCTCGATTTACCATGGCGTGCTGACAACTATTTCACGTCGTTCCTCGCCATTTCACGCCATTTCTCGTGGAGAGGAAGTTACCAAAGCACGCACAGTTTGGTGTGCAACCAAGCCATAAAAATAAACAATTTGAGATATCAATACATTTTTATTGCATAGGCGCACTTTAGGAAATTGTGCTTTTTCCTTGCAATAATGCTTCATACGAATTTATCGATCCAGAACCCCTAGGGTAAGTAGAAATTATTTAACATTCGTATCAATATTGTCAAATTATCAAATGATGCGATGAAAATAGCTTTGCCAATGATATGAAATCAGAGAAATCACACCAAAAATTACCCTTCTCTTGTGATAATATTTGGCAGTTGTATTGAACTGTATGTATACACATATACAGCTAATTACCGTGTACACATCTTTTGGGTCAGCAATCATACCGTTATTTTCTTAGTTAATTTAAAACTAATAACAAGTGGTAGTGGTAGGGGATGGGGTGGTCATGGTTGATAGTAATGCTCCTGATGGGCGATTATATTCTGTGGGCAGTTGTCCCCGTTGGTAGTTTTCTGAATGCTAGTTTTCCTTCATCCAAGTGACTGATTTTGCCATGGGCAAAGTTCGCTTTCCGTATACTACTTACAAAGTTGTATGCGAGACGCGAATATCACTGCATCCTGCTATCTGATTTTTATCATTTGGGGATGGATACGCTGCTCCATATTCACAATATGAAATAATGAATACTTTATTATGTACCATGGGCATTTAATAAGGACACATTATAAAGGGCAGTAAATGCAATGGTACAAAGTAACTAGTGCAGGTAGTTCAAAGTACATTATCACACAGACTTTGGTGTAATATTCTATTTTAACACACTTTTAGGGGGTTTAAATGCAATTTTGCCATGATTTATTCTGAACAAATTCACTGAAAAATGCTACTAATTATGATTTATCAAAATACAGTATGACTACACTAATTGAAGTGTGGATTATACTAATTGAAGTGTGGATTATTATAATTGAAGTGTGGATTATTATAATTGAAGTGTGGATTATAGTAATTGGACTTGCATGTGGGTGCATTAGTGTGTCTCTGGCTTGAATGACAATGAATTATTGACCTGGGCGTCATCTTGTTTGCATGCTGATGCATTATCATGCATGCTTCAGTTTCCCTCATTCTCCTTCCCCATCTCTCCCCTCTCTCTTATCTCACCCTCCTTAACTCAACACTAATTGTGCCTCTCATTAGGGGTCCCTCTGCCGCCCCCAGAGCCCTCCAACAGTAGTGGACATAATTGTGACCACATGTGCATGTGGCTCTGAACTGTCTTGGTATTTTTTTGAAATAGGAATAACAGTCACAGAAGCTCTGAAGTGGAAGAAATACATTCTACCAGTTTGTAGGATAATACTCGTTTTTGATTCATATTCCTACCATATATAGATCCAAAGTTAGAAAATAACACCTCTTGACATTTTGTACACCCTAAAAATGAAACCATTCCCACAAAGACATCTTGTGCATAAATAATTTGTTTGCGACTTGTGACTCATTTTCCTGCAACACATCACATATATGGGTCAGGTCGCCTAGAAATGTACAATTGCTGTCAGAATGGCAATTTTAAAAAGTTGGTAAATTAACATATCATCTGATCTTAACTCATAGAGTACACCTCAAATTTCAAGCGGATATAAATTATACTAAAATATTCTAAGTGGTTCTGTTTTTTTGGGAGGCTGAATTAAAAGGTAAATGAGGTTTTTCAGCTTTAATTGAAAATAGACCCTCTCCACAGAAATGAAGATAAAAGGCAAAATAACACCAGCAGTTTGACATAGATATGTCTCAAAATGCGTCTTATTACCTTGTAAGATATCAAATAAAGTTTATGGTCCTAGACACCACACTTATGCATGTATTTCACATCTCAATTTGAGTCAATATTTAAAAAAGATTATTTTAAAATAAACAAGAAAATGCTAAGCAGATTTGGATACTAACTCTTATTGGAGTTAGTATGAAAGCACATGTGTATTGGGGTTGGGGAGCGTTTCCATGGCATTTTGCGGTTAGGAGCAAGACCCTAGACAAGGCAGATTCCGTCCTAATGGGATTTTAATGACATTTGCAGTTTGGAGCGTTTCAACGGCAGAGACTGTCAGAAGAGTGTGTGAGAGGAGGGGGTAGAGGAGAGGAGGGGGAGGGGGAGGGAGAGAGAGAGAAAGAGAGAGAGCAAGAGAGAGAGCAAGAGAACCAGACTGGGAGAGAGGACATGGGAGGAATAGGTGCTGAAACAATCAACAATATTAATTATTACGGCTAATATACATCACACAGCAATGATTCAAACACCCATATTTGTCTCTTCTTCAGTAGAATATTTAGGATGGCAAGTTATTTTGGTATATCATAGATTTTTAAAAATTGAATAAAATACTGGACAACCTGTCTGTCATCTCTAATCTTTCTCAGTTACTAATCGCCCTAAATAGCTGATAAGATAATGGTCGGTAATATTATAGCCCCAGATGGTCGCTATCAATGCAGGAGGACCATTTAAATGAAAGGATATATTACAAAGATTGTCCCGAAGTTTGGTACATCAATTGACATAGCTATAAGTGACACACTCTCCAAAGATCAGAACATTCCAATAATGTGATCTTGTGAAAATAACACTTTGAAAAATATCAATTTTGCGACTTATGACTCATTTTCCTGAAACACCTATTTAATGACAACAGAAAATTAAATGATTTGGGTGGAAATAAAATCATCATGTTCAGAAAATAATCTTCTGTTCACTTTTTAACTCTGTATTCATTGTTTGCAGTAGCATTGAAGTATAAATATAATCTCAGAAAGAACTTAATGAAGTGCCTTCCCCTGACCATTGATTTGCTTATCAGGCATGTGGCTGTGTGATAAGGTGGGGAGAACGATTAGAACTACACCACTGGATTGTTAGTTTCAAATTGACTAAACTTTCGAGTAGCATTGCAGTACGGATATATTATAATCTCAGAAACAACCTAATGAAGTGCCTTCCCCTTTGACCATTCCCAGCTGTTGATTCAATTATACCATCTATGGAGCCTCCTGTGATGTGTTAATTGGCATGTGTCTGTGGTTAATTACGTGTGTTAAAACAGATGAACCATGGTCCTCAACGTGGATAGTGGATTTAAGAATATAATTCCCTCGACGGCCTAAAGGCCTTGTCTCGTGAATTATATCCTCTAAATCCACTATCCACTTATGGTACCATGGTTTATCCGTAAAATCAGAGATAGGAACAAATCGCATCCCTGATGAGCAAAGCTATGGATGCTGAGCGTCCGATATAATTGTGTAACCGGACGATGGCAACTTTTCTTGCCCAATATTTGACCACATCTAATGCATGCGGGGCATTGACATTGACGCGCCCCACCACTAACACTAATTATCTCCGGCTTCAATTTAATCAAGAAGCGACCAAGAATAGCAAATAAGCAAACACCGGGGAGGGCCAATCTATCCGCCGGCTCTGTTTCTCTTCTGACGATTGTCGTCTGCTCGTGATTATCCCGCCACAATTGGCCGTCAATGCTCTCCATATGGCTCACTTCTGGCCACAATAAAACTATGAATAACAAACCGCAATAGGGCGCTCTGCATTGGCGCGAATTTGAACAAGGAATTCACCGGGAGGAGAAATGATTGTGTTCACCAACGCATGAATTTCTGTATAATTTACGGTTAAGACATCCAGTAAAATGTAAACGTAAGTCTTGTTTCCTGGCAAAGGTTCAGAAAAATACAAAATAAAAAGTCAATTTTCACGTTGAAATATATCATGCGTATAATATTGTTCTTTTGTTATTTCTTTTCTTATTACTCTAGATGGCTATCCTTAATTATAATAGCCATTGTATTATGTTTTATCAGCTGTTTATATCAGCTCCTGTAGCTGGTACATTTTCCACTGAAGGCTAAGGTAGTATATATTATACCACCATCTATTGTTGGGAGGAAACATGCTAAATGATTCTGTATACTCTACTCTCTTCGAATATTAGCAATGGGCCTTTAACATGCGTAGTACCACAGACACATACATTGCCTTCATTTAATTACCATGTCAGCATACACTGTGGTGGAGGAGAAATGGTGGCCACAGATTAGAACTCACATGCCACGTGCGAGGCCAGCACCTTAAGACCACTGGTCACCACTTCCCTATACTACTAGCTATAAACCAACTATGGTCAACTATCTAAACACAAGTTCAATGAGATTGCAAGAAATAATTAAACCATTTAACATACAAAGAGGTAGTTATATTGTCTTATTGTGCCTTCCATGATCGGTATGTCTTTTTGGTCGAATGACCAGATTCAATTATACCATAGGTCAATTTCGGAAAGATTAAAAACTCATTATCCTTTGCGTCAGAAAATGTGGGAGACTAAGTCAAACCCTCCATTGCACAACCACATTTGCTCCCCCTCTTGTATGCAATCTGAGGACCTCCTCTTTGAGAGAACGGTGCAGGGATCATTACATGCCCAAATAAGGATGCTGGGGCTTGTTTCCACGGTTACGCCAAGCAATTTACTGCTCATCATTTTAATGCTAAGTAGGTGTTCGCAGATTGTTTTCTCTGTAAAAAGCTGAGGGCCTGGATCATGTGTCTTTTGTGGTTTTTGATATCTGATGCAGGTTTTTGCCGGACAAGTTAGCGAAATACCGTCTGCTTGTTGGCGGAGCTGGTTATGCAAACAGGGAGTGTTTATTGGATGTGAGAGAGGAGGCGAGGACGGCGGACAGGGGCATCTGTCTGCCATTCTGCCGTGTAGGGTAAGAGCAAACTACGCGCCGACATAAAGGGGATTAAAAGCGCGCGCGAACAATATTACAAGATAATTACGGTTTGCTGAGCGCCGTTTACAGATCGCCCTGACCACATTCACGTCACGGCCCCTGCGTCTGGTTTCAGCCTGTTTGACATTCATGGGCGCGGGAGCAGCGGGCGCCATTAAGAACCACCAGATTGGTCTTGTTTGGCCGCCCTGTTGACACTTCCGACATGAGAGATGCCCTCTAAAGCAGAGCCATCAAAATGGCGGATGTTGAAGCGATCTAAAACTCGCTAAACACTATAAAAGCAGTGTCAGGCAGCTAGCAGCTACTGCACACATAATCTCGGAAAGAGCACCTTGTCACTCTCTCCCAAACAGGCGGCAGGAACCAGAGACACGAGCTGTTAGTTTAGTATCCATGGTGACCCGATGTTTGCCGAGGTTAAAAGGTTCGTCGTCCCCCTGCACTAACTCTTGTTATGACCGCTGCAAGGCGTGCGCGCCGTGAGGAATGGCATCCGGGGCGCGCAGCTAGCGGACATAGAACCATTTCCCGCCATTTATTCGCCATTTTCTGGGTGTGTGAACGGAAAGTGAAAGTGTATCGAGCGCCTCCTAGCGCGTCGATCAAGGAAATGTGAAAACAGCCCGCGTGTGCGCGTGCGTGACACAAGCGGCGAACAAGCGTGTTTATCAATCGCCATTTTTCCGGCCTAGACGCCATTTTGCAGACGACAATTTGGCGCTGCCGATTTCCGGCATGAACGTCGTTAACCTGGACCCACCAACGCTATTGGCAGGGAATAAGTACCCAGGATGCAATATTGCATATGGCGGGAACCTGCTGAGTCACTCCAAAGACCATCCAAATAGCGCCAGCCCTCCTTGCCCTCTTTCTGTCCAATTTTGACATTATTCGCGCCATAATTGCAGGACGAAATAGGCGCATTCGATACAATCGCTTGCGTGTCGCCGCGATGAAATGGGACGGGCACTTCCAGTGTCAGCGATAATTGGGATTTCACAGGCGATATCTGAGTGTTTTTATCCCAGGCCAACTCTGAACGCGGGGCTGTTATATATCCATGTGAGTCGGTTAACATCATGTTTGGCTCCTCGATGGGAGGCTGAATGGTAGAGTTGGCCATACCAAAATTTATCTACCATAAATTTCTGTCAAAACCTGCGTGTACATACCATCATGTTGATGTTTTTTTCCTACTCTGATAATATAGCATCAGACAGAAACCTACGTAGTCACATAATATCGCGACAAAAACGCCCTTGTTTCAGCAAATAACCACATTTCTTTTCACCGTTCAGTCACAATAGATAACGACGACAAAATGTTAGGCCCATATGTATAAATGCAAACATGAGACCCTAATATCCCACATAATGTTGGGCGGGTGCACTTTTGTGTCATTTTTTTCTCTGGTTTTATACCGAGTAGTTTACTGACAAGAAACGCCCTTAATATTACCATGAATAGGCCATATTGAAATGTACAATACCTCGCCTCCCTATCTTTACACATGAGAGCACATATGAAAACAAAATCACACTTATATCTCATCTTCTCATCTACCTTTAGACATGAAAATAACTATACGATGTCATCAACATACCACATAACAAAAATTATACATGTAATTAAATGTAATTTCTTATTGAATTTTTTCTATTTTCGCTAAATTTCAGGAAAATGATTCCAGAAAAAAAATCGCCAAGGAACGTAGCCACAGGGGCCTACAAGGCTTTGCATTTGAACAGGTAAAAGTGAAACTGTCATAAATATCATCTAAAAGCAGAGGGGAAACTGTACCTAAGTAATCAATTTCAGCCTGGCAAACATGCTGTGGTTTACAATAGGTTTGATTTAATATTCCAAGGTCCCTATAAAGTCTCTTTAAAGTTACGAATACCACTTATTATGCTGAACTAGTCATACGCAAGCGTTTAATCGTCAGTATTTGCCTCGGGCAAGTGAGAAAATTATGATGTAGAATAAGTAAACGCAATGATTCAAATGATAAATCATACGACATAACTTTCCGTTTGAAGGTAAATATACCATTTACAAGAGCAGACACTCTTAAATTTCCTATCTCTGTTAGTGGCGCCTCATAATCATGAGCATGATACGCCCCTGACGCCTCTTCAACGCTACTGATGTAATCGTGCCTCTCTCAAAGGGAAATTGCCAATGTCTTGATGGAGAAACTGTATCGTATATTAACCACTCGCTGAAGGACCTTTGTCTGTCTGTCCCAAAGTCCTTGATTCGCATCATACACACATGTATATACAAATTTACGTATGCGTACGAACATACATGTAGAAGCTTGGTTAGGCATAGATATACACTTACATATTTTACTTGTAGTGTAAAACAAATATTCATTGACGCTTATGTAAAATCAAAATGCGCTGTCAAAATATAATTAAATGAATTTTCAAGTTCAAATTATTTCTTTGTCAAGTTCCAAATATGGATAGAGTCGTTTCCTAATGCATTAGGATACTTGTCCATGTAATTTTAATTAAAGTGATATAATCTAGTATGTAATTTAATAAGTCTGTAATAATTTGAGAATAAATGTAACTACTTCGATGTGATCTTTGCCTGAGTTCAAAAAAATGTATTTATAGCTAGTGTTTCTGTAAAAGCTGATAGTATTTCTCGTCAAAGACAACAGAAAATTCTAAGACTAGTTCTACTCTGTACTTTACTAAAATCAAATATCTAAGCAAACACAAATGCAAGGTGTGGAGTCATTGAACGCATTGTCCCTCTCAAGAAGAGTGCAATTATGCGAATGGTTATGATGTCCATAAGTTCTCCACAGATCAGATACATAAATATATTGTATAGTTACCTGATGACATTTTACCCCAAATAACTACATAATTAGTCGCGGGTAATTAATAAGGGTCCCATGATTGGAAGGCACCACGACTGGTGTTCATTAACTAGGTAATTATAACGGTCTAACGTTAAGAGAGGGACAGGTAAATTGTACATTTCATTTTTACGCACCAAATTTACACATAAAACCTGTGATCTACGATGATCGCATTTCATTCCAGTGCGAGATATCCTAAGAAGCATTAAGGACACACCTTGACTTAAAGTATTATAAAAACTACTCAATATGGATGCTTTCCTCTGTGGACTGAATTTCTTGTGGAATTGAGTTTGTCAATACTAGATGAAAACGTTGAGATATATTTACCATCCTTTGTCCATTACAATTGCAAACATTGGCATCCAGGAAACGGGTAAGACGATGGGTCTGTCACCAGTAAAGGTCAAAATATTGAATTATACTCCTCTAGCCAAGAATTGTACATTCTAGATAGTAATACAAAACCGTTTACCGTTTTTGAATATTGTATAATATCCTAATTTATTTATTTTCTTGGACAGAATGGAAGACACACGATGTAGAATGTATGTCCTGTTCTACGCATCTGTTTAATGGAATGCAATTTCAATTATATATTATATGGATACTATATAGGGGGATCAATTCCACCGATTCCTACCAGCTGAATGTGGACGGAATCATGTGCATGGACAAAATTAAATGGTATACATTTGTACATAAGTCACTGAACTCGATGAAGATGAATTATTGAATTACTACACGTGCCAGATTATTCAGTTACAGTAAGTTACACATATCCAACTCCTCCGAGTCTGTCCATTTATCCAAGTCCGTCCCGCATAATAACAACAAGAACTACCAGATATATAATGAGTACAACAAAAAAAGAAACAGTATATTATAAGTAAGTGTTGTTTCGAGAATTGTTTGCCCAAAGCCCTATACCCGATTCCAACCACTCTGCACCTATCTACCCCAAACCACATCACTAGCCTATCATGTTATATCCTTGATTGGTCCACTTAAAGGTTGTCATGACAACAATAAAGTCCATGTATTATACATGTATATGGGGGACGCCAATAATGACGTACCATTTGACATTTGCGTGTCATGCTCAAGGATGAAACAATGTGGTTAAATAGCGACGCTTCAAGGCAGACAAAACGCGGGAAAACGACCAGATATCAGACGACATTTGAGCTTGGCTTTTGTTGTTGAACTTCAGGGTATCCTACATTTGCTATCGCACAACAATTTTGGCAAGCAATCTTGAGTAGTTATGAACAGCAATTATCAAGCTTTTCACTAATACAATGGGACTTCAAAAAACCGTAATCAAGAGCGGCATAAAAGAACAAACGGACCGTTGTCAGTGTTTTCATATGTGACCATGCATGGAACTTATAAAATATAGATGAACATCACATGATGGCAGGCTTTTGTTATATGGACAATCGTTTCTGCAGTCATGAACATATTGACAAAAATATCCCATCCTCGTCAATCTCCATCAAGACAAATGCTGTTTTACAGTCATTGTCCTGGGGCTTGTTTGTTAACAATTGAAGTAATTAATCGCACGCAATTCAGCTATAGGAAGCTGTAGTTTCTGTTTAGCAGGGTTTATGATAGGGGCCCTGGTATTGCATAGTTGGCAGCATTGCGTTGGGGCTAGAGTTTTGAGGCAAGGGCAACTTGCAAGGCATTCCCCGTGACCAGGGCTATTGTACAGTGGGGCGTCCGGTAAGAATACAATATCCATAAGCGCTCTCAAGCGGTGCATTTGACAGTGGTCTCCCAGCAGCATACCTTCACACAATCAACATTCTCAATAGGATCCCATTAGTGACCATTATAATGAGAAAGCAGGATGACACAGCAAAAATAACTAACACCTCTATTACCACCGACATCTTTGTTTCCAGTGATTGTCATTTAGCATTTCCTGCTCCTTTTGGAACGGGGGGTATTGTACAAGTCCACCACGGTGGTCTGTCCGAACTGGACGCAGCCGGAAGTAGTCCTTTTGCAGGGAGCTTCCGGTTAAGGACTCGGTGGCGATTGTTCCCTTTCCCAACTGTGTGAGAACTGTATGTTAGTTTGGCAGAACCTCGAAATAACCAACGCTTTGCTTGGGAATGTACATTCACCCGACAAGTGTTAATTGAGAGTTTATAACAACCCAGCCCATGCGTTAACTATGCTTGGAGAATATGCGAGGGTTATAACATTTGGCGCTGTATTGTTTGTGTTTTGGAATGGATATTATGTATCACAGTTATCTGAAAACAATCATTACGTGTTTGTATGGGAGGAAGAAAAAATACAATATGGATGAAGCCGTGAATATTATTACTTTATGTTATGCATCTGATGTCATATATCCATTCATAAAGTGATTGGGATAGAATCTATTTGGTCAGTTTGATTTTATCTGTAATACAAAATGTACACGAACAAAATATCGTCTAGCGACTTGTAGCTCTAACATCAAACTACTCGCCTCTCGCATTTCGGATAGGCACCTGTTTAATGTTCCTGTTTCTTATTACCTCATAATTTTATATGCGAAGATATTTTCCCCTGATATGGGACTCGGTATCGTGTAATCAATTCATCCAATCGCTAAAGGCGCGTCGATGAATTGCCAGTCCCTTCGTATGAGTCTCGATTACAAAGATTCCAATACAAAGCTGAATTATGATTGGCTTTATTGTCATTGAATCAGAACCTAATATGGGGGCACAATGTAAAATGCCCGTACCTGGTATTCCACAAAGCCTGCATTCCCCTATGGGTAGATATAGCTCGTTGATAAGCTAGCACTGATTTTGACGTCAGAGAAAAGAAGAGAAACCTAGGAACACAATGGCCTTGATTTGACCTTTTGTCCTCGCTCTCTGTTGGTGGACTTGGGGTGAGAGAATGCTGAGAAGGAATCATGCAGGGAAAGTTAGAAGGGACAAGTATTCATTGAAGAGAGCGGCCATGATAGGTGTCTTTTTACCAGTCTCACATTCATGCCTTATGCTCAGTTGTGGCTTTAAAGGGACGGCTGTATTTGCCGAAAAAAGGTCTTCCATTTCATTTTCATGAAAAAGCGCAGTGGAAAATGAGAGAAAAATGTATTAAGCCCTGACAAAAGAGATGTCATTATCTAAAAATATCAATCATTGAATGTGAGCAAAGGTGTAGCCTATTGGAGTTTTATTTAAAATCTGGTACATTGTGTTTGGGGGTGATATAAGCGCACCTGATGAAGTACACCTGTGAAGTAGGTGCCGCAGGGTAAATTAGCAGCTTTATATATCCAAGGGCAAGATAAGTATGTGATTGAAGGAAGGCTGGGACCAGGCGCCGCCCTCTCTCTAAACTTACCACGACTTATATCATATATCTCCCATGCCATGTGATCTTTTTTAATTCACCACCAACTGCCCTCTCCTTTAAAATGACAACTCCCGTGTTTTTCCTTCCACACCTGGGCCCTCCATTATAGCCATCGCCTTTTCTTGTCCACAGGGGGCCTTGTAGGGATCAATCATTGCACATAAAGCGAGCAGGGGAGCATTTGTTGCGCCAATAGCGGCAAATCACCACCTTTGTGCCTCGATCAGAAATTGCTGTGTCATTCTTGCCCGATGCCTCCTCAGGTCGCCACTTGAGGACCGCCCCCATGCCCTAGCGGTCGGTTTGAGAAGCTAACCACACGATCCTGGCGTCAACTCATATTAACCACGACCCGTCTCCGCTTTTCTATGCTATACGAAACTAAACCAGTAGCGTACGAAACGAAAGCTAATAAAGGCGCTACCAAAGGTGCGAGGTTCATAATCTTCACTGCAGGGGTCGTGCCTGAGTTTTCCAGCGTCTGTCAATATGAAGAAGGCGGGCTCACGTGACTCCTGACATATTACAAGACCACAAATAGCGGCCTGGCTGCATTGTGATTTATACGCTCAGGAATGTAGTTGAGAAAAGACATTTAAAATATATAGTCCCGCGACAAGCCCTTACTTGTTGGTGCAATGTAGAAAAATGTGATGCAAGCCTTTTTCGTTGTGCTGAAGTATAGGAAGAGTTGATTAAAAAACACATCCTAAAATTTCAGTCAATATTTTTTAAAACCCTTCATATCAAAAGAATAAATAAACGATGAAAAATCCCGCCCCCCCCCCCCCCCGCCTTTTTTTTATAAAGCTCTCAATGAGATTTCCAGTGATATTGAAAATGCCAAAATAAAATCACATGTTGTACAGATATTTTGTGCGTTGTCAAACTACATACCAGAGTTTAAAAATGATACAGAATTCATTTTTCCCCACCCAGAGTATAGACCTGTGTACATTTGGTGTATTTATACATGTATAAGCCACTTTATTCGGCAGGCATTCACGAAGTGATTGTACGATCATGTCGGTTTGATTATTTCTCCTACATCAAACACTCCTCGGTTGAATTTTAATCAGCGAGAAATTGAATAACTGCAGCGCGTGTGTGAAACTGGTGTTAAACAAACACGACGTCAGTTAACGTGACATTCCACGACGTTGAACACGTCAGGTCGAATCAAGGTAAGGTGGGATATAATCAGACCATTGCCCGCGCACGCGCACACCTCGTCTCAGCGCCCGAATAGAAATTCATGAGAAAATTAACACCCTGCCTTATTGATACACATCTGCTTAGGAACAGGAACTACCCCCGATTGACATAGACACGTTGGAAAGTATCCTAACTTAAAAGAACTCTGTCACAAAGAAGTGCCCTCTCTTTACCGACACCAACAGGGCTCTAATTCTTTTGTACCTTGTACTTTCACAAGCTTCCCTTCAAATTATAAAAACAAATTATGGAACTTATCTGCATCATCCAATCAGATACCATTGCAAAAGTGCGGGGATATAATAAGTAATTATGGACAATTAAAGTAATTACAAAGTTATTGTGTGACCAAGACTGTTGGATGTCCACGTGGGCCAGTAGGGGGCGTGATTTCGCACCTCTGGTGGTCAGCTGGAGAAGTAAAAACACAGGGGGGCTAGGGGTGGTTTCTAATATGCCAAACTACGTTATTATTTGTATACTGGAAAGTCGTTGGCACGTGTATTGTATTGTAACGAGCTTTGCTTTATAGCCAAACCATCTCCCATTATTTAACTGTTTGCTTTTTAAATTTACCATACCACTTAAATATCCGTTGGTACTTCTTTGGTCATAGCTATAGCTATCGATCGTGCATGGGAGAAATGTTCATTATGGAATAAACATTCGATAAACATGTGTTGGGATGTAGTATTATTTTACATCACACTGTATTGAAATCAGACAATCAATTCACATTAAATAAAGGCGTAGGTCAAATTGTTATTTGGGACTCGACCGTGTATAATATTGCTGGTAGTCTTCACAATTACCGTCACCTCATATATAAGTTTGGGGAAAACATTTCTTAGCTGATTTCTTCACCCAGTATAAATATAAATATTCTAAACATAGTTACCTATGCCTTTTGTAGTTTCATACTTAATTTCAGCGCTTCCATCAGTTGGGGTTTTAATGCTTGGATAGAACAAAAGCTACTATATCAACCAATGAAATTAATAGATAGAATATGATAGTATAATGCAATAACAAGTATTAAAATCACACTGTATCATATGCGACTTTAGTGGTGGTACCAAAGATAATAATTATAGGGTTTGTATTTTTGGAGGGACTGCTAGTTTGAGCATTCCATTTCAGCATTCCATTTCTGTATTTTCCCCCAGAATAGAAAACTGGTTTCAAGTGTGTGGAGATACCCATCTGTGAACTTTCACTGTCCATTTCAACGGATTATCTACGTCACTTTATCATTCAACAGCATCTTCCAAACACAGAGTGTAAATTGTGCTAACTGCTATACGCCTGTAGGTGTGGTTCACCAAAGAATGGTAGGCCACAAATACACACAGTATGATTGTCATCCAAACTACAGGAGTACCCATGTGCTATTTATTCACTCTGATGGTGAAAAGGAATAACTGCAAAATACTACCACTGTCCCACGAGGGTAACATTCTAATGGAGTGGAAACCTCAATACATGCTTTCAGTGTTGGGGAATTTTATTATTTTTACTTTTTTGGGGAGACAAGTCCTCAAGTCCTTTTGTCATTGATCGCCTTTCGTCATTGCACCATATTCGGGAAATCTAAACTGTATTAGGGGGTAAATCAGTCAATCTAAAAGAGGAATTATCATTCCTAGCATCTACATGAATTATGTATTTATGATGTTTTAAATGTATATTTATGCAAGGAAACGTAATTGATAATGGTTTTGTTAGACTGAACAATAATTTGAAGATTAAGTGTTAGGTGCAATAATGTACCGTAGACACCAATTTCGCGCGGAAATGTCGGAAATTGGACTATGCCTGAATATTTGTGTATTAGATAGATACAGTAACACATGATCACAGAAGTGACACATTTTATTATATCTATTTTCAGGGAGATATATAGATCTACATGTGTGTTTGCAAAATGTTGGGAGGAATACTTATATTCCCTAGTATCGATTCAGTATGCGTGCACCGAGCACTGAAATTCAAAACGAGGCAAATAACAACAGTCATACTGTAAGTGCTATAGCTGCTACACTCTATACGCGTCCTGTAGGCAGTAAACATCAATGGTTAACCCTATGGAAAGCCGCTGCCTACAAGACGCGTATAGAGTTATTGTATCTCTATAGTAGTATGCATGTAGGCTATCATAAAGCAATTACTTACCATGGATTTCATCAAGATATCATGAAATATATCCACTGTTGTAATATGCACATAATATAATATACGTTTTGTTTTCATTTGAGCAATGCCGTTTTTAGGCGCATGATGTATGTTTATGATAGTCATTAGGAAAATGATATTATCAAACGAAACTATAGATGGCTTTAAATAGAGAAAGAACAGTGACAGATGATCAACAGATCAAAGTCGAGGTTTGGTGATATACATGTATTGAGCTTTGCGTCCGTTGAACTCAAGGCTACGCGTCTAAGTGTTTCTCCATCTGTCCCTCATATATTACTGAACCATTCTGCATAATGGTAAGAATTGCGCTTATGACTGATTTATTGCACACGTACTGTTATTAGCCCAAATATAACAGCCAATGTCCTCACATAAATAATAATCTCCTTCCAATTATGACCCAAATTTGCGATCTGATTAAAACCCTGAGCACCATGCAAAACCCATTGGCCTATGTACATGAAAGATTCATATACGTGTACTTGCATATAGATACTTATGATTATACTCGCCACACTTCCTACGTTTAAATTGGGGGAAAGCACAACATTCTTAAGCACAGAAAAAAACGACAAAAAACAGAGTGTTGAGTAGCCGAGCTAATCTATTTTTAAATTTAAAATTTAATACATATAAAAAATAGGATAGAAACGATGTATTTCTCAATTCACAGATATGCTTCTGCGTTGCCTGTACAGTTACAATCATAACAATACAAATCTCAATTTTGAATATGTCCGGAAGTTGAGAAAGTCAAGGATTGTTTTGTGCGGTAAATCATACTTTCACTTTTTTAAATACAGAGACACTACAATCGCCAATGGAAAATGTACCGTGTTATTATTCGTTTTGAAATACTACTACATCTATATGTAATATATATCCCCCACCTCATGCACCCCAACCGCCTTCCTCTTTCTCCCAGCACTTGGTCATGAACATACGTACATACTTGATGGGACATGATATAGCTGTAGTGTAGAAGTCAAATTCAAATTGTTACAGACCGAAAAAAAATGGCAACAAGAATTGAATCCAACACAAAGTTTCAGTGACAAAGATCGTGCAAAATTACTTGACTAAACACGAATAAGCACTAGCTGGAATGTTGCGCAGCTAAGATATACCGTATGTCTTCATGGACATTATTGTCTCGGTTAGTTTATGCTCCTATCTTTCTCTAAGGTTTGTGCCATATGCTCCTCCTCCTCCTCCTCCCCCCCCCCCCCCCCCCCCCGTCTCTCTGAGTCTCTCTCTTCCTCTTGGCCATGAACATGTAGAGTCTTGATGGGACATGATAACTGTAGCGGTCCGCGAGTGCAGGATAGCGGACTGCCCTTCCCTGACCTTGCCTCCGCCAACAATTACCCACAATCATCTGCTCCGTCATGGCGCACAGGTTCAAAGGTCACTCTCCCTCATGATGAGACGCTGTCACGTGATGAGCACCAACGCCAAGCTTGCAGGTTGCCAAGCAACTGGTCCGTCTGAATGTCGTCTGCTGCTACTTGGTTGCTTTCTCTCCCTCCTCGAGTCATAAAATATTTGTCTTTACAAGAACAGGTTGAAAAAAGTTGCACTTGCAATTGATTTTATGTACATGTAGACACTATATTGTAAAGGGCTTCTTCATGCATGTCATATGGCAATTCTTTGGCTATTCATTCTTTATTTTGATCTGACCCAACACGTCAGTCTATTCACCAACGCAACTTATTTTGTCTTTTTATTATTAGAGGGGCGTGGTACCAATCATTTCAAAATTGGAGCAGGTTCTATCAAAGTGTGGTTCCTTCCGGACAAAACAAAATGTGAAAGTTGTTTCATTTTCATGAGGACATAGCTCTATGAATGGGTATGAATGTAAAGATCCAGAACGAACTGTAAGCCACAGAACGAAGGTTTGTGTGTCAGAACGAAGGTTGGTGTGTTTGTGGGTTTTGCTAGTAGCTGTAAACAGTTTTTATAACGGACTAATTACGAGGCCGGTCCTTCAAGAGGCTCGCAATGTGCGTGACCAAAACGGGTGTGACTGAGAAGAGAGGTGTTTCTGGGATATATATCTCTAGGCTTTTTCCTCTATGCCAACGAGAGTGTCAGTGTGTAGTCTATACTAAGGTCCTGTTGTAAATAATTTTGAAGCAAAGTGATAAATTAGTTAGGAAGGTCTCGCGTGGTGTATGGAATCCAACTGAAAAGCTGTGTGCATGCAGTGCTGATAGCACGAAATGGTACATTTTGTTAAAAGCAAGCACTGAACATCGTAAAAACTCTAATATTGAAAACAATCCAATCATAATTATTATTATCCAGAACAGATGCCACACACCTTCATAATCTTTGCTTGTATCATTATATTTATATGGTCATCGCGTTCATATTTATATTATTCGTTTTGAAATGGTCAACTAATTTGCTAAGTATTTTTTTAAAAAAGTGTGGTGGTGTGGTTGAAGTGACATTTTCCAGTGCTGACATCGCATGTGCCGAGAACAAAAATGGTCCATCAAGCACCCAATCAAGGAAACAATAAGACAATACCAGCACCCACATTGACGGCCATCATCACCCTAGGACCCCCCCTTTCACCCCCTCCTTCACCCTTCCCACTTAGCTATACCCCTTCACGCACTCACACATGCACAGCTAGAGTAATAACCATTGACACACGGACAGATATCATGTGGCGAGGTACAGGCTACCAGGCGGTTATGGCTTGTATACCTCATGGTACTTGGGACACAGGTGCATCCCAGTTGCTGGCAACCATACATGTACATGTTAAATTTCTGAGTCGGTGGATTGTTTGTCAAAATATGGCCTTAGCACACTTTCCACTATTTAAATTTGAACATGAACATTTTGATTGAATATGTCCTGCTATTACGACACATTTATTGAACTCTTTGCTTATTATGTGAATCTACAGTATTAAGTTTGGATGAATATTTGAATGTTTTATCTTGAATACCTCGAATATAATATTATTTCAAATAAGACAAAATAAGGAAGCTGCAGTTGCAGGCAGATGTGAATTCAAATTATAATTAGCAGGTGAAAAGCTAGCAAAATTCCGTAGCTGAATTGCAAAGATATTGAACTCTAATAATTTTATATTAATTATGAAAGCTGCATTTTAAAACCTTGTCCATACCAGAACATTCCTCGGGAAAGGACACTCGTGAATAGGCCGACCCTAAATTAATTGCCTCACCATAACGAGTGTAATTGATAAGTCATAATGGTCATAATGGACTTTTTATTACTTAATAAGGCGGAAGCAAAACCATGGAGTAAATTGCCCATGACATCGGAAACCCGGTCTTAGGTTATCATTGAGGATTCCTTTGTTTCTCTGCCCACATTCTTTATCTATTTTATTCAATTGTTATTTATGTCCCAGTGAAAAGTTTATAGATCTAGGATTCAAACGAGACAAGAACGATTTCCCCATCTCGATCTATTGTAAATGAATTATATTTAGGGATATTGTCGCTTGGGGATTTTTATTCCTGCTCTTCAGAAGCATAATTAATATTATTATGGAAATTTAGATCATCATTATATCAACATTCGTTGAAACAGTTTATTCGATTCGTATGAAGATCCGAAATATTGGAAATACATTACAGCGGGCTCAAAGGATGTTATATGATTGCTTTTCAAGAATCATGATATTAAGACCTCTTTATTATCATTTGCAGCCAAGCTGCAACAGATCTTAATCGGCAGGGAAATATTTTCTTTTCTCAGCAAGCCTTTTAAATCTTAGAAAGGTGTCGTTGAGACCAACCGAAGGGTCTTTGCTGAAAGGATGTGCCACTCTTGAGCATTGCTTTCATTTTCTCTTTTCCCCAAACGCTGAGGAAGCAGTTGCAGTTGACAGACATTCTCGCTGACCACATCCCACACCTCCCCTTCACCTGGTAACAAGCTAACTCATTTACTGTCTTTGCCTGTGCTCATCACCAGCCACAGCTGCCCTCTAGCGACGAATTCTGTACCTATACCCTGATTGGCTGAGAGCCACAAGAAGTGGTTGTCCATTTGCCGAGAGTGACATGACCTAAGCCAATGAGCACGCGCGGCTGGCGGTGGGCGGGGCCTAAACGGTCGCACCGTGAAATGGTGGAGTGAGAGGGGCAAGAAATGGTAGAGAGAGTGTGTATTGGGGGAGAGAGAGAGAGAATACAGAGAGAAGGGAGGGCAGCAGTAGCCAGAAACGGGGGCCTATATAACCCTTCCCCTCCATAGTGTCGTCTGTTTTTCTGTGAATGAGGTGCAAAGGAAAGGTTCGGACGGAGGCAGGTGGGTTGGAACAGCAAGGCAGCCTCCCTAAAACACATGACTGTTTCATATTTGCTGGATGACCATCATCATAACTTACAGGACACTACCCCAGCGTTCATACACAAGCTCTACCACACCTTACTGGATCCCCCACTTGTGCACCTACCGCCATCCATATCCACCGCCGACAGGCTAGAGTAACGCTACCGGTCTTACCATCACTTCAACACGTATAAACACACACGCTCCGAAGATCAGCTGGGACACATTTCTAATTACAGCCTAACAATTAGTAAGGGAACTCAAACAAAGACAAAAAGCACAAGCACTTCATATCTGTGTGTGTGTATATATATGTAGGACCTTTTGTGTACACACGTTATTATAGGGACTAGCTCATATAGTGGTTGTCGGTCTCCACTCATCCGACCCCTGGATTTGGTGGAGGGAATGGTCAGTCCAGGGCTTGAGCTTGAACCTGGATGTACTTCTAGCCTCTTCCTGCTGTGGGAATGTCCCTAGATCACCTGTAAACACGGACTATCCACAGGATAAATACGTCCTAATATTCCAGGATCCCTTCAATACTTAAGGTAAGTTCTTTAATTGTTTCCTCCCTTTTTGGGAGTATTTGGTAATTAAACTCGATCAATTTGTTCTTAAATTCCACTAAATGTTGATTTTACATTGATATATGACATTACCAGTGTAAAAGGGAGCTTTTGCTCAGGATCTGCGGCTGCAAATATGCCTCTTAGCGTTCAGATTAAAATCACCAATTATATCAATTAGGAGATTGCTATCTCTTTCTCATCATCTCTTCTAAAGAAATTAAAATAATTAATTCGATTAAATTTCTTGCTCAAATCCTAATTGAAATTGCACCAAGATTACCTCTTCTATAAAATGTTCGAGCTTAACACATTCAATCCTCATCCTAGCTGCTTGTTGAGACAGAGTAGTGACAGATCATGCCAATGAATATCAAGACGTAATGATAATCCACAACACAACGAATTTGAGCATTCAATATGGCTTCTAACCAATTCTAGTATCAAGGCTACATGCTTAGACTTAATGCTTGCACTCTATTTTTGATAACTGCATTCCCTATTTTGTGAGGAATACTTCAAAATTCTAATATTTATTTTGGTGAATTTTGAAGGCGAATATTCAGCGATTTTGACAAGCTAAATCTCTACATTTTTAAATTGAATTGACTTATGCAAGGCTACAATTGCTATATTATGAATAAAGCGCCATGAGCAATCATTGAGTCATAAATCTGCAGTTCAAATGGAGCTAATGCTCAGGGGGAAACATTTCAAAGAGAGGAAATTACCATTTGTCAGATATTTTCTTTACAAAAACACCATTCTAAAATTGAAAGGTAGAAACTAGTTTAGGCTCATTTAAACAAAGATTATTGTTTTAAAGCAACTGTATACGGTAATACCATTGTCCATATCCAGAGACAAATAGTTGTGACGTTGTGATGAGATAAAATGTAAAACCCATCTGAGCATAGAATATAGATTTCCGCTATGAACCTTTGGTACAAACCAAAACAAACATAGAAATAGACACTGAGACTACAAATGTCGTCAAATAGTCGAAATGTACCGAATTTCTCTATTTAGCATTTAACACATGATAGCAACAGAAATGTGTAAAATACTTCCTCAAATATGTGGAATTCTGCAGACAATGACAAACCAATACGCTAACCTATCTTCGCGTTCTATTGCTTGCACTGAAGAGTCAGGGTGTCACTCACTTGATAGAAAGTCATAATATCAGGGTCTACTCGCTATTCTTAGCAATAAAAAAGCTTAATATCATTAACGGTCTCTATGATGGGATCACTATCATTGATATCCCCCCGTAGTCACCCACTTAGTGGGGAGAGGTAGCGTGCCGAGAGATCCACACGCCGGGCCTTGATCGTTAGGCCCTGAGAGAGAGAGAACCTTTCTTTTTTTTATCTCTTGCTTTAAACCAACATTCAGATAAAATATTCGCTGCATGCAAAGTAAAAGCAATCTCCATCCACGGATGAAAGAATATAGGGGAGCAATATAATTAGGGGGAGGAAGGATTGTACTATAGCATATACGGTATACACAGGTTCTGCGTATTTATAATTGTATTAAACGCTGGAGGAAACATGGTAATGTACACACGTCAACAGATCTACCTTCCACTTGTAATGCTGCATGTATGCTTTCGTTTCCCCAAGCATGGAAAAGGAAATTGTTAAAAAGGAAAAATATCAATCAATGGAAGCCATATATTGGTCCTTCACAACACCAGTCCTACCAAATAGAATTGTTTCGGCCCCATTCATAGATAACCATCCGATTTACGTGTGTGGCGCCAATATATTGTAAATAAATAAATGGAACTCATTTATGGTAATTAATATGACATCCTGATATGAAATGATTTATATTTACATGGTGGTACTACTTGGTATATGAAAAATAGATGCACACAACACAAATATGGGGGCATCCGCATTTTTAAAAGACATTCCTAAATAGTAAATAGTATGTATGTCAGCTATAGGTTCATTGGCCTAACATCCATTATATTTACACAATACGACAAATTATTTGTCAGAATTATACCAGTTGTAAGGCCAGTAATAGTGCTTCATTTCATTGCACCTGAGAAACAGCTTCGGCAGAAATCGAGTTTCACAGGAATTAAGGGAAATTATGACTCAATGTGATGTCTGTCGTACTATTACTCAGGAATGTTTGCGTCATAATAATGAAAGAGCAATCTTACCAATTTGAAAGGTAATACAAATGCATTACAGAGTCATTGCCAATGCTGTCCCACTATATCAGTTTATCCAGGGATTATTAGGCGTATGATAACCACCTCTTGAGTCACTGAAATGGTCTGTACCGTAGCCTTTCGCTCAAATGGAAGAAACAAACAAAGGCACGGTGGCAATTATAACTGAACACAGACAAGCAAAGCGGTTCCCTCTCCCCACTCCAAGAAAAAATCAATTTTGTTCTCTGAGAAAAAGGAACTGAGCCACCAACAAATTAGTGTTTTTATAAGAGCAGCATTTCCAGACGGTTTTTTTTCTCAAATCCGCTTCTAACATCAGTTCTGTATCTATATAACCCAACATGATAGACATTCTTAGTATACATATTGTGGTTACCCATTCAGGGGTGAATCAAATGGCGGTTTATATTATTAACATGGTTTACATTGTTGAATCTTTACGTATTGCGGTCAAAATATATGATTGTGTCTGTGGATGATACAGTCTTGGGAAGATTTTTTGATAAAAGGAGAATTATCCCCCTTATTAAGATGAAATCTGTGGTTAGGGTTGGTTTCACATAGACCTAATGGAAATGTTTCAGGTTCTTATTACATTACTCAGTCATCAGATTAGAGCCTTGTTAGTTGAACGGAGATAATTGTATGTCATCCTATAGTCACCGTTTTCGAGATTGCTTCCACTGCATTCCTACATTCTGAGTCTTGGGAAAGGTATCAGTTGTTGAATCGTATTTGCTTGAACCTTTTTTATGATCCCCTACCTCTGCATTTCTGTGCAGAATCATTATTGTAGGAAAATGGCTTATTGAGCTGTCCTTAAAGTATATTTTTTTTAAATATTTATTTTGATAATTTCATTGCAATGTTAAATTGGTCATTCTGAAATACCGAAGATGAAATTTGTTCTGTAATCTTGTATAGAAACAATAAGCTGGAGAGTGTGGGATTGATGCTGTGTGTCATAGGACAAGAGGACTTGATGGTGTGAGTGACGGTTGGACTGGGTGGTTGGTCGTATTGAAGGACTGGGAGGCAAGTGTGTATTAGTGATGCATAAATAGACTGAGAGAGGACAGGACGGGAGGACAAGGGAAGGGGGTGATTTGATTGAATTATACTACTACTACACGCAGTACCACAATATACACATGGATAATGTGTATCTTTCAGGGAAAATACTAAACAGCCAGAGGATACATCATGGGAAAGAAAGACAGTAGTGAGATGTCGATGTTTGTTTCAAATGAATACATGTAATGGGTTTGTTGTGGTCGGAGTGTGCATGTGTTAGCGTGCATGTTGTTGGGTACTCGGCAGGATTCAAAGGATGTGTAGGAATGGGACAACTTGGTATAGACGAGGTGTAATTGTTTTCCACTCTTCGGTTTATATCCCGTTTCATGATCACATAATTGCTGCTTTTATTGATCGGCCAGAAGATAACCCACACTCGGATGGCGCGACTCTAATTTCATATAGATAGAAAATCGACAAAAACATGGTTTGACATGAACGTCTGGAAAAAAGTATAGCGATGTATATACATGTTCGATACAGTGGATATCTGCTTGAAATATATGCGGATGTTTCTTATGAAAACACCTCGTTCACTTTCGACTCTCTTCTTTCGCGATATAGGTGACAGATAAGCTAAGTTGGTATTCGTGCTTGTTTCGTAATAAATCACTGCATCCTTTCATGTTCCTTTGAAACGATCGTGATGCAATGACACATATTTAAGTCAAGGATCCATATTACTAGTTTTATATTGTTTGCATAGCACAAAAGGTGGAGCCAAAATTGAGAACACTGCAACTAAAGAGACAACCGTTTTGCTGTCAACACAAACGTTATGATTGAAATGAAAAGCCTTTTGCGTTTATTATTGGCGAGATTCTGAGAAAGAATTCAAGGCAATGACAATCATTGTATTAGAGCCAACAATATCGGGGAGGAGGTTTGGGTTTGAGGGAGGTGCCTGGGGTCAACCTTTCATTCCTTACATGTTATCAATTGAATGTGAATGAAGCATGTTGGCGTCAGCATGGCCTGACCTTATCATGTAGCCCCATTATTACTCAGCGTATGAAAGGCAGATCCACTCGTGAACAAATGATAGTTTTTAGGCGCATCTTTTGATGAGACATTGGGAAAGCAAGGACCACACACGATCCAGACAGGGAAATGTTAACCACTGAGGCTACTTAGTATCAGGGAATTTATATCTTTGCTCTCTCATTCTCCCTAGGCCATGTTTAATCGTTGAGGGAGGCAGATCGAGGGAGAGAAAGTGAGAGAGAGAGAACGGGTGCTTGATCTAATGGGACTAATTATATTATTGGTCGACCCACTAACACCAATACTGCTTGCACATCCAACATAACTGCCTTTTTCGCCTTAGAGGCAAAGAAAAATGTCCTATTTACAAACTGTTGGGTCTTACTTACCAAGCTGTTGTTTTTGTGTTTTATAGGTTCGTATGCAACAACTAGGGAGCTGCCGCATGATTGCTGCATCTTGTTGAGGACGGAGGAGAGCGTGTCGAGGCGCGGGTGTTTGACGGGAGACGCAAGCCTCCCTCCCCGCCAGTAACCATGATGGCCGACCCGTGCCCGCCCCCGGGCCACCACCAAGCTACAACAGGTCGAGCGAGGCCACCTTCAACCAGTCCAGCTGGCTCGCCAGCCCCTCCTAGTCACCATGGCAGTCCTTCATCTTCACCACAAACCCCTTCACCCACATCCTCACCAACTTCTCACAAAAACAAACTAGCCTTCTCCATCGACAGAATAATGGAGCCATGTCCTAAGAAAGCCTCACCTGAGCGAACGCGCGATTCTGGTAGCGCATCACCGCCCGGGACGCGGACGTCTCCCCCGCCGCCTGGCAGGGAGGATTCCCCGAGTGGAGGCGAGTGCAGCCCGGGTAAAGGTTGGCGGGACGCCGGGCCTGTCCAGCCCGTGTTCCCCATTCCAACGCATGCCGCGGCCGCAGCTCAGTATTACCACATGAACATGCTAGCCGACGCACAGAGACGAAACAATGGCCACTTCAATTCTTCAATCAACCCTAAGGACTTATTTGGAGGTCTAGAAGCAGCCAGATATCTTCCATTTGTCCATCCAGCATTTTTCGCCACCATGGGCAGACTGTCGGACTACCACAGTTTGCTCCGGCAGTACCCCTACCTCCACCCGGCTCAGTACATGGGCCGAGACGGCCACCATCAAGTTTCCCAGGGCGCTGGTGCCGACTCTCTAAAAGTAAGCCCGCAAACGTACATTGCAGGTAAAGTTTCAGCTTTTCCTGCGGCAAACCTCCATAATTTGACAGCTACAGCCAGAAATCAGCAGGCCGTGGCCATTAACTCACATTTGAACAGTCCAAATAACAAACACAACTTGACGAAATTCACTGAGAATGGATCGCCCAATTTAAATGCTTCACCTTTGGGGCATCAACAACACCAACAACAACATCACCACCTCCACCCAGATGTCCATCAACGGTCGAGGGAAGCTCTACTAAAACGTACAGCCGATGTTAACGAACTTAAAAATAAAATAACACAGAATAATGTAAGTAGGACCTTAGATTTGTCACTAAAAAGCCAGAAATCGGAGGAGGAGTCCATGGAAAGGACAAGTGACGATGAAGAAGATAAAATGGACAGTAACATAGAGATAGATGTAGAGTCGACAGGGACAGAAGACAGTAACGAGCACTCATTGTTAGACTCCTCCATGGAGCACCAGGAGAAAGCGCGGGAAAAAGCAGACGACATTTATCCTGATTCTAGCGACCTCGCCCAAAACAGTAGTAGTAATCTCAACTCATCCTTAGATGAAGAAAGTCGAATCAATACCTCATCTTCATCCGTCTCTCTTCTCTCAGCCCCTTCTTCTCCATCGCAAGCGCAACAGCAGCACCCACAAAAACTCACATCTTTGGCAAAAGGCAACTCAAATAATAGTAGCACAAATAATAACAATAAAGCTAATCAACAACAACAGCAATCATCTTCAACGCCAGCTAAACCGACCAAGACATTTACCTGTCCCGAGTGTGGCAAGATATTCAACGCCCATTATAATCTGACGCGACACATGCCAGTACACACCGGGGCTCGTCCTTTCATCTGCAAGATTTGTGGCAAGGGTTTCCGCCAAGCTTCCACCTTGTGTCGTCACAAGATCATCCATACGTCAGAGAAGCCCCACAAATGTAACCAGTGCGGCAAGTGTTTCAACCGCTCCTCCACCCTCAATACCCATATGCGTATCCACGCCGGATACAAGCCCTTCGTATGCGAGTTCTGCGGCAAGGGGTTCCATCAGAAAGGTAATTATAAAAACCACAAATTAACTCACAGCTCTGAGAAGCAGTATCGCTGTAATATTTGTAATAAAGCATTCCACCAGGTCTACAACTTGACGTTCCACATGCACACGCATAACGACAAGAAGCCCTTCACCTGTCCACTCTGTGGAAAGGGCTTCTGCAGGAACTTTGACCTCAAGAAGCACATGCGCAAGTTGCATGACGGCGCTGTAATGCCCCCAAAGCATACCGTCCTCAACGGGCCAGTGTCAACAGCAGGTCAGCTGCGTGGTGGTTCAAGGCAACAACAGCAACAACAACAGCAACAACAGGCCTTACACCATCACCACCACCAGCAACAACAGAGTCAATCAGAACACCACTCCCCTCCAGGTGGTCCCCTCACTAGTAGCCAACTGCACGGAGGGCATAATATTGGTAGTTACGGAGGAGCAGTGGTTGGGGTAAGTCACGGGGCCGGAGCGGTATTCCCTGGCCAATACCTCCACAGTCAGGGATTCCTCCATCACCGCCCCCCTACCTTACCTCCAGGGCTTTCATGCCAGGGAGCACTGGTTAACCCCCTTCTGTTGACCTCTGGAGCGTCTTCAGCCTTCCTACAGAAGATTCCAACTCTCATGTAGTGATGCCTGACTCTTATACGTACACGACAAGTACAACCTAGGTGGACTCATTTATTATTGAAACATTTAATTTGGTATCAATTATAATTATCATTATCTGATGGACTGGTGGTGCATATCACTATAAAATATGTATCGGAGATATATATGGGAATATTTTGAGGAGTGGATGGGAAACAAGCAATTGCTTTAACATATGTAGCAATTCCCATTGGGTCCATTTGTATTAAACATAGGGATGATCGAGTGAATAATATTGACAAATTAGGTTATACACAAAGAGTGGCCTAACACAACTATTTGGGTGATATAATACTATATTGTGAGAAGGAGATGTAAACGTGCCATACATGTGAAATGACATGGGCAAACCATATTATTTATTGTGTATCTTAAGCCTGCACATCCAATGCGCAAAGTCCCTATACTTCCTCATAGTAGTTGCGATAATATCATATATAATTTTCAAATATGTAACTGGAACTTCGGTCATCATTCTTGAGTCAATTTGAGTGATGGTCCTCTTCTTCGATAATTAATCGTATGTAATAGGTCTTCTACCAGCACAGATCTACCAGGATTATAATGACTGAATGTATTATCATTGAATGTAGAACAAAAATGAATTGGACGATTTGAAATTCGCTTCATAATCTGATTGAGCGATTGGAGACTTTTATTTATGATATTTTGGAGTGATCATGGAGTGATCAGAGAACCTGTAAAAAAATAAGTCAATAGGGTATCTATATAAAGGGATAATGTTTTCTCCCTGATGTGATTTGATTTGTATACGTTAATGGTATAACAATTCTATTTAGAATTCAGGATAGTTTATCTCTACCATTTTCCATTGTATATGTACAGACTCTACAGGGTGAATGAAACAACCCACACATTCAGATGTAAATATCAGTAATATTGACAACTCTAGGTAAAAGAATTTATGTTTAAAAAGAAGATGTAAAATGTATTATAAATATTTGTAAATCTGTGACAGGACTTGTCCGATGTCGAAAGTGTCAGTGTATATTAATAATATATATGCTGTCACAACTGACAGCGACGTGTGTGCTATATAAATAAGAGGGCGAAATATGCTATAAAAGGTTGGAGCACAATCCCCCGCGATTTTTTGCTATGTATATAAAATGCTGACTGTCAGGGTTATACCTTTCCTCAATTTACTTCCACAACATTCGCATGAACAACATAGAATGGGATCAGTATTAACTCTTATCATAAACCATATACAATCCATGTTGACTGGATTTTAGGTTCGGAGACATAATTTCTCAACCAATATGTAATGGGAAAATCAGTTGATTTCAACCTCAGTTTACCAGAATTTCACTTGGCAGTAAATCTCTGGAAAGGTTTCCCCTGACAAGGGACCTGGTATAGGAGCCGAGTTTGTCGACCATGAACGAATGTCTACAAATGGACACGTGTACATGTAACCATAGTAACACTCACTCATCATGAACTACCCTTCATGATCTAATTCCATGGCTTTGTTTAACAATATTATCATAACCCACGCCAGACGATTGGGAAAGCTGCTAGCTCAACTTATTTTAGAGTACCTCGGTCAATATAAATGGCTCTTTCCCTGATCACTTAATAATGACAACAATCGATGTCATTATGGTATTAACCCTTCGTATTTACACCTCTCATCCAGCATTAACCATTGACCCCCCATGACCTTTGACCAGAGAGGCATATGTCCCTGAGCAGGGGGCGCCACGAGGCTTGATGGTTTCTGAATGGACTTAAGCCCCATTCACACTTAACATCCTAATCCCACACCCCGACTGGGCACGGTAATCACCACAACCTGTCCTCATACTATACTAGAGCTAACCTTCCACACTAAGCCGCCCCACTTTAAACTTTCTAATCCTATCATCCACAGCCGCGCGCTTCTTGGCTACAACAATATTGCCACCATTTGTAATTGAACCCGCGCGTTTGAAATACACTAAGAACTGATAGAAAACCTTTATATCACATTTGTCTGCGTGGAAATAATGGTAATAATAAAGATATTCCCAGATCTAATACAACCTTTGTCATAATTCAAGGGTAAAGCCAATTTTTTGACAGAATTTCTACGCTTTGAAATTTGACAGCAAAATCCCAAAGATGGTTTATTATAATATACAATTTCCTTGACTGTTATTCTTTGATGTTGATCATGATTTCAATAACAATGAAATAATAAACGATTTTTATTCAACTTTATTGATATGTAGGAGAAACTGGAAAAAAAATATTACCGATAGCAAATAATAAAACAACTCCTTTTCTATGGTGTGTGAATGAGATGAGTTGTAAGTATTATATAATATTATATATGTGAGGTAAGAAGCAAACAAGTCAAGGTCAAGAGGCCATTGAAAGGTCAGAAACATCGCGCATGTTCACCAGTCACGTGATCAACATTTTTATTATTATTATTGTTTATGTTTTATGTTTTTATTTTGACGTATTTATTGTTATCATGATTAAAGATGAAAATGCAAAACCAAGTCATACGCCTTTATCTCCTTTTTTCACAAAATGATTCCTTTGATTTGGAGTCACCATTGAAATAAATCCGAAACAAGAGCAAAATAATTGCATTTATGATAGAATGGTAGCCACCAAATAGATCTTTTTCCATAAAACAGATTGACGAATATCGCGACATAGAATTGTTCTCAGATTTGCTTATCATATATATGCGCTCGAAATTTCCATTTGGATTTTAATTATTCTTGCAAATATCGCATTTAAATAATACCACATCGTGGGTAGAATCTCTCACAGTCCCACGACCCCCAACGACACCTTTCCCATAGAAGTCTGCACCAAACATGGAAAATGGCTGACTTTGAGTCATTTCCCATCCCTTTTGATATCTTTTTAATGTCCCTCTCGTAGTTTTTTTTATGTCATTCCAACCCTGAGCAAATGGAATTTCGTTGAGGCGACACAAATAACCATCGCTGATTAATTCGCGTGCGATTGACTTTTCCCACAGCCCTCGTCGTGGAGCATATTGGTCGCACCAGATGGCGTTTTATGGGGTGAAATTTTGGCATCGTTTAAACATGTCATGATATGTTTGACCACGACACGTCGCGTCGTCGTAGCAACAAGGTGACTTCCTCCAATGACAAACGCGCGTCCCTCTGAAATCAGAGACGAGTCAAGTGTGCTGCAACCCGGGCGTATCATTCTAGATTGAAATTGATAATTAAGTCCCTGGTTTCTGACGATCCACAAACCCCAAAGCACACACAGGCAAACACAGTGGGTGCGCGATCATGCGCTGGCGCGACCAGGCTCAAGGCCGCGCGTTACAGCGTTGAGTAAATAGAAGCACGGTCGTGCAATATGGCGACTTTCTGGCAAACCAAGCCCCCACATAGAGGCGTAGCCACGGCAAACACAACATTGGAGATTGTTCCCCAGGGACTGGCCGATGGACGGGAACGCTAATATGCGATCAGACAACTGGGGGCTCAGTTCTATATGAGGATGGAATCGGTGGATCATGCACAGAGGAGAGGAGTGGATACAGGACTGGGAAATGTGTGTGTGGAAAGGGAGCATGAGGTGTGCAATATCAAAGATTGGGAAATGAATTGGACTTTCAGACTATACAAAATTTAAATAAGTAAAATAAAGAGAGAAACAGTGATAAATGAGCCATGAGAGTCACAATCATGAAATTGAGAAAGCAAGAATACATTCACTTATATTTGGTTAGATTCGTATCATAAGGACGATCTGGAAGATGTCTGGAGCAGCCTTAAATGAAAAAGAATTGTCTTTAAATGTGTTCATGAGTTTTGGATATTTCTATGAATTAAGTAGGCGGCACGCGTTATGATCAGTGGGGCCTAACAAATACAGTGTCCTCTAAATAATGGGAAGAACACAAACCTCTCATTACGTTTCAAATTATCTCGCATATAAGTCCTAATTTATGACTGATATACATTATATTCTTTAGGAAAAGTGGCGACAGGTAAAAGGAATGTGACTGTTTTATTACATTCTATTCTTTAAAGAAAATATTTTATATGCATAAACCACCTGCGATTTAATTTACTCCCCTTTGTCTTTAATATTCAGATCTTCATGGAAGGGTCTCTTGCCATAACGATAATTTACCAGAGCACACTTCTTAAGTATTCAGGGCGTTTTTTTCTAAATATAATCACATCCATATCATGGTGATAATTATTATATCAGATCAGAAAGGAAATGTTTGTTTTATTCACAACTTGTGTATAATTATCTGAGTACGATATGTATCGACCCTTTCTATCCCCGTTGAACGGTTCTGGGGCAGAACACCCACAGCACACGAACAGCAGATCCACAATTGATGACATATTAGACATTCTCTATCTGTATTACCTACAACATCCCAGTGGCACATTTTCCACCTACCACCCAAACATCAGCTCTCTCTCATTTACTCAGGTTCGATGAACTAAGCTTTGTTCCATGTGTTTTATCGATAACTCCTCCCACTCCTCCACACCAGCTCTCCCCCTCCCCCTCATCGTCCTCCTTTCCCTCCTGCCTTGGCAAGGTTTGCATTATTGACTTGTTATCGCACCTCGTCTGGCTTTAAAAGAGCAAAGGTGTGCTACTATAACAGTTCCTGTATTGGAAAGTCAGGTAAACGACTACTTTCGGACTCAGCTTGTTTATTTATTTATTTGCCACCACATTCAACCAACAGCACTCATGGTAGAGACTAATCCATTGTTGAGAGTGATAAATATATAAAGGTATGGCGAGATTTCCCATGCCATAATTAAGTATGGAGCTCTGTCTTTTTGAAATATAAATACGGCTAGAAATCCCAACGAAACCTATTCATATTTTACTGTTAATCTATTATTTGCCAGTCGCACACTTGTTAACTTTATCAAGCTGTTGAATATCTGGAGGTGGTAAATTGTATAAAAAGATACATTTTTGATAATATGTTCCTAATATAGATCGTATCAGCATATATCTACCTTTAAGTTAAGTGCATCCATGGTTTATAGATCTAAATGTGTTGACTGTAGCCCGATGTGCATTCTATACACCAACTGGGCATTCAGCCTTTTCACCATTATGAATATCGATATACCAGATTTATCCCGGCTCCTATTCAACCCACTAACACCTAGCAAAAAGGCAGCAGAGGGATTCAGCACTGAGAAAGCAATGATAATAACATGTGGGCATATAAATACTTTTTTTCCTTTGGCCTTATTCTCCTTTCAATAGCTTCTCCCTCTCCCCAAGCGTTCGCCATCCCAGTGAACATGGCCCTAACCCTCTACCCGAATCCTCCACGCCCAGTATCAAATATTCAGCTCCCTTCTCGCCAGTAATTATCCGTCCTGGGATATAATTCTACCCTTCACCACCCCAGGGCCCAGCCCGCGTCTTTTCATGGCAGCCATACCGCCTCCGCCATTTTTGTGTCCACCTGCATTTATTGGTAGATTCTACCATTTCTATAGTTCCTACCAGCATAATAAAACCCCATAGAGGAAGAGAGGAGGTGGACGATTCTCGAGGCGGGGCAAGCTAGCTAGCTTGCACTCAACGCTGCACCTGAGAAAGGGGAAGGGAGGAGGGGGCTGGGGTCCTTATACCTTATAATTGGGTACGTGTATAGTCAGCTCCTACCGAAAAAGGCAAAAAAATATTCTGTTATGCAATGGAAGGCAGTGTGTTTTCCGGGGCGGGGGCAACCACCTGTTGGGGTATGTTGGGAGTCAAGTTCGTTCATTGTTGGGGGTAGAATCGCGGGCTCAGTGGATGTCTATAGGACATTGCTGGCTATAGAAATGCATTGTATTCAGCCATGGAAATATCTAGCATAAGAACCAATGGTCAGGATGTGCCCCCGACAAAACTATCTAATAATTAAATGTTCAACATCTATATAAAATCACAATATACCCTGTTTGGGTCCCTTGAATTTACTTTATTTTTCTTCTTGTTTTCCCAGTGAACATGCCCACTTTTCTTCCATTTTCACATCAACTTTCTTGAGTCCGATATGTACTGGCTTGTTCTAAGTGGACACCATTATTGGAATCTGTTTTAATAGTTAGATGAGCATATAAAAATCGCAGCCTATGAAGTGGAAAGTATGAAATAATTTCAGCCACAGTTTAGCCTCGTTACAGAGAGAATTCTTGATGAGGTAGCACAATCAAGCATCGAGCTCTATACAACCTTTTTGGACCAATACATCCGGGGTGTTCATGCGGAACCAATCAAACGTCTCCCCCACAGCGAGGCTTGCTCGCCAGAACACCCTAACTCACCGACCAATGGCGGTCTTTGTATCGATGTCATGTTCTTTACGTCACCTCTGTGTCTCCACGTCATGTTCACGTCATGTTCTTTGTGACCTTACCTAAGACTACTGACAAGAAACATGACGTTTCTCAGGTGTCATTTGTTATGTGTCATGACAAGTAAAACACGGCGATTGATTCTGAGCACAGAATCAATTCTGACTGCAATTTGGATGGAAGATTTCATTCTAAGCGCACAGCCAACATCTGCTTAATCTAGTAAAAGTATTTAGTCTAACTAATTTGAAAAAAAACCCCACCCCAACTTTTAAGAATGGTTTTCATGATGAGATCCGACGCCATATATCCATTGTACTTGACAAGTTACATAAACATGTGTTCTAATGCTCGTAAACATGTATTTTATTTGCTGTTCCAACGCGTGGACTCGCATGTCTGCTGGTCAAAATTACAGGGAATCTATTGGGTAAATGCTAACTAATGAAGGTGTTAGGTAGGTATTTAGCAATAAAAAATAATGGTTTGTGAGGTGCTAAATTCTGATGACCGTGAAGACACCGTGACCCAATAAACCATCTCAGCAGATTATAATACAACTAGGCGTCGTTCACTTACATCAACACCACCACCAACACCTCCACCACCTCCACCACCACCTTCACCAATCAAAGGGTGGAAGAAAGTAAATATCTAGGCACATAAAAAGGATCGTATACATATCAGCTCCAGACACGATCTGGATTTTATGTGGCGTTCTTTGACAAAATGATTATAATTAAATGAATCAACCCCACACAGAGGTGCCTAGAATAATATTTGATGCAGTTACTAAGACTGATTGCCACATAAGTATTACATTCACCTGCTTATTCATCATCAAGACTTGGGGTAAAGACATTGATTGTGTATCCCATTGACGCCTTGGAATAGACGGGTGCACCGGAACACCTACATTTTGTTTGCCCATTCTGACTTGATATATGGCGTTTGTTGCACAAGCCGAAGGTGAACATGTTACTGTCATTTGAATATTTCTTCTTTGGGACACTAGTGTAGCAGTTATCAATGTTTGAAGTTACCACTCCAAGCCTATATGAATAGATACATTTTAACATAATATCATTACAAAGAGTTGACCTATCAGAAAGAGATATTAATGCGAAGATAAACAAATCTCGAAAAAATGTTCGATTGTGAAACATCCTATCGATAGCAGTCTGTGTTTAGATGTACATCTAGCATTTATAGTTCTTTAAATGGGAAACTAAAAGATGGCATTATTAAAATGAATTGCTAACCAGCGGTGCAATGACAGTAGTGAAACTGTGTTTTGTGTAGGCCTGGTGTTTGTTTTGTAGTATAGAATTATCACAGCGCCTGCATGCCTGCAAGTGGCAGATTCTGGCCCTCTTCCGGCCTTCTCACGTACTAGTGATCACGTGATACGTTATTTCCCCTACACAAATTATGAAATGGCCAACAAAGAACACTGACATTTAGGAAGGGAGAGATGGAGGGATGGGGGAGGCTACGTCTTGTGAAATAACTCTCCTGTAATGGCAGGAATTCGAGAAGGAACATCAAGTCAGACAGGAAGCCACTTCGAGACAGTTGTGTATCCACGTTAACAAATCTGTAAGGAACAAACCGAAATTGAAAATGATATTTGATTTAAAAAAAAAACATATTCGAGAAAGTTTTGAAATAGTCTAACAAATTACATCGCTGATAATTTCCCTATATTGCTGCGTTCGAAAAGCAGTATCATGGAGACATTCATCCTTTCCACAGAATTAAGGGAATGCTTCATCTCAAGTTATGAATGCAGTATTTTCCAGAGTGCCCCCCATCCCATCTCCAGCTGTTCTGGCATGGAAATAGCGTCCATGTTTTAGCCCGTACTAATGTAGCGGCAATAAGAGCCCAACGCCCACATTATCGACTCTCCCCGCGCCCGCCAGGTAGCGTAAATGCGGCGGCTAATATTTCCATGTGTTAGGGAAAAAATGATAGAGACGACCAAGAGTTGTCTACCTCCAGGCGGGACAGTGTTTACACGTGCGCTTTGCTGCTCCCCTCTCAACTGCTCTTTCCTCCTCCCATCCTGAGTTCTGGCGCAATTCGCCAATTCCTTATGAGGAGGCATGTATACTATAACATACATGTACACATGTATATTGTATATAATGGATGGGTGGTTAGGGGAGTGGTGGACTGCGTTCATAGACCCAGATATCATTAGGCTCTCATTAGGATCCTCATCTAGAGTGCTTGAAAGTGTTGTATAGATTTCATGGACATTTTATTTATCTAAAGAAAGTTTTAAAACCTTGGTTCTTAGAACTTCCCCTGTATGCGGCGATGGCGTTATGATTTTCTTATGAAAGAAATTAGAGGTATGTGTAAGAAGGTATAGGTATGTATAAGTATAGAGTCATTGCCATAAGGTACAGTTTTAAAATGAAGCTAATGGAACTACTGGTACACTGCAGGGGCTCCTCAATTTCAATAAAATAACTGTCGTTTTATATAGCAGTAACCACTTCTTTCCTCGCTTAAAAACTGTCTTTTAGCTTCGTTCAATCCTCTTGGCTTGGACTGACAATTTCTGTTGGTATTCGCTCGCTTTTTTCCGATTACATACACAAAAATACAATTCCACACTTTGAAGAATCTATTTGGTTTATGATTACAGACTGTGCATTTCAATGCTGTATTGATGCCCTCAGATTAAATATGAATTTCCACAATCTCTCCCGTCAACTGTTCTGAATATATTGATCTGGTTGTGTAAAAAATATAATTTTCAGACCATTGAACATGGACCAGAGTGAGAGCTTCGCTTGCATCGCTTGTCCTCTTGGAATATATGCCATCTGCTCGTATAGAGTGTGCTATGTTCCATGTGTTGTGCTCTCCTGTCGGTTACCATCTGTGTTCATCCCCGAATGCTATTCTCCAAAATTCATCCCCAAATGCTAGATCAAAGTCCTTAAATTTTCCCTCAAAAGCAAAACTATATTTGACTCTTGCATTAACATTTTCCTCTTTTCCCGTCGGGGGATGGAATCGAGTCATATCTTTTCACTGAATTTGCAATTGCATGGAGAGCAGAGGGATCGAGTTCATGTACTGTATACATCTGTATGTTGAACTGTGTTCGTATCGTCTGTAAATCATGAATTATTTTTTCAACTTGACTTTTCGCATTATATTTTTTATTAGGTAAAGAATTTGAATTTCTACGTCTGATTGCCTACTGATGAAAAATGAACTTTTGGGATTGTTGGCATCAGAGGTTTGCAGAAAAGCTTTGTGAGAATATTCTTTTTTAACTTTTAATTGTGAACTACTATTTAGATCCGATCAAGAATGGCATAATAGATGGAATACAATATATATCAAGGCTTAGGAGAATCAATCATCAGATGGCTAAGAACGACAGTCTGATTGGTTCACTGTGGCGTGACGTAAACTAGCTGCCAGCATCCCGTATGTAAGCAGGTAACAGATGTCACCCTCTCCGGTGCAACGGGTTACTGACCTAACACCAGCCCGCTAATGATGCCATGACACGTTCCTCTCGTCATGATATCACGTCGCGCACGTCATGGTATCGGCTTTTATAAATCATTGTTTTGTTACAAGTTGTGATTGTGTTTGACGATAGCCTTTGTTGTAAGAACGAGGAGCGTGCGTGCGATAGGGTAAGAGTGATACATGCATTGGTTCATTAATGATTAGGTCGGTAATTAGGTAAGGTAATGAGCCTCCCAAGGCTCCACTGTAGAGGGTAGCATATGTTGGGTTATAGAGGGAGCGTCTCTAAGCTGTAACAGCTATTGTTGGCGGAATTACACTTCCATGGAGGCATGGTATCTTTTTCTACTGGTATAACAGTGTTATCTTATTCAGGCATCTATGTATTAATTTGGATAAGATCTTTGGCATTATGGTAATGCAAATTAGTGTGTGAACCTAATTTCAATATTGATATTGGCAAAGGTTTCGTGATATGACAATCATTTATCCAGAGTTCATTATAATCCTTATCAAGGATTGGTTTTTCTTTTTCCAATTAGAATGCGGGCCTTGTGTAAATGAAACTGAAGAGAAGAAGACTCAATGCTGTTTTCCTAGGTCGTTCCTATCATAGCACCTTTGGCTTACCAACATTCCAAACTCTTGATATTAAGACAGATTTTGACAGAAACGAACAGGGGACATCGGTATATAATAACAACAAATAATTGAGAATACAAAAAAACATTAACATTCCCAATTCAAAATTATTTTGCGTTACTAAACTGAATACATATGCCCTGTTGTGAAATATAACTAAAAGTTAAATATCAAATAATGCTTAAATCAATTATATTGATATTTATTCGATCTGGGACGGGGAGAATATAGAGCGAAAGCTCTATATCCCGAATTGTACCCTGTATTTAATCAAATCGAGTTACATCCAAATATAAATATCTGAGACGTCCTTTTTTGACAAGTTTAGTAAATATACTACAACCAAAATCCAGCAAAACATTTATAAATAAAATTTATTAGAAATAGGTGGGGAAAATTGTTATTTACTATTACAACCTCCTCCTAGAACAAAAAACCTCAGTGCAGGCTTATTCCTATACAGACGTAGATTTGCTGGTGGAGCGATACAATTCTACTAATTCTAAATGGAGTAGTTTAACTTCGTCTGAAAGTATTCGCCCACGTCAACTTTGCCTTTCGACCGCCTGTGGCGCCTGGGCTAACGTTCAGTACGAGTTTCTTGTAACTCGGAGGCTCTGAAGCCAACACGTGGACCTAATGCAACACCTAGACGCCATTAGCAGCCGCAAATGGAATGATCTCTAGGTGAGGGGTCGGTGGGGGAGGCCAATGTCGTGGTCAGAGCCTCTATGATGGAGTTAGAAGTTCATATAAAGAGCAGCTAATTGGTTGGTTCTCCCTCCGAGTTAATAATTTACGGAGGTTTCAAATTGATTATTCATAATTTAAAAATCCGAATTTTCGAGAAGTAATTGATTGCAAGGACATACTAGGAAGAAATATGCATTTGTAAACAAAGATACTGGAAGATTGAGGATACATTCATATGTGTTTGTATAATATGTAAGAATAAAAAGATGTGTAAATATAAATATGAATTTAATGTATGACATAGAATCAGGGGCCAGAGCCAGTAATAACATGAGGATACATTCTAGAATAAGCAATACTATCTTACTAGAACTTAGAGGTATGCTGGTGTTTATATAGAGAAGCCAGAAAGGCCCCTGTATCGATTGATATGAAAATTCTTTTCTATTGGCGGACGTAGAAAGCCTGGAGTAAATAGGCGCGGCCAGTTGCCATCAAATCAGACTTGGTGCTCAGTTAAAAGCACCTCGCGCACCTTTGTTGAAAAGCCTTTTTGCTAACACCGCCCCTGGCCTTATTTATAAGAGATACTGGCGATTACTGGCGAGACAAGTTCAAAGATTCATTTAACTTGAAAATCCTCAGTGTGCCGAACATTCAGGCATTGGTAAACCTGGACTTTGGCTACACGGTTTTTCCACAAGAGCCATTTTCTTACAGACTTTACCCCTCAAATAGCGGAAGCAGCTGAGTGAAAAAGCGAGTGGCAGGCGGGCTGCTCAGCCCGTGTGAATGTGCCTTTTTACCTTTAAGACCTTTAAGCCACAGCCATACATAGTAAGGACGTTACCAATAGCAACCGCCGCGGGCGACACACAGACAGACTGGGTATGTGGCGGAGAAAAGGGTAAAAAAGAGCTTGCCTAGGCAAGGTGATGCCACATACAGAAGATGTCAGTGTGAGTAGAGTCTGAGTGGGCAGGGTAAGACCGCGGGTAGGACCGCAGCAAATTGGATTGATTTTATTATTAGCGCGATGCATTAACGTTGGGCGCACGCCCAAGATGGCGGGAGGAAAGAGGATGAGGAGAAGGAAGAGGCCCCATACGCCATTGCCATTGCGCAAACGCCACATCAGCCTCCGGTGAAAGTGGAGCTGCTTGAAAGGCCTCGTTTTCGAAGGTACTTCCTGTGTGTGAGCGAGGCTGGGCTGGTATTGAGAGGCGCTGACACACCATGGAGAAATGTTTCAATGGAGACCATGGAGACGAGCAGTTGATGGCTTGTGACGTGCAGCTTGTGGTTCTCGCCAATTTAGTCCAAAGGTCGTCTGCTGTGGACTAATAGAACGCGGTCCAGGGCAAAAAGGCGGGAAGCTCTCCCACTTACACTCGCACACAACAAGTGACGCGCAGGCGCAACATTGCCATTTCCGGGGCTGATAAAGCGAGCTTTTGGTGGAGCGGGGTGAGATTGGAGGTGATGGGGAGGGTGATGGGAGGCCACCAGACGTTCGATATCTATTAAGGTACCTAGCCTTGACGTTTGGCGGGAGCGCATCTAGAAAAGGCGCTGTGATTGAGGTAACCGGTGCACTTTTATTTAGGTGCTGATTTGTCGTCTGCTCGTTCAATGCCTGCCTAATCACGTGACATGCGCGCCAGCATCCGGGCAATCACCTAATGAGCAAATGTCAGCGTTTTAAGGCAGTCTTCATCGACGCATCCTTTACTGGGCCATGACAAAAGCGCTCCAGGCGGACACCACACAAAACATTCAATGAGTCACTTCACCTTGTGGTCTTTAGAGGGCGAAGAGGACACCAGCGTGCCGTGCGAGATCTCGCCCTGGTCGCGCTCTTCTCGCGAGACTTCTTCATCGTCGCACTCAAGTCACATAATGATTAAATGGGGAATGTGCCTGTGTGTGCAGTAGCATGGGGGCAAGGGGTAAGGGAATAAAGGAGGGGGAGGGGGCTGTGGCGGTGACAGAAAAAGAAATCGTTGAATCCCCAGTGGAAAAAACATGCATGCATGTTATTACCCAGCGGAAGATAGATGTTTGCCGACATTGCTTGGTTCATGGTGACTCGGTATAAAATATGTAGGAAGGTATGCTGATTCATATTAATACATTCTTGGCAATTCTCAGTTGATATAATGTGTCTCCTCTAAGTGAGCGTGTTCCCAACTACATGTATTTCTAGCTAATCAATAATTCGTAGTATGAGGCAAATTAACTTGACACCACAAGTGGTACCAATCGTATAGAAATAAAACTTGTACCTGCCTCTTTATCAGGAACGATTTGCCACTAAACAGTGTCCATATACCCTAGCCAGTATATCCATGAGATACTAGGGTAATTGTTAATGCCATGATATTAGATGTTTGGGTACTTGCTAGGGTATATATATTTCATGTTTTATGGGGCACCAACTGGAAGACCTGCCAATGTTTCATTATCGTAATGGTCAAATGAATAGAACAGAATAATGATTATAATAATGTGTAAACTAATTAACAAATTTGAACGAACGTAACATGCTACTCAGAATTAACCGGCACTGATGAGTTCATCACGTTACGCTATCTGAGAAGGACAATAGAAACAGTGCCTGAGGGAAAATCCACTTTCCCTGTCCTACTTACAACGCTCAGAAAACCGCAGTCCCGCTTGTTCTAGTCTCAAGGCTGCCTGAACAAAAGCTACATTAACATGTCTAGCCGTATCTAGACGACAGAAAGCATGTCCCTTTCCTATGTGAACGGTTTGTCATGTTTTCCATGTTTTTTTGTTTTTTTTTGTATGTTACAGTGTCAAGATTTCCTGGGAAGATATCTACACGTTTAACTGTTTAATAACGCAAGTTACTAACTTACATTTTCATGAAAAAATGTATATAGAACGTTGTATAGCCAAAATGGACTCTCAAAAGAAGCGATATAAGGAGGTGATAATGAGAAAAGACGGACAGTGAGGGAGATATAATGAAATGAAGAGGGATTGAATAGTTTAGACGTATAAATTAGGGCGTTTGTGTTTGATAAATGAGGGCCATGCAGATAAAGAACCAAATGTAGGCTCTGCAAATGAGAATTCACGAGGAAACGCGAGGTTGTACGAGGCGGGCTCTAACCACGCCTGACCTGGAAGCTAAATCTGTCCCCTGGCCGGAAGTGGACAGCAGAACAATAGCCGGAAGGTCGTTATGCAGACCACGTCACGGACATAACGACATGGCAAGTACCCAAGTGACGCGACCTGACGTTTTATACTGTGTATGTAGCATGGGGTATGTGCCCCTGGGGACCAGTCGCTAGCAGCAAATGGCCCGGGTAGCTGCGACATACATAAACACATGACAACGCTCACTTCGAGACCGGAACAGGGGACCAGCACACGTGACCTTTACCGACGCTGCCTCTTGACGGGTCCCGAGGTAGCGCCGGGTTGAGGGGATCGTTTCGCAGAGGTTTGTAATGAGACGGCGGCCAAGGGTGCCTCATCATTAATGACCTTTAGCTAAATATCAAATGGGAAAGTAACTTGGCCAGGCCACACGAGATTGCTGCTATATCTAAAGGTGCTTACAAGGAGTGCAAGACTCACAACCTCGAGACTTTTTTATTATTATTTTAGCCTTTAGACATTTTCTCTTACATTAGGAGCTTTTTGCGCATCGGAATTTTACATTTAGTACCTTTCTTTTATGGTCTTGGACGAAAAGACCGATACAACAATTATAAAAAGGTTCTAGGTTCAGAAAACAAATTGCAATTTTCATGATATTACATACTCGGTAAACTAGATACGAATGAACAATGACATTCAAATGTCACTTTACCCCAGATTATACATGATATTTATAGAAAGGACATTTGAGAAAGCTGACTTAAAGATACCGTACTAGCGATGCTTCTATAGCAAATATACAACCTCTTGATGTGGTAAGATTTATTTTGTATCCTGCCGTTCTTATAGTTTTAGAGAAACGAGTACGCTGGAATATGGATGGAGTCGGGAACCAGGAGGACGCACGAAGTGCATTAGTTGTCTGCTAATGTTCCTGGTCCCCCGACACTCCAGTGGCTGTTTCACTAAACACTACCACTTCCATCATTCAAGGCCTTCTATTTCAGTATTGGTTCAAAAGATTATTCTGAAGCAGTAACCTTCAATCAGTTCACTTTAAAAATGATAGAATAAGATAACTTGATTGATTCCAATTGACATCATTTATCTTTTCCCGTAGATAATTTTAGGCCGCCAATATACTTTACCTTTTTGGTATCTAATAGATCTAAGGAGGTGGTGGGATTTAATTATGTTAACATTTTGATTAAATCTTGATTAAATCAGTATTAATAATAACCATAGTTAAAGAGACTTGCAATGATTTTTTTTAAATGCCTAAGGCTTGACTTCGAGAATTGCAAACGAAGTTAGGTGAACCTTGCCTGGTAGTATATAGTAGAATTAATTACGACTGTAGATGTAGAGACATTAGAAAGAAAAGAAAAGAAAACCTGGCATCAAATTTGTGATCAGGAATCGATAGAAAAATTCCAATGTTCATCAAAACAACCTAAGACTCTGTATCAATATCTACTACACATTACATACCCCAAAATATTGAGAATATAAAGGTGCAAACATATAGGCCTAAACCAAATTGGACAAATTACAAATCATGTACGATCTTTCCATTACTGCCAAAAAGTCATACTCTCATTTGAAAATAGATGGAGTTATGGCAACTCCATTGAAATGCAATGCCTAAAGCACTCTTCTTGCTATGCAGGCGCGGAACTGGAAGAGTTAGTGACTTGGTCCTATGACTATATGAACAGCCAGTTGGGGGGATTATCCGGCCAGCGCTGAGCCCCAAGACATCGCCTTATATGGCATTAACGCGTCCAATATGGCCGGCAGAACCAACTAAAAGGTGCTCTTTTTGTAGAATAGTGAACAAAAAATCCATGCTGTGGGATTCACTGTGGAGAAGAAACTTCTGTGTGGCATATACTTATTAGATTCTAAACAGTCTTTTTAATGCCACCGTTCTTTGATTGGCTTGCGATGGTCTACTTGCAGGGGTATCGATCGGGTGGGGGATATCAAGGGAATATATATGTAAAGGGGTGACTCAAGTTGTAAGTATACGAGCAACATAAAATGCTTCTTCATGTATGCGCGTATGGGAAAGACTCGGGATTAAATCCGCAAAAAGGGGAAGCTGAATCGAAGTAACACATGTGAAGAAGTCATTTGAAAGGGGCTGTTTTGTCACGACATCGACGCATCCTATTTACATGAAATATTTACCGATTTCTTCTTACGTCACTGCGACGCTGGTGTTTACGACGTGTCTCCAAGGAGACGGCGATGTTTCTGAATAAGATTCGCGCCAGAATGTAGCGGCAGGGGGGCTAAGGTCTGAATAGATGAAATATTTACATTGACACTTGCAGTATTGCGCACATACGCAGAGGTGTGAAATAATAGACAAGACATGGTGTATATACAACGTATCACACATACAGTGGATAACAGTTTTCTCCATTCTTATATATCTCAGTTTGGACAGCAACTATTAGGAAATTAACAACAACAATTTGAAAATAACATGGTTGAAATGCGGCTTCAAAATAGATCACAATTGAATGGCGATGCGGTTCTACAAGCAAGGGAATTACTTCCATCATAAATGTATTTAGGCTCCTAGCTAGTGCATCCACATATACAGCAAAGCACCGGGTACTTACCCGCTGGTTAATGATGTGGATTTAAGAAATAAACAATTGCCTGCGAGTGTAAATGAACATTGCACATTACCCCAAGAACCAATTTAGATCTATAGAAAAAAGACTAGATATTGAATAAATAAAGACTATCCACATGCGCTTGTGCCGACTCCTAATCCCATTCGAATATACATAATAGCTAACCTTACACCAAGCGTCGGTATATATCGCTATCCCTAATTACCCTCTTGTATACCATTGATTCCTGGATGCAAACACATTAAACAAACTCATTCACTGCACTACGGAATTCGCTGCGGTACTATGTTCACTGCGGGACTATAATGACTTATTTAAAATTTCAAGACCAATTACTCGCCTCGTTCTGAGCTGTGATTGCGTTCTTTGTTCTGATTGGCTACCGGGGAGAGGAGGGAGAATGCAAACAAAAGATCACTTAGGTAGGAAGCATTAATTATTTAGAGGTGAAATACAAACAGTTACTGCGCCTCTTCACGGGTACTTTTGTAATTAGAGGGTGGGAGTTTAACCCCGGATTTAGGTGTAGATCGGGAACTTTGAATCAAGCCTGGTATTCAAATACAGGCGCAGCGAAGCGTTCAATTATGTTAAAATTAGAAGACACAGTATCCCTTAATGAGTAATTTAACAGGAGGAACTTCTACCTGAAAAGAAAATTTCATTAACCCACGGAACAAAATTTCAATTAAATACCCTTCATCATACACACAGTAAAGGGAAATTTTATTTGGCTAGTTGCTTTTCTTTTAGATTTAAGCAGAACTAACATTAAAATAAATGAAAGACAATGGGACATTGGTCACAACTCCTACTCAAGTATCTGACTGTGTAAATAAAAGCTGAACATTATTTGGGACAAAAATATTGCATGAATAAGAGTCAGCACATCGCCTATATATATGTAAGTGTCCCTGTACGGCAATACATACAGTCATACATACAGATTGCATATTCTTGCTTCTTTCAAGTTCTCTCGCCATTCTATGCACTGAAATATTGCCGAGAGACGGAGGTGGAGGACTTTGAAGTGGGCGTTACTTGTATTTGTGTAATCTATCTGCATCTTTGTGTGAAAAAGAACACTCGCTCTCGGTTTCTCACCCCAATCTGTACATAGAAACAGGCATATGAAGCACAAAACATTGCAAGTGCTCCTCTCAAATTTCCCAGTATCTTTGTTCGCATGGATCCTCACAAAAATTATGAGTAACACAGTCACTTGCCAGAGGCGATAACTACCACAAAGTGGTTCTTTCTTGCCGTAATTCCCGCGGTTTCTTTGCCATAGACAAGCTATATTGTTGTACTTACATTTGTCTTGCATTGACTTCAGTCGACATTTGGCGATACAGTGCCTAGCCTTTTTCTCCCGTTCTCACATTTTCTCTGTGAAATAGATACAGGCAAGTTTGCTGCTCCGAGGAATTAAGCTAAGTCTTCTTTGATCTTCAAAGAACACTCGAGTTGACGTACGAAGCCGGCGTGGCCAGCTGATGTTTCGACGAGATGAATATAAAAACATGCAGATATATATATCGAGCCGAACTGAACTGAAAATCCTTCAACAGTAAAACTTCAACACAAAGGTTATACAAGCTTCGATGAACAAACAGTTTTTTATATTAATTTGTCCATGAAGTTCATCCCCCAGAAAACTGTATGTACCCAAGAAAATTAAAAGATGCTATTCCCAAACGCCATTCGACTCCTCCCCTCCTAGTATCAAGTGTTATTAAATGATCCGACTGAGAACGCGCCAAAAGATCCACACCTACTTTGGAGTATCTATATTTAATCTCCTGTAGACATACGCTTAGACGAATGCCAGTTAATCATGGTGTATTATTAAAGACAATTAGACGTCCATCACAGTGGCGGAACAATCGCTCGAGAAAGACTGGGCCATGTCCTGCACAGAGGTACATAATGCAATATATTCCTCTGAGAAATGGGATGTATAGAGAAATGTGCCTCTCTCAGCGACAAAGCGAGACAATGCTCATTGATGTGAGGCGTAGATTGGCATATAAATACAATATGAACAGCAGGGTTAGTTAATGGGGCTGATCATTCATTTATAAGGCCGAATGCAGCAAGCATTCACCACCAAGGCGCCCAATAGCTATTTAGGAATGCTGTGTTGAGACAATTTTTCCTCAGCCTTGACATCTTGAGAATTTGTCACTTTAGCGTTCATGAATGTCGCCTTCATTTTAAATCTGTGCTGAGAGGGGGCGCTGGCGGCATTGGGCGATAATGGAGTAATGAGACGATGAGATCCTCATTACAGCCTCGAGGCTCGAAACAAAACGTTTCCTAGCGGAGGATCGGGCTAACTAAACGCTTAAAAACACGTTGTGATCCAAAAGACTAAATTGTTCATCGCTCAACTACAAAAGGCGTGATAGCGAAGAAAAATGGTGATGAGATGGTATAGAGACAGCGGAGGTGGCAGTGGGGAGAGGAGTTGATGGAGCGATGCTAGTGTTGGAGTGGAAGTGTAAAATATGCAGGAACTACATAGGAAAGGCATTGGCGAGGGATTTTTAATGTCCTACGACTATTCTTACTCCCATTCAGCCATTAATCAAACACATTATTTTTATACCTTGAATACCATATTATTATTGCATGTCAGAATACAGAATCCTTCCTGTTCCCACATCAGTTTGAGCTTAATCTGTAAACCTTCACATATGCACCAAGTGGATATGTATATATATATCACTTCACGAGTGTGCCTTAGTAAGAACAGCTGTAGTGAAAATCTGGGAGGATTCGCTCCAGAAAAGAGCTGATTTAGCCTTGTCTAACCCTTCATTTCAACACTGTGCGTTTGCCTGTTTTGGTCGCGGCGACTGACCGACTATTCGCCGGGAGTGACTCTCCCCATCCCCGGTCATTACAGAGGAGGATCGCGGTGTCCATTTTGGGGTAGACACCAGTGATATGGTCCTAATTTGAGACAGGATATGTAGAGGTCATATCGAGTTTTTTTAGGTTTAGTTTAAAAGTAAAGATTATCAAGAGTAAATAACGACAAGAAACAATGTGACTTAACTAATATGAAGCTGTTACTTTGCATTAGTAGAATGAAAGCCAACTATATAAACGAAACCCTGTTCTACTCGAAACAGAGGAACACAGACAAGGTTGAATGTAATCAATATTTATAGTACAGACCGGCTGTATACATGATCCCTAGGATGCTATGATGGATTAGATTGGGGTGAATAGTGACACCCAGGAGTAGTTGATACACAGAGAGTGCAGTACAGGTCACACCCTAATTATATTAGATTTAGGAAATGTGGATGTTACTGCCTTATTTATCATTTACATCCGTTTGAAATATTTAATATTTAGTTTAATAATAATATTAACAATATCAAATACAAAAACAACCGCACAAATCAGCGACATACTGGAAATGACTGCTGCATCAGAAGAGGCCAAGACAAAAAAATGACCAGCCAAACACAAATGAACTGACCGCTAAGACTGACCACTGGGATCGCCTACTGCCCACTGCCACCCTCTCAGTCACGCCCATGGTAGAAGGGGGTCGGACTGAGTGTGTCTATGAGAGGTGCTCCACCCGCAGACCAGGGAGTTGGGGGACACTCTCTAGCCACCTAAATGCCTTACTCACAAACACTACTGATCACTCCACTGACCGCTACACTGACCATTCAACGACCGCCACCCACGCCTTCTCTCACGAACTCACAACTGCTCATGTGTGCTACCTAGAGCAGGAGTGACTCGGCGTTAATGTCAGTCTACTGCTCCATATATGCTCTCCCTGTTTGGCATGTTTATCTCTGATACTGGTGCCTCAGTGTACGCCTCAATATTGCTATCGTTTGACCATCAGAACAAGCCTTTCCATGGGCATGCACATTAGAACAAGTTATAATAATGTAGCCCACGATTACATAGATCTATAGGCTAGACAACTTTTGAAATTGCAGATCTACATAACCCCCTTCCATATTTACGTAAGGCATAAATAGAATGAATTGGTCGTGATACATTTCGGAGATGATAGTTACTATTATGTTTATTTTGATATTATCCTTGACTTTTTCCAATTTCATAATAGGTAGTCAACACAATGCTGCGGTCTCTGCTTGGCATATTTATCCCACATTTCTGCCAAACAAACCCAAGCGGAATAATATTGGTGTTTGTCCATCAGCACAATCATTATCATAGGGATATACATTTTTTATTGCAATTTTATAGATAATGGAAACATGTACAACTGTTAAGATGTCAATATGTTGCACTTTTTTCATATAAATACATTATGCAAGGCATATAATTTCTATGATGCTACGGAATCAAGAAAACACGCAGCATAATTCTAATTATTTAACCCCATACGTCTATCACACAGGAGAAATAAAACTGCTTTCGTCACCGACAAGTTATATGAAATTTTCTGATACAGACAAGCATGCTGTATACAATACGACTTAATGAAAACACTTCTAGAAAAGGTTGTAGAACAATGATTCTATTACCCGATGGTTATGTTCACCATTCATCCACCAAGAAACACTTCACTTTGGCACATAGAAATATATTCATCTGCATTTTCGTAAGAAAGCATTTATGTCTAATCCTTTCTTATCATGCATTAAAAGTATCTAGTATTTAACAACGACAATAGACAGATGTGATGTTCCCATCCCTTTAGGCAATACCTAAAGTCGAGCCAACTATCCGGCTACAAAATAATCTCCTCATAGTTCGGGAAGGAGTCACTCTTGTGTTGGTCAGCTGATGACCTGTCACGAAGGTCAAGGTTGCCATGGTAACCGTCTTCATTGCGCCCTGGAGGAATTAGAGGGGTCATGTGTGCGCCAAATGTCAGCCTGCTGCTAGTGTCAACCTAAGGAAACATGTGATGCTGCCCCGGAGTCAATCAGTAAGGATGTGTACCTTGCATATATTGACCTGGCTCGTACAACAATGAACTGTTGCAGGGACTTGGACAATAAAATTAGGTATACTTATCAGTCATGGCAAGCCTGCATACAAATCTGAACAGTTATAGGGCTTTTATTTGCAAATTATGTGATTCCGGGTGTTCTGTGTCGTGTACACATGTATGCGTGATATTGCCCTTGGGAAACCAAGATATGGTTTATTTCATTGGATTATTGGATAGTAGACACACGATAAAATTGTATGAGGTTAAATGAGGATAACGCGAATCACCGCTTTGGGGAAAACTTAGAAAAAATGAGGATAAATATAACACTTCAAATAATCACATATTTACTATACCTGTGTGAAACAGACATGTATCACTAATGAGTACAAAAAAAGATAAGTCCTTGAATAGATATTGTAATTTTTGCTTTTCACGCAACAAAGTGTTTTGAACTAGACTCAGCATGGGCTTCAGAGAAAAAGGAAAAAGCCAAGATCATTTTTTCGTTCTCGCGGCCGAGGGTCATGGCCAACCAATGAGGACTTAGGTGACAAATGTCGTCTGCCTTAATTATACCCAATAAGAACGTGTCTAACAAAGCGCGGGTGAGAGAGCTTTGTGTGGCCGTCGCTTGGTGGCGTCTGAGGGCATTGAGCTGAGTGGCCAAGGGCGTGGGGGGCCTCCAGGGGGCGGTGTGCCTGCGGGCTTCTGGCTCCGATCAACACACTTGTTTACCCGCCTAGCTAATCCCTTAAACTCACACCATAATCGTCAAATCTCGCGATAACTGGGGCGCGATCCAAGATGGCTGCCTCCATGATCATTAATGGGGTGCGAGGCATTGTGGGAGACAAGGTGCACAATTAGGTTTACAATTAGATCCGCCTTGGGCGCGACGTGTCGCAGCAGGTCGCGACCTGACGTACGTTGACGTCCTCACGTCCAAGATGGCCGAGCGACGGGAAGTCACGTGGTCTGCTCCCAAGCGGAAACGAGGCAAGGGTAAGGGTCATGATCGTTTTTCTACAATGCCGACAAAGACTAATTAAAATAATTACGGTTCTTGGGACAATCAACTTAATATCAACCAGAAATTTATCAGGATATAACATGGATTTGTTCAAACACTCTATCTTCAGTTTATATAATGGCAACTACGTGACCTTTTTCCTTGTGGAATCTGAGATCCATTTCAAGGAATGATGATCATGTTGTTGGCTTGTAGTAGATGCCAACTAATGAATGCCCTACGACTCCGATTCCTCACGCTCCTCCCATCATGGCAGCGCCCGTGTTGCTTCCATTTACGATGATACAAGCGACCCATAAAAACGCCAATCTGGTGAATCAATGTAAAGGTGACTTATGGAGTGCGCTCCAGCGTTCCCAGGGTCGCGTTGAGAAGAGTGTAAAAAATAATTAATGTATTAGTTGGCTTCTCCCGGGGGCAAGGCTTAATTAATGGGAGGAAGAGTGACGGGGCGGGGAAGGGCGTGTGTGGAGGCAGGGGATGGGGTAATGGGGGAAAGACACAAGTTTGGCACCAAGAAATTCCCAATAAACCTTTAATTATTTCTCCGCGAGGGCCAGGGACTTTTTAACACGATTCAAAACCCCACTTCATTCATTACAAGTGAATGTTCAATATTTTTTTGTCGAGGATGGAAGTTTTTTCTTATGCCAATCGTGCAAGGAACAATGATTGACAACGGTATGTTAGTAATAAAAGCAGGAAGAGAATTGACATCCGAGACATAAAAAACCAACCGCACGAATAAGTAACATACTAACATTGACTACTGCCTTTATAGATGAGGCCAAGACAAAGCATGACCACACAAACACACATGAACTGACCGCTTAGGAACGGTTATAATGAAAATACTCGATCAAGGATAATTTAACTACACATTATGAACAATTATATATTAACAGTTATGTTAATATCATAACTGTTGTACATCTAATTTCTGTTACATACAATACTGAATATAGTGTTAAACAATGAGTTAATGATTGCCTCAATAAAATGATTAATTAGTCAATCAACGGATTAAGCCCATGGAATCCTTACTCTAACCCACACATACAGGCAGATACACTCACGTGATTCATGTGATATGAAGTGCTTTTCACTCCTGCCACGGTGCTTGCAATGCAGGGCGGTACAGCACTGGACTGACGGCTCCTCCGGCGCGAGGTCACCGTCAATAAAGTACTGGGATTTCGGGTCGAGTCAGAGCACACAAGTCGTTGACATAACCTTCGAAGTTCTTATAAATGTTCCTGGCTATGAATACTGGTGGTGCATGTCTAGATATATTTGAAGCTGTCTAACTGGGCAAGAGTCCTTCGGCATTCGGTCTATTTTTAGCTTTGTATTTGATACATTATAATTCGAATATTGTGCAAAAGACCCGTTAGTTATTACTATTTATAACGACTGGCATTCATCCTTTGATTTGATTTTTAAAAAAAATCCATTATAAAGCACTTGAGCGGGTACTATGTGTAAATACCATAACGCATACTAGTTAGAAAGGAATATATACCAAAATCCATACCAAAAGACCATACCTACCATCTTTATTGTACATATGCACCATTATACAACATGAGTCGGTGAAACTTGCGGTGTTCAATTAAATAAAAAAATGTTCCATAAAGAATAACCCACTGACTCCAACCATAGATATATGGAATGATTTCACTTATAACTCTTTCAATATAGACGAAGGGCGAGGACTATAGACCTAGGAGAGAGTGCTATGAGGGTGATGTGGTTTTGTGGTCTACTCCAGCGTGCCGCGTTAAGATGCTCACGAGCAGCTCATGACCGCCACCTGGTGACAGAATCATCAAACACTCGGGTACTGAAGGAGAGAGACGAGGTAAAAAATAATTTTCCTAATAAGGGACTTGCACACACTGCCTCACCCGTCCTTTAGTTTGCATTAAGGAATAATGCGGCGTAAACCCAGCTTGTATAATATAACACTGTTTCGTGCATCTTCTAAAACACAGTAAGACATTTCTCATTCACGTTTTTATAAATGTAATAGATTTAACAACAAAATTCCAATTTGCCACATTGCAAGAACATCGCGATCACGTTATGTATCACTTGTCTTCTACTGCATCCATTACATGATATGACGTGTCAATGCGAACCATCTATTCGCTTCATTAGTTAAATCTTAGAGTAACATTACCCTAAGGTTAAATCATTCTAGTTAAACATCGATAAATAAATCTTTTCTGCTTCCACCGCCCCCCCCCCCCCCAATCCCCATTATCTTCCCATTTGAGGGTCATTTGCCCACAACTGTGACGGTTTGTACCCTGCATTTACATTTCGGTGACCCGCTGAAATCCTTTATCAAATCCTTTGTTGCTGTGGTTTTACTTATTATCGCTTACCGGCGCTCGTTTTCTTTCGACCGATTCGACTTGAAATCCTTGTATACCCATATATATATATATACAACAGCAGCTCTGCTCTAGGTCTAACAATGAGCAATTTTGGTTAGTTTTTCTTTGTCACAATCGCCAACAATGCAGCTTCAATTCATTTGTTAAATCTGTAACATTTGGGTACAGATACATTACATTGGTCTAAAGGATAGTTCAAGTAGGCTACATTGCACAGGTTAAGTAGTTCGAAAAAAGGTGGAAATGCAGTTACAATGATTAGATAACTCAATGTATCGTTAATAATACTCAGATGCCAATTTTTGGTTTACACTGAGAGATGGAGTGGCAAGTTGATATAAATGGTTCCTCGAGTCTGCCCGGTCTCATCTGAACATAGCCGTTGCCAATGCCATGATTTCATATACTACTTGGGTCAGGAAGCGCTATTTGTAAGTAGTACTGTCAACTGGGGAATTGCGCCGGGGTATATCTTCGGTGTATTGGTTAAGATATAGTTCAATGACCCATATTTTAGATGGATTTTGATTATAAATGATTTTGTGTACGGTCATTTAATTACTGAACCTATTGTTACCTAATCGGTTAGATTATTACTTAGATCGAATCGAGATTTGATTGACCCAAAACAATAAGGACAGGGGCTAGTATTTGAGTTGGGGTATTTCTTAGATTAGGCCTATAGATTATTACTTTTAAACAATTACGAAATACATGAGACAGATAAAATTGGTCATTGAGAAACAGGACTCCTTCCATAATATTGGGACCGAGATATTTACTTATTTCTAAACGTAAATGTCGCAAACTAAGTATTTTCGCAACTTCATACAAAACGTATCAATCTTACTGGGAATACATCGCCCTTCTACGAAGTAATGTAATTTATTGATACAATATCCGGCTCCAGGCCGGGAAAGTCCAGGGGCGGTACCAGAAGGCAGGTCTAGGGGGGGCACACATGAGGTCAAAATCTTCTGAATTTCCCTGTTTGGAATGTTATTGCAATGCATAGCAGTTATTTTGCCTAATGACAATGAAATAAAGCCCCCACACCTCTAATTTGTCTAACAAAAATGACAACCCAATTTTCTTGCATCCCCAAAAACTTTTTGAGAAAATAAAATTAACAAAATTAATTGTCTCTATTGAGACCCTCTTGAGTCCTCACATTTGAGGCATATAGGTTTATTTTTTCAGGAACTTAGTCATGTTTCCTTTGGGAAAAGGAAATAACTGAAAACCCTGAATTGTCCAAATGATGAACAAATCATAACTGTAAAATGTTCATCCTCACTGATTCTTGTTTGAATACCAATTTTGAGACTTAACTGTCTGAGATTTGAAACCCTGTTAAGACATTCTGGGTCTAAAAAATGCTTTTTGAATAGAGGCCCTGTTAAAAGAATTATTAAGCTAAAATAAAATATGGGGTTATTGGGAGTGTTGTACATGTAAAGTCAACGGTTTGAAGGAAAGTGCAAATTCTGGCAGTGATTTAGAGGCCATTTAGTGGCCCTCTGCCTCTCTGAGTTAGGGGGGGCACAGGGACCATTTTAGGGGTCTAGGGGGGGCCGGTGCCCCCCAGGCCCCCCCCTGGTACCGCCACTGAAGTCCAGCCTTTGGTGACTTCACCCTGCCTACTTTCAAGTACAGCTCACCATCTTGATCCCAACGTCTTCTCCAGCTAGTGCCACCTATAATTCATCAATTATCGCCCGGTCGGCGCTTGGTCCGCGGCGGGCGAGCGCGGTGTCTAATTGACAGCGTTCAGGCCACTTGCCTCCAAATTGATCTTTTGTTGACATGCGCAGACCCCGCGATCAATGTCGGACGCGATGATCCGTCCGCCAGGGCAGCGAATCGCCCTATCTTCAATAAAGTAGTCCCATCTCGGCGAAGTGATCTATAAAGTAGTCCCATATAGGCAGAAGACGGGCGGCCACGGTGGAATGCAATCATCCGTCAGGCGGCGCGACTAACAAGCCTCGCTTTGGCTTTGATGTGGGTCTTACTGGAATAATTGGTGACTCAAGTCGCCGCCAGGGGAAGTATGGGCGTTATCGTGTTGTCATCTGTAGGCGAGCTCTTATTCTCGCGGTCATAGGGGCCCCCAGAGGTTAAGATGGTGGGAGTTAACGGGCCCGGTACATCCGCGCCAACAATTGGTAAAGTTATAACAAACAGTCTTGAAGCAGGCACAGAAGCTGTCGCGCTCAATACCGCACGAGTTTTATTGGCGTTGTGGAGATTTAGCAAGTGGTTTCTCCGTGGCGAACTGAAAGGCCAATCCAAAGTGTCATCTTTTTAAAGTGAACTCCTCCGTACTTGGGATTATCCCCTTCCCACTATCCATGGTCACTCACTTTACACAGATGTAGACCCTCCCTTATTTTCAAAGAAAGCCACAACGTTTCCATCTCATCAAATGTTGCCCTTGAGAGAGAAACACCTCATTTATCTACTGCAATGCAGCAGATATAAAAAGAACACAGATATCAGTAAATAAACACTTTTTTCCATTTAGTGAATAATTCTGCTGACATTAATTCTAATAGATTAATTCTATTTTCAGGTCTAGCAGTTTTAAGGAAATGCAAACTTATTACTTCTTAACTTTAGGTATAGGTCTGTGATTGAATAATGAGAATGAGTGATTGGATGGAGCGTGATGAATAACAGGACTATTGGAATATCCCTTTGTTACCTCATGCTTTCATGACATGCGGTCAAATATGAATACTTCAATAACAAAAAAGAAAAGCGGATTGGTGTCTGAATTTTCACGATGCAAATATTTTCAACTCAGCAAATGGTTGCGGTAAATATTTTATTCCACTGTAGTAATGCAAAAGTTCCTACTTAAAAAGCCTCTGTCATTACAGCGACATGTCCTGGAGAAAAGAACTCAGCAGGCCAGACCATTTTTTTGCCAAAAATCTGAGGACGTCGTCCCAGGGACAGCTTTGAAAGCCTTTGGTACTGTCGCCTGTGTAAGCCAGTGACGTTTTACAGCCTTTCTTTATGGCATCCCCCTGTGTGCATTAATGCATGTTTTGTGTAGGAAAAACTTCCTGGATATTTCAAAAATTTATCAGGAAATCACGCTCAAATCTTGGACAAAGATTGTCACTTTTCTTCCGTTTCAAGAAAAGATTCGGTCTTGAAGAAGGCGCCAACATATTTTGTCATCCATGGAAAAACTCGCATGTTTTTCACATTCGGCTCGCGGTTGGAAATCAAAGACAAAGAAGAATGATACTCATTTCTCCATAAATTGCTTTGACAATAAGCATATTTTTGTTACCAATACTTCAGTGACAACAGCCGGATCCAGGTACAAGAATGGTGTTTTTGTCGAAAAAGTTGGCTGAAAACTTGAGATCCTATGCTGTGTAAAGCAAACCAAAAAATATGCAATGTTACAATAGGTATGTTGAGTATCTTTGTTCTGTACACACATTGTTACTCAGAACGCGCATAATTTTTCTATGACATAACAAGTGCTTGACTCTCTCAGTGGTGCCTTCTGGATGTAATGGAATCCGTTCAAGATTGACGCTTAAAAGTTTGTGTTAAAAATACAAGTTGTTAAACGATATTTGACATTGTTATCAAAATTTGAAGATTTGAAGATTTTCTAAATATATATATAATCGAATAAAGAAATTCTAATAGGTTTGTACAAAAACATTATTATATTAGCACGCAGGTGACAGTTCGTCAGGCCATGTAAATATTCGTATTGACCCCTTCCAAAGGGCACTCAGATCTACATGGAGTATTCACTGCAAACAAGATACTATGTCGTACTGGAATGTCGTTGTTACAGACCCCTGCCCTGACCTAGCTGATCTTTGTTTAGTGCATGACATTGTATTTGCTTTCCATTTGTCGCCAGCTTGGTGTACAACTTACAGAATACCTGCCAATTAAATAGCAATGAAGACCAACATGTCTATCTCTTACTCATTATTCCCAGTTGCCAGGTAGTTCATGATATGTATCTTAGCTGTCAGTTAGAGACAATAGTGTAATCCATCACACCCCTATCCGTAACAATTCAGCTTCATTGCTACATCGCAATAAAACGCTATTCGCGAAAGCAGATCCATCTGTGAAGTTAAACAACTGATACAACAGAGTGCTGAATATGCAATTCTCAACATATCAGTACATGCAGTATTTAGCAATTCCACTCTACATCATTGAAAAAAATATTGATATGTCGATCTATGTGAAAATGGTATATTGTGCATCCTAAATTAAGTCTTTTAGGTATAGCAAGCATACAACTTGCAGTTGTATGAGACTTTCATGTCATCGTGATATTTTATTGAATCTCGAGGCTGCCATTGGCGGCCATAAGACAATAGAAATACAATAGGAATCACCTATGTTTATTAAGTTATTCGAACAAATATTCTCTTTAATACAAGGAGAGATCAGCATGTAAAAACCTGATTTCAGAACCAGGAAAGATTGGTGCGAAACCATGGCTATAACGGTATTCATCTTTCTCTCTTTATTTATTGGCCTGCATCAGATAACATTATGATAACATCGAACACGTTGATTAATTAAATAAAACCACAATGAAACTCGCTATCTGTGCAATGATAGCAATATTAGTGGGGACAGATAAAAGAATGGTCATGCATACGTTGAACTGCACACAATTTGGCCAGAAATCCATTTTTTGTGCATTTTCCCTGAAAGCAAGTTTGATTTATTCACTAGCAGATTCATTTATCTCTTGTGATTTATCTCTTGTAATCTTATTTCTTATGCTATCATAGCTCTCGAGTTAACTTGTAAACGCTTGGAGACATATTCTTGGCGGCAAATCAAGGAGAGGATATCACAATCCGACAAGTGTTTCAAATTTTATACTTTAGTAAAATATTACAGGTATTAAAGTATTAACACTTTCATCAATGATATTAACCGATGGGGCGGGACGACGTTTAGATCATGGAATGCATGTCAATCAATATAGTGAATCAGTTTTTCAGGATACCAGAGTGGCATATGGTCCGATGTTTATTGAGGTTTGGTAGCCTGCATGTCTGGCAATGCCCACTGGACCTAAGCGAGAAAAATCCCCTCCGGTGAGTCTGGATCTTGCCAAGTCAGTCCCTGGACAGGACTTAAGCTTGCATTCAATCAATCATTATAACGCATTGGAGAGTTAGAGAAGCAATCTGATCCAGAGAATTAATCACTCTTCATAACAGTTTTCATTCTCAGCAAAAAAGACTGTTCCCGGGGGCATATGTGCTGTGCCGATTTCGTGATGAGCCGTCATGCATGATTTAATCCATGGCGTTCTGGCTGGCGGTTAGTGAACCGACGTCAGGTGGCGTCTCTATTACACGTCACGTGGTCTAGATCTTGAAAGCGAGGCTAGCTGATTGTACCTGGAAGCTTGATAAGAAAGATGGCAGCTCAAGGCGCCACCATGTCTTCACTTGGCAACTAGGAGCTGCCCCAAGCCTCGTCAATACTTGATGAACATGTTGGCATCCATCAGCAACGTTTTGGACGCAGATTATGTGTTAGCGCGCCAAAAAAGTAACATCTTTAAGGCCATCAGCTGCAATCAAAGATGGCGAACAGAAGCAGGAGAAAAAGTGGCGTGAATTGGACCAATTCTCTGCCTCCCAAGTGGCCGTCTCGTGGACTCGAAGGATTTCTCGCCAGATACGTGATTGCGCGTGACTTGCGCGAGATTTTCTGTGGACGATGATTGGGCGATTGGCGGTGTTTGAAGAGTTGTGATTGCAGTGTCCGTGATACCTATGTGACTTCTCGCAGCACGAGATTTTACCAGATTACTGGTCCCCTGGCTCCCGGCGCGCGCTCTCCAGCTTCCGAGGCAATCGAATCATTTGGCACTGAGAATTATTATAGTAATTAAAGGTAGGCGCAACAGGAATGTCTGCTTTTCACGAACGCTGGCCTAAAGCAAATAGGGAAGAATGAGCTATGAGCATGTGTTGCTAAAACATGAGATCTCAGGTGCATCCCATTTTAATTTACATTGCTTGTTTGGATGTTGCGTTGGTGATATTGGGTAATAAGACAAATAAAGTAAAACATTATTATGCTGCTTTGGTAAGGTATATCAGAGGGTTTCTTTTAAAATGTCTCGAGTTCATTTATATAGACAGATAGCCACATATATACATATATTATGTATTATTGTTGTCAATCTATAGAACTATATCCCAGGTATCAAACCAATTTGGGTACATGCCGGAAGACCTTGCGCTGTATCAAAGGCATACAGCCCTTTTGTCAAATCAAGTCGATAATTGCAAATACAGGATCATTCAATTCATTTCGATAAATACATTATATCATTATATTAGTTAAATCGTTGTATCATATCAAGGTAGGGTGAATAACCTCCACACACACACACCTACACACGTTTGTCTGGAAACTGTGATAAATCTGACTCAGAAACTGAGTGTGTGTGTTATTTCTACACATTTCTCGACCAGACTTTCCACCAAGATGGTCATGTGAGATGTGTGTAGAACTGCCAAGGTACCCGCTGTCTGCAGTTGATTATTGTATAATTCAGCTTGAGCTTGTGGTTTTGGGGCGTGGTAATGATTGCGAATTGACGTTGGATGAACTTCTATACATGCGTGGTAGTAGATGTTGTTAGGTTAGGCACGAGGATGAGGTCTATAATTAAATAAATATTTAATCACTTTTATTCTCTAGACAATTACATGAGCCTTCTTCATGTAAGGACGCTCTGATGGATAGGCGTTCCTATCTAATGCTTTTCACAAAAACAATCTCCAACTTAACTCGCGCCAAACTTTGTTTCTGTCCCAAGGGGCCACCCATCCATCTTTCTCAAGACTTCTGCGCGTGCGCAAAGCCTCGATCCCAACGCTCGTGTTTTCCCTCTTCAGGTCTCGCGATTAATCTCGCTGATTCCCGTTCGCCCCGTGGGTTTATCAAACGAGCATTTTGGGGGCGGGTGGAGGCGGGCACTGCACATGTTCGCCCACCGGAAGGAAGCAATCTTCTTGTAAAGATGGCGGCTTGCCGTGTCCTGGGCGGAGGACCAACTCTTAATGCCGCCCGTGGGCCTGGCCACGCCTTCCAAGGATTAGGTCATGATTCCGTTCTCGAGAAGCCCTGTGTAAACAGCAATGCTTTATTTTCTAGGCAGCGATCAAGATCCATCAAGGGGATAGTTTGTGAGGTGAAATATGGTAGGAAAGTCTACGCTAAGTCTGCAGACGACATTTTACCGTCATGAGAAGTAATCGCCTTGAAGGGACCATCAAAATGAACACGGCTTTTGATTGGCTGGGTGCGTGACATTGCCAATAATACTAATAGTCCGGCGGCCATGTCTTTCCCACGCAATTACCCCTTTCCATATCCCAAGCCTCAACAGCAAGCGGTTCTTTTATTTATAAGTCAGCAGGGATACAATTTGATAATCATCTCTAGTCTCCGCTAGCGATTTTGGAAATGATTTTCTCCTAATAACGCGCTCAAAAAGTAATTGGTCCACGACACGAAGCTTCGCATTGCATGAGCAATATATTGCCACGGAAATGGACAAATTAAAGCGAGGAAAAAACGGCCCAGAAATGAATTGATGAATGCGGTCGTTTCATCGAGACAAGAATTACAATGATTTCCACATGCACGTGAAGCTACGCGTGCAATTGAAGAAGTAAGGAGTGTCTTTGCCCTCTAGATGTTGCAAGATTTCCTCTGTTCTCCACTATAGAGATTCGGGCTCCTTTATGTTCTCACAAATGCTCTTTAGACTTATAAATGAATGAAGCACGTTAGATATAACTTCCCAACTCTTTGAATGAAGCTGAATGGGGATCTGTGGTAAAGCGAGAGTTTAGCCCCTGGCACAACATACCAAGTAGCACTAGATTACATATGGCTGATCGACTACCAAAAGCTCAAACTTCTCGAGTGCTTAAACGCAAATAGCGCCTTCCCAAAGATTGTATGGAATGATTGGCGTAACGTTCAATTAGTTATTCGCTGTATTGATGGGCTTTTGAGTATTTGTGTCACATAGGCGCCTATATCTCTCACAAAGGAACATTTTTAAAATGAACAAATGGGATGTGGGGTCTATAAGTGGGGAAGGCACTGATTGCCAATTGCCAAAAGGCAGAGACAGGAAAAGAAACAAAATGGCGAAGCAATGCGCACAGTTGCGGGTCATTTCATATAGGAAACGTTTTTATAATGGACTTACCTTTGTCGGAAATTGCATTCTAACAATTTTTTAAAAGTTGTGTTTTTATCAAGGCATATATATAAATATGCCGAAAGGCGACTATCTGTTCTGAAATTCACTATCCACTGTTATCCATGATCCAGGGTCTATTATCCAGGATCTAATATAATTTCTTTTACATGGACCAGATAATTCAGATTTTGGGTGAAGTCTTATACCTGAAAATATCCTAGTTACAATGATAACTAGGAAATCTATTATCAAATTAACAGTTGCCAAAGTAGGAGTTCTGCTAAATATAGAACGTCTCGCTAAATTAATGGTACTAGTGCATGGTTGTTTTCTACGATTAGAATATCATTCGGTGGACAAGATTGGGTTTGCCAAAACGATTCATTTTAATAAACCCACCAACGTAGAATAAAATCATCATATCAGCCAGTGTGACTTGCCAAATGTTTAACAAATATCTGGTTCTCATACATAACTAAAGATAATTATGACCTCTTTGGTCTCAGATTAAACTTAGGTGATATGTATTGCTTTAGACTGTTGGAACAAAAGACAAGGTGTACATGACTATATCACCAATAAAAAGATGGTAGATAAATGTATTTATAAATGTATTTATGAAATTTTATGAAACTGTAAATCGGTATAGGAAAATGGGTTGGCGGTCAACTTTGGATAAACTAGAGTATGTATTTCATTTTAAGTAATGTCCGATGACACTCTCATATCTTGCGCTATAACAAATGGCAGCGTTGCACGTTCACAGACTACTGTGGGACAAAAGGACGTATCATAATCATGTTCCATGATATATAAGCCCTGAGGGCATATGAACAAACTATGAGAACAGACACAATCTCTGGTTTTGTGATTGTATGTTAGAAAGGACAATATTACCATAGTGAAGCATGGGGTGAGTTTCGGAATTGTTTGTTCCCTTTAATGATGTATTAAATTATTATGATTGAATTCTGCTCATGAGTATGAAAAACATGAGCTCTTGAGACTGGATGTTTTTCTATGAATTTCTCAATAATATTCATTATGTGTTCTCAGTTCGTGCACCACTTTATTATATGATACGTTAAGTTGGGTATACGTGATAGAATTTTCCTCTAGTAGACATCAGTGAACAAGAAATATAGTCCCACCTGAAAAGGAAGATTAAAGGCTGGTATGGGTCACTTCAATATGGCAGCATATGGTAGACTAATTATTGAGAATTGTACCCACGCATGGAGTGAGTGGTGAGTAGTGGTCATTGTGTGCTGTAGTGGTCAGTTGCAGGTGATGGATGATGACCTTCCCTCACCCTCATGCATCAAATTTGGACATTAACATCGTCCAAGTCCAGCCATACTCATTACCATCAACTATTGAGCTAATGGCCAGGTACTTATCCATATTGGGCCCGCTAGACATAATTATTCAAGAATGACCGCCCACCGGTGAAATCTATAGAATATAGAAACATGCAGTCTTCGAAAGGAAAACTCCTTTTTTGTTGCCCACTGGTTTTGTCAAAAAGTCCTCAGATGCCATTCTTCTGAGTTGAATATCCCTTTTCAACCCTGAAAATGCCCCACAATGAGTCTGATTTTTTGCTTTTGGTGCGAGACGGCCTCATTATAGATAAAGCAACTGTGAAGCGGCCTCAGAGAAACCACATTGGTGGAGTTGGCAGCCTTAGATATTCACAGGTATAAAGATCACAACTTCACCCCATGGCCCAATCCCATTCTAAATGAGAAATCTGTGTGAAGTTGCAAAGGGGAGAGACTGCGGGGAAATGGTTGTCGCCATTGTGGACTGTAGCCCTCTGGTGACGAACATCTCGACCAACGCTCAGTGGGCAACATCAAAGAGAGTTGTGATTGGCCGCGAGGCACCACGTGACTACTTGCGAGAGTCAGTGAGACTTGGGGTGAGAGGAGTGAGAATTTCCGTCTGATCTTTTGTGCATCTGACCTACAGGGGTTTATCTGACCGGAAGTAAGTGTTTCTAACGTTCCTTTATTGTCTAAAATAACTTTGCGAACATCGGGTCAAGACATCTTCCCTTTTGTGACTTCCATGCAAAGTGCTAAAGGGGATGGAACGAGTGCCAGAGAATCCATACTGTTGGCTTTGGGACTACAAATTTCCCTATCTATTATATATGTGTAGATCTGCTTTAATGCAGTATCATATTTACTGATTTTAGATCCATGTGATATGTCCAGAACAGTGGATATCCTTATGAGTAACGATCTTGAAAAGGCATGGGAGCCCTCATGTACATTGTAATTGCAATTAATTCATTCAATGAATTGCAAGTACCATGCCTCCAAAGAGGGATACTATCACATTTTATTGACAGACATAAACTACGTGAATGTCAGACTACATGATTACCAGAGAGGTAGCAACCATTGCCAAGTAACATCTCAATCATAATCACTTAGTCATCCAATGAATCTTTCCCGGCAGGGTCTGATATATCTGGGCGCCATGGGCTAGGTTACCATTTTAAACTTGTCAAATCGCATTGTCAGTTGTCATGAGGAGGAGGAAGTGGAGGGGGAAGAGCAGGAAGAGCAGGGGGAAGAGGAAGAGGAGTGGGAAGAGGAAGAGGTGAGAAGGAAGAGGGAGTGGATGGGAGTGGATGGGAAGAGGAGGTGAAAGTGATACGAGGAAGGTTGACAATGCGAGGTGGTGATGGAGGAGAAGGGGCGACAAGAGGAGGCGGAGGCGGAGTAGAAAGCATGCAGAAAAGGAGGAGGTTGTGGAGGAGGAGGAGCAGTAGAAGCTAGAAGGTGGAGGAGGAAAAAGTAGAAAGAGGTGGGAAAGAAGTACTGTTTTAATCTTATGATATAAACAAGTATTGAATATACCCTCCAGCTACCCCCCCCCCCCCCCGCTCTAGACCTCAGGCCAGAAAGTGCTCAGGGTATATTTCTGTAGTATCCATCTCCTCAAAATGCAATTCAGCTGAAGAAACCTCTAGACGAAACGACACCTGTTTCGCACTCTCCGAAGGTCATGGCTAAGCCAGGATTTAATACAACAAGCACGGTCCTCGCCTCCTATCCCCTCCCTCGTGGTCCTCCCCTTCCCCCTCCCACCTTCTCTTACTCCTTCCCTCCCTCCCAACATCTTCCCCTCCCTGGTTCCTGCCATTTTCTTGTACTCAACTGAAACCCCCACCCCACCCCCTGCCTTCCCACTGATCAAAACTTCACCCATTCCCTAAACCCCCTCCGCCTCATCCAGCTCGCCGTGTCGTTAGTGCCCTGTAATGAAATGCCCGCGTTAAATTAGCGAGGGGAGACAAATGTGCACGCGCTTTGTGCGCGCCGGGGATCAGCTATGATCGACTCCATTTCGTGGCAAAGTGATCCTTAGAAATGGCTTGGTTTCAGGGGACCGCGAGTGACATTAAAGGGGCCGATTGAATTAAGCGTCGGCGGCGCGCATAGGGCGTTGGCCGACGCTCAGGACCGCGCATCGGACCGATCTATCAAGACGACCATTCACTGTGTCTACTCGGGCATTAGCAACGCCCCGCCGTGGGCCTTAGCCACACTAGCAGCGTAGGGAGTATAAATTTGAATCTGTTAGTCACAAATTGACAATCTAAGTCTTGGGCCACCCTACCAATTCGTCAACCACATTACCTTCTGGTTCCTGGCCAGATCCTCCAATTAAGCCAGCTTTGTGCGCCGCCAAGCGGGCCCAAGGTAAACAATTTTCGCAAGTCGTCTGCCCCGTGCCCCACGCCTCTTATTGGCATCAGATGCCATTGTGTGCGGATGAATTTTTGATGCCACTTTTAGATACCTGAATGGCACCCGGTACCAGCTAGAAAAGCAATCTGGGGACCAGGACTTAAGGCGGGAAACAGCACCTCAATATTTTATGACGTGGTGTTATAGTCGCCATGGCAATCCTACACACATCTCGCTGTCTCTCATGGCGGGCGAGACATCCTCCTCAGATGAACCACGACCCCTCCTGGCGGCCCGGATGATTAATTGATGGTCGCTTCCGGTGGCGTCTGTAGGCCAGAATGAAGCAGACATTGCTGCGAATGGTGGATGAAAGATTAACCGGAAGCACACCTTCTAATGCCCCATGGGAAGGGCACAGATTGAAATATACATTTGTGACGTCCGTGTAAGGCGGAGGGAAGCCCCCGTGGATGCCATTTGCGAGGGTGAGCTAGTGGCAGTGGCGAGGCTTCTTTGTGGGCACACGTTAATAATTTACCACTTTAAAGTGCCCGCTTAACCCTGCCACTGCAAGACTCCAGCTAGAAAAACGATGCACTCCATGTCAGTTTTACCTCAGGAACTTTTCAGCAAATAGATTACAATATGAAGTATTGATCACATAAGGGACTAATGTGGAAGATTACCCCGCATTTTGCAATCACTTCTTTCAGTATGATGTATCCCTTAGAAATCACCGTCCCCTCAAAATTCATTCAAGACAAGTCACACAGAGATATCAGTTAAAGTAGTTCTCCTTCCAACAAAGAAAGTGATGTGATTGATCAGCATCCCCTGACAGAGAAGTGATTAATTGTTGATGCGTCCCCACAGGCCAGCCTTCCATATGGGCAGTATAGGCAGCAACGCCTGAAGCGCGACCTGGCGGCCATCAGTAACTAAGCAGGGGGCATCCTAGGGTGTCTTCTCTGCGGTAATGTCACTCCTTAATCTGTCGTTGAGTGGCGCCACAGCGCCCTGACGCTCCAGCCACCTGACGAGAGTATTAAATATGAACCTCGTAATTACCCACGATCCCCCGTGCCTACATTAGTCCGTCTTTTACTTCCTGAAAGCTCTTTTGTACGCGACACTCAAAACACATGAATAAATAATCTCAATCACGTCTGCCAGGCGCTTGGAAAGAAGGGCGGTGTATTGATATGGTCGCTAAGGTCACACGGCCAGTTACTAAGGTACTACTTTATGGAACGTATGGATCCACCAAGACAAGAAGTTTACAGCTCATAAAAATGGCAAATCTGCTGACTGAATGGCAGTTTCGTTTTACCGCTCAAATTTTAATGCCTGAAGGATGGATCTTTATTAGGAATACTAAGCTCGTTTATGTGAGAAATTTGAACTTATTTTTAAAATCCTGCGGCGACGGCAAGCCACATGGGATCCACTATTTCTCCGCGCAATGATCCTTTCATGGTCTATACTTTCAAAAGAATCCCGACTCAAGTGTTCCGCCAACCTATGGTAAAAAGCTTTTTCTGGATAGATCCTCCTCTTGTTCACTTTTAATCGTTGCATTTCTCCCCATAAATCAAAATTAATGGGCATGCGCGTTGAGTAGGCGGATGGTCTCAATCTGCAAAGTATATGAAAAGTATGGCGCCAGGAAGATAGGGGAGCTAATGGTGATTTGATAAAGGAAATTTGTGTCTAAAACATAACGTTAGTGCCTGTGATCACGATAGAAGCTAACACGTGATCGACATGAATGCTACCAGACAGAAGAGCTACTAGTAGGTAAGCACAAATGGAAGACTTATACTCGTGAAAGTGTATGCTTTGGAAACATGAGCGCTAACATGCACACAACATATTTCCTTCCACTGTTGTTTTTCCATCGATTTTAATAATGTAAATGTGAATAAGGTAACAAGGCTAAGTGTGGTGGTGAAGGTACACTGGTGGTATATAGTAATGATCTCTGTAAACTAAATGAATTGAATAAAAACTCACATTGAACATCTGGGCATGCATATTGACCAATTGCATGTGTATGGTTTAATGTTGAACTTATTAAATAATTTCTATATTCCATCTTTGTTTAAATGTATTATCAATAATATACGAAGAAATGGATAGCCTCCGGTTACACTGTATGAATGTGAGGCACTGACCGTTGAAAAACTCCCATTTTCTTATACTACTTACAAATTGCCAGCATTGGGCCTATAGCACTAAACACGATCAGATCGTATGAAGGCCTCTTACCTCCCTCTTGAATTTACGACTGTCAGGGCGTTATGATACGTGCATTTGAGGATATATATGAATGTTTTGAGAGAATAAAAAAGCAACCTCCTTAGGAAAATTACTCCTCGACCTGAAGAGTCCCCATCTTATAATATGAGCGGATACACGAGCGTGCACGCCACAAGTTCATACTAGTATTTCCTTAATCCCACATGTTCAACTCAGACTCCCAACCCGCCACATGCATGGGGAAAAAGTTCTGGTGTTGTATAATAAGCTCTGTGATGTTCAACCGAGGACGACAGACAACAAAAAGAATCATTTCAATGCGATTGCAATTATTGTCCGACTCATCCCATTTTTCAGCTTTCCGTTATTTGCCGCAATCACGCCTATCTGAGCGTGTTTATTCCACCCCATAATCCATTGCTTCCACTCACGAACTTCAGTTCTCGCGACAAACGGCGAGGTTTAACCACTACATTGTTTTTTCGTTATCGTCTTCCTCTCATTGTAATCGTCATGGAAATGAAGGAACCATTGTTGCGACATATTTACGAGACATGCGCTATGGGGACGATTGTGTCTTTTTGTGGTGGTCCGTATTTTAACCCAATGAGAACGGCGACAATGATTCAGTGCGAAGCACTTGGTGCGCTTTCTGCGGGACTGGTTTCTTGACTGTCTGATTTGTCGTCTGCTCTACGTGACAAAGATGGTGGGTGATGGCGGAGTAATGAATGAGAGCACAGACACGCCAACCTCGAGCCCGTCTCTCATCCTCCGCCAATAGCCCAATCCCCGCCCAGAAACAACATGGGCAAAGCACGATCGGCTGCTGTTAGCTTAATTTGTGGCTTTCCCCCATGCAAAAGGAAATGTCTCTCTTTTCCTTTCAAGCGTTTGAGAGAAACAAAAGGCTTGTTTTGCGGGCTGCCTAATTGTCATCTTTTTCGTCTCCTGACGGCCTTAATGGGAGAAGACATGAAATCGGTTGATCACCATCGTCACCATTATGCCTCAATGGGCCGGTGGCGGCAGCACTTACCTCCTCAAAGGCACACGCTGAAATATTTGCGCCTTTAGTTCGACTGGCATAAAAGAAGCCATTTTACAGCTGAGGCAAGGCACAAATGGCCAAATCTTTGCGCGAGTCGAGGTGCAATTATGCTATTAGCGTCTCGACGCAGTCGGCGCGGCATCTATAGCCTTCATTGAGTTGTTTCAGATCGTGTTCGTGTGTAAGAATAATTTCATTAGCTTGGCGCGGATATTGAAGCCGCGAAGTAAATAGCAGCTAAAAGTTCATGTCTAATGTTTTAATGTTCATTAATGGCAGTTCCTCCTGCAGATCCTCAGCAACTCTCTTCTCTATCTCCCCTGGCCCGCCTTGAAAATGAAAGCTGCGCACGCGAACCGCTCCGTTTCCTTTCAAGGCTAGCAAAACACGGAATCATCGTCATCAAATATTCAAGACGACGAAACAAAAGGGACCACTTTAGACATTCTCTCCGACAAACGAGACAATCTATGCCCATGGGGCGGCGATTGTCGTTTAGCGCGCGTCGCGCAACTGAGGCGCGGTAACTAACGCGCTGCATTCGGCGCGCACCTATTACATACAACAATGTAGATGCGCGTTGAAAGAATCTCAGAGATCGCGCCATGGACAAGGATGATGGCGTCTTGCTGGCGAGAATGGTTAGCCCGAGGCCAAATAACAGGTGAAAGATGAGGAGGTGATGGGCCTATGTTAGTTAGGAAGGTTGGGCAGTGGGAGGGAGGGAGGCAGGGAGGGATAATACTTTCCCAGGCTAATGGGTAAAGGGGGGCAGAGTAAAGAAGAAAGGTGAATAGACCATACGTGCAGCCCCACTTATGATTTGGCAGAGAAAGGGATTCATCCACCATCAGGCAAACAGCTATTGTTATTGATATGAGCAATATCAACATAAACCTCAACTGCAGATTTAATGTATCAGACCTGACAATGTTCTCATGCCACTTTATGGATTTTCCGTGTCTATTTCGGTCTGTAACCTGGTACGTGGTGCTACACAAAGTGCATAGATTCACCACATTTGTTGCCTAAACATGAAGCCATGAAGAAAACACTGCGTTTATACTACGTAATAACTAAATTCACTTCAAGCCACTACTGCACTATAGTTCCATTAGCCCCAAAAGTATAATGGATGCATTTAATGGTCAATTAGGTCATTTATGTGCCTTCCTTATATGGTAGGGTTTTTATACAGAAAGGTAACCCAGATTTTAGATATTTAATTCATCATTTTATATTCCAGTTGCCTGTAATTGTATTTAAAAGACAATAGGTGGTAGATTCGAGACATCTAAGAACTCAAAATGATGAAAATTGATAAAATCATAATGGGGAGCCTTTGTTCCAAACACCTTTTCCTGATAGTTATGAAAACACATAGACGAGGAAAGGGCCCCTCTCCTTCCAAGAAAGGCCGAATAGCACCATACATAGGTCCGGGAGGCATTCAAGCTCAAAGTTTCCAAGATCTAATATTTGTCTTACGAAAGCTGTAAGTAGGGAGTACATGTATGTACAGCTAGTCTAGGAAATATGAGGATATTTGCCACTTTGCAATCTTGTCGACGTTGGAATCTTGGAGTTGGCCACGTTAAAAGAACAGCTCACGTTTGGCATTCCAATTTACTGTATGCCTGTTGCTCTTAAAATGGCTGCACATTTTAGATATGCCGCAGGATACTGTATAAGGACAGCGAAGGCCAGGTTTTATCGAGTCAATTTCGCTTATTCAGTGCATATTCCTCCCTAAGCTAGAATAGGAAGTCGATAAAGTTCAAAGGTCATGTTAAAAAGTGCAGTTCTCCCTGATTTCGTGACGATTTACGTGAGCAGACGATAATGCAATTGCGTCCGCATTTTTGTCTGAAAGGCCCGCGAATCTCCGCGAGCTTCAATTGCACAGCTTCCCAGCAGGAACGCATGACAAGGGCGCATGCGCAGCAGAGCGGAAGTGACGCAGAAACGGTCTGTTTTTAGTGAACCTATATCTCCGTAGGGGGTCTGTCTACGCCCGACACCAAACCCCAAAAGAGTAATGAGCGTGATAATCTAGCAGATATTTTCTGCATAATATGAAAGGACTTTGCAAATAGAAAACGTTTTGTCTGACTTTTGGAATGGGGACAATCGTATTTACAAAAGAACATCGTCAGGCGGGAAAGCCAACAAAGGACCTTTTCCTGTAAACAGATTTCTACCTATACTACTCAAATGCATAAAAAATAAGCCTCTCTTGCGAAAGTAGATCAAAGGTACTGAAAATCTATTCTTGTGTGTTAAGTGGACATTGCCAAAAGGAGAACCTTATTGCCTGACTTTGGTATTACTTAAAAAGAAATAACATCAAATACTGACATAGAAAACCCAAAGTCTTTCTCCCAACAGTTACCTTCTAAACATGACCTTACATAAACCATCGAATTCTACAGTAATTATTTGCACCCCCGACTATTGTCCTTTTTTGTGTGAACATTGGCAACTCCGTCTACCGAATCGCCTGACATAGTTGTGTGTGAATAATAGATAGATATTACTAAGGTTGATAATTAGTGGTAAACCTTACTTACCACAATCTGATGTCAGACTGCTTAAAGTATGAGAACCGATGGGATATTTATATAGCACAGAACGTCTTACATCTCCGGGGTTCTGTGGTGATAGCTATAGAACTGACGAATCCCAATATCACGTTGTAATGAACAAAGAATATGACAATATTAGCTGTGCCCCTTTTCAATCGGACATTAGACATTTGTTAGATACAATAGCCAATTTTATATTTGATCTCACTTAAATTTCTGCAACACGGTTTCGCCTCAGTTAGTACATTCCGTCCACAGTCTAATGAGTAAAATAATGGCCAATCTTATATTTGATCTTACTTTAATTTCTGCAATACGGTTTCACCTCAGTTAGTACATTCTGCCCATAGTCTAATGAGTAAAATAAATGATAATCTCCGGAGATGATAACAAGAACAATGTCAACATTCTTGACTTGCAAGCGTTAGTCAAATTCAAACAATAAAAAGTTGAAAGAAGAGCCAGCACAGTTGTATATATTTGTTGAAGCGAAACGTTGCTTGGTCTCAGGAAAGGCGTGAGAGAGAGGCTCGGAGAGTCAGGGATTAGTAGTCGGCTGTCAGGACTTTAATTAATGACTAGAACAAGGCGTGTTGGGAGGGTTGTGTGGGGCTTAAACAGATTCTCCTCAGTGGGAAGCGTCTGGCCGCCTGAGAGGCAAGTCAGGTGGTCTGATAGGCTTACCTCAATGAACTACACTGGGTGTCCCGCCTTGTTGTTCCCCAACATCTAGGACTAGGTAGGCCAAGGGAAATAAAGTTTGTTTCAGGTAAGGACTTGCTTTTTTTATTCTAATCCCCAAGAAGGCTCCTGGGGCCTGTTGTATATGTAAGCTAAGAATAGGAACATTTTGTGTGGGAATTCCTACACTTTCCCCCCTTATTTCGGTGGGTAGGAATACAAATGCATTGTGTATATAGGCTATTCCTACCAGCTGGGAATGGCAGGAAGGAAGAATTTCCCCTACAATTGAAGGAATAACAACAAAAAGATCATTTCCTTAGCTCATAAAAACAGGACCCAGATTACTTCGATATAATATAGTAGATGTGGTTAGACGTCAAACAGCAACCTTGTCCCTTGGTTCTGATACACGTACCGCTATACTATATAAGGATTGTTGAGCCTAAATTCAAGATTGTTCCTCGTGATATTATAATTGAAATTCGCCTGTGACTTTCATATTTCAAGATCAAAATAATATTATATCTATTTCCAATTTTGAGTGTACTTTAAGTCAATGTTTCTTTCGCGACGTAGATTTCTCTATGTACATGTATCAGTTCATTCTTGTTATTCTCTTTATAAAGGTTGTGTTGTTCACTCCTTCACCTGGCCTAATCCATCGTACATAGACTTCAAGCCACCCTCTTATTTTCCCACTCTCTTAACTACATATGGCCTCTGATCTGGCATCCAGGTACAACACGCAAACCCAATCACTGTAATTTTGGGATAATTACAATTTCTCGCGTTATTTAACACCATTTGGTTTTATAATCACACAAAGTGGCTGGGAGAAAAATATGCAGGGTATTTCTCAGGTTTATACTGTCCGCTGTTTCATTCATATCGATGTTCTTTTACATTAGAGGGATAAGAATAAGAACACTCTCAGGACTTACACAATTAGTATTTAGCTTAATTAACCTCCAACTAATATGGGGTTCACCAAGCTCTTCAGATATACCCAAACGCTCAATAGATACAGAAAGTGTTTCATGATCATACATATAGTTTGTAGTATCATATTTTTAAATTGAAGGCATAACTGTTTGGTATTTAGTTCCAGGATTTAGCTGTATACAAGAAAGCAATCAAATATGAACATTCAAGATACCTCTTGAGTAAATAAATTATAGAATTGTCTTTAGTTCTATAGTGTACAAGACAAAGGGGAAGGTAAAAATAAATCTGATTCAGGGTTGAAAATAGAACTATAGTTTCTTTAGAAATATCCTAGCATTAGTCTATTAGACTGATTTCTGAACCTTTAAAATGACACTTCACATTTTATGTTCAAGTTTCCAACTTAGACTTGGTCCTTGAATCTTCTCAGATTTAGTCCGTAATGTAACAGGATCTGTCCCATGGACAATATAAGATTTTTGGCCAGTTCTTAACACCAGTAACCTAAGCCCTATTTCTTGTCAATCAAGCCATTCTCAGGCTTGATCAAAGGTGAGTGTTGATGAGGGGGCGTGGCCTGTTTTGAACCAAGTGCTCCATTGGTCAGACAGGTCCAGGTAACCTTTGTGCCAGTAAGGTGATCTGATACCGTGTAATCAACGTCCTAATAATGTCATGCGAACGTCACAACAGAGGACCATATGACGACAGCTAGATGCGACGTTGGGATGTCACGTCATTCCCTCCCGTTGTCAGTTACTATGGTAATACAATATTTGGCCTTTTGTTATTGAGTGGCAAGGCGAGGTTAAATGGCGATGGTAAAGTAGCATCGGGGCTGACTCTAAACGGTCGCCTCTGACTCCCTCCGAGGCTATTATGTATAGGAGTCGTCTGCTCTTTTTTGAAGCCAGAATGTTGGATTGAAAGCTTTTCCAAATTAGTCTGGGAATAATCTACGTTTCATGAATTGTGCTAGGTCTACTACTAACTGAAAAATGATCATCTTAGAGAATGATTAAATACATTAAAGATGTATATTTGATAGTACAGGGCCTACATAAATATGTTGAGGTTATATTTACTCCAGGTTTAAGTTTGTTCACACCATCTAACGTAAGCAAACCTACCAACAAATCTCTGTCTCAACATAAACAAACTTATGTCCACTTATATTATCAGCATTGTTCATAATTTCAATGACGAGTTCTCTTATTCTTGTCACAACTACACTGGAATAGAAAGACGAGAAATAGTTATAAAGCGTATACATGCCATATTTGTGTTCCTATATGTATGACCTCTGCACATACTACTGTATAACACAGTAATACAATAAGTTAGTGGGAAACCAGCATCAATAATAAAGATCTAACCAGTTTCTGATACCCAACGTTGGTTAATCCTAACTGTTCAGTAGTGTCCAATCAGTATATTACCAGACCATAGATAGCAAACTTTTCACGCATATATTTTCATCGTATAATTGTTTGATAAATATGGCTTCCGTTCAGCACATATTCAGTTCTGTGTTGACCTGCATGGTGTCCTGCATGTGGCCTGATTATTCCCGATGTGGTGACATTATACTGAGGGGCTTTATTACAAGTCACTCTTAGCTGTAGCATATTTGTTTATGTTCAGCTGTCACAGTGATGTCGAGAGTGGTATTAACCTGCAAAGTCTGTATCATTTTGACATCTGATCCAGGCATGCACTAATGGACTCTTTTGAATTTTATATTCTCCCACATAATGTAATAGGCTCAGTATCCAAGAATGCTCACATCGTTTCTAGCGTATGTCTGTAGGCATAGACACGTCCTATCCCAAATTATTTGGAGGTAGGTAACTGTATAGGTTTCAAAGAAATTTCCTTTTCTTATGTATGGGCAGATGGGCCTGTCGCTTTGGGTGGTCTCAAAAAGGGTAAGGGAAAAGAAAGTAAGCATCGGTCAGCCTGCAGTGACCCATTCCAATATCAGAAGAACAAATAAGATGTTTAAATCTCGTGTATATTATAGGTGGTCAATTGTTGAACGCGTTGTTGATTTATTTTTCTGTCACAAAGCCTACCCAGTATTTTTATGTAAAGTTGAAACTAACGTGCACCACTAAACAATATCATAACTAAAAAATATCATTTAATTGTCATCTTTAATTTACTCGTCGTTTAATGCTATTTATAATTATATAACATTCTCAGACAGAGCCTATTCAAATCTCAGTTTGAGCAAATGCTTAACAAGTGTCGTGCGATATTATAGAATAACCATACATACCAAGACAAGCCTATCCCTGATAAAATCTTAAGCTGACATAGACATGTTTTCGCCGCAGGTTTGGGGATGTTTTCGCACGATCTTAACTCGCTCGATCACTATCTCGGCCAGCGACAGTTTGAGACGCATTGAAGAGAAGGAAAACACGTAGGGCGACCTCATTGTGCCTCCAGCTAATCTGTATGAGATTAACCTCTCCCCCTACCGCGATAATGACACCGTGCGATAAGAATTGTGCTGGCTCAGCAGATACCAGTCTTTAGTGGTAGAAAGGTCGCCATTGTTGGGTTTATAATGAGAGGGGTGGGTACACACCTTGGGGTGGCGCCTGTAACGTTAGGTAAGCACCTATACACTCACAGATACCTATTTCTCGCTCCACTGACCATTGGTAGATGATGACACGCCTTTGGTAGACACATCTGAGACGCTGGTAGTCAGTGGTCAGTACCTGGTTATTCCCATGGGTCACCAGCGGACCTTCATGGTCATTAATTAGGGTAACGTGCATTCTAGGCAGCGTTTAAAAATGCACTGGTTTGTAAGGTATAACGTAGATCGCCTATATCTAGCTTTACCTAAGGTTAATCTTGCATGCAGTAGAATTTCTATTCTCAGGTTTCGACCCAGAAACGCTGGAACTATAAAACCATGGAAGTACTTTTAACAGTACGCATACATGTATGTGAACTCATACAATGTAGTGTCATTGCATATTGCTTAAATGTGTGCGCAGAAATATAAGATTACTTTCCAGCAACACAGACAGCATCTAGTATCGTGTACAGGACTGAGTTATTGAATATGTGGTCTTCTTGGCGTATATGAATCTTGGTATGTGGAGTAGTTGTACAGCATGAAGCTAAAAAAAAAGGCACATTTTTCGCGTTGCCTCTGATTTCACGGAGACGCTAATTTGTCCTGTCAGGTGTGTGTAAACAGAACTAAGGAAGTGTGAGGGGGTATGACCTCTAACCTCCTATTATCCGACCTATCAAGAAAAGGCTTACACCTCTTTCACATCTAACCTGAGAACTCAATCTCAGGTGCTAAACCAATGTGTGCACATGCACATGTCTTTAGTGGCACTTTTTTCCTAAAAGTTCTTAAACCAGAATTATTGTAACCCTTCGTTGATATTATTTTTCAATGCAGATTTTGGGAACAGGTCTTAATGGAACGCCTTTGATATTCATAATGGAATCTAAAGTTTAGTGCCTATTATATTGTTAGATTCGACTATATATAGGGACTACGTTTAAACAAAATAAAGCTATTGGTTGTATTGCCAATGTATTTGTCCTTTTCTGATAATCATTCAGTTTCCCTAAAGTTCCTTCACGATAACACAGAACTATAACATAGTTTTGTGACGATAACAACTTGTAAACGAAACTCTACGTAACTAATGGCCCTTGTTAGTACCAGGCGAAGGGTTCTGAGGTCGAAGTCATTGTTGAAATTTGAGGATTTGTATACATAATTGAGCGTACAGGATGGTTGAAATGGAAATGTTTTCTTTATTCATGTACAATTACACAGGGCAACTACCAAACTGAAAACTTGAAGTTTAAGACCTAAAGATTCCAATATCCTGTAGTGATAGCCTGAGGTGTACGTTAGAATAGACACGATTGTGCGATATTGAATAGAAACCTCATGCTTGGGGAAGTTGATTAGAATTGACAGAACCACAAAAACTTGCCTAGAATAACATTTCTCAGAGACCATACTTCTCTTCTTAGTCTTTTGGCTTTCAGTCCGCAGGCGAATTTACCTTGCATTCTGCCATGATATAAAGAGTCCACTCGAAGTGAGTGTCTATCATGCAGTCAAAGCCCTCAACAGAAGAAACTCACTCTCTCTCCTTTACTTCCTCACCTACTTCACTCCACCAAGCGTCCATGTTTTTCAATCTCTTCACCTTTGCCAGTCGTCTGTCAATACACATCTCTCCACAATGTGTGTAAGGACAAGGGTGTTTCTCTGAACTCCCACTCGCAGCCATTCTCTCTCTATTCTCTGCTCATTTCTATCCGCCTGTTAGCTACCACGGAGGACTGACTCCAGACCAGCCCATCCAGGTGACCCCATGCTGTTACCATGACATCCTGGATGGGGGTAGGTCCTCCGTACATTGTGCCCATCAACGATCATCCATTGTGCCAACCCTTCATGCGGCCCAGTGGTCGGGTATGGAGAGGTGCTACCAAGTCTTCATAATTGGCGACCGGAGGGCCAAGTCCGGACAAGAAATGCACAGCATTCACAACAGGGGCCTGCCGTACCCCCCCAGACCCCGACATAGTTGCTCAGTTAGAGGGGAAAATCAGGGGTGAGAAAGACTGGAATGTGCTTTTCATCGCTCAAAGCCTTTCGCCCTGTCGGGAGTCCAATTAGTGATCTTTGTGGGTGTCTATGCGGCTCTGGAGAGGGTTGGTCAGAAGGAGGCTCTCAACACCCCGGTACCAGGATAGAGCGGGCTAGCTGGGCACCCGGGCACAATACGGGCGTGACCGTCACCTTTGTGTGTGACCAGAGAGCGTGACACGAGGGGGCGTTACATTAAGAGACTCTTGGATGGTTCTCAATCGCCCATCTCAGGTGCCACACAGCTGCGAACATTTTAATTTCGCGCTCACAAAATTTCTAAATTCACCCAATAAATCATATCCAAAATCCGACCATTTCATGCATTTGTGTTTCTCTATACTTCGACTTCGCCTTTTATATCGGTGGTTAAATCTTAGTTAGGTACAATTTCCATAGCCAGACAGTGTGCTAGTAATTAATTTAGATTGAAATTTAAAGGCTATTGAGTGCTGGGAGTGTTTGCCGAGTGGTCGCAGTAATTGAGGGTGTGATGAGGACTTTTTAAGTCCACCTTTTACCAAGGTTTTCAGACCTTTTATGAAGCCCTCCACCTGTGACGTCAGTGAGTGTATGACAGCGACAGTCAGTCTATGACAGAGAACTCGAGAAAAGACCAACAGCTAGAAGGGCTCCATGGGGGGCTTGAAGGAAAGTGAAATGAACGAGGTCGATAATTATTTTGTTGACACGAATTTTATAAATGTAGGTCTTTCCATTCTGGACAAATGCCGTTTTCTTTCCTGCAGGCTGTTAGTTTATCACGTTCAGAATTACGCAGCCCCTTTTCCTAGACATTTGAGACCTTTTGGGACATGCCTTTTTACGATTGTGAAAGATGCCCCCGATTATATTTTTCACCAAGTAATACACGAAAGAAAGCATTCCGCAGGTGTCGTACACTATTTCTGTTTTCTTCTTCAATAAAAGTTAGCATTCATTTCAAATATCTAAATGCTGGTTTCTGTAAAATTTGTCATATCCTTATGAATGGTAGGTCTATACTTTGATTTGTTGCATTGAATACTTGTTGCATTGAATATTTGTTGCATTGAATACTTGCTTATTGAGCTACTTTAATATATAGTGGAACAGGAGGGTGAATATAAATTTATTCGGTATTTGGCTTATGTACCTTTCTCACTGATTATTGTGAAGGTTATTAATTTAATTAATTCAACCACACCAATCAATTACACCCTGCTTCAGATTTAAGTCATCAAACAGCCCCAGGAAAAACAATAAAACATAATAACAACAATTCCACTGAAAGATGACATAACAGATTCAAATTTTTGTTAGTTCAAACTCGAACACACAAAGTTCGCCACCTCTCCTGAAATTTCATTTCTATCCACGCTTGTCGGGTCAAACTTCCTCGAAAGACTTTTGACATTGCCACAAAGAACAAAGGTGTCAAAGCAGAAGTCAGGCACAATAACTTCCAATTATTTCTTCAATATTTAAAGTATGGCTTCAGCAGTTGATTTGGTAATTAATTAAATTTTTCTCTGGATTGATGTTTTCATCGCACCCCGCTGGCCGTCTGTTGATGCTGGTTACACACTCGAGTGCCACTTGTGAATTGATTTGAGTAAAAAGTGTCACAATCGTATCAAAGAGCATATCGAGAGCATTTTAATCACCTAATAATAGGATTATGATAAATGAACTCTCTGAAAGATTAGAAATGTATTAGTGATAATGGAATCGCCGTGTGGAACTATCAAGGGTCTCTATCCCCGAACAATACAGAATACAAGTTGGGAAAATTCATTATTACTGCAAAATATATCGGATCCACTCCAATATGTTCTTTTTAGAACTTTATAAGAATCAGATTCAAGTGTGCTCTACACCATCGATATGATGGTATCTATATCATGATCTTCCCCTCGTCCCACAATTTTCTCCACTGACTTTATATTTTTTCTTTCGCCGCTAAATGAATAAATTATCACTGTCAGCAACAATTACTGCAACCTTCCATTTACCTATCGACTTTTCCATTTAATTTTATTCAAATTTCAGACCTCTGCAATGACATACAAATTGGCGAACAATTTTCCTTGCAAAAGACCATCAAACAGGCAAACAAGGCCTGACACAACAGAGCCCAGTGTGAGGTGCCATACTCTCACCGGTCGCCCAGCCCGACCCGCCCGTCAACCGACACTCCTGTCCCACCCTCACCTCACCCTGCCCACCAGCACTACCACCCTTCTCCCACACACATGTGGCTAGCGATCCAATATGTCCGGCCCCCGGAACGCCACCTGTCATCCATGTCACGAAGGTCATTGGTCACGTGTCCAAATATATGAACGCAGGCGCAGACCGCCGGCCACCTGGTGGGAATGAGTGGAAACAATAAAATGGACGTGATCACAAGAAATGAAAAGGGATGCAAGGATAACAGTTACACATTCACTGATCAACCCTCTCTCTCTCTCTTTCGCCCCCTCTCCAACTAAAGTGGACGATCTACAACTTCCTATTCACTTTCCATTTGCGATGCATGGCTGAATAATACAGTCTTTCAATGGCTATCTATAGGTGCGACTTTGTAATAGGATTACCTCAATAATCCCCCACTTGTTTAGGTTCCATATGCTTTCAATCAACATCTAATGATCCAATGAGCTCATCCGACTCCTATCTCTCTGATTGATTTAAATCACACTTGTTCATTCGAATCATGTCACCCAATTCCCATCGCCAAGCGCGTAGGAAACAATAGAAGAGGGGGACAGATGGCCGCAGTTTGGCCCGAGTCAGAGAACCATCTGACTCTACTACTCGCGCGGGATGTCCAAATCTCCTGTATGTTCATCTGGCATCTGTTATCCGGGTGATTAACGTTGCTATACTGCCATTCTTTGACAAAGGGGATATGGTTTAAACCCAAGTAGCCCAACTACAAACTGTAGTATTCAAATATTAATTGATAAATCATAGATCTCGGAATCATTATGTCAAACAATGCCCCCGTTGCATAACAATCTGCGAGCTCAATATTAACGCTGAAAAAGCTACTCATAGATAAACTCTTTCCCATCCTCGACTTTCCACGTATTTTAAATGCAGATTCTTGCACATCATTCTAAGATAATGTCTTACCATGACGCCCAATGAATAGAGGCTAGTTTTATTGCGAATATGGTGCCTGATTAAAACAATACAAATTAAATTACATTATGATAATATTTTAATCGCTCGGTGTACCATAATATACTGTTACTCAGTACAACCCATGACTGAATTCCGATCGCCGGTTTGGGTAGGTATTGACACTGCCCAAAGCGACGGATGCGTCCTGGGATATAAAAGTAATTGGATTTATTAAAGCGCTGATCATCCGTACTTGCCGCAAACATCAGCGCCACCTATCCAATATCCCGGATGTTTATCCACTTCTTTGAGCCACGTGACCAAACCTCGACAGGACGCCGCCGCGCGGTGGATTCATCATCGTGCCCATGTGTATAAGGTATGCGCCACACTCCATTTATTTTATTCTATTTTAAATAAAAAATGAAGGTGAAGTGGAAATGTACTTTATTACGAGGTTGTTCGGGAGGAGGTGAAGCCGAAAATGGAGCTTCAAAGTCGGCTACATCATCAACCAAATAACAGGAGTAAGGGATGGGAAAATAACTGCAGATATCAATATCATAATTGCTCATCTAGGTAAGTTGGGAAAGCTATCACTTTGCACTTATAGACTGGTACACTCGTTTTCAAAAAAGTTTATCAGAGGCAATCTACTTTTCCTCCTCGACTGAACATGGGGAAGGGACAGAAGAGAAGCGAGCGAACTGCAGGGCGGCACATGGGGAGCTCTAGGGGTTGTGTCAACTTCAACAGGAACAATCAACAGCGAATCAACAGAGGGAGATTCCTGCCTGTTGCCAGTTTCAGATGACCACAAATCAAACAAACTACCCAATCGCTTATACATTGCTATTAGCCCCTGCCTCGTCATCTAATAATGAAATGAACACGACCAATTGCCCCTCCCATTCTCCCCCCGTCCACTGTGATCGGCCTGCTCACTGGGCCACCACAACCTGGGGCCATGAAGCGGCTCTGGTTACAAGATCCATTTCCCCGCTGCTCCCACGCAAATTATCTTATTATAACAAGTCTGGGCTAGGCTGTCTGAAGCAGGGTTCAGAGCCTCAGCCGTCCCATGGAGATGAGTGCAGCCTTTGTCTGAGAGAGTGGTTTGAACTAGAGATGGATCTAATGCTGGATATCATCATTTAAGCTAGTAAATTGTTATCATTTTAATATTAAGCAGGGGGCAATATTGTTAGAAGATTTTCTTAGGGCAGAAAAGCGATTTGTATTTCAAATTTATAAACAATACTGCTGTCAAGTGGGTAAGAAATGACAAAAGCATATTTTTGGAAATACAAACTTGTTAGATTGTTTCTAATTAACCCCCATAAATTTTGGTGGTAACGATAATGTGAACACTTTGAATTGATTGGCATTTTATATTATACCATCATTCCTTTCAAACAAAGCTATGGTTAATTTTAGGATCTTTCAAGAGGTTTCAGCTGCATTCTTCAGCTTCATACTTAGCTGAAGAAGGCAACTGAAACCTCTTGAAAGATTCTGACTGTGTGAACCATATAGCATGGGTTTGATAGGATAAATTATGTCATCAAAACCAAGCGAAGGAATCTTATTTAGATTAATGTGTCTATATCTACCCTTATGTTCAACTAAAGTGAACTTAATTCAATTCTCAATGGGAGCAGGTACAGGAGCAATTCATTCTGATCTAATTTAAATCTTGGTACTAACCAAGGAATCCCAGTCAGGATCAATAACCCATTGGTAATTTACCTTGGACCAATTGCTCACAGGAGATTGGTATATGTACTACGCACCCAGTATCTTCTGCTGAAATGCCTCACCCTGTGCCAACAGAACCAATTGCTGCAATTGTTTGCCTCCGCATTGCTTTCTGAAGCAAAGCTGAAATTGATTGCCTATTTGACGGAACAATGAGTAGAAAAGGACCACAAAGAACTAATACCGAACTTGGCTATAAAATATTCACGTAATGTGTACGGGGTTAAACAATCTGAAAAACCTCCCTGACATTGAGTTTTCTTAGATGTTGCTTTGATTAAAGCAGGGGAGGTAATGCACTTCTCTCAGGCATTCCTGAATAGGTGGAGATTTTCATTGAGGTAAATGCCATGAATTATACAATATTCGGTGATTCTGTCAACCTTGCGAGATACTAACAGTCTAGGCTCAGAGTTGAGAGAGTCACTCTAAACTGAGGGAAAGTCTCTAGCTCCAATCCGCAAAATTCCATTGTATTCCAATTGAGACGCCTACTCCAGGTCCAGGACAGCAAACAGTCAAAGCGTACAATAGCTGACATGCCATTCTTATCTGATCTGAGAGGCTGGGAGCCTAGACTGTTAATAATGAGGTGAAATACTAAGAAACACAAGAAAGGAAATTCTTTCTTCAAAGGTTGCTTTCAATTGGGTGTAACAATTAATATTCTTTGATATATGTATACAAAATATATAGTTTTTCAATTGATCGAGTTAGCGCTAACAAATACCGAGGATATTCAGAGCTGATGCAATTGAAAACATACCTGAAAAAACAATTATTGCAAAACCAGAGACAAGAAATCATAGTAATAATAAGGCACACCAATCTAACCCCGTTGACCAATATATTTAATGTTATTCTAATCATCTCATACATAAACACTCCTTCATCCCAAACTAACATTTTGAATTTGTAGGTGTCACAAGGCAAACAGATGGAAGACCATCAGCACGACGATGCTGATTGTATATTTCTGAAATAAGACTTTAAAAAGAAAGATTCTCATAGGAATGGGTCATTCACAGTTCTACATGCACAAGTCATGCACAGGCTTGTATAAGCTTGGAACTTTATATCAGATGCCAGCCTTTTTTATTTCTTCAACTATTTGGCTATACATACATTAACACAATGTCTCACCTCTGAATTGGTCAACTCCACTCCCATAAATATAACATATCTATGTACATATACAGCCAACTAACAACTACTATATATCTTGGATTTGATCAAGAACTGCTTATTAAGATTCTGAGTCTCGCTTATGAAGAGTCTTGACAGGTAGTTCCCTGACTAGGCCTCGAGTGAGAGGTACCGATGTGGCATCGGGAGGGAGGCCATCCATAAAAATATTGCGTCAATTCAATTCAATTCAAGAATTCTTTATTGCATTTGTTTTTAAGTACAATATGGTAGTTCGACTATCTTGATTGCGTAGTGAATTAATGTGTTCAATAATTAAAGCTATTAATTAATTTCAATTTATCTTATACCGATGTTACAATAGATCTCTAAACAGACCTCCTATATATAACTCTCTTCATATTAAAGTTTAAACAGTTACTGTGGAAGAAGTCTCAGTACAAAGTTTCCCTTTTGCTCATTTATCAACATTCTTAGTCAACTTCATTTTCCATTGTCTTAAAAAAGTTTTAAACACATTAGTACATCGATAGGTTAGCCCAACCAGCGCATAGAGCTGCTTTTTGCCATACATCATGATAAATATGGAATTCTGATATTATTGTTGTGTTCCTGCAATGTGTTCACTGGGCTGGAGCTTTCCTTGTACCTTATGCTACTATTGGAACATTGTAGAGCCGACTAATGGTATATAATTAACAGCGTCAAACCAGGAGATATATTTCAGCCTTAGAACAAGGTCACTGACCGCTAAGGCATGTGGTAATTCAATTCTATGTATGCTTAATCATTTCCAACTGCATGATTGGATTTAAATTTGCTTCCAATACAAAATTGTCATTGGATTAACAGAGCAGAATCTAACATAGAAACAGTTTTCTGATGCTCCACTCGCTCACTCACTCACATGCAAATACCCTAAAACCACGAGGAATGCATTAGCAAGATTGGCCTGGTTATGCTGTGTTTGGAGTGAACATTTAGACGGTGATTGGTGGGTTACATTCTCCCTATTGTAACCAAAGTTAAGTGGACATGTTCCACGCTCCAGCTTGTGAAGTTAATGGTGAACCAAACTCCTGACCATGACAGGTACATACAGTATCGATCGACCATCAATTGCCAGAAGAAGGCAGACCGGTTTACCTGATTCTTAAACAAACAGTGAGTTCATCCATGATTGGATCCAACAGATTGAATATTAAGTCTTCCAGTTTCAATACAAATTGAGGTCGTGTGGTATTCATTCATATCATTCTGAGGTTCACGGTGAGGTATGAAAAGGTCATGTAAGGATCTAGATTTGGAAAAATACAACAGGGCTATTGAGTATAACTTATAGAGCATAAGTAAGAATGACACTAGATTTAAGCAAAACATACAGTGTATTGATATAGTTTATATTATTGCATAATGTTTCTATATATTGTGTAGTGACACCTCAATTCGGTGGCGGGGGTTGCTAGACAACCACCTACCTGGTTTGCCTACCCACTCTGAGCGCGGACATGACTGTGAATGGACGCGGATACGTTGGTAAAAAAGCTTGGGCATGATCGCTAAGTGCGTCAAGCCATTTATTATTTTTTCCTTCGTCAGAGTCTGAGATCAACTAGAGTACTTACCTGTCTCTAATGTTGAAGCGCTGTTCAACCTGTAAGAGGCTCCATTTGTTTCCTTTTGGCCGATTGTGTTTGGGTGCCATGGCGTCAGTACTAGCCGGTGTGGACAAGTCCGATCCCAGGTATATGACTTTAGTGGAGGAGGCTTATACAACCCTGACTAAAGATATGGCGCAGAGTGAACTCAAGTGCCAGTCTCTCCAGGATATAGTGGATGGTAAAGCACTAGTAGGCCATCAGCTGTACCCCAAAAGAGTGATTTTCGTTCCGGATTTTGGGCACTACTTTTTAGTAGCAGATTCCTATTGCTAATACCCTATATTATAATATCCCAAAAGTTCTCCATGCAATTCCTGCCAGATTTTGAGTAATTGGGCATTATTTCTGACAGTGCAAAGCCTATGGAGCCAACGGTCTGGCTTCATTTTAATGGTCATTTTAATAGAACATCATTTATTTGATGAATGTTGAATCTTCGGTCATACCAATGATTCTTTTATTGATTCCAGATCTCCGGAATCTTCTGATTCTGAATCTGCCATTTTTAACTTTCTAACTTTTGAGGAATTTTAGTTCTCCATGTTTGGAAAATAAAATGTAAAAAATTAAATAAATAAATAATAAAAAATATTATCTTCTATATGTAGAATGAAGTGTCTGATATCAATTAATAGAGAATACTGTGCCCTAAAATTGTTTTCTTTTGACCTAAGATGTCAGTGCATTATTTTCAGAGTTATTAGCAAAATGCCTCATAAAGGTCAAGGTCAAAGGTCATTAATCGTGAGGTATTTTGCAAATAACTCTGAAAATAATGCACTGACATATTAGGTCAAATAAAAACAGTTTTAGGGGACATCATTTCCTATCAATTCATATCAGTCACTTGATTCTAAACCCATTAGATAATTTATTCATTGATTAATTATTTAATTTTTTAACTTTTTTTTTCAAAACGTCAATAATTAACATTCCTCAAAAATTACAAAGTGGAAATTTGCAGATTCGAAATCAGGAGATTCTGGTGATTTTGAATCAATCATAAAAATTTAGTAGGACCGAGAATTCAACGTTTACCAAATAAATGAATGACTATTAAAATTACCATTAAAAATGAAGCCAGACCATAAGCTCCATAGGCTTTGCACTGTCTGATTGATGGCTCATTTTCTCAAAAACTGGCACAAATATCATGGAGAACTTTTGGGATATTATGATATATAGTATTAGCAATTGGAAACTGGTGTCAAAAAGTAGTGCCCAAAATCCGGAACGAAAATCATTTTCCAGCCATATTCTGAGGCTCAGCTGATGGCCTATAGGTGGTTCCACTAGTTCTTCATCGGATTCAAAGCCTGACTTGAAAGTTCTCAACAGTTTGGATACCATTATGAAGCGATTGGATGCTTTGGAGTCCACAAAACCCAAGATCCCGTCAGGTGTTGGTGGTGCAACCGCTGGTGGGGATGGTGCTACCGCTGGTGGTGGTGGTGCTACCGCTGGTGGTGGTGGCTTGGGCTCCACCGGTCCTACTCCTCCGCTTCCTCCGCCTCCGCCTCCGCCACCTTCTGACTTCGTCTCCGGCCCCCTGACCAAGGCCCTGGAGAAATTGGCTGGAACTGATGACTCTCAAGGTAAAGCTTTATGTCCTGAGAGTTACTGTATGTCGGATAAGAAGCCGGATCACTCAAAGCTAGACTACGTTAGCTTGTTGCATGGCATGACGGCGGTGTTGTCTCATCTCTATGATGGCGCCGACACGCGTGTGGGTTCTTACATCGCACATTTAGCATTTGTGACTGAGATGCATGCTACCAAGAGGTTCTCAGAGAAAGGTGCCCTTAGCTACGACAAGTATGTGACGGACCGAGTCAATGACTCTAAAGCTGCAGACTTCCATCCTAATAACCATTCGTTGGGAGTTTCCATCTGTTTCTCCCCTAATGTTGTTGTTTTGCCGGATGAAGGTGACAAGTCATCGCGCAAGCGCAACAAGTCCCGTGGCTCGGACACTTCCGCCCAACCCCCGTCGGACTTTCCCGACGATATTTGTTACTATTTTAACTATAGAGTTTGCAACAACAAGAACTGCCACAAATCTCACATTTGCCGTAAATGTAATGGTAGACACAGAGCTCAGGGCTGTGGTGAATCTGTTTCTAAAAATAAATGATTCGTGGCTTCGTGTCCGTCTCTTCCGGTATGTGAGCAAGATGGCGGACACGAGCTTCCTGTGCCTACTTCGCAGTTTGATTATTCGGAATATGTGAGTAACTATGATGTTTTTGTCAGCAGTTTGTGCCCTCCTACCATAATGCGCGATAGCTCTTTTGGTTTATTCGACTTTGATGCATGTTTTGTAGAGAGTACTGGTGATTGTGATAATCTTGTTACCGCTGGTGTTGATTCATACCCGGTCGTCAATGATACTGTGTTTAGCGAATCTGACATTTATCTATACGATGTTTGTGATGCTTTTGCTAGATATGGCTGTTATGCCCCTGTTCTTGTTTGTGAATGTCTACCCGTTTGTTCAGTCAGAGTTTTTGATCATTACATTGGTGGTTTGCTAACAAACTGGAACTTATATGCATGGGACTATGAATTACAATGGGAAAATGACTTGTGCTTGCGAGATTATGTTCTCGACGGTATACATAACGGTTTCACGATTGTCGATCTTGACATTGGTCCGATTGAGTACGAGTGTGATAACTATAGGTCTGTGCTGTCAGGTCCCGCCCATGATTTCATTAACACCCTGATTCTGAAGGAACTTGCTATTGGCAAATATACTATTGCTTCGACCAAACCTAGATGTGTTCACAGTCTTGGAGCTGTGCCTAAAAGTGATGGTGGTTGGAGGCCCATCACTGACTGCCGCCAACCTTTGGGTCATTCAATCAACAATCACATGCTTACTACCTTCTCCAAGTTTTGTTATAAATCAGTCGATGATGTGATCGAACTGATTACCCCCAACTGCTATATGTCTACCCTTGATATTTCCGCAGCTTATCGCACAGTGGCAGTGCGTCACGACCAATGGACTTTCCAGGGCATTAAGTGGGATCTGGACGGTGTTTCCACTTACTTAGTTGACACAAGGCTCTGTTTTGGGTTGCGCTGTGCCCCTTATATTTTTACGCAACTTTCCAATTTTACAGTGAGATGCTTACAGCGCAGGGGCCATCTCAAAGTGATCAACTACCTGGACGACTACATGATCGTCGGTGATTCTTTCGACGAGTGTGCCAGTGCTCAGATGCTGCTGATCTCCTTACTTGGATCCCTCGGTTTCAGTGTAGCGTGGAAGAAATCGTCTTCACCCTCTCAGATCGCTGTGTATCTGGGGGTGTGTTTCAACTCTCTGGACATGACGGTTTCCCTTCCTCACGCCAAACTCGAGAAGCTCTTGTCAGAGCTCCATTACTTCTCATCTAAAGACAGAGCCACTGAGAAGCAACTGCAGCGTTTGTGTGGGCTAATGGCCCATGCCTCAAAGGTGGTTCGTGGTGCTAGAACATTCTCCAGGAGAGTTATTGACCTGTTAGCGAACATTCCTTCTCACAAGCCCCGCATCCGCTTGAACCAGGGCTTCCGACTTGATATCGAATGGTGGATCAACTGGGCTAGTCGGTTCAATGGTTGCCAACAAATGATTTTCTACAATTATGGTGAAGGCCCTGTGTTTTTCACAGATGCTTCTTCTACAGGTTATGGCCTTGTCTACATGGCGGATTGGCAGATGGGATTGTTCTCCAGTCTCCCCATCCCTATCTCTCGCCTCTGTTCTGCACACAATCACTGGTTGAATGTCGACGTGGACCCAAACATCTTCCATATCAACTACTTGGAGCTGCTCCCAGTCAAATTGGCTATCTTGCGATTGGGTCACCTCTGGGTTAACACGCATGTTGTCTTGTACACGGACAACACCACGGTCATGTCATGCATAAACAAGGGTTCGACCAAGAGCAAACCTATCATGAACCTGTTACGTGAAATTTTCTGGTTGTGCGTCGACTTCAATATTTATTTGACGGCTAGGCACATTGCGGGCCGTCTAAATGTGACTGCAGATTTTCTATCTAGATTATCATCTGCCGATGATTTGATTCACCTAGCTGATTTCTCCTTGTGTTGTAGGCATACTTATGAGAGTACAGATGCTCTCTCTGGATGAAGATGTCTCGTCAGCCATTTCCTCTGCCTGGGCTAAGAACACTCTCCGTACCAGGAATTCCCAATGGGGCAGGTTTATCAAGTTCTGTGCAGACAACTCCCTGACGTGCATCCCCGCTTCTACCCAGACGGTGTGTCGTTTCCTGGCCTTTCAGTCCAGGACTTCGTGCTTTAGTACCTGCAATAATTATCTATCTGCTATAGTGGCCTTGCACAAGTATCTAGGTCATGACGGAGATTTTCGCAACCAGTACGCCGTCAAGCTCCTGATGATGGGTCTGGCTAACAAGTTGGGTAAGGAGGTCCACCAAAAAGCCTGCTTGAGTGTCTTAGACTTGCAAAAGATCTTCGATTTGATTGACTATACTGATGAAAACGACCTTACTTGCCGCACCGCTATCTTGTTTGCGTTCAGGACGCTGTTGCGAAAATCCAACTTCGTCCCCACTACTTCATCCGACCTTGGTCATGTCGTTAGAAGAGGTGATGTCCAGTTCTCCGACCTAGGTGTTACCATCACGATTAGATCGTCCAAAACCCTGAAACATAGGCGTGATTGCTTTGTCATTCCTATCAAGATTTGCAAGAATCGTGAATTCGACTTGGTGTCCCAGCTCTGCGCTCATTTTGCCAAGTTCCCTGCTACTTCAGAGGACCCAATCTTCTACAAATTTGCAGTTGGTCGACCCCCGTCCCTCCTGCTTTATTCTGACTTACTCGCTTTTCTTAAGCGCATGACTGCTAAGATTGGCTACAACCCTTCAGATGTCGGATTACACTCCTTACGTCGTAGCGGGGCTGCCTTCCTCCATAGCATTGGAGTCCCACTAATTGACATCCGTTCATTTGGAGACTGGAAAAGCCTTTCTGTACTTGACTATTTGAAGACTCCCATGACCCGAAAACTTCAGATCGAGTCAGATATTTCTGGGGTTCTTAATGACCTGTCGCTCAGACCTATATAATTACTTCGTACTTGATCTTGCCTTGATTGCTTCACCTTTTGATTTTTCTTTTATGTTTGATTCACATGTTCACACTCACATGTTTCAATTCTTCTTGTGTTGTTGGGATAGTTTGGCAGCCACATGGTCGCACTCTTCCAGCCGCACCCATGTGTTATTATTATTATTATTTAATTGATGGATCGGAGCTGAATGTATAGTTTATATTATTGCATAATGTTTCTATATATTGTGTAGTGACACCTCAATTCGGTGGCGGGGGTTGCTAGACAACCACCTACCTGGTTTGCCTACCCACTCTGAGCGCGGACATGACTGTGAATGGACGCGGATACGTTGGTAAAAAAGCTTTAAGAAATAAAGGCGGCCACATGGTCGCACTCTTCCAGCCGCACCCATGTGTTATTATTATTATTATTTAATTGATGGATCGGAGCTGAATGTATAGTAGTAACTCATGATTCATTATAACTGTCCTATTAAATGAAGCTTTTCAGACTCTTTTATGACAGTAAAGCTTGAATTGAAAATTGAAAATATTGTAATGTCCCCATTTTATTTTACTTCCCTGACAAGTAATAATTATGCCTATTTGGGAATCTTTGCTGTAACTTGTTGGCTCTGACCTCATGTATACATACATATATCTTTCTTGGATCTCTCCCCAACATTGTTTCACATATACATCTGAAGGGATTCACATGATTGCGATAACAGCGAAGATAGTATAGGGAAAACGAGACTCCCTAGATCTCTACACTCTCTCCGCAATGTCTGTATTGTGTACCACGGAGAGAGATTGGTGTGATAGTATGATTTATCAGGGCGGTGGAGGCGGGCAGGGATCGTGTGATGTTTGATCACCGAGTGGGGTCTTCATGTAAAGACATCCTCCCTACCAGGTCATAATGTGTGTAATACGAAAGGTGACGCTTCAACTAGCGTCACTTGGCGCCGGGTTATAATAAGTGGTGGCCTGGCGCCGCAAAGAATCGCGCCAAGAGACAAGGTGGTAAGCAGAAATCTGATATGGAGCAAAAAATGAGGCGATGAAAAGCATGAGGTATTATAGAATGATTAATATCGACTTGAAACAACCACGATTTCAATTAGTCTTGTGTTTTATGGATGAAAAAAACCCTGTGTTCTCTCTGTACATGCATATATCGCATACTATCTACAGCAATGTAGATATGCAATATAGATCATATGGACCCAATCAGTATCATTTTAAAGGAGATTCCATTAAAGATGGAGGCAATTTGGCTCTCGGTAATGAATAATTTTCAGGTTAATGACGTTCAGGACATTACCCTCACAAAAAGTGAAACTAGCAAAAAAATCTCTAATGATGCAACTTGATGGGATAGATGATTGGATTGACTGCCATCTCAAAGTGCAACACCCAAGCATATTATGAAAATTAAATGAATTTAGCCTGTTTATTGATGATACGCTTTTAGTTTTTGCACCATTTAAGAGCTAAATTGCTCATCAAAACACCGCTTACGTCAACGGTAGACCCACTCCACACATTAGTGGTCCTTACCTACAGCATTGTCTGTACTAACTGACTTTCTAAGATTAAGAATTAAGCGAAGACCTACAACGTAAACTACTGTGCTAATATATGTAACGCGACCGCCCATGTCTCTAATACATGGTACATTTTAAAAGCAAATTATCTTCAACCATATCGCCTTTTTTCAATCTGACATTCCGGTGAATGTCCTAAACTGCAAGATAATTTTGGATTCATAATCAGGCCCATTTCAACTGTACACATCTCTGCTTAAAGTAAGTGTTAGTGCAAGGCAAAGACCAAAATTTTTGAGAGTTGGAAATTAAGGCTACTTTTAAGGGAGGGCTACCGTCGAACTGTCACTTAATGCGTTGCAATTGTGTACAGGAGAAACGGTTATTTTCCCGGAGCTGTTATTTTCTGGCTTTATTATGAATATCTCCGGTAAGAGCAACGCTGAGCCATATAAGAAGCATTAGCTGGGGTAGGTTTTCACAGCCTTTCTGGCAGTGTCTTCCTTCCTGCCTCCCATTGCCAACAAACATATCTGAAAGCTGTTCTTTTACAGGTCTTACCGGCAGTCATTTAGTAAGGCTTTCTATCGCCAGACGGAAGGCAGCCAAAATAATCACAAAAATTCACTCGTATGTAGAGAGTAATTGCTGCTGCTCCCAGGCAGATAATGATAATGAGATGTATGTACTTTTTCCTATATTTTTTTTCTATAATATTTTGGTGACAGCTGTTTGGAAGAGAAGCGAAGCATGGAACTTTTGAAGGGGAACAACGATGTGAGTATTTATAGGTGCTATAGCAAGCATTGTATGTGCGGTAAGGCACTGACAGATACCATTGTCCTCTGCAATAAACCATTATTGAAACCGTGTTCATGTAGTGTCCCTGTCCTCTATGCCTCAATTTGCTTAAAAACATCAATGATATAAATTATATGCATCAATATCATGGGAAAGTCATATTGCTAACTTGGATGTATTACTATTGATTTTACCCAGCTGCCTCCCCTACGCAAGTCATCCGATACGATACTTGTTCAAATCAAAATTTGCGACATGAGTGTATGAAGTATTTGTTTATCTTTGTTGCTAAATCCTGAGCAAAGATCTTCAAGGCATCCACTTTACACGGGCTTAAGTTGGGAGAATGATAATTTCCATGTCCTCTCTTGGCAATGCCCCAAGAGGATAACCACCTACCTAGGGCCCTAATCTGTCATTAAGTTGATTTTACCTTTAAATGCACCAAACATCCCTCGCTGTGGATCTGAGGTCGCCTTTAGTAAGCCAAGCATGTCGCAGCGAGCATGTATAATGTCTATAGCATGTCGCCTCATCATGTAAGGGCGTCTGGGATCATGATAGCCTTAACAAGGGTAGCATGAATTGATCATGTTCATGCCGACTGTCGCCAACAACGAGTGTTTAATTATGACTGCCGAGTAACATCCGTTTGTGACGCACTCTTTGACCTCTCATCTGAATTAGTAGGCTTCTATTGGACTTTCATGCTCTTCTTCTCCTCTCCCCCATTCCCCTCCTTCTATATCACCAGACAATCTCTTTGTAATTCGCTCAGCTTATCCTTCCCGATGCTAGCATTCCTCTCCACTTCTTTTTTAAGGATCACCTCCACTGTGGAGTCGTTCTTGAAGCATTTCTCCCCCTGAGCCTCCTTCTATCTCCAACTTTTCATGACACCAAGTGTCCCCCACTGCATGCCGTTTTAACTACCAACCATCCCTATATAGCCCTACTCCTCACTCGGGTGAAGATCCTAATGACAATAATACGAGCCCGATGAAAAGACGGCCACACTGTCGATCTGTCGCGCTCATGTTGCGGAGTTAAAGAGCCGGGACGAACAGGGAGTTACAGGTTGTAGTTGCACCCTTAATACCTACTCTACCGCTAATCTGGATGTTCTGAAGCAATGTTTACAATTGAACATACTTATTACTACCCAGATTGATGGTTGCTTTTTATGCGATTACACCAACAAGAGACACCTTCCAATTCTCATGGAACTCCCTGCCCTATATTTATCCCACGGTGGAAACCGTTTGATTAGATTTTCTCATCATGCACTTGCGAACAGGCACAGAGATGCGCAGTTGTTGTTCTACAGCGGGAGGAAAACCTACGACGGGTGCCATCGGCAACATTTGCATTTGTGTGAAACGTTTAATTGACACCGTTTTGTGGGTTATCGCGATTAAATTAATTAAGTGTAATTTCGGATAAATAATTGTCCCAGGTGTGAATTCCGCAAGCGCCTCTTTGAGGCAAAACGAATCCAGTATTTTTCTTTTTAATAGACAACGCATATTTTGTCTCTAGTTCTTATGAATATTCATAGAGGAACTTCTAATATTGATTTTATCTTAATCAGCAATTGGGGCCAGGTGCTGTCCATTTTGTAGATAACATCAAATGGTTTGTTGTATGAGAAATCCAATGATGTGTTCGATGAGACTGTGATGTAAACCAGACGGACATTAAAAAGGATAAACGGCCATGGAAAAAATATTCTTCCAAATGCATAAGCGATGGCTAAAACATTCACCTGCTTCTTTAGCATTTAACAGTTGTAGCTTGCAATGATTTATAGATATGCATAAAATACATTATAGATATGACATTATTGACGGTAATATAGTAATATAGAAATAGATAGGTATATTTTATGAATTTTCATAGTGAAGTTATGCAGATTTGGATGTGAATTTTAGGGAGAAATACATACCTTCCTATATGTTCAGAGATTTTGAATTTTGAAATTTTGAATCTAACAAAACTATCTGTAAAAATCACCAAGGTCATATTTTCCATGACATCCAAGAAGCCTTAGATTAAAAGTGGTGATAGTAATGGGAACTGACAAGAGAATTCTCGATTTCAAGGTTATACATGCATTGAGATCCGACATGAGTTGGTATGACTAAACACCCGAGTTGAAGATATGTAACAAAAGTAACCCACTCACAAGAGGAGATATAATTGAACGGATGGGCAATTGGAAATAGTCTCTAATCAAAATAGAGTCTTATTTCAATTAATTAAACGGTGTTTCACAATTATGGTTCCAGTAGTTTGTAAAACCGTGCAAGATGGTTTACAAAAATACTTTAAAGCCAGAATATTTTAAAGTGTTGTCTTAACCATTCATGTCGGATCTCTATGCATGTGTAACCTTGAAATCGAGAATTGTCTTATCAGTTGCCACTACTATTGCTGCTGTTAATATAAGGCTTACCTGTTGTGTACCATCTCTGATGTCATGAAAAATATGATTCTGGTGATTCTTACAGATGGTTAGATGCATCCTCTCATCTCAGCTTAGGGAATGTTTTCAGCTGAACTTCAACAAAAGCATAAATCAAATACCGGACGAATTTGAGCCATAATTATTGGCCATTGGAAGTTCATTCACTGTATTATCTTCCCTTGAATTTGCTTGGGAAGCGATACATATTATCAATCATTAAGACTCTTCTCTAATTAGTCAAGGATTCATTCATACAAATTACTAATAGGACAAATTAATGGGTCACCCGGTGCAAGGCCTTGCCACATTAAGACACTGCGTAACTGCTAAATATATACACATGCAGGATCCAGGCTGTTGAACTCCTATTAATATTAATCTACTTTTTGTGTAGTGTTACCCTTTTTAGAATAGAAAATCTTCTACGTGGGCGCGTGTTGATGTTATCGGGATTATAATCACTGTCTGTGTAATGTATACTGATGATCTACCAGCATTATGGAATAATAAGTCATAATGTCTCTTATGGTGGTACGTTGAATAACTATCAAAAACAGGGAAATATGTAGCCATATAATCATAGAGCATCGTACGCATGTCTCGCCCGATTCCTGACCAGTCTATGCGTCTAAAATGGGGCTGCTTTTACAATTTGGAAGAAATACCAATACTTCAGAGATTACATTTGATTAAAAGGGCTATATTCAAGATAGTGAGATCCCACTGAGGAACATATGATCAAGTTCATGTTCATGTTTACAAAGAAAAAAAGTATTCTAAACTTCCAAAAGACCAACAAAGGAACTACCACACTGATAAAGGTCAGAATCGGTTAATTTTCTTGTAAACTTAAAGGGAATTCAAATGCACCTAATGCCCTTTTAGAGCATGAATCTGGGTTGTTTTTGCGACATAATAGCAATAGTTAATTGGTAGATAATTATGGGGTTGCTGGGGCAATTCCTCCTGCTTGTCTCCTCTTGATTTCTTACGCTTCGTGAACAAGGCCTTTTGATGTCTAAATCACGTGCAACAGGGTAGATGCTACATATTTCTATGTGAGATAATCATTATAAATATTGCTAAATTCGTGGGCACCCCAGCCCTATTATACAATAATGAGCCGTGAAAATTATTGCGGTATTAATAGACCTGCATCCTTTCATGCGAGGAAAGTCCTAAATGTATTTCAATTCAGGAATAAGCTGAGGTGTATGGATACGATATAATATATAGACATTTACACTGGGAATTATATCTATTAACTAAGCTCTAGTTGAATGATGAAAGTCTCTGCCTGAGGGCAATGTGTATAGGACTTAGGATGAATAATTTCTTCTCACAAATTGCGGCTCTACAATTTTTACATTGTGGTTATATCCAACCTTAAAGTTCTATTTCATCATGATGGGAGCACTCCTGCTTTCAACCTTTGATTTACCTCGCATGAAATGTTCTCGCATTCTTGTATAAAGTATATACCTGCTTTGGAATAGCGAAAGGAATTGGTTAGCACTGAATCTTAGGTTTTGGACAGAAGCTTCATGAAATGGGCATCCGATATGGCATAGTTTAGGAAGAGCGAGACCATGGACTAATTGAGTAGGCTTTTAATAGGGTATTTAGCTGGTCGATTTAGCAAATGTAGCATTACACACTCCTATGAAGCCCTGGTTTATCTTACTAATAACTTTTGCAAGGTTTAGAGTGTGGTCAATTAAAGATATTGGTAATCAATTTCAATAGTGTTTCAATTGTTATTTCAATGCATTTACAACATAGGAGAGCAGTACAGATAAAATGGAATAGTGTTTACTAGATGACTTTGTATGTAAACAAATGTTATTAAACATCTTCCTACGAGTACAATCTCAAATTAGATAGTCATAATCATCATAATTGCATATAATAGATCTATATAGTGCTTGCCAAAGTTGAAGGTCGGGGAAACTAGGCATGCTAAACTTTATTTATATACTACCTTTATGGTCGATCTCGGCATATCATATATATCCACTTCATGTCTGTGCATTGAATAATTTCCAGCAAATGATTAGAAAACATTCTGCAAGACATACTTACAAACAGGTATTCAGTCTCATCAGCCAGGTACCAACAATAATGTTACATGATAAAAACTAATTTCGGCGGAGGGCAAAACTGCAATAAAAAGAACGAGAACCAAAGGGTTCTCCTTTGATGAGTTCTTGCTGTCCTGAGCGATAATAAAATGAGCTTCTGCAATTATCGCTCTTGACTATGGCGATCGCATGTCAGCAAGAAAGCACAGTTCTCCTGCTCTCATGACATGCAAAGGGAGAATCTTTATAATAAGAGGAACCACTTTCTAAATTGTAACCACAGAAAGCGCCCCTGGGTATGAATGCATGCTCTGTATAAATGTGTATAATAAGCAAACAGTTATTAATTACTCGTGAAGACGCAGTTTGACCATAGTTCCTAGGGTTTCTAATAGTAGGATTTGATGGCCATGCCCCAGGGTAAAGGTCACGAGTTGACCTTCTGTCAGCCCTAAGGGTCCTTACCTCTGGTCTTGGAAAGCTTCAAAGAAATGTTTCCCTTGGGAACTATAGAAGCTAATTATAGTTGTCATAGTAACGGTACATTCCCAGACTTCTGACTATAATGACGAAGGAAGGCCATGCAGGAATATCTTAAAGACTTATAGGGTAAAGACTCATAATGGTTCACAGGGCAGGTTAAGATAATCTATCCAGATAACACGGGTTTTTCTTCTTCTTTAAATTCATCACCATTTTATGCTCGTATATTTAATCCTTTACTTCCAACTTAAAAACGTTATGAGTAAATACTGGCGGGAGGATTGTTTCCCACTGGATTATATCAAAAGTATTTATTTACGGGTGGTTTATTTTTCACATGCACATTTTTATGTATTTTATATTCCATGCTCTTAAAAACACGACCTTAATTGCGACGTTCTCGCATGCACACATCTTTGTCCGAACACTATTCCTTACCGGTGCATTAGACAGTCTTGAAGACGCAGGTTTCTGGATTTTTGCCCGTAGCAGCACATTATCGAAATCTCGACGACCATGAACATGAAATGTCAGTATAGGCGGCAGCCGGTTAACGGCAGAGTCGGCAGCTAAAGGTCATCTGTCATCCTCAGCCGCCGGATGGCGATGAGATGCGCGCGCATGTTTGTATGCGATATTGAGCCAATCATTAGACTGATAATCCAAAGAGGTTAGAGAATAATAGCTAAATGTCAATTGTAACTGGAAAATAAAGCACTCGTTGCCACTCGTGAGAAAAGTGAAGATTAGCCCTGCAGTCTATTCATGGTGACATTTGCCTCTTGTGAAGGCGTATATTGACAGTGGTGAATTTTAAGTTCATCTGGTATGCTTTATATTTATATTTAATCATCGTTAATGATTGGCTCCAACATGAAGGGGGCATATTGCTGTGTGGTATAATTGTGGAAAATTAATGTGTTTTTTTTATATTTTAATTTCAAGAAGGTAGCGCATCGTGGGTAACTACTGTGACACATCCCTGTATCTAATACATGCTGATACAGGCATCTCTCCCTGACATTCAACGTAAGCTTATGTACGCAATATTTTCTGCTAACTTGTGTAATAGATACTGTTCAGAAATTGTAACAATTACAGGAGTATCCCAATGTCTTCATGAACTTTCAAAATTAGAAATCATGGTTAGCTGCCATTACAACGTTGTGTACCACAGTGTAATAGATCATATTGTACGCATGAAATCAGAAAGGAATATACACAAATTGCGGCCTTGAAATTTACACTATAAAGGTGGACTCATAACCGCTCTTGATTTAAAAAAAAAGTGGTCTCATTTCTTGTACTACGATATAAGGTAGGTCTATTTTCAATGTGTGCCAATGTTTCTTTTGTAAATTGTTTTATTGCCATTAATAAACAGCAGTAGAGACAAGAGCAGATGGTCATAAACATATACACGTACATAGAACATGGACATTTACCAGTCACAAATGTAACATATGTTTTCGAAGATCTTGTAAGTGCATTATCTAGCCAGTGTACCATGTAGTATAATCCGTTAGTTTAGCCTACCCATTGCATCATATGTTACATATACATGTATTCGGCAATAGAATTGCTTCTTGTATTAATACATATCATCTGAGCTACAAATAAAGTGAGTAACGTGTACAACAACTGACTTGATTAGTCCATTTCTATGAATAAAGTTCTTTTGCGACCAGAGTGATTGTTTCGGAGGTCTTACTGTTATACTGTATTCCCCATAAAATACCACACTCTGGCCAAGGTGTATAAATGTACATGAAGAGCTCTTCCGGTTGGTAAGTAGCCAAACTTCTGCAAAAGTCAGACGTCTCCATCTATCTAACTGGTTGCCTGTCCCACTCATAACTGCTAGATCAGTCGGTGTTATTAGCATGGTTCCAAGTCCTTTCCCGACGCCAAGTTCTCGACATTTTGTTGGCTTTACTTACCAGCATTGAGCACGAGAAATAAACATAAAATCTCAAGACAAACAAAATGGCCATCAATCATATACTCAGCCAGGATGAAGTGCAATTTTATTGATTTTCGTGTAGAAGTGTTTATCACTTGAACTTTGATATTAAGGTGATCGGAAAACAAAGGTGTACCTAAATACGGTAGCTTATATTATTATGAAACACTAAGAAGAAGTGATGAGAATATTGTAAATATTATAAATATAAAGCTTTGTTTCGCGAAGAAAGCCAAAATATTCGTTTATCAGTTATCCCAATAGCAATGAAATTGTTTTAGTATGTGCTGTAATGAATTATATTACATAATTTATCAGCACAATATTGAATAGTGAACTTTCATTCACCTCCCATCCCTTGACATGATTGTTATTGGTTCATTCCATATCTAACCCCGAATTCTTCCGTGTTTATTGTCTTTAAAAGCATTGTTTATCAATAGGCAACAAACAGTATACGGTTTTAGAAGAATTTACTTAAATGCAGTTTTATTGATATCATACCGCATGTCTCCATTGACTATATATTTAATCCTCCAACTTTCCTCACACCTGACTATCTCCCACCCAAACAACATTAATATCTGATTGGGCTTGGGCCAGTTTTCAAACCTATCTCCAAAATCGGCACTATTCACCAGCAAGCTTTCACAAGTAAATCTCCCGTACATCTGTCCATAAATCATCAGAAACATGGATTTTTGAATTCCATAATTCCTAGATAGTTTTATACCTTAGGATAATAACACCTACAAAAGGCGGTCACCATGACAACAGAAGTCTTTGTAACTACAGGTCCAAACCTGCGTCACGCACGCATGCGTATTCGCCACTGGTAACTGTATCTATAATGACACCGCGACCGGTCTTTTTAGTGCGAGGATTTTACAGTTTGTAATTGTCCCATCTTTTTCAGTATTATTGACTGAGAAAGTCTTTGTGTAAGTGTGGCTTGGTGCTTAGGCTTTACGTTATCATGTCTTGTGCCGCTATGTGGTGTATAGTTGCCACACAATAGAGAGCATTCCCATGAATACCAGGCAAAGTTGCTTCATTTTTCAGACAAAAACTCAGAAAAATTGCAGCTGCCTTGTATATACTCTAGCTCGCCCAAGCCACATTGGCCGCGAGAGTTGTGTTTGTCGCCAAGGCAACAGGTGCACTATGGTCAACATGGCAACTGTTGCCACGAATATAACATAAAAGATGGAGCTGCCATTGAGACCAAGTGCTGCATCCCTCTGATTGGCCGGTTAGCATGTCACAGTGTCTTTTTCTGTGGGAGGAAAGTGACAAGTGTTTGCTTTGAAGGCCCTTCATAGGATCTGCCTTATCGTGAGGAGTTCTGTGGGGCCTTTTATGTGGAGATAATTAGATCTATGACATGCAATGGTTGGGAGGAGGGGAGGAGAGTTAGCACCGAAGAAGGGCTCGCTCTAGGGCCAATGCATGGACATTTAGTTACCACCTCTAACTGTACAAAGGGAAATATTACTCGGGTAATATCCATACGTTGACATGTCTGGGAGATATTATACTTACTGTACTTAAAGACCTTAAATATCATATGGGTCTGCTACTAGGGGCGAGGTTCATAGCTACGGTCTGGATATGATTAGGTTATGCTAATCGAAACCAGTAATAATTATGGTATAGAGTTATGAATAATAGGAATAATGAATTATAAGTAATTAGAAATATTTTACCTTTTGATCTTCTCACTAGATTAATATGCTGGCTATAATTCTTCGGGACTTCTTTAAATGAATCACTTACTCCCTCGCTGACTAAAAGTCATAACCACGCATACTTTTAAATGATAGTCCCGAGGGAATATGGGCCATCGTAATCTAGGTATTTCCCAAAGTTGTCCTTTCCAGGCAAATTCCACTATCCGTTTTACCGTTAAGGCCCATTCACATTACAAAGGCCGATTGGTGTACGGCTACCGCACGGCAAAATACACAATGTTAAAGTATGACAGCCGGCAAGGATCGGCCGGCTGGTCGTGTTAATGTGAATGGGCCTTAACGCCTTGATCTTTTTTGTTACAGTAAAAACGAAATGAAGTGATTCTAAAAAGTCGAGCAGATGGGTGCAGTCCTCGTCCTTCAGTTCTAATCTTCCAAATTCTACCATTACATATCTTTTTCGAAATATTAAAAAAGCGATCAGAGCGTATGGTAAAAACCGATGGCTCTGTATATTATTTTGATGGGGAAAGGTATACTTATTTTAGCATCAGAACAATTATACTACTGTTATATAGGTGGCATTGCATTTCTTCTTCTAAGATGTAAAGATTAAGAAAGAATCATTAAATTAATTTCAATTCGAGCTAGCATTTATATTAGTCATATTATATTAAATTCACAAACTTTCAACGCCCAAAACATTCATGGTGGATAGTGCGTATTTTCATGTAACGGTTAAATATCTATTGACCTTAAATGAATAAAAAAAAAAGAAAAAAAAGGGTTGACCCGTTCTATTGCAAGGGGTTGACAAAAAGATCGTGTACGTTCGGCTCTGAAAAATGTTAGATCTTCCGTCATATGCCCAAGCTACTGTTTAAAATACATCACGGGTGGTTAACGGAGGACCAATTTGAGAATGACATGCATTCTGAGGCATACCATTTCTAAAGGCCATTTGAGATCAGATATTTTTTCTGATATAAACCAACAGTTAAACCACCTCTATGTATGACTTCATCTACTAAACACTGCCATTTTTATCAAACCTTCAATTTTTTGTGTATCTAATTACATTAATCCCCACACTCTGCCCAAAATGTCCAAGATATTTGTTCTGTGATCAGTGACTGTGGCTGAGGGTAAGCCAACCACATCAAGGTACAGTTTTAATCATGCCATGTCCAACATACCACCACACTGATCACCTTTCATCAAACTATTATATACAGGCGAAATTGAGCTAATTATAAGTCCTCCTCATATCGGCTCCTAAACCACACACCACATTATATATATCACAACCCATCGTCATATACCGCAGACGCACTAATAATGTCGAATATTGCCCAGAATAAATGAACACATGCAAACAACTCGTCGCCCATCGATAGGATGGAATGGCTAATCTTGGTAATGATTGCTGTAAGTCCAGAAGTACCGTATGTGTACATGCTCTGCCAGCTTGTGTTGCAGTCACATTAACATTATTGAATATTTTCGAGTGCATTTGAAAACCATGTTGACCATTATATTATTCTATGGTTAAATTGGATAAGAAACACATGATCCGAAGTTCTCTTTGTTGTTTGCCACACTCCTTTCCACATGGTTGACCCTTTCCGTTGCTGGTGGGGGGGGGGGGGGGGTGAGGGGGGGGGGGGGGGGGTTTCTGGATGGCGATGGTCAATTGCAATGTGTTGCGCTGCGAACCGATAAGCCCATGCAGCGTCGTGGGTTCGCAACCCACTATAGCAGCATCCCAGAGCTTGATCTCAGCTCCCACCCACTGCAGGCTGGATGGGTTATCAAAGGCCGGCCATGTGTACAGCTGACTATGTAAAGCAACCATTGCTAAATAGAAAATAGTAGGCTATCGTATCCCCTTAGAGTGTTTACTCTCTCGCCCTGGTAGGACCAAATACATATATACGAAAGTATGGTGTCAAAAGAGGGTGTAAACTAAGTGATGCCCCACCCTCTTCCTTAACGTTCTTTCTTCTTATTACCAGTATACTCTTACTCCTGAGTTTTATGTGTAACTAAACGATCCTGATAATATTTCATTTTGAAGTATTCATGCTGTGTTTGTGTTTTGTATTCTTCACTAAATTTCGGTCCATTTCTAGAATATATCCCAATAGTATTCAGAAATGTACCAGCATGGGCAAATGGACGATACCCAAGGCATGCGGACTGGAATAGATCTAACAGAGCTCCTATCAATTTTCTTTTGATCCTACATGTGTATACTTTTTTCACCTAAACTGAAATGAACAATTTTATTCGGAGAACAATGTTTTAGGGTAACCGTATCTAAGGTCAGATAATATTTTGGTGGGCGGGTAGGCATACTTAGATAATGGAATATCAACCCCTCAATTCATTTATGTTTTTAATAATATTAAGCATTCGGGTATATGGATATTTCAAAACAAAATTCTAGCAAAAAGGGAAGAATGATAATGTCGGTAGACTATCAGATACTGTCATGCATACAGGCGCGAAATGCATGAAATACACATGTGACTGTCAGAAAAAGGGGTGTGGTCATTATCAGTTTGATTGACAGATTGCCCTGCTTAAGTATACAGAAGCCGGAGAGCAGTAAAATGACAATGTTTGATGTGGTTCACCAACATTAGCGGCCAAGTTGAAAAACTATCTCTGGTCATGCAAAGAAGATTGCATAATGAGGAGACGCGTCATTTCAACTAAATCCAGTTACTGTATAAAAAGACCATGTTTTAACTCCAAATGAAATGCCCCAGTACATTGAAAGTACTGGTGTAGCAAGTAGAATAAAAGATGCATAATTTGTATTCACACTTTCGTCAGTATAATCACATTCATGATCTTATAAGTCGCCATGACTACAACGCAATTAATTTAAATTCGGTGTGATTCAAATATACTATATATATGTAGATATATAGAATTCTTACCAATGTCCATAACTATATTTCAGTTCAAGCTACCACCCTGTAATCTGTTATGATAGACTTGTGTTGCATACTATACTATACTATATGTATACAATTAGTTTACCTTGGGGCTAAACGATAGCAGCCCACTATGCCAGCAGTTCTAGATGAATACCGGTATTAATTACTGCCACTAATTAAAGATACAGGTTCCGATACCTTTAATAACACATTGTTGTTTCTTTCTTTTTAGACACAATCTTACATGGAAACGAGGGTGGAAAGGAAGGCAGAAATACTCATTCATTGTCGTGTTCTTTTGTTGGTTACTGCATTGCCTTAAATCCCTCCATCGTGCTATAGATACATGTGCACCCTTTGGTTGTAGTCCCGGTTGATGCACGGAGGACATCTGGTGAGCGTTTCTCCAAGTTATCTCCATTAGGCACTGTCTCGGGAAGCTTAAACAGTGGCTTGTGGTATTCAGTATAATTTTAATCGACCACATCATTCATATATTCAAGATTTATTATATTTTAAGCAACAATTTTTTTAGAACAATAAAACAGGTTAGATATTATATTTATATGTTGAACTAGCATATTGCATTTTTTTCAATTAATACATAAATATAGCATGTTGGTATATTCCAGAGACCATGCAATGAGACTTTCATCAAACCTGTAATGCCTTTTTTCCAGTATAAAATTATGTACATGTACGTATACCTATAACCAAATAAAGGTCGAGAGGTAAACATCAGTATCATTGATACTTTTGAGTTTGACGCATTCAGTCATTAGTATTGATTCCTAAACGCATTAATTAACTCAAATGAGGAGTCTAAGAGAGGTCGATCAAAAGATACAACTTTCAATTACAATCCCAGTAGATATTTTGATGCAATTCTTTGTGTTTCAATGAAGGATTACCAGCATACCACTTGATGAAAGTGATAGGAAGATAATTCTGCCTCTTTCCTTAGAAGTCTCTATAGATGGCGGTGCGGTAAATTGTATAATTACCAAATCAATCCATTACCCAAAGTTATTCTCCTGCTTATTCAAAGACAATAATTGCCAACAGAGCTTGGACTAAACGATGCACCTCTGGCAGGCATCCAAATATACTTTAGATGTGTGTAAACTATCATACCATGGTAACTGTGAAAAGCAACTGTGTGTCTTTTAAGCTTACCAGAGTCCATGTTAATATTCTCTTTTTTTATTGCCTCGTGAACAATTATGTTAATGTGTGCTCTGCCAAAACCCTAAACTAGGTTCAGCATGGATTCTCTACATCTGTTCAGAGCCGGAATTTATCATACATCAAAGAGGCTATCGTTTCATTTATTGGCGAACGTCCAAAGCCCAACCGAATTGTTGCAATTGGTATATATCTCTCTCCGTTTTTGTTTGGTTTTACACTTTGTAAAAAATATAGGCCCTGCGTAGTGGCACCTCCATTAAAGAGAGATTTATCGCCTGGTCTAATCTTTATCATGGTTCAGGCCTTCCTGCCGGATGTGGACTAGTCGCGCATGCGGGAAGTGATTTCCGCCTTGGCCCACCTAGGTTTTCATTTTGTTCGATTTAGCTTTTTACACGGTAAACGCTGGAATTATCTTCATTCAGTTTTGTCAGTGCTATCTTTAACGAACTCTCCCAATTATGCCCTATCTTCATTTATATGCTTATTTCTCAATCACTGCTATTTTTTCCATGGGCTTGGCATGGTAATTACGTCATGTGAAACATGCTGGCACCGCAATCATGTCAACGCGTGCCCACAAGCGACATGTGTTTTCGCGCGTACGTTGGCCCATAAGTACGAACCCGCGCGATGGATCCCCTATGCGTGGTACAGGCGCGGCTTTTAATTATTTTTTAATTAGGCCACAATCAGAGGCAAGGCAAACAATGACATGTGGGTCATCTGCATATATGTGGCGACACTCTTACGGATGTTACCAAATAATGAATGTTTTTTCGTTGGTAATTAAGTCTGGATAATCACAAAACGGTTCACAAAACTATCAGCAATTGAGCTCTGCATTGGAAATAGAGCCTAATTCAGTAATTGTTTCCACTGAGACGGGCTTAAGGTACTTGCTATAGGGGATAGATGGACTCAGGGGCATTGTTGGCATCTCATGTCACTAACATGGATTAGTATTTAGTAGGGAGGTGCAATAATACAATATCTACCTTCCTGGTGTGTAATAATACAATATTTATCTCCCAGGTGCTAATAACAAACCAGAGAAAGGCCAACTGAAAAGAGAAAGGCGAGTTTAAGGATTTAAGAACTGATTGAATGTGTGCATGCAATGCGCAGTGATAAATATTGTAATGGAATCTTCCTGTTTTGTGTTGAGTCTGGTCTTAACTAACTTTAGACATAACTTGTCACATGAAGCGTATACCCTAGGACAAGAACGTTTGAAACAATATTCGTGACGTAATAGCATGGTTCTCTGGGTTGCAATTGAATCAGAAAGCATAGAAAAAGGTAACTTAATAATTGCTTTATGATACGAGCATTCGTGAGAATAAAATGTTAAAACATAAAATCAATACCTTTCAACATTAACAAATGAATACATTTTAAAAATGAAGATGATAAGAGGATACGACTTGCCATTAGTTGGGTTGAAACCCTTGCTTAGATTTGAAAGTTGTCGCCGGACAATGTACTCCAGCATGGGTTCGTTGTTAATGAGATAAGGTCCGACTGGGCACCATATCAAAGTGATACAATTTCAAAATTCAAAAAATATTCAAGATAAACTAATGTTCCAGATAAATGTTGTCACTAAGTGTAGTAGTACATGAGAAAGCCTTGAAAATAGCAAAAAAAGAATTGGGGTTGTTGGAGCAAAGAGTTAATTATAAAACTCTGTGATTACATTCACACAAAAAGAGACATCAGAAATATCCATATAATATACGGCTAGAGCGATTTCTAGGAAAGGAGGTAGAAAAGAAATGGTAGAAAGAAGGTTTTCTTTGTCCAGAATGTTCTCGGAATTTGTTGTTTTACAAACCACTTTACTCATCTGTAGAGGTCTGTGCCCCCTCTCTGGATGTCGTTGTATGTGGTTTGTGAAGGTATTTGGGGTGGAAATGTGATTTTGAAGCCTTTTTTAAATCGGGATATCCACACTCTATTTATAGCCTGGGAAAGCCCCTGTGAGATACTACGTCATTTCCCACAAACTACGTCCAGGGAAACCTAACTCCAGAGATGCCAAATTTTTTTAGAATTTTATGATGAATACGGGTCATATTAGTCAACAAAACTAGAAAAATCCAGCAGAGGACGCAATAGCACTATTAGTCCAGGCAATCTATGAGAAATATTGGCTGAACCCGAAACAAATTGCAAAAGAATTTATTTTTGTGGGATCCTCTTCCTTAAACATACCCTTTTAATGTGTCAAAAGTTTACCAAAGTTTGCTGCGGGGAAAGTTCCTAAAATCACCACTAGGGGACCCGACTTTCACATTTATTTGTATAACTCAATAAATATATTTTCTACAGCTTAACTAATATTAAACCAATAAATCTAGACAATATTTCCTATTTTTTGAGCTATAGAACATGCATATCCGCCGATAATCATCAAAGTTATAGGGATTTTAATATTTGCATAAAATCCCTAATTAGGTCATAGTAATCTTAAATGGCCTACATTCATAATTGTGAGCAAGTGAAGAGCTTAGCTCATATGAAATTGATTAAAGCCCATAAAATGGTCTTTCAAATGAGATGCAGAACATAATTATGTTATCTATATTTATTGTTTCATGATTTTATTAATGATATAATGTGTAATACATTTTTTGTCAACTTGGTTGGCGTACACTCAAGCAGGAATTTGTGACATTATTATTGTACCATGGCTGACCATAACTTAAAAAAGGCATATAGGTGGTCCTTTAGAAACATTTATGTGACCGTGCTACATGCAGAGGAGTGGGAGAGTGAAGAAGAGGGTGTAGGAATAGGAGAGGGGGAGTAGGAGGGAAAGAAGAGGGGGGAAAGAGAGGATGGAGAGGATGTAGGGGAAGTGAGAGGGGGGAGGGAGAGAAAGCGGGGAGGGGGAGCATGAGGAAGAGGGGAGGCAGAAGGGGGGGTCGGAGATGGGGGGGAGAGAAAAACAGGTATGAGGGACAGAGAAGAGGGGGAGGGAAAAGAGGGAGAGGGGAAGTGTGGGGAGAGAGGGTCCCCGTCCGGAGGACGGGTACTTTACTAGTATATTTATAAAAAGGTATGTACATGTATGTCTCAATGATTCTTATATTAGTCCAAGTTTATTTAGTCATCCTGCACTATGTTTCTAGAAGAAATATATAGCTTTTAAACTGAGATAAATGTCACTAAGGCCATATTCAATCACACTCCTATAGGCCTCCATTTGTTATCCAGGCTGGAATTCATTGCCAGACTTCCTGTGACAAAATATACTGGCGATAATAATAACAAATGGTTCTTGTACATTTCGGAGCTAATTACGTCAGTGTACGATTATCGTCTGCTTCTCAATATTGCCGCCAAAATGACAGCAGACGACATTTGGCCAGAGCCCATCTCTATATGGCCGCCATTTTCCGACTCTGGGGATAACCTGCTCCTCCTTCTATTGACCATCAGTAAGCTAATTGTAATTACTGCGATGATCGGATATCGCAATCAGCGTAATTAATTGGCACAGATTGATCCTAATTATGGTGTGGTTGGTCGCCAGTGGGGGCGCCACTCAAGGTCGCACAATGAGAGCAAGGGATGACATATGGCGGATGTTTTGCGACGTGCGGCGGATGTCAAGTTATGATGTATGTGACAATGGATCCACTTGCTGGGACAAGTGGCGAGACACGACTCGTGTGGTAACGTTTTAATCAGTTTAATTGTCTTGAGTACACGTTAAATGTCATCGCAGCCATGACAGGCACATGGGGGCGGTGCGCGAGGGAGGACGGGGATGAGAGTCAAGGTCACATTGTGTCGTGAAGTGATTTATGTCAAGCGTAGAGCGTCGCGCCGCACGCGCTGACACAGACCCGGGAACCAGGAGAGGCCCTTCCGGATCTCAGGAGACAGAGCAACACACGTCATGGCCACTAGAGGGTTCCTTTCATCCACCTGCTTCAGTTTGCGGCCGCTTGGTGGCTCTATGAATAGTAATTAGACGCTTTACCAAAGGTCAAGTTAGCAGACGACTTTTGGAAACGTCGTCTTGTTGACAGTTCCCATGGCAATTGTGAGCTTTTCCCGCGCGCGCGTGAGCCGTCATTGAAAGTACGTTGGTATTGTGAGAAAGGCATTTCTCTTGTACGCTCCAGTGATTTTAGGGTTCTGAGCCGAAACAGATGAATATTTGAAATTACTTCAGAAACAAAGGACAACTCTCCAGCGCACGTCTCATCGAACTGGGGGAATGAGGCAGATTTATTTCATTGTTATGCAGCTTTGACAGGCCTGTCTTCCCCTGTGATTTTTATTTCATAGTAGTGTCATCATTTACATAATGACATCATTTAAGTAATCGAGTGCTTAACGGCAGCTCCTTTGAGCTCTTTGGAATTAATAAGCTCCTTTAATTACTGATAGTCGTAGTTTATTTTACCCTCTCAATTAAAGACCCCAAAAATTCCATTATTCCAGAAGTGTTACTAGTATCGACTCACAATATGGGAAATAAGTTACATAAACGTTTCGATGTCCTCAGAACCATTACAAAGATTATTATAATAGCTTCAAACACTGTCATTATTGAACCAAGACGTTGGGTAAATATCTTACTGAATTATGCTGATGTGGACATTTATCTACCGGTATATTTTAGAATTAAGCACTCTTTACACCACGGTCAAATAAATACAATTGTTGATAATACATACGAAGGGTTGATATGAAAAGTCCTAGCCCTTAAAGTATATACTTTTAAGGTGCGGTAGAATTAAACGATGACTGGCTGTTCCAGCGACCTTGATGCCACCTAATATTAGTCCCGATATTAGTCAAGTATACAATGATAAAACAGTGGACACCATAGAGATCTTAATTTGATGTATTTTTCCCTCAAAATTATGCGCTCAGTTCTGCTATTTTCAATTTTGATCTAAATATCTTATTTATGTATTGCTGTTATAGCCTCATGCCTTTCTTCCAATTATCATGCGTTTCCAGATAAAAACCAACATCGCTAATAGGGTTATCCTGGTATAACTGATACATTATATTTATCGCTTTTGTGTTAACACACTTCATATAACGGCGCTAGTCTCTGAGGACTGCACATTTCACATCCTCCAGAATAGGTATCATTGGCTCATTGACGGAAGCCAATGAAGCGTGACGTCTATACCACACTCGATCGCTTCCACGGTTAAACCGAGCACATACAAAAACCACAAACGGCCACGTCTCATGTGCGTCATTCAGCGCCGCTATATATATATTGCGTCATCAATCCGACGCTGCCGCGGCCATGTGGCGCGCAGAGCAAATACTTGATCATTTCAAGCACCTCTTCCTCATCCGGGACACTGTCAGTCACGTGGTATGGAGATGATCGTCCAATAATGGCTCTATTAGGGCCTGATCATCCGAGCGTTAATCTCGTAACACTTGATTAGCTTCGGACGTTGCCTGTCGCGGGAACAGTTGCTCTCCAGTACACTCTCACAAACGAGGCTTTTGTATTTGTCCGCCTGCGCGCGCATCTTGTCAAGCAGACGACATACTCAGTCGCTAGCGCGCGATGCATGCAGACAGCGCCTATCACCGCCGCCACAACCGCCTTTATCTATTTGCTGCGCAGAAGTACTAGTAGGCCGCCGGACGAGAGGCGCGCACTTGGGCTGCTGTTGATCGCCGTCTGCGCATGCTTTATTTATCATTGTAGAAGCATAGCATAAGGAATGTCCTTCTTTATTGTGTTGAGGATAAAATAACATGTGTCCCCCATCCATCCCTGCCAAATGACATTAGATAATGTATTCATAAGCCATGGTGGAGCTAGTGTGCCACCGGACGTAATTCTGGTATTCATTACCATGCCCAGTCGCCAGCGCACGGCGCGGCCAATAAGCACATTTGTTGGTTGATTCTTGTAATTGACCGGACCCGCATCCAAGCCTCTTTTGTTCGCTGTGTTATCATGTTGTAATCCTAACACTCTTGCGCAAACTGTCAATCCTATACACACTGCAATAGGCTACAGCTGCTGCTGTCATTGGCCCCTGGGTAATATGGCCCCAGTGAGACGACGGTCTATATTGACTATAATAGAGCACATCGCCATTGATTTATACGAGCGGACAAAGGTGGTGAAATGTGTTTCTATTTCATGCTGGACTGGTCTGTGTGAATGGCCACTTGTCTCCCTACCTCCCCAACACACTCAAGTGCCATCGCCCAGCTTTACGCCCATGCGCCAAATAAAAGGAGATGAGCATTATAGCATAACTTTAGAACAACATATGGCATGGTCAGTCTCGTGCGCGTCGCAGCCACGGGTTAAATCAATGAACGAAGTGATGAATTTTTATAGCCACTTGACCATTGGTCACGGAGCGGTCACATGAATCTAAAGTGGATGGTTCAAACTTTTCATCAAACCGCGGAGAATAGATAATCTGCACGTGCTGCTCAAGTGAATTTAAAGATGAGAGACCGATTGGTATAGAGTGTATAGAAATTGGAAGAGATTCCAGGTACTCGTGGAAGTTAGAGAGGTACTGAGACTCAACAGCTGTGTTATATCAACTACCTTTAGAGCTTTCCCCACCTAGAGTACCCTATCATTCATCCATCGAAAATTCCGATTGAATTAAAAGTTTCATTTTAGTTACACCATATGAAGCCATTACCTAATTTGTCTCTGGGATATTTTTAAAGAGTAGTAATCCCCGGTCAATACCATATTCGTCATATTATTTTAATTGATATACTTGGGGAGTGTTTATATCAAAGGCTTGATCTGAGAACAGATTTTGACAATAAAAACCCACACAAATAATTCTTCTTCGTACCTTTCACCGCGTTCCCAATTTTCCAAAAATGCATTCAACCTAGATGCCGTAAAACAATACACATTTTCATATACTACGAACATCTGCTCGAGCTAGCTGCGTTGGTACAAATAGTATGGTCGTGTGCGAGAATCTATGTCCATTTCTGCAGACGGTGATTTGATTTGAAAAAAGTGTTATTTAGGATATCACATTATATTGTGTATCGACGCTGTTCTCAGTCATTCCTTTTCGAGAAAATTACATTTTTCTACCTTGTAAGCTTTTCAGGTTCAGCTATATTGGAGTATGAGGGCGTTTTAAATAATATTTTTCTTAAATGTGTGCATTTTAATGCAGACCTATTAAAACTTCTAATAAGAATTATAATATCCATCCGTGGTAGGTTCTGTTAAAGGTCCATCTGTAGTTTGTGTCTCTTGGCAATCGCTAATTGCAATATTTGTAATAGCGCGCAGGATTAATCATTGCTGGGTAGATATATAAGAGGGTGTTCTTACAAATCGATTTTTTCCTCACGCTCCGACCGGATTTTTATTTCGGGAGAATGTTCTTTATAGAGTTTGGGCGACTTGGCTTGAAGAGCAATGAGCAATGTCATCGTGCTCACTGCATCCATCGGCCCAATCTTTTTTTCTTTTTTTTCACCAGTTTTGTTTTTCTTTTAAAAAACGGTCAAGACGTAAGTGTAATACCAATCGGTGGACCATCACTGGGTTCATTTTTCATTTCAGTTGAAGTTTAACAGATGAGGTTAGTAAAGGCAGAAATACATACGTATACCCTTGTTTAAGCATTGGAGAGTGCGTCATAATCAGAACCAGTGATAGCGAGTTGTGCAAGTGCTGCCACCACTTGGGGTGTGTTCACAACTTTACCAAAAGAGCTGTATCGTGAGAGGACCACGACTTGACCATTTAGGGAATATTCTGAACCCCTGACCTAATTGCATTACAATAATAATTAATACTTTATTGTATTCATAGGAAAATATCGAAGCTGCATTCCCCGTTAAATCGACCAAACCTTTTTTTCACACTTCTTTCATTAATTAATTAATTAATCTTAACGCTATATGTATTTCATTTATTTAAGACCTATTCTTACCATTGTTTATCTGTTTTGTACTTTGCTGTTCAACAGTGACAATTTTGGGTAATAAAATATATAAAATGTACTGGTGCAAATTTCTAGCGTCTTGATATATCTATCTGAGTAGTCTCGTCCTAACATTATCAAATTCATCGAAGAGTATTTGCCTTTAGTAGATGAAAGAGTCATATTGAAAATTGTGGGACTCCGGTATATACCAAAATAAATAATTTGGAAGATAATTTGATTTTACCCATGGAGCAAAAGGTCTGAGCCAATTAATGTAATATCTTGGTGACGTTTTACAAGAATTAACTGGTAAAGCATGCACTCCTATAACGATGTGTATGTTAGTGTACTTATATATTATAAATGTACTTAATCATTGGATTGTAAACTTATATTCCCATGATATCGGAAATTATTAGAATTGAAATGACAGTGAAATTACATCAGGTTGCGCCCGTGGTGTAAGGTTAAATTCCATTCGTGGAGTGACTACTGCGTCTGCCCAAGAGATGTACAACAGATTTCTGCCACGAATGGCTAATTGACAAGAAGAAAATTGAAAACGAACAATAATCATTTTCCTTTCAACCAAGATATAGGACCCAGTTGGGGCAACTGTAAGAGAAAACAGGACCGTATACCCAATTATTTTCATCGGACAACATTCCCTGCAATACAAACAATTGCGCCAAACACCACCACCAGCTTCCTTATCTTGGGTAATCTGACGCCACCAACGCCAAAATACAAGGAAACCCAAGGGAGGAGCAAGCCCTGACACCTCGTTTTGGCGCCCAACCAGAATTGTCGTCTGCTAATGAAAATTATCGATAACTCCGCCGAAGAGAAGCAATCAATTAGCAGGAATACATAGCGTTTTGCTGAAGGCCAGGTGTTGTTGGTAAACAAGGGACTTTTCACAAATGTTTTGCCATAATTGTCACAGAATAAGGCTGAAGGCTGCTCATTATCCCTGACACCCGCCAGTCACCCGCCCCATGCTCGTATAGTGAGGCTTCCAAAGCCCAGTCAACCTAAGACTTGCCTGGTGGAACCCACCGCCGAGAATTGGGCAGCGTCCCGGTTAGGCTTTCCCCTAATTAGTTCAATTTGTCTGCAAATACTGAACACTAGCGCTAAATGACAAACCTTGCCAAAATTTGAAATCGAGCGTCTTTTTTACTTGTTTTATTTGAGGCAGTCAGCATATATACGGTACTTGTAATACAACGGACTTTAACCACTTAATCCCTTTATCGTGACTGATATGTGTTATATATATATATAAAATTAATTATATATAAATCAAAACCTTAGAATTCCCTGTTGTAGTTCACATAATGTATGACTATACATTGCCATATTGTATATTATATTAAATAATTATAGATGAAACGTATGTGTTTCTGCTTATAATGGGCTTTTTATAGGAACACAATTGTGGATAACGTTCGCCATAGTTTCAAAACTGCATTCCAAGATAAATCGACCATGTCATGCCTTTTCCGCGAAATTCCACATTCTGCAATGGCAATTTGGGCTATACATGACAACTTATAATAGTGCAATGTGTTAGTCTCTAGCCAGTTTCAGGCTATTATGTTCAGATATTTATCAAAATATAATGAATATCTAGGCAATGCTATCCTAACATTTTCAATTATTTTCATCGAGGATCCCCTAAATTTAAGTAGATGAAATAGGGCAATACATTATTTAAATTAGTGTTAAGACTCAATATCCTTTAATATTGTATTTTGGTGACTTCCGGATGGGTTGGGAATGATTGGGTGGCAAAATTGAAAACTTGATTTAATGGAAATAAGCTGTAATGCAGCTTTGATGGAAAAATAACCTTAGTTACCCTAAAATGACAGAATCATATAACTCGTTTGATCTAATCGTTTGTCAGTGCATGTCCATCCCACTCCGATTCACCAGGCTAGTTTGCCTTTATGTAAGAGTCCATTCTGGCCAATAGTTATCTTTTCCCGATCATTACTCCCATTCATGGCAATCGCACCTCTGGTCAAATACCTAGGGTTTCCCACTGCGCCCTCCAGGATACTGAAGTTATACAGAATATAATGCAAGGTTACATAGACACTCTTTTATCTACTCTACACTATGCAAACGCTGTTGTCAAATCAACACCTCTAAAAGAGATCACGCGGATTGCCTTTTAGGGGAGATGGGGACAGAATGGAAAGGCTTTGTTTGCCTATGCCCGGAGGGAAAGCTCCAAGAGTTGGATTCATCGGGCAGAACAAAAGATTGCCACCTTCTCACTTTCACCTGGACTCCTTCTCCCTTCGGACACTCGGGGGCGCCTTTTGGCAATAAAACCCTCGTTGCTCACGAGAATAAATGACATCACACATGAGTGAGTGATATTAAGTGCAGTTCTGTGAGTCGCCTGTAACGGTCATTGTGAGCCAAAGTTACGGCCGACGGTGTACACGGGCGCCATCGTGCTTTGTGACGGGCGCGCCAGAGTGGAAAATTCTGGATGTTTGGAACATTTTAATTAGTGGAGATGTCCGCTAAATGTACTATGGCTCACTGTTAATGCCAGGCGCCTTTGGTGACCTTGTAATGTTGCACCAAAATCAAACACACCTGGCAAATAGAGGCATTGTTGACGCCAGTTTCACCCATCCATCTAAATCTTACCAATTATGTTTCAGATATTTATCAAAATCCAATGAATACCTATTGCTATAATGTGATAGGCTACGGGATTGCATGGGCCTATACAACGTTGAGGATATAGGTAAAATGATTAGTATTGTCTTTTGCATGCAGTACGTTCTTGTGCCTATTTCACTCACATATATCAATGTTTAAGTAACAATGCATAAGCTAGCGACAGAATTGAAGAGAAACACAAAATTATTGCACTGTGAGCACCCATCGGGAATAGTCGTAGCACGATGACATTGCTAAGAAACTAGAAAACATAATTTATTTTTTTTAAATAAAATATCTCCTCATCGAAGTATGAAATATGGATGTTTCCATGGGGGTTTCCTTCATGTTCCCATGTCTACTCAAAGAAAACTTCTATTGGGAGGATAACGGACGAGACCTTCCCTTTTAGGACCATATCCCTTATTCATTTGTCAGAGATACTTCGGGTAAATTGCCATGCTAAAAATAGCATGTCCTTCCATTGGTTATTTCATTTTAAGGCCAAACAAGCACATCAAACATACATGTACAGCTATTTTCCAACTTTTTTCATACGTTGCCCAATTTGTCTATTACCATTATAATATCATAAATACAATTAAGGTTTCATAAAAATTCATATTAATTATCTGTGACATACAATCAATCTGTTGTCATACAATCAATCTGTATAATTTCAGCTTAACTCTCTACTAGTCAACTTCTACCCAACACAATTTCCAAGTTGACGACTAGCAGTCACTTCGTCAACATCCATCAATGACATTTGTAGAGAAACAATTGGCAGGTCACCCCGTACATCAGTTCGTCCATCAACTATTTACAAGGTTGGAAAAGATGCAGCTTTGGAGGACAAAGTAGGACAAACTTGCGTGGTCGGGATTGCAGATACTCAAGCTGTCGTATAGAGGATAGGTCATCTCAGGGCCCAGATGATAAGTGAACTATACAAGATAGTTGCTAAATGAATCATTATTGCTGATGGATTGGGAATAGTTATGAGGAGGTGTTGGGAATATTGACAGTTAGATATACATGTATGCATCGAGGCGGTCGCACAGGTGTGAATTTGATGTGGCGTGAATAAACGTCAGTGAATAGACGTCTGTGTGCACAACGACACCTTCAGCTGACCAGAGGAACCACTGGTCTGTTTGATGTCACATGACCTATAATTTGTCCCTCTTTAGATGAGCGTTCATGACAGGTTGACGAAATACAGCGTTCTGATTGGCTCCCTCGCCTTGCTCTGCCACTCATAATCATCCATGACGTCACCATCAGCGCGGCAGGAAGTGACGTGTACCAAATTGGTAGCGACAGGTATTGTGGGAAACGTCAAACATATTCAGGTATCACATCACTGGTTTCGGTGTTGTCCGAGTGCTACCTGGCTCGATGTATGTAATCAAATTTCCAACGAACCGACCAAAATGCAAGCTATAATCGCGACCAAGCCGCAGAATTGCCGGACTGTGAAATACGAACACGAGTTCTTTAGATAAATCCTGAAGCGCTGACGGTGAACAGTCCTATCGGAGCCATTTAGAACTAATAGGCATTTATAAGTCGGCAGTGTGTGCGCCGCGAACTGGCTGTGGGTTCCCTTGTTTTCTTCCAATATCGCCCGGTGAAATGATCGGGTGAAATTATAGCCCATGGTTGGTCGGTTTCTGGCTATCGGAATTACATTCACATAAACGCCAACACGTGCGTAAATATACAGATACCCCATTGAAGAATCTTCTCACGTACTACACTACTAAACTCCAAGTTTTCTAACCGGTTTTAAGCTTACTTCAATGAAAAAAGCAATGAATTTAATTCACGGAATTGTACACTAACTTACTGATATCAAATTATCAAGGTTAACAGTGAGTCAATGCAAATTAGTGATCTAGATGTGTGAGAATAAACAAATGTTCGATGGAGTCACTTTATGTGAGCGTGTATCTGTCTAATAATTACCTGAATAAAAATGTTTGAACAAAAAAAGAAATAATGGCACATTTTTATTGAATTGCATAATCTTCAATAAGATATAAGCTAATGAAGAATTATGTAGGGCTATATATAAGAAGGCCTATCTCTACACTAAATTATTTTAATATATTAGATCTAGAGTTCTCTCAGAGAACCGATTTACAAGGTAAATCTATGAGTTCTCTTTTAGATTGGCCAAGACAAGAATGGGGGGAGCTCCGTGGGAAATTCTGTTACCTAGGATTTAAGGAAATATGTATATATCTATTCCCGAACACAATGCCTAATGTTAACCTTTACTCTAACCATTAATAACTTGGTTCTGTCCTTCGAAATCAATTGCTGAACATAATGACTGGTAAGTTATCTATATTTATCAAGCTGCAAGATTTTCCTATGCAAGCCCCTACAAAGTTGCCAGACCCCTAAAGCTCTACTAATGTCGCCCTGTATGCACTTGACACCGTCAGATGTCACTGTTTGTCTGGACGTCTTGCTATCTAACACAACGACGTCTCCATGCATGGTGATTTGAAGTCTAATTGGACGTCACGCCATCTCGGTTTTAACGATAGTCCAATTGTAATGAACCTTAAATGGGTCATTTCAAACTTATTGTAATATTATATCGAAATAAACACTCACATTGATTTCTAATGCAGCATATTAGACCTATTATATCCTGTGATATTCAATCTGGAGTACTGTAAGATTTCAAATTTACCATAGATTTGATTGCACCTGAACTAATGAGAAATCACTATTCCTAGCTACTATGAAGCTCCCTATGAAGCCGTATTATCGGCCTATTTATGCAGAGGCGAGAGTTTTAAAATGCTTACCACCTGCTTTGACCATACATACTAACAGATTTAGCCCTACCTCCTATATATGGCCTAGAGAAAACCAGCGCTGGTGAGCGATAATAAGTGAAAGCACCACAGGAAAGTATTTTGGCGCCCCAATAAACGTTTATAAAGTCCTGCACATCAACTACAGCAGGTTAAATCCTCCACAATTTTGCTCAAATGACTTTCAGATTGGTAGGAAAATAACGGAAGAAAAAAAAGAAAATCTGTCAGTTTTTGATCGATTGTTAGCAAGGAATGCAGCTTTAAATTGGAAACAATTTTTAAAAGCATCATTTAGGCCTATTATACAAGACAAAGGAAACATGCAACGTTAATAGTTACAATAATATATTATCTGCGAATAATTAATTTTATGTTGAAGAAAGTGTAATCTTTGTCTGTGAACACCGCAGATAAGTTAGACATTGAGACAAGCACAACACAACACGTAGGCGTTGTGAAAACAACTCCCTAAACATATTTATTGATTTCTAATGCAGCATATGAAGGTTAGATTATAACTTATACCAAGTTTAACTCAAGCTTAACATGTATATAATAATATCAAGGAACATCATATTTATACTTTAGGCCTTTATATACGTCATGTTATAAGATTATCTTTATAAATACTTTAAGAGCGACAAGTAGGCTATTAGGCTACCTATTTCGTTATACCCTTTTAACAAAATTTACAGGCAATAATTAATACATGAGCATACGAATGCAAATATCAATCTGCTACTCAGCGTCACATTATGAAATATTACAGTTTTCGCACCCCCACCTTCACCCCATGCATTGATCCGACGTGTTTTGACAACTAGCATTGTGCAATCAATGTAATACATAATACACCATTTGGTTGCTTTAGACATCTGCGGCCGGTTAGCTCAGTTGGTTAGAGCGTCGTGCTAATAACGCGAATGTCGTGGGTTCGACCCCCACATTGGCCAAGAGATATTTTTACCAGTTGCTCACATTCATAGATTCCTAGCCTAGACATTTTTGTGAAACTTCAAACCGAGACAAAATTAGTCTGAATTAGTCCGTATCGTTTGCCGATTGCGTTCGAGGTATGATACACATAGATCTGAGAGGGGCTCATGTCTTTCAGTGCACAGCTGGGTGTTAGGAAAGATGGTTTTAAAATGACGAGGACACATACATTTTAGCAGGTCCTTAAAGGTAAAAGTTAGGCCTAGGCTAAGTATATTCGTTAAAAATGTGGTGCGGTGGAAGGTAGGGGCCTACAGTTTTGCAAATACTTAGAATCATGTAAGGCGAACACTGCACTGTAGAAAAGGCTTAGAACTCAATCTTAAAGTTCCTTTTAATAAGGGTTTTTTTTAAAAGTTACATTTGACAATTTGAATGCCTGAAAACGTCATGTTATAGGGCCTAAGCCTGCATTAAAACGGGTTAGGCCCTAAATAAAAACAAATATTTTTTAACAGGGTTTCTATGCCAGCCCGCGTGATTTTCAATCGAAACATAGTCTAGTTTGGTATGCGGGATGGGGGTGATAAAAATAGTAAAGGGGAAACAGATAACAAACAAATTGCAATACCAGACTAGGTTGATAAAATTTAGTAAGTGACCAAGAAATGTAGTCGACCAGACAAGACTATGCAGAGACCAACGGGACAACATGGCAGTGCGCGTAACCAGCTTACAGAGCTCTGTCATTGACATTGGGCGGATGTTTTTGTTAATATCGCTACTCTAAGGTTGATGAATAATACTATTACATATCTTATATCTTAGGAATAACCACAGAGCTCTAAGAAATAACGAGTGTACTCTATAACTACGTATCTAGGCCTATTCAAGTGAGTTTATTTAGATCAAGCTCCTGCTCGGAGCTTTTCGTAACCGGGTGGCCAAGTAGCTTCCCCTACAATGCCCGCTACAATGTAGGCTATGTCTGGACAAATCATAACATAACAATGAAGTATCTTTGACCACCGAGCGTTCATTGTTTCAACTTATCTATATAAGAGGGAGTCATTAACGATTTCAATTATAAATAATAGCTAGGCTAGTATGGTCGTAAAGCAACCAATCTCACTCACTCACTAGTATGGTCCACAAGAGGCTGAATATAACTATATCACTATCCGACAGCGCATTGTCATAGTAGTATAGAAAAGGACATTTATCTCGGGTAAAGACATTATTCCTGAAACTGCGCCAGAACCATGAACACAAGCTGTAGCATGTTGGATGCATTTCGAGTTCGAGAAACTCCTTCCAGATAATATAAGCATTCGTCCGTATCGTTATATCCCACCATGACATGATTTTTTTTTTAAATATTTTTTTATTGGCCTTAAATTTAACATCTCTGATCTTTAAGAGTTAGAAAATACGCATGACTAACAAATGTAGTTTTCTTTCGTGCGTCGCCAAGAAATCCAAATAACGATCCTAATTACTTTCTTAAGTTCATGTTGTTCAGATATTACATAATATAATAATACACATTACATAATAGGAAATCTCCCATCAAGTCATTTGTTCCACCAATAGATATTGTTACCGCATTTTACTATTTTAAGAACATGGCTGTTAAAAAAACTCAACGTCGGACAAATTCCCAACTTAAGCAAGATGACTCATATAGTAGAGAACTGGATTTTCAATGCATCCTCAAATAGATATATATCCCCAATCTCCCTTATATGTAAGGGCAAATCGTTCCATGTTTTCAGACCTGTGTAATACAAACTGTTTTTGAACCTATCAGACCTTGGTCTAGCCAAGTATAATTTTGGTTCATTACAATTTCTTAGCTCTGTGGTAGATGTGGGTTTCTTTAGGTGATCTACCCTTTTTGAATGGATTAGTTTTAGCATAGAAATTTTTCTTCTTATCTCTAACGGCATGATTTTGGCTTTGGCATATTTCTCCTCTAAAGAGATATTACTACCATATGCAATCCGCAACGCCCTGTTAAGGGTTCGATCTAATTTTTTTAGCAAGCCTGTGGCCGCTGTGCCAATTAATGCATTTGCATACTCCACCAATGGCAAGATAAACGTTTTAAAGATAATAATACACAATCGACCATTTATCAATTTTTTTACGTCTGTGTAGTTCACCGAGTTTCCAGTTCGCCGATTGAATCATGTTATTAACATGTGTGTTTAGTGTCAATTTTTCATCTATACTGCAACCCAAGTATTTAAAAATCTTGACTCGCTGGATTACACACCTATTACACAAAATGTCAAATCTTCTCCCATCAAAGTGATCATTTCTCACACCAAATAGTTGAAGCTTAGTTTTTTTCTCATTTACTGCAAGCTGGTTAGTCTTGCACCAGTGAACATACATTTTCACATCTGACTGAGTGGCGCGTTCGAGTTGGTACAAGTTATGTTTTGCGACCACAACTACAGCATCGTCAGCGTAAAGTGTTAAATAACCATTAAAATTCATTTCCACCAAATCATTGATAAAAATCGAGAACATTTGTGGACCAAGAATGCTTCCTTGGGGAATTCCAGCATATAATGGATACTCAATACTGTTACCACATCTAGATCTAACGTATTGTGATCTACCGGACAGAAAGCTTCTAAGGAGCGATACACTTTGTTTATTAATTCCCAAATTTCCGATCTTTTTTAACAACAGGCTATGAGAGACAGAGTTGAAAGCCTTTTTGACATCGAAATATACTGCGGCTACTTTTTTTCCATTATTTAATTCTCTATGAACAGCCTCCAGGTAATTATCGATTGCCATGGCAGTAGATCGGTGTGAACGAAACCCAAACTGTTCCTCATACAATATGTTGTTACATTCCAAATAATCATTCATGCGTGTATAAATAATTCTCTCAACAATCTTGCTCATTGATGCTACCAGGGTAATAGCTCTCACATTATCAATTAAATTTCTTTTCCCCGATTTAGGAATCAGAACTACTGGAGATTTTTTCCATTTTATAGGGAAATTGCCATCCTTGAAAGTTCTATTTATAATTCTAGTAAACAAAGATATACCACCAATCAAAGCATCCTTTATTGTAGCGTTATCTAGACCCTCAACTCCAGAAGATTTGTTGTCATCAAGTTGTAAAATTTCTCTCTCAACCTCAGATTCATCTACTGGTAATGTCAAGTCATAATCCCCAAAATTCAAATTATCAAAGTAATCAGGTGACATTACATTTTCAACCTGACCATCACAACCAATCATTGCAAAGTATCTACAAGCATAATTCAGGGCATCTCTTCCACGTACAATACCATCCTCTGTATTAAATTCCTCCAAAACAGCCGTATTCTGATTGTCACAAGAATTGTTGTTAAATACCTTTTTCATCTTCGACCAATGATTGATGTCTTCTGTCTAGAGGATTTATGTTTGTTTTTACAAATCCTTTATTAACCATTTTCCTGCCATCTTGGCTTATAATTTCTAGCACATATATATATGAAACAGTGGCAGATATGAACGTCAATGAGAAGACCGGCTAGGAGACCTGAGTTGATCTCTCTAAGCGGATCCACGGCAGTACGATAAATGAATCTTTGATAAGAGTATAAACGTTACATATATTTAGACTTCGAAGGTATTTCTCAAGGTTTAATACTAGGGAAGAGTGCTTCCGTACATTAGGTTATGCCTCAAAGAAAGGATGACAGTACATGGAAATATGAGATAATCTCGCACAAGTTTTGCACAAACCAATCTATGAAAATGATATCTATCTAGGTGATTATGGGTAGTCTGAGGTTGGACGGTATGTAGCGTTCCTTTCTCATCAATTACCACAGGTTCCTATGTGAAATACTAAATAATTTAGGACCATTAATTCGTGTATCTAAACTATGATAACAGAGGTTTAATAATGTATTGGGATTTGGAGAAAGTCATCGAGATTGGCAAGTTTGCAACTAAAATATACTTTGTATCCGATTATGTATAATATTATATATTCCATTCGCCATCAACCAAAACGAATATCTCTGTTTCAAACATGTGTTACTGTGTGGAGATAATTATAGTTGGGGTATGGAATACTTTCTCTTACTGTAAAGTTGAGGCATCAACCCAACAGTAAAATGCTGAATTTGCTGAATTATTCGATTCAGCAAAGCCGACTAGTTGCTGCAAACATTTAATTGGGACGATATAGCTATGTTGTGTATCTTAGAAGGGACGATAGTATCGAATCATTTCTTAATGGTAGCCTATAAGAAGACCTTGTGGAAATAACGAAAAGGTAAACGTGTGCGATAGTCTTTGTATTACGGAGAAAGAGAGAAGTGTCGGATAACAAAGGTGAAGGTTGTAGCACCACCAACCTATAAACCAAACTATTTCGGTCAATTTCGGTCAAGATGCATAAAATTGTTGATGAATATTATATTGAGCACTGCGTTTCCCGTCCCCGGCCGGTTAGCTCAGTTGGTTAGAGCGTCGTGCTAATAACGCGAATGTCGTGGGTTCGACCCCCACATTGGCCAGGACATATTTTCTCAATCTGGTAGATTGAAAGCGAATTATAAGACAGCTTTATTTAGACTACACAAGTTTCGCAAAGGCTCCACATGTCAAGGAGTTAAATAAAAGACAAACTTGTACGACAGGCACGTGCTCAAAATAACAGTGATGGTAAAAAAAATAACAGTGACGGCTTTACATGAAGAAAAATAATATGCTGGAAAATCAATAAAAGGCCTATAATAATAATGTTGAATACACCTCATGTCTTTAAACCGAACATTCTAATATAGAGTGATATGTTGAATGATTGGTTGAATATTAGCATAAACATGTGTCTATTATATTCGATCAGAGATTTTTACAGAGAGACTCCGCAGATTACCTTGAAAGATACTCCATCTGTGCTGCAGCTCTAAGTTCAGCTAAGTTTGTCATAAGGTGGCTCCATGTGAAGTTTCAGATTAGAGATCCTATTTTACTATATATGTGTACTTCATTAGAGCATTGACCATAGTTGTGTGATATTTCTGTCTGGTCCATGATTACAAGTTTTTACTCGAAAGACGACGATACCCACCAGAATAGTATTAGAAGTTCGGTAACGTTCACTCAACGCCAGAGAACGTGCGCGATGCATGATTCTCATTTGCTCCTCAACATAATGGTTTCGCTATGCAGGTTATCTTAAGCTAACATGTTAAAAAGATAGCTTTGATTCTGTAAAGAATGAAAGGCAGAGTCAATGATCATAATATTATTATGATACAGACTTTAGTAGACCCTATGCATAGGGCATGGGTCGGTGTACAATTTACATGTATGCTTACCCTGCCGAGCTACGTGGACTTGAAATGGGTCTAGATACCGACATAAGTTTACTACACGAGGAGATTCGCACAAAAAACCAGGAGGGTTGCTAGAGTGATTTGCAAATCTTCATGAAGATTGGAACATTTTAGAGGGTTTCTAATATGGGGCTGTTTTTGTTGTGATTCAGTCAGTGCAGACCTGCAAGCATGGCAGTATGTCAACAAATACAAGTCCAGTTTGATTTTTTCAGGGTTAACCTACCCTGGAAAATGTATATATTACTCATATAAAATGGGGCTAGTGGAATTAAGGCCTGAAATAGTTGGGATTTTGCTCTGATTACTTGATTTAGGCTGTCATGCTACATTAAACTAAAAGGATACCTTTTGGTGGTCTGAGTATTATAAAGTTTCGACTTTAGTTCCCTAAATGTGGCAGCACTGTCTACGATTCTTCAGGCACGTTAGAACAGATCAAATATTGGGCGTGCGGACAGAATCTTGCCAGTGCCCCCCCCCCCCCTCCAGCCATAACCCCGCCGTCAGATCCCCCCCCCCCAGTCAATACCCCCTTGCCAACCCCAACCCCCCTCCCATGCCAATACCCATCCATACAGAACCCCGCCTCTCAGAATCCCGCCCTGCCTTTATCCCGCCATGCCATAACCCTGCCAGATCCGGCTCAGTGTATATTGAAGGAGATATAAGGTGTTGCGGTATAATTTGAATATCTTGATGTATAGATAGGACTTCCAATATGGAAAAAAATGTGAGATACATAGGCATGGTCAGGGAAGGCGGGTTGAGAGATTACAAATCCCTCTAAAATCATCAATGTTTGTCTTTGTGAAATCATTGATCTGGCCATCAATGTCTGAGGTGGTCATTCGAAATGTAAGGATTAATGCGGATATATTGCGTTTGAATTGTCAAAGTGTAATTTCATCGAATTGTAAAAGAAATACTTTATTTCCTCAGCACATATCATAAAGCATCTGCACGGGCACGGGCTAGCGAGGTGACAAGATAAGATAAGATAATTCAATTCTTTTTTCTTTGGGGTCGTACTTACTACTTAGATACTTCTGCTATCAATTTATATTGCTTCTCAGCTTACAAATATCTTTAGGTACTTGTCTGCTATCAGTACAATCTTTAATCATTACTTAGTTGTTTCTAGTTCTCTTTTTGCTTCTATGACAGTTGAGGCTCTAGACATGTTTTGTAATACCCAATAATACTTCCTTCCCTCCTAGTTTTTTATATGCACATCTTGAGAGGGCTTAAGTCATTATACCATTAAGTATACAGGTAGACTCTCCATGAAAGGTATGGTCAAGAATTGGTAGGAATCAGGGGCGGATCCAGGGGGGGGGCACAGGAAGTCCTCATTCAGGTCATTTATGTGTAATGGGAGGGGGCTAATTAGCTCAATCAGCTCAATTCTTACAAATAAAATTGTTAGCATGCCAACAAATGTCTTTGAAATACACAAGAAGTCTTCATTTTTAAGGAATAATTCTGGGAAACTTTCGCTTGTTAAAATCAAAGATTTAAGTTGCCTGAAATAAAATGAATGTTACTGGTTATAAAAAAAACTAAAAGAAACTGGTTTAGAATCATAACCCGACAGTGCCAATTAATTGAGTAGGAGAAATATGGATCTCCATTCAGGGTTCTCCTCAGAAATATATATGAGAGTGTAGCGGTCCAACCAACCATCTAGGGGTGCAGGTGATCCCCCAGGTTTTTTAGTATAATTATTGACTATTATTTTGATTTTTGACTACTATTTTGATGTATTCTGCTGGTTTTCAGGTCCATCAGGACAATCCAGTTATGTTAAAAATATAACCATGGTTCAATGATTCTTAAATACCACAATAGAGGGTTTCTGAAGAATAAAAAGAAGGGAATAGTCCGGGATGAAAAAAATGAAAAACATCGCAATAGTATAATATACATCAGGTGAAGTTACATTAATCTTATATTGTGTACGAAATCAACACCATATTCTGAGAATTTGCAGGGAAAATGTTCATTTGAATTTCTACATATTTGTTTCTCTATTTGGCATGCTATCTAAATGCAGGAGATATTTCGTGTAGTGTAGGAGTAATTGCTCAAATCCATTGATGAATTCAAGATTAGAAAAGACCATTGGGAATAAAATATATATGGTTTCTTGACATGTCAACAGTACAATATACCCTGCCCTCTCCTTTCCCTATTCTTTTTCGTTCTCTCCCTCGATCTCTTCCCTTACCCCCCCCCCCCTTCCCTCTCCTCTGCCCATATATCGACATTATAGCATTAAATGTCTAAAAAGTCTATTAATGGTTATAAATGATGTTAATACAATATCCATATTTCCACAGTGAGCAGTTATAACTAAAAGTTTAATCGTGAACAGCCAAATTTATTTGCTATATTACGTTAACAGAAATCTATCTCCCTCTTCCTCTCTCTTCCTCCTCCTCTCTTCCTCTCGACTCCCTCCTTCTCTTTCACTCTCTCCCTCAATCTCTTCCTCCCCCCCCCCCCTATTCCTCCCCTCTTCTCTCTCCCTTGTACTCTCTCTTCTTCTTCCTCCCGTCTCCTTTCCCTCCCCTTTTCTCTATCTCCCTTGTATGCCCTTTCTTCGTCTCCCTCCCCTGTCCTCTACCCCCACCCTTTCCCTACCCTTTTCCTGTTTCTCCCCTCCCCCTTCTTGCGTATATTGAAGGATGGAGTTAGTTGAGTTGGAGATAGATGAGCAAGTTTGGTGTGCATTTATATCCAAATGAATTCAAATTTCCTATCATTTTTTCTGTAACGATGTCTATCTAATAATTCCCGCAATGGGACTAGGATTACATTGATTGAAGGCTTATCTGTTTCTCCCTGAATTCCCCCAAATATTCAAAAGATAAAACCGGCGCCACATGAATGATATTAGCCAAAAACTCGCCTGACGCCTGACGTCTAATGCTAGAACTACACTAGCTCTGACAGTTAGTACCTCCTATTCACACCAGACTCCGCCATAACTCGAGCCACCTTCCACTGCACGACTTGGCGTTTTAGAATAGAAGAGAGAGAGAGAGAGAGAGACTCAGAGAGAAGCTGAGAGAGAGAGAGAGAGAGAGAGCCGGGGGTTAGGGAGGTAGGCAAGGGAGGCGAGGGTTGCATAGCTTTGCCTACAATTAAGCGTTTAAGCAATTATCAGGCCTCTTCAACTAGTATCAACAAGTTGTGAATTGACGTTAAAATAACATGAAAGCTCCATTTGGTTTTAGCAATGATGGTGATTAATGATGATTTATGAATGATGATAACTAGCCAGCTATATTGATACAGGTAGAAGTACAGTTTTAGTACAACAGCAATTTTAATCATAATGTAACAATTACATCATATGTTACAAACAATTAACAATTAATTCACAGCCTCTAGTAATTCTATAAATCACTAGCAGTTGGATGACAGGTTCTGGATCCCCTCCCTTCAGAAAATATTGAGTATTATTTTAGAAAATATTGAGTCTTCCCTCCCTGACCCTATAGACTTGAAAAATATTGTAGCCGACTAAAGATTTCAAATAGTGGTCTTGGTAACATCACTGACACTCTGGTTTTGCTGGGATGCAAGAAATCAACGTAGGTGGGTCTTTTACCATTTAAAGAGGCCCGATAACTGCTTAATCAGGCTTTGTAATATCATTGTAGTGTTCACTTTATTCTACGTCTCCTAATCGCGTGGGTATATCATAGATACTCCTAAGAATTTGATAATGTTGGTTCAAACTATACTGCGTGCTACTATTGAATATGATTTTGTCTGATTGAAGATAAATCCTTGATTTTTTTTTCCATTTTTTAACACCTTGAACACTTCGCTAAGAGAAACATCGTGACGTCTTTACATAACCACTGATCTGTGATCAGCGAAATGGATCAGTTTCCTGGGAGAATTTCAAACTGTGATGCTCTGGATATTTTGATTAATAATGGACACAACGTATGTTTTGATATGGATCGAATGAAATAGTGTTGAAAAACGAAGTGCATACGATATCAATTAATTATTAGCTATTCCAGTCAAGCTCAGACCAATTCCAGTCAAGCTCAGACCAATTACCAAATGTCCTTCGAAACCGTTGGCAACGGTTTCAAAGGACATTTGGTAATTCACCCAATATATAGGCCTATTGTAATTTAAACCAACTCCCCTCTGGCTACGTTTACTTTTTTTTAAATTCAGGTTCTAACCAAATCGATATACATAGATTTCACATGACGTCACCCAGTAGGCTGGGGAATCCTACTGGCCGCCATGTCCCGGGTCAACGATACCCTTGCCGTCTACGGCGCGGTTATCAAAACAAAGTTGATAAACCTCACAAGACTCTATACTTGGGTAATACTACACTAAAGGCAGGTTATCTAACCTATCATGAAGGTATTGTTGAGGCAGATGGAAACTAGTAAAGGTTAAAATAGCCAGAAAACAGTATTTTCAAGTATCACAGCATACATAGGCATCTAAGTAGACCCCAGACATGGCGAGGGCCGTGACGTCAGTGAAATCTATGTATAGGCCAGTGAACCATGTAGGGAGGAGCTCGTCACTCAATCATCTCCACTTACAGAACCAGCTCAACAACAACAAATCCTCCCTTTAGAGCTGTTGAAGACTTCTCAAATCTACTTAATTCCCTGCACCAATATTGCACTTCGACTCATGCCTGAATCAAATAACTTTCCATTCCAATTATTTCTTTCCTTTTTCAATGAGGCACAGTTGCGTGTCACAGTAGTATAGAGGCATCCTTAGAACCCATGCAGACGATCAGACGATACCAACATCGATAATAAAATCATTCAGACCGCAAGTGTTCATTTTAAAATATCCTGTCAACACATCTATACTTCACCCATCATAAATTGACATTAAAATTATATGTTCATTTGATGAATAATTATATCTATTCGTGCGCAGCAGGCTATTGATAAATATCCAGCTGTATTTTCGGTGACGCAAGCAGCGGCAGCAGAAGAGCAGCCAGAATACCACGCCGAGCTCTCCTCTGCTCACTCGCGCGCCACTAGCGTTCCTGGCAAAATGGCGACTATAAACAACTCTACACAACAACCAGCACCGGGCGGATAATTCACGTGCTAAACCAGGTAAGACACCCCCAGAAACAGTTAACACCTATTTGGCTTCACATCCATTCTGTATTAGAGAGAAACTCGTTTGTGCTAATGACTCAATGAGGTTTGAAGGAAGGGAATCACCCTCTTCATTCAGTCAGGATCTTTACTTCAGTCTATTATTTATATAAGCCTCAGGACTATGCATGCACAAGTATGGACTCCTTCAGCACAAGGCCATACATTGTTCGTGTTGCCATCATACACCTTATACAGGTATGAAAAGACTTATAATAGGAGAAGTCAAAACATGCATGTTTTGTAAGGAAGGTATCGATTCAGATGGCATAGACAAAATCCTTCAGTTTGAAACTCTGAAACATTTAATATAGCTGCAAGGCATACGGAGTACCTGAGCTATAATTTCATTATAGCCTGGACTGGAGAAATGGATTATAAATACTGAATGGATCTTCATTTCTTACTTTAATCAAGGTCTTTGAACTTGGAATAGTTCACACCTTTCTTGAGTGATGTTATATAAGATCAGTTATCATGAATACAGGTAAATCTGAATGATTAGGCTTTATCTAAAATTTGATAAAGAAAAAGACTTTGCAGAATGAATAAAACTAATATTGAATGTCAGAGATTGGGCCATGTCATAGCGATTCTGCAATATCTAATTAATTGGTTTGATCTATGCCTATGGTAAATATGTGTGAAATTTATTATACATTGTGTGTTGGATATGTTTTAATCTAAGGGCTATTTCTTTCAGGTGCCACAAATAAGATTATCTGAGCGAAAAAAGCTCGGATAATCCTTCAATTTAAAAACCAGTTGAATCTACCAAAGGTACAGAATTAATTAAGAAATATTCACTGACATAGATATTCCCTTTTCTAACACTGTATTCATTATAATCCTGCTGCATATTACAAACCATTGTTAGATTTTACCCATAAGATTTTACCTCATCAAGCCTTGTTTTTGAACAATCAATTACGGTGATAAGACAATCACTAGTTTATTTCAATCTATTACGGTTCACTCCTATTAAGTTTTCAATAAACCCTGTTTACACTGACCCCTCACTGGAGGACCTTACGATACTAGCTCTGTCACGTATCCCGCTAGTAATTTAATTTGTTTTATTTACCACTACTGAAACACTAATTACTCAATTAATTATGGTGAACATTAATAGTGGGAATGCTTGTGAGATACACATGAATATCCAACTCTGCTCCTTTGCAATATGAGATGCGATTCACTAGAATGTTTCAAGTTTATCCAATATTTCTGTGCACTTGATGTCAATTAACTTCAAGGCCAACATCTCCAGCCAAGATATTATTCATTCTGTCCCCCAGGCTTGGAACCGTTATAAGAACTTGTCACCTCTGAGTGAGACACAGTTGGCGATCGATCAAAGCCAGTTTAGTAGCCGATCAATAGTTTTCATATATATCAGATCGCACCGTAAGCTGTGAATATCAATATAAGAAGGGTGATATGTAAAGCTGAATATAATATCTGCCAAATTGTGTCTTCTTTTTTTTGCGACAACTTCTTTTTATTCAATATGTCAACAAATCTCATCTCTCTCCAGGACCAGTCTACATCGAAAAATACATAAGTCCGTCTCACGTTTTCATTTGACGAGCAATTAAAAAGTAGAAACACATCAACATATTAATTTTTGCTTTCGTTTATACACTTTATCTTATTAACAGCTTAACTTATACTTTCTATTATGTTCACAAATTTATTTATATTATGTCTGTTAAGTCCGCAAAGAGACTTCTCCACCTTTTCTTTTCATCTTTGTCGATTTCTGTGAAGCTGTTCTGGTATAAAATAATTGATATTTTCGACCTCAGCTCATGACTGAAAAACAACCATCCTATCATTCCTTCATGGAATAATTTTTGGCGGTGGATGAAAGCTTTTGTTGCTAGTACAATCCAATTGATGATTTTATTATTAATACCTTTCTTGTCAAAACCGAACATTATATTTATTGGAGTGTTTCTTCCTATATTCCCTCAAGGAAAAATGTTTCATATATATGGTCTACTTATAAATATGTCAGTCAGAGGCGGGCAGTGCCACATTATTTCTAAATTATATGATTACATCTGAAGAGGTTATATAAAAGAAGTGCTAAACAAATTAACATAAAATCCTCCAGGGGTTTGGGATTTTTTTCCCTTTTTATTCTGAGGGCCATCCCAATATTTTATAACGCTTTATTGTTGTCCTTCTCCTGGAAGAATCCATATGAATGATACACATATAGAGAGTGAGTCTGAATCACTGTAGTCTTCCCCCAAAATTGATCCCCATGTAGCTGGCCATGATTCAGGGTTAGTTTTGAGGACATGACACGCAGCCCACCTGTAAATATCCATCCTTACCTGACACACCTGACACACCTCCGCTTCCTCCAGCTCTAACGTTACCTGTTCCCCCGCGCGACAACTCAATACCTGGTCCTTTCTATAATCACATGCTGGTGCAAAACTCCTTTCTCGGTATCATCGTTAAGAATTATCTCTTATTATACAACATTTCTTCACCTATGCCCATTAGTTCCTTTCAGCGAGTACATGGTTCTATAATTAACGTTGAGGTGTGTGTTGAAGCCATAGTTAGTACAGAAAGTATGAAGCTAGAGACAGTATCGTCAAATCATCGCGATCCAGTAAAGATATTGCTTATCGAGGCATTTGGATGTAGAATATTTGACTTAACAAACCACTAACCTCCATGAAATTATCATAGAATAAAATATAAATTTTGTCATTTTCAATCATCTGGTTTGCACTTATTGAAACACAAATGCAATATATACATATTGCGGTGCCTGATTTATATGATGAATATGCTTCTGGACAACCAGTATATTTTGTTCCCTGGGAAGGCTTTTAATTTTCGCATTATCGTGGCAATAGTCCAGGTGGGTCAATTCCTCTTTCAGCAATAATTCAATATCTAGCTGGAAACAACACTAGTTGTGTTTTTGCTCTGTTATGGGTTGGTATGCGAGGCTTTATGTCCGCGCATACGCTGGGTGTTTACATACAAGACTCGGCGAGGGCTGGGATGCGAGGCAATGCTAGTTCTCATGGCAACATCCTAACAATCAGATGGGTCGACCCTGTATCGATCCTCACAACCTCAACTGGGTAATAATGAATCGGCGCGGCTAGACTAACCTGTTCATACCCTCAAGCTATAGCTATGCTGCACTATATACTGTTAGGGGGAGGGGCATGCAGACAGCGACAGACATACAATAATAGTGACCGGAGGAGGGGGGGGGCATATTATAGCAATAGACAACGAGGATTTTAGCGTGAGAACTGTCTGTACCCAAAATGGACTAAAGACAGATAGAGGCACAGGGAGTGACAGGTGCAGACAGAGAAAGGGCAGAGAGACAGAGATAGAGAGGGGAGAGATGGGGTGGGGCGCGGGGAGAGAGAGAGAGAGAGAGGAGAGAGAGCGAGAGAGGGGCGGGGGAGGGAGAGAGGAGAGAGAGTCTGTGGTTGTAACCATGCAGGGGATGAGGGTACTGCAGCTGGAATATGTATACATGCTGTATTTATGTGAGGTGTAATTTGATTAATTACCAAAGCTAATCGATATGATAATCCATGCTAGTCCTATAGCATCTATTGATTATCCATAACAGATAGATACTGAGAAATGTGCTGGCGAAGTTTGCATTATGAACTCTGCATGTGCCCGCTATTGAAACTAATACGTTAAACTTGTGTGTATACGTCCCTGGTAAAATAGATGTCAAATGTCAGTTAACTAGGTCTATTTTACATGCTTCCCAATTCCCATTTGCTACTACTTTATTTCAACAGGTAGGTGCTTTATCTACCTGATATTTTACCTATCTGATTTACCTTAAACTTCACGACACCGCCCACCTACTGTATTTGATTAGGGACACAAATTCGTTATTTTTCCATATTATCTTTAGAAACCTGAATTCTAAGCCACTTTCCATGGGTAATATTAAACCGTTTAAAAACAGATCAACCTTGGAATTCACATCCTAATCTAAAACTTTTATTCATCTCATAGCACAAGTGCATTCTGTAAAATACATTAATATTTAATCATATTTTCCATTTCCAGTTCGTGTATAGTATTGGATGACAACAAAACACAGAATAGGGAATCTCTTAACAGTTCCAGTTCCTCTGGCTGGGTGTCGCCACGTGTATGGCGGATACACCCCAGCAATCTCAGTCAACTTATGGCGGCGGGAAACCTCCTTCTGCACAGGTGGTGGTTAAACCCAGAGTATCCGGACAGTTCCCCTGGGATGTCCAACAGCAGGACCAACTGCAACCACAGAACCCCAAGGTCAAAAACAAAGGCCCTCAGGTGTCAATATCTTCATCAAGGCCCTCAAGGGGACATTCAGCTACCCCATCTAGGGACACTGGAGGAGGAGGTGGTGGTAGCTCGAATGCTTTGACTCCAGGAGATAGTGTATTCAGTGAAGAAAATGCCCTTCTGGAGGAGTTAGATGAAGTGCTGTCCTCCACTACTGGATCCAAATCTTCCAAGTCAACCGCTGATTCTAGACTCACCGACAATGCCTCCACTGACCGAGGGGATACCATAATATTGGAGAGTTTTGAACCGAATGATCAACAAGTGGACAGGGGAGATTTTCATTATTCTAAAGAAGTGGCAGAGGAACGTGTGAGTTCCACACCTGTCTGTCCTTTACACGGTATATTGGACGAAGAGGAAGAGGAAGACAGTATCAAAGAATTAGGAAAAGAATTGCAAAATCGGGATAAAATGTGGAACCAAAGAAACAACCAGGAATTTGACACCAACGAGGGGGAGAAGAAAGAAGAGGACTCAAGAGCCCCAAGATATGGCGGTCGGCAGTTCACCAACTATGAAGAGATGTTAGACAATCTAGATGCCGAGGACCCATACAGTAAAGAACCCCCTCCCTCAAACAAAAAACCGCCATCAAACAAATCTAAAACCTATACAAAACCAACAAAAAAGCCCCCCAAAACACCTCAAACTAGATCTAACAAACCAATAAACAATGCCAAAACTGAGGGAAACGACGATGGGAAAAACCAGAAACAAGGACCGATAAAGCGAAAAAACAATAATGATAAGAAATCGGAAAAATTAAATGGGATAAAGACTGGCTATGATAACCCAGCCTACGCGGATACGGAGAGGAAGAGGAGGAACTCAACAGATAGTAACAGGACTTATGTACTGGGTACTGACTCGTCACGAACTGCTCTGATCGATGACTCGGAGTGGCAGAGGCACGCCGACACACCTGTCAAAAAGACGAGCGATGATAAGAAGAATGGTCGGAGATCAAGTGCAGTTGGTGTGACCATGGAACAAGCGTTTGAATTAGGATCTTGCGTCCTGCTGAATCCTTACGTCTCCACCCATGGGACAGCGGTAAGAAACGTACAATGTTATGTTCAGTACATGTTTCGGTTTAATAGTGTCTTTCCAATTTCCATCCCTCTCAACCCAGCGCCAAATCAAATCAAATCTATACCACCTGCCGCTGCTCAACCTCTCTTGTACCCCTCACCGACTTGGACACGCCTTATAGAATCATATTATCTTGTTCTATTGTTGAGAGATAAAAGTTGATAGCTAACTCACGAAACACTAATAATATTTGATATTAATAATCGTTATGCAATTGTCAGTGAGGCTCCTTGGAACTCCCTTTATCAATCTCTCGGTTACGAACGTCACTTAATTCTCAACACGTTCTCATATCACGTTTCCATCCAATTCAGTTATACTAATTTAGAATTATTGATTAGTCATTGGAATCACTCTCTAATCTAGATACAGTTGAAACTGCAAATTTGAAACCGTACTTTATAGGAAACTGATTTTCTTTTACAATCCTAATTCAGAAAACTGTCTCACCCTTTCACTGGGTTTGTATCTTATAACCTCATATATGATTTTGTTCTAAGCTTTATTTTTGGTACAATTCCAGCTCTTTTGACCAGAATTTTTTCTTGCGCTCTACTGACAGACTGGGCAGAATATTTCGGACAGCAATTTCGGAGTATTTCACATAGTAACAATAACAATTACAATATGTAATATTCTTTCTTTTTAAAAAGCAGGGGAAATCTATTCACTTTAAAATTGATTTAAAAAACTTGACAGTGAATATGTTACATCTATCCCTATGAAGTAGAAGTAAAACGCCAATCTGAATTTCACCCTATTTAAAAGAGCGATCGATGGAGAATTTTAAAAGTTCTTCCGCGATTACTTGGAATTTTATCAATTAAAAGTATGTGTTAACAGCGATATGAAATAGGAAGGTATTATACAATAGATGCTTTTGCCTAGGCCTAGATGCGTAAATTGTAACCCTATATATGTATAAACCTGCACTAAATGTTGGACGTAGCGGCAGCTAAAATACTAAAATGACAGGTAAAATAACCCGGTTAATGCTCGTTAGTCTAGATACTAAACTTTGAGTCTCATATACAATACGTAGCACGCAGATGCATCAGTGCAGGTACATACACCTTCCAGCACAGGCACCTATAGTCATACCTCCCATTAGCCAGGATAGCACACCTGAGAAGAATCCACTTAATTAATGTGTTATCCCATGAAAATAATGTACATGCCGCATCCAATCTGCTCTATACAAAGGGTGCAGGACTGAATAGTGTTGATTATAGATCACCCCAACCTGTTACTGAATCATAGGTTTTGTATTAAGTGATGGCGTACGTGTCAGCATCATCGGATGCCCCCCTTTTGACAAGTATGGATCTAGATCTATAGTAGGCGTGGCTTAGGCGGATAACAATTATCCTATCTAACAAGATTCACCCTGGAGTTCTAAAAGTTGTATTTGCTTACCGCACGTAGATCCAAGGTGACAACAGGCATTAACATAATGGCTTCAATCATAAGAAAATTTTCCACCGCATTTTAAATCATACAGGCTTGCGGGGTGGCTTTGAGCCCAAGTGTATAAGAGTGTTGTGGGTTCGAATCCCGATGCAGTTACATTTTTCACCTCATACTCAGGCACTAGAGGTAGACCACGTGTATGAGCTGCTCTAGCCCCAGACAAAATATTTAAAAGAAATTGCACAATAGCTGAAGGGAGCAAAGTTTTCATTAAAGATCGACTTTCACATTTATATACGTGACTCTGACACCCCCCCCCCTTTCCACACACTTGTTATTTGTTATTTATTATAATATTAACCGAATGCATTACGTAATGGCCAATGTGTAGTCTACTGCCGTACCTTTACGTACCGCATAAATACCGCTATTCTTTCTCTACCTCAACCCAGGCTTCTTGAATACTGTAAACAAATCTCCCTTGCGGTATGACAAACCTTTATCCAGTTTTCTCTCATCAAAATTTTTAATTCTCCAAAAAATACCTCCTATTAAAACTTACTAAAACAACTTATATTACAAAAAACATTTTCTAAAAGCTTACGACGAAAATGATTTCGATTTCTGGTGCTCTTCACGCAAAATATTCTTCCCTTAGTTTAGGGAAACGGCCTGATAGGAATGGTCGAGTCTCAGCACTTAAGGTATCGAGGTTAAGTGCTTGTTGTATGCCATAATACGGGATAATAGGAGCTGAAGAGATATGGTCATGCAGCCCCATGTATTGATATTGTCAGAGAGGTTTATGATTCTATAGACAGTCGTATATCTGACTGTAGTCTTGTATTTGAATGGGAATGGCAAATGAATAACCATTAGCAGTCATGATTTATTACCTAGTTCAATACACATCGCATTCTTAGAATAACCTGGCAGTAATGTTATAAATAAATATTTTCAAACCTTTATCCCAAGCTGACGCTTGTGGTAGATGAAACAGTGCATAATTGTATTGGCCTGATTGTTACGTCATGTCTGAGCATGTCGCGCGCGACGCTCAGTCACAGTTTGTTTACATGCGCTAAAGCTTATCTCTACCCTCCTCTCCCCAGAATATACATTATGTATTATAAAGCTTGAGTGATATTATTCCGTAAACAATCAAGGTCACATAAAAAAGTACAAAAATCTGTTACATTTCACTCCAAACAAGTGTATGTGAATTGAGAAAAGATCTCATATTTTGCAATGACTCAAAAAGAACTTGAATTAGTAATAGTCACCGTGGGCCTGTTTACCCTTGCGTGTGGACATGTCATGTCACATCACACATAGGTCGAGTGACCACAGTGAGAAGTCACACACAACTGACCAGAACTCCCTTTCCCTCTTGGCTTATTCACTTCTGATCTGGCTTTAACAAGAGAGGAAAACCAGAGAGGGAGAGAGCTTTTCGACCGAGTTAAAACATCATGGATTTAATCGTTGGCTTACCTGCTTCTTAAATGCTTCTAGTTAATGTTTTGACCTACCACCCCTTATGGGAGTGATATTAGAACTGTACTAGGATTCCTGGCTTTACATTTAATCATTGATATTGTGTGGAATAATGGATATACTAACGGAGAATTTTGGTCAATACCTGCTCGACGTGCAGAAGGTAGGTTTGTTTATTTTAAAAGCACGAGTTAAATAAGAATGTGTGTCTTGATCGAATCGAGTGATTCCCATTGTTCCGATACTCTTGACAATTTTCCAAACGTGTTGACCTGATTGGAATGTCAAGATTTATTGTCAATTTTCTAAGAGCTATCTATCACAGGCATGTCCCATGAATTCTAAAATGGTCATCTATTTCTCTTTTTATTTGAGGAAGTTAACGTTTTGTTTTGGAAATTAGAATTTAGTGAACATTTCGATTATTTCTTTCTTTTCCTGTTGTTCAACTTCAATGATATTCATTCTATTCATCAGCATGTGATCATTTTGATATACCTGATGCATTTTTCTCATAATTAATTAATATGACTTTTGATTGAAACTTATAATGTTGATTCTTTTTCTCATAATTATCCCCCCCCCCCCCGATCCTGAGCGAGTGGTAAAAGTTGTATTTTGTGCATGAAAGGAATTTAGGGATTTATTATAGGTTTTAAGCATTTCCTAATGATCGCGACTATTTCAACGAAATTATAATATTTCTTCTCATCACATTATCAATAAATCTATGTATTTATTTATTCATCATAAGAACAACATTACCACAGCACATATTCTTCTGACAACAAATATATTTGGAAATGTATCTCCTTTCACATATTAATTGAACGTCCATTCATTTGTCCATGTCCCCACGGACCTTTATAGTCATGTGCCGGTACCACAATACCTATGCATATAGCAATTTAATGATTTAAAAAATATCAAACTGGTAAACATTCCCAACAACCCTATTTGAAATGTGTTGTGTTTTCATGAATTCACGCATTCCAACGTATCTAACACGTAATATTGGTTATTTGCGGGTTAATATTTGGATGCCGTCGTGCACATTATTTTCATTCTGATAAAAAGATTTGTGGAAGGGATATTAGGTGTGGATCCAATCATGGATTAGCCTCAGGCTCTGTGTTAAATACGACTGTGGGTTGATATCCCTATGATTATGATGATAAGGTTGGAACACAAGCTGGGACATTCAGCTAATGCACTGCCTAATAACTTAAAAAGAAAATGATTATTAGGTATAGTTCTAAACATAAATATAATTAGGTAAATGTCCAGGGAAAATAGCATGTCCGAGCTGCTTTTTCGAAATGTTCATTATTTTTTGCTGGATATCTAGTATCTAGTGCTGGATTCTCCTTGCTAAGTGACACTTTCTTTTACATAGGATACTTATTCAACAGAACAGGTATTGTACAATAATAGATCAAATGTATTAACAGGGTAACTGGGTTAGTTTCCTCAATGCTCTCGTTATATATTGATACTTTATTTGCTATCTTTCTTTCCCCAATTACTCTCCAATTTATAATAACATGGTGTTTGAGTGCAGGCTGAATTTTGTTTGTGCAAAATAGGTTGACAAAGGAACGAAATAAAGTTACAAATGTTTTTTTTTTTTTTAAAAAAAAGGTTGACAAAGGACTTCAGGACATTATTCTCATTTTATGAGATACATATAATATAATACCATCTAACACTTTACTACCATGGTAAAGAGTGACCTGAGCAGCGATATCTAATTATTTCTTTTAACCATTATTATTTTGAAATGCTTTTTTACCTGAGTCGCCAATAGCAAATTTAAGTGCTCTAAAGAGATGATATTTTCTAATTTCATCATGTATTTTCCCATTCAACCAGATTATAGATTTCTAAACAATCATACAAAATCGATAACGTATCTTAATGCATTTGACTAATAAGTTTTTCGTTTCGTAGGTCCAATAATGACACATGGTCTGTAGATCTTTTTATCTAAAAAAATATAGTGAAGAAAGAATTTTTATCAACTGTTTAGAATCTTTATTTGTGTTATTAGATTCTGGGATCTTCGTGAAATACTGACGATATTGATGTCACTCTTATGACCATTCTTAATCTGGTTATGCAATATTATTCATCCCATGGTCCTATGCTTTGCCGTTTTTCAGCATTCGGGTAGGGACTTCATAAAGGAGCACATCACACATCGGCTATGTTCGCAATATATCCCAACCGGCGATGGAAACGAGTAAGTGCATTATAGAAACAGTGTTTTGCATTTTTAATCAGGTTCGGCGAAGAGGTGTTTATCCTATAATACGATAATAAATCTAAAATATGTCACTGTCGTCGGAACAGGAACTCAATCATTTAGGACAGGACGTTTACCAAGTCCCGAAGTAATTATATGGATATAGTGGATTAACTTTTGATGAATATTATATCGTTTCTCATTCGCTTCTCATTTGTTCTTTATATTACTCATTGTGCCTTATTTGTAGACCGTATTGGTCAAATATAACCTTATTTGTTTCGCCTACATTCGTGATATGGATTCCATTTGGTTGTTACACAACGGATACCATCATACACTGGGCTTACACTTAGTCCATTTGCTATATTTATATAAGCGACTATATGGCGCGATATTGACAAAACTATAATGTATTCATAAAGGACCATGATAGATAGGGACAACCATTAGATTGTTGACCTAATGGTTGATTGTTATTCCTATTAGAATGTAAATACCGTGTCCAGTAGGGTTTGAAATCCTCCCTACACCACCGGGAGCTAGACCCACTAACTATGTCCCCCTTTTGACAGAATAAAAGTAACAGCAACAAATCAGACAGACAATTTGACGGAATGAACAATATACCACAATATATAGTATTTATGAAAAGGCCCTGTTATTTTACACTGGAATGATATATGTGCCTTGGTTTGTTGGTGTACAATAACTATATCTATAGCACGTTGATATATATCTATCATCTATAAATTGCCTTATTCCATTACAGTGTCTGTGGCTGTGGTATGAAGAAGAATGGCCACGACCACGTGGCCATGGAAAACCGGCCTAGAAAGAACGAGAAGTGGTCAGTGAAAGATCACACCAGGAAGACTGAAGCAGATACGTATGGTACCATTGGCTTCCAAGGGTTCGGTCATGAAATCTCACACTGGGCTCCGGTACGTATCATGTAGTATCCGTGCAAGGACACGACGGAGATAACTGGACAATATTAATTCAAAATATTCCAAATATTGTATTTTCACAAAATACCTAAATGGGTACATCGACCCAAACTCCCATGCATTAATCAATGTGCACCTAATAGAAATCTCACATATAAAGGGATGTGTGTCAACTCGTTCATATAATTATATAAAACAACTTACTTTTTACGACTAATCGATCAATTTATCCATACAATTTCTCTAAATTAATATTTGACTGGTATTTCTTAACATTTTTCTGATTTATTTAAATCAAACTTTATTCGCTTTGACAGTACATCCGTGTGAATGAGAGCATGCGGCACAGGAACCTGAATGACTTGTGGGTCCTGCTCAGTGAGGTGTGGAAGATGCCTCCACCCAAGATGATCGTCTCTGTCACGGGAGGCGCCAAGAGGTTCTTCATGAAGAATAGGATCAGAAACAGCTTCCAAAGAGGTCTCATCAACGTGGCTACCAGCTCAGGTAAGATGCCAACGATCGATCAGTTGTTGTATTAGGGAGGTTCCGCAAGCAAAACTATCTCAATTACGTAACCGTATGTGTATTTTTTTTGTGTGAATTACGTCGCATTGTTATGTATAAGAAAATAAACTGTGAGATGTTTTGCTGAACCTCTTTTTCCTTTTAACGTATGTTTGTATATCAGAGATACGGATACGTACATATGTTTACGTATAGGTTAGACTTGCTGAACTTACCTAAAATGTTTTACCAGGGTTCGAACCCACAGCACTCACCTGCTTCTGGGTCCAACGCCAGCACCTATGAACATGTTTCTCCATAAAACGGCAACAGAAATCAAGCCTTATCACTATCTTTTGACACTTATGTAGATTCGTGAAGAATCAGGATCACATATAGTAGTAATTGGTTATGGCAAATACATGCGAGTCAAAATAACTGTTAGAAATGTTAGAATAATGATTGAAATAGAATCTATCTGTAAATATGTTTATTCTTCCCATTTCCAGGAGCCTGGATAGTAACGGGAGGAACAGGTACAGGAGTTATGCAGTTTGTAGGAGAAGCAGTAAGGGATTATCAGCTGGCAGCTGGCTCTAACAGACAACCTGTTGTAGCCCTTGGGGTCACATGCTGGGGAACGCTAGACAACAAAGAAGCTTTAATCAGCAAGGACAAGGTGGGCAATAAATCAACACCTACCTTTAGTTGATATTTAATCATTTACATCAAGGAAATACACAAATAACAAATTCCTAAAACAAAAGTTAAATTTTGTCATATAAATCGTTCATTTGGATAGCAAATATTTAACCCATTGGTTATTATTTATAATATAAATTTTGATTTATAGGAGAAAAAAGAAAATTGAACTTATTTTCTTCTATTGGACAGAATGGTCTTTTCCCTGCGATGTATCATATGGACAATCTGACTTACGCTAAAAGGACGGCACCATTAGATCCGAACCACACACACTTTATTCTTGTCGACGATGGAACTACTTCTAAATTCGGCAGAGAAATCTCATTCAGAGCAAACGTAGAAAGGTTTATTTCCAATACAGGGCTCAAGGCGATGAAAAGACCCAGTAAGTATATTGTTACGATTGGTGTAACATAAAAGGTATCGAAGTAATTTTAGTTTAAAGATGTATTTATTCCTAGTCAAATATACGGTAATGTTGATACGCCCAGCGGTGTACCAACGCGGCAAAGCTGCGCGGTTAGCGCGCGCTGAATTTTAACGCGCCGCTCAGGCTCCCGCGCGGCAGAAGTATGATGGCTGCCGTGGTGAGTGCACTTGGCACCTCAGCCTCGGAGACCTTGTTCAGCTTTAATGAACGCGCATGAGGCCTTCTGTCCATAGACATGGATAGAAATAAAGGTTCTAATGTCCTATATGACTTCTTGGTCATATTAATTACATACATTTACATAGTCAGGTGTAATATTATGTTATATTACGTAATAAAACGGTGGACAAGGGACATTAGACTGACATAGTAAAATACAGGTTTAGCTGGAGAATAGCTATTCTTCCTAGCTGTAAATCAAGCGTGTTGAAACCTATACAATTTACATGAATATAAATAAAGCAAGTAGAATAGGATCACACAGCGATACAAATACATCATAAAATACAAATAACAGACCGTTAATATGGAATATGTTAAGAAAGATAACTTCGAAAACTTTTGATGATTGTTGCATTTTTACAAAACGTGATACTTGTAATTTGCATATATGTTTTAAATTCCAATGGTATGCTTGGAAGAACTGCTCTAGTGTAGCAGAAAGTGAATTCAATTTCCAGTATGTAATTCTATGGAAAAAATCGATCAATCCATCAATTTAATGAGACTCGTACGAAGTTATTAATGCGTGTAAAAGGCGACAGTATAATACGGAATTAACATATTACTATATGACAAAAGGAGATATAACAATATTTTCGAAATATTTGGACAAAAAAGTTCAAATGCGCAATGTCCCAGATTTGAATGAAATGATTGGAATTGTCGGGATCCCCGTGGGCCAATTGATTTCTGAAGATCATTCCATACCTGAGTTGTACGTTGATTGACAATTCACGATGTAAAGTTCCAACACTCGCGTTACTTAATTCACTTATTTCATATCCCCCTTTTATTTGCAGCATTTGGCCAAGACTCTTCATCAAAAGGTATGGATTAACATACATATCACAATCATGAATTGATCTGACTATCAGTGATATGTCATCTTATTAAGTGATATGCCATCAAATTCATTGCATATTGCATAAATATATGTGACTGTTGGTTACTATAGCTTGGTAGAAGTAATGGGAATATCTTATCATTGTAAATGTATTAACCTTTTCTATTTTTTCAGTAACACATATACCAGTCGTTCTCCTGGTACTAGAAGGGGGAATAAATACGTTAAAAACTACCTTAGAAACTCTTAAGGAAAACACACCAATAGTCGTCATTCAAGGTTCTGGGCGTGCTGCAGATATAATAGCTCTAGGTTATAAGGAAACGAAGAAGTAAGTTATCTTTAAATAATATTTCAGCCAGTAAACTCTTTGTATTAATTTAATATAATGTACCACCATTGAATAATGATATAACGGACACTTAGCTATAAACTAGTAATTCAATTGTCTGCATTGCAATGGAACTATCCCCTCGGAAATGAAGTAACACTCCCTTGCATACCTTTCCGCACATTTCATCTATTATTTTACTACTTCAATATTTTACAGTGACGCAAACTTAGATATGGACTTGCAGCGAGACCGTGCCTTTGAAATGTTTGACTGGTCCCGGACTAAACCCGAAGATCGAGATGCTGAGATCGAGAAATGTGTATCATTCTTGTCTGAAATTCTATCTCCTAAATATCGTAACCTGGTGACAGTATTTCATATTGATGATGTTGATTCATCAAAAGAGATTGATGAGGCCATCCTACAAGCTCTATTGAAAGGTGAGACAAAAAAATGTTCTCATGGTAATTGAAATGGAGGAGACTAATAACCCTCACCCACTAGATTGCAAGAATCAAGCGGCCCACTCACAAGGGGCTAGCGATCATCGAGTGAAGTTTGTTCACTAACTAGCTAGTACATGGGATTGAGCAAATGGAGGACCTTTGCGATCAAATCACGAGTGACGATTCGATCACAAGTATATACAAATTATTAGAAATATTCCTGTAATTGAATTGCAGTTTGCAAGCATTGATGAATAGATTCTGCCTCACAGAAATCCCACAGTTTCTAAGATGGTGTATTAGTTGTCTCTTTGATGTGACGTATGGATATTTTGTACACACTTTTACACGTGAATATCTGTGCGTACATGGCTTTAACAATCATGACACGTTTCTACGTCTTCTTTGTCTGATACGCTCCTATTTTCGGAACTGCAGCCAAATGATTTATGTTCTTTCAGCCGAGGGATCCAAAATGGAATCTCAGCTTAGTTTGGCTATTGCATGGAATCGGTGTGACATCGCAAGGCAACAAATATTCGATTTTGGGTCGGGCACCAAGGTCATATCATCTTAATCTTTGATAACCTTACCTATATATAACTATATTCTTTTAGAACCTGGTCGATCAGTACTCACTCACCCATTACCAACTATACATTTTTAAAAGCATTTATTGATTTAAGAGTTTGTATACTAAATACATGGTAGAGACAATAGCTGTTAAGCTAGGCAGAGGCATGTACTAATTGTCATACATGTATTGTTCTTCATTCTGTTTGGTCCTTGTGGCCTTGGGGACAACTGCATATCAGATTATGACACCAAAACTACACTTTGGAAATCACCAGATCATAAATGTTAAGGTTCCCTCTTTCTCACTATTCAGGCTAAGATAAGCAGAGCTCACATGGAAGGGTCTATGCTGACTGCGTTGCTGCAAAATAGCTCAGATTTCGTTCAACTCTTCTTGGACAATGGCTTCGATTTGACTGCCTTCCTGACCAAGAGAACACTTAGGAGTTTGTATGATGAGGTAACACATATAATCGCATTCTTTTAACGTGATTTTGCTTAAATAAGTGTGGATTTTGGTTCAAATATAAACGCTTTGTTTCAAGCCCATCAGGAAGTAATAAATAATGATTTATAAAATATGTATTCATACTAGGTACTTAGCGGGCACGGTGGAGATATGGCTTCTGGGCTCCTCTGCAGTTTACTCCAACAAAGTATGGTGAGTTTGGATACCTTTGATTATGTACCTTAGACATCTATGTCTTGCTTGTGTACATAAAGTTATATATTATTGTTAATTTCAAACTCCTCGTTTCGGTATGACAACGAGGGTCCGTTATCATTAACTATCATATTCGTTAATAATAATATTGCCACCTTACAGTTAAATTCAATGAGGCTATAGATAACGTTTTCAACAGCTGGAACATTTGCTTTATTAACTTTATAACGAAACAATTATAACTATGGCCAGCGACAGTGAACAAGAGATATATTGTATTAATATATAAAATATTTCTTCTTAGAATTTTGGAGGGTTGAGATTAATTTTATAAGAAATGTTATCCATATTTGAAATAAAGGCAGGCATAAGTATCTGAAATGTAATCTATCCATGTGGTGACACTTTGTAACATTGTCAAACAATATTCGGAGTGAAATTGAGATAATCATCTCAAATCATCTGTCTACCCACTGATCCTTCCATATTCATTCATCACACTTTTATTTCATGTCCATGCAGTCATCAAATTTGCTGACAGCCTTCTCCAACTACGGGAGACATGAGCAGTGGCGGCCTAACCACGAGAATATGCTGCGTATTGTTGGCCGTGTGATTAATTCACTCCTGGGTGAATTCAGTGAAAATATCTACAGAAGTAAGAGTCTCTAGCTATGTATTTCAATACAGATTTACTATGTCCCTGCGGCAATGTTACTTAGACATTTGTATCATTTTTACCCAGTCCATTGTTATAGGTTTCTTCCGTTGTAGAGGGCATCTTAAATAAATAAATGAATACATAAAACAATCGTTTCTCCTAAGATGTCATATGTTATGCAATTCGGACAGTTTGGGGAATTAATGTTTATGTGAAATTATTATTTTGAATAAAGGTGCTGATAATATCATCGTTCCTTCTGGAGACGACAAAGGCTCGAAAGCCAACCTAATAACGGCGGAAGGAGGCGAAGTTGTACGGGAGACAGCCTCTGAGACCCAGGCCTTGATGCAACGACGGATGCATAGATCCAATACAGGTGCCTTAACAATTCTTACTTTATTATATTATTCCAAATGTTAGATTTGGTGATCTTGTAGCAATTGGTTTCTTTCTCATCTGCAAAATGGTGCTTTAATTTTGTTAATTTCAATTCATGTCCATTAAAATTCATAATACTAGAGCCATATAATTTTTTGTTGAAATTTGTTTGGGAAAAAGCTACTTTTAGTCATTACGAATAACTTGGGGTCCTTTATTTATTAAAAATTATCTTAGATATTGTTACTTACTTACCGGTGCTTTTTGAAGTTTTACGGTTTGCAAAGAAATTCCAAACCGAGAATCAGGAATTAAAACTCCAGCATATAGAATATCACAGAACTAAAACAGGTTGGTATGTGGGACATGGTGAGTGTCCATTGAATTATCCTATAGGCTTATAATTTTAGTATCTGGTTTACCGTATTGCCTCTTTTTCCGTCAACCGTCTGACCATGCCCAGTCTCGAAATACCCAAACAATCTATCACCCACATACATGAAGTTTATCGCATGAGAAATTAATTGTCGAAAGTAAGCTTTTTATAATTTATAAGTTTCCTAAACTGTCCTTCGTTTCGTAAAAGATATTGAAAGTATAGCTATTCCAAAGCTTTCTGTCTTGGATATATTTGTTTATGGAAAGGATTTATGTTACAATAGGGATCAATCAAATTGTGGATCATGGCTTTATTAGCTACTGAATAAGGACTATTGTGCTCAATACGTTACAGCAATCTCCCCCCCCCCTGGCTTTTCCTTGCCAATGACTACACCTTTCCAGTATGAATTTCTGGAGGTAACTCGTGTACACACGGCCCTTTTTCACAAAATGTTAAAGTTGGTTGTAAGCATAGATGATTACAAACTTACAAAGCAACGTTAGAAAATTAGAAAAGGTACACTACTGAAAACCATGGGTTATAGTTATAATTATTCATCTAGTTCTTATGGAAGATGCATGCTCTATCCGTGTTAAGGATAAATGGAAATTATGATCATTGATGTGGGAATTATTATAAATAAATGGGGCGAGCGCGTGCTGAAAAACTTGGAATCTCTTTTTCTGAAGTACGCTTCTTATTTATATTTTGACTTCAAATGAAGAAAAATAAAATTAAAATTTCGAAACGAAACATATAGTGGCGGATGATTATTTCAATTATAAACTTTTTTTCATTCTTCTTTAACCGCTCGGATGCCCGTTATAAGCGTTCTTAGATAAAAGTTAATCTTTAATCTTTTGTCTTTCAAATATCTACAGGAACTGCTGAGAGAGATCTGTTCCTATGGGCCGTACTTCTCCATAGACAAGAGCTGGCGCAAGTATTCTGGAAAGCAGGGAAAGATCACATTGGTAAATAAATCCATTGAGAAATGTAAACTGCTTGTCTTTTAAATTTAGCAATGTCATTGTTCATTAAAAATATATATTATTTATAGATATTATATGTTCATTATTTAGCATGTAGTCTGATATGCTATATACTTGTCTGTAGATACTAAACTGGCTCGTTCGTCATGTTATCATCAAATATAAAACATTTACTTTATAACATTTTGAATGGAAACTCACTCTGTAAGACCAAGTAACCAAACAGAAGATCTCAATAGCATAACAAATCTGCATGCATGGCTGGACAAAAAGGATATTCTTCAATTCAGTTATCCCAACTTACTGTTCATTACATATCACCAACGATTGATTTATTCACTAGGCGGTGCACTTGTCGCTAGTTCGCTTCTGAAGTCCCTGGGAGATTACGCCAGTGATGAAGAGGAAATCGATCTTGCCAACGAACTTTACCAAGCTGCCATGTAAGTGAAACAATATCAGAGAATAACGACGATGGTTAGAGAAACCTCTGTAGAATGTATTGCTACGTCGTAGAAGACATTATATAGTGTGAAAGGGCAAGGCCCATGCAAGTTACTGAGAAGCGCTGCTATTCTTAATCGTATCGTTACTTGTATACTCGTAATCTTAATTGTATCGTTATAACGTCGATAAGTTATAGAAGTTACAGAAGACATATGGGAAATAGTTATACTATTGCTAAACATACTGCTGAAGAGTAAGTAACTTATGCTTTCCATGTATAAAACATTTAGAAGCTAAAAATCTTGAATGTGATTTTACATTAATGAATCATTTCCAGATCGTGGGAGGAGACAGCAGTAGGAGTGTTGAATGAATGCTATATCAGAGACAAGGAGATGGCTCATAGCCTTCTTGTCAGAGAGATAGATACGTGGGCAGGCTCCACACTGATGGTCATCGCCGATTCTGCAGAACAAATGGACTTCATGGGTCACTCCTCCTGTCAGACAAAACTTAACCGCATCTGGAAGGGCAAGATGGCTTTGTACACATCAATGTGGAAGGTAATCAGCTGTTTAAAACTGCCTGGAAATATAATAGAAGTCATTTAATTCCTCAGTCTAGGGGGGCCCTTTTTTAGAAACGCTAGTAACCGGTTTTTTTAGAAAATTATTTCGTGCCTAGCCTAGACTTGTGCAAGTCTAGGCTAGCTCCTGGAATTAATGCTCCTCAACTAGGCTATATAAATTATACCGGTACTTACTGCATATCAATTGTTTGCAAGGCAATCGCTTGTTCTTTGCAACCTTGAAGTATATATGATCTGATTCTCTGCCTATACCATGGAGCCCGTATTGTGTTAAAGAAGATCCATGTGCATAAATTGTACTGCTATACTTCAACTATTATTCCTACGTCATTATATATACGGTATCAAGAAGTTTGACAGTTATCAGGGAGGTTTGTATAACCATGGGATCATTTTCACCACTGTTTATTACCACTCATATGCATTTGGAAATACATTTTCAGCAGATAGAAATGATTTCTTTTCATGATACATTGCCCTATAGATAGCAGTAGGCTAAGCCACTTTCAGTCATTGACGGAAGTGGTATTGTTTACTGCTAAACAACTGTAAGAAAATTAGAGAAGGCTTGAAAACCTCCCAAGCTGCCGGAGAAATGCCTTCTCATTGAAATCAATATTAATTAATAAACTGCTTAAATACAAATACAAATGATACCCGTCCCTAATTATCATGATGTATGACATGTAGTTTAAGTATTTTTAATCCTTATGATGACACGTACGTACATCTTTCTATGGTTCGAAAGAACTTATCTAACTTCTCTTAAACAAACATCTATTCTTAAAGTAATTTTGAAGTATAAAATAGTACATAATAATTATGCTGTCATGAAAATTTAATCCTGTTTTACAGATCATCATTAGTATGGTAATTCCGTTATGGCTGTTTACAATACGCTTCTACAGCACAGAATTCGCACCAAGGTTTAGGCCGAAAGAGCAGAACGAATCCTCGCCCGTCAAGAAATTCTCACTTGGACCTCTAAATAAAGTAAGTTTTTGCTTTACAATATTTCTTCGGCCGGGAGTGAACTTTTTGTGTTTTAGCTCCCCAATATTCTGTGGTATTTAGAAAGGGGTCATTTGAGTATGTTCTATGGAACTGTAGGGCCCAGTATTACATCCTCCCCTATAAATTCATGCTCTGAAAAAAGCATAGTTCATAGAATAATAGAATAAATGTTCGGTGCACCATACACACATGGTTTGTAGTTTGCCCTCTGTTTATTGGGCTGAGACTATGGTGGCATATATGGCTGTTTATGTTAAAGCTAAATGCCAGCGTCGTCAGCACTGCTGCAGGCGGGAATTCAAGGAACTAATGCATGAAAAAATAGGAGTAACAATATCTTTTTCAAACTTCTTCTTGACAAGGAACATGGTTGGGTGAATACAAAAAGCAAAAAAACAGGATGTTATGATATCATTTTATATTTCAAGGATGACTGAAGTTTACTACCATTCACTATATGGATGTCAATGGGGGGAAAAGCATATTCTTAGTTTTTACAAGATTTTAGACAGAAGAATGCGATTTGTTTCTTGTAAATTTCTCCAAACATAGCTGACCTACGGTTGTGTCCTCACAAATCAAAGTAATAGGGTTAAACATATTTGGAAAAATATTATTCAGCTTGGAATATGTCACATGTACCCGTTTTTTAACTCATCATGATACAAGTTCAGCTGAATAACTTTTTTTAGTTCAATAACCCCCTGTTTTTTTAATTGGGAGTGTAAATTAATATGTCAGCTATGTATATGCAGGTTTTAAAGGAAATTGCATGATTCAATCATCTGAAACTCTGCAAAATTGGTGGGGGCGGACTTTTCCTCATTGGGAATGGTAGTAAATTTCAATGATCCCTGGAATAAAGACTAATTCAGTGACATATGGTTTCATTGGCTTTTTAGGTTCCCCCAACCATGTTCTTTCTAAATCCACACTTTAAACAAAATCCATTATTCCTTCCTTTTTGGTTGAACGCTGGCATTTATCCTTAACTAAAATAGTATGAAACATGTTTCTGTTATTTATCGGTCTATCATTTTCCCTTTCACTTAGGACCTTGTAAGTACGATACACAACACCAGAGTAATTTCATATATCTCTAATTTCATCAATAATGCCTTTTAAAGTTTTATGATTAATTTTAAACGGAGCATGGTTATTGTGGTTGTTGTTAAGTGAGGATAGATGACGCCTTTGTACTGTGAGATGGTACATTGTGTTTAGGCCAGTCGGCAGCAGCTTTGCATTAACGTACCCTTGGCATGCACTAGCTTCTGGACATCATTCATGGGTTCCTTGCCTACTAGATGATCTGATATACTTCATAATCACTTTGGGCGCAGACTTAAGTGACCTTGTTGACAACTATGCCGCATAGCAAAATTGGTGCTGGTTCAGAGCTTTAGTGGTTTTGTCCTTGGTCATCCTTTCCGTGTATAGAGGTTCCTTGTATTTTATAAGGAGTTTGATGTGCAGAGATCTTGATGTGCAAAGATATGAGCTTAATGGTCGCCACTACTCGTTAAATGATAGCCTTAATTTTATCAGTTTTTCTTACTTTAAATTTGGTGTATTAAATGATCATGATGTTTGAGTAACAACCACTAAAATAACAAAAAAACCAAACGTGTATCAAACACCATCGTTTTCCCAAGTTAAAAAATAATACTATAAGAGTAATGATGAATAGATTATCTGCTAAAAACCTTTGAAATTTTAAAATGGAACAGCACTGTGTTCGAAAAATATTGATAGATGTATGTGTTGATGCTTGGAATGGTTTAAAACCCCAGTAAAGTCACACTCAGCTAACTCAACGACTATGTAATTAACTATTGTATAATTTATTTTTAAATTACAGATTGGCCAGAGTGTAGATGGAGAGGGGGGCAGCTACCAGACTAGTAAATACAAGTCTCGGATATCGAGGATGACTTCTGGATCTGGGGAAGCCATGACCATGTCATCATCGTGCGCCAAAGTAATAGGTTCCATCTACTACTACCACACTGCTCCTGTGACCAAGTTCTGTTTCCATTTGGTATGTTTATAATCGTATAATATAGAATATAACTTAAATAAATAATGACTGTTGCTACGGAAACCCATATATTTTCGATTCAAAGGACTATCTCACTTGTGTCTTTGAATAAATTTGTTTCTATAACCCTTGGGTACCTTCATACCGAAGGGGACATTTGTGGCACGATGTGAAGTCAACAGCCTATATTTTATGCACTTAACTCACCCACTATTATAGAATCAGAAATAGGCTGAGTAAATACCAACAAAAATGTGCAACCGTCAGACGTTCAAATTGTGCTGGAAATATGAGTAGGTGTTATTAAGAAAATATACCTTTCTATTCCAGGTTTCCTATCTTATATTCCTGGGACTGTTCAGTTACGTCGTGCTGATCGACCTTTATCCCATAAGCTCCGGCAGAGGTCCTTCCTACATCGAGTACATAATCTGGGGATGGGCAGGAACCTTATTCATCGAGGAACTGCGACAGGTAAACCTTTAAACAACTTCAGATATCTTTGGGTGAAGGGACTAACGAGACATATATCTAATAACACTGCACATGGGTGCTTAATAACGGCGCTTATTTGCATTTAACAGCTTGGAACTGCTGCTATCCTAACCGCTGATAATTCGTACTTGTATTAATAATAATAATAATAATAATAATAAGACGTTGACGTTGACGTTGCAGTCTTTTTCAAGATACCTGTATCGTAATCGGGTAATTTAATCAACTAATCATCCTAGATATTAAACAATACTCCCCAAACGCCTTAGATATATTAATCAGATGGCTTTAGGGTTTACCGTGGTATGAATAAGGAGGATATCTATGACTGACGGATTTCCATTTTAGTGTCAATAATCCTTCTTAATTTACTTAATTGTAAACTTCGCACATTCATCTAGTGAGAGCGCAACAAAAAAGCCACATAAGAACACCAACTTTGATTCATTGGAAGACCTGTACACGGAAGGGTCGTACCATATTTCCAGTCTTTTGATCAGATTATAAATACTTGTTAATGATAGGAACTATAAAGTTACTACTATGAGTGTGGTTCTCCAAGTCGATATATATGCTTTAGTATTTAGGACCCCGAGCCCTTTATTTACGATCTTACTTCTAATGACTATTTGGTGTTGGCTTTAATTAGAGTTGCTTAAGCACGGTAAGAAGATGAACAAAGGCATGTATGGATGTAAATAAACCTTTGCTTTCATCTATCACTTAGTAGTATGATTCACACGTATATGTAGGTCTTCAAACAATAGTTCTGATGCTTGTAAGGTCCCTTATCGAGGGAAGGTCGTGATAAGAATGCTAAATCTGAATAAATCTGATGTCATTTTTTAATTAAGCTGCATTTTCAGCTTAATCGAACAAAATGCTATTCTTCTTAATTCTTCCATATACCTTGATCATCCTTAGTGCGGTAGAATATAGGATTTGAATACTGAGAAGTAAGCGAAATTGGTACCCGTATTTGCTCTATGTTTCATGAATTAATGGAATTTTCGTTCTCAGGTAAAGACGATTAATTAACAGCGCAATTTGTCAGCCTCCTGATATACCTATCTAGGCAGTGTTCTCCAAACATTTTCAATTTAATCGAGGATAGTATGATTCTGGTGTGCACTGAAATAAATAATTAGAAAGATGATTTCATCTTGCGCCAAGAAGAACAGCTAGGCCAACATCCGTTGATATATTCTATGGTGGAAAATTCCAGAGCAATTAGTTTTTTAATCTAAAAGTCCTTGAAAATTAGCTTTCATATATTCACCATTAAAATTCAAATCGCGGATCGGTTTTTCATCAGATTTCAATTAAAATAATTAATCTTAGTGCAGTTATCATGCTTTAATAGATGTAAATATTTTAACTTTTATTTTCGTGAAATTCACTTTTGTATTTTGATACAGCTGTCGCTAGTCATTTGTGGGATTCCTTTAAACTATGGTTTATCACCCGAAGCAAGTTGTAGATGCTATAATTAGCCACTGGTTGCCTTTTCCTTTTCGGACTGATTATAAGAAACCACTATCTAAGTTATTGGCTGTTCAAGATTTCCTCGATTAATGGCAATATGTGTAGTAGCCATTTTGATTATGGCGTTTTATTTAAATTAGCATTAATTAAAATCCACATTTATGATCTAAAAGTTGGTTTAAAAAGGAAAAGACTAAAATATACTCTCCGCGAGATAGATATTGGAGGTGGCTTTTTTCAAATAGCTTTATTGAAATATTGAGTAGTATTTTAACAAAGATATAATGGAAAAAAATATTGGGAATAATTGTTTCATTTAATAGATTATACGATCAGACTCTTTATCCTTTTTATTCATTAGTGCAATGCATAAATTAACAAACCAGCGTTTACAAATTCCACGATAACAACACCCCAAGAAAAATATTTCGAATCCGTAGAAAGCAATGTCAAACCGAACTTATCTTATGTACTATGCTATTAAATGTTTTACTTCTGTTTATAGATTGCAACAAGGAGTCCGAGGAAAATACTGCGAAAACTGTCTGGTTATTTCGACAGCGTGTGGAACCAATACGACCTGCTGATGAACGTCGTGTTCATTACAACAATCATCCTCCGGCATCTGCTGTCTGGTGACAACTTTGTGTGGGCGCGAATGTTTTATGCCACCACGCTCGTCATGTACTATCTGAGGGTCATGCAATTTTTCTACGTAGAAAAGAACATAGGACCTAAAGTGATAATGATCCGAAGAATGGTGAGTATGAAGTTAAACATATAACTATAAACATGAATTATTCTAAATTATGTAATATGCTGTATTTTATTCTTATACCTCTGATTATCAAATGAATTTCATAACACTTGGAAATTCAAATAATTATATTGATTAATCTTATAAACAACGAGCTTTCTAAAGCTGTTTTTAGCAATATGTCAAATCCACTGAGAAACCAACCTTCGATCGCTCTCAACGGTCACAGAAGTGCTCCAGATGCCCCAACTAATGCCATGGACATGCATGATCTGATTTCAGCATCGCAAAAAATATTTCAACTTTACCTTCTTGCTTTTCAGTTGACAGACTTGTCCTTCTTCATGGCCATCATGTTGACTGTGATAGTAGCCTACGGAATAGCCGTCCAGTCCCTTAGATATCCCAACTCCGAGCCAAAATGGTCCCTCCTCAAAGACATCCTCTACAAACCTTACTGGAATATTTACGGAGAATTATTCTTGGAGGATTTTGAAGGTATGTAATATCCAAATGCCTAAATGATTAATCACTATTACGATCAATATGTTTGTATGCATGCACATGTTTATTATGCATGGATTTTAATTCTAGCTTAATTTCAGTAATAATTGAAATCATATCAAGAATCGATTCGTGCGACATGACGTACAACACATGGCACATTACTTTTTGTTGCATGTGACACGTGAACAAATCTGAATCCTTATAGAGTTGCTGTATCATGGCATAGTCCTTTAATTTGTGTCGCACATCATATCACAGCAGTGGAAACCTGCCGTTATTCCAAAATTCCTTATTTTTGGATACAATCATCTTCTCTATTGGAATATGTTCAATACTACAAAAAAAACCCTGATCAAATATTCTGTCAATTTTAGAGATTTATTAACTTTGTCAGCGTTATTTTAACTTTCTCAAACATAGCCCAGGATATGCCTGGAGGTAATTATTGCTTCAAAAAATACTTTGCACAGCCAAAAAATAGATTGTCTTCTCACTTTTAGTACGCTTTTCATACCATTCCTACTAGGTTCCTATACTAACAATACTAAAGTGACTCCAATAGATTAGAGGTAGTCGTGTAGAGACATATTAATCAATGATAGTCTGACCTATGTATAGCTTCTATTTTGTTTAAGAAATTAATTCGGGAAAACATTATACAATTTATATTGTTTAACTCCTTCACATTTCCTTGTCTACGTTATTTCTTTGGTCTCAAATGTTGGCAATGTTCATTAAAGAAATAGTCCTATTTCCAAAACGCGAAGTACTTGGATAATTAATTTTTAAGGTTCTAATAAGTAATGAAGTCAATGTCACGCTTTGGTTTTTAGGTGATGTAGATGGATGTTCTAGCGATAGGAATGTGTGGTCCAACTCTACCCTGAACGTTGCACGATGTCCTCAGGTGTCCTGGCTGTCCACGGTATTCTTTGCCATCTACATGATCCTCACCAACATCCTCCTACTCAATCTACTCATTGCTATGTTCAGGTAATGATATAACATTGTTTACCAGGACTATTAAAACGCGAAAAATTTGGAAAATTTGAGTTTTGTCTCTGATCTACACTCTCTAAAAAAATGTCTAAGACGATGCATTGAAGTAATTTGAGTTTTAGCCTCAAGTGAAACCTATAAGATTATAAAAATAAGTACCAAATTTGAATCTGCTAGTTTCAAGTCCAAATTTGCACCTTATACGTCCTACGTCCTCAAACTCTCTTAAAATGTATAAAACGTGATCCTGGTCATCACCTAGTGCCTTGGCACTATATACCAGTCTTAAAATTGCGCATGCTTGCACTGGTGTAACCTTACGTTGTACTTTGCTTTCCAGTTATACATTCGAGAGGGTCCAGGAGAACTCAGAAAAAGTGTGGCGATTCTACCGCTACAGTTTAGTGTTCGAGTATTATGACAAGCCCACCTTAGCACCCCCTTTAATCATATTCAGCCACATGTGGCGCGTGCTCAAATTCCTCCTTGTCAAATGTGGATGTCCCCTCACGTATGAGACAGACTTTAGTAAGGTTAACCTTTGTTATTATTGCCATTATGTTTCTGATGCCTGATCTCCAGTGGTTAAATCTAATTAAATGATACATGGAAATAATTATTGTTCTAGTTCTGATTGAATGCAAAATTTGAAGTATTATATCAAGAGCGATTTCAATTGTGGGTAGGAGCTATTTGAACAATTTTAAAATTAGCCTAATTGATAATAATATATTTTCTCTAAAATGTTGATAATTGATGAAAATGATTCACATCGAGAATTCCAATGTTACAGGGAAGAAGATGGGCGTCCAAAGCGGTCTTACATTTACTGCGTTTGAGCGGGCAGGAATGGAAAATTATTTACTACGACAAAACAAATCTAGAGGAGAACATATCGACGCCAAAGTGCACTCCACGTCGGAAAGGTCTGTTTCATGGAAGTCTTTTACATTTACACTTAATGGAGACAACTAGACCCGATATAATTAATCTATTCCATTAGAATTCCAATATCACATTTGATTTATAATGACTCTCCGATTGGGAAGCTTTACTATTGTGGACGTTATATCGTCCAGTTGCAAGGATGTCATCCGTAATAGTGTGTGTTTTTGTTGGTTTTGGGTTTTTTTTGGCGGTTTTTCAGCTTAATGACCATTTAAGGCTGTATTAATAATCATAGATTAAATCTCAATATGGCAGAATAGTATTGATTGATCATCTTTTTACAAACAACATACTTCATAATGGTGACTTGCGTTGATTTTTCTTTAATATTATGAAAGATTAAACAATGAAATGTCTGGATATTTTCAGAATTGAGAAAGTGATAGAGGACTTGGAGCAAATAAAAGAACAAGTCACATCTCCACATGCGACGAAGGAGTTAGAATCGACGATAGCTGTGCTTTCTAGTCGTAGTCCTGACAAAACTGGATCCTTAAATTTCAGGTAAAATAAGGTTATTTCTTGATAATTATCATTATTAATTTCCGTATACTTTTGTTATTTGTTTGGTGAAAAAGGTAGATTGTAATCATAGATTGTTTGTCGTGAGAAACTCATTTCAGGTCAATTATTGTTGAAATGTTTTAATCAGAGATTATTGGAATAATCTGTGTGACTTCTCTTCGTGATCGCAGAGGTGCTGAAATGAGAATAATACAAGATAAAGTTGAAAAACTCGAAGGCAATATGAAAGATCAAGGAAAAATGCTTGAAAAGGTAACCCTAACGTCGTAAATAATTGTCGGTCACTTATCAATTTAATCTCAATCGATAGTTTGAAAGAAGTGTATAAGCGATGGAATGACTTAGCTCCAGATAAAGAAGATATATCTGAACTCAAACGAAATGAAAATAGATTAGAATTCTACCAAGACTTGCAGGAAACTGCAACTGATATTAGAATTACTAATTGATGGGTATTCACTTTACTTTCATTAATACTATCGTAAATTCACTTTCGTTGTTCTTTATTTATTTTTTATTACATTAAGTTATGAGAAATATAAGAGAAAAACGCATTATACCCTACCCGGGTGTCTTCGTGCGTTGCCTAATGCTACCTTTTGAGTTGTATAATATAATTATGAAAGGAAACATATACTAAGCAGGAACGGCCCACATATTAACAAGCGACATTACATTTCATATGAATAAACAAATACCTTTTTAGGTTATCATGTCTGAAGACCTGATTCTAAGTTACTTTTCTGTTGTTACTTTCTAACTAACATGAGCGCTCAGATGCATGCAATCTTAGACACTGGTATCACTTACTCATTTTATATTAAAGTAATTCTAAATATTCTCACCGATCCTTTTTCATATCTAACATCAGATGATGGGTTTCCTGGAAGACATTCACAAGGAGAAGGGCGCAGTTCAGCAACTTTCCGTCAGAGGTCGCCACGAGAAGGACGATGAACGCGATGGTAAATCAGCGACCATGGATGAACACGTATCCCAGTTACAGGGCCAGCTTAATGACCATTCATCTGTTATGGAAAAGGTAGGACACTATGTTATATAGTGGACATTGCACTAATTTATTTAGATTGGTTGAGCCTCATATTCCTACGAAAATAATATACATAGATCTATTTAATCTGTTAATTTATCAAGCGAAGGAACTCACAGTATTATTTGTAACTATAAGACCATTATCAAATAGAGCGTTCAAGGAAAGTAATCAGGAATGAGTGAATCAACTTTATTATGTGATGACTTTGGAATATGAAGATGAAATTTAGCTAGAATATGCATATAACCTTGTAAATTTACATGTTTAATGTACATGCATAACTTTAAGCAACTCCATAAAATGGAATGAAACAAGACGCTAACAATCAGGAAATAGAGGAAGGAAAATAATTTGAAGCCCTCGTGGATTAGACTTATTGGAGTAAATCTATCATACATAAAACATCAAGTCTGAAAATAGGTTATTTTCGCACTTTCAGCTGGTGAGCATGATAGAAGAAATAGCTCCCCCAGGCGCGTCTGCCCGCAGCCGCAAGGACGCAAGGGACGGTACAGTGACACCTTCGCAAGTAAAGCCACAAGCACCCAGCACTCCTAGAGGAGAAGGGAGTGAAGGCAGCATGCTATCGTATAGGAGACCCACCCTCCCCAGAGATCCTACCATAGAGATCGAGGACATCTATCCTGGCGGGGGTTCCAGCAACTGATATCATTTGATAGACATAAAATTGTCTTCCAGAAGCCTTTTGAATTACTGTGTTTCCTCGGATAGAAGCCTGGGTTTAAATTAATTTAATCAGCCCCTCCGACCTCTTTCTTTTTGAAGATTAAGTCTCGGGTCTATTCTCAAAGGAAATCTAAAAAAGTAATGTTCGTTCCTTTTGTTGGTTATACATATTAATTTTCAGACAGATTGTGACCAATAAGGTATATTTCTTATGATCGCATTACACTTTACTTACTGAAATGATTTCATCGGACATAAAAATTCCCTAACCACCACTTTAAACTATCGTTTCAATGGCTTATGTAAAATTCAGGCTCACATAGATTGCCCAGTTTATATTCGAGTTCACGCGGTTATAAGAAACACGTGTTTGAGTTCTAAGTTTGAGTATACTGCATGCCCACTCATCAAATGTTATGGGAATACAATTTTTTATTAGCCAGGGTAATAGTCTCAGTTTATAATGACTAAAATAGGTGAATTGCTATTTGAGTGTCTCTTAATTTCACTGGGAAGGAATTGGGGTTCTGTGGTCAGCTGTACATAGGAAAATGTTCACTATATTAATAAGATAGGTTAGCCATCACCAACGACCCTATAGTAGTAACTATATGGTTAATGGTGATATCGTAATAAGATAATGTGTGGCCTTTGAGTGCAATGGTGCTGATTGTAATTCATTTGGTATGACGTTAGACCTAACCGAAAAATTAATATCAATTGATTATAGACCGCAGATGTATTTATGTTATGCGTATTCACAGCTTCAGTGATTAAACTGTGGTGACAAATAATTATGGTTTATTTCAAAACCATTACTTTCTGAGACGTGCGCCAAAATCTATTGTAAATAAAATTTGAAGGATGAACGTATAAACGTATCGCTACACTTTCGAAAAGTGTATTTATCAACAAAGATCAGGAAGGTATCTATTTAGAAGAATCAGATAGCTCACAAAGTTTAAAATTTATTTTGATATAATCGTTATTTTGAGAGTCATCTGTTTAGAAAAGGGGAACCATTGCCCAAACGAGCACAATTTGGGTTAGAAACAATGTCATGACATACCGTAGGGTTCATCGAAATGAATATTTATCTTTCTAAGTGAATTATTTTTCTAGTGTGAATGAAGGCAGTGACACTTAAATGTGTTTGATCGAATGTTTGTGATATTTTACTCTAGTCAGATGCTAAATTGGAAACGTGACTGCATTGGCAGACCAGGGTAAGAGAGATACTAAATAAAGAATGCATTGCATTGTTGTATTCTTGGTGATATTGTGCATTTCTCAGGATGAGCACTTTGTGATATATAACCACAACGATTTGTAACGTTTTGCAGTGGTACAATACGCAAAACCAATATTGTGATTTTGATGTACTGTTTTCATTTAGTATTTGGAGTATTATTGAATATGCTCTCATTGAATCATCGGGACAATGGTTTCCCTTGATTTGATGTCGATGTCAATAAAAAGACAAATGCATGGTTATTCATATAGTATAATACTATTTTGTATTCATGAGTAAAAGGGGTTGCATTGTGAACATTGTCGGGCAATGCCTCCTAAATTTAACAATAAATTTATAACCACTAACTTCACAGGATAAGTTTGTGTTCTCATTAGTTAATTGTTGTATGAACCTGATGCTGACCAACATGGAATTAGAAGGACGACTCTATCGGAAGGTAATCTAGCCAGACACCAGCGCCACCACGAGCTATTATTATAATCACAATACTAGACAGACTATGTCCGTTAGAAGATTCATTACAGATATATTCGAAAGGGGTAGGGTATAGCCTCCGTTAGCATGTTTCCTCTCAGCAACAGTTCACAGTATACAATACCCCAGGAGTTTGTGGGGGAGCCGGCTGAACTAAATATTGCGTCCTATCATCGGTGTCTACTTATTACTTTTAACACCAGGTGGAAGTAGTGATGCGCTTCTGTAAAATATGCTGCCACAATCTATCGTGAATCGGCTAGTTTCTATTCAGTTGCGTAACTTTCTTTTGCGCAATTTAAAAGTTAAAAGTAAACCAATGAAACATATCATATTAAATCTTTGCCACACAATTAGCATCGCCATTCATCATTTAAATTTATGATACGGTACATGAGAATACAGATTATAACATGATTCCCATCTCAGCGCTGAAGTGCTCCCTGCGAATATGAATAGATCAGTAAAGTAGCTGAAAGGGCAATTTAATTTGACTTTCTCCCATTGAGTAAACTCTTTTGCATTGTTTTTATAAGCTTTTGCATTGTCCCGTTTAGCATGGAGACTTCATACAAAATCTTCAAGAACAGAATTAAAAAGAAATTTTCTAAACAAAATGAAGAAATCTTCTGGGAATTAATTTTAGATCATGTTGAAATTTGCAATTATTGATCATTGATGAATATTAGTAATGAACTGATCGTTTAAACCTAAGATAACAATTTTGTTAAATAATTTATTTAGGAGGATTATACAGCGTATAATCATCAAAATAACAATGGCATTACAGTGAGGCACGTACTACAATGAAAGATAATGGGTGGGAAAATGTCGATTGATCCTCCTGAGAGTGAGGTCCACGTAACACAGCTTCCCCATTGGTTCCTGCTCACATCTGTGCAGCATCCGGGTTGCCACACGACTCCTGCTTCCACAAGAAAGACATCCTAACATAAAAAATACTCTCCATTCTTTACCAATATAGTCCTATAGATATACCATGGGTAAGAACTACACTTACCAACTCATATATTGCGGTATATAGGATTCCTGAAGCTGTGTTTTAATTACGATTAAATTGTAGAACAAAACTCTAAAAAGGAAGGTTTTATATAGAGATATAATTTTCCATGTATGGATAAGAGAAATGGGACGCTTGACATGTCAGTGAATTTGTGCGATGATGATATTCCCTTACTCAATTAAACCACAAACAGAAATGACAGAAATTTCGTATACAACTGTTTTTCGATATACACCACTTTGTTCCTTCTTCATGTCCTCACTGGCAGTTAGTTTCGCTTCTCTCACCTTTATTTTTTCAATCGATTTATTCCGTTGAAACAGTTTTCTGTTTATGTCTGAAAGTAAACCCCGATAGCCCCCATCCCCACCCCATCCCACATACACCTTCCCTCATCCTCCCCTAAAATATTTCTATCCCGATCCATCCTCCCACCCTCCTTCCTCCATCCTCCCTACCGAGACAACTCTGCCCCCTAGCGCTCGAGAGGCGCAACACGGAGAGAGCTCAATCAGTAAAAACAATAAATAAAAGACGGCCAATGGGCGCGGATTGATCTATCCTTGAAGACAACTTGACGGAGATAAATGGAAATGGTCACGGTGATTAGCTCCTAGAAGGCCCCCAGCTTCCCTCTCTGGACATATCAAGCTTCTTCTGATTTGCTACACATTTCCACCATCGATTAAATGACCCCATATATTGCCACTAAAATGCCTTTGAGCTGCCAAGAAAAATAAATTACCTTTGATTTGAAAAGGGTGATTTTTCCAAGAAGAGAATAACTGTAAAGGTTAGACAAGGTGAATTTAGATTTTGAATGGAAATGCTGCGGACAGATGGTTACAAAGAGACACATGGAGTTGCTTGATTCCCTTTTATTGAATTTCTTTAGATGGGCAAGGGTTGTGGGAAAATTGCCATTCGAGGGAATTGAAAATTTATAGCGTCGTGGATGGATGGGTGCAAGCTTGATTTGATATTATATGTTATTGCCAATAGAGTTAGAGCAAAGTGTCATGTCTTCCAGTGCGTGACACGAGTTAGTACTCACACGTTTATATTGATATGAATAGGCCTGGTACTGTAAACATTGTATTTTCATAGTGTAGGCATTTAGTCCCCGTTGGTTGGTCTGAGCTGGCCCGTTATAGACGCATAGAGGGCCAGTGGTCACTACCGGTCCCGCTGGCCCTCTATGCCTATAGAGCTTCCGGTAAACAGCCCAACCAACGGGGACTAAAGCCATTAGAGCCTTCGTTTATTGTCCTCGCTGGCCCTCTATGCCTTCGGGAACCTGTCTCGGCCTCCGGCCTCGACAGGATTCCCGTCAGGCATAGAGGGCCAGCTCGGACAATAAACTCAGGCTCTAATTGCCCAATAGCTAACTCGGTGTGATCTTTTAAAATTTATTGAATTCATAAAATATATTATGCATTACGGTAAGCAATTGTCAGCAATGCCCTCTAGCTATTAGTTAAATTTACCTTATTTATAGAACGATCATTCAACATGATCACGCCCCCCCCCCCCACGCCCCCCCCCCCCACGCCCCCCCCCCCCCCCCCCACACACACACACCCTGTAGACTCTGACTGACAGCAATTTGAAGTTGGGAACATGAGCGTCTTCAAAGGGTGAGGTCATTATTAATTCATTGACAGAAACAGATTCTGTGTGGTGAGGACTTCTATGTTACCTATTCAGAACGAAAGGAAAAGGTGATGGCTTATAATACTACTACAGAGGGGTGGGGGAGCTTTATTTTCTTTCTTTTTCTTTCAACTTTTATACACATTTGATAATCCTATCAAATTGAAGTGTGTCTTGGGGTGCCACAGTCAGGCTACACATAACTTTCCAAGGTGTAACATTCGGTCAGGATATTTTGAGTATGACTTTGGAAGGCTATGGGTAGCCATCTTTGGCAAATAAGCTATCAAGTGAGGACGTGCACTCAAAGTCATTCTGCCATTATCATATTGATCTTCGCATATTAGCCACCATCCCATTTATTACTCCTTTTACTATATATCTATTCATGATTGGTGATTTGTTAAGAGGTAGATATTTCTGGCCATATGGAAACTAAAAGCAACCATGTTAGCAAGCTAGCAAGAACCCAAGAATGACAGGTAATAATTCCCTTAGGTAATTCCCTTAGGAAGTTATGGTGAAAATCTGGTGCTATCTGATAATATTTCTTAAACCTTTATTTTTCTAGGAAAGACCAGATATAAGTGTTTCCATTTATCAAGCACGTTTGAATGATGATCGGGGATTTTCCTGGCGATACTATCGGTACACGTACAGAGTTACCTATACAGTTGTTGGATGGAAGAGAGGTGGAATATGAAGGTATATGCAATACATCAAGCAAGAAGATGAGATGATAGAATTATAGAAGGTGAGATGATATTGAAATCACGCGTAAACTACGGAGCAAGGCGTATACGTCATGCATAACATCACATGCCATTGTACATATTTTATGATGATAAGCTAGTTTGTAGTAAAAAGAGTAATTATATATTTAGCACTCTCCGGTATTCCACATTCCGTAGTTCTGAATGGAAGGTCATCGACTTCTCTAGTAGCGATGCTTCTCAGAGACATTACATAACATGAATTAGGAGTTCCTAGTCTCGAACCAGAGGACCGCATGCCGAATAATATTTATCTTCTCTGGACAACCTGTGGTTCATGAGGGAAAAAACGAGTTGTTTTAGGGGACAGAGAAGAAAATGTCAGTACTTGACGTGGAATCAGTTATGCTTTCCTTTCTTACTGGGGTCTGTGGGGGAAAATAGAGCGAAGCTTGATGGTTGTGCCTTGTTCTCCAACAAGTGGCAATCATTATGCCTGGCCTCTCATCCTTAGAACAAACAACTAGCTTCATTGGTTTGCTACTCTATCCCTGCGGCGATGAGGTCTCAGTACTCGACGCAAGAAGCGGCTCCCCTCTCGATATTTGTGTTCCTCAGCAAATCTGAGAACAGGATAAGGTTCTATTGGGGGGCTCGTATTTGTTTCCTCATTGCAGTTAGAGTTATTTGCGTCTAAGAGATGTAACATTGCTCATGTCTAATACACTTGGTGTAAATCACACAGATTTTATTTTGTGCTATTTTCCATACCTTTCTATTCGTGGTAATGCCTTGATGCTGCTGGATCTAGACATACATCTTCCTTATCTACTTTCGTGGATATTAGAATTGTTTGAAAATGGATATATTGCACTCAATGAAAATATCTGCACTCACTCACATACTTGTGCCAACCACGCTGGTAATCAGGTGGTCAAAATGAGAGGGACAGATGATCACAGCCGGGTTTCGTCCCTTTAGACCTGTCCAGTGGAACTCTCCTGGGTGTGAGGCAAGCAATCCATGACAAGGTCCAGGCAGGCGGGGTGTCGCTTATCACGCGGCACCTTGATCATGGCTTGCAAGTGTCGGAAGGGCGATTAAATGAAGGCCCTGGTATGACTGGAATGTGTTTAGGTAATTCATTTATCCTCTTCTAATATCCCAATATGTCGAGTATTCAGGGGAACACTGCAAACTCGAAGAGACAAGTGCCAATGATTGATATCTGCGAACTATAGTTCCTCTACAGCCACGATTTCCGTGATGCCCTTGATGGAAGTATTCTCGGAAAGGTGTTCTGAATGGTGAAATCATCTATTGGTCTAGGTGGTGAATCATATACACAGAATCAAAAGCTATTAAATTTATGTTCTATCTGAAAGTTATTTGACCAAAAATTGGGAGGATTTCATCTTGTTGTTTTTCCCGCCGAGCTTCATAATTGTCCATATAGCTATATTAAATTTCGGCGGCCCACACAAAATATAATGAATAGATACGTCGTTCATCCTTTGCCCATTGGTCTGTTGGAATTAAACACCGAAGACATGGCATGATAGTATATGCACTACCTTACCGAAATACAGCACACTTTCCCATTCTGTTTTACATTTGTATAATATTAGATTATATTTCAATAGATTATAAGATTTAATAAGAGAGATAGCTGTAAGACACGTCAAATGAAAAAACTTAAAGAATCAACCATGCACAAATGTTTCATATTTTATAGCAAATATAATGACATTCTCGGCAAGCACGAATGAATAGCATCATTAATTCGTATTTCATGTATCATGTTGCGTGTGTGCATGTACTACATGGTAAGTGTAAGACCGGTATAGTGTGTTAGTCCTACCAGCAATGTATTAATGAAGAGCCGTACAAGCAGACCAGCAAACTTTTCCATCTCTCTTTTTCTGCCAATTCTTTTTTTCCATCTCTCTCTTTTATGAAAAACAGGTAAACATCCACATGTACTGCCATTTCACTGCATATATTGTTCTGCTGTGTATTAGTTCTCATTAGTTCCCCACACTGTATATTAAACCAATACATTCATCCATCTACAAGCGCGACTAAAGCAACCTCGAGCTCTTCATGAGTTCATTCAGGATTGGCGGGAACTAATAATGATTATGCATAAAAGAAGTTGTATCTGACCGAGCGATGATGAGCCCAGCAGGAGTAGTGGGTAAACCATTAGAACCTGGTTTGATGTGCTTCATTACGAGCGTGTTTATACCAAATGGGCAATGATCGTGTAACCTGATTTAATAGCCTGCTGCTCACAGTGCCGCTTCAAACACAAAGCCACCTGCAATTGTGTACGTGCGAGCATTTAGAACATATGCATGCATCATTAGTAAACCCACAAATAATGAATCGCCTACTGGGTAATTAATTTAAACCACAATCTGCATTTTTCCGGATCATTACGCGTATATTGAAGTGTATTGCATGTGTATTTGGAGGAATTACCATGCAAGATATTGTAAAGAATTGCATTCTTTTTGGTTAATCACTGACCCAATTAGTCGATTGGCCACAGCTGAGACATGCACACTCAGTTTCTCACAATATCTCAGATCTATGAATGACACTACATGTATTTTGAAAGGAGCAAAAATACATTTTCAAAGAGGGAAACGTGTGTATTATTTATTACTCATGTTAGATGTACAAAGATAATAAAGATATTAAAATATGTCAGCGAATTGCTACCATTATGTACTTAATGAGCTAATGTGTAAGTTACATCATGCTTCAAAATACAATTATCGGAATATGTGGACAGAATGCAATAAAGACTCGATAAAATTGTACTTTGTCATTGATGAAAAGTGTGTACACGTCTGTTATGCATAGGTCAATATGGAGGATCTGCTTTGAACAGAATAACCGACTGATTACCTCGTGTTCTACAAAAAAGAAAGGGACAAGAATTTCAATCACTCAGTATGAATTAAAGAGGTTTGTGGGTTCTGGCTAATCATAGTTGAATTTGGTGGGGGGGGGGGGGGGGAGTAAAGAATTCCATTGGTGGGATTTTTGAGGTACCCACATGTAGTCTATCGGATCTCAGAGTAAAAGGTGTTAGTTTACTCTGAGTCCAATAAATCATTCCCAACACAACAGTGCTTTTATTATCTTTCCCTCTGCAAGGACGGAGTGTGGCTAGCTGGCGTCCATTTGATTTATGTCCAAGGGTAAGATGTCCAGCGAATCATGGCATTCTTCAAGGGAAAATTCCATAAACCCAGTTGGATAGATGATGTCATGCATAGGTCCTACAACCTGTTGAACAAAAACAGACCATGTGGGATTGTGATAGCGTACACTAAAGTTTCATGTGTGGCCAATGCCCAACTCCTTCATGGACACCCGTAGGTGCACATTCATGTCCAAATATTTACAACTAAACTGGCTGCATTATTTATATGTGTTGCCTAAGATGATCTCCCATATATCACAGAGTATTTTGCTTAATGCTGAGAAGCAGTATATTTTCTTAGAGGCCTTTATTAGTAAATAGATGATGGGGTTGGTGGGTCAGACAAAGGCTGGGACTATATAGGACTCCTGCTATCCGAAGGTAACTGAATAGGGCTTCCAGTCCTCATATATCATAATCCAATGGTAGACTGGCGTATGTGGCCACTATTTCCTCACCATCTGTCAAGTGAAGGAGTCATACCTACTTCTGTCAAATAAAAGAATCTTACATGAAGGACTATGTTATTCATATAGATTTAGTAACAATGGTGAATGAGGGAATGTGTTCTAATTTACTTTATGACATGAGTTTCTAAAATTATTATCAAACACTTTCCTTGTAGGGGTCCATCATCAATATGCATACATGTACTTCAAATGGGATGAGACGCGAGGAGCATGCATCTCATGCATTAAATTATTTGAAATGCTCACCCGTGAGTATTCTTTCACAAATCCAACCCGAAATTGTAAATTACAATATGACCAATATGCACACAGTTGGTTAAACCAGTTAGCCCCAAAACTGGGTACAAGTTTTCCCCTATAACAAGGGCACACACATGCTTCGCGACGACGTTTTGACTGTGTCACTTTTTATTTGCAATTATGATTGTTATTGTTATCTGTGGCAAAACCCTGGACGTTAGAAAGACAACAAGTTGAGCATACCTCTGAATGTAAAGCGATCAAAGCTCGATCAGAATATTCCCAGGAACTCCGTGTGCACTTGATACCTCTGCTTCATACCTAATTATATATAATCTCTTCCAATGGAAATTATTATCCCCGCGCGGGACCTTTGGTCACGAAGCGCGATGCCAGGCCTCATCTCACCTTCCCTGTCCTTGCGCAACGTGTTTGTTTAACTCTGACATTTCCCAACTCCCAGCAAAGAAACCAAAATCCCTGCCTCATTAGGTCGCCGTTTGAAGGGCGGTGAGATCAGAGGTTGTGCCTGGACAGCGATCAGTCGCCCTCTATCAGGTCAGCGATAAAAGCCTGTGCGTCCATAGGGCAAGGACATACCAATGCGTCATTTCTAATGAGCTGTTCAATCGCTCATGAGGGGTAAATGGGCGAGTCATTGGGTCTGAGTGAAGCGACGGTACAGGTTTATTAACTCTCATCATATTCCCAAATTGACATCTGTGTTCTCAATATCTAGTTGTGTAAACACATTAGGATATGTAATCAGGTGCGTGGTCGTAATGCATTTCGTTTAATTTGCTATACATGGCGAGTATCGGGGTGTAGCGTTCGATGGATGTGGGTCTATTTGCTAGAAAATACTCAGTTTAATGATGGGTGAATTCAGTGAGAGAACAATCCTGTAAAAAATTCGCGTTTCACAAAAAATAGTCATTCTTTCATGATTGCATTGCAATCCACCAATTGAAGACATCTTAGAGAATGATCTACCTTTCAGCCAGTCTTGCTGATGATTATGAAGTAACAATTCCTGTAAGTCTTCTGATTGGTCTAGTTTATATCTTACCTAAATAATTTACATAATAGTTTACGGGTTAACCTATAAATTATTATGTAAATTATTTAGGTATTTAGGAAAAATGCACCTAATTAGGTGCATATTGCCTCGGTGCATCGCGAATTCTTTGCCAAACTGCTTGGCCTCAGTAAATCTTTTAGAAGGAGATAAACCTTAAAACTGATTATTTCTAGAAAGTGAGCAGAAATCAGGACCATAGACTGTTTACACCATCTCGCTGTAATAAATCCGATTTGTATGAAGTAAAGTGCAGGTGAACCTAAATGTTCTGCTCTACATTTTATGAGTTGTAATATAGAAATTTCTTGTTCTGATGACAACCATTTTAAATGGTTTTCAATTTCCACAGTTTTCCAGTTGTTTGGTGTTCATAGAAAGCATCCTAAGCAACCATTTTCAAAATTAAGCAACTTTTACAACCATTGATTTTATTCCGCTTTTAAAACTGAATAAATGACTGAATAATTAATTTCTTTTGCCACTTGTAGATAAGTAATATTTTTCCAATTTAACCACAATCTGATATGGACAAGGAATCTGCTTGCCCTGACAGTGACAGGTTTAAACAGCATAGGGCCTATAGGGCCAAAAAAAAAATAGGTGTGTTTCCGATTTACCCCCCCTACCTAGAAAAACCTTACCCTACCTAAAAAATTTTGTACCATACCTGATTTTTTCCCCTTCATATCTTACTTTTTTTGGATTTTTTGACAAAAAAGCAGGAAAACGGGTTTTCCTAACCCAAAACTGTCAAAAAGCACATCTCCCATGTTCAAAACAACTATTGTTATGAAAAAGACATTTTTTTCAGTTCCTGGGAGGTGGTTTCCAAACAAAAAAAAATAACAAAAAAAAAAATTACCACCCCCCCCCCCCAACCTAGTTTTCAGCCAGATAAATCGGAAACACACCTATTTTTTTTTTGGCCTAGGCTAGTGTGGGTATTAATAGTAAGTTTGCTTACTAAACAGCTTACCTATTCACTCGTATACCACACAAAATCTCACTGACTTACTTACTTAATATGATAGAGGATTTATGATGCAATGTTTCATGTATCTAAACCTAGGCTTCTACCTGGCACCTCTTCCCATATAAACCATAGGTCTATCACCAGAAAAATAACGTTACCAGGAAAAAGTACCGCTTGCCTATAGTACCCATTAAGAATATCTCATGTGCACATGTGTTCATCCATGGCATCCAAGGAGCATACATTGACCAAACGCGTGGCGGTGGGATCCTCCTGTGTTTATTTCTCTACTTCCATCTGGCCAAAGCATCTGTTTTCAGAGGCAACACCTCTCATTGTCTCAGCAGCCTTTCTGCCACGTTCCCCGCCCATCAGGCGATCTAGAAAGCCAAGGAGGCGGTGTATTTGAAGGTTATTAATTTTCAACAAACCACTCTCTCTATAGAACGTGCTGAGGTGTATGTTCAGTTGGGAACCGGGTAGAGAATGTGGGCTATTTTTTGTTTTGTTATAACTCAAAAGTGGAGCTTTGGCAGAGGTCACAATATGCACGCTCGGGTCTTCAATATACACTTCCGCGAGGAGGCAACGTTGCCATGGCAATCATGGTGGCTGGACGTTTGTCTCGGGATGCCGTACGGACCACCAATGAAGGAGCGAAGTTCATGACAACGGGGCCTGGCTTTTCTCTTGAACAATTCCAAAGTGTTTTACAGTTGTAAATCTATTTGAAGCTATTTACATTAGCGATGGTCAGCGACTACGAGATGTTTTTTTGTCAGGGTGTCTCTATGGCGAGGGCCAGGGTCGCATCATACCAAGCCATTGTTTCTCTGTCCTCCCGATCATGACATGATACACATGGTTGACATTGTCAAACTCGTGCTTAGATGTAACGATCCTGTTCTGGATGAAGAAAGTACCGCTGAGTGCATGGCTCCAAAGGAAATGTGAAAAAAAAGTTATTTCTAAAATTAGGCCTACCACCCCTTCTCCGAAATCCACATAGATCAATAGCTGTTCCCTAGCTGTCCCTGTTTCTTAAACCTAACACGTTAATATTCCCGTACAATCTTTAATTCTGAAATTCCATAATGAAGATTTTGTTTAAAGTTAAGAACCTTATAAAATTAGCCTATATAGGCCTATAGGCCTAGTTTGAAGACCTATTTTTAGTGCGACAGGAGCATAGGCCTATTTTTGTATCATTGGAGAATCATATAAATCTGGGGCTAATTTAAATATTTAAATGTTTTCACCGTGGAATTTAATAATTTAGTAGCCTACTGTGTAGTTAAAATAATTATTTCAAGCATTCACTATACTATGTATCATTCGATTCATATAGTGCCGAAATATTAGGAAGATACTGCCTTGTTAGATGAGCTGAGCTTTGAGCACCCATTACATTCTTACATCAACCCTTAGAAACCTTTGAGTGAATTCTTTTTACTTTTACTCTTGATCGACCCTTGAGGCCTAGATCTCACTTTAGATCCAAACCCTCAGATCAGATAAGAATAGTAGGCTATGTCAGTGATTAGACGCCTACTGCGCTAATCGGTTTCCTGGCTTTGGACTCAGCGTTTTAATGGGAATATAATGACATTTTGCGGTCGAAAATGGAATTATAATGGCACTTAAAAGTCTTTGCGGTTTGAGGCGAGACACTTTCCCTTCGTTTGAAGGGACTCTTTCAACTTTGGGCCAAGACTGGATCTAACCTAACGGACGCCAATCATGCAGTTGGCCTAACTTTTGCTCTAAAGGGAACCTTTTACTCCAAGCAGTAACGGACATTATTCGGTTTGGCATGCTTATCTTAATCTACAGGATCACAAGTTGGTACATGTTGATAAGAGCTATCCTATTTTCATAACTTAATATCTTAATAAAGTATAAACCTCCCCATCTAAGAAAGACCATAACCCTTATGTAATGGCGACGCCAAATGAAGACTTGTCAGTTATATATTATAAGCCTGGCGTAAACAAACATTTTTAATCATTAAATGAACAACTGATTAAGTCACGAACATGCCAAGTCTCTGTAGTGCACCCTTCACGGCGCCCCATGAGTTGGGACAAGAGATAAAAATGTTACTTTCCTAACGAGCCATTGACCCTGAACGCGATGAGCTTCCAGCTGAGCAACTCTCCATGTTGGCCTGTCACATTCGCAGACAGCTGCTCGTGTATCAATTACCCCGTCACACGCCAAATTTTCTATCTTCATAAAATTTCAGCCCTCCTGCTACAACATTTTCTATAAGAGTCTGTTTGATTTATAACAATTTCTTAACTTTTTACGTAATGGAAGAACGTAGATGTTACAAACGACCTATAGTAGCGATGTCACGATTTTGGATCTCGCTATGATTTAGTTGTGTTTTAGTTGATCTCGTCTCTCTTCTTCTTTCCTTCTGCTTCTTCTTGTACCATCCTATTAATCCTCATCCTCCTGCTTCTCTTTCTCATCTTTTTCATCCTCGAGATTGCTGCTTTGTACTCGTACATATTGTCAAAAAGAAAGCTGAGACATAAATGTTGGGGCCATCCCGCTGAGGAAGGAGAGAGTCTCGCTCGTTACCATGTTGATTGACGAGCCCCGCTCCCGCTCTAGGAAGGGGTTAAAAACTGTGGCTCTCTGCCTGACGGGCGTGAAATCAGCAACATAGGGGGCGATATATTCTCAAAAGGCTGTTCTTTTTGTACTATATGTGGGGATATGATTGACGTGTACCAGACACTGCTGATGTATGTAAGTTTGCGTAGAATGATTAGGCTGAGTGATGTTTCTACGCCTACGTTGTGAAATGCTGTCCCCTCTCTATTCTTGACAGTGAGCTCTTATTTTGTGCATAGGATGATATACATGTAAGAACTGTTATTGTCATTGCTTCTAAATATAAACTGAGATGTATGATCTGTTATGTAAAATGGCGTTGGTGTATGGTATGAGTAATTGTCTGTTCTATTTATTGTCTGTTCTAAACACTATTGTGGGGTTGCCTTAGGTTAATTGTTATACTGGAATGTTACAATAATGATCCTATGGGTGATCTACTATGATCTACTGTTGGTGCATGGTATGAGTAATTATCTGCTCTATTTCTATAAACACTATTGTGAGGTTGCCTTACATTAATTGTTATACTGGAATGTTACAATAGGCCACTGGTTGCAGAGTATAGGGCCTGCCTAGGGAGGATGAATATACCCGAAGTTTATATGTTTCTCAATCGACACAAGCATTATAGGCGAATGCTGCAATTCAAAGGGACTTACAAGAACCTGAAAATGATTCACTTGGAAATGAATCGATGACCATATATTAAGAGGTATCCATGTGATGTATTCTTATGTATAATTACATGTTCATATGAGTTCGCCTATACAATAGATTAAAAGTTATTAGATACAATTGTATACATAATTCCTGTTATACATTATGTATCATTGAGTCCCAGTACACAAACAAGCCACCACAATACATTTATAAATACAGGCTGCAAGTGTAGAAACCTGAGACATTCCACTATGCATGCAACTGGTGCCAAAAAGCCCCTAAAAACTTTTAAGTGTTAAAACGTACGTAATTGTAATGGACTGGGGCATGGACATCTGGCTTATCATAATATACTAATTGGCCATCGTGTTGAATGATAGAAACAACAGGTTTGCTTGTGGAAACGCGCGATGACAACCCCGTCCATTATACGTCAAAGGAAGTTTGTCATCGAAGAAGGCCCATCGCCCCAAATGGTGTTGAATGCGTTTTTTTCACAGCCAAGGGATATAGCCTTATTTCCGTGAAGGTGGAGGTGTGGGAGTGGTGTGTGAACAATCCTGAGTGAGTGCACATGGAGTAATAGAGTGAGTCCATTCAGCCTCCCCTGCCAAGATTAGAACCCAGCCTAGAGATGATCCAATGCATCGCCAACTCTAGACCAGAAGATGGACTGCTGCTATATACCAGTAGCTATTCAAGTGGTAGCTTGCAGCGTTCAGCAATTATGAAGCTGAATTGTGGATAATGTGAAACTATTAGACATTCCCTTTAGATTAAGTATACTAGTTATGTTAACTGTTTACTATTGATTGATGAGGAACGCATGAAACCAGGCATAGGCCTACGTATGTATAGCCTTTTCAATTAATTTTAAAACATCAAAATATTTAAATACTCATCATGAACCATTATATTTTGTATAACCATAGCATAAGATTTAATTATTCATATTTTACAATAACAGAACGAACCCCTTAGATATGAGGTTATATGTTGATTGTAGCAGAAATCTACTGCATATACAGTGATGTGATCCAAGACGTTAAAGATGACCTATTAGTATTTGAGGAAAAAGAGCTCCTTCCTCCAGGAGAAGATGCAAGTAACCCGATCGGTATATAGGCCTAACATTTGTATTTGTATTTGACCATTAGGAAATATGTAATGTTTAGTCGATAATTAATTCTCGTTCCCATATATTACCCTATGTAGGCTAACAGTATGGGAACGAGAACTATCTATAAAACTTTAATTTTCATCAAAAGGAAAATATTGAAGAGGAAAGTTATAAAAGATTAATTGGTACGCACAAAGATCAAATTAGAATTGAGGCAATACAATCCTTGAAATCCACGAGACACATAATAGTGGTGAACCCAGGTCATGGACGCTGAGAGTAGTATCCCATCATCTCCTCTACCCAGACAACGTCTTTACCCCAGGCATTTTAGAGCCACAAGGATCGTCTCTATTCTTGTGGCCTTGAGCTGGAGGAGCAGCTATAGCTTCCTTCACATACCCTCCCCATCCAGATAGATGACTGATATTTTCGCGAGTATTTTAATTTAGATCTATAGCCTAATACTAATATTTCTCGGTCATAAACAATAACATTCGACTGGCTTTCAAATGTCTTTAATGTCGATGAGTTTATTTTAAAAACTTCTGAGGTTAAAGTAAGGCCAGATATTTCTGCTATTGTTGCCTGTTATTATTTTGGGTGGTATTTATTTTCGCGGACTGCTCTGCCCACAACATCAGTCCTCTTCTCCGTCTCCTTCCTTCTCCTCATACGTTTCCATCAGTCCCCCTTTCCAGTATACAAGAGGATGTATGTCCTCCTCCAGTCTCTCCTCCAGTAAGCTCCATTACCTAGGTTACCATCCCCTGCTGATAAAAGCCTCCAGGGTCGACTCCAGATAATGCGTCTTTGTGGCATGCCTGCAGCGACTGCAACCCAACCCGACGTCGGACCCGACTCGAGGGTGTCGGAGACCGGGAAGGCGCCGGTGTAGGGTGACGGGACGGGAGGCAGGTGACGCCGGCACTGCGGGATGGCGCGTCCGGAAGCTGTCCATCTGGGCGGGTCGTGGGCCAGCAATAGAGAAATTCTCACTTCTCCTTCTTTTTGATCTACTCCTTCCCATCTTCTGTCGTCTCCTCCTCCTTTCTCTCTCTCTCTTCCTACTCATCGTAATTCACTCAGATAGGGCAATAGCTGGATAAGAGGGTACAGAAAGTGCTAATGGATGCGAACATGGGACAGCCTTATGTATTGTAATAGGAAGAAGTTAGAAAGGGCTTTTTTGTATTGTGGTTTTGGGAAGTCAGCATGCACGGTTTGGCAGACAATGTGGTTTCAAGGTCTACCATGTGGTTACGACTATAGGAAATTGCAAGACATGTCAAGGTCCTTCAAGCTGGTGAACTGTCTAGGATGGTTTTGCATGAATCATTGTTACGATCCATTTTTCCACCGTTGTCAAATTTGGATGATGCGCGTTTCCCTCGTTATCCTGTCATATCCATCTTTTGGTTTCGGGTTACCAACTTCATAAATGGTATCACCAGTGGTATGGTTCTTATGGACATTCTATATATAATATCCGTAGGCCGAGAAGTTATTTTAGCAAATGAAAATCAGATTTTATTCCCATCTTAATAAGCCTAATAAAATATACAAAAACTGAATTGATCTGAATTGTGAATTCATGAATTATGGGGAAATAAACTTTTGTGATTGGAATAAAAAAACAGGCAAATAAATATATGCGGCAGACCAATCGTTTCCGTATGCAACCTAAATGCCAGGTTAGGATGGCGCAAGAGGAATGAGAGGACTGCAGAGAAAGTGGGGGTCATATCCCAGGTGCCATCTTTGATGCTACACAATGTCCTTTGTATCGTGTATAAGGTATATCAATGAACAACTGCCGTATATAGTATACTCTGGAACCAAGGAGAGGGTGATAATGTATTTTACAATCACGAGCTGTTTACATTGATATAATAATTATATCACATAGACCTAGTCATAAAGAAGTTGTTATGAAATATAATAGCGCCAAACTCTATTATGTGTAAGTTGTATAAGTTGTTATCGGAATAGATATCGATAGTTAGTTAACGTTATATTAATACTACATAATTCACTGTAATGCCTACATGCATACCCTCTCCAGCCCCACCCCCTCCACACATACACCACTGCACACCCCAATTCCATTTTATTGTGGATGCATAATGATCTCTGTTTCCCTTTCTCTCCCTCTGCTTCCCTCTCCCCTTCCTCCCCCATTTCTCAGTTCTCGTCTACCTCCATTCCTGCCCAGAAATGAATGACCACATATTGACCTTTGGTTTGATGTTGGGGGCGCTTGTACACGAGACAACTCGTGTCGTCCCCGGACCAAACCTTGAACCGTTCAACTGTTTATTAAATGGCCGCCTCCACAGGACGCCGCCATCTTTATGGCGTCTCGTGACGAACTCCCGCGTGGAACACTGATTATGTAAACTCGCTGGAACAACATCTTTGTTTTCCTTGATGTAGATAGCATCGGGCGACATGTGCAGTCTGAGTTTTGGGTAGCTTCCGCAAGCTTCTTTTCCTTCAGGCAAAGAAGATTTCCTTTTTGCCAGCAACGCCGACGAAAAGGTATTGGGTAGTGCCAAACGACTAGACATATGAAATTTGATAAATTATCTCCTGCCGAAGTGTGTTAGGTCGGGTGGTGGGGCGAGACTTGTAAAGTTGTTATACATCACGACCTGATACATTTGTGCATTAAGACTGACTTGTCTGATCTTACTTCAAAATCTGACTATAGGTTTGTATTTTGACATCACAACACAACGCGTAAAATAGACTAATAGCTGACACGGATTTTTATAGATTTCTGTATATTCATAAAGAATAACATAAATTATATGAATTGATGATGATCGTGTTCCATTATTTTAAAAAATGGAGGAAGGCCTATGATTTACCGCACATAACTTAAACAATCTTGTACTTCAGTAACATTCTTTTTGATATACCGTATTTAATTATTATAATATGAAAGCATTGGATTTGTATAATCAACTGATATTGACAATTGTACAGGCAGTTGTATATATATATGTTTAGTCAGAAATTAAAATGCCCTTTTCTGTTCTATTTCTGTCATGTATCAAATTAAAAACCATTATGCCTGGATAAATAATAATAAAACATACCCGTGAAGGTAGCTTATAGCATTGCTGCAATGTATTATTAGCGCATCTTGCGACTAAAGTTACCCCCCTCCAACAAATCGAAATGAATTAAAGAAGGGAAGAGGAGATGGAATAGTTCTTCGACCTCCCGGTTCGACCTACAGTACTGACCAAAAGTAAAGTAGTGTTTCTGTGAACTATACAACACTGTCTCCTCTTTCCTAAAAATAAATATGTATTAAAAAAAATATAATGTAATACTTCAGTTCACTGCGTCCATAAATTCCATATGTATGACAAGAACATTAGTTTGATATTTAATCAAGAATAATCCCAGTATAGCTGGCGACAGCACAGAACGCTTACGCCATGGGAGAAAGCCTGGAGAGAGTGCAAAATGCTTGGAAGGCCTGGATCGGGGTGGTACGGACATATCGCGCGGCCATCGCCGCATACCGGGCATTATAGGCGTTCACTGGTGACTTAGTATTAAGTGCTATTCTAAAATTACAGACCCAGAATATCAGGGAGTCCCTTGTCTTATATTTTAGTCCTATTTTATGTTATCATTGATATTCCTCTTTAACTTTATCCATTGAATGCAAAAATAGGTATATAAACTAATGGAGTAAACACACTATTATTGATGACACGAAACTACATTCAAAGGTCTAGAATCTTTTATAAGGGAGAAGTATGAATACTTGATCTATTAAGATATAATTAGAAAATACCCAAGAGGGACAGTGTTATTTATAAAAAAAATAATGCGAAAGGGGTTGCCCAACATAGAAAGCCTATGAGTATTTGGGTTGAACACATCATATGTATGAGTGTCTGTAAGTTATTTATAATTACAGTGTGTAGAGATGAGAGTGTCTAAGTGACTCTACATTATAAATTACTTTCTGTGAAGTTGTCATATATAGGTTTCAGACACTAACAGTAGAGTTCTGAGATCGATTATAAATCAGGAAAAGAGAAAAAGAGAAAAGAGTGTTTATGTGTGTATAAAGTAATTTATGTACAAAAATCAATTTAATATATGTTCATTACAAACAAATACCACATTTATAAATGAATTAAACAATTCAAGTCGACAATTACAGAGAGGCTTAATATTTCATTCCTGCAAATCATCGTTCTCATGAGCAAAACATAGGTAATCAGTGGAAATACAGGGTAATTCTTTAGGGTTTAGCAATTAATGAATAGTGTCCTAGAACAGTTTACCTTTTGCACATCTCCCAAAGACATATGCACAAAATTCGATATGGTATGATATCATCATCATTATACTTAATATCCTAAAACACTTCATCAAAGCATGCTCATATACATTCAGTTTCGCGTACTGATATTGACAAAGTAAACATTTCTCGATTATTAGCACCTTAGAGGATAATTATTCCGCTCACGGTATAAATAAAGGCAGATGCTTCATACTTATGACCAAGGTAAAAAGAATTCGTCCATATCTCTTGTTAACCTCTATGTTTGAAGTGCATACTGTTCCTATCCCTTCACCAAAGAGTGCAAACCACTTTGATGAGAAGCCTCGATTTGAGTAGGAAAACATTCACAAGATGCCCTCTGTGTCCCAGCGAGGTTAGAAAAACACCAACTCACAGAAAGATATTTCTTAATACAGATTCCATATCTTACTCAAAATACATTCTTAAATGCTGGAAGCATTCATATCAAGCAATTGCTTTCAAAGGAACATGTATAACAAAAGTTGATCTCGAGGGTGAAATCTTAGGTGAACTAAACACTTTACAACTATTTACAAAAATATCGTATCAATATCAATACATAGATGTCGCTGTGAAAATGGTATCCTGGAATTCCTGATATTTGAACATCCATTTGAGATATGCATTTAAAAGTAGTCTTCCATTCCAAGTGAACAGTAAATTGTCATTATCAGTCTCTGTTCAGGTTATGAATTGTTCATCACACAGAAAAAGGTTTGAGAACTGAAGTCCTTAGGTTGTTTGCCATCATAAAGAGCATTTCTCGGTGTAGTAGGCGGCGTGGGACAGTGAATTGACGCCATTTGTTGAACAATAGTAAGATTTAGCTGGTGGTTGTGACGACAGTCCTTGTGAAGCCATTCGTAGTGCTGCAAAATAAAATAAAAATATTTTAAGTATTTGTGCAAAAACATAAAATTAAAAGATGTTTCTTCAATTGTAATAACACAAGAAAATATTATTTTGCATATTATAATCAATCGGGAACAGATGAGTAGACATTAAAAACAATCAAAAATATTTGCTTCCAAACATTTGGAAATATTGTTCCTTAATCCTTCCTTACACCACATTTTCAAAACATCTTCTGTCCTCATTTACTATTGTCAAGGCTCCATTTCTATACATTCAGATCACTTGGGAATTATACCACATCCGATAGATATAGATATGATTTCAAGCTATAGCATTACAACTAAACTGTAGTAGGAAATTGAAGCGATCAAATAGGACGTAATCAGGACGTCTGGCTAAATGTTTCGGGATTATCAGGCCACGTGTACAAATTTACCGAAATCGTCTCTTCGCCGTAAAGCCGGAAGGACATAATACTATTTTAGAAAGCTTTATAAATACAAGATATCTAAACGCTTTTCAGGTTATCGTTCGTAAAGCACGATAACTTAGAAAACATTTGAGAGATCTTATTGAAAGTGAATCACACAGTAATGTGTAAAATCTTGTCCATGATTATGTATTGGATTATATTGGTAATGCACAGTATGGGATAGATGTAATGGACCCATACTCCAGCTGACTCTTGAGTAGCGTTTATACTGTAACCATTGTAATGGATATGTGCTATTATGACGAGAAAACCAATTGCACCAGTCTTCAAAATGTAGCAACTCGATAGAATAGAAAATATCAAATTAATCATAAGAAACGCCTATCATAAGAAATTCCTATCATAAGATCCTCGTGTACATATATTAAACATCTTTAACTGCCGGTATTTATCAGGGCGAGATAGTATCACATTCCCCTAGCTAACGGAGCTTATGCCATTTCACACTCGACAGTAGCAGTGTTATCTACGAGCTATTTTCTTTGACAGTGAACACCGTGTAACGGCGGAGATAACAGTAGACTCCACAAAGAACCTCATCATATGGGGGTCTGCATCCAGAGAGGATTAGCACAAATCCTGGCAGGGCAGGGATTATCCAGGTATTATCTGATGGACACATGGTTGCCCTGGTAACGGCTGTTTTCCTTGCTGATCTGCCCCTGGTAGAGGATTTCTTGGTGTCGTGGATGGACCACTCCGGCATCTGCTCTGGAATTGACTCAGGCAGGGCCGAGGAAATCGGATTAACTCTATTAATGCCCAGAGATAGGCTCGTGGTATTCCTGCGCTCTAGACTATTGCCCTAACCGTTAAGTCAATTTCGCGTCCATTTAATTGTAATGTGGGTTGTGCGGTAGGTATAGCAGCTAGAGGGTGTTGTGTGGTTACAAGCCGAGAATCGATGTCTTTACTTCGACTAATTCTGTGTGTATTGAAATGATACGAGGTTACTTCATATACTCATTTTGAGTGTAAACACTTCTCTCAAGATTTCCTTCAAGTTCAGGATTCGTGGGTTTACCTTACTAAGACAAATTATATTCTGTCTTTATGTTTTACCACCACGTTAACTAACACATTGGCGCATTATGTACCTAAAGAAACGCAGGTGCCAAATACTCTATATATTCCTATTTGAACCCAATGAACTGCAACTTGCAAGTAAAAGCCTATTCATGTGCGCAACACACATCAATATCAACACAGATTTCTGATCAGACGCCAATGATTTTTGGATACCACTGGCTGAGAGTGAGGGTCCTTGACGATTTTGCAATTGTTGTTATTGAAAATATTCCATTGGGGCTCTACATAATTAATTAATTGATCTTTGTTCACATATGACTTACTAAAAGAAAAGAACGCAGAGCGAATGTTCTGACGCGACACCTCCTCAGTTACAATTTAAAAAATGCTTATAAATACCAATAAACCCAGTCAACTGTACGTACACACATCTTCTTTCTAATCCGACACTTATCCACAAATCCAACCCTATACCACTACCAGCTCCCCTCTCGTTATCCTCCTCCTCAGTCCCCCAGTCCTTCCGCCCTCCAGAGTCGTAAGCCCCCGCCCGGAGGCGCCCGGAAGGCCGCCCGACACGGGGTCCAATCACGTAACGCCTTCTCCTCCAGGCGCGCTCCAGGCGCGCACGTGGCTCCAGGAAATTGATGGAGGGCTTAAATTTCGCCTTGTCTCCTTCCCGGAGAGATGCTTATCGCTCATTCCACGCCTTAAGAAACCGACCAGGAAATTTAAAGCGTAAAATTGAAGAGATAGCTAAAGTGACGGCAATTTTTCAATTTCAAAGTGGGCAGGAGTGGAGCGAGTGGAAGGAAGAAGGCCCACCGCGACATGTGGGCCTGAGGTACTTAGGAATGGTAGAAAGTCACTGGGTGCCTTTAAATATGTCATCTCCCCTGGTCATCATTCAATGTGTTTCAACCCTTCCTCTAAACTCTTAAGATTGGGTTACTTGCACAAGTCAAAGATAACAGTAAATTACAATGTAGCGTTTCCCAGAAGAATAATGCGTGATTTAGTCAGGGGTAATAAAAAGGCTACACGATATGTGCAGTGGCAATTAATACATTCACAATCTAGGCATGGGATAAAATATCCAACATTTGAAGAAAAGGGGAATCATTGAATTACTTGTTAAATCTGGACATTTTTCAAGCTGTTACTTATCCTTAAATGCACTAGGTGAAGACGCCTATAAAACATATGGTAAATTAGTTATCTACAAAAATGTCATCTGAAACATTACTCGAAAAGAATGTGTCAACAATCTTTCTGAATTAGTATTAGAAATGTATTTCAACAGATCATATCAAACGTCTTATAATATACTGTACTCCCAGGAATTAGTGGAATGAACTATACTTCAGTATAGGCGATACATATAAATCAACCTGAGATTAATCCTAAAATGTGTTTTTAAATCGCTGGAGCACTGCGTATGGACATAAGGTATGCATAACAACCAAGCACATGAAAGTTTTCCTATGATTATTATACATTTTGTCAAATGTACATCATCCCCAATATGCTAATACATGTATAGCAGAAATGTCAGAATTATTATCGCACATAGAATCAAAATACTTAGCGTCATGGGGCATCAGAGGCAACGCCATCAATTTTGCACTTCACATAGAGAAGGCCCATAAATAACACTTTCTATAGGGCCATATCACATAATGAGCCTACATTCATTAGGCTATCAGAAACAGCACTTCTGTACACCACATGCCGATGTTAGAGATACAACTATCAGGACGAACATATAGCAATATGAGGCCATATCTGAGGAACATTTTCCTATCTCCTTTCTATCATGTTAGAGGCCATGTGTAAGTTCCAGAATGTGTTCGATAATTGGGTGTGGCCACCCAGGGGACTCCTGCTTCCCCTACAGAGGCCATGTGGTCACTGGCACCGACTCCTTTTGGGGCACAAGCCCCCTAACCTCAAAACACTCTCTTGGAGGAAACCGAAGAAGGAAACACGAGTAAAGGTTCTGTCCAGTTCACATCTCAAATGAAATCCCACAATCCATTATAAGTCAAAACATATTTTGTCATAGACAGGGTATATTTGATTCGCTTGGCTATGGCGTAATAATCGTGTAATAAGATGTTCTATTTTAATCTAGAAAATAGAAATCTAGAAAGTTCTACACCCATTATGTTTCGCTCTATTTATAGATTTTGTTTTGTTTCTCGCGTCATTCTGATAACGCATCTAACCTCAGAGCAAAGGAGTCTCTTTTACTATAAGCAACGAGACTATATTAGATATAACATACAAAGAGCAAATCTACAATGGACTTAGTGACATTCACTATAATCCATGATTGTAAAATTAGAGAATGACACCTCAGCATCAGAATGACGCGAGAAACAAAACAAAATCTATAAATAGAGCGAAACATAATGGGTGTAGAACTTTCGAGATTAGCGACTCATCGTGTATAGTTATTCATTTTAATGTCAACCCTAAACAAGATATTCTCACCTTGGCTGCGCGACGAGACTAGTGCCATAATCATTGTCTAAATTGAACACGTCTCATTTTTCTATCAATTTACGAAACACTACAAATATAATTCAATATAGCTGCGATATCCACACATTATATTTGAAACAGTTATATACTTCCTGACAGCATCCTCCTAAACAATCCAAATATTATTTCAAGGAGAGCTTAAAATCTAAAACCCTGTATCCAATGTTTTGCCGCAGCAGTTAGAGATTTCTAAAGCAAGGGATTAAACTCTTAATGAGGACAACTTAGTCTGTCTACAGGAGTTTAGGGTATATATGTCATGTTGACTTTGCAGGCTACACAGTCAATGTTCTGTTGCTTTTTCATTAGCGGTAGAAGCAGGCCTATCCTCCTGTTCCCATGGATGGTGCCTCTCTAAGGGTACGGGGCCGAGGCCAGGCCAAGTACCATTTAAGCCAACGCTATTCTATAGCCGACCATGTCCTAGACCATGTTTTGTTAATCCTCTGGGATGTTTGTCTTTCCTGTTATTCACCGTCATTCTTCAGCGTTTGGCGCTATCGTCCATGATCGTTTAGTTGTAATGTCAGTACATAAGAACTTTAATAACGATGATGTAGGTATTATATCAGCATAGATGTCTTAGATGTTCTATATTCTGCTGGTATTGTGACAGGAAATCATTCCATTGTGGCTTATATTAGAGTATAGGTTAATGTTCTGATAATGAAATGATAATTCCTTATACTACCTGACAGCAATTGATAGTCATTATGACTTGACTGTGAAATAATACACCACAGGGCTCATGTTTCTATTTTTACCTAGTCTGCCCAATTGGTTCTGTTTATTAAATAGAATACACATGGCTATCGCCCTGCCATTCCTTCTATGTATCAGCTAACCATGATACCTGCAAGTTTTTCGGCTCAGATTCAGACATTCTCTCCGCCTCCCACTTTCTCTACTTTCCCGGAATAGAGCCTGACCAGATGTTGAATTTAACGCAAGTATAACGACCAGGAAAACATGGGAGTTTTATGATTTAGACGCAACATGAAGCAGATTTCCTGGGAACACCACCCATGACCCGGGTCAGGCCCCCTACTGGGGACTTACCGCGACCATCAGGTCTGATACTGAAGCCAGGAGCGAAGCCATTCATTTGATACGAAGCCACAAACTCCCCTATCTATTCATCATCCAGATTAAAGGCCTGTATATCATGTAAAAACAGGGATATAAGGCCCATAAAAGTTAATGAAATGTTCATAATGATATCTTGGGGGACCTACTACCGTTTTACGCGACGGCCAGGGTTGAATGGAGGGATTGGCAGCCAGCTGCGAAAGCCAAGTGGGCGCGGACCCCCTGACAGTGTTTGACAGAGACTAACGGTATGGAGTCAATCGGTGATGGTTGATTTACTGTCAACCACTGTGAAAATGCCGGGAATGTGACAGCTACGTCATGTATGACTTATGGGAATGGGTCTGAGGATTGAGGGCGATGAAGCAATGAAGAGGGATGGGTGGATAATACCGTTTGTGATCATGATATATGATTATGGTAACTGTATAAAAAGTTCTTATGATTGTAGGAACATTTGGGAACTGAAATATGTTAAGTCTATAGTCTCATTTCATGGCTAGGAGATTAAAACATGCAATTATTTAACACTGGTTATTAAATCAGAACAATTGGGAATAATTTGGAGAAATAGGCATGTCATTTATATCAGTGCAGATACAAGATTTTCGCCATTTGTTTTTACAAGCTCGATGCAAGGCTGAAAATATAGGGCACATTCTGTTCACTAAAGCCTACGTTGAAATTCAAATCCGGGGCAGGGAGCCTAATCTTTGTATGCAATCAGACTGGCGAATCAGCCGTCAATTTCCCTTCAGACACTCGGGTACATTAGCCTCGACAGGCAGATGCTCCCGGCCATTTCCTAAATGTTGCCTCGCAGACACAGACTTCAACCAGATATCTTTATCTTTTGCCTGACTTGGGGCTCGTGTTAGCCTTCGTCCCAGTGAGAACGGATTGAACCCCAACAAGACCTTTTAACCAGAACAGCACATTAACACACGCTCAGTGATTAGGGTCCATCTTAAGTTGTACTTGACAACTGACAGCAGGCCCACTTTCTTCTCTTTATGGCGTGTCATCAATATATTTTGTCCCAATTCTGAGGGGATATAATATAGGTTTAAGATCCAAAGCTGCAGTAAAAATGCATGTAAAATTGTTGTGAAGCAGGCTGCCTTATATCAGACACCAGTAAAATGTGGTGAAATATAAGGAATTCCCGAATTAATAGAAGTATATGAGTCTGCATATTGTATAGATTAGTGAGCAATTATTTAGCTACACTTCGAAGGTGTATTTTAGGATTAGACTGAAGTTGAGAATTAACTTTAGGCTTAGGATTAGAATTTAGTTGAGAATTAATCAAAACAATTTTAAGCCCATACATGCCATTTTAAAAACCCTCTCGTTGGGCGCTTGGCGCACACGTTTGTCAATGGTATCTTTATTACAGCTTTCATATTTTATTCGCTGCTCCCGACCACTCAAAAACGCTTCCAGAATATTTTTCCAATCCATTTTGTAAATTCTGAAGCTATGAATATTGATCACCAGATATATATACGTTCGATTCTGTGATAAAACTTTTTGAATTCATGGGTAAACTCCCTAAGTGTGAAGTCCCTCCACAATATAACATAAAGATGTACATTTAATAGAGTTGCACATGCATGAGGCGATTCTCACAGCCTCCCTTTAAAAACGCTGGTCAGTCGGTGCCCGGGGCCTCTTAGACATATTATATCGAAGTCCGCCAGACTTGTCTCGACCACAACTGATAAAACTAATATTGATTTCATATCTGGGGATATGGGTGCCAGCAATATGTGAATCAATCTCTGTGTATATGGACCTTTCACCCCAGGCTAACTGCTCTTCTGAGACAGCCGACCAAAAGGCTCCGCTCCCCTATGGTCCCAAGGCAATGTTATTCTTGACCAGGGGCTGGCAGCTACCATTAGTGCCCATAGAAGACATTGGTCTGGTAGCTAATCCCTGGGGCATAAAACTGGGGATTAATCTAAGCTGACCTCGAGTAACTCAGAGCCCTATTGACCAAGGCAAGCCCCTCGGAGCAGTTATATAACGAGCAGCTCCGAGCAAAAGATCAAAAGACAATGAGCTCCTTTCAATCAGCGCCGTTCCACGCATGGATTCTGTCAGGGCGGAGCGGTGGTCAGCCCTCAGAGACTTCAACACTGACCATCAGCTACTTGACTGGTCAATGGCACAGACAAGACCATGGTCGGGTTTGGACCTCATGCCCGGCGGAGACGGTGGGGGAGGTTGGGGGATGAAAGGTGGTGGTGGGATGAAACCAAAGGAGCCTTACTGACTTAGTGATGGAAGAAGAACAGTGTCTCCCGTGAGGTGCAACAACACAGCACAGAGGCAGTCTGATTAAAGTTAGCGGATCATATCGTCGAGGAGCAATTTGATTCCGGGATACGATCTATGATGTCGGTGCAGGACATAGTGAAAACTTGTGCCATGATATGACATCAAAGCCACTCGAGGGCTGGCCGACAAAGCCACCTGGAAAATGGCACCAACGCAGAACCTCCATACAGTCGAGCATGAGGCAATTTATGAAAGTAATATTGCACCATGATGGCTAGGAAATGTTGACAGATGCGTCCTGGCTGCAATTACTGGTCGTAACATAGGCCAACCATTAGCAATCGTGTTGCCTACTTGGCATTCTAAGATGTTGACGAGTAAATCTTTGTCTTTAGCCTTCATTTTCAGAAATAATTTCCCTGTTGATAAGGTATTGAATGGGGCAATGATTTTATCAGATAAAGATTAAAAAAACAAATAGTTCAAGACCTCAACTCGATCTACAGTTCTTTCCTATAAATCTCCGTCTGAAACAAGATAACAGATTTCCCCCCCTGCCACTTCAAGCTCTTAATCGCAGATTAGTCACTCCTGAGGATCGACCAACGGTCCCTCAATAGCAAAATAAAATAGAGGAGTGATGAATCATGCGAACTTAGTTGGTGAGATTTTGGGAGAATTGTAAAATATGTGTATATGCAGAAGTGTTGGTTTAAGTGAGTTCAGCTTGGCCTGTGTGATTTGGCATGCAGACAAGGGAGAAAGCTGGCCAGAGTAAAGATGTTGTTATGCTCCGAACTTGCTAATGGAGGCGCTGTCTAGAAGAGGCAAAGAATCTGTGGCACAGACTGTGTTCAGAAATTCGTAGCTCGCCAAGACAATCTTTCCAAATGCTCCTCTATCTCTCTCTCCCTCTCTCCCCCCTCTCTCTCTCCCTCTCCCTCTCTCTCTCGCAAGTCCCATATATCCACGCTCCCCAAACCTAACCTAACCTTCCCACACAGTCACCACCCAAGTGGAGTATAGTTTTAGCAGCCTCTCTATCCAGCTTGCGAAGAATGATGCTATCAACCATAATATGTCCAACCAGGCACCTGACACAAGAATGTAAATTTGGCTAAATTTGAGAAATAATATTGAAATATTGGGATTACCTTAGCATAACGCATAGTATGAACACTATAGGACACATCCTAAAATTAATAATTGAATTTTGAAGCTCACTTTTATCAAAATTTAAAAAATAATTTGGGCGTTAATAAACTCCAATTGTACACACGTAACCACCCTGACCCATATGCTGGAGAGAGAACAGTAAGCAGTCCCTCGCATTGGGACTCCTCGCTACGAGGGTCTCGATGACAAAAGAATCACAAAGATTCCATGACTTGTATGTCATGCAACAACATGACAACGGGTCCATTTAGCATGTCCAAAACTCGAGCCCACCCAAGGGCAACAATAGGGGTCAGTGGCAGTGGCAGCCCTTTCCCTCCCACCCTGGGTAAAACACCCGCGAAATTCACTTGGTGAAAGATGCAGTGTCTAAGGGAATTAACGACTCGGAGCTGCTTAGTTTTAAACTGGCCGATAGCCCTGAATGAACCCCTTGCAAACTGGTTTGGATCTTTCTCTCTCCCAGAGACTGCATGGATGTGAGCTGACCCACATCCAGATGCCACCACCCTGGTTGACTGAAGGCCATAGACCATCAACAATCCGACAACTTAATAGTGAGACTACTCGCACCCTTTAGCAGAATCCACAGCACTATTCCCTCTTTACTTCACAAATGTATGTTCACTTCAGCTTAAGATCAGAAAATGGATGTGGAATGGCAAGAAGGGGGGAAATTGCCTGCCTATACATAATAATGAGGGAACGTGTTGTGCTTGCCAGAATGGCAGTTGATTTATTCAGTTTCATACTGGCTGTAGACAAAACAAATACCAGTGTCTCTGAATGATCCAAAGAGCTAACAGGTCTAAAATGCATAGAAGTGAATTTCTTTTTAACTGCAGCGTGTGTCAATCAATGTTAAATATCAATCGATGAAATAGCAATCATTTACAAACAAATTTTATGCAAAGAAAATGCCTTGAAAAATACCTTGATATTATTCTCCCAAGCCATCACACCATATGCTAGGTGTACACTCATTCAAATATGTAGGTAGGGAGGGGATGGGGTGGAAGAGGGGAAGACCGCAAGAAGAGGTGGTGAATTTGTTGGAAATAGGGGGGAGGAGAGGAGGAGCAGGAGGTTCGAAGGAAGGTCTGGAATCAGGATTTCATTGGGGTAACGGAAATGGTGGCAGAGGGCACGTCCCATGGACTTGAGAGCTAGGCCCAGGAGTTGAGACCACCCAGACGGTTTATACACACATCCTCTTCCATAGACACTTGCTCGACCAGGGGCTCACTCACACACATGCCTCATTGCATTGTTTTTAAAAAGGTATAGCGTAGACTCCTTGTATTTTTAAGTTCCTATCCCACTGACTGAGATAGTCCAGCAACGACCGGCTCATTTGAAATCAATTGTTACCTCTAATTGAGCTTCCCCAGGCGTGAATCTGGTCTTACTTAATGATAACCTCAATGGAAGGCCTCAAACTATTGAAAATGGATTTGCGTTCAAAGTGTTTGACCTCTAGCATGAAAGTAAATAAACTTTTCTTCTCCTATCCCCTGATGCTGAAATTGAAACATTTCGTAGTTGTATGCTTTGGGTTTTTTCCCTGGGAAATATGAGCATGGCATGATATCCTTATATTATTCACTATAACGACAATTTAATGAATTTGATAGCTGATACATCTGTTGTAGAGGGTAATTTCACTACAAAATTATTTTTGTTAATAATACAGTTTGGTGGTGGTTAGAGACATCATCTGAGCATTATCATCATTATTTTATAAATATTATTTTTGTAATGAAAATAGGGAGGCCGGGTTGTCAGTCCAGGGTCAGAGCGTGTCAGATAAGATAATAATGTCATATAAGTGAGTGTGCGCCTACTGCGCTAATGGCTTTCCCGGTCCGGGAGTAGGCGTCATAATGGGATTATAATGAAATGTTGCGGATTGGAGCGAGAGGCTTTCCCTCAGGTTGAAGGGACTACAATACAAACTAACAAAGGGAATATATGTACACACACATAAATCATGTATACAGTATAGAACTAACGACATCCAAATTCCCAAGACAGACATAAGCTGAGTAAATTGTCTTTCAAGTTGTCAAGACAACTTATCAATCCGAATCTACATCATTAAAATGAATGGAGACTGGAGTGAAACAGACAGCGCAGTTATATTATAAGTCCCAAACGAGTGAATACTAATGTCACAAGATACTCAATAATACCAAACTGAATTAGAAACAACATGATGTTGCTCTGAGGGATTCAAGTACATGTCATTTCTCTCTTAAGAGAAAATAGAGTTAGTTATTCCAAGTAGACAGCTCCTTGCCACATGAGGATGACAAACACCCTGGTCCTGGCCCGGAGGTCGACCTCCATCACCTCGGGACCATTTGCGGTGGCTTGGTCCCGAGCAACTCCAATCCCATGGGGAGCAGAAGGAGGACAGAGTTATGGCTCGCTGCGACACCTTGGGGGGACGCTGGCAAATTGATGGGACAGCAACATGTCGTCATGAGCGCCGACCCGTGCGAGGAGTGACAAGTGTCAAGTCACCTGATGCTCGGCCCTGACTATAGGCTAAAACAACAGCCTATATTTCACTGCCTTAACTCCCTTAACTTTTAATGGCTATATCGAAACCGACAGGTCATGTTACATTTTCATCTAATGTTCAATAATGGGATCATCGGAGGGAAAATGCCAGCGGTCTGTGATTTTAACAATTCCAAGCATTTTCGCAGTGGGGCATCATGGGGTGAAGTCTTATTATGTTTCCCATCAAGATGGGGATTTATAATGGTAAAGGATTTAATAGACACATCGCCCATCCGCTCAAAATCCAATTAAGCGATAGGCGATAAAATGTAATTGCTTAATAATAAAAAATCAATTGTATGTGCGCAATAAGGCAATCATTTCAGCCTATTGTTTCCGTCCTGACAACAAAAAATCGCAGGTTTTTATCGCAGTAGGGATTTTCCCATGGGATATTTATCGATCTACGATGCCCTGAGCAGAGACCCAGCGATAGAGATAGGAAGGCGAGGGAGGTGGTGACGAGAGAGGCAATCACTTGGGCTGGACACACCAGACAAACCAGCTCTAAATCCCCAAGGGGAAATAAGACTTGGTTTTCCTATTGACGCCAACACTAGATTGAGTTCCTTTGCCAGTGTTAAATGTCAAAGTTTGGGAACTCGAGCAAGGCTCTCTCTCCTCCTTCATCGCTGTTTTCCTTGAAAAGTGAGATTACGTCCCGAAAGGTCAGCCTAAAACTCTCGCTCTGTTTCAAGACCTTCGAAGAATGAACACTAAGCACTCAAGGATCATCAGTCACCATTAGGTTAAGATTACATTTAAGGCTTGTGCAATGAGACTGATGTTTTACGCAATTGGTTCTGGCTTAGAATTGAACATGAATGTGCCATTACAGCTCAATGGATGGAGATGGAATTCTTTAGTAGTCTTTGGGTAAACTATGCCAAGGTTGAAAGAGGACAAATAGTTCAATTTAAGTCGATATATTTGGAGGGAGAATTTGGCATCGATTGGAATTTCCTGAAAACCATTTCAGAAGACATAGTTTGTGAATTCATTAATATTCCCACAGTGGTTGTATAAATACTCCATAATGTGCAATTTTTAAGTCGATTGAAATATATCTTAGACATTAATAAGAAAAACATAATATGAAATATGAATTTCAAACTCTAGTCCGGTTTCCTATCATGTCTATATATAACCATGCACAGTTTCATGGTCTATGTTTATATACAAATATACTATTGGGTATGTGACGGAAGATCTGTCATTCGACTCTTTTGTCAAACCTCAGAGTAAAAGAAATTATTCTGTGGTCAAGCTAGCATCTGAAGACAAATAAGAATTATTCAATTCGGTTCAATGGACAGCAATATAAAAACATTGAGATATGACATGCAAGGCCTCCACTTAACAACCTCCAAGCAATAACCGTTACACAAATGCTAGGATGATATAATCACATCAGAATATTTATCTAGGCTTCCTATCTCATGACCATCATTATGGGCGGCCGAGGGGGCGTGTTAGGAATGAAAACATTTTGAATTTTTCCAAGAGTCTTCCTCTCCCGCCAGGGGGTTACGTGGGGATGATGTGGACGACATGTCGATTAGTGTTTCGGACAAAGCAGGAAGTCGACCTCTTAATGAGCTCGGGCGATAATTAGGGGCTAGAAATTCGTGCAATCATCCGCTAGTGACAGCGCTTCTGGGCGATAATAGGAGAGGTTTGAGTGAAAGAGCACCATGGCGCAGTCCGGGAGGGGGAAGGGATTCACGCCGAGAAGAAAACATTCCACCATCTACACAAACATTTCTTAACGGCGTGATAAGTTGTCCCGATGGACGCTTCATTCTCAGGAGCGATTCCGAAGGAAAATACTATTTTCCCTGAGACGGCTATCATCTGGACAAACTTCCAAGTCTCTCGCCATCGCGTAATGCCGGGCCTGAATGCGCCTCTCTATCTCCAGTGGTGGAATTGCCTTTCAACCATGTGAGACCTAATACTTGCCCAATGCTATTATACAAATAATAACAACACCTTACTTTCCCCTGTAGAGACTCGTTGAATAATAATCTCCAGAACCTTTATATACAAGCATAGAGCGACCACCAACCCAATAAAGTTAAAGTTCTAGATAGTCTCAGGTCTATTTTCCTTCTAGCTGTCCTCAACAGTTTACATACAAATCGCGAACTGATTAGGAAGCCATTGGCGTGAGGTGGGAACCCAATGGAAATGTGTAGATAATTGCGGGAGATCTCCATTGTTTGATTGTCTATAATATAGACACAGGCATGTAAACAAGCAACGCGCTGAAATTGTACCTCCAGAATCTTTCAACTACCCTTAGTGCTTATTTACAGTAGATACCGACACTATCTCGAGCAAGTTTAGGTATATGTTACAAAAATCTGCTTCGTTTATAATTCACTCTGTCTTTAAATAAACGGAGGTGCTCCGTTTGTAAACGTAGGTTTAGCATGCTTACTACGGGAGCGACTCGCACTAATATTATTTACTATACACGACAGCTAATGTACAATGAATCGTTTAGTGACCTGTCGGACGTGACTGGAGAATAGCTGAGATGAAATGGTTTGTCTGGCGTTTGGGGGAGGAAATATAGGTCTAGAGTGTGTACAAGTTATTGGCGTTTAGTCTACTTTAGAATTTCACACGGGAGGACCGAATTGTGACTGCTGTTACCCCCTGAAGCTCATAATTAGTGTTTAGGTCAGGGTAAAGCAAACACGATGATTTCCAAGCTGAGTGCAGAGGGTACAATATATGTATGTACTATTCAATCTGAAGCCATTTGATGAAAGTTCAAGAAGCATTACCTACTAGTTAGTTATTTACTTTTTAATATCCTTATTGCGCATGATATAAAATTATAAACTTCGGAAGGCCCTTTCCTGAATAGGGGTCATGGGGTCCCTAAAACAAAAGCTGTCCTGTATACTGTATCTATGCGTTTTTATGAATATCACTGAATTTTTCATACGCAAATCTCTGCAAATAATTGAATTTCAAATAGGGTGAGATTTGTGGCACGATTGCCAAATATGAACACATGTCAGATTGTTCAAAAAGGCCCAGATCAAAGTGGTCGGCTCTACTTGTGTCTTGGTACAATTGCTATACATTGAAAGTCGTTGAATGACGACTGGGCCACCTGCACCAACAAAGCTGAACCATTCCAACGTCTGATCATTGCCAACACACACAGGAATCGACAGCTGGCCAAGACGTTATAGGAGCAACACTAGGTCACTTTAGAAAGTCATTCTTTTCTCATGTCCATCGCAATTGCTCTGAGGTTTGTCTACTGGAAATAATAATGTATCATTTTTCCAGAACAACACATGGACACAAGTTGGTTCCAAAAACGCCATGTGCCCTAACAAGGATCGCGTTTCTCCCAAGTACATGCATCTGAGACTGCGAGAGAAAAAGTTGAATAAAAACCTCAGTGTGTCATTATCCTGCTTTTTGACTTAGGATCCACCCCTTGAATGGCAAAAAAACACCCGAATAATTTGAAAACCATATAGATCTTGAAATGGAGATATTTCATGCCAGCTGAACAGGGTTGGGGTAATGTATGGAGGTGGGGCAGATGTATGTGGCTGAATTAATGACTTGAGAGCTTCGGGGCTAAAGTTGTCATTATTTAGCGCTCAGTTAGGCATGTCTTGGTCACGTTTTTTAAAGACCCCCATGTGAATAGGCTCCCGGGAATCAAATGGAATGATATCCAGCTGCGCCTGTCGCCCCAGTGGAAGCCATCCAAGCAACCACGTGTCGTGTTCATGTTTTCTTCACGATCCCCTCCTCCTCCTACCAAGATTTCACTTGCTGATGGACAATTTAGCCGACCACGCCAAATCTCCTGTCTCTGGAAGTCATTGTCAGCGCCCGACCATGGTTAAATAGGGGTAGAAGTATTTTCACAGTCCTCTAAAAGTCACAACCCCTACTGCCATATGGAACAGCAAACCGGCAATGTAAAACGCAACTATAAAAGCAATATCTTGACTTAAAAACACAACTCCTGCATAAAACACCAACTTTTCATCTCACCCGACCCCAAAACCACATCCAAACACCCCAATCTCTCTCTCTCCTCCTCGTGATTCTTCCTGTTTCTCCCTCTCTCTCAGGCAGTTAAACTCTATGTAGTAAAATCCAAGTAGGGACTCTATCTGAAATTTAAACACTTGTAGCTATCGGATTGTCTGATAAATAGAGAGGACTGAAACCTAGCAGTTTGTAGCCAATCTAGTTAGAGTTACAAGGACTATTGTATACTAAGAGCAGGTTATTGGCTTGGACTCTTGTATGGTTGTCTGATCAAGTCACTATCAGCTCAGGCCCTAGATAGCACTAGACTGCGCATGGTACCACTCGATACATGAACTCTAAAATCTAATGTTTATTTTTATTTAGTTTTTATTTGATTTATTTTTATTTTGCTCACTCTCAGAGATTTCCTCGAAATCTGACCAATTTGAATGTTTGGAATATTGCTATCGTGCTTTTCTGTGCATCAGTTTAATATTCACTGAATAAGATTTTCTACTCTAAATATGGAAAACTGATTTTACACCATCTAGGCATCTAGGGCGCGGCTTTATATAACCCAAATTTGATTACTTCTGGGAACATGGAAACTCGCATACACCACAATCCCTCAGATTTAGAGGCTGGATTATTTCTTTATACATTAATCAATAATGATTTACATGGGATTTCATAGCATGATTATTATTTTTCACACCATGGTCCTAAACTTGGTTGAAATAAGATGGTGGACTTTAGACCCCAAAGGTTAACATAGAGAACGTCTGAGTTTGTTCCAGATTGACACAGGCAGACAGAGAGAGAGTAGTTTTTGACCGCCACACAAAATGCAGGGAGCGAATTACAATACAGAGCTGAGAATTATGATATTGCATTTGATTATTGATCACAAAGCATGGCATAAGTATAGAGACTTTTTATAACCACATAGTTTAGTCATCTAAGGTCTGTGGCAAGAGTTAGGTTTACCTGTCTTCCTCTAAGGGTTTACCGAAGTAAAAAAATAATTTCAATGTATCATTTCTGTTTGAAAACTCACCTGACATGCCTAGATCGACTGAGTCTGACGCTGAAGTGTGGCCCGTGAGTTGACCATAGGTTGGGTCGGACGTGGCCGGGGAGAGAGACTGCATACTGCCTGTGCTTCCTGCAGGAGACAAGGGCTGTTGTTTTACCCCTGTGGAGGACGAGGAACCATGATGTCCATGTTGCACACTAGAGTAGGCACTGGGGGTTCGATGTGCACTGGCCCATTGTGCCGACAATGCAGCATGTCCAATTGTGGAACCCCCACCACCACCTCCACCACTTCCACCGCCGCTACCACCACCGCCCGAGCCCAGGGAGACCGTGTCGGAGCGGTCTACTCCTCCGGGCGTGGCATACATAGCCCCCGGGAGGCTTGGAGGCGTTCCCCCGGAGGAAACGCTGGCAGCGGCCGATGGGTGATGAGAGGTAGAGGAACCGTGACCAACGCCTACGGCTGTGAGCGAGGAATAGTCTGTTTGTTGTAAAGGCGACCCCATTGAGCAGGAGGAGTAAATGGAGGTGTTAATGTTGCTGTAATGTCCATTGTAAGAGACATTGCTGACGCCTGAACTTAGCTGACCTTGCTGTTGACCTCCAACTGACTGTGCCTGAAGGCTTGATAGGTTTTGAAGGTTATAGTTTTGAGAGCTCATGGATCCCATAGAACCCATTGAACCCATAGATCCCATAGATCCCATATGATGACCCATGGGGGAGTTGCTCATACCCATTGTCATACTGGACTGGAGTAAATTGGCCTGTCCAGTGGGATCAGCTCCATAAGGTGATTGCGAGCCACTCACAGCACAAGCTACATTCATGGGATTGCCCATGGAGGAACCCATAGTGCCCATAGAACCTATTGAGCCCATTGAACCCATGCTTCCCATTCCACCCATACTTGTCATACCTGCGTTAGGGTGGGCAAGCATGGCGTCATAGTGTCCACCGTACATTCCTGCGGTCGGCCCCATGTTATTAAGTGTGCCATAGGGACCTTTAAGGGCTTGACATCTCCTCCTGAAACCTCGGGGCCTTCTCCTGAATGACCCTTCCTCGAACATGAACTCTGCCGCAGGGTCAATTGTCCAGTAATGACCTTTGCCAGGCCTGCCCAGGCCCTTGGGCAATTTGATGAAGCACTCGTTGAGGGAAAGGTTGTGTCTGACAGAGTTTTTCCACCCTTGGTAGGAACCCCTAAAGAATGGAAAACGCTGCTGGAGAAATTGGTAGATTTCTGATAGAGTGCATCTCTTGGTTGGCGCGGCCTGAATGGCCATGACAATGAGGGCTATGTAGGAGTATGGGGGTTTCTCCTGACGGCGGATCCCAGCTCCTGAACCCTTCTTGATACCGGCCTTATCGTCGGAGCCTCCAGGGCTTTCTCCGTTGCCCCCGCCGTCGCTGCCGTGGTCGCCGGGCGCTGGAGGAGGCGATCCGCCACCACCTCCTCCAGACTTGACCATGGAGGAAGAAGAGTTGGCTGCTGCAGCAGAAGCACCTCCACCGAGACTACCTGTATCGTCCATGCTACCGTTGCAAGGCCCCTGTGTGTTATTGTTATTATTGGTAGAGCATTGGACTCCAGGTTCTTGGATCTCGGTCTTGATACCTTTCAGAAGTCCTCCTCCTCCACCACCACCACCTCCTCCTCCACCACCAGTGTTATGGTGATGGTGGTGATGATGATGGGAGTGGTGTTTTGATCCAAGGTCATCTTCCATGTCCATGGAGGGGTGTGGTGGTGCATGGGGTAGAGGAGGAGGGCCTGGGAGAGGGTTGGCCGGGGGCAGTGTTGTCAGGGTGTGTCCACTAGGTTGAGTCTCCATAGTGTAAGTTGCCAATGAGGACAAAGTCGAAGGTGGGCTATCAAGAAGCATCAAGGTGAATATGTGATGAAACTCTCAAACAAAAATGCAATGATGATTATAATAATATATCGATCTGATACCAACCAAACCGATTATGGTTTCAAGCGCACAGAAACCAGCAATATTCAGTCTGTCTGTGAAGAAGGAACTGGCGGTATCTACAACAAAGTTCTTTACATGTAGGTTTATGCATAACACATGAATGATACCCACTAGTCAGATAAAAGGCTTGTCCATCAGTAGTAGTCGCTGAAGCGAGGAGCATTAAGCAATGGTTCACTGCATATTGCGCTTACCATCCATTCAGGTCCTGTGATCAAACCGAAGTCCAGCTATCCGGGTGATGGACGTAAGCACTACACAAGCAACCAATGCTTTTTATCACTTATCCGAGCACTCAAAGAGGCTGAGGCATTTGTATATATACAGCCTATGTATTGTTGGAGTAGTATTATCATGAAGCTTTCTTCTTGTTAGAGTTAGATGTCCAAAACAGTCCAACCGCAATGCCAATGATTCTGAATGAACTTCTCCACTCGAACAGTAGATTCAGTATTTTGCCACTTGAGCAACTCTCAACAACTCGAGGTCAAACGCTTAAAGGTTGACTTTGTGGTGGTAGAGTGTGGAAGTGCCACTATAGAGATCCTTCACTGGGTCAACTTGGAGTTAGCACCTGTTCCAGGTATATTGTATATACTCTGTTGTCAGTAGTTTCCACCTGTGACTGATTGATAGGGGAATGCTCCCTCAGTATATACTATTTCTCTATGTTTCTCTCTGCTCTCTCTCTCTCTACCTCCGGTCCAGGCTCTGACTTGCCTGTGTGTTAGTCGGACCGCTGTGAGGAGGCTGACTGAAGACTTCTGATAGTACACAGACATTGACACCCCGAAGGGGTAACTGGTGGCTCTTGGTTTGAGGGGGGCACCGCACTGCGCCCCGAGTGGCTATGGTAGAAAGCCTCTGATTGGCTGGTTGCTCAGTGACGCGCCCCTCATCCTCCTAGCGCTCTTTGACTGAACACTCTTTCCCCTAGGTTACTTACTTATATTCAGGATCTTGGCATCCATCTCTGTTCTGTCTTCTTGTGTGATGGAGCATTTTGTGTTTAAAGTGTATACATGGACAAATGGCCTGTAGAAATCCACCTTTCATGAACACCTTTCAGTGCTTGAGGTGGAAACCTTCATATGCCAGGGGTTTGTAAATTGTGTTTGCGCATATATATGACCCATGTATGCTATTCTTTGGATGAAAAACCCCAAGAAAGAAAACTTGATACTCCTTCCTTAAAATTCCTCTGCCATTCCACAGTCTCACCTACCCTAATTTTTCATCCAATTTCTCTTCTTCTTCCTCCCACCTCCTGTCGTCTCCTCCCACACCGACTGAACCAACTCTAATTTCGAAAACCCAGACCTCTCTGGCTCCAGCACATGAGCAGGTCCAACCAGAGCCCCTATACCATCTTACCTAGTTGAAAGTATAAGTTTCACACACGTCTTGGCACTGGCGACTATATGGGCTCCCTCCCTGAAAACTTCCAGAGTTCTACACCACATTTCTCATTGCTATGTTAAAAAGCTATATATCCTGACTGCTGCTGGAATCTACCAGTGCATTCATACACGTACCCCAAAACCTTAGGGCTTTAGTTGGAGTGCACCAAATCCTTTGACAGCAGAGAGTAATCAAAATGATTCTTTCATTCCCACAGACATTTTACATCCAATTCCCAGCGGTCCAGTGTAAGATTTTGTGGTTTCAATCTTATCGCAATGATCTCGTGGTGTTATAATCATCACTATTATTGATCAATATCGTTGCTCAGAAATCACTGGTGGCACGCGCATGCTGATCCAAACCCCGAACTGTTCTAGAAATCTTACACTCTCCTGATATTATCATTCCTACCACAAAAACATGGTCCCACAAAAGACCATCCTTACTTTTGACCCCTGGCTGCAATACTACCAGGGAATGATGTCCCGTGCATTCTATTCAGGAAGCGAACAACTCCGTCTGGTCAACCACAGGCCGTCCCCAATCGTTGTACATAACATGTCATGGTTTTCTCGCGTCTTACTTTATACACATATACTCTATTAAAGGATGCTGCCCATTCCTTACACTGATGTCTTAATTCTTATTTCACCTTATGTGAAGAAAATAGGGTGCGCGCACATAATTATGAGATTTCTGAGAACCTAACTGGGGAAAAGGACCAAAGTGAAATAAAAACGCACAATGAACTCCTTTTTCCTGGGAAAGAAGTTCAAGTTATCTTCTCTCCTCATCGTGAGACATTTAGGGGTCACTTGTTCAATAAAACCAGATCTAATGCCTCTGTAATGCTATTGGACCCTCGTCTGCACTATACTCTCTCTCCCCCCTCCTGCCTCTCTCCCCGCCCACTCCCCCCCCCCCCGCCCCCTCTCCCCCTCCTGCCGTCTCTCTCTCTCTTGCCCTTTCGCTATTTTGATGTATATTGAAATAACTAAAATTAATGATTGACTTCTCTTATTGTTACTTATCATGGCAGCAGGACATTACACATCAGATAGCGTTTAAACACGTATATATATGTTCCGGGTATCTTAGTCACATATTATAAGTATAAGTAAAATATAAGGATTACCTTCAATGGGCATATATCCAACAGGAATTCTTACGGATTTCAGTTCATTAATCAGATCACAAGAATTACCAATATTGTTATAAGTTTTGCCAAACTACCAAACCAAACCTATTTCGTCTCTTTTAGTATAGGGAGATCGATGAATCTCTACGATGCAGTACACATTAACAGTTAACAGTGAGCTATATATAATCATTATACCTCACATTATCATTGTTGTGTTTTTGAGTCAGAGCCCGGTAACCTGGTTGTGGTGGATGGTTTGTGGGAGCAGCAAGACTAGACACCAATGATCCATTACTGAAACATCCACGTTGAGGCGCTCGGAGCAATTCCTTCTGGCCACCAAATCAAACTCTTCCAGAACCAGATACCACAGTACCAGGGCACGCCATGGTTGCTCTTCTCCAGGCCCGCCACAGATAAGCTGATAACAGCAATTCTAGTAATGACAGAATGTATTTCATGCTATTTTATGAATGTGGTATATTTTCTGCGCTCTTCACCAGATTGTTATCACCCATGGTAACCCATTCTAAGTCCAGGCCTCGACATCGACTGGAACATGTTACTGATGTAGTAATATTCGTGATGATATCGATCCATTCAACTATCGATAAATTTCTATTTCTTCTGTGTGTGAAAGAAAAAGATTAAATCGATTAAAGTTAACACCAACTGCTTTCAGGTTATTGATGAAATATACGGAGATAGTAAAAATATCCATGATAACATTGAGAGCATCATCCTGTATATATCTTCGGTGTTTAAAGAATGATTAAATGGATAAAGTTTAACATAGGTCTTTCAGATTAAAAAAGAGCCCTCTAGTGTCTTACCACATCCTTTTAGACGAACAAGGGACAAGGGACCGAACTGGTAGTGGGATTAGTGAGGTGGTATTAGCAACGATTATAGTACCTACTATAAGCCATGGTTATAGTGTATGGGAAAACAGGATCCCAGCCCATTCATTGCTCACCACTGACCCTTCTGATTATTACTCGCTGGTTTTTGAATTAATGCAGCCCGTGTCGCATTACCGCAAACACGATCTCATGTATTGACACTGTTCTCCCCGAGCCAATACAATAACACTCTCTGCAGGTGTCTTCCCTCATGAATTGTACTGGTGTAAATCAGTTATAGTTTACTATTACTCGCAGTGATACAAGTGTTATGTATACAGCATGCAGATATTGTAATCTGAGCTCAGAGCTGTCATACTCGGGACATACATCATGTTAGCGAGGAGCAGTTTTCCTGGGCTGTCCGGTCGTTGCGGGGGGCATCCACCTCCCCCGTTGAGAGGGTTAGGAGCGGTCGGCCAAAAGGCCAAGCAAACTGACACACTCACAGCCCCCTCACTAGCCATTGATAAATGGGAAGCTGACAGTCCAATTTGCTCTATTGGTTTTCAATATTCATATACACCACATAAGGCGCGAGCTTCAGTTTCTGTCGAGATATTTGATTGAATTTAAATAACGAAGATTCTACTTGGTAGTTTGAAGGAGTTAGAGGGTGAGTTCAGAAGATGGTCCGCATTTCACCCCAGAATTCTTAGGGGATGGTGGGTTTGGGAGTAAGACTTTTATTGCAGTTTTGTCTGCTCCTTTAGTTTCTCTAGAGTGAAGGCAATATTCATGAGGCTACCCTTTTACTCGCGACCCATTCGCCCTATATCAAACCTTCAATTAGTCAGCGCCGGGCCTGGTCCAGCACTTAGTTCCTGTGTCAATCACTGGAGGTCGGGGTTTATCAGACTCAGGACTTCCCAGCTAGAAGGAATGTATTGTCTTGGATAATTAACAATGACACTAATGCAAGCCAGACCGAAGTGAAATATCTAGGAACAAGAGGTGGCCACACACTAAGAGGTCTAAAAATATGAATGACTTTTTTTTATTGTAACCTTTTTGTCTTTTGGTTTGTCATCAGGAAGTCATGATTGCGAGTGGTGAGGTTTGGGTGGGGTATATGTGGGGATACGAAAATGGAATATCAGGCAGCATGGAGTTGAAGAATTGGACCAGATTACATATGTAATTCATGTATATAATAACGCCGGTTCATGTACCAGATGAGATCAGACATTGCTATAAGCTTCCGCGATATAATCCAACATGAACTTCCGCGCCAGTAACTGTATCCAACATGGGGAACAGAGCGTCTCTGTGATCCGATGTTTGGATTATTTGCAACTGTGAAAATACCTCAAATTAAATTCATGGTTATAGGGACGCGCGACGCCAAATAGTTAATTCTCAAAAGGTATTATGTCAAAGATCCCGACCCGAATACATGAGATTAATATTATGATCACATCAAGGATCAAATTTCTATGTCGTAATCTAAATCCTTTGCGAAATACGAAGAGGAAAATAATTGTTTCCGTACGGCTTTCCGGCTAACAATGATGCAAATTTGCTGTCTCAGAAACAGAATAGTTCTAATAAATTACATCCAAATAATCTAATAAATGCAGTAAGAAAATCATTCTCCAACTAATTGGGAAATAAAGGATGTTTTAAACTTGGAATGGTACGCGTGCACTTTTTACAAATTAATCTAAACCTTTTAAAAGTTCATCTAAGGACTAATGCTGCAACACTCTAAATACTGTAATTCAAAGTCAACCCAAGTGGAGACAACTCAAACCAATGAGGACAGAAATTGGGATTGTGTATGGCATTAATACTACTGAGAATCCCGTGTTTCGTCCCGTTTATTTAGAGGGAAATCTATTTTCCCATCCTCACATATATTTTACCTCATTATCATGTCTAAGAAAAAATATGAAAAAAGGCATTGGAAATTCTTGATTAAAGTTTTTAGGCATTGCGTTGAATTAGTTCTTTCATTCTACATCAGTTAGCCTCACAAGAAACTTTCCTATACATGAACATCAATATCTCTTTTTCTTTATTCTGTCCCCCCCCCCCACCACTCCCTCTCTCTCTATTTATCTTCTATTTCCTCTTCTCTCTCCTCTCTTCTATCTGATCTCTTCTCTTCTCTCGCTTCTGTCTCTTTCTCTCTCTATCTCTTCTCAATCTCTTCTCTATCTCTTCTCTATCTATATCTTACTCTCTTTTCTCTTCTCTCTGCTCTCTTCGCTCTCTCTCTCTCTCTCCTCTCTCTTTCTCTACTCCCACTCCCCAACACCCTCCCCCTCTCCTCTCATCAGGTCTGGGAAAGTGCTAATGTTTAATACCTTGTAAAAAGCGCACAAGGGCGCCCGTGCTGCCCCCAGGTGTGCGTTCTTGTGGATATTGTATATTTTCCCTCGCGCTTGCCCTGCCTGCCTCCTGCGCAATAGTTTACACTAGCGTAACCTGGCAAGGCCTGAGCTTTGCCAACATTGCAGTTGCAGTTCACCAATGTCCTCTGTTCGCAATTATAGTTTCAATAACACGCACGTGTGGCTCATACACCATTACTACAGACCATCAAAAGCATGCATTGGAAATGTATGTGTACCACTCTGTAATACCACGGTGTGTGTTGGTTAGATAGGGAAATCGCAAAGCTTCGTCGCTGGTGATATTTAAGGCGCTAGGATAATAAGGATGTCGCCATGATCAAATAAACATTGCCATTTTCTGATTTCAATGGTGACGTTCGTCCGCTGAACAGGGGCAAGCAGAAGCGTGGGAACGGGAGGGGGTCCCCGAAAAGATAATTCAATATCAGGTTTCATTCATCCAACCATAAGTACCTCTTCCAGTTTCCTGCATTTTTTTCCGCGTCAATCATCCATTATTGAAAAACGCTGTTTTCATTGGATGCACCAAGTATCAACCAATGGATCCAAGCATAACGCATAGACCTACTGACTGAACATACACATATATATATCGAGCCATCTTTCACAAGCATATTCACAAGTTATGTCTATAGAAAGCTCTAGTGAGATTATGTGGGGGTGGCAGAGTGGGCGAAGATTTGTTGTTGGTCAAACTCAGGTTTGGAACTCGGAGAGATCGCGATGGGGAGCTAGGCAGCTACTTGAGTATGGAGGCTCCGGGCAAACAGCCAGAGATGGGATGGGAGGCAGCAGAGGGACATTACCCTTGCCTAGCAACAGCTGCATGATGGTAACTTGGATGGCAATCTACATGTCTAAGCTTCTCCTTGAAGCAGTGTCCAAGGCTAGAGGCTAGTATAAGACCAGAGATAATCCTTATAAAGTCCTCGGCTTCGGATTATGCATGTTTTCATCCGGGGTGTTATGTTATGTGTTGGTATTAGGCACGCGTTTCAAAGATAAGACTTGAGATTAAGTTTAGGAGGACTGGGAAAGGTATTGTGCTCGCAGTATGGTCTGAAGCTGGTTTAACATGTAATCACCAACAGTAATTTTGTAACCATACATCTGGGTTTCAAATATGGTAGATGGCTTATTTACTAAGGCTGTTATTCTCGAACGTATCAAGAGCATATCTAAGAGTGCAATTCTTAAATGCATTTATTTATAAAGATGAACCAGGCAGTTGTTAAATGTAGGACAGTAGCGTCTTCAGGATTCATGGAAAGGAGATAAATATATCCATGGATCCTGAATCCATGGATATATAGAGAGAGCATCATTGGTAGTGGATCCATGAGAACTGTCCGGGAGTGAATCACACGATGGTGGGTGGGACCCATGGGATATGACCCGTGTGGTGAAGGAAGGTGTACGTGAGACCGCAGAAGAAAAATCCTTCATTTCCTGAACCAGAAATCCTTGATCATGACATGACATGGTACAACGTGTCTTTTATCTTCCCTACAACACTCCTTCTTGTCATATTTAGCTCCAGACATTGTTTACCTTGCTATTCATGCTCGATATATAGTTACGCGAAGGAATCGCGGATGTCGATATCATTTTTACTTCATGCTCAAATGTTCAAGGATTCTTTTCACTCCGCTTTAGATGCATGTTTCTCAGACAACTCGTCTCATCTTACAAACTTGCGCTGACGACTGCAACTTTTTGGACTCTCTTTGCAAGAGTCAACAAAAAATAATGATCATGTTAAGGGATTGAAGGGAGGCAACTTATATAAAACAATCATGGGAATGAATCAAGTTGGCATTATGCAGGTTAATTGGCGTTCCTGACGCGTTTCGCCTTTCTTGGGCTTCTTCAGAGGATATCTAGAGAAGAGAAATATAATGATCCTTTGGATTCATCTAACAGTAGACAATTAGTAAAACATCGATTTTATTATGCTTCCAAGAAGGTGGTCCCTCTCCCAAAATGATCTTCTGGGGTTTTGGAGATGTTTTGGAGCATTTGCTATCGACTTTCAGAAATTATGTATTCTTACTCAGGGATTTATTTAAGCATCGCAAATTATATTTGAGAGAACTTAGAGGAGCGTGGTCTTTTGTTTTGATATGAGCTTAATTATTTCAAGGAAATTAAGCGGCTGCCCTATATTTAACTCAAATAGCATTCACATTCGTACAAAGAGGTCTATAGGACGTAAATGGACATACTTATACTCATAGGAATCCTACCTTTCTCTCCGTTATTATGAAGAAAATGCTGTAAGATTCTCGTTCTCCTTCACAATGAGTGCATTTTGATCACAAGAAATCACTAGTATAAGAAACGGAAATTCGTTTGTTGAGGTAGAGGGCTAGAGGATTTGATAATTATATATTTTAGAATAAGAATTATTCCATTTAATTTCAATGAAGCTCTTGTGTCTCCTTAATGTTTATTAGGCTCATTTCAGCAGACTAAATTACCGTATAAGTGATATATCAAAGAACTAATTTGAAATTTCAATTTCCAACACGGTAATTTCTGAACATGGCAATGCAGTATCACTGTTATTTCAGTGTCTCAACTTTCAGCGACGAAAAAAGTGTTTTTTTTTGTTTTTAAAAGGTTTTATTCAACATATCCTGCCGACTAGGCTCATACAATTCTAATCAACGTTCAATTATCGTTTCCCTCTCTATTTTATATTTTTTTTGTATTTTCGGTTTTCTCTTTCATCACGTCCCTCCTGGACTAACAGGTTTTTATACGAAGCTAACAGTTATTAGAGATATTAAAACACAATCATAGCTCATCAAGTGTTACATGTTATTCTTCCAGTTCACGTATAAGTTGATTCCAGAAATGTGTGTTCTTCTTCCCTTTACCTTGAGCAACATTGTTATATTCCAGGATCCTAAGATGCATTTTTGCTTCATTGACAAAGGCTTTGAAAACCATTGCATTTTCGTGGAATAATCTCTGTCTATATATGTACCATTTCAATGCAGAAAACAACCAGTTAATAAAATCTCTCTGAGGGCTCTTACCGCTGTATCCAAGGAGGATGTTAGTTAAATTCAACTCACTCGGTCTATTGAAAAAAGTGTTTATTGGCCGTCACCACGAGACAAATAGGAGATTGTAAAAATGATATATTTAATTTACATTCTGTCGTAATATTTATGAAGATTAAAAGAGTACTTTAATGACAAAATAAGTACGGTATTTAGCCATGGATGTATAAAGTTACATAAAACACACACATATATGAGCAACATGATCCAAAATAGAGATATCGCGGCAAAGTTTATATTCCTTCATATATATATATGCTAACTCACACACACTTACATTTAATCAGATGAATAGCAATTGTTTTCCCTGATAACCATTCCCCGATATACTTCTCAACATATTGCGTCCAACACATTTAACAGTCTTTCAAATCAATTAACGCATGCTTATCGATCTGTATTGAGACTTTCACAAAACAATAAAATGAATTGTTCAATTTCAAAATAGCCTCCAGTAGCTAACTCCACTAACTCCAGTAGCGCAAAGGGGCTACAGGGGATTTTGCTACCTCAAGTTATAGAAAACATCAAAGATCATCATGTCCCGCAAGGTTAGACATCTAAATTATCTGAGGATATGGATTAGATAATATCTTTGTTATACTATTTGACATTGTTATTAATTTTACTGAGGCGTGTATTGCTTTCGTGGAAACAAAACATTTCTAACATCAACCATGCAGTCCATATTTTTGCTGTTTCTTCATTCATATTCACATCTTGTGAATCTCTGTGCATCTCTTTATTGAATCCACTACCCCAATGTCATTGTTACTGTTCGATTATGCTGTGTTTCACACTGCTTGATCTGGACCGACCATGATCATTATGATTGTACCGTATTAGATATACTATATATTATCTGTTAGCTAATTGTTATTATAAACTATACTTCTCCTATATAACCAACCGCACTTTGCTTAGACTTTAAAGACATTTCATTAACAATTCTTTTCGGCATATAAAATGTACATCAAACTTCCTTCTTCCATTTCCAAGTAGACAGGAACATGCTGGAAGACATGACATTTACTTTCAGATGGGTGTCTCCTTTTTGTAAAACTCCATCATATAATATACAAAATCGTTTGATTGAAATGAATTTATATAGACTGGGATGAATCTTTCGTTCTTACCACAGCAGGCACCATACCTTACGATGGCTTTTATTTTACATTCAATTGTATGTATTGGGTTTACGCTGTCAATCAAGGGGTGGTATGGGGCTCTGTATAAGACCATACTGGAGGAGGGAATTCCAAGCTGCTGTATGTAGTCTTCCCCAACCCGTTTGTAAGAGGGAGGGATAAGCTGGCAAGCCACAGGATTTCCACAGGGCTTCCTTTATGAGGCACGCAAACTCAGCCTCCAGCTAGCATCACGTTGACGTGGGAGTTAATTGCGTATCAAACGCACGGTTAGGTTTGCCCGTGGGGGAAGACAGTTTCCGTGAGGCCCTCCCACCCTGCCTTGATCCCACACATCCACCCTCACTCCACCTAGCTACCAGTTTTGTAATGGTGGTTCCATTTGGGGTATACAGGGGGTTTGTTACCTCCCAACCCCAAGGATGTGTGAAGGAAAACTATGCATTCCTACCTCAAATGACTATAATATTATATGTTTCTAACTAATTTACCATGGCTAAATCTATTACACCTTTCTTCATGAATGATAGTGGACTGTCACAATCACCAATCCCCCCTGACCCCCCCCCCCCCCCCCCACCGCCCCCGCCTGCTCTGTTTTACACAGACACACACACACCTCCATACCCACCCTCACACATTCAAAAATTCCTGGATCTTCCAAGAGCTGCTGTTGGCAAGAATCTTATATACTTTGGAGAGAAGGGGGTTGTTGTAGATGGATGGACAGGAGCCCCATCAGAGTAACATGCGACATGTGGCTTCAAGTGCCGATAGGCATGCCGCCAGTGGCCCAGGCGTGAACTAAAATGCCCAGAACGCTAAACGCCTTCTCGTCTCTCTGCCACACCTGTGCACTGTCAATACACAGCTCCTAACATACACTCAAAGCAACAAGAGGCTGACGTAGAAGATTAATGTGCACACAAACCCATTGATAGATCTCCGAGGGAGGTGCTAGGCTTTTGTGCTCCACCCTCTGACGTTTGATTTAGAGAGTGGGAAAATGAATAATGGGGTTTACATTGGTGGTCGACAGGCTCTTGTCATCGTTCTGAATTAGATCAGAGGGCTTATAACGAGTATATAAACCCTTTGATTAGGTTTATAAAAAGATCCCCCATTTCACAGAAATCAGGTTATATTTAAAGACCTCTGTATCAACCTAGAAATGCCAAATAGTCCCTAGAAATGCGACATCAATCTATTTTCATGGTTATATGTTCCTAGAACTCAACAATACCATATTCTATTACTTGTGAAATTTATTTGTTCTTTCCTGTTATATATAGCATATATATGTAAATGAGATTCGTGGGTGGACCTGAATTATAATAAATGAGTTACTAATTTTCCCATTGAGAAATTAATAATTAAATCAATTAATCAGTGTCAAGGCGTAAATATCGCACCCCCAGCCTCACGTGGGCCATACATTGAACTGAGTTTGAACATTAAAGGTTCATCACCGTGAGGCTTGTTGATATTACATTAAAGTGTTTAATGAATTACAAGGTCACGGTAGCATGGGGCCAATTGTTCATGGGGTCACCCAGGCTCAACATCAGAAAACTAACATTCCTGATGACCCACTTTTATTCTATTTACATGATATACGAAGGTATGACATGGTAAAGATGTTTATCATTTAGATCATCAATTTGTCTTCTAGTTGTCACATTTGGTTCGACAGAAACATCTAACATTAAATATCATATATACAAGTAGTTGTAAGTTTACTCTTCATTTCTGACGCGAGAAGCAAATGTAGCATATTCATTGGTACAATTCATCACATAGATTCTTATATCTTTAATGGTTTTTATTCATTTGTTTCCAAACAACAGCTAATACTTTTTGATTGACATTTCTAAGCCTAATGGTAGGAAAATAAAATAAAGAATTTACAAAAAAAAATCACCAAAAAAAGACCAACATTTCTAAGCCTTAGTATTGCACGATCCGACCAAGGACAACCTTTACATGTGGGACACCATTCACAGTAAACTGTTACTGGTACAGCGGTTTTGATGATTCACACTGTAGATACGATTGCTTGTTTGCATTGATTATTTTCAAGTGTTGTCAGAGTCTGCGGGAAACCAATAATGTTTAAAGATAAGGCAATAGTGAACGTTATGTCAATAACTCGTCGTTTCAATCTGCACCACAGCCGGGCTTTTCCATCATCTTTGATCGTTATCATCTGGGAAATGGCGGGGAATTAGGCTTAATTTTTGGCAAGAAGGATCCGGATTGAAGCCAATTTGATTTAACCAAAATTTGAGGCAAGATATGGAGTTGAACATACTGTCGTTATAAAGTTATATAAAATACTATCAAGGCACAACAAGTAGAATTGATGATTCAGAAGGAACAATTTGACGGACCCATGCAAGTCCAACAAACCTTGGTCCCGGAACCTTAAAACCCAAAGAGTTTCCATATGAATCCGATTGAACACATTTGTTTTTACACAACCAGAGGCAAAACAGAGGGTATTGTGAACATTGTTATATATTCTTTAATATAGAATACTATGAAATAATATCAATACAAAAATAAAGCTGAATTGAGCGGACCGAAAGGAACAATTTGTTGGACATCAACCCTGGGATCTCCATGCATGTGAACTCTCTCGGGTTTCCACCCAAGCAAACCCTTGGCTCTTTGTCTCTTCCAGATTTCCCTGAGGGAATCCAAGTTGTGTGCGGTGGAGAAGAAGATTGAGGTTCATTCTAGCCACAGCACGTGCGCTAATGGGTGAGGGGAGGCACGAGGGTGGACGTGATGAAGTGGACATTTCAACGTGCGGACTCATCTTCTAAACAACCCCAACAAGCTTGCATGGATGTCCCATATATACCTGGGCAGGGAAGAGGAGAAGGAGGAAGAGGAGAAGGAGGAGGGTTGGGTCAAGCTACACCACAGGGAAGAGGATGCAAGCTCTTTAAATCCGTATTCATCCATGACAGGGGCAGGATTCCGGATTTGATAAAGATCCCATTGCATCACATGTGGTCTGCAACCGCTATTCCTGTAGACTACCGAATTGCTCAATTTGAAATCTTTAAATTCAATGCCAGTATTATCTAGTGAAAACTATTACCTGTCCTGCATGGTTAACAGTAATAATGGTATTAAATTGATATATGACAATTTGTGCAACTGCTTTATTTTCTTATCTTGCCATCTGGGCTTAGACTATATACTAAATGCACACGAGATCAAAAATGTTACGACTTCATATATCAGACACTTTTTTACTTTGTGTTTTCATGTAACAATTTGGTTAATCATCCTGTCTTATTCGATTTGTTTGCTTTCTCCTATACATAATATATTAAATAATATTATGTATATTATACTTTTTCACAGCAGACATCAATCAGAATTATATATACCACGGTGAGTTATTTCATTTGAAAAGGTTTGCCTTATGTTTTTAAATATTGAGTTTGAAATGCCTTTATATTGATAGGCTCGACACACTGTATAATCGTAAAAGGGTACCCCGTCCTTGGAATAGGACTGACGATTCGAACTATTCGCCAGTAGATGAAATGTTTGGCAAATCATGAAGCGATGGTATCTAATATCTTTTTAATTTCCAGTTTGTTCAAATAATCAGAATCGTATTCCTTAATTGAATCCAGTACCATTGTATTGTTATATCATTTTAATTTAAATTCTAATTGATTATATTATATTTTATAGACATTAAAGAATAAATTGCTCTGTCAATAAACTGTTTATACTTCCATATAGCTTACACGCGAATGGAGTGCTGTCGTCCTCAAACTAGATCTCCTTTACACTTGGAACAATCGGAGAGCACACAAGAGGACTCGTTTCTAACCAAACATAGAATAATTCATTTAGAATTCCACGTAGGACCTTTTCCAAAGTCTAAAGATTTAAAGTCTCTTCTCCAAATCGAGTAAGGACATCGCACTGGGTGTGTCAAGTTTATCTCTGCGTCTAACGACTGGGAACTGTCCCATTCACATCCGAGTTGACAGACGAACGGACCTTCCCTAGATCTACGCGAAAGCCATCAGCACTTGGCCTTCTTTATCTGTTCTTACATACACAAAACGCGATCTGGTAGCGAGAAAACGCGAGAAATGCAAGTGATTGGCTTGGAAGAAAAGTCGTCTGCAATGTTTTCAACCATAACATCTGCAAAGCATTTCCGCGCCCGACGCGGCATAACAATAATAACCGAAGCATGCCAGAAAAGCGATCCATGCATGTACTTGCAAGATACCAATTTGAAACCCCCGGGGGAAATACCTAAACTGTTTATAATGAAGAAATATTATCAGTGTATAAATTTTGTTTGTTGAGATCGCGTAATACTGAATATATAGACTTCACTTAAAAGTCACCACTTTAAATCATTTAACAGCGTACTCATTGTTTCTAACATCATAAAGGGCGCACAGTCTTGTAATAATACTATCTAAGTCACAATGATCATAGACAGAATATATGACAGAGTCAAAAACATGACTTTATGTATCCAAACTATGAGTGGATTGGCACAAGGGGATTTGCACTTTAACTTCTGGTAAATAAAACGGAGCTTATCAAAATAAGAGGTCGCCTCAACACTACACACTCAGATGCTGTTTGAAATCAAACCAGAGAACGTGTTCGCGGCACAATCTCAAGGTAATCGAGATCCGCTGGGTCTTTTTGATCCACTATGAACCTCTTCGGGCGCCTTTGAATATCGGCCGTGCACAGCTAAGGAAAACATGGGAAGGAAAGTGTCCAAACATTTGTGTAAGGAACGCCTGTTGGTGTTAGACTGGTTCTCAGGTTGGTGTGTGACAATGAAGGGGTGTGTGCACTGATTTTGAAGAATGCACTCCTTGCCTATATTTTGTACGTCTGGGATGGATACAAAATCGATTACAAGCAGGGCCAACGCCCTTCCATGAACAACTACACTTCGAATGACATGTATATAACATACACTTGGGTTCGTTTCAACCACCGTCTCACCATGAGTTTTTAAATCAAAGGGTGCATGGTATTTGGTATAAAGTTTTGATCTGAAGATTGCTTAAAGCATATTCTCCACGAATTGCATCTCGATGCATACATATACCCTATACATGCAGTTTTATGTGCTCATGGCGAAATAGTACATGGGCTCGATAAATACTCTTCGTTTTCCATGTCTCTGTAATTTTACATTAAACCTATTTAGTTATATTTTAAAATTCAAACATTTTATTCAGTTCAATACAGGATTGTCGAAGGGTTGTAATAAATAATTCAGATATAATACTATTTTAAGATCATCTATGTGACTGGATTCTCTATAATATTATACAGGGTTCTCAAATAGTCTGGTACATATATAACACGATCTATAATTGGACGTTTAGTCTGAAGAGCCATTGTTGATATTAAAAAGATACAAATCATCCGCAGGTAACCATGGTCACTCCATGACAAAAGATTTTCATTTTAAGCAATCTTTGAATGGAATTAGATCCAGGCATTTTCTTCCACACATCACTTATTGAAGCCTCTAATGTTTTTAAAATAGCGAATCTGTGACTATCTTAGAAATGATTTGAACTAGACAGGATTTTCATCAAGAATATCACTGTTGTTACCTTCGTCTTCCATTTCTAAAGGATTTAGCCTTGGACCCCATTGCAACTAGCATTTTATGTCGGTGCATGCATTAATTTCTCCCCGCACAGGATTTGCGTATTTAAATTCGTACAAAAAAGTAATACATACGTATTTATTATATTATTTGTGATTATTTGTTATGATCTGTGTCCCCTCCCCCACTCTCCCACCCACTGCATTCTGCATTTAGGTTGCCGTCCTATTTAATATTTGTATACATGTATAGGCGATGAAATATTTAGAATTCAGTTGGATGGGCTTTTTAATGATGCCTGTCTAGTGGTGTTGATATCAATTAGTATTCTTATGATATTTCCGCACACAGTGTGAAGTCCAAAATAAGTCATTCTCATCTAAGGTACTGCTAAATTCTTAACTTATATTATACCTTCGATATGTATAACTTAAATGCGTAGATACATTAATGGCGCAGTGCCTGGACTAGCACGATAAAGGCGACAGGATGTCTCACATGAAAATCCAAACAATCAGAGATATTATTATCAAATGCAGGTCGCCTACTCTGCCATCAATATATGTTGATATTTGTGGTTGCCATATTGCATCAAGTCCTTTCATAACAATAGATGCATGGCATATGAAACAGAAAAAAACTTAATCTTACCTAGATAAATATTCTACTGATGCAGATGTAACCGTACTCACTTTGACAAGGCAATAAATACTAGAGATGGATTTTCAAACAAAACAATTTATTTTCTATATGATTGCCCCAGGTAGCTTATATAATACTTCCCTTCTGCAATTCACACTCGCAGATCGCATCTTTTCGATCCACATATATATTATTCTGGCAGGTATCTTTTCTGTTATGCAGGTCTTGCACCTGAGAGTATCAATGTTATGCAACCACAGAGGATCGACCACAAAATGGCAATAAGATCTGTATTAATAAACAATTTCTCTATGGAAAATAATTGCTTCTCGCCCCATCCTGTTGCGAGAAAAAGAGAAGCCCATTTTTCCCTGTCGATTGCTGGTATTTATTATTGCTTAGCAATAAGCCCACACCATGGAGGATTGTTTCCCCTGGAGGAGGACATGGGGTATAGGCGGGGTTCGGTCGCTCCAGGTGAGGGTTCAGTAGTTGGGAGGTACCTCCAGGGGGGCACACCATGGTAGGATATCACCCCTGGTATCCGACACAAACTTGTGTAAGTTCTGGCGACAATCTCAAGTGTGTGTCGCCAATTGAACCGGGTGAGTCCAGCCTATCCCCCTGTACCTCCATCCTCCATGGTGTCATCTCGCCTCCTCCGGTAGCCTCACGGGGGTATATTTAGGATTCGGATCACAGGAGGAGAGCGAACGGGCGAGTCCCCTGGGTAAAATCAGCCGCCATCTGATAGCGCTCAGATCTGAGGTCGCGAACGATACTGGAAGGAATACTTCCTCCATGGCAGCGACCCAGGTAAGCTGAGCTTTGTGGCATGCAGAGAAAAGCGGTCGATGGAGCTATGGAAGATTCTCCACGGTTTTGTTTATCCTTGCGGGCTATATAGGGAGCCTTGCGATAGATATGCCAGAATAACACAGTCTTGATTATTTTGCCATCATATTTCATTTTCTGATCTTCTGTAATATGATATAGCGCAATTACACACATACCAATCACATATATTGCAAATAATAATATAGATTTATATATCTAGTGATTGTTCGCATGAGTTACAAGTTACCGTCGATGATGCAACCGGCTGAAATGAAATAAATAATATGCTGATTTGGCACATGCCAGAGAATAAAATGTGTCCCCTCTATTCGTCAAGAAATATGCAAACTCGTCTAAAATGTCGTTAGGTATTCGATCTCTTTGAAAAAAGAACTGATTTTTTTTCTACAAAGCACCCTGTTATCTATCTATAAGCAGTTTTCTTTAGGGAAAAGGGGGAATATTTCAGTTGTTAAACTTGCTGGAAGCGAGATCATGAATACATTCGAAAGATTCATACACATAGTCCGAAATAATCGCCGCTATATTTTTCGCTGATTGGCAAGAACATTTGAAATATTTGTCGAATAAAATCTGTTAAAAAACAATTCGCGGTGATATTTTCGCAGTATTCACGTATATGTTTTTTGGGGGGAATTTCGTTGTTCAACCAAACGTTTGTCCTTGCTTTTCTGATACAAAAAGTTGTGTAAAATGAATTATTATTTTCTGCATTTGACAATGACAATTTATAATAATGCAAACACTCTAGAGAGGACACAACTATCTAAATATTCTACTATTGTTTGGCTATGAAGTACGGTGTGTGTTGTCTACCTGGGTCTTACAATCAGACATTTATTTTCCCATGAACATCTTCGCGGACAATGTCGAAATATAGGTTGTATGCGGTATTCTGGGATGAAGCTAGTGGAACATAATAATAATAAATTATTATCCTAGGTTTGAATGCAATCCCATCGTTAACGTATTGCGGAATGAAATAACATGTTCATGTGTTAATAATTATGAGATGATCATAAGCCCAATATAGGACGTAAAGTCTCTTTGACATGGTACAAAACCATTCCCTCACTCGGAATAGTTTTTAAAAGCTAATTGGCGATTATATTGCGTCTGGTTAAGTTTTACAATTGGGCGGATCCCTTTATATATACAAAATATTGGTGGAACCGCGCCCAATTGGTGCCATTGATTTTATCCAGACTGAAGTTGATGTAAAACAGTTATCAAATCTGACAGAAGTAGAGGACAATAATAACATAAAAAGTAAAATTATGGAAGGATGTGAAGAAGACACAATATACATTCTCTGGCTGTTCAGAGTCTAGCCTCTCAGATATATAATACTCAATTTCGTCAACACTTGACAAGGTTTTATAAGAGTGAAGTCCGAGGTCATGTCAACATTCTCGAAACAGAAAAAAATATTTTCCCTTTTATTAACTTCCCATCTTATTGAAAGTATTACTGGGTATTCCTTAGTTGTTTATACATAAATGTGGAGTTCAATGAACTTTAATAAAACCAGGTATTTGTTAATGTGTTCTAAATTAAATGTGAATATAACTATTACATAGGTCCACTGAGAGAATTTGACATAGATATTTGTATCTATTTATAGAACCAGAGCTACTGTCGGGCACAGGTTTACAGGGCAACGCGTATAAGTAAATGAGAAATTCTGACCCCTGCATGAAAGTGGCCCACACAGTGTGCGCATTGTGACATAGGTGCGCCTGAAAATATAAATTAGATGTTGATTGATGACAGTATACGTGACATCGACACTCCTTTAAACTAAATTTCTTGAACAAATCAAGCATTGTTGTCTTCCGAAAATTATCCAGACAGTTGTGTGTTCGGTTGCATTTTAAACATAATGGATAACCATCGTTATCCATGCAGCATACCCCTAGCTTATACTGCCACAGCACTGTATTACCCACAGAATGTCAACATCCCTCACATGCTTTTAACGCTTTGTTATCAATAAACCGATCACTGAAGAGAATGGGAACATTGTCACTTTATGCTATTAAATATGCTGATGTATTTACCATCCTTAAAAAATATATAGAGGGAAAGGAACAAGGTTCTGTTAATGACTATCTATTGGACGCGATTCCAGAGGAAAGTACCAAGCTCCCTTCACTATTTATGATATGCCGATGGCAGATACAAAATATTGAAATATAAACCTTTGATTTTGAATCGTCATAAAGTACTTAGAAGTTAAAGAAAAAACGTCTAATAAAACAATTATTGTCACCCTCACAGCTTGGGCATGTACTTAGTATGTGGTATGAACATTGATTCAACTCCTGAGATTATTTGTCTTACTGGGTTGGTATGATTCCTATGCAGTTTGAAAGAATTAATTATACTTAAGATATTGAGTATAGAGAGGCCATAATTCAATTCAAATTCAACGGAGGGCCAACGTTCTCCCTTCATTTAAATCCCCCTATACAATAATAACAATTAAGGGAAGTGTCCTGACTCAATCAATCAAATATATATATATACCGGTAAACATAAGTAAATCTGGTATATACCCTCGCATCTGTCGGACAAGTTCACCACATCAAATTTCTCTAGATATAAATATATAAAACTGGAATTTAATGGTTATATAATACACACGTGTAAGAACCAAAGAAAAGCGTGAGAAGTACCATTGCTAAATATGTATGGTTTAGAGCAGAATTATCATTAAGTCGCTTGGCATCTGCGAAATTGTGCGGGGCCACATTTAGCGCAAATTTGACGCAATTAAAGAAATATATTGGAAATGTTACACTTATTATCTATTATTCTCTTTTCCAAGACAAGGCAAACATTCCACAGGATGAAATGTTCGATGAAACATATAATAATTTTCATAATTGGCATTTTCTTTTGACATCAGTTAAAAAACTTTAAGTCACCTTCATCTCCCGTGGTCGCCATGAAAGTTCTTATCACGCGCTTATTTCAGGCGCAAACTATTTACATAAACAATGATATTATTTGGGGTTGTAGTATATAATATGCACACGACATTATTACTAGAAACTTCGGTCATTTACATTACTAACAACTTTGCAAGTGTTTCATACAGAATCCACGTATAAAACAACAGAACGCCTGAGCCCAAGGAAAGCATTTCTCACGCCCCGCACACAAAGCACAAAGGAGCTCTCCTTAGGAGCTTCATATTATGGAAGACGCGAATGAATACAGGATCTATTTTCTTACAAAATAATCTCGTCGCAGGGCGCGAGATCGGGGGGCTGTAGACGAGAACTAGGTTTGTATTGTTTTGTGTTATGGATATTTGTTGTACCTGCCGTGGCAGGCTGACCGTACGGCGATGAGCGCCCGATTCCAAAAGCGCCGGGGCTATACCGCGCCACCTAGACATGCCATGTCTACTAGTGGCGACGGAGAGGGGCTCTGTCTCCAGGCATGTTTGGGTTCCTCCAGGGCGGTGGTGTGGCCACTGGAGGAAACACCTGCTTACATGGTCAGGAGAACAATGGTAGTCTCCAGGGCCTGTTTGGGATCCATTTTACCGCGGTCGCGGATCGCATACTTGCTGGGGGAAGGTATCGTAAAGTAATCCCTGAAAAAGATCTTCTAAGTCAATAAAACATAAGCCTCCCCTCCGAGATCTGTTCAAGTCCTCCCCTCCGAGATCTGTTCAAGTATCATTTTATGGGGCATGTATCAATCGTCCAACGGCTGCTTATTTGTTTCCATGATAATGTCCATGACCGAGATATTTTTTAACAAAGCAGCAGCGATGCTAGGCAAGATACTTTCCTCTAGGTAAAACTTTGTGTAAGTATACCGGGAATTATTTTACATGTTCTGAACCTTAAGCAAATTTAAACCGGATATATATGAAAAGAGTTTTGAGAACCAGAACTTGCCTTATACGCGTACATTTTGTACAATTTACAAGCATATAATTATTACATTTCTAAAAGGCAGAAGGAAGTTTCTTCTTGTGTTGTATCATAAACGGCCGATATCTTGTTGAACTAATGTATACACAAAAATGATAATCTTGCTAGAAATAATATGTCCTGCGAAATCAACATTTAACATTTTCTATAAGCTTAGATTAACATCGCTTGATAAATTACTTAGCTCAGCCGATGATATCAAATCTTAATCGTTTGACCACTGACACATTTCCCCTTGATAGCATTTTTAATAAACCTAAACTAAACTATGATTAGTATAAAATGGTCATATCGACTATTGTGATTCTATTTGTGAGCGATTTTCTTGCTCTATACATCATCATGTTAATTGTATTTATCATTTAATTCGTTAATAACATTATGAAAATGGGGCTTAAATATACAATTATGAACGTGGGATTTAATATATCTTTATCCATATGCTCATATTAGAACTGATAATTAAGGTGATAATTATCTGTTTTAAAAGGGATTCCTCGATGAAACATCCTTACAAAATATATCTTAGTCAAGCCTTCTTGAAACAGTTGTATTTGACCCGGACAGTTTTAATTTACTCTAAGGAAAATACAAATAACCAATCAATAACAAATGAACTAAACTAATATCGCATCATCGGTACTCTGTGACCATTAAAGACATTCCAGACACGGGGGCAGTTTCTCCTCATTTTCCCACATTGAACCACCATCGTAGACAAAGCATTTGCATGGGAAAGATCAAAATTTTCTCACGCGACGCGCGCATGTACTTTCGCAGCCCGAATATATCATAGGATGTATGGGCTCAAGCATTCTCCTTCTCCTCAACATGTCATACTGATATTGCGGTTCTTAGCGAGCTCTCGAGCAGTATATTAGCCCGTGGATATAGGTGGTCATTCAACCCCCGCCAACACCCACCGTGTATACGTTGGTGAGGTTCGAAACATCAACAATAGTGGGAGGTCGGCGGTTTTCCTTTACCTTTCTCCAGATTTATAGACGCCCGTCTGACGGGCGCGATCGAGAGAACCTGGTGTGGAGGCCCAGTGGTCGCATTTAATGTGAGGACCAAGTCGTTATCATTTATATCGACGGCCAAGAATAGAAATATTGAAATAAGAAATCGGTAGATATGATATAAATGCCCAGGATTCGTGTGAGCGCGGAACTGCTTTGCAAGAACCGAAACGAGTGGGCCTTGAGACATCGCGATAAGCCGTGTAGGTCTCTCAAATTAACTATTCATAAATGGCCGTTTTAATTTTATGACGCGACCCATGCTGTTACAAAGAAAGCAACGTGAAGGATCTTGAACCAAGACTTAAAAGGCGATGACATTGCTCATACCGTACCCATAAATATACCTCTATACAATATCTACATAAGGATTAGACATTTGGATGGAAGCCAAATTCTAAGTTATCAAGGGCAACAATGGTGGACACCCAACATAGTTATACAACTCTAACTCTAACCTGGTCTCGTACTGCCTAGATTTTTTCAAACCTCAAATTTGATATTCTTCATACCCAAACAAGTCTGCTGCTATATATGTGTTTGGGTGTGACTACATACATAAGAAGTCAGTGAATGGTGTAGCGTTTGTAACAGCAGGATGGCATCAGGGATGCGAAGTAAGATATATGACCATCCGGGCTCTGCAGTCCCTCTACTGCACGGCCTCTAGATCTTATTCTTCCAAGGCAATAATATTAATTTGCGTTTTGATATATGAGTTAATTTCCATAATATCAAAGGCGCGCGGAAAAACTATTTACTGGAATAAAAATTAAAGCGAAAAACAGCGTCCAAACCCTACAATGAAATAGAATGATATACATGCATGGGCATTTTCAAATGTTTACCTACATATCTTGAAGTCGCGTCGCTTTTCTCGATCCGAAAACGTACAATCCATTTAGAGTCTACTTAGCATAGAGGAAGGAAATGAGAACTGAGCTTTATTCCCTGACTATAGTCTGCGAATGTCTGGGGTGTTTGAGAGTGGGGCGATCTGTTTTAAAGCAGTCGGAGAAGACGATTTGTCTAAACGTATACACCAGTTTATGCTAGTTTATGCTAACTCGCAAATATTGACAACGCCTTGCGCACCCCTTGTTTGTCATTATCACGAGTTGTTTTGCTTGGTTTACTTCATCGCAAATCACACATGTATAAAATGTGGATGTATATAATTATTAGGCTTGGCGGTGCTTCTACTGCATATACACAAAGGGGAGTGGGGTTGTGGAACCAAGGCAGAGGGCCGCGATTACGGTCAAGTATACCCTACCCCCTCCTCACCTTCTGCCGTCTGCCCTAGAGACTACTCCGAGGCGCTCGGAATGTGCTCCCCTTCGGGTCCCGGAGCCACACAAACCTGGCCCCAAGTCCTTCTTTGTTGTTTAAACAATTTATGATAGGGCTTGAAGATATTGGTGAGATTCCAAAAACAAAAAGCCGCCATCGTATACATGCATGCGTTGAAGAGAAAGAGGTGACGCCTCCATTTTTTCATTTTCTTTTCATTTTTTTTTCTAAAAGAGAAGGACAAATATGATAAATAATAAAAGAAAGCAGCCGGTGGCGAAAGACAAAGTGAGGTGACTGGGTATGATATGATGACGATGATAATAATGACACATAGATACCAGCACAAGCTGGTAGACTATAGGGTATAGAGACTGACAAGGAAGCAGTGCTGGTCCTTTTACCCTCTGGACGGTTGAACGCTGGTGTAAACAGCCGTCACCCTGGAGGAATTACAGTTGGTATAAGTCCATCCATACTGAGAGTTAAGTAATGGCCGATACTCATCCCTCTCCGATTATTTATTCCTTGTTTATCTGCATGTCGACGGAACCGATGGTTGATCTCAAGCAGAGATGATTATAGGTGATGCATAAATCTTGTGACATTTTCAAGTGATGTCGCAATGTGTTTTCATGTCATATACTCAAGTGGTATATAAACGCAGATATTTCATTTATATACCCAGGAGCCTTGCTATGATCAGATTCATTTATCCCTAGCTTTGATATTTCGTTTTATGTGACGAAGAATGCTTTCGTGAGGCAGTAAAATATCGCTATACTTTTCATGAATGATGACTGACTCGTTAAAACCTTAAGTTGCGTCAAGGAGGGGAATGAGGGGCGGAATTGAGGCTTGGAGATAAAGAGGTTGAGGGATAAGGACTGGGAGAAAGATTACCAGAGCCTGAGGTGAAAAAGTGTGGTTCTGTAAATTACAGCATCGATTCTTCTACATGCCATGTACCATATGGGAAACTAAATTGAAATAATCCTCAAATGAATATTAAGATTTTTTGTGAGAAGGTGTTTATCAATCGAAGGACAGATATTTATATAACCACATGGCATATTCGAATGTTTACATTCTTGCTCTTTATGGTGATACCTGACGACAATATTATGAATTAGTATCCTACCAGTGTCACTCAATTTTAAATACAGATATCTGTCAGCTGCCAGGGCCCTCCACTAAAGCTAGAAACCCATGTGTCCGTAGTGCGTGGTGCGCACTGCGTGGTGCGTACTGCGTGATGCGTATAATCTGTTTCCATGTGTCAGTGAAAAATCGTATAACCCTGCGTACAAGTAACTACAATTGCTCCCTGGTGACGTCACTGTGATGACGTCACCAAGTACATTTCTATATGTTCACGCAGCGTAATGCGTATTCAATCGCCTCCTGGAGTGATCGGAATACGCAGTGCGCACTACGCATCACGCAGTACGCATACATGGGTTCAGTCCTGTTAATTTCTTTACTTTTGATTTTCACGCATTACGCACTACGCATCACGCGTCACGCACTACGGACACATGGGTTTCTAGCTTAAAGCTAGAAACCCATGTGTCCGTAGTGCGTGGTGCGCACTGCGTGGTGCGTACTGCGTGATGCGTATAATCTGTTTCCATGTGTCAGTGAAAAATCGTATAACCCTGCGTACAAGTAACTACAATTGCTCCCTGGTGACGTCACTGTGATGACGTCACCAAGTACATTTCTATATGTTCACGCAGCGTAATGCGTATTCAATCGCCTCCTGGAGTGATCGGAATACGCAGTGCGCACTACGCATCACGCAGTACGCATACATGGGTTCAGTCCTGTTAATTTCTTTACTTTTGATTTTCACGCATTACGCACTACGCATCACGCGTCACGCACTACGGACACATGGGTTTCTAGCTTTACTCGCAATAGGTCTTGAAGAGAAATTAACTCGTAATAGGTCTTGAAGAGAAATTGCGCCCGCAGCGGGGTTCGAACCCACAACACTCATATGCCTCTGCGTCCAAAACCAACACCTTAGAACACTGCAAGGGCAGAACAAAAGGTCGCCGGGGGCGCGCCCTCTCAATAGTTGGGATTCAAGTTGCGCTCCTGTTATATTGTAAACATCCTTGTCGTCTATGATGGACACCTTATGATGGACAATTTTATCAAAATACTCACAGCCTAGATTCCTTTTATGTGCTACAATGTTTTGAATTTGACCACGATCTGCTTCAGACTGCATTATTTCTCTTAGAAACTCTTGGTAGTTTCTACAATATACTGAAATGAACTCAAGTTACCAATCAAGACGCAAATCTTTAGAAGGATTACTTTTAAAATGGAACACGAATATATTAAAGGCAACATATATATGCCACAAATTTAGGATTTAGAAAGAGTTACATCTATTCCCGCTTACTATAAAGTGATTCTCACTGTGCCCTGAAATAATTTATATATAGTGTGAGGTGATATAAAAGAGGTGACACTTATCAGGTATAAATTTAGATATCTTACAAAGTAACAAAGTTGGTATTATAGTTTAACTTTTATACACTAAATACACAAACAGACAATACGCATATACTTGAATAACGCAGATAAATCAATGTAATGAATAAGTTGATGATGAGGAGGTAAATTAATTGATGATTTATGATGGCCGACGTTTCATTTTTTAAGCAACGGAATGTATTATCACTTTATTCTTCAGCAATATGAACACACATCTCACCACTGTATATTATAATTTAGAAGATGCTTTTGGATGTGGAGTCTGTCTATCTCAGAGAAAGTCACTTTGGTCAGACTACTCAACCAATAAACATAGCCTATATTTCTGATCAAACAATATGCCTTACTGATCAAACAAAATATCAGACTACTTATATTCGCACTGGAGACCAAGGGATAGCCTATAACCAGTGTCATCTGAAGAAAAGGAAACATACGAAGCTCAATTATGGCAATTAACACTCATCATACCAGCCATCAGGCAAACTGAGGAACGCTCCCATATGGACCTAATTACGTCACGCATCGTCATACGTCATCAGTACGTCGTTACGTCGCCGGTTTCGATTGGGTTGGTTCATTAGTATTGGACAACAGGGCAGAGTTAGTTTGTTGAGACAACCAATGAGGTCAAGGTGCGAGTCAACATCGAGGGAAACACATGTGTTCTGAGTCAAAGACTTGCATTGTATAAGAGGCTGGCTGGGAGCTAATGAGAAAATAAGCAACTTACAGCCCCATAGGTACAAGTAGCTTTGCTTGAAATTTGGGAATTTTCGCTGGAAGTATATTAAATGTTACTTCTTTCGATATGACCACTTGAGTAGTAGTGGGTTGACGCCCTCCCCCCCCCCCCTTCCACTGTCCTCCCTCCACCCCACATAATCCTTCCAGGTTTTCTTCTTTTTCTAAAAAAAAAATAGGACTTTGTTTTTAATGCATCGCCAATTGTTTCACAATATTCCCAGAGAACAGTCCAGGCTCCCAGCCTCTCAGATCAGATAAGAATGGTATGCCAGTGATTGGACGCCCACTGCGCTAATGGGTTTCCTGGCCCTGGGTTATGTGTACGTCTTAATGGGATTATAATGGCATTTTGTGGTTCGGAGCCAGAGGCTTTCCCTCAGTTTGGAGGGACTCTCTCAACTCTGAGCCTAGACTGAGTATAGATGAGCGCACATTGGTACTTGGATGACTACAGGTGTCAAGTGCATCATCTATGATGTGAATTCCTATAATGTATACCGCGGATTTATTTCTTCTAGGAATTCTCAAGAGATCCTATGGTAAAGCATTTGCTGGTCTCACTCTAATTGAAATCAAAGAGCGTGAATCGAGTAAATGCTTTGTATATTTGAGTGCTTGGATAAGTTCATGTAAGATAATGAGGTGGCAGAAAAGTATAGTCGACGATGTGATACTGACGGCCTATGACTCTGAACAGACAGTAGCTATAGTCGCGTACATTGATATAGAATATGAATCAATCTAAGATGGTGATGATATAATGATGCACACAACACACAAAACCGTGCCCTGAGATTAATCAATAAGTTGAACAAATTCAGGAATCTAAGCATGTTCCAATCACATCAAAAATATGGCCTGCTACCATTAGCCCTGAGAAGGGAAGTAAGAATGCTGACCCTGTCACATGGGTATGATGAAAAGGTGACGGATAATAGAGCAAGGTACAATTTAAGGGGTGGGGCCTTGAATAAGATCCCGGTAAAGAGATGGAAAAGGACTTCTCTAAGTCGTACAACTCTCGGCCGACTACCCACTCTGTGGAACGGTTTAAACGAAAATATTAGACTGTTGGAGGGGAAACACCAATTTAAGGCAGCCGTGGTTAAACTCTACTGGGCTAAGTTCAACGCAGCTGGTTTTATCTAGCCATTGATTGACCTGTTTATTGTGGTTCATAAGTGGTCTTGTATATTGAGTATATTGTTTATTATTTGGTTGACTGACCTAAACTGTATTTGTATGGTTTTTCTGGTGATGTGAATATAGGGATTTTCGTGTAAGGATGTAAACAAATAGTGACTTTTTTGGACTCTGTGTATGGATGCACGGCGTCAATGATCATCTAAATCTAATCACCTTTCTCAACTCATTAATATGTTTTACCTTATACCCAAAATGGAAAAAAGTTTACATGTATAATATTTGTGTCGTATTTGAATGATTGACTATTTGACTATGATTTAATTGCGTAATCAATTTGACTAGTGATTGTACAATTTCATGAATTAATTTGTATTACTATTATTTAATTATGTTTATATAGGCTGAAAATGTTGTACTTAGTACATGAGCTTATGAATAAAAAACAAACAAACAAACAAACAAACAACAGCCCTAGAGGGAAGATCGCAGACTATCTACGAGGATTAGTGCTCCGTGAACCCTGTTTTCCTTTAACACATTAGCTGTATGCATATAAATAAAGACAATCAGATTCTGCCAATTCCATTTTTTAACAAAGATTTTAGGCCAGATTTTTCGTTAATTTTATATACAAAAAATCACCCTTACTTACCAGTTCAAAGCGAGTTTCGTCGAGTTCTGAGATTCGTAACTGTACTTTGAGGGTTCATAGTAAGAAGTAATTATACAAAATTACATAGTACTTGAACTATACAAAATAGTAACTGAATATAACACGAGGACTACATGTATAATGATGGTGGTAAGATGATGGTTCTGATGTCTCTGGTATAAAATCGCGTTTCCACGAACCTACATCTTACAAACTTCAGTACGAATTAGCTCATTTATAACATACATGTATGTGGAGTTGGTGAATTTTGGAACACCGCCCACCCATATCCAGAAAAGTATCCACTGAAGAAAGCAGCAATATAAAAATGTTCAACAACCAGTTAACACTCAAGCACCGAATAGCTTTGAAACCAGGCATCCTACCATTAACCCATGATTTTCTGTTCTTTTGATATGTGGCCCCGAACCGGAGATGTTAGAAACAACATAAAGAAGGAATTTGACGTGATGTTGTCCATAGACTTGGTGCTTTCACCAACTCTAGAGGGTCTTCCTGTCGCTACTATCGCGCGATGACATGGCCATTCTCAGACCCAGTCACTCACGTTCAATCCCTAAGTCAACAACTACAGAGACTTCATAAAAACACCAACAAATAATGATATCCTTGGATAAACCCTTTTTTCTCGCTTGTGTGTTTTCATTAGATTTCTATAACACAGGACGACAATTAGATTAATTTCCACATATTTATGTAAAGGAATTGACAATCCGTATGTTTATTATGATTAGAATTGTAATATTAGCAAGGAATGATACAAAACCGTTATTAAATTGGGCTGAGTAGGAACTCATGCGACTTTTAAATGGCGCTACAAAAACAGAAACTTATCAGTTTAAGGAACAGTGTGATTTATTTCTTTTATTGATGTCCTTCATGTGTACGTCGTTACGACATCGATCTGGAGAGCAGACACGTATATCAGTGTCTCTTTTTGTATTGACATATTTTTCGATTCCAGCTCGTTCTTTAAATATTATTAATCTTACAAGGGGTGCATTGAAATTCGCAACAGTCAATATGATTCTAACTTGGCTAAGACGACGTTATTTCTACGAAAGCTTATAATTCGAAAAAAATCAACTGGTAATTTTGTTATCTGGTCTTCTGGAAGAATATTAAGAAAGCATATCAGATTATAATAATTATAAGTTGTGAACTGCAGATGGGAAACTCATGCCAGAAAATATCTTAAAATTATTTTAACAGCCCAAAAGATGCCAAATACAATCATTGCAACTGATATAATATGTATAAGTCAACTCATCTACGATCTAAATCTAATCTCTGTCTTCTCCTGTGCAAGCAAGATAAACTTTGTGTGGGTGCCAAAGGTGGAACTTTTCCCCCTCCTAGCTACTCCTGCTTTCCCTGCTTCCAATCAGAGAGATTCTTCCAAGGTGGATGGAGAGAGATTCAGGAAAAGGATTCTTTGTATCCAATGCGAGAAGAGCTGCTCCCCCTCCCCCCTCCCCCCACCATCATCCCCTCCCTCCCCCTTGTCCCCCCTGGGCCCACGTGGGTTTATTTGTGCTGCTCATGGACCACCTAATATCGCTAATACCCACCAGGAGGCGTACAGAATCCTACTGTGATGAGCAGCTCTCAGATTAGGTTCCCGAGACGGTCTCAGATGTTTGGCGACATTATAAGTGCAAACTTATGGATAGAGGGGCTCAAATTATAGGGCGAATACAGAAATAGATGCCATTAATCCATACAGAAGCTTTGGTGTTACTCTCCATGTTCATGCCATGCCATGTTCACTTGTGTATAAGGTTTTCCACCCAGCCGACACAAATAATAATTCATACATGCCATGATTATGAGAGGAGATCCTCATTGAAGATAACGTTTCCTTAGGGAAATATTTGGGCGGCAGTGTTTTGTCTCTATCAAGGAGGTGCTGGCAAGAGGGAAAGCTTAGCATAGAATACATCATGTCCTGGTTATATAGATACATGTAGATGCAAAGTTAATGGTTTATTTATATGTATTATGCTTTTAAATAGTTTGAATACAAAAATATAGATGAAAGTACGCTAATCAAATGCATGATTAAAATGAATATATATTGATACTAAGCATAATTAGCTGAGCTTAGCTAATTATATCACTAGTGTGATAACAGTTATGATTATCACAGTTATGATTATAATATTACATATTTGCCCCCGTTGCATAACAATCTGCGAGCTCAATATTAACACTGAAAAAGCTACTCGCAGATTGTTATGCAACGGGGGCATGTCATATGGCGGTGTCGTACCACATGCACAATGAAATAAAATACTTTTCACATAGTATTGCATCTGTAATCCTGCTGAAAGCTGTTTCTAAGATTTCTAAATGAAAGATGTTGAATTATTTTAATAATAAACTAATTGTTAATCAAAATAAAATCAATCCATACTGAGATATTCACGGACGGATGTCAGTATTAAGTCATGTCATTTGAAATTTTTGGAATACCAAATACATGTGAATAATTATGAAAACCAATATGAAACACATAATTATTAGTTATCTCTTTATACATTTTTATACAAATAGAGTCATAAAATTTGCGCTAAACCAGAGGAAATTCGCGAATTTCGCGGGACTTTTGCTCCACGAAAATTTGGCGCTATACGGTAGATGTTTTGTAATATGGGGGATTGTTAAACAACTTAACACAGTTTGAATACGCATACGTGCGTACTTTCGTGCTTGGGTAGTTTTTATATAAACTGAACATGTTCTGCCAAGTATGAAATTCAAAAGTAAAGGAAGTGTGCCAGTGGGTGGGGTTCTTCGCTCAGGCATGGTTTCTTACTGCGGTCTTTGGTTCACTGCCTTAATACGAATGAGTGTAATGTTTCACTATCATCTCACCAGCTACAGTGCAACTTTTGCCTATTGATCCACTTTCCATATTTTTCCCGGTGTATGAATTTATTTTTTACTAGCTTCCAGATGTTTTTGTTATGTTAAATGCAATAATATTAGCAGATTGAATTTACATCTTAATTTCCCCTCCCCCTAGGTAATCCCATGGGAGTGGGGGGGGGGAGTTAAGATATCAATTCAATCTACTGATGAATAAATTCTACTCAACGAATTAGATCATTGATTTGATTTCATCCCAATTAGGAGCGATTGAGTGAAGCCAAGAAGCTGATAATTATGAATGAATGAATACAATTAATGAATGACAGAATTCTTATTTAGACTTTGCTCAACATGCACGGGTTATAGATTTCCCCAACATGTACCGTTTTCTAACTAAAAGGAAAAATAAAAGAATAACACATTGGTGGAAAAGAACAGCTTACTACTATTCCAGATAGATAAGGCATATTATATTTTCATAAAGCAGCAGTGATAAGTTATGTAAACATGATCCTGATCACATATTATCAGGTTAGAATACTTCTACTTCTTGATTATGTGGGCTATATCCACGATACAAAGTCCAGCGTAAGCATCACTTATATTTTCGAAGAACTACATGAGCTATTGTGAATTTTTCAAACAACTTTTCCTCTGAGAAAAAGATCAATTGTGTGGCCCAGGCTTTGATGTCTCAGTTGGCCGGCCTTTTGTTTCTATATAGTACAGTATAAAGTCTCCAATGAATAGGTCCAGTAAAAATACTATTCGTGATTGAAATCAGACCACCGAGGGAGAAAGCCATTCGAGAATCGGTTCTCTCACTTCTCAACCTTTCGAGTGGAGGGAACGCCGAAGGTGACAAAAGAAAGTTAAGAAAGTGATAGCGAGGTATAAAAATGTCAAGTGGGCAACTTAAGTGTTCAGGAACAATTAAATGGGTCCATTTTGCATCAAAGCACCACAAGGCTAAAAGTATCCTTCCCTTCTAAAAACCGCTCAAGCAACAATGGGTGAAATGACAGATCATTAATTTGCATTTTGCTATAACAATGTCATAATTGTATCCTTGAGAGAGAGAGGGAAGGAAAGACAGAAGAACCGTTCATTGCAAGCTCCAAATTACTGGAAATGTTTATGAAGATCTTTCAGTGAATGCGCTAATGCATCCCACGTACACACACTTCTACAAGAACACAACCCCCTCCCCGATGAACCACTGGTTCTAAGCAACCAATCACAAGTCCATGTCCTCGTGCTCCCTCCCACCTTTCTTCAGGCTGATCCAGGCTTCCGTGTGCATCCTATAGATGTATCGCCCTCCTAACCTGATTTTGTCCGACATTTTTGTTTCTCTAACGTCCACCCAAATTAATCCAGTGTCAAATGATTGGCAAACCAACCCACTTTGTAACGTCCAAAACGCGTATGTTTTGCATGACATTGACGCACATTCTAACCATAATTTTCATTGATTTTCAGGACACAATGTCCTCACAAAATCTCCAGTAAAATTGCACAGATTCTAATGGTAGCAGTATGCGAGATATTGACCAGTTGTTAGTAAGTATACTATCGTCTGGGAGAGTAATAATGATTTTATTTATTTGTGCATGAGTCGAACAAAAAGGTGCTGCACATCAGGTATGCGCCAGGTCTTCCAGTGCATTCCTGACAATACATTTAGAGAAATTCTACTATTACAATTTCAAGGCAATATACACTATTTCAAATTTTGATCTGGTAGTTACATAATGAATTATGGATTTATTTTAATTACAATGGCCATATATATTGCCAATACAAACATATACTATACCCTCTATACAGATAATGATATATTTATATGTATGTGAAGAGAGTGGCCTCCTCAAGGATCACCCTGCTTACTATAATATAGCCCACCCACCCTGCCCACCCTCGCTTCAGTCACCCCAGGGTCTGGTCGCTAAACAAGCGCAGACCTGGGTGCAAATGGTCCGAGTGATGACATCTTCACATTTCAATTTCAAGGAGGCTGTTAGGAGTTGCCGTCACCGTCAGTGCTTCTCCTTCTCCTCCACCTCAGCCCGCTAGAGGGACCACCCCTGTGGTAGCTTCACACCAATGGCACCAGGTGGCACTCACTTTAAATGACCTCGTATATTCCACTGGAGGCATCTCAAGTGGAAAATGGCCAGCCACAATTAAAGATTTCCCACTTTGAAATTACTTCTCCACACCGTTCAAACCGTTCTGATCCAAACACGTCCCCCTTGTATGCATGCTCCTCCTCTCTCGCGTCAAGGAGCAACTCTTTCCTAGAAGTTGTCTAGTTGTGTGATATACCAGTGAGCGTTTTGTTCTGATTCAGTACCTCTAACTCTTCATTTTGAGATTGTTCTTCATACATTCTTTTTAATGACCTTTCCATATGTTCCTTAAGCATTGGAATTCATCCTTCTTGTTGGTTGAGCCATGATATTTCAACTCAATTGAACCATGGCCTCATATTATTCCCTTGTTAAATTTTGCCAAGTCATTCAGAAATATGATTTCAGCTAATGTTGCCAATACACAAATCATAAGACTTGTATTAAGAGGCATGGTCACCCATTTCTTCATCATCCACACGCCACTCCTCTCTCATCACCTGTCACCAACTCACTGAATGTGCTTTTTAGATTGATGTTATCATCAATCTAATTGAATTGGGGTGAGATCTGTCAATCATTGATAGCATCTTGGCTCCTCCCATCCTGGATATCAGTGTGAAGAATCTGTTGATTCTGATATCAGTAGATGGGATCAGAATCATGCTGGTAATGGCTGGGAGGGGGAGGGGATGGCGTTTAGGTGTGAATTAAAGGGTAGACCATGTGTGAATTAAAGTGGCAAGCTGAGAAATAAGATGCCTCATATGCAAAGTGTTAAAGGGACCAACAGAATTACATGGACTGACCAGTCATATATGGGATAAGGATTTCATGTGTTCTGTCTCCCCTTCCACTCCCTCCTACTATACCTCTCTCTCGAATTTTATATTTAACTGACATCAATCTTCGTTTCCCTTGGAAACGCAATCTTCTACATGAACCGGAAATAAATATATAAATGTAAATTGATCACTGCTAACTACTTGTTAATGTTTTAATAAATATACCAATACTAGAGGGCACCGTATATGTTATATGGATAACCCTAACATCTCAAAGGAGGGGTGGGGGACGTGTCACCAATAAATTTGATAAAAAGATCTATTCGTGAAAAACGCAGTATTAATTCTTCCCACATCTACTCTCCTCCCAATGATCAATGTATATCTTGACAATCTTCCGAGGCCCTTCCCAACAGTTGGTTTCCATAGACCACCGTGGAAAACTAGGCAGGTTCTCACAACTAAACCATGCACACATCATTATTGAGGGAAGTGTTTTTATCTTTTTCGCAAATCAAAATCATCAATTGACAGTGGGTGTCTGTGGTTTGAAAATGTGGTTCGAGTCGCTGGCACGCGCCCAAATATAGAGAACAGGCTGCTATTGCTATTGGTCGTGTAATGTTTGTTGTCTTTGGAAAAGGCCATTCAAGCTCTCTGGCTTGGCTTCCCATGTGTCTACTAGGCCATTCACAGATCGGGTTGCTGAGAAACTTCTATGGTTATGATGTTCCCCAAGAAATTTTCAATGGTATTTTTAAAAAGCCATGGAAAACAGAATAAATGCTGCAGACATGTGGTTTCTCTAACGGAGAATGCTGCGTATATTTCATATCTGGATAAAATAACCAACTATAGCAAAGTCCAAAAGAAACTGATTAAACAACATAAAAAGAAGCAACAAACAAAGTTATTTGGACATGTAATGAGAAGATGGTTTCTGGAACACCTTGTAACAACAGGAACGATTTGGTGGGAGGTGTGTGTGTGTGTGGGGGGGGGGGGGGGGGGCGAAGTCGCGACAGACAAAGAAGGAAATTGATAGATCGGTAGACATCTTGGATAGCAACAGAGGCAACAACCACTATACAGGACCAGGGACCGTGGGAGGGACATGATCGCTAACGTTGAAAAGTATCGCACCTGATTCATTGATTGATATTCGATTGGAAAATATCAATGTGCAGTTTATCTAGTATAGGGACATTCTTCCAATAGATAGTAGAAAAGGTCAGCAAGTGTGCACTTTTCAAAGTTTATTAAAAATTGATTCAATCAAAACGCATATGCCGGTAGTATATGTGCCAATTAATGCAAGCTCCTTTATGTCAACTTCATGGTAGACGAGGAAATATTTATAGGCCACTGGGAATGTGGGATATCCATCATACCACCCCTCCTGTCGTATCTCTACTGATTTAATATCGGGGTTTAAATACACATCTCAAAATTGTTAAATACTTTCTAAATTCAGGATAGACTAAATAAATCGTGTTAGGATTTGAGCACACACAGGCGAAGACAAATTCAGAATTGCCATGCCACCTCCACAAGGACCCGATGAATCCTTTCCTACTCATCCCGTTTCTTCATGGTTGTGTGTAAAGACTCGTGTTCAAACGTCAAAGTTTGCGTTTCGCAAATAATCAGGTATTTGAGCTATTGAATTAAAAGTGTCAAATGGGCGTAGAGAAAAAAGCAGAGGGAGAGAGTGAAAGACATGAGTCAGTGAGACACCATAGGATATCTTGGCATCAATATCCCTATCTCATTATTCATACTACTATTTCATACTATACCATTATATCACTATACCATGCATACTACATTGTATACAATTTTATAGTATACCATACTATTTCATACAATACTAAAGTATAGAGTCCATCTGTTAAAACTAAGAAATATCTAGACAATGGTCAATGGCACCCTTGTTATCAGACCAACTCCATGACGAATTACACTTGTAGGGAACTCATTCCTGTTTAAACGCGAATCCGGACTAAAATCAGGATCACTCCATTTTCAACTACCGGTCATCAAATTGTAATTTTTCACCGCCTCCATTTGGCGCGGATCTTGGTGAAATACGAGCGCACCGTGACAAACCTGTCGTCTGCCAGATTGTGACGTAGGCTCCGACCTGCGTGATCTATGTGCGCGTCTGGGCCATGTCCAAGTGTCTCCCTCTCACTCATTCACTCACTCTGTGTGTCTCTCCGAGTCTCCGAGTCCCCGAGTGTCCCCTTCTCTTCCTCCCTCTCATTCTCCTCTCTTCCCCCTTCTGATGTGTCACCTCTGTGGGAAAGGAAGGCAGGAAGGCAGACAGGGAGGGGGTGGGTGGGAGTGGGGCATTTTAATCGGTCTCCAATTGAAAGGAAAGCCCCTGTTATTGTGAGTTTGTAATGGAATAAGTGTGCGGTGGTATATGGCACTAATTGGTCATTGGAGGTGGCACGTGTTGTTGGTTTGAACATGAGGTCTCCCGATACATGTAGTAGACAGTTAGGGTCATTTTCTAAAATTTTATAATTATAGAATATAAAGAACAATATAATAGGCTATTACATATAATTATTGGTCTTTATATTATTGGATTTAATCATTGTAAGCATATAAATGTGCATGGTGCACCACGAATATATTATAATTTGGTTGCCATAAAAGGTATATGATCGAGGTCTCCAAATTCCAACGCCTGAATTGCCAACTCCTTTGGAATCCATCGTTGTTTCTTGATCTGCAAAAATAAAGTTGCATGGGATTATTGTAAAAGAAGGCTGTAGACCTAACATTTTCGTCACCATCCTCATCCATTTCTCATCTAATTAAGCCCCTGATTCAACACTATTTAATATCTGGCATGATATCTGCCTTCTTTGGGTCAAATCATTGTACCACTATTATTGCTATAATATCTTCAGGACATTTGAGAGTCATAATTATCTGATCAATATTGTTAACTATAACTATTTTTTATCGCGTGTTTAATTTGTTATACAGAAATTCTCCTATTTAACATCGCACTTTTAGATATATCATTGCCTAGTCTTTTTTAAAACAAAAACTTCTTCATTTTCTCCTTATTCTTTTTCTTTCTTGCTCTCTTTAAAACCACAATCCCCTGTCCTGCCTCAAGTGTCAGTTGGGTGTCAGTGGAATTCTTAAATCCTAAAGAGACACTATCCACCCGCCATCCAGCTCCTATCCATACATCACCATTTGTCATGTTGCATGTACTTCTGGTCATCATAGCGCTCAGCTCGAGCACGAGGAGGAGGAAGCAACGGGGACGTGCCCTGGAGACCAGGCGGCCCTGTCTTCCATCAAACACCGGCGGTGCTGCGGTCGTGGGAAGCGGCCGGTACATGGCTCCGTGACTGGGACGAGGGGGACCGGAGGACGGGGCTGACGGACCAGCCAACCACTTGACCGGGCAAGCCTAGAGAGGGGGGAGGGAAGGTGGTTGAGTGGCGGTCGATGACAGAAGGACAATGTAAAGTGAATATAAATGTCACTGCGCCGGTCTGGTATCGCACGATTTAGGAAACTGAGCAAGTTGTGGTCGATTTGTTGCAATTCTGCCTCGAGTTTAATTGGTTGCCTCGCAATAGAGTACTCAGGGACTAAATGGGAAGCTATTGTTCTGTGGAATGAGAAATTCAAGCCTCTTAGCAAGAATAATGGGCCTCTTCCCAAACCCTTCCAACGCCTGTATCTGACGTGGAAGATCCTTCATTTTTTGTCAAGGATCTCCTTCGATTACGCTTCCGAGTATTTGATATCACTCTATAGCGACTATATAGTAGCAATTTGCTGTACGTACATTCAAAGATTAAATGGTATTTAAAAGTTGGTGTCCAAGAAATATTTTTTGGGGAATACATCAATGTATGCGTCACCTGGAGACAAATAGTCCTCTGGTACAAAATATACTATGTAATAAGGTGATGTTAGCTACTAGCAATAAACAAATCTCAGTTAAAGTAAAATAGCCTGGATCGACTTAAGCCTCACATCTTTGCACTTTGTATATCAAAGATGCCCTACACTAATATTTGCTCACTATCATTATCAATAGATCTGACATGATGATGTCGACTCAAACCAACAATCTCTAAAATAATCCTATCAGCGAGTTGTTCCAGGTTACAAGATTAACGCCAAATAGATTGTTATTTCCGCGTCATGTTATGGCAGAACTAATCGTCTGAGGAAATTACAGTTGTACCTCACGGGGTGTGGTCGCAAAGCCTCAAACTGATGAAAACAAGATAATGTCATGAATTATTGGTCATGATTAGCATGAACCTTTATCAATATGACCCAGTCTAGGCTCAAAGCCTCTCAGATCAGATAATGTCAGTGGTTTTACGCCTACTGCGCTAATGGCTTTTCTGGTTATCTGATTATAATGGTATTTTGCTGACCTAATGGCATTTTGCGGTTTGGAGCGAGATGCTTTAATTCAGCTTGAAGGGAACCATCCCAACTTTAAGCCTAGGACTGGACCCAGCTTTATATCATAACGGTATAACCAGAAGACCTATATTAGACTAAGTTCGCTTGAACGTGTAATATTATCATTATTAATATCTTTCATTTCTATATCGAGATATCGAATTGTATCATATCATAATTAAGTCGTATATATGTATAGCTTTAAATTTTGATTAATTGATTAAATGTTGCAGGTAATTATTACATTGTTTCTAAAATAGAATATATTAAGGTTGATATCAAGGAAGTAATAATATATCGCCCGAGAATAGGCATAAGTGTACCGTTCTATGTTTTGTTTACTAGTAATTGCTAATTTGAAGAAGCCAAAGCATGAATACAACTATTTGAAAAACAGACCAACTTCCAAAATACAAGCGATTGAGGGTTGGGGTCGGATTGTGGTGGGGAGTGTGTGGGTGTGTGTGGAGGGGTGGGGCTGGGGGAGGGAATGACTATTGCAATCCCCTGAAGATTCCTTTTAATTTCACATATCATAAGTTCTCATATTTGCATATTTCCCATTTGATTTCAGTATGTACTTGAGCCCTCTTCATCTCCGAATCATCCCAGCTATAGTCTTATTGTAAGTGTACTTACTTCACAGTACTCTACATATGTAACTTTCAGTTCGTTCTTGGTATATAAACTCTTTAAGTATTTTTCCTTGCGCTAGCTCAGGTATAGCTGGTTTAGTGCCTTGGCGGAGTGCATAGGCAAAATGAACTATCTCAATTCAAACTAACCGGATGTAAATATCCTAGTTTTTATATTGTTATACTTCATATACTAATTGTTATGTTTAAGCTGGGCGCATTTGAAAAAAAACGGTCATGCTGGGAAATGTATTTCAGTGAAAATAAAATCTTAAAAAAAAGAAGAAAAAATTGCATCCACACCAGGATTCGAACCCACACCATTCCTAAGTCTCTGACCGTCCAAAGCCAGCGCTTAGACCGCTCTGCACCCACAAATACATCATAAATAATGAAACAAACCAACACTGCACACCACATAAAAATTTCAACACTTTATCCACACACTTGATTCCCAATCACAGCTTTTGAGTTAATACGATACTCAGTTGGTCATGTGATATGCAAACATGGAACATGTTCCAGCACTGAGACGTCCGGTGCTCCTATGGTGTTCTGCTGAACTACTGCCATGCTTATCTAGCAGATTATGAGCCAGTCATATGATTCGCAACTTTTCCACACGCCCCCCCCTACCCCCGCTACATAGATCGAGACTGGATCAGGATGGAAAACGGATCTATCTTTTGTTTATCGAGGTTGGCATCTTTCCTCATCACAAATAATGGAGAAGCCATTTTAAGGCTTGCCCCATTTTGAATCTTGATGTTGTTATTTTATTTTGTTTAAAATATTTTTATTGGCCAGCCATTTAAATCACAATTATAAATACGCATAACTCACTATTGTAGTTATTTTCATGGGTTGCCATAATGTAAATCTTTCAAATCGCGTCTACATTATCTCGCAAAATCATTACTCTCTCAGAACACTACAATACTTTACATACTTCACGAACCTCTCTCTTTACCTTACATAAAACAATACTTCGATTCTTTACTATTTACTTACTTATTCTATCTTGTGGTCTAATCATTTCCAATCCACCCATCGAAAATCACCATAATGTTACCACTCATACACGCCGATGTGAAATGTCCTTGTTAGAAATGTTAAAGTCATTTGGTTTCTTTGGTAGGCCTAGTTCGTATACAACATATTAGATATTCACTTATTTTTGTATTTTTTTTTTAGAAATAGAGGGACCTTTGGGCTCCATTGAATTATAATAATGTAATGTTCATTAACGGGTTTGGGGTTCGTCTCCTTGTTGTAAAAAACATCTCCCCAATTCTTAACTTCGGTGAACACTGAAATCCAACTATTTTCAATATGATATAATATGGCTCTTTGTCATTTCCTTAAATATAAGGAATTCCGAGATGAAATCGAAAATGTTAGGTAGGATAGGTAAAACAAGGAGCTAACAAGATCTTTTTGCACCAGATTGCATGTGCAAAACATCATAATACAAAAGTAATTAAGGTTTCAAGTACAAATCCATTAATCATGAAAACGATATTTTAAATATCTGTAATAGCCAAATTTTCCATTCTGCGGGTATGATTATAACATAATGTAGTGTTTTTCCGTCTCACACTACCCAAGTTCGATATATCTATTCTCGCGAAGGGAAAGAAGACCAGACACACAGCTCTTTAGGTATCACGGGCTTTATTCTCCACACAAACCATGTCCGATAGTGTTTATCGGACCCAACAGAGGTGACCAGGTATTGGCCTCAGAGGACAAGTGGCAATTATGGTACACGATCATTGCAGGTGTTGAGAGTCAAACAGTTAACATGGTTTTACATAGGAGTAACACAGTCAAACAACACAGAGTCTTACCGGAGCATCCGGAAGCACTCTAAGACACATTATGGTAAAAGAGTTGACTAGATTTAAGTTACCTTTGATAATGGTTTACTGGAACTCTGTCCAAGTAAGAAAAGGCGGGAATCCGAAAGGCCATTTCTGAGCCGGGAGCGCGTTTAGTTGAGGCGTGCACCCAATTATAGCAACACCCAGTCAGACCAATTATCTCGGATCTATTTAAAACCGATAAAGTAAAAATTGAGAAAATTGGTTTTGGGTCAATTTAGCTGGAAATGCACATTAATCATTATAGTTGAACAAATCAAAGATGTTTTTTTTGTTATTATTGATTAGAGGCCTATATAATAGTTAATACAATCGCATGTAAAAACGCTCTATCCCTCGCGGATGTCACATCACATCCCTCTATATAGACAAATAAATGACAGAATCCATCATACTAAATTAAAGCAAATTTCCGCTATGATAAATTATTTCATCAGATTATGTATGTAAATGTAAATTATCAGGTTTATTTGGCTGGTTTTGACGACATCATTTATCGCAATTCCTTATAAAGACAATGTATGATTTACATTAAACCACACTAATGATAATTTAATAATCTTTATATCTTTTTATTTAGTATTTTTATACAGCACATCTTCTGTAATAACAACGAGATTATATTTAACACAGAGGTCTGACTGAAGGGGCCTATATGGGGACACTGGGGTCGAGCTTGTTTTCGATTTTTATCACTCATTAAGTACTAATGCTAGATAGTGGTGTGTGGTTTTCTTGGAAGTCGGGAGATGTGGTCACTTTAGTAAGGGTGCATGTCTCCCATCTACAGCTGCTATTGGCTCATGCATGTTTTCCCTACTTTGGGCCAATAATTTTGCTATTTTGATACCTTCCGATCTGGTGAAAATGAAGGGATAAGTTTGAACACCTTATTTAAGCTATTATACACATGTCCAAGTAATGAATATACTTTCACCAGATCGGAACATTATTTAAATTACAAATATTAATGAGAATTTGAAACCTTAATACTCAGGTCAATAGATCTGGGCCATATTGGTCCTTTGAGATGGGGAACATATCATCTGAAAGCTAAAGACAGGGGGATTCACACCAAATGCTTACCATATAGATATCATAAGCAACCTGGCCACAACCTGGGCCCAAAGTAACCCTGTTTTCTTGTAAGTTTATGTGGGTCAGGGGCTTTCATGGGAGTTTCAGAAAATAAGAGTTTAGGGCTGAAAACAAGCTCGGGACTAAAGGATTGCCGCCTGGCCTGTGGTTTCATGCTGTGTGGCACTGGAGGACTCTGATGTGGGCCTTGTGGTTAGATAAATTATACCCAATAAGGTATACATTCTGCCTTAGAAGTTTAGGGCTTTGGACCTGGACCTCTGTGTTAAATATAATCTCGTTGGTAATAACGACAGTTGAGTTGTCGACAAACAAGTACATTGTACAATGAAGTTCTAATAATCAATGGAGGACATTAACATTGAGATATGGGCTCACAGATGATAATCCAATGCAGAATAACCATGGTCTTCCGCCCACTGCTGTGTCTATCTAGACCTAAGTCTATTTAACAAAGTCCAAAGTAAGACCAAAGGTCAAGATGAGAAACAAAATTAAATGAAATAAATTTAGAAATTATTAGTTTGGTAAATCTAGTGGCAGCGTGAAGGTACAGCATGTTCTTAGTTTGTGTATGATTGGGGTAGTCAAAATAATTAGGAGGGCAAATTGGAGATGCAATGATTCTGATTCTGAGCATGGCTAAGTTCTTCCAAGGCACGCCATAGCATGATTATAGCTTGTGTTTATAAGGAATTACAATGTAAAGGTTACAGCGAAGAAATACCTTATTTGGACCATTGACATGTGGATCATGCATGTTTATTTTGCAGTTGGAAATATGTTTCAACCTATAAATTTATAGATGAGCCCATATAGAGTGAGATATTTTGCATTCTATATTTTTTTATGATCACCAACTCCTGATGAAGGGCAAGTCGCCCGAAAGCTCGAGAAACCAAATAAAACAATAATCAAGTTTATTATGCTCTTTCATCAATTACATCAACTATTTAAGCCAGCCTCCCCGATATACAGCGAGCCCCCTTCCCTCTACTATATTTTTTTCTGTAAAATCATCGCCCCAAAATAATGTGAAAATGAATCTAAGATAATGGTATTTATGCTCTCTGAAGATACCCACAGCAAACTCTGTCTCAGATATTATGTGTGAATCTATACAAGGTAAGCCTATGATATGCCTAGTGAGCATTATTGATATCCAATATAACTTGGACTGTTGGATAATTAATAACAAAACAATGTGGATATTTAAAAGATTAGATCACCAGTTTATTTGCAACGCATGAAAACAACAGTACTGAGACAACCACTGGAAATTTGTTGAAAAAAGAAAGTTTACTTTATCATCCAAATATAGCAGAGACTACAGCTTTTAATCAGGAGAATAGCAAGCATTGTGGCAACCCTGAACACAATATCCACCTCACCGCATTAACCCAGTGCATAATAGGGAATGAAGTCAGTCAGGGAAGCAGAGGTCAGTTTCCATTGATGAAACCAGAAACTCTACTCGGACCTCGCCTATTGGAACCATCTTGCAATTGAACTCCTATCCCTGTAAAGGACTCTATTTATTTGCCTGCCTAAGTGGATGAAAGGGAGCTAGATCCCCTCCGTCTGGAAGCTGCATTCTACCAGGTACGGTGACGGGCTGGGGAGGAGTATTCTCCAGTCAGGGAGGCGCCATTCTGCCTTGCCCCCCAGTAGATCCAACATGACCCCGTGGCACAAAGGTCAAAGTCCAGGCTCTCGCCAACCCTCCTCAAAACATTGGCCTTGTTGTCATCAGTCTCATCTGGCGCCCATTCCAAACAATGATGCTGAGTCTTGAAATAGCAGGCTTCGTAAGATGATAATTATTGGTATATATCGCAATGTATTTCTGAGACACACACTGACATCTATATCACAAAGACATCGGTGGACAAAGAAAATGTTTGGAGAAATGTAGGGGTGTATTGAGAATACACAATGCTCCTCTTCAATGTGCTTCTTCTCAAAATGATTACTTTCGGGGTATCTGCCTATAGTATAACTTTCTTCCCGAACCTCGGGGTATTTTATTGACCGCTTCTGAGGAAAGAAATTATAACACCCGGGGTTTACTTTAAAAGACTCTTCGAACTTAATTTAATCGATGCCAAGGAATACACCATTTTACTTTCAAAATAGAGTGTAAATCAGTGATAGCAAAGAAGGTTTAGAACGTATCTATAACTCCAATAATTTTGTAAGATTCTATATTAAGCAATAATAATCATACATCCACTGAGTCACAGAGAACCTTTCCACAAGACCTACATTCATAATAAACACCCGAAATTAAAAGGCAAAATACATATACTCCAATGTCACACATTTTTAAAGGGGATGTTATATTGGGAATATATAACTTATTGGGTATTAACATGCATGATAGAAATATGAACATTATACTATAATATAAAGTGGACCATTAGGACACGCCTATGATACTGTAGAAAGACTAGCATGGGAAGAACGGTTGTACAAAAGCAGCCTGGATGGTGTCTGATGTGAGAGGGCCATCGCCCGAGGGCCCTGTTTTGTGAAGCAAACCGTTTAAACAAGAGGACAAATCGCGCCTTCTCTGTCTCAACATTGTGAATTTATCCCACGCGCCTATTCATGAAGACTCATATCTGTGCAATGTCCTTGTTAGAATGTTCTCAAGGTTCAGAGACTGAATGAGTTAGGTTTTGTATTCACACACAATTTATTTAAATATATTTATCAGTTAAAACATGAAACAGAGAAGATGTGTTAATGCATCGGATCACCTTCTAATCAAATACACGATGTTCAACTTTATATTTAGAGAAATAGATAGTTTCTCCCCAACAAGAATATGAATAATGATAAAATTTACTTTTGGAAGTTGTCACCCGAACCCCCAAAGGAAGAGATTCTGAGCCTGAATTTAATATTATTTTGTGGGATAAGCTAGTTCTTGATTTAAGTGTAACTACATTGTATCGTAAGTTTTGTATTCAAGCAGATAAGTATTATGTTTATTTAGCTTATCAGTTGATCATAATTATGGACGAATTTCGGAATTGATCGTTATATCTCCAACATTTTTAGATAGTTTGTGATAAATCGCCAAATCATGCATGTGCCAGAACCAGTTGTTCATTAAGGAGGGACACTTATCCACTTTTACTGCCGAAATATGAAACATATATACCGCTCGTGTTTAAAAAAAATCAGAAAAATATTATTTATTCTTATATTGATGGACGGAAATTGATAGAAATATTTTGTTTCATATTGTGCTTCATTATTATTGTTGATGTTATTTATATAATTTATGCTTTATATATGCTCTGATATAGTAATAGGTAACATAGGCCTTACATCATTAAAGATTTATTGACTTGTGTTTAATAGTGACCCCAATGGCAACGCATGAAAAGAAACATTTATATGGTTATATGGGGTATTTATTAATTAAATGTCTGTCAAATAAAAATGTTTCAGAAAATAAAAAAAAATCAATGTTTAAAACAACATAATCGGTTGCGTCCCCTTAGTCCTGAAATCTTGGATCCCGCGTCCCTCCGCATCCCTCCAGCAGAACCTCCATTGATAGAATGAAAGCTTAAGATAATCAGGTAATACAGATTGAAAAACTTATACATGTATATTAAGATTATACATATTTCAGATCTTGTCCACTAACTATACATATCAAGATGATATCTGACTCCTATTACCGAAGTCCAAGGTATTTAAAGACTCTCAATGCCCGTGGAGCCTGTATAAATGGACGCTACTTGTTTCAAAACACAATGACAAGTTCTAAATTGGTTCAACAGTGGTATACACCAACTACCATCAATACTTTTTGTTCTGGGTGATATTCTCGTTCGTGACATATCCCTCTGTAATTGTTATTGCTCTTCCCAAAACACACCTTTAAGAGTGATCACTGATGATATTATATTTTTTTTGCTCAATCTCTCTGCTACCTCTTTACCACGTTTCCCTTCCTCAGACGTCCCCCATCCACGACCAATCCGCCCACATGGCTTGTTCTCCCCTCCCCGCGCTTTCTGTCCTCTGTTATAGAATTTCTCGAGTTGCTTTCACGTCGGAGGGTTGATGTACAAGGGGTAAAATATCACATATCACCATGCCAGATTTTGTCATATATGGGCATGGATGTACTTCTCCTTGTGACGATCTGACCTTTGGGTTATGGGAAAACCTCCTACACTGGCATTACGCATCCATTGACATCTCTTACATACCACATTTGTTGTCCCCGCCATCTGTGTTTTACCATTAATGCGTTGTAGGAACAATAACATAGATCGCATATTGATTGCAAAATGTTTTCGGGTATGCCTTGTTTTCTATATATTATATTGTTTCATCAGGGAATGCAAATAGATCAAAAGGTCAACTTTCACTGAAGGGATTTAAAAACAAAATTGAGGAATAGGATTTATTGTGAGAAACGGTTTACTCTATTATACACTTTGCTGATTAGAATATATTGTGTCAGCTCCTTCTTGGAACATTTCGAAATATATGCAGATTATATTTCAGATCTTGTCCACCAATTGGATTCACCTTTATGCACTATCTTCAGGAATAAAATAAAATAAAAACAATGGGCACGCTGGTGCCAAAACCCTTTTGCGAACACAATCGCTGATTTTCCTTATAAAATGGAACACCACACCAGAAGTCTCCCGTCAGATTACAGAGGATCCTCAGTCTTTTAGACAGACTCTGTTTAAACACATCCGCATATATTTACTTCTCTGTCACAGTCTTAAACACTAAGTGATTCTTTCATTTATCCCAATGTTTGATCAGTGTAACAGTTTCCATTTTGAAGTCCAGCAAGTAGAGACATGTAACCCTCACTTCTATGCAATTTTCTGTTATTTGTTTGGGAACCCAGATAACAGAAACTCAGTAACAAAGACCTAATTGTGATAACAGAAACACTTTAAGACCTAATAAGTGTCGGTAGTATGTTCGCTCACACATACATTTAATTTAGATGACTGACTTTTAGTTTAAATAATTCTAAAACATAGGGTTTTTACAGTCCCACAGCCACCTTTTGCTATTTTCAATCGAATACAATAAAATGAAAGATATATATAAGTATTTTTATTTCCAACTTTCAATACAGTTACATAGGAAAAAGGTCATGTCACTTTCTGTGCGAGCATAGATCTTCCAAGAGCGCCTTGAAACAAATACCTAAATCCCTAACTGTGTATGTAGCCTTAACATTGATTGATTAGGCCTAAATGTTTTATAAATCGATTAGGAGTGTGTAAAGTGTGTGCATTTATGTATAGGCCTATATGATGCCGGTTTATATGTTGAGATCCATACTAGAAATTACCTGATCACCTTCATTTTTTTATTCTACATTATTCAATATTGGCCTAGTAACACATCCATGCATGCCTATAATGATCCTTTCAAACGGACGTACCTCAGGATATCACATCATACAAGGATATCATACCAGGATAGGGAAGACCAATGTCTAAAGGAGCACATTACTAGATGACCATCGGATATAAAACGTCAGGTTGAAATGAACATAGGCTATACATCCTTATTTTAAATGTTCATATACATATATATAGTCTACATTGCTATTTTTTATTCGCACAGTAGACATTTTCTACCAAATCAAGGAATAGCTTAGCAAGAAACAATTTGAGTAAAAACCTTTTATGAAACAGGGCGTCCTCTTAGGCCTATGAACGGCAATGTTCGTTTTCTCAACTAACATGCAAGCAGGCCTTATAGTAGTTGGAATCGTTCAATATCCAGCTGGCTTTGGAAAACTTACTGAGTCTAAACACTGTAGAGGTTTATCTTAGCATTGTACGCGTCCAGATGGCAGGACATTTTTTTAAAAATAAAATCGATGCGCAAAAACAAAACAAAAACGCTGTAGAAGTGATCATTTTAAAATACTAAAATATGAATATAAAATATGAATTTGAATATGTAATATACTAGATATTATCGTTTAGCACTAGGATTTGGCAGTGGTATAGGCTTAGGTAATGAAATATTGAAGTCATTACCGAACCTAACTCGGGACCCAGCGGGTATGCAGTTAACTATTTGACAGACGGTGGCAGCACTGTGCAGGCGCTAGGTCTAAAAGTAGTGTATGAAAATGACATAATGTGCCAGGCACTCGATGATTTGGGTTGTGGTTGCTTTTCTCCCATTTGTGCGAGCGAGGAATAATTAAGGCTAACGGATGCGATAGCATGCTCTTGTCGATCATTAGCAATGGTTCTTTTACATCTGATCATAGACAGCTATATGCCTATACAGCTAGGCCTCTGTAGAGTCAGCCGTTGACCACCCTGTCGGCGTGCACTGGGTTTGAGGTGAAACGACACTTTTACTATAGCCACTTGTGGGATTTGAATCCGTAATTCCGAAGAGCCTCCAGTTCCTAAGCAGCCAGGCTTTCTTAAAACCAGCACTTTAGACCACTGTCCAATTTAATTAATTTGTGCACAGCCTATTTGATTTGATGTAGGGCCTACGAGGTAAGTAGGCCTATTTATTATATACAAGTATTTAAACAAGCGGTTAAAATAGTGACATTTCATATTAATTTCAGATTATTAGAGTACCAAAGATAACATACAATAATGAGAGAAAGCCATTGATGTTCCTAAAATACGACTGCATATAAATAGAATGAATTATACTAAGGACATTTTTATCATTAATATATTTTATTTTTCAAAATGACAAATAGGGTTAAATAGTTTCTGCATAGTGCAGGTCTTCCAACAGTTGCCCGAAAAGATAAACCAACATAATTAACCTTAGCATCGCAAGTAGCCTACTCGTCGGTATAAAGACTTCTATGTGAAGTAATACAGTCATAGAAAATGGTAAGTAGATAACGAACGACTCTTTTCGGAATATTGTTTTATAAAGAGTACCACCTGGTATTTCCACCTACATTCAAAAGGATTTGGGGTATATTAGCCTTGTTGCAATGTGGACAGAATATATATATATATAAAGATTTTTATTCAAGTTGATCAGTACAGTTACATGAAATGGACAGGAGCCTCTGCGAACAGATCTTCCAGGTCCGCCCATCAGATATACCTACTCCAATCTCCAGAATAACAAAATAAAATACAAAGCACCACTTCTGGATACATTAGTCTTCAAGTTAAAGCTGATACAGCACCAATTTACAATGAAAACTCACTACAGGGTCTATTAATATGATATGTGATATAATGAGTAATAATTATCTTGTGTAAGACATTAACCCAATAGACCTTGTTATAATGATAATTGGTTGATGAAACCTGTTTACTGAACTTACAGTATAGTCTGTCTCTGATAGGACATTAAAGACCCACTGACATGTAGAACACAACTTTATTGAAATAAATAGACATTTGGTTTATGACAAGTGACCCAAAATTGATTTTTGAAAATTCCTAAGAGTAAGTGAGTATGGGCGCGATTTGTGTCCCGAGTCACCCCGGGACTCTGAGTCCAGCTGGTGGAGGTGTTGATTACCCTGTGACGTCAGCGGTGGAAGTCACTCCCGGCGAGCTCCAGTGTGTACCAGCTAGTTTCAATGAGAGAGACACTAACGAACACCAGGATACACATGGAAACAAAACATTCAGGGCTTAGAAGAGTAGTATAATGTTTACCATGAATATGTACAGAAAGACATATAACATTCATCCCCCCCCCCCCTCCGTTTTTTGTTAAGTTGAATTAAATACTTGCATCAGTTGTATATGGGCAATTCTCATGAAACTTCGACAAGGGCTATACATGGGGAATAAGTCAAAGCTTCAATAGGGCATCAGTTGTTTTTCCACCATAGGGTGTCTATATCTTGTATTTAGGATGATCGCACATGATTATAACCATTTTATTTGAATTCCTTGGCAAAAATAATGCTGCATGAACCCCACTTTCAAAGTTCTTATGCCAAAATCTTCGCCGCTATTGTGATAAAAGTGTTTTTAGGGTAGAAAATGAGTAATAGTTATAGAATTTCAATATGATACACGATCCATTTAGAATAGAAGGGCTATCCCTTTTAAATATCATGATATATCATAAATATATATTTTTGACACCCCCACAATTTCGGTGATGCCACCACACCTCCAACTACATAAAGTGGTTTGCATATGGACAAATAACATGTGCACCTTAAGCCCATTTTGGACTAGAAACATCAATAAATCATAGGGCCATAATGTTCCAACCCACCCTAAACAATACAGACCCACCTTGGGCCTTGTCTATGTCCCTGAAACGAAGCGAAACTATGTTGTGCCAAACATTAATTTAATTAATGGAGGGAGTTTTTGTATAATTACATAGAAATACACCCATCAAGGGTCTATGGGTGTGTTAATATTCATTAATACTCATCGTTATATGTATCCATCACTGGATACATGCAACGATTGTCCAGGTGAGATCACCTGGTTACATGAGCACCCCTTGTGACGTCATAATGTCAACATCACCAAGAGAATAGTGAGGTATTCGATACCCACTGCGGAGGATCTTCAAAATCCTCAGCAGCATAGTAGCACTGGTCCGGGTAGGAGCGCGAGCCACGTCTGAATAATTAGCTCTAAAATCAGTACCATTTAATAAGGATTATATCGATGAAGCTCTCGGGAATAGTGTGGAGGCCAGTTATGTCAGGTCACAATATTTTCCTATATATTTTCCACTATATTTTTTGTCCAACATCAGATCTTTATTTAAAAAAACATGTCAAAATCATGAAACATCGAAATAAATATTTGTGTGATACAATATCTGAAAAAGGGGAGACAATACTTTTGATTTTTAGGGTCATCAGTAGTTAGTGGTAAAGAGATCTTATTCTATTTCTAATATATACTTTCGTTTGGACCTTTGGCTTTCTGAAGGGTTTTCTTCAGTTTATATTTTTTCATTTGTTGTCTTTTTTTTCTACCGACACACACATGGATGGATTGGTCTTATCCCTAATTTCGGTCAAAATTGGGTTTACAGGTTAACAAAAATGTTCCTCCATGGTTAAAAAAGCTTCATGACAATCGCATTGTATTTAGCTGAAACTTTCAGGCCAGATAGCCTTTTTTTATGTCATATGAAATATTATTATTTCCAAAAAGCCTCTACCTGTGAATATAAGTATTGGCTATTGGGTCCAACATTTCAGGCTAAATGAGCCCCTTTTCAAAGAGATTTAAGATTTTTCTTTTAGAGGGTGTTATGTACTATCATTCATTATAAAACACCATGATAATTATAAACATTCGTATGAGATGAACATCCTTTTGCATGCTTATCAAAACGTTATTATATGTAAAGTGTGTTTATTGAAGACAGGACCAGTACCAAGTGGTATGGACCAGTACCTCCCCAGTCCACTAGTCCGTAAATTTGAGTACTCCCCCACTTTCCTGTTTACCACCCTGCTTGATATATTTCGTCATACTACAGTGTTCCCGAAAAGACGTTGGCAAGTCGGCAAAAGTTCATTGACATAAAAGTTCATTGGCCGACGTCTGCTCCTCCACGTCGGCCATTTTGGCCGACATCAACGTCACCTCCAATGTAATATTTGATTTGATTGGATAAGGATTAACATAATCTATTCTATATAACATATATACACATGGAAATTATCTATTTTGTACATTGAGTGGACAGTAAAAAGTTAGTTAATTTTGATTTGGGGTTTTTAGGGACCTTTTTTGATCAGTAATGTGCATCAGTAACAAGTCAGTAATTCTTTTTATCTGAGCCCTGTAGAAATGTAAAATTTGCCAAAGCCAAAGAGCTAGTATATTTGAATATTTAGATAATTTAATCCTTTCTATACATACTTGTTATTAATGAAAATCTTTGCCAAATGAATTTTAAATTTGGATGACCTTCGATAATTGAATGAAATCAAACCATTCTAATGAAAGGTTTATGGTGACTATGACAATAAATTTAGATGGTCCTTAAAATTAATAGAATACACCCAGACAGGACTCATTTCACTCAAAAATTTCCCAGAGGAGCATACCCCCGGACCCCCTATAATGATAGTTTGTACTCTCTAGGCTGTCAAATATTTCTTGGGAGAATCCTGATAGGAGGACTATCATTGTAATATTCTTTATAATTATCTCTAAAATCTTTTAATTTTAACAAGCTATAGAATGAAGCCTTTTTGTGCCAAAATAAGTTGGGGGCCTGTTAATGACTTTATTATTGATCGTTTTAAAATATAGAAATAAACAGGGAAATATTGGGAATAAATACTGTAAACGTATTTATTTTTGCGCAATATTTATTTTCGCACACCCACCTTTGTGCGTGAAAATAAATCCTGCGTGAAAGGTATTATTATTGCATAAACAGGGAGTGAGGCTTCCTTGCTGCGTGAATTTAAATCCGTGCGAAAAGGTGTCAAGGTACTTAATGCACGAAAATTTATCTGCGCGAAAATAAATACGTTTACAGTATGCGTTATGTGTTAAAAATGGCCTGTGTATAGGTGCGTCTGTGACAAATGGCAGATATGAGTTCTGTTTAAGTATTTTGAGGCAAAATTATTAGGAAAACAATTAGAAAAATAGTTTCCACACCCCATCGCCAGCCCCTCCAGACCCTATATTGCAAGGTATGGAGTCTTGATTCAGTAGTTACTTTGTATGGCGTAGCAAAAGTACAATGTTGGGTACAGGCAGAGCTGTACATATACATTGAGTATATAATACCCATAGTACCTTGGTAAATAAACTTATATTGGACAATAAGAAATTCTTGTATGTTCTTTCCGTCATGGAGTAATCTAGATTTAATGTGAGAAAATTTGTCTGTATCCATATAGGGATCTGTACACATAGAACTAGCCTTTACGCTGTGTGACTGGGAGTAGTGGTAGGGTACAGGAGGTGACTGTTCCACCGGTGACGTCACCGCTCCGCTCTACCAGCGGCGGGTGGAGAGAGGAGTGAGTCCCAGATTGGGAGTATTCATGGGGCTCTAACTTCAAAACCGCTGGACATAGAAACTTAAAATTTTGGATCTGGTATCATGGTTAGGCTAGCTATCATATAAGGCAGGCAAAAGGACATATTTTTTTCATGTCAGTGGGTCTTTAACTCAGTTGGTATACAATGTCGGCCTATAGGGGCAATCTTTCAAGTGTTCTTCCAATAGTTCTATCTTAGGACGAGTTTTACATCCACGGGTTTCATGGAGGCAGCTGATCCGTCCGTACGGACAGGCCTCTTCGTGTTCCTATAACAAATGTATTTTAAAATTAAGACGGCTGTTTTTAGAAGAAATATGAAGAGGGAAATAATATACAAGTATCTGCAAGAGGCCCTACTTCCTTGGCTATACCGTTCAAATACCAGAACCTACCTCTTAGTGAAACCGAAAGTTCTGGATCTCGGGAATTACATGATTCAGACACCGTTTAGTTTTACATACTAGTAATGTCAGGACTGGTTAAAATAATTTTCTTATCAAAACATTCAAATGATTGTGCGAAGTACACGTATAACTACATGCTAGCAAGTTTTAAGGATGGTGAGTCAGATGATTATTCATGTCAAAAATCATTTTCCACTTACCGCTAGCTTTCCCCATCGAAGCTGATCGGAACATCCGTTGGATTTGTAGGGGCAGTAAACTTTTAATTTTTTTAACTCTTTTAAGAGGAAATAATCAGGATGGACCTAAAACAAAAAGTACGATTCTATAGGTTGAAACCCAACCGACGACGTTATGTTGTACATCTGTGCTGAAGTTAATATTATTATAGTCAGTTTAATATTGTGAAAGAACTGCATGAAAAACGAGTAACTTTTTTAAAGTAAGAATTACCCCTAATACTTTACAATTATCATACTGGTAGGATATCATCAATCATGAGGGTTTCATTATAAATCAGGTATCATTGTAAAATAATAAATAATAGAATAGAATATGCATGCTATCACAACGACAAATTTATACTTACATCGTTCTTTTTTAGTGAAATTTCTTCACAATCCTCTTCTTTATATGGACACATTGAAGGGTCTCCTTTCAGTGACAAATGATTATGTAAGCATGAGCGACATATTCGATGTCCACATTTCGTTTGCATAGGATCTAACAGTGAGTTATGACATATTCCACAATTATACTCAAAGGGATGAACAAAGTCCGGTGGCTGGTCAGTCAGTAGCATCAGTGACATAGACGGTGTGCCTGGACGGGATACCAGCGGCTCAGGAAGTAGTGGAACTGCCATTATGATGATTTTCTAAAATTTATCTTTTCAAAACGAAACCATGGAGCTTAATTGATATCCTCTGAAATATAAAAACCACAAAACTCATTCGCTACAATGATACCAAACATGTTTTGAAACTTAATTCGAACATATATAGTATATAGCAGGTAATTGAATTATCACTAGGGGCCTAGCACTGACATGTATGGATATGGGTGCCAACCGGGGGTGCCAGCTCTCAGCTGAACATTACCTTCAATAATAATGGTACCGTACGGTACCAGAAGATGGCGCCAGTTGACAATCCACAGAGTCCGAGGGCGAGGTTATACAGTTAAATTGCCGTGGTTAGCCAAAAGCCACGGACTATTCCTCTGGAATTTTCCGTTACTTAAGCTGACGTAGGACTCATACACATTATAGAATTAAGAACAACAAAATAAAGATCCCGCTTATATTTTTACGAATACACATATGCAGAAGCGACCGAAACATTTATAAATATAGGCTATACGACGATAATAGGAGTAAAACACAATTCAGTTAATTTCACTATAGGCCTAATGTCTATATGGAGCATTAGTTAAGCTTACAGTTGACTGTGGACAGCCGAATAAGTAGGCCTACATTGAAAATATAAAATAATTTCGGAACACTTACCTTTCAGATATTGTAAGGAACTCCACCAAAATAGAATAGCCTAGGCCTAATTAGATAATAAGAATTAAATGACGAGCATGTTGAATGGGGAGTAGGCCTAAGATCATTTAATTTGTTATTTATCGTCAAGGACAACGATTGTAGCCTAGCCTATATATTATATAGGGCCTATATAGCCCAAAGAAAACAAAAAGGAATTTTTATTGACAAAATAAAGTTGTTAGCAAGCAAAGAAAGGTCTTTAAGATAGGCCTAGTTCTACACAAGGGCCTTCGGCTGAGGCCCCTCCATCAGAAAAACAGATCAGATTAAAAACATTAAATGTGGACTCTTGCTAAAAGATTTCCTGCATTAGTAGCAACAAATATGACACTGATAAATAAATATAAATTTTGCATTTCAAAGGATTGTAGCTATAGGCCCCTATGCCTAGTCATGAGAAGCGGAAGTATATCCTGCTTAAGCTGATCGTGATTCGAATCACATGTAGGCCTAATACTTTACTGTTCTGTATGGTATATTAGTATTCAGCGAAGCCAATAATATTTTATGCAACCTTTGATTGTTCCTTTTTAATCTTGCTTATGTTATTCTATATCGAATGCTATAAACATTGTATAACTTGATGTGTAGTCCTTTTAGCAACTTATTAAGCTTCCTATCGTAATACTAAAGTAACGGCAGGAAGAAAATAGTCAGTCGAACCAGCCTCTACTCAATGATCATGTGTAGGCCGTCACCATACTAGAGTTAGACTAGCGCTAACTAGAAGAAATGGAACCTAGTTCCATATGTCAGTATTCCCATTTGTCAAACTCAAACTTACGTATACCGGTACCCAAAGGCAAATACAAGATTTTTCAATTCAATCCAATAGTGGCGACTGGTGGATGCCTTGTAAAATATTTATCTAAATAACATAGGCTTAGGTCAGTCTCACTCAGCACTGCCCCCCCCCCCCCCCCCAAAGGAAAACTAAAACCCTGACAAAAAGTGGAGAGTGGAGGGCTGGTCCTACAGAGGCGGGAAAAAGTGCGCAGGACGTTGCCGTCGCCAACGTCACAACGTCACTCGCTGTGGCGAAACGCACATCGCCGCAACATCGAGAATTTAAGTTCGTAGGAAATGGGAAGTGCAGTAGGCCTACATTGCGACTAATAAAGATCTCTTTTATATGTAAGAAAAATCTGTCCAGTGTTTTTGTCACAATTATAGTTGCTTGTAGCCTAGGCCCTATGTGGTTCTGTTGCGTGTGCTACTAAACCAAACACACATGGGCGGATCCAGGATTTCATGAAGGGGGGGGGGGGGGGGGGGGTTCAGGTCTTAGAAAAGGGCACATGTTGGGGAGTCTGTGAGCGCCGAAGGCATTTTGAGTGGATAAATATAATTTGTATTTTAATTTTATAATTTGTATTTTAACAATATTTGCTGCTCATTATATTCCAGATGATGTAGAAAAAAATAATAGATATTCACAATGACATGTTCAGGCTGGGTCAGTTTTTTCATGCATGCTGTTTTGCTACATGACAGTGTGGGAGAGGGGCAAATTTTGAAAGTCTCTCAAATTATCCTAAGACACTGTGACTGTAATATATAAAGGTTTTTAGCTTTCAGGAAAACTTTATTCCAACAAAATCGGATTGGGGAGTTGGTCTTTTTGTGCCTTTTGAATATCTGTCCTCACTTACTGTGACAAAAGTAGAGCCTTCATTGTTGGAATTTATTGAAAACTCAATAATTTCCACTAAAGAAGAGAACCATATTTTGTGTAAAGAGTCTTTCTATCAGTTATGATAAGTACCTGTAGTCTCAATACCTGATGATCAATACTTACAATGGTTTGGGGGTTATTTTCTGATATTAAAAGTAATTCTCTTTCCAATTCATCCCCCTCTTTCAGTAAACAGCTTATTATTTTAGTCTTTCTCCTTATAGTTTTTTGACATAATGTTTTACAAAATCAATATTCACAATTTAGGCCAGAAACAGGTGGAATTTGTCTGAGGGCTTTGTAAAATAGCTTCAAATGGGATATACTTATGTCACCATAATGACAAAAACTATGACACATTAGTTGGACAAAATTCATGGGATTGAAATGACTAATGATATTTTTGTAAAATTAGAAACAAATTCCCAACAATGAAAGCAACATATCAAGATAAAAGGCCAGTTGAAAAATCAATTTGGGTCACAATGAGGCCCTATTCAACCTGGAAATTCATCAAAATTCGGGCAAAATACAAACTATTAAATACAAATCACACAAATAATTGAGATGTGTTTAAGGAAAATGAGTCACAAGTCGCAAAAAATGGATTTTGAGATATCATATTTGAAAAAGGAGAACAAGGTGATTCCAATGATACTAAACACTGGGACACCCAATAAGTATTTCTTAATATATTAAGTATTTCTACATTTTAATTTTTATATTTTTATTTTTGAAAAAAAAAAGAAGTTTTGCAATGTTTCTGGATGGGCAATTGCCAGTAAAGTAACTAAATATTCTCTATACAAAGGCCTTCAAAATTCAGGGATCTATTTAATACAATGTCCTGAAATTTGTGACACGAATTTATATGGCTACAAGTGCTAGACCCTCTAACAATTAGAATATTTCAATAAAGGGATCTTGTGAAAAAAACAATTTGAAAAATATCAATTTTGCGACTTATGACTCATTTTCCTGAAACACATCACAATTGATCTATTTCGAAATAAAAACAATATGGGCCACACTCTAATCACCATTAGAATTCAATATCTTGTATCCACTTGAAAACATTATCTCAACTATTAATGTATGTCAAAATGGCCAGATTTCATGACCAGTAAGGGCATCACATCACAAACGAAAGGGATTATTTCACATGAGGTGAAAATAATAATCTTAAGAATTTAATAGCCTTATTAGACTTTATATACCCCTATACATCATTCACTATCCCATACAGAGTTGAAAGGATTATTTCAATCATTTGCACATTTTCACATTCCCACAAGGGTCAGATCCTATACGTAGGCCTATAGGCACAAAGGGCTATACTTATATTACCGGTACATGAAAGAAAGCAATAATTGTTAGATACATTATAGCCTAATTTCCCCTTTTACTTTTTCAAACAATTAATAGATTCCAGTCAGAAAACCAGTTTACTTTTTCAAACAATTAATAGATTCCAGTCAGAAAACCAGTTGAAAAATTATTATTTGTCATAATGAGGCCCTTTTTAACTGAAGGTTGCAAAAATTGTTTAATCATCTTAAAACTTTAATAAAATGATTAGGAAGGTACTGTGAGTACATGGGAGAAATTTGGTGAAATTTCCTTAAATATGGGGGCAAATATGGGGGGCAAATAGGTAAGTTACACAGTGAATGGTCACATTGTCACATTGCGGTAGCCCCCAAAAGGCTAATTTTGAGGCAAATTATCGTTTTGGGGACAGGAAAAAGGACATTTATGGCAGAAAAAAGAAAATCTGGGATGGGAAAAAGGGCACTTTAGGGCGAAAAAATGGCAATTTAGGGTGGGAGAAAAGGCAATTTGGGGTGGGAAAAAAAGGGCACTTTGGGGCTGGAAAAAGGGCATTTTGAGGCTGAAAAAAGGGTACTTTGGGGCTGGAAAAAGGGCACTTTTGGGCTGGAAAAAGGGCACTTTTTGGTAGGGCAAAAAGGGCATCATTGGACCCAAGGGGGGGTTCAAACCCCCTGAACCCCCCCCCCCCTGGATCCACCCCTGACACACACCAGTCTTCCAGCATACATCTCTTGAACGGCGTGCGCATAAAAACGCCTTCAATCGGAAGTACAGTGGAGAAAGCGGAGCCCCCTTTAAAGAGGAAGGTAACTACTATAGCATTAATACCCGAGGTGTTGGATGGTCTGGGTGGTCTATGGCCTGGTGGATAATTCGAGGGGCGTTAGCCCCGAGAATTTCCACCAGGCCATAGACCACCCAGACCATCCAAAACCGAGGGTATTAGTGCTTTTAGACCCGGCTTGGTCAGATTCGACTGTTATTTACCACTTACTGACTTTTATTTACCAGTTATTTTGACATCTATAACCCCCATTCCTTACCGGAAGTTGCCGGAAGTGATTGCCGTGGTCTGTTGTGAAAAAATACACCCCAGAATCTGACCAAACTGGGTCTAAAAGGCTATAGATCTATACCAGATAGCAGTCGCTGCCTGAGTTATCATTGTTATCCAGGGGAGGGGAAAAGGCAGGTGAGGAGAGGGACACGCAATATCGCATGAGAATCGGCTTGGTGGACTAGGCCCTTAACGCAGATAACAGCAGAAATAATGGATAGGTAGATACAGGTGGCGCCACCGTACTTCCAGTCAATTTGTTCACTCGAGTGATGTGAAAGCCTGCCACCAGGTGCAGGTATGAGCTACTACTCATTGCCGGCCAGACGTGTAATAACCCATGATATCAGTTGTGGTGTGTACAAGGAAATGAATCACAAGTCGCAAAAGAATGGGGTTTGAGATATCATTATATTTGAAAAGATGAGATCAAGCGGATTCGAACGATGGTGAACATGAAGGACATCTAAGAAGTGTTTCTATATTTCATGTTTGATATATTTATGCTTGAAAACAAGTTTGCAATATTTCTGGGTGGAAAATTACCAGTAAAGTAGATGAATATACTACTCCATAGGATGATCTTTGAAACGCAAGGATCTATTCAATCCAGTCTTAAATTTTGGCCATGTATTCATGCTACTAACAGCACTTATGCACTTGTCAATTGCACCCCCCCCCCCGCCCCCCCCCCCCCGACCGGGATAAGGGGGAATGTCCTGGGCATGTTGGGAATATATGATGAAATCCCCGACCCCCAAAGAAAGGGCAAGACATTTTTGCATATCCCCAATCACATTTTCTAATTTTGTCCTAGATACAGTGCAGCAAACTAAGACCCTCCGAGAATGAGAGGTTTCCAACAAAGAGAAGTTGTGATTAAATCACTCTTAATAATATCATTTTTTGCGCATAGCTAAGATGGAAACATTCGATTTTGTTGCGAAAATGGTGTGCTATGTAATTCATGTAATATATTTATTTTACAAAAAACTTAAAAGGAATATGGCGGCCATCTTGGAATATTTTTTAAAGTTCAAGAATTTTAATATAGGCTTCTATATGTATACATGATTATGCTTCAGGCTGGAAAGATTTTATTGAGTCCCAATGTAAGTAATATAATTATTCTTTAATTTTGGGTGATTTTCCTATATTTTCCAACTTTTTCTTTGGCGCACTAGTAGAGAATCGTCCCCGTTTTTCATGATTCTAGATTTTTAGTATATTAACGAGAAAGACCTGCAGATTTTGAAAAACCAAGGTTCGAAACTATTGCAATTTGTTCCAGGTTGACCCCTTTTTTGCACTAAATTGACTGGACTAGTAGTACTTACTCTGACATACAACTCCTATAATTCCACAGTTAATTCCGAAGTTAAGTTCAACATGGCGTAGGTGCAAGTACCACATCGGCTGAGAAGGTCTGAAGGAGGTCTGAAGAGGGAAAAACTAATTCCCTCATCTCCCATCCAACGTCTCAAGAAGAGTAAGAACTACTAGAACTGTTTTTCCCATCTCTAACAAGGCAACTTTGACACGATTTTGCTAGAATCTTTGATAACATATTTCCGGATATTTATCATCATCGTTAACACAGTTATCAATTCAATCAACATATTTCCGGATACTTATCATCACTTATTATAGTGTTAACACAGTTATTCGTTTAATCAAATAACTGTGAAGCTATACAGTGTGACTAAGTAACATTCAGGCAAGTAAAAGAAAGAAATACACAACTCTAGTGTATGAAATAACTTTTATATTTAAACAAGAACAACGTAGTTTGGCATAGCATTATATAATAACATCGCATTTGATTACATAATTATTAACTAACCTAGTGCGATGTTATCGTTATATAGCGTCTGGCCTAGTCTTAACAATTTTCTATACATGCAAGACAGGGATTCCAGACGTCGTAACATGGAATTATTAATCACCCCAAGTCACTGTTCCTTTCCTGGTAGCTCTTCTAGAACGAAGTAACTTTGACGGCCTGAGGGTGACACTAATAATATCTCAGAAATGGTTTCATCTCGTGGAGAAGAAGACGATATACACTCTGGTTGTAGATATTGAGTTTCACGTAAGCTGTCAGTCAAACTAGACGGGGGTGAGTCAACTTCCCAACAGTAATTGCCATCGCACCAAGGTGGCAAAGAAGATGAACTGTCACTTGAAGTTCCCTCTTTATGTTCACAATATTCATACAGAATATCGTCGCCATCTTGACTTCTGGTGCGTCTGGGACCAACTTGATTTGCCATGCATCTCTGATAGTTATTTCGGACAGTGTCGACACCGTTTGATTGATTAACTTCTTCACTCCAGATCTCCTCCTGCTCCTCCTCATCGTTCTCATCAGAGTTCTCTTGAACTTCTTGTTCTTTTACTTCTTGACTGGCTGACCTATCGGTCTCGTGCTGCAGCTTCCCCTCCACATCTGTTGCTTCTTCCTCCTCGCCTGAAGAAATAGGTTCATCCAAGTCAGAGGTGGTTATGTAACGCACAATCCTAGCTCGATTGTCGTCTGATTTGAAGACCCTTTTAACGTTTTGCCAAGCATTCCGTAAACCATGACAATTTCGGCCACCTACAATTCAAGGGAGCTATGAGATTAGACCGTTAGATTCTGGCTACAGACCCGCTTATTAAACTTAATTGTAATTTATCCCTGAAAATTGTTATGCACGTTTATTCTACTGACTTTTGAATTAAATAATACCAAATTAAATTATAGCTTTATATACGACAAAATGTTGGTGTACATGTAAAACAAATACACAAAGTAATTGTGTACTCATGTTAATGGTTTGATTTTTTTAAAATAGATGTATCGTATTTATGTTTATTTGTAGGTTTCTTGGACTCATGTTAATGTTTATGTAGTTATGGTCATGTAGCTGATTAGGTGATACTCAAAAAAGCCCTTTCCTTATATACTCAAAGGTGACATAATTCATTAGCTTATTACCCTGTGTGGTTCCACTATTTCCTTCTGTCATTCTATTATCACGTTCCGCTGTCAACATTGACGCGAACGTGACTAGGTTAAGGCCTTGAAGAGTTGAATGTCGTCCCTAAAAGAAATGTATAGTAATGATGAATTAAGTAGTTAATTAAGTAAGAGCGTGGGGCAGGCATCTTGATTGGCCCTGTACGTAACTCAAGATATAGATCTACATTTTTATGTTCAAATGATCACCAATTAATTAGTCCACCATATACTCTGCGACAATGCATATTATAACATTCAATCTGACCCTCAGGAAATGTAATGCATTTAATCCGACATTATTAAATATTTTACATTTAGGAAGCACACATATATAATCATGGTGTCCCATTTCTTCTCGGTATTAAGCAACCATCACTCGTTTTTCTCGGTCTCCCGTACACTTGTTTCGTACCATTCTGGAATTTCATAAATAATTTGACAAACTCATGTCAATTAACTACAGGTGTAGCAGTTCTAATGTACCCCCCATCAGATGTACCCCCCGGTATAACTAACCTAGGTCTAATGTACCGGGGGTACATTTGACCTAGGTCCAATATACCCCCGGGGGTACTTTAGACCTAGGTTGGATATACCCCCTCCAGTTTTAATGTACCCCCGGGGGTAAAATAGACCTAGGTCAAATGTACCCCCACCAGGTTCAAAGTACCCCAAAGGTGGAAACTAAACCTAGGTCTAATATACCCCAAATATTTGTAAATAACCAAGTACTGATCGAAACATTAATTCTTTAAATTATGACAATAAAAGTAATAGTACATACCTAATAATCAGAACTGAATAGATTTTAGTAATGAATTATTGTGATCTGAGAAAAGTATTTAATTCAGGATATGAATTACACAGAGTGCTGTTCTCATCACATCCTGTAGCATTTTATTAGATATTAAATTATTGACATAATATTATAATAGTGACAATTCTATTTATAGGCATTACATAGAGCAAAAATCGTAAATTCCAATCTACAATAGTCCAATTCAATTTTAAATGTGGGTTGTAGCATAATCTTAATTTGAGGCAAGTAATGGAATCAATAGAATTTACAAAATTCAAGATTATCAAAGAAACAAAGGGGGGTAATTTGAACCTAGAGGGGGTCATTTAAACCTGAGGTCTAAATTACCGGGGGGGTACATTAGATCGGGGGGTAGTTTAGAACTGTTACACCGGTACCAACTAGCAAAATAGGTAGGGTTTGCAGAAATTATAACTGTAACGCATTTCAAGTAGAACTGATTCAGCATCAGAATTATCATTCATTTTATACAATAAATGACACAGAACTTATGTGGAAATTAATGTAGACCATGTCCACTAAGATTAATCTAATTTAAAGACAAACCCCATGCACAGCACAATTAATGTCCCGTTTGTTGTGACAGAAATAACAATCCTGCCGCCAGAAGATTAATTATAATTAGTATCTAGCTAGAAAATGCAAAACGTCATAATGCTATAACTACCGGTAGGCCTACTATTCTACTCTTCTACTATTAACTAGTAGTATATCTAATTGCACTTTTAGATCCAAAATACGTAGCCTAGATGTTTGAACAGCTGAATTGTCAAACCCTGTGAGGAAAATCAGACATCAATAACTGGTCTTTAGTGCCAAGATGTCGGAAATGAGTGAGTGAGTGAGATTGGTTGCTTTACGCCGCTTTACGCCCTTATCAACACATTTAAGGGAGGTAGTTTATGATCATACCCAGGAAATAGAGATAGAGAAGAAGGGAGAGAGAGACAGAGAAAAGAGACAGAAAGGCACTTTATGATCATACCCAGGACCACCAGTTAGAAATATCTAGATGACAGAAGGAAGCCTATTATGTTTTGCTTTTGTGTTGTTTCACACAATTATTGATTAGGTTAATTATTGTTAACAATTATTTAACAAAAGGGTATTACCGATATCAGATAGGCTATGTACGTATCTACTCTGTAGCCTACCTAGGCTATCTTAATGTTAATGTAGGTCCTATCTACTCTGTAGCCTATGTAGGCCTATAAATTGTAGGCCATTGTGCCTGTATAACCTAATGTAAACAAAACAAAACAACACACACCCTAGGCTAAAAGTAAACGAATGGCGGGGGGTGCATGGGTACCGTACCCACCCCCAGCCATCCTTTTAGTTTTACTCTTATAGGGTTAGCAGCGCATTTTAGAAATAGAAATATGCAGCCTTACTGCATTAGGATCTGGGGATTTGCATTCAACCCACACTTCAAATTATACATCATGCCTATTTACCCGTGAGGGGTTTACATATGTTTTTGTGGCACTAAAGGCCTTACCTTAATCAGAGCTATACATACATAATGTACATCATTTTACCAGGCTTTAATCAGGTTTTAGTAGCTGCGGACCTCAGGAACTACGGATCGACGGATGATCCGTAGGCGTAGTTATAGACAGTCTAAAACTTAGCTATAATTCTCTGCTATAGCAGGCAATACACTTATATTTGGGCTGTGAATAACTTGTCCTTAAACAGAAACAATGTTGAACCCTGCTTTAGGGTTACTCTATAATTATGATATTGAAGCACAAGCACAGGTAATGATAAATGTGACCCATTAGTCCTCGGCCTAGTCTGAAATTTACAAACCATGACGTCGTTTTCAACATGCTGCGACCTCGACGTCGAAGCCGGTCGATAAATGTCATCGGGATCAAGGACATCGTCGTTATCAATGCCCATCCAACAGGAATTGTACGTACGTAAGAGACTGCCACAAGGTCCTAGAATTGATCTATCCTGTCGATGGAAGACGTTGGTTCTCTGAATGTTGCCTAAAACACTCATTTCATCTTACGGTACGGAAGGGTAGCATAATTATTTCCCCGCCGCACTTTCAACTGCAGACGTGAAATAGACTTAACACGGGCGTCGTGACGTCTTTTATAAAAACAATATGACGTTGGATGCATCACCCTGGCGACATCTTATTTTTCTAAGTCATTCAACAAAATGAATGGGAGTTTAGGAGGCAGATATTGAATTTGTATGCATTTTTGTTTTGTTTTTCCCTCTCCAACACTCAAATAATTTCTTGACATAATCATTAAACCGCTGACAGCCTTCACGTCTGCCTCTGGGAAATAAATTAAGTAGGTGGCTGTAGGTGAACCTGACAGTGACACTGAAAATATTTATTAATTTTTTATTAGATACAGACAGAATCTGAGACAAGCGCTTGTAAAATAAAATCCAAAAGAAGAAGAAGACGTGATGATTAAAACTGCCATGAGGACCACATCGCCTCGATCACCAGTAGGCTATTTATGGACCCGTATAGGCCTAAGTATAACTCGATTAAATTGTCGTTCGTTAGCCTAATTGCTCTTCTTTCCTTTTCTCCAGGGGTTATAATGAGCACTGCGCCCCCAAAATAGAAAGAAAAAACAAACATACTACAACATAGCCTACAGACATAAGTATGGAAGGATATTTTTAGAATAGGTTGCTCTATTCTAATAGTCATTTTCAGCAATCACTTGGTAAGGAATAAATGAAGAATAAAGATATTTTCTTGCTTTCAATGTAGTTGTGGTGCACCCGGTTCACCTTCAGTCACGATGTTGGTACAATAATAGAGCAAGGCAAGAGTCCTTCTCTATTCACACGAGGTTTTATCCCGGGTTTTATAGCCTAGCCTTCTTAGTAAAAGTAATAGGCCTAGGCCTACGCATTTTAACATCAATATGCCTAGGAATTATCCGAAGGTGTTAACTTTATCGTTCCTGTTCCTAAAAAAAAAGAGAAGATCAGGCGATGACCTCACATGACCTTTATCATGGAATTCTTTATCCAACAAAGACAAAAAGAAACGCTGGGATATCCTAAAAACGAGTCTAAAAAGCGGGGACGATTAGTTTATTGAATGAGCTGCCTCACTATTCATTATGCATCCCATTTAGTGATTTCGTCTAATTATATTGTGAAAAAGAACAGATACTAGCCTACTCGATGATCGAGAACTTATGAATGTTGATAGAACGTAATTATTGGAATATACAGGTGTATTTAAGTTGATCGACTTATCTACTTCCTTGCAGACCTTATTGTATTGTTGTATTTTAGGCTTATGCCGGGCAAATAAAAGAAAAAAAGGGATTACTTATTATGCACGGTTGTCTCATAAAATGTCAGTAGGCCTATGTGATATTATCTAGCAGAGTCAGATGTAATTAAAGACTATATAATTATTATCTGCTTTCTCTCGCGCTAATATGATGTAACAACAAACAACGTGCTTGAGATTGATATACTGTTAAGTGATATTCAAAGCTGTTCGTTAACAAACAATTTATAATCAAATAATTGTGGGTGGGCATTTGACCCAGATTCGAGTCAGAATGATTAAATTCTTAAATTCTATTTTGATATGTTGATGTATAACTTAACGTAAGATTTGTTCGCACAATGAAAAGTACCATTCATATGGAATTCGTGGCGATATAAACACGTTTATTAAATATATATATTCATAGGCCTGCCATGTTAGGCCTATAATTGAAAAAAAAACTGGAAAGACTCCGAGGTAGCTAGGCTACCTAGCTAGGCCTATCTATCTAGGCCTATCTATCTATCTATCTATCTATCTATCTATCTATCTGTCTGTCTGTCTGCTGTCTTCTCTGTCTGTCTGTCTGTCTGTCTATCTATCTATCTTTCTTTCCTTGCGACTGTCAATATACGACTATATGGATTTATCACTGACGTTATTCAAGCTTTCAAATTAATAGGGCAATTTAACTAAATAGGCCTTATTGGCGTGTTTCCCGCTCACCTGCCCCCCCCCCCCCCCCACCCCCGCGACCTTACCCGAACTACAGTTGTCCCCACCTACACAATATTTTGACCCAGATATTTACATTACATCAGAAACTGGAGCCTCCTAACAACAAAGACCATTAAAAAGTACACACCCCTGGCATACAACACGTAGGCTATTTCAGTGTTTTCAGTTCCTGAAATGTCGATTCTTGAAATAAAAAATGCTACACCCTAAGTAATTTTTAGCTGGGCTGAGCCAGAAACATAAACATTGTTTTGGCATATTAAATTTATAACTTGCTTTGATTGTTTTCATTTGATTTGATAGTAAATTCATAGTGTCTTACTTTTTTGGATTTGATTTGACAGCGTTTACCTGAGCTTTATGGTTATTACTGATACCATAATATATTCATTACTCACTTGGCAGACATGCGAGACAACTAATTTATCGAGTTAGAACCTATGAGAAGGAACCTTACATAGCCTATTATGAACTGTTCATTTGGAAAGCCCAACATAGTATTTACCAGGGAAAGTAATCTAGAGAGACGAGACAGTATAATTGACCCTTCGGAAGAGTGCCAACAACTGATATTTGAGTTAGTTAATAAAAGAGTTATTTTTTTGAAAGCTGAGTGTATTACAATATAATGTAGGGAGTTCGTGGGAACTCCATTGAAACTGAGAATAATTATTCTCGTCTCCACCCATCAGTAAAAACATATGATGCATTACCTTTTGTCCACTCAATTACCCTCCCCAAACTACATATGTTTATAATGTAGAACGGTGCCTTCATTTTCCTCCAAATAATGACATTGTCTTGATGCATTAGAATTAATTACTATATTTCAATAATTCACATTATTTCTTATCAGTCTGATTCCATTCTGTCTTACCGCCTTACATATCAATATCGCCTGATGTGATGAGCAACGACGTAACATAACAGTGATATGAATACATTTGATCAGAAGACATGTTTATTTTACACTCATGTATCTTTTACACAAGAGGGCATTGTGTGGGACACATCAGATGGGCAGTTATCACATGTCTTGTGCTGTTCAGCTTTCACATGCTGTGTCACACACTAAAACACTCAACAAAATAGAAATGCATTAATTTGCGCACTAAATCATACAAGTGGGCACACAGATTCAGGGATGGAATCATGCTCATAAATGTAATACTACCACCCTCGAAGGTGGTATCCCAATTAAATGTTCTCATGAACCGATCGAGGTGCCCCTCCAATTTACTGGTACACCTCGGTGCTTTCTGTATAGCTGTCGCCTGTTTTTCACAACAGTGTGCGTTACTTCAATGGGACTGTTGAGGGTATTACTCGTATTTTTTTCCAAAGCAATTATCTTATTGGAAAAGTCTAAATCATCCAGCGACGGTCCAAGCTCTTCCCTACATCAATGCCAACAATGAAAGACATCTTTGGGGTATCCAGCAGAAACATGTCAAAAACTGATTGAGTAGTTTATGAATTTTCTTAAAAACTTCATCTGAAAGTATGTTGGTGCCATTTACTTTTTACTAAAATCAAAAATTAAAAATCAAATTCGCTAGTCTACAGAAGTTCATTTATGTAAGTAGCTACTTACATAAATGAACTTCTATAGACTAGCGTTTTTTATTTTTAGAAAATAGTATGTTCATTTACCTAAGTCTGAAGTGAAACAAGGTAGAAAATGACACAGTATGGCATAGATGTAGAATCAAATACAGAGTCGAACAGTAATATGAAATACCTGAAATTCATGTACTTGTTCATATGCATGCCAATATATACAGTTAGAGTCATAAGGTTTCTTCTGTAGTTTTTATACAACATATTTGATATTCTCACGATTATTGTTGGTATTTATGTTTAAATGATGCATGAGAAACAACTATCCTTTAAAAACCACGTGTGACAACCACGTGTGTTTGCAAGTAAAAATATTATCATTGTTCAACACAACTCAATAACTAATGTTAACGGTTATTATTAACACACCCTCATTCAATTCGATACAAATACTGAGGAAGTTAACAGCCCTCCTTGGAGAATAGAACAAGATCAATTCAGACTGAATAATTAAACGCGTTCCTTTTCTCATATCCTATACGCTTCTTTCTGGGTCAGAACGCTCGTGCAGGATGAAACATGGGCAGCAGATTCTCATAACATAGCACTATAAGTACAGAATGTTAGAGCGATGTTTTAACAACTTGTGCCTGAGGTAGATATGCAGTATAATTGACATACTGTTCGGCTATCCGAAGAAGATATCATGAGTTCATTAGCGGCCTTACCACTTGTGATAAATCGAGCCACTCATTTGGTTCTTATGGGTAAGTGCTTGATTAATGAGCTGTTTTAAGATACCTGTAGGCTGCTTACCAATACGCCAGAGACAGGGTTAAATAATGGAGCCTGACAGTCTGTTCGGTGTTTTCTTGTAGGAATATTTCTCATCATCTATCACACAATATACATTATATATAGAGTTCGATACGTCGGCCTCTATTGCCTATAATTCACCCAGGAATACCTGATTTATATGAACATCAAGAATCATTTTGATATTTCCATAATTTCAGAATGTTATTTCAATGCTATGTGTATTATTTTGTCCATTATATTATCTCTTCTCTATCTCGTCAAAATATTATGTTGATCCGGAATAGCTTCTGCTGAATAAATGATTATATTTTAGACTAAATTAAGCTGAACTAATGAATAGCAGGCTCCCTTCCCATCTCCTCTGTCTGTCTTTAAATCATGCCACTTCATGAAAACTAATTATTGCAGTGAATGGAGTGCAAACTAAGAAGAATTACTTCATATCCTCATGTAAATTCACTCAGTCGTACTATACATTGCATAGCACTGCTTGAATGGTTACATTAATACACACAAAGCGGTTCAAACACGGGATTGTACGAGACATCAGACATGTGAGATATCTAGAAACAAGTGGAACACCAGCGTGCTATGATATTATGATATTTACATGATAATTTGTATTCAGGAACCAAGTCTGCACTTTGGCATATGCCATATATTAAGAGTCGGGTTACCCCAGTCCTCCACCTTTTCCTGATCTTTGATCAATGGTATATACATGTTAATTATATATTATAGTATATAGTAACTGAGTGCATTATACAGATGAAGGTGATATAAATTGATGAGATGGTAGTGGATGGTCGGGATGGAATAGATGTACATATATACATGGACCATGGTTGTTCACTTCACAGATATGTACATGCTATGCAAGAAAAGTATCCCAGTGTCACCTTTTTGTAGATGAAAAAGTTAATAAAATATTTTGCAAGAAGTCTGTATGATGAGATAACATATTAGGGCTTTGGTGATAATGTTTTACCTTGAGATTAAGTCTCAGGTAAATGCTGTCAAAGTGATTATATCTTTTACAATCATCTGCACTAATTTATGACGAAATATTTTACATTAATTTTGTTTCATCCTATTACTTTTTATTTTTTAATAAAGGTAACAATTCTGTCACAGTATATAATATAGCCTAATATAGGTTCCTTTGTCTACGGGACACATTGGACCATATTACAGACTTCGATTGTAGATGGATTTCTATTTTATATCATGAGAATAATCACTACATCATGTTCTTTCTTTTTCCTATAGCTGTCCTATTCGTGCGAGGGGTCAAACTCCAGCATTGTGCTCGGGATGATGTATTAAATTGCGGTGCAGCCTTCAACAGGTCCTTGCCTATAAGTAAACTTATACCATCATCAACTCTAGAAGAGGCATGCAGGTATACGCGTTTGATGTAGTTATCGGTTTTCATTTCAAGTCAAACATGCGTTCGAGTAATTCAATTAACAATCCTCCAATGATATATTATTTGTTTAAATGTTTTTTTTATTCAAGAATAAACATTATTACATATAGTGCAATTGAATGATAGTATTGAAATAAAAATAAGTAGTAGATGTAAGAGTTATGATATAACTCCGTATATAAATGATTGGGGTTAGACGAAAGGTAGTTAATTATTTGCTGTTGGTATCATTTTTGTATTATATATGACCAAATAAAGAATACATTATTATTAGTATTGCAACTATTATTTTCCGTTGGTATCATACCTGCTTCCAAACCCGAGTTCAGCATTTCATTGGTGGTTGGTGTATCAATTCTAAACGAATTCCTTTTTAAAGTTAGTCAATATGGCAAATAGTTGTATAGAGCAAAAGACAATTTTCAACAAAAATACTTTCAACCCAAAATCTCCAAAAGCCAACTACTCTTTTGTCTTAATCACATATGTAACATCCTAGACGAAATAAAAGATGTTCTTGTCATAACTTTATCTTATCTTAAGTGGAACTCCCTCTTTCATTATGCCAAGGAGATGGAAGGAATCGGTAATAGATAAATGGATACTTTCTCTTTGTTTCAGGTTGTCTGCCGAAAAGACAAACACTTGTCTACAGAATTTTCTCCTCAGCTGCAGCAGGGAAGAGGAGGTTACATTTACTCAAGACCTCAGCTTTTTCTATGAGGAACTTTGTTCCGAGAAAAGTTTAAAAGGTGAGGTTTCATTAATTGTCACCTTATTGTTTACGTTCGCTTTCCACTAATGTTTCCCTCATACGTTTGCTACTTCGGGCCGTTTTCATTCATTAAGATCAGTAATGGCTATGCAAATATTATTTGTTAAATCTTCACTCACAAGCATGAGATGCGTGTATTAAATTGTATTCTGATACATATATTTCACTAGCAAAGTACCCGTCCTCCGGACGGTCCCCTTCTCTCCCCACATTTCCCCCTCTCCCTCTTTTCCCTCTGCCTCTTTCTCTTCTCTCTCCCAACCCCATCTCCGATTCCCCCCTCTCCCTCCCCCTCTTCCTCATGCGCCCCCTCCTCGCTTTCTCTCCCTCCCCTCTCTCCCGTCCCCCACGTCCTCTCCCTCCCGTCTTTTCCCTCCCCCTCTTCTTTCCCTCTCTTCTCTCGTATTTCCCACCCTCTCCCTTTTCTTTACTCTTCCCTCCCACATCCTCTTCCTCCACTCCCCTCTCCAATACCCCCACCCTCTCCCACCCCTCTTCTCCACTCTCACACAACTCTGCATTGTAGTCAGGTCCCCCTGGAAGTGAGGTAGTAGCTTGTGGGTAATGACATAATATCTCACAGGAGCATTCCCAGGCTATAAATAGAGTGTGGAGATCCCAATTTAAAAAAGGCTTCAAAATCACATTTTCACCCCAGATACCTTCACAAACCACATAATAATGTCCTCCAGACAGGGTCGACGGACCTGTAGAGACCAAACACAGTTGGGGAGATCACAGATTCCCCGAACATGCATGGCAAAAAAACCCTTCTAGAGCTTTATATATTAGATAACATCGTGATACGAATTAAGGTAATTCATGCAACTAAATCAGGCGTTATAGTCTACGCCTTAACATTTAATTATATACCTAGTGTAGATCCATACTTAGAATTCGTATTATATACCAAATCAGAACTTCCAGATTTAAAAACAGTTGATAAGGGCGTAAAGCAATCAATCTCACTCCCTCACTCATTTAAAAACAGCGGTGGCCTTGAAATGCATTTTAAATTCTAAACTTTATAAATTTACTTCCGAACGCGTGTCTCAATTTGTCCTCTCTTCCTGCCTCCCCTTCCAACATTATCCGGCGCGACACAATATTGGCAAATGTTTAAGTCCTGTTTTTATTCATATTTAGTATTGAACACATTTTTTATAAGGGAGGTAGCACCTGTGATGTCTGCTGGAAGTAGAGCTTGTATGGAAAGGGTGCTGCATGCAGACTCTCCCCTCAGGCCTATGAATAATATTTTGATGGATAGTTCTCATCGACCACTGCGGGTAATATTTTGTTCCTCTATATCGACTTGAGAAATCTGGCCCCAATCTACATATAAGCTCTTGGGAGTTCGGGGCAAAGCCAGGCACTATATATCAGTAAAGGTGCATCAGTCAATGCATGTTTAAGCGATTACTGTGGTCTTGCTTCGTCTTGATTCGACCATACAAGAACTTCCTGATGTACTTGATTGAGAGAGGACGATAGCCATAGGAATTTCGATATCGTAGCTCTATTCACTACTGCCCACTAAGCTGAGGCTTTTGATCTATATAGTTGCGTTAGTACATCAAAAAGTAACACCTATCATTTCTCATCCCCTCTTCATCACTTTCAGGGTGTGCATATGAGTACAATAGGGGATTCTACACGGCAATACATTATGATATAATATGCACACATATGTTCCAGCAATAACATAAATGTAAAGGAATGTGCGTTTATAACTTCGTTGGATAACAATTGATTTTCCTGCAAAAAATGCACGTAGAAAAGGATTATGCGGTAGGCCTACCAGTACGCCTTTTACATTTTACTTTTCCTTGGCAACGCAAATTCGTGTTACGTTCGCATCGAACCTATCGCATATTGATAAATACCATTAATAGCAAGCGCCTTATATTATTACTCAACCAAGTGACCAAACCAAACTACACACAAAAGAGGTGCAGAGTGAGAGCAGATTTATGATTGCAAAGAAGCTCCACCTTGTGGATAAACATAAATGTATTTAAACAATGTGCGTTAATGATATCAGAGATTTAACTATAGCGCGTGCAGCGTGCGCATCCCATTTGCATAAGTAAACAAACAAGTAAGTAGTATAAGGAAATCTCACAAATTGTATGGCTATCATACTTCGACAAATATATTGTGGCCCGACAAGCAGACAGGTGCCTTCCTGCGGCAGTTATAGTTCCTTGGGATTCCCGCAAGGAGTTGCATCATATTCATGACGTCACTGTCACAAATGTTTGTATTAGTAATTCTGAGAGGCAGGTAACTGAAAGTCTGTAACTTGTGTACATCCCCGTCATTTTTTAATTGTTTTTTTATTTTTTTTTTGTACATATGATGTGTCACAGGAAAATGAGTCACTCCCCAACCAATTTGAGACCATCTTCTGGAAACTGACATAACTTTACAAAAAAGCCCATATCTCGGCAAATTCTGGGAATATTCAACAATTGTTTGGGTTATTGACTCAGGAGGACACGCAGATTCAGAATCTATAATAAACCCCAATTTGGCCCTAGAGTCCCCTTTCTGCTTGGCTAGTCACAATTATAATTTACATTTTCGATATATGTATACTGACAGCAGTCCAAAGTAAATTGACGCTCAAAGTTCATTTATTTATTTGTTATTTACAGGTAAACCTTTACAAAGAGAACTATTCTTATTTTACCTGATAAGCAAACTTAATTGGATTAAAACACCAAGAAGCAGAGACATTATTAGGCATCATAATTATGAAGCCAAAACCTACAGGTGAAACGCGTTGGGTCTCTAAATAAAATTCTAAAATCAATTTGAAGTTGTTTCCAGTTGAGTTGCCTCCAATTACTACTCCTCGTAATTAAGCAAATGAATTCCTATCCACACATTGTTTTCCAGACACCTAAAATAGATTAGCACATGTTCTCCGTTTGAATAACATTTCCCGATAATCTAGTTTATTTATGAATAATATATTGGAATTTTGAAAATTGTACCTCACCCAAATACAGATGTTTGCTGCGTTTGTTTTCTTCTGAACCAATCGGTTGTCAATTCAAAGATAGTGTTTCAAATACAAGGATGGATGTTTGTTCAAGGATTGACCCATATGGGATACATATAGTGCATGTGCTCAAGGCGTTCTCTTGATTACTAAGTAGACATATGGGAGTGGGACGTGATTTGGGATTCATGACTAGGAATGTATTGAGCTGGTCGGGGGTTTATTCAGGTGATTGAATGACCACGTGGTAGCCAGATTTCCCAATTGCGATATGGTGAGAATTCATTTTGGTCCGACGTCGTCATTCCTTTGGGTTCAAACGTCTCCCATGAAGGATTCAGCAGTGGTTCCCTTAATTGAAACCCTTTCTAGGCGTTTCCACTAGATCCATAATAGGGATGAAACCTATAAAATGTAGTATGGCAAATTTAAGTCCCACGTATCAACACTAATTCAACTATCTTGTTATTCCTAAGCTATTTCAAAATACCTTAGGAATAAAAAGATAATTGAAATAAGACTTTAGTGTTATCCGAAGTCTAAATACGCACGGGATTTGCTAATGGGTTGCTGGGGCCCACACCTTTATCTCTCCTTGTTCCCTCTTCCACCAACTTTCTTTTCCACGTACTCTCTGTCATGTCCTATTACCTTTCATGTCTCAACTGGAACCTTTTTAAGGTGCTGCTTTTGGTTACTGCTGTGCAACAGATATAGATTCAGAGGCAATATGAGATAGATTCAGAGTGCTCAAGACTGAGGCCATGGAACAGACAGATTGATAGAAGACTACGTAATGAGATGATTGGAATGGAACTTTGCAATATTATGATGTGTGAACAACTTGAGGAACGTGTTTTAGAATAGTAAAACAGACCTGACACGAACAAATTAACGATTAGTGTTAAGGTGATAAAAGGAAGAGTTGGGTGTGGTGGTTGAGGTGTAGGAGGAAGTGAGGGAGGAGGTGGAGGAGGCAGAGAGAGAGAGGGGGGGGGGAAGAGGAGGAGGTAGGTGGGAGTGGTGGTTGAGGTGAACGATGGGGAAGAGTTGTCCAGATGGAGGGTGGTTGTGGTTGAGGTGGTGGGTGTGTGTGGGGAGGGGGTGGGGGCGGGGGAGCAGAGAGAAGGAGAATCATGAGGCAGAGGAGTTGATATCTAGGAGGTGCAGGAGGAGGCATAGGCAATAAAGAAAGTGAAGATGATGGAGGAGAACGAAAGTGAATGAATATGCATGTAGTTGAAAAAGAGGAGGGGGGAAAAGCAGGAAAAGGAGAAGGGGAGAGACAGGGAGAGAGACGGAATGTCAGACATAGTGACATGGAGGGATACAGGGAATTTAAGAGAAAAACATGGGATGAGATAGACACATAGACAGGAAAGGAGGGTAGAGATGAGGGAAAGAGAAAGTGAATAATTATGAAGGGAAGAATAGGAACAAAGACAGGTCAGCCCTGTTAACCTGCTTAAATCTACCTCTCCCTCCCTCCCCCCTCCCTCTCTCTATCTCACCCCCTCTCTCCCTCCCCCTCTCCCTTCCTCTCTCTCTTGCTCTCCTCTTAGTATGCTACTATCCTAAAGGCGTTGGGTTGTGGTAGATCATTATGTTATGTTATATGTTATCATTCTGTTGCTACATGTTCTTTCTTATGGCGCGGTGTTAAACCTCTTTTCCTGATGTTGGAAGCTCTGAAAGTGGGTTTCGTTCAAATTAAAACCCCTTTTAAACCCCTTTTTCCTTGGATATCGCTCATAAAACATAGTGGAATGGCTTCCCACTATGCCAAACTATGTACTCATTGAAAATCGAGGAAAACCCTCCAGCGGTTTTAGAGGAGATGCGGAGAATCACAGAATTTTCTTACAGAATTAATATATAGATACATAAATGTATCCTGTTTTTTATTCGTAGTTTACCGTCAGAATCAACAGTGTCTTGCCTCATCACGAACGAAGATAAACAGCTGTGATCAAAATAGTCAGCCAGGAGAAACTGACCTCTGTTTGTAAGTGTTAATAATATGTTGCACTTTTGAAATGAATAACTTCTATGGGGGGAATTGACCCACAAATCCTTTCGCCCTTAACTAGGGTACACATTCAATTTTGCAATTATAGGCACATACAAAAGTATACATAAAACATTACTCTTTAGGATCTGGTATGCTCGTTCAATTAAAATGAAGGATAAGGAAGGTACAAATGGAACAAATTTACAATACTCCCTCATCATAAAAATAATGCGATTGTCCCGTAATAGTTTGTGTCCCGAGGAAAGATGTTGTTCATTATATTGAATGATAATAATCTCAAAATGGAATCATACATTTGAGCCGATAAGTTACTTAATTAATATTGCCTCCTGTTGGAATTGACACCTCTATTAATAGCATGGTCATGTCTATTATAGAGAATTACAGAACAGAATCAGCTGTGAATTAAAAGCAACCCAGATCGCTTGTGACGCGACTGTCGCTTCTTGGTTCGCTACTTGGTCAGTGCGATCGGCAATTATAACCACCTCGAAGACACATTCCTGTGTCATCGACATAAAATCAGATGAACAGCAAAAACCAAGAGCCATACAGCGTACAAAGGCTATAGGTACGTTATACCCACAGAGAATATCTTATGATATATGATTGGGTAGTATTGTATGCAGAACTTATATTATTTTTATAATAAATCGTAAATTTATAAATATTCAACGCAGACCTGTTCTCTGTCTGATATAATCAAGTCGACTGTATCATTAGTAGGTAGGTTGTGGTAAGCGTTAATACGATATAAAAATATATGATGGCACATAATAAATGATATCAACTGTTAATACTGTTAATACCAGGGATATATTGTGCCAAGAATTAACTGATAAATCGTTTGGGGTGGAATGCAAACATGACCCTCTCCAAGTTTTCTTAAAGGGACCTCGTATCATCGATTGAGACATAGTATAGTCTATGCATTTCATGTATCACGTTAGTATAAACTCGTTGGTCCCTGCTAGAGCAGCTCATAATATAAAAATGTACATTCCTAGGAGCGGAGGATCGGGACGGATGGGAGATTTGGGCCATATTACTTTTAGTAAGCGGACTGCTCCTGCTCGTTCTTCTCGTGTCCTGCTGTATTCTATATTCCTGCCATGATAAATGCATCTGTGGGAAACATAAAGATGACGAGGAGAACCAGTTTCTAACCGCCAGCAGGGCATCTTTAAGGGATTTGTGAAATGCCTGGGGCGAATTTCAATACACATTATTCAAATTCTTTGTTTTCGTTGAAAATCAAATGTTCCAAATAAAGTTATCCACTAGACATTAATAAATTTGTTTTATTCGCTTTGGTGGGAACACAATCAGCATGAAAATTGCACCATAAAATATACTAACTCTTGCAATCATAATTAATACCTGCTAACAAGTCTGCGGTGGAATAAGTAATTGGGCAATGAGATAATGGGAAGTAATTTTAAATGTGACAGATTTATATTCTTCCACGTGTCCAGGTGGCAATTAATAACAGAGAATTCATAACTGATGTGTCTATTGAATAGCAACACTTCACGATCGATTTGCATCTACAGTCCCTGTGAATCCAAATAGAAATTCATATTTATCCTCATCTGACACTATTATATCAACGTCCACCGATAACCATTTCTCCGCCCTTGTCCGGAAATACTTTGCTTCCTTAGATTCATATCCAAGAATGTAATATTGCATTAACCTGCTGGTTGTAAATAACCACATTTGGGAGACTCCGAGACTATGTGTGCTAAGAGATTACAAAACATCTGTGTATTATGACAACCATGCAAGTTCAATCGAACATGTCACCTCTAGGTAATGGTTTTCTGCAAAAAAGTCTAGATACAATGGTTCCCTCTCAACAACACGTACTATGATGATAACAGCGCAATATCCTCGCTAGACGGTATATTTAAACTACAGAAATTTTGGCAAATACTAGGTAATTAATTTTTAAACTATTTACAATGTAAACAATCAGCGGGAATGCACTTTAAATTAGCCGATGCTAAACAGCAATACAACAGTTGGAATGACAGGACGGGGAGTGACAATGGAGGGTTGTGGTAGTATCTTCAAAGCCAGTTTTTCTCCACTTTCTGACGTTAGAAGGATCCCGAAGGTACTGGTGATATGGTGTGTCGTTTACTCTATCGTACTTTATATGATTCATGGTGAGTTCTGAAGTTTTGAGTCTGCATTAGAAACGCGTGTTATTATCCAAAATAAACTATCTTGTCACCAATTAATTGTTTAGCATGTATACTAGGCCATGATATAAAGCACTGTATTGGAGTTCTAGTAAATTTAAATTTAAATAAAGCATCATACCATCACTGGTTTCAGGTTATAGAGCGGATCCTCTGCATCTTAATTATAATCTACACTCTCTCTGCAACAATCCCCCAACGGGCGAAATATTCCTGAAGTTTTCATACTCTGATGGGGAACAACAGTTTGAGCTTCGAGGGAAAATAGTAAAGGAACCAGCTAATGGAAGAGTTCTTCACTTTCACATGGGAATTCATTTAAATTCTAGGTTAACACAATCACAAGATACTAGCTCCGTCTTTCAACAAGAATTCTTTTCCCCGGCGATGAAGGCTGGAGTAGCACATTTGGTAGAACGTGGGGTATTCACCATATTGAAAGTAGATTCTGACATGGACTTATCATTTGAAAGAAATGAAGGTGTGAGCGAGCTGACAACTTCAGACCTGTACTCATTTGATACCGAGGATACGTTTCCTCTTGCGACTTGGGGATTGTCTAAAATGAAAATCGACGGAGATAGGAAAACTCTGGTCTTCGAAGATGGATGTGGAGAGAAGACTGGGATCAAATCGGTTTCTAAAGTAGTTACAAAGTTCATAGGAAGGGGAAAATATCAATTCTCATTCGCCAAGTACCTCATAATCTGTGTCCTCCCCGAATGTCCAGGTAAATTCTAATATATTCATACCGTATCAAATCCATTTGAAGATGCCATTATATTTAGATATAATTGATTGATAATGTGATCAAATCTATAACCAATTAATGTTTAACAATTTTCAATATAATCGGTGTTAAATGACGTAACATTGATGACTGTATTCTGATCTCAATATTTCACCATACCTTCAAGATTTAATAAGTGCCTATGAAAGTGACTGGAAGGTTAGGACTAGGAAGCTGGCCCTGCTGTTTTACTTATTTTTTTTTACCCCCAGGATATACGATCATGAATGTGTCAGCAATAAGTTTGGAATTTAATGTAATACCCCCCTGAAAAATCAAATAGTCCTCCAAATATATCAAATAATTAATCTTGCACTTCCTAGCCAACTTTACTTCCCAAACTTACAACTTGGACAAAAGGGAATGGGATTAGAATGAAGATGAAGGACTTCTAACGTTTTCCTTTCCGAGCAAACAAATTAAAAAAATGGAAACTCGTTCTAGTCCATTTTTTCTTCCACCCAATGACAGCCCTTCTTGATAACCCAGACACTTTATCAATAACTAATCCGAATTACGAATGTTGAAGACAAGAACCATATTAAAAAAATTAGTAAACAAAGTGTTGAATTTCATTTCGATAAGGTGGGATCTACGCTTAAAAAGTTTAATCCCTCTCCCTCTTAAAATTGATTTGGATGTTTTTCACGGACAGGTCCTACTCAGGATTACAATTATGACTCTCTGATGAGCAGTTCAATCGGTTTCAAGACGCTCAATTTTCCTAAAGAGGTATTCGGTTTGAAAAAGGATGGATCAATCACTGGCGAACTAACGAAAGAAGGGACATCTTTGTTCTTCACGTTTGGATTTAAAGTCCCTTATGACGTCACAGCAAACAAAGCCGAAAGGCTACATGTCACACTCTTTGATCGTCACCGAATAGAACTGATAACGAAACTAAATGCTGGTGGTATCATAAGTGATTTAATTGTTGACTCTGATTTTGAATTTATTGTTAAATCAGATACCAGCTCATCCACTGGAGTTAACGTTTTAGACATTGAAACATTTGAATACTATGCACTTAATCTTACACAACGCACGCAAGAAAACGAAAACATGGAAATAATGTATCATCGGGATTCAAACCGATTTCAATGTAAAGGAAATGCCTGTGGCCTACAACCGATGCCATCAAAGGACCAATACACTGAGAATGTAGTTCTTACGTCAACCTTCTACGTAAGGAACCCGAATTCTGATTACAAAATCAAGGGAAACTACCTTCTGTTAAAGGTGAAGCTCCACACCGAACCAGGTAAAGTATCTCATATAAATATAGTAATAAATCTAATCCGACATCAATCTAGAAATTGTGCATTGAGATTATCATAAAAAGATTATCGCAAGTTTATGATTAGTTCTGCCCCGAGTGAAGAGGGTTTTCTATAGAAAACCCTATATCAAGCAAAACACAATGTAAGAGGAATTCTGTAATTCTGAATACTACACTAATGAAGTTGCATTCTCAGCTCTTACCACAAACATAATCTTACCAAATTTACTCATATTACTTATAGGACTAAATCTATTGATATTCTGCTGCTGTTACATGTTAATACAAGAATTAATTCGAAGTCGAATCGGCCTAGAGAAACAAAGTGATGATAAGTGAAGTTTTCGCAGGGAAGGAGGATTTGGGCCGGTCCTCCAAATACAAATGAGGACGTTTTAGAAGCCCTATAACAAACACACAATCCTCCAAAATTTTGGTCAATCGACTTTTAGATGGGTTGGAAAAGAATGGAACACAAAGTAGAAAATATTCAGTTCGAGACCGATGTTAGCTGAGAGTGCAGTTAATCATAGTCATAATATACTAAGCCATAGGCCTACTCTTCATTTGAAGATATGCCTGCTGGGGGTACCGTATCCGCAGCTGCTGAAACTACTTTAGAAGAAATGCTTACCGAGGGTATTTATTCTGTGCCATCTGAGTCAATGACTCAATCAGTGACCCAATTAGAAATCCAATCTAATACAAGAACGGTGACAGAAATAGATGAATATCCAACAACAGAGCGAATCACGATTGAAGGTCGGACAAACTTGGTCTTGGATGATTACAATTCAAGCGAAGCTGCGTCTCAGCCCAAAATAACCACCACCATGAGTCCTGATGGAGACCAATCGAATCTGTCAAGTAAAACATTGTGTCCGCCTCCGTGGGATGCAGACAATGTTGAACGTTTGAATGATGGTACAGAAGTGGGGGTGATGATATGGTACCAATGTCACCCTGGTTTTCAGTATACCAGAAATGCGCACAACATGTCTATCACTTGCGACGATTCTGGATCTTGGAAGCCTCTCCCAACACCGTGTACAGGTTAGGTATACTATACAAATGAGTAGATACATATAGATATTCAGTGTGGTTTTACAAGTAGATTCATTCCTGTACCTGATTACTATTTAAAGGGGGTATTGCACCAATCGGTATTTACCTTGAGCTGTGGTCCTAACCATTTTTAAAAGAATTTTGAAGGAAAAATACTCCTACTCTCACCCATACTATATAATGTAATGTATATAAAATAGACTGGAACTACCACCAATCATCACCCACATCCTTCATCGTTCATCATCTCGCTTCATCACCTTCATTTCCCAATAGTTGAGTATAAAACAAATTAATGTAACTATAGTATTATTGAACGCGATTTAGTATCGACACTCGTATTTAATTTCATAACCCAACTCAATTAATTAAATAGCTAGTGTTTCAAGGCATGACGAAAACCATCCTTATTGGATGGGATTGGTGTAAATGGTATCAATAACACCTGAATAAAGAATTTTGTACAAAAATAAAATTGGAACGATTGGGACTGATGGAGGGCAAATTCATTGCTTCCACCTGCCCGAGACTTTATTCTTTTTTCCCATCAGGGTTTTTCAAAACGTAAATTATCTGATCAGGTAATACACCTTTAAGCCCATTCCTCTCATTCCCAAACTCATACGTGTCTTAAAACACGTTCCCCACTTCGATATTTTAGCTGCTGGAAAGAACATTTAGAGGGAAGAAATCAACTATACATACAATGCAGAAAAAAAAATTTCTCCCCTAATGGGTAAAACCAGGAAGGTTGAAAGAATTTGAAATCTATACATACAATGCGATTTCTTTTGTTTCCCCGAGTAAAGGATTCTTGCAAAGGCAACAAAATCTAGCGTAGCAAGGAACATTTTAAGTAAGGATCTCATGGAACAGCCCCTCCCGCCTCACCCCAGCCCTCTCTACATGCAAAACAACGTCCCTATCCACCTCATCCCATGCATTGTACGAATTTTATATTCTGTATTATTTGTTATTCAAGCTCAATTTGCTAGTGTGCTCTAATTTATCAAAAGTATGAATATGAATGTGAACTCGCATTTTATAAAAGAAAAATTCTCATCCATCGATAAACTATATATTGAGAAATGGAATGAGGAGTAAGTAAAGTACTCATGAATCAAGTCGCGCTATCCAAGTAGCCTACTAGCAACGAGTTTCATACACTATTTATCATATATGCGCTTAGGAAAGAAAAATATACAAAATGAACCTGTTATTTTTCTGATTACCATAGAATGTCTAAAAGAAAAGCAATCAATTGTTTTGCACATGCAATTTCTACCAAAGTATGTCATATGTGAATCCATGTATTCATTGTATGTGATTGTCCTATGAATGTTTCATATGAAATCTCATTACCGTTCTTACCGGAATAAGTATTTCCATAAAGCACACAAATCCACACTGCCACTAATTGTCCACCCACACAAGCAAACATAATATAAACAGTACATGTATGTATGTTCCATATTGTAGCAATTCCATGTCCACAAGTAGTTCTAACCCCTGGACTAAGGCGAGACTTGGAGACACGAACTGCTGGTACCATTGTGACGTATTACTGTGGTAAGAACTATCGATTTGCCAAACCACAAGCTGCGGCCTTGTCTCTAATCTGCATGGTTAATGGCAAATGGTCATCTGACACTCCCCATTGTGAAGGTATCTGTTCACCAGTTCCTGATATATCTATTTAAGAGGACTGTATGCAGCTGTGATTGATTGATTATTGATCATTTGGGACATAGATAGAACCTGATGAGAATGTGGTACTCGGAACACTATTGCACCTAACGCGTTTACTTGGTACATACCCCAACGAGGAGTAAAGAGTAGTGTCTATTACTTCATGTAACATACATTTTTCTCAATCTATATAAATAAAATAGCAGAAGTTAAATAAAATGGAGGCATCCTAAGGTATGATTAACTGTGTTGGCGATTTTGATTGCCGGTATAATCATTTGAACATTTGAGTGACTGAGCTATCCATATTTTGGTTATTATTTCATATTCATCCACTGATATATTTATATATCCTTTCGTCTTGGAATCTAAGTTGCCCCCTCTCCCGCCTTTAGAGACTTGCCCCCACCCCCACCCCGCATTTCGTTTAAAATGTCCTTCGCCGAGAGTGAGCCCTAGTTAATATAGAAATGTAATCATCGGAAGTATCACGCAGGAAGTACGGTAACAATTTGGGAATCGAATAGACTAAACAATATTCCATTGATCTAGTGATCTTTCTCTCAAACTGAACAATGTAATCACGAAACATGACATCAATTATCGGTTGCATGCAGTACCAGAAATCCTGTACCCTACATGCAAGACAGAACTCATTGATGTACATCTAAAATTAGTTTAATATGTATTATATTATCTCATTTCCCAAATAATTGATCCTTTGTGTTTAACTCTACTTCGAGAAATCAATTGTTGGAAACTTCCATCCACGGTTACCCCGGCTGACACGACTGCCAGGACAGATGTAATTAGATGTCCAGGGAAGGAACGTTTCTCGAATGGAATGACTAAGAAGAAACTCGAATGCCTCCAGAGAGGAGAGTGGCATGATACTGTCCGTGAATGTGCAGGTATAGATCTTGGAAGATTTCACATTACTTCTCCATACTGAATATAAAATATATTTGTTTAATATTGAAATAGTATTGTTACAAAAGCAACCTTTTAGAACCTGTCACACATCAACCTAGTGAGGAACCAGAGCGATTCGATAGTGATTTATTTTCTAAATAATGCCTATAAGGATGATCTCCACTGGCTGCGGTAAGCTCTGTGGTAAGCCTTGTGATGGTTTGTGATGGTTCTGTAGGTGGAGAGGAATGACAAGGTCCTGCCTACAGTGTCAGGACATCGTCACTCCTCACCATCACAGTACCATCATAAGGCTTACCGCAGAGCTTACCGCAGCCAGTGGAGACCACCCTTTAAGCAGGTTGGTACACCTCGATAAGTAGTAATTGCTAGGGACATAACGCGCAATGCATTAAATAAAGGAATCCCCTCAAGTAGCTGGCTCAGTATTTGAATGTTTGTGAGCGCAGGCGGTGCAGTGGAACCTCATTATTGAAGTCATCCTTCAAGTCTATTGAGTTTTTAGTTGATTCGTCCGCAAATTTTGAAAAAAAGATAAATTATCATATATATTCAGGTTTTCTGTGCTCAGAGCATGGCCATCCAGTTTGATTGACGGCGGGTTGCGCAGGATTATCGTTTATGAATGTGGTCAGTCATATTAGATCTTCCAAGCAGTGGTGTATGTCACAACTGCTTGGAAGCCCATGTCCATGCGAATCAATATTCAAGATGGCGGGCATGCATTGCCCCTATTGTCCTCGCGCGGCTACAAAGTTCTGTGAGTAGTATATGGAAAGTGGTCGCGAGCAAAGCTACCGCGTGTACTACACGTGCTTATAAATAATTATGTTAAGATAATGATTATAGCTCTGATAATACCAATGGTAATAGTGATGCTCATCCCAAATATAGTACTGCCTATTATATCAACAATACAATATTACCAATGTATGTATACCATTACTACTTGTATAGCCAGGTGTCCTCCACCACCATACGTAGACTACGCTTCCCTTGTGGTTGACCATTCAACTGGTGATGGTAACGTTACATTGGAATGTATGCCTGGCCACATGTTTCCTGATGGAGATAGATACAAACACCTGAATTGCCTTAATGGCTTCTGGCTACCCGAGGTGACCACTAGTTGCTCAGGTAACCTTAGCTATATTAATTAACCCCTTAATTCAGGCCCGCTTTTATTTTCATTTGCGTTAAACATTTGAAAAAGGATGGTTTAAAAATATGGTTATTAAATTGTATATACATGTATTAGTTTTTACATCAATCACTAATGTTATTTCAGATTAATAGGACGAACTTTCCTCCTATTCAGGACTAATATTACTAATATCTTTCAGCTCGTTACTGCGAGAATATAGCTGAAATATCGAATGGTAGGATCATTGGGTATAATAATTTGGTTGGCTCTGAGGTGACACTTGAATGCCTAAAAGGATATGGTATACCACCTACTCAGGCAAAATCGAAAGTATTACGCTGTTCGGAGAATATGACATGGAATGATACTCTCTCTAATTGTACAGGTAAATGTCATCTCTTCACTGAGCGTGTGGAATCGTATAGATCTATAGAAACCAGTCCTTGTTTTTGGAAAGTCCCATTTATTCGGATGCTATAATGAAGTAGCTTTTTAATTAATTGCTATGGCTTCTGTAATTATATGAGCAAAATTTATCACGCTTCCATTCTTCTAATGGATAATTATCTAAAAATAGGTCCTACTTGAAGATTATTTAATCTGTATGGAAGATGGCTTGAGAGTATAAAACCAGATTGGATTGACACTTCACGAGGGTCTTATATATAAGGGAGAAAACGAAGCCCCAATGAAATTCGTATGGTGCTATAAAATACATTATTATTTCTCCATACTCATTTTCCTATTTGTATTTTACACGTAACTCCATCTCCAGTATCAAGTTCGTAAATGCCCGCCATTAAGTTTGATTAATTAGGACACAGTTTTACTGTTAATGGGTTAGGCGTGGTTCTAGCTGATGTATTCGTGATTCCCAAGTTTGGTCACATTCCTGATAAAAGTGTAGAAAAGGGGCATCAAAGGGGCATCTAGGGGCATCAAAACCTATCTTTTGCTAAGATATCAAAATAATCGCTAGAACTTTACCATAGAAATGTAGGATAGGATGCTCGCAGGTTTTTCGGCAATTTTTCTTTTCGGATTCATGAAATGTCACATGCAATACCTCGAATTAAGATTGTAATAGAGTGGGTAGGGGTAGCTTCTTAAATAATGGCTTTTTGGGGCCTTGGCTGGCCTATAGGGTGGAATATTACAGCTGTTCCAGTGACAGGACATAGTTCACTTAAGACTTGGCCAATGGAACCAGCGTGACGATTGCCCACGCATTTGTGTCGCAAGCATCGGTAAATCAGTTCATTTCACACGTTCTTATCTTATGTGGCAATTTGCCTGCCTGGTCACTCTCTGCCACTTTTCCCATTTCGCCAGTCACTAGAGTCAGACATAATAAACTTTGTTTATTTATGTATCAAAATGTCCATTGTATATCACTGACATACTTGAAAAGTTATATTCATTTAGAATGTTTATACATATGTATATTTACATATATATAGTTTAGTTTTAGTCTTACCATTAGCTAGATAGACAACTATTGTATTGATGAAACGCTATACAGCCAATTGAAGACACTGAAAAACCTATTTACCTAGACGTCTCTTCTGGCCAGATATACATTTAGATAAAAAAAGAAGTGTTATCAATCAAATCAATCAATCAATCCACAAATAGGGCATAGAAAATAGCAGGTAAAGACAATTGCCACGTGATCATTATAACTATAAAACGGACACTTCCTCTATCTATGTCAGTTTTTCACTTTTATATTTCTTTATATTCGTTCTGTCTATACCATACTTCCAACTTTATTCAATGGATTGCCTGGAAGATATACATTCATTGAAGAAGATCTGGTCCATTTCACGATTTTTAATTTGATGTATATGTGTAAACTGAATACGAGTTTTATAATTATTTTACTATTCTGTAGTGGCAATCTTTGGGTAATAAAATTGATAATGCAATGTGTTAGCCTCTTGTGACACACACTCATTAGGTAATGCTATCCTAAGATTTTCAATTTCATCGATGATTCCCCAAGTTTAAGCCATAATATGGAAATAATTTGGAAGATCATTTGCTTTTACGCTTAGAAGCACACAATCCTCTAGTATTCTATGTTGACAACCTCCGGTTGGTTTGATAATGGATAGAGCAAAAAATAAAGACAATTAATTTGCGATTGGAAAGTAGTCGGTAGTACAGCTGTATTCCCATTCTAGTGCTACATACTGTTTATTGCAATAATTAGCACTATAATGTTATCTCCTATTCTATCTTCATCTTATTCTTCCTGTTTACGTTGTATAGAGATCGGATGTGCGGAATATTTCTCTGATGATGTGCAAGTCATGGCAACGGGTCTGATGCTGGGGGATGTTATGCAATACAGATGTGGAGGTGGCAGAAGAATGGTGAATGGAAAAAGTGTCATAAACAGCGTGTGTGTTGGACAGGGGCAGTGGAGGCCTACTCCCACACAATGCACAGGTATCAACTGTAATTACCCTATCCTTGGTGATAAGAAACGTGGAATAAGTTAGTAAACACGATTATGTATGTATGTGGCACGTCATTCCTTGTTTGTGTCCTCTCCATGCACTCATATAGTCAAGGCAGGTTACATGAAATAGATATTTTCGGTGAGAATCAAAAGAGAATAGGATTAGTTACAACCTAGTTGAAGCGGTGCAGTTCTAACACATATTTTTTACGATTGTCCTCGGAATATGTACGTATAGGAGTTCTATCAGACCAAAATTCCAAAGAAACCCAAAGTTGTCTTAAATGCTTGTTCGTATTTATTGATAAAATGAATGCACCAGGGAAAATACTGATTGTTTTATGCCAAAATGATAATGTTTCCAATACTTAAATTGTTCGGCCCTGGAGGAGACAATCAGTACTGCTAAAGGCAAAACCTGTTAATTAGGTAATTGTTCGCGAATAAATTGCCTTGTGGATAGCGCTGGTTCAAAATTCCGGGATCAATTGTCTGTTGAAACTGATGAAATAATATTGTTCATTTTATTTTTTTCTATTGTCACCCAAATCCAAGGAAATTTGATTAAATTTCACAACCAGTTCTAGTCCAGCATTAGTCATTAATGTTCAGGAAACCCAATACTCCGCTTCCCAAACTCTGTCCCTTAAGTATTCAATTATACAAACATGAGCAGTTAGACCACGAATTGTCCTAAGAGGACAGTTGTGGTGGATAATTGCGACGCAGTCACTCTCCACCTCCAACCCTCCCTACCAGCCGATACACCATACGTCACTCTGCTGCAGACCCTTCTACAGACTGAATTGCTTGGATTTTCTGCCCTCCGCCCATGAACAAAAAATCACATTCTTCTCCCCATTTAATTCAACCGTTCATAGACAGAACCTATCAATTATTGCCTATGAATACAGTTATCTGAATTGACGACATATTGCTTCATATGCTTTTCACCGTTGCTTAAAATAGTGCTGGATTTTATCCTAAAGAAATATATATAATATGCATGTAGTTTTAGTATACTAGTTCTTATTACTTCGTCATAATGTCGATATTTCCAGACTAAGTACTGCCTCCAGCAACATTAGAACTAAATTTAAGTTACCTTTGAATTATACATTGGCTCATCCACACTTAAAATAACAACTGCTGTTATTATGCATTTATAATGTCGCACCTTTATAATACAGATAACGTATGTCCATACCCTAGTCAAGTGGAAAACACAACGTTTGAATGTACCATGGCATCTGTGGGGACGAGACTGCTATACCAGTGTGTTAATGGCCACGTATTTGAGCAAATTGATACCGTGAGGCCTGCCACCTGTCGACCAACTCTGACGTGGGAAGGCGTTCCCAATCCCTGCTCTCGTAAGAACATGAATATGCGGGTCATTTCATCCGGGGAGGATCAGGGAGGTGTTATGGGATTGGAGGAAGGGCAGTACATATAAACAGGCTGTTTGGAGGTTTATATATTGGGGGGAGATCACAACTAATCATTAGGACCTTGAACTTCGGACAGTTCTGCGACAAACAGCCTCCACTTGATATGTTTGGATTTGTCTTCATTTAATAACATTCACTTTTGATAGATTGCTTGGGAACCGGGCTCTAAATCATATATTTTAAATTAGATTCATCTTAAAACGGACACATACACAGACTTGATATCATCCCTGAATGAACCGTGCCCATATAGCTATCTTACTTGTTTTAACAGCATGCCATTCTGTCTGGTTAAAAGAGATTGGAGCAGATTCCCTACCATTTTATATTGAAAATATTCTCTTGATAAATCATCTAGTAGATAATTGGCTTTCAACGTTGATTTTAGACATATTATGTTCAATGTCTGCACGACCTATACAACGGTCTGCAAGGGAAAGTCAATGCCATTATAGGGATTTCTAATATAAATACTTGTATTTTAATTTGTCTGGTTATAAACATAAGAGCGAGACGGTTTGTTCTTTTCATATCTCCCGGATAAATTCTTTAATTGGTTAAATGCAAGGCATGGAGCCTTGCATTTCAAAAGTTTGGACGAGTTCATAAGCTCTCCTAACAAGAAGAGCGTTCAAGGTTTTTCATGTTTACAATAATCTACACTATTCTTCAAGCTGAGGACACGCCCGAACTCAAATGAGATTTGCATAAGCATGACACAATGCGAGGGGTAGCACTGGAAGACAGTGCAATGATATATTAGAACACCGGTACTTGTAGATATTTCGTCTCTCATTTTCGTCACCACCTGCGCCTCCTCTAATTCTGGGTGTTATAGCGACAATCTAATGGAGAACGTGGCTCATGGAGTACATTGTCATCGGATTGGGTGTTACCCAGTCCCTTAATAAGGTCTGATAATGGATTATGATACTACCTATTCAGTGAGGCCTCACCATGATTTCGTTTATTCATATGCTGAATAACGTAGATGTTTTGTTTGCTCATAAGCGACTGAAAATCTACACTATTGTGTTGTTTCAGACCCTAAAGGACAAAAGCCTGGTATTCACTACCACGTCAAACCTCGCGTCAAAGCCTTTAAGCGAAAGTAGAGGCTTTTGCATTTGAACTAAAACTCATTTTCGATGACAACTATTGTTTTCTTCTAAGTAGAAAATAGACTAAAATGAGCTAAATTCAAGTGGTAAAGAAAGCAAAGGCCTCTTTTTCCCGCCGGAAATTTTGACGTCGGTTCTGACGTAGTAGTAGGCCTACTACCAGGCACTTCAAATAATTCCTCCTGTATAATGATGTATGATATATCACATTACATAGTAATCATTTCAAATAACACAAATTAACTGCAAATGAGGTTTAAAATACAGCTCATCATAATCGAACACATTCTCTGAATGAATACAATACCAAATATATTCAGGTATACCTAGTATTTTTCATGTGTTAGCCTAATTTATCAGATTTTACTAAATGTGTAGTGTCGCCGAAATTGTGTACATTCTCTGGCGATCTGACCCATAATAGTAGACTACGTACGGTAAGAAATTATCTTTCAGTTGCTATAAGATATACTTCCTTTCAGCTGTATACTGCCCAAGTCTGACTGTACCGCAATTCTCAACGTTTTCAACTGAGAAGACACTGGCTTTGACAACCCTGACTGTGAGTTGTCTTCCTGGTTACGAAACCAATCACACGTGGTCCAACCTTACCATGACCTGTCACCTCAATGGGTCGTGGTCGCAGGATGTTCCTCAAGACCTCTGTAAACGTATGCCAAGTCGATTATATATCACCATATTTGATTTTCCTCTTCCTCTGCTGCTATATTAATAGGTATGCCACAATGGGATGCTCTAGAAATGTCACACCTGAGAGCGCTAGACTCCGGTCATGGAATGCATGTATAAAGCAATATTGGATCAGGAAAAACTGCGATGTAGCAAAAAGAAGCACACTAAAAACTTAATAATCTTTTTATGAGGCGTGAATTGTATTTTGCCAAGAACTCCTTGTGCTTTGTACGGATATTTGACAATGTTTTTCAAATAAATGAATATAATGTCTGCAGCCCATCATGCAAGCTATTTCTCTTGGCCAGCCCCATGCACCTGGTGAACTATAGTGTCAGGAACTAATCCCTGAAGTCTCTCATTTGCAAGAAGTATTGCTACATTTCTCGCATAATTTCTAAATGTGGCGCGATTTTAGATGTCAATATGACAGGTAGTTTGTTTCTCTAAAAGTAAAACAATGAATTGATTGAATTTACTTTCATTCCAGATAAAATTTGCCGGCAACCAAGAACGAAATCTTTAAAAAAACCGTCTTTTTGAGTAGAATACAAGTTTTTAGTTTATTTTGTTTCTACCCATCTGAATTTCAAATATTAGAGGTTTTTGCGAAGCTCCTTTAGGTATTGATCATCGCTGAAATACGCTGAAATGGCACTTGCGATCAGGAGTTGTTGAAATACATTTATTATCGCCCACTTTTGCTCACCTTTCCGGTGTAACAGTTCTAAATTACCCCGATCTAATGTACCCCCCGGTAATTTAGACCTCAGGTTTAAATGACCCCCTCTAGGTTCAAATTACCCCCCTTTGTTTCTTTGATAATCTTGAATTTTGTAAATTCTATTGATTCCATTACTTGCCTCAAATTAAGATTATGCAACAACCCCACATCTAAAATTGAATTGGACTATTGTAAATTGGAATTTACGATTTTTGCTCTATGTAATGCCTATATATAGAATTGTCACTATTATAATATTATGTCAATAATCCGATAAAATGCTACAGGATGTGATGAGAACAGCACTCTGTGTAATTCATATCCTGAATTAAATACTTTTCTCAGATCACAATAATTCATTACTAAAATGTATTCAGTTCTGACTATTAGGTATGTACTATTACTTTTATTGTCATAGTTTAAAGAATTAATGTTTCGATCAGTACTAGGTTATTATAAAATATTTGGGGCATATTATACCTAGGTTTAGTTCCCCCCTTTGGGGTACTTTGAACCTGGTGGGGGTACATTTGACCTAGGTCTATTTTACCCCCGGGGGTACATTAAAACTGGAGGGGGTATATCCAACCTAGGTCTAAAGTACCCCCGGGGGTACATTGGACCTAGGTCAAATGTACCCCCGGTGCATTAGACCTAGGTTAGTTATACCGGGGGGTACATCTGATGGGGGGTACATTAGAACTGCTACACCTGGCCTGTTTACATTGATTACTTCTGTTTGGGCTTCACTGTTTAAACCTCAGCATCCTATGTTTCAATGCCCATTATGTATACATTCATGTGTGAAAGACTATAAACAAGAAATATTTGCACGATCTAGCCGAGAATGCAATGCTTTAACTTCCAACCTGTTATATTTAATTTAATTATACTGTACTGAGCTGAGAAGGCGGAATTAAAAAAATGGGACACAAAATGGGCCTAATATCATAGCTTCCAGAGATTCCCTTATTTAATTGTCTTTCGATTTAAAGTAACAACATAGGAAATATAATTAATTATGCCCCAGCTATGAATTTACTTTGTGAGCACAATAAGGGGGAAATCAATGTCAAATGCAAATGTCGAAATCCCTATTTTTGCTTTTGCTTTTGCTTTTACTTTTGAACTTCATCAACACAATGCTAGTTAATTAGAGTTCATAATAAAAAAACCATTAAAAGTCATAAGCAATGAAATCATCTCTAATCATGGTCCACGGAATAAATCTAAAACCATATTATTATCAGTTATTTATCAGTTACGATCGATAGCAATATCCATATGAATCTCCTCACATTAAAGTAAAGGTATCCATATTCTTTTTGCAGCAATAGAATGTCCTATACCAAGAAGAAGGCCTTGGACAATTCTGTCATTCAATAAAACTATCTACGACTCAGAAGCCCGGTATACGTGTGTGAAAGGATACCGAATAAAACTGAGGAGTCACAGAAAGGCTCTACAAAAAACTCGAAGCATAATAACCAGATGTTCTGCAGACAAAACGTGGACCCCTGATGTGGAATCATGCGAAGGTAAGGCTTTGGACACTTGACAAGTCATTCAATGTTAACTAGTTTGGACCTTTCACGTCGAATGAATCACAATTAGATCATCAGTAGTGCAAGGGCTTAGCTACCACTAGTGTAAGGCTAACTACAAGGCAGGTGGCTCTAGAAAGACATTAATTAGAAGAGTCATTAGGGCTTTGTATATCCAGGTCGTTATAAATCAGTTAGGCCTAGTCTTGTTATCTTTGGGATGATTTTGGGCAATGTACATGGCAACTTGCAAGTGATATTTTACATGCCGGTTAATTAAGGCCAATTCACACTGCCACGACCAGCAATGACATTTTTTAAATTTCTATTTATCAATTTGAGGCTATTATAATACTTTAAGTGCATTTATACAAAAATAAGCGCTATCCGACAGCGATGTTTTCAGGCGTTCTGGTTGATAAAAAATACAGTTTGTGCTATAACATTGGCGAGTTTGACGTACAGTGTATACATGTACACCACATCGACCTTGGTAATGTGGATATATAATATATAATATATATAACTAGTTTTATTCCACATCCCGCACAGTTACATAGAAATTACAGAGAAAGAAATAGGATGGTCCTCTCAGCATCGACGATTATTTATCTTTCATGATGTTGATCTTCCAAGGTATCCCTTAACATACATTCAATCCGTTTTAACCATATATAACGTGTACAACTTGATATCAATTACATATCCCACATACATACAATTTGTTTTGTGCATTTCTTCTGGTAACAATTAGTTTCAAAATACAATTTCATCCCCTTAACAGACTGGTTGTAGTTACCTCAGTTATAATTACCCTTCTCCACCTGTTGGTTCTTATTCTCCCTTACGATTTAATTACAATATTATGTATTTTACTGACACAAGTCCCAACATTTAAATTTATATAACAATAATAGGTAGAAAATGCTGTAACAACTCCCAGCATTTATCACAATTAAAAATGAGCCCATTAACTCAAGTTACACATTTCATAACAATCAATATATACTTTGCACTCTTGTTATTACTACATAACATGCTCATTACTTTCTCTCTTATGAAATAAGATTTATGCTGATGGAAACAATGAAGACTTAAGGGCCTTGTCCACCAAGCCGATTCTCATGCGATTCTCATGCGATTCTCATGCGATTCTCATGCGATTCTCATGCGATTCTCATGCGATTCTCATGCGATTCTCAAAGAATTTAGTGGAAAATGGTCCTCTGCGGTGCAAAATCGCATGAGAATCGGCTTAGTGGACTAGGGCCTTCATACTGAAAAAGTGTGACATGTATAATGTCTAATGCCCTTTCTTGGAATACCTATGTTCTACTCATATTTCACCTCTCTCATACCTCATACTACATATCTCCAAATATTTGATATGGCCCTATTTTCATGCCCAGACACAAGTAAACGCCCAGCGGATGTAGAGGTGTTTTGTGCCTGAAGGGGCGGTGCTCTGTCCAAGTGCTGCATCCCTGAGAAATTCGAATGAACAAACACACTTGGGAATATTGATTAATGATTCACTGATTGAATATTGATTAATTTCTAATCTAAACAAGGAAAGTTTTCTTTAGATTTCCTCTGACTTAACTCCCAGAATTTATCACGAATCAAGATCCAAGATTCAAGAGTCAATTCCGCCGTTACTTACCTCTCTGGCACAATCGATGTCAGAGCATTGAAACATAATAATAGACTGGGGCATCTGTACTGTTTGCAAATAAGTATACCTCTTTTGTTTAATGACTTTGATTTTGTTCTTTCGTGTGTAATGAATGTCAGTTTTAAGGTGTAAGGTCGTAGAAAACAGAGACACTTATAAACACTTATTACGAATTTAATGTAAGTCTCAAATTGAAGCATTTTTATTACACAGTTTACACAGGGATCCACTCATTTATCCAGACAATAAGGATAAAAGGTCTTATTCCTCATTTAAATTCATCTTAATTTGCTCGATTCTTCGATGTATTCCCCTGGAACAGTTACCCTTCGGTATCTTTTACCCCAATCATCCTCTTCCATTCACTTTTATTAATTTCCCCTATTGACAATGTGGCACATTTGCTGGTGACATACCAATGTTGCTAACTGCAGGTGATAATCTAAGATCTTCTGAGATCTGGGAAGGTGAAAAGATCCCTTTGTCTGAAAAAAAATGTAAAATCCAAAAGTAATTGTTTGGGGACTTGGGAAACATTTGGAGAGATCATTTTAAATTTCATTAACTCGATCGGTCCGGTCATTTATCATCTACCTTTGTCACAAATCGACGAAATTCGCAATGACAAGGGCCGGACTTTGTCCTGTCCTCGACTTACTTTGACCCAGGCGGACAATGAGCCCACAACCTCTTCCTATCAATCAAATGGACCGTCACAAGTCTAATCACAACAATGACGGAACCAAGTAATTCCGAACATATATCATATTTCAGAAGTGCATTGTTCCTTCATTCGAATATGGGAAGGAGTGGTAGCAAATACAACAGACACTATATATAGAACCGCTGTAGATAATGTATGCGACGAAGAAGACTTCAAAGGGGATAAGTTAGCAAAAGTTTCTTTATGTAACTATCGAGGAAGTTGGGATCCACCGATTGCCAATTGCTCAGGTAAGTATTTGACCGTGTCTCATACCTGTATCGTTCCATTACGTATATATAAGACCAGATAGAACACACAACTCATTAATGCCATTTTAATGGTGTTGCAGATAGGTATATATACATATATATATATAATTATGAATTGAGATTGAAATTACACAATAACTACAAATGAAAGGTAAGCGGGCGGTTGCTTAGTTTCAGTATCCAAGCATTAAGCTAAGGCTGTTAATTAGCAACCTCTCGGTCACGAACCAATCAAAGACTTTGTTAATGTGTGGAGAACAACAGAGGTTAACGACTTCCACCGAGTGGGCGTGGTCTGTTGGAACAATGTAAACATTGAAAACAGTTGCTTTGACAGTGTGCCAGATGTTTCAATTGGTCCAAGTTCTTCAATTGAATTACTTTGACGTGTCTGGCTGAGCAAAACTGTTTGACGAATATGGTGAAGTCAAGTAAATGCAACTAATGCCAATCTTAACACGGGCCTCCTATATGAGAGCCCAGATGCCTCATCTCATGGTGGATAATAAGCTGCTGACGCCAATTCTAGCACTGGCAATCTGTCTTCACGTATGTCCTCACTTAAGCAAATGGTTCAACTGCTGATAGAGAACAATGTTTGCAATGTTAATCCACGAACGTGTGCAATCCAGAAAGTATCCGCACAAGGTATTTATTTGTAGGAAGTAAATGGGTTATATTTCAACGCTTTTAGATTGCTTTTATTTTAAATTTCCGACGAATTACCCTCCACCCACCCGTCGTTTCACCCCACGTCCCACCCGGGCCTCGGCGCTGTTTATTCAGTCAATAAACAGCGCTATCCATTTCAAATCCTATTTGCCGGTTACGTTGATTAGAGTGAACGTGACTTCCGGCTCGTACGGAACGGAACAAGGGATCGAAATGGTCAACGCGATAATGGTGTGGATGTAGCTGTGTTGGTTGAGTGTGGAGGTTGAAACGAAAACCAATTGTGGAATTGTGAGTACCTGAATCGACAATCTAAGTACGCTAGGCTGTAGGCAACAACCTAAACTAAGTATTCCATGCGTCAATAGACATTCTCAGCGGGGAAATTATTGAATGCAGGCAGAGAAGTAACCACATGGAGTAAGAGGAAATTCGTTGGACACTAGTAGTCTGTGCACCGTTCGAAATTGTAAATAGAGTCATTCTGACTTCTTCCAAGGAAGAAGCGGGGGTGCCGACCGTCCAGACAAGATGAAGCTGGCGATAATTTCTAGGTAGTATTTAGATCCCGCGATTCATCTATCTATCGATAAGTACATGGGCCGGCAGCAAGTCGTTGGATGTAAGACCTGGTAGAAGCTAGGAAAAGTTCATTGCCCCATATATATGGGTGAAGTCGCCAGAAAATTTTCAATCGGCCTTCACCAATCCTCCCAAATAACCCAAATTTAAGACGAAAATCAGGTTCAAAATAAGTTCAACAAAACCAGACAGATGTATTGAATAAATATAATACAGAATACACTCAAATATACCAAATATTTATCATTTTAATTTTAGCCGAATTTGATAGATGTGTTGAATTCTAGATTGTGCATTTTCTGAAAATCTGACCCATTTAGGAAAACAAAAGATATTATTAACAACAAACTTGGTTAGAGATACTTACCTCTAGGTTGTTACACAAGTTACATAACACCTCTTGCCAATTTCCAAATAATAAACGACAGCAAAAGCAAAACATGTTAGGAATGAATGCGGTGGGCAATATTTCTGCTCCCTCCCAGGCCCTATAATCCAGGGGCCTGTTTTAGAACAAATCCTTACTTATTAAAGTTGTACTTGCACAGCTATTTATCCAAGGTTGTTCCTCAATTTCTCAATTTGTAGCTTCTATTGAAATACTCTAACAACTAGCATCCTGAGAACGTAATACATAGGTTACATAATGATAATAGTTCGTATTACCAAGTTTAATTTAATTGGTATTTTGAAGTCTTCAAAATTTACAATTACATCAGAGATTTTAATCAAAGATATAATAATGTTTAAGTATATTTATTACCAGGGTGTAATTTTCTATTTCTTCAGAAGTCCATTTCTTTTTCCATCACCATCACCATCCGAGCTGTTCCTTTTCTATTATTTCACCTAATTAAAATTACCTACTGAGCCTGTATTGAAAGTGGCATGCTGTTTTGTTTACGTCGACAACTGAAAAACGGTTGTAAATAAAGCTGACGTTTCCTATTTATACCCAATTTTCTGCTGGAAACATGAAGGCTTTTATTTCCCTGATTTGGCGTGTAGCTGACTGCACGTTTTGTTTCAGATTCCATCATGTTACAACTGGCGAATTTTTGAAAGACTTTGAAATGGGGAAAGAAGTATGTGGGGACAGCTTGCGATAAAAAGACCATCCAAGTAGCGAACCAATCCAATCCCAATCTCTCTGTGTTACACCTTCAAATCCTGTAGTATTATTTCTGATGATGGAATTCCTTTACAGAAATATTTCCGACTTCACTTGGACCTCCGAAGGAAGCAAAACGATCAGAAGAAATAGGCGTAACCTATGGCATTTTAATTTTGGTTTTTCTGTCAGTGATTATTATTTCCGACGTAATTACATTGACGGTCAACACAATAGCGAGTGTGAAGAGGTCTCGACAAGTTCATGACTCTGGAAAAACAATTACTGAAGCCGTCGTTATGCCATATTATTACAAAAGGAAAGCGCCGAGTTAATTGTCTTTAAATTCAGAAAAAGAAAATGTGTATACTCGCAGTAATTATCAAATTGTCATAAATAGAAATTAATTATGATGAAGAAGGCCGTGAGCTGTTACCTGGTAATTATTAGAGACGCCTTTTAAAGGTTTATTGTAGGCCTATAGTGGTACAAAATGATGAATCAAATTGTAAGATATCATTTGTCCTGCACCTTTAAATTTATGTTTTCTCATGAAGTAATCGTTTGTTTTCGACTTGATTGAAAATGTTCATATCTAGAAAGTAGTAGAAGTGAATATGCAGGCGTTACATGAGCATACCTATATTTTACAGAAATGTGTATTTTATAATTGTTGTATAATTTATAAGTTATACAAGTGATATCATAGGCTGAATAAAACAATTTCAACTACCATAGTGACTTGTTGGTCGCTATAGAGATACAGTCTCTCCTGCAGTGATATCTTATACATTGCTACTAGATTGTGAAGATGTGATGATTTCGATCCCTACTTACATCATCATTAATGTCACGTTCACATAACTAGTTTTGGATTTACATGACTTCATTCTTTGCTGCAAATGTGGTCTTTGCAAACCGATAACCTTTGCCGCAAGTGATAGTAATAGCTAGTCATATGCCCCAGCTTATGTCCTTGGATAACTAGAGATTATAGTGATTGTATATCTCCAGTATTAAGAATAAGAAAGTTCTCCACAGTTGATATGTCCTTGGATAACTAGAGATTATAGTGATTATATCTCGAGTATTAAGGATAAGAAGGTTCTCCACAGTTGATATGTCCTTGGATAACTAGAGATTATAGTGGTTATATCTCGAGTATTAAGGGAAGGAAGGAGGGTATATAAGTTAATATAAGTAAATGAGGAACTCAGTAATGTAAGTCCCGTCAGTAAGGTATGTTAGCTAAAAGGGATTTTATTTATAGGATCAGTTGTTGAGGCGCTCTCTGGTGGTGGAGGAGACCACTGGCTCCACCCACACCACCTACACTATTGTAGCTGGTAGACACATTATTCATTATTATAATATTAAATTTCGAGGGAGGGTGGGGGTGGGGGTGGAAATAAGACAACAATATATTGGGATCTGGACGTTACTGGATGGAGGATATATATATATGTACTGTCTTATGTATGTTAAATAGGAAATGATATTATGAAAATGGAATTGGCAAGAGGCTATTTGGCGGCAAACTTTGGTCAGGAAGCTTCTTCGGTCCCAGACAGGGACCCAATGAGCCAAAGATAATTCAGCAGAGAGGCGCATGGGGTTACTCCCTCCTCCCATAACTACTGAGTGCACCCCCATTGGTCATCTGAATGCGACCTCTAGCAACCTCTAGCATTGATCACTGCATATCTGAATCAATAAGAAAATAAAGAAGCAAGTCTTCTGCTTCTTATCGCCCCATCATGGATGATAAATAAATATTATCTTCAGTTAACATGAAGGATCGAATTGAAGGAATATTGTCAATGCAATGTGACTTCAATATCGATATTCTACTCACTGGGAATTACGCAGATGTTTTGGAAATGCCTCTGACCGATCTTTTCAAAGATAAGAAGCCACAGCTCTATTACACCTTATGTTATTTATTTAAGGCCGTTATTTATGAAGTAAATAGAAGCCATCTATGTATGTACAGATATGTAGGCCTGCGTTTATCTATTCATTTACCTATGTCCCTTTATCACTGTCATTAAGCCATTAAGTCCATAACTGATGGGGAGATATCAAATATACTTTACTCAGGTAGTTTCTACACCTTGAAGCCCACCAACCACATACTTTATACCATTTAAGAAGGTTTGGGGTCAGTTTTTTCAAGTGTGCTGTTTTGCCACATGAGGGTATGGCAGAGGGGCAAATTTTGAAACTGTCTCAAGCGGCTCCTGGACCCTTTGACTGTAATATACGGGTTGTATGCTTTCAGGAAAACTTTATTCCAACAAAATCGGGTTGGGGATTCTGTATTCTTGGGCCTTTTGAATATTTTTGCTCACTTACTGTGACGTAAGTATATCTTTCATTGTTGGAATTTTTTGAAAACTCAAGAATTTCCATTAAAGATGGGACAGATGAGCACCATATTTTGTTCACAGAATCTTTCTATCAGTTTTGATAAGTATGTATAGTCACAATATCTGATTATCAATATGTAGAAAGTTGCCATCAATTGATTTTAATCGTTTTTCCTTGGTTTTGGGGGTGTTTTCTGATATTAAAAATAATTCTCTTTCCAATTCATCCCCCTTTTTAAGTAGACAGCTGACAATTTAGTTATTTCTATGTATTTTTGTTTGTATTATTTTTTTATACAATCAGTATTCTGCATCTTGACCACAAACATGTAAGATTTGTCTGAGGGCTTTTAAAAATAGCTTTAAATGGGATATACTTACGTCACAATAATGAAAATAACGGTAAGACATTAGTTGGACAAAGTTCATGAGCTTGAAATGACTAATGATATGTTTGTAATATTAGAAATTAATTCCCAACGACAAAAGGTAACATATCAACAAAAAACGCCCGTTGAAAAATCATCTAGGGTCACAGTGAGGCCCTATTCAAACTGGAAATTCATCAAATTTGGGCAAAATTCGAACTTTCGAACACAAATCAGATTAATATTCTATATATTTTGAAATAAAAACAATGTGGGCCATACCCTATACACCTTTCAATATCTTATATCCACTTGAAACCATTGTCTCAACTATTTATGCATGCCAACATGGTCACATCTCATGACCAGGTAGAGATATACTTACGTCACAAACTAAGCCCAAAATACTTAAAATACATAAGATGAAACAATAATCTTTAGAGTACAATAACCCAATTTCACTTTATATGCCCAACATACACCATTCAACATCCCATATAGAGCTGAAACAATTATCTCAACTATTTACACATGACAAAAGGGTCCGATTCAATGGCCAATTATATACTTACGTCACAAGGAAAAAAATAAATATTCACATCAGGTGAATTAACTATTTTATCTTGAAATAACAACAATAGAGCACACCCTATACACCATTCAAAGTTCCATATCCACTTGGAATTATTATCACAACTATTTGCACATGAAAAAAGGGTCAGACCCTATGGCCAGCAAGGGCTATACTTACGTCACATAATTAAGCCAATATTTCCCATGAAGTGAAAACATTCATCACTAGATCATAATATCCTAATCTGACTTCAAATAATCTCAAATAAATTAACAACCTAGCTGATGAAGCATGGGTTCTGCTGAGAAACCTGAATGAAAAATAATCATTTGTCATAATGAAGCCCCTTTTAACCTGGAAACTCATCAAAATTCGAACAAAATTCAAAGTTTTTACCAAGGATGTATGATTATTTTATTTCTTAATAAAAACAGTATAGCCACACCCTATACCTCTTTTAATATTGTATACCCACTTATAGACTGACAGACAAGATTCTTATATATGGTATAGAAATAGTTATGGACATTTGCTGTGATGTGTCACAGGCAATGAGTCATAATACATCTTTTCAAATATGATGGTATCTCAGAGTCCATTATTGCGTCTTAGTGTTGCGAATTATCAAGAGGAGTCCAATGATGGTAAGCAATAACACATCTAATAAGTACTTCTATATTCTTTAAGACAGGAAACATAAAAAGTCAGCCCTAATTCTTGATGGTCAATCACTATAGGAAATTAGTTAGATATCCTCCTTAAGATAACCTAAGATCTGCATAGATATTCGATACAGTGTCTTCAAATGCGGTACATGTAACTATGTTACTATAGCAGTGCCAAACACCCAATAATGAAAACATTTTAAACATGGGTACTCATGATCTGATAGATATCAATTTTGCGACAATTTACTCATTTTCCCCACAACAAAAGGGACAGATCTCATGGCCAGCAAGGGCTATACTTACGTCACACACTAGGGACAAAATACTTCACATGAGGTGAAACCATTAATCGTTATATTAGAATGGTCTAATTTCACTTTTTATAATTCATGCAGATGAAAAATGGTTATCATAAGGGATTCTATGCAGAAAACCATTTGAAAAAGCATCTTGGGTTACAATGTGCCACTTTTTAAAAGTGGACATAGATCAAAACTGATACAAAATTCAACCTTATTAACAGAAATGGCATGGAAAATTATTTCATTTCAAAACAAAAACTATTTACAGCACACCCTTTATACTATTCAATATACCATATTCAGTTGTTAACATTTTCTCAAATATTTAGGCATGGCAAAAGGGACAGCTGTAATGGCGAAAAATGGCTATACTTACGTCACAAAATACTTCACATGAGTTCTAAACTATAATTTTTAGGTTATAATAACCTAATTTCACCAATTATAACTTCAAATGGGTTATTCCAATACACCATATGATATCCCTTATCTCCTATATGTATTATTTTAACTATTTATGTGTGATAGAAGGGTCAGATCTCATGGCCAGCAGGGGATATACTTACGTCACAAACTAAACAACACATATTTGTACAAATACTGCTATGATATTAAAATGATATTGAGTTAATGCAGTCCACATGATACAGGCATGCACAAGGTTTGCATCCAAGTACAAAATATGGACTGAAACCCATCTGCTAGACCTTTTGAACCTGTATTGTCTATTAATTTAGGAGACTATACTTACGTCACAAGTAGGTATTTTGAACTGTTTTTGCCCTTAGAATGTACTCATTGAGTATATATGAAAAAAATGAATGTCCTCTCATTATAAGAGGTTGAAATGAGACCAATAAATAGGTAATTCAATATCTAATATTTTAATGCCTATTCTGTAGAGTTGATTTGTTGATTGTGACGTAAGTATATCCTACAAGTTGGAAAATTGGGTTATAAAAGATAAACTGTTCCTGGACAAAGAATTTTGAAGTTAGGCATCCAATTTTTTTTTATGATGAAGAGATAACATGGGACTAGATATCATAGGAGTTTTTAGATATGTCCTTAAAAAATAGTTACTCATGAATACCCTTTTTAAAGGGGATATACTTACGTTACACATTAGGTAAAAAAAAGTTGGAAAAATGTGGAAGGCCATGGGGAGTAGTATTGAGATCTTAATGAGCTCAAAATAATAATTCATAGATAGTTCAAACCTAGCTAAGGTAGAAAAAACCTAATTATCATGCACATCTAGGCCATTTTCTATGTTAACATCGTTATGATTCATTGGTTTTATCTTTTTCCAACAAAAAGGAAGGTAAAATAACAGTTTTTCTCATTTTTAGATATTAAATATTGGATTGAGGTATGCAAAAGTGTATGTGGAATGAAACAGCTTGTCGAGAGGAATAGCAGGATGCAAAAATTAGTAATATTCAATTAATACGATTCAAAATAATCCTGGAAATATGGTCATTATACAAAACAGCACACTTGAAAAAACTGACCCTTTGATCTTCACAAATGCAAGGTCATAGAAATTATGTCGATATTTATGGTAGGAAAAAGTGACTCTTTCTGCACACAATCAGTTATAATCCACTGAGGCTGCCTTGTCCGAATTGCCATCGTTTTTCAGTATTGCCGTCCTTTATCAATGCTGAGAAGGTCGAATCCCTATGTCTACAAAATCTATGTGATTGGCCCAGTATCGCGTGCCAAGACATAGTCCTCACTTCTTTATCTGTAGGAGAGAATCTCTTTTCTGACACACACAAGATCACAGAATGACACTTAGTAATTAGCTTCAGAATCTTGCACTGCAGACGATCATTTGAATAGGAAGCCATTCTCTTGTTTTGAGCTCAGGGGACGTGTCTGGTAAAAGGTAGAGATGAAAAGTAATGAACCAAGCGATTTGGTAGATCGTAGTGCAAGCGGAACTCTTGAGTCGATCATGTACTTGGGAATTGTCCAAGTAATTTAGAATCCTAGAACTAGATGGAAAATTACTTTATTCCTTAGATCTTCTCCTTCGTATATCCGGTGATTTCTAAAATAGGTCTGCTGGTACTCAATAACTCGTAGCCAAAAAGGCTCCAAAACCGTAATGTCAAGCTGTGATAGTTAAATCGTTCTTTCCTTGATACATACAACCATAGAGTGGGAGATTTGAATACTGACATCAAGGACAAATGCTAAAGGCGCTTGTACTTGGGAGACCTTATGTACGATTTTTACTTTTTTCGTGGGCGCCTCCATCTTGGAAGCTGCTTTCTTTGACGCCCGCGCCGAGGGTGCTCTATTCGAAAATGTCGGGACTGGGGTATTTAAGTTGAATCACACTCAGCATAGCGCCACCTTAATTTGTCACAGACTGCGTGCATCGCATTTAACAAATGCTGCAGAGTAAAATACGACCCACCGCAATTTCCCTTTAGAAAACATCGAAATGAAGTAGAAATTCAGAAAAAGCATAATTTCCTACCCCCAAATGTGTATAGTTTAATCAACGTTTGTTTTTAAATAAGAAGATGTGAGAGAAAAATTACTGTTGTATTAGGGCTGGTATAAGCAGTAGCCCTTTTCTGCGAATTTCTCAGCGAGTTTGTACATAGAAAGAGCAACCAAGCAGCATTATTTTCTTCTATTTAGAACTAATTATTTTGAGTGAAGACCTTCTCTGTATACAAGTACTATAAACATGGTATGGCACCGGCCCGTCTACTTAGAAATTTTCTCTCTGGGCAAATTGAAAGCCAGGGATTCAGTTTTAAACAGTGGAATTGAGGGGCAGACCTATAGGGGTCATAACCAAAATTTCTTGTTATGAATTCATTAGTATCCTCGAAAATAAATTGTCTGGACGTTTTTGTATTTGCTGTTCTAAAGTGGCAATTTGGAGTAACTGATTAATAGAACTATTTGTTAGCCACTTGATTATACATCTAGGCAGTATTTTCCTGATCTATACAACGAGACTACAACTTAAGTTTAAGAAGATAGAAGAGACCAATGGATCTTGAACGTACATTGTGACGCAGATCTATATATGGCACAGTTGGCCTTTGATAAACCAGTTAGTAAGTAAAAGGAACATACATATATTGCAGACTGCACTAGAACCATTGTCCCATTAAAAAAGTTTCAGACAAGGTCCACGCAGAAGGGAATGGGAAAAGTCCATTGCCTGAACCAAGCTGGAGATATTGTATAGCATTAAGCATCCATAGCAATCCGGGAAGTAAAGGTATCGTAATGTAATGCTGCTATTATATAGCACTTAGGCACTGCGGTCTTTTTGAGGGCATAATTATATATTTCTTATTTGCAGATTACTGCTGCACTGAAGGATTCTATTGTAAAGGAACTCACATTGTTACAATGCTGATACATATAGTCTCTTTGAGAAATGTCAAAGAAACTCTTTTCTACTGAGACCTTAGTAGCAAATTGTACGTACCGGTACATATTGTGTAGAAAAATCCATGGCTTCATGACATCTGGCATTTGTTAAGAGCTAGTTACTGTTTTGCATTAAATAGTAGGATTATATAAAAACACTAAAACAACACATCCATATTTCATGGTGAAATTGAATTGAAACTTTCTATTTATTTTGTTTGTCAGATCATATTAATGAAAGTGCACCACTCATGTATTGAGTCATTGAGTTAAAAATAAAAGATTTCAGAGATTAGAGATCGAATAAATTGCAACAAATCCCTCCCATAAGAAAGGTTGTCGGTTTCAAAATATTCCATTGAACCACAAAATTATGAATATTTCAATGGAAGCTGCTTAAATCGGGAGTTTCACGTGTCTTTTGTTCTTACTCAGTCTAACATATCCGACATATTTCAACGTCTCATATGTTGAAAATAAATACGCCGTCCCATCAATTCGTTTTCATTTCTTATGACCAGAAAAACTTCAAGAATCATGATAGTAAAGTTTCAGTATAATGACTTTTTTCATTGTCCGCTAGATATTCGCGTTTGCCTCTAGTATATAACTTGGGAGAAAAAAAGTCAAGAAAAAGGCCATTAACAATACTTATTATACAGGTGACCACCAAGGATGGCCCAGGTTCCCCAACGTAGCATGTGACCAAAATGTTCTGGAATATCTAGATGCTTTCCATTAAAACGCACGAAATGGAATTAGTCAGTAAAGTGGCTAACCTAGCATCACCATTGAATGCACAAGACGCGATATTGCACTTTAAGATTTCTTTAAAGTTTCCCGCTGCATCGATCCTCAAACCATAGACTACGCTTCAACAACTTTCAAATCCCTGTATAGGTTCCCAGGCTTAAGTCTTCTCTGTTTAATGGAGTGGTAAATTCAGTAATATCAATTCACACCAATCAACCATTATGTGAAGCGAAAATACAAATTTTGTTCAGAAAGCATGCCAAGGTAATGAGTTATTCATGAGGAAATATTTAGAAATATGTGTGGTTCTCCTGGCTTAATTCGCTTCAATTGGCGAGTTTCCCTAAGGGCATAACGATCCACAGTCCCTCGCAAGCTTTGTCGATGCAGGCTTGATGGATATACTATTTTTAACTGCTCTCTATGGTTCATTATATTCACTGTTATCTCTTTCTTTCTTTGGGATAGCCTCACACAGAGTAATTACATCTATATCTCTGCAAAAAAGGAATAATTGCGATGGACACTTATATAACGCCGGTCTGCGTTGCTCCGTTTTCGCTAGCCGATCGGACCTGAGTGAGTGAGATTGGTTGATTTACGCCCTTATCAACACATTGAAGTGTTTTATCAAGGGCGGGAGAGCTGAGAGGGAGGCAGTTTATGATCGTACCCAGGAAATAGGGATAGAGAAGAAGGGAGAGAGAGAGACAGAGAAAAAGAGACAGAAAGGCACTGTACGGTCGGACCTGAGCTCTCACAATATATTGCTGTAAAAGTGTTGCTCTGATGAATTAGTCCCTCTAGAAGTCAGTCGTGCATGGGTAAAACACTGGTGAGATAATTGTAAAAGAGCCTTATATTTTGATTAATTTATATAAGGCGGTGGAAGCACACGTCCCTTGATAATGAGTTTCTATCACATCAAAGGGATAAACCCCAAACAGAAAATATTTACAACCTGTTATTATTGTTGGCCCTTAATTGTTGGTTTAATAATTACAACAAAGAGGGGAATGTGAAGGTGGACAGATTTGGTGGTACTGAACACTAAACACTATTGACACACAAGTAATTAAGACAAACTAGGTAGGTCAAGTACAAATTCGAAATGTTTATAATGAAACTCTCAGCAGGTTGGAGGTTCAATTCTCGCCCAGAGTTGCTCGTCTTTTTCTACCCAGGTTAATCAAAGTAAAATTAAAAATAAACACTCAAGTCGATGGTTCGAGTCTCGCCTTGGAGAGCCTTCTTTTTCTACCCAGGCTCATTCAAATATTGTCCATAAAAAAGTAAGACACAATGTGAAAGTACGATGATTGTATGTCGGTTCAATTTGATAAAATTGGTGAGAGATTTCTACCCCCCAACGAAATACATGTGCACACCTAACGAGAATGACAACGAGACGCTCTGGACCACCGCTCAGAATTTTTAGAGTGGGATTGTTACTCTCATCAGTGAAGCAACACTATAAAGTACTTTTTGATCTAGTTAAGACTCTCGCTATGCCTATACTAGACCACGTTAAACCACTAGGTTAGTAAAATAACGGAGCAACGGAGCCTGGTGCAATTGTTGTAACCTAACTGAAAGCACATTCCCCATGTTATTCATTAAAGGTGCTTTCCCTGCAGCTAGGTTGGTCATAAACTGTTTGCATTTTTTAAAACAGTGAGATTATGGTGTACACCGAAATGAATAACATAAAATTTTAGGTTTCACGTCAAGAAGAGCAGATCAAAATCATTTGATATGACACCTTGGTAATTTTTGGAAGGGGCAGGGACGAATTGAAAAAGTCCTTTTCTTGAGGAAAGCTAGCTAGTGATGCAGCTTTAATTTTACATGGTTATGTCTATTGAAGAGTTCCATTTCAATAGTAGAAGGGCTAAAGTTTGTGCTCGTAGTGCAACTACTTTTATGTAAGTACTTTTATGATGTCCATGCCCTGACAAGAATATTGACATAGTATATTATAGTCTCGTTTTTGTAAATAATAAATTACCAATTACAGATACTGTTGAAATATATAATATTCTGTCCTAGAAATAAGCAGTTGCTTAATAGGCCTAATTACATTCTCTATGAATACATGTAAACTATTAATGATCATACATGAATATAGATATGGATTTTCTCCAAATCCTTCCAGTGGCAATATGGACAAATATAAATTTATATGACCATCGCTGACCCACAGAAGGCAGCTGTTATTGACTATGACTTACAGGGGCAGTGATATACGAGGCGAGGAGCAGGCCCTGATCCCTTCTCTGTTACCCAGATATGGGGTTTTGGAAACCTATTGACCACAGCATTCCGTGCATGTCATTGTGTATTAGGGCATCAGGGGTTTAATTGGTCAGGCTCGATTTCCTCCCATTAACCCTAACCAACGAAGAGCTGAAAATGAGGAATGGGGATATTTCTTTATAAGATGTTAATATTGTAAGAGAGTATTCATTTGTTGGATATATATATTCGTGTTCCAACATTCATATAGGTATGATATTCTTCACGTTGGTGGATATTCACCCTTTACACGCAAAAATAAAAGATCGGTGGAGTTTAAAAGGTTTAAAGCAAGATATAGATATCATTTCTTATATGTTTAGAAAATGATAACGAGTAATCTTCTATTTCAATTTCGGTGGAGCCCCAATGGGACCCCTTTATCTAGAAGGCAAATTCACAGATTCGATCAAACAAAAAAACAATTCGTGAATAGCAACTTCTAAATAATTATCTCTTACGTAACAGTTGTAAGGACATCAGTGTAACATTTCTTTCGAGCTCAAATAACTTTCCTATAATAAACTTTGGGGAACTATTATAAGGCTCCGTTTTAGTTTGTGTCTAAGATGAAATATTATTGTAAAATGAGATAAATGTATAAGAAGGAAGAAAAAGAAGACTATAACAGTAAGGTAAGATTGAAATGCCATGGAAGGTATTGCAGTTATTCTGATTTAACTATCTATGTGGTTATTTCGAGAGAATCCACCTTTGCTTAATATCGACGAATTCAAAGTTAAGGGGAATTGAACGGTAACTTCAAGAATACACTATATATACAGGTTACTCATTAACATGATGACAACGAAAAGCATGCAGTATGTTTCCCCAATATTAATTACTGCCACGGGATTATACACCAAACAGTGCACCAGCAGCCCCTCAATGTCGCTCATTAATCCTTGAAAGGCTACATTAAATCCTGTATTATGCCGGAACTCCACTATAGAAAAAAACGGCGCCAACAGGCAAAACGTGTCGCCGACATTCCTAAAAATTGTTTGCAACACTTTTTTCTGGTGTTGGCGCGCAAAATTCACTAGTGGAAGAGGAGTAAAATAGGTTGTTGGCAACAAATTTATTTGTTGCCAACAATTGCAAAATATCTAACTTGATTAGATATTTGTTGCCACAGTCCATTTGTTGGCGCTGTGCCTGGTCAGTGGAGGAGCTGTAAAAAAGTGTTGCAGCTAAATTTTTCAGCGCCACAACAAAATTCATGACCTTGACCTGCATGACCTTGTCCTGCAGCCAATCACAGCCTTGGATACAAGACTGGCCTATATTTCAGAAACAAAACATTAGCACTATGCAGAGGAGATTAATGAGACTTTAGGAACATTATGTCAACATCCATGTCATGGCAGGCAGTGGGTGAAATCAAAACCCACCCGCCGCCAAATGCGGGTAAATCATGCGGGCGGGTAAAACCGGGCGGGCGGGTAAAACCACAAAGTTATTCTCTGGTTTGATATTTTTCCCCACGGTCCTGCACCTGTGATTCATTTAGCTGTCATATAAAATCTATCCATAGCTGATTCAAAAGATTTTAGGGACAACTTGTCCACACCCGTGTTGTGTCACATTTAAAGGTATTTTATTCTAGCATGTACATTGAGTCAGTAATGTACAGTTGAATGAAGATTGCCGACTCAAAATTTTCAACTCAAATTTTCTTGCGGCGGGACAGATAGGATAAATGACAATAGGTTTTGGCTTATTCCAGCGGAAGTTAAATATGAAAAAGAAATCGTCATTTTGTTCAAGAGTTAAGAATCTATTCTATTGGTTTATGGTGATTTTTCATATTAATTTTTAATAAACTTATTTCACACACTTTCCAACAATGTGGTATTTCGCATTTTAAGAAGGGAAAAAAGACAGGAGCTGGGCGGGGGATAGAGGATGAATTTTCATTACCTTCCAATAGTATACTTGAATCGAAATATGTCACACAAACCCAATACCTTTATCAGGAAACGGGGCGCACTTAATATGCCTATACTACCGTACTACTGAATAAATCTTGAAATTTTAATATGGTATACTATAACCCAGTTTATCCCAGCCCATATGGTGTGGGGTCTGGGGCCCGCCTAGGGCATGACGGGTGTTTTTGATTTTTGTAAAAAAAATAAATGGCTAGGCAGCACCAACATTTCCTCTTATAGTTCTAGATTAAATTTTGCCAATTGATATATACATCAAATTCAGAGTATTCACAGCAGCAAACCAAAATATAATTTCATAATATTCTGGATCATCCATAAAAATAACCAGATTAGTTCTCACCCATTTTGTTCATTTGCATATGTATCCTAAATTTTCATTTTTCAATGAGTGTGTGAGGGGAAGAGTGAGGGAGATGGAAATAGACCATGAGTTCGAGGAGAGAAGGATACATATCATAGGAAAGGGAGGGGGCGAGAGGGAGAGGGAGGGACAGATAGGCATTGTGAAAGAAGATCGCTATACAGAAATGAAGTTCAGCCAGAGAAATTATTTTTTACTGATCCTCTTATAGTTTTTACATGAATGATGTTTTAACTTTCTGAACTTATTATCTATGATTTATGATTATTCTTACCATTTACCACCATACGTTGCATAAGTGTATATGAGTTATTTTGAGCATAAATTATGAGTGAGGGAAGATGTCGGCAACACTTTCATGGCACTAGTGGAGTAGCATTCACAACAATTTCATATAAGGTCGCCAACACAATTTTCATGACGACAACACATTCCAGCTAAGTGGAAGAGTGGTCCTGCAACAAATCTCAAGGCATATACAACAATTTCCAGAAAATGCGGCAACAATTCAGACACTCCTCCACTGGCATTTTTGTTGCCGACATTTAAGGACCAGTTTTTTGTTGGCAACAAAAAATTCGTCGCAGCCGTTTTTGGCCGTTTTTCCCATAGTGGAGTTCCGGCATTACAGTGAAATATAACTGATTATACGGGCGTCAAGACTACATTCTGGTTTAACGCGAAATATATTACCATCACCGGCTTCTCTATGTCATGCCATACAAGGGACGTATGTCAATTGTCACTGAGACATATGGTCAATTCTCACGAAATGTGCCCACATCCTATTTTTCTGCATGGTCATAGCTTGGGGATTCCTGCTATGTATATATTTGCATATATAGGATCGATATGTCTTGAATTTAAACACGAAAAAAAGTGTTTTGCGCAAAATGTTAATTTAATGGCTTATCTTTTTTAAAAAGGAAAAAGAGATAATCGATCTGTGACTCAGCACTGTAAATTCATGACAGTCGATTGCTAGGTATATCAGCTATACAGTTTTATGAATGAGGACCTTCAATAACTCAATTGATGTATTCTATGGTTTTGCAAAATATGCTAAAAATATGCATGAGTGATTACGTCGCAGATGTTTTCGAATATTAGAAAAAAAATACATTTATAAATTGACTTCTCATATCACATATCAATGGGTTTTCAGAGCTCTTTCCAGTGATTTATGAAGTAACATTGTGTGTTAATATTTTTTAAAGATACATTTGATTGAAAGTGGCTAAGTTTGTGTGTGATTACGCTACAAAATTAATTTCTTGTGCTTTTCAATCTAAATCAATAAAAACAACCTACTTCATGATTCAGTAATCATTTTGGCAATCAAATATTCCAAGTAGTAGAAGTAAATAAATTGAAGGGGAAACTTGCATAGATGAGTGATTATACGTCGCAATGAGTGATTATGTCGCAAATATTATTGAAGCTCTATTCACATTCATAACTCTATAAGAAGGTACTAGTATCCCGACATTGATAACACGAATACATATTAATAGTTTAAGCCCCTATAAAGATAGTTCTAAACATTATCTCTTGATGAAAATTATGCTTTCTTCAGTGAATTGAGAAATTAAGAAATTTTCCAATTCTAGAGAGAGTGAGTGAGAACTACTCATTCACTACTCCCCCTAGAACTCCCCCTTACTCCACGTTGGTGTATGTACCACATGCTATTTGTATGGGCGGGAGTAGTGTGGTAATTTGCACCAGTTCAATGTGTGTGGTATGACATTGCCATTCCCTCTTCCTCCCCCCAGTACAGAGCTAAATACTAAGACATAGCAATGTGGGAGTAGATATAGAACCTAAATTCGAATGTTTTTTTCCCATAACCCACTCACCTTTCGGCTCGTGGGCCACAAAAAAACCCAACATTTCGGACACTGCAATAGTGTCCCTCGTACCACATACTCATTAGGTTCTATTTATAGATAGGAGAACGTATGGTAATCAAATCACTTTCTCAAATAAATGAGATAGAAAATAAAAATATATCAAAATTGTTTGCCATGATAATTCATTAGTTTACAATAAAATCGATCCCAACTGCATGAAGTAATGCTGAACTACAGGCTGATTGTCCCAGTACATTTAATTTTGTTTGGAACCCCTTAAACCTCTCAAAAGCGGCTCTCCCATTAATATAATGTTGGAGTGGGAATTAATGGTATTCGTTATTTGACCGCTAGGAGAAAGAGGGGGAGATGATCGGTTACTGGGGGCCGATTCGTCCCAAAGTTGTTCTAAGTTAGGCTCAATAACATAGTCCATTCCAATGGTCAGCTATCAGGGGTAGCGCGGCAGCTTAGCACAGAAGAGGGACTTAGCGATATAAGTAACTTTAAGTAGGGAAGGTACTAGTGACCTTGGGGTTCAGACGGTTCGGCCCGTGCTCGATCTAGTCAGACATCAGAGAAGAGGAATATAGTTTTCAGCAAGGCTTTATTCTCCAGACACAGGCTCACATCATCATCCAAGGAATGGTCAACCGGGAGTGACAATCTCACATGGCCCACACTGGGCCTTATATACAACATAAGCAATAAAATAGACATAAAATAGTAGCAAGGTGATGACAGGTTAAGTCGTCCCACACGTCCCCCGGACGAGTTAGATACAAAGGTGTGGATAGATTTATGTAGTGGATGTGTGGACTAAGTGACCCCCAAGAACCCAGGTCGCAGGGGTCATTCCAACCAGAGAGACTTGTCCCCTCCCAGAGAGACTCGTCCCCTCCTGCTACAATAAGAAAATAATTTTATTTCAAAATCTCCAAAGAAATAGTTCAGATGCCATCCAGACATGGATACTAATTCGATGAATACACCCAAAGTCCTAATTCATTGATCACAAAAAGGATGCAGTTATGCGTTTTATATGAAGAATTTCAGTTGTGTATTCTAAACATTCATTGACGTTTTCATATCCTTACTTAGTTTATTTGAACAGATCGCAGAGACAATGAAATGATATGGTCGATTCTCACAAAATGTCGTCAATTGGTTGATATGGGTAACAAAATTAGCTTAAAATTTAAATATACCAGAATCCTTAAATATTTTATCTATTTAACGTTATAGTGCCATACTTGATATGTGCAAAGTTGGGAACACTAATATTGAAAACTGCCCTGTATATTGAGGCCTGAATTATTTGCATCATCAAGCGATACAGGATTGATGGAAACCATGGAATTAAAGGCAAATATTGAATTTAGATGGGGTTTTGATATTTGAATACTGGTTATCTGCTTTCAAAGGGATAAAATATTTTAACTTAAATATATACATGACATTCCTGGGATATAATGAAACAAAGAAGTGATATCGCTCAATGACGTTTTTGCTGATTGCATACCTTCTAGAACCATGTATAATTGACATTAAGCAGAAATTTTATGACTATTAAAGTGAATTTAGCAATAATTATGGCCAGAATTGATGTCACTTGACACTTTGGCAAAATGTATAGATACAGCCTTAAATACATTTTGTTTTTCACATGAATTAACTGGAAACATATCATACCATATGTATCGCTCAATGACTGTATTGCTTGATGATTTTTTCCTATTAAATACCCAGAAGCTTCATACATAATGGGAACTATGTACAAAAATATATCTAAAACAATGGATATTAAGATATAACTAAATGCGAGCTGCATATGGGGCAACGTATTCACAAAACGCAAGTGGCTTTTGGTGAGTGTCTTTCACAAGTGCCGAAGGCACGCGTGAAAGACACTCGCCAAAAGCCACGAGCGTTTTGTGAATGCGTTGCCCCATATGCAGCTCAAGTTTAGTTATATTTTTATGCCATGATATATATTTAAGAGTTATTTAAGAGTTATTTACCTTCATTGCATGTCTCGCAACTCGGACTCGGCAAAAACAAGCGCTTACAATGTTGCGTCATGAAATGAGCGTCATGAAATGAGCGTCATTGATTGGCGCAACTAAATTTACGCAACCAATCAAAATAACGTTGTAGATTGGTTGCATTCGAAAAACGGATTCCACTAGTGCAATCCAGGCATGTTTATGCCATGGGCTAATCTGGCCATGTTTTTGTGAATACGCACACCTATCATGGCATAAAGACATAGGCTATATGTGTATATATTGTGACTTATTAATATCTAAAAGCAAATAAGTTATGCATATAAAAGATGTATCGCTCAATGATGCTAAAACTACACCAAAAGCCCTTTATATTATGAAAAGGCATGCTGTCATAAGACATCTCCAGTTATGCTAATATTAAATGTACCAATAAATAATAGAAGTATTGAGCTATGCTTTCAATATCAAGAACCCATTGAATTTAATTCCAATCATCACTAGCATACTCCATGATTGTTGTATCGCTCAATGATGTTTTATTTACACAACGTGAAGAATGACTCTGGAAAAATATCAAATGCACCAGCTTGATTATTTTTCGTTTATAAAAGAAAGTGCCTGCCTATATTTTCATGTTGTATTTGCTTTAAGTTGAAATTACATGATATCTTGGGAATATTGATGTCCAAAGTTTGATTTTCACATCTATTTTCTTTTGAATGCCTAAAAAATGGCATTTTAAGGCATCCAGCAGCATAAATATACATTGTAGATAGTGAAAAGTATATACCCACATGTTCCTCTGTTCTAGCCCGATCATTTTGGCACATCCATATTAGTTTTTGAATTACATATTACAAATTATGGCCATATGAGAGAAAAATGCCCATTTGACGACATTTAGTGAGAATTGACCATATATGAATCTTAATATCTTATGGAGGATTAATGTATCGACTGTCAACCTGTGTCTTTGTCATGTCTCGTAGTTCTGAGTGTCGTCGCTATTCATTATGGGGACAATCTATAGTAGATGTTACATTATGTTGGCTCTGAACGTACAAACACCTAGAGAAAGGAGCAGCAGTATGTTGCAAGCCATTTTGCACTATTTAAATACTAAACATTCTTCAAGGTTCGATACTTGGATGTATCATTGTAGAACTGTATCTAAAAACATACAAATATTCCTCAAAATGTAACATATTGGGGATATTGCCTTTGTTACAGCTTGACTCCATTGATGATTATTCCCTCTGCATCGCTGTTGCATTCTGCGGTGCATTCTAATTCCGAATGTCATTACAAATGGAGCTGCATGGTTAGAGGAGAGTCTTGATAGGTTATGAAATATAGGCTCTTCATGATAGTTAATAAATGACTATAACACCGCATATTAGCCACAATAAGCGGTCCAGTGGAGCCCTGACTTAAAAGACGAAAGCTCCTACTGATAATGAGGGTGAGCAAAAAATTGATTGGAAAGAAACCAATAAAGGGCCATGATGTTGGGTCATGGGATACAATATATAAGATACAGAAGAGGCAACTCGAAATATGGAATATGAAGTATCGTAGTTTAGAGCTTAGGACCCTGCTGGTATTCAGGAGTAACGGAAAATAACCCCCAAGCAAAAAAAGCCCTATGATGGAAAGGTAATTATACGCTTGAATAGATACTCCTGGCATATAGACAAGCCGCGCACTTGGAGAGGAAACATGAATCTCAAAGCCTTTTACAATAAGTATATATCATATTGTAATCAATATGTATACCTAGCCTTGGCTTCACCTGTCGGACTCAATAACTGGCAATATATCAACGTCCTGGCAACTTCGTGGAAAATAGAAATTTGTCTCAATTGCAATATCACAGAAGTACACAGGATTAGATTCACCAACTCCCTCGTGAATTTTCGGCGCAGAAAATATGACGTGTGCCAGATATTCCTCAGAAGGCATTTTAGAAGCGAATGAACTAAGAAAGAAATGCTGTCTTATGAACTTTCAAGATAGTCAAGTAAGTGTCCAGCTAGTCAAGCAAGCTTAGATCTACCTTTGGTTTGCCAGTGCATTATTATAATACTCCTATAGATACCTTTTCAAGAGTTGTTCTATAATTATATATAATAAATTGAATCAATGCCCCTCACACGCAGAGACTATATTCCGAAGTGTTTTATACCAGCATCTACCAAGTCAATAAGAGCTAACGAACGAATTAATTTAGGAGACCCTGATATGAATATGCTGCTAGCATCGCCCAGCGAAAGCAGACTAATACCCCCTATCATGATCAGTATAATGTACGACTCCCCATACACTAACAGTTTCAATTTGGGAAATGACCCTAATACCACGAACTTAATCCGCTGCTATTGGTAATGCTAAATATTCCTATTATGTTTCTTGAATTCCAAACAAGATAATCTTGAATGACATTGATCACCGATAGTTTTCAAAGATGAACAATGCGACCATCAAACTGCAACCCATGTTTCTTTTGTATCTAGATAATGATAATGATATTATGTACGTATGTAAATATATATATAATATGTGTCGACGAATTAACTCTGATGCCGAGTACAATTATATACCAAATGTATATTGGTTATATGAGCACAGCGATAAATGGCGATACTATATCGGTTCATTTTATTGAATAAATCCTTCTCTTGTTTGTCATCATTCCAAACAGTAATATTGCAGTTATAACTACGGCAGGCACCTAGAGCTACTCACGCTAGTTCGTCCAGGCATACCCGAAATGCAACGAATAGAAATAAATAATTGATGCATCAGTCATATTTCGTCATTCTTTGGAGAGTCATTGAGTCTTAAAGAAACATTTCAGTTCTCCATTGACATGACAAATGACACACACAGATAACAATGAGCTCAACGCCATGGCATTTAAACATCGCAAACTTAAGTTAGGTTTACTACAATGAGAATTATATATAAGATTTATATATATTAGATCGTGATTATTAATATCAAGAACTCATCCTTTAACTAAATAAGTACCACTTTAATATCACCAACTAATCATTTGAAACCTCTAAGCTCGTATACTTTCCTACCTGGTATGTACCGGTCCACGATGATCGGTCACCTCATCCATTTGCCTTGGACACGATATTATAACCAGATACCTCTCGCTCAATGTAGCCTAGCTTCCCTTATTGATGGATTTGGGACTTTAAGAATACCTGCAGGACCAGCGGATAGAGTAGTATTAGACGAGTACATGAATACATTTATCATATCCCCAGATAGACACAGATATAAAGTTTCTACATTGATGGAGGGATAACTTGGTATAAGCAAGCCACAGGAGAAATCATAATACACCGTCGCACCACACACAGGTTTCACTTTGACTCTGTCCCTGAAGTAGATTCGTGCAGAGCTCAGTAAAAGGAGCAAAATGGCGTGTCATGTATATGAAGATAGATGAGTTTCAGAGCACTGTGTTTTGCAGTATATATTGGCAGTCCAAATACATGTCATTTGGTGAAGTGTCATAGTCTGTTCGACCCCTTCACAGCTTACTGACGTCGACATCTTTTATATATATATGTATAAGTAAGGCTGGCTAGGTTTCCCAGATGTGAAAAATAGACTGATGGTGTGATTCATTTTTTATGGAAGGAAAACTTCACCAGGAATAAGGCCGAAGGTCAAAATGAGTGTAGGCTACAGCACGCTTTAAGCTGCATTCGCAGCTATTACAACTTTTATATATATATGTGCAACTGAAGCCTCAGTGATTATATCGACCACGCCCCCCTTGCTAGGGGAATTGACTATGACGTCAACATCGCCTCAGCCAATCACAGGCGGGCTAGGGTTGCCACGCCCCCCCCCCCTTCGATTCCCCCAACCGTCTCATTCAAGTTCATTCACCGAGTCGGTGTAGACGTTGGGTCCCTCATCGCCGAAAAATTTTAATTTTTGGTCGATTTTTAGTGGATTTTTCTTCAGAAAATGGGAAAACCAAAGCAGTGTGCCCCGTGTGGCTATGCGCATGAAGCGCCTACTGGTCAACTTTGTAATAGAAGATTAATCGCCAAAGTAAAGGCTGTGGAAGGGGAAAAGACTGCCCAGCTCACCAATCGTGTGACAGGAATCGAAGGTATGATGGAAAAAATCATGACTGCTGTGGTTGGACTTGAAAAACGTGCTAATGATAAAGGGTTTGTACCTGAACAATCTGAAACTTCTTCTAATGACTCGAAGATTGATAAGCCTCAGTTCTCTCGTCGAGATGGGAGGGGATCTACCGGAGGTGCCGAAGGAGGTATAACCGTCAACAATCCGATGGATCGTTCTATGCTCGTCGCTCGAGTGTTGTCAGTTCGATCTACGATGTACAGGGCAGTGATCACTGTCGCAGGAGGGCTAGATCGGCTTCAAGAACAAGGTCGAAGCCTTTTGATCATTCTAACGACTTAGAAAAAGGTGAAGAGAGGTGAGAATTTTGAAACATTACTCTTATTAAATCTTAAATTGGTTGCTAAGCTGTTGGCTGATGAACGGCCGCATGGCGAGATCACCGGAGTAGTAAATCATGCCATCGTGTGAAAAATCTAAATCTCAGATCTATTTGCTGAAGGCTAGCATATCCTATGATAAAGCAGTACGTGTGAGAGCTAATTAGTTAGGCTTAGAGGCTTTTAATGATGTTAAGCAAGAAGAAGTGCTTCGTACGTACTCGTATGAGAATTCCAAGAGGGCTTCTGGGACGTCATCGTCGGTGGACAAAAAATCGTCAGCAAAGAGGAAAGAAAAAGTCTGTTTCAAGTTTAATTCCACTGCTGGTTGTGCGAAATCATCGTGTGAATTCCCACACAAGTGTTCTACATGTTTTTCTACTGACCATTCAGCTTGGTCATGTTCATTGAAGATTAACAAATAGGATATGGACAGTGAACAAGAGTTCTCAAGGGTCAAGGTTAATGCTAGTTGTTATGGTGATTTTAATGTAGGTTGGGGAAGCCCTTCCGCTGGTCGGGAATGCCCTTCCGGTAAAATGGCGGCCATGGATGGAAAGACTGAACTTTTGGACACTCATGCAGCTAAGTTTTCTCCCGATTTAACTCTTTTCGCTAATGTCAATCCTGTTTATGACCCTGATGATGTGTATTGTGATATTTTTGTAGCGCCGACATCTCCGGCTGGTAATGATATTATAGTTTACGCCGACTGTGCCAAGGGCATTTGTTCATGTATTCACTCTCTGGGAGATCTCCCTGTTCAACTAAAGCCTTGTAGGTTCGCATATGCCATTTTTTGTCAAGGTAAAATATTTGTTGATGAATATATCAATGTTTTCTTCAATGTGTGTGATGGTATTGACATCGTGGATGCAGTTCCTGAACCGTACGAATGTGATAATTATCTTTCTATCCTAGAGGATGGTCCTCGTCTAAAAATGGCTAGAATCATTGCAAACAAACTCCATGAAGGTTATATTTCTGTTGCCAACGAGAAACCCCATTGTGTCCATGCTTTAGGGGCCGTCAGCAAGCCTGATGGTGGTATACGTCCCATCACGGACTGTAGTCGTCCTGTTGGATTATCTGTCAATGATCATTGTACCAGCTTGGTAAGGGAATTTTCATATAATTCAGTCAAAGATGCTGTTGATCTCATTGGTAATGATTTCTATATGTCTGTTATCGACATCAAATCTGCCTATAGAGCAGTTGCTGTTAATCCTAACCATCGTAAATACTGTGGTTTTGCTTGGAATTTCAATGGGGTAAATACCTATTTCGTTGATAATCATATGTGTTTTGGCTTAAAAACTGGGCCATGCTATTTTGACTCTATCTCCAATATCGTAGCAGATATTTTGAAAAACACTTGTGGTGTAGAAATCGTAAATTATTTGGACTATTTTTTCGTATGTGGTAATACCTATGAAGAATGTTTATCAGCTAGAGATGCAGTAGTACAAGTGTTGAGGTATTTAGGTTTTTATGTCGCCTGGCATAAAGTTACTGCTCCTTCAAAACAATGCAAATACCTAGGATTTGATATAAATTCAACTGATATGTCCATTTCTCTTCCTGTAGAGGTTAGAAAATTGAATGATTTAACATGCATGTTGGAATCGAAGGATTTCATCACAAAAAAGGAGCTAGAAAAGGCTTGTGGTTATGTCAGCCATTGCTCAGTTGTCTATCCTGGGGGTAGGACCTTCTGTCGAAAATGTTTTGATCTGTATAAGGTTATGATCAACAAGCATATTTCTAGAATACAAATTTCTGATGAATTTCGAAGGGACTTAAAATGGTGGAAAGCTTTCACAAATTTCTTCAATGGCAGACGTTTACTGCATAAAGAGGTATACACATATCCCATGATTTCTGATTCTTCTAGCAAAGGATTCGGGGTATATTTAAATTGTGACTGGATGGCTGGGGTCTGGGATAGTATTCCTTTTCCTTTTGTCGATTCTGAATGTGGTCATTTGGCCTTGAGCCCTACTGATGGGGTACAAGCTACCAATATTAACATACAAGAACTATATCCTGCAATGATTGGTGTTAAGCGATGGAAACATTATTTCAAAGGTTATAAAGTTAAATGCTTTATTGATAATACACAGGTTATTGCTATGTTAAAAAATGGTGTGAGTTCTAGCAGTCAGGCTATGGAATGGCTATACGAACTATATTGGGTCTGCTTTATTTATGACATTGAGTTGGAGCCCATATACATTAACACAAAAAACAATTTCATTGCTGACACTTTATCTCGACTTGCATATTTTTCTCCTGACTCGCCTGAAATTGGCTACTTATCAGCAGCAAGCTTGTGTTGTAGTGAATATTTATTATTCTCTTCTGACAGGACCAACAAGGTTGATGAACATGGTGTTAAAACTCAGGAAAATGTCAGTTTGTGATTCTACACAAACGCAATGATCAAGACAGTGGATGTGTTTCTCCAAGTTCTTATCTGAACATCATCTTCCTTCGAATGATATTACTGTGGATATTATGTGTATGTATTCTGCCTGCTTGTCAAATTATATGAAACACTCGTCAATTATTACATATCTGAATGCAGTGGTGTTTGGGGCTAGACTCAGGAATATTCCTTGTGTCTCCCTTGCTCATCCAGATATTAAATGTACCTTAAAAGGCATTTCTAAGCTACCTGGAGCTGCTTTATCTCCATCTTCTCCCATCTTGCCTATACATCTTCAAAAAATGAGGAGATTCGTCGACTGTGGGTGTGAGCAAGAGTATCTTGCTTGGACTATTTTTATTTTTTTATTCAGGACACTTCTGAGGATTGGACATGCCATTGTTTCTCCTCATATGATTTGCAAGGGTGACATTAAATTTACTTCATGGGGTATGGAGGTGGTGGTGAATTCTTCAAAGACATCTTCATCTCCCTTTGTTATACCTGTGGCAAAAAGCAGATCCAAAGACTTATGTGCTGTTCGTCTGACCAGGAAATTAATCATTTCTACTTCTGGTGAGGCCATGGACTTCTTATTTCGCACATCTACTGGATCTTCCCTATCTTCACTCTTCCTGAACAATTATTTGAGAACTCTGATGTCAAAAGCTGGTTTCACAGGCCAGTATAGTTCTCATTCTCTTCGCCATGGAGGAGCCTCATTTATGGCCTCTTTAGGCATCTCTCTATCAGACATTCGCCAAAGAGGGAATTGGAAATCTTCATCTGTATCCAGATATATCACCCCATCTCTGGATCATCAACTTAAAGTGGACTCAATGTTGTGTGAAAAATTGTGACTGTTCCTGTCCTTTCGTTTTGGCCTTTGGTATATATTTAATAAACAGCTTCTGGCTGTTCTGGCCAAATTCAATATGACAGTGTTCGTTATTCCTCCTAGCATCGTGGATCGCATATGTGCAACTGAAGCCTCAGTGATTATATCGACCACGCCCCCCTTGCTAGGGGAATTGACTATGACGTCAACATCGCCTCAGCCAATCACAGGCGGGCTAGGGTTGCCACGCCCCCCTTCGATTCCCCCAACCGTCTCATTCAAGTTCATTCACCGAGTCGGTGTAGACGTAGCCGAAAAATTTTAACTTTACTGTTTATATTATCCGATATTGTCTGTTCGGTAATTATTTATTGCTATTGCTTCTGTGATATTGATTGATAATCACTTGTATCTGTGGATATCTTATAGGGTATATATTTAATAAACAGCTTCTGGCTGTTCTGGCCAAATTCAATATGACAGTGTTCGTTATTCCTCCTAGCATCATGGATCGCATATGTATAAGTAAGGCTGGCTAGGTTTCCCAGATGGGAAAAATAGACTGATGGTGTGATTCATTTTTTATGGAAGGAAAACTTCACCAGGAATAAGGCCGAAGGTCAAAATGAGTGTAGGCTACAGCACGCTTTAAGCTGCATTCGCAGCTATTACAACACTTACATTCTTAGCAAATTCACTCATTACTGTGTTTTGCAATATTCTCCTGCTCTTATATATTTATACAGGAATTTAAAGTTGAATCAGTGTTATGTAACATTACGTAACATTGTGTAACCTCATTATCTATCTAATTATCACCTATTAATTATAATATCTCATTATTAAATTCGCTAATTATACTTAGCTATCCAGTACTGTGCAAGTCTACTTATACATGCTAAGCCATAGGTATTACGTAAGGGCTCCGCCCCCTACTCTTCCACACATCCTGTATGGACATATGTACAGATGCTAGATCATTAAATCAGTTGCTTAGTTCTTCTCACGAAGACCACACGTTCGTTTGCTATTCTTCCATTCATACCTTAACACTGGCGGACAACCCGCTCGATCTTGGACTTATAAAATCTCACATGAACAAGCGAGTTCTTTCCTGGAATATGGAGAGATTATTTGAACATTTCATCAGATATTAAGCATGGAAGATGCTCCGAATTCGCCTGAGTTGCCATTGTTCGACAGACTGAAGAAATCGGTGGAACGATTGGCAGCCATCCCTCAAGCGATAGTGACGAGAAGACAATTGAGAGAAAATCGTGGTAAAATATTAAATCAACAGCCTAAACAACTTGTTTTCGAGGAACATCCCTACGAAGTGCCTCATGCTTTGGAAGATGAGCAGGAAAGACAAGAGATAAATCCACAAGCAATTCCGCTACCCCCTCCTCCAGTACGTGAACAGATAGAAGAGCCAGAACAAGTTCAACAGGAAGGAGTAGTGTTTAATCATTGGTTAGACGATATTATTAACAGAAATGTGCAGCAACTAGCTGGGAATAATATTGGTCAGGAACGATTAGTTGAAGACAATCCAGTCGACGAGGAGAGAGCCGGCGACCAAGCGCTAGAGGAACATTTAGCGCCCAACCCCGACGACGCGGTGAATGATCCAGCGATAGATCACCAAGGTCAGGCTATCGACGATGAACAGCAGCCACAGGTTGGTTTAAATGTTGAGAACAATGTAAATGAAAACGTGGTAAATGAAGGGGAAGTTCTGGAGGAAAATGACCAGAATCAACGTGAAAGAGTGTTAACACCCCAAGCTGTCGTTGAACAGCCTCCTGTAGTTAATCAAGGACCATATTATCCATTTGAAACACCAGGATTAAATGACAATTTTGTGACACCTTTACAGACCCCAGCAAAACCAGTAGTTAATCAGTTCATTCCTTTACAAGCACAGAAGCCTATTCTCAGAAACTTTCCCCAGGCTCCAGTGTTCAATGTGAATGGACCCAGACCTCCTGTGTTTACACATACCACCCCTCAACACGTAAATCAGCAGCCGCCTCAGTCGCCTAGGCAACAACCTCAGTCGCCTAGACGAGACCCCTATCAGCACCAGTGGGATATGAATCATCAACAAGGACAGATAGGAGGCATGCAGGCAAATCAGTACGGTTTGCCTCCCCAGAATCACCAATATTTTCCTCAAAATGGTGAGAATATTGGAGGAAATAACCAATATTTTGCTCCTGTGCAAAATGCGATTCCACAGCAGCAGGCCCAGAATATCGTTAATCACCAGCAACGAAACGATATCCAGCAACAGCCACAAAATAATGTTCCTCTTCAGCAACATGTTGGTTACCAAGCTCCCCAGCAACCAAATATTAACCAGCAGAGCCCTAGAGGATATCAAAATCAGGGGAGAGGCAGACAGACCCCTCCTCGTCAACAACAGCGACCAAGGCAACAAAATTATCAACCTAGGCCGCAACAACAGAGGCAACAATACAGACCTAATGTGCCGCAACAACAGCAACAGCAAGGGTTTGTACAATTGCCAAATGTGCAGCAGGGCATGTATAGGCCCCCACCCCCTGCCTATAACCAACCCTTGTACGATTTGGTAGGTGAAATCAAGCAAATGAGGCTTGATCAAACAGCCTTTTTGGATGTGTCACTACGACGACAGGCAGAAGCGACAGGATCCACTACTTCTGCTGCCTTGTCAAAACAATATCGCAGAGCCCCTGTGATTTTTGAGAAACCTACAGCAAAAAGGCCTGTTCAAGAATTCTTTGAAGAATTCGAAAATTTCACCACCCCGATTAAGGAAGATAACCAGCTGATGGTGACCACGTTGGTTCAATACTTATCGGGTAGGGCGAAAACTTTTTATAGTCAGATTGTGGGTCTATATGGCGATACCATATCCTTTAACAGGATCAAATCAGATTTTATCACAAAATTCAGCGAATTATCACTTTCTGAGGTGTTAAAAGATTATTCGCATAGAAAACAAGGGCGACACGAGTCAGTAGAAGACTACGACAATGACATGTTGCTGCTGTTATCCAAGGCAAATTTGCCTACACATGTTCAAATACGATTCTATGTGACCAATTTGCGTTCAGAATTGGCTGGGAGGGTTGCTGCAGAGTACCCATCTTCCCTTGATCAAGCCTCTAAGCTAGCAGCTAAACATGAGTGTATGATGGCCACAGATAGAGCCCCTAGAAATACACCAATGGAAGAGGCCATTAATATGATGTATTCGAGGAAAGATAAGCACAATTCCAAGCATAATGATGACAAACATAAGGGCGATAGCTATCGTAAATCGAGGTCTGATAAATATCACGAATCTCGAAGCAAAAACGAGCATGATAAGTCTCACAGCAGACATAGGTCGAAGAGCTATAACAATAGCAGCAAGGAGCGATCTAGTAGTCGACATAAGAGCTATGAGAGGAGTTCCAGCAAGGAAAAAAGTGATAACAGCAAGTATCAACGCTCTAACAGCAAGGATAAATCTGTGGGCTTCGAGAAAAAAGAGAAGTACAGAGACAAATCAAAATCGCCGAATTCCAGTCAGAGAAATCTGACTCCTTATAGGCAAAAGTCATCTTCTCGTGAGAGAGAGGGTGGAAAAAACGAATAGGCTGTGTCTTGGTGGGCGACCGACACAGCTACGACGATATAGTTGACGAAATAGGAACGACCTTGGACGATTCTAGTGAACAAGTGTGTGATATACCTGACATTGAAGCGACAATTCCTAAAAAGAACAGTGTATCCGGATTCAGAGTGACCAGATGGGCGGGAAGCAAAAAGAACATTATATCTTCTACCGATTCTGAGAGAAAAACAGATTGTCAAGCAACTTTAAAGCTGAGAAAACCAAAGGATAAAGGTAAGAAAGTTTTGGTTACAGCTCCGATTGAAAAGGGTTGCATAGACATCGAGGTAAAAGATTTAAATATGCCAGTTCTCGTTGATACAGGTGCCACTGTTTCTTGTATAAGCTCTGCCTTCTTTAGGAAAATGAGGAACAAAGTTCCAAATGATAAGATTTTGAGGTGTAATATCAAAATATTTGTTGCAGATGGAGGTGCTCATCACTGTTATAAGAAAATTGAGATTGAATTTAGAATAGGCGACCAACAATTCAGACACAGGTTTATTGTTTTACCAGCTTTGCATAGAAGCATGATATTAGGTGTTGATTTTTTGAGAAAATTCCGAGCAAAGATTAAGTTTCATTCGGGTGAAAAACAGCATATGTTCCCTATCAGAGCAACACGTACGTTCATGATAGCTCCAGGAACAGAATACACAACTGTGGCTGAAATTACTTCACATACGGATATGTTAAAATCAATCGGTGTCACTGAAAATCTGCAAAGGCAGAGACCTGTATCGTTCTTAGTCAAGCATGCATTGGTAAAACCTTTTAGTGAAAATAAGGTACCAATTACTTTATTTAACGCTTCAAAAGCTTCCTCAACGATAGAGAGAGGCACGGTATTGGGTATGTACACTCTGGCTTCTGAAGACGATTTTCTTTCTCCTAAAGAAATTGAACAAGTGAATAGTTTAAAGGCTGAAACAGCTGGAACGAGCGATAAAATTGTTGATTTCCAAATAGGTGAGGAGTTAACTGGTGAACAGAAAACCCAATTGCTAGATTTGTTGCAGAAAAATGAGAGTGCGTTTGTTGGCAAGGATAAAAAGTTAGGTTTGACAACAGAATATGAACATAAAATCGAATTGAAGCCTGATTTTAACCCTGTCATGAGACAACCATATCGCATGAATCCTGTAATGTCTAAAGTAATGGGAGGAATTTTAAGGGAACAGGTCGAGCAAAATTTAATAGAGAAGTGTGTCGACCCAGTTGAATTTAGTTCCCCATGTTTTCTTGTTCAAAAACCTACCACAGCTGATGGGAAAAGGGCCTGGCGTCTTGTTATTGACTATCGTCAAGTCAATAAATCAATAAAGGATGAAATCAGGGCCTTCCCACGTGCTGACGATACTATAGAAGCAGTTGGGCAGACCCAAGGAAGATATTTTTCTCGCTTAGATGCTTTTGCTGGCTTTCATCAGGTCGGTTTAAAGAAAGAGGATAGATATGTAACAGCCTTTAATTCTCCTCTGGGTGTCTACAGGTATAAGGTTATGCCTATGGGTTTAAAGACTTCTCCCAAAGCGTTTCACTCTTTAATTGAACATGTTTTACAGGCGGTTCCAAATGCTTTTTATTACGTCGACGATGTAGTAATAGCATCTCCAACTTGGGATATGCATGTAAGGGACATTAAAAATGTATTTGCTGCCTTTGCCAAGGCAAATATTAAGTTTAAGAAGGAGAAATGCTCATTTGGTTTGACGAGAGTCCCATTTTTGGGCTTTATAGTAGACAAGGATGGAATACACCCAGATCCAGCTAAACTGGATGCTTTACGATCTTTCCCCCGACCAAAATCGGTGAAACAGGTTAGGTCGTTTGCTGGACTTGCCAATTATTATAGGGTGTTTATTCCAAATTTCAGTCAGATTATGAAGCCTTTATATGTACTTACAAAGGCAAAAGTGAAATTTGTATGGTCAACCGAGGCTGAAAATGCATTTAATAAAATCAGAAATGCGATTCTTGAAGATGCTGTCTTGGTATACCCTGACTATTCTAAAGAGTTCATCTTGGCCTCGGATGCTTCTAACCAAAGTTTAGGGGCCTGTATCAGTCAAGCTGATATTAATGGTAATTTACGTCCCATAGCCTTTGCAGGAAGAGGCTTGACCCCTGCTGAGCAGAAGTACAGTGCGACTGAGAAGGAATTGGCTGGATTACGTTTTGCTCTGAGCAAATTTAGACATTATGTCATGTCTAAACATTTTACCATTTTGACTGACCATGCAGCTCTTACTGCTATAAATACAAAGAAAGATTTAACAGGGAGGATGTTCAGATGGCTCGATTTTTTTGGGCAGTTCGATTTTTCTGTGAAATATATCCGGGGAAAATTGAATATCATCCCAGATGTTTTATCTCGAAGGGAATACGATCCTAATATTCCCACTGTTCCTCACGTTGAGATGAGGAAATCCGTGTCATTTAACCCCATTCATGCAACAAAATTATTCGACCAGGATGAGAAATGTGAGAATAATCCAATCATGTTGTATAAGACAAGAGCCATCCTCAAGAAGGATGTAGCTGTTCACGAATTAGATAATAGTGTATCACAGGAGCAAGTCTCCTCTATCTCAGATATACAGTTACAGGATTCTGTACAATTGACAGACAGTGGCACGGATATCTTGATAGCCCCAGTACAATCAAGGGCTCAGACACGTGCTAATGATCCTGTAAGTGATGACGACGATAAACAGGATGGAGTCCCTCCCCCAAATAATGGTAATCAAGCTGTTAAGCCCCCTAGGAACAGCAGATGTGGTAATATCCCTAAAGCTAGAAAAACAAAGGCAAGGCCTGTAATTCGGCCAGGGAAAAATAACACAAAGACCAGGATAGGGGAAGAGGGTCCTGTGGGTAAAGAAAACATTGATAACCAGCTTAGAGTTCCATTCGATAAAGCTAAACTGAAACATGACCAGGAAAACGATTTGTTTTGCACTCTGATGACTGATTATCTCGAAGGTAAACAATTGCCAAAGAATCACGAGTTGACTCGATTAATCTTAACAACTCATGATATGTTTTTCGTTCAAGATGAGATTTTATGTAGGCTTCCTAAAAGGACCAAGATCACACAATTGGCTAATTGTTTCCAAATAGTAATTCCTGGGGTATTACAGAAGCCTTTGATTCGATTTGTTCATGCTAAATCATTAGCTGCACACGTGGGATATGCTAAAACTCTTTCTTTACTTCAAGCGAGGTTTTATTGGACCTCGATGGCTAAAGATACTAAGATGCACGTAACCTCTTGTCACGAATGTTTGATGTCTAAAAGTGTTAAGCATCCAACCAGATTGCCCTTGAAGATCAGAGAAATGGCGCCTGCACCCTTTAGCACGCTAATGATAGACGCGATGGGACCTTTGCCTCGAACGCAAAGGAACAATTGCTATATCCAGGTGGTGACGGACCAATACTCGAAATTTTGTTTCATCTGGCCGACTCCTGCTATTACAGCAGAGAGGGTCGCTGCCGAATTCCACAAGTATGTAATCGCTTATGTGGGCGTTCCTAAGATTCTTAGAAGCGACAATGGTGCCTGTTATATAGGCGAAACATTCAAAGACAAATGCAAGGCTTGGGGAATTAAACAGGTACACGGTTCTCCATATTTAAGCCGTTCACAAGGAGAAGTAGAACGGCAAAATCAATCGATAATCGGTTGCCTAAGAACAATGGTCTCTAGAAGTCAAAAAGATTGGGATTTATTTTTGCCAAATATCCAATTTGCATTAAATGCTTCAGATCATTATACAACCGGTATCTCTCCATATCTCCTGGCCTTTGGGAAGAATCCAATAATTCCTGCAGAAGCCCCACTGCAAAATGATATCTCCCATACCCAACCGATCATTGACCAAATGTTACAAATAATGAAGACGAAAGCTGAGGCTGCTGCTATTGCAGAAAAAACCAGAAATGACAGAGAGAAGAAGATGAAAGATCGACACGATGAAAAGAGCAGGCCCCATACGTTAGATATCGGTTCAATTGTTTATGCTAAGGTCCACCGATTGTTGGTACCAAATACAGCAATGAAATTGCAAAATCGATACGTTGGCCCATTTATTGTGTGCGGATTTCCTTCTCCTTATACAGTAAAAATAAGAAATCTTGAAACAGGGGCAGAGGTAAAGAGACCTGTCCATGTTCAATTCATAAAGAAATCAAGTGCTGCAGATAACAAGTTAGTTGATCTGTTGAAACGTAATATTCAGACATAAAAGGATTCCAGATTAAGTGATACATCCGCATGTAAGTTATATGGCTTGTGAAATTCTATAACCGGAATTAGCAGGGTTTGCTTCAAGTAAGATAGGTGGCACTATTATGTAAGTCCAGTAGGATGAAGCGATCTATTGTATTATGCAAGAAGAGAAGGATATAGGTGGTGCAATGGTTCCTGGTAGACGCCCCTTTTACTATATATGGTTAGGATTGATATTCGCTAATGAAGTCAGTCCTCAGCCTCAAGCTGCGATTGGTCAAGATTATACAGTGCTTGAGTTGGTCATCTTATATATGTCCAGCAAATTCAGGCCCTTCCATCCAGTGGCTGTGTACCATTGGGGACACCCAGACCGATTGTTTTATTTTTCACGTTTCGTGAGCTGCCTTTATTACAATCTCAACGATAGTTCATCATGTTTCTTTCAATAATCTGGTAGGTGTCACTCGTATCTTGATTTATTTCATTTGTTATTTCACTGTTTATACGAACTGCCCTGAACGCCTGGAGTTTACACATGGATATCACGGATTATTTCTTTATGTGTTGAAACGTTTATATCATGCATGACTTCGATATTTGGTGGTGGTACTTAACGTAAATACTAACGTCAGCCACTAAAAATATTATTCAAAAGAATAGCCCTATCCACGTATAGGATATGGGTTATCTGATTATTACACTTATGTTAAGTCATATGTATATATTTTTTTTTTGTACTTGCTAGAAAGTATACAACGACTTTTGTTTTTCTCTTTTTCTCGTATTATTCAGGGTAGCCTGTCTACTCTCTTGGACGAATGCAGAGTATCTGATCAAACAGAATTATGGAGTGGCATTTGGAGAAATGCACAAACCAATTCTGATCGATGTGGAAGAAATATTTGTACATGTGTCGGTGCCGACAGTAATTTTGCCCCCTAACAATACTATTTCGACACTGGAAAATCAGTACAATTTAACTTCAGAAATGAGAACGATTCGGACCAAAATTGAATTTTTGTTAACTCGTGTCTTTGACACAGCTCTAACATTATTTAACAAGATAGAAAGCATGGCTAGTTCACATGGTGGTAGGTCTAGACGAAAGGCTTTATTGCAGCCTGTAGGTGATTTGGTTTCTGTTGGCCTGGGTTTGGCTACTGATCCACACTTGTCAAAAGTGGAAAATAAATTGGATGCAATGATTAAAGGGTTATCATTTGGTGAAATATCGAATGTCAAAAGGGATAAGATTATTTTGAGTCTGACTAAACAGCTAAAGTTGTTATTTAGGCACGCCACTAAACACAACAGAGAGGTGGGAGTTTTGTTTATTAATTCGTCGAAAGAAATAACAAATCTGACAGAACAGATAGATAACTTTGTGCAAAATTTGACTGCAGAGTTGACCAACACCATGGCATTACATGCCATGTTACATGAAACCACTTTGAATCTGTTGGTGTTAATCGAGTATATCGATACGGCGAGGTCACTCATCAGGGGCTTAAACAGATTAAATCAGGGTGAAATACCCGATATTTTCTTGCCTTTGGGAGGTCTCAGAGCTTTGTTGAAACCATTGTCTAAAGAAATTGCATCAAAATTCCCTTTGGCCACGATTTTGGACGATTCGTTGGACCCCTCCTACACTAGAGTGGTGGAATATCATTTCTGGAACAATTCTCTCTTGATAACAGTGCCTATTATTCTCAAATATAATGACGACTTGTGTATAGCTTACAGACCTGTGCGATTCGGTGTTCCGATCCACACTAGTTCTAATGATTCAACGGGGTATACCGTACTAGACACTGAGATGCCTTATCTATTGGGTAAATGCTCAAGACTAGGGATATATTTTGAGTTAAAATCGCATGATTATGAGCAATGTACTCAGCTGAGTCGCTCTGTGGTGTGTTTTACTCCCCCAGCGAGAATTTTGGCAAATCGCAACACCTGCTATTCGGCAATCTTCAGAGATTTGGCTTCGGATATAGGAAAATTGTGTACTTTCAATACTTTGTTATCCCACAAGACACCAGTTTTTCACCTGGCGATTAACAAAATCCAACATTTGGTAGTGGGCAGAGAAACAAGATCAACTCTTTCTTGCCTTCAGCGACCCAGAACGAAAGTTGCGATGAGTTTATTGGCTATTATCAAAATTCCTTGTGATTGTTCATTAATCTCTGAATCGGTGGTAATATCTGCTCCAAGAGATGGGTGTATTCCTTGGAACGACACAAATATTTTTGTAGAATCAGGATTTAACTTGGCTATTGCCGTAATATTTAAAATTCCATTCAAAAACTTAACCGGTGAAACGAAACATGGTTCCAGAATACACATTAACCTTCCCTCTCCTCAAGACATGCATGCAGCCTTGTCACATTTACCAGCTTCCTTGATAACATCAGGAATTAAAGTAGAAAGGCTAGCGAATGAACTACTGGTGGCGGATAAGATTGCTAATGACAGATGGGAGACTTTGAAGAAATCTATAAATACAATGTCTACCCATCCAGCATCCATAAATTTGGCTTTAATCATTAGCATATTGGTAACGATTTTCTCTGTTTATTTGTTCTATAGGATCCACAAATTGGCTATCTTATGCACTTTTGTGAGGCCCATTCAGGCGTTTAAACTGAATCTCTCAGCGCCAGTTTTTGAAGATATAAATCTGGGCTTCGACATACCCACCCCACAGCCAATCACAGAAGATTTGAAACCCTACTTTCCACCAAACCCTATCCATGCTATATTGAAAATTTGTGCAGTAATAATTGCCTTCAAAATTATATTATTTCTCTGGAAGCATCGTCAATGCATATGTAACTACTTCCCTCGATGCCTAGTCTGTAGACGATGCACAAGAAACCAGAAAGATGAAACTGCTTCTTGGATTATGCTCAGATTGTATTCTGATGATCATTTGGTCACGATCAAGTTAATGCAAATTCCCTTTGAAGTAAGTGCAATCGTGGGATCTTCACCTGCACCGCCGCTAAGATTAGGCAAATTGCACGTTGGATGGTGTTGTTGTTGCTCACTTGATATCGATCTGCGATGGAGAGCAGCTCTATCATTAAAAGTGCACAGAGCAACGAAACAGATCTTGCTTCCTAGCAAGGTCAAAGTAGATCGACGATACCATCACGACCTGGCAGAGCTGATGAACCCAGCGTCAGATGCAATGTACGTTCTGTTAATATCCTCCGGCACTAGTTCCTACCAGATACCTTGGATAGACGACCCAAATGGGTCTAGTGTCACCATGTAAGTTTGTATAATCACTTTGTTTTGGAAACCATTGCTGTTCCAATTTGTTTAGTTGGCCTGAAAGATTTTTTTTCTCGTGTTTATATTATACCATTTTGTTGTTTGTCTCTTGCTAAAATGCTTGGAAGAAATTTCTCGCTTCGAGGTTTCATTTTTTTTTTCTCAGGAGTAGACATCTGGTTTTACTCGATCGAAAGTATTTTCTTTTTTTTTTGAGCACTTTTTCAATTGACTTTGGCACCCTGGCATTGATATTGATATATAAAATGTATTTATACTACCCAATATTCTATGCAACCTGTTATTGGACTGTAATTGATGCTTTCTTACAGGAGTACAGCTGCCTATTTGTCTGCGAGAGAAAATGGTACTGAGGAAGAACTATTGGTAGTGCCCCATAGATCAAACGTGGAACGGATCTAAGATGAAAAAATGAACATTTTATTAAATCTGATAATTTTAATAGGCACTTGGCTCGCCCCCATTGCCTGAGGTTTGAGTATTATACCTTTCCTCTGATATCTTTTTCATATGAACTTTTCCTGAGTTGGACTCAGTCGACGATATATATCAATTTCACGCAGCAGACAAGCATCATTGTCTGGCATTTTTATATTGTTTATTCTCAGATGTATTTGTATTGTTATGTTTTTATTTTGTATTCCCAGTTGAAGAGAATTCATTCACTTTTAAGCAGCAGACAAGCGTCATTGTCTGAAATATACCTTTCTCGCTCTGGTTAGTTGTTTTGAAATGTGTAGGTTATATTTAGAACCATATACTATTAGTAGACACTTCTCTGTGTTGATACAAATCACGATTAGTTGATATATTACCCCATCGGATGTAAACATAGACACCGAGACCACAAGCTGTAGGTCATGATCGTGTTGTGACAAGAATTGTCGCCAGACGACTGATGTTTTGTCTACGATTGATTACTAACGATAATACACATGTAATGGCTGTACCGACAGAGTATTTTGTAATTCTATACGCCTATAACGAGGCATCACAGACACGTGTGTCAGTTGCTGCCTAAGGTCATATTTACTCGCGATAATTGGACGTAGGTTTCCTTTAAGAATCGATTATTATTGATCTAAGAAAACGAATGTATTTGAAAAATTTTTTTTTTTTTTCTAAAGATTTTTAGAAGGAAAAAATAAGCTATGATATGTTAAGAATCTAGCGTTACTGGGACTGTTTTATTCACCAGATCCTCGGGATCACCATGTAGACGCATGTATTTGTTTACGTAGGAGGCACGTAGCCTCAGTGGTCTAGATGTATAGTGGACCTATATACTACCCCTAGCTATTATTATGTAACCCAGTACAGGGCATGGCTCAGCCGACGTTGATAATCTGATCTGGCTAGTAACTTACTAGGGACCTTACTCGTGTAGTATAGACGGTAAGGGATTATCAACTGATTACTGTTGATATTAGTTCTCTTGTACTCTTTAGAAGATGATTTTTTTTTCTATGTTTTAAGTTTGATTAAAACAACAGTAAAGGGTGTTAAGCTTGGGAGGAAAATTTTTTTTTGGGTGAGGGTATTGAATATACAAATACTCTTGCTCAAGGCAATATAAATTGCCTGTTTGGAGAAGAATGGTAAGGAATATAACAGAGCTCTTCTCAAAGTCGTAGATAGCCGCTGTACGCGATGTGTCCAGCAGTCCGACGACGATCCGAATGGTTAATGCGCAATTTATCCGCCTCTTATACTTGGCGATGTGTACGGTCCAAAACGGACTTGACGGTGGCGCCATCTGCATTCACTGTTTGGACCGCCCTATTGGGAGTTTAACATAGAAATATTTTACTAAAGGAAAATGTCCTTTGTTTGCACCGTACCATTGACGTTTTAACCTTGAGGAATTTTTTTTTTTTTCTCTAACATGCAGTTTGTCATTACGAGATTGTTGTTATATTTAACATTATGCCTTCTTGTTTGGACTGAACTACTGGCATTTACCATTGATTTTTACCTATATATTCTTCTTATATGTTTTTGTGAATTGGACTTCTGCTTGAGTATTGTATTCTACTTTATTTTACCCAACAGAAGTATGAAACACTTGTGTGTGTATTTTCTTTGAAAAAAAGAAAAAGTGTCGGTACAGACAGGATAATTCTTTATTAAGAGACTATTTGTACCTTAATTAATGTATGTTACATGTTCATAACGACGTTGATTTTAAGGAATTGTTGACATGTTTTCAAAATATTAATTTGTGTATTCTTTTTATATTTTTTTCTGTTATTTTTTTGTTTTTAAGAATACCGATATGTGCATATTGTAACCGCGCATATGACTTGGCTTGGATAACTAGATAACAGCACAGCTATTCGAAAATTATTATTTTTCTATTTTTCTTGCAAAAATTCCTAAAAATTTTTTTTTAGGGTACACCCTCATTCGATACTTCGTATCTGATTGAGGGCGGGGGGGGGGGGCAGTGTTATGTAACATTACGTAACATTGTGTAACCTCATTATCTATCTAATTATCACCTATTAATTATAATATCTCATTATTAAATTCGCTAATTATACTTAGCTATCCAGTACTGTGCAAGTCTACTTATACATGCTAAGCCATAGGTATTACGTAAGGGCTCCGCCCCCTACTCTTCCACACATCCTGTATGGACATATGTACAGATGCTAGATCATTAAATCAGTTGCTTAGTTCTTCTCACGAAGACCACACGTTCGTTTGCTATTCTTCCATTCATACCTTAACATCAGCTGAGTGGAAACGGCCGCGCAGGTGAGCGATAATAAGCGAAGCCATAGCAAGGAAGGATTTCGACAGGGCTCCGAAATAAGAATCTGGATGTTTATGAAGCCCTATATAGCAAAGGCAATAGGACGAAATCCTCCCAAATTTGGGTTAAATGAATTTTAGATGGGCGAGAAAAGAAGGGAACGAAAAGTAGAAAATCAGCTTTTACTACGGGAAAGCAGTCTCATGCCAAATGTACATTGTGCTACATTCCAATATTTGCACATACATTTCCTATCGTTTTTACTGTCCCTCCTAGGTTTTTGTATCAATTAGTCCCTGGTAAGTTCTTCAATTTCGAGTTATTATTAAGTTGATCAATAACTTTTATGTTTTGAAAATAGGCAAGTCCGTCGAAAATAGGAATACATACATTGGCGGAATTACAATATCATTTTAAGATAATTCTTATAGTCACGTTGTACGTGCATTTTGTTTTACAATATTATTGTTGTTAGATACGTCTTAGCTTGTATGTGTGGCTTCTTTTTTTGCATTACAGATTAGTGTTCTACTAAACATTTTCTTCACTAGATTAATTGGACACATATATAATAATTGCATCAAATTCATACACCTTGATGTTATACTATTACAGTTTTAGATCTATAAGTTTATGTAATATTGATACAGTTACATTTTTCAATTAATGGCTATTGATTAATGGCTATTGCTGAATACAAATCTTAAAACAAACATCAAAATTATTGTCAATACGGGATGTAATTCTTCTTTTCACATCTGGCATAGATCGTTGGCATTGACTGAAAATAATGTCATTATATATGATGTAATGTTTCTGAATAGAAAATCTTTAAACTGAAAAAAACCCAACCCACACTACTATATTAGTCACTCGTTGGAGATTTAGGTCTGCGTTTATTAACACTAAGAGTCAAGTTACTTCCGTCTATTCGTCCCATAAATGTTCAAGAGGGGCTAATCCCATATTATATCCGGAGGGGCCTTATATACAGCGAAGCAACATAACATGATAGTAAAATAATGATAAAATAAGCAAAAATGCGACGACTCGGCAGAGATAGATGTTGACGAGTCACAAAAGGTCATTAAAGGTGATAAGAAATTAATGGGCAGACCAGTCAATCCCGAGACCCAATATCAGTACTCTTCTCTTAATGAATGGTATACTAGGCTCGTCCCTCCCCCTCCCGCCCCTTTAACACTATTATTATGTGGATCTTATATAAACGTAATACATATATGCTTCTGTGTCTGATCTTCTATTAAGCTATGCTCCCTTTACTATGTATGTATTTACTATGTATCATTTCTCCATTTAAAGACTTCTGTTTGATAATGACAGACCTGTATAGGGTGGTCAAAAAAGATTATTCATAACTGAGGCTGACTTTGTAACTCTATAGTCACGGTCTCTGGAGAAAGGGTATCCAGCTCCCTGAATCATAAATAATATTCAATCCCTCTCCTCATCTACATTGGAATTCCGTTATCGGAACTGATGTAAATTATGAATTATAAAGTCACTTTCTATAGACTTTTATGTCATTTATGCCATTAAAGTCTTGTAAACAGGGAAGGACCGCGACTAGATCAATGAAATCCCCTTTAAAATTCGGCATTAGCCTAACTTTATTAGCAGGGATTTCAACAGCAAGTTACTCTGGCATGCAGGCGGCTGATTCCTTGTTATCTTCCTGACAGGAAGCCTCTTTCTCTTAATATAGGCATGCCAATCCAGCTCATTTTAACTGGTATTAGCTACTCCCATCTTAATGTAAACCGGTATGCCAGTAACGTTGTAAATGTAAACTCTTTGTTATATTCGAGTTCCCCTTTGCGGCTATGAGAGCTTTTAAACTACCTATAACGTTTCAGTAGTATCCTTCGGTGAAGCAGACACCAATCTGTAAGGACCGTTTAGGCAAACTGCTTGTTATTATTACTACTACTAGTTTGATGCATTGATTAATTCTATATTTCTTGATATAGCAGAATCATGGGGAATATGTAGCCTACATACAGAATAGGAGCTGTTTGTTATAGTAAAAGGTAAATAAAACATTCCCTGTTCAGCATGGAATGCATGGAAGGTGTAACAGTGATGCCATGCAAATAACATGCATGCTGATGACATGGACATTGATCTTATGCATCACATGCTTCATAAATCCCCAAAAGGAAAATACTCTCCACTGGTTGTGATAAGCTGTGGTAAGCTCTGCGGTAATAAGCCTTTCTTTGGTGTTGTGCTGGTTCTGTAGGTGGAGAGGAATGACGAGGACCTCGCCATCACAAGCAAAGTTCTAAAATATACTATTATGACACATTATGTAACATTGCATAACCTCATATTTATTAATGATCAATTATCACCTCTTTATTAGAATTATTATTTGGGTTATGAATGCAAATCTGTCACTACTGTTACGATTATGTATGCTTTGTCAATGTCCGTAATATGTCCGGATAATCTCCGGGAGATGATAGGATACCTCCGGATGCCAGCAGGGCTCACAGGAGTAGGAGGAACGATTATATCTGTTAATATTATCATTTCATTTAATATTCTATTGTGAGTTAATATTCCATTGTTTAAATTTCTACTAATGGTTATGTCATATAATTCTCCTGTTCATGTTGAATATTATATTTATCATATCTTTATAAGTATTCACATGTTCATCATTCTATGTTGAAACACCTTATTTTACTTGTTGAAATAATTATGACTTCTGCAAGGAACTCTTGTATCGACAGGTTGAGACCACGGACCTCAACCTCACCTCTAGGATGGATTCATAATAAAACTGAACTCACAAAAGTATTCTCTCTACATATTATTATTTCCGGAGGAGTGATTTGAACTTAGAGTATTTTTCTCCCTTGGCCCTAAACACGGACACGGAATCTTTCCCCCACTTTCCTTGCTAGAGATTGTTGTTGTTGTTCATACTTTATTTAGTCATTAATACAAAGGCGACAATATCGATGGGAACTAATCTCCCTAACTAGGGAGGATACCAAGCCCTATCAGAAAATATTGTTTTTAATACGCAAAGGTAACAATGCTCCCTAAGGTCGACGACAGTAGGGAGGCCTTTGCAAAGATGGGTTTAATTAGTTATGTTTGTGCAAGCAGCACTACGCGCAAAAGAAAAAACAATCGATATTTACAACAGTTACTTAACATAATTGAATAACTGTTTACCCTTGTGAGTCTATTAAGAATGCAGTTATAAAGTAATTTGTTGTACATTTAGAAGGGTATACTAGAGATATGCTAGCATGTAGTAAAAATAATCATTCATAATCAATATAAACAAATACATGTTGGAGATGAGTTTATCACAGTAAGATGGGTTTTGAGTCTTTTAATTACTAGTTTTCTGGAGAGGGGAGTTTCTTATGTCTTCAATAGTAATGAAATTAGTATAGGAAATTTTGATCAATCTTGATGGCTGCTTTTTTGGCCAGTTCCGAGAAGGCTTTGGCAGTATCAGCTTTATGTAAATTTGTATCAAGAGAGTTCCAATAGTATGGTATTTTGTAATAAATAGATTTCCTTATCTGCTCAAGTCTGGGAACAGGACATCTAAGTACAATTCTACCCTGTCTGTGCTGCCTTGTATTCCTATTTTCAGGGCGATGGGTTTATCATTAAGTCTTAAGAGATATAACCGATATATGAGCAGAGAAGTAATGTATACGATCACAAATATATTGTTGCTAAATATCCCTAGTATTTAAGCCTGGAAGAGATCCAGAGTCGACACACAGAAAATGCAACGCTGGCAAAACATCTCACTGGAAAGAACGTAGGCAAGATTCATAACACTACTGTAAAAAAAATCCATGGCTACAAAACAAGGCACTGCGCATAGTTCTAAAAGCTGGTCCTATATAGAAATGGTGTAAATGACCAGCACACTTATAATAACCAGGTCTCTTTTTATTATTAATTTCGATTTCATGTAGCAATTGATCATTTCTTGAATTGATTTTTTTTGTGTGCAATCTCTGGCTAGTGCCCAATCGTCCATGGTACCTGTTATTGTGGTTATTCCTGTTATGGTCTTTGACAGTTTTAGGAATGAAATAAATAAGGAACTCGGAGGCACGACTGATCTATTAAAGAACCACTATCCAACTAACTTATTATAATAATCCGTACAAACTCTCGCCAGGATGAGAGTCAATGAAAAGGGGGCGTATGCTTGTTACTTCATATCCTGGACTTGCTTTTATAAATAGACCTGCACAGTACAGGTACTTATCGATTTTATAACCCTAATAAAGAGGTGATAATTAATAATTAATATAAATATGATGAGGTTATGCAATGTTACGTAATGTGTCATAACATTCCAAATGATCTAGGCCTATATCTCTTTCATTTATTATGTTTCTCAAATAAGCAGGGATATTAAATCAATATTTCCCTTTGACCCTGAATAGCAATATTTGTAAGATATTCGTGTGAATATATGTATGTATAATGGTGAACCATACTAAAAGGTTCGGTCACCGTACCTAGCAAGGCGTTATGTATTTGTAACTAAGGTGATTCCCGCGACCAGAACATTGGCGCGTATATCGGCGTGATTGGCGTTGGCCATTGGTAGACGAAGGTGTAAAAAAAATCTTTTTTAGGTGTTTGTGGATAATCTGACTTGCCTACATGTCGCTAGTTAATTTATCATACTGTTTGAACGTTCATAGCAGTCCGAGTTGCTGGATCTCGCAGAATCTGAAAGAAACTTTGAAGCAACCGTTTACCTTCTCGAAATCGTGTGGGTCCTGCTACGGCAATGGATCCTACCAGGTTGGCCGCCATATTGGGTACAAATGTGGAAAAGTTATACCTCCGAAAGGGTCTGTCGATTATTTGGATGCTGTAGAAAAGGCTATCCAAATGTCGTTCAAATAAAGGATTATATAGGTGGTGTAAATCTGAGGTTTTAAGATTAAGGAAAAAAGTGTACAGTGAAAAGACGTCTCCACTGACTTTGAGAAAGATATAAACTTGCAAGATAATTATATCTCAGAGACATGGATTAGCGGAAAATCATTCTGATATCTATCATTCATCATAAAGCTGCATTTTCAGCTTTTCCGAAAAAAGATCGTATCAAATTAACTCATATTATAAGATTGAATTTATTACCAGTCTGCTGTTGTTTAAACAAGAATCTTCAGTCGAATAGCCAGATAGAAATCGATCGCTTGTATGTGAAAAAATATTATAAAGCCCTGTAGCAAAAACAACCGGACAAAATTCTCCACATCCGTTTGCATAGGTTGAAAAGAACAGAACAAAAAGAAGTAGAAAATCTTTAGATGTGTACCGATCTTAGCTTCGAAAAGTTAACAACGAAACTACGAAAAGTGCTATAATATTTTTAAACTGCTCCACCTGCTCCATCTAGCCTATCATATCTTCAGTGATAAAGGAACAAAACCTTCTGATTTCCATGAAAGAAGTGCCAGCATAAATCTTGGTGCTGTCATCTTTTTACCCCTTAATGGCTTCGCCATTCATTCCCTGTCACTCTAAATCGTTGCGCCTTGCAGCTTCACGTTAGGGCACTCTATTATATCCGTAAATGAATTTCATCCGTAAGCGAGTCTTCCACTGGTATACCCGACTCCTGATCATAACACTTAGGTTGAGGAATGGAAAAACCTAAATATAAAGGGCAGGAAAAATGTGCACCTCCTCTTGGACATGGTCCGGAATATAAATAAGGAGGGTGGACAGCAAACACTGAGCAACACATCGGCCTGTATGCCATACTGCGCCATGGATTCATTTAGAAATAGAGAGATTATTGCATGGAAGGCTGTCATGCTTTATATTTGATACAAACTAGGAGGTTATGAATTTTAGTCAGAGGTGGCAAACATGTTGTGAGTCATTTTCAGAGGCGGTAATTCTCAGTAAAAGTTCGAACAATGCACAGAAACCATTTTATGGGAAATCGCAGCTGATTCGCAGCTGATCATTAAGGACGTTAATGATTTATTTCCTACAGCCCATACACGCACACGGATATTGCAAACTCCGCAAACAGTGATAGAAAAAAATATCTTTTTTTACAATCCGTTAAAACATGTTGTGATGTTATTGCTTTTAATTGAAGCTTATTTTAGGGAAACCCAACATCACCACGCAGCGCGAAGGAAGAGAAAAAGAGATTCTTAAAAATTGACTGCCACCCATAAAAATATTGACTCCACCCTGATCACTAAGTCAAAGGCTACCAATTACTGATACGACTTCATGAGCTGGGTCAAAGGATGGTAAGAATCGTCTCAGATGGAGTAATTGTTATGTTACTAATTCCTTTGAGCAAATTTAACTTAAAGTTCAATATTGGTGGTAAAAAGGGAAGCAAGAGGTCTCAAGTCACGAAGGAAAAATGCCCTAATGCCTCCTGGATCAAACAACTCGTTAAATAAGTCTTTGTTTGTCTTCCCTGGGGATAATCTTTCAAGTTCCTCATCAAGGGCCCTCTTTTAGGGACCAAACCTATAATTTTTGGGAAACAGAATTTCAATATCTTTAAAACAGTGGTCAATATCTCCCGGCCCCATATTTTTGGTTGTGTTTTCTTGCAGTAACTGTTCAGTCACGGTATTGATTTATTGAATATTATACCTTGACAATAACACAAAATACATCATTGTCACTGTCAGCAAAGCAGAGACAGGTCTGTCAAATGAATTCATTAAAATAAATATATGTGCATATATTGGGGGGAAACAATGAAAGTATATTATATCCCAGTACTTTGCTAAGTGTAAGATCCACTGAGACGGTAAGACCATTGTCGTTGCATGGATATAATGGTTGATGATAATTGTATATGAGACGTAGGAATATGAAGAGGAAAGAATTTCTCCCAAAGGTAAATAATAGCTTGCACTGGTGATAGGAAGACATATAATCAAGTGTAAGATCCACTGAGACGATTTTCTCATCGTGGAAAGGGGCGGGGCCAGCTGTCGGCTGAGAGATGGCAACGATATAGATAAATATATGGATAGACAGGTAGATAATAGATAGATAAATATAGATAGATTAGATAGATGGATAGATTGGTAGATAGATAGATAGATATATAGATGGATAAACGTTTATCGGAATAAATCATAGGATCCATATCGGCTTTATAGGTTTTCTTCAGTAGCCCTTCATACATTACATTATTTTTCAATGTTAACATAATATAAAATGAAATAGAATAATAAACAGACCTCAGGCTTGGCATTTACAATGCATCAATTTACAATAAAATAGGATCCCGATACATCTTGCCAATTATAATCTCATAATTTATTATTTCATGAGTTCGAATTCAGTCTCACGATTTCAGTACTTAATACCATCGCATAGTCAGGCTTATTTCATTTTCCAGCTCTCAGCCGACAGGTATAACTTAGTAGGTCGGGTAGGTAATGACTGTGTCGACATATGTTGAGTTTCTCTCCCGACCGCCCGACTCTCAGCTCGGGGCGTTAACCGTAGGCCTACGCAAATAGAAATACCTTCCCAATATTGATCACATCATTCCAAACTTCCTGTGCATTTATTCGAGTCTGCATTATTTCATTCTTACGCCATTCAAAGTGCTTACGACCAAGTCCCTTCAGATTTCCCATAAAACTCTCTTTAAAAAATCCAACTGTCCTCAAAACAGCTAGACCACACACGTGTAACCAGACAATAGGATCTCTCTCCCAGCTCTGCCTCCGATGCTTTGGGCCATTGAGCCAAAAATCCACGCCGTCGAATCCTTCCTCTTTAACAATAGCCCGTTTCACATTGCGAAGAAATATCAATTACTGGGATTAAAAGGCAGATCCTTTAATGATGCTCCATGTCCCTGGTTGGTTTGAATCCATGGAACTTGGGACCTCTTTGCTTTAGCCAGTGGGAATAGGTGGTGGAATAATCACACGTTCCATCGGCGGTTATTTGAATCAAAATTGAACAGAGATTTAATGGAACGGGAACTAATCATGTTCAATGGTCTACAGAAAACTCCGTTCCTCAAACTGTTTTATTAATAGTTATTATCCGGTTCGTATTCTTGGGAGTTTGTTCTCTTTTGCTCTGTTTCTCTTTTAAAGTTTGTTAGGCGGGAAGGAGAGACCTTGGCAATGATGGAATGTTGAACTCTTGTTTTGTCTCACGTCACAATCTGGTTTTCTACACTGCATTTGAGATCTACTTAGAGCCATTGGGTTACCATTGGGTCGCTTTAATTGATGTACGAAAAACTTACTCTAAGTAGGTCTCAAACAGAGTGTACCTTGGCTTCTTCCTGTGCAATTTCTGCCGTCAGAATTGTTCTGTGCTGTAGCTGGTTAGCTGAGTATTCGGTAGGACGGTTCTATCAGAGAGTCCTTATTCTAGAAGATCCCATCTTGTAATCAGAAACTACGTTGATAAAGAAGTGTGTGGAGGGACTTTTGCTTCTTCATGCCAAAGGGGAGAAACAATTAAGGTGAGGTGAGAAAGGGTTGGGATAGGTGTCGCTATCCCGTTACTTATCCGACCTATACTCAGTTACTTGTCAAGAAGTAGTATATAGATCCCACTGATATCTGATATATAATATGTTTTTGACACTTGTCTTGGTAATGATAATTTGGTGAAAACCTAAGGTGTACAATTTGCCTTAGTCTACGTTCTGGCATAGAATCTGTAAGGACAGAATCTATGGTTCTGGCTAGCCTTCTTATCAGTCATGTCGACTGATACTTTAGAGAGTGTATATCAATCTGATCATGAGACACTATTTGAATTACTAGTGTTTCTGGGCCCTAGGTGATGACATTATGGTATTATGGCATCATACATACATAAAGGAGATTCTTGTCGCCACTAAGTAAAATGTCCAGGCTCATTTCCGTTTTTCCATTTCTTTCCTTTACACACACAACTCCATTCGCCTAGAGCATTCCTTTTGAAGATAAATCAAAGAAATATGAATCATTACGAAGCAGGAGAACAGTATTAGAATCAGCTTTTTATGACTGTGGTGGATGATGATTGGACTTTCCTATATCACCACCACCTCAAGGGTATTATTATACATGTAGAATCTTTGATGTGATTCCAAAAGCATGATTATCCGAATGTAGCTTTGTGTAAATATATAGGGTTGATGATTTGGCTAATCCGAATGATGAATAAGGCTTGGATATGAAAGATATTTCCTGGATGTGTAATTAAACATTAATAGCTTCAAAGCTTAAGTAACGCGTTTGCAAATGTAGGCAATGAATCAATTTTCTGCTAATTACGTATAGGCAAGACCTTGCCGCCATATAGCTGCGACGAGGCCACACCCACTTGTTGTTAGTGTACGGTCGTCAACCACGTGACAGGCTCAACCAATAGGAGCGCAGGAAAGTTAGAACATTTTGTATAACTGCCACACCTTCTTCCACGCTCGGGTCGATCAGACCTATTTGCATGTGTCAACATTGGAAATTTTAAACTTTGGTTGTTCTAACCTTATTTTCCTTCGTGATGAATCCTAGGAATTGCAAGACGTGTGGGCAGTTCCATGATCCGCCGACTGGCAAGAAATGTAAAGGAACTAAAGTTGACAGCAAAGGCAGTGAGAAGGAAGGGGGCGGGTCTGCCTCTGGCTCTGATGGAGCGGTGGGCGGTGACGACATGGCCGTACGAATGACTGCATTGGAAGATATTGTGAAGGCTTTCATATCATCCAACGAGAAGAAGTCTCTTGAGTCTGGGGGCGGCAACCATAAATCCGAGTTGGACCAATCACGTTCTTCTTCGGTTGACAGTGATATTTACCGAATTAGCGATGGGCGGGGACCTTGCCGGAGAATCAGGTCGTACAGCCGGGGAAGAGACCGTGCATCTAAACCTTTCGATCGTAGTCGTGAGGTTCCTAAAGGTGAGACTGTGGATTGTATAGAGAAACTCTTGTCGATTACCATTAGACTTGCTATCAAATTGCTCGATGATAATCGTCCTGAAGAAGAAATCGAGGGTGTTCTCCGACATGCTTTATTATTGTCTGACAAGGCAGCAAGTGGTGTCTATTCCCTAAAAGCGAGTCTGGATTATGACACTTCTGTTCGTGAACGTGCAAAGAGGGTAGGACTGTCCGCATTTGAAGACATTCGTCAAGATGATATACTCAGATATTTCTCCTTTGAAAATTCAAAGCGTTCAGCAAAAGTTGTGAAGAAAGGTATCTGTTTTAATTTCAACTCTGAAAATGGCTGCTCCATGCAGAGTTGTCGTTATGTACATAAATGTCAAAAGTGTGGTGCATTCGAACATGGTTCTAAATCTTGTTCGAGCAAATCATCAAATTCTAAATAGGATGAGGCTCTTCGTGAGAATATTGATACAAGTTGTGTGGTTCCGGATGGTGAAATTAACAATACGAATTCTTGTGTTTATGGCGGTTGCCATGGTGAATTCGAAACTGTTGCTTCGGCTGACTCCGAAGATGAGAACTCTCCTGTGCTTACGGAGACATATGTATCTGACAACGGAACCAATATGGCGGACATGGATTCACATGTGAAGTCTACAGTGTGTTCGCAAGGCAACTTTACTCTCACGGAGGACAATGAAAGATATTTAAATGACAATTCTGGTGAAAATTGTGATTTTGTACATGTATTGAATGATTTTGATGTTGATAACGATTTGTCACATGTTTGTTCCGACAAAAAACTACTTTTTACCACGGCTTGTACGCCAGCTGGTCATGTCATTGATGTGTACGAATGCTGCAGTCTTGGTTGTTGTGATTGTGTATTTATGCTAGACGGTATTGCTTCTCAACTTAAACCTTGCAGATTTGCCTATATTAATAGCATTGTGTGTGACACTGATGGTAACGCTCACCAGAAAGTGTTTGTAGGAATTACAGATGGTTTTCCAATCGTAGATTCCCTCCCACCCGGTTACCATTGCGATAATTATTCCTCTATCCTACAACCTGGGGCTCGTGAGAAAATGGACATTATTATTAATGACGAATTTGCTGAAGGGATGATTTCTATGGTGGATAGTAAACCTCGTTGTATTCATGCTTTAGGGGCGGTGCCCAAGCCCGATGGTAATATTAGTCCCATCACTGACTGTAGTTTACCTTTGGATATTTCAGTCAATTATTTTTGTGGCTCTTTGGTAAGAGAATTTAGCTACAAAGGTTTGGATGATGTAGTGGATTTGCTAGATAGAGGTGACTATATGGCCACTATTGATATTAAATCGGCTTATAGAGCTGTTCCCATTGCCCCTGAGCATAGAGAATTATGTGGATTTATATGGGATGTTAATGGTGTGGAGAGATATTTTTGTGACAACAGGTTGTGTTTTGGTCTTAGAACTGGGCCTTGCTATTTCGACGAAATATCTAATTTTATTGCAGATGTATGCAAATCCTTGTATGGAATTACAGTGGTAAATTATTTGGATGATTTTTTCATCAATTACTACTCATATGAAGGTTGTGTTGCTCGTCAGAATCTAGTAATTAGCTTGCTTAGATACCTTGGATTTTATATAGCATGGAAAAAGGTTTCTCCCCCTGCTCGTGAATGTGTATTTCTGGGCATAGAAATCAATGCTGATGATATGACCCTATCTCTTCCTCCTGGTAAACTGGCTAAGCTTAGGTACTTAATACACAAAGTTAGCAAATTCACATATATTTCTAAAAAAGATTTAGAAAGAATGAATGGTTATATGGCACATTGTGCAACTGTCTACCCTGGAGGTAGGACTTTTTGTCGTCGATTTTTCGATTTGTACAAAAATATGTTGGATAGAAAAGTAAAATCTCTAGCTATTGACGATGGTTTCAAGAAAGATTTAGACTGGTGGAGGGCTTTTGCTAGTATTTTTAATGGAATTCGCCATTTGGATAGACCTAGCTTTCCCCACCCCCTTATTACAGATTCCTCCAAAAGAGGGTATGGTGCTGTCCTTGATCAGGAGTGGGTTGGTGGGACCTGGAGAGGGGTAGAAAACCCTTTTGTTGACACCGAATGTACCCATTTAGGCCCAACTTCTGAATTTTTGGATAGTGAAGATAGCATCAATGTCTTAGAAATATTCCCAGTATTAATTGGGTTGAAGCGTTGGTGTGATAGACTTAGGGGGTATGATGTTACCTGCCTTATAGATAATACCCAGGTTATACATATGATCAGAAATGGCTGCAGTAGAAGCCCTATATGTATGGAACTTATGTATGAGATTTTTTGGGTCTGTTTTATATATGATATTCACTTGGTCCCAGTATATATTAACACCAAGAGTAATATCGTGGCTGACACTATTTCCAGGCTTCCTTACCCAGCCACCTACAAGGAAGCTAATGTTATATTAGGGGCTGCTCACTTATGTTGTGCATCTTATATTTTCTCTGATTATAGGAACCCAGGTCTGGAAAAATAGGGTTTTATACCTTCGCCAGTCTTCTGTGTGCCCCTCTACCCTGAAGCAAAGGCAGCATCAATGGAGGTTTTACCAAGACTTCATGTCTTCCATTGACATTCAAATCTTACCTGTTAGTGAGGAAAAAATTTGTATGTATGCTGCATATTTATCTACCTTTATGAAAGCCTCTTCAGTGGTATCCTACCTATGTGGGGTAATTTTTCATCTTAAAATGATGGGCCTTCCGACTGTGTCCCTGTCTAGTCCTGCTATTAAAGCTGTGATACAGGGTATTTTTAAAATTCCAGGGTCGGCCCCATCTCCCTCTGATCCTCTCTTACCCAACCATTTAAAGAGAATGTACCTGGTGGTGGATAGATCTTCACCATTGGAGATAGTAGTATGGTCTGCTATTGTTCTAATGTTTAGGTCCCTTTTAAGGGTTTCTCATGTTATTTTATCTAGGCACACTCTACTAAGATCCCATATCGAATTTTACGAATGGGGTCTGGAGGTTAAGGTAATGTCTTCAAAGACTTCTGATGTTCCCTTTATCCTTCCTATTGCTAATACTAGCTGTAGAGCTTTATGTGCTGTACGTTGGCTGAGGAAATTATATTTCTCACACAAATCTCCTCCCAATGTCCCTCTCTTCTCATGCCCTGCTTGCCCTCCTCTTACCTATGATAGATTCATGTCTGTTTTTAATCATTTGATTATTAGAGCAGGCCTCAAGGGTAATTTTTCCTCCCATGCCCTTCGTAGAGGTGGGGCTAGCTTCATGGCTGCTTCAGGAGCCTCAATTCTTGATATTAAATCGAGAGGTAATTGGAAATCATCTGTAGTATTCCAGTATTTAACTCCTTCACATTTACGAATGTTAACTATTGATGCTCAGACGTCGTCTAAATTATAATAACTTATTTCGGTGGGTTTGGCGTGGTTTTTGGTGGAATAAATATTCTATGTTCGCCAAACTGCTCCTTCATGTTATTATTAATACTTGTTCATATAATATAATCGTTCAAAATATATATCTATGCTTAAATGCCTCCACGACAGACTATGTATAGGCAAGACCTTGCCGCCATATAGCTGCGACGAGGCCACGCCCACTTGTTGTTTGTGTACGGTCATCAACCACGTGACAGGCTCAACCAATAGGAGCGCAGGAAAGTTAGAACATTTTGTATAACTGCCACACCTTCTTCCACGCTCGGGTCGATCAGACCTATTTGCATGTGTCAACATTGGAAATTTTGAACTTTATGTCTTTATTATGGTGGAATAAATATTCTATGTTCGCCAAACTGCTCCTTCATGTTATTATTAATACTTGTTCATATAATATAATCGTTCAAAATATATATCTATGCTTAAATGCCTCCACGACAGACTATTATCAACAAATACATTTACTATTGTCTGTTTTATTGATTCCCTATCAACCCGAAAGACAACAAGATATAATATTAAAGGATCTTGGCATGATCTTCTTGGTCTTACACAAAATCATGACCCATATTACTCATTTGGGTGAATATATTTCAATATGACTGTCTTTGGTCTGCATAGAGCGGTACATCAAGAGGCCATCTCAGTATTGCACTATTTATCAATTTTACCACATAATTATTGCCCCTTGCAGAACATGCAGCAAACTACAACAGATTGTAGACATTTGGAGACAACGTCAATAATTCGTGAAAAATAGGAGAAATAACATTTTTCTTCATTTCCAGTATTCAAAAGAATTGGGAAAAATAGCGATTTAGCAGGGGATGCAGTTTAAGAGAAAATGAAAAAAGTGTTTCCGCACGTGGTGTCATGAATATAAATAAAGAAGCAGATCTAAATAATCCATGGCATGAATGAGATGTTCCAGTTCTCTCCTAGGTCTAGCAAAATTTGAAGGCAACGGTTCGTGATTTCATTTCATAATGACCTTCTAACACCTTTGCCGATTAGACTATCTCTTTTTCGTCCCCCCCACCCACCACAGCCTCCAAGAACTCATTGAAAACGTGTGTTGCATTTCTATTAACTTTATAGATAAATATTGTTGTGTCCAATCTAAAATTGCTTGCGTATACTATGTGGAAACTGACAACTTCCATTCTTCCTTTGGTCCCCTTTATGGTGGTTTTCATATATAGATCTATAACATAAGCGTTTTGTAAATAGTATGTATGTTTACTTATGAGGCTGGATGTGAAGGGGATATAACCTAACTGGAATTGTATCCAAGTATATTAATTGTGACTGTTTTCTTTCAATATTATCGCGGTAAAAGGCAGCCGGATGGAAGACCGTCAGTGCGACGAATCCGGGACATGTACATTTCTGCCATTGAAAAAATATCATATGGTATAACGTCCCTAACACATTTTCGCCCATTCGTCATTGTTCAATATGCTGATTGCAATACATGCTGCGCATGCTTCTCATTGCCTTTAACCGCTTCTTCAGCAATCTTCCTCTTGCCAGGTTTCGGGGCTTAGACTGTACCTGGTGTTGTTCAAGAGGTGCCCCAGCAGAGCTGATCAGGCTCCACTTAGCAACTGCAGGTTTCCAGGGGCAGCGCCATATGTGGACCCCCTTCCACCTACAGTCAAGGCCATTCCAGATGTTATCCAAGGCAATGTCATTCTTTCGAAGTTGTGGTATAGGCTGTAAGCACTTTGGTGTGTGTCCGGGCTTGTCTCCTATTCTGTCTCACATCCGTTTCTGGACTGCATTCCACAACTTAACCTCCTGTGCAGCCCCATGGGTGTTCCAGACCGTGTTTCATGCCCGCAGAGCCCACCGGCAAAAGCTGCACAATTTGAATCCAGTCTCTCCCGGTGTCGCTAGTCTTTCCCAGTTGTCAACTAGCCTGTTCCTAGTCGTCAGTCAGCCTTTCCCAACAGTCAGCCGTAGCAGGTTCAGTGATTGCAATACATGCTGCGCATGCTTCTCATTGCCTTTAACCGCTTCTTCAGCAATCTTCCTCTTGCCAGGTTTCGGGGCTTAGACTGTACCTGGTGTTGTTCAAGAGGTGCCCCAGCAGAGCTGATCAGGCTCCACTTAGCAACTGCAGGTTTCCAGGGGCAGCGCCATATGTGGACCCCCTTCCACCTACAGTCAAGGCCATTCCAGATGTTATCCAAGGCAATGTCATTCATGCTTGATTTATATTCTTGTCCGCATTGGCTAAAGGCTAAGGCAGGATCATTGCCGGTGTCATGACGAAAAGTGACCCCTATCGAAAATTTACGGCAATCGAAAAGTGACCCACCTCATCGAAAATTGACCCCCTCTTCTTTTCAAACTTAATATTCTCAAATAATATATTGCCATGTCTGATGTTGTATTTAGTTGTGTGTGTGGGAAGTTCGCATATGATAATGACAGCTAGAAACGTGTGAAATATAAGAGTAGCTGCTTTTGCGCGACAAAGTTTCGACGCTATTCACCGCTTTACTTGTGTGTTTATATGCTCAAGACTTAGTGGGTATTATGTACTGAGGCGGTTTCTATTCAATGTTAAAATCTCAATTGTCTGCATTAGACCTGTATGAACAAATTATAGTTTGTTTACATGAGAATATTAAATATCTAGAAACATTGGCCTTTTAGCTGCTTTTGCGCGACAAAGTTTCGACGTGAAATGTGAAAGCTAGTGGGATTAGGTGGTAGCTATACGAATACCTTTCATTTTTTAGGAGAAAGGATGTATAAGTGGATTTTAGGGATAAGAGGAAAATGGAGAGGAGTGGAGGGGGGGGGGGTTGATCTTTAAAACATTTCGACCAAGGTCAGAGAGAATGCAAAAGAGGGCTTCTTTATGGAATAATTTTCCTGAGGAATATAGAAATTGTGATGATAGATTTATAATGTGTAATAATGTGTAAGTGACTAATTAAGAAATTTATATCAGTAATGAATAGACAAGATGCTGTAATAGCATTGGAAACAGATGAGGCAATGCAAATATTTGATCAACACAATAAATTTTTCTCAACAAGCGGCATGAATATTTATGGCATGCAATCGAACGAGATAAGCGCTTTGCCAGGGGTCTTTTTGATTTTGTAATATACCCTGCGGGGTGGGGTGGAGTGGGGGTGGGGGTATATTACGATGGTATAATTCAATGATGCCATACAAGTAGGGAGTCGATTTTCTATGGTATACATACAATATCAATTTTCGATGGTTTATGATATGTATACCTCAGGTATGAGAGAATGGTATTATACCACTGGTATGATTCAATGATACCATAGAAGTAGGGGGTCAATTTTCGATGGTATACATACAATATGATACCATACATACCATACATCATGTATGACAGAATACTATTATACCAATGGTATGATTCAGTGATGCCATGGTGTCAATTTTCGATGGTTTATGATACCATATATGTATACCTCAGGTATGAGAGAATAGTATTATACCAATGGTATGATTCAATGAGAACATTTAACATAACATGATAACAATTAGGGGGTCAATGTCCGATTGTATACACTCTATATGGTACTATATGTATACCCCATGTATTAAAGTACCCATTATACCAACTATAATGTGTATGATGCAATGACACCATGCTAGTATGGGGTCAAGTTTCCATGATATACATTCAACATACTACGTCTGGGGATGACGTCCCTTGTACACAAAATTCACTAATACAAATCTGTACACCTGTAAAACACAAATTAATTAGAAATTCTTTCTTATTTTCTTATTTTTCCAAACGAGATTACATACAGATTGATACCATTGTTAATTGTTACCCCTACTATAGCTCACATTTCTCGGCCAGTACCTGGAATGAAATGTGATGCGTAATCATTTACTATTAATCATTGAAAAATTCTCCTTAAAATCCAGATTTCCTTCCATTTCGAGCCAAACAAATATAGATACTCTTTGTTTTTGCCTACATTCAGTGCCCATGCATCTAGCATTGAGTGAAACAGGAGCCAGTCCGAAACCAAGTTAATTTTTTTTCTAAATGACTCATAATCATGAAATACAGGTCCAGGAACTCTGTTGACGTCTCATGAGAAGTGCCCCCATAGTCTGACCTTAATTAAATCCCATCAAACCTCAGTGATACACCCACGCCACCTATCACCCACTATAAAACACCTCTCCGCCATTCCAGCTCCCTCATTCACCTCTCTGCCATCGCTTTATACGCACCCATGCACCCACCCACACCTATCATCATCTCATAACTTCGATCACCTACTCCGTTTACCAATTTATTTTAACAATTTAAAAAAATATTCAGTGAGTCATCAACAATTTTTCAATTAAATCAAAAATCAATTTTATCAAAATAAAAATCAATTATAATACCCAATTAATTGCCTTGTTGGGTCCTTTGTCCGGTAATGATGCCAACTGCACGCAGCAGGAAGACCGCCTTAGCGGCGATGCTGTAACCTACTATTCTGCTTAAATAAAAAAAACCCCACTGATATGTTTGTTTTCAACAGATTACCTTCATGGAAAACCACATAGTCAGATTGGAAATAAATATTAATAATAACCCTGTCGATGTGCAGAGGCATATCAAAGCAAGTCTTGAGCATTGAAAATATCTATCTGATGATGTGGATCTTTTTCCTGATCATGTCATATTCGGCGAGGCAGCCTCTGTCGATAAAACGTAAGTCTTTTTATCAGGACAAACAGTAACGTCCCCAAACATCTGCCACAATCCCCGGCCATCCCTACTGAATCCTTCCGTCAGCCCGCCTTCAAGTGTTATTGGCCAGCCCGGAAATTGGAATCATCCACTGTCTTTCACCTATGTCATGTCTAGGAATGCTAATTCCTCATGCAAAGCATAATAGATTTAGATGAACTCTGCGGAGAGATTCTATTCAACTTGTTTTCGAAAAACACCAAGTACGACAGGTCCAGAAAGTATCCGCACAAGGTATTTATTTGTAGGAAGTAAATTGGTTATATTTCAATGCCTTTAGATTGTTTTTATATTTAAATTTCCGACAAACTACCCTCCACCCACCCGTCGCGTTGTCGACCCCACGTCCCACCCGGGCCTTGGCGCTGTTTACTCAGTCAGTAAACAGCTCTATCCATTTCGAATCCCATTTGCCGGTTATGTTGATTAGCGTGAACGTGACTTCCGGCTCGTACGGAACGGAACAAGGGATCGGAATGGTCAACGCGATATTGCCGATCGTGATGGCATGGATGTACCTCTGTGGCTTGAGTGTGGACGTTGAAACGAAAACCGATTGTGTAAGTGTTACTACCTGAATCGACAATCTAAGTACGCTACCTTGTAGGCAAAAGCCTAAACTGAGTATTCCATGCGTCAATAGACATTCTCACCGGGGAAATTATTGAATGCAGGTGGATAAGGAACGTCGTGGAGTAAGAGCAAAAACGTTGGACCCTAGCTGTCTGTGCACCGTTCGAAATTGTAAATAGAGTCATTCTGACTTCTTCCAAGGAAGAAGCGGAGGGTGCCGACCGTCTAGATAGGGGTCATAGTCGCGGAAATCGAGTTGTCATGAAGTTTGGGCAGCAGATTCCAGCGGCTAAAGAATTACTTGCCTGTTTTCTCCTGTATTTCCACGCTCAAGTCCAGGAAGACCAGTTCACTTTGAAACCCTTCAGTATCAGAAGCCGAGGGATGAAGGTGGATATATAAGATTGGAGAATATGTCCGATGGTGGTATTTTCTGGGATCCAAGAGATTTCTTAGACCGTCTTTCCAGTGTAGATTACCAAATTCCTTGAATTAAGTTCAGCAATTATATGATAAATATCTAGACTTGGAGGAGATCTAGAAAAATGTTCTACGAACTCGCATTATAAGATAATTAAGTTTGTGTGTCTTTTTTTGAAAGCGTGACAGTTTTTACACAATGTTTCGATAATCATTCTTTCATGAATATTATACAGAAAATATTGAATCATGGGAAAATCTAGTCCCCCTGCTCGGTTTAGGTTACGAATCTACTCTTTGGACCGAGACATTCCAAAATATTATTTTGCAGGTAGCAGCATTAACATCTCAGAAACGTGCTTTATATTGATTGACAATGCCATGATATTATACTATCTAGAATAAACATCATTACCTTTAAATATCCAAAGCACACTAGGGCCCTGGCTAATAGGGGTGCTTATAACATATCAGCCTTTTCAGATCCACATGTTCTATATGTAGCACATGAACATTTTCACACCTACATGTGGGCACCTACATGTGGGCACTGATTAGACTAAGTTCCTAAAACACTGACTGATATTAGTTATCTATGTCATCATTTTCAGATCTATGCGTTCTTTTCTGTATATTGATCCTATGACGGTGGCTCGTATGATATGGATCACCTTAATTTGGGCAATTAATTAACGTTAGAAAATTGAATATGATTCATTTAATGACCTTTCATGAGTCTCATGAGAATATCGGTATAATCTGAAATTGGGCTTCATAACATTCTAATTTTAAAAAAGACATGCAAAAGGCATTTGACTTTTAAAATATATCCTCCCGCATAATGATATTCGTCCCCCCACGTTAACATGGGCAGTTTCTCTCCTCCAATGGGAGGACTGTGCCACTCAGTTGAGATTCAGCCACTCACAACTGCAACTCGTGTGTGTGGGGGGATGGGGGGATGGGGGGGGCTCCTATATACAGATCAGTGTCTGTATAACAAGTCAGTGCCTGTATTGAGCGATTAGATCAGTGTTGGTCAGTGTTGCTTAGGCTGGTCTATTGGCCCATGAAAAAGAGCGAAGGCTCTGGCCGAGCTCTTGTTCCTGGACCAACAGACCAGCCAAAGCAACGCAACCTCATGAGCTAATGTCTTTATTCGCTATTTGTTGGGATGTTACTGTCACCAAATTCACATTAACAACAAATTATAAATGATTTCGAAGCAAAATGGACCAGTGGAAAGCCATGAGCTTGCAGTTTTGAGCAGTAAATATTCGGCCCGGAAGCAGATGTCCAACACTAGTAGGACTGGTCTGTAGGCCTACAACTGCCCCCTCCATCCCAACAAATGGAGAATATATGTCTCAAAATGACCTACTATGTACTTAAATTTGAATGTTATAATTACAATTATATAAATTACTTATGAAAGCAATATGAAATTCAAATATGAAAGCCAATAGACTAACAAATTATTGTCAAAAGTGAAATTCACATACATATTTTAACTAGACTACAATAATTCTGCTCAAACCTGAATGTATAATTTAAAAAGTTTCTACCACTCTACCAAATGTAAAACAAGTGTAAAATATGGAAAACATTATTATGTAACAGTGACTTCATCATAAAAACAAAACAAAATGTAATCCAAAATAGATCAGGAAATCTGGGAAGATCAACACACCTCAGAGTAGTCATATGCTATCCCCTTTTTCTCCGTTACGTAACTGTATGCTTAATGAGAGTTAAAAGTTCTATAATAATAAGAAGAAGGAAGGCGGGCCTCCTGTTTTTGTCCAATTACACACACCAACGCATCACAGTCTGAGTTAAAAAGTACGTTATGCACAACATGATGCGTGTGTTATATTTGGCCTTCCTCTGACGCATTTTAATACCAGCAGTGACGTGTTACCATACATATTCCGTGTTCTTGCAACCCAACCAGCTTTTGTGATTTATAAGACCAAGAGTGAGTGAATTTGAAACAAATGTTAATCAACAGTTAATCGTAAAAAGAATAATGAAAGTAAAAAGATTGTTTCTCGAAAATTAAGACATTTTGTTCCAAATTTAAAGATGAAACATGTAAAGAATCAATTTCTATGTGTACAATACATCCAAAAATCAAATAAATAATAGATTGTTACTAAGCATATTATTTTGACAATATATTGGTATCGTGTCAATACTACAGTTGGAAAGAGCACCAGGCATTTACTCTACGCAGGTGTGGGTTCACATAAGGCCCATTCATATTACCACGACCAGCCGGCCGATTCTTGCCGGCTGTAATACTTTAACATTGTGTTTTTTGTCGTGCGGCCTTTGTAATGTGAATGGGCCTTTAATTGGGGCTAAGGTTGGTACATTCTACTCAGGATCAATAAAAATAGAATCGCAATTACTCCTCTATACAGAGACTTACAAACAAAGATATATTCTTACAAACATGTAACAGAGGGAGCATACTCCTCGTGGGTATCGTAAGATACTGTCCATCGATTAGCAAAAGCGTACTACATAATCTCAAGGGCCAGGACGCATTATGGACTTGAAAGGGACGCGTACATATTGTGACAAATTGAAACATGGCTACAGTTCTCGATGGAGAAACTGACTAGGTCTTTTAGGCACTAAGGGCTGCCATTATCAGTCTGCTATTTGTTACCCAAAGCAGGCCTGGGACTTCATGTCCATTACAGGAGTTTATTTAGCTCTGACCCCAAGGCGTATTCTATTGCCTCTCGATCCGTCCCTTGCGCCTCCTATCCACCAGGATGTCTTCACCAACATTCATTTGAAAGTAATCTTATGTTAAAAGTATTCCCCAAGTAAACAGGAATCAATTTACCAATATTCTATACTCGTCGACCACAGTGAGCTATGTTAAAAACACTTCAAATTAGTCTCATGCACATAATATTTAATGTGTATGGGCGGGATGCATCTATTTCAAATTATTTATAACACTTACCGATGACGAAAAGTATCCTTAATTACCTAATTAAGACATTTAGTTAGGTGAAATACCCCGTATAGCGTGGCGAGGGTGAGGGGGGGGGGGGTACGATACCGTTAACAACATAAATTCACTTCTAAGGTATGTATGGCATTATTATTGTACATGACATCTATACGTTATAGAGCTTCTCACATGGCTCAAACCGTTTACACTTCCATGCATCCGAATTTTCTCCTCATTCGTTGTGGATGGGAGCTACTTCAGCTGAAGAACCTTTCATCAGACCAAAAACACTGAACGATGTATGGGTACAGATGAATCCTGACATTGCCTTGTAAGAATCTGGGTCGAGCCTTTTAGTACTTCTTTGTCGAAGACCATCCGGATTTCTGGGATTCTTAATGTAAATTAAGGAATAAACAAGTGTTAAATCATGTTACGTAATAATCGCGCAACATCATATAACACCAAGTAATGTAATAGTTGTTTTTTTCAACAAAGATCTTTATGGGTTATAGAAAAGCGACCAATCACTCTTCGTAGAAGTTTCGTAGAATGGTTTTTGTTGTGCCCTGAATTAACTCAAAACATCTGCACCACTGAGCATAGGTGGATAGAACACAATTGATTACTAATAACTTAATGTCTATATACAAGGTCATACTCTATTATTCGATCCTATTTAACTAAGTATAATTATAGTGGATGAGATTTAATATGATGTAAAAAAATGAATTGAGATAATGAGAGGTTTAAAAGTATATGACTGTCATTTAGTTAGACTACAACAAGTGGGTGAGTGAGTGCAACCGATAGTATACAACCCGGATTGGTTCTAGGGGTAAGTTCATACGTTCCTAAGTTTAAGCTGGGCACGTTTGAAAAACCTGGCCTGTCTGGGAAACTATATCTCCCAGTTGAAATAAAATCTTTAAAAAATGACGAGCGTGTTGGCATATCAATATATCTTTATTTGAAATGTAAAGAAACATCGTGTTTACATGTACAAACTGCCTATTTCTATTGATTTCATTTCGTTTTTCATTTATTAAAATTGTGTTACCGCTAGGAATTTCTTTTAAAAAAACAGTTTAGATAATATTAAAGGGATAGAATGTCATGATGATTAGTGTATCATTGGGTCATATATCATACACGAGGTGTTGAGGGTGTGACGCTGGTGTCAGAAATAGAGAATCAAAGACATTAAGGTAGTGAGTGAGCTGCCATATTTCAAGCAGGGATATTTATGAGCATCTTAGTTATACTGTTCCCACCCCACCCCATCCCTCCCCCTGTTCGTCGCGCTTGCCCATTCGGAAGTGTCCCTAGCTGTGCGGATATTGATAGTAGTATATAGAAAGTGGTATGATAACGGCTACAGGGTCTAGGTATCCCGACCGGGTTATCTGACACTATCCGGTTTGGCTAGTCGTTGATCGGTTCTTATGCGACCCCTGTTCTCATGCAATTACAGGTCCCTGGACTGGAGAAAAACGATGCAGAAGAGAGATGTGCCCCAAGCACTGGAAAGGGTCCCTTTATAAAGGACTCTCTTCTATAGTACTTACATGACGGATAATCCTGAGTCCGGGAGATATTGCGGCCCATCACATAGCCATCTATTTCTTTTACAAGCAGTTACAAAGTATAGTAGTATAAACTAAAGCTTTTCGAATTAATTACTTTAGCAGGGGTTCATGGCTCTGTTCGAAGCATTCTATCAAACGCAGTTCACACCTTCACTACTTCTGAAGTGTTAAGGGGGGTCTCCACTGACTGCGTTGAGCTCAGCGGTAAGCCTTGCGATGATGATTTGCTGGTTCTGTGGTGGAGAGAAGTAAGAAGATCCTCCTTACATGATTCACTGGGCACTTCGCCACTCCTCTCCGCCTACAGAACCATCACAGCAACATCGCAAGGCTTATCGCAAGGCTTACCGCAGAGCTTACCGCAGCCAGTGGAGACCACCCTTAACACCTGAGTGTAGTGGTAGTCGGTGTAGAGAACAGTTGTGACCCTGGTTGGAAAGGGAGCGGGTCCTGTCCATACAGTACTGTATGGACCTCCCCTTTCTCCCTACTTAACTGTATTTTCTTTATTCCATTTACAGGCCAAGTCATTAATTACAAGCATATCACATATCATACATATCCAAATCACTGGGTTTAATTGAAGGAGAGGATCAAGACAATAACAGAACTGGTTTTCTTTTTCAAATCGGATGGTTCCCCCCCCCCCCCTCTCATCTCCCCTTCCTCATCTCCCCCTCTCTCTATTTCCTCGATATCCCCCTCCCCTCTCATCTCCCCCCCCCCCCACCACCACCCCACTCTGCCCCCGCTTTCCTTCTTCGCCCTCCTCTCTGCACTTTCTCCTTCATGCATGCATGGGAAAAAATCACCTATGAAGTAGCTGTCTCAACATCGTCTATGAAGTAGCTGTCTCAACAAATATATTAACCACTTTGATCCCTACTGGGTTGGAAAACATAGCAAGAAGGTGTATCGAGTATTCGTGAAGATCCAGGATAGAGAATTAATGATCATTAGTGATAATAATGACTCGGCATTAACTGCTGATGATGACCAGACAACCAGATTTAGATTCATTGGACCATTGATTCATTGTTGTCGCTTACAGTGTTTTCATTCTTCAGCTTTCTGCAACAGTAGCGGGTTATCTGACTGGAAATGAGTCAATAATGGTTTAGTGTTACCTTCCCAGTATACCAGCCGGCAATCCAATCTTCTCTTCCTCCGGATTCGATCGCTGCCCAGATAATGGTTTGATAATGAAATGAGTTTGTATGTAATCAGACAGCTAATCTCGTGAGATAAATGGTAATGGGATACGGTCACATACAGCTTCAAATAAAGAGTCATGAAAATGAACAAAACCAAATTATACTGTACTTTTCCATGTTAATTATACAGCCGAATACGGGTCTTTGTGAAATAATTGAGCTTTCCCAACCTAATATTATATAGTTACATGAATATAGTAGAGCAATGATTCAATAGTTAATAATTTCATGTTTCTAAAATACAATGACTTTATATATGTGTATGAATACCTCATAAACTTATCTTCTGCTTTTAATATAATATGGAGTAATTGCTGATGAACAAGGAATAACAATAACTAAAATATTGTATCTGTATCTAATATTGTAATTGTATCAAGTAAGTTATCTACAGTTTGACTTCTCCATGTTAGTATTACTAAGTATTCTTTAATTGTATCTGAGGAAGCGATAAAAATGATATCCTCAAGACATTCTGGAGAAGACTTGAAGACTTAAAACATGATTTTAAGTCATTTACCTTAACGACAGGGCTTTGTGATGATTACAGTTGGTTGGCAGCAGTTTCTCCCAATATCCCATTATCATAAAAGTAACATTTGACGTAAATTGGAAATGGGGCGGGAAATGATAATGTAAACAAACCTTTGAATAATGCCATTTAGATTCATCTTTTTATCTCTACCTTTCTTTCAAGGAATAGAACACCGAGGTTATAATTAAAGGGGATATCAGCATTCAATATATAGATTGTGAATGTCGTGAATGCCTACGGAAATAATGGATCTGGGGCCCGTTGCTCCGCATTCTCGCTAATTTTTTCCCCATTGACAGAGTATGGAGAAATAGTTAGCGAAAAAGCGGAGCAACGGGCCCAAGATACATGTACCAATGTAGTATTCGAGAGATATTTGAGGCACTCTTTTGTATTTCGAATTCCTTTGTAAAACGAACAATAAACAGCAAATATTATGGAAATCTCGTCGATTAATCAAGTTACTTTCTCATCAATGATCAACATAATATTATCATAACTTTACTTTGCGCCCATAAAATACAGTGTGGAAGATACCCACTATCTTTTGCTTCATTTATATTGCTCGTTTTTTCGCCATTACTCAATTCAATATCGCCACTGAAAGGATAAAGAGGGATAAAGGGATAAAGACTGACTTGAAATAATCGAAGAAGACGACGGGTTTCCTACCAATAACTTTTCATAGTTTCTGTCACATTGATAGCGACTAATATTTGCAGTTTTAAGGTCTCTCTCCGTTCCCAGTTGAATGCACGCCTGGAATGATCGGGTTGATGTAAGTTGTTCATGTAATTCAGGGAAGTATTCAACCAAAGAATACAGACTTGAATAGCTGACATTGGTTTATCAGACGTCTGGTTCGACCAATCTTTCATCCAGTTTTATTAACTTCTGATCATGCATCATCGCAAAATTTACTTTATCATTTTTGCCAATCAATGACGTCAGTAATATTACAATTGCTTTCTAAGCAAAAGCCCCGGTCCTTTCTTAGTTGTAATATCGTTACTTCAATTCATTGATTATTTCAGAATACATTTAGGCAAATTTTTTTGGCCAAAAACATGGTTGCATAGGAAGGTGGCATGCACATTGGATCTTAGTCTTCTCTTTGAGCATAACGCATACAAAGATCATTCAGTAATTTACTCAATTTTGATGTCCTATGATACTAAATTGAATTTACTAAAATTAATATTCATTTACACCAATGGTATTTGCATAGGGCAGAACGCATATGGCTACTCCCCTTATTAGCCATGCACAGCAAATAGAAGAGGACAAGATGGATACGCCAAGAGAAATAGATTCCAAAAGCGTGAAACCTTGGACTACATGCAGAGTGTATGTTGTAATAGCCAGGTATCAAACAAAGGTTGAAATTAAAATCAAATACATCTCACCATGAGAATTAATAATATTATATTTCATCCAATACTCTAATTTCAAGAGGGCACAATCATTCACGCACCCATGACCCAGTTATGTGCAGTGAGTAAGCCAAGCAAGCAAACTATGCTAACCAGTGTGTTCCCATTTGTCTCTGCAGTACATGTATGTACACTATAGGCCAGGTACAAGATTAGCATATTATGGGCGACGCGTGAACCCATATATACCAGGAACTAATCCTAATGTACAATGCCCAAACTGTGAATACAGGTTTCTGCAATGCTGGACATAATGCACGAGTGAGGAAGGAACTAGTGGATCATTCAAGTCCCAAGTTACCCCTGGCCAAAGGCTCAAACATTTGACCTCAGCCAAGAGATGAAAACAAAGGTTTACAAATCATTTCAAATCACTCCTAAAGGTCCGATGGTACTATTCCTTTTTTCTATAGCAACCAGTAATCGATTTCTTTGCACCAGGCTTGCCACAGGCAAGAGTAAATCAGCCCAGCATATATATATTTATAGACAATATTTATAAATACATAATTATATTCATTAAAATGATGATAATACTTGCATTAGGCCTACTTAACATACAATTATCAATATGATCCAATCGAGGTTTGATCATTACATACATGTACGGTTCTTCTTGAATGCAATCTTATGATCAACACAGGGAAACGTATTATGGTAAAAATCATTTCACATTTCAAATCATGATAAGGTGGACAGCCAAAGATCTACTACCAAAAACTTGCTTTTTACAAAGTCGCTGACGCTCATCATCAGACGAACTGTGATTCTTGTGGTAATTCCATATTGTTTTTAATTATTCAAACAATTATGATTCAGTTCTCTCTGTTAAATGATACTGAGTAACTGATTAAACTATTAGACAATGGAGTGACAATTCCCTGTTATATTCATGCCATGAATATATTTATTATATTATAAACAGTAATCATTAATTACTATATATGTGAAGTCACTAGCATACTATATATCCTGCTTGTAACCATTAGCTATATATATATAACCACTCGTGTGTATGTTTCCTAGTCACACTAAATATAGTTCCTGTACTCAACTGACCTGGAGAAAGGATCCTTATATGGATCTGCCCATATATAGACATATGGGAATGTTATATTCATGCCATGAATATAGTTACTAGGTACCAGTTTAATTTGCATGACAGTTGTTACAACTTTTGTACTGGTCAATGTAAGCACCTGAATACCAATATAACCCCATATATGTGTATGTACCAATGTAGGCACCTGTATATCAATATAGCCCCTATATATGTGTATGTATAATCCCTAGGAATATATATCCTTGCATAGGCAGTGTCAATGATAACTATATATATACAGCCATCCCCATTGACTGTATGTCTATCTCTCTACTATGTGTGTCACTAATGTATCCATACATGTGTATTCCATAACCATATCTATAACCATACATAAACCCACATGTAAGTTGTTCACTCTCTAAGCCAACTGGGAGTTAGTGTATGGAGGGCCAATCAGAGGCCAGGACGCTGGTAGGAAGAATTAATCATAATCCTGCATGCCCCCATATACAAGTGCATGCACTAGTATCACTGTTCATGACAGTGTACAGGAAGAGGGTATATATAGAGAACTCTAAATGAAGGAGAACAGACACTACCCAGAGGAGACACAACGCGGAGGCTGACATGGACCATTGACCCACCACCACTACCCGCATCTCTATCGATGGAAGAAACTGGGACAAACTATTATCAGGAGCAGCTGAGCATGACCACTTTCCATGGATAATGTGTGAGCTACAAGTGACACATCAATTATAAGGCCTGTATCCATCACAGCCTGTCTGAATTTACCTGAGATTTGTACACTGCCTTTGTAACTGCAATGGGATCTTTATTGTTACAAATAAACCAAGATCTTTACACACAAATTGGACTTATTAACCAAACGGAGTCACATTGGCTATATAATACTCTGTATTTTAGTCAGTGTTGAACACGCGCGATATATATTATTAGATTAAATTCTTTATGTTCTCGAGCAAACCCCCTAGTTCGAAACATTCCCAAGCGCTCTAAACCGACTGATGTTCTCAAAGGTTTTATGTAACACGGGGATCTCGTGAAAAACACAAAGGCCTAATCTTGAATGACTACTTTAATGAAAACATCCTACTTCATTTTAATTTGGAGATGCATGTTCAAAGGTGACCGAAGCTGCCAATGTTAGGTTAACATTCAGAAGCAGTTAGTCAGGAGGGAATCAATCAATCTGTCAAGAGAGAATTACAAGGGAAGATTTGGAAATGCTGACGTGGGAAAAATGACAATCAATTCGATAACAATTTACCCCGATGAGGAATAATCCATGGTGACTTGACACATGCCAAAATTAATTGTACAAATTGTTTAGCGATAAGAATGTCTCCAATATTACATCACCATTACGTGTTCCGCTACCTGTGTGGTCACAGGGGCAACTGGCTAGAATCTTCCTCCGCCCTGTTCAGTCCATGCTGGTTGTTTGTGAGTCTGCAAAATCCAGACCTGAGCATATTTGGCTTCCCATCTTTTATCCCATCTTTTATTTTGTCTTCCTCTCTTCCGTTTCCCCTTTAACTCTAGCTCACTGTGTTGTCTTAGCAACTCCATGGAAACGTGTCACATGTGTCCCTATCATTTGAATTTCATCTGACCACACTAGTTAGTCAACGTTTGGGTTCTTGCCGCACCTTTTGCGTAATGTAACCTTATATACAGGCTGGAAGAGCTAGGAAAGGTACAACAGCAACAGCAACAGTTGAAATGTATAATGGTCCACTTGCAGAGCTTGGGAAAAGATGACGGTGCTAAGGCTGCGAGATTTGTTTCTACCTCATGCATTCCAGCGAGGAGTCGTGGACCGTGAGAGATAGTGCTCAGTAGTCATCCAGGGAAACGTACAGCTGAGCCCGGGGTGGGTTATTTGTGTGCTTACATCGTACAATGTACATAAAGACTATGTTTTGGCGAGGCAACGCATGAAAATAATTTCAAGGAATACAAATGTGAATTATCTTTTAAAAATAATTCCCCCCCCCCATTGTCCTATATAGTAATGAATTTAGAGGAATTAGGATTTCTTTATTTGTTACTTGAAAAAATATATATATTTAAAGGTGGGGAGGTTGGCCTTGTATTGTCTGTCAGACATTGTACACTGCGTATGGGGACTCGATTGATTTGATTTTGGAAATAGTTTCTTCAGGAGAAATAGACATTTTTATACGTGAAGCATAAATATTCTCAGAATAGCCTGGTTTTAAACTATACAAGTACAACAATAACGTTAATAAAGTATTTACTTTCTATGTATGAGAGACATCCCTTAACGGTTCGTCAAGAAAATTTAATGAATTATACATACCGACTAAAATTATTACAGATCATTATATTATACCGATATACTCAGTATATATACATATGTGATCTGTTTTAGGAAAATGAGTCATGAGTCGCAAAATATGGATTTTGAGATATCATCATATTTGAAACGATGACATCAAGCCGATTCCAATGATGATAAACATTAAGGATATTTAATAAGTATTTCTATATTTTAAATTTGATATTCTTTCTTTTAAAAAAAGTTTTGCGATATCTCTGGATGGACAATCACTAGTAAATAGAGATATGTCTAATGTACAGTGCTGACGCATCCAAATCTCTACTCCAATACAGATATCTGTATTAGTAATATGGATATCTATCTGTATTGTAATACAGATATCCGTATTGCTGGAATAAATGACCCCATGGCTCGCCCTATAAATATACTCTATAAGATCACCTTAGTAATGCAAGATATATTTATTACAATGTCTTGAAATTTGGTACCTGTATTTATGCTACTAGCAGCCCCGAGAACTCCAAAATGAAAACATTCTAAGCAAGAGTTCTTATGAATAATCTACTTTGAAAAATGTCAATTTTGCGACTTGTGACTCATCTTCCTGAAAATCACCAGATACATAGAAATGAAAATGAAAACATTCTAAGCAAGGGTTCTTATGGATAATCTACTTTGAAAAATGTCAATTTTCGACTTGTGACTCATCTTCCTGAAAAACACCACATATATATAGTTTGTAGTTTAAAAAATCCCTTCAGTCTAATCAATAATAATAAAGAACAAGAGCCACTTGATATAATTATCATGAGGATGGAAGGAATACATGTATCCATGGCAGGAGCAATGTAAAACATGAACGTAGAAGGAAAAGGGGAGAAAATGTATTGATTCATATAGCTCTGCCATGACCGTTTGTAGGCTGACTGGGACACACTTACGCCTATGGCGCTCCCTCATACAGGCATGCAAGCCTAGCATAACCGGGTCCACCCGATCTCCTGCTCGATCATATAGATAATCATAAAATACTTCTTTTGTTTCATGAAGGAATTACTTCTTACTTGCAATATGGCTTTCAAATGAAGTTTTCCTTTAAATTACTGTTTTTTTTGTATCTCTCCGAGAGGATTTGGCTAGTTTTTATCATATGAATTTCACTTGACTTCATGCGGAAAGCCCACTGAAAGGTAAACAAACTGTGTGGCTACATATTTCTACCAAACTATAAGAGTGCAAGTATCAAATTTGGTCCGATTCTGTCTTCCTATGTTAGAGTAATATTGCTATGTACCCTCCCTTTGCACAAATTCTCATTTGAACTTGGTTTCAACATCGGTTAAAACACCCCAGTAGGCATCGCTCTATGGTAGGCGGACATTCTCAGGCCTTTGTTTAACCTGCATGGGTGAATGAAAGTGCTTTTGAGACATGCGCACTCAGAACCGTAAACTGGCTTATTTCGTCACTGGGAAATCACTGGGAGTCTGGTTGTGAAGTTCTACTTTACCATCATTTAATTTCTTGTTACAACCCAATGTTGACTAAAGGAAATAGATCCCTCACACCTTCCAACCTTCGTCCTCTACAATCGTCATACACTTGTACTGAAAACAGGAATGAGCAATGGATTCTATTTCCTTGATATTGATATGATCCAATAGCTAGGTTGACATGCACCTAGACAAATCGTGGCCCCACGTGAAAACCATTTTCGCCAAAAATAAACACAAGCTTACAACCGCCACCCATGCCTCTATTACAGAGAACCCTGTATCCCCAAACCCCATCTAACTGACTTTTCTTGCTTAATTTGATCTTAGCCTCTCTAATTCTTTGACAAATGGAAAGGGAATTCATCAATAACTACATGTGTGAGTTTAAAAGAAAACCGAGTCCCAAATATGAAGATATTAGTGAAATTAAAAAATAAAATGACTCAACGTTGAGACAAATGTAAAAAGGGCTGGCTGCTCTGGGACTCAACCTCACAATGTGTTATATAGTCCTAAAGAGCTATTGTAATGATAATATAGAGAAAAGGTAAGAATGACCCTCACACGATGGTAGTATTTGTAAGAGTGTTTAATGGTAGTGAGACTTGGGCGCTCCTGGTATAATGCATACATATTAATGAGCGTGGGTAACCCTACACCTCAATGAGAGGTGTGGGAAGGCTATATGCCTATATAACATAATCTCCTCCCCCCTGAAATAATCGCAAAATACGAATAAAGGTGAATATAAGATTGAACATCAAGATTAACACAATATAACATGAAGTATTTTTCGATTTTCATATAGTGAATGGAACACTCAGCTATCGTTTAAATAGACAGAATATAATAATGAACACATCTAATTGCAAAAAATGGAAATATGTAGCTATCATGAACAACCAAATTAATTAATAAAGTTCTCAATCTATGGTCGATTATGCCCAACGCATTCCTGTATTAATACATACAATAATCATCAGAAATGCATATTGTCGGCGACATGAATCATTGAAACCACTCGTTTTCTTATCCTAATTACTACATTAATATATTCTTAAATCTATCCATAAAGGAACATCAGGTATGCTGATTAAATCATTGATTAAAATATATCGTTTAGAATGATTATAATTATGGGTACTAGTTTTCTAGATGTAACCTTCTTCTGAAATGTAATGTGGTACATCTCTCATCAGCTTAAATACAAAATAAGGAGTATAATGACTAACATATATAGAATTTCTTCTAGGTATGTGTCTAAATTTGATCCCAAAAGCAAGTTGTGGAATTCAGTAGCCTTTATATTTGTTGAATTAAGCAAATCGTAGGGCTCCTCACGTTTCAAATTATGGCTGCCTGGTCTGGGTATATCAAGTTTCATGTTTAGCTCTAGGGCGTGTATGCCCACTCTAGTATTAAGCTTTCCTGGCAATTGTTTTGAAAACGATCTCATGTATAATTCTGTCTAAACGTATAAACCTACTCTGCCAGGGCATATATGAAAACAATCGCCACCATAATGGGTAAGAGAAAAAAATAAAAATAGGATATTTATAAATGCACCAACTCACACAATCTCACGCCTTAAATATAATACAACAAGTAGGGAAAGCTTGGTAACCTGAACAAAAATGGCAATAAATACCAATTCAGGCGAGCAGATATCAGGGAAAATCACCTACCATATTAAAATGGTCCCAGGCATTGCGGCTGGTCCAGCTTAATCCTAGGCTAGATACAGGAGGGTTGGTACCTTACAGAGAAGATGTTTGCTAATTTCCACGGGTAGGTCCTATCCCTCTGAAGCCTAAAAGCTTTGTAACTGAGTTGAGGGATAGGGCTCTTATACAGTGACAACATTTTGACTTTTCCCAGGAGATTCCATAGCTGATGATGTCCTCTCCAGGTCTCATTAATATTATTCTAAAGTCAGATGTCACCCCCATGTGTGTGGATTTCACAAGCTCTTCCTGTACCCACCTGTTGCCTGATTTAAATTCTGAGTGCGTGGACCACCCCTTTTCCCTACTGAGAACAGATCATGACATTGCATGTGATACAGCCCTCGATGACCAAAGCTTTTCCCTTACAAAGGCAATGAATAATTGAGTGTAATTGGAATAATCCTAAACATGGTTCTACCCATTTTTCCTCTCCTGGCTCAAATTTCGATCTACATGTGGCAGCTTTTAAATCCAAATTTTAGACACAAATTCTCCCTAAAATGACACCACCCATATGCCTGATCATTTGCCATGAATTAAAAACCCAGTAAATTCATAAATCAAACGAATAATAGTACATGCATCAATTGGACAAAATGGAAGCACGTCCACCGGGAACAACAGTCCAGACAATATAAAACAGTAAAGATTCAAGAGCAATGTATAGTGAACTCCTGTTCGTGTACATGCCATTTTAAAAATAACCAACAGATAGCAACTAATAGGTGAATTCCTGCTCATTGCAGGTCCTCTACGGCGACTGTAATTGCTGCCTTAGACAACAGAAGACAGTTAAGATTCTAGTGCAATACAAGTGAATTCCTGTTCGTGTACATACCTATTTTAAAATTAAACAACATATAGCAACTAATAGGTGAATTCCCAATCATTACAGGTCCTCTACAGAGATTGTATACCATCCAGAAAGTAGTTTACTTCAAAATCCGGCATTGATTTACAGGTTAATCATTATGATATATTGTCCATGGAATCGGCTATTGTTTAACTGTCCAGAAATGTGTAAATGATGTAAGGTAGGCGGGAAGATAGGCCGTGATCAATATAGATTTAAAGTAGATATATGTGTCTTCTTTCCAGCCCAGCCTGAGTTCCTATTCTCTTTTCTATTCCAATTGATCCTATGGATAGTTCACATACCATCTCCCTTCATGGATTCTTTAAACACCCTCTGTCTGTCCAACATAGCTGTGTTTTGATCCAAGGCAAGGTCGTCTATAGTATCCACTAGACCTTTGTAATAGGCCCCATTTACCTAAGCCAAGGTATATGTCCCCTTTTCTTCATTGCACTCTTGTCCTTCTCTTCCTCTTTAGCTCTGTTCTTTTCCTCAGTTTGTTTCGGACCATCCATTGTTTTCTTGTGTACTGACTGTTGGTATATTCTAATATTTGTCCCAAAGGGCTTGTGGTTTATAAAGTCCTTGTGACTTCAGGTGATGTGAATTAGAATAACTGGAAAAGTCCTGTTCAAAATTTCGATTTCCTATTTAAAGATGAGCAATGTTCCATAAAGGATCTTAAAGGGTATCTCCACCAATATGTTATATAGTCCTAAAGAGCTATTGTAATGATAATATAGAGAAAAGGTAAGAATGACCCTCACACGATGGTAGTATTTGTAAGAGTGTTTAATGGTAGTGAGACTTGGGCGCTCCTGGTATAATGCATACATATTAATGAGCGTGGGTAACCCTACACCTCAATGAGAGGTGTGGGAAGGCTATATGCCTATATAACAAATGTCCAGTTTGAAAGTCTAATTCTTTAGCCACTTGGCTATAGGGGAATATAGTAGGGCATATGCATGCAAACACCTACATTGGTTCATCACAGTTTAGGTTTACTTTAACCCCCCATTGTTCTCATGATGATTGAGGAGAATGTGGGAGCTAAATTATCTTTGAAGGTCCCTGTGTTAGGGGATTTAATAATTTAAACTAATCATAAAAATATATCTTGCATCTGCAATATATTTCTATAATATGCGAATGCAGGACTTCTAGGTCTGCACGCTTCTGGACAACCTCATTAAATTGTGATGTGTGACATGATACATACTGCGCCATAAATGTCCCCCCTTGTGTCCTGAATGATATGGGATTCAGGTAATCCAAGTAAGGTCAGTAAAATGGTGAGTCATGCTAATATTTCTGTTTTTCTCTTAGCAAAAAAAAGATTGGTCATGGCTTTGCAAAAGGAGATAAAATGTGACAAAGTATGGTGAAATAATAAGTATTATATCTTTGTATGTTTGTACACATGTTTTGATGGGTACATGCATACGGCACTTATAATACTATAAAGCTATTGACTGTACGAGGAAACATTATCAATATTAAGTACCCGGAAAACAAACAAAAATACAATAAGGAATAATAAGAACTCATGAGACGAGCTCATTTCAAACATATTTATTTCTCCTCAGCACCATAATCCCTACGGACACACAACGCTTAATAAGCGTTGCTGAACGCTTAATTTCTGCTGGCAACGTTGCCAACACTCAGTAGTTGCTCATTAAGCACTGGAGACCACTGCACCTAAGCGCTGCATCTGCAGCATAAAATATCCAACTAATAAGCGTTGCTCAATGCAGCGTTCACCTATACTATATAGTGTCTCAATCCTTATTCAATGAATTAGACTAATAATTTGTTTGTGTTTATTAGTAATCAATCGGTATTGCTTCATCATATTACTCAATGCTTCTTTCATTATATTCATGATTGTCCCCCGATTCTCCTAGTCATATGGGAGGCCAATACTTTTCACATGTAGCTCTACTCCGATTTCCTATTTGGAAGCAAGCTCATCAACCATCATTCAAATTAAGACAGACAGAAAGCAGCAATGTAAGTAAAACCTTGATTATATGCATGGAAATTGAAAGGATCTATTTCTTTATAACCCTTAAATTATCTTTTTTAGGTACAAAGGTTTATTATTTCTCTCCCTACACCACCAGTAGGGTCATGTTCTATATAAATTACAGAAACCGGGAGGAAGCTCTAAAATGTACTGGGAGTTTCACATGCATGCATGCACTGATTGACTCATATATATAATTGTGCTTGGGACAAAACCATGGTCATGTCAGGGTGACGCATCCTCCCTATGGATGATGATAGGTCAGTAGCTGCACGTCACCATGGCAACGCATGTCTGGTCCAATGAAAAGGGTTGGGGAGGGAGGGGAGTAGCTGAGAGGGGTGTCTGGTCGGTGCCTGGTCCGTTGGCTTGCTGCCTCCGCTCTAACTCCTCAGAGTTGAAGAAGACACTGAACTGACCACAAGTGCAGGGATAGTAGTGCGTGAGTGCCTGGGCTGGGAGTGGTAGTGAGTGTGTGAGTGAACGATAGTCCTAGCTAGTCCTAGAATAGTAGACTAAACTAAAGCCCTTTAACAATTTCCCCATTTCAATTCATTGAGAAGATCATACCATACTAAATCACAGGACGATATGTATTTGTACATTGTATAATGTTTGTTTTATTGTTTCAGTATTCAAGCGTTTGTATCAGTTATTTTACTGGAGAACCAAATCTGGGCCATTGCAAATTCATCACCTGTACTGACCTGAGAACAGGGCCAACATATAGTAAGTATGAATAACGCATTATCTTCCTCCAGCAGTACTGATATGATCATATATTCTTATTAGGTCTCTTTAATATATTTTCTAAGATCTATTGATAATCTAAGGATGGAATCGCCATGTAAATAACTTTCATTTGAACATTAAGTTAATCGCATTATACCTGGGCCAACGTAAATTGAACTATCACTCTCCTGTACAGCTACTAATTATTCATACAATTTATTTCATGTCACTCAAAATAATATTTGTTTCTTGCAGATGTTTCTAAAGTAGGCCTACAGACATCTGATTTCTACCTGAGAATTGGCACACACAATGGCAAGGAAAATGCCAAAGACAAGTTAATTATATCATGTGACTATACCGATGGATTAACCCAAAATGATGATTGAATCAAATAAAGCCATTGACCCATGTCCAAATGAAGCCCCTATTAACTGCATCAATTGCAGCCCCTATAAATAACGTTAGCAAATGCAGCGTTTATTAGTTGATTCTAATGCAGTGCTTAATAAACGTTTCCAATGCAGTGTTTAATAAACGTTTCCAATGAAGTGCTTAATAAACGTTTCCAATGCAGTGCTTAATAAACGTTTCCAATGCAGTGCTTAATAAACGTCTCCAATGCAGTGCTTAATAAACGTTGCACATGCAGTGCTTAATAAACGTTTCCAATGCAGTGCTTATTAAACGTTGCACATGCAGTGCTTAATAAGCGTTGCAAATGCAGAGCTTAATAACTGTATCATTTTCGATAGTCAGAAAACGCTTATTAAGCACTGGCTGCAGTGCTTAATAAGCGTTGATTAAGTGTTGCTGTGTCCGTAGGGATGTATTTGCAGTTTAGTGATGCATGAAAAGACACCACCCGCTATGTATCACATAACTGCCTCATTGCTTTCCTCTGTCGTGAGGCTTATTTCCCTTCATTTAAGCCGCTATCTCTAGGTATGGCACGTTAAACTAAAAACTTTAAGCTGCATCCTCAGGCAACATTGATCAAAAACAAAATATTATCCACTTTTTGTTCTATTTTTTTCCAACCCATTTAAAAGTCATTTGGAGTATTTGGTGGATTTGGTCAGGTTGTTATTGCTACAGGGCTCCACAAATTTATATCCACGTTCATATTTCGGAGACCCGCCGAAATATTTTCCTGCAGTGGTTTCACTTATTATCGCTCACTGGTGGCCATTTTCTCCTAGCCGATTCGACTTCAAATATGTGTATACACATAACAACAGCTGAATATTGATGAGTTGATGTTGTAAGTCATAATATGAGTATATTTAGTAAGATGACTATTGACGTGAGAATGCAGAGAACTCAGAGACACATAAAGTGACCAATCAAATACACCTATCAGATTCAAATGGAATGAAAACAGACCCTGTTGACAAATCAAATCAACAGCTTTTTCTCTCGTTGTGGGCCTGCGCTGGCTCTGATCAAGATCTTCAAAACATGAGAGTGAAACAGCAAAATAATGGTAATCCTATTTGCAATAGTATTTTCAAAGTTGAAATCATTTCTCCTGAAGAGCTACAAGAGACAGTATCTCAAATTTACCCACACAAGAACTTCGGCCAGGGAAATATGCTAGGAAAGAAGACAAAATTCCAACTATTTGGTAAGAGAGTTATTGTGAATAATTGTGACTCTCTCAATATGCTAGGAACTCAAATTGAACGTGTAAAATCGTTTAAGTATCTGGGTATTACCATATGTGAAGATTTGTTTTTTAAAACGCAGGTTGGAAAACAGATCAGAACAGCTACCTGCGTTATATCATATTACGCAGTCAGAACGTAATAATGATTAATCACATTATTATCAATTATTATCAAGGTGGAGTAGTTTAACTTATAATTTACGAAGTGAGCAGGATCCTGACTGTTTTGTAAAGATGTTAAAACAAGAATGGAAGTTTTGTTTTGAAGCTCAAATAGCTGAGTAAATGCTGTGTCACACAACTATTTTATCAATTTCTTAAATCTAGATCGACTGTATCTTAGAAATCGTTACATTTAGTATATAAAAGGTGTTATGTCCACAAGGAAGGATGTATTTGTGTTTTTCTTTGAGAACCGATTTGTGTGTAGTTTAACATGATTTTTGCTATTGATATTGTGATTCTATGTTCTAGATCGTATAATATTTCTGGCTGGTTTGATGTTGATACCCTGTGAATTTAAATATACTAATATTTGTAATATCTATAGACAGATTTTTGTTTTTAGTACTTTTCTCTTATCGTTTTTTGTTTTGAAATAATTATGTCATTTTATATAGGCAATGTATGAAATACGTCTTTACATTTGAAGTTCCTATTGTATAATCATAAATGTTTTGATCTTGAAATGAATAAAAAGAGAAAAAAAGATTCGCAAAGACTGCTGCAGAGCACTGGTCTTTCAACTAATTTATGTATTATCATCACTCATGATTGTGCTTGCATTATATTATTCAAGACAGCGGTGGTCCCACCAACTTTCTAACATAGTTCTAAAAAGTCAACTAATAATTATAGGTCCCTATTAGGGATCTCGGTGCCAGCTAAAATCCTTGAAAGAAATAATACAAAACCACTTTCAGATCACCTGGAAAGAACAAAACTTATAGATACTATACAAAACAATATGGTTTTAGGAAAGACCGCTCTGTCTGTAGTGAATATATAATATATTGTTCCAAGACAGACAGATATAATCACATCAACGAGTTTAAGCCTATGATGGTAGTCTTCTTAGATTTTAAGCAGCCCTTCAATACTGTAAACATATCAATAAATTACTATTGTGGTGCCGGCGAGAGTCAGGCTGGTTCTGACTCTGTCCGGTACCATGTTCCGGGGTTCCGGATGCTCTCCCGTTAGGCTCCGGACGAGAGGCCAGGGGCTGTAGTTCTAGTATGTTCCGACAGAGGTCGTAATTACTTATTGATACGCATTTATAACTTATTTTTATGATTTGCTCTTATGCTGTTCTGTATGTCCTTATAAACACCTTTTACTATTGAGATGCTTGTCATTCATATATCTTACTGCCACAAGTTGTAAGGGTTGGCATAGGCTCTCCGAGCTCCAACCGCGGCAGGTGTGTTTGGTATAATAAAGGACTTGGCTGGCGAGGACCGTTAGAACCTGGTTGTGTTGTTATTTGCACTAGTTCCATAGCCACTAGGGTACGGGGAAATAGCGAGACACTACAATTTGGTGCCGTGACCAAGCGGTCCGCTAGTTGGCCAGGAGGGAAGAGACGCGCCTATCGGAGGGGGATCCTAGCGCTGGGACCCCCCAATGGCCGATAGGGTGGCCGCAGTTGCCGCAAGACCGGACTGGTTAGCTGAACATGTTCAGCTATTACAATTCGGGGACGATTTCAGGGTTGAACCGGAACGAGAATTGTCGCCTACTAGGGTGGATCCGGAGAATAATGCGCCTGGAAGCGAGGTTGGTGAGTTTAAGGGAAAGGATCAACGGACCGCGCCACGGCGCCCGGAGGAGAGGATAGGCAGACGACTGCCGGAAATGGTAGATTTAGGGACGGGAAGTGACTGGAGCATGTCTGAAGGTGGTCGGGCGTATCGTCCCGAAGCGCCACCGGATTTATTCCAGCCACAACCGGAACAAAAACGGAAGATACAACAAGTCGGACAGTTTCCCATTCTGGAACCAGCCCCACCTTTGCCGCCGCCCCCGAGAAGGGTGGAAAGACCTCAAGAAAGAAGGAAGGAGGGGAGGGAAGGAAATGCATGGGACTCTCCAGTGATTCCGGCTCGAGCCAGGTTGGAGGGTCACTCCCCGCTGGTGCCAGCTCCGGCCGGAAGGGCGTTGAACGAATCCGTGGCCTCTGAACCATGGGAACCGATGACCCCAGGTAATAGCCCGATGCGGCGGGTGGGCGTACGAAAACGTAACCGTTACTTACCGGAACAGGGAGATGTGGCACAAGAGAATAGGATGCAGACGAAATTAAGTGAAGAATGGGAGATGGATCTGACAAGAGGGAACAATAGGCGGATGACCGTCGAGAAAATGGATGCTCTGCTGGGATTACAGCGGCGTCAAGCTGCGCGTATGGATGTAGATATCAGCGCCACTGCCAGGCGCGGGCGTGAAGCTCTGCGCGCGGCGGCGGCCACAGCTGAGGACCTAGCAAGGGCAAGAGACGAAGAGGAATTTTTGCGGAACCGGTTGTTAGTACAGGAGGATGAGATGACTAGGCTGCATAAGGAGTTGGATGCGGAGCGGACAAAAAGGGAGAGAGAACGCAGTGACGCTCAAGCTAGGGAAGATACGGTGAGGACCGATCTCCTGAGGCAATTCGGAAAGGCAAGAGCGGAGACTGCTCCTGAGTATGTGCAGAGCACACCTATGCGACCGAAGCCAGATGCCCTGTCGGACGCCTCCTACGTTAGGCTGATGCATGAGCTGCCGGAGTTTGGCCAAGCCAGGAGGGGGGGAACTCGGAATGTAGTAATTCGATCTCCGCCTCAAGCCCGGGAAATGTCACGGGACCCGGAACTCCAAGAAGCCATTAATACGGCTAGGCTTATGTGCGGTGGCGAGGAGGACCATCAACCGGCGAAACAAGAGAAACGGGTCACGATAGTCGCGGACACGCCCATTCGAATGAACCGGCGTTCGATGGATCCGGCCGCAGACTATGAACCGGATGATGAACCGGAGGGCTTTGTGGTGCCAGAACACACTGAAGCCAAACCAATGCGGAACCCGAAGCCGCTAACCTTCCCTGAGTGGGATGGGAAGCAGGATTGGAGGGAATATCAAAAACGGACCGCGTCGGTATCAGCCGCAATGAATTGGGATCCGGAGACTTATAAGGTCCAGTTGCTGGCGGCGGTGGGTAGCCATATGCCGTTCGCATCGGGTCTAAAAGCAAGCAACTATACGGTACGGGAGTTATTGAAAATTATGGAAAATGATTACCGATCGGAGAAATCGGTGAATACCCGCCGGGACTCGTTGTTTGCACTAAAACAGACGCCGGGTCAGAGCCCCGCTAGCTTCGCAACATTGGTCTCTGAGAAAGCGCTCCATGCGTTTGGGAAATGGGATACAACGCTGCATGTGTTGGCAGTGCGGGTATTTCTGACCGGGTTAATAGATCCGGAAATGACCCGATATGTGGCCTTACAGGAGCCAAAGAATGTGGTAACTGCAGGGGCTTGTGCGACACGATACCGGGATGTATGTGGGGGAGTTGGGATGGCTGCGAAGGTTATGTCCATCGGCACCGCAGACATCCCCCTCTCCCATGGAAACGAACGGAAGGAGGAGCATGGTGCTGGCAAACCGTGTGGATCGCTAGGAGGTGACTCGGCTGAGCTGCAGGCGTTCCGGGCATGGCAGGGGAAGCCACGAACAGGCGAAGATAGGAAAACGGATAAGACAACTACTGGGGGGAAGGGAGAAGACAAATCCAATTTCCGGAGAGGCCCTCCACGAACAATACGTTGTTATTATTGTTTAGAGGAAGGCCATATGGTGGCCGATTGCCAACGGAAGGTTAAACACCTGAAGGCGTTAGATGAATATGTCCGGGAAAGTGAACGTCGGCAGCAGGAAAGGGGAAACAGCCCAGGGCCCTCTTAGACGGTGATAGGAGGAGCCCGGAGGAAAAGACACACACCGCGGAATGTCGAAGGACTGGGGTCCAGCCGGATCGGGAAGGGCAGGAGGTGTCCTCTGCTTGGCTAGGGGACGCCCGTGGAAGTAGCAAGGGGAGGAGGAACGACACAGATCGTCCAAGTACTGGTTCGGTGAAAGCCACGTGCTCCGTGATGACAGTGCGCATGGGAGCACCGGAACACGCTTGCTCCAGCGGACAGATACTGAAGGTAGAGTATCGGGGTTATACCTCCAAAGTGAGCAAGATAATGGTCTGTGATCTCCGGAATTTTGACATAAGGGTATCCGACCGGAACGGTCCGCTTCTGGCAGATCGGATGTACGCGGATGTACGACTGGTAAACGTGACCGGACAGTTCTTGGTAGACTGGGGGGCGCAGTGTACGCTGCTCAAAAAATGGGTCTATGAGAGCTTGACTGTAAAACCGTTTTTAACACCGTGCCGTGTGACGTGTTTCGCAGGCACCGGTCATCATTTGCAGACACATGGGTGTGTACGAATCGCTCTGGGAATGGGAGGCGTTTGGTACGCCATAAATTGTCTGGTAGTAAGCGGGTTAAAGGGAGAGGAAGCAGGTATACTGGGGATGGATTTTATCCATATACACCGGTGTAATTCCGATTGGTCCGGGAAGTTCACCCTAGAGGATGGTGAGCATACGGTATGGTGCCGGACACTGCAAAGCGGGTCTCTTACAAGCAATAGGAGTGAGGGCATCTTTGTGGATGCATTTGCTCATGTCTGTAGCGGCATAGACCTGGTGACGGCAGCAGAAGATCTATTCTTCGAACCGGGCGAGTTGGAATTAGGGAAGTACGTGGTTGGGGACCACCTGTTGATTGCCGACCGACCGGGTGGGGCTGTGTCCCTGTACAACTCTACTGGATCTCCTCTCATTTTATGTCTGACTGCCGGGCAAACCTGGGAGGAGAATAGTTCTCCAATCGTGGACATGGACTTACTAGAGCCGGAGGTGCCGATGCCCCGGAGCGAAGTTTGCCCATTGGAAAGATTGGTAAGGGAATCAGACCTGGAAGTAGCGGTCCAGCGTTCTGATCTCCTGCAGCTATTACGGAATTATAAGGAGTGCTTCCGGTTGCCAGGCGAGATGTTGGGACAGACAACCAAGGTCCTACATAGCATCGACACTGGTGATGCGGTTCCGATTAAAACGGGGTATAGGCGTCTGCCTCATGCGAAGCGGGAATCGGCTGAAAGACAGATTAAGGAGATGCTTGAAAAGGGAGTGATAGAGCCCAGCATTAGCCCCTGGGGAGCGGGAATAGTGATTGTAGGAAAGAAAGATGGAACGGATCGGTTTTGTTCCGATTACCGTCCGCTGAATTCAGTCACGAAAAAGGATTCCTTTCCGCTTCCCCGGATCGATGAATGTTTGGAAGCGTTGGGAGGAAATAAATGGTTTATTGCGTTGGACTTGGAGAGTGGGTACTGGCAGATAGCCCTGGATGAGCAAAGCAAGGAAAAGACAGCTTTTGTCTCTACCCTGGGGTTGTTCCAGTATCGCGTTATGCCTTTCGGGTTGTGCAACGCTCCGGCCACGTTCGAAAGAATGATGGAGCAGATGCTCCAGGGGCTGCGTTGGAAGTGTTGCTTGGTTTACCTGGACGACGTAATTATCTTCGGACCAACGTTTGAGAAGACCATGGGAAATTTGGAATTGGTTCTTAGCCGCCTCCGGGATTACGGTCTGAAGTTGAAGCCTAAGAAATGCGAGTTGTTTAAGTCACAGGTTCAATACCTGGGCCGGATTGTGTCCGAGGCCGGGGTGCGTCCGGACCCGGAAAAGATAAGAAAAGTACAGTCTTGGCCGACACCGCGGACGGTCAAGGAGGTGCGGCAGTTTTTAGGGTTTGCATCATATTACCGCGAATTCATGCCGGACTTTGCGGAGGTAGCGGAACCGATCCAGAATTTAGTGGTCGGAGGGGATCAGAGGAGCAGCCGGACAGTTGTCTTTGATGAGGTGTGCAGGGCCGCGTTTGATCGGTTAAAAGACTTGTTGACTAGGGCACCAGTTCTGGGATACCCTCAACCGGTCGGCACCATTATTTTAGACACGGATGCCAGTGGATTCGGTATGGCTGGGGTATTATCTCAACTACAAAGCGGTAAGGAGGTGGTTCTGAGTTACGCTAGCAATACTCTAACCCGGCCGCAACGGAACTACTGCGCAACCAGAAGGGAATTGTTGGCGGTGCTGACCTATTTATGCAAGTTTCAGCATTATATAATCGGACAAGCGGACTTTACGTTGCGGACGGACCATGCGTCCCTCAGGTGGCTAATGCATTTTAAGGATCCCACTAACATGCTGGCTCGGTGGTTGACCACCTTGCAGCATTATGGGATCCAGGAATCGCAAGTGGTGCACCGGCCAGGGAAACGACATATCAACGCGGATGCGTTGTCGCGTTTACCTGTAAGGAAATGCCCTAGGGAGGACTGCCCGGACTGCGGGGTCCACGATGCTGTCATGGCTGAGTTGACAATGGAGTATCAGCTGTTCTCCAGTCTAACAGGGGATCGGCTACGGGTGGCCCAGGAGGCGGACGATGTGCTTACAAGAGTCATAGGGATAGTCCAGAGGGGAGACCCTTGCCCGGACGCCGTGGCTCTGCGAGCGGAGGGGAATGAGTTCTGTTTCTACATGAAATTACTCTCTTCTTTGAAGGTGACGGATGGGTTACTAAGTATGGACTGGGAAAGCGAGAATGGAGTGATATACGAACGAGTGGCAGTCCCTGCTGGTTTGCGTCATGAGCTGTTCCTGACTTTGCATGGAACGAAACTCGCGGCCCACTTCGGGGAATTCAAAACGTATCAAGCTGCGTTACAGAAGTTTATATGGCCCCGGATGCGCGGCGATATCTCCGACTGGGTGCGGGGCTGTGATGTGTGTGCCTCGTGCAAAAGCCGAGAGGGGAGGGGCATTGCTCCATTAAAGAAGGAAATACATGGCGTGCGTTGGAGCCGTGTAGCGCTGGATATAATCGGACCATTCAGAAAGACTCCGAGAGGGAATGTTTGCGTAATGGTAGTGACGGACTATTTTTCAAAATGGGCCGAGGCCTATCCACTCCCGGACCATACGGCGGTTACTTGTGCAATGGCGCTCTTCACGGAGTGGATCCTACGTTATGGGCCACCGATCTCTTTGCAAACGGACGGTGCCCCTGAGTTCCGGTCGGCGCTGTTAAAGAATCTTTTAGAAATGTTAGAAATCGAGAAACTAATGACCTTGCCGTACAGACCGCAGTCAAACGGGCAGGTAGAACGGTTTAACAGGGTTTTGGTGGAGCAACTCTCATGTCTGACGGAGTACGAAGATATTAACTGGGATCTACTGGTGCCATGTATCGCGCATGCATACCGGGGGGCCGTGCACAAGAGTACTCATTGTACGCCCAATATGGTAGTGTTTGGAACGGAAGTGACTGTTCCGGCGGACATCATCTACGGAACGATGGATGGGGAAGTGGATTTTCCATGCCCTACGGTATTCGTGGAAGAGATCCGTAGTCTCTTGTCTAAAGGACATCGCTTTGTAAGGGAAAGGCTGGGGTGTGCAGCCGTGTATCAGAAACGGTACTTTGATCGGAGGGCTCGCCCGAAGGTTTTTAAGGAAGGAGACGTGGTATGGAGATATTCCACTCCTCTGGCACAGAAGAAGTACGGTCCCAAATGGGACGGGCCTTTCGAAGTGCTAAGAAGGGTGCAGGGATCCACTTATGAGCTAAGGACAATGGCTGGTATACTCAGATGGAATGGGAACCTGTTAAAGCTAGCATTTGATGCAAAAGGGCAGCCGCTGCAGGTGGTAAATCTGCACCGTGCGGAGGAGTATCAAAAGCAGCAGATGGCCGGGCACGAAATATTGAGGGAGGACGGAAGGGGTAAAACTGTCCCAGGGAAAGATGCCCCTATGGTGAAGCCCGGCCCTGTAATAGTAAAACATACAAAGAGGCGCGGAAGGCCCCCGAAATCGGTCAAGAAGGATCTTGCCCAACCGCTAGCAGATCCTGATGAATCAGCGGGGAGCCTGCCATCGGACAGTGATTCTGAGTGTACCCCGGACGCTGCAGAACAGGGTGGTGACTTGCGGATGGACACGGTAATGGATAGAATATCGAAATCCGGATACCTGGCGGGGCGCCCACGTCGGCAGGTACAACCCCCGGATAGATATGGCTATGCGTGAGGAGAACAGGAAAGAAAAAAAATGACACAACGAGAAGTACTAAGAATCGGACGTTCCGGGCACGGGCTCCAAAAGGGAGTAGGGAACGGCTCGATAAGGGTTGAAATGGATAACCTACCACTGTGCGAGGAAAGACCAGGCTGAGAGGTGATCCGGGGAGGGAGTTGGCCGAAGAAACATATATTCCTGGATGGTGGAGCCAAAAGGGTGGAAACTAAGGAATAATCCCAAGTCCGGGTGGCTCAGCTGGTCACATGGAAGAAGGAGGAAAACGCCCAGCTCGGGGACGTTACTAGTGTCACGTAGGCAGGTAGGGTATACCCTAATTGAGCAATTGGGGACCTAGGTATTGAGGTGACGCGACGGGGCGTGAAACCGCTCGGAGACAGCTAAAAATAGATTGGTGGAGACGGGTGATTGGCTAAGGCGCGAGGGCAGAGTCACGTGACCAGGGGAGGAGCGGATGTGTGGCAGAAGCATCTCAGAACTCACACCACGCGGTTGTGTGTCCTGCCGAGCTAGACTTTGAGCGAAACTTTTTTGAGAGAAGCCTTGAGTTGTGAGAGTTGGAGATTGGCGTTGACCTGTAGACACTAACTGGATTGACTTACTCATTGTGCGTGAGCCTATGAGTAAGGAGGAGAAGATGGAGACTGGGGATGGGGCAGTAGCCCCTGAACCGAACAAGGAGGAAACCGGTGGAGACCAGGAGGGAGCCGTGGGCGAGGCAAAAGCCCCACCTGAGTTGAAACTGGTATTGAAGAAGAGAAAGAAACGGAGTACCACTAAGGCTAAGGACAAGGAGGAAGACATGGAATACGAACAGGCGGAGGACCAAGGAAGTCCGGCCAAGGTGGTTAAATCCTCAGCCGGAGCTAGGCCTAAGGTTGGTGTTGGAAGTGGGTCATCGGTTGGGATGGACCGCTCCCGGTCGTGGGGCCGTGAAACAAACCCTCGCCGGAGATACGACCGGAGCACTAGCTCTAGTGCCACAGCGGAGACACTGGCTGATGTGCACGAGCAACACAAACGGACTCGGTATCATGGAAGGCAAAAAATGTTTGAGGACCCCAACATTGGAATCCGGAGTACCACCCGGTGGCGGGACAAGGACATAGTGGAGGGTGTCCGGCTGAAAATGAACATGTTGGCCCCCATGGAACCAAAAGCCGGGGATGAGATTACGAGGGCTGAGGAATCGGAGGAATCGGATGAGGCTTTGGGAGAGTTCACGGCGGAACGACCCCTTATGGCTCAGTATGAACGGTTGTTTCATTTTTTGAAAGGCAGGACGGGCAGGGAAGCTAATCCGCATATGGTGCTGCCCGTGAACCTGAAAAAGAAACTGGATGGTGCTCCTAAGATCTGGCAGGAGGGAAATCGGTGCCCTTTTACATACTGCCGGTTGATTAGTGATGACTGGAACCCGGGAGGCATTAGGTGCTTTGCAACGAGGGAGAGGTTTTTCAGGCACATGTGTGAGGAACACTGTCCATCGGTGCAGGTGTATACGTGCCCGCACCCGATCTCGTGCCTGGTAAAACTGGACCGCAAGTCTGACATGATTCGGCATCTAAAGGTGGCTCATAGGAATGGGGAACCGTTGGCAAAGTCACTGGTGGCCGGATTTAAGTGTTTGACTAAGGAAATACCCAACTATGGGTACCAGCGGTTCACCCGGATGGGGCAAAATGAATGGGAACAGATAGTGGCTTTGGAGTCCGGAGCAGCGCAACCCCGCTTCAAAAGGATGGTGCGGTGTCCGCCAGCTCCGGCCCCAGAGAGGAATGCATGGGGGAGAGCAGGACCTGTGCTTGCCCCACCCCCTCCCCTCGCACCTATACCAGCACCACGGAGGATTCCGGCCGCTGCTGCCTTTGGTAGTGCACAGCAGATGGAGACAGCTGCTAAACTGTCAGCTGCTGTGGCCCCGCGGGAGGTAGTCGCGGCAACGGTGGAGCCTCTGCAGGAGCAGGAGCCAGTGGCCGACCCGGCGGAAAATGATCCGGAGGCAAACATAGGCCAGGGTGCACATGGGTTACCCCCGGAGCAGGAAGTAACCCGTGCACTGGATATGATCGATGGCGCTATGAAACAGGGGATACAGAATACGGAACAAGCAGTGATTGTGGCAATGGACGCTGTACGGAACAACGTGGGTGCAGCTCTCATGTTGTTCGGTGATCTCGGGTATGTACGAGATACAGCGGCTCGGGTGCCCGGACTGGAGGCCCGGGTCAATGAACTGGAAAACCAACTGGAGTTCTTCCAGCAAAAGGATAGGGCGAATCGGGACCTAATCCTGGGCTTGGAGTTTAAGTTACACCAGGCCAGGAACGGGGCTCCGTCGCCGAAAAGGAAGCGGTCTGACCAGAGGGAGGAGGAGGAGTCGGACACCAGGAGAAAGGAGGTGGAGAGACAGAGAGCGAATCTGGACTGTATGAAAGAGGAGATCTGCCAAACGATTAAGGCTGCATTTGAGACGGCAATAGTGCCCAGGCAGCAGATGGTGATGCCGCCGGGGATATACCCCACTCCGGGCCGGACACCTACTGCGGAGGCCTGGGGGCCATCTCTTATGGAGGGGCCTCCGGGATTGCTCTCGCCACTGGGAGGACAGGGGGCAGACCGGAATCCCCCCCGACCTAGGAGAAGTTACCTGGATGATAGTGGTCTGGAGATGCAACCAGGGCCTGTGATGCCAACAAAACCGTTGACACCGGTACGTGTTAGGGAAAGGGAAGCAAAACAGGAGAAAAAGGAAGCCCCTGTGGAGCAAATGGATACGGCAGCGGTGAGGCCGGTTTATGAACCCGTCTCCCTACCGGGTAGCCCAACCCCGGAGCAGCACATGAGGACTCTAGTACTGAGGAGTCCGGTGCCTAGGCGTCCGGTGGCAGCCGGGGTGGTGGGTGTGACACCAGTGACACCGAGAACGGCCGCCAAAAGGACAGTGGAGCTCAGGCAGAGGTGGGAGAACTCCCCTCTGGCGGCTCTTGGAGTGGTTCCGTGCTCTGTGGACCTGGGTGCCCAGTTGGATGAACAGAAGGATTTGTTGGAAGAGGCAAAGGATGTTCCGTTGCCAGACGACGGGGACATCGACCTGGATTTTGCGTTTGTGGACTTAACGAACACAGACGCAGACGCAGAGGACCCACCGGACCCCGCGAATGTAATGGTGCCATCCATTTCAAAGGCAGAGGAAGACCGGTTGTTGAAAACAGGAAACTTGAGCGATGATGAGGTGGGAGACTTCTAGGCGGAGTGCCCGGTAAGAGAAGTAAATAAAAACTGATAGTGCAATGGAAGTATACGACTGGTTTGAATGAAACCAGTTTTGTGTGACTGCAGCGTGGGAGCGTCAGTATCCCAGCGACTGACTACGCCGATTGACGACCCGGACGGAGGCAGATCTGGAGAAGCCTCGCCAGCCGTGGGAAAGGAGGAAGTTCCTTCTTCCTTATGTTTTATGTACAAGAATATGCTGTTTGGTGCGGCCATTATGATTTTTTTTTACCTCTTCAAAAAGTTGGACTTACCTCTTCAAAAAGTTGGACTTACCTCTTCAAAAAGTTGGACTTACCTCTTCAAAAAGTTGGACTTACCTCTTCAAAAAGTTGGACTTACCTCTTCAAAAAGTTGGACTTACCTCTTCAAAAAGTTGGACTTACCTCTTCAAAAAGTTGGACTTACCTCTTCAAAAAGTTGGACTTACCTCTTCAAAAGTGGGACTAATATCTTCAAAAACTGGATTTACCACTGTAAGAAGTAAGCTTGTTATACTGTGTTTTTCACAAACAATACATTCCAAGAGTTGGTTTTAAGAGGAACAAAATGACTTGGTGAACAATATAACTAGTGCCTGGACTAATATTGGACACTTGGGATCATACCTCTAGTCTGTGATAGTGCCAGTATCGAACTGTGTGTTCCGGACCAAGAATATTTACTAGTTAAAACCAAGAACATTTCTACAGGTATTGATGCTGGTCAGATGAGTTGTATTATTTGATCATTATTTGCATTGAACATGTATTTCCATTGTTCCTACTTTTTCCTTCATTATTCCAACTTTTGTTGCTGAAACCAATATGTTTTAGGCAACCTTATGGTCCAGTCGCTTTGGGTCTGGTACGGTTGCCAACCTCCAAAAATAAAGAGGGAGGGGGGCATTGTGGTGCCGGCGAGAGTCAGGCTGGTTCTGACTCTGTCCGGTACCATGTTCCGGGGTTCCGGATGCTCTCCCGTTAGGCTCCGGACGAGAGGCCAGGGGCTGTAGTTCTAGTATGTTCCGACAGAGGTCGTAATTACTTATTGATACGCATTTATAACTTATTTTTATGATTTGCTCTTATGCTGTTCTGTATGTCCTTATAAACACCTTTTACTATTGAGATGCTTGTCATTCATATATCTTACTGCCACAAGTTGTAAGGGTTGGCATAGGCTCTCCGAGCTCCAACCGCGGCAGGTGTGTTTGGTATAATAAAGGACTTGGCTGGCGAGGACCGTTAGAACCTGGTTGTGTTGTTATTTGCACTAGTTCCATAGCCACTAGGGTACGGGGAAATAGCGAGACACTACACTATCAAAATAAGCGAAGTACGGAACATGTGTAAATTCTTCTAAGTGAACTGTACATGCACACTTTCCCTTCCTTCTCTTCCTGAATAATTAGTGACAACAAAATCGAAAACATTTCTGTTGGTAGAGTGTTTCTGCCTGAACCCACTTGAATATCAACGAATACGTCATTTCCCTCCAAGTGGTTTCTTATATCATCATCGCATATATATTTCTCCAATAGTGTTTACATCACTGGTAAAGTTATTCAATTAACATAGTTCCTCACTCTTGGGTATGGGGTCAATTCAATATTCTTTCCATTCCCGTTGTACTTTAGTAGTTCGGTGACATGACCTTTCAGCTTAATCAGCAAATATTTAAGTGCCTGGAATTAATCAATATAAAACCGCTGCCCTCGCTACAGTCAATCCCCTCTATAATGATACATTTTCCTCAGTTATTTCACTGCGTGCAGAGAATGTAAGCTCGGGTTTATTGTGTTCTCTGTTTGTTTTTATTCTAGAGAGGATTTCGTAGAATTTATTAAGTTTGTTTCACGCAGCAATCCCCGTTGCTCTTCTGTCTTTGTGAGAAAAGAATTAAGAATATTTTGGCTACGGTCACATGCACCTGTACGCTTGTTTTCGACGATTTTTGCTCTTTGTGCTTTACGAACCAATTGGTTTCTACTCTAAATATTTGTAAAATAATGTGGTAATCTAGTGGCAACCTACCTTTTCTCTGATTTTAGATATTAAAATGTTACATATATATGATTTATTGTAAATAAAATGCAGTGAGCTACAATAGTAATCCAACAATATTTACTGCTTTTAGCCATTGCTGTTATGGATCATCATCACAGACACAACTAGAAAACATTTATATTTATCTTGAACACGAGACACCTACTTTGAGGATAATCGCATGCAATCTATGCATTTAAAGAGAAAGCTGGAGCAGCTAGGTGGTGTGCGTATCAATTTAAAGGCAGGTCTAATATCCACCCGTTGTTTTTCCTTCTAGTCACATGCCATGGCAATGATATCTATCCCTGCTTTTATTCTTCTGTATGAGAAACAGAGTTAATTACCTAACAGTATTATGGTCATGGAGAACGGGTTGAAGACACAGTTTTCTCTCAGCCAAACATGAAGGTCTGAGCTGTTTCAATAATGCTGAGTCACGAAATTGTGTATATTCATAAAGCATAGTAGAGTCATCTACGAGGCTTCTCCAGCTTTCTTTACTGCAGCATGAAATAACCATTTAAATATTACATTGAACCAGACTTTTATAATTATGAGACTGCTTTAAAATAATGACAAGAGGAGCTGCTGCAGCGTTGACACATTCCTCGTGATTAATTCTCTTCATGACAACATGGTCTCTCTTCAAATCATGTCTCTCCACTCAGGCGTGTCTCACTGGGTGAAAACCTACATTGCACTGCGTCAATAGCTGATCCAGGGTGGCAGTCTCGTCCTAAATAAAACCAATTATATATTGTTAGTCTAAAGGTATAACGAACCGGAAAACTTACACCGCACAGACTTTTCAGCAAAGCTGTTTCCAATCTATTTCTTGTGATATAGCGAATGTATTTGATATTGGCACACAATTCAAGTGGTAAATCTATATCACTTTTGTAATAATTTCGAAGTTACAAGTGTGAGCATGTATGTTCAAAGGTTGGGGAAATTTCAATCCGTTCGAGGATGGAATGTTAGAAATGTTGACATATTTTAAATCAATTCAATCAAGCTATTGATATGGTGATGTTCATTCTTTCATTTCGCTCTAAAATACCAACTATATTCATTAGACAAATGTTGCTCGACGTGATGCATGGCCAGCAGTAGACAGCAAAACGTCAAAGCTGGCAGGTGTGTAAAGGGTGAACTTTCAATGCTTTTAATGGCAGACGTCGAAAAAGTTATATCAGGACTCGGGCACAACGTGACTAAAGCTTGGCAGGTGTCAGGTGTATAGGCCTCTGACCAGACACATACTAAGGGATTTCTTTATAATTGTTTTACATTTTTACATTCTACGGAATTACAAATTCGTGAATGTTAGTGAATTGCGTACCATTCTGTCAATCATCCTGAGTAGCCAGTTCATGTGATACATTTTGAGGTGTTGGTTGAGGGTTGGTGTGAGGAGTGTGGACACTTATCTGGGAGGATATCTGGATGCCCATCTCTGTGTGATGTAATTCACACCAACACTACTAACTTGGCACTTATGCAAAGACTGCTTGATTGACAACCTTCTACCATCTCTGCAGTAAATCCCTGAAGGCCAGTGTGACATCCTATTGGTTTACATGTCTTGTATTCTATTAGTGATCTTGGTTTGATTGACAACTGTAGAGAGGACCACCCATGACTGAATCTGAGTGATCTACACCTACTACACCCTTTGCGATTTCTGGGTTTCAAAAGAGTGTTATGTTCTTTATCCAATATTATTATCGCAAAATTTACACATATAATTAAGCATAAGCATTTTTAATTAAATATTAAGCATTTTCAGTCGAGCAAAAACTAAACTGCTAACTATGACTTGCCATTGCGCACAAATAGTTGTCCGTAGAATTTGTTTCCTTGGGAAACGCACAATATATACATTAACTTAAACTGATTATAAAGTTAAACAGAAAAATAGTTCATTAAATGATTGATTAACTTAAAAAACTTATAACTTGTTTACCAGGACTAGTTCAACAGTGCTCTTTACCACTCGGCTACCCCACATCCTAACATATCTCTTTGATAAAAATTTGATATGCGAATTAGAGAAAACTTTATAATAAAAAGATTGATATGCACTTTGCATTTTGGGGTTTTATTTAATATCATAGAAAGTCCCGGAGAGCAATTAATTTTAAGCATATATATACCTGATTAAAATTATAGTCCAGGCAATCTAGCTCAAAAAACCCAAAATGTCAAAAAAACTAGAACAGAAATGCGGTTTTCACCATCCTTTCCCATCATTGGGAAATAGGGGAAAATAGCCATTTTCCAAAATGGCTGCCATGGGATAAGTGCCCAGCTAAAAATCAATGTAACTTTTGATCAGAACATAGCAAATGGATGTATTTGGTATCTATAATGGGGTTTTCAGGTATGCCCAACACACTGGTGATATTTAAAATCATGTTAGACATTTCCCAATATCCAATATCCAAGATGGCCGCAATTGGAAATCTGACAATTTTGGAAAAGTTCATAACTTTTGATTGAAACATGGTATGAGGCCAATTTTGGTGCCTATTATGGGGTTTTCAGGTATGACCAATGCTGTGATAACATTTAAAAACATGTTAGACATTGCATGACAACTCATATCCAAGATGGCCACCATTGAAAATCTGACAATATTGAAAAAGTTCAAAACTGTTGATTGAAATATAGTATAAGGACCAATTTTGTTGACTATTATGGGGTTTTCAGGTATGCCCAACACAGTGAGAACATTTAAAACCATGTTATTCATTGCCTAACCCATATCCAAGATGGCCACCACTGAAATTCTGACAATTTTGGAAAAGTTCAAAACCTTTGAAAAAAACATAGTATAGGACCAACTATGGGGTCTAATATGGAGTTTTCATGTATGGTGAATGGCAGTAATGCTGTAAGACACATGCTCAGTGGCAAAGCAATGCCCAGAGCTCATAGACACTATTTTCTTGATGGCAGTCCTTATTTTACTGATGGTTAAATCACATTTACTGAAAGAATACAATATGGCAAGTGATAGGATAACTTCCTTATGTAATTAAATAAATTTGTTTATGATTTTATTATGTACATAGACAACTATCTCATATGTCTATATGCAGGAAATATATCACATCAATCCATAGATAGACAGTCAAATACATGACAAACTATAGAAATTCTTTCTCAATAGAGAAAGTTCCCCTCTAGCCTTATACAATTTTATCTGGCTCCGGATACAATGTTCATTACTGATTTTTAACCATGCCAAATGCAGATCAAATGACTGAAACATCTTTTGAAGAAGCAAATTCAAAAGTTGGCCAAAGAGTCCCTCTGCACCAGGAGAAAGTTCCACAGAGAACTGTCCTGGTGATACAAGTTGCATCACCTATATCTGGCTGCAGTATAATGAAAATGGTACCTTCAAGGGCTTTCTGAGAGCAGAAAAATCAGGCAATTGTAAATGTCACCTTGCATCAATCCAAGAAAGGTTCTCCTACCATTGCTGCCCCGGAGCCCAACATGTATAACAAAATAATACATTCCTATTTAGAGAATATGGCCAGACTAGAAGACGATCACCCTGATATCCATGATATATACTTGGATGGCCTACAGATTCTGGGTGGTCTCTCCACTGTCCTGGCTATTGAACAGGTATTGATATGCAGCATCTAAACTGGTTATCTCACTAGTGGGGGGAGTATGTAAGAGTTACAAAGGCTGGTTTGGGGAAATTCTCTTCCTACTTGCTCTCAACTAAACCAAGGTATACACGGATATACTGGCATCACATTTCTCAATAGTAAACAACATATAGAAGCTTTAAACACTCAACAGAGGTGTGATTGCAAAGCTGGTAAACTTTCTTGATGTATAAACCCCTTTATAATGACATATTGCATATTATTGTCTCAGGTGAAGTGGCTTCAGTACCTGTGACAATTGATAAAACTGATGCTGTTGTGCAAAATCACTGTTTTTTCAAGCACATCATGTTTTCAATGGAGAGACCTTGCTACATAGAATCATTTGGACCTGTGGTGTACATTTAAGGACATCTGTGGCAATTATGTTCATTATGTGAAAGCCAAGTATGGGGCATTATTGTGTTTGATGGGTACTTTGCTCCAGTAAAGGACACTTGAGATGAGGATCAAAAGTGCCTCTGACAGTGAAGAAGGAAGTCATTCTGGGAAATACATAAAATAAAAAGTGATTCCGCAACTTATTGAGTGACATCTTGGTACAAGCTGACCTTGTCATTCATTGCCAAACTCCTGGCAATGGTTGCTGCTGCTTACAAAGAATTGTTGTTGCAGATGACACATACATACTTATTTTCTTGTGCTGCCAGGGCAACAGTAACAACAGAGGATATTTCTGAAGTAAAAGCATGAATCAACAAAGATCCAGGTCTGATTCTGGGAGGCCAAAACAATCCCCTTAACAAACTTTGTTACCACCAGTTTTATCAAAGAGTTATGAGAAGGACAGCATACATGTGTGTTGACTAAGATTCTACCCCAACTTCCACAGTAGCCCAATCCACAGCCTATAGTGTACAGTTATGGTTAGGCAACTACTGCCTTCATCTCACAGACTAGGGGTGGGAAGTGAAAGAAGGACTGATGTATCCAGCAATGATGGGCAAGTCACCAACACCAGATTAACTGTTGATGATGATTAAATGTAATTAAATGTTCTGACTACACACCAAAATAAAACTTGTACTAAGTTCTATCAAACTTTGAGAATTATTCAAACACCGGTCAACCCTGCTCCCCCATCATCCAATTCATACCCCATCTCCACCATCACACTTCATCTCACCACCACCACATGATTGAATAATGGCAACCACTGATATTTTGAAACCTCACTCTAATTATCCGTTCTCTCTGCTTGTTCAAAAGGACTGATTAGTAAATTCAGGAGACAGCGGAGGACCAGGAGACCAGGTTTACCCAAGCTGTCCTGGCCTATATGGCTTATGCCAGACCAAATACCTGAATAAAATTTGTTAAGTTTCTGGGATAGCCATCTTGGATATATGTCAGGCAATGTTTGAAATTAATTTAAATGTCATCACTGTGTTGAAGCATACCCAAGAACCTGATAATAGCCACTAGAAATTGGTGCTTATACCATGTTTCTATCAAAAGTTTTGAGCTTTTCCAATATTTTAAGATTTTCAATGGTGGCCATCTTGGATATGAGTTGTCATGCAATGTCTAACATGTTTTTAAATGTCATCACAGCATTGAGCATACCTGAATACCCCATAATAGGCCCAAAAACTGGCCTTATACCATGTTTCAATCAAAAGTTATGAAATTTTCCAAAATGTCAGATTTTCGGTGGCAGCCATCTTGGATATCTGTTATAAGGAAATGTCCAACATGATTTTAAATATCACCAGTGTGTTGGGCATACCTGAAAACCCCATTATAGACACCAAATACATCCATTTGCTATGTTCTGATCAAAAGTTACATTGATTTTTAGCTAGGCACTTACCCCATGGCAGCCATTTTGGAAAATGGCTATTTTCCCCTATTTCCCAACGATAAATTTTTCTACATTTTTAGTATGTTGATACAGGGCCCTTGTGGGAAAGGATGGTGAAAACCGCATTTCTGTTCTAGTTTTTTTGACCTTTTTCATAAATTGACTGGAGTATTATACAATGTTTGAAATAAGGATTTTGCAGGGGTTTCTTTGTTAAACATACACGCGACAAAAGTTAGTTAATACAAGGCCTAGCTCCACAAATTTCAATAGCGATACTCTTTAAAAGTTTATGAAACTTTGATACCACTGCATGGGAAATGACACCGCGAATCAATGCCCCCAAAGTACTCTGTCACGACAGATTTGCACAGATTTTCGTCTTGAAACATGCACCCCATGCTTCACAAAACCTGAATTTGGTTTACCTGAAGTTTTGGTTAAACTAAACTTTTTACAATTTCCCTGCTGAATGTATTATAGGTAATTGCACTAAATAAGGCCCATGACGTGGACACTTATAGAAATATAAAATTCAGTGCTTTAATCTGGAATGTGTAACTTATAATTTGGTATACTTATAATTTTAGAGCCATACTTGAGATTTGAATTGTTTTTCTTAATTAAAATCACTGATGTAACCATGGCGACCAACTAAGCCTAACTATGCTCCCTTATTTGGTAATGTCATCACTCTGGCCATATTTTGGGCTATATTTGCCTTTTAACTAGTATTCCAATTGAATTTACAATAGTTAAATTTCATTTCATTTCTTCTTAGAGCTAATTTTTTGAGAATTCAATATCTACAATACATCATATCCTCAATGGAATTTGGACATCAGCCTTATGAAATTATCTGGGAGGTCTATCATTCTGATTAAAGACAAGATGTTTCCTAATCTTCGATGTCTCCCCAAACCGGGCCAAAATTGGTCATTTTTTACCATTTCGTCGCTCGACTCCTACTGTTTTTATTCCTTGGGACAATATCAGAATTACACATGGGATATATCATCAGATGCGGAAATTTATTTACCACAACTTGCAGAGATAAAATTAGTTTTCATCAATTTTTCATCAAATGAGAGAGATTTGATTGCCACAAGGTCCTTATGTTTTTACAATTTCAAAATTTTTCCAAAAGAGTTGCCATGGCAACATGACCATCAAACATAATTTCTAAAAAGTGACAGTTGTACCAAAACCTTCCCCACATTGTAAGCTCTGATAATATATATACTTGTTCAGAACTCGTATAAAAAAATAAAAAGCTATCAGGGTTCAATTGGAGAGATGTCTGGAAACATAATGTTTATGGGCCTTATTTAGTGGTTCGAGCTATAGTTCTCTTTAGTTGAACTCTTGGTTTATCATTATTTGGAATTTTTATACACAGGTCTAAACTTTTCTGATTTCCCATCAAATTCAGGTTAAGTGGAATATTGTATTGCTACGAAAATTAAGTGAATTTTGCCCCATGAAGAAAAAATCGAGTGAATAAATATGAATCAGAATCGACTTTGATTTTATTTCATACAGGTCTATCCCCATCTTGACATTTCGCGAATCTTTTCATGACTGTGGAATCTACTTCTTACACTTCACGGCTGAAGGTTTCTGAGCCAGTATTAAGGACATCAGGTTTATACGAGAAACTTCTCTAAAAACTTTGTCTTCAAAAAACCTTCAAAAGATTCCATCTCTCTAAGATTTTCATTTCTAGGACAAATAATTTTCAATGGGCATGATAAAAAATAGGGGGCTGAGGCTGGGGGTGAGGGAAGTGTGTGTGTGTGGGGGGGGGGGGGGAGGAGTCGGGGAGGGGGAGGGGACAGGTAGATAGATACAAGATTATTTTACCAACTTCTTTTCGTAGTTGGTAGCTTTCTGGTTGGAGTGTTACTTGTGCACAGGGTATAAATAGAAAGGCCCCTTATATCATTGTAAGATACATGAGGAAGGATTACAGTCACATGGGAGCCTTGGTATGCTGGTAACAAGGTGCACAATGTACATTCATCGGCAGCGGGATTTATAGTGCGTCCTTACGGACCTCAGATCATTGTTGTATAACCTTCCAGCCCCCAATTATTGAAGTAGGAATAAGCACCCTGATTCTATATTTAGACAGTGTTCAGCATACTCCTTTCCTGATTTCTGAGGAATGGAACATTGAGGTTCATAGTCACTGATATTCAGATAAGTGTAATCTTATTAATCAAGCAATGCCAACATTGTTCATTATCAATTTGAAATGTAAACAGACTGATGATTCCCTATAGCTCTGCGCTAAATTGATATCTATTATGCTAGGACGCTAGGCAATGCATGGCAATGTTATACAAGCTAGGCAAGACGGACAACCAACTGGTTTAAAGTGATTCAAGTTGTTTAATATTTTCCGGTTGTAATATTTTCAACTTTGAATGTCCATTAGAATTGTAGGAATCATCTAAATTGTAAAAGAAAGAAAGTTGTAATTTTTTTGATCTCCTTCTCCAATTAAACCCAGTTTAAAGGGATTCAGAGATGGTTCATGTGTTTAGGGGCGATTCAGGTTCATTAGAGATGGTGCTAGAAGATTAGAGATGGTGCTAGGAGATTAGAGATGGTGCTAGAAGATTAGAGATGGTGCTAGGAGATTAGAGATGGTGCTAGAAGATTAGAGATGGTGCTAGGAGATTAGAGATGGTGCTAGGAGATTAGAGATGGTGCTAGGAGATTAGAGATGGTGCTAGGAGATTAGACATGGTGCTAGAAGATTAGACATGGTGCTAGGAGATTAGACATGGTGCTGGCAGATTAGAGATGGTGCTAGCTAGGGGATTAGAGATGGTGCTAGGATAGAAGAGAAGGTGCTAGAAGAGAAAGAGATGGTGCTGGCAGATTACAGATGGTGCTGGCAGATTAGAGAAGGTGCTAGATAATTAGAGATGGTGTGATCTGGCAGACACGTGCAAAGTCAGTCTGTCAGAATCATAATAAGGCAGGTTATGCCAGCCTTAAAAAGGGAATAATAATGCATGCAATATTGCAATTAATATATGAAAATGTCTGCATAATAAAATAATTAATGGAAAACCATAATTATGAGGACAATTGAAAGAACGAATGTCTTTGGAAATATGTGGATTTGACTTGTTTAAATGAAAACTGTTTTGTATTGACATGCATAATTCTTCAAGAATGTATTAATGGGGAAATCGGAATGGGGCGTCCTAAAAAGATATAATAGTTGTACCATCAAGACAGTTTTATCGAAGCAAGTGCATATTTAGGGCATAAGTGCAGTGAAGTCCTTAGAACGAAAAGAAGCATATTTCATAATCAATCATCAATTATTAATTATCAATCTGTTTTGCTATAGAAGCATCTTTGAGGAAGAGCATTAGCCCTTTCTAATTAATTTCCCTCTCCAAAGAACAGTATGCATTAAATCTAATTACTGCCATTATAAATTGCCATTCTCATCAATCATGCAAAACATGTTCATTGTGTATACCCTATTTCAGACGACAGCACAAATGTACACACACATATGTAAATGCCTTTATTTATTTGTCAATAGAAAAGAAGCCTCTCCCTCTAAGCCATACCATATTACGGCGTCCTCGGCCAAGAAAGCAAACGACTGTATGTTGCATTGCATAGAGCGCAGACAAAAGGTTCTGATTCCTCCGCTATAGCCCCGACCGCATGTCTCAACCAATGCCGGAGCTTTAACAATACATATTCTGGGGCAGGATGGCATGGAGTTTGTTTTGGAACAGAGGAAGGCTGGCAACGCCTTTGAATAAAGATCTCGAGGAATTTCTTTACTTAGAAGGGTTGATTAATTCTAGACAAAACCTCGCAGAGCATCCCATTAGGATTCAGCCTGGCACCGCATTATGTTGAATAAACATATGCAGCAAATCTACTGCATACATAACTGTTATTAAAATCCACCACCTGCTCCCCAACACAAACGGTATTCAAAATGGGACTCTATATAAGGTGTATTTAAAAACCTCCCTTTCGTGCCCTTGATATGATAAAAACCTTGGACCTGAAATTGGTTGATGGTAGTTTTATAGGCTTGATCATGGAATGCTAACTAGGGATGAACTGTAGAATAGCATAGGGCAATTATCATGCACAGTAATTGGAGATGCTGGACCGGGACTCAATCTTTCAAGCTGAATATTCCAATGTAATGAAAGATATCCAGTTACCTCGTTTGCCAATCTTACTTTATTTTGTTCTGACATATTGACTAGTCATGATGATGAACTTTCTCTTTATGAGAGACGTGTTTCAATTGGTTACCTCACAGCGTTGAAGATGAGTCCTTTCATCATGGTTTATTCGATGCTGCAACCGTAGCAAAGTTGGTATAGTCTCAGCGAAACAGTTCGATGCATTACCAAACGGAATAGACTTACTCAAGTTATTATGTGGAAGGCACAGTATCTCCGGATCCTGATTATAACAAGGGAAGCTAATGGGTAAAATGCGAATAGTTCATTCACTCTTAGTTGGGCCATTCACCTTTTGCCTTTCTTTGCTTTCCTTTGCTTGGTTGTCTTTCATTTGTAGCTCGATACCACAGATCGAAGCTGGTGTATTCAGGCAAGGCGGTCTGTTTTGCAATTCGGAGCATCTGATAAAAGATATCTGGTTTGGGGAAGGGAACTGGAATCCGAAATCTGATCAAACTCCAATTGTGCTGTCTTTCAGTTCAACGACTTAAAATGATTTTGCAGCTGTCCCCACTTCTGTAGTAGCAAAGGCTGGAGAATAGGCATATAATACGTATGTACACACTGATCGTCGCTAAAAGGTAATGGTGATGTATTTTGATTGTATAACTTCTTGCACTTCTGATTTATAATTACGCCGTATGCTACATATGTAACCTGACTCCAAGAAACGAAACAGTTTTCGAGCTGATTTTCATCGCAAAGGCAGAAATATAACACCGAGTATCCCATCACTTAGAGCAAATCAAGACAATTTATTCCCTACATCCATTCCTAAACGAAGCTAACGAAAAGACGTATTTTATGAAGGTATTACATACTCATGGAATGATTTACCCTTGGAGCGGTTGTATCGGACAAATTGTATAAATGATGAGAATCTATTTGTCGAAAAGAATATTTAAGGGATAAGCCATCGTCGTATGCACTGTTGCATGGAACAAATGAAAAAAGGAGTCACAGTATTACTTCCGACCTTTGACTAAGTTCTATTGGCAACGTATGAGAACATTCACTATGGAACTGTTAAATTTACTTATAGCCAGAATTAAATGATGCAGTAAAAATACTGGTGGATAGAGAATTGAACAACTTATAAGGAAAAGACTTGGGAATGACTCAATCAAAATTCTCTGCTGGGAATTTGAATTTCCCATACTGCAAACTAAATAGTAACCTTACCCTCAACTTGCGCTTTCAATCTGAGAAGCATCAATTGAGTTGGAAAGAAAACCTTGCATGTAACCTATCTCTGCCTGTTATTTTTTACCTTCCCACACGTTTGCATTGGGCCAACCTTTCTTCCAGGCTGCCTCTTCACATAGAAAAGTCAATTCTGCATAGCTGTTATGGATCCTCACTTTCCGCCAATTGGGACTGACCTAAAGGAACCCACGAGTGGCAGATATACGGCCCTAATTTACATATTTTACATCTCATCATCTCCCTCTGGAGCATAAACTGTATACGAGGACCTTCGCACGATTATACTTTAGTGAACATTTTCTTCTATTTGTCCCACGAGGGAAACCTGATTTAGCAACAGGGCTTTCTAAAGTTTATAGTACCCAGTTACAACCGTCCCATGAATATTATCGTGAGTTGTTATTACCATTCATAGTTCCCGCATCGCTCATCGCCATTTGATTTCTCCTCACGTTCCCTAGGATTAACAATTTTTGTTCAGGAAACCTGACGGCTGTAAAATTAAGTGTAGTTAAAGGATCTGAACAGTCATCGAGGGGATTAGCAAGAGGGAGAGGGATCAACGAGGTGACAGATGTTAGAAGGTCGCCTTCACGGGATTGCAGCCTCAGAGATTAAGGAGGATTAAGCTAGTCTTGGGGAAAGACATTTAGCGTCGCAATAATGTCTTTGCTCCCGCTCCTACAGTGACCTCTGCCTTGGTGCATGGTAGGAGGAATGCTTAAATGTTCCGAAATTTTTTCTGCTGAAAACGAGGAAAAGGCAAATACAGAACTACCTTTTCTATGACTTCTTGTGCCATTATTCACTTATGAATATTGTTACATTTTTGGACATAATCAAAGTACATTTACGATAATAGCAGGATGTTGTAATTTTAGACAACTGAGTGCAATTAAAAGTCACAGTTATTTGGTTCGGTTCGGGTTGATATCGATCCATTATACCTTGAGCTTTTTCTCGTTAAGGAAATAGAGTCGATATTGATAAGAATCAGTGATAAGAGACGTTTAGACTCCTGCTCAGTTTGATTTAAATTATAGCTAACGGTTGGCAACCCGTGAGATAATCTAGATGGGTATACATGCATGGTCTTTTACTAGAGAACACCATCTAGATACACAGTTCCTCACACCTACCTATATTAAACTAACTATGTCTGCTAACTCTTTCCATTTGCTTCGAGAATGTACTCAGTAATAATGATTCGAAAGGATTTGTTTCTTCTATCTGCTGTGACATGAGGGATTTGTGTGTTTTCCCCCTAAGTGATTCTCGACTGCATGATGCATAGCAAGTCCCTCGGTCTGGATTAAAATAGGTATACGTTGAATTGAATAGTGTAGTCGAATTACCTTGCATTGTAAATGCGCTTTCATGTACCGTTCTATCTAATTAAAACACGTGGTAGATTAGACAAAGTCAGAGGCTTTTTCTATAGAATATTGCTAAGAGGATTTTCGCCTGAGGCCAGGATATTACAAACAGTGTTTGCTGCTGACCAAAGGTGACACTTCCAAAGCTTAATGAAAAATCATGGTAAGCTGTGCCTAAGCACAACCTGTTATTCTATCAAGAGTCCAGGTATGAGGTTAATGTTTTTACTAATAATGTTACGATAGGGATCAATGACTTACTCTGTTATGGCAACCATATGTCTCTAGAACCCAGGTAAAACCTGATCCAAGACACTACTCATGCAATGCTTGATCTAAAGGTTCTTCCTAGTTCACACGCAATCCGCGTGGGCGTTCCTTGAGTTGGTTGTACGTGGGGGTTCTTAGTGAATCCTTCTAATATTTGCCATGAAGCTAAAAGGTCTTGGAGAATACGTTGGGCAACTGCAATCATGCATGTAAGGGTCAGTAAAGGGAGACGACGGCCTTATACTTACCAAAGAAAATATTTTCTGGTGGCTTTTCCATTAACAAGATGAACAAATTATCCTGTTTCTGGTGTGATATCTGATATCCAAAGACTTAAAGAATGATAACCATGATTTGAACCTAATCATGGTACCATCGCTGCTAAAATAATATCTTGAACCGAGAACAATCTTTAATATTGGAAACTACAAGACATAATTATGTGTCCAAAAATAATATTTTAAATGAAAGTTTATTCATTGATGTATCTAACTTTCCATTTTTTTTCATATATATATATTGATCATGTCGGGATTATATACAAGGGTCCGTTGCATAGTGAATCCGTCCATAGAGTTTTCCTTATTCCGCAGCTCAGTTAATTTTCCTTGCTAAGAAGCTGGTAAGGCAATTTTGCAAAGAGATTTGCTATACAGACAATGTTAATCTTTCTTCCTACGGTATGAATTTCCGACCTAAGCAATGTCAAATAGTTTAGCAAGGATTATGTTAAGTAAGGATTTCCTATGCAACAGGCCCCTGGTGGAAAATCCAACATGGAGGTCATCCAGTTCGTATAATTCCCATCACTAAATATTTTATGTTTATTGAGAGCGATGAGTGCAGGCTTTTATTAAGACAACTCCTGGAAATACTGTCAGTTGAGCTTTTAGAAACAAGAGACGAGAAGAATATCTTAAACTTCATGTATGTCCTTAAATTGCCAGGCCTAGAAAGACAGAATATTCGGAAGAGAACAATCAATGAACAAAAAAGAAAATGATTCACTACAAGATAAGGTAATTCTTATTTGCCATAAAAGGTGTGACGTTGACAAAAAGGTTGTGAACTTCTCAAATTAGATTTCTTCCAGTTCATGCCTTGCTTTATTACCTTGACATGGTTACAATTATGTCTCTCTAACGCTAATTTTACTACATTACTACAATGGTGTTTGACTATCAACGCATACATGTAATACTATCCGTATATATAATAAGATACGGATCCCTACAATGTTTAAGTATCATAAAACGTTTCATAAAAGTATCCTTTCTTAACGGCTCTGTGAAAGCGCTTGTTTTCTACATGGTTAATTAAAAGACGTAGATCGGGGGAAGGCTTTCCTTCTAATACTAAAATAAAACCATGAAATTTGACAGACTAAATAAAACTGGTTAACATAAGTGAAAGAAGAAAAATGCTTTCCTTGTAAAGCAATAAACAAAACCAGGCTATGACTGTGCCGATGTGGAATGGGTAACATGCTGATTTATCATTTTTCCATTAATTCTGTATCAATGTATTTGATGAACATACGGTCTTCGATTGTGTTCGCCTCATTCCTCAGATTGTTCCATTTTACTTGATTTTTTATAAATGATTGAGTTTTGAATTTTAGCAGTTTTAGAGGCAATGGTTTTGAAGTTTAAACGTCCTTCATCATGACTTCTGGTTGTCAGTTTTCTTTTGTCTACATTTTCATGGTTCTGTGCTAGGTGGTGAGCGATCCCAATTATAAATACGTTTTTCACTTCTTTTACTTAGGTGTAGGATGTTTAAAATTATGTGCTCATTGTCTACATTTTCAAGTTTACTTTTGTCCAAAATTATACGAATTGCTGAATTTTGGAATGATTGCAGTCGCTGTAATATAGTGTTTTGGTCCAGAGTCATATATGAAGTCACAGTGATCTAAATTGGGGAGAATTGCCATCTTGTAAGGTCATGTCTAGCTTTTGTAATGAGTGAATCTTTTGCCCTATAATTTAATCTAATTTTGAGAGAGACCTTTTTTTGTACATTATCTTTATTCAGGAGAAATAAGTGCTGGCATATGCCATAGCAAAATTAATGCAAGGCTCGGGCAAGCCCGGTCTCCCGCCTTGCTCTGAAGTTTCGCGTTAGCTATTAGCTTTTAGTGAGTGTTGTGAAACATTTCATATAACAGTATACCGTTGTCGTGGCTTATGTAATAAGGAGATGAGATAGATATATATGTGGATGAGTGAAGTTGGAAGGTCTAGTTATGGACTGACATATGTCAAAGGGGTATATTATTTTCGGTGGCAAACTTCTTTGGTAAAATCGGGTATTCTAATATTGTTAGAGAAAATGGCATTTTTTAGGTTCCTTTTGAATGCTAACTTATTAAGCCAGCGGCCAAGGGCCAAAAAAGCCATTATTTAAGAAGTTACCCCTACCCACCGTATAACAAGCTAAATCTGAGGTAGTTTGTGTAGAATTTCATGAATTTTCCGAATCTGAAAAAAGAATTGCCGGAAATTTTTTTAAGGTGGCGAACATTGTCAAAATGGCCTGTTTCCATGGAAACTAGTGATTATTTTGTATTTTAGCAAAAAATAGGTTTTAAGTGTCCCATTTCTACACTTTTATCAGTATTGTGACCAAACTTGGGAATAATAATGTTGTATCTAAGGGTTATCATTTCCTTTCGAATCAATGACCTTGCTCAAGGTCAAGGTCACCAAATATGACCTAGAAATGTAAAAATAGCAAAATTCTGGGATGTGACATCCTATTTTCTCTTATGAAAATATGGCAATAGAGGAAAATGGTAACCTAATGCATACAAATAATAACTGACATTATAGGTCTTCCTGAGTCAATAGGTTTAATGTGTCATCATTTTTATAGCTTAGAAAGACAACCGTGTCATCTGCATAGTGCTGCAACTTAGACGATTTTACTATTGTGTGCAAGTCATTAATGTGGATAGAAAAGAGTATCGGGCCAAGGATGGTACCTTGTGGAACTCCAAATTTAATTAATCCTGTTTTTGTTTTGTGTCTGATGGTGTACAGTATCAACAAACAACATTCTTTGGACATGTAATGACAAGAGAATGCCTATTTGTAACAACAAGAAAGATTGAAGGAGCAGAAAAATAATACATATAATGTGTTAATATACAGCCTGGTTGGAAACAGAGAAGGCAACAAACACAAATCAGAGAGCTGAGGGCCATGGGAGATGGAGACACCTGTGTGGAGGTATAACAGATGATGTTTGGTTGTTTCTTAATATGCTATGCGATATTCTTCATCAAACACCACCCAATAATACCTCCACACTTCATCCTTACAGGGGCCAATGACGAAAGAAAATATACTATGGAAAATATACAATTTTCGTAAATTCTGCTAAATTAGATTTTAAAAGATCAGTTCAGTTAAGTTAGACTATGTATTTCTAACTTATTTTTCCCCCTTAAATTTGAATTATTTGAGAGGAAGGAAGGCGAATTGTAATTTCCTGACGCCCTTATAAGCTCTCCCAGTCCTTTTCTCCTAGCTGCTTTGCCCTTTCTACAAGCCACATCACACCCTGCCTCCCACATTATTTCTTATCAATCCATCCACAATGCTAAGCATTCTTAGATAACTTATGTTATGTAACATTACGTAACATTATGTAACCTCATTAAATATTAATCATCACCCATTAATTATAGTATCTCATTACTAAAATCGCTAATTATACTTAGCCACCCAGTACTGTGCAAGTCTACTTATTCATGCTAAGCCATAGGTATTACGTAAGGGCTCCGCCCCCTACTCTTTACCCACATCCTGGAGGAAGATATGTAGTTGGATTCTAGTTCATTAAATCAATAGATAGATAGCACATTCCTGTTTGTCATAAAAGATAATTTGTTGTATTGCAGAACGGAACTCAAAGGTACCCTTGTCTACGGTCTGTCGATGCTGATATTCAGTTTACTTAACTTGTTGTTGCTGCGAAAACAATAGACACCCAAGAACTGTTTTGGAATGGAACAAAATAAATATGAAATATTCAATGGCGCACTCTTTTACCCACGCAAACATCCGATTGCTAGATGAGTACTGGGTCCTATCAGGCTTGAATACGAGCAATAATTAATACAGCAAATTGCCAGCTTCAAATGCACCAACGATTGGACTGCAGGAGACATTAAGAAAGAGCCGAACGCATACTAAAATTATTTTACATTAGCAACTGAACTAGGAGGAACTAGCCTTCCTATGATACTTTTGAATACAGAGACTTGGCTTAGTGGGCTGTGTTAAAAGGTTATTATAATATTCATCCGAGATATTTATATATATATATATATATATATATAGATTTCTTTTTAAAGTGTGTCATTGAACTCTTGCTGGTAAGCGTACTATCTATATTACATAATTTTTGTTGAGAATTAATCAATACAATAATTAAACAGAGTTCAAATTAACTAATGTAAATCTGCCGATATTAAAGCTAATTTTTAGGGTGGAAAGACCGACTTGCCGAACACCAAACACTTAGTAAAAAGTTTAACTATAGGATATGATATATCATCAAATGCACTAATAGAAACACGGAAATTGTAAAAGAGTAGAAATAGTTAATGGTCAAAGAAGAATCTTTTGAATTTCCTCTTACTAAGTTATACAGACAACAAATTACAATATAACAAATAACAGCCCGAAGAGATAATCCTTTACAGGGATCTCTATTATAAAAGACACAGATAAACGGGATTACCTTATATAATTTGTGGTTCTAACGCTTTTATGTAAGTAGTACTGTATACAAAATCAGATTTTAAAATGATGTACGATACAAAGGGCAAGCCGTATTTGAGAAGGCGCCACAGATCACATCAAATTTATATCTAACGGAATGGAAAACAATGGACAAGAGTGATTTGGGAGCATTGCTGTGATCAATGGATGTTCAGTGACTGGCGCCCCCAATTCTAACCCTATTACTGAACCTAACAAGTTCTGTCACTATAATTACAACTTATCGCGAATGCCTTTGTTTTGGTTATATGTACAGCAGCAACCTCAGCATCTTGGCTTCATTGTAATGCACAAGGCAAGGCTGATTGGTGTGCGAAGGACAATTAAGGTGGGCTGGTAGCCGATGGACAATGTCTCATCCATAAAGGTCTTGGCCTTTTATTTCCATAGCAACCAAGCAAAGAATACAACGTCCCATCCCTTACTATGACCTTGACTATAATGTTATTAATAGAATCAGTGTCTATATCACACCAAAAATAATTACAAAACATAAATTCCACCGGCTTATATTATTAGGACTGAAGAAGATCCACTAGTGTTTAAAATACAAATAGAAAGTATCTATTAGAACTAAAGGTAATGAACCATTAAATGTAATGTGATGTAGCCCTACATGTATCACCGTATGAAGTGTAACGATCCCAGTATGTATTGTAGTCATGTATCATGTATACCCTTGTTACACAAGGAACAGTGCTAATTACAATTTTTCCTTCTTTCATAGTTTGATCTCTTATTTCATCTCATTCCAACAATTATATCTAACTTTATAAGGAAGCATAACAAGAAACGAGGTGACAAACAGGAGAAGGCTCTGATCCTCGCTGGCATAAGCAAAAGCAACATTAAAAATATATGTTAGCATCAAGATAGCTCATTGTTCACTCATTGATCACTTTGATAGACAATTGAGGATATTGCACTAAGAAAGTTGAAAAAAGAGCCTTGAGTAGCATCCTAAATACGCAATGGATATTCAGGGGATCTGACAGTTGATGGACTGGTAAAATGGAATTCATTGGTTACTTACTCAGGAGGCGAAACAGGAATTAGTAGTCAATCAAGTGGTGAAATTTTAGTTTCGACTTTCTCCAGATTTCTTGACTTGGTGGTTTCCCTATCGGAGTTTTCCAAGGTGCGTAGATTGCCTATATTCAAGCCAATCAGCACCTTATCATCCTTCCTCCCCTTACCTTCGCCTCAGTCTCCAAAAGGATTCCTTGCTGTGAAAGCCCGAGGTGTCATTGAAATGCATACATGTCTATCTTTGGAATAAATAGTTGCCAGTTCTAAAGGTCCCTGCTTCCTTACTCTGAAATGTGTCGGGTACTCATTATTGGTCTTGCAGTGCTACACGGGTCAATCTGGCCCTAGCTACCGATTGCTCTTCTTTCATCTTCGTTCTCGTTGTAAAAGCGCAGGCAAGACCATTATGCGAAGAAGAGGAGGACTGGAAAACACATTGGGTCCTAGGAATTGAGCAAACATGGGGGTGTTTTTTTGCATCCAATCTACCAATCTTCACACATACTGGAAGTGGGACTTCCCGCCGTGTTTTCCCCGCTTTGACAGATTACCATGTATACCAATAGTTTGCGACAACACTCGGGACAAAGCAAGATTAGCTCCGTATCACAGTATATACACCCTAGGTCATCGGTTGTGTCGGAAATGGTTGCCTGGTCAGAAGAGTAAATTATTTGGATGTCATTCGGCTTCAATAGTGTTTCACCTACTTTTAGGAGTGACTGAAAGAATTGTCCCCGCAGAAGACATCCTCCTTTTCCATACTGTGTACTTGTTGTTGAAATAAAGATAAATATATCATATATTATATATCTTGAGAGATAATCCCAATACCTATAGTAAAGGAATGAAAATTAAGGATATGAAAACTCCATTGAATGTTTAGAATGGGGATGCGGCATGGATGGGTCAGTTCAGTGGCACATTTTAATGTCAATAATTAGTATTAAGCAGACATAATGTTGGGAGAATTCCTCCGCCCGTAATAAATTGTATTCTTGAGAATTGATTGTGAACTGGCCAGAAATAATAACCTCAAATAAACCTGGTAAAAGTCTTTGACTGGCTCCTCCAATATGTGTATGCATGGCACTAGCATTGCTTTGTGTGATGCTTTGGCATTGTTGCGCACACATCATACTCTCTCTCCACTACTCCCTCTACCTTTAAAACAAATAATATAATCACAAAATTCACAGATAACCCTCACTTACCCCCACCCACACACAATTCATCGTCTCTCTCATACACAACTGATTATTTATACTCTGATAAATTTCAATTCTTCAAACTCAAATATTTATTTTATAAACCATCATAGTTTTACTCAAATACTTTTACCAATTTTATCAAATCATAATTATAAAACTAGATAATTCAAATAATTAAAATTAAAAAGTTTTAACTTCCCAAGTCTGCCTTATCTTATCTCTTTCTTGCACTTCAACAACCACGTTACAATAATGATTCATTTATTTTTTAAATACACTGGGCAAAATGTGATAATTGGATAATGCTAAAGCCTCCTGCCATCAGGATGATCCATGGGCTCCAACCACTGATCTGTCCCTTAAGGGCTCATGCCACTGAGGTTTTTCTTTGTTGTGTTCTCTCTGCTGCACCCATCCTGTACTGTGTTACTGGCAACTGTGGGTCACAAGAAATGAGCAACAGTGGAAGAGTATACTATACACCCAGAGTCACATATATTCCATAACTGGTCTCCAACTGCAAGAATATAACAAGTAACAGTGACTGTTATCAGTAACCGTGTCTCAGATTACTGTAATCAGTTGTAGTGGTGTGCTGTTAATGGTTGTAGCAGTCTTTTGGTAGTTCACCATTTATGGCATTGCATTTTCCAAGAGGAAATGAAGCTGATGTTATGTGGATATTCGCCCAGACTAAATTGGATGATTATAAAGCTACAACTTGAAAACACATATATACATGTAATACTTTTATCAACATCTCCTATCCCCCCCCCCAGTACCGGCCTCTAATCCATCCTCAAACGCTCCCTGTATAGGAACCACTCATCTCCTCAACTCTATCTTCGTTACTTCATTACCTCAATTTAGCAAGTGCATGGTGCACGCTATCATACCCAGTATAGGGCCCAATCTCTAAAGCCAATTATTTTGTAAAGATGTTTAGATCTACGGGCTATCTATCAAATTGATATGGTAATTAAATATTCATTCTTAGGTGAATTTATGACAGGTTAGTTCTGTGGGGTGAGGCTGAGTTGAGGTGTGGAAAATGTGGCTTTTGGGATGAGGGACAAATATTGTAGCTGTATGGATATCACATCCAAGTCGAGTTTATCAGGTACAAGTTTACAGTCCATGCTTAACATCAGTCAGAGAAAGTTGCACCTGATGGTGCCAAATGATATGAAAAACGTCTATAGACTCATAAAAGAAAAGGCGACTGAAGACCCTGAAACTGTAATGGAAGGGAAATGGTGTTGAGGGTCTAAAACTGCTGCAAAAGTAAGCCACAAACACTAGTCGCAAGAGCTACGAAATCCAGTAGAGTTAGCACATTAGCAGCACCCAGTTTGCATCTCTATGCTTCCTTCATCTCCTCCATATATGTGACAGAAGTAGATTCCCCGCCAATCCTCATTGCCTGGAAGGACTTGCCTGTGAGGCTTTGAGGTCTCACTTTGAGTGAAATTAATTATCAGGAGTTCACATCACAGCATACATGTTGCTAAATCTTCCTCTCAATCTATGATCAGGCCAGCCCGAAATGGAAAACCACAACCGTCCGTCTCCCTTATCTTTATAACCCTACATCACTTAATAGCCCTGACTCGCAAATACTGCATGCAGTGAACCAATGACTATTGATTCATCATTGCCTCAGAAATTCGCAAGGTCGAAAGCATATGGAAATACATAATTCGCCGCAAGCATATACCACACCAGTTTGGCTCACTAAACGGGACTTCATTCTGTTAACCTTTTGTGTTTTTCTCCGGAATCACTACATACATGTATATCCTTGCATCCACCCTATTTGAGTAATTCGTAAAATTAACACTTCTGTATCATCTAATTTTAGTGAAAAGCCTTTCTTTCTTATAATTTTAACAAAATCAGTGAAACAGAATGTGATCATGATAACCTTTAAACCATAAATCATGTTCGGCAACTGTTTTCAATCCGCCCGATCTGCCTTCAAATTCATTATGAACAGATACCTACAGTAGAATATTTATGAATTTATTAATTAGTTTTGATATAAGTAGATTTGGTAAAATTGTCTTTGACATGATAGCTGAGAATGAAGCTTTCATTGACTCAGATCTTGATGACACACATAATGTGTGTCATCAAGATCTGAGTCAATGAAAGCTTCATTCTCAGCTATCATGTCAAAGACAATTTTACGTATAACGTACAGGCCCAATATATATATTATATATATTGGGCCTGTACGTCATATCAAAACGTAAGCATTATTAGCACACTGATTAACATCGCCCACAAACAATGAAATATTCTTAATCAATACTAACGTCATTTTGGCAGATGTACTATGGCCGTGAGATATTATGCAATGCCACTGAATTTATAATTGGTCATTAAATCCCACGTAATGCTTTTGTGCAATCCTTCACTTCTGCAACACACGTAAACATAAACTTTCGAAATTGCCACACACATGAAATAATTGCAATAAAACTATTTCAATGACTATTGCAACACAATTACGAAACAAAAGTTTTTAGGGGCAGGCTGGGCCTATGGGCCTATGGGACCTGGAACTTGTCTGACCACTGCTTCGCTGGTAGGGAGAGGGGGTATTTGGCCCACCGATAAACACATTGACAGTGTTGCATGAATGTGTCTTAATTTTTTTAACTACAAAATAGCATTCATTTGATGCTGATGCTGACGTTTAATGAAGGCCCTAGGTATACTGATGGATCATCATAGATCTAATAAGTAAACATTTAGCAAAGTCTGTAAGGAGTCGGAAGTATTTCTTAAGACATCTTTACTTATAATGGCGTACATATATGGGTGAAGTCACCAGAAAATGTACAGTTCGTCTACACACACAGTTCGTCTTCACCAATCGTCTTAAATAATCCAAATTTGACACAAAAATAAAGTTCAAAATATAGTTCAACATAACCAAACATATTGCTAGAATCAATGCAATGCCGAATATACTCGGATTTACCGAGTATTGACCACATTACAGACTAATTTAGCAGAATTTACTAAATGCGTAGAGCTGCCAATTGTACATTTTCTGAAAATCTGACCCATATATAGGGGGCGCTATGCCAGTACTCCCTCTATGCAGCGAGATACGAATTCTATCCTTCCGTCTCAGTTCTTCATTAAACATCTGTCTAATGCATCTGTAGGCTACACAAGAGAAAAGACATAGTTTGGAGTTGCGTCAGGACAGGTCATTAATCCGCGTCAATTTAATAGTTTTGTAATAGTTATTCGGACTACAACAAAATATATGGCACCACAGAAATTTCACTTCAATGCTGGTGGTTATTAACCTAGCAGATCGCCTTACTATGACGAAACATCGACACCACGCCCTGTCTACAATGCAGATGTCCCTGGTAATGGTGTATAGTGTAGCAATTAAACTCGTATATAATATTGCTCATAACATCTTATGTTCTAATTGACGTCACATTTTTATTTTACCTTTAATTGACGTCAGATTTCATGTTCTAATTGATATGATATGAATTTCGCCCCACATATTCATAGGAGCATAGTATTCCTGTTGGTGCAGATGCTTCCCTAGTAGGTTTACGCTAGGATTACTATTACTATATATATAACCGTCATGGCGACCGAAATTGAAATGTGCGAAAGCGTACGGGATCCTGACGCGCGCCGCGTTCAAAATATTTTGATCGGCGGAGGCATATACATTTGGGTCAGATTTTCAGAAAATGTACAATTGACAGCTGTACAAATTTAATAAATTCTGCTAAATTAGGCTGTAATTTGGTAAATACTAGGTAAATTCGAGTATATTTGGTATTGCATTGATTCAAGCAATCTGTTAGGCTAGGGCAAACTGTATTTTGAACTTTATTTTCGTCTAAAATGTGGGTTATTTGAGAAGATTGGCGAAGTTGAATTGTACATTTTCTGAAAATCTGACCCATTTATGAAATAGGGAGACTGAAACGCTTTCCCTGTTGACATTAATTATGCGAGGTGGAACACCAACAGCTCCCATTTTGACCAACACCACGCTCAACTGTATTATAGCCTTAATGTGTATTTTAACATTATCATGCTTGAAATGCAACTCTCATTAGGCAATTAGTGACTTACGACAATGGAAACCAGACTTTCAAGTGGCTTTACACTACCTGTCTAAGTCTTTGATGTGTGGTAATTCGACTAAGGATTTCTTCATACGGAAGTAATGGCATAGTTAGAAATCCTCACATTACATTGCTAGAGTACTGAAATTGCAAGGGTCGCAGAAATGAGAGTTAATGTACGAATTGCTAATGGAGAAAATGATTGCATTTAGTATTCCATGAACATAATTACAGTATTTAGGTTACTGGCAGAGGAATACAGTCCGTTTAAACCTGTCTGCAACTATCACTTATTACCTTAGTGGTGAGAACTACTTTCCATACAATGCCCTCCAATATATGCCAGTGACCGTTACCTCAACTTGACAAGTCCCCCTGCATCCATATAAGAAATAATCCATTCATGAGTTACATACCACTGACGAGCAACCATGTGCATATATTTGGCTGGTTGCTCCTGTTCTCCTGGGACCGGAACTATAAAGTTGGGAATAATCATTTGGGCATGGAGAATCTTTTCAACTCCTAATACCTCGCGCAAAGTCATAAGGATCGTTGTAGTCATTCGCCTCACACATCGCTTAGCTTAGTATCTATCCCAACTAAAGATAAAGGGTATAAATAAACATCTTCTCTGTCTGAGGTGATGCGTTTAACACTTCATGAAATTTATAACGCGCAAGGACAGATACGTGACAACTTCCTCTTTTCTACCTTGGACAAACAAAATGGAACCTGCGAGGCCAAAGTACTGTACTTTATCCTATTCATTTGAAGAACTGCGTGGCAGCTTGTATGAACAGAATTCCTTTCCCAAATCAAGATATGAAGCACTCACTTCAGTGTCGGGTACCCGGGAACTGCCATGTACATTTCAAGCACGTGGCACAACCACGTGCAGCAATTCAATTGGAGAGAGTAAGTAGCACTTAAGACAATCCTGTCTTTAGGAGTTAGGGAGGTTTCTTTCATCATTGGTGGAAAATTCGGGTCTGATACAAGGTTTAAATGCTTGCTTTGATGCTTCCAATCAAGAAAACAGTATTGAACGGGCTAATAAAAATGTAAGTCTCTAAACCAATTCGAAGTATGTGGGGCATGTTCATTGCAAATATAGGGCTATTAAAATGGCAGGCTTAGAAAAGGAGAATGGTACGTACTGTATCTGTATACATATGTTATGTCGCTGAATGAACTTAGTTGTTCAAGCTGTTTCCATCGGAAAATGGGTGATATATTCATTCTAAAACGATCTGGACAATCTGCAATATTAAAGGCTTGTCTAGTGGTATGCATGTTGACAGACATTGGTGTCTATCCGCTCTTTGATGGTGCATGCATGTACAGCTTCAATTCGTCGTGACACACTATTGCAGTCAAGTAGAATATGGTCCTGTCACATCTACCATGACATTTCTAATCCTGATAAGCATACACACAATAGCAGGTTTTATACATTCACTTTACAGCATAACACTACACAGAGCCAGCCCTCCACTGGATGCTGAATGTTGGACCCCTCTATGCACCTAAACCTGCACCAGCTTCTGTTTTTGTGGATAAACTTTTACAAAAGTTGCCATATTAAAAACCAGACGAATCTACCTGGAATTTGGCAAAGCTACTCTAAACATTTGTGGGACAAGTTGACAAAGTTTGACACTTATAATAAAGGTACCAGATGACTGGAAGAATGTCTGGAATGAACCTGGCAATCTATGGAAGCACCTATTATGATCGACCACGTTTGTTCTTTCTAGATGTATGAATGGCACATGGGTGCTTTTACAATTTTAAAAGCACCTTTCTTGAATTGTTTACATAATGGAAACTTGAATTGGTAGTAGGAGCATTAGCATTTAGAAAACCTGCATCCAGGTGCTCCCAGTAAATTTGAAGAAATTACATTTAGCATTGAAACTATGAACTTGAATGATGTGATTTCCTCGGAGAATGCATATATCATATATATGTTCATCTTTGAAAAGTTTGGATGAGATTTTAATCGGTAAACCAATGCTTAACATAATAATAAAGTAGAACTCAAAAACTTCAAAAACTTCATGTCATATTCATGAACTCGTCATCACCATGAATTGGTGTAAGCTATACTTATATTAAATATACATATTAAATAAGTGTTTACTCTGTAGACTTGAAAAGAGGAGATCCTAGTGTCGATAGAAATTCAATTAAGACGAGGAAAGAATAAGTTTTACTGGTCTATCCCAATACAGATAAAAATAGATTCTGCTTCACAGTGCCGATTCTGAGGCCAGTTATATATAGGAAGGAGAAGCCAGTGTAACAAATTGCATTAGGTATGCTTCTTGTTGGAACATAATTCGTCTCTGCTCGGAGGAGAATTCATCTGCAAATAGCATCCATTCTAATCAAACATCAACTAATAACGGAGGTAACACTGGTAATCCTCACCTAATATGCTGCTCTCCCAAGATACCATTATGTCGTCTCCCATGGAAGAACTGCCAATGACTGGTATGACTATTTGCTAACATATGTACATATTTACACCCCCACTTAGCAGAAGATGAATGGCTTCTGGGGTGGTGTTTTTATTAAGGGTTGGAGGAGGCATATCCTCACACATGTATGGATTCCTGCCGGAGCTAGCCAGCGATGGGTATTGGACGTGAATGAGCGATACGTCATAAAATAATGTCACCTGCATACTACCATAAGATCTGTGATGTACGCTTGGTTCCCTTTTGTACACAAGGCTGGTTCCGCATCAATATATGGAAAACCTCTGCCGTCGAATCTATCATATTTATTACACAAAGAAAGATCCTTGTGTAAGAGATTGAGAAAGTTATCGGCTATATCGTGCGTACATATTATGTGTCAATCATATTAATGATCCCACCAATTTACAGGGGTGTGCTAAAATTGGTTTTCATAATTATGAGCATTGGACCAAATGCGTCATTTTGGAAGATAGGGAGCAGCGTAGCTTGAGGGTATTCCTCTCACCGAATCGAGTGAACCACCATGGTCTGTGGTACATTCTGTATTTGTTATACACTTCCTTGATATGTTTCATTGGAACACTTTATTATTCCATTGGATGTAAACTGTACATAACAACGCCCGCTGGGTGTGAAGTGGGTCCCAAAACAAAATGTACATGTAACATTACAGGCTACTGGTGTACGTTGGTGGAGCCCTGACACAAGCGGTGAACAATAAGCCACACCTAAACACTAGGATCGGTCAGTCGCAGCTTTTCTTGGGCGTCATCAAGATACGTTTTTCCTATTAAGAAAATGTCATTCCTCTACCTTAATTGCTTTGTAATATTTCAATGGCACTCTTATTCTTTCATCCTGCCAAAGGGAGAAACCATTCATTGATGTATCATGGCTTTTCCCCTCGAATACATCAATCGTTTCTTGTAATTAAAAGGACTGGCAGATTGCATCGCATTTGAATTTTATCTGACCCTTTATTCTCACAGTTGATGAATAGTTGATTCACCTCTTGGCAATAATTACATAATGAACAAATGATACAGCCCAATAATGTATTCCACATTGTCTGTTCCCTGAATTCATTTCAATTCATTTCAGTCGACAGATCAACCTTTTTTTAGTTTCTTTGTTTTAATCAAACAGACCGATGAAAATTGAAACATTTGGCCTTTGAACACTACATTACGTTTGCCCCAAATTCAAAAGAGCGATTAAACCTGTATGAGAAAAAAACCCATTCAATGACCGCCCTAATCATTAGACATTGCTGATAAACAGGCCCGACGGCGAAAACCCTTTATCCTACCTTGGCGAAGATAATCAGATTAATTTTTCAATCAGGTCAGCAAATAATATTTTAAGATTTTGTAAATGTGATTGTTTTGACTTTTTAAAAAGGAAAATTTACACAAAACTAGATTTGGTTCCAATTATTTTGCGTGGGGAAGAGGGTATCTATGTATACTTTGTATCCATTTAGTTGGGTTTTTTTTGTTCTAAAATCTTTATTCAGGAATTGATAACACTATAATACAATCTCACCCCCGGGGTGATTTACGTCATGCCCTGACATCTTACAAATGATATCTTCAGTCAAGGTATCGCATCATCTGAACAATCAATCAAGCAGGTCTTCATAGTTAAATCTCTCTATCAGTCTCATACAAGTTATGACAATATTCGACCATACAATTTACACAATTTCAAAGAGTTGTTAAGAGACACAAACATTTGTTATACATAGTATTCACTGACGTCACGGCGCTGGCCGCGGCTCGCCATACTGTGTGTCAACCCCTGTAAACGTTAGCTAGACATGTATACTCCAAGCCTCGAAAATGCTGTTTTCCGGCCGTTTTCACCTCCGAAATTTTTAGTGAATGTAATATAAAGTATGCTGATAGGTTAGATGGTCATCATAGTATGTCATGACGGAATAATGAGTACAATCGCCATTATCATACATTCGAAACGGGAAAGCCTATCAATCTGGTGCCTCCGGCTCTCTGCGTAGACACACAGTATGGCTGCCAGTGAGGATAGCGGCTGACTGGGGTGACGTCATGTGAATACTATGTATAGTTACTACCAAATCGTAACATTTCAATACTTATTATTTGTAAACTCCATTTCTTCTTTTTACAGATTATTCCCATTACAGTTTCGACAAGTTAATGTTTGTAACATTTTCGGTTACCTGGGTATCAGGTGAGAACCTTTTAATTTAGGCTAAAAGTGTTAATGACCCCTAAATCTTAGGGGTCCAAAACTGCCTTCTGAACCTGACTGGTCTCGTACGTGGGTGGTGTCCCTATTAAGGAAGCTTCACTGTACATCCTTGAATGCAAACCAATGACGACAGTACTGTATCAGTGTTAATGCAGGCATTATCTACTTATACGTGGGTATGGGGATATTAGCACCCTCGTCCATCATAATATACAGGATCTTCCGAACTGTATGTAACCACTGTAGGCATTAATATGAGGATCTTCAGTACCAAAATCAACACATTACTGGATCGCTATATATAGTACGATGTTACACCGTTTAAAAAAACATTACTGGATCGCACCAAACAAACCTGCAATGCCTATCAGTGGTACCTATACCTATTAGTAGAGTCAATCTAAGCTCAAAAATAGCCCTACCCTGAACAAATTGCAACAAAACGTTTTATGATTGTTTCCTGTAGTTCTTAATGTGGTGAATAACATATCAAAAGTAGAGGAAAATCGGACCAAGGGAAAGTACAAAAAAACGCAAAAACAAAATGGCCACCACTTCGAATTTTAGTTACCATAATTCAGGGTACAATCAACATAGAATGTCATATCTCAGCTCCTAATTGTACTATAACCATGTATAATACCTGTTTTTGTATGTTTTGGGGTATGAGGAATCTATTTCTGCAATAAATACTCTGTTAAAAGGTCATTTTCAAGGTCAAAATCCAATATGGCTGCCAAATGAAACCATGATTTCTTTTATCTCAACTGCTATTGGCAAATATTATCTCAGCAGCTATAACATCATATATTATATCATTTTTCTTAGTTTTTAATGCATGGCGATACCATTTCTGAATCAACTTTCTGTTTAAAGGTCATTTCCAGGTCAGAATCCAATATGGCTGCTGCCCTGGAACGAAAAATGTCATATCTCAGCTCCAGTTAGCCCAAGATAGATGTGTAATACTATTTTCTTTAGGTTTAAAAGTACAGACAATCCATTTCTGGAGCCATTTTCAAGATTAAACCATATTTTATGAACTTAGGCCTTTAATTCAAATGAAGATAATATTACCCAAACCTAAAATGTGTCAAATCATATAATTTTTTAATCATATTGACCTGACGTACATTGCACACAAACATGTTTGTGTTTCTATTTTTAATTCTTTTGATCTCAAGCTCAAAATAACAACATATATACAAATATAAAGCCAGAAATTATTAAGAGATATGATAGATTATAGGTTTCTATAAAAAAAAATATGCAGATTTTCAAAAATAACCTCAGAAATTGACAAAATGTATGAAAAAACAACCTAAACCTGGCTGAAAGATGGACTTATCCTTGTCTGGGCACTATGTATTTCTGAATATCTACTCATAAATGGTCTCGTTGGAAAGAGAAAGTCCTGGGCTTTAATCACATATCAAATTTAAGTCTGTCAACTCTAATACTATAAATTATTTAGGCCCATACAGGGATTTATAAGGTATAGTGCTACCGCTTGTACTGGGGCAGTTAACTAATACTACATTATTGCTTCATTTGTTATCAATTTTTCTTTTGAGAGTCAGACATTGTATTGGTGTACTTGATTACTTCTGTATTCCCCATATTATTTTATTCAGGCCCCTCCATAAGGTCTATTACCCCCATTAAACCGGCTCCACATGAGGGTTTTAACACACTAACCATTACTAACTATATGGTCTTGGGTAACTCCATCCAATCATGAATAAAGCAATGGGTATCAATTAAACCATATTCAATAATTCCCTTTTTCTAATGTGAAAATGAACTGATGCAAAGAATTATGCCCTTTATGCCAAAAGGTATTAGATGGTCAGGAAAAAGTGGTGGTCCAGCAAAAGGGAGCAGAAGGTATAAACCGCGCTAGTATTAAAAGAGGTGTTGACCTCAAAGTTGAAGTGGGAACTAGTGTTCACAAAATATGTCCCTTAAACCACACAAACAAAAATGAAATTGACTCATGCAAAATAGATAAAACTTGTTCTGCTCCATCAAAACGATGCTCCCGTGTTTCATTGGGAAGATATGATAGTAGTAAGCATTGCTTATTTTGTGGAAGTGAAATTAAGAAAGTAGACCCAAAAGCAGCAGAAAAGGATAGTTATAGCTGTGTGACAGACACATTTGTTGAAACAATATTGGTTCATTGTAAAACGCGGAGTGATGAATGGGCCACTGCTGTTAAAGGCCGCATTGAGTATTTCAGTGGGGATCTTCATGCAGCAGATTGTGTTTACCACCAGTCATGTAGTGTTAATTTCTGCACAATGAAGGAAATTCCGAACCAGTTTAGACCAGTTGATTTAGCAAAAAAAAGGAAAATCAGACAACCAACAGACAGTGATCAGGATGAGGCATTTGAAAAAGTTTGTGTATTCCTGGAGGAAAATGATGAAGAGCAACTGAATATATCTGACCTTGTTGGCAAAATGGGAGACTACTTGGATGACAGCAAATCTGAGGCATATTGCAAACGGTACCTCAAGGAAAAGATTTTAAAACGATATGGGGAGAGTATATTTATAGCTCAATTGCAGATGACTATGCCTCATTCACTGTCCAACACTATGCCAGAGCCAGTGTAGTTTTTGATGGGTATGGTGCTGGCCCAAGCATAAAGGACTGTACACATCAGTATCAGGGTAGAAATTGGAATGCCAACAAGGTGAACATAAATGGGGCAACAAAATTTGTTGGAAAAAAGGAAGTCTTTCTGTCAAATGAGGAGAACAAGCAAGCAATGATCCAGCTTATAATAGAACATTTGCAACAAAAAAACTGCCATGTTATTCAAGCAGAAGGAGATGCAGATGTTACTATTGCAAAAGCAGTGATCACAATGTCTGCTTTCAAATCCACCACCCTCATTGGAGAACACAGATCTCCTTGTACTCTTGCTGTACCATATAGATGTAAGAAACTGCACTGAACTTTATTTCCGCTCAGGCAAGTTAAAAACATCTGCCTATAATATCAAAGTCATAAAACAGATACTTGGTGATGAAGCTTGTATTAATTTGTTGTTTCTACATGCCTTTACTGGGTGTGACTCAACTTCCAGAGTATTTGGTATTGGAAAGAAGACAGGGTTCGAAAGAATTGTCAAGAATGATAAAGAGATCACAGACTTCTCAAAAGTTTTTGCTCACCAGAATGATGCAAGGATGATGTGGCATCCAATGGTTGTAGGGCAATGGTAGATTTGTTTAATGGAAAACCGACTGATTCTCTGGCATCTATAAGGTATAATATGCTTTGCAAGAAGTTGCAAGAGCTAAGACTTTTGTCACACCAGAAAGACCACCAACCACCTCGGCCTGTATATTTCACTCCCTGCGGACTTACTATCAGGTTATGGAGTGGATGGGTAGGAGTAACGAAATGGAGCCATCTGAGTGGCAAAGGAAAACTCATTCCAGTGATGACAGACAAAAGCGCTGCTCCTGATGTACTAATCCAAATGGTTCACTGTAACTGCACAAGAGGCTGTCATACTCTAAGGTGTACCTGCAAAAAGCATGGGCTGGAATGCACCAGTGCATGTGGCCATTGTCAAGTTGACAGCAGTGATAATATGACCAATCAAGCTGTGAATGAAGCTGATGATGATGAACAAGACAAAAATTTTGCCAGTTTTTAGGTTTCCAATGACCGCCATCTAAATTACCGAAATTCTCCTACAATTTTTACCTTTAATTCCACATTTGTGTGTGTAATACACAAACTAAATTATCTAAGACAGATTTTAGGTTGAAGTAGGGTCATCATCTCCATTGAAGTAAAATTCAGAAATAGCTTTTGATTTAAAAAATGACATGGAATTATATAAGGACCTAGTGCTAATTGGAGTTTAGGTATGATACTTGCCTGACAGCAGGCATAGAGAATTCTGACCTTGAAAATGACCTTAAAACAGAAAAATGACTTCAGAAATGGAATCCTCATACCTGAAAACCTAGTAAAAGAGGTATTATACTTGGATCTAGTCCTAATAGGAGATGAGATGTAAAATTCTTGTCTCTCGGTGGCGGCCATATTGGATTTTGACCTTGAAAATGACCTTGAAATGGAAACAATATCCCAGAAAGGGATTCCTTGTGCATTAAAACCTAGAAAAAGTACCATCATACATGGATATAGTGCTAACAGGAGCTGAAATATGACATTACATGTAGATCTAACTGGGACTTATGGTGCCTAAAATCACCTGTGGCAGCCATTTTTATTTTTGCGTTTTTTTGTACTTTCCGGTGATCCGATTTTTCTCTATTTTTGATATGTTGTTCAGGGCACCTGATAGTACAGGAAACAACAATAAAACGTTTTGTTGCAATTTGTTCAGGGTAAAATCCTATATTGACTCTACTATATACCTACATTACCACATATATACGTCCATGGTGACCGAGGGTTGCTATTTCTCCCCGTTTTATCCCATCCCAGGGCTTTGTTGCACAATGAATTTCCACGAACGTGCAGCCTAGGAATTAAATCGTGGTAGATCTTTGGATAAGAACGAGCAGGATTAGCAAGGATCAGGCTCTGTTGCACAAGGAGCCTTCCTAAGTCTGCACGTTCTCAAGTTGCACACTCTTGCACGTACCTATAAATGTAATACGGTAATGATCAACAGGTAACCAGTAGATGCCAGAGGAATTCCTTTTTATGACATCACTAGGCCAGGTGTTTCCCAATCCCATTCTCTAATTGTATTACATTTACCTATGAATAGACCAGAATAGACCCTTCAACCACTGTCTCTGGCCCTCCTGCCCTCCAGCCTTCCCACCCTCCCTTCCTTTGAGGACTAGTAAAGATTACCAACGAGTAGCTGTGGCACAACAAATTCTTGGGTTCACGTTCGTACATAATCGTGAGGACATAGACAAATTTCTGGGTGAAAGTGGTGTTGCACAAGCCAGTAACGAACAGACTTAGGACAACCCTCAGGGTTGTCCTAAGTCTGTTCGTTGCCATTTTGGGCACATATATAGATAATCTACTCATTAATTTCAACAGATTAATTAATAAAAACAACATTGTAACTGTTTGCAAAGTAATTAACGATTTTTAACAACATTTAGCTATTCGTGGGAATGAAGTCTGCTCGTTGCTATTCACTCCTGTTCATTCGTCCCTGTTCCCTCAAAATAATGTCCACTATATAGTGAGTGCCTGTGTTGCAAGCCATACATAAATCATGTGTGTGGGTGACTGTGTGAGTGGGTGAGTGGATGTGAGATACATGTGTGCATGGGGGGTTTGGTTGTTGTGTACATAAGTGGGTAAGAATCCAATTAAAACTTCCTATCAAAGGTTGGAATAGACAAGGGTAGTGATGTCATAAGACGGAATTACTGGTTACCCATTGGTACCGTATTATATATAAAGGTACAATGAAGAGTATGAGACTAAAGAATGTGTAAGAGTAGGGAAGACTAGGATCAGCCCTTGTGCAACAGAGCCTGCTCTTTTCTACTCTTAACTGTTCTTTACCAAAGATCAACCACGATTTAACTCCTTGGCTGCACGTTCGTGGACAAAACATTGTATATTTCAACTTTTTAACCCTTCAATGTCTCTGCCGAGTCATTGAATGCCACTTAACATTCTTATAATAGTACTTGAACTGGCAATTCCAACCAGCAAAACAATTTAAGCCACCCTGAAATGTCTATTTCTCACGAGTGTGCACGAACGTGTACCCACGAATTGGTTGTGCAACCAGTTCTCGTTAGTACCACAAAGTACGACCACGATTGGATGAGATTAAGGAAAGATCTAGACATTTAGACACTGTACAAACGAACAGCAAAGATTAGGCTACGAGCAGCGTTGTGCAACACAGCCCAGATCTCTTTCTTTGTGTATCGTTTCAAGTATAGCTGAGTTGGGAAGGTAATTTCTGTCAGTAGATTTAACATTATATTAGACAGGAGTTAGTAACTAAGAGTTAGAATCTTAAACTGTACACCCTGAATTAAGTATGTCCTACGAACCATGTATCTAAATATTATCTGTAGTGCTTCAAAGTTAGTATTATGCCTGAAGCCAAGAATACATCATGGACATATCCGTGTTGTTGTTAATAACTTTGGAAATCTAGGAAATTCCCCTGGGTTTTCTCACTTACTTCTCTACTTCTCCTCATCTCAATATAGTGCGTAAAGCTCTGTTTCAAGTCCTCATAGTCTTACTGAGATTGTTATTCAATGTGCACCTGGGCAGAGTGAGTATGGGTATAATACCGTTTACATAAGTACTATATGCTACTATATTACTCTTCATAGTTTTGCCATTCTTATCAGCTCCGTGTACGAAACGATTATGGAACTTCTATAGATGAACAACAGCAGCCTGTGCATTTCCCTCCATAAAATACATATTTCATATCGACAGATTAATTGTTTCGAGAAACTATGGACAAAACCTAATGACAGGATACCTCCCTGCGCAGCCTTCTGTAATTAAACGGAGAAAACATGTTTATATATATGTGTTTTACTGACATGCAGCTGTCAAATTATTTTGCAAGAAAACTATGTTCTTTGCCCACATGTCGACAATATCGATAGTTCGGACATTTGGGTGAGAAAGTATCAGTTACTTTGTTGTTATTGGAACTTTTATTTATCTACGCGATACTGTCGGTGGGTCTAAGCTCCCAGTTTAGGGAGGGTTCCAAGCCCTACCGAACATATTGTTTTAACTTGGGGGTACAGTCCGTTTCAGCAACAATCATTGCAAGCTAACAGTCCCATTATGTTATGTATATAAGTGCTATTGATGTTATCGACTAACAGTTATCATGTTTAGCATAGACCAGACACTGAACACCAAATGCTTCTGAATGTCGGCACAATTCGCTTTTCCAAGCAGGGACAATTTCATGCAGTGGTGTTTTTGGTTGGTATTAAAGCTGCATTTTTAGCGATTACGACCAAACAAAACTGACCAAATTCACTCATATTATGACTTATATGACTGGATGTATCAATATTCTGCTGCTGGATATATGTTCATACAAGAATTTGAAGTCTAATCACCGAGAGAAAATCGAATAAGGGAAGTTATTGCAAGAAAGGTGGGTTCCCCAAATACAAATGAGGACGTTTTAGGAGCCCTGTAGCAAAAACAACTGAACAAAACCCTCCAAAAGTTTGGTCAAATGTCTTTTAGATGGGTTGGAGAAGAATGGAACAAGAAGTAGAAAATGTTCAGTTTTTGATTGACGTTAATTAATGTGCTTTAATGTGATGGCTGCGATCGTTTAAAGGTTTAACTATTGACAATGAAATAGTACGTAAGCCACCATTTCACAATTAGAATTAAAATCTGAATATCCTTAGAATAGCAACGGTTCAGTCTCACATGCTCACTGTCCCTCGGATCATATAAGAATGGTATATCAGTGACTGGACGCCTATTGCACTATTGGCGTTCCCGGCCCTGGAGGAGACGCGTCCTAATGGGATTATAATGACATTTTGCGGTTTGGAGCCGAAGTCTTTTCCTCAGTTCGGAGGGTCTTTCTCAAATCTGAGCCTAGACTGGGTTATATTATGGTCATGTATCGCATTATAGCGGCCCATATATCATTCCAAAGGGCTATTCTTCTATGCAGATCTTGGTACACATGTCTACTTTGCTATAAGTGTACACTGACTAATAGAATTTTTCGCCATGTAAGGGCATTGTAAATAGTCACCCAGAATTTGGTCAATGAACCAGGGGGAAAAAGGGGAAAAAGAAACAAATATATATTGTCCTTTCTGGACCGGCAATGCAGTCCGCAAGTGCCCGACCACAGCGAAAACAGAAAAGCTGGTTTGGGCAATCTAAATAGTTGCCCCGACATAAGCCGCCCGGGAGGTAATGGTCAAAGCAAGACAAATAACCATTGATTGCGCCGGAACTTATTGGGTGTCAACTGTTGTGTAAAAGGCAGTAGTGAAGGAAAATGTGTGTTTCAATGTGATCTGGAGAAACGAGGGAGAATCTGTCTGTGCTGAGTAATTGACTCACCTCTAACAACCTGTCCCGAGATTTCCTGCAATATAGAAGGATTTCCTGTTATTGTTGTAGTTCGATAACTAATTACATTTGCATGTGTGTCTTCAAGTTTGGAAACACGCATTCAGCCTTGGAAACTATGGTATACCTTATAAGAAATGGTTGTGGTCAGCATATTTTCAATGTTCTCATGCGGTGCCTAGTTTTCACGAGACTCAAAAATAGCCTCTAGTCAACTCATTTATATAACAATGGCATGTATTATGTATTGATTAAACTACACATTTCAGAAACACATAGCATATATGAGAGAAAAATCGTATCGTTTTGAACAATATCACGACTGAATGGAAGGAAAATTAAACATGAATTAAACATGATTGGATTGGATTGAAAACGGTTTATTGCTATTGTGTAAAGACTCCGGTGAAGTTCTCCGGCTGATTGGGAGGTTTGGCAGTCTTCTCTGGTTTTACAGTTTTAAAGCAGTGAACAATACTGCAACCGTCAATGACTGGAAGCGGCCCACTGCTATTTGTCAATTTCAGATCTCCTACAGTTTAAGATTAATAAATATTGGCGTGCAGTATGTTAATATTTTCATGATACACTCTCTATGTCGCCCTTATTGCATTGCTACTTTTTTTTAGAACTGTGTGCAATAATAATAGGTTGTGAGACGTCAGTGAATGAAGTTATTGTCATTCCATATGTACGTTGTTTTGGAGTGCATTCCAGGAAAACGGTATTCTGTGTAAGATTGACTTCCGAATTTGTTAGGATTTAGGAATTTTCTGTTTATGGTTTTCCTACCAAATGCAAAGTTTTGTGTGTTTATAGCTCGCAAATCTAGAAATCCTGGAATTTGCGCCAGACGGTGGCCCGCTTGTAAAATGTGCAATCGTCTCCTATGCTTAAGAGGAAGAATACCCTTTACAACATGTAAATTATCTACATTGGTTCTCGCTGGAAGATTGTAAATAGTCCTTAGTATTTTGTTCTGAATTATCTGTAGTTTGTGAGTGAAATTTGTTGTATGTGAATCATGGTAAATATCAGATTGGTCATTTAAAGGCAGAATCATAACCTTGTAAATCAATAAAAGAGTTGATGTTGGTACTTTGTTTCTTAATTTTGCTATTTGCCAACTTTTGTAATTTAACAGATTTATAAGTTTTTGAATTTGTGATTTAAATTTCAAGGTGTTTTCTATTTCTATTCCTAAATATTTGTAGCTGTCTACTTCTTGTAGTGATTGACCATTGAGAACCAATGTATTTTCTGGTTTCAGGCCGAGTTCATTTTTTGTCCACCCCGATCTCATTACTGTTGTGTTGAAAAAGGTCTGGATTTGGGATTTTCCTAGGTTTAGTGATATCTTATTTTTCCTTTACCAATAATTCATAGCATTGAGGTCTTCTTGTAGTTTTTTTTGTTATTTCGGCTGGGTCTTTTCCTGATAAGTATATTATAGTATCATCGGTGAACATTTGGATGTTCAAATTTTTTTATGTAATTTGGGAGGTCATTAATGTAAATATTAAATAGTAGTGGGCCAAGGGTTGTCCCTTGGGGGACACCACACAATATGTTTATTTCAGAAGATGTTAGTTTATTGACTGAGACCATTTGGTGCCGATCTGTTAAGTAATCTTTAGACCAATCCAGTTCCTTGTCTTTTACGCCAATTTTGTGGAGTTTTTGAATTTTACACTGGTGATTAACCGTGTCAAAAGCCTTTTTGAGATCGAGGTAGACTGCCCTTGTTATGAGGTTATCATTTAGGGCATCATAAACATTCCACAGATACTTTAATAAAGCATCTTGTGTTGATTTCCCTCGTCTGAAACCAAATTGGTATGGCTGAGATAGGACGATAATTGCCTGGATCAGTGATGTCTCCTGCCTTAAATAGTGGGGTGACCCTGGAGGCCTTCCAGCTTGGTGGTACGTATGCTCGATTGCGTGTATGTTAGGTCCATAAAAGTTTTGAATTGGGGGGCTAATATTTGCAGTGAGGACTTTAATAACCATGACGGTAGGTCTTTAATACCTGAGGATTTACTCGAGGGTATATTTTTTATTATAGATTTTAGGTCTGGAAGAGATGCTGGGTTGTATTTGAATAGAGTTTGTCTTAAATTTGCCGGTTGTTCATCCAGGGTACCATATTTAAGTTTTTGTTCAATATTTGGTGCTGGTATTAAGTCTGCCAGTTTATTGCCTATTGAGGCAAAATAATCATTAAATTCATCCGGAACTCTGGGGGGATCTAATTGGATGTTATCTTTGGATAATATAATTTCAATGGAGGCTTTTTGCCTTTTGTTAATGAGTGGACCTAGTTGTTTCCAAAATTTCTTTGGGTTATCTTTATTGAGTTCTAGCTGAGATCTAGTATAGTTGTTTTTTAAGTTTCTGGCTAAGTGGTTAACTCGCCTTCTCATTGCTTTTGCCTTATCTAGTAGTTGGGGATTTTTCAGCTTCAATGAAGCCTTAAAAAGCTGGTCTCTGTTTTTCATTAGTTCTAAGAGATCCCTGGTGATCCATGTTTTTTTTGCCTTTACATTCTTTATTTCTCTTATTGGGCAGAGTAAATTGACTTTGTCTGTAACTGTTTGCAGCAAATTAGTCCAGCAGTCGTTAGGATGCTGAGATTTCATAAGATCATCCCAGTCACAGTCTAAGAGTAGCTCCTCCAATCTGGCCTCATTGTAATTTTTGTATGAGCGGCATTTAAAGCTGATTTTATAGAGGGTAGAGGTGAGAGATGGTACAAGATAGAGGATAGGGAGGAGTGAGGGAAGGCAAGAGGGTCTGGGTCACGTAGTTGGGGCTAGGGGAATACTTTGAGGTGTGCAAGGGCGTAGGTCTTGAATCTGAGAATATCAGGTTCTTCCTTGATTTTTTTTCGGTAGAGCATTCCATCTGGAGCCACCTGAGGAGGCAGGGGCTCTTTCGCATACTTCTAGCCGGGGGTGTGAGACCGGAAGGTTGAGCGCAGAGGAGGATCGTGTTGAGCAACCCTGTGGTGGGACAGGTGAAGTCATGAATCGGGCTCTTCTGTGCATAAGAAGTAGGATCTGGAGGGTGCAACAGATTTGGAGGGGGAGGAGGTTGTGGGCCTCCATGAGGTTGGAAATACTAACATATCAGCCAGATAGGGTGACAATGCGGAGACCTCGGTTCTGGACTCTCTCCAGTTTGTCCTTTAATATTTCCTCTGTTACTCATGAATCGATGGCTTTTTCTGGAAATAGTTATTATTTTTGTATTTTGCTGTTCTACAGTGGTAATTTAGGGCAAAAGGGATTCAATGTGCAATTTGGATTTGGTTGCCTCTCGATTCCAAATGCAGTGCTATCTTAACATTTGTTATTCTATCTAGTTTGCGCTAAGTTCAAGACAATGAAAGAGAGCCATGTTGGGATTATGGTGTTCCCCGAAATCAATAATTTGGAAGATCATTTGATTTTACACAAAACCAAACTTGTGCATGCTGTACCTTCAGGCTGCCACTAGATCCCCATGCAGGTCAACTAACCAAACACAAACAAGTGCATGCTGTACCTTCACGCTGCCAAAACCATTCCACTCAAACATACGACCAGTCATATAATTAAATCTTCATTTTTAGTCATGACCACATAGTCTTAGGTTGGACTTGGTTCTGTAGAGTTAGGTCTATAGATAGACAGCAGTAGGTGGAGGACCATGGTTAATCTGTATCGAATTATCAGCTGTGAGCCCGAATCCCAATGTCTTCAATCGATTATTATAACTTCATTGTGCATTGTGCATGTTTGTTAATAACTCGACTGTCGTTTTTACAGAAGAGTTGCCGTATAAAAAATACTAAAATTTAATTATAAAAAAAGAAAATCCCTTTAAATTTGTTTCTATGGAAACTAGCTTATAATGCAACCTTTAACAAAGAACAGATGAGACATGTTTCCAACTGGGAGAAATAATTTTACTTCATCACAACTAATTGATACCTATATATAATCTTCATAAGGAGCAGATATTAGATATGTAAGAAGATCCCAAGGCCAATTCATAAGGAGCTTATTTTGCAGACACTGCTTTTTGTTGAAGTCCATGGCCCTGTTTCTATCATTTTGTAACAATTTTGTCTCCAGCTTGCGAGGTGATTGCAACTCAAATTCCTGACTCATGGTTATCCACGATGTTTATGTAAGTCCATTACGTTATTTTGTGGTATCGTATAAAGACAAGTGCAAATTATAAGCGTTTATGAAGGGAATTATTTTTCACGCCGACGCATGGAGATGATTTGGTGTGAAAAACAGGGGTTGCCGGAAACTGACATCCACATGTTCCCACTTGTAGATAAAACTTCGTTGTACCTGCTGTTGATGTGGAAATGCTAAATAATAATGATGATAACATGAAATCATAATATGAACATGCGGTACTTTACAACAAGTATCATGAGTCAAATTCAAAAGTTGCTTTGTCTCCTCATCTCAACTAGCCCATAACTTTCAATAATTATCTTCATTATCAAGGTGCTAATTATTCTAATAAACTGTCTGAAAAACAGAAATCCGAGTGTAACAATGGGCGTGCCCAGTAAGTATTTGACCAAAGGCGAGGAAAGTTACTCAAGCCTTTGTTTTACCCCGTTTTGAAACGTCACGTATTTTTATTTTATTAGAAAGCATCTCTTTTGAGCTTCAAGTTTGGTCTTGAATAAAAAGATGTCTCTTGTTTAAAATTGTGGTAGATCAAGCTGGGTCTAATGTATAAATTCAAGGATATTGAAGCTTTTGTTCAGGATATACCTAGGACTACAAGAATAGCCGAGGGTATAAACCTCAAGGTTCCTAACCCAAGAACAGAAAATCTTAGACGGTCTCCATGTATGCAAGGTTCATTATTATGGAATAATATATATATGCTACCAGTAAACGAATAGCAAAAACCATGGAAATGCCTAAACGCTATTCCCAAAAGAAAATATTTTATTGGTTGGAAATCTGAGATATTTGAATAATGCAGTCATCAATTACACTCATCATAGCATGTGCATAGAGAATTGATAGATGACAGAAACATCTGGTATATGTAGTATGTTGTTAATGAGAAAGTATATTACTATAATATTATGACACTAGAATATAGAATGGAAATGGATTAGGTGTGTCCAACAAATGATTTCGTTGTGAATTTATTTTCGCGTGGATAGTACTGATGTTTAAATCTCTTAGGTAAAAAATAAGCAAAAGACAGTAACCATGCATACATTAACATACATGTACGTTCAAAGGTTAGAACACAATGTTTTAAATCCTGCGTTGAATACCTTTAGATGAGCAAATTCTGCGGTCATTAATGAAACGGGAGTGCCTGGTTGTACATCCAAAACATATATATTACGCAGATCGTGACCAATTAGACACTTACTGTGTTCTAGTTAATGGCTCGGAAGGCAATAAACAACGAAAATGTATTCAGGTTTGATTAATCAATCTGGCCATGAAATTGTGAACCTCACAATTCTGTCCATTGAACAGTTTTATGTTTGGTGGAGTACATTTTTTATGATTTCATAAACAATCCTAACAAACATAATAATGAGAACCATCAACTACAAAAATGAGTAATGATGGATAAAGGTAACGAATGCTATAAGACCTAGGAAGTCCTGGGTGGATTCAGTTTCAACAGAAGACAGCTTTATTAAAACATGCGTTTCATTAAAAAAATGTGTCGTGTACTTATGATGGAAAATAACAACAATACATTATATTAGAGAGTCAATTCTGTGAATGTAATCAACAATCAACAATTATCAATTAGATATTACCTATTCAATACCAATGCAATGACGCCAATTTTTAAATAGTCCAGTGTCAGATATTTTGCCAAGTTTGAAGTAGATTGGAAAGGATAATAACAAAAATCATTGTTCTTGATTTGAACCATTGTAAATGATGTCAGTTTTGCTCGGGTCATAACTTTCAAAAGTAGTGTAGGTCTTGAGTTAATTCCATTTACTTTAGTATAAGCTAAGAGTATTCTTCCAATATTAGAGTTCGGGTCGAGCCCTGATCTCAAGAGCGTTTGTATGTTGTCCCCGCTTGGTGCCTTTGCGCTTCTCAATTTCCGCAGTATAGTCCCCAGGAAATGGACATTTATCGGTTGTTCACAATCGCCCCTTTGGGAAGAATGGCTTGAGGTTCAAAACATCAATTTCCCAAGGCGTGAATTCCGTCTGGTCATTGCACTCCAATGTGTCCGGGTAATGGCATTGTTTGACGGGTTTATCTGATGGTTAAATCATTTCCTACCAGCCTTCTGTAACCTTTAAATTTATGTGATGTATGTAAAATCGTGCTCCAGAAACCAACCATAGCCCCCAATTCCAGTATCCCATGCATGATAGTTATCGGTTTGTCTTTAACGTAAATGTTTATACACACTTGGATCGAAATTTATATTATTCATAAAGGAAACTATTAGTTACCTTTAACAATAAGATTAATCAAGTTCACTCCTTCGTAGCCATCACGCAATATTTTCAACACAGGAAGGCTCTATGCCATGTCAGCGTAATTTAATCAATTATCTTTACAGTAAACGTGGCCAGATATTCTAGCATCGCGTCCCATGAAGGTTTCATTGAAGCAAAGCTGGCACACTGCAATCACGCATAGTAAGATAGGCCACGGCCTCTTGATATAGAAATATCTTATACGAGCGGCACAATGCATGAATGGAGCTGGCATTCTATGTATTGCTCATAATGGTATGAAATATAGCAATGGCTTCTCCCGGGAGAATAAAAATAGACCTGGCACGTATTCATTCAATGCATTAAGATGATACATGTATATTAATGAAAAAAATAAGCCACACAATATGTGGGATATTATAATTTGTAACAATAACCAAATATATCATTTCGAAAACAAGGCAGGATTATAAGTATCATAATTATTATAAGAAAAGATGAGATCTCTAAAGGGGAGAGAATGGATAACAAATATATACACATGCCATTTAAGTTTCCCTGTGCCAATGGAATTAAATGTGATGGAACTCTTGGCAGATGGAAGGAACTTAGTTTGCATGAGGTCACACGATGATAGGAAATATACTGATATATACCAAGTGATGAATATTTTATTGTAACTCTTCCGGCGTGTCTATAGCGGTCAGATCGTGACCACACACCGATAGTATTCTCACTATACACCCAAAGGCTTGTTGTATTATATATCCACACATGACAGCTTTTCACAGTCGGTAAACATTTTACACAACTGCATTTCATATATCGCGCAAGGAAATCACTACATATTATTAATTATTCTTGGACATGCCACCATACCACCATACCTTTCCATAATCCTAGGGGACAACAGTTCCATCCGATTCGCGCGAGGAGTGTTGGTAATCTCTCGTCGAGTTTTATAACTTCATAAAAGGATAGAATTTAAACCTGTCTATGCAAGAGGGAAGGTGGGGAAGGTGGGATTAAGTGATCGTCAGCTGGGATCAATGTTTCAAACGACTGGCAAGTGGTTTTTTTCTTTCAATCTTGACCATGGTTTTGTTTTCTGATACTTTTTCAACGAAGATTTTTATTTGCTGGAGGATTTCGTCTGACATTTGTTTGCTGATGATTACGTAACACACTCAAGAAAATGTATTGTTGACTGTGTGCTAAATGTTACATAACTGGCTTGCTCATACCTTTAACTGACAGGTTCCATTCATCATTTGCATGATCTCTTAGAATACTTGTAAAGAGCAGAAACTGCGTTCCCAGTTACCAACTGCAGACGAACATGACATTTTCCAATTATCCATTCTGATCCAATCTATCTGAATACAATTACCAAATATACACATCAAAGCACTGTAGTTAGTTCTAGTTGTACAGCCTAATAATGAAACAGATTAATAACTTTCACTGAATTGAATTAAATTGCCTAATGAAAGACAATTGAAAAAACAGGTCAAGAAGGTATCGAATTCCATCAGCCCCTTTTTATTGCAGTACTCAAATTTACAGCGTCGTCTCAGTAAGGGTCTTCCAGTTGCCTGCCTTAAAGGGTCAGTAAACGGGTTCATAGTCACTTTTAGGACAACAAACTTCATGCCGCCATAAATACAACATCCAAGTATCAATTTTTTTACCTCCATTTATGTCTAACTTATAGTCACTTACAGGCCCAAATTGAGAAAGCCTACTTGAAAAGGTCTGTTTAGCACAAGAGGGCACTGAGAGTGCTGTGTGACGTCATAGAGGCGCGCCAGAAATGTACATAATATCCCTACCTTCCCCCCCAATCTCACAGCAATTGAAGCAGTTATGCAATACAGCTAATACCTATTCAAGAACCAGTCATGAGAGGTCAATAATTGGGTTGGTACACCCTCCTTCTTTCTAGCAGCAATTATGAGAGTTGTTTATTATGTTCATTGCATGTACATTTCTAAATTGGTGCACCTTTATGACGTAGGCAAACAGTGGTGCCTTGAATGGAGTGTTAAAATGTGGAACTACGTTTTCACTCATTTAAATGGGTAAAACTCACTAAATAATAACTTGGATTAAGTAAAACCGGGGTGGTTACATTTCAATAATAGCAAGTAAATGGATTTGCTCATAATATTTGGGGGTTTACTGACACTTTAAAATCTGAATGAATTGAGTATGTTAGCTTGATATGTGATGAGGATGAGGATATGAAGTTAGGATAAATACAATTAGTATTATTAAATCGGCCGAAGAGGGTGGGGTGGATTGGTGTGCGTTGATTGATCAAAGTACTTAGTTTCTTTGATATTTCTTTTTAGCTTTGTTTTCATGCTTCTTATGAGTAGATCCCTCCGACCTTTCTTCGACTACAGTTCCTAGTTTTGTTCTGCGCTGCATTCTTTTTAATCGATGAAAACAGAGGTAGCGGTTTTACTGGAAATCCGGAAAATACATGTTTATAGCTTTTGTGTTATTGATTACTCTTGTGTCAAACACTTTCTGTAACACTGAGAGCAGAGAGAATGAGAGTGATGCGTCTGGTGAACGAGGCTGATGAAGCATCGTCGTACAACTAATTATGGTACTAGATAAATATTATTCAAAGATGTGTGTACTGAAAATGGGTATGAATTGTAGGAGCACGAGCGTCCATGATTTCAATTTTGAACGGTATTTTATTTCGTTGTTTTCCTCTTTGTTTTTTCAATGATGTACATTTTACATATATATGCTTATTGTTTCCATTTTTTATGACTACCTGCAACTATCATTGTCAGGTTCAAAATCAGGTTGTATCCGTGTATTCTTCTGTATGCTTTGCATAGGTAGTTCTGCCTCTAATTTTCAATGATTCTTTCAGTTAGATATACATTTGTTGTATTGCCTAATTTTTGATAAGATAATTCCCTTAAAGGCAAACGCTACTATTCACTGCCACGCCGCCCTTTTTCATATACCAAATATACGGGCATTTTACGCACTATGCCTTTAGCATTGCAGTCTATGGAGAAACGGCGCATTTTTTCACATTTTATAGCATAAAATAAACCATTAATGGCTACTCCTACTGTTCCAAAATTTTCTACACATATAGTACATGTTATATACTACATATCAAAAGGAAAAAACATATATGTCATAGCGTTGAAAAAATAATTGTAGCTGTCTAAAGTAGACATGTTTGGGAACAGAAGTAGCTGTAGGTACTCTCAGTTGTACCCATTTAGTATACAAGACTATTGGGAAATGCTGCATTTTTCATTCATGGTTTTGGGAATAAAACAAAAACGAAAACTCCTAATGTACCAAATTTTTCTACACATATAGTGCAGGTAATATTCTAAATATGTATAGGGGAAAAAGTGTATGTCATCGCATTCAAAAAATAATTGTAGGTGTCTGAAATAGACATGTTTAGGAAATATAGAAAACGTTGAAAGCAGCAGATTTTTGGGTTGTCAGCCATGTTTCAAAGCCCTGTAATTCAGAAAGTAGCACGGCGACCCATTATTTTTTTTTCAGTTTCATGAACACACATACTTCAAGAATCATATATATCAAAATATCAGAAAAATGACATTTATTTTCGATGGGGAGAAAAATAAAACTGTTTTTATAAAAATAGTGAAAAATAGTGGGTTTTTTCGAGTTTTTAATTTAAAATTCGCATCAGGTATTTGTTGTTTTCAGAATAAAAATATCAATGCAATCTATAAAAAAGAGGCATAGAATTATTGGCCAAATAATAATCTCTCCACATCTATTAATTTTACTTAAATTGAGTGAATATAAATAGCAAATATGAACTATGAATTCGAAGTACTGCAAAATGAGCCCCCATTTTGGTTCTCATTGGTTCTTTTGAGATACCAAATTTTGAAGCCCTGTATTTCAAAAATGAGCACGGCGACCCATTGATTTTTTTCCATCTTTATGACCAGAAACACTTCAAGAATCAAATACCAAAGTTTCAGAAAAATGACATTTATTTTCATTTTCCACTAGATAGTAGCGTTTGCCTTTAAATTTGCTAAAACTGTATGTGTACTATCATGTCGAGAATAATAATATGATCAAACGTATTTAGTAAGCATATTTTATTAAGATAAAAAACGACTCATTATATCACTGTTAAGTATTGTTTGATTTAAGTGCATTTCGTCATGTATCTGAAAACATAGATCCCCTGAAAGTATTTTTATTTGTTGGGAAGCCATTGCATTTGAATTTGAAATCACTTTTCTGTGCAGGAGTGGGCAAAGGCCACGATCCTGCTAGAGGCAATCCATCCGGCACATGACTAGAAAAAGACTGCCATCAATCATCCCACTCCGTGAATCCTGCGTAGAATATCTAGCCTCAATGTCCATGAAGCATCTTATATTCATTCTCTTGTTGTAAAATTGATTATGATTGAAGCCTTATGATGAAAGAGATATGCAATGAGATGATGAGTGAGAGAGCCAACGAGCAGGGAATAGAATGGCTGCTCAATGCGAACTCCGGGAGGCAGGTTGGTGTCGTATCTGTCATGATTCGTAGTACCCCTGTCACCAGAGGCAACTACAAGGTTCTTATTTACTCCTGACTTAAATACTGGCTGCAGAATTCGAGGCTATAGATGGTAATCCATCTATAGAAGATTTTGCTGACAGGAGTAATAGGGCAGTTGTGTCTGCCGCTTCCCATGTATGTGACAATGCATGATGGGAGGTCAAACCTAGCTGACATGTATGCACATAATATTATATTGCCACATCTTTTCCCCATAAGTTCAAAAATTCCCCAAAAGTTGGGAAAATAGCTGTGCGAACAGTGTGGGAAAGACAAAGACTATGCTCACATGACATGTATAATACATGTGCCTATACTCGGGAATATTAATTAATTTTCTTCTTTAGGTTTTCCTGGCATACAACCCCCAGGATTTCTTATAAATCCAAATCCAAGATGACGCACAAGCAAGTCCCCTATTAGACTCACAGAAAGCGTGGGTTCAAAGAAATGCATATTAACTTAATGAAGCCACGTTTATTAAGAAACGACTTTTGTGCATTTAATAAAGAGCAAGTGCAACTTTCTGGATATGTTCTTTAAAGATGTATTCTCAGCTATAACGACCAAAGAAACGTTACCAAATTTACTCATAGTATTATAATTTATAATAATTTATATAATTTATTATTTGAAGGTAAATCCGCCGAGAGAAAACGGCCGCCGCTGAGCGAGAATACATCAATTGTTTGAAATTTGGTGCGGTCAAAATTAGTATTTAGTCGTTGTTGGAAAAGTTATGAGGTATAGTTCCTATAGGAACGCGCTATTTTATCGGTTTTTATAGTGACTTTTATCTCTTTCCCCTAACCATCCTAGATTTATGTCCTTCACCAACAAAAAAACACAAATTCGGTTCAAACAAACAAAGTCTACTTATATTAGCTGCAATCCTCATTTTATCTCTCACACAGAAACGTGGTTGACTGAAGCTATTTCTGATCAACTTGTAAATATTCCTGGGTATAACTTAATTAGACAATGATAGATCGTTCTGCCGACCGAATTCCTCTGTTGTTAAGAAAGGAAGTGGAATTTGATGTTATATTAAGTCAGGCCTTAACTTTATGCGACCCTCTCAGATAGATTACTCAAGTGATTTTCCTAATCCTTTACTATACAACTTAAAATTCTTCCTGATAATCTGAAACCTATCGCTTTTTCCACAATCTATCGTCTCCCTGCGGGATGGATAGAACCCTTCATTGAATTGCTAAATGAGATACTGTCAATATCATCCACCCCTGATTCAAAACATGAGTCAATTTTATTTTGCGATTTCAACATAAACTACCTAAGCAATAACTGCCCTGACAAATAGAAATTAAATATGTTTGCACAACAAAATGGACTATCACAACTTCTGACTGAACCAACTCTGCCAGTACTGCAATAAGAAATCCACAGTCGAGACCTCGGCGCCTATATTTGGCGGGAGCAGACACGTGGCCACTAAGCCACGCCCCCTTCTTCCATTGTCCAATCAGATCGTCGCGCCCAACTACTATGACGTATGTCAACAAGCGCACGTTCTATGAACACTTCTCAACGGTTCGCAGCATTGCGCGGACGTGTATAGACTCAAAAAATTTTGGTTTTGAGGTGAATCTTTGGACATTGTGTCAAAATGAATCCGAAAGGAAGTAAAGCGTGTGTGAAGTGCAATACCATCCACAAGCCTCCGGTTGGTGATGAGTGCAAGAAGACGGAATCGACAGCTGAGACCGAGGATGTCAATAGTCGTATTGAAGGCTTGGAAGCCATGGTACGCGGTCTTGCGTCAACGATGGAGAAGGGGTTTGCCAATCTTCAACCCCCTGCGGCTCCTGTAGCTTCTACTTCACAAGAGAGCAACGATACTGTGACATTTAATCCTAGAAGCTCAAGTGTGGAGAGTTCTATCTACGCGGTGGGCGGTTCTTCTGCTAGAGCGACCCGTGGCAGATCGAGGTCTCGCTCCCGACCACGCCCCTTTGATCAGCGGAAAGAGCTTGATAAAGGTGAATCAATTGAGTCCATAGAAAAATTGCTGCTGTTGAGTTTGAAATTGATTGCAAAACTGGTAGACGATGAAAGGCCTCTAGATGAAATTAGTGGGGTGGTTAACCATTGCGTTACGGTTTGTGAAAAGTCTGGATCCCAAGTTTACGCACTGAAAGCTAGTGTAGCGTATGACCAAGCTGTCAGATCGCGTGCGAACAAGGCGGGGCTTGCAGCTTTCGCAGATGTTAGGCAAGAAGAGATCTTACGGTGCTATTCATACGAGAACTCCCGTAAGGCAACTGCCAGCAAGTCTACTAGTGCTAAACCTAAGAAGGACAAAATTTGCTACAAGTTCAATAACCCGGGTGGATGTGGGAAATCGGCATCGTCATGTGAATTTCCCCATAAGTGCTCGGCTTGTGGGTCCTCCGATCACGGTGCGAAGTCATGTACCGTTAAATCTAAATAGGATGAGGCTAGTGAGAGAGAAAATGTGTCTAAGGTGGGTCAATGTGTAAAAAATGTTTTTACGGTGCCTGTCATCGATTGTGTTAGTATTGTCGATGTTAATTATGACCCAGTTACCCAGATTCTAAATGAACCGGATGTTGATTTCTGTGGCCATGGTGACCCGGAAGTGGCCGCCTCAGGAGGAACTGTCATGGCGGCCAATGTGCATGTTCCGCGTTCGAACAAGACTTTGACAAATGATTTCTTCCCTCTCTCACTCTCATCGGGCCTCCGAACTGGTTTGAACCAAGATAAAGGTATTTATGATGATATCCGTGATATTATTGCGGACTTTGGTGACAATGGTACTGATGTGGACAATGATATTGTGCTTTTTCAATCTCCGGCTTCTCCTAAAGGTCGTGTAGTGAAGGTTTTCGCCTCGTGTGCTCGTGGTGAATGTAATTGTAAACATACGTTGGGCGGTATTTGTACCCAACTTAAACCGTGCAGATTTGCATATCTTCTCTTTGGCCTTGAAATTGCTGCTGTTAATAATTATCTAGATGTCTATCATGGTATTGTTGACGGTTTTGATGTAGTGGACCAAGAGGTCGAACCATATGTATGTGAAAATTACAAATCCATTCTCGAACCAGCTGTAAAAAGTAAGATGGATGATATTTTATTGAAAGAGCTTAACGAGGGTTTTATTTCTCGTAGCGATACTTTACCAACTTGTATCCACTCATTAGGGGCTGTCCCTAAATCTGATGGGGGCATCAGGCCCATTACTGATTGTAGTAGACCTATCGGTAGTTCTGTAAATGACCATTGTTCATCGTTGGTTCGTGAATTCTCTTATAATTCTATTGACGATGCTGTTAATCTCGTTAACCCAGACAGTTTTATGGCTGTCGTTGATATCAAGTCAGCCTACAGAGCTGTACCCATAAACCCTGACCACCGCCGTTTTTGTGGTTTCAGATGGGAAATCGACGGTAAAGAACATATGTATGTCGATAATAGGCTGTGTTTTGGTCTTCGGACTGGGCCTTGCATTTTTAATCATATTTCTGATTTTTTTGCAATATGTATTCGTGAATATTTTCACTGTGATATTGTTAATTTCCTTGATGATTTCTTTGTGTGCAATGATGCTTATGATGTGTGTAGGAGCAACCAAAGTGCTGTCCTCGCCTGCCTTCGCTTCATGGGGTTCCATGTGGCATGGAAAAAGGTGTCTGCTCCCTCAAAGAACTGTGTGTACCTTGGATTCAACCTCGATTCGTCGAAAATGATCATTTCCCTTCCCCCTGGTAAAGTGGAGAAGTTGGCGAAGCTTATTGATGAGGTGAAACGCTTGAAATGCATATCTAAGAAACAACTGGAACGTTTCTGTGGTTACATTTCTCATTGCTCTGCGGTGTTTAAAGGTGGCAGGACCTTTTGCAGACGGTTCTTCGACCTATACAAAATCTTGTTGGCTAAGAAGATCAACAAGATTAATCTCTCAGAGGATGCTATGATGGACTTAAAATGGTGGGATTCCTTGTCAAGAGTGTTTAACGGTGTGGGTGTTCTCAAGCACCAAGAATACCACTTACCGATGGTGTCAGATTCATCTTCGAGAGGGTTTGCAGCCTTTCTTGGTAAAGACTGGTTTGCTGGTACTTGGAAAGATTATGTTATACCAGCTAAAATGCTTCTTGATGGTCATATTTGTCCCACCCCGACTGAGGAAGAGCTAGCCAATAATATTAACATTCAGGAATTATATCCAATTGTAGCTGGTGTAAGGCGTTGGGCCAATGACTTGAAGGATAAGGCTCTGGTGTGCTTCATAGATAACACTCAAGTAATCGCCATGTTGAAAAATGGGACCAGCTCGAGCAAACAGTGCATGCAATGGTTATATGAGCTTTATTGGATGTGTTTCATATTTAATATCGCCTTAATTCCTAAATATATTAACACTCATAATAATGTGGTGGCGGATGCTCTCTCTCGTCTGCCTTACCTTGGGCTAGACGACCTTGTGCCTGATGTCTTGAATGCGGCGAGTTTGTGTTGTATTAACTCTTCTGACTTTATATGCTGCAGGCTTGGGTATATGGATGAGAAGAGTGGACCTATTGAAGAACCTCTCTCTTGCACCATCAACCAAAAAACAAAGGGAGAGACAGTGGAACATGTTTAATTCCTTCCTTCGCAATAATGCTTCTCCATTGCTCCCGATCAATGTCACCAAGTTAACAGCCTTTGCTGCTTACCTATCGTCATTTATGAAGTATAACTCTATTTGCACCTACTTATCTGGTGTGATATCTTATGCAAAAAGTCAGGATCTGGACTGTCCCACCCTATCTCACCCGTGCATTAAATCCGTGTTGGGTGGCATTAAGAAGTTGCCTGGATCGTCTGCTGCACCTGCTTTACCCATGACTCTGGGAATTCTCTCTAAGATGTATCCTCACCTGGACACCAGTGTTAATTTAAATTTACTGTGTTGGACAGCCTATCTGTTCATGTTTAGATCGCTTCTGAGAGTGAGTCATGTTGTGTGTTCCCCTCACACTATTCGTCGTTCGGATGTGTCCTTCTCTAATGAAATTCTGACTGTGAGAATTGGATCATCTAAAACTTCAAATGAACCCTACTTCATCTATTTGAAGCCTATTGTTGTGAAATCATTATGTCCAGTGCATTGGATAGGGAAGCTGCTGAACCAACCTCTTCCCAGCTCCTCTCCTTTGTTCTCCTGTGCTGACATCCCAGTTTTCTCCTATGAGAAAATCTCGAATAACTTATCTAATCTTCTACTGAAATCTGAAGTGGGTCCTGGATATTCGACCCATTCATTTCGTCGTGGAGGTGCATCCTTTCTATCTTCACTGGGCATCTCTCTTCACGAAATCAAGCTAAAAGGACATTGGAGGTCTTCTGTCGTGGAATCTTATGTTATTCCTTCTCCCAAAGACCATATAAAATGTGAGAACTATGTCGTCAAGGCTATGGAAAAATTCTCTCTTCTCTAGGTTTGGCTTTTGCTGAGTAATAAACCCTGCTTTGCTTGGTTTCCGGCCAACCTTGTGTCATCGTTCATACTTCAGCTAATTTATTCCAGTCATCGTACGACCAAATATCCACAGTCGAGACCTCGGCGCCTATATTTGGCGGGAGCAGACACGTGGCCACTAAGCCACGCCCCCTTCTTCCATTGTCCAATCAGATCGTCGCGCCCAACTACTATGACGTATGTCAACAAGCGCACGTTCTATGAACACTTCTCAACGGTTCGCAGCATTGCGCGGACGTGTATAGACTCAAAAAAATTTTTTCTTTTGATTGTTGTACTTGTATTTGCTGAGTAATAAACCCTGCTTTGCTTGGTTTCCGGCCAACCTTGTGTCATCGTTCATACTTCAGCTAATTTATTCCAGTCATCGTACGACCAAATATGACACCACAATATCAAGCCTATTAGACCTCATCCTAAACTCAAAAGCTGTCTCTGACAGTGGGATTATTAATCATAATATTAGTGACCATGTTGCCATTTATATGGTGAGAAAGAAAATCAATATTAGGAAGTCCTTCTCCACTAAAATAGCGCGTTCCTATATATGAACTATGTACCCCACATAGCGATAGGATGCTGCCCGGGTGGTGGTTTTTAGTTTGTTTCTCCTAATTACATGTCTTTATATTGTTAATGTGATGGATTTAAATGTATGTACGTCGATCATGCTTTTGTAAAAAAAAATAGTATCAGCTATAGTGCTGCACCCCAAGTTAGGGACTTTGCTTTATTACCTACTTTTTAAAATAAATCCTTGACAATTAACATGTGTTTCTTTCTTCTTGAGACTTAAGATAGATACTAGGAGCCATAATATTGTTCCAAGTGATTATGATTTTTGTATCATTGAATTCGAATTTAGAACCTTAAAATTGAATATTTTCCTCCAAATGGTTATATTTTAATTTTGCCATAGGCATTTTCTTGGTATTCTTTTCAAGAATAAAAGACCATCATCATCATATCATCAGCAGATATATCAAAACTTTAGTTAAAAGAAGAGAATTTATTAAAATACAGAAGAAATAAGAAAATACAGTTCTTGTCAATCATAACTTTTGACCATACATATTGAAATCGTTCGAGAGTTTTATCACATTGTCACATATGTATAAATTGGGTCTAACTTTGCCCTAAAATATGTACACTACTATAGGAATGAGAATAGTGTATAATTGCATAATGTCAATCAGCTGAATAAACATTTTTAAAGACAAAACAACTTTTCCAACAACGACTAAATATTAATTTTGCTCACATAAAATTTCACACATTTCAAAATCCAGAGGAATCATGGGATTTCTTCCTCTCTTGTATTCAACTAACCTTGGATGGCCTTTGTCCCCTCCGAAAAATTAAAATTAATGAAAAAAAAAATATCCCTGGATTACAAGAGAATTACTTGATCTAATCAAACTTAAGAATTAAGCCAGAAAAATGCCAAAAGGCTTGGCACAAGAAAAAGTGTACTTGAATCCAAACTCCTCAAGAAAGACTGCAATAGGCAACTTAAAAATGCCAAGCTAATCTTTTCCTTAATACTCTAAGAAACAAACAGGACCCTAAGAAATATTCCAAAACAACAACTTCTTATCTCACCCTGAATGATGGTCAGGATAGACCGATCCCTAATGTTGAGTTACTGAATTACATTAACTCATATTTTGCTAATATCAATGATAGCCTACTTGGAAATACTGCCATCACTCCATGGATACCAATTGTACCTGATGTGGTTAGTGAATTAAATAATATTAGATAGAACCTATGAAATTGAGATGTTAACCTTAGTGAAAGATATTGACACAAGCAAATCTTCTGCTATTGAACATATTTAGAACAAAGTTCTCACGGATGCTTTTATGATTATGCTACCCGATGCTTGTTCACTGTATTAACTTATCTTTCACTCACCACACGTTCCCTACAGCTTGGAAAATAGCTAAGTACTGTTACACCTCTGTTTAAAGGAGAAAATAGTACCCAAATCAATAATCTACCGACTAGTCTATCAATTCACATAGAGATCTGTTAATCCCCTTTCTTACCAACAGAAGAAAATACCATCTCGAGATTTGTGCATTTCATAGAAGTAAAACCAATAGTTATTATGACAAGTCAAGTGAACGTAATACTAGCGCCAATGCTAATACATTACTCAAAATTCCTAGATATATAACGCAAATTGGTAGTAATTCAGAATGGTTAAGTCTTCTTCATCATTGAAACGTTTAAATCTCTACAGTACAAAAGGCTATTGAATACACTTGTTGGAAACAACTAATATAAGCCCACATATCAAGACTCACTCGAGAAATCGAGACTTGCATCAGGTAAAATAAATTACTTAACCTTAATTTATGACCGATTCCAAAGTCACTTGGCAATTGATCACACTCATTGACACTGGCTATCCTATCCCATTGTGGTACTGTCTAACTATATCACTGTACTAACTTAATGACGCTGGGCAATATATCACACTCGTAGACAGTGGCTATCCTATCCCATTATATTACTTTTTATTTATAACATTGTACTATCATAATTTAATGATGACAGCTGTTTCTCTTACCTACATTACTATGATTATCTCACCTTATTATATGTGTTGTTTGTATAATTCTGATTCTTTTCTTTTTCTTTTCTTTTCTCATGGATAACTCATATATATGCGCTGGGCGCATTCGAAAATCCGGGATATCGGGGAAATATTACCCCAGTTAAAATAAAATCTTTAAAAAAAAGAAGTTATCATTGGAACGGATTGTGGCGGGTCCTCCAAATACAAATTCGGACGCTTTAGAAGCCCTATAGCAAAAACAAACAGACAACATCCTCCAAAACTTCGGTCCAATGACTCTTAGATGGGTTAGAAAAGAATGAAACAAAAAGTAGAAGACATTTAGTAGTTTGGTCATTTTTATTACCAATAAAATAATGATGCATACATTTGAGTATGGTTTAAGGAAAGGTTATGGGCAGGACTTTTAACAGGCATCCACAAATCATCGGCCCGTCATGGACAAAGATGTTCCCATTAAGTGATTGATGGTTCGTTATTTCCATCATTTGTTAGAGAAACCCCTTGTCTAAATTATGAACAATGTCTGAACGTGATGCTTCATGGTACTACTTTCTAATTAATGTGAATTTTATGAGCACTTGAAGACAAGACTAGGGCGGCTAAGTGCATAATGGAAGTGAATACATAGAGTACTGAAATAGGTTAAGCATTCCGCGGTGCATTTTTCATGAACGAATCCCTCCAGTGACTAGTAAAATAGGACCAAATCATTCTGGTCAAGGAAATAAGTGCATTTACTCATAAACAAATGCTTTTCACACTGCATTGCTTCAATAAGTAGTCCACTCGTAAGTGGCTGAAAACTAAAAGCCAATATAAGTTTGGCATCGACTTGAGACTCTGCCCGGAACACATATTTTAGTTAACATGTTTCATATGAAAATACACTAATCATCATTGCGATTGTCTAACTTTGGCATTGACAGGGAATGTAAGGAATGAATACATGTAATTCCCGCAAGATAACCTCTATATAGGGCTACCTATATTTATGGGCTTATATTTCATAACATGGCCAATAATGTCATCATTGGTGCAAGGTCTAAAGTACAATAAATAGTGGTATAAGAGTGGTGTTCAATTATGACGGAGGGACATTGGAAGTTGTACAACAAATTGAATATAAGATCTATTACAATAAGGGGTCAAACATCCAATTTGGGTCTCATGTATAATTGTATTGAAGAGGGTAAATATTGCGATCATGCCACGCAATACAAGGCTGGCCGACGGGATAACCCACAAAACAGTAATCCACAGTAGTGAGAAACTAAGAAAATCCCCTATTATTCAAGGGCCCCGTCTAAGGAACATGTTTACTGCCTGACATTAAAATCAAATCGTGGCCTCAACTCAAACAATTTTTTAAAAGAAATGGGAGTTGGCTTGCTAACTAAAGAATAATATTAAAGTTTATTAATTGTGCAAAATGAGATTGTGACTATATTTGTTAGACAGTAATCAAATAGAACATGAAACGGTACGTTACCTGTGCACATGAGTGTTTTTACTTCGTGCGAACCTTTGCCTGTATTTCTTTTATGTCCACGTCCAAAGTACCAGAACAAGAGGTGTAGAAGTCTAGATAGTTAAGGGAATGAATATTACTTCAAACAAAGAGTTGTTGTCGTGGGATCTGAATATCAACTATCGGTAAAAGTCTCAGTTTATGACCTGTTACTATTCAAAATTTATCCTAGATGTATTTCTTTCGATTTTTGCTTCTCGAGATGAGAATTATCACAATATAAAAAAGGTTAAATTCATTTTTTTAAAAATCGGTCATAACAATTTTAATGATCGAGTGTTTATCTATCTCAGCATTTTCTTTGTGAAGAATTAATGGGGCGAATTCTTGGTGGTTTTAAGGAAAATTGATATAGAAAGAAATTGAAGGAATTTAAATAATGGTTCACATAATTATTTTGGCCCAAGTGTATTGCATCAATGGCCATTTGCCTAACGTTTCTCCGCATCTTCTTTATTGAATTTTAAAGGGATGACTTTGCGGCGGCTTCAAAGGGATTTTCTTGAGGATGACATGATAGTATTAGGCTGGCGTGCATGTGTAATGGTTTTGGCATCAATTTGCACAGCAACAGACATTAACTCGCATCTGGCCGTAGGTGTGACTCAAAGAATGGTTGACGCAGTATGATGTGGTGAAACAAAGGATAAATCACTCTGGGCATTGAATTTCTGATACATCGTAAAAAAAAACATCTGAAGGATAGATATTTGGAACATCGCCAGCATACTTAAATAATGAATTAACTATGGAGAAGTCTTGTTCAGGCTTTATAGAATAACGCTCAGGACAGGAACTTTTAAATAACGAGTAGAGAAAACTTCAGAAAAATGTATGGTGTCCGATGCATGGAGCTTGTGCCTGAAAGATTATTGTGTATAATCATTGACGAATATAGGGACTTCTCCGGACCCCATTGAAATTGAAAAAAATGTTATAGGAGCGTTTACAATGGTTCATTTTAAACGCCGGTCCTGACAGATTTCCTTAAAGAAAAGACTCTGTCCCTCGTGATAGTTCCTTCTATATTTGCGTGCAGAGAGTTTAGAAACATCATTGATCTTGGCAAGGAACTCAACGACTTTCAATATTATTATTTCATTCATTTCCGTTTCTTTCACCAGCATTTCTCTGCATCTCTCATCGCGTGTGGAAAAGTAATACAGCTTTTATTGTCTAAAGCAGAACTATATCTTCCGTGGATGAATACATTGCGAATGATAAAAATGCCAAACATTCTTGGACACGCATGATTGATCAATTCGAGCACGCAAACACATAGCTCTGTTTTTCTATATTTTATTAATAACATTTAGCACTACATAATAGGCAATTGCACAAGATAAAAACGCCAGCCAACAATTAATATTTGTGTGACATCCTTTCTAAATGAAATAAATTATATATTATCCATGATTGACTTCACACAATGTTGGAATAATAGTAGGAAAGAAGTGGGACAGATTCTCGTCAGTTTTAACCAGTTTGCAAACTGGTTGGCTTTAAAATATGCACAATGTAAGGTGCGGCTAGTACCATTTTATAAATGAGGTTGTGAGCTCATGTTACTTAATAAATTGAGGCATGGTTTTTATTTTGACATCCACGCCTTTCTTTTAACGTTGGTAATTAATACATAATATTCACGCGTTATTTATTATGTATCGGGAAACTGCCCTTTCCGGTGCTTTGGTATCTATATATAGGAGTGACGCATTGCTTAGACTAACTCGGATGCGCCCCTTTTTAACAAACAATTCGAGAGAAAAAACACGTTTCTCATTTACTGACTGTATGGTTATTTGTAGAGATACATTAAGAGGGAACTCTGACTTTTAATTTATAAAGGTAGTTGTGTATTCAATTGAAAATTCAATTTCAATTGAAAACACACTTCTGGCTTGGTCTGAACTGTAAAATGTCTCAGGAAAACAAAAGCGAAATACCTTGAGAATTTGGTTATTCTAATTCCCAGAAATAGACATCATTATTGTGTCACATTAAAATAGGTACATACAGCATATGTCGTCCTTTGTCTACCTTAACTTACCTGTCTCTTGTCGCTTAACCAATTAGCGAAATAAAATGATATCGGAGAGTTGTTCAAGTTAGCATAACAATCGTTTAAGCCTCTCTAGCCTCTCTATACTCTCTATAATTTACAAAAGGTTCTTATAATATAATATTGTCCCTTCATAGGATTCCAAAATTAATGATCTGCTGATATATATTCGGCTTTTTGACATAGTAATGGGACTTATGGACATGAAATTTATCAGTATGTACGTACTGCAAATAATAGTTGATAATTTGACAAATAGTTGGTTGTAAATTTAAGTAACTATACTATTCATATCTGTTACCTAACGTTAAGAGGGATCCTACAGAACATGTCTCATGATTGATAGCTTCGTATTTGCCCCACTTCATGAAGGCCTAGATCACATAAGACAGAAGGCAGAACGTAATTACGGACTGGTATATTGGTCGCTGGCTACCAATAGTATATATATAAAGAATCCTTCAAGCTTATAATATCATGGATATCTCGCCTAATTACGTCAATCCGTCGGTACAAAACAGACTTTACCAATCATACCATGCCATTGTACCAAATAAAGCACGATGAACATGCATACAGATTCCCCATTGTATTTACATGACATGAAGCAGTCAGGAACGCCGGTAGTGTTCAATACATCTGACTGCCTTGGATAATGCCTACATCTGGTGGATGGTATAGCAATATAAATAGCACCACAGAAACTATATAAGATTTAGGACAACATATCCGGTCAGATATTTCTAGTAAGTAATTAGTACATTCAAATAACATATCTACAATACCCAGTTCTTTATGGTTGGTTAAATATACCTTCCGTATACATACCATGTCAATACCAATTTCTCCTTATTCTATTTAAATAAAATCATTGTTTCTTCGCATACATCATATATATGTATTATATACACACATCCAGCAGTACATTCTCTCCAGACACATAGGCCAAGGGAATTATCACTCGATGCCTAGTTTACAAAATATTCAATTTTGAGTGTTATATTCAGTGGTATACCATGCAGTGTAATATTTCCCATCCTCAAATATATATATATGATCACAGATACTGCTGTTCTTCATCCAGTAGACAATTCTACCTATTACACATAATATACATATACTTTTCTAGGGTAAGCACATTTTCCATACTGCACAGAGTACATTGCACCATTATATTCCAGCCCAGACTCACAAGCTTATAAACGCAAGAATCTAACAGACAATTAGCACTGAATTCATGTTACAATGTCACGGTATCTTACGATGACGCGTGTTAACATTTGTTTTAAATCATTAAAGAGACGAGTTTTAACAATATTGTCATAATATCATGATAGCTATACGCAATGATAAACCAGCTCTCACTACCACTACATCTAAATCTGCAGGGCCCCATCTAATGAACATGTCAATGTTCAAATATTCATTGTACGATATCAATACTTGCGTATACGACTAGAATCTACGTTTAGGCAAAGTAGAGGGAATAGCTTATGTACTTTCTAATTCAAAGAATATTTCTCTAATCTATTTCCACAGTCTTAATCGCGCAGAGATACAGTAACAAAACAAGATGGACACTTATTACGAAACCAGAAACAAAAAAAACGTTTAGGTCGTAGGAGACAATTGGTGATGCTTAATAAATTTCATGTCTCAATATCCTTAGCCCTCTTCTGAAAGTAGGGAAAAACCTTTCTCGATATTTCTAGAATCTCACAACGCATAGAAAATATAATAGTTCCTATTGAAATCTTCTTTTCTGAAGCACATAATGTAAATTAGTATGTTTTTATTCACTTAAATAGGAGATTTGCCTCTCTTTATTCGTCCGTTCTACGTTTCTACTTTTCATCTGAGTGTTTCCCAGAAGACTGTCCAAGGGATTCCCAAGGAAACCAAATACATACTTCTCAATACGTGCCTTTGCAATCATTTCACTTAATTGAGATGAAAAGGCGAAAGCTACATGCAAACAACAGGACAGACTTCGTGAATATAAAGAGTATTAAATGATATCTGCAGTCCCCCATCAAAATTTCTGTTGATTTTCTGCAACAAAATACAGGTTCTAATATAAAACCGTAATCAGTTTTGCCACCCTACCCCTTTTCTTAAGATACATGAAGTGAATATAAATAAGTTATTGTGATAATTTTCATTATAAATCTAGAACGGACATGCCATATTTTTGGCAGAACTTCGTTATCACAAGTTTCCTTGTATGAAATCTGATATGATTTTGGGGCTAATTTTCACAAGAACCAGGGAATTTATACTTTTTCCAAATCGTGTCATCCCAATAAAATGATATATGATATAATGATATTCCATATAAACCTTTTCATTCAAAATTCGCTGTAAGGAATTAAAGTAACAAGTAAAACATCAATGATAACAAAAGTTCAAGCTTTTCCTTTCAACCTTAGACGACCATGTCTGAGTAGTCATTCTGGTTATTCATTTCAGATATGTGTCCTTTAGAGATCAGGATCATGCTCTTTAACTCCTGCTTGTCACTGGGGGCGTCTTTCTCGTGCGAATGATCACACAAATGAGTATCAGTTGATCTGAGGTTTGTGGCGGTTAAAGTACTTCTTCTCGTTAGTTGGGTATGACTCATTCCCGATAAACCACTGGCTCCTGAACCGCGAGATGGACGCCCACGTATGCATCTGTAGAAGCTGAGCGCCAAAAGCACCAATGTCCGTCGGAAAGTCACATTAACAATGCAATAGAGCACAAAGTGAAGGGCGAAGTTAAAGGCCTGAAGAACGTTCGCCACCACCATAGCTATCTCATAAGCAGCGAAGGTTCCTGGGCTAACTGTCGAGCAAAAATGGAGAATTTCCGAAGGCGAAACTAGCACTATGAACATGAGAACTAAAGCAATCAAAGTTAAAGTTATGCGGTTGCTGCTTTTTCTGGAGTTGTAGCTGTTTTGTCCCCTGGCAGTGTGAGCGACCGTCTGGCGAAGTCGCCGCGACTCCCTCAACGCTTTGATTAGGCAGACATTGCAAAAACCAAGAATGAAAACTGGGATGAAATAACCGAAGATGGCCCAGAGGTACGTAAAAGTATGGTGGAGCGGCTTGTTCTTGGTAAAGGGACCGTGGTCTAAAATGTAGAGTGTATTATTAGCATCGATTTGGTGTTGACTGACTTTCAGGGACCACAACAAAGGCAGACTGAAGGTGGCCCAGAAAGCATAAGTACACACAATGGCTATTCTCGTTGGTCTGATCCCAAAGCAGAATCTAGCTTTAAGAGGGTGGCAGATGGCGATATATCTAGCTGTGGCCACGATCATGGTCAGCCACGTGCTCGTCTTGATGAAGACATTCTGGGCGTACTCTCCATAGAGTTGATAATAGACCGCAAAGCCCAGGCTCTGATAGACAACCGTTGGTTTGGGCACAAACAGGTATGGCAGAATGGTAATACAAAAGCAGAGATCAGACACTGCCAATGCTATAAGACCCACAAGAGCTACCTTCTCTAGGGTGTCGTCGTCCTTTTTCAGGCACCTCCAAGAAAGGATGGCTAGGTTTAGGAGGTTCCCTAGGACACCTAGGAGTCCAATTATTGGAATGACGACACCGCTCAAATATGAGTGAGCGATTGAAGCCATGTCTGCAGAATATTGATTATCGTATTCCCCATCAGAGTCGTCTCCGTTATCACTGGGATTATTGTTTTCATTTTTGTCTCCGTCACTTCCGGCTGTTCCTCCTCTTCCGGCCTTTCCTGGCTCCGCATTTTCAGGCATGGGTTCCTCTTCCCCCTTCTTCGTTTCCCCTGCAATAAAACAAAATACATTAAATCAAACTGTGTGCATGAATCTATTGGACCGACTATAATTATTTAATTGAGTTAAGACCATTAGAACACACATGTAACTGCCGGGAGTTCACAGATCTGGAAATGAAAAGGGACAGGTGAAAAGTAACAGGTGAACAAATGAATAAAGAAATATATAAAAGGGGCAGATTTAAAGCGCCCTATCTCATCTGTGATGTATATTGCAGACCTATACTTCAGATAAAAACGTATCAACGCCAAACTGTACCTATTGATATCACAAACCAACTGCCACTGGATACCAAAGCAAGATAATAATAGTTGTTAGAGCACTTAGGTGCACTCCTCGATTATATACCAGCTGTCCGTCGCAAAACGCCGTAATGAGAGCACCTTTCATGCAGTGACAGGTCAACATATTCTGGATGAGGAAAATGGCACGCGGCCCCATACAACAATGATTGCCTCTCTGTATTACGGGACTTGCTGATGGTCCAGGAATTCCAGCATGCTAATTGTATCTAATTACCATTTTCAACAGGAAGGATGCCTCGCATATAGAGAATATTGTGGTTGAGCTTTGCTCTCAGACTTTACGCCCGCCCAAAAGAGTGTCCAATCGCAGGGAAAGAACGGTATCTAGAAGCCCACGGAAGGAAGGTTGTGATCAAAGCGATGATATTCTACCATCGTATCAGCAATTATACTACTAATATGACTATTATATATGATTAAATGCATACACGTTTGAGTTTAGAGAGGGCAGCAAGTGTTTTAGCTGTTCAAGCTTGCATGTCCTCTAATACAGATCTATTGTTGATGATCGGCCCTTACTTCGATTAGTTCATTCCAAAATGATGTGTCTAGTGTCTAGACACTATCTTAAACAATGTTAAAATTATATATTCCAAGGAATCACTCCTTTTCTAAAGACGAGGAAACTTTAATGGAAAAAATCAGAGCAGGTGGGAAATGTACATTTCCCTTGCCCGCGTAGAACGAGTACCATAAGTTTATTAGTATTTATTATATGCGCATTTCATATGAGAGATGCTATAAGTTGGGTGCTATAGAAATATCCATATAGTACGCGTACCATAAAAATGTAGTACGCGTACCATAAAAATATCTCTGACGTTACCTCAGCACTTCCGCTGTCTCCGCGGAGATCCCCGCGATCGGTAATTAATCCACCCGTGATTCTGGTACTATGATTATAAAAACAAATAATATAAACCACACCATTGAATAAAGAATTAAATTCTCTATCAAATGATATAAGCTTTATTATTGTAGCCAAAAAAATGGCCGCGATATGAACGTTTTAATTCAACAATGTCAGTAAGTAAATACTGCATGATCACACAGGCCTGACAAGGCACCGTTGTACTAATGGGGCACTCAGCGGTGCTCTCAGCGGGGCAGCGGGGCTCTCTGATAGTTCTTTAATACTTTTTCAGTGATGTCTGATGATATATGCACATGCACATATAATAAATATATATATATATATATATATATATATATATATATATATATATATATATATATATATATATATATATATGCACATATAATATATGCACATATAATGAATATAGAATGGAACTCGCCGGCAATAATCGAAAATTTATTGGACGAGATTCGTCCACATTTATAAGCACGATGCCGTAGGCTCGTCCCATTCTCTCTCTATGTGCTCTCGTCTTCCTTTACGTGACGTCATGAAACAAGTCCCATCGATAAAGCACTAGTTCTACATCAGTTCACAGATATGGAACTCCCGGTTATAGAATGCACATATACTAATGCTGTTTTGTTTACGATGCTATTACTAAAACATCCTGTCACCGCCAAGTCATAGTATTTGATTGTTGGTATGGTACACTATAACTTAGAAAACAATTCTTTTTCATTTCCGAGGACACGGCACGAACAATTAGTATCCCAAAGCAAGGTGGTAATGGTCATGCGAACCATGAATGACAAACAGCTTTCTCTGTTGCTGCGAGCAAATGAAGCAAACAGAATGGACGAGATTGAGGACCTTCGTAGTAGGAAGATCCGCCACTCCTCCTTCTATATCACTCCTTCACTATTCCCTTCTTAGATGGGTTTTTCTCACTCTTCAGCAAGTCAGAGTATTGGTTTATGACCGGGATTCTTAGCTCCTGATGCACATGCAGTGTTCCAAAATACCAATATGTATACACTCCAGGGAGGCTTCTTTCTTAGGATTTATTGATTAAAAGGGTATTCCGAGTACACGAACACACGCTTAATGCCTCGGGACACCGCTATATGATATTTTGGGCACATCGGTGAAGTGCATCTGATATAAACCCAATAGCTCTTCGCCCCATTCCTGATCCATACTTGTAACGTTATCAGGGCATTTGGGTACAGCATGCCTTTTCATTAACTAACCTAATATTTGTCCTGGAGAGATGAAACGTTGGACTATTAGAGATCAGAAATAACCCATACCCATGGCGACCATGACTTTATGTGTCAGTAAACAGATCATCAGTATAAAAACATTCCTTAGGAGAGAAGTTTCTACCTCGATTAAAGGAAATACATAAAGCATGAATAAACACACTTTAGTGTACTCATATTTCCAGTATGGTCTATAATATTATGTACCATACCAGCATTTTCTATCATTTTATTTATAATAATTAGACTCTTAATCATGCTTTTTCAGTCAGAAATGTTAAGGGTTGAATTTATTCGGGTTTTTATTCCAGTTTCATGGAGCCTACAGGCTGCCGGTTATTGAGGGTTTAATCTATTGACGAATACATAGTCAAAAAAAGCAATTCTTAAAATTATTCATAAACATCGACCGTGTCTGTCTATCAATTACGGTCTCAGTGATTCCTCCTTGTTGCACTAGTTTGCCATAACAGCTGGCAGCTGATATGACGTTCTTCTTCTTAGCGAGGTTGGAATTGAAAGGAATCCCTAAAAGGATTGGGCTAGCAGCTTCGCTCTCTTATTCAAGCATTATATCAGTCCGAATCCCTTGGCTATTGATCGGTATTGGCTATAAGCCTATACTCGTGGTTGCAACAGGAACCTGAGAGAGAGGCGCCGCTTGAAATGGACCAGACAGACAGCGTGAAAATATTAGGAGACTGTGTATTGACTCTATGCTCGGTAGGTACAAAACGTAAAGTTGATTAAATACTGGAGTGTCTTATAGGTGAGACTAAATCGACTGCTTTTACTTATGCAACTCTCTCTGGCTGTCTGTGCCACTTTCCTGGTATGTACTGAGAGTGCTCATACTTAAGGCAGTGGCAATAAATGTACGATAATTTAGAGAAAAAGCACGTTAGATATATTTAGGTGTCTGGTATAAGATAGACATATAAATCAGCTGATGCTTCTTGGTGCGATATTCATCCACGACTGCACTGTATCGCCTATACAGAATACAACTGTACTAATCATCGTATTAATTAAGTATAAAGGGAGAAGCCACTTCTAGAAATGGCATTGGTCACGACGATCACAACTGCTGTAGCCATAGAATATTAGTATGTGTGTGATTTCGATGTAGGTACCTGTGACTGACTGCAACGGATAATATAATAGTACTTGCGAGCACCCTGATTGAACATTTTTGTCGCAAGTGACTGCATGCGATTACTTGCTAGTGACTGCCATTATCTGTGTGTGACTCCCAGCGTTATTTAAAGCTATTTTCTGCAGCATACGCGGGAGGAATTTTTCTAATTGCAAAATGGAACGAATCCCCTTGTCATAAGTGACTTGAATACTGATGGACTGCATCATGAAATTCAGTTTTAGATATATATGTAATTCGACGGACATAAACAGTCACATTGCTTTGACAGAAATAATCACCTGTTAATTTCGACAAGACTTATAGTGTTACTTCTCCATGTACCACCATTAGTTGTAAATTAAAGTTAAAAAACATATCTACACCAAAAACCGTTAATGTCAAATATCCAATTGATTATTCAAAGACAGCTTAACATAGATTATCGTGCCAAGAACCAGGAAGGTATTCAATGAAGGCCAATGCGTATTATCCCTGACAATTTTATAGAACCCAATTTGTGTCCTTCTTCACTATTTTTTTCATCGAAATGGAGCATCAATAAGCACGACCCGCGGCATGGGGCTATTAAATGATGTAGCCTCAGATATTATACCTGATAGGAGACAGCAGTGAACGAGTCTGCCAGGAGAAAGGCATGCCCAAAGCAATTGCTGCTGTCTCTCCATTTTTCATAAGTCCTTATTGCGAGGACTCATATATGTACAGCTAAGGTCTCTTCGCTCATGCTAAACAGAATTTGCCTGCATGCGGGACAAGTAAGAGTAGAAACCTTTACTAGAACTTTACTAAGACTACTTGAGAACTATTCAACCAGGTGGACGCAATGTGTGAACAATATAAATGCTATTTATGATGAAGAACACATCATATAGCGGGTGTTGTTCAGGGATCGGTCCTTGGCTCGACCCTCTTTAATCTCTACATCACTCACGTAGTTAGATTATACATTATTCCCAATATTGTTTTGTACGCAGATAAATAGAGGACTTGTTTTCTTTTTTACATAGGAATTCCAGCCTAAATCATTACATATCAGCAACATGCTAAATGACATCGTCAGATTCGATCGTTGGAGTGCAGATAATGGACATAATTCATCTCAATACATCCAAAACAAAATTCCAGATCATGGAAGATATAGAGAGCAGGTTGAATAGGACAGGTTTTGTTAACACATCGTGTGCCAGTGTACACAAATATATATAGAAAACTGAGTGCAATTCGGCCTTGAATTTGATTCGACCTTTAGATTCTGGACTAAAGAGAATATTAATTTTAACAAATTATAAAAGATCCAGGACAAGGCCCTGATAGGGGTGTACAGAACTAACAATAGAAACAAAACCAGCAACTTTGCTCTTCGCATTTACATTGGTGGGCTATCTCTTAAACTGAGACGTGAAGTTAGAGCTTTATGTAATACATAACGAAACTGCATAGATGCTTTACGTGACTGGACCCTTCCAAGGAAGGAAAAATTAGTTATTGTACAAAGGTGGAGAAATGAAACTGCCATCACATTCAATGATACGTCAAACAATTTGCGAATCAATATCAGGCACATTGTCGACTCTAAAGCATTCCACTCGTACCATTGCAATTATATTGAAAGAAATTCAATGACTCAATAGTTATGCGTAGCAGTTAAGATGGTTGTATTGTTATATTTTATCATTTGTGTATTGTCTCGCTGAGAGATGGAAAGTTCGATATAAACGTGTCGTGGAGTTGTGATACTCAACGTGCAAGTAAATATTATTATAAAGATTTATAATTCGGTTTCGGTAAAGCCCCGTATCCACTGACCAGAATTTCAAACAGTTGGAAACAGGGCCTGGGGATTGGATCTTGACCGGAGGCACTCAGCCAATGGCCGACAGTCAGCTAACTTTTATGCATCTCCACTGGTCTGACAAGCCTCCGATTATCGTTCGACTGCCCCCTTCGAGAGTATCGACCCAGTGGACATGGGTCTAAGATATCATAGCATATTGCTAAATGAGAAAATGTGAGAAATTGATTATAATATATATTATATAGGATTACGGGGCGTGTTTAAAACTAAAATGGAAAATGTACCTGAATTTTAAAAAAAAAAAAAAAAATAAAAACAAATTCATCAAACCAGACAATGGAATTATAAGACATGTTCACTTCTTCCTTTTGCTGAATTGTCGCTACATGACCTCGGGTCATAATTATATTGAATGGGAAAAAGAAAACCTCTCAGCCTCCTGACCATCCGTTTCTTGCCAAAGCTTGAGGCTGTCGTTCATTGTGTAGATTGTATTAGGTCCGATCATATGAGTCTGGGCGCAAGTGTGAATTAGATTTTGCTATGGGCCAAAGGTTGCATCCCAAGAGCATGATATATTAGATATATATTATATAAATATTATGCGGCAACACATGTATTCACACACTGCACACTATAAGTCACCTGGGTTACATACATTATATTGATTGTCCTGTTTAGATCTTCCACTACGGAAGAAGTTTTTGCGCCTCTTCGCAGGCGACAAGATTCTAATCAGAGAATACAATGCGAAAGAAATGTGTTTTATGTAGCCCATGGATAATACCTGAATCAATATCGGTCAATAATGACCCTTATTGAGAGCCTGACTGCCTATCCCCACCGCCTCTAAAGAATGGTCACCAGCGTGCATTTGGGATGGCGGAAATTAACTCCACGGTACTGGAACTACTTCTCCTAATAAATGCCATAGTATAAAATGATATACGATAGTCTTTAACAATGATAATGGAGGCCAGTGCCTATATTTTTTGCATTACTACAGGGATAGAATGGATATGATACATCACGTTTCAAAAGTGGCCGAGAAAGGCATTTTTTAGATTGGTGAAGAGTATGTAGGATGAAACTCGAGTAATCACAATATATACTACAGAAGACTGCATAGACATCGATACTCAGGAATAAGAATCATTATAATGAGGGTCTCGAGACAAACTATTCAAATGGCAATCACTTAGGCTAAGCCTTTATATGTGTAGTAAGACTGGACCGACACTCTGGATTCCAGCCTTACCTAACCTCCCAGGGAACGGTTTTAAGTAACGGTCTTGAAGGTCAATTGGTGACAAGCTCATGCAGCAAAGGACTGCAAGCGCAGGGATAATCCACCTTTGAGACGCTAAAGGGGATTGGGGATTTGATAGTCCGGGTCTCCGGACTGAGAAATTCTATCCTTTGGCGACCACTATACTTATAGACTGCCTGCAACTTGATGAAATCAGATTGGGTGAGCAATGGGAGAGCGATGAGAGTGAAAGCAACAGGTGCACAATTCAAAGCAGATATCTTTAATGATGCACAGGGTTCGTGGTTATTATTAGAATTAAAGCTTTCTTAGTTTTAAAGAAGCAACCAGCCTCTTGTAGATGAATGTATGACTACTGTCATACTGCTCTACTAGTATAGTAAAACCTTTCAGAGAAGTGGGAGGATTGTGAAGGGAAACAATCACAGTTGTACAGTTGCAAAGAGGCTGCCTTATAGTCCTGTATGTGCGCTGGGAGCTGACTTTTATTGCTTTATCCCGCATACAAACCAAGTAGGAGCACGGTTCCAAGTGGAGAGGTTAGAAGCATAGACGAGTTTCGAAAGCAATTAAGATCGCACAGACAAGGGTGCTTGCTTTTTGTGGCCATTGCCCATTAGCTGTGTATTCAATCTGAAGCAAAAATGGTGCCCAATATTAGAGCGACGACGCAAGTATTGGAACTAGTGTGATTGATAATGTGGTACATACTGTCCATGCAGTTGTTCTTAGTGAATTCTGTGGTGGTTATTCACACGAGCATTTAGCCAGATATTGGATAGGTAGTCGGATATGTTAACCAATCGTACATTATGCCTTTTAGTTTTGTACGCTTATCTTTATTTATTTGCCTTTTTCTATTGCATGTTGTAGAATTGATGTCACTCATATCTATAGATGCCTTATACAATTTGGACAAAAGATTGTGTCAAAAAGGGCAAGTAATCACTTGCTAACTGTCGCAATACGGTAGCATAAATTGAAGTTTCACAAGTTTCACCAGTTGAAATGTCGCTAAACCCATGAATCAATCAATATGTCACATGTAGGCTTAAATTATGAGTGTCCTTCTATATTGCCATTTACGAGAAAGCCATTTAACATTATCGGCGCATGCAAAAAAGTTATAAAACAACAATTTTACTGAAGAGCGAGCACAGCGTTATACAGGATTGCCTCGGGTTCTGAACATTTTGTCTCTAATGCAATAGATGGTATACTATACTACGCATTAAGAGTTGGTTGGCGCTCAAGATGTTGGAACTGGGAAATATTCTGCAGGCTAATTTACTTTTGGGGGGAAGTTCTACAGCGTCCATTTATTGAACAAATTAAACATCATTTGTTATAATGCATTCACGTTTCGAATTTATATGTATTTATATGTGACATAAACACCCAGAATTGTGTTTGTGTTCTTTTCATTTTTCCCCATAGAGTATTGTTTCTTAATAGTCGTAGTACTACTCGAAGATTTCAACTTGTGCTTGAATACAAGTAATTTAATACAACATTAACTTATCCTCCGAATGTACTGTGTAAGTAGTAATTTGAGAGAAAATAATGCGCCATCTCATGTGACTTTATCGGATTTAGTGCATGGGACGTGACAATTATTTCTTATCAAGAATGGGCGATGTACAAGTCAGATTATGGTTGATACACGTTTTTATTCGATAAGTGAATTATTCCTCATGCTGGTTGAACAAGAATTATCCATTTAATACCTCGCAGCTGAACTCCAAACACTTGCAAGGCTTCTGAAATTCGTTTTAGTGGGCAAACAGGTCCATCAATAAATAAATCTGAACCGATAGATAAGCGTTAGGTTCCTATCACGATGCCTAGTACTGTATGTTATGGATGGCAGAATCGCTAGATGTTCGGACGAGGCAGGGGCAGAGTGGCTTTGTTATAGTAAGAGTGCGATACCATTCATAATATGTCCACCCTATTCTGGGCTAGTGGTTCATAACTCATCAAATGCTCTGGGTGTGCTGCAATCTGACCCTAGACGAATGGGAAACCGAGTGCAAAGCATTGCTTCTATAGGAAACCTAGCATCTCTCTATATATAATTATTGCTATCTCTCTCCTTTTCTCTGCTATAGGCTACATGGAACGATGGTTGTAGTATACTATTCTAGTATCGTGAACGACACGACTAGCAATAAGAGCTGGCCCACCCCTACAAATTGCTACGGGCGCTTGCGAGGTAGAAACGGGGGAGGGGATATGACCCATTAGAACAGCATTGTACACATACCACCATCCGCCCTTTTCCTTGCATTCAGAATAAAGACGTAGGATCCAAAGAAACCCCTTCTCCTCTATAGCCGTATCCTTCTACTAGGGGGCCAGTATATGGCTTTTTTAATTATCGGACTAGTTCCCACGAATGGGCCAAGCAAATATTAAAGCCTTAATGGATGGGTGTGGGTATGAGTCTAGTGACACAACTAAAATGAATCTCCTGACAACCATTCACTAGGCAGGTGGGAGCAGTGAACATGCATATATCCAAGCACGTGTTCAATGCCTGCCATAGCGCCCAGATAGACCTGGTTGAAAGGCACATATAATAGGCTCTGTAGCTGGACTATTAACAAGCTTCCTGGGTGATTCGGCTGTAATATTCATCTCACCTCTGCTTGTGATTCGCCAATGGCCTCAGTGGCAGAGCTTGGGCAATAAGTAACAAGGCTTGATAAATATTTAAAGTATGGGATTGTTGCTTAGGCTGCTCACTCGTGTGGCCGGAAATCATGGTAACTTAATAAGTAGTCTGTTGCATTCTCGCTCCTAGTTCAGGTATGGGAGGTGAGGTGAGGATGGAGAGAAGTCTGGAGGCATTGATTGTACCCCAGGCTGTATTCGAGTCTGACTAGCTTAAAACTCTTGTCTAACCAGTGTTTAACCGATTGGAATCTGGTTTGTTGTCTCATAAATGGCTTGAGTTAATGGTTTATAGTCTGGAATGTGGCAATTGGAAAAGTATTTAAAAGAATTCTGCCAGCCTTTTCACAGATTACGAGATAGTAGATGATACTTCATGGTCAAATGTCAAATATTGACAAAACGGTGACAGAAAGGAACGTTTAAAGAGTTGGTTATCCGAAGCGGTGATCACTTCAAAGATTAATGACACGATTAAGAACACAATCATGGTGTGAATGGAAGATAACTAAATGGGCAAGGATACAGATCAAGATACTACGACCTGTTTAATAAGAAACCAATACCGAAATAATATATGTTCCTAGCTTAGGTATACATTTCCCTGGCTTTTGTAGAAAATTGCTACTGTAGGCATACAAACAGCATTGTATGGATAGCAACTCCCTTCCAAAGACTTCCGTACCAGCTGCTAAGCAAGGAAGAAGTTATGCAAGAAACATATCAAGTAAGGATTTCATATGCAACAGGTCCGATATAAAATCATATATAATAATAAGTGTAGTGAATATAATCTATCCCCAATAACAACAATGTTTATAATCTATCCACCATCAAATTGATTCCTGACATTCTGATGTCATTCTGATGTCATTCTGATGTCATTCTGATGTCATTCTGATGTCATTCTTATGTCATTCGTATGTCATTCTTATGTCATTCTTATGTCATTCTTATGTCATTCTTATGTCATTCTTGAGCTTTAAGAACCGTGCTCGTGGGGTTCACCATCGAAGGGATCCGTGAGTAATCTCCTATCGTTTTTCCATGAATCCTTTCACCTGCCAGTTCACGTTACAGATAGTCTTCATTTCATCTTATTGAATTATGCGTGGACTGACTTCCATCAGCTGGAATATGTCGGAACTCTTAGATACACGTGTATCGCTCCACTGGGCAATTGGGAATGGCACGAGCCACACTGACCTTGCTAATTCTCTCAGCTATCCATACAAAGTATAAGATTTAGAGGGCCACGGGGCTCACCCCCTGTTTTGACTCCAAAATAGGAAATATATAATTCAATAAACACATTCCATAGCTACAGAACAATGTTTTTGTGTAATATGTTTATCATAGAAATATTTGAATGAAATTGTGCTATTAAAAACTCCTTTTCGAAACATCTTCCTCAAGTCTGAAAGTGTGCAACCCTTTTTCTGATTGAACATCCTATTCCGCCCTGCAATAAGCCAGATCTCTTCGGTCCACAATTTTAAGTTGAATTACTTGATCGAGTTTCCATTTCTTCGAAGTTACTGCGAGCCAGAGAGAAAACTAGGTTTAAAGTTAACTTCTTTTCTAAATGTGGCATGCACTGAATATCTGCTGGACCATCTATCTAGCTTTCTTACTTAATTCAATCATCGTAATGCAAACGAATGACAAACGTTTTTGTGACTTTCGAGAGACATGGAACAGGGATGTCAAATTATATATAGATACTGTAGTTCTATTAAGAAATTACCTCTATGAAGTTGTAGAAAAATTGTTTAATTGGGGGAACCTTTCTAGTGCACTTTTCCATAGGTATTTCATAACACTTTGCAAATCCGTTAGTCACTAACTCTCAGGTCGATGTTTTTACTGGATCCTTCTATGCTTTCCCAAAGATTAGGGCATGGTTTTTCTACCACACCAGTATTTTATTAACTATTAACTACTAACTTTAGGGCATCATGTCGGCTTTAGGCGACAGCACAATTCCGAGATTCTCTCCTCGTTAACATTAATATATACATTCGCCTGCGCAGCTTCTTCTTGCCCAACAGATAAGACATTCGAATGTTAGTTCGAAAGGTCACTCAGAAGAAATAAATCTACATTCTCGACAGTAACCGTTCCATTCTGCCATTACTGATTAGAGCCAGGCGTTTTTAATCATAATTTTACACATTCTGTGACAGAAAACGTGTAAATACGAGACATTGGGCTTGTCCATAAAGCCCCAACCAGCCAAGCTCGACCAAGCTTTGAACTTGCCTAGATACCTATCCGACACAGCTGCCTGTAACTCGCACATTGCACAGTTCCTATATGTATACCCTGGCAGCTGTTGGTAGTTAGCGGAAGGAAAGGTGGTCTCTACCACCCATGAGCCTGCACCAATAGTGTCCGTTGATAGCCCCATGCTGGTACGTCCGTCTCATATAATATGTTTCAGATACATGTTATATGTGTTTTGTGATCTGAATAACGAAGGGTATGTGAGCTAAATCTGTTGGAGGCCCGTTTAAAAAGTTGCTATGAGATTTCTCTCCACATACTTTCAATACTAAAGATGCGATTTATTACGACTTTGTATCATAGTTGAAGTTGAATATGATATATTCACACGTATATTCAACGTACTCCAATCTCAGGTTAGGAAAAGCAATACGAGACCTGAAGGCAAGTGAATGTTATTATCATCATTTTAGCTCTACTGTGAATGTAATTATGATCCTATTAGCGGTCGCTTTTCTGCTGAGTATTTTTTTAGGGAAAGATTATGTCTAGACGCAAGAAAAAAGTTATCACGATTGAATCAATGCCTAGCAATAAGCTTACAAATTGTCAATGGACTCATATTTCATGACAGTTATTATAAAAACCATCTCAAGTAATCAGTATGCGAGCACAAAGAAAACTCAATTTCGATTGCATGATACCTGGACTGGAAATAAAACATGCAACTCATTACTTTAATTTACCCCCAAAATAAATCAAAACTGACACCAGGTATAACTATTAATGAGATTGAATAATTGTTAATAAGAATAAATAACTTACATTGATGAGCGTATACATCTCGGGAATTTCCATCTGCACTTGGCTTTGACGAATCATTTGACACATTCATAGTCCAATTGTGTTGTAAAACAGCAGTTGTAAGGCCCTTCGTCGTACATTCTTCAAAGCACACACAAAGCACTAGCAAAATAACTTTTAAAGTATTCATTTTTGCTTCGTGCTCGCTGAAGCCATGTCCACAACTTAGGTATTAAAAATATTCACACAATATTGTCATCTAAAAACGAACGGTATTCCAATAGCACATCCTGTGTCAGAAGTAGTGTCCACACGAGTCACTTTACTTGAGGAAAATAGATGAGGCCACTTTCTGGTAAATTTGAGTTAAGTTGAAAGTGCTGCTGAGAAGAGCACATCCTATCACATGTCTCTCGCCACTACAAGAGTTGTTAAAATCGCAAGCGAAGCATGAGGCTGAACCACCCTGTCTATGAAATAGATTGAGGGCTCTTTTAAAAGGACAGGCAACAAGTTGCACGTGCAATTGCTTTTAACGACTGCTTTCAAACATGCTTCTTACCACTGGGTGTTATACTCGCAGAGCGTGCTGCCAGAAGGAAGAACTTGGTACTAAATGTCTGAGGATCTGGGCTCGTGGCGTGGGCGAGTAATGGGCGTGGCTTATTGGTCACGTGGGTTTGCCAACAGGCTGCCTGCGTCAATCATATAATAAGGTTGGTCCGGTGGGCGAAATTTTGAACACGTATTTCGTATACGCCTTTCTTTAAGTGCTTTATTCTTCAAAGACATTACACAAAAAGGCATTTTACCCAGATCTTGCTGACCATTCCTTCAGATTTGAGACTAGTGTAAATTTGCTTACATGCATTATTTATAAGCGTAATAGCCTATTGTGTTCTCTATTGGAAATAACCTGACACTCTCGTTAAACCTATGGAGGACTTCATGCAATGTGTTTCAATTAATGCAAATAATTGTTCACATGTTTACAACCAGATTCCGGTTTTGGTATCTATATTTCGTATATCATATGCCATCTCAATTCCAGAAGATTGAGTTAGTTTTGAGTAGAATAATCAAGATAAGTAGAAGAAGCCCTTTTAAAAATACATTATCAGCTGTGAACATAAACACAATATCATAACTAAATCAAAGATGACACAGATGGTATCAGATATTGACATTTGTGGTCTATCATTCCCAACCCATTCTCCAAAGGGGGCCAAGATGGAATGTTGCACTCTGAGTTAGCGTCGGTCAAAAACTGAAGATTCTTTACTTCTTGTTCCATACTTTTCCAACACCATTAAAAGTCATTTGACCGACATTTTGGAGGTTTTTGTTCAGTTGTTTTTGCTACAGTGCTTCTAAAACAGCATCATTTGCATTTGGAGGACCCATATTAGGTTCAGAATAAAAGGTGATATAGCTATTCAAAACCTGGTGTTCATTTTTAAAGATTTACCAACAAAGATTCTGGAAATGCTTCATGCTACTTATTTAGCCAAGGGAATAGACTTAGTACAGACCAATCCGAGATCTGAAAAACTATTGAGGTCCCCTCATATCCAAGGGTCACGAGGTTAGAATAGGCTCCCACCACAGGTAAAGATACTACCATGGCCGAAGGTAAAGAAATATCTAAGCTCGGCAGAAAATTACATGGGTTAGTTTCTTGAGTTTTGTGATGTGAATGTGAAAAGAAATTCTAGTGTAATTCTAGAATGAATTCTAGTGAATGCTATAAGAATTGTCAGACCACAATACGGTAAAACAAAAATCTGGGAGAGATTCAGGCCACTTTACAGAGCACAATATTTTCCAGTACATCTCTGCGCTACCCAGTTGTTCAATGTTCTTCTACCGTATTTCTTGACTGAATGAGCTGAATTGAAACAATCTTTACAAGTTTATCAGTGATGGTATGTTGACAAACGTGTAAAGAGCATCTTTCTAGTTCAGTTTTTAAAGACCTTTATTCGGAAATTAACATTGCATCAAACTTAACTGTTCTTTACGCTTTATTTTCTGTGATTTGTTCTTCTCCTCAATATATTACATATTATATATCAGATAATTGATTAATTAATTAATTTTTTGTCGTAACATTTGCTTGTTAGTTATGGTCATGCCTTATGCTTATACTACAGTCAGGCAACACTAAGAATATCAACGTCTTGGCTCTGAAATGTAATGTTATTCCTGAATAATCATATTTTCAAATCAAATCATATCCGGATGATATTTTCCTGCCCTGGTCAAAAAGAAATACAGAGGAACCGATGCTCCCCGTTGTACCCAGCGAACGTGGAGGACCAGAAGGGCAACTTATAAGCAGCCGTTTTCTGGGCGACGTAATTGACATCCTGGTATATAAGAGGAGCACCTCACGTTCTATGCCCAGTTCAGAGTAGCTCAGAGTGCACATCGCACCCAGAGACTTTGCTGAATTTAGCTTTGTATACATGTAAAATAGGGGAGAAAATCCAATATCCTGTGTCCTATGGCCTTGTGTCGTAGGCCTATGTCAGGAGTACAAGTATAGTTGCAATGAAAGTTAACAATTACTTAGATATCGTCAGCTGTAAAATTAAGAGGTAGGAAATGACGGTTTCCAGTCAAGACCAACAACAGGCATGTCTATTTCCGGTCACCAAAATGTTACTATTGATAATACAATTCCCCCTACAAATACAATTAATTAAAGTTCATAATCTTTCCTACCCCTTGATGTAATTTCGAAGTAATTGGTTTGCGCCATTTGGGTTGAAAAACAACAGCTCCTACAGAGGCTAAAATATTTATCTGAGATTATTTTCTTTGGTATTTTCGGATCCAAGGGAGAAAATCCGCCTAGGGGGGAAGTATTTGACGTTTTTTTATTTTTGTTAATCGTGAGGCCAAGAAAATGCTTATTTTCCTGCCAGCACAAAAAAAGAGGGTTTTCCTATCAAAACCCCTGAATAAAGAATGCAGCAAGTAATTCTTGGAGAAAACACATCACTCTGAAATAATATGTTGGTGTAGTGGTCAAGTGTTTTACGGGTTCCGCAATAATACAGTTCGGGAGTCCGAGACTGTCCGCTGGTTGAGTCCAGTCCTTTCGGACTGACACCAGAGGGCGGTCGAGGGCTCTTGGATCAATCCGAACACAGACCCTGGAAGAGTGGTCTTGTGTCTTACTACTATTATCTGTATTTATCTCTTTATATTGTGTCTTCTCCTTGTATATTGCCATTTTATACCTTTGAAACGTCCTTTTATGTGTTCTTATCCAACCTCTGGTATTGCTTATCTTTAACTCTGCTTTTATGAGAATATGTGATGTTTCCTTATTCTCCACACCTTGTATTATACTGTTTTACAGCATTTATGTTCCCTTTGTGGCTGGTCCACAAGGGTTGGTCTGAGGTTGTGAGGTAATAAAACCAGAGTACGAGAGTAATCCTTGTTCCGTTTTATTCCTAAGCTAAGAGTCCCGAACCGAGTTCACTACAATTGGTGCCGTGACCAGTTCTTAGCCGCAACTAGAAGTTAGCTTTTCAAAAAGCCTGAAAAGTGTTCGGATCCATCCAGGTAGAATTCTATGAAATAAAATAAAGAAAGAGGTCAGTAAAAATGGCAGACCTAGATAGGGCGAGTCAGACAGAACAACCGGTCGGGGCAACTGGAGGTGTGGGCAGAAGTAGAGGCAATGATGAGGAAAGAAACCCCATCATTCAAAGATAAATCCTTAACTCAAGGATTAAGATATGACGGGCCTGAACCAGCAGCGAGCTCATTTCATTATGAGTATATGCGAGATGCGACTAGTCATGTTCCGAAGATGTCTTTCCTAAAGCAATGGGATTCTTCCAAGGACAGTTGGAGCATCCATTTGGGAGAAATGAGGGTGATGGCAGAGGCTCAGAATTGGTCAGATGATACTTTCCTGATGTTTCTGAAGTGCACCTGCCGCCGCCAAGTACAGGAGTTAGGTGAGCTACCCCCTGGACTGAAACTCCCAGAGTTTGTCCAGCATATGGAGGCTAATTTCGGGGAACACAACTCCCGGAAAAAGGAGGCCATCTTTTATGCTTCGAGGCAAACAATGAATCAGACCAGCCGCAACTTCGCAAATGAAGTTGTGAAGAAAGTCCGAATTGCTTTCGGCAATGTTATAGACTATACCGGACGCACATTGTGCTTGAAGGTATATCTAGATGGCCTGTCCAATGCCAAGGAAGCCTGGTGGATACGACTCCAGGAACCTTATGATCTTGAACAGGCCGTCCATTGGTCCGAAGTGTTCGAGGGAGCTGATTTGGATGCTGTAAATACTGTATCCATACAGAACACTACCGCTAGCTCAGCGCCAGACTTTTTCGGACCCCCTGAAGCTAGTGGAGGGCACAGGAATAAGACCCAGAAAAAGTCTGTCATTACCCAGATTACTTAGGCATTGCATGCCAATGATAAAGTAGAGTCAGAAGAAGAAGACTCTGACATTGGTGCGATAGTACAGGCCATTCAGACATGGCAGGCTCATAGAAAATCAACCCCCACGGATGCCCTGAAAACTTATTATTATGAGAAATCTGGGTATAGGGGAAAGAAACAGTTTCCGAAGACTAAACCCTGCTACTTCTGTGGTGAATTTGGACATAAGGTCTCTGAATGTTCAAAGAAGTAGGGGCTGTTCAAACTCCTTGCAGTATCCGAAGCAAGGGCAGCCGCGGCAGAGAATCCGGAAAACTAGAAAGGGCCCTCACGAGAAGCATAGTGAGGGTCGGCGGCAAGGCACTTCATAATACCACAATCCAAGAGAAGTATGAGAGTAGTGTAGAAATTGGGAGTAAAGCCCAGGCACCGCTTCGTACGCTCGGACTAACCCCAAGTGAGGACAAATCCGAGCCGAAAGGTGGAGAATCTCGATCGTTGCCGGACGGTAAAACTCTTTCGAAGGTCTGTACTCCTTTGAAAAATCCGGAGGATGACCCTAATATACGGTGGGGGGAATCCGGATTCCAAGCTGAGGAAGGGCAGATTTTAATGGTCAAGAAGAACCGTAATAAACCTGCCAAGATTCAGAAGGTTTCTGTACTACAATAGGAAACTCTGGAGATCCCATCTAAGTTATTAGTTCGGGAAAGATGGTATGCCCCAGTACTAGTAGGTGGGAGGAATGGATTCTTTTTGGTTGATCCTGGTGCTACTACCAGTTTGATCACTAAGAAGTTCTATGACTCCCTTCCACATCCACCACCAATGGTTTCGGTCCGAACGGTGTGTGCGATGGGAGATGGAACACCTATTAATACTTACGGTAGCGTGCTATGTCCGTGGAATATAGGAGGACGGACCTATATGATTACATGTCTCGTTGTCAGTGGTCTACAAGGCCCTGAGGATGGGATACTCGGTGCAGATTTCTATTATGTGCATCGATGTAGTCTTGATTGGTCAAGATTATTTTACTTGGATAACTACAGTCATTCCGTGAGTTGTAAACTCTGGAAGAGACAAGGTAGTAGTAAAGAAAAATCCTCTGTGAAGGCAGTGCAGGTCGGAAATTCACTTGCAGGTGTAGAGGTGACACTCAAAAAAGGTGTAACCCTTGAACCCGGCAAAGTGACTCTGGCTGAATTAAACATTCACAGTGGCTCAGACACATCGGATGGATTGATGTTCGAGCACGATCAACAATTACTAAGTGACTATGCCTTGGGAAGCTTGACTACGTACGTATCAGGTGACGGGAAACCGGCTGTGGTAGCATTTAGTAATCTGTCCGAGCGAGCTATTAAGCTCGGAAAGAGAAGGATGGTAGGCAGATTGTATAGTGTGACTTTACTTTCACAAGATTCAGTCATGTCTGGGGAGGAGGATGACGGTGTGATCGAAGAGGCCATCATCAATTCAATACAGGTTATGGAATCACCTGTGGCGGATGATGATTTGATCTCACCTGAAATGCCCGAGAAAATGCCCCCCACTGTGTGTCCGCAGGCTAAGTTAATAGCGGACTCAGATCTACGGGACCAAAAAGAAATAAAAAGTGCAACAGATCTACTAAAAGAATATCAGGACTGTTTCTCCATTCCAGGGTCTGGGAAACTACTGGGGTGTACACATACAGTCTGACACGCTATTAATACGGGTGATGCAGCCCCTATTAAACAAGCGTATCGTCGGATACCAGTGGCAAAGAGAGACAAAGCTGAAGCAGAGATCTAGAAAATGTACAGGGAAGGCCGGATTGAACATAGTAGCAGTCCTTGGGGTGCTCCTATAGTCATGGTAGCCAAGAAAGATGCAACCCAGAGGATCTGTGTCGACTATCGTCAGCTAAACGCAGTGACCATAAAAGATAGTTTTCCATTACCCCGGATAGATGAGTGTGTAGAGGCCGTTGGAGGAAACAAGTGGTTCTGCACCCTAGATCTAGAGAGTGGATATTGGCAGGTAGCCATGGATGAGGAAAGTAAGCACAAAACTGCTTTTCTGTCCACTGTGGGCTTATTTCAATTCAAAGTTATGGCTTTCGGATTGTGTAATGCCCCGGCTACTTTCCAACGTATGATGGATCAGATGCTAGACGGACTCAGATGGAAGTCCTGTCTGGTCTATTTGGACGACATCGTGGTTTTCGGAGAGACTTATGATCAGTGTCAAAGTAACCTCAGACTCGTCCTAGACCGAATCCGAGACTATGGTCTTAAGCTAAAACCGAAGAAATGTGATTTCTTCCGGCAAAGGGTGGAATATTTGGGAAGAATTGTATCTCCGGAGGGCATCCAAGCCGATCCGAAGAAGGTACAGAAGGTCAAAGACTGGCCTATTCCCAAGAATGCCAGAGAGGTGAGGCAATTCCTTGGTTTTGCTTCTTATTACCGAGAATTCCAAAAGGATTTCGGAATAATAGCAGCCCCTCTGCAAGACGTAGTGACCGCGGCAGGGAAAGAGAAGCGCTATAGCAAGCCTATAGTGTGGACGCCACGGTGTGACGATGCCTTTAGCAAACTGAAGCAAGCCCTAGTAACTTCTCCAGTACTAGGTTTTCCCCAGAAGGTGGGAGACTTTATTCTGGATACGGATGCTAGCGGTTTCGGGATGGCTGGAATCCTGTCTCAGATCCAGGATGGGAAGGAAGTGGTATTGAGCTATGCTAGCAATAGTTTTTCTAAATCACAGAAGAATTATTGTGGTACTAAACGTGAGTTCTTGGCCGTTCTGACCTATCTAAAGAAGTTTCGACACTACCTACTGGGAAATCGGAACTTTGTGGTTCGGACAGATCATGCATCCTTACGTTGGTTGCTGAATTTCAAGGATCCAACGGATATGCTCGCGCGGTGGTTATTGACACTGCAAGAGTATGGTCTGGATCAGAATATGATTGTCCATCGTGCTGGAAAGAAGCAGGAAAATGCTGACGCGTTGTCACGACTTCCCACCCGAAAATGTGGAAGATTAGATTGCTCGCATTGTGGTATTCATGATGCTGTGGCTGCCCCCACACCATCTCATCACCATTTCTCTAAATGGGCCGAAGCCTACCCCATGGCAGATCACACTGCAGAAAGTTGTGCAGATGTACTCTTCAGGGAGTGGATTCTCCAATTTGGATGCCCTGTTGCTTTGCAAACCGATGGAGCTCCCGAATTTAAGTCTCAACTCCTGAAATCTTTGTTAGAAATGCTGGGGATTGAGAAATTAATTACTCTCCCCTACAGACCCATGAGCAATGGCCAAAGCGAGAGACTCAACCGTGTCCTCGTGGAGCAGTTGTCTTGTCTAACACTAGTAACAGATGGAACTGAAGATAACTGGGATATACTGGCGCCCTGTATAGCTCATGCTTATCGGGCCACAGTAGACGCCAGTCCACTCTGTACTCCGAATTCCGTAGTCTTTGGTACGGAGCTGGTGGCACCAATGGATTTAGTCTATGGTGTGACACCAGGTGAGTTGGATTTCCCATGCAAAGTGGGATATGTAGAACACTTGAGGCAGTGTATGAGAAAGGGGCACCAGTGCGTAAGGAATAATCTCGGAATTTCTGCAGTCCACCAGAAAAGGGATTATGACAAACGTTCTCGTCCTCCGAGATTCCAAGTGGGGGAGGTAGTATACCGATTCTGTCCCCCGAAGGCCTCTAAAAAGATCGGTCCCAAATGGGATGGGCCTTACATCATCAAAAGGTTCATAGGAGGTACCACCTGTGAATTAGAAACCTCGGAAGGTCTGATGAGATATCATATAGACTACTTGAAGCCGGCCTTTGACGAGAATGGACCCATACAGGCGGCGAACCTGCATCGGGTGTCCGAATTTCAAAAGCAAGCTAAAACATGTAGAGATATTCTCTGACTGATCGATGGAAAAGTAGTGGCTGGGAAAGATTGTGTAGTTCCTGCGGCGAAAGCTAAAATAACTATAGGAGTCAAGCCGAGAGGCAGACCCCAAAAAGTTAAGCCAGCAGGACAGGAAAAGCCCGTCCAAAAGAGGGGAAGGAAGACAAAGAAAACGGATACTGTAAAAACTACAGCTCCTGTGTCAACTACCCCTCCTCCTGTAACAGTTAGAGGCCGTGGCAGGTTGAAAAAGGCTGTATTGGCACCTCAACCCATTGTGCAGGAAAAGAAAAAGACAAAGGCTAAAAAGAAACCGGGCAGACCTAGGAAAATAGCAGTACCGGATAAGCCTGAGGCACCCATTGCTCCGAAGAAAGGGGTTTGGAGGCCTAGGAAATTACCAGGTGCTGTTGTTCCACCAGTCCTACCGGGTATTAGGCGGACAAGAAGTAATCCGGGGCCTGATACTAGCAACCCTTCCCTAGCCCAGACAAGGGCTAGACGCACGCGTAATGCCCCAGTCCGGTTGCAAATTAAATAGAATTTGGTATCGAATGAGTTAAAATTACCGGACTGATTTTGGCTCCCTAAAAAAGTACACAACAAGAAATCTGACTAGCAGTAGACAGGAAAATTACTGCTGTGTCCCCTACCGGCGTAATGGATTCATTTCTATTGTGACTGGGAGATGAATCTTTGTCTTGATAAGTATTTGTTTGAACGATAGGTGTTGACATGATCTAGGCTTGCACTGCGGGTCAATGAGACCTGGAACTTGCTGTAAGGTCGGAATCTATTTATAGCAGATAGAATGTAGCAATTAACCCATTAGGGGCGTGGAATGCATAAATGCATTCCCGTGAGGGGGGCGTGGCATGCATTTATGCATTCCCATGATAGGGGCGTGGCATGCATTAATGCATTACCGTCCATAGGGCGTGGCTTGCAGTAATGCATTACCATCCATAGGGCGTGGCCTGCATTAATGCATTATAAAGTATAGTTTGGGGAAAAGGCATTTTATTTCGAAAAAAAATTGTTCTTCATTACTGTTCTTTTAAAACCTTATTTCTATATGATATCTCTTCTATTTAGTAAAATTAAAATCATTGCCATTGGTTATTACTCATCCCATTCAATAAATATAATGGTGCGATTATTGCGGCACCAGACAACATTCAGTAATGGCGCCGACGGCGGGTGGCGCCGACGCATTTTCCAAGAAAAGATGAATGATCATACACAAATAAAAAGCGTTCGAAAATTAAATTTGTCACCTTTATACAACATGATATATTATTAAAAAGTACCTTACATACCTTTCCTTCCCATCACAATTAATTTATAAAAGTTAATCCTGTTTTTCACTCCCTATGTCTTAATAATATTAGGTTCATAATGTCCGCTATTGTTACACCTGCCATGATGCTTACGAAATCTATGTTTTACCTCATTTTCCATTGCAAATCCAATCATTCATATAAAAACTATGCACCATCCACGATGAGTATCATCTATTCTATTATAATACCAAATCTCGGAATATTTGGTGGTAAAATAAAGGAATCACAGAGAATTGAAAAGTACATGTTGTTAATGCAGGCAAATGTGCGTCATGCCTTGCCCGGCGTGACTGTGACGTCAGGTATGACGACGTTGCATAGGGAACATTACTACATTGTAGTGGCGCTCCCATAGTGACGCAATTTGCTGACGTGCGTTCTCAACAGCTGACGCAGTTTTCCCGCGCGCCTCGAATGGGTTAAACCTATCCGGATGACAAAGAAAGTGGAGATTAAACTGGCCCTGTGTAGTCTCAGCAGGCAGACCAAAATAGCTGTTGGATTAGCACCCAATCATGCTATGTGAGCGTGCTCGGAGAAGGAGCGCGGGAAGCGTTGGTGCTACCAACGCGGTGTTGGGTTGAAGTACTAGCGTTGCATCAGGTGCGGCGAGAGTGTTCTACCCTTCGCCATTCTGCTTCCGGAACTCGTATGAGTAAACAACTGACAAACTTTCGCCAACCGTACAGTAAGTTTATCAAGTGATGATTTACATAAATGACTTGTCATGTTGTTGATCTTGTATGAATGTAAGATGTCTAGAGATTTGAACGTATGGTACCCCGTATTTTGTTGCCGATTGGCATTTCTGTACTTTGGCGGGCTGGTGCCTGGTACCGCTACGTCCATTTTGATATCACACTGTTAGAAATACTGGTTACGGGTATGTGTATTGTATGTTGTACTCTAGCATAGAAATGAACCACCATGCCCTGTTAACCTATTCCATTATGATGTCTGGACGTAATTAACCCATTCGGAATGATGGGAGACGTGGCGAGGGTGTGATGGCTTGCTGGAAACCTAGTTCGGATCGACCCACGCTAAAAGAGTGGGGAACTGACAGCACAGTTCGGGTCCGAAAGGCCATCCGAAGCTCAGTCCGAGAATGGATATGACTCAGAAATCGGGCTTTGTTGTCCCATGAAGTCTTGTCACTGAAATTCTTTGTTTCTTTTCCCTTTTCTAGCAAATTGATGGGCCTAGCAAACCCGTAACTGGACAGGACTCTGTGTCTGTCAGCTCTGCCTCCAGTAGTGTTGGCCACGAGTCCGGAAGCAGGTCTGCTTCGGATAAGACCTCCAAGAAGACCCATAAACGGCAGTCTTCAAGTCACCCGGAGGCACCCAACACGAAGAAGGGCCGAAAAACCCAGCAATGGGTAGATCAGGCCAAAGAGGACCTGCCTTCTCGCCACAACACCCAGGAACTGGTCCGGGCAGTCGACATGAATGTGGAACCTGCCTTGACAGACCTAGAGAAGGCAGCCATAGCTCTGAGAGAGGGGGTACGTCGGTCAATTGCTTCGTTGACCACGCCCCTTCAACGTTTAGAGACTGTGGAAAGTCGCATAGATGAGGTTGCCAATCTCCGAGAGGAGAATAACCAACAGGCAGTCATCATCAAAACCCAGCGCGCATCCCTGGCTCAAAAAGACAATCAAATCCGAGATTTGATGGAGGCTAATGCGCGCCTGAGGTCCAGGTTGGAATCTGCGGAGTCAAGTTCTCCGCCGGAGCAGGATCCAACAGAGAGTGTGGTGGGTGCAAACCCATCTGTTCCCACTCTGCAGGTGGATGGTGGACAAGCTGGGGCTATCCAAGTCAATGCCCTCCAGCTGGGTGTACTATCCCAGCTTTTGGGACAAATAGGAAAGCTTCCCCAGATGGCCCAGATGGGTATCGGCACACCCAACCATCCCTCAGCATCACCCTTTAGGATGATGGTGTCCACCGAGACCTCTCGGACAGCTCCCTCTGCTGCTGCTGGATCAGCAACCCAAGCGGCGAGACAGACGCAAAGGTCAGGGTCCCGACAACGCTCACAGAGCAGGGCCCGGACTTGGCATGAGGGAATTGGTCTGGGACAAGGAGGAGTGGGAGATGCAAATGTCAGCATCCATGACTTGTTCGGATCTACTGACAAAATGATCTCCCCTCTGAAGTCGTCGCCTTCTGCCATGCAGCCGCCCCCCACTCCTGGTACCAAGACTGGTCACAGCGATGTGGAGGACGATGCAGACATGGATTCCATGGAAGACAAGGGGCAGGACGACGAGTTGGAAAGAGACGCTCCCCACCAGTGAGAGGATGGAGGCTGAGCTGCACAGGACGGACCAAATGATAACCCGGATCGCCCACGAATGACGTTTGGACGCGGAATCGGATGACTTGTGTGAACGATGATGACTGGAAAGACTATATGGACACGAAAATGAAAAATGGACACATTCGGATGGACACAGAGATGAATCGGCCTGACCCACGGATAATGACCACTGAATATGAACATTTAAGTAATGGATTTTCTCTCATTTTTACAAACTTTACTACAGAATGTAGTAGTGAGATATGCTTTTCTCACAGAGAGACTGAGGATTTTTGCTTTTATTTCACCATTTACACAAATCATTTTTATTTTACCACTTGTATTGGTAGTGAGGACACCAAATGCTCCTGCTTGTACTTGTTTGTGATTCTTACTATGTGTTGAGTAACTTTTGTGTTTACTCGTGGTGATTTGTATTATTATTCCTCTTTTCGTATGCTTATTTTATGTTCTATTACCCGATTTTCAAACATGGTTTTAAACTCTTTAAAAGAAAGAGGGGGTATTGTAGTGGTCGAGTGTTTTACGGGTTCCGCAATAATACAGTTCGGGAGTCCGAGACTGTCCGCTGGTTGAGTCCAGTCCTTTTGGACTGACACCAGAGGGCGGTCAAGGGCTCTCGGATCAATCCGAACACAGACCCTGGAAGAGTGGTCTTGTGTCTTACTACTATTATCTGTATTTATCTCTTTATATTGTGTCTTCTCCTTGTATATTGCCATTTTATACCTTTGAAACGTCCTTTTATGTGTTCTTATCCAACCTCTGGTATTGCTTATCTTTAACTCTGCTTTTATGAGAATACTAGCAAAGTACCCGTCCTCTGGACGGTCACCCTCTCTCCCCACACTTCCCCCTCTGCCTTGTTTCCCTCCCCCTCTTCTCTGTCTTTCATACCTGTTTTTCTCTTCCAACCCCATCTCTGATTCCCCCTCCCCCTCCTCTCTTCCTCCTCCTCCCCCTCCCCTTTCCCTTCCCCTACATCCTCTCTCTCGCCTCTTTACCCCTCTTCTTGGATGGTCACCCTCTCTCCCCACACTTCCCCCAATACCCCCACCCACTCCCTCCCCTCTTCTTCATTCTCCCACTCCTCTGCATATAGTTAGGGTCCCCCTGAACGGTTGTGGGAAATGACGTAATGTCTCACAGGGGCTTCCCCCCCCCCTTTCCCTCCCCTCTTCCTCATGTTCCCCCTACCCTCTCTCCCTACATTCTCTCTCTCGCCTCTTTGCCCCTCTTCTTGGACCCTCTCTCCCCACACTTCCCCCTCTTCCTAATTTTCCTCCCCCTCTTCTCTGTCTTTCATACCTGTTAATCTCTCCCAACCCCATCTCCAACCCCCCCCCCCTCCCTTTTCTTAACTCTCCCCCTCCTACACGTCCCTCTCCATCCCCTCCCTCTCTCCAATACCCCCATCCACTCCCTCCCCTCTTCTTCACTCTCCCACTCCTCTGCATGTAGTTAGGATCCCCCTGAAAGGTTGTGGGAAATGACGTAGTGTCTCACAGGGGTTTTCCCAGGCTATAAATAGAGTGTACAAATCACAATTTAAAACAGGCTTCAAAATCACATTTCCACCCCAAATACCCTCACAAACCACATACGACGACATCCAGAGAGGGGGGATTGACATCTACAGATGAGTAAAGTAGTTTGTAATTCAACAAATTCCGAGAACATTCCGGACAAAGAAAACCTTCTTTCTACCATTTCTTTTTTACCTCCTTTCCTAGAAATCGCTCTAGCTTTATATTATATGGATGTGATGTTTCCTTATTCTCCACACCTTGTATTATACTGTTTTACAGCATTTATGTGGCTGGTCCACAAGGGTTGGTCTGACAGGTTGTGAGGTAATAAAACCAGAGTACGAGAGTAATCCTTGTTCCGTTTTATTCCTAAGCTAAGAGTCCCGAACCGAGTTCACTACATTGGTATGGTTAGAAAATCACTATTCTCAACTTTCCAATTAATTTCTTGATGATATTATGTAAAGTTGATTTATCTGGAAGCCTCCTGTTGCCGTAACGGGGGTCTAAATTATTTTTGGAATATATAGACGTAGAAGAACTTGAAATGAAACCAAAATTAATTTCATGATTAGTACATCCATTGTATACATTGAAAGATCTCCAGTTAATTCTTCCCAGCTCATTAGTGGGGTTAAGGAAGCCAAGAAAAGTGGGTGGGAATATTAATGTCGCCGTACCGGGGGTCTAGTTTTCATCAATAAATGAAATTAATATTAGCACAAATTATTTTCTGTAAGCATTATAATGTGTAAGAAACACTAGGAAAAATAAATAAATACAAAAAAGAAATTCTGCAATACCTGAGAAGGCAGCAGCAAGCAAAATATGGATACAATTATCCAAGTCAACTTAATAAGAAAGCGTGGAGGAATGAATGTTATTATATTTATGCATATATTCTACATATAATGGGTATGTATAATATATGGGCAGACGATCAATGACCTCTGAACTGTGCCACTGCCATTACCATTACCATTACTGAATGCTTATTTGGCTGTAACTTTCCTTCTAGTTGGAATATCTTCACAAACTTAAAAGCGTTATGACCCTTATATCAAGACCTATCAAGCTAATTTAAAACAGTATGCGTACATTTTTATTATTTATTTTTAATTTAAATCCTCATTTATGTGGAAATAGTAGGCTACCTTTCCCCTGTACCCTTACTGCCCTGGCCACAATACTCATTATTTCCGTTTCCTATTTCGTCTATAGATATTAGCAGCAATATATCTAGTTTATGTATGAGAGAAAATAAGTCAATAGAAGCAATTTAAATGAAACTATGAATTTTCAGTCCTGGGTGGCCAAATGTCGCATTTTTGGTGGAATTGCTTTTATGCACTTTTCCTACCTCCTTTTGCCTCTGGTCGAGAGCTAACCCTCTAAGTCAGTATGGCTGTATTAGGGCATAGTATGATGTAAGTAAACGAGAGCTGGATATGGGATGACGTATTTCACAAAACACAAGAGCCCTTATGCCCTCAATCAACAGTGGGTATGCGATAAACAATAAAAAAAAACATCAACGAAAAAGCTGATTGAAGTGAAGATAAAAGATTCGGAAAAGACAGGACTGCCAATCCCATAGATCTCGTCACGCTACATTTTGCCGGCTTTTTTTTAACCCCCCCCCCCCCCCCTCCACTTTGTCACGTTTTGATAGACCACCCTCCCTCCTACCGTGAACTTATCCGGGGCTTCACCCCCCTCCCCATTGTAATTTGATGTGACTTCAAACCCAAATAAACCTAATTGTAAAACTGTGTGGCCAATAAAAATATTGTTTTAAAAAGCAGCAGAACACACCTACCCAAATATTCACTAAGATTCCGTCTGACAACGGGGTCCTTAATATTTGTTCATGTTCAAATGTAGGTTTTAATAGCGGATAGCGTTAAATTATCAGAAATTCACTATTACAAAATCCACAGAAATTATCTTCCCATGTTCCTTATAGATCAAACAAATTAAAATTTTAAAGACGTTGAAATCTATTAATTTTGTAAGGACGAATTCCTCAGCTAAATACAAACAGGAAAAGAGATAAAAACAAGCTTTATTAATTAAAGTGTTACCTTGTTTCCATAATTACGATTCTATTCCCCCTGAGTTGCCACTTGAAATTAATGTCCATCATGTATGCTTTCTAGCAATACTAGATATTTATCAGCATATTTTATCAGAAATTACCATACGGTATTGGCACTGATGGCAATTTATTTATAGGCCTACATTATTCTGAATTTCTGATTATCTGACCCATGTATGTCACAAATTAAAAAATGGACAGCTACAGACAAGTTAGATATAGCAATATAAAAAACACTAAAATAGTGGCGTCCCGAAGAATAAAAGGAATAAATAATCTGGGGAAAACAATTGTTGTGACGCCACCCCGCCACCCTTTCTCCCTTGCCGCATTTTGTCACAAAATGTGAACCTCCCTCCCCCACTCCAGTGTTACGTAATTCATGGACGGCCCTATGAGAAAGCATGTCAGAAAATGTACACTTCTCGTCCACCAATCCTCACAAATAACCCAAATTTAAGATAAAAATCTAACTATAATATACTCGGATATTATCATTTAATCATTGTTTAGCCTACTTTAGTAGAATTTACTAAATGTGGCAGCGAGGCATAATGTGACATGCCTAGGGGGGTTCCTAGAAAAAACCTCAGCCAATTTATTACCAGAAATTTATGGTCAGTAGTTTGGTAGGCTCGATGGAGATTTACAAACGTTAGCTTGAAAACAACAAACGAATTTCTCAGCAGACACAGGTATAATGAATGGTATGCAGAGAAAATACTTTTGCGAAAATTTGCGGAAAAAAAGCACCACATCTGGTGGTAAACGAAACAGGTATAAATTTATACATTATTATATATATATATAGGAAGGGGGATCAAGTATGTTGTTTTCTGTCTTTCTCAAATGGCAAAAGTCTAAATCTACAAGCTAGTTTTATTGTTATGCCATGATAGCCTCTATTATATGCCATACAATAGGCCTAATTTTCATATACTACTTACTGAACCTTATCATATAATATTAAGTCAAATATGCCAAAGGGAAAGCCGATTTCTTTTAGTATTTATTTCGCCATCAAGTATCAAAATATATTGCCAAATCACTGGCAATTAATCAAACTTATCACTGGTTTTGTTATCTGCTCAGTTATCCGTCCGTGACGCACTTCCCATTTGGGCCGCGTTCGTATGCCTACGCGCCGTATTTTTCTACCTAGGAAACAGAAGAACGCTATCCCAAGTCGATCTGTTTTCACTTGGATTAGATCTACCGAAACATGAGGGGAAATAAGAAGGTCACAAGGTAAATTAACATCAGTTTTATTTAACACATAATGAGAAACGTGACATATTAGTACCACACAATCCTCTAACTACCCGACTTTACACATGCTATCGCATATTATTAAACTTAGAAACTTTTCTAAATGGATCATAAGGAGCTCTTAACGTGGAAGAGGTCACAGTGCTGAGCAAAGCTGTGGGATCGTTTGACACTTTGGGTCCACATTTTAAATAGGCATATAGGCCATTATATTATATTATTGAAACGTTCTTAATTGAGTTTGTCTGATTCTGTTTATCAACTTATTCTTCACCTCAGGCAATCCCCGGTTATTACACGAGTCTAATTAGCTCAATATTTACTTTGTATTTATACTGTGCACCCCTCTGACCCTCTGAGTTTGGGAGAAGGTAAGAGGTAATTAAGAGCATTGCTGATAAGAATGTCACTGATTGGCTTAACAAAACTTAAGTAGCCAATCAGAAGCATGCTGAACATCTGTTGTTGGCTGAAAGGTGCCTGCGCTTGTGAAATCCCCCATTGCATATGTATATAGCCTAATCTGGTGCTGTTTTCGTGGATACACATACCTATGATGGAATAAAACCCATATTATTCATACTATGTCAAGAAATTTCCCATCAGATTAAGTGTGATATCCTAATGTGCAATGGAAATTACATTATTTAGAGACAAAGGGTAATAACGTATGAAATTACAGCATCAAGGCCCGGTGGAAGACCACCTACACGGTAAACCAGGGAGCCATGCATCACTTATTATGTGACCTGTTTTCGCAGAGCAGGTCACTATTGTTACTTAGTTACACGAATGTAACTGCTCAATTTGCTGAATGGAAATGATTTTTTAAAAAAGAAATCAAGTCTTTCTGTGTGTGCCCGTGAGTACCAGCGAATAACAAGAAGTTCTTCAATAAGACTAAGCTGACTCTAAGACATGCAAGTATATCCTTCGGGTACTTCCAGAAGGATTATAGTTAAGCCTTCCCCAAACACCCACGTATATGTTTATGATGTTAATACCTTATTGATGAAGGAATATCCGAATATCCAAAATGGTATTAACTTCCTTTCTATCCCATTTCATTAGTTTCTGGAGGACGTCCATCTGGGCTTGCGATATACACTAGAGGTATATTATGAAGATATTCTGATTGTTATTAGATATACATTTGTCCAATATCACATGCTTTACGCATTGTACACATTCAACACTAGGTGAAAATGAACAAAGTGTTACCAGAACAACAACACCAAAATTCAGCTACATTTATAACTGCCGGAAGAGATGCTACCTCGTTGTAACATAAAGGCATGTAGACCTTTTTGTCAATTTTCCTTACCCATCTCATTTACCTCTGTGTAACTGTGATTATTTTTTGACGAATAAAAAACATCTTATCTTATCTTATCTTAACTTATGATGTTCGCTTTTAGTTTATTTGAGGCATATATCATATTATAAAACACTTAACTAACTTGTTGGTTTCAGTTACTTAGACCTAATTGTATATTAAATGTATCCATTATTCAATTAACAACATACATATGTATGTATCTACAAACAGATGTTCCTCCTCTCATGGATTCGGAGCAGCTGGAAGTGGCACGGTAAGGAAGTATTATGTCAGTAGTGTATGAATACATTTATTGGTCCTGGTCACTTATAAATGATCGGGAATAAATAAGGTGAGAAAGGAGTGGGCTCTCGGAATACTTTTATTGAGTTCCAGAGCGGGCTCAATCTGCCCTAACATCGATACAAACTTCAATCAATCAATTTCAAGTCAATTCAAGAATCAAATTCAAGTCAGTTCAGGAGAAAAAAAAGAAAAATTTTCCAATGTTCGCACCGGCAGGTACTGTTCTGTTCTGTTCGAGACCGGCTAGTCTCCTAGCAACCGTCAACACACTCTAGATTCAGGTGCCGCGCTACTGTTCAGTCAATCATTTATACCTACATTTACACATAAATATACTCCATAAATGATCGGGAATAAATAAGGTGAGAAAGGAGTGGGCTCTCGGAATACTTTTATTGAGTTCCAGAGCGGGCTCAATCTGCCCAGACCCAAAGATGAAGAATATATAATGATGAAGAATATATATAATTTTAGAATTCCGAAAGTCTCAGAGCAACCTTCCTGTCCAAGTCCAGTTTGTATGTCGTAGGAGTGTTCAAATAAATCAGCACTGCCAAACTCTGCCAATCTCCTGCTATTTTAATATCAGTGAGACTGAGGCCTGACATATGGAGAAAGGTCGCCGACCCTCTCCTAAGGCTATGTAATCCGATGTCTTTGTTAATGCCACACTTCCCTGCCCAGAACTTGAACTTTTTCAAGGCATAATCGTAATGCACAGAAACACCACCCGAATAAGAAATTAGGGGCGAGTCTTGTGAGGCCGGTGAGGTCTCCATCCAGCCTTTCAATTGTGTAGCCAAACACAGGTCGTTGTTAGTGTAAGTAATTGGTATCTCTAACACACGGTTCCGAAATTGGTTTGTTTTTGAACTTGAGACTTTTATCAAACAGCCCCAATCAAACCAGGTGATGTCAGAACGAAGCAAAAGGTGATCATTAAACGACCCCGAAAAAACATGGCACTTCCTTAGCAGGGCTCGAAAACATAGTAATAAGCCAAGCCAACACGCTATTTCCTTATGAGAATTCGTATCCACCATCCAAAAAATCTTTATCAAATCCTCTGGGAAGATAGGTTCCTTGGCCGATTTCTTATCACCCAGTAGTCGTTTAAGGCCTCTCAGAGTGAGCTTCACCTTAAAGTCTGCCCGCAAATCTGGAGATCCATCCAGCTTCGCCAAGTGATTGATCGCCGAGGTATAATTCTCTAGGGACGTATAAGACAAACTATCCGACGCCCAGACTAGGAACCGGCAAACGTTGTCGGCCACTATAGGGTACGGATGGATGTTGACTTGTTCACAGAAGAAATGGTATTTCCGTCACTGTGACGCCCTCACAGCCTGAGAGCTGTCAGCCAAGGCCTTCTGTTGTATCAGTGAGACTCTCCCGTCCAATTTGCGAAGCTCTGAAATTATATGAGCATAGGGTCTAAATAGCAATTTCGTTGAATACACTGCCAATATATAGTTCTGATAATATTAGTGCAATGCTCGTCTGGCGCTCTCTCTTTAGTCAAACACTTGATGAACTTTCTGTCCGGGCACAGAACACAAATACCCACATTTGAATAGAACCCCAGCCAGTGATATAGTACCACCGACAAGGCCACAAGCGCTTTAAACAGCCGAGCATTCTTTAGAGGGTGATTGACAAAAATGCATGACATGTTTTGCTGATGAGCACAAGAGATGAGTTCCTCCTTTGTAGAATCCCCCGGCCGAAAAGCTCCAAGGTAGGCCAGGTCTCTATAATTGGCAACAAACTTCTCCTCATCACACAACAAAACAATGCCATCTCTCTCATCTGATTCCATGGTGAGGTCTCGGGTGCCATTGAAATCGTCAAGTGCAGACTTCCACCATTCCAGGTCGTTGTGAAAGCCCCTATTCAAGTGCATCCGACGCTTCAAAGCCAAGGGTTTCAGTAACTCCAGAACATGGTGACAATACAATCTTCCTCCTTTTATCACTTTACTACAGTAGTTCAAGAGACCTGCCAGCCTCCTGATCTGACGACGAGAACCAAACCCTTTATTCTGGAAAAAGGCTAGTTCATGTCTCAATTTCACCACTTTATCCTCTGGTAGGCTTAATGACATTGCCTCACTATCCAGGTAAATACCCAGATACCTATTTCTCTGAGATGGATGCGTCAGCTTCTCCCAAGACACATAAAACCCGAGCTCACCTAACATATGTATCAAGAACTGCTGGCCAGCTACACACTTCTCATAAGAATCCTCGCAAATGAGAAAGTCATCCAAGTATGAATAACATAGGTAACCATATCTACGCATCATACGTCATACAGCATCGGTGATACGTGAAAAACAGTAAGGGGCAGTTCATGAACCAAAACAGATGAAATTGTCCACCAAATACACCTCCTGATGCCCCACTCTCCACTGTAATCCGAAGAAGGTACGGTTTGAAGGGTGTATCATAACTGTACGGTAGGCTGACTTCAAGTCCACGGTGCACATAAACATGTCTCGCTGTAACTCACTCATGATTTTGTCTAGAGTCACAAAGGCGAAAGTCGAGCAAACATCACTCACATGGTTGTTAATAGAAGCGCCAATGGGCCGCTTACAGTCTGTGATTGGCCTAATACCTCTGTTTGACTTCTCAATGACTCCCATGGCATGAACACAGGTGGGACGAACAGAAGAAACAGACAGCTTACCCATCTCCAGCTCTTTACGGAGGAGTTTGTCTAACTTAGTCATATTATTGGTAGAATAGCATGAAGAATAGTTTTTCATTTCATAGGCGATGACATCACATTCTGGGTCAACTAGACGGAAACCATTATACACACCATCGAGTAACCAATGAGCGTCACTGTCAAGTTGATCCCCGTTCGCTAACCATTTTGCCCAGCCAGCTGGTTTAAATTGCCTCACTACGCCCTCCAACACGCCGTGAGCCGGAACTTGTGCACATAATCGGTAAAGCTCGGCTAAATTAGTATCAGTAATCACCTCATCTGAAGCTAGAACAGGTAATCCCATGAATAAACGGTTGTCATCAGATGTCGAAGGGGCGGAAAGCTGGCTGGGACCGCCATCTTGGCATCATTTCTGTTTCCCACCGGTGGAGAGTTCCCCATGTTCCAAGCCACTTCTGGGAGAAACATCCGGTGAAGACATGGCATGTTCTTGCAACCAATTCAACTGAATATCGCAAGTTTTGGAGCGGTGTGCTCCCTTACAGAGGCCACAAATACCATGCCGGAACCTACAATTGTAACAGTCCCTGCCGTCATTCCATTTCCAGCAGGCGTCAGGCACCCATTTAGTGCGGAAATCATAGTGGGGAGAAAGAGGACCACTTCTTTCCTTATCCTTCCCCCAACCACCGCCACTCTGGTAATTTCCACGGCGATATCCTTGGTAGTTGGAACTACGCATGTTTTCGGTGCAGAGGTAAATACAATCACTCTCCACGTCCACAGATGGCCAGTCTTCGATGATACCATTGAGGACCTTAGTAGTTACCTCTCTCTCGTAATCCAAAATGGCCGAGTCGAGATATCTCTCTCGGGCAGCTTTGCATGTGACATAACGAAGGTGGGCTACATATCCCTCAATGGCCTCGCCGTTATCTATCATATCCTGGAGAACTCTAACACACCCATGGACCATGTAATGATAAGAGATATCCTTATAGGACTTAGCATCAGTCACATACGATTCAGGACGGTAGTTACCTTGAGAAGCACCAGATGATCGACCCGGAGATCGGACCTGACCGCCCGGCGACCTACGAGAACCATCACCTCCCTGGTCGTTGTCGGTGAGTGTAAGATTCAAATCTCTAAGCTTTCGTTCCGCAGCAGATATGTCGGCGTCTAATTTGGATTTCTTCAAAGCCTCTGACTTTTTGGTGATCACGCCCTCTACAAACGTCAGATACGCCGGAGAGTCTCTGTCTGGTATATCTTTCTCCTCGATGCCTGCCAAAGAGGCCAATTCCGCCTTCTCCATGACAGTGCTGGCTGGTAAAGTTACGGTTGGAATCGAGGGCTCAGTCTTAACAGTTACCTTTGTGATCTTTCTTGCCGGTACAACACTTGATTTCTTGGCCGCTTTCTTGGCCTTAGCCTTAGCTATAGCCTCTTTTTGTAGACAACTAGGTCGTATGTGCTGTCTGAAGCACCCCCTGCAAAATATTTCTTGGGGCATCTGCACACAGTAGTTATACGTTTTTTTTTCTTTTCACACAGAAAAATTTTCCAATGTTCGCACCGGCAGGTACTGTTCTGTTCTGTTCGAGACCGGCTAGTCTCCTAGCAACCGTCAACACACTCTAGATTCAGGTGCCGCGCTACTGTTCAGTCAATCATTTATATCTACATTTACACATAAATATACTCCATTACTGTTTTTGTTACATACCTGTACGTTGCCTGTAGGCCTACACACATTGTAATAACATGTTTTAATAGTGGTTTGGGCACTCAACCTACTATTTCCCTAAGTAGCATTAACGCCTGATTAGTACTACTGCTGCAGTCTTTGTCCTTACGTAATCCTTGGTGCGTAAATCTGTTGCTTTATTGAACATCACAATAGGTTTGGGCCTTTTTGGACCCCATATGCGGGTCAATAGTATAGTTAGTGATTGACGTCACGCCTGTGATTGGTTGAAGGTCCAGAGAGCCGAGAGTTCGTTTGATTATACAGTACAGTTTTATAGGGAATGAGTGTTCATTCCCTCCAGTGGTTTTTCTCCCCCACCCCCACCCCACCCCGCCACATAGTGAACGTCCCTCGCACCTCTCATGGCAATCTATCTGGGTAAATTTCAACCAATCAGACAGTCAAACAGCTACTAATTGCCCATGTGTATGTAAATACACCATAAGTCAAGTAGTGAGCCAAGAGATTTGAATAGCGGATACTTCCGGAAGTGTTCGAATTTCCAATGACGAAGTTATAAATATAAGTGCCATCAAAATAAAAGCAAAAATACTTGCATTTTTTAGTTTGACGGCCCAAATTATTCTAAATTGGTTAGATGACACTGTTTGTTCTCAATGGAGTGCTTTTTGTTTTTCCACGACATTGGCAATGCAAACAGGTGAGAACGAGCAGTTTCAACTCACCCCAAGATAATTAGTAAACCATGTGTGGTTTCCAGCTAGTTTGTGAATCTGATGCTATTGTGCTTTCTTCTGAACCATGCAGGTGTACTATAAAATGATGCAGTCTATGCAATTAAGCAGCAAAAATGGTGCTGCATAATTTCATGGGAAGATTTATGCAGACCATGAAATAATTATGCTGCACATATGCTGCTTAATATCTCGGCTGCAATATTTCATGAGACAACTTGGTTCTAGAATTTTACCCAACCCACCGCCCTAAAAACATTTTAATACATCAACTCTCTGGCTTCTATTCTATTCATCAAGAATGACTATTCTCTCTGAAAAGTTTTAGCCCATAAAGGGCAGCCATCAAATAAAAGTTTATCTGGCAAAAGGTTATGTTATAGTTTCTCATTGAATCAATTATCGTTACAACAAATTTGAATGTTGTGTAAAGACAGCGAAGGCATCTGACTATACTATACTTACCGTAGAAGTTAATTGTCTTTTATTGCTACCTACCTGATAACAATTGCACACGGCAAAATATTCGATTTCTTGCATTGCATTACATTGCAGATGAAGACTATTAAAGAAATCTAGAAGGTGTAGTTTTTACTGTTTTCCTTCATTCCTGAAAGCTACGCTGCCGGGAATACATTAAGAATACTTAGAAACTTAAATGCCAAAGACTTTGTTCATATACACTTTAGACGGTTTGACTCCTTTGAGATATTTTAATCTGATATCTTATTGTCCAAATATCCCTGATGTGATGATCTCTACTTCTATCATATTAAATTTGTGATTTTCCACAACCATAAGTGATAAAACAATACCACGTATTATTATTGTTTCTGCTAGCTTGGTATTTTACTTGCCTACTCATTTTCATATATTATTATATTCTTTTATTTCTGGTTTGACCGTTAAATGGTAGACATTAATCTTTGTGAATGCTTAAAGCTTAATGAAGCTTTTGTAATTACGTCATTTATCAATAAGTTCAGAAGGATAATTAAAGGACGACAGCCTGGAACGTGAATGATGGAAAGGACAATAATTCATCATATATATGTAGTATATATAGTAATTACAAGTAATTACAAGAGGAAATCAATCGCTGAAGACACCCTTTGACGAGCAGTAGGAAAAGGCTACACCTCCAGCTTTGTGGGAATCCGCAGTTTCTTAACACAACGACTTGGGTCACACTGAGGAATGAGATACTTCTGTTGTTCAAATTAAGCTCTTGCACTTTACGCTTGTAACTGTGTTTCGGGGTCAATTAACCTGGTCAAACGAATGTATCCTCATTTGTTGCTTCCTTTTACGATATTCGCGACTCGTTCCCGGCAAATCTGCGGTTCATTACATATTTATAATTAGTTATGAATCATACTTATAATTACTTATGAATTATACTTATAATTACTTTTTAATTCTAATTAGAATTGACTTAACACTTGGTAGCTTTTTTCCCTTGTGTTTTCCCGATTCAAGGCTGCATTCTCAGCTAATGTCCGTAAAAAATGAAGTTGTCTATCTTATAGCCGTCTATTCATTCCCGACGCATCCAAGGGTCACCCAGATAGAGTATTAAAGGAGTTCGACCAGTTTTACATGGTGTAAAATGCAATTCCAAAAAAATTATTTAGAGAACCCGCCAAAAGCTCACATTTTTTCAGTGCTTCTAGTACCCTCAATACATCAGTCATTTATGTTCATCACTTTTCTGAGATACATACAGTTCATGAAATAAACAAGAACTTAGACATCGTAATTAAGGGGTTTTTAGAGACAATTTTCCTGACATTACTCGGATGCCTGTTCGCTTGAATGATGAAACCAATGTTTGCTTGGCATGTCCTGGAACATGCACAAATGACGTGTATGCAAACTACTGACGTCATAAATGGCTTCCGTTCGTCCCAATTATATATTCTCTCTCCGATATGACAACGGAACATATACGAGTATGATTTCCTAATGAAGGTGTTGCCAAGATAGATACAGTTATAGAACTGAGACTAAACTCTTTTCATTTCCTATTTAATGGATTCACTGAGGTAACAAGTAACACTGTGGTGCATATGTATCTCCACAATCGGTTTTAATGAGTAGTAATTAGTAACATTAAAGCCCCTAATGATATGTTTCAGCAACAACGGTTAATGTCCTTCAATAGTCATCAATTCATGCATGGATATAGATATTATTCGGTACGGTTTTCCTAGACAATATTGTTAATGTTTTGTTATCTTGATAGAGAAAAGTATGTTAATATAGTAATAATATAAACGTTCTTCTTGCAGGTTTTTACACTCGGATCATTCATCCAATAGGAAAGTTATATTTCTTCTCGCGGGAAACTTTAATTAAAACTTCCAGGAGACGTAGACCAACATACCCTTACTTGTTGGGATAATGTACAATATGCAACCACATACCCTAAAATATATAAACGGGTTTGAAGACAATTCTGATCTAATGGATATCAAAAAGATCTCTAAGATATTTCTTTCTTATAATAGGGGTCTACTGTCCCCAGAAGGAAGTATTTTCATTCATTTTTTTTTGGTTTATCACTGACCTTTAACATTTTAATCAACAGCTACAGCTAGATAATTCATTCATTTACGGAACATGAAAGTGCTTGAAGGTAGAAGGGGACTAAACATATTTCTAAAACATTAACATATATCAATATCCTCCTTTAGCCTCCTCCACAATTGGTTCTCTACCCTTTTCACTGGTTGGAATTTATGAGTGTCTAAAACCACCGTACATAAGTAATTTTAGCACCGTTTCTATAAATGGTTGAATTCGTACTGGAACCATTGAATTAAAAATAAAATTCCAGGACTTTTACCTCGATCGGAGGCAAGGCTATTATTTCCGTTTGTCCATAAAACCAGCACCAAACATAATTCTGGAGAAACCACTAAGGAACCGTTTGTTCTTATCTAGCACATGAATCAGAATGATACAAGTAAGTGTTACAATCCCAAAGATAGTATCAAAAATGAATTGACTCATATACATCGCTTAATAAGCCATGGGCTTAATCTAAATGACGAAATTAATGAAGCAGGGATCTAAGATGCGCAATAAGATAAGAAGCAGTTGTCCCTATTGCTTATTGCTACTGTTGGTTTTTATAGTAAGCTTGCGTAACATTACAATAACATACTTGTGTCAGAATATGCGTATTTAATGAATCAATGCACTCGATTCGTATTTCTTATCATGGTCACTAACGCAATAAAGACAAAAGGGACATGTTTTACTTGGAAAATACCACTTGTTTTGACTTGGAAAGTACCTGTTTTTGCATTAATTTGATTCAGTATGAAAGCATTACATCCGTTGACGCTGGAACCATTGTTTTCCTGCTTTAATCCCTGTTCACATCGATCAAAAATTAAAGAGTTTCTACTATTTGTTTCATTCTTTTGCTATCAATCCGAAAGTCATTTGACCAATGTTATGGGGGACTTTAGGTGAGATGGAGGTGAAATGGGAAGGTTTTCTCCCTCAAACAATAACATAGTGTAACGTAAACAGGAATAGAATTAAGTAGACGCTTGAATGGGAAACATCTTTTTAGAACAGACATAACTGAACAGAAAGGAGCTGATTCTCATAGCAATTAGCCTATTATGGAGGTTTTGAACTGATTGAGACATGACCAGAAAACTGTGACGAGCTTTAAAAGGGGGTTCAGTTGTCTGGCCTGCATGTAAAAATGAGATTGAAACCGAATAGAGAGCCATTTGCTATGTTTTACACTATTACACACTGAACAGATTATGAAGCCACTATTTATTCAATAAATACCTTGTTTACATAGACGAAAGCAAGGATGACATTGCTGTTTGTGATCCCCCACTAAGTCATGATGTGAGGATCACACGTCCTGCGGCAAACCAGATTGTTACCATGGAACCACAAACCGCGTGTGCAGATCTTCTCCCGTTCTTTTCTCCTCCTCTGAAAATGCTTTCTCTCTCTCCATTGTTTTAGTAGATGGCCCGTTTATGTCATGGTGTGACGTCACTAAGGGGCCCTCTGACAATGTGTCACGGTATGCGAATGCATCACTGGTAGCAATGTGCCAGGGCCATTATTTTGGTACGGCAGACGAAATTATTTCTCGAATAGAAATTTTGGAGAATACCTTGCAAATATGAGTTTATATGCTTAGAACATGAAAACCATAAGTAAAGGGGATTCCAAGGTGTTAAATTAAATTACAATAACTATGAACAAACTCACAAAAACAAGCTCTGCGATAATAAATATACAAATCAATAAGGATTTGGAAGCAGAAATACAGAAAAGAATGGTTATTATTTACTTATTAGAAAAGAAGGAGTACTCGTAAATGATCAACCTTCAGATCAGAACACTATAACATATTATTATCTGTATGTCTTCAGAGATGGACAATGACATGACACTTTAACTTGAATATTATGAACCTTTGTCTTAGTTAACTCTTGTCTCCGTTCAATAAATCGATGGTCGTGCCCAATTTCATGTTTGATGTCAAAATAAAGGATCTGTCATTTAGATTCCTTGTTTATGCGTTGGGTAAATGGAAAACACCTTTCGCATCCAGAATGTCAATTTTGCATTTTTAAAATGTTCCATTGTGCAAATTTCAACCCGTAGAGGAAAAATCAATGTATCTATATCGACCCCTTTTGTCAGACGGATGTCACGTCAGCCTGCATGATAATAAACTCCATTGACATTTCCGCCGGGGATGTTGGCTGAGATATCTCTGTAATAATCACTGTCATTATGCGAATATGGCTGCAAAGTTCACAATAGAGTTTCTGGTTGACACTTACTAATTCAATTTCCAATCACGAACGTATATATATGTGGCGAAAGAAATGATATGACTTACGTCGAAGGTACAGGGTACAGGGTGTACATTTCATAATAATTTACCATTATTTATTTTTCCAATTCTGGGAAAAAAATCCCTTATCAAATACTCAAATGTCAGTTCTTTACATTTCATAATAATTTACCATTATTTAGTTTTCCAATTCTGGGAAAAAATCTCTTATCAAATACTCAAATGTCAGTTCTTTAAGAATCCCAGTTTCATAATATTTGACTTGTTGAAATATAAATCAATTTGAATATTTGTTGTGAACGTTCACAATGACTAACAAACACTGACTGCACATGTTCACTGCATCAAAACCAAAACAAATAAATAAAATATGTTACCTATATCAATGCTAACTAGCTGTGGAACATAGTTGCTGAACACAAAATCAATTTTCTAAACACGCGCCCATCACTCTTTAAAACCCTCCATATTGACATTAAAGCAAGACATGCCAGGGCCAACGGAGAGGAAAATCTACACTTGTAATTTTAACTAGAGTTTGTCCTCAAGTGGTTAATTTTTTTTTTTTTTTAACAAATTTTATTGACAGAAGTTCTACAAGTATGCAGTAGTTCTCATTCGTCACAAATTTGGTTAAAAATTAATCGGGTTCATTTGTTGAATATTTTCCAGGCTTCCATTCATCCCAAGTGTTTTCCTACGTCGCCAAACAAACTCATCGGTTGCCATTGTTGGACCTGCTTTTGTTTAACATTTTAGGAGATGTTTGTTCTTGGTTCACATGAAAAGCCTCAGGTCTTCTCCGTGGTTATAGAGGTACAATTGTAATGGGTTGTTGGAAATAATACCTACCCACGTGTATACATATAATTGGATGTGTAGGTCCCCACTCTTTTGTATGTCTAAAAAGGTTTTAGAGCACAACCTGACATCAATAATGCTCTTCTCAGTAATACCTTACTGGAAAACAGCCTTTTGTAATAACGACAGAAATCTTGTAATAATGACAGAAATTTTCTTTCTACACTTTATATATTTTGGTTATAATTATAATTATTCAAGGGAATACAATTAATCATACATTAATCCTTTTTAGTGTTTCTTTTCCATATAGTTTAGAGCAAAGATAACAACTCCAAGTGATGCGCACTATGGAGTAGACCCACGGTCTTGCAGACATATATCATAAACACTTTGGATACCAAAAATTTAATTTCCTTTACCTGTGCTCGATCTAGATATCCTATTTTACTTACAAACTGAGTCTGGAAGTCGGTATCTGTGACCTCTCCCGTAACCCAGTATAACCGAGTTGGTTAATTAATAGGGGACTTGTATAGCTGCTATCTTGAATCATGATTCGCATGGATTTATCGGATTAATGGAACAGATTAAAATCTATAGAAAACATGTCATGTTCAGCATAGAATATTTATCAGTGCTCTAATTTATCAGTGCGTACCATATACATGGTCCCATAACACAAGTTCACATCTTTTCCATGATGTATTTAATTTCATTCAAAGGCCATTTATACAAGCTGCGATAATGGTGAAAACATTCTTGCAATTTTCGATAAAAATGTTGCTAAATATTTGTATGTCAGTCGTGAACTGAATCTATCCCAGTATGTACTGCATGTAACTTCCCTTCTTATAGCGAGAGACAACCGATTACCTCTCAGGTGCGCTTAGACGATTGATTTACAAATGTATATCATTTTTAGAGCACAAATTTATAGTTGCTGTTTCACACCCAACCCCGACCAAATATTTTCCAGTATAGGCAAGATGAATGTTTTACACATAATGAGACATAGGTCATAACTGAGTGGCTGACCTTCAACCATTTTCGATAATAGGGGCTTGTGGAACCACAGACAACGTTTGTAAATATTTTTACACATTCTAATTTTTTATCCAAAATTATTCCGAGATATTGAAACTCTGCTGCTCTGCATTTTCTCTTGTCTCATCATTCATATTGATTTCCATACATGTATTGTTTACATTTTGGTGAAATTATATCTGCTTACCTTATATAGTTGCATTTTGTCCTTTTTGCATTGGCAATCAAACCATTTCTTTTCCTTTTTTGCATAACAATTAAATTTCATGGGATTAACTTCCATCGGATGTATAGATGCTCGGTTGAACAATCATAAAGAGGACAGGATCGAGGATCATTCCCCTCATCAAACTACCTTCGTTTCGATCGGCGAAGCCGGATCCATTTATTCTTAGTAATATAGAAAAAATAGATCGTCGTTCTGATGTCATTTTATAGAAAATAATCTTGGTGATCAGAACGTTTTTTATACCTATACCATCTGAAATGTGAATCTTATCGTCCCTCATCTGCCCCCATCATCCGCCATCATCACTATTGGTTCCGTGACCTGTGAGGTCATATAAGGGCTAATTGTGTATCAGTCCGATCATTACGTATGAATATTTGGCATTTTCACGGATACTTTATCTCCTAGAATATATTTATATATGTGCATCGCGACGAGCTGCCCTATTATAGCTTCCCCCACGTATATATATATAACCCACCTTAGTTGACCTGCTCACGAACAAGCTGGGAACCTGGCAGCTCACAGCTTAGCTGTTCCAACTTTCCATCACCTCGTGGAGTGGGGCAAATCCGGCAGTTGGAAAACAGATACTCGGGGCACCATCGAAACATTTTTTCCTGTTTGATGAGGTACTTTGCTTCCACCCGTGGAGTCTTAGGAAGCGGACAGAACCATCTAGATATTTCCATTAACCTTGGGTTAATGGCCGTGCAGAAGAAAGTTCTGTCAGGTGCAGCCAACCTAATTTGATCATAAATGACCAGGAGAAAAACAGTAATGAAAAAACAGCAGTAATGAACAATTATTCGATGCTTAAACTAATATACACTACCTTTGTTGAGAACATCATTATAGTATTTACAGAAACACTTTGTTTGAAACAACCGAATCAAGATTATGTGGATCTAGACGATTATGGAGGTCAACTGTAGTACATGCCACAACTTCTTTGACCACTAGTTTTACACAGACTCACGAATTATCATATAATTCAACATGAATATCCCAAGAACATTAATAGATCTCTTTAACACCAGATCGATCAATACATTCCCACGGACGCTCTGGATAACTCACTATCTGAAGATAGGTGGCATGTGGAATATTCCATCCAACCAATTCCCTTATGATAAAACAACTTGTTATTACAAAATGCAATTTAATGGAAACGATTTCGAATTTGAATGAGACTTTCAGAAACAAGAAAGGTGTAATATGACCATTGAGGAAATGATTTGATTGAAATGTCTCTGATTACGTTACTTGATATCCAAGTTACATTATATATTTATATGTAATATGTATAATCATACTATATAGCATATCACCCTTTTAGTGAAATGTTACGCTCGACAGTTCTTGTAAATTTATCATTTTCTATGCACCAGTTATTGACAACGATGTCCAAGTTTCGCCAGACATCCTACTTGGTCGAGACTAGGAAAATCTTCTCACCATTTTCAATATGAATTGGGATGGCCTCGCCCATTGGCCTATAGTAAACTATTGACAGACTCTTTTCATTTGCCATAAAGGTTGTCTCAGGTATACACAACGTATGGCTGTCTATTATAGCTGTCTTTGGTATCAATTTCCTCCACTCTTCTTCAATAGAATTGGCCCAAGCCTGGACTGCACCACCATCACATCTTAACTGCCTGCCTTCTAAAAGATTTACCTGGTTTATTTGTATATGCTGATATATATTATATTATATGTAGTGACAAAGCTTTTGTTTAGTTTAGCCTCATACTCCAATACTCCTAGACCGTACCAATTAAGTTGATTCAATATATATCGTTCATTCCTCTCATGAGCCGTTGAATGATTGCACATTGTCTTGAATATGTCTTGTTACAGAGCTTACCACATAGAGAGAAATATGCAATTCTTTTTGTTTAAAAAAGCGTTTATGACTGGCGAACGGTTCCAATATTCTATAAAAAAAACATGGAAATTGAGAGAATGCTATCCTTGCTGGTAGTATCAATGGCTAATTACCTGTCTCTATCCCAGCAATGAAGGTAATACATATATACAATATGGCATCAGAGGAGTCATCAATCTTCAATTCCATTCCTTACAACTCTAGCAATCTTACATCAGTTATGTTTAGTAAATGTACTTAAAATAATTTGATTTTATCGTCCAAACTTTCCTCTCCTCTTCCTGGTGTTGTGTCATTGGATAATGATTAATGCAAAATCGCATAATTATTATATATATATGTGTCCTGGGGTGATTTTGATAATGGAAATAAAGCACGATGAGTCCGGGATGGCCAGAAACCTAGCAGGATGCAAGGTTTATTTCACCATAATAAATATACAATTACAATAGATATTCAAGAAAATAGAGAAAAAGAATGTTCACAAGGAAAACACCTCCGCACAGTGCGGTTACAGGAGGAGAAGTGGATAAGAAGGGTTGGGAGTGCGACGTCACAATGATATTCCACCATCTTGTCGCACTACCTTTATGACGTCACAATTGGGCGTGGCGTGGATAGGGATCACCGGGAATATCTCCATCGATGGGTCGATTGTATATATTGAAAAACAGGTCACATATTAACAAATTCTAATACAGTTCGTGTAAAATCGTGAGTGCTTGTACCACACTAAATAACTTCCCACAACATATTCAGATGCAGCTGTGCATTTAGCTGACAAGGCACCGGATGCTTATGAAAGACGTTACGGATTTGCAAGAGCGCAATATGTGATATGCATTTCCATGTTACATTGAAGACCTGGTTCTATGCTAAGGACTGCAGATAATGGTGCTCTATTGGTTGTGTGGGTGAGTTATATAATTAGCGGTAAGATCCATTAACCGTCATAACCGCCCTTCAAGTCATATCCGATTCATGATAGATTCAACCATAAGCATGATCGATGCAATGTGTTTGACGTGTGTAGGGTTCGGGTTGATCGTTGGTGCAACGCACAGGAAGCATGCATGGAGAAGTGAAGTTATAAGTCACTTAAGTTAGAGTGACTTCGATAATTGTATTCACAAATCTGTAAAGAAAAAAAAGGATATATATAAATTGAGATCATTCACAGGAAAAGTGTCAAAAACAATCCAACGACATGGTAAAAAAAGCTGTAAAACTTCATCGACAATTATTGCCTGATAAGTGAATGGATTAATCTCAACATTTTACTCACACCTTAATGAAGTCCAGTGTCTTTCCATAAACATACGTAGACCAATTTTTATAGCATTGAGAGGATGTCCTCTCCTCCTTTGCAAAGGCCTCGACGCTCTCTGGCCCTCACTTTATGGCAGGCAAAGCATATATGAGGGAGTTAGTATTCAGTGCATGGGAGGTCTTTAGGGCAGGTGATCACAGGCACCAGGTTTACCTGTCAATAAAACCACATATAGAGTCAGCTTAGTCTGTGCCCTTCTGATAAGCAAAGGATCTGGAAAGGCATATATACTCCTTATTCAGTGAAACACATCTAACATCATTTGCTGTTGCTGTAGACCACACTGAGGTTGGTTCTGCTTGGAAAGAATAGCACGTTGTGTTCACATCTCCTAATCTTGTTGGCAGCTCCCAAATCCCTTGTTCCATCTTGAGTAATCATACGTATACCAGTGCTTCTTCTCCCACTGCTCAGCTGTGCTTCTTCTCTACTGGTGACTCGGAATAGGAAGGCGAAATAGGTTTAGGGTTCACTTCAAGGTACCATATTGGAATGATTCATTTAAATAGCCAGTTCGGAATTTCTTCCCATCAAATTCATTGGCTTCCCATTGGTCAAGCTTGACCAATGGGCGTTCATTGACCAGGAGGGGCCAGCCTCATTACCATAACGGTTGGAGGATGCTCCTGGCGCTTGGAGTTTCAAACATTCGGTCACCAACAGCCAGAGGGTTAACAAGGGATTTTTAGTTAGGTCAGCACTGTAATATCACGTGCAACATACTTAGAAATATAATCATGAATAAGAAGGCTTCTACTACTTCAGTAAGGAAAACTCCTGCTCGTGCCAGTAAAAGGCCTAAAACTCAGCAACAGCAAGCATCGCATGTAGAAGTTACAGCACCCAAAAGGAAGAAACAAAAGACAGTGACGCAACCAGTACAGGCCGTTATCACACTTCCGCAGGGAACAATGGCGCACCCTCCGCCACAAGGCTTCACCGACTCACAAGGCTCACCAAATTTAGCATCACAGGTGAATGAACTTCTCACCTTGCTTCGCACATCTATGGTTCAACCACAAACAGCTTCACAAATCACTACACACCAACCAATTGCTCCACAAGTCAACCTACAGGCATCAACCTCCACCCAAGCGTTCCCGCCATTAAATGGACCCACGCCATCACCAGCGTCTCTTACTTCAGGAAGCATGGCTCGTGCCCAGATCCAACAGGCAGAGAATGCACTCCAACCATCACTCCACCAGACAAAAGGTACAGAATCGACTAAAATTACTTCACCTAAGGCATCATCAGTAACTAAGTCCAAGGAGGACACTAAGTTTGCTCTCACTGGTCTAAAGCCCCTTGATTTTCTCACAAAACGAGCTGAACGCCGTATAAAAGAACTGTCCAAGGAAAAGAAAACAGAGCACCCGCACTTCTCAGAATACATGTATGCTCTATTGGGAATGTTAATTAAAGCATCGAAGGCCGACAAACAGGAAAAGGAGTTCATGAGACATATCCGCCAAGTGGCTCAGGACGCTGAAGGACATGCTTGGACAGGAGTATATGACTGGTCAGTGGATACAATAGACCAAATTGCAAAAGGAGAACTAACGTGGGAAAATGATAAAGACATTCAAATGGAAAGAACGGCTGTCTCTAGGTCCACGGAGAACCAGCTAACTCAGGTTAAGATCCCATGCCCAGATTTTAACAGAGTGTCATGTGAGCGGGAAAACGACCACAAGGACATGAAATATACATTCATGCATTGCTGCGCTACATGCTACGCTGTGACTTCGGTTTCTCACCCACATGCTAATAAAGTCTGCCACCGAAGGGAGAAATTCAATAAGCAGAAATTTGATCGAAAAAATGAAGGGAATGACAAGTCAGAGTCATCTGGATACAAAGGGAAGAAACACTTCTCAAAGGGCCAGGACAAGCAACTGGCAAAAAACGATTAACTCCCCCAAGGAGGGGTAATACCACTCCCGGCACAGCAACACCAGTGTCGGAGGGCCGCCATGGCACACATGCTCATCCAATACATGAGCCCCAAGGCAGAAGCCATGCTCCTGCTACAAAGCCGCACGCACAGGCAACATGTGAACTCCATACACCGACTCATCCTCCTCCATTGAGCCAACATGACAACATGGGGGGAGGCCACTACACACAACATAAGCCCTATATGTGCGCTCCCACCATCTCACCAAGAAAAGTGACATGCAAATATAATGCATCAGGACTTTTTACGAACTCAATATACCAGCTGGAGATGCCAGCTAAAGGTATAACTCAAGGTGGCATTATAGACGATTTAGTAATAAATGAAATGGCCGCTCAGTGTGAAGACCAGCCCGATGCAGAGGGCCTCCCCCTCCGCACACAGCAATACAACCATGCGGCTGACACCCGAGCATACAACAACTTTAGATCGCGCCACTGGCCACACATGGCTCAACTAGACCCAAAGCATGCATTTTACAATCGTGCATACACAGAGGTTAGACAGACATCAAAGCACAACATGTGCGGAGCTAGGATTAAGCTACCATCCACTCTTAAAATTGAAGCATGGATTAAGGCATCAACCAACCATGACGATGACTGCTGGATCATAGAAGGACTCAAATATGGTTTTCCTCTACAGTATACGGGTCCACCACTATCCACAAGAAAAGCATACAACCACTCATCTGCATATCAAAACATTGAACATGTGCGCAGTTATATTGAAAAAGAGACTCGTTTTGGTGCTATAATAGGACCATTTGATGCGCCACCATTCAATGACTGGTCATACATGCCCCCCATCATGACAAGACCAAAGGGAGATGGGAAGCATCGAATTATAGTGGATTACTCATACCCAGAACACTATAATGTGAACAATTATGTACACAAGAATACCATCTTTGGAACTAGCTTTGAGCACCGTTTACCAACAGTCAGCATGGCATTGGATATCATACGCAGTGCCAAAGGCCCCTCTCTAATGATGTCAATTGATCTAGAGAGAGCATACCGTAACTTTAGAACAGATGTTCTCGACTGGCCACTCAGCACGATTTCTGTGGATGGTAAATTCTACATCGACACAGCCCTACCATTCGGCGCAAGATGCTCCTCTCTATACATGCAGAGAATTGCAAACTTCATCGTCAGAGCAGTGGAGAGGCTAGGGTATGTAGCATTGATGTTCCTAGATGATTTATGGATCCACCTCCCATCAACGGTGGACCCAGCACTCGCTTTGTCTAGATGCACATCACTCATTAGATCTCTTGGCTTGCCAATCAACTTCTCAAAGCTCGCCACTCCTTCCCCAAAAATAAAGTGGCTTGGCATTATCATTAACATTCAAAACAATAACATCTCAATTCCCATTAACAAGGTTGTGGAATTCCTTAACCTTATTAAGGAACTCCAAGGCAAAGATTCGCTCTCTATTAAACAGACACAATCTCTCATAGGCCGCATAAATTACATGTCAGCTGCAGTGCAGCCAGCCCGTCTGTTTATGTGTCGCATCCTAGAATCCCTAAGACATGCAGACAAAGGAGAGGTGCCTGTGTCCCTAGGGATTAAGGCAGATCTTTGTTGGTTTAGGGACTACCTGACAGCGTTTAATGGAACAGCAATAATACAGCACAACACAGTGACAGGTGTCATTGAGGCGGATTCCTGTCTCAAGGCAGGGGGTGCTTCAGATGGGTCAAGGTACTACACATTCAAATATCCAGAGAAAATGGCAAAGGCACACCACATCACGCAACTTGAGGCTATCAACCTAATGATAGCCACCAGAACCTTTGTCACACCGAACATGGCTGGCTCAACCATTGAGTTAGTTTGTGACAATGAAGCAACGATCTACACTCTACTCTATCATAGGGCAAAGGATAGGGTTCTCTCAGCAGTGGCAAGAGCAATCTGGCTAGTGGGAGTGAAACTAGACATAAAGTTTTTATTTACCCATCGGCCAGGCAAGGAAATGATTCTGGCCGATGCGCTAAGTAGAGCTCCAATATCAGACACTCACAAACAGGAGGCAGATAGGCTCATTAAGGAAAAGGGACTGAGACCAGTGAAAGTTGACTTTAGACACCTCGATTATTCATCTTTTCTGTAGTGCATTATTATATTTGTGTCGTTATGTGTTTCATACCTTACAACCATATTATTCAGTTGCACTTGCACTATTTCAGACCCCACATACAATCGGCACCTGCAGGGAGCGGTCTCCCTCATTCAATCTGCTCTTAGACCAGGCACATTGAAGAACCATCTAGCAGCGCTTCGTCTGTTTATAGGCTTCTCAGCCCATTATAATTTTCACTACTCCTCAACAACTGAGGACCACGTTTGTGCATTTATTCATTACCTTACAGAACATTTCTCTGCCCCTGCATCTATGTTAAACTATGTTTCAAACGTTGCTATGTGTTTCAAGAGAATGGAACTGGATATCTCTCCATTTACTTCATGGAAAGTGAAGCAGTGTTTAAATAGCATCCAGGTCAACATTAGGCACACTCCATTCAAACGCCCACCGATCACTCCAGAGGTGTTAATCCTAATTTGTAACAAACTAGCCATAGAACAGGAGGGACCATCTTTAGTATTCGCGGTCCTACTCATGTTCTTTACATACCTCAGGCAGTCAAATCTGGCCCCCAGATTCAAGAAACAATTTGACACTTCAAGACACCTAGTGAGGGGCGATGTGATTGTGAGACATAATGCCCTAGTGATTGCGTACAAATGGGCCAAAAACATGCAGAGGCCAGACTCCCCATCATCAGTAGCAGTCCCATTCCTTGGGCGCTCAGCTCTCTGCCCAGTGAGTGCATACAACAGCATGATACAGGCTATCCCCACTACGCAAATGCATCAGCCGCTCCTCATGTTCAAAGACGGCACCCCTCTCACCACGCGCTACATAAGCGCACGTTGGACTAGCGCAATTGCAGGGCTGGGCCTGGGTGACCTTGGTTATACCCTTCACAGTGCCAGAAGAGGCGGCGCGAGTTTCTCCAGCGAGACTGGTCAAGCATCCCTTCAGGAAATAATGGCACACGGACAATGGGCCTCAAATTCGGTCCTCCATTACTTGCCAAATGACCCTGTGAATTCTAAGGTGTTTCAGGGATTTTCTAACACACTCTACAAGTGACATACTCACTACAAATACAAACTCTTTGGCATTTTTATCTTATCTACTTTTCATATATATAACCATGTTTCAACCTATGTCTAGTTACCTTTATATAATCATATGTATAACCTCTTATGTACCTGTTGTCACGAAAGGTTCTAATAAACTTCTCCATGTAATGTAGACTGTGTTCCTCCTTATGTGTCAATGGGCTTCCCATTGGTCAAGCTTGACCAATGGGCGTTCATTGACCAGGAGGGGCCAGCCTCATTACCATAACGGTTGGAGGATGCTCCTGGCGCTTGGAGTTTCAAACATTCGGTCACCAACAGCCAGAGGGTTAACAAGGGATTTTTAGTTTCCCTCCCTCCCACTCCTATTAATCACTGTATCTTTCATGTACCATTCAAGCCACAGGGCTTTTTATCTTATCTACTTTTCATATATATAACCATGTTTCAACCTATGTCTAGTTACCTTTATATAATCATATGTATAACCTCTTATGTACCTGTTGTCACGAAAGGTTCTAATAAACTTCTCCATGTAATGTAGACTGTGTTCCTCCTTATGTGTCAATGGAATGGCATGCCGCCTGATCCCTTAGGCAATTAGGAAAAGAAACGAAATGGAACAAAGTTTCTGTTATAAAACATTTATATCAATAACATATTATTTCTTTAACATACCAATTCAGAAAGGCGCAAAGAAAATGTCATGGACTCCAACCCATTGAAAAAATCGTGTAGTTGTTGATCTACAGAAAATTCGCAGCTCAACTCTCGTTCCAAGGATAACGGGCCAGGTTCTAGGGCATTCCCCCGCCAACAATCTCCCCGCCGACAATCTCCCCGCAGCAATTTCCCCGCCATACATTCTCCCCGCCTAACATTCTCCCTGCCAAACGACCTCCCCACCGATATTTTCCCCGCCAATAAATCATTAAAATTTGAATTTATCTAGAAGCCAAAGAATGATAAAAATTTGCTGAAATTCTCTTATATATACACAAATAACCTGACCATTGAATTTATTTGTACCAGTTGAGTGGGAATCAAACATAAAAATCATCATGTGAAACACAGCAAAGTGAATGAATTAAAAGAATAGTATTGGGTGGAATTGTACATAGTTTTTATTTTCTTCTAATGCTCTTCACACAAATACACAAATTTGTTTTGTATTCAATTGATCAGCCAAGTAATATTTTACATAATGATTTGATAATAATGAAAAAACGGTAGTTTCGATACACTAATGATATAATATATGTGACACAGGACTGCTATATTAACAATACTATTGATGTCTAAGTAAGAATATGAGTAATGATATATATTTTGTACATCTATTGCATTACGTTGCAATGTTATTACGCAATTCGGGGTGATATAACATAATATAGTTTACCAATGTATTTTACCCATTTGATAAGATCCCTACTTTATTTCAAGGTATCAGCATGATGTCATAAGTCTAGGATGATAATTAAACAGGAATTAATGGCGGGGAAAATGTTGGCGGGGAGGTCACTTGGCGGGTAGAATGTCAGGCGGGAAGAATGTATGGCGGGGAGATTGCGGTGGGGAGATTGTGGCAGGGAGATTGCCAGCGGGGAGAATGTTGGCGGGAAAAACACCGGACGGGGTTCTAGGGCATTCCCCTGCCAACAATCTCCCCGCCAACAATCTCCCCGCGGCAATTTCCCCACCATACATTCTCCCCGCCTAACATTCTCCCCACCAAACGACCTCCCCGCCGACATTTTCCCCGCCAATAAATCATTAAAATTTGAATTTATCTAGAAGCCAAAGAATGATAAAAATTTGCTGAAATTATCCGGGGTTAGAGGAGATTACCGCCACTTGATTAGTAAATGCCTCTTGGATGCTGGGAAAATGTCTCTTTCTATTTCTAGTTCCGGCCCAGTATAAGGGAAATGCCGTTATTGGAAAGAACCAATGCTACTTAATTTTGGAGACCATGCATGGCCACAACCGTTTTATGTCCCGTTGGTAGAAATACTTTGCATTGAATATTTAATATCACTAAAAAAACAACCTTTTTTATATCAAATTTCATTGAACAAACTGTCACGTGTGAATCATGGAATTTCCATTTGTGCATGTCAGAATTACAGTCACAGATTCAAGAAATTATAAGCAAATGTGCAGATTCTACTTTATCTCCTAAAATATCCTAGTTACAATTTCGATACATTCAATAGATACATTTAAGAGTCGGTAGAGTAGATGGGTTAGAATACATAAACATGAAAACAATATGAACAAGAAAAAATAGTTTTGGGGGATTGGCCATACAAATAAATTCCATTCATTTTATGGAGCCTCCCGCTTGCCGTGTATTAATCCCAGCTAGGATACAATTTCATATATATATAAGACGTGGTGAAAGTATAGATTTAAGCGACGAATTCACTGTTCGTTTTAACGTTTGCACCTGTCAATTAGCACCAGATTCTAATACAAATACAATGTACATAAATAATTATGCATTTTTGTTATCTTTGATATAATTTGAAAAATAGTATGAAGTTTCTTGATCAGCATAAATACGTTTTAAGGAAAATCTAACTGAAATACCTTTTCACGGTGACATGATGTTCTTAAGCATTGAACCAAATATATACCAACCCGCCAACTGTTAACTTGCTCGTATGCAGAAGCAAGAAGCAATGGAGCGATCGTAACATAAGATACATGGGAATTCTCCGAAGGGTTTTATCGTATGTGAAGAAGTCTGCAGTCCCTCAGATTGTCTGATTGGATACGAAATGTAATTCATTGAAACCACCTGCAGTCAGATTAATTTATCAAAACAGGGCATTAGATAATGCTCTTCAATTGTTAAAAGCAGATTAGTATAAAAGAAGCTAGCTATCGGTCGTCGACCGAGTTTTCAGATAGACGTCCTGCTATGTTTATTATAAAGGTGTTATATTATTAAACCTGGCTAACGTCATCTCCGGCTAAATCGACATATAACACTATTCAATTCTCACTTTCCTAGTTCCTTAGCGCTGTAGAATAAAGATTTCAATACTGAAATGAAGATTTAATTTGTGGTAAAAAGATTAATATTGTATTTTGTTCAACATTCCAACATAACACATGCTATAGTGGTGTGCGCCAAGTTAGGGACTAAGTTAGGGCCTTGACCTTTTTCATATGATTCATGATACCTTTATGAGTGTTCATGATAAAATAATATATGATATTATGTCAAATAAAAGAAAAGATTCGGGACTATCTATATTTGAAAGTGTCACATGCACAATTACAAGAATTGTTTTTCATATTAACAGCTGTTTCCATGGTAACCGCATCTGAAATGTCACAAAAATCCTGACTTTCAACTGTTTCCATGGCAATTTCTCTCAGGTAAATGGTTCTGCAGCATTGTTGGGGGCCATATTGAACATACAAAAATAAATTTGCCAATTTTTGGCACATATGGCAACATTTTACTATTATAATGGTGGAAAGGGCAGTGTGAAGAATCAAAAGCCGAAATGTCCCAAACTTGACCAATTTTCACTGAAGAATGGCTGTTTAGGCGAAATCTGGGATTGTAAGGATTAACATGATACTTTTTAGAATCACATAGAGGCCCATATTTTTCACTCAAACATTTTTCACTGGCTCACTTAAGGACACAAGCCTTTTGCTGTGTTCTGCACAAACTATATTTTCTGTATCGCAAAATATTTTACATTTCTGTAAACTAGAGTACATATTTTAGGGTAAAGTTAGACCCAATTTATACATATGTGACAATGTGATAAAACTCTTGAACGATTTCAATATGTATGGTCAAAAGCTATGAATGACAAGAACTGTATTTTCTTTGTAATTGTGGAAATAAATTTTCTTTTCTTTGATTCTTTACTTAGAAATACAATATGAGGAGTCAATCTATTTTAGAATTTTAACTAATTCTCTTCTTTTAATTAAAGTTTTGATATATCTGCAGACATGATGGTCTTTTATTCTTGAAAAAAATACAAAGAAAATGCCTATGGCACAATTAAAATATGACCATTTGGAGGAAAATATTCCATTTTAAGGTTCTAAATTTGAGTTCAATGATACAAGAATTATAATCACTTGGAAGTTGGACAAGATAATTGCTCCTAGTATCTATCTTAAGTCTCAAGAAGAAGGAAAAGATGTTAATTTTCAAGGATTTTTTTTAAAAAGGGGGTAATAAAGCAAAGACCCTAACTTGGGATGCAGCACTATAGTAGGATGCTGGTTTCATTTTTGACGGAAATGATTAACTTTTGATGTTATGAAACATTAATATAGTTTATTCATCACCATTTCAGTCAACATCGATCAACAAATAAAGACTATTATACGTTTTGTCCCGTTCTTTTCCTACCCATCTGAGAGTCATTTGAAGATTTTACACTGTTGTTTATGTTGTAAGGCTTCATAAAAGTCCACAATCATCTTTCGCTGCAGTGGTTTTATCGTCGTTAGGAAAGCCCCATTAACCGTTTATCGCATTTCTTTCGGAAATAGGATGACTTACGAACAGGTCAGGCCACAACAATAGTACTATTGGTATCGTTAATTATCAATTTCGAAATTTGATCAAATTTAAATTAGGAAATGGTGTCAGATTCATGAAATACCAGATACAATGGGGATTTCCCCGTATAATACTTTTTCTCAGTAAATTGCATGGAATTCAGAAGAAATAAAAAAAACTAACAACATTGAACGTGCTTAATTGTTGCTTCGAACCATTTATATCATGCCTAGATATTAATGAATAATATGATTCGAGTACCATGCGGAAAAAGTTTCCCCAGACTTCATCCAGTGTTCTTGCTAATCAAACTGTCACACTGCCGACGTCCCAAATGGGATTTGCTTCTCGAAACATTATCTCCAGTCGGTAATTTATTTATCTGACTCTGTTAATCAGCATTGTAATTAGTTAGTTTCAACACGATTGCCTACGATAAGTCTTGTCACCGCTTATTCGAATTACTCGCTAAAACCTTCTTTTCCCACAAATATACCTTTAGATCTGTGTATATGCCTTAAATTATTAGTGAGGAAACGAACATGAGGCACGTCTTGGGAAATTGCTTTCTACCCTGAAGTTTAAATCATGAGGTGTTTAATTCGCTAAATTCATATAATAACCTAACTTCAGTCTTGGTTACTTCCCATTTCACCCCGGTCTATTGATGCTTCATTTGAAATATTCACACAGTGAAACAAAATTAATCAAAAGTTGCCGTATGACCTAATCAGCAAGGTAGGCTAATGCAATAAAATGGTGTTCTCAGTTGAAGCTTCTTGACTAGTGGAAGGCGATAAAGTATACCTGTGGCCCTGACAAATTTGTGTTTTAGAACATCCACATGGTGGACACGCGTATTTTGATAACAAATGTAAATGCCTGGCCAATTTTGTAACAAAAAAATTCTTAATGCAGCTGTTAACATCGTTCTCTTAATGACGGCGTTGGTTTGTTTTTTTAAAAAAAGATTCTATGCAAACTGGGTCCTCAGTTGAGGTGTTTCACATGGCCCAGGAAGGAAGGTACATAATTCAAGCTTTTAATATTATCTTGTGCTGAGTTGGTCTTATTATATTTATTTATTCCTCGAAGGTCAACAGATTTTCTTTTCAAAGAATCGTGAAATTATGACGCACGGACACTCTCGTACGCGCCAATCATGGCCTAAGTAGTTTGGAATTCCTGGAACCAGTAAGAGTTGACTATAGATTCACAGATTAATGTATTGAATTTAGGCTTGTATAAATTGTGGCGATGGTATGAATAAATGCAATGTATTAGCATTCAGGACAATGAGAAACATCGCATATTAGTTGGTATTTATCTCAAATTCGGACCTATGATATGCCTATTTTGTCATCTTATAAGGTCAGATGTATACACCAGTTCATAACAATGAGGAACATCGGATATAAGTACGTAATTATCTCAGATTCGGACCTATAATATTTATCCATATTATGTCAGTTTACAGGGTCAAATTTAAACACCAGTTCATAACAGCTCCGCAGAATTTATAGATCATTTCTGGTCTGATATTTTAAAGCTGCATTATCATCGGATTTTGGGGTCTTTTTATTTCAAACATATATACTGAACTCTAGTCCTTTTACTGGACGTGTCAATCACAAAAGATCTAACCAGTAATACATACAAGCCTACGGGGGTAAGCGGAATGTTGCAGAGCGTTTAAAATCGTTGAAAGCATCAGTAGATTTAAAGGTAACCTGTAGGTTATTCCATTCGGAAATAATTTTATAATACAATGACTTTTTGAATTTAGTTGACCGGGGACGGTAATACAATATTGAAGAGAGGAGCGACTCCTCGTCTAGTGCCTGCATTCTAGCGGCAAGCCTCTGGCTTCTCAGAGATTTTGCAATAGCTGATTTTAAGTATGTTAAAGCGTATTCTATTCGCAATTGTCATGATGTTCGATCTTTTATGTAGTTCCATTACATTTGTGCGGGGTTCACATGAGAGAATTACTCGGAAGATCATAGAAACATTATGATTCGATCTACTTATTATAATATGTAATTATACATAATTATGTTATAGACTCAGATATCTGACGAAAAATACCTGTAGATTATAAGCCCCAGCTTATATCTATATCTGAATTTGACAGCAGATGCATGAGTGTGTTATCCCAATACATTTTAAAAATTGGATAGATGAAGAGAATAATCAAACAGAGTTCTCAATTTACTTGATTGAGCTGGACTTTAGTTGTTATGATATATATAGAATTAACAATTGTCTTTAAATGTATCAAGTTTATCCTTTGTAATGTAGGATGGACGATTTGGAGGATTCCAAAATTTAAGAACAATAATTTGGCGCATGCACAGACTTGTTTTTGCACAGAGAAGAACAGCCCCATTAAAAAAATAATTATTTCCTATCTTGATATATTTCGCATATACCTGTGGCGTACACTTGGTATCATGCCATAGTCCATTTAGTTTCTCTTAGCTTTCTCACTGTTATAAGCACACTATTGTTAACGCTTTGAACCAAATTGGAGATACTATAACAAATCAACACTGGCTTGATATTAAATCGCATTGTGCCTTAAGGAAACGCGTTCTATTATTATATAATAGATGATGACGTTAGAGATGATTCAAGAAATGATAACAAAAAGACGGCAAGAGCAGCTCTCCCATTTCAGATTAGTCTTGATATTATCTGATTATTATTATTACCCAGTGCAGTTATTGTATGGCTTTGTATTAGTACAATGAGCCAAGGCGTGGCCACCAATATTATAGTCTCTATTACCTAAACCTCCCTACCCAACAATTGATTCAAAGTGCCTTGGAAATATGATATTCATATGCCTTAGTTCCCCAAGGCCCAGAAAATATCCCAAGTGATCTATCCATTTTGGTCAGGAGATCGGTGTAATATTTGATTGGGAGGACTGCCAAGTGCTCAATTGGTGTATTCTCTTGAGCCAATTTAAACAACTGTCGTCTACAATACAATAAATTATCGATGGCACCGAATTCTTGACAGGTCATTAATCCTGTCTGTTTGCTTCGCAAATTAGATTTAAAGAATTGTCTTGGGGCATATTTTGACAGTTCAAGGTTGGTACCAACAAGGAGATATTCTCTTATTCATATGCAGAAGTGTTCCCATGAATATTTCATTGGTGATAACACTCCGATGAAAAACACTGTTCAAATACATCATTCATATACACACTTTAAATGAGAATAAATGCGAAATGTAAATGTTTAAATGTGAGTTTATACCTAAGGTTCATAGGGGTAACTTTTAACTAACAGTCATATAACATATCATATGTGAGCCCTATACTCATCATATCGTATATAATAATTGTCAATACATAACCTGTGTATAAATACCTTTCCTTCTTCTGCATTTATACACATAGAGAGCAGGCGCTTGATTTGAATCATTAATAACACCTAACTGACCCTTCAAGAGGCATATATCTATATCTATTCTATATCTATCCTCTTTTTGTTTATTTCATCGTATAACTATATGACTTCATTGAGGAAAATTCTTGTTACACAGATTCCTGGTGCTGACAAGGAGCCAGAACATAAAATTGATGCGGCTCTAGAAGCAATATTCCCTTCATGAATAAATGAGAGGCACTAAAGAGTATTTAGATACTTACAAGTGCACAGGGGAGGAGAAATACTGAGGACACAAATACTGGAAATGGTGGGGAGCATCGGCCCAATAATATTCACATTCATAAACGAACGTCAGACACTCTTTGCCACCACATACATCAGATCGTTTACCAAATGTTGCCCGTCTCAGGCGTATCATACCTTTCTTAGCAGAGGGCCATATTCTTCTGTGTTTCTTACCACTACTGTTTAATGAATCGTAGTTAATTGCCAAGACAATTGTGTTAAACATAATTGACCTTTTGATAAAGATTATAATTATTATATTGAAGAAATTATCTCGAAGTAGTTCTAAACACTCATAGATCCGGTTGATAAAACACATTGCGTATGCCAATTAGAGACCGATCAATGGAAGGTTGTTGTGGCTTCAGGCAAATAGTCAAACTCGTTCACAAAAAAATTAAATAATCATAATATCTAATAATGTCAACCGGCAGTATCAGATGCATTATCGAATAAGGCAAGTGATGGTCTCAATCATTGAGGATGAATAAACTTGTCAAATTGCATGGAATTCATTCAAATGTTCTGACACAAATCAACAATTTCATTGCACTTTTCAATTTGTCTTCGTGATAGCAACAGTATCTTGTAAATCGTATTTGTCACCAGCTGTTCCACCAGACATTCGAAAGAATAAAGAAAAGAAAATACGAGGGTGATTGTAATATTGAAATCAAAATACTTTGAAAATATTTAAGTCATAAATAGCTGGGGTTAGCGTCTGAGCAACCTAAGATAAAATACAAGACTAATTCAGAAAAGAGTGATGTCTCAAATCAATTAATCAATTTCTGGCGTTTAGAATGAGTGAGTTCATGGCACCATTGAGATAACATTATGGGAATAGATAGTGAAGATTCGGAGACAATAACTATCCTCGGGATTTAGGGTCTATGGTGATATGGACATGGGCGCAAGGGTGTAATAGTAGTTAAATTTGACCTAGGACAGAGAGTTCCTAAATTGAGTACAGATCTGTTGTACACGTCTGAAAATGGCTGAGTTGGTCTGGCACTGACATGGCCAGTGACTCCACACTTCCAACACATAACGTCCACAAAGTATTCCAAAACCTCCAATGCAGTCTACACAACTACTCAATGACTAAATCGGTCAGAGACACACACACACAATTGCTAAAAGCTGGAAGTAGAATTGGGAAAACAATCGACTGTGAATGCATCAATCCCTTCCATTAGTTTCAACAAAGACTCGTACATTTAATTGATTATATCTTACCACTTGATGAAAACCTTTGTAAGTCTCTTCGTGATGTCAGGCCGGGGCGTCATTGATCATTGTACAACAACCACCTAGCACCTACTACCTTCCTTGATAACTATACTACCCCTACTTCCCTACACATACTCTCCCTCTTCTCCTCGGACTCTCTCTCAGTCTCTGTCTATAATTCTCTCTAGGTCTCTCCTTTCTCCCCTCCGTCATCATTCGAGCTGCCTTCTCACGGCTAAAAATCAGTTTCACCTACCACTTCAACGATTGTATCATGATCTTCATCAATTTCCAATTCATATTTATTTATATTCTCTTCATACAATCTATTCACATCTAAACATAAACAGTTTTCAACTGGGGCAGTTGAAAACCCTCAGCCCACTGGTTACCCAGTTTAGATAAAAGCTTTTTTTATCAATTCAAAACTTAAAATCATGTTTTATCCCCAAACTGTTCAAATATAACCATTACAATTAACCATTACAATATTAAGTTACTTAGCGTATACAAATTGTTTAATACAATTTTACAAATAATGTAACAAAACTTTATTCTCCAAAGCAACCTCTTTCACTCTCCCTTTTGTGCTTTTTGCTGTATTGTGATCTAATTAATGACACGCATAATTAGTACATGTATAGTACACGGTAATTATAATTATGTGTGTTACTTAATCTGTAGGCGACCTTTCTAAAATAATTAAAATTAATAATTGTTTCTCATCGCGGTAGCTATAATTGGGGTGTGCCGTGCACAATGAACCGACATCACGATGACATGGAGTCATTTTACTTTCAACATTTCATATTCCTCGTTTTCCCAATTATCCTCGATGTACTCGTACACCAGTGATACCCTCTGGAAATAAACCAATTTGCAAAAGAAACCCATAAAACCATACATCATATTTGTTATTTATTTAAGAATTCTTACCCAGCTTAAACATTTTTTACAATACAATATTTGTTGGAACTAAACTGATATTATATTAGAATGTAACACAAGTGTTCATCCTCTATTGGCTGAGAGACCTGAAGGCCACGCCCCTCACCTATACGACCGACACGTTAACATAAAACGTTCACTTGCAAGAAAATGACTTGCATCCTGTAAAATATGCAAATCCTGTGAAAGTTCACAATTATACCTTTAAACACCACTTTTCCATATACTAGCTGTGTTTTGATGATTGGTTGGGACAAGGAAGTCCTATCTTTCTGCTCACAACTGATTCAAAATTGGTTTGAACGCAACTGGTCAATGAACTTTTTCTGTATATCGTCCATGCCACCCCAACCCCCACGCCCCCTCCCCATTTATGACATCACTCTCATCCCCGGTCATTAACCTCTCAACCAATGAGATCACATTGTTTCAGATCGACCAAACCATGTCGACCATGGCAACAACACCGCATGTTCCATAGCCCTAACTGCCACTTTCCTTCCAACCCTACATTAGGACGGTTTTGTCCGATTCAGCAAAAAAAATGTCTTAATTGTATTTGTATTATAGTGAATAAACCTAGAGTTCCTCTTGGTTCAGGCCAACTCCATCTCGAACTGAGTTATTGCGATGTTACAGTGCAGGTCAACATATACTCACTCTAACGATAAGGTCTCAAGTATGTCCATCCCAGAATAATTGGTCTCGCAGGACCTTTATGTACCCACCCATCCCTACCTGACACATTTCATCAGAGGATATCGTGACGACGTCTATACGTGTTTGTAAGGAAAACCCCAAGATAAACAGCGTTCAAAAGAGAGAACAGGGTCAGCCTATATATATATATATATATATATATATATATATAACATATATATAAACGACAAAAGATTCAGGAGGGAGAGGGTGAAGAAGAGGGAGAGGGTGGGGGAATAGGAGAGGGGGAGGGGGAAGAGAAGAGGGGGATGGGAAAGAGGGACGGTTACTTCGCTTGTATATAATAAGCATCGATAAAAAGCACAATGTAGGTTCCCTACAGTGACATCAGCGCCATATTGGTATTCGAATTCCATCGCTTCATTTATGAAGGGGAGTTACAATTTGATGTACATTGATAAACATAAATTGAGAGTAAACCCTCCAAGGCAAGATAGTACAACACATATATATTGGTTTATTACACTTTTAGGGCCTTATCATGCAATTATTACCATTACCATTACCATTAATTATTTTCCATAAATTTACGGAAAGGACAGCTAGTACTGATATACTCTATGGCCCAAAGTGTTCATTATAGGATTTCAGTAGGATTATAACGAACACTTAAGTGTTGATATCACTTGTACGCTTCTATGGCTGTATGGACGGCTTTGAAAATGATACGTTATACAACATGTTATACTCCCTTCTGCTATAAATGAATATGTTATACAACACAATATAAAGGAAACTGAAGTAAATGAATTGATTATTGGACTCTCATTCCTATGCTGATGCTTTATGACAGTGGCTGGCACTGCTGAATAGAATGTTACATGTTATCACAGCTGGGCACTTTTACCTATTTTATCCAGTGGGCCTTATCTCATTTTAGCAGGGGGGTCTGCTTCAGTTTTAAAGATTTTTTTCTTGCGAAGTATACTACCTAATTCATGTTTAGATATATTCTCATGGGATTTTAATGACATTTGTGGTTTGGAGCATTTCAAAGGCATTTTGCGGTTGGGAGCAAGACCCTAGACAAGGTAGATGAAAAAAAAATGATAAAATTCCGTCCTAATGGGATTTTAATGACATTTGCGGTTTGGAACGTTATGTAACGATCATGTGAAGTATTTGTGATGACTCTATGAAGCTCCAGGAAACCTCCAGGAATCTCGGAATTGTCTCCAGGATTCTCCAGGATTCTCCGGCATTCTCCGGCATTCTCCGGCATTCTCCGGACTTCTCCGGCATTCTCCGGCATTCTCCGGCATTCTCCGAGGTATCCATGCAGTTCTCCTGGTGGCCACTTGGTGTCTTCATGTGCAGAGCAGCTGATGTTCCAGAATTATTATAGTGATCTAATTATTCCTTAATATTGAGTAAATATTCATGCATATTACTTCTATCATACATCATGTTAAACATTACTCTAATTAATGATGGAGTTTGTATTTGTTATTTCATATCATTTATGTATATATTCCTCATTTATGTACAAATACCTTGATGTATATGTTCATGATTTCATAAGGTTCCATCAGAACTTTTGTGTAACCAGGTTGGAGACAAACCTCTCCACCTCATCAAGGATTGCAGGAATAAAGCTGGAATTGCAGATGTACTTTCTTTATATTCTTATTTAACTTGGAGCAATGTTAAAACATAGAATATTTTCCTCCCTTTGCCTTTGACACTGAAGATTAGTTCTTTCCTCCACTATCCTTATTATATTTCATAAGATATTCATAGCATATTCTCGCAGAAGTAACCTATACGATCACATTGATGAATATTGGTAGTGTTTAAGCCCGGAAGAGAACCGGAGGCGAGATCACAGACGTGCAACGCTGGCTCATCAACTCCATGGAAAGAACATAGGCTATAATCACAACACTGGTGCCGTGAGAGTGAAGGAATATTACTTAGGTATGTATTTCTAGAACTCTGGAGTTGTCTTTTCTGGACATGAGATGACATTGTTCCTGGAATAATTTTCTGAGATTTTCTGATATTGTTGTTGTTGTTGTTGTTGTATAAACATAGATCCGGAGCACATGGAGCACAAAGAACCAGAGCTCCTGGATCTGCTGGAGTACATTTTATACGGTAGCCAGCGGGATTTTCTCACTGTTATTTTGGGGGCATTGACATTGTCCAAGCCTATATTGAGGAATCATAGGTAAACATAATTTTCTCAGATATCGGGAGGATGCTGGAACTCACACACACTCGGATATCCTAGGATCTAGAGTGATCTGGAGAAGTCTGGAGGAATCCAAAGAAGTTCGGAGGAATCCGGAGAAGTCCAGAGTAGTGTTTTCTTGTTAGTTCTCTTGGATATCTCATAAGGAATCGCTTTTTGGATATGATGTTATTTTCATAACTTATATTTAAACCTATACGGATTACCGACGGGCTATCCTAATAATAAAGCCTGTATATCTGTGACAAGTAGTTATCTTTCAAACCCTTGGGATAGCGCATCTATTCTTGTTCGGGAGATATTTATCGCTTTTTCTTCCCTGAATTTTTTTTTGTTCAAGATATTCTTTTGGGGTTTCTGACTTTCTCTTGTTCAACATAGGATAACATAATGGATTCATATATCTGTGGAATCATAGGATTATTCCTCTGCAACTATGGCTACAGATCTTGAGGAAGGACTAGTTGTTGGTGACTAAATGGATACATTGGCTCAACCTATTCGAGACTACATCAATGATTGTGCAATATTGCATGATGAGCTGGAAATAAATTTGGAAACCTTCAAATGAAATTAGATGCGACAGTTCAAGTAAGGGATCAACATCTGACAGATTCAGACATACTACAGGTTGATATTCGTAGAAGAGACAATGAAATTAAATGACTCCGGCTGGAATAAAGGAGTCTAACCACAATTATACGGAGGCTTATAGCGATGCTATTCACTACAAGCAGAAAGCAGATGATTACCATAAGGAATTGGGATTGCTTCAGGATCAATTTATCATGCCGGATGGCAAGGATGTTAGAGATTCTGATCTGTGGAAACAATTGGACACTGCATCGCTATTTGGTACCCTGGTGGTCATGGTAATGTGAAGAAAAATGTCTCTTTTGCATGAAAAAGAGCTTCTCTGCCTTTGTTTAGATCTGGAGGAGGAGGAAGAAGATCAGGATATATGTCCGATTAAAATCAGGGGATCTGTTTCTTCTTCAGCTCCTGCAGCCTAAATGCTCCATGCCACCTGCTTTTGATGGGAAGGAATGATACCAATATTTAGTTCAGTTCTAAAACAGAAGTTCTGCTAATAATTGGTCAATGGAACCAAGGAAACATGTCCTTTCTCAAAATGCATGGGTGAAGCAGCCAGTGTAGTAATGATTTTGATATAGCCAATGGAGGCTATGAAGATCTTGTGACAGTTCTTCATCGTATTTATGGTGGTGGAACCCCGGAAAATAGGGAAAATATCTTTTACATCAGGAAACCATTACCAGGAGAGGATATGAATGCTTTTGCTGTACAAATCATATCTTTAATGATTTGGGCTTTTCCTGGAGAACGGTATAGATTCCACACTCGCATGTTGGTCCAGAAATTCATCAAGGGATTACTTGATGAGAAAATTGCATGCACAGCAGTCAAAATCTCTTTTTGAGGCTTTGGATATTGCTAATAGGTACAAGAGTGGACTTTGTTTGGTGTCAATGCTAGCTCTAATATCCTCAGTGCTGTTTCTAGTGTTGTGGATACGATTGAAATGGAACATGATTGCTCAGATGAAGATGAAATAAGTCTATGCCATAGGAGGAAGGAAGAGATATTTAGGTGGTAGATCAGGGACATTCCGGAAGGATAAGGGATCTCAAACTCCATACAAGTGGTGTGATGTACTGGACACTCATTTCATGTCGGAGATTTCTGCTCGCCAAATCCAGGTATGTGGAGTCCGGTCTACCTGGACAAGGCAAGCAAGCGGCCGATGGAAAAAAGAGGGAAACGAATAGTGGTTGAATTGCATAAGGCTGACGATTCAACCACCGAAGCTCAAAATGGCTTCTCCAGCAGACAATTGTGGACAGGTATATATGATTCATCTGATTCCCCTTTATTAGGGGAAGGTACAACCCCTGAAGCATCGCGTGAGTTATCATTGATGAAAGAATCAGATTTGAGGGATAACATTTATTATTTGCCAATTATGAAGGGAGCTAGGTGGTATACCCCGGTTTCCTTCGGAGGAGATTCTCATCGCCTTTTGGTGGATACTGGAGCCTCCATAAGCATATTGAGGGGGAAGTTTTTTCTTCCCTTCATATGTCTCCACATTTTGCGGTTGGAGCAAGACCCTAGACAAGGTAGATGAAAAAAAAATGATAAAAAAAAATTCCGTCCTAATGGGATTTTAATGACATTTGCAGTTTGGAGCGTTTCAATGGCATTTTGCGGTTAGGAGCAAGACCCTAGACAAGGTAGATGAAAAAAAATGATAAAAAAAAATTCCGTCCTAATGGGATTTTAATGACATTTGCAGTTTGGAGTGTTTCAAAGGCATTTTCCAGTTAGGAGCAAGACCCTAGACAAGGTAGATGGAAAAAAATGATAAAAAAAAATTCCGTCCTAATGGGATTTTAATGACATTTGATTATTGGACTGAAGTAAATGAATTGATCATTGGACTCCCTCATTGATATACTCTTTGGCCCAAAGTGTTCATTATAGGATTTCAGTAGGATTATAATGAACACTTAAGTGTTGATATCACTTGTATGCTTCTATGGCTGTATGGACAGCTTTGGTGGCATGTGATAAAGTAGTTAATCAATGCTTGGCCTCACGTCCCTTTCTAGTGAGTCGTTGTGGCAGCAATGTCAACCTCTCCACTGAATCCTTCAGTCTATCAAACAAAGGTTTACCAGCCATTGCCCATTCTGTCTCTATTTTTTTGTAAAGTACTTCTCTCACTCAGTATGCAAGAGTATCCAGGACAAACGGGTTCCCACCAGTGTTAGAGTCTATTATAACTTACAATAATAGTTAGTATAGTATTTCTATATATATTGGGAAGCTATTTAGTAGAGGAGAATAAATAGAGTCTGGAGTCCTTCAGCTTGTATAACCGACTGACTATTTTATTATGCACTCTCGATACATTGGATTCACATCAGTGATCCTGTCTCACATGGTTAAGCTTATATCCCTTACTTGTCCCCTGCTGCTACCCGATCCACTCCGTCTAGACTTGCATAGTACTGCAATTCATTATTTATCTAAGGGGTAATTATCTTTATTGTAATTCATTGTTAATTAGCTTATTAATTATTATGTGGTTAATCACTATTACGTCATCATTACATAAATACAGGATAACTAATGAGTTGGTTGAAGGATTGTGAATATTGCACGAGTTGCGCAGCAACGAGCGCAATATTCACAATCCTTCAACCAACGAGTTAGTTATCTGATTTATTATATATGCTTTATTTAAGGTTAAACAATGTATATTTTGTAGAAATATTATCAAATTACAGCTTTATATGATGCTTGATCATGTATTTTTGTGCATAGGCCTATCACTATGCATCACGCTGTTCTATCGGGCATCACGGCGAGGGAAACCCAGTTGAGAAAAATAGCTCACATTTCTGAATCAATTTTAAACACTTCCACAGCTTTAGATTCTTAAAAAATAAAGTTATACTTTGATAAAGGGTATACCTTGATAAAGATGAAAGGATTTTAGTTTATTGATTCATTTGAATGAGATATTACACCTCAACCTGCGTTGAAAGTTACGACGATCTGCATAGGCCTATATATCATTTTGTTGTCAGTTGTCAGTGGCCGGAAAATCACTGACGTTTCCGAATGAATTTACATCCTTTTCACAGCTTTAAAAACTTTTAAACCCACACTAATGCTTTAACAAAGGGTAGACTAAATAAATATGAAAGTATTTTAGTTTATTTCCTTCTTTTTGATCTAATTTCACCATTCTAGCTCCCGTTCTGTCTGCGTTGAAGCTCCTTGACAACTGATCAGTTGAATGGCGTGATTCCACTCAGGTGGACCTACACGCTGTCATAGGCGCCTTCAGAGCGTGGAGTTGTATACGGTACAACTCAGAGCGTGGAGTTGTATACGCACACAACGTATACAACTCTACCAAGTTGCTAATATGATATAACAGTTCGTGAAAGTGTTGATGTGTTGATTATAATGACCTCACACTGACGTGCTTGCTCATTGTATACAACAAACAACACTTTCTCTCAGCAAGCACTGATTAACCACTACTTACAGACGTTCTGCGTTTGAACCAATTCTCTATTTAGCATGATCTATTTTATCATTAATATAACAAGCATTTGCATGACATAATATGTCATGAAATATATATGTATATATATTATTATTGATCAAACTAAAGCAGGACACAAGGAAATAGATAACCGGAAAGCAGAATCACGGCCACGAAATGTTTTATTATATGAAGAGACAATAACCATGACTTCAAGGTAGGGAACATAGCAAATTTTTAAGTGAGGTCCTGAAAGATGGAAAGGGCCCCTAACATTATTATTACAAGTCAGAGGTTAGCAGATTTAGTGCATTCTGACAGATATGACAACCATGAACATGATGCAATGTATACATAGAGACATATTTGACACGAGCAGGATCAACTGTATGAGTGAGGTCAGTTTTTTGTGGCTCAGCCATGAATTTTAAAAAGGAGGAACGTCCTTTTCCCTCGAGCGTCTTCCCTCACACATAAATAGTTTGATGTGGGATGGCAACTCATATAGTCTCTAATGGAAAGAAACAAAGGGGTTAATTGTCATTTTCGTTTATTTTTTTTATTCGTCTCTCGTTATAGTTCAAAGAAGAATGTGAAACCCACTTTCCACTTTAACCCACATAATGCGCTAAAAATAGTGTAATTATCTTCCTTTGAGGTACACGAAGAGGAAATTGTGAATAAGATTCGTGCATTACCGTTGTATACAAAGAAGTGGGTTCTCGATTGAAATTTAAAATGTTGTCTATGCCTTAATTATGTCTTCAAACGTTCAATGAACTGTATTGGCTTTAGATTTCTGAAGTCTTTATACTTATTGAACTTGAAGAAGATAACGTATGATTCATTATGTGAAGTAGTTGTACTATATGTTGCGGATGAAACATCTTGATTAATATTATATAATTCATATTTTATAGACGTATATAGCTTTATCGCATGCAATATATTGCTGGACTAATTGTCTCTTACATGTTGTACGATACAAAATATAATTTAATTTTCTTTGGCTTTTAGGCGATGTATAACGATTTAAAAACGAAAGTTTTCTTGGCAGGGCCATATATTAAAATGATAGTGAATTATTAGTATCTTCCGAAATTCGATTATGTTAACATAACTGTGAGTATTACTTATGATAGTAAGAGTTAACAAGAAATTAAACGTAGACAAATTAGTTACCATCTACCCTATTATGTTTTCCCTTTCCCTTCTCTTTCTTCCCTACAATACATCTTATTTACAAAATTGATAATGAATGCAAATGCACACTCACCGTATCACTTTAATAGGATACAATGATTTATAAACGCAGTCTTGTACTACTACTATCTCCACAGTCTAGCACCTGAGAACAAACTGTTGATCCTGAAACCAAATACAGAAAGGTTTAGAAAATCCCACATATATATCAGTCTCTGGAATTATGTGTCTCAAGAAGAAAAGGAATACCAAACAAAAAGTGAACTCAAAACTTTCATCAAAACTGTTTATCATTTTAACTGATTACAGAGCGATGTGGTGTACTGAGAAGAGGAAATCTTTCTTGCAAAAACAAAGTGGATTGTAACCCGGGATTAATTCACCTGTCATACTGCATAGACCAACAGTTCACATATGAATATATTTGTACATAATGTTCACCGTACTTAAGTAAATTCCTAGTCATTGCTCTCTACACACAAGCATGTAATTGAATGCCGTGCGATGCCATTATATAACACAGAAAGTAAAAGAGATCAAAGGTTGTTTAGGAAGGCCTGCTGGAACAGCAAATGTTCATTTTTTTTTTTTTTGCACAAATTTTATTCAGGATATACAGCATGGCAACTGCCTATGCTGAATATTTTTTACGGCTAGGGGAACCCTGTATTCCGCCGCATCCTGGAGTCGCAGTTACATTTCGACATAATCTCAGTGTTACATATCATGTTTGATCAGTATCTATCTTATTTGCTTTTAGTGTAATCTAATGGGATTAATGAGATGAGATGGGATGATATTTATTGTATAAAAAAATGAATGATGGTTGGTATAATAGAGTGCTGATTATATGTTATCTTTAATTATATAACTTCCTTGTTATAAATTTCACGATAATTGAATGTCTGCATGTGTAGCTAGTAGTACATGTACTTGTACTGGACATTTGCAACAGCAGTAGTATTAGTAATAACAATATTAATAATAATAACAGCAGTGAAAAGGTGTAATATAATATATATAATATATATATAGTATATTAGGACAATATTCATTTACATTCACTTTTCTGATTATGTTGTGTATCTCCATGTGATTGTCATCACTGTTATCATTCCGAAAATAACAATTTGATACATAATTATATGTAAAGAGGTGTCTTCTTTTTTTAAACTGCAAGAAACAAAGGGGTTAATTGTACGAATACATCACTGAGTGATACACTACGTTTTTTCAATTGTTCTGATAAATATTATGTAATTACAATAAAATTAATACAATAAAAAAAATTAAAAAAATATGCGATTGAATTTTACAATTGGATACCAATTGACTGATAAGGTGAGGTGGGATGAGATTGAATATATACAAAGGGAAGAGGGAGACCTTACTACAACATACACTGAACGCGTCTGTGATATGAACACAAACATAGACCATACCAATATCTGCCAATTTTGATGTGGTGCAAAATGGAAAGGTGCTAAACAAAAGAAAATTGTTTTCTGGACATATAAAAACATTTTCTCTGAATTGCTATGTATCAATACAAGCCAAATTAATAGTATTTTTCAACATTTGCGCCAACTTTTACCTATGATTCTTTATTTTTGATTAATAAACGGCAGCCAGAATGCTCTATGAAATGAATGAATGAAGTCGAGGGCCGTGGGTCCAAATTAGTTTGACCATTATTGCAGGTACGGAAGAAGCACCTGTCGACCTTAGTGATGGGGGTAGAGCAAAAATCATTTCCTCCATTAGTCATCCACACTATAGCTTCTTCAATTGTGGGTCGTCGGTCCTTGGGACCTAATTACTTGCAGAAAGATTCTGGCCACATACACCAAGGGACCGATGCATACAAATCCTTCCATGAAGCTACTTTTCCTGGCTAAGCTGATAAAGGCACTTTTGTTGCGTTTCTTACCTATGTTATTTCCATTGAGATGATTTGCCAGCGTTGCACTTTCTGTGTATCGACTCTGGATCTCTTCCAGGCTTAAATACTATTGATATTTAATAATAATATATTCGTGATCGTATAGGATACTTCTCCGCGTAAATCATATATCTCTAGCAAGGGTAGTGGAGGAAAGAATCGATGTCCGTGTCCAAGGCCTATAGGGTGGATAATCCATATAATATAAAGCTAGAGCGATTTTTAGGAAAGGAGGTAGAAAAGAAATGGTAGAAAGAAGGTTTTCTTTGTCCAGAATGTTCTCGGAATTTGTTGTTTTACAAACCACTTTACTCATCTTTAGAGGTCTCTCCCCCCTCTCTGGATGTCGTCATATGTGGTTTGTGAAGGTATTTGGGGTGGAAATTTGATTTTGAAGCCTTTTTTAAATTGGGATACCCACACTCTATTTATAGCCTGGGAAAGCCCCTGTGAGATACTACTCATTAGCAAATGTGATCCAAAAAATATCAGGAAATCTGGGAAGATCAACACACCTCAGAGTAGTGCAGACAGATCATATGCTATCCCCTTGTATGCTTAATGAGAAATAAAAGCTCTATAATAAGCTACGTCTAGGGGGACTTAACTACATGCAGAGGAGTGGAAGAGTGAAGAAGAGGGTGTATAGGAATAGGAGAAGGGGAGGAAGAGGATGTAGGGGAAGGGAGAGAGGGGAGGGAGAGAAAGCGGGGAGGGGGAGCATGAGTAAGAGGGGAGGGAGAGTGTGTGTGTGTGTGGGGGGGGATCGGAAAGGAGCAGGGGAGCATGATTTTCTAATCAAACTTGAATATATATTCAAAAAGTTTCTACCACTCTACATAATATAAAACAAATGTAAAATATGGAAAAGATTCTTATTTATCATAAAAAATAAAGGAAAATGTAGTCCAAAATATATCAGAAAATCTGGGAAGATAAACACACTTCAGAGAAGTACTGACAGATCATATGTAACTGTATGCTTAATGAGAAATAATAGTTCTATATAATGATAATAGTGAGGAAGAGGGGAGGGAGTTGGGGGAGGCAGAGGGGGGGGGGATCGGAGACGGGGTTGGGACAGAAATTCAGGTATGAAAGACAGAGAAGAGGGGGAGGGAAAAGAGGTAGTGGGGGAAGTGGGGGGAGAGAGAGTGACCGTCCGGAGGACGGGTACTTTGCTAGTATTCTATATTCTTAAAGCGCTCCTCCGGGAAGAAGAAAGTATGGAGATAATACTTTATAAGTTCAGTTTTATTCCTGTTCAATCCTTGAGGTAAGGTTGAGGTCCCTTGTCTCAGCCTTAAGATACATCAAACTCCTCACAGAGGTGATGAATAATTTGACAAGTCACATAAGGTGTTTCAACATGTGAGTGAAGAATATCTAAACAAATATGAACATAATTATGATGAATATAATATTCAACAGGAATGAGAGTTATATATAACATCAACATTGGTAAACGTCTAAACGATGGAATATTAACCCATAAGGAACTATTCAATGAAACTATTATATTAACAGATAATATAATCTATAATGATCCTAAGAATCCTGGTGGCGTATGGAGGTACTTCTTTGCATCCTGGAGGTTCCCCAGAGGTTACCCCGGAGGTTTCCCCGAGGTTATCCCGGAGGTTTCCCGGAGATGATTAAATCAGTCACATACTTCACAGGACGTTACACTTTCGGGGAAGGAATTTGCTATACAGGCAATGCTTTTTTCGCTATTCCTACACTCAGAATTTCCTACCGAAGCAGGGAAAAAATAGCTTAGCAAGGAGTATTTTGAGTAAGAATTTCTTATGCAACGGGTGTCTGTTGCAGTGATAGAAAAGACCGGCTGCCCAGGTGAGAATGAAACTTTGACCTCAAGTATAACCTATCTAAAATCCTAAAATAACCCTTCATGAAAAATCATACCATCCCAGCTGTACACTATGCACATGTTTGAGAGATATAATTGTTACATAATACTACTAGCAAAGTTCCCGTCCCCGCCCCTCTTTTTCTCCTCCCTTCCCCCTCTTCTGTCTCTCCCTTTCTCAAATCTCTTCTTCTTCCCCCTCCCATGAGCTATCATAAGCATGACGTCCGTTACGTTTACTTTCAAGAGGCAGTCATGTGATGAGTCCATTGTCCATACAAAAGGCTTACCCAACAGGCTTCCCCAACTTTCCCCAGCTAAAAATAGTTGTATAGAACACAACTAACGAACTAAAAAGGGATTCAAAATCACATTTGCATCCCAGATACCTTCACAAACCACATACATTGTCTTCTGGAGATGGTCGACGGAACTGTACTGAGCAGAAAAACGGTTGGTAAAATAACAAATTCTGAGAACATGTCAGACAAAGAAACCCCTCTACGTGTATTATACGGATTATTGTTCCCTGAACCATACATCAACCTAGCCTGTATCGTTAATGTCCCAGTTTAGAATTATCTACATTTATGACTGTCAAACTCACATAATATATTATGAATGTACTGTTCCGCCAATAAAACGATTTGTTTACTGATTTAACACTGAAATAGCTAGTCTATTGCTTAACTCCAAATTCAGGCTTATTCGAAAAAACATATATTCCTTGCAGAAATTATTCCTGTTCCATATATATTTTGTATTCTGCAACATTGGATTAGAATGTTGTACATATGTGATGTGGAAATAAAAATCTATTATTATAACATGTCTGGTCTTCTAATAGGTGCTCTACCAGCTGAGCTGCAATGGCTGCACATAAGGGTCACCTCAAAATTGTTTCTTTCTTTTACAAACGTCGTAAACCGGTTGTTGAAATCCTTAGAAGTGGCCCAAGGTTTATCAATAACAGCAGATGCATGGTCACTACTAACAAACTGCTTCACGGTTGTTTATCGAATTTGTAAACGGGAAAATGATGGAATGGTTAGTATGGTGTGAAAGCTCAGAATATGTTACAACACCAACAAGTGAATTTGATGTCATTTTTTCATTATCTTTGCTATCCAGAAATTTTACCCGCTAGTACTTTTGCTTGCTGTACTTATTTTATTGTCTGTTTTTTTCTTATAGTTGTCGTTTTTCTCACTTTGAATGACACTGCATGCCCACCACCCACCCATCCTTCACTCCTCCCGTCGCATTAGAATCCATGTGTTAGTGTTTGATACCTGTGTGTAGCCTTGCCTCAATGCTACACACACACTAGTGGCAGGCAGTGGCAGGCAGCAAGAGGCAGCGGCAGGGGCAGTGTATGGTACTGGGGTGTGTGAAGCTATGTGAGTGATTGAAGGTGCAGTGTGTGTGAGGTCCGAGAGGGGTGGGAGTCTAAACAAATTTTTATATTTAAAATTGCAAATTTCCTGTACCATATTATACATAAGTCGTCCCATAAAAAGGCATCAGAAGGAACACGACTTGCCTTACAGACGATGTAATGGTGCCCATTTACATGGGAATACATAGAAAACAGGGCCAGGAGTATGAGTCTTGTATAAGTGAGAAAGACCAGGGGTATTTGAGCAACATAAGGAAGTTTAGAGGTGGTCTAATTCCGCCCTCTAAGGGGCGGGGCGGTTGCGCAAAGTCAAGTAAAATGTGTATCCACCAGTTGTAGATATTTTGCATTTTGCAGACCTAACTATAACTTTTTTTTATAGTACGGTACATTGGAAGAGGTGGCAGTACCGAGCATATGAAGCATATTTTAGAAATTATGTTTTTCATTTAATCTCATTTGGAAATTCTATGAAAGAACACGTACATAATAACATTTGTACCCAGTTGACAAATCTTTTGTTCTGGATTGATAAGACGATCAAATCACATTTTATTAGGTTCTACATCCTTGAGTGGAATGTACCACCCACTGGAAAATATTGATTCGGTAATAAGAATTAATTAGATTTAGTAGTTATCATGATCAGATATTACACTTCGAGTGACTCTATCAAGACGATAACCATAGTTGTAGTCGTCCCAACATATTAATGAGAAAGGACTAACACTTCTCGTGATATATGAACTTGTTGCGTCATAAATGCTGATATGCAATATGTCCCACCAACAACAATCAAAATTTTGATGAAGTCTATATTTTCCCTGAAGTAATTAGTAAGTCCACAATAATTATGGCGTTTCTGTAAATATTAATCCCTCAAATGGAAAGCAGGAATATACTTACGAATGGTGAGTCATAAGATCGAAAGGCTTAACAGCTCGACACCATGCATTTCTAAAAAAAATATTAAAAGGTCCTGTTCGAAGGAAATCTTGCATTTCCTTGGTATTATTTTCACGACTCCTATCGGCATAGTCCATTCATCTTGTAAAAAAAAGTATAATAAGGACATTGAATCCCATTAACCGAATACACGAGACGATCTTGGATAGAATAGTATGTAATAAAACAAGTATATGCCGTGTATTGGCGTTTGATTGTTCATGGATGACTTGCATCCTGAACCCTTGAACAACTTAGCAGCATTGCATGGTTTACTGCAGTAACGCCCACTAGTAAGAGCATATAGGTCTGCTCATAGTTTAGCTCAGGAAGAAGGATTGCAATACAAACAAGGCCATGGTGTTCGGTGAAACATAGTCATTGACCACACGTAATCAAATAACCTTTGCATGTGATTCGGGTACCTCCAGTCCCAAATTCTTTTAAACTTCGAAGTAAATTTGCTTTTGTACCAAATGAAGACCGTTTCACAAATACCCATAAAGAATTATCATGGGACGTGTTGCCACAATTGCCAGCCTGAACGGCAGACTCGTTCTGCAGTCGGATACCATGATTGGACACCAATCTAAGAACGCATATATACAATATATGCTTTTGCAGTATGTTGACGTCCCTACAATTACCGTAAATGCCATTCCCTTCAGCCGGAGTATTCAAAACATACACACCCACACAAAGAAAGAAGTTGTTTTCCCGTGTTGTGTCCCCGGGGCCGTTCACCGCGAGCCCTTTACTCTGTGGCAGAGCAGTTTAGGAACAAATAAATTGTTATGACCTTGCGCACGTAAACATGGTTTGGTGTAGTGCCCCTAATCATACTCAAATAGCAACCACTCTACTTGTTAGGGCAACCCGAGGACTATGGAGGGTATAGAAATGAGAGGCTCACATCTGCAGAGATATATTTATATTAGCATTGCTTTCCCAAAGCAAATATCAAGATCCATTCGGTGCAAGCAACACAATCTGATTTGGCAGTAAGACCAGCAGGTCTATGTATAGAAAAGCTTTCGTTGGTGGTTCTTCTGGTTGTAAATCATAGGCCTAGGGGCACCCCAGAGTGTATACTACATATGCTATTTTCTTATAGAACATAATGTTATGGGCTTTATATAGGTGCCCTAGAATGTGGAAATGCTGACGTTGACATCAAAGGAGTGTAGAGGACAGTGATTTACCACAATTATATCCAGAGAATATTGAATATAGAGATAAAACTAATAAAAGATATCCTTCCCAAGTCGAATACTAAGTTGGTGGGATATCCTATGTAGGTGCATTCGCTGAAAACGTCGCTTTTCTGTGGACATGCAAATAACATGGCTACAAATATAGCCTTATCAGTGTCACAACAAGATACTCCCCCCCCCCCCAATATCCCACTATAGGATAATATCCCCCGTCAATATCCTCGTATGTGTCCCTCCCCCCCCCCCCAGACAATGCTGCCCCCACCCCTAGGCCAACCTTGGGTCCGAGGATCCCTCTGGACAATATAATGAACCTATAGGTATCATAGGTATGGTATGGTCAGATAAACTCAATGCGATGTACACCCAAAATGTAAATCAAGATAAAACTGAAGGTTATGTAATTCAGAAATGTTTGCGGAAATTAGGCATTTTGGGACACCACTAAAGGTCATGAAATTCAGACATTTTTGCGATAAAGTGGCTAAGATCACTATTTTGACTATACATCACTTGGAAGCGTAGTTGCAAAGTTTATCCGACTTCCTATTATAGCAGAACAATTTGTGTGAAATCTCAGAGCCATAATCTGAGAGAACAACTGTCTTTATAATAGAGTAAGCTAGAGTAATGCCCTCAGTCCATGGCGGAAGGCTGGGTAATCGGAGTCAGGAGACTGTCTCCTATAATCATAGAAATATAGTCAAAATCGATGAAACAGGAATGTCTATTGTATATAGGAAATGCAGGAATATCAGTCTATTTTCTCATGAATTCAGAGATTTGCTCGAAGATAGACATATACAAAATTCTTACCTGATATGTCTGTCTTCGAGCAATTTTCAATCAAAGATAACGATAATTAGATGTACTGATCACAACACAATTAAGCTTTAAACTAAGGACACGTGAGTTTGATTCAAGTTTGAATACTTTTTCTTCTCGAACAAATAAACTTTTAGCTCCTCAATGGGCCTTTTCTTATGGACAACCCTATCTAGAATGTGTGTCGTTGGCGCCGTCGATGGTTAATAGTGTAACTGTAAACTTATATGCATGTATATATTATAAATAACATGTTTCCTCTCAACAATAGATGGTGTTATACAAAGCCTGGGTTCCACTTGCCACGCTACTTCTCCCGTCTCTTTGGTCCCGCTACTGTTAGAAGCAGGGAGCAAGTAGCGTGAGGTAGCCGCTTCGATTTAAACATGTTTGATTTGAAACAGCTACTTCCCGTTATTCTAAAGTAGCGGGACCAAAGAAACGGGAGTAGTAGCGGGAGAAGTACCATACCATCATGCATGAAAATATTCACATCCTAGAATATTTATATATATCTTGGAGTGGAGCCTAAAAAATTGGCCCGAAGCAATTAGCCTACCACTTTAGCCCATTTTTGTGCAGTAGGTTGAGCTCGATTCCATACCAGGTATCATCCTATTCAGAAAGTAATCTACTTGGACTATAGCATCGCGTGGTATCCTAAGGAATCAACTTCATTTCCTAATTTGAGGACTTAGCCTATTCCCAGGAGAAATAAGAAAAAGCTCGCCCACCTCAAACTGGCTAATTTTCCCGCAGAAAAGACTGCCTCTGTGAAGATTCGGGTGTGAATACTTTGGGTACAAAGGACTTCTGTGTCCAATTTATTGCGGCTTAGGGATATTCATTGGTGATTTACTAGATAATTGAAGTAGAGGGAATATATTTTTTGTTACCTAGAAAGGCTTAGTGTGATCCTTGGCCGGAACCCTCGTTTCGTATGCAGAGGACACTGTGGACTTTAGATATAAAACTGCCTGAATGCAGAAAGTGTACAAGTCTTATGCAGTACTAGCTCCCAATCTGCTAGTCCTTTGTTGTTGGCAAAGCAATTTTAGACTCCACCCATTTATTGAACTTGTGATCACTTACATCGAAATGAACAATGCTGCATTTTCATCTATATTCTAATTTCTATATAATTATTATATAAAGCAGCGGGCATTTTCATGTTTAGACCCTCAACCTGAGTCATTGATATGAAATATATTTCTGCGAATCCAATGATATGGGTCCATTCAGTAATCTTAACTGGAGTCCTTTTAGAGTCCTTTTAGATGGAACGGTTAATATAGTCTAGTTCATTGACGCTTAGTCAACGGTTATTAATCCAGAGAAATACAGAATTATTTTATTTAAACTGAATTTCTTCAACAGCCAATACATGAGCTGACAACAGCGTCTGTTAGTAACGTTCTAGTTAAACCACGGATATTATTAATAGTACCTAATACGACAACAATAGTAACCACATTTGGTCGTTAAATCATTGATTATGATAAGAAATATTTCAGATAATAACCATTGAATGTTAGGATAATGGATATCTTTTCCCACTTGTATTAAATCTTATCAAAGAATTGTTTCAATAACTGTCGCTTGGATTTGCTTTACGCATCTTACCACTCGAATTGTTTGGATTTAACTTTGCCACGAATGGAAATGTTTCAATCATTTTACAGATACATTGATTACTAATTTTGTTGAGAGAATAGACAAACACTAAAGGTACTTCTTATCACAGCTTTTCAGGCAAATACCTTCAATCTTGATTGTCAGACAAATGGATTCTTCTTGTGTCTCGAGACATGTCGTTCTTGCTGTGCTTGGAAGTCCAAGGTCTCAATTAGTATCTATCTCTTCATATAATGTATGTGTGTGCATATAATTATATATGTCGGAATTGTATGTGTACATGTATGTATATAGGTACAGGTAGGTAGATATGTAGATAGGTATATAGATATAGGTAAGTGTGTAGGTAGGTATACGTTGATGTATCTTTTTTTAAAAGATTTTTATTTTCATATATCACAGAAAATGCATACGGACACTCTGCTTAAATTTAAGCGGTCGTCAAGGTTATCTGCGCATATGTATGCTGATCTATAATTATAAGTACGTATGCCAATTGTTATGGATCTCGCAGGATGGCCTACGTGCCGCAGCTCTTAAATTTTATTTGAAAGATTTTTTAAAACTTGACTAAGCATCTTGTGACAATACGTAGTTAATTGAACTTAAATAAATTGATTGATTGATTGATTGAAAAAGTTTTATTCAGGAAATGACATGACATCACACTCGACATTATTCTCAGAGACACCTGGTTTATTATTCTTTTTTGAAATATTTAGTTTATACCTAATTATCTAGAACAGATAAAGCTCAGTTATATACATGTCTTATTACGACTTATTACTACTTCTCTGATTATGCTGAATAACATGTATTTGTACGATAGATTTTCTAGATGAATTAATATGTGGATTAACATATTTTATTTCTATATGGATTAATGTGTAGATTACTGTCATGACATGTCAGGCTTGGATTAATGTCATAGATTAAAGTCATGATCAATGTGTGGATTAATGTCGTGACCTACTACCTCATGCCGCCCCTAAAAGTATAAGTACCAACAGCATGTATATGAAATATTGTAACCAAATATTATATGAATCACTTGTCAGCGGCTACCTACCTCATGATGCCCTGCGAGCATCAACTGCTTTATATAGTAACCATTTTCTACTCCACCACCAACTTCATACATGTACCATAGAAGGTTATTCTCTCATCTTTCCATCTCATACAGCTTAGAATCAACCTGTTGTACATTTATAATTTATTTACTTTATCTTACTTCATGTTCGCGTTGAAATTCTGTAACAAATTCATGTATAAATCAAGATTCAGGCATCCAACGGAAGAACTACTTAGGCAGCTGCCTATCTAGAATGTTGAACAACCTCATTGTAATACGATCGAATACAATAAAGAATTCTTGAAATGAAATGAAATGAAATATCTATGTTCTTCGACTATTAACTTCAGTCCTCGATAAGAGGTGACCCAGTCGCTTATTCTAACCACATTTTATTAATGAATTCTAGCTAACGATTTTTTTTATTTTTTTTTAAAAAACAACGTATACATACGATGTACAAGGAACAAATGGTAGTCAATATAGAAGGACTGACACACCCATAGATAATCGGATAGATGTGGAGCAGTTTTACCCATTGGCAATCTCTATTTATTAATACATCACATTCGTTCGACATATTGAGTTGAATATATCCTCAATAAATTGTTTAGCTTCAGGAACTAGTCTTGTCCTATACAACACTAGTCCCCAAAGCACTGCAATTATAGGAAAGCCCTGGTACAGAATTAAAAGCAGCGCGCCCACTCGAGAATCAAATCAAGACCTTGATTCTACATTATAAAATCTACTGTATCAACACTGCTCACAGATTTAAATGTAAATAGCGTCTCCGTTGTTTAATTTACAGCCGAGTTAATAGCAACGAGGCGCGTGGCTTTTAATCGACGTGATGTTTTAATCAAATCACATTGACCCCCTTCTCATTCTCTATTGTTGAATGAAGGATGCAATGATCAATAGAATCTCTAATTGCGCTGGCAATGCTCGAGATAACGGTCTGTAGAATGTATGCCACTACCTCAAGTATATTATTCACTATAGGACGTATCGTCTTATTTAACTTTTGTATGATTATATAAAAACACATACACAAGTGAGGAAATTAGGACTTCTGGTATAATTTAACATTCTCAAGGGCAAAGATTTTCTTCCTAAACTCATCCTCCCAAGGCATGACAAGATACCTAAACTACGCTAGATTGCGTCCAAAGAGGCATCGAATTTAAGACGAAATCCTCGAGAGACGCCATCACGACCCATCAAGGTTCTTGCAGCTTTGTGACAATTAACCCTCATACAAGTGCTCTTAGCTTCAGCATATTTACTTAATAGTTCTCCTGAGGCGCAGACTATACTTCATCGAAGAAGTCACCTACCTTACATTTCGATGTTTAGTGGAATGAATTCTGGCACATAGACTTAAATTCGCTTATTTTACTTTAGCCCTTGCGACTAAGTAGATGTGCCATGTATCATTCCATCCCATGGTTAGACCGTGAGCGAATACTATATCGAATATATTCGATACGTTATTTACCCACGACGTGTAATTTTAATATATTCCGACTGTATTGACACATGTGGTATCAGACGTAGGACGTAGTTCTGACACTTCCCGAAGTTACATCAAAAGAGCATCAGCTGCATCAAATTATAAAGATCCAATGGGGGGGGGGGGATTGTTAAAACTGTCATAACATTATGGAATAAAAGCCAAACTGGCGTAGTATGGCACATTCGGGGGACCTCATCAGGGCGTCAGCCTAGTAGTTTGCTGCCATAATTACCTTATATATACATGGTATTGATTTCTACTAAAACTATTTTCATTTTGATTTGAAACGATATTATTTTTCAAGGTTTCCGCGCCGAAGGCAGGAATGAAAATCTTGATAGAGGCTTAACTTTATGGGCGCCGCCATCGTGTTATCTACTTTCTGGTTCGCGCATTTTGGGGATGTAAAAAACATTAGAATATCAAATATGTCTTACTCCCTGATAAGTTTGGATAGAAGTTGGTGATCATACAAGAAAGTTTAGGAGATATTTTGACAAAAATCCGAAAACAAATTATTCATGGCCAACGAGCTAGCACGGAGTTGTACTTCCCAATCTCGTCCAATAAATTTTCGATTATTGCCGGCTCGTTCCATTCTCTCTATAATAATAATAATAATAATAATAATAATAATACCATGCATGGAACTTGTCACGTACACCCCTCCTTAAAGTTAGGATTTTAAGATCGCTGCGCATCTAATTAGAAGTTAAAGATGGCACTAAGTAATTAAACTAAGCAGAAAGTTACCTTTGGTTAATGAGTGTAGCAGCTGAAGGGCAGGGAGTTCCCTATCTTGTGCGTGGCTCCCTTACATTGGTGGCGGCCTTCACACCACATGAAAAAAATCTTTTACATAAAATTAATCACTTTCCCACTTCACATTTCTCTCGGCCTTTCTATTACTTAAATTACTGTAGATGAAGAGGCAGTAGTAACTCACTATCACTAAAGTTACTTTAGATGAAAATTCTACTATGGCCTGGCGGCTAAGATATTAAAATCTCAAATTTAAATTTAGATATAGCGAGACAAGTTTACAAGTTGACTTTGATGTTAATTTTTATTAATATGCAATATGCCAATCACATGTCGTCACATATTGGATGAATACACAGAAGGTTTACATTAAGCCTAAAGAAAAAGAAAATAAATGAAGTACATTTAGGGAAGGTTATTTCTTTGTTCAAACGGAGGGTATACAGAATTACAGAGAGATGTCTTTTTTAGGCATATTCATGAAGAACATTACTCTTGAAGAACAGATCGCTTTTTGTGCCAATCGCAATAACAACTCCCATTCACTCAAAACAATCACAACCTAAATAAAAGAATTTAAGGAAGATCCACCTGACCGATAAGAAATGCACTACGACTTTCTACAAACAATATATCATGTATAGAACAGATATAACAGTTTCATAACAATAGGACATGCAGTTGTTGCCACAGAGAAAACTATTAGGGCTATGCTAAGAAGGCTGCGATTACTGCCTGCAATTAATGTCAAGTTTTACCCACGCCTTGCACTATTGCAGACAGTGGTCTCGTTTGATCGGTCTGAGAAGCTGCAGCTGTAGAAAGGACGAACCTCTCGTTGGAAGGCGGCAATGGGATAACATGTGAGACAAAGGATTCCACGATAAGGAGTCATCTATCTTTAGAGGAGATGTAGATATGACCTTGGGAGTATTACTCTTCTTGCCTTGCTCTGTCATATCAACGAGACTGAACAGGTCCAGTTGAGTCTTATTGGTCATATGTATATGGTGCAGGGGGTCAGGGGGTATTATGCAGGGGATGTGGTAATCGTCGCAATGGACTTTTTTCCTTTCTTTTTTATAGATATAACATTTTTATGTTCAACCAGGAAGATATATTTTTCAAATATGTCCATGCTGTATGAGAGGTGCAATAAAAGGGATGTGTAATGAACCGCAGATTTGTGGGCTCGAGTCGCAAGTTTCGTGAAAGGAATTAACAAACGAGGGTAAATTCGTTTGACCAGGTTTATTGACCCCAAAACACAGTTACAATTGTAAAGTGCAAGAGCTTAATTTAAACAACAGAAGTATCTTGTTCCACAGCATGGCCCGAGTCCATTGTGTTAACGACTGCAGGATCCCACAATGATGGAGGTGTAGACATTTCCTACCATCTGTGAAAGGGTGTCTTCAGTGGCGACTTTGCAATGGTCATGAGTAGCCTCCTGGCGGCACTGGCTGGAGACCGATGTTTGTGTCCAACACTGGTAGAGATGTTCCCTGGTGCCACTAGTTTGGATAGTATGGCAGCGCCACCATGCTGTTAATGGGCGGACCCACTACAGATGCAATAAAATAATTATGTTTTACACATAAAAAAATAGAAATAGCTTTCTTTTAACTTTTAGATGTTTTATAGGGGATTCAGAACCAAAGTCAAAGTTTTATATAATTTTCTTCTTTGCTAAGGACATAATAAATAGTGGATTTCATATATCTAATTCCCTTTATTATATTATATATATGCGCATTTCATATGAGAGGTGCAATAAGTGGGGTGCTATAAAAATATTCATATAGTACTCATACTAGAAATGGACTACTTCGTCACCAATTCGGCTACTTTTTTCATATTTACACATGATACATTTCTGATTACACATCAAGTTTTATGCCCATATAATAAATATATATACAGAACTACCCGGGATTCGAGGCGGGAGTGAATATTCACCAATGACGGTCAAGGGACGGTAGTCCCGCGACCGTCCTCGGTGAATATTCACGACGCCGAGAATCTAAGGGTTGTTCTGTGTTTATTTCACCCCGCACACTAAACTAATGTTAAATTAACATGATCTACAGCGATTTTGAGAAATAAATTGTTAAATAATTAGTTCTTTGGCTTGATTCGCTTCGAAACCATGGCTCCGAAGAAGGACCGGAACTGGCAAAGATCAGAAAGCACGCATGCGCACAGGGTAAAAAAAACTAGGTCGGCCGTGTATTGCCCGCGTGCAATGTCGCTTCAGTTACTGACCAGCTAAACAATATACACAGCCTATGTTATTTCTATGGACTGAGCATATCAAGGGTGAAATAAAGAATGGAACTCGCCAGCAATAATCGAAATTTTATTGGACTTGATTCATCCGCATTTAAGCTTATGCGGACGAATCTCGTCCAATAAATTTTCGATTATTGCCGGCTCATTCCATTCTCTCTATGTATGGTTCAGCAAAAACCTCAGAGTGCTTTTATTGATGCAAGCCTATAAGAAATTTGTTTGCAAATGTGTCAGTATACAAATTTGCTGAATATAGTGAGTGATCTCAATTGTATAATTTATACCAACGAATTTCGGAGAGGGTTTGTCAAACACAATCTTGAAATGATTGCTTGTTATCGAATCGTACTTGACTGAATTTGTTTACTTGTTCTTGCTCCGATTTTCTAAAAGCAGTTTGATATGAGAATACTTGTATGTATTTATAGTTTCGTCTGCATTGGGATTACTGAAAACAACTCGACGTACTTAGATTATAATATTTTTAGTTGAAAACTTGAAACCTTTTGTAATTTAGTCAATCTTCAAATGATCTGATTTGTTCAATGGCAACGTACACAAAGCACCATCGTATGGTGATACGTATACATTTTTCTAACTATTTGTTAACTGTCTGTGGCCAATAAAAATGTTTTTGTCTAAGCCCCAAAGTTCCTTTTAGGAGCACAGACGTTCTTTGCAATCAAGGTGTGAAACAATTAGACCTAATATTATATTGAGAAACTGTCGAAGGTTGTGAAAATCCTGAAACTAAGAAATGATGATCTCGAGCAAAACTTACAGGTTTAAAGGTCTCTTTTTGTCTTCTCCCTCGCCGTTGCCAGATAAGATTAAGATAACATTGAATAGATGAAGTAGGCTAATCCATAGTTTCAATATTTCTGTACCTTGAAGCACCGAGAAGCTTATTTAATTATAGGAGTCAGGGAAAGGATTGCACTGTATCTTCTGTCTGGGATAGGTTCCAACAATGATGTAAATGAGCTACTGTCGCCTCCTTCGCCACAGGCAAGATCCGATTGCAAGGGGTCGAAAAGGGCAAGGTGCCTTTACTGCCCGTTGAGGTGTCAAGATTTCCCTGATCAATTTCGAGCTGTTCTCTCCCCTGACACCAAACCCATTTTCCGAAATGACCACTTGGGATGTTGGGGATCGTATCCTTAGGTGGGAAGACAATCTCGGTCATGATTGCTAAGCCCATGCTATGGATAAACAAGGGAATCAAATCCTTACTTTTCTTATGTTATGGTTATTGATTCTGAACGTGAGTATGTAAGATTAGGGTCGGTGGAGCGGTCTCGGGGGAGAGGGACAGAGATAATGGGGCTATTTAGGGAGAATTCCCAGTGAGTGATGGGCCATTTGCACCAAGATGAGTGTTAGAATGTCACACCATCATCCCCGAGTTGTATTGATAATACTATTTTATGAGTACACACGCTGCCATGAGTTGCTTTCAATGAATCAATTCCATTTGCTTCTGAAACCTCAGGCTCCTTCATTTCACTGCCCTGAATGTCAGGAAACATGCACGACATAGGTCAATACTGCTCCCCCAGAATGCTATCCTCCATTTAGCTCAATATGTCCACTTGTGTTATATGGCGGTCTCAATCTAGGCAAGTGTCCTGCAATGATCGAAGCCATTATAGACTAGGGCAGTAACCTCAAATCCGAGACCCTCAAATCTGAGACCCTCAAAATTAAATACTTGGATTGTCATGAAATTGACAGAAATCTCCTGTTGTCACAGCCTCATGGTCCAATTCTCGGGCGCAATTTGATGCCATGAGCATTTTGATTTGGTTTTTAAAGGACACTTGTTGTGAACATTTCTTATGAAATCAGGAAATCACTGGCATATCTAGTGGCCTTCATATGGAACAATTCACCCCTATACCTCAGAAATGCTACTTGTCAAATGGGAAATTACCCTACTTCAAGAAACAAAGTGAAAAAATTTAAACCGATGTTACCTCATATTACTCGACAACATCCTCCAAATTATTCTTTTTAAATCTAAAAAGTACTGTGACTAATTTGGTACTAAATCATATCTTTCTCACCATATCTTTATCCCACTTCTCATTTCATCAATGTAGGCCTACGTTTTTTTAATTTTCATAGTTCTTGAGTAAAATTAGCACAGGGCAGAAGGAGGAGCACATTTAACAGGCGATGCTGATTGTTCCTTGTACAAATTATCTTCAATATAAATTGTTCTAAAAACATAATGTAAAAATAACGCCCTTGATACTCTAGTAGTGCCAACTTCCTCAATGTTTTATCTGATGTGGAAGGGGAAGCCAGCATTCGTGAAATCAATTCTCGGCCTCCAGTAGTGCCGGACAATTACTGGTAAGAATAGGCAATAATAATTAATGGCACCATAAAAAAGTATTGCATAAGTGACTGCTGGGCGCCTTCTGGACGATATTGCTTAAGGCACACTCTTGAAAGTGAAAACAATACCTGCTACCTTGAAGAGAATAGGACAATGCAGCAATTGTGGCTGAGATTTATTCCAATTTGCAACTTCTCCTCTCCAAGTCAGTATTGAGTGGATATAACAGCCATGCGCTCTCTGGAATGGATTGAAAGGGTTATTGTTCAGACGGAGGAGTATAATTTATATTGAAACTATGGATTGCTTTTACTTTCTATTGCCCATTTGACTTCTAAATCCCCTCTATATATCGTGGTATAATTTAGTTCCTTTGTAGTTATTATCAGTCGCACCCCTTTTGAAATCCACTGGTATATGGGGGAAGTTATTTTTGTCCATGTAGTTATATCAGTGCATTGTCAAACATTTGCGATTCGACCCGCTTATATCCACCTACGGTATTCCATTTCCCCGTTATTCTGAAGACTTGCCGAATCCTTTTCATAGCCTATTGGGTTTGAATATTTCCTTCCTTTAAAAGATCGTCGCTATTAACCTGTATGTTCCTTTCAGAAAGTCGGTCCGTTGAATGCGATTCGATCACTCAAGATACGATTCGATTGAGAATAAACACATACAGAGGTGTTTTCCCTGGAATTGCACCTTCGCCTTATTGAGATCGTCATTGTCTAGATAGATAATTATGTTTTTCTATTTTCCAATTTACCATTGACTGCAATCAACGTGAGGAGCATTTAGTTGCATGGGATCTCAAATGAAAAGAGAAAACAGTAGAAGATTTTCATTCCATTATTCTTGTTCAAGTGGGTTGAACTATTTCTAATTATGTATCAAGCATGATATAATATGCATCCATTGTACCACCAATCACCCGTGCCTAAGTCATTATATCTCTGTCCTTGCGAATCCATAATGATTTTAAGTAGTATTATATCTTTTATAAACTTTTTAAATATATTTAAAAAGTATATCTCATTACAATGGAAATTGGTGCAAGCCTTCTGTCAGAAGCAGATATTCCACAACAGTCGTAACCATTATTTTATAAAGAGAAACAAGCAGTTTGCATGGATGTTCAAGCCATACTTCCCTGGGGAAGGATTTTGGAATGTTCAAAGCAAAGATTTCCAATTGCCTTCATTAATTAAAATCAATTTATTCACTTTGATGAAACAACTAAGTGCAAGTACTCTCGTGCAGTCGTTGTACACTATCCAATATTGGTTGTGAATAATAATGCACAATTGTGTTGTTTCATGAAAGTGGATTAATTCATAAGGATATGACGGATTCTTAAGAGCCAATTGATGGGATAATAAATGCATATCACATAATAATATGCTGATATATCTGTTGGGAATATAAGTTGGGAATTTGTCCGACGTTGAATTCTTTTAACAGTCATGCTCTTAAAATAGTAAAATGCGGTGACAATATCAATTGGTGAAACAAATGTCTTGATGGGAGATTTCCTATTATGTAATGTGTATTATTTTGTAGTAGTCGATTCAATATCTATTGTAAATAACGTGAACTTGTAGGTTGAAATGTATGATTGCTTGATGACTTGTTTTAACGAAGCTTGTCACCGGCCAGGCCCATAAGGCCACATAGTTTAGAATAATTTATTATATATGGTAGCAGCGGAGTCCGATAGAGATCTGCTTGGTTGAAAAAGTAATTAAGATCGTGACTAGGATTTCTTGGTGACGCACGAAAGGAAACTACATTTTTTAGTCATGCGTATTTTCTGACTCTTAAAGATCAGTGATGTTAAATTTAAGGCCAATAAAAATATTTTTAAAAAAATCTGTAATACAAAACATTTTTCATTAAGCGTTATTAAAAGATTTATAGTCACTTCAATTTATGTATTTTAGATGGTATACTACCATGGTTTGATCAGAAGAATCTGCTATGAAGTCCCTTTTGATAAACAATATTTTATAATTGCCCCACACACAGTAATGCATTTAACGCCGACATGAAATGTTCTGTCTACAAGCAAACATTGCAATATGCATTGGTGCAATGCGCAACCAATCCTTTTTTTACATAAAATCAGTTCGACGTAGCTCATATTTTTTCTAGTTGTGTGTCTATGCATTAGACCGAAGCACTTCTGTGATATCTATTACAGGTTCTTTGTTATTGACAGAAACATCTATAAGTCCAGTTTGCATAATATTATAGAACAGAGAATGCCGTTAAGACTTAAAAAGGAAAATAAATGGATAGTATAGGGAGAAGCTCACTAGAATAAAGTATACAGTAGAAGTTGCTTAAAGCCTGTTGATACTGTTTGATGAAATTACTTCTATGATGGTCTTATGATTCGGAACAGGTAAGGCAAAAGCTTTCCACAAACCGTAAAAATAAGGGCATTGAAAATACTTTCGAAAATGGCATAAACAGCAGAGAAAGATTGTATCTTCATTAAACGAGGCAACACTAATAATAAAGATGATATTTATTCAATAAGGTCGAACATTTAAAAGGTTAAACCGTTCGGCATCGCAGTTATGTTAAACGCAGGTGTAAAGTCTTTGAATAAATACGTGGAAATGCTAAGGTAGCTGAGTTAATTTTGAATGTTTTTTTGAATGGTCTGATATGTAGGTGATGATATCATCCGAGGACCATGCCCCATAAGATTACAGTCCTGGAGATTTACCCCTGCCTTATAATATAATGAGGAAGTGCATCTAGAGGTTTGTTGAGTGTCTTAGTGATGTAAGCATCGATTTCCACTGTTGACAGATAATATATTATCCGACTAGAATGGGAGTTGAATCCAGGTATTATATGAAGCAACATATTTGGTCAACTGTTGGCCGTCGATATCTGTCGTTGATTCGAATATCTTTGCCGAATATATTGTCACTAACGAGTGCTTATTTGCTACCGTAAATGGGTGATTGGCTTGCTTCTGGCATTCATATATGCAGCTGTGGTTATTAAGCTTGGACAGTCAGGAACTAAAGGCGGACACATTGGAAAGTTTATAGACTTACAGAGAGATGAACCCTACTGCTTCGACTTGCTTAACTATATCTGCCATGTCTGATGAGTGTCAGTTTCCAGCAGTTCCACTTGGTTTGTCTTGGTTTAGAGTAGTCTGAAGTGTTCTAAATATCATAATCATTATTCTTATCATAAATCGAGGCAATTTTCTTTCCGCCAGTGGTTAGTTGTCATACTCCCATTGTTGTTGCTAGCAATTATATATAATTCGAAATTCTCCGTTTCTCTGCAACCTTGAGTCTTCTTATTCAAGCAACTAGGTCGAGTTGAGTTTGTTCCCTTTTTCTGGGGCCATTGTACTAGTCCAAATCTGCAAGAGGCATATAATATTGTGTCAATTGCCACTGTGCTACTGCATTATAATAATTAATATCAAGATTTCAATCTATATGACATTGTTTTTGTGGAATAGCATTGTTTTGACTAGCGGCTATAGGCTACTGGTTCTTCTTGGTGTCCTTCCAAGGCTGTTGCATGTGTCTGTCAGGTTCGGCCTTCTTGACATGGTCAACAGAAACAACGGATTCTCTGGCAGTTTGAACTGCTGAATCGAAATTGAACCTTTCATAGAGGATATCTTTTGTTGGGACGAAAGATGTCAAGATGGTATCGGGATTCTTCTTGTCTGTGGGAGTGACGTTTCGGTAATGAGTTCATAATGCGGTGACAATTGGGTTGCCCCTGACTGTACAGAGCGTCGACTCAACCCACTTGACATGCGCAGTGTTCGACTGGACCAGTCAACATCAATCAATCAATCCATCGTTTTTCATGTGGGCGTTTAACTGTGAAGCAACAAAAAAGTAATTCCATGCATCTTGAAAGTCCTCCCAGTTCTGTGCCGGATCTCCAGATACAATCATAAGGTCAGGATTTGGGATATTGTTTGGAATAGCCACGAACAGTTCTGTATAGATCTAGGTACAGCTGAATAATGTGGATCAGCGTCCATTGTTTCTGGGATTAACACTGAGTATCGTCTACCAACCACTGTGTTTCACTGTGTACGTCAGTACCAGTAAGCATCTTGAAGGAGAAACCTAATTATGCCTTTATAGTATGTGTAAGTTTGAAAGTTGCAGTGTCCTATGGCAGAACCTATTGAATTCGGCAGCCTGGGTCTTTGGTCAATTTCTATACTACTAACACAATTTCCATATACTACTAACACATTATCTTCAGAGAATCATATATGGCAGTAAACAACTGAGGTTACCAGTCATAAGCTAAGTATAGCCGGTAATAGATTCTTTAAAAAGCCAATTGTGTAACTTGCCGATGTCTTTTAAACAAAAGAGGATCGGTTGCCTCCTTGCCTGGTTGTGACTCACCCACTCACTCCAATAGGAAAGAAGAGGATCATTAAAGAGTTAGGAGGGGGTATCATGAATTGTGACCTGTCGTGAATATTATGATGTAGGGTCACAAATGATGACAAAGCTGAGGCAGTGCCTTTTCCGTAATCAAATTAACAATTATTTTAAATAAAGCTCTTTTCATTGTGTCGCCCTCTTTCATATTAATGTGCATGTGTGGTCAACATACATAACTTTATTCAAAATCACAATAATGTGACGAGGCGATAGGTCCGGTCCCTCCTAGTGCTACCATGCAACTGGACGTTAGGAACGTCTTCAGCCGAGAGGTAACCAACACCTCACGGGACTCTTAACGACGTTGACGTGACGTCATAAAGAGGTGCACTTGTTACCTGGATATATATCCAAGTGATATTAGTTGTTGCAAGTCAATGCTGTCAACTAATGAGTGTGATTCTGTCAATTATGGCTCTCTGCACTAATGATTTAGTGGGGAGAGATAATAAATCCAGTACACTCCTTCCATTGCCCAGGGGCAATGTTTGGCACAACATGGTTTCACTAATGTAGCTCTTCAGGCACTTGAGTTAGCCCTCTTGGGGGAGAGATAACACAGAGATTAATGAAGTTGGAGAATTGTTTCTCCATAGACTATGTCTAATTAGATCAGATTGGTGGTGATAAAAATGTTTTTTATATCAGAACAGCAACTGTGTGTATATGAAAGTGATGTAGCAATAATCCATGTGAATAAATAAGGTGTTATTTACTGAGTCACAGTGGGTATATGGTACAGCAGTGACATATAACTGACTGTTGTCAGTGGGGGCCTCCATGTTACAGGGTTGTTGACATGAGGGAGGGCCCGATCCTGGGTTTGTAGGGAAAAATCCAAGGCCGGGGTGGGACGAGATGCTTGAGTGTGCATCTTTATTGGAAAAAGTGTGGAGTTATACAGGGTTCTGTATCTGTGGGTGGGATGTGTGACCCGGGGATTACCCTCTACAGTCAGTCTCCCTTGGGGCATGCAAACAGTCATCGAAGGGGAAAAAAAAATTATTCAAAATCACATGATTTGGTAAATTCGTGAACAATATTATCGGCTGATTTCGTATACGATCGTTCTTTATTTTATTATTTAGCGACAGTATTGGTCGGGTGTTGATTAACCAATGCCCTGCGAAGACATCTTTCCTATCCCTTGGGAATTCTTTTTTATAAAAAAGTCCTCGCCTGGGGCTAATGCCGTAGAAAGGCCTGAAATTGCTCAATCACGGCTATCCGTCCACATCTCATGGCAGTGGTTTCGGCGACAGTCTGATATGTTGTTTTCCCTTTGAGAAAATAGTATCGATCCTATGTGCTGTTTTTCTTATGGAATGAAACCAATCAAAGGAAGCATTCAATATAATTGTACTAAATAGTATCACTAACAATAGAATACTAATTGATCAAATCATTCACCCAGTCTTGCTTTTGAATTGTTTTGAATTTTCTTGACAATACTCCCGCCTCATACGCCCATTAAGATAACCGTATACGGTATATATGTTTAGTTCTACTTTTTGTAACACCCAATCAACGGGTATAGGATTAATTTCCGTTTCGTTGTTTTTAATTGTAAAACCAAAACAGCAAAGCAGATGAATGCAACAACTATCTCTATTCTAGGATGCTCCTGCTTCCATCTGAGCGCCTTCCAATGTCAATAATGCATATAACACCCAGGGGATTCGTCCAATATTGTCCCAACTGTCATTGATTATTCGCAATGCATTGCTTGGAAACACTGGTGCAACAATAATTATAAATGACTGGGCATTCAGTTACTTTTTCGACTGATGTAGTCTAAACAATGTGTGATTATCAGCACAGATTTGTCTTACTAGTAATGTTTTATGTGGGAAACCACGGCGTTGGTGGATGGGTATTTCAAAACATATCACTACTGTGTGTGTCTTTAATATATGCCAGCAGATTTGATGTGATATACTTTTAGTATTAATTATAATATTTTCAAATCAAAATATTACGATGGGACGTGGCTTAGAAGCAAACCAACCCGGCAGTGGGGCAACCTCCATGAAAACGTATACATATTGGGAGTCGATCAATGTGTCTGGCCAAGTTGATCATTCATCATTGACCGGGCCCGGTGATATTGGGAGACTTTTATCAAAGCTGCATGGGTATACAACGGGGTACACGTACAATAGCCAATGCACATGTGTGTTTGAATATTAATTATAATTCCCAGTCCTTCATTTGTCTCATTTACCACAAAAAGGTTATCTTGAAAACAACATAATTGTAAGAGATACATATTACCGTTATTATCTTTAAAACTGCACCATTTTATAGGCTACATAAAGGCTATCATTAGTTCCTTAAAGAAGATATGATATTATATACATTGTCGTAATGCACTTGAATGAAATGTATCACATCATGTGAACTTAGATGAGGTAGGGCTACAGCAACAAGAGGTTGGGGACTTGTCTGTATTACAATACATGTTCTCTGCTCAGGGACAGTCAACGAAGGTTGCTATAATTACTGGCGACTACTCTCTAGCCTCTGGCCTGAGTGAATCCTTATTCTGTAATGACACATGGAAAGCCAGAAAGCTGGAAAAGAAGGAGGGCAGTGAATCTGTATTCTCTACTCACACATGGGGAGCCAGATCCCGCATAGGGATCGGTTAATAAGGATCATTTGATCCAGTAATTAATATCTACAGTGTCCTTAAAAAGAAAGTATGGTATATAAAGTTCCAGTTTTAAAGGAGAAGATTGATCTTAATTGTAATAATTTAAATCAGGAATAATTGCCTTATGGATGTAAATTATGACGAACCACTACCATTTATGATTATTTGTGACAAGCTACTTAAGTGATGAGATATGGAGAGATACATAATAGGGCCTACATGGTTTAAATCGAATTGAACATGTTAATCATAGTATAAGTATGGATAGAGATGTAAATTGTGTTATTCACTTTGGTGTTTTGATGCTTCTTCTCTTATGTCTGTATATTATTAACCATGTGCTTAGAATTGTATATGCCTCGAAGGCAGGTATCAGAAATAAAGTCTGTTGTAAAAAAACAAAAAAAACTTTTGTCGAATAAACTAGTTTTTTTCGTGTGTTTTTGTTGAAAAAAAAAACTCGTTTTACCACAAAGATTTAAAAATATTGTTCATCCTTTAATCTCGAGGACATTGTTATACTTTGTCACCGGTTGCTCTCACCCGAACATGAATATTTATCCCAAGGCGAAAATAATCATCTTCCATAAAGCACACGTCCACGAAGCAGACAAACTTCCATACATATGAATGATTTTACTTTGGGGACTGTTCAAATGTCTAGCTTAAAAATATGGAAATTGGCTTCGCTTGAATATAGACTGGTTCTCCGCGTTCGCCCCGTTGCTACCGCCCAATATGAGTATTGCATATCAAAGGCTTTTAATGTATTGTAATAAGTCTCGGCGCCTCCCCTGTATTCAGCAGCCCCGTCCACTGAGGATGAAACATCTCCCACCAGATAACATGTTTCAAGATTTGCCATTGTGCGAGTGGAGTTGCAAAGTTTTGATTAGGTCAGCATGATTGTCATGGTTACCAATATTTTACAATAGGGGCCTGCACCACAAAACCTGTACAGAAGCGCATATTATATCATGTTGCTGAATAAAGATTTCTATTATTACTAAGGTCTATTACTATATAGATACCACCCTCTGTAGTCCTTTGTAAGAGTGGTGCTATTCTCTGGGCATGAATCAAAGTGTGGGTTTGGTATTAGGTAATCGTGAACCTGAGTTCTTGGGGCTAAGTCGTACATAATGCATATCTCTAATTCACTCAGAGGCATTACGAATAATTGGTATCTTGTTCATCAAAGCTCCTTTTTAGTTTAAATATAAAAGTAAAGCCAATCGTGACGTCACAGTAGGCGTGTCGCCACTCGCATGGTAGCTCTAGAGCTGTGAGCAGGTCTCTCGTATTGAAAGATATAATACAATATAATGTAGGGAGTTCGTGGGAACTCCATTGAAACTGAGAATAATTATTCTCGTCTCCACCCATCAGTAAAAACACATGATGCATTACCTTTTGTCCACTCAATTACCCTCCCCAAACTATACATGAATATTATAATTATAATGCGTTTTATTGTTATCATTGTTATTTATTGTTATCATTGACGACTACATTGCCTTCGCTAAAAAATAATATACGCTTATAAATGTACATAACGGTAAAAAAGAACTAAAGGACTTGAGAACCTCCATTATTGGAGAATGTACTCAGGCGTTTCTGAAATTACTTGAAACTTGGAGAGGCACGAACTTCAAACAAACAACCATAATTCCAAACACCCATGAAGGACCCCCGGCTCATGAGTTTATGGAAAGTGCGCCATTTAGAAACCTGTCCTCATCCTAGTAAAGTGGATTCTTCCCCGTCGCTAGCAGAGTGCTCCCCAGCTCTCTCTGGCGTCACGAGCTTGGGGCGTATTGGGTTACTGTTCCAGGGCGTACAAATGTCCCTGGTTCCGATAACGAAATGAGAAGAGATTAAACCTCGATTATCTGTCTGACACTGTGGGTGCTGTCATGCAGTCAGAGGGCAAATGAACGGAATGCTAATGTATGCAATGACGAAGTGATCTATGAAAATTAATGTAGGCTAATGGTGATATCTAAACCTGAAAAGATCGATGATTAACGTATTAATTATAGTACAGCGGCCAGAGGCTAAATTTGGGAGGGAATCCCCTACTCACCGTATAACAAGCTAAATTTGAGGTATTTTGTGTAGAATTTCATGAATTTTCCAAATCTGAAGAAAAAAATTGCCGGAAAGGTAGGAAACATTATCAAAATGGCCTGTTTCCATGCCAGACAGGGCTAGGGATAAATAATTCCAGAGATACATATAGCTAATTCTAAGCTCAAGATTAAAAAAAATTATGTTTGTCCTTGGATATGGTGACCTTGACCTTCCCAACGTTCATTCATATGATGTCTCATGGAAGTGATGTTAGTGTCCTATCACATGCATAAATTGTGTCGTGATAAATAGTTCCAAAGCTACATGTATACATTATAATACTCAAATTTGAACCAAAATTTGATGTTTGACTTTGAAAAGAAACATTATGAAAGTACTCTCAGAACCCTCATATAAATTGTGTAGCTTTGAAATAAATTATTCAAAAGATATAGACTGCAGTATGTAATTTAGATTCACACAAAATTTAGCATAGAATGAATTTTTTTCGGCCGTTGGCCGCTGGACTATTAAATATATGTTTAAATTAAATGGTACTTTGGGAATTTTATAATTTTTAGACTTTATGAGATTTGACACATTAAAATTTATATTTTATGAGCAAGACATAGGTTTGCGGGAGTAAATTTATCTGTAGAATGTAAACTGAATGAAATCAACGATCCTATAGGATCGTTGATGAAATCGTGTTAAAGGTACCGTAACTAAAAGACCAATTCGGTACATAGGCTAGTGCGGAAAGGTGAAGACTGCGATCGAAGTATCATGAAGGATTGCTCACGCAAACCTTCAAGGGCGCAAGATGATGCAATTGAATTATTATTTTTTACCGACGCAAATGCCTGATTAATTGGGTTATTTGCATGCGGAAATGTCAGTTTAGAGTTTAAATGCCATAAGAATTATAAGTGCGATAGTATTTTAAGTATTTTAAAGACAAGAAATTAACCATTAGAATATAGGCCTATCACTCTCTTGAAAATCGCCACAATTTGTTTTCCTGTAGACCTGAGAATTAACTGAAAATCTCCCAGACGCCGTGAGCCCGTTATTTAAACAAGTAGGCCTATTTTTTTTTATTATTGTAGAATGAAATAAAGCGAACAAAGAATTTAGAACTAAATGTAGACCTATAGAACTGGGTTAACCATGCACAATACATATCATTTAATGAAACTTATGGTTGGATTAGGAAATTGTCTAATAATCCCCTTTCGTTATTCACTAAAGCCGCAGCTCTCTGACACAATCCAGGTGGCGCGACGGTAGCCAGTGAAACTTATCTCCACCAGACGGCGCATATACTCCCCGCAGAAGATGTACGACATGCCCGAAATGTTATTAATCATTCATTTTAGTCTCTTGCCTGTGGTTATATCACTTGGACCGTTCAAGGCAATGGCTAAGTCCTTTTATTGTACTCACCGTCTTCCAAGGCCATACGGTCGGGAGAACCTTTTTCATTATTTTACCACTGTACTGATAGGTTTGCCAATTTTTTTTAAAGACCAAGGAGTGGTGCGTGTGTCTGTGGGAGGGGGCAATTGAAGGCACACCATGATTTGAACCCTCAACTTGTTCACACTCCAAAGGCAAGTACTCCATCGCTGCTCCACCCCGAAAAAAATGCAAATTCATAAATATACAAATTCGAACCCAAGTGGGCTGATTTTGCACCCCATTTAAGTATACATGCAGATTTCAACACTTCAAATAAAACAAAGAACACAACAACGCTAAGATTTCCTAGTTTATTGATATCCATTAACAGACATGTGCTGGCTGATGTTTACAAAAAGTAAAATCTCATCTTCGTAGGAAAATAACATAATTAAGTATTCCCCATGTGGGGCCGAGATTCTTCTTAAAGTTAAGCGCCCCAAATATATGGATCAGTATTATTCCGATGATATTCTCCGGCAGGGTAAAAACGAGACCCTAAATCAATGCAGCCACTTCGAGGAAAACCTTTTGAAACATGATCAGCGCAGTTGTGATGTCTTGTTATGTAAAATCAACTTAAATCAATAATAGGAACGAGCAAGGAAGAAAATGAACAACTTCAAAATGGTTTCAAGAAGGGAATGAAGATAGATTTTCACATCCATATCAAATAAGAAGGTATCTTACATATTTTAGATAAAAGTATTGGCAGCTTCAACCTTGTGCGTGTTTGAATTTCTATTCTACAACAACGGTCGGGCAAAATCGTGTAAAGGAGCAGTAACTTCAATACTTGTCCTATTAACTTACATCAAAAATACATTTTTTCTCGTAGGTAACACATCAATTGGGAATACAAAACAGGGATCTCATTTTCTCTTGATATTCACTCGGGTGAAAGAAATGATGAATATAAACCACTTAAATTTTCTTCAAATGTTATACAAAATTCATTTATAGTTTGAGTTAACGTAGTTTGCCACGCCATGCTATATAAAGGCTTTCAAAGCTCTCACTTATAGGCAAGGGTGGAATTATAAAAGCATGATTCTCTAAGCCTTCTTTCAACATTCCCATCCTCGCAGGGAATCTCTTATTTCCTAAACCCATTCTTCCAGACACCCCTTCCCTCTTCGTTCCTCCAAACAATTTTCCAAGAAGCCCCCGGCCCACCCCTCGCAAGTTTCGCTAACCCATTATTAACCCAAGATTCAGAAACAAGAGATCAATTTCAATAAAAACAATCAGGGAATCCGGAAATTACACCACTGAATATGATGAAGACGTTAAATGATCAGTTAATATGTATCAGTAAATCTATCTAAAAACTAATTTTCGGGAAATAGGAAATGCTTTACCTCATAGTCAGAGATAGGGTGTCCTTCCGATGTAAAGTATAGCAAGCTCATGTATACTCTCTTCGTTTAGCCCCCATAAGCAGGGTTCTTAGTATTAAATAACCAAATATTTTGAGCAGACAATCCAATAGAGGCATGTATCTAGTACATAATGTAACAAAGTTAAGAGGGCATGTATACACAGTTGTTACCAAGTACCACAAATGCATTGTCTATGTCAGTATTATACATAGCAGTCGTATCACACAAGTTCATATCCCACAGAATTATATTTGTTCACATGAAGGGTAAATAAATAAGGTTAGAAACCCATTCGACATTTCTTTCGAACACTCATCCATCCATGCTTTCATATCCAACAGTTGAATGAAAAGATTTAAGATTATATAATCTGCTGATTCAGTTTATGTACCTGGCGACTAATATTTCTTCAGTGAGTCTGCAGAAGGAAACGTGAAAGAAAGACCTTGATATGTATTACTATATGATAACGAACGGGTTCCTAGCAGGACCAATGAGAAGAAAAGAAAATACATAGAATATTTTGGAGGTGGTTACCTGAACCTCTGCAAATGTGAACTAATCTCTTCAATCGACTGATACAATATACTAAGATAACATCTGCACCAACAGCCCAATCAGAACTTAAAGAGCAAACTTTGCTGCGTCATTAAATGTAGAGAGATATTGTTCACAGTGATCAACAAAATAATGATTTACTGAGGCAGACTGATATTAGATGAAATGAACGCTTTTAGCAAAACAATATATGTACCGAAATTGGATAAAGAATCAAATTAAATGAGAATACGCAAAAGTCAGCATCTTAAATTAAATGAAAATACGCAAAAGTCAGCATCTTCGACTAGTTACGTTTTTAGTGTCAAATAGTAGTCGAAACATCCAATTATTTGTTTCAGCTCCTTCATACACAACGACACGGTCATTTCCGCGCGGCCAAGTCAGAATTAAAGCAACAAGTCCATTGCAAAGAGTCCTTTCCGTCCTAAATGAAGTCTAAAGACCAGGCTAGGACACTATCCCCCCCCCCTTTTTTTTTTATCTCACCACATCACAAGTTTTACTCTGCACAATATAAATGGAATCATGAGGGAAACTGCGCACCAAAATTCTCAACAAGTGTACGTCAAGGGGAGTGTTTTCTTCCTTTCAGACGAAGGATAATCCATCTTAAGAATATAGATAGTATATAGTTGCATATCAGCAACAAACTAACTTGACTGTTTAATGTTAGTCACATTTCCAAGGTTGCCTAACGGATACATACATACATACATCCACACAATAAGTGCTTCTTGTACAAGTTTTACATCTCTTTATACAAAATGTGTATCATCGAATAACCAGTCCTATGTACATACATATACAATACATATACACACGTATATATTATATAGTTTCCAGAAATCTATAAATAACTGGTAGTACAAACAGACAAAATAGGCATCAAATAATAAGTTCTGACGAATCAGATTTGTGTGTGTGTTCTCATGAATACAAGCCTGGCGCACACTGCAAATTTCCTTTTTTTTTCTTTTCAAGGAATCTTTCCAATAATTCCCAGTGAATTTAGCACCGACCTTTTCACTTTGGAATTTGTTTCATCATAGTACATGAACAAATAATGACTCTCCTGATTGCAATCATTTCATTTCAGGACTATTACTCGAATCTTCGATAAGGAAATAATTAGTAAAACCAAAAAAGCAGCCAGAAATATGTTTAAATGCATTAATAATTAATGTTGAGTGTTAAGTCTCCATATGAACTCATACATCCAGCCCCATCTCATCATATCTTCTCAACGGGCGCAGTGATAGTACTTCCATGGGTTGACTTTCACTGCTTCCTCCTGTCTGTAGGCTAAGGGGAGGTTCCTATTTGAGAAGGCCCTGAGATGCCATGAGTAACATCCTCATCTGCCTGGTCATGCGGTCGGTGGGGTGCGCGTGAAGGTGTGTCATGAGTCGTTGGCAGAGCCCCCCGACCACTGTACCCATGTGCTCTTTGGTGACAGGGTTGGTGGTGTCTAGGTTCATCACTGCTTCCTCCAGGTACCTGCAACGGACAAAGTCAGCAGCTTTACATTTAGTAACTAGAACCTAAACTACACAAAATCATAGAAGAACCACATGAAATCGTCACAAAGTAGTTCTAAATCGATTAGTTCCCTGTTACCATATGTCTCGGAGCTCCTCTACATACTACAGTGACCTCTCTGTAACTAAACCATCTGATAATAATTGTTAGAATCTCAGGCGGTGGCGACGCACAATAATTAAGGATTACATATATATGTATTATTTACTTCTATTTCTTACCATAACAAACGACATGTATACTTACTTGTGTTTAAGTTCTGAATGTTGGCTCAGATCGACGGAAAGCTGTTGGATGAGGGAGAGCATAACAGGCTGATCCAGGGGGCAAGGTTGTTGGTTGAAAAGCTGCGCTGGTTTCACTGTCTCGCATACAAACATGACAAGATTCAGATCAGAAGCAGACAGTGCCTGGAAAAGAAAATACATACGAATTGGTATCTAGCAAATAGCAACCACAATAAAAATACAACTTACCTAAATAATGTTATGTTTTTTTTTAAAAAATCAAAATGTCCATTATTTATATTCTCTACTCATTCTCATGTAATTTGGGCAGAGAATTGCCAATAGAAATCCGGATTATCTAAATATTCCAATCTTCCTTATTAATCTCAGTTTACAGCAATATAGGTATGATTAAGTAATTCGAATTTTGGTCTACGCAGAAATATGAAATATGGACAATTATGGAGTAATAAACACCGAAGAGAATTGGGGAAAATCCTTTCAAATTAAGCAGGACTTTCAATCAGAACCGCCAAGAATTTTTTTAAAAAGTGGAAATTAGCTCTAAAACCTAGTTGATAAAAGGAAGTCCCTTCCCTTAGTACATACATGTTGGAATGCGGTATTGAGCTGCCCCTGTCTCAGCAAGGAGAGAATGTGTGTTTGTGTGATCTGAGGGTCGGGTGTAGTGGCCATGGGTTGAGGAGTCACAGCAGTAGATCTCAAAGCACCGAGCACTGAATTATTTATCACTTCTGATTGGTCGCGGAGGGCTGTGGAAACTTCATCCTGGATCATCTTTCTAATGGAGGTCAGCATTTTGTCTTCCAGCCTTATTTGATTAATGAGAGAACAAAAGTTCGATACAGATGTCGTAAATCCAGAGAGGAGAAAGGTCGAAAATGGGACACACAATAGATAATGAAAAGTAGTGATAAATATCGTGGCAGCCTTACCCATGATAACCTCTAACATTTTAAATACTCTTAGTACTATATCTTTAAACACATGAATCCAACTTTAATTCAAAATAATTATATCAAATTCCAGTAAGGCCATTCATAATTCAAACATCCATTCTATTTATTATTTAAATTTAGAAAAAAGACAGGAAGGCATTTACCAACTACCAGGTAAAAAGATCTACCGTAAGGCCATATCTATACATACCATCTATAATGTAATACAAGGATGTTCTATTTGAAAGACTAAAATCAGATGTGAAATATACTCCAACAGTAGCACTGAGTACAAGTAAAGCAGCAAAAGGTATAGAAATCAAGCTGTGCAATTCTCTGAATCACATTCTTATGATTCTACTTAAGTAGGACGAATATGAACCCCTAATTATTATAGTTTATTTCTCCATACTGATCTGTAATGTGTTCAAAGAGACGAAATAACAATTTAACAACAAGCATAGGAACAAACTGGTTACCCACCGGTTGATAGCCCGATCAACTACAGGCTCAATGTCCATCTGTGAAGCTTGGATGCGGTCAGCGCTGGTCTGGAGGGACTGACCGGCGCCCTGGAGGTTGGCAGTGGAGGACTTCTGGTTCTCGTGGAGATGCTTGACTGTGTCCACCATGGAGCGGAGCTGGCCCACTATCGGGTCACGACTCTCCTCGTGACGTCGTCTTACCTGGTCTAGGTGGCCTTCCAACTGCTGGAGGTCTGAATAGGGAAATTTATTTAACATTCTCATTCATGGACACTTTCATTCGTAATCATTCACTTTTAACTTAATAAACATAAATAATTGACAAAGACACCATTTTTTAAACTAATCTTACTAAGACATTGAATTAAATATTCCTTTTTTTGTCAATCGTTGGTACCATGACAAAAAGGTTGTATGCCGTCTCTGACAAACTTTATGCATAAGCTCAGTACATTTCTTGGATTACATTGATCGGCGATTGAATTTATTTTGATGCAGCAGAGCTAATGGTATAAAAAAAAGATGCTGTTCTCAAAGGCTAGCAAACTTACACTCTTGCGTTCCTCTCTGGAATGATTCATTGACTTGTTGGAACACGTTCTGACAGGATCTGTCAAAGGCAGGAATGACGACCTCGCGACAAGTGACTTGGATAGGGCCCTGGACGGCGCTAGCAGCAGCCTGTCCTATTGCTTCAACAGTTTGCTGGAGGAAACAATAGAACACGGACACTTGTAAAGGGTTCGCCATATCCAGTGACTGGCGCTCAGGACGGCATTAAACGCCATCTAGACACTAGATATAACAATGATTGTGAAGGTTGACTACGAACTGGTTGAAATCGCTTTGAGGTTTAGTTGAAATTTACTAAAATGATGAGTGGATTCTGTACTGTTGTTTTGGTTTATTTGTATAACAGTTTGGTCCTTTATTTGTGTAACAGTTTGGCCTACTTAACGCTTAATATGTAAGTAAAATATGTAGGATGTGAATCCAGTACCCTACCTAAACCCTTCTTATAGGTAAAACAATTGTGCTTTTATACTTGATATATATGTGTATATTATAAGAGTCCTCGATATGTGTACTAGGACATGGGAAAGAGCAAGCTGCAACCGTCATGATATTGAAACCTACCCGTGATCGACACATTTTGCCAATATTCTCTTTGAGAAGTCCGTCTGTTGCCGTTAGCTTCTGTGCCATTTCTATATGAAGCTGTTCCCTTAACGGCTCTAATATCCCCATAACACCTGGACAGGAGGTAAAATAAATGCTTTAGGACCTGTCGCATTTTATATACATATACACCAATAACAAGTATTCCTTGGGCATTAAGAAGGACTATCCATATATCATAATAATTCCAGGGATGAAAGTGGGACATGGCAAAAATACTTAAGTATTTCTGGCAGGGAAAAGCGGGATTGGGGGCGGGAGGGTAATTGAAAAGTGATATGTAGTGATAATTTTTATATTTTGAAAGTTTCGACAAAATTTCGTAAAATGTGTCTGAACATTTGAGATTCTTGTTAGTTTGTTTAGTAATGTTAGTTTAAAAATTATGGAATCGGGGAGAATTTGACAGCTTTTCAAAAATACTTATTTCAGTATAAATACTGCAGACTTTCAGCCTTGTAATATTCAAAATATGTAAGAAATGTTCATATGATTGCTCACCTGGCACCACAGAGCGTCTCATCTCGTCCTTGACCACCTTGTCCAGTCTCTGGGTGACTGTGCGCTCCAGGGTCTGGGTGAGGTTGGATAGCACCCTGTCCTGGCGCTGGCGCTCCACAATATCTCTGTCACTCAGGGCCTGCTGGATGTGTTGGGCTGACACCAGTTAAGGACAAATAGCGCCTTCAAAACACTTGAGGTCGGTATAGAGTTGTTCAAATAAAGCCATCAACAATAACACTTTGAAGTCATGAAACTTATACAAATGATGTTGCTGAACTAGGTTTACCTGAATTTCTTTTTGCAATTTCACGGTAGATTTCCAACTTAAGGAATCTGTTCTCTTAAGCTGAAATTTCGGTTGACCTGAACTTTTTTCTAATTACCCCTCGAGTTCAGGTTAAGTGGAACATAGTGTATATACATTTGTTTCTAAGCAAAGGATTTATTTAACCCCCTACTAAACAAGCTTACTTTGAGTGTGAAGTTGTGGTTATGCATAAGCATCGTAGTCAGCTGATCACTTAGTCCTGGTAGAAATAAAAGGTTAAATTAATTGGCAGATTACCGTAAATCTGCCGATAAAATACCTGAATAATCTCAAGAAGCAGTAAAGGATACATTGAGCGTTGTGATGCTGCGTGAGGGCACCAGTCACTGTGGATGACAGAGCCTCTTCCAGTTGATCTAGTTGACTCTGGAGATGCTCCACCGCCTCGTTAGAGGTCTGCTGCTGGTGGAGCTCCGTCCTCAGACTCTTTATCTCGTTCTGCTGGGTCTGCAGGATAGTCAGCATGTGCTGGAGGGAGTTCTGCATCTTGGTGACGGCCTCACGGTCTGCCACGGCCTGCCGGTAGTCCACCAGCACGGGTCCGTCCCCTGAGGAGTTGGCGGCCGCTCTTACCTCCACCGGGGTAGGGGCAACTGCGGCGGGCAGGACCTTGTCTTTGGGGAGGTTCAGTGGGGTCGGTTGTGCACCTTTAGTAGCAGGAGACGTAATAGGGGATTCTTCTTCCTCTTCCTCCTCGTCATCTTCTTCTATCATTTCTTCATCTTCTTCCACTTCAGGCTCGTCGTCGACGATCTCTTCCTTGACTTCTTCGATTTTCACATCGTCCTCTTCGTCGCCAGGTTCTTCGTCGAGTGTGCCGACGTTACTGTGGAGAAAGAAATTGGGTGATGTGTGTAATGGCATGAGAAAGGGAGATAGGGAAAAGAAGGGAAGATTAGCAAAAAGAAAATTGTAAAAGGATAGTCCAGTTCCAGAATAGTTAGCGCATAATGGTGGAAAAAATCATCCATCTACAGACCAAACAATACTAATTGTTTGAACATGAGTAGAAGAAATAATAATGAAGAAATAACTCCTTATAACTATTCTAATATTTGCTTTAGAGAGGCTTTCCTTTTCAAGAAAGTGGTGCATGATTTAAGGTGTTCAGCTAGGATCGAACGCAGCAAAATAAGACTTTTTTTTAAAATAAAGAAATGAATGATCAAAATCAATAGAATAATTATTATGAATACTTACGCGAGGCGGTGTAGGTGCGCTGCTCTCTCAATGGCCTGGGTGGCGAGGTGATGCGTCTCTCTGTTCACCTCAGAGACATCTGGAGGACGAGGCCAGTACCCTGACGGTTCCTGCTGGTCCCTCTGTGATGATGCCGGAGTGACATCTTGGTCAGGTTGTGGAGACGCGGCAGCAGCCTCAGCATTGATGTTCTCCAGCTATGTGTACCAGAACCAAACATCAGACTCACAAATCGAGGAATGCATAGGGGTCAGATCTTCAGAAAATGTACAATTCGCCTTCATCAATCCTCTCAAATAACCCACATTTAAGACAAGAATGAGCTTTAAAATGCAGTTTAACATAACAGAACTGATATTTAAATCAATGCGATACCAAATATACTCAGATATACCTGGTATTCATCATTTCGCAGCCTTATTTAGGAGAATTTCCTAAATGTGTGGAGCTGCCAATTGTACATTTTCTGAAAATCTGACCCATAGGCTATTAGGATTTACATATAGGTATATTAATGTGCATATGAATTATTAACATTATTAAATATGCTACAGACCTTCAAATGAAATAACAATACAAATTATCCCTCCCTGATAGGCAGGGGTGTAATTAAATTAATATAACAAATTTGGTTAACGAAATACAGCATTTTTTACATGAAACTTTGCTATGAAATCGAATGAAGTCTTCGCTCTACAGATTATAAATTTGTGAAAAATTTGTGTTTTGACACTGAAAGACAAGGAAAAAAGGCCACAAAAGCTTCAATGCACTATTCGGCAAGGAAAGTTAGTTCTTTTTCTGCGAAAGCTTTAGTAAAACTCACGACAATTTTTCTAGGATATATCTACATTAATTTTAGCATATACAAGTGGAAATGTTAGGTAAAAGGCAGGCAACTTGATTTTTGAAAGCAACAGAAATCTAAACATACTCGCACTTGGCCTTCAATACTTTTTAGATCATAAGAACATTGTTCCTTCTTTACATTATCATTCTAGCACTTACATCTTCGTAAGTTGAAAATATTTAGCAATTCTATGTAATAAAGCAATAGACGGAAATTTATCGCCAGAACTAGATCTATATACTAAATTACTATTGTAATATTAGAGAGAAATATGTATTTATTACTGAATCAGTTAAATCTCCATGGAAAATAAATGACAGCAAAGGGACAGTGAGGAAAGAAACAAGTCAGAGGTCAGTCAATGGTTCACACATCCGCACAAGCATCTCGGCAATATATCCAACACGACATACAATATATCTTTCATGGAAGACACAAAGTCGCCGAAAACATTTACGAAGACCTAACCAGCATTCCAGGATTTCTCTTTTAGGAAAGTGGATAATTTTTCATTGTGAATTCTTCATTAAATTAAAGCAAATAGATGGATTTGGGTTTTTAGGAAAATCGTAGATATATATTATAAAAGATAAAAACAATTTGATAAGATAAAAACAATTTGATAGAAAAAAAATATTATAAGAGATGCATTTCTCTACAATAATTATTAATGTACATAGGAATAACATGCATTACATATCATTCGTACATGCCTTGAAAATGGATATCAGGAATTGTATTAATATAAGAAATCATGAGCTTCCAAGTTGGCAGATATATTTAATCTTGGAAAGCACATGTATGCGGATCCCAGCATGAAAACAGAAACAGGGATGTTTTCCAAAAAATGCAACACGCAACTATAAGAAGATAACAGCCTAAAGATAAAAAAGGAACAGGAAGCTGAGAGCAACTGGTCTTCTCTTGTTATCATTACATGCCGGTATATTGAACCTCTGACCTCTGCTCCTATTTCCACGACCCGAATATCTCCCATAACGACGCCGCCGCCGAGGGCAGCGCCGCCGGCGCCGACTGCCATCAGGGCGCCCAGGTCGACCGTTGAGGTGTTGAGCGCCCCTTCTAGTATCTCTCTCACCTCCAGGCTCGCTGAGCTCGAGCTGCCCGTGCTGCGGAGCATCCCCCGCCGGCTGGTCGCGTCCACGCCAAGGCCGAAGAAGTCGGTGACGGTGTCGGTACTCGACTGGTGGATTGTCGATTGGTCAGCGATTAGCTGGTTTGGAGACGGGCTGCCTCCGCTGGTCTTGACCACCTGTGGGGAGGAGGTGAGCGACGGTGCGGACGGGAAGCCTAGAAGAAATGCAGTAAATGTTAATGTAAACAATTGATTGATTGTAGCATTTATTAACAGGGATGCCAGTCAGGTGTTGAAAAAATAATGGAACTAGGGTATCCAAGCCCATATGACGGAAAACTTTGAAAACACTCTTGAAATGGTGCATTTGGATGGAATTATGAATGTTAATTGCTAAATGAATATCAAGTATTTACATGTATCTAAACATCACTGGGCCATTATATGACACCCATGACCTATAGACCCAGTGAGTCGGGAGAACGGGTCTACTTGGATTACCTCCCAGCTGTGGAGAGGGGTGCACCGTAGGTTTCTCAAGGGCAAACCAGCGGTCTAATCTTCCATTAAAGAATACACATGGAACACAGCTCGGGGAGGACCCTGGCCTTTAATGGAACAAGGCCTGCCGCCTATACCCCACTCCTGACGGGGACAGGGTGACCAAAACCATCGGCACTTGCTGCCTGTTTCTGGCCTTACTTGGGCTAGGTAGATATTCAACAATGCTAAAATACATATGTATTATGATATAAATATGAAAATATGAGATTTAATAGAGAAGAAAACATGTTAATGTTAAGGAGATTCTGAATATTTTTGGATGTATGGACATTATGGAAATTCATTAATTCATGGAAGACTGGCATCCCTGTATTAAATATATCATAGCAGTAATCAAATGAGCTCTTCGAAATTGGCTAACTGTATACCAGCAAATGATTCAAAGGAGAAGAAGCCTATAAGGTGTTTAAAAAAAATATATTAATCGCATTCTACATACATGTATACATAAATACAGAGAAGCCAGTGAAATATGTACTATGTTAATGATATTCCAAGTGTGAGAGCATTGATGGAAGCTTAGGTTAAACAGTGTGACCACTCCCTTTGATATGATATACATTTCCCTGCTTCTACCAAGAGATAACATTACATATATGTATAACTATGTCAAAGGAAACAGCAGCTTCAGTATTCAATACTCACCGGGGCCCCTTCCAGATGACGGTGGAGTTGTTGGGAACTCTGGAATGCTTCCTTTAGCAGAAGAGGTGGGTGTAAGGACCAAATCAGCCTCCTCCTGGTCAGATATAGGGGGGACAGGGACAGAGCTCGGGGTGCCTTTGGGTGTGATGACAGGGGTAGCGGGCATGGAGCTGGGCGTGTCTTTGGCGCTGATGTCGTGTGAGGAGGACGGTGTGAGGGTGGTGGAGCTAGCGGGGGAGGGGTAGGATGGCACGACCGAGTGCTCGTCCATGCCCGTCACCTGGGTGAAACTACTGCCACTGCTCCGTACGCTCTCCTGGGCAGGCGGTGGGTCATTTTTTCTGCAATAAAGTGTCGACCTATGAGCTTGAGTATAATAGGGCATGCATCGAGACGTCGCTAAAATTATTCCATGTTAAAATGAAAAAGTCCTGAAAGACTTATGCCTAAGTAAATGAGTAAACATTCTATATGGTAAATGAGTAAACATTCTATATGGTCGCAAGTTGGAAAATATAATCCCCCAAAGAATAATTTATAAGATAGACTGGTTAGCATTCTTTGCAGGAACTACACTAAACATCTACTCTCTCTACAAGGATTTAATATCTATAGATTGTTTAATCCAACTTAAATTTCAAACTAGTCAGGTATATCGTGATGCGATTTACACTAATTTTTACATTATGTAACCAATGATTTCTGTACCAGAAGTTAACCTTCCAACAATTAAAAAAAAAATGTTAATCTTGTTTTTACAACCGTAAGCTTTGGATACCTTTATTTACGACCTTCCCATTTGATTTAATTAGTAGAATTTCAAGAAGTTTAACAGCAAGTACATAATAAGTCTCAATGGGACATATGTCTGAATGAAAAAATAAATATTTCAGAATCAAATCCATACCGTGGACTGGTGAAGGCCTCGGGAGCAAGGAGCACAAGTTTGGGCTCAGAGCCCTCCCTCGAGTGGTCACTGGGCGGGGCCGACTGGTCGCTATGGTAGGACATCTCCCCCGGTCTCGAGTCATCGCTCAGACGTCCCCTGTCCGAGGCGTGAGTCCTCTCACTGACATGACTCATCTCTGAGCCGTGCGAGCGTTCGTTGAAGTTGGAGCACGCCGACATCTGGTTGTTTTCTCCGTCTATCATTAGCGTATCCATGCTCAGATCCGACAAACCGTCACGGAAACCTGCAGGAAAAATTCATTTGCGAGGTCGTTAAGGAGTTCCAGGCATAGTTAAAACGCCCCTCTTCAAAGAATGAACAATAGAAGGAATCGTAAGAGGAAGATCCAAGATAACACGGAGAAGAATAGTTAGAAATCGGGATATTATAAAACCGATTGTAAAGTTCCATCTATCCCAATATCGTGAGGGAGTCCAAACTATTTAAAGTCAATAGGAACATGACATTGAAAAATAGAAGATGATAAATAAAAAGAAGTTTTTTGTATACATATATATACGAATAAATTCCCGAGTTTACTCGAGAAACTAGTCTGTATCTCATACTGTTCATTTCTAGAACTACAGTGTTCCCTCGGCGTCTACACTGGTATGAATTAATGGGTAAAACGTACCATCTTGGGAGAATGACGATGAGGATACCGGGGCTGAATTAGGTACCGAAGACTCTGGTCTGAATCTAATCTGTAATTCCTGAAGCGCTCTGTAATAAACAAATAAATAGCGAGCGATTTAGATTTCACTCACACAACAAACAGGGACAACTTTACAACTTACAACAGGAACGTACTACTGAACTCGCACAAGTAATGTTTTCTTAGTAGAGCGAACAACCAATAGTAAATACATTCCCCACTTTTAGAGCAAGGAAAAGGAAGGAAGTGGTGGAAGCGATTTCGTAAGAACATTTCAAATGTCGAATGTTTTACACTTAAACATACATAAATTCATCGGGAAAACATTTATTAGAGGAGCCCATATTATCTGGGGTTTCTTCAGGTACTTACTTGGTCTGCACAGAATACATTTTGATAAGAATGCCGACGTCAGGGGACACAATATCTTGTGTGACTTCCTCTTCATCTTCCCCTCCGCCCGTCTCCCCTGTAATGGAATATAGCGAATCGGGTGAAATAAGGCTTATCCTAGAACAGTCATTTAACTTGGTTCAATATGCCAAAATGAAAGTATAATTATTATTATTGGAATTTTTCTTCAAATAGATATTGACAAAGGGGAGATGAACTTCAGAACAAATAAGCAGGTTTTCACGTGGAAATGCGTTATATAATAATGTTCTTGATATTGTGTAAGACCCGGGGTAATTGGTTGCTTTACACCACTTTTAGCACGATACTTTTGTATATAAATCACGCGAAAAACATTGTGTCTTCAAGGTTGTTATTTCTGAAAAACTCCATAGAAATAGACAAGGAAAGGGACACAGTTCAGAAGCTTCTGGGGGGAAGTAAATAACATGAATTGATAATGTAAGATAACAGCACATCATTTCAAGTGGACATGTCTCGCCCATTACATGAATAGTTAATTTAATTAGAAATAGTGAATTCATTTAAGAATAGGAATGTCTAGTTCATGCATAGTCAAATGTAATAAGTGGCATCAACTCTCAGTAATCCAAGTTGAGGGAGGAGAGATGCAGAGCTTGCGCCCCTTTATCAAAGAGAAAGGAAAAAAAAATTTTTTTGAATCCTCCTCGACCGTGGGAAGGCTTGGAGAAATGGCGACTGACGCACCGTCACTGAAACGCAGCCTTCACCCTGACGACCATTCGTGTCGCCCTGACGATCGTCGTAGTGACGTCCCATCCGGTCCGCCGCGCCCCTCTTTGATTTATAAATATATTCCCACAGAATACACACTATAAATCACGCGAAAAACATTGTGTCTTCAAGGTTGTTATTTCTGAAAAACTCCATAGAAATAGACAAGGAAAGGGACACAGTTCAGAAGCTTCTGGGGGGAAGTAAATAACATGAATTGATAATGTAAGATAACAGCACATCATTTCAAGTGGACATGTCTCGCCCATTACATGAATAGTTAATTTAATTAGAAATAGTGAATTCATTTAAGAATAGGAATGTCTAGTTCATGCATAGTCAAATGTAATAAGTGGCATCAACTCTCAGTAATCCAAGTTGAGGGAGGAGAGATGCAGAGCTTGGCCCAGAACCCAGTTTTTAGATTTTTAGATTTTATATAAGAGGTAGTTAAGGAAGAGAAGCCAGGGCTCGGGCAACCTTGGACTCAATGTCCTGGCGATGTGGAAGAGGAGCAGACAAGTATTTAAGTACAGCTAGGGACTGCCAGTCCCCCGCCATGCGTATGTCCTGCAAGTTTACTCCCTGTAGATGCATGAATGTCGCCGATCCTCGTCTCAGGCTATGCAGACCGATATCTTTCTTGACACCCGCTGACTCCGCCCACTTTTTGAGCAAACGAAGGCCCGTGGTGTAAGGGACAGGAGAACCCCCTTTGGTCGATATAAGAGGAGCTGAAAGGGCTGCAGGGTGCCTGTCGATAAGCGAAGAGAGCGCCCTAAAGAGGCACAGGTCGGAAGCACAACGACGTACTGGGGATATGAAAGGGCGAGCCCCTAGCTGGTCAGTTTTTGAAGATCCTACTGAGACAAGAACCCAATCACTGTCGAATTTGATGTCACTTCTGGTGAGCAGATGGTTGTTGCCTTCAGATTGAAAAACATGGCATTTACGCAGAAGGGTGCGGAAACATAGCAGCACACCCACCCAAGTGGCGAATTCCATGTCAGCCCCAAGGTCAACCTGCTGGAAGATTTTGACGAGATCATGAGGAAGGAGGGGGTCTTTCGGAGATTCCAACGATGTTGAAGAGCGTTTAATGCCCCTCATTAATAAAGACAGTTGAAAATCTTCCCGCAAGTCCGGACCCCCGTTAAATTTTGACAGATGATTTAACGCCGAAAGGGAGTTATTGATAGTAGAGTAGGCCAGACGTTTAACCGTCGCCATGTGAGCTAGGTATCTTGCCACGACTAATTGAGATACAGGTAGGGGATCCTGGCCGCTGGACTCGCAGAACTTGTAATACTGATTCCATTGGCTGGATCTCACAGATTTTGTAGTGGCGGCCATGGCGTCCCATTGCAGCCTGCGTACCTCGGCGTCTAGTTTGCCTGTAGGGAAGATATAGTTGATGGAACAAGTGAAATATTTTTTACATAGCAGGCATGAAAGATGTATTTCAGAATGTCGACTAAATGGGGACACAGGGCTCTCCCTTTAGCCAGCATGTGAGTACAGGCCAGCGTGTTGCAAATGACTAAGATGGCACTATCGTTGTAGTCACAAGAAGGAAGGGCATAGTGGAGCATGGCGGCTAAGGAGCACAGTTCACGAGATGATGGACTTGTAAAACAACAAGTGGGAAGGTTAATGGCACACGGGGAGACACCCAGCTGAAAACCGATGAAGTCCATATCAGCCAGAGCGTATGAGCCACCCAATGTTACACCACCTAGGGAGCTCGCAAAGGATGAGGATGATATCCACGCCACATAGTCCCAGTCCGCTGTGGCTGGAGATCTCATGCATGACACGCCATTGAAATTGCTCATGTGTACGTGCCACCAGTGGAGATCTGACAGCATGCTTGGTGACAGGCGTCGTTTTTCTGATGAAGACATTGATTTTAGCAGGTCGAATACGGCGTTGATGTATATACGCCCTCCAGATATCACTTTGCCGCAGTGCGATAATACCCCTGCCAGGCGTTGGAGTTGAGTTTTAGTGGCCTTCTTCCGGCCTGAGAAGAATTTTAGCTCAGATCGAAGTTTTACCATTTTATCCTCTGGGAGGCTCAGTGTCATAGACCTGGAGTCCAGGATGATGCCCAGAAACCTACACACTTGTGACGGTCCGGACACTTTCTTCCATGAGATGTAGAAACCTAACCTGCGTAATACTGATAAGAGGAAAGATTGAGTATTTAGAGCCATCTCCATTGTGTCGCCCCAGTAAATAAAGTCATCCAGGTAGCTCCTGCAGTGGTACCCGCGCCGAATTAACATACGTGAGACACAATCCGTAACACGGTGAAACACGAAGGGGGCGGCGCAGGCACCGAAGCACACAGCATTGTCAATTAAAAAGGTGTCTTTTCCCTCTATTTCCCAAGTCAGGCCAAAATAGGTTCTTTGTGAAGGATGAAGGAGGAGAGATCGATACGCACTAGCCAAATCCACCACTCCCATTAGGGCACCACGTGGAATTAACATAGATACGTCGTCGATCGATAATAAACTGAACCTTGAAACCACTTCATTGGCGAAATTGTTCACAGATAACTCCTCTGGGAGACTACAGTCAGTTATCGGCCGTACCCCTCCGTCTGGTTTGGGTACTGCACCGATGGCGTGGATGCACATAGGGGCTGAGTCCGTCACTGAGAGTTTCCCTGTTCTGATTTCGGAGGTGATTAAATTATTTAGCTTATTGAAGGAGTCTACAGTGTAGCACGACCTGTAGTTTTTAGCAGAATAACCCCGAATGTCTAAGTTTCTGTTTAGCAGGCGAAAGCCAAATAAAATGCCGTCAAGCACGTAGTGCGAGTCCGGGTCCCATGCATTATCCAAACAAAGAAGGTTAGCCCAAGCTGCAGGCTTTAACTGGGAGACCACTCCCTGGAGAACATGGTCGGATACCTTCTCCCGGCATAGGTGTATCAAAGTGTCAAAATCCGGCTCCGACAGGATGGAATTTGAAGAGGCCGAATGGATATTTTCACTCACCGGAAGAGAGGCGCCGCCATCTTTGTTTTGAAGATCACTACTCCGCGCCTCCACCTCCGGAGACGTCCGACCACCGAAAGGAGCTAGTGCGCGACTGGCACACGTCGGCCGTATGGCTGGTTGACAAACACAGAGCACAGATGTGCTTCCTTTTGCAGGGTACGGGACATTTCTTTGTGGGATGCTGGTAGTTGTACACCCAACAAATGTCTGCTGGCCAATGTTCGAAATCAAAGAGTGGGTCATATTTATCTTCACCCGCCATACGGCGCGCAGGTCTGACCACGACCTTGCGTGCGTAACGCTGGCCGGATGAAGCAGACAGATTTTTGATCGTGGCGAAAGCCTTCATATTTTCCGGGCTAAAGAAGGTGCTTGCGAGTTGGGTCTCCACATGCACCCAATCTCGTAGCTTTCCATCTAAAACCGCGTCTGTGACTGCTTTTTCATACCTAATCAATGCCAGTTTTACGTAATCTTTACTGATGGCCTTGTTGGCTATGAAGGACATATGTAGCCCGTATCCCATTGGGTCGACATCATTTGCAATTAAATAGTTAATTACCGACATACAGCCAAATAACAACTCACGGATGGTCATCTGCTCTGGTTTCTTTTCGGTGATCAGGTGGCTCTCGGGCCGTAACTTTGCGAGGTCAGGAATGCGCGTCAAATCCAGGCACCGCGTTATATATGGCGGTGAGCTATCCAGGGGCTGCGAGCCGCGCGGGGCCCCTGGGGATCTTGGAGAACGAGAAGAAATGTTCATTCGGACTAGTTGAGCCTCCAACGCACAAGTTTTAGTCTCTATTTCCAAACGATCCATCTTGTCCTGTTGGGCCGCAACCATGGACTCCAACCAGGTCTGATATTCAGCAGAACCCCTGACCGATGTTGTAGGATCAATCTCCAGGTTTTTGGCGATCTCTAAAATCGAAATTCCTGTAGCCGCTTCCTCCTTGGGTTGACATGCAGGTTCCTTGTGACTCTGCAGACAAACCGAACAGTTTATGGTAGCCATCCCGACAGATGAGGACGAATTTTCTCTCGTTTAAAAATTTTTTTGAATCCTCCTCGACCGTGGGAAGGCTTGGAGAAATGGCGACTGACGCACCGTCACTGAAACGCAGCCTTCACCCTGACGACCATTCGTGTCGCCCTGACGATCGTCGTAGTGACGTCCCATCCGGTCCGCCGCGCCCCTCTTTGATTTATAAATATATTCCCATGGAATACACACTATTAATTTTCATATCATGGAGCGAGAGGAAACATGCTAACGGTATGCGATAACCTTCTCTTTTCATTTAATAGCAATGGTTCTTAAAATTACACTTACATGTGGTCATGTCACCGAAGCTGTTGTCTTCCTGCTGGCGTTTTAACCTGGCACGTTTGGCTTCCAGTATAGAAAAGCTGAGTGGAGGCTGCGCCAGTTGAAACTCGGATATGGAGGACACATGGGCTCGTGTCTCCTCCGGGTGTTGGTACAGTTGGAGCACATAGATAACCTGGCCAAAGTGTAAGGATATATATATAGCGAATTGTTCTTACGTAGTCACAGATAGACAGAAAGGAAATGTAAAAAGCCTTTCTCATTTAGTATAAGTCAAAAGGACAGCGAGTGAACCTGGCTTGTATCACGAGGAATGAATATCATGCTTTAAAAGGGATATACTAGTATGTGATGAATATGGCGCCAAATCTTTCTTCTACCTTCATTAGTATACTTTGTATCACTGATTATATCCTCTCATGGATGACATCTTTTTCTTTTTTCTGTCTATGACATCTGTTATACTACATAGTGTCTCATTGTATAGCATTAATTATGAAAGTCAGGCGACACATGGAAATATTCGCGTTATGTGGATATATGTGTATTTTCTATAATATTGATTGACATGAAATGTAACCCTATTTAAATATTGATAAAGCCTGGATAAAAAATATTTCAAACAAACAAACTTACCCTGCGTCTGATGTCCGAGAGAGTGAGATAAGAGGCGCTGAGGTCCATGGCAGCTTTGAGGCAAGGTTCCAGGCTGAGCTCGGTAGAGACACCTACCGGGGGGAAGAAGCGTAACGTCTGCAGACACGACCACGACTCGCAGCTCCAGATTTTTATCTCCTGATTCTGGTTGGCACCGGTCACAGCAAACTTCCAAAACTGCACCCTATGAGAAAAACAACCAGAACGGACATATATACAAGTGTGCATGTACAACAAAGCAAGGACGCGTCGATATTTATATCCAGATAAGCATGATGCAGTTGTATAGAGAAATGCTCTAACCAGGGAGGTATATAGAAGGGCAGTACCTATAAGGAGGCACTGTATAGGGAGAACTGGGACACCACCCTTTTCAATACACCATAATAATAACTGTAATGGAAATGGTTTCTGTGAGTCAGAAGATTTAGCCATCCCCACTCTCCAGGGGAACTAGCCACTTTGTACAGAAGGCAGTAGCCGTGGGCCAACACAGTTTGGATGAATTAACCCCAATGGTGTACTAGTCTAGCTCTTTTCTTTATTGAATTTCGTGTGGATCAACAAAGGTTTGTTCAGATCAGTCGCTCCAGGGAGGTATAATGTATTGTACCAAGGAGGTAGTATCTGTCCGGTTACTCTTTGTAGTGATACGATATGGAAGGATTTTGTAATTGATAATGCGATCCTTACTCTGCGTTTGGATGTTTGTGGTCGTCGAGGAAGAAGAGGCTGGAAACAGGTTTACCATCATGGGGCTTCCATTGGTGGAGGCAACGGGGAGAACAGCCATCCTGTTGGGGGAAACACAAAATGCTTATAGTCAAAAATAGTGCTTCGTACATAATGGGAGAGCAATCAACTAACCTGTCTATAGCAATAGATGAACATAAAATATACGAAAGAAATAAAAGTTTAATTTACGAGATAAATGCTTATGTTTTTTGCTGTTTCACCAGTTCATTTTTTTAAAATGCTAACAGGGGGGTGGTTATTAATTTACTTCCTTTTGCTTAGCATTCTATGCAGTTTAAATAAAACATCAATTCACGCCATTAGACGGTGTAAATTATAAGTCTGCAACAACTCTTACCGTTTGAATTTGCAAAGCAATGACATTAATTAATACATAATGTCGAAAGTATTTCGTAATGTATAGGTCAATCGTTGAAATACACATGAAAGTAATGCGCAATTTCAGAGAATATAGTAGTTAACGCGAATTAGGCCTACAGATCATAAGAGATCTACATCAATTCAAAAATCACATACAAATTGCCCATGACTATGTGCACTCAAGAATAAAAAATGTGCAATAAAATGTTAAAATAACACACGTTTTTACAATCATATCAATTATCAGTAGACAAAATATTGATAATGCCATAATGCTTAATAATAGCAAAGTATTAAAAAAAAACCATTTGGTAAAAACTTAGGTGAAAAGCTTAATCGAGGAGTTCTAAGATTAAATCTAAAGATGTTAAAAAGTAAAACAAAGCAGTCTAGGAATGAAAAAATAACACGCGTGGAAAACATATCTAACTAAAGGATAATGTAATCGTTTCAGTTTGAAGAATACAATGTTCTCAGAGGTTCCTGGACCAATCTGGAGGTGTTTAACGGCATCCATAAATACCTGAATGTTCGACAACAACACACCTTGGGAAATGCTCCCTCCTTTTTGGCGCCTGGTTGGAACTGAAGAAAGCCAATTCTATAAGCGTTGATACTATTTTTACCAATATTATTATCAACGGGCTTTTTCATATACAGTAATGACTTCGTTTTTTAAGCTATCATGGGCACGCTCTGAGGTCCTTTGCTCGTGATAACATTAATCGTATCGTTTTCGTTATAATTGAAATTGTGTCGTTATAATGCTAATAAGGCAAGTGTTGCCCCTGTAAATATCGTTATCTGTAGCCACGTTGAAGTTGACTGTAAAAATGATTGCAACGATAAGAGCTGCTTTTGAGGACCTCTTACCATAATAACGACTACAATTAAGACTTATAACGATAACGAGCTCTCATTAGCATCACATAACCACGAGCAACATACCCCTGGCTTAGGCTCAAAACCTTCAAGGCCCTCAACCTTCCGTTAGTGGACCTCTTCAATTCGGGCACCTCACTTTGTGGACAGCTAGGGCCAGTTCCTATACACTACATTTGTATTTATCAAATCCTGTTTAATAAGGAGATCGCGCGACTATAGGCACGTGAGCCCACGCTCATAGGTTTCAGTGATAGGGATGATGCTAATAAAAATAGGGCGAGGACCTGTTTAAAATTGCAAAAAAGCCAAAATAAAATTCCCTCAAACCCGATCATGAAAGCGAATGAAAAAGAGGAAAATTCCAGAATGTATCAGGAGGTTCTGAAAGAAGACTTTACAATCCTTTTTTTAACACCTATTCTAAGTACTAAAATAATGCTTAGTGTACTTACTTCTCTACGAACTGGCAATACAATCGTGCATATGGTTAAATACTTAATGGCCCTACATGGAACAGAAAACGAACTGACCTGTAAATAGACTTGGAAGAATTTGACTTCTCCGTCTAAGCTGGCAGTAGCAAGGGCTGTTCCGTCGGGAGAGAACGCCGCATCAACGATAGCCTAAGAAAAAACCGACGGAATTTTTAAAATTATTTACGAATTCGACAATTATTATCACATTGGCTGAGTTTAGTAATATTTATGGACTGGAATATAAAAGAATTGCTAATTTCCAAATAACTTAAAGGTCAATCAGATACTAAGATAATTTAACAATATTGTGTACACATACATCTCTTTGGCCACAACAATAAACATTTGGTAGCAAGATATCCCTCAGGATGGCTGATACATTTAATGAAAGCCTTTACAAGACTAGGAGTTAATCGTACATGCAAAAGAACTCACTTTCTGGTGGTCATTGATGGTAAGGAATCCATGCTCTACTTCATCAGGTTTCATCGGCCCTTTCCCATGCTCACGATTCACCATATCCACGTTCCACATCTCAGCCTGAAACATCAAACATGGAATATTACCTATAAGTTATTATCATTGGGTTTATCATTAAAAGGTAAAGGGATAGCATGTGGACTATGTAATGTGGCTTTCCGTTGCCATCTCCGCCACTTTATCAGGCGTTAGTGTCTCAAGAGAAAACATACCCAATGTAATACTATGTAACATGATTTAAAACCTGGAGATTACTGTTGGTTTATGACTCACCTCGATGACAAAATTACATAGTCATCTATTGTTAGTCAAGAAAATGTAAACATGGCTGACCTTTCCTTCGTGCGTAAGCACAAGCAATTTTCCAGCATCGTCGGAAACAGAACTGTCGGATGTTGTGTTTGCTGTTGTACCGCTAGGATCTTCATCATCGGGAATGAATGGACACCAGATCAAACGATGGTTGTCACTGGGAGGAGTTTTTTCTGGTCGATCTACTTGCAAAAGTAGAGATACGCTGGGGCAAGTGTTAAGGATTACTAAGGAGAAACTGGGCTAATTTAGAAAAAAATCTAAATATTAATAAATTATGTGACAATGTGGACCATAATAAGAATAGCTTCAGTCGTGAAATGCCAGGCCTCTGCTTAAAAACGGATTGGAACTTCTATTCGATCGATGGCAAAAAGAATCTAAATTTGTCCTGACCTATGTGGTCCAATTAAACATGTAACTGGGCCTGAGTGTTATAAATTTGTATTCTACGGTACTTAGCACCAGCACGATATACAGGGAGTGACCATGGCTTAGGGTGACTGGGATAGTATTTATTGAACGTTTGTAAACATACTAGTGTCCTCCCACGGACAAGAAATTAAACCAATATATTTAACCCGCGTGGAATTGTGACTGTGATAGTAGTAGAGATGAGGGGCAGTCCTGGTGGCTCAGTACGGGAAAAGAGTTGACATGTAAATGTGTAATACTAATACGTTTGAATCTATCTCATCAGTCTTTCTACAATTTCCAACGTGATAAAACTCCAGCAAAAGGATACTCTATCTTCCCATTCTTGTCCTCAAGTACTTCATGGATAAACATGTTGCCTACTTCATCTACAGCTCCAAGCACAACTGCCGATAGATGGGCGAAGGACAGGTCCTTCACTTTGCCACTGAAACCTCGGAGGAGAGCACGTTCAGCAGTTTTCCGATTAAGAATGCGGACGATTCCATTGGTTTGCCCTGGAAAAATGAAAAAGAAGAGACGGGTTTGATTTTTCACTACACTTGCACAGTCATTTTGAAGTACAATTTCACACAATCGGAAATTCGTAATAACATGAACCAAACAAGCAAGTACCAATTTGTTTTTCCCGATACTTGAACCAAGATAACGATTAATGAAGTAGGTTACACCTTACACTAAATTGGATATGTATATGAATTGATTACATAAGTCAGTCTCTTATTTCTTTGATCATTCTTATTTCTTTGATCATTTCATCTTGCCTTTAGAAAAGTATCCATAACACATGTGAAAGGGAAATGGAACTAACTTACCTTTCAAGACATAAGCCAAATATGACCCACTGCGATGAAGAGCTACTAAGTTACCGAAATAATATTTCAATTCCCAATCATAGTTCACCACAGGGTTGATTTTGACCTGGAAAAAAAATAAAGCAGGCACCATAAACTCACGACTTTATATACAACATTCAGAGCAGGAAAATAAGATTCGTCAAATAAAAGAAAGCAGATACTTGGCCACACTGGTGGAATACAAAAAAAGAACTTGGAAACTTACTTTGTTACTTCCTGCATTTTGTGAAGATGAGTCATTGACATTGCTGGAAAAAATATCAACCGTCTGACCATAGACACTAAAGCTGTTAGTAGTGTCATTGCCTTGTAGAACACTGCAACAAGAAAAATATTATCTATGTTATAGTCTGTCTCTGTTAACGTGGAAGGAGAGGGGTGGGCGCTATAATTTTTTAATACTTTCCCTCGATAAGCCTGCTCACATTTGTGGTCAGAGGCGAGGGTTAATGGATTCCCCCGATACAGCCGATCGCATTTGTGGTGAAACAAGAGAATACGGGACTCATTAGGGGGCTCTCTCCCGAGCAATACAGTGATATGCCAGATATATCCCAGAGCTCTGTGTTTTGAATCAGGAGAAGACAACAAGCTTGATAAAATGGCATTCTTTCTCGCCTCATGACAAATATAAGAAAATGTGCCGCATATTATTATACTACTAGCAAAGTACCCGTCTGGACGGTCCCCCTCTCCCCCCACACTTCCCCCTGTCCCTCTTTTCCCTCCCCCTCTTCTCTGTGTTTCATACCTGTTTTTCTCTCCCAACCCCATCTCCGATTCCCCCCTCTCCCTCCGCTCTTTCTCATGTTGCCCCCCCCCCCTGCTTTCTCACCTCCCCCTCTCCCTTCCCTCCCCCTCTCCTCTTCACTCTCCTACTCCTCTGCATGTAGTTGGGTCCCCCTGGAAGTGACATAGTATCTCATAGGGGCTTTCCCAGGCTATAAATAGAGTGTGTAGATCCCAATTTAAAAAAGGCTTCAAAATAACATTTTCACCCCAGATACCTTCACAAACCACATATAATGTCCCCCAGACAGGGTCGACGGACCTTTAGAGACCAAAAAGACAGATGGAGAGATCACAGATTCACAGAACATGCATGACAAAAAAGCTTTATATATTAGATATATATATGATTATACTCACATGTGTTGATTGGTTAATTTAGATGAATTGTTTAGACGCATGAGTTCAGCTTGAATATCTTCGAACATGGTACCTCGTTTCTCTGGACCTTCCAATCTGAATTTGATTAAAGAGAAACATCAACATCAAAAAGATTCAACATGATTCAAGACAGCAAGGTAGACCCCCAACTGTTCGGTTATTGGTTCACAGGGCCGAAGACGGTTTTATCATATTGGAATAATCGTTATAAAATTTACATAAAAATTTCAGCCATCCGAACATCTAGTTTTCACGACATTGATTTGATTTCCTGGGCTATTTAGGCCAGACCAATGGTCACCTTAGCTGGCTTAGGCCAGACCAATGGTTTAAGCTCTTGGTGCTTGTTTACGATATATTTAAGCATATTTTTCAAAAACCTTTTATGTGCCATACTACGGTATACCTTTATGCACTGGCACACGTAATGCCTTTTTGTTATGATCATTATTAATCATCAATATTAATCAGATCTGATGTATCAACCCACCTTGAATCTTCTAGAGGTTCCATGGAAGATATATTGCTGTGGATATCTGAATTTCCTGAAAAAGAGTCACAAAGAATACCTTTCAGAAACTTGTGTCCAGGACCAGGCTTAAAAAGTCATTCAGCTTATTATTTCATACTTGCGACAGATCATTGGACAATGCCATCCTATTGTTCAGATTACAAAAAAACATCCTTTGTATTAGGTTGAAGCGTTTTTCTATTACATTTCTACTTGGCCAGAAGTGGCCCAGTAAACACCACTGTTCATGCGGTTCTGCTCCCAGACTCCCTCTGTGAGAAGGTCGGGGAGCCCGGGCTATGCAAGATTATGCTTAATGTTAGAGAGTCGTAAGAGATAAATAAAGCAACCTTTTATAATTAATGATATATAAAACTCACACCCATGCCATGGCATAGCCAGTAATAATAGTGCCAGTATATATCAGTCCTTCATTCCATACCTAAGTTTAGGGCAGTAGTATCTAGTGATAGATACTCTTGTCTACAAAACACACAGGCCACATATTAAACAGTTCCAGTTGTTCCTTAAATTAGCAGTTAATTACACCAATGACACATCTTGTCAGTTAATGTCACACTGACGCCTAGTAGTCTCAGGTAAACCACCTTAGGTTCCAGGTGATCCCCCCGAAGCGGATACAATGAGTGTAGGGGAGAGCTACGGGGGAAAAAAGGGGCAAGGCCAAGCAATAGAATAGTGCCAATAGAAGTTGGAGTAACAAGGGCTAGGTGAAACAATCACATAGCACTTATTAACAGACAAAGTGAAAGTGTCAGTGGCTGACTTGAGTACTGAGTTGGTGTGGTACCAATTCATGGAAGACAGACTAGTTTAGTGACATGAACATGAGATAAAACTAAACATTTCACATCAAGCGACCCCATTGGGCAATACATGTTCAATTGGATTCTATCCTGACACCGTAACAGTAAATTTTGTGGGGGGAAATTTGATCAAAGTAAAACGTGAACGGACATACTCACCGCTTTCAATCCCATTGCTCGACCTCGTTGATGCGGATTTCCCAACGTTTAACATATCCTTTAGAAGCTGTGTTGCCTCATTTGTAATAGAGGATATTGAACTTTCACCCGAGTCCATGATTAAGGTTGTAAAAAAGCTAGGAATACAACAATAAAATGTCAATTTCTTCCTGTGATTTTGAAATCATCGAGAAATCCACTACATTGGTTTGTCTCCCCGGCTTTCTCGCGTAGAGCCAACTTCCGGTGTCAAGGTTAGATTTGTTTTCGTAAAAACTTTGTTGTGATAACTAATTTTTTAAATGAACAAATACTAATTTCATATAGATACTTATATTTTGTGAATAATTTATCATGTATGTACCACATTGAATAGAAATATTAGATAATTATCTACGAAACTAAAGTTCAAATATGACTACATATGCAAGTGCGCTAATTTTAACATCGTCTGTTCGCCCGAGGTCGGTAAAAATCACGATTCTTGGTGAAAATGTTCACTGTGCATAGGATTTTGACTCATAGCATACAAGAATAGGTTAGTTTACTCCATGAAGTAGAACAAGTTTTCTCTGTCAAGCCTTCAGCGTGTTCTGTGAGTGGACTGCACACTGATGTGTGCCCCTACTCTACTGCCAGTGCCTACTGCACTCTGCAATGCGAGCGCAGTGCAGTGGGGGATCGGCGGACGATCGTTGGGTCCAAGTCCAAACGGCCGATGTTCCTCGCCCAAGCGCCCGGTGGTTGAAGTCAAAGAAAGTGGCCGATCGTTTTTAACGCCGGCAAAAAATAATTGCTCGCCCCACACTCATACGATACGTGTCTGATTGATTATGAAAAATTTGATACCGTTATAACTTATTATTATAGTAATACGATTACGGTACACGTAGCCTATATGAGTATATCAAATAAATACAATTTGATATTTTAATTATTTCCTGCATTTGGCAGCGATGACATCGGGATGACATAATGTCGATGATATTGAATGATTATCCGCAATTTAACTAATTTCTAATTTATTAAACGGCGCTCTGCAAGAAAACCCAACTCTAAACAGAAGACGGTCGTTCTAAAAATAAGAAAATAAGGGAAATTATTAATTTAGGCCTAGATTTATATTATCATTATAATTACCGTAGGGCTGTATTAGAAATTAATAAATATCGACGGACCTTTTTTTAGGCTATACGTGTCTTGGCACTGATGGTCATAGATGTAATGTTATCCCCATGCACAGTGCCCTTACTCAATTTCATACCATCATGTGGATCGACCTCCAATAATATGGACCTTTCTATAGACTATAGAATATAATTATGCGTACATTGGGGCATTCAAATTACGGTAATGCACATCTTTTTCAAATAGAGCTAGGTTTCATTTAAGTAACATTAATCAATGAAATATCAATTTAAGTCATAGGCTAAATATGTCTATACACAAAGTAACAAAATTAATGTTTTTCTACAGATCATTAGATGACATGATGGATTTGGAAACATTTGACGACGAGTCACCAGTCAAGAAGAAATCATGGAAAATAAGGCCAAGGCGTTCTCTTGGTCTCCCATCAGAATCCGACTGGAAAAGATATGTCGATGGCTTTGATGTACCTGAATCATTAAACACTAAAATTGCAAAAAAGAGAAAAAGACTCTCTAGCTTTGCTGGAACTAAATCTCAAGGTGGGAACGATAGGCCTATAATTTAATCTGTGTCCCGTCATGTATGACCTCATTATAATTATACTACTCTGTAAGACTATTATAAATTCATCACAACCTTAATTCATATTCTTATTTTCCCTTTACAATATTATGATAATTTACTTACCAGGATATGCTCGATCATCACTACCTTATTTTTTAAACTATACTATAACTGGTTTAATTATAGCAAGCATTAACATTATGCATAATGATTAAATATTATATTATAATTTGGCAGCGTGAATTATGAAGGAATGATTTTTGAACAAACACATCTTAACAGATTCCGCAGCTAGTTTTCAACCAGAAATTCAGGGATATTCAAGTGAAGATGACGATGATGACCTGGATGACGTCAAACCTCTTCCCGACTCAGAAATAGCAGCACTTCAGACAAAATCAGTATCGATTATTCCCCGCAGTAAACCTAAACAAGCCAAACGCAAATCTTTTGTGCTACTGGATTCTAAAACCCCCGACCGGCATGGCCAAGAGGCGGAAGCCCCTATTGTTAGTGATAGCCCTGTCAACAAGAAATCGTCCATAACTCCCCGACGAGAAAGGTTCATAGATTTTCCAAGTCCATTTAAACAGACCGAGAGTAAAGCATCTACATCTTACAGAGAGAAAGAGGAGGCGAGTGAAGAGGTAAATAGTAATACATAACATCATTGGTCTGTGCATTCTCTGTATTTTATAAATCGCTGTACAATTGTAAGAATTATTTAATTATAAGATTTTACTTGAACTATTAGTATCCCTCGAAGGAAATATTGAATCATTTATATCAATTTTATAAATGCATTAATTGTTCGTTTTAGCAGGGGGTATACTTAGTATACCCCCTGCCTAGTATATTATAGTATTACTATAATACCTCCTTTTTATATATTAGAGAGGCGTTTTAATTTAAATGAAATGAAAAGTTAAGTAAATAGAGATGGTTATACTCCGATATATATTCTTTTGTAGAAAGGTTTTCTCTTATATTTACTTGTAGGAAATTCCTATTTCCGATTATGGATCACAATCTCAAACAAAATCACAGGAGACCAGGCCCGTTGATGTTGATCTGAAGGTATATCGGATGTCTTTTCTTTCATAGTCAACTATTATAAGGCTTTCTTTCCCTGTATCAAAAAGTCTCAAATATAACTCTTAACTTCTGATTCTAAGTGTTATTTTATTCTTGCCATAAAACACAGTAGGATGTATTGCTTTTTAATTTTCGAGTACCTGCCTGGCCGCCTAAGAGTCTTGTCTGTGAGACAAACTGGATAGTTTCATTGAATTTATGTCCATAAATATAAGTTGACATTATGCAAAAAGACAGCTGTGCAAATAATTATATTCCCAGGAATAAACTCCTAAGAAGATGCTTCTTGTGTTAAATTTTAAATGCTTTATTATCACCAAACCCAACATTATATAAGATGAATCCAGTTCATGTTTCTAAGAATAATATTAAGTTTTGTATTTTTGTTTAAAGGGCAACCAGGAAGACCTATCTATCCATCGATGATTGGTAAATTTTCCGTTTGCATGTATGTTTTCTGGGTGAATTAAAAATATTATTTATATAAATATAGGTTGGCGATTCAGAGAGTCCAAGTATATCAACTGAAAGTTCTCCAAACTCAGTGAGCAGTGGAATCAAACCCAAGGTTTCAGAATGGATGAAAAACCTTCAGTGGAGTCGTAAATCTCCACCGAAAAGCTTCGAGGAAGATGAATTGTCTCAAGAAGACTCTGCTAAGAAGAAAAAGCCCAAATATCAGAGGTATGTTCACTCGCCGTGAAACTGATTATCATCACGCAATTTAGAAATTTATATATCATTTGCTTGAAACGAAAACTTAACTTTATTTATGTCCCGGCTGGTTGTTTTTCTGTCAGACGTGGGCTCGCTGATCGACTTCAAAAGCTTCTTACTCGGAGAAAATCGGCAATGACAATATGGAACCACCGTGTGTCTTCCAAAGATAATAATAATCAAGGTAACTAATCGTTTGTCTGTTTTCTTAAGGGGTGCAGGTTTCATTTCCACCTGGGACAAGCCAGGATCGCCATAGATGGTTATATGAAAAGATGGTTTAATACAAATAGTATTCGAGGATAGATTAATTCAGCTTATCATTAAAATGATTTTTTTTAAAAACGTGTTTATTGACGTAGAGAATTTCGCTGCTGCGATACGTTTCATTCATTAATTATATCGTTGAACATTTCGTCAGTATTGTATTGTATATTGTTTAATTCTGGATTGAGTACAATAGTATAATATCGTGATGACAATAACATTTTGCCGGAAAAAAGTGGCCCTCTTCAATGTTAATCATAACTCTTCCAGAGGGTCCCTGATAAAAACCATGTCAGTAGATAATATAAAATTGACTAAGTCAGAAAGTACAGCTATGGAAATACTCAGAATCACGTGAATTCAGACCGCTCTCCTGCGGAGGGGTTAAGATTTGAAAGGTTTTCTTTACTATTTGTTTACTGTGTAAAATAACTCCCCATCTTTCTCTTTCAGACACCAAAAATTGTCTTGTGGTAAAGATTCTTGACACAAACCAAGAATTCTCCACCCTTGTGACCTGGTGTAGAGTAACCCCGTTGCTGGTGGGGAAAGAGGTTGACGTCAACGATTCAGAAAGTTACAAAGCATATGTGATGTTTTCCATGTCCAACATGAAGAAACTCTCTCTAAAGAAAGGGGTTTCACTAGTCATTTACCCTCCCTGGTATGTTCTACTTTTCACCCTCTTACAGTTGTTTGTATCAACATAAACCTATGTATTCATCTTTTCTTTTCCTTTTTCTTTTTAAAAAAAAACTGGTATAAATTTGCATAAAATCTAACATTAACTTAGTAAGCAAATACATAGTACTATCTACTTTTGCAGTGTCATGTCAAAAAAGAGTTGCATCCTGACCTTACCAGTCCAATCCTGACGATGTTTCAGACTGACTGAGATTTCCCTTATCATAATACCTGCAGTAGTGATATTTTTGGCAGGCGGTCCTAAAAGGAGTCACCCCCACAATAAAGAACATACATTTTTAAAATTAAGACCTTTTCATTTCATATAGTAACGCATACCTAATTGACTTCTTCCTTAACCTTCAATAGGCAAAGCCTGCCATCAGCAAAAGGAGAAAAGGTAATTCTCTGTACGCATTTCTGTAAAAGAATAACAGATGAAGTCCAACTGGAAGGTGCAACTGTTAGTGCTAGTGTTAAAGACGAAGATGATAAACCACCACAGGATCCAATAGCTGTGGCTAGGTGGAAGTGTCCATGTTTTGCAGGTCGGCACCTCTACTTCTATCATATATATGTATAAGTATTTTTATTTCTCATCATCTTACAGTTACAAATTTCATAAAAGAGAAAATGGTCCTATTATCAACACGGTTGTTCTTTCCAGAAGGCCTCGTCAACATAAAAGGAGAAGCATAATAATATTTAATAACACAAGATTTTGCGAACAAATTCGTCGTTTTGTCACCAGTTTTACCCAATTTAAAATATGGTTCATATTCCATGTCACTTTAATCAAGGCAGACACAATAAGTGACACTGCCAGAGAAGCGAGGAATCGGGAAGAAAAGTGATGGATTTCCAGACTTAAAACCCTCGTACCTATGGGACTGAACATTTTGGATTAATTTACCAATAAATTGAGAATTTTCCCAACACGTTCCCCCCAACATAACTGTAATAAAGGCAAGAGGAGGATAGGATTATGCTTTAAGATGGTGTATTCAATAGGATACCGACGTTTCGGAGTTTACATTACTCCCCTTTCATGTTTAAAATGTTTACTCACAACGTATGACAGCGCTCTCGCTATAGGTAGTCGCAGTTTTCACGTTGCAGATACGCGTTACTGCTGTATTGTGCCTCGTCACACACCGCGTACATATTAAATATTATTATGCTTCTCCTTCAAGATAGCTTTAGATACGAATTTTATGTTTCCAGATTCTACCATGAGATGTCAGGACTGTCCAGCCTTTACTGACCCAGGAGCAAGCGCTGTACAGGAGGATGTGGCCTCCCAGAGCTCCTCCAACCTTAGCCTTCCCACTGACTCCCAGCTTGAAGCCTGCCTCCAAACAGCCTTATGGTCACAGACCAGTAACCAGTCGAGGCGGGGCATCCTTGAGTGTATAGAGTCCCAGGGCCAACTTCAACCCTCGGGGATTACTGTGGAGGGAACTGTGCAAAGGATATTATACAAAAATAATCCACCCAAGTAATTATCCAACTTGATCTTATCCTAATCATTATTATGTTATCGATGTGTATTATTTAAATACATGCTTGACAGGTTAGTGTTGATACGTTCTTGTTTTGTTCGATAAATCGATTGAATTAAATTGATTAAATGGTAGCTTGCATAAACCTACATCTTACATTTGCGAACTGACCATTTATTGTTTATTTCCGCGATATGAGTAAATTAATAGGTACTAATTGATAGAGTCCTCGATTGGAGTTTGTACATTTATGATTTGATAATGCACATTCTTTTGATCATGTGTACGTGGTTCTTGTTTTTCAGCCACAGTAATACTCCACTTAAACCCACCAAGTCCCTGTCGTGTAAACGTGAAGATGCTTCATACAGAGTTAGCCTGCTCCTACAGGATTACCTTGGCATGTGTTGCGAGGTAATTCTCCCAAATCTGTGCCAGGAAGAAGACAGATGGAAGCAGCTTCTAGACAGTGGCGAAGGCAAGTGTTGGCGGTTTCATGGACTTAGGAAACAGTGTCGAACCAACAAACATAGGTAATTGTTATATATGTGTGGATTTTACAGGGCGTCCATGGATCCTTAAAAGTCTTAACAGTGTTTTGATTTTTGCAAATTTAAGGCCTAGAAAGGTCTTAATATCCGGTATATTCGTGTAAAAGGTCTTAAAAAGTCTTAAATGTCTCGGAAGGAAAAATGGAAATACGGTATTCGAAATTCGAATAAAAATTTGGCTCAGATAAGCTTTTCCCATTAAAAGAATATGGGTACAAGCTGCTTTTTTTGGACTTAAAAATTTCAAGAAAGGTATCTTGAAAAGTCTTAAAAAGGTCATAATTTTCTCCAGCCTATCGCTGCGGGCACCATGTTTTTAGCTATCACTTAATATCACCCCACGATACACACTGGTTGATAATATTAGTCGATGTGTAATAGTGTCTGAGAATTTCACATTGATTGTCTTCATATACCTTCCAGATCACTTGCTCTGTTTCAACTCATAGAGACATTGTGGCCAAAAGACGGAATCAACTTACCCTGCACTTCACAGGATGATTCACAGGAGGTAATACTATAAAATAATTATCGCTGATTATTTAACATTGTTCTCGAGGCGGGGTGTTTTAAAATACCAAGTATTAAAACAGTTAAAAACATTATTAAACATTCAGCTACACACATGCAACCAGGGTGGTATATTACCACTCTGATCCAACCTTGTCTCATTCCCGGATTTGGTGTTCATTCCCTTTCCACGTTATTGTATTCATTTTATTTCTATAAAATGGGGAGCATTTGTTTTCTGGCCGTCCTAAAGGTGTATCAGATAGGGAAGTAGATGATATCTCAGGAATAAGAGACTATACTAATCAGTAATAATCCTTGATGCTTAAAAGTTCAACCCTTAGAACTATATATCATCGTGTACTTAATTATATTCCCTGTAAAATTATAACACGCTCTAGAAGCCACCCAAGCAAATTAAAAACCACCACCCGGCGACGCTGGTTCACCCAGGATAAATAAAATCTGAAAAAAAGAGTGAAAACATCATTACATCACCCCTTTGGAAGTAATTATCACCCACTTGCCTTTCTATTAAGATAAATCCATCTCTAATATGTCCTTGGAGATTGGGTGTTTGATTGATGTTAATCGAATCGTATTTCCCCACATGATGATGCGGACCATTTATATTCCAGTCTACCCAGCCTGTCCATCAGACAAACCCCCAGGGCTTCTGTTACCGACTTGTCTCGTCTTCTTCTGAAAGCTCCTGTCGACTCACTAGTGAACAGCCTACCTATCGACCTCCAGTTATTAGCCGGCTGTCAGATTTCAAAAAGGAATCTCCTATACCCCACAGGGTTAGCTTTCCTTGTAGGGTATTCTTCCACAGAAAAGAGGTTTGCGATTATTAATTCATTTTTCAAAATATTTTGATCCTCATTCTCTGATCAATAAATTAATTAACTACCACCAAAAAATCTTATTTGATCTTTATTTTCTGATCGAAGAATTAATCAATCTGCCACATCACATGAACAAACATGTTCATGTCATGTTCATGTACATCTATATTATTCTATGAATTATTGGTGAAGTTTAATGCAGCCTTTCGCAAAAGCTTCCAAAAGGGGGAGTCTGAAGTTGTTAGTGTCAACCGCTGCATACATGTCAAAGAATGTGCCTGCTCATTTTGGGTCCAGGAGTGTCTGAGCGCGGACCAATATTTTCGTAGCACGGACACACAATGCGACCCCATGACTCGGACCCAAATCATGCAACACCATTTTGCTAGCCTTGCGGAGCAAAAACGGACATCGCTCAATCAGTACTTTTATAAGTAAAATGTTATACGGGACAGTCAACTACGCCCTTTACAGACTTAGGACAACAAATTTAAGGTTAGGTTTACAGTTAGTTTTGGTATTTATTCCATAGGACCAATGCTAAAAAAGGTGCGGACCCAAAGAGCCAGGCAACAGACCCTGTGCGCAACTTTTCACAATAAGCGGAAAGTCGGCGTTGCGAGATGCGCAGACCCAGTCCTCTGGTTGCATATGGCGGTGGAATATAATACATCTACGTCCTTGTTTAGCAACTCTCAAAAAAATATTTCTACTTTGCGATGCGCGTCTGGCGGCCTTTAAACCTGCTATCACATAAAAAAGTGAAAATGTTCTACATTTGCAGAAGATAAGCTACAGTAAAGGCTTTAAAATTGTAAATGATGGAGATCACCTTTTGTCAATGTCGGTTGGTTTACATTTATTCTATATATTATGAAGCCTATTCAGGGATGACTTGCACCAGGCAAGTCATGGCAACCTGTTGTAAATAAAGACATATTATTGTATTATAATATAATATACCATGTATAGATTAATATGATATAATATTTTCAGGAAGGACATTCTGGGGAAGCAGCCTCCTCGTTGCTCTATATAACAGATGGTAGCCTAGGCACAGCGGACGGTGAAACATCCTATAGAAAGGTATACACCACTAAACTTTGCCACATATCCAAGTCTCTTTCCAAACTATTGACATCTTCTCAAGCATACATTGTCCTGGCCGATGTGAGCTTTAAAGATGGTAAGTATGATATTTTTCTTTTTTGTTAATGAATATTAACAAATGAAACTATAGTATACGATATCCAAGTGCTTCCGATGCTACTTTTATGTTGTGTTCTTCTCCGTAATTTTACCGATTCATTCCGAAATGAACACTGATTTATTTGTCTAGTATGAAATGTTGATCTATACATCTATACCACTTATGTTTGAGATTAATCAAAGTTTCATTTCTTATTCATTTTTATGTTTAAGGGGATTATTATTGCGATGAGTATAGCCGAATATATGCCTACAAAGATCTTACATCAGACCGTTGTGAAAAGAAGTCTTGGATTGCTGACTTAAATCTTTTAAACTTCCGTAAAATGAAGCCCAGATTACCTCGTCTTACTGAAGGTTGTTGTGTATCAGAAGGCGATGTATTTACAATCTCAGGTATTAGTTTGGGCATTACATTCCTTTAAAAGTTTGGTCGTTTCATTCCTTTAAAAGTTTATTCTTCTTCAGAAAATGTCTTTCATTTTTATGCGAATTTGCTCTAAATATTTATTTTAAAATCCCTATTTTCCCCTTACACCCAGACGATTTTTTCCCTGAGGGCTAATTAACGATGATCAAACTTTATATATTCCATTCTCCGATAGGAAAATGATAATGTCAGAAAATTTGCCCCATGATATCGGATATTCCTTCTGTACGATTTCCTTACAATCACACTTCAGGAAAAGTGGCTAATGTTGATGAGGAATCGGCTTATTCATGGGAAGAATGTGATGTCTGTGAGGGAATTGACTTTACAGAGGTACAGGGCGCGAGGTAAGTCATTGTGAATTGTCGTTACACCTCTCTCTCTATATACAGACCCTGCCTATATGTTCACATAACTGCCCCCAAAACCAGCCAGCACATTATTGATTATCACTATTATTCAATTCTCGGTTATAGACAAAAAGGAGATGTACATCCCCAGTGCATGCCTGGTTTGTATGTTGAAGACTATGGCATGGTTTAAAATCATATAGACATATGTTCACAGAGCTATCCCCAAAACCAATATTACTATTTCAATTCTTGGATATAGACCAAGGGGAGATGTGCATTTCAGTGTATAACTGGGTTGGTATGTTGAAGACTATGGCATGGTTTATGAAATATGAGAACAAGTCGTACAATTTGTAGTGAAATAGAGTGTTCACTAAGACAGTGAAGTTATATCTCCCTACTGAGGTATTGAAAAGATTAAAGAAGGAACACATAGTAACGTTACAAATCAGAGTAGTACAATTCTGAGTTCGGAGCTGGTAAATTAAAGTAAAAGCTTTATACACTAGAAATGCTCCAAGGTAAATAGACGAGCAGGTGGCGCTGTGACCATTGAGACTCTGGTGTGTGGCCATGTAGAGGGAAATAACCACTAGGGGTCGTCACAGGCGCGCAGACGCACTGTGAGACGCACGCCAACGCATTTCTAGCTCTAGTATAACGCCTAACGTGTCTCATATACATTATTTAACTCTACAAAATAGCATACATCGAAGTATTCCACCGGTAAAGAACCAATTTGTAAAAAAAGAAATAATTGCAAGGCAAGTTATCAAATATGTAGTCTGCTGGCTTGGAGTAGTGCCTCACCTTCCGAAGTTACAGAAGTTTACTTACGGTGGATGAGCCGTAGTAACAAAATACTTTAAAACGGCGTATTACGCTGGGAACCGCTTTGATCTACTCAAAGCAGGCACCTAGAAAAGGCGTCAGATATTTAGTTCTTATATTTAACACTTCTGCTGTTGTGCCTATAGCTCTACACTTGAGTCAGTTTATCTGAGAGAGGTGGCGCCACTTTGTACTAGCTGTAGCTAGCGTTTTCACAGCCTCTCTAACAGTTATACTCTGGTCATGACTAAAAAAACTTCATTGCACATTGCCGTCACGCGTGGATATTGCTTAAAATACCCTTAGACATAAATTCAATGCAGAGAATCCTCTTTTAAAAAGGTGTACAACTTGGTCACATTAGTCAGAATTAAAAACTTTCTCGTGATCATGGAGGCACATATTTTATATGCATTCCTCATAGGAATTATAATTAACTCATATCCTGGACACCCTTTGGGATGTCTGAAAACCATAGAGAAAAAGCGTTTCCCATCTCATCATTCTTTCTCTTGTAAAACAATCCTTTATTTGTATTATCCCTTTTACTTCGGGATATTCGGAAGAGCTGTGACTAGCACAGACAATATTCCAATTCCATTCTTCTTTTGACTTAACATGTATGTAATTGTGAAATGGAAATAAAATCTTATAATAATAATTTCGGTGGAGCCCAAACTGGACCCGTTTATTTAGAAGGCTAATTCGATCATCCAAAAACAACAATTCACATCGGCATTACATCTACAATAACATCAAACGTCCTTCGAACTTTATACATCACAAACATCAACAACCCTATGAATAAATTATGGATCAACTAATTGCTATAAATTAATGTAGGCATACGTAGGAATAACTGAATCTCCCTATTTAGATGTGTACCACCATTTTCGTCAATTTGAGACAAAATTTAAAAGAAATCAATCAAGAATCGTTATACCTAGTCACGTTCTGTCTGGAGGCTTTGATCTGCAATTAATTCGTCGTGTTCTATTTCAAGTGGCGTGCTGTATTGTGCGGCGTGTCAGCGACCCGTTGGTTCTCCTATCACCCGGTTTAATCTGGAAATCTATGTGTCTATGATGGACGATACCAGCGGTACCAACATCACAGCTAAAATCAAGGTATTCTCTATAAAAATACTTCATCTCGCTCCATACTCCCATGTCTCATATCTTAGCCGTCAGAAAATAAACTATTTGGTGACATATTGGGGGAACGATAGTTGTTGTATTTCAATTTTAATTCAATCTTAAAGTTGGCATTTACTACTTAAAATGCTCTAATGAATTGACGTCCGAGCTGTCTAATGATTAATTTTCCTAATGTAATAAATCAAGCATTTTAATTTCAGCTCCTGCAGCGCACTATCCAGAAGTTACTCCCCAAAGATCAAGGTGATAATGTAAGTCGTGTCTTAGCAAAGTTGTTCTGCTTATTCCATACTGCCGTATTCTATCTGTTATCTCTTTGATGATTAAATGAGGATATTTTATGAGTTGTCATCTATGGTTGATGGTACAGATAATAATGGTTTAAGGTGACTCAGTACTGATGCTTGAAACAGTGAAATATTTTTGCCTGAAAATCCGTCCCGATTTCTTATCTATGTGTTAGTAAGTACTGTATCTACATTAATATTATATTTCAACAAGCCGTTTTTTTTATAAACTGATTGCCATCAGCCACAGTCAATATTTTCTAGTTCCCCTTACTGCCACTAGGGGATTTCCAGGGGGCTAACTCAGGATGTAGGCAAAAACAAAAATTCTGATGATAAGTGTATATGTTGAATGTCTGGGTGAAATTTGGTGTCTGAATTCATGTCAGAACCATTTCAAAAAAATTATGTTAATAAATTACTGAAATGTAGTAAAATTTGATTGCTTATTTCTATGTCCATACCAGTATAGCATGAAAAATAGCCTGGTGATCTATATTTAGTTTCATATACCAAAGAATGACATTCAGATTTATTAAATTTTCCAAAATTAGTTCTTTCAGTATTGTGAACTTTATCTTATTGTTCATAAACTAGTCAGTACTTTATAAAAGTATCTTGAGATTGCTCGATTAAAATGCTAGAAAGCAATAATGTTTTCCTCTATGAGAAATTTGGTTCAGAAGGATGGACAAATTTGATTATTTCTGTTTAAAATATTTCAAATTATCTCAAGCAGGTCTTTTGACTTTAGTGCCGGCATTTGATTTTGCCTTGAACATATTCATACTTATCAACTCATCAGTTGTCCCGGAACATCCCCTCTCCGTGTCTGTGTCTCTCTCTGTGTCTCTCTCAATATATATTTCTCTCCCCGTCTCTCTATATATCTTTTTAAGGGTTTCAATGACCTTCGATATGTATTTTTATATATGTTATTGTCCCTTCCAATTAATCCACAGTCATGAGGAACAAAGCCAGCTTTTGAATTCCATCATAAAATCTGAACATGGTCATGGTCAAGGTAACAACGGTCAAGATCATACTGGCAAAGGTGTATGACCATGCCATTTAGAACGCTATAATATTATACTTACCTGTTTTTTTGAGTCGTTATGCCACATGATACACATAGTTCCTACAGGAATATCAAATAATTATCCTATTCATAATAGGCAACTTACAGAAGTGGGACAGTTAGCACCTGTGGTTAGCCAATCACTGACTTACTACTTATTACTGAGTAATTGCGTCAAGCCTAACACACTCCTACCCATCTACATAGTAATATGGCAGGGCGTAACGGTAATAAGTACTCCTGGTTTGGCAGGATTGGTTGGACATGTGCTAGTTTTCCAAGTTGGTATTTTTCCAGATGGTACATTAATTTCCTGGAAGCCTGTTTCCTATTTACAACGGGCATCTGTAGTTTTCTAACACTTATCTTTTTTTTTCTTCTTTTTTATTGATGTTATCTATACTGGGAACACATTTCCCACAACAGCAGGGTGTTCTAATGGGCCCAGGATATACAAAAAGATCCACCCATAATTGTAGGAAAGCATGTAGAATACTCTATTAGGCTAAATTAAGCTAGGGATAATCACTTACACTAGTGTGGCCCTGCTTCACATGATTACAGAAAGAACAACAATTGACAAGAATTAGGATATGCAATATGGTGGAATACAATACAATTCAAATTCAAAATCTTAACCATGTAACTCATGATATTGGTATTTTCTTTGTAAACTTCTCACTCACTTCTTTGTATAATCATTGCAGGGATATGATGTACAGAGTGTATTGGATAAACCGTTTGGACCTGTAGCCTCCATAGTTGTAGATGTGTCGCCCAGATCAAGTCTCCTCACACCCAGGGAAATAAAGCTTGAAGAAATATCAACTTACACATAATGGTTTAACAAAGGACTCTATTTATGGATTAGCTCCAAGAGAATGCATTATAAAGCACAGAAAATCCTCGTTGAAAACTGAGAATGCCTCTGGAATATGTTTTTTTTAATAAAGGACCTGTTATAATCGGTTCCACAAACTTGAATTTGTAATATTGGAAAGTTTGTCCAAATTTATCATTTAGACAGGTACTTGGCTATTTTCCTTCTCTGTCCTTTGTTTGAATCATTTCAGTTCGGCTTATTTTATAGATGCCTTTTCATAACTGGTGTATATCAAGTAAAATGTTCGGTTGTTTTATGGTCGACATAGTGACTGTATGTTTGTCGGAATGCCATTGTGTTTTCACTCTATTATTTCAAGACATTCCATGAAACGTTATGCTTTCTGACTCTCTATTCAGAAAACCCAAGACAATGTTCCAATTCTGCATGTTAAAGGTCAGGAATACAATACAATTAATTTGTTTATTTACTTTTTCAAGTTACCATACTGGGTAATAATTTCTCGTTTATTATCAAGATGAATCCTTTCGGCAGAAATTGTGTTATTTCTTAATTTTTTAAAGGTATGGGTTAAATGTTGTTCAAGGTAGTCTGCTTCCTAATTCTAATTATGCTGAGTTGCGTTAGATTTGTACACATCCGTTAAGTCCTGCTACTGATTTTAACTGTAAATATGCTCTAACTTATGCTGCCCATGAAAAATAAAAGCAAGGAATTTAAAATTCGCAGTCTTATTATTCTTTTTGTGAAATAAGCCGAAAAAGCTCAGTCCGAAAACAACACGATATATATATATTACGTATCCTAGTGATATTCTTATTCCCAATAGAGTTAAAAACTAATAATCTAAACAATAGGGGATTTGCATAGCCGCCATTTTGAGTCTAGATTTGCATGAATTATGGGACTAATGGTACAGTATAAAATCTATAGAAAACAAACATGTTCAACATGGACTGTTTATCAATGCTCTAATGTCAATATCCATGTGTTATACATGTTTCCATAACACTAGTCTCCATCTTTCCCACCATGCATTTGGTTAACATAGATAGTTTATACAAGCTGTGATATTATTGAAAACATTCTTGCAATTTTCGATAAAAACGTTGCAAAATATTTGTATGTAAGATTTCATCAGAATTCATCCCAGAATGCACTGTAACAGACATACGCAGTGGCAAATGTAACCCCCTATTGAAGAGTAAACCCAATTCTGGACAAGTCCCCTTAATGCCCTTCAGCAAAACAATGCCACCGTATTTCTCCACCTTTATTTCTTCTTCACCCTGCTCGTTCTTGTGTATGGATATATCAGTAGTGGGCGTACGTGGCATGGAGGTCGGGGAGGCTATAGGGTTAGTCTACCTCAGGAGTTAGTAGAAGACGAGCTGTATTAGGTGTGCTGAACAGCCTGCTGGTAAAACATAAAACAGGCAAAAACATAAAACAGTCAAAGTCTGCAATTCAAGTTCGCATTTTAGCCGCTGGGTGTGTGTATGTCGGACAACCATATTTGAAAAGTGGTTGTCCTGGGGACAACCTTTCAAAGCCATTTTGTTGTCGTCAACCTTGGCCATTTAATGTACTATATATATGGGTTTTTTACTCCTATTTCTTTAAACTTTTGATTTTTATTTCCTTATCCAATATTTCACGTGGCTTAATATGTAGGCTACATCAGGAAAAAGGACTCCTCCGTTTCCTCCCTTCGTATTTATTTTTTCTTTCTCCCTCGGATGTCTTCCTCCCTCGCCCGCTTCGGTATTGCATTTCCATTCTCTCCATATTATCCCATGGCACTAGAAAGGTAGCTTTTTCCTTTTTGTCTTTAAGGGATGATTCTTCGGGAACATCGGGTTGCATGCGTCTTTTAGTATCAATAAATAAGACTAGGACACTCCGCTTCCCCCACTCACAGTCTCACTTCATTCTCTTAATCCTCCACAGACCGAAACAGGAGACGTTTTTCATTTTCCAATCAAAGTTTTTGAAGTTACCACAACTCGCTATGACAGGCACGCATATTATATGCAATGATCTGCCAGTGCACGAGGATTTTGCGTCCTTTTTAAATTAAGCCGGCGAGGAAAAGAACACCAGTTTCTGTCTCCCTCTGCTGACATTGCATTTCCTGACGGGGCCGCACCCAAGTAATTCATTTTTAAATGGTCAGAAAGCGTATTGACTTCGCACTCGGGGATCGTTTTATGTCAAGTGAAAGACAATCTGAAAGACTGCGTGTGGCAAGAAGTTGGTTGGCCATACGGATTACCTACCCTAGCAAATTGGTAAACCAGATTGCGACATATTATAATTGGTTATAGAATCAGAATTGGTTAATATTTTTGAGATTTTGATATCAGTTAATCAATTATTTGATAACAATTCGCCAGTCCTTAACTTTTACTTAAAGTTCTACTCATTTATACACGGAAGTAATTAATTATTCCTATCAATCAGTATACATGTAGAGCTTTCGTGTCACGGATGCACTGCAGAAATTGGATTTTACTTGTCTCTTTAAATATATATCCCTAACAAATTTGGAGCCTCTACAGATGTCTGCCTTCAGTAAGAGTGCAGCTCCGACAAACTCCCTTTATTGAAGCTTATATATTCCAATACAATAAGAATTTACTGCCAAAAGAACTTGAATCGGGCCCACAGACATAGGCCTATGTGATATGTCCCAGAAAATCGAGTCTTAAGTCGCAGCAAAAAAGTGATTTTAATATACCACCATAATTATTTGAAAAGATGAGATCAAGCGGATTCCAACGGTCATAAATGTTTGTAATTCTAGTAAGTATTTATACATTATTTTTTTTTTAAATTAGCAATATTTCTGGATGGGAAATCACTTAGGACGACATTTGAAACGCATACATATATATCCAAACGAAGTCCTGAGATGTTGTACATGTATTCATACGACTAGGAGCATTAGTTAAACACCAAAAAAATGGTAGCATACCTATAAAGAATTCTTGTGACAAAAATATTTGAAATATCATCTTTTGCGACTTTATGTATCATCTCTCTGAGACACATCGCATCTTTTCAGACAGAATTCTGTAATCTAAGTACGTGCGTGCTGAGATGTACATCTTTTCAATCCCTGCTCCTATCTCAAATAGAACACAACACACTTGGGTGAAAACATATCCCCCTTCAGCATCAGTATGAATGCGACTTTAATGAAAGACATTAAATTTCAATATTTCTCTCTGAAGTCTTTCTCCGGGTAATATCCATGCACTTTGCTGTCTCTGTCAAATATAACAAGAGCAATAGAGAGCTCTGATATATAGCACTGGACTTACTGTGCTCTAGAGTAAGCCAAAATTGGAAAAAATGAAACTTGTCAAAGATAAAAAAGAACTGACGGAACCAATGATCAAATGTTTAAATTGCTTTTGACAAATGGTGTCTGAGGACTGGCCGTGTTCGTCCCCGAATGGGAATTGTATTCGTCAGTCTCTTTGAGTCAAAGTAATTTCCTTGAAGTGTTCTAGGAAATACAAAGTTCCCTGATCCAACGGGTGTTATGAGGATATCGGATTCGGTCTGATGAGCCCTATGCTACACGAGCGGATATTGGACCAACATTATCATTCCTCAAGACTCTTGCATGCATTTGGCAAAATCCTCTGACATTTCAAGGTCTCCCCCTTTTTCTCCCCCAACGTTGACTGTGGATCGGATCCCCTCAATGCGTGAAAAATTAAACTTTTTTAGTCACGAATCCCCCGAAGCCCTTTCTCATACAATTACGGTATGCATGTTAAATTTAGTCTGTCAATAGAATACCGTTTTTACACCATTTTGTTATTCTCAGTTTTCCTTCATTGCATTAGAGATGTTAATGCAAATGTCATGAATTAAGTACATCATGCCCCATCTGCATGGGCACGCAACCCAAAACATATCCCAACATATTCTTAATATACAGTTAATGTATATATATATAGTTAAGAACTAAACAGATTGGAAGAAGACACGAGTGTTTACCTCACACGAATATATATGTTTATTCTATAGAATAGCGTGCTAGCAAATACACACTAATTACACTTGTTAAAACAGCGGAGACAAACTTCTACAGGTTGACATTTTGTCGTAATACACAACGAGTGAACCCCTGATTAAAAATTAACAAGAGAGAAAGAAAACCCTTCCCGGTAACTTAACGACACAAAAGCGAGACTTCTATATGCCATCATCATATGAAGCATCTTTAGAGAAAAGAGGCAGTTTTCAATAAATGTGTCAATCCTTGAGCAGTACCTCTGAGCTGTTTAATATATATAAAGGTGATGTAAGTCTTGTGTTGAAAAGTTTAAATGATAAAGAAATAGTCTATCAGTGCTGAAACACTGTACTTACTTTACTTTCTCAATTAAAAATGTCCATCACAGAATATCGTGATGTAACTCCATAGTTACATACTTCATTAATTATGATAACATCTTTAATTCCAGCCATCCAATGCCTTTGCTGAAAGCAGAAGTCTGTCTAATAGCGGAACTCCACTAAAGGAAAAACGGCGGCGACAAATTTTCTTGTTGCCCACTAACAGTTCATTTCATGTTTGCAATGAAAACGCAAATAGAGGAGTGTCAGATGTGTTGCCACATTCTCTGGGAACTGTTGTTTCTGTATGGATATTTGTTGCAACAAATTAGTGGGCAACAACAAAATTTGTCGGCGCCGTTTTTCTCTCCAGTGGAGTCGCCCCATAATGTTTCAACTTTAAAAAGCATAGTTAGACTTATCAATATACTCACAGTGAGAATTAATTATAGAGATGTGAGGTTGGGAACAAGGATCTCAACCTCTCAAAGGAGCTCAGGAATAAAAACTGGAATTGCAAAAAAAGATAAAAGATTATAGAGATATGTGATTTGTTATCTGATCTATCGATTAATTTTATCTCCATGAGTTAAATTGTGTGATATGCAGGGAACTATAAGACCCAGACGAACTTGACCAGAACATTCTAGTTTACAGATGATGCTGATTATTCTAGATAAGGAATTTGATATCAGTCCTGGTGGGAGTCTTGCAGACAGATCCTGATTGATTGCCTGTTTCCTCCATATCCTATACTCCTATAAATCTCTCCCTTCCACCCACTGACCTGTGAGCAATGACTTGTTTTGACGCAAACTTGAAAGACAACTTGTTATCTATTGATTCTATATTCTCTTTCGTGAGCTTTATTGTGAACCAATCTAAGCTGTCCTATGATATGTTCCCTACCTTATTTTAAAGCAACCTTCTCAGCTGATTTCGATAAAAGAAACAAAATGCTTTAGTTTTTGTCTAAAGGGCTTATAGTCCACTAAGCCGATTCTCATGCGATTCTCACAGAATTTAGTGGATAAGAGTCCTTTGCGTCGCGAAATCGCGTGAGAATCGGCTTAGTGGACTAGGCCTCATATATCTACATGTCTGGAGGTCCACTGGCTGAGAATTTACAATATCGACTTTGCTGTCAAATGTTTTGATTACTGAACCATGCAAGTCTAGACTTCCTATTTTATTTACATGACCTTTATCATAAAAGTAACATTAATAGTCGTGACACAGTCATTATCGGTCGCTAACTTTTCCATTTTCCATTGTTTACTTCTGTGTGGGGATGCTGATGTTATCATCAATGTTTATAATGCATGTATAAAACTGAATTTCTTTTCTGGTTACACCTCAAAATGATTTTGTACATGTTAGATATTCAGATTTCAGATTATTATGTCATGACTATTACTGCTGCTGCAAAGGTTGCTAGGGAAAAGTACAGATGGAATTTATGTTGCTGGGCAACTGTTCCTACCATATTATTATATTATTATATTATGAACCCAAAACATCCTAACACAGATTTCAAAGACATATGAGACCTAAATCCCTTTAGTCATCTGTACTATTGCTTGTTTTTGGCACCGTTACTAAGCAAAAATAACAAAATAAGCCTGATGCTAGGCAACCACTGAAGATAGAAAAAATCCGATGACACCAGTGGATTCCCCATACTTGCGGTAGGGGCGGTGGGGGCGGGTAGGTCTCTTTAGAATTTTGATACGTCAAATATCTTTGAAGTTAGAGCCCAATTGATTGGTTGCTAGGGTAACATTTTTAATTTGCCTAGAAACAGCATAGTGAAATGTAAATTGGCGCCCTCATATCCTATCATTTTCAGCACCTTTCAAAGTACAGAATCCAGTAGATAAACTAAAATGATCATGAAATTCCTACGGGACTTATTTTTCCTGGAATTGGCCCTGCACTAGTAGGCAGGAATTTAGAAAAGACATTTTGGTCTATAGAGCTGGGAATGCTGCTTTAATATTTATGGATCAGGGCATTTAGATATGTAGCCCACGATAGTGTTTCACTTGAATTTCCAATAACCATAGAAATATTAGAAATATTTTTTTAGGTTATCTGGTATTGTATAAAAGCCTTTCCACATATTTGGAGCTCACATGTTCCATTTTATCGATTTTCCTTAGTTTCTTTGATCATTTTTATTTCAGAGATAACAGTAGACCTATTAGAATATCGATGCCTTTGAAAAAATCTCTGTCAACTATGTGTGTGTTTCTCTCAAGGGAGTCTCAAATACGCCTGTAACGAAATTGGGTCATCTGATCAATGTTATCGAATCTCTCACCTAATAGTTTTTTCTTAGACATTGTTGGACACGTTCACAAGGCAATTTAGCAACATAATACCTTAATTCAAGGGGTGAGGCTGAAATAATAAACAAGTATTCATTTGCTAAATCTTGGGGTTTTAATTGCACCTGCTATTTCAACCCAATCACAGCCAAATACAAGTTTGTAGGTGTTTTTCTCATCTTTTGGATGTTAGAGCCCTGGAATTGATCCACAAACAAGGGGAATATATTCACATTCAATTGAAGCGGGCTTGCCATTCAGCCCTCCCAATGCCTTGAATGACAAAATTGGCAGCCTATCCTATCCTCCCAGGAGCTTAAAGATTCACATGTTTGTTCTCTCTCACTCAGCTGGAATGTCAATAGGATTTTATTTGTGTTCTTGTTTGTCTTATCCATCCGTCCTTGGCCTCCCTGATGACCTTTCTCTAACGTAGAAACCAGTGTTTTGCCGCTGTGGCTCCCCAATAAGTACTTCAACGACCTGTTTCATAACAAAGGGGAGGATTTTGCTATACATACAATACTATTTATGTTATTACTATATAGTAGAAATTCCCTACAAGGAAAAATAGCAAGGAACATTTTATGGATTTGTTATGGAAACAGATCCCAGGATTTTTATAGGCAAACAGTATAGATCTGTAAGTACACTAGCTGTCTCAAAGTCTACTCCAATTTCATAATTATTGACGCGGGGGTTGATATTAATTGATGTGCACCAGCTTTGATGTTGGTGTTTGAAACTTTGTGTGTTGCCCAGCTTGAGGTGAAATGTATAGTTGGGAAACAAATGGGATTAGGCTCTGCATGAGTAAGACCTATTGGGCCACTACACCCAAATCTAATTTTCGTGGTTCTCCCTTCCGGTTTTCTCTCTTTAAATGTGGGTGTGGGGCCTACTTTCTCGCCTCAGTGCAATAATTCATATCCAAAGAACACAGAAAATAATTAGCACATAAATAGGTGTTGGGGTTGTAATATGTCTTTCAGTGAGAGAACCATATTAAAGTCAATTCCTGCAATGTTATGACAATTCCTGCAAAGTTGTTCATACATTTGTTTTCTTCTTTAAATTTTAGACTTCCCATCTCCTTAACCTATGACTGAATGAAAACTCCTCTATTCTCTGTCAAACGACAGTGGAATGTCCTTTAATAGTTCTCCGTCTGCTTAGCTGTTCATCACAAATTATAGGTTATAGTCAGAGGGAAAGTGTGAGAGATGGATAAAAAGAGACCTCCTACTTTAGATACAGTAACATTAACCGTATTGATTTAACGTTATTTCTGTGCTCTAAAATATTATTTCCATTCAAATTGCAATCTCAAGTATCTGACATTAAGACGTGAATAATTCAATTCTTAGTCAAAAACATCAGAGTGGAATTTAACTCCAAAACTATTCGAAACCACTTCTTTCTGAAAAAGGATGTAATCAAAACTAAGTATAGATTAGGTCCAAATTGTTTGAGATTTGTGTGGGGAACGAAGGCCCTAGCTGTTGATTCAGGTTTCATTCCCTGATAGATTATAAAAGGTATTATACATGTACATAATAATAAAACACTTACAAAATTGTATACATGTATACATTAATTTTATATACGTTATCAGCATGTATATTTCTATTGAGCTGAATGGTGTAATAATCGAACTAGCATATGATGTGAATGACTATTCAATACATGTTTTTTTATTTTTGTTTGAAATATTTTTGGTAGCAAATTGGGTCCAAATTGTCCAAAGGTTAAGTCCAAACGTTGTTGACCCTGTTTCCAAAAAACGCATGAACACAATGCTTCTAACCAGAAACCCTTAAAACGCACATTTCTCTTGTTTAAATCAATTATTGATACGAAACAAACGTTTTTCCAGTTCCGAAAACACACCGATTTCGCCCAAAAATTGCACCTGAATCTATCATGAATGCATGAATATATTAAACACTAAGTACTGTTGGGTACAGTAGACTCCCTTATTCCCGTTTTACTTCTAGCTGAATAAATTATTCTCTCCAGACAACAATTACCCTGGCCAGGATATCGACAGAAATAATTCCGGCTCATCCTCCCCACACCCCCACCCCCACCCCCACCCGATCTATTGTTCTTCATTCACCGACTCTCGATGCTTCTGCATCAATCTAATTTTTTGCAGACGACTCTTGGCAAATCCCTGTCTGAATCACGTGCTTTAAATGGCCAGGATGTGGTGCGGATTATGTCTCATTGCCGTCCTAGACAAATTATACATGCATTTGGCTGTATTGGAATGGCCCTTCTGCAATGCCCTGGACATGCTTAGTTTGATCCGAGTCATGTGGATGAATATGTTTGCAGATTGGTACCAGAATGTATAGGAATTTCCCTTCCCCAGTGTGTCGTGTGTTATGAAATTTCTAGCATGGTCTTGGGTTTACGAATATTACCCGATATTCTTACCGGTTAATAATAAAAAGGCATTTATGTACACAAATTAATACATTAGCCCTCATGAGGGGTTGGCGTAAACGCGATGATTGTGAAGGAAAATATTTCTCCGTATTTAAATTCATTTTTAATCTAAATGTTTGAATTGACGGTTTTATTCTTCTTTAATTTAATTTTTAGCAAATTTTCGTGGAATTCTGGTTATTTCTATTAGCATGATAATAATTCTTTCGTCAGATCCATCATTCCACAAATAGAGACACATGTCACATGTCCCTGATCTTCGTCGTGAATTGCTGTATTCCAAGTAAACCAGTGATTTTAATTTGTTACTGGCTGAATAGAAACGGCCGTGTGCAGTAATTACATCTGAAATAAACAATACCATAGACTTGTTGTATGCAGTGTAAGAAAGACAGGAACGCCGTCTGGAAAGACTAAAATCTCTTGCATTGTTACTTTTCTATTTATTCAAGAAATACATTATAAATTCATAGTTCTGCTAGTCCCAATGTTCATGCAAAAATCGTTTTTTTTCTCAAAATAATTGAATATTCACGCCAACCTCTTCAACGTCAATTTCAACTATGCATTAGTGACAACAGTAACAATTCTAGTTCATATTCCAAACGAAAACATGCATTTATAAGTGTTATAATTAATACTCTCGAATACAACTATCTTTTATACACCATTCGTTTTGTTATCAGTTTATCACTAAGATAACATATTGGCCTTAAATGAAGTTTTTAAAACAGAAGAAAAAGTTAACCATTTTCATGTCAAAAACTTTCTTATTATTATAGTTACACTAAAATTATTATCTCGTCATTTTATAATATTCGGTTATCATATTATGTGGTACTGCGGACATGTACACGTTCTTTATCATAATCATAAACCTTATTCTCACAATACCTTTGCAGACCTTATAACTCAATACTTAGTAACATATTCCAAATAAAATGAACACTTTATCTTAGAATTTAGATAACAGAGACATCAATAATCCATAAATTGCGTAATTCATTTAGTCTTGAGTTTCATTGGCAAGTTTTGTTGCACAGCAACCATAGATCTTTATCACTGAATAATCTATGACCGCGAATCAACAATAATTGTTTTAAACAACTCTCATGTATTGTGTCAACACGCTTTCAACAGCACAGATTGGATACCACAGGGCATATGGAAACCCATTTAACATTCCATCATCAGGAGTACTTCTCATGTATAAAAGCAACTAAAAAACAACCGACAGTTGTAGTTCTCAAGGCATGCACATTATCGATTGTTTCCACATCTAATTGTCTAAAAATGTAAAATGATGCATTCCATCCATTTATTTATGCTGCGTCACCACGATCGACCCAAATAATACCTTTCATCTCACGAAGTCTCGTTTCTTTCGAGACGAAGGCCGTGATTAAAGGCATTGGACGATTTCTTGTTCAGCCAACAAAAGGCTTTACGTTATCAATTTATTTTACATCTTGGTCCAAAGAGAGGACTGGTTCTTTAGTCGAAAGTCTCTTTTCTTCCTGATTCTAAGGCTTCCCTGTCTCTGTTTTTCTCTTATTCTTTCATCCCGGGGACATGTTTCCGTTCGGAGATAGACATTGGGCATAGAACTAATTAGCGTACAGTCTCACTGTTCGTGTTTAATTAATCGTCAGTCATGACTTGAAAACAATAGACGCTAGGTTTTTGTCAAGCATTGATATAAAAACCACAATTCTCTGATCCTGGAAAAAATCTTTTTATAACACCACGATCCCAATCGATTCGAATATCTGGAAAAATTGAGTTTGTAAATCGTGTTCCTCAATGGCATTGTGATATTAGTGGAAGGAAGGAGGCTACTCCAGTGGAATTATAATCGAACTTAGAGATTGAGAGGGAATAAATTGCTTTCCAGTGAACTTTGGGATTGTTTGCGCAGCCCAGACTTCTTAGAATGTCTGGGTTTGAGACAGAATGTCTCCAGGATGGACGGTTGCAGATGTAGATGAAGAGATACATGTCTCTAGGAAATTCTATCTCTTTGTGAATGCATTATGAAAGCATAGCTATGGAGAATAGGAGCCTCAGAGGTAGAACATAATTATATTCACAAGGCTATCGAATCAATTTATGAAACTAATACCTCTAGGATTTTCAAACTTTTGCTTTGTATTTCACAGCCTCCTCCCATTATTTACTTGCAAGTCGGGTCTTTAAAGTATCTTATATTTTCCCCATACCCTCTTTTTAACAGAAAATAGTTTTTCTTTAGACGTATATATCAGCCAACCATAACCAACCAGTTCTTCCTAAATTCTACTCACACCTACCCTTCAAATGCTCCAGTCATCTTGCTGTTTTCATGCCTCTGTACTCTGTAATCAGAGCAGGCAAACACAGAAATGGGTGATTTCTTTTATTGAATGAAAGCAGTCCTAGAGCATGGAAGATTATCTGTTTAGGAAGTATTGGATTTCGTCTTACAATGTTCTGCTTTATGGGGAAAGACAGTATGCATGTATTATGGAACAGTCTAGACGCAGGCAAAAGCTCAGTATTATATTTTTTGGCCCACTTCCCGAATGGAGTAGAAATAGAAAAGATGTTTTGACGGGCGATACGATTTGTTTTCACCTGCTGTAAATAGCATACTGAAGTGGAGTGTCATGTTCCAATCTTGTGTGTATGTTTTGGGTGCTGTCCTTCTGTACACACTGACTACTTGAGTACTTACAGTATTGCCCAAACAACCTGAACTCTGAAGCAATATGTATGCAAAGTTATATGTATATTCTCATCGTTCATGGTTATAATATACCCTATATATGTCCGATTGTATTGAATACATTATAATACATATATATATGTCGTGATCACAAAATCAAAGGCAGGTTCATTGAGTTCACACGATAATTGCGAATCATCTTCGCAGTTCTAATAGGCTTATACTCCATATTCCCTATTAGATTTATACATTTCCCCTCAAAATGCCGCTGGTTTATCTTTAAGAATTAAATTATTCCCTACATCTACCTCTTTCTGAATGCATTATGACACCATTTATATAGCTATGGAGAATATGAGCCACAGAGGAAGAACATAATTATATTCACAAGGCTATATGGAACCAATTTATGAAATAATCGCGGGGCAGTTTATAAAATAAATTCATAAATTCAATTCATGATATAAATGTACACAAATGTCTGCCATTATTATTTCTAATCATCTTTATCCACAATGTTTACAACAAGGTATTGCTGTTCAATTGATAAAGCAATCATACGGAACAATTTTGGTGCTTGTATTCCTTAACCTATACGAGTATACACAGTTTGAATCTTAACCTTTCAATAGGCTCATCATTTGCGTATCAAGGCACTCGTTTTACAATTCAACTCGAAGGAGAAAAAATTCAAAACCGACAGACCTACATGGAACTAGAGCTAATACCGATGTGTATTCCGGGGATGTGGCAACGTCACAAGGAGCTGATAAAACAGTGAGTTATTTCCTTAGTTTTGACAAAGTTCCCAACTTCTAGGACAAAGCACAAAAGCAGAGCCGTCGGAGAAGGCTTACTGATGTAATGAACCTCTCCAAAGTAGATTATCTTAAAATGAGTCTGTTAATAAACTAAAAGCATAAGCACTGGTCTGAATTAATGAGCAATTTTGTATTAAGGGGACTTTTAATAGAATCCCCTCCTATACAAACTGGAGTATACTCATTGTAAAAGTCTCGTATAAGTCGCTCCTCGACGTGAATAATTGAAACTAACTCAGGAAATTATCTCCATTTATTGAATAGCGATCGTGAGTTACGCTGTAGAATAAGTCCTACTACCCGCGCTCGGAAACCAGCCTGCGTTCTCCGCTTGCACGAAGGGTGGCCCCGAAGCAACGGTGCATTGTCACGCATATATCTCTGATAGTGACTTCCACTCCACTCCGTGTAGAGGCTCTCTAATGTCTTTTCATGTTCTCTTCAGCTAATTAAGGTGCAGTTGATGCATAGTTGAGGGCTTCTATAGAGATTTCCCTTGCGGTAGTATTGACTGTTCTTTTAATCGAAGCTAATGTTTTTTTGTATCAAATATAGACCGGTATTACTGGTAAATATATATTTAGTAAGTCTTCTATTATTGTGTTTGATAAAATCTTCTATATTATTTTGCCATATTCTATGTATACACATATATTTCAATATACGAATTGTTTACACTGATGTGTGTATTATTATGGTATTTGTCATGCACAAAATGCGTACAAGATTTTCTGTATTTAAGACATAGATCTATGCTCCCCATAATTCAGACGACGCATTCAAATATCTGACAGGCGACACATATCTGATGAATGTCAGGGGTGCGGTTTTTTGTGTGCAAATATAATTGTTTCTTTGAAATGAATTTCAATGAAGGTCGTGCAAACGTTTTTAGAAATATGTGCCTGAATAGAAATATGTTCACAATTAAAAAAGTAACTGTATTAAATACAAAAAATAGACGGTCTTAATCAAAGCAATATGACAAATAGACGATCTTAATCAGAGCAATGTGACAGGCCAGGCTGGATTTACGAGATCTAGTTCAGGTTGAAATGTGAATACGTTTTCAGTCAGGCAGTGTATGGAGGTGTAACGTGGTGAGGTCGTTTTTACCCCATCAACTATGGATTCATTCGAATCGAAACGTCTTCGTGGCGTGCAGAATTGACTTAGGAGTGACTGAACATAATTCTCTCGTTCTTAAAAATGAAAATATTTAATTGATACATATAATAAAATACCTTGCCTGACCACCGAGTCTTTCACAATCAATATAAGATGTCAAAACATGCTACATGCCACATTTCCCCCTCGCCAGGAACAAAATAACATCTTACAATATTTACTCATTAATGGCTTTATCCATTTGGACATGTATTCACTCGACGATACGACGTAAGTGCACTTGCCTTGAAAATCGGTTAAGCGTGATTTCATGGGAAGTGACAGTTTGACCTCTTACATCAGGCAAAGGAAACTTCTTTAATACATTTTTTGTATTCTTTTCATTTTTTGTATTCTTTTGTATCCCAGTACACCCCTCAAACGTCTTCCAACAGACGGTACTTATTGTCGCAAGTTTTTCTTTCTTTCCTTTTTTACCTTTCTCCCTTTTCTATGCGGGAAGAAGCTGGTGGGGATGAAAACAGATCGAGCAATTCCTGGTGGTGCTGATTTTAAATCGCCAAATATCAGTACGGTTCCGGGAAATACCCCCGTGGTACATTTATATATTCGCCATGGCGAAGAAAGTGGTTTCTAGAAGGAGAAGTAAGAGGCCTGCAGGGAACGAGACAGTGTTTTGATGTTACGCTAAGAACGTGTTTGAGCTATTCATATTCGCCTCAACGGGCATCTCTGAATGTCACTGCAGACATCGCGGCCTTTTACAGCTTACCATTGTTAATGTTATATTGCACATATAAAGCCCCATGTCTACTAAGCCGATTTTAATATGGGGGCAGTCAGCTGACAGATGGAAAAACGGCCTGGCGATTAAATTAATCTAATATTGACAATATAATGATTTCAGGGGGCCGTAACTCTATGGTATAGGGGTCATGCACAGCAGCATTTAGGCTGTACTGCTTTAGTGCATTCATTCAGGGTCGATCGATAAGCGTTTGATACAGCTGGGGGTCATTGCTTATTGGAGTAAGGTGGGCGTGGACCTTCCAGTGACTGGGTTAAAGGTTACGGTGCCCTAAAGTCCTGTTAGCGCCCTAAAGTCCTGTTAGCGCCCTGTTAGCGCCCTGTTAGCGCCCTAAAGTCCTGCATGCCCACATACTGCTCTTAACGGTAGGCACTTGGCTGATGCCCTACAGTCAGCTTCCTTTAGCTGTCATGCATTTCCACTTGCCTGACAGTCCTCTGTTCTACTCCGACTGCCCTGTCAACATAATTGGCTCAGTGGATATGGGGTTTAAGTCCTGAGTAATGGTACAGATTAAGGGCAATGTGTTGCTTTATCCTTTGAAAGACGGAAAGGGCTTTTATCCAAATACATTTATGTCACACCCAGAAATCAGAGGGAACAATTTTGGAAGCGAGGATTTTCTTTCAAAGTTATCATTTATCTCCATTAGAACATCTGGGGACATTATGCCTGATTTTTGTATTCCCCGAATTTTTAAAAAAAGCTTCAAGGGAAATATGATACATTTAAAAGTTGCTGCTCTGGTAATAATACCCCTTGCAGTTTCCTTATTTGAAGTGGGTACATCAATATTTAATGAATTTCCTTTTCTGTTTTTCATATCGAGTTTCACTTACTAATTTATAAAAGTTAAAGTACTTCGCTAAAACGTAAAAAAATATTTCTGTTCTTTCTCTCCTAAGGGCAGAGCTGCGTCTCTCTCAAGCACATAAGATATAATTTTATTTCGTTTTTCAAGGAACCGGAAATGGTGCATTTTTTAAAATCAAATTACTGAAATACCCGAAAACCATTAATCCTTCTTATTTGGTAATCGTATTACTCTTAGATCTTACCATCGGTATGATATCCTTGTCCTGGTCCATTCCTTTGAATCGTGTTTCTTGCCTCGGGAATATTAATCTGTCTATGCCTTTGAATATAGACGACACTAATTAACTATGGCAGTACCCTTTCACTCTTCCCTGATGAGTATGCCATATTTCAAGTCAACCTTTGATATATACCCTCGCCTGTCTACATTGGGCCGTATTCAGAGACGCTTATAATTATAATGTGGATGGTATCCAATATCCCAATTTGTATGTCGTTCTATCATGGTTTACCATGTAAGAGCGGGAAATAGAAGCGTAATTCCCCTTGTCTTATTTCTATGTGAATAAAGAATTTAAACAATCAGTCTATATTTTATTATATATTTTTACCCTGATTGAAAAGAACATGCACCCAAAACCTTTATTTGGACCCATTGATATGTATAACATGATTTAAACATTTTTCATTGGTTGTGGTTGACGTGTGTTAAGATTTTAAGTTCAGGTCATGAGTTCATTATATCAATCAGATTCAAGGATGGATCTACAACCCAAGCAATATCAGGGACCATAAAAGGCCTAGTCTACTAAGCCGATTCTCATGCGATTCTCACAGAATTTAGTGGAAAAGAGTCCTCTGCGGCGCAAAATCTCATGAGAATCGGCTTAGTGGACTAGGCTCTTGACGATGAAGTCGTATCTCTAGGGTCTTGGAAGTTTTTTTTATATTTAAATGCTCAGTGAGCATCTAGTGTCATTATTTTGTTAAGTTAATTCGAAGGGGGTTCGGCTAAATATATATTTGGGCTAATAGTTTATTATAATATAGCCTCGCCTCCTCATAGTGAGTTTTGTATTCGCTTTTCATAAACTTTTATTTTTTGCGCAACAAGAGGGCAGAGTGATTCTACAGGTCGACTTTTTTAATTACGCTCTTGGGATTTTCTCTCAATGTTTTCAAAAGGAAACCTATTGAATTGCTCTGTTGCTTTTGGCGCGCTCTTGCACTTGACCTCATTGGGTCCACACCTCTAGTTCCCATGACCTTGGCCCAAGAAGCGTACATTGAGAACACATCTATCAATTCCATTGGTTCTATTGGCACTATTGATACGCTTCCAAAAAGAAGCGAAACACGTGCCCCTAGTTACGCTTAAATCAAACACGTCAGATCCACTGGACTGCCTTGGCTTGGCTCTATGTTCACTTCTTATATTTCTTTTCAACCTTGAACATGACTGAAATATCATCCCAGGGAACAAGAACTTATAGTTTGGCCCCACAGGTGAGAAATCGATTCCTTACAAGGATAAACATTAATCAAAAGTTTATAGTCGAACTTTACTGTTGTATAGATCTATAACTTTATAGAAAAGAGGATTACAATACTTCTACAATGCCTTACCCTACTCTCCATTATTGGCAATAACATTAAATCAAATAACCTTCGGTAGGAATGAAATCAAACCACTTGTGTTAAGTGTATTGAACTCAATCTCAATCAGCTGCACGTTTAGCCAGCGTCCATGTTTAAAATCGCAGTCACAACCGGGCAACATATACCTGTGCCTCTCACTTATGATATTCTTCTTTTTTCCCCCTCATTTGGTCCAGATAGATCCTGCCAGGAACGTGCTTGTGGAACTGTTAGGGACGGTAAATGGAGTGACCAAGGTGTTGCAATTAGATGGTGAATCAAAGTGGCTGAGTCAGGTCCTTACTCCAGAAACGACCTCTGGTTGTGAAGTCCTGAATAAGGCCATGTGGATTAGGCACTGCATCATTTTGTCAACCACTTTAGGAAGGCAACTGTCGTGATAATCCGAAAATAAATGTTCTGACCTATTCCTGGAATGTTACTTAACTTGTTTCAAAAAATTTCCCTCATTGACAAGATAGCAGGATATGTCCCCCCTTTTTTGGCTTGACAGGCAAGTTTAAAATTAATGAAAGTTATGTCAAATATGTATATACCAAATCAAAACTGTACAATATACGGTGCTTTAGTCTGTCTGACTTATTATTATAAGAGCGTCCTATTAGTGTTGTAATATATATACACGGAGATGCTAATATTGCCCTCAGCAGTTGTATTAGTTTATTGTTCTATCCCTGAGGGCACATTCTAAGATATGTATACCTACCTTGTAGTGGGAGATGTAAAGTTCCCCGTGATGTTTACCCGACCGGGTTTAATTGAGGCACTCAACCACTCACTCAATCGCATATATCTGCCCACATGATAAACTGTATCATGGTACTTTTATAATGAGGGAACATTTGCTTCTCCATTCCCCTGTTGCATCTTTCACGCACTATATATTATAACCAGACCCTCCCCACCCACCATTAATTATCCCGCCTCCGAGCCAGACAAGACCACCTCCTTTGACCAGACTCATCTTGCTGGTGTCCCAGACTCTGAAGTGGGCCCATTTCTTCACACTGTCTCTATTGCGCCGGGCTTCTGGCATCGTCTCCAAGTCCTAGTGACTGGCGGGCGACATATCCCTCCTGATGTGGTGCCACGCCTCATTCTTTATGTTCTTTTTTCTCTCCTACCACTCACTGACAGTCCCATGCGCTGAGATGGCAACTGAATTAATGGGAGGCCCCACACCTTTGGCTCAGGCCTGTCGTTAGGTAAATTATCCGAGTAATTGCGTGGATCTTATTTCAAATAGTGCCCCCCCCCCTATTGAACGTCGTTTGTTTTTGAGAATGAAAGATTACAAAGTCCTTGTTAGATTCAAGTTTCTTTTGAGATATTTTATTCGGGTCTTGTCATTAGAACATCTGATATTTCATGTCATATGGTTTTACTTTAACGCGGAGGTGCTCAGAAATATATGCTTTCCTCATTAGTTTATCGCCATCCATGATACTGCAGTTGTGTAAGATTTGATGTCAGGAAGAATATGTTATAGAGCGGAAGGATATCCAGACGTTAAGACGTTCTTTAAAGGTCGAAGGGACAATACTGTCTGGCCATTATATGTCACAAGATTCTTGCAGGGTAGACACTGACTGTTTTCTGCACTTTGATTCTTACTTGCCCCAACAGCTATAGTGCGAACTGTGAACCAAGGTAGACAAGAGAGGAAGCGACACAAACGACACTTGTCCATACTGAGGCATTACAACTGTTACCAATGTCAGTGTTCCAGATCTCACTGAGACAACGCAGCTGGTATATATAATTATATGCAGTCCAGTTAAGTTAATTTATCATGGGCAGCTGGAAAAGACAGCATTTAGAGTGGGGCAAATGGTAAATATGATAATTGGAAATAGTCTGCATTATTATATTACATTCACCTGACTTTAGTTATAATCCTCGCCTACGTAGGTTTTATATAAATGTATATAATTCTCAGATCTTTATCATACACGCATTGCTCTGAAAACAACGTATCTAGAATGAGTTACGCATAGTGCGTATATTTCACTCGTGAGTTATGTGGGGTTGACATGGCAACCAATCTGTTTTTTTACTAAGATTACCGCTGAAATTCAAATTTATGACTCAACTTTTTTCTATTTTCGTGATTGAAAACATATGTAATAAATCTAACTCGTTGGTTTCAGTCGTTTAGAATATTGCACTCGTTGTTACGCAACTTGGGCAATATTCACGCTCCTTCAACCAACTCGTTAGTTAACCTGTAGGCTATATATTTAATTTCCTGTATTACAAAGTTCCTCTTCGGATCTATAAGTAAAAGTTCCAAGACGTATGTGTGCATGGGTCAAGACTCAATCCACGAAAGCAATTTCGGAAAATCCTAATGATAAGCCAAATGTATCTATAGATTTCCGACTACACCTACTTTCCTGATATAAATACATCAAAATAGCTATTGAATTCAAGAATATTCAGATTGGTTTCTGTTTGAGCAATGTCGGTAATGTTCCTATAGGATCTAAGAAATTGATTTATAGCCACGTTGCCCCGCCGAGGGAGAACAAACTTTTTTCTGGCGTTATTTTGATGAAACCTCGACCCATTGGACATATCCACATAATATATTCTGAAGGGACTCGGGCTAGTGCGACAAAAAGGTTCCCCTAGACTGAGACTACTAGATTGTCTGGCGCATTACGTCACGTCATAGTCGCATTGGAATATAATTGAAGAATATAATGGACTTAATTTATTTGGGGAGGGGGGGGGGGGGTCGTAATATATTTCTTTTTGTATTTTCTCTGCACACACATGTATGTATATAAATTGTATTTTGTTTTATGGGAGGTTTTATTTTGATCTGCATTTTGCCAGACCATTGAATCAGCCACAAATCAAATAAAGAAAGCTTGTAAGAAACTAGTTAAGTCAATGAGGATAATTAAGGAGCAATTCTTCCGTGGAAGACAATACTTGTTATATTGTCACTGCTTGAATCCCCCTCTGGAACATTTACCAAGTCACCATTCTATGTTACTTCTCAAATCATAAACAAACATTTCTGCCATTTTGAGAACCATGAAATAGTAAACTGACTTGAGGTTGTCAACTATAAGGACGAACATAGCAATTTCACATTATGCTGTATACATGTAGTAAATAGTAGATAGGTGTGCTGAAGTACCACAGGGGACGAAAGCAATGTAAGGGTTGTCATTCTTTACTAGAACTGTTCTATCCTCTTTGAACATCTGGGGCCTGGCATTTACCTCTATCCATTCATTCATTATTTCTATGTCTATCTTTTATTCCGACTTCTGTTCATTTAGTTGTTTTCCTATTCTATATTGGGTGCCTGCATGGGTTGAACCACAATATCTTTGGAGTCAATTAACGCCTATCGGGAAATCAATATAATATGGGGTGCTTACAAAGAACCAATATATATATTTAGAAGGACATATATTTAATGCTTCTGAATTGATTTTACATAGCATACAATCAGTTCTTTTACCTCCCCCTCCATCTTCCTCCCCCACCCATACTAGTCAGGTAGATTGGTGCAAAAAAGTGCAAGAATTGTTCAAATTGGTATTAAAGCATGAAATTTGGTGCAGTGATAGATTTCGGTATCCTGGTACTCTATCTATCCACCTACCTGCCTCTTAGTCTGTCTTGCTGTCTGTCTATCACCAATCATTATGCACAAACCACATGCATGGCCATTTTACAGCTCGCTCCGAATCTGTAATGCATATAGGTAACAGGGAATTTATTACATTCTCCATCGGTCTGGTGAGAGGCAATCTATTGAATTATAAGAAGACTGATAGGTAATAACCAGGAGAAAAAGACTCAGACTACCTCCATGGGCCAAATATTCAATAAACCTCTCTTATCTACATCCCACTGGAGACAGCTCTGTCACTACGTCAGGGTTATGGATAAATAAGCATTTCTTCACTGCAGATGTGCCCGACTGCTACCGAATTAGAGTCCATTAACGACCCTTCATCGTGTTTCTGCAGTGGGGCTACGACTGTAAATCTATTAGAAGTTGCTACTTCAGGGCCAAGGGAAATATATTGCATATATGATCATGAAGTCTTGTGGACGAATCGCCAGATTTATAGTTGGTGTCATAATGTTCCCCCATCAGCTTGGTCCAAGATGATGGGATTTGGGAATTGATAGTACTGCCCGACTGATACCGATCTTAGCACTTCAAACCCTGCTATGTGTGTATGGTATGACATTTTATATGACATTATAGTCATTTTATCTCTAAAAACAGGTGGTTCTGTCTGTGTCAGTAGAATGGAAGGAAAACTTCAAAATGATATCCAAGTATCGAATCTAAAAAAATGGTTTATATGTGCTTACAAACAAATGCCCAAATACTTCTAATTATATTAGAATGAATCAATTAATGTACATTAGATTTTTGATTAGTATGAATTGCTTGTACGGTTGGTGAGTCGGTCGTTAATAGACTTTGAGAGTAACTGTTGATCCATTTCATGAATTGATAAATCGTAAGTATGATCTGATAAGGTTTAAGCTTGATATCAACAACAGCACCCATAGAGAAACTGTCATATCGATCCATCTCCAAAATCAATTTTCCTGCAATAGTTGCTTGTGATCCTTTGTTAGATTTTGCAAAGAAAAATGATTCTAGCTTGACCTTAGTGCCCATCCAGAAAGTGGATTTCAATTTGAATAAGAACTCTTTTATATTATGATAAAAATCGAATAAATGTTCATATTTGTTGTATGGTTGTATATTCTCCAATTTTAAACATTTTCTTGAATTGCTTCCAGTGGAAATTGGATTGCATCATATTGTGTGGTGGCCGATATCTGGTTTGAACAGTCTGGTAACTTTTTACTTGGGTCTAGAAGTCCCTGATAAGGTTCTTGCAGTGATGGGAAAGGCAAAAAAGGTTATTTCAAGTTTTCCTCAGCAGCAGCGAGGCTGATTACTTCCAAATCGGGATAATTCATTTATTCGCATCATCTTCGCGCTGTGGTTCAATCAAATAAGGCACACCACATTACTTGACGTCTTTACACCTCAGTATGTGTCACCAGCAAAACCTGGAACGTCATATTGTTATGAATCATGGCTGCACTTTACATAAGTTATTTGGTTTATATACAGTGTATTTCTCAGGCCTTTGCTAAAGATGTCATTTTAAAGTATTAATGACTTTCTTAAATTTGGAAATGGTTTATAAATTAACTGGATTCCATTATTTATTGAATTGAACCCACAGTCTGAGTGTTTACTATCCAATATCAAAGTAGCTTATCTTCTGCAACATGGTAATGCCAGAGTATAATTATATCTACTTATTTGGATTAGTATGATTTATGAGAAGATGTTCTTACAGAAACTACTAATTAATTATTTTTATCATTATATTATCATCATATTTAAGGTGTTGGTTTCATATTAATTGTGAAGATATTTGATAAAACAAACTTCCAAGTTTCTTAGGATTCTCATTAGAACTAAAGAAACACATTACAGCCAAATTCCTGTACACAAAACTAAGAAGAAATGGAAGATCTGGAGAAGTGTTTCTTTGTGATCTAATGAATTAGTTGAGTGTTTCAATTGTCTGTAAGAAGACACAACAGGTACCGGTCTGAGGTTTAATCCTTTTACTTCACAAAAAACAGAGCAGATTTGATGTTTATCTATAATGTGAACATTTCTTAAGGGACATCTTCCTGTTTAAAGTTCTAGTTCCACTTACCTAAGTAATGCTGCACCTCTTTTTACTGTGTGCCTGTGAAAAAATGTATGTAGACTCAAGAATCTTTTGTCACTCATCTTCTAATATTTACTATATCCATCTACTTTTTTTCTTCATTATTATTTCCCTTTCATATAAAATCCCAAAAATGATTTTGTCGAATTGAGATACTCTTGAAACAGTACACATATGTTAATTTTATCTTGGACATTATTCTCTTAATGAAGAAATAAAGGGAGTTTATCGACTCCACTGAAAGCGAATTTTGATATAACGTTTAGCCTTTATTGTGTTAATGTCTAGGTAACTGACCGATTATACTTTTGTATTTTAGGCAAGAAAGCATGTACCCTTTTCGTATAATGACACCTTTGTACAGCTTAAAATATACAATATTAAAGCTCGAATAATGCATATATATAACCGTTATGGACAGATAGGCAGAGGCATTGTTATGCAGATTTGTGGCTCGCAGTGATAATTTGCACTCATGGACGTTGATGGAGGAGGGGAGAACTATCTACCTACATTTAGGAGGACTTCTACCATCAATCATCCCTCTTTTGAGCACAAAATAAGTGACAATATACTCTTTCTGTGACTATGTCTTTGGTTGTCCTTCGCCTTTTGACCCTTAATAGGAATGATACACACTTGCATTTGCATAGGGATGCTCCTTTATTCACCTTAGATGACCTTCGGAATGAGTGCATAAAGATACATAGGTTCCTAGCCTAACTTCTAGTATATTTCAAATAAGTCTTCCTTTCCTTTTGTCAGTATCCCAAGCCCGAGTGTTTACAATCCAATATAATCTTCCGCATACATGCCAATGCCAGTTAAAACTCGGTCTTGGGCGTCTTGCTTAAAGAAAAGCTTCATGGACAATATAAAACCCGGGTTATACCATTCATAATGCCTGTTGAAATGCCTCTAGTCAAGAACTTCTCCAATTCCTTTGCAAGTGAAGATAAAAATATAATGGATTTAAGGAGAGAAGTGACTTCATTTACTGCAGATTGTGAGACACTATTTTCTACATATAATATATCGAACATTGCCATGTTCCTGTTCCTGTCAGGTCGATCGCTGTTCTTCTAAAATCAGGGCAAGTGACTTTCACCAAACATCTGTATTCATACTGGATTCATTTCAATTGATCCCCCATGCATCACGTATCAGGTATTGGGGTATTGGCCTTTCCTGATAAGGCTGGTAGCAGAGAAGTAATTTCTTCACAATATATTGCCAGTAGGGGTTGTGAGGGCACTTATTTACAAACGGTTCCTTTTACTCCCGGAAATTCGACAATGAACCTAACGTACCTTGTCAGGGTTTTCAGACAGAGACCATTCATGTTTCTATCTCTAATTGCATTTTCACGAGGAAATGAAGCAGAAGCATGGTCAATGTTGGTATACTGGTTTCAGTATAACGGTAAACAGTCATACCGGTTTACCATGCACCTCATGTATTAGATCACCAAGTGTCTGTTCGGATCCAAGACCGAAGCAACACGGAATGTGATTGGATGTTACTTGACTCTATAATATCATCCTGTATTTCCCGCCTTCATTGTCATTGATATAATTGTTACGCTTGGGTAAACATAGAGTCTATGTGACAAACTATTAGTATACCAATAAAAGGTACCATTTTATAAATAAAATATATACTTGATGCGGTAAATAATATTTTTACTTATCTAAATGGTATTATTTTACCATGGCTCTCATTTTTCCGTAGTTAATATTTCTGGGATTACTAATCAATGTCAAGTTAATTCCCATGCAAATAATATTCATCTGAAATCTTGCAATTACTAAGCTTTTGAGACAGTTAATGAAACGGTAATGAGAATATATATATAGGGCGTAAGCATTTCCTCCCTAAAAGGCTAAAACTTTTCCTCAAAGTAGGACTCATTACGCGGAAGGCAAGGCTGATAATGGTATCTTACTAGAGGCTTATGAAGTCCTGCAATTTCCAATGACAGGTGTAGTATATGTTTCCACCACAGGAGGCGCCACCTCTGTCTAATAAACTAGATTGAACCAGTTACAACAATGGCGACGAGCATGGAATAATCCCCGCGATTTTTCTTTTCACAAATAACCAAGCATCCTAGCTCTACCAGAGAAGTTCTTTCAGCAGGAATGCAGGGAAACAAAGAAGGAAAGTACTGAATTGTGAAATATTGTGCAAATGAACTGTTGTTAGTGGATATTTGATCACATCTCCACATGACTTGTAGGCCGGATACATATGGAACTTGAAACTAGCTGCTTGACCATGCTTATGATGCTATGACTATGAAATCTGTATAGGCTACTTGTGAAAAGAACTGAACACTTATAAAGTGGAGGAAATAGACTGATATCATTTAAGTGAAGGTTTGTTGGGAAAATACACCCAGCCTGACTAAACATTTATATTTTGAACTATGTGATAGGACAAATACATGCACCTGTGTCAGTAGGCCTATAGGCTATACCCAGCATAAACAATAGCTAAAAGTGTGATTGGTGCTATGAGTGACTTTAATAGTGAGAAAGAGAAGTGGGCCAACTACAAACTTAGGTTGGATTCCTGGATGAAAATCAACGAAATTAAAGATGCAGACAAAGTAGATGCCATGATAGCACTAGTAGGACCTGAGGCAGTTGACCTATTGGTGTCTTTATGTACTCCAGCTGATATTACTGATAAGACATATGCTGTTCTGTGTACTTTGTTGAATGCTCACTACATGTCAGGGACAAATGAACTGGCGGAATCTTATAACTTTGATACACGCTGCCAAAAAGAAAATGAGTCAATACCTGATTTTATTGTTGCCTTAAAAAAGCTCAGCATCCATAGTGGATTTGGGGATGCAGATCAGGTAAAAAAGGGACTACGTAACAGATTAGTAGCAGGAGTGCGTAGCGAGGCCATTAAGAATAAACTGTTATATTAGGTGAAGGTGCAGCTCTGACATGGGAGCGTGCTATGGAGATGACAACAACAATGGATGCAGCACGTCTGAATGTGCAAAAGATAAAAGCCACATCGGAAGTCAATCGAGTGAGCAACTACAAAGGAGCGCAGAATCGGGGAAGCTACAAGCCAAGAGGTAGAGGCCATGGAGGACAATATGGTAAAACACGCTGTTATAGGTGTCAAGGAACTCATTAACCCGCAGAGTGTCCATTCATCAAAGAAACGTGCTACAAGTGCCAGAAGGTCGGTCACATAGCTAAGGCCTGCAAAACAAAAGTATTACCGGAGGATATTTGTCGTAGATGAATATGGTTATAAATATATACCTGCTAGAGACCTGACTATTGCTGACTGTTGTTTACCTCGTAGCCTATGGTTACCAACGGACTCAGAGAAAGCCCAGCTGTCGACAGAGGCAGAACTGAAATATTTTTTCAAAAAAAATTGGTATATTCATGTCCGACGCGTCTCTGATTTTATGTCGCGGGTGTTTCAAGCGACACAAGAGGCCGAGTTGTTTATGGCGGAAAGGACAGAAATCGCAAGAAAAAACAATTGTGAAAAAATCGTCAGCTGGGCGTAAGAAACCCTCGACCGTACGAGCTGTAACTTCACGAACTGTTTCGACAATGGAGAAGGCGACAATAGCCTCTATTGCGAAGGTCGAGCAGGATCAGGTTCCCGATCGAGGAACGCAGGAATACGTTGTCTTTGTGGAGAAATGTATTAAGGCAAAATCGGAGGAGTTGGAGAAATCGGCTCTGATGGTAAAGACATTGGAGGTGGAAGAAGAATTACGTAAACTATCACTTACCGGTGGTGGTGGCAATGGCGGCCGTTCTCCCCCTTCTGGTGATCCGTCATCACCGAGACAGATGGATTCCATAGGTAACTGTCGTCCAGAGTTCTATATTCCTGATGTGAGGTCGTATAAAGATTTAACATATAGACACATGATCCATGGTTGCGTACGAGTGTTGGAGGAAATGTTGGCCAACGATTCTCCCGTTGCTGGTTATATCGCCCATCTTAGGTATGTTACTTACAAGGCGGCCAGAGAACGATACCTTGATTCTGCTATTCTAGACTACGAGAGGAGTGTCACCTCTAGAGTTTTGTCTGGTCACTTGGATGATTGGCCCAGTGTCGACACCGAAAGTGATTGCATGCACCTCTGTCCTGAGAATATGCGGAATTTGTGTTATCCTTCATACCGTAGAAGTGGAAACCAATATGGCGGATCTGGCTCCGGGGATAAACAGAAAGGTCCCCTATCTCCTCATTACGATTTCCGCAACAGTTGGGTGAAAGACGCATGCTGGAAGTGGAATGACGGTAGAGACTGCTATAATTGTCACTATCGTCATGGTATTTGCGGCTTATGTAAAGGTGCCCATCGTTCCAAGACTTGTGAAATCCAACTAAATTGGCTTCGCGAACACGCCATTAAGCCGGAAGTTGTCACCGGAAGTAAGGTCGAGCAAGGAGAACTCTCCGGAAATGGTGGCTCGATGTGATGGCAAGATGGCGTCGCCGGTCAAGTTTTTGAGACTTTGACAACTAAAGAAAGTTCATTATTCATGGGATTACCTAATATATCATCAAATGAAGTGATCTCGACAACTAACCTTGCTGAACTCTACGATTCATGTTTAAATGTGGCCTCTCATGGGACTGTCAGTGGAGTTATCCGTCAGTTTAGACCAGCGGGTTGGGCTACTTGGCTTTCTTACGGCGATCGCCTAGACGAAGACTCTCATTGGATTCTGGATGGTGTTTACAACGGTTTTCGACTTGTTGATCGGAACTGTCAGGTGTCATCATATGAATGCGATAATTATTCCTCATGTTATAGTGATGAAAATGAATCAAAATTGGATGCCTTGATCAGGAAAGAGTTATCTGCCGGCAAGCTATCAATTTCTAACGACAAGCCCAAGTGTATTCATGCCATGGGTGTGATATCAAAGCCAGACGGAGGCATACGTCCCATCACCGACTGCAGACGTCCCCTTGATTATTCTATCAATGAATATGTATCAGAGGTTTGTTCGACTTTTGCCTTCGTTACCTTGGACCATGTCATGCAGGATCTGAAACAAGGAACATTCATGTGCACGGTTGATTTAAAATCTGCCTACCGTAGTGTCTTGATTCACCCTAGCAACCGTACCTTCTATGGCCTTAAATGGAAGTCAGGCCGGGACGAATGTTATTTAGTCGATAATTTCATTTGTTTCGGTGCTAAATCTGCCCCATTCTGCTTTGCAAGAATTACAGACACGGTGACTAGGATAATGAGACGACACGGTCATGTCTGCTACTCGTACCTTGATGATTTCCTCCTGTGTGCCCAGTCCTACGATGAGTGTGTGACCAGCCAACTATTCCTTATCAAATTGTTGGGAGACTTGGGCTTCTATGTATCGTGGGGGAAAGTTACGAACCCCTCTCAAAAGAATCGTTATCTTGGCATATACATCGATAGCAGGAGTATGTCTCTCAGTTTGCCTGAAGATAAGGTTTTAAAGCTGAGGAAAGAACTCAAATTTTTTGAATCCAAAAGGTTTGGTTCTCGTCGTCAAATAAGAAGGCTTGCTGGTCTCCTCAATCACTGCAGCAAGGTCATCAGAGGGGGAAGGCTATACTGTCACCACGTCATTGATATGCTGAAGCCCCTGGTCTACAAACGACGTGTGCATCTCAATATTGGATTCCATAATGATCTGGAATGGTGGAGATCAGCCTTGATAAAATTCAATGGTACCAGGGACCTGTCTGTTAAATCAAATAGGGATTATGCCATTGCTCTTGTGTGTGAAAATGATGAATTTGTGGCCTCTTGCAAGGATCTGGCTTATATGGGAGTCTTTCAGCCAGGCAACCCTGCATGTGAGAATATGATTTCGTGCTCGCACCATGACAACTCGTCCCAGATCTTCATTAATCAACCTTTGAAAAATGCGCAAGTTTTCAAGTATCTTGTGTCATTATCGGTGGTCATATTTCATTGGATAGATTTCTTCAGAAATTCAGGAATTTGTCTGTTGTGCCCTGATAGGAATGTGATTCGATGCTTGACTCATGAGAGGGCTCCTGATGAGGCTTGTGCCAATATAATAAGAACGATTTTCTGGATTTGTGATGGGAATAATTGCTATTTAGACCCTGTTCTCGTTTGATTTTGCAGAAATTCGTGCCCTGGACGAGAGGGTTGCACTCATACGACAGAATGCCTTGGCTTCCAGCACTTTGTCGGTCAGATCATCTCAATGGAAGAAGTATTACAGCTTCTGTGATTTGTTTAAAATTTTGCCTCACCCAGTGTTGCCTGAAAATACTTGCAGATTTCTTGTATGGGCCTCCGATAAGTTGTCATACTCGTCCTTGGAAAACTACACGTCTGCTGTTAACCATTTGGCAAAGTTAGAGGGATCTACAGATCTTCGTTCAGATTTTCGCCTTAATTTAACCTTACGTGGGTTGAAGCGATTATTGGGCGATGCCAAATCTCCAAAAGACCCTATATTCCCAGATGAGTTGGTGAAAATATTTTGGCAAGTTAATATGGAATCGGATAAGGAGGTTGCTGTGTGGTTGGGCCTCCTGTTGTGTTACCGTTCCGCTTCGAAAATGCCATGTGTTTGCTGGATCTTTTAATGACCATCTTCTTCTCAGATCTGATGTAAAATGGTACGACTGGGGCCTTATGATCATCGTGTCAAGCTCCAAAACGAATCAATTTCGTTCAAGAACTTTGGAGATTCCAGTGTCATATACTAATAATGCCTTGTGTCTAGCAACCCAGCTTAGTGGATGGTTTAAATCGTCGCCAGCAGAGGATAATGCTCCATTGATTTTGTATAATGGTGGTCGCCCGATTCCCTACGATTTTGCGTTAAAGATGTTGAAGTCGTGGGTGTTAAAGTGTGCGATTGATAAAGATGTAGGTCTTCATAGCCTCAGAAGAGGCTCAGCTTCGTTCATGCATATGTCTGGATTAAATCTCACAGATATTAAGATTGCTGGAGACTGGCAAAGCTTGGCTGTGTTGGTCTACTTGAATACTACCACCTCGTACAAGATTGATTTGGATCGTAAGATTTCACTGGAACTTTCTTCCTTCTGATTCATATATTATCTCGTCAACCTCTCTCATAATTTAACTAACAACTTCTTCCTGGGTCTGGGCAATATTAGCCTACTCTCGTGGATGAAGAATGGATTGTCGTGGAAGAAATAAAGAGAGAGAGAGAGCCAGCTTGTGTTCGTGTTTATATTTATGGAGGATATTTGTCGTAGATGAATATGGTTATAAATATATACCTGCTAGAGACCTGACTATTGCTGACTGTTGTTTACCTCGTAGCCTATGGTTACCAACGGACTCAGAGAAAGCCCAGCTGTCGACAGAGGCAGAACTGAAATATTTTTTCTTTTTTCCTGCTTTTCGTTTGTGTTCTTGAAAAAAATAAAAGTTTTTTGGGGCAATATTAGCCTACTCTCGTGGATGAAGAATGGATTGTCGTGGAAGAAATAAAGAGAGAGAGAGAGCCAGCTTGTGTTCGTGTTTATATTTATAGGTCAGCAATACAGTAGAAGCCCGCCACGAGGGCATCATCAAGGTTGTGGTCGAGATCGGGGCCATAACTCGTTTAGGACACAAGGAAGGACAAACCAACTAGAAGATGAGTACCTTCCAGAAGAGGAAGTCAGTTACTCCTCCTTATACGAATTACAAGACAACAAAGTAAAAAGGGATAATGGGGAAATACCCATACCTGTCACAGTTAATAACATCGATATGACATTCATTCTTGATACAGCATCTAGATGGTGAAGATATGTACTATGAATTCTTCAGTGACATTCCTTTAGAAGACCCGGACATAAATCTTAAGTTGTATACTGGATATGTTGTGGAACTATTGGGTTCAATACCAGTCTCCATGAAATATGGAGACCAGTGCCAAAATCTCAGATTGGTTATAGCAAAGGGCAGAAGGACTGCACTGTTAGGTTGTACTTGGCTTTATAACATTCGGCTTAACTGGGCAAATATATTCTCAGTAAAAACTGATGACCTACAAGGGCTATTGCAGAAATACGAGTCAGTATTCAAGGCAGACATGGGCCAAATAAAAGACTTTGAAGCACGCATTGATATGGAAGAAAGCCCCCCGAAACTTTGCAAAGCCAGACCTATTCCTTATGCATTGGTAGATAAGGTAAAAAAGGAGCTGGATAGACTTGAGTCAGCAGGTGTACTCAGGAAAATTGAGAAAACTAACTGGGCTTCACCAGTTGTTGTTGTACCAAAGGGTGATGGTAAGATAAGGATCTGTGGTGATTATAAGGTCACAATAAATGCTGATATGGTTGATCGTCATTACGTACTACCATCTGCAGAAGATATTTTTGCCACACTTGCAAATGGGGATAAATTCACAAAACTTGATTTATCTCAAGCTTATGCTCAAGTCAGAGTTGAGGAAAAATCCCAAAAATACCTGACGATAAACACTGTTAAAGGTCTATATGAAGTGACACGGTTACCCTATGGCATCAACACAGCACCTCACATCTTTCAGTCCATCATGGACCAGATACTACAAGGTATTCCTGGTGCCTGTTGCTACATAGACGATATATTGATAACCGCACCATCAGATGAAGAACATTAATTAAAACACTTATTAGTAATTTTTATTATCAAAGACATTTGGGTTAAACCCTGAATTTGTTTACCTTATAATATCATAAATATCAGACTTTCAGCAAGAAAAAGACATTGCATATAAAGCAAAGACAGTAAATCTAACAATATGATATTGTTTCATTTTCAGAAAAATTATTTCATATATTGTCTGAACAAAATGTTTAAGCAGGGAGGAATGTAGTATATGTTGCCGCCACAGGAGGCGCCACCTCTGTCTAATAAACTAGATTGAACCAGTTACAACAACAGGCAATGATTCAGGGATGGACATGCGGAAACTATAGCATAATACTTTCCTTGTAGTGAAATAAATCACTGTCGCTGTCTCAGCTATTACCACAAAAAAATCTTGACAAATTTTCTCATAAATTATTATGACTTATAAGACTGGAATTGTCAATATTCTGCTGCTGTTATATTTGTATACAAGTCGAATCGGTCAAGAGAAAACGACGGCAGTGAGCGATAATAAGTGAAACCATCACAGGATGTAAATGTGGACTTTTATGAAGCCCTGTGGCAAATACAACCTAACAGAATTCTCCGAAATTTTGGTCAAATGCCTTTTAGTTGGGTTGGAAAAGAACGGAACAAAAAGTAAAAAATCTTTAGTTTTTGAACGATGTTAACTGAGAGCGCAGCTTTAATTAGGGCGAGGAAATGTAATTATTGCACTTCTCAAGAGAATGAGTCCGAGAACGAGTGCATACCTTTTTGAAACCTGAATAAGGCAGCACATTTAATCGGGTAGGCCTAATAGTCCTCACTGTTAAATGTTCTATTAAGGTGATAAATCAAATGCGTCATGTGTGGCCTTGTCAAATTACCGCCAGATTAATGGTGTATTCAGGGGGACGTAATTGAGGAATCTAATCGGTAGAGAGCCAGAATTACCCTGCGATGGAGCTTCGGATGGTCCTGGAATTCATTAGTTGGATGTAACTGGGTAAACAGACTCTGCCACCAATTGGGTCTATTTGTATTCGGATGTGTGTATCTGGCATGAGGAGAATGAATACAGTCTTATTATAGACATATAGCCTACAGGCAGTTATATAAATTTATGTTTGTGTATTTACGCAGTAGCCTTATATGTGACTATGGCTTGCACTAAGTGGAGCAGGTAGTTCGAATAGTGAGCCTCAGTACTTAAGTTAGCATTTGAATTGAAGAGATTCCTTATTTGTCTGAGGCTATACAGATGGGTGACTTTTATCTGGTCGAAGACCAGGTCTTCCACTCCAGAGGGTCTTTTCAACCAAGGGCTGCTGTAATTCATGCCAACCATTTAGATGGGATGAATGTGCGTACATGCCATAATACGTAATAATGAACAAAAAGAATCTAGCAATAACTACAAATTTGCATGTATTAATGCAATATATCAATCTATAGGCCGATTGCTCCTACACTTACCACTCATTGCCCTAGATTATATCATATAAACCAACCCATACTTTATTATTCCAAGTGTGTGTTTATACCATTTATATTTTGATAATAACATATCTCAGGTTTACATTTTGGGTATGCGCGTATTATCACCTCGTGCTTCTTCCAAATGGGAACCTTTGATTCACCGGATGGAAGGCAAGGGATAGGGAAGCCATCTGGCAAAGCAAACAAGAAATGATTGTATTATCTCATGGTCGCCAATATTACAGAATGGCAATCTGCATTTCATTAGCTTGAATACATTACACTCTTATCTAATTTTGAACAATTAAAGTCGATTATGAAACCGTTTGTTTGGTAATAAATGGCAATTGGACAGGTTCCAGATGGAGATTACCAAAGAAGCCAAGGAGTCAATATAATAGTTATACATAAATTTATGGGTTCTAGGACAAAACCCGCCAGCCAAAATCCCCCTAGCCATAACCCCCTAGCCAAACCCCCCTTGTCATAACCCCGCCATGCCATAACCCCGCCAGTGATAAACCATCCATGCCAAAACCCCGCCAGGCAAAACCCCGCCAAAACCCAAAAAATTGTGTGTGCTTGGAGTGTGTGTAGGGGGTGGTATGAGGGGGGTGGGGTGGGGGGCTGGGGGGATGCGGTGTTCTATTTGCCTGCCACAGCTTGCTTAAGCTGTCTCTACACCAGTCCCGATTCTGTCTCACAATACTTGCGATACTAGCTGATAGCAAATGTTGACAAAAGTTCCCGATGGTAGCAATGCAACCAAGTATCGTCGCCATCAGTTCTGGGTATCGGCAATGCCTCTACATTGGCGATTACAACCGCCAACACGTTGGTGACGCACATGTAAATTCAAACATGTTTGAAATCGTTGGCGACTGTCACCGACAGTTGCCAATAGCTACAAGTGTTGGGAGGCCATCGGGAAAGCCTCTACATTACTCCCGATAGTTGGCCGATAAAAGCATCGGCAAGTATCACCAACTGTCAGCGATGCACGATCGGGACTGGTGTAGAGGAAGCTTTACTCTTATCTAAAGAGATCTTATAATGGCCCTGCACCCATCCAAACACACACACACATCTATATATACAGACCGCTCAGACAAGATATTTGATATACTGTATGCTTGTGAGTATATTCTCGTTGGTTCCACACAACTAAAAAAAATTGATAAACTCTGACCCCTTCGGCACTTGTGAAAGACATTCACCAAAAGCCACTCAAGTTTTGTCAATACGTTGTCGCATATGCAGCTCGCGTTAAGTTCTATCTTAGTATTTGTCTAAAAAAACTTATTATGCTACCACTCCATGTTAAATAAAATACTCTGGCGGTGTTATGGTATGGCGGGGTAATAGTCCAGGGCCTTATGGCCAAAAATTGGCCAAAAATAAAATTTCATGTTTATTTTATTTTTAGAGTTGAATTCTATAGTTCAGGAGGTGCTGAAAATGATGAGATTGCCTGGCATTTTTTATTTTCAATATTTCGGCCATTTTGGGCCCTATTTATGCAAATTAGCTGAAATCTGATTGGCTGAGAAGGAATTGCTCCTAACTCAGTGAATTTGAAAGATATTTTGATTTTGATGACACCTACCCCCACTAAATCGACCCCAAGGAATTCAATGGTATCATTGAAATTGTTCTATCTGCCTTGGTTGCTTAGCGACGAGGCATTTCCATGGTCAAAAAAGCCATACTAAGGGGGATCAGCCCCTTGTGGTCAATCCAGTTGAAAAATTGCATTTTAAAAGCAATCACATGCCTGAATTAATCCCAATGAGTGGAATGGAGTTGTTGCAATTTATCTATGTACATATTAGTCACTTAGCAACATATCCCAGCCATAGTAACCATTAATAAACAGTTGTGGAAATTGGTGCAGCAATTAGCTCCTCATGAGTAGGGTATTGGTTAAGTATCTATAAAATGGCATCACTCCTGTAGAATAAAATTTCTTTTTCATTTTATTTTTAGAGTTGAATTCTATCGTTCATGATGTGCTGAAAATGATGAGATTGAGTGGCATTTTTTATTTTCAATATTTCGGCCATTTTGGGCCCTATTTATGCAAATTAGCTGAAATCTGATTGGCTGAGAAGGAATTGCTCCTAACTCAGTGAATTTAAAAGATATTTTGATTTTGATGACACCTACCCCCACTAAATCAACCTCAAGGAATTCAATGGTATCCTTGAAATTGTTCTATCTGCCTTGGTTGCTTAGCAACGAGGTATTTCCATGGTCACAAAAGCAATACTAAGGGGGATCAGCCCCTTGTGCTCAATCCAGTTGGAAAATAGCATTTTAAAAGCAATCACATGCCTGAATTAATCCCAATGAGTGAAATGGAGTTGTTATAATTTATCTATGTACATATTAGTCACTTAGCAACATATCCCATCCATAGTTACCATTAGTATACAGTTGTGGAAATTGGTGCAGCAATTAGCTCCTCATGAGTAGGGTATTGGTTAAGTATCTATAAAATGGCATCACTCCTGTAGAATAAAATTTCTTTTTTATTTTATTTTTAGAGTTGAATTCTATCATTCATGGGGTGCTGAAGAAGATGAGAATGGGCGGCATTTTTTATATTCAATATTTCGGCCATTTTGGGCCGAATTTATGCAAATTAGCTGAAAACTGATTGGCTGAGAAGGAACCGTCAGATATCGATGTGAGTTTTAGGGATATTTTGATTTTGATGGCACCTTCCCCCACTAAATCGACCGCAAGGAATTCAATGATATCCATGAAATTGTTCTATCTGCCTTGGTTGCTTAGCAACGAGGTATTGCCATGGTCACAAATGTAGTTCTATTGAAAATCTGCCTCTTGTGTAAATCCATTTAAGAAATAGCATTTTAAGAGCCATCACATGCCTGAATCAACCCCAATGAGTCAAATGGAAGTGTTGGAATTCTTCTATGTATTACATTAATCCCCCAGCAACAGATTCCTCCATAGATACCATTAGTATACAAGTTTGAGAAATGGCGCATCAAATAGCTCATGAGAGGGTAATGGTCAATTTCATCTAAAATCACTCCTCTAGAATCAAATTTATTTTTTATTGTATTTTATCTTTAGAATTAAATTCTGTATTTTAAGGGATGCTGAAATTGATGGAATTTTGCAGCCTTTTCTTTTTTCAACATTCTAGCCATTTAGGGCCCTATTTAAATAAGCTGAAATTTGATTGGCTGATACAGAAACAGCTCATATCTCAGTAGGTCTTAGAGATAAAATTAGGGAATTGCTGTCCACCATTATATCCTCTATGTAGCTGCATATACCCCATTATACTCTCTATGTTGCTGCATATCCCGCATTATACCCTCTATGTTGCTGCATATCCCCTAGTATACCCTCTATGTTGGTACATGAACCACATTATACCTTCTATGTTGCTGCATGACCCCCATTATACCCTCTATCTTACTGCATATCCCCTATTATATCCTCTATGTTGCTGCATGACGCCCATTATACCCTCTATGTTGCTGCATATCCCCTATTATTTCACCCCTCTTGGATACCTTTAGCATTGTATCACCCAGTTCGTCAAGGCGGGTGATAACATGAAAATTACAGCGCCCTTGGCTGATAAACACAAATAGGTCCGGCAGCTAAGCCTGATCACCGGAAGTCAAATTGTGTATTCATGTTCATGTGCACTTCCGACGATGGAATCGTCGATCGTTGATCTTATTTTCTCTTGAAATAATAAATATAAAGCTTCAAAATGAAAAGTTCTACCATGTAATCACATTTAAAAATGATATTAAGCTAAATTATATCGATGTAGACCAGCCATGAACCAAGAGCCTATAGCGAATCAGGTACCGATCGGACACGCCACTTGTCAGTATATGAGAGGTTGGCTCAGAGTGAAGATCGTAGTACCTATCACACCAACATCAGTATCATGTTGGTGTGCTAACCTCTGTACTCAAGTCGGGAAATGCAATATAGGTTTATCATTAAACCCCTTTGATACATGCAGAATATAAGTTCCCATCTGTGTTGTATTTCTTTTTTACACACAAACTTTTACGCACAAGGAGCGGCCGTCGATCCAAGTTTGCCGCTCGGCCACGGCCTCCTATTTTCGCTCACTCGTATGCATCTAGTGCCTCGTCAAAGAACAGAAAATTTGCCATCAAATAAAATTTTTCCGGCTTTCTAGGCCTATTAGAAGTTAATCTAACCTTTATTGTTTAACATATCGATGTAAAAGGGGTGAAATAAATATGGAATCAACCACGGGTTTGGTGAGTTGATTTTTATCCATCTCGGTTGCGGAGGGAGACCTCGGGGCTACGCTACGCTCCGCCCCTCTGTCTCCCCCCGCAACCTCGATGGATAAAAAATCAACTCACCAAACCCTAGCTAGCTTCCATCTATGTATACCCTCTATGTTGCTGCATATCCCCTAGTATACCCTCTATGTTGCTACATGAACCACTTCATACCCTCTATGTTGCTGCATATCCCCCATTATATCCTCTATGTTGCTGCATGACCTCCATTATATCCTCTATGTTGTTGCATATCCCTAATTATATCCTCTATGTTGCTGCATGACCCCCATTATACCCTCTATGTTGCTGCATATCCCCATTAAACCCTCTATGTTGCTGCATGACCCCAATTATACCCTCTATGTTGCTGCATATCCCCTAGTATACCTCTATGTTGCTGCATATCCCCATTATATCCTCTTTGTAGCTGCATATCCCCCCATTATACCCTCTATGTTGCTGCATATCCCCCATTATACCCTCTATGTTGCGACATGAACCACATTATACCCTCTATGTTGTTGCATACCCCCATTATACCCTCTATGTTGCTACATGAACCACATTATACCCTCTATGTTCCTGCATATCCCCATTATACCCTCTATGTTGCTACATGAACCACTTTATACCCTCTATGTTGCTGCATATCCCCCATTATATCCTCTATGTTGCTGCATGACCCCCATTATACCCACTTTGTTGCTGCATATCCCCTAGTATACTCTCTATTTTGCTAAATGTCCCCCATTATACCCTTTATGTTGTTGCATATTCCCCATTATACCCTCTTGTTGCATTAAAACCAAAATATCTCAAAAACTCACTGAGATATGGGTTGATTCGATCTCAGCCAATCAGATTTCAGCTTATTTGCATGAACATGGCCCAAAATAAGGCTGAAATATTGAAAGTAAAAAAGGTCGCACAATCTATTAAATTTCAACATCTTTAGAAACGTTGATTCCCAGCCAAGAAAGAAAATAAAGAATACAAATTTATTCGAGACAAGCTGTATAGTATTATGTTGGGTATAACTGACCAATATGGTCTAAACTGATGTTAATGAGTTCTTTGTATGCTCCTCCAGAGGGGCTTATTGCTATACCATTTTCCACTACAATATGCTAATGATAACCAAGGAGGTCGTCTGTTGCTAAGCGACCAATATATAACAAATTCAAATAACCCTTGTTCTACCTTTTTGGACTAATATAGGTGGTGGATGCAAATAAAATTTCTCAAATTTCTCAAATGAATTGACACACAGGGCTCAGTTTGATTGGAATTGTACATGTATTTGTGACCATGGAAATACCTTGTTGCTAAGCAACCAAGGCAGATAGAAGAATTTCGAGGATATCATTGAATTCCTTGGGTTCGATATAGTGGGGGTAGGTGCCATCAAAATCAAAATATCCCTAAAACTCATGGAGATATGGGCCAATTTCTTCTCAGCCAATCAGATTTCAGCTAATTTGCATAAGTTGGGCCCAAAATGGTCGAAATATTGAATATAAAAAATGCCGCCCAATCTCATCTTTTTCAGCACCCCATGAATGATAGAATTCAACTCTAAAAATAAAATAAAAAAGAAATTTTATTCTACAGGAGTGATGCCATTTTATAGATACTTAACCAATACCCTACTCATGAGGAGCTAATTGCTGCACCAACTTCCACAACTGTTTACTAATGGTAACTATGGATGGGATATGTTGCTAAGTGACTAATATGTACATAGATAAATTACAACAACTCCATTTCACTCATTGGGATTAATTCAGGCATGTGATTGCTTTTAAAAAGCTATTTTTCAACTGGATTGTCCACAAGGGGCTGATTCTCCATAGAATTTCATTTGTGACCATGGAAATGCCTCGTTGCTAAGCAACCAAGGCAGATAGAACAATTTCTTTCAAGGATACCATTGAATTCCTTGGGGTCGATTTAGTGGGGGTAGGTGTCATCAAAATCAAAATATCCCTAAAACTAATGAAGATATGGGCCGATTACTTCTCAGCCAATCAGATTTCAGCTAATTTGCATAAATAGGGCCCAAAATGGCCGAAATATTGAAAATAAAAAATGCCAGGCAATCTCATCGTTTTCAGCACCCTTGAAAACCCCTATATCAATTGAGAAAATAAAATAAACATTGATATTTAAAAAAATGGCCATAAGGCCCTGGACTATAAAGGCAGGGCGGGGTTCTGACAGGCGGGGTATTGGCATGGGGGGATATTGACTGGAGGAGTTTTGCCTTGCGGGGTTCTGACGACGGGGTTATGGCTGGGGGGGTGGGGGGGGATGGGGGGGTCCACTGGCGGGATTATGTCCGCACACCAAATGTATCTGGTGGAATTCATTTTGATAACAATATATCGGCTTGGGAATCAGTCTTTAGTGTTATATAATATACAATAAAAAGTAAGTTGATAGCACTAAACCTTATTGTACAAGAGCTAAATATGTGTTGCTTAAAGTGACACTTCTCACTGTTGAGGGCTAGATTATCGAGTAACGGAATTTCTACTTCATTTTCTAGTATTTGATTCACCTTACCCTCCTAAATAACTCCTGTGGATATCAAAACTCTAACATTCATATTATATCAGATATGTGGTAAAATAGAGAGCAAAATCGTTTTGGCTTTCCAATCCAATATTCAAACTGTCAGTTGGGATGACATCTGGAATTATGTAACCCCCAGGTCGGCACTGATCAGTACAAAGGGCATTAGTTCCATTACTGCCACCCAGGGCTAAATCTGGCAGTACCTCCTGGTCTCCAAGCCATTTCCTCATGGATTTGACATGGGTTTAGGTTCTGACCCATTCATTACACATATTCACTAATCATTGAATGAAAACGCAATGCTGATACTCAATACTTCCGATATTGCTATACCTATCATATATGATTACACTGACAAAGTTTCACACGATTCCATGACTACTCATTTTAACTATCTTAGCCACTTTAAGATCCATTATTGTTTGGTTGACGACCTTTCCCTGGTGTGCAGTGGTTCAGGAGAGGTTGAAATGACACCTGTAACGCCCTTAGGTAGCGTTGAGGAGGAGAAATAATAACAGCACTAATGAATCCTATTACTACTCTGATTTTATTCAGGAGATATGATGAGACGGGTTAAGTTACATAAGCGTATAAATCAGGTGTGATCAGCAGTCATAGTCATAATAATAATTATAATAGACACAAGCGCGCGCGCACAGTCCATCAGACTCTATACACCAGCGATGTGAGTAGTATAGAGAATATCATTTGTAGAAGGCATGTGTATGGTGCTTTTGTATGTGCATGTCACCACACATCTACCAAGCTAATATGGCACCTACAGCCTGATATCTGAATATATTCCAAGAAGAACGATCTAAGAGAGTTGTAGTGTTGTACATGAAGAATATATAATGCTTCAGGTAATAAATATATAGAACTAACCTAGTTTCTCCCGTTTTGCTTGTTCTCCACGCGTCGGAAGGGGTAGTAATCCACTTGGCTCCGTCGCGTGAATTGCGGAGCCTGGAGACAAGTGGGGAACAAGCAAAACGGGAGAAACGTGGTTGGTTCGAGATTTATTTCACTTCTGCCCACTAGATGTATTACATGTTTAATGTTTCCTACCATTTATATGGTCGAAAAAAATTATCAAAATGTAAATTTCGAATGCCTCGAATAAGAAATACTTTGATTTGCATCAAGGTGTGCGTCTGAGGACGTGAGAACGGATAACCAGACTCGCCTATGCGTGTAAAACGAACTGCCTATGTTAATCCAATGGGCATCCCGTTCTCCATGCTTTCAGAGGGGAAATAATGTAAATGTATAGTCGATGATGCAGTAATACAGTGAGGTCAAGGAACTTGATATACAATGGATTTACATGCACATTTATACTTGAATATCACCGGAAGAAGAAATGTATGATGTTATATCATTATTTTGTGGACATGGTTATTGGTTAATAATTATATTATTGGTTTATGAACATGACGTCACGGCCTGTCCATGATTGGATACCTCAGATAAGGAAAGAATAATTAATCACTCAAGAAAAACTCAATTGCAGTCTATCCAGACTCTTTCTTTTTAATCAGAAAAGATAAAATCAACAGCATTTAAACAAATTCCACCCATTAAGGATCACGTTAATGTCGGCAGAATAGTAGAGAGTCAAAAGCAGAGATCAAGGGAGGAAAATCGCCACTACTCAAACATTAATTTTTGCTGGAAACGATCTGGCCAGCAATATTGCAGGAAGGACAGGGTATTTGTCTTGCGTTTCGCAAACGCTGTTGCCTTCACTGACAAGGAACTCATCGTGAGCTCAGTTTTTATGTTACAGATCTATAATGCTTGATGAGAGAAGTATGAGCTTGAAATATTCAACACTTGTAAATCAGTGATCATTCAAATCGTTCAAAGTTCTTTCAAAATAAATTGACTCCCTACTACCTGAGGGGACCTCTCAATCAAGTAAATATGATGAATTATACGATTAACGAGCCAGGATTCCTTAGAGAATCAGCAGATCGGATCACCACAGTCCAATCCGTCATGCATTGCAATTGCAAGCAAGATAATGATTTACCGACGAAGAAAATAAAAAACAAGTTATGAACGAAATTTAAAAAAAAATCGAAGTCATCTGCTGAAACCCTTGTTGACTATTCTTATTGGGCCATGTCTTCTTGGCTGTCGAACTGGTATCAATGCACACATGAAGAACTGTTACACTCGTTATTATTCGCTGTCAACAGGCCATGGCATCTCCCACTGCCGTCAACAATATTGCTTTATATATTGGCATGTTAGCTACTAGACTTGGAGGACGAAGAAACAAGAACTCTTCCATTAATAATTCTCATAGCACTTCTCTATATCTCTAAAGAGATGGGCGATATCTAAACGCTAATAATATAATTATGGACTAATTGCCTTTATTACATCATACTCTTTGCCTTTTTACCCTGTCCTTTTGCATTAGGTTGAGCAAACCTCTCTAATTAGTAAATCTATCTGCTTAACTGTCAGTATATACTTCAATAGATATCCAAATAGAGGGAATTGACAATAAACAAATGAAATAAGAATTAAAAACGAGTTTTTTTCATTTTCTTGCTATTATTTGGACATCCAACGAAACGGGTTTATCCACAATTGTAACTGGTGGTTGCCATGCTAAAATGGTTTAAATTTAACCAGAAACAAAATTAGAACTAGCTGAGGTTTTATTACTTATGATTTAGTGAGGGACAGCAGGGAAAATGAAACTACACCTATTTGGTCCGGCTTGGTATTTGCCCAAGCCTGTTTACAACTTGATAACTCTAATCGAAAGAGAGAGATGACCTTAAAGATTCCAACATTCAATATTCCGTCTGACACGCCGTTTTCTAAACTCATTTGAAAAGTGTTAACGCTCTTATTGACTTTTGCAGACAACCCCCGACTGACTGGATCATCTAGCAGACAGATCTAGAGACCTAGGTTGTCAGCTGCTGAAAGGCCCACCGGCGGAACAAGCAGCTATTTCAGCGGTGGCATCCGGAAGGGAATTGACAATAAACTTTGCCTGGATATATATGTAGTATTGAAAAGAGGAACACAACAATCTAAATTGAAGAGTTACACCTATTTGGTATTGAAATCGTGCCGCCAACATCTAATAAATTGTTCGCTGTCTTATTTGAATTTTAATGTTATCAGTTTTTCGAGAGGAGTTTTATTTAGGCCTACAACTTCAGCTTAGTATTAGCGCCAAAGTGATAGATTTGTATTGTTCTAATTTAAAAGCGAAAAAGAAACACTAGAAAGCTATTGAAAAGAATTATATGTTACGTGGATGGGTAATGCATTGAGTTTGATATGATATGTACAATGATGATGAGGAACATTGGTGATATTTTAGTCATCTTTCACTGAGGTTATTTATATTCGAATTCTTGCAGAATACTTGCATTTTTTTTGGACAAGATCTTTATTCAGTAGGTAAGCACATAATAACCACAAACAATCTCGTTCCTTGGCACGGTTTTCCTCATGTCCTGAATGTTTTTGCTAGAAACACATAGAAACACTTAACTTGAAATAAATGGATCGAAAAGAACATACTCATTTACAGATTGAGGCCAATAATTAAGGTTACAAGATTTATGTCGACCATTTCAATTTGCTGTTTAGGTTTTGCAGGATGGAAAAAGTATCCGGTGATCCAATTTACTAATTCAAAACAAATTTAGTACAGTTTACTGTTACATAATGTATCTCTACTCTCCAGACCTCAAGGGTCCAGGGTTGTACACTAGGAATAAGGGAGAAAACTATAATGAGATATATATTTTCAACCCAGAAGTTAATGTCTTCACTGATTATGAAGACAAGGACGAGACTCTAGCTAATTCCAGGTTAGGTCCCAGTTCATTCCATAGTTGGCCAGAACCTATTATAAACCTATAAAGCAGGCAACGCACAGTTCATAATGTGGGCTGTGATAAGAAACCTTTCATTATCTCACGTCTTTTCTTCAAGTCTTTGATATGGAGTACATCTGACATGCTAAATGCGCAGAGTGAGCTCCGTCTTTGAAAAAACATATCAAGTCCTCATCTTACCAAAGGAAAACTGTTAATTAGCATTAACCAGATGGCTGATGGGAAGCCTAGCTAGTTTTTCCCACCTAAAAGTCACACCTGTATTACAACGCACTGATCTTGTCCTCTTCAGGCTAAAACCTATGCTGAAGATACCATTTGCTTCTTGCAGATCGGATCTTGTAAATTTGATCTCCTTCATTGACCGAAAGGCGTAGCCAACATTGAAGGTTGCTGATGTGCACTGTTTGGTGCATAATCCCTAGGCGTAGTCGAGCAATTATTCACTGCCAGCCCCTCAATGTGGGTTATTATTCTTTTTAGTCTCTGCCTTAGGTGGTTATAGCCACAATGACAACTAATTCTCAATGAACATAATGCTTTGGCGGGACTTCAGTAGGAGGTTTATTAATAGCCCTACATAAACATACGAGCGGTTACATCTAAAGCACCTTATCCACTTGCACGTCGGTCAAAACGCGTCGGTCACCGTCAATCGGTTGCACGCGTTTTTTGACCGACGTGCTAGTGGATACCGAAGGGACGGTCAAACGGTTGCAGGTGACCGATTAACCGTCCATGCCTCCCGTTTGACCATCGCACCTCCGGTCAAAGAATGAAACAGGGCATTAATTACGTGTGGGTGGACGGTTAACCGGAGCCTCTGGAATTATGTTTTTTGGGTTTTTAGGCCGTTTTTGGTCGTTTATTGTCCTATTGAAGTTATTTTTTAACTCTGATACGTCTGATGGACATCTGCAAACACTGTGCAACACATTTGGACCTTTACTTTCAGTTTATTTTTTTAATTTCACTTGATTTTTATTAATTTTGCCCCATTTTTGGGGTATTTTAGTACATATTTCGATATGTGGGTGTTTTCCTGGTGCCAAATGTGCTTATGACCATTTTGGTGAATGGTTTGGAGTTCATCTGTATATATTTTTATCATTTCTATTGATTTATGTTTAATTATTGGTATTTTTTAGTGATTATTTTGACTATTTCGACTTAAAAAGTGGTAATTTGTATGAGTATTTGTTAGTATTAAGTAATATTTTTACTCTGAGCATTGTATTACTGTCCCCTAGCTGTGGCAAGGATATAATAATAATGTCTAAGAATTGACTATAATTATTAAATAAGTTTCCTAGTGCTGAGTAAATATTTATGGCAATAGCGGCGGAGATTCTGGCATAAGAACTCTGAAAATATTATTCCCACAGCCTCATTTTTGCCAAGGAATTCGAATAAAGTGCTCGTAATCATGTGTGGTCATCCCAAATACAAGTTGTAGAGACCCAAGGCTGGAAAACCAAATGATGCCCGATTAGGAGAATTACTCATATAATTCCGGACAGGTCAGAGGGCTGCTTGGTGTGGCCGGCGGCGGTCATCATGCTCCCCTCCAACTACCTTTGAAATGTGATAATACCTCCAGTGAGTTGCTTCAATGACTCAAAATATTCCTCTCTTATACTTGATTTTGGTGAATAGTTTGCAGTTAATTTGTACATTAGTTTTTACTATTTCAATTATTCATTATAATTATTTATTGGTATTTAGTGGAGAAAATCAAAATTATTGCTTCTCAGACCTACCATGTTTATTTGTGAGAGGAACATCTGTAGTCAATGCGATATACTTTATGCAATGCTATTCCTAGGCAAAAATATGCAGATCGAAAATGACCTTTCCTCACGTTTTGGGTTCTAGATTTTTTAGCCTGAGTGCCAATTTTTGTAGGATTGTATAGAGGAGAATATATATTTTCAGGAAATATAACCCCCAAACCCCTCATCTTAATTCCATCCTTTTCGATTTCGTACATTTATTTTTATCATTCCTATTGATTCATGATTAATTATTGGTATTTTTAGTGATTATTTCGACTTAAAAAATGGAAATATGTATGAATATTAGTTAGTATTAAGTAATACTTTTACTCTGAGCATTGTATTATTGTCACCTGTGCCGACGATCTAATAATAATGTCTAAGAATTGTCTATATTAGAGCCATTCCCAGAAAAGTCTTGCATTTCATGGTTGGAAATCGAAAAAGATCATGATATCAATATTGAATAGTATGCAGATCGATCAGGAACAATAAGAATAATATATGAATTATATTAAAACCTATATTCGGTATAACTAATTAAAGAAATATTAAGTTAAATAACTATGCTACAACGTGGTGTAACAGTGTACAGTGTACGATTGGGAGACTTTTGAAGTCGAAATAGTCGAAAAATTCATGAAAAATTACCAATAAATAATTACAATGAATAATAGAAATTGTACAAATATAGTCTAAACTTCACAGAAGTGAACAGGAATGAACAGGAGGATCATCAAGATCATAAGCACCTTTAGTTTGGCAAAAAAAACCAGAAAAAACAATTAATTTAGAATTTCGAAATTAATTAATGATTTAAATAATAATCATTGCGAAGGTACTAATCAATATTAAATAATATGCAGATCAATCAGGAACAATAAGAATAATATAAAAAGTCTCACTAGCCCACTCTCTCTAGTTGCTAAAAATCAAGTCCCATAACACAAGGCAGTGAACATGGCTCTGTTTGCCAAGCCTATTTTTAAAATATATATTTCAAATTAATATATCTAGTAATATCAAGGAGAGTTTGGTAGAGTCTGGAGATCGATGATTTGCTAATATACATGTAGAAATATGACCAGAAATGTCCATACAGTAATAAATCAAATGTCTGGTGGTCCCTAGGGGACCGTCCGACGGTTACATGGGTGGCTCTTTTTGACGTGCAAGTTGAGTACCAAGGACGGTCAAGAGCGACGGTCAAAAGTGGCCATCGGCGGTAACCGTTTGACCGTCCCCTCTGGACCCTCTTGACGGTCGGTAAAACCGACGTGTAAGTGGATACCCGACTTATGACAATAATGATATAATACATTAATAAGTTTAATTAAACAATATCTGTTGAGGTTATACATGCGAGTTGCTCGTCCCAGGCTTCGAATAGTGAGCAGTTAGTGCAGTATTCCATGAGGCCAACAGTATCATAGTACGGATGACCCACAGGGCCAATTAAAAAGTCCCACCCGGTGAATGGTAACCACAGCTAACATATACCAATTAAAAACACAGGGCATTAGAAATGAACCATTCAACGGTTATGATGAAAACAATTTTATTATTATTTTAGCATAACAGTCATACGAATTGTCAACTGTTTAGATAAATACTGGTTTGAGTCTTAAGAACACAACATAACTCTATTACAGCCCACTGGAAAAACACTGGATTCGCTGACACAGGCAACCTAACCCCACATCGTAATACAAATTATTCCTGGGAAGAACATCTTACACTAAATTAACAACTATGTCTGCACAACATACGTTTGCACATCGTTTTTAATGAAAAATGGTGTATGTAGAATAAACAAACATGTCCTACTCCAAATGCTGCTATGCTATCGTAAGTCATTACAAAACTTGAAAGGTTGTATTGAAAAAGAGAGGTTAGATTGAGAGATTTTGTTTGTTTGATTCTTTTCATGAACTCGTGCTTTTTCTAATACGGTAGACTTTAAGAGAAAAAAGGGAAAGAAACGCCTCAATAGAAACTATAGTGACTGTTGACCGTTAGGAAACAATAGGCCCATTTACGAATAAGAAGCTAGAGGTTTAATCTCTTTTAGATTGGAAGTCTCAAAGTCATATGTTACAAAAAAGGGTTCTAGGTCATTCCCCCGCCAACATTTTCCCCGCTAAAATCTCCCCACCTTACATTCTCACCGCCGACATTCTCACCGCCAAACGACCTCCCCGCTAATTAAAATTTGAATTTATCTAGATGCCAAAGAATGGTGAACATTTGCTGAAATTCTCATACATACACGAATAACTTCACCATTGAATTGAATATTGGGTGGAATTGTAAATGGTTTTTATTTTATTTTAATTCTCTTCACACAAATACACAATTTTGTTTTGTATTCAATTGATCTGCCAAGTAATATTTAACAAGTGTTAGTAAAAAAACGTATGTCTGCCTTAATAGAATAATAGCTAATATCACATTCGAAACATATATGTTCCTTATATATTTTGCTAAATTATTTATGCTAAAATGCAACTTGTTCCTTACATATAGGCTGTTGAAATGAGTTCCACAAAATTCAGTAACCCATCAACAAATGAGTTGGAAATTCTTTCTTAATCCCTTACTTTTCCACTTCAAAATACCTTCAAATTTATTTCTTTATTAGTTGAAATAGGCGGGGAAAATGTCGGCGGGGAGGTCGTTTGGCGGGGAGAATGTCGGGCGGGGAAAATGTATGGCGGGGAGATTGTCGGCGGGGAGATTGTCGGCGGGGAGAATGTTGGCGGGGAAAACACAGGGCACCCAAAAAGAGTATACTATTTTATTCTTGGTTGGCAGGGAACGGGTACACATGTATACATATTAGCAGCTGTTACGAACTGTAATATGAAAAAGTCTTATCACCGAGTGTCTTTCTAATATCTTCTTTAAATAATCATACTTCATAATGCACTGCATGATACGAGCTCTGGTTACTATGATGCGGTAGGGTATTCCAAATGTCACCGGCATTGTAGCACTGCTAATATTGCACATTATCCCTGAAATACTTCTCCTAGAAACCTGAGTCATATTTCCTGTTGCTGACATGTAATAGCTAAGTAAATATGGAGTTGTATTGAAACTTGTAGCAATATACCCCGATGCACTTCGCGATGGATTCTTTTCAAAAACAGTATTTGTAGCTCATCGCAAAGGTCTATAAATTACAAAGCCCATTGTTAGTGTTAGTGTGACCTTGCATACAAGTTCATGTATTCATTCAGGTGGGTTTGCCAGGGTACCACATGAAGTACCAACTCTTGCTTTTGAGCATTATATATATTGTCTATGAGGATGATTCTAAGGTGAGTGAGTGAGATTGGTTGCGTTACGCCCTTATCAACACATTGAAAGTTTACATAATACTAATATCTTTCGCACATCCTGATCCAGGTTGGTTTGATTGTTCGGAAAATCTGAAGATATATATGCCATTGTCGTATAGTAAATGTAAGGCTATAAATATGAGCCTGAATAGGTTTGTTAAGATTCTGATATAGAATTCCATTTAGAAGCTGACGTGGAGTTACTATATCTGTCCAGCCGCTGCAGATGACATACACAAGTCTGATTTATCCAGATTATTATGATTCCCATGATCGTGTCATAGCTATAGAATGAATTCAAGTAAATAATATTACCAGCTATTTTCCGTCAAAATAGAAACATCTGTAGAGCTATTTATTCCTGACCCATTTGGCAGTCACGAATATTAAAGGACTTTGGCATGTTCTTCTTGATGCAAAACCAAATCATTTTCCAAATTATTCATTTCGACGTACGTCAGAAACTCATCTTTTTTTTAGTAAGGTTTTAGTAACTTTTCGAATCCAGGATGAAATTGAAAATATTAAGGCGCTACTGCCTAGATAGGTACAGGAAGGAGCTAGCAAATTCCATTAAATTTATCATTTTCTCTTTCACTGTATAACCGCCAAACACAAATGAAATTTTCATGAGAAAAAGGCCAGGAAATCATGAGAAACGGAGGAAGTTTTCGTTTTAATTTCAGTATACAACTCTTCCATTTTACACACTGCTACAGATCAAAGATTGAAAGGATTGAGGGAATAGATTTCGGCCGATTTACCTGGGAATATAGTTAAGGAGGCAACTGGGGATGTATTGAACATTATTATATGACGTAGAACCTGTCTATAGAATATTGATATACTTTTCAGGGACAACACATGCTATGGTGTTTGCCTCTAGAATAAGTGGGCTAGAAAGCAGACGACTTTTACACTTCCTGTCAACAGCTCCCCCCTGCGGCAACCTCTGGTTCTATCTCCAGAAAATGGTCGATATTAAAGGCTCTGGCTTGCGTGTTAATATCCTGCTCCTTACTTCCGGTGCCAGCAACTTCCGGTTGGGGAATCTGTCCGAGGTACCAAGGGAAGGATTCGGAGTCAGAGGTTGTGCGGGGAAAGGGACTGTGAGAAGGTCTTTCAATCTACGAGTTGTTTATGGGTCGGCAGCTATTATGTATGACGGAATCATCCTCTAATTGAGTCTAGGTCTATAAACATCGACTCAATTTGGTTTCTCTATATTTGCGTGGGCCTTGTCTATAAAGGCCCCAATTAAAAGTTTTAATGTCTAGCCTGCGAGATCTTCATGTAGGGATCAGTTGGGGATCAAAGTATATTATACTTTATATGCTAGAGATGGCAAAAAACCCTTCTTGCGCTTCAGCAGATCCTCATCAAAACTCATTAGCACACTTCGCAAAGTTTTTGACACAAGTTTATTTCTAGGTTGCTGTGATGGCTAATTACAAACATTTGACCTTTATGTTCCTGTGCAATATTCCCTATCCTATATATCGTCTTTACGTCGGGTTTGGATCCATTAGGATTCATAATAAGAGGTGGCGTCTCTCACACCTCGAACTGTGGTTATTACCCAAGACTCTTTATGATTTATAAAAGACAACATGTAAATTGCTATCACACAAAATTAATGTCATGGTTCACTCTAGTATTTTGTGTTTCCCTTCGTATGAAATATAAGAATAAGCAATGTACAGGAACTTGTTAGAACTGTTGGCTGATTACAAAAAATCATTTGTATTGGCCCACAATTATAACACTGACAGAATCGGAAAAAGAAACTTCTAGATCTGTGCTCACAGATGTGATGTATTAAAATACTGTCCCTTCCCTGTCTCTACCTCGTTCTATCCTTTTTACCTTAATTAACAGGAGAATAATTGCTATAAAACTCAAATTTTCTCTGATGATATCCGGGTGGGGGCGTTGTTTATTACAAAGCAATGGCTATACTACAACAGATTGCATACATTTATAGGCCTATATTAATAAATATTTCTTAACTGGTAATCATACCACAGGACTCTCGTCCAATGGTGAAAAACAGATTTCTATATTGCTTATTTTATAAGGACTAAGGGGTTTTCCACGTGTCTCATTGTGAAGTCCAAAGATGGCCACAGCAATTAGTATGCGTTCATATTTCCCTCAGTCGTGATTGAAGATAGGAAGACGCAGGGAGATAATGAACTACCAGGAACATATAATACACAGACGCGATAGAAGACCTAACCTTCACTATTATAAGCAGCATGTTGCCCGCTTCGTTTATCCCCTTTCAATGTTGTAGCTAGGGAAGTGACAACTTAGGTCGTAGGGTTAATCGGTTGTTGCGGTTATTGGCAAATCGCTATCTCAAGAAGCGACAATGCATGCAACATGTCATGCGATAGTAGGGATAGGGGTAGCTCTGTAGCCCCAAGCCCCAAGCTGCAGACTTTTCCTTCTAGATAAGTATCTATGCTCAAATACAGACTTTTCATTGCAGACCTCCTCTTTTCCATTTTCAATGCCATATTATTGGACTTGTCGCTGTTTTCCCCAAATATATTTGCTAATGCTAAATTTAACCCTAACCTAAATATAGTATTCCCACTGTTGGCCAGTAATTAACTGTATTTATCTGTAATTATCTCTATTTCCCGGGTCCCAGAAATTCCTGTTACAGGACAATGTCCTTGTCCCGAAATAAGTTCATAACTAAATCCAAAGGTTAATGTCCCATGGCATTACATGCCTATCACGTTCCTCATTCTGCCACCTATTGTTATCAAGACACCGCTTTATGTTACACCAGGTATTATCTAAAAAATTACTGGCAAATGCCTTTGAAACGAACAGACATTAAAAGATTTCATGGGATGTTAAAACTACCTTTCCTCGGCTATTGAAAGCTTCGTTCATAGACTTAGTAATACATTACAGCGCTAATGGGTAAAACACCGAGCTGTGAATATAAGGCAATTGCATCAGCCATAATCAGTTCTGCATATAATTTTGGAAGGTTAGTGTACTACTGCCTGTACTGTGAGCTATGAGAAATATCAAAGCGCACTTCCCTCTGTACAGAGTGAATTGAATTTTGTAATTAATGTGAAAATACGCTCTCTGTTCTGTGAGAAATTAATCCTAGAAGCATAGCCTCCATATACTGAGAGAAATTCGTGAACCATAAACCCATATAAAATAGTGATCATTTATCTCACAAGGTTATAGGGAATTACATTATGAGTTTACTGAAGGTAATCTGTACCCAGTCAAGAAACATACTGTAATTTCCAACAGAACAGAATTCTGATATTATACTCATGGTTCATTAGCCTATGCATGTAGGCATAATACACACTGCTGTGAAAGGTGAATGTAATATCAAAACAAGCCTATGAAGAAATTTATATATTACAGGAATTCTATCTATTTTTACCGTTTTACCTGTTCTACCGTTATCTTCTTTAAGCCTTTATCTTATATATTTCAAGTGTATTATATCCTTCAATAGAACACACGAAACAACAAAGAAACTCTCTGGTTCTGTTCCCTTTAAATGTTATTTAGACTAGTTATATACACAGTTTAAAATGAAGGGAAATATATTCCTCCTATCGGAAGCAATTGAATTATATGGTGATATACGAGTCTAAATATACATATAGATAAAAAAAACTGTTTATATGGTATTTTCTACCTCCTAGGATCTAAGGCTATCCTTTTCCCATAATACTCAATCGTTTCACAGCATGGGCGACAAGCTATATATAGAAGGCAAACGACTAAAGTAGTATGTGGCTTTAAGTGAGACACGCCACACCAGTCATAGCGTCCTCATCTTAGCTATTTATAATGTCCTTTGCATGACTAAGGGCCACGTGCACACAACGACTGATCCTTCTAAATCAACTACCTGCAGGAGCAATTGTACATTATTCAATGCTTCACGTCTACCTCTTTCACTGAGCGGGGATCCGGGAAAAGACATGCATCATCCTAATAGGTAATGACAACCAACATCGCCCAACTCACGGCAATTCACAAGTTAAATGATTACACATTAATATTTCCCTCAGGTGGCTTGTAATATCTAGGTTAGCTTCGTTCGCATAAGAGAAAGTCATATTCGAGGCAGAGTAATGGCAAGCATGCAAAGAGAGATGGGTTGTAAGAAATGTTTATTCATGTAGAAATAGTCGGACTTCTCCAACATTATCCTATACAATAGTGAACAATTTGCTATATTAGTCATGAACGTATTTATGTCTGCTGTGTTGTGGTTAAATCAGAATAGTAACGTTATTCCATGAATTATTTTGTTGAAACTAGAGGGATTTTAAATTGATATAAAACATGCTGTGTAAGGGTTGTATAATCATACAGAGGCGCAACCGTGTAGGACCCTGACCCCAGACGCTTATTGCATTAGATCAGGTTGAATAACTGAGTCAGATGTAAATTGGGTTAATGTTTTATTGTACCTTTCATGTGAAACATTGCATGGTTTCAAGAGGCATGGCTCTATTGCACTCCCACTGCAACGGTTGGAACGAACGACATACCAACATAAGACGGTTAATGTGCATACATCATGCAGGAACAGAAGCGTGAGCCAAAGCCTAATTTTTAAGTATTGGCACAATATGCAAGTCAAGGAAGCCTCATTTCATGCAGTTTCATATCCATACATTTGTTCTTGTATCTTAGACCTAACCCTCCTAACCCGTATGCAATATTTTTTGTCATAAACAAATATTTGAATAGTTGATATCATGTTAGTTCTTCTTTTACCAGGCAGCCCAAACTTATTACAGTGTGTGACTAAAACTCCAACAATAATATCAACCGGATTCCTTATTTGGCACTAATTTTCTCCAGAAAATCCATTCTTGCCAAACCAGCATTTGCGACCCTGTATCCTAGGATCCATGTTTTGGGTTTTGAAGGTGGGTTATCACGACCTTGGATCCTACGTCTTAAGTCTGACTTGAGCGGGATTTGAACAGCCAGGTTCTTATTTCCAAAGTCAATCCACCAAAGTCAATGCTTACCATGCAGCTGCGTCACTGGGACCTCTTTTTAGTGACAACCGGTTTTTGGTCATTTCTCATGTACTCTTCACCAAAGCCCTCCAGACCATTTTTAGCTGTAAACCGATTTTGAAAGTGGAATTTTGGGAATATATATATTCGCCATCATCACTAATGACAGGTGTTAAACAACTGTGGGAAGACATATTTTTATTTGTTTTTATTTTATATAATTATAGTCTTAGGATTGATATTTCAGGCATCACCATGTAAAATATTAAGGACAATGATATTGTATCACTATTCATCTTTAGAAATAGAAAAAATAATGAATGTTTTTTTTTAAAAAAAATGATCGACATGGTTAACCTAGAGATATTGATATTATATAATTATATATATATTATATTATATAATTATATATTATATATAAGGGTATGCCAGTTATAACCTTTGAAACTGTGGGTTATTTTCTTTTCAAAATGTATTTTCTTAGGGCATATATATATAGAACCTAATGAGAATATGGTACAAGGGACACTATTGCACTGTCCGAGATGGGTTTTTTTGTGGCCCACAAGCCGATAGGCAAGTGGGTTACGAAAACAAAACAAAAGATCAAGGACAGTGCAATAGGCTAAGTATATGTATATACAAGAATAATGAAAGCATTTTACTTACAAACACAAACACAGTCATCTTGACATATGTTGGGACTAGCCTCCAAAAGCCCAGGAGAAAGCTGTGATCTGATTGGTCGATGTCACTGTATCAACCAATGGGAGCGATCGTTGCTACCTGACCCTTCCAACAGCTGGTTTACCTTATAATTATGGCTATGTGTACTGGGGGAGGACGAGGGAATGGCAATGTCATACCTAACATGTTGGTTTTGACGCAAATGACCACACTACTCCCGCCCATACAAATAACATGTGGTGCATACACCAACGTGGAGTAAATACATGTAATAATACTTTATTTTTTAAAAACGGCCGTTTGAATTGTTATTCTATACTGACTGAAAAATGATAAGCCATCAACGATCAATATCTCCTTAAGAGTAAAATATTTAGTAATTAGACGTATGCCATAAAACATGTTATATTTTCCATGTTTGTAAGTATTAATGGCAAAAATCAAACATATAGCCATATCGCCAGACAAAATGGCTGTGCTTTTTTAAATAATTAAATGAATTTTGAAAAGTAGTTTGATTTCATAAGCATAGGTTCAAAGACACACATGTATATACTATCATTGGAAGATTATCATACCTTAAGGGATTGATGATAGGCTCAAGGGATGGATGATTGTTCGACGTCTTTTTCACATGATGGCAACGTTTTTATGTAAAAACTTCAGCCAAATATTAGCTAAATTAAATCATTTTCGACATATCATGTTTAAATATGGCTCATATGGCTATCTCAAAATATCTTTTCTGAATTAAATACTGGGCTGTGTTCATTGGGCGACGTTTTTTCTCTTTTGATTAAGAACAATTATATGATCTTCAATTTTCAGGAAAATAATCTAAAATTGTTAAGATTTCAATAACTGATTTATTTAGACATTAGATTGGGCGACGTTTTTAAATTTGTCATACCTTTGATATTCCTTTAAACAGCGGAGTTAACGTCTTTACCTGGTGAGTTCGTCTTTATTTCTATCTATTTCTTAAAGTCGTCTTTATTTCTTTGTCCAACGTTTGGGTCTGGGGTGACTTGTTCCAGGGTAATTCAACATTGATTGATAATTAAACATTTCACAGCTACTCATATCGCATAGATATTCCAGTCAAGCTATAATATTTCTGAATATGTGTGTGATAAACGATGATTACTAGGTTAAAGTAAGTCATAAAAAGGTATATTGTGTACCGCACTTGTCACTAGGCTTCAAACGTTCCCTTTCCCACAAAGGATTTGCTCAAATGTGTAAAATTTGCATTATCTGTAAATACAATTTTTCTCACTTACACCCTTGTCTGTATCCAACATGTTAATTCGCGCCTTAACTAGAAATACAAGACAGACATCCCCTTTTAGGGTTCACACGTTACAGAACCCAAATGCAATTCAAGTATCTATCAACGCAGCAGAACTCATTAGAGCTTGAGAAGATGACGCAGAGTTCTGTGCTTAAGTTCTTTTTCAAACCTCCATGCATGCAGTGGCCTACATGTCATTTTCCTCACGTACGGGAAGTATTCTCTTGGTTGATTTGCCAACTTGCATCAGTGTTAATTTAATCTACTTTGTAACCTTAACCGCTGTTAGGCGTTAGGCTGTTAATTGCTGTTAGACTTTGGGCATATAATTATTACTCACCATAAGAGTTGTATAACATTACTAGATATCTATATAACCATTAGAGGAAGGCTTTTTAAGAGTGTAAGACCTATTTTAGGGCTTGACACCTTGATACTATGTGGCCTAAAAAGATCTAAGCCAATGTTCTATCTATATCTGTGGGTGTTTCCCTCTTTAACACCTCCGCCAACTGCATTGTTAACATTGGGCCTGTTGTATAAATTGCGATAGCCGTTCGTAAATGCTTCGTAGTGCATCGCAAGTCCAATCTGCTTGTATAAGCTCAAGAAATCGTATGTCCTTTACAGCCATATCGTACTATCTTCATCGTAAGTGTATTTTGGCTTGCATAAGAAAATCGGATTTTTAACTTTTTCGCAAATATCAGTTAAAACCTGCGATCACCCTGAAGGGCTTCGTTTCTACTTCGCAGGAGATGCGAAGTAGAAATTAAGTGTAATTTATAGGTCAAAAGTATATTCTGCCTGTGCCTCTTTCTCTTCCTCCTTCTTTCTCCATCTTGAGCTCTGCCACTCACTCTCCCCCCTTCTCTCTCTGCCCCTCACTCTGCCTTCCTCTCTCTGTCCCGCCCCCGTCCCATCCCCTCCCCTATTTCTCTCCCTCCTATTCTTTCTCCCCGTCCTCTCTCTTCCACCTCTGTCATTCTTCCTCTTCCCCCTCCCTCTCTCTGCTCACCCCCCTATGATCTCTAAGATAAGATAAGATACTACTTTATTTATCAAACTCACAGAGTACAATTATGGAGTGACGATACAGATAAAAATATAGATAAATTTGGTATACAGACTTCTGGATCAGATCCAGTTCTCCTATAGACGTTACCACCTCTTTCAAGTAGAGTTAATGAATTTAGATCGTTTTACAAATTTATAACATATAGTATAAGAAATAGAATACACTTATGACTTAAGATGATATCGCATGGTTAGATAATACCATTTGGCAAGATAATACAGCCTCTCTCCCTGCCTCACTCTCTCCCTTGCTCTCCCCTTCCCTCTCCCTACCTCCCTCTCATTCTCTCCCCCTCTACTATCTCCCTCCCGCTCCTCTACCCCTTCCCCCACCAACTCTCTCCGCCATCTATCTCTCTATACCTTGCCCTTTCTCCCCTCTCTCTCCCACCATCCCCAGGATGTACAGGATTGAGGATGTACAGGAGGATAAACAGGGGAACATACAGGAGCAGATACAGGAGGTTATACAAGGGGATGTACCGGAGGACGTAGAGGAGTAGGTACAAGGGTATGTACAGGAAGAGGTACAAGGGGACGTAGAGGAGGATGTACAGGGGTATGTACAGGAGGATGTACAGGTTGGAGGTGCAGGGGTATGTACAGGAGGATGTACAGGGGTATTACGGGAGGAGGTACAGCAAAAAGGTGTGTATAACAACTTCCTCTAGTAACCTCCTCCAGTAACTTCCTCCAGTAACATCCTCCAGTAACATCCTCCAGTAACCTCCTCCAGTAGTCCCCTATACCCCTTTCCATTAACTCCTTTGGTAACTTCCTCCAGTAACCTCCTTTGGTAACTTCCTCCAGTAACCTCCTCCAGTAACCTCCTTTGGTAACTTCCTCCAGTAACCTCCTCCAGTAACCAACTATACCCCTTTTCAGGAACCTTCTCAGATAACTTCCTCCAGTAACATCTTCCAGTAACCTCCCCCAGGAACCAACTATACCCCTTTCCAGTACCTCCTCCAGTAACCTCCTCTGGTAACTTCCTCCTGTAACCTCCTCCAGTACCCACACATACCCCTTTCCAGTACCTCCTCCAGTAACCTCCTCCAGTACCCTTCTCCAGTAGCCACCTATACCCTTTTCCAATAACTCCTCCTCCAGTAACCTCCTCCAGTAACTCCAAATATATTCAGGTATAACCTATTTATCATTTTTAGTCTAATTCAACAGAAGTTATTAAATGCATAGAGTAGCTAATAAAATTGTACATTTTCTGACGAACTGATCCATATATACTGATCGATCATTGATGTTCAGATTATAAAATCATTTTTGGATATAAAGTCAATGACCTGGAATGTAAATTTACTTTTAAATTGTCCCCCGAACTCAAATTACCTCTGAAAAAGTAATAGATTAACGTGGCACATGCAGAGAGGTACCATTATAAATGTCGTCTGCTCCTTGCTTCACATTGACCAAGCGCGGGAAGGATATCCAGTCGCAGTCTCTATCGCAACCATGATACCTTTTAATGACGCTGCGGTAACATCTGCTTTGACCTGCGTCTACAGTACCATATTGATAGAATCGCAGAGTTTGAAATGCAGACCAAACGAAGACCAAATGCAGAGCTTACCGCAGCCAATGGAGACACCCCTTAAAGCCACCCGCACCAAGAGCATTGGTAAAAGCCTTGCTTATTCACGGCGGCTGGACCCGGCTGGGTGCTAGAAATAGCATATAATCATACGATAATGTGATGTTGGAATACAAAAACAGGTGTCGCCGGTGGTCTCTTTAGCTAGATGCGAGAAACTTGTAAAAAAGTACGATGAAGATACAAATCTCCTGCGACGAAGCTTATACAAGTGGTGTATCGTATGTCTCTCGCAGTTCGTAAGGCCATCGTTTCTCTCATAGATGCGAGCGCCTGCGAAGCACTTACAACTGTGATACGATGAGTTTATTATACAATGGGCCCATTGTTTACAATCAAGACATCGGTGGTTGTCTGAGTGTGTTACATTATATTGTATAAATATCCCAATGATTGATTCACCTTAAGTTATTTGTTTGCACATAAAGTAAAAGGGTACCATGGTGAGGGCAAATATGAGAGCTTTTGGCCAAATTGAGCGAATCATATCTAGCAAACTCTATTTACCGTGGTGAGAGTATAATTGCAAATATTAACAAGAGCAATCGATCAAGGATGGTATCACTATTCGCAGTTAATGGCGACCTTGTTTGTGCATATCCATCATTACAGATTACCTGACCTAGGATTTAGCCTCGAGATTCATCATCTTTTGCCGAAAGTCCATAATATATTCTGTTTTTCTGTTTGCTATTTTTCCCTGCATATTTACTGGTCTGTGGAACCTCAACAACTCAATGTCTTTGAATATAATTACTTTCATAACATCGATACTACACAAAACCCATTCATGAACTTTGTTCCTCAGAAGTCTTTCAGTGGAATGGAAAATTATTTTTAATTCCCCTTCTGGGACATTCGTTGGTTCATCAGATTCACTTTGTAATTATGTTTGGCATCATTATTTTCCAAAAGTATATACAAAAAAAAGAAAAAAAAGAACACTTTTTATTTATATAAATCATAAAGAACTAACGTCCATCATTCCAAAATGGGAAAACTAAAAATAGAAACACATTTAACCTATTTTTAAAAAACAGAATTCGGGTCATAAAGCACCAGATTTTGTGGTGATTGGATTACTGTGTAATTAAGATAAAAAAACATACTCACAAACTGAAGGGAAATCAGAATAACCTAATCTCCTTAGGAGGTGGTCCTTTTTATTGAAAAAAAAACGAGTAAAAAGCATTTCAATCACATCATCCCATGCGTAGGAAACCCTTTTCCTATTAATTTAAATAAATATGATTTTTCAAATGGAAACTCCATCAATGTCTCATTTGGTATTAAACTGTCGGAAATCACTTTATTGTTTCAAAGTCAAAAACTCCAATCCATAACTTTGAAATCAGTAATCAGTAATCAGTGATTAAAGTTTCCCATGCTCATGTGGTCTGGGATTTCATTATGACATGTAACGGGGTGAAGTTGTACTAAATTGCACTATATTGTACTGCTTTACTAAGGGCGGTCATCTACTATAGGTATATGCAAGGATATATATTACAACTTGGTTGAGCAGCTCCACTATAGGTCGCAAGGCCTAGCTACAGCTTGCGAGGGACATTTTCGATAGTGAGAATTCAAAATAAATTGATATTCCTGCAATCAAATCACCTCTAGTGAGGAATCGCTTGTGACGTAGTGGAGGAGTCCTATTACTCTGATATTAACCTGACATATAGAAAAGTTCCAATACCACCACACCTAGAAAAGCACCAAACTCCCATTGATATATCGTGATGCGCACTATGTTTCAGTTATTTGCCATTCAGATACAGTTTTGCACTCTTCAATTTGCCGACATGTGTTAGTTTCCCCTTGTTACCGCAAGAAACTTGCGAAAAGAACATTTGTGGTGGTCATTCTCCTGCTGAAAACAACATGTTTCTCAGTGTAAATACTTAACGTGACGCGGGAGAATTGTGAGAAAAGTGGAGAAAGTCCTTATCTCAACAATGCCAGCAGAACCAGGCTTTATATAAACATGCAACTATTTTGATGAGGATCAATGATGTGCAGAGAATACTACGATTACCAATCTTGGTTTCATGTGCATAAATTTGTATGAATACATCAAGGCTCCTTGTAAATTTATATCTATTTCCTCCAGAGTAGCCTTTTGCCAGGGACGTTATATTAACGACACGTCGAAGTTTCCTTATAATATTGTTGATTACATAATCTAATTAAACCAAGGGTGAAAGGTATGACATCTCAGACAGGGATTTTCCACAAACCTTTGTTTCCATGCATAATCATCAAGAGTGGCGAGTGATACGATAATTAGTGACATGAGTGATGATGCACACATGTACACCCCAAGTGTGTCTGATACGCTTTTTGAGAACAGCCACGAGTTTCTATTCCATATCAATATCACACCTACAGTTCCATGTTTAAATGGTGAAAACACCGTGTGCGATCGTCCCCCGACATTGTTTAGGCCTAAATGAAACTACAAAACTAACAATGTCTTTGCGTCTCCACAAAGCATATCAATGACGTCACTGGTGGTTTCCAAAACATAATGCATAGTGTGGGTCCGTTAGTTGCGGAGTTAATAAAAAGCTTAGTTGTGATATAATATCCTGTAAATATGTTGTATGTATAAAATTCTATTGCATTTAAATATTTGGGGTGGGGTGGGGTAAAAAGGACGTTTATGATACTTTCAAATAATCGACTTCCATCTGGACTGGACAATTGTTGCCCGTTTATCCTGGGCTTGGATATGAACAATATTATTTGTCTTTATAACAAAATGATAGGATGAAACCATTCAGACAGAAGGAAAACATTTCATCTCAAATCAAGAAAATGCATTGTGATACAATTGGTCAGTGAACATGACAGCTTGAAATTGGTAGATGAAAGACAAATCAGTTCACCCGAGCAGCAGTATCCTTTGGCTGTATGACCTGGAAGCGTTTTTTAAAAAATCCAGACTTTCAGAACAGCAATTCTTGTTTTGTTTCTTTTAATCTTGGCTTGACTTTCTGTCTGGTCTGGAAGGAGAAAAAATGACAAATCAGGCAACGATGGCTCAATAACAAGCTTCATTTTACCATTTTATTTTGCGATATTGGGAATGATGTCTGCCTGTTTTTAACAAAGTTTACCAAGTCCAATATTTCATTGGTATCGTCATTAAACGGTACGCGGCATGTCACTGTCGAGATAACCACGCACACTGTGCAAACGCAACCTACGTAACTCCCATTTCACAGCTACAAACATGGCGGCAGGAGAGTTTCCATCGTGTTAGAGAGTGACTGATTTTGACCGTTTAAAGGTGTTATTCTAGAGTGACATGTGTTGTGTAAGTTGCTATGAACATGCTAGATACTGGGGACCATTGGTAATCTACTATTAAGGTGACGTTTTTGTGTTATCTGCCTTAAAAGAAATCCGGGAGTACCCACATAACTTCAATTGATGTAAACACGAGGTACCTACGTAACTCAATTTTCCGACCTACGTAACTCTGATGTCTTCTGACTATTTTTGAGTGTTGATATAGCTTTTACGCATTTGTAGGGCTATGAAACCTACAGTTGAACATGTTTTATAATTAATAAGGCTGTATTCTGCCTGTATTCGTGGCCGATGTGCCTATTATCACCTGTACTACTGATCCTTGCTAAACATGTCCCGGGTACCTCCGTAACTGGGTTTCCAGGGGTTCAGGCTAACTCAAATTTCCCACTAGTCCGGCCGACGTCAACCTCACCCCCAATGTTATATTTCTGATGTGTTACAGGAAAACGAGTCACACGTCATTTTAAAAAAAAATGAAATTTGAGATATTATCATATTTGAAAAGATGAAATCAAGTCAATTCCAATGATGGTAAACATTAGGTCATGTAATAAGTATTTCTATTTTTTAAGTTAGATATTTTTATTTTAGAAAAACGGTTTACAATACCTCTGGTCAGGCAATTACCAGTAAAGTAACTAAATATACTCCATAGAATGACCTTAGAAATGCAAGGATATATTAAATTATTTAATATATCCTTATGATCTAGAATTTGCAAAAATGGAAATTGTGTAGATTATATGAAACGTCTGCCCTTTGATGAATAGGATACTTTGGGAATCTTACCCGAAAATTGCTACTCGGTTGGGTGAATATTTCTCTCTCAGAATCAGTTTGAATTTTAACTATATTTTTCCTGAGTGCCTACGTCTGTGTAAGCATTTGATTTATCGACTAATAGACTAATACTGTGAAGAATTAATGCCCAATAAGAAGTCACTTTTACCATTATGCCCATCCCAACATATTGGATGACATATTTTATGAGTTTTGAGAGGGTCTGTAATGTGTAGAGATTGGAAAAACTAAAAAGAATCGGGGGTGGGGGACCTAGTCTTTATTACTCCCGCCTCCCTGATATAGGTGAAATAACTTCAAGGTTTCGGTGAAATAAGATTTCAGCCATTGGTGTTTTTTCATGAGAATTTGCAGGTACCATTACAATTTTTTTGGTAGGTAAAAATGGCCTGCGTCAGTGACTAATAGCCGACGTGGGGCTTAAAAAGTTTTCGGGAACACTGCTAGGTACCGATGTAATAGTTGTGCAGCTCTACTGTCAGCATCATATGAGCAAAATATTAGGAATATAGCTGCATTGAAAAATCGAACATATACCATTCATGTAGGCTATATTATCATCCATAAAAGGACTAGTGGTCGGCAGACATAGACCTTACTTGATACGATTTCATAAATTCAAAACAAAACAAAACAAAACCTGCATGTCTCTTTCTTTGTAGTTGTCTGTGATGTTTGTAGGGCTGTGATAAGCAGAAAGAATCAACTCAATGAATTACCTAGGTACTTTTCCATGCCAGTTACGATGGTACTTGCCTAAAAGTCAGTTGAAGTTATGGAAGTAGTGGATTTAAGTTACGGAGGTACTTGGCAATATTTTGTTCTTAGATTTACAAGAGAATACAAATGTTGGTACATAATTGAACCAAACACAACTCTTAATAATCCCTAAAGGAAGAGATCTGCCGATTCAGAATTTTTAGTAACAGTTTTATATTGCAAGGATTCACTGAAATAGAAAAAGTTTTGAAATGGCCCATCGCCATTTTGTACCTGCATAACTGCAGTTACGTAGGTAGGTGTTTGCACTGTGCACGCAACAGCCTTGTGCACAGGCTGCATGAAAAGGTTCCCATAGTGCTTGGTTCATTGTGACAGGCCTATTGGATCTACCAATCCACACGTTGACAGTCAGTCAGCTATTGACATCCATATTATGCTAGTCTAACAGTATTCCTTCTATCTGAGTCCAATGTGAATGGAATATATATTTGTTTACTACCAAATGCTATGTCAATTATGACTTTGCTTATAGTTTCTTCCCATTGTTTACGTACCAGTTGTGGATCGGCAATGAATTCAGTATTGCCAATACGGTGTGTCTTAAATTCAGTACTATTCAGACTTCTATTTGCCATCTTATCTGTTATCCGTTTTGAGAGTAATGAATGCGCATATTAAATGGTATTTATGTTGTTCATCTCTGCATAGATTGGACTATGCATGAACTATGTGTCTAACATTCTCAATAAGAGTCTGTTAATAGCTTACTTCGCAGCTGAGAACTATTCAACAAGAGAACAAAAGGATTCAGGATTCCGTCGGTCCTGTTATAAGAAAGTATTCAACAATACTCATTATATTCAGATCACTCCGACTATAATAGAAAACGAGCAAAGCAGTAAGCAGGTGAATATATAATAATCGATGGAGGAATTTTGACAAAAGATCTAATAACGACGAGAAACCTTGACTTTATTATTTATAGCCTTCTGGCTTTTAAATAATTTCCACGTCTTAAGCGCGATATCCACTTGCATGATAATCGGTCACTTAGCGGCCACCGACAATCGGTCACCATGGGTCACCGACAATCGCGCAAGTGGATACCGGGGACCGACAATCGGTCACCGGGTGCATTTTGTCGGTGACGTTTGTCGGTGACCCCTCCCGACAATATCTATTCAGTTAGATATTGTCGGGAGGGGTCACCGACATCGGTCACCCCTGCAATTTTTTTTTTTTTTTTTTCAACTTGTATGGCCATATCTATGTTGGTTATGATTGGGAAACACCCCAATAACATTTGCATCGATGTTTTACTTCAATTCCACCTTAATTTTGTCACTATTTATGTTGATTATATTTTATGTTGGTACTTTTTAAGGCATTTCTCCCGTTTTCCCGCTTATTTATTATCTATTATGGTTACTATCGCCTCCCCACAGTTGCATATATTTTTGGAACAATATTTTAACATTGTGATTTATTTTTCATGTATTTATTTTTGTTTCTATGTTAATTTAACTCTCTATAACTTAATATTTATTCATATATAGGCAGTATGTATGTGTCATTGGTTGATGCACGGCGATAGAAATTTAATATATTAACAAGATTTCTGAATGTGATTGTATACTTACAAATATCCTATACAGTTTCAAGGTATTTACAAAATACCAGTCAAGTTATACATACAATCAAACAAATGTTCTTTGTTTAGCCGCTGATCTTTTTTTTGTCTTCTATATGTTACATTTATGGAACTCGATCCTCTATTATGCATTAAGATAAAGACTCTATCTTGTTTTTACTTCTACAATTGTATATGGTCGGTTCCTGAAATTTTAGTGCGATTTTGAGATTTTTAATAAAAAAAAAATACTTTGATCGTTTTGATACTTTTAAGGAAGAAAGTAGGCCTACATATATATATCAGTCTACATAGATATGACTGTCAATTTGCCACAACCTGGATTAACTATTTTTCAAGATACAAGCCTCCATATCATTGGGGCCTGGTCAAAGATTCCATACGAATACATACATATGTATGGAACGTTTTTTCCCCTGTATAAGCCAATTTATTAATAATTCAGGTATAAAGATGTGGAATTTTAATACCTTTTCTTGCAAATATCTGTACAAAACATTAACACCTTTATATAAACCCCATAGGTGTTTCCAACGAATACACCATTCCATTCCATACAAATCCAATGATGTATTCGTATGGGATTGTGTATTTGTTGATACATCTTTTCTGAAAAAAATACCTTAATATAAATTAATCAAATAGTAAATCCTTTCATTAGGAGACCGTACGGATTCAAAATTCGTATTTTCCCAAATACACAATTCCTTACAAATACATAGGCGTTCCAACGAATACATAATTCCATACGAATACATCAGTCAATGTGATAGAAATTCCTTCCTAGGCAAGGAGGAACAATTACTTTTTCACTGTTTATTTAGTAGATGTCAAGTCCGACGACATGGTTAGACACAGAGTTGCAGTAATGAAGAGGATTTATACTTAAACAGATTTACCTTGGTTAGATGCTATTATTAACACTACAAGGGCTTATATTCATATTTATTATAATAAATATGAATATAAGCCCTTGTAGTGTTTTATTTATTAGTTAGACTTTATATAAAGAGGAATTCCATAAGTATGAGCGTTGATGATGTCATCACTTATACAGGTAGAAAGGTGTAATTATATCTGGGTGAATCAAGTATTTTACTGTGTATTCGTTGGAAACGTGTATTCGTATGGACTCTACTCTTTTAATAAAATTATAATTAACTGATCGAAGAATGATGTTGGAATCATGAGATTCCTTCTGGATATTAAGTGAACGATCTTAAATGTTTATGCAAAAACGACCATCGACCATATATGAGTACCTCCATCAGTCCACTCGTCCACCCCTGAGTTCAGAAAATATTTAGATAATACTTGGAAAAATCGATGTCAGAAGAGTCTAACAGGTTGCAAATACAGCAGAATAATTTCTATACCCCCCCCCCCTGCTCAGAACATTCATTTGTTATTTCTATTTCAAACATTATATTTATTGTGTTAATGACAATTTTATTTCCTCTCCTTTTTGATATAATTCTTCCCTTGGCATTTTTGTTGAGGTTTCTACGTTAATCTAACTCTCTATAAGTTAATATTTATTCATACATAGGCAATATCTGAGGAAATCACAATTAAAATACAATATAAATGTCTGGTACACGATTATCTTACAAGTGGATACCAGTGACCGACGATCGGTCACCCCTAGGTGACCGATTGTCGGTGACATTTTTGTCGTGTAAGTAAATACCAGGAACCGACGGAGGTGACCGACGATGGCAGGGAACCGATTGTCGGTCACCTTTAGACACTTTTGTCGGTTGTCGGTTGTCGGCTAAGTGGATATCGGCCTCTACATCTATCAAAGTGCAGAACACACATATATATGCATATCAAATGCATTTAGTATTCCTTTAGATCTCCATCCTCACAATGTTTGCGACAAATCGTTGATAGATCTGATGTCTGATACATAATTAGGTATACACTATTAAGTAATGTGTTTCCATCTGTCTCTATCCTAAAATTGTGCTTTCAAACCTTCTCAGGTCTACATTGAGAGAATTCAAATATTAAAATCCTAACATATAACATGTATCGACAAAATGTTAAAGCCTCATGAAGGGTCATGCTTATTTTGACTGGGAATTCTGACTGAGAAAATGAATGAAAATACATTCCCTGCATTTTATGAATTCCTGGTGACCCTTAGAAAATATACTAAAGATTGAAACATCTGGCTAACGGTGTAGATAAGTAAATTGAGTCTGAGAAAAGGCTATTACAAAGTAGGCCTATGTTAGGAGATAATTCTATCAATGTTGTGACCCCAAATTAGAATAAATAAAGTATATTTCCAGAATGTATTGGTTAAACATGTTCTCTAAATCTTAAATTATATACGTGCCTCCCGTTGATTTAAAAGTTAAATAATCTCAGGCTCTTTGTATATATTGACTCATTTGTTTCTAATGTTGCAATGTGTGCCATCCGTTATTACCTTCATTTGAGGTCAAATTTATGTACAATTCGTTTGCAACCGTCATTCTTTTTGGGGTATAAAATCCTTAATAATCAAATAGGTGGGATTAACATCTGGTGAATATAATAACTTAATTCACTAGATGTTAATCCCACCTATTTGATTATGGAATGGTCTCAGTAATTGGAATACTAACCACAATTATTTAACACACTTATGGATTCATGTTAAACGTATATTTCGATGTATGTCTGAACAGCTGTTGAATGGTTCAATACATGAGCAGAGGCAAACGACAGCAACAACAATAATTACTACAGATCAAATGACCTGATGAAGGGCAATCTTAGCCCGAAAGCTAGTGTAATAAAGAATTGAAACCATAAATTAGGGATTTTTTCCTACCCAAAATAACACCACCACTAAGACAACCGGGATACTCGATATAAAAGCGACTATCTACCTACCTCGATACATACTACAGATCAAATTTCGAGCCTTTGTATAGGCGAGAGGTTTACCCTGCAAACAGAGGAACATCCATATCCAGCACTTCCAGGTAGTAATAATGGATGCTTGATAGGTTGGATGCGCTCAAGTTCATGACGTCCAGATATATATGGTAGAAAAACGCCATTGGCTGAGGCGAAGGATTTTAACTGCCACTTGATTTGCCCATCATTATCATTAAAGAGACAGATTGTAGTAGGAAGGCGTCACAACGAGGTGGTCCTTGTCTTCAATCTACAAGGTAATTGCAACATCCCCGTCATGGAAGGAGATACTAAGAATATTGTTGATATGACCGTCATCAGGAATCGGGGACTTCACGAGTGCAGATATTTATGAAAGAGGTCTTGAAAAACGGAGGAATGACGTTCTACTGCTACATGATGGAGAGTTAGATCTAAAGTGGCTCTTCTCATTAAAATCACTAGTCATGAATTATCGTGAAACATTTTCAGTGTAATCATATAGGATAGGTCTGACAATATCTGAAGTTGAGTGGACTAACTTTGTGTTTTCATTAAAAAAATTTTGAATAAGTGTAATGAATGGAACAGCAGCTTCTACCGATTTTGCTCCCAAGTTCGAAAATCCTCTTTTGTTTTGGAGCTCTTTGATTAAAGAGATAAGAAAACGTCCTGACACTGCACTTTCCCACCAAGTTCAACAACGTTCATTGTGACGTCCTGACCCATGACCTCTTTATGACGTGAGTCCCAGACATAAGGCCACAAGGAATGACATGCAGCCAGTCACTCGGAGATCTCCTGCCTAGCTTTGTTTATAGGTTTTACAAAATTGGTTTTAGTTTATGGGACCCTTACAAGGCAAGTTTACTTCTCAGCTAACATGTAAATCTGTAATAATTGTCAGAAAGTAGGTCGGTAACTGAAATAATAAATACTCAGGGCCTTTTTGAGGGAGTTTTCACTGCCTTTATGATGTGCTACTTTGTTTGTAGTTAATCGGTAAGATGAAAACTGATTCTAAGTACATTTCCCATGTCACAACCTCCGCCATTTGGTCTTATTTGAGATTTTCCTACTCTTGAGACCCTCTTAAGTCCTATCATTTTAGGACTTGATTTTTGAGACCTTTTGAGTCTCAACTAGGGTCTCAAATCTCTTTTAGAATTGCATTTTTAGAGACCGACTCAACCTGGAGACCTTAAAGACCTTTTGAGGGTCTCAAAAGGGTCTCTATTTTGTTTTAGAATTCGGGCGCAGATGCAAAACCAACTGTCACTTTCAGATCTTAAGGTGCACATCAAAATAAATATGCTCACTATTTTGACCAAATATCCTAATTGTATACTATGGATAAGATACTTTTAATATCACCAGGGATTAGATAGGAAGGTTAAGATGTACCAGACACTAGAAGACTGAGTAGAAATTCCGTTACTCGTAAATCAAGACCAGAACATGCAGTGAGAAGTGTCACTTTAATGGACACTTTCCCCCCTGGTCAACCTCCATGAGTAAACTGACCGGAGCACCCCCCCCCCCTCAGCCCCCCCCCCCCCCCGCCCCGCGTCATGAATCGTCCAGATAAAGGACGGTAAATTATTAGGCACCAATGTAGTAATTTCTAATATGACGTCCCTATGTATCAATAGCTTTTGGGGCATTCCTTCTTAAATGCTGGTGCATTGATCAGCAAATGAGGAATTGTTGAATTGTTTACACATGATTCAAATAGGCAAGAACCGAAAGGCTGCGGTTCCACTGGCTCGCTCTTTTGGTGCGCTCATGGACCGCTCTTTTTATTTCCTCAAGCACATAACAAGCGAACTTAGAGCGACATCAGAGCGGTCTAATAGAATCGGTAACTGCGCTTTTTATACGCTCTTATGTGCGCTTCTTTAGAAGAGCGCAGGACGTTGCGCTCATATTTGCCGTGTTTGATTTGAGCGCAGCAACACAAGGCTCTTTCTACCTGTTAAAGAAGCGGACTAAGAGCGCAGTGAGAGCGCACAAACGCATTTACCATTGATTTCATAGAGGAAACAAGCGGACCAGTAGAATCGCCCTGCGCTTGTATTGCGCTAAAAATATTAGGGATGAAGAGCGGATGAAAAGCGCCCTCTAAATAAGCGCAGCAAGAGCGAGCCATGAGCACAGATATAAGCGAAGCAGTGGAATCGGACCTAAACGCTGTCTTTAGGTCGAAATACCACATCTGGCACTGATTTCATACAGGCACCGGGGGCCTATCTGAGAGTGGGTGGGGCACTGACCACAGCTGTAGGTACACACCCGCTCAAACACAGTGCGGGTGCATGCATCATGCACTCAACCTGCACCTACACACAACATTTGTTCTGTTATTGTTTTCCATAACTATTAAAGGAACATTAAGTAAGATGAAGATAGAGCATGGTGTTGTCTCATATATCCTAAAGTTTTGTGGCAATATTAAATGTTTTTCTGTCCCTAAAATTACATTTAATGAAGGGCCCTCTCTGGGTCCATTGAAACCTGCACCCTCATAATGTAAACACAGGTGGCTTGAGCCCTCTTCCGGTCAAAATTACCCATCCTCCTCTACTCTGGCCCCAGTCTACCAGTCAGCATGTCCCATTCCGAATCTTGGCTATTAATTGTCTCCGTTCAATGGTCACAAAACCAAATTAGAATGGCCTAAACGTAATGTATACCAAATTATCGCCAACTAACAGTGGTGTTATGGTTTTGAGATTTGAATTTCTACTCACTTCCTTTCACATCTATCCATCATCCAGGTCTTGGAGTGGAAATCCCTACTTCTTTATGTTCGTAATCAAACATGCTCATGGCTTGTTTTCCTGTTGCAAAATAAATCACAACAATGAAGTTGGGTCCTGAATTTCAGATGTAATTGTATCATTATTGGACTCACATCTAGCTCTTGGTTTATCGATATGTTTATCAATAAAATATCTAATCATAGTTGGGAGTGGCACTATTATACTATCCCGTTGCATGAAATAAACATCCGTATTACAACACAGTAAAATCGCAATATAATCAACGCTTTTGATAGCATTCGCGTTTGTTTTATCATAAAGAGCGATGAAAGTTTCATCAAAGTAATGAAATGATAATTACCCGTCTTTCTATGCAGCAGAGGCGCCAACAGATTTTTGGGGACTATAAGAAATGTTTAGGCTGTATTCAGGACAGCCTCCGACATCCCTGAGTGTGACTTTTATATGAGGACAAATACATACCCAATCAGCAGGTTCTGTCCAGTTTTTAAATGGAAGCCACATCACACATTCCAGCGCTGCTTTAAACCCGTTGATAACCTTCGCCTTTCCCTTCTCTGATTTCGTGGATGTAATGAATTGTAAGGTTTGGCCAAATATAACTCAATTTCTGAATTTCCTGGTGATCTATTTTATTCATGATTATGTTTCAAAATCATTAGTTTGTTTCAGCTGGTCATTGGAAAAGTACATTCTGGGAGGCTACAAACCATGCAGGTCTTATACTCCGTCATGTAGACAGGTTATTATGGGATCCTTGTTTTTACTTTACTGTGTATTTCATATGGTGAATACATATATACTGCCTAAAATATTGTTACTTTGTTACTAAATTCTTACTTATATGTTTATATAATTCCTAGTTACTAAGTAACTCAGTTTGCTCCTCCCCCTCTCAACACCCTGGCCTGCTCATCAAACAGGAGAATTAAAGAGTCGGTTCAGGGATTATTATGTTATCAGGTGCTTATGGATTGGTGATTTGTGAAGTGTCCACTGCTATTACATTATCAATATCATATTGAACATTGAATATGAAATAATATTATATAAATGTCAAACATTTTCTAAGACCAGAAATATTTACTGTTAATAATTATGATAGCAACATTTTTTTTCAACAATTGATATAGATAATATCGGTGGTATAGCTTTATTCAATTGACTGGGGTGGCAATTGATCGTGACAATTCTTTTCGATTGGACGGTTTGACAAATGAACACAATAAAACTTTGACTCAAACGTGTTTGTTTTTAATTTCAGTCTATAAGTCACAAGGATCTGTAGATATTTGAATTTTCTCCAATTCATGACAATGTTTTACTATATTATTAGCAACTCACAGAACGCTCTCATAGACTCGTTAGTTTGTGGCATATTTATTCAAATGATGACATCAAAAGCGTTTATCAACATTTGGCACAAAAGTGAAACAGCTCATCGAAACACTTATCCAAAATAATACAACAATCTCTGATGAAATTATATTATCTACCCACCCTATATATCGTATATAATTGTGAGGAGAAATATATAAGACATTATAGAATGATAATTACTCATTTAGTTATTCATCTCAGAAAGCTATTCATGTTTGTAATATGCCGATTAATTGCGTTACTCATTTAACCCCAGTGACTTCGAGATTATGGATGTCTTGTCGTATGAGGTTTGACATATCTCAGCAACCGAACCTTTTATTTAGATTTCACACACTCTGTTCCAGACTCTTTTAGAAGACCTATATCTAACTTTTTAAGCACACGTAGATGTCTTTGGGTTACATATCATATTCCAAAGTTTCAGATTACCCCATTGATATAGCCAGCTTTCCACATTTCTATTTTATGATTATCATGAAAGGGCTTCGAGAAATCCGAAATAAAGGGCAAAACTGACATTATAATAGTAATTGTAAACTCAAAGTCTACACTTTGCATAAGTTTACATGGAATCTAGTTAAAAGATATGTTTCTAAACTCTGTGAATCATGGCAAGATTTATACAGGGAGATCTGAGGATAGAAGCGGATATGGATTGGTTACATACGTTAGCACTTTATTCAGTCAACTCAAAAGCATTCAGCAAATATCAAACGAAAATCTTGATCTTCGGTCCTGACATATTTTGATTGGGGTGGGAATTATATTATGCAGAGTTTATGGAATATGTTGGGCAACCTAGTTAGTTAGGCCTTAGTGATCATTCTTAATTATTTCTAAAAGGGTCAAGATTTATACATGTTAGGAAAAAAACGTTGAGCACAGATTCCCCTGAATGACCGTCCAATGTTCATAGCTCATTTACTTTGAATGGTTGAAGAGCTTTGATTTGCCACTAGGATATGCTAATCCGAAATGTGTATTGACTCCTCGGATAAGGACCTGCCTTTATGGCTTTAATCTTCAAAAGGTTCAAATTCAACTGCAATTATCCTCAATGGAAACTTTTCGAACGATTTGCTGGGAAAATGGAAGTCGACACAGGTTTGGTGCAACTTGAATCAATAGGAAGTGGATCCGATTTGGAACTTTTCACTCTTAAAATTCACGAAATAATGGAAAGATGTACTTTTCATACGTTTATGTCCAGATTATTATCAATTCTTCCTACCTTCTCAAATGTTATACCTCCAGTAATATCTTACGGGAAAGATATCTAGGTTGTGAGTAATATCCATTGAAGCCTTTCGTATTCAATATAGCTCACGATGATTTAAGAAACTAATTAGTGACAGATAGCATCAGAGCTATTCGAAAGAACATTTTTGTGAAGGTTAGTATTTAAATTATCAGCAGGATGCTTTGAAGATTGTGGCGAAGCTTTAAAATAATATCTGCGTTCTCCTATAACCTTGAAATGAAGTTCAATTCTTTAATCAATTCCTTTTCCAAATGCATTCATGAACAGCCTTAGCAATATTCTAATCACCATTCGCAAATTACCAACATGGTCCAAACTCAAACGTTGCTGTTTTATAAATGGCTGCAATCAGATTTTGGGTCATGATCATGAAGACTTGAGCGGAGGTCTGTTTGGGTAGCTTCCGTTGAAGGGTTGGATTTTTGTGATGGCTGTTGGTTTGGGATGTTCTGTCCGTTGATTAGGCGGTATCGCCCGTGGCGTGTAGAGTGGCGATCGGAATGACAAACCTCACTGTACAAAAACAACTTGATCTCCTCGTCCTTCCGACCTGGAAAACACAAATGAACAGAAGCTCTCTTCATTTCACTCGTCCGCATCAAGTCAAATCACACTTTAATACGAATTAGCGCGGAAAATGAAATGGAAAACTGAAACAAACAAGATTGTTAGAAGACATCCTGAATTACAGAATGGTTTTCACTGGAAAGGAATAAAAAAGTATATCATGTGTGGATTGAAAGAGGACTTGTTGATTACACCCATATAGATTAAAACGCGAGGAATAATGATTAATTTTAAAGTGAAATTTCGTATTAAACAAAACAAACAGATCATCTTAATAATAGTCATTACCAGTGTGCAGGGAAAGTGCTGAGACCCAAGTTGCATTTTCAAGCAGACTTTAATTATATCAGAAGCTATTTCATCTTAATTCATGTATATCATACAACCCATCTGCATACAGGATGACTGTTAGGGAGCTCTAGTGAATCTATTAACAAAACATACAGGTGAAAAGGACTAAGGACAGTTAGTAGCATAGAAAACATCTTACGCTAGTTCACCGATCGTCAGATAAATGAATATTAAACTGTAATGAGGTTCTTATTAAGTTCATCACAAATGAACCCCAAACAAAGTTACACTAATTGTAATGCCCCGCGAATTATGTCATAGCTTATCTAGGACGCAGCATATAATTAATTTCTTCGAGGAGTTAATGTGTGCATTTGTTAGTTGGTTGATGTTCCCTTTTATGGTGTTCTTAAAATCTAAATCGCCTGAGGATGTAAATGTGCTGTCTAGGGCCATCTCTACGGTCTTGTATACGACTTCCCTGTGTCTTATTGAGTAACCTAGAAAGGCCAAAGATGAAACTTAACAATTCCTAGAGTGGCTAGTGGCCACTGACTTTATTGAACATTCAACAGTATCTTTTGTATCGTGGAGATTGCTCCATATAACTTATAGAAGACCCTTAAGGCCCATTCACATTACAGCAGCTGATTGGTGTACGGCCGCCGCACGGCAAAAACACAATGTTAAAGTATTACAGCCGGCAAGTATCGGCCGGCTGGTCGTGGTAATGGGAATGGATCTTTACCCTACCTTACCTTAGAGCCTAGACATGATTAGATCCCGACAGATCTTATTATAATCTTTAAGAGTCCAATCTTACTATATACTACTGACAGGAACTATCGTTGGCTATACTTTATCTCGATATTGGAGCTACCAACTGCATTTAGTATAATCATAGTAGTATCTAAATGCCCTCTAACGTTTTCAAAGTATTCAATAATTAATATACAATAGGATATGCTGAAAGATATTCATCTACGCAAGAATTGCAGACATTATTTGTGAGTGTCTAAAGTTACTATTCTCATAATCTATGATAAGCCACGGAGCAAACTTTAATTCGTTCAATTCATTCGCATCTTTAAAGCTAATTAAAGTAACCTGATCAATTATTACTAATTTAAAGGAAATGTAAATGTAAGTCGCTCATATTAGTCCACAGATCCCTTTCAAGTTGACACAAGATCTGAAACCCGTTTGGCAATTAACTAGTTCATATTTAGTAGCATGCTGACTGCTGTGTCATTAGTCTTTTTATCAAAACAACCCATGGAACACTAAATCGGTCCGTGGTTTGATAACTTGATTACCTCCACTTAAACATTTTATTTTTTGTGTTTATTCCCTTTGATTTGATAACAAATTGATGCCTAAAATAAAATGCAAAAATCAGAGGACCTCGTTTTGGAATAACATCAAATGAAAGAATATGAAGTAAATACTTGATGTTCGAAAACTGTATCAATGTAGGGGGAAAGGACGCTCAGTTCCAAATTCGTGTAATCATATTGAAACATATTCTCCCGAAGTCATTTCCGAGATAAAGCTATCTTAGATGTTCTTAGTAAAGTAAGAGAAGGCGCAGATTGAATATACATTCAGAATGTTTGATATGTGAGACTTTCAGTCTCAAAACTTTTCCGCAATCCTTCATTTCCTCAATCCAATGATTCGTATTTTAGCAAATAAGAACTGATGCAAACACAAGAGTCATTCTATACTAAATCAGATCAGTGCGGTCGTTATTTTAAAAGATTTATTTTGTTTATCAGGCATTCTTCTCTTTAATTGAGCCATGCTTTTTTGTCCACTAGTTGTATGTCTAAAGTTTTCCTTAAAAGCTTTATCCAATTGACTACAAAGTATAGTGACTGTCCATAGTGAGCCTATTTTTTCAGGTGAGAAACGAGGACGTCTGTCAGACTAATAATTCACCTAGAAGTCCCCATTCAATTCAGCAATAGATAGCGAATCACAGACAGAAAAATAAAGCTTGAGTTTGACACGGTAAGTAAGATTTAGTCCGGAGCTTCATTTCAGGGTGTACATTACTAGGATACTGATAACATACCGATGAATAAATTGCTCGGCGCCACAACAAGTCCCAGCGGAGTCATTAAGTGTGATGAGAAACAGATTTTCTGACAAACAAACTTGGTAACCACGCCAAATCCCCATCAATAACTCTCTAATTTGACTTCGTGGCAGATTCCACTGCATCTCGTTATAATTCTATGTTCTTTTGTTTCCTCTTTCTGGCTTGTTGTAAGACAAGTTATCGTAAAGAACGAGGGCAATCAACAGTTACTAATGAACAAACTTTGTCAAAGTGATCAAACCAGATGTAATTGAAACTTCGAACTCCACAGAGTACACACGCGGTTATACACGAATCAGATTATAAAGAATATCAAAGAACTTAAGTAAATAATTCAAGACTCATTCTTTAATTCTTAAGTATCAAAGATATTACCCCTTGATTAAAAGCACACGCATATTCCTTATTTCGGTTGTACAGTTGGTTTCAACATGCAATCAACGAATACTGGTAATTACAAAGTGTTGTGCCATTCGCCTACATTTCGTCCACATTATTATGTGTACTCCACAAAGCAATATGCCATTATATATTCAGTATATGTTATTAATAAGCTTGTGTGAAGAAGGAGATACCAACTGGGCTACCGTATAGCTGGCTGACCACTACGTATAGTAAGTGGAATTGAATTGAAAAAAAACCCGTTTTTTTTGTGTCCTTGGATTGCTCATATAAAAGTAGTACTATTCATGTTAGACCCACTTAACTAAAAGATCTAAGCCATTCACATTTAACCACTGAAACTATGCAACCATTGTTCAGACACCCTCTCCTTTTCAAAATCTCTTGTAAATAAATCCTACGTGTTATACATCTTCTTGAATGCTTGTGTCTGAATGGAGTTGGTGCAATAGACGTTCATATCCTTATTTTGCACACCAGGCAATCCCTTTTTCCCAGTAAATTCCAGCATCATTCTTCAATAGGAGATGAAAAGGAGATGTAAAAAGATCCAAGAGAACCAATTAAAATGAAGCATATAGTGGGGGGCTTTGGCGCTTTATCCTGAAAATGATTGATGCCAAAACAAAAGAGAGACTGGGATTGTCATGTAGAAGCTTGAAGGCAGTTTTTACCCTGAAGAAACTTCATGCAGTTACTGCATGGGATGTAATTATATTCCTCGTGTGAAGGCAGTGTGATCCATTGCAGCATCTAGATCATTGAGTTGTTTGGTACCTTGAGAAACAGCGTTTATGCTTATTTTGGTAAAAACAATGGTAAAATGAAATCTATGGCGATATGTTAGGTTTTTATTATACAATTTTAAGGCTACAGACATAATCCGATATATAATTATGCGTACATCAAATCTGATTTCAATTTTATTGGTACCATTGGTATCATCTTTTAAAATTATGTAGAAAAATAGGTTTGTTAATTTGTTAGGTTTGTTTTAACGATTATATTCATACTGGGCTGACAATTCCCCTGGTGGGGGTTTCCAATTGACCTAGTATTATTGGGGTACACAAATACAAAAAATGTAAGTGACAAGTTTGATACACTATTTGGTTAGATTTGGACCTATATGTATATCATTTTTGGATGAGATGTTAGCTCCAACACTTGATGTTGTTACTTAATATATCGATAACTAGTAAATATAAATAATATAAGAATAAAAATCAGTTCAGTCCAAGCCATCTCAGACTCTGAGATGTAGGGCTTTTCTTATAAGGTATAATACATCCATAATTTAGTAAAAAAAAGAAAGAAAGAAAAGGAAATAACCAAGAATCAGTTATGCCCAAGCCACCTTAGACTATTTTACAAATAAGTATAACATAGGTGTGTTGGGGTAGAGCTGGTATCTGAGAAGAAGACTTACGTCGTATATATATAGCATTAACAAGAGAAATGGCCGGATATCTGTTTGATTAATTATCTGCGGCTGATGTTGGTTGATCATGGCAACAAGTTTGAAAATTGTAGATGACTACAATTGCCACATGACAAAACTCCATGAATAAATTCTTACACTGTCACTGAGTGTTCATGAATGTTCATTCATCTAATGTGACAATTAAATCCATTATTTAACTTTCCTCCCCACTGATAAAGCTAGAAAGAAACACATTACTGTACGGATGCTTCTGAGGAGCTGAAGCAATGCTAGATGGCCTGGAGAAATCAGTTTCTTGCCAACCTAATTTCCCTGGCATAAAAGAACTTACACTCATTCACAGAGATAGAATTAACATTTCATTACTATAGAACTTTCTTTCTATATTGACAATCCATTTAAAGATAATGTGTAATGACAATATTTAATCCTAAAGAAGGTTTGTGATATCACTATTTGCTGTCTCTAATTCCCACTTTGATTTATTACGTGCAAAATGGTGGTTGAAAAGAGCACATGAATATTCAACAATGCTATGTAACACATTTCACTTAGGTGAAGTTGACTTTACATAGAGTATTAACATGAAATAATGATCAAAGGAATGGCCCTAATGTAGAGAGCATAGATTGCATATTGCTGGTTTAGTGTGGTGTTATCTATATGGTACGTAGTCTATTTTGCACTTATTTATTGGACAGCTTAGTATAGAAGAGTTGGTCCAATGTAATATTCTTAGTCACCTGGTAGGGGAAATATTGATAGATTTGACTGAGGTAGGGCCTGAGGATGTGCAAGTCGCCTGAAAGCTCGTGAAGGAATAAAATAACAACTATAACACAAATTATTTCATATTCTTTATAAAATTATCAACTTCAAACTGGCCCCATCCATATACAGCAATACAATCCACTTACTTCTAACACAGAAATAAATTTGAATTTCCTGCAAATTGTTTCTCTCTGGGAGAATGTGCTACCGCCAATATCCTATCCATTGTTCCACCAACCCGCAAACAAAAGAAAAAACAACAACAAAGAACAAACATGTAACGTTGAGTCTGGCAGCACCGAATCCTTACATAAGCTCTTGGGCGTATAGGCAGGTGGCACTAGGTTGGAGGTGAAACCTTAAAAAACCAACCTGACTCGATATCTCTGTCATCAGTAATGTCCCTTGAGACATATATATCAAGAGAAAAGCATCCCATGACAACCTTGTGCCAAAAGAGGCCAGAGGGCTCTCAACTTTGTTACTGACCGGAAATTAGATGGTTCGTGGCCATGCAAAACCTCAATTCTATTCAAGGCTGCCAGAAACGTGTATACATATAATTATTCTCAAGGATATCAACCATATACCGGGGCAGATGTATCGCTTTTTATTCACATTTTTTTCTATCATTTTATCAATACCTATTTCCTGCTGGAAACTTAGGCGCAATATGTTAGGGTCCAAAGAGTTTGATCATGATTTCATGCTGATATTGAATATTACTAGCGCAAATCGTTCTTCCTTGGTTGGTAATATTTTACGACAAATGTAAGGAAGATACTTTGCCTTCTGCAAGAGCCTTATATTGACTTGCGTCAGAATTCAAAATATATCTTATCAGTAATTATTATGACTCTCCATAACTTGACATTAAATTTACCCCTATGTAGTTCATTTAAGTTATCTAATGTAACATAAATTCATTTAGTTATGTAATATAAACCTGTTATCCCTATGGAGCAGGTCCCGTTAGTATCTTTACAAAATAGAATAATTGATATAGACAGGTGATGATTGAGGAATGCAAGAATCAAGAATGCAATTTTTTTTCTCAATTTACAGTCAATTCTGAGGGGAAACGATACAAAAGTATATGTAATGAAAGGCCTTCTTAATAGTAATCCAATATTAAAAGATAACTTGTACAAAAACCAACAAAAAGTAAAAAAGGCAGACATGAATGAACTGGCCCCCTTGTTTAGCAAGTGGAAATTAGCACAGTACTTAGATCGAACTGAACGAGAAGTTAGAACTACAAGTGTGATTCAATGGCTCAAGTTTACTCTTTATTTTGCATCCAACAAGCGGCCGCAGGTCATGCGTTGGATGCAAAATAAAGTGTAAACAAGAGCCATTGAATCACACAAGTAGTTCCCTACTTCGAGTACAGTTCTGTCTTTATACTACAACTTGAAAATAATGGAAAATCGCCATTCTTACGCTTGTGCTGGGCTGGCAGAAGCAGTTTACGACAGCAATGTTTTCCTTAATGTGCCTTGTGGCTAAGCAAGCTCATCTCTGACGTCATCAATGACCAATCAAAGACGCACTTACATCACAGTCATTCCATCTCTTTATACAACGCATACTGAATCTGCAACACTATGAAATGGAAGTATTCTTCCCACCCGAAGTGAATAACTCATTTAGTCGTAGTATAAAAGTTTATACTTTTTCAGTTAAAATAACTAGCTATATTATATTTAATTTCATGTAATTCAAATAATAATGTTTATACCACAAAAATAAGAAAGAAGCCTGTATGATCATAATTTCGACAACATTCATTTAAACCAAGATAACTCACTGTTATATTTGTATCGTAAGGAATCGCTACATATACATATAACTTTAGAGGTGAAATCACTCATTTCAACGTAAGTTTAATAAATGAGGGGAATATTAGATTTCTCCCTCAGCAACAACGACTCAGATAGAACTTGTATTATGAACCTAATCCTTCAAAGCATCATACATGAGCAACAAACAATGACTCCTGACCAATGACTCTGATGTAGGAGGCTCAGGGCGTAGAAGGATAAGGCTGAGCCACATACATTAACCAGTTTGGCCTCCCAGTGAATAGGCACCCTAAAGGATTGCATGACAAAATGCCTTGAGCCTAGGTAAGCCAGACTCAGACTGGAGGCTATTCTATCTGGACTTGTTAAGAGTTATAACCCGGAAATTTTGATGGATCGGTTTTCCATGTGAAAACCCTTTGAAAACTTTGTTGCCAAAAGAACAGTGGCTTAGTATCAAGGACGCTGTTGTGCGAAGCTTTGAGAAATGATTCAATGACAGGGGCCGGTGTGCGTGTGTATTACTACTGGGTATACTAAGAAAGGAAATTCATATAATACGGATAGAATTGAAAGTTGAAGTTTCAACTGAGTTTTTACATCATTGTTGACAGCCAAAGTGCCTGTCGGTTGTATAAGGATTGCATTTAGGCACATTTATTATATTATTAAAATTTAATTTATCCTGTTATTTAAACCGATTAACAATGAGTGTATTGAACAGGAATACATTTAATGAGGTACACTGGGGGCAACTTTGTTTCACGAACTCATCAACACTTCAGATGTCCTTTAATTGTCACAGAAAGTTCCAATCAGCCATTCCATATCTTGTAGACGGGAACAGAACCAAAGCCAACATGAAAGATCAATTACTGTCAATTAATAAATAAAGTTCACGCTTAACATTGGCTTCTACCTTTTCTTTGTCTTTCCTTTCAAGCATAGTTAACTCATACCATCTTAGTTAACACCGTGAGTGAGTATGGAATAATACAACAAAAGAGTGATCCATCCCCTACGAAAGAGAAAAACATAATTCAAATACCAATCGCCGGATGGGTTTTATACGTTTAGTAATCAATTAGGATAGTCGCTTCTTAATGTATTCATGAAGGTACTGGCGACTTCGTTTGCATATTTATAGATTAAAACCCTTGCGAATAGGGACATTGGCATATATCAGCAAAAGACAATTTATTATTATAACATTATGATGTAGCCCACTGTACTTACAAACAGCACCTGGCAGGCTTTCTTAGACGCTACAATAAAAGAATGAGCACCTTTTTGGCGGAATTCCATCGGTGTCAAGATCACACTTTTTAAGGGAGGAAACTCGTTGAGATTTTTTTTTATCAAGTTGAACACCTCTAGTTATTGTTCGGGTTTCATTTCAATTTCAATAAATATCCATAAAATGTAATTCAATTTCACGGTATTTGGGACAATAATCAATCAGTTTGAGGGAAGAACCTCTTTATCTCCGATTTAAGCTCTCCAGTCTTCATTCTGTAATCACATCGTCCTATTTGGATGGCAGTAATCTGGATTCATTTTATGGAGAGGCCATTTCTCCTGATTCTCCTGACTGACAGAAAGTTGCAAGTTATGAAGCATGTCGGAGTGGTTTTTGTCTATTATCAAAATCCCCAAATCCCAAGACCACCTAAAATGTCAAGGCGTTTTCACTAGGAGCTTATTGCAACAGAATGTTTTTCATATAAACATCATAAAGAAATATTTGTTTTCTCTAAATAAATGTTTAAACATGTAATGAAGAAATAAAAAGGGCATAAAGTACACATGTTGTGTTTCTTTAAAAGGTAATTAATGTGTCTGAACATCATTGAATACAAAAAATATGTCAGTTCATTTCTCCCCAAAATAAAATGTGCCGAAGAGTAGTACTTAATTTAAAGGAAGAGGCGGCGAAGTCTTGCTGCAAAATATGGTCGGTTATATTGTATATAGAATTAAAAGTTACTAAATGAAATGCGAAACGGGTCTAAATTCTAAGAGAATTATGTAACATGATATATGGAATGTAGGCCTACACATGCCCCCTGATTGATAATGGAATTAATTAATTCAAAGACCTATGTGAAAGCAACGTAAGCGTAACTAGATTAACTCTTAATTACAATCATAAAAATGAGACGTAAATAAAAATGAAATTGGTAATATTTAGGGGGTTGATAATATATAATGGTGCTTTAGAAATCGATTCAGAAAAGAATTATATCATTTGCTTAGGTGCATCTTTGATGAGATTTTAGTCTCAAGGAAAAATGAATCTCTTGCCCATAAAAAATATATAAATGAAATTGATGGCATTCGGTCTATGCATCTCTTTCTCTGGCATATATATATCCAAAATTCCTTTTATTAAATTATAGAATTTCCTGAGTCCTTGAGCGTCATTTAGGCCCATTTTCTCTTGTAACATCCATGGTTTAACCACTAATGCTTTTATGATTCATGAGGCATCATTGTCAGGGTGAAAGATGGACGAGGAATTGTCTGAGAAGATAAAGGTTTCTGCCCTCCAGACATACCTCCAGACATCGGCATATTCATAAGGATTATTTCGAGGAATTGGGTAGCTTTCAGAAATAAATGGACATAAAACACCATAATATTAATAAACTTATATAAGAAACTGGAAGGGAAACGTTCAATTCAAATCAGTAACGGTCACAGTGACATTTACTAAGATGATCGCGCCTGTTAGATATATTAATGGATTATTAATGGACAGGTTATTGATTATAACCTTAATCAATGAAATGTTCTTCAGAAAATAAAATGCTCGGTAGAGGAATATTGGGTTATGGATGTTCATGCATGCCGCCTACGTAATCAGACCGCGTGTAATGATGGAGATTTCTCTCTTTTTACCTACATTCGTCTGTTAGGGGGAGATTGCACTTCCGCCGGAAGCAGCCGCGCAAACAGAAGGAAGTCAAGCAGACATGAATCTCTAGTAATTGGGCAAAACAAAGAAGTCCCAACGCCTGTGCTCGATTAGGATTACCGGAATGACTGGATTCAAAAACTACAGTATTGTTCTAACTTACGAGAGCGCGTTGGAACCATTTCTTATGAAGAATAATCTCTTGCAAGATCTAAATTAAATCTTTGGTCTACCATTAAAGAAGACAGCATGCATGATTTTTAATCAAACGTGTGAACGACTGACAGCGAGACATAATCTGTCAATGATATCCGCTACGCCAATTTATGAGGCAGAGACGAGACGACAGATTGCCTAATTCTAAAGGTGGTTCTGGGCGAGAGATGGCTCTTGGTATGCACGTTTACAAACCGTTTTATCATTTTAGCCGTGACCGAGATCGATTGCTCCTTCCTAGCAGTACCAGAGGGAAATGTATACGCTTTTAAGTGAAGTTAGAGTAAGACACAACACGGTTTTCTGGCGACAGGGAGGAATATAAATGAGCGGAAATTCGGCCTTTTTAATCCCTTGCTGGACCATAGCATCTGTATTTGACCAAAGCAATTGCCCACCGAAATACGGTCTGGGTAAATGTTAGTTTGTAAATAGTTTGTAGTCTACCGATCGACTATTGAGTGTTACCTTTTTTCTGAACAATAGAGGTACATTCTATTGGTGCTTTGTATTGGTATAAATGAACCCGTTGAAGAATACATCGTTAGTTTATCCTCATACGATCGGAAGTTTTTGACTTAAATATAAAAATGATTAAATTATAGAGAAAAAGCTACGCATTGTTTTATGGCATACATAGATAGGGAGGTATGTAGCACGTTTTGTTCGATTTATGAAGAGCAAATAAAAGATACGTTATCATTATTGATTCAAAAGTGGAGGATTGGTGGATTTTTCTTCATATTCAATATTCAACTTTTTCATTACACCGCGCAACGTAGTTTTTGGTCGATTTAGCTGGAAATACAGCTTAAACAAAGATACCGATATATATGATCGCAATTTTGTTTCAATGGTCTCAATGTTTTCCATTCAAAGCAAACACCTCTGTTTCATCTAGCTTATCACCCCACACATCAAATAACCTAAATCCAAGTAAATGCTTTTAAATTCACCGATAACAACTCAAGCGCGGCAATTTAGTTTACTGTTGTTATCCGTTTTGACAAGTAAAGATTTGCTGTGCGTGCCAGTCTGTCTCTATCCCCTCATATCGATCTCTTCTTGACGACAAAAACTTGAACCGCCTACAACAAAGAATGAGGGACGCAGACAAATAGTACCATCATACTTTATTACAATATCAATCAAATACTGTTACTCATAGACTAATCCCCTTTCTCCAGCATCGACAGAAGAATGATTATTGGAATACTTCCCCCAATACAACCATTTTTACACTATGATATTGTCCACCGTTTTTCGATGATATGAGGACGTCATTTACAAACCACCTTCCTTGTCATTCATTTTCCAATAGGAAGGTAGAATTAGAAAGTCCGCAGAAATATAAATACCACAGTGTCCTGGAACGCTTGATCGGAAATCAACCCAAGTGTCAATAAATAAATACTCAACCCGATATTCGCAATGATCCTATTCTTTTAAATGCATGTGTGGATATATAAGCATAGTCAATTATCCGGATTTTCATCAACAGTTGAAAATATTTAAGTAAATCCTTCTACATACTTCGTATTTAAAATAGAATGTTTTGTATAAGATTATATTTCAATCATTCTCCAGTGCCCTACTGTTATATTTATTGGATTCCATCTTTAACGGGACAAACAATTTCCTCAGAAAGACTGTATTTTGTATTTACTCATCATACAGATGTAAAATGGCTCCAGCAATTCCTCATTATACCGATTACGTAAGGCCCTAGGTCCACTAAGCCGTTCTTCCAGTCGCCGTTCCAGTCACTGATCATTAGATTTGTTCAAATGATCGGCGACTGAACGAGGCGATTGGCTGGAAGACCTGGGAAATCCAGAAGTGCACTTCCCACTGTACCTTAATAACATCAGTAATTAATTGTTTAATCTAATCTAAATAACATTCTAGTCAAATAGATGGTGGATTCGGTCGGCCCAATGGACGTGGAACCTTACAACAACCCTTATGGATGTTCTTCAGTCAGGCATGGACACACATTTTGGATAATTGACTACACAGATTTCCCTAAATAAATTGATATTAGATTTCCCTGAAACCTGTTTCATACATGTCGTATATGTTCCAGCTATTGATCCGAGAGCCATATATATTATCATAGAACCAAGGTCTAAACTAATGATTAATATATATATAGGGAAAGTACACGTATTTCATAAATAGACCCACAAAGGGAATGACAAATCTAATCAACATTCATACCTGCCCAAAACTTGTAATCGACTTCCATGCTCAAATCTCAGCTATTTCACATTCACATGGCTCCTTAATGATATCAAAATATTCTTCTAGATACACTTGTCGTCCATAAGTTTCTAATTTCAAAAAACCAGATACCTCTTCGATTTATAGTCTGACTCTTATATTTTGAAAGCTATTTGGCTTACCTCTGCAGACCTTCAGATGTTTGAACATATACTCTCTTACCTTGATCAGACTGGATAATATATGTTCCTGAGACGGTCTGAAAACACCTAATCACAAATTCCATATTGATAATAGCTTATAAGAGGATAATACAAATTGTCCCTCTGCAAGTGATAACCGATGTCCATTATCCAGGAATTTCTGTGCTTCCTTCAATCGGCTATTAAAATATCCTCCGCTGGTTCCTTTATGTAGTTCTACGCCTGGTTGCTTCTGAATCTTGTATAGGTCCTGCTAGAAAGTTTCTGAGGCAATCCATAGTAAAATCACAAGTTTTGTTTTTAAAATGGGAAAAGATACCGCGTAGAGATAAAACTGCATTGGAAACACCTGACTGTGGAATATCACCATTGTTGCGACACTCCAATGCAGGAAACAATAGAAGCTTTATCGTTACTAGGCTAACCACAAATAGGACATGCATGGAATAACAAAGGTGCTTTAATTATGCTTATAAAAACAAGTGCATTGCGTATTTAAGCGTTTCAAACGTACTGCAGAAATACCATTTCCTTCGGACTAGACATTTATATATTGATGCGTATGTCGCAAGAATATATGAGTACAAATGGCTGTGCGAAACAAAATACAGAGCAGTGCTTAGACATTTGATAATTAGTTTCGTAATTATCAGTGCAAGTACTATAAGTATTGGGATGTGTAGGTAGTGGTGGTGGTACTGGTGCTCAATGGATGTAAATAGTTGAATTCATTGCGGTGATTCCTCCCGAATGAATCCCTATTTTCATTTCATTTCGACATGGTCTGGACATCCGACATGGGACACTTGGGTATAGTTGAGATAGATGTTCTTTTCGTGAAGCTTACCACAAGACAGAAGTCGCCGAAAAGCTCTCCTGAACTTGACTGACATGGCATTGTAGAGGATGGGGTTGATAGCCGAGTTCATATACACCATGATTCTGCAGAAAAGCAAGAACCAGAGGTCTTCGTAACGCTGGGAGGCGAAGGAGTTGTAGACAACGAAGATACGATAAGGCATCCATAAGACAGCGAATAGGCCCACAACAACTGCCAGCATCTTTATGACCTGAAAGAGAAAAAGATGTATATGTCAGATATAAACCAATATGGTCGTTTATATTTGTGGTTGATCTGTGCGATATGCGATGATAGTAGTACCGCCTATCAATTTTAATCCACATATTAAAATGCAATAACATGGTCCAAGATAACATGGTAACTTTTGGAGCTCTCAAATTAGGTTATTTATTCAATTCATACAGAAATGTCACTAATCTTAATATATATTATTATATATAGAGAGAGACTAGCATTATATGCTAGTCTAAGCATATAATAACTTTAAACCAATGTTCCGACAGACTGCATGGTAGAAGTTGGTAGAAGTACTTAGAAAGTTAGGAACTCCCGACGAGAGTGGCACAGTATCAAAAGTTATAGCTTGGTGTGTGAGCTTTGTGACCACCATGCAACAATTTCAACGTGGGACTATAGTACGGTACAAATGTTTCGGGGAAAGAGCATGGTGCACACTCCTTATGGTTTTCAAGGTCCAGCAGCATAACAAAGCCGCTACAACAGCTCAAGATAGAATAACCACTAGACTACTTAACTACTACTCATTTGTATTTTCAACTTAGTATACATATCTTGCAATGTTATTCTTATAGTTTAAGAAGATAGTTCGTGTGTTAGTAAGATAGTGAGAAAACAAGAAAGAGAAAAAGTAAAATCAAGTATTTGGTAATTCAAGAGGGAATAATTGACTCATTTAGTTGGCAATGCAATGGTTTGTCGAGAAGTACTAATTAGTCAATCAGAGTCAATGGAAATTGGCTTTTAACATCATTCTCTTCATCGCCTCTTCCACCTCCAAGGGGTGTTCTGTTATTTCTGGAGCCATTTCTATTGTTTTAATATATTTCTTTATCAGCGATTTATAGTATCATTCTAGGGCCCGTTGTCCCATGTTCTTGCTACATTTAAGGTTGTATAATACAGAGGTAGTACTGGAGTAATGTCATAACTATCGTCGCGAATAATAGAATATAAAATATGAAGAAACTACATGTATCAATATTATGATAAAAGAAAATAGGTATTTGGGATAAGAATTGTTTTTATTAACCCGGAATCGGGTAAAACATCTGAATAATACCTAATTGTGGTTTAATTAAAAGTGTAAATAAATGAGGGGATGGGTAAAACAATGTTCCGCGACCAAGCCCAAAGTCAGAGTGATTGTAGATATGAAAACACCACAAGGAATGCTGTGTATATTGGCATATGTGAGCCGTACTTGTTATCATAGGATTATAAATGACCGAGATTGAGAGCCTGCTGGTGCATTGTTTGGTGAATAATCCTGAAGCTTCAAATAGTGCACCAGCTGGCCCGAAATGAAGGTTACCAACATCTCCGCCTTAGTTGATATAGCCGAAATACATGGAAGCTTTTTAATATACCGATAGCTCAAATAACGGAACAACGTTTCACTAAAGTAATAGGGAGATTCAGCAACCAGAACGCACCAACACAACACTAACGAATCCACTAACTTTTAATACATTATAACCGTTGTGGGGATATCTCGAGAGGCCTGCAATGCCGATGTCTCCGGCCTAGCGCCTATTGAGATATCCCCACAGCGGTGGATGTGGATGCGTTAGTGGATAGTGGATGCGTTAGTATTGTGCTGGTACTTTGTGGTTGCTAAATCTCCCTAATATGTAAGACAACGCGCTAAACATCCATGGTGGATATGCGTATTTTCAAAGTAAAATATTTGAATATTGCATTGTAATGAATGAAAAAAGTATTTGTGACAGAAAGGTAGCGCTTGGTATATCACATTGAATGACATGTTTACAATGTACCCCGATACATCACTTTGGAAAGCTGTACAGATGTAAATTTAGAAGTCTCCACTCCCCTAGCTTGCATCAATGGAAAATATCAACAAAGCGAAATACAAAGTTTGTGGCTCACTTGCAAAATTTGAAAGGAACGATGCAGCCACCATTTCCCTTGACATTAGTAAGTGGGAAAGGCTATGTCACAATTCATGAATCAATATGTTATGAAGCCAAAGCAAAGGCACAATGGGTACTTTAAGATAGGCCTTCTGTAATGTGTTCCTATCCAAAGAATATTAGTAGTGTAGCAATCCCATGGGGGAATCCAACTTTGGACTTTGGATGAAGGCATCCCCTTAGACTTTGGCATGTATCGATAGAAGCAAGTGATTGACTCAAGGGTCCAGAGGAAATGTTTCTTTATTCATCCCAATGGATACCATATCAAATGTAGCATCCTAATCATAATAGGCTACTGGGAAATTGAATAAAGGGGGCTGTCTAGCATGATAGAATCTCAGTAGCTGACATCCTCCTCATTGCATGTATTATGGACTGTGAATTGGTCCATGAACAGCATAGATAAGGCATTGTAATTAGGCATTCCCTCTACATGGAGGGTGGAGGGCATTTGGATGCTAACGCCTGTTCTGCCTAAGAAGTACAAATGGCATGGAACGACTACTCCTTGAACAGAACAAGTGCTGACCTTTGTGTTGAACTATTGAGTTGCATTGGATGTCCTTTGGCACCAGGCCTAAAAATGGCACGCAGAAACAGTACAAATTTTTCCTTTCCCTATAATATTGCATCGATCTCTTTTTTTTTGTATTATTCAGGTTTTGCGCAGTCACATCAGTTTAGATAATGTAAAGACAAGTCATGGCTCCCCAGTCCACCCAGTTCACTGAGAAGGTTGCCTGCCACTGGGCCCTGAGCCGGAGAGAAAAAGAACTATAGCTCTCTGTCCTCATAATTGAAGCTCCGTTTGCCAAACACATTTATGGGAAATAGAAGTAAGGTGAATACCACCTGCAACGTTGCACTGACTTGTAGATACTTGGCACTTAAGGACAGTGACGGTATTTTTCTCCCTGTTTAGTAACACTATATCTACGAAGTTAGAATGTTTCATTATTTTAATATCCACCCAACATACTTACAGAGACAACACATATAGTTATGTCTAGGTCGGACCTTGGTAAGACCTAACTGTTGATTATAACTACATTCATAGATCATTCACATAATTTTAATGTATTGTTATCGATTACAAGATACTAGAAAAGATGACTACTTCCCTTTGTAATCAACTATATAATTGCCTCAGGAGAATCTGCTTCCATCCAATATCCAAGTCCCATCCAATATCCCCATATCAAGATTTTAATCCCTGAACGACAGAAATTTGATACTATAGAGATTGTAAAATGCCTATCAAATGGCATAAAGTGTGATAAACCAGTGACTCACAAGGACATGCTATTTTCAATTGCGTAACAATCACGTCTTCCAAACCAATAAAGGAAAGACCTTTGAGAAAAGTTATAGTAGACACAAACTGGACTTATATAATAAATGTTACTCATGACTGTGGGTCATCTTTACAATACCATATGAAACATGTATGGCCAAATACCTCTCCTCCTCCCCATTATACGTCAGGCTATACAAGACCAATATTCCCTAGATACCACAGTTAGATCCTATATATACTCTACACAACACCACACTAAATTAGGAACAGCACGAGACGGAAGAACATGAACAACATACACAGTATGTTCGTGAGTCCTCATCTCTAGGGAGTGACTCTTGTATATTGTGGTATCATGGACATCCCGAGTAAATGAATTCCTCTTGATCCAAAAGGAGAAATAATTGCGATAACAGATGACTGGGTGTATATTTTAGATACCATATCTTCATGAATCTCCTCATTTTGAATAATTTCCTTCCCATGCAAAACTACTGTTGATTATATGAACTTTGTTTTCTCAAACTCTAATACTACTTATGAATAATACACGGATAGTTCTAAAAGCATCGTCAGATTCAATGTGTGCATAATAACTCCAATTGGCACATTAGTAGAATCGTTTACTTCACATTCGCAGTGAGGTATATGGAAACCATGAATAGCAGTATTGAACTGTTATTCAAAAGTTGTACAAGGGAATTGTCTTCAAGAAAAGAATCTCGACATCAATAGTTTCGTCCATTGAAGTGGCATATTGGAAAAACCCAATATTCCCCAAGGATATTCAATAGTCCACGTTCCTTCAAAGGTGCTAGCGAAAATGTCATCGAGGTATTTGCTCTGACCAAATAATATTCATGTTCAATAGCGCTTGCTTGCTTAATCATCACATGGGAGATAAATGCTAACATTAAGGATGGACTAAAACAGTGGGAACTTAGGCTGGCTTTTACTGAGGGATGCAGACAACCTCTTGATGTATATTCATAGATAGGAATTTCTATTTCTATTTTAAATGAAATTTAAAACTGAAGTGCAATCCGATAGAGCTGTGGCTTTAAAATCGCATTACACTTTCATCTGTGTGTTGTTTTGAGATGATATTTAGACCTGAAAAAGTCACCTCTAATTATTCCCATAATATCCCTTCACAGAGGGTGAAACAAGACAATGCCATTAAGTCATTTAATGATGGGATGGGATGTAGGTCTTTGCACAGTCCACTTCCATGGCAATAGACAATATAGTTGATAGTCAATCAAAGCATAATGAGTTATAAAATAGCCACCACTTATTGGCTTCATAAAATACACACGTCGGTCCATACTGTCCTGAGTTACTGTCTCTGTTATGATGTATTTGTTCAATATTTTTTATGAAATGCGTAAATCGCTGGAAAATATGATGCATTCACCAATCTGGGATTTATATACGTGCACGATATCACAAACACATTAACTGCAGCTGGGCAATATACAAAATAGTTATGATTTACCAATTCTATTCTAAAAAATATTGACATATTTCGCTAAATGTATTACTTAATGCTGGCCCTCTGAAATACTCAATTCGTGTAATACTCTCTAAATGTTAATCAAAAACCTTTATATATTTATAAATTTATGTTTATGTTAAAATGTTTCCTGCGCTCGAATTCTATTCTCAGCTTTAATGGACATTGAATGAACATATGCAGCTATTGCTTTTTCTAATAGATTCTAAGACAAGATGATGTGCTAATTAGAGATGTGTCAGCTCAAATCTCGACAATATCCAAAGAAGAAGACACAATTCATTAAAGGGACTTCCTAGAATCATTAACCAGAAATTGGACCTGCTATAACCATGTATTTGAAACCACGGTAAAAACATTTGCCGGGGTGTATTGGAGGTTCTCTCGCTTCAACCCGGTAACTATCACGAGCTATATTGTCTTCATAGTCAAACAACCTGATTGACTTGATATATGTCTGTTTCTTCTACGAGAGGTGGTCCTCCTTTTAATTATGATATTCTATGATCGTAATACTTGGGTGCCTCCAAGAAGTATATGTGATAGAGATAGATTACCCAACCCAAGGTAGCTATACTTTTTGCCGTTCCTCACTGGCTATTACACCCCCTAATTGTACACATATATAGGGACTAGGTAATTATATAGAGAGAGATGTGTATGTTGTTTACTATAAAGCGCTGCACCCTAAGTTAGGGACTTTGCTTTATTACCCCCTTTTCCTTGAAAATTAACAAGTTTTCTTTGTTCATAAGACTTAAGATAGACACTAAGAGCCATAATCTTGTCTAAGTTCCAAGTGATTAGGGTTTGTGTATCATTGAATTCGAATTTAGAAACTTAAAATGGAATATTTTCTTCCAAATTAGTAATTGTGCCATAGGCATTTTCTTGATATTTTTTTCAAGAATAAAAGACCATCATGCCTGCATTATATACTTTAATTAAAAGAAGAGAATTAATTAAAATTTTGAAATAGATTGAATCCACATATTGTGTTTCTAAGTTAAGAATCAAAGAAAAGAAAATTTATTTCCACAATTATTAGGTACAGTTCTTGACATAGCTTTTGACCTTAGATATTAAAATTTTTCAACAGTTTTTATTGCATTGTCATGTATGTATAAATTGGGTCTAACTTTACCCTAAAATATGTACTCCAATTTACAGAAATATACAATATTTTGTGATACAGAAAATTATAGTTTGTAATATAACACAGCAAAGGCTTTTTTTATCTTCTCAGTAAAAACTGAGAAGATTAATGGTTCGCGTACCATTATATCAATCATCTAATTCAGCATCCATGTGTGATCAGGAATATCTGGAGGCACATCTCCCATATCTAATTCACGGAATCAGCACTTTCGCACCAACATAATACCAGCAAGAAGCACACTTCTCTTTACTGACCAGGCCAAACCATCCTTGTATCCCATTGGCTGTAATCTAGTTGTAATCATGTTTGATTGACAGCTTGCCACCCCACGCATTTCCGTCGATGCATGGTCCAGGCAATGGGACTGTTTACAAAGCATGCATGTGTTACGTAACATAACCGAGCTCCTAACTCCCAGTAGTTGCATTCGGGAAGCTAATGTGTTGTATCAGATCAATTACATAGCTCAGATAGTTAGTTTAAAGTGTTTGATATACCAACAGAAGACATTTATGAACAAGATCGCAGGATTAATAAGAGGATAAGACTGATTAATAAGTGAGAAATTCCAATTTAAGTGTGCCGTAGTGGGAGCATGATTTTTAACATGGTTGCAAATGCAGATTGGGAGGAGGAGGAGGAAGATGGTGGTGCACGTTTTATGTTCTATCTTTCTTATTTATTGATATATTGACTCCAGATTTTCAGGGAATATGCCCAAAGGTTATTTCTTTCATTCACAATCAGGTCCGTGGTCCTGAACTAAAAGGAAAAAATATTGTGTGCATGATGAAATGTGGGGTGCAAGATGGGTTTATGTGTACGGCGAATTTGCACGATGACAAATAGGGGTAAACTTATGGTTTTCCTCTTTATTGTTTCAGAGAATGATAGCCCTAAATCTTAGCTTTTTAAAAATGTATAGTTTTCATACTTTATATTTAACTTTAGTGCATTTAATATCATATGTACCATGGCATGTCAACCCTGGAGGAGTTGACCCAAAACCTGCTAGTCCTCCAGGGTTATGTACCGCGTATGTGGGCTAGGACCTAGAGGGTTAAGGAATTGAGAAATGTATGACCAAAGATTTACACATAATATTATAGTTAAATATAAGCACTTTTAATTAAATATTCTGCATTTTCAGTTGAACAAAAACTAAATTTCTGTAACTATGACTTGACATCGTGCACAAATAGTTGATACTGAGAAGTCGTTTCCTTTGGAAACGCAGAATATATATACATTGACATTAAGTTAAACTGATTATAAAGTTAAATAGAAAAATAGTTGATTAAATCGCGCACAAATAATTGATACTGAGCAGAATATATACATTAAAGTGTCAGTAAACCCCCAAATATTATGAGCAAATCCATTTCCTTGCTATTATTGAAATGTAACCACCCCAGCTTTACTTAATTCAAGTTCTTATTTAGAGAGTTTTACCCATTTAAAGGAGTGAAAATGTAGTTTCACAGTTTAACACTCCATTCAAGGTGCCAAACAACTCTCATAATTGCTGCTAGAAAGAAAGAAGGAGGGTGGGGTGGGTGGAAGGAGTTTGAACAACACAGGTACTGACCTCTCATGACTGGTTCTTGAACAGGTATTACCTGTATTGCATAACTGCTTCAATTGCTGTGAGATTGGGGGGGGGGGGGGGGAAGGTAGAGATATTATGTTCATTTCTGGCGCACCTTTATGACATCACACAGCACTCTCAGTGGCCTCTTGTGCTAAACAGACTTTTTCAACTAGGATTTCTCAATTTATGCCTGTAAGTGACTATAAGTTAGACATAAATGGAAGTAAAAAAATCGAGACTTGGGAGTTGTATTTATGGCTCCATGAAGTTTGTTGTCCTAAAAGTGACCATGAACCTGTTAACTGACCCTTTAAGTTAAACTGATTATAAAGTTAAATAGAAAAATAGTTGATTAAATCATTGATTAACCTAATAAACTTATAACTTGTTTAATTAATTGTGCCCTTAAGTGAGCCAGTGAAAAAATGTGGTTTGAGTGAAAAATATGGGCCTCTATGTGATTCTAAAAAGTGTCATATTAATCCTTATAATCCCAGATTTCGCCTAAACAGCCATTCTTCAGTTAAAATTGGTCAAATTTGAGACATTTCGGCTTTCAATTCTTCACACTGCCATTTCCACCTTTATAATAGTACAAAGTTGACATATGTGCCAAGAATTGGCAAATTTAAATTGGTATGTTCAACATGACCCCCAATGCTGCAAAACCATTTACCTGAGAGAAATTGCCATGGAAACAGTTGAAAGTCAGGATAGTCCTGACATTTCAGACGTGGTTACCATGGAAACAGCCGTTAATATGAAAAAGAATTCTTGTAATTGGGCATGTGACAGTTTCAAATACAGATGGCCCTGAATCTTTTCTTTTATTTGACATATCATATGTTATTCTATCATGAAAACTCATAAAGTTATCATAAATCAAATGAAATAAGGCAACTTTAAGTTTTAGTCCTTAACTTAGCGCGCACCATCCTAACTTCCCTCCTGCGAGATTCAAGAGACAAGAGATGTTTTTACGATTTTTCCCCATCCCTCTTATTCTTTGGCCCTGTTTTAATATCTAACTCTTTTTTACTACGAACTGCACGATGAATTATTTATCACCAGAACATTAAGCTTTAGTTTATTGTGTACAGAAGGCATAGCAGATCGCTGAAGGAATTATATATATGTGTGAGTATTTGACAGAATTAATGTTTCGCTTTCTCGAAAACAACCATCCATGAAACAGGTCTTCATCTGTGAGTCCATAGTTCGCCTGTCACTGAGTCCAGATGTTCAACTAGGCGCTATCTTTAGCCGCAAATGGCGTTAAGCATCAATAATCTCATACATTTATTCATGCGCGAAATATACCTTTAACCTCGCTTCTGTGGCATAAACCATTTATTGGCACCTGAGAACCATTTTTCCTTGTCGGGGGTGTTTAATATTTATGATATATATAACCTTGTCTCGACATTTTGGTGTCGTCTTGTTACGGTTTAATACTCTTGTCTGTAACCATATCTTGCTATCAGTGCACCCAAAAAGACTATATATATATTGTTGCGGGGACGACTCATAGGGAGTCCAAAGGGACCGGGCTCTAGATAAGGGAGGGGCTCGTCTTCATCCCAGAGGTGATCAAGTGAAGGAGTAGATGAATAGCTCATATTGGTTGGTGGTGTTCTCGTGGATCTGAGTAGGTTACCAGTTTAAACGTAGCCGATTCTGAGATATAGTTTAGGCGATTCGTAGAGGCGTGTTATTGCTAAGTCTCTGATTAAAGATAGTATCGATAATTCTCGGCTTCTAACGTTATTCTCGTCTTCTAGTGTGATAATCTTCTTCGAGCAAGGGAACAAACAAGGTGCTTCACAGACAGCCAGGTTTATTATGAACCAAATCACATAATCACTCATATTTATACACAAAACGCGGACCTAAAGCAGGCCAGAGTCTTAGACAACAAAAGCGAATCACTACAGAGTCTCAGGCGACTCAGAACGAATCGTGAGGCGATTCGTTAATAAAGCAATAATTATGTTTGATAAAACCCGACTCTGAAAACGAGTCGCTCCCGAATCGCAAAAGGCGATTCGCTAGATGACCAAACTCTTATAATTGGATGCAAGTTATGTAGAATTAATTTCCCCAGATAACCCCCTATTATGATTCTGCAGCATTATCCCCCCTTTTAAGTTTCTTGACCCCTAAGAAACTATGTAAAACTTGGTATTGAAAAGAGCATCAATAAAACTTCAAACATCTCATGAAAACTACTTCAATTTACTCTATCACTGTCTCTGCAACACAAGTGTAATGTCAGTAGCATATCACGCGGCTCTCTGGCCCAGGCACTGTCACTGTTCATAGTATCATCCGTGAGTAGTATAAAATATGGCGCCCCGTATCAGGTAACTGTTCATTCGGTTTCTTGCAAGTGTCTTTTCTTGTTAAAATAATTTTGTAATAAATAACTTACTTTACTCTATCACTAACACATAACGTGGAATCACAGTTTCTGCTGAAGTCACACGTGGGTCTGTCCATCAGAGTGAGTAATCCGGGCACAGGTTGCCCCGATACGTGGTAGCCATCACCTGGGTATACTCGATTCGGCCTCCCTCCAGCTTCCTTTTCTTACTCTTCTCCTGGTTGGCCTGGTTAGGAAGTCCGGGCCATTCTGGAAGCCATGGGGGCCCCTCCGGGTCGGGCATCAGGTAGTCCAGGTGAGGAGGGGTCCAAGTGAACACACGACTGAAAGTCATCTTGCTCACCTTCCGGCCTCTGACAATCTTCCACTCTTCCAGTTCACAGTGGTGGGTGACACCCGGGGGAATGACCATCTCATCGATCACTGGGTGGGGGGTATGGGTAGCAAACGAGTCACCACTGACTACTGCCGTCCTCACTGGAGCAGTCAGTGCCTGGGTAGTAGAGCACACGAGTTTGTCCATTAGATAGTCAAACCCCAACGGGGGAGCGTGGGGGTGTGCAGATGTTGATGGGAGAGGGAAGGTAGGTAGTACCAGAGGAGGTCCAGCATCGTGCTGGGGAGGTGGGGAGGGTGAGGCGAGTGGTGGAGGCTCAGTACTCGGCCGGGGGGGTGGGGAGGGCAAATCGGGTGGTGAGGGGGAGGGGGGAGGAGGAGTTGAGATGCGGGGTGGAAGGGGAGGAGGGGAAGTGGGCTGCAAGGGAAGGGGTGGAGGACACACTGCTAAGGTAGCTTGTGGTGGTCGAGTCGGCCTCTCTGGTTCGTCCTCGATCACAATCACATCTGGCTGGCTCAGGTTCAGTGGTGTGTCCTGCTCCTCTTTCACTCGACTCACTCTGTCGGCCTGGTAGACAGTCTCAGAGGATACCAGCGGGCTGTTATCGGGTGATGGCGCCCGACTAATCACACTGATTAGTTTGCTGGCGACTCGCACAGGCCGGCCTGGCTGTGTCCGACTTGTGATGTCTACGTACTCCGCCGCCTGACCTCCTTCGTGGGGTGCAGGTGTGACTGGCTCAGTCAGTGGCTGGTACGGTGAAGGTGGCTGGGTCGCTGCTGGCACTCCCTCCTCCGGAATTCCAGGTAGATCTGGAACATGGTCCACTGGGAAGGTCTGGGTTTCCGCAAAGTCCAGAGTGGATGTATAACCCTGCTGGAAATACTCGACTTCACGAGGGGTAGCGCGTCGCCCCGTTAGCTTCTTTCGTCTGGTCACTACCAGCACCTCGCTGTCGGGGATGTCCTTTCTGAAGTCTTGGTGACAGCTCCTCCGGTGTTTCTTGATGTCGTTTTTCCTCTCGTGAAACGACATCTTAAAACACCCTGGAACTTCACATAGTACTCCCAGTACCAAGTCATCGTGTTTCTCACGCTTGTGCTCGTCTAACTCTTTCTGGTGACGCGTTATGAAATCACAGTCGCCGTTAGGACACTCGAGAATGGCTTGGCTGCTCGCCATGTCTTCGAATGATGTAACAGTTTTTGGATCCTGCCCTTTTATAGGTGGGGCCTCGAGCGACTCGCTTCGCGTCGCCCCCCGATTCCTCCAGTCCCTGACTGCCCCCGACTGCCCTGTGTCAGTCCCTGACTCCTCAAAGCACATAATTTTGGCAACTAGTGATGAATATTGGCTTTTTATTCCCACAACAGAGTCATCATTGTTCATCTGGAGCAGTTTCCCCTGTAAGCATAAAGTTTCGAAAAGCAGGTGCTTCTGTTGTGGCCATGACGTCCCGTCACGAGTCGGGGAAGCGAAGCGTGCTGGATCATTGTTCACTAACGAGTCGTCTCGCACTCGCACAACTGCTGTTTCGTTTGAACCATCTTTTCCCATCTCCAGATTCAGTTTCCTCATAGATCTAGTTATTACACAAAGTCTCAAAGTTTTTAATTCTCCCATTTCGTTCTGAGAGTCATGGAAATTCAACTTCTGTACGGCCTGACTCGTTCGCGGGACTGCTGTCACTTTCACTCCGTGGTTAGCAACGCGTAGAGACAAGCCTCTCTCCTCCCTCGCTTCCCATTGGTCGTTGCTCTGGTGCGCTACTTCCTTGTGCGCGGGGAAACCCATCTCCCTGGCAACGGCCTCACGCGCGGGGAAATCTGGGTCAATCGCTTGGCGGCTGGTTATAGCGACTGGTGTTGATGTTGTGATCCGAGGCGGGAAGGGAAAATCCCGCGCCTGGCCTACTTCGCCCCTCGTGGTTATAGTATGCACGATGCGTTGGCCCACGTGTGCCGCTTTCATGATATCACCATGCACTACCTTCTTCTTTCTCCCCCATTGTACTCTGTAAATCATGTTGTTAAGTACTTCAATGACCGTCCATGGCCCTGTCCAGAACTTCTGTAGCTTAGGCGAACGTCCAACTCGCTTGATGGGTTGGAAAATCCACACACTCTGGCCCTCCGTGTATACTGTCTCTTTTGTATACTGGTCATAATAGTCCTTCTGCCTCAGACGCGTGGTCTTGATGGCTTTGAATGCCAATGTATGTGCTCCCTCTAGTCGCCGTCTCAGATTCACTACATATTCTTCTCTTCCTAGGGGTGGTTCTTCTCCTGGAACCTGGTAAGCCACATCCCATGGCATATTCACTTCTCTCCCCAGGGCTAGGAAATTGGGCGAAAATCCTGTAGTCGCGTGAGTTGAGGCCCTGTATGCCGCTGTCACATACGGTATCCATTCATCCCAGTCACTGTGCTGGTCATTCACAAGTCCAGTCATCATTTTGGCCATGGTATGATTGAATTTTTCTGCTTGACCATCGCTCTGGGCGTGATAGGGGCAAGTGCGGGTCTTCCAGATCCCCAGGAGTTCCGCCACCTCCTTGAACAAGTTTGACTCGAAGTTCCTTCCCTGATCAGAATGCCAGATCATAGGAGTGCCGAACCTGCATACTATTTCTGTCACCAGCACTGAAGCTATTGTTTTCGCTGTAAAGTTCTGGAGTGGCCATGCTTCTGTCCATTTGGAGAACAGGTCGGTCACCACCAAGATGTAACGATTTTGTCTCTCTGTCTCAGGAAATGGTCCTGCAATGTCCATGGCGAATTCTTCCCAGGGTCCTCTCAGTGGTCTCTCTCCCAGTTTCGTTCTCTTTTTATGAGAGGGGCTCTTTCTTTGCTGGCAGGGCAGACAGGTAGCCACATATAGAGCTGTGTCTTTCGACATGGTAGGCCAATATGCAGATCGCTTAATTTTGCTCAGTGTTTTATCCCTTCCTAGGTGTCCTCCCAGTGGACCTTCGTGCATCTGCTTCAGATAGTCTTCCCTAGCTCCTACAGGAACGTACACTCTCCACTCTCTTCCTCCAGCCGCCGTCCATCTCCAACATCCCAACAGATCCTGGTAGATAGCTAAGGACTGATAGTTGTGTAGGAACCACGTCCAATCTGTGCTCGCGATCCTGTCATCATTTCCTGGACATCTCTCCTCCTGTAGTGCCTTTTTGAAGACAGCACACAGTGCATCCTCCTCCTGATTCTCCCCTAGCCACTGTTTGCCCACATCCCATTCGATGACTCGGATCTGTGCAGTCTGGCTATTTTCCTCCTCTTCATCTACCCTTTTGCACTGACTACAGGGTATTCTTGACAATCCATCGGCATTGCCATGGCGTTTCCCAGCTCTGTGTTGGATCGTGAAGGTGTATGAAGACAACTCCTCCAGCCATCTAGCTAGCTGTCCCTCGGGTTCTTTCATGTCTAGAAGCCATTTCAGGGCACTATGGTCAGTTCTGATCGTGAAATGGCTGCCCACGAGGTAGGATCGATAACGTCTCACTCCAAATATGATGCCTAACAGTTCTTTTCGTGTCACACAATAATTTTTCTCCGCCTTGTTCAGCGATCTACTGGCGAATCCTAGGACTTTCTCCTTCCCTTCTATTGACTGGGATAGCACAGATCCTAACCCATGATTTGAAGCATCTGTATCAAGAATCATAGGGACATTTACATCAGGGAATCCTAGTATAGGGGCTTGGCACAGTGATTCTATTAGTTCGTTCATTGCCTGTTGACATTCCTCGCTCCATTCAAACACACTGTTCTTCTTTGTTTGTTCGAATAACGGACTTGCAATGCTTGCAAAATCCTTGACAAAGGATCGGTAGTACGAGCAGAATCCTAGGAAGCTTCTCAATGATTCTTTCGTGTTGGGTGTGGGCCATGATCGCACAGCTTCAATTTTAGAGGGGTCCGTGGCTACTCCCCCCTTTGATACTACATGCCCCAGGAAGGCAACAGATGATTGGAATAATTGGCACTTGCTGGGTTTGATCACCAAGCCTGCCTGTGCGATTCTGTCCAGCACTGTGGCCACCCTGTCAGCGCATTCCTCAGCATTACTTCCGAATATTATGACATCGTCCAGGTATACCAAACATTGTTCTCCCACCAGTCCCGCCAGCACAGTATCCATTAGTCTCTCAAAGGTAGATGGTGCATTGACCAGTCCAAACGGCATCACATTGAACTGGAAGAGTCCCTGGTGGGTGCAGAATGCAGTCTTTTCCTTACTTCCCTCGTCCATCTCGACCTGCCAGTAGCCACTGGCCAAATCCAATGTAGTGAAAACCTCTGCCCCCTGCATCATGTCGAGAGTATCATCCATTCTAGGCAGCGGGTAGGCATCTTTCTTTGTGATCTTATTCAGGTCTCTATAGTCTATACAGAATCTCCAGCCACCATCCTTCTTCTTGACTAGCACCACAGGCGATGCCCAGGGGCCACTGGCTGGTTCTATCACTCCTCCTTCCATCATTCGATCTAATTCTTTTTCCACAACTTGTCTTCTGTGAATCGGGACTCTCCTTGGTTTGCTTCTCACAGGTGGGTGAGATCCTGTTTGTATTTTGTGCTTGGCTAGGCCAGTTCTGCCCAACTCCTCTCCTTCCATGAAGAAAACATGCAAGAATTGTTTATACAGATTGTCCACCTTGTCTCTGAAACGGCCCACTATCTCTAGGTCCGTCTGCTCCCACAGATGTTCCAGAAGTGACTCACATTGTTCGCTAGTTCGATTGATTGGTTCCCTCCTCTCTGTTGGCACATAGTCTCCCTCTGTCCACCAGGCTAGCTTACTTCCTCGTGGAATTCTCACATCTTCAGTCCCTCCGTTCATCACTTCTGCTACCCCTCCCTGGGGGTCTGCAATATGTACAGATCTTGCCACTTTTAGAGCAGGTATCAGTCCTCCATCCTCTATGATCATCAGCCGCTCCCCCTCGTTAGTCGTATTAGGAATTCCTTCCCAAGAAATTCCTAACAGGGCCCTGCTCCCTGCTTTGATCGTGGTCTCCTGTGTGGCATATGCGTATCCCTCCAATCGGCCTGGCATGATCTCCTCCTCTGTCTCTAGCCACATTATACCACTCGCAGTGTCTACCTGTCCTTTTCTTGCCCTGATGACATCCATTCCTAGTATACCACCCTGGTCTAGTTTTGCCACGATCACCTTCATGTAGATTCTGATTGATGTAAAGTCTACCTCCACTTCTGTCTCGCCCAACACGTCTACCGGCATGCCCCCAGCTCCTGTGATCCTTATGTATGACGCGCTCAGTGGTGGTGGATCCCTCATTTGCTGCCACGCCCCTTTACTTAGAATCGTTGTGCATGCTCCCGTATCAACCAGCCATTGTATTGTCACTCCCTGGCACCAGCCGTCTATCACTACCCCTGCTGTAGATGGATCCCAACGTCCCTGTATGGCTGTCCATCCTTGTCTCTCACCGGTTACACGTTGAGCAGTCTGATCCCGGTCTATCGCTGCCCTTGGTCGTTTCCCGCCTCTGCATTTGGCACCTGAGGCCGATTCGGACACTCTCTCTTGAAGTGGCCGAATTCCCCACACTGGAAGCATCCTCGATTCCTGGGAGGAGTACGGCTGCCAGTCTCCAGTTTTTCCAGTCGTTCTAGTATCTTAGCGAAGATTTCCTCCATCTTTGATGGCTCTGGCGTTTGGGTGGTGACTCTGATCTGTCCTTTTGGCTGTGGGTTTCTATCCTTCTCAGCTTGGATGAATGCCTCAGCATGCAATGCCGCTGCTCTTGCCTCTGCGAACGTGGTGGGGCGGGCTTGCACTACCCATTGCCTGAGTCGCTCCTCCCTCATGCCAGCTATGAATGCATCACGACTTAAGTCATCCCTCAAGTCCCTGTCCACTCTGGGGTAGGCCAACCTCACCATCCTTTCTATTGCATCGCCTAGATCATTGATGTTTTCTTCCTTCCCTTGCCTCCTCAGTCGCAGCTGGGTGCGGTAGAGGGCTAGTTGGTCTGCTGGCTGGTAGCGTTTCTCCAACTCCTCTACTAGTATCATGTAACTGGTAGGCCCATCCAGGTCGACTTTCTCGAGAACAGCTAAGGCGGACCCATCCAAGCTTGCCCCCATGTATAACGCACATTCTTTGTCCGTCCAATCATTGAGATCTGCGACCACCCTAAAATGGTTTAAGAAGTCGCCTAGGGATGTAGTGCCATCATAGATCCTGGGGGAGGCCTTGACCTTCCTTCCTGGCCTAGCTACCGCCACTCCCCCTCCACTGCCTGGTCGCACTTTGGTGTCTGGTTTTTCCACCTCCTCCAAGACACGGACTCTCCTGTCCCTTGCTGGCTGAGCATTCCTCCAATTGTCGTACTGCCGGGGATTCACAGTAATCTCCAATGATGGGGTCAGTGGAAATGGATGTGGATCTGTAGCCGATGATCCTGCAGATCCCATGAGTTCGTCCTCCAGAGGGTTGTGCTGATCCTCACCGCTGCCACCAATGTTGCGGGGACGACTCATAGGGAGTCCAAAGGGACCGGGCTCTAGATAAGGGAGGGGCTCGTCTTCATCCCAGAGGTGATCAAGTGAAGGAGTAGATGAATAGCTCATATTGGTTGGTGGTGTTCTCGTGGATCTGAGTAGGTTACCAGTTTAAACGTAGCCGATTCTGAGATATAGTTTAGGCGATTCGTAGAGGCGTGTTATTGCTAAGTCTCTGATTAAAGATAGTATCGATAATTCTCGGCTTCTAACGTTATTCTCGTCTTCTAGTGTGATAATCTTCTTCGAGCAAGGGAACAAACAAGGTGCTTCACAGACAGCCAGGTTTATTATGAACCAAATCACATAATCACTCATATTTATACACAAAACGCGGACCTAAAGCAGGCCAGAGTCTTAGACAACAAAAGCGAATCACTACAGAGTCTCAGGCGACTCAGAACGAATCGTGAGGCGATTCGTTAATAAAGCAATAATTATGTTTGATAAAACCCGACTCTGAAAACGAGTCGCTCCCGAATCGCAAAAGGCGATTCGCTAGATGACCAAACTCTTATAATTGGATGCAAGTTATGTAGAATTAATTTCCCCAGATAACCCCCTATTATGATTCTGCAGCAATATATATCAAAATAAATTGCATGCTCGCATGAGGATTAGGATTTAAGCAACCGTGAAAACTATTGGTCCGCACGACAGCTCTATTGCAATGGCTATACTGCTCACACGGGCTTCCACATGCAAAGATAATCATCCATATTTGGTAAATGAAAGATTTATGCTAATTCTATTTTTTCACCATGCAAGCTTCCATGGCTAAATGCATTATTGATGCCGCTTAAATTGCCCCACCAGCTAATTAAGCATTACTTCATGCTTTGATTATATAGGTCCATGCTGTATGGTATACAATAAAATATCGAAGTTATTTTACTTTTAACCTTTAGATACTTTATGAGGAATCGGAATAAAAAATAATGTGCATTTCTTAATATTCTTCTTCGCTAAGGACATATGATATGTATAGTGGAGGGAACTCGGAGCATTAATATTCAATAACTAACGCCTGCATGGCCCCATTGCCTCTATTGATGTATGTACTGAAATCTATCACTGGTGTATCAGAAATGATGCGGTGATTATAAAACAGTTTAGGTCCAATACTGAAAAAGATCGCTTATTTATCTACTAGGTGCTACCTGGAATAATCTGCCCACAGCTAAAATAAATCTATAAATTCAACAACTGAAAACTGAAGATAAGTATGTTAGAGCGAAAATTAACGGAGTAAATCTGAACATTTCTTAGGACAAACTCTGGAGTACCCCCCCCCCCCACACACACACACACACTAGCCCAACTTCGGGATGACGTTATAAAAAAGCTCTTTATTAACATTCAACCACTAATACCAATCATTATCCATATTTTCCTACCAGCAGGCAGCAGTGCATTTTGTAACTGCTTAGTATATACAAAAATAAGGTATAGTAGTAGGGTAAAGTAAATTCTTTTGTTCGAATGCCTATAATCTTGCAACTGAAACCTGCAATTTGGATACGGTTTAAATAATTGGAACTTATGAATAACACAATAGGAGCTCCATCATTGGAGTTAGCGATAGTAATTTGGTGGCCATATATATACTAAGTATAAACAGGCAATTGTGTTTTCCTCTGAACTGTGGAAAGGCCCGGGGCGTAGTAAATGTTATTCCAGATCCCTAGATATAGTATATGTGTGACATTTCACACTGGAGTACTATGCCAGCCGCTACAGCCGTAGATAATAGCATCGCTAGCTCTCGTAGTAAGTGCCAGCATGTTATAGACGGGCCCTACACTATTCCTGGACATTACTGCCGATACCAGAAACCGCGAGCAGGCTTTGAAAGCCCGACGACTGCTACTCGAGATGAGAAGAACAAAGAGAGGAGTGATGCCTTACATGGCGATTCAAATGGGCCAGAAAGAGACAGGTTCCACTGGGAGAAGGAATGGGCATTAGCTACCCGATCAAACAAAGTTCCGTTATGTCAGCAGGCTTCCATAAACACATTGTGGGAGAGGCGAGAAACTGGTTATTAAGATATATAGACTCTATATCTAAGCCTGGATATTCAATAAAGTATCAAAAAGGATAAAGACTTGGATGGCTCTCATAGAAATGTTATGCATTGTGTTTGCTATACAATATGATGCAAACCACTGAACAGTTTAGAAGCAAATGATGGCGTAATCTAACATGTTTTTGTATTGACACCGACTTACCATTATCATGACAATCAATCTTCGTCTATGACCAACTTTCATGCAGTAAGTATAGGGCCGCAGCACTATTTGACAAGTTGAGGACATTGAGTAACAATGTTTTTATTGCCGAAAAGTTTGAATGGTAGAAGATGAAAGTCTCCTGTATTAAGTTCCAGACAGTTTTTTTTTCAATTATCTATAATCTGCCATTGATGGTCGGATTTTTTTCCTCGATGAAGTCGGGCTAAAAGTAGCTGCGTGTGTCAGGAGTGATCGATGGCCAGTCCAATAATGCAGCATGTCAGGCTACTAAGAAGAAAAATCTTCATTAAAAAGGCTTCCACCAGATATACCATCAAGATCAATGAAACCTTATAAAAGAACCCCGATTCGGTCCTCTCGTTCTGGGGAACATCTCTTGGCTTGGACCTCGTTCTGAAAGAGTTTCCCCGTCAACTATAATATTGGCCTTAAGATTGCTAGTTTATTGGGTCCTTTGTATCCGGCTGGTGTATCAAACAAAAGCTCTTGAAGAACAGGAATTTCCATTATTATCAATACCAATATCTGAGAATGGATCTCCTGTTTCGGACGAGTCGGCATCAACCATTCATGGGCAGAAAATAATTAGCACTCTGCTCTGAAATTTAAATGCAGTTCGATGAGGATGATCCAATACTGACCGAGACCGATTTTCAACCACTTGTGTAATCCAGTTAAATCATGATACCACACACAAAAAGTGTACAAATAATGAACATTACTACCGATTAAAATGTAGGAAAATCTGACCGGTAAAACTCCAAATAATAATTATATAGTTATATGATATGACATGTTCCACGGGTTATATCTAAAGGACAAATCCATCCAATTAAACTCGTGATTGTACTTTCTCCATGCTGCATTTGCAAAGCAACCGCCAATGCATTTCTGCTTAGAAAGGACCCGCCTCACACATCTATCGAGCTATCGGATATTACTCTGTATTGTATTCTGACTTGAGATTGATTGAAGGGAAGCCTTTCTGAGAGCCAGAACATTCTGTGCCACCCTGACACAAGTTCAGAAATGTTAGGGTTGTTTATGTGTTTCCAACTCCATACTGAACCCTACACAACATTAAAGAGAGTGTCAGGGCTTTACAGGCGTTCTGATAAGATGGTGATCATGTATTTGGTTAATTCCTTCATATATATTTCTACATTATCTGCAATAACTTTTATAACAATTTATAGTTTATAGAACAGGGTATAGGAGAATTTTTTCTTTCGATGATTGTTTCTGGTTTAAGTCGGGGTACTTCCGTGAGCACAATGTATTGCAATATACTAGGACGAGAAACTGTAGTTTCTACTTTCATGTATAACCGCCATCTAGCCATACTGACTTCAAGTTACCTCGTACTTTGTGATCTCTTATAGAAGTTGTACTCTAACTAGAGACGTATAATTATACAGTTTAACTAACGAGTTGATTGAAGGAGCGAACATAATCTCTCCTTCAATCAACTCGTTAGTAAACCTGCAAAGAAACGTGCAATATGTATTGCACATTGCCTTCATGTTGTATTCAGAAGATCTTATTTTTTATCATCAGTAATCATCTTCCATGCAAGACCTTTCGTGTGGAACCTACCGGTATGTTATTATTTGAAGTCTTATTCTGAGCTTATACTAAAGAATTATATCTCCGATATGAAGCATGGTATAGTTGAATTGAATTATGAGTTTGAGACTTACTATAATCCTCCATAATGCTTCGCCTCGCCACTGTCTTTATGTATAAATATTGAGCAACAGTAGATAACTTCCGAGCTGACAGTAGCAATTTGGATTTGGATTTGGTTGATTCCTTTCGATGAAACCTTGCAGGGAACCCAACTACTGCTTGGAAAGCGGACACTTACATTATCTATGGAAATGAAAGCCATTTACAAAGCCTTACAATACTTGGGCTTAACGGCTCAGTATTTATTTCTCTTGAATCCTTCAAACTATCCTTCGTATTCTAAAGACATCAACATGTGTGGATGATTTATCTCCTGTTGATGTTGGTGAATGCCGGAAGAGTTTATACAATAGACGATGAACAATTGTGACTTGCTCGTTCTCTTTCGGGTCCCTAATCTGTCCTATAGTTGTATTTAAATGCAGGCATCTAAATGCCGAAATATTACCACGTGACTCAGTGTACATACGGGACATTGTGCTGTAGTAACAGGAATATTACCTTAGTGTATTATTACATTAGCTTCTGTCTAACTCGCATGCATCCATAGAACTAAGCCCTAAAATACTAACAAAACTATCAAAAAGGAAGCTACAACACAGAATAATTCCATCAGTGCCTGTAAACCTTTCATTCTTATTGTAATTATTCTATTAATTGTATAATCTACTGTGGAATAGTAGGTGAGCTGTAGAGATTTTGGATAGTAGTCTACTGGTAGTTTTCAGGGGGATGGCTTATCGGGAACACAGTGAAACATCTTTTAACCAGAATTATTTAACAGTGATCAGTTTACACTTATTTATTTCCAGTTCATGCAGGAGATTGCGTTTCCAAGGGAAACAAAGATTGATGTCAGTTGAATGTAAAGTTCGAGAGAGTGGGATGGTAGAAGGGAGAGGAAGGGGAGACAGAAAACATGAAATCCCTATCTCATATATGACTGGTCATTCCATGTAATTCTGTTGGTCCCTTTAACACCTTTGCATATGAGGCATCTTACTTCTCAACTTGCCACTTTAATTCACACATGGTCTACCCTTTAATTCACACCTAAGGCTGCAATTCCACTGGCTCGCTCTTTTGGCCCGCTCTTCATATGCTCTTTTATTTTCCCAGAGCGACTAACAAGTGAATCCAGAGCAAATCCAGAGCAGTCTAATAGAATAGGTTACTGCGCTTTCTATCGCTCTTAAAAACGGTTATTTGCGCTTCTTTTTGACGTTGCACTCATATCTGCTGTGTTTGATTTGAGCACAGCAAGACAATGCTCTTTCTACCTGTTAAACTAGTGGACCAAGAGCGCAGTGAGAGCGCACAAACACATTTGCTATTGATTTTATATCGGAAACAAGCACACCAGTAGAATCACTCTGCGCTTGTATTGCGCTAAAAATATAAGCAGATGAAGAGCGAATGACAAGCGCCCTATAAACAAGCGTAGCAAGAGCGAGCAATGAGCGCAGATACAAGCGATCCAGTGGAAACGCACCTTAAACGCCATCCCCTCCCCCTCCCAGCCATTACCAGCATGATTCTGATCCCATCTGCTGATATCAGAATCAACAGATTCTTCACACTGATATCCAGGATGGGAGGAGCCAAGATGCTATCAATGATTGACAGACATCACCCCACTCTATTTAGATTGATGTTATATACCTCATCAATCTAAAAATCAGTAGATATAATAATATGTCTCTACCAGATACTTCGCCACCTTAGGCGTTAAAATATTCAATTCTCTTAAATATTCTACCCCTCTACAAAAGCATTTTCTGCATTTTCAGCACCCTGTAGTTTGTAAACAGATGGAACAAGGCTGTCCATTTGGAGATATCTACGGGGAAAATAGAGATACCGTTGTGACATCGTTTGTATTACAACTCAGCTTTAGCCAACATTTCACCCTTTCTTCCCATTGATTTGTTTTTAAAGCTACATTCCGAGCTCATTTAGACTAGCTATTAAACGTTTCACATTGCCTATTTATGTGCAAACCAAAGTTCTACTTTTCGCAAATTAATAAGTGTTCAGTTTTTTATGCTGTAACATCATGTAGGTCCGGATCAGATCTGAGATGTCAAAGTATTCAGTCCTGCTGAAAATTATCGTTCTCTGTCCCCGTTTTCTGACGAATATCTTTTTTCGGTATATCTTACACCTAAATGGGTAACAACAGTTAAAAAGGTCATATATAGGTTCTCCAATTTATTTTGTATTTATAATATAAGAATAAGGAGTAAGAAAGACTGAAGTCCTAACTGCGTCCTTGACATTTAGAGAACCTTAAATAATATTTGAAATCGTGGTGTTACCCTTCAAATCAACGCCTCAATGGATCGAATCGTAAGAGGATAAGGACAGAGAGTTTATTCTCAATTTAGTTTGGGAATGCAACTTCAAACCAACACTCATTATAGTCAGTGCGTAGCTGATCCTTTCATTCACTTTCAGAACTTCTGACGTTCAAAGAAATTATTTCTTCCTATTTCATCCACTCACAACCCCATCGAGGGAAAGCTTGGAATGGCACTCTATCCATTGCCTTTATGAACACTTCTGTATTGTCACTCATAAAATGTAGACCCATTCTTGATCTGACTACACACTGATGTACTATCATAACTACTTCGCACTCCTTACTCATGTAATGTTAGATTTCAAGCCACCAGCTAAATGTGCCTCTTCAGAGCACCTTCAAACAAGGAGTTACACTGACGATCAGATATCTCTGCACTGAAAACTTTGAAATATGAAATCATATTGATTGTTACAGGTTTTAAAACTGATGTAAGTTATATTTCAAGGGGATGTCCACACTTGAATAACAGTCTTTCCGTGTCTTTCCCAAAGGTATATTAGCAGAAAGTACAATTTCTTTGAAATAGTGGGTATCATCATCGGGATATGATAACATCTTCTACCTTGGATTAAAAGGTAAAGCATTAACATATTGAGAGCCAACGCTATGATGATAGGACCTTTCTCTTGGCATCCTCTCTCCGTTCCAGCTGTCTTCATGTTAATTTTTCTCCAAAGTCTAAATGCGTTTTCGCCAATTAATAAGTCTTCAGTTTTTGACACTGTATCATCATGTAGGTCCGGATCAGATCTGAGATGTCAGTCCTGTTGAAAATTATAGTTCTCTGTCTCAAGTTATCTCCCGTTTTCCGACGAATATCTTCTTAAGGTATATCTTACACCTAAACGGGTAACAGTTAAAAAGCTCATATATATATACGGATTCTCCAATTTGTTTTATATTTATAATATATAAAAATAAGGAGTAAGAAAGGCTGAAGTCCTAATACTATTAGTCAGGGTGCTTTCCTAGTGGAGCTTTTACAAGAACCGTCAGCATAATTTAGTTACAGTATGAGATTATTCCTGAAAGCTCAACTCTTGTCTTAGTCCCAATCCTCCTCAATCTGAGGATATAACGCACTGAAGTAGTGTAAGTTGTTGTCGATCCACCCTCCCCTCCCACCCCACACCTCCTGAACAAAACCCATCTAGGGTAAGACCCATCTAAGGCAAAACTCCGCCGTGCCATAGGGTTCAATTTTGAATTGTGTATTACCTTTGGCGGTGTTTTTCCCTAGTATAGATGGCGGGGTTCTGCCCTAGAACCCATATTTATTTATAGAGGGTCACAACAGCAATACCGTATGAATGTGTACTTTAGCAGGCACGTAGTGAGAACATCGAAACGAAAGGGTTATCTTATGCAAAATAATGTCACATGAGAAGTACTATAGTAAAGGCTAATATAAAAGTGTAAATGGACATTCCTCATCTCCAAAATGTACCTGACAATGTTTATTATGAATTCATTCATTGCCAGAATTCAGGCAAGATGAACTCGCTTGGTAAAAGCTCATAGTACTTAACATCAGAATGAATTAAAATTCGAAACCGAGTCATCATTTTGGAAATTTAATTATGAGGTGCCATTTTATGAAATTTATTTTGCTCCATTGGAGGCATTGCTTAATAAATAGTAGGTAATTACACATTGGAAAAAAGGAGATTAATTTCATTCAGTAAGGCGGATGACGCTTAATTTAGTTGCATTTGTGCATTGATCTAAAATACTTATTACTCATGTATTTAAAGATGCATTACCAGCTGTGGAAGATCCTGAAATGAAATGACTATCTTTGAGATAAACACTCTAAACCTATCATATGTTCTGGAGAAACGATTTAAATGAAGAAAAACTGATTAAAAGTAACAAATTCAGTATCGGTTTTTGCTCTGCATACCACTGCATGAGTGGCCTGTAAATGCCCATTCAAGACAGGAGGGGTAGTGGGGAACCCCTTGTCACATACATACACAGGGTCTATTTTTATATAGTTTGGGTCCAAAGAAGCAAGGTTTATAGAAATAGGCTTTACAGGTTCTAATAGGCAATCGAGTTATTGGTCACAGTTAGAAACAAACAAACATAACCATCATTTGGATGTATGCTTCATTGAGCAATGAGTCACTACCAGTAGGGACATAATTGTAGACATGTATAAATGATGGTCTGATGATTGGCACTTAACATTCAATCAACAAGTCCAATACTTAGACACTTGGGTCCTGTTGTATAAGCTAAGGAGAGCCATATTCTTATGGCAATATCTTCCCCTGTAGGGAGGAAAAACATTCCTCATATATGTGAAATTCCCAGCTTTTAGGAGGAGCCTATGTATACAATCAATGATGGGTAGGAAGCTGCATGGGTAACCAGGGAGGAGTGAACCTCTTCCATTGGAGAGAACATAGGCAAGAATCACAACACTTGTACAACAGGCCCCTGCTGCAATGCCTTATAGCCTATGTGGTAATGACATAATTTACAACGAAAATAACATACATCTGTTTAAAATATGGAACGGAATTCCACAAAACATCACACTATAACGAGGTCAACTGAGATCATTAGCATAAAGTGCACCCTCATTTCCAATATATGACGTATGCTAACAAGGGAGAAATCCCTGTCAAATCTCTGGGTGAGAGACGATCCAATACACGTTTTTACGGTGCGCACTGATTGAATAATTCGCCACTTCTTTTGCTATTTACATGCTTTTAATGAGTTCGGAATTCTTAGATATTCGGGGACAAGTTTGGATTCATCTTATACTTGGTGTATGTGACAAAAGGAAAAAATGCGCAGATTTGCGCATCCATAGCTGGTAATGCATTTTTAAAGGCACACGGTTTTGTCCACATTTTTGTCCACAGATGTTGAATTATGGTCCAGATTCTCAAAGGTCAAATGTTACCTGGTTAGTGTATAATGTGTACATAGGAAATACAGCAATACAAATCGCATGTAGAGCCAAAGGGAAAGCCCAAAGGAGGGCAACGAATGGAAAATATATATATACAGTATGTTGCCTGAAAACCTGAATGCCTTGTAGAGCCATCCATATGGTACCTTGGCCAACTATATATATATATGCTCCAACTCACAGTAACTTCGTGTCAACTTCTCCCTTCCTTGCACACACAAAATATACCCACAAGCCTAATTATTCACCCAGAAATAGCTGACATGTGGGAACCTGACAATGCCAGTTACATCAGAGCATCCAGTCAGCTTGCTTTTTTCTCTCAGGGTCGCAGACCCAGTGTCACATATGATTTAAATGGCCTTTTAACCCGGTGTCACATTGGTGAGAAAGGTCCTTGACAGATAACCCTGGTGCTAATCCTTGCAGCCCATCTGGGTCCTAGCCCGAGGATGCCAGGTTGACCACATGAGAACTAAATGATGGATGGAGGTGGGTGGTAGTCACGAATGCAGAGCATGGCTCAGTATCGTGGCTTCTTGATGAAAGATTGTCAATCGATGAGGGATGGCGACACTCATAAGGCGATGTATTTCACATCCCCGATGAAGAGTATTACCCATTCCACCATCTCCTTCTCAGACAGATATGATATATTAGGTATGATCCCAGGTTTTCTTATTTGCGCTGCTCTACTCCCACTTGCTATCATTTTTACATCACTTAAACTGATCCATTTCTTTCTTTCGAACCAAGAACATCGGGATAAAGACAAAGGAGGGTTATATTATATATTTTTCTCCTCGAATGAACCTCAATTCCATGAAGATATATATATCCCACCCAGACACCCCTAGGGCCTTATGACGCCTACGGGTTTTAGTAATCATCTTATACGCGCAATTGATTGATGAAGTTATGATCTAGCCATAATTCAAGTCATAATTATCTCTAAATATATGTCTCAAGCCTTTAAGTGGTGTAGGGTCTGCACAAAATGGAACCTAATACATTACATAGTCAGTTATTCTTTAAGGAATTCTAGGAGTCCCTTACATAACATATTACCATAGGACACACATACAATAGTCTCACTAGGTCTGTCTTTTTTTACTCGAGTCTATCCTTCCCGATCCATACATTAGTATCCCTGCTGCTTATTGTACTTTAATACTCTAATCCCTGGGGTGTTGGTTGTTTTATGTGTACACAAACGCCTCCCCTTGGCATGTCCATTAATAAAGGAAAATCCGACAAGATTGATTTCCCTATCTATTAGAGCTTAGAGTGAGTGGATGAATTATTGCAGGTTCTTTATGATTGATGTAGGAGGCGAACCAAAAAGAGAAGTGGACGACAGAAAAAAAACAGAGCCCGCGATCTTTTGTTTCCAGCTGTCAAATTTGATATGGTTTGGGGGCGCTGTGGGTGAAAGCATTGATACTTTCCCACAAAAGGGACTTTGTTCTGCTTCTCTCGTTACAATATTTCTTTCTTCTTTGATCTGAAATGCCCATGAATGTCCCTACAGTTTTCTTTTCTCATTTTATATCGTTCTATTGCCATGGATATGCCTTAAGTGGAACACGTTCTAATAAACCCTCTAATTTGGAATCATGCACGCCGTATTGATGTATGTAGAAATGAAATTCAATGTCAAAGCCCACACACCGTGGACACGAAGGGTGTTCAAATGGATCAGCTAGAACGTGTCAACAGGAAAACTTTTAAAATGATGAAGTTATAATTATCACTAATACTTAAAAAATGATCATGAAAAAGAGGGACATGCAAATTAATCAGAGAATTCAGAAGGTTTTACACGCTAATAATTTATTAAGGATTAACAGCTTGTCCAGTCTTTCAATAGGGATGTAAACGAGGTATATCCAGTATAACTACATACAGGTTAACTAACGAGTTGGTTGGAGGAGCGTGAATATTGCAAGATTTGCGTATAACGACTGCAATATTCTAAGCGACTGAAACCAACGAATTAGTTATTTAACAGATTTATTATACTCGCTTTCAATCATGAAAATAGAAAAAAATCGAGTCATAAATTTGAATTTTACCGGTAATCTTAGTAAAAAAAAAACCCAGATTGGTTGCCATGACAACCCTACGTAAATCACTAGTGAAATACGCACTATGCGTAAATCACTCTAGATACTTTGTTTTCAGAGCAATGCGTGTACATACTAAAGCGCGTTAACTTGGACACATCTCCAAGGAGTACTCTTAGGCAATATGAGCTCCTGGTGATTGACAGTTCATCTTATGGGAAAGGGAAAGGATCTACATCTAGGCATGCAAGAAAGCAAGAAAAAACTAATAATTTCCTAAAGCTTTTACATGAAGACGAATAGAACGCTGGCATGTCGGTTTGAGGCCAGTTCAGAAGCGCTCCTTCACCACAAGTCATAATCATGCTTCTTATATTCCCTGTGCTCACCTAATTCTTCAAATCAATCATGCAATGGTTTCAGATACGGGTACATTATTATTTGTTCTTTTATTTCTATAAGCTATCAACATTACATCGATATTTTTAGCTCAAGAAATAACACAATTATAATACGAGTAATCTAATACAAATGTCGATGTGAATGTCTTTATAAAAAATATAATGACATTTCCACATATGAATAGTATGTGTAGTAAAAACAGGAGTATAAGAGAAGTAAATAGTAGCTGTAGTAATATCCTGACTGCTGCCCAAAGGGTTCACCCAGTGTTAAAAATACTCCAAACACCTAAGAACGGTACGCAGCGAGGCTACTCATGGTATTAAATATAGAGCTTCAACATACAGGAGTGTGAGTAGTATAAGCAAAGTGAGCATTGTGTAAGGTATCACAGCCATACATAAATGTAACAAATCACTTTTATTATCGTAGATGTAGATGGTATACCAAGTACAGTCATGACTAACGATCTCATAGTGAAAAGTCTTATTTTTCCACTTGGTAGGATGATAATTATATATACATACTCTTTAGAATACAAGGAGAGGAAAATTGTGTTGGGGAGTTCCTACACTTTCTTCCTTTCCTTTGATGGGTAGGAATAAATATGCCTACCCACCACTGTGTGCATAGGTTATTCCTGCCAGCTGGGAATTTCACGTAGGAAGGAATGTTTCCAAGGAATTCCCCACCCCCCCACCCCCACCCCCCAAAAAAAGAAAAAAAAGATTCTTTCCATATTTTACACAATAGGCCCCAAGTGTATTTAATTGGTTACGGTAACTAAATACGCTATACATAGTTTAAAGAATACACGATTAATAATCTCATAATTTATAAACGTCAGTTTGAAGTTTTATTGCATTTAAATAAGATTATTATGAATTCCTAAGCTCATTTCTTATACCTTTATGCGTGGTTTGACCCCCCCCCCCCCCCACACACACACACACGCTTCTTCCCCCCTTCTCACCTGACCCCCCTATCCCCCCGACCCCCCCCCCCCCCCTACCTAAGACACACCACCACCCCGACACATGACGACTTAGTATACTGTGACAACGCTTAAACAAAGTGTTCCCTTGGTAAATCCAAAGTAAGGCATGTGACATATTATATATCTTCACCTGCTACCCCTCCCATCCCAGGAGGCGGCTTTTGCTTCCAGGAAAATACATGAATTTCGGAACATCGTGAGGTCCTCAAGCTTAAATTTCTGCTCCTTTCTCAACCGCTCCAGGTCCCATGTTGGTATGAAAGTCGGTATCCTCTCCTTTACCAGCCACAGATTGATCACCAAGGAAATCACGCTGGCCTCGGGTCTTTAGAACAAGGCCTTCAAAGTTGGTATCCTGTGGGAAAGTTCTCTTGGCTACAAATCGCATAGACTGCCTTTTTTGGGCTATCATCAGAGCACTCAGATGAACGTCTGTGACCGTTTGGCTCCATCGGATCCCAATAAACGCACCATAACTTAGAGTGTCGTTAAAAGTTTACTGCCATTACATTATGTTTAGGACTTGACCAAGGCATATCGTTGAATAAAGTAATGGCAGTTGCAGGGCGTTTTTCCGATAAGGGAATGCTCAGGGTCTATGTTAGTATTCTGGCTATTGATCTGACATTGACATCTTCAACTTGGGGATCCAACAGATGGTGGTTTCGACTTATGTTTGCTGTTTTGATAGCCGATCTTTTTATTCCCCGACGGTTTATACATCCGACCACCTTGAATACAAACAGAGCTTGATGGAACTCCTTTTATGTTGCGGTACAGGAATAGATCGTGGTATCAGACAGGAGATGTAAGTTATAGTAAGACTTATTATCTTGAATTGCATTTCCATTTTCAATGTTCCGTCGAAACTTGAAATTCTGTGATCCTATAGTAAGAATATAAATGGAACTATTTTGAGAATGAGTAAATGAATGTAAATCAAACTGGGCCATTCTCAGAAAAGTCTTGCAAATGGTGTCTTTGGTCTTTATGGGTCTCTGAAGCTGAGGAAAATATAATAATTAATTTTCTGTGATTAGATATTAATTTCATGAGTCACGCGCTTATTTTTCATATCACAGTTTGGTATATGTACGAAGGTCACATCAAGGTCATTTGGGGATGAGTATGGAAACCCCCTATAAATAGTATGTCCGTAGCACGATATGCAATATTATCAGCTGTACAAATATATAGAAAAAATAAAATAATATGAAAAATCACCATAAACCATGGAACATATTCTTTACTCTTGATAAAATGAAGATTTTTTTCTTGATATTTAAATTCCACTGGAATAAGCCAAAACCTATTGTCCGCCAATTGTCACGATACGCGACGGTGGATAATATATATTTCCAGGAGATCTGAAACCTGTCATCTTAATTCCATTTTTTTTTCGATTCTCAACCCTGAAATGCAAGACCTTTCTGAGAATGGCCCAACTAATGGCAGCATATCTAAAGAATAATCCTCAGTGGAACATTAAGAAAACCTTGAAAAACATATATACTTGGGGGGAAAACCTTGGTGAGAACAACAACAAGGGATCCTTTTCCTTCACAAACGTTACGTTTAAAGTTCCTTACCAAAGTGATCAGGATTGACAAATACATTGACCGTGTGTTTTTATGGCAGTGCATCACGCAAGAAGAGCGTTTACAGACTGAGAGTTTTCCGCCGCGACTATGTCCCATATCCCATGGTTCTCCGCAACACAGCGATCACAGGTCCAACCATATCAAATGCAGTCAAGTGAAAGATACCACTGAAGGGTCACAGGCAATTTTGTCTGAAGTAAGCTTCACTTACAAAGCTTCTTTCACACACATACAGACAGCGACAGTATAGATTTGAATATTTATAGTTATGTTTACTTCTGCAACTTTCTGCCATTCATCAGTCTTGCCATGCTCCTCCCATGGATGATTAGACGATGAGGTTGCGCCAATAAACTGTGATGTTTTCTGAGTTAAAGGTGTTGCCTGGTCAATAACACATAAAAGAGAAAATAGAACATTTGCTTGTAACACAACCTTTAAGCTATAGGGTGCATTATTTCCTAAGGGATCTGAATAGCACGGCAAAGGGCTGCATAAAACATATCTTTACAATATCTACCCTGATGCAAAATATCCCAATAGTATGCACGTATTACCCTCTCTTCTATTAATAAAGGGGCCTCTGATCATAGCTAGGGTTGAGACAGAGTATAGCCATTCCCATGCACCATTGTTGTCCTATTCGGAATAGGTAGCAATGAAAGTATAAAAAGGACATTTCCATGAATCTAATAATGAGCAATGTTCAGGAACATTCATGTTTAATACAACTTGAATGCCCTCTTTGCATTGATAAAATAACTAAGGCATTTTCTTTGAAGAGCTACACTATAAAGAATCAGAATGGAATTAAGCATTCAAAGAGTACTAGGATGGGAAAGTCACAGCGTCTAGGTAAATGGTTCGACAGCAGCTGACATGGTCCTCAAGCCCAGGCTTGTTTTTAAAGGAGGTATAATTGCCATGGGATTATGTGCTTGATAGCATCAGACACGAGAGAAGACCGGCAAGGAGAGAATCATCCCTTATTGCACGAGTCTACACTCTCACACAGACACCGACAGGTCTAGGCAGAGAATGTAATGGGAATTGTTGTAGCGAGGCATGACGTCTTGAATCAATTTTCTTGTAGGGTTGGAAATGTCTTTTCCGCCCCTGGAGAAAATCCCAATAGTTTTATTGGGCACGATTGACGCCTGCTTTTATGGCAACGTTCATGTTTCATGTCTTTTTACATCACAACATGATCAATTACAGGTAAATACAGGGATAAATATTGGAATAAGCCTTAGGCTGGATGAACGTATTCACATAATGGTACTAAGGGTAAGAACAGGCAAACAAGTGCTTGTATGTAAGGTTTCTTTTCAGGTACCTCCCGCATGGACAATATTTTCATTCATCAAGTTGCATACTAATTTCATTTCGGTTGGAGTGACAGGGGCTTGTATTGTTTTCTTTGAAAACAGAAATGATTGTCTTGAGTATCGATTTAACTTCGATAAGACACAATAAAACAGTGAGTGTTTTCTATACCCCCTGCTAATATCTAACAAGGGAGTCGTTATGTTTTTGTATGGCCATTTTTTTAATCACGTTGTGTTGACAAGAACAATTCAATTATTGTAATACATCTCCTAAAAGAAATCCCTGAACACTCAAAGTTGAAGTGTATAATAGTAAACATTTCAATATAAATAACTTGAAAGATATTTGAAGTTGTATTCTCAGATAAATAACAATTCAGTTATTTTTCTAACTCGCTCGTAAATGTTTTAACTCGCTCTTAAAATCCTTCATATGCCACTGCTATCAAAGATTTGAAAAGAATATGAAATTACGGGTGAGCGATAATATAGACAAACAACCGCTTCACAGGATTTGGGTGTGCGCACAAATGAAAACTCCGAATGACTGTTTGCTGGCCGCTATTACACATCCACGATTTGGATCATATCCTTTGATATAGATATACTCATGTCTCATGATTTCACTGTTGTAGGGAAAGGATGGACTAAGAAGAAGTTATTAAGTTTTGTCATGCATGATTAGCAGCGAATGCAGCTCTTGTCACGCACCACATAGAAAACAAAGTCAGGAGCGCTATGCTCCATTTGTCATATTTAACACATAAAAGCTATGGCCACACAGCAGCTTCACCCACGCCTAGAACTTTTAGCACGTTTTAAAGGCTTGGTGCATGTGTTGATTACCCCAATGATAAAAAAACTAATTTGTCTAGCACGGACCAAAGAACTTCCAACCGACAAGTGACACTCAATTAGCATTTGTATGGGCGTGCCTCAACAAGCCATGAAACACTTTTGCTCTGGTAGAAACTACAAAATAAAAAATACCCTTCAAGCCCATCACTCATTCCAGTACACACATTTTTAATAGTGCTTGAACATTTCTTCTGATTCGTGCTCCATATGCTATGTGGAGTGATAGAATGAAGCAGAGGAAATAAAAAACTACTTGAGCAGGCCCTGCTTATTTGGACTATTGATTACAGCTCTAGCTTAAGGGATCAATCACAAGAATAGTCATTTACATGCTTCAGTGGTGGTCATGAGTGATGAATACTAAATCAATTCTGCGTTAATTCTATGTTTAATCAGGGCAACTGGGGTAAATAGACCAATGAACTGCCTTGTGTGTTATCGGGAATTAATTCCAAGATAATCTTGATCATAGGACAGAATCCTATAGGCTACGAAAATGAAAACCTATTTTTGTTATCTAACTTCTGATCGCTGATCTTGGTGTGTGATGAAATTATCAGTCAAATAAACAAAAATACTTGCTTGAAATCTTAACTTTTGGATGGACACCTTTTTTCATTTAAATGATTGAATCCGTCAAAATAGCTTTTTCTACTAAGAAAACAATAAAAGAGAGCAGCTCTCTTGACAAGTGACAACAATCTACATTTTTTAAGGTAGGATTAAAACACCGCTTTTGCATCATTCGATTGAAAAACTAAATAGCTTATCCTCCTCGAAGACCCTTCAGGGAAATCAAGACAAAATCAAATAGTTTCTTCCCACGGAGCCGTCAATATAAGTCTATATAAGCTAGTTCTTTCTCTCATTCAAAATACAATATACAAATACCCCTGGTGAGTCCATTGGCTCTTGATGAGACATAATATTGTCTTAGCATTAGATGCCTGCCACTCAGCGGATACTTAGTTTGTAAAAGGTCTTCTCTCAAGGTCCACCACAATGTTTTGCTTGAACAAATGAAAAGAAAGTAACTTTGGCTGCAGGATCCAATCCACAACCAGATTAACCAGTCTCGAACAAGAGTTTGCCCTGGAGCGATCTCATTGCTGCGCAGAAGGCGTCAGAATCTTCGCACGATAAGCTGAAGGGATCTTGAAGACGCTAATCGTAACAACCGAGATCTAAGATTATAGTCGGTACATTTAGGATCAGATAGAATAAAAACACTGTACAGAAACTCTACTAATTGCTGGTGCGCGTTGAAAGAGAAACTATGTTGCTCCTCTCCGTTTTTGTTGTAAAGGTTGGGAATTCATCCCCTCGCTCTTTTAAGAGTTACTCTGAAAGCATTAATTGATGCAACGACCGTGTTCCAACCTATTTAAAATCTAAACGATTCATTATTTGAGTTTTACCTAGCAAAAACTCTAATGGGACATAATTAATCAAAAGGAATTTTCGTAGGTGCGCCAAACAGAACAACCACGACAAAGGAATGGAAATCGCTATCAAACTAAGGTATGACACTTTTGATAAATGAAAATATATGGTTCATAATTTGAAAAGAAAAATTATTCAGCCATCTGGATATTTATCACTTTATATTTTTTAATATCCGTATCTTTCCATAATTACAGGTCACTAAATAATTACTTTAACTTAGTGATACCAATTTGTTTTTAATAACATTACAAAGCTCTGTCCAATCCTATCCTATTATTTCCGTTGTTGTTGCTGTTGAAGAGTTTTGTTGATGCAAACTGATTTAGGACATTGGCTCGACATTAAATATTACAGATGTTATGCATATCCACAAAGAAAATATTGTCGTACACTGTCTTATTTGGTACAATTAAAATAGAAAATTCCATTTCCTGACAGCAACATTATATCCAGTCATGTGAGTCATATTCTCTTTCTTTGCATTAATATTCAAATACTCCACTGAATACATCCATTCTAAACTCTTGGACCAGAATTAATTTGCGGAAGTTAAAAATATATTTGCTTTAACCCATATGTATCCTTAAGGTATCCTTTTAAGGTAAACAATTACATGTGATAATTGTGTGAAGTAACCAGTACTGTTGGACATCATTATTCGGTCTGAGTTCAAAATACGTCCTTTTCCTAGGCTATTCTGCTGGCCCATTGTAAACATAGGTAGGTGTGACTGAATAATAAATGGATCTGTGTAGATCACTCCAAATCCTTCTTGCAGCTGTGTCCAGCTTGTCAGGAACTTGAAGGGTACCATACTTGTATACGGCTTTCATACCTATCACGTGATACCAAAATTGGACTTGGGTATTTCTAAATCTGAGGGATTTCTTTGTGTGACTATGTAGATATAGGCTAGGAGAGACTTGATCTGTGCAGTTTTTTTTCCAATTAATAGTAATAATGTATCATTAAAAAAGGATTTGCCTGTGTATGTATCACCATTCAAAATTCCATATTCGGGCATAGAGCATGCTAAATATATTATTATAGGAACCAGAATATTCATTGTGATAATACAGGGACGATCGCTCCCTGGAATTGAATTGATTGACCTGTTTTGGATTGTATTAGTTCTGAGTTCTCAGACTGATTGAAACTTGATAGTCATATCCAACACATTTCCTGTGTGATATTTCTAGGCCAGGGGGATGTGCATATCATTTGGCAGAGTGCCCTCTCAGAGGCAGAGGCTATTTACATATACCAGCACATCAATTTCTAGAAGCATGGTTCGGAACAATTAGTTCTCTCTCTCTGCGAGCAAGTGAGCCAAATGCAAATTTCATCACAAGTTTACATAATTCAACAAATATATAGCGATAGGACGATATCAAATATGGGATCCAATCCCGGGAGTAGTGGTAGGACAGCAGTCCTGAATGGCTATAGCAAAAGGTATAAATTACAGATTTCATTAATATCTGTAAATCTATTTCAATGTTTCAAAGATTTTATAGGAGCTTTGATAAGAGATGAGAAGTATAAACAAAAGCAAACATATAGAACACAGCACAGAAGTATAGCATATATTTTCGTAACTTTATCTTAAAGAATCAAAGAATTTAAAGCACTTTCTTCAGATACCAAAGAGTAAAGGCACTGGGTTTGGGTTCACATTACACAGAAGTATAGCATATACACATCCAACAGTACATATAATGCTTCATCCAGTTGTCCCAGCAACCAGTGGGACAACATAGGGACCATTATCATGCCACATGGCAACTGTCCCTAAAGCCCTGGAGGAAATGAGTCGTGACCAAGAGACATGCTGAAGGATCTACAAGTCATGTGTAGAGACATCTCCTGGGTGGCCGGCCTATATTCTAATTGATTCTGCCCCGGGCGGTTGTTTTCCCCCTATATAGACGGCCAGGAGAAATTGACACATATGTGCGTGGAGAGGCTTCTCAAGTGGGATGTTCTTGTATGTAGTAAAACCTCCCTGTGGTCAGGATTGAACAAACAAATTGCCTCTCAACCCCTGCTGGATATGACGATTGGTTCACAGAGGTGAGAAAATATTTTTAGTTGACTGAGGTCAAATGTAAATTAATTCAGCAGACTATAGTTCACAAATAACCCCGCGTTTCTTTTAAATATATTGATGGCCGACAGAAAATAACTATGCCAACAAAATCTCAGTTCCATTTTCCATGGAGTTCCCAGGAACTCCCATTATATTAACTCTTTTGACATAACTGTTCATATCGTAAATATTAGTATCAAGTGGATTCGATCATACGCCCAAATACTCACAGATCAATAGTCTATCCAAGTATCAAATCTCACTTGTTAGACAAACATTACCCGAAAAGAAATTTGATTAAATTCTCTGTGATCTAGATTATCAGTTTGTATATATACATTTTAGATTTATTTTATTAACAGTAAAAAGTAAAACCCAAAAAATCTTCCCCTTTCACTCGTGCTCTGCTTCTGTATTGATAAGTCCTCTTCAACATATCATGAACATTTATGTTAAATGTCACATATCATGTGCCAGTTCGACAGATAACATATAGAAAGAGAACATAATTCCAAATATGTGCTCAGGGCTTCGGGTTAAGAACGTTGAAGTAGAAACCCATGCACAACTTTTATCTGAGTTAATGTAGCACGTTTGAATATGTCTATGTATATAAACAGTCATGGCAATCCTCAAATCTGTCCATTTAAAAAAGAAAACTATATTTGTAGGCCATGGTAAAAAGTCATACTAAACACATACACACACAAACACATATATTTTATGTTATACATTCTCGCCACAACATAATGTTATAGAAGCAAAACCTCCCTCCATAAAATGTATGTTTTATGAATGTTCTCTAAAGCATCATGGGTTTCTCTCATAATTGCAAATTAAGGCATAAACTATGTATATGGAAACAATACTTAGTCATGACTCAAACCTTTTTGGGTGGTGGCGATGTTGCTTTCTTTCCCATTCATTATATAAACGTATTCATGGTATACAAAACGAAGCTAGCTTCACTATTTGTATCCAAAGTACTTTAATAGGTTGCACAATACTCACTAACACACCCCTACCCTATATACAATACACTATACCTTACTTCCACCCACCTGTCCTTCTCTCTCCCTCATTCTCTGCTCTCATCTCTTACGGTGCACATCACAAATTTATCCCCACCCTCCACATCCGTCATCATCATAATTCATAATTTATTCATCATAATCAAAATATTTTTAATCTCAACTCAAATCAAATTCATATTCATCATCAATTATTTCATATCAAATCAAATCAAATCTTTTACATTCATTTATCAAATCCTTTCTCAACAATTTTATTGTATAAACTTTATAAATTATTATGAAAATAAAATTTTACAACCCAGATATGCCTTTATTCATTACTCGTGCGTTGGTAATAGAATAATGGTACAAATTAAAAGGAAAAATAGAGGAAGTAAAAGATTTTAGCCATTTAAAGGCTTTTATCATCCCTTTTTATGGAGGATTCGCAAAGCCAGTTGAAGAGTTATGTATAACCCCCGAGGGATCGTCCTTTAGATTTAAGCTGTGTCGTTCAGGGTATAGTGATGCCATTTTAATATGCTGGAGCTTAGTCGTTAAGAATTCCTAGGGGGAGAGGTGATGAATAACCCGAGGAGCTTCTATTCAGTCCCTTATGACCCACATGAGAAACTCGTAAACCTAGGGTCGGTACTTGCTCTTGGGTCACTCATAGTGTTTGAATATACTTAGTATGCCATTAACACAGTTCTTGTTGGATTTGACATTATGTATACATGGACCCCTTACTACTGAACAAATCTGTCTCAGCATGTCAAAAATAGTAGTAGTAGGTAGTTAGAACATAGTCTGAAGTAGCTAGCTTTGTGTACACGAGCATAAAGATATACTAATAATTATGTATTTTCCGTCGAAATAAAGAGGTTAATTTATTCGTGCAGAGTATATGCATTATTGAAGTGGGTCATGTTGTTTTTCTCCTGCATCTTCCATGTTGTGGTTACAAAACCAAGCTAGCTGCATAATGAACTAGTGGGAATTAATTTCATGTACGTTTCCGCAGCTAATAATGCCATATTCAATTTCTGTTCGTCTCATCATATTTAGCCATGCTGATTCTTGATGTGTAAGCCTCCCCAATGCCTGAACCACAATAGAAAAACAGTATTGTGTCGAACTAACCAAACGAGACCTGTTGTCATCTTGTGCACATAGGGCATCGGCACCTAATGGAGTTTACACAACAAGTATGAATACTAGGATATAGCTACAGGGCCTTTCTTTTATCAAAGATTTCTATAACTTGGTGGTCGTAAGCTGGGTCGTGTACTAGCATTTGTTATGCTAAAGGTTAATGCATGATCAATGTGTGGTAAGAAGCAAGTGGATAACTTATAATATATTTTCACTGATAGGCTGTGACATGATATGTTAACTAACATGTTTCATTTTCTTTCTTGGCCTCATTCCTTTTTCATATTGAAAAGGAGAACAATACAGGTGGTCTTCTGCAGCTTTCCTCAGAGCACATGTGTATAAATCGACCAATCAGAACCATAGAATCTAGCAAGGCTTTCTGCCCGTAAGGTTGTATATCAGTACTCGATTCTCATTGGCTATTTTTTGTAATCAAAGTTGCTCTGGTTTGCACGTCTGCTCGCCAGTGTGTGTATAGGCAGCTTGACGAGACGTACGGACTTGGCTTGAACGAACATTGGAAAAAAGATTTCTTTCCTGCTTGTGCAAATGAAATAATAATAAAAATAAACAGGGTCTAGAGCCCATGATGAAGGCATAATAAGCTTGATATAATATAAGTGTTCTCAATTATATAGTACCCGAAAGCAGACCTACAGTAATTGTCCATGCGTTTGCTTGTATGCAAACATATGAAATGGATATGACGTATATTACCTCCTTTTGCATTTTGCATTATGAACTGTTGTCACTACGATATATTGTGACAGTAGTAACGTTTAATTTGGGCCTATTGACCCATCCATTGTCTCCTTCTTAAGATGTTATTTCATGATTATAATCATTATATTTAGTTCAGGTAATACTTCTCCAGTCCATCATTTTAAACAGATCAGTTATACAAGCTGTTTGCTGCTTTACTGTGTTTTATTAATTTAGTGACAACATCAAGTGACAGTTTTCCATCCTTTAAAATGATGATGAAGAAAATTATATTACGAAATTTGCAGGGAATGGTCATACAGAAATGTAATGCCACCCTCACAGCCGATTTATCCTAAATTCCTTTCACACACAATCTTTTTTCTATTCTTTAATGCAGAAATATTCCTTTGTGAATATGTGAATAGCTGAATATGTATACCTCTTTATATTTTTCTATGACCCCTTTGATCAGAATGAGCTGAGGACAGCTTTATTTTGATGTAATGCTTGGATTGAATAAACACACATACACCATTAGTGAGAATCATAGAAGTGCAATTTGTTTTTAGCTTTCCATGAGATGTCAAAATGAGATGTTTCTTAAAATTGCAATGTTATAACCATTGGCATAAAACCTCAAGTAATTTGATGTGCATTAGGCCTGCCATATATATATATGCCAGGGCTTCGATTTTATAATGTGATAGGATAAAATTTGTATTTGGCTTCACCCAGCAGTAATGTCGCTGACAAATATGGATACGTGTTTTACAGAGGCAAAACAGATGGGAAAGGCACCGAAGAAACCGTGTTGCTTCTAAAATATTAAATATACCGATACGGAGGTATGCTGTTTTCTTTCTATTTGTATGACTAGGAAAACTTTCCTTTTTACTGAGAATTCGCTCCACGGCAAGGGAATCAACATGCGCTAGGTAAAACCATTTAAGACCTCATTCCTTCACCGTAAAATGGGTTATTGTCGGAGTTCCTGTCGTAAATGTGTTTTAAGCTATTATCAATGTGGATTAAATGTTTTATCTTAGACATAAATCACTCTGGATGGCCATTGTTATGAGCTGGGATGTAAGTACCCTTGGGTTTTATTATCATCACGGTTATTTGAGTCGATTGTTTAATGGTTTTTATTCTTCTCCTTAATATAAATGGGAAAGCCCAGGAGGCAACAATAAAAGAAAGGAATATATACTGATATGCCTTTATACTATTCATATGGCTCGGGTACATATCATGCTGTTATTCTATAATTTAGCCAATCTTTACTGTACATAAATCCAATGCTCCAACAGCTACACCAAGGAATGGATTAACTTTAGATATATGTGTTCGCATGTTTTTTTCTGCTGGTGAGAGCCTTTGCTACCATCTCTAACTCGCCTTTGTTAATTGGGTCACAGGCTTAATTACTTGTTAAACTATGAGGTCCATTCTACCTTTGACACACTAAATAAGGATCCAGCTCGATTTCTTATCAGGAGTTGCTGGAGAGTTGCTGGAGAGAGTAATGACATGGCAAAATAATAATTCATTGACCGATGAAATTCATTTGGTGATTTAAATCTGCCTTATCAGTGCTGGTATGTGTTATCGATGAAATTGATTTATAGCATCTGTGTCCATACTAAATATGTGTTATAGAACTAACCTCGAATAGAGTGTTGTAAAACAAGAGAAGTCCCCGGGAAAAGGATGTGCATTTTGTTCAAGTATCTCATTCAGTGCGTAGGTACATACTACCCAGCATTCATTCACATACACAAGGCATTGATAAAGAACGGTGGATATGTTAAAGTCCTAATGGCAATTTATTCCATCAGACCCTTTAAGCCATAAGCGGGTCTGTTTTGAGGCAAGATATAGACAAAACATAATGCCTCAGGCGTGCCCTCAAAAACGCTTTGTATTGATTAGGGGAAAGACTCGATACATTGGGAAGAGAACAATGCACTCTGCACGATTCTAAGGTATTTACATAGCAAGCGGAGATATCCCTTGTTAATACCATTGGCAGTGCTTCACCACCCACCACGATCCACTAAGATATGATGTAGCCTCATGTGAGATGAATCCTTTTAGTCTCCAGTACTTACAGTCCTGTGAAATGAGGGAAGGGCACACACACAAACTCCACACACTTTGATCCTTCAAAGCTGTGGGGATTACACATTGCTTGCGCCGAGGTCCCTGCAATTAAATCAAGTCTTTCCTGATAACAAAATACAAAAGAGCATCTGAATCTAACCCACCATGTCTGCCCATCTGAGGAATCATATTCCCATAATCCAAGGAACTGAAATCCATCTAGAAGCAAAGGCTTGCGGATGATGTGTCCACCAGAGGACCAATGGTGGAAAATATTTATGAGGATAGGTTCGTACAATATAATAGTTTCTTGTGGTGGAATAAGACCTTCTCTGATACGGCTATACCACTCTATACATGTATCTTTGTCCGGACGGCGAAGGAAAACCACATATATTTAGTTGTATATTAGGGATCTGCTAAAATGGTATACCTTGCAAGAAAGTATTTTCCACTCCTAAGCCCTGGGCAAAGGATCTATAATATAATGTGTTTTCTCGGATTTCTACATACACCCACCAACCCACTGTATATATATCCCTCTAATCAATAAAAAAGAAACCGTCCCAACATGTGTTATATTATATGGGCGTCCACTTCCAGATATTGGGATTTGAGATCCGTCGCAAGCGATGTCTGGGTTTTGCACTGGCATTTCCTGATATATAGGGTCTGTGTTGAGCATTATTGGCTGGTGGATCTGTTTTCTGGGGGGAAGGATATGTGAGAGGACCGGAGGATTAAGTCTGATTTATTTGTTAGTCCAAGACTGATGAGAAAAGAGACTTAATATCAGAGGGGTTGTAAATCAGAAGAGCCTTTCATCACATGTACTTAGGATGATGTGCGATTGTGTTCAACTCGGACCAATCCATTTGCGATATCGCCTTCTACTGGATTAGAATATATTCGAGATTCCTCAGTACCTTTGGGAAATGCAGCTAAAGCAATGATTTAGTTATTATGGTCCCAACATAGATATCGTAACTACACTCTGTACGGCCTCCGTTGAGGTCGGCACCCGCGTACTGGGGTATGTGTCTCTTTTAAGTCCCTACTCAACAGAGGCGAAATTTGAATCCTGAGTAACACTGAGTAACATAATTATTTGAACCAACTGCTTGATAAAGGGCACATGTAGCTCGAAACGTCGGACCCTCCAATAAAACAACCCTTCTCCAGATCCTCCATTATGTCTTCATTGTTTTGGGTCTCTTACATCTTCATATTTAAATATAATCTCATTGAGTGAACTGGAAGTTACGTTCATCAGGAAAACTTTACCAAAAAGTGTAATGCTTTTTCAAATTTGGGTTCTCAGTTTTCTTGGAATTTGGCTTCAGAAATTGCATTGGCACCAACAGAAGTGGCATGGGTTTGAATGCAATTAGGACATTGGGAAAATGATTACATGCTCTCACCACAGAGACAATGAGCTTCTTTGGGGGGAAATATTGTTTGAGGCAGTCGACCCAAATATTGTGGCAACTGCCTGTGATTAAACCTTTATGCAAATACCATGGATCATTGTGGCCTTGATCAATACGAGCAGCGCCACTCAATCAGTGGTGCGGAAGTCAAGGGATTGAGTCTTTTTTAAGTCATTTGACTCCTGCCTCACGGATTTGCTTTCGACAGGAGTGAAAACATCTAACTGCCGGTGTCACTTGAGTGTAGAATGTGTAGGCGTATGCCAAGGGATGAACAAGCTCCGTGTTTCCTATACAGGTCTTCGACCCCACGTCAGGATGGTTAAGCACCTTGATAAATGTTAAGTTGCCCTTTCGGGAGGATTAGTTTGAAATGAGTTGAAGATTCTGGGTCCGTGCATCGATCTGATTCTAGATAAACACATCCCACGCAGACATATATTGGTGAACCCATAGTCGTCCCCTGAGAACCTTTTGTAGGCGAGGGACCATGTCCCGAAATCCGCCCCTATTGCCGGATAAGGCTCCTTATGGCAGAAACCTCTACCCGTCATGACAGTTAACATTTCGCCCCTCCCCACACGTCACTATATGTCCGCCTTATTCCCTACAGCAATGAATATCCTGGGCACAGGTTAAGGCTAATAAGCAGGCGTTTGCACTAAATCCGGCAGCAAGAGGATCCTTGTGTCACACATTATTTACAAACTATCCATTATAACACTATATTTGGCGGCTTGTTATGTTATGTAACCTGCATAACTTGGTGTTTGATTTGTTTCTAGATCCATTATACGTAAAGACGGCAGTGCTCCATTTTTATTTGTTCGGTGTTCATTTCCCAAGCATGCATGGGCCTTAAATTTGAATAATTCTTATTTGTATAAGGGCAAATAGTTCACTTGGAAATGAAGAGATAATGTATATTATAATTATAAGCAGACAGACGTCTAACTATTAACTGAACAATCTTCGAGAATCCAGCGATTTAATAAACCAAAGTCGATACCAAATTACAAAGTCATGCTTCCAACAATTACAAAGATCCTATTTAGATCCACTTAACGTAAGGACTCAATCATTCTTATTTCAGGAAGACTTGGATGAAAGCAGTTCCTAGAAATTATTCCAATGGGGGAAGCTAATTTCTTCAGCACCTGCCATGCAGTCTAATGAATGACAGCCCAATCCCTCTTCCCCAGGTGTTAGCGGTGGGATTATGGGTACCGGGCGGTGGTGGATATTAAGCCATCAAAACATTATTGCATGAAATACCAGCTGCTAGATCAGGCTTTAATCACGTAAAGAATCAAACGTTTTCGAGAAAACTGGTGAACACAACCTTAATATATTGCTTTAGTATTTGGTCTTGGTCTACCACAATGCACATTACAAAAGGGGTCATGTTTTGTGCAGTGGAACCACTCAAAGACGCAAAAGAATCTGCGATATATCGGTTTGATTAAAGTCTATGAACGCATAAATAATATCTTTTCATGCGACTTAGATTTACATTCTAAGCCCCAGAAACCTTTGTCAGAAACATCTAAAATTCAATAAAACCTAATGTCTTAATGTCCAAGGTATTGGTATATGTATTTGGTAGTCGACTGCCACAACACGCATTGCACTAGGGGTCATGTTTTGTGCAGTTGAAACACACGCAGGGATAAAGGATCTGCATGTGTTTATATGGTCAGGCAATGTTTGCTGCATAGTTACACTGATGTGTTATAATATTATAAAAACCAAATAGCGATATATATATCAGTTTAAAGTCTATGTATTCATAATTAATATCATTTCATGCATCATTCTCACAGAATTTAGTGCAAACGAGTCTTCTGCAGCAAAAAATCGCAATATTCAATCAAATTATTTGGCTATAAATGAATTTGGTTTCAACAGAACCTTTAAGCCTGCTTTTATTAAGTGATTCACAAACAAGTAATAGCCATAATACAATTTGTTACGATTCATTGGTTTAATAGATTATGCATAGCGACGTTCGCTCAACAAAACATTAATAGGGCAAAGCTTTCTTGAAATTTGCAATGGACTGTAATAATTCTTTGGACACAATATTTAATTTTCTGTCGCGCGTTTTTGGCGCAAGTTTAAGAGCATCTGCAATTCCAGCAGAACAAGGATTTGGTAAGTTCACTGTACAGACGGTATAAAGTCTACAAGACCAGCCGACTGGAAGGAATACTTACAAGCCATTACCATAGTCTAACATCTGGAGGCATTGAGCTACAGAATTCACTTCCCAAACTAGAAATGGAAATGCTTGAAGGCCAGGCACCAACCATCTTACAACTACTTTAATTTTCTTCCAATTCCTGGTTTGCAGATTGCACGCACACATTCTTGATTCACAGCTAATGACTTTGGGTCTATTGTTGTCATTGTCCATTAGGGAATCGGGACCAGAGAGCCATAAGCGTGGGCCAGGAGCGATGAGTCAAACGGTGAGGAAATATTTGCCTGCTTTAGTCCATTAGAATGCGGAATTCCTCTGGAATGAATTCCCTATCAGACGAAACAAAATTGAAGTCAAATGAAAGTAGTTGCTTATCAATCGGATGGGAACGTTGACAAATTGTTGAACACAGCCACTGGAACATCCAAGATTGAACATTGTTTTCTTCTCCAAATGCATTGAGCTGCGTGCTTGCCAAACCTCCACCAAATCTTAATGGATAATTTCCAAGTTAATTGCAAGGCTGATGTTGATAGACGAAACCAAGAAAAATACCAAAAGAATAATGTCAAATAAATGGCGGAGTCGTGATAAAACTGTACTACCTCACTCGACGCTTAACTCTAGGTTCATAGGATGCCAATAGATAAATGTTTTCCACCCTTACCATCGTTACCGAAGGGAGCGATGGAATTTAGGTGGTCCTTCTACTAAACGGTCAGGAAATGGCACGTTCAAGTGTAATTGACTTCGGCATAGAGGTCAGGACAAATTTCTTTTGCTACCACAGCTAGGAGACATGTCAAAGCAATAATATTTCTTGGCAAAAAATAAAATATAGAATAGAACAACAGAGTTTAATAATTCTGAAGTAAATACATTCTAAACTGTCTGAACAAGAAGGTAATCATTGAGGGTATAATTTAATGAGGTGAACCAATTATGCTAACAATTCATTTGATATATTATCATAGAATACAGTGCAAATTATTGTATTGGTCAATGTTAAACTATTTTTGCCGCCAATCCGCAAAACATTAAGCCATGGAGATATTGGGCTATAGGCCTATCATAACTATTTAACATAGGGGCCTACAAAACTCAAGTCTACAATAAAAGGTGCAACCTAGATTAGGTCTTCAGCCTTCAGTAACCCAGTCAGCAAGAACTGGGATGAAGGAGAACTTGCCAGTGCATAATGTAGTCAAAAAAAGGCACAGCAAAGGAAGAGTGAGGCATTAGAGTTTTTACTGAAATAAACCATTTGGGGCCAATAATAGAAGTAATAAATCAATTAGTATGTTAATGGATTCAAACATTAGAAATTCCTTATGTAAATTTGCAAAATTTACACCATTGTCACTTCCAATATTTGCTCGGTGAATTATCCTATGAGTACTTTAATGTTTTTACTCGTGGTAGCGTCACGCACTTTTGATGTGTTTACGTTAGACAAATCCCTCAGTCTCTCCCGGATTTCTCGCGAACATATGAACATAATCAGTCATTTGATGTCACGGGTTGTCACTAGCTCCAAGGCATACACGTGTCAAAATATATCTGTGGGGAGAAAACCCTGAGCTTAGGATGCGTGGGCCGATATGGCCTTTCGTACTGATCTGAGGCCATTAATGCACCGGGGCGCGATATTAAAATGAACGCAAAAACAAAAACCCCAAAGGAGCCGAAGCAATGAACACGGATGTATTCTGCATTAGATCAACAGCTTTTTCAAAAATGAAATCCATCAATCCTAAGATTTGAAATGCTCTTTAAATCCGTCATTGTTACGTACTTTGAAATTTGAGGTTCGTAACAGATCAGTGTTATATAAATACTTTGTAGCCTATCTAGTCCAAATTGTACACATATATTGTCATCCTAAAGCTATCTTAACTGGAGATTTGAAATTCTGCTTTAGGTAGGAGCTACAGATCCTTTAGATATTAATGATTATATTTGTGTCTATACTTGGATCGACATGATGATTTCCAGTGCAGGGCACAAGCTATGGTGCCATTGGTCAAGGATAAGCTGTAAAGCCAGAACAGCTGCACCATATAGAGAAGGGGGCTGTTGGGTGAGAGATGGCAATGTCTTCTATGCGAATCCTCAGTCTTCATTGCTGTCCTGGCCTGAAGGGACCGTACACATTTAGCCTGTATGTACATTGTTACCTTGTTACATTGTTACTTTCTTTGAGAGGGCCAGTTGCTTGACGCTCCTATGCTATTTGATTATTATTATTTTTATTATTTTTTTACGACGGTACATTATAATTTCATTGCGCTTTTATCACCACCTTTCTCAAGATCTAATTCAGGGTGACATTTACTGAGAAATAAAGTTGATTAATCAGTCAAGTCGTAGTCATTTTGTTTGTCAAGGGGGCGGGTGTGCTTCCGTATATATGTTTGAGATCGGAAAAGATTGCGAAAATACTTCTTTATGTTTAATAATTATTTATTACATTATACGCATGTGATATGACAGCGTTATATTATACGTGTGATAATTGTAATTGTTATTACACCAAGTATGATAATGGCTTAAGGCACCTTATGTTTAGTATAGAAATCCTCATTTATAATAATTTAAATAGTGTACTCCCATCTATTTTCTTTTCATTTAGTTATCTTTAAGCATATTTAATAGGGCAACCTTTATGTATACATCATGGTAACATATTGAAGAAATGAGGAGTGTAGCATATAGCTTGTCAGCTGTACATATGATTTTATTTAATATTGCCTATTCATAAATGTCAGGGATGTCGTTCTTAAGTTCAAATTCGATAACAGGTGTATTCCCTCAATATGAAAAATCCTATGATATATATGATAACTAAAGGTCGGAACATCCATGAAACGAGATATATATGATATGCTAGTGGGTTAGATCTTTGAAAGTTCAAATGATATCGTACTTTCGTTGAAGAGTTGCAAGTGTGAACTATTTGTGATTACGAATGTTTGTAGTAAAATGAGCCTATAATGTATCCCTTATACATTATAGGCTCATTTTACTGGTGTGTAGAAAAATAAATTATAATATCTTTGAACATCACGTTATAGTTATTTTGGTTTGTCTCAAGATTAGTATTGCTTTCTTTGATCTTTTGTATCATAAATACTCTCATCCGTAAAGCTAAATACTCGTAATCTTGAAATATAGACTTAAATAATTATATACTTTCCTCAGGATTTAATGAGATTGACTTAAAGTATAAAAACAATAAAAGCAGAGTAAGCTTTATATTAAAACCGCTATCGTTACCTCTCATTGCCATTTCAGGTAGATACAAATCACCTCTAGGTCTTCTCCGGTGGGAGTTAATTTAGGGTTTCTGCTTTTAAGGCTATCCCCTTCGGTGCATACGGAGTATGTGGTGGTCCTTTATCTGGTAGATGTATGTGCGGCACATCCTCTACTTTGAGTAGGCCCTATTCATAAGCTGGATTCTCCATAGCCTAAAAGATTTCCCTGGTACTGCATAACATGCATTCATTGGTCTATGAGACATTCAGAGATTTTCCTTGGTTTGCGATTAACCTTCATTCTTATCTCCAAATGTACAGACAGCTTGTAAGGAAATAAATAATGATTTACTGAAATATACTCGTACAATAACCCTTGCGAAAATGCATGTAATACCAGTTTACAATCAGACATACACTTACTCGGCGATCATAAATAACCCCGGAGCTTGGGTTTTCATATTAACATGCATATGCGAACTTGTAGTGAGAGGAGGGATGGAGGGTCAGCGAAAGAGAGATTGAAGAGGTCATCTCTCGTCCATCATATCAGGGTCAATATCAACCTTTGGCAGTTTTCTCAATACTACACAATGCACTGCGTGCAGGGACGGAGTTGTACCAAACACTAACAAGGCTATATCTGGCACAGGACATCGGCATCGAAAAGGGCAGGTCATTGCCCATGTTCCTTCGTTCCATCTGCCATATATACTAGTACATCTTTATATATTATATTCTTATATACTTATAAATACATATATCTGTCAATGTATTCTTTGTCAATCTCTTTGCCTTACTAGGTGGACCAAGTGCAATTTTTATTGTATCTTCTTTTTCTTCTTTGTTTACCACAATATCATCTGGGTAAACATTTCTATACTCTTTAATAATTTGAATACTAGGATCCCTAATCATATTCGTTAGACTCAAAAACCTCTCTAACTATAAATGAATAGAATCAATCAAAGGGAGTTTTCTATTTCTATAGTTCCGATTGCTATCAGATCCACAAGATATTTCGTCCATTCTGGTGGAAAATGAGGATAGGAACCTAATGAATGGGTTAATGCGTGAATGTATATCGACATACAGAGGCACGTGAAAAGCGTACTAGGGTAGCCTCCCCTCCCCTTTGAGCTCACTCGTCAGGAAGTCCATCTATGTAAAGGTCCATAACTTGGCAAGTATTTATTGCTGAGATGGCGTGGGATGTTCCCCCTTTCTGATTTTAGTATCCCCGCCCTCTTGGAGCTATCATACCAATCGATCGCACATTCCCTGGACTTTTTATCCAGCATGGAGCTCCATTCTATCATTCAAAAGAAGCCTGCACAGAATGCTGTGCACAGATTAACCAGAAGTGTGTTGGGTTATTGACTCTACCCTGGGTGTTTTAGACATGCATTCAGATGGCTTCTACCTCGTACAGATCAGTACCACGTTCTGTTACCCTCTCTTCAGCCAAGTGACAGGGGAAAATTGAATGCTTGAAAGAGTGCAAGTTATTTTCACAGCGTTCGATTGATGCAAAATCAATTATATATATTAAATATACATGTAGGTTAGAATCTTCACCTTTCACCTCTATCTTTTAAACGGTACGGTGAATTTTCACACCGTTTTATGATGTCCTCAGTATATAGCATATTCTACTGTCTTTCGTTTTCAAATAATGAATTATCCCTCCAAATGTCATCGGAGGTTAGTCCAGTAGAAATAAATTGGAGCAATAGTGACTACAGGAATTATCCCCTGTCTATTCGATACTCGATACTTACGCGTATATACGCTGATGCATTTCCAGTCAAACGTTTTTAAGTTTAGAATGTATTAAAAAGATTTAGGATTACTCATATATGCAATGCAATATGTGCAGGATCTATTCCCATCCCGAAAAGACTGAGCAGAAGCTTATTCAGTAATTTGTCCCAGCCCTATCTTAGCATAATCTGGTATAACCAATTCCCTGCCTGTACTTGTTATAGCCATTTATTTTACATTTGCATTCCATTAGAGTCATAGACGGTAATAAGTCAAGGCACATGTTGGATGGTTTACAATTATTTGATTATGGAAAAAATTGCCAAAAGGAGAAGTGCTGCCCACTTGTAATATGTTTTTCTACTTTATCTTCAGAATAAACAATTGGGTTACAAATGGGGCAACAACATTATGGAAATGACAGTGAAAAATGGCTTGATGCATGGGTACTCGAGCATGCTGCAGGCGTAATATGCAAATAGGATGTTTTTAATTAGCATTGTAAATGATTTCTTGGGAGCTTAACTGTTCATTGACTTCTTACCAGTGATTTATTTCTATTTTCATCGTCTATTGATAAACTAAAGAAAAGCAGCCCTCAGTGCATGCAGTGATTTATGCCTCAAGAAATGTTTGCTTGCAATTATTATCAAAAGCCGCGCTTCAATGGTCTAATTTGAGGTATTAAATCTGTTCTCATATCATTATCTTCTACAGTGTTCTCTAGGATAAATGCATTATTAGATGTCTTAAAACATTCTGCACAGAGTACTAAACTCAGCAATAAATCACTTCTTTTGACATGGTAGAAAACACGATCCATGCAATTAAAGTCCCATCAAAGTCTGAATGACTGCATGGACCACGAATTTATTGACTCCGATTAAAACGAGTATACTACATGAAAAATGCCTTTAAAACATCGTAAAAGATTTATGACATAATCTGTTTCAGAGAAGTTTTCCGGTATATCAAAATGAGTAAATGTTATATATAGAGAATGGAACTAGCCGGCAATAATAGAAAATTTATTGGACGAGATTCGTCCACATATGTGGACGAATCAAGACGAATAAATTTTTCGATTATTGCAGGCGAGTTCCATTCTATATTTATTATATGGGCATAAAACATGGTGCATAAAAGTGCATAAAAGTGGTGACGAAGTAGTTCATATATCACGCGTACTATATGCATTTTTAAAGCACCCCACTTATAGCACCTCTCATATGGAATGTGATAGATAGATACCCTATTGAAGTAAAATGAAGTTGAAGTACATCTTGCAATCAATCGATAAATCAACAACAATAACATTTCCCCATATCGATTATCACACTACCATAAAACTCCTCCCGACCCAAGCTAAAACATTGATATTGTTGTAAGAAATGGAAAATCTAAATAAATGGGCAAGGCAATGGCTTTCAAAAAAATAATAAACTTGAACCCTCATCGACTCCAAATATAAAATGGGGAGGAGCAACAAAATGAGTTATTGATTGACCTTTCAAATATGCGTACCATTGGGTCAAAGGCAGGAGTAGATGGAGGTTTCTGGCTTCCTGTCAGGGTTCAGGGTTTAGCAGTAAAGCTGTGGTCTTAAGGCCCCGGCATCCTGCATCCATATTCCCCCTTTTTATGGCTCTGTAGAAAGGCCATTTTTATCAAGAAACTGCATACGTCCGACGTCATCATACATTGGAATGATGGGGAAGTCCGTGGTCCATTCACCACTACATCCTTTCCATAATCAATGGCGAGGGTACGTACACACTAGGAATTTGTTTGTTTGTTTATTGGGTGCATGACTCAGGGCAACGGCCTCCGTTCTACCCTTTCTGACATGTATGACAGGTTTAATATGATTTTATTCGTTTTGGCCTTTATTACTGAAGGGTGAAATTACGTTTGCACAACAGTTATTATTGTGTTCTATTCCGGGGGAAGAAATGCCGATTTATTTCACTGAAGTTGGATCTGGTTCTAATACTTATACAAAAAGAGGTGGAACTGATGCGAAATCTACTTAGAGGAAACTATTTCAATATAATCTGTCTTCAAATATTGATTAGAATTTAAGTAACTCCGGGTCTTGGTGGAAGAACTAGTTATTATATTAGATACATGACTTCTCTTTGTCAGATTTTGAACTTGATACAGGAGCAATTCCACCAATTGGCTGCCATTTGGCATTCCAGGGCTGAAAATCCTTATTATTTTCAAAGCGCTTCTATTGATTTAATCTTTTTCGTCCATAGGGTAGACATATTGCTGCTAATATAGACGAAATTGGGAATGTTAATTATGAATATTGTGGTCAGGACAGCTTTGCAGATACTGTAACCTTCCTTCTGATATGGTAAAGGCACAGGGGGGAACGTACGTATTTGAACATAAATGAGGATTCAAATTAGAAAGAATTATGAAGATTTGAATATTTCTGTTGACCGTGCTTTGTAAATACATCACTTAGTGCAGATATTTGGTAAATTGTGATTGCAGAAAAGGAACCATTATATGATTGCCAAATGGTACATAATATATGCTCAGTTCTCACGAACTGGGTAGGCATGCAGGCTGTTATGAATCTCACATGAGTATGTGACAAGGGTCAGTAGAAGGTCATGTCCTTAAAGTTTTGGGGTATAAATGGGATACCCGAAAATAAAAGAAATAAGAAATTCCTCCAATATTCATCCAATATGCGCAGGGGGGCGTGGTCGTGTTGGATGGTGTATAAAGGTAGTACGATGACATATATATCTAATATGAATATATAACCAGAGGCAGGAGTGCCGTTTGGGCAGCAAAGCACATTTATTCAGTACCCAATACAATACATAGAATAAAAGAAAAAATTTTCAAGACAGGCGAAACGATGTGAACGTTTCCGCGGCTGAGTTCAAAGTGGCTAGATCGAATGGGCGTGGCAAGGTGGGCGGGGCTCGGCGATGCTGATTGGCCGAACCCGCGGTGACGTCATAGATGAGAAGTAAACACAGCCACGCGCTGCGATATGGGCGTTGTCAACCCAACTGTAGATATGCGCAGGGGGGCGTGGTCGTGTTGGATGGTGTATAAAGGTAGTACGATGACATATATATCTAATATGAATATATAACCAGAGGCAGGAGTGCCGTTTGGGCAGCAAAGCACATTTATTCAGTACCAAAAGCCCAAACACACTACAACGATGAGGAGATGAGAGCATCAATCTTTAACTCATGGTCCAATGAAGGAGATATATACTTTTCTACACAATCCGACCTCCAACGGCCTCTGTTCTTTATATCTGACAAGCAGATGCCTCTTGACGACATGTGAGTTGCAGACCCTCTCCTGAGAGAATGCATAGTAAAATGACCCACAAATCCAGCTCTAGCACACAAATCCGCAAGCAATGTATTCAAATAATTATAAGACATAGACTCTCCATTGGGGAGGCTGAATGCGCATGAATCAGAAGGAAGAGACTTCCAGGCGAATATCTTCTTTATGTAGTATACAGGGCATAGCTCGTTTACTGGAGAACTAGCCACTGGGATGACGAATGGCTCAGAAGTAGTTTTAGAAGATTTCACAGCACAGGATAATCCCCATTTATGGAAGGAAATGTCACTCCGACGTATAGTGTGTGAAGATTCAATCACATGGCCAACTCTAAGCATAGAGCGAAATAGAAATATATAAATAGTCCAGGCCAATACATGTTCATATAGTTCAAAATTCAACAGATGAAATAATCTCTTGAGATGACGAGGTAATAGTGGAGATGCTGGGATCACTGCTGAACCTGGGAGTTTAGCGATGCCCTTGAGCAAAGATTTCAAGACAGGATGGGACATCGATGAGCATGGAATGTTCCTGATTTTTGCTCCAAAAATCACACCAGATAAATAGGTTATAACAGACGAGTGTTTCATCAAAGTTGATAAAAAGGCTGCATACATACACAATATATCAATGGAGATATAATCCAAGTGAGATTTATTTTCTGATATAAAATCAGAAAAAACACTCCATTGTCTTGTACGTTGCTTCAATGTCGAATCAGACACCGACAGGGTTTGTAGAAATGTTACTCTCCTCCTCCATTTGTCCCAGCCTAAGGAGTGAAGATAAGAATTCATCAGCACAACACAATCCAGCTTGCTTCAGACATACAAGCGAGTCAGGAGATTTAAGCAGATATGGTACCCTAGAGAGAGTATCAGCTAATAAATTGTTTTTCGTATTAATATATCTAGGAATTAATTCAATGTCGAATATAAAGGTTAACCAGTAAAGCTCATATAGCCACTGCATTGCGCGATAACTAGAACTGGAACCATTCGTAAGCATGGCAATAACTTGTGTGTTATCAATGAAACACATTATGGCTTTTCCTTTGAATATTTTTGCCCACCTTCTCACGCCTACCAAGATAGGAAATAGCTCCTGTATATTGATGTTGGATGCTATCCCTTCTTCACTCGGGCGTGAGACAATATGGCCACACTCAGAGAAATCTGGTTGCAAAATACTGTTCTCCCATGTACCAGCAACCCAATCAGTGTTCAAGTAAACGCCAAAACCCTTTGACGAAGCGTCAGATACCATTGGGTGGGCGTATATATCTTTTTCCAGTAGACGACGACCGTTAAATGAAGCAGAGAAAGATTTCCACCACATTAAATCCTGACGAAACATGGGAGAAATATTCACATGTCTCAAATGCTTCGAAATCACAAGTTTATACAGGTCGAATAAACGCCTGCAAAAAGTTTTTCCTCCTTTAAAAACAGTTGCACAGTGGCTTATGTAACCACATACACTTTCTAGCTGTTTCTTGGAAATTGACGAGGAGTTCTCTAGAGATGAAAGTATATTGTGAAGCTTGACGATTTTATCTTCTGGCATAGACACAGACATTTCCTTTGAATCTATGTCGAAGCCTAGATATCTGCAGGTAGAATTGGGAGATGTCACCTTTTGCCACGCCACATAGAAGCCTAAGAAACGTAACACACCTGTTATACTGTCCCTTGCTGCAGTACAGCCATCGTAAGACAAATCACATGTAAAAAAATCGTCCAAATAGTTCACAACTGGAATATGGAAAACATTTCGTATAGAGTCAGTCACAAAATTGGAGATATCATCAAAATAGCAAGGCCCTGTACGGAGGCCAAAACACAACCTGTTGTCATAGAATAATGTGTCTACCCCATCGAGGGACCATCTAAAACCACAATATTTTCTGTGTTCAGGGTTAATAGGAACCGCTCTGTAGGCAGATTTAATATCAATGACTGCCATGAAACAATCTTTCTCGATTAAATTAACAGCATCATCTATTGAGTTGTAAGAGAAAGTACGAACCAAACTACTACATTGGTCGTTTACACATATACCTTCAGGTCTGGAACAGTCGGTGATCGGACGGATACCCCCGTCAGGCTTATTCACAGCACCCAGGGCGTGGATACATATAGGAGAAACATCAGCGATAGAAATAAAACCTTCTTTAAGTTCGTTAGCAACTATTTTATCCATTTTTTGTTTAGCTGTGGGCTCCAAAATCGAAGCATAATTCGCACAGTCGTAACCCTGTACTGGGCCATCTACGATATCAAAACCGTCACAAATGCCATAAAATACATGAAGATATTTTTCTACCATATAAGAACCTTGGGTGAAAAGGCAAAAGGCAAAACGGCAAGGTTTAAGTTGAGTATTGACGTTAGCTAAGGAATGACTGCACGTACAAGTTCCATGCCCACAACTACCGTAAACGGGGACAGTACAGCCACCCGGCGAAATCGGAGCGGTGAATATTAAATTATCTCCACTATCGGGAGAACCACCGTCAATATATTTGGAAATTTTACCGAAAATGTCGGAATACATACATTCATGAACAAATTCCGGGTAATGATGAGTAATCGAAGTCGTAGGAATTAAATCTTTAAGTGTCGAAGTGTCCGAACTGACAGATTCCAATCCGTTGTCGGCCATCTTGGACGCACCACTTCCGGTGTCGCCAAGACAACCATTCGAAGTAACAAACTTTTCTTTATCACAGATTTCCAAACTATGGTTATTACTACGAATAAAACCCCGATTACATGTTAATTCCTATTTGTTTGATTTCCCTGATGGGCAGGTTCTAGCTGAATGTTCACCTTTCAGGCAATTGGAGCACTTGTGTGGGTAGGCACACGGTGACTTTACACAGCCGGAAGAAGAGTTGAACTTGAAACAAACTTTTTGTTCGGTGTTTACCTTTTTCTTGATCGCCGACTCAGCTACAGCCTTTCTTGAATTCTCGAACGAATAAAATCGGAGAATTTCATCCTGTTTGACATTGGAAAAGGCTCCAAGACCCTCCTTATTTGCTCTGGTACGAACGCACTTGTCGTACAGGACACTAGCACGGAGATTGTACACTTGAGATTTTGACTTTTCACACATAGTTACCGTGTGATTCACCACGCCAGCCAACTCACTATACGGTCTCTCATCCACAACTAGCTTCGATATTAGGCGTAAATTCAGCAACAATAATGCTTCAAATGAGTCAATGTCCTCACCCTTATCAAGATGTGTTTCGTGGTCAAACGGCTTGGATGATCCAGCAGACCTCGAACGACGACGAGAACGACAAGCAGAACCTTGGACATTATATATTGAACTTTCTACACTTGAAGCCCTACTACGTGAACGATGCTGCTCGTTGAAGTGGATATCAGAATCACTGTTGACGATCTTCGGGGGAATGACGCCCTCCGACGATTTAACGACGACTTTCTCTTCCACGGTATGTACCAACTTGTTAACCAATCCTTCCAGCGCAGCCATACGGCTATTCATAGCCCTTGTACAAGACAATCCGACCACGCCCCCATGGGATTCATTGCACGCCTCACAATGCTTTAAAGTCCTCGGAGCCATCATGAACAAACTCAATATAGGCTCCAAACTTGAAAAATTTTCAAGACAGGCGAAACGATGTGAACGTTTCCGCGGCTGAGTTCAAAGTGGCTAGATCGAATGGGCGTGGCAAGGTGGGCGGGGCTCGGCGATGCTGATTGGCCGAACCCGCGGTGACGTCATAGATGAGAAGTAAACACAGCCACGCGCTGCGATATGGGCGTTGTCAACCCAACTGTAGAATGTTTAGTTCAAAATGTTCACTTTAATTAAGGTGTGATGATACTGAGAAATATTGAAATTTTGAATATAGACCTTATCATCCTAACATTGTTTTATCCAAGAGCATTGGGGCGGCAACATAAGAAAATGGATTGGACACCAAAAGCAGAATTTTGAGATTGGTGTTTCCAATTTTGCTGAGAACCCTTGAATATGTGTTCAATGATATATGACATTGTGTAAATGATAATTAGTTCCAATGTATTTAAACCTTCGGCCACAAAATGCGTCCAGTGTACCAAGTTCACGAGAACTGACAATATATATATCCCTGAGGGCAAGATATGATACCAATCGATACCAGTATAGAACTTCTGATAGACCTTAATATAGTTCCATTGACAGAAACATCTCATAGAACCATTACATACCGTTATACCTTCTTCCGCACGAGTACTTACATGTACTTACAGTTGTCAATACAACAGTTGGCGGAGTTATCAATAAAAGGAAAACTATATTCTATCGGAAGCAGCCATACATGTTCACCCTGCTATTCCGATTAAGGTTGTTTCCACTGAACCATACATTATTGTAGTCGAGAACTTGATACAAATAAGTTATTTGAAAGCATTTATAATATAACTATAGAAGTGAGGATCAGGCAAGATGCATTAGACAAGATGAATTCATGGGAGGCTGGATGACTCAAACCAAATAGAGAAAATATAAAGAATATTTTCGGAAGAAGGGAATCACAATGGATATGCATATAAACAAACTACATTCTTCAGCTTCAAGGTAAAAAGTTATTTCAAAACGTTTTGCAAAATTCTTGTTCACTATGAATGAATGTTACTACAAACTGAAAAATGTGATAAGCGAGAGGTTGGGCCTAACGATGGATAACCGGAAGCATGCCTTGGACACCTGGGACTGAATGTACGTGTGTATTCTGAAAATATTTACCGGTCAATTACAAACACATCTCTCGGTGCAAGCAAAACAACCCGGCGGCCTGCATATTTTATTAGTTACACATCCACCATCTCACCCACTCCTAGGACGTTTATCTAGTTCAATGATTGAAATGAGTGCATCCTCTCCCCTGTGATCGGTGGGTCCCTCTCTGATATTGCCAAAGTCCGAATATTACTTCTTGTGGAGGTTCCAGGGAGAGGTATCAAGGTTTACGCAGGGCTTGTTTACAATGGAGAAGTCAGAAGCTAGAACTAATGAGACATTTTATCACCCATGAACATGAGGGAGGTTGGGACGTCATGTTTGCTGAGACCATGCTAACGATGTCCCTTTAAAGTTACGGCTAAATGTTTTGAGTACGACTAGTGTAGTGCAGTTGTAGCTTATGTTTTGCTATGTCACCTCTATAGATTATTATATAGAGCAGCAAATTTAATGAGTGGTTAGTGCAATCCTCTTATGAGGTTTGATAGCCCGTTGGTATTATTATTGTTTAACGCTCTCTCTTATTTCTTTCTTTATAATGTAATAACAGAAGTTACAATCTTGCTTTTGCTGTTTATCTATATATATATGCACTTATTACCTTCTCTAGCAGTAGTAGAGTAATTTTTTGTATACAGTAAATCAGGATTTCTGAGAATAGCATCATCGATGTAATGTAATTTCTGAATAAAAAAAATCTAAACTCTAAACTCTGTAAAATGGCTGCTAATTGATTTTATTCGTTGTAATTTTATTGTTCCTGATTTTCAATTAATCGGAGAAATTATATAGGAAACGTATGGAAACACTGACTAAAGTGGATACCTCTTTATGTAACTGCTAAATTTGCTGGTGGTTATTTAAACGCAATAATAAAAATTCCAATCCATAACCGTAAACAAAGATACGAGTGAGTTTAACTAGCAATTGAGAACAGATATTCCTACCAAAACTAGCCACCCAAAATCTATAATAGCTCTTAAATTGCCATAATATTAGGTGCCATATTGAATATGCAATTGCTGCTCGAATGTTTGTTTGTTTGGTATATTGAGATAAGATCACCCAAGCTCGTCCAAATAAATGAATGTTGGACCATAATAACCACGTTGCAATCCCAGGCCTCAGCTGCTGTACTCTTTGTTTTGGGTTATCCCTACCTCTCCGAACAAAGAATATTTCAGTTTGCTTAATTAGCTTCAATGAAACATGACATGAAATAATAATTATTGAGTGAAAAAAAATACAGGTCAACAGGTTATTTTCATGCTATGGTGGTATGGAAATAGAAATAATAAATCAGATTTAAGTAATTTTACTACACCTAAGTAATTTATCAACATACTTCTTTTGCAATGGTTCTGACATTAATTCAGACATCAAATTTCACCCAGACATTCAACATATATGTACATTTATCATAGTAATCTTGTTTGCCCACATCCTGAATTAGCTCTCTGGAATCCCCTAGTGGCAGTAAAGGGAAAAAGCAAAATTGACTTTGGCTGACGACTATCAGAGTTTATTTTTAAAAATCCGGTTTGATAAATCTTAGTCAGATTTATATGAATGTAGATACAGTACTTACTAAATAACTCATACACAATAAATCAGGACGGATTTTCAGGCAAAATATTTTCACAGTTACAAGCATCAGTACTGAGTCACCCTAAAGATACATCATGGGGATGCTTCCTGTTCATGAATGAATACAGGGTGTTTAAACCTTTCTCCTAATGTCTTTCCAAGTCCTAAAATTTCTGGTTCTGTTTCTTACTACAAGTAAATAACATAATCTTGTATGATATGTGCTAGTTTGTTCTTTTACAAGAGGTATTTACAGGCGTTATTATTAAATATTTCTTACGGTGATATACATTTTTGTGATGACATTAAATTGGTGACCAAATATTCCTAATTTGGTACTAATTCCTAGGTTCACATTTGTAACCAAGCTAAATAAAATCCAAAGAATGTGTAAGCGAACGCGCAAGTATTTCCATCACATACTTGACGACATGTATACATGTACAAGTATGTAATTTTCAAGGCCAGTGCGAATGTGTGTTGAATAAAGTCCAGCTCATTCACCATGATAGAACATACTCGGGAAGAAACCACGTTTGGGCGGAATTTTTGATCTCACAGGAAAATCTAAGTGAAGGTCTAATGTCAACGAATGCTTTCCACCCATGATCCTACACTGCCATGGGAGACTCCGATGCCCTTATCAGTCGGAAAGGCTAAACGGGTGGGAATTGAGTTCGACCTAAAACCCAAACTGGCAGCATAGCAAAACGTGTCCACGGGGACGTAGCATGCCGCGAGTATAAATGACGCTATTGGAAAGGCAATTATTCATTCAGCATATCCTTCACATTTGAGTCCAATAGGCTTTTAACCTTCTGGCCCCTTGTGTAAATATCTCTTCTTGAAATACACGGATGGCTATGTGTGCAAGTAGAGTGTACGACCATTGCATGCCACGGAGAAGGTACTCGCGGCATTGGTGAGTACTTTAGGAGAGCAATCAGGGGTGCCGACTTAAAAGGCTTGCATGCAAGGATTATTCACCAGATGCATGTTTGGGATAGTGAATGTAAGGGATGCTCTTGTAGCATAGCACGCACAGTACAAGGCTCTTGTATTGTCGGATGATTAAAGTCCTGGAATAGAAGGTATACACAGTATAGACCTATGTGCACCTGCATGGTGGTTTTGTTAGTTTGAGAAAGGGCCCTCCTTCGTGACTTGAAGGCCTTGCTGGCCACCAATGCAAATGTACTTTGTGCCTTGTAATCACAGAGGGAATGGAATGAAAAAAAACCATATAAATTATTCAAATTGTTTGGTTAAATCTGATCTGGTCTATTTTGTTTTATTCCTACTGAAAGAGAATGTGGCACGCACAAAGCAATACAAATTCATGGGTTCACAGAGAAGGTCAATCACATCAAAGTGGGTAGAAAACATTTGATATTGATATCCATATTAATTCGAAGTAATTTTATTCTTATTCTTTGAGAAAAGCTCAGAGACAGTACGCTGGAACCCTGCGCTCATAAGAATATGATGGCTTCCTCGGAGAATCTGTATACCTTTTTACAAAGTCACATAGAATACCAGACAATGACCATACCCCCATGACAGACATGATATTTATTCTAAATAGGATTTCACCAGATGCTCGTTACAGTTTTTGATTACACAAAAAAAAGAAATAAGCCAGATAGTGCAAGGGGATTGAATTATTTAACACGCATGTTCCTGTGTTTTAATGATTGAAAAACGTCCATAAGGCATGGGTTGATTGAGGTAAGCCTTCCCAAGGATGATTTCGAAGAATCGTTCACAAAGTCTCTGTATTGTACAACATAGGATTTATTCATTCGTCATGTGTAGGTTTAAAGAAAGCTGTCGGAGACTACCCTAATTACTACAGAATGCTCGCGTCTTCTATTTCTCACTAGAACACTGTTCTAGTAGGTAAAAAGGCATCCTTTATCCTTGGCAACGCGTGAAACATTCACGTCGTCGTTCATCTTACTTTGTATATTTCCTGGCCATTAAAACGTAATAAAAGAAACGCTGCCGGCTGGTCAAATAGTGAACAACAAGGATAAACTGATGGACATGTATCTAAGTTGCATGGTTCCTGATTTAATATCCAAGGAAATGGCTCCGAGAACATAACATGGTCCATCGAGATTCATATGGACTCCTAGATGATTTCGCATTTGCATCTGAATATGATATAGGAACTCATACCATTCTCGGAAAATTGGAGTTGTCCCTGTCAAAAACATGAATTATTCACCCTGGGCTATATGGATTTGGGAGACATTTGCTTGCATGAGGCTGTGGGTAGGATTATTTTGGGTGTAACGGTAGTAATATATAGAAGACCCCAATCTAATTGTCCATTAAGCAGTCCAGTTCTATTCTTGGTGCTGTAGACTGGCTTTTAAACGAACAACAAAGCCTCTCATCCATTGAATTCCTTTCCCCTCTCTAGGATCTGTAATTATATTCCAATGGACGGCAAAGAACTAAGTATAGCACCCTTTGGCTCTCGTGGGAAATTCACTAGTGGGAATATTACCTTATATAGGTTGCTATGAGAATTGTTCCCATGGAAACTTGTTCTACAATCACTCATCGGTTTATGCCGGAACACCAAACCATGCCCAGGGTCAAGGTCGACGGAAGTACAGAAGAATCACCTCCAAAGCGGGTTGAGGTCAATAATATAGTATTTCAAATGCAGCCGACAGTGACAATGCATAGGAATTTATCTGTTTCGTAAACAACTGAGGTGCCTATGCACCCACAACAGAGCTCTTTATGCCAGGGAATTGTAAGTTTTCTGCGCGCATATAGAGTTGGCTATTGTTCTTTGGAATTAAACGATAAGAAAGCAATGTCCTAGTCAAATAGTAGCCACTCAAGCCTGTTTACTCGGGGATCAGATCGCACGCAAATATAAGAAATTAAACGCCGTTGATGAAAGAACTCAAGGGGATGTAATATTAGCGACCACATCCAATTGCTTCTCACGCAAAGATGGTTTTGAGATATTTTTAAGGTGTGTACTTTAGCTTTCAGTGAGGAAAGAAGCAGGTGGATAAGTGTAGATAAAGAGTCGAGCCAGCGTGTTGGTGCCAGTTGAAGACGTAATGAGAGAAGGTGACAAAAATACTTTAGGCTTTGTAGAAGGGTCTTGTATGGCATCGGGTTTCAACCCGCAATGCATCATGACTAGTGCACACACATATATAGGGGCAGCAGTGGACGTTCTCAATGGAGTTGATTATGTTCAGGGATCATATTCCATCTTATGCCAATAATATATGCTTTTGGAAAAGGCAAAAGAAATGCCTTTGTTCACTTTTCTAAGGAATATCGCTAAGGACAGTATATTTTACTACTCTATAGTAGCATTTCTAACTATGGAATTGGTCTACAAATACCTCGATCATTTGATATTCAGTTATAAATCACGTGTTAGATAGGCGACGATGTGAGGCGCCTTTTCTTCCATTTAATCAGGGGAACGGCCAGGAATGATGCTATATTTGGAGACTAAATATATCGATCCGGCAGTGGTAATCATATCTTTTGGAGAGGGATCTTTCAGTGTTGGAAGCCATCGTTAGAATCAGATTGTTATGCTAATTCTAAACGACCCCAGTTACTGTTTCTACAAAAGTTGGGTAACGACTTAAGAGAGGAAATAAAGAAAGAGGAGCGGACAGTTGTTTCACATTATCGTATCAACAACATAGCAAAAACTCTATATTGATATTGATGCCTATAATTAAGTAACTGTACAGCCAGGTTGTTAAGTTGAGCTAGAGTGAAATTGCGGTGTGAGGCGAGGCGATATATATGTGACACAAACCCTTGTTACGTGTGCTTTTTATCATTGGGATGGTTATGATTTAATATCTTAAGAGATTACTCTAATAGACAAATGTTGTTAGGGTCGAATGGAATTGAAAGATAGGTTTATTAAATCGATGATAGTTACGGTTTCACAGTTGTTGTCTATTACTAATGAATTCGCCAAATAACTTGCACCAATAAACAACGCTTAATGTGTTGTACAATAATCCCTCTTTGAAACGCAGGCAGTGGTTTAGAGTTTTGAACAGCTATCAGCTATATGAGTCAGATTTTCAAAAAATGTACAATTGGCAGCTGTACACATTTAGTAAATTCTTAGAAAAATTAGGCTGCAATTTGGTCAATACTAGGTAAATTCGAGAATATTCATCATTGCATCAATTGATTCTAGCAATCTCTTTGGTTAGGTTGAACTGTATTTTGAACTGTATTTTCGTCTGGAATTTGGGTTATTTGTGAAGATTGGCGAAGTTGAATTGTACATTTTCTGAAAATCTGACCCATATCTTCTTCAGCTAAGTCATCATATTTATGGATGCATATCCCATGTGCATGTGTGGCAGCTGGAATTCCTAAGTAAACCATCGCTTGTGTTTTACAGGAATTACTGTACAGCATTTCATCAAATCCAAGCGAAACATCTTTATTCACAAAGCTTAATGTGTTATTAAGTGGGGACGGGGCACCTAACCGTCACACATCTTTTTAAAAGCAATCTACAAAATTAACAGCAGGTTAATGTGTTATGGTTTGCAATTTAAATAAGGATAGAGTCCTGCATGGGAGTGTTTTGGCAATTAATTAATTAATTATTCAATCATTACCTGCGCTTGATTTAACGTTACTTCTCGGATTTTCTTACACGCCAGTATAAATTTGCGTCAGGTCTGAGCTTTGCCATTTGTAAACCTAAACTCTTACAACTCTTTACTTCACCTCATGCCAGTTTGCCTTCGGTCTCTGAATCACATTCCATTCGAAATTTACAACACCGGAACTGGAAGTGGATTTGGGAATGAAGCATTGTGGGAGGAAGTACATGTATGACGTAGGGTGATGGATGTTTGTTGATAAAGGCCAGCCCCTAATCCTGCATGGCACTGCATCTGTGACTGGGGATTAGGAAGAAAGAGCGCTACACAGGACCCTAAAGTGTAAATAAAATCCAACTTCATTCACAGGCTCTGTAGATCCCGGTCAATTCTATAGATACATACAGCAGTCCTCTTTCCAGGTCAAGCGAATTGGAGACAGGAGAGGGGGGAGTGTATATCCCCTCTAAACCATCATTCTACTTCTTGCTCTGACCTCTGATATACCCCTCTTTCAGGAGAGATTTTAGTAGGATCAATCCTGCAGTTTTCACCTTCACAGAAATTCCTCTGGGGTTTGTGCACGAGTATGAATTATATATCAGAATTCATTGTTTTATGTAAGGACTAGCAAAGTACCCGTCCTCTGGACGGTCACCCTCTCTCCCCACACTTCCCCCTCTCCCTCTTTTCCCTCCCCCTCTTCTCTGACTTTCATACCTGTTTTTCTCTCCCAACCCCATCTCCGATTTCCCTTTTATAATGCTCATTTCCCCTTCAGTACATCCCTGTCATTTAAAAAACAAATTTTTTAATATTTATTTTTTGTACATGATATGTGTCACAGAAAAATGAGTCAAGGCGAATTGTACATTTTCTGAAAATCTGACCCATATAATTGTAAAATATCAGATTCTAAAGCCTTGGCAAATTGAAGTAAATTCCACCTAGAATATTTATTCAAATTCTATACATGGGCCTATAACTGGAAATTTTTACCCGATTTTTAAAATTTTGGTTAGGTCCCCCTGGACGTTGGTTGTGGGAAATGACGTAGTATCTCACAGGGGGTTTCCCAGGCTATAAATAGAGTGTAGAGATCGCAATTTAAAAAAGGCTTCAAAATCACATTTCCACCCCAAATACCTTCACAAACCACAGACGACGACATTCAGAGAGGGGGGACAGACCTCTACAGATGATTAAAGTGGTTTGTAAAATAACACATTCCGAGAACATTCTGGACAAAGAAAACCTTCTTTCTACCATTTCTTTTCTACCTCCTTTCCTAGAAATCGCTCTAGCCGTATATTATATGGATAATTGTAATGTTATCACATGAAATGGTTCGTACGAATAGTGAATAGTGCAAAGATGTGTTTTATTATTTCGAAACAATTCTTTACTTTTATAAGAAGACGCATTAACTTTTTCCTTCGACGCCACCTCGTTTTCCATATGAACCTAAGTCCAGACTAATCTCCTAAGCCCTTAAAAGAATCAAAGGTATTACGTGGTCAAAGTGATGAATTGTTATGTCTCTTTTTATTACCGACTGTTTGGCCATAACATCTGAGGAAAAACATGCTCTCTGGACACTTTTTTCAGCATGAATGGTAATGAAACATATTATGCATTATGGTAAATGCATTTTAAAAGTTCAAATGAGAACAAGCATTGTGAAAATTATTGAAAAAACCCAAAGATAAACCTTCACAGTTGAAAACACTTTCAGGAAAATGTCAATAGTCCCACGATTCTCTAGTTAAACATCTGTGATGGGGAGAAAATAAAAAAAGATCAGAAGACCCCTTTTCCCTGAGCGGGTACCATAACATATACAATGCCAATAAATATTTTAATGAATAGCTTCCTGCAGCGTCATGAGTATTATTCTAGAAATAATGCCCTGACGTATTGTCACAAATACAAAGAAGAGAATGCTTTCAGTTCTCCGGCACATTTGTGTGAGAATCATTTCAGTAAGCAGAGGGGCGGATAAATGGGGTTTTAGGACGAAAGCATAGTATTCTTTGTCCCTCCGTGCTGAATTAGTCAATTAAAATGATAAATCCAACCATCAGGTGCTGTCAGAGGCACCTGTGATGCAGTACCGACGGGGGACATTGCTCTTTCATGTATTGTCAGCATGTAAACGTCAGTCTGCAGCACATTTTGATGTTAATGTCAGCACAGTTTGGGACTTAACAAAAGAAATTAGGAATTTATGGGGATGCCCTCTTCGTTCATTGCTCTGATAGTTTGGGAAAATTAACTGGTTATTCATAGCTGAGGGATCCTGAAATAGGAACCATGTTTCCAATAAAGAAAAGCCTGTTGGAAGATTTATTTTCTCATAATACCACAGGGAAATGGCTGTTTATTCAAACTTTAAAACGTCATAACTCTTGTTTTCCCATTTAACTTAAGCTAACAGCGCTTAAATACTGTGACGATTCTTTGCACAAGGAAAAACATCAGATAAAGTGTTAAAAGTTTGAAAAGTCGTTAGGTTTTAAATTCCAAACTTTGATTTGAAACTCAAGATTTGGATTTTAATCCTTCAGTGTCTAAATGAATGGCATCTTCTGGCAAAAGGCAATGAAATTCAACCCATTGACAATTGTTGCCTCGCCATGGGCGTCGTTACTGTGAGAAGACAAGGGAGAAAGAATAATATAATGGTACCTTTCTCCCAGGGTGCTCAGTTGTTTATAAACTACTTCAGAAATCCCTATAATTCATTTACATTTACTGCGCAAATCCAGCATTAGTGGATGTTCTTTACTGCCGTATTGCCTTAAATTAAGATGTACTTCAACATTTCATTTGGCTCAAAAGGTAAATGTGAAAAGGAAATAATGGATATCTGGATATAGAGGACTCCTTAAATGTGCATTTCTCTTAAAAAGCATAATTAATATGTATTTAATCAAGATGACTTTAATCATATGGCTTGTAAAAGCCTGAAAAGGTAGCGTTGCAAATCATGCTTTTTGTCTGCCTAATTATTATTCTTTCCGGGACTATGGCCTGGAATTTACTCATATTCTCCCATCATCAAGGATATTCACCAACAAGCTCTATTTTTCCCCCTTTATTTTCTCCATCTTTCAAGGTAATAAAACTCCTTTGAGGGGCCAACACTAGCCCCCCCCCCCTGCATGATGGTGGGTGGCTTGAGTTGCACTCAAAAAGGGATATTTGGGATGGTTCAATGAGTTTCTTACAAATGGCGTGTATACTATGAATTTAAGAAAAAATGAAATATTATACACGGATTTAAGAGAAATGAAATATTATATACAGATGTATACAATGTAGAAATTATAATATAATTATATATTATGTATATATAATATAGGACATTGCACTCCATTTCGGAAGTTCATTTGCCTCATTGGGTACCCTGGCGCTCTAACCAGCAGAGCTCTTTGACAAAAGTTGGGGATCAATAGTTGTCAACCTCTCAACCCATGCATGTATTCTAGGCACAGCCTGGGGTAAGGGGAATATATACCTTATGGGGAGGCAGTGTCATTGAAGAATACACAATTTACTCTGTCCATAAGAGGCGAGCAAGCGTCTGCAGTAACTGCAGCTACAACGGACCGCCTGTGTATTCACTGAATGATTTACAACAATTCAAGCATCTCGCTGGAGACCCCTGCTTCTCACCACTCTGATTTGGAACGTAGTCCCACAGACTGTATCCTTCAGCAAGGCAATGTTGTGGTGACTATTAGTCACCTTTATTCTTTATTCAAGCCTGGTCCCAACATAGCTCACGAGGTACACTGCAATTGGTAGAATACCTTATGCCACACAAGAACCCTTCTGTTGTACGACCTCTGGAATCACTATAGATGATTGTCTTGAAGAGAGTTTAGAAAGTGTGCTGACTATGTTGATAAATACGCATGTGCCATATCAGTTATATAAAATGGTGATAGTAACTGTTCTCAAACTAGTGTGATAATAGCTCGGCACAGCTAATGCATGTTTAGTACTAATACCTTCATCCTAACCATGAAAGTAGAACACTCTCATCTATTTTGTTTTTATCAAACTTTTAAGCACAACGCGTCGGTCTACTATACTAAGAATATCCGACTCGTTGCTGCAGCACTCCTGCGATGTTCACGTTTCTCCGACCAACCCAATTAGCTAACCGTTATTGGTGCAAATATTTATTTGAGGGTTGTCTTGTTATGGGTGTATTTCTAAAAAGAAAACTGGCTATTGTTGCTTTCATATGAAATAATTCCTCAACGAGTGCTGAATTTTGGCAGTGAACCTCTCATGAAGGTGTCTTAAGTATCTATTTTCGGCTTCGGATCTTTTCCTTTAACTACCCATACTTTCCTAACGTAGTTCTGTGGCAACAGTATGCCACCAACTACATTTGATATGCTATATCGCAATAATACATGTGCGTCTGTTATCCTATATTCCTAATCATATACCCTTATCTATAAGAATATAGGAATACAGAAACCTACATGGTTGGAATATGAGGACGCACTGTGTGTCATGTTAATGCAAAAAAGTGCAAGAATTATAGTGCTAATACATGGAAGCAAGGAGTATATATGTTATAAAGGTCTCAGATAACACATTGGAGGCAAATATGTCACCTGTCTAACGAAAGGGATTTAAATCTCCAACAGGGCTTTCCTCACTTTCAAGATAACTCTCTTAAACAGGTTTGAGACCAAAGGCATAGTACTACACAATTCTACTGTTATCACGGATGAGCCGACTATAGGCCCATTCACATTGCAACGGCCGATTGGTGTACGGCTGCCGCACGGCAAAAACACAATATTAGAGTATTACAGCCGGCAAGTATCGGCTGGCTGGTCGTGGTAATGGGAATGGACCTGTAGCCCCCACATTAAGGCACCACGTTGTATGGGTTCTCGATGGGGTAGCGGAAACCCGTCGTTAAGGTCCAAGGAAGACGACCTGATTCCTCACTTGGAAGGCTTTTAGAGCGGATATTAAACTTACCGTTTCAGTACTCGGAATTGGAATCCTTTTGGCCTCACAAATCGGTCGAGGGGTCGATGACCTTCGTTCAATTGATGCGGAAATGGAATGTATTTTAACGTCGGTATAGATTTGAAGAATATAATACATGTATACCTTCATTAAATTAAATATTCAATAAATACAAAAAAAAATCAAACAAAATAATATTATTATGCACAGGTCCGAAATATACCGAGACTTCTCACCTTATTAGAATGCAGAATGTGTTTTGGCCGTTAAATTTAAAAATGCAAGATCTATTACATTTATTTTGTGGGTGTTGATTCCAAATTTATAATAGGCCCTTGGTCTTTGAAGATTCCAATCGATGGAAGCGTCCGTCATTCAAGTCTCTTTGACCACTCCTTGATATGTAGGATAATTACATAGGAAATAAGCAGCCAATTGACCTTCTGGTTGGTTGTAGTTTTAAGATTGATTGTCATGTGAGAAACACAGGCCCACCTCATAACGTTTCTGATTTGCTGCTGCTCATGACAATTTGACGACAGAAATCTCTTTTTATTCAAGTTTTATTTCATAAATGGAATTGGACTTTCATATTAACAAATTAATTGTGAGTTATCACATCAAAACCCGACAACCAATTAAGTTGTGTTGGAATTTGTGTTTTATTACTAAGTTGTGTGGTATTTCAGTAGAGATTCCAACGTTTCGACTATCAATATAGTCTTCATCAGGGAATCATATTAACTTTTTACTTACCATGAATCAAGTGGGCCTGTCGCAATTTTATTGATAAAATCCGCTGTTTGCCTGTTTAAGCTCACTGGTCATTATTGCTTCTCGCCTATCACAGGCCATCAGTAAAGTGCTCCTTGTTAGAGACCAGGCTACGGAGTCAATAATTACAGGTTAACTAAAAAATCGTGAATATTGCACGAGTTCTGTAGCAACGATCGAGCACGATAAGTGCTAAAAGAAGTACACCTTTAATAATCAAAAAGGTTAATTCCAGAGTAATAAATTGGATAATATTACAGGTTAAACCCTATATACATAGGCTAGAATTATTCGATAACGGCAATGTATTTTTCTTCGTGACAAAATTAATATCCTTTATCCATGTTTAGCCTTGTAGAACCCCAGGTGTCAGGTCAAAGTTTATATACAAAAAATAATCTAAAAAATATTGATAAAAAACTTAAAATTTTCTACTGTTTGTTCCATTTTTCTCACACCCATCTGAGACTCATTACACCTATTGTGGCCGATTTCACCCAGTTGTTTATGATGCAGGGGCTTTATAACGGTTCACATTTAACGACGGTGGCCCGCCGAAGTCCTTTATTGCAGAGGATTCCCTTATCATCACTCACCAATTCGACTTTATAAATTATTCTATATACATCATATGACAGCAGCAAAATATTGATAACTTCAGTCCTATAGGTCAAACCATGAGTAAATTTATGCGGTAAGATTTCTACGGTAATACGGTAGTGTTATGCTATTTTAGTGTAAGATACAATTTATTCAGCAAAAAGCATGACATCATTGCGGATGATATAATCTGAAATATATAAGTTGAAAATGCAGCTTTAATACCCACAGTTGGACAACGCCCATATCGCGGCACGTGGGTCTGTTTACTTCCCATCTATGACGTCACGGCGGGCGCGACCAATCACAAGCGTCGAGCCCCGCCCACCTTTGCCACGCCTTCCATTCTAAGCCACTTTGACCACTGCAGCGGTTACGCACACATCACCGCTTCATTTGTGATTTTTTTTCTTTTATTCTATGTATTTGTATTGGGTACTAATAAAGTGCTTGTGCATGCCTAAACGGCACTACTGCCTCTGGTTATTCTTCAGATTAAATATATATATAGTCGAGCCATCGTCGTAAGATCCACATCCCCCCCCCCCCCCTCCACGCCATATACACATGCTATCTACCGACATCCATTTACTAGCCCAGCCCAGCCTTATTTTTTGAGTATTTCGAGTTATGGTCGGCTATATCCGTATTTATCCTGATAAACCCAGCGTTCCTTGTTTTATGGAGAGGGAGACACACCTATAACCCCATGAGTACGCTACATGTAATGGTGATGGATCCGTCGATAAGCCTTTCCTTACAAGCGCCTGCATTGGGTTGAAGGATAGAGGACTTTTAATACCATAAGGCATGCTATCCATACAAAAAGACCCAGATAAGATCTTTGCCATGTAGCAAAGTTGCTGAACATTCTATCCAACACTCAAACGGGCTAGTAAAGACCTAGTGTTTTACTCATTTCCTCGCTATTTATTTCCTTACATCTGCAATTCTGAGAGTTTATACCAGCCGCATTATTTTGGAACTTGCTAGTGAGCGCTAAGTACGACATAATGTTTTCTCAGGATATGTCTCTAACCATATTTGTGCAATTTGCTTAATGCAATTTGCTGGATTTAGGATTGATCGCAATTGGAGAAACATAAATTTGTATTTAACTATGTGGTACATATCTGGATCGACTTGCTGAATATATATTTGTGTTGCAATGAAGACTGCTTTGATATCCACCACACACATATAAACACCTGGAGAAACCATCTCCGTAGCATCATTAATACTTTTGTAAGAAAATCCTTCACCTTCACATTAACATAAAGCGCAGGCTTTAGACCCAGAGCCATGAGAGTGGTGAGGGTTCGAACCCAGGGGCCTGTTACATAAAACAAAATCCCTACTTTAAATATTTCTCACTTTTTTTGTATTATTACATTCATTTTAGACCATTGTACATTTGAATTGTTAGAAAAGACGCATATTGACAGAGCCAATGTTTTCATGCGTTGCGTCAGTTACATATAATTATATAAACAGAATCAAGCGTGCAATTTGGACTTTAACCTCGCTTACTACAACAATATTGGAATATCAAAGAAATCATCACAAAGAAAGAAACAACATTGAACTAACCTGTCGCATGGCAATAACCCACTTTTTAGCCTCTGAATCACACCCAAAAAGCATCGTGTTACATGTATCATGCATAACAACGTTTGTTTCAAAACCGAAACCGCCATACAAATAATCAAGTATTGTTTTGTCATGCAACATCGTCGCATGGAGTCCTTCTAAGGACTGTAGGGAAATTCCTTCCCTAAAGGTTCCCTACCAGCTGCTTAGCAAGGAAAAGAAAAGTATGCAAGGAAGGAACATATCTTGAGGAAGCATTTATGCAGCAGGCCCCTGGTGTGGTGGTAATTTCCACCTGTTACTTCAGGCAGTAGGGAAAGCTCATCGGCATAAGCTTACCTAGTTCTGGTAAATAAATGTAAAAAGAACTATATACAAAAGGTTAGAATCTCATGCATAGGAGAATATCCCACCGCTACGTTCCCCTATATCTTGTATCCCATCAGTTGCGTGTCGTATACAATAACAAGGCCAATAAAAGCAACGATTATTTGCCTCGGCAAATGGCGCAGTGTTAACTACCCTCTCAGACAAGCATCAAGTAGAAGATGTAGCTGCATCAGACAGAAGCAAAGTAAATAAGAGTTTGTCACTGTCTCTTCTGCCACCTCAGCAAATACTTAGCCAGGCCACTGCTTTCCTGAGAGATTGCAAGCCCAGGGTCAAAGCTCAAACATTATAACCATTATGTCTGTAATATATTGGAAGTAATGATTTCGAATATTTCTTGTTTTTGTATACTGGCTGGGAACTCTATTCATTCGTCTCCTGGTAATATGAGATATGAGTGCGTGGGGCATCAATGGTAAATGCAAATAGACAAGTATTAACTTTCTGGGTGAGGTAATTGTTGCGATGTCTTCAGCCATTGCCCCCTTAGTATCGGATTATGCGACATATATCTCAGTTATACGTATTTGGCAATACCAATCCTTCCACCTTGATATATAGTAGCTCCATGGACGTGACAAAAAGATACTATGTTATATTATTTGTTACTCAGGGGCCAGGTAAATGTTAAACCTGCGACATCAGTGGTGTTAAGTGTCAAAATAATTAGGAAACAAAATTAACAAGAGGATTGAGATTCAAAGTGAGTGTTCTTTGCATCGACAACTGACCAGCATTATCTGTTGATGTAACGGTAAAATTGTCCGGAGGCGATTGTTAGCTAGTTTAGGAAGCCATGTTTTTTCTATTATTCGTTGCCCATCTAATGAACTAGTATTAAAAAAGTTAACCCTCAGGCGATTCCATTTTAAAATATAATGAATACATTTAGGGTATCTTTTTGGTTTATTTATTTCTTGAATAAGATTTTTGTTCACATCGGATACAAGCTATAAAGCCACATCATCTGCTCTTGCGCCAAAGAAAGGAGAATCACCCTCCCTAAGCCTCCCGCCACATCAGCAACAGCCTCTATATGTCACCAATAAGAAGTGTAAACCTGAAATGAAATGGGAGAAAAGCCATCGCAAGAAATAAGTCGCGCGGGAAACTGAGCAAAATAATAAGTGAAAGCAATAGCCAGGCAGCCCCTATCTCTTGTCACCCACAATAGCGCCAAGGTACAAGACTTTCACTTTTATATAGTGTCTGCGAATTGCCTTGAATACCTCTCGTCGGAGGAGCAGGAAGGAAATGAGGAGGAATGTTCCCCTCTATCCAAGGCCATCCCAGTGGACAAGTGTTGAAAGGCTAGAGACATTCTCCCCTAACGTCCTCAGAGAAATCCAAAAGTAAATGAAGGAGTAAAAGTAGCCCTATTGTGAGGATTCATATCGTTCTATACCCTATGGATGTAGCGGCAGACCCATCAATTGGTGCTATATATATTGTGGGAATATTGCTGCAGATTGGGATATTTCACCATATTTGCCTCTCATCGCCTCTGGATTACACATAATCCCACATCTCTCCAGGGGTGTACATTTCTACACCCATATATAGAGGAATGACCCTTCTATTATCATTGCCAAGCGGAGGGTATGGTGGCTTCGAATGTGGCTGAATGGAATATATTATCAGCAATGATGTGTCCCCTTCAAGGAACCCTCTGATCAACGTGTACATATAGAGCATTTGAAACTCGTTGCTCTGATACATGTATACCATCTCATTCTTGAGTTTATGAATGGGGATAATCTTCTAAAAGGGACACTATAGAGTTACTATGCTTTATACCCATACAATATTTATGATTTAATATCAAGTGAATAGTGGTTCCTCTCAATGTCTCTTACCGGTATTTCTGCATATAACTTACTGAGATAGAATGAAATTAGTTACCCTCTTTTCTAAGTAAGGAAGCATCCATAATTTAATTCACATAGTCAGAACGTGCACTCTCTTTTCTGGGCAAAAGCTGGACAGAAAGGACGGGTTAATGTATATATATATATGTATCCATTGAAACAATTGAATATGACAGTTTATATCTGAAATTCTGACAGTCCAGGCTCTGAAAGGAATCGCTCTTAGATCCAACGTCGCGGGTATAGCATCACGCTCCCCAAGTTCTGTCGATTTGATGTCCCTGAACAGATTGATAATATAATTATGTCACGCCCCCGACATTATGACGAATCCACGGGAGAATATGGCTTTTAAATCAGGCGAACACATGTCGTCTAGACGGTGCCAGTGGTTCGATCCTATCCCAGAATAGACCCTGATTCTTGATGATAATTAATCTATGAAAATAGACTTCTTTATTCGTCGACAGAAGATGGACTTCTAGTGCATGCCTCGTTTGACAGGTACAACAATATGCATTTTTCACTTTTACTACACTTACCATTATCAAGAGAACTGGATCAAACTTTAATATACTCTGAATTCTTTATGCAACTTTAAGGGATAACTTAAAGTGGCCGTATAATTATATGCACTGCAGCAAAAGGTTGGGTACAAATTGAAAGCGAAAAAAACAGGATGTACCCAATTATTTTTTATTTTAGGGACCATGCACTGAGGTTTACTACATTGCAGTATAGACGTTAATGGGGAATAGGATATTACCTCAGTTTTTGTAAGATTTCAAACAGCTGCAGTAATACAGTATATATGCTATGCATATAAAGCTTTCAAAGTAAAAACGACTCGTCCGGCTGATACGCTGGAGAGAAAATAAAGAAAATACACTTTTCCCCATAGATTTCTATAGTAAACCGTCCCTGAAATAAAAAATATTTTGAAGACGTTTTTATTGGCCTTTTTGTTTCACCAAACCGTGTTCATTCTAAATTCAAAGTTTTAAAAAGAAATAACGTGATTCTTTCTTTATTCATTCAACGCTGGTTTTTCTCTTTAAGGGACATGATTCTTCGAAAGGTCGGGGAGTAAGCGAGGTGAAATGAAAGAGGATCGACAAACCTGTCACTCAGAGCAGAGTAACATTGTTCTAATGGTCTTCAACAATCGATGTTCATATTACGAGCTGGCTATCAATATTGCCCGCATGCAGTGGCTGTCCTTAAATCCAACTTAGGCACAGTCATTTTCTCTAGATTCGTCCAGATGGCAGCCATGTTGTCCTTACCTCAAAAGTAGATACATAATTGTATGTAAAGTAAAGCAAAGTCACATTCGGGAAGTCTCTGGGAACTTATTCACCTCTAAATATAATGCAAAACTAATAGTATTGTTACCTTGTTGAACTAGAACTATTATGAATGTAATATTTATAAACGACTTTCCTGATTAGATTGAAGTCGATGGCATGTGTTGATAGATAATTAACTTAATAAAATCATTTCTGATGAAGCTCGTATAAGGAGCGAAACATGTCAGGGATATGTAATAATAAAACCGACTGAAAAGCTGCAATAACGGACTCTGAGTTCAGTCAATTCATTCTCCATCATCTTATAACTTAATACAATTATTCGAATGGAACATATGGCCATTTTCAAAGCAGCCCACTGGATTATAGTTCCTACTAATATTCTAAGGGAGAAAGTCCGTGTTTTTCAATTAGCTGGGTTTGCCAATAGTCCGATAGGCCATGAGTTGGAATTGGCTGTGTGGGAAAGTTCAATTAGGGCGTGAGAAGCGTTGTCAGCGGCACAAAAGAATGTCTCCTCTGAAGGGATTAAAGTTTTTATCGATTTAGCTTTCCACTTCGGTCTAGTCACCTCGACCACCTTGTGTCAAAAAGTTGACAGGCCTATTTAACTATTGGTACTTCGCCATTTGCTCCCTAGGGGGACACAAATTCTGCTCCGCCATTTAGATTATGATCTCAACAAACCACTTGATCAAAATTGATTCATTACTTTTTGAAGGGTGTTATCGAGACTTTCAAATTGAGATTAGACGAATCGGGGTTCCTTTGATTAATGTGTTTTTCAGAGAGAAAACACCCAAAGGTTGCAATGTCACCTGTCAGGCGCGCTCTTGATCACTTTCTCAATGGAATGTGTATTTACTCCGTAACAGAAGTAACTGTCTGAGTGGCAAGCGTACATTTGTATATCTTTATTATTCTAGCTCTTACTTTACTAATAAGCATATGTATAGTTTTTGGATTATAATGGATTAGTTGTAAATTAATGCACATGTACTTTATATATAATGTAAAACAAACTTTCTCTGAAGCATGTTTAATAGTAGCTAAGACTGGGACAGGTAACCCAGTAAAAAAACATTCTTTAAAAATAACATAAGTGGGTAGATATAGGTCAGTATTATGGGAAATATGGAAGAAATAGGTGTGTCACCGTTCTCTATAGCTATTCCTCTCCATCCCTTAGCTTAGAACAAATAAGTTCATTTGATAGAGGGATACCAACTGTGATAAGGACAAACAGCCTTAAAGCTATATTTTGAGCTAATGCAAGTAAAGAAATGTCAAAACTTTCTCATTTTTGTTCTTAATACTGTGCTTTGTTAACAGCTTGTCATTCCTGTGTATACATCGAATGGCATGCACAGGCATGATTTGTTAACATGCAGCTTTTACCTTTCATTGCCTCTCACTTCTATGTGGCTGTTTATATTGTTTACTTCTGCTGGAGATGGTCTACTGTATAGCTCAACATAATAACTAACACTGTTTATTATGTATTTATGCCAGGATTTAAAAGAGGAATGTTTTGTCGTTTTACCTGAGCAGCAAACTACCAAGAGGAATATATCTGACAGTGATTATAAAGGTGTGAAGAGACACAGATTGTGGGTGTGTCCAAATCATTTAAGAGAGTCAAAACTTTCATTTGTATCCCCTCGTGTGCCCTTCAACTGTAACAGTTAACAATGAAATTGTTCTCAAACACAGGATCTGGGGTAATTCGAGTACATTTTCCTTTTGGGGTAACAATATTATATTCAACCATCCACTCTGTCGGGCGTAGCCCACGCGTTTATGTAAATAGGGTTAGTAATCATGCAGTTCCCTAAGTACTGCCATCAGATGGGTATTTGTAGAACTACGATGTATCAAGAACTTTTTTCGTGTGAATATGGTTCCGAAAATAATGTCCGCCGATAGCGTAAACCTGTCCTCAAATGTCCCAGCAGGCGACGGGTTTGTGAGAAGTGCCTGTCTAAATGGTTACCCTGAGGATGACCATTACTTGAAGTAGATACAAACCGTTCATGGAGTACCAGATAGTGGTCGATTTACTGGGTTAGCAACGCCTGAGGAAGCTTATAGCATTGGACCTCCGGTGAATATTGCTTTTTTGTGTGATACGAGGGTCCTGAGAGTCGTACATTTGTAGAACAGTGATATATATATATGAAGCATCATAAGTTTTACGTTGCTATGAGGTGTGGGTGGATGTTTTTAAATATTTATTATATTTATTTACCAGGGAAGAAACAATATTATGTTGACCTTTGCCGACATTTGTCACAGGACCTTTACAGGATCAATTAAAGGAGAATAATATGGAAGTATATAATTGATGATATAAGGATGAAGGCAGGAGCATAATACAGCTGAGAAAAAAGTGGAAAGAAGATTTGGCCCTCCAGCAATAGGTTACAATTAGACTTATAGATTGCTCCATATTATGATTAAATTTATTACTCGTTTCTCTTGTTTTATATCTTATAGTTCCATATCCAATGGCCCAATGTGCTATGAGAGTCATTTTAGTGGCCTCCAGATCATATGAGCCGATCCCATGATGATCATTATTAGTTCCACACCAAATTACACATTTTGTGAAAGTGACATGCAAGTTTTTCTGCGAACAACAGGTGCTTTAAGTGGTGCCCTTAATTCAAAGTACAATTATGTAGGCGCAATAATCATGACGTGCTCATGACGAGTTTAGATAGCATATGATGCGGCTTTCCATTGTGGGTTACAGTGAATGAGCTTTAACCTTACATATAAGCACTTACGTTTTACATCTTCTAACCTTTTCACGCCATGAGGAAGGTGTTGCCTAGTAAACCCAATTGCTATGCCATTATGCTACACCATTAGAAGCCACTTGGTAGAGTTTGTATAGATGTGTTACACCCAAGTTGAACCCATTCTCATGTTGTTTTCCCTGATGATGAAGTTTAAAAGCTACCTCACACGAGGCTTGAGCCATTCATTTTTGGGTTACACCTTTGAGAGTAATCAATCTTGAAATGTGCTCCTTGTGCTTTTGCCATAACACTAGCACTAAGCCAGGGGTGGCAGTCAGGTGGCAAGTCGGAGGAGATAAATTTGTAAAGGGGTTTCAGTTAACCTTGAAGGACTGGCAACAGGCAAACTCATACAAGTGTGGCACATCACCTTTCCTGCAGGGGCCTTTACATGTACGTATGTGCAGGTCTGCTGTGTATGTCTTCACTCACCAAGAAACACACAAAGTCTCTTCCAAGGTCAGCCTGAAGAGCCACCCTCCTCCAAATCAACACATGGAGAAGGTTGCCTGAAGATGTACACTTTGCCTGAGACAATCCTCCAAAATAACCCAAATTTAAGACAAGAATTAGGTTCAAATTATACAGTTCAACATAACCAAACGGACCTTTTTAATCAAGCCAGATAATACTTACATACGCCTATAGATAGAAAATTTACCGTTTTCAGCCTAATTTAGCAAAATTTTCTAAATGTGCAGATGCTGCCCATTGCACATTTCCTTACGCCCTGGACCACGCATTGAGTTTGCCTTGAATGAATCATAAGGTCAATTTGCACTGCCTTGAGAACATCTGCCTACGATGAGACACCTCATTGTGAAGCACTTTATTCGAGAGACGGGAATGTTTCTCCCACTGTACGAAACCTGTTAGCCTCAACATGTATCATCCCAAATGGGCTTTGCTATTTCAGTTGTTGTTGGTTAAAGGTTTCCCATGATTTCAGGGTAAAGTAAAAGTATTCAGTGTTTCTATTCCAGATTTATATGGCAGTGAGGCAAATCATACATATTGATAATTAATACGAAACACAATTTCAGTCCCAAACAAATTTCCTAAGGTATAAAAATGTAAAGGATTAGAATGTATTATGCTTCCCAGAATCATGTGGCAACTATACATAAGCCAATAATAATCTGACACGATAGAATTCTGCTCGAATCACACACTACAGGACACCATAGAAACACATGAACACATGCTCCATTATTTAGCCTAGACCTGTCAGACTTAGAAACGGGTCTAATCCATGAGGACAAGTCGGTAGGAGGTGATCTATATGTTCTTGCCCTGGCTAAAGTCCACTTTCGATCTAGTAATGAAAACACATGTTGTATATAATGCGAGCAGAGGAGCATTTAATGTATATTGATCTGTGTTTGGTTTAGTCAGTGGGACCGAATCGTAGCGAAGGCTACACTTGATATTTCACCAGCAGCCACCAGCAGTTGAAGAAAGCCAAACTTCGATCTTTCCCTCATTAAAAACTTTCAAATTGTTGAGTGTGACTAATGTTGTCTGTTGACATGAACTTCCCTTGTATAAATTAGGGTCTCCACTGGCTGCGGTAATATCTGCGTTTGGTCTGCGGCTCCAACATAATATTGATAGAATCGCAGAGTTTGAAACGCCGACCAAGCGTAGACCAAACGCAGAGCTGACCGCAGCCAGTGGAGACACCCCTTAACTTTGTAACATGTATTTTTCCACGTTACATGAATTATCAGTTAATGTGTTATCAATCCATGTGTCTCCACCTCAGGTAGGAAGTAATCCTTGCCATTTTGTTCATACCTACATGGGAATTCTATAACATCTATATCTCATTCTAGAGGGACCACATATTATTTTCCCTCAGAATGGGGTGATGATACTAACCAGTAGGTGTTGGGATAGGCCATATCCCAATATCACAAAGAAAATAAAAAGGGTTAAAATGATATCCATCAGCTGCATGTAATTATACCCTGCTCCTCCCCAACCATGTACCTTGCTGTCCAGTCACACAAGTGGGCAGGAGTTGCAGAGGCCTGCAGTAAGTTATCATAGGGGCAAAATATAGCTTCAAATTACTTTGAGGTCTGCCATATGCAGGCAGAACACATATGCAAGGACTTGTTGATATGGCTTGCTTAGGGGAGCCCGGCCTAGCCAGAGTCTTAGCTTTAGCTCACAGCAGTATGCTAGATAGGATCAGTGTATGGGAGCAGCATCCATCAACCTAGATGTAAAATTGGCTCCTAGGAAAACTTTTCAGCACTGAGAGGACCGGTGCATGAACATCACATGAATGAGATTCATGTGTCTCAATAAGGGAGGGATGGGTTCTCTGCATATAGTGCCATGGTCACTGCATTAATGTAGTACCACACTGCCGTGGGTCTTTTGTCTCTGTCAACGCTATGTTAGCGCAATAGTTCAGATGCTATAAAAGACTACTTCATAATGGGAATGTGCTATTTTAGTATGATAAAGGACACGTATGTGCATGCGTCAGCTAACTTGTGACGTACTTTTGGTGTTAATTCTAGCAGCACAAAGACAATCTGTCGACAACCTATCGTTGGAATGCATGCTGCGTGACATTTTCTCTGCAACATGGGAAATTAATTATTACCTTGCAGTAACGAGTGAGAATCGTTATGATTGTATCAATAAGGCAACGTCATTGATAAACAAACTTTTCTACTTAATTCTAAATTGTTGCACATTAGGCTATTTCTCTTCGACTCAACAAGATGCTTAGATGATACAACTGCATTTATTATTTGATGCCTCCACAGTCTCATAATATATACATAGAGGTATGAAAATAGTTCACATACATGGATACAACTGATGAAACATAGAAAGCATTGTGATTGATTCTAACAAGTTCCAGGTCTACACCTATTCTCCTTTGCTATAAACTTGAATGAAAGCGTTTTCCCGACTCGTGAACTTTTGCTCTTCTTTCTTGAGAGCTATTCCTACGAATAATTTCAGTGAGGTGTTAACAAGAGTTGCTCTCAGTACAATTAACATCAAACAGACCTTGAGGCGAATAGAGGCGTTAATCAATCAGGATTTACGACCTATTGCAGCCCCTTAAAGACACCACCAGCAGGATAGAGTTAGAGTGCTGAGAAGTCTTAAATAGAATCATCGAAGAGTGAGTGTATGGCAAAAAGGGAGAGTCCTTTAATCTTTGCTTTCTTCGTGGAATCGATCGTTTTGTCAATAAAGTGTGGGGTTAATTGGTACTGAACATCTCCAAATGGGAAGCTTGCCAACGCTATTAACCGTTTACTTGCAATTTATGGCCATAAATCACCGATTTCCATATGTTTTCGTAATTGGCTGCATGGTAAAGAGATTTCCCTGTCTTGATGGGCGTGCTTGGGGCATATATATATCTGTTGCTGATCCATCTTAAAAGGGGAATAATTTCTATCCGAGGAAATATTTATTTGTTTAAGCATACTTGTTCGTTTGAACGTTTATTGTAGAACTTCCAAGGTACATCTTTGTTAAATGTCAGTTTTCAAATAAAACAGTTCACATTGTCGAGCTATGCAGTTCGGTAGGAATATAAATTGAACCAATATTTTGAGCAATGACATGTAAAGTGCTTTAAAAAATGTATATAACTTTCACCCTCATGTATAGATGTACATCCTTTTGTGTATTGTTATTGCTGAATTTCTCATACATCTATTCTTCCTTCCTTCTTTACGTTGTGTATAATGTTCGCCAGGACAGATACAACAGCCAAAAGTAAGAGCAATAATAGGGTTAACGTTAAGAGTTTAAGTGAGCCGACATGTACACTACTTTGGCTGGATGTTTTGAGTGAGATGTCTATCACTGATTGAATGCTAACTTTGGAAGGTTAAGAACACATTCCATCTAAACGGACATGCAGAGAACAAACAGTCCTTGAGCAATAATGAATAAGAAGCTATTACTTTGGATAAGAAGATAAAATTTGTTATGCCTTCACAAGGTTCTGGTAATGATATATGTTACATTTAGCTGCGGCTTTGGAGGGCTTGTCTGCTTCCGTCACCTTGTCCCTTCTTCCCAGTTATTGAATACGTTCATGCATATTCAAAGATTTGTCATATTTTGACACACCTTTTTATTGTATTTCCGTAATTTTCAATAGGCACTAAATATTATTATTGTCGATTAATTTTGCTCATTATTAGAATATTATGGAATTGACCCCAAAAGCTAGTTTTGTTAGCAATACTTGAACCAAGGAACTAACTGAAATGATGATATTTGGTTTAATTACTGAATGCTGAGATAATCGAGCACTAATCAACTGAATCGCTTATAAACAATGAAAGAATGGTTTCTAAAGAAAAACACTATAACAACTAATAGCAGCTTCTGCAAACTTGGTTAACACTATGTACAGACAAGTGATCATTTAACTCAATGTGACAAGCGGAAAATCATTGCCTAGAGGCGTATACATAGGAAAAACTAACAGTCTGGTGATTCTACCACAAAACCAATTTATTCCACATCTCCTGCAATTTCCTTTCAGTTTATCTTTGATTCTTGCAGCGAGCCTACTCAGGCTTGTAACTAGACTACTTGCACTCACTCATCACCACACGCAGTGAGATTCTTTATAACAGCCAAAAGAGTCAGAATTACGAAGGTCTAAGCTGCTCTACGTATATCCCTCTATGGGAAAACTCGTTCAGTGTGAGATGAGAAGTGATTGGATCTGAAACATCAGAAAATAAATCTTTAGCAAAGAAATAAAAAGGCCCTGTCCAGGATCTTCCGCAAAGGAGAATACTGATTGCTTGAGTAGGCGAGAGGATACATTTGACACTACACGTCCAATATAAAAACAAACCTAGATCAAAGATCTTAATATCCTAGAAGCACGCTTGAAGGAGACGTCTAATTCAAAATCTCCTCGTTTGGCGGCGCCCTAGTATATGGCGTGGGTCAATGCCCGGGGAAGGGCCAATACTTTCCGGTATATGAACATGGATGATGTATCATGTGCAGTGCAGAGTTGATTCCCATGTGTATTTTATAGTTTCTGTCTCACTTGCAGACACAACCCCCAGTGTTGCACTGTACATCCAATGACTGATGGGAATTCTTCAGCTCGAGGACTAATCAAAATATATATTAGTACTTGTAAGCTGTATTGCCTTTGGGGGAATCGGGACAGAAAAAGGGTTTACTTCCATCGATTTCTCAACTCCAACCCCTGTTGCTGCTTCTCATCGATTCCTGACAACCAAGGCTATTGCATTTGGGTGTTGGTGACCGGACAAAAACCACTGCTTGTCAGCCGACTTGAGACGTGTGTCATGCACTTTTTTTTGAAAAACTGGAAACATTTTTTTTTTTTCATATTTATCGGAGAAGGCTCAAGGGAAATAACGATCCCCTAGTTTACATATTCATTTAATCATCGGCTGGATGTGTTTTATATAGAAAGTGCCAGGCTTCACCTGTCCGTATAATTGGTTGGCGTTTTCTTAAATCATACTTAATGGTCCGCGATATAGTCGAAGGCCTTTCCCTGATTTACCACCAACGCCTATGCACATGTATTAGCTTCTTTTGCAAAGGGAACTCATCCCCACTTCTCTACAGTAAAAAAATAATATCACACTCAATTTTCTAATATCTGTACGCCCCAGGAGGGCACAACCATATCATTATTTACACTAAACTTAAATTATGGAAGGATATGTTTTATATCGTTTGATTGCAATTAATAGAATATCGGCGACTGGATACCTCATAGATGTAGACATGTATGTTGAATCTATTAGGGTAAGAATTGTATGTAAACAATTGACAGCTTATAATACGATTAGAGCAGGCAGACAGAGACATGCCACAGAGTATAGGATTACACCAGGGTCAAGAAGGAGAGCGAGGAGGACCACATTAGATGATGAGATTATTGGTTAGTTCATAGAGTGCTGCATCAGATCAGGAGAGAAATTTTAATATAATAATTATAATATAATAGTTGGGTGTATATAAAGGAAATCATGGGGAAACAGTTTTTGTGTAGAAATGTATAAAACAAGTAATGTGTCCATTCAATTGGCAGCATATTTAAATATGAGAAGAATCCAAAGAACTGTTATCTCGCCTGGCATGGTGAACTGATTGTATAGCTCTGTCTGTAATGGGCTGGGTTTTTTATTTGCCCTAGTCATAATAGTATTACTTTAATGTTTCCCTTTTAGTCTTAAGGTAGTTAAGGTGACTCAGTAGTGATTTTGATTACTGGTGAATTTCTCGAAAATTTTAACCAATGAAAGTTGACATGAAATAATGATTATTAAGTGAAAAAAAATATAGGTCACCAGGCTATTTTTCATGCTATGGCGGTATGGAGATAGAAATAATAAATCATATTTGAGTAATTTTACTACATTTGAGTAATTCATAAACATAATTCGTTTAAAATGGTTCTGACATGAATTCAGACATCAAATTTCACCTAGACATTCAACATATATATAATTATCATCATATAATTTGTTTCCCCCCAGCCCCATAGTGGCAGTATGGGGTACTAGCAAAATTGACTTTGGCTGATGAGAATCAGCGCTTTAAAAAAACTGGTTGATGAATATCAATGAAATTTAATATGAATGTAGATACTGTATTTGCTAACTCATACACAAAAACTCAGGATGGCTTTCCAGGCTAAATTTTTCTATATTATGACTTATTTATGAGAAAGAAATGGGAAAAAATGAAATTCCTGATATTTGATTTGAACAAAAACGGCTCCATAAATCTTAATGAAATTTAATATGGATGCAGGTACTGTAGATACTAACTCACACACCAAAAATCAGCAGGCTGAATAGTTTATATCAAGACTTAATTATATACATGTTATACTTTGTCTGCATAATGCTGATATTCCCTGCCATATATATTGAATACACACCCACACACACAAGCGCATGAAAAATGGCAAAAGTTGTAAACCGCTACTCACGCTAGGCGTTGCCGTGCACCCCGTTACAAGATCACTACTGAGTCACCTTAATTACTAAAGCATTCACAGCCAAGTTCCTAGCAACTCGCAAACTATGTAAAGCTGTGCTAAAATTTTAGGATGAATATATTTTATAATATTTCAATTGAATACATTATCTCTGAACTTTTGTTTTTAATCATCTCATCGTTTTAGATCATTTTGAAAGAGTTGCTGGCTGAGAATTGTATTGCACTCTGCAAAATTGTTCTTGATGTGCACAGCAAGTAACCTCTACAACAAATTTCAACATGAATAGAAGGCTTTGAAATAAACGGTGACTCAATATTTGGATTCAATTGTACCATATCCCCTTACAAAATCTCAGTATGCCCCTCTCTGAAATATGAAACATCTCTGCAATCTGATAATAAGTCTCAATGTCTAATTTCCAATGCTTTGATTCTGGGGTCTTTAACTTTGGAGGAAGTTTAATCTGAAACTGGGAATGTCACGAGGGAAGAGCTATACCTGTTATGAGATTACCCCAACAGAGCTATCGATTGAATTTAATTAAATTTCTAGGCAAAGAAACCTCTTCTCTGCTGAGGCAATCTAGGGCTTGTCAATGGTCAGGAGCTCTTTCACACCACCTGCTATTTACTGTCAGGGCGTCAAACAATGTGCAATCGGCACAATTTAGGAAAGCTTCCTCAATTAGACTGAGAATGGATCGGTAGGTATATTTTAGTATATTGGACATTGCGTTGATTGAGGAAATCTTTTCGGTTACGTTAAACTGTATTTTTTCTTATCTGTTTTACTATTTTTGTCTTAGATTTGGGTTATTTGAGAGGATTGGTAAAGGCACACTGTACATTTTCTGACGCCCTGCTCCTTTATCTTCAACTTGGTAATAGAGACCGTTCGATATCATATCTTGTTCTCACATCTGACTCGAGATATAGAAAGGGGTGGAATTATTTCCCAAGAGGCCAGCTCAATAATAGATGCAGATGCGCGAAGACCTTCCCAATCGATGGAGGAGAAAATCATTAGCTAGAAAAATATTTAATTAGTCGTAACGTTAAGATGTGATCTCTTGAACGAATGGACCCAAACGAATGTGTGGCGAGAATAGAATTTTCCATCACAGGTCTAGTCGACTTCCACACCATCATCTTTAATTCAGAAAATTAACATTACTGGCTGGTCGCTCATAATTGCGCGATAAAGGGCAACTGCATGGTAGATTATTTCATTAGCACGTGGAAATTAATGAGAACATCGGCTGTTCAGATATAAAATGACAGAAAATTAACAACAACGCCTTGAAATGTTTTGAAAAACTCTTAGAGCTGTTACACGCAATAAGTTTCCAATATTTGGGTTTCGTAATTTGTTCTCATTGAAAACCTTTGCCGTGAAAAGGGACTGTAAAACATTTTCGAATCAATACAGAGACTAGTTTAGTTATACGCCGCAGCACAGTGTAATTTAATGTGTTTGCAAAATTGTTCCAAAGTATTATTTGCAAGCTATAATTTACAATTGTATCTCAGACTGCAGACCGGAGATTGGTGCCGATAAAGCAAAACTTCTGCCTATATACTATTATAGAGAAACCCAGGCGGAAGCAGAAACGTTCTCTTACAAAAATATATTTGGGAGAATGATGTCCCTGGAGTATTGATCCATTCCCGACAGGTTTCCTTTTTGGTTGGCCCAAATTCTGAACTCCCTGCACACTCCCTTTTTATGAGAGAGCCTCCCGTCTACCGTAATTTATAAAGGCAAAACTTTCCAAATTCATCTCTTCGTTTCAACAGGATTCCATGGTTGGTCTTCTCTTTTTATCTGATATAGCGGGTATGGTTCCAGTCCCCTGGAGATCTATACCCTTTCTAGAAGGCAAGCCAATGACATTCTGAGAGCCCATGGATCCATAACGTAACAGTATCCTCAATAATCGTGCCAGGCATGAACTGCTTCGTAACTGTAGAATCGGTTGGGATAGACATTTATTTCGAGTGCTGATTAAGCGATGGCGCGCGGAGACCAAATAAAGGCGTGTGTCCACACAGCCGATTATCTCGACATGGGGTGCAGTGGGTGGAAAAACAGAGATCAGTCAGGTTAATGGAGCTGCAATGAAAGATGAAGGTAGCTGACTGTCGGCCGTCAGCCGAGTAGTCCGAGTGACCCCGTCCATTTCCATTTTCCGTTTTACCTATTTCCATCCGTCAGTCAACTAGCTTCAACTGCCCCTTGGAGATAGTCGTATCAGTGGATACATGGCTTAAGTGAGGGGGCGCGGAGACTAATCCTTGGGCACAGCGAATAATCTTGATAATGGATAGGGTTTGTCGGATGAAATATGGATGAGTGTACTTAGACTCCTAAAGAACCTGAGCCTTTGTCGACAGCATGATAAGACTCTAATGTCGAGGGTCCTAACAAAATATTTCTAAAGACTCGAGGATTTTGTTATTTATACTTCTTATCAAAGAATTATTACAATCTCTACTTGGAGAGCATGGCGAAAGATTTCTCTGCGTAGAATTTTTCTGAAAACATGTTGGGTGTTTTTCCAGCGCAACCGAACTGTTTTCTCGGTTATAACTTGTAAATTCTTTAGTAAAGTTACATTTTATGTTAAGGTTATCTTTAGGTGACGGGTCTTGAGATATTGATTCAAACTTTCCTTCTAATTATCACTTTTGTTACGTAGTACTAAAGAAACGTGAACATTCTGGGGTACAATGTTGTCGTATTATAAGGACTAATTACTATGCTAAAGACTCGACCCTCATGTACGTTTGCACGTATAAATATAAGTTGCTACAAAAATGGCTTTGTCGTATAGTTTTTATATTATCATACCAGCAGGAGCCTGTTTCATAAGAAATCTTAGATATTTCCCTTGCTTACCAACCAGATTATAGGGGAGGGATTGGCTATATTCAGTCAGTGCTTTTTCGTATTCCTGCAACAGGAATTTCTACCAAAGCGAGGGAAAAAGGCAAAACAAGGAACATCTTAAGTAAGAATATCTTATAAAACAGTCCCCTGGGCATACAAATGCATTGCTCTGGGTGTATGTAGCCAGATATATAGGCGTCACGCTTTGATGTAAGATTTTTCCTATGGTTATGGCCAGACTCCTGAGCGAAATATCCATTCCTAAATGCACTGCATTGGTTGGGACGGGAAGCCACACTAAAGTAAAAGGGGATACGATGGTCAATGCATCAGCATTTGTATCAACAGTGTCTTGTTCACTGCCCATTCTAAAAGTGCTGGACCGGGGATACCCTGGGAGTCTAGATAGCCTTGCTGACCCTTTGTACAATAAAGATAGGTGAGGGGTGCCGGTTGGAATTCAGACCATTGCTCAGTATACGAAATGCACTACCGCATTCAGTCCATAAACCCTTGGTGCTCTCCGTACGGGTCTCCTGTAAGGGTCTCGCCTCCTCACATTGTTGTGTGAGAGGAAGGGTTCATCACTTAGTAATTGAAAAGTACCATTACCCAGACTAGTGCACAAACAACTATCAATCAAATGAGAAGGGGAAAGTGTCTAAGAATACCTGATAAACAGAGGAAAGTGGACGAAGAAATATTGGAAATGAATCTAAAGCAATTGCTGCAATATCGTGTTAGCTTGTTGATAGTATTTTACCAGAGTTTGTCTTAGAAGACGTTGCATGATATGGGTTTAAACAGGTTATTTTGGGAATATCAAAAAGCCACCATCCTGACATTCATTCCTACTTGAACCTGAAGCCTGGAGCTTTTACCCATCCAAAGACCAGGGCCTCTTCCGTGTCTCCCAGTCCTCAAGCCACTCAAGGACCCTTCGCATCTCTTTCCCCGGGCCTTACTTGAAATCTCACTTTTTAAGAGAAAATCGGTTGAATACTCAAATAAGAATGTGCACCACCCCCTCCCCCAGGTTAAGGGAAGATCCGATCTCTCTAGAATACATAGGACCCACTCAAAGACCCTATATAGCACAGATCTATCCTGAAGCTGCGATTTCGTGGTAGGGGATACTGCATAAAGAGAAATAAGTCAGATCATTTAGGGGAGAAAGGATGATTGCCTTCTTTTAGAAAAGGGCGAATCGGGCAAACCTAGAAATAGTTTAGGAGCGCGATATGAATGTATACCACCCCCAGGGGAGAGATAAGCCAAATCCCGCCCATCCAGTGGGCAGCGATTATTTCTGTCCTGGGCAGTGAGTCATTTTGATTGTTTTTCGAATCCATCCACAAAAGTCTTTTATGTATGTGAGGGATTGTGTATGATTTATTTGCACGGGGTTATTTTTTGGACTGACTATTAATATAGTTGCGCAAGGATATAATGGGCGAGTTTCTATCTAAATGGGTATTATTATATAGTTACCATAAAAATGGATCTCTGACTATGTGCACGGCGCCTCACTCATATAGTTCAACACTTTCTGTCACCAATTTATCATCACACGTTTTTACTCTAATCACATGTAAAACCAAACAAACAACCTTGTATGGCTATTAGTTGTACACCGATAATTATGTTCTGTATTTTAAAAATAAGTAAGGGCGTACCAGCGATTATTCTACAGGAAAATATTAATTCTCGATAGATGTTTAATATGGACATACTATGGATCGACATTACATTACAAATTGATGATTGTAAATTATGTTGTATATCAGAGTAATGATTTTGTAAGAGATAGACTGTAAGCTGAAAATATCATACATGTATGAGAGCTTATAATAAAACAAACAATTTGTTAGTGTTTATCTCAAGATGTTATCTCTATAATTTTGTGATTTTAGTTGTAACTTCCATTAATGCAATAAATGAATTCTTAAACTGATCTTAAACTTACTGAGAATGGGATTTATATGGCATGTACAAGATTGTTTATCTTTCATTGGAAAATGTTTTCTTTTGGGTTTAAATAGTATGTCAAAAGGCTAGATATAAAACTAGCTATGATCTTTGATAGAACAAGAAAGTATTGAACGTCAATTAGAATGGTTGTAAGAATTGTTTTCAGGATTTGTTGAAAAAACAAAGGATTCCTAAGTAACATATTTCCTGAATAATAGTTGTCAAATCTAATCTATTAATAAAACCACAATAATCCTCCAAATGAAACCGTTAGCACCTTCTTTTCGCACCTTTATCAAATCCATATTGATCAGCCACGTCATGAATTATTATTGGACCCAAAGTGACTTCCATTAGGAACGATAGCAAAGGAAATTTCCTTTAGCTCCATTGCCTATAGGACAAATCACTGTCTGGTCGTAAGCCCTGTATCCACTGAGACGATTTGATTGTCGGATGGAAAAATGGCCAGACGATTGGGTTCATCTAAAGATGACGGAGCATTCAGCTGACGCCCGCCAATCACATGCCTCCATCCGCCATGTTTGGTCACTGATCTGACCTCTATCCGACTGCCATCCATTGATATGATCGGTTCAGTGGATATGGGGTTTTATCCCAAGCAACCACTACAAGAAATATTATTCCATGCTCACCATAGGCATAGGTAATATGTTCTGACCCTCGGAGGAGGTTACTAATCTTATCTGAGCAATAACATGCGTCTGAATACACTTATCAGCAGGATGGCGACGTGGGTGTATGGTTAGATGCAATATCAATTGTATATTAAATCCTGTTATACTATCAATAAATATAATCTACTCTATTGGCAAACATAACGTTTGCCAATAGAGCAGATCCTTTTGATATCTGTGCTTCAATAAGTCGAGATCAGTGTCAGTGTAACTGCATGATCAGGGTTCTATTTGGAGAAACTATCACATTTACACAAAAATATACACCCGCGGATTTGTGGCTTGCTGACTAGTAGGAAGAAGAGAAGATTGCTAACCGGGCCCAATATCATTTTTTTCAATTACATCAGAACAAGGCGAGAGGATATGAACAATTTGGTTTTACAAATCCCATATTTTAACCAAAATATAACATAAACTTATGTTTTAAAAATCATTTATTTGTACTAGAACTGTTCACCTTTCCAAATATTCTTCTCAATATTGCAATTTCATACAAAAATGTGTCAGATTTATAACAAAACTCCAAATGTATACAGATTTTGATTCTTGACCCACATGAACAAGTCTCCCCAGCAGTCTGCAGCCACTGATACAATCAGATTCTTCCATATCGCTGTGGAGGCTGTAGACTTGGATTATTTGCATGGATTCACTAGAGTGATTCTGGCCATGGAAGGAGTTTCTATCACATACGCGAAGTCTTAGTTCTGCATAAATGCCTCCCCACTCATCTACACATTGCTTGAAGAGATGAACACGTCGCCGAACTTCTTTCATGTCCTTGTTTTTATGATTATGTTATCATATTAGCTTTCCTTTTTTCTGTTATGTACAGATCAAGGCCCACAAGAATGTTTTCTCGCGAACAAAACCAGGTGACCCGATTTTAAATCCACTAATTCCATATTTATTTAATTTTATTTATTAGAGAATGATGTGAAATAACTATCCTTGTCCATTTTCGTCTCAAAATTCATGTCAACTATTTCCGTTCTTTCCCATTAAAGTGTAAAAGATTTTATGAAAAATAAAATGGGAATCATCCGGAATTAGTGACTTTGATGTACGGCTATCTTTGTTAATTGGCAAAGAATCCACATGGATTTACTCAAGTCGAACTATGTTGTGTCAAGGCATGTATGTAATATTTCCCACGGCCAATTACACATATATATAAGCGGGCGTTTCTGTGGTGAGGAAGTACAAAAGAGTTTTTCTTTTACATGGTTTAATCCATGTATGACAAAGAGAGGAGAAGACAAAAGATAATCCTCACCTTTACAAACTATACAGTAGTGTAGATCTTCAAAATACATCCATGCACCCCAGAATACATGGCACAATTGAATAGTTCCTTCTGTACAATATGTACACTCAAACCTGCTAGATCTTTCAGTATATGACCGAAGTGAAACTGTGTTCTTTTCAGATTTGCGATTGAATCTGGTTATTGACTTGTATAAGTATGATATGCAATTAATATGTAGCCGAAAGAGTAAAATACGAAAAGTGGCATAGATAGCTCACCAACTGCGATTTAGTAATATGCAGATGATTCCATTTGTTTCATTTCGATGTGGAAATATAATTTCATTATAATTATTTACTACATCACTGCGTCAAATATTAATATGGGTAAGATTATCTACAAATATGTGACAAATATTGGTTTGTTTTGGAAACCTATTTGGATCTATGATTTCCTGATGTAACATATTTTCGTCTGTAGCTCTTTCTTACTTTATGATTTACATTTTTTTTTAAATTATAACAATGATCTATTTTTCTATATTATCTATGTGGGAGCGAGCGGAATGGCAACTCTTCAACCAAGGGGATTCTATTCCCATAACGACACGGAGTGGTGGGGACTGACAGCCTAGTAACACTCATTCTCCTGTCTGAAGGCACAGCCTATAGGTTACAAGTGGCCCGCGCCAAGAACGCTTTCGAGGAATGTACCCCACGGTTCTTAATTGGCATTACGAAGAAAGGCTGTAAACAAGTTGGCTTAGTACTGAAAGTTCAAAAAATATAATTATCATATTCCCATATAAACGCCAATCCACCAATCAATATAATTAGTAGTATTTGGCAATAGGACAACGGGAAATTATTATGTTGCATTTCAGAAATTCAAGACGGACATTTGTAAAGCTTTGTATTCCTGTGTCCTATATGAAGTGTTGAAAACTGATTCATGAACGGATGCATTGTTGTGACAAATGTCACTGACCCTTTACAAAATATTCCAAAAAATAAGCTTTGAAATATTAACTTAAAAGAACCTCATCTCTCCCAAAAGTGCACGCTCAAGTAGAGTAAATACAACAGGCAAGGTTCCCCAAAGCACTTTTTATCCCATTGGATTCCTGCTGCACTTTGATGCTTGCGGGCCTATGATTCTGGGTGTTTGTATACAAAACAAGTATGGGTACATATCACTGTTTGGTGCAACACACTATATCGGTTCTACTGTGGAAAGATCTACATCTATATGTTTTGGCAGGAAGCTTTTGCTTTACCACCCAGGAACCTATCCCTTTCGGACCAGATTGCAAACTTTTCTAACACTCCGTGACTCGAAGAAACGCATAACCTTTATTAGGAACATATAAATGGAAGATTGTTGTTTATAGAAGATCTGGCTAGCAATCATCCATGATAACGTTTCATTAACTGACTAGATGTCCCCCGTCGAAGACGGGTAGTAATTCTCAGCATGTAGTTTATATTCAATTCCTCCATCCTTCTACACTTTTTCACTTCAACCTTTAAAAGTGCTCCTCCCCCATCCACACCCACCCAGCCAAGAGAGAGAAACACAGCACACTGAGAGCGCGGAAACACTCTACTATTGGACATTGCATCATCTCACAATGTCGTAAAGGCCAGCTGCCGTAATAGAGCCACCATAAGTTGGTCGAAGCATGTCTGATTTTCCTATTGAAATCGCTTCAAAATCACTTCCTTGAAAAAACTATTGGGTGCGGGGGGAGGTGGGGGGGGGGGGGATACCCAGGTAACCTCACTTAAGATCTAAGTAAGCCATACCAAAAGTTAGGGCCCTGTACATACAGAGGGTAAAAAGCCTTTTAACACTTTGCTATGTCGTACACGGCAATTAATTAGTGTGGATTAATTAGCGTGGATGCCGGTTCGATAAGAACGTAATACCCAAGTTTGTGCCAGTGATAGTATTAGGAAATATACTTTGGAGGGAGAAGCTCGCATGTCACACATAAATTATACAAAATATAAACATAAAGATTGCAAGACTGACATGAGAGATAGGACATAACATAATTTTAGGACAAAAGAGGCTGGTTACAAAGCGACTATAGCCATCAAAGTCAAACATCATTCAAGATAAGGTTGTCCATAAGAATGATGCCAATTGATTGGGATCGAACTTCATGTGTTTGAAGTGAAAAATCTACTCAATCAGTGCCTATGAATGTTACTTTGCTTAAAGGTGCACTCTCAGCTATTAGGACAAACAAATCTTATCAAATTCGCTCATATTATGATTAATACAACTGTATTTATCAATATCCTGCAGCTGGTATATGTTTATAGAAGAATTTGAAGACTAATTACTAAGAGAAAACTGCCGCCGATGAACGATAATAAGTGTCAAAAGGTCGTAAGATGGGATTCGGGCGGGTCCTCCAAATACCAATGAGGACGATTCAGAAGCCCTGTAGCAAAAACAACGACACAGAATTCTCCAAAATTCTGGTCAAATGACTTTTAGATGGGTTGAAAAAGAATGGAAGAAGAAGTAGTAGGCCTATATATGTTCAGTTTTTGACTGACGCTAACTGAGAGGGCAGCTTTAATCTTCCCCTTGTCTTGATGCTTACTGTAATTCGTGGGAGAGGATGGGCAGAATACAAGAGAACTGGTAGTGTTTCTATCAATACATCTAGGTGCGCCTACATCGAAGTGAAATTAATGTCCGACTCAGCATTACATTGCGCATGCCCTATTATAACCTGCAGTGACCAACTATAACATGCCAATGAACCAGAACAGTGAAAAGAGTGTATTAACAAGTATTAAGTTAACTATGCATATGATCTATTTAACTATTTATCTATTTACCTTTACAATGAGTGTCAACTATAATGTAGGTACCTGGCGTTTCCAAAGGAAACGTTTTCTCAGAATCAAATACTTGTGTCCGATGTCAAGTCATAGTTACTACGATTCAATGGACAATACATTTTGGCTTATTCGAGAGGGAATTTAATTATCAGAAAAAAAATCTTCCTTTTTTCATGCATAAAGGATATTCTATTTGTTTATGATAGTTTTTCATTTAATTCTTTCTTTTTTCTAATTGTTTGAAAATCAATCACTATATTTTCCATATATAGTACAGTAATTGATAGATAGATAGATAGAATCAAGAAAAACATGGCCAAATACCAGAGAATTTCATGATTTGGATGCATGAAAGATGGAGCCTCGTTTTGGTAGCTGCCTAGCCATGCTTCATGGGCAAATTGACCCCGTTTTACTAGGGGGTTTAAATATTCTTTATTATACCCCTAGGAGGGATGGTATGGTACGTCATAGGCTACAGCCTTGGAAAACCGTATTACCCTCTGGGCAGTATTTACATATCATATTGCCCTCTGACGGAATTTTTGTTGAAAAAATAGGCCCATGTTCGAATCCTTATTTCCTTATTTATATAATTATTTTCATGGAAAAAGGACTTGTTATACATTGTATGTAAAGATATAATAATAATTATAATGATAAGCAACTGTAAAATCGTGAATTTACTGCGTATCTAAATAAAAAAAAATAGACCCAAAAAGGAGTGAGGTGGACCGGAAGTGAAGCTAAGTGAGAACGTAAACAAACCAAGTGGTGGAGAGAGCTTGTTGTCTGACACTCATTTCCATAGATTTTTCACTATTTCTTCACACAAAAACATCGGGGGAGGTATAATAAATACAAAATAGACTTCTGGCAGTGTAAGAGTTGGTTATCTCGCTTGGGCTACGCAATTTCGTCGGGTGCTAGGCACCCTTTACAAAATTTCTACGCCTGTGGGAGATAACCACCTCTCACACAGCCAGGAGTCAATTTTGTCTATGAATTGCTTGTACAAATACCCGTTTTGACCATTCACTGATCATAGTTATGGTTAGCTCATGTACAATATTCAAGCTACTGCTATAGCAAGAGTCAGAGAGTGAAAGAGAGAAAGAGAGATGGGGGTAATGGGTGAAAGGCAAGGGAGGGAGGGACAGAGCTGGGAGGCAAGGGAGGGATAGAGCCACAATGTCAGTGTGCACCCAACCATGACTGGGTAAGGGTGAGGGTTATTACATAACAACCAGAGGGGGGCAATATAGTGCAGGGAGCATGTGCCAGAGTGGAGTATGGGTGAGAAATGGGTGGTACACGGGCAGAGCAGAAATGTATGACTGATCAAGTGGAATAGATAAGGCAGGCGAACTAATGTCATCTGATTTCACATGTGTTATAAGACTGGAGCTATGTCATATCTGATCAAGATCTCTAATCAATGATTGGCATCCGTCATATAAACACCAATATTTTCTCATTCCTGAGAAAATAAAAACCAGTTGCAACTGCGGCGTAGTTCTTAAGGGACCCTGTTTTTTTGTTGGGGTAGGTGATGGAAGTACCTACTCGCTTTCTTAAATAAAGTATTATTAATAAAGTATTAAAGATCCATTTTATTGTCAAGGGTTACCAACTTGTATAACTCTTTTGAAACATACGGGCCCACAAAGTTGGCCTCCAGAGGATCTCTTTCACACAGCCCTGATACAAATCAGGTATGATCCATAGCTAAGCGCAGCTGTAACTATATATATGTCTAGAAATGGCTTTATATACGTCTTCTGGCGTGTCTCTTATGAAACGGACCCCAGATACACACCAAGTAATATGTAAATCCTTCGTGGTACACGAAGCTGAACATAGAAATGTAGAAGCACCCACCTCTGTCTCCATCACCTTACAGTATATGGCTCACTCACCTGCAAAACAAATGAAACATGATCACTTTATTTATTCATTCATTCGTTCATTCATAATGGAGCTCTCATGTCTCCAATTATTATGAAATTTTCCAATACATCATCTTTTTCAACATAGCACAAAAACAGTACACATTTTCTTAACTCTTCAAAGCGAAGCAACTGGTTTCCCTATAGATATGTTGCTCAATAATACATCGCCAATGGTGGTTTCATCAATTCTTATTATATCCTCCGAGTACGTCACTTTGACTTAGGTAGACAATTAGATAGTGAGGTCTGTCATAACCAGGAAGACCTATGTATCAAATGTATTAAAAGTTAACACACAAGCGACAACCTTCACAACTTCAGTTTATTTCTGATCTGTTTATTCTTAATTTATTCACCATATTAATAAAATAGTATTCCTTGTATTGCGTCGATGTCGATCCCTTGGATCATTCACACTTACATTTCCAAATACCCGATTCAATGCAGTGAGTTTGCCTTCCTTAAATCCGTCATAACATACAGGATATTCATCCAGGTATTCCTATGTATGCGTAAATATATTTTAAAGGCGATAAGGGTAGTATTAGATTATTTAAAACTTTCCAACAACACTCAAACATGCCAAGAAAGTCATGACCTCTATTGAAAGACAAATGTTTGTGAAGGCCTTTGGGAAGGTTAGGTTTTGTCCAGGTTTCTGTCGGAAGGAATTCCCCCATATACCTTTTAGATGGGCTGCCCTTTGTCAATACTATATCAAAGGAGCCATCGTTTGACCAAAAGCCTTCGTGTTGTGATGAATATTTTAGATCCTTTCTCTTGGGATGAAAAACCAATACATTGAGAAGAAACAATGGGTTCTGGCTAGAAACCCAGATTTTGCCTTCTACGACGGAGACCACATACACTTTTGCGTGATATATCTACTTCAACATTACCTAATGTTGAGTGTTCAGTCACCATTCAAACTTAGATGAAAAGCTTTCGAATATCCCACTGAAGGCATTCCATTTGATTCCACACCCTTGGCAGCGTTTAAATTCATGTAACCATAGCCGAAGTGTGCTAGTTAGTTTCTAGTTTAATATATTTCTTCTGGTACAATTATGAGGACAAGCATGTGGAGGGTGATTCTAGGAAGCAGCGTAAATTCATGAATATTTAAGGATCCACGAATAAGGAGGCGTATGGCCCGAGAGGCATTAATTAAGATGCGCATGTCAGCAAGGCATTGGTAACGTCTTACGAGCTTGGCTGAACCCCCAACATTGGGATCACAATATGTAACACCCCATGGTTGTCCCACGAATCTGTACATTCTCAAATTACATATTATTTTGAAGTAATTGTTTGCCAATTCTTTGGTGCAGCCAGTTCGTCGCGACATGACCCCTATATGGTCAATTCTACCGTTGGGCAGAATTTGCCACAGATTTACCCCAAAAAATGCCTCTTGAAATACATTTCCATCTTCTTGGTATGTACAGACGTGCGTGCGCTGGGTGCACCCTAACGATTTGGGAACACTATTCCTATTAACAAATGGCGGGTTGGTAAAAAATGAACACTGAAATTCCCAGACAAACACGAACTTTGCCGTTTGAGATTAAGTAATTGGTTAATCATAAAGATCAAAGATATTCTTTAAATACGATTTCATTAATAAAATTGATCATTGTTTGATATTTATATCATATGATCATGTTGAGAAATGAGATTTCATCGATCACTTCCACTTTCATGCTGCGGGACATTAATTATTAAAATTTAAAAACAAGTATCGTGCACGGCTACAGTGATCAATATCTCACCATAGGAAAGCCACATCAAATAATACATAATCAGTGTTAGAGTTTGCCATTGGTAATAGAAATAAGTGTTGATCTAAGTAATTGTTTGAGTTAGCTATATATGAGTTGGCTAACATTACTTCAAAAGATATTGCAAATTAAGTTGAATTCTCCCCAATGGCAGTCCAATGCTATAATATCAGATCTAAAGTATTTGAGTGAGGCAGTGATTGATTTGTCTAGTCAATGTAGTATAGTCCATGAAATACGTCGCCATTAATGCATACATACATAAGCACCAGACAATAATGACACCAATATCTCACATGAACTTATGACTCCAAGGTGCGGCTAGAAAATCACAATACACTGCAATGGAAGCCTTTTATATTCATAGGGAATTGCCTTCTCTTTTTGTGCAGGGCGCTTTGGTCCATCATGCCCCCAATGGCCTTGGCTTTGGCCCGTGTGTTTCCCCGGGTGGTGGATATCAAGCCATATTGTCACATTAAGGTACCCTATTGCGTACTTCAAAAAGCCCGTATAGGAGCGCCTGTCACCCAATGTGGCCCCCAAGGGTATGATCCTTGAACTGCAGACATCCAGCCCCAGGCATACTCAGGCCATATTACGCTATATCAAAACCGTTCTGCCTCTGATTATGGACCCCAATGTGTGCCTGGCAATCAGAGAACCCAATGATGGAGGTTCCTAAAAGAACACAACAAAAGCCTTTCCGTCCTGTTAATGAATAACTCAATAACATACTGCACTGATTAGGACAAACACTGGCACTGAAAGCCATGTGTGCAGACATATATGTTTACTACACGAATTCATAAATTGTTAGTGTGTTCGCGATTGATACAGGACTTCGCGGATTGATAGGGGTGGGTCATCATCGCTGGTCACATTGATCAGTTACCTCGGCGATTTATGGTGAATGCCGTTTCTACTCTTCCTAATCACTTTCTATTCTTGTTAGTATGTTACTTCCTATCTGCACAGGGCCTGGGTCCACTTCAGTATGTATATCGTGTCTTTATTCCAAGACTGCAGGTTATAATATTAACAATTGCTAGTATAGTGTCATATTTATACCAGCCCTACCCCAAACAGGTTCATTACAACCTGCCTAGCAGGTCCCTATGGCACCACCGCCGAACATGCAGGTTCGGCACAACCTGCTGAATAGGTCCATTCGACATTACATCTGCCTACTCGATGTTATATATATATATCTATATCCAAAGGGAAAAGGTACCCCTGTATCAAGATATTATAGAAAACGAAGTCTCTTTAAGAACGCCGGGAATATAAATCTAAATGAATTATATAATGTGAATATTATTAATAATGGTATGGCCCATACTGAGAATTATAAAGACGACTGTGACTATATATATATACAACAACTTATGAAAACAACCACGTCCTGTTGTGCGTTTTTAATAATGAAATATATTCTTTGATCAAAACTGAAAAAAATGTATATTTAAAAATATATGACTATTTGGTTAATGTTGACATGATACTCAGATTCTTACCATATTTTACTGTCCGTTTCTTGGGCGATGGTAGACAAGTTCACACATGGCAATCTGGATATTCATTTGCTACCCTTTATACTAGCAACAAGAACGTATAACCTTACATCCATCCTGAGACAGGAACCCAAATTGTTTGTCTCGTGGGAGATTGACTTGTCACGCATTGGGTTTGGGACTCATTAATAATCGTGACATCAGCATACCACCACCATTTGTTCAAATGGAGACGGGGATCAGTGGCTCAACAAGAAGTATTTTAAGATAGGGGCTAAGGGTAGTATGTTCTCAAAGTGTCCATAATAAGGCCATTGCTTAAAGTGGAATATAAATCCGGCGCACTTTACTGATGAAACATTTCCTTTCAAGACAGTTCTATTCATGTACAAACCATTACTATGTGTGGTTATTCCTACAGCCTTGAAACCACTAAGCGCCCCCCCCCCCCCCCCGCCGCTCTCTCTCTCTCGCTCTCTTAATCTGCAACTGGGAATTGCTTCTATAATTACATGTTGGGGTTAATTTATTTCATTGCCCCAAATCCTACCATTGACACACCCGTTCCATATCCTTACTTAACCCTGCGTTTCAAAAGTATAAAATATAAAGCTGGTAGACCAATAGTTAACTACCGATCCATTTGGGGGGGGGGGCGTTGATCCAAACATAGAAAAAGTAAGTTTGCAATGGTAAGGATGGTGGTGTTTATAGGAGGTAGAATAAATCCTCATCCATGTATATATATAGCCTAACTGTTCACTTCTTTAACAAACGCTTTTGGAATATAATAGATCCTCAAAGCCACCAGAACGTAGGAGTAATACCCAAAAGATAGTCCATCGACTTAACTATAATGATTTACCAATATCCTCGCACCAAACCATTTCCCTATCAATTATTTATGCAGGGCAGAAGGAGCATTGTAACGTGATGTGACCCCTCCTGACCCAGCTTGTTCCTTTTCCTTTCCAAGCACATATTATCATGTCAATTATAAACAGGGTTTGTACAATTCAGTCCCTAATTAAGCCCATCCGTCTCCATTACCTCTCTGCCTAGCCAATGCATGCTGGTGATATGGTTATATGATATAACCACGGTACAACACTGACACTTGAGTCATCGCCTGTCTCTGTCCTGTCCCCTGATCTAATTATATTTATTCCTGTAGCTTTTGGGGTTTCTTACCGGAGATTCTCAACAGGAAGATGGGTAAGCAGTGCCTAGGGGTGATCTGACAATGATAAATTGATACTAACCTACTATACAAAGGCTAAGGTCCTTGGTTGGCATACTGTTACACTATTTTAATTCCATTAGACTCTTAACAGGCATCTTGCATCAGGCGTTATTCTCTATGTTCCATTCCATATTAAATGTGCAATATTCATCATTAGGGACATATCGCCCAAGTGTAAAGTAGCACAATAAATTGAGTTATATGACAATGTCTCTTGAATAAGAACTCATCAATATATCGCTAATGAAATCTGCCCAAGACCATTTTCTCTTCGTGTTGTATTACAATCTTTGTAAAGTTTTATTATAATATGGTGGGACAATGAAAGTATGATCGACAGGATCTAAGATGGAGTTAAAAAGTATAGATGAGACCGTGATGTATAGGGACATACTCATATTCCTAGTTGATGATAACTGTTGAGTATATACGCATGGATATTCATCTGTATGCATGTACATGTGTTCTCTGAACAGAGAATTGTATTTTAGAGGCTTGTGAGAACGGCTCCTATATGTGCTATATGACTGTGTATAAGATTGATCTAATCGGGGTTTAACAAATATAAATACACGTTTCCATTATTTGGCCTTGGTCTTTGTCCCTTAAGAGAATTGTTTTATAATCATTATCATTATTTATTATCTTTTATTACATAAAGTTACAAAGATGGAATCATTGTTTGATATGAAAAGGATATATTCTGGAGGATGCCTAGATTTGTATGATCTCTACACGAATATATATGGGTTTTTATTTTAAAAGAAATATTCTCTCGAATAATTATTAAAGAAATGCTATACCAATGTTGTTAACACGAGTCGTAATTTATGCATGCAAATCTATATCCACTTAGTTTGCTCGCATCCAGTATTGATTTGATGAGGGAAGCTCGGTGTAGATAAACGAATTTAGAATGATTTATATGGCTGGCTGTCCACATTAGAGAATCAGGTGAGACGTATTATGTATGGTTTTTTCAGAATTCACAGTAAATGATAACATAATTGTGCTCTGGAAGCGAATATTCCCCTTTTACAGCATCTATTTATCATGTGTGCCTTTATTGATATCCACCAGTCTGTAAACGATGCAATTCATATTCATGAGTGCTTGTTACAAACATTATTATTACTATTATGTGCCCCATTGGAATAAAGAAGACATGAGAAATCTCAGTATTCAGTCTTTCCATTTCAATTAAGCAACAATACAAGTGTTTGAAAAGGACTAATACTCTTGTGAAATTGAGAGGTGTTCCAGACTACAGCTAGGTGAGACATGCCCTCGTCTCTAAATGTGGTGTTTAGACAATAGAGGGCCATCAAGATGGCTACCGTGCACTGTATAGGTCAACCAGCAGGCAGTCGCAAAGTTTTCCTGACATCAATGGGCGTCTCCTCTGACCCAAACTGACTTCTGGTTTCCCATACGTTGGGCAGGATTGCAGTTACAACAACTAAGATGCCTGGATTAACGCCAGCTTTCACTATCTGCGGTGGTAGATCAACTATTGTTGTTGAATATTCTGCTGCTCTCAATACGTCAGGCTGAATTCTCAAATACAATGATTTACGCATGGATTAGTTTTCACTACCATAGTTTCATTTCGCAGTAAAATGAAGGGAACATCTTTCTGCGTTTTACGGAAATAGTAAACTTGGAAATTCTAGCCACAAAGTTTCTTCACGCGATTATGATCTCAGGAGGCGAAAAGAGCTAGAGACCAAATAAACCTAATCGTCTACTTGGTGGCATAAACCAATCTATCATTCCAAAAGACTCCAAAGGATAGCGAATTTCGACTTAAGCTAGCAATCAGGAAAATCAGCGATCCTCTTCTCTGATGTGAAGAAGGTGGCAAAAAAAGAAAGAGGATTTCTCAGTCGAATATCTTGCCACCACAAGCAAACTTGTCAGAGAAATGATATAAATGGGGAAATGGGGAGATTGAAGACGAAGGAGCGCTCTTTGAAAAATCGGATTCGAAAATGTCAGATGAACACACTAGGTGTCTCGGAGTGATAGGAAGATTCTCCCCTTCAAGGTGTCAGCCCCTCAGATCCTATATTGATTCAGAATTAAAGACCCTAGCCTTTTCTAAAAACCCTCGATTGGAAAGTGTCATATACAATGTACGCACTAAATATACCCACATCCTAGCTAGAGATGATAATTATTATATTAAATGTAAAAATACATTCTGTCATTATGAACATCCAAAGTACATCATGTCATATAATTATAACAAATCGTATAGGGAGGATTTAGGAAAGATCTGAGTAGTATTTTTATTCAACGTATGGACCCAATGAACAGCACATATTACTGTAGTCCCGATATTGTTCTGTACAGTGTATACATTTATTTAATCAAAATTATGACCAACCGCTAGAGGAATACTTACACTGAGTAAAAGGTGCCCTAGGATGGTCTACGTCTAGGTGTTTTCCTCAGTTCTCAATATTCGAGTATGATAAGAACCATGACATTGTACCCTCGCCTCGATTACTCCTCAACTGTCCATATTTCAGGAGGCACAGATAAATTTTCGTGAGACAGCAGACTCTCTTTAGAGATGAATAGTGTTGCATGTTTGACCTTGGTCATATGTTACTTCAATCGCCTATTATTCATCGTTATCGCCGGGTAATGCTATTGCGCGAATTTGCGGCCATGATATTATATTATCCTCGCCAACAACAGGCCATGTGTAGGGGAAATTTATTACCCTGATTTAGTTTGCACTCTATTCTTGGATATCCGTCTCAAGGGAATTTGAAGTCATTAATCATAAGTTTAAGAATACTCCGTATTGAAGTGAATCAGAAACAATTTTACCAACAAAATCAAATTGAGAAATTCGTTCCAGGTAGTAACTACGTAGGGCTTGTAGAAAATGAGAAAATATTTACAGAAGCATAGGGAAAATATATTAGTAATTAAATTCATGTCAAGCCACGGTGGTTTAACTAGTTAAGCCTTTTTATAATGAAGACTCAGACTCAGAATCACAAAACCTTGGCTGGATGAATGTGTTAAAAGCAGACAGTCATGTGCTGTTGGGAAAAAAAACATTTTTAAAACAGGATGTTTAATTTTCCAGCTGACATTTGCGTTCTTGGTCTTGGTTTTACGACTAGACAAACTCATCAATTATTCGCGACAGACAAAAATGACAGATTCAGTCAATTGGTTTTGAACAGCCGACATATTGGATATGCCGAATGTGTGTAGATGTACTACATAATCATAATTCTACAATGCAGATGATACGACACTCTACACCACACACACGATTATAATCGAGGTATTTTTATGTCAAAGTTTGCTAATGAGGTAAACAAAAATTTGCCTCGTGCAGATGGATGGGCAAGACCACAGATAATTTCCCCGGTGTTTAAATATCACCAATATGGAAGAAGATGTGATCATGCTGGAACTCCACTGGCATTTTCAGTCATTTAATTGTGACTGCTACGGTTCTATTGCTGCTCGTTCCTGCAAGAATTGACTGGGACTAGCGGCAGTTGAGACGCTCTATTGACTAATTATTCTACGGCCGCAAGAGCCACAAGTTCCTATACTTTAAAAAAGGAATTATTGAACAGATGTTCACATATTATTCGTGATATTCTCAGTTATCCAGATAAAAAGATACGTAATTGAATACTTGTATAACAAATCTGCATACATTACAATAACACGTTGTGTGATATCTGTCTTTGGAATAAAACGAATGCAAAGATAGCTTTGGTATTGTGTTGGCCATAAGATACATTTACACCTGAATAGAGGCAATAATGAATATATTCATGTACATGGCTGCAACAATTCTGTCTGTTTCAGCCATCTGTGAGATTTTGCGCCAATTCTAGTTCCACACTAGTATGGCGACTCTGAGTGGCAAGCTGCATTAGATAAGGTGACAATAGAAAGTCGAAGTGACAGCGATAAAAAATATCTGTGTAAAGGCAGCAAGTATTAGGTACATTCATATATTATTGTTCCTTTGTTTTGCAAGTCTAAAAAGGAGTGGAAACTCATTCTATCTTACAATAAGGTTATTTAATTGTGGTATATAGCTGAGATTTTATTTAAAAACAAAACCTGTTTGATAATATATTTCAAAGTGAGTTCGTACAAAAAAAACTAAAGGATTTAACAATGAACAAATGATATTTAGGTAAATATATGTCGGTCTTTTATGACCGAGAACTAATGCATAAGTTATATGCAATACGAGCCAGACTGGCTAGATGTAAAAGTCCGCCTAAAAGAAAGTAAAAGGTTTTGGTGTCATTTGCTAACTTTAAGTGTTCGGTTTTCCCATCAAGTAGACGTAGAAGCAAGAACTTAGCTATAGCATTGGTCAGGTAGTTGGATCCTGGACGTGATGTGGACGATCTAAGAGATGGGAGACTGTTGATTAGGTCCACTCTCTAGACCCGTTTTACCCTCTCTACATATCATGCCATGGGTCAGACTTGGTTTGTCGAGGTCACCCAATGTCTGCTCGTCAAAAGGTGCTCTATAAGATATTAGATGTCCACACCAAGTAACTGTGCGCTGCCAGATAGATGGCTTTCAGACATCTATTTCTAGCACGTTTGGTCGGGTGGACTATCTGGATCGATCCTTTTTTCAAGGGGCATTTTTGTTTACATCATGAATCAGGACTGAAATAGGGGCCTTTCGAATATGTCCATTTTACTGTGTCATATGTTTGTTACCTGTAAGACAGGGCCAGCTATGGCGTCTTTAGCTCCTAGATCCATTTAAGACAATTTTAGGACATTAACACAAAAACTGTTTAGGTGCAACGGTTGGTCATAGATGAGACACGTAAAAGCACGGTACAACATATAAAAGAACATTGCAGTATCGTCACCCAGAACTTCACGGATGTCACCGGTTTCTAGTTCATGTACTAATATGTAAGAACATGACTCGTTGGTATTTTAGATCCGGGCAGAAAAGTTTCTAAATCATCCTAGACCTGTCGCTAGCATTGTAACTATCAAATGTTACATGCAGCATGACATGACATTCTTCAGAAAGATTGATGAATAATTCTTCGATGTAACACATCACTCGGTTGTTTCTTTATCAGGTTTAGTAAAAGACTATTAAAGAGCATGTGTCTGCCTGTCGCGTAAGTTGGATAATGTAAGTATAGAAGCTTAACTCTGAACGTCCTCAGAACATAAGTCTGTGGACATTCTGAATCAAGTTCCATAATGATTTGATTTGATTTGAAAATATTTTATTCAGGATCTAATACATTTCCATACATATAGCACGAATGTTCTCAGTATATAGCCTGATTTTAACATTATATATATACATTTGACATAAGTCTCAGGTAAGAGATGGATAATTGAAATACAGAAATATAACATAATAGTAAAAAGAATAGCACATTACATCTGCTGGCATATGCTATAAACTTGTACATACACGATACAGATATGTTTTAAAAATACCCCTCCACAAGCGCCATGCTCTCACACATATAATACCATGCATTGTTAGTAAGGAAAATCAGTAGCAATAATCACACGTTGTTTAGACGCAGTTTTTGTACCTATCTCTGCTTGGCAGCAATGTTTCAAATGGGTATTTGACTTAGTCGAGTCAGTCGTTCCATCATTTTACTTTAGTTGAACTGTGATTTTGATTCCTTTTGTTGTTTTTTGTTGATTATTACAGTGATCTATGGTTGACTCTAGCATCTAATGCATGTTTGTGCGACGTGCATGTTAGTATATCTGACCTGCTTGCAATTCATCTGACTTTAATGGGTGAATTTATACTCCCCACACAATTCAATGTATATCTTAAGGTGTGATGGAAGGAACACTGAGACTGTTTTTAAAAAGGTTGTTTATCTCACTGCTGATGTTTAACATGCAGTATGTGTACTTGTTGTTTTTATATTATGTATTTCCTGCTATCTCACTTATTTTTTTCCTATTTCTTCTCATCTAAATTTAGGCTCGCAAGACTTATCTGTGTCTTTTCGGAGTTTGATAATGTCGAAGTTGTAACATCATCCATTCATCCAAGGTTTTTTTTAATTGTTTCAAACCATGCAAGGATGGTTTCTTTTTTGTCGAGCAATTTCTCACAGTATAACGTCAATCAGTGGATTATGTTAGTAGTTTATTATTGTTATTCAAATTAGATCAGGCAATGCTGAGAATAATTATCATCATTGATGAAATGTATTATACCTGAATAAAATATTTTTCAAATCAAATCAATCAGGTTACTTTGAACCTATGTAACTGGTACTTTGTAAATATATAATGCTAAGAGACATAAACAATTGCGCTTTGTCGTTTAGGTCTTCATCAGATACTTCCCTAATGTGTCAGCTGTTTTAAATCTAATATAATAGATCATATCATATCATGATTTTAATAGGTCATATCATGCTTTGCTCTTCCCCATCCCAATGGTGGTGACCCGCCTGTGATTTTTTTCTTTCTTTAAGATAAAAACAACCGATAATTCTTGGGTTTAATTACGCGGGTACCATTTCTTCCCGGTATATACTCATCTCAGAGTCAGTATTGCGTAAGATGCTACCATCCACATCTAGCTCAGCTATGAGTATGATTCTTTGTTAGCAAAATGTATCTATTCAATATGTTTGCTCGATAATATAGATACGTTTCTGCGGATTGATGACTCGTGACTTGAAGGTAATCAGTGGAAATCAGGGCTTACCGACAAGTAATAAACCCCGAGAAGTCTACCCGCAAGTCAGTGGGAAATCCGTTTGAAAGGCTGATATCCGGCTTATGGTAGATTTAAATCATTTATAAAAACTTCCTTCCGCTGGAATGGATCGTTCTTTGTTGAAAGTCCCGCTAATCAAGAGCTTGTAGGCATTACAACATATAGCCACTACAGCTCTAGTGTATAAATGACACCAGTAGGAATCCTGATCAAACTAATAGCCTTCACAGCCTTTTCATTGCTCTCAAGCTGCGCTATTTCCCAAGCTTTAAATCTGCACAATGGTCGTATTACATAGTGAGCTGAATGCCAGTATATGGACATCATATTTCAGAAAGGTGAGACAGTGTTTCTTGTTTCAGGACGACCTTGAAACTGCTTGCTATCTGTCAATATTTCATTACATATCCGTTAAATTGGATGTGTAACCTTGAAGTAATTTAAGTACCTTCGGACTTGATCCTTGTCCTGCTCGATTAAAAAGGGTGATCTCTATGAGTAATCCTCTTCTCTAACTATGGGAGAATGTCAGCTGTTATCTTACCTCTCACTGAATATGAATGGCCCGAGGCACAATCTGCAGCAAAAATGGTACGTGTTTTATGCAGTTCTGGCGCGCGCTCTGTGGGTCTGTCCTTGGATGTATTTGGTGATAAGAAAAAACGATTTAAAACAGCCCCTTGGCAAAAAGTGATACTTCTGCTGTAAGAAACAGCAAACCCAATGTGTTCCATCCCCTTAATCACCAGACGAAAAGAGCTAAGAGGGTTGTTTTGTTCTTATTGACGATCATTCTCAAGATATCGACGAACGTCTGTCTGGACATAATCGTATACGACAGAAAAGGTAAGTATACAAGATTAATCCCCGGGCTCATAAATATCTCTGAGGACGAACACCAGTACGTATGAGGACAAGAGCATTCCACTTTGAATAAATGTTTCTTCAACTAGAAGAAAAATGGGAATCTATAGACACTTGTCAATGGGGACTTGGCCCACGGGGCCATCCTTTACTTTTGATATTCCCTGGGAAGCCATAGCCATCAGATCTTGAGTGCTTTGTTCTCATAGAACCTTAGTTAGAGGATCCATGTAAAAGAACCGCTGAGAATATGCATCCTCTGCAGGGCTAGCTCAATGTGGACATCGATAGCTTTCCTAAAATACATGGGCTAAAGTGTCCGGGTGCACTATTGGTGGGCCCTTCAATCCGTGCCGCCTCAGAGCTGTTTTGATAAAAACCTACTTGTATATCTACAAGGCATCATACGTGATTATTAGTCATAGCACCCGAGGGAAAGTGGCGTAGAAACTTTTTGTGCGCAAGCTTTGAGGTTAATCCTGGCTTAGGGGGCAGCGTCCCTCCAGTCTGGACTTTCCCGAGCCAGACCAGGAGAATATATGGGGTACAGGACCCAGGCCAATGACCCGAAAAACAGAACTATCGAAAGGTTTGTGATGTTACAGAAGCGATTGTGAATAACACGAGATCAAAGTTTGTCTGATCGATTAGAACCGTTGGCACTGCTTGGTCATATGGTCATATCACACTGTATTTGAAATATTCTGGAAAGAAAATGATATGTGTAAGCGTCTACCTGACTGAGTGCTGGCTATGGATTTCTTTTTGAACAATAAGGACAGCTCAAATCTCCATGTTTATATATAGGAAATTCAAATGTTTGTCTGCTGTGCTTTGTTACACATAATAGCGAAACCAAAGTCATTAGAGTGGACAGACTGCTTTGTAGATTTTTCCCCAATTCAACCAGCGAGGTTGATCTCTGGCATCAGTTCAGATAGGAGAGGGCCTTTTTCGTATTATAGGTCCAGCGTAGGCCAATAAATAATACATTAGACACAATAGGACCCGGGATAGAAGGCTTAAACTGGCATCAGCTATCAAAACCATTGGCAATACTCGTTGCTAGTCCCGGGTCCTGTTGCAGAAGAAATCTTTTTACTGAAAATGCTCCTTCCTCAGCTATTTTTCCTTGCTTAGGTAGGGAATTTCTACTATAGAAATAAAACTTAGCATTTTCTGCGTAGGAAATACCTCCCCTAAACTTAAAGGTTTCATACCAGCTGCTTAGCAATGAAATGTAGCAGAGGAAGGGAAATATCAAGAAAAGATTTTGTTTTGCAGCAGGCCCCCGGTCAATGCTCGACCCCGTTTGCCACTTCAAACACATAAAAGCCATCTTTTAGGAGGGACCTTCATTTATGCGTGTTAAAGTAAGTTGAAGATGAAAGTTATTGAGAAAATGGAATAGCAATAGGCAGGGCGTATCGTGCTTGGTTACAAGACAACCAGTCTCCTGGCTACTCAATGGAAATGTTGTCAGAATGATTACAAAATAATGACAGCCTTGGGTGTCCAAAAAAGTCCCAACGAAGTTCTTCAAATCGGTTTAATAAAACTTCTCTCTGAATATGGACCTAGCTGAGAGTAATTTTAGGGAGGTTTTTACCTTGAAACTTTTGCTGTCAAATAATCGAAGACATTTTTAGGGGAGTTTTTACAGAGCGGTCGTTCATCTCAAATGTTCAAAGGATCCATATTTAATATTGAATACTTTGTAGTGTGATATATACTTTGCAAAAAGTAATCATTATCACCATAAATAGGAATATTTGTGGGTGTGGTAAGTGGAACCTGCTTACGGATACAAAGACTATGTTTTATCTGACATTTACAAGTATTTCGATTCATGTCAAGACTTGGGGTGCAACTACAGATGCAATTCCATTTACGTTAAGTTGGACACGTATACATACCATCCTTAGTTTCCCTGACGTATCTAGAATTGCATCTCAGGGAAAAAGTATCATTATTTGCATATAATTATGCTCATGGAAATCAACAATGGCATAAAAATCTACAAAAGCCTTCAGGGGCGTTCCATTATGGTCAATATGTTGTCAAATAATAAAAAAAAAATGAAGGCTTATGATTTAGCCTTGGTGGAGTTTCAGCAAATGGAAGCAAAGGTTTTGAAATAGAAAGCAATGAAATTAATTAAGCTGAGAAATAAATCTCATCGATTAAGACTTACTTCCGCAATGGGAAATTGATCCTTTAACGGAAAAACATACATGGACAGATGCAGAACATCAATAAAGCCTCGTAGTCTGGGAATCCTTGAGAGGTTTTATGTGCAGAAGCCACATAGTGAGAGACTTCCCTTCATAATTATGAGAGTGATTTCCTTAATGTGGTATCTGACGGCTAGGATCCGGTGATGCATACTGATTAGGCGATCGGTATCAAAGAAGAGCCATGGTACATAACACTAACTCCAAGTAGGAAAGTTAGCCCCTGATTTTATTTTGGTTTGTAAACACGTCGTAGTTACAAGCATGTTCAATAGAAACATCTATTTGAAAAACTAAGTTGAATTGTGCGATGAAAAGGCATTCATCAGTTATGTAATATGCTGCTTGGGGTTTTGTTCCATTCAAATCAGCATTCTACAAAATGATAGCTACAGCTTAGAATGAATATAATATATAAACTAATTTCTTATTGCATCTGTTACTTATATCGGCCTTAACCTATCTCAGGTTATTTGAACAAGACCCTGAAACAGGCACAACTGCTGTTTAAACATTTGGGTACCTGAGGTCAAAGCGTGGGCAAACCACTCGCCTCCCTACTACACTCCCCCTTACCTCGCTATTTTGTTATTATAGACTCGAATCCAAGGTCATAATCCATTTCGCAGAAGTGTTGATGTTTAAGACAATTTGTTTCAATTAAATCTAGCATTGCTTTACTGTGTTGAATACCCTATCCATCTGTCATATGACCAAAGTGGTGGATGATACGACCAACAGTGACATTTTGATTTCAGATTAACTTCATCTCAACGGATAAACCCTTTCTTTACAATGAAGATTCCTCTCTCTCTCTCTCTTCTTGCCAGCTTTCCATAAACAACTCAACCTGAACAAAATCAACCTAATGTTACACCAGAGCCCATCATATGAAAACATCTTGGCCTCCGTGTTAAGAAGAGAGAAAGAAAGGATATTTGGCATATGCAATGGAACTGAAGGATTAACAGGGTGTCCGATGGTCTATCGCCCTTTAGCTACCACTCTTCGATATCACGCCCCTCTGGTTCGCGTGGATATGTTTGCTTGACACTCAGGACAAAGTGTTGGCTGTCTCCTGAACCCTCTCCACCATTTGATCTGCCAATCAACAAGGCTAGCTGAGGGATATAAGCCGTAGACAAGCATGGGGCGAGACAAAAAGGAGACGATGCATGGTCTCCGAGTCTCTGCCTCCATTTTCCTCTTCACCTTCAACGTTTTCTGTAAAGGCTGCATGCACGTAGACCTTGTGGCTATTGTATGGATATAGAGTGGCTTGTCCTTGGCTCTGAAGATGCTTGATCCCATTGTGGTAGCACCAAGCTCTTGAATATACATCTAAGTTATAGCACGAATGCATACCATCTTCTTGCAGACAGTATTCTGGAAATGTGACACAAAATAACACAATGGGGGTCCTCGAGAAGATGTGGCGTCTTGAAGAAATAAGTGTCTCTATTTATTTATTTATTTATTTATTTATTTATTTATTTATTCATTCAGAGAGAAAGAAAGAAAGAACTTTCTAAACTAAAATAAATCAATAGCCAATTAGTATGAATTCACTGTTCTATATTGATACATAGAGAGTGTGATTCAACAAGTGAACTGGCATATTTATGTATCTATTTCTTTACATCGTTGTTTGTGTGTTGGGATTTTGTATCCACAGCGGTAGATGATCAATATTTTGGAGAAATTACTACGGTATGCTCTTTCCACGCATAAATGACAATCTTATGACACCATTGGACGTTAACTCTAATGAAACGACACTCAGAGGGCTTGGTTTTATGAGACAGATCTAATGTAATTTCGGGTATATGTCGACATAAATATGGCAAAGCGATGATATTAAACAATGGCCACAGATGGGAGATCCTCGTCAGCGCTTGCTCTGTATTTACCGGCCCATGAGCCCAGCTGTGCGATAAAAGAAGTAGCATACGAGGCCCAAGGTTGCAATTCATCCACGCATACCTGGGGTGAAAAGAGATGACAATATTGTCTCATACGTCAATATCCTTAGACCATTTATTCGGTTTTATATTTACATTTACTCTGCTTTATGTTACGCGTTATACCTAATAACCGGTAAGCAGAAAATGTATTATATTATATGAGCCTAGTGATATACTAGTGTGTTGATAGTATATGCCTAAATAATAGTCATAATAATAGCATCATTAATCTATCATCAACCTCTATCCCTCATCCTATCCTATCACCTTTGAGTTCATTTGTATAGGATGAGGGATAGAGGTTGATGATAGATTAATGATGCTATTATCCATGCATGACTAATTTAGATTGTTTACTCATAATCCGACGACCAGAAAAGTGAAGAAAACTACTCCTGTCGGTACGAGATAAACAAAATAAACACTCCAAATCATGTCGGTTGCATGTGATGAGAATTGGGGATGGTGGGACGGGTGGGGGGGGGGGGCGGGATCTTTAATCCATTTCCATGGACGGATCCCCGAATATTCGTGGTAATATATTTCGCTGTTTTTAAGTACAGTGATCATGGGTATATAGATATAAAACTCCTTGAGGACGCTGCGATCTATATTAGGGTTTACTATTGTAGACACAGCTGCAGTTACTCACTTTACACTATAGATCGTCCCTTTTATACAAATTTAACATTAGTTATTTGAACAATTCACCTGTTTGTACTCGAATGGTTGGGTGGTTATTATATTTGGTTCACAAAGTTGTGAACCTGCATTCGACCTAAAATGGATAATCGAAATTAATATCATAGGGTACGAATCAACGTCTGAGTCAAATATTACAATCGGTGTTTTTGTCATTTTTTCATGAACAACACGAATGGTCCTATTTGTGCTAATATTTGGGCAACTAATAATCATCATGCAAAAAGTCTATCATCTTATTGCCACTATATAAATGTGAGTGTACGATCGATGTCACTTTTACAATTTTGTGTAATCTTTTTTATCAGCTTATATATGAGTGAATATAGAGAATAGGAAGGTTATTCTGGATATTCATTATAAATAGGAGTCTGGTTTTGGCCATTTCTCGGACTGTGGGGTATGTTTGATATAGTAAAACGTCATCATCCTTAAGCTACTTAAAACAGGTAATAACAAGTCCAAATGAATACATTTTAACGTATCAACCGATAGTCTTCATCATAATGACTGATATATTCATACATTCTAATAAATAGAAAACATGAAAGGAAATACAATCTATTAGTTAAAGTATCAAAAGTTGAGAAGTTTTTAAATTAAAAAACGCAAGAGTTTAGGATCATTTTACATTTTATATGTTTACTACAATATATCAAATTACTATCGAAGTCTGAATAAATAGGCCTGTTTTTTGAAGGTAGAAAAGGAAAACTATTAAAATGAACCTACCACATGGATGAAATGCTACTTTAAATATTTTAATATTGAGCGTGATGTACGATGGTGGCAGTGTATGGCATGAAAGAGGAGGAAAACTTTGCCAGGCCACTGAAGGCTAATTATTAGAGATTAAGCTGCCGCATTTCGCAGAATTACAGCCAAGTATTATGGTAATATGTACAAGAAAAATCAGCAATATATCAACAATTCTATTTTTGACGTTTATTCAACTGTATTTCGTGCAATTGACTACTTTTCATGAAAATCGGTTATCACATATAAGGTTCTATAGAACAAACGAGCTTGTTAATTAATTATAGAAAATGAACGAGTAATTCAGAGGGATTTTTTTGTATTTATCTGTATCAGGATTTACTGAAAATAAAATCCGAAAATGATGTTGTTAATTGGCACACAATTAGTGTTTTTGTTTTGGATCTCAGCCCCAAGAGAAATCAGGGGAGATTTTCTAAGAATTCCAGACTTTTTTTAAAAAAATGGCTGTTGCCGTTATATGACGGACGGTCAACACTCTTAAGATGAAGCAAATCGCCTTAGGTGGCTTCCTTGTCGGCATGACATTCTGACATTAGCAATGGCAAGTAGGATTTTGGGCGTGCACCTCATTTTGATAAGTGCTATTGACAGCACTCAGTTGAAAAGAAAGTTTTTACTTTTACTTGAACCCCCAACCTCATATTGACCAATCTGTATCCCATTTTGAATGCTCCATTTGAACAAATCGTTCTCATTGAACACACGCCTTTTCTCGTTTCAGAAAGCATGAAAAGCAATACATCAAAAGTGACGTTTTCATTCCACATACTGTCAAGGGTAACAATGAATACTGAGTACAAGTAAGAAGTACATTAGTTCTCAGCCGAAATTATTGGGTTCAAACCCAGTCTGGTTCAATACCCTGCGTAACCCAGAAAAAGTTGTGCTCTTCTCTATACTGAATGGAAAATACCATCAACCCATATATGAAAAGAAATACCATTGCATGCGTTTTCCTCTGTCTATTGATAACAGCTTAACCAGGCGACGACAGATTTCTGAACCAATTTCCACAAGGAATAATTAGTACCCCTGACCCCTCTGACATCATGTCTATATTTTTCCTAAGAAGAGAAAAAAGAAGAAAAGAAAAGCAGCATTGATGAGGCAAACATCATAGCAACGGATGCTATCTTCTTGGCAAGATAAGTGGAGGGGTTATATATGGTGGTGACAACAAATCTGAGAGGGGGTAACAGGGTCCCAGGCACGGGCCCTATAATCGTACATGCAGGAACATCCACAAAGACCAGCATCGTGTTCTAGCTACGACTGGCGCCAACTAATTTGCAGTAGGCCTACTTTATAGACTGCCTACCAGCTCCACTCAATGCCTGCTTTGCGCCCTACAAAAGATTTATGCCTGTATATCAGGCCAAAAGTCAGGGTCCTTAATGCCACAAATTTCCTGCCAATGTAGCATGAAATTCCCCCCATCATTGCCATCATGAGATTATTCCCTCCAATATTGAGCATGTCTTCATGGAGCTTTCCTCGTGCTTTATGGGGTTTTGACCAAAGCCTTTGACAAAATGGCCATGTGAAAATTACCGACGGGGATGGTATTTGCCTAGGTTGTAAATCAGAAGAAAGTGCTTTCCTTCTGCACTGGTTTCCAACTGATCGATTCTATTGGCCTCAGAGGAAGTCGACCGGTAGCCATCTTTTCTCCGATTCCGAAGGAATGATAGGTATAATTTTCAAAGTTCAGGAGTTTTGCGCATTGCAATTGAAAAGAAGGGAGTGAAAGAAAAGGAGAAAAGTGTAGTCAGTGTAAGTAATTGATGGTCCCAGTCTTGCAGATCGGTCCACCAAGGTTAGAAGGGGACACATAGTGACAGATTCGCCAGGATCTGCATAGCTCTTTCCTTACAGACTTAGAGACACCCCTCTGGAGGTCCATCTTGGACGGACACCAGTCCAATTTAATCAAAGACTCCCTGGATTACGAGTTGGTGGATATTTCAGATGAACGACCTCCATCCATGTAAAAAAAAACTGGTAAAGGGAATGGCTCATGTAGAGAAGCTCTAGATTGTGTTTAAATGAGGTATTTGAAATAGGCTGATGCCAGAACTAAGAATATCTTTCTTTGATTATTGCCGTGTGGTTGGATATTCGTGTTAAACGTTCGTAAGAGACATTTGTAAAGCATGGCATGTTTGTATCAAATCTGAAAAGAAACATCATATCATGTGTTATCATAACAATTTACATTATAGATAAAAATAATTCTATTTCCTTATTATTTTATATATTCCATGAATTAGTTGGCAGCCTTTATCTTAGGAAGGTTTAATTGTATAGCATATATTTACATAATAGTATTTATGTAAACATGTCCGCCGTACGTGAAATTCTTACCCTTTAGGAGATACTCATTATTTTTGTCAGACATTCATAACCTAATTTAAATGAACACGGGTGACCTGATAATTAATTAATTATTAATCAATTGAGGAATATTAAGGAATTGAGAAATAGCTGTCGAAACATTTCGATTGCAAGGTTTAACGAGATTCCAATACTTTACACGCCCATAAACTCTCACATAGAAGAAAGAAATGTGCCTGTGGAAAGGTTCCCTTCAACAAGGAACTTGTGAGCCAGTAACATGATTATCCGAATGAAGTACGGACCAGCTCACTCATGTTGAATTTGATCAAGGACGGTCGGAGGTAACGATAGTCTCTCTCCACTTTTTGATTCTGTGCCAAGTTTTCCCTTTTCCTGCGACAAAGAATGCTCCTCGGACTCCTTCCAAACCAAAAGCCCATCCTGTCCCTCCTGCGATTTTATTCGCGACGCAGATTTAGCAACTTGAATTGTGCTTTTCCCTTTCTTTTGTGTCCGTCTTGGCAGATTCACTCTGAGAGTTTTTCTTCGAATTCTGAGGCTTTCACCTTGCAACGGTTTAGAGCATTACCCCTCCATCCCTAGAGCCTATCCCCAGACAAATCTGTGTTCCTTTTCAATTTGAATAATTTTGCCACTGGGGTTTCTTCCTTTTGGGATGGATCCGCAGAACCAAAGTTTAAAGTCAATAAACTTTGAAATATGATTTCATACATCCGTTCCTATAATTTCTGTACTTAATCTTGTTTGCAATTGGTGTCAATCTTAAATATTTATGCAGAGGTAACACATCTCTGTAAGAAATACGTTAATTATAAACCTTAGATATGCCTGCATATAATTGTTAAAAGTCTTTAGTGTCATTTCAGAACTGTTCTGTAAAGTACTGTAAAGTGTAGATCGACTCCCCTGTGACGGATATGGTAATTTCCAGAAAAGGTCCAAGAGAAATACACTGCAAAAGGCGATAATACCCGCTACGGTAGCAAAGCTTCGAGAACATTAGACATTGCCTCGATCGTAACAAGACGCATTTCACCATTCTTGTCATCAGCATTGGAATAATATGGGTTAAAATACCAACAAATGTTGGTCGCATATAACCTCTATGAATACATCCATGGAGGATACTGTGTAAACTTGACGTTTATTCTTTAACATACTCCAAATCTACTAGGGAAAATGAATGGGCCAAATACAAGTCAGTTAGTAAGCAATGGAATAAAAATAAAGCCTGATTAGAAAACCTCTATCTGCCCATATATGCTATGTGTTCTATGTGACTGGATGGTATGAACGCGGTAAAGGAATGTGTCTGCGGTATAATACTCGCCTTAATAAGGCAGTAGATGATATACCTGGATGATAGAGGAAGGATGTGCGTACATAAGAGGCATAATAAATGTGAGGGGACTGAAATGTTCGCTAATGGTACTTCCCTTTCAAAGATCCGTGGTTTTAACAAGTATAAAATATTATGTTGAATGTGTTGGATGATGCAAACAATGATGATGCTTACATTTTATGCGTAATGCCCTTTGACAATTCTATATTTTCCATTGATATTTATCGTTAAAGGTTCCAAACCTATAGCATTATAGAGGAATAGAGGAATCTATTATGGTAGTCTAATCCCCGATATCATGTTCGAGCCACACTGGAGGTCTCTGAGGCCATGGCTTGTTGTACAACATCCTATTTTATTTAAAGAAATGTATTTAGGTTTGCATAATGATCGAGCAGTCAGGCTATAGGTGTTAGCATTTTCAACTCTGCCTTGATATAAATATTCAAAGGACTTATGGGTGGTTAAAAATATACATGGTAATTCATTTTAAAGTTAGAGCATTGGTATCAATTTAAATTCAACTTCATAATTATAATCGGTACAAATGTGTTCATAAGTGGGGCATTGGCTGCTCTTATTATTCGAATTACCTCTACCATTGCATTACTTATTACACATCTCAACTATATTTATAGACACAACTACACGACTTAAAATCCCCTTTTCATTACAAATAAACCCATAGGTATATTACTTACTTACATCTGTTTTTCTTAGGTACATGATTCATATTTTAATTACAGCCATGTTTTGACGTATTATAGTGTAAAATCCTGACACAAACTTAGAGGATTTATTTTTATGAGTCTCATTCAGACATACATCTGCCACGCCCCCTTTCAACTCAGAGGCTAACTAACTTTCTTCCCGCCACACACTTGTGGGTCACTTCCCAAAGTCCAAAGTACAGGTCGCTGTCCATTAGACATCTGTCCTGTCTAATCGTTATCTCAAAGTTGATCACATGGAAAGGGAGGGGAGGGACTGACTGCAAGGTCAGAGAGGGGAGGGGGTATTGATTAAGAGTGGGAGGGAGATGGGAGGGAGATAACCACATGACCTGGTCATGACACAAGGGATTGTTCAGGTGTGACAGTGGTCGCTCTGGCCTCGTATTCATCTTTTATGTTCATTGTTATCCTGTGGCTGATTGGATCCCTTATCTAACCTGGTAATTAATTGGTCCAGCCAGGATAAGCCAATCAGCCCAGGCCCTGTGTCCATGGTTGTAATCTGTCTAGCATATATATATAGGGAATAAAATGGATTACAGCCGTCCTCTTTTAACTGGTACGGATCTGGCTCGAAACATACATCTCTGTGTGTTGCGTTGATTCATTTCTCCCTCAACTACTGACCCTAAATATTCATCAGAAAATTCCCAGAATTCTTCAATATCACGAATTGATCAGTCTTTCAGCCTCTCATCATTCTCCTTGATACCCATACTTACAAATTATATGTTTTGGAGAGGTTAATGATTTGAAGCAGCAACCAATGCCAGTTATTTTTTATAGACTTTGTATACTTGTTCGGGTTCATTCTTTAATTCTCGTGGTGAGAAGTATCACAGATCTTGTGAAATTCTCGTGACTTACAACTTTTTCAACAAAATGAATTCAGTATATATGTTCTATTTATCACTCATATATGTATATTCTCAGAAAATTGTAAAAGCATCCGGGCCGAGGACGTTTTGGTGAAAACCCTGTTACTATCTGTATAACTATAATCTTGATCTGTAGTATTATATTATATACAATGATGGGATGAAACCCTAGAGAACATGATTTCATGTACGGTATAAATGAACGAGCCAAGGAAATAAAAAAAACTCGAGAGAAATAAGGTTGTTCAGGATACCAGTGAAAGTAGTAGGAGATGGCTATATTCTTTATGTAAGTGATAATTTATTGGAATAATTTATCGTAGTGGTAATTTGTTTTAACTCAGAATGATGGATTCTGTATATTTTCGTAGATTATAGAGAGAGATGTGGTTATATAATGTTTTACACTAAGGCAACGCCTGGGAACATCCGCGATGGATAGAGCGTTTTTACTACAGTTGGACATGACAACGCCCATATTGCGGCACATGGATGTGTATAATGACCAATCACAAGAATCGTGCTCCGCCCACCTTTGCCACGCCTTCCATTCTAGCCACTTTGAACACTGCAACGATTCAGCACACACCTCCGATTGTATTAAATATTATATAGGCCTCTAATTAATAACAAAAATCAGCTGACAATGCAAGTGGTTGTGCCAGTGTTCATAAAAAGTTGTAATACTCTCGTGCTAAATTCGTGTCCATAATGTCCTAAAACTCAACTTAGGTGAGTTTTAGCTATCCCTGTTTTAGCGCTAAAACTCGTGCCATGGCACGGGAAAACTCATGCCATGGCATGGGAATTCTGCAGCATTCTCGTGCCAGCAGTTTTTTTTTTATTTATTTGCCATATCAGAATTAAGCTGGGACTGTTGGGAATATCTTGAATTTATTTGGGAAACGCCACATCCCAATTTCCAAAATTAAAAGGAAAGAGGGAGAATACCTGCACACTATTTGAGCAACTACAACTAATTAATTAACTATCTACTTAAACCCCAGCCCACATCTACACGGACAGAAAAACATGGATATTCGACACTGGATTACTGCCTGTGAGTCCATGGCAAGGTTAAAACTGACTTGCGAAATGACTATGTATCTTTTTTGTACTTGACTACTGATGAAATTGTTTGATTTATTGACTTGCTGTATAAACATTCTAAATAAAAAAAACATTCCTGCGCCAAAATTCTCGTGCCAGAGCATTCTGTTTTAGTCAATGTATAAGACGTGTGCCATGGTACTTGTCCCTTGGGGGTAAATGGTCAAAGATGATAATTGAACATCCAGGGTCTGTATGCATGTCAGATGCCGATGTCAATTATCTAAAACTCAGCTGGAGGTAACATCGAGGCAGTAATATGTACCAACACTGTTCAAAATTGAAGTATTAATTCTACGAACTTGCAACCGGACTTCTTATCATCGAGCAATTTAGCTGTATATAGGCTTGTTCACTATGGTTACTGTAGTGTTTTTTTTTTATATAAGTGATTATAAGTGATAAGTGATTTTATGTGAGATATTTCTTGAAATGTGGATATAATTGTATTGTCAGGCCTCAACGTTTGGGCCACAGTACTTGTTGGTGTGTGTGTTTGTATTGTTGCCAGGGACGACAGGCTCCTGCGCTCAGTGTCTGTCGCGTCCATGATTCAGTTGCACGGTGGCCATATTGGCGAATGGTAGAAAAATGATTTGAAAAGTGATTTTATATAAGTGATTAGTAATAACTAATTTTTTTCTTGTATTTGAATATTTAAAACTTTGGCTGACCTTATACCTAGCTCATACTATAAATGTCATAATCATACTGCGATCGAACTCTGTGTAACTGAGAAGAATGTCCCTGTAACATAATGTTTTTCACAGAATAAAATATTCAAAACAAACAACAGCAGTAGGGAAGTTGTCTTTATTCATAGCAGTCAGTTGTCATCAATGACTGAGAATCAGAACAGTAATCCAGATAGTGTACCGCTTGAAAGATAGTTATTTTAGACCTATTTTAGCAGATCTGAACGCCTAATATTGTTTTTATATATACGAACTCCCCTCCATCTCCACCCAGCCGTCTCATTCTCCACCCCACCCGGGCCTCGGCGCTGTTCATGACTCAAGTCAGTGAACAGCGCCGCTGGTGTCAATTGATGTAACTAAGCGGCTCTTCCATCCTGTTTCCTTGTGGCTCTTCCATGAACCTTATAGCTTCCCATCGATTTATTTTCTTATTTTGTTATGGTTGACTGCACTCGCTTCGAATCTTCGGTAAGCGATAACTTTGTATTTTATCAGTAAATGACACATGTTCCCGTTTGGACCATGCTACCCTTGACTGACTCTAGCTTCTGGGATCGGTTAGAAAGTTCCCGAAAAACAAAAAGCAGGAGAAAAGGCTTTCGGAGGACAGTGTCGGTATATATACGTTTCTCCTCTCGGGAGGTCAACCGGTCACGTGACTTGATAATCATAGCAAAGCTATTCGTACCGAATAGCGGTCGGTTGTGCTCGTCCAGAAATAACACAAGGTATTAACACAAAGCTTGGCACCAGAACTCACGATTTGGAATTTGCATGTGCCACTGTCCATGTTATAGTGCACGATGGGATGGATTCAGTTCACATCTGACAGACAAATACTTAGCTACAATTTCATATTAAAAAATATAGGCAGACAAGTATCACCAGTATTTGCTCTATTACAGTTATATAGTACAAATGATCCAAGGAATTGAAATTTATGATGGTTAGGGTGAAGACTAGTGATAGTTATCACACCATGTTGTATCAAACATGGCTACATGGAAGCAGTGATCACCACTCCATGAAGACATGGAATGAGTTCTACAGCTTTTACACTGACATACAACTCCCATAGTTAATATATGAGAATCAAGATTTAAGCTTACGTCTCAGCATGCTGTTCTCTCGAGATGTTACTTATGTATGCTCGTAATTCGAACTGCAAATAACACTTAAGTAGTGTTTGCATCTCACAAACAGGTAACTATAGTATAGTCTTTATTATTATGTAGAATGTTGCTTATGGGAAATTCAGATTGGATTATTTAAATGTGCCATTAGTTAAAGGCTACAAATGGAAGAACTGCAGGGTGAAAAGAAAGTTGGGATACTCCATTATTTTTTATTTCATCATTGTAGTTGCAATTGACACAATGAAGAAATGAAATAAACAAGAGTAATAAAAAGAGGAAGAAGAAGAACATGGCGTACATGCAAATCCCCTATTGCACGATGATTTCCAGGAAGGTGTTTGGTATATTGAATATTTATTCCCATTTCATCGCGAGCCCGTCTTTCATTAGTGCCGCGCGGTCTGACGGTGATGGCATGCCACATCGCCAATGTTCAGGCCTCCCATGAAAATGACAAGTGCATGAACAAGTTTTTGACACAATTATAATTAAGCTTCCTAATTGGTCCAAATTTGATCACAATTGATCGCCAGAATTCGGCACGGCATTAATCAATCCTGTAACTAGGAATGATAGGACGGTGGTGTAAGCTGTTAAACAGGTGGTAGGCTACCCAAATAGAGTTTTGGGTAACTCAATGTGATGAAGAAGGTATAATAGATGTTTTTGTTTGTCTGTAATGTTTCGATGTTACATTCACAGAAATTAACAATTAGCATTCAAAAAAATTCATCCTCCAGGGTGTTCCAGGAATGTTCTCTGTAAGAATATTGTTCAAACGCTTCGGGCTTCCAAACATATCCCACCATCTGAATGAATTACACTATTCTTCATTTAATCGGGGTGGGGGTGGGTTGGGAACGGTCTCTCAGTGACTCAAACATTTTTATATGCATAACGGCAGCCCCTAAGCCTTCAGGCCCGGCCATTCTTTTCGCAAAGTGAGTTCAGCTTTTGCATTGACAACCCAACTATGGTGTTGCCAAGCTAAACGCCTGGCTTGTTTATTTGACTTGATCTATTTGTATACATTATACTAATAAATTATATTTTGTGATTGGCAATGTTATGAAGGGTTGAGCCCCCAGATTATATTGGTTCGATCATGAAAATAATAGGTAAATTCTGTTTAAATAATTATAATTTAGCACTTACTTAACTTAATAATTATATCATTCAACAATGGTATAGGTTCACCAAGATTATCCCATAACCATTGGGTTCTGCCAAGAGTTGCTCTGCAATTTTGTGCTCCATCTGGGCTCGACAGCCTCCTCTGTCACTTCTTTTAAGATTGTAATCATTGTTCTTGATATTACTAATAACACCAGTTCTGCGATGGAGAGACATGCTTCCCAATTCCAGAAGCTTAAATTAAAATCATAGTTTTAGGAGGTAATGCGCTCTTATTTGGGAACACAAAGCAAATTTATCAAATAATATGATGAAGATATAAATGCTAATCTCTAATCTCTAATGCCTTCTTCTAAGTTTCAGTCCAACTATTTTTTTTTTAAAATTTTATTGGACAAAGTTTCAATCAATGATAATTCTCATTCAGGTATCAAATTCATTACTAAATAAATACGTATTACTCTGTGATACGTATTCACACGTACTGTTTATTTACTTTAAAAATAACCTAGATGATTTGGCTTCTCGGTTGTTATGGCTCTCTTGATTTTGTTTGAGATTGACCTTGATATTATGCTGATTGTGATTAAGGTCTTGGATTCATAAATAAGTAGGCAACTTTCGTGCTATTAATATATGATAGTCAACAACCCATATGGGTAAACTACTAGGGATATATATGCACAATACCTCATTCATGCACACAGAGAACATGCCATTACTCATATATCACGGATAGTTGACACTGGACCATAGGGCCATAGTAACGCTTGTGGATGCAGTCAATAGCGCATGATGTAAGGCATTAATAATATCAGCTGCTCTGCATTAGGCTTCTTAGCAGACCCCCATTATCTATCATTGTCATACATAAAGGGAGCCGCGCAGAAATTGCTAAACCCTGCCGAGTGTGTTGTCCGAGGCTCGACTAGGACTGGACAAATCTGAGGACAATTACATGCTATTGAACATTGTGCTTGCGAGCATCACCGTGGCTATTCCCATGCATTATACTGGATAATGCTGCCAATGTAGGGACAGGGAGGCTCGGGTTGTAGCTGGGGAATGGCAAGTAGGGAAACAAGATGATATACGACTGCGGCCAGATATTCCCAATATTCATGGCGGCAATGGATATGCCTTTCTCCTTCTTTAGATAGAATAATATGTAGAAGAAACCTGTTCTGGGTCGGTCCAATGGTCCATGCCGTCTGTTTGGCCCATGACCACCATTCTCTATGTTACTATGCATTATGCCCAAGTTGATATTCAAATAGATAGTGTTAATCTCATTTGATCCTGAAATGATATAATGATATTATGCTATCTGTTCTTGTTAGACTATCGGGCTTTTCATCAGTTATATCATAGATTTTAGACATTGCAACAAGGTGATATATGATATATTTGATACATGATTTACACAGACAGACGTTGTCACGTGATATCTTTTGACATTTAGTTTTTAACATGTTTCACCTATTTCAGACCTCCTCCATGGTTTCACCTTGTCTTGTCAACATTGCTCTTAAACTTCATTATGGAATCAGTTGACAATTATAAGGCTTCTCCGTCTGCAGCCCTTAAAGGTAAAATATCAGCCTCACAGCTCCCTGGTGTCCTTAGTAGCTATTTTTAATACATCTCTCTCACTCTGAATTGGAGCGAAGAAACGAGCGGGTAATGATTTCTATGCTGGTGAGGATGTTCATGATAAAGCGTGTGTTGCCTGCATTAATATATCCACTCCTTCCTATTAGTTTGTCGTGAATAATACGCTTCCTCCCTCCTCTATAGAAAGCAGTAATGTAGACAGGGTCACACTCCGGTCAGGACATTGAATATTGAGGATGATAAAGTGGGCTTTACAAGTCACCAGATGGTTACAATAGGCTGAAATAACCTAATAGACTATGTGCAATATGTAAGATATATAATTCAATATGTGTATCCGTCTATCATCCAACTAAAACTTTCTAATTAGTAACTGCCCCCAGACTGAGCCTATAACGGTTTGCCTCAATGCCATATTGTTTATACAGCAAGTCAATAAATCAAATCATTTAACGAGTAGTCAAGTACAATGAAGATACATAGTCATTTCGCAAATCAGTTTTAACCGTGACATGGACTCACGGGTATATATATATGTTCATTGCTGAATTCATACGGCAACAGTTCTACCGGAAATCTATTTGGATAATTCATTTTACTTTTATCACTTGTTAATATGCAATTATATATTCTATGAATATATTTGGACTTTCCGAAGTTTTAATAAGTATCCAATGACAAGCGTGTGATTTATCAATTCGAAGGTGAGTAGAGTTAATATTCTCTAGATATAGCATAAAACTATTTTGTTGGAACTACTTGAGTTCAGAAGCGGGTATCAAAGTATACCACCTATTGTCATTGTGGGCGAAGAGAAAACAGTATAAAAGATGTAATTTCTTATGGCAGCAAGATACAAATAAAGAACGGGAAATATATCAACATGGAAACCAAAACTATCATCAAGGAAAAACAGAATATCTGCAGAACAGCAGTACACCTTAATATCGCCAATCGCAAATTAAATAATTTGCAGCTCAGGAATAAGTGGCAAAGACCTTAACAAGTTTGAGTCTATTTGAGTTAGATAAACGTCTGCTCTATTCCTAGATTTCATAATTTCTACCCACGTTAGGGCACGCCCTGGAAGACCCGAGGGCTGTTTCATAAGAAATTCCTACTGAAGATATTCCTCCAATATATTTCCTTGCTAAGCAGCTGTTAGGAATATTTAGGGAGGGAATTTGCCACACACACAATGCAATGGAGGGAATATAAATAAACTGGGAACATTTATTATCGTTTCATGGGCATTCTGGCCGCCGTTTATTAATCCAGAACACGATATCATACAAAGGAAATGGCGACTGTATAAAACGGGGTTTGGTCAAAGCGTACTAGTGGCAAGGTATTGATGGGTTAATCGAGCGATATTCTTTTCGTTTTTGGCACATGTTTGCACCTGTCCATTTAGTACCAGACTTGTCTAAAAGAATATATGCATATACAATGTACTGGTATTTAGGCTTATTAACCCGTATTACTTCCCTTTTTGTAATAGGTGAGTAACTGCATGAATTGAGTTTTAGATAGTAAGAAAAATAACTAAGACCAACTTAATACAAGACTAGATATGAATACTACTGAGTTATATTTCTTACATATAATAATATTGACCTTTGATATAGTATATAGAACGTTTGTTCCGGAGATATTTTGCTTCATATTAGCCTAAGTGCCGTAATTATTTCTCATGAAACAGGTCCCAAATATGATAGCATACCCATTGTATATTGAGGATACAATAAAAGAATATATATCTATCTCTTTCTATAATATTTTGCATTCTGCCGCTACTAATATCTATATTCACAATACGAGGTTGCCTATAGAGGCAGGTGGTCAATTATAAAACGATAAAGCCTTGATCAAATTATATACACAGGATTATTTTTTGCGCCATCGAGTCGGACCCAATTGTAAAATCGAGCTTTGATATTCATGCATGGGAAGGGCTGGTGCTGTAGGGATGTTTACACTAGGGGGATACTCAGGAATAAACCACAGATGAGCTCAAGTATAATAATATTTGCCTATACTGAGTGGGAAATGCTATATACTTCAAAGCAAACTCGCTGACAATATGTTATAATGCTCAAAATATGAAAATGTCATAATTAAGTAGGAGTTGGTGTCCTACCCTATCTTCCCTTCTCATAAGTTCCTTCGGCTCTCTCCTACCATTTGGTAGGGACAAGAAATAAAAGTAAATATTCTGACATTTACGGTAGAAATGTGCTTTCTACCGCTGCCATTCAGAACGATCGTTCACCAGAAGTGCTAGCCTGTCATTTGAAGAGAAAACTGTTTTCCCCTTAGGGGTACTGACTTGATTGCCTTTATCCATTTCAAGTCATTTTATAAAAGCTTTAGTTGCGGTCGCAGAAAGGACCATTACTTTTTGAACATCAGAGAGGTATTTGAGCAGCCTTACTTGGTCGGATCTGTCATGTTAAATATTTTTCTACTTTTCTTTTGTTTGCTATTATCTAGTTCATTATTAAGCCTTTGGGAAAGGCCCTTGCTGGATGAAGTGCCCAGCACCAGTCTGGATATTTTAACACCAGCAGCGTTATTTTTTTTCTATCCCCACCACTTAATTTCTAGTGGTAATAAACAAGTTTAAATATGATGGTCCCTACAAATTGTCGTCACTAGCAAAGAAAGGCCCATATTGAATGTAATAGGGTAACTGTAGGAAGAACTGGGAGTTAACAAACCTGGACATACATATTATACCCAATTTACTCATCTATACATACTCATGTAACTGTTTTATGATAAATAAAAGTATTTCTCAATTCAATTCAATTCAATGTCGATAAATACCGAGCAATTAATCTAACTAAATAGTTTGGTGAACGATTTGGCTTCTTCAGAAAAGGCACTATGAGTTCGGAAATTGTGTACAGAATTGAGTAAAATGAAGAAATAACCGATGAAGAGCCTCTTGCAAAAGTGAACCTCATCTCATTTACTACTCGGGCAATAGTTGGATGATAGAGACAAAGAAATACAAGCTAATAGGGCAGATAGGATGCAACATGTCTGCTCATTGCCATGACCACACCATCATACCAAAAATCTAATGACTCTAAAAATATCCATAATTATAAGGAGGGCCAATTGTAATTCCGTAGGAATTTCATGATCAAAGACAGATGAGACCTAAATCCCGTTAGTCATCTGTACTATTGCTTGTTTTTGGCACCGTTGCTAAGCAAAAATAACGAAATGAGCCCGTTGCTAGGCAGCCATTAAAGATAGAAAAAATCCGATTCCCCCTACTTGCTTTTGGGGGGTAGGTGTCTTTAGAATTTTGATACGTCAAATACCTTTGAAGTTAGAGCCCAATTGATTGGTTGCTAGGGTAACTTTTTTAATTTGCCTAGAAACAGCATAAATAGTGAAATGTAAATTTGCGCCCTCATCCTATCATTTTCAGCACCTTTCAAAGTTCAGAATCCAGTAGATAAACTAAAACGATCATGAAATTCCTACAGGACTTATTTTTCCTACAATTGGCCCTCCACTAATCTGGAAAATGAAATTGCAAAAATGTGGTGCATGAAAGCTCAAACAGTGCCAGTTGTCATTCAAGCTAAGGCCTGCTAAGAATGCAGCTTTAAAGGTAAGATATAGACCGTTGCTTTCATCTAACAAGTATTCATCCCTCATAATAATTTCCCTGGCTCTTATAACAAATTCCGAAACAAACTCATCCTCATTGTAACTATCACCATTGTATTATTTATCTAGTGACTATTTGTTTTAATATACATGCACTTACCCAGTAGTACAACTGGACAAGCTATTTGTTAATTCATCACTAACTGCATTGTACCCACTAATTGTTGCTAACCTGTATTGTAATATGTCTGATTACTTATCGATCGTATGTGTTTAGTCGTTTTTTATCTGTTAAACTGTAGACTGCAGCAGCAGGTAGAATGCCACAAATGTACTCGTCTTACCTGTTCTCGACTGTTTTCATTGTGAACCATGTCTTGAGATGCTGGGTAAATAAAATCTTTAAAAAAAGGGGGCAGAACGAAAACCACAACTTGTGTGAGACTGCATTAATCATGATTACATGAATAAAATGTAGAATAAAATGCACTGACATAATCTTCCGAAATATTAAGATTGGAGACGCCCTGACGATCGCCCTCCTGGCAGCAGCCCATAATTCACAATTATACAGGAGGAAGAGGGTTAAATAACATGTTTTTTTATAAGAAATATTTTGTTTAAAGTAGCCACAATTATTATGCAAAAATGTACTACTCACTCTGATACAACATATTATGCGTGATAATGGAAAAGGGAAAACATATTTCTTTCCACCCAAGATTGTCATAGATTAATAAATTGAAACAAAAATAATCCCATACATGTATGCCTCAACCATTTTTTTAGGGATAAGGGGTAGTATTTTCTGTATTATCTATGTTTTAGTACACAACAGCACAGTATTTCGGATGGAGTTAGTCAGATCTAATTCTAACGGGCGTTGGAGAAATGTGCGGCGAGCAACCCCAAAACCATCTTCCATGAAATAAAACATTCATACGGAGTTTGCCATTAATGGCATTGTCTGAAGTGCAGGTATGAACAACGAGTCAACCTTCATTATCCCACATCATCCTGGATATGGCATCGGTCAGGCTCCTACATAAAACGTCATAACAATTATGATAACATTATATATGGGGTTTTAATATGCACGCATTGCTCTGAAAACAACGTATCTAGAGTGATTTACGCATAGTGCGTATTTCACTAACTCGATTTGTTTTCTATTTTCATGATTGAAAGCATGTATAATAAATATGTATGAAACTCGTGCAATATTCTAAGCGACTAAAACCAACCCGTTAGTTAACCTGTATAAATTTTACTCCACGATGAAGTGGGTACCGCACGCTACTACTTGTATGGACAGATATATAAATATATTGTGGTAAGAGCTATGTGTTATTCAACTTATTGTTGCACCCTCTGCCATTTATTGCTATGTTGTTACTGTCCCTACATGCCTATTCAGTAATTTATTTTGTAGGTAGAATTGCCGTAACATTGTCTTTATTAGTACAATGGATTATTTATAGCATCATGGAGTAAAATATAGAACGACAACTCGTATTTGGTACTCCTCATTCATTTTTTTCTATAGTAAAACACTCGTCCCATCGTACTCGTGATTCACAAAAACAACTATATGCAGTTTCTCTTTCTTACATACATATTGAATTGGAACTAGATTCAAGCCTTCCCTACTTCGAACAGTGTAGTCCCCTTCTCTGCAGATAATGCTCCGAATATTGAGAAGTTCTGCCCCACCTCGAAATTAACTAACACATAAAATACTGTCTATTGCCAGTGCTCTCCTGAGAGTAATTATCCTTGAGGCTGGAAGTAGTCAAGTCCAATTCAGAACATGGATAAAACCGTCTAAATATAGATAATTGTATTGGCAGCTCCGCTGATAAATATAAACTTCTGCCCAAAGATGGCTATTGTGGTAAGTTACCTTGAGTGTCAAGTGATATTAAGGGGAATTTCTTCCCAACCAAGCGCACAACAAGATAAGGACATTATCAACTGTTCTATGGCAAAGCGTAATTGGTGGTCCCGTCCAAATAGGCTCTGAGAGTTTGCAACAGTCGCGACCATCTGGGCACTTTTTCTCATCCATATTGATACTTTTTGCGACCATTGGGGCATCTTTTCAATGAAAAAAACCCATTCTGTATGCCACTGGCTTTGACAGCCTTGACAGCTTTGATAAGAACAATATGTATGTTCGTAAGATACAGTATGCTTTCTGTGCAATTAATGTCCATCAAAATCCTTTCTTTTAATTATAGACTATCTATTCAGTGAATGAATCTGTAACCATAATCTGTCATATATTGAGTTTATGCCTCTCTTTGTGCGTCTGGTCAATGGCATTAGGTTCCAGAGGAACAATCCATGATGATCTGAAGGTTGAATTTTTAATTTTTTTTTTAATAAATTTTATTGAGCGAAGTTTCACAGCATGTGATAAGTCTCATTCGTTTTTTAAAAACAAATTGGTACATCAAAACGATTTCCTTTCAAATAAAGAATTTATAAACCATTGTTCAGGCATTTGATCGACCTAAGGAATAAATACTGTATACTGGAATCATAAATGTAATATAGTTTGCTACATATCATTGTAAAGGTTGTAAACAAATAACTGTATTAACATAATATTGTGAGAGAAAAAACATCAGATATTTGTTTCCAACGTGTTGAAGGTGAAAACATTATGACACACAAAAACACGAAGAAATCGAAGTTATTTTTCTGCTTTATTCCCAATGCATAATTTCGGTCTATTGGTAGACCTTCGTCACGGGGAGTATATAAATTGCCGCGGAGATTGAACATAAGGCAATCATTTTAAGACATGTGTCAGGCTGATAAAAATTCTGCAATGGTTAAAAGAGAATATGTTTTTGAAAACTATCCATTAGCAATCTGTATCTGGAATAGAAAAGCGTACTACTGTGAAAAAGTAGCAGTCTTATTGTGCAGCTGTTTCCAGCAAAGCTTTGGGTCACGTCTGTGAAATGATGCAGAAACATATTTTTCCTGCGGTACAAAGACGAAATCATTCTTTGTATAAAGGTTGTCTTCCTAAATCTTGTATGACATGTACTTACATATTTATTCTTTAACTCAGTGCAACATTCAAGCTTTCAGTCTTGAATTGGCATACGATTATCAGTCACAGCTTTCTCTTCGTAAATGGATATGGGGGTAATTAAACAGCCCATGATAAACGGATTCAATAATAAATATAAAAACAGTTTTCTTCACCATCAATGTTTGGGCTATCAAGCTAAAATGTGCACATACTACCTAGATCAAAACGATAATGAGACTTAGATTGAAGAAAAACTTTATTTGGTTGCAAAGACAACACAAAAATCTGTATCTCCCCCTCAAGCCCTAATTTATAAGCATGTCCAGTGGACTAACGTTAGTGAAAATTGATCGATGATAACAACTGTCATCGATTGGGCTTGCTTGTCGCCTTAAAGTGTGTGTTACATCAATTTGGTGTATCGGTAAATATGATAGAACATGGCCGAAGCAGCCTGATTGGCCTCTGACTACCGCCTGAAATGAACTTAAAAGCTTCAGTGGCTCAGCAGAAGCTATGCCGCCAACCAGGTTACTGTGGAAGAATTCCTTGATCGGGCTATACATATTCATGAAATGCATTGACTCATTTTCGGATGGCATATTCGGTGCCTGCTACCTGGTTTCGTTGGAGGCTCGAGCCTAGGCAACATAGGTCTGAATAAAAGATGCCTTCAAGAATGATATTCCATGAGTGTTTTTGATCAAGTCAGATCAACTATTGGAAGATGAATTGTTATCTTTGGTATTACTTTCTGACACCGGAGAAAAGGCCTAGTTGCCTGTGGTTCTTTCTAGTTCTTGCCTTCGTGCTATGTTATGCAAGGCAATACATCATGAGTATCAAAAAAATAGCCCCAGCGGGGAGAAATGCAATAGCATTCTTCTAATTAAGCCAATATACACCGGCCATCGTTCGCCATTCATTATCGGTGGAGCCTATTATAGGTATCTCATTCCCTTCTGCTGTGATTCGTCGAAATACTGTCCAACTTTGAAACTTCTCTTGAAATATATATATGACTCTTTCACGAGATCCAACTCAATGTTTGGAAATATAAATAAAACGAAACTGAGTTTCTCAATAAATATTTAATCTCGGCAAATGTATAATGGACTGAAACGGTTACATTATCGAATTTATATAAGTTAAGATTATATTAATGCTTAATGTCATTTCGAGTGAGAAATTGTGAAACGAAAAGTTAGTGAGCTTTCCATTAAACCTCGTCTGAAAAAAATAAACAAAAGACTTTCTGAAAGGTTAGCCGAATGGCGCCCAATATCAAATGCCACAATGACCATCTATAGAGCTTTTCTTTTAAGTCCTCTGATTCGCCGGTAGCCTAGCTAACCCCAGTAGCGACCTTGGCAAAATGCTGAACATGATGCCAACATCATTACACAACCGATAGCAATGGATTTTGGATTTCTGGCATCCCCCTGTGTTTGCACAGACAATGACACCGACACCAATGTCAATTCTCCGTCTGGCTCGTGTCAGCAGCCTAGTTTGTTATTTTGTCACACCAGCGTCAAGTTAATGTACATCTAGTCTCTGCAATTTGATGGCAATGTGCTGAATTTACACTACATTGATTTCTCCATCTCTTTTTCTATTTCTCCCCATTTTCTCCTCTTCTCCTCACCCCCAACCCCCTCCCCTCCAAAAGCAAACACCCAGAGAAAACACTTAGAATCTGAGGATGTCTCTTTACCCAAAAATGCGTTGATTGTGATATGTATACGCCCATGCTTTCTAACCTGTGTATGGATAACTATTTTTCTATCGTCAGGAATTTTACTCAGAATATTACTTTTGTAAAATGGCTAAGCCTTTTAAACAATAAAGACCAGCTCAGTGGATACATGGCTTGGAAGATAGGGACTACAATTGCAAATTGCTACCATCGAGGGATTTTGTGTTTCAGCTGTGACTCAATAATCAACACAGAATGTGTCTCTATGAGATGTGTGTGTGTGGGGGGGGGGGGGGGAGAGAGAGAGAGAGAGAAGCAGCCATGGTTAGGCAATCACTGGTTCGACATTTATACCATAATTCAAAATTGTTTTCTGTGCTATTATATCAGAGGGAAAATACCTATTTGCATTTTAAAGTCTTTTTTCATGAAATAGTTCCTTAAAGTTATGCAATCGATCTTTTGTATCTATCCGCATAACGTATACCAAAACTATAACACTGACTAGAATAAAACCGTGATGTTTAACTATATCTTATTTATTCACAGAATCGCCTCAACATCCCTTTTTTGCTTCTCAAGTATCTCAATTCCCATTCTTATGATACAAATATATTCAAGTCGCTGTATTGAAAAGTTGTATGTCTCAGTACACAGATAGCATATTTCTCTGGTCGTTAGTTGTCTTAATTGACCTTAGAATAGAGAGGCGTACAGCAGAAGACCGGAGCAGTATTCTAATGTGCATCAACTGTTTTTACTTCTATTCTATTAGTACTATCATCATTTATAACTTCTATATGACTCCACCTTAGATGAGAGATCTTCAGTAACTCTAAGGTACCCAATGGCTAAATATTGCCTGTAACCCAAGCCCAATGAGTTTAGAGAGGCCATTGATTTGTCATTAATAAACAGACGGAGGCTGTCCAATCTGCTTCACTGTCTTGGACAGGATTTCAGATGAGTGACAAGGAGCGATTCACTAACTGTCTGGATCAATATCGTGAAAATAGCTATAAATATGCCATGCATCTTGTATCCCCTTTATCCAGTAAATAAACCAGAGTCTAGTAGGGTATAGCACAGGTTTAACAAGCAAACCTTTCGGCAACTAGAGACCTAGCTGTGGATAACATCACGATCTATGAATTTATAGTGGTTACTTAATCCCGTCTATTTGAATATTTTATGGAAGGTGTATCGGGTGACGTCATGCACAATCATGGCTATTTCGGAGTCATAGTATCGGAGTGATCGAGAATATTTTTGGAACTTCCAGTGAGATTTGGTTTCCAAGTAGAACTTTCATGTCAAAGCCGAGCACTGTAGGCATACATGTATAGTATCCTGCGAGTATAGTGTAGGATAGCTGTACGCTTTGTTGGATATATTCAAGTACCTTTTTACAACGTCTTGCGCTCCTAAAGTGTTGATCATGAGATGAAGATGTTCAATTAATTATATATATATATATATGAGTAATTCCACCAATTGGTCGACATATGACTATAAAATAGATTTTTGCATTTTTAACAAGAAATCTTAGTCTGGGGTTATATTAATCAATTCTATCTGTTTCCCCGACAGGAAATACATCAGAAATACCCCATATTTACATATCTGGCATTAATATTTTAAATTTTAGCGGAGAGAAACCACTGTTTTATTGCCTAATCATTAAAGAAAATCTCACTAATTATGAGAACAAATGTGTAAAGTAGAAAAAAATGATGTCACATCAGTGCTACATGTTATTCAAATTTCATATCATGACCCTGGCTACCAAATAATTTAAAAAAAATATATTTCTAATAATCCATTGGCTGATTTGCAATGCAAAAATGTCTGGGGAAGTCTGTATATGTCACCATAACGTGCCTATTTAAAACTAGAATAAAAATGGATATAAACTACAAGATGGGTCAAGTGGATATGTTTTAGGTAGTTTTCAATGTATTCTTCCATATAATAATGAATGTATTTGAATATTTCAGTTTTCTTCGGAATTAGAGCATATAATATATATTTGGGAAGTGCCTATGTCACCATAACGTGCCGGACACTTTAATTAATAAAAAATAAAATATTTAGAGTTGAAAAAATTAAAGCACTGCTGATGGTAAGTCATCATATAGCTCAAACATAAACAGCCGCATTATCCCCCTGCTGTGCATTATTGCACCTCAAGAGTGTTAAAACATGATGTCACCGTAACGTGCCGGCACGTTACGGTGACATAAAGTATGTGACATAATAATTATTAGGGAATTGTTCTCTTGAATAATTCTCAGTCATTATGGCGGGAGAACGATTTTCACTCGACATCACGTCACACCTACGTCACACACAAACTGTCACGTTCATCCTGACGTCCTCTCACGCCTCCATATTCCCATCACCAACAGGGAAAAAATTTTGTTCCGGATTCCGTGGGTGGCAGAAGGTAACTCACTCCCGGTACAAGGTTTTAAATAGGCGTATAACATGCCTCGTCGAAGGGCTGCAAAGAAGCCAGTCACTACTCCTACCAGGAAGGCTTCGAACAGGAAGGCGAAAGACAACACGCCCGAAGTTCCAGATCCCACTCACGAGACAATGGCTGACAATCCTCCGCCAAAGGCGCCGGCCAAGAAGAAGAAGGATACGCTTCCTCCGGCTGCGCCTGAGCTTCCTAGCAACCTCAGTTTCTTGGAAGGATACATTAACAAGGGTTTCTTTGACGGATATCTCAAGAAAATGTGTGACTCCGTCAGGGCTGAAGCAAGAACTGCGACTATCGCTGAGTTTGGTCGGGGCCAGCCGCAGGCAATGGGTAGCACCCAGAGCCTCCCCGGCAAGGCGTCAGTCAAAGCTTCTGCGAGCCACGAGTCCACGAAGGTTCCCGCCAAGAAGCGCCGCAAGTTGGGCGGACGTAAACATGGTCATCGCACGCCCTCATCCCCGTCCGGGTCCTCGTCCTCCTCGTCGTCAGCCTCCTCATCGACTTCATCACCCTCCTCTGAATCTTCTACTGATCAGGAGGTGAGATTCAGGTCGTCTAGAAAAAGAGGCAAGAAACGAAAGTTCAAGACTTCGGCCGAGGCTCGTCACCCATTCAGGGAGGAGGCAGCAGTCTCTTCCTCGTCTTCCGAGGACGAGATGCCCACGCCTACCCATCTAAAGAGGCTCTATAAGCATACAGATAGTGTCACCAAGGCATTAGCTCGACAGCACGCAACTATGGGAAAGAAAAAAGGTAAGAAGAAAAATCTACTTACGCCCGAACTCATGCTTCCTCCTGACATGGCGGCCAGGGTGAAGGAGGAGAAGAGGGATCTTTCTTTCGCCGAATACGCCTGTGGCCTGGCGCTTATGTTGTGTTCCTCGATGCCTGACGGATCTAAATCAAAGGCTATGGCGCTCCACTTGTCACAGCTAGCTCAGGATACCGCCTCACATGGCTGGGATGGGCCCAAGGTCTGGTCACAAACCGTCGTCGACTATATCCTTGACGGATCACTCAGCTGGTCTGACGCCAATGAGATTCAGCAACACCGCACACGCCTCAGCTGGTTGCCACGCAAGCCTACTGCAAAGAAATCAGGTGTACATATACCGTGTGTGAAATTTAATTCTGACGAGTGTTATAACCAGTTTTCCCACACCGAAGGTGCTGTAACCCTCGTTCATTGTTGCGGATACTGCTTTTTTGCAACGAAGAATAGAGAGTTGAGTCACACAGCTAGGGCGTGTAATAATCGAAAGAACAACACGCCAAAAGAGGGCACTTACAATAACAACGACAGGTCCGGGTTCAAGAAGAACCAATGGGGGAAAAGTAGGTCAACTAACGAACACGTTGGCACCGATAATGCAGCCGATTCTAAGTCAAAAAACTCGGTTTGAAGGGGCAGGACGATACACTTAACCCTTGCCTCTCCACTGTTAGTGTTTCTCCGAAAGTATTTGAATCGGTTTCATGTTCTGTTCTACCTATATTCCCCGACATTTCTTCTACCCACCTTGCTCGTGCATCTCCACTTATATTTCCTAGTTCTCAGGAAGTAAACAAACTGGCTGCGCATGCGCACAATTCGCATCCGCCTAGAATCCAAGATGGAGGACATCGAACAGATTTCCCCACTTTGACAAGTCAAGTTCATCATATATTCGACGATTCAGATTCGAATAATCCTATTCAGACCCACTGCGAAGGAAAATATGTCGTCCCTCGCCAATACAGCTCGAATGGAAGCCTCCATTCTAATGACAATCCATGTAAACAGCCGGAGAAGGCCATCGACGCATCGGTTCTCGATGCACAGCCACCGTCACAATACTCGGAGCTTCAGTCGACACGCCCCCCTCAGGTATTTACAAACCATGACAGCCGTCCCAAGGTCGGCAATGTGACTAACAATTCTAACCCACACGATAATATTATTGAAAGTGTCCCTGGTGATGGCCACGCCAACCAGACGTATGATATTTGTTGTGATCCAGCTAGTGATAGTGAATGTTGTGTTATCGAGTCTATCGGTCATAGTGAGGTGGGCGTCAATGCCAATTTTGACCGATATGAACAATGGCCTGCTCCTATCTCAAGTGTCTCTTGCAATTTATCCGATATTTTTAATAAAGTTAAAGATTGTGGCGTACCTAACTGGAGAGGGGCCAGGATCCCTCTCCCTTCTAACTTGAACATAGAGGCGTGGACAAGCCTTGCTACGGGTCATCCTGACGATGACATGGTCCTCAGTGGCGTAGTGTTCGGGTTCCCTATGCAATATACCGGGGGACCCATGCGCGGAACTGAGACCCAAACAAACCATCCGTCAGGTACAGCTTACAAGGATAGTGTTAACTCTTATATTCAGGTAGAAGCAAGCCTGGGGGCTCTCGCTGGCCCATATTATACGCCACCTTTTGTGCCATGGACGAAGGTGAGCCCCTTAATGACCAGACCTAAATCAGATGGTTCTCGTAGAATTATTGTCGATTTATCCTACCCTGACGGGGGCGTGAATAGATATATTCGAAAGAACTCATACAATGGTGTCACAACTCATCACAACCTACCAACGATAACAATGGCTCTTGATATTATACAGGGAATTAATTCACCACAGTGCTCAATGGCCGTCATCGACCTCAAGAGGGCCTATAGACACTTCATGGTTTGTCCACTTGACTGGCCATTGCAGGGCGTACAACATGAAGGTTTATTTTATTTTGACAAAGCCATGCCATTTGGAGCCAGGATATCTTCCCTTATTATGCAAAGAGCAGCCATGTTTATAGTCAGAGCCCTCCGTCAGAAAGGAGCCTCTCCACTAATGTACCTGGATGACCTCCTCCTCATTGCCAAAGACAAGGATACTGTCCGTCAGCATTATGATCTAGCTGTGGATATTATTACTTCTCTCGGCCTGACGGTGGCTGACAAGAAACTACAGCCCCCCTCACAAAGAATCACCTGGTTGGGCGTGGATTTCGACACAAAACAGAATATCATCTCGATAACAAAGATTAAGCTTGACGAGATTTACAAGTGTTTGGCTGACGCCAAGCAAAAATCTTTCCTCTCAACGAAGCAGATGCAGCAGGTAGTCGGGCGTGTGGCCCACCTTGGCAAGGTCGTCCATCCGGCTAGACTATTTATGCACAGGCTTCTGGCTGCTTTACGAGCAGCTAAAGGAGGGAGGATCTACATAAACGAATCCGTCAGGCTGGACCTCTCCTGGTTCACCGAGTTCCTTCCGGAATATAACGGTAGGACCATCATCCCTAGAGCAGAGGTGGGTCGTCAGATCTGGGCTGACGCATGTATGGTCGGCTCAGGTGCAACTGACGGCGAGGACTGTTATGCTTACATCTTCACTGACGAGGACAAACAAGCAAGGAGCATAAATCACCTCGAGGCCATTAATTGTGTTGCTGCGGTCAGGAGATTTGTGAACAAATCTGACGCAGGCAAGATAGTTGTTGTCCACTGCGACAATACGGCCACAATCGATACATTCAAAGGTGGAAGAGCCAGAGACCCAACCCTGGCGGCGTGTGCCCGCGCATTATGGTATGCTGCAGCACATGCCCAAATAACCCTCAGATATATACACGTCCCGGGCGTGTATATGGACATCCCAGACGCTCTCTCTCGTGCTGCCTTGTCGGAAAAGCATAGAGTTCAGGCCCATAACATTGTCGTCAAAAACCATCTTACAAGTGTCGACATTAATCCTGAATTTTTCTCTTTATCTAATTTCTACTAGGTAATTCAATGGCGGCTAGGCTAGCGAGAGCTGCTCAACAGAGGCAACGTTCTGCTCTTCGTCCAGGCACGGTCAAGAATAGGGACTCTGCCGCCACACTATTCCTGGCGTTCTGTTCTCACCTTCATCTCAACTACAAAAGACCGTCACCACGCCATATATGCTGGTTTGTTGAATACCTGCGACTAAACGGTTCTGCTCCTCCCACGATTGCCAACTCTCTCAGCCTCCTCCGCTCCTTCTATAAAGCATCCAACCTCGACGTCAAACCATTCAACGATAACAGAGTTGCCAACGCCATCAGAGGGATACAGCTCACTGTACGTCATATTCCTTCTCCTAAGCTGCCAGTGACGCCAGACATCGTTGCGGCGTGCTTATCGGCCGCGGCCTCTCGTCCCTATCCAACTCATATTTCTCTAGCTATAATCCTGATGTTTGAAGCATTCTTGCGTCAGTCGAACCTGGCTCCTAGATCCGTCAGCCAGTTTGATTCCTCAAGACACCTCACATTTGGTGATATAAGAGTTAATAATGATAGGCTTCTCATCGACGTCAAGTGGTCCAAAACAATGCAAGTCTCAGCAACTCCTACAGTCATCTCTCTGCTCAGACTCAGCAATATATTCTGCCCACTTCAAGCATTTCACGCCCACCGTTTGGCATCGAGAAGGTCGAGGATGGAGGATCCCCTCTTTACCTTCAATGATGGAAATACGATGACCACTACCTTCTTTGCTAGACAGTGGCGTGACCTGCTCAACATCGTGGGTGCTGACCCGTCAGCAAACTCTTTACACTCCCTCCGTCGAGGTGGGGCCTATTTTGCCTTCCACACCAAGGGTGCATCTATACAAGACGTCAAATCTCATGGAACTTGGCGTACTGACGCAGTCTCCTCTTATCTGACGCCCACGCCATCACAAACTACCTCCGTTCATAGAGCCTTTCTCCAACTATGACGCAGGTTTGGGACTTGTTTAGACGTGTACGACATCCTCAACAGACATTGACTATTCAAGAAAGTGATCAGATATATTATAAAATCAATCCTTTCCCCACTACGAAAATAAAACAACTTAATTAAAATCTGTGTTTCCGTCTTATAATGATTAGGGAATTGTTCTCTTGAATAATTCTCAGTCATTATGGCGGGAGAACGATTTTCACTCGACATCACGTCACACCTACGTCACACACAAACTGTCACGTTCATCCTGACGTCCTCTCACGCCTCCATATTCCCATCACCAACAGGGAAAAAATTTTGTTCCCGCCCACCTCCCTAAAAAACTATCTAAGATGAAGGAACATTGTTTAGACGTGTACGACATCCTCAACAGACATTGACTATTCAAGAAAGTGATCAGATATATTATAAAATCAATCCTTTCCCCACTACGAAAATAAAACAACTTAATTAAAATCTGTGTTTCCGTCTTATAATGATGTCACATTATTTATACATGTATGGTGTGGATATACAGAAAACCTTTTTTCTAATAATTTTGACTCGAAATACTTAAGGATGACCGCGGGTATTTCCCAAAGTAAATAGATCAGCCTGATTTTTTCACACTTTGTACTCCAAATCATGCTGATTTCAAATATAATTTTTTTAAGGGGGGTCCCCAGACTAGATTTTTTGCTATTTCCGTTTGAAAATAAAAAGTTATTTAATTAATTTAATATGGCCGTCTATGGAGAAAAGGGCGTTTTTGAAACGTTTTATCCATTTTAAACCATAAATTGTAATTAGAGTTGGCTAATTTTTTAGTATATCATAGTTTAAGGGATATACTTTCTGAAAATAACAAGAAAACGGGTGGTCCCCAGATTACTTTAGGAGGTGGAGGCCCCCAAACTTGACAGTGCAGTGATTGAGAGCTGGACTAGCTTTGAATTTCATGTAAACAAGGTGGCTTACGGTGTTGTAAAACAATAACAAACAAGAAAAAAAACATATACTAATCTGTTCAAAAGTCAGAAGTGTTTCTTTTTAATAACTGAACATCACTAACCTAAGAAATGATAAAAAAAAATAAAAAATATCAACATGGTCAATGTCGTAAAATCCCCGCCGTTTTTGGCAACTGAGAAATACCCGCGATCATCCTTAAACAGAATTTATTTACCCACATAAACGACCAATACAAGTATTCAAGTCATCTTAACAGGATATCAGAATAACAAGGGGAAGAATGTGATATATGTTTGTATAAATTCTAAATATAATACATTATATGTGTATATATGGGCAGAGGGTCAATGCCCTGTGACCCTTACCGCTGCCATTACCATTACCATTACCGAATCGTTTTTTGCTATAACTTTTCTTCTAGTAGGAATATTTTCACAAACTAAAAAGTGTTATGACCCTTATGTCGAGACCTATGAATTACACAATATACTTCAAAAGATTATGTGCATACTTTTTTTTATTTATTCCTAATTTAAAACCTCATTCATGTAGAAATAAGTACCATTCCTCAGTGCCCTTATTATCAGCATTGTCACCATGTACTCTACCAAGCTGCCCTGAGTACAATATTCATCATTAGCATTCCCAATTTTGTCTATATTATCAGCAATATGTCTAGTTTATGTACGAAAAATAATAAATCAATAGGAGCAATTTTAAAAAATTAAGAATTTTCAGCCAAATGACGACCAATTGGTGGAATTGCTCTGATATACTTTACCTGTTATGATAATCCGATTCGCGTTCGGCCATTTAATTCACGTTCAACTGTCAGTATTTAAAGGTATCGATCGAAAAGACGAAGGGCTGATAGAAAACAAGATCATCAGTACTTCAAATACCCTTCCAAGTCGTAGTACTAATAGCTGCACTATTGTTGTGATCAAGCAAAGGAGCAAAATGCAAAAACGTTGAGTCTTTTTTATATCTGTACATGTATGCCTACATAGTGTTCATATTTTTTAGGAGGAGTAGGGAAAAACAGGATGAAATGGAGTAGGAATCCCTTAGCTGAGATATGTATATGCTTATTTCTACTTTCGATTACTAGTACATATTCTACGATGCAGATTTGCGAACATGCTGATCAAGCAAAATTAGGTCCATACTTAAATTGTAGAGACTTAAGTATCGTGATTAGCAACTGCTGCAAATCGTCATTGTCAAACAGTACTCATTACTTGGCGCCGATTCATATCATCGAAATAGAGAAAAACTGCAGGAAGATCATAGAGTCAGCACTGTAAACTATTTGGCTTCGTGTATTAATATTCCGTTTTCCTAATAAGAAACCTGCCATTACATTGGAAAGAGAGCACCAAATGGCTTCCTGCAACGGCCAGGTTTACATAAGTTCCCTTGCCTGCCACAATATGACTAAAGATCCTTGTTGAAAGTGGGTCCCACCTGCACTGGATCGGACGTGGAGTGGGCTCGGTGGGAGAGAGGCAGAAACCTCGCCACTCGAACTTTGAGCAACTTTTTCAATGAGATTGGGAAATAGACCGACCCCCTCAGTGGTCGTCAGACCTCCGCCAATAGGCAGACTTTCAATTAGCGAGTTTGGTAAAGCAGTTAATGCGGTGTAGACGAAAGTTTATAAATCTGGCTCTTGCTCGATCGATATCTATAGACTTATCCAATTTTAGTTCCACTTCGCAGCCATGGTGATGTTGGAATGGGAGAGGGTAAAGATATCCGATGTTTATACAGTTGCAGTCTCAACCTTGCAAGTTGCGCTGATTAAGTGAATGATGTAATTGTGTTTGTCTAAGTGTGATTGGAGGTTTATGGAATAATATTAGAGGCTGTATTAGAATTTAAGCCTTTATCGATGTGGGTGATTATTCAACTAAGGCAATACCTTCAATAATCTGAAGGCGGTGAGTAGAGGTGTTATACTAATATTATATAAAGCAATGTTAGTGTCTATGCTGAGAAGATGGGAAACTATTTCAGAAATAAACTCAATTAGTCAATCAAGTGGCATGCCGTTCGGTGCAGGCGATCATGGCTCGTCTCGAACCAAGGTATTGACCCATCTGTTAATTTCATTCCTTGTCTACTTCGACTTTTTTCCCTTCATCCGGTGCCGCTTCTAGAATTAATACTAACCTATACACTTCACCTTCACTAATCCTCTCAAATATAACCCACATTACGACTAAAATTTCAACGCAGTACAAAATATACTCAAATATACATCTCATAGATTTAGCCAAATTAAGAAGAATTTACTAAATATGTCGTGCTTCGACCGTAGAAACGATACCAATAATTTCCGAGTCGGTTTAATCTTCTCCTGCATGCCACCTGCCAGCCTGCAAAGTAATCTATGGAAATGTTCTTAATTCCAAAGCACACAACAATTCCGTCGATTATTGCTCGAAACAAATGGATAGCGTCATAAAACCAAGAAAGCCGCATGTGTCTGATTAGTGTATGACGGAAATCTTTGGTAATACAATCATAACTTTTCCATGGTTATGGCAAAGGACTGACACGCACCAGTAATATCAAATATGAAGCAACTGATAGAAAAGCAATGACATGAGCCAGTCGTGCCAAGTTCCATTTTGTCAAGTAATTGAGTAAACTGAGAACTAATTAACGACTATAGTTCGACATTTGGAAACAAACTGGTGTGTGGTCAAAGGAAATGGCTAAAATCTTTTCGTATTCATATGTCATCTCAAATTGAGCACTAGACTGGCTTCAAACGAACGAAACAATACTAAAATGCGTGCAGGAAACAAACCAATTACGATTGTTCCATAACATGTGTAACAATTTCGATTTTAAATCAATGTTCCCCGCTTTGTTTCGGCATTCTCAGTTTTGTTTAATTTGCGCGGTTTTTTCTACCTTTTTTGACACAATGACAATACATGAAATGGGAAGAGATTTGAATGCCTTATTGAATCAAAATTGTAATTGAGTACAGACGATGCGTTTGGACATCAAAAACTGGGGGTTTTAAGGGAAACGATGATTCATATTATGATTGTGGTCATTGAATGGGATATTGAATTAATATCCGAGTTTTGACGAATACATTCTTTACGTGGCATCTGGAACAATGGTTTCCTTGGTCCACTGTATTTAAATGACTGAAGTTTGTTATGCATGGAATAATGACCGAATCTAAATGTGGCTTTGTATGGTGATATGTCGTTTTCAGAGAATGCGTATATAATAAACTTCAACATTCACCTTTGCTAATGGCATATAATTCATGCTATGTATTAAGTAGTCGCTTGGTATTTAATAACGCCTTACACTTTTAGGAATGAATGTATGGGAATGAATGAATGGCGAGTCTCTGCAATATATGATTTAATAATAAACTTCAATATTCACCTTTGCTAATGGCATATAATTCGTGCTATGTATTAAGTAATCGCTTGGTATTTAATAACGCCTTTCACTTGAAGGAATGGATGTATGGGAATGAATGAATGGCGAGTCTCTGCAATATTTAGCACAGCAATTGCTTGAGTTATTCATGACGCAGGCATGAAATGCACTTTTGTGATGATATTGTGATGATGTTATATCGCTGCGAGAGAGTGGCACTAATTGGACAAGGACCAGAATCTCTCCTTACAAACAATGACACAGGATGGCAGGACGGACACATGTTCACATTAGACAGTTCCTGGTACATTGACACAGACGTGATCAATAATGGACCTTAGCCCTAACTACCCTAACTGTAGTAGTAACTAAAACTCTGAATGAAAATTATCGGGCGGTGTCAGTTGTAACGTAATGCAGCTTATATTAGTGTAAAATGAGTAACGGGATAAATCTAACATTGAAGAGTGCAGTGCCCTGTATGTAGATATGGATAGGCTTTTGGACAATGTATAGTATGAATAGTTATTGTGTTTAGTTGTATAAAGAAATGGTTGGCTACATATATATATAGGAGCCAAACTATAATATATAGATAGACATCAGACATGGGCGTGGAACTCCACACATACCAATTAACGGTATGAATGATATACTTTAATACTTTCGGATTAATTTCAATTTCATTGCAGATTTTTCAACTGTCTAATCTTACTTGAGCCATATCGAGAATTTGCATACGGTTGCTACTGTAGAATGGGGACGCAATCTGCTGCATGCCTTAGAATTGGATATAATTGTTCATGAAGTAACTCTGTCAAGCTCTCAGCTAGTTATTTACTTATTTAACCAGCAGCATATTGAAAAGTCTGAAACTCCCTGGATTTCCGCTGAGCAGACAAACAACTACAAGTCGCCATAGACGTCAATCCCATGAGCATACATCTTAATTCCCTATCCCATCCATTTGATAATATCCGTATGATCGTTTTTCAGTTGTAACTCTTAATCAGTCAAGGCAAGAGTGTTGAGCTCTTTAGAGACAACACTTCAGTAACATTCTTTAAAGGATATGAAGTAGGACCCTGGTGGCACGTACTATTCATCGATAACTTGCTACTGCCTAATTGAGGAATATTTATTTATTAGCGCGCTGATCATCAGGCAATTGCCACTGAGATAAAACTTATTGGATTGCTATTACCCAAAGGCAATTACCGAAGTTAGACGCACGAATAACTTCTACGACCCGTTTATCAGATATTGAACAAATGTCTCGAAGGCATACTTAGGAGGACATGATTTAAACACAATTCCTACTAAGGATCAAGTAAAATTGCCCTTACCTGGACTCGTGAACTTGAGACTGAATGTTTCTTAGTATTACTCGAGACTCCATTGGCTTTCCCAGGCGTTGAGGAAATTGTACTTGCGAATAGAATCCGTGCAATCAGTGCATACAAAACACATGTCAAAATGAGAGGGAAAACATAGAAGATGAAAAGGTCTGCCATGTAGTAGGTTAAATAAGATTTTCTCGCCAGTTTAAATGTACATTTTTCTGTGACGATTAGACCACTTTCCCTGCTCCAGAACACCTTGGGTCTAGTTGTGGTGAGAAAGAGCCAAGGCATAACATAGAGAATTCCGAAGATCCACAAGAAACAGATGATTCTCTTGGCCCTTCTCACGGTACACATGGTCTGAGCCTTCATGGGGTGACAAATGGCAATGTAGCGCTCAATCGTGAAGGCGGTGATGCTCAGAGAAGAGGTGTCCACCCCGAGATACTGCAGAAACACCATCATAGAACAAGCAAACCTGCCGATGATCCACTGGTCGATGATTAGAAAGAGTTCCCAAATCGTGGGCAGCGTCGCCGATATCAGAACTAGTATATCAGCAATTGCCAGCGATACTAGATAGCAGTTGGTGGTAGTATGCATGCTTTTGGTTCTGGCAACTACTATAACGACCATCACATTCCCTCCCAGCCCCACGAGGAATATCAAGCTCACAAATAAAGCCCCAACAGCCCTGTAAGCAGGGGAGAAATATTTAGGCGCTGTTCTGTTAGTAAATAAGGTGGCATTGTACATGATATTATCGGTTGAAACATTGAAGAGGTCTGTGATGTTCAAATCCTCCGTACCTGTGACGAAATCATCCATTCCGTAGGGAAGTATCGTTGTACTTTCGGGCATCATGGTCGCTTTGTAAATGAGCCTCGCTCACGCGCCACTTCTACAGCCCAAAGATTGTATTATCTCAAAGTGTTAAATCTATTCGATGAGTTGCTCTCCCACTATTCTACTACAAACTAGTAGTTTCCTATAATACAAAAGAGCTGTCCCTTGCTAGCCACGTCTCGGGCAGGTGTTCTCGCCTTTTCAATCATACAAGCGTTTAGCGTCCAAATAGTGCATAGGAGGATCGGTAGGGAGAAAAATCTAGAAACATTCGCACTAGGAAAAGCTCTAAAATTCCTATTGGTTCAATGTGCAATGTAATGTTATTGCATTTACTTTTTCTCAGTGACGATGATTTGCTCTTGGGCGGCCTTCGTGCCTGGTGCAATGAAAACAAGGCGGTGCTCAGCTATAAATGCATAGCAAATGAATGATTTGTGTATCCTGCAGAATGCGTATCAGCGCATTGGTAATCCATAACAAGAATAATGTTTACTGTTTTGTCTGCTGCAACTTTCCAGCTGGGTCATTTATCAATTACTCCCAGTATGCTAGCCTTTACTGATTGTTCCTCCCCCGAGGATTTTCCTCCCTGGATCAATTCCAAGCTCCAATCAGGATCGATTTCGTCTCATTCGGCAACATATAAATGTCAGGGCTTGTCCTTTCTGACACGCTGCTTGCGTCGCCTCTGTCGTCTATTTACTTGCACCTATACTTTGTGGAGAATGGTTTCCGTCCCCTGGAAATAAAAAATGAACATTATTTCTTGACACATTGAAAAGCTAATAACAGTTACCAATTAGATTGTCGTGAATTTTTAAATATCTTTGAATTAACCGTCATTTGTAGAGCTTAGCGACCAAGCGAGTGAAGTAAGAACTGTCGTAGACATGGACCTCAATTTTGATACCACTTTTTGTCATGTTTTACTTAAAGCTACATTCTCAGCTACCACGACAAAGCAAATCAGCTGCCGGTGAGTGTTAATAAGTGAAGTCTTCGCATGAAAAGATTTTGGCGGCCCCTTCAAATACAATAATTATTGAGGACGTTTTAGAAGCCCTGTCGCAAAAACAACTGGACAACATCCTCCAAAAATGTAGTCAAATGATTTTTAGATGGGTTGGAAAAGAATGGAAGAAAAGGTAGAACCTGTTGAGCTCTTGGCCGATGTTAGCTGAGAGTGCAGCTTTAAACGAGAACCAACATATTTATTGTTATTTACGACTTTATTTATCCATCTTTATATCATTGTTATATATAAGAGTAACCAATGGGAACTCATCACCTATTTTATGCTTGTATTGTTTTACAACAGTAATCATAAAAGGCTGAGTTCCAATGAGACATGTTAACCCGGTGCAGTTGTATGATAAATTGAAACAAGGATAGCTTGGCTGACCTGCAAACCGTGAATGTTACTTTGCCTTTTCCCTACGATGTAACACCACAGATAGATGTATTCTGGAACTATAATTATGTTGTCATATTCCATGTCTACATATAATGTAATAGTCATTTCATATATTACACCAATCATATGTATTTGTATGTTCTTATACCATATATCTTCTCGTGTGCCTGCAACGTTCTACAATGATATAAGTATAGACGCCTGCAAGCAAGAACCATACTATCTCGCTGCCATTATAATAGAGCTATACTGTATCTGGTAATTGAATGAGTATCACTTCACCTGTTGTCTATACCATATAGTATACAGGAGGCACTGCCACTATGTTAATTTGTTGTGGTATTAGCGCCTGCAAATGATATTTGTCTAGTGGCGAAGGCTCATTTGTCGTTCCTCATTAGAATAATTGCCCGAAATGTCTTTCTTGGTGTAATAATGGCATATTAATAGGACAAGGTATTCGCTTACCATCTATTAAGTGATAGTGTGCGTTAATGGCAGGATAATAAATTAGGACATTTAGTCAACGGGTGATATATGATTGGTGTATTGGCTTACTGGGCAATATGGGGAGTAGGTGCATGTCGACCTCAGTGGAAATCGGAGAGCGTACCCGATCCAACGCGAGAAGCTTGCACTGATTGGATGGCGATCTCCTATAGGGAAAACAGGGGAACTGCATTAAAACTTACGTTAAGAACACTGTCTCTGCGGCATCGGATTCGGAGAAGTAAAGATGAAAACATGCAGATTTGTTACGCAATACTCAGTAGTTTTAGCTTTTAAAAAACTGAACAGAGAGAATTAATTTAATTTAATTATCTGCACAAGTCTGTTGATATTTGGTTTAGATTTATTTCTTTGTCTAACCATTTAATTGCCAGAGTCCCAATTTGCGCCTTAAGCTGACAGTATTTGTGTACTATGTACATATATAAATCCCCTAATGCCATTTTATTACACGTGTAATTGGTATGTTTGTTTTAGGCTCCCTAATCAATATTCGAAATTTTATCTTCGGGTCACATAAAAATACGATTGCCTGCAGTCTCCGGTTTACAGTTAAGCAATTTTGCTGTCATTTGAGAATGTGTCAACTCCTCCCTCCCAAAAGAAATCACTCGTCATAAGGACTTTATAAAACCCACTTCACGATGAGAATTGATGAATCATGTTAGTTTTCATGTTAACGAGAAATTATAGTATGCTTCCACTGCCTCCATTCTTCGAAGGATTAATTTCCTCCCTGCCTCAAAAGGGTTTTGATGTCCTTGAAGGAGAAAAAATCTGGGTTCGCTCGTCACTTGTGCTCTTCCAATGATTGCAAGCAGGTTAGTGCCTGTCTTGCCCTTAAACCCCTTTATTGCACTACACTTGACGACATGAGCCCGATCAATTGGAATGTCATTTTGTTTCTTGAAGCCATTCTATAGATATCACGCACACATGGCAATGTTCTACATTCATCATGGGGTTGGAGCCATCTCATATGTAGAATATCAGTATCAATTAACTTGAAGTCATAAATGTCCATGTATCAAATGGCAGTTCTCTACCTAAGAATTCTTACCGAATCTATTAAATAAAATTGAGAAAAAAGCTACTGGTTTTTCATTGGTATCCCTTCATTCAATTATTTAATAAATCTTAATTTTATGATTTACCGGATAGACCTTCTCGCTAAGTATACTATCGGTAAGGAATTGTGGTTTACAATGACGATTACAATAATGATTTGTTATCAATGAAAATAAGTTGAAAAAAATAGACTGTCAAGACTAATCAAACATACGCATGAATTACCCGTCTTTATTCTGAACAAATTCGCAGAAAATCTGGTACCAATAATTACAACTAGTCATTATAGGATTCTAGTAGTATAATAATGACCACCCCGTGCATTATACCAATTGGATAAATGGTGATAATTGGGTTGGACTGGGTTGGACTTCCATGCCAGTGCATTAGTGCGTGCACTGGTGCGTTGGTTGAGTTGTATGGCGATGCAATATCACCCTGGAGGACCTGTGATCTGTATGGGGAAACATTATTGTCTTTGGTGCGTTGGTTGAGTTGTATGACGATGCAATATAACCATGGAAGACCTGTGATCTGTATGCGGAAACATTATGGTCCTTGGACATCGTTTGTCCTCCTGCATGGGCGTGTTAATTGGGTGTTAATTAAAGACAGACACTTATGAGGTTAAGATGTAATCGCTTGGATGGGTGTTCAAACAGATCGACTTTCCAGAATATATATACCAGAAAAAAATGAAAAAACATTTTGGGTAGCTTTTGTCGTGTTAGGGGGACGCCCTCCGTTTTTAACCATCAAAATACTGGAAAAATAATACATAATACACCCTTAATGGGTTTGATCTGAAGAATTACCGATGTTTCAATTTTTTATTCTGAAAAAAAATGACTAAATTCCTTTAAGTCACTGATAAATTGCTTGATTAGCAATCTCTGATAGGCCAAAAGGTTGTGTCGCGTCAAGGGGACAGTATGCAGCCTTTATTGCATGAATATTTTTTAAAGGAAATAATCATTTTTATTCTGAAAATTAGAGAAATTCAGACAATTTCAACTAAATTTCAGACTTTTTAAATTTTGTCCTGCTAATTTCATTATTTACAGGGCAAAACTATTCCTTGTCGCGTGCGGGGACACTGTCCTCGCAAGCGAAGGGGGTGGGGGTGGGGGATGGAGGGGGTGGAGGCAGGTATCTTCATATATTCAGCCACTTGGAAATTTCTGTACTAGTCTTGGGCAAGCGGGTGTACATCTTGTTTTTAAGATCATACAATGCCTTTCTATCAATTTTAAATAATCTCCAGAATCTCCTTATTTGAAATCTGCCAAGTACCACTCTGTCACTCTTTTGGAAATATAATTATCGACGTTTGAAGAGAAAAAAAGTTTAAAATATCAAATTTAATCAATATCAAATTATTTTGCTCGAAATATGCACTATTGCAAACATAAGTATATTCTGGAGGAGCTTCCAAGAGTATTTCCCCACACAACTCACGTCGAACTATATCAATAAAATAATCGTTCAGGTCTTATTTTCTAACTTTGGATCTATATGTGGTAGGAATATGAATCAAAAACGATTATTATCCTACAAACTGGTAGAATATATTTCTTCCACTTCAGAGCTTCTGTGACTGTTATTCCTTTTTCAAAAAAATACCAATACAGTTCAGAGCCACATGCACATGGGGTCACAATTATCCACAATTAACAGATCAATACAATTCCTAGGATTTCTATGCTGTAAAAGATATATTAACAAGCAATACTGATATCAAATTATCTTAAATTGGTCATAACCCCCACCCTTTACAATCTTCTTCAGACTGGCTCAGGTTGATCTGTTTATAGTGTACTTGACATTGACGACCATGGACAAGTTGTCTTGAATGTTATATAATACTACAAAGGGATTTCCTAAGTTATATAAATTGAAAGAATGTACACCGTATTCAATAATATAGAGGTATATACATAGATAAATGAATCCTTAGCCTGTCGTCTCATGCACGTATTAGGCGAACACGGATTATATACATCGCTTGACCTTGGAGTGATTAAAATGCTTTCCTTATCAGCAGAGGGTCATTATAGGCAGTTCTCACCCAAGATTGGATTGTTAAATTAGCTTTGACTACTGTCGCTGATCATCCATACTCCAAGATGATTTAGCCACTTCACATCAAATTAAATATTGATTGATCCAGACATTTATAGACTTTCTGCCTTATTATCCATAACTGCGACATACATACTATATCCTGGCACTCTCCTCTATGGGTAGTTTAACCTCTTCATCATCAGTTCGACAATTAATATTTCTACTTGGGTTCTCGTACAGTTTTACAATTAAAGCATATAGCTTCCTAGTGGAGTAATCCCCACATTTCAAATTACATTATTATACTCCATGCACTCACACTTCAGCAATCAATGCTTACACAATATTTGATTACCAGTGGATTGGAGAAAGATTACCAGTGGATTGGAGAAGATGCGTACCGGTACATACAGTTATGCTAATACTGATGAGTATACAATTGAAAAAACAAGTCTGGGTATAAACGCCTGTAAAAAGAAAGTTATTTGTGTCCATTTTTTCCAATCGTACCTGACACTCAAGGACCCTATTGTATTATCATATCTAAAAGTTAATCACTAGGTCATTACAAATGTTATACTTGTAAACCATTAAATTGTAATATTGCAGGAGGATTTGAAAAGATTCCTTGTTGAAGATATAGACCTTGTGAGGTTAATAACAGCCTAGGCAAAAACTAATAACACCAAGAGCACAAGATCCAAGGCAATCTTGCGTAATAAGCAGAGAATATGGAAGCTGGTTTTCTGTCAGATTAACTGAGACGAGAATGTGTTTGGAAGAGGGATCCCTTCGATAATGGAGACTCTACTCCTCCAGAGAAAGCCTTCCGAGGATCTAGCATCATTATGCAATCTACCTAGAGCACAGAGCCTTGTTGTGCCCAGGAGAAGTGAGTTCCCTGCCAGACAAATGACAAGGAGTGTAGCGAATTGATCAGCATCGATTTAATTAGTCAACAAGGAATATCTCATCACACAGACCAACAATTACTTGTATATCCAGCCAACGGGTATATTAATCTAGTTATTCCCCATCCTATAATTGTGCGTCGTTCGCTGTGGAGGAATTGAGGCAAAAACACTGGAATACTTGGGAAGTTACCGTCGCTGGAAAATCTTGTAAAGGAGAGTTTCTGGTTACATTTGCATACACGTGTGTGTAGATATATACATATTTACATGTATACGTATGTAAACATACATGTATGTTTATGTCTACACTGTGGTATGGTATGTAAGCTAGAAGTTACAATATTATATTGCTACAATGCTATTTTGACTAAGTCTCAATACCTCATGTGATATGAGATCTTTTGTTACGAAAAACTATATTAAATTTTCTGATTTGAACATTTTTTATTCTGCGAAATACACATTACATCGAGAGTGGTACAATTCTCAGTGGTCACACACGGAATTGTATTAAAGTAGTCAGCAATATATAATATATATATGCGTTCTATAGTATTTGCACTACATCCCAAGGCCTTCGTCATAAATCGTGTTAATTTAAATTCAATGATGTAGACTTTCTATCATCATCCCAGGAGTCATCAATTAAAGCCTATAATGAGTACTGCCATGAAAGAGGTGCCCGGTAGGACACTAAGTACGCTTTGTATTTTTATTTCATCACTTACTTGCCTGTCAGTCTTTAATAAGATTCTTGAATAATTTGCTCTCGGGGGCCAGAGAATTCGTTGTGCTCTCTACGAACTGTTCTCGCAACATATTGACGATATGTCAGTCAAAAAATAGAATAATTCTATTTTGCTATGTTATCTAATAATTCAATATTTTGTCACGTCTTACTATAATTATTATAGTAAGACGTGACAAAATATAAGGGCTGTGGTTTTAGTGAGTTATAACACATTACTACAGAGCGCTAGTGTTCGGATTATTCAATATGTTGGAAAACTTTAGCACCTTTTGGAAAACCTATTTCCATGATTTGTTTCGGGCGGTTTAGTTCGAGCATACATACATGTATAACTGATGTGTCACACACTCCTCCGGTAGTATAAGTATGCTACCATCTATTGCTGAGTGGAAACACGCTATATAACGTGTGGTATACCCTACTCTTTTCGATGTTAGCAATGTAACGTACATAGTGCCACAGACACTCGACCAGCCTTCAGAACCCCATTAGCAAGGCATTGGATACAGGAGAAAACAGGAGTTGGTATTGATAATTATTTATTCACCTTTCGTTGACATATTAACAAATTATCAGATGTGGTTAAAATTTGATGTATTAAATTTTATGAAGTAGTGGTGTGATATTGTCACTAGTCTATAAGGCTTCGGCAGTGTTTATTTAGCCCTCTGTGGGGGACAGTCTCTTGTTCTCCCATTGTCTCTTGTGTAGGCGTGGGTGGGTGGGATACGTCTATACCCTATGAGGTCTGGAGGATGAGTGAGGAAGAGTACTGTCTTAGATGCCGGAAGCGGAAGTTCCTCCTGCACCTCCCGACCAATGCGCCCTCATTGGCGCAATGAGGAAACCATTGGATACAGGAGAAAACAGGAGTTGGTATTGATAATTATTTATTCACCTTTCGTTGACATATTAACAAATTATCAGATGTGGTTAAAATTTGATGTATTAAATTTTATGAAGTAGTGGTGTGATATTGTCACTAGTCTATAAGGCTTCGGCAGTGTTTATTTAGCCAATCCTTTAACTACTTGCTAGTTCGATAAATGCTGCTGCAGCCGATGACTGAGCCTTATCTTTTATATAGCCTCTGAACGCAGTTGAGCGCCACCTCCCATATTCTCTAATTTGATCTTCTTGCATGTGAGGTTGGATGGCGCAGGCGGCGCCCCTGCGGAGACTGTGCAGTGTGTAGCCGATGGAGTCTAGCCCTGCTGCTTTAAGTGCAGCGTGCCAGGCTGCCAGGATGTAGTGTAATGACAGCGGGGTTCCTCCCTTCACCAGGAAGAGGGGAGCTCCTGGGTTGGCTGGTCTGTGGGCTACCATGTTCTCAAATGCTTGGATTGGGCATGCCATGGATCCTTTCAGGGCAGGGATCTTAAACGAATCCATTTCTGCTGCCCTCTGATGGTTCTTTGCCCATTTGTGGGCCACTATCATCATATTATTTTGGATGGACACATCTCCACGAAGGAGATGCCTTGTAGCATCGAATGTGTCATTCGCACGAATGAGCACGTTCGATTGCCTCATCAACGTGTAGAACATTATTAGCACTGCACACACAACAGTTGGGCCCTCTTCATCACATTGAAGGTAGGATGTGACCTTTATTAAGTGGTCGAATGTTATTGGCAGGGCTTTCATTGGCACATGCCTGATGTTGGTAGAGATGGCTGAGAGGGCATCTTTAACCTTGAAATGATTGAATGCTTGCGTATCCAGGTGCATTCTAGTGAGTAGGGTTTTCACGTTCACTATGTAGTTGTTTATCGATGATGGTGATTTGAAGAATATAGCAAGATATTCTATGAAGAAACACAGTGTTTCGTGGTCAGGGGATCTGTACTTTAAGCCGTATCTGGTACAGAACGCTATGAACAGCTTAAGCGAGACCTTTCTGTTCATGTCCGTGCCTGGTCTGACCACCATGTCCTGGCGCGCCGTCGCTCTTTGTATTAGGAACGCCAGTGACTCATCCTCACCTACAAGAAATGATCATAGTTAAAAGCTGATTTATTTACTTCGATTTCTTTGAGGTTTTGTGACTTTATTATTCTTTTTGATATATTGATGTACTCAAGCCCCTTGCCCCTTCTGCTAAGGGCGTCAGATAACACCATGTTCTCCCCTGGCACGTGTGTGAAAGACAGGTGTATTTGGCGGTAGTATGCCCAGTACCAGAGTGCCCTTGATACTGCATTCATCACTGGGTCCCTCCCTCTATGTGATGTAAACAACTGGATGCTGGACAAGTTGTCACAACGTATGTTGATGTGTGAGAGAGGTGGAACGTCTTCTCCTAGAGTTCTAAGCGCTGCCAGGCAGTTAATAGCCTCTAGCTGAGAGATGTGGTGATCCCGGATCTGTCTTTCTGCATACTGGATGGAGAAGCAATGTATGTCGTCATGTGCCCCGCCCCCTTCTAGGCAAGAGTCAGCATATATAGTCTTGCACGGGGGAGGAGGGTCTATTAGAGTCTTGTTGTTGCACGTTGTCGTGTACTTCACTAGCCATTTCAGATCAGCCAGTGCTTGGTCGTTGAGTCGTATCACTTTATGTTTTCCTGATCTGTATACTGCCAGGAGCCTTGCGATGAAAAGTCTCGCTGGTTTTATGACCTGCGCAAAGTGGTTTACCTTGCCAATCAATGAAAGCAGAGCTTTCCTAGTAATACACTTTCTCCCGATTATCGGTCTGACTGCTGCCAAGAAATCATCGAGTTTCTTCTTTGGAATTGCTATGAATTTTGTTTCAATGTCTATTATTATTCCAAGCCAAGTTATGGAGACACAGGGATCACATATCTTTCCATAACTCAGCGGCAGTCCTAGTTTTCTGAACACACTGTGTGCTGTTGCGAACTGTGTGTACGGATCTTCATTATCCCTGTGAATCAACAACAGATCATCTAGGTAGAACAGTCCCGTTATTCCTAGAGTGTTAAGGTGTCGTAGTATGTACAACGCTAAGCGCTGCATATATACCGAGGAGGTCCTGGTACCGAATGGTAGGGCCGTGTCAATATATATATTATCTTGGTGAGAAATAAGCAACAAGGGCCAGTCGAGTGGGCATACCGCAAAGTTACGGTACGCCCTCTGGATATCAATGCTAGCTAGCTTTACCTTAAATCCCAGTTCTGATATTATGTTGACTGCCATCGTGATGTTCGGGAGGCTATGTAGAACTTTAAATCCGAAGACTGAGCCCTTAACCACACTGTCATTCACTGATAAGCCGTCTGGATATGATAGATCCACAATTATTCTTTTGCTCGTGGATGAAGCCTTGTCTCTCGTCATGAGGGGAGAAATGTTGCTCCACTCAACGAATGGCGTTTCGTTGAATGGGCCCAGTAGGGCCCCATTTGACAGCTCGGTGTCGATATAGTTTGACACATGACTATGGTTGAATCTGGCTGATGGGCGGTTGTTCACTTTGTTATTATTAAGTGGTGTACCTGTATACTGTATTGGAAATCCGTATTTAAGGCACTGAAGGAGCCAGTAGTCGTCGTCATGTTTTGTTGATATCTGTTCCCAGTATTTGATGTCTAGCCTCGTGGGGAGAGCCGCACGAGCTCCGAGAACATTTGGGAGGCCTGCTTGTCTGGCCTTCTTATATATGCTCCACAGTTCCGATTCGTGATCAGGTTTAACAGATGGGTAGAAGGTGTTTGTCTTCCCTCTGTTCATTATATTAAAGTCATGATGGTAAAATCCAATGTTTGTTTCGTTCGGGAACTGTTTGTTGACACTAAACTGTGGGCACTTGTGTACACACGCGTTGATGACGTACTGTGTGTATTGGCATAGGCAGTCGGGGAATTTCTGTCCTTCTGCGCATGCGCGTATCATGTTGTTTATGTTTACCGATGGGCCACACGTGGTGTTGTTTACTTCTGCCTGTGTCGATGTAGGTAGCTGTAACTCCGTCTCTGAGAGAAGATATTGTTCATCCACATTTGTAATATACATAGATAAGTCCTGAGGGATTTCCGACAGGGTATAGTCCGGCATTTTGCCTTCTTTAGAGTCAGTGTGGGATACTTCTACCACTTGTTCTGACTCTCGCTCACTCGTCTCTCCATGCTCACTGGGTGTTGTGGCCTGGGGCCGTGTTGTAGCCCCGGCCGCAAGAAGTTATTTATCTTCTGAGTCGGATGCATCTCTCTTCTTAGATGAATCCTTTTTCTTATCATTATCGTGCTTCTTTTTATTCCAATCTTTCTTCTTGTTGCCATCATGATGTCCTCCATCACGTGATTTCAGGTGGTTGCACTTCTTTCCACTGTGTGGGAGGCTTTTATCATGTACATAGTAGCATACCGCACATAGGTGCTGCATCATTGTTCCCTCTTTCATATGTGGGGAGCGTTTTTCACAAGATGTTGAATTGAATTTCCTACATATGTTGGTAATCACATTTGCACTCTCCATCGATGGGGACCATGATAGTTTCATGCGCTCCGCTTGTATCATGTGCGTGTCTGTCCACGCCAAGCGCTCCTCGGCCACTTGCTCCACTATGGTGGCTGACCAGTCACCCACCTTGCTCCAGGGGTATGATATCGCATCCTCCGCCACCTGGCGTATGTGTGTCAAGATGGCCATGGTGGTCTCAGGGTCCCCTGGTTCGGAGGCTAGGCCTGCTAGTGCGGTAATCTGTTCCGCCATTGTGAGATTATATTCCGAGGATTTAGCTTTCTTTTGTGAGGCCCTGGGAAGGTAGGGCTTGAGTATATCCTTTTGCTTAGTCGAGTTATCTGAATTACACGCATGAGCACAATTTTTACCTGGTTTTTGGTTGAAATGAGATGCTAGGTCTTTAATCGCCCTCTGGTACTCCTTCTTTGCCTCCTCCTGGACTAGTATATCCTCCGGTGGAGGAGGCTGGACATCCTTTTTCTTTGGTATCTGCATATCCAGATCATCTCTCCTTTGTGGAGGGGAGCTGGCCGTACGTTTTGGATTAGGTGTATCCCTCACAGGAGAAATGGAGGCTCTTCTCCTGCGCTTATTATCCAGTTTTGCTTCTCTCTCCGCATTTTGAGACATTAACGTCACCAACCTCAGTACATTCTCCTCCAACTTAGCCGTACGGTCTTGTAATGTGTTGTTCTGGCCCCCAGGTATCTCCTCCTGTTGTGGGGGCTTTTTAGGAGCTCTTGGGGTGCGAGGGGGTACTTTCCTCTGTCTGCCCCTGCCCCTGCCCCGGGCATTATGTTGCGGGACCTGTCCCTCCTGGTTCGGCTGAGGGTTTTCTTGATCGCCTTGCTGTTGGTCGTTATTCTGTTGCTGTTGGTCGTTATTCTGTTGTTCTCTATTTTCTTCTTCTTCATTATTCTGTTGACCGTTCTGCTCGTTATTCTGCTGTTCGTTCTGTTCATTATTCTGTAGGGGCTGTCTTGCCCCTCCTCGTCCACGTGCACGTCTGGTATTCATACTATCGTTGGTCGTGAGGTACCACGTGTATGTATATGGCTGCTCGGCAGCGATACGTCTATACCCTATGAGGTCTGGAGGATGAGTGAGGAAGAGTACTGTCTTAGATGCCGGAAGCGGAAGTTCCTCCTGCACCTCCCGACCAATGCGCCCTCATTGGCGCAATGAGGAAACAATCGGCAACAGCAATCGGCAACGGTTATACCTTGGAGGAAAATTAACACGTGATGCGTCCACGATGGGGTTCGAACCCTCAACGTTCACTCGTCTCAGGATCCAAAGCCTTAATTTCGACCAGTGCGTCACCCCTCCCCACTTGGACTATAGAGTGGCGAGCTTCTCTATTATCATGATTATTGGATTGGATGGTCGCGCTGCTGGGTGTGCTCCGTCCGGTGATTGGTTGGACCATTGTTAGCCACTGTTTTCCCCGTCTCACAAGGCCTCGCGGGGACCTCAGAAAATCCTTCTGATCTAGAGATGAGAGAACTTCAACCCTAGAGGATCTCACCCACATCAATTGCAGGACCGAAAACAATCACCATCCCTGACAGGAATTGTCGCCCAACAAAAAATAGATACCCATTCGCCATTCCTCTTCCAACCATTAATCAAAAGGCAAGCCCTTTAGGTCGCATCAGAGGCAATTAACAGGCGCCAGTGAGAACAAAGTTGTATTAATGGTGTGAATAAGGCCAATCTGGTAATGTCCTTGTGGCAAATATTTATGCTTTCATCGCATGTTTGTTTTATTTGTCGCCTTTACTGAAGCGTTGGCACGTTGGAGGTGTCACTAATATTGACCGACCGATTTGAAATGAGGGGGAATTTGATTTAAAGTGTTTTAAGTGCAAAAAGCCCATGTTGAACAAATTTAGGGGAGGGCTAAAACCGGGCCTATTAGTAGCCTTGAGGGATTCTTTAACTCATCCGCTTTTCCAAAGGTTTTTTGATTGCCACGGACAAATTATTTGTCCTTTGAAAACCTTTAACTTCGATAATACTGATGATTGCTTGTAAACGGCATGGGGTAGAAAACCCTTTAATTATCTCAGGCATTTAGCCTTGTTTGGTTTTTGTTGTTGTTTTTTTATAAAATAATACAATTATTTAAACCAGAAAATAAACGATTTTCAAAAAATAGGGCAGTCATTAAAGCAAGGTTATCGTTCATAGATTGTATGTTATGCTTTTAAAACTACCTTCGCACTGTGTATCGATATGAATAATGCTAAAGTCCTACTTGGGGTAACGACCAATTGCGTCCTTATTGCGCAAGAACCGCTACTTTGTTCTGATAGATGCTGGGTTTAGAAGAGCTGACTTTACAAACTGATCGATGTGGAGATAGTTATATGGGCGGGTTCTTAAACATGGCCTCGGAACTTGTGCATGTATTTGATAGGACCGTGTGGAGTTACCCTTCCTCTAACTTAAGATGGCACTTTGTATGATAGGCTTGCTCTTTCCATCGCTCCAAACTATATACAATGGATTTCAAGGGTGCTCTACTCGGAGCTGATGACAGACACATTGATAAGCGTTCCCGAGCTGCGGGAGACAAGGTGTGCAAGGATAGGCTCAAGTACCATGGTGATTTGTGTTTTCCATGGTAACCCAGACGCTTCTTGTAGCACTAGTCCTTTTAGAAACAGGGAAAAGCTTCATTCGGGTCACTCACTCATCCACTCAAGATGTTACTTAAGAGATGTGGATGTTTTTGCCGGAGTACATTGTGGACAAAAAGGACTTCCTGGTGATGCGATTTTTGAATTTGGAAAAAAATTAATGTCGCAGAGGGGATTTTGGCCTGACCATTTCCTTCGAAATGACATCTGATTATGGCAGCTCCTCATATTTTTTTATGGGATATAGTTATAAGAGATGTCATATTTATTGTCTTTATCTTGAATGTCTAAGTGTTTTGCCAATTATAAATACGGTACACATATGTCCAGACCTCTATGTACACATTATTCTCAATTCTCGTGAAGTGTTTGATTAAAATTAAATGGGTTAAAGTATATCGGTCATCAGGCAGAATTTCAGATCGCGTCTCACCTACAAGCAATTAAGCAGTTGTTCCCCGTATCATTTAGGAGTTAATATCAATGTTTGCTTTGGGTTTCATATATGATATAAATAAAAGTTATCTGATGTACCTTTTCAGGCACGAATACTATATAATATATACAAGTATGTATACATTCGATTGTATCAGCAACTTTAACTTAATTTCAGTTCCATTGTCTGGGGCTAACAGCTGTCGAGTCGGACTAATTGATAAGGAACCCATTTAGAACATTAGAACTTAAGCTAATATGACAAAGTATGCTGATAACATTGGCCATACATGATTGGCATATTTGTGATTTCAATACAATTGCATATATGACAAAATACATTAATGCATTAATTCACAATTCCAGGTATCACTGTGTTATGTAATAGTTTAACTGTCAAAACCATTCTACAAATTATCAGTAGCAATTCTTAATTAACAGATGGTATGAAAGGATGGTGGTCTGACTTTCGTTTAATAATTGCCAAATATATTATATCTTATTGCACTGATTGCACTGATTGCACTATTTCTCTATGTAATAGGTGTTTGAAAGTAAATGTAAATGACTGGATAAGCAGGGCAGTACGAAACTGGATAAGTAGGCCAATTGAACTTTGTTGCATTATTAAATGTTATAATTCTTCTTTTTAAAAATCGATCCCCCCCCCCCACACACACACACACACTCCCAACAAAATGCTATATTATCGAAAAATACATGATTGTAAAAAATGCCTGAATAGAACAAATGTGAAATCTTACCTCGAATTGGTATTAATCCTGTTGACCACTTAAATAAAGGAGAAGTTTGGACCATGTCAAACGCCTACTCTTATCCAAGTTGGCGCGAATATCTGTGGTAATAAGGCAAGCCTTTTCCCATATGTTAGCGAGGACGGGATGTCTTTCTTCTGAACATGAACCACTTCCACTGCGCTTGCATTCCACTTTAAAGTTCATCCAAACTATCGGACTTGCTCACTTTTTTAAAAAAAATCCTGATTTCTCAAATATGTCCTTATCGATATTTCAATGCCTCCGATCCATCGCTACCTCAGACAGTCTCTGACAGGTCAATGCCACTGGGAAGGGTTCACTGATGATGATAGCGTCTTATCTATCTAGATGCAACCGCATGCACTTTAACTCTTGCCAGCTGAAGGTTGGTGTAAGACCAAAAACTGGCGACAAGGTAGAGGAAAAGCAAAGAAATCAAATCGATAATTAAAAGTAAGATAATATGTGGATAAGCCAGAATACGAAGTAGTAGTAGTGTTCGATTGTGATCCACCTGTTAGACGATAGTTGAGAGTTCTGGCGGTGATTTAACTATTCCAAAAGCGTTGAAAAGTTTTTGTTGTTGCTAGAGTTGACGCAGAAAAAGTAGTACTAGATGTGCGTATGTACACAATTATGGGTAGGCATGTGCCTGCCCAATGACCAAGTCCTACAGAGGGCTCGAAGAGGAGCCAATAAATGGAAGCAGTTCCTGCCACATCCAGAACGCCTGCGTGGACGCTACTAAAAGATGCGCTAAGCACTGGCGACAGGCGAGCCATCCCAGCAGCCTCAACCACTGCAGAGGCGACGCCCGTGGCAGAAGCCTGAAACACTGCAGGCACATCAGCTGATTGTCGCAAACGCATAGTATACACGTATGTGAGGTGTTCCAGGAAAATGAGTCACCGTCACGTCGCAAAAAATGGATTTTGAGATATCATTATATTCGACAGATGAGATCAAGTCGATTCTAATGATGGTAATCATTAGGACAGCTATCAAATATTTCCCTATTTTAAGTTTGATATTTTCATTTTTGAAACAACAAGTTTGCAACATTTCTGGGTGCACAATTACCAGTTAAGTTTCTAAATATACTCAAGAGGATAACCTTATCGACTTTCTATTCGTGTGCATGTCATAATCTATTTCTTGGCCAGTGGGGAATGCTCAAAATTACCAGATCCATTGGTCCTAACAGGGCCCTAGACGAATTGCTCTGTTAAACTTTGGAATGTATAATTCTTTGCCTTGAAATTTATTTTTGGTGAAAATTGGACTGCCGGATGGTGTGGTTTTAAGCTTTCAATTTGTATTAGTATTGTTTGATCTAGTCACATATATATAATGCTGAGGCTTGGGAAAACTCTGAATTGTCGACTAACTCAATGGTTTTCTTTATCTCTATAGCTTAAAGGGCATAGACCAATATATTGATACTTTTATTTTCGTCTTACCCACTTTTCATGTTGTTATATTGGACGTATCGTTTTTATCGATACTTGTGTATTTACTTTAAAGGAAAATAATTAATAACTGCTTCTTGTAGCAGTGTTCATTCTGTTGTGAATACTTTGTATACCTTTTTTCTATCCTGATTAATTGACCGACAGCTACCGCTGAGAATAATGTAATGCCATAATGTCTTTGCTGAATTAAAAATATTAAAATACAAAAATTGATTCTTCATAGTTTCCAGATTTTTCTCTTCTTCTCAGTCTCAGAAATTCAATTTTGAGATTGCAATTTCGAGGAAACCCTGATATTCTAACAAACTATTCAAAAGGCTGCATTAGTATACTATGCTATCGAAATTGTTAAAGTGCCAGTAAACCCTACAATATTATAAAGAAAACACCTTCTTTGATAGTATTCAAAAACAACGTTTATTATACAAATAGTGGCCATTAACCCGTTCACTGGCATTTTAATTAATGAAGTACAGACCAACATAAACTCCATAGCAATTAAATATAGCAATGTACCTGAGTCTAAAATGGTGTAATCATATATATAGCCATTTCATAAATTCCAAGCCCAAAAACTTATAATGCTCTGTTTTATGTATCGTATAGGGGAAAGAACAACAACACCTCTAACTTGCAAACGAAAATCAAGAATAACGATGATCAGGATGATGCTCTTTAGTTTCAGTAAGAGTTCATAAGTATAGATGTTTATACATCCCCTGAGCATTCTATTAAAGAAATAATGGACATACCATAGATAATAGTAGTCGCATTACCTTTATTACAACTTGATAAATAATACAAAATTCTCTGCCTATTGTTAACGCTAGGTACAGTAAATGAATTTTTGTATAATATAACGTATACTTTGGCCATAAACGCAATAAGAAATAACTCCTGATGAAAATATAATGAAAATACGGAAACATTGGTGCCTATAAGCTTTGCAAAATTTGCAAAGCTTATTTAATAAGCTTTGCTTTTTCCTATCAATAGTTATAACGTAGACGATTTTAAATAATGCAGTATGCCTGTTTGAATAATTTCATATTTAGGTTCTTTAAAAACCAGGTAGAGTGATAATGGGGCTATTTTTGTTAACCTAAATTAAGATGTTATACCTCTCAGATTTCCAACAAAGCAAACATGAACCCTATTTTAAATAGCCTTCATTCTCACCCTACCGGTTGCAAAGTTATGATTATATTCCGACAGACGTCAATGTGTTTGGTATGGACTAACGTATCGTGATACGTGCCGATGAGTAAATTACGAAACGTTACTATTATTCACTTCACCCGTGACAGTGTCCAGACGCAAAATGATTCAGGAAACAGATGTCATCTCCTACATGACGTGATATATGTCTAGATAAGATTATCAATAAGCTAGCCTCTGATGTAATAGGGTAAAAAAAATATAGGCCGAGAAACGAAGTGAGCTTATCACAAGAATGAGGATAGCTCTTTGATTTGATTACCACCGGTACCAACATGGGGTTTAAGCTGCATACCTGAAGAAAATTGAATCTTAACTTAATGTTCTGAATGGTTATAAAGGTAAGTGGATTAACATCTGTGTCGGTTTGGGGGGAGACAGAACTTAAACAAACACCTTTAGCATTCATTGATTCAGTTATTAACAAGTAACAGTGCCATCTACCAGTAGCAGTGCTTGTCTTACTGTTAACAGTTACAGTGGTTTACTGCTAACAGTTATATCTTATATTGTTTTTTTTAAGTTACCATGGTCTTATCGCGTTTCCCCATAGGAAACGTAGCAGGTGTACAGTCACTTTTACCATGGTAATCCATGTGGGTAATAGAGTGAATGGATGTTTCCCCGTCTTTGTTATTTCTGATAGTGTTTTTAATAATATTCACTGTTAAGATTACTTCACCCCTTCAAACATAAGTCACAAATGTAAACTGTAATGTGTATTTAGTTTGAAATTTCAAATACATTCAAATTTAAGGTAGCTACAGCATCTGAAATGTTATGATCTCTATGACCCTAAACATGGACAAGGCTCATATCACGGACTTGTAATGAGAAGTCCGTTCTCATAGCAATATTTTTCGGATTCAGACTTTAGGGGAAATCTAAGGCCACTTTCATGAATATTCCTTCTAGCATATTCTTTCTATAGACCCGCGTGACCAAATGTATTAATTTCCTCAAGGATGTAGTATTACATATTTACCTCACAAATGAGATATTCTCTCCAACCACGTTTCAATATTGGGTTTCCTGGCAGAGTTGTCACATTTATTGATCCATATCACACTAATTAAAATGTTCCTCAACATCCCCATTCAAGCCATTGGTATGTGATACCCGAGCGGTGTTAAAACAATGAATAGATGTCATTTGGCCTAAGGAGACTTATCAGTTTCCAAGATATCGAACTAGGCTATATATCGAAGACTTCTGGAAGTCACTCCCTTAGATGTGTTGGATACACCTTCTCACACCAGTGAAAATGATCAAACTTGTTATTCTATTGAGCGTTGCCTTGACGGTAAGTTCCCGAGTTAAGATGGATTGTTTAAGACCGAGATGACGACTTAATTTTCCTTTGACCTTCTTTACCTCTGGTTATATCTCTATCGTAAGCCTCATCTTTACATAGGAGCCCACCAAATGTTCTGTTTCTACTGGCTGTCATTCTATTCTCATCGGGCGACAGGAGGAAAATTACCATTCAGAAATCCCCGAGAAAAATATAATTAAGAATTAAGCCAACAGAAAACTATCATACAGAAAAGTACCAACCAGGAAACCTAGTCACAATATTACCATCTGAGAATTTAGTTTATACATGCATGACAAGAGCTAAGTCGTAGTCTTTCTGGTTAGTATGTTTTCTGACATTTTCTGATTGTTTTTTCATGACATTTTCTAATTGTTATTTATTTGGTTGTTAGTTCTGCCAGAGAACCACCGTCATATGTATAATCCTAAACAGTTCAGAAACAAACAATGATAATCAACCTGCATTCTCAGCGAGCCTGACTAACAACATCTTACCAAATTTACTTACATTATGATCTATCGGGCTGTATTCATCAATATTCTGCTGCTGTTAAATATTTTTATAAGAATTTGAAGTGGAGACAGTCGAGCGAAAACAGACGTTGCTGAGCGATAATAAATTAAGTCATCATAAGAAAGGATTCAGGCGGGTCCTCCGATATATACACATAAGGGCGTTTTAGAAGCCCAGGGGCCTGTTGCACGACTTATCCTTATTTTGCAGGTGTTGCATGAGATAGCGTTCACATAAGGATAATATGGGTGCTTCAGAGCGCGTTGTATCCTTGTCCTTATTTTACTACTAAATACAATGGGTCAATTATTAATAAGGATACGTCCATAGTTTAGGATACAATGTTAACAATACAATATTGAAAGATATCTGCGGGTCTGTCTTTCGTGTTCGGGTTATTTCCCCAGCTGGGCGAGAAATAGATTCAACATAACAAGTTGATGACATTTTGAACCCAAAATTCTACAATATAATAATTAGGTTAAAGTTACCTATACCTCATGCAAAGACAACTCGACAAAATCTGTCAAAATTTCGGTCAAATGACTTTTAGATGGGTTGGAAAAGAAGGAAAAAATATGTAGAAAATATTTAGATTTTTACCGACGTTAACTGAGAATGCAGTTTTAATTGAAGCCTAATTCATGTCAAATGGTGTTTAAACACTACTCTGCAGGCAAGTGCCCAAGACCTGGCGGCCGGCGCCGACAGCTCTGGGATCAGACTGTTTAGAGATCGAGGAGGCACCGGACGCAGAGAGGTCACCATTTATGAACCGGTGAGAGCGGGCCCCGATTGGTTCCTCTTGGGGCAACGAGCGCAAGGAAACTATAACAATATGGAAAAGGTGGTTCACTCGTTCAGGTAAATACTCCTCATATGATAATGAAAAAATAACGATTAGATTCCTAATCTTATGCAGAAGTTGGGAGATGTTAATAAATTTAATATCCACAATAATGATGATAATAATATTGCTTATTGCCGACTTCAAAAGAAAAACATGTCATGCACTTCTGAACAATGTTCAAGTCTTCCAAAGTATATGAGTAATGTAAGGTTGATTAAAATTAGTAATTCTGTACGGGGCACATTAAATACAGATTTAGATTCCTTAAACGAGTGCATACCTACTCAGCACCTCCACATGTTTCTGCACTTCAGAGATCAGTCGGCACGTAAAGACACTCTGAGGAGACCAACAGGGTTCAAGTTCATTTGGGACGACCGTGACAGCAGTTTTGAAGAAGATGGGTCTGTGTGGCGTGCTATCTGTCAAAATGGTATGGCCATTTGTATTTATCAGGATAAGCCACATTTTAGTTAACCATCGAATAGATGGACTTATTTAAAACACAATATCATTACTCTCTAGGAATTATATTCGCAGCTAGGTTGTATTCATAAAGTGTTTTAGCGTCAGCCTTGGATGCCAATTTCCCCATACTCCCATGGGGATGCCTCCTTTTTTTTAAAGTTAGGCCAATCCCACATTGTAGACTTGGAGAACAAGTAGGCCTATATGCTTTTATTCACGTTTAACAGACACGACAGTGGGGTTTGGAGTTGTTTATTTCAACTCAACTATCTAACATAATAAAGCAGTGGAGTACATGAGGTATCCGATGTTAAAGATTACATAAACAATACAATTGTAACATGTAATGAAGGATAATGACCTGTGAATAGAACAGGATAAGCAATACAGACATTTTGCTGAAAGTTAGAGTTAACACAAAAACCATTGTTCGAAGGTTTAACGAGCTTAATGTGAGTCTGTTGATTTGATAACCAGTCCGTGAATAAGATAGTTTATAACCATAGCCTGCCCAGACCCCTATAAGATACTCCGATAGAGATAGGAGGAGGGGTGGGAGGTGGATCGCTATGTTTTCACTTCGGTGGCCAGAGCAGAAGTGACCCGATGAGGGTGCGGTGGAGGTATGCTCGTGGTCAGCAGCACGTGGTGTCGGGTCTCCGTTAACCACAGCTAATCTCTTCGCGGTTAGCTGGGAGTTAACAGACACGACAGTGGGGTTTGGAGTTGTTTATTTCAACTCAACTATCTAACATAATAAAGCAGTGGAGTACATGAGGTATCCGATGTTAAAGATTACATAAACAATACAATTGTAACATGTAATGAAGGATAATGACCTGTGAATAGAACAGGATAAGCAATACAGACATTTTGCTGAAAGTTAGAGTTAACACAAAAACCATTGTTTGAAGGTTTAACGAGCTTAATGTGAGTCTGTTGATTTGATAACCAGTCCGTGAATAAGATAGTTTATAACCATAGCCTGCCCAGACCCAAAGCCCAAGTAGTAGTAGGAAATTAGGGAAGGCTATCCACCATTTTCTTTGCCACTGACTCACGATCCTTGTCTGAAGGGGAGATATAACGCTGGTAGCAATCGCTAGACCATGAACCCATTATTTTTATAGTGTCACTGTCTACTCCACATTTATGTAGAAAAGTAGTCCCGCCACGCCTAAATGAATGTCCTCCGATTTTTTTAGTGTCCTGCACCGAATTACTTAACGCTTGGCGAATGGTGGAAAGAAAGAGCTCCGGAGTTAAAGGGACCAGTTTACCCTCTACGGTGATGGTGAACGCTGGCTCTGGAGAGACTGGCTTGGGATTGCCCAATACCGCTAGTAGGGCCCTCGTGGGGCAGAGTGGGTGATTTTTTCTCCTAGGAAGGAACACTATGCGTGGCTGTGCCTTGAATTGGTTAGTTTTTGACCAACGCACGACCAGTTTAGTGCCACTTGCACTGATGGAGATGTCCTGTTTCCTGAGATGTCGATCCCCGTCAAATTTTCCTATTGATGGGGGCATGACATTAGACCTACGGAGCAGGCCGAAAAACATGGTGAGACCCACCGACCATGTTACTCTGTGTAGCTCAATGTTGAAATCCAAGTTTGCTTTAAGCTTTAATAAAATGTCCACTGTTATAGGAGCCTTCTCTTTAAGGGCATCTCCTTTTTTCCTGTGAATCCCCCGGAGGGTTTGAGTTAGCTGATAATTATTTAATAAGGGGTTCGGAAACCCAGCTTCTTTATGAATAACTCCCACAATATTTAGGTACAACTTGATAGAGGAGTGAGCTAACGACCTGGCTAGCCAGGCAATAAACATACACAAAGTGCTATCCGATGCTGGGATAGGAGGCTTGTTGATAATGTTGCAAAACTTGAGGTATGTCCTTAAATGAGTTGCGTATGCCTTCTTTGTATTTGGTGCCCATGCACTAGCCTTATAGGCTGCTACTTCCAACTGGAGTTGGCTCTCCATAGTGTAGAAAGGTCTGAGCCAACTGACCAGTAAATGTCCGATCAAAGCCTGGAGTATGTAGTCTGGAGCACGAATCTGCCAGGACATTTCTCACGCCTGGGTAATGAATGGCATGGACATGAAAGTTGTACCGGGCTGATAAGGTGAATATCCTCTTTAAGGATTCCATGACCTCAGGGTCGGCTGACCTTCGCTTATTGATGATAGACACAGCTGTGGTGTTATCTGAGTAAATGGTTATCCTTTTATGTGCCCAAAGCGGACCGAAGATGTGAGCTGCCAGTTCCAGAACGAGCACCTCCTTCATGTTGATATGCTTGTCAGACATTTCCGGCCACTGTGCCCATGGCACGTAGATCCAGTGGCCTTCATATACCGCTCCCCCCGCTGTTTGACAGGCGTCAAGCACCACTGGGGATTGCGGTCTGGCATCTATAATGGGGAGAGAGCCGTTGAATCGACCCATAGAATCTATCCACCATCCCAGATCCTCCTTAATATCCTTGGTAACTCTACATCTGTGCCAGGAGCTCGTTAAACTCCTGATACGCTGGTACAGGCTGCTGACAAAGTATTTTCCTGCATGAATAACTCGACAGGCCCAATTCAGTTTCCCTGCTACCCTCTGTAGCCATTTCTTAGTCATCGTTGATTTTGACACGCTCTCCAGTAGTAATGACCTAGTCTGTTCCAATTTATCCTGGGGAAGTGCCAGAGTCATGGATACAGAATTAATCACAACACCCAGAAACGTCACAGACTGGGTGGGACCTGCCATCTTGTCATAATTGATGGAAAAACCCAGCCTTCGACATAACTTCCACAATGCATTCAGTTTGGTTAAACACTGTTCTTTTGTAGAGGAAAATACCAAAAAATCGTCACAATAGGCACTAATACCCCCAAAACCCTTTCTCTCCATCATGCTAACCACTGCCTGAGACAGAGTATTGAAAATGGAGGGTGCTAGCCGCGCTCCAAACATGAGCCTAGAATCGTACATGAAGGTAGGGTGAGTGTCTTTAGAGAAGGTCCAGGAGACACCCGTTAAACCAAAGTCGTCTGGGTGAATCTTTACGGACCTGTAGGCACTAGCAAGGTCTAATTTCGCCATCCACATACCTGGTATTAATTTCCCCACTGCACCTTGCAGGGACTGGTAGGAGAAAGGTCTTTTATCCGCATACTCATTTAAGGCATTTCCCAGTGGTCTACTGCAATCGTGGATGATCCTCACTTTACTAGAGTTTGGTTTAGGAATAGCCCCTAGCGCTGATGTTATTTGTTTGGGCTGATCACACACAATATACCTGCCATTCTCTAGTTCCTCTGAAATTTGCTTTTCCACTATTTCAATGACACCTGCATCCGTGCAAGATTTATAATTTGACATGAACACTTTGTCTGAAGGGGTGGTTTTGTTCGTAATCCGGAAACCATTCTTCACCCCCTCCAGAATAAACTGCCGGTCACGGTGGTCGAGGGGAAGCTCCTCCTCCCATACCTCCGGCTTCAGGGCCCCCTCTATGCCTGAGCCAGTGAGGAGTTTTTTGGTTGCTCCTGTTTTGCTTTCTGATGGGTATAAATACATTTGTCCCCGTAGCTGCACGAACCAAACTTGGCAAAGTTCCTGCAGGTCATATCCTTCTTGTCCTGGGGTTTTCCTGCTGGTTTGCCATTCTTGGAGCGATCCATGTGCTTATCCTTTTTCACCCTGGGGTTTAGAGTAGAGATTTCCAATCCCCGATTCCCTGTGCCCCATGGGAAGTTGAAATGGGCCTGGAGATCCTTATATCTAGCGTCGAAGTTCAGCACTGAAGCCCATTCGTAGTTCTCTATAAACTCGAAGATCATTAACGTGTAAGCCTGGTAATATTCCATCTCTGACCTTTTGAGTTCACCAGCATCTACCAGGAATTGCATAAGACGGATGTTCGCTGCACCCCATTCTGCAACCGTGATGTAGCCGGGCTGGTCATCATCCTGCTTAACAGTTAATTTCCCGTCACTGCCTTGCACAAATGTCATCCTGTCCTTACTCTTTGCTGCGATTCTTTTCGTTACATGCTCTGGAAGGAAGGAGGCTATCTTCTGGGCCTTCTTCTTGGAAGGTTTGATCACCAAGTTGAGGCGTGGATCAGGGCCAAAGTCGGCTTGGTGCACCTTCCTTTTTTCGGCTTGATTGGGGAGCAACTCTCCCCCTTTGTTGGTTTCATCAATGCCGTCCAAGAATTTTTCCAGCTCTTCCTCCGTAGTCGGCGTTTTCTTTTGTCCTGAAGGAATGTTTCCTTCATTGTCCAAGTTAAGGTTGTTGGTCTCTGGAGCTGCTATGGAATCTACTTTGCGTCCGCCGTCCAGATTTTTGAGACCCCGTAATCCATTCCTAAAGGCTATGCCCTGGCCCACAGTTAAGCCAAGCTTGTTAACTGCTGTTGAAGCAAGAACTGTTAATACAGCTAGAGTATTACATCCTTCCTTCACTAATACTCCAGTAGAGGCACGGTTCAGCCCGTAATGATCTGCCCACAGATTGAAATCAAATTCTGCAGCTCGGTCATCGTCTCCCGAATCTCCCATTTTGATACCCGATGCTTAGGTCTGAAATCGCTATGTTTTCACTTCGGTGGCCAGAGCAGAAGTGACCCGATGAGGGTGCGGTGGAGGTATGCTCGTGGTCAGCAGCACGTGGTGTCGGGTCTCCGTTAACCACAGCTAATCTCTTCGCGGTTAGCTGGGAGCAACAACAAGATGTGTCTACATCAAATGTATTCGACTGGATCCTGTATGTGTGTATTGTATTCCATTTATCACTCATGTACTCTTCATACTGTGTGATTACCTATGGCTATCTACCTGTACATGGCCAGAGGTGACCTGATCCACTGTCTAATGATTAATCTGCTTCGCCTCCTGGGTGGTATCCATTATTGTTTACTGTGGTGCAAGGTAGAGGTTGTTATGGTCCTGATATTAAAAAATTTTAAGAGGAAAAGATTAGATAAAAGGGCAATACTAAAAGAATTTTGCGCAAAAGTAACTAAACAAATAAGACCGCGGTATCTCTAGAAGCAATGAGTATTCGCGTGATAATGTAATTAACTCTATGGGATGAAATGCATGAACTGCATGAAATAGCGCACATAGAGCTGAGTGAGTTGTGATGTCTCAAGTCGTATGCCAGTGTTCAGGGGCCTGTTGTATGAGTTAAATTAAGCTGCATTCTCTGCTATTTCGACAAAACAAATCTTATCAAATTAACCCAAATTATGACTTATAGGACTGAATTGGTCGATATTCTGCTGTTGTTCTATGTTTATACGAGAATCTGAAGACAAATCACAGAGAGAAATCTGTCGCCGGTGAGCGAAGTCATCATGGGAGTGATTTGGGCAGGTCCTCCATATACAAATGGGGACGTTTTAACCTGTAGCTAAAACAACTGAACAAAATACTCAAAAATGTTGGTCAAATGACCCTTCGATGGGTTGGAAAAGAATGGAACAAAAAGTAGAACTTAGTTAAAATTTGACCGACGTTAACTGAGAGTGCAGCTTTAAGGAAAGGAATCACCTGTAAGAAGGAAAAAAGTCCTTCCTACGTGAAACTCACAGTTGGTAGGAATAGCCTATGCACAAAATGGTGGGTAGGAATTTGCATTCCTACCCACCGAAGGAATGGGAAAACTTGTAGGAATTCCCACACACAATTTTCCTGTCCTTAGCTTACACAACTAGATCCTGAACTTGATTTATTTCTTCTTGTATTGAAGCTATAAGCACACCACACCACTGTTTGCATATTTCAGTATTGAGGAAAAGTCAGTATGAAATTCAACAACACATAGCCTAATAAAATCTAGAGCTTTGTATTTCAAAATCTCTAATAACTTACATTTAAGCCTTTGGTCCTTCACTCCTCATATAATATAAGTAATGGGTGAACATGTGCTTGATAGTGACCGTTTAAAGCCGTGGCCGACAATTGGTTATACATTCAATTTTACAAAGGTAATAAAAGAAGTAAAGTATCACTGGGCATGAACTCATTTGTCAAGGTCCAAACCAAACCAACCACAATCTGTCATCCTCCTTTTTATGCATTCTTTCCATGAAGGTAACATTAGCACTAGTAGGATTGATGAAACTAGCAGTTCACGCTTCCTGGGAAGTTCCATCTGCCCCCAAGAGAGTTTAGATTACGGGTGCTAATTACTTGAACTTGTGAACTGAATTTGTGTTACATTTTACTTCACACTTACAGTATATATATATTTGTACATATATATAGATGGATTTATATTGTACTTTTCCATCCAGGGCAAAGTGTTATAATTTACGTAGTCTTTATTGCATGAGTGTTATTAATATCACGAAGAGAATATGTCAAAGATGTAATGGTTATTAAAGACCAAGCCTTGAAGCTATTTAAATACGTTAACATTTCAAGACGAATGTCTTCAATGGCACGTACCATAATCTCCATAATAAGCGCGAGCACCCTTGTATTCGGCCTTTATTATCGCCATCGTCGTTATTTTCACCCAGAATCTATAGCGTTTTGGTGGAGGCTATTTAGGTGAATACCAGGTTAGATCATTCCTCAAAACTTCTTGTGGAAAAAATGAGAAATTCTTTCTTGAGGATTTAGAATATTATAATGACGGATAATCCATTCTATTGACTGAAGGTTCAGTCTCAGCATTATACTTTAGACTTCATCCGTCTCTAATTGGGTACTTATGATGGAATTATGGAGGTAGGGAATTGAACGTCAACCCTGCCATTATTATGAATGCTCGTTTGATACCACGCCTGTATAATTATGTATTCTGCCTCATTTCCAATACTATCCCTACTTCAGGCCTTAAATTGTTCGCTTTTAAATAAGTATACATCTTCCTACCATTGCCTTCACATATGATGTGAAGAGAGATCATATTTTGCCCTATAGTATTCGTTCCAGTAAATAGCTGCGATCTATCTAGAGAAACTTTCTAAAATGTATCAAACATAATCATAATTTACATATTTTGGTCATGTGTACCCGTTGTGGTCCCCTCCACGCCAGTGCTTGGCACCCTTTGGCTGCCTGTGACACTATATATGCACGTGAATGATCCAGTAACTTGTTATAAAATATTAAATGATATCTTTAGTAATGATATTGCTCATCACATTAGCTGGGTTTCATAATTTCCCTTATTATTTCATATTGTATTTGAGTTGACGGTATCGAAGTTTTTGATTTGCAATACATATCTGTAATGCGATGACCTTCTATAAAAGACAGATCTGTTTATTATAGACTTTATTCTCTCTCAGGCTATGACGCTCTTGGTGACATGCTTGCTACTACAAACCGCCTAAGTCAGGCTCCTCCTGAACTCTTCGCCAATAAAATCTGGGACAACGCCGGGTCTTGGGGGAAATACTACATATCTATGTGGGAGGCGCGGCCCAGAAGTGGACAGTTCCAAGCTGGCTTTTATTACGCTAAGAATCAACACAACCAGAAGCCTGATGTGCGACCAAGATGCCTGAAGAGTAATGCAGTTAGAGTACAGTATACGAGAGGATTTTAGAGACATGGGAGAATCATTGCTGCTATAATAATGATAAATGTTCTTAGTAGATTGTAAGACACAGCGCCCGCCCTCGTAACGTAAGCAATAAAAGATTGGTAGCTATTGTGTGTGTCTCAGTATGTGTATTATTGTGTGTAGAATCTCCCTCAGGAAATTGTCCAAAACAATGAGACCTCGTCAGGCATTCCTCATCAACAAGCGGTTAAAGATAAGTAATGAGTAGTATATGAGTAATGAAAGATGCACTGACTTCCATTAAGCCTACCCATAAATACTTCCTTTTATGAACCTGCTAACAAAGTTATTTCTTAATAATTAATTTCTCTAATTTACGACTATAATATAAACTTTAACGGTTGAAAAAGATACTCATTCTCTTCAGTTGTGCAACTTTTGCTAAAGAAGTTAATTAGTGAACTATGCATTGTAAAACATGGCAAGACTTTTATCTGTCATAAAAGTATCAGATGGTTAGGCATATAAGCCTTTTTCCGTTCGTGATCATTAATGTGAATCAAGCTGCACGAAGTACAGAAAATGCCCCACAATTAAAAAGAAATAATGCGCCTGATATTAACCTACAATTTAAAGTATTGTACCAAAAGGTGAATATATGTTTCTTGTTGGTTATCTACAAAAGATTTGATATGATCATCATATACATTCAACAATTTTAAACATTCAAATTTCCGTAAGCTGCCCTAAACAGCTGTCTGTAGCTCTAAACTTTTGATTTACGTTACATTGGAAATTAATTTCTCTCTTCTTTCAATGTCCTCATGTGCATCTGCCTTAACAATCTCTGACAAGACTACATTTTTAACTTTAAAAGGCGGACCTTCATTATCTGTTCGAAAAAGGAAGAAAGGTTGGGGTAATGAATTCAGAACCCTGTTTTGATGTCTTGGACGAGTGAAGAAAATGTTTTAAAAACAACAATAGTTTGTTATCACAACATCTGCGTGTCGAATCTAATGGACGGCCTTGCAATTTGAAACAACAAGTTTGCAGGCATAATAATATCCTCTCATTGTTATAGATTTCTTTGGAGATTCAATCAATGTTCGTAAGCAATCCTTATTCCCTAAAGAAGACTAATTTAATATGAATAACATTCATCCTCGTCAGAGGTAACTAGGTCAGAACATTGTGTATCAAACCTTAGATGAAATGAATGCGGGGATGCGCTAGCTCATTTACGAAGGGCTTAATGTGTGCACTATACGAAGAAAGCACGCGAAATATCTTATGCAAAAATGCATGGTCGGTCAAAACGTAAAGGACCAAGTCATGAATAAATAAACAGCATAACCTGTGAGTGTCATAATTATTATGATGGAATACAGCCCTAGATTTCTTTTCCAATAATTGAATATCTAAGAAGATGACGTGAATTTAACAAGTCAGTCACATGTCTATTCTTGCCGGTCCCATCACATTTGACGTCATCGTTACTTTGACTCTCATACCATACTATGGTTCTGGAATTGTTTTTATATCGAAGGTGTAACAATTATGTAGCTTGATGGTGTATCATCAGTTAGTAGATTGTAAGACAAAGATGAGTATCATGATATGCACTTTTACATTTTATACACTTTTACGCATTTAGAGCCAATTTCCCAATCAAATTGTGTGTATTGGATCTGTTCCATCCCTCGTATGAAGGTTATTTGGAACGACTTTTCATTTTTGGTTATCAAAGAAATTGTGAAAAATATGGGTCCTTTCCTAACCTCAACCTTTGGAAATCAACTTCAATATTAGTCATTCTGTCCAGAAAACATGTCAAGAGGATTATGAACTACGTTTTCCCGATCTTAATCACCAGCATAACGCAGCTGAAAATTAAAATCGAAAAGAGATTACATACTAAAAGAGATTACATACTAAATGCGATGAGTTGAGTCTAAACTCCAATCCGCAGGACTTTACACCAAAGAAATAAAAAAGACAAACATTTATGTTGATCTAGCAAGGACTGCATCTTGATGGTGTTCCCCTCGCATTTTGGTCGGTTTTTACATTTTGAAAAAAGGAACATATGGATGCAGTAAAAAGTCCCTTCAGTGCCAATCGTCCAAATTGCATTAGTTCTTTTCAAAATATTAGAAACAAAACGATCAGAGTGTAAAGTAATAACTTATTTGTGGATCTGTAGTATGATTACAACATAATATATATAATTATAACTATTTAAATTGAGCCTGGACACAACCGACTGATGCTATGGGGACCTATCCATTGGACATCATTTAATCCCATCTGAATCTCTTCGTTAATAGCGGATTCCTGGGGATTAGCGAGAAGTATTTCCAATGATGTGCTAATGACCCTCAAATTAGGACTGATCTGATTTAACCATAAAACAGATGATTAATATTCAAGATTCTTTTTGCCTATCAAGGCATGATATTAACTATTCATATCTTGCTAACAAATAGCATTATAACTCTTGATGTATCATACAGATGATGTCTCAGATTTTAGAATATTATACATATCAATAATACCAAAAAAAGTAAAGATTTCGATTTGTTCAGCTGAATTGAAGGGTTTCTCAAGGAGACTTAAGGTGGGAGATCGTTTAAGGCCTGTCCCATCGCCCTCTTTATTGGTCAGGGACTTAGGGTTTATCGATTACTATATATGGCCCCATCGTACCTCCTCCCAATAACGCAATCAGGAACCCAGTCTGTCCTACATAATCCCATCGATAAGGGACTGAACAAGCAATGGTCGGGTAGGCACATGTGCTGGTGTTTATAAGAAGATGTACTCCTGCTAGGCTGTCCATGGACATGGCCTTCCTAACTTTATGTATAAGTTGCTACATAGAAATAAGCGTATACATACTGCATGCATATTCCAATACATGAAGAGCTCGCTACATATTGTCTAAAATCTATATTACTTATACCATTCTCACTCTTGTGTATTTGATATTAATATTGAAGGGATATTTTGTTGATAAACATGAAAACATATTTAGCTCAGATGTGCAACGTTTCTCGCCGCAAATGTATTCATCGGCAATTTTACTTTTACGCAGTCACTGAACATCGCATACAATAAAACTGCCTTATTGTTCAAAGAAATGTACACGTTATTATTTCGCCGTTCTTATTCGAATGAGTGTTTAAGTCAGTCCGGAAGTCAGTATATCCAGAAGACTAAGATATACCCATGAAGTTAGAGGAGTCATTTCAGCCGGTGAAAGGATTATGCTGTGCCCTTTCAAATGCCGCATTAGTTTAATCATGCTTAGGTCCTCGATGAAAGTTAATCCACGACACCTGAGAAAATCTAGCTGTCTGGAAAAGGCAAAATTGATCACTGTCCGTAGGAGAATCGAGGATATTCATACATTTCCACTGTAGCTCACTGTGTCTGGCCTGAAATAAGTATAGATCTAAAGGCTTCTGGGTAGTGGATGTGCTAAATCACAGAGCTGTGAGATGGTCTGCTCTGCTTAGGTGTTGATGGTGATTCATTACTGAGATGGAAATCAGACCCTCACGGGAAAACGTTCAACTTGAGGATCCCGATAACGAATCTCTTTGGACGCTGAGGTCGGGCTGGTCCTACAGCCAGCTGTAACAATTATTGATGTTTGTAAATCCATTGTCCTCAACTTGTCTTGTAATGTATTTTTAGACTGATGTTGAGAGGCATTTCTAAGTTCTGCGATACATCCCGAACTTCTTTTATTTCGATGTTTTTATTTTGTGCATTATATATATATATATAAGTATTTTTATTTCTCTTCATACAGTTACAATAATTGAAGGTTTTAGAGAAAATGGTCCTCAAGTCAACCAATTTTGTTATTCCCATGAGGCCAAGGCATATTGAAACAGATTCATTCAACAGTACATTAACATTTTCAGATAAACATTTACATTTGTGATTAACATATTTGATAAACAATTACATTGTGTGATTATAACATGTGTTTTACGAGTGAAAATTCGTAGTATTACATAACCGGGTCTATTGCCCCAAAGCATTTACAATTTTTAATGTTGCGTTATATGCTTTATTAAAGTTACTGATTATTGTTATACATTTCCGTCTATATTCTTAGTTTTCTATTCACTATACATTCCGGATTCCTTAGAACATAGTACAATGTTCCTTTTCTCTTAACAAGACTATTCCCCCTTGTACTAGGGAGGTATGATAATTTTGATTTTTACAAATTCCTTAAGGAGTTAAATATCTTCTTTTGTTATAATTAGCATTGATTTATACTGTAGTATTAATTTACAGTCTTATAATTACATTGTTAATCTACAATGATTTAACATTACCACCTTTATTATTTGTTGTCGCAGGTTTTCTTCACCGACTAAGTGAAAAATATAGTTACTCAACTCTGATATAAATATTAGGATATAAATTGTTGAGGTTCTTAGCTTCACCTGCCATTATTTACAAAATGTATCGTGGTTTTCCCTACATTCATTGTTCATCTTGTACATTGGAAGTATACTCATACTTCAGAAATCTCTTAAACTCCTTTAAGGTTAACACATTTTGGGGCCCTGGGTCCAACTCGTTCCATAGGTAAGGCACCGTGGTTATGAAAGATCTACTTATTAGATCTAATTTGGGAGTGACTGTTTTTAATTTTTAACCTTGAGCTAGATATCTTAGGTTTATTTTCCTACAATCTATATTACAGTCATTCTGTGCCATGTTGAATCCCCATTCTAGCAGATGGGCCTTTCTTCGCATATCTAGTTTTGGTAGATCTAACTCAGTATGTGCTTGGTCGGTATTTTCCAGCTTACCCCTTCTCTTTATTATTCTAACTGCCATATTTTGGACTGTCTGTACTTTTTTCAGGTCTGACTTATTCCCTCCGTTATATATTGTATCCCCGAATTCTATTAATGGTCTAATTGCCACTTTGTAGATATTCAGAAGGGTTGAGTCATTTGTGGATTGCCTTAGTTGTGCTAGTTTCTGGATTTTATCCCTAGCTGACCTTACTCGTACCTCTATATGTTGTTTAAAACTCAGTTTTCTATCAATAGTCAGTCCTAAGTATTTATAGGTATCCGTGAAATCTATTTCATTGTCCCCAATACTCAGTCTATTGAAGCTTTGATCTGGCTTCACCCTTTTCCTATCGATTATCATTGCTTTTGTCTTTTTGGTATTTAGGGAGATTTTGTTTTCCCTACACCATATATCAACTCTATTTAGGTCTTCCTGTAATTTCTCGTTTGCTGTATTTGTATTTGAGTTTGAGTTGTATATTACAGTGTCATCAGCAAAGAGAATAATTTTGGAGTTTTTTACCCATTTATGTAGATCATTCATGTAAATCTGGAACAAGAGTGGACCCAGGGCCGTTCCCTGAGGGACACCACATACTACTTTCTGGACTCCAGAATTAATATTATTTACACATACTGTTTGTTCCCTATCGCTTAAATAATCCTGAAACCAGTCTATCGTTTTTATCCCGATTCCTATCAACTTAAGCTTACTTATAATTCTATTGTGATCTACCGTATCGAATGCTTTTTTCAGATCTATATATGTTAGTGTTGTTCCTTTGTTTTCATTCAAGTTGAAATATATGTCTGAGAAAAGTTCGAAATGGGCATCATGAATTGATAATTCTTTTCTAAATCCGAATTGATTTTGATATAGTAGATCATTTGTTTCTAGATAATTATATACTTGTTTGTGTATACATTTCTCAAGTATTTTACCTGGAAGGGTTATTACAGATATAGGCCTATAATTACTAGGGTCTAGCCTAGACCCATCTTTATGTAGCGGAGTAATAATGGCCTTCTTGAAAAATCTGGGTACCTTCCCTGTCTCAATAGACAAGTTATACACGTACGTAATCTGTCTAACTAGGGAAAGAAGGATAGGTTTCAGGATTCTTGTTGGCATATGTGGTATCCCTGAGGCCTTATACACACTAGTTTTCCAAATTAAATCAACTATATCTTTCTCTTTCACAGGTTCTAGTTCAAATTTTTTAACTAGGTCGTTATGTTCTCCATAACCGATTTTGCTTAACTCTAACAATTCTTTGATTTCTTTTTCCTCTTTTTCATTATCTGGGGGCACAATCCTCTCTGCAAGGTTTTTACCAATTACGGAGAAGAAATTATTGAAGATATCAGGGACTTCATTTTCATGTGCATGCAGATTACCGTCATCTTTTTTGGTTTGAATTTTCAAGTGTTTTTTTACTTTGTCTGGTGCTAATATTGGATTGATTGTCTCCCAAAACTTTTTAGGATCATTTCTATTGATATTTATCTGTGTCCTTAGATAATCATTTTTCATTTTTATTACATCAGAATTCATTTTATTTCTAGCCATTTTTGCTTTGTTCCAATCTTCTTCTTTATTAGTTTTCTTGGCCTTCGCAAAAAGTTTGTCCCTGGTTTTTGACTGTTTCGACAGCTCTTTTGTATACCATGGGGGCCGTGTTTTAACTTTTTCCAATTTTGTAATAGGACACATTCTGTCTAAGAAATGGGACATTTTAGAATATATTAGATCCCAGCATTCATCAACTTCTCTATTTTCATACAGCTCAGTCCAGTTTGGAAAATTATCACTTATTCCATTTGAAGAGAGATCCAAGTATTGGCATGAACCGTGCCCAGACATACGATTTCTCAATAGTCTTTTCGCCAAATAGATGTGGTGATTTGTTGTTTGTTTCACTTATATAGTAGCATTATTTATTTCCGTCAAAAAGAAAAAAAACATTCATTTCGGTGAGCGCCACTATTTTCGATAAAATGAAATTTAAAAGAAACTAACACTATTTATACTTTTCACCCCAGATTGCAACTGCAGAACAACAAAATAGGGAAATAAGGATGAATTAGAGAGACAGATGAATTCGTGGAAGATAGAGTGAATAACACGTTTTCGTCTTCAACCCTTCAAAGAAGGAATTAAGAAAATTAGTTGCTAGTCGATTTAGCAGGTAAAACAACTTTAACCACCAAACATCCCGAGGGTCCTCAATTATTCTCACAAGAGGCAACCAACGGTATTTTACAGAGGCAGAAAATCGAAATTTTAGCTTCATACAAATGCAAATGCCTCTTTCAAAGCGTGGTTCAACAAACACTTAAATTTGAAAAAACATACATACATCCTTCCAGGGTTAGAATCATTTGGCGAAATTTACTATGAGCAGGATATAAGACTCCGAGATCAAAGTCTTTCTTATTAATAGCAATGTTAATTCTTCTCATGATTTGGGGGGATACAGGAAGGCTAGACGTCTTAGGCAGAATCGTTTGGAAAAACTAGAGTCTTCTTGAACTGTATAGGGCTGGGAGGGCTAACTATTCTCTTCATGTTGAAGCACAAAAAGGACTGTATGATAAAAAGAAGCCTAATGGTTTATTGCAGTGTTCACGTAAAATCACGCGTTTTCCCATTACGCCATCTCATTACCTATTAATGTAAAATCATTGTGACCGTATAGGTTGTGCCCCTAAAATATAGCTTTAACGCCGATGTTTAGTACACTCTGAACGAATAAATATTTATATAAATAGCCATTTATATCAAGAAGAGTATACATCTATATCAATTAGGATATATAACTTTTTTCTGACCTAATATGTGACATCACAGCATATTAGATTTGTACTACCTTTGAATATATATCCTCGAAGTACGTTTTGTAATTCATCTTTGGAGATACCCTGAGTGGAACGTATTTTCGTAAATTAAGCGTCCTAAATATCATATTCCGAACTGAAATATCATAAGAATAATACCTATGTTATTTTACTTGTGGTGCTTACGGGTCCCATACGTCATTACTGATCTATCTAAAATCGGAAACAGAGACGGAGGTAGCATTACCAGGAATCCCTTAAAGAAATTGCAGATCAAATTCAGAGAACGCCGTGTAGGGGAGGTGAGCGACCGATCGGGAATTTTAATAATCTTGGTACCTTTGTCATAACATCTTCTTAATTTGAGGTAGATATTAATTCGAAGTATAAAATATTAATTCCAACAGGCCAGATGTAATATTGATATTTTCTATGACACGATGGTGAAATTTGTGGAAAAGCTGATAGACATCAATTGGTAAGAATTGACATAATCATAAAATATGATCATGAAGAGTTGTATTATTAATTATAATGATAAGAAAATTATTAAATCAAATGAATGCTCATATTAAGTTAAGAAAAAGTTGAAAAGTCACCTCAACAATTCAAAGGTGATGACTCCCGAACAAACAACTGCCATAATAAGTTCTCCCAACTCCTCCAGAAACTATGCATCTGATACCTTGAACACACTTTATCTGTATACATTATGTTTTCTCTACCCAATGCAACCCCAAGTAACCCACCTCCATCTAAAATAAACCCTATTATGTTTCACTTCTCTCCTAATATAACTAACCACCACCCCCTGTACACTGTTAACTTCCTTTTTAAAATAAATGATGCACATAACAGCCCTAGGCGGAAGATCATGGATCCAACTAAAATGATTAGTGCCCCGTGAGCCTAATACATCCTTCAACAATGTATGGCTCTGTAGCGAATTACTCCCAATTCGTGGTCCGGCTCAAGACAAGGAATAACACAAAGGCAGATTGCTAAAACAACTCCTGTTTATTCCACCTCGTAAGCAATGTAACACAGCTTTGGCACCCATGCTTAGGTCACCAAAGCTGTACTCAAGGGGACAAGGTGTGCGCCGGACATTAGCCGGACAATATAGAACATTAATACATGAAGGAGTACAAAGGGGTAAATAGCTAAGGCATGAACATAATGTAACATCCAGATAGACATAGAGCTTTTATAGTGATGATAATAGTAAATGGTGATATACACCAGCTACTAAGCTGTATAAAATACAATGTAAAGCAGCCCTTCTATATAAGTGGTAAGAAAGAAGTAGTAATGATAGCATAAACCACCAGGGCGAGTAGCACATCCACTAGAACTTTATACATATTATATGCTATAAATATAAAGTGTAAATAAAGGTATTAAAATAAAGTGTTATTATTTGAGGTAGAAGGAGTGGAGGCTGAGGGGGGGGAGAGGTAGCTCGAGGTGTAGTGTGCGAGGTGGTGATGAGGAGTGAGGGTGAAGAAATAGGAGGAGAGAGGGGATAAGTAGAGGTGAAGGGAAAGGGCAACTAGATGTCACCAAGGACCAGGCATGGACACACAAAATCAAGCAACAGTGAGAATATCTGCTCTGTACTACTGGTGACCATACTTTTATCTTTAAGTTTTTTGCTTGATAAAGTTTAGACATTACAGTACTCGAGCAAGATAAATTGGTTGGTCCTATAATTAAACGTTCGCCTTCACTTTTGACAGTGTTTCGCTAGATAAGTTAAGACATTACACTACTCAAGAAAAATAAATTGGTTCTATAATTAAACTTTCGACTTCACTATTGACATTTTTGTGAGGAAGCTGATTAAAGTATTATGCTGACTCCCAATTAAAAAGCCATAATTAACTTAGACGCGATAATATTTTTCAACATTATTTATTCGCCTTTCATATCATAGGTGAAGGGGCTTGCCCAATATGATTGTAAAGTGTGCCATGAATTTTGTTTGTTTGTTTAAATTGTTTATTCTATCTACAACATTATGCCCGAGAAAAGAGAATCTACTACGGATACAGAAATCAAAATAAAAAATACATAGTAAAAGTCTAAGCAAGATTTGAGTTCCTTATATATGTTATACTGAAATCAAAACAAAGGAGATAACAGTTACCTTCATAATCAATAAATCAATCGGATGAAGTATATCAATATTTTTTTATCAAAAATAATATAATTTGTACTAAAACACCCTTTCACCTTATGGCGCAAACGTGCACTACCACAATGGCCTGTTTTAAACAGAAGTTATCTATATCATTTTTATAATCACTTTGAAATAGAAAGACCCACCTACATGCCTTCTATAAGTTCCAACAGAGCAAGTCATGATTACATTTTCTTCTTCAATCACAATACATCACATTCAGATACAGATGCAACGATAATGTGACCCAGAAGGCTTATTCCTCAGTAAACAATACCCTCTTGATGGAACTTCGCTATATAACCTTTCTCAGTCACTTTAAAAGAACATCTAGATTGCATCTAGTTTCATCATCCAGTGAGTTCCAATGTAGGATGGAACTCGTTATCCTTCTCAGATTCTTATGCAAAGAACTTTTAAATGTCATGTCTTTCACATATTCCCGGACTGATTGACTTTCTTGGAAAGAGAAGTTTGCTTTGAATCACAGGAAACAGATCATTGGGGAATAATCATATTAAATAATCCAAAGTCAGGAGCAAAATCTTAATTGAACTCGATGTTCAGACCAGAAATCCATCAATCATTTTCGTTGGTCTTTTTGCTAACAAACTTTGGCCCTGCTATAAATAACTCTATGATAAAACATGTAGTTGTTCTTTAATTTGCGATCAAAATGGAACCAATGATTGATAACTTTAAAACAACTAACAGTGTGCCCTGCCTTCGGAGAATCCCCTTCCTTCATCAAATCTCTATGTAATGTTGATAAGTCCTTGATGTTATGAAGCCATAAAACCAGTGCCAGATGTGGGCACAGAGGGTCATATAACGACAAATTAATTACTATATGGGGGGTAATAGGTTCTCCCCAGGTCAGGTAGTGATCCTGACAGGTTATGTAAGTTGCTATTTACACGGCCACTCATCACAGTTTGTGCCCCGACGTGACCTGCTGATTTGACCTTCTCCGAGTAAAATTAAAGAGGGTAGACAACACGAGTCATGGAAAGAAAGACTGGGCTGCGATACTAGGATAGACACAATCTGCCAATGTAAAGGACAGAAGTGTCCAGGAGTTTGAAAACATCGAAGGTGGTGCAATTCGAGTCCCAGAGCTAAACAATATAGATTAAGGGTTAGATATGGCTTCTGACGGTCCAGGTGCATTGGATTTCTCCTACCACCCTGGCCAAGTACTGCGGTCGTTGACAAAGAAGAATGCCCCAGGCCTGAAGGAAACCAAGGCTTCTAAATCCTTTTATAATGTGTTTTGACCGTCAAACAAAACAATTCAAACAGTGTTACCTTTGTGTGGGTACTCGTAAAACTGTTTCATATATTACATATATTTATTGTCGAATTACGGGCATTGACTGGAAGACACGGAATAGTTCAGAAGTCTAACTGCCAATGTTGTCATCAAACATATATCTTCCCCAAAACAAAATTAAATATGTTTTATCTATTTAGCTTAATAACCATCAATTGATGATAGTTATTTTATAATAGCCATAACATAATGGTAGCTTCGCTGTGTTTTCAAATGCTGAACCAGCGCCAAGAAACAGAGATGTTTTCAGGCATTCCCCTCATGCCTGGGATAGGCTATTGACTACACCAAGACTTACAACCCAATCCCAAGAACCTATTGGTCGACCTAAGGACCCTAAGTGTGGGTTTGTGCCTGCACATAGACATTGGTGGAGAGCTGCTCTCTGTGCCCTGAGCTATTGGCTATTTGCTCTAGGTTTGGGCAGCGTGCTGGGTCGGCTGAGGTGAAGCCGGACTAATATGTTGTAAATGCACTTCCATGCAGTTTTTATCACCTGGGTGGATGGCCAATAAGTGGCCAACACCCTACAAGGCTTTCACATTAACTCCTGCGTATCCAAACCTCTCCTATAAGGCTATATATATCTGGTTGAAAATGCAACATGCATTTTCTGATATTTTGTAGGCTACACCTTATTTATAGAAGGTGCTGGGTACGGGTGATGTTTCTGACGAAGGGCCTTGGCTTATAATGTTAACTCCATGAAGATGTCTCTAGATATATTTATGCTGAGGAATTTGAAATAATTTTGATATACATTTTCTTGTGTACCTGTTTCCACAGGTAACAAGCAGATTAATAGGGTTTCGGGGCGTGTTTCATTGCTTCTGGGACCTTGGTGCGAGGATGAGATTGCATGTGGGGGTCAGTAACACCACCATTTAGAAAGGTGTGCCCTCTGACACAGCATGCATCTAGCTGCAAATTGTTCATCCACATTGCCTCGACGTATATCTTGTAGTCATACATAATGCATGCTCCTTCTTGCCAGATTGGAAGGGGCTCAATTATTGGCTTGAAGTGGTAGTACTAACCCACTGGTCACCACTGCCCACGCTCCTAGTAACCATTTATGGGCTTGGCACTTGGTAAAGGCTGAGAACAAGCATAAGAGGCTTCGCATTACACAGCATGTAATCCATCATATATAGCGAGTTCCATACAACGAAATGAGGCAGTCCTGATACTAATTAAAACTTTTTGTTTGATATATATTTTATTTGGGTTGAGCGATTTAATTCCATCGCTTTGATCGTGCTGAGCAGTTGTCAGTAATATTACATCAGATTTAATGAACGATATTTTTGGACTGCTATTATGCGATTGTGTATCATTAGTTTACCAGATCTTACCAGAAATAGAGGTTATTAAATCATTTTAGTCCCTGCCTAAGGTGGTCATACCTCATACTGTCTAAGGTAGAGACTAAAAATACAGATCCTCAGAACGAATATTCTCATTCGTTGCCAAATGGACGGCGCCATTTGTAACCCTGGGAGCTGAACAAGGATATGTATTACCTTTCCGCACCTAACCTGAGTCAATGTGTTGACGTTGTTAATTAGCAAGTTATTTTTAGCCGACGTCTATAGATTCGTCCTTCATACATCGGCGCTCTCCAGAAAATTCCATCTAAATGTGTGTCCTGTAGAAGACACAAGCCTGCCGCATTTGGTTCTACAAGAAAATAATAGAGATTGGGATTACACACTCTTACAATCTCAGTCGCAGGTCCACCTGCACACTCACATAACTCCTAGCCATATAGCCATACATTATATGAAAATGTAGGTTCATATAAATATAAGATGATATTCATACACAATTTATTTATTCATAAAATATATTATATAAAATGTTGTCTCTTTTACGATCCGTTAAAGGTGCAGAGAGATTTTTCATTTGTCCATTTTTTTCATCATGGACACTGTTCTCCTCGACGAAGACAATAAACAGGAAACAGAGATATTTTCTTCAGAGAACAAATAAGAACTTATGACTTAATATACAAGCATTTGTTTTAATGAATCAAATACAGACGTGTTAAGTGTATAAAGTCGTTAAAACTCAAAAGACTTAATTAAAGATAAAGATTAAAGTTATACGTAAAACCGATGATCCGTCACGTGTAGTAACATATGTGGACCCTTGTACTATTGATCTTTGAATAACAGAAAAATACTGATTTGGTGATTATTCAATTTAATAAGGTGTTAGTAAGGTATTCATATATATATGTAACGAGGTACTCACATATGTTGTATTTAGTATGATTATGGGTTCTACGTCATTTCCCCGCCAACATTCTCCACATAATTCACACCCTAATGTTATTATTATCGTAATTATCGAAGAAGAAGTGTGAATTTAGCAACACGATCTTTTCCTCGTGACGGTGACTATATGTTATAACTATAACGTTCGTCTAGGTTCAGAAGTATCCACTGAACCCACTCGTCCTGAAAACATTTTCCAGCCTATTTGAAAACGTGACTGTTTTTTAGAAACGTTCATATTTCAAGGAGAGTCCATTAACTCCACCTTCTATTTAATGGTGCTAGAGTCGCAGGTTTTTCTATCCGAGAACACTATAATGTTTTAAGCCTGGACCGTGGGAAACAACTCTTCCGTAAACCCTTCCTATATTCGCTGAATATAAATCCGCAATTGGTTTCTAAAATACCCACAGTGATAGCCAGCTAGGCTGACCAAAATACTGAGACCTTAAAAAGTAATGATTCTTATGGCAGTTTGTTTCTGGTAGAAAAATATCAACTATCAATACTCTATTAAATTATGTTGTTGTTACAATGTTTGTATTGTTATACCAGACTGTTTAATTTAACTCGTATTTGCGTATTTGATATGTTTGTTTAAATGTAATTGGCTTAATTGTGTAGCAGGTTTTAGCAGGTCCGTTAACTTCTAGGGTAGTTTATACTACTTTACTCATTTTTGAGAGGACTCTTTATTCTAACGGGAGTTATGTCCGACATTTTTTGAATATTAACCATGGCTCTTTGTTAATCCAGTGAGCAAGGATTTCTCTCATTTCTGTTCTATTCTATTCAACCCTGACCAGATACCAGAACATTATGTAATCACTAGCTAATTCTGTATGCATTTTACTATATATTATATTACTTCCCTATATTCAACCAAATGTATTCCCTTAATAACGTACAAAATTAAACAGTTCATTAGCCTACTGAGACAATATAACGCGGTCGCCCCAACTAAACCGACAATAAGCAATTCTTGTTTACTTCTATTCCGATGCTTCCTACATTGCGAAGATGACGACTTTCCCTGGTAAATAGGATATTGATCTATTGATTGTGATGATTGGTACAGGCCAAGTGATTGGTATGGGTTCAATGAATTGGTACAGGCTCATTGACTCAGATCCCTTGACCTTCCTCCCAAAATGGAAAGTTTTACCTATAACCTATATATAAGGGGCAAATATGACAAATAATTATGTTTGCTGGATGTCAAATTACGACACTTTAAAAATCAATTATACTTATGAACACAATTAGTTTGTGTAATCGTCAATTCTATTCACAATAGCTTCCTACTTTTTATTTCTACTTTATTAAAGCTGTATTTCCAGTTAATTTCCGTCTACATTGCCAACTTATTTCAGCTTTAATTTAACCCAAACCTAATTAGGGGATTTGCATGTCCGCCATCTTAAATCTTGATTCGCATGGAATTATGGGAGTTGTATGTCAGTGTAAAAGCTATATAAAACATAGGGAAGCGATAAAAATGTTGCTAAAATTTTAATATTTCTATGTCAGATTTGAACTGCATCCACCCCAACATGCACTGTAATAGACATGCGCAGTGAGACATGCAATCCCCCTATAGACGACATATTCGAGGTGTCCTTGCCTAAAAAGGGTATATTTTACAAACACTAACGTGTCTAACATCGCTCTTAAGAAAAACAAGCGAAATGGCCAGGAGATATCGAAGGCTTCCGAGGTCTATTTATCTAGCCTTAAAATGTCCCCCATTTCCACTCCCTCTAAGCGAAAACAAAGTCCGAGTCAATGCTATCTTGGAATATATTCCGGCAAGGGACGGGAGGGCCACATACGGCCATGAATGAGTCAACCAGGGTCTAAATTATGTTTGCGATTTTACTGGGATTTTCTCTAGTGTCGATGGAGGGTCCGAAGTAAATAAATATTCAGTCAGTAAGGGCTTTGGGGCTCCCCTGATAAATGGCAACAAGGCATGGCACGGAATGGCCCTTGGGCTATAAAGCTGGGCTGAGCATTGAAGAATTATTCGGGCCTGGGACCTAGGCGTGATTGGTAAAAGTTCGTTAGTCAATAGAAGGAAACCCATGGAGGACCTCATCTCAGGAGTAGGCCCTTGATTAGCGTGATTGTACCCACGGTGGAGGTAAGGGTTTATTCGCTCGGTTGGTTCCAATCAGTAAAGATAGAAACGAAAAGGTGCGTCAGTCAGGTCCACAAGGAGTTAACTGCTTGACCAGGGACATTAGGATATATCATATAGTTGAGGTCATTTGCAAATGGGATCTGTCCAGAAGATAGCCGGAAATGAGATCCAAGGTCTTTGAGTGTTATCTCTTCAGGTAATTTGGAGCGAACTAGATTGACATAATAAAGAGGGGTCTCTAATTACAATTCCCTTCTTGTGCAGCTAATTTAAGAGTAAAAATAATGATTGATTGGTGATCAGGTCGGTAGGTAGCCAGCTAACCAGAAACCATTACATCCCCAATACTAATTGGAGGCTCAAAGATGTTTGCAACATATCGAGCCGATGTCTCAACCTAATGTCTTATCGTCAACTACATTGGGGCCTACACACATGAACCCTACCTACAGTTTAAAAGTTGTTTTTGTATTTTTGTTTTGTATTACCAACACAAAGTCCGGAGTTGCTTTGAAAGGTTTAATTGTTTTAGTTGAGCCGGTATTTATTAGATACAAAATGATGGGTTTAGGTTTTAGTTATACCCTTGTCTTTCATGGCCATTGATATTAATCGAGTTTTTCTCTAAAGTCTGAAAAGAGGATTATAATCAGGTCGGCGTTTTCCTTTAATCATTGATAATATCTCCCTCTAGGCCCATTTCTTTTGATATTTAGGGAGGTGGATCGGGGAGAAAAAGGGATCCTTGTCTTGGTGTCTGCCTCGCCTCCAGGTTGGAAGTGACCGAAAGGGGAAGTGCCTCGAGAGGGGAAGTGAACCATCTCGGGAGTATACATTTTAGTGAACCCCAGTCCCCATGGGAAAATGGCGAGAAATTCATGTAATAATCTAACAATTTTTGCCTTTTTACAATTTTAATAGAACCCCCGACACTGTTTATTCGACCACTATGCAATATTGATAAGTATATATTAGAAAAGAATACGTGTACAACATAATTATATAATGTGTGTAATGTCTGCTTATTTACTTGTACGGCGATTCGGGTAAATAACAACAAGAATAGAACAACACAGATCTCCGAGTCCTTGCTAGCACTTTAGTCTTTATTGCCGACTAAAAACCCTTCAACCACAGTGAAAAAGGTTCTCCCTCCGCTTCACAGAAGAGAGGGATAAGAACAAAAAGTTATAGTTAAGAAAGGGTAGTTTAACACAAGAATTGAAATCAGACATATGCTAACAGTAAAATATTAAAATAAGAGAGACAAAACCCCCACACGACATCTGGCGGCAAACCATCCCTGCAACAGGTAGAACAGCCAGCCCGAATTCAATCCGGCCAGCCGCACCCGGATAACCGGGCGACTAGACCGGGGGTTCGGGATACTGGCTAGCAGCGCCGGGCCAGAGCGGGGATAACCGCTCCGACCCGGCACCACCACACTCAGCACCACAATACCCCCCTCCCCCGCTTTTTCTGGAGGGAGGACCGACTAGACACGAACTGGCTAGAACTAAACAGGTCCTAAGCAAGACGTATAATATATTAAATTGTAATGACACATACAGTGGAAATAGAACATAAGGACATAGAAGAACGACATGTGAAAAAGTAAAGTGAAGGAATATTAAAAGCCTACACACGCGTGGTGTAAGTAAAAACCATATATTCCTATAACAAACACAATACAATATGAAACATACCTTTAACTTGGGAGAATAATAATGAAGTAAACTCTAACCCGAGGTATAATCACAATCACAGGTAGGATAAATCCGGTATATAAAATCACAGAGGTCCATATGCTTAAGCATAAAGTAATGTCCATGTAAATAGAGTAGTTGTCCACGTAGTGTCTGTTGCAGGGAATCAGGGGGTTGTTGTCTCGGAGATGACTGGAAATATCCGCGATATCCGGAAACGACTGCATCCGGCCCGGTTGACTTCGGCGTAGCCAGATGCCAATGATACTAGCGCTCCCACGCCGCCGTCCATCCGGAAAAACAACAAACAAACACACAACTCATCAACACACTACAAAAACAGTGGAAGAGCACTAATACTCATCCATCACTGTGCCCTTCTCACCCCGAAGCAACCGATTCTCCTCTTCAACAGACATCTCCATCTCAGGACTTTCCTCAGCTGCATCGGAATCCACAACTCCACCCTCACCCGTATCCTGGGTCAAGTTTTCCTCCAGCCTCTTCATTTCCAATGCCAGTCTTGCGGGACTATCCAATGTCTTATCGGGAACACTGGGCACGGCGACTCTCTCCGGGCTAGTAACCGGAGTGGAAGTAGTCCTCCCAGTGCTAGGCCTTCCTACAGGGGTCAACGTCACCATAGTGCAGGGTTTCGGCAACAGAGAGGGTTTTCCCCCTCGTACCATTCCCGGCTTGACAGCATGTGGCACCGATCCACCGGAGGGAGGTGGGTTTTCCCCGAAACCAACTCCACCAGCCACTGCAGCACTATAGAGAGGCACTTGAGGTGACTGCCGAACCCTAGACACCGCGGGTGGACTGAACAAAGGCGGAGCCATGCGCATAGCCATCTGCGCATTTGGATCCGCAAAAGTCCTCACATCAGGGTCCGAAGTGGTATATTGCGGCAAATTTTGTCCAAAAGATTGGAAAAAGGCATCCCAAGAGGGAAAGGTCGGCATAGTCATAGCAACAGGGGGTGGAGGCGGCAATTGTTGAACAGCCGGCTGCTGAGGCAAGTGTTCCTCAAACATTTCCTTGAACAGACCCGACATCACTTCCCGCATATCCGAAATACTAACCGTGCCACCAACAGCTCCGGTTTTCTCCGACTTTTCCTCCTCCTCCATAACTTGATCCTCCGGCTTACCCTGCACCACAGTTTCCACCTTATCTTTCTCCGTCTTTTTCCGCTTAGAATCCGGACCACCTTGCTGCTCATAGCGGGACAACTTACGACGCAACTCCATGTTTACTTCACGCGAACGGTTATCTTCCTCCTTATAAAACCTCAACTGATCCTGCAAGTCCAGATTTTCCTGTTCTAGATTTGGAATCAGTTTAACCTGTTCCCGCAACTCTTGGATTCCTTCCAACGGTTCAAAAGCTTCCCCAATTAAGGTGCGAATATCTGCCATGACAGCCGAAGCAGTCGACTGAATGGCCGAAACTCCGGCGTCCATACACGCAGTTATCCTCTCCAAAGACCTAGAGACATGATCATAGGTGGCATCAACATTCGGGATCCGACCTCCCATCGGCCGAACACGCTCCGAACGATCTGCACCAGACAGCATAGAACTCTGGTCCACCACCGACGATTCAATAGAGGAGTTCATGTGGTCAGCGCTCCCATAACTGCTACTCGGAGGCTTCCTCCAAACGCTCGGAGGGGCCGGGCCTGAACCATGAGAGGCCGGAAGTTTGGGGATCACAAACCGCCTAGAACCACCCGTCCTCCCGAGAACAGACACGGTCTCCCAGTCTCCTCTGGTCATTCTCGCAAACTTCTGACACCCGTAATTTGGGAACTCCTTCTGAAACACCCGAAAACTTATGCACATATCAAGTGCTGTGTCCCTCTTCTCATGGTGCTGCGTCATACAGTGTCTCACCAATTCTGATCGGCGATCCAGCCTCACCAAACAAGACGAAGCATGTGGGCAGGTCAGTTGGTAACTAGCCGGACAATGCTCCTCCACCAGATGCCGATAAAACCTTTCTCTCGTTCTGTACGAACGAACCCCATCCGGATTGATGGACGGGTCCAAATGCCGGCAATACACAAAAGGACACCTCTGTCCCGGGCTCCACAAACGCTCCACACTATTTAGCTTCACAAGTACCGTCGGGTTGATCACCACCTCCCGGGTTGACTCCGGCTGCCGCCCGGTACGACTCTTTAAGAAATGAAATTCCATTTCATACTTAGACATCAAAGTCCCGTTTGAGTACTCGGCCATGGCCTCATCCTCATCCTCGGACTCAGGGCAGACAGGGAAAGTATCCTCCACACTTGGTATAACAGGGGCAATATCCTCCTCCAGCACTACAAAAGTGTCAAGCTTTTTCTGCAAAGCGTTCCACCGGGTTATGTTCCTCACAGCAAAGTCAGGGTCCTCCCGTTTCTTAGCAAATTTCCCCGACCTGTAACGAGAAATCCCATGTTGCCGCTCAATTGCTTGGACTTCCTTCTCCGAACCCACTTTCACAACACCGGCCTTAGCCTTCTTCTTCTTGGATTTAACCTCCACAAAATCACCATCATCCTCAGGTTTTTCGATCACAACATCAACAACAGGAGTGGTATCCATCTCCTCCGTCTCCTGTGTTTTTTCAACACCACCAGCGGTAAGCTGAGCAGCGTCCGGGGTGACACCTTCCGTGCCCGGGTCTCCAACAGCAGCCGTAGCACCATCCTCCACTATCTCTCCCTCTTCGGCTCGGGGAGCCGGGGTAGACTCCGGACTGTCCACAACCACCACGTCAGAGACTGCGGGAGAAGGAGCTCTCTCCATCTGTCCCGCTGCAGCAAGCTGAGTCTCGGGAAGCTGAGTATCAGCCACCACAACTCCGGGATTAGCCCTCCGGGGACTCGACCTCTCCACCACCTTAGCAGCCGGTTTCTCAGCTGGCCTCTTCCCGAGTTTCTTCACCTTAGGGACTTTTACCTCAGCCGACTTCTTCAACAGCGCCTGCTTAGCCACAGTTGCCTTCTTCATTGCAGCAAGCCGGGACTGCTCCCGAGCTTTTCGCTCAGCCTTCCTCTGCTCACTCAGCTTCTTCTTCACAGCAAGTTCAGGGTTCAGGGCAGGAACTTTCACCATCTCAGGGAAATCAGCAGCATAAACCTGCGAACCGCCCGGCTTCTCCTCGTCGGCCATAACACGGCCACTGACAGGATCACAACCTGATCCTATCCAACTCCAACACTTTCAAAGCCGGGTTACACTTTCTGCACAGTTACGACAACTGAAACTCAATGAAATGCAAGGGAATATTCAACAACTCGACTGTTTTATTCCACGTGGGGCAATAGCATACAGTGGGACACGACCGACCAAGTCGACCGAATGCAACTGACTGACTGGTTCACACCAGCCACCTCTCGTTCCTTCACGCGAGAACGAGGTCACCGGGTCTAAAAATAGCAATACCAGTCAAGTAACCAGCCGCAGACGACTCATGACCCGGCCTCAATTGGTCATACCCCAAATGAGCAATGCCCCCAACCCCTACCTGTAGACACAACAACTGATAATGCCCCCGAGCAAGACATACATACAACAGAAACACGACCATATCAATGATTCAAGCCAAAAGGTTATAGACTGGTACTCCCCACTTTATTTCCCAATGGGTCCGGCAACCCGAGGAGGTCAACTGGCCAGTTAAACCGATCGGAGCAAAAAATTAACACAGCCAACCAATATAGTGATATCTCCCAAGGTCGGACCGGAACTCTACACACAAGTTTCCGCGCCCGGCCCGACTCTACTGCAGTACTTCTCGTTGTGTAATTTTTTCCTACTTCGCACCAAAACATCTAACCACTTTGATCAATCCCCACCCCATATCTATCCGGAGGTCTAACAGTTCGGCGGGGCCTCTCAGACAGATACTCGGACTGCAACAAATTATCCATTGTTTCAGCCAAGGGTAACTCATCTTCTTCCAATACTGCAACTGCTTCATCCTCTTCACCCGACTCGACAGAATTCGCACCCGAGTCCCCCGAAACCTCTGACTGTGGCAAGACAGTAGTTTTAGGAGGAGCACGCGGCGGCCTGCCCCTTTTCCTAACATGATGAACAATTTTCTTAGAAGGCTTTGGAACTGGTGCCTCCGACCCGGGCAATAACTTGCCAACAGGAGAGACCCGAAGAATGTCCCGGCCCTTAGCCACCTGCTTCTGGTATTCAGGGGCCCGATGAAGGTTAGTAGCCTGAACCGGTTGTCCATCAGCATCAAAAGCCAGCTTCAACAAATTGCCATTCCACCTCAAGAGACCATCCGCAGTTTGCAGTTCATAGGTAGAACCCTGCACCCTCCGAACCACTAGAAAGGGGCCATCCCATTTAGGCCCATACTTCTTTTGAGCCATGGGAGTGGCATATCTCCACACTAGATCCCCCTCCTTGAATTCCTTCGGGCGAGCTCTCCTATCAAAGTACCTCTTTTGAAACACAGCCGAATGGCCCAATTGCTCCCTCACAAATTGATGTCCCTTCCTTAATAAAGAACGAATCTCCTCCACAAACACAGTTGGGCAAGGAAAATCCACATCACCACTTAGAGTTCCATAAATAATGTCAGCCGGTACCGTCACCTCAGAACCAAATACCACCATGTTTGGTGTACAATGTGTACTCTTATGGACAGCACCCCGATAAGCATGAGCAATGCAAGGAACTAATAAATCCCAATTTACATCCTCATACTCTGTCAGACACGACAATTGCTCGACCAAAACTCTATTAAAACGTTCCACCTGTCCATTAGATTCGGGTCTATAGGGCAAGGTCATTAGCTTTTCAATATCTAACATTCCCAGCAAATTCTTCATCAAACTTGACCGGAACTCCGGAGCCCCGTCCGTCTGCAAAGAGACCGGCGGGCCATAGCGCAATATCCACTCATTGAACAACACCATCGCACACGTTGCAGCAGTATGGTCGGGCAAGGGGTAAGCCTCGGCCCATTTACTGAAATAATCCGTCACCACCATAACACATACATTCCCTCTAGGTGTTTTTCGAAAAGGGCCAATAATATCTAGGGCCACACGACTCCATCTCACTCCCTGTAACTCCTTTTTCAAAGGAGAGACACCCCGGCCTCCCCGGCTCTTGCACGAAGCACAAATTTCACATCCCCGTACCCAGTCGGCTATATCAGAGCGCATCCGGGGCCAAATAAATTTATGTAATGCCGCTTGATAAGTCTTAAATTCACCGAAGTGGGCCGCCAATTTGTTTCCATGCAAAGTATGGAACAGCTCCTTACGCAAACCAGAGGGTACAGCTGCACGATAATAGATTACACCATTATCACTCTCCCATTCCAAACACAACAAATTATCCTTCATAACCAAAGTTGACAGTAACCGGGCATAGAAACAATATTCATCCCCTTCCGGCAACATGACAGCCTTAGTGAGAGTTTTGACTCCCTCCTCCACCAAAGTGATTATGCGAGCAAGCACATCATCCTCATGCTGGGACGATGACAACCGATCACCCGCCAAAGATGAGAATAGCTGGTAATCTATTGTCATAACAGCAACCACAGCCTCATGTGCACCACAGTCCGGACAGTCCTCCCGGGGACACTTCCGAATGGGAAGTCGCGAAAGCGCATCCACATTCAGATGATGCTTCCCCGGCCGGTGAACTATCTGATTCTCCGAAACCCCGTAATGTTGAAGGGTGGTCAGCCACCTCACCAGCATATTGGTCGGGTCTTTGAAATTCATAAGCCACCGCAAAGACGCGTGGTCTGTTCTCAGCATAAAATCACTTCTACCAATGACATAATGTTGAAACTTACTGAGATAAGTCAAAACCGCCAAAAGTTCACGTTTGGTGGTACAATAATTACGCTGTGCCTTAGACAGGGAATTGCTAGCATAGCTTAACACCACTTCCTTATCCTTCTGGATCTGGGATAAAATCCCAGCCATACCAAATCCGGAAGCATCCGTATCTAAAATGATGGTACCCAGGGGTTGTGGATAACCTAACACTGGGGCCGAAGTAAGCAAATGTTTGAGTTTCTCAAACGCCAACATGCAACTTTCATCGAACACAACTTTTCTACTTTTCTTTTGATCTCCACCAACCACCAAGGCTTGAATCGGACCAGCAACCTCGGAAAAATAAGGCATAAAATCCCTATAATATGATGCAAACCCAAGGAATTGCCTCACCTCTTTAACGGTGGACGGTATCGGCCAGGTCTTCACCCGATCCAATTTACTCAGATCCGGGCGAATTCCTTTCTGCGACACCACCCGTCCGAGATACAACACTTCCAAGTGGAAGAAGGAGCACTTCTTTGGCTTAAGCTTTAACCCGTAACTCCGCAATCGTTGCAACACCAATTCCATATTTCGTATAGTTTCTTCAAAATTAGCTCCGAATATAATTATGTCATCCAAGTACACCAGGCAACACTTCCAGCGCAACCCTACTAACATCTGCTCCATCATTCGCTCGAAGGTAGCCGGGGCATTGCATAACCCGAAACTCATCACCCTAAATTGGTATAGCCCACTGGACGAGACAAAGGCTGTTTTCTCCTTACTAGCCTCATCCATAGCTATTTGCCAATAACCACTTTCCAAATCCAGGGTGATAAACCATTTCATACCTCCAAGGGCTTCAATACACTCATCAATTCGGGGAAGCGGAAAAGAGTCTTTCTTAGTCACCAAATTAAGGGGCCTGTAGTCAGCACGAAACCGACTAGTTCCATCTTTTTTACCGACCATGACTATCCCCGCCCCCCACGGGCCATTGCTGGGTTCAATGACGCCTTTCTTAAGCATATCCTGGATCTGCAGTTCCGCCGCATCACGTTTCGCCGGGGGCAATCGCCGACATGCACATTTAATCGGACGAGCATCCCCAGTATCGATCACATGCGTAACTTTATCCGTATGGCCGAGAATCTCTCCCGGTAGTCGGAAGCAATCTTTATACTCCCACAGAATAGTCAGCAATCTACGTCTGTCAGCCACTGTTTCCAGATGAGACTCCCGAACTAATTTCTCCAATGGACATCCATCCCCGGAGAGCATCATAGGCACCTCCGGTTCCAACAAATCCATATCAACCATGGGGCTCTCGCCTTCTTCAGCAAGATCCCTCAGTCCAGGTGATGATAAACTGAACATCAAAGGGGAGCTGGCAGGATTATGCAACGATATTGTCGTACATTGCCGGTCGCCTGCGACCAGCCGACTCACAACTACACAATGCCCCAACTCGGCTTGTCCCGATTCAAAGAATACATGCACAGTCCACACAACTACAAATGGTAGAGAAAGCATCTAAAAAGATTCCCTCGTACCCATTTCGGCTGAGTGCACCACTTTGCAAGCCCCGACACATCACGGACTGTTCACCTGCCTCAAGGGTGAATTCACCGGACCAATCCGAATTGCATCTGTGCGTTAGGATAAAATCCATGCCCAGAATACCAGCTTCTCTTCCCACTAGACCACTTATTACCATACAAGTAAGAGCAAACCACGCTCCTCCTATCCCGAGGGCTACTCGTACACAACCATGTGTGACAAGATCATGTCCCGTGCCGGCATAGCACGTTACCTGGCACGGTATCAGATAAGGCTTTACCGACAACTCATCATACATTTCCTTCTTAATTAATGTACATTGAGCACCCCAATCAATAAGAAATTGGCCAGTCACATTCACTATCGTCACATCCGCATACATTCGGTCAGCAATCCACAGTATACTTCTGTCCGAAATAGTTATATCAAAATTACGAAGATCACATGCCATAATCTTGCTTACCAGGGAGCCATACCCTCCCCATTCAACCTTTAATATTTGTCCCGGCAAGCAAGCATGTTCGGGTACACCCTGATGCACCACTTCCACCATACATGAAAGCATATCCGATTTCACCTCCGAATCTCCGCATACACTCCCCACCGAGTTAATACCACGGGCGTCCCCTAACCCGGCTGAGGGCGGCCGAACCGAAACCTCCATCAGTGTTTTCCCCGAATTCTGACATACTGCGGCATGTGTATTACCCTCCGCCCCCACTCCACCGCCTAGGAGGGGCTGGCAGAGTTTCCCGGATTCCCGGATTCTTTCAATGCTGCCTCGCGCTCCGCTTGTCTCTTCATATGCAAAATATCATGTCATCGCAAAATGCAAAGCTTGCTGGTCACACTCAGTTATCAGATGGCCTTCTTCCCTGCAATAATAGCAGATGGGTTTTTTGAACAAGCCTTTCCGGAATGGCTTACGTTCAGCTTCTGGCTGAGTTTTCTCAGTACTCTGCATCTTCGGAGTAGCCTTGGACTTCGTAGCATCCCAAGCTTTAAAAGCATAAAATTCACCAAGCAAACCCGGACTTATAGGCAGGCTGCTAACACCCTCCACCTTAGCAACTGCCGCAACATTTTCACCTCTCGATCTCTCGCTGCCCTCCGACCCCCCTGACACAGTCATCAAACTAGCAGCTAATCGAGGGTTATTCTTAATCACATCCCCATAGCGCGTGGCAATAGCTCCGGCTGCCGCAATATTCTTCGGCTCTTGCAGTGCTACATGCATAGCCATTCCCGGATCCACCAAACCGTCCAGAAACACCTTCATAGCCATAGTATGTAACGTACTATCCCATTTCCCGAAAGCATGCAAGGCCTTCTTAGAAACAGTATCTGCAAAGTTAGCCGGAGTCTGACCCGGAGTCTGCCTCAGAGCCATAAAAGCATCCTTTCGCGTCTGAGAAGACATAGCCGAGCTATGTACCGCTTCCATCATACGTAACAACTCCCGAACTGTATATTTATTCGGTTTAATGGAAGTAGCATGGGGCATATTCTCTTCAACTGCAGCAATCAACTGCACTTTATATGTGTGATCGCTCCAATTCATTGCTCGAGCAACCACAACTGTCTTCCGCTGATACTCCCTCCAATCCTGTTTACCATCCCATTTTGGGAAAGTAAGGGGTTTCGGCCGATGTTCAGGCATACTAGGGTCCATTTCATGGATTTCAAACGCCTCCGGTTCATCCTCCGGATCATAATCAGCAGCAGGATCAATGGATTTTCGTTTTCCCACATCAATAATTGCAACATTACCACCGTCTCCTGCCACATCATAAACCGGACTCTGAAAAGCAACCTTCCTTTTCGGGGTTTCCGGAGCTCTCGGATTCTTATCTTCCCAACCACCATGGGGAGTACCCACAGCCCTTTCCTGATCCATATCCCGTGACTGAATAGGACCTACTTTCTTTCCCTCATTCGCAAAACGTGTTGATTGCGGAAAATCAGGTAATTCACCCATCAATCTGGCATAAGAGGCCTCCGTTACCCCAGGTGGCCGAATCGGAGTGCTAGCAGCTAGGCCCCAATCTCGTTCGGGTGGTAGTACCCTAGACTGCCGCCTGACATTATCTAATTCAGCTTCGGTGGCTGCCGCTTTTCGGGCCAACTCCTCAGCAATCGACAATTCAGCCAACCTGTCAGCTTTTGAAGCCCTAAGCTCCTGTTGCAAGGTGAACATTCTCTGTTCCTGCTGTTCAATCACCAAATGCAAATTTCGTTCATTCTTCCTAGCGTTTTCCAATTCCCGGGCTGACTCGGCAGCTACTTGCGAACCACGAGTAGTTGTCATGTGCAACGAGTCAGTCAGTTCATTAATGCGCTTCATTTGGACCCCTAATAGTGTATCCATTCGATCAAACGTCAAATGTTGTCTACGCACTGTATATTGTTCATCAGTATTCTGCAGGTGTTCGGACATTTCATCTTCATTTCTCAAACTACGTTCGGGAAAACACAACCTAACTGGCGCTTGAGCACCTCTAGGGACAGGACTAATAGGCTGCTGTCTTCCCCTCCTAACACCTACATTCCTATCAGGTGTACGGACTTCATCCCAAAGTCCGCTACCTGCCAAAGAACCATTATCTGATCCTAATGACTGAACCTCCACCTGATTTTCCAGTGCATCTACAAACAACTCATTTTCAGCACGACGAACGGGTCTACGTTCCATCAACCTACGGTATTCCGGTGGAGGCAACCGGACCTCTGCGGGAGCAGGCAACCTTAACTCAGCCGGAGCCGGAGCCGGTAGCATAAGTCCCGGGGGAGCCGGGAGCTGCATCGGAGCCCGCCTCACCGGAGCCGCAGGCGCAGGCGGAACGTCCACTACTATCTCCCCTGCAGGAGGATTGACTATTACAGCGGGCTGGATCGGGGCAGGTAATAAATTAGCTGCCTCCGCTCCGACTTCAAGTTCAATGTTTTCTACATCTTCAATAATTTCTACACCTCCCTGTTGATTCGGATCGACCTCCTCCTCAACAGGTTCTATATTCAAACCCGGGGCCGCCAGTTCCCGGTTCTCCTGAACCTCTTCCTCCTCGGGAAGAAGAACAAGAGCTTCCTCCGGCAAATCATCCCTCCCAGCCATAAGGCCGGAGTTCCAAGACTAAATACAAAACAAAGTACAAAGAAACCCGAATTGGTCACGGCACCAAATTGTAATGTCTGCTTATTCACTTGTATGGCGATTCGGGTAAATAACAACAAGAATAGAACAACACAGATCTCCGAGTCCTTGCTAGCACTTTAGTCTTTATTGCCGACTAAAAACCCTTCAACCACAGTGAAAAAGGTTCTCCCTCCGCTTCACAGAAGAGAGGGATAAGAACAAAAAGTTATAGTTAAGAAAGGGTAGTTTAACACAAGAATTGAAATCAGACATATGCTAACAGTAAAATATTAAAATAAGAGAGACAAAACCCCCACACGACATCTGGCGGCAAACCATCCCTGCAACAGGTAGAACAAACCAGCCCGAATTCAATCCGGCCGGCCGCACCCGGATAACCGGGCGACTAGACCGGGGGTTCGGGATACTGGCTAGCAGCGCCGGCCAGAGCGGGGATAACCGCTCCGACCCGGCACCACCACACTCAGCACCACATGTGTGATTTTCAAAATGAGATGGTTTACAAGATACGTACGTCCGGATGCTCAATTTACTTTACCAGAAGGGAAATTCATTAATAACGATGAAATAATATTGGTATACACATAGGAAATTCTGGCTTTGATGACCAATAATTCTTTGTCGGTGTTGATCCCAGGTAATGGAATGATAGAAAATGTCGGACTAGATTTCATTATACTGAGAGAGATATCAACGCCATTGTAATGCCACATACAGTTCTCTGGAAATGATACTTATAGCACAGTCCATTAGCGGTGGGACAGAGATGTATAGAAATAAGTTAAGGTGAAAGTCATTTACTAAGCATCAATTCATAGACCCTGTATGAATTAAAAGAAAAATAGATTTAGCAGTTGAGAGCTATATAGATCTACCAACGAGAGTTCTACTCTCTTTATTGCAGATGTTATTACAATTCGATCGCTCATTTCTAGAAATTAGTTCTTCGTATGCAAAGACGACATTGATTACTCATTATTGAACGAAGACTGGGGCGGTTCACCGTTGCTAGAGATTATATAGGGCACCAGGTAAGGTAAGGTAAGGTAAGGTCTCAATTACCTTATTTTGTTGCTTTTTAAAATTTCGTATGTATACCCATAATTATAAACTTTCCTCCTCGGAATTAACAATAGGGTCAATATTTAAAATGTGGTCCCTTTAACTTCAAATTCTAATGGAAAATATTTGTTTGTTTTTTTTCCAACACCGGAGCTTTACCTAGCCTTTCAACAAATTCTCTCATCTCTTCATATGGGTTCCTATATATACCTTTAACCAATAAAGAAATAAAAGACTATACTATCAGTAACATTGCCTTTTCAATAAAATACCGTCTTGAAAAGTTTGAGTTCTGTTTTATCTTTATAACCTATATAGCATGAAAATTCCTGCCTTTTATCAGAGCATACTGTTACCTTATTTCACTAAACTACATCTGACTGATTGATAAAATTCGATTAATTAGAGGAAGTGCCCGTATGGGACCAAGATGAAAGGAAGGGGGAAGATTTAGGAGACAAGCAGTGGCTGGGAGGGATCTAAATCTAAAAATAATGGTATCCGAGCTGATCGGGACGTTAGGTTAAGGGTATAGGAGCTAGGGAGATTTAGCACCACAACGCACCAACACAACACTAACGTTTCAACCACTTTATCTCGAGAGGCCTGCATTGCAGATGCCCTCGGTCTAGCGCCTCTCGAGATGTCCCCGCAGTGGTAGTAATGTACAAATAATTAGTGGACGCTTTGGTGTTGTGTTGGTGCGTTGTGGTTGCTAAACCTCCCTATTATGGGATTAGAGATTAGTTCTGAGAAAGGGGTTGAGGTGGCGTGCTCGTCTATAATGCCATTGCATTACAGCCATATAATATATTGCAATAACATAGATCATTCAAAAAAACACGTGGGTGGAGGATTTTCCATTCCAGGGTTTATTTTCCATTGAGTCAGCAAATTCAACAGCTTTAGACAAATATTGTCATTATTTTCTTACTTTTTGTAGGTTCCGATATCACTTATACTTACTTCTATCAAATATGTTTATGCTGATGTGCATTAATTGAAGTGATACAGCTTCTGCTTCTGCCTTATTTTAAGTTACGCCTTTTTGAGAGGCATTATGGTGTGGATGGGCTTTGCCTCGACTGATGCCCGTTCATTAGGTGGCGATGAGGGCGCCGCATATAGGTGAAAAGACAAAGTTTCCTTAACCAGCAAATCACCAATTGCCTCCAGGCATTGACTCTCACATCCACCCAATTCTTTTGAACCCTGCAATACAGAGAAAACTTAATTAAATCTTAATGTTCTAAGTTAAGAGTATAACCTTTGGGAGACATGGGCATATCTTATGAGTAAACTACCGGTGTAATAATGTAATATATTTCTATTAATTATGTTTCTTATCCGAAATATATTTTTCCTAAATCCAGCCCGACTTACAACCGGTAATGAAGGGTTTAACTAGAATAGTATCGATATCCTGTGTTTTACGAGGATTAATGTATATATATATAGCGTCAAGTAGCAACGTTTGCGGCTAATCCTTTCAAAAGGAAATATGATGTAATTTGGAAAAGTATTCATGCAAATAAACGTGTACTTGCATTATAGTCTACGATGCACTAAACATATGTGTTACTTACGTGTATGCGGGATGGTGGTCGTGAATGGTCGTATAAGAACGAATGTGACGAGCAAGTGGAGACGCCCTTTAAGAGCGATTGTGACGAACAGTGGTGAAACTACCATATTGAGTGTGGCTGTATATTCACTGGGCGCACCCAGTAAAGTAACATATTCATTTTCAACCAGAACAATCCACAGAAATGAAAAGGGGTTCCATCTGAAGAACTTCCCTTTATCAATTTACGTAGGGCTACATTCAATCAGTTTCGCGAATATTGCGAAATTCGGAAATCAGTTTACCAGCCTCTATATTGATATACCAGTTGGCTATAATTGTAGAAAAAATGAATGAACGGTGAATATTTTGAGAGTCAGATCAAGTTTGTCAATCGAGGCAGACAGCAGTATGGGAAAGCACTATGACAAAAGTGATATAATAGTAGATGCATGGGTAAGGTCAATTTATGGAGAAAGATCATTCAAATCAGATTATAGGGCGCGTAAGTGTCAAGGCGCCACAGTGCGAATTAACGAAAATTAGTCGTGTAGTTGTACCAATGTGTGGACCGGATGTAAATAACCTTTATAGGGTTAGCATTGGGGCGATACATAATCACTCTATACAACGCCCCAGTAAAGGTTTGACGATTATGGAGGCTATAGTTCAAATTGTTTGCCTCTAAAGATGGATATATGTAAGTTAGAATTCATAAAACTATATGATCAATGAACAAACAGAGATTATTCATCTTCTCAATGGTGGGGCTATGGGAGTTTTTGCGCAACATGTCCACACAACGTCATGAAACTGCTACAGGAGGGCGACTCAAAATATCGCTGCCGTGGACTACTTACGCTCCCTATTATGACAGATTTTAAGGCGGATACCAAGACTATCCAAATAGGACTATTTGGTGAGATCATAGCGAAAATAGTATTTTAATGTTCCAAATGGCGGCCATCGTGGAAAAAATATGGCCGCCATCATCTTGATTTTTTTTCGTGCAAATTGGAGTCCTTGTATCACAATATGAAAGATGAAATGTACACACTGTGCCTCACTAATTTCTAAGGAATAGAAATTAAAATGATTCACAGGTTTTATGTAACAATAGAGTTATCATCAGTTAATGATCACTCGCTGCATGGTTTCAGTCTCGCTACCAGTGGTTTTATAACCCACTATAGTGAGACAATAACGGATTCTCTATCCACCAATCTATGATATCCCTTATAACAACCTAATGAATAGGTACAACATAGGTTAATGATAGGTGACAATACCACCCGATGATGGCAGCACCTACTGGTAAGATATGAATTATGCCGTGCCTGGAGTAGTATGAGTTTAGCGCAATCCACAATGGAGTTCAGACCAACGTTTGTGCAGTACCAGTAAGACTAAAGAGACGTATACTATAACATATATATGTATTTATTCCAGAAAGCATTTATACACGAAACAATTGTGCAATCTTTACTAGTAAACAACAGTGGTAAAAGTACGATAAGAGAGTGGCAGATGATTTCAGAGGCTTTCGTTTCCGATACTTTAGAAGTGCTTAAATTTGGAATTTAATTTGCATGAAGTCATAATTATTGACACATTAAAGTCTCTTCAAAGTTTCCTGGTAAAATGGTACTACTACTTTGTTAATATTACTAAATTGCTTAATGCATTAATGACCCCCGGGTAAATCTCACCACTTTTCCATGCTGATTATGATTAAACCACTTTTTTCCTCTTACAGTTTGCTCCCTGAACCTGGCAATCTCTCACGATTTGTGCCCAGATTGAAATGATGGATGGCAGCGTTCCTACGGTTTTTGATCACTTTTAGTGACAAATTGCGAGTACTTTGGAGGCAGCATTAATCAAGCATTTATTGATCTGTCTTCGTGGGGTTTAACTTTCATGGCGAGGGAATAGAATCAGCCAAGAATATGTATGAAATCAATGCCAGACTCCACGGATATAGATCTGTGAAAGTATTCCCATTGATCAACACTCAATCATACTTTTCACAAACATCTTTTTTGATACATCAATTCTCAGGAAATTTAATATTTTTGCGTGAATACTAGATTTTAATGTCAATGACTAAAATCTTTGACTGGGGCTAGCCCCTGTGATATTTATCTATTCATCAAAATGTGAACATCAATTAACTATATAGTGGGAGTAATATGAAACACCATGATAGACACATCAATGGAGTCAGAGTACCAGAAAATATACAATTTACCTTCACTAATCCTCCCAAATTTAAAAGATAAATGAGATTTAAAATACAGTTCACCATAACTAATTAGTTAATTTGGTTGAATCATAAGTATGAATAACTGCTGCTGTTTAAGTTAGTATATTTCTTTTTGTATAATGCTAGGCAATGTAAGAAAACATTGACAACGTCGACACGCGTCTTTATTATTATGATTAAATGTATGGCCTTTGTTTGTAATAAAAAAATAATATACTTTACTAAAACTTTAATCTGTAGAGCTGCCGATTGCCGATTCACTTTCCATAAATTGTCTTCACAGGTATGTGGCATAGTATCACTATAGATTATTTGACAGAGGATTGGGGGACTTTTCTGTTTTAAATAGAATGATAAATTACGGCAATAACACCAAAGCCGAAGAACAACTATAGAATCCCTTTTCTTGCTTGAATTTTTTTCGCACTAATCTAAAAGTGAATATAAGTGACCCGCCAAGCAGAAAGGTGCCTTCCCGCCGGAGTTAAAGTTCCTGGTATTCACATCATATTCATGACGTCACTGTTACAAATGTTTATATTAGTAATTCTGAGAGGCGGGTAACTTTGAAAGTCTGTAACTTCACTAATTTTTGGAGTATCAACATTTTTTTCCACTTTTATAATGCTCAGTTCCCCTTCTGTACATTTTCTGTACATCCCTGTCATTTTTGTCATTTTTTTTATAAATATTTATTTTTTGTACATGTGATGTGTCACAGGAAAATGAGTCACTCCCTCAACCTATTTGAGATCATCTACTGAAAACTGGCATAACTTTACAAAAAAGCCCATATCTCGGCAAATTCTTGGAATTCTCAACTATTCTTTTCGATTATTGACTCAGGAAGACATGCAGATTCAGAATCTATAATCCAAACAGAATCCAAATTCGAAAATTTGGCCCTGGAGTCCCCTTTCTGCCTGGCTGGTCAATTAATTAATTTATTTATTCATTTAAGGTGAAGAACATCAACAGTGATACGTATTTGTAGATATAACCATTTACTTGTATGAAGTTATTGATACTCGGAGGCTACTTAGATCATCTTTCGGGAAAGATAAATGCAAATAAAGGACTGTCGATTCATTATTGGAGAAGGCACCTCATTTGCTCCAAATTATTTATCACAATAGCAATACTTATTTCAGGATTACCTAGGAGTTAACTATTCCAGTCTATTGAGAAAACGGAAAGGCGTAGTATTTATACTTTGATATCGTATTTCTATCATGGTGGTAATTCATCCAGCTGGGGTTAACATTATTCTTCATCGAGGGACATACTATATCAGAATATCTTTCTATGGTTTCAACCCGCAGTGATTACTCTTCATACTGTCATGAATATCTTTGCCTATAACATACATGAAAATAAGAGCCAAATACTGACCATATTTCGTCGCTCCAAGAACCTTAATCATGATTATATATCATATATCATGACTATATATCATTGTGAAAAAATTACCTTTCATAGAAGAATACTCATTCCAATGGCAATTAATGGACAAGGACAAGGACAAGAATAATATTCATTTGAAAATATATATCAAAGCAATAACTGTTATATTTGGGCAATTATTCCGGTGATATACTTCCTTATTCTTATCTATTTTATATTCAGAGAAACTTCTGGAAGTTGGAAAACAGAACCGCCTTCTGCAATCATGTCTACTAGTATAAACCTCGCTGACCTTCCTCTGCCAAAAAGTCGCTCATGGCCCTTTTAAGATAATCTGTATGCAAGAATGCTTTAGATAATCCCTAGTTGTGTGGGAGGGAAAGGCTAGAGTTCATATTTCTCAGATAAAAGTTTCATTAATCGATCCCTTACTCTTTGTCCACTTCCTACTCAAATAAAAACTACACAAGGATGGTGCAAATGTACCCATACTCTTAACAAAAGCAAGGGTCAACTCAGTTTACGAGCAATTCGTCGTGAATGATTACATTCAGGGTTGTGTTATAGTTCAATTTGTCATTCCTATCACGGAAAGGCCAAGGAATTATGTCCCTTTTATAACCATTTAGTTTCCCTAATAGAATCATTTAATAATGATAAAATGGGACGAAGGCTGCAAGTATTAGTTTCGTCTTTTGAAGTTGTCGCGGTTGCTAAGTAGGCCTACATGGCATTCCTTGACATTTCATCTTGTTCGTTTCGCACTCAGGGTGAACGTAGAAGTATCAAATTTATTCTCCTTTTATAGATAAGATCAGTTTCTTTTTTAGTTTCAAACTAAAATAGATAGACATTCTTTGTTAACAGTCCTATGAACAGTAAACAAGAGATAGTGTCCAACTCATCTTACTTATAGATAGTAAGCTCTCGCTTTGGGGAGAGTTTTCTCCTGACCTCCTGAGTCCTCCTATAGTTCTTTAACCAATCTCTTCTAACATGGACCTCAACTGGCAAAATTGTTTTTGTTGGAGGAGAAAAATCAATTGACTTAGATCATTATGGAGAAGCAATTCTTGACAAGTCTTCTTCGGCGTTCAATCACAGGATCTTTTACCATTTAATCCTGGGTTTCCCCTTTTCTGAAGTCATTATCGTGTCATGGATGACAGGAAATCATTTGGTTATTGACCAGTAAGACGTTTTTCAAAATTAGTGATCTATGCCCTTATTTAGTAACGTATGCAATACCTAATACAATATACACAATTGCTCGTCGTATATTCTTGTACAAAATCTTTCTAGCACCCCCGAACACCTGTTTGCAAAGAAGAATGTATAACCTTCCCAATTGTAAGTTTGAAGAAGTGAATTGTGAAGTATAGTAAAACGAAAAGAATGAACTACAATTAAAGAAGAGATAAGATATGAAATATTGAATACAAAATATTTGAAACAAATAGACTGTAATAATAAATAAATCTAATTAAGAATTTCGTAAGAACAGAATTAGCATGAAACGGTGCCGGAGAAGTAGTAGTTAAAGGAGAGGGATGAAGATCCCCAACATCATTATTATGCCACATCGATTTCTTCTTCTTTTTTAAAGATTTTATTCTTACTGGGTTTTCATGTCCCCTCACGGTGGTTTTCACCTGTCTCTGTCCCACACATAAGTACATTTATTTCCAAAGTTCCAGTATTCAGATCATGTAGATGACAGGATTATTTATAGTACGATAAATTAATTAAACAAATATTAAGGCTCTATGCACTTTGCCACTCAGATCTAGTGTGATGGAGTGTTAGTGCAGTCAGTTAAATCTAGATAAGGCGAGTTGCTAACTATTAACCTGTATTAAAGTACAACCATTTTTTAGATGGAGTTGTCAGCTCCGATAAAAGAAGTTTATAATGCAACATATAAAGTATGTATCCACAATTTCTGGTTGGACGTGGAAGGCCTCAACTGTTCCAATGTTTCGCTGTCTTGCAGACAAATCGCCTATGGTGTCGCTTATGGATCCATAATCTATTGCACTCAACTTACTGCACCGCAACATTTAATCCATACCTGAGTTGTATAAGTTGGCTGGTCCTTGTGCTTTCTTTCATATGTTGTGCTCAATATATTCTTGCTTGTTTACAATTCTTCCCAGAATAAAGTGGCACCGAAAGCTAGCTACCCTTTATTCGTTTGACCTTTAACATTTGTATTATTCCTTCCTATAAGACCTGATATTGGAGAGCAAGCATCATATTCAGATCACGTTTCCATGTAATCCTAGACAGGATACGTACTGGAGCGTTTGTAAATATAGAGGATATTGCCATTTCTCTTTTTGAGAAAGGTCTTTTCAACAGTCTTACATTATTTGCCATTTCGTTCCCTTTAACTTCGTGTTGTTTTACATCCCCACGTTTGTAGAAAAATGTTCCACAAGACAACCCGCGGAAAGGGAAAGCAATAACGTGATCGTGACAGCCGATTTGGATTCCACTTAACCTGAACTCGAGGGGAAATCAGAAAACTTTCAGGTAAACCGAAACTTCACCTGAAGAGAACAGATACATTAAGTTGGAAGTCTGCAGGAAAATTGCAAAAGGTTCAGGTTAACCGAAAATTCAGGTAAACCGAGTGCAGGTTAAGCGGAACACTATGTTCCGCTTAACCTGAACTCGGTTTGAATTCATTCTCAAATTAACATGTTAATTGAACATAGGCAACCAGTGAGTGGTAGGTATTAGGGCAAGAACTACACCTAAGAAAAAATATAGTCAAATCCGTGGTGACCGCTTCCGGGCTTATTGATTCCTATACTATAATTTGATTGGCTAATAACAAATGCAAAAGAACCACATCTCTAACACATGACGGTAGCATATATCACAAGTATAGCGTGGTTGACCCCCCACCCGTTTTACCGAGTAGGTATCCCTGGGTTTTGAGGAATAACATTCTCAAGCATTAGTGTATTCATATTTTCCAATTTCTTGGGGCCATATGCTATTGAAAATAGCTCATTAATAACTAGACTGAATGATTTCCAACACATTTAGATGGACATTGTTTATTAAATAATACAACATTCGGTGATGCACGTCGTTACACTGTCATCATTCTTATCATTTGTTTGTTAATTGGTCATCAATGACCTTACTATTATGTCGAACAGCCAAATATATTGTGATGTTTATATCATAATGTCTAGTTATTGCGATGTTGTGTAGTTAAAGTGAACAGATACGTGAATGTAAGGTTAGTGGTATGAAAGAGATTATTTGTAATTTTGTAATCGAAGCGTAAATAAAAAATAAACAAACTGTGATAACATCAGATAATCTACTTTAAAACATGTCCACTATGAGCAATGAGTAACGTTGTGGAAATCAGCTGCAAGCGTAGAGCCTGCAGATGCTAATCGCTCCGACTGGAAAGCTATTCTGTTCCCCTAAGATCGGTAATTAACAATTACTCGCTTGATGAAGGATACATGCATAAATAGAGTCTAGCATATATAAAAAACACCTACACTGAAGTAATGGACAGGTAAACACCACTAAATTACCCACGAGATCCTGTCATATCCTTTTTTATCTTAATGGTCTATTACCATTTTGTGTTATGATTGGTTAGTAACAGGTGGTGAAGCGACAACGTTGATTAATTACCCATTGATAATTTTATAAGCTACGTAATATGAAGCATGATGTGAATTAAGTCGATTAGGTGTGATAGACAACCTTTGTTTATGCTGAATATAATGTGTAAATGAATCATTCACCGCTCTTTGAATTTGGTCCCACACTACAATAGTCCAATTTACTCGGCTGGATTCTGGACTTTGATGTTTAATACCACAACTAAAGACTCGAAGACCTTGTATATCATTTTTTTTATTGTCTTTGATTGTCAATGACGGTGTGGTCGATCTCCGTGCATATTATGATTCGCAGTATTGTATGTGGACATATTTCATATTAACTGAAGAACTCTTTTGCAAGATATTTAAGCGGATATACTAGATTATCATAATTCTATTGTCACACCAGTTGGGGAGCAATTCAAAAAGGGTCTAGTTTTTACTACTCCTCTCCCTCAGGCCAGACTAGCTAGAACCTTAATGTAGATCCATCCCCCTAGCGTTGCTGGTGTGGGGATTAATTCGCCCACATACATATTCTTTTATCCAGTGTTTCCCCTTAAAGCTGAGTACATAAAATGCCTATTCTTAAGCCTCTAGGGTTATCATATATTTTAGCTGCATCCATCATAGATTGTTATTTTCTTGTCCGCATCGATATTGAATAAACCTACGTTAAGTGGAATCTAATCTATGTAAAATGTATGCCTTGGGCGACTTTATTCTCTTAAAGATAGACTATATAGCAGTTTCAATAGAGAATAAATAGGGATCTTAAACCAAAAGGAATCTGTAATAATTAATGGTGGCGGTGTATAATATTACGATAGTTGTAAGCTTGCAAGGAAGCCCTGATGATGAATATTTTTAAGCACCATTCCCAAATGTGAGAGGGGCATAATAATCTTGTAACTTTTCAAAATTGTTGCAAAGTTACAAGATATTTACAATGTGGTTGTTGCTGTTACAACTGCCCTATCTTAGAGTGTCTTAAAGTTGTAAGAGCTTGTAAAGGTGCGATTCCACTGGATCGCTTGTATATGTGCTCATGGCTCGCTCTTGCTGCCCTTGTTTATAGTGAGCTTGTCATTCGCTCTTCATCCGCTAATATTTTTAGTGCAAGACAAGCGCAGAGTGATTCTACTGGTCTGCTTGTTTCCTTCTGAAATCAATAGCAAATGCGTTGGTGTGGTCTTGGTCCGCTAGTTTAACAGGCAGAAAGAGCGGCGTGTTGTTGCACTCAAATCAAACAGATCAGATATTAGCGCAACGTCCTGGGCTCTTCTAAAGAAGCGCACATAGCCACTTTTTAGAGCATACAGAGATTCATTTGTTATGCGCTCAAGACAATAAAATAGAGCGGACCATGAGCGTATCAAAAGAGTTGAGGGCCTCTTAGTTAGGATGGTGAAGGTGGTCAACATTAAGTGCTTTCCTCACGTTTCCAACGACTTTCTAGCAATATTAAAACAGTTCTACACTAACTTTAACACAAAAATTGCAAGATGAAAGGTTTATAATGGATTACACTTATATACTTATAAAACAATTATCCATATGGGGAGATATATATTGGCATGCAGGAGGATGACATACCCTTACAATTTTTCGAACTTAGTACCCCCCATAAAAGTGCCACCATATACATTAATCATGTCACACCAGCAACATAAGCTTACACAGACCCTCCAATATTTTTTTTTAATTTAAGAGTTGTAGTTAAAAATTATGTACAAAATCATAAACTCGTACTTAAGATTATACACCACCCCCAATATCTATGCACTGGCCTCCGAAATATCAATACTGGAACGAAGTGTTTTGTTAAATATTATTCCATTAATTCAGAAAAATAAAAACGTACATTGTGCCAATGCTATATGAAGCTTTCGTAGTGCTCCACTTATAAAAGTGTTTGCTTGTATATTTCTAGAAAATCTGTGATGAATTAATCGCCCAAAGTATTAATATCAGAGGAGTGAATTTTAAACAGGTATTTAGTTAAGATGGATGCAATACTTATTGGAGTGCCAATTAAATTTGTAGTGGAATCATCTCTACTACAATTGCCATAAAAATTCATCTCTTTCTAAAGTAAATCAATACATGTCCTCTGTCGTCTATACTCATTATATAACAAATCATTAATTAGTTGAAACAACGGACGAGATGGCAGGATTTCTTAAAGAAAAAATGTAATTAAGAAAATTAAATGCAACAAGGAACCCAGCAAATCAAATGTTTCTAACAATCCGGTAGCTTATATTTTAGTGCAGCAATTTCACATGGGAATATTCCTGGTGGTGGTGGTGGTGAGGAAGGCAAAGTACTCTGACTAGCATTATGGAAATATACTTAGGTTACCAGTCAATGTAAATTGGGACTGATGCTTGTGGGCTTTGGTACTCAATGGGTATTCTTCAGTGGGGCTACAGGATTACGAGATTTGCTTTTTAAAACCAGGCTTTTTAAAGTGAAAGCGAAAGGAATGTGCGGTGAAAACAAGCTAATGAGGTTGGATGGTTTAAAGCGAACATGGAAGAAAGGATCGGAGCGCTCATTCTAAAATTAGACGTCCTTATCTTCATCTTCTTTCTGAGATGGTGCACTTAAGGTTAAAACATCAAAGAGCTATCTTATTTCAAAGATATATACTATGATGAGGAAATCCCCTAGAACTAACTGTAATTCTAAATACCTTTTCAAATGTTTGTAGTAATAACCTACCCGAGCCTACGTTTTCCGAGCCTAGGATCACAAATAAGGACATAGTTACTTTTAATTTAATCACCGGCAGAAGATGGCGTAGTTCTTAAGATAACCTCATTCTATATCTCTTTTTCCATCACATTTTAATCTACACAGATCAGTCCTACTTCATCACAGTGATGGAAACCATGACTTCCATGCTTGCTATGCTTGCTTCAAGGTCATACAGACTGCTATTGATGGCCAAAATGATACTCAGACATCCGGTTGTTGCAGTCCATGTCCTTGGCTTCACATGGGAAATGATTAATGAGGTATAGACTTAGATGAGGGTTTAATATGGCGTTCCGTGTTAATAATGAAGTCAGAAGACAGGAGAGAAGAGGGACTCGGATAGATTGGAGGATGTGAGAGAGAGATGTGGGAGGGAAACAGGGAGACAGGAGTACAGTGAATACTGAGAGGAGGATGGAGAGAGAGAGAGAGAGAGGCGGGGGGGAGAGGGATTATTCCTAGGGGCAGTTCCATGGATATACAGAACTATAAAAGCAATACTAAAAAAATAATATATTATTTTTTAAAAATATACATCCAAAGCACTTTCTGGCATGAGGCCTATATAAGTTATAATATCCCGACAGCGTAGCTGCATGGACGGTATATCAGAATACTTGTAGTTCTAACATGAAACTAACATGTCATGGAACATGGAAGTTCGATCCCGGTCACTTTGCATCATTCCCATTGACAGCTCTCTCTGAGGGCTGGGGATAATGAGCTGTGGATTTGGGTCCCTTCTCCGCCCCCTTGATCCTCCTCCTATCATGTCCCTCTCCTGTAGCGCCATGCAGTTCCTCTTCCATTATACTTCCCCCTCCTCCTGCTCGTTCTTTTTCTATCATATACCACACCATTGCGTTCAATATAATATGACAAGACATACATTGGAACCAGCTTCACGCCCCAACCCGGCCCAAATGTTGATTCCCCCACGACCATTCTCCCCAACACCTTTCTCCCCAGCCACATTCTCCCCAACACCATTCTCCAGCCGTTGTTGTCCCCACCACCATTTTCCCATCAAGCATTTTCCCATCTAGTACCCACCCGGCCATTGAGCACATTTGAGCATTGCCATAGGTCTATAATTCAGTGTTCTGAGTGTGTATAAATGTTGTGGTAATTTTGTAGAGTTCGCTTATAAATTGTGTTGGTAATAGTAATATGCGATGTAGTACTTGTGTAGAATTTGTGTATAAATTTGTGTATAGTAAAATATAAGAACATAAATAAATCCATTCAGTACTATTTGTTTTGTTCATATTTATTCACATCGAATAATGTGCGCATACAACTTGTACAACTAGTCAGAAAATAATTGAACAAAGTCCACTCCATACTATTTATATTTGTTTAATTTGTACTGTAATGAAGGCGGGAATAATGGACGGGGAGAATGATGGATGGCACATTGGCAGCGGGGATTGTGCCAGATGCGAATGTATGGGGGAAATCACCTATAGATGATTTAGATTTAAGATGATTCTTGTATTGAGGAAGAACATGCATTTCGTCGAAACGATATTTTCAGCAGAATCTGTGCTGTTGTTTTACAATCAATCATTTAAAAAAAAATAGGGAGTATGGTTGGTTAGAAAATATTTCAGAAAAATTACTTGAGAAATACATATATTATGATACAAGTATAATGACCAAAATAAATGCAGGTAAGTACAAGTAGTTACAAGCGAATAATTCTTCTCAATCTAAGTGTGACTTGGGTTAATTGATACAGGTGACTTGTCAACACCATCAAGGATGAGAAAAGCATTGAAACGAGAATCCAATCTTTTCAATATAAATTATTACACAACACTGTTGCTTGTAACGAGTTCCTTTTCAATAACAGAATTAAATTGAGTCCGGTATGTGGTTTCTGCAACCTTAGGGATGACCCTTGTCACTTTTTCATTCTATGTAGAAGCACAGCAGAAGTATGGAAGAATCTTTTGAAATGGATTGTTGATGCAGGTTTTTAAGGCAAACCTATCATTACCAAGGATACCATGGGAAGAGTCATTGTTAAGCCTATCGAGATTATGTTTGGTGTCGAAGAAAATAACACTAATGTTGATATTATAAATTGGTTATTCCTCCAAACAAAGGCATACATAAACAGACGCAAGCTCTTTTACAACGGACAATTTTCTTTAGCTACTGTTCTGTTCGAATTATAATACAGACTTGAGGTATATGTTAAAAGTATGTACATGTACAAGAAAAGTAGAAAAACCTCTTTACCCTGGTGAACGCTCGAGCAATACTTAAAGGAGGCCACAGCTTAAATTAAAATGGCGTCGGTCAAAGCGTTTCCTTTCAAAGCGAATTTTATGCCTATGTTATGTTGTTTTTTTAAAAATAGTGTCTATATGTCTAAATCCTTAGGATACGGCGTTTGCCGGGTAGTTTTTATTTCTTCAATATAAAACCCCCCTTGGGTATAAACTTCATCATACAACGCACTCACGGTTCCTTTTATATAATAAGAAAACACAATGAATTTTGCATGATCAAACGTTTAAATTTTCAAGTAGCTAGTTAGTATGCCATTACTTTTATAGCCCCTGTATCGTTGAAGACAGAGACTAATAGAGAACATATCATTAATCAAGAAATATTTCGTTATGTCCTAGATCATGAGTATATAAAAGGGGGCAGAGCAAAAATCCCGACCTTCCAATTACTGATCTACTATTCTGGGAACCCTCTCCTAACCTGAGAGATCCTCATATTATAGATTCACATCATGAATGGCCATAGCAGGTGGGAGATTGCATGTATGCAGGTCATGGTTTACTACAGGCCAACCGCCGAGAGGTCATTTAATGACACAAACATGCCAGATCTGCGTATGGCAGGACAAACTATCAAGGGGGAAGTGGTGGGGCATTTAATAGTGTAAATTGCGAATAAACCCAGAACTGCTTCTTTACATTTAATCCCCTCTACCCGTGGGACTTCATGAACAAGATTATATAATATTATTTTCCTTTTTATGTATATTAGGTCGTTAACATTACACAATTAATACAGCCAAAAATTATTTTTGTCGATTTGTGTCTTTCTTTGAACCAGAGAATGGAAGATTCGAACAATGGAAGTGAAGAAGAATTGACATTGGGATTTAGGTGCCTCACTGAAATGAATAAATTGGGAGATAATGAGAGTTACATCAAGAACTGTACGTCTGCATAGGTAACCTTTGGATGGGTCCGGAACGGAATAGACTATAAAATAGAAAATTTCATTTTCACAGAATTAGCTGATAACGAAGCTTTACTTTAATATACTATAACACCACTATTGAACCGTCTAGGTTTCAAGGAAGGACCTTTATAGATCTCAGAGTATACGTGATTGGTTAGTGATGTTGAATGAATGTCTCTATTGACTATTGAGTCTCTTTACCTCAAGATAGTACCCATTCTAAGAGGCATCGATCCACCAGTAGAAACCCAAAGTCAATATTGCGCTCTCTTCGTTACAAATATAGCACAATCTAATCCCTTTGCCGATACGCCAGCATTCCTAATCGAGTAATACCTCAGACTGCAAAAGGTAATTGCCCAATTCTCCATCTCATTTTCTCAGATTCCTTGCTTTATTTGATAAGGATTACCCAATATCTGACCAGTACAGAATATCATGTGCTTTATCCTGTAACACATTTACATAGAGGCAGAGCTTCGTTCGTTCTACTTGGTAGTAATTATTATTGGATTCTATGGATTAAGTTGCCAGAGTCGTGTCATTCACGATTAGATTGTTTGTAAAATCAGTCATAATATGTTACATATTATGTTTATTATGAACTTCATGAAGGAAAAGATTGACAAAGTTAAATCATTTTCAATATGTGTCGGTAATATTTTGTTTAAGTTATTAGCACTTAACATTTAGGTATAACTCAGAAAGACTGAGATTACATAATGCATTATTTTCAAAGCTCTCCCAAACGAGTAATGCCATTATCTATCTATATAATATATGTATAAGTTACGAAATTAATGCAGGTTCTCTAAGCAATAATCACGAATGAGAAAAGCTAATCTACGAAAATCTGGTTCTGAGAAACGAAAAGAAAATACAGAAGAAATGTCCAAATATGTATACAAAAAAATAAGTGACCCCACTCCATGCATTCGCAACATGTATTCAATCTTGAAAAAGAAATGTACCGATATCAGAATCAGAAGTCTACTCTAATTAGAAAAGAATAAAGATGGATGGAAGACCATCTATCATTGGAGAATGTTTTCCCCGGTGCATTATGTTATGTTGATAACTCTTGTAATAAATCTCTATAAACATGCCAGGTCAGAGCCATACCAGCGTCCATATCATTAGAATCACATCATGGAAGGCGCCCACATGGTTATTTGTGATGATCTATCACAATCACAAGCTGTGACGGGGCGTTTTCATGCAGTGGATGAAACATTCGGTCATTCCATTTGTATGTTCTCCCTTTCCCTCCTTCCTAAAAGGATTCTGTTGGTGATAGCTATGATGCATTATTAGTCCAACAGTTAGGAGGTTTTGTAGTGATGTATTGAATAAACGGTTGCATATTTGTGACTTGCTTTTTCGTTGTGTGAAGCCATATATAGCGTTCCTTCTTTTATCATCAGTGTTCAACGCCGAAAACACATTTTGGGGGAACACAAGGGGCCCACGGATTCAGGGAAACAGTTCAATATCTTCCATTTCATATATCAATTTCCAACTACGGAAATCATAGGTTTAAAACTTTAAACTTTAAGTTATTTTTAATGAAATGCATTTATTCAAGCTTTAACTTTATCGTAACTAAATGTTCATACCTTGCCTCAATCTAAGGGAGGGAAAGGGGATTTGCCTCAGGTACACAGTCTTTCTTTATGGGTCTAAAATCTTTCCCTAAAGAGATTTCGAGTAACAACACGAGGACACCCTAAATAACGGTTTTTAGACACTACTCCCGCGTAAAGGTTATAATCAAGCTCTTAGGCACACAGAGGCAAGGTTTGAGCAACATGTTATAGTGAACACAGCGTCGCCAAATGGCGGTGGTAAAGTAGGAGATTGGTACAACGACGGCACCCGATGCTCACTTCATTAGGCGTTTCCATTAAGTAGGGACGGAAAAGGAAACTAGAGATTTGATAGGGACGCCTCTCGACTGTGTAAGGAATTGTAAGGAAGAATTGCGTATAACTTATCTAGTCACATACCGATGCCAAATTTCGAACAATTGCTTCCAAATCCCTGCACACAATAGGATGTGTCGTGTTTGAACAGTAATTTCTCACTGAACTTTTGTTATCATATACATTATATAAAACGAAGAATTTAGTTGATTTGCAAGGTATGGTCTTCTCGATGATAATATTTTCGTACTAAAACATACTTAGTTTATCGGTTAGTTAGACAGAAATAATTGTATGTGTTAACATTGCATTTCTAATAATTTGAATTTACTTTTGTAGTTTATTTCTAAGCTATTTTCTTATTGTTATAACGCATGTTGGATGTTATAGACACAGCATGGCGTTAAAGTTTCTGCGTCCTTCCCATGGCAGCATAAGTGAAATCATTAAATTGAATGTATTCCAAAAAGAGACCTTTGACAGCAATTACATTATGCATAGCACCCTCTTGATACATGCCACCAAGATCAGTTTTTTAGACCTCCACAGAGCTATGTGACATCAGCTTACCTCTAGATGACAGGATAGCTTAAGGTACTAACTTTCTTTTAAAAAAATGCAATACATATAGTTATGTAGAGTAGTACATTGTGCGATGGATCTTGTCTTAGCATTTCACTCATAAAACGCAAATTCGTATACCGGTACATAGATACAGCTCTGATACAGATGTTTTCCTTTTTCAACAGAGTAAATTCTCAATAGCAGTAGCTGTACTTCTTCTGAACCCTTTTACTGATGCCGCTTTGTATGGCCTCAATAATCCCCTCGCCTTTTCTTGGTAATCTCTTGAATAACACCACATCAGGAATGAAGACAAATAAAACAAAAAGGAAAGTCCTTACTTTGGAAGAGAAGATACTCCTCAAACGGCTAAACATTTAATGCGCACATTCACCCAAGACGACTCAGCGGATAACAGTAGACCGAAATAGAGTCGCCGGTCCATCTTTCAATTAAGGTCTCCAAAATAGAGTCGTGTTCCACTTCTATTCCAAGGGTTTCCATTAAGACGGGTTTTCAAGTAAAAGATCTTCTGGACAAAGAACATTCAGGAGTGAAATAGTGACTGATTCTTCCTAAATTACGAGAGTCAACGACCTCAGACGATAGATAGGATGAGAATATCATTAATTGTGTGTGTTCTGGTTAGATGTAGCGGTGTAGGGAGAAGTCCTTAAAGCATCGTTTTATTGTGAACCAACTTAAAGTCAACTTAAAATCAACTTAAAGCTGCATTCTCACCTGAATAGACCAAACAATTATTTTCCTATTAAAGCCCCTGAGCTCTCAGGGGGATTCGGATAAGAAACGGTAAGACCAGCAGTGATGCATGGAACGTTATCAACGTTATTTATAAATATGACCGTCGACTGTCAGCCCAAGTCCCTCCCATCGACATTGGACGAACGCTATCTTCAGCTCGTTTTAATCCAATAAGTATTCCATTTGATTTAAATGTTCAGAATGTTGCTGCTAATATAGTTTATTTGAGGTTCATAATATATGTAGCCTATATATGAAACTTTTATTCTGTTATAACAAGGTAAAGAATTGGACAGTGGCCTCTTCTAATAGATCTTCCAGCTCGCCCATAAAATAAATAAATTTAAAATAACATCTAGATACCATGTGCTTAAATCTAGTTAGTGTAGAGTTTGTTCACCTTTTGTCTTATAACATTTGTGTTATAATAGGTGAAACCACTACTTCAAATAATTTTGGTTTACGCCAAAATATACATTCGAACTATTATGGAGTATAATAACAACTATGAAACTAATTCCTCTAACATTTCAATTGACTTTTTTAAAGAAAGGAATGGAACAATAGGTAGAAAGGAGTTCATGAGACCGATTCTCTTATCAATTGTTACTAAATAATCAGGTTGGGAAGACATTAGCTCTAACATTTACAAGGATGCCTTTGCATGAGTAAGGATGCCTTTGAGTGCCTTGTATCACCTCTGAGATATGTACATTAAACCAAAAGAAGTTGCATGGTGTGTTCCCAGACTCATGGGGAAAGCACAATGAGACCGTGTGTATATAGGCCTAGATAACGTATCTAAATATCCACTTTTTATGACAATAGCAAGTGATCATACAATAGTAAAGACCAAGTTCTATTCGGATCCAAATTAAGATTTGCCTTGCTTTGCTCACAGAGAGGTCGGGTAGACTAGAGGCGAGAATCTCAACAAGGCTGATGTTACCCAGCCAAGAATTTCCTTCCAAGAAGCGAATGAATGAATATTTGATTGGCCAGTCCATCTGGATGTAAACACGTACTTCTCAATTCGTCCTTCACGTGACGAGACAAGTTATCTATTGGGAATAATCGCAGCTCTCAATTTGTTTAACGGTGTCGGGTGATGTTTATTTCGTGATTAAATACGAACATGTATGTATGTGTATGTAATAACTTTATTTCCTATATCACATTTACATATATAAAAATGCAATTTCTGGAAAAGGGGATAAAGAAGAGACAAGTAATCTATTCATAACACTCTGTGCTCGCACAGGTTTTCCTAGTCTCCCTATTAAGTTCTAGTTCTAACATCTGAACTTCAGGTCCATATCTCATGATATCTAACATATGTTGTCTGTAGAAATGTTATACTTTCGTCGCGATTTACATTTTATTTGAATTTTTGGCATTGTTGAAGAAAGATTCACGACAAAACCTTTATTCGTCATACTCGGAACGCTACAATGACCAATGATGGTGACAATATATTATATTAGTGAGGCAGGTCGCTTAGAAATAATGTTCTACTTTTAATGTGAATCCAATATATCGCACCTAAGTTAATGTGTCCACCATATATCTTAAAGCTGAAGTGTTTATACATAGGTTGGTATAGACCTTTCAGACCGGATAATATAGTAGAACTAGACCTGAACTTTTTACCCACTGATACACTTTGTACCAACAGGTACAGCCGTAGAATTGTCACCCTGCCAAGTTTGTATTCATTGATATTGCCTAGAGTTGTCAACTTGTCAAATGTTTTAATCATTGATATTGGCCTTAAGTTTAAGCTGAGGTTTTCAACCTGAGCCAAAGCTGAGATTTTTATTCACTGATATTTCCATGGGGTGTTATAACATGCTTTAGTTCCTGATGTACTGTTGGGTGGCACTGTGTATTCTATATTATAGTATTGGTGTTGGTGTGTTGTAATAGATGGTAGCACTGGTTTTGAAACTTACTCCTATGGGATAAGAGATACAAAATTAATATATGTAGTTTAATATATTAATAATTCTATTAACGGAGCTGTTAATAGAATAATGGACCTTGTACCATTTTTTTTTATGATTTGAGTGGATTAAGAAAAAGAGAGAGAGCAAGAGAAATAGAGGATGGATATTGAATATTGATTGATTGGGGGGAGGGATGTAGGGAGGGGGGGAGAGAGTTGCCCAGGCTTTAAGCTAGAGTTTATATACGTAGAGAGTTGCTCTATAAGAAAGCTTCCGTCTTGGGTGACATGTGTACAAACGGTTTAAAGGCCTATATAAGAGAGCATGAAAAGTGGATGCCATTATTGTGCGCAATTCTGTAGTAAGATGGAGACCGCTACTTATTAGAATAATTATGCAATTATCTGTATCATACATCATGTGTTGTTAACTAAAGTTTAGGTAAAACTGCGATACTGGGCCAAAATGTGTCTGTGTCAGTGTCTGTTCAAACAGATATGAGACCTTTGGAAACATCATCTGTGGCTATACAAACAGATGAAGAAACAATGGACACTGACACTAAAAAGCGCAGCTCAAGTCGCATATAAAGCTCAGCTCAACTTTTCTCCTTTACCAACTTATGGATAAAAAAATCAAGACTCTGGGGTCGGGGGGGGGGGCAAAATGGTAGGCTACTAATGTCCTAAGTTAGTGCAGGTAGTAGGTATACCCAATTAGTATCCTGGCGCCTGGTATTTAGTTGATACCTGCTATTTTGCGCCCCCTACTATACTAGTAGCAGAGTAGTCTGTAAACTAGTCTATACATAGATCCATGCCCGCATTATATAAGGTCTAGCACAGTCTGTATCATGTAATCATTGACACCACCTTCCTATTAGCAAACTAGTTTTGTCGTCAGTCAGCAATAGTGAAAAGACTGCTTTATTCGTTGTAGGCAGTTTTTCGTTCGTTGTTGACAGACCTATACTACTACTACTACGCTCATGTAGGGCTGTATCTACTATTTGTAGGCCGGCCCCATTATCTCAAAGTGGTCTGATCTACAGACTACTAGCAGAGCTGTGTGAGCGCGGTGCTGCAATCTGGTGAGAATGACTTGCCATCTCGCGATGCATTGAAGCTGCATTCTGTTAACATTGACCAGAAATAAAAGTTGTTCTACTTTTTGTTCCGTTCGTTTCTTGCCCATTTGACAGTCGATTTCATTTCACCCTATTGTTTTTGCTGCAGGGATTCATAAATGTCCACATACACCTTGGGAGAGCTTATATGGGATAACAGATTCCTCAAGTTAGAAAAATCAATTGTTAACTGGGAAAGGTGGAAAAGAAAGGGTATTCTCAGAGTGGAGCATCTGATCTCCAATGGTAGACTAAAAAACAGTGCTGAATCCAAACTGCAAAGCAGAGTTTGGAATAAAAATGAATTTTCTGGAAATGCTTAGTCTAAAAGCAAGAATCCCAAAAAGGTGGTTAGACAAAATCAAAACTGATGAGTTGTATGACTTTCAGGATGAGCTCCTATGTCAAATAGGTGGTAGTTCTTTCAACATTATTTTGGTCCCTACGAAAATACTGTATGAATCGATTAGGAATTCCATGGACAGGCTGGGAGAAACAAACAAAGTCTGGTACTACATGTTTTATGACAAAGCCCTAGACATTAGAGGTATTGACATGGAAATCTGGTACATGATTCCTTACTTATGCACGAGAGATGTACGCTTGCAATATTTTCAATACAATCTATTGAATCATTTAACTGTATGTAATGTCTACTTGGAACAAAAAGGTATCAAGCCAGATAATAAGTGTTCTTACTGTGCAGGTGTTGATGACATCTTTCATTTCATGATCGATTGTCAAATAGCTTGTGACTTTTGGCATGGATTGATTAACTGGGCGAGACATAATGAGTATCTTGACAATGAGTTATTGAGTGATGTGAATGCAGTTTACATGATATTGGGCTTCCCTGGCTCTGGTCCAGAATATACAAAGTTGAATAACATATTCCTCAACACAAGATTTTATACATACAAAAAGAAATTGTTTGGTGCTAATGCCATATGCCTGCATGAATTCCTAGGAATCATAAAAATGAAGCTCTCTGTCATTAAGGATTGCTCTAGGGACAGAGCGTCTTTTGCTAAGGACTTTGGTATCTGGAAAAAAAAATTCTACAACTTGTAGATAGTGTCCTGCTGAAGCTCTGGCACACTCTATATTATCATGAGTTCGATCAGTTCGATCATATAAATACGGTTCAACTAAGTCATACGAAAACAGGATTGCATGTACTTAGCTTAGTTTTGCTCGTGGATTTATTGAAAAATATTATTCACTGCTGGTTTTATCTTCTCCAACTGAAGTGTTGTTTTTGAAGAAAAGAAATAATGTAGTTTAATATCATCCTGGTTGTTAAGTCATCATAACTTACGCCTGTGTGATCTTGATGTTAATCTCGATAGCATAAAACTAGTTTTTATAAGCAGGTTTTGAAATAAAGATCCGATGTTGGACAAAAAAAATGTCCACATATATCCAGGGGGTGGTTATTCATCCTGAGGAAATAAGCATAAATCTATTCTCAGAATTACTGTTCACTGTTAGTTCCAGATCAAACCTTGCAGCCGATGGTAAATGGATGATGAGAGTGAATGTGTAAGTGTACGTCGCATATGAGTTTTTTTTAATTAATCGGAGAATCGATTTTGAGAAGTTTTTAGGTCGAAGGTCGACCTTGCTCTTAAAAATGAGCGTTTCATAGGTTCCTGACAAAAATTAAATGTACTGGAACAACAACAGAGTATATCAGCTTGCAGTTCAGCATTATTTCATGCAGTAGGAATCGAAGACGCTATAAACCAAATGCATAGCGGCATATAGCAACCGGTTTTATTCCTTTCATTATGTTTTGAGAAATGTTAGATTAAGGTATTTGTACTAGAAATAATAACTTAAGAGAAATATTTGGTGTGTGCTTCACCATGCCCATTTGTTCAAGCACATACCAAAAATGTCTCTTAAGTTTTTATGTGCATATGGCATATTCCTCAAGTTTACATGAAGCATATAATTATTATTGCCGTTATTTGGGTTCCTACTGTATCCAAAGACTAGTTTATCTCTAAATAGTGTGGGATATGAAATTTTTGTTATGGTTCCTTTCGTCTTATTTGTATATTGGATAAATCACCAAATCCTCCTCTACCGTATGGTATATATCATTGAAATGTTCAGCAACTGTTTTTGGTTCTCTTTTCTCCGAATGTCATTTAAGTGGTCTTGTAGTCTCTGCCCTAATGCATTAGAGGTTTCCCCTATTTAGTGCATTCAATGGTGGAGATGCTATTTTTGGAATTACACGTTATTTTGCCACTAATAGGGTAACAAAGTAGGCCATGTTGAATTTCTTTAGGAAGTGTGTGGGAGGTGGGGGGAGTGGGACGGGGAGCTAACCCTGAAGGTAACCAAGAAGGTAACCACCATTTTAAAGAGTCCATAACCCCTGAAATAGTATGAGAAAATTAACTTATTATTCAAATGTAACGGCCCCAGTGGTACTTAATGCAAACATTAAGTGAGTTCTACCTATTTAGATGAGGGGAAAAGTAGTTGCACAGTTTAACACTCCATCCAGGGCGCGCACTGTTAGCCTACATCACAAGGTGGTTAAATCTTGATATGAACATGCAATGTACATAATACACAAGTCGGGAGAGGTATTATGCACATTTCAGGAGCCACCTTCTGCCGTCACACAGCACCCTCAGTGCCCTTCTTTTCATTTAAGCTTACTCAATTAACGCCTGTGAGCGACTATAAGTTAGACATAAATGTAGGTTAAAAATTGGGACTTGTGTGTTGTACTTATGGATCCATAATATGTGTTGCTCTAAAAGTGACCATGAACCGTTTAGTGACCCTTTCAGCCCCAGCTCGTCTAAAAGTGGGTGGTTGATTGATGTGAGTCTTCCACGAGGTGTGGACAGAGGAAGATGGTGTGGCCTTCTGGTAATGATCAGAAATTATCTTCTTCGCGCCAATGGCACCTGTTACATCATTGGCTGGATGTGTTCACAGAAGATATTTTACGTTACTTTAACATTATACCTTTTTGTATTTGCAGAAGACTTGGCGTATTATACCCCTTTCACACTACACCTCTCAAAGCACTTCGAAGCGCCTTGAAGCGCTTCCTCTAGGTCGGTTCTATTCACACTGCACTCTAAAGCGCTTCCAAACCGAATCCAAAGTGAAGTGAAGTGGTTTACACAATCCACCTACTTGAGGTGAATTATATAAACCGCTTCGCTTCACTTCGCTTTCTCAGTGCTAATTCTGCTAGTGTGAATGGAACCGAAGTGAAGCGAAGTGGTTTCTGATGTCATCGATCTTATAAACACATAGGAAAGTGTACAGCAACCATGCTTGTAGTCTGAATAGAACCGACTTAGTGAAAGCGCTTTGAAGCGCTTTCTGAGTACAGTCTGCATGGTGCGAATTATATAAACCAGTTCGCAACGATTCGCTATGCTTCGCTTCGGTTGTGTAGTGTGAAAGGGGTATTATACAACCATCAGTGCACCAGCATGCCAGAAATGTCGGTCATTAATCCTTACATAAACGAACAAATATGTAATAAACTTCTTCATTTTTAGCATCACATATTTTAATGGGCACCAATATTCTTAAGGTATTATGATATAATTATAGACCATGGACAACACTTTATTCATAGAATTACCATCCTAGCACCAAGCCAACATACTTTTCCGCAATGGAATGGGGATTGTCTTTTTTTCTTATGAATTTAGTTCGCAAATATTTTGGATATCATTTCCAGGGACCCCTTGACATAACACAGGTTGACACCTTTTTATCCTAACCAGTTATACAGGTGATGTTCCAAAGTTAGAGGGGTTACCCACTGAAAACCTTTGTTCTACATAACCGCATAATCCGAAAGTTGAGTGCCAATGACAGGGGCTATATTGAATCAGAGACGCTTTACATTAAACTCAATGCACACCATAATATCCCTATTTTCTATAATGTGCATGATTTCTGCTTAATATGTCTACCTTTTTGTCATCTTCGATAGTATCATACTGTTTTCTTCATTTTCACATCAATAACTCTTGATATTTCCAATTTGTGTGATCTGTTTTTTTTCCCAATTCAAGATTCAATACCTACTACATTGTACAGTGTTCCTGAAAACTGAAACTGCTTTTAAAAATTTGCCTCAACATAATTGTATAACAGATCATTGTTATAGCTGTCTGGTTCACATGGATATTTTATTGAAGTTCCAGGCTAATATTCTCTATGATGTCATAAACATAGGCGTCAAGACAGCAGACAGTGCAATTATTTTTTCTCCAGTTCTCTAATAGAGTAATCATCTTTGGGGCCAAGGAAGAAGTCTTTTCCTTCTACACTTGTATCTGGAGAACATTTTAGGATAGCTTCGTTTGGCATCTGAAAATAAATAGGGATATTTACTGATTAATTTTATGCAATCCCAGGAATTGGGTCAAGTTAAAGCATACCACAATTGGGAGCACAATGTGGTTATTTGTATTGTATTTACAATTGCATTTGTAATTGTTGCTTTTGGGGAATAACCCCTTGTTACCAAAAAGTCTATTAATACTGACATTGATACAGAATTGTGCTATGTTTTCATGTGATTTGGGGTTTATTTACAGTTTAGCTCTGAACTATAAAGTTTAAAGTGACATCCTGTGAGTATAGAGAGAAACAAAGGGTTGACCTTCACTAGCTGACGATACTGGGGATGGTGATGCTTATAAACTGGGTTGTTGTCAGCGCGATTGTATGATACAAGAAATGCCCAACGTCTCCTATGAGTTGTTTGGTAAAGAAAAAAATGTTTTTCCATTAAGTATAAAGAATATAACAAATGATCAACATTGGATGATGAGAGAAGAGAAAAATACCCTAATCCTAAATTAATAATTTGATCACTATGTACATAGTTAAGAAAAGTTATGGAACTTGAAAAAGCTTGTTGACTGAATTATCAAATAATGCTAATTTGTTACTATAATTATGATATAAAATTTGTAAAGAATGTTAATGGTTGTTACCTATCACTATTGTTCTGGTCACTACGATGGAGGACATTAGAGTGGAAGAAGAGACAATCTCCTGGATCCACCTCAACATGTAGGAGGGGACAGAACTTCTCTACTTGAGCAACTCTCTCTGTATCTGCTCCTGCTTGGTCACCTATCTTGATATGGGTGACCCTCCCAACCCTCTGAGATCCTTGAAGTATCTGGGGACAGATGTATCAGCATGTCATACTCTTTGTTGATTTGTTTTACTGATTTATTCATGAATTCATGTATTTATTGCAATCCACTATTACATGTTATATGATTATTTAGTTGTGTAATACAATGAATTGCATAGATAAATAGATTAATTTATCAATTAACTCATTTATATATATAATCATTTAATCAAGTACAACCATGATATGTGTAGATAATGTACAGGAATGCAATAAGGGGTTAATTATTATAATATCAAGGTAATTATACCTTCAAGCAACCATTATCCCTGTCGGCTTGATCCACTGCAAGCCAGGCTGTCCCCATATGTGGAAAAATGCAACCATTTTCATACCAGTAGCTTTCAATAGAAAATGGCACATTATTTATGTAAAGACTCATAGAGATCTACAGCAAATTCAATTTTGGGAATAGAATTTTGGGAATAGAATTCTTACAAATAAAAATGATTTTGACAGACCCATAGTCCTGATGCCAAATGTGTGCTCCTCCTGTCCGTGGTTCTTTCATTATGACCTTGGAATGGTAGTGATATACCTCGCCACCAAGCAGCTACAAATAAAGTTAGAACAATATAAAAAATAGTGGATGGGATTGGGTAAATGCCCAAACTTTGAAACTATACTTTCTAAATCTGTCCGCAGTGATAACTAAATTACTAAAATTATGTATCTCAACTGCAACAATTCCGTTAGAATGGAAGGAATATTTTATAACACCGATTCCAAAAACATCAAACGTCAGAAATCTGCAACAGCAACGTCCCATAGCAATAGTACCACTTCCATCAAAACTGTTAGAACATTTCATAAGCCATGCTCTGAGGGATTACATGGAACTCAATAGGTTTTTTGCTAACGAACAGGGGGGGTTTAGAAAAAATCACTCAACAAATAGATCAGTATATGAATTTTTAGAACCAGTCTTAAAGGGAATCGATACAGGTAAATTAACAACAGCCACATATTATGACGTGGCAAAGGCGTTTAACTGTATAGACCATGTGATCCTGATGAAGAAATTAAGATACTACAATGTAAATACCAGCATCATCGACATAGTCCAAAATTACCTGACAGATAGAGTGCAAAGAACCAAATTGGGAACAAATATTTCAGATCCAGTCACCATAACCAGAGGCGTACCACAGGGGAGCATTATAGGCCCATTGATTTTTTTAATTTTTATTAATGACCTACCCAGATGTATAGACAATGTGGAATTACCCTCTGACGACGTCGAAATTAACTTAAATATATATGCAGATGATACGGCTATTACAGTAACGGGTATTGATATTCGGGACTGTATAACTATATCACAATTAGCTTCGACGAATATTGCAAATTGGATGACAAGAAACAAATTGAAAATCAATTCCAATAAGTGCCAACTCCAGGTCCTAGGCTCAAAAAACAAGCTGAAAAAGCTAAATTTTGGCAACATAGGTGAAAACTATATCGATGGTCATGCCATAAAAAAGGCAAAGGTAGTCAGATATTTAGGATACCAAATCGATGAAAACCTAAATTTTACATCTCATTTTACCAAGATGAGACTGACGATACAACAAAAAGTAAATAGTCTAGCAAGATTGAGACCGTGTCTAAACAAAAAAATGGCTTGCACCATAGTTAAGTCTCACATATTGTCACTTGCCGAGTACGGTATTATTATGTACAACTTAGCGAACGTAAGAACTATCTCGAAACTGCAAAGCGTCTTAAATAGGGCAGTAAGAACAGTCTTTAAGAATAATAATGAAATGACTATACATGACATGCGAAGTGAACTCTGTATAGATACCTTGCAAAAAAGAGGTGATATAGCGGTACAGGGATTAATGTATCTAATGAAAGAATTGCCAGAACGAACGCAAATTATGCCAAGGGAAACAAGACTCGCTAGAGGAATAAACCTAATTCAACCCCTAGCAAGGTCGGAGAAATTCAATCGTTCTCCACATGTACAGGGTCCCCAAAAGTGGAATAAATTAAGCCCTGCTAATAAAAGTAAAACTTGGGAAAGTCTGAAACGATTTCTGAAAGATACGGAGCTCTGGCGAGACTAACCGCATGTAGCTAATATTGTACAAGGAATATAGACAACTGATAAGAGGTAATTATTAAATTACAGGAAGGTGTAAACTACTGAAAACATTTTATTTGTGAACTACATGTATGTATTGTTTTTAGAAGGCCACAAAAAAATGTAGAATGAATGTGATGTGATTACTAGAATGTATTTATAATCATTAAATAAGAAACCATAACACTATTGCTAGGAAATTATCCCACAGAGGTGGTATGATATGACAACCATAATAGAGTAAATCAAAGTGTACGCTCTCAGAATTTAGATAATTATAAAGCAGAGACATAACTGATGGATTAATGTAATGTGTAAAACTCACCAACAGAAGCAAAGAAATTGAATGTTATTGAATGTTAATGGAATGGATGTAATTAATTAATAGATTTTTCCATTGGCAAATGAGAATTATTGCATCTGATGTAAAACTTTGACCAATAAAATTTGTTAAAAAAAAAAAAAAAAAAAAATATTATAGGATATGATGCTGCTTGTATGCCAGGAATCAATTACATTGCCAAAGAATAGGCTTACTTTTATGTGATTCAGTTTGTTTATAGAAGTATAGTGTCACCATGAAAGGTTAGTATTGCAGCATGGAGTCAGTGTTCATGATACAGGTATAAGGAAAGGGCTCATGAAAGTCAAAGAACAAAGATTATATAAAGAGGGCAGATTTCATCATATAAACAGATGAATATCCATATAAAGGTATGTAAGGTATTGTGTGTTGACATTAAAGAAAACAACTGCGCAGGTCGTAATATCTGTCTTTCATGGGAAAATTGCTTTGTATTCACCTTTTCAAAAGTACCAGCCATCTTCTCTGATCTAGCAATAATTCCAGTGATGTCATTGCCTGGTTGGTTCCACAGAGCGACTTTAGTCTTTCTCCCCGCACCATCATCTCGCCCATAACAGTGCTGGAGAATACCTTCGTCCTTCTCTAGAGCAGTTTTCAGAAGGGATACCTCTGCTTGGGAGAGCAGACCCCTGTTGAAGATGAACGCAATTTGTACACCAATGAAGTTTGCACCACATGCTGGTTTTATAGGAGAATATGTAGCAGGCTACAAGCCATGTGGTAATGTTATCACTCCCACATAGCTTTCTCCCTTCATTTTCTCCTTTCTTTTTTAGTATTAGCATTGTGATGTAAATATAGTTCATCACAGACTTTTGTTCCATTTCAAAGCCACATCCTATCCCAGCCCTACCCTATCTTAATATTCAATAATTGACACATATATTTATTCTCATGATATCTATGATAATTCTGTAAGAGAATTGTGTAATTCTCCGCATCTCCTCCAAAACTGCTGGAGGCTTTGCCAGGATTTTCGATGTGGACATGCACTGGCATAGTCGTACGCCAATCCACTATGTTTTATGAGCGATTTCCCTGAAAATAAGGGTTTCAAATGCAATTTACACCCACTTTATTTACGCCCACCTGTTTATGTCTCACTTTCCATAAGAATGGACAAGAATGGATAACTAGACAACCAGCGACATGAATAAAATATGTTCACTGCTCATCAAAAGAAAGAATGCGTTGTTATAGCAAAAGAGTTCAACGCTGCAGTAGGAATGAACGAAAGTCGGTAACATAATCTACCTCCTCCTCTTCCCTCCCTCCTCCTCCTCCTCCCCCTCCTCTCCCTCCTCCCTCCATCCACACAGAATTAATTAATTAAAATTTTGTTTAAAGTTTAAACCTCTTTATTACTGTTCTCCCCTTCATAATTACTCTAATAGTTCCTTCCATCTCTCTTCCCATCATTCCGTCTCAAATTCATTGTCTTTTAACCAATAGGGCAGGGTTTGCTGAATTCCAGGGGAATTTCTTGGGGCATTCAATTGGGACAGTGCAGAATTGCAAAATATTTGATTAAAATTTTTTAACAAAACATTTGATTTATTTGATATTTTTCCACTTTTAGCAATTATGGTTAAATAATGATGAGAGATAATGTAGATATGTTAAATGAAAAAATATTTTGCATATTACCTAAACATTTTAATAAGGTTTTCCCTAAATCATAAAACCCCAAGTTTATTACCCGTCCTGAACCCCAAAATGGAGGAAACTTGGGCCCGTCAGTTAGACAATATTATGTGCCCCCGCCTGGAATGGGTTAATGTACCATTAATAGTGGGGGAACCCCCGATCCCAACTGTCCCACTAGCAAATCCTGGGCATAGCACATGTATTTCCTAATATCCCTTTATTTTGAATAGGATTAAAAGTAGATGAGTAATGTAAAACAATAGTGGATATTCTTATGATTAGATGAATGAATGGAACAACATATCATATATGACCTTTCATTTTAACCGTGATACCCTCACTTGGTGTCAGGACAGCCACCCGTCGGATATCTCTCTGCCAGACATCTCCCCGTCGACTTTTACCTGCTGGACAATTAGTCAGCGGGTAAAATTCGGCGGGGAGATGTCCGGCGGGGAGATGTCTGGCGGCTGGTTGTCCTAGAAGCCTTTACTTATACTGTTTGATGATTAAGATACCTTGATCATTAAGATACCATGATCTTTATGTTTGTAATGCCAGGAAGAACTGACTGATGTTGTAAGGCCAGGAAGAACTGACTAATGATGTGCATTGTATATATGTTGGCTGGCGTTGTCTCTATATAACAAATGAAGGTCAAGAAGCAGTTTGGCCTGAACCAAGCACATGATGTAAAATGAAATATACTATACTAGTAAGATATACTTACTTCACAAGAATATATCCATTAACATCAAAGGCTTTCTGGACTTCGTCTGTCACTTGAAAATCTTCAGTAAACTGAAATTCTTTGGGGAGTACATGTGTTTTAAGTAAACGCTAGCATATTAAAATGACGAGGAAGACATTTGTACCTTATTGAAATCTTGCTGATCAGAAATTAAAACATGCATTTGTAGATATAGTATGGGGCATCAAATTCTAACAAGCCCCTTGTGAATTGTATCAATTGATCAAATTTACAAAGGTAAAGATAATGTTTTAATGTAACTTACCAGAATTGGGCGGATTGTTAACAGCCATGTCAAGGATCGATCTTCATCTAATGTGTACAATATTCCACCCACTTGTGTTATCAGGTATTATTATCTAGACCTGTACATGTATGCATGGTTCATATCAAGCAACACTTATTTTAACGTTCATGTACTCACTGGTTTTGTTACTGTATATACATGTATGTGATCAATTCTCCCTCATTCCCATTATCTAGATCTCAGTATGAGTTTTCGACCCATACCGTATATCCCTGTTTATAAGCCTTGGCTTATATTAATTTCAAATGATGAATCGAGCCGGCTTATATTCGGGGCCCGGCTTATATTACAATAACAATGAAAACCAGTAGATTTAGCTGAAACTCATGTTTATTATTATCTTAATTCATTACTCTAGTTTTCGTGTTTTAAACTCCAATTTAACACACACACACAAAAATACCAGAGTTGACAATCAATCAAAAACAACTGAGTTCTTTGATTTAAACTATCATTCATGATCCACTAAAAACTCTTCAGCATCTTACATTAATTAGCACTATTATCGGTACATGGCAGTACAGGCACTCAGCTTATAAATGGGGTGGGCTAATACATGGGGCCCGGCTCATAAACGAGGATATAATATTTATACGGTATGTGATATTAATCTGAAGATGTTTATTTTTTGCATAAAATGATGAAATGTAGGTGAAAACTAAGATTTTTAGAACTGAAATAAATAAAATGGGAATGTAAGCACTCAAACCAATGAATTTATGTCAAAATCTTTACTTCATAAAAGCAGTCAGTTTACAAGATGTATAAGAAATTAACTCACAATTGGGGTAATTATGATATGCGTATTAAGCCAATAATAGTCATGAAAGAAAAAAATCAAACTTGTCAGGCAGACCCTTTTATTTTTACTGATAGGCATATTCTTTTAAAAAGAAATAAATTCATGTCTTGAATTAAAGACACTTTAAATTAAACTCATAAAATACACATGTAATTTCCCAATTGTCTATAATGTACATGATTTCTGCTTAATATGTCTACCTTTTTGTCATCTTTAGACAATATCATACTATTTTCTTCATTTTTACAAAAGGTAGCTTTATTTATATATGTGTCAATGAAAAATGAACAATGAAAAATAACTCTTTTTATTTCCAATTTGTGTGATCCGCTTTTTCCAAATCAAGATTCAATCCCAACTACAGTATTTGTGTGAAAACTGAAACAAACTACTATTTAAAATATGCCTCAACCTATTGTATGACAGATTGTTGTTTTAGCTGTCTTGCCCACATGGATATTTTATTGAATTTCCAGGCTAATAGTCTCTATGATGTCATAAACACAGTCGTCAAGGAGCAGACAGTGCAATTATTTTTTCTCCAGTTCTCTAATAGAGTAATCATCTTTGGGACCAAGGAAGAAGACTTTTCCTTCATATGTATCTGGAGAACATTTTAGGATAGATTCATTTGGCATCTGAAAATAAATAGATATATTTACTGATTAATTTTATGCAATCATAGGAATTGGGTCCAGATAAGGAACACCACAAGTGAGAGTACAATGATTTCTATTATATGTTTAATTGCATTTGTAATTGTTGCCTTTTGGGGAATACTGCCTTGTTACCATATTGTGTATTATTACTGACATTGATACAGAATTGTGCTATGTTTTCATGTGATTTGGGGTTCATTTAGCTGTTAACTATAGAGTTTAAAGTGGCATCCTGTGAGTATAGAGAGAAACAAAGGCTTGACCTTCACTAGCTGACAATACTGGGGATGGTGATGCTTATATACAGGGTTGTTGTCAGCACGATTGTAGGATACAAGAAATGCCCATCGTCTCCTGTGAAAAAGTTGTTTTTTATTCAAAATCAATAATATTATTGTTATGAAAAGTTGTAGAACTGCTTGTTGACTGGATTACAAAATAATGCTTATTTGTTACTATAATTATGATATAAAATTTGTAGAGATTGTTAAGGGTTGTTACCTATCACTATTGTTCTGGTCACTGCGATGGAGGACATTTGAGTGGAAGAAGAGACAATCTCCTGGATCCACCTCAACATGTAGGAGGGGACAGAACTTCTCCACTTGAGCAACTCTCTCTGTATCTGCTCCTGCTTGGTCACCTATCTTGATATGGGTGACCCTCCCAACCCTCTGAGATCCTTGAAGTATCTGGAGACACATGTATTAGCATGTTAATTGTTATACTGATTTATTCATGTATTTATTACAATTCACTATTACATGTTATTTGTTTGGTTTTTTGTTTGAATAATTTTATTCAGCTATAGACATTATGCAATATATACACTATATCTCAGACCAAGCTGATGAAAAAGAAATATGCAAAATTACCATAAATGCTATCATGATTTATAAGACAATTTTTAAAGATAACAGAGTTTCAACATTTCCGGAAAATAAAATTACTGAGATGATTAAGTTATAGTTATATGATTATTTAATAGTGCAATACAATGAATTGCATAGATAAATAGATTAACTTATCAATTAACCATAATCATTTAATCAAGTATAACCATGATATGAGTAGATAATGTACCTCTGAAGAATGCAATAAGGGGTTAATTAGTACAAGATTAAGGTATACCTTCAAGCAGCCATTCTCCCTGTCGGCTTGATCCACTGCAAGCCAGGCTGTCCCCATGTGTGGAAAAATGCAACCATTTTCATACCAGTAGCTTTCAATAGAAAATGGCAGATCATTTATGTCAAGACTCATAGAGATCTACAGCAAAGTCTACTTCTAAAATTCAATGTCTTACAAATAAAAATGATTTTGACAGACCCATAGTCCTGATGCCAAATATGCGCTCCCCCTGTCCGTGGTTCTTTCATTATGACCTTGGAATGGTAGTGATATACCTCGCCACCAAGCAGCTACAAATAAGATTAGAACAATATTATAGGATATGATGTATGTCAGGAATTAATTGCATTACTAAAGAACAGGCTTACTTTTATGTGATTCAGTTTGTTTATAGAACTTTAGTGTCGCCATGAATTATGTATAAGAAAATGTGTATGGAGAGGGTGGATTTCATCATATAAACAGATGAATATGGTCGATTCTCATGAAACGGTTCCAAATAGGTATTCTTGGGAAAGTCATTCAAATGAAATGAAATATCTAGTATAGCCCCCCCCCCCCCCCCACACACACACACACATATCATACTCTTCTAAACGCTGAAACTGCACATTTTAGGTATGAAAATTATTGTTGGAAATCGGTGAAGAAAAACCGTCACGGTGACGGGGGCTGTCATGGACGGATCAATTAGGATTATTAATCAATTTTTTTCTTTCTGATTCAATGTACCCATGCGTCCATCTTTCACCAAGCATACAGAAATCATTTTTTGAATGATTTCTTATTAAATCACATAATTATTATCAGCGTCACGGACGGCAACGGTGAACATAGGTTTAAATTTCTGTCCTCCTCTATGAATTTTATAGCAAATTTTAGTGCAAAGTGTTGTTATGGATTATGCTCCATGAGCATCTCGGCACATATGAATGAATAAACAAACATTTCCATGTAATCTTAATTCATTTTTAGAATGATATATTCAATATTTTGGTCTAGAGGTTTATTTACAGCATATTTATTGCTCTAACTCCCTAAATGTCCATCGTAGGTATGGAAAAGTGGGACCCCATTTCTTCAGAATAGAGAGCCTTATAGCATAGAAGCATTAATTACAAGGTATGACTAAACAGAATAGATCTATTGAAGAAAATGTGTAAAAAAAAACGTTTTTTTTTCCATTTGAAAACATTTCATGAGAATCAACCATATCCATATCAAGGTGTTAGGTAGGTTAGGTTAGGTGTAAGGTAATCAATGAGGTGCTGACATTAAGGAAAACACATGTGCAGGTCTTATGTTATTATCTATGTTCATTGAGTTCTATGTACTTGATTTATCGAATATCTTTCATTGGACAATTGCTTTGTATTCACCTTTTCAAAAGTGCCAGCCATCTTTTCTGATCTAGCAATGACTCCAGTTATGTCATTGCATAGTTGGTGCCACAGAGCGACTTTAGTCTTTCTACCTGCACCATCATCTTGCCCAAAACAGTGCTGGACAATACCTTCATCCTTCTCTAGAGCAGTTTTCAGGAGAGATAGTTCACCTTGGGAGAGCAGACCCCTGTTGAAGTGAGTTTTGTTTTTCATTTCACAAAAATTTCACAATTGTGATACTTCTCAGGGTTTTTTAAAGCCACCAATCTACTTTCTTGCCCAACGCATAACATGTTCATGATGAATATTATGATATAGCAAGGAGAAGGTTGTCGCTGTATAGTGGGGATCCCGGTGATTTTCGTTTTAGTTTCTTTGGTGGTGAGGAATAATTCCCAAAGTAAATGGTTTAGTGTTTTTTTTTATTCTTTCACTAGCTTTCAAACTGTCGTGCTCTTCATCAGGTATTATAATAGAACCTCCCTAGTAGGTATTATTAGCAATAGGATTGCATGGGTCCTCATAAAATATTTTCTGTGGCAGCATTAGCCCAAGAGGGCGAGTGCTGTTATGTGAAAAGATAATGAGGACCCATGCAATTCTTTTGTTAATGATACCAATGAGTTGAACGCGGATGGGCGAGAAACGTTTCTGGGGAGTTTGTAAAAGGTTAATATGACACACACACCCCCACCCCCCACCCCCCACCCCCCACCCCCTAACGGGGTATAAGCTACATTTCCGTGCAGGTCAGATATATTTCATATATTGGTCAAAGTGTTAATCTTGTATGTACAGAACCAAATGCCTACATCCAATTTACTCACTTCATGAGAATATATCCATTAACATCAAACGCTTTCTTGACTTCATCTGTCACTTCAAAATCTTCAGTAAACTGAAATTCTCAGAGAATATCATTTATTCTAAGTATCAGCTGTAGCATATTAAATGTTATATATTTCGGAACTTGCTAGTCATAAACTAACATATGGTTTGACAAAAGGTTGTACAAGGCTTGAATTGATGAAACTAATTAAGATAAATATCTCAGGATTTTTTTTAATGAATCTTACCAGAATTAGGCGGATTGTTGACAGCCATTTCAGAGATCAGTCGTTATCTACTGTAGTGAATGTACAATACTCTTGCCACTTGTGTTCTTGCCACCTGTGTTATCATGCATTATCTACAGTACAACCCATTTTACTTTGGTGGGGGCACGAAAAATAAATCCAACCAGTTGATGTTACACCAGTTGGTGTGACAATTACGCTCGACGCATCGTCGCAGAACTCGACGCTTCGTCGCAGGAGCTGATATGTATATGTATGGCTCACCGCCTCTGTGTCTTAGGATAGTGTTGGGGGGAGAGGGTAAATGATAAAAAAGGGGGAACTGTGGTTGAGGCACCAGAATCAATGTCATGATCCACCTGTTGTTTCTATCAGGAGGTGGTATATATATTTAATCGGCAGTAATCAATTCTTCTTCCACACATCGTCACCAAAGGCATATTCGCCGCGACGTAATTAGCACGGGCTATAGTATAGATACCTGCATGCATGATCCATAACACGTAGCATTTTTGTTGTGGTTCATGTATAGGTTAATTCAGAATTTTTAAGTCAGAATTGGGTAGAAATTAAAAAGGGAAGAAACAGTCGATGGGGGCTTCCGGTTTACCTTGAGATTGAGAACAAGCTTGCGAGCCTAGCTCGTACTTTTAACTCTTTTGTTTCAGGTTTACAAGAAACAGGTTTACCAAATATTCATACACAAGGTGTATAAATGATTCAGGATAGTTCAGACATAAGTGGAAACTGCTAGAAAAGTACAAGAAGGAGAAATCAGACATTACAAAATTCCCGCCGACTGGAACGGAGATTATCTCGATTATCGCTCATCCACCAGCTAGCAGGATTATCCAGGTGCCTGGAGCCATGCTATAGACAGTGGCGCTACCTCGTGAAAATAAGTGACAGTACTAACCATAAGATATTCAGTGGCACCACCTGGGGTTAACAGTGGACATCTTCGCTCAGAGCACTGGATTAAGAAAGAGTCCTACTAGTATGATATAGCAGCCTTTGAACTTTTGTAAGTGAGACAAAATGGCAACCAACTACTTAGCTTTGGCAAGGACTTTTGCTGAACAGTCAAAAGCACTTTTTGATCAGCTGATTGAAGCCCTAGAGCAACTAGAACTGGAAGAGTTCCTAGAGCAGGAGGAATGGATAGAATGTGAAGGAAACGTCGAGGCAAGTGAGAACCTACCACAAGTACAAGATGAAGTGGAGAGGAAGGACAGAGACATTCAGATTCAGATCACAAAACTACTTGACACAGATAACCTAGAAAAGATGATCAGGGAGGTAACAGAGAGATCAGAAAAACTTTTCCCCTCCTTGGGAGAAGAGCATCAGCATGATAGGAGAGTTATCTATTTGCCTAATAATGAAGCCATTCGTTTTATCTGTGTTCAGTTTGAGCCTGGAGGCAAGTAAATATTTTTTAACAAAGCCTGTTGTACCAGGGAAAAAAGAGGAAAACAAAAATAAAGAGAATCAAGGCAAAAATCATAATTAAGAATGAAGTAAAATATGAAGGTATTATATTGAGGTTGATAGAGCAGATCAATTGTGTGTATTAAAAGCGTTGAAATGTTTATTATTGTCCTTGAGGTGAACTAAAGAGTAATTATCCTAGATGTAACTACCAAAAATGTGTCATGACATTATAATTATTGTAAACAGATATGAACTTGAAGTTATACATTCTAGGTGAATTCAAAAATTATAAATCATGTGTAAAATAGTATCAAGAATGTTATTAAGAAGAAGAGGTAAAAAATGGAAAATGGTGCATGTAAACAATCTCGAGAACATCAAGCTATCAAATCTATTTTCACACCCCATGTTTAGCATTGTAAAAGCCCAGAAGGCAGGTTATGTTGGAATAAAGTTTTTAAAAAAAAAAAAAAGAAACAGTCGATTGAATTGGCGATTGTCCATATTCCGGACTACCTAATTTAACTTCAGACATTACTGATTTTTTCCCCATTGCAGTATGATTAAAAGACAATTGAAAATGTTCGTAGTAGATTTCTATATTTCTCAATATATACTTGTATATGTTTATATAAATTTGAGGTAGGCCAGAGGCGCCACCTAGAGGGATTTCCCTTCTCTACTTCACACACTCACTAGGTTTCTGTCACTTGCTTCATAGCTCCTGATCTGACCATACGCCTATACCTCTGACTGTGGAAAAAAAATCAAAAAGATGAGATGCATAATGGCGTTGGTGAATAAGACCTCAGATGTGTGAACGGCCCACAGATCCTGGGGGAATGTATTATTGGAGTTTAATATGAACGAATTAGGATTTCAAAATATGTGAAAATGATGGTGTACACGCATTGATGTCTATGATTATACTGTTGCAATTTCTATACATGTATGTTAATGTTAACATGGATTTGGCCCAAAAGTTAACAAACAGTTAGCAAATATATATAATATAATTATATTAACCGTCCTTTACATTTAAATTACATCAATATTCGTTTCTGATTCTGTAACTGATTCTTGTTTTTTTAAACTAGTTCAGTTTTGTCTTATCCAAAGTAGGTTGAGGTCATTACAATATAGGGTCTTAGAGACAAAGATTTCAGTAATATCAGTGCATCATTGAAGTACCCAATCATGCCAATATCAAAACGATAAGTGTATCTGCTGTATTATTACCTGGTGTGGGACTAAATCACCAGATGGTGCAGCTGACAATGTGGGTCATGAAACCGATCAGCTGTGTGTATGTTCTGCTACATAGGTCGTGTTGGTTTCAAGTGGCTTAGTTTCCAGTGGATTAAACCATTTAAAGGTCTACACCAAGCACACATTTAGTACGCATACTGACACTCATAATATTGGCTTCAACCGATTGTTTGGAATTATACAGGAGTCATGTCAAATGAATTGTTCTCAATTTAACGCCTGTCCAGCCAGTGTATTAATTAGCATGCTGTAGCATAATCATGTCAGGAAGTATGCCGAGACTTGTACCATTCCTAGCAGTAGCACACTGTCAACCCGTGTTCTCTCTGTCTGTACAGCAACGATGGAGACTGCCTTCATCTTTCCCATGTATTATCCCCCATCAATTCACTCAGATTGCACATTTCAGCACAGAGAGCAAACCAGAAGTGTCATACACAGAGATGTCTAGTCCTAATAATGGTAACACAATTCTCTCGTTTAGTATCTTTAAATTTGTCGTGTTGTATGATTCTTGTTTATCTATATATGATTATGTTGCTAATAATGTGCAAAGACGTTGATGCGAGTAAGTGTGTACTCAAAGGTTTCAACCTGCTTTTATAATATCAAAACTAAATTGAACCGTCATGCATATTAATTCTGATGACGAGATTGTCTCAAATGCCTTGCTCAAGTTGACTATAGTTATAATGAGTAATTCTAAGTAAACGCAGAATAAATAAAAGAATTTCGTAATCAAGAAATCTTTGAAATGTGGAATAACATGCTTTAAATCTTTCCAGGTATTGGAGTTGTAAATATAACTCGTCCTAGACAAAAGAATGCAATAAATTTTGGCCTCATGGAAAAGGTACGATATTGTTATAGGATCAATAATTTCTTTAAGAGACAAATAATATTTCAATCATTAGTAATATAAATGGGCTCACAGATATCACTCTACTAATTGGTATGTGTTTAAGTCTATGTAGCAATTGATCGTCCCCAGTGGAGTTTCAAATAGCTCCCTTTATTTAGTCCAAAGTATAACATTTTTGTCTACATATATACCATATCATATCATACCAATAACGATGTTCATATTGTTTTGATTTGCTCTCATCAATTCCACTGTTCTTTTTAGTTTGATAAGTCAAAGATTGACTAAATAAAAGTTATAATGAGCTTTAAAGAATAAAGATGATCTATATATTAATAATAGCATAGAGTTACAATACAACTTTCATTATATCCATACAATATATCTGGATTATCAAAAATACAAGAATTTCTTTTATTGTATTATTTCCGGCAGTAGCTTTCCTGTTATGTAACAATAGTTGCAGGATATTGTTGATGATGTCTACCACAATGAATTGATTGGATGTGTCATAATCCGCAGCGCAGTTGAGGGCATATTTTGTGCAGGTACGATAATTGGTCTTTGTAATACCCTAAATCCATGTAACCCTTGTGCGATTTGATAATAATGATAAACGATAGAATATATTCTTCAAATAAGGGACACGCCAATGCACTAGTTCTTTGTAACCTAAGTTGTGAATAGGATTGCAGGGTTTTCCCTACATAGACAAGTCCACGGCGGTCCGCCGTAGACGTTATGACGACGTTATGAAGGCCCGCCGTTCAACAAAAGCCCCCCCCCCCCCCCCCAAAAAAAAAAAATTAAATTTAAAAAAAAAATTAAAAGAAAATGAGATAACTTTCTATGTTGGCCTTGTTTTGATAGGCCATTTTGATATATCCTTGTTTTGAGGTAGTATAATCTTAAACACAAGAATGTGTGACTCAAGGATTTTTTTTCCCATTTCTATGACCAGAAACAGTCCATAAACTAAAGTTTCAGAAACATTATATTTTGACTTATGTGTGCCCTTAAGTTTTAACAGGTGACAAATAGTTTGAAAAAGTGCAGATATAGTATAATAATACTATCATCATAAGACCGATAGCAATCGTCCCTGTTATGTCAAAACTTATTGAAAAGGTTATTTGTGAATCTTTGGTTAAACATATGGAGGGCAACAATCTATTCTCTGATAAACAAGGAGGTTTTCGAGCGGGTCGTTCGACCAATATCAGTCTATTTGACTTCCTTTCCCCAATAGTCAAGGGGTTGGATAGAGGTGAATGTTCCACAGCCTGCTACTATGATATCTCTAAAGCATTTAATAGTATTGACCATCAAGTCCTTAAAAGAAAATTATCCTTTTATCAGATTCATCCTAAGACGATCAAAATTATTGAAAATTACCTTCTAGACAGACAGCAACGAACCGTACTAAATGGATTCATTTCTGATCCAAAACAGATAAACAGAGGTGTACCACAAGGAAGTCACCTGGGACCACTGATATTTTTAATATACGTCAACGATCTTCCTTTATGTGTTGAAAATGTGGATCATGGAAATAATGTCTTAAACATCTCCCTTTACGCAGATGACACTGCCCTAACTGTAACGGGTCCAAATCTTGATGATTGCCTAACAATATGTCAATATGCTGCCTCCAATATAAACAAATGGATGAAGGCAAATGGTCTCTTATTGAACGGGAAAAAGTCTCAACTGCAAATAATTGGCACAAGAGCATCTCTAAAAAAAGATCAATTTTACCCAGCTAAGAAAGATCTATATCAATGGCTCTGAAATTGCCCTCTGTAAGACAGTAAGGTATTTGGGGTTTAAAATAGATCGACTGGTAAGCATGAACGACCACATGAACAAACTGAAGATTTCTGTATTACACAAAATGGCTCAATTTAGAAAAATAAGGAGTTACATAACCATCAAGATGGCGTGTACTATATTGAAAACTCATATTTCATCTATTCTTGAGTATGGCATAGTATTTTTGAGTATGGCAAATGCCAACATCAGAAATAAGCTAGAAAGGCTTCTCATAAAAGCCATAAAAATTGTGTACAATAATGACGGCAGAAATATAGAAGAATTGAGAACCTTATGTAACATCAACACCCTTGAAAAGAGAAGCAAAATCGCCTTATTGGGTATAATGCATGTAAAGAAGGACGACCCTCTTTATAGCCAAAATATGCCTAGAGGCACTAGATTAGCTGATGGGTTGGTCCTACACAGACCTACCAAAGAGAAATATAGGCAGATCCCACAATTTATCGGTCCGTCCTTATGGAATAACCTTCCTGCAAACTATCGCAAAATGGAATGGAAAACCCTCAAATTATCACTGAAGGCAAATAATAATCTGATATAAAGCTGTAAGTAGTAATAAATGTGATTCACGGAGGTTTTTAGTTTTAGTTGTGGTCAACGAGGGGCCATAACAGACAAAAACTGTTGAAATGTACATGTATAATTCTAAGAGTCATATGACCTTTTTGAATAAGGTACCTCCTGCTATGACAGGAAAGTCTCAATTTATGAGTCCAAATATATCTTGCCGAGCGATTTCTGTTTTTTATCTGCCAATGTGTACTTTTATTTTTAATCTGTATGGTCGGGAAAAAAAATCAAAAACTCACAAAAATATTTCTCAGCCTAGAGTGAAATTTTATGTTATTCATGTATGTTTGTGATGATTATTAATTAGACCACCTTGCCTCGAGTCTTTTCAATGACCTGAGTCTGCTCATATGATATTTACTTAGAAGTCTAAAATTGTAAAAAGCTAAATCTATATTATTTAATTGTACAATAGTTTTTGAACTGTGTAACATGAGATTATTAGGTTCGCCTAAAAATGTTTACGCAATAAAATTTATTCAAAAAAAAAAAAAAATCAATTGGCAGATTATTTACAACTCCCTTTGCAGGAAATTATGTATATTTTTTTACCAATCTTACAGCAATAACCAGCTCAAAAGTAATTGAAATTGGCTTCAAACTTCACCAATATAATTTGCTTCTATTTTTTCTAAATTTCCTGGGGGTGGCCCCCCAGACCCCCACCAGCAAGAGGGGGAACCCCCTCTTGCATTCTACCCCCGGACCGCAGAAGCGGCCCGGGGTAGCGGCTCTGCCACTACACCACTGAATTTCATCTAATACCACCGGAGACCTCCCCAAACCTGTGGAAAACCCCGTGATTGTTTGTAGGGGTGGAACTGTTACTTTAATTAAAAAGTGATCATTGTTTGTGAGCTATACATACAGCTATACATACAGTTATGGAGAATTCGCGTTTGCTTCCGTATGCGATCCATACCTGATGTATTTCTTCAAACGAGTAAACATAATTGGCAATGCTCGATAGGAATAGTTAGAATTCTGCATAACTTTAATATTTCACCTTACTAGAGAAACACGGTCATTTTGGAACCACGATTTATTTTTACACTGGGTGATTAATATCAGCTGGTGGTGGTTTTTAATTGCTCCAGTTAGGTTCTAGTTAGTACAATAGACTGACAGATACAGAAATAGGTGGAGTGGGGAGAAAAACAGTACCCATCTGATGTACAATGTATCCTATACCAAATCCCTGTTGATATACTGCATACAGCTTCCATGTGTATGAACATATATATTGTAGTCATTGTTAATCCCTTATTATGCTTGCGTACTTACATATATAATTACCATGTGCATCTAGGAGCGGACCTAAAGGAGAGAGCCCTCTTGCCTGAGGTGGAGTACAAAAGATGGAGCTTGACAATAAGAGCATTGTTCACATATCTATCCAGAGCGCCAGCAATAAGTATAGCAGCCATTGATGGACCTGCCCTTGGAGGGGGACTGGAATTGGCATTGGCTTGTGATCTCAGGGTAGCTGGTAAATTCATATACTTCCCTCATCTTGATTTTCAATATTTGTGGTTGTCTATTATTGCTTACCAATCACATGCACTCCAGTTCTACTGACAGAGTAGTTTTCAATAAATATCGCCAATTATGGATGGTGTTAATACTATCAATTATGTAAATGAATTGACCATCCCAATACCAACCCTGGGGATTGGACATGTTTTATTATGTAACGTGTGTTAGGGAGTTGGTATTGATGAATGTTATGAAGCATTACATAGGGATAATCATGTTACATGCCATATAGTTTTCCCCCAAGACGTTGATCAATCCGGTGAATATGATTTGTCTTGGTTTACCCTTGTTCATAAGCCCATTTGTCTACCACCTTCCTGAACATGGGAGTTATGTATGAACATGTACCCAGATATATGTTGAATACTATTTCATAAGCTATATAATTATTCAATATTGGCATAGGATTTATCGATCATGAAATTAGAAAATTGATATATTTTACGATGTTCACTTAATCCATTAATCTTCCAGCATCAGATGCCAGACTTGCCTTTCCAGAAACTGGTCTTGCTATCATCCCCGGCGCGGGTAAGTTTGTGTACTTGATTTTCCTCACCAAAACGATCGAAAGCAGTTATCCAAAGCAGTTATCTGTGTTGCAGGGAAAAAATAATGTGTAATATAAGAGCCATAAATCCTTTATTCATCAAACAGATGTACCCTCATTTTCATCACTACTGTAAACGTATTAATGTTCGCGCAGTATTTATTTTCGCTATTTTAGCGCACCCGCCTTTCTGCGCGAAAATAAATCCTGCGCAAAAGGTATAATTATTGCATAAACAAGGTGTGAGACTACCTTGCTGCGCGAATTTAAATCCGCGCGAAAAGATGTCAAAGCACTTAGTGCGCGAAAATTTATCTGCGCGAAAATAAATACGTTTACAGTATATAAATTATGTCTAAACACAAGCTCAATAATTTAAGGTTCCCATATTAATATTCCATGTATTTTTATATATACATAAGTATTTCATGGTCATTTTCATTAGGTGGGACTCAAAGGTTGACAAGATTGGTTGGTGCATCGGTGGCAAAAGAACTTATTTTGACTGGAAAGAGTCTTACAGGAGAGGAGGCTCGTCATATTGGTCTTGTAAACAGATCAGTGTCACGTCAAGGATCGGTGTTTGAGGCAGCTCTAAATTTGGCAACATCTGTTACTGATAATGTAGGTTTCCCTCGGGGTCTAGTTGAACGAAATGATATTAAATACTAATTATATCTAACAATGTTTGATTCAAATTTAAATTCGTTGCTCTTCCTCCGTAATAAACTTTTAGAATATATCATTTCGTCAGATCTTCTCATGTTTTGGATGAAAATTGTTTTTAACAAAATTGTTTTTGCAGGGCGTGGAAAATGTCAGGCGGGTGAAGCGCAGCATGGTCGATGATGGATTGATATAAATAAGTAAATAGTTATTAGTATGTTTGAGTGAATGTGTAAATAAAATTTCTTTAATTATTCTATATTTTGCCGTAACATGTTTTGTGTGCTTTGCCTTATCTTCAGTTTAACTTAAATAAATGGGATTACTTTGAGCTAATCCTGAAGTATCCATAATAATTATTATGAAACACCCATCAAGATCCCTACATATAGTATCATTGTAAGCTATTGTAGGATATGACCTCCACAATAGTTGTGTGAATAATCATAATTAACATGGGGGTAGGTGCATAAAAATGTTGTTAGAGTTACGATAATGTCGTAACCCTTATGACAATGTCGGAAGTCAAATCAGTGCGAATAAAAATCCGATCATGTCATAACTTTATGTCGTAACTTTTTTTTCTGTCATAAGTGGCACAAAAGTTATGATGCTCTGGGTGGGCATCATAAGGACTTACGACATGATCATGAGTCCCACAATTGTTGTAATATTGTTGTAATTGATGTAGGTGAATTCTCCCTGATTTATTGGAATTTCGTTAGGACGATCTGCTTGGACATTATATATTGTCAAAATGAGAAATAAATTATATATATTTTTTTTAAATCTTCAAAATCTATTTATTCTTATTTTTTTATTGAAACGTAGTAACCATTTAATGGTATTTACCAATTTCTAAAGTTGTATTCAATATTTTTCTTAAATTGGATTTATTTTGGCTGGTAATGGTATAACCCCCTGTGTAAACACAAATGAGTTTGGGAGTGCATTGAACATATAGGAGAGGTTTTTTTGAGGGAAGAGAAATTCAGAAAAAGGTCTAGTTATAGGTTTAGTTAATGAATGCAGGACGATCGGGACAAAGTAAAAAATGCGCAGGAGTAATAATAATAATAATAAGATTTAATATAAATGGTTATAGACCTTTGATTTAAATATAAATGGCAATTTAGATGTGGAAGAAACGTCGCGCGAAATACCCACTGACACTAGCCCTGCATACACAGCTGATTTGGCTCCCGATTGCCCCCCGATTGTGGTCTCCCGATAAATTCTATGATTTCAAGTCCTGGTTTATGTTTTTGAAATAACAGATCCTTATCCTTATCCTATATCTTACTCAGCAACAACTGATCTGGAAGCCATATTAAATTTTGACCTTGAAAAGGATCTATAATGACCTTGAAGCAGAAAATGATTCCAGAAATGGATTCATTACACCTACAAACATCAATCTAGAGCTTCATTACTGCTCAAAACATAGAAAAAATATAGTAGGAGCCATATTGGATTTTGACCTTGAAAATGACCTTGGAACATAAAATGACCTTCAGAAATGAATTCCTCATACTTAAAAACATCAATAAAATGGTATTATAGTTGAAGATCTACCAAATAGAGGCCAAGATATGCCATATTTACTGTTTGGGGTGGCCATCTTGAATTTTGCAGCTACTGGCCACCAGGGGTGTCTACCAACTTGTAGCTGGTGCTTTTTGAAAATTTCAGGCCTTATTTAACACCATGCCAAATTTCAAAAATGTCTCACAACATGCACAATGTAGACAATTAGGTCCCCAAATATTATGACCTGATCTGAAAAAATGCTTTTTTCACCAAAAGCTGATGGTTGCCATGGCAACACAATTTTTAAAAAAAGATATTTTGTTGAAATATATATTTTTGGAATCTCCATACGTACATGTTTACTATGGTAGCCCAACCTGTACAGTATATTTTATATATGTTATATTCCCTGCAAATAACAATGCTAAATATTCTTAATATTGGCAATAATGGCCTGAGCCAGGTGCTTTTTCCCATAGAGACCAATGCTATTTTGTGGAAAATGACGCAAAAACGTCAAAATCTCAAAAAGCACACGGTCCCTAGGTGGGGACTTTTCAGGGAATGTTGCCCCATGTGTCCCGCATCATATATCCAAAAATCAGCTTTACATTATTTTATTCCGGGTTCCATGCTAAAATGTCTGTACTATTTTTAGAAAGAATAAAATTTGTCAAATCTCTACAATCTTAATTTGATTAGTATAGACACAGGAAGATATTGATTAATATTTTTCTACATACAACCGATAGCAAGGCCACAAAAAAAGACAGGGTGGCATAGGGGCTGCCAGCTGGCTTCATTATGAATCCAATCTTCCTCAAGTAGGATTACAAATCTTAGGAAGATTTACCAAATAAATAATGTTGTGGCACTACCCCAATTAAATCGCACTAAAATTTCTGGAAACGACCATTTACGAATCCTATGACCAATTCTCTGACATTCATAAAGACTTTTAAAATGTTACGAACCCTATGACCATGTCGTAATTTTGCGTGCAGCATCAGTGGTTGCAGTGTTCCCTTGGTCGTACGAATTGTAACTTTTTGTCGGAAATAAAGTTACGACATCGTAACTTTCGACTTTTGTATGCACTACCCCCATGGACTCAGACCACCTAGCGACCTGTGACCACGGTGAGGGATAACGTTATGGGATTTGTAATGATTTTATAAGTATAAAGGCAAAGGCTTAAGATAAGAATCCACATAACCCCTGCATGGTATGTATGTGTGATGTGCTTCGGTTACAGTGAGTTACTATCTATTTAAGTAGCGAGCCTTCTAGACCCTTTGAAAAATATTCTTTCTTGGATCCGCTGATTGGGAAAGAAATAATTGGAGTTTTTAAGCACATATATCACCGAAACAGCATTCAATCCACCAGGAGCGGGACGCTGAAATAGATATGTCCATGTGGCATTCCATGGGACTAGTACCGAAGGCTCCTATTACTGTGCAAGACATCTTCTTAGTGGCGCCACCTAATATGTATTTGAAACAACAGCGACGCTGGAAGCTCCTATGAAAATGGACAAGAGGGGACAGCGCTGCATAAGCACACAGCTCACCTAGCTAGGACCCCGGGGTCATGGGGGGGGGGGGGGGGTGCACTCAGAACCAAAGTGGGTTCCCATCCTCGATCCCCAACTAAAAAAGGCCTAAGGGTCCCCTTTTCAAAGACTTTTACCACTAATTATTACCCTTTTTCGATTAAAGAGGCTATTAAAACGAGGAGATTTTACCAGGCTAAGAGGACCAAATCAAATTCAAAGGAGAATATATATCAGGGGTGTAAAAATGAAAACTAATAATCGATCCTTCAACTTCAAATTAAAGCGGCAAATCGATATACCGCATAAATATAGAAAGAATTTATTTACATTATCTCAGAATAAACAATTTCCAACATCCAGATGGTGAGTGGCACCAGGATAGACTATCTTCACAACAAAGAACTCTTAAATTAACTAGGATATTATAATGTTTGGCAGATAATGAAACCTTTATAGGCTATTTAAAAAGTCTTCGACAACACCGTAACCCACCCACCACCGAGATGAGCCATGTTTCCGGCCTACGGGCCGTCTACATGGCTTGCCGAGTAACGTTTGGAAGGGGTGATCCCATTGGCTGAGAGCCTAGCTGAAGGTTGATGTAACGCGCCCTGTGATTGGTCGATTTTTTCCCCGGAGCATACCGAAGATGCGATGCCGAGTGTTACCGAAGATGCCATGCGGCCGTACGCAGGGTAAAATATCTGTTCATGCTTTAGCATAGGGGTCAGGGAATCGGTTATTTCTCACTTATTTTACCAGAAAGACCATGTAGTATTGGAAGTAATCTCTGTGTATATGTATTCCCTGGGCCTGGAGACATTGTTTCTGGCCATGGGAAGTCGGGAAGTAGCAGTTTCAGACGATCGATGCAGAGTCGAGTATAAAGCTGGCAGTTCTAGATAAAGGGGGCGTGGTTAAAATCTTAAGCGGTATGACCTATATAGGCCATAAATATGGCCACTTTTGACGCCAAATCGTCAAGAGTTCTGGGCCCGCGCACATAAAAAACTAGACTTTAGACAATGTCTAGGCGAAAATCTTCAATAAAAACCCCGGCTTCAAGGACAATCTTGAAGTCTGATTTTGTTTTTGTCTCTGGTCTCTGAAAATTAGACAATGTAATTGTCTCTTCAATTTTTGTCCTTATTTGCGGTAGTTTTCTGGCGGCTGGTGGTAGTTTTTCGCATAGAGATACAAGCTATTTTGTAAGATTTGCAGCAGGTGCACAGATAATGGAGAGACAATCAAAATGAGACAATTTTAAGTAGTTCTAGACAATATATATCGTGTTCATGAAGCAGTTTATCTATTGTCTCTGGGACAATTTTGCAGTCTCTGTGACAATTAGGAAGCCGAAAGACCAAAAACTAAGGACAGCTCCAATAGCTGTCCTTAGGTGGTTTTGTCTCGAAATGTTGGAGTTTTGTCACTAAATTCTCAATTTGGAGACAATTTTGGTTGTTATACATTGAATGCAGTTCATCTATTGTCTCTGGGACAATGTCTCTGGGACAATGTCTCTGGGACAATGTCTCTGGGACAATGTCTCTGGGACAATGTCTCTGAGACAATGTTTCTGGGACAATGTCTCTGGGACAATTTTGAGGCTGAAAGAAAAAAGAACTCAGTCCTTAGGTGGTTTTGTCTCGAAATATTGAATTTGTCACTAAAGTTACAATTTGGAGACAATTTTGGTTGCTTTACATTTCAGGCTGAATTGACTGCCAAACCACGCCAAAAACTACCGCCTGCCACCAGAAAACTACCACAAATTAGGACAAAAGCTGAAGAGGCATTATATTGTCTAATTTTCAGAGACTGGAGACAAAGACAAAATCAGGCTTCAAGGACAAGGACAATCTGACTTTATGTGCACACCTTTTGAGATTGTCCTTGAAGCCAGGGATTTTATTGAAGATTTTTGCCTAGACATTGTCTAATTTCTTGAAAGTTTCAAAAAACCTTTGTTCATCACTGATTACTTACTTGATTGCCCAGGTTAAATTCAAATCTATGGCAAAATTGTCTCCAAATTATAAATTTAGAGACAAAACTTCAACATTTAGAGACAAAACTGCCTGAGAAGGAGCGCGGTTTTGTCTAGATTTGCTAAAAATTGTCTCGTTTTAATTGTCTCTTTTTTATGTGCGCGCCTGCTGATTCTCTGAAATATCTATATTATGTTAAAGGAAATTATGTGGTACACATATGTATCAAAATAGCAGACTATCAAAATACTGTATTAGATTGTCTACTACGACTTCTTAAATTTGCCCGAGGAATGATGTTGCCTGTATAGATTTCAAATACTTATAGCCTGCATGTAAATTAGAAATTCGAGAAGAGAAGGAAAAAAGAAATCTGTGTAGGCCTATCTCACAGTTCAAAAAATGAGGAACATACGTACAAAACAGGGAACTGAAAATTGTGTGAACCTTATGACGCGGAATTTCCCAGAAAGGGAGTCCACTTCGCTGTCATGTTCTGGGCCCGCGCACATAAAAAACTAGTCTTTAGACAATGTCTAGGTGAAAATCCTCAATAAAATCCCCGGCTTCAAGGACAATCTTGAAATCTGATTTTGTTTTTGTCTCCGGTCTCTGAAAATTAGACAAAGTAATTGTCTCTAAAATTTTTGTCCTTATTTGCGGTAGTTTTCTGGCGGCTGGCGGTAGTTTTTTGCATAGAGATACAAGCTATTTTGTAAGATTTGCAGCAGGTGCACAGATAATAGAGAGACAATCAAAACGAGACAATTTTAAGTAGTTCTAGACAATATATTGTGTTCATAAAGCAGTTTGTCTATTGTCTCTGGGACAATTTTGGAGTCTCTGTGACAATTAGGAGGCCGAAAGACCAAAAACTAAGGACAGCTCCAATAGCTGTCCTTAGGTGGTTTTGTCTTGAAATGTTGGAGTTTTGTCACTAAATTCACAATTTGGAGACAATTTCGAGACAATTTTGGCTGTTTTACATTGAATGCAGTTCATCTATTGTCTCTGGGACAATTCTACAATTGTCTCTGGGACAATTCTACAATTGTCTCTGGGACAATTCTACAATTGTCTCTGGGACAATTCTATTGTCTCTGGGACAATTTTGAGGCTGAAAGAAAAAAGAATTAAGGACAACTCAGATAGCTGTCCTTAGGTGGTTTTGTCTCGAAATATTGAATTTGTCACTAAATTCACAATTTGGAGACAATTTTAGTTGCTTTACATTACAGGCTTACTCGACCGCCAAACCATGCCAAAAACTACCGCCAGCCACCAGAAAACTACCACAAATTAGGACAAAAACTGGAGAGGCTATATAGTCTCATTTTCAGAGACAAAGACAAAATCAGGCTTCAAGGACAAGGACAATCTGACTTTATGTGCACACCTTTCAAGATTGTCCTTGAAGCCAGGGATTTTATTGAAGATTTTTGCCTAGACATTGTCTAAAGTCTTGAAAGTTTCAAAAAACCTTTATTCATCACTGATTACTTACTTGATTGCCTAGGTTAAATTCAAATCTAAGGCAAAATTGTCTCCAAATTATAAATTTAGAGACAAAACTTCAACATTTCGAGACAAAACTGCCTGAAAATAGCTATAAGGACAATTTTTTTATGAGCGCGGTTTTGTCTAGATTTGCTAAAAATTGTCTCGTTTTAATTGTCTCTTCTTTATGTGCGCGCCTGCTGATCGGTCAACGTATATGGTATAGGAATCTGTAACCAAATTCTAGTTTTGAACATAAGACCTTTCGATAAATTGGATGAAAAATGCATCTAGAGAACAAATTTTCCTATGTAGGCTATCTGCAGCATTTAATTTTGCTCTGAGACGTTCTCTTATGTTAATACTGGAGGACAGATCTATAAGCTTTTTCTACCACGGTACTTCTAGAAACGCAAGGCATATTAATTTTCCAAGAATATAGAATCACTCAAGACGGCATCTTTGAATGTCCTGTTTATTGTCCAATATTTTCAATGACGACATTGGCATGGAATATTAAGCTATTGGAGGTATCATTCTTATCCTACCTTTTATTTTTGAAAAGTGAAAAATAGGGTAGTACAACATCTGCTATTCTCAGGTCTTCCAATTGGTGCCTAAACATTAAAAATGAACAGTGCTTTTTCAAAGTACATATTCAAATTACATCAATCAATAGTACATCTGCAGACACCAATTAATTATTGTCTAAGATTGTGCAATTATTTATAACCATCGTATACATTTTCAAGGAATCTGGAGCGTCAAAAACCAATGTCTAACACAAGGCCTTCTGAACCCTGTTGTTGTCAGGTGAATACATTATGGTGATTTTTTTTTTTTTAAAATGTTCCATCTTGAAAAATATGAAAACAGATAATCCCGTCGCTGTAAAAAAAATATAAAAATTATACCGATACACAAACTCAAATGTTGAAATTATTAAGTGGTCTGGGATAACTAGGCCTACAGGCATATTGGACATGGGTCTGTTCAGTGGTATCCGGTCCTTTTTATTTTTCAGGTCCTAAAATAAGGGCTTTGCCCCGAATGCATCCAAGGATTAGTGACGGCTATAAGGTCCTCGGGGAAGTTCTCTTAGGGCCACGATATTTACACAGCTAGCTCCGATAGATCGTCTAAGATTGTGCATTTATCTCCGGGTGGGAGTTATTCCGAGGTATATTTTCCTTGGCCTTTGGACACGCCAACACTCCCATGCAACTGGTCCTAACTGGAGGAGAATGGCGAAAGAGGCAGTCACAGTTTACAGCATGGGCGGGGGAGGCCTGTGCAGTTCTCGTTCCACCCGGGTTCCACCATATTAAAAATATTTACATGCATCAACAGATGGTTAATATTTTCCTCCAGTATAGCCTGGGCCTACCTATTATTAATAAATTACTAAGACAGAATTGCCTAGAAAATAAACCGGGGTAGACATGAATGTGTATTAGACTTGTAATATAGCAGCTAATAAAAGGCCATAGGCCTACAATTTGCCTAATTTTGACCAAATCCCATTCTGACATCCCATCCCATCCCTTTCCAAGCTTTTCCTTTATATACTATCCCCCAAATAAATTTCTATCCTACCACCAGCCTAGAGAGGGATGGAGGGAGCGCCTGCCAATGGCGGGAGGGAGGGAGGGAGGCCAAACAGCCACTCAACAGCCCCAGAAGTGTTTTGGTCACGTGACTTCCGGAAAGGACTGCCATTTTCGAACAAACACCTTGCGGAATGATAGCGTACCCGAGCCTAGGGGAGGATTCCAGTCTGATTGTGGGGGACTAGCCGCCATCAGGAATCGGGAATGGAAGAAGAAATGCATCTGAGGAAAACGCTGTGTATATCGGACGGGGTTAAGGGGATGTTTTAAGCATTGATTCTTCCGAAGCATTTGGCTTGATCGCAGGTCAGTAGTGTTAGAGAGGGGAGCGAACCGAGCAGAGAAGAGAGACAGGACAGTGGCTTGGTGGTGGTAGTCGTCGAGGGGATCTTGGTCCTTTTTGTTCGATCGCCGCTGGTCATTGCCTGTCCGCAGCTTGCAAACTGGCACAGGATTGGATTAATTACCGTGTGATCTTCAAGTCATCAGTGCAATGACCGCCACTATGGATTACCACATTGACAAAGAGTGTAGTGCCCTCGGAGGCCTATTCCAGACCATCGTCAATGATATGAAAGTAAGTGAAAACCAGTGGATAGCATCACCAACTTGCTCTACCTCCTCCTCCTCCACCTCCCTCGCCCGAGCCCCGGCTTCATATACCGGTAGGCCTGACCGCTCAGTGACAGTGCCTGACGACCGTTGACAGTCCCCATTCTCTTGGTTCTGATCGAACTTGTCTCTTGATTGGGTTTTGTTTGATTCAATGCGACGATTTGGCTCCCCAATGACAGCAATCTTTATCAGAAGGATGAATTCAAATGATAAATCCTCAAGCACGATCTTGTCAAATCGGACCACTCACCCCTGAAATGTAATTTTAGGCATTCATTGGTATGGATGGGAGATAGGTTTTCCATTCGTTCATGAATATGATGGATTGATGTAGAGGGCTGTGGTAATCATGTCTTGGTGGGGTCTTTAGGTGCAGTGCCCTGGCCTAAACTACGAAGGATGACAAGGCAAACCTCAGCTTAGAAATAGAACACAGAAATAATGCTAATCTTCTACGCCGTTATTACAGCCACTTTGTCCATGACAATCATGTGTTTCCTTTTAAGGGAAATAATTAGCCCGAAGGCTTTATATCTGGATTATGTCGTGTACCATCTGTTAGTGTTACTTATTGAAATTGGGATATCTTAATCATCTGGACCCACCACAGGTTTTCTATGCCTGTGGTGCCACATTGATGGCATTAATAATGCAATATAGTTGAGTCACTGTCATGCTTAAGTTGTATTGTCTGCCAATAATATTTCCTTCCAGTTACAGGCTGCTATTCATAAAAAATAAAATAGCCATCTAAGCTCATCTAGCCAGCTATGTGTGTACAACTACGCAGATGCTATTATTAATGCTCACAGGGAATCTCAGCGTAAACAAATTTAATGGCATGATAGGCAATTTTATTGATTGGAAATAGGTTTATGGTATGCTGATATTTCTGCTCCTGTGGCATTAAAACTGGACTGGTTGTTTCCTATGTCTAGACATTATGGCATGGGTATAGTAGGCATTTTACATATTTTATATTTCTCTGAGTGTAGAGACAGAGTGTTGTTATGTGTGTTCCTGTATTTTGACAGCTGCCACCGTTAATTGTGAAAGGAGGCTTTTCACTTTTGCCCTCTCATTCTCTCTCGCTGGCCTCGTATACTAACTAAAGGACGTTGTTGTTTTCAAGCAGAATTAGTTAGTGCTATTTTACTGTCTTGTGCAGATGCAGATGTAGTTAATGTAAGGCATGTTGTGACAGATGACACCCACTACACCTTTGAAGGTCAATTCACATTACTGGCAATTTCTCAACAGGGAGATCCTTTGAATAATTGACCCAAGCTCTAGCCTTAAGTGAAGGAACTGTACTGTAGTCTCTAGCACTAGTAGGTTACCGTACTCCTTTGATTATGTAGCTGAAAACATGTAAGAATATTCGGAGATATATGACTCTGTACTGGAATACACAAATACACAATTACACAGCTCCATAATTCTAGGCCCTATAGTAAAAGATATAGCATAGTTATATATAATAAAGTCACTGACAAATAATTACATACATTATATTAAACGGAGTTTCATCAAAACACTCAACCATTATAATATTTTGCCCGTGACTCATTGATATCTAACCTTATTCAACTAATAACCACAAGTGTAGGATCCAGTCCCTCGTTATAAAGAAGCCACAATTGGTAGTTAAACTGCACCAGCTAGGCAATTCCAGCTCAAGCGTTTTGCCCCTGATAGCATTAGCAGTTGTTATTTCACTTTGAATCACTCTTGAGATTAAACCCGATTTGATGCATGGCTTGCAGATTATAAGATCCAGAGGATTTAAGCATGTTGTAATTCGCATGTTAAGTCAGGCAAACCGCCGTAATGGGATCATCCGGGAGAATCCAGGTGCCATAAATATCCACTCCATTCCGTGCTCCCATGCCATTGGTCTGACATCACCTTGGCATGTGTTGAATTTTTTTCTTCAGGAAATCACGTTTGTACGTCATCTTTATTGTCCTTAGATACAATAAGGAGAAGCCATATTGCCTTTTGTGGCTTAGAAACGTTAGATATCTGAGTCGTAAAACCCGGCTAAGAGACAGCTGTCTTCCCCCATTCATACGTCATGAAACAGGCCAACTGAGGTGGCTTGATCTCTTTCCCTCTCTCTAAACCATTCACTCACATATTTCCGAGTCACTTAGAGGTAGATTTAACCTCTTTTTCACCCATCTCAAAATGCTGATCATTTGTATCAATTGAAGTATATTAAATCTGTAAAAGATTAATTAAAGCTGTTTCAGTTTCTGAGGCATTCATAAACATTCTATAATTATTTTCGAGTTTCCATTGAGTCGGTATGATCGGCTCAATTCAACCTTTTATACTAGTATCTCAAAAAAGTATTTTACATAGATCTCTATGTCAATTTGTGTATATAATATGTCTCATGTTCTAAACCGGTCATATTCACCAATAATAATACTTTGTGCTCTTTGGCCCTTCAATCTTCTATTTAATCACCTCGGAGAGCTAAATTTAACCTTTAATTATAGCGCCTCAAGAACCTTATATGGCATCTTTATATCATTATTATGATTTGATTTACCCTATTGATTATATATACATAGTTCAGCTTCTGAACCTTTCACTCCCGAACATTAGACCACTATTGAGTCCCTTTAATGAGTTGAATTTAAGCTCTTAATCTAATGATCCCGCCTCGGAATAACTGTAAATATACATCACTGCAATATTGATGTGTTTCACCACTAAGACTTTCATCTCATTCTCAGATTCTTAATATCAATCACTCACATAGATAAATCCAACCACTTGAATCACTTTGATGTGCTGAATTCAAGCAACAATCACAAGGACTGTCTCAATATCCCTAGATCGTATCTCTTATTTTGATGTATTTTACCCTAAAATATGTCCTAAACAAAGACTTGATGTTGGCACGAATAATAAATCTCATATAAAAGATTGCTGGTGATAATATGGCACCCCGACGTCTGCATGTATAAATGTATTGAAACGTCCCTGGTTGTCTCTCCTTATAAGAATGTATGTAGAAGGCCCTATACCCACAAGCTTGATGCCTGGCATTTCTCCCCCTTTCTGTACACAGAACTGTGTGTGCCAAGTTACTTTCCTCTGTTTACACTTTATTAAATGTTTTAACCACGACCTTTCCCTCCTCTCACAGTTCTATGACACCGAGCGTGTTTTTAATAAAGGAGGCGTTCCCATGCCAAATTATGGCATTCTTTTCATTTTGTGTTTCTTGTGTTGATCATGGTGGTATTTTATTGTGTCAGTCCAGCTCTCAGAGTGAAAGGGGCGTTTTTATCCACTAGCAGGGTAATTACATGTTGAATGAGCAAATTATCCATGTAGTGAAACATTGGTGCTCTGCCATGTACTCCGGAGTATCATTTCGTCCCTGTGTGTTCCCACGCTGGGTTATGTAATCGAATATAAGCAAGCCTAGTATCTAACTCGGTGCGTATACAGCATTAGCATGTTTATCTACCTGCTTCATTCATCCATTTTCCATCCATCCATCCATTCATTCCCTGCGCTCATAGCTATACCAAACAAACCATGAAGGCCATCTATTACAGCAAGATGCCATTTTTAAAAGGATCTTGCTTGCTGAGAAAATGGAGCCCCAGTGGCAGCGAAGCATTATTTGCGACGACTGAGTTTTATATATATGAGTAGATTAGTTGCAGATGAGTATAGGTTAGGGCCGCGTTGCCAAAATATATTCACACAAATCATGTTATGTGACAGTGGCGAGGAGATTAACACAAATATATTGACATAAATTTGTGGCTAAATTGACATGCTGGCGATATTACTTCATCAACCATCCAGAACACGATTATCACTCGCGTTAACCCAATTCTAGGGGTCAGAATATCGCACCCCCTTCTCTCCTAGTTTTATTAATTCGCCTAAGCTTCTCCATTTCTTGGGCTTCCAAAATCGCCCCCTTCCTTCCACCCCACCCACTCCTCTCCTTCTCATTTCATTTTACCCCCTCCTGTCCATCTTCCCCCCTTGTCCCCTGACTTCTTCTTAGCTTCGTCCGAGGCCAATAATCTCTCGATGGCAGGCTGACTCGCCTTGTCTTGTTCTTGGGAATCTAATGTTTTGACTTATTAGATGCATCTAGAAGGTCAAATTACGTGAGCGTTCTCGTAATAATGAGCTATTTTCCCTTTTCAGACGCAAGCGCCCATATGGGATGAATTCATAAATAAAGCTACAAAGCTGCACTCTACTTTAAGGTGAGTAGCCTTTTCACATCTATCATCCAGACTGCATTTTCCGTCCTACATCAATGTCCCTGATCTCTAGTAAATGTTCCTTAAAACTCGTCCTTTCTCCCGATGCAATATGATTTGAATAAATTAATCTGGTATGACAATCATGATATCCTTGAAAATGATTGACATATATGTGTCAGGTCAGGAAAATATGCATACTCAGGCGCGTTGTATCCTTGTTTAGTATCTCCAAACATAGTGAAATCAAAACTTAAATTTGGCATAGAGTTATATTTGTTTGGTACATGTATTAATGTTTGTTACCACGCCTCAATTTTGATCTGTTCTGGGACCGTTGATGCTATTTTATTTACTAGCAGGGTAATTAAGTACTGGAACATAATATAATATACGTTTTGGTGGCCTGTTTGACGCTCATATACATGTATTAAAATATATATTTGTTAAAATATGTACTTCTTTTCGATTCAGGACTACCATTGTCGCAATAGGGACATTTTTAGAGGCTTTCCAAAGAGTTGCAGATATGGCAACAAATACAAGAGGTGAGTCTTAAGAATGAATACTAATTTCTATATTGGAAAGTCAGTGTTATGTTTGTAAATGTGCCAGAGTGGGAGGGACATGCGTTGGCACAATTAGCGTGTGTTTGCTCATTGTCCACTGCATCGATACGTGTGGTCAGTGACCATTCAGATTCCCCTAGTACCTGGCTGGAATAGTTGATTAGAGATCCCATGGGTGGTGATTATTTGGTACACAACTTAAAATGCTGATTGGAGAGAGGTGTGCGGTGTAAATTACAATCACCCACGGGCGTTTAGTTGGGTCACTCTAACGTCGGTGCTATTGCACGCTTTCTCTCTAGCTAGAAAGAGTACCACAACCGATCACTTCTCCACTCACTCCAGCATAATATCTATCTATCTATCTATCTATCTATCTATCTATCTATCTATCTATCTATCTATCTATCTATCTATCTATCTATCTATCTATCTCTCCCTCTCTCCCTCTCTCCCTCTCTCCCTCTCTCCCTCTCTCCCTCTCTCCCTGTCTATATATCTAGTCTTCAATACTTGGAATAGTGGAAATCGTTTGTGTGGGTTCTGTTTGTGAGATTAAGAGGGAGAGAGGGAGTTCTCTCCGGCCACAAGAAAACAGCTGTTGGAATGAGTGTGGAACAAATGACCTGAACTGCAATTTACCTGGGGGACACTATAATGGTCGGTCTGGCTCTCACCCAAATGAAGACTAAGAGCCTGGCGCACTTCACCTGTCCACATTAAACCTATCTAGACCTAGTGAATTTTTTACCTTCATGACCATATGGCGAGTGGATGTTGATAAAAATCACTTCTATGTGACTTTTATATATCTGGACGGGAAAAGAAGAGTTGCCACACCATTTTTCCACTTCCCCGAATTGCTCTTTCTCTATATATATGATACATTTGATGTTGTGACTTGGTTTGAGGCGAGGTAAAGTGAAATGGCTGAAAAGGATTAAATTATGCATTACTCCTGTCGAGCCGCGTGTTATGTCGAATGTAAGAGATCAAAGTTCGCTTGAACAAATGTGAACTGGCCTTGTATATTTGCTGTGCAAGACAGGCTCTAGTTCTGTATACAATCGCCACATTGCCTCCCTCTGTAGCTGTACCTTGCTTGCCAGAAATGGAGGATATAAGGGTTAAGTTGGCTGAGAGACAGAAAAAGTGTATCATATATATATTGGTTCACGTTTCATAATGTGTATTCAGTTATCAACTGGGTGCGTGGGTACTTGGGTCGAGCTTCAGAGTGTGGGAACTTCAAGAGAAAATGATTTTCATTTTTGGAAACCATTTCTTAAGTGAGGTGCTTTGTTGGAGGTTTAATGTACCTGCAGCAGATATATTATGTGGTTTGGCAGTTCGTTTAGGTAGCAAAATGCTTCACGTTCGCCCCTCCTGGAATGCAGTATTTTATTTAGGGATGTCAATATGATGTTGATGACGTGATGTATTTCGGTGAAAAGCAGGTTGGGGTGGTGGAGGTTAGGTCGGATGGAAGAGTGAGTTTATGAAATTTGTATGCAGAGGGCGAGACGAGGGAGAGGGAGGGGGAGGGAGACAGTAGGCAGTACCTAGTAGCCAGACCAGTGAACTCAGGGTGAAGTCTCGTGGCATGGTGGCTCATGCTATTATTTTGGTATTAGCCCCATTCTGTCGCGAATGTAGTTGTTCTGATGCGAACTGGCTAAAGCGGTCGTTGCATATACATGTATAGCTTAGCTACTACTGCATTGTATACTCTACTACACTATACTCGTCCTGTAGGCAGCGGCGTGCCATAGAGTTAACCGTAGGGGGCTTTGATGTTTACTGCCTACAGGACGTGTATAGAGTGTACACACCCTAGTCGTTTGTGTTTGCATCTCTGTCTGTCTCTGTCTCTGTCTCTGTCTCTGTCTCTCTCTCTCTCTCTCTCTCTCTCTCTCTCTCTCTCTCTCTCTCTCTCCCCCCCCCCCCCCCCCCCCACACACACACACACCTCTAACTTCAAAAAGCCGCTGGATCCCCAGGCATTGTGCAAAAGCATGCTCGGTCGCGCGATGGACACACGGGCAAAAATCGCTCCCTGAAGTTCACAGGAACAAAGCTCGGGGGGATATATTTACATCTGTAGTCCTCTAATGTATACACAGCTAAAATTACCACGCACTCCTCTGGCTTCTCCCCCTCTCCTCTCCTCTCTACAACTCGCCATGTTATCCACCACCACCTACCACCACTTCTACTACCACCACCACGTTCAAGGGGTCTGCCCATGGCACGTTTATATTCACATCAATAGATCCCCTGGCTAGACGTTCTCTAACTAATAGAGCGACTGAGTACAAACCACTGTGTTCTCCTGCCATGGCTACTACTAGACCTACATAGTTTATGTCCCCAGTGGGATGTCTATCCATCACATTATTTCATACATGTCACTTTCCATTTTACTTTTCTCTAATCTTCACTCCTTGTCCTCTCCCTCGCTACCTCTTTGGTGCTTGGCATCAAAGTCTCGCAGGGATTTTGACCCTGAGAACGTGAGTCAGTCAGGTTTCCACTCACACTAAAACATTAACAAACCACCGATTGTGTTCCTCGTATAACAAACATCGGAAATAAAACTAATGGCTTACATATGCTTTTATAAGACGGACCTACCGGATGAATCTAGTTAAAAAACGATCACTGAAAAAGCCTTGGAAGTGTTTTTTTGTGGGCCTGTGGTGGAGTTAATTCTTTGTCATTTTTAAAGCATCACATATTTATTATAGTTTGGGAAATGCCTGCTGTGGTCTAGATCCAATTATGGTCGTAATTATTGGGGGATCAAATGATTGAAGTCTCGTGTCACACTCTGCCTGAATATATACCCCACCGTTTTGTTGGCCTTTCAACAGATACTCTATAAAAATCAAGTGGCTGAGATACCTCGTTATGTGGGCCTTCAGTTCTCTTTGTACTTGAACCGGAGAATACATAATGAAATTCCTAAGATTCCCTGTATAATTCCCATAAAATTATATACATATCATTCATTTTTTCATATTTCCCCAGTTGGTGTTACAATGCATTTTTAAATGTTTTTATATATATTTCTTTTTACATTCTTAACCTGTGAATTGCATAGCTGCTAGGTTAACCGAGTACTTGGGGAGTGACTGTTTAGAGTATGGAGAAAATCACCAGGACAAGTGGTGGATGGTCGCATATTATAAACAGACTGAGAGCTAGACATAGTTATGAGGTGGGAGGCTTGAGAGGAGGGCTGAGGAGTGTGGTGGTGCACTATACAACCCACTTCTGCGCCTTGTCCAATGTATGCTTCATTTGAGCAGTTGTCGAGTCCTCTATTCAATCCCATTGCAAGGAGAAGGAATGGGGGATGAAAATCGATGGTCATCGGGGAGGGGAATAAAAATAACTAGCACACGGGTCGACCTGCTTCATTGCCAATGCTTTCAGAACCATTATGGGTAATGATTTTCATTGCTTCAGGCGTGAAGCATTTGTAATTTACGTATATTGCTTGTCACTATACAAAATGCACAGAGGTGAGAGAGATATTTTATACTTTTTCATGCTGGTGCCCTGGAAATTCAGGGACAGATTATAGAAAATATGATATGACTGTATAAAAAGGACTTATTGCCATACCATCTTGCTTCTCTTTGAAATCTAAGGAAGAAAAGCAGTCAATCGGTAGCGACGATAAGTCTTTTCAGGGCGTATCATATGGTCCACTTGCGATGGATTATAACACTGTCCCTCTACACAGACAGCCTTCAGAGGATATATCGAGACATATTGTGCCCTCTCCTTCCTCTCTCTCTCTCTCTTTCTCTCTTTCTCTCTCCTCTCCATCGCTCTCTTTCCCTCATCTCCGTTTCTCATCTCCCCACATCTCTTTCTCTCAAGAAGAATGTTAGTGTTATTGCTTGCGTGGTATGCCCGATTGTGACGTCCTGCTACAATAAAAGATAAACATAGCCCCACCCCTTCACCACCATTGCACACCAACCCAAACACCCTGCCAAAAGACTGAATTTGAATAGTTTGCAGTTATCTCAGCAAAAAACAATTAGGTAAAATGCGTGACAAAGGAGGCAGAAACCTTTGAGGAATTCGATGGATGTGAATGTGTTTCCCATTTTTTCGTGGTTAGTTACTCAGTATCGACTCAACAATCTTCAGAAACTGAATTATTTCCCCTATTTTTACCGTGACTGAAATAAAATAAAAATGATCTTTTGGTTCTGATAGTAACTTAGCATGCCAGAAAGTGGTATAGTCTCTGGAGAACCTTGGTCAACAGTGGCTAAGGACTATTGCCAGATCCGTCATAGTGACTTGTTGATTGTATACACATCTAGACCAGGCATGCACACAAAGCCTGATAACCGTTATCACCCCTTATATCCCTCACTACCTCCCTGTATTGTTTAGTCACTGCGATAATTCACCGTTGTAAGTTAGTTAAGCACTCTTCAAGCCACTAAACCCTCAGACGTGGAGCCATAATGTTGTATTTCGAATCCCGTAACTCTCAAGTTGGACTTAACATACATGTATGAATAACTATAAGGCCCTTGCTTTTCTGCAACAAGTTGTCTTGCCAATAATATATCCCATCCAAAGATTTAGTTAAGACTTAATGTAAATCTACGGTTATGTGGGGTGTCGAAGATCCAAATGAACAGAACGTTCATGCTGTAACTTGAGAGTATTACATAGATGATAGATGGTCCTTTAGCATTGAGTAAACAGTCCGAGTGGATTAACATAGATCTTAAATGAAACCTCTATGCACTACCCTACAGCGAGATATTAGCTTGGCAGGACTAGTAATACCTTTTTCTCTATTACATTTATAATTGGCTAAAATGTAAATAGGATTAGCCTTCTACTACTGAAGACACACATTGCGGTTTCCTCCTGTTATTTCTCATTCATGGGCATTGCTATATTTGTGTAAGCATTTGACACATTGAGTTGTTATAAGATATTGTGGGATAAAATAGAGGCTAAGCTGTAAACTCAACTCGCCTAAAATTCGGTCTCTTGTCTATCAAAAGTATGCCCATACACTTGGTAGCAAAAAGGGTGCCATTGCATTAGCAAAGTGTTAGGTTAAAAGTTGTATTTTTTTAAGGAAGCCTGAAGAGTGAGTTTGTCAGGGGAAGTTTTCTGTCGTTCGCTCCTTTCCCCCTTCTCATGTCCACAAAAGAAGAATCCATATTTGCACTGAACAATCTACTTATTCAGCGCGTGTTTGCGCCGTCTCTTGTGTTTTGATTGAACTGGGCCTGCGTATTAATGTTTGATTTAGATGGCTGTTGGAGAGGTGAGGAGAGACAGAGTCAGGTCACCCGGTCAAGTAAATCCAAGCTATCACTTGTTTAAAATGTCTGAACACAGTCACTCATAAATGTGCCAGATCCCCGGCCAGCTGAGGAAGTGCAGGGTGTTATAGATATTACCCTTAAAATGCGTCCAGGAATCTTATTTTTCTTTCTAAGAAAATAGCCCAATGCCTCCACTGTACCGACAGATTTCGATGCAGGAATGGCAGCGATATGCATGTTAAGGATCCATTGCCAATATTCGAAAAGAGTAGGATATAGTACCCGTTAGTGTGTTTCATCTCAGAAATATATGACAGTATATTACTCCAGGAGTTAGTGAAAGACCAACTACATATATTTATAAGGGCTGTACTAATTTGCCTAGTAAACATTTAAAAAAGTACTATTAAGTCAGTTTGCCTTTGCTATATCCTCACCGTCACTACATCTAAGTCAGCTATATTGGGGGTCTACCCTTCAAGCCTAGGCTTGATATCTGGCTGCTCTAACTATCAGAGAAAAAACAGGTGAAAGACTCAAATTGTTGACAATTGTTGACAGAATAATTAAACAAAAAATAATATAACTTTTCCTAACAAATCAATTAAATTAATGTTCCACTAATTTAATGGCCATTAATTCAAGTGGATACTAAGAGCGCAATCTATAAAAATCATACGAATTCTGCTATAGCTGGAGATGTATTTAATGAAACTAATTCCCCATTTCTAGCTAGAATTAATGTGGTCACTTTTTAAGGGGAGGGATCTATAAAATAGAGATAGTGTGTGTGCTGCTGCTGCTGATGACGATGATCAGTTGAGTACGTGGCTGTTATGTGGTGGCATCCGTAGCATGGATCTCATCTGTAGGCGAGGTCCCCAATGCTAAACGGGTAGCTCTAGAGATAATCATGCCTTCAAGTCTTCAAGCCTTAGAAGTGAAGGAAGACCCACAACCCTGCTTCTGCTCTGCTCTGCTTGCTCTCTTTCTCTCTCTTTCTCTCTCTCTTTCTCTCTCTTTCTCTCTCTTTCTCTCTCTTTCTCTCTCTTTCTCTCTCTCTCTCTCTCTCTCTCTCTCTCTCTCTCTCTCTCTCTCTCTCTCTCTCCCTCCCTCTCTCTGTGAGTGTCTCCCTCGCTCTGTCTCTCCCCTCCCCCCTCTCTATCTCCTTCTCTGTTTCTCTGTTTCTCTGTCTCTGTCTCACATGAATTCTCTCTCTGAGTATGTGTGTGTGTGTGTCTCCCCATGTCTCTCTTTTCTAGCTAGCCTGCCGCTAGCTAGCCTTCTGTGCTTGCCAGCTGAAAGGATGAAAGAGAGACCCGCCACAAGCGAGGGAGTGTCTTAATTAGATCATTTGCACCATGCGAGGTACTCTCGGCTACTCATTGATAAATAATGCTGCTCTGAGCTGGTGGAGATAGAGCTTTCCCACAGCAGATCTATGCTCTAAGAAAAGGTGCTTATGATATTGTTGGTGGTGGCTAGATGGTATAATAAGGACACCCACCCTCCCTCTCTCTATGAAATCAGATCTTGCTGCCTTGATGATCATGGTACAAGCGTGGCGAACCGAGGTTCGCGTTACAAGCCCCTGAGGGAAGGAGGGATGGCGTGTGACTTATGAATGGTACATGTATTAGGCTCGGCAGGTTCATGTCCCGTTAAGTTTTGGGTATTACGGACGGACCCTCCCTCTCTCTCCCTCTCCCCTTCTCAAGTGATACAGAGATCCATCATGATCTTTGTCCCCCATTGCGAATTCCTTTCCCCTAGGTTACATTTGTACTTATAAAAGAGAGGCCTGGCCAAGATGTGAAGTAGGAAAAAAACCACATGGGAGTTTTGGGTCATTGTTTGGTGCTGCTGCCATGCTTTGCTCTGGTTTTACGACTCAGAATTTGTATATATTTGGGAGGATGGATGGAAAGAAAAGACATGTTTATCTTTGACCCCTTGCTTGGAAGGCCTGGAAAATCTTGAAGCGATCGGTGAAATTGAAGTAGGCCATTGCATAGAGGACGAGAGCACACAACAACCATAGTATACGTAGATTGAATTGATGAAGTGCTTGTTTAGATTCGAGTCCAGATTTCTCTATGAGGATGAATGTGGGGGAGGTTGGACTTCCAGAGAATAGTGCCCTGTTTTAAAAGCTGGAGGGATTGTTAGACGTTATGTTTGTTCTGTTTTGACAGTCTTGTCAGTTTACTGCACCCACTTTACGATCGAGCAATTCAGCCTTGCTCTTCTCGCAGAAAGGAAAATTATAAAATATTGATGTCGACAGGGAAGGATATTAATGTTAGACAATTAAATTAAGCTCGGCGATGGGGAGTTGTTTCGTTGGTTGGGGCGGTGGCTGTTTTGATGGAAATCGATTGAACGATTCATCACTTGATCCACCGGGGTTCCTTTTTAGATTCCTTTCCCTTTTTTCTGATTATAATTCGAGCTGTGGATCGGGAACTACTGTTGTTAGTCTGAAGGAACTGAAAGCCTGGAGGTCAGGTCAGGTGGAAAAAATGGGAAAGCAAGTTTCAATTTGAAATGGATAGTCTATTTCCGTATTGAAACCAAGTGAAAAGCTGCAAGTTTCATGTAACTTTAGCTAACCTTCTCCACCCAACCACCCACCCTCCCTCTCTCCCTCTCTCCCTCCCACCCACCGAATTGAATGATCTGTCCCCGGTCCATGATTTATTCAAGCTGAATATACTGAACTCCCAGTGTGTGTGATTGCTCCCACCAATAACCGATATAATATTAATGCAGCTTTTATGGAGAGGTCTGATTTTATTGCCGACCGACCCTTGGGTTGTAAATCTTAATTGAGGTAGGCCAGCGGAATAGAGAGTATATAGGCGATATTAATATTAAGGTGAATCAGTCAGCAAATTTTAACGTCTGTCTATAAATAGTAGAACTAGGAGGAGTGGCACATGACATGGTTTGGTGGATTGTGTGGGTTTGTTTTGGTGGGAAAAAGGTTATGACAAAAATTAAATAGTTTCACGACCAACTTAATGTGTTTTTGTGGATGTTTTGTTTTTAAAAAAGTTGAAAACCATTAGTTTTAATGTTTGACTTAGCATTAGGACTGGCACATGTTTTGAAGAATGTTTTGTTGTAAAAAAATTTTGGGGTATGAAAAAATGTGTCAGCCCAGTCACCTATTTTCCCGCTATTATGTGATGCATGTAAAGGGTTTATTGGGGGAAGGTTACAGGCCAGGGTGCATGCTCTTCCCGCACCGCTACCCCGCTTCTCCAACTATTATATCCCACTCAGTAAATGTGTCAACTAACGCCTGATTTGTCCGGCGGACGGCCGATTCGGGCCCGAGATTACTCGAGTGTGATCATCTCTTTAGAATGACTCCAAGGTATCAGAGAGCCTTATCCATTGATAATAAGTTTGGACTAGCGTTGAAAGGGAACTGTGTGAAAAACCTACTCAACACCTATTACCCTTGCTGTTGAGAACTTAGCTAATGCAATTCTTCTCTCCCTTTCGGTCATCCCCCACATGATCCCCTGATCCGAGGGCTTAACAAGATTACATACTATACCCCCGGACGCATTTTATACCGCTACTGCTGGTGTCCTGTCTGTTACTCGAGTAACCTATAAAAAGCTCAGTTCAGAGTTTGGCTTTGATCCTGATCTCAGCGTCCAGACTAGCGCACACATGGCTTTAGTTGGCTTACACTCGATTAAAAGCCACAAGGCCGTGAAGGGCGAGATAGATATGTATACATATGCACATATTGCCTAACCCCATTCCCTTCATATTAAATCTCCGGTTTCCATAGATAGGATATATTCTATTGATTTACGTTATACATACCTTATGCCCGAGCTGTATACTATACGCCCATGCTGTATGAGGCGTGTAATATGAAAAGGGCCTGTAATAGAAATAGTCATGTAGTGGACACGTACCGTACCTACCATATGAGTTTGTTGTTTTTTTAAAAAAAACCCAAAACCTTTAGAGTTACTACTGTTACTATATCATTTATGGCAATTCAGAATTTTGAAGAAAAAACCCTAACGGTTTTGTTTTTTTGCTAAAAAGCATGTAATAAATTGGAACTCGAGCATCTCGTTCCATTTTCGTTATATCTGATATGTACTGTATGGGGAGAAAGGGAGGGAGATTAGTACTTTAGGAGGTGAAAGTGTAGATATGTACAGGAAACCATGGTGTAAACAAAGGGGTCGTGACGTCAAGCTGCCCATTACACCGGAACCCAAATATTTATGCACAAAATATAGAGAAAACACGATCTCTTTTTATGTTGAGAGGGCAGGATGCAAATTCCATGAAGGAGCCACTAAAATGAAAGCAAACACATTCATTGGTGCATATATCCCTTTGTCCCTTAACAATAAACAGACTTAGCCGAGAACAAATTGAGATAAATCCGATTCCTAATACTAACTTTATCTTGACACTTTCAAGAATCATCCTATTGATTTGTTGTTGTCTATTAATATTGTCCTGATCATACCAGTTCCCTCTTTGTGTTCTAATTCATAGAAATAGTTTAAAACCTGACCAAGGGATATCTTAAGGTCTTGAGGACACGTATATATACGGTATATATCAGTGAATATACAGTGCACTCTGTGCTCTTTACTACTACAAGATATACACAGTATAAATACGATAATCAGGTTGCTGATAATGTGATCACTAGTTGAACATGCTGAACGTGCCTTTGTCTCGTGTCCGGTTAGCCTCCTATCACTGATAATAATAACATTTCCGTCCCGTGAATGACCGCCCCTATACTACTTCATTGATCACCACCACCCCCACCCCCACCCCCTTTCCAGCCCACTCAATAGGGGATTTGCCTCGTCACATATCAGTTGCAGTGCAAACATCTGGCAAAAACAAAAATAGGCGGGGGATTTTCTTTACTAATAATGTTCACACAAATGGTATCACAAACCGAACCCCTATCATGGGCTAAGTATACGACCAAATCCCATCACAAGGCGATTTCCCCTGATAAACATTCCGTTCTGAACATGGCATGTTTTTTTGTAGGTTTTTGTCTTGACAGAGAACTCCATAATTCCATGATGCCAAGCTCGATTCAAAATGGCATACATGCAAGCTCCCTATTCTGACTAAGTTTTGGGGTGCACCTCATATATTCATGTGTATTCATGTATAAAGCCATGTAGGACAGTTGACATAGAGGTAGTTGCTAAACGTTGGCGTGATCCACCTCCCTTCATGATTGTGTGAACTTATGACCCTGACTTGACCTCAACTGGACAATTGACTCTGCTCAGTGGCTGCTTGGACGGCGACCAGTTCGTGAGGCATGAGAGAGTGAGAGCCAAGGCTACATACAGTGTGATCTCCATCCCATACTACTGCGTGCACCACCCCCCACCCCAAACCCCCCTCCCTAACTGCTTTTTGTCTAGTCCGATGCTCTGTTTGACAAATTTTAACATTTCTGGCACTGAGTGTTGATAGACAGAGACTGGGAGTGTGAGCAACAGGGGACAGGCTGCCACAATAAGATAAGTGCTAGGAATATACATAAAAACAACATCCCAGTCAGACAGATTGACTGAGAGAGACTGACCAGTTGGTTGGAGATGTGGTTGTTTGGCTGGAGTAGCCGGGGGATGGAGCCATTCTTATTGAGGCACGAATAAAATGTTTTAGTGGACCATGGATCAGTGGTGATTTATTATGGATGCTTTCCGGCCGCAACATGAATTTATTTTATTTCTTTATTAATTAATGGCGGGTATGTGATCAGATGGATGTCCATGGGCGGTATTTCCCACTAAAGCTCATGAGAAAAGTGTTCCTCTTTTAGCGCCATTTCCTCTCCCCTGGCTCAATAGACTGTAATCAAAGCATCGTTTAGTAGTGATCACTGGAACTAAAAGTGGAGTGAGTAGATAGTGCTTGCCAGGCCGCTTCCACAGGCAGTTAGGGGTTATCGGGGTGCAGGAGAGCGTCGCTTCGTGGGTCACTAGAATAGTTGGGCTAAAATTCATCATTAACTAGCCTCATTTAGAACTTTGTCACAATAGGTCAGATGAGAGTCGCTTCCCACCACCGCCATAACCACCCCTATTGTCCCTCACTCATATACAACCCACTGTAGCTAGAGACCTGCATCCTCCTATTCCTCTCCCTCCCTTTGCCCCTACTCCCATTCTTCCTTTTCCTCCTCTTCCTCCTCTTCCTCCTCTTCCTCCTCTTCCTCCTCCTCTTCCTCCTCCTCCTCCTCCTCCTCCTCCTCCTCCTCCTCCTCCTCCTCCTCCTCCTCCTCCTCCTCCTCCTCCTCCTCCTCCTCCTCCTCCTCCTCCTCCTCCTCCTCCTCCTCCTCCTCCTCCTCCTCCTCCTCCTCCTCCTCCTCCTCCTCCTCCTCCTCCTCCTCCTCCTCCTCCTCCTCCTCCTCCTCCTCCTCCTCCTCCTCCTCCTCCTCCTCCTCCTCCTCCTCCTCCTCCTCCTCCTCCTCCTCCTCCTCCTCCTCCTCCTCCTCCTCCTCCTCCTCCTCCTCCTCCTCCTCCTCCTCCTCCTCCTCCTCCTCCTCCTCCTCCTCCTCCTCCTCCTCCTCCTCCTCCTCCTCCTCCTCCTCCTCCTCCTCCTCCTCCTCCTCCTCCTCCTCCTCCTCCTCCTCCTCCTCCTCCTCCTCCTCCTCCTCCTCCTCCTCCTCCTCCTCCTCCTCCTCCCTCTGCTCTTCCTCCTGCTCGGTGCCCCCCCCCCCTCCCCCCCACCTTTCCAACTGCATGCCTCGACCACTGTACATGACTCTAGCCTCAAAAACATGTGTCCGATAATAGTCAACGATCGAGCTATCAATCACTCACTAACCCCCGAGGACAGGAGACACATACATTCTATGACATGAGAGCTAATAAATCGAATCTGCTTGCTAGCTGGATTTTTCCCGTCTCCTCAGTTGTGTATTGTTTCAGTGGATCTTGTGTGAATAAACAAAAAGTCCAATGTTTTGTTGTGTTTGTTTTGATAATTGGCAAAATTCTTTCTCTTTTTGCAGGTGCCACGAGAGAGATAGGATCAGCTTTGACACGTCTCTGCATGAGGCATCGAAGTATAGAACAAAAACTAAAAGTCTTCACAAGGTTATTACATTTTTTAACTCCTGGCAACAAGTATCACTTTCGCATGTTCACATTCATGCCAAAATACAAGTCTTATGTACGGTATTTGAAATGTGTTTTAACCATTCCAATTTGTTATCCTGTAGTTGATGTACGATATTGTTTCTTTTTTGTTGGTTAACAGTTCAATCCTAGACCTGTGTGTAAATCCTTTACAAGAGCGAATGGAAGAATGGAAAAAGACAGTACTACAGTTAGATAAAGATCATGCTAAAGGTGGGTGTATATCTGATATGATAAACTTCATTATCATATTATACCAGTATGTATATTGGAGTATTTATTAGGGGACGTACTCATTCAAATAACCTTCAACATTATAATGATTACATGGTAGAAGGATTTTATATGAAATAAATGGACTGCCATACACATTTTTGCCAATTAATCTTCATCCTTAAACCTTTTCCGTTGTACCTGACTTTAGTATGACCATTTGAAAAATAAAAAATTCCGAAAATTAAAACAAATTCATTGACATTTAAGTTTAAGGTTTTGGGATTGCCCTTGCTGCTCTTCTCTCCTCATTTGACATTTGATTGTGATGGGTCTTTCAGAATACAAGAGAGCCAGGAATGAGATAAAAAAGGCGTCTTCAGATACTATACGATTACAAAAGAAGGTTAGGAAAGGTAAGGAAGAACCTTCAGTGATTTTACTCATCCGAACACTACCACCATTTCCTCCCATATTTAAGAACTTCAGATATTAATCGGACAAAAAACGATATTATCATGAAGGAGACAGCTTGCGTTCGTTCGTCTAGGACTTTTTCTATTTCTTCACCCAAATCTCTTTCTCTATCCTGCTATTACCCATTTTTCCTCCTCACCAATGTTTTCCCCATCCCGCATCGTTCTGAAAAATAACACATGGCAAAAACATGAAATGCTCGAATTGCGTGTGATGTGAATAAACTCCCGCATTGTCTCAAAAAACCCACCAGACTTACAGATCTTTTCCCACTTAGGATTGGAATCAGGTTGCATCAAATCTTTACCTATTTCCTAGACTTTTTGGTTCATTTCTTTCTATATGCATAAAGTGATAAGGAACTGATGGTAGCTCATGTATTGTGATCAAGCATTTATTTCAAAAGATATATTGCTTATATGATGAATCTCTCTTCAGTGCCATTCTCTATTTATCCATACTGGCATGCCTGTACCCGCATGTTATGAATAATATCATCATTGTTTGCCTTTATACTGAACTCTTGGGTTTGTTCTTTATTTACATGAGATGCTCTTGTAACGCCCTCCTCTTCTTCTAACCAAGATCAAATACAGCTCCTCCTGTTTCAAGTTGGAGAGGTTGATGAAGATGATGATAATGATGGTTCGCTGCCTGGCTCAGAAATATAGCCTCGTCCTTCAAATACTTTTTTAACATCTGGAAGATATTTTAGTCACAGTCTCAAATCATTCGAAAACAAACCCGTTTTTACAAGTTGAAATAACCAATAAAATCTCTATTTTTATGGGGCTTATGTACGCTTCTGATGCAAAATTCATAGACTACCTTTTTATAAATCTAAAATCTAATTTGTATAGATGTTTATAGATTTCAGCGTGAATCTTCAAAAGTGACTCATACTATTGAAGCGGATTTTATTTCGAAAGAATTGCCCGGTATCCCAGCCTTTTAGTATTCCCCATAAGAAAAATCAATATTTAATTCTTTTACAATTAAGAAAATCAATATTCAAAGCATTTAATGTTTGTGGTGCAGTGTGAAAGGACCAGGCTCTATAGATTTGTGCCAGGTAGTAAGGCCATGTTTCTCAGAGTGGCGCCAGGGCAGACTCAAGACAGTCTGGGTGGTGAATTAATTGGAACAGTGTCGTTCGTTTTAGGCAAAAATGATATGCAGAACAAGCTTGACTCGGCTCTACAAGAGGTCAATGATAAATTCCTTCTACTGGAGGAAACGGAGAAAAACGCTGTGCGGACTGCTCTCATAGAGGAGAGGAATCGTTTCTGCCTCTTCATTAGCTGCCTTAAACCTGTTGTGGTAAGTCTGGCTTTAATGTGGGAGTAAACTATTGTAGTTCAAGTTGTCTTGAACATATTCTTTAAATATTGTATTAAGAGAACCTAATGCTGTCCAAGTCATTAATATTGTACTTGTACTAGAAGGTTATGTTCATAAAAGTATCAGTATTTTATTCGTATGAATTTCGACCATATTGTTTCAAGACTGTGGGAAGCTAACCCGAACCCAGTCACTATAATCTGTTAAATTAGACATTGGAAGCACGATTCCACTAGAGATGATACATCTAATCCTTTCTGAGATAAAAATTTCCTTTCTAATTGATCTACTCATTATGGGGACAGGAACCAGTGGTTATAGTAACTGATGAACTCTATTAGATCTCGATGATACCCCAAACTTAACCAGTATTTGATAACAATTAATACCCTGAAATATCCCGTCAACCTACCTTTAATTTATCGGGCCGCTATTGACCACATTGTTAATATAGAAAGTGTCAGAATAGTTAATAATGTCTCAGCCCTACAGCCTGCCCAGATAGAAAGGTTTTAAGTCATTCCGTCTGAGAGAATGTATCCGATACTTTCAATTGAAAAAATCTTTGGTAATCGGATAAATCCTGTCTACCATCTATTATTAGCCGAGCCATCCGTGACCTTATTCTTACAATATAAAGGGGCTAGTTGGTGAATCTGATTAAATGTCAGTGTCACGGTGAACCTTGCTGTCTTGGTTTTCGTTGAAAATCCCTTAAATAGCCTCCTATCAGCTATACCTACAACTACATACCCTTGATTCGCGCTTGGCTTGATCTCATCCCCCGTACAGGATGAAGAAATCGCCATGCTGACAGAGATAACCCACCTACAGGAGGTTCTCGACGCCCTGTGCATGCAGGCTGGAGACCCTTACAGCTTACCGCCGGCCAGCGAGCAAGTCATCATCGATCTGAAGACATCTGAGAATCATGCCTGGTCTTTCCAGGTCTCCAAGGTAAGGCACACGTCTAAGATCTGTTTCAGTTTATTCTTGTCGAAAAGAAATAATGATTCTTCAAAAGTTCGAAATTCTATGGATGAAAAAGTGACTAAAGTATAGAAAAGTGGAACATTCCACCCCATCCCCTTATATAGAGCTAATGGAAACTGGCTTCAGTTGTTTAGCTCAACCCTCAATTGAGTAGCATGAGATTACTATGTTCGCATGGAAATGTTCTCAATAAAATTTCTTTAAAAAAAACAACCCTTTTGTTGCTAAAGCGATGGTAAAAATAAAGGCGTTACTCTGAAGAGGAATTGAAACTTTTCTGTGTTATGTCAGTCCTTTGCTAGTTTGTTGATTACTTCATATCTGTCCAATATGGGTTTCTGTATGAAAAAAAAAACCTTATTAACTCAAAAGAGAGAACATATTGTAATAAAGGAATTTATGTGTAAGCATATTACATTATTTGCTATAAAGTACTTTAGTATAAGGATGTCCTTATCTGTTAAGTCACAAAGTTCTAGATATTCAACTCGTAAAGCTGGTTTCTCACTGATTACTGGGAAGTATACTAATAATCTATTGTTGTAGCACCCGTTGATCCAAAGTTTCCATTTTCCAAATAATTGATATTTGAATTTTTATGAATGATTGTTTTCAGTAATTAATCATTGAATATAATAAATAATTGATTGAAAAATACTTCTCTATTTAACCAAAATATATTTGAATTTTTCAGACGCCACCAAGCTCACCTAGCTCTCTTGGTTCTAGAAAGTCGAGCATGTGTAGCATCAGTTCAATGAATAGCTCTTCCTCAGGTTCGACAAAGTCTCATTCCCCCAGTCACCACTTAAGGCACCGGGCTTCCTCGCAGGTAAAGTCATAACCGATATATATGCAGCGCAAGTCTTGTAGGAAAAATGTATTTGGAATACCTCCAATGTAAGATGTACTGTGTTAATTTGATAAGCATTTATTTTGTCATTAAGGGATTTTTTTTAGTATTACTAGTCAGTCTGTATTGGTTTGCTTTTTGTTTTTTGTGTATGCCATTATTCGTGTGATAATTTTGAGGATTGATAAGAAATGTGTCGCACACACATGAAAACGATGCTAAAAGTTGATTTTTTAAGACAGTATGGGGTATATATGAGGTGTGTTTTTTGGGGGGGGGGGGGGCGGTGGAGGTGAGTAAGGTTATAAATGAGTGGTGTGATTTTAAAAAAACGGATCCAGGACAGCAATTACAAGACAAATTATTATTGGCAACATATTGATAACATTAAATATATGAGCTCTGTTTTAGTGAATCTGGTCAAATATATCCTATAATGTATGTGAACTTAAACCATAAATCTAGCTTAATGATACTCGTGTCTGAGTTAGCAGTAACCTTCAAGTGATTAATGATGAGGTGGGTTCATTGTTGTAACACTTCTTTAACAGACGGTTGAAGCACAAAGTTCACAGGTAAGTTATAAGCTTCACGGGGACAAAGTGAGTTTCATTGTGAATCTATATCTTCTCTCTACGCATTGTTTATGCTTTGTTCACAATGAGGTGATTGATTTAATCTAGGCCCACGTATCTAAGAATTTTCGCATATGGGTGAGGCATACATCAATTTGCTTTGTTTTTGTTCATTGAGCCATGAGCTCATGTTTACCTTTTAGCAGTTCTAAATTTTCTTCAATTTAAATGTTTAAAATTGAGACATCTCCTGCTTTCTCAAATATATACCTGGAGTCTAGAGCGTCCCCATCAGGCCCCCAATACCTAAACAAAAGAACTCAATATATATTTTATCATATTCAATATGGATTTTTATTTAATCCTGTTACATACCAAAAATATAACAATTCACAATGAGTAATAGGAACCCATGGACTTCCTTCTCCCTTTCTTTGAATGCTATGAATAATACATAGATCTATTTCTAAATCTTGGCAAATCAATTGTTAGTCGATTCTAAGGTTGGGCCAGTGTAAGCTGATTGTTATGATAAGATGATATGAATATAGAACTAAGAGTCCTACATCCTGCCACACTATTTCCTTGGGTAATCCTTGTCTAATTTTATCGTGCTCATAGTTTGCAGTCCACCTGTAAATCTGTGTGAAATGAGGATCATGCTAGGGGAATTTTGTTTAGTAGCAGGCTTGTACATTTGGGTTTTAAATGAACCTTTATATTTTTTTCGTTTGAATGATTTGTAAAGGAATAGGGTTTCAATTTCTGCATGGTATCCATTAAGTCTTCCGCCAATGTCACACATTTTACAATATATTGTATATCTAATTCTTATCTTATACATTGTATATCTAATTCTATATCAATGATGCCGCTCCCTTGTATTTTATCATGTTGGCTGCTCAGCATTTTAGGACGGCCATCTTTAAATATCATATCCTTTTAAATATCATAATATATCCTCCTTCTTACCCTATCCGTAAACTTTATATAATGGCCATGTATTATTAGCTATATCGTTTGATATATCAGTTACAGCTTCTATATGCATCAACAGGATTTGGTTTCCATTTAGGCACTCCTATGCAACTTTTTGAATTACCGGTTTCTGGTGATAAGAACCTTGCTCTCTAAACACTGATAAGCAAGCTGCCTCATATCACAATGGAAATACCCGTCTGGCTAGTCATGATATTAACTGCAGGTTTTCGCGGTGTTTGACTCAGAGGGAAGTTTACTTCGCCTCTATTTGACATGTAATATGAGATCTTATTTTTGTACATTATTTGCACAAAGAAGAGTTGTTCCATTTGATTTGTCAATTGGTTTCAGGAAGTCAATGAACCCGCTCCCATAAAGAGTAATTAGAAAATCATGTATAATATCGATCTCTTCCATACATTTCCTGTGATATCAATCTGTGATCTTTATCTATATTGGGGTTTGGTGTACTCGTAATCATTACATCTATGGGTCGCTTTTAATGCATTGATTAATGATTGAATGAAAGCATGTTATCTATCTAGAACTTGATATGTTTCCGTCACGACATCATTATCCATTGATCTCGGTTGTGTAATTCTACTCAACCAGTGGCAAACTTTATTTATTGATACTCTCAATGAGTTCTATCTCCATTCTCTCTGCTCTCTGATTTGCGAATATTTTCGTGGGAGGGTGGTCTTTTTTTCCGTTTCGCAGCGAAACAGTACGTTGCAGACAATAGCTCATGGGCTTCAAACCCAATACCCATTGGAGCTTAGGGGTTCAAAGTGAGCGCTCCAGACCAATGCACTATTCTGACCCCCCTCTAGTCGGTCTGGTCGTTAGTTTCTCCGACACACAGTTACCAATGTAGAAGTGCAGGGAAGGAGGCCTGTGTAGGAGCCCTGACGTTTGTTTGGACACTCCCGACTGTTCTTGGCCCGCATAAAAACATTTCATTACGCTCCTTGTTGACTTTGGCCATCTACGACCAAGCTCCTGTCCGCCCTCGGTCTGGCGATGACACCCAATGTTTGGCAACTTTGGAGACCCCCCATCCCCACTCCACTAAGCGTTCACAAACACAAAGTCTGTCCCTTTACTTCAGTATGTAACGTTGTCCCTTAATCACAATTTGACCTGGAGATTGTGTCATCTCTTCTTTAACCTCTTACATTTTTTGCCATGAATTAGTTACATATATATTTGATGTATTAATAAAGTACTTCGCTGCATATATTGCCGTTTTTCCAGTCCTTCTCGCCCCTTTTCGCAGTCGCTGGGAAATACATGCGGGCCATGAATAAACTGTTAACATTATTTTGTTTATGATCCCCGTTTTGTTGGCTGATGATCGAGGTGATTTGTTCACTGACAATGTCATAAAATACACTTGTTTTGAAAGGACTATTTGTCCTTATTTTTTTGTTGCTCTTTTTGAAATAAAACAATCGATCTTATAACTGTCAGACCCCTATGACCTTCTCTCTGGCCTTTCCCAGTTGCTGTAGTTTGTCCATAGAAAAACAAATTCCATCATCGTGTTATATTCAATTATATGATAATCTGCTTTGGACTGGGCACTGGGAAATTCTCATCTTGCTACTAGTCTTCTGGTTGGTACTAAAAAAAGGAGAAACCATGGTGTATAATTTCACGAAAACCCACCCACAACTATTTGTTGTAATGGTCTATATTTATCAGGATAAGTGGGTGGGCTGGGGTGTAGGTTTGTTGACTTTCACATGGAATAGATACCATTAACCAGTGATTATCTGTGTTTCATTTCTTATTCATGACATCATACATGGAGCACATGTAAATAATTAGTCACGGCTGAGGTAATAAACAATCACAGTTAGTTAGGAAGGTGTGGGCTACGATTCAGCCATAGGGAAACTTTCTGCATATTACTTCAAAGTTCATAGTTGTATGTCTTGGACTTGACCTTTCGCGTTATTTTTTTTTTCTTCAAGGGCTTGAATTTATATCGAGAATAATGATCTTCCTCCCGAACTTTATTGTGTTTTACTATGAAACTTTACATTCACTTGTTATATTTCTATTGAATGTGGTTAAAATTCGATCGATAAGTATACATAAAACGTATATTCTTAAAACTCGAAATGTAATGCTCATGAGGTAGATGTGTGTTGCTAAAAAGTATAAGCAAAATAATATTGGAATCTGACGCAAATGAAAATTACTGAAACTCTTTTATTCGACTCTTTAAGTATGACAATAAAGGAACTACTTTCGAACTAAATCAAAAGAGATTGATCGAGGCTCCCTCTTTGAACTTTCTTTAGCCGCCAATTCCTGGCAACCTGCGACTGTCCAGCGTGTCTTCACAGGACTCAGGTTTTACTTCTCAAGATACTCTCTTCCATAAAAACCAGCCTCCACCATCTAAAGCTGAGCTCGAACAAAAGGTAATAATAAGTATAATCCAGCACCCGTTAAAAAACCCAATGTTTAGATTGTTCAAACCCTTAACAAATAATAACCAATATATTATCTAGTTGTATTTGGTTTGCGCTGGATTAAAAAGAAAATTAAACAGAATGGCTTTTCGGGGCTGTGTAAGAAAATGTTCCACTTTGTTAAGATTCACTCCATCCTGTACACTCTGCATGTCTGCTTGAACGTCTTCTAACCGGGCCCTGTCATGATTTCATCCCTTGGTATATAATCATATATATATATGCGTCCCTTGCACCTCTCGCTTTTACTTGTGGTGAAGTTATTTCCCTACAAACAAGTCCTGATATAGCACATCCTGTAATGCACGGCTAGGAGCTAGTGGGGTTAAACTGATGGAGTCTACTTGCATGCTGGGTCGCGCATTTGCTTCCTAGTTCTGGCAAAATATAAATGGTTGCCTTTTGCTACTATCAATGTTTTTATTCATCAATTCTACTTAAATCTATCTCTGAATTTATATACTTCATTAATTATTTTACACTAGGAAACTATGATAAAAAATTGTTTACGTTTACTGTTGTTGTATATCAATTAAAAAAAGTATGACTGGTAGCCTTAGTTATATATTATAAGTGTTTTTTTTTATTGATAAAAGTCTACTTAATTCATTTAGGATTGGAAGTAGGCTACATCATAAGTAATTTTTATTGGTACTTTTATTGGTTGGTTATACATTGTATGTATGCGACGGCAACACTAAAGCTAACAAATAATGAATTTATGAATCATTTTCCTTGGGATAGTATCACTGTACCTGTATGTCAGAATCGTGACTACTTTGTCTGAAATTCCAAGACATGAGTTTCCTATAGAACGTAGTTATTCACCTATGATAACCGCAGTCTCTAGGTGCCGGGTGTGTATAAGAACGAGACGAAAATAGAGAGGCACCATGCCACTATTATTTCACCCCTCATTTCTCGCTGGTCTCTCTCAGTTCCTGCTTACATGGAACGACGCCAGATTCTTAAAGGGCCAGCTCTAAATTGATCTATCTAGCGAGGCTGGAATGTGCAATTAGTTAAGTAACATTGATCGTCCCCGCCTCTCTTCAACAATGCATTTGGAACTCCCGGAAGACTTGCGTAACCATTTGTTATCAGTCTTTGTGGCATACCAATGGCAGGACAATATCATGTAACCACGAGGATGCTAAAAGAAGTGCCACTTGTTCATTAATATCTGAATTAAGGGAAATAGATAACTAATTATTCTAATAGATAAAGAGTGTAGATTCTCCCATTAAATCTGTATAAACGAGTAAATTCTAACCAAGATTTATTAGATTAGCTTGATTGTGGCAATCAGTACAGCAATTTGGCTTAATCATCTAATAATTTATGCTGTTGTTGATGTTTTTATCATTAGTTAATATTTAATAGTGAGGTATAATCTTATAGACTAAGTTTAAGATTTCTTTCTAATTGTATATCATAACACTCTCAGGTATACGTATGTATCTCTTCTTACGAAAAGTGCCTAATTTATTTTAAACTGTTTGATTATTAAAAGTTAATTTAACTTCGGACATTCGTCATGAATGTCTCTAGATTATTTTTTCTGCTTAGTAATTACTCAGATTGTCTTCGTTTCACTAAGTATTTCCCGTGCACAGAGCTTTGAAACGTAATAGAGTTGCTATTCAAATAAAACCTTGATGTGATAAAGCGGGCGTTGCTTCCAAGTTTTCTTTGCAATTTTATCTTGAGACTGGTTTGCATGATCGGCTTTGCCGAACGATTAACCTCAACCTCCCTTTTAAGATGTACTAATGATACTGGCACTGCTGTTCTATGTTTACCTTTACTACCTCGGCAGCAAGTCATATATTTTGCCTTAAAATGATCATGGATTTAAAACTGCCGAGAATTGTTTCAATTTAAATAATTTTATACAGTTTCATTCATGCATTAATATCTTCTTCGCTGTGGATTGGTTTCTTATACAGTTTCATCCTCATTATACTGATTTGATTTTAATGGTGTGACTTTCTATCCTCTTGATTTTTAACATTTCATTTTTAAGACGTATTAGGTCGTTATAATAAAAATGATGGATATATTGGTAACTGAAAAATATTTGCTTTTTAAAAAATGTTGTAATACACATGATTTTATCCAATGTTTTAAAATATAAACAACGAATTGTCATCTTTGTATAGTGCATAAATGTGTGTGGTGTTTTTCGCCGTATTGTATAATTCACGGTTGGGTAACACGCACTTAATATATTCTGCACCCCAGTCACTTATCGCTTACATTGCTGTCCTTATGGAGCTTCTTGTCATTTATAGCTAGACAAATGTGAACGAAATCTGAGTACATGGGGAGGTTATATATTAATGTATAGTTCCCTGTCTATACCAATGTTCCCCCTACCGTGGAGCTCCCTGCCCCCGACCCCACCTACCTGGAGGAACACCCTCTCCACGTGCTATTCTCTTTCTCTCTCCCAGCAATCCATGCATAACCATCCTGATCTATTGCTCTCTTACAGAAATCGGTTCAAGATAGCGGTAGTGCCGAGGACCTGGACAGCAATTCCTCTACGCCCTCCCCGTCGCACTATTCAGGCCCGCCTCAGACCTCCGCGTCCACCTGGTCCAACTGGCCGGACCCTCCCAACCAGCCAGCCCGCCCAGACGCAGCCAGTCTCACCCTGCCCTTTGACCGCCCCCACACCATCTCCACGGCCTATGAACGCCACGCCCGCCCCGCCCTCACCGCTCAGACATTTGAGCCCCCAGAGAGTAACTCACAGGGGCCACCAGGAGCTGTATGTGAACGCCCCTTCTCTGCCACCGCCCCCTCCACACCGTCTCCCTATGCTGTGCCAGTCATCCTGGACAAGTCAACCTCTAGGTAAGTGATAGAAAGGGGAAGGAATAATGTGAGTAGGTGTCGAATGTGTTGTAACCCCGAAGAAGGTCCACTACAGACCGAAATGTTGGGAATAAAAATTAGCTGATAAAAAAAACTTACGTCAAGAGGCTTTTGAACAGTACTTGATTGTGCAAGTTTCGTTAGTATTAAATTTAGGGTTAACTTGTGATTAAAGAAATAATTTAAAGACACGTGTGTGACAACTAAATACTGTGAAAAATGTAGGAAAACATGACGCTCATTAGTGATGTTTCAAAATAAATTTGTTAAGATAATAATTATATCGATTATTTAATTAATTCCTAGATATTTCTCTGAGTTTACCATGATAATTGATTCTGTGTGTATGTAATATTTTATAAAACGACGGCTGGGGCCTTTTTTTTTTTAACGCTTTAACATTTCTTTTTGTGCCCAGTGGAGGTGTAGGACAGCACCAGTCAAGACAGGACCAGTCTCAGAAGGTCAAGATCTACGCTTCAGTCTCGGTAACCAGCACCACTGCCTCCCCATACGCTGCCCCTTGCATTGTGCCCCCGCCCAAACTGGACATGATGGCTGGAGGAGGAGTAGGAGACCCCTCCCTCTCCTCCTGTACACACCACAAGCCGCCCGCCCCACCGCCGGGCCCCAAACCCAGAGTCATCAAGGCTGTCACGCCTCCTGTTGTGCCCGACTTCAACAGCGCGCAAACTGACCAAAGTAAGAAGAAAAACGGTAAAGTTCAATGTATTCTATTTTAAGCACACAGAAATCGTGGTGTATGTACTAGTAGCTGCTGCTGTCATATGCTTGCTGTGTGGCTGTCTTTGTTCATCAAGTAGTGGCGCTGGCACGATGCATATATAGCTCTCGCATTTCTTCATCATCACCAATACGTAGGTCATGATTTTCCTTTGTATCATTTTCTGATATGTTTATTTTTTTAAATTTTATTTCGTGGCATTCATGAATATATTATATGCTATTTCATATTGCTCATATCGCATTTCGTACTACTAAAAGAAGTCATGATTATTTCCATTACTTCTCTTTAGTATTTAGCTTTTTAGAGATCTTTTTTCAACGCTTTTTCACCATAAATGTAAATCAATTATTTCATGGTATTGGTTTGAATTTAGCTGTTTTATATGTTATCTTACAGATATTTTGAAAGTATAGTTTTCACCGTAGAATGCACATTAGTGGTCCTTGTTGTAATGTGATGTGGTCATTCACGTGTCTTATTTGTCAAAAGCACAGCTGGATATAATTCAGAGGAATGTTCTACTGTAACTATCATATTCTTGCGGCCATTTAATCTCACTGTTTTGCAGTGGCATTTCATCCATAAGATAAAAAACGCAGATACGTCTTGTTTGTACAAATACATTAAATTGAAGTATATTCTTTCTAATTCTAAATATTTATACATTACTATGTTCTAAACTGATATTGGAATATGAAAAACTAAGTTTGTAGCTCAAGTATGTTTATGTCCTAAATCATGTATAATAACAATATTCTATTACCCCTTATAATTTTATCTAAGGGTAGACCAGCTGTATGAGCTGACTTAACCCTGGTAAAACGATGTTGAAAAAAATACATTCTGTCGATGCCAATACTAATTTACAAGCTTCCTTTTTGCAGTCTATATGTCTGCAGGATTCCCTCAGCCCGTCTACGTGAACATGAACGAGCTGGCGCACATGGCTGTGGCCAAGCAGAAGGAGAGTGAGGAGATACGGCGGAGTAGCATGCAGCCAAGGGATGACGGCACCATGCTGCCCTCTGCCGATATGTTGAACAAAGCCAACGCCAGCAGCACCCACGGACAGGAGGTCTCGCCCTATGCCAGACCCAGCATAGGCAGGTGCCAGCGAAGTATCTCAGTGCCTGTGCAGGTGAGAGCAACTTGGATATAGCCAATCTTTGATGCTATAAATAGCAAGGTGTCGTCAATTAGCCAATTTCCAGTGGTTATGTATATATAGAGAGAGTGGGGCACAGAAATGACTTCTAAATCTTCGCTCTTAAATAAGATACAAGTTTACAAAGTATTCTGAAAAACATGCCAGATGTAACCTGGCGAAGAGTTAACTTGTTGAAAAAATTGTTACTGGTGGATTGAACTCGATTCGGAATATGGGACTGAAGAGCAACTGAAAACTTAAACTAACTGTCGAAGCGATAAAAATAAGCTTGGGAGCTAGTGATAAAACTCTGCTCAGCTCTTTCCTCTGGAATTTGGCCCATTTGATACCGAACTATTTATTTAGCAAAGAAGCGATAACTGGTGTTCATTTAGCAAAGGAGCGATTAAGTGTCAAATTATGTTTACCTTCCAACGTTCAGACCTTAAACCAGTTGAATCAAATCACTGATTGGTACAAAATCAATGATTTCATCTCAGATCTTATGTATGTGCTTCACAAAGAATCTTTTCTTAGCTACTTCGTCTGTGTGAGAAAATCAAAGCAATTTGATGTTTCATTCTTCAAACAATGGATCTTCCACCGCACCTTTTTATTGATGAATTTTATATATTAAAAAAGGCTTTGATTGCACTTATAATTTGCATGTGTGTCACAATCTGAACCATCTTAATGCACCAAATTCGCCAACAAGAAAATTAGCCAATTTAAGAAAAGCATGATTTCTATAGCTGTGTTCCACCACTGGGAACTTTTTGTAGGATAAGCAGCAGCATCCTCTTAGTAAGACTATAGAGGAGTTGACTCAACGAACTGCTGCCCTTAGGAAACGTTCGCCTAAGAGATGTGTGTCTCCCCATCGTCAGCAGGTCATATTGCCAGGGTCAGACCCAAAGGTAGCCAACCATATTGTGCTGCAGCAAATTAGTCTAGTGTTGTTAGTCCTTCTCCTCCTACTACTCCCTTAGCTGTCCTCTTGATAACCTAAGTTAGTTATCATATACAGAGATGCCATTGTAATTAATCACATTATACTGTACAGTAAAGTCTCTTGTCATACAAAATTATTGTGATTAAACAGAAGGGACTGAAAACCTCCTTGTGCTGGAAAATTATCCCACTTAGTATTCAACTAATTCGATAAAGAATCATCACATTAAATCATTAATCTTATTTAATTGTTTTCTCTTTTGTGGCGTGGTTATATCAGCTTATTCTTAAAGAATAGTTCCGTTTACTCAGAGGTATTGTCATGACTATTAACGTCACTATGAAACTATTGTGTAGTGTAAAGGGTCTCTCAGGTCATGGAAGCCATTTAGTTTTTAAGATGGGAGCCCTACATGCTCTGAGGGTTCGATCCCTTACTTCCACAAATGACTGCCCAGTCGATTCCAGATTCCAATCTGAAATCGGTGAACTGTCACAATGTCTGCAATACAAGGCTGGTTTTTTCCCCAATATGTTTAAGACTTATATGAATAGTTTCCGATTTTTAAGATATTACATGGCATCTCTGCATATAGTGTTGGTTTGTAGTGTTGTGTTTTCATCCATTCATATATCTATAGACACTGTTCGCAAAAAGGGGAAGAAGTATACTTATCACATACTTGCTTATTGATTCATTGCTCAGTCTTATATAGTGATCAATTGCTTCCACACCGTTTGATTTGCACTTGTTGCACTGCCTATGCGTTCAATATTTCTTTCTGATTTAACTAACGAGTGTAGAGTGTTGGTGAAGACAATGCAAAAAAAGCATAGGTTGGTTAGACAAGGTTAACTAGCAGTTGAAAAGTATTGACAAATATATTCGTTGTTTTATTGATTTACATTGGATTAACGTAACCTTGTAATGTTAATTTGTGAATGAAATGTATATAAAATATAACTCGTTAAAAATAATGTTGATCATTTCTTTACTTATTGTTACTTTTCAACGTGTTTACATAAGTGTTGAAGTGTTAAATACTTGACGTTATTCAATAGAAAAACATCATTGAAAAGACGATAGCTGCAGTTGTTTCATTTCTAAACTGGAACAAAACGTCACATTTCTTCTATAATGTTTCATTGTTTTTAGCCCTGCGCTCAATAGGGCTTATCAAATTTCCTCTGTTCTTCACCTTTTTGGTGATTAGAATTCTTAATTGGTAGCATGCTAACATCGCTTATAGAGCACATTACAATATTAACAAGTTGGTTAGAATAAAAGAACACAAACTTAAAAGAAAACTAATGTTGTTATATTACTAATGTATTTATATTATACATGTATATTTTGTATATATATATTTCAATAGGATGTAATTCTAAAAATATGTAACTGACATTCATTTTATCACATGATATTTAAATATCTGATCAATTAATTTTGTATGTGCCTTGCGCTTTTAGAACCAAGAAGGTCGCGAGTTGGCCGATGCAATAAAGGAACTGGAGGCCAGCACTGCGGCCCTTAACATGGTCTATGAAGGAGGGGGCGGAGGCGGGTCTAACGGACAGCCTGGGTCCCGCCACTCCGTAGCTGGATACAGCAGCATGATTCCTGGCCCTGCAGAGAGTCTCTGTGAAACTGAAGAAGTCGGTGAGTAAAAGAACAGGACAACATTCAATATTATTCCATGTCTTGAACATCTCGGAGCTGAGCCCTTGCATGGCTTGTATTATAGGATAGACACATTATAATTTGTATAGACACTTTATCATTCAGTATTGAGTAAAGTGCATGCATATTGTTCACTTCCACCCCAGACAAATTAATAGATCTTATCACTATTGTACGATCTATTTTCATTCGTTCATTGTCATGCGTGATGCAGGGCATGCCATGTATTTATATATCTGTATAGAAATAGAATAGACTTAGGCTGTGACTGGTTTCAAAAAGCTTTAACAAATCTTTTTGAAAAATGAAAAGAGCCATTTAAGACGAATGATTTAAACAACGAAAGTCGCATGGTATGATTTGTTATTACAAGTCAACTCATTGACTAAACAGGTCAGATACATAGTATTGTAGTTGAAAAAGAATAGCTTGAAGTATTGAAGATCGATTCGACATTTTACGATATAATTAATAAAGGGATATGTTAGCTAAGGATATATTCTTTCGACATTTAAACATTTTCCGAAGTGGTCTTGTGCCAAATTTGCCACTTACTTTTTTCAATATTATCATTTCTTTAATTTCATTTTACGACAACGAACTTCCATAACCATGCAGTCTTGATTATGTACTTTCCCTCTGAATATTTTTCTCGTGTTTTCTCTTAATTACCATAAAAGGAATTCAATTTGTTTTATTTCGGTGACTTTCTACTCGACTACTTTTTAAAAATTTATATTTAGTATTTTTGTTCGGATATGTTTCGTGTACGTTCTTTGTATAATGTATTTTCCAAGTGACTTTTTTCCCATTTGATATTGGTTGATCGAGTAGTTTTGGTTGATTGAGTAGTTTGCACGTTTGTCATTGTGGTTCATGAAAGTAGAAACTTATGGCTGTTTTCAGAAATAGACCTTCCACCATATCCATCTCATCAATACTACAGCCACAGCCACCACAGCTTCGCAGCAGGTCTTCATAGTGACTATGGGGCCCCGGTGTATGCGGTGCCTACCAATGTGGTGTCGGCTAGACCGCCTCTAGTCACCCGTAGCCAGTCATTCCGCCTACCTCCTTCAACACACAGACACATGCCCAACTCAGGTGTGTTAGAAAACACATGGGAAAGAAAGAATAAATAACTCCCCCTTGCAGCATTAGACAATACAATGTTTGGCATCCAACCTACCTTCCTTCCTTCCTCTTATGATAGGTCACCATTAAATAGATATAGGAAAAACCATGCAGTTATGTTTGGTATATAGAATGTAATTGAATGAGATACCATCCCTGGTTTGGTATAAATGCCTCGTACGTAGAAGCCAATATCTATAATCCTGCCACTTATAGTTCATAATGAGGTGCAAGAGGGCCTTGGGGTTGTGTATAGTTTGTCATGGAGATAATGTATACGGTATATACCATCTTGATAGTTCCTAAATGCCGCGATTGAAGCTCTCAAGATAAGCTTTGCTAGACAGCTACTATTTAAACTACCCGCCCCTCGCCCCGCCGCCCCCTCCCAAAGAAAAAGCAACTCAAATAACCTGCTTTTCTTAGTATAAATCCAGCCAAATCTAGCGGGTGCATTTGCACATGCATAGCGTATAAGTTAAAACAAAAGTCATCAAAATACACCTGCTTTGCATGTTTTTCTTACATAGTTCGTTAATAAACTAGTATACATACAGCTTATGTGCATGAACCGTTTCCTTTTTGAATCCCGTTCTGAAATACACTATTAGTTAGAAGAGAGTATATCAATAGATTTCCTTTAAAGAATGAACAATTAGCACGACCTAGGCATGTTATATTCTTTTAGTATGTTTTGTCCAAGATTTATAATTTGTTGTCTATATATAGTTTATCTTTGTATGAAGTGGATGATAATAATAAGTATTACTTGTTCTTCAATTTCCATGTAGGCATTCCTTCAGGTCAGGGCAGTGTAACTTTACGTCGCGGTTCCCTGCCTAACAAGCCACCTACTCCTGTACGCCGCACGTCCTCCATCAGTAGTGGCATGGCCAGCATTCCTGCCTCGGCTGTAGTGCCCGGCCCTCCCTCTACTACTAACGCCTCCAACATCACCCACCATGGCAGCAGTCGGGATGGAGAACGTAGTGGGAGTAACACCCCAACCCCACAGGGCACTCCAACGCGACATCGAAGGACGACTAGCGAGTTAATCCGACCAGCCAACGACCGCCCGCCTGACATATCCATGCGACACAGCTTTGCTGCCCCGACACTTGGCCACAGTGACGATGAGGATGAGGAGGATGGATGTTGGCCACCGCCTCCACCAGCCGACTTCATGGTGCCCCTCGAATCGGAGTCAACATGCAGTTCGGCTTCCACCTCCTGCTCACGGGCCTCTCGGGGCAGTGTCAGTGATACGCATGCAGGTGTCATCCACAGCCTTAATGCGGTTTTCAGTCATCCAGTGCCTAGTTCACCTCCTGCAACCCAGGCCTGGCACCCGGACTCTCTGCCTCTTAGATCTAATACTTCAGGTAATCAGACTCACACACGGTCTCTCTCTCAAAGCTCGGATGACATCACTCCCACGGCTGAAAACCCTTCACCCGATAACTTTCTCTGTCAGATCAAACGCGGGGTCTCTCTCCGGCGGGCCCAGTCTAATGATAGATCTGCACCAAGGATCCCCGCCCACCCGCGTTGATGAATATAGGAAACTCTGATTTTACTGTATATCAAGCATAGAGGGTTACAGAATGAATGGGAAATAATAATATACAAAGAAGCAGGAACAAAACATAATAAGTGTCGATGTTGTTATTCAGCCCGGCAATACTGTACTATTCTATATTGCGACCCGCAAAGCCCCAGTCCAAAGCATAATCATGAGGACATGAGTTTATTTACATGGTATGTATGTCCATCATGACAAAGATTTTTGATTAAAAAATTGTTTCGCTGGTCATAATATCTATGGCATAATAAGCGGTCATGCTTTGTTTTACGTCTACATGCATCTTCCCATGTAAAACAACATCCACACCTTTGTATTCGCAGCTTCCTTTTACATTATATCTATCCTGATGTACACTTGTGACAAATGAATGCCAGCGGCAAGTCACAAAGTAAAATGTATAACGTGATGGAATATTTATGTATGGGTGTATTATCATTGCAAAAAAAAATGCAAGCCTAAGAACAGTTGGATAGGCCAGGCGATGGATAGAATCTGTAGGCGAATAGTCGGAAAATATTGTGGTTTGACAATCTAGGTAGTCGTTAATACCACACGTAGTCCTCATAAACGTGTATTATTATCATTAATATTATTTTGTAAACCTGCGATGTATATATTATATCCTTATAAATGTAAGTCATTAAGTTAAATATTCACTTACTTATTATTATTACCTAGACCATATCTGTCTTTTTCGGTATTTATGGCAAAATATATTATTTTTTGAGAATGGAGGTGCAACCGCCATTACGAGTGTGATTGTGAAGTTGAAAGAGAAGGGTGTATTTAAGAGGAAAGATGATCGTTGTTCCCATCCCAGACATCGAGATGCCTGATGTTGTAACACCTGTTTCGATAACCGTGCAAATATATTTAAAACGATTAAGTTATGTATTCAAAGACGATTGTTAAGTTTGTAAATATTTCGAGATGAAGATTCTTCCATTACGTGCATTTAATGTTCCCTCGTTGGGAGAGCAAGAGGCATGGGAGGGGGCTAGAAGTTTTTTTTTTTTTTTAAATAATTATCATGTGATGGCTTCCTATCTAAGAGTAGTGTGGGTAACGCTGGGGTTATAAGATGAAGATTTCACTGTCGTCGTCCGTACATATTCCCCTCATTCTAACTCCCCACAAACTTAGTGATCAAGTTATATAAAGTGTAAATAGTTGGCGGCATTCTTTTCAAGGCACAGATGATTGGGTTTTTTTTACTACACCGAGTCATTCTTGTCTGTACAAGATCACCTGAATGATTGAAAGCTTGTACTCGAGATCATTGTTATCCTCTGTTTGAAACTCAAGTGCGAAGAGTTGGAAAAAGAGGTTATTTGTGACGGAAAATGTTGGTATTGAAGTAATTTACTGATTCACTGAAGGGTGGATATTACTATTAATTATGGTACCAGGATCTTAATGACAAATATAATGTGATGTGATGATCCCTTCATACTAACATGTTCTAAGTTTTCTTTTTAATTTCTTCCAATCGTCATTAGGGAGAGTTAGTACGCCTTATGTGATGCCATTTGATCTTGCTGGATTAAATCTAGTAAAGGATAGGGGTGAAAAGAACAATAAGCAAATGATATATACCAATGATTTGTTGGCAATATTACTTTAACAATTTAAGGGTTCCGCTTCGGAGAGTAGTCCCTTCAGTGTTGTTTTCTTTCTGCTGTATCACCAGTTTCCTATATTCAAGAACTGTTCCGTTATGATCTTATTTAACAGAATCAAGAAAGTTAGACTTGCCTCAAAGATAGTTGATTTTACTCGAGTGAGGGAATTTTCTCGCGAACGCCATAACGGTATAGATGAAGTGGTGGCTATTTATTTATCAGGTGAAAATAAAATAGACTATTATCCTTAACTATGCCTACCGGGTAGAGAGGCACAGCATACTCTATCCTCCAACTTAATATACCCTAATAGTGTATTGAAATAATTGGATTTTTGAAACTGGCCCTGGGGGAGAAGGCAATCGCCATGATACTGCAATCATGTCAATCTATACTCTCGGATCATGCCTAATCGAGCAGATGTCATTTACGTCAGGGAAAAAGCAATAACCATGGGCAAGTATGGGTATTTTGACCAAGCTTCATTTGACAATTCTGCACACGTGTTCGGTGTTTTTGTACGCAGCGCTGGTTCGGTACTGTGCCTGTATCAAAATGGACAATTATGCTGATGATAGACAAGAAGAATGGTAAAACAAAGGTTGAGAGACTCAATTAGTTTGCATAATAATATATATTAAGAAAAGTGTACATAAAGTCTGGTCTATCATGTATAACCTACCGATTGAAATATTTCACAAAAAGACCGTGTTCTCAGGCGCATGCTACATGTATACGTATAGGTTTTCCAGAGGCATTTATTACGATTATTAATGTGGTATCTCGCGCTAAAAGATCGCATTATATATAGGCCTATAAGGTGCATGTGTATACAACATTCTATGTCCAAACACTGATGAGTTATGACAAGTAACCTTCATCCTGTACAGTTAATATCTTGTTATCTCACAAAGTGAGCCTCTTCATATTTCAAAAATATACCGGTACACAATAACATTAATGTTGACAAATATACTTTTCAAAACACTGTAATTAATGTTGGTAATATACAATCACATAATATGTATTGTATTCACAATGCATTCCACACACTCAGAAATATATGCACACACTTGTGCATGATAATATGGATTGCGGGGATTATAATAGTAATTATTATTGTCGTTATACCATGTGTACTATTACCATACTGTACATGGGGTTCAGATCTGGTGTGTGGCGCAATTTTTCTGAGAGAAACGCAATGTAATCATGCAAATTCTGTAAAGCTGCTTTGACAAGTTTGCAATCTATATACTTATTCGGTAATAATGATAATTATAGAGTAGTAGCAAACGAAAGCTTTCATATCTGTGCAACCATCATGAAGTAGACGCAACTGAATGTGTATGATAATGACATATCATATAGTATGTCTTGCCCGCCGGCTCACACTTTGTGAAAAAAAGTTGAGAATGATCTACTGGAAGAATAGTTTACTTTAGTCTGAAGTATTATCATTACTTTCAATTAATAACCACCTTTGGATTTGATGGTGATCGTTCCATCGATACTTATGATTTTTTTAGTCTACCGTGTGTTATGAAGAATCACCAAACCATCGTAGCAAATATATTGATATATGACGATGGCGGTAATATGCCATAGCTAAAGCATGTTGGATGTATACCACGCATTCACTTAATCGACCTATCATAGTCTCTTGCCAACGCCAACATGACATTCTGTATGCAAAAGACTGTATCCCTGCCTTTCTTCTTGTTTGGATTCTTTGTTATTACCTTGTCCAACTTTGCTTTAATCAATGACCTTCTGCCTGTGGGAGCATGTGAGAGGAAGGACTAACATACGACAAAAGGATTCTAGAAGTAGTATTTAATATATTGATTATTGTGAAGGCACTTAGGCTTCCATAGTTTGACATATTAACATCTGGAATCGAGTGAAAGACAATTCCAAGAAAGCGAAATTTGGTAATCATTGAGAAACCCCTGTTAATTCAAAGTACCCCGGTTATATGATGTAGTAAACAACGAGGTTGTAGACATAACCTGTTTAAAGGTCAGAGTTTAATTTCGACGGTTGCTTTTGATATGTTTGTAACAAAGGGAACATGAGGGTGGATTTTTTTTCTCAGAATTGTTTCCTCTCGAGTGGACCCATGTATAAAGTTATTAATACCGGTCTGTTGGTAGAAACCTTCACTCATTTCAGCGAGTGTTAAATGTGGATCACAGTTTTTATTATGGAGTAATAAACAAACTATGGTATTGTTAGTGAGTAAGTATACACGAATGGCATAGGGGGAGGGGTGACTTCTACTGGATCATTGCGTACTGGTAAATTATTATTATATACATGCAAGGTCACGCTCTCATTGTGAGGACAACAGACTATATTGTCTTCTTAAAGACGACCCTCGCCTTTCCCTTGGTCAGCAGTCGTGTAAAATTAGAAGTCATTGGAACTATTTGTAGTTACCTGTGACCTGTATGCTACCAATTTGTACTAATAAAAATTGCCATTGCAAACTTGGACTTTCATTTCCCACCCATCATTGACTCGAATATTTTAACCTTAAATCGTTGCCAGGGAATCGTGCACGCTCTCAAAGAGTTGTTTCTAACCTATCAACTATTCGCCCTGAAAAGGGGAAAATAATTATTTTAAGTAATGGCATTGCGGCTACTCGCGAGTGATTATATTGACAATCAATCAGGCCTAACTAAATATGGGCTATATAAAATTAAGTAATATGTATAGTAAATACTACAAACAAACACTGCAAACAAAAATATGCAATATGGATCGATTAATTTAGTTTATTTTTTTTTAAAATCCTCTGCGTCCTCATGACAGGTATTTGTCTCAAGTCTGTTCTGAACTAATATTTCAGCACGAAAAAGGAAACATCGCCCGCACCACTGTGATGTATATATAGGACACAAGTTATTCTAGTTTTTTAGGACTTTGCTTTGTAGCGTACTTGAAAGAAGTACTGGAAGATCTGGGATAAATATATCGTCCTTCCTATCTTCACTATGGCCTCTAGTATTCAGAACATCCCGCACTGTCTGGTGAATATAGGCACATCCTTTTGTACATGCTCAAACCGATCTACTTTCAGAGGTTAATTTTGTCTTCTTCCACCTTCTGATCCCTTCCCTCCCTCAATGCAAACTACAGCTAGGTTTTCTATTTCATCGGTACCGAAGGGATTATTTTGTCTTTAACTTCATGGCAATCCAGAATAAAAATCGGGTTTATATATTTCAATAGACTTCTTTGTGAAGGACATAGAATAAAATGAATTGACACCTCGTTCCATTCTCAATATATTTGCCATAACGTTTGAAAAGTTATACCAAAACAAATAGAATACTCCCCTTTAGCCAGGTTGATCTCAGCTCAAAACAAAACACATTCTATATCCTTACATTAGAAATGAAAACATGCATTTATTTGTAAATATGGCAACTTTATCCAATAAATACTCCGCGTCTTGTACGACTGAAAGAAGCTCGTGTCTCTGTGGGCACCTATAATCTGTAGCCTACATGTAGGCTATGGAGTATATAGTGAGAGACTGGCGCGGGAAGGCTTCAGTGAGTAAAAGTAGTCCGGACCTTTGTTGTGGCAACGTGCGCCTACATATTGAAATGAATACACAAGTGCAATTAGCTTCAATGATATGTAGGCATACAAAAATAAAATATGAATGTTACTATAATTTTATATATTCACACAATGAATGCGTTGCTAGGTATATTTGAAAGTTGTAATTCGTGTTGTTCATAGATAAATAGCTGCACTATATTTTTTAGTTTCGGCGTTTCCTGTTTGGGTGGGTTGTGGTTTGGCTGTAGCTGAGGGACCGTGTGCCTTGCGCTCAAGTATATTTCTTGTAAAAACATTCAACAAAACCACAAAATGAACAGATAAGAATGTAGAATCTTAGGTTTTCGTGGATACATTTCCAAGAAGATTGTAAGTACATCGCATTTTCACTTATGTTAAATGTTATTTCCACAAATCAAAGATCTAGGCTACAAATAAAATAGCTAGCTATCGATCGTCGCCAGTATCGTTTCTATCGACAAACGTGAAACGATAATAAGGCCTTGAAATGTTGAGTTGAGGACTAAGTTAGGCTAGGCCTACGTGCCGAAAGTCATTATGGAATTTGTCATTATGTGACACTCGGGCACATTTCCTCTCCTAAAAGGATCTGATCAAAGAGCACGAGTTTTTTGTTTGCATATTATAGTTTAGCGATGATGCGTTAGATCGGGCTCGATCGAGTCCTATTCATTTTCTCGGTCGGAGCCATTTAGCCTACCTCCACGGTCGCTTACCGTATTTATGTTATTTTTTTAATCGACAATATTCTGATTATGTCAATTTGTTTGTATGTCACTCATTTGAAATCCAGCAAAATACAGACTCGCGATCAGCTGTAAGTGTAAATTTCAATTTATATATATAGTATAGCCAGTGTTGTGCGCGTAGCTTCGGATCTTTATGCTATTGGGCGATGCGTCGGGCCAGGGTGAATATATCTAGCTAGTATTTGTATGCATTCGAATATACTCGGACTTCGGGGTATTGCTTCTCATGATGTTTAATACAGTACAGTATTTTAAGAGACGGTAGGCGATATTGAATAGAGAGCCATGGTGATATATAGTAGCTGCAGGTTTCCGGTATGAACAACACAACACGATGAGTTTTAGTACGCCACTACTTGTGTATTGTATCTTATCCTGTACATAGATGCTAGGTTGATAATCCCTTCCCATGTTAGTGTAGATATCGAGTCATATGAGATCTTATGGGACTCCTTCCCTGGACTCTAGAGTGGATGTTACTCATCTCTCCACTACTTCTTAGGATGATTGTTATTGCTCTTACTGTTACTGTTACTGTCTAAGATGATTCTAATACCTATGTGTTCCCCGCATATATACTCAGGTGGTGAGTGTCGGGTATCCCCATTGGTGGACCCCTTATCCTATAATATCTTCCTTCCCTCTGGCCCCTCCCATTCCCTTAGCGCATGCCTTAGTAAAAGTTACATATCCTACCCTACTACCCACCCTACTGCCCTCTCGTGTTAACCACGGTTACTACACTACCCTTTTACTCGATAAGCAAGAAGATTTTCCCCAAAAGAAAAAAAAAAAAAAAAAATTATTCTTCCTTTATCCATCCCGACACTCGATAAATATAGTTATAGATAATGAATACACATAATAATTCCAAGAGGTACACACTTTCTTCTTTTAACAATTAGAATCGCTTACGCGCACGCAAGATCCAGGATACATGGTAGCTTATAAATACAATACATTCTCTTGCCTCTTGTGGTACATGTTTCTCGTCATCTTAACAATAAAATCGCTTACGCGCTCGTGTATAAAACTGGATGTACAAACTTGGCAACTAGGTGGGGGTAACTATGGGGTGTGGGTAAAATTGGGCGTAATGTACCTATTTTGCAATATCTTCCAACCTGTATGCTGTATCATTTTCTTTTGTTTTACAACATACATGCATGAAAACTGCTCATGTTGGTCACCCTAATGTATTGTTATCTCATTTCGGGGTGATTTGGCGGGTGTGTAGGGCAGTTGCTTTCCAAAGAAGGTAACCATGGGGATGGGATTTTCTTTTATTTCCTAAGAAGATCCTATGTGGTCCCACCAGAATTACTCATGTTACACTGTATTGATAAGGAGTACTGTATCACAAGGGACACCCTGTAGTGACACTGACGAAGCCCATTCCGGCCTCCTGTAATAGAAAGGGGGAAGTCCCAGATATCATGCATTTTAACTATTTACTAATCTATCCCAACCCCATATTCCCTCCCCAAGGTTTGACACAAAAACAGTGCCGAGATCAATGCGGCAATACGACTCTATCAGAGGTGCTGACAAAATGTTTTGCATGTCTAATAAAAAGGGTATATGTTTAGCATGCAGGAATGTGTCTGAGCGTCATGAGGGCCGTCAGACAAACAACAGTGCTGGACGCCAGAATGCGTGATTACATGAACAGGCAGCCGTCCCGCAGCCGGGCTAGATGGCAGACTTCATCCTAAGATGAGCCTGCACATCCTGTAAGATTATTATAATAAAGAACTACACCCAATCGTGGGTCAGTCATCATTACCCTTTTTGTTTTTACCAGTCAGGTCCAGACACCCACATCCCTCAATTCCACATCCAGCGACAAGCTTGACCGTTAGGCTAAGACTAAGGCTAAGGTGTTAGTGGAATTTTAGGTTTATTTTGCTTATTAAAGGAAAAGGGTGGGGTTTTACTAACTCCTTTAAACTTAGGTGGCCACAACTGCCTTCTGAACGTGACTGTCACGGCAAAAGTGAAACGTGTGCCATCCCCTCTCTCCCCCCCCCCCCCCCCCCCCCCCCCTCCCAACCCAGCATGAATAGCCATGAATGAGGTATATATATTAGCACCATGGGCTGGAACTGACAGATCACATGAGTAATTCTCCACAGGTATGCCTGCAGTGGGCGAGAAAACCTAACAATTTGAATATGTAAGGAAAGGGGACCGGGTGGGGCTGGATACATGTGCAATATATATATATATATATACAGGATTGGGAGAAATGTTGGAGATAAATGGTGTCAAAAACAAGGAACCAGCTTCATGCTGCAAACATCTGCAGTGTTGCTCGCTCAAACAGGAGCAGCGACATGGCCAAACCCCTCCTGCTGTGTTGTCTCCATATCCATACACTACCCATACAAGACACCTCAAGTCTCCTGAGACAAACTACAACTCCCATGGGATATAATCACCAACATATGCTAAAAGTTTTATAATGAATAAAATCTAAAACTTAATACAAGAGAAACATAACATGAGGCCCTATATATGTAAGTGCCCCACCATGATCGTCCCAGGAGACTCCATATACAAACCACCCAAAGCTATAAATAGAAATGAAACATCACAAGCAAATTAAAGAGACAATAATAGAGTAATAATGATAATCCCAATTACACGTTATTTAAATATAACATGAGGACCCGATAAGGTATTATAAGTATCATCAAATTAGGTTATAACTCAGCCACGTCGCGGGGAATATAGTAGTATATGTAGACTTGGGTACAGCATCAGGCAAGGCGAAGTAGTGGCGCGTGGTCTGCATGCTTAGCCGGGTGTGTATGCCAAACGCGTTGTGGGATAATCACTAAACACAAGGAAAGTTCCTTTTATCCAAACGGACCGCCCCGTTTGCCGGATGGAGAGAGCCCACGTGGGGGCGAACGGACAACATGGCATATCTTGTCGTCCGGATATCGTCACGTGGTGTCTGCCTGTATGAAGTTCAATGCTATTTGTCTTTTCACCGACTCACGCAAGGAGTGTCACCGGCCATGTGGTCCGACGGGCCTTGGTCGTTCTCCTCCTGTAATGATTCATGAATGGGAAAGTTTAGCCACCGTTTATATCCTTAGACAGGTCATACACATTTTTATATTATTAATACTAATCCCACCAAGTAACGTTTCATTCACTCTCTTACAGTCATACATATGGTAAAGATCGGGGGGAGGTCACAACCATTGATTTTGGGCATTTATAATCGCTGGGTTTTTACATGGATTTACACCCATTCACATGCATTATTTCTACTTCTTGTTAATTCTTAGAAGGGCCTTTGTTTCGCTTATGGCAGCCATGCATTATGCAATAAACATTAAATCAATCAATATCTCATATTTCTCCACTAACTATTCAATTTCTGTCTAATCAAAGAAAATCTGTATGATACCAACTTGGAGAAGCTGCAGGTCCCTCTGCATGCGCAACACCCTACCTACTTACGTTTTATAGTTTTGAACCAACAGCTGCTTCATTTCCATGGAGATTAGTGGCTACCAGGAGTCGGCTGTTGGAAGTGGAGTTAAGAAGCTCGATCTTTTCTGCAGGTCTTAGTGACCAGAATACTATTTCTTCTGGCAACTCGACAGTCTCTGCTGACCCAGCATTTTCTACCTCCAGGCCCCCAAGCCACCTGAGTCGAACAACGGTCCTGAACGAGCAACAAACCTGTTTTGCTACCATTCCCGTGACGACAGGTGGCGTGGCCGATCTGAGCACCTCCACTGGATATACCAATTTACACAGGAAAAGAGCATACCGCTTCTCTCCCTCCTGTACACGGAGGCTAAGTATTGTGTGTCCTGCCGTGTTATGGCCTAGAGCTTTATTACATCCACACCTATTACAGGCCCATCGTATCAGCTGTCCCAACACGTATACTACCACTAGTCCTGTCAGCATCGTACCATATGATGGCCATTCCCCAGACTTGCCTGCTGCAAGTGAATCTGAGTCCAGGGCGGGGCCTTGTGTTCCCCAATCGATCTTGCCCCAACTATCCTCTGGAAATAGTTCCAGGGTTGAGCCGATCTTCCCTGCCAACGCCCCTTTCAAAGATCCAATGATCGCGAGCATTCTGAAAATTCTATAACAAAGATAAATGGTTACTAAAACATGTAACATCTCTATCAGCCAGAATACCAGTGGTACCTGCGGCGTTACAGTTAGATCTGTTAGATCTTGCCATGCCTTGTACTGCCATGCTCCTCCTTGCTCCATGTTATTCTTAATTTCTCTCGCAACCTTATTAACCTCCATTCCTTTCGCAAACTGCTGAGGGGACATTGCTGTTAGCATTTGCCCCAGTTCCTCACCCGTTGGTAGATTTAAATGTACTAAGAAGTTAGTGAGGCTTTCTCCCGAAAAGTTCCCCACCGGTATACCAAAACTTTTTGCGAATGCCAGATTAAACCCATGCGCTACTGAAACCTCCACCCCGCTCAATTGCCTACACGTTAGTTCCTTTGGTGCCAATCTATGGTGGTCAATCTGCAGGGTGCATCCGCAGGACACCTCGAACACAGTGATCCCCACGATACTGACCTGCTTTGTACTATTTTTGGCATGTCATTAACCCCTCGGGTCCCTTGTTTATAAGCAAGTACGTTGATCCCTCCACGTTTTTGACAACGTCTGGCGCCCTTTTCTTCAAGTATATATCAAACATGCAATACCTAAGAACATGGGCACTATGGTCATTAAATAAAGCGATCATGCAGTCCTCATCCTTTCCTGAATTATCTATGAAGGTGAACGGACATATATAGCTTCCTTTTTTAGTACATTGCATTAATTCAATGGCGTCTACCTCCATTAATTCCCCTGAACCGCGTTGGGCCAACATGCGTTGTGTGGCCGATCTCAATCGTGTGCAACCATCTTGAGATTCCTTGTGCACATGCAATGGCGTATCAAACACCTCCATCTCATATAACTGAAGGGGCTCCGAGTCGTTCGCTAGGGAAATGGGCACCAGTATGTTGATTGTGTTATTAGACCCGATCTGCACCCCAACGTTAGTGTTCCAGTCGATATAATCCTCCAAAATTCTCAAAGTGCTGTTATCTCCCAGTACCTGTCTCACTCTTTCTTCCCACTGACTTTCCATAAATACCTTGGCAAGTGACTCATGTATTTTTCCCTCTCGTAATGTTTCTAAGATATCTCCCACTATCGTTATATCTTCAATGTAATTTCTTATCGCAAGGCATTCCAAAATGGAGCCCTGTAGCTGTTGTTGAATTTTCCCCTGCGACTCTACCTCCCCGTGCATTATGTCTGATAATTGGGCCGTCTTATTTGCAAAGCGTAGCCATTTATCTTCTAATTCATCCATGGCGCTTATTGATTCGTTTACATGCGATCTTAGGAACCTAAATATAATATTAGAATTGGCCACCAATTTCATGAGAGCCTCGTCCCTCAGGTGTGCGTTTCTTATTATCCCTGGTGCAAGCCTATGAATAATGTGTCTTTCTACATTCCTTAAATCAGAGTTAGTTGGCAAATCTAGGACACTTCCCACGATTTTCCCAAACGGCGCAAAAGGATTCCTTCTCAATCGTTTAGGGCGCTGCAAAATATTTTTCAAATGAATTGCACGCTCATACTCCCTTGTGGCCCTCGAATGTAGCTCCCTAACATACCTAGCTAAAGACTCCCCTACCATCTGATAACCTTCTGGCCAATCTTCCTTAATTATCTGGACCGGCTGTGGAGGTCTAATATTCAGCTCAGAACGGAAGCCCAAACTTATAGTTTCCACCCCTGCTATAAGTGTACCACGATCAGCGAATACCACTCCATAATTATGCCTCAGGACCGTCGTAGCCATGCAACTATATGGCATGCACATCATGATCCTAAAAACAAGAAGTTAGCCCAAATTGAAAAAGGCTTAATGCTGAGAAATCCACACTGGCCTTTTTACTGGCCTATGTAAAAGTGATATAGTTCTAAAGTAAACTCACCCTATTATGAGTCCGAACATCTCGCAATTTTTAGTTAGTCTCTGTTCTTTCTATATGCAAGTACGTTCCTGATCCCTGTACAAAAGCGAAGTGATGCTCCCCCTCTGACTGTGCTGAGCTTATATCTGAGACCAGACCAGTCCAAGACCTTTTGGGCTTGCTCCTTCCCCCCTCCCTCTCAAGCATACTACACATCCCCATATTAAGTCAGGGTACGAATGTCCCAGCTCATGACCTGCCTCGACTAGATGAAATACTGCATAATGACACCTAGCCACAAATCGCGTTCGAGGCCTGCCTTGCAAATTATAGAACAACCCCCCCCAACCGCTTGCAAGTTCATTATGGGTGTTGACTGCTTGAGCCCAATTGCTGTGTCTAATTCAACTGCCTTGCCTCTCAAGCTCCACTTTCAAGACGTCCCAGCCCCGCCATAATATACCGATTTTCTTATTAATATCACATTATCCTATATGACGCCACACCATTTTTAAGTCCTTGGCTCCAAGCATCTAATCCAACCTCAATCCAGCATATCACAAGGTTTCGTTTTTTCATTCCCGTCGCATGATTAATTCGCTTTTAATTTGCATTAATTTAATTCCATTGATTTAACTTGCATCCCTATACAACCCTGACACCCCTGTTCTCGTTGATTCACATGTAGCCAATATCTAGCAGAATTCCAATCCTATCCTAAAGTCTCAAATATCCATTTATAACATAGTCCTAGGATATTCTAAATATCTATGGGATATCTATGGGTTCAACTGCATGAAACTTACCTTCAAGCCCACAGGCATCCAACACAAAGGCATTTTTAGCTCGATTTGATACACATCCACCGGCAAAGATAGGTGATGTCTTATAGTTGCCTCAGACATTTCCGTTAGCTTGTCCAGGAATTTCACCGCTTGCTCCATATTTTCAGGGAATATCCCTCTTATTTTTGGACGAAACATATTTAAAATCTCATAGAGCAAATCCGAGATAATGCACACCGTATCCTGTAGCCTCCTTAATGGCGTAAGAGTATGTCTCTGCGAGATATCAATCGTCAAGGACCGAATAGGCTCATAACGTAGGCCTCTTAAAAAATCAAATCCCGCTTTTCTTAAGCGAACGATATGTGTCTCCTTTTGCAACCTTCTAATGGGCTCAAACTCCGGATATCTTTGATACGGAGGCAGCATAAAAAACTTGAGAATTTCGAGCAATAACCAATTGGCCCTGACCTGTTGATTAAGGATGGCTGCCATTCTGGCAGCCCTATCCGTTCTTCTAATAATTTCCGCATTAATCATCTCACTCCCCCTTCTCGTATCCATTTTTTCACTACAGTGGTGCGAACCCTGCTATACCAGGTCTACTTCCTGTGACAACACATTATATACCCCTAGTCCCCCCCCCCTCCCACCCCCCATTCTTTATATACCCTAGGTCCATCCTCACCTATTCGCTCTAGTCCTGTTTCTCCAATTCCCTAGCAACTGGAGATGTTTACTAATCGACCATGACAAATATAAACAGTATATGTTACACGGGGATGTCCCTTCCATTCATAGATTTATGAGACGCCTATAACTCACCTTTCTCATCGACATGCTTGGCAAATACTCTTCTGGTAATACGTCGCCAATGTTTGCAGAATCAAAATCCAAGTCCAAATTAGCGACCACAAGTTTTCTCGCCAGGCCTGTGCGCTCCTGCAGATAAGGAATCAATCTGTGCCGTTTTCTGTCTTCTATACACTCCAATCTGAACTCTTCAGCACAGTAGACAGCTAGGATGTTCAATAGCATTTCACCCACCGCCTTTGTTAAATGTATTAATTTATCGGACACAGTCACTGCTTGTTGGGCCTCGAAAACACTTCTCATTCGCCCTCCTTTCGTTGTGAGCCTCTCAATTGGCCGAAAACCCCTGCTTTCAACATAGATTCTGCAACGCTCCTTCAAAATATAGATATACGTGTCCCTTTCCAGTCGCTCTCTAGTAGATATACGTGTGGGTCCACCTCTGCTCACGGGGCTCATAAGAAAATATTTAGTAGCCCTTACCAGCAAGATTCCCATGTTTTTCTTCTGATTTTTCAAAATCTTCAACTCGTCTGCTCCCAAACTAGCTTTTTCCAAACGACACATCTCTCTCCGTTCCAACTCCATCGCATTCAAAGTTGAGATCTACCACCACATTTGGACACCAAACCTCAGACACTAAACTCCAGACACTAAACTTCAGACCCCCCTCCAAGATCTACGTGTTTTTGTTATTTCTTCTTCTCATTATCTTTTATCACCTTCCAACTTCTTCCGCTAAGCTTTATTACCCATATTTACCAACTTCTGGCGCTTCCTCATAATTATTGTTATGAGTTGTCATTTTTCCAGACCCCACTTCCTGGGCACGTGACGTACGCTGTAACACCCGCCCTGCCAGACATGTATCTCTCAGTTTTGCCCCGACGCTCAATTACTCATTTCCAAGCCAGAAAACATGACATAAATACTCCACAGTAATGCACACACGAGCCGATAATACAAATGTCATGAACCAACCAGATTACTCCCCACCATGCGATTCAAGAGAGATTATTATTTTCATGTGGCTCCCGGCGGATTAGTGTACCAAAAGACGGCTAACTATCTTTTTATACTATACAATCGCGATTGGGTTTATCATTTAAAACATCCTCATCCCTCAAACTACTATACACCAACATTGGACTCATACCCTACGCTTGTAATATGTAGCAGCATATATACACCCTATACCTAAGTCAATCACCAATTTTCAATAAGTTCCTTGTAGACAATCACTGAATTCTAATGTTCCCAAACTTGTGTCTTCATTCATTCGTTTCTTACTCTGAAACAACCACTTCCGCAACGACAATCATTCAATTACTTTTAACTATTCATAGTTCGTAGCTCATGGGTTTTATAGGAAGGGAAATGACACAAAACAGTGTGTTTTCATATAAAACCATACCTTCATACATTTTATTTGAAATGTATGTTTTCAGAGCGTTATCTGTACGTGTCAAATTCATCACAACTCACAACATGTCACCTTTACGCGATAAGACCATGGGTATCATGCGTTGTCTCGCTCAATCATCGTTAGGCGTCCCCTTTCATTAAACGTCTAGGTGATTACAAGAACAATCATTTGCATTCCATCTTTTCACACTCCCATCATATGAATTCTCGAATTACCAAACAATATATGCTACCTCCCACACACCATATTTGCCGGCTAGCTCGTGACATCACCCCTCTCACTATCTGATTCAAATGTATCACATTACCCTCCCCTTAAGATTGGCACTACAGTCAGAGAAAGAAAATCTTACCTACCGCATGTAACACCCAATTTCCACCAATCCAATCGACTGTAAAGTTACCTATGTTATGGACCGATTCTTCCAGCAATTCTCGCACCCTTTTTTTTAGATAAACCCGACAACGCCATGAACCGCTTGATGTCCGCATCCCTGTGATTTTTTCTCTGGCAACAGCGCATTCTCAAATAGTTTGTCGAGTATAAATTGAGCAGTACATACAAAATCCTATAGACCTGATGCATGATTGCATTCATTCTGTCCTTATCACTCATTACCCGCAAACGCCTGGTAGAGTATAATTTTCCTGGCTTAACTCCCAGGGGCCGTAGGAGTCTATCACATTTCTCGTATATAGCCAGCAAATGCCACTCCACCTCCAAACGATGATCAGGCAACTGCATTGGATACCTGACACAGGGGGCCAAAAGCCAAAACGAGTATAGTTTAATACACAGGACCGACGCGTTCCTGATATTTATTTTACTATGCTGCAGCATTGTTATCGAATTCAGTGATCGAGCAAAGTTTCAGAAACGGTAGCCTGTGTCATCTGGCAGCGCCCCCCGTCAGATAATCTCATCTGTTTTTAACCTATGTCCAGGGTCTAGGTGGATCATCTCCCTCATCTTGTTTTTGTTACTAAATTTATGCATCAGTATACTTGGTCGCTCCCGCCCCTTCCTCCCCCCATCCGCCTAGATCAGTCTATGTCCCGCGTTGCCATAGTCACCTCGCATGCCTGTCTTATATGGTACAGTGTATCCTATGTCATGTTATTTATACTAATATAACATATACCCCGTCCCTGGATCACCCCTGTCATTCACATATATTCAAACAGAACTTAGACACAGAAACTTGTAACCTTCACATGATTCTTTCAATACTCAGTTCACTTTGTCCTAACTATAGTCATCTTGTCTATCCAATCCCTGTCGACACGGCGATATATGTAGAGATATCTTTTTTCCTGCAAACATCGGATCTCAAATCAGCAGACAAACAATATCGTACACACCGCCGGCCACGACCTCACACGTTCCCACGTATCCATATCTACCATAACACTTATTAAGCTGACACCGATTTCAATTTCTCAGCGTTTTTTGTCAACCTGTCACCTTTTGATAGAAACTTTCTGCTTTCCGTCCACCTTTCACACCCCTTCGACTATGTCTTATCAATGACTCATCAACTATACCCTACTATAATCTCTTCCAATTATATGGTTTTCCAATATATGTATTCTAAAAAAAAATTTTCTCATTACTCGCTCGCCGCTTATCTTATAAAATGTCACGTGTTTTCTGATCCCATGACCCGGCAATGACTCGACCCCAGTTCCTCCCATTCATTCATTCATTACGTCAATCAATTCTTTCTAGCCAATTGGCGTCTCCTTACAACCATATTAGGGTGGTGTCTTTTATTAGCTAAATCCCTCACTTCATCAACTCTAACCATCGCTGCAGCTCCTCCTTCGCCTCTTGACCCCAGCTTTCATTTCTTCTACCTTCTCCCTTATATCTTATATTTTTGGAAACCATGCCAGGCCGTGAGCTTCACCTGGTCATCGACGACGATGTAATCGTGGTCGAGCGCGATACCTGGACGCTGAGTGACCTGGCTCAGCTCCTAGCTCATGGGCTGGTGCTGAAGGCAGCTCGATGGCTATATCGCAGGGCATTTGGTTTGGTTGCCAGGGCTTTTCGGCGTTGGTGGGCCCTATAGTCAGCGAGCAGCATGTTTCTAGTTCATAGTTAATTCTAGTTCCAGTAGTTTTGTAGTTTATTAATAATATATTCCCTTTTAGTAGTTTATTTTACTCAAGAAATACCCATATTTACTCTAGACCCCTACCTTCTTTTCTATGCACCCCCTCACCGTCTGCACCTAAACCACACAACCTCTCCTGTCTCACTGGTAAGTCGCCTCTTCCTCACTTCTTTCTTCCTGATTATAAACCTCTCCTTGTTTTGGAAATGCTCTGACTGTACCTACATTTATATCCCCATATGAAATGATTGTCCATTATAACCCTTCAAAACCCCCGCATTTTTATTTATTCATAGTATGATATCTCACCTACCCTTCGAAACCGGTATCCACTCCTCCAGGGTTTTCTTAGCCCAACTCCATCGTTCACACATCAGTCTTCCCAATTCAGTAACTGTCATTCCTGTATTACATGCCAACAACTTAATTATAATATCCCTATGGTAGTTGCAAGAGTTCATTTTTAACATCGTCCCAACGAAATAACTCTTCATCATTGAAAGGTATATGTATTGCTGCTTCCGTGATCGATTTTTCCAGCACATATGATTTATGGCTCTTCTTGCCATTCTATCCGGCATTTCTTCAACCAAGAACCGAGAAGCCTCCCACCAAATATCTCTTAAATGTGACTCCATCTCAATTCTCCTTCTAGCGTTAGCTCCTCTAAACCTTAGGTGCGCTTTCTGCATGTACAATCGCGCCAATCTAATTACCTTTATCACTTCTGCCCTTTCTCCCCGAGTTATAGGTCTAGACATTGCCTTCGATAATGAGTATTCAATGCTCACGGGGCTAGTCAGCTTTACACTGTATCCCAACCCATCTCCTGACACAAATACCTTCTCACTACCCATAAGTGAATGCACTTACCTTTACTCTCGCCCATGCGCTTGGACACAGCTCCTTAATGTTAAGCACGTCCACCTCTTCTGTAAAAATTGCGTGAATCTTATCTGCTGGGATGAAAGTCAGGCCACTTATATATTGATAAAGAATCGTCCTATCACACCGTTCATATGCCACTCGTTTCTCCTCCACTTCTAACGACAAAATATTACATAACAGCCGACGTACTAGTACGTGGGCGATATATCTGTGCTGCTGGTTTCTCGTTCTAGCCAACGGGAACACACCCATGATGCTTTTTAGCTTGTTGCTTGGCAATCCCAAATCCGAATACATGTGCCACAGATACCATTCGTTTGCCAGCCTTCTTTCGGGACATCCTCCGTATCTATGAGCTGGATTTATGATAAATAGTCGCACCAGCCTTATTATTAAACGTTCTATGTTGCACATATCCTGTACCCTTCTTGCTGCACCATGCAACGTATCCATTGCCTTAATATGAACGGCGATGAGCGTCCCTGCTTTCCTACTCAGTGCCACATTTCCCAGGCAATCCTTCATCCCATCTTATTTTTAATTGCTCCTCCTCCCCACCATCTTCCGGGCAGCTGACACCCTGGCCCTTCCCCATAATTCAACTCCAAGCTTGACTTATTGGAGCAGCTTATTTTGCTCTTTTCATGTGTCCCTCATATCCCACCCATCCCCCCCCTTATGCGTATTCTGACTATGCCCATTTACCTGCGTGAAACACGATTTTTCTAATTCAAGTTCTTGCTGCGCTCGGGACTTCTCATTGTTAATGGATACGCGAATATATTTTGCCTCATGTCACCCGCTCATTCCTCCTTTTATTCCTATCCAACTACACATAGTATATGTCTTTCACTTGTCATGAGAATCTCTAGTGATAATATCTTTTTTTACCCTTTTTCTCGGATAAGCAAAGCTTCCTCAGTCGTTTTATGACATTAATTTTTCAGGAAATAATCATGACATTTATGAGGATACTGTCATTGTCAGACAATAACCATGGCATTAATTTCTCAACCCTCCTTGCTATTTCTAAACCCAACGCGAATCTGATCCCGAACAGGAGCCGTTTAGTTAGTTTTTTATTCTCTTTTCCCCCTCTCAATTCCAACCCAACCTCCTTTTATTCACCCCCGATTAAACCCAATTTCTCCGAGATAACTCCCTGTACCAGACGCGGCCCGCTCCCATTCACTCCTCCGTGTCACTTTCATATGAAACCACTGTCGCTGCTCCCGCAGCACTCGCCTCGTGGTTACAGCCCTATAACCACCACAGCTGTTTGAGAATGTAAACACCGCGTCTGCACAAGCCCCACATGCTTATATATTGTCGATGCGCCCTTGCCAAGGCATTACGTACTACACCAATTCATTTATTTTATTAATTTACTGTGTATCCCTATCTTATAACTCTTCCTCTCCCTCATCCCCAGGCCAATTGTGGCCTATCTCCTCCGTGCAGGTAATGTCCTGCCACCCCTTTTCGTCCAGCCGGCCCTCCTCTTCGTATTTGTGCATAGGTACTAAGTCTGGTGACAACAGTCTCTCCATAAAGTGACTGGTCTTAGCTATGCTGACCGGTTTCAAATGAGAGACATGCACTGGTTTAGGCAGTGTTGCTCCAGTATCCATCCTCCTCAGTCTAGCCGTGCACCCTGTGGGTCTAGCACAGATGACAAAGGGGCCACAGAAATTCTTTTGCAACTTGTAGGCAGTTCCAGGTTGCAGGAGGCGATTCACCTTCATATATACCAACGATCCTGATTTCAACTTGTGTGCATTTGCCTGCCTATCATAATACTCTTTCATTTTTGCCTGTGACGTTAGTAATGCCTCCCGAGCCAGGTCCCCATAGACTTCTTGTTTCTCAACGATCTTGCCCAGCTGCTCCAAAAGGGGCCTCATTTCTCCCTCGTATTCCTTCAATACATTTTCGTGGGGAAGTCGTGGGAATCTACCATACATTAGCAGATAAGCTGGGTAGTTTGTCGTGCTTGAATCCGACGCATTCATTGCAAATACAATCGGGGCCACAAATTGACACCAATTCTTTTGATCTTTATCCACGTATGCTCTCAGGGCTGTCTTAAGGCTGCGATTAAATTTCTCAATTTGACCTTGTGTCCTAGGATAGTAGCTGGATCCCAAGACTTGCCTAATCCCCATTACTGTACAGAAATTTCTGAACAATTTGCTCGTAAATGAAGAACCGTTATCGCTGAAAAGAGTGCATGGCACGCCCAAGACAGCCACTATGTGCTCAAAGAATTCAGGTATCAAGGTTTCAGATTTTATGTCCTTTGTTGGCCAAGCCACACAGAACCTTGTAGCCACATCACAGACCGTGTGCACATATTTATAGCCTCTGCCTGATTCAGGCAGTGGGCCTATAGTGTCAATCTCGATAGCATCCCATGGTACCTGCGACAGCTCCTTAACAGTCATAGGCACCTTGATAGGATTAGGATTTGGTTTCACCTCCAAACATTTCTGACAAGACCCGATATACTCGCTTATGTCCCTAGCCATAGATGGCCAGTAGTACCGTGGTGAAGCAATGCTAAGCATCTTTTTTACACCCAAATGCGCGCCTAGACCGACGTCATGTATTTGATGTAATAATTTTTCCACCATTGACTGTGGGACCACTAACTGCGCTCTCTCTTCTATCTGGGCTTTTCTCGTCCTTGGTGGTACCCTGTACAGAATGCAGCCTGATAGCAAGAAGCAGTCGTGTTGTAATAAAATTCCTCTTGCTCTCGTGTTATCCTTAGGAAGCTTTTCTCTCTCAATGTAATTTGTCATGTCGCTGCAAAACTCGTCAGTTATTTGCTCCTTCTCGAACACTTCTCTCGTACCCAAAGTCCCATACTCAGTGATGAGCTTTTCATAGAACGCAGTATCAGTGAATTGCACTTCTCGCACTCTTACTCCCTTTCGTCTCCTCTCTCTCTGATACTTACCAACCAATGATGGGACTCCTAGAGTTTTTCTCCTTCTTGAAACTCCTTTGTGGATTAGGGCTGTCCCCCCTGGTGTTTCCTCCTCAACTTCCGTCTGCTCCTCCTGTGCTGGCGTTTCATGGTTATCAGTATCAGACTGACTATCCTCTTCTTCGGAGTCTTCCTCGCCTAAATTTTTTGCTTTGTCTCTTTCCTCGATCCACAGCGCCATTCTTCTCGATACAGGTGGGTTTTTTCTAGTAATCATCATTATTTGCTCTCCTGGCGTGCCCAGGCGCGTCACCACTGTGCCATTGACTTTTGGGAAGTCTTTATCATCATCCTCGCTTGGTGCTGTGTCTTGCTCTGGTTCCGGTGCATTTACCTGGATAATAGGCGTGTCATCCTTCTCGTCTCGCCTTTTATTCCTGAGACGTCCATTTTTTAAGATTGACGGTCTCCTATACTTTCTGATGGGCGATGCTTCCAGTACCTCCTCTTCATCAAAGAATCGGATGTGATTTACCGCCTTAAACCTTACCTGCCTCTGTTGCTGCCCCAGCTCTTCTTTAGCTGTAATGCCATCCCCAAAATATGGCATTCTCGATAAAATATCGGCTGTGATGTTGCATTTCCCTTTGATGTGCCGCAAGGTGAAATCAAAATTGCTGAACCAGTCGATCCAACGTGCCATTCTTCCTGTAAGGTCCTGTTTAGCGTTCAAAGCTAGTAATGCCGCATGATCAGTGTATACCTCAAAGTGACTGCCCAGAACGTAATGCTTAAACTTTTCCAAGCCATACCGGACCGCCACCAGTTCCTTTTCTGTCGCCGAGAAATTTTGTTCTGCTGAAGACAGACTTCTTCCTGCAAACGCAACCGGCCTATGGAAGCAATTATCATGAAGCTGTGTCAGGACGATGCCTATACCAACGCGAGACGCATCACACCAGATAGTGAACCCTTTAGAATAATCAGGGTATCTTAGAACGACATCTTCGCACATCGATCGCTTCACCGCTTTAAACGCCCTATCTGCCTCTGTATTCCACTGAAAACGCTCTTTTCTACCAAGCTTTTTCGTCAGCTGGTACAAGGGGACCATTTTTTCTGCAAACCCAGGAATGAATGTCCTGTAGTAATTTGCTAGGCCGTTAAAGGCCCTCATTTCCCTGACAGTTTTTGGTATTGGGTATGAACGTATTATACGAACCTTCTCTGGGTCTGGCTGTAGCCCATCTTTTGTTACCACAAACCCCAGAAATTGCATTATTTCATACCCAAACGCACATTTTTCTGCCCTGAATTTAAGTTTCGCCTCCTGGAAGGCCTGCAACACCTCCTCCACGTGCCGCAAATGCTCCTCCCATGTTTGTGATGCTATAATCACATCATCCATGTAGGGTAGTGCATTTGGGACATATTTCAACACGCTTTCAATCACCGAATGAAACGCTTTTGGCGACGTTTTAAGTCCCATCGGCATGACCTTGTACTGAAACACCCCTCTGGGCGTGACAAAACTAGTCTTGGGCTTGTCTTCTGGCCTTAAAGGCACTTGAAAAAATCCTGAATGGCAATCCAGCTTTGAGAAAAATCTTCCCCCCAGTCCCCCGACGTTTTCCAACGTCTCGTCTGCTGATGGGAAGACCCTACATTCGTTCTTTATACATTTATTAATTTTCCTGTAGTCTATGACAATTCTATATTTTTTGTCCTGTTTTGCAGCTGCTTTTCCTTTTTCCACCAGGAAGCATGGCGCAGCAAATTCAGACTCGCCATTCGTTCGTTCAATAATGCCCAAGCGCATCTGCTCCTCCAGCATCGTTTCCAGTACCCTTGTCATATGAGGGTTGGTACGGTATGGGCTTCGAATAGGGGCCGCGTAATCCTCTTTCAATTCTATTTTATGTGCGAAAATGTCAGTTGTCGAGATCGGCGAATCTTTTGTGGCGAAGACCGCGCGGTAACGCTGTAGCAGACCTGCCATACTTAGTTTCTGCTCCGTCGTCAACTTATCGCCTAGGGTGTAATCAACCCTAGTCTGACTGCATGTTGTGCTACCTACCTCCTCGATCGGCCGCTCCGATTGACCGGAAACCCCTGTTTCTACATAGTCATCTTCATTGACCACTGAAAACGCTGCTAAAACAGAACCCTTTCCCAATTTTATTGGCGTGTTTGCTGCATTAAATAAGGTAACCGGTATATTGTTCCCCCCCCGCTGTGGCCTTACGAGGGCTCTTTTGACCGCAAATGGGACCTGCACACATCTTTTCAAATTGTCAACTACTCCTACTGCATGATTTAAATTTTGATGCGCCGAAACCACTGCCATACAAGTAAATTCTGCTTTTGGAGGTATTAATTTTGGTTTAGTCAATCTAACGGTGTAATGGTCAGGATCTTGGATTTGGAAGTCAATCTTGGCCTTTCTTGCTTTCAAGAAATCGACTCCTATGATACACTGAAGGGATAAACCCTTCACAACGTAAAACCATGCGTTAGTGTGAGCATTTCCAATGTTAATAGACAACAACACCCTTTCATTCGACTTGTGGCGCCCCCCGTCGGCTGTGTAAATAACCAGATATGTCTGTACACGGCGAAGCAGCGCCCCTTTTTCCTGCACTACTTGGTTTAACGTATCAGTCGAAATACAACTGATACTAGCTCCGGTGTCCACTAGGCAGCTAATTTTTGCTGAGCCAACTGTGCAAATTGTTCTGCAGTTTTCCAGTTGGACTGTCACCTTACCCGCGTCACTGTCCTGTAATACTAGGCGCGAGGAACGATCCTCGCCCTCCTCATGATTAATTCTACTGTTTTGTGTCACCTCTTTATGTTTACTTAAGGACATCAATCCCTTTGCCTTTTTCTTCTGAAGTTTCAGTTCCTGCGCTGCTCTATCTTTTTCACGCTTTTCCCTTTTTTCATCCTGTAACTTCCATCTTCTCCTTTTCTGGTTCCACCTCTTTCTTACTGCTCTCTTCACCTCCCTTTCCCGGAAGGCCATCTCCTGCACCTCCTGAGTTCCTTTCTCCTTGCTCATACTTATGTCACTATCATCTATTGAAACTGAACTCCCGCTTTCATCCTCTTCAGACGCTTCAGATAGGTCCTCCCTTTCCGCCGGTATGGCTGGCGACATTCCAACCGGCTCTTCTACTGAAAATTCTGCCGATACACTCCGTTTTTTACAACACCAGTTGTTTTTGGTGTTTGAATGCCTGTTCTCTTATTCTTATCTTTCTCCTGGCGTCTCTCCCCTTCACCTCTTCTAGGAGTCCATTCTCTTTCTTCTACTGGTAGGTTTCTAGCGGGATCAGGGTGTGATCTGACATCACTGGGAGTAACGTCATAACCCTTCATTGCCAGAGAAGCTATCATTGATTGAGTAGATCCCACCAGGTGAAGCCTCAGCGCTTTCTCATTTTGTTCGTCTGACAACTCATGTTTCCTGGCCGCCCTCCTAGCTTCTTCACAGGTACGAGGAGCTTCTGTTAGGACTCTCTCCGCTAATCCATCCTTTAAACCCGCTATGAAAGCTTTCAATTTCTCATCCTCGTGCAGCGATGTTCTTGCCAGCAATACCAGCATAGCATCTGCATAGGTTTCCACACTTTCACCTGCCTCCTGTCGTCGACGCGAATAGTCATCTTTTACCTCACTATATGGCATCTCCTGAAACTTAGTTAAGAACTTACTTTTGATATCTGAGTATGACAGTGTACCCCTTTTTCTGGCTGCAACTGATGCGACTTGTTGGTAGTAAGCTTTAGCTGACCCCTCCAATCTACCAGCCAGCCCCTGAAGCCAGTACGTCTCAGGTATGCCCAAGGCACTTGCATAATCTTCATATTCGGTCAGGAATTCAGACACGTTCCTGGTCGCTGTTGAGTGCCGGAAATTTTCTGGCCCCCTAATGAAGTGTCTCATTGCTGCCCCTCCCCCTTCGTTAGACTTATCTGACCATCTTCCTGTTTGTGCAGGGGTAAACGTTGGGAGCACATTAGGTAGCCTATACATCTCGGTTATATCCCCGGAATCTTCTGAGCAAATTGTACTACTAGCTCCTATTTTTGTTGGTTGCTGGCCTGCTCTGTGGGGTGTCCGGAGTATGCTATTTTTAGGCTGCTCTACTCCTCCAACGTTTGTGAGATTCCTGACCATGTCTGTAAGGTTTTTCCTGTCTTGTTTGTATCGCACAGACGCATCTCTAAATAGGGCACTCTCCTTTTCATGTTCTATTTTCAGCTTATCCATCTCTTCTGCTAGCCAGTTTGCCCTTGCCTCCCTTATTTGGTTCTCCTTTTCCATTTCCTCACACCACTCTCTATTTCTAGCCTCTCTCACCTCCTCCATTTCCTGTCTTGCTATTTCTGCCCTCTCCCACTCCTCTCGGTCGCTTTCTTCCTTCCTATTTGCTCTAGCTCTGGCCCGTCTTTCCTCTTCCAGCTCTCTTCTTAGCTCCTCCAGCTCCTTGTTATGTTTTTCTTTTTCTTTTGTCATAAATTCGTTTCTCTGCTGCTCTGTCTTATCCATTTTTTGCTGTGCATTTTTCCAGTCATTCTGCAGTGTTATAAGTATATCCCTATTTCCGTCTTCTGCAGTTTTCACCCTACGTCGTGTGCCATCCTCCCATGCTAGTTTTAGTACGTTTATTCTAGCTTCGTGCCTATCTTCGGCATCTTTTAACATTTTTTCATTTGTCCGTTCCCAATCACTTCTCATATCCTGGACTGCCCTCAGGGTATCTTCTTCCGCTGCTCTTAGAGCGGCCTGGGTTCTTTGCAACTCTTTACTGACAATATCCACGCTTTGCCTGAGCAGCTCCTCTTTGGCTCCTTGCGGGCTTAAGTAGTCAAAGTCTGGATTATAAGGGAGCGGCACCAATGGCTCTGTGTAATATGGCGGTTTACCAGCGTCCCACGTTACTTCAGGCACTAATGGCACACTAGGGTCATCACAAAAATCTGCTGCGAATGGATTGTTTCTTTTGGGCCTAGCACCTCCCACCGCTGTACTTTCAGCGCTCAAGTTAGCGTAACTCGGTGGTCCCTGGACAGAAGAGTCCGGAGATGAATCTTCTGTACTTTCTCTTTCTGTCTTCACCTCCCTATTCACATGAACCCCCACACTAGGTCTTGCGGACGCCTTCATTCTTGCCAATCTTTTCTCCATTAATTTAGCAAGATTTTTTATTCCATCTTTGATTATGGACACCTTTTCCCTCTCCACCTTGCCGATTCGTTCTGTTGTTTCAGCAAAGTTCTTTGCACTTTGTGTAATTCGAGCATTGTTCTCCTGTATTTCCTTCACCAAGTCCGCCACAGAAGACCCCTGTTTCGACATTTAACCAGCTTATATTGACACTCACCCCACCCCTTCGCACACTATCTCCAATCCCGTGGTTCTCCAACCAGTGTTGTGCGCGTAGCTTCGGATCTTTATGCTATTGGGCGATGCGTCGGGCCAGGGTGAATATATCTAGCTAGTATTTGTATGCATTCGAATATACTCGGACTTCGGGGTATTGCTTCTCATGATGTTTAATACAGTACAGTATTTTAAGAGACGGTAGGCGATATTGAATAGAGAGCCATGGTGATATATAGTAGCTGCAGGTTTCCGGTATGAACAACACAACACGATGAGTTTTAGTACGCCACTACTTGTGTATTGTATCTTATCCTGTACATAGATGCTAGGTTGATAATCCCTTCCCATGTTAGTGTAGATATCGAGTCATATGAGATCTTATGGGACTCCTTCCCTGGACTCTAGAGTGGATGTTACTCATCTCTCCACTACTTCTTAGGATGATTGTTATTGCTCTTACTGTTACTGTTACTGTCTAAGATGATTCTAATACCTATGTGTTCCCCGCATATATACTCAGGTGGTGAGTGTCGGGTATCCCCATTGGTGGACCCCTTATCCTATAATATCTTCCTTCCCTCTGGCCCCTCCCATTCCCTTAGCGCATGCCTTAGTAAAAGTTACATATCCTACCCTACTACCCACCCTACTGCCCTCTCGTGTTAACCACGGTTACTACACCAGCTATCCTATAGATCTATATTTTATCACAAAAACTTCGCTATTATAGACTAGTAGGCTATAGTATAGGCCTATACTAGTATGGGCCTATTATTTATATTTGTGGAATAATGACACGTACGTACACTTTATAAATAGGCTTATGTTGATATTCTCGATCGTTCATTTTCGCCGACCATTAATATACAAAGTTTCGAATTATATTTGATCTAATAGGCACATGTAGAACAAAGTAAATAATTTCAGACTGGAAATGTATATGACTTTTTGAATAATATTTTGACACGTAGTTTCGATTACCCTGTAATTACTTAATATTACAGGGTAGGTATAGTTTATTTACAAACTGGTCATATTTATATGGCACCTCCGTTGAACAAACAAGCTATATATATATATATGTAGTGCAAACAAATGAGTCTTATATGTTATGCAATATTGGTGTTATGAACAACGTGTCAAAATCAGGACCAATTGTAGCCTATAGGTATACCTTCTTAGGGCTCCTGATGGGGTGTGTGTGTGGGGGGGGGGGGGGGGGGGGGGGGGGCGGGGGGCGGGGGTCCTGTGTCAATTTGTCCCGCTAAGGATGAGCATGCATTTGTTCCTTGTCCCCAGAATCCCATGTCAATTTGTCGCTCTAAGAAAGGGTCTATGTGGTTTGTCAATCATAAGAAATGACTATGTCAGTTTGTCGATTTAGGCATCAGGACCCCTCTTCTTTTACCTCAGTTCAACTGTTGTGAGACATTAGTTCAATAATACTTATAGATATCGTCGTCTTCTAACTCTAATAGGATCTTTAAATTGGATTTTAACACCTATAAGATTAGAAATATTATTGAAAATACTTGTTAAATTTTCTTATTCAGATTCTAAAAACCTGGACATCCGGCTGATATAAAAATGGAAAGAGAAGACACCAACATCAGCGAAAACCCGTCCTCCACTGGGACGAGGACAAAGAAAACAAAATCTAGAAAATCAAGTCCAGTAAGCAAGCCTCAAACCCCAGAAAGTCGCCCCAGAAGTAGTAACTCCGATGCCATTACTGTTAATGATGGCAAAAAGAAGAAAAAACAAGCCCCCATTCCACCTGGCTCCCACAAAGTTACATTCACTGTCACCATCGCCAAGGCCATACCTAATGGTAAGAAATGAATAGACTTAAATTAAGTTTCTTTCAGAGTTAAACTCTTTTCAAACATTTCTGTCAAAGGTAAATTCTGATGTTACTGTACCAAATAAATGGGAGATTCTCTCTCTGTCTTTCTTTTAAATCTGGTGAAACCCCCATTAGCTAATCACAGAGATAAGGAGTTGAGACGTTGGATCTCCCGACTGAAAACCCTTATACCACGTGGCTTAAATATCTTGGATTAAATATCCGATAGAACGAACTCAACATTTACACGTTTACAAATGTTCAATTAAGAAGTAACAAAAGTCAGGAATTTGACATATGTGTACATGACCATTTATTGGATATCATAGGTTATCTCTATTCTAAAATCCTATGTTGAGTAGGGTTCCTATGTTGAGTAGGGTTAAGACCAAAACAGAAGGGACAGGAGATGGGGGATTATTTTTAGTTTGCCTTATTGGGGTCCGACGTTTCGGGCTTCATTAGCCCTTCATCAGGGGTTTCTCTATTTCCCTATTTTAATTGAATAAAAAAGCAATCATTATATCTGTTTCCATGATACTTTCTAGCTAGTGATGAAGACGGTTCACAAGGTGGTGACAATGGCAAGAAGAAGAAAAGAATTGTGGAGGCACCGCGGGCACAGAATCATTACCACTGTGAATACTTTCTCCTTCCCGAAGACGACGACCCTGTGAAAACAGACGTTGTCACTTTCGGAATGGCTGCCAAGATCTACACAGAGAGACAAGAACCTAAAGTATTGAAAACTTGGCAGACTGGTGACCAATCTTGGGTGGCTTGGACTCATTGGTAAGTCTCCGCATTTATTGTCTGTACCAGGAACTATTGTTTAATTATATAAGGAGAAAAAAACGAAAAAAAGCAAATTAGTAAATTTTAGAATATGCCCAACTTACTGGAGTGCTCTGCCCCTTCCACATAATGACTTTCTTTTCATGAGGTTCATTTTTAGACTTGTGATGTCCATTGTTTTAGTCTTCTTCCCTCAATACATAAATCATGCAATATGTCATTTTCAGTCACCCCGTCATAATCACAGAGGAAGTCCTGATGAAACTATTCAACCACAAACTAGAAATGCGTATTTGGGATACAAGAGATAAGCTCTCCACTCGTGCCAAATTTGACCGCCCTAAGGCATTCAGACTACCGCAGGCCAAGCCAGGTAATTTTGTTGTTGTGGACCCTATCTTGTATTGATTATTTGGCATGCACTGTAAACACTCTCTACTCTAAGTTGGGGTCATATCGGTTCAAACCACACGTAGAGCTACAACCGAAGCCAATTTTCCTCATGGGATTTCTATTAAACTAGCTACCAGAGTTCATTAAATCATAATGGGATTTCTTCCACTATATCAAATACATTACTCCATTTCTAGATACTCTATATTTTGTCTAATTGTGTGTGCAACACATTAAAATATGCAAAACAAATTCGAGAAAAAATCGGCAATGTTGCCATGTTCAGGGAGTTCATTATAGCCAGTACTACTTATTAATTTTGTATTACATCAGGTGAAGAAGATATTGCAATATTTACTTTACACGGTTACTTTACACGGTTAACTGAAATATTAATTTTACATTACATCAAGTCAAGAATATATATGGAATTTGTATTTTACAATATTGACCTAGACGTAAGTTTATAATCTATACAATTATCTGTATCTGTTTTCATCTTGTTTGTTATTCGATGGTAATCCAGAGCACCAGTTGTAGACCTGCCTCTGAAAACGAATTAATAGTTATCAATGATTATAATAATAGAGCCTATATCTTACATTTATTTCTGAATATTTAGGAGAGGATGCTGACAACGTAGGTGGAGTAAAAACCCTGGTGATGAAACAATCTCGAAATTATGAAAGCATGCAGCCCAAGCGTTCATATATAAACCGTCCACTCCCTTCTCAGATCAAGGCAGGACTCGCAGATAAAGATGCACTAACTAATCAAGAAGGTTTGTATCGGAAATATATCATTTAGAAAAGGAAATTTCATTAAGCAGCTGGACACCATGACAACACTGAAAGAACAGCTTGATTGATTGATATATTCTTTTATTTCGTCTTAACAAGTGAAACGTGGTGAATTTTAGCGTCTGTACATTGCCGTTTTCCCTTTTACTATACTTGTAGGTATATAGGTACTCGAAAACCAGTTTAGTAGTACTCATTACTACATTTATTTTTTAACATTACTACATTTATATGTTTTACTATTGTTTAGCACAAAATGAAGGATATAGTATTTTATTTGATTTTAGATAACTTTGTTGATAAGTGAAAAGGTAGACCCTCATCTATTTCAAACAGGTATCCCTAGGTGTATAATGTCGTATACATTCAGTGGATACAATAATACAACAAGTTAATGCAGTAATACAATAAGGATTACCTGAAGAAATATTCTTCTATTCATGAACGATTCTTAAAATACTTTTTTCTCTTGCAGTGACTGACAGGGCTAAACCAGACCGAGGTGGAGGAAGGAAAAATGCCAAGAAACCAGGGACATCAATGGAGGAGAAAAGTGATGCGGGCAGAGCGGCCACAGCCTCTGTCCAACTACCCACCGTGCAACCACCTACTCAAGATGGACAGCCTCTAAAGTACGATTTTAACATCAAGGTTTTATTCTGTACTAATATTTACACACTGTAGATATTCATACGACGCAGCTAACTGTCTAGATATCCTAGCAGGTGCTGCCACTTGTGGCGTTGACTTAGAACTAACACGGCGTACGGTTGTCAATTCATACTAGAGTATTACTACACTAACCAACAGTACACACATTTTATATAGCATCGCCCGAAAACGAGAGTTAGAGCAAAGAATAAACAGTTTTACAATTAAATTGATGGTATCTATGGCCTTCTTCAGGTGATTAATTAAATATGATGAAAATAATAAAACAAATTGTACCTATTTCCCTATAAATGCCAATAACCCATAAGTCATGTTTCTAACAAACTGCATGTTTACAACTGAAGCAATAACACTAGGGCAGCATGGGAGGAACACCGCCCCCGGCGAGCCCATGGATTGTACATATTACTGCCAATAAAAACAAAAAAACAAAATACTGATGAAAAAGACACAAATAAGTGATTTTGCCGCAAGAAGTCACAAATTACCACAATATCAAAGCAAGCTATCAGTGCAAATGCTCATCGTTGTAACATAGTAAGGTAAAGGCTTAAATTACAGGATAATAACGAAGTATGATAGAAGTCCCCTGCACCGCAGATATCATGGAATAACAATTATATCAACATCCATTAGTTGTTTGGAATAGCATGTTTTATGTAGAATGTAACGGACTATGTATGTAAATTTGTATGGGGAAAAAAATCACACAAATAAAAATCAAATCTTTTTGTAGGTCTTACGGTCACTTGGCGAACCTGGTAGGAAAGGATCCTGTAGAAGACAATGGCGACAGTGTGGGGGAGGGTGGCAATAGAGGTCGTCCTGATTCCATGGGCCGCAGTAGACAGAAAGATACGCTTCCCGCCCTCCCACCCAGAGGCGATCTCAATATGCCGCCCAGGACAGGCGAAAGTGACAGTGAGTAGAATGATCTCCAATATACTTCTTCCTGACTAACTGTTTTTTTTTATTCATTTCAAGTTAAGTGCTTACTGGGTTATACAAATTCAAAGACTGGTTGTGTGTTGGCTGTCTCTGCCACTTTGCACGTTAAAGGGCCATTGCTAATATTCGAAAAGAGTAGGAAGTAATTACATCCCACATCTCTTATTAGCGTTTTTCCCCTAAACAAAAATAGATGGTAGTATACTACACCATGAGTTCGTTAATACATGTCAATTTCCTTCCCAGCAAGATCTAAATAAATTCAATCTTTGGATGGCACTAGCTATTAAACGTAACATTGAAACCACAAATGCAATAATTTCAAAATATCAATTTCAGACCTTGATAATCAGTTGTTATAAGTTTAACTTAAACTCAAACGAAGATGATAGCATTTACTTTGCAAAGAGAGGGTCGCGTTAATGAATAAGTTAAGGTTTACAATTACCTACACACATATGTATGCTCTTCTCCATTACTGTATGACAATTACCTCAGCATTATTATTACTATGTTCCATCCACAGGTACCCTGGGGAGAAGTGGTGGTAAAGGGAACAGTAAGACAAGGCGCAAGAAAGCTGAAGCAGCAGCTCAGGCCATGGCAGAACACAATAAGAAATACGGTATCGCCTGTATCTCTATCAGAATGGCCACTCTTTTTGCTGGTGAGTATCAATTTATAGCAGCCGTTTAACCTGTGTAGTCATTGGAGTATCATTTGAACATTGAAAACTGTGGCAAGAGTTGGGAGATATGAGAGAAAAATAGAAGGTGGGGCTGAGAAAGGAATACATGTTTAAAAATAATTGTGTGTACGTCAGAGTGTTTTGTGTTACGTGTCCTCTTGTAGAGAAAAGAAGATAGACAGACAGAGTTAGAGACAGGGGAGGGAGACAGAGAGACAGTCGCAGACAGAGACAGAGGAAAGAAAACAGACCAGACAGACGGAGGGAGGGAGGGAGAAGAGGAGAATGAGATAAAGACTGACAGAGACAGGCAGACATCCAAAAGAAACAGTCTCATCTCCATCTGAATAGTATTCTTTTTTATGCAGGTGTGCAGACTGTTACCAGCAGACTTGATAAACCATTGTCTACGTTGGACGATGTATTCGTCACAGTCTCCTTGAATGGGCCGCTCATGTCAGAGGAACAGAAACAGAAGCTCAACCCTCTCATCATTAAAGTTCATTCTGCGAGGAAGATGCCAATTACTCCATTACCTTACGCGGATCTCCGACTCAGGTAGAAATTTCTATGAAAATAACAAACACCATGAATAAATAACTAAACTTAGAATAAGTGGGGTTCATCCCCATCTCTAACCAGAGATCAAATATGACTTGCAGTAATTGAAAAGGAACTTAGAAGACTTGATTGGAGTTAATTAAACTTTTCATGTGTATCTCATTTCTTTTTCAGATGTATGCCTGCGTATGTTAAGTATCGTTTCTTCAACCAGCATGAATATAATAGTTGTGGTCGAGAACAAGATGAGTCTATATATTGGGATGATATCAATGTCGTCCTCACAGGTGAGTGTACTGTTTTAGAAAAATTGTCAAATTTGTATTTTGGGCTGTGTATTGGGCAATTAGAGCCTGAGTTTATTGTCCGAGCTGGCCCTCTATGCCTGACGGGAATCCTGTCGAGGCCGGAGGCCAAGACAGGTTTCCGAAGGCATAGAGGGCCAGCGAGGACAATAAACGAAGGCTCTAATGGCTTTAGTCCCCGTTGGTTGGGCTGTTTACCGGAAGTTCTCTAGGCATAGAGGGCCAGCGGGACCGGTAGTGACCACTGGCCCTCTATGCGTCTATAACGGGCCAGCTCAGACCAACCAACGGGGACTAAAACCTAGCAAATACTCTCTTTCAATTCTCTATTTGTTCAGCTGTAGTTTCTTTAATATCTATATACTCGGGGAAGGGTAAATAACGTTCCAAAATACTGTTGGAATGGATCTAGTTTCTCCTCCCTTTGACATTTATACTTAATTTAATGTAGTACCCTTTCCCTTTATTTCTCATTTTAAGCTGAATTCTAATGTAATTTTATAGAGATATGAGATATTGGCGAAATTTGAATTCAGGATGTAGCTGTCGTTTCATATAACTATTTGATACCTTTGGATATATTTTAGGTACCATGGACAGGTCAGAGCTATTGGAGTATCTGAACGGACCTCCCCTTGATATTGAAGTTCATGATCGCGACAGGGTGATGGAAAAACAAAAGCTCAAACCAACCTTATTTGGTGATGATCTAGAGGACCAAAAGATTAGCAATGTCGGCGTTGTGACGAGTAAGTTATGCAAATTTCACAAACGAAATATACTTGTACAATTAAAGCGAAACGATTATTTCTTTTCCACATTAAGATATATAACAATTGTTATCAAGATAAATAAGTAAGTGAGCATAAATTCCACAATCTATATGATATTATGTAATCATTAAATGTTATAGCATGCGTGTGTGGTTCTCATTTTTCGAAATAACTATAGAATTTATCAATATTTCCACAGGCAAACAGACAGAAACTTTTGACCACTCTTATAGTACTAATATATCACAGTTACAAACAATAGCACGCGCCTCTCAATTTCCGAAATACACATAAAAGTGAACTGATATTTCCACAGGCAAACGGACAATACACAACCCGTTCTCCTCAAGAGATCGCCCGTGGGACCCTTACGGACTCGCCAAGTTTGATTTGTCAGGCTTGTTGTTAGGAGAGAAGATCCTGCATCTTGAGTCTCCCATTCACTCCTCTCCCAGCCCAGACATCCTTGGCACCCGTAGCAAGTCGGCGGATGGTAAGCTTGTGGGTATAGCAGGAGCTACAGACGGACCAGTAGAATCCCCTCTGGCTGGGGGACATTACATGGAAGCCAACAGCTTACTGAAAATAAAGATTGAAATAACTCACCCTCTCGTGTCACCTGACGTTGTCGGTAATAAGGAAGACGTATATACTTCACCCAAGGTAAATTAAAAACTTTTTTCATATTTCTTTCCTTAATGACAATATATACGATCGTTTCTTTAACCATTATCTCATAGAAGACGTTTTGTTTTGATGCTACCCTAACGACATGACTTTGAACTAACCTGGTATATTTTGTGTCCTTGATATTTCAGAGGTATGTATAAATGTTATTGACTATTTATTGGATAAATATTCACACGCATGACAGTATCGATGGTATAAATGTTGTTCGTTGTATACAACAACGTATTTAACTATCTCCACTATTAACGAATACAAACACTTCTAATTGTATTCGTTAATTGTATTGTCGATAAATTTTGTCTAAGATATACTAAACTTACGATACTATTGTATCTCCTCTATCTGTATCTATAAGGGCACACGCAGATGCACGGAGATCTTTCCTGATATTGTCTAATATTTCCCCTTTTTATTTTTTGCACCAAATTTTCAATGGTTGTCTTATATTTTAACACAAATCTTTAATTCAATTTTGAAAAAGCTCGAAACTCTGTTTTAGTATACAAAATACATATTATATTATCCATATGGTACCTTAACTACATAGATGTTCTAAATCTTGTGGGGATGTTCATAGGAGCACTTGGGTTTAATTGTACCTGAAATATCAGTCTTTTATCACCGTTATTATTATGACATCTGTCATTATACTTTAAGTGCATTCATGATCAATAGCATGTGTAGTCTTCTCTTAATGGCACATCTTGTATAAGTATCTGTAGATGAATCATAGCCCTGTTGTTATTTTCATAATTTGTCATCAACATTCTTTTTTTCTCAGATTGATCGGACAAAATGGTGTATAATGCCTTTTTTGAATAATAATTAATATAGGTTAATTGAAATTTAGTAGTTTTGCTTCCACAAAATATGTGGCTCATTTTCTGCGACCTCGTAGGTTCATGCAATCACAGAAACATTACTGTGCTCCATTTGTTATGATATTCTATTTATATCTCATTACTGTTTGCTTGGTCCCCGGGCTTGGTCTATCACATTCTGTGTTCGGACTGAAACATTTCCCTATTTTTCTTACTCCAGTGTCCCTTCAGCCGCATAATCTTCATGTTCCCTTACAAGAACACCAAGACACTAAACCACCTCCAGAGCCTTGTCATGGACATCAACGCAACGGCACTCCATCTGTCTGAGATGCCCCAGCACGTCATTGAAGCAGCTCTGTCAACCTACAAACTTTCCTTGTAAGTTTATTATTTTAATTTAATATGTATCATTTATTCGGAGCAATATTGTGAAAAATACTTAGCTATTTTCTATTGAACCTGTGACAAATTTTGTAAATTTACCGGTGCCAATATTTATAATCCCATTAACTACAGATATTCGTTTTATACATTAACTATTAACTATTCAAACCATGTGTTATATGGACAGATTTGACACAAAACTCTATATTTATAGTTATGCAGTGTAGATATAAATAGATAAAATACCTTCACCTTGTCAAAAAGTCAAAATACCTTCAATTTGCACACACTTAATTTGATCAATTTAGATTACCAACATACAATTGAGATACAACTTTTACAATTTCAATTTGATATTTTTTGTAACTCGCTTCATTTCCTATTTCCATCTCATGTTTCATTAGAAATCAAATAATTTTTTTCATAAAAACTTTTTTAGAGAGCAACAGCAGAGTAGGACGTTAAACATCATCACCGGGTTCCAGGTACTTGACGGTACTCAGCACATTTTTGCACTGGAGGGATTGAGAGACGGTGCAGTGAACGATCTGTGGACAAAAGTTACCAAAGAAAAAGATAATGGTCAGTAGTTATCAGCAATATCTCTACAGCTCATTTATTTTCTTCTAAAATTACAATGAAAGCCAAGCGTTTGTTTTGCTCTAATAATTTGTACGTACACCATTCCTCTTTCTATCAAAATCTTTAGTTTAAACATAGAACTAGCTCCATGGTTTAAAGTTAGAATTTGTAAACCTTGTTACAGCATAACCGTATTATTACTTTCATCTCACCGTGGCCACACGTTGTGAACACTTGCTTGGTCAATAAACAAATCAAATAAGATAAGATAAGATAAGATACTACTTTATTTATCGAACTCACAGTACATAGGGTAATAATAAACATATAAAGAGACAAATTGGTATACAGTCATCTAGATCAAATCCAGTTCTCCCCGACGTTACCATCTCGATTTAACCGAGCAATAATTTTGATATATAAAATCTTTTTAAGAAAGATTGTGAAATAAAAGTTAAACTTTTAAGAGTTGAACTTATAAGGTTTGATTAGGTTTTAAATAGTTGTGAAATGCCCTGCTTGGTAAGAGATGGCACCGTATGGATTACATACATGGTATAAAATATAAGTGGTAAAATTAATTCGTATCAAATGACTAAAATCAGTACATATAATACATTTTCGATCTGCTTTTTAAAATCATATTTTGAAATTGCCTTGTGAGCATTGGTTGGAAGCTCATTCCATTTGGATTGAGCAACATATATGAATGAATTCTTGTAAAAGCTTGTTTTTGGTGTTTTAATTTTAAATATTTTTCTGTCATGTGCATGACTTCTGGTTGATATTGATCTTAAATCCAGATTTGCATCATTTTTTGACAAGTAAAAGCCAGCTTCAAGAGTGTGTAGCTGTGTCCTTTTCTCATTACTTAAAATATTGATTTCTAAATATCTTTTCTCAACGTTTTCTCTCTTCTGCAACTTGAATATGTATCGGATTGCTGAGTTCAGAAGAGTATGTAGCCTACTGAGTAGCTTTTTGTTAGTTGACTGATAGAAAATGTCACCTGATTCTATAACTGGCACAATCAGCATTTTGACTATGTCAGTTTTAATTTTCTTGTTTAAGACATGAGCAGATTTTCACAATGAATTTACCTTCCATTTGGTTTTGTTTATAACATTGGTTGTATAGGGAGAGACGGCCTCCGCTCATCTGGTCACGTGACAGTGCATCCACACTTCTAGGAACGAACTGATTTTGTGCAATTTTGAACAATTAATCATATATAATATTAAAATCCAGTAGATTTTGTGGGAGATATATCACTCAAGTTGTCATCTTCGAAAGTATCATTTTATTCATCCAATATTTCGCCCTATAGGGGGGGGGGGGGGGCTTCTTCAGGGATAATCCTGAAATATTATTAAAATCCATATCATAGAATATATTCATAATGAACATGAGCAACATTTCCGCAACATTTATTGCCTAAAATCGACAGTAATGCTGAGATTTCCCCCATTGTTTACTTTCACCCCCCAGTGGGCCGGTACTTGGGGGACTCTGGCCCTTGACGACCATAGCAACCAAGCTTAAAATCTCCAACTTTCCCCCTCGATTTCTTAAATTATACACAATTGTCGGAAAAACGGAACCAGCGACTGCAATGTATGAACAATACTTGATATATACATGTATGCTCATAGCATTTTGACCCGTTTATGTATGGTTTCAAAGGGGTTGAAAACAGGTATTTTAGCGTCAGCGCCTATGGCACTCAGCTGGTGTATTCACCCGAGTTTTTGCTGCCGATCGTAGCGCCACCTGTAAATACCCGGATTCTCGTCTCAAAGAATGGTCAGTAAATGTCAGTTTCTCATCAATGATGAGTCCCAGATATTTGTATTGCTTTACTTGGGTGAGGGTATCATTTCCAAGTTGGAGACTATGAGAGCCAATTTCTTGTTGCTTCTTCCTACCTATATTAAACTGGATATATTGGGTCTTGGAGGTATTCATCGAAATCTTGTTTAGTTTGCACCATGAGTTTACATGATCCAGGTTTTGTTGAAGATCTTGGTATAATTTTGATTAGCAGAATTTGAGAAGACTGGCGAAGTTGAATTGTACATTTTCTGAAAATCTGACCCATATATGAATCAAATAAATTTCCCTTGTGCATACAAATCCTGTTACATATATAACAGTTCATAAACTTTTACATTTTAAGTCATGCATATATGGGTCAGATTTTCAGAAAATGTACAATTGGCAGCTCTGCACATTTGGTAAATTCTGCTAAATTAGGCTGCAATTCGGTCAATACTAGGTAAATTCGAGTATATTTGGCATTGCATCGATTCTAGCAATCTGTTTGGTTAGGTTGAACTGTATTTTGAACTTTATTTTCCTCTGAAATTTGGGTTATTTGAGAAGACTGGCGAAGTTGAATTGTACATTTTCTGAAAGTCTGACCCATATATGAATCCTGTATGTTGCAGATATCACAGTTCTGTATAACTCGGCACTAAGTTTCCACGAGCGCCTGTATGGACCACTGGATGTGGATCTATGCAGGGTGAAGCTCCATGAGCCACTGTCCATCATAATGCAGCAGCCACTGCTCTATGTGAGGGATATGGTGCCTCAGGCTTGCTTCAATTCACTCTCCAAGCTCAACCAGGTATAATAATTATTTCCTACTTCTTTCATCGTAAAAGTCTCATTCTTTGGGGGTTTTTTGGTAAACGAAATATATTTTTGTTGTAGCAGCAGCGGAAGAAGTATAGTTCTGTCTGGTGATAGGCCAAGAATAAGGCAAATATTTTAAAACTGCACTAAATATAATTTGCTCTATTTTTTATACATTCTAATAGAGTGATTAAAAAAGCAGTTTTTAGGTGTGTATAGATACGTATGCGTATCTATTACTTGTCAGAATGTATTCATGTTTTTTTTTATTTATTCTCTAAAGTTGAGTGGAATGACAAAAATGCGCGATGTGGTTCGCAACGAGCTTTTCCCCTCATCGGATATGGTGATTTCCATGAGCAGAGAATTTGGTGTTCCCTTGACTACTGAAGATTTCGAAGGTAATATAGTATTTTCTTTTTTCACAATTAGATTTGTCAGGATGTAAACCACCAAACTTATCACTGACACGACCATCATTTAATTCTAATTTATTTTTCAGAATTACAAAACGAGGAGGAGCGTGTGTCTCAGTCTCCGGTGGCCTTTGTTGAAGCTACGCGGACGAGTCGCCAATGGACGCCAATAGACAATTACAACCCTGAGTTCATTGATCAGATGCAAGCCCGCACGAGTACCAAGGAAACTCGAGACTATATTACTGAGAACAAGGTAGGCTGGACCAGACTAGATTGATTATTGTATTTTTTTAATAATTGGGACATATTTTATTTATTAGAGTTCAATACGGGTTAGATTGTTATGTCTGTGAAAAAGAACTTGCATGTGAATCTAAATATGGTATCACGTTTGTGACTCGACCATATATTTAGCTGTTTTACACGTTTTTTGTATGTTTAATACAATATTTGTCTACCTTAGGACAATAACTGTAGGGAAACAAAACAATTCGTAACATATAAGATGGTATTAGTGAGCAAAATTTAAATCACCTTATTTCGAGGTAAAGCTTTGGGGCTTTGGGGCTAAAAGCTATGGTCTGAATTTAATCTTTTCAATGGGCATTTCCAAACAAAATAAATCAATTTTGAAATAAATTAACTTGTAAATGCAGAACAAATCTTCACTGGAAGTTTTACGAAATCAACCTAATAAATATTCTTCAAAATATGAGTCTAGCGTCTGGCCAAGGGGCCAATATTTTTGCCAAAGTTTCTGTACAAATTATTTAATGAATATACCATTATCCATAATATTTTACAGATAGATGTCAAAGAAGTTAGCCACTCTAACAAAGTTGAACGAGCGAAAACCTCTCCAGCGAAAATCAGGGCAGAGGCTCCAGCACATAACTACAGCACGCAAACTCTGAACTCGACAGACCAGGCCAAGGAAAAACTACGGAACATTCTTGCCAACGTGAGTTTATAAAAAAAGATCTGCATTGCTCTAATTTATTAGTCACTGAATGAAAGCGTCGAAATTACATTACATTGGTTTGACATTTTTGACTTTCTTCTCTATAATCACATTACAGGATCCAGACACTAGGTATACATATTGTCCAGACTATCACCATTCTATGACGGTGGTGCCAGTCAATGTGGAAGCGTTATCCAAAGAGGCTAAGGAGGAGTCGGTGAGGAGATGGAGAACACAGACAGGCTGGATATTCCCGGGCAAGAAGACCTCAATAGAGAGTAACAAACACATGAAGCGCCCAGATCCAGCAAGAATCGATGAGGTCTACACGGTAAGAATTTTGATTCAATGTTTTAAATTTTTCTTTTCCCCAGATGGTAATATAAGATATTCCATCCATTTTCCTTTCCGAAGAAAGCCTGACAGTATCATTTATTTGATCCTATTTGTAAGCACAATTGCTCTAAGTCCATCGATAATTAGATCAGTAAAAGGCACTCTATCGGTATACCAGCAAGAGGCTTGACCTTGAGCTGAGATATTATGCCTATTGTGCGTAATAAAGTTTTTATGTGCACGAATGATTTATGTCAAAGATCCTCCTCCAAGCAACGAGGGATCTACTTCAAAGTCAATTAAATGTAACTCATAATAAACCTTTAAAAAAAAATTGATACATAAAAGTATGTGAATATGAATATGAATTGTTAGATTTAATTTTTTTCAATTCCAGGTTATTTCAACACTTTTATTGTGGGGAGCAGAACGGTGCTTTTGAATATAGTTATCAAAATACAATCTGTATTTGTCAATACGTTTTTAGGATATTTTAACCGGTTTTTAATAATGCAAAATATATATAATTTGAAGGGCTTTGTTGAAATGTAAAATAAAAACATAACATGTACCCAAATAAATCATCTATATCCACCATTTTATAGCAAGGTCTTCTTGTATTTCTCAGGAGTGGCAAGAGAACATTCTGCACGCCAATGTCCTTGAGCCGACTCTAGACAGAGAAGGCTTCACCTGGCACCATCGGGTTGAAGACTTCGACGTGTGGACCAAACCCAACCCAGTGTTCGGTGCTGAAGAACCAGCTACCATCCACCTCGCAGGGTCGAAGTTAAAGGATGAAAAAATGGAAGCCCTTCTGGAAGAGGAAAGACAGTGGAAATCGAGGATTGTGGTCAGGGACACCGAGATGAAATTCCACCGATGCCTGCCCGAGACCGAAGCGAGGGATGAAGGGTTCAAGTCCAGCAACCAGTTGGATCGCTTGGAGGGCTTGTTGAAAGATGCCCCCAATAAGCTCTACCTGAGAAATGCCCGAACAACCCTCGGAGAAATCCCTCCATTGAATGTGGTGCTAAACCCAAGCGTGGACCGTGCGGCCAGGGATGCTGGACTGCCCACTCTGCCGGCAAGCCCCAGTGAAGAGCCCATCTCAGGCTTTGTTCCTGGACCCTACACAGAGCACAGCTGGTTGTTAGAGAGGAACAAGATCCCCGTATACGATTATAACCACCAGAAGTTCATGAAACACAAAGGCCATGACTTCAGGTAAGAACGATTTCTGTACTAAATTAAATCATTAATATAATACGAGCAATACACAGTGGTCCTTCTCCAGTCGTCGCAAAAAAAATAAATAAATCATTAAGACATTACCCTAAGAAGGCCAAACAGATCGGAAGCTAGTGAAAATAAATCTTCATTTATATATGTATTTGATTCGTCATATACAGAAACAGAATGGAACGAGGTGCGCCAGTAATTGAATATTCAATTTTTAGTACCAAGTTCCATTTACTATTATATGCCCCACGTATAGAAACATATTGAAATATTAATCTTTGTTTTGGGTTTTGAATCGTCATTAAAACTAAATAAAAACCAATTCGCATTTTTATCGTACACATACAATAAATATATTTCTTATATTATCATTATGTACAAATAATAAAGGTGATTTAGAAAATAAACAATATTAGGGTCATCAGTTCATGAATATAGATAAGATACGCAGCCTGCACTGATATGGACAGATTAAAAATTAATGAGGAAAACAACACATTTTTTGATATTGTCCAGTTGGATCACATTTTTGTTCGACTACACAGCACAAATTAAAAAAAATACATTATGGTATATACTACAAAGATTTATTAATTTCTTTTTCTTTTAGGCTATATCATAAGCCTCGGAGCTCGTTACACAACAGGAAAATGGTGCCTCTCTCGGACAAGGAATACCAATCTCCCCTGTTCCGCTGGCCTGCAGAGAAGACTTCAGTCCCGCCATATATTATACCGGACATCGAAGAATTCAAGAAAAATTATAAGTCTAAGACTGTACTAGAGGCCAACGTTCAAGCAGTCCCAACAGAAAGAAAGGGACAGAAGGCAGTTGAAATAAATTAATCTGCCACAGTTCTAATTATATAGAAAAGACGGTCTGTGATATTTGCATAATGTGATTTTAATAACTATTTAACGCAGATATGAATTTTTGATGTAAATCTAAACTGCTGCTGTTTGTTCTTAATTCATGCCGCTAATACATCAGTATTAAAATTTGTACTATTTGTCTCCTTTCCACACTTCATGCTCTGCCAAATCTATCTAAGTCTTCTCATTTTTTCTCCAGGGGAATGTTCATCATCGATTTATGTGATGGTGTGTGTATAGTTTTAAATATTTAAACGCCTTGTAAAGTATTGTGTATATTCTGAAATAAAATACCAAAAAAATCTTGCCCAATCTTTGTACTTTGATATTTCCGTCTGTTATCGAAGGTCAATATTGTTGATCTATCGTGGTTGATAAGACGAGATTCAAATCCAGGCAACTATCGGCACACCACGGCTCAATGTTATCAGAGTGTCAATGAGAAGAACAAAAAATATCGGTAATATACGAGAAATACCAATTGTTCAGATCAAGGACATCCGCCCTTCCCTGATGAAATAATAAATTAAATCATCGCGTAACTATGTATTGGATTGAAAGCCAATGCACTGAAAGAAATTAGTAACATGAATCCTAATTATAATTTACATCGGTCATCTTCATATGTACATGACATCCATTGATCGTAACATCCTTTGTACACTGTATATGCCTGCCTATGTTTCAACTCTTCCTATGGCAAAAGTAAGCGGGGAAATCGATATAATTATATATATGTGGGTCAGATTTTCAGAAAATGTACAATCGGCAGCTCTACACATTTAGTGAATTCTGCTAAATTAGGCTGCAATTTGGTCGATACTAGTTAAATTAGAGTATATCCGGCATTGCACTGATTCTAGCAATCTGTTTGGTTAGGTTGAACTGTATTTTGTACTTTATTTTCGTCTGAAATTTGCGTTATTTGAAAGGACTGGTGAAGACGAATTGTACATTTTCTCGCAATATCACCCATATACGTTACAGGGTTCCCGCGGTCAAGCCAACATCAATATGTACTGACTACTTAGCTCAATTTTTTCTGAAAAAATGAAGTTGTTAGCAGGCAAGAAAGGTCTTTAAATAACACAAGAGGTCTTCATTTCAAAGGAACGATTCTGGCAAAATTTCGCTCATTAAAATTAAAGATCTTGGTTGCCTGAATAAGATAATGTTGCTGGTAAGAGGTTGTAAAACAAACTTAAGAAAAGCTGGTAAAAATTATAACTTTGGCTGAGACAGAACATTTAGATTTTGAATAATGACCCTCGTGTGTCACAACCAACACATAAGGGGGGGGGGGGGGCGGGCGAGGTCAGGAAAATCTTAGAAAATGAGTGCTGTTTGGGTACATTCTACTGATTTTACAAGGCTCTGAGCCTCAGATCGAAACTCCCTAACATTTTACTGATGCACTTCGAAAATTACTGACTTTTAAGGTCCATACCAAAAATCAAAATTAGACTTTTTCCTGGCCGCGGCCCTGACATTTATGCTTAATATAGTTCCTGACCGACTCCTGCGATGAAGTCAAGTGGCCAGCAAGGTCATTTGTCGCGTTAGATAAGATTACCGGTGGAACTACGCAGTTTAGTCGCCAAGGAGGGGGGCGTAAACAAATAATCACCCCACCACTTTTTACGCGTATAACCTGTAGAGGAGGAATAATTAATTATGTATTTTTTTCGTCCTGGCAAAATATTAAAAAGTTATTACTTCATCATTTACTTATTTTTTAAAGTGGGTAGTAGCTTTTTTCGCTATTTTTACCTCGCGTGGAAGTTCTCACTGATGGTAGTATACTACTTTCATAATTCTATCGGTAAAAGTTTAACTCTATTAGATCTGTGATTTCAAAGATATGCCTGTGGAAAGTAGTCTGACAAATATATGACAGGCGACAGAAATCCTTGGTCCAAGAGTGGCAGTTGGTTTGGCATCTGGTAGTCACTTGAAGAGACGGTGACGATTGGTCAATCAAGATTAAAATCTATAATTGTTTATATTACCATGATAACAAGCATACCTCCCGACAAACTTTAGCTTTCATCGTATACTAAGTTTATTGATATTATTGTTTTCTGGCAGATAATATTTTTGATCAGAAATATTTTTCTTTCGGTTTCTTCGGTAACAAAACGTTATCTTAAACTGTATGGAATTTAAATCAAGTGATTCTGACCAAATTGGTATATTAAGGCATGGATGCTTAAATTTGCTCAAAGTTGCAAGAGCTAAGGGAACCATCCCTGTATATTGCTCTTAAATGGAAAAATATTCAGCCTTTATTCAAGGGGTTTAAAGCTGAACATTTTCAAGCGATTTATTTAGAAGAGCCAGTTTAATGCTTATTCTCCCCCTCACCCCCCACACCATCAATGCCCCCCCCCCCCCGCCCCAAAATCTTTTTTCCTTGCCCATGATAACCTTGTACTCGGTATATAAACTCAGTACCATGGGTTGGTAGTTGTGATAGTTGTAAAAGTCCATCAACATAGGTGCTTGCAACGATGCTTTAATTGGGAACTAAATGCATACCTTGGCTCATCCGGACCACCTCATTCAAGGCCCAACATCTCAACTCTTTTCTCATCGGGTCGAGACCATCCTTTCATCTACAACAATCTCACGCCTTGCCACATTCAACCACTTCTAACATCTCCAGCATCTTCCACAACTCACCTCCTAGCTGCACGAATCACAGGACGTAAGAAACTTTCACGAACTTATCGCTCCCCTCACCAAGAAATCCATACATCACTTTCCAAAAAAGTTGGTAGAATAACTTCGATGGAATTATCGACACCCAATGCTATGTACACGATGTGTACTAGTAGTAGTCGTATTGTACGGAAGACCTATGCCTCTCAGGAAACATCTCCGGAAGAGACACAGACTTGTGAAACTGAAGATGGTAGCGGATACCACAGCGTATATCAATATGCAGATATTCGGTTCCAGAAAGACTTTAGTCCCTACTCTTGCACTTGGGTACGGAAGTGGAAAGATCTCTTCAAGATCGTCTCAAATCAACTCGAATGTACCGAAAATATCGACAGTGAAATAAGCAAACACGAGAATACATCGCAGAAGTTCCAAATGAATCGGATGAGTCAAGAAACAAATAGTCCCAAGGGTCGTTGCAAAGCACCACAAAATCAGCACAAAATGATAAATTACCCGTGATTGGGTGAATGATTACAACATGGTACGTGGGCTAAGTGTGAGGGCGTTCTCGTCGCAGCCCATGTCAGTAGCTCTACAATTATTGGCGTCTAGTCAGTACTTGTCGAGTGAAGCTAACACTCACACACAATTGATGAACCCCAAATTCAGTGGCCAATGCAAAATTTAGGACCAGGGGCGGGAGAGAGAGAGAGAGAGAGAGAGAGAGAGAGAGAGAGAGAGAGATGTGTGTGAGAGAGAGAGAGAGAGAGAGAGAGAGAGAGAGAGAGAGAGAGAGAGAGAGAGAGAGAGAGAGAGATGTGTGAGAGAGAGAGATGTGAGAGAGAGAGATGTGAGAGAAAGTTTAACAACCATTTGTTAAAAAGTCAACATTTTTAATGATGAGTTCCAACAGTATCATTATGTACACAGAGTATTCTTTGTCAATATGCTCTGAACAACGATTACATATATTTCCCTAGGAAATCGATATATCAGAAATGTCATATTGACAATTCTACTTTTATACAAGAAAATGGATTAAAATATACAGGGGAATTCAGTAGCAGTTATCTTTACAATACAATCTAATTCGATTAAAATATTACATTGTAATTATCTATAAATGCATATATGCTATTGTGTGTCCATAGCTTCTTCACTGCTCCCATTTTCGAGTGTCCCAGGATAATCTTGCTCAAAATCATAGAGATTTTGAATCGCATCTTCAGCTATGAGAGAGATGATTAGTAAAGTTATTATTAACATACTGGTCTGTCTCTAGATTGGTAAACGGCGATTTCATGATATTGGAATAACCGCATCTAGATATCTTTAGTAGAAGGCCAGCCACAAAGACATGTAGCACAGGAAACTTCAAAATTACGCCGCAAGTTATGTATACCGATGCCTTTGATTTTTATTAAGTTACAATAAGGGGGATTGGCAATAAGGTTCCATGAATCAATGAAGCTAATGCTATTATAATATAGAAAAAAAACCCCAGATATATACTGACCAAAAATATCCAGACAGCCAGATTTCGCCAGAACGTCCAATCCGATTAAGGTTTCCACAAACTGCGGATGAATTTGCCGTTTGTGTTCTTTGAAATGTTTATTTTTCATGAAAATTTGGTTCAACAAATGAACAGTTTGACAAAGTAGAGTATGTATTTTCTTGGACGGTGTTAATCGAGCCTCGTTTAGTCCATTAGTGAGTAATTGAATTATGCATTTAACCACCTACAAGAGACACGAAAAAAAAACTATTAGAAGTTATTGGCCAAGTATATAAATTCCAAAAAATTGAATGAGTGATAGAAAATGATTCATTATAGTTTTGTTAGTCGAGTCGAGAGAAACATTGTAGAATTGGGTAACGATTGTGATAAACTGGGGCCGATTTAACCAAAGAAAAAATAAAAGCCTTGATTTTTATTGTTTAAAAAACGAAATTATAAAAAATAAAATGTATCATATTAATTATATTATAGTCACTACTGCCTCCACTGGAGGAATAAAGATTCAAGCCTAGACAGGCTCCAGCCTGATGTGCCATTTGAGATACCGGTAGGCTGGGGGACTTGGTAATAAGCCTAGGCATTATTAGAAGGCGAAATATGGGAAGCTCGCACATATGATGGCTTATTCAAAACAAGAGACTACAACTTTCATTTGGTTTGATCTTACATGATTGACCAATCCTAGTAGGGGTGATCTCCACTTGTGTACATAGTGTTTCACTGCGATTACTAAGGCTAATTTAAATTAATATAGCATAGGATTTATAGAAACGGGCCTGAGAACGCGGAAATAATCACAAGTAAAAAGCTCATATCAATGTTTATACTTACATCTCCATCACAAAGGCAATCGAACTTGAGTAATTCTGCAAGCCCTTTAGGATGTGATGTGACGATACATTCAAGAAGTTCTACAACCTAAATAGGAAATATTGTTTGGTTGAAACACGAATACCGAGTGGGAAAATCATTAGAACAATGGTTAGTGGAAGAGTTTGCCAACTGGTTGGAACTCCGTACGGGTTGGTAGTGGAGAAGCCTTGGCGCGTTTTTAATTATTTTGCAATTTTTATTATCAGTTTAGAACAAGTTGCCGATCAAGAGGTTATCCTTATTAAAGAGTATTGCACATTTTCATGGTTTATAGAACAGGCAATGCAAAGAACATTTTTAAAAATATCTTATCTAATCTTAATAAATCTAGTTCTAAGATCAAGCAAAATCGATAAAAAGGAGTTGTAAACCAACCTTCATTCCCAGCTCCAGTTTCTGGTCTGATTCAATATTTACAGGATGTAATATGAGTGAACATATTGCGTGAAGTAAGCACTCCTCTATAACAACAGAAACAAGAGTTATACATGAAAACATCTTCGGGGGGGGGGGGGGGGATAGTCACATTTTAATTAAGCAGAACATACTTTATAAAAAAAAAGAATTTATTTTCGGAAACATTTACAATGTGATATTTCTCATTGATAATGAAGGGAAAACACATTTCATATTAACTTGGGCATATAATCCAATAGTTCTATATAAATCGGTGAATATTTCATCGAGAAGGCATAGCATAATACAGAAATATAAACTACAGCTAAATTAAGACGTTCAATAATTGGACAAAAGGGGAGGCCCTTCTGTAATTTTGTCCAGGTCTTCCAGCACATACATAAGACATATCACGTTTGGGGAGTAAATGTCAGTTTACCTGATTCAGTATGGAATCTGCTTAAGGTATCAAGAGATTTAGCCATTGCTTTCATAAGCCGGAGTATGACCAGGTGTGTCCTATATTTCTGTTGTGCGGACCAGGGTAAATCATCCATGAGCAGAGATATCAACGTGTCTTGCCTTAGTAGAGGCTCAAATCTGAAATTTATTAACATAAACATTTAATATTTGTATTAATAGTACAGGCATTTTAGGTAGATTTTAGGCCAAACCCGGAATAAAATAATGTAAAGCTGATTTTTGGATATATGATGCGGGACACATGGGGGAACAATCCCTGAAAAGTCCCCCTCTGGGGACTGTGTGCTTTTTGAGATTTTGACGTTTTTGCGTCATTTTCCACAAAATAGCATTGGTCTCTATGGGAAAAAGCACCTGGCTCAGGCCATTATTGCCAACATTATGAATATTTAGCATTGTTATTTGCAGGGAATATAACATATATCAAATATACTGTACAGGTTGGGGTGAAGAAAGCACCAGGGGTGTCTACCAACTTGTAGCTGGTGCTTTTTGAAAATTTCAGGCAGTATTTAACACCATGCCAAATTTCAAAAAGGTGTCACAATGTGCACAATGTAGACAATCAGGTCCCCAAATATTATGACCTGATCTGAAAAAATGCTTTTTTCACCAAAATCTGACCGTTGCCATGGCAACAAAATTAAAAAATAAAGATTTTTTGTTGAAAAATATATTTTTGGAATCTCCATACATACTTGTTTACTATGGTACCCCAACCTGTACAGTATATTTGATATATGTTATATTCCCTGCAAATAACAATGCTAAATATTCATAATGTTGGCAATAATGGCCTGAGCCAGGTGCTTTTTCCCATAGAGACCAATGCTATTTTGTGGAAAATGATGCAAAAACGTCAAAATCTCAAAAAGCACATGGTCCCCAGAGGGGGACTTTTCAGGGATTGTTCCCCCATGTGTCCCGCATCATATATCCAAAAATCAGCTTTACATTATTTTATTCCGGGTTCCATGCTAAAATGCCTGTACTATAACTATAATTTTCTCAGGGGTTATCTCTTATACAATCAAAATCGTGAAATGAGGGATGGGAGTGAGTGATTATGACATAAGTGAGTAACGGGGGTCTTTATTAATTTTAAATCAAGATCTAGCTTGTTCCAGTTTGAGACCTCTGCTTTTACAAAAATGTAATGGAGAGTTTTAAACGATGTGAGCAGTAGTTAATCTCAGCCATAAGCGTTTTCAGAATTAAATATTCTGTATCTAGTTGATAGCAACGGACACTAATAGACTACCCACACATTTATTAAATCAGGTATAGCAGATGATTTTTAATCAAACTAACCTTCTAATTTCATCTTCATGGCAGCTTTCCGCTAGAATTGTCAGACAACGCAACGCGGCTTCGATTATATCGAAAGCGCTGGCATTAATCTGTAATGACAAAAATCATACGTTGTGCGAGTGTTTACTCCCAACAGTGTTTTTTTTATAAAAAAAAAGTGCTACTGGAATCACTATGCATTATTAAATTATGGAATGGAGGGGGGTCGATTTTCGAGAGGTACATGTGCCCTGTGTCACTCTTCTTACACACTATTTTGTTGCATCATTACAAAAACAGAATTTTCTAATCACTAAGTATGGTACTTTATAAACATAATTGTAGTCCTTTTATGTTAAGATTTTATTTGTTCATTTTCTTTAACCAGAATTAATCTTACTTTTAGTCTATCGAGTCAACATCTTTAACACTAGATATTTTACAAAGTGAACGTGGAAATACCCATTGGCCATAAGACTTCTATGTATTATGAGAGCTGGTTAAATTGACTTATTTGTCATAAAATTAGAAGCTGACCGAATGGGAATGGGAATTTCTTTCTCTCACTATATGGAAAACCATTTCTAGCAATTTCTATTTCCAACAGGGCTCTTTTAGATGACATGTGCTTTCTTCTTAGGTATAAATAATAATGTTAAACAAATAATAGGCCCCAAGCATCTACAGACTTACATTAGAATAAGATGGGTTGGTGAGCTGTAATAAGTATGTAAACGTCTGTATATCCAGGGCGTCTGGGGTGAGGGTATGAGCAACATGGAGTGAAGAGTGGGTTCTGTTCTCATTAGCATCTACCGCGCTATCCTACAAAGAGAACATAACACACCAGTGTTCACAAATGTAACTATATCCAATATATCATATTGAATGGCTTCGAAAGGAATTGAGTAAATTCAAAGAGTTTGCATTGTAATGTGTTTTTCAACACTCACCTCACTGTATTCCTCCAGACTGGAAATGTCCTCCTCAAACAGAGCATGTCTCACTTTCTCACAGTTCTCAATTAGTGTATAAAGAACCGAGACACAGTTACGGGCAAATCTTTCTATCACATGTGCACTCGCCGTATAATCGTTCAAAAGAACCTTCAGCTGACTGCTTACAGAATCCAGCGAGTTGCCCTCTGAAGAACTACTGTGACTCGGTAAACTAGAGACAAGGGATGAACTAGCGCTTCTGTCTGATGCAATATGAGTCATATCAATATAGATGGAAAGGTAAGAGTCTAAGATGGGCAAGATCATCACAGCGGGGTCCATGGCGTTAGCAGCCGTAGTTCCTAGTTTAACAGTTTGGTAATCTAGTAGTTCAGTTACTCCGTGGAGAGCCAGCTCTCGGTGATATTCTGGTATAAAGTTGCTGCTATTCTCAACTTCTGTGGGAGTGCCTTGGATTAACCTGAATAATAAAATAAGAGTCATATAAGTTTTTATTGAACGTGCATGGATAATTTCTGACTTCTTGGTGAATCTCTGGAATCCTAAGAGAATCCATCCATAGATCTCACATCACAAGTTCCAGTTGGATTATTGCTAAGTAATAATCAATAAGCAGACAGAAACAAACAATATATGACAGCAGATGGAATCGTGATATTCACAGTTTTCAGGAACACAAATCATGGCTATTTAATTTAAACCATCAAATGCACGATTTATCGGTTGGAGATAAATCACGTGGAAGAAACTTTCAGCGTGTTCCTAGTAATTTAGTAACCGCTATAGCACATCAAGATTCCCAGCAGTTCATGAAAACAACGTCCAATTTTCAAAATTCCAGGAAAATTATTTCGATCTACGCCCGAGAAGCTATGGATTTAGCTATCCACGGTCAGTCACATCTTAGTCGGACACTATCTCTTTCGTTGTCGAATGAAATTCCCTTACTTTACCGTAATTTCAGGCAATTTTCTTTTATGAATCCCTTACTTTTCCCCGACTGGAAAAAGGGGAAACCCTTTTCCATGTTTCCCTTGATATTAATGATGACGCCATGTGTGTTAGCTGAGATGTGTATTCAAAATACCTGTCTGATAATCCGGAAAAAATAAAAATCCACACCCAAGTTCAAGTAAATGACATGTGCCATTCTATATTTTCAGCTTTGCTTAACGATTTAAAGGCGTTAAAGAAAAAGCAGAATGGTTATTACTCACTTCTTAATTTTAGAAGGGTCAAATACTGTATTAATCGAGTCCTTTAAGAATCCAGATAAACTTTGTTCCAGGGGGTAAGGCTGATGGAGGTCTATCAGTCTGGTGTTCTCTTGTTCTGGGGCACTGGCAGAGGGCATAAGTTTAGAGACTAAACTCGCACCGCGGTGGGATCCATCTGAAACACAAACTTATTGACTCAGCGATGCTATTCAACATCAAGGAAACAATCGGGTGAATTAACCCAAAATTATACGTAAAAAGCATATTGTCATATTGCCAAATGTATTGGTCTTAATTAAATGATATAAAAATATATTCAGATCATAACACGGGGACATCATCTCTGTCCAAGTAAAAATGGACATGTGAAATTTCAACAAATTCATCGTGATCGGATAAAAAAAAGTAAATGTATGTGAAAGGAAAATTTGAGAATGTCTTTTGTTAGTGTCATCTTACTTACCGGTAAGTTCACAACTACCAAGAGAAGCTCTTTTCTTCTTGGAAACTATTTCTGTATGCGGAGATTCTATGAATGGGGGAACAGAAAGAATGTCAATGTTTTATTTTGTTTTTACAAAAATCAGAAACTTCAGTTAATAACAAATTTTAATGAATTACTCTACGAAACAAATTAAAAATTATAATGAATTATATACTGCACAAAAGGGGTGAAATACTTCGATTATTCATACGTTCCCTTTGTCAAATCATGATTTTCAATGAAAATATACTATTGGAATGGGTCAGTGTTACGAGGCAAAACAACTCCTGTCTTCCCTAAACAAATATCGGCACAGTACGGTACCTTTCAATTTCGATCCTTCAGGAACTTTAGGGGATGACACCCTACGACCTGTTTCAGCTGCATAAAATACTTTTTCTGTCGGTCCAAATCTAACTCTAGGACTGGATCTATCTTTTTTCTCGGCCAATGCTGCAGGTTTCAAGGGAGAGCTTTGTGCGTCACTTTCCCTCCCCACGTTCGCCCGCTCTTTCCTCCTGACTTGTCTCTGAAGCTCTTCTAGGTCCTGATCTTTAAACTTTAGTTGCGTATTTAATCGCTCTATCTCCTTTTCCAATTGTTTTTCCTTCTCAACATTTTCTCGGGATTTTTGTTCGATGAGTTCTCCTCTCTTCTGATTCTCTTGTACTAGTTTCAACCGAGCATCGTCCAACATTCGTCTTAAATTCTTTATTTCGCCTCCTTTCGCCATGCTGTCCGCATGCATTTTCTCTTTCTGAAAGAAATCATTCTATGGTATACGCGATGCCAGCATTCTTATAGACACATTCGATACACACACGTGACAGAAACAATACACAAATGTGGCACAATACACATCCAAATTAGGAACTAGTGTCCGAGTGTGAACTTCAGTGTTGTGTAAGGCTAAATAACGATTAAGCAGAAACGATTAAGTTATATCTGGGAGGTTTCGGGGAAATATACGTCATTAAAGTACAATCGGCATATCTACAAATCTATGAAATTCAGCTGCTAAATGACAAATACTTTGTACATCAGAGTGTATTGCGTTGATTTGAGAGATCTGTTCGGCTCTGTTGAAGTACAGTATTTTGAACCTCATTTTTGTATTACATTTGAGCAGTTATACATACAACGTATGTACTTTTTAATACTTATTAATGTTATAAAAGGGTGTGCCATCCCTAATTTATGTATGTCTAGCACTGATTTGAGTTAATTGAAGATTTGTGTAGTCCAACTGTATATTTTCTTTACCCGTATATACACCTGCCTACACATATCAACATCTTTATTATTAATTACCTCTTTTTTCATATTTTCTAATTCAGCTGCGGCTTTCGCGTTCATTTCTTTGATGAAGGTCACGTTCCCTCCGCCCCCTCCATCACCTCGACCACCAAAAGATGTGCTCGTATGTGACTTCGGAAATTCAGTAGACATGGACCGTTGAAATTTAGTGGAGGATGATTTGGGAAAAGCTTGACCAGCTCCCGGTCTGACTTTGGGGATTTCAGCTTGTGATTTCGATGCGTGTGCGTGTACATTTGCTGAAGGTGCCCTTGAGGCAGTGGACGAGAGTTTATTAGGAACAAAGCTGATAGGTTTAAGAGGCGCAGCTGATAGACTTTGAGACAACATAATTTCCTCGTCGATGTGTTTGAGCTGGTCATTAGTCAGGTCCAGGTCGTCATCGTCGTCATCCCAGAAATCTGCATTTGAAACCTTTTGGGGTGGGTTACTCGAAGCCTTCGGAGGGTAATTAGAAGATGAAAAATTATAATCTTTCCTCCGCCTCTTGTCAGGAGGTTGATCCCCGGGTGCATTTGATCTGGACATCATTTTTGTAAAGGCCAAAGGATTGTAGAATCGTAGTGTTTCACGGCTTCAGGGCCTCAGATAGTGGAGAATCCTCATTTCGCAGTTACGAATCCATATTGCCTGTATAAGATAAATGATTCAAATAATCAATCTATTAACCCAACTAAAAGGAAAGTAAACGTAGTCGTAGGGCACTCCAGTCGACTAGAGTAGAGTATATTTTTTAAAGATTTATAAGACCAGGTACGAGGAGGAATCAACTGACATTATCCAACTGCAATTAAAGGCACTATATTAGAGTAGAACATTTCAGGCTATGGTACGGTACCGTATATTACTTAATAGCATAGCCATAGATGTCATTATAATAGAAACTAGAAACCCTTTCTGAATCTAGACACATCATGACATTGACTGTCATAATTGTGATAAGTAATAAGCGAGTGTAGCCGGCTGTACTAGCAGTAATAGTCATACTAGGGGCGGGTCCGCTGACTAAATTAGTAAATACAAAATCCTCAAAACAACATTACACTCCACATGACAGTACTACTTATTATTATTATGTCTTATAGTACGGTTATAGTACTAGCCTACTACTACAATATATACTACAAGTTCTGAGTAACAGGAGACAGTGTGGCTCATCATCATGAGTGGTTTTGTGTATTGTCCTGTTATGTTCAGAACTTTGACGAACTTATGATCCTATCATTGTCAATATTATACACCGTAATGATGATCAATGTTGTCACCTTATAGATACAGTCCAAGATGCGTCATGATGACAGTGTGGTTACATTAACCTGTAAACAACTTCAGTTGAGGGTCTAAGCTTTCACGATTTGCCGCCATCACTGTTCCGTGTCACGGGGAATATTTCAATCAGTGTAAAAGATAATCTTTAATTATTCTTTGGAAATCGAAATAAGTACAATACAATATATTAATGGAACTTAATTAATAGTAGTCCTTGTTATAGAAAGGCATTACATTACAAAATGAAAATTTACCTTGGCGAAATATTTCTTCGCTTGCCCTGCCACCTACAGTCCACAATCTAAATCAGTGCAAAATGGCGTCGTTCCTCCGGTTGGCGGCGAGGCAGGGATGCCGAATGTTATCCCGGCCTAGCGCACTCAGAGTCCAAAATCTCCAACCAGCTTGCTTCATATCTACTTCTAAGAAAAACAAAGATTCTGCCACAGTGACTGGGGTTGTTCCAGAGGGAGCCGAAGTCAGCAAACCCAATGAACGTTTAATCGAGAAAGAAGAGGTAAGTTGCCGACTTTCAATGTTGTTGTAATGTGGCCTCCGCCGGAGCCAAGGTCGTAGACATGGGTCTTGGAAACTGGGATATACCATAAATTTAGGCATCCGAAACAACCAATCTAGTACTCAGGGACTATCATTTGAGTCTTCATCTATGAAGATTTTATTAGATTATAATGACAAAGTCTTTTAACTCCTCGGAAAATATCAAGAACTTATCTGTCAAGTGTCAGTCATAAATGTATACATAAACACACAGACAGTGTCAAGTGACTGGGGCCTGTTACGAGTCATAGTCCTAGGTGCCTAGTTCTAGGTTTGTTTTGATTTGGTGTCTCAGAGTCGGCATTGGTGATTCTTTTCCCGGAAAATACTTCGAATCATCAGGCATTGGGGTATTGCGGAGATCTAAAATTTAAATAAAAAAAATCTATGAATACATTGTCATTGATGTCCCCCACAAAAATCCCTTCTTAGTTATGTCAAAATAACTACCGTAACCGCTTTAAACCATTTAATGAGTTAAATTGCTTGCATGTACTGTACATAAAAAAAATAACAATCCACGTTAAATACCACAGTCACAGAACTAGACTAGAGACTGTCTGCCAGGGAGGTCTCTCTGTCAGTCTCTAGTCTTAATTCTCTGGTATTCAATTAACGTGGATTGTTACTTTTTTATGTACACCAACCCTGATTCTTCTCACTGCAAATGTAAGACATTTATATGGCCTAAGCCAATTTACTATCTTCAAAGTTGATGTAAACAAGGTATCTGTTTCCTTTACAGAACTGGATATCTTATGGGTATGATATAGTGGACCGGGAGCACGATGAGTACAGCCATTTCATGTACTTGTTCCTTGGAATCACCGTAGTCCTCTGTTGGGGAGGCTTCGTTATCGCCTATCAACCAGACCACAGGTAATTTATGTCTCTATTACACTAATTCCAGGATTGAGATTATTGCAATTTACAGTGCTGCCACTTTATACTTTTTTTGCCTATTCTTTGAAAAATATTTTTTTTTGTCTGTATACTTTTTTAAAAAGGATTTCCAACAAAAAATATACTTTTGATGCTTTTCATACTTTTTTTTGCGAGAAGCTGGCATCATGTATTATGGCGAAAACCTGTACTAAGAATTTTGTGAATGAAAATGCCTTTGAAACAGCAGTATGAGATTGAATATTATACTTTTTTTTGCTGGCTTCTGTACTTTTTCGGGGGAGAATCTGAGAGGCAGCACTGCATTTATGACCTTTCTCCTGTCTTAGATAACCCTGCACAGAAATAGTGCGTTACCTAGACCTTACGTTTTAAATAAGACTAAAGACATTTTCCCTGACAATTCACATGATGGTTGTCCTCTGCTCTTTCGCTGGCGTGAACCTTTAGACGTGACAGCCATTGGGCCAACTGATTGAAATATTTTGATGCCTATGCCAAATGACGATCTGTCGGAACATTTCTAATCAAGTTTCTAGGGGTCGGAGAACGGGGTGGGCGTACCTTCCTTAATCTCCCACCCCTAGATGTTAGTAGTAGCTTGTTTCTAAAACCAAGCTCAAGAATTTGACTACTTGAACTATTTCAACTATTATTTGACGGTTATAAGCTCGCTTTTTTCGGCCTGGATTGGTATTTCAGCCACAAAACTATACATCATACTCAGAGATGCCACTTTTCCTCTTTTCAACGGAAATCCGAATTTATCTTTTGTAGAAGATATTTCCGTCCATAAGCTTTATTTCATTTAAAACTGAATTTAAATAGCTCCACTGATAGTGCGTAATCAGAGATTCCCTTGCTGTGCATGTGTATGCAGTTGTACACGTAGCCTATAACGTTGCCAGGCAACCAAAATCAAGGGACTTTGACCTCATAGGAGTGAGCGGTTAGCTGCACCCTCTGCCCTGCCACTGTCCCACTCCCGTGGTGAATGTGCTTTGCTAATCCAGTCACACAGATATAGTGTAAGACTAGGGAGACTACGCACATTTCCCACGGAAACTTCTAGGGAGACAGGCCCAGGCCACACAGCTACTGGGAGCCTTGGCCCTTACTCCGGGGATGCCTCTGACATGTTCCCCTGGTTCCCCAACAGCAGTGAGGGACTCTGGGGAGTCCTGTGCATTGTTTTAGAATAAAGTTGAATCCGATAATTTTGTAAGGACTACCAGATTTCTATAAGAACTAGTGGGTTTTATTGTCTGCTAATCCTGCGTGCATGATTTCAGTGAGTGGAGACCTGAAAATAACTTATAAATGCAAACCTTATCTTAATAAGTGCCAACCTTTTTCTCAGTCTCAATCTTCTATGTTTCCCATCTTGCCTTCATTGGAGATGGAACATAAGGTTCATGTACCTTTTAATTTGCCAACAAATTGACCAGGTTTATACCTCTGTAAATATTGTGAAGTATGAGAGAAAAATACCCTCAGAATGCACCATTTTACTCTTAATTTTAAAAAAAATTCCGGGCGGGCATACCCCCGGACCCCCCTAGTATGGGAGCGCGCCTTTGGCGCTTGCAGCAGTGGCTTTGCCACTGCCACACTGCCACTCATCTGTATTGCCGATTTTTTTTGTGATCGTGAATGGCATCTCTGCATACTACTAAACATGAACAAAATATCCACTAGTAAACATGAACAAAATATGCCCCAAAGCGTGTTCCCGAGTAATAAGGCTCGAGGGAAACAACACAAAACAATTTGCACATCATTTTATTCCTTCACCGTTTCAGATTGAGGGATTGGTCACAGAGAGAAGCCTACTTATTACTAGCCCAACGAGAGAGGGATGGATTGCCTTTAATCGATGGAAACCTCATCCCAGCTGACCAAGTAGAACTCCCAACCGATGAAGAATTGGGAGATTTCGACGTCGTTGTCTAAATTTCATTTCGTGGGGTTTCTTAGTGACTTTTGTGTTGATACGTTTGGATCTTATATTAAGTCATCAGAACGGGGAAAGAAAACATCGCTGAGGCAACCTCTGTATATTTGATAATGTTGATATCAGTGTAACATAGAAATAAATGATTCCAAGAAATACGAATTTCGCATTTTGTCCTTTCCATCCTGTTGGATTTTGTTTACTAATTAGTTTTTTTTTTAAAAAGTAAAGTCAAACGTCCTTAGAGTTGGCTTTAATTTAGCAAGGAAGCCAGTTGAAACGTAGCTTAAATTCAGTCGCGCCGCATGTTGAATTGTGAGTGCATGGGCATGCTTTATAGATACCATGTTTGTTCAGAAAAAACCCCTAAAAGATCAGTGGATTGATATGGATCTCCAAAAAAATAAAACCACAAGAATAATTCAAGTTCGAACAAAGATTTATTTACAATAGTAACCACACTTTTTTTCTCCATTTCATAACAATATTCTTTCTTGATTACTGGATCATTCACAATTCAGTTCGTTTTCAAAATCATGATAGACCGAAGTGGTACACGATCAACTTTTGGCGACTAGTGGCGAGAAAAGACATTCAGTTCCAACGTCTATTTCCTTCATGCGAAGGGAGATCATTGAAAAAATGTCGCCACATTTATCTTAGTAATATGACCCTGATAAATTAATTTTTTCAGACTAAATCTAAGCAAATCGCTATATTAAGCTAAGTGGGTGATATATCAAACAGTATAAGTTAAATGGCGCTAAATATCGTTATTTAATTTCAGTTAACGTATGCATACAACGTGGTGCCATGTAAAGAAAATACATTTGGAACTTGGTTGGTGGTCACTTCCTCTTTCCTTCCTTTCTTTCGGTACACACAAACTTGTTTCTTCATTTGTAATCCAAAAAGAATCTGCACCTACAAGGGAAAGAAAGTGGAATTTTCAATTATGAGCCCCTTCTCAATCTCGGAGGGAAAAATAATACTTTTCCACTAGAAAGTAAAGATTGTTCATGTATAGAACTGGAATCACCAGCTAGTTTCTCTTATTTCTAAACTTCGCAATAGAATCCTAATAAGAGATGTATACAAAAAGTAGGGAATTATAAATATAATAAAAAGTTTCGAGTTGAAAAATTCATGGAATGCATTTTTGCATGTAAATAATTTTCTGAGCTGGTATATTTCTTTTGTTTATACATTTCTTTAAATCGCATAAGAAACAAACTTTCTGAGAGGAGTAATTTGGATAATGTTCAATTTAAAAGCTTATAATTAAAAATAAGAATAATCAATTCAATGTTACCTGGCGAGCAAGCTCTTCTACAGAGATGGGGAAATCACCACGTGGGTTCTCTAGTAGGACGGTGCCCAGGGTACCCCGCGCTCCGGCGGCAGGTGGACACTCGCACAGCTCCATGTTGACAAAGCGACACGCAGTCTGAGGTCCTGAGCTCCCTCCCGCGTCTCCTACATGACCGCGCACAATAGTCATCTCAAACGTCTCCTTCTTAATCTGTTGCAATGGAAGAATGGCATAACAGTCTAGCAATACAGAACACACAAATCATTACATCAATCAAAATACAACCAATAATAAATTAAGTCAAGAAATAAAGATCTTTTTTTTAAATAATTTCTGGATTAATTTAGAAAGAAATGGAATCGAACATAAGACAGAAAAAAAAGAATTTTGATCACAGAATGGATAGAAGGAATCCAGAGGGTACACCGGTACTGATAGCTAGATCTTTTCCCTAATGGTTTATACTGACACAGGGAGGTAGATTTAGTATATACCTCCCTGATCCACTATACACACCTCACTCTTTTTATCAGTAACAATGACGTCAGCGTCCTGAGCTACTGGGTAAGGCTTGACTGGTTGCCTGATGGTGGCAAAGATGAAATCGGAATAATCCTTGGCTATTTTGGTGAGAGCCTCATTCGTCTTGAAGAAGACGGTGATGTCATCCTCAGGTTGTAAGTTGCCCTGGAAACAAATGATGTTTGATTAACGTAAGGATAGAGCAAATCACGGGGACACATGATAAAATGGCATTCAATCCAAAGGTACTAACCTATAAAATATGAATCGTGTTTATTGAATCATAAAGCTGGAATTTTCTAATAAAAGTTTGTTTAAAGAAAAAAGGTTACATGAAGCTTAACAAATTGTATTACCTCATTCGTCCACTCTGATCAAAATTATGCTTTTTCACTTGAGTCTCATGAGATATCATGTATTATGAAAATGTGCTCAATAAAATTTATTAAAAAAAAATCTTTACCTTCTTGCGGAGCTTCTGGATACGGTTGATGATCTCACGCGCCAAGCCTTCATCAATCATGGATTGGTCTGGTGTGATGTCCAGCAGGATCAGGATCTTGGATCAAAGGAAGTCTTTATCAGAACAGGGACATGATGGCTAAGAAGAAGCATCAATGCAGTTAGATTCTAAACCTAATAATAGCATTCCCTAATTGAGAGATTCGATGTCACAGAAACAAAGGCTAGGGAAACCTTTTACCGATGTGCAATATGGGTTTTAGTTAAGAGTATATGTGCCGGTGCCTTTTTAGTATCCTTTAAACGTACAAAACAGTATCTTTTTAAAATGAAATATGACACAACAGATCATACGTGACACGGCCTAATTATGATTGAATAATTCATCAATACCTCGCCATCAGAGTGAGCGTCATAATGGCTTTCCGCCTTCTTGTCCGCCTCGTCAAAGGCATACTTGATGCGTACGTCCTCAGTGGTGAGAACGTGACCGAATACTGTGTATGTGCCCTCCTCCTGGAACTTAATGAGCTCCTCGTCAGAAATGGTGCGGAATTTCTCCGCCACCTTCTTCATGTCGCCCTTAAGGACAGCTCCGAGCTTCTTGAAGTCCAGCTCAGCCTTTAGCCTCACGTTGTAGAGGTCCTTGTCCGAGGAAACTGTCACTTTGCGAACATTCAACTCCTGCGGGTGGAAGATGATCGAGTTAGACGAACATTTAGATTTTTTTTAAGAATAGGCGGAAATTGTACGACAATTACAAACTATTAAAGGGGTATATGAGGAATATTATGTAATGTGTATTGTTAAAAGATGTTATCCTTCATAAGTACAAACAGGATTATCTAAAAAATCCCTTTGTCCCTGCAATATTATATGATAATAAATAAGTCAGTCAATGGTACTATAACAGAGATGCGAACCTCCTTGATGTAGGAATCCAGGGAGAGAACATCGTCCAGGCATTCCTGGTCCTTGTGAATCACAACTACTTCCTTCAGTGGGTACTATAGAATAAACATAACTTCATTTAGAAAATTAAACAAAGAATCAATATACCTGTTCTCAGAATCGTCCTGACATACTTACTTAGTATTGTAATGCATTGGAGAATTATTGTCATGCCTCGGATACAAAAGACAACGATAAGAAAACCCAGCCCACGTAAAACAGGAATGATAACTTGATTAATCAAGGAACGCTTCTTATAAAAATTATGACAACTTTAGTAATCACTAATGATCGATACCTTGATAGGCATTGTGTTTCTGTCCCTAACGACTCTTCCTAACTCGATGACAGACTGCATCCGAGAAACAGCTCGTTCAATCTTGACATGTATGCGCGACTCCCTAGAAGACAACACAGGATTTAGTTTAATTGGCTAATATAACAGTGATTACTCAGTGAATTAATTAATATTAAACCAAACGATATATCAATGGTTGATAGTAATCATAATGAATGAAGCTAACCCCATTAAATCAAGACAGATAACTTCACCCAAATGTAACAGACTGGACGCACCCGTATATTCGGGACACAAATTCCAATTACTAATTCCAATTAGTTTATGAATAGATTCTCAAATTATGGAACTTTGGTAGTCTAAAATGTTTTTCAATATTTGGTAAGACTTGTGCAGATTTACAGGGACAACTTACATTGGTTGCGGCAGCATATAATAGTGCACACTGTCTTCCCGGCTAGCGTCATCAGGGAGGTAATCTTTCATTCCCTGGTACAGATGCTCAGTTAAGAATGGGATGAAAGGCGCCTGAAATTCAGATTAACGGTACAATATAGTCTACAGTCCATTAGCATTAAGGGCTATATAAGACAAATACATACAGTATATTCCATGGAGGTCGCCACATGATTCTAAACAGTAAGGACATGTGGGACATTAGACTGTTTCATTTGTACACATGCATTGTACAGATTGTGGAATGTCAAAAGTATATGTGTCAGAAAATGTACAATCCGCAGCTCCGAAGACAATCAATAAAAATAAAATATTAAACTCACGAGGATCTTGATCATACTGAACAAGACAGCACTGATGGTGTGCAGGGCGGCAATGCAGTCCTTCTCCCCCTCATCTCCCTTTAGGCGGCGGCGATTCATGCGCACGTACCAGTTGGTGAGTTGGTCCACAACCTTGAGTAGGCGAGGAACCACTGTGTAGAGTCGGTAAGCTGGAAAGTAAGGGATCCAGGAAATATTAATACACTATGTTGAACTCGGTTTACCCGAATTTTGGTTTTTGTTTTCGTATGACTGAAATAAAGTGATCACAACAAACATTTCCTCTCAGGTATATTGATTGATCGGACAACAGACTTCGAAGCTAATTACTCAGCGGTCAACAACTATATATTTGGAAGAAACGGGTTCGCTTCATTTTACCATGACACATGATGGCACCAAAGTACGCCATATGTTACACAGTTGTTTGTGGAAGAGACAGAATGTCTTAGACTTCATGAGCTGAAATTAATCAGAGAATATTATGCCAATTAAATATCAAATGAGTGATATCACATACCTGTCATCTCTTGACGGACGAATTTGATAAGGGATTGCATGAAAGATAGCATCCATCGGTCCATGTAGTTCCCTGAGCCACCAGCTAGATTCTCATCAAAGATAAACTTAGATCCAGATTCCTACCAGGAGAGAACAAGAAACAATGAAAAGACAAGACCGCAAACAATCGTTAGCAATCACATAAGCATACTAAATACTGTTCTTCTTGAATAGACATTATATAATGGGATGTTATGGGAGGTTGGATATACACGGGAGGTAGTGAGTCGACATAAGGATGAGTTGTTCAAGACTAATTCAATTGAGTAAAACGTGAGTCATAAACATAAGGTTCATGGACATGGGGAACTCTTTTCTCATATACCGTGGCCATATTTGCCTCTATATAGGTACTCCTACCCTTGCTTACATGTTACTGATCATGTAACAATATTATTTAAATGAAATATATTCCTAAGTCAGATAAGTGTCAAGGTGGGTATAAATATTCGAACCAAAATCGATGGAACAAGACACCGAACGACTTTATACGCGTTGCTTTCAATAGTAATAAAAACTTAAAAGTTTTTGTAAAATACACTTACTCTCTCCATGCGAGAAGCATTCTGCAAGAAGAATTTGTGAGCGTTGTAAAGTGGCAGGAAAATGTTCTTGACAATTGCCTCGACACCTTCCTCCTTGAAACGGAGGTTGTCGGCCTTGACGACAGGTGAGTTGACGAGGTATAATCTGCAATTAAGACAATGTTATCCATCAATAACACATACCGGTAATGCACCATACAGCATGTATGAGACACAACTATTCAATTGATTTATTATATTTGCTGGCAAACCAGATCATTAAAAAAAATAAGAAGGATTACACAAATAAGATATTCCATATAATTCCAGTTGCAAAAATAATTACTTAAGTCGGGATTCCACTGATGGGATATGTTGTGTCGCGTGTGACCAAAAGGTTTGAGGAAATTGTGTTACCCCAACAAGAAAGCATGATTCATATCACATGTGTGATATGTGATAACTCCACAACTTTAAACAATGGCATTTTACAGAGGTACTCACCTAATAGCATCAGCACCGAACTTGTTCACGACATCCATAGGATCTGGGTAGTTCTGTTTCCGTTTGCTCATTTTCTGCCCATCCCTGAAGGAAGATTAGACCATAAATAAGCCAACAGATAGAATAGTATTTAGTCCGAAAGCACTGCCATTCTTGAATATAGCTTTTTCATAAATTCTCATCAATTAATAAAGCATGTTTTCATGTCAACATTTTGTCTTTCTTACATTTTCAGACAATCAATAGTAGGCACATTTACATTATGGGCCAAGGATATTATATATTATATAGGATAAATAAGATCTTAGTTTGGCCCTATTTCGCCACTGGCTACTTGGACTTCTCTCCTGGTATGTGACGAGTTTTAATTCGTTAGAAAATGTATAGGTGGAATTCCACCTACTGGTAATTTGATGTACTTACGCAGCAAGCACCAGACCGTGACAGATCAGATTCTTGAAAGGTGGTTTGCCGAATAGTGCAGTGGACAAGACCATCAGAGTGTAGAACCTACAGGAAAATGGAATATTGGTATTACTATTATTTCCTTAAAAGTATACTAGATTATATAATGTCAAAAACGTTCAATCATCTAAATACAGTTTTCTGCTATATATACTAGTAGAAAGATAGGATTTAATCACCAATAAATTACTTAAAAGTTACAATATTTTCATCTCTAATTTTCTAATATTTATCATTGCAGAACAGTATGATTTACCAAAGTGATGGTAATAAATTTCTCCACCAGTGTTTATCTCAATACAAGATTTCTACAATAAGGCTGCGTATTGATCACAAATTAATGTGCTACTAGTTCGAGATAGCAGCCTCCAAATACGGTAGATCACTTAGCGTGTGCTGTTCATTTCTTTCAACTCCTCTCTTCGTTTGTTAAAACATCTTTGTGAAATAAAATAGATTGAGAAGTAGTCAATAAGCAATTTAGGGAGGTGTCTTACCATCCTCGAGTTTGATCAATGCCTTCAGCAATGAAGTCGGCGGGGAATCCATCTTCAAACTCTTTCTTGTTCTCGAATGGGTAATGTTTCTGTGCGTAAGGCATGGAGCCACTCTCAAACCAGCAGTCAAAGACTTCTGGAATCCTCTTCAACATACCCTTTCCCTGTTTGGAAGGAATTTCTACTTTGTCCACGCTTATAAAAAAAAAAATTAATTGTTTTATAAGGATAGATGAAGCGGCAATAATTATATGTATCGCGTCACCAGAAGATAAATAAGCGAAATAGGATTAAAGGGAACTACCAAAACCTAACCAAATTCACAGTTCTATGAAGAAGGAATGTGATGAACTTTGTATCCAAGAATATCCAAATAACAAGTATCAGGTTCTCCTGGATATATGACAGGAAAATAGGGGACTACTCAGAGAGACCATCTATAGACCCTGTATAGATATGAGATTTATTCACACAACATATCAGCGAACAGCGGAAAAAAGGAAAGGGGATGGAGACACTTACAATTCTCTGTGGAGATCAGTAATCTCAACTCCGGAGAGTTCTTTAAGTTCTTCAATGGAACCAACGACGACAACCTGAAATGGAAAATGTTTCATTCTAGATTATGTATGGGAACAGTATCCGCATATCTCTCCTCAAACAGATCAAAATACATACCACATAACTTGGTATATTTAATAGAAAGCAATTAGGGTTTGTTAATAAAGCGACGAAACTCGAAAATATAACGTTGAAAAGTTGTACTTACCTCTTCCCCATCATCGCTTATCCACAATGGGATGGGTGTGCCCCAATATCGGTTGCGGGAAATGTTCCAGTCACGGGCGTCACGCAGCCAATTCTTGAACCGTCCTTCCTTGACAAAATCTGGAACCCTGGAAAACGGAATCACGAAAGATATGAAAACAAGAACGTTGATAAGGTGTTGCTGAAGGGGGAGCGGGCGATGCATATCCCACAAAGCTTGTGAACAGAGAGTTGTGTACATAGTGATCATATAGTATACCAACAGGAAATAATGTTCAATATGTACATGTATGTATACACAACTCATTATACTGAGCAAGAATTAAAAGAAATTCTAATGCTACACGAATCAGACTTTTAAAAAGTGAGATTTACATCAGGACTATTTTTTCGAGGTATCCATTCTATCTTAGTTCTGAATAGCAACTGATGTGTTACTCATCCATTTACAGGAATACAAGAAAATGTGAACTTTATGTGAACAGATTATACAGACATGTTCCACCTCGGAGAAGATATTTAAGAATACCGGTTGTACAAGATCCACGTCAGCAAGTACACGACTGTCTATGATCCACTTCAGCAGATTAAGGTCCCATATACCTTCTTTTTATTGGAAAATTCTTTACTGATACTATTTACGTACACTGGGAAGTGCATTGCTGGGTTACCCAGGTCTTTCAGCCAATCTTCCTCTTCAGTCCCAGACCATTGGCGATTTGAAAAACAGTTCCTAGGACATGAGGACTAATACTACAAAAGATCTACTTCAGTAGATCTATACATTTTACAAAGCCTGGTTTAAACCAATGCAAACTCACCAGTAGGTTTTGTCATTGCTTTCCAGCAGCTCCTTGTTCATGTGTTCAACGCGTACAAACCAGGCGGGCACAGCCCTGTAGAGTAGAGGAGTGTCAGAGCGCCAACAGAAGGGGTAGCTATGGTCACACGTGCGCTCCTGTACCATACGGCCAGCCTTCTTCAGGTGCTTGATGATGTCCTTGTCTGCAGTCTTCACGTAGACGCCCTTGAAGTCGGTCACCTCATCGGTAAATTTCCCTGTCATGTCCACTGGACAGATGGGATCCATGTCTTTGTTGATGATCTTGTACTTGAGGCAGACCCTGTAATCGTCCTTTAGGGAATAGAGTGAGAACAATCAGGGACGCTGTACTGTGTAGGTACACGCTACACTCTGTTTGAGACCTACTTAGAGTAAACATCAAAGCGACCCACTGGTAACCCTACGGCGAACCGATCCAAGTAGATCTCAAATAGAGTGTACACACGCATATATTTAGGAAAACTCTACTAGTACTGGAATATAGGCTGTACCAATAATACCGTTAAAATTTCAGTAAAATATGTGATGTGAGTAACTCCATGACCATGATAAAGGTCTGGTAATGTAAACTGTACCTCTCCAAAGTAGGGCGCTTGATGTACCACACCAGTGCCTCCTTCTTCTGTGACGTAGGTGTCGTTCAGTACACGGAAGGCACCATTGTCCCGCATCTATATTATAATAAAAAATAAATGCATTGAAATAAGAGATACCGAGTTAAGATGACTAGTCCCTCATAAATAGGATTAAAGGGATCTAATCCTAGCTTTCTATTAGTAAATATAGGATTAACGGGATCTTAGGTTAATCTTTCCTGGATGTTCTTCGTCAATTGATAAAGAATGGTTTAAATGCTAATAGATCCTTACTTCTTAGTGTATTCGTTCTCAGATCTTGGCGTTATACATTATCATGTTTAATTAATATGTATTAATAATTAATGAAACTGAAACTTGAATTCACTTACATGTCCGAAGTACTCGAACAAAGGCTTGTACTTCTTTCCTTCAAGCTCGGATCCTTTATACCTTGAAACAACAAAATAGATTGATATTATAGTTCCGTTCCGAAGCTATCAAAAGCTTTTTAAAAAAGTGCAATATGACGACTGTACACAGCTCGGTTGTATAGCTATTGTAAGAACATTAACTTACTTCTGAAGGATTTCGTATTCGTCTTCTTTCTTGTACAAGGCTACAGTTCTAGTTTCCAAGATAATGTATTTGGCTCCGGTTTTGGCATCTAAGAAAAGAAAGGCACAAAAATTAATAGGTATTGGAAAGGCTCCAACAATCGCCTTATTACATATCAAGGGGCTTCATTCAGGTAATATAAAGCTAACTTGTTGACAATTAGGTTTAACTGGGTGGAGTAGAGTTTAAACTGGGTGGAGTAGAGTCTATGAATATATGTTAAGGAAAACTGTTACTGAGCACTGGATTTTGAATTTTATGCTTAATTGATTTTGTTGTATAGGCATATAGATTCATCTACAATAGCCCTTTAAAACTATATAACAATTTGCGGCCAGGATGTGATTTGGGTGTATTGATTGACCGACTACTTGATGACTACCGACATATCCCATCGATTGAGTGAGTGAGTAATGGTTGCTTACTGCCATGACGACATTCTTTTTATCACTTTACCTCACAATATACATTTTTCTTATTTTCGCATAATCAAATCAATTTTAACATATTTACATAATTTTGTTTACCAAGTAATATCAGATTGTAAAAAAGGTTTTGAGACATGTTGGGCGTACCTTTTATTTTGAGATATGTGTAATCGGGATGGACACACAAAGCCAAGTTAGAAGGCAATGTCCACGGCGTTGTTGTCCATGCTAGCATTGATGTGCTGGGGTCTTCTTCGAGTGGGAACGAAATGATGACTGCAATAACAAGGTTTTTTAGAACGAAAAAAAAAAAAAAAAAAAAAATCAATTATAGTATTTTTTATTTACCTATAAGAGCTAAAGTAAAAAAAAAGACATGTACCCGTATACACGTCACTTGCATGCACTTCGTGTGAAGACAATACAATAATTGATTGAAGCAATAGAGATTTACCATTTAATTGCGGTTAAAAACTAGATTGCCGCAAGTCAAACAACTACTTCATAGGTAAATCCAGTTTTAATTTAAATGTTTAATTTTCGACCTATTTATAGTTAATTATGAGCTGCAAATGCTAAATACGATTAGATTGGAAACAAAATATGAAGGAAGCAAAAAGTTTTTTTTACCAGCTGGGTCCTTCACATCCTTGTAATTCTGCCCAGCTTCAAAGTTTGAAAGGGGTGTGCTGCACGCAGTAGAGAAAGGCATGACCTACAAAGGCAACAATAAAACACAATAATATTTCAGATGGAGTTTTATAACATCATATGTAAGTACAGCATGTTTTTTTGTACTGTAAGTTTTTTTCCCGTTTTCATATTTACATTCAATAATTTCAATCGGAAAAGCGACTTTCCCATTAACCTATGTCATCACAGTTCAGATATTCCAGCGCAAACAGAAAAGTGCAATTTGAAAAAAAAATGGAATAACCCTTCTGTCTTCCGTGGCGTTCATTTAAATAAAACATAATAGGGAAATAACACGCCATGACTGGAAAATGAAAAGTTAGATTAAATTGAAATTTCTACATTTAGCGACATTTCGAAACCTTTAAAAGCACACATAGTAATTACTAACCCTGAAGCCTTTGTAGACGAAGCCCTTGTCGAAGAGTTGTTTGAAGACCCACCATATAGACTCCATGAACCAGGGGTACATGGTTTTATAGTCATTCTTGAAATCAATCCATCTTCCCAGCCTGGTCACAACATCTTGCCATTCGGTGGAGTAACGACTCACGATCTTCCTACATTCCGCATTGTAATTAGCAATGCCCATCTTAGCCACATCGTCAGGGCCCTTGATGCCCAATTTTTTATCGATCTCGTATTCCTGAAAAAAAGAAACTTTGCAATGTGAAATCTAAGGCGAACGTTCCATTAGGCTTTTTATTGTCCGACAAGTTTGGCGATACACCGTTTGTAATTGCGTTTAATCGTAGTGTAAAATCCCTGCTCAGATAAGCAACCCATTGCCCCCCTACCCCCTTCCCCAATCCCCTCAGCATACAGAAGGAATTAGAGAACCGCAAGCTCTAAGGTAGACAGACCCCTGGAATCTATCTATTTTAAGTCAGCGAAGAGAGCGAGCGAGAAAAGAATAATTATCAGATGATCTCGAAAAGATATATGATGCTGATCAATTATAAAGTCTCTCTTAGTAATTTAATTTATGCATACCACTGGCAGGCCATGGCAATCCCACCCGAATCTCCTCTCCACATGGTAACCACTCTGGTGAGCCCACCGAGTGATGACGTCCTTTACGGTGCCAGCCAAAATATGGCCATAATGAGGTAATCCAGTAGCAAATGGGGGTCCGTCATAGAAGGTGTACCTTAAGGAGAATGAACAAAAATATCAGAAATACTGGCTACATTTATCAATATTCTATTCTATCGGAGTTGAACAAAAATACAAACAGAAACAATTGCTAATACATATATATCTGGTTAAACCAGGTCTTACTTATAAAAGTAAAATGATCTAAAGTTTTAAGTCGACTATTACATATTTCCTCCCGTAAATTAAATCGTAGAAAGACTAAGTGATCCAGTTACTCTGAAATACATGAGTACAAGGGGCACATACTTTGGTTTATTTTTTGATTGCTTCAAAGAAGTTTGGAAAGCGTTTATTTTCTTCCAGAGTGCAAGAACTTTCTCCTCCTCAGCTGGGAAGTTGATGCCTCCGCTTGCACTTTTCTCTTGTGCCATGATGTTGATCTATCAACAAACAAACAAAATTATAAATTGTTAAAAACATTTCATATATATATACTGCTAAATCCAATGCACTTACTCAAGATTACATCAATACATTAATAATGCTAAAGAATAATGAGAAATAATTCCGAGTGTTCCGAAGTTTGAAAGCAGAAAGTTTCCATTTAAATTGCTGTAATGCTGAGTGCGCTTCAAGTTTCCAAAACCACTAAATAGGAGAAATACTTACATGCAGCTCACCGGCTGATGGCTGGTTTCTATTTCAATGTAGCAGTGGAAGAGGCAAGCCTTAATATATATTCAATGAGAACTAGAATGATGCAATGCTCAATCTGCGCGGGAAATCTTGGCTTTGTTTACTCGGATAATATAGGGAAATTGAGCTTGTCCATAAGCCCGTCAATCTTATCTTGGAGAGTGTCAAGTATGTCACTGGATATGAACAGATGCGTATCGTCCAAGTCTTGGATGACAAACTTTTTGCCAAGTGCGTTCGTATCGTCCAAATGCAGGAGAAATTGTTTTATAGCGGGGTCACACTCAACAAGTATTCCCTTACTGACATTTACCATCGTCTCTTAGGCAAGAATGATAGTTAAGGTCAGACAAACATCTCCCTGGTCCTACAAAGAACGAAAGAGATATCATATGAGTTTGTATGTACATGTACTTAGATGGGCCACAGGTGCTGTTAATTATCAAAAAACAAACAACGTTTTTACTTGATTGTCTGCAGCCTGGCACTCCTCTAAGCTCTATTCTAGATTAGAGACAAGATTATAATTTAATAAAAGTTAAAACTGGAGATAAGGACAACTAGCCACAACTCCAAGCAACAAGGCATTTTCAATGACCCAACAGTGAAAAGTAGTCTAAGTCCACATCTATACTGAAAGTACTTCCAGCAAAGACAGTCACAGTGATTATTAATTATGGGATAAGCTCCGATAGACCTGGCCCTGGCCTAGGCCTAGGCAATACACAAATTCATAAATAAAATTGTCATTAGTTAGTAAACAAAATCAAGTCCAAATCACATTCGTGACATTGTGCGATGACATATACAGTGAAACTACGTGCGGCCACCGTTACAATGTCAATGACTGGGAAGTTAATTGGCCATTACATTGATGAGGACACGAACTGCTGTTTCAATTTCGGCTTCCTAGTCTCAGTCTGTTGATTTCTCACGCAATGGCCATGTGTCTTCCCGGCGTGACTTTTCAATAACAATCGCCACCCGCGGAAATTGAACAGGCTTAATTGAATAACAAGACGAATGGATCGAAGGATTCTAACATCTCAACACGATCCCTAGTTTATTAATGACATGGTTTGGTGGTTTTATTTGCTTAAACAACAATATGAAATACTTTAGATAAAGAAATAACTTACCTCTTGACAGCAACGTGCCAACTTGCCGGCCACCGATCTGTCACTGCCGCCATCTGGCGGATTGAGGTAAATAGTAGTTTCGGGCATAATAAATCAAAATGTTTAAACCAATTAGTTTTTAAAATGACAGAAAATAATATTGGATGCAATAGTCATAACTACCAGATTTATTTTGTATTATTTGATTGAGAATTAGTAGTTTTGTTTTTTTATCATTTAGTGCAGAGCTGCCATCCAAGATGGCCGCTTCCTGACGACATGTTGAGCAATACATTCTCATTTGATATATACATTTCTTCCTGGATTTTAGATAAATGTAGACAGTGTCAGCATGGCAAGTAACGGCCTACCGATGTTGGAGGAATTGGTGAAGAGAGTGAAAGATCCCGAAACGGGTTTGTTAGTTGAAAAAATGCTCAAATCGTGTCTAGCATCGCAGAACTCGAGTCCAAATGTGACTGACTCAGATCAAGCTTACGAGTGAGTATTGACTATTGACATATTGTTTATTTCCGGATTGAGTAAAGTAGTATAATATCGCGATTACAATCACATTTTGCCGGAAAAGGGTGGCCTTCTATGCTAGCCATAGCTCTTTCAGACCAGAGGATCCCTGATAAAAAATATATGTGATTAGATAGTTCTCTGGATAATTTAAACTCGACTAGTTTTGTTTTTTTTCATTATTAGGAGGGTAGCCTCTAAGTGTTTTTCTGTTTTAAGTTGTATTTCGATTGAATGGGCGCAGCCTCCTTTTAGTATCACTATAGGAAAGGTATACTCTATACTGAAGGCTCTGTCGCACCCCTGGCTTAGTCTAAATTGGAGGGGTGGCCTGTCAGTGGCCACATGGGTTTGTTTTGACTGTGTTGGCTGGTGCTGTTAAGTGGAGGAGTGTATTGGCTTGGCCTGTTTGCTGTGAGTGACAGGGAGGGAGGTATACAGACTGAGTGAGTGCTGTGAGTGACAAGGAGGGAGGTATACAGACTGAGTGAGTGAAGCCTGTTGGCTGTCCTGTTGGCTGTGATTGACAGGGGGTTGGCTACTAGGCAGGGGGTTGGCTACTAGGCATTCCTACTAGGCCAGGCCTACAAGTGTGATCTTACAAGCTACATCCTGTAAGATCTTTATCTTTGGATCTGTAGACTGTCATCTGTACATCTGTGTCAACTGATTTCAGTGAGAGGAAATATCTGAGGAGATCATCAGATAAGTTATGTAACTGAAGTGTAACATCACTGTGATATGCCTCCTGCTGATTGTGGCCCAGAGTGGAGGAGGCCAGGTTTGGAAGTGAGTGATGGTTGCCATGACAACATCCATGTGGAGTCATATTTATGGCAATGAGGGTTAGTGAGATGAGATGAGCAAAGTGATTTAGTTTTGTGATTTAGTTTACAGTCTAGCTGTAAATGTTACATACTTCTTATACTTTCATATTGTAGGGTATTGATGGGATAGAGGTAGGAGCACAGGTTCAACTGAGCAATCCAATGGAACACCCAACAATCGCATGATCCACAAATTAATACGAAAAAAAGAAATACAAAAAAAGAACTATATACTAAAAATTAGAAGCAAAAGAAAATAGCAGTTAGGCAAATCAGCTGGGCTACCCTCCTAGTATCGAAAGATACTATAGCAATTGGGCAGTAGTGTGTTGTCTTGTTATTAATTAGAGGCTGATAAATTATTAAATAGAGGCCTTATATATATACTATTTAAATACAATATGTTGTATGACAGCCGTACTGGCTATGAATTATGGGCGTCGTCATGTCATTTTGAAACGTTTATTAATTCCATTAGTCGGGTACATCTACTACTGATCTACTAGATTTCTCCATTTTTTCGTCAGTATCCCAATTTTACCAAAATTTACTTAACAACATATGTATAGAAAGATGTAGAAAAGAAGTAATACATCTTCTCATAACGGTAACATTTATATAACTCATTATAAGTAGGGTATATTATAATATCATATGTTGTGTACTTTGGTTACAGCTGTATTTCTAATTTCAGATGGCTGAGTTGGGCACGATCTCATCGTTTTCTGAAGGTAGTGACGTCCCCAATTCCCATGGGTGTCCTGCCTGCAGGTCAGACAGGTGTACTTCATGATGTCCGAGTTTCATCGCGGGGTCCAGATGATGAAATATTTGACAACAATACGGACATTCGACAGAAAGTTAGCGAGATATATTCGTATATTAACTATAACAAATGTTTTGTATAAACATTTTTTAGGCCATGTTACTGGTATATGTGTTTTACATCTCAATTGTATTTGGATGAACCGGCCAGGGAAGATTACGCCACTATGCCTATGGTAAACCGTTTTACCAATGACAACTATACAGTCATTCTCTCTTCATGTAGTTTTTTCTTCTTTTCTTTATTCCCTTTAGGTAGCTCGAGGTAACTGTTTCCTAGACATTGACAATTGCGCGAATGGAGCACAGTGTGTGATTTATGCCTTGAAGAAGTTCACTGGTGGCCTAGGTGACGACGACGACCGTGTCTCAGGGAATGAATTTACATGGCAAAGATATTTTCTGAAGGTATGATTAATATGATGCCATGAGTAAAGTTGAATTGAGTTATCGCCTATAGGATATCTTCAAAGTTGTTCAAATCATCTGCTAAATGAAGTGATTTGTACAAACCCCTCATGAAATTATTTTTTAAAGCTTGTGAATTATGCAGTGCTTGAAATATGTTTTTAATGTGTGTTAACTCTCCGTTCTTTTCAATAAGAACACACTTTCCATTGCCTGTCTTTGATAACAATAGTTGTTAAAATAACCAAAATATGCTGTCTTTAGCATTCAAATCTACCTTGTTTTGTACTACCATAAGTACATGTACATCTCCTGATGTAGGACATGTAGAATGTTCTCTACTTTCACTTTTTAGCCTTTAACTGAGGCCAGTAAAGTTGTTGCCACTATGAAAGCAAATGGAGAAGCTGCTCATCTTTCTGCTAGGAAAATTGGCGACACGTACGTTTTGTTTGGTGGCTCCAAAAATGTTCACATGGCCTTCAAAACCAAATGTAAGGTCAATTTTCGAATGTCACAATAGCAAATTGCATTCTATTAATCGTACAATTTCGGATGTTAATATCGTACCCGATTGTTTCAATAGTCATCATTCAAGTAAGTTATTGGATCAGGATCTTGTCTATTTCCCCGTATCATTTTTCTTTTAGCTGATATCGCGCGCTACGGTGAAGACCAAAGATACAATGTTGCATCTGAAGTAAATAGCGCCATTATGGATCTACTCGATAGTATGTCATCAGAGGATAGAGACAGGTTTGATTTTATATACCCTATGTAGAACCTGGAAATTGTGTTTTATTTAGTGTTTGACGTCATAGCGTCTGCCCGTCCCTCATATATCAGAGCTACACAATACATACTATATATATATATTGTATATAATAGCTCATATGGAACTTTGCTGAAATTGTATGATGGTAATTTGTGTTTCAGATTACTCGAGTTCCTAAGCATCACACAATTTACTGCAATATTCGAAATTCTAAATCCCACTCATCAGCACGTTGAAGATCTATCCCACCTCAAGAGGTAAGTACTTGGTTTGATTATGGAGAAACAAGCTTTCAATTTCACCGCCGTTCTTACAAAACCTAATTCGATTTCGATATGAATTATCAAAAATATCCTCTTATTACCTTAATAATAATCCTGTATTATGATTTCAGTCCCTTACTACAGTTCATTACATGGACGTCTTCTAACCTTGATCCGGCACCGAGTGAGAGCCTATGTTGTATGCCTCCACATGTAGGCATCGAGGTAAGACATTAGAAAAACATGGTTTCTTCCTGAATGGTTGATATCCTGATATCAGAAGAATTTGCTAATATACCGTAGGATTGATGACCGACAGTGAGGGGCTGTTGCGAAAGGTCCGAAATGGAGATCTGAAAGCTCACCTGCTTGGCTTTGCAACCCTTCTCTCCCCTTTCTACGATTCTTCCTGTCATTCAGTTCTACATATTCTCGATATGAATAATTATTAAGCTTTATATTTTCGATATCAATGTACATAGACAATTGACCGATACAGATTATTGAAGGTTTCAGTTATTATTCCCCTCATTGATATCATCAGATACTATTAGACATAGGGGTATGTGATAAAGACTAGACCAAGCTAGGGATTCCTTTCTTTTACAAATTTCGTTTTTTTTTAACAATATAAACCCAAGTTTTGCATAGCTACATATGATTTCAGATTGCGCGGGCATTGAATATCCCTACGGTAGAGTACAGTTTGGTTCCTGTCAAAGACGTCGATGAACACATGAAAAAGGTTTGTAACTTCAATTGAAAACACGATGAAACCCTGTAAATAACTGAGGCCCCATATCCACTGAGCCGAGTATTTGTCGCTTGGACAGCCGACCTGACTGCCTGCTGTATATTAGATGAATCAAATCGTCGGGTCGCCTTCCCCGGTCAAATAATCGACTCAGAGAATGGGGCCAGAATTACTTAGTCGCAAAAAAACTATCGCCGAGTATTTTAATCATGAATCTACTCATATTTTTTCAGGCATATTCTACCCCGGTTAGACAACGTAGGTGTCAGTTAAGGTTGAATTAACAATGTTTTTTAAAAGTTATGAGATGAAAAATGACCACTTGAAGAGTGACACGCTGGCATTTTTATCAATGTTATTTAGCCTGCCTGTTAAGTATTATCGCCACCCAATTGATCAGTTAAGTGTTGAACTGTTCTTCAACCATACGCATAACTTACAGCTGATATTATGTGCATTATGTTCGCTGATTGTATTTCCTAGGAATATTGCAGCTGTCACATTTCGAAATTAATCAAATGCATTGGCATGTAATCATCCAACTGCCTCTATAACAATGGATATTTTAGAAATTTGAGAAGCAAAGCTGTTTAAGTTGACATACAAAGACGGTGTGCTAAATGGGAAACTTTGCAGAATATATGGAATAAATGCTATACTGTACTTGTATGTTGTTTACTATACAAGTTAACATGTTTTTATGCATAAATGTTTCTTTGTTTTTACTCATACCTGGTTGTCTGATATAGTAATAAAACATTTGGAAAATTATTTATTTTTTACAAATTCACTTACACAAACTTATATTACGAATGTAGATAAGGTGTGGATACAACTATGAAGGAGAGGTCCTGTACTTCCTGGATGAAGATGATTCTGTTATCGGTCTACTAAAGAAGAAAACAGTCTGGTAGGACGCAGCTTATGTCATATGATAAACTGAATGTCCCCTTTTCACAAATGTTTTCATGCATTTTAAACAAAATCTCGTTCCCGTGTTCCACTTTCCAGGGATGCAAGTTCTCAGATTATCAACTGAATTCAGATATATGGAAAAGTCGGCAAATGTCCCATACAACACCCTAAACTGACTTATAAATTCCAAAACTTTCTCAAAATATCATTTGACAATTTGAGTAGAGGTTGTACACAGCCATAGGGGAGTGATGTGTAGAGACTTCTATCTGAGTGTTCTCACGGAGCCTGGAGCTAACGGAGCCGCCTATCCCTATCGGGGGAGAGGCGGCCTCAGATCCTAACTGAAGTGAGATTCCAGATATTTCCGTTAGACTTTAGCATTGGGTCAATGGAGCGCACGGAAATCCCCAAGGTCCTTCGCTCAAGAACTCCGGGAATGGGAATCTTATACACCCCTTGGACTGACCTAGATACCCACCCCAGTTAGGGCGCACTGCCCTACAAACACACATGGTCCTTTATGCGCCCCTTGGACCTTGGAAAATGTTCAGATTATTTTACCTTACCCGACTTGCATCCCTGACTTTCAACAAATCCGATATTTTCATGCAACCAATTTGAATCCTATTTTGGAAATAGTTGTTATTACTATCGGATCGGATTGAAATCCACCGACTATCCGATGATATAAAAGAATCCAAAGAGATCAACATGATGGCTGTCATCCGATTAACAAACGGATTAGGTGGACTATATTATGTTGTAATCTAGACATTTTGCCTTCACGGTATCCCATTTTATCTGTGAATGGTCCTGACTATAAAGTATCATTGTTGCCGGTTATTCATGCCTTGATCAGTTGATACTAAATAGATCATTGTTGAAGACACCAAACATGATTTTCTGCTGTCACCATAAACCCTCGTATAACAACCTAAAATAGACCCATGTTCTTAACATACAGGATCTGCTGAAGATATTAATTATGTATTATTTAACTGTAATTACATGTTAGATATTTGGTGACATTTTGAAACCAGTTATTTTGCTTTATATCTAGGTATGTCATATGTCGCGCCATAAGGGAAAAGGTGCGGGGCGCGGCTCATGCGAAACTCAAGCGTGCAGACTTCAGGGAGAAAATATATGCTAATAAAATAGAGCGACGAATGGATGAGATTCAAAAGTGGTTGCATCTTGATGATTTGACTATAGCTAAATGGAAGGCAAGTTCTTACTATATTCAGTTTTTTTTTCATTGGAAGAAACTCCCAATTCTTCTACTTAATCATTTCTATGAACAAACGCATTCGGGCTTCTTAAACAATATGTATCGTATGGTGTCCTAAGTTCGCAACATTGTGAACCTAGGAAAACGATAGTCTATAAGGTGAAAGGTGACTCACGCCTATTCGTCGGCTTGCTATACACTGTAGTTGTGTGAATATAAAATATATCAATTCTATTATTAGGTTCTGGGGGTAGATTTTCTACGCTGGTGCATGAAGGCAATGGACACTCATACCATTTCTCTGGAAGATGTAGCGGACAAGTTTCCACCCACATGGTAAGAACATGCTGTACTCTATTCAGCCGCCCCCGGTTCGTTTAAAGCTTCCTTTAAGACGGTACCGTAAGCACCTCTCGGGGCAATTTATATCCTAATATAAGTTCTCTCTCAAGTGAGTGAGTGTTGTTCAATGCCGTGACGACAACCGACATTTTGCCTTAAACCACTATCAATCATTTTGTTCTAAATATTTTTTTGAACCCTGAGCAGTTTTTCCAGAAACGGATAATGACATTTGCTGTGCATGCCAAAGTAATGTTAACATCTATGCCCATCATTGAACTTCCACAACATTCGAGATACCCAGTTTAAAGTTTTGATTGTTTTCCCTTTCAGGAAACGCTTCATCGAAGAAACCTCCGCAACAGATCACATAGAGCCCACAATAGTAGAATAGTGTATATCATAAGCAGGTTTTCTAAAAGATCTGGCGATGTAAGGATTATGAGATTTTTATAATAATGCATGAATATAGCACCTCAAGTATGAAAGATGTGTTTTAATCAAACATCATTCCTTCCATTAATTTACTGCCGTTCTTGAATTAAAGCATGTTCTCAGTTGTGTCTGTAAACACGTGATCATTTCTAGCATCAGGGAATATTTGTATTTATTTACTTTCCATTTCGAAAGCCTATTTATTGTGACATTATTTGTACAGGCCCGTGTTAATGATTTGAATAAAAGTGAAAGGTTAAGATACCTTATGAAGAACCATTGAAGTCAAAGAGGCAGTAGTCATTTTTCTTATTCTAAAGACCCTTTATTGGTATCAAAAGTACATAAATATCAATTTATTTAATGCGAACACTTATGGCATATACATAAATATTTACTAGAAAATATCGACAAATATTCCGCTCATAAATTGTCTCTAGAATATCTCACATAAATATCTTACGAATAATCATGTCACTGACCCGTTGAACTTAACACAAGGTTCTCCCAAACTATTCTTGGTTCATGAGACAGAATAAATCGAATAGAATTGAAACCAACGGCTAGCTTAGAATAAATAGAATAGAAACCAACAGGTATCATTTTGATCAATATATTAACTTCGTTCATTTTGCCGTAACATCGTTTTCGACATTGAAAAGATTATGTTAAATCTGATTAATTGAATAAAGTATTGACAAACCAAGATTTCAAGCCATAAATATAATGTCTGATACTGCTCTGTCAAAGCAAAATTCTCATTTTAACGCCTCAGTTACCAATGAATATCCAAGAAAATCTGGTCGAAACATAAGTCATAAAATTCAATGAATTATAATCCGTAACTCATTTATGAATGGATGCAATCACCAGGGGATATCGAAACAGCTGACAAACTTTGGACACTATCACCGTTTTCTTTTTCAATTTCACAAGTTGCACCTTTTTCTGGGATGCATAGCACACAAGGTGAAAGGTGAAATGACTAGTATAGAAAAGAAAAATAAATCCGTGTTTGTGTTGTCTAGCCTATTAAAAAAACCGTTCTACTGAGGTATCCAGTGTCTCTAGATAATTTGAAACATACGCAGAATGGAGGGTAGAGTGTATTGTAGCCGCGCCAGGGTTCGAACCCACAACATTCTCATGCCACTGAGCCGACCCAGCTTGTTTAACTATCTTCGGGATATAATGTGTTGTTCAATCATCCTGCCATGAAGCAAACAAAAAAAGAAACCTTAAATAATATGTTTTAAGCGATGACGAAGCGGAACTTGTGTGATTTTTTTTTATCATTATAAGAACTAGTAACGAGATACTTTTGTCATTCTGATGAATCTCAATCTTTCATCTAAAGATAGAAAATATAAATTCATTTGGCGCTCTGTACTGTTCTGAGTCATTGATATGATCTCTGTTTGCAACTTTGTATATTAAGTAATAGTGTCTTGACATGTATACATAGAAAAATAACGCAAAAGAATAACAAACCTGACTATATTATTAAGTTTCACAAATACCCGTATATTCATTTTTTAAAAAAACATGTTTCAAATAAACGGGTAGATTGATATACTATCCACAAATACAAACAGAAACGCCTCCAAATAAAGTTCTCATTATCCCTTGACTCCAATAAGGATCACAGTTGGATTTCGGTCCTGCACACGGGGCATGTTGGATTGTCCTGGAAATAATCAAGACAACTTTGAATTAATTCCGTCAACAAAAAAAGCACTGAGGGGAGATAAATACATCTTTGGGAAACAGGGCACGGGGAAGGGTGGTTTCATATGTGGATTAATTTTGATTATTTTAAACGGGAAATGTCGGGTAGATTCTGACGGATAATTAATCCAAAATATTAAGTTCGCTAGGGGTGAGCGTTTTTAGTCTGGAGGTCCATCTTTTCTGGATTAATTTTGACATCAAAACAATTACATCTGGTGTAATGCTAAAGAGGTTGTTGCTTATGTAAATATTTTCTTAAAACCGAGATCAAGTATCGTAGGCAGACATGTATAGGAATGGGTCCAATACTTAGGAAAATTACATCAAACAATAGTGAATCCATATAATTAATAGCCTAATTACGTCATCGATGGACGAAAGGCTCCGTACATAAGCCATGTAAATTTCCCCATTTTGGCTTCAGGTGAGGTTACCACGGCCTTCGTTTTCCTCGAATAATTTTTCAAGGAAAGTAGAAGCGAATTTGTTTAAATTACCGTAAGCCGCCCGCTCCTTCTGCTTCGACTGATTTACGTTGTATTGTTTGGCGACGCAACATCGGTACTTCGGCGACGCAACTTAAATGCGCCCGCCTATTTGGCGACGCAACGTCATCGCCGTAGAAACGCTCCCTGGCAACATGCCTGAGATAGTTTGTTCACTGGCACTGCTTTCCTGCACACTAAGCATTGGGCCTATTTATTTGAATTTTATGTACCGCAACGTCATCGTCGTAGAGACGTTCCCTAGCAACATGCCTCACAGTAAGCGCCCATCAAAGGGCAGAGGAAAAATTAAGGCATTTGAATTTCTTACGTTATAATTTTGTGTGATGTGAACAGGGGAGGGTGGGGAAGGGAGAACAGGGGATGTCTACCCGGTGATAAACGGGGGCAGCTAGTACTACATTATTGGGATTTAAAACTGATTTTTATGACTTTAGCCGGGCAAACGGAATGGCAAACTCACATAAAGGCAGTGATTTTATAATACTAGAAAAGGAAAATATACAGTACAACTGATTTATACGGTCAACGTACCTTTATCCACTTATCTATGCATTTTTCGTGGAAGTTATGGAAGCACGGCAGTATCCTCAGTTTGTCACCATCTTGATAGTCGGACATACACACTTGACATTCATTTTCAGCTGAGGTTGAAGTCTGTGCGTCTTTAACATAGGTTTTTGTGGGTAGTCGGCCTATCTGTCCAGCGGTTAACCCTTTCTTTACCACAGCACCTAGCTGTTCTTCTAAGTCTAAGAGCTCCTGTGTGAAATATTGAGCAGTGAATTCACTTTTAGCAACAAGATCCACGAGGCATTAGAATCAATTATTGGCGACGTAAATTCATTATACCCACCTATACCAATAAATAGAGAATGGTACGATGTGCAAGTAATTGAATATGTATTGGACGAGAAACCTCCGACGAGACTCGTCCAATAAATATTCAATTACTAGCTCCGACCAACTTCCATTCACTATTTATTATATGCCCTTAACAAAGACGAATATTGAAAAATAAACCTGTTGATGAAAAGAATCTGATTTCCCATAAACTATGAAAAAGTAAACGAAACAACCATCTAGCAATGGTTTTCATGTTACACTAAATAAATTATCTTTTAAAACATATACGGTACCTCATAATCATTGCCATCAGCTACGGTTTCATCAAGTACGTCATAATTGTTCCATCTATTCCTCCTTCGTGACCGTGCACCCTACAAAGAAGATTAAGATTTTGGAGAAACTTCAATCGATGTTCTTTTCAACACTCCCATCGTCACAAGTACTTGATAGTTTAACCAAAGTAAATTGAACTGGGCTGAATTACATATATGAATTAGTTAATTAAGTACCGAAGTGAATAGTGTTCAAAATACATACCCCGGATGATGGCCTTCGACGTTGGCGTTGACCAACTCGAATAAGAATATTCATAGAAGACAAAAAATCATCAGGATCAAACACATCTGGAGCTGAAAGAGTAAAGAAATGAGCCAGGTAATTCCCATTATTAAACATAACATCTAGGCAACGAGGGACAGGGTTAGATATGCAATGTTCCACAGCATGGCATTCCACGTGTAACGTATAAACTGTACAGTTGGTGGGAAAATTTTAGTCGCTATAATGTATCAGATTTGGATAATTCTCATTTTTGAAAATTTATAAATTTGGGGGAGATTTGACAATTTTCGGAAGTTTTCAAGAATAGAAATATAGGTATAATACTGAAGTCTTAAAAAATCAAATACCCCTTTTTTGATAAATAACTTTCTATCAATAATTTATAACATATAAATCTTACATAAAAAGTAACAAATCTTACATAAAAAGTAATTGACTCCGCAAAGTAAGATAGCGAGGGGTTTCAAAATATTACAGAAAAAAAAACGAATTGAAACTTTATACCACGTTATTTTGTTTCGACCAACGATTGCAGCTGCCTGTTTAATCGGCTAGTACCTGCAGGATCAAATCCTGATGTGTGGGTGTGATCCCAGTCACACCCCCTATAGGTAGATAGGAGTGAGTGAGTGAGATTGGTTGCTTTACGCCCTTATCAACACATTTAATATGGTTATATCAAGGGCAGGAGAGCTGAGAGGGAGGCAGTTTATGATCATACCCAGGAAATAGAGATAGAGAAGTAGGGAAAGAGAGACAGAGAAAAAGAGACAGAAAGGCACTTTATGGTCATACCCAGGACAAAAGGTAGATACGAATGAGAGTTCAAACTTACATGGTCGGCTGGGACGGCCAGGCCGCTGTACACCCGAGGATGAAGCCCTTGACCTGGACCTGGTCACTCTCGGCCCTGACCCGGACTCTGACTCTGACCCAAGCACCATAGGTAATAGCGAGTCAATTTCTCCTGCAAATTAAACCACATTCATTAGAAATGTTTTCGCAATCTTCTGGCTTTCACGTAGTAAATATTGTATCTTGGGTGCCTTTCCCTGTTAAAAGGTAGTATAGCAGCTAAACATTGATCGAGCAATACCAATTTGAAGGTACATCTTAGAAGGATTATGGAAAATATTGCCAGGATGATAATCAGATAACAAGATTCAAAGGTAGACTTTTACCTATGGCCCGCATGGTCGCCGGACTAACAAATTCGCTAGAGGGTTGCCTTCGATTGTTCTGAGGGTAAAAGGTGAGAATTCGACAATTAACATCTTACAATATCTGACAATTTACTAAAGTCCCTTAAACATACAACCAAACTATTTTCAAAATCTAAGAACAGAGCCATAGAATAAATGATATATTTATCGAATTGACAAACTTTGAAAGTTAAAAGAACATACACATTTTCATAACATGGTCGGTGATCATTGTTCGGTCTGAATGATCTATATCGATATGGTACCCCTGGGTGTTACAATTCCTGTTAATTATGATAAAAATGTTGCTATCTAGTATTACAGGTGATCTATTACATTATTTTTATCTTACCACTGCACGTCGAGCCGGAGACTGAATGGCTTCTGGATGACCGGCAAGATATTCTATTAACTGAGGATCGATCACATCTGAAACATATAATTTAATTACATTTTGTCCAGGTCAATTTAATTATTGTGATCAGTTGTACATTATTTATACAAAAAGATCATGCATAATTACATGATAATATCTATGCGTTATTGTTTCTATTTAGGAATTAGGAGACACAATACAAGTTGTGGCAGTAACAGGTCAGGGACAAAGTGAATGCACAAGTACATGATTTTCTCAAATCAAATTCTACACCTAAGCGTGAAACATACCCGGTATAAATGTGTGAGTACCGATACATAATCATAGCCTTCTGTATATGAAGCAAAGGAGCTAGGTAAACACTTAGAACATAACATTTACCATCTGGGCGCTGGTGGAACTCATTGGCTGGAGGGGGCGGAGCATCAATCCCCTGTACAAGTGCCTGTGAAACGAAATAATTGGGAGGTAAAAATAAAACTTTAATAAATAAAGTATATAAATATTTATTTCAATAAATAGAATAAATAGCAAATTGACTGAGGTTCAACTGAGACGAACAATGAGGTAGTTATAATATTGTTCCTGAATAAAAGCTTTAAATACAAAACAAAATACATCATAATCAAGATCATATTGTTGGACCTCCAATTGTGTCATCGTGCCCAACGCATGTCATCTTTCAATAATTTCAAGACCATTGTTAACTTATATTACCGTACCTCATTTCAATTACATTATTATTACAATTGTCGAATGATATAGAAGCAATGATGATCATAATTAATTATGCATGAAAATATCTAATACCAAGCCTTACCAGATGCACCTGCCATTCCCAGTCTGAAAGTAGGGCGATTCTCGCCTCAACATCTTCTTCCGCGCTGGTGGCTGTGGGTAGGAAAGCTCGAGGAGGAGCTGAAACCCAAGGAAAGATGCAACATGAAAAATCTAAACACAGTGCATTAAAACTTTTTAAAAACATCTAGACTATCGAAACATGTAAGGGCATGTTCAGAAATAAATGTAACATAAAAATTGAATGTTTTAGTTTGTGTTCCTTTACAATCCTAAAGATTTTTTTTAATCGGTATATATTTTTGTATTTTTGAGGTTGTTATTCTCTCGTTCAGCTACGATCCTACTTTTTCATTTCACAGATAATTTAATGTTATACAGATGGACATGGGTGTTGTGATAAATAAATTTAGAATCAAAATCATCCTTACCTTTAGGCCTCACGGGTGTTGGAGCACTCGAAGAAAGCATCGTGGCGTACTCTTTATCGAGGTCTTCCTGTGTGTATAGAAATTATTGTAACTCAAGCTAAGAATATAAACTAAACTTGTTCAGAAGTGTAGGACGCAAGTAACGACATTTTCAAAAACATTTAGATCTTGTATTTTCATCAGAAAGTTTTATTAAAGAGACCCAACTTTGATCTTATATTAAATTTTGGAGAAATATATCACCAAACTCGAATCAACGAACCTGTAACTTTCTGGCCATTTCTTCGTCCTTCTCCATTTGAGAAACGAGATCAACTGCTTGCTGTGTCATGCTTTCGTTCGCAGTTGCTATGAAGACAATCATTTTCATCATTAGATAAAGTAACTGACTTCAAATTATCAGCACATGAGAATAGGTTAGCAATTTACGAATATAGAGCCTTGTCTAATTTCCACAATGTTTTCAGTAATACCAATAGCAAACACAAACTTTTGATTATGATATTGATCCTAAAAATATGGTAAAGATTAATACCATAATCAATGTTTATTTATATTTTTTATACTCACTGAACAAATCGGAGCTTATAAGATGACTAGAGATTCTCTTTTATAAATCTTCACAATTATATCGAATTATATCGAGCATGTACAAACCCATATTAAAGGAAATATACCTGTACAAATTTCCGACAGCCAGTTATGAGTTTCATTTCATAAGAGTGTCATTTTTAATAATCATAAGTGTTTATTTGATTTTTTTTTATAAAAGGAAGATGATGCATGTTTTGTCAATTATGGTTCGGGGCATTATCCATCTCAGAAAGAAATTGTATAGTATTGTTAAGTGCTACGCAAGAGGGTTTGAAAACCTCTCTTGGGCGGAGAGAACATCCCTTACTTGGTTTTCGTCATGGCATTAAGCAACCGTCACTCACTCACTCACTCACCCTTGACCGAATCCCAGAGATTTAATAAATACTAAGCAAATCAAATCAAATAAAGAGAACAGGAAAAATAACATACAAGGGGATGCATTGAGTCCAGACGAGCCAGCGCTGGATGGAGTAGATAAAGTATGTGCCTTGCGTTTCCTATTCGGTCGTTTAGAAGGAGTGAGTAATCTTCTGTGCAAATTAAAGGAGGCACCACTCCCCGATGAAGAAGCTGCGCTAGTGGACACCTGAGGCGGAGAGGAAGGCGATTCAAGTAGACTAGAAGCTCGAACAAAATCATTAGTTCTGGAAAAACGACTAGTCTTTGTTCTACCCTTGTGTCCGCTGTGGTGTTTCTTATTTATCCGAAGAGGGGAGGCTGAATTTGTATCACTAGCCTCGTCTCCTGGACTGGCATTTGTACCGGAATCTTTCAACTTTGCTCCTCTGATGAGTTCATCAAAGGCTGTTTCAGATATGTCCGACGAGGAATTGATATGATGATCTTCATCTGAATCTGAAGGAATGGCCACCGCAAACTTTAGACGGTCATTCAATGATGGGGAATCAGAACCTGAGACATCTTCGTCTCGTATAGAAATAATACTGTCAGTTGAATCTTCGTCCCAGGGAAGAGTTCTCGTTTGTTCAGCAGTGCTACTATCAGATTTCATTTCAATGGACGTTTCTGATAGATCATCTTCCAGTTCAGCACTTTCTATTTTCGCTCTCTTCTCAGTTTCTAGTTTAACAGACAGTCGCTTGCGTGGAGATACGCCTTTCAGTAGACCCATATATGGACGAATTTTCAACACTGCCTTTTTATCAGGGGATTTCTTTGCAGCAGCTCCGAAGCGATTTGCAGTCAAAGTCTTGGCTGGGCTTTGACGTTTTTCCTCCTCTCTTTTCACGGGGATAACATCACTGTCTGAGTCAGAATCGTAAAATACCCCTTTCCTCGAGAGAGATTTGACGGCTTTATTAATATTAAGCTGAGAGGATGGAGGACGTTTCACTTTCCTCGTCCTAGCGAATACAGGACTGGAATCATGAGAGAAAATGTAGTGGGATTAAAAACACATAGTGACATTAAATAGCTAAATGACCAGTATATAGTTTTAGTAATACATGACCCCTGGTTTGAATACCGGCATGGATAATCCTAGACTCGGACTAGAGTAAATTTAATAAAATTCAATACGTAATTTATTTTTAAAAAAACTAAGGGATGTTGAATTCCATCGATGCCAATGGAGCAGCATGATCATCTGACATGTATATCATATGGCAATACTGTTGCAGCACCTTATATTTGTCTCAGCTTAAAGCCACAATCTAAGTATTCTGGTTTCATCAAATGCCTTGGCCTTGGTTATAACATTAAAAAGAACAATATTGTATAAAGGACTCCCTGATAGTAGGCTATTAATTAAACGGTAGCAATTAAACATTGGCTCTAATGTCAAATGATGTAATATAGTCAGGGAAGATGATGTAAAACGACTGATAGACCAAGGCCACAATGCAGTGTCTCACTAAAATCATTTTCGATCTTCAGTTACCGTACCTCGGGGTTCCACAAATGATGTCATCGTCGTCGTCTTCTGATCCACTGCCAATGCCATTGAACATTTTACACGCTGACATCTTGTATTCGACTGTAGTCTGAATCAAATATGATGGAATTATCAGTTGTAGAATATAATGTAATCCTTACAATGATCAATGTGTGGGAAAGTAGGCGTATTCTACGAAACAAATCAGATAACGATTAACGAGGTTGACACAAATCACTAGCCTAAGTGAAGCCAGATGTCAGAAAAGAACGATATCACTGTTGTTGTTAGTATCGGAGTCAAAGATAATCTAAATCAATGACAATTTTTTTATAGCTTGATATACGATGAATATAGTGATATAAATATAATCAATATAATGAACTAAACGATGCAGGGAAAATATTAAAGAAGTCAACTTTTATAGTGTAGGTAACAGGTTTAATTTGACGTTACTTCATATATCGCTCACTCAGAAATTTTCACTTAAAATAAGTGTGTAACAAGATCTATTTCCAAAGGTTACAAAGCATGAGGAGACAATTTAGTATGTCATGTGTTCTTTTCACGCCAATACCTCCTAAAACAGATTATATTTTCATCTTACTCGATCAAAATTTGAAGCAGTTCCGAGTCTTTTCCTCCCGCTTCGATTGCGACTATTTTCCCTGACGTGCTATTTTACGACATTAGTCTTTAGATGACTTAAAAACTTCGTGATTATATAAAATAGTAATCATTCTTATCCTGTTATTTCATTCAAATACATTTTATCGAAAGTTATTGATGCAATTTCAATGAATTGGCTAGTCATCTTTTACGACATTTCACCGTTCGATTGGTTTTCGGTAATGTAATTGTGCAGACGACATTTCGACGCCGCATTTCGACCACACAGCTGTGTACACTGTGGATATTCAATGACTAGGCCTATTCTTGCTTTTATTCCATGATTCTTAACTTATTAGGCCAACAACTTAATTTGATTTATTTCATCAAATTGTGCTGTCCGCATGGCTCACCGATAGTCTCGAACGGTCGTGACGTCACTGTACAATACTATAGCAAGAATAGCATAGTATCGCATATGAGGGGGACTATATTCTCCGAGTATGGCCGAAAACTACGAGGCCGTAGGCCGAGTTGTTTTTCGGCCATACGAGGAGAATATAGGCCGCCGAAGACGCGATACTGTGCTATTCTTGCTTTTATTCCATAATTCTTAAAGCTGCATTCCCAGGATTTAAGATCGAGTGGTTCTTCTGGAATTACATTCATATTAGTTCCCAAACTCAATATTATCTATCTCTGTTTCAATGAAAAGTAAGATAAATGTCTAAATTCTGTGATTTTACGATCGGGGAAACACTGAGATGTGCGTTCAGTCCACCATTGTAGTGTTCTAGATGCACTGAATTGACACGAGGTGGCACCTCTGTGCCACGCCCAGCACCATGTTTCTCTCTCAATCCGCACTAACTGACCCTGGTTGCCCATGCGCACCAGGGTCAGTGGGACTTACAAACAGACATGCCGAGTTACGGTGGACACCAGTAGATTTGGAGGCGTATTTCTTCTCAAATATATTAAGAAAGAGACCCAAACTCTTGGGATAAGGTGGGGTAGGGTATTTGCTCCCTAAATAAGTGCAATTTGAGATTTGTATAGAAATTAGCTGGGAATGCAGCTTTAACTTAAAACAACTTTATTTGCATTAATTTCATCAAACTTTGTTGTCCCCCAAGTCTCGAACGGTCGTGACGTCACTGTACAATACAGGGAATTTATATTGTCCACCTTGTGAGCGGCAAGTATATCGATTATATTGTACGCTCACGGCCAAATCATGGAATAAAGGGAGTTTATATTGTACACCTTGTGAGCGGCAAGTATATCGATTATATTGTACGCTCACGGCCAAATCATGGAATAATATAGCAAGAACAGCATAGTAGATCGCGTATGAGGGGGGCTATATTCTCCGAGTATGGCCGAAAACAACGAGGCCGTAGGCCGAGTTGTTTTTCGGCCATACAAGGAGAATATAGGCCTCCGAAGACGCGATACTGTGCTATTCTTGCTTTTATTCCACGATTCTTAACTTAAAACAACTTTATTTGCTTTAATTTCATCAAACTGTGTTGTCTGCATTGTTTCGAACGGTCGTGACGTCACTGTACAATAGGCCTACAGGGAATTTATATTGTCCACCTTGTGAGCGGCAAGTATATCGATTATATTGTACGCTCACGGCCAAATCATGGAATAATATAGCAAGAATAGCATAGTATCGCGTATGAGGGGGGCTATATTCTCCGAGTATGGCCGAAAACAACGAGGCCGTAGGCCGAGTTGTTTTTCGGCCATACGAGGAGAATATAGGCCTCCGAAGATGCAAAAATATGCAAGAAAAAAACGCAACATTTTAAATGCTAAGGGAATGTTCATTTTTAACCACTGGGGGAGGGAAGGAGAATTTGAGGGACCTACCAAGCCTCCCACATTCTGCGGGAGGCTCCCGCATTTGCGTAATTCCCCCGCCTACCCGCGAAGGAGAAAAACCTGCCGCAGAAAAATTATTGCAATCTCGCATACTTTGAAACAATAAATATTCATTTGTCGACCCTATTAGCCCTGCAGTATGTGTGTATGTACAGCAATGCCCAATGTAAACTTGCTTTGAATACATAAATCGGGACATAAATTAGTCCATAGGCCTACACAAACTACAATTTGTGTAAGCCTAAATACTGTCTACACATCGTCCGTCATACGTGTTTCAGGAAAATGAGTCACAAAAACTTAAGTAGCAAAGTTGATATTGTTCAAAGGGATTTATTCACAAGATGTATTTGTTGGAATGCTCTTATCATTGGCGAGTCTAATGCCTTAGGCCATATGAATGCAGGTGCCAAGTTTCAAGACAGTGTATTAAATATAGCCTATATCCATGCATTTCGAAGGTCATTCGATGGAGGATATTTAATTACTTCAGTGGTACCGTAACTGCCCACCCAGAAATATTGCAAACTTTTTTTCAAACATATATATATCAAACTTAAAATATAGAAATACTTCTTATAGTCCATGGACCAGGGCCTCAAATTTTGGATATTAGTAGGCCTACTATCTCAGGGGACAGCTAGATTCTCACATAGGGCCTATCCCCAAAAATAGAAGGGGTTAGGGGCTTTCAAATGAGCTATGATACAGTGTGATACCCTTTTCAAGTTACTTTTCTCTTAAAGCCCAAACGCTATTTAGGAAACTATAATTTTATTTTGCAAATGAAATAGCAAAAACATTATAGATCTAGTCTTCAGAGTATAAAATTTGTGCAGCATTATAATGATTGACATCGTTATTTACCACCAGAAACAAACAGAAACAGACAGTCTGCTTCTGTCTTATAAGGAGGCAGACATGTTGGTAAGGAACAGCAGCACTGGTGGCGATATCCGTTTATTGATGATGTGACTATAGCCCATTGGTTATACTACTCAGAACATATGTAAACAAAGATCGAACTGACAACAGTTTAGTTTGAAGCATTGATACACATAATTATATGATGTATTGGCCTATACAGTGAGAATGTTTGGATATTCATATTAGTATAGGCCTAATATATACAAATTATAAATATCCTTAATTCACCCAAGAGACCCCTAAATTGTGCGTGCAAACCTCTCCCTGCTACTCAGAAACTGAACGCCATATGCATAATAGGCCTAATGGCGACGACAGTGGCAATGTTTTGACACTTTCCCACCTCTCCCCTGCCTCACCCTAACCCCCAGGCAGTAGCTTTAACACCTTCCCCAGCATTTGTTTATGGCTTATTCAGGCTCAAAGGCAACCCGTTGTATAATGCTCATCATTCGTTTATACAACAAGAAATAGTTAACAGTGATCAGTTTACATTTATTTATTTATTTCCGGTTCATGTAGAAGATTGCGTTTCCAAGGGAAACGGAGATTGATGTCAGTTAAATGTAAAGTTCGAGAGGGAGGGATAGTAGGAGGGAGAGGAAGTGGAGACAGAAAACATGAAATCCCTATCCCATATATGACTGGTCATTCCATGTGATTCTGTTGGTCCCTTTAACACCTTTGCATATGAGGCATCTTATTTCGCAACTTGCCACTTTAATTCACACATGGTCTACCCTTTAATTCACACCTAAACGCCATCCCCTCCCCCTCCCAGCCATTACCAGCATGATTCTGATCCCATCTGCTGATATCAGAATCAACAGATTCTTCACACTGATATCCAGGATGGGAGGAGCCAAGATGCTATCAATGATTGACAGATCTCACCCCAATCCATTTAGATTGATGATAACATCAATCTAAAAAACTGGCTTAAATCAATTGAAAAAGTAGGCTATTAGTCCACCCAGGCATGGCAGGGGCAAGACAGGGGCAAAGGCTTTGAGTTGTGAGTTGTGGTTATCATACATCATCAGAGGTCACATGATTTACAGCAATGGCGGCATCCATACAAGTTGTCTACTATGATTAATAGGGCAGTTTACAAATTGACAGGGGTGCCATAGAATGAGCGGTGGAAACGGCCCAAACTATGAGCTACACGGGCAGTGTAACAGAAGCCTTATATCTTAACCATAGGCTTCTAACTTTCTCCTTTATTTCCCAGAATTCAAGTTGTTGTATAATACTGTCTGCTATCCAATATTATGAAATGACATGTTAAGATTGGTCATGCTTGATACCAGGACATTTTATCCGCTAGATTTTAGTATATATGGCAAGTTCAGAAGTATATATGTGGTTTCAAGTGGGTTGGGTTATCCCAGGGTGTAGCACGGTGTATGACGCAATGCTGTATGGTGTTTTATGGGTGGGGAAGGGTAGAGCAGGTGGAGATGCGATCTGATAGCATCTGATATCACACTCATTTTCGTCCTATCTGATCCTATTTTAATCAGTGATTGGCATTAGTCAGGTCGACCCAGTGATTTCGAGGACCCTCCTAGAAATAAAAACGGTGGTTTACTATGAGAAAATGTGGGTTTTTTAACGTTTTATGGAACAATAAAGAAATGTCCAGTCCAAATTAGTTTAGATTTGCTACACCTTTATTTGAGGTCATATCTATGGAAAGCCATATGCAACTACTGACAAATCGCTAGAAATGTCGGCTACCCTCCATAGACTTACTATAGCGATATTTAAAAATGTCAATAAGTGCGTCGGCAAGCTTTCCGACGCATCGGCCGACTTTTATATTTATTGGCCGATTTTTCGGGGGCACGAAATGAATTCTAAAGAAACATCTGTAAATTTCTGCAAAATATTGGCTGTCATTACCGACATTGCTTTCTCCAGTTTAAATTGCTCTTCCACTTAGCGCATAATGAACTTTGTCAGCCGATAAATCGGCGATAAGTCGGCCGATATGTCGGTGACTTAAACTACAATTTGCCGACATGGCGGCCGTCAAAGTCCGCCGATTATTTATGTTATTCATGGATATATTTTGGATATTCATGTAATCCAAAAGTGATATTCTCTGAAAAAATATGGATTAAGGGATGAAAAACGGAGGATATATGAATAAGATTTTCAGAAAATGTACAATGGGAGGCTCTACACATTTAGTAAATTCTGCTAAATTAAGCTGCAATTTAGTCCATATTAGGTAAATTCGAGCATATTTGGTATTGTATTGATTCTAGCAATCTGTTTGGTTAGGTTGAACTGTAAATTGAACTTTATTTTCGTCTGAAATTTGGGTTATTTGAGAAGGTTGGTGAAGTTGAATTGTACATTTTCTGAAAACCTGACTCATATATGTATTAGCTTTTCTTCATGAACAGAATTAAATTCAGCTTGGAATCTGACTTAATCAAATCTGTAAGTTTTGAGGGCAGAGGGTCTGAGGGAGGGTCTGAGGGAGGGTCTGAGGGAAGGGTGACTGAGGGAGGAGGGGGCCAATCTGTATTCTGAGGGGGCCAATCTGCGGGAGGAGGGTGTGTGGGAGGAGGGATTGAGGGAGGAGGGTATAAGGGCGGAGGGTATGAGGGAGAAGGGTGTGAGGGTGGGGGGTATGAGGGAGGTGGGTATGAGGGAGAAGGGGGTGAGGGAGGAGGGTATAAGGCAGAGGGTATGAGGAGGGAGGGTATAAGGGCGGAGGGTATGAGGGAAGTGGTTGTGAGGGAGAAGGGTGTGAGGGAGGAGAGTAAAAGGGCGGAGGGTATGAGGGAGAAGGGTGTGAGGGTGGGGGGGGGGGTATGAGGGAGGTGGGTATGAGGGAGAAGGGGGTGAGGGAGGAGGGTATAAGGCAGAGGGTATGAGGAGGGAGGGTATAAGGGCGGAGGGTATGAGGGAAGTGGTTGTGAGGGAGAAGGGTGTGAGGGAGGAGAGTAAAAGGGCGGAGGGTATGAGGGGGGGTATGAGGGTGGGGGGGTATGAGGGAGGTGGGTATGAGGGAGAAGGGGGTGAGGGAGGAGGGTATAAGGGCAGAGGGTATGAGGAGGGAGGGTATAAGGGCGGAGGGAAGTGGTTGTGAGGGAGAAGGGTGTGAGGGAGGAGGGTATAAAGGCGGGTATAAGGGAGAAGGTGGGTATGAGGGAGGAGGGTGTGAGGGAGGTCTCTCGTCTCTTGTCCCTCATCTCTTATCTCTCATCCCTCATCTCTTGCCTCTCATCCCTCATCTCCTTTCCCTCATTTCTCACCTCTCGTCCCCCATCTCTCACCTCCCGTTCCTCATCTCTCACCTCTCGTCCCTCATTTCTTGCCTCTCATCCCTGTTCCCTGTTTTTAAATAAAAATTGGACCCAACAATCGGCCGACATAGCGGCCGATATAGCGGCCGACATATCATTTATTTACCGATCGGCCGATGATCGGCCAACTTGGAGAAACTTTAGAAATATTGTAAATCTAAAAATAAAATTGCCGACAATGTCGGGGCATAATACCGACTATCGGAAAATTACCAACATAGTCGGATTTACACTCTCTCTGTTACCGATTTGTCGGAGTTTTTTACCGACTTTTCATCCGATTTGTCGGTAATTGCATATGGCTTTCCATACATATCCCACAAATTAACAAAAAAAATAATCATATCTAACCCTGATCAAAAAAAAGTTGAGAGACCTCTAAAGTTGAACATGTAGTCCACATTTTGTGGCTGGTCTGGTTGATGTCATTCATTTCACATTAATATTCATCATTGCACAGACTTTTAACTCATTTACATGGAGTGTCATCATCAATCGAAGGGTTTTTTGCATCAATATGATTGTGATTATACTTCCCACATTGAAAAATGTTTATTTGTCATGGCAATAAGAGAAATTATGCAAAAATGATCAAAATTCATTTTGATTCAGACAATAGACACTAGGGGGAACCATCACTATTAGATTTATATATGGGAATGACCATGGCTATTATAGTTCAACTAGGAGCCGCATAGGGCCGTATTTTAGGACAACCCCTAAACCTTTAACTAGGGATTATGTCTCGTCCATCACGTAGTGATCGAGACTCTACGAGATGTACGCGCATGCGCGAGACACACCAGTCCACGCGCTTCACCAAGACGCGGCACACGGAGTTTCCAGGTTAGGTGAGTATTTTGCCTTATTTTCATTGGAAATCTTTATTTTAACTCGATTTCCTATAAGGAGGTGGGACTGATCGTAGATCGCCACTTAACTCCTTTCAATTTTACCAACAGTTACCCTAATGGGTTGTGTCTAACTGTTCTTTTCTCCTTTCGTGTTTTCAGACCTCCATGCCGAGGAACACTAGGAATAGTAGGGAAGCTGAGTCAGCCCCTGGAGAAAATAACCTTGCCAATCAAAAGTCTATCCTAAGAAGACTCCTGCCTCATTTAAGTAACCCTCCGGAGATTAAGATTCCTCTGAGGATGGCAGACGATAAAACCGAGAATGTTGATGGCAGAGGTGAGGCCGAACCCAATAGGGTGGAAGCCAACGGTCAGAACGACCTCCACGGTGGGGACGCTGACGCACGAGGTCGACAGGACCAAGGAGGAGATGTCCAAGTTGGAGCCCTAAATCAGACTATCCTAAGAATGCAAAAGGATTTGGAAAAGATGACTAAAGTTCACAATGACTTGAAGGACAAGTTACAAATTCCTCCAGGGCCGAGTGGCTATGAGAATTTTGGATTTAACCACCCTAGACCGCCCAACCCAGGCCAGTGGAACGGACCACGCTTTGATGGCTTCGGCGGAGGCCAGGGCTACGGGCCAAGCAGGCCTAACTGGGATTACAACTATGAGCCTTATTATCATCCTAACAGATATGGTCCCCCGCCTAGGAAGAGGCACAGACCTATACATGATCTCTCTGAAGCGGAATCGGATTTTAACTATGTAGATGAGGAATACTGTGACGAGGAGGAAGATGACCGTAGAACACAAGATAAGTCCGAAAATGAGCAACAGTTATTGGATCTGGCTAAACAGTTGGCCGGAGCTGAGGACAAAAGTGAGGAGAAGAAAGAGGAAGAGAAGAAAGAAGAGAAGAAAGAGGAAGGGAAAGAGAAAGACCCAGGGCTTTCTGAGCTGGAGCAAAGAACCCTTGCCTTGCTAAAAGAGAAGGAAGACGAGAAAGTAGGTCCTGATCTCTCTAGTGTTTGCATTGATCTGATCGCAAAATGGTTCCCCAAACCTTCGAGGAAAATGGTGGAAGAAGTAATAGCTAAATACCCGAGACCTGAAAATGCGGAGCTTTTGAAGGTTCCCAGGATTGACAAACCCCTGTGGAAAGGAACCTCCCAGGAGACAAAAGACACTGATAACAAATTTAAGTATATGCAGAGGGCCATGAATAGCGTGGTCTCTGCGACCATGGGAGTGTTTACGAAGCTCTCAAAGTTTCCCCAGTTCTTGGAACTGGGGGAAGAAGTTAGGGACCTAGTCAGAGTCCAATTGTTCTTGTCTCAGGAATTAAACTCCAGGAGAAAGGAGAACTTAAAGTCAAATGTGGATTATAAATACAAGGATCTACTCTCGGCAGCTACTCCCTCCACTTCAGAGTGGCTTATGGGGGGTAACCTTAAGGAAGCTATTGATGAAAGTGACGCCACGTTCAAGGTTCAAAAGAAGCTAGAGAAACCCATTCCTAGAAAAGGGAACTTCAGAGGTAAAGGCAGGGGAAGAGGAGGTCCTCAGGGGAAACAACATTATCAACAAAACTACCAGCAGCAACCCCAGCAGGCCTACTACTATAACGCTAACCCTAACCAATATTGGCAACAGCCTCAGGGCCAATACCAGCAACAGCCCCAACAACAACAGCAACAGCAGCAGAACTTCAGAGCCAGGGCTCCTAACCCTCAGGGCTACCAACCTCGCCAGAATTTTCAGCGAGGGGGGGGTACCAAGAAATGATTCCGGTAAGTCCCCCTCCCTTTTGTTACCTACCCTTTAGAGCCGGGAACTGTAAATACTTTCTCCCAGAATGGTACAAAATCACTTCGGACAATTGGGTTTTGGGCATGATAACGGGGGTTACTATCCCATTTGATTTCTGGCCGGACCAAGTAGAACTTCCCCCAGTGTTCAAGTCTTCGGGAAAACACTTGACTGTGATAGACGAGGAAATACACAAATTGTTAGGCAAAGGAGTAATTGAAAAGACTGTGCATGAACGGGGCCAATACATTTCTAATGTTTTTCTGAGACCCAAGCCAAATAATAAATACAGAATGATCTTAGACCTTTCAGACCTTAACAAACTCGTTCACTACGAACATTTCAAAATGTTTAGCCTGCAGGCAGCGATAGATTTAATGATTCCAGGAATGTACTTAGCCAGTATAGATCTCAGTGATGCCTACTACACTATTTCAGTTAGAGAGGACTTCAGGAAGTTTCTCAGATTCGTTTGGAATGGGGATATTTACCAATACACGTGCATGCCCAATGGTTTGGCCTGCGCCCCGCTCTTCTTCACTAAGATACTCACCCCAGCCTTCGCTACCCTTAGGGAGCAGGGAGCAAACTGTTTTCCTTATATAGATGACTCTATTACGATGGAACTATCTTATGAGAAATGTAAAAACTCCACGTTAGAACTAGCTTCGCTTCTGACCCAGCTAGGATTTTTCGTTCACCCAGATAAGTCAGTGTTCACTGATTTTCTTAGGGTTCTGGTTGGATTCAGAAACCATAGAACGATAGACGAGGAAATACACAAACTCGAGAAAAGAGAGATAAAATGCTCAGGGCGTGTAATGATCTGTTAAATAAAGAGTCAGCCTCGATTAAGGAAGTAGCAGGAATTATTGGCCTCATGATTGCATACGCGGGTAGCGTCTGAATATGGGGGAAATCACATCAAGGAATTAGAATGCGACAAAATAGACGCACTAAAACTGTCAAAGGGAAGTTTCTCAATGCACATGTGCCCCTCTTGGGGAGGTAGAGAGAACATCTTGTGGTGGAAAGACAATGTAAACCTGACTTTTAGAAACATTAGAAGCATAGACCCAGACTTTCTCATGTACTCAGACGCGTCCAACGCAGGTTGGGGAGCAGTAGTAGAGGGAAATAAAGCAAATGGCAGGTGGAAGGATTCAGAACTTCTCTGGCACATCAATGTAAAGGAGCTCGCTGCAGTGCTTCTAGGACTGCAGAGCTTGTGCAAAGTAAATAACTCGTGTATCAAGGTGATGACAGACAATACGGTAACAGTAGCTTACATTAAGAAAATGGGAGGAGTAAAATCTAGGGATTGCCAAAAGATAGCAAAACAGATTTGGAATTGGGCAGAAGAATCAGATAACTGGCTAGTGGCAGCTCATGTACCAGGAAAACTCAACGTCCAAGCAGATTTTGAATCTCGAAATTTCTCTGATAATGTAGAGTGGGAACTCAGTGCGGATGTATTCAAAATGATAACTAATAAGTTTGGGGTCCCTACTTTTGATTTGTTCGCCTCTAGAATTAACCATAAAACTGCCAAGTATTGCAGCTGGGGACCAGACCCAGGAGCGCATTGTTTTGACGCTTTTTCGTTTAGCTGGAAATCTAACGAATTCTTTTACATCTTTCCTCCTTTCAGCCTAGTGGCGAGGGCCTGGCAGAAGATCATGATCGATGGGGCCAGAGCTGTACTGGTTGCCCCGGACTGGCCAGGCCAAAGTTGGTACGCCCTTCTAGGGTCTACAGCGAAGCAAGTGTTGAAAGTAAAGAAAAAGACAGGCAACCTAATACACCAAGAGACGGGGAAGATGGAGGACAACATTACAAAGATCCCCCTCATTGTCTGCCTCTTCTAAAGAGAAATCTTATGAAACAAGGATTGTCCATCGCAACGGCAGATTTACTGCAGTATGCTTGGCGAGAAGGCACGCGAAAGTCTTATAATGTATATCTTAAGAAATGGATGGAATACTGTATAACGAACGACTATGATATGTATGAGCCTACCTACAGGAACTATACTGACTTCCTTAGGATTATGGCTAAAAAGGGCTTCGCCCACGGAACTGTAAATATTATTAGATCGGTGATCTCGTCGGTAGCCCCGTCTGTAAAGGGAATGATGATAGGCCAAGATAGAAATGTATGCCTACTAGTTAAGGCTGTGTATAACCAGAGACCTCCAAAACCGAAGTACGACTCCATGTGGGACGTCGCAATTGTACTGGAATTGTTCAAGAAGTGGGGAGAAAACTCTCAGTTAGATTTTAAACATTTAACCATGAAAACTACGGTACTACTTTTGCTAACGTCGGCTCAGAGGGGCCAAACGATTTGGAGATTCAGTGTAGAAGGAATCGAATTTAGGAAGGATGGTGTAAGGTTTCACATGAAACACCTCCTAAAGCACAATAAGGTGGGAGACCCCTTGGACATTATAAACATTCCTAGTTATCCGGAAGATAAGAGAGTATGTCCAGTACATTGTCTATCGGAATATCTAGACAGATCGGAAGGAGTTAGAGAGGGACAGGATCAGCTGTTCCTAAGCTACATTTGGCCTCACAAGGAGGTGTCGAGATGTACTATATCAAACTGGACCAAACGAACCCTTGCCTTAGCAGGGATTAACACCAATAAATACAAAGCCCATAGTACGAGAGGGGCTGTCACGTCAAACGCATTGACTCTAGGGGTAAATATGAACATTTTACTCAAGCAAGCCTCGTGGAGGAATGATAGAACTTTTGCGAGATACTACAACAAAAGGATAGAGGACACGTCTAAGACGGTGGCCCACACAATTCTAAGGGACAAGAAGACCAATAAGAAGGTCCTTCGCCCGAAGAAGAAATAAGGTAAACAACCTAGACTAAACATTTCTTCTCACCATTTATTAATGATTTTGTTTTACTATGTAAAGGATGTCAAAGTCCTTTATAAAGAGAGTGTCTCTGACCTCTCTTTAGTGAGGAAACTCCGTATTCTGTTTATTTTTACAAAATAAATTAGAAACGAGGGTTTCTGAGACTCTGGCTCCTTAGTGAGCTACAAAATCTCGTAGAGTCTCGATCACTACGTGATGGACGAGACATAATTTTACAGTTAACCGATACTTACCTGTAAGTTGAGGATTAAACCTGTAATTATGTTGAGGACATCACGGTGTGATCTGACTATACGCCCACCCTGCCTACCCCTCTGCCTTTCTGCAGAGCTAGGTTTTTTGGGGGGCAGCCCTAACTTACTAGGGTATCTGTTTAACTATTTATGTCTTGCTCTTAGGAAATGTCCTTTCCTAGGTTGTGAGCAGAGTTTTCTCACTAAGAAACCCTCATTAAATTCTTTAAAACCTGGTGTGTCTCGCGCATGCGCGTACATCTCGTATAGTCAGATCACACCGTGATGTCCTCAACATAATTACAGGTTTAATCCTCAACTTACAGGTAAGTATCGGTTAACTGTAAAATACACCCACCACACATTTGAATGCATTGTAATAGGCATTTACATTAAAAGTGCCCAGAGGCGTCGCTGGCTATTTTCAAGTGTACGTGGGGGACAAGTTCAATCAAGGGAATGTATAGCCTATAGGACTAAAGATGAGGTGAATTCTAAATATCAATGCGTTGCTAATGGATGTCTTTTTTCTTCATTGTTTTTTTGTTGTTTTTTAAATGTTTCTTTAAATGTTGGCCATTGTCAGTGACATTTTATTCGTGCACTCTAAGAGATTATATTTAATATGGAAGACGACAATGGTACTTTCCGATGTCATGTGTCCGATGCCCGTATTCCTAGAACTCTCATGATCTCTTGGTGTGATGAAAGAACAGTATGAGAACAATCTTGTCCGCAATACTGAGTCTATGGCAGTTTTGCGTTTCCTGTCAACAAATTGGCGCGAACTACTTGCAGGAGAAGGACCAGCCGAGATAGCCCCGTATAGCAGCGTAATCATGTGTTATAACTCTTTGTGTCATAATATATTAGTGTACCTAAACTTTTAATTATTAATGGCCATATGCCTATACCTTCAGCGTAGCTCCTACCTCCATGGAGGCTACCTCTATAATGAGTAATCTCTCATCCCCATTGGTCTGGCCACGCCCCCCAATGAGGGTGGGAGGCTGACCTGATGGTAAGCCTCCCCTAGGATATAATTAAGGGGCTCTCTGACCCCTTACTCATTAGTTGCCTGCCGGATTCCAACTAGGTTATACCATCACTCTGTAGATCTGTACCAGGAATAAATACATCTTTAAACTTCAATACTTCGTTACCTTTTGTGTTACACTTGTTGTAACACATGTGTTCCTGTAGTGCGGCGCCTTCACCACCTTCCTGGAACTCCTCAACTCTATAAAGTTAGCCTGAGAAAATTTGCCATTTTCCTATACTTTCATCAACTACTTGCCTACCCGTATGCCTGATCTTTGGAGGTAGGCAGCCGCTGCTACTCCTTCCTCAGGGTCTATTCTTTCGCCAACTACTATACTTTTATCCAATTAATCATTGGGTGCCTCCCGACTCATCATATTACCTCTAAACAATAAAAAAAAAAGTGGGTCATCAAAAGTATGATGGCTGCCGTGGTTGGTGCTCATGGAGGAGAGACACCACTCACCTGGCAATATACGGTACATGGTGCAGGGATAAAAAAAAACAGTATTTCTACTGAAAACATGACAAAAATAATGACAAGTTATCTGAATGGCAGAAGCCAACAGGTAAGAATCTCAGGAAAAATTTAAAAAAAATCTAGCTTGGTGACAGGAGTACCACAAGGGTCCATTCTGGGACCATCCATGTTTATCATCTATCTCAATGACATTACTAACCTAGAAACAAGAGGTATGGTGAAGTTATATGCTGATGACATAGCACTGGTAAACATTGAAGATAATTATGAAGATTTGAGAAAAGCAGTACAGCTGGACTGTGAAAAGATAATGAAATGGAGCAATTTTAACAAGCTGAGTGTGAATACTAAGAAGACAAAAGCAATGCTAATTGGGAACAGAAATCAACTCCAAACACATAACAAGGAAATTCCTATTAGGTTAGAAAACAAAGCACAAATTGAATCGGTATCACATTTCAGATATCTTGGTATAACCATACAAGAAGACTTGAAGTTTGATAAGAGTTTTAACTCTATGATTGGCCAGATTTCAGCTAGATTAAAAACAATACAGTTAATTAGAGATAGCCTAACCAAAAACTGCGCTATGAAGCTAATTAAATCTATGGTCTTATGTCATCTTGACTATATTAATTTCTGCTATATGTCTCTTAATAAGAATCAACTTGATAAAATCCAAACTATCCAAAACAGAGCCTTGACATTAGCACTGAAATTACCCAAGCTATATCCTACAATCCAATTACATGTGAACACGAAGACATTATTATTTAACAGTAAAATGGAATTTAACTTACTAAAACAGATTCATTTTGATGTACATCACAATACACAAGACAAAATCTTTCATCAAAAAACTCCAGGAAATACCAGAAGGCATGATGGAGTTATTTTGGTGCAAAAAATGCCAAAATATGAGCTTTATAGAAAAGCATTTCCATACCAAGGAGCTGGCTTATGGAACGATTTACAAATAAATTTAAGACAAGAAGCAGATAGTATAATCTTTAAGAGAAAGCTGAAATTACAGTACTTAGAACAATAATAAAGAAAGTGTATACAAATAACAACTTTGACATCTAAGTATGAAGTAAAAAACTATCAGAATTGATCCATATCATATATAATCATCATGTATAAACCACCATCTCATCTCATCTCATTCCACCCAACCATCATATTAATATCACTTTTTATCCCAACATTTTCCAGAACCATGTAATGACACTTCAAGCCAGGTGCGAGGTGAAAATCATCCATATACTATATGTGCATGATCCTCGTTTGAACAGGGATGGCAAAGGCCAACCCCTTTTGTAATACCTGGAAAAATAAAATAATTAAAAAAAAAAAAAGAAAAATCAGTATTTTGGAAATCCCCCCCCCCCCCCCACACACACAAAAAAAATCTTAGTTAACAAATTTCGACTACGGATATTTCAGGACCCCTCCCCTTCTCTATGGGACTGTTCTCCCTTGCCATAAATATTTCAGTATTTTTTGCATGACCCCACTTTCATCCCTGATGGTGTCGGTTTTCCTATGAACTTCACACTGATTTGTATTGGACATAACCTCAAACAAATCAATAAATTTACAAAACGACCTGAACTGGGTCTCCGTAATAATATATCATTGCATGAAGTTGAATCGTCCAACACCAATCATGGAAATGAGAGACAAAATGGAAATATTATAATAAACACAAATTGTTATATTAGATTGTACACAAAATCCACGACCTGGTTGCTAGGAGCCTTTGCACTAAACTAAAATCATACCAACTCCACCAAAGGTATAATAAATAGAACAATATTTCGCGTGGTATAGTATACCCGATGGTAAACGTAATTTATTGTGCCACATGCACACTATTATATAGTAGGAAAACATGTCATATCAATATTAAATTGTCAAGTCACGTCATCTGTCACATGTCATATATAACATGATTATATGTCTCTTAGAAATCTGACATTCATAAGATAAGACTCAACATTACAAATCTCCGGAAAAAGTCCTCTCCATGTAGTAACATATTCTTTGCTCGTCTAGGTCTATAATGGTTTATGTAGGCCCTACATGTATCTTTGAAAATACTTTTTTAGAGAATTCTATTCCCCATTCATCGATGCATTCTATTTTTAATTAATAATATCACATGAAAATACATTGGAGAAATAGAGAAATAATACAAACTAAATGTTGGAAGCGTATCAAAAGGACAACTATTACGATCATATTTCTAGCAGTTATACATACTCTCTTGCTTGAACGCAATAATTTATCTACTAGTTTTCTTCTTCAGTTTGTTCTGTTCGTCTATTATCATCTGCACATTTGATAGCTAATGTGAAGATTACGGACGCAATGATTGGAAGAGCACTTATTGTATAAAATCCAAGAGTATTGGTCTCTAGCGAATCCACTAATATCGAGGAGACAGTTCTGCCAATGATTGATCCTAAAGCCAGGGCTATTTTCGTCACCCCGAGTCCTGCCACGGCATTATCTTTTCCCAGCAGATCTGTGAGAACTGTCATTTGCTGGGCAAACGCTATAGTACTACAAGCTCCGTTGACAGCTGTTGGTATAAAGAGAAAGCATATATTCTGTGTCAGGGGCATGCATGTAACAGACACCCCAGACAGAAGAGCACACAAAGAATATACATAGATACGCTTCTTTTTAATGAATGAAATGTCGAATAGAGCTCCCACCACAATGCTGCTGATTGCTGCAGTTATTCCTCCCACTGCGGGCAGAAAAGAAGCCTGTTGATGCGTAGCACCCATTTCCAGAGCTAAAGCTGGAAGGAATGAGACAGTCACTGATCTGTTGGCAGTTACCGCCAGTATGACGAAGAAAAAACTTAGATATGTAGGATTGAGTAGCCTCCCTTTGGCATAACTGCACTGTAAACATTTATTTTGCTTTTGTATTTCGTTATCTGAGTTTGTATCACAGTTAGAACACTCCGAATCACAGGGATGTTCTGTCTTGTCCAAAGGGGCCAATTCCTTTATATTTCCACCTGGGATATTTAATTTCTCCGTGTTATCTCCATGATCCTTTTGGACTTCACACCTTGGTTTATGTTTTTCTCTGAATGGTCTGAAAATCATGCAACTGATGAACATGTTCATAAACACAGCACCGAATATTAGAAAGGTCCCCGAGTAGTTGTACTCTTCCATCAAATGGCCCATGATTGGGGCGAATATAAACGCTGACAGTCCACTGGCTGAATGTTGAAGGGCCATGGCGAGCCCTTTGCGCTTGTCAAAATAGGTGCCGACCATGGCTATAGATGCAATTGAAGTGATGCTAATACCAATACCTGAAGTACAAATGAATACATGTATGCATGAAGCATTAGACAGAGTAACGTCAGTATTCCATTAGATAAACGGGCTATTATCTATTAAAGATTGTTCAAAAAAAGAAAGAATTGCGAAATACATTCCTACAGTTCTATAATGCAATCTGTTTCAGAGAAAGGAAGAACTTTGACTAATTAAAGACATATTAGCATATATATATTGCACTGATTGTACGTGTGATTTAAATTTAATAAAGGGGCAGAACAATTTCTTTTCTCCATTATATGACTGTTCCCATGGAAACACTATAATCGATTCTCGATTGAAATGAATAAGTTATGACGACGACACTCACGAGTTCACTTCTTGTGGGAATGTATAAAAACACAGGAGTTATGGAAATTACTCAGAGGTTGGGCCCAAAATAGTGGAACATTGCAGATAATCAATGTAGATGACATCAAAAAACGCAATGAAATGCTTGGGTTGGTGGCGGGTGGGGTGTGTGTGTGTGGGGGGGGGGGGGGCGGTAAAGAGGACATATTTAGTAACTGGCTCTGCTTGCTTGTTAAGAATTATATTAAGAGGAAAACGATATGTTAAACAATGATATTGTTGTGCCAGCTCGTACAATTGAGATTGAATGATAAATCTAATCTGAGAGTGGTTGAGTATAATCACAAGGTACTTGGGAAGTCAAGCCATAAGCTTTGGAGGAAGTTAACTATTGAATTGGAAGAATGTATAAATCTTGTACTGCATGGTAGAGATGTTAATCATTGAGTCAACAGGATATTGTACTTATATGATATTAATTTGAGGGACATGAGGAGGGGGTGGGGAAGTTCCAAAAGAAAAGAAAAGAAAATTGTCATTCCACCAATCCATTATTAGATATGAGTTATGCATATTTATAATTATTAATTAAGATGATAGAAGTTTATATAATATTAGTATTACGTTAGCCATGAAATCGGCCATGATCTGGACTCTTACGGGTGACTGCATCATCCGGAATGTTCTCCATGATTCTATAATTATAATGTTTCGCCATGCTTCTCTATGTTAAACATTACCTGGACGTATGTAAAGTTACCCAAACGTCCTGAGTCTACCTGACAATATATCTCCATGTACATAACCTTGTTCGGTTCATTCGTCAACGTTAAACTACAGAAACAGTAACCACGACTTCGTCTTTTCTCATACCTATCAAAGTTACCCCCACCGATAAAAAAATTGATATAAATTATATAGTGCATGATGATAAAGCAATACTAGTAATGTGTTTACTATCTACACGCACCGAGAAGGATTCCATATGTAGCGTAGGTCAGCACCAAATTTGGAACAAAGCCAGTACTTGTCATTCCTATCACTGCCATTGATGTTCCCACAACACAAATTGACCTATGTGTGTATCGTTCTAGTAACCAAGCTGTGAGAGGACCTGCAATAACATATTTTAAATCATAATTATATATAGAGAGGTTAATTATTACCTGAATAACTTATATCGGATATACCGTATTCATTAAAGGCCATACGCATTGAGACAATGGGGAAAAATTTGAAAACCATAATTCAATTAATAGTCCACACCTCTAATTGACACTTTTGTAGAGAAACCATATCAATGCTTATATATATATGCAAGTTTTAATTGTTATTTCCTTATAAAAGTTACAATGGTCCGAGGTAACAGGACTTATTCTTCTGTATGATTAAAGTCCTGTACATTAACCCCAAATCTATCATTTGTACATACAATTACAATGTTTCAATATTCAAACTTACCAAGATTATTAACAAATAAGTTAAATTAATTGACTCTCTTTTTCCCTAATGATTATGGTTGCATCAATAACATACATTTAAACATTAAAAACACTACGATTTAACTGTCTATTATTTATACATTTTAGCATCGTTCTAAGGATAACTGGAGCAGATTTAACAGTTTCTAAAGAGTCAAGATTTTTACGAACGATTATAAATGCGAACGATCCTATATTTGCCAATTAATAATTATTTATCATTATTACAACTCACCACAGAATCCCCCGAGAAGGATGTTTAGACCACCGACCCACACTGAAGCTGTTGCAGATCCATGAAACTTTTCTCTGAGCTCTAAATAAACCAGACCGAAGATTCTGTAGTTCATTCCAACCATCATGCTGACGATGCCCGCGCCAATCACCACCATCCAACCCCATCCTCCATCTGGGGGCGTGGCACGCTTTGTATCGGACCCCATGGCCGAAGATGTAGGGCCTTACAGCTTGCGATTAACCTAGATATTGGTGGAAGATATGTTTATGTTGTATCGATGATTTGTATTTTCTCACACTGTGAACCACACTTTCAGAGTATTGTATTTATGTGTACATAGCATTTAAATACAATTAATAGGCTAGGCATTCACGAGATGCAACACAGCAATAATTCTCTCCCTACTACGTCCTTTGGTTTCGATCCGTTGCATAAGATGTAACGCTAGAGAAATGCAAGGAATACCCATTTGGAATTAAAGTATTATCTCGATACCATGTGGACATAATTACTATAGCTTACTATACGTCATAATGTAAGGTACCTTGCGCTTATAGCAATTAACTTAGAAGTGAAGAATCCATGTGGTACAATTTAACTCACCCTATATTTTTGTCAAGCATAGATGTAGCTAGGTGTTTCCTTGTCTGTCTTGAATGAATGAATGAAGAGGAAGAATATATATCCGTCTTGGTACGACAGCACCTCTGGACCAGTGAACAGCTTATGTAAGGATTATTTTTGGTTTCACGACATCGATGAAACCAACTGCAAAAAGTTCACAAGTTGTTTTGGGCATGGACGTTTCCATTTGGATGATGCTTATTACGTTTTATACAGAAAAGTGCCAATCTACGACATTCACCACGTACGACCCCGTCCCTATGCTGGTGTTACTTTGTTCGCAGAGCCGGGTTGAGTAATAGGTTATTATCTATGAAATATTGGTATGTCGAGTCAGGGAAGATAGCGCCTATTTATAACACTGTCATCCTTTTAGTATTGCTACCGTACCTGGACATATCCAGGTCACACCAGACCAACAGTTTAAGATTCACAACAGTGATTTACTTTATGTACAGAGGTTTAAAAAAATTCTTTTATCTCTGGAGAAGGCAATTCGGACCTTTTCATCTTGTAGTTTTCAAGAGCTTGGGATGTTTGGCGACAGGTGAGCTATTTAAACAATCATCTGCTTTGTCTCAGGGAGACAGGAAAGGTGGTAGTAAACCAATAAAGATCATCATGAGATGATTGATGGTTGTCAATTATACTTATCTGTTATACATTTATACAATTATACTTATCTGTGGCTAGGACGTGTCTATACTTTATCAATCGCAATAGTAAATATGCAACTGGTCCCAGCTAGTCGATACAGCATGAATTAAGTCACTTTTAATCCACTGAACTTTGAACTTTCTTGGGTCCATAAACGCGACCATCAATGCTGATCACACATACATTGAACATTGGATTCTGCTCCGATATCTGGTCAACAGTTTGTGTATACAAAGGACATCATGCCGAGTGGGGTCGTGGGCTCGGTTCGCAGGCGGTAACAGCAACAGTTAGTTTTTATTTCATAATAGTGCCAATGGATTCCAAGAATCGACACAATATATAGACCACTTCTAATAAAAAAGACCCCCCCCCCCCCGCATTGCATGGCCCCCATCTCTCTGAGCGGGCCCAGTCCCTATTGTTGTTTTCAGACTCTAAAAAAATGTGAGTTCACAATAAGTCATGCACTGAAGAATTGGACTTAATAGATAGATAAAACATATGGATTACATAAGGATTCATCTTAAGTAATGAGATAACGTATTTCTCCAAAATAAACTGACTCTTTGAGTGAGTCTCTGACTATGCCTCAGTCTTAATGATATGTATGAACCAATGATATGTCTACATGTTAGATCATACCATGTTAATGCAGCAGGGGAGGGGGTGGGGGGGGGGGGGGGGGTCAGCATGACCCGTTCCACATGGGTGAGCATGACTGACCACTGGCTCCCCACTGCGAGTTACATACTATTATGTGAATGTAAATTGTAATAGATAATCATATTTATGCGATGCATAATTAACAAGGCATCAATTGTTAATAAACATATAATATTACTACGTGAGGTTACGTAATCAATAGAGATAAAATAGGGGATTATAGTCGTGAGATTATCTTCCGTTTATTAAGGAGAAATAAGTTAATTCATTGCTTAAGATCAGTTGGGAGTTCTTTGCTTAAGAACTACGACAGGCCCGTAATCAGGGGTTGCCTCCCCCCCCAAACATCACCACTCGCGCAACTGAGAATGTTAAACTCTTTCGTACAAATTAATTAGTCAACTACCCCAGAGGGTACCATACATGTAGTGTCATAATTAACGTTAGACTCGGGACGGTAGATAATCTAGCTCTACCGCATCAAAGCACAGCACCCTTATGAACTACCCACACCATCATACCACTAAAATAATTCGTCGGGATTTTCGTTTTCTCATCTTCCACTTGGTCTGAGCGGATTCGTACATTTTTAAGAATCCGGTGGTCTCTTAGCCTTGCTTCAACAGAGCAAGATTTTAAACTTTGGAATAAAGGGTATTTAATGGTATAGAGGACAGTTCAATGAACAAAAACCGACCAGTCCAATTGCCATAAAACTTTCAGGGATTGTTCCTTACTGCAGAAGAATCAAATAAATGAAAAAAAGAGATGTTACCCCGTTAGTTTTTTTGTAGATTCACTTGAATAAAACGGTGGTTTACTATGGGACTCTATAATAAAAAAATGTCCAGTCCAAATTAGTTTAGATTTGCTACATTTTTATTTGAGATCATATCCCACAAATTAGCAAAAAAAATCATATCTTACCCTGATCAAACAAAAGTTGGAGACCTCTAAAGTTGACCATGTAGTCTACTTTTTGTGGCTGGTCTGGGTGATGCCATTGATTCCACATTGATATTTGTCATTGCACAGACTTTTAACTCATTTACATAGAGTGTCATCATCAGCTGAAGGGTTTTTGCATCAATATGATTGTGATTATATTTCTCGCAGTGAAAAATGTTTATTTGTCATGGCAATAAGAGAACCTATGCAAAAACGATGGAAATGAATTTTGATTTAGACAATAGGCACTAGGGGGACCACTGCTAATAAATTCATATGAGAATGACCACAGGCTATTAAAGTTCGTATTTTCAAACGCATCCCTATACCTTTAAATGTGGTATGGCTAGTATGTGAGGTACTAGATGCATATGGGTCAGATTTCCTAGAGTTGAACATATGCCACCTGCTTGGCTATGAAAACCCACATAGGAGTGGAAGTCGAAAAGACTTGTCTGAAATAACCAAGGTAATGGAAAACACCTCAATAATTGTATAGGAGTAATCCATTCCACACATTTATACACAAATGATTGGTGAAGACCAATGTAGAAAGGTGGTAGGGAGTGTAAGATGTGGCCTATGCATTGCGTACTCATCAATCGTTCAATCAAAAAATCGTTCATGTGCACAACTGTCACTGTGTATCCCCCAATTCCGTATCTCGGTACTCCGAACGGTTGATTCCACGGCATCCCATCCCAAGATAAACCTCATCTACAATGGACCCACCATTATTTTATCGAGGGATTTTATGTGCAAAAAGCCCATGAATACCCGGCATGAATATCACGATATGGGAATGCTGAAAATGCCAGCCTGCAATAACCATGTCTGAGCGTGCAATAACCAACATGTCTGAACGTCCAGACAAGGTTATTTCCCCTGTCTTGGATGCTAGCTTGACTAAAGTCTATGTAATTGAAAAGTTTACCATGCATTAACCTTTAAAGGTATACAGGACAGTTCAATGAAAAGAAACGACCAGTCAATTGCCATAAGACTTTCAGGGATTGTTCCTTACTACAGAAGAAACACATAAATGAAAAAAAAAGTTATGTTACACCGTTGGTTTTTTTGGTAGAGGTACTGGAAAAAAACAGTGTTTTACTATGGGAACCTATGAGAAAATGTGTTTATTTACCACGTTTTATGGAATAAAAAAAATGTCCAGTCCAAATTAGTTTAGACTTTTATTTGAGGTCATGTCCCACAAATCAACAAAAAAAAATCATATGTTACCCCGATCAAAAAAACATTAGAGACCTCTAAAGTTGACTATGTAGTCTACTTTTCATGGCTGGTCTGGCTGATGCCATTCATTTCACATTAGTATTCGTCATTGCACAGACTTTTAACTCATTTACAAGGAGTATCATCAGCCAAAGGGTTTTTTGCATCAATATGATTAAATATTGTATTGGCCTTGAATTGAATAAACAAAAATTGTGATTATACTTCCCACAGTAAAAAATGTTTATTTGTCATGGCATTAAGAGAACATAGATGCGAAAATGATCAACGTTTATTTTGATTCAGGCACTAGACACTAGACACTATACGGACCACTGCTATGAGATTTGTATCGAAATTATAGTTCAACTAGGAGCCGCATAGTGCCGTTTTTTCGGACGCACCTGTATACCGTTAAACTGGAAGTTTTACTGTATTCTTTAGAGAAATTGGTAAAATAACGACTTTCCTTGGAAGTTTTTCATGCAATATAAGCATCTCTCTTTGAAAGATTCTGACCTGACAGAGGTGCAACCTGATACTAAGGAATGTGGTAGAATTTCTCACAATGGTCATTTATGGGTAGTCCATAAAACCCTCGCTCACCATGGTCATTTATTGGTGCTCCATAAAACGAACTGGCCGTACGTACATGTGTTACTTCATGACCCACCCAGCTTAGGAAAAATTAATCAATAATTGATATTAGAACATAGAGTTGAAATTGTCAACAGATGTAGTTGGGGGAAATCCATTGTCTCGTCTCGTCAAATTGTCATATATTGAGAGGTTTGGAAGGGAGAGCTTAATATATTAAATATATTCGATTTTTGGCATTATTGGATAATGTGTGGGTTGATTCGAACTGAAGCCTTGTCCCATGATTGAGATTTTATGACGTTTTTCTCCTGCGTGTATTGAAATGATGGTATCAACAGGTCTTGTCGTAGTCATACTACTCTGTTTCAAGAAGTTTGAATTTTTAGCAAAATTTGGGGTCAATTCTCCCCAACGGTGGAATAGACCAAATACATGGCGACTTCAGAAAGTAGAAAAAAGGTTACATTTAGCGTCTGGGTGACTCATCTTCTGGTGACACATCACATATTTCCATTAATGCAAGCAAATCCTTTTCTTCTTCTAAGTTTATTTATTTCCCAGTTCAAGAAATCGGAATACCTATTAGAGAATTGTAATTTATCAAATTTGATATTTGACTAATTCTGTTATTTTTTCTTTTTGTAACTACTTTTGCTTCCCCCACCATGGCACCAGTAACAAAGTCATATTTGCACTTAAAATAGTCAAGAGAAATACGCTGGAACTAGCAAATTGATGCATACAACATTAAAGGTTTCTTTTAAACAAAATGTGTTCAAATTCATTTCCCCGTGACACATCCATATGGTGTTTATTGCACCTGGGCAGACGACTGTGATTGAGACGTGTGATAAACTAAATGAAGTATTGCTGGCTCGATGGCCTGATCCATTACACCCCTAACAAGAGAGGAATGAGGCTGACGGAGTGTTGGATTTTTTTTACCAACACAGCGTTAGCTAATAGGTGGGGTGTTTATACATTGGTAAAGAGGGATATGTTTTCAATTTAGGCCCAAAAAAGGCAGGGAGGGGAATGTTTTTTCTATGTAGGGGGTTGGTGGTGGGGGTAATCGGAAACACACCTATTTTTGGTGGCCTTATTGATTTGACCAGTGAAAATTAAGTATTATTCTATTACTTGGACATGAAACTAAGTACAATTACATTAAGTTATACTTTGATTTCATTCATGATATATCCTTGTGGCCTTTAAATGGGGGCATATATAGAATAGTCAATCAGAAAGTCAATCAAAAAGTCAGAAATGTCATTCGTTAAGTCAGAATATTCAATCAGAAAGTCGAAATAGTCAATCAAAGTCAATCAGAAAGTTAGAAAAGTCAATCAGAAAGTCAGAAAAGTCAATCAGAAAGTCGAAATAGTCAATCAAAAAGTCAATCATAAGTCAAAATAGTCAATCAGAAAAGTCAATAAAAAAGTCAATCGAAAGTCAGAATAGTCAATAGAAAAATCAAAATAGTCAATCGAAAAGTAAAAAAAGTCAATCAAAAAGTCATTTTAATCATTTTAATTCGAAGTAGTCAAACGAAAAGTCAAAATAGGCGAGCGAAAAGTCAAAAGAGTCAATCGTAAAATCAGAAAAGTCAATCGTAAAGTCGAAATAGTCAATCAAAAAGTCAATCGTTAAGTCAGAATAGTCAACCATTAAGTCAGAACAGTCAATCAGAAAGTCGAAATAGTCAATCGAAAAGTCATAAAGTCAGAACAATCAATTGGAAAGTCGAAATAGTCAATCGAAAAATCAGAATTGTCAATCAAAAAGTCAATGGCATTTTGCAGTTAGGAGCAAGACCCTAGACAATGTAGATGAAAAAAAAAATCCGTCCTAATGGGATTTTAATGACATTTGCGGTTTGGAGCATTTCAATGGCATTTTGCAGTTGGGAGCAAGACCCTAGACAATGTAGATTGGAAAAAAATTTAAAAAAAAATTGTCCTAATGGGATTTTAATGACATTTGCGGTTTGGAGCATTTCAATGGCATTTTGCGGTTGGGAGCAAGCCCCTAGACAATGTAGATGAAAAAAAAAATGAAAAAAAATAAATTCCGTCCTAATGGGATTTTAATGACATTTGCGGCGAAGGAGGAGGAGGAGGAGGGATTGAGGAGGAGGAGGAGGGATGGAGGAGGAGTAGGAGTAGGGATGGAGGAGGAGGAGGGATGGAAGAGGAGGAGGAGGAGGAGGAGGAGGGGGGATGGAGGAGGGGGAGGAGGAGGGATGGAGGAGGAGGAAGAGGAGGGATGGAGGAGGAGGAGGGATGGAGGAGGAGGAGGAGGAGGAGGAGGAGGAGGAGGAGGAGGAGGAGGAGGAGGAGGAGGAGGAAGAGGAGGAGGAAGAGGGATGGAGGGATGGAGGGTGCAAGGTCAGATGAGTGCAAGGTTAGGGTGGTTGATTTCTGGGAAAGGTGGTGGCACCACATTAGAAACTATATAGAAATGTATTTTCAGTTCTAAACATCACACAGTTATGAAACAAAGACGAAAAGTATTGTTATGATCATTAGAGTACTTCTGCATCAGAATTATTTTTGTACATCCTTCAATTAAAAAAGTTGATAGATCAACTCTGTGGACACCTGACTTTTATTACCCTGTCATCTCAAATCTTTCTGTTACTAATGGCCCTAAATAGCTGATAAGATAATGGTCGGTAATATTATAGCCCCAGATGGTCGCTATCAATGCAGGAGGAAGACAGTGGAGGGGGCAGGAATGAGGGCAAATGAGGGTAGTGGGAGGGGGGGGGTTGTTAAAGCCCATCATTAGTGGAGGAGGAGGAGGAGGAGGAGGAGGAGGAGGAGGAGGAGGAGGAGGAGGAGGAGGAGGAGGAGGAGGAGAGGGAGGAGGAGGAGGGATGTGATGTGTCACAGAAAAATGAGTCGTCGGACTGAACTGGGATAGAGGAAGAAGAGGAGAGAGAGGGAGAGAGAGACAGAGACAGAAAGGGGATTGAAAGTTGATGAACTTTGTTAAGATAATATATATCGATTCTCTAAAGGTGAGAGACACTTGTATTAGCTGTATAATGTAAAGAAATGGTTTCGAATTTTATTAAATCATTAATAATAGGTGTAGAATTACAGAAGTACCTATTTGCACCTAGCCGGGGCACAGGAGGAGGACTGGTGGGGGCAGAGATGTGATGGTGGTGGAGAGAAACCTGCACTCACATAAGAGGGGAGGAGTGCCTTCACCACAACCACCACCCACCACCATCTCCTCCTCTCCACTCCCAGAAGTATCAGCTGAGACACACTGTCTGACATAATAAATATTTATTTTCATTCATTCCTTGCTCTGTGTGTGAGAGAGGGGAGAGAGAGACAAATAGACAGACATAGAGGGAGAGAGGAGGGGAGAGACAGAGAGAGAGAGAGAGCGAGCGAGGTGGGGAGAGAGAGACAGACAGACGGAGAGGGAGAGAGGAGAGAGAGAGAGGCTGACTGAATTCCTGCTCTGTGTCTGTGTGTGCCAGTGTGAGGACTGTGGAGGAGGAGAGGAGGAGGAGGAGACACCTGTCATATATCAATGACTTTTATTACCCAGTCATATACCCTGGCTGGTGGTGGTGGTGGTGGTGGTGGTGGTGGTGGTAGACTGAATGGGGAAAAGGATAAAAACACTAGATTCAGTTCACATGGGTTTAATGTATAAAATATTATCTTCTAAACAAGATAGAATTATGGAATAAAGACTAAAAGTTTTATGTTAAGGAGAATATATTTACACATGACTTATTTTTGTACATCCTTTAATTTAATAAGTTTGACATCTGGACTGTGGACATCTGGAGTTTATAACTCTGTGGTTACAGTGGGGGCACACCAGTTACAGTGGGAGCACACCAACTGAGCTGGTAAGCCCTGGGCTAGCCTGGGCCAAGCCCTGGGCTAGCTGGGCCTTCACTGGCCTTCAGATCTGATAAGGGGTAAACTTCTTAATCAGGTGATGATTGCCTTAATGAGTTTCTTTGATGGTACCCATTCTGCCGAAAACCGAAATAGGAAACACTCCTGAGTTATAAACTGAAATGTTATGCCAATAGGTAAAAGTCCGAAACTTTTCTCTAGGTTAAGGAATAGAATAGGAAAGGCAGGAAAAGGGAGAAGGGGGCGAAAAAGTGGCTAAAACGACCATTGACCACTTTAGTCAGTATTACAAGTACTCTCTCTGAACCCATATGTAAAAAGCTAACGCTTAATAACCTCACTCGTACCTCCTGGGGCTATTGGGGTTAATGGATGGCCACCTTCACCAGCAATACTTTAGTCAGTAATTATTTCATCGAGATTTGATTTCATGTAGAATTAGAAAGCAAGTGTATGAGCACATCAGGCGAATCCTTAATATTCCTAAATTTCACGAGAGGTAGTGAGTAGGGAAGATGAGGCATTTAATGTTAGGAACATAAGCAAAGTCAATATCATATTACCCGTTCTTGTTAAACCTCATTATATCATATCTATGACAAAAATTAGAACGAAAAACTATTTTGGAAGATGTCTGATCAAGTAAAATGAGGAAAAACTAAGCTTCATCTTTTTCTATTTTATCATTTTTATTCAGTGTAAATGGAACATTTTATCAGTCATAGAATGAACTGTTTGTAACAGTTCAGTTGTACAATAATCGTATGTGAGTATATAAATAGGAACAGTTACTTATATCCATAAATTTAACCCGTTTCGCAAAGTATGATGAAAAAGTTTATAAATGGTAAATGTAGCACAAAATAGGAAATAAAAAGTATAAATTTAACCTAAAAATGCAATCAAAATATATTTTCCCAACATATATTGTACACGTTAATGAATGATTATATCTCACCACATTTAAATTATACAACAGACAATTCAAAATACAATTATGATAATACACCAATATCCATCCATGTAAACGTATCGATTTCTAAAATGGACGAAAAAGTATTATTTAAAAATGAACTAACATTTTCCGTCTCGATCTTCTTCTGCAGTTAACTTTTAACCTCCGGTTTTTGCTCGGCCTCAGCAGGAGGTTCTGCCTTCTTATCTGTCTTCTTATCTGTCTTCGAATTTGTCTCATCTTTAGGTTCTGCATTTGCTTCTGATTTAGTAGTCAAAGGCTCAGCCTTCACCTCGGCCACATCTATTTGATCATTATCTAGCTTCGCTTCAGCCTCATCTTTAGGTTCTTTTAATTCCGATTGTGTAGTCATAGGCTCTGCCTTTGGTTCTGCCTCAGTTTTCTTACCAGAGGCATCATCAACCTGCATCTTTTCTCCTTCGTCTATACTTTTAGCCTTTGTCTCAGATTCTGTGGTCTCATCTCCCTTTGTAGGTACTTTTTCCTCTACAGGCATTTCATCCTCATCTTCCTCTCCGTCTTTCTTTCCTGAAGATATATACAAATCCAGAATTAGCAGGAACAAGAACTTCAATCATCATTGTTTAAAATGACAAGAATCAATAGAACACTGGCCTTTTGGTGAATTTGAATCACAGCTTGTTTATGCACAGATGAGAAAACCTTGACTTTCTTAAGCATACAGTCGTAGGACCATTACATAAACTTTCTTTAAACTCATATTAAAATATTCGAACACCCTACCTCTATCCTTAAGTTCTTTGCCAAACATCCTTAAGAAATGACTCCTGTCGAATTTTCTCAAGAACAATCTACATGACACGTATCCCCTCCATCCAGGTAAGACTATATCACAGGCTGGTGTGTTGGGTCTGGGGGATAGATGAAACAATTGCAAGATGAATGGTACGATACATTAAAACTAAGAGAAAGGTTAAAATACACGAGAATAAATTCCTTTCTGAAATTAGTTTATAACATTATTTCTATGGTTATGCAGATCAATTTGAGTAACTACCATCATTTTTATGAATATAAATTTACACTTTACTATTAGGTATCTATGTTTTCATGCCTTTATCAATACTGCAACTCAATACTTACTGGCCACTGTTTTTGCAAATGAATACACATCCTCCTTGGTCTGAAAGAGGAAAAACATTTATTGTTATACATAGTCAATTATTAAGTTTCAAAGTTACAGGTAGCATCGAGAAATTGTTGTTCCATATCTCCTTACACGTTGTGTTAATTTCATCGATAGCAAAGCCATCTCCCACAATACAAAAATCATATTGCAGTATGTGATAGGGCTAATGACAGGTGTAATATAGATACTAATTATTATTAATAATTTAACATATATTGAGAAATTATTAATAAATATGGATGTAGAATGGCGACAATTTGCCTACACCACAACATTTTTGTGACATTTACCTACTCCTATATGACTGTTGAAGGGGTTTCTTTTTTTGAAGGATAAACACCAATTTAGTCATTTATAATGACGAATATTTACATTCTGTTTATTTTGTAATTTCTGAGCCTCAGCACAGTATAAATATGTCAAACGGCGACATTTACCTACACCAATGTATTTTGAAAAATAATCAGAATAATTATATTAATAAATGAATTCTTTTTGCGATTATTTGATGCCTAAAGACACGAGAACTGCAACACTAAGTGAGCACTAACATTAAATTAGACAAATATATACTTTCTTTTCCTACATAGAAACATGTCCCCCTCCTATAATTTTATGAAAATGAGACAAATTCCGCCATCATTAAGTCCTCAATTGCTACATACACCTTACACCAGAGAAAGTAGAGTAGTTTCGTCTTACCCAGAGCTTCGATATTAGCACGACTGGCCTCTGAGATCAGTGTACAGAGAGGGTTGGTCTCCTGTAGCAGAGTGACCAGGTCGTCCGCAGCCAATTCCGCAGTTCTGGACTTGACGTACGGAAAAATGGTGTTGATTCCCTGTCATAATATAAAATGGAGGACATTTAAATACTACAATTTTTTATTTGTTTTAATTATTTCATTTAACCAAGAAATAATGTTTGTTGCCATCACCGTTAACATTAATTACAAATGTATAATATAACAGTGTACACTAATTTAATCGTAGTTCTTAGATGTCAGGACAAAGTACTGTGAAATTAAAGACGTTGTGAAATGGAAGTAAGGCATACCTCTTGAACTGGTCGGAAATCACACTTGATGTAGGTAGAGGAACTCCTAGCGAACATTTTAACTCCCATGTTGATGAACTGAATAAAGGAAAATTCATGAAAGGCCATTCTTCCACAGGAGGATCAAGCTATGATTACCAATAATATTGCCACTATAATAAAGTACTATTATTTACACCACCAGTATTGGCATAATGATATATTTGCCTAATTTATTTCACCGAAGGTTGGAGTGAATGCGGCAGATGTGTTATCGCACCAGACATGTATGATGTAACTGAGTTATGTATTGCCATAAGAAACCTCGGTTTCCAGGTCTTCCAGGTCCCAAGCCCTACATATATACATTACAATCATAATTAAATTAAAATGTTCAAATAAGATTAATATGAAAATAAACATGCAGAAATACGGTATCCACAACTATTTTAAAGGCACCTGTCAGCCCCCCCCCCCCCCCTGTTTACCCATCTTTCTTCTTGTGGGAATCCCTGTTTTGGGTATTTTTTGTCTACTATTATAATATTATGTGTCTGTAGCGTCAATTTTTCGGTATGGGACTATCTCCTCATAGGTCTACAGACAACACGCACCCGGGGTAAAGGTTGGGCATGGTAAATCCTCCTGTTTGTGGTGGGATTCGAACACACAACCATGCGATCTTGATTCCCCCGCACTACCACCCAATATAAAAATATTAATAATAACCTTGACAGTTTTACTGTGAATAGCTATCTCCTTGATCGCCTCGGAGGTGAAATAGATGTTTCTCTTCTTGCCATCTGCACATCGTATCATTAGCAGTTCAGGATTGAAGTCGTCGCTCAGTCCATAGAATTCCCTAACACAGACAAACAGGATACAATATCAAACAGCATGTATACAGAGTAAAAACCGTATTAGCCTCTTTACCCCGGATTTTGGCCCTGGAGTAAATATATGAGTTGAGGATGCAAGGACACGGATATCAAGGTTCAGTATTATATAAAGTTATCACGGGCCTAGTTTTGTTTTGTTTAAAAAACAAACCAACAACAACCAAGCAATTTCGAATGAGAGAAGTTAAGAAATATTTTAGTTAAACAAGATCTACTTGCTTCACGTATTTAATTTGTGAGTGAACAATTGCAGTCTTTGTTGAATTGGCCGCTGAACCCTCAAGGTGGAGATTGGTTATGATAAATAGCTAAAGGATGACACATTCACTTTGACTTTATTTCAATTCTTTGACTTTATTTTAAAAACATTGAGAACTCACTTCAGAGATAGCCAGTCTTTATCATCACCGGTCAGCCATATAAAAGGATCCTCCTTGTAGCTAAACTTCTGTTTCTTAGACCGTCTGGAAAATATATAACACATATTCAGAAATAAAAGCTGGCGGTGGATTTCTGAGCAAATTATAAATAAGGCAACCGCGGTAAACTGTAAATGAATGTATTCTTTATGTGATCAATATTGGGAGGCATGACAAAACGGTGATGCACCGGGCAAGCCTCAGGTCTACCAGCGCACGTCTGGCATAAGATAAGGATAAAGAGAGAAAGACAAGGTATCGATATTGTTGTTAAGTTAAGGTCTCAACTTTATAGTTTATTTTTAACGCCTTAACAGCGCGACCTAACGGAATGGAGCAATATCATTAATTTTACCGCCACCGCCCAGCTTCATTGTGATTGATAGTGAAGATTTGTTAAGTAACAGTAGACTCGTTCTAATGTATATGAGAGTGCAAATACATGTACTATTTTTAAGGAAATCGGTGTCGTCCTTATATTATGTGTACCTCTGAACTAAGGTACCCTAATTGCGATGTTTGAATATGGTTGATAGTTCTGTAAGATTAAGTAATAAGCACTATTAACAAAGTTCTGCACTTGTTTCTATACCTGTGCTCAGGTGGATCCGCTGCCTTTCTTTTCTCTCCAGTCTCTGCATCTTCGTTCTGAGTTTCTTTTTTCTCGGTGGCATCTATAAAGTTCATTCAACAAGATTATCAAAAATGTCTAGATCTAGATCAAACCGGGTAATTTCAAGTTCACCATTTCGATACTTTCCAGGTACAAAGTAAAATGGTTGTATTTTTTAGAGGCAATACCAGATTCCACAAATCTTCTAGTCAGTGAGCCCGATACTAGCATGTCCCCGTCACAATAACCCTTTGAAATGACCGACATAGAGCTACCCCAGCAGTGTTCATTCAATTTGTACAACCTGCTCTTGCACAGAACTACACCTAAGGTCATGGTATATGTAATCAACTTGCCTTTTTCTTCTTCTTTCTTCTCCAGCTTGCTGAGCCATGGAAGCTGACTGGTCTTTTCTAGAAGAGCCACGAAGAATCCTCCAGTATTTTGTTGGTGGGGCAAGATCCTTATACTGTAAAAACAATTACAATTTCAAATTTAATAAATGTGATTTTTTAAAATCATAATTAAAAGGTGTAAACATGCAAAACATGGATCAATCGGTACTCGACGTAAAACATATGTAAAGGTCCTCCGTGAGGACACAGGATTGCAGAGCATCTCAGAACTAACATCTGTAATGGAGGGTCGTAATGTCGGAATTCTTACCAGCGATCTAAGTTGAGCTCTTCCAGTTTAGATTCAGGAGGTGGGAACATGCTGGGCCGTATTTGTGTGCGAAGCGCTTCTGGAACATCTTCATACCTTTCAAAGAATTCTCTCTTCTTTGTCATAATCTGAAATTGAAAAAGAATATTAATTAGAATAATAACACATTTTACTACTAGCAGAGTGCCTAACTAGAACACATAACATAAAGCGATTCACTCAACTAGAATTCCGACAAATATTTTAACGCATTTTTGTACAGTTTTCTTATTGAAGTAACAACTTCAAATTTTACATTTCTATTTTTAAAATGACTACGAGATATTAGTCTATATACAATACTGTTATTACCCAACATCATGTGCCTTAAAGGAGAGGCATCAAAAGACTAGTCTGCTTAAAAGGCAGTTGATTTATTTTATTTTCTCAGTTACGTTAGCATGGTGGCACCCAAGGCGTAACACACTCTGAGCTTCGTTCAACCACCTAAAAGGCTGTTCATCAAGGGAGGCATATCTGTATTATAGATATCCCTGCTTCTATGAATGAAACCAGACACCTACCTTCCATTTGGTCATACCGGGGGAGCGTTTAAGGTCGGGCATTTGGTCTGAGACGTCCACTAGCCGCACGGAACCCTTACACGTCTCCAGCATGTCGGCCAGTACAGCTTCGTTCTCCACAGGGTTGAATGAACACGTCGAGTAGACCAGTTTGCCGCCCACATTCAGTAACTCCAACCCGCGCTTAAGGATGCGAGACTGAAGGCTGGAATAGAACAGACAGATTAGTGCCTTGATCATGCACCAGCCCCCCCCCCCCCCCCCAACCCACCCTCCACACACACATACCCAGGTGCGCGGGAGGGTAGCAAAATGTGTGATCCTTGAAAACTCTAAATCAAAAAGTTTTATTGATTTTACTATTATTATTGCGGGAAGCGTGATACTGATATCTGAGTAACTACAGGGCTCCGCCATGAACAAATATCAATTCCCCTCTTACTCTGTCTCTCCGAACCGCATTTGTTTGATTAGAAATTCTTTGGATTAGATTAGTTCAAGTTCAATGGGAAGTGCACAGATCATCCAGCCAGTCACCGACCACCACAAATGAACGGCGACTGCAAAGTCTTAGTGGTCATGAGGCCTTACCCGTGAAGGTTTGCACCACAGGCGGGGGTCCATTTGGTCCAGATGTCGGCATTCTTCCTCATTGTACCATCGCCAGAGCAGGGAACGTCACACAAGACACGGTCATATGTTATGAAGCCCTTTCTTTCATTCTGAAGTAACAAAGGATAAGTAAAAAGAGATAAACATTAATCTGTATACCATCTCAGCAATGGAACATATTACATTCACATAATTCGATGTAATTTTTATTTTGCATGTGTTTTATAATGGTACTCATTCACCAATCAACGCGTACGAATCTTTTAAATGTGGTGGAAGACAAAAATTAAATAAAGATTCAGAATTATATTTTTGTCAGTCGGTGATGAGAAACTGGTGTTGTGGAATACAATGATATCCTTCCAAGCGTATGCATACCTTGTCATGTGTCCACAGGTTGGGCAAGTTAGATGCATCGTGATTAATGATGACGAAATTGGGACTTTGAAGTCGTTTAACTTGATGTACCATGAGGTAGCACCGTTTGTTGTCACTGTCATTGGCAACGACGAAACCCTCTACAAGGAAGATGGTATAATATTGATTAAAAGAAAGAGGCGCAAAATATTTGCTTGTATTAGAAAATCCCCAAACTATATTATTACGTTGTTCACAGGGGTTGCTACATGCCGTATAAAGATATTGCATTAAGTTTATATTTTATACACCTAGTAATTAATCAAGAGCTAATAACTTCAATTGTAGATTGATCTTTCGATTATAGAATAGCAACAAAAAATCAATGTATAAAAACACTTGTTTTTATGACTTGTGTGGTTTCTTTTATATGACTGTATATTACATGATAAAGAGATAAACGAGAGTTAAGTAAATATGTATATTGATTTGCTAAAGTGGTTAACCTGAGCTTTAAGAGAATGTCAGTGAACCAAAATTGAACTCCAATAAGATTGATTTAAAAACCCACCTGGTATACGGATGTTCTCGTCTGCGTGGAGCATCTCTATAAGCTGAGATGTCTTGGAGCCAGGAGCGGCACATAAATCAAGCACCTACAATCAATGTTTGAAAGATGGAAACAATATTAAATCCATAAAGAAATGAATAGTAATATATACATGTATATCACAACACAAAAATGAATGAATGGTTATATTCCGAGCTAGTTCTGAGGTTAAATCCTACCACAAAACTTCCAATAAATGGTTTTAAATGTACATCATCGAGGCATCATTCTCCACCAATGATATACTATTGGGTTACCAAACTAAAGATTAAAATTAAAGATATAAACAAGGAACAAATAAGTAAATGACTGGTTTTGATGAATGCCTGGAGTTATCTGTTCATTCCCTAGAATTCTTCTCCAAGCCACAGTCGCCCCTTTGTCTGACTGTGGCTCCACCCAGTGGATGTTTCCCTGTACCTAGCAACATAACATATGTAACAAAAACCAAGATAAACATGTTAATTTTACCTTATGGTGTGGTTTAACGTCAAGCACCAGGGGTGGAATCATACTGACAGCCTCTTGCCTTGTGATGTTGCCCTACATTGGAAATGGTAACAATTAACATGAAGGTATATCTGAAGTATATACTTCAAAGCAAATGTTCATTATAAGATTCCAACCACTATAGACATCCCTATATACTTCAATATGTATTACTTTGCTATTTTGCAGATAGTAGTTCTCATGGCCCTTCTATATAGCTGTACTCTTCTGGGGTTACCTGGAACTCATTTATTGAGCTCGAATTTTTAAACTTAAACTAAAGTATGGAATTTATTGCAAACACAGTAAAATTTGGTTCCAGCAACGATCGAGGATTCTTGTCATAAAACGACTATGAATCAACCCTTTGGTTTATGATGTTTTCCAGAGGATGAATGCAAAAATTCAAGACCAGGGTAACTTACACTCTCTGTTTCGGATACAAGGAACTCGTGCAGTTTGGCAAGGTTGTCATTTTTGCGGATGATACCTCTCGCAAGATTTAGCTGCCAAGCAACTTCTTCTGGGTACCTGCCGGTAAAAATGAAATTACAAATTACATGGATAGATCTATATCGACCACATTATAGGTCTCTAAGTAAATAGTCAAAGAATTCAACCAACAGAGTTGTCCTGGATATTCTATCATCTACCACATTCGACAGATAATTAAATACCGTACCAATACATAAATCAAAATCAAATACGCAACAAATTTTCAAACTATTATGCATGATTCTGGTTCAATTTGGGAAACTCAAATGTTACTGCGACGTTCATGTTTGATTTTTACATAAATAAGTGTATAAAATAATACAGTGTCACATCAGCATGTTAATTAAATATGTTTTAATCTACACCCCTAATGTAATGTTATTTACCATGAGAGACATTTGGGTGGATCAATTTTCTGCCCATCGATCGTCAAGTCAGCTAATGATGGCAGATATGTGCTCTTGATAAGTTTGACAAGTTCTTTCGACATACTGCAAGAAAATGGATTGATCAGGTATCATAAATGCATTTATCATAGCTTGTAATTTAAAGAATTGAAGACAAACTAAGTTCAAATTTTCTATAAGCAATGCATGACACAAACCATAAAGTAAAGTAAATATGTTGTGTGTAATTGCGTCATTTAAGTTTGTATATCGATTCAGAACAGCAGAAATGTATTAATGTATAATAAAGGTTTAAGGTGTCGCCTTGTGACGTAAACCTACCTTTTGAATCCAGTAACACGGAAGGTTGCAGGAAGAGGTTCTCTCAGCTGAGTCATGAATGTCTCCCATTCTGATTCAGGGACAATCATTAGATTCTAGAAGAGAAAAATTTGCAAGAATTTATTAAGACAATAACAACAATTCCAAATTATATTCTTTCAGCAGTAATTGAGTATTACAATTATTTCGTATTATTAATAAAAAGTTACTCAAACAGCGATTACCTTGTAGTATAGCTCGAACAATTCATTATTTTTGTTAGCCAGGGTATATCCACGACGTTGCCATTGGTCTCCATCTTGTTTATTTGATTCGCCATTCTCCTGGGAAATATATTTGAAAGAATTCAGTACAACAACAAAAAAGAGAAAAAAGTAATGGGGATGCATACAAGGATAGATGGATGGGTGATAGCCAGGAAAACCCAACCTTCATTCAATACACGTTCCAATCAGTGATATATTGCTTTTGATTTCTAATCTAACTTGGGCAACTTTCCGTTTGAGAATATAGCCACTGATGTGTCGTACAAACATCTGTATAATAACTATAAAGAAAAATGGTCCAGAGTTGTGTTGGACCTCAGAGAAATAGAAACTGGGGGAGGACCGAAACCTCTTTCTACTTCTAGTCCTTAGACAACTAACGAAATGATTACTGGCGAAATGGTGATTTATAATAAATTATATATTTTCAAGCCTAGGGGCATTACATTGACATTGCCCGTAGTCTCGGTCGTCACTGTGATATGTATACACGTATGACAATTGCGTGAGTGCTTAATGTTGAGTTTATTTCATAGTGGTGGCAGTGTTGGTGGGGGTGCTGTCGTGTAGCATGGAAAGTTCGACTTAAAATTAAATTATAAGAACCGTCAACGTCAACGGGCATATGACCTGGCTATGTGACATGTAGGAAGCTTTCAGTCTACAGCCAAGGTAAAGAAGACCTTGTAGTAGAAGCCGCTCAGCAATACCGGTAGGGTAAAATTATGAGGTCAGAATTAACGCTTCATCGCTGTAGAGTAAATGACAGTGCCAATGTCTAAGGCCAAGCGCGATAAAATCGCGGAGATGATGAAACTTTTGTAAACTCTCTATTCTGTACATTGGTCCCTGCCAAAACAGTGAACGTAGGGTCGGGATAAAAAGGAGACATGTCAAATTTAATATTAGGTACCTCCTTGCCAAAACAGTGAACGTATAGTCCGGCTTGTACGGTAGTAAGATAAATAGGAGGATATAATAAATATTCTCGCCTCGCAGACTGAAGTTGAACCTACCCGTTTCTCATCTCTGTCCCGTTTTCGGCCGCTCCGGCGAGCTTTTTGTTTTGTACGAGCCATGATTTGGCAGACAAATATTCTAGACGACGATATAATGGATGACAAGGCCAGAGCAGCGATGTATTAGGTGTGAGGATTCAGGAATATCTTCTACAGCGGCACGTGTAAGAGCATTTTCTCAAACAGGAAATGGTAAAACATAGCTCGAGCGAGAAGATGTTGCAACGGAAAAATAGCTACAACTGTCTCCCGCTAGGGGACGACAGTAGGGTGAGTTGGCGCCAGCATAGAGCGTACATGTGTAATAAATGCATCACCCCAAAGATATATTGCATAAATACTTTATATCACACGCCCCTTAAAATACAGGAGACTATAGCGTCTGGATTTGAGTAGGCCTACCGGTAGGCCTACAAGTAGCCTAACGATACCTCGTTTGGCACCAGGCAATAATTATAATATGGGTGAAGACATGTATTACAATTTACAGTATGAGCTAGTATGTCGATCAGTGACAAATACATCGTGTAGGCCTACGATTGCTTATGGCATAGGCCTATAGCAGTTAAGTTCAGCTCGGCTCTTGCTATTTTCTTTTAATAACAAACACTAAGAAAATGTTTGCACCCATTCAATCCCTGTCTAACTGCTGATATATTGGGCAGGACTATTTAAACATTTCACAATAATCTTTCGGATGTAATGGCGATACACCTTTCATATATCCAAATTCTTATTTCGACTATTTGATTTAGATCGCCAGAGGAGTGGCGGGGGCGGCAATAGTTGGTACCAAGTAATTAATTAACTTTATATAAGTTTCATTGTACGGTCCTATACATACAAGATACAATCAGGAGCTGCTGCTAGGCTAGAAAGTGAATTTGGTGAGGCATAATAAAAATTATTATTATAGGTGTGACCGTGACCAAAAGCTACACTGGCTTAGGGTGACTTGTGGTAGGCTCTGAATGACGTCATTATGGGCCGCGACGCTGGCGAATTCTTTCTTGCGATTGGATTCGTTGTATGTTTTTTTAAAAAAAAGCTATAATTATGTTTTATCTTTGCCCCTCTTTCCTCTTGTCAGACGTTAAAAAAGTATATATCAAGGTACCGTTACGAACTGGACGACAATCCTTTGCCGTGACCACAAATATGGTAGAGAAAACTACATATTTTATATTAATTAAAAGCAGATTACATGTACATAAATGTAGGAAACGTACAGAAATACCGCCTGCTGGTCTCTCTGATTTCTTCATTACGGTCGTCTATAGAATAATCAACTAAGTAAGAATTATAAAGGATCGATCAAATTAGAAAATATGCATGCCTTAACCAATTCTACTCTGTCTGATGATAACGATGACGCTACCCTTATTAATTGTCGGAATAGTTGGAAACCCTGAAATGTTAAAAAACGGGTTACCGATTTCCACTCAATGAAATAGTAGAACCGAAGCAAAATGTATATAATTATTATGTAACAAGAGCTATGCATATGTATAGCTGTGATGTAACCTTCACATTCACAATATACATGCAATGGAAGATACGACTCTTGCACAGAAGTACATGAATATATATGTTATTCGTCCTAATTAGATTTGGAGAAATACATAATATTATTATTATTGTTGTTTTAGTATTTATTATATGGGCATTAAGTGTAACCATCACGTTTATAACTATATCACCCCCACCCCCCGGTCCTCACTCAAATACCATCTATTGTAACCTCTCGTGTCTTGGGTATATAGGTGGAAGAAGAGTTGCGAAAGTATCGCATTCATAATAAACTGCTTTTTAAAATGACAAATTCTATTTGAGATGTTGTGAACTGTCTTCACCGAAACAGTGGTATTTACAAAGATTACTTAAAAGATTACTAAGAAATGATACTTTGGGAGTGATTGCCTAAACTATTTAAAACAAAGTAATTTTTGTTCTTCGATCCAAGAGAGACTATTTTTTAAAATCATCATTGAGTTAACTTTGCGACGAATCGCGTTAAATTGTCTAAGTGTTAATTCCTGTCATCATCTCACAATTCGTTTTTCGTGCTGGTATATAAAGTCTTAGTTTTTACGGAAGAGCCCGGAATCTAAAAAGCCTGTTCATCACATCGATTTAAAAAAATACCCCCCCCCCCCCACACACACACTATTACTTGTCATGTTCTAATAGATATGTTCTAATACATATTGCCCGATATATTGAACTTCGCGTTATTCAAATTACTTTTCGCCTGCTTAATTAGTTGAATTGTTTTTATAGATAGATTGTAATGTTTCTCCTCTTAGAACTTTAGAACGTTAGTAGATGGTTGTAAATGCTTCGATCGTTGGATCATACATGATCAAATTTCTTTGTCTTGGTTGATGACACCATACACCTTATTTACCTTGTCCATGCTATATATATTAATTACAGGTCATTTGTAAATTAATCTTTATCTAGATGCACTATCACTCTGAGAAATATGTCCTTTCGGGCATAATGTTGTGGTAGAATAACATATATTTAAACAAACAAATATAGTCATTGTTATTTTGTTCTAGGGCACGCGCATTGGAAGAATGCGTGAGATGTGTATTCACCTGGGTATAGTTTAATTGATGCAATACAGAATAATATCAATCAATCACTTAACTCCTCCACAAGGGTTCCTAGGTAGGCGCATGAAGATATATTGAGGGTGAAATCAGAGAAGACCGACCAAGCAAAGTGAAGATGGCGCTTCCAAGATCAGAGGCCCTTGCTTCTCTTTCGCCCGACCTTTCTTCTCTCTGATCTGACCGGCGACCCCGAGAACAAAGGCGACGGACCCAAAGCTACAGCGACTCACCGGTCGCCGTCCGGCACCTTTTCTGCTCAAAACGCGATGTGTGGAGCAGTCCAGAACCCTGTGATCTCTGAGCGTCCAGGCGACGCGGGTATATATACCGAGCCCGTCGCCTATGACATTACAATCGCTCCAACCGTCGCTGTGTGCACATCGCAGTCTCAGACCAGTTTCTAAAGACCTAAAAACAACTATTGGACCTGCAGTGTAGCGTTTCTATACTATAGAGGACACTATTCAAAGTATGAGTTGTTTTTGAAAAAAATATAATTCTGGTCTTGAAAAAGATAATTCAATTTGCGCGACACAATCCTGTCCAACCAATAGATGCCATTCTATGTCACATTATAGCTATACTGCTCAGTAACGCTTGAGTTTCCAAGGGGTATTATTATTTGCGAGGTTGGTAAATCTTTGTATTCTCTATTTCAGAAGCAGAATTACCGAGTGCCTAGAAATGGCTTTCCCCGTCTCGTTTCAATCGCCGAACCCAGAGATGTAAGATGTTTTCTATTCTCGTTAGTAATACTAGGCAATCATGGTTGCTGGGTGGTTAGGCTATTTAATATTTGGTATTCGGTATGTCAATTTAGAAAACTGTCATTTTAGAAAACTGTCATTCTAAACCACTCTACATTGGTGTTTAATACGTGGGCAGTCCTTAACCAGACCACGAATGAGGCGCTTTCTAATATTGTCAAAGATTTCATAGAAAGTTAATACCGTCAGGTAGGCCTATAATAAAGCGCTAATACTATTTTAATTATCAAACCATTGCCAATGCCAAACTAATGTTTTCTCGTGTGTTTTTCTCCAGAATGCAAGCAGACAGAGATGTTGCGGCTCTACTGGCCAAGATGGGACATCGCGTAGCTGACAATGGCTTCTACATCCCGTCACCACTCTGTCCACCGCAGCCTGGTGAGGCTTTCAACTTCCCGGCGACGGCCTACACCAGCCAGCTAGGGACCACCTCACCCTCCTACCAGTCTGCCAGGGGCTATGGAGCCTCCTCCTACTACCCTGGGCAGGGGCAACAGAGCAGTGCCCACGCGTGCCAGGGCTACCAACAATATGCCAACAACTGCTGGTCGCAGTACATCTGCGAGGGCTACGCGCCCCCAACTCCACGTTCACAGCAGCGGGCTGTAGCTGACCATGTGTATGCTAGGTAAATATTGGTTATTTGTAAATTTACTAGACTGGGTATTCTGTTCTGAACCATAAACACTATTCTTAACCAACTATCCTTATGGCATTTAACTCAAATTGGTACTACTATTGGTAATAATATCAACGATTCTCTGTTCTTATACATCTAGGAAGTTTAAGTAGCTTTATAATATAGAGATTACTTTAATCAATTCTTCTCTATAATATGTGATCTACCATTGTATGCGTTTTGCGCTAAGAAATAGTTAGATCACTCTGTGAGCATTAATTTTACTGTAATTGGCCAGTTCCTACTGTTCTCTCATTACATTTATAAACTTATTGATATACTACTGTTTATTTGTCAATTAACCCAAATATCAGATTCTAATTGCTGTTTACTGTTACTATAACTGTGTATTTGTCAATTAACCCAAATATCAGATTCTAACTGTTTACTATTACTGTTACTACAGGTATGCGGGGACACCCACTGCCACACCCCAGTATGGCAACTACTTCCAGTTCCCGGCACCCGTTCCCAGCAACAAGACACCTGCGGCCCGTCGTCATACCATACCACAGCCCGTGCCCTCGAGGACCATGACGCCGCCCGCTGCTCTCCTCAAGGAGGAACCCATCGACCCCCGCTACTGCTGTGACGTCGTTACAGCTGACGCCAGCTTCCAGAACGGTCAGCGTCCGCTCTCCTTGTCTTCTGGAGACTCTGGCTACCAGTCCATCCTGGAGCAGACGACGTCCGAGGATGTCATCAGCCCCACTGCCTCCGAATCTAGCCTGGCGACCGTGGAGGACATCCTCAAAAGCTGTCTGAATGTGCTTGGCGACTGTGACCTCCCCGGCATGAACCAGTGCACCCAACCCCTCAGCTCTTCATGTGAGGACATTCTCAGTCCCAACGTCATCCCTTCTGACATCACTCCGGTGTCTCCAATGGACGCTATGACGTCGCCTGGTCTCCACGAACTGTCCCCAGTGCCTTCCTCCAGTGACTATTACAGTGAGGGTCCTGCTGATGTCTCCAGTGGTCTGTATGCTCCTCCACATCATCCAGTCGATCTACATCCATTCGTCATCCAGCCAGCCTACCAAAGCATACCTTCTATACCAGATGGAAGACCCCAGGTGGACCCGAATATGCAGATGTACAACTGCCTCCGCCCCTCCAGTCGTGACTCTTCCACTGATGCTTCCACCAACGACCAAATCCCCCACCTGTATGCGGAGACGGAGACGCCCTTCAAACTGGACCCGGTGCCCACGCAGACAGAGCTGGCTGCCAAGAAGAGAACCCGCCGCGCTGGCTCAGCAAAGAGCAAACGTTCTGCTCCCTACACAACGACATCCACCCCGCTACAAATCTGCCCTGCTACAAAGTCGAAGAGAGCCTCCTCCCGCAAGCCTGAGCACCCTTGCCAGTACTGTGCGCGCAGCTTCACCTCTGTCTCCGGCCTGAAGCAGCACGAGAACACCCACACGGGCGCCCGGCCATACAAGTGCGACTTCTGCCCGCAGACATTCGCCCAGAGATCGACGCTGCGCACCCATCGTCGCTCCATCCATACCAAAGAGCGACCGTACCAGTGCGGCTTCTGTGACCTTGCCTTCTCCGACTACTCCACCCACGTGAAGCACGAGAGGACGCACACGGGAAACAAGCCCTACCAGTGCCACATCTGTGGACGCGCCTTCTCTCAGAGTGGTAACCTCTACAGACACCAGTCTACCAAGCATAGCATCAAACCGGTATTAATCAAGACTGAAGAAGTGAAACAGGAACAAGAGGTGTAGCGGGTACCCTGACATTTGACCTTGTACCTTGTAACAGAGTATTTATAGCTCTGTTTGTAAAATACTATTTATTGCCGAGGCTTGTGCTTGAGTTGGATACTGTTAGATATCCATAGTGTCTAAGTCATTCTGTTCCTTATGATGTCACTAATTTCCACTGTTGACGAGGCCTGTGATGGTTCCAAATGTAAATGTTCACACGGATGTTTGCTAATTGATTGGTATGAGTACTGTGATATACAATTGTTCCATGGACATGGAAATAAAAGTTGAAAACAAAGTTGAAAACTGTTTTTTCATCCATCAAAATCCACTACTTACGCAATACCTCCTAATCCCCAGCCCTCCACCAATACATCGTTGACACCAACAAAAAAAAACTTCCCTTCCCTTAGAATTCTTCTTTGGACTTTGGAATTCTCACCATCTAAGAAATGGCCATCATTTCCTAGCTCGTGTGTAGACTGTATCAAAGGTATTTCGATTAAGTTATTTACATACGGTATACAGTTTTCGTTCGCTGCGTAAGTAGTATATAGCAATCAGCATTTGAATATGGCTATGGCTATCCGCGCATGTGTATTGATATACGAATATAGTTCAAATATACGATATAGTTCTTTGAGGTCCTAAACTAAACTAAACCATACCTCAACACTTTATACTGAACACATCTAAAGACTTTGGTCCTCATTACAATACATATCAATTGATGAAAATTGGGTTCTTACTTTTCTGCAGACCCTTCTTATAAGTAATTTTAAAGTAAGAAATATTTCCTCAGTGTTGTCCTAAATTCCACGTGTGCTATACCATTTTCAAGGAGATCATTGTCAGAGCTTTTCACAGATATACACGAACGAGAACCCACACATTCGTTGTGCACTCTTATATCTTATGATACTATATACATCTCCTACAACGGATTGTGATTGGTGTTCAAATAGTGGTCAAGTTCCTGTCTTCAGATAATACAGCATCCAGGCATTAGTATTTGTACAGTTATAATATCTGATAATAATAAGCCCAGTAGACAGACATGGTGGCGTCCTAAGTCATAAGACATCCTTGGTTGTTATTGTTGTTCTTGTAACTTTTATTTATCAAGAGCGGCATTCATTGGAGGAAATGATAATATTGTATCATTAGTGATTGAACGACCTAATTGTAATCTCAGCATCATTGCAAATAAAGAATTCTTGAAATGAAATGAAATGAAGAGTGATACAGTTGGTGGGTCCAACTCCCAACATAGGGAGGATCTCAAGCCCTACCGGACAGACTATTTCTTTTCAAGTAAGGGTAACAATACACCCATGCCCCAACGACACGAGGGTGGCCCTTACAACTGATGTTCTAAATTAATAAGTATATGATTTCATATGCAAGTGGCGGCGTACATAGGATAATACCTATGGTAATAAATATTTTAATATAATAAAGCTGCAACACCTAACCAATTTAGGAGTGCAGAAGGAAGGAAGACACATACTTTAAAGTCAGACAAATATTCCAATACTATATAAAGTAAAGTAATTGCACAAAGTTTGTAGCTGACTCACATGAATCAAATCTGTCGTAGGAAAATAAGTGTGATATATAATCCATTATGTCGCAGATTGAGTAGGCCTACACTTGGTCACAAAAACAGGCATGGGCTTACAGCCACAATCACACGTTATAGTTATGTATACTTTTTGTTATCCATAAAGTGTAAAATTACATAATGTGAGGTTGTAAATTATATTTGAAGTAGATCTTGTTAACTGGATTTTTTCAGCTGCCACTTGTATGATTGATGCAAGATTATAGAACCACCAAAGTACAGTGGCGCACCCTCTCCTTCCACTGCCGAACCTTTAAGATGCAACACAAGGCATTAACGTTGCTGTTTACCCGCTGAAGATACATATTATGAATGCTAATGCAATGGTTTCAGAACATTCATGAAAGCTATTTAGCTACACCTCCCTCCCTCCTGTTGTACCCAAATGACGTTACAGTTCTAGGGTTAGGTGTTAGTAAAGTATTGGTATCTTTTGACATCTGATTGTTATGTATTCATTCATTTATTCATTCATTCATTCATTTTCAGGGCAGTCCCCACAAGTCCTTTATTTGCAAATGCTCAACATATATCATGATCAATCAATAACAACAACATGCACCATATTCTGTCTTTTTGTTAGAGAAACAGAATTCCCACTCCTCGTAATAACATCCGCTTAAATGTAAGTCGGCAGAGTTGATCGTGATTGTGTTTCCATTGCTATAATTCAAATTCATGTCAACCGTTAATGTTGATGTTGACCGTTACAATATAGTACACCTATTTTTGTAAGTTAAATATAATATGCATCTCATCTGTATTGCACTGATTCGTCCAACTATTCTATTTGCTTCAATGAGAACACGCACGAACATATCGGATGTTGGTCTGATGTGTGTATCTCGTTAAGTATAACAGTCTATTGTTTCCTCTAGTTAATTTAAACAACCTGGACAGCTCTCCCTAAACCTTTGAAAGCCCGAATAAAATATTTGTCATAATTCTGTTGAATTATGTTGGATCATTTCTAAGTTCTATAGCGCGCTATTCCGAGACAGAAGCTGGACAGCACGAAATTTATGTGAATAGCTGGATGAACTAAAATTTAAATTGGATTTATTTGTTGCCGACTGGTTTCGAATGTATTATTCGATGAGTATGATATTGATAATTTTCAGTTCCTACATCGAAGTAAAGCAGCGTTCACAATTCCTACCTGTTCCTTTTTAATGTCTAGTTCGATATACAATCGCCGTGTTATTGATCTCGATGTACTATATTTGTGACCCGCCAAGCAGAAAGGTACCTTCCCCCGGGAGTTATAGTTCCTGGCATTCCCGCTAGGAGTCACATCATATTCATGACGTCACTGTCACAAATGTTTATATTAGTAATTCTGAGAGGCAGGTAACATTGAAAGTCTGTAACTTCCCTAATTGTTGGAGTATCAACAAAATTCTTTCACTTTTATAATGCTCATTTCCCCTTCTGTACATCCCTGCCATTTTAAAAAAGATTTGTTTAATATTTATTTTTTGTACATATGATGTGTCACAGGAAAATGAGTCACTCCCCCCAACTTATTTGAGATCATCTACTGAAAACTGACATAACTTTACAAAAAAGCCCACATCTCGACAAATTCTTGGAATTTTCAACTATATTTTTCGGTTATTGACTCAGGAGGACATGCAGATTCAGAAACTATAATAAACCCAAATTCGAAAATTTGGCCCTGGAGTCCCCTTTCTGCTTGGCTGGTCACATTTGCGATATCTGCATATACACTTATTTGGTTACCCAATATTCATAGCTTCTTCAAATCCCTTCAAAACAGCGAACCCAGGCGCGAACAGGCAGTTGTGTATATCGTTGACAACAAGGGCTTGTTGGCTTTTTGTTATTCATAAATAGTCCCATGCATAGATACGTCCGATTGAATGCATGTTGTATGTAGAGATGAATACTATAATGTTTGAGCATAATAAATTATATTATTTGAGGCTGTAAATTATATTTGGAATAGATCTTAACCGGATTTTTAGCTGCCACATGATTGGATCAAGAATTAAACCAAATTAAGTAGATCGTGTTAAGGGGTAGAAAACTGATTTTTTTAGCTGCTACCTGATTCGATCAATTCAGATTATTAAAATAACGGATGTTTCTAGTATATTTAACCTCGTTAAAAATAACCATTTGATCAGGAAATAACCAACTATCTTATTATATGTCTGGGACAGTGTGTTTTGAATGTATATAAATTCATTTTGCATAGTGGGCATACATCTATGCAGATGTGTTAGGAGGTCAGAAAATGTATATAGCTGGCCTTCACAAATCCCCCTTTTTGAATCAACGTCAAATACCAAATAATCAGGTAATTATCATTTTCCCTGACCCACAATCATATAGTTTTCTTCTATAGTTACAGTAGTTAGCAAAAGTCATACATTCAACATGTAGTATATATTGTCGTATATTTGTATTTGTAGTCGTGAACTTCTGTGTTTTTAGTCGATTAAAAAGATTTTCTTTCCCTCTATTTCCCAAGTCAGGCCAAAATAGGTTCTTTGTGAAGGATGAAGGAGGAGAGATCGATACGCACTAGCTAAATCCACCACTCCCATTAGGGCACCACGTGGAATTAACATAGATACGTCGTCGATAGATAATAAACTGAACCTGGATACCACTTCATTGGCGAAATTGTTCACAGATAAATCCTCTGGGAGACTACAGTCAGTTATCGGCCGTACCCCTCCGTCTGGTTTGGGTACTGCACCGATGGCGTGGATGCACATAGGGGCTGAATCCGTTACTGAGAGTTTCCCTGTTCTGATTTCGGAGGTGATCAACTTATTTAGCTTATTGAAGGAGTCTATAGTGTAGCACGACCTGTAGTTGCTAGCAGAATAACCCTGAATGTCTAAGTTTTTGTTTAGCAGGCGAAAGCCAAATAAAATGCCGTCAAGCACGTAGTGCGAGTCCGGGTCCCATGTATTATCCAAACAAAGAAGGTTAGCCCAGGCTGCAGGCTTTAACTGGGAGACCACTCCCTGGAGAACATGGTCGGATACCTTCTCCCGGCATAGGTGTATTAAGGTGTCAAAATCTGGCTCCGACAGGATGGAATTTGAAGGGGCCGAATGGATATTGTCACTCACCGGAAGAGAAGCACCGCCATCTTTGTTTTGAAGATCACTACTCCGCGCCTCCACCTCCGGAGACCTCCGACCACCGAAAGGAGCTAGTGCGCGCCTGGCACACGTCGGCCGTATGGCTGGTTGACAAACACAGAGCACAGATGTGCTTCCTTTTGCAGGGTACGGGACATTTTTTCGTGGGATGCTGGTAGTTGTACACCCAACAAATGTCTGCTGGCCAATGTTCGAAATCAAAAAGTGGGTCATATTTATCTTCACCCGCCATACGGCGCGCAGGTCTGACCACAACCTTGCGTGCGTAACGAGGGCCGGATGATGCAGACAGATTCTTGATTGCGGCGAAAGCTTTCATATTTTCCGGGCTAAAGAAAGTGCTTGCGAGTTGGGTCTCCACATGCACCCAATCCCTTAGCTTTCCATCTAAAACCGCGTCTGTGACTGCTTTTTCATACCTAATCAATGCCAGTTTTACGTAATCTTTACTGATGGCCTTGTTGGCTATGAAGGACATATGGAGCCCGTATCCCATTGGGTCGACATCATTTGCAATTAAATAGTTAATTACCGACATACAGCCAAACAATAACTCACGGATGGTCATCTGTTCCGGTTTCTTTTCAGCGATCAGGTGGCTATCAGGCCGTAACTTGGTGAGGTCAGGAATGTGCGTCAAATCCAGGCACCGCGTCAAATATGGCGGTGAGCTATCCAGGGGCTGCGAGCCGCGCGGGGCCCCTGGGGATCTTGGCGAGCGCGATGAAATGTTCATTCGGACTAGTTGAGCCTCCAAAGCACAAGTTTTGGTCTCTATTTCCAAACGATCCATCTTGTCCTGTTGGGCAGCAACCATGGACTCCAACCAGGTCTAATATTCTGCCGATCCCCTGACCGATGTTGTAGGATCAATCTCCAGGTTTCTGGCGATCTCTAAAATCGTAATTCCTGTAGCCGCTTCCTCCTTTGGTTGACATGCAGGTTCCTTGTGACTCTGCAGACAAACCGAACAGTTTATGGTAGCCATCCCGACAGATGAGGACGAATTTTCTCTCGTTTAAAAATTTTTTTTGAATCCTCCTCGACCGTGGGAAGGCTTGGAGAAATGGCGACTGACGCACCGTCACTGAAACGCAGCCTTCACCCTGACGACAATTCGAGTCGCCCTGACGATCGTCGTAGTGACGTCCCATCCGGTCCGCCGCGCCCTTCTTTGATTTATAACTATATTCCCATGGAATACACACTAAATTCATTTTGCATAGTGGGCATACATCTATGCAGATGTGTTAGGAGGTCAGAAAATGTATATAGCTGGCCTTCACAAATCCCCCTTTTTGAATCAACGTCAAATACCAAATAATCAGGTAATTATCATTTTCCCTGACCCACAATCATATAGTTTTCTTCTATAGTTACAGTAGTTAGCAAAAGTCATACATTCAACATGTAGTATATATTGTTGTATATTTGTATTTGTAGTCGTGAACTTCTGTGTTTTTAGTTAGACATACAACATTACACTTTTTGGTGAGAGGTTATTAAGATAGCGTTTTGTCCAAATCGATGATTAACCAATTATATAAACAGCAACATTACCACTTAAGCCCTAACCGTTGATCACTAAGCAATTGTTGATTGTTTGTGTCCTTACCGTAACATGTGTCTGTGTGCTTATCAATTAACGAAGTTGTAATTAATTCATTTTGTTTAAGGACTTGTCTCCATACCAGCGTTATAAACATCTAAATACATGTGATTAAAACAGATAAGTCGGCTCAGGTCTCAGGGGAAGACCACCGTAATGGTGACCCGAAGAGCTGTTTTGTGAAACGAAAGCTGATAACATTGATACATATTTATGTATATATCAACTGTCTACGAAACCAACCGGTCGGTCGGTCGGTCTCTTTCCTCTTCATGAAGCGGGGCGTATTTAGCCATTATTCAAAATTCAAGCATCCACATGTGCATGTGCATACGAAATAGCTTGACCCTGTTATGTCTCTAGTGACAAACGCTGATTGATAGGATGTAGAAAGCCAAAGCATGTTAGGGAGATGAAGAGATACTTATGAAATAATTCACTATCATTTGGGGGTAGGAGTCCCCTCGTTTGATACCACATTTACAAGTGTTAAGCTCTCATCCAGAATAAAAACGATTTAAAAAAAAACGAAAATGAAAATGGACAACACAAGTTTAACAAAATGAAGTTATTAATTGAATCATGACACAACACATGGAAACAGCCAACATGCAGCTACATTTATTTTGTAACTTTGTACTTTGACCCAATATAAACCAGACCACCTTGCATAGAGTCTCCTTGGGTGTGTTAATGGCTTTGCTAAAAACAATAGTATGCATAAGATGCATCTAAAATATGTTATCGGAAATATGGTTATGATATAAAATGAAATAAAACCTTCACGTATGCTATTATATCTCCTAAATATCACCAAACATCGTCTATCTAAATCTCATTCCATTTTTTAAAGCTTTTAAATTTTAAAGCTTTTATTTTTAACTGGGTTTTCCTAAACACCATACAAATTAATTACTATGTTACAGGAAATTATAGTGGATTATATATGTATCTTTAACCAAGTTCAATATACAGGTATTACAATTGAAGAACAGAATGATATAATCTAATAACTAAACAATGATCTGGACTAATTGACTTGTAAAATAACTGAAATGGGCACTGCGCATATTTGAGACATGTTTAAAGAATATGATAATTAGCAAAAGCATTAGTTAGATCCGAGAAAATCTTACTGATAGATGATATGTCGCGTGCTTGTTCCTTGACGCAATATTAAATAACCAGACAAAAGACTACTTCTATCAAAATGTGGGCATTGTATAAGCACTCATATAAGCTACATTCTCGGGTAGAAATTACAATACAGCCACAGTATTCAATTCTTATTTTAAAATTTAACATTCTCGACTCTGTTGTTGTCAAAAAAGAGGACTCGCTTTGGTGGATTTTGACCTTCTGTTTACTGACTGCAGCTTTTTCTCAACCATAATATATACATCAGTATATGTGGTTGTTTATACCACATCAGAACCTAAACCTACAAATTGACCCCCTCCCCTTTCAGCTGGTTAATGGTCAGCAGGTATTATGGGTTTGTACATGTATATGTAACAGTTTAGCGGCTCCCTCCCCCCCCCCCCCCAATAATTCCTTCGCACTGACCGCTCCCTCGAGCCGTTGGTAACCGAAAAGGTGCCTATGTACACAAACGTAGCTTGGCGCACTGCCTAGGCTGGACTTTAAAAGGGGGATTTCTTACCGTTTTTTCCCATACGACTCAACTGACCAGCCTCTGGAGTACACTAACTGCTCTTCAACTTCTCCCAGACCAAGGTACGACTTCCTATTATATTATATTATATTATATTATATTATATTATATTATATTATATTATATTATATTATATTATATTATATTATATTATATTATATTATATTCACTATATTACGGTGTATTATATCATATCATACACCCTCGGTGAGCCCATCATGTTCTGCTGTTGCTTGCGTTACAGTTTTGGTATCTTAACAAAAGTCTTTACCCCACTTGTGAGGTACTTGCGAATGCGATTTTTTTCTATATCGTTAGAAGTGCATTCCCAGTTAAATCGACCCAAAACATTTATTTCAATTCTTTCATTTTTTTAGCGCCGTAGAATAGAAAATTTGAATACCGAAAATGAAGAAAAATTGTTTGGCGAATTCATGGCTTTTTCCACCGAAAGTCATTATTTTCCCAATTTTGCTGTTCTACACTAGCACTTAATTTGATATAATTTATCGATACAGTTCACCAACACCCAAATGCACCATTGTTAACGAATACACGTCTGTAACCAATGTCATGAACGATAACTGGACCAGATGAAAAAACCCTACTAGGGATTTGGGTCAACATGATTAAAACCTAATTTTAACCAATTGGGTCAAAACGATTAATAGTGCAATTTGTTAGCCTCTTGATAGCCTATACATATCTAAGCAGTGCTATCCCAACATTTTCAATTTCGCCGAGAAATTCCTTAATTTAAAGAAATAGAGCATTATTGAAGACTCTGGTGTGCACCGACATGAATAATTTGGAAGAGGATTTAAACAAAGAAGATCCAATTCATATATGATGTTCTATAATAAATTGTTAATAATATTTCCCACGGAAATTAGCTGATTATGTAGCCTAAGCATAATGTACATAATTTAAATGCAAGCGGAAGATATAATTGTACCATTTACAAGAGGGTTGTCTGGATGTGTGTCAACATCTAGTAAATTTCGTCTTGATATCAATTCATTATATTTCGTACGACATTGAATGAGCACATATTGACACAGGGGGTGGGGGTTGGGGGGCTATCCTGCAATCATTAGGTTATAATATTTTAGATGATATAAGGTATGGAAACGTTTCGACCCAACTCGGGTCTTCATCAGGGGTTATACATGACAACTGCAGGATTCCTTTAGTTTGTAATATTTTATTTAACACTTCTTTCTAAGCTATCAACCCTTCTTTCTCAAATCAATTGAATTAGAGACCCTGGTCTCGGCGGGCGCTCACCGCAACCCCTTGGTTACCAACGACGCTCCTATCGTCACTATATGCATCTACCAATCAGCCTTCCACAAGATGGCTGGTAGGTGGCCATAGACCACCAATGTGGGGTGGCGTAAACACATACACAAACATACTATTGGAGGCCAACAAATGCTCAGTGAAACTACCATCGAAGGGATTTTTTAGTACATACCCATATAATGTATTATTTTCTGAACTAGCACTGGGCGAAAAACCTGCTTTCCCCTGTGCGTAAAGTAGGTCCTTATAGCACCTTATAATGCAAGGTTCTCAGTTCTATTTTTGGGTGAGATTTGTTGATAATAAGTTTATTACCTTCCTATAGATGCCGGGCCCATATGTATATATTCATATATACCAATTCATCATGTTCTGTTTTTTTTATATAAATATTTAATATGGCCACAATGGCCTCGACCCAGTTCATCGTTTTCTGTGTTTAATAAATATTCAATATGACACTTCTAATGTTCGACAATGTTATAGTAACTTTGAGAAAAAAAACCACATACTTAATTTCAATTTGTATTCTATTATATACGTGCACGAAAATGTGGACGTACGCTTTATACTGTTCAAAATTGATGCCTTACCTAACATTCATAATTTATTTTACTTTGTTAAAATCTGTAACAATAACGTTCGATTTTTACCAGTAGCGTATGCAATCAAATGATTGACACGAGGATTATGATTGAACGCACGAAGAAAACTAAAAATATTTCACATGCAATGTATGTGAATAGTCTCAACCAGTTTCTATGCTAATGAAGATATTAAGCTGTGAATGCTGGACACAAAGACGTCTTCATGTGATTAGCACCAAACTATTATTTATCATTAAGGGGATTTTTAAGAATATCCATTAGGTGGGGCCATTAACCAGTGACGTCAGTTGTGTAATTTGTTCTTATTCCACCGTACCAACTTTTCCACTGCTAATCCTCAAAGAAAACTGCGCATGGAGCAAAGAATTTTTCCCAAACTACTTAATTTGTCCCAAAGTTCAAGTACGATAAACTAAACCTCGGGAATGGTAACGCGCGGGTCAAATTTAGGTCGTATTATTTAATTAGATTAATATCATAACATGTTTTTCTGTGCCAGTGGGGAATAATAAAGATAATGCGTTTAATCCGTCAAGTCATAAACTAATCACGCAAAGGAACTTTCTGCAAAATTACAGGCTACTAGGTAATAGTCGAGACGTCTGAGTGTGACGAGCGTGCGCATAAGACAAGAGTTCAATGAACCCAAAAATAGTAGCCTATATATAAGATTTTGAATAGCTAAAAAGGAAAATCTTAATGAGTTAGTGGCTTAACTCAAGGGCTTAGGAAAAGCGTAAAACGTGCTTATGAATGCTACTGTATGACGCGGTGCCCCGGAGCAACGACGAGTCCACCGGATAATTCTTCGGACTGCTGGTTAGAGTGGGGAATTAGGGAGGGGTATTAGAGAGGTGTGCAATTTACTGTTGTTCTCTGAGGTAGATCTCGATACTCTAATATAGTTTTTTGTCTTTATTCCATGATTTGGCCGTGAGCGTACAATATAATCGATATAATGAAATTAATGCAAATAAAGTTGTTTTAAGTTAAGAATCATGGAATAAAAGCAAGAATAGCACAGTATCGCGTCTTCGGGGGCCTATATTCTCCTCGTATGGCCGAAAAACAACTCGGCCTACGGCCTCGTTGTTTTCGGCCATACTCGGAGAATATAGCCCCCCTCATACGCGATACTATGCTGTTCTTGCTATAGTAGTCTATAATATGATGTTTTACTTATTCCAAGATAGCAAGGCAATGGGGGATTTAGAGTGTTTACCCCAATTTGTCTACACAAAGTAAGAAAAGAAAAATAACTTTGGAGAACCTAAGAACATGAAAACAATATCACAGCTTTTGTCAAAGGTTATCTATTATTATGAATTTGATTTAATCATTTCAAAAAATAATTTGTCATATGATTTATCTCTAAATAATGGTGGCAATATATCGTTTTCTGAGGTGAAAAAAGGCAGATTTCCCCACTATACATATTGGTTGGTGGTAGATGTAAAACTAATTTCTAACAAATCTCAAGTTTTGTTAAACTATTGTTACTTCACATGTTGGGGATTTCATAAACCGTCTAATCTTCATTGTATTCCTGAACAACATTCATTATGTAGGATTGAAACGTTTCGGATTAAAAAGCTTCTTTCATCTATGTAATTTCCATTTTATCATATCATTCTAGGAACTTCCAACAATAAAAGATGGCTCCCAACGATAAGACAGTCGAAACAGTAGAAATGAAAGGAGAGGAGAAGATGGAGGAGGTAGTGATTGTGGACGACGCAGAGAACACCAACAACAACAATGGTAACGCGGCGGCCGCGGGTGGTTGTGCCGCGTGTGCCTGTTGCCTCATCTGTCTCAGCTTTTTCGTGGGCATTCCCCTCTTCATTGCTGGAGCAGTCTTCTTGTCACCTCTCGTTTCATGGATGTGAGTACATTCTATTCATTCATTTATTATCATTTTAATGCAATAATTTACTTGGTATTCATTATTTTATTTTCATTTCGATTTTTTTTCAGCATTCATATTGAATACATTATAGATAATAAACATTAAATAAAACCACAGCTAGGTCATTCATTCTAACCCCTTTCCTACCATTCGGGAATGTAATGGCTGCATATTGAAGGATATTGGCGTGCGCAGAAATGAACAAACCTGTTTAATTATGAGGTCCTAATCCTAAATAAACCTTAAATCTAAATAGTCACATATCCATTATAAAAAGTTATACCGCCGCCGCCTGACTGGTGGATACATCGTGCACAGTCATGTATGCGCCGCAATGTTTTATGATAGGGTTGGGTTGGGATTAATGGACATTGTCCTGGACAATGAGGATATTCAACATACCAATTAACTTAGCGTCTCCGGGGTGCGTATAGCTATAGAACAACAGTAGACGCAAGCAATCATGCGAATCTTGGGTACATGACGTTGATCTCACGCAAAAGAGAAGATCCACTGACATATGGTGGTTTTAACTTGTATTGCAATTAATATCAATATTTCTGTATAGATACGGTACATGCTCTAAATTCTGGCAACATGATTTTTTAAACGGGAAAAGAAAAAGTCGGAAATTTCGTAACAACACAAAGAACATCAACAATAAAGAAACTGGCATTTTGTATTTTTCAGCTCATGGGCAATGGGAGCCGGTATTGCTTGCATCATCCTTGGTATTCTTATGATCATCGGTGCCATCGTGGCCTGTGTTATGACTGGAGTCTGTGCCTCCAAGTCCAAAGGCACCGCTCCTGCTCCACAGGTGGTCGTTGTGCAAGATGGAACCCAGGTCCAACCCGTGCAACAAGAAGTACCTTAATGTATTAGTGTAATAGATCTAACCAGCGCAAGAATCAGCAAGAACAAGGCAGCCAGAGAGAAATGAGACTCTATAAATCTGTAAACTTAGCTATAATTACGTCATGAAAAAAATCTCCTTAGACTGTGAATAATCGACGCATTGGTTTCAATGGAATTGCCGAATTGTGATTCTTCCTGTAGCTTTTCCGTTTTAGGAAAGATACACTCATTAGACAAGCTCTCTCTCTCTCTCTCTCTCTCTCCTAAAAGTCCCATGTATAGAATATATATGTCAATAAAATATTAAGACTTACAACCTTTATATTCTTGTTTTTTTAAAAAGCAAATTGCTGAAACACTGTATTATTTTTAATATAGTATGCGAGGATGACGTTATGTTGTTTGAAAGGTAATTCTTTGAGACGGCCTCTGCTCGTCTGGTCACATGACAGTACACCCACAAGTCTAAGAACGAACTGATTTTGTCCAATTTTGAACTATTAATCATATGTAATATTAATTCCATATCATGAAATATATTTATCATGGACATCAGAAACATTTCCGCAACATTTATTGCCTAAAAACAACAGTAATCCTTAGATTTATCCCATTGTTTACGTTTGCCCCACTGGCGGGCAGCTAGTGGGCTGGGCCGTGGGGGGACTCCAAACCTTGACGACCATAGCAACCAAGCTTAAAATCTCCAACTTTCCCCTCGATTTCTTAAATTATACACAATTGTCGGCAAAACGGAGCAAGCGATTGCAATGTATGAACAATAATTGATATATCCATGTAAAGCCAGGCCCACACATTCAAGAACTCAGAGCCGAATTGGACCTTAAGACAAGTCGTACGAATTCAAATCATTCTTTAGGAAACATTCTTGAGGTCGGTAATGGGTGGGCTTTCTTACGAATTCGTACGACAAATCGTGGGTCATTAAGACAATTCATAGGCAAAATTTTGGCCCACACTGCACCAAATTCAGAGTCCTACGATCATTCTTAAGAGCACTTCCGAATTCGTACGAATTAGAGTTAAGTCCTAAGACAAATGTTTTTTTCGTAGACCACTCTAAGACAATTCTTAAGGTCCTTAAAACAATCGAATATATCCGAAAGTTTTAAGAGATTCTACGATTTGACCAAAAATGTTAGTAATTTTGAGAGGCAGGCAACTTTGGACATTTTGGAATATCAACAATTTTTTCTCACTTTTATAATGTTCATCTCCCCTTCTGCACATCCCCGATATATTTTTTATTTTTTACATGTGATGTGTCACAGGAAAATGAGTCCACGAAATCGTAATTCCTTAAGAAAAATGCAAGTCAATTCGTAAGGCAATTCAGGAATGTGTAGGCCATGTGTGGGCTATGAAAAACAAACAAAACGAATTGGCCAATTTTGTTAAGAATTCGTCCACAAATTGTTGTAAGACCCCAATTCGTACGAATTGTGAATTCTTGAATGTGTGGGCCCGGCATTAGATCATAGCATTTTGACCCGTTTATGTAATATATCAAAGGGGTTGAAAACAGGTATTTTAGCGTTAGTGCCAATGGGATTCAGCTGTTGTATTCACCCGAGCGCTTGCCGCCGATCGTAGCGCCACATGTAAATACCCGGATTCTCGTCTCAAAGACATTTGGGGTGTGGGTATGCGGCTAACCCTGATGGGAAAATGCTCCTGTGTACCTCGCACATGTAGAACACATGATTATTGATTATTGTTTCGTTTTGAAAGGAAAATTGTGCGTGGCAATTCCTACAATGTTTCCCATTACTTTGGTGGGTGGGAAGAAACACATTACTACTCACCATTGTGTGTATAGGCTATTCCTACCAGCTGGGAGCTTCACGTAGGAGGCTTCCAACAGGTGAAGGAATTCCGACAGAAAGATCCATTTCTTAGCTTAACAGCAGGCCCCTGGCCCTGTTGTATGAGCTAAGGAAGGGATTTTTCCTTCCTACATTATTTCCTGTATGGTATTCCTAGCTTGTAGGAATATTCATTGCTGTACATGTGTGGTTCTGTAATGTAGAAGGAAAATTGCGTGCATTCTATTGTAGGAAAATTCCCAGAGAAATAAAACTGAAGCTGTATGGGGCATAAGGAATTCCCTCTTGAGCAGCTATTTTTCCTTGCTTAGCAGCTGGTAAGGAATGGTCTAGGGAAGAAATAGCTTATACACACAATACATTTTACCGTAGGAATTTCCCACCGAAGTAAAGGAAAAACATATATAGGAATTCCTACAAAGAATTTCATCCGTTAGCTTATATACAACAGGGCCCTGCAGGACCCAGAAATATTTCAAGCGTGTATTAACGGATCCTAGTTTGGAATTAAGATGGCGCTGCAGTTTGAGTTTTGTGAGCCATGATTCGCATATATATAGTTCCACAATTATCCCATGAGAGGGCGTGACGAAAAAACGTTGAAGCTTTCAGGTCATTTATAGCGGTCTCGGGTACCTTACCAAGAAAATGAGGAAAATATTCCCCAAGTAGAAAATTGAACTCTGCGTACTGTCTCTTGAACTCCATCTGAATTACTCTATTGAATATGCGTGGGTTTTTATCGGACAATACACCAAAGGTTCACTCTCAGGATTTTATTGAACATTCTTTTGAATATTGTTTTATTTTAAGGCTTTAGAACAAACATATTTTATTTACGTTTGGGAAAATATCTTATTCAGGAAAACATCATAGACAGACTCACAAATACATGTGGTTTTCGCGCCGCCCTGATGCCGACATTCTTTTACAATTAGCAGTGCAGGGAGAACGTAAATATTTTAGTGTAAGGTGTATTATCAACAAGCAAGACATTAGATACAGTTTGTGACAAGTACAATCCACAATTATTCTGATGATAAGTTTGGAGAGGTTTAGTAGTGTTGAGAAATAATGTGATGAGATGGGGGGTGATGACTACAGTCTATGAATATCGTATCATCTATTTGGGGTGTGGGAGTATGGTGGGGTTGGATTAGGATTACCTAAACGACAAGGATCTCAGCCATTCTTACCAAGTTATGACATTTACATTTCGACCGAGACTGTTTTTCCAGTATAAGGAGGTAATAAGTTGTAATATATATTGTATATGACATATGTATATTTCCTTTCCTATATAGTGGTAAGGTTGGCGTCGGTTTATCGCTTTAAGAGTATGTACAATCATTCATTATTCAGTACGTAGTGGCCGTGTTTATAATATATCATTCAGGCCACGATTAGGAGTTAACTAGTAACTAAGCAAAGAAATGAGATTGAGAATAAGAACAAGAATAAGAACATCAACAATTTTATTTTCATTTTAAGACTTTAGAACAAACATTAACAATTTTCCACCAATGATAATACTGGGTATGTTTTATTTCTTCCATATTTGTATTGTACTACTTCATACCCATTCTTGGGGTTTTGACATTTTCAGTCGTATTATTTCTCATTTCCACCAGTTTCTTTGTGATAATAGAACTGTATCTCTTGCGGTATTTTAAGGACATTTTGTATGTACATTATCTATAAAGAGTGTTTAAAATAGAGACAAGGCCCAAATTCTAAATTGTCCTTTAACGCAAAATATCGAAAACAAAATTCTAGAATTCTAGAAATCATGACACATATACAATTTAAAATAGAGTGAACACTCGGCATTCTTTAATCTTGGGTGAAAGAGTAATAAATATAATGCAGTAATTGGAAGAACTCATCTAATTTATTTCTGTATAAGCAATGCAAATCCAATCCTGTATTGTTAGGAAATTCGCACATTGGGGACTGAGTCATATCTTCTCTTCATTTTAATGAGCTCAGATAGCTATCGCAAAGTGACAACACCACATAAAATACCATTCCTCGAATCTCATTTAACACTATGCTTGAGGTGACATAAAAAGGCCACGATTCGCGGCATAACAAATAAAGTCAATAAATGGCATTAATTCTAGGATTATAACAAATGCCAAGACGCAACGCAGCCGGTCGGGAGGACAATCCGCCGTCGATAAATTCAAAATAATGGCCCTCTTCGCGCCCCACGTGTCTATGGAAATGCCCAGTCCTTGGCAACCACTATTATAAATTCTCATTAACAAGACATGATTAAAGATGTTAAAATAGCTCAGGTGGGCTACCAGCTTCAATGGAGCTGTGGAGGCCCGCTATCAGAAGGCAATTCCTACCAATTATGCCTGTGATTGGTTTGCGCCTTATTTGAGCGGTGTGGCTACGGCGCCCAAGGGTGGTTTTGCGAGGCGCAAGTCACATCACATCACATACTAATTAATGGCGAACGCGACACTTCATGCTTTGGTGGCAAATCACGCACTTGTTTTAGGGGCGAAAGGGGGGTCTTTACGCGAGACATTCAGTCTTTGTAATTAGGGGCCGTGGCTAGGCAGAGAGGGGGTATTTCCTACAATGTATGTCCATCTGGATTCTTGACCATATGCCTTGCACGGTTTTAAGGCGAACGGGGCAAAAGGCACCAAACCTGTAGTTACTACATAAGGCGTTTTCGAAAAGCAAAAATATAAAACATATGCCTTGGTTTTATTCTATGATAAACAGGATAGCTTTAAAATACCTACCTTTATCAAAACAATGGCAGAAGAAAAACAACAGTTCTAATTATTGAGATTTTCTAACAGGCATCCAATGGAAGACCTATTTAGACGCATGTTTATTTAGATTGTTGGACCACCTTATTGTAAAAACATCAGCAATAAAGAATTCTTGAATTGAATTGAACATAGTACAAGAGCACTTCATATGGAATCTTGCGAAGAGATTGCCCCGGAATTATTGAGATACAAACCTACGCTTTTGCTCTAATCTATATAGAATGTTATTCTTGAATTCCTGACACCACACATGGACACAATTACAGAAGATAACACTTATGATTAAGATCTTGTATGATTACTTGTAATGCACTGGGACAAATGCTGGAGCAATTTCCCTAGCTATTGAATGTAAATTAGACCAATAATACTTTATCGATATAAAGAACTGCTCTAGCAAAGTTAGTAAAACATCATCTATAACAGGTTGAACTATTTTTGATGATGGTAAAATTCATCTCCAGACCAAATTCATGCAGGTGTTAAAGTCCAGTGTGTATTTTTTTCTGCAAGTATCGCATGAAAATCGGCTGTATTTAATACAAATCTATTCATCATTCACCGCCCATATTGAGCATATCGAGATCCATCCGATCGATATAAAGAATTCGATTTTATCAGAAATATTACGTGAAGAAAAAAAACTATAAAAACAACTAAAAGAACCCAACTGAAATATAAGGCAAGGATTATTTTGCAAACCTGTCTGAAGTCGACACCACAGATCAATTCTGCTGATGTTTCCTATCTCCCTCAGCCCGGGATATCGCTGTATTTTCTTGGTCTTCCTGAAAGGTGATATAAGATCTGCTAATTAAAAAAGAGTGAAAAGAAACGGCTCAGATTTTTCGCGGTCGACTTGAATGAAGTATCGTATTTTTACTAAAAGATAGTATTGCGCGGGTGACACCGAAACTAACTTTGCTCAGGATTAAAAGAAAAGGACACATGGTCAAAGACTACACTAAGGGCTCTTTGTAGTTACTGGTTTAGTGAAAATGAAGCCATATTTGAGTAAAAAGAAATCTCATTAAGCGTTCGATAGGTGTCTTTTTGAGGTGAGAAGCAGAATATCCAAGATCACAATTAAAATACCTACAATTAATGATTTTGAAACGCTATGTGCACCTAAAAAAAACCTGGCTAATGATATTTTGTATGAATTCTAATATGATGGATGATCGACACTCGTATTATATTATTTATATTTCAAACGTAGGAATTTTGGAAAAAGTACATTGCAACATGAACTCGGGCTATTTGTATACAATGTCACTTGCTTCATTCAATTTGATCATTGTTTCCATGTGTCAGTGCAATATAGACAGTGTTGGTTCACTACGTGAGCATTATATTGTCTATGGACGTAGCCATATTCATTACCTCAATTAAATAGACACATGGCAGATACATACCATTGCCAATTAAGAAAGCAAACACACAGCACCGATTAAATCCTTCATAGCATATTATGATTCATGGTGCCTTAGTGTTGAAGTATTTTCATTATTCCTGTCATTTCCACGCTAATGATTTGATAGATAGATGGCCGTTGTTTCGAATCAAGATACCCTAATGCACGAGCCATTAATCTAATATGAAAGTTCAATTTCCGCAATAATGAATAGTCCTTGAGTGAGTGAGTGAGTGAGCGAGCGAGCGAGTGAAACGCCAAGGTGGAAGTCTCCTGTGTCTGTGGGGGTAGAAAACTCCCTGAAGGGATGTCAGTTAAAGTGCATGGGAGAAGCGTTCTTTTTTATGAAAAAAAACCGTTCTATCTCCTGAAACACATTTATGCGTTTTGACCCAGGATAAGTTGGCTTCCATCAAATCATGTAAAGGTTTCCTACATTAAATGCACAACATGAAATCTCCGTGTTAGTTCCTGTCAGACGTACAATCGAAAATGTCCATCAAAATGACATGTAGGCCTACACTGATCCCCTATCACGCGACACATGTGACTTTACATTTTTGGTTACATGCAGCTTCTTAATTCCATTATTTCCAAATTCCTCTCCGCCTATTTGATTTTGGAATCCTATATATTTGCTTTGAGAAGGACTTAAGACACCACACTCTATTTTAAGGGCAGTATACAATAATATTATTATATTTATTGTATCTATTGGAGAGCTATTGTAGGAGAAGCAATAAATAGAGACGGGAGGCTTGGAATCACGAGATCCGACTGAAGAGTGTAACAGATCCACATGAGTGGTAATATACATGTGTCCTTCACTCATTAGTTAACCTATATCCTTGTATGTACTCTGCTGTTACCTGATCCTCCTTAGTAGACTTGCATAATATTGCGATTAATTAATTTAATAAAGGTAATTAGAGTTATTATAGATCATATATAATTAGATCATTAATTTTAATGTGGTTAATCACCATTACGTCCTTGTTGCGTAATATGATATAACATTTTCCTTTATGCTTTTTGAGTTTTGTCCTGAAGAGCCAGGCATATACCATGGTCTTGAGGCACTAAAGGGGAGATGTTACTTTGTAGATAGTGCCCTCTTGAGTATGTGAGTTGTTCCTATGACCTCCTAGGACCCCCTACATTTCTGTGATGTTGATGTTGCCAGGGTTGAAACGTGTTCCAGTGTTCCTTCCATCACACCGTAACATTTTGTGGCTGTATTTCTCCAGGACTTTCTTCACCAGGTCTATAGTGGTCCCATGACCACTGGCACTATTTGTGTCTTCATACCCCACGTTTTTTTTGCAATTTCAATATCTAGGTCCTTGTATTTGGACAGTTCTTCGCTCACTTTGACTAAGGAGTTTCTGTAAGATGGTACAGCTATGTTGATGAGCATGCATGATCTTTCCTTTCTGTCCTTGATTAAGATATCTAGTCTGTTGACTGTCCGTTTGGATGGGCATGTTCCACAGGATGGAGACCTCTTCATTCTCAGTGACTATACTTGGTTGGTGTTCATGCCATTTTTCATTTTGATCTTGTATTGCCTGCAGATCTTCCAGTGCAACTGTCATGTAAATCATGTAAATCATGTAAATCATGTAAATCATGTAAATGTAAATCTCTGCAGGTATTTGGTTATTGCTAGTTCTGGACAGCCTGATAGGATGTGTTCAATGGTCTCCTCAAATCTGCCACAGATACTGCACTGATGTTCTGTTCCTTCTTTGATGATAATGACGATAGGATTTGGTGGCAATGCTCTGATATTGTGCAGCAATGATGAGTACCTCCATTTCTGCTTCCATTCTGGTGCTCTTGAGTCACTGGTTGGTCATATGTTGGTCAACATCTGCCTCTTTCAATCTTTTGGGATACTTTCTATGCATTGCCTGGTCCTCCCAGTTTCTATGCAGTTGTTCCTGGGCATGCTGTTTAGACTTTTTGAGTAGCTGGTAAACCTAGTTGCTTCGTTGTTCCTTGGTGGTACTTCTGGGGCGCCTAGCTCTTGTTTGAACTTTGCTGCTTCTTTTCGGTGGAGTAGAGTTTCTTATTTTCTTCATGCTCTTAGATGGAGGAGGAGATCGGTGGTTCTTGTTAAGTATGTATCCAGGTCTATGGTGGTAGTCTTGTAGGTCGGTCAAGTTGGATCAGGCTTCTTCCTCCATCTGTTTTCTGTAAGTAGTCTGTCGACATCGGCTTTTGGGTGACGCATCTTCTGCTGAGTGAACAGCTTTTTGTCTTGGTATCTGGCTTCTTGATTTCATTCATCTCCCATTTTCTTCTACATAAGTAGGTCTTTCAGTCATACTTGTGATGGTTACAATTATACTTTATTCTCACCTATAGAGCATGGTCAAATTTACGGAAGATAATATAAGTATCACCCCCCCCCCCCATTTTTAATATATATTCAATGTATGCTACAAGAGGTAGTTTTGTAAACAAAACAATTCATCTCAATATAGATTTGTTCAGCAATGATGGCATTGATAATGTACAGAAGGCCATAATCAGACAGGTTGAATCATATTCTACAATCTACCAGGGATTATATCCTACATCGCGTTGGTAATCTCATAAAACTTCGTTGGGAAAAATCATCCCCGGATTAAGCGCATCGTTGACGTTCTTACTCCTTAACATTAATTCAATCATTCCACTACTTAAAGTAAAATATAATCTGGCATCGCCCATCGCATGAGATTCTCAATTTCGTGTCGCTTATGGTTTCGCTTTACACCAAATCCTATACTTCTTATGCTTTCATTGCAGGAGAGGCACAGCAGTGCATCTCCAGATCCATGAAGACCCGAAGCCACAAACTTCAGGAACTTTGCAGGGTATTTTGCGGTGGTTGGTTCAGAAATAATGCGATCCAATTAAGTGCAAAAAGTCATTAAGGGAATAATGATTTAGCGTTGCCTCAACTGTTATCATGCAAGGATAAAATCTAATTATGGACTGTTTTCACAAGCATTGGCAGTTAAAATGATGCGCCAGATCTGTTTACATAGAACGCACAAAATCATATTCCTCTTGCAACATAAATCAAAGGGAGGATTGGCAATGTTTTTAAACGGATTGTCGTAAATATTGGTCTAATGAGATTTGAGGTCTGGACGATTTTACCTAAATTGATTCAATTATCTCGCATCAAGATTGAGGATGGTATATTTGTTTCTGCTGATTGTCTTAAAACATGAAGATCTAATTTGTAATTTGTAGATGGATGTAGTGTGCTGTCCATTAAGTACCAATCGTCCAATCTCAATAATTTCTGCCCTCCTTTTACTCCCTGCATATAACCCTGACCATAGCTATTCATGGTACAAAGAGACACAACTAAATTTAAGGACTAGACTGCAGATTCAATGCTAACTTAAACATTCCAGAATTATATTATTTTCCTTCTCTTCCATTCATATCAACAACAGACAATCATTTCATACATAAGTCTTTTTTATTTCTTGTCGATATTATATATGTATATATAATATAGTTGGCGATTCAGTCTATACAATATAGTAGTTGATGGGGACAAAATGATCCTCTCTAATACACAGCTCATCGAATCATAAATAGTAGCACCAAAGAGCGTGTTAAAAGGAAGGGTGTTCAGATGGGACTAAGAGAAATCACCTCATAGATAGCAGGATAACAGATATTTGGAATAATAAACAGTTGGAACATGGCTCCACAGGTTTTGAATTTATAGGCCAGGGCGAGAAAAGGGCCTTCACCAATCCTCTCAAATAACCCATATTTAGTAGATTATGGTTGTTTAATATTTTGTTTAACAAAACAAGACAGATGTTTTAATCAGCGTAATACCAAATACACTCGGATACTAGTATATTAATATTTATCATTTTAGCACGATTTAGCACAATTTATTAGATGTATAGAGCTGTTGATTATACATTTTCTGACGCCCTGACCTTTATACTCTATGTGTATTATATGTGTTTATGAGTGCCAAACCATTGCGAGATCTCACCTAAGATGATTTTAACCGATTTAGCACAGCAATTTTTGTGGACACTCCAAACTTAATCATCGTATTTAATATAATTTCCCATTTTTGCGTGCACATGAGAGAAATAAACAGGTAACCGTTGTATAATTCAATTTGCAATAGTCCACTTGTTACCATATCACTTGAAACTATAAATGAATTGTCCCCACGAAGAGAAAAATATTCCAATATGAATATAATTGGTCCATATATACACACAGGAGGCGATTGCCATTTTTTAGATGTTTAACTCCTTTGAACATTATACCTCATTTAACTTTCATGATTTAAATACATCTATTTCCATCACTGAATACGGTACTCTAATGTTTCCACAGGTATTCGATGACCTTTCAAGGGGTCTTCTCGTTGCAATTGATGATTTTCATACCTTTCGATGTATAGCATAGTAAAGTCAATGCTATTTGCATGGTTTATGAGGATATGAACAGTGCGAGAGAGTGATTTCACTTCAACCCCCATAATAAGCGTCCCTAAAATGTTAGGGATTCAACGATATCCATAGGAATTCTCCGACATCGGAATTGGGCATGAAGAGGGTTACCTGATACAGGTTTTGATCACACAATTCTACACAGATACTAGCAGCTATACCTCTTAAAATAATCTCTTCTACTTCAACAATTCAAAAAGGAATTCTGACATTATGTGATGAAAAGAGTTATTTCCAGCAGAACGTCTGATATTATGACATTGTTTGTTTTAGTCATGAACGATAGAGAGCACATCACAACAGAGAATTTAATTGTTCAGTAGGTTTGTGCAGGCCTTGAATCATTGAAGAATTTATCATAGAGCACAGAATCAGCACCTACTTAATACCCCCCCCCCCCGACTTAAAATGACCCATACAAATAAAGGATTACTATTCTCCCCATTCAAATGTTTTGGAATGTTATAGATTTAGTTGGCCAGTATACACATGTACAGCTCTGAACAATCGTATGTATACATTCACAGCTAATATAATATTCCGACAGTCATAAAATGTGCACACATGATACACAGAATGATTACATACTGGTACATCTGTATAGGTAAAGAAAGTAGTTCTGCCACCAGGAAAGCTGGATTGAAAACAATTTGCACACACTATCCAGCAAATCTCTACGATTTAAAAGAAATCTCTATATATTAACCATCACCATTGTACACTAGTCACCTTTGATTTACCACCGATAAACTAATTTCTTTTTAAATGTCCTTTCCGTCAAGTTATTCGCTAATATAAGCAGCAAATAGAAACGATAGAGCTGATAGAGAATCCAAGAAATTGCAGGTTGAGGAGTAAAATAATCGAAATTTTCACTCGATCGTTTCAATATTGTTACGTATTTATAGTCAGACTAAATCAAAATGAACGAATTTACTATCACATTGAAATAACTCCAAGATACCAGTAAATTTGCTTTGTTTGCATTGTGCGAAATTCGACTGAGGAAAAGGAATTCATTGAGTTTGCATAGCTATCATTGGATGGGATGACTTGGGTTGTATTCATTCTATGTGCCGAGATTAACACAAAAAGCGACATTACCCAAAACGAAGAACACTGAAAGCGATGAGAAATGAACACTTGTATCATTTCATATACATTCTGTACATTAGATGTAAACACGTCCATTTTCCCTAGAATTCCCCCGTTAGAACAATAGTAATAGATAATGTGTGGGAAAAGTACTGGCAAAGTTGTACCCCATGCAGGAGTGATTTATATAATTCTCTGGTTATTAGAAGTCCAAGAAAATTCTAAGTTTGTAAAAACATCTGGACGATCTAACTGGGAGTTACCCATAGGATGGGCGGAAAGAAAGAGACATCAACACGAAATGTCTATCATGTCACAGAAGTCCTGTGAGAGAAATGTATCAAATAAAAAAGATAGCTTTTTTCAATTGCTGGTGATTCGTTAGTTATTCTCTTCAAAAAGAGTAAAAAGAAATACAACCGAAATATGCAAGAGAATATCTTGACACAGCAGCAGTCCCGCAGTTTTTATCTCTGATGAATATAGTCTTTACGTTCTATTTATCAATAAATGCCTTCGTTGTGGAAGAATCCTGACATCCAGGGAGAGCCAAGTCAGGCCTCCTGAAAGGGTGCTTATTATTCCATGTTGCATCACAGAAGGGATATCTGTTTGCAAAAGCGAAACGGAAAACCTGCAATTTTCTTTTCTGCTTACACTCCTTGGTTCCTCCATTCCATATTGACAAGCAAAGAATTAGAGTCACTGTTTTTTGTCGAGGGAATAGTAACAGATAATAAATGTAATCATGGACGCTATTGATATTTCATATCTTACTATACACTGCAGAAATTGATGGATAGTTCCAACGATTTAGGTTCTTTAAAAGAACGTTCTCTAAATAGTTATTGTAACCAATTACTTGATTTTCTACCAGTACTTTCTATAGTATTTACTTCAAGTTCATATATATTTGATAAACCACCCTTTGGGAAAATTGTATAATGGAACTCCCACTGTACCAACGGTTCTTAACAATCGCGCAGTGTTTGTCTCAAGTTTGTCCTAAAGCTAAAGCAATGTTCTTCGTATAAGTACAATTGTCTGGCTTCATGTGTGGTTACAAACAATTTTGAAATAAAGGTTCGAGAAAGGGATAAATATATAATAATATTCCCTGCATGTTTATTACAGAATGACCCTGGACACGGCCTTGGGAAGAGAGCCTCCTTATCCATCGGATTTTGTAAATCGGAATTTAAAATGTAACACCTTGTCCTTAATCTAGATCAGGCCAAAAAATAGCTGTGTTTCCAGTTTAAGGTAGCTGAAATCTAGGTATGTGGATCATGGTAACTTTATATTTCGTAATTATATCATAACAATAGTTGTTTTGAAACAGACAAATGTACCTTAAGAAGGCTTATTTTCCTTTTGATTATCTTTTTTTGGGAAAGGTCAAAATGCTTTAGCTGGGGTAAATTCTTTCCAGGTAGGGTTGGGGTGGGGAGTAAACCAGAAGCACGTATTTTTCCGCTAAACTTAGTCTCAGAGAGAGGCCTTTGTATCACGATTCTGACTACTAGAAACCTGTTTCATTTTTGTTGTGTATTTCCCTGGGGTGATTAAGTATTGGACAATTTTTTGTGCTTTCTTAACATCTGGTATATTAGTGAAAAATAAATAATGTTTCACAAGGACTATATTTTGGGGCAATTCAATTCAACCTGTTCCATATCGAATAACCATTTCATGTGATCATTACAAATTACGTAATCATATGAACCTTTTTAAAACGAGAGGACGGAAGGAAGGGTAATTTTGATCAGGGATAACCAAATTCAAAGAAAGAATTAATGCATGCGTGACAAGACAATTCCTCTGATGTTAGATATCCTTTGAAACCGGTCTTAATGAAGGGGAAAATGTGCAACATAAGCGAAGGCAGAAAACATGCAAGGTCAAATTCCTGCACTCAAGATATTGTATTATCTTATCGCAAACTACACCGGCAAGGCCTCTCATTCTTTAGCAACAATCACCAAGACTAAAAAAGACGAACGGAAGTTATTCAGCATATGACCAATTTACAGGTAGCTATGAAATGACAGTTGTATCCGTGTAGTGTTTGGAAGAGTTTAGGTCATTGGTCGAAGTATATATATAATATATACAGAGGCATGTTGATGATGTTAAAAAAAATCGCCCTCAACAATTTCTACTTCTCTACCTGGATTCAAGTATAATAAAACCCCAACAAGAACATCCTTCCCCGGGTCACTACAAAGGTAAAATCAGTTTATAGATATTCACATGTTTTACACATGTGCTGGGACAATGGAAATGTTGTACACGATCGGCGGATTTACCTTTTCAAACGATTGATCTGCGCCTACAGGCGATCCATCAATTGGTCGATTGTCGCAGGCGTGCTGGATGACAATTTGCTGATACCTAAGAGTAATGGAACTTGGCTCTGCAGCCAGATTCCACCTATTCCTGTCAATAGGGTGCAGTGATGGGAATTCAGTCTCGGCTGTTACAAATTTCAATATTGATGACGAGATTGAGGAAACTGTACAGGAACTGTCAAATGCATTGCTGTATTGCTACAGGCGGATAGCCTGTTTTTTTAGATTTGTATGATATTTACGTATCAGGTTTTATCTATATTATCATTTAACGCTGCAGCATTCCCAGCTAATTTCGATCACAAAGGGAATTCTCCATTTTGTGGTTTATTCATTCCGAAACCACGATATCTTCTTAATTATTCATATAGATATGACTCTCTTTCATCTTGGATATTCTGTGGAATCCTTGATGAAATTGAAAAAAGGATACAACACTGTCTGGAAGGGCCGGTTTGTTAAGAGTTAAACAAACTGCAGTATTAATCCTTTTTATCCTAAATTGTCACTGGAGAAGAGCAAACATTGGAATGGAAATTCCAAGAAAAGGAAGTGATGTGACGAAATCAGAAGAAAATTCCAATTTCTCTTCATTGATTTTTCAGAATTGACATCTTTCATCCAACAGTGCTTAGGATCAAAGTGAACGAGGAAAAGGTCTTTGGGTCGATTTAACTGAGTATGCATCTTTAATACATTTCTTAAAGATTATTAAGAATGGCATTCCTGTGCAGTTCCCCTACCACATGACCACATCGTTAGGGGAGAAATAATATGCTTTGTTTGTTTTGAAAAAATCTAATGATATTTGAAAAAAAAGACAAATCGCTTGCTCAAACAGTACTATCGTTTGGATGTCTAGATAAACCGATCGTACACAACACATTATAATTTACAACACACATGCGTTTCTGCATTAAAATGTTCCCAGTGTATTATCACATATCTTTTTGTGTTTACCTCCTTACGGTACTACTAAATCTGGAACACACATATCAATAAGTATCAATATTATCACCACAGACATCACATTTATGAAATTACAGTAAGTAAAGATATAAATTGACTTTACATACATATAGAATTATGACTTATGTAGATCTATCAAGTATAATACTCTAATATAGAATGATGAAAACATTGACGATATTCAAGTTTATTATCAGTGTAACATTCCGTTTGCCCTAAATAGTTATCGTTCCTTTTTTGTTCCATAAATAGTTCAATGTCTATAACCATGAACATAGAACTATTTAATCATAAGGCCAAGAGATTTTCACATGATTTCGTCACATCACTTCTTTTCCTAAAGAATCCAGAACAAAATGAGGATAGAGCTTTGGGAATACAGCCGTAAATCTTCTTGTCTCTCTTGGCCTTCAGGACCGCCATATTGGCCAGTAGGCTCCTGTCGGGACGTAACCGTACTTGGCGAACAACTCCCACTAGAAGTTCGTCAACTTTGTGGTTCAAGATGGCTGACACCTCCGTGTACTTGCATCCATATTTTCGTGCAATTTTTACACCTTCTGTGGAATACAAATAGGACACACAAAATTACTAAAGATAAATTATATATACATGAGTAAGCAAAGAATACAAAATATTATATAACAGCAATACAAATATATGCTATTGTGGTGTTTCTTTTGCAAAAATGTGACCATAGTTATTGTTGTTGTTTTGACATCTGCCATTTCTATAAAGGATCTGCATACTTTATTACTTAATATGGCGTTTTATTCAATTTTGCTGTCCAGGATGTCCAGTGGAACAGTAATACTTAATCAGTCTAAACATGGAATGGAGAACTCCACCTTACAATTAATTGCTGATTTTAGGGGTCATTATATTAGCAAGGATTTCTGATTTGATTTATGCTCGTTCTTCCATCCAAGTTAAATAATTATTACGCAGACATTGCTCCTATTAATTATCCATTTCCGTGATTAAATTAATTGCTCTGAGTTAATCCAATGACGTAAATGTTTTGCAACGGCAAGGGGTCAGGAGTGTAATGGGTTTTTTTTCTTTAGGTTACCAACGCAATCGGAAAACACGTAACACCATTAGGCGGTCTGTGCACGTATACAATTGCTTTAGAGACATTCTGTCAAATGGCGAAAGCCGTTATCCACGTGAGTAGTCAGTGAACCCAAATGGTTTTTCTCAGAAGAGGGAACACATTCATAGTTCTACATTCATTACTAGATAAATGTCTACACGACAACGTTGAGCAAATCTAGCCTAAATGATGTATATTCAGTTATCTAAACAAATATGAACACCATTAAGCTGCTTTTGAGGATTCTTCCAAATGGTGAGAGACCATCATGCACATGAATGGTCAGAAAACCTAAATTCTATTTTTTTAGAGCGCGGACCACATGAATCTACAGTTCTATGTTTATAACTATATAGACGTATCTACACGATGTATATATAGCTTTGAACAACTCGCGCCTGAATAATGTACATTGAGCTATTTACGAGAATAAGAAGGATTCTAAATATTATAACCAGGGAAATAAGACTTTAATATTTGAGTGTCGGCAATTTGCCAGTTATCGTGTGGTTCTACTACCACAGTAAATTGGCATTGGTGTCTTGTGCTAAAGAATAAAAAGCTTCCTCACCGTCTTCTGTTATTATTCTACTCCTTACGAGATCTTGCTTGTTAGCAACCAATATGATAATTGCAGGCTCTAGCGTCTCGGCTTCTATCGTGCGGATTTCGCGGAGTCTCGCCTCAGCAAAACGGAAGGAAGTCCGATCCTCCACCGAGAATACAACAAGGTGGATGTCTATCGGTAGTTCTTCCGCCTCCTATTTGTGTGAAAAACAGAGCGATTCATAGTCAGCTATATGAGAGGTCATAGCACGTCTCGGGGCACTAGCAGTATGGGAATGTAGGTGTACATTTTTTAGCTGTTTGTGCTTCACTGATGACAGGTTTTATAGTTGAACAAAGGAAAGGAATGAACAAAGATTTATCAATGGTGATTGGACTTATAGCCTTGCTTTAGCGTGAATGAGTTTTTGTAAATTATCATGGACAGTCATTATGGAGAGCAACGATGGTGAAAAAACTATTTACACAGTATATTATGATAAAAAATCTTCCTGGACTTTAGATAAATGTACATGTATGTGAATTATTCATCTTTATTTGAAACCTCTAGGGCCAGGTGATGGGTCAGGTAATGTCCAAAAATGAGTCCAGAATGAATGTATTCATGGCCTACTCGATTGAATGTAAGTGTTGTTATGGATCACAAAGTGTGTACATCACCGATGGCAGGCACGTGCAGATACCCACAGAATACAGCCATTCATTACACATGCATGATATATGGTTCCATCATTTTTTTTCATCTTTACAAACCCCACCGATACTACACCATCGGACCCAAGCTTTAAGGTCAACTATACAGACAGAATCGAACAATGGAGAACAAAAGGTAGAATGTTTAAGCAATTGTCGCCGCCCATCCACAAAGCGTGATAAATATCCTTGGTAACAATAGATTAGTAGATTACAGGGCTTTGCAAGGAGCTTATTAACTCCACCTCGCCCTGGGTCAGAATTGGGAACTTTGGCTGCTCAGTCAATACTTGGCAAGGGTTGAAATAAGAGGACATCCATCAGTTACCAGCAAGACAAGAGGCTTTCTTTAGTGTCGATATACAATATTCCAGGCAGTAAAGAAGGCAGATTAATTTGCAGACTGAAAATAAATCATCGGTGCAGTTGCTCGTGTTTTTTCCATGGTATTAAGTGAAAAACAACATCAGCTATAAGTCATGAACACAAAAACTACTATAACAGAATCATAGGCAACTAATTGCATTGATTTATGGGGAGAACTTTTATCAATAGAGACACAGGGTGTTTGGTGATATTATCCATGAAATCTTCTCTTTTCACCGGACTCTTAATCACTTGAGTGGCATCTAGGCCACCGGAATACACACTAATAGGATCAAACCTTGGGTGGTAATGGAATCTCACCAAGATCACAGGTCTAATCCAGACCCGGTTACATTGCCTTAATCCTGCTTAGAGTAGGGATTGGGCGGCGCATGCTTTTCTCCATATCTTCTTAGAGTCCTTGTGCACACATGCAAAGTGGAATGTTGCCATTGGGAGACTATACCTAACGTTGGCTGAGCAGTTGTAATAGATTTTGCATCAAAATGGCCAATTCCCGGACAATCCCTGCATGTTATCTACATACAGTTCCCATACTCTCTGGTAATTATGAGAAATGTGGTTATGACAGCCATTCATGCAAAAGTAGTTATCTTTCTTTTGTATCTTATTATAGAAGTGGGTCTATTGTAAATGTAAAAAGCCTGGGAAGAACATGCTACGATACTACAACTGCACGAGACATTATACATACTAGAACGTACTCCAAGGGTAGGTAATAGGGATATTCCTTGAATTAAAATGATTGTGTTCCAGTTTCAATTCTAGGCTAATGAGAACTGTGAGACAATGTATTTTTTTTAGCAATGTGGAAACACTGATAATAAACTCAGTAAGCACTAAATTAAAGTGTATCAATCATTACAGCATTAAGTCATTAAATTCAATTTACGCTATCAATGTTCACTGATGTAATCTTTTAAAATTGATTCCCCCTTCAAACCTCAATAACAGATCCAATTGAGGGGTACATGTGTTTCCACCCCCCTTAATTCGAAAAAAATATCATTTGCCCCATAAATGTCAAAGTCTTTTGTTAAATTGATAAAAGCTACTCACTCCGCTTGATGCTAATGATATTTATGCTGGTTATAAACTAATTCCAAAACCCATAGATATAGGTCAATGTTTAGCTCCCTCAAACCCCTCAAAACTAGTCATTGGATCTGCTAATGACATTTAATGAACACCCATCACCAAGCCATGCTGATAGAGTTATTAGTAAAACTATTTATCAAATGACACTTTCAATGATGTCTCCATTTGACTAATGTAATTTGAGAGTCAGGCGCGTTTCAAACGTTTATGTCCATTAAACTGTTATTCATAATTCAACACCGTTATGTTCTTTCAGGTAATCCTAATGTGTCACACTGTGGCAAGAGACTAGAGCTAGGTTTATTTCCCATCCACTTGATGTGTCTAAACTCGAATCGATACCAGGACTTTCATGCACTTAATTTGGTGTACGGTATTATGCATATATCTTGTAAATGTACAGTGACCAACAACTATACAGCATATATATATATAATTAATTAATGTTTAAATTTATGATGTCTTACTTCCCTTCACCGTAAGTGCCAGATATCAAATTGTTATGATATGTATATCTACATTCATGGCATGCTACATTATCTGATAGGCTGTAAAACTAGGGACATTTCTATACCGGAATCCGGAATTTTATATCACGATCGGGGGTTGTACAAGATGGAACACCCAGTGAAATCCGACCATGGTATAAAGATATTCGTATTCACGCGTCAAACTCCGTCATTTAGTGATGCTCGATTTAAAGAGGCTTTTGTTTTATTATTGGTTTAGCACTCTCAATCATCAGCTCACTGATTGGCTGATTGAATTGGAGGGGATTGTCTGCTATGGAATGTAAATAAGCTGGCGGTGTACCATTGGTTTAGAGATCCAATATTTACCGTTCACTCCATGTATATAGCTTCTATACAAGCCAAAGGAGTAAGATATGTGATAGCACTATTGATACTTGTGCCGGGAATTCTGAGCAATCTGTATTTTTCATGGTTAAAACACAGCGCTCTGAAAGAGCCAACACGTAACAATGTCATCTAACGCACCTTAAAGGCCCCTTAGCAGCATTGTACGACTACGAAGGCTTTATGATTCGGTGGTTGGTGCATAAACCCATGCATTGGAGGAAAGTAAGAGATCTCATAGACTACACTTAGAAATTCTGATATAATGCAATGCAAGACTTGAAGTTATGAGGTCTCTTGTGGTTTATCAGGTGTTATCAGGCTACAATCGTGTATAGTGCAACGAGTCCAATGGACTGAATATTAGAACATAAATACACAGCATAACCGTGTTTGTATAAGACAGAAAACTAATCAGAAATGGCTAATGAGTTCCAGTTAATAAATTGGCTGACAAGAATTATTGTACATGTGTGAGGTACGGCTAACCAGTGGTACAGACAAAAGGTCCATTTGGAATATATGTACGATATGAAGTGTCGTGTTCAGATTGGACGTTAATGCATTGTTATACAAAAGAGTTATTAAAGGAATTAACTCCACTGAAACTAATATTTCGTGCCGAATCCATAACAACTGTGACTAATATCATCTCTGAACATCGCTGTGTCTGTGTCTGTAATTGATATGTTTATTATTTCGAGGGTGGCGGACTATGTATAGTAGAATGACCATGCTCATTGAAGGCAGATAATCATTTCTTTGTGAAAAAAGGACCGGCATGGATGCCGTTTATATCTAGTTCTTTTTATTCATTTATAAGTTCCTAGTCTAGAAATTTAACTATATTATGTAAACATACCTCGTTAGTTTATGGTATAACTATTGTAAATCTAGTTTGTTGTCATTGCTGAGAATAGCGTCCAACAATGATGCAATAATCGCTTGAATACATCCATTAATCAATCAACAGTCAAACAATCGCTACCTCAGGGTAAAACTTAGTACATTCATTGGCATTAGAAAATTATGCTGAAGGGATTACTAAATCTGGGAAACGTAATGAACAGATACTGGCAAAATAACCTGTGACATACACCTTTTCCCATATACTACTAACGCCGGCAATACCCATAGTATACGCAGAGTGAGTAGTACTAGTAGTATAGGGATGCGTATTTGCATCAGGCGGTAGGAAACAAACACCATGCTTTCACAAGAGCCATTGTACATCCCAGTATCCATTAAGTGCCACACGCTATCTAAAATGCTCTATGGGTTCTTATCAACGTAATTGGTATATGATTCATTCAGAATTCAGATAATATGCAGTTACATTTGAAACAAAGCTATTGTAAGGACCTGGACGATCTGTTCGCAGAGGCTCCTGTCCATTTCATGTGACTGTACTGATCAACTTGAATAAAAATCTTTATATATATATATATATATATATATATATATATATATATATATATATATATATATATAAGTCTGCTTTATCGAAGTTTTGTCTCTACCTTAAACAGGCCAGAAATGTCGGTCATTAACCTTACATGTGGTATCACATCCATAAGTGAGTATCACATTGACCTTAGACCTATGGTGGTTTTATAGTCCATTATAGTGCACCCTATAACTCATTAATTCAAAATATGATCCTTCATTATTATCCTTGTTTACCCATTATATTATCCATATAGAAATCCACGTTGATTCTATGTATCATTAGTTCTAAGTTAATGGCTAGCCCTCACTATAAAAGGGCGGGGGCTGGGCGGGGCATAACTGAACAGCCACTGGCAGTTAGATGAGGTGGATGAGAAAAATATTAATTTCTATGGCAGAAAAAACAATTAAACTTTGTTCAGACTTACTGAAATCATATCTAAATGAACTCTCTCCTGCTATTAATCTGTTATAGTGCTACGATAAAACGACATTACATATCCTTTCTATATCCTTGGCTATTTTCCTCGCTATACAGCTGGTAAGGAACTTTTAGGGAAGGAATTTTCTATAGCGACAATGCTAATTTCCATGCATATACAGTAGGAATGTCCTGCTAAGCAAGGGAAAATAACATAGCAAGCAACAATTTAAGTAAGGATTTAGTATGCAACAGGCTCCAGTTCTCATTAATCTTTGAGAAACCAGTTAATATGACCCCATGTGTGATTGCAGCAATCAGGCAACAGTAATTCTACTAGTGTATAAAAGAACACGATGGAGCCACATGATAACACAAGACTTATAATTATCATACAGATCCCTTGACTGATGTCACCTGAAGACACTGTCTAGAAAACATCATACACTGGAGGTTATATTTTTTTTCATTTCATTTACAGGCCAAGTCATTAAAATTAATTATAATTTGATAGAAAAAACGAAATTGTCGTTTGATATGTATTATGAGGGAGAGCGACGCAATTATAGCGCTGAGAGGTAAAGGTTTGTGCTTATAAATAAGACAATGTACCTTGGTGCAGGGACTAGTTTCGTGCAGTGAAGCGGTAGAAAGCAAGAAAGGCGCGATAAAAGGATACCCACAGTACCTGTCGGTTTCGACAGTACCGGTCGGTTACTTACTAAAATCAGTTGTAGTTATGTCAAATAGAAAGAACCGTAAGAAACAACGACGTATTTCGAGCGTTGCCTATTATCACAACCAACACCCAGAAGTCTCACGATATCAACAAAACGCAAATAATGCAAGTTAATTAAAAGAAACGAATTCAACTAGAACATTAATAAAAGAAAGAAATACTTCTACAATAATTTCCTTGTATGTACATCTGTAAGGATTTACCGTTACTATGAGCTACATTATAATTCATCTACCTCAAGATTTCATTCCAATATGTCAAATCAGCTTTTAGTCTAAAACATATATTTCTTTGTCTCCCATACATTATCTGTGTAAACTGCTAGTATTTTAAGTGTGCATGGTACTTATGGTCAACAAATGAGTTTTTCATTTCTGTTAATAGCTTCTTCTCTTTTTGAGGGATTCAAATTCTTAATGTCCTTTCCTTTGGAATATGTCACGCTGACATAGATACCGACCCAGTCCATCATAGCAACCAACTAGTCTGCTCCCATAGACTCCACACATTGTTACCTCAAAGCCGAACCACTTTGTTCAAAAGCCCGGTCTTTAAGTTACTTGTAGAGGTTATAATGATGGAGTATTTTAACACAGCAAAGTTGGATCGGGCGCGGTTAACCCAGCTACTTTCCTTTTTGAGTAACTCCCTGCGCAGCTGAGCTGACCTGGAGTGTGGGTTGTTTGGAGCTTTGTTTCTGTCTTGCCCCAGGAGAGACAGAGAGTTGTTCAGAGAAGAAGAGGGACGTTCCCATATGGTGACAATGGGTATGACGTCAGTCACCTAGTTCTTCTATCATGATTAAATGGCGTTTCTGCCTATTTGATGATAGTACATATTCTATTGTAACAAGATACGTCACGAACCTAAGCCTGGGTGTGGGTGAGGTTGGGTTCCGATAGGCTAATTATTCAAACTGCCGGAGCCAAACGGCATGCAGTCATCGCATTGGTTAAAGATTTCCCAGATGTAATCTTGAGGTTGTTTTGTTTTTTAAAACTTGTTTACCCGAATAGAATCTCCTCACGCCCCTTTGCGTGATAAAGCTGGCCATCATCCTTATGCCGTGTTAAGGGTGGTCTCCACTGGCTGCGGTAAGCTTTGCGGTAAGCCTTCCGATGGTGCTGTGATGGTGAGAAGTGGCGAGGTCCTGCCTACATGGCCAGTTGACCATGTAGGCATGACCTCATTATTCCTCTCCACCTATAGAACCAGCACAAACCATCGCAAGGCTTACCGCAGAGCCTACCGCAGCCAGTGGAGACACCCCTTTTTACTATGGGAAGTAATTAGGACCTCTCCTCCCGGGTGTGGAATAGAAGGCAATCCGAACGGCTAAGAGCATGGGGAGGAATATTTCACTTAAATAAATAGCTGCTGAAGAAATTTGTTGGACAATCTGTGAAGTCCAGGCAATAAAATGATAGCAGTGCTTTAATACTTTGATCATGTGTACCTGTGTCTCAAAACCTTTTACCGCATGCATCACTCTAGCTGGGAATACAGCTTTCAACTATCAACCGCTATAACAGCTATTTATAAATTAACTATTTCAACCTAGTCGTCAATACCCATGCTGAAGGACTAAATACTTGGGTAAAAGGTGCCGTGCGGAAGGAATGAGAGTTAATGATCTTCATTATTTGAATTTTAAGGAGGAATGAAAGTTTTATTTTAAGGGCTGCGGATGTGCATCCCCGCATAGCATAGGAAAACTGTATTTATTATTCAACAGGATAAATGTCTAGCGAACTGGCGGACTATCGGAGGCGATGCAGTTAACTAAAAAACAATTACAGCATCTCATAGGCACGAATATAATTGGGACGATTCACTCATCGTGATCATTGAGTATCTAGTCAAAACCATTCATGAAACCATTATAAAAAATAGAGCTACGATACAGAAATGCTAGACTTTGCAGCTTTTGACATCGATATGCATATTTAGCATTTTATAATATTTCTTCATATCTATTTGGCCGGAAGAATGTAATAGGCGCTTATCGTTTTCTAACAGACAGTACCCCCCCCCCCCCCTGTGAGCTTCTACTGCAATCACATTAGCCAACTGGTGTCCAATACACGTGGAAAGATGACTACACACGGATATCGTCTGCATATGACCTTATTTTATACCAATATACTATACTTAACACTTATATTCCAAATAATGGCATCTCTATAGACAAAAAGTCTCGTTTCGCTTAGAATATCCCTCTCGTTGCTACACATATCGTGCAATATTCACGCTTCTTCAATCAACCCTTTAGTTAACCTGTAGAAATCCCCTTTTCTTACTATATGTACATGACTACACACTATATCTTCTTCATATTTGCTTAATGAGTTAACCTATTATATTAACATATATTCAATTAACCTATATTCAATAGCCTATACTTAACACTTACATTCCAAATAATGGCATCTCTACAGACAAAAAAAGGCCTAGTTGTGCTAAAGCCACGGGGTACACAAAATCATGGCGTTAAGCCTCTTGAACTCACCAGGAAAGGACTGATGAGTCTTAATGACTAATGGAAAATCTCCTCATTAGTCCGACCAGTAAGGCCACTTGTGACAGGCCGTAGAAATTACAGCCCAAAACCTGGAACACCATGCCTATTACACAGTCCGTACAAGTGGTTTGTTCCTACCTAATGACATGCCCAGCCTCTCAGTTCGAGATACTCATTGTGGAATATTTACTGCGTGGCTTTGGATCAAAAACCACCAACGCTCTTCCTCGGGCGGATAGATTTCCCGGTGATCCAACATGATTCGAGTAAAACCCTAACTGGGAGATTTATGTTTTGTTTCCTGTTTGCTCAGGCTAAAGCTAAATAACGGTAGACATTAGGAAATGATTTTTAATTGTGATTTTCAAATACAGATTACAATGTGAAATATGATCCAAAACCAAATAGGGTATGCTCCTCCTTTGTGTCTATAATAGAGACACGATATTTATCTGAACGTTCTACTCATTCAAGTGGTTATTAATGCAGGTCAGACGTAGAAGATATCGGTTGAAAGTCTCTGATTCAATTCTCAAGACAAGACTTAACAATTCTGCAAAGCTGGTGTCTGGTTTCTCCCCAGAGAGGTAATGATAAAGATAATGTAATCTTTATTTGAGTTTCCAAAGACACAAAATTGAAGAGAGTGCTTCTGTGAAGGTACTCTTCCAGCACGTGCCCAGAATCTACCATTGCCCAGAATATATAATTGCCCGGAATCTGTCACGGCTTACTATTGCAGCTATCCCAGCAAGCAATCAAGACAGGTTCCTCTCCTACGTTGTTGGACACCAGAATAGTGCGGTACAGAAATATGCTTCGCCAACATACTTTTCTAAAAAGATATATCAAAAGACCGGTTTCAGCCTGCATTTTGTTAGGAATCGCTTTAAAGATACATTCCCGGTTAATTTCCGTCGAAAGTGTTCTTTTAGACATTGTGGTCTAATCATTTCCGACCCATCCGATATAATATGAAAGAATTTCGAGCTTTTCTTCGTGGTGCAAAGCCAAATCGTTCCCCGAATTATTCATTTCGGTGAACACCAGAATCCGCTATTTTCAATATGGTTCTCTTTCAAGCTTCTAAACCTATAGGAATCCTAGATGAAATTGAAAATGGTATAATGTTAACCATCTGAAAAACACTTTAAAAACGGATATCCCTGACTAGATAGGTATATATCAAGAAGTTAATAAATTGCCTTATTGCCCACTTTTTACCCCTAAATACCGCTGAAAGAACAGCAAGTACAAAATGACTGAGAAAAAACAGGAATTCGTGAAAAACAGGAAGTTCCTTCATTTCTAGTATTAAAATCTTCCATTCTGCAGCACTAAGAATCAAAGAAAAACGAATTGAGAACAATAATTTGGCCGCATCAAATGTAGCTTTAAAGTTCCTCCAACAAAAGAAAAAGTGGATATTGGATATTGTAATCGATCATTAGATTTTAATATAATATTCCTAGTGTTCTTATAATTTATACCAGCTGTCTGTATCCCTGTATTTATTGCATCTAAAAAGTAGAAAACTTATTAGCCAGCATAATGATAAAAGGAATAACAGGAAATTGCGCACATAACTATTGCAATATCTTTCTTAATTATCACATAAATCTTCGAAGAAACAGGAACTCACGACTATGTTGCTAATTCTTGATGAAGAAATTATTGTGCTTTCTTTGTCAATGCTCATGCACACTAAAGATTCGACTACAATGCACGCTATAATAAAGGAAGATAATGAATGGCAGCAGGGTTAATGTTGTCTCTGCTGCCAAATGTATAGGCAATACAAACAATATTGGTGAATGTTCTACATGCTCCTGATCCATACAAGAAACATTTCCTACACAATACGCTTTGCATACTGTATTGCCTGTCAATAGTGGGTAGGATGCACCTGTGCAACTGTGCTCCAAGAGTTTTGTCATAGTATTTCATAGTGGGTCGTAGCATGGGATTTAGAGAGAGGACACTGGGGGCATGTGTATATATGCCCCCCCCCCCCCCATATTTGCTACAAACAATAAAAACACTTCAAGGAAAACATTCCTGAAGCTTATAAACATTACAGTAATTCCATTTGCATCTCGATTATAACCATATTGTCATTGATACCTTACCATGTTGTGTATAGTTCAACTCAAAAGTTAGTCTTCCACTAACTCTCTGTGATAGTATGTATCTATAGCTGAGAGAGAAAAACACGGTAACGGATGTTATACCCGACGACTCCTAGCTCGTTGACATACCAATTTTCCTTCATTTTCAGCATTACAAGCTTCGATTCTGTAGCACTAACAAAGTGTGAGTGTGTAGGGTGAAGGTTTGAGAAGAGGGGAGGATTGAGGGTGACAGGAAGTGTGAGTATAATGGTGCGTGTGGGTATGTGGTTGAGTATGTGAGTGAGGTTGGGTCTTTAAATGTAATTGCTTTGTTTTGTGTGTGTACCCAAATATCTATATATTATGTAATTTGAAGTCTTGTGTTATCCCTTTGCATGATTTTATTTCACATACCACACACTTGATACGGTGAGAAACATTAGTTGCAACGTGTCACCAATACATGAATGAATATTTTGTTGTATTGCCTTATGCCCTTCATCTTTCCAACCGAAGATTGATTAATTGACGAACGTTTGTTATATAGTCTTGTCAGGTACATCTCAACACAGAGAATTGTTATATATCTCTAGCCTGAATATATTCTTCCATAGATGTGTTGTGGTACAATATATTAGATACAGTTCAACATTTGTCACATTTAAATAAGAATATATATATTCAATAGGCAGAATGCTTTCAAATCATGCCTTCTATATACGAGTCTGTGAATTTCGCAGAAGCATAAAAGAGAGTACTTGTTACATGGTTAGAGTGGGGAATATTCTTATCCAACAGTACCGCCTTGTTAGTAAGAATTGTATGTGCTCTTCATGCTTTTATTTTCAGACGTTTCATCTCAATGTCTTATAAAAGATAATGTTAACAATGACTCCTCTCATCTGGAATGTAATAGAGATGAACTATAAAGGATCAGGGTGTAGTCACATGGATATATACACAATAAATGTATCGAACAGAAAAGCATCACCTTTTATAGCCTCCTATATTCCCTCTGATAACGATCTAGCAAAAAAGAGATGTTTCGTTTCACAAGAAGGGGGCGTTCATGACCCAGGATGTCACCTGGCCGTATAGGACATTATCCGGGTTACTGGGAGACATGATCTATTTTGGGACACGCTTAATGTCTACCAGGGACAGTCACCTGATGCTTTATTGCAGAGATCCGGAAATTATGATCTCACAACTGGGTGCATTCTCAGGTGCTCTAAAGGTGCCGTGAAACGTTTCATAGACTCTGTGCCCAAGTGTGGCATTACAGGTAAAGACACGTCACTCCCATTAAAACCATGTCATTTCTATACTGTTATCATATACATACAGTGCTGTGCTATACATTACATACAGTACTGCTTTTCAGACATCATAATATCCCTACCATTTGCTATAATTTCGAGGTCAAAATGATTAATAACTTCCATTGAGGGCCTGCTTGTGCACTATTGGTAATACTCATTATGCATCAAACAGTCCACCATGCAGCAACCCCTCAAAATAGTTTCTCTATGTATTGAAACATTTTAGTTGTCAGTATCGAGGGATTGATTATCGGCGGAAAACTTGGAACAATGAGTGTTTTAAGATAATAAAAATCATGCCTTCCATTTGAGGTATAACAAATAGTTTCACCATATTTTAGGTGCCTGCATCGCGGCATTGTGTTGGAACAGATTTTGATGAAAAATAAAAAGTAAAAAAAAATCATCCCCTTACTATACTTTAATACGCGTAATGCTCCACCTAAGGCAGAACATTTTGAAATAAAATTCCTCATAAATAATCTCCCGATGCAAATGCATAAATATTGTAGGAGCCTATATCAAGGCACTGTGTTTACTTGGAACAGTTTGTGTTTCAAATACTACTCGGCGGCGTCAACGACAAAATGCTGCAGGCCAGGCAGAAAGCAGAACGCATAAAACTTCAGTTGCCTTTCATCGGTCCAAAGAGTGTCAGCAAGGAGAGGCCGGCATTCTTGCTAAGGGCACACTTACAAGTACATATATTCACGGTTTGTATTCAATCAGTTTCCCCGAAGGAAGCAGGGATGTATTTGTCTATATACCTCCTTTGTGGTTAAATGTTCATTTGATACATTCAAGCATGTGAATAATGGGGTACATTTTAAAAGAATGAAGGATGCATTTGTTTGCAAGGAGAGATGATATTTATGCCGCTAGCATCAATGAGGTTTTTTTAATGGATTAAATTTGACTGCTGTTGCTCAAAGATTTGCTTATTGCAAAAATAATTTTAAGCAAGTATGCATTGCATGCGAAATGAGCATAACATTAAAAGTCCTTTTGTTATATAAGTGGTGTACCGGTAATTTATTTAGATTTCTTGAAGACAAAAATTGTACTCGTACACATGTACTACCCTAATTCCAGTTCTACGTGGGATACATTAAAAAATATTCCTCTAGCCACACTTAGAAGGATTCGGGATGATATGTGTTACATGCAGGTTTATCATTTATGCTTCTGACATCGATAAGGTATTTGAATTTGGGTCATAAGTGACTGCTATTGTTCAAAGATTTATTCATTTCAAAAGTGAACTGAAAGAGGAAGCATAGCAAGGGAAGTGAGCATGAATCAGCAATGTTATTGCATGCATGGCTCTGCATTTAGACGGTAATGTATTAAGAGTCCTCGCATTGTCCACGAACAGGGAAGTATGGAGAAAGTTTTATACTGAAGCTTTATAGAACGAAACAATAACCTATTCGAACGGATGGCAACAATAAATTTCAAATGATTGAGCGAATGTTTTCCTCTGGTAATGCGTGCTTATAGAACGCCACTTGCAGAAAAAAAGAGCCGAGTTTGAGGTCAGGAACAATATGGCTTTCGAATAATTTAACATTGTGGGCAGCATTGTTTCAAGTGTGGGACGGTCCATTAAAACAAATGTGTCACGGCAGGAAGCTGAATTTTTTTTAAAAAAAATGTGTCGACGGATTGTACAACATGCAGTCCGTGAATAATTGTATTGTACGGTATTGTAAAACGTATAGTGAGTTCTTATGAAGAGTATACTAATTTCCTAAAATTCTAGAACCAGCAAACTCCATGTGTTAAAATGAATATGAATATCACTGATGATGCAAATGTTGAGATCATTGTAGCCATTATATTACCTTTATTGCTATTATTTGAGCTATGAACATGGTACATAGGGACCACGAGAACTTCACGAGATCCAATGCAGCCATCCACACAGGCCTGATCAATAATGACAAGTGGCAGCGATTCGCGATTCGCTTTTGAGAATAACTTTGACGTAGGCCACTATTTTCATTTATTTCACGGAGATTTTCTGGTGCCGTTTATTACTCCAAAATCTGATATATTTTACAGCAAATGGTGAAAATGCTATTTCAAAATAAATATCACGGACAAAGAAAACGTACAGTAAACACGTTGGTTAATCAGGAGCCCGTTTCTTTTCGCTTTATAGCTCCTGTTCATTTAGCACCTGATTCAATTGGAGTTATTGGTATTCAGGATTATGCATAGACTCAAGGTTGTTCCAGAGGCACTACGTTAAACTTCCATGATGGATGTCGTGTTTTTCTATATGTAATTGACTTAAATATTATATTAGCCTTTAATGAAATAAAAAAGAAAGAAAGGTAAACCGTAGTAGGTAATAAGCTAGCTGATTTATCTAGGTTTACTCTCTTTAAACCAATGTTATTATTACCTAGACGTTATTATAGTGACCAAACCCATAGTCTTTAATAAATAGCAGTACATGTATTTCACTTGAAACATCCCAAAATGGGAGCAAGATGAAGGAAATAATTGACCATATAAAAAGGAGGTGACTATAGTTCCATGCGCTGGTATCGAGTTGCACTATAGCAATAACTGAACAATCATTAGCGTGGGAAATTAGGTAGGACGTCCCTGAGAAAATGGTATGCGATCCAACTCCCATTGCTGAGAAACATCCATTACCGTTATCGACAACTTTATCAAGAATAAACGGAGGGGCCAAACCATTAAATACACTGCCTTTCTTTGTATGAACAATGCCTCGCAAAGTAAAATGTGTTGTAAGAGAAAACCATGATCAGATTGACGATTCATCAGGGCCCGTTCTGGCCCATATGATCTTATATCACGTCTATATTGCCGCATGAATAAACGCCTCTGCGTTTGTAAATCAGTTCTAGACCATCATCTATGATCATAACGGCTGGGTGGAGGAACTATGGGGGTTGAAATAGGACAAGAGGGTGCACCTTATTCTCTTTAATACAGCTAGCCATTTGTCAACCAGCTAGCCATTATGCGAGCGGCTGCTGTTCAATCTGAAAACCATACGACGAGGCAGCACAACCCGCAAGATGGGTTATCCACACATTGCCTATTGCCAGCATTGGTTTTCGGGCGTGAAACAAAGCTCTGAAGTCTCTCCCTCTCCCTATAATAACGACTGGATGAGGGTGAGCTTGCTGGTCGAAGCGAAGACTCAATCAACAACACTTCCGACTGGTAATAGCACAATTACTGAAACACCATTGCAGCAAGTCCAACAATGACAGTCTCAGAGCCCCTGCACTGTTACATATTCTGGAAGCCAACTCTACCACCGTCTTATTACATTGAATACCAGCACCCTTTAAATATACATATATATCTGGAAGTTTAAAGGCAAGAGTCAGGCCAATAGGATTTTCCTTCGGGATAGATGTGAAGGTACATCGGTTTCTTTGGTGGAAGAGAAATCCAATCCAACTTTGCGAAGCTTAATTATAGCAGATTAATTGCAGTGGTACGGCTTAGGGGCAGACCTATTCGATTTTCTCTGTATGCCAAAGCCAGAGTCTAAAAATATCCATTCTCAGGTTTTGGTTCATGAGAATCGAATCCCAATTGGAAGCGCATGAATGTTTGAAACTACTCTGTGAACTGTATTGCCGTCCAACATCAGCATATCCAGGTTTTTGATATGTAGTCTACAAAGTAGTCACGAGGAAATTGCTTTCCCTTTGCTAAAGTCAATTCTGAAACTATAATATTAGTACAATTGGCAAGGGAGGAGCTTCGTTCTGCTCCATTAATTCGACTTATCTTTCAAATATATTCTGAGTCTCCCTGGAACGAGAGAGAAATATATTTTGGCTCTATCTATCATATTTGATTCAATTCTCTTATTAACAGCGACGTCATATAATGACGACATTAACCATTCCATCGTTTCTGCGAATATCATCTTAATCTCTTTCTTCGAACACTCAAGAGCAACTATCGATTAATAAAATGAAGAGAACACAAATCATTAATAATGCTGCCACAGTATGACTGTTATAGGCTTCTTTCCTCTCAATTTCAATTCCAATTTCCATTGACACAAACCTTTCTGCAGAATGGGAATATCGAAAATACCAAATTTCCTAATGTCAAATTAATATAAAAAAGTTGGAAATTAAATTAACATAAGAAAAGCACAACGCTCTGAAATATTCATTTGTATGTGGCAGCAAAGGTTAGCCTACGTCACGCGTTTCAAAATGGCAAAATCTGATTGGCGTCAAAGGATGGCACTATTCCTGTCTAAACCTGTATCGTTGTCATGCCGCTTACTCTCGTGTTCAGAAGCTGTAACGCTATTAATTCCTTAGATATTACGGCCAGTATTCCCAATAAAATATATGTTCTTTTTTAAAAAAACAAAATAGTTATACATTCATATCATACGATGCATAATATTTTGAGGCATCCAAGTGAGAGTACTACAAAAACCTCTTATTTAATGTACAGCAGTGTGTCAGATATAACATGATGTATGGTCTTCAAAAATGTGTTACTTCAACCTAACTTTATTTTCAGTGATGCATATTCTATTAGAGATAGTAATTAACAAAAATAATACATCGGAATAATACATTTAAATTCAAATGTCGTGCAGGTAGAAATACCAACATACCCTATTTATATCATAAAAGGCATAATATTATAAAAGGCATAATTATAATAAATAGTCCACTGTCTTATTCGCTTGGCTGCTGGTATTTCTACCTGCACGACACTAGACACTACAGTTACTTGAAAAAAGTAAGAAAAGATGCCCTGTTCTTATGCTAAGTAACCTTTGGTCAAATGGCAAGATATAATCATAAGGAAATCTGATGAGATGCAAGGGAAGGATGCCGACATCAGGTGTCGAAACATCGGCGGGATGACAAAAAGTAAGATGTCTAGGAAGGGAAGGCAACAGGTACAGCTGAATGTTAATATGATGCAAAGATCAGAGGCCATGTCTGTATCAAATACGTTGTTCCGAGTATTTATGCCTTTTCTCTCAGTCCGCATCCAAGGATGCATTTCACACACCTTCTCCACACAAATCATACAGGAGCTGAGAGAGATTTTTTGATTGAAGTGCATATCTTGCGTGCGTTGGAGCATGTGAAATTGATGACGAAAAAAAATAATATTGAAATCTTGTGAGCCCTAAAAACTAGCTAGTTTTTTTAGAGAGCGTCTCAGCAGGGTAGATCTTTGTTGAAATGTAATGGTTGGAGGGGAAGGGTGCGGGGGGGGGGGGGGGACATTACCTCTAGCATATAGCAATACCAATGTGAACGAGGCCAAGTGATGGTATGGTTAAATTGTTTCATAGTTTAACCCTTTCACCCATAAAAAGGAACAATAACATTCTGGCTGTAACTCCCAGCTAAAATCCTTTCTGATTGCGATGATTGCAGTGGGATATTTATAACCACTATACAAGAGAGAAAGGTTAATATAAGACACCCATACTCCTATAAAAAGGTACTTTGGCGAAGGCTCAGAGATTCATCATGAATTCTGTGCTATGTGTCTCAAAGGTGTGCCCACCCCTTGTGTGGTCTGACTTAAGAATCCGATGATGGTAATATATTTCACGTTAGACCAGAATGTACTGTGCTGACTCCCGTATACTTAGTTATCCTATTGCACTTTAAAAACGGGATTTAATGTACTGATTCTTGTATGCTTCTGTCTCAAGATCACTGTAATTACTGTGTTCTATGGACCAGTAATCCCGCTTCACTTCCCCTCCTATACCGCATCTTACTATGAGCTAAGTCTTTACATTATGAATGAGGCTGTACTTCATGTATACCTTTGTCATTATGTTAATGTACTTGAAGTTACGGTTCACATTCCCTTGACATTTGTACCTCTAAACTATTGATATTAAGCAAAGGTGAATTCTCAGGGAAAGTCCACGTGGAACTTGAGTCAGAAATTGTATAACTGTAGTGCCTCCTTTGGTTTTTCACTCTTACCTTACTTTTAATATTCCTTTTCTTACTTCTTATACATTCTTTTGTACAATCCTATTTCTACTTATACACCAAAATGTCAAAAAAGCCAAAATACAATAAGGAGCCTACTAATAATATTCTCCGAATTCGTATTATATGATGGTTATTTGAGCTAGAAAAAACTTGTAACACTGATGTTCTTACTACTGTTACGTAAGAGACATTTAAAGAACCTGGTATGAATCGTTGTTTGGTCGGATTTGCGAATTTGCCTTCTAAATAAAGGGATCCTGTTGGGGCTTCACCGAAATTGTTTCTTTGTATTTCTTAAGATTTCTGCTGCCTCTAGTTACAAAGTGATTTCCATCATTTTAGGTCGACAGAGTTAAATACTTCTAGTCTTCTAATCCTAGATGTAAAATAAAGATATCATATCGAGAGTGGAGGTTCAACCATTTCATGTTTTGTAGAAATTTGTAGAAATACCAACACTAATTTCAATGATAATATCATGTCACTACTACATAACAACAATGGTCTATTTATTTATCGATATATATATATATTGCACTAAAGGTACAAAGAAGCATACACTTTTTTTTTAGCTTTTCCAGTATGGGCACAAACTATTATATCTAACGCATATATATAGCCTCTTCCTAGATGCTTAAATTCAGCTGCAATACCAATAAACTGAGACGGAAAGTGTACAAGTCTATCCTCCCTCATGCTAGTGGCAATAAAACAATATTGAACCAATCGATTAGAGAGAATTAAAGTAAAAAATTCTGCTGGATCATCGAATTATCCAACATTTCCATTTGCTCCTGGAAAGTGTGTCTTCTTGTATTTCTCCAGCCATGGTTCATCGGTTTCCTCTGCCAAAGACCTACAACAACCATGGGAGACTTCTTTGATAAGATTTCTTCGTCCTCGCCAAAGCTCTTTCGCAACGCCCTGGGATCTCGTTTCAATCTTAACACAATCTTCTAGCTCTGGCTTTAGGTTCAGAGTCACTTGGAAGCGACAATGGCGACTGCTGTTGCGAGAAGCTCCGGAGTAGGAGTTGGGTCGTTTAGTCCCCAGTAAATGGTAGGCAATAGAGGCTATTTTTAACACCATTTCATGAAGGAAGGCGAGCCCGACCACCTACGTAGGTATATTGCAATTTACTTCGGTGCAATACGACCAGGGATCGTATAGCACGTGTGGGATTAGGTACACAGAATAAACATCTCTCCGCGATTGAGGAGGAGCTAAATGTTCATGTTGAGTTAGAAATAAACCCCTTTTATGTATTTTGTCAATTAAATGTACCGTCGTTGAATTGATATTCAGACAAAAGCACGAGCCGACCCTCTTGATTAATGTTTTAAGAATGTAAAAGTAACAACTTAATTATTGTACCACGACAACATCAGTATTGTCAATAAGATTAAGCAAGTTGAAGTGACGGAAATAAAGTCCAAATGGTGGGAGCTAGTCCCTTCTTCGGGTAAAAATACCGTTCAATAATTTAAGCGCTTATCAATCAATCAATAATTATTGATAATGTGAAAACTTTCAAACCATGTCATCGATTATTGAATATTGATTATGTATTTTTCTTCGTTGCTCTTGCTTGCTAAAGGTCACACATATTTCATTTCTAACTGCGATTCCAAATTACCTTAATGCCCCTATCTATTATAATTAATGACCTGTTATTTCACATAAGGGGTAGAATCAGTATGCATTGAAAGGTGCATTAATTATATGTGATACCAATTCATTTTTATTGTTTCGTACGAACAGTATATATGTGTATACATATATACGGTACTCCGACACAGGTATAGGCTATGCTAATCGGGGCTAGGTGATTACACTCATGATAAATTGTTTCATTATTTTAAAAAATACTTGCACCCATAAAAGGGAAACAATATTGGCACCGTAACCTTTATTTGATCTAATATTACACACCTGATGAAAAGAGACTCCTATGAAAATAGGGTTTTCGGTAACTTTACCGCCCTCCAGGATCATATCTCATTCACTGGGAGATCTGTCACTAATCGCCTTTCACATTGCTCTGAGCGGATATTTAAAGGCGATCTCCAGCGCCATTATAGCCCCCGCTTTAGGAACCAGAATAAGTTGTGACCAAGGTGATAATCGTTTCTATTTGGATTATTTTATAATCGCCATTACACCGGTCGTAATAGGGGCAATAAAATATTTGATAAGCATTTGTTTACACTAACTACAATTCCGAGCTTGTTGAAGTAGTTAGGCTTGTTCCTATTATTACCACCCGTCAGATGGCAAAGTATTCTGGGCCCTTGTAGCCGAGAATACATGGATTATCAAACGATATTCTTATCCCTTTGATATTGAATGTTATTCCAGCAGATTCTCTTAAACTGCATTCTCAGCTATTAGGACAGGAAGGGTGGAAGCACAGACCCAATTATTCCTACTTAAATAAATTATTTTCTAAAACCTCATAATGTATTTGAAAGATAGGAAATGGCATAGAAAAAGTTCCTCGCCCACTGCATTAATGACATTATTACATGGCTTACATGATGGTAGGATGACTGATTGTACATACCATTTAACAGCGACAAGTGTAAAGGGCCTGGTCCACTAAGCCGATTCTCATGCGATTTTGCGTTGCAGAGGACTCTTTTACACTAAATTCTGTGAGAATTGCATCAAAATCGGCTTAGCGGACTAGGCCATTTAGAACATTATTAGCCAAACATGTGGTGTAAATTCTCTTCTCAATGGGTTTCGATAAGTACCAAATAACCTACCATATAATTTAAATAAGAACATTACTAGTAAGCTGTTTTCTTTAACGATGAGTGACCATGGCCGTGTAAAATAATTTCTTCACTATGCAATTAGAAGAGTACATTATGCAATTATGGTTGTGAAGTCTTCCGCTGTCGAATCGACACCTAAGAAGTCCTGTATTCATTTTATTTAAGATCTTGTTTTATTTGTTATGTCAATCAGATATGGAATGTGATCAGAAAACAAACCAACGTTTGTACTGTGAAACCTCCACATAGATGTTTACCCATCTCAGATGCTCATCCTCCTTTTTAATAGACATTTGCTTAGCAAAAGGAATTCGGCATTTTTATAGTTGGTTTTAATAACAAAAGGAATATCTTAAAACTCGGTCCTTTCCAGCTATTATCTGCAATGGTATGGCTGATCACACATAATGGTTAACAGTCACAACATGTACTAGAATATTCGCTGAACCGAAAAAATATATTTATAATGTTATTATTATGTTTTGATTGTACCAAACCTGTGATGGCATATAAATTTCTATATCCTAAGCCGAGGCAGGAGTACAGTATTTGAGACATTCCATGATTGTCCAACGAGATTCAAATCATTACATTACATTTCTTTTAGCTTGAATGAAATAACCATCCAAAACACGTCTGCATGATCTTTCTTTTAGATCTATTAGAGTTTTGTTTGGCGTGAGTAAACCCAATTGACAAAGAAGTAGCGACTGAAAGGCCATATACATTGTGGAATTGAGTGTGTCATGCCCTGAGTTATTAATCAAAAATTCCCTGTCACGGTCTCACTTTTATTTGTAGATCACTCTCTGTAATAATGATGGAAAGACTATCAAATGCAAAGTCCACATTAATGAAGATGGAAACCCCCGGATTCTCCCTCGGAGAACTTTCCTTTGTTCTCATGCGGTGATTTGAATCTCCAAAAGATGCCCATGACTATATTTACTAAGATCTCATCCCACTATTGTATACCGATTGTATAGTGTGTCTAGAATAACCAGGAAAACTGCAGTCTACAGTAGATATGGTAGGGAAAGCTTTTGTCTGGGTGCAGAGTGGTGTAACAAGATATCAAGCGATATATAATTTACTAGGAATCTAATGCAATACCAACGTCCTAAACTCCATCAGGTACTTTTAATCAAATAAATACAGACAAATACAGTGCATAGGAAGAGGTGGGTGTCCCTACACTTGTGAGAGAAAGGGGGAGTTTTGCGTTAAGCATCTTAATGTAAGTGCTTACCTCGCAAGCATGATTGTCCACGAATTCAGCTATCGTCTCCTCGTCGTCTAGCACAACCGTAATCCTATTTTCCGTTCCTTCGTCTGCAAGAGAAAAGAAAATACTCTTTTCAGTGAGATTCATCTGTTTATAGCTTGAAGGGTGGTTCTTCTAAAGAAATAATCCTCTTAAAACAAGACTCGTGTTACTTTTAGTATGGTTCATATTAAAGAACTGCTCTAGCTAACTCTTCTATCCATGTCTATAAAGTAAATACATCACGGTGTAACGCTTTCGAATGACTCAAAACTCGACTGATGCATAGATTTATGGATGTGCAGCAAAATAGCGAAATAGTCGTGAAAATGAAGGATATGTGATATTATTGGATTAAACTAATCTATGGGATGAAGTGGAAAAGCCTTTGTGTACGGGGAAGTTGGTTGTTTCAATTGATTTGTTTGTACCTGTAATATGATCGACACCAAACTTAGCGGTTCCACTTTGCTTTCATGGGGCATATATACTATAGGTTGCCATGGAATATATGAGCAGAGCTGAAGTAAACCCATTTCCATTTCATGTGAGAATAGACCTTGAGGTTTTTTCAATTGCCCTTTCTATGCACATTGGGTACAATAGCCATATCTACATTTTGTGGACCGTCGATCGCAGCCAGCGGATGAAATATTCTGATCCTCCTGCACGAGAATCTCGTTCCTACAGGGGCGAGAGATAGCTCGATAAACCAATAATCAACCGGAAATAGATTTTGACGTGGCCTGCGCAGGGCATGATGCGCATTAGATGGTGACATCTAAGCCTGGCCAATGAGATTCTGGCACTAAGTCAGGTGACTGGCTCATGGATGTACTGAAATGTGACTCGTTAAGCGCCCCTCGTGTTTACAGAGGTGATGATTTCTATTGGAACCGTCTGTGCTGTCTTTTTTTAGGGGAGATGGAAGCAGAGTGCAGTCAATTGTTAACTAATTTATTTATTCCCTTTGGAATTTTGGTTCGTACATAGCCACTGCATGTAGCTATCCATAATTCCTATATATTTCTTCCTGAGTGCTTCAGGGTCATCTCCAGTTCAAATGTGTGATATCTCGACTTTGAAACACACTATACACATCATATCAGTCTAACAGGCACCTTCACAATTGTATAAATAAGGAATTAGAAAATATAGGGATTTGTGTCGTCTCAGATCTTTCTGGTAGGAGACATACTTTGATTTTAGCACATTAAAAATACTACATTGTTGTTATATAGGACTGTATAAAGAATAATAATATGTTATGATTCGATGCATATAACACTTGAATTAAACATTTTAACCTGTTTTCGGAGACGTGACCAGATGAAGCCAGATGAAGTCATATAGGACCTATCGTGCTAAATGGGTATGAGCCATCATCCATTTTTAAATGAAAGTTGCATTTGCTGTTATTATGCGTTTACAGAAGCCCAATTTTAAAAGGGTTAGAGGTGTGTTTGACATATTTGTTCTGCCAATCTTGACTTTAACAGGGCATTGCATGCCTCTGGGGATTCATCCCAGCTCAGTCAATCACATTAGCGTGTTAAACCGAGCCGGGAAAATTTTCATTTCCCGGGAAATTAACCATTTAAGAGAGAACAGTTAAAACAGGGATGTCAGTTTTATGTCGTGATGATGTTAAAAAAATCTTCATCTCCATGGGACTGGTTTCAAGCAGATTGACAAAGAGTTTTTGATGGCCGCTCATGATCCACAGGAATGATACCCCCCCCCCCCTCACGTTCATTTTCAAAAATCCCCCGTGTGCCTAAAGATTCTCACGTTACACGCTTTGATTGTTGAATATTAAATTTTCTTGAGTTTGAGGTGTATTTCAATTAAAAATATGCACTAATCATTTTAAGGAAATAATATGTTCTGCATAGTGTCAGGCCTATATGTATATTGGCATTTCAGACTCCCGCGCAGGAGTGAGTCGAACTGGTAAGGAGATTGTGCCATATTTATATTAATATACCAATGTACCTAAATTTTAATTTCTTCATAAGCTATATTCATGTATTATTATATCCAACCTGTCTGAAGTCTAGGCATCCATCACCCAACCAGTTACCTGCCGTACTAGATCTAGGTACAACTCTATTACTTCGTTACTTATTGACGTAACTTACGTAACAATACTACATTTTTTTATAGTTATCAAAGAATATGTAGTTAGCCATCCAGGGTAAAAGAGATAAATCAGGGTTAAATTTGAAGGGTGTATTAATCCTTTGCGGGGTTTTGCCCTAGATGGGTTCTGCCCGGGGAGTTTTGCCCAGCGCGATTAAATGAGGAACATCCACTATTTCATAACGAACTTAAAAGTAACTATGAATAGACACAATCCATTATTGCAACTGAACCAGACCTAAAAAAAGAATTACTCTTCCACGCTGGGCTACTGAAGGCCACATAAAATAGTTAAGACAGTGTTGGCAATATGTGACCTCGTGCCACCATAAAACATGGCCCGTCTGGGGGTGATAGATTCCCATTCATTATAAATTCAAAGCCTCTTGGAAACTTTAGTTGCATGGCAACCACAAAAAAGGACCATGATATTTGGGACGCCATGATTCAAGCACTAACTAATGGTTTGATGCAGGGAGTAACGCTCAAGTTCAGCTCAGCTCAGCGGCGAATATCTCCCTCGACACACAATAATAAAAGATATCGCATTGTCTGTGTCGCGCCGGATAGCCATCGCGTAATTTCATTAGCTCTGCTGTCAGGGGAATGATGCGTGTTTTATTCCACAAATGTCGCAGCAACTGCATGCCAATGATACGCCTTAAACGAAGGGTAAAATTGATACTTCACACATGCTGTGAAACATTATACACAGTTCCTCGTATTGTCTCAAGTTGTTTTTAGTTTCTTAGTTGGACAGTATAACAATGAACGCAAAGCAACGAAGTGCATTGTCATGAATAATCGGATGGAAAAGTCGAACATGAAGATAACCATACGGATACTCTGACATGGGAAGTCTTTAATCGAATATTAATTCTTCCTAATCTCTTCATAATACTTGCACTTGGAAACGATTGTTTTTCCGAATAAAGCAAGCATTCTAGCATGATATGAATCGGCAATGATGTAGCCTTTTGGGCATCAGGAAAGAATGCAGGAAATGGAAACAGCACAAAGCATTAAAACATTGGTTTACTTAGGTATTAAAAAAAGAAAATTAGGAGGGTGAATGTGTCCAGAATTATTCATAGTTGTTCCCATCTAAGATGCGGTTGATATGATACATCGGTTGTTGACACATTAAGGGCCTCTTTTACTACTATACCGGCATGAGACGAATCGTGTATAGTTCATATGCATTCTGAAGCAACTATTTGTCTAAAACTCGTAAATCACAAACTCTTTTAAACGTTTGATTGAGGTACAATTATTAAAATTCGCAGATATATATAGAGAGAAGTCAAATAAAACTCATCTGGCCAAATTGCAAGTCAGACAAATGAACGCATTGGAAACTTTTATATCAATTGGTCTATTGCCATCGAAAACTAATCAAATTTTACACAATTACTCTTTCCTGAATTTGATGACTAAAACTCACGAAAGTTCAGCGGCCCGAAAGCTGTACTTCCTAAAAGGCTTTAACAACCGTGAGCAATGGATACTTGCGATAAGGTAAGGACTATAATGGTCTCTGAATTCCTTTTAGAAATCATCTTTTTACGTATTGTTAATGGTGACAATTTAAAGATGCCCGAGAGATTGAAGCAAGCGACCAAACCAAAAGGTACTTGACGTTAAACATCTAACTTTTAATTCCAAGCAGCCAAGTCTTTCCTGTTGGGACGCCTCCCATTCATCTGTCTGGATTGGAAACGTGTTCCTTTAATTGGGGAAAACTTCGCTTTTAATCAGGAAATTTGGCGCGTGTTCTAACGCTAAAATGGACCAAGCACGTGCTTATACCGAACATGAGACTTTCAGCTTAGGTTCCCGATACACAATAAAACAAGTTAATAATGCCCTCACATTCATCCAAGCTAATAGAATAGTTAGGTTTTTTTCAGATATACTTTATATATATCTGTACCTTGCCTCATAGTCGAAGGTAACTAATTAATAACGTTCTTATCAGCTTATAATAAAGCATTTTGCCCTGGAGCAAAAGCATACCATAACGTTACATAGGATGGGTATACACTCTGTCGATATCCCAATGCATGGTAATATGGAGCATATGACATTATTATATGATATTTTAACATATTAGTACATGAAATGACAGAGAGTTTCCAGTTGTATTACTCTGTTAATCCAATCCAATCCTTTATCTCTCTATGCAACATATATGCAGGTGTAATGTTTATGTTAACTTCTTTTTTTTTATTACAAATATGGCCGTACAATTATGAATGGTTAACCAAAAAAAAACGCCTGTCCACCATGTGGATGTGTTCTTGCGTCGCCTCTACCCTTTACTCATCCAATTTTACCATTATCAATATTTAGAATTTCAATAAATTTCCAATACATGAAGAAGTTATTATCGATTATTACGGCCTTTACATATAATATACTACAACATATCAAGCTAATACTTAGAAAACAATAAACTTCAGTACAATTGCAATAAATGCACAGTATCATCAAGTGATCTACATTTGTATCCAAATGCTACAATTCCATAGTCTATGTTATACATGTATACACAATCGCCGAGCCCTGATAAGGACTTTATATCTAAAATTTGGGGACAATTAATAACTACAGATACCATAGTAGCTAGAAATCCATTGATTCAATGAGTCTTGACCAGTACCAGTCCTTTACCTGTTTACCAAACCATACAATATCATCAGAATTCCTGAATGTTTCAGGAAGATTATTCCACAAACCAATACCCCTATAATAGGCGCTCTTCCGCATCCTGTCTGACTTTGGGATGAAACTTTTAAAAATTAAACCCCCCCTTCCCCTAAGTAATTTCCCTTTATTGCTCAGATCAAGATATTTCTCTTTTTTTCTATAAAGAGTCTTGATTAGAGATATTTCTCGACGATCTTCTAGAGATAAAATTCTCCCTTTTATTAATAATTCTTTCTTTGATAATTCCCAACCAAAAGCCAGACGTAGAGCTTGGAAGACTACCTTTTGCAATTTCCGTTGCGAGCATAGTTTGCTATTCATTATTATTGGACTTGCGTATTCCACCAAAGGGAGTAAATACGTCTTACACAGAAGCCAGCAGAGGTCACCATTTAAATATTTTCTTCTTTTACAAATTCCTGATAGAGTCCATTTTGCTTTTGATACCATATTATTTGTTTGGATATTCATACTGAGTCGTTCGTCAATAGAGACGCCCAAATACTTGAATACATGTACTCTTTCAATAACCTCTTCTCCACATTTTAAAACAATGTTGACTTCTGTTCGACCATTACTGAACACCTGGTATTTCGTTTTTTTTTATTTAACACAAGGCCATTCAGGGTACACCAGTTACTATAAAGATTGATTGCATTTTGGGCCTTTGCCTCCAAATCTTTTTCATCTCTACTGGTTAGTGTGATTACTGCATCATCTGCGAATAGGACCAATTTTCCTCCAAAATCTATTCTCCCTAGATCATTACAGAAGATTAAAAACATCAAGGGTCCCAATAATACTCCCTTGGGGAACACCATTTGGTACCACTTGATTTGAAGTACATATCTCATCCTGTTTTAGAAATTGGTAACAATCAGTAAGAAAATCTTCTAATATTCCACATAACTTCGGCCCTATCCCCATTTGTTTTAGCTTCGTCAAGAATAATCTATGTGATACGGTATTAAAAGCCTTTTTGATATCCCTTTAATTTCCCTTTTTCTCTAACGTTTTTATAATATTTTATGTTAACTGTAAGGTTCTATTGAGATGTCCCATTGTAATAATGTTCCGAATTCAAATAGATAAATATAATAAGATATGTTTTATATATCCATTAGAAAACAAATAATATTGTTCTCTTTTATCAACATATCTCATATTGTCATTGTATTTAACTTTTAATTTATTTTGCTGCTATAAAACCGGTGCAAATTGATGGCGCTAGCTAAAATTTCCTGTGAAAATATTTGGCTGAAACACGCAATAATCAAATATACAATCAATTCTTATATCTTAATAGAAATATACTGAAAATTGTTTGTTAATATTTTAGTACCCGTTGAAGGGTAAATACCTCTCAGGTACATGAAATTATAAAGTTAAATTTAGTTCGTCTGATTGGAAAATATCTAATGCCCATTCTATAAATCTTCTTATTCGTATCCTTGAAATAGGACTGGTTTCCTTTCCCCTGTAATCTGACTCACACACGCATTTAAGCAATTCTCAATCCAACATCTCCCATTTCAACTCTTCACGCTTTAACCTTCATTATATTACCGACGGAGTTCTGCAATTATACATTCTAGACTCATTCTTAAATAATGTAAAGGAGGGACAGAGTGAAGAACTCCACCTATTTGGGGATAGCGTAACATGTTTAGTCTGTTAGCTGTCATCGAAGTTAATTTCTTAAGGCAAATAAAGAAGGGCAATTATCTCAAGTCACTTTAAAATTCAATTGTATCACCGAGAAAACGTCCGGCCTGTACTGAATTCCCCTCCTGCTTGTACTAAATATAGGATAGGTTTTTAAGTAATACTGAGAAATCTAAGGGATGGGAGGAAAATGATTAGTCAATCATCTGGTCCCAATGTTCAAGGATTTCTGACTTTTTCCTTCATCGAGACTCCTATTTTCACTTTAAAAAAGAAGTCCTGTTTTTCTCACATATAACCAAGCCTTTAACTCCAGCCAAACCACCATGAAAGACAAATTTCACGATAGGGAATACTTAATAAACCGGGATTGAGGCCTATTTTAGGTCGAGATTCGGGATTTAAAAGGGCCTACGGGATTCGGGAAAGGGATTCAGAGCCAGTTTTAATTTTTCCAGGTAGGGAATGCAAATAGAAAAACGGGATTGCAAATTGAAAACCTGCGGGATTCGGGAAATGGGGCTTATAAAAAATGAGAAACGGGATTCAAGAGGGGGTCTTCCCTACCCTGAAATTTGTCTGAGTCTCCACGGACGAGCAGGAGTTGACAAACTTAGCCCTCTGTTGCACAATGAAATCTCTGCCGGTTCGTGGGTGTGGCAGGTGTGAACCCAGTTAAAATTGAGGTTATTGCATAGATTGACGTCATTCATAGGGGATATTCCAACCTAGCTTCTGACCTCTAATGATCAATATAAGTCAGTCAATGAGGATCAACGAATAGAAGGTTTCATATTCGTAAATGTTTATTAGCAAAACTTCTTGCACTTAGGCTTCAACAATAGTTCACAATCATGTATGTATGTCTGAGGTCTAGGTTTGATACAGAATCATTGTCATTTTATTTTGATATCAATGATTAAATTAATTAGATAATGAATTTGATCATGTATACCAACGAACGAGCACCTGTTGTGCAACAGGTACTCGATCGTTGCACAAAGAACGAGCAGGAACTCTCCGAATTTCAACGAGCAACAGAAAGGTTAAAAACAGCCACGAATTCGCAACGAACAGGCATTGTGCAACAGCCCTCTGAAAATCTATTCTCTTATAAGCTCACAAAACCCACCCGGGAATGTTGGTGGAGTTATTTCTGTCATGATTCGCCATCTAGATTGCCCAATCCCTGCAAAACTATCCCTCCCTAGCTTGTATCCCCGGCATATTGTCACCAAGCTCTGCTACTACAGCAATCAATCCAGGACCCGTCAGCAATCACTGCTCAGTAGCTCAAGCCTTCAAGAATTCAGTCAGAGTTTAATTAGGTTCTAACTGAATAGGCCAGATCTAGACCGACCGGATCTCTATAAAAAACGCCATTACACGTTAGGCAATCGCGACATTTGAAATATCTAATTTTTAAATGGCACCATTTACAAAGACCCTGGTTCTAATTCGGAGTGCTATGAAACCCATCAGGGGCTGATGATTTCCGATAGTTTCGTCCATAGTAGACGGATACAGAATAGCCGTGAATGGGGATTGAGTATGAAGGATGTGATTTGAGCTTGCTGTCTCGTTTACTACTGTCCCCTTGTCTCCCTCCTACTATCTCCCTCCCCTTCAAGCATCAAACTTTCCTAGGGTGATTTCATGTTACGTTCAAAATCCTTTGGCTCTGAATGCTTTATAAGTTTTTGTGGCGCTAGTTGATACATAAGAGAAATTGGCACGTTCTTCGGCAATGCTCTTTGAAATTAGAAGCAATCAATGTAATGGATTGAAAATATTAAAACGTATTGGTAGTATCAAATATCACGAACTCTTAATTATTACCGCCTCAGCAAGTCAGACGAAGATATGAGTCCTGGAGACGGATTAGTTTTTGTCTCTATGCTTGAAAGCCAGGGGAAAAGTTCCCTTTGTCGGCCATAAAGTAAAATGAAACCCAATGAAAAATGGAAATGCATTAAGATCGGCCGCGACTAGTGCACGAAATAAGCCGTAACTTTCCTTAATGATTTAAACAATCAACCATAATGATTTAATACTCGTGCATATCAGAAAATCTGTGAACAATACAGTCGTATTTCACGCACTTCATCCTTCTCCGTCAAATATTGTCACTAAATGATTCAAGCAATTTAAAACACCAATTTAATAAGGTCATAACAGAAAGACTCTATATATGGGTAAGATCATCCGAAAATGGACAATCTGCAACTCTACACACTAGGTAAAATTCTGCTAAATTAGGCTGAAAAATGTGAAATAATTGGTATATCTGAGTATATTTCTATAACATAGGATCTGATAGGGAAATGAAAAGAAATTTGTAAACAAGTCACTTGAAGAATCGCATTTAAAGACATCTAGAACATTCAGTGATGATAGAGTAAATGCAGCTTTCAGTGGTGGCAGTTTGACAGGAAGGTATGGGTATCACCTGGATGGAATAGATTTGATACAATTTTGTTATTTATTACCCACTGATCATAATACCTTGAGTTAGAGGTATAGTACTATGTAGCCCGAGACTAACGTTTTTGGTAGAGACCATAATTGTATTGAGAATATTACACTGGTGTTGTTATGTTGCAACAATTAAATTACATCAAATATAATTGAGTTACACCAATAGTGCTATATAAGAAGAATCAAAGAACATCAACTGCATATTATGTTGTCCGTGCTCAATTGGATTAGAATTTTGCAATTTTGCATTTTCAAGAACAATAAATCATAATAACATCAACCATATTGACTTGAATATATCAGGAACTACACAGTTGTACACGAAGGTTGTACCAGGAACATTGGTTCATAAGATCCAAACCATACAGGATTGAAACATCTCATCATTGAGACATCATTGAGATGGTAATGGAATCTAGAATAGTAAAATGACATTCTATAACCCACTCAAATGAAATGCGATAGAAACACAGAACTAGAATATCCTTTGCACATAGTACGCTTTTCAATCTTGTTGATTTGACGCTAGCAATTATTGAGACCGATTTCAAGTAAATCGTGTCTCAGATAACTTTAACAGATTTACGTCAATCATATTTGGATCTTTATTGGCACCATTCCCTTATCGGCCTAATGGGCTTGGACTATCACCTCAAGTTAGATGAAATCACTTCTCGGATTTCATTGAACTTATTTCTCAGCGATATGGGGAGACTGATATAGAGGATAAAATCAATGTCTGTTTACTATGGCTGTGACCTTGCCCTGCGTGAAAGTTACATAATACTGACCTGGGTAATTCCTGCATAAGACTTAAAGGGGCCAAGGGAGAGTGAGGGTGGCAAAAGTGGCTGCAAAGGCCCACTTAAAGGGATCGAGGGAGAGTATTGTCTTGCCATTTTCTTCTGCTACTGCTATAGTATGTAACTGAAATTGGTCTGTGTATCCCTTGGAAATGGAAATTCATTAAATTATACTGACACCAGTAGTTGTTTACTTTGGAAATGCCAAAACCAGAAAAGAATGAATGTATAGAATACATTATAAAGTATTCTGATTCTGACTAAATTATTCTTGTTAGGATTCCACATTTTGTTAGCATCTCATTTGAGATGGAAAGGATTTATTCAGGATGTGTTCCTGTTCCTCCTATTTTTATGAATTGTGGTTTCATAATTTCGTTCTATGCATCCTAAGTTCAGATTTCATATCACAGGATTCCCCCTTAATTGCAAAAAGATACACCAGTAAATTCATTATTATTATACATCATACTCATTTTGAAATATACCTTAATAGAATTGTCCATTTTGTTAAATATTTGATTTAATAAAGAATCCCTCTAGTAAAATTTAAAACGTGCAACTATGAAGTATGATTGTGTATAAACTTGTTTAATCACTGCCTTGAAAGTCTTCGGGCTATTACGAACCTAAGGCAGAGATTAAAAGGATTGATAACCTGCCTTTCGGACCTGCTTGTGCATAACCCTTCGGCGTCCCCTCGGGATTATAACCAAACAGTTCCACAGCAACCCCTCAATGTCCGCCATTAACCCAATATTATAGAATATGCACGAGAATATTTTATCAATGAACCGTGCATACATACAGTAGAAGCATTGCAGCCAGGTGCCAAATTGTATTATAAACTATTTAATCTACTGCAATATAAAAATGGAACTTTCGATCTGACAAAAAGTACCATTTCTGCTTGAGTCACTTCAGCGCAAATAACCATGTCTGTCAACAACATGGATAAGTTTTTCAAACAGTCCCCCTTTCTTAGGAAATCCTGATTAACACAAGGGAAAAAACAAAATTGACCCACAAGCCCCTTCGGGCCAGGAAACCTATTATCAAGGAAGACAGCTGAAAAAGCTCCAACCGTTTTTTATTTAAAAGAAATTATATTCAAGTTGAAGAACTTTCCTGCCAGTGGCACCTGATTTCTTTCTAATAGATTATGATCCACCTAACATAACTTTTGACATAATCTTCTTAAAGTTGGTTAAATATCAACTTTAATGCACTACAACTATTGTGCATTAAGCCCTTAAGTGAATCATTAAAGATACTAATTTATCATTCCAGGGGCCTAACTAAAAGCATTGGTTGTTATTTTGACTTAAGATTTATGAAGAACATGTGCTTCTGTTGGCATTTAGTACTTCTTGCATTTAAGGGTTTTATCCAAAATCTGTAATACGTCATATATTACAACTGTATATTACAACAAGTCCTGTTACAACAAGTCCTGCTTTAAAAGCAATTGTGCTGAGAAAAACCCAATTTCATCTGGTGCAAATTCCCATTCATCACAGGCTTTTTGAGTTACAATACCCGATGCCACATCACGAAAAATCAGTGTTCATATATAAATACATATAACAATATAGTTTATTATACATGCATGCTATATGAGAGGTGCTATAAGTGGGGTGCTATGAGAATATTCATATAGGACGCATCCTATAAAAATGTAGTTGTCTAAAAATAGCTCTGATGTTACCTGAGCACTTTCGCTGTCTCCGCAGAGATCCCCGTGATCGGTAATCCACCCGTGATTCTGGTACTATAATTATAAAAATACATAATAAAAACCACACCATTAAATAGGGAATTAAATTCTCTATCAAATGATATAAGCTTTATTATTGTAGCTCAAGAAATGGCCCCGATATGAACGTTTTAATTCAACAATATCAGTAGGCCTAAATACTGTCTACTAATGGGGCTGTCAGCGGGGCTGTCAGCGGGGCTGTCAGCGGGGCTGTCAGCGGGGCTCTCTGAGACTTCTTTGATATTTTTTCAGTGATATCTTACAAATTAAAGTAGTATATTATGATCAAATTTTATGCACATATAATAAATATAGACTGGAACTCGCCGGCAATAATCGAAAATTTATTGGACTTCTACGGCATTGTGCTTATGTGGACGAATCTCGTCCAATAAATTTTTGATTATTGCCGGCTCGTCCCATTCTCTCTATATAATTTTAGTATATGTAGAGATTTCCTCCTTAGGAACATTCGCTCAAATGTTCGATTATATCACAGTGAACAAAAGACTTGAGCAAAAGCTTGACAAAAGAACGCCATAAGAAATGCCATCCACAACTGTTATTTAGTGTTTTATTCTATTTCATTTTGACTACATGAAATGTATATAAAGTAAGATATAACTAAAATTTCTTCTGTTTTTGGCCAAGGTAACTAACGGCTGGGAGATCTGGATCTAATCTAGAAGTTTGTCTACCTATTTTATCTGTATTTTTTGTATTGTTATATTATAGTTGGGTGAATAAAGTAGTTTCTTATATTATCTCTTATCTTAAGAAGTAAAAGCTGATATACTATTGTGTAGATAGTATATGCCTAAATATTAGTCTATAACTAAGAGATGATACATTCTGGTATAGAAATATGGTAGAACAAGAATTAGAAAATAACATCGAGATAAATCTGACTAGTTAAGAAATACAAGAGATCCAATATGTTATGTAATACGGCCAGTGGGAGCCCAGGTGTTGACCACAAGTACTAGCTCCACACTGGCCAGAGGTTAATAAGTAGTACCATATACGTATCTTCTATATATTATATATATCCAATCAGAATTGTTACAAAGAAGAGACTTTTCCCCTCTGCTGGCCCACAGTGGGTTTTCATAATTGACTGTGTGAGCATGGCATAGTCCCCTGCTTACGACAGGACCTCAACCTAGAACACATCTCAAACATTATCCGGCTTGATGCTGTTTGCTGGAGGTCTATAGGGGGACTAGTGACAAGATCAGCCGACCTTTCCACTTGTTAATAATAACCAGAACCCTTATTGTCCAATGGGCAGCTCGACACATTTAGTAAATTCGGCTAAAATAGGGTTAATACTAGGTATATCAGAGTATATATTTGGATATTGCGTTTCGTATTTTGAACCTCCCTCTTGGCTTAGACTTTTTTTTTTACATTCTTAACCAGGAATAGATCACTAGATTAGGGTTATATGAGAGAATTGGCGAAGGCAAATTGTACATTTTCTGACGGACCAACCCTGCAGCTTTCTTTGGTGTATTCTTTATCATCTTATTATCCCAGATATGGAGCACATTCATAGAAGACCCATGGTGGTTATATATGCATTTATCGCTTGCCTTAACGTGAAGTAAAGCAGGCTTTATTGCCATGAGTGATATACTCGCAAGGGAAATCCTGAATATATATAGGGAGCCTATAAGCTATCCTCAATGGTTATGGATAGTGTGATTGTTATGCCTGTATAACGCCTGATAGCTAGCAGTTCAGAGAATTAATCCATCCGCTTAATCCATATAGGACTAATGTGTGGAAAATTACTCCATCATGCATCATATATAATAGGAGGGGGATTTTCCTTTCCAAGCGGAAGATTTCTAAGAAGTATACGGCTCTAACTAACAAGAGGATGAGCAGAGACAGACACATTATGGATACTTATATCAAGTGTTCATTTGGTTGCATTTGTACACACACATATATACAGCTGCCATTTCAAGGACAAAATGATATACCCGTAATTATGACAAATGATTTTCGTTCAGGCATTCAATCTAGAGTATGTGTGGCACCAGGAATTAATCGGAAGGATATCGTCACAACAGGAGAAGTCTTGGGCTATTTACTTTACTAAACATTGAATTATTTGTACATTGACATTGCCCACCATCCCGCCCACCTCCCTCCCATGGCGTCTCCCGACGCCTTCCAAATCGTTTCGTTCCTTAGCTTTAATCTCCACATCGCGATCGGCGCTGTGGATTCCCTGCTGCTATGACGTCATTACATGGGCCTCGTTCTGGGTAGGGTTCCGGTGGGGAATCCCCGCGACTATGACGTCATTACACGAACGTACCGAGTCTGCATTCGTATGGCCGAGGGGGGTTAAGGCTTAAGCACTGGACATGCGTTGGGAAATCAGGGTATGTGCATTACAAGTATAGTAAAGACCATATGAATCCAGACGTTTTACTTCGCAAACATGTGAAGGATGGCCAATCCGTACTTGGTTTCTCCCATGGACGGCGAAAACATAGGTAGTTGGGTGAGCGAGATGGATTTTCTATGCTATAAAATAGCCCCCGGGTGGGCGGGGTGCGTTATGACGTCATGGTAAATGCAGGCATTGCTTCGCTCTGCCACTAGCACCTCCTCGTCCAGTACGCACCTCTGATCTTAAACATTAACAATTTAACTTTTTGAAAAATACTAAATTTATTGTAGACTGTCAGCTTAAATGTTTTCCAGACAGTATCTTGCTGAGGGTGCTCGTGTTCTCCTCAATCACCCGCCTATTAAACACCCAATTATATAAGACTGAGGGGTAATTTATAGATGTCCTGGCCCAGGTAGTCAAAATATGTACAATTTGCAAACATCAAATCTCTCAAGTTCAAGGAGTAGCACTTCAAAACATTGTTATCTGTATTGGATGGAAAATGGTCTGGCTTTGTATATCATTGACGACACAGTATTACCCCAATAATTTATTTTACTTTTGCAAACATGGGAATTTTTTAAATTTGATTTAAAGACTAGATTGAACATATCAGGGCAACTTGAGCGACTTAAACCTTATACGTCTTTCCCCACTTCTATCAACTTCTATCAATGTCCAAGCCTGGAGCTGTGACTGAGGTAAAGGAGGTAAATTTCTAGAAGATAGAAAATCAACTAAATCCATGAACCTTTCATAGTTTTGACCCTGAGCCTGCCTGCCCTAGGAGTTGAGGCAGTGGAAAGTTGCTGACCTTGTTGAATTGCTGTATAGAATTGTGTTTCTTCTTAACCCGAAGGCACTTAAGAGGCGTCCCTTACCCGAGCCCACTGTGCTACCACTATCACCGGAATGACCCTGTCTATTATTGAGGGTCAACTGGCATATTATGCTGCAGTCAATTTCTCTTCAGCCTCTTCAATAACTCCTTCAAGATGGGAGTGTGTAAGGTTGTCAGAAAAGTTTGCCATAGAAGGGATTATAAAAGAAATGGGAAGGCAAACTCGATGGATTTTCTCCTGACCCTTATAGCAAGATGGCGAGAAATTCTTTTTATTCTTTCTTTTAGATTTAAGGATCTTATTCTCCTGGGATATGGATCATATAAATTGACCCCACTTTTGAATGAGTCTGCGGCTATTTCTTGGTCATGGAGCCATGTTGACCATATAACAAGTCTTAAAACGTAGAGACTATATATATAGCGATATCAATCGTAGCTAAAGAAATCTGGCTAGATAGAACTTATATTTGGGGTATCCTGAGAATCCAATTACAGGAGGATTTCATTCTGATATCTTAAGCACCAGCAATATTAAGGGATATTTCTGTTTCCTGGATGGGAAGAATCCCAGTAATTCCACCCCCATCTACTGTCCATAAATTAGAGTAAGTGAAATAAATCTGCATACATTGATAAGTTCTATTTATTTATTTCCTTTAAGTCTTGTCATCCTAGCCCTTCCGTTCAGATGTACACAAATCAGAACATTTCTGAATTCCCATGGCTCTTGTAAAATTCATGTGAGAGTTTCCTTTTGTAAGAAGGTGCCTCTTGAATCACCCAAGCCAATAGTGTAGAATTTACAAGTATATTCTCTAGTGTCAACGCTCGTCTATCTACCGGTATTTCAAAAAAGCGATTCCTAATTCATTGCCTTCTATGCCGTGTGACCTGTCGGTGTCTGGGCCAATGTACTGTATTATGTATTTGTGCTTCCTCATTCAGAAAAGTATATAAATGATCACAGGAAAAACTAACGCGAGGAAGTGTGTTCTAAACCACATCTATAAATTATGATTAATGAGGATTAAAAAGCCTAATCAACTATTAACTCCAACAATTAACGTACCCACAATAGAGACAAATTGACCGAGAACAATTTACATGTAAAACATCCTTCGCCAACATTGAGAACGTCATCTTTTAAAGCGAAGTTCAGAAGTTCCACGCAGTCGTGCGTGTCTTGGGGGAAACTTCCTGCGACGGGAAGCCGTCAATCCGAACCTGCGCACTAAGGAACTTCCGTTTAGGGGAAACTCATAAAGAGAGGCCCCAGTGTGCCTACACTGGTAAATTGCCCGCACCCAAGCTTCGAGCAGACTAATTTCTGCGAGGGGCCATGGAAATAGAAAGGCGAAAATGGGGAGGAATAAAATCTTGGCCACATCCGAAGATTTTTCCTGCTTCATGAATTTACCAACACCTCTATTTCTCTTCGATTTCCCCCTTTTTTAGTTGAATTTCGAGAGGGATTTTAGTCGATAGGCCTACAATGATGATTTGATGTGTGCTTTTGTTTAAGGCCATCCAGGGGTTGTTGTTTATGTTACAAATTATCTAGTAAGCATTGCTGGTCTGGTCTTCAGGGACTGGTCATGGAAAGGATAAGACATAAATTCTTCCACCTGTAACGGTACTTGATGTCAAGCACGTACATTATTAAGGGTGATTTACAAAACCATCACTCAAACCCTTGTTTTCTTATTTGAAATTAATTGTTTCTGGCTCATCATGAATCTCTCCAAGTCTCCTCGTTTGCATTGCAAACTAAATGAAGGAGGCGAAGGGAGAACAGATGGGAATCAAATATGCAATTACGGATCAAGTAGAAAAGCCCCTTGAAAATGCTAATTTCTCCAAGGCTCCTTACCATCTTATAGGCGGAGGATGCCTTGCCTCAGGGTATTTATAAACTGGATGGTTTCATACAAGGTATACATTCCTCTGCCAGGATCACCATACCTTCCAAACTTTCGGCAGATTACAGGGAATGGTTTTGGGATGAACATAACATTAAAGGATTCTGACAAGCGTTCGGTGTTACACAAAATAAATTTTGGAAAAATGATTTGGCTGATAATTTTATTGAAATATTCTTCAGAAAGGAACCGTTCTTTGATAAGGATTCTAGACCATAGACAATTTCAAGTACAGTCTATAATTTTCATTCTTTACTTTTTGTTTTTGCAAATTCTTTATTTTCTCGTGCCTGTTTGCGAGATCGCCTGCATGGCCAAAGAAATATTGACTCCACTCGAAAGCATGATAGTCTTATTAAAGTTTTGTCCATAATGAGTTGTGGATATTTGTCTGGTTTGATTGAGGAATTCATTTTCAACAATGTTAACTGATATATTTTATCGTGGTAAAGTTGTTAAAACCTCGGTCCTTCCGGTCTTTAAGTGTCCTAGACAACGCCCACTGCAGGTATAAGGTTCACAATACCATTAATTGGGCCAACAAGGATCGCATCCAAATTCCTTCTTTAGTTGCACAGCTTTAAAAAGTAGTTGTGCAGTTGATGGAATTCTGGAGGGGCCAACTTGACTGCGGAACCTATTCGATTGCCAGTCACTTATACCACGATATGAACCGGCTTGCTTGATTTACTTTTTCATCCAACCTTACATGGCTGGCCCTGAAGCCTATAGCCAGGAGCAAGAGTAGAAGGAAGGGTAGGGAGAGTCTAACAACATGGTGTACGATATAAAGTGACCGACACGACACCATTCAATATTGACTCAAGTCGCCATTTTGGCTAACCTTATAATGGGCCTTTTTAGACTTCCAGGATCATATAATGGAGGCTTTTTGTGCCCCCAAGGTCTTGGGTTTTATTGAGGCTAATTGGATGTTGAAGGCGGGCAGATTAGAGGTAATTGAAATTGTACACACGCCCGGTACCTCCATCAGGAGACCTGTTGCTGGGTCCCCTGACCGCCTGCCATCCATCATTCCCCTATGAGCGAGCCTACAGGCTCCCCTTGCCCGCAAGCGAATCCAATATAGCCAGAGATGGGTTACGCAGGTGGGGCAAATTGATCATGATATATCTCCCCACACCTCACTGCTTTGGGCCAACATAAATGTATTTTTATTAATACCCAGGCAATATAGGATTAATTGATTTATTAATTAATTCTAAACCTAATTCTAAACCTTCAATAATCTGCTTAAACCTTATTGCAGAATGCCTTACTTTAAAAAGAAATGGTAATTAATTTCCATTTTTTCATCATGCCTTAATACATTGTTTTCCTTAAACACCAACTGATATTGTAATGTAGCCCTCGGTGTTTGAACCAAAACAATTGATTTATCAATACCAAACTGCTATGGTATGATGGATATATCAAGTTTGTCTTCCAACCATAAAACAACCAACCCGTCAGCACGTATTACCCATTGATTTTATTTTTCAAGAAATATCAGAATATTATGGTGCGATGCTGAGCATCATCTTCACTAGTGAATCGCTTACATTCCATAAACGGTAGAAGTATTTAATGGAAGGGAAGAGATGGTCCACCTCCTCCATGGGGGATCAACCCTCTGCTTGCTAAAAGCTAAGTGGTCGTGAACTGCTCCACATGTTGGATTCTCCCCTCTTTCACGGAAGAGTGATTGATCGGGGTTCGCTATCAATATTGGCTCTCCCTGCCTGTTACAATTCCGTGACTCGGCAAACTAGAAGGTCTAGTGCGCAAGGAACTGATCCAATAAGTAATAGACTCCCCCTCCTCATCTTTTTCAGACATTCCCTTATCAGCATTCTCAAAGGTAGTCAGAAGTAATGAAGCAGCTGGGTGGAGAATGTAGTGTCAGGAAGCAGGTTTGACAACCTGAAACCAGTGCTTTACATTTATTAAACTGGGCGTGCGGAAAAACATTCATTCTCTGAAAGATCATAAAAAGGAAGATAAGGTCATAACGCCCTTAAGGGCTTTTGGACATCTCGGACCTGTGTTTATCTCTAATGATAATGATATTACAAAACTAGAACCGCCAAGATAAAGATTTCCCAGGGGTTAAAACCGCAATTTTGAGTGCTGCATTACTCAATTAGCGAAATTGCATTTATTTATCGGACGGCTGTCTTTTCAAATGTGAATTGATTTCTTTCTCTGAAATTCATCGGGAAAGCAATCAAGGCACTGGCTCAGGAAAAGATGTCTCCCACAATTGAGCATGTATAGTGCACACTTTTGCTTATTTTTAGGATAGGAAAGAACTATAGAGACTAAATAATCAAAACAGCCAGTGTCCTCGAAGAGTCGACGCTTGTCGTGGCGAAAGAATGTATATCCGACAAACAGCTATAGTGAATGGAGTAATGTACAAGTTATTAGCATCAGATAAGGCATCTTTCCTCATTTGCAAGGTATAGTAAATTTAAGCTATCTGCGCAGACCGCTAGACAAGTCTTGTATAGTGCTTCTAAAACAAATTTACATTGTACCAACTGACTACAAGGCAGATTTTAATGATTTCTTCACGAATCGATGGGACTAATATGTTCAGCTAATTTTCCTGGATATGTCGTCTACGTCACAGGGTCAAAAATACAATACAATGATTTCCTTTCCTATCACTGGCTTGTTAAAGTTGAGAATATGTTTCCCTTAATAGTCCATGCTAATTCCCTTGCGAAAGAAAATACAAAAATACAAGGCCGGGATATAAAGGGCCATGGATCGTCAGGCATGGCACATCAAAGTGTTTTCAAAAGCACTCAGTCAAGTACAAATCAATAATATAGAACAATTTACATAGGATTCGCCCCCACATTACACATATATATATATTCAATAAAGTATTCCGGGGAATGGCCTCCATTCTAACCCACTGTAACTATGCTCATTGATATTCGGCATCAACATTAATACACAAAATATCAGTGGGACTTGTATTTCATCGTCAGGCACAGCCCAACTTCTCATCTCAACTCTCATGATATCAGGGGCATTTTGGTACATTTGAACCTGAATTCATTATAAAGTAACTGTGAGATCCAAATGTTATTTCCAGAGATGTCAGCTAAGCTTCATCCGGATATTATCATTACCTATCAAGATGCTTCCTTCTTGGATTTTACCTCCTTCCCTGGCTCCCGTTTTCTTTCAGACACCTTGAATGCGCAATCAAAACCTAGCCCAAGAAATAGAATGAACCCTGTCAATCCCTGATAGGGTCTGGGAAATCACACCTTGTATTCTCGCCTTTCATGACCACTGCCGATAAAAGAGAGCTGCTAAATAACTACTTTGTGGCAAGCAATCTCCCCTGAGCCAAATTAGCGAACGTTGGGGCAAGGGCAGATTTCAGGAGGACGTATAGATTGCTAGTGAACGTTGCTGCAAGAATGCAATTATAAAGAGTATCTTAAGCAGATTCGATTGCCTTTTTCTAACAAAGAATCAAGGATTGATGTCCGAATTTATTGATTCCCACCACGGTCTACTTCCTCTCCTCTTCCTCAAGCTTCCACTCATTCCACATGCCACTTGCTGGGTAGCTATAGGAAATGATGAGCTCCGTAGGGAACAGCAAGGTCATAAATGACTGATGAAGACTGAGTGAGACAGGCAGCGGCCGAACTGTCGCAGGTAATTGGAACTTGTCCACGGACAGAACATTCTGCTTAGGTCTTCAAGACTTCCCCCTGAGAGACCTGGCCCCCTGATCTGTCCCCTCAAGATGTTTGGGTAGGGAGAGTGCCCTGCGCATAATGCCTGACACCAAATTGATTAAGCTTGGATACATTCTGCATCAGTTCTGTTTTATGCTTGAGTGCAGAAATGTGTGGGGCTTGGGGGCCACTGTTATGCTGCTTATATGAGGGCAATATGGGCACGCATGTCCAATGCATGCAAACTTTGACCGTTGAATAAATTCAATGTCCTGCGGTGAAATGGTCAACACCTGGAAATGAATTTTCCTGATGAATAAATGAATATTGAGCGGATTCTTGCCACTGGCATGTGTCGGCTCTTTTTTTTCTGCATGGGATAAGAATGACCTCACATCACCACCATTCATCCCATTCAAATTCAAGTGATGGCCCAAAGGTATATTCAGTTCTGTCCACTCAGCATTGCTGCAAAGATTAGACTACTTTAAAAAAAGAATTAACACGTCTACAAATGAAACTTTCAATTTCTTTCTTACAGAAATGAATCAATGAAGATGTGTCTCCCCCTTGTACAAATTAAGGTGCTCGAATGAGAATTGATTGTTTCCCTTTAGGAAAACTCGATTCAGCTTCTCTGATTTTTTCACGAGTACTGTCTGTATAACGAAACATATGGCTGGCTAGCTTGCTTGTCTAATATATATGTATATAAGAAGAACCTTTCAGCGAAAGGAGGCGGTCTAGTGATGCAAACTCACGTATCTGACTTCCTACTATTATAGGTGGAGCACAATGGTGTGGAGAATCTGGATGCACTCTTGCCAATATCCCGTTCCGGGAGTAAGTTGCATGCACGGACTATAAGGATTTAGAAGATTGCCCTCTTGGCCAGCAAGAGCTGGTTTGGAATAGGAGTTGACCCTAACACCGAGCAACTAGCCACCGGAATAGAATCACACCATGTGCTGATCACGCCATATGATAAGTCCTCAAGGCACAACAGTTGACTTCTAATGTAAAGGCAGTTTCCTTTTGCTTTGTGATAAAACTTCGACCCAAATTACATGAGGTTAAAATCTTTCTACTTTCTGTTTTGCTGAAAAAGAAGCTTTTTTTTTTATTAATTTGTTGTCTATCAAGATTGTTATTTATATCCAATTGTCATTTAAATATTTGGATAGTTTGATCTCCGATGAAATAAGTAGATTTAAACTGCAATTTCAGTAGAATTGCAATTTATTTTGCAATTTATTTTGCAATAAGGGAGGGCAGTCCCTACGCGTTCTGACCGTGCAGGTTGGTCTTCGTCATTTAAATACCAATTGCTAAACTTTGAAGCCCACTGCGATACACAAGTTTAGGCCTATTGTAATCCCTGTCGATAACACATGCATGTATATATACATGTATGGTCGATTCTAATGAACTGTCCGCTTTGGGGGTTTTTGGAGGTCAAATTTCAGAATGGATTCATATCTTAATCCTGTTGATATATGAAACTAGACACCTTGATGTCTTATTATGGAAAGTTGGGAACACTAATCTCTAAAACTCTGTCCGTGCTGCTTACATCAAAATAAAACTGACTAGTGCATGTCACCGTGATTATGCAATGTATGTTATTTGGGATTGCATTGTATAGAATCTGCTGGAAACTATACTACTATGAAACAATCCTATTTTCATAGAGAGAACATGTATACAAAAATATATAAGTACACAAACTAGTTTTACCAGTCTCTAAATATAATTTTTCATGTAGTTGAAAAATATTGATCATTTTGATACCCCAAATGTATTTAGACATCACTCACTGTCAACTATTGTAATTAATTTATCAGATGGTACTATAATTGCATATTACTGATTCAGTTCATAGGGATTGCAGGCTTTTCATTAGTATCCATGATAATATGTTTCATTGTTTTTCATATGAACAGGAGCCAAAACAGAAATTGCATAATCACGGTGACACATTCTCCAGATATACCATATTTAGTATTGTACTTTTATAGGCTTTTTAGTCTGTTCAAAATGCTTTTATTTCTTCAGTAAACCCTTTAACTATGTTGTACCACTGTTGTAGCTGTTCATGCCATGATTTCTTCTGCTTTGTCATCTTATTGCCTGAGTGGGTCATGCTTAATGAAAAATGTGGCTCTTATTTATAGTGTTACTGCAAAGATTTCCCACTCCCCACCCCACAATATGTCTTAATAACTTAATAAATTTACGTCATTAAACTGCCCATTGTACCACATTTATCTATTAGTTGTTATAGTTGCAGCTTGTTTTAAAACTTTCTGTAAATCCCTGTGCATAGTCACGGTGACATGCATAGTCACGGTGACATATTTAGTCCTGGAGACACATTCTCACTGTGATGCGATTTTCAAGCTTTCTCTCATTGTGACATGTTTTACATATGGCCTTTTCCACCAATTTAACGAAAATAGTTTATTTTGTAGGACTTTATTACTTGCCAAAACTACTTATATCTTCATTAGTTTATGTGGGGTAGGTGTGTGTGGAGGGTGTGAGGGAGAAGGTCTGAGGGAGGATGATGTGAGGGAGAAGGTCTGAGGGAGGATGATGTGAGGGAGAAGGTCTGAGGGTAGAGGGTGTGCGGGAGAAGGTCTGAGGGAGGAGGGTGTGCGGGAGAAGGTCTGAGGGAGAAGGGTGTGAGGGAGAAGATCTGAGGGAGAAGGGTGTGAGGGTGAAGGTCTGAGGGAGGATGATGTGAGGGAGAAGATCTGAGGGAGAAGGGTGTGAGGGAGAAGGTCTGAGGGAGGAGGGTGTGCGGGAGAAGGTCTGAGGGAGGAGGATGTGAAGGAGAAGGTCTGAGGGAGGATGATGTGAGGGAGAAGGTCTGAAGGCTGGGTTCCACTGGGCGGCTACTTCTCCCGCTACTCCTCCCGTTTCTTTGCTCCCGCTACTTTTAGAAGTAGCGGGAAGTAGCCGCTTCAAATCAAACATGTTTGATTTGAAGCGGCTACCTCCCGCTACTTGCTCCCGCTTCTAAAAGTAGCAGGAGCAAAGAAACGGGAGGAGTAGCGGGAGAAGTAGCCGCCCAGTGGAACCCAGCCTTGAGGGAGGAGGATGTGAAGGAGAAGGTCTGAGGGAGGATGATGTGAGGGAGAAGGTCTGAGGGAGGATGATGTGAAGGAGAAGGTCTGAGGGAGGAGGATGTGAGGGAGGATGATGTGAGGGAGAAGGTCTGAGGGAGGATGATGTGAGGGAGAAGGTCTGAGGGAGGATGATGTGAAGGAGAAGGTCTGAGGGAGGATGATGTGAGGGAGGATGATGTGAGGGAGAAGGTCTGAGGGAGGATGATGTGAGGGAGAAGGTCTGAGGGAGGATGATGTGAGGGAGAAGGTCTGAGGGTAGAGGGTGTGCGGGAGAAGGTCTGAGGGAGGAGGGTGTGATGGAGAAGGTCTGAGGGAGGATGATGTGAGGGAGAAGGTCTGAGGGAGGAGGATGTGAAGGAGAAGGTCTGAGGGAGGATGATGTGAGGGAGAAGGTCTGAGGGTGGAGGGTGTGCGGGAGAAGGTCTGAGGGAGGATGATGTGAGGGAGAAGGTCTGAGGGTGGAGGGTGTGCGGGAGAAGGTCTGAGGGAGGATGATGTGAGGGAGAAGGTCTGAGGGAGGATGATGTGAAGGAGAAGGTCTGAGGGAGGAGGATGTGAAGGAGAAGGTCTGAGGGAGGAGGATGTGAGGGAGAAGGTCTGAGGGAGGAGGATGTGAAGGAGAAGGTCTGAGGGAGGATGATGTGAGGGAGAAGGTCTGAGGGAGGAGGATGTGAGGGAGAAGGTCTGAGGGAGGATGATGTGAGGGAGAAGGTCTGAGGGTGGAGGGTGTGCGGGAGAAGGTCTGAGGGAGGATGATGTGAGGGAGAAGGTCTGAGGGAGGAGGGTGTGCGGGAGAAGGTCTGAGGGAGGATGATGTGAGGGAGAAGGTCTTAGGGAGGATGATGTGAAGGAGAAGGTCTGAGGGAGGATGATGTGAGGGAGGATGATGTGAGGGAGGATGATGTGAGGGAGGATGATGTGAGGGAGAAGGTCTGAGGGAGGATGATGTGAAGGAGAAGGTCTGAGGGAGGAGGGTGTGCGGGAGAAGGTCTGAGGGAGGAGGGTGTGAGGGAGAAGGTCTGAGGGAGGATGATGTGAGGGAGAAGGTCTGAGGGAGGAGGGTGTGCGGGAGAAGGTCTGAGGGAGGATGATGTGAGGGAGAAGGTCTGAGGGAGGATGATGTGAAGGAGAAGGTCTGAGGGAGGATGATGTGAGGGAGGATGATGTGAGGGAGAAGGTCTGAGGGAGGATGATGTGAGGGAGAAGGTCTGAGGGAGGAGGGTGTGCGGGAGAAGGTCTGAGGGAGGATGATGTGAGGGAGAAGGTCTGAGGGAGGATGATGTGAGGGAGAAGGTCTGAGGGTAGAGGGTGTGCGGGAGAAGGTCTGAGGGAGGAGGGTGTGATGGAGAAGGTCTGAGGGAGGAGGGTGTGAGGGAGAAGGTCTGAGGGAGGAGGGTGTGAGGGAGAAGGTCTGATGGAGGAGGGTGTGAGGGAGGATAATGTGAGGGAGAATGATGTGAGGGTGTAGGGTGTGAGGGAGAAGGTCATTGGGGACGGGAGGCTGCCTGGAGGCAGCCTTTTAAATTGGCCTGGAGGACGGGAGGCTGCCTGCAGGCAGCCTGCTATAAGTGGCCTGGAGGACGGGAGGCTGCCTGCAGGCAGCCTGCTATAAGTGGCCTGGAGGACCGGAGGCTGCCTGCAGGCAGCAATTTTTTATATAAATTGAAGGGGGCATAACTTAATAAAAAATAAACGGATTTTGATGAAATTTAAAATATATGTATACAAACACACTAGAAATATCTTTATAGGTATGTTGTCATGGAGACAATAATGATGACGTCATAACTAACATATGTAAATGCTGGAAAGTGAATTTGGAACAAGGTTGCCGCCATATTGCACCCAATTGAGACCCATTATTTTAATTATTGAAGACCAAATTCTAGAAATTATGAAAAAATATGAAAAAATATTGTACTGTTTACACCTATTAAACGATGGACATATGACACATATTATTTGAAGAAAATATTCTTAAAGTGTTTTTATACCCTAAACCTCATGTTAAACACCCGTCCTGAAGCCCAAAAAGGGGGGAAAGGGCCCCCGTCAGCCAGGCAAATTATGTGTAAACTGCCCCCGTCCTCAATGGGTTAATATTAACGATAATTAGAATGATTGATGTGCCTAAAATGGTCAGACACATCTGCCATGAACGTACTAGTTAGAAAATAGAACAAAATTCATCCAGAGAGCTACAAGACAAATTTATCTAATGCATAATCACGGTGACACATGTGCACATTATGTACAGGGTTTGAAATTTGCCATAAAAATAGTTTGGTATTCCAATTCAAAGCATGCAATGCTTTGGTGTGCACAGTAGATATATTTTGGTTAAACATAGGAGCAAAATAGCTTATTTAATATTTTTCATATTCATGTGAGAGCTAATCTGATAATATTTCTCTTTTTATATTTGTTTACACCTTGCAGAATTGGAAATATTAGCAATAATTGGTAACATAAACGCACTTAACATGATGAGGCACACAAGTTACGTACATTGCAGTTTAAAAACTGATGTCAAAGTTATCTTACCAGGCCTTAAAAACTCATAGAATTAAAGTATAATCACGGTGACATATGTCACCGTGATTATGCTTTTGCAGTTACTATGACTTTAACTGGCAATTATGAATTAACAGTTGACACTTGGGTCTCAGGGGTGTGTCTATCCAGTATAATGGTATGTTCTTTATGTGAAACAAAGTGATTTGGGACTTATTCAATAATTTTGAGCTTTTCCTGCAGATTTCTTAAAATGTTGGGTTATCATTCATACTCGGTTTTATATAAAAATGTGAAACAGAACTGCTCAAAAGTCTCATAAAAGTTCCCATATAACTTTGGTCGATTCTACAGTCTCCTATGAACATAATGGTATCTGTTGTTTGCATGTCCAATAAACCTGTAGGATGTTCTCACTTGTAGCAACCTCTTAGATATTTGTCATAATCACGGTGACAGCATAATCACGGTGACATAGTGATTGAAAATTATGTATCTTCCAGACACTGATACTAGTGAAGCTAAGATTATGCATGTGTTTAGACGAAACATGAAGGTGTTTATATATGAAAGGGGATACCTTATTCTTTTTTTGTTTTTATGCAATGCTTGAGATAATTGCATAATCACGGTGACCTAAAAACTACACAAAACCTGGTTTTTTTCACAGAAGGATAGAAATGGATGGATGGCAGATATCTGACTGCTTTTTGTTTTATTATGATTAGTAATAAGGCATTTAATAATCATTTTAGACACAAAAACAATTTCATGGGATTATATTAATACAGGGGTAGAGGGTCAGTAATTTTGTCATAATCACGGTGACACCTAATTACACAATGACAAAAACAGCCACAGAAGTTTTAAAAATCGGAATTGCCTCTTTTTAAAAATATTCTAACAACAAGTAGATCGTTGATGAAAAATTCAGACCTAAATATTGTTCATGGATGCGTTTCCTATTTTTAAGCTGCTAGTTACCCAAAACAACTGAGGAAACTTTTTTAAAAAATGGCCAAAAATGACTGGTTTTCAGCCTATAGAAATAAAAGTTCTCATCACAGGTATGCAAATATAGGTATCCCCCGAAAGGTCTCGACGGGGCGGACTCGGTGAAAGTGATCGTTTGCCTCTATCCCTCATAATAAGCAAGTTATAGCCTCAAACAGGCAAAGCGGACAGTTCATTAGAATCGACCGTATATATATATGAGATATAAAGATCCACATATATATATATACATAAAAAAGGGCATTTCCTTTGAGAGATATCTTAGAGTTCATGACTACCTCAAACAACTGAAAGAAATTATACGTGCTATGACTTTCATTTTTCAATTCAAAGTTACTTTAATTTGAGAAAATGCATTACTATTACCATGGCTTAATACAAAAAATCACCACTTCCATTAATGGTATTTTGACCAGCCATCGAAGTATCATGTATCAAAGAATTAAAGCTCAATTTCCGGTTCCAACCCCTTCCTCATCATTGAATTACTCATGTGGATAATCCGTCCTGTTCAAACTCAACCGACACTAACAGTGTCCCGTTTAAGTTTTCATTGCATTTACACTACACGAAAAAAGGGAAAGGTATGAGAGAGAGACGGAGACGGAACAAGTAATGAAATTGTCATCCCATAGCGGGCTAGTGAATTGTGGCTAGGAGGATGGTCGGCGGGTCACTACTCTTAAATAATCTATATAGAAACATTTTACACTCATTTTTGAGTTTTACCGAGTGTTAATCAAGTTTTGCTACACTTGTGCTTAGAAATATCACATGTCATGACACATCCCTAGGTTAAATACATATTAATTAGGGTACATCGCTGAAGCCAATAGGCCATGAAAGTTAATGCAGGACTTCGGAGTTTTGATTGAATCCAAAGAATCCAGGGGGAAATATTTCTCACGAATGCAGTGCCATTACCCTGTCACACACTTGTGCCTACTTCTAGAGGACCCAGTGAGACTAAAGCCAGGGTGAATTATTGTGTAGGTCTAATATGCGTTCTCAAGATTCCTCGGGGATCACATCAGAATGAGCTGACCAGACGAAGGATATATACCATTGGCCAAACGCTGCTGCTAATGGCATTCTGACGACAGCTGCCCATTTATATTGTTAGGTGCCGCAGGTGATTATGGTAGCCGCCTTCTTCTGCATTTTGCTGGCCAGTCAATTTCTTCATAAGATCGCCCTTCGCTTTCCTCGATTTTTTTGCAACCTTAACTCTAGCCATCTCACTATCTGTTTTCCATCTCAGAACTTCTCACTCTCACTAAGTTATTAATCACCCTCTTTCTTAAGGGAGAACGTATGCACTGTTTTAACCACTCATCCTGAATAAGGTTCTTTATTTCAGATACCACCATTAGCATATACCTGCAATGCTATTTCTCCCCTCATAGAAAATTACCTCAAAAAGCCGGCTGAGGCTGGAGTGGCTTCTCTTCCATAAAGAAACTGAAGTCACCATTGCTACTTAAGTGTCCATAATTGCTCGCTGGTAAAAATAAACGCTAATAGCTCGTAGGTAAAATTCTATCCATGCAACAGGAGGAGTCTATAAAAGGTGTTGATGATAGAATTCAAGGGCTGTAGAAAGCAACCACAGCATTGTGTTCATGTGTTGATATTTTACCTTCTCAGGGCAACATTATCATTCAATTCTAGCTTAATTATGACCTATACCAAAGTTTAAACACTTTATGCATATTTTCATCGAATTATTTCTCTCATTACCAATTTAATAGCGAGCAATTTAGTTAGGTTTTTCCACCTTCGTTGGTTGCAGTTGGGGAAAGTTAATTGCAATAAGCGCTAACCAGATTCCTTCCTGAAAATTCCACACAAGCGTATGTTAAAGCTTGAAGGTTTGTAATATTCCAGGTTTTCTTTTGTTTTTAGATCAGTAGAGTGAAAATGAAACTATATTTCATGTCAGGGGAATTCACACCTATGGCCAAGATCGTAGCTGTCCCTTTATAATTTGATTTTAAACAGTCTATCTCGAGGGAGTCTGTCCGAATGTGTCATATGATCGATACATTATTCATGGTATCCTTGGAGAAAGCAAGTATATGAAAGTATATATCATGCGCTGTATTATTTTAATTTTTCGAGGAAATATACACATACACCCGCAGAATTACTGAGGAAACGTTGATGAAGGCTCGTTTTCACATCGTGTAATCTGGGACCGCGACTATAAAGTTACTGGTGCTTCAGCGGGGTGTTGTCACTTATGATTAGTTTCTACTCGCACGTCATAACTTTATGAAGTGTCATATACATCACATTCCGCTATGAGGAAATTCGCAAAGCTTGTGTGCAAAGTACGGGGCAACATAACTTCATAATGATCTCCAAATTGTGAAACGATTCCTCGTAACCAAAATATTTCTTCACAAATTTACATACATTTTATGGTCTCAGAATATTTCCTTGTTAAAAGTTCAGAAGTTCGGTTCATCATGTTTGCATTAAAGGCCCTAGTACATTTTTTAAAATTAACTACCGAGATCATTAATATCTGAGAAACACACTACTCGCTTACATAGAATTATTATAGCGACGAAAAAAGGTTTTTCGTTTCCTAGCTCTACATACAACAATTATTTTGATTTTAGACCTTCATTTAAAACAATACACATTTTAGCATACACAAAGATTTCGCTTTTGGATAAAAGAAGATAGTCGCATGAGAATCGGCTTAGTGGACAAGGGCCTCAAGACTGTCTTTTTTTCATGACAGTATTATTGTTTTGTACTAATGTAGCAGAGCAAGGTAGACAACAGATCAACACTGAAGTGCATAGATTGTTAAAAACAAAACGTCCATACCTTATTAGCTAAAGAGAACCAAATCCGTCATAGAAGTGTCAGATTTTGCTATTCAATTTAGTTTAAGAGTTAATGCATTTAGGACTGTCACAAAAATGACCGTTAAATCGGGGCGGATGTCAGGATAGACATGAGGAGATCAACCAACTTAATGAAGGAAACATCAATGAAAACAACAGGAAGAAACTTATAGTTTGGCAATGACAAGGTTGGACAAAGCATCAAACCCAAAGGTAATGGAGAAACCAGGCACTACACAGCATTATTGAATCTCAATATTCCAAGAACCTTACAGGGACATACATCTCCTATGCACTAATTAAAAGGCAGAGACAGCTATAAATATAAACGGCTTCTTTGGAAAATGAACAAGTACAGTACTGCCTATCTTCATTAATTGAAGACCAAAGATAATGTGCCACGTCAATTCCCTCAGGGCTATTTTCATAATTATGTGCAAATACACATTGAGGAAACTTGGATTCGTCTAAGTAGAAATCAAAAATTAAAATTCCAATATACTAAATGCTTGATTCTGTCTCAGAGAATTTAAGGTAGATTCATTTTGCTGAGATTCTCAGATTTTATCTTCTCTTAAAAGCCCACACAGGCATATTGCGTCTGGTGAAATTCCCCAATGGATTTATTTGTCTGTAAGTACTCATGCACTTAGTACATAGTCGCACTAATAATTATGATGGGAATATAAAAACATAGCATGGTAACATTGCTCTATGCTTAGCCATAACAACCATAATTGATATTACATGGCTTTTCCCCTATGAAGCATCCTGGTACCAGTCTTTCACGCGAAGGATATACTTGGGTGGTAAGTATATTGCTTTCTATACTCTGCTTAATACGCTGGCACAATAGGTGGAAAGTCACGTTGTGATTACTTGGATGCACACGCAAGATTTCGATGATTATGATATATGAAAGTCACCGGGGGAATCTCCTGGTTTATTCAATTTATATTTATATTTGGTGGGAATGTTAGAGCCAATATATGTACTGCATGAGTGTAGTGTGTACTAACACCTCCAAACTACAAATTATGATATAAAGATGGAAAAAGAGTTCAGCCTTCATACATGAAAGTATACAACTATATATAGATCATAATAATTATTACTTGATGCAATTATTTCGTAGTGAAACTAGAAAGCTACGTTGTGTGTAGGGCCAATATATAGGAGGTTCTCCATCGATTAAGGGAATCAAGTGAGAAACACGCAGGTATAATTGATCATTGGTTATATAAAATATATAAATAAAGTACCAAAAGAAGATATAAATAAAGGGGTACATAACACTATGTTCCCACTCGCCAACATCCGGAAAAGATTGTTCAATCTAACCGATACTGCTAACATTGGTGGTTATCCCATTCATATGGAGGCCAAAGTCAGAGAAGATTATAGATTGGAAGATACTAGACATCTAACAGTTTCTTTGTGAGGAGCAATGTGTCTGTCTAGTCATCCCTTTCTATTCCTTTGCTAAGTCAACATACTTCAACTAAAAAGCGCCACTGAGACTATCTATCTCTCCAACCGAGAGGAAACCACTGGGGAAAAGTGCCCCTTCTGCAAAAGGCCTTTGCGGCTAAGAAGAACAGACAACAAAGCCATATGAAAAAAGCTCTTTCCAAATGTATCTATCTCGTCCTACATTTGGATATAATTGTCTTTTTTGAAGAAGTTGGCTTCAAAAGTATTGTTAGGAGCATAAAAGTAAATCCCTGTACAATCTAAAATCTTCTCCCAACATGGTAAAACGTATTGATGGGGATTCAATATATTGTAGGGATCTGGCCTCTGACCCTCGATAAGTTTGCCCTGTTGATAAAATGACACCTGTCGCTATATTTCTCTCGTTTTTCTTCTCTGGACTGTAGCTTCCTTTCTAAATGATAGGATATCGCTACTCGAGCTGATGGGATCATCAGCTTACTTGAATTAATATATTTGGCGTCACAATGTATGATGCTAGATGCAGTCTAATTCAAATTCAGTCTGACACCAATAACTGGTCTCAGGGCTGGACTTAATGCCTCTGACACTGCATGATACTAGTACGTTGGTGGGCGGTTGATTGTGACATAAATTCAGTCGATAGTTATTAAAGCTACACAAAGGTATTTGGAGCTATGGAAATGTTACAAGTTTAATTTGGCTTAGATGAATTTCCCTAACATTCCTAGGTAAGGGGATCTAGGGTATCATGGCCTTAGTGCACATAACTATATTATGTGTGGCTATTTCGGGTTGAACATTAATCATACAACTTGACTGATAAAGAAATACTTGGCTTACTCAAGAAATATCCTGCCCACGTTTATTCCATTAGTAACAAATAATAAGTTAAATCATCGATACAGTTCATACTATAAAATAACAAATTATTAAGAATGACTTTTAAAAATGTTTAACAATGTGCACACCGCTAACTATAGTATTATAAGTATTACCAGGGTTGAATTCATTATGCATCGGCTTCTTATTAAAATGCATGTGAAACTCGGTACGTACAATAATATATCGTGTATTTGCACGAGATCTGACACATAAACTAAAAACATTTTTTTAGAATTGGATAGGCAGACTGCAAGTTGAAAAGGGCAGGGCTAATGGGAACGTATGGGGGTGCTGACGTCCCTCTTATCATGAAAGGCTTTTGTACGGTGGAATGTTGTGTCTGAGGCTGGATCCCCATGGAGGGAGGTGGATGACTATGAAAAGGTGGAGCTCCCTTCATATAAGCGAGCGTGGGTGCAGTGCAAGCTGCAATGCCTCTAACAAAGCACACGCTTACATCGTTCATCACTTAGCCATCTTGAAGTATGTGAATGGTGTCCCCATCATACATGTATATACATTCATTCTCAATCAAAGTCTATTGCGGTGTATCATTAAAAAGTGGTTGTTTTATCACATAAAAGGTTGTTAAGAGAATGCCCTGTGCGAGGAGACATTGTTGTCTAAGGAATGTAAATGTATGTATATAATTGGATTATTTTATTTGAAACTCGAAGAACACTCCAGACGGTATATGGTAAATTTGGAAGTCATAGAATGAGTAAGGCATTTTCATATACACTGAAAACCTTTCAAATATTCAATAAAAATAATACAATTGAAGCAATCAGAAGCAACTAAATTGGAAACACCTCAAGTTGGTGTCTGTTAGCATTTCGCCTAGTATAGTTGCTTCAAATAATATATAATGGTTATGAATAAGAACTTAGGGTAGTAGGATTGTAATAAACGCTACTCATTCTAGTAGGCAATAGAAAAAGGATATATATTTTCATTGGGACTTCCCTCTTCAGTATCTAAATCACGCGCTTCCAATTATTGCATTGTATTGCATTGCATTGCATTCACCGACACAAGAGTGCATAGTGAGAATATTTAAAGACACAACCATGTCACCCCAGACATTCCAATGTCTCTTGGTCCTTATTGTCCACTCTACCATTTGCTCACATGGAGCAAATCCCAGATGAACAATGGACAATTCACGACAGCTTGCACTCAAATAGCCATCCTTAAAACGGCTTCTTATTTGACCACCTCACAGTGCAAAAATCCGAACAGCCTCGACAATCATGTATAATTCAAAATTTGACCTCTTGCTAGATCGCATATTGTTCTAGCGAAGACAATATAACTACCATTATGCTTATGGCTTGAGGCGCGCTGGCCGACACTAATATAATGTAGAAAGCCATCACTGCTATGACACCGGTCGCAGAGAGAGCCCTCCACGAAATCAGTGGCTTCCCGACCCCTTTGACATGGAGCATACGAGCCGATCCCTTCTGCCATTGTATCACGACCTGGACACCTGTTACGTATTGGAAATCAATGCTTTTTGCAACACAATCTGCACTTTCTGCGTGAATACTTCCCCCGACCCTTAGCCCCAACCCCTCTCTATATAGAGTCCTTCTCCCATGGATTGCTTGGCAATCTGGCCACGCTGTATGGTAATGTTAATGGATGCCCACTTTCTAATCTACGCTAACGTCAGATCTTTTTTATCACTTGTCCAAGCCTATTGAGAGATCATCTTTGGCGTGCGCTATAGCACCTGGACTGTCATCATGTTTTACGATCGCACATCCATTAACTTGACGGCCTCGAGCCCATGAATCAACCATATTAGGAGATGGAGCCCGTATTGTGCCATATAGACCTATGTCATGAGATTCGTGCGTTCAGAAACTCAGCGAAGAGGGAGAAAGAGAGAGATCAGTTAGCGAGTCATCTAAGTGCCATTCATTATCTTTCATTGTCAAACTTATTTCTGATCTCTATAGAATTTTAGCGATTGTAACGTCAGAGGAATGGATGTTACAAATCTGAAATCTCTAAGGTAATTTCTCACCTTCGTAAAATATTGCACATTTAGACTAGTTTCCCTCCAGTAACATAATCATTGGGGTGGTTAGAACTAATTCAATTCTCATGAATATTATACCAAGTCCACGAGTTTTTAATTAAATTTTTACCATTTACCAGGGCTAGTTGAGTTACAGCTGGTCTTCCACCAGTCACCGGGGAACGGGCCGAACTTGAAGACACGGATTCGAACCCTGGACACTGTCATGCCACTGTGTCTGACGCCTGCACATTAGATCGCTATGCTGCCCCATATGCACTCCATGCCCAAAGGCAATTAACTACCAGGAGGAATATAATTGGTTCTGATCCTCTACTCAATTCAAATCAGTGAATCAAGGGCGACAAATCCGAAGGACAGAAGTCAATGATTGACCCCTTGTGTTGACGGTCTATTCCCACATTTTCCATGTTGATACGATGCTTTAATGTCAAAGTGCAGGACATTTCATCCTACTTTTCCCCACATTTTATCCTGACAGGAATACCGCCAGGCAATCAAGGTTATTTCAACAATCAAAGTGCATCATTAGTTCGTGTGGCAGCACGAAGTTCTCTAGTGTGTTTCATGAAGGGATGAAGATGTATTTAAAAATGCTGCAGAGATAGGCATACAAAAAATGAACGTCATTATGATACTTAATACAGGTGAACAAAGATATTTCAAAAGCCACTACAAGAACCAGGATCTTCCATCAAAATGATAAAAGACTCCAGTTGACGTGGTGCATTGAACATAATTGATTATTACTTTTATTATTCAAAGAAAGCAGCCACATGAGCTTTCCATTAGAATACCTCATTTGCATCACTTTGGCTTATCAACCAACTATTGTTCTAATTATTGGCCAGAAATTTGGTTTCTATAAAGGATAGCAATTAAGCATTAGTCGAGGTAGATTCCTTTAGATGGTATATAGCTTCCCTGATTAATAAGTACTTGATGGTGAGGACGTTGACCACATGCTCATCTTATTCCACTCATCATAAAGGATTAATCAACCACGAGAAACAAAAATGAATGTAATCACTTTTTAACTGTTATCATCATACACTTCTACTTCAGTAATTCTGTAACCATGAAGTTGCGGTAATTGATTCTCCTCCCAAACCCTTTCTTGTGCCCCTACCTTTTTCTGGTATGCCTTGTTTTTCAGACTGGTTGCTGAACCAAACGAAAACAAATGACATCGATATGAATATTTCTTTTCGCATTCACTACCGACCAAACGGTGTATTAGTTGTTTAACAGTCACATCCATCTATATGATCACACTTTATTTAATAGAAGCGCGAATATTACCTGATTTGAACTGTGATCCGTGATTATACTATTGACAGAAGGAGAGAGATTCTTATCTAAGAACCCAGCGCTTATTGATCATTATTATGCCTTGATGACAGCACAGCCTGACGCCTCTATCTTAATGGGAAAATAAACACCTGGATGTGGAAAGACTTCTACGTCTTTTACATTGGATCCGTGATGGTTGATTTTGCATTGAGTATATACGGAGAATGTGGGTCAGAGCAACCGACAAATGTAGAACTCACCTTCACCAATCCTCTCAAATAACCCAAATTTAAAATAGAAATGAGGTTCAAAATATGGTTCACCATTTAAGGGAAGAGATTTTTTTAATGAATGTAATACCAAATATCAGCTATGTCGTATATTAAATTTATTATTTTTCAGCCTAATTTAACAGAATCTACTAAATGTGTACAGCTGGCAATTGTACATTTTTTGACAACCTGGCAAATCTATATTTCTGTGGTTATACTACTGATAGTTCTCCAATTTCCACTGGACTATTTTATGACAGGGGGATATTTTATCAGGCGTTTTATATTGCTGTCTCGGGAACTGAATGTTTTTGTCAGAATGATGCCCACTGTTTTGAAATTGAACTTCTAACACTTGAACTACTGCAATTAAATAAAACATGGTTTCACAAAAAATGAAAACTACGATTTAAAATTGTAATTGATAGATCTTGAACTTGAGCCATACCGGATAATTATCTCAATGCTAGACGTAATGTGGCAGCCATCTTAGTATTACTCCGACAATAATGCCAGAGTCTTAGTCGAGGCCCATTAGTGGCAACAACACCCATGTTCTTCCGCCTCCATAGATAATGGACCTCACCTCCCTCCTCCCCAATGGAATAAAAGGCGAAGCCATTGCATAGGTCCACACACGGGAGAGTTTCTTTTATTGCGAAGAGAACTTTCATTATCAAATACCTTTCTTCCATTTCGTGATGACATGCGAACAAAAGACGTCTCCCCCGCACCTACCATTCAATCAAACTGCGAAAAAGCTTCTTTTACATTTCCGGTCAAATGAAAACTTTAGCTCACAAAAGAGCGCGGATTTACCGACTGTATGAAGTGCACAATACTGTGCGAGCTTTAGGCGCTTGCAGAAAATAATCACGTTCATAAGTTTGTTGGATCTTGCAGCACAAGCAAGCAGATATCATGTGAAAGATTCGACCCTGTTAAGCTTTTGTTAGACGAAAAGCTCTTATATTTTACCGATGAATATTTCCTTATCCTTTCCAGCCTCTTTTTAAAATAGATTTAGTTAAATAGATTTAGTTAATGGACATTTACAATGTTTATGATTAGGGGTTCGGAAATAAACTTAATCATAATTACGTGGCATTGTAGATGAAAAGACGTCAAATGTCAAATTTTCAATACGTTGTTAGACCAGTACCTCAACAGACTGCTAATTCACGTATTGAATTTATTGTTTGCTCTCAACACTCTTTCCCTTTGCAACTTCCGTGTAGGTTGATTAGAGGGGCCTGCACTTTGAAGGTAATATACTACAGTTAATGAGGGAAAGTAAAAGGTACTCTTTTCTTTTTTGGTGCTCTTACTTGTTGCAAGTTGCATGGTATAAGGCAAATTATAAAGTTAAAACCCCTGCTCTGAGTCCCGAATCCAACTCCCAATAGATTCAGTCCATATTCCAAGCTTTGATACCGGAGTCGGAAGAGTAATAGATTTGCCTCATCTGAGCCAGTGCCAATACCGATGCTTGAATGCCACAGGCAAATAATATGGATCGGGTTTCCCAGGTGCTAGATACACGAATTCCCTCAAAATCCTTGTTATGGAAGGGAAATCTAACGCCCTGGGGACTGATGGAAAGTGGCAAGAAGGAACTTGATGTGAAGTTTTCCTTTGCTATCGCACCGAGCAGGGATTGGGAAATCTCCCTTCACACTTCAAGGTGTCCTGGCGAGATTCTGACACAGGTTGAGAGGTAAGTAAAAGGCAGGGACCTCTTATCTTTTCGTGAAATGCTACACCGTTGAATGAAATACAAGATATAGATCCCCAAAAGGCGTTTAATCTACAATGGATAGGAAACGCCCTTTGCATTGGCTTAACTCGTATCCATGCCTATGTTCACAAAGGATTAATTCTATACTGATAAATCAAGCTGTCATAAAAAAGGAATTTCTCCCAGGGTATCCAAGCCCATTCTATATACAAATGCCCTCATAGGAGATGTTCATAGCTGTATTCAAAATAATATTCACTAGCAATAAATATATTAGTGAAAACTTAAAATGTGAACTGGAATCATATAGAAAACAGCTATACCTTCCCACTGGTAATGTGGAATTCAAAACAACCACTCTAACTCATGTGACTGACTGAGCTAGAGTACAGTTAGTATAATGAGTAGGAAATTTGCTCTAATGGTCAACCTTGCCATATATATTTGAAAGGAAGAGATCTCGCCTCTCCTCTCCCTCAATTGATCCACTTCAAATCCATTAACTTCACCGCGCTACCGCAAGTTTTAATTCTAACGTCACGTATGAATCCATTTACAAATAAAAAGTAAAATCATCCCGACAGAAAACCTAGAGAAATTAGCTATCTTCTATCTCCCGAATATATTTTACTCTATCCCCTTCCCTTCCGTCGATGTCCCCCACCCTTCTTATACAGCCTTGGTATATATACAAGAAACAGGAGCCCTTTTTATTGGAGTACAGAATTAGTGTATACACTAAATACCAATATCTGTATCTGAGTCCGGTGCTAAATAGACAGGTGCTCGATTAAAAAGGAAATTTCACTTGACACATCATCTTCTTTACTGCACGTTTCATTTCTATATTTCTATGCATCGTCACCAGTTGCGATATATAATATTATAGTTTGGATTAATAAACGGCAGCCAGAAGGCTCAATGAAATGAATGAAAAATACCCAGACAGTCGGAAGCACGTCTATCTAGCTTCTCCTTATCACTCGTTGGGCAGGCAAAACTAGAATGCCCCTAGTGGGGATGTGGATCGTTTGCACAGGGGGGAACGTTGTTGAAGTATAGCCCCACTGTATACAAAGGGGAACAATAATAATTAAAACACAAAGCCCCTGCGGACACACTCCAGACTAAGGCTTCATGTCCATAGGTTGACTGATTTCCCCGTCTATTTGATTAGAAATCTTTTTTAGATTAAAATAGAAGATTCTTTAGTCAATCTCCCTGTTCATTCGCCGACCATTGGGATTTCCCATTGGTCGGTGTCTGGAACGGCGACTGGAAGAACGACTTAGTGGACATGGGGCCTTGAATACTGTATCTGGATAATGAAACAAGGATGATGGGTCTCCTGAGCAAACATCAAAATGACGATGGTGCTGGTGTATATATATTATATATTTATAGATTCTTGTTTAAATAAAGCTAAACCTCATTGATTGATCTGCTGGTAATGCTTTAGAACATTCAATGTGGAACAGGAAAGGCACAGTTTTAACATGGGAAAACTCAAGAAACAGAGAGAGAGAGAGAGAGAGAGAGGGTGGTGGTAGGGGGGGGGGGGTGACACTCAGACAGAGGCAGAGACAGAGATAGGTGCATGGATTCACATAATTAAACACAAGGCATTTTAAAATGACTTTTATGGGGTGAAACGGGTTAATCTCCCTGTTTTTGCAATTGAACGGCCGATCAAATCACAGGGAAAAAATTATAATCCGATCCGTTAATCGGTGCATCCAGCAGGAGTTCATTTCATCCCGTTTACAATGAAAATAGTTGGTCTGTCACTGATACCAAATGCACCAATGAATGATGACAGATCCCTCGATACTTTTGAAGGACAACCTAATTCATTTGATAGACTTGACATTTAAAACAAATAATATGATTATGTGACCAGTTTTATATTCTGCGTAATTTTCGGTTTCCTTGTCATAACACACCATGCCAAGCCGGGAGCACGGCCATTTTATTGTAATAAATTCCTAATTTCATAAATTTCAGTTATTGTAGTTACATGTACTACAGATTTCAACTTCGGAATATGCACGCTGGCGAATTTCCCTGTCCGTGTTAGGTGTTATGTTACATGTGTATAAGTATTATGTTAAATGCTAAACAACTATAGAAATGGAAAACCTCAAATACAGGGCTGGGTCGATTGACACGGATAGGGAGTGACAGGGTCCAGTGAATGGAGGTGGTTTTATTTTAATACGGTGGCAAGATGATATTCATAGCTAATAATATTGATGCTGAAGGTATCATTTGAAGTAATTACTTGAGGGTTTCCAGTTCTAGTATTGCTGTTTATACGTTTCGACAAGGACAACTATTTTCTCTCTCAGATTAAAGAAACAGATGAATCGACTTGTCAGTTTGGATTCGATTCGCGCTGCGCTGATAGTAATAGTAGTACTGTTCTGCGGATAACGTAGGAAAGTTGAAAATGACGCAGTTTAACCATATCTAAAACATAAAAATGTAACTTCGTTTCAATTCAATTCAAAGCATTTTTTTACGGAAGAAATAAATCTGTTAACAAACGTGTTGGTCGCTTAGAATATCGCTCTCGGTCCAGACAGCAGAACCCACTCAGTCTTCGGCTTTGGTTAAAAGATTATTCGAATAGTTTTTAATCTTTTGCTTTTATTTCAGAAGTGAATTTCTAGGGACACGTGCTTCCCACTTTTAAAGGAACAAACGTGGCAAGAATCACATTCCAGAAATCCTAAAATCCACCTGTAATTTCTCAATCAATCAAAAAAATTGCATTAAATCCCTAACATCAGAAAATTTGTAAACATGAAAGAGCACGTGCGTCAATCAAAACTGTCCTAATGAATTCAATTTAAAAGTCTTCAGCGACACATAATTTTAAGCTGAAACAGTACCATATTATTATTTTTTAATCTTACCATGAAAAGGAACCAAAAGAGGTGGAGGTTTTTCTTTTATTAGATTTGATTTTGTTTATTCAATTCAACTGATTACTAGTTAAAGTAAAATGTATATCTTATTGTACCATTAGTAATCATAAATTCGATGTAGGCCTATACATAAAATCTTTCTGTTTCCTTCTAAAATTGAGTAAACCCCCTCCATTTTTTATAGTTCGATTAGGAAGTCAAAAATGAATCTGCAGCGTAGATTTTGTAAAAGTAGAACTTAGTTTCTAGTCTGCCGTGTTAAATAGGCCTATATAAGAACTTAGAGAGATTAATGTTGACCCCTGTTGACCCGAATTACTACAATAAAATACCTACAATAAAATGGACTGACTATATGGAATATATATGGACTGATAGATAGCGAGACTCATGGCTCAATGTGAAGAATACCAAGAGCCTTGTTGACTGTCTGATTACGTCTCTTTCAGATCAAATGTGGAATATTAGGTAAGTGAACCCTCCGCCTGATGAGCAGACAACCTGTAGCCACTCTGACAGTGCTATCTGTATCATCAGCCCCCATCCTCATTATTCTCTATTTTAGACCAAGCAACAGGTACTTTAGGTTGATAGTAGATAGGTAAACAGATAGGTATTTAGATATGCTGGCATGCTGCATTGGACTGCAATGTGCAGAAACCAATTTAAGTGACATGTATATGTATAATATATCTGGTTCTCTGCAGGCTGTAATATATAAACATACAAATGACGAGAAGAAGGGATGGCCTTGACCACCATAAATGGTAGTTTATTCACCATAAACAGATACATATACATAGAGTAAAGAAAAAAATTCCAAGGTACGTGTGATCAGGTTGGGGATCAGGAGAGAAGTGGAGGGATGGAACACATCTTGTTGTGGTCGTGGAAGGGTGACCATTGTGACGTCACGCCGTTGACCGGGCGTGGCGAAGGGGGGCGTGGCCAGAGGGTGTTGCCTGGCACCGACCAATATACTCGGTGAACCTTTTTCACCTACACATATCATAGATTATACATATAATATATATATATATCAATATGCATTGGATATGAATGTACATATTCAACGCTAGGTAAAAATGAGCAAAAGGTGTCGGGCTATACTCGGAAATTCAACAATAATTATAACTTCAAAATGTTCCCGTTTAGATTACTGAATAAGATAATTATATGAATATATATACTCATTGTGTCAGTCGCAAAGAATATCTTAAACATTCACACTCCTTTAACCATCATGTTAATTAACCTGTATGTCGCATTGGACGGCAAATTGTGTAGGAACCAATAAGCAATAATATCAAAATTATAACTCTATGGGTTAGGGCGTCAGGAAAATGTACAATCGGTAGCTCTAGGCATTTAATAAATTTTATAGACTGAATTATATAGACTGAAAATAACATTTAGTACTGAATTGATTTTTAAAAGTCTGTCCAGGGAGGGACGACAGCAAGTATAGGCGCCTTGCGAATGTAATTTAGATATTTTTAGGTCGTTTTACTTAAATTGGCACACGGTGAAACATTATTATGGATATTTTGTTTTTCAAATCACCAGCCTTCCCCGACCCCCAGCCCGACCTCACCCAGAGCAAACCCACCCACCGTCGATTCATTTTATTTTTTAATTTTACTTATATCTTAACCTCTGGGACTCGGATTTCTTTTAAACTCACACATATAGTTATTGATGCAATTCCCTTTCAATTAGTGAAAGAATTAGACAGTCTAAGATCGAATTAAGGGAGAAAAGTCCGTTCGATGGGGTTTGGTTACATATAGGTTCTCTGTTATAGAGGCATGGGTGGCGGTCATAAGCTTGTGTTTATTTTCGGCGAAAATGGTTTTCGCACGGGCCACGATTCTTCCAGTTATGAAATCTCACTTTAGTCTTAACTGTGCGTCACTTGAGTGGATTGGTGAGGCGAATTGTACATTTTCTGACATCCTGGCCCATAATACTTCTAATTAATTAAGTCGAATACAAATCCTATCGTCCTAAACACTTTAGAATACATTCTGAAATATTTTTGGTCTTAGCCGTGACACTCATCAGTTATAACAGAATTTAATTTAATTTCCCCTTCCTCTTTAATCATCTTTTTGATATCTGCATTTCTGCGTTGTCATCAACTTTGAAACTAGCGTAATAGGCGTCTCATTTTAATACTTCTTAAACCAGTCAAATCCTTTTCATAATCGGAATAAGGTGCAGGGAACATGGATAAGTTTTTCCATAATTTATAATATATTATAACCCTTTAGTCATGGGGCTAGGGTGTGCAGACGGTATCGAACCTTTACTGGGAGAGCTGCAACTACTGTCAAGTAGGATTTATAAAGTCTTGACATATTGCATCCTAAAGATGCAGGGAATATTGAATTGATCTGGGAAATGTATCACTGGTCCCTGAAATGTATCAATAATGAATATCCCAAAACACTCTTCTTTGATGCGTCAGCATTCAAAAGACATCAGTGAGGAATGACAGAATAAAAGTAAAAAGTTAAAGTTTTGTGGCAGATTCTTAATCATTATAAAGATTACCATCTGCAATACCAAATCTGTTGGTTTGAGTCATCAATTCATTTTTTTCTACCATGTTACAAACGAAATTAATCTTCAAAATGAAATAATTATTTTAAACGTTTTCTATCATTTACTATATGAGCTGACTTGCGCTAAAAGATTCTTCCTCCACAGGTAAATTCTCTGCAGTCCTAATGAAACTTGAAAACAAGAGGATTCTTCAATATTGAGCAATGGAATACATTGTGCATGAGAGATCTCTGAGAGATCCAATAATTGAGCAAACTTAGAGATTAAGATTAGGTTCTCAAAAAACATTTAGCACTATGAGTATAATTGTTTCTTGGATCGTGTAGCTGTTTTAGTGGGCAGATGGGTTTAGCTAACTCTCGTGTGAAGAAATCTCAAATGCCATATATGATTAATAGCTATTTAAAATTAAATATTTTAAAAATGTAGTCACATTGTTTAATGATCTGATTCACCAGATGATTTTTAGTAAGTGATATTTTAATAAGTTAAATCGCGGAAAACACTCTTTTTATCTTGCGTAATAAAGTTGATAACATAAAATCAATTTTAAAGTGTTTAAAAGTTTTAATCTTAAAGCTCAACATCTATAATGCTGATACATCTGAGAGGCTGGATTCATGTGGACAGACCTACTTCAACTACACAGACAACTGTGTTTCCAGATAACTTTTCTACTTTCAGTTTCCCATTCTAATGCCATGGTGATATCTTTGGATATAATTCATTCCCCTACTCCTGCTTGTGGTCTGAATGTTATCTCGCGACCTTCACACTTCTTTAGTCCAAAGCAAACGTGCAAATCCCCTTGAATGCTTCTTTTTCATTTTTAACCTGACTCTCACCCTTGGAACATCAAGAGATGATTTTTTACCAGAGGAAACATCGACCCAAGGACTTGTGATGTCTCCTGAAAGCGAGTGAAAACGTCTTTGTCGGTATTTGTTCATTCCCCTCAGCTACCCTGCTCACTTGGCATGCATGGATATGAGCTTCTGATTCTGCAGTTTTAAATGGGATTTATGAGACCTCTGTATCAGTCTGACGATAGTAGGAATAATTCACTTCGGCTTCATGTCTATTACGCGAAAGGTTTCCTTTCTTGTATAAAACCTTTTTCTTTGTGGGCTGTTCGGGAATACCGAAGCATCCTGCGTTAAAAGTCATCGAATTTATTGGTGTAGGAAGTAAAATGAAATAAGTTTTAGACAGACTGTAATATATATTCTATTATATATGCTGTCTGGAATTAAAAGGTAAAATGTTGTAGTCAAATAGGCCAAATAGTACAGGGAGTTGGAGTCAAAAGACAAAACAGAAAGAAAAGAGCTCAAAGCCTCAAAAAGAATTTCTCTACCAAGAGAGAACAGGAGAATTGATGTCGTGATTGAAATAAAAAGTTTCACACATTTGGTGCGTTGGAATCACTGTGGAGAACAGAAGCTTAGAGGGATCGCTAAAAGATGTATCATCTTAATTAAGATGAACGATTTAAAACCACTTACAATGTTCTTTTACTAGCAGGATGATAAATTGGCTTCATGGTGGTCAATGTCTATGTATAGGTAGTAAGAGGTCGAAGCTGAGAACTCTTAGTAAATGGCAATAGCCTCTTACACGTTTATCCTTTAACGGTTTGTTCATAATTGACCATAATAACCCCTATAGCAGATTTGACATTACCTCGAATCATTCACTCTCTATGCAACAATGGGACTTTAGACTACCTACCACTGTTTTATATTGGTCTTCACCAAGCATTTGAGTATAAATATATTCAAATTCAAATTCAAATTCAAAAATCCTTTATTGCTGATGGAATATACAATGCGGTCGCTCAGGTCTAGAATTCTAGGTCTCCCGAAGAGTGCCGATTAGGTTTTTGACTTATTAACAGAAAAGTTACAAATTGGTATAAAATGTTTAAATAATACAAGTATTGCAAGAGATGTGATGAGATGTGAGATGGTTATTTACATTGTGAAAAGATGTAATTTCATGTCAATATTTGATAATAACAACATTAGGTTGACTGACCAACTTGTGAGACCGTAGAACTCACACCATTAAATTACATCAAGCCGAGTAGATCAACATTTATCCATTCAAATTCAAATTATCAGTATATTTCACAGAGGAGATATATAGTCTAAAAGTAAGTAAGTGCGACATTCTAATGATCATGACAAGGAGATACAGTGGCCGCGATAAAGTTGTGTTGACATAAACTATACTTAATGACCACTACAAAAATATATTAAATTGAGTACTCCAATACATATATGTGTGTATTCGTAGCCATAGCAGGTAGCATGTTCAACTCTTATATCTACTATATCTACATAACCATACTTATGCATCTACCACCTCACATACTAGCCATACCAGGTTCGAATTTCCGCTATTCCAAAGTCCGAAAATATTGCTGTATTTATACAGTTTGATACATAAGTTTGAGACGTAAGTTTTAAGAGTCCCCTATGACGTAATAGGGGATTGTTAAAAATGAAAGACACATTGAAGCAGCTATACCAACTATAACTAAGTAAATGCATTAGAAACATAGGGCAAGACGAGATACAGTGTAAAATGAACCGTGGCTATTATCTCACATCTATAATATAGAATAAAGAAAAGGTATGGTGTATTTAAGAAAATAGATTTTCCGAGTAAGCATGCCGCACTTTCTATATAGCAATGAAAGACAGTAAAAAGAGACCTTCTACACTGAGATGCTCTACCTCCTCATCAGTTTCCTTCTTCCTCTCCCCGCCTCTATTCTTTCTCACTTCCCTAGTATCGGAACAAGTGATTTTTAGAGGAAATCTCCCGGCATTAACGGACGATACTAATTGGGAAATCCAAATGAGAAGGCCAATCATGTATTGAATGTGAATCGTCGAGGCGAGGCACCTCAGTAGTCCCAGGTCCTTTAAGTACCGCACGAGTCTTGTTAGTGTAACCGAGTTGTTAAATGTTCGTGAGCGTGTAGTGCGATTTAAACTAGATCAATTCCGATGCCTGCCTAATAACCAAGCTATGAAGGTGGTCCTTAGTCTTCCTTGCAGAGCAATTTCGAATGGGTAATCCATTACAGCAAAATTGAAATATATCAGTTTATAATACCTTTAGTTTGAATCAGATTTAGTATGATTCCTTGCTAACCCACTAAAATGGTGAAAGTAATTTGTTGTGCAAAGTTGGCATTCCACAAATATTATGGCCGATATAATATCGTTTAGAGAAGCCATGCTTATACGGCATATTGATGATAACCAAGAGATATTCACAGAAAGCAATACTTCACGATCAATCGTTGAAAATCAATATACACGAACACACATAAAGAGTTACACTCTATTCTTTTTTGCACCTCCCTCGCTGAAACCTGCTTAATCATGACAAAGATGCCCATGATGGCGTTTCCCTCTTGTACATATTTCCATTAAGCGCAAATGGTTAGTTTGTAGCAGAGTGTTCAACCATATTTATGCGGATGACTTGGCTCGATCATATTTTCCGCTTATCTGGTAATGATGTCTTATATACTACCAATGTCTGTCTAGACTAGACCATTATTTAGCAACTTGGATGTTGTTGTCTTCTGTTGCTATAGGGATATTGGCGTGAGGCTACATTTTCCCATTCACAGCTTGATCCAATGACTCTAATGGCGGTCAGCACATATTTCCTCACTCAAGCTGTTAGAGGTTTTCCCCACCACTGCAGGTTTATGATCCAAAAATGATTTCGTTCACTGGTTTCTCAAACCGCAAATCTTGTATTGTAGTATGGTTCATTTCCGATGCGAGAATGAAAGCTTCACTCCCTTGGCAACGATCTTGTATCAAATACCGGTACATACATGTACATGTGCATGTATATTGTCACTTAAATCCTACGCTAGTTTATGAATAATAGGCCTACAAACCTCTAATGGTAATTGCAATTGACAATTTTTCTATATTTGTTCAGTGTGATGTCAAAACTGTGCTATTGTTATACCATAAATGGCGGAAAGTTTAAAATATCATCTCTTTCTTTCCAAATAGAACACTCGAACGTGATGCAATTATCGCGTTTATGATGCACACCGTGTCCACTTCTACCAATCCAACGTATTAGGGCTGGCGCACACATGGCCGATTTGGCTCCTTATAGCCCCACGATTTGAGTCTCCTCGTGAGTCCTAAGATATCATTTCAAACCATGGTTTATCTTATTTCAAAAACATAAACCAGGATTTGAAATCAAATCCTAAGATTCATGAGGCGACCCAAATCGTGGGCCTATAGGGAGCCAAATCGGCCATGTGTGCGCCAGCCTTAGTCACTGGCAACAGTATTTTAGATTTAATGGACGGATCCGCTAAATTGTCTGTTTGAGTTAAAGCTCTCGATTGCCGATTATTTCAATTTGCAGAGAGAGAAATCATGAAAGTTAAAGAAAGGGAATCCTTGAGGTTATAGGCCCTCGTACAACTCCCACTGTTCCACTATTTTAATTCCATGTGCTCCAATACCAAACCATAAAAAGATGTGGGACAATAATATTCGTAACTAAACGATGTGATTTAGGCATTATCAAGTTATATATATGACTGTATGTAAATAGTGTGGTACATAACACAAATGCAGGTGAAAAATTATAATAAGTTGTCAAATGAAAGTTACATACTCGCGGCCTTCACGCACTAACGTTTTAAAGCTTTTCACCAACTAATTGTAGACGTAAAATTAATTTCTTTTATTTAAGATGGGATGTTTACTATCATCCCATTTTATACAACTACTTGAATTAATGCTAAAATGGATTTGCTAATTTTGAACCTGTAGCTGGAGCAAGGTGAAAAACATTATTCAAATCCTAATGCTCTAAGATATTTAATAGGGTCGGGAAAGGCCTTCCTGTTTTTTGTTCCAAGTAAAATACAATATTATTTAAAAGGCCCATGAGATATGGAACTGAAATTTGATATAAGGAAAATTCATATACAATTCTCTTTTTATATCTTAAACGTTATCCCAAGCGAATTCCCCGCACACAGAATCTCTAAAATCTTTACCAAGCCGCATTCGACATTTTAGTCAAAGGTTTAAAGGAAAAGGGATATCGTGATGTTCAAAGCCACACAAGGCAAAGGTTGCACGAGGAGGTCCTACTCTACATTCTAAGTCTCTCAAATCTGAGCGTGCTTCAACATGAACATAAGCCTGCAATACAGACATCACGCCCCTTTAATCTCTTTCTCTACCCCAACCAACCCTCCTTCCCTCTAAACTTCAGATGGAATTGCAGCTTTGCTTTTTACCCCTTATATAAGTAATGGAAAATGTGTAGATTGGAAAGTTGAAATATTTGTTTCGCGAGGGAATGGAGCGAAAAAGGACGGACATCTTGTGTCGGCCCCCACGTCTACTAAATAATCAGAGGCTGACAGAAGGGGGAAGGAAACAGCACCAAAACATGAAGTTGAATAGTTTCCCCCTCAATCTTCCCCACGTGGCATTTATAGCATAGTAAAACTGGCCTAGCTGTCGCATACGGCGGTGTGCCAACCTTAAGTGTCCCCCGTATACTTCTGTGTGTGGATTGCGGGTTGGCCTTACCCAGGCAAGGTTTAACTTCCCAACATAATGAAATATCTTGGGGGAGTCAATGCGCTTATGGAAGATATAAACGAAGGCATTTTGTGGTGATGCTAGTGTTTATGTCCGCTACTTTTCTTAATGGCTTGGGTGTACAGTGGGGGGAAGGTTCATTGAAGAAGGATATTCTAAGGGGCAATGCTGGCATATTCAGGAGAATGTGTCGTATTAAATTTTTCCACGGTATTAGCATGGCCCACGCCCCTCAGAGTAAATCTCAGAAAATCACCTTAATTGATTCGTCCCATGTGGCCATAAGTCAAACCTGGGCACTTTCCCTGTGTAATGGACAAAAGGAAATCACTATAGTTATAGTGAGAAGTAATAAAACCTACTCTCATCACTGGCACGTCCTTTAATCCCTGTTTTAATTGCTATCTTGATGTCCCCATATTCTGCCTTCCTCACATTGCAGATGTCAGTTGTATGACTTATTACCCTCGGAGCCACTTTTTGCAGTTGGTTTAGCAGTCGAATAAATAAAGGGAATATTTGCACCATCACGCACTAGGAAGGTAGCCAACAGAGGAATTGCTACATGTATATCCTTTGTCATATTAAGCCCAGACAGTGAGTTTTAACTACTCGAAGAAGCGATATTTCGAGGAAATGGGATATTTGTCTGGCGACATGGACAGCTCCTACACATCTTCTTTAAAGAAAAGAATGCTTCTCCCTATATTTATGATCTCGAGTATGGCACCTCACCCAGCATTTTCAAGAGACATCAAGCTTTAAGATATTTTGTTTTCATTAACTCATATCCTATGGCATTAATACATTAAAACTTAAAACGCCTAAATATGTATGGTTCAAATCGAATGATGAATGAGTACAAAATACGTGAGAATTTTCGATGATGGATTAAACCATTAAAGAACATCTGCCGAGGCAACACAAGATAAAAAAGACATCTGAACACTAATATGAGATGTATATATATATATGTAACTTGGCTGTGGCTCCATGTGCTTAAGCAATGTATCTTGTAGGTTGTGTACTGGTTCTGACATTAAGTGGTGTGTTGAGTGAGGATTGGCTCTAGTACCATTGCAGGTTTTTAGCAGAGGTTCTTTCATGCATCATAATATGGTTATATCCTTATAAAAGACTAGCAAAGTACCCGTCCTACGGTCACCCTCTCTCCCCACATTTCCCCCTCTCCCTCTTTTTCCTCCCCATCTTCTCTGTCTCTCATACCTGTTTTTCTCTCCCAAACCCATCTCCGATTCCCCCCGCCCTCTCCCTCCCCTCTTCCTCATGCTCCCCCTCCCCGCTTTCTCTCCCTCCCCTCTCTCCCTTCCCCTACATTATCTCCCTTATCTCTTTCCCCCCTCTTCTTTCCCTCCCCCCCTCTCCTATTCCTACTACCCTCTTCTCTGTCTTTTATACCTGTTTTTCTCTCCTAATCCCATCTCCGATTTCCCCCCCTCTCCCTCCCCTCTTCCTCATGCCCCCCTCCCCGCTTTCTCTCCCTCCCCTCTCTCCCTTCCCCTACATCCTCTACCTCCTCTCTCCCCCTCTTCTTTCCCTCCCCCTCCCCCTCCCCCTCTCCTATTCCTACACCCTCTTCTTCACTGTCCCACTCCTGTGCATGTAGTTAGGTCCCCCTGGACGTAGGTTGTGGGAAATGATGTAGCGTCTCACAGGGGCTTTCCCAGGCTATGAATAGAGTGTAGAGATCGCAATTTAAAAAAGGCTTCAAAATCACATTTTCACCCCAGATACCTTTACAATCCACATATAATGTCCTGAAGAGAGGGTGGACAGAACTCTACAGCAGATAAGTAAAATGGTTTATAAAACAACAAATTCCGAGAACATGTGAGACAAAGAAACCCCTATTTTCTACCTAAGAAACCCGTCTTTTCTACCTCTTTTCGTAGAAATCGCTCTTCCCGTATATCATATTGATTAGTTACCTAGTTAATACATTCTGATTCTACTGTCTTAGAGAAGGAGCTTTCTAATAATTTAATGTAATCTGGAATAATATTTTTTGTCATCATTGATTGAAATACAAAATGATGTGTGCTGAATAATAATATCAAATTATTCTATTTCTAACAGGTTCTGCAATAGCATCACTAATCTAATTCAGAAGAAGAGGAATTTAATCAATTAGGACAATCTGGTGTGACCTTTTTTTAAGCAGGTGAGACTTTCTTTATCAGATGTAAAACGTGCTTGTGACGTAATATCTACTATGTTGTAGTAACTCAGTGTATTGGCCCTGTCTAAGGAGGATGGGGTTGTTCATACAGCCACCATCCTCCCAAGCCAGGGCAAGATTCTCAAATCTACGCCCTGCCGCATCGTTAGCTGTTTCTCCGGGCAGAACACCCACTGTGTGTATAACCTCTTTAACTTAATGGAACCGAGGCAATAGGGGACTTGCATGTCTGCCAACTTGAATCTTGATTCACATGCAATTATGGGACTTATGGTACAGTGTAAAATCTATATTTAAAATAATGTCATGTTCAGCATGGAATATTCATCGGTGCTCTAATATCAATATCCATGTGTTTTACATGTTTTCCATGTGTTTTTCAAAGCACAAACCTCCATCTTTCTCAGGCATGTGCAGTGACACATGCAAGTCGGACTAACCGGGGACTGTCTGGACAAATCACCACAGCTAAAAATAGGTGCGTTCAGGTTTTTGAACGCTGGTCCTGTGATTGGAGGAAAGGCCTGATGAAGTATTCATAAATCCCCGAAAATCTGTAAGGATGCTGTAGGGCCACTGACTGAGTAAGCAAAAGGAGGGTCAGCCCTACTGTTGGAGGATAACAGTCACATACTGTATTCCCTCAAAGAGCTTTAATCTTAATTTGGTTCCCTTAAACCCCATTCGCCTCACACTACAGAACTGTTATTCATCTCCAGAGGTCTTTCAGCTACTGCCAAATCAAAACTTGTCACAGGTAGTGAATACGTTTTTAGGAACGGAGTCATGTTCCAAAATCCCCGTTAGTCATCTGAACTCTTTCAACTGTGTATTTTATATATATGGTGATCTAAATGCAATGAAATATTGGTGAACTAACAAAGACAGCTACAACTGGAACCATTAACAGTAATCTGAAATACTGCTGCTACCGGTAATTATCACTGTTATTAAATTTGTTCTTTTTTAAAAGGGTTTATTGGTATATCATATCACAACTTAGTTAGTTATTCACTCTGCAACTAACTGATCCACAGTATGCATTTTGCTTCGCCACTCACGATGATATACATCTACATTTACACTCCTGTATGTAGTAGAACAAATGGATATTAATTTTTTAAACGTAATCAGACTAAGACTAACTATATAGATTGAACATGGCCATTTTACAAGTTACAAGTACAATAAATTGTTAATCATATATATCCATATATACACTATAGCCAATGTAATCTGTTAGTTTTACCAATTCGTTGCACCATAATCATTTCATATTTATTCGTGGCAATAGCTTTGCTTTCTTTTATTGATAAATGTCGTCTGAGCTGAGAAATAAAGCCAATAAAGTGCAAATCACAGACTGCAGTCTTATTTATTGAATCATTACTTTATTGGGGACGTTTAACAGAAACGTGCCTATCAAGAGTATTGTTCTCATCTCCCTTTCCCATCTGTTAACCTAGGTAAATATTTTTGCTATTTGCTAAGATGGATTCAGCTCAATTTGTTTCTTATACCAAATGACTGGAAAAACTGTTCTTCTTTCACCCATTATATTGAAACACCGTCACTGGGATTGGCATTTAAGATCCATGGTACCTAATAAGATCGAATTACGAGGGCCGGATCGAAATAATTGGACGGGAACGAGAAAAAAATAATCGAAAATAGTCATGCTGACAATCCATTCAAATTTACTCAATAATAATTACAATGATTGAAATCAGACTCCAGTTGGCCCCTTCCTTTTGTGGGACCTATTTGAGTTCCGTTCCTTTCACGGACTTCCGGAAATTATTTGTCAACATCTTTGGTTAAAACAATGATCAGGATATTCAAGGTTACTCAACACAGTCTTGTCGGTGGTTAATGGCACGATTCCCTGCCTATGTCATGTCTCGCTATGTGAAGTCTTTGTTTGCATCACGCTCCAGTTACAGAGATGCCATGGTATTAGTGTATCCATGGATGCATTCGCGGAAATTGGTCGAGAGTGTGTGTGTGTGTGTGTGGGGGGGGGTCGAGGGAGGGGGGGGGGGGGTCAGAGGGGCTGGGATTAAGCCAGCGTCCTGCCATTAAATCACCTGTCTGTCAATAAATACAAATCCCTAAATTATAGTTTGCATCATTAAAAATAAATACCTCTGTATGTAAAAACAAGTTTAGCAGTTGAGCCTATTGTGTATGCCCAAATAAATGAATAGGCCAGCATAGCTGAACATTTTCATATATTGATCATTGGTGGGACCCATAGGAAGACCTGATACTAATTTCACATAAGTTTAACACCTTTGTACCAAACTGAAGATAGAATACAGAATTAGTTAATCAGTCAATCAAAGCTATAGAGATTGCAGTGTACTACCTTTCTTATTGATCAGATTAGAGTAATTAGACAGTGTGGTTAAATACTTATTAAATGTGGTATCTATATGATTGTATCACGGTGTAATCCAATGGTTTGTATTTAATGTAATGTAATTCTCGCACAAAAATTAACGCCCTCACCTATATTTAGCGCGCCGCTTTTGCCATTGACTGCCTAGGCTCCTATGTGGACCATAGCTTTATGTAGAATGTGGAAGGACATCAGTGTTCCCTTCCATAGAAACAATATACATTATTGTTTACACATGTCTATAGGTTCTTTTTAGTTTATATCATTGCAAGAGTTGTAAACATGGTAGATATGGCAATATTTGTCATTGAGTCAGATTCTATTATATATGTCTAAACCATTAAGCCTAAATAAGGATATCTCAGCAACAACGTAGAAAGGCAATATTACATGTGGACATATAATGCGATATCCAAGTAAAAACCAAAACATGTTTCCTGACAAAGGACTTTAGTCATATCTGTTATGTTCCCCATTACATGGAGAAGTGAATTTTATCAGTGCTGACACATCAAGCCACGTTGATAGAAAATACATGTAGTATTCATATGAATCGTTTGTTTCTTGATTTTATAGATAAAAACATCAATGGTCAGTTGCTGCGAAAATTTTAATTTACCGTCTCTATGGGAAAATAAAACATGATTTGTATTTAATAATCATTCAGTTGCGGAAAATTATTTTCTAGATATAAACCTTGCAATAGCGATTGAACAGAACTGAAAACTATCCATAGGAGTTATACATTATGCGACCCTTGATGTGGATGTGTTGTACAACCAATCGCACCTCAATTGCTATGCGGCACATAACTAGCTAGCAAATATGGTCTTGATGGTATGGAATATAGACAACCCTGTGCGGAACTCGCTCTGCTGTTACAAAACGCGGAAAAGCATCTCTTTATGAAAGCTTTTATTTTTTAATGCAACAGCGCATCATGAAAATTGGAATTGTATGGATTATTCATATATGTAATAAAAGAACAGCAATGTGTAACGCCGATAAATATTCAACATCAATAAATTAATAGGTTTGATAATAAATAAAATGTCAAAATGACATTTCACAAATAAAATAATATATTGGGCATTTATAACAGAGCAACCAGCGATTTATCGAATACAATAATTGAACCTCAAAAAGTGAATCTCAACGACATGTACTTTGCCTTATTTGACAATCATTGATTACTATGCACGATTACGACTATTTGATGTTTGATGCGTTTATCGAGTTTGTCAATTTGGAGAGGTCAATAAACGAAGTAAAATGATATATGGCGTTTATCACCTTGCTTACATTTTATCATTCATTATCTCGGTAACATTGTATTGGACAGAAACATATAGTATTATCTAGAAACCTGCACTGAGTAACTACTTCCCAGTTGTCCATTACTCTTTTGAACTCTGCTTTCTTATTCTAGTTATCCCACTGCTTGTCGCAATGCCACTTCCTCTCCTTACTCATCCTGTCTCCATCTGTCTTCACACTCAGCGAGTTGTCTGCGCTCTGTTAAGCTCTTTGCCATGTTAAACAGTAAGACCACGATCCCAGGTTCAAACTATTGACAAGAAACTAGCTGGATACCCAATTACAGATGTATTTCGTTTACGATTACTCCAAGTTCCCAACTTTGCGGGAAACAATGCCTATCTGTAATGACCCCCGAAAAACTGTCTTCCTCAACCGGGAATTGAACCACGGATCTCCCGCTATGCGCGCGGACATGCTACCATTGCACCACCGAGGTTGACTGATTCTCAAAGGCCACCACTGTAACCAGATTCCACACTCTAGGCCACTACACTATCCCTTACTCTTTCTGCACGAAATTCATATGATTTCGTGCTCAGAGACAGTGAATACAACCTTTACTGAGTGTGACCGGCCACGGCACCAAATTGTAATGACCCCCGAAAAACTGTCTTCCCCAACCGGGAATTGAACCACGGATCTCCCGCTATGCGCGCGGACATGCTACCATTGCACCACCGAGGTTGACTGATTCTCAAAGGCCACCACTGTAACCAGATTCCACACTCTAGGCTACTACACTATCCCTTACTCTTTCTGCACGAAATTCATACGATTTCGTGCTCAGAGACAGTGAATACTACCTTTACTGAGTGTGACCGGCCACGGCACCAAATGTAATGACCCCCGAAAAACTGTCTTCCTCAACCGGGAATTGAACCACGGATCTCCCGCTATGCGCGCGGACATGCTACCATTGCACCACCGAGGTTGACTGATTCTCAAAGGCCACCACTGTAACCAGATTCCACACTCTAGGCCACTACATATCTGTTGGTAGCATGGTCAATGCCTCAAGCTTTGCTGCCATATAAACATGACACTATAACCCATGCCTTCACCCTATGAGCTTGTCAAGGGAAGCAATGAAAGGCAGAGCCCATCACAAACAGGAAAATAGATGACGACCAATATTTTTATCACTATGCCCCCAGGCACAATACCTACTTCAGCTTCTGTAAATGGAACCACTTGGTGACATGAGAGTAGAGAACACTTTTTTCCACGAGATGGAAAAGGGACTTACAAATGACAGTTAGTCAAGTTGGAGGGAGGACCTCTGGGAGGAAGTGACTTCCTTTGGGCAGTGGAGACAACTGGATGGACCTAAAAGCTCATTGTGTGACGTTGGTCAGGGACTGAGAGCTAAGTTGTTAATTAGTTTCGCGTGGATGTCCTGAAAACATAATCAAGGCTTATAAAATACCAGGCAGACCGCGCTGTCCCTTAGTTATCAGATAAAAACACTTGCTCTGCTATCCTCTGCTGTCCTCTGCATGCATGTTGAGAATATACAATATTTGAAACCTACTCGAGGGCGTATTCACTTTTTAAATGTATAGTATATTATAGGAAAATATCTCCATACTATTTTACATTTTCTAGGGGTATTTTATCAAAATTACAGTTCCGTTTTTCGATGATTGCAACGCTTGCCCATCGCGGCAATATTGTTAAGATTGGCAGCTGGTGCAGTGGCATGGTTCGTCAGCGGAATACTCAGCTTAAATTGAGGCAAAGTGCATCGGTAGCGGACCTGTTGCCCAGGGGTGGTTTGCGTCCATTAGCCACGTTCACATCTCGCGAGAACGCGAGGACGCGTGGTTTGAGAGCGAGACAAGGAGATTTTCGGCTGACCTCACACCTCGAAGCCAACGTGTGATGGCAGTAGATTTGGGAGATGTACTTATCTGTAGAAGCTTCCACAAGGATCATTGGTCTCAAAGGCCTTGATTGCTCCCTCTCTGACCGAAGGTCACCGATGGCTCAAAATAACAGCCTCTATCCCCCTTCTCTAATGTTTGGTTTTACAAATACGTTGTTCTGAAATTTAATACTGAAACTACATAATATAGGAATTCGTAGGATGTTTATCAGTAGGTTGTCCTAAAACACCTTTGAGTTCTTTTATCAACTTACATTCGTATGCACACATGTGGTTAAACCAGCAAATGGATTGCCTTTCATTAATTCAACCTAAGAGAAATTCAAATAATCTGTAAGGCTAATCTCAAGGGTCGTTTTAATTATGATTGGTTGGGCTAATTTGTCATGGAAATAAGGTTTCGTCGAACTAATGAGAGCTTTTTCCTTTTGGGTCCTGCTATAAAACAAACGCATGACTTGACACCGGGCATATTTTCCCAACAAGACAGTAAATTAGCACATATCTTTTTGGCACTGCTTACCATCACACTGTGAATTTTGCAGTCTCATTAGTTTTGTAAATTATCTCGTCACTTTTTACAACCATACCGGCAGCTTGCTCAGCGATGAACTCGCCAGTCAGGGAATAAAATTGTTGAACTTGTTTGCTAAATTTACTATGGGAAATGCCAACCCAAATCTCCCATATTACCGGGATGATTTGTCCATTGATGTTATTGACAAAAGGTATTGGGATCAACCAGGATGTTCGTTAGGGCAAGGGCAAATAGATAATTATTCTTCCACAAAAGGGAATTACTTTGTGTAGTCTTCCATGCTTCCATGAGTGCTAAACAAATACATCTAGCGATCAAAAGCATTTTCGTTGCCTATACAAAGGTCAGAGAGTGAATTTCTTCTTTCATTCCTTTTTTATTTAAAGCTACATTCCCAGCCAAATTAGACCAGAAAAGTTCTTTTTCTTGTTTCATCCTAACCTATCTGAGAGTGGCATGGATAGAATGTGACAAGTTTCCCCATTGTTGACTTAGTTGTTTTAAACTGTGTACTGTTTGGGGGCTATTGGGTACCTTAGCTTCTAAGAATCAATGTTTATAATGTATTTATGGAAGACAGTTTTTTGGCGAACAGGACACTAGCTTCTACGCACTGGTACGTTCAAATAGATCCGCCGCCTCAGTACCATGTTTACTAGAGGCCTCAATAGTATGGATAAATTGGACCCCCACCCCAACCCACCACCCACCCGCACATTTGGGGGCCCTGAGATGTTCGTTTAGCCAGTAGCTGGGCGACAGAGTCACCAAGTAGAAAAATCAATCAAATTCAATGTCTATATCGCCCACACCTCTGGACATTTTAGGAACAACGCCATATCTACCCGAGATATTTTGAGATATGAATACCACGCACTCAAATCACTTTGAACCCATTGATCTAATACAATTGAGCCCACTAATCTAATAAAAATGAATGTTTGAATTGAATTTGAAAATTTGTATTGCTTTTGTTTAGCCAATCAAAGGAGCACTCCAGAAGTTGGGAGGTTTCCAGCTCCCTTGGAGGTTCTTACATTCTTCTGATGTAGGGTAACAATATCACCAGTCATTGACTGTCGATGATTCTCTACAGTTTCAGTGATAGTTTTCTTTTAACAATTAAATATGCAATATGCCTTAAGATTTAACAGAAAAGGTTCACTCGATGATCTTTGGTTGAGGTTGAAGATAAAAGAGGATTACATGATAATGTGTTAATGTGTTGTTAATGTGTTGTGTTGTGGTAATCCTATCATAGATTGATTTCCTGATTTGTTCGGATTTTGGAATAGTTTGTTTTGGCCCGCCTGTAATAGGTGTATAAGCGTCTACGGTGTTTAAGAGGTAGGAGTCTTTTTTCAATATGTAACACATGTACATTGGCTCTGGGTGGAAGTCTAGATAGTTTTCAAAATGGGGTTCTGTAAAATTTGTTATCTGTGTAAGCTAGTGGAACTGTGGGAGTCTTATAGCAATGTTTACTGGTAGAATTATGTGGTAGCATGCTAACAGTGGTAAAATCTGCGAAGGGAATTCCACTAGAGGTAGAAATAGTGAGAAGAACCACTTCAACAAACACCGAGAGTTGTTAACAGTATCCCTGGATCCCTGGATCAAGGACAAGTGCACCCCTTTGTGATGGCGTGTCAATACCAACAGGGGAAATGTGAGGTATTAGTTACCCACTCAACACATCAAAATCTTCAGTAGCACAGTAGCAGCTCAAGGGTCACGATAGTCTGGCCTGCCCGTTGCATGAGGTATCGTTAAAGCTCGTTAACTGTAGTCTGAGTATATCGTATTATCAACCTACCCTCATTGCAACCTTATTCACGAATGCATCCTTATCACTTGTCTCCCCATGGGATTTAGTTGTAAAATAATGATATGGTTCCGAGGTCCTCTAGAACACCCCATATCCTTATGTTAACGCTATTTGGGTCAGATTTTCAGAAAATGTACAATTGGCAGCTGTACACATTTAGTAAATTAAGCTAAATTAAGCTAAATTAAGCTAAATTAAGCTGAAATTTGGTCAATACTATAGGTAAATTCGAATATATTTGGCATTGCATTGATTCTAGCAATCTGTTTGGTTAGCTTGAACTGTATTGTTAATTTGGTTTATTTGAGAAGATAACATTTTCTGAAAATCTGACCCACATCATGCAACCCCCCCCCCCCCTCACTAAATAAGGATATCTCGTGCATGCAACAGGTCTCACGTACCTTTCTTGTATCTCAGTACTACCACCATTCTGCTTCTTTCATAGCTGGCTAAAACAAAGGAAATTATCAAACAACATAAAAAAATCAGCAAAGGAAATCGTTGGATAAAGAGGCACTGAGACATCTTGAAACAACAGGAAAGATTGAGGGACAACAAAGGTCGAGGCAGACAAAAAGTAAAATCCACCTGTGTGTCGTTGACGCACAAGGTACATCGTTACCCTTATTGTTAAAAAAATGTGTCCGGTAGGGCTTGAAACCCTCCCTAAGCTGGGAGCTTAGACCCACCGACAGTATCGTGTAGATAAATAAAAGTTCTAACAACAACAACAAAATCAGAAGATGGGTTAATAATAACATCACCTTTATTGGCCAATATTTCAAACATGACAAAACGGAGTCAAGTAGTCTTTTTTATCATGTTTGAAACATTGGCATCAATACGTGTATATCTTTTAAACAACTACGACGACAATGACTACAGTTCAGAGAGTGAGGGACCGTGAGACATGATCGGCATGACACTGAACGGCAAGGCACACAGGGGCGTTTCATATGTAACACAGCGCTCGGTAAATAACGCAGTGACGGTCTGGTAACGGCAAAATTACCGAGCGTTCGTTAATCCCGTTTCATAAAGCCTGCGTTAACCATGCGTTAATCAAGGTGTTGTTCGTTAAGCTAATAACCGATTTTAGCACCCCCTAATTCTAGCCAGCGAGCGCTAACCTATGTAAGAAGAATTAATCAACACGCTCTCAATCTATAGCTGTTGAACCAAATTATGATAGCATATTTTTACCTTCACTACAAGAGACATCATGATGGTGAATACGGCTCTCAGAAACAATGAACACAACGGGGAAAATGACGAAAGTGTAATGCCATGTTTTAACCTTACTTTCATTATACTACTCACATCTTGATATAATATGGGTTTACATATACGCGCATGCTGCGCATGTATTTCTCGCGCTTTGCGCATATCATTTCTACCTTATATCATGTTTAGAGTGGCCACAAGGTGGCAATGAAAGTCAGTTTACTACATTTTATTCTCACCTACTTCTTTTATACCTCATTCTTACCTTTACAACACCTTTATTATTTTGTACCAAAATATACCATGTCTAAATATTCATCGTCGAATAAAACAGAGTAATTACAATATAGATTCTTCTCATTGTCTTTATTTCTCCTCCCCTGCGTTTACCGAGGGTCATTACAAAAGTAATTAAATATTAATGTGAGAAGGTAAAGAATGATGATAATATAGAAATATATGAATTCATATGAATTTTAATCGTCGAAAGTTAATACGCTGCTAGCACCGATCGCGAAAAAAGGTACAAATATTCACTTGATAATCATAGGATTGTAGGACAGTCTAATAGACATATTGGGGGCTTAAATAGTTCTTGTGTAACGAGCATAAGTATTCAGACATTATATCGGTGAATAAGATTTTAGGATGTTGGGGTATTTAATAATAAATTATGTATCCTTATCTCTTCATATATCTCTCTCTCCCCCTCTCTCCTCTCTCTATCCTTCCTCTCTCTCCTCCCTCTCTCTCTCCTCCCTCTCTCTCTAGCTCTCTCTCTCTCTCTTCTCTCGTAATAATAATATAATAATAATAGATTTTTATTTCCATATTACATTTACAACAATTGTCATACAATGTAGAATTAAAAGAGAGAAACCTATGGAAAGAGGAATAATCTCTGTGACAGTCACAGCTCTTCCGAATATCCCTTATATCCCTCCCGTCTCTCCCCCTCCTCTCTCTCCCTCCTCCCTCTCCCTCCTCCCTCTCCCTCATCCCTCTCCCTCCTCTTTTTCTTGGCAAGGTTGGAGTAAATCCGGCCATGATCATGCTAGGAGCCAGGAGTGATAACCTGAGCAACACGGGTATTAGTCACTGAATTGTTCTCCCAGTAAATGCATATATTCACAGGAAGAATTTTTTTTATCAGGGAAAAACTTGCCGGGCAAGGGGATAATGGGACAGGTGGAGGATGAGATGGGGCCGGGTGGGAAAGGGGGAAGAGCCTCGGAAGAGGGAGGGGGAGGGGGTGTTTGCGTCACCTCTGGAAACTACATTTTAAATAGATCTACCTGTTTGGACCTTTATTTTAGTTCTACCCATTTCAATATAACAATATTCAACAGGTATACTCATTAAAGAATGATGATAATATAGAAATATGGGTTGTCATGTATTTTGATACCATTTTTTTAAATTTTTATTCATTTCTATTCAGGTATGAGCTAACATACATCATTGGTAACAAAATAAATTTCATAAGGCAGTTCACCATTGCGGTGGTCTTCTTCTGAGTTTCGTTCCTTGTACTGAGACTAAGTAATAAAGTTAAGATTGGAACATTGTATATGACGGTGGAAATAAATGTCTTCTTAGTGGAGGGGATGTCAAGGAATAAAATAAGTCCACAATAGCATAATAATTATAATAAGCCCTACTACTGGGTTTGGCCCTACTTTAAATATGTATGTAGCATCGACTGAAACTGCATGGAATAACAACTATGCTTTCTAAATGTCTCATTATCATAAAATGCAAGTCTAGAAATTGTGTCATCGATATATGAGCATAAATATCTACTGTATTCAAGAACCTGTCTGACAAAAAGATCACCGCTTCCCACTTACATATATGACGTATCCACAGGTGCGCTGTGAGGGGGGGGGCATCGTGTAAGTATAAGTGTAAGACCAGCAGTATGTTCTATTTTTCCCCGAAAGAATTCATATAAATTCCATTTTCTAGAATACCTTAAAACAATCAAGTGGACGATGTAGGAGACATTACAAGCTAACTTATTGAACCCAACAATTTTTTAGTTGTGCCCTGATTAGATTATGAAAAAATATAAAATAAATAATCATATATATTTAAGAAATTACGAACAGTGTATTGGTCTAAAACTTATCACCCATGTGTTGCCCCTGATAAGCACCCTTTGGGTGGGGCAATGTGCCAGCATACATAGACATAGCAAGGAGGTTCTGCTCTTTTATTAAAATCTAGATTTATTCAGATTGGATCATTTTATGTAAGGATTTAAAGCTTTCTTTCCATTTAAAATGTCCCTTTTTCGGTATTACCAGGTAAAAAGCTATTGTTTCTACCTCTTCTCGCTATTGTAGCTAGTAAGGTTTATTTTTGATAGGTCTGAAAGAATCCATCGGTCACCGAAATAATGTCTAGAATAATCTCCACATACTTATGTGAATCTATGGAAAAAAATATTAGTTTTTGCAATCGTTGCTAGCTAGGTATTATAGATGTTCAATATAATTATACCAAGAAATTGTCTTGGTGAATATTCAACAAAGGGATTGTTACAGACCCGGTATACCTTTCTCTCTCTTGGCCTTACAGCTAGCGCCATGTTTGTAGTGATTATGAAACAGCAAATATCCAGTTAATGTATAGTGATTTATTTCCGACCAAAAAAGTTACTAAATTGGCCAATATTTATTGGCCAATTTAGTAACTTTTTTGGCTATTTTTCTTTCTGGTACTGAGGTAAATTACTAATGCTAATATTAGTAACATTTCAGAGGATACAGTGCAAAAATTATATTAATAATAATTAAATGAAAAATTCCGCGCTATATTAATGCAACGATTTCTGCGTTGCGTTGATTAACCACAATAGTTGTTCATTAACGAGTGCATTTGTCATTGCGTTGAAGCATTATGAAACGGAATACTATTGTCCAATAGCGCGCACTGGTCTGGATTATGAAACGCCCGCCTGATTGACTGATGAGTGCTACTGACACCTTTACACCTATAGTATACAAATATATAAAGGCCCATTCACATTACAACGGCCGATTGGTGTAAGGCTGCCGCACGGCAAAAAACACAATGTTAAAGTATACAGCCGGCGAGTATCGGCCGGCTGGTCGTGGTAATGGGAAAGGACCTTAATACTACATCACCGTTAGCTACATTAGCTACTCTAATGATCCAGGAATTATTACTCTCTATCCAACACGTTTTTTCTGACCACTTTTTCATTTCCATAGAGCCCTTATGAAGTCCTTTTTAGGTGACCGAATTTCCTTTACTGTTTACTATACCCATGTTCTTCACAGCTTTTATATTTATACCAGTGCTCATGGACTGCCTTTCAAGAATTTTAAACAACCGCGTGGTATCATTGTCTCTTATATCACTTATGAGTTGCCAAGGGGATAGTAATATACAGCACAGAGACAGGTCCTAAATGAATATAAGAACTTCCAAAGGTAAAGCGTTTACAATACTGGCATTGCCCTGGGCTTCGCTGCTTCCTTGTCAATTAAGTGTATAAGATAAAGAAGATGAGTGCTGCCTGGCTCTACTGGAAAGTATTGGGAGGAACATCGGTAGGGAATGTAATCATGATCTTCAAAGCACTGATAATGGTATTCTCCGAGGACTGCATTCATCCATGCTAGCTAATTGTTTGCTACTGCCGTGGCATCGTTCGAGATCAGGGAGACATTTTTTGCCTGAATTGTAGGTGATAATCCTTGCATATAACACTTCTTTGCCAATTTAATACTCCTGTTAACGCCAAGTCTCTTGGTATGTCTTGAGACACATCGTTCTTCTATCATGTAGGTAAAAAATGTGCTTCCATTATGCGGGGGATTTTTTCAGGTAGACATACCACAGTCTAATCGTTAGACAAAAGTGAGCTTTAACAACGCTTTTATTCTGTGATTTTTGGTTGCTGAAGCCTTTCTGACAAGCGTATTGTATGAGGCAGAAAAGCACCATACTGAGAAATTTCTCTGGCTTGTTCTGAGACAGGAGTACAATGATATAAATACCCAGAACCTTCCCATTAGGAAAGCCTTTGGGATATGAAGGTGAAAAAGGGTATGTATCCTGCTTATTGTTTTTACAGAAGATGTGCTTCGCATCAACCCGAATTATGAGATAGTTTTAGACAGGAAGATTCCTGAGGCAGACAAAACATACATTGTTCTTTTTGTGTCTTTGACGACATAAAATGAATGTGCATATTACAGATATAAACATTCAGATAACACCGGTCTATTTGTTGTAATATATGCCTTAATGAATTAACGCATATATCCTACTCTTAAGTTAATTAATATCTGTATGCAGTATCAATTGTACATTTTATTCTAGATAAATCAAAACATTATTTTAGCTATTTTGTAACTATAGCAACATTATGTTAATAACCATAAGCAATGCTAAGCGCTTAATAATAATAGATAAGGCGCTGCATAATTGTTGTTTAATAATAAAAAGAATATGTCGTATACGCATGCTGAAAATGGATAATAGGTTTTATGTATCAAAATATGATTTGGGTAAATTCATTTCCCATTAACGTTATCAAATTCATAAAGTCCGCACCAATCCCCTGAGACTAGTCGTAACAGTTTATGACAAAACGACTTCATTTAGGATAAAATAGGAGGACATTAAAACAAGTCGTAAATACCGATCTCTTGTTTACTTCAAAGCAAATCATTGGTTTTATCTCCGGATTTATTTCAAACAAACGCAGATACAAATCCCTCCCGCTCTTTTTCTGCATCATAAATCTAAAAGCTGCTTGGGTTTGCAGCACAGACTTTTAGGCTTATAAAAGGCGCCATCGGGGTAAGAGTTGTTGACCGAGGCATGCATTATTTATCGAGTTTGTCTTTCATCTCTTATAGCTTGTTCCTTTCACTCACATACTATGATTAGGCGGACTTTGCTCCATCAAGGAACGAGAGTATCAGTAGCTTCTGAGTTTGAAAAGACCAGCTCCCCCTCTCCCCTCTTCCTGTATCTCTCCTCTACTTTATCACCTTATTCTCTGTGCATACTTGAGTGGGAAATAAAGGCAATTTTGCTGAGGGAATGACACTAGTTTACATATACTGTGCTTCAACAAATGAGCTTTCATGTCTTTGTGTAAAACCCCGACCCTTTAGACAACAACAAATTCCGATCCTATATTTGTCCACACTAAAAGGTAATTTAATTAAAAGCCTCTCAATTCACGTCACATAAAGAGATCTTCCCATTTGAGCAGGCACACTTGTATCATTACTGCACACCTGGACATATGAGAGAAGTCGTTGGCTTGGAGAATTATAATTTTATTGGTGAAATTATGTATAAGTTTGAGTAATTACGGGTAATGAAATATGAAATACAGAAGAATATTAAATAATAATAATAAAAATAAGAAATAAAAATGCGAGGGAGGAGTAGGATTGAGGATATAATATATCCTTAGTAAAAAGGGAAGAGGAGGGTGGGACAAAAAGAAGAGGTGCGTGTGGGTTGCACCGTGGTCAGCGTGAGAGTGAGGATGAGGAAGGGGTAAGCGGAAGGATGCTGAAGGGAGGAAGAGGTGCGAGAGGAGTTATGGGAAGGTTTGTGATGCTGGGGGTGTCCAAGAGGTGGCACCAATGACCCTTCATAAGGCACATGCCTATGAATCGACAATTTGTATTCTAGATTATAGAAGATAGAGGATAAGAATGGTAGTAAAGAGATTTCGGCACACAAAATAACCAGGCAACCGAGGTGCAATAGAAGTCTTATTCGATGTCTTATTTGCTTTTGTCTAAAGATATAATAACTGTTTAAAAAAATACTCAAATTCATACTGAATTTATCTAGTTGTAAACGCACAGGTGTGTGTTCGAAGAATTGACGTGTCGTCTGACACACGTCGCCTTTTGGTTGTATTTTAAATCTACAAATACATCAAAATGCAATCAAGCAACCACGTTTTGCTATTTCAAGCTCTTTGGAGCATTTGCCCAACTTTGTTTGATCGAACTAAAAATATCAAAAACTATATCGTCCAGGAACGATTATGGAAAAGAGAAATGGACAATGAAAAAAAGGCAACGGCTTCTGTGATATGCCTTCTCTAGGGTTGGCATTAGTTCTAGGGCCAAAATGTGACACCATGCTACGATAATTATAACTTGATTTAGATCATTCTGAATTCCTCTGAATCTACAGAAAAACTATTTAATACAGGTTAACTAACGAGTTGGTTGAAGGAGCATGAATATTGCACAAGTTGCAGTGTAGTGCGATATTCTAAGCAACTGAAACCAGCGAGCAGATATAATATTATACATGCTTTCAATCATGAAAATAGAAAAGAATCGAGTCATAAATTTGAATTTTACCGGTAATCTTAGCAAAAAACAGATTGGTTGCCATGACAACCCCACGTAAATCACTAGAGAAATACGCACTATGCGTAAATCACTCTAGATACGTTGTTTTCAGAGCAATGCGTGCATAATAAAAACAACATATAATTCAACATTCAAGAACATTCCACCATCCCTGATATATATTGGACTGAGGATGGCCTCCAAAGGCCACGCTCTTGGGGTATCCCTCTGGACGTACATGTGCGCCTTATTCATCAAAGATTCAAGTTTTGTAGCCCAGAACGTATCTCTTGGGAAGTTCCAATTTTCTGAGAGCCAAAACTACAGTCTTCTTTGAGCTCCATACGTATATATTCTAATTTCAACCATGTGATATCACCTTCTCTGAGGTATAGATGGAAAGTCCACATACATTACAGTGTCTACCTAGAAACTGCAGGTAACATATGGAAGTCACAGGAAAGACAGTTAAGTGACATATCCAATGGTACTTAAAGCCTAATATAAAGAATTAGAGAAGGCGAGAAAAGAAGACGAGGCGAGGTGAAAGAGGAGAGAGAGGGGCAGCAGGAAGGAGCGGAGAGAAAGAAAGAAAGAGAAAGAGGACAGTGAGGAGGGACAGAGAGCTAGTTCCCAACTATAGTTCAACTAAGGGGCTGGAAACAATGTCTCCTATTACAGCATCACATGCGACAGCGTAAGCTTAAAATAGCTAGTAACTGTCACCTGTACCTGGTTGAAAGCCATTTATAAAATCACCCAAGATCAAAATAGGATTAAATGTGCCAGTATATATGAAGTAATAAGCAGCAATGAGGTTAACTAAGGAGGCAATTACCCGAAATTTACATTTGGCACTTGCAAAGTAGCTTTGCTGTTTCTCTTCGCACGACATCAGCACAAATCAAAATGTTCATCGTGAGTTATTAGATTATCCAGATCTTCAATACAAATTCGTTCATAACAAAGTCATTTAATAATCCTTTGATAAATATTTGTCTATGCAATTATTAACAATTATAGAGAATATATGAATCCTGTTCAACATTTGAAGGTAAAACAGTGAAGCGAATAGTCAGATCATGTGGCATTTATTTGGAAAATCAAAATCCCAGATATCACTTACGTGAGATTTTAAAAATATATTAAAGTATGGGTTTTGGGGGTTTGGGGGGTTGTTTTTTTAATTACAAATAAGGCCAAACAATACATCATTACAAAAAGACGCGTACGCTTAAGCTAGATTTACTTATATCGTTACATGTATATAGTAAATCTTTATTAGCTTGTTGATACTTTTATACGGCTCAATTGCAAATGGAATTGTTGTAAAAAATATGTATTACTCTATGCATGGATATATTTTCATCTTTAATAATCATATTTTCAAGTAGTCACACTCAAATCCTATGGAATCTCCCGTGGGTGAGGCTGAGTCAGCTGAGTCAAGAGTTTTTGTTTTTTGTTCATTAAGGATTTGATGTTAGAAAATATATGTATTCCAGCCTATACATATATCTACCATTGCCCTCAGGTCACAATCTGGAGTGTGCTATTGGGGAAGTGGTTGGTCCCGGAAGGAATTTCTGTTGACACGTGGCCCTGTATTCAGGATGATGTCTGATTGGATTATTCATGCCATTCATATCACATATACGTATGTTCAGATTCCCTTTTCGAACTTAGAGCCTCGGGGAAAATAGCTCTCCACTGCAGGAACATAAATATATAGAGGCCTTTTTGATTAAGGTACAGCATAGAAATCGCCTTTCCAAACGGCCTTGCAAAGGAATATTATGTTTGAAGCTAGTGTTGACTGTACGTGTTAAATAATATCAATTACTCAATTCAGTGGATTGATTTAAAATGTCAGAGCGCTTTCCCTTGCCGATTTATAAAAAGGATCCATCGGTTGTTCAGTTGAGAGACACACTGAGCCGATTTCTGACCGATTTTCTATCGACTTAGTGTGTGTCGTCCACATTCTTTTGCGGTTTATGCATGGGTGGTCTATCATATTCAATCCTGTTTATAATAATTATATATATGACTCATGTATTAGCTTGACATTTCTCTTTCACTATGGAATTGATAAAGTTGTTCCCAATATGTGTATGATTGTTTAGATTCTTTCCATACATATATAGTGGCCCATGATTACAATTACAAGTGTCTTACTTTATGAAAATACACAAGGAATCATTTACATACTTCATATAATGCAATATATTCACTCACGGCAGGTGCAATCCATACACCATACATAACTTTAAAGTAGTATACATGTATATTAGACCTAGGTTTTGTGTTTTTATGCTAAATATTACCTACCCAAAGTGTACAGACAATGAATACCTGATATAGTACGTGTATGGTAAAACAAGTGTATGTACCTTAAGTAATGCCTTATTCATGGATGAGGAATATGAAAACGCCAGAAGTAAAATAAGATGTATACATAGTTCGGCCTGACTTATTTGCCGCCATTCCATTATCTGTTTCGTCTATATAAAATAATAATAATAAAGGATACTCTAGGTAGGAGTCTTCCTACCTTTACCTGGTCGGTGTAGGGTTTCTTTTCCAGAAAATCCCCGGGGTTAATCCTATCTGCTTTTTGAATGGTATTCTTCCTGTCTCTATTCATTACTGATATCTGCCATATGCATTACATTTCCTAAACCACTCGAAACTAATGGAGGAAAGCCATGTCTCAACTGTCCCACCATGATCTTGACTACAGTTACAGCCCCATCTTTGATCTTTTAAATTTTTGACATGTTTCGCTGAATGCCAAGCCCTCATTATTGTTATTCCACTGATGGCAGAGCTGCCACCATTCCAGTGTACCCTAGGACTGATGGTGATCAATTGCCGGCCATTTTTCATGAGAAAGGACATCTTTAATGTTTGATGGCAAACTGTTTTAGGGGAGAATCAATGAGGTGACCCTTTCTAGTAATGGCAGTGTGCAGGCTGCTTGTGTTTACTATTCTTATAAGCCGTGCCGTGGGGGGTTTGAGGGGGCACATGTAATAACCCTATACTTCGATATGGAGCACATCACCACAGGAATGACATTCCGGATGCTTTGAATAATATCTTTATTTTGGGTTTTGATAAGTGGGTTCTTTGCTCAAATTGATATCCGAATTAACTTCATGTAATAACCATTGTTGTTATATATATTTATTCTATTTATCAATTGTATACCAGTATATATATGATAATTGTAAACATTTTATTCTGCAATATATTTTGCTTTTGGTATACTGAGAAAAATACATAGATGAATAATGTTACCTGCACGTAAAATATATCAGGGTTTTTTTGGTTTTGAATTCCATGTGCACAAAGCCTCCTACAATCTATTGTCAAATATAAAAAAACACAAACATGTAATTTTTAATGATAATTGTATTGTATTGTTTACTGAGTAAATGGGGTCGAGAGGTTCCACGAAACGAAGAACCCCTGTTCTTGATAAACTCTTGGCTGCACCCATACTATTCTTGCTTGCGACCCATGGCCGATCATGCCTCAATTGGAAAATCGCATACGCCAGTCCTTAGATAGGCATACTCGGAGTTATAAACATAAATACCCTATGGCCTTTCGACCCATCATTGACATAAGCGTCCATTTATGGACTCACCTACCCTGAGTGACCCGTCTCCTTTCATCCCTCCCATCACAGAATGTCATCCCAGTTGATTGCAAGAACATCATGAACGAGCATAGATTGGTATTTTCCGAAAGCAGCCGAAATAATCACTGGGGAAAGGCATGTCAATAGGGAAAGATTGACACATGCTCGATTGATGTGGCCTGGGACATGAGCTGCAGCAGAACCAGGCAAGAAAACACGACCCTGCACCGACGGCTCCCCACCGAGGAAAATATCAAAGATTCATTATAGAAACAATACAATGAATCAGGTGAAGGGCTTTCGTTAATCACCAGTCGTCACTCACTCACTCACTCACTCACTCAGCAGTCGTTCACCAACCTTCTCTTCAAGCCTTGACTCGTGAAATAAATATCAGGTTCTAAATTGCACAGGTTAGGAGCTGAAGCTGAGGAAAAATGTGCAAGTAATGCATTTATATCCCTTTAGTTTCATTGTCCATCCGCACGAAAAGGCGGTAAAGTCTAGCTGGAAAAAGACTGTAACGTCTGGAAATGTTATTTTAGAAAAGAAAGTATTTGAGAGAATAATCACTGTACTGCATGCGTACATCCAATTGGGATGATCTCATGCATACACTTAGAATAGCAAGTCTTTGTAAATGTAAATGGAACCAACTGAAAAGCCCCAATAGAGGGAGTCACTTCTACTAAGACCATTGCATGTTCTTTTGATCGAATAAAAGTGATTATCAATCAATCAATTAAGAGAAGCAGCATGTAGGCCTACATTGGCAACCACGTGAGCATGCAAATACCACTTGTACCAGTTTTTAACAACCTCATGGTTCAAGAAGTTTCGTGATCCATCTTCGCCAAAAGTTCCTTTTCCATATAATATACCACTATATCATATTATAAAGTGGCTTGCCAGCAATACTACAGGGGAGGTATATCTATACCTTTCTCTCTCGAGAGCACAATCCATTTCAATATCAGAAGGGTTGACGACAGTGAATATAATTATTGTACACTGTGAACGTTCTCCCAAAGCGATGGACCGTGCCAGGAATATGCTACAGCCTCGCTACGGGTAGCATCTGCCCTCTCAAATTTTCTCCATATAGAAGGAATAAATATGCCTTAGGAACGCGGGATCTGCGACTGGAAAAAAGCAACATGCTTAACTTCCTCTCAGTGACCAGGTGCTACAGGAGGTAGGCATCTAAATATGACTTAGGGCCGACATGCCTTGCTGGGAGAGGAAATGAGTTTCAGACCATGTTTCCTGTGAACTACACTCTAGCCTCTTCACTTGCGTGATTACAACTGCGAAGGGGGAATATTGAGATGAATTCCCCTTTCGCTAAATGGAGTGTAAGGGCTAAATTAAATCATGCGCGGACTTCAACTCTGCTTAGATCATCTTGGAACTCCAACTATATGATATACATATATGTGTATAGCACAGACTCGAGTTTGATCATTCTTAGATTACCCATGCTGATTTCCAGTCTTTATTTATCATGCTCTTAGCAACAAAAACTATTTAAATGGAAACCTTTGTTTTTGATTCTGAATCTTCAAGTCTAAAGTTTATAAATGAAATTTGACCTCATAAGGTATGTGTCCAATATGAATGGTTTGTATTGCACTCCCCTCATTTCCCTTCTCATACAACATCTAGGCAGTATACAGATTAGATATGGGTTGCATCAGGGTCATCCGAATGTCGCTGACAACACCTGAATTGAATTCTGACCATGAAGCCAAAATATATTATATATGCCTTTTGTAATCTCAGACACTGTATTACAATCATCACAAAAGAGATCATAATCTAGGCTCACAGCCTCTCAGATCAGCCAAGAATGATATGCCAGTAATTGGACGCCTACTGCGCTAGTAGCTTTTCTGGCCCTGGAGTAGGGTTCTTAATGGGATTATAATGGTGTTTAGTGTTTAGTGTTTAAGCTTTCCCTGAGTGCGGAGGGCCTCTCTCAACTCTAAACCTAGACTGAGCATACTCGCACTTTCCACAACTTAATTATCTCCGCATCGACAATTCCAGCTTTATGCAAAGCAGTTAGTATAGCATTTCAGTTGTCCTGCTCTCGGTCAATGACATTTTCCCACATTTCTCAGAATAAATCTGTCCCCTCAGTCTCAGCTTGAGTCTTCCCGTGATGTTTGGGTGTCCAGCGAATGAATTATTCAAAGTGTTTCTCAGAAGGACACGTTTCAGTGGGTATATTCTGGTCACCTCTTGTTCACATGCTCTGGATAGGAGAGTCTGCCCAAAATTAGACACCTTAGCCCTCCCTGTCACGCACCTCCTGTCGCTTCCGACATGTTTGTTGGCAATCTGATTGAAGTAGGAAGTGATCTGTGGGGCAAGGAACATAGACTCTACCCACAACAAGGGGCGGTTTGTGCACCAGCCCAGCGCTATTTCAATAATATTTTTGTAATTTGAACATATTTCCAATCTATACAGACATAGGTAGCCAGCCACATGCATGTTTGCCCACAAGGTTGTTCTCAGCGACGGATGAAGAGGCCGCTTTGCTTTACTACAACGTTGTTCACAGCGGCGTATCGATAATTTTCAAAACAGTGGGATCGCGAGGTGCATTCGAGTCTTTCATTCATGTTCTTTCTTCCAGTGAATCGAGTAAATGTAAATGGGTTGAAGCCTGATGCTTTAGAGTTCTAAAATAATTATTAAGACATTGTATAAAATGCCTGTTCTTTCCTGGCATGTACACATAATCATATCTTACAAGTCTCGTTGTTTCAGCATTTGCAAGACATATCAATTGTGATGCATCTCGAAATAAAATCATAATATATGTGTGTGTCATCTCAGAATTGTAACAGTTCTCGATTTCAGTAGCCAATCATTTCCATTTCTACATCATTTCCATCGGAGTAATACATTAAAGACGAACAAATTTTAAATCAGCATATTATCTTTTCTTTCAATTCTATTCTAATTCATTTCATGCTAGGCAAATTGCATGCATTCAATACTGGATGACCATTAGTCAAACTACTGTGGGTCTGATAAAACCCAGACAAATTTTGTTTTAGTGAAAAACACTTTCTAGTTTCTTCGGCCTGCAATCAATCTATTTCATATTACTCTGGGGCAAGGAAGTTTCCGTTTCTTCTGCTTACATTCGATATTATGTCCCTATTTAGCTTGCAGAACCGGTGGGCCCAATTAATTCTTGCCTGATATGAATGAACCACGCCAGTCCATTACTTACGTCCAATTTTTATTATTTTCGTAAGGTCGTGAATTCTCATGTTTCATAAACAAAAGGAAAAGCTCTCCGAATGAGTAGATATACCACATATGAGGCGAAAAGACAGCATATAATATTAGTTATAACCTGGCCCAAAAAAACTATAGTTTAATACAATGATAGTTTGTTATGCACACATAACTGCTTGAAAAAGAAACTAATATCCGATCAGCACCAGCTATAGTTAATACTATTAAACATGTTCAGACACATGGAACTGCTTGTAAAAATTTCTGCTGTGCACTGCATGGAAACCTGAAGTTATCATAAAGCTACCCTAACGTTTGTATATAGAAAAGGTCATACAATAAAGACGTCCACGATAATTTGAATAATAAAATACATATTCAGCCTAAATAATATGAGGCCAGATGGCTCCATGAAAATGAACCAAGAAATAATAGAACTGGACGAGGGGTTAGAACTACAATAGCTATGCATTGACTCTCACCAGTCTCTATCTTGAACGGTCCAGGGACCGCCCATGGACCACCCTAGGCAGAGACTAAAAGGATTAATAGCCTCCATTTCTTGCCTGCTGGGGGCCTAATGGTGCATATTCTCTCGGCTACGCCTTGGGATTATGCACCATCAGTATTTACGTAGAAATGTTGGTTATTAGGCTAATCCTCAGTCAACAGTTTTTTTTCTTTTTTTTGAAGATTTTATTTCCACTAAACCTCTGATGAAGGGCCAAACCCGGCCCGAAACATGTAAGGTTGAGTAATCTTCAAATAAATCAACAACTTCAAATAAAATCTGATGGACTTGTGTTTATTTGAGAATTTAGTCTCTTACTCACCAACCTAGAATTAAATGTTATATCCAACATCACGTTGGACACGAAACAGAGTTGACAGTTTTTTTCTTTGTTTGACTTTGAAAATCGCCATTCATAAGAGTGCCAAATAGGATCATAGGTTGTACAATTATGAATAGGGCAAAAACCCATCTCATGCAATACTGAAGCGATATAAAACGTATCCCACCACATAACTATCCATTGATGCAAATGATTGCGCCATAGAATATATTTAGTATCACATGCAACATAATATCACATGGATATCACATGCCATATATATCACCAGGCCTTCAGTGACTATAACGAAAGCTAGGCATTAAAACACTGAAATATGATATTTCATATTAGTCCAATAACAAGGATCTGTTTGCGTCTATTTACCAGTATATACAATAGCATCAAAACAGGAAAGATTGGATTCTATAACGTCTAAACGCTACAGGCGTTCTGTAGGCTATAAACTACAGTTCCGTATCGTTTTGGCGTACCTTCTAAATATGACGCTTCCTATATCAAAGCCCTGTGAACAGTCAGTTTCTCTCAGCGCAAAGCCAGAAAACATTTTACAGCATTTTACCTGTGATGCCTGAAGTGTCCTGTAATTTGTTTCTGTCTGTCAGGGTCTTGGAAGGATATTTCATAATGATATATTATTGCCTGATACACCTGCCAAATGGAACGTCAGGTAATAATGCGCATGTCCCAGAAAAATGGCATCACATTCCTTGGATAAGTAATCAATTTAGGCGATGTACCAATAAGCAACTCCATTTCTTAACTTTCTTCAGCCGATCCCAAGGTTATCAGTACAGTTAAATGCATGCCAAAACCTACTCCTATGACCTACTCCGAACTTCACTGAAGTTTATATCATTTTCATACATAAACCAGAGTACCACTGACTGACTAATGAAAGGACGAAACACTTGGAAAGCAGCAGATTTTGTGGTAAACTTTTAATCAAGACTAGATCTTGTAATGCCGACTTATTTAAAAATACACGCATGACTAGATCAAGTAGCCAGAATCTAACTACTCATGTGGTCGTCAAATGTCTGCTATATGACTTTGCCAAAGACAAAATAAAAGATTATCTATGGTATATATTTTTGTTTATCCTTTCCTCTGTCAACCACCCTCCCACTTTCTGTGTGGGCCTCTTCCTATCTGTCTCATTCTCATTTTCTCTCTCTCCCTGAATCTCTCTCCCCTTATCTTTCCTCTCTCTCTCCACTTTCTTCCTTTCTCTCTCCAAGGCACCATTGTCACAATCCTCCTTTCAACAAGGGCAACTTTCATGCAGTAACACTTTCGCTCCATTTTTTAATATTCAATTCACATCCGAATTTCTATTGAACACACTGAATTATGCATAATGTCAGATTAATTTTGATTTTGTATAATCTTTCTGAGTAATACACCATTGTCACAATCCTCCTTTTGACAAGCGCAACTTTCATGCAGTAACACTTTCGCTCCAACTTTTAATATTCAATTCACATTCAATTTTCAATTCAACACACTGAATTATGCATAATGTCAGATTAACTTTGATTTCGTATGATCTTTCTAAGTTATACACCATTGTCACAATCCTCCTTTCAACAAATGCAACTTTCATGCAGTTATTCTTTCACTCTAATGTTCACACTCAATTTCACGTTATGTCTCTGGTCAAAGTATATCTTTGGGTTACATAATAATACATAGCTGGGTGGATTTGGTAGTTATAACCGTTCTATTCTTATAAGTTATGCTATCATCACCTTTGAGTAAGACATACTGACATAAAGGAAACCCAAGTTAAATGTAAAATATACAAATGATAAAGAGAAAATGGAAGAAATAGGAGAAGAAAAAGAGAGAAAGGCAGGAAGAGAGAATCGATGTTTAGAGTGCATTAAAGGTATTCAATACTTCTTGAGATGGTCAGCTCTTGTAAAACCAGGTGAGAGCTAGGATGCTTTTTGAGCTCCATCGACGATTCGAAAAAGCAAGAGATAAAGTTCCGTCTGAAGATTGTTATTATTAAATACGTAGAACGTAGCCATTGTGAATGCAGAAGTTAGTACATCTCAGTCTTCGTCTATAACACCAAACCCGAAAGGCTATCCATATATATCCATCTGGATCTCGTAGTATAATATAAACCTGGTCTTTCTCAGATAAGTAACTGTATTTCAGGCGTTGTCCAAACAGAACGCTTACCTAAACACGGCAGATCACCCTAATCCCTGATGAGAGGCAACGATCAAACAAACTATTTACAACCATGAGTTCTTATAATCGACCCATGCAATTATTTATTGATGTCAACTGAATATTGTACAAATAGAGACACTCTTCGCATGTGATTTTTAGTATCCAATACATATATGTGTGAGCGTATATTATATAGATGCAATATTCGCTCTCACAAACTTTGACATGCTGTACGAACAAAATTACTTCATTTCGTCATACATTTTACACAGGTATGCAAAATACATAGCACGAATAGCATGCTCACTAATATATTATAATAACCATTAGTGCACGAATAACATGCACACTAATATATTAGAATAACCATTAGTGTATAAGGACTGGATATTATTATTGTCTATACCAGTCGGAACTGTACAACTGGCAGTTCTACACAATAAGTATAAGTGTTGTCAAATTCGGCTGAAAAATGATAAATATTAGGTCTGTCTTTCTATATTTGGTATCATGGAGAAAATATACAAAAATGTCATTAAAAGCAATTAATAAAGGGCAAATATAATATATTCAGAATGGTACCTGGCGCAGTAATTAGAAATATTTTTAACTTGATTCCTCAGGATTTCTGATTACAGCGCCTAGGACCATTCTCTGTATTAAAGCATGACAGTATTGGTGATGAATTAACGAAGCAGAAAATCCATCACCAGTTTTCTAAATCCCATTCTTCAGATCAAGACACCCATTGTCTCTTTTATATTATTTTCCGCGCATTATGCCGCATGTTCCATGTCCCATGGAAGATCTATCAATCAGTTTTCTTAATAAAATCGTGATTAGAAATATTCTTTTCTACGGCTTTTTAGAAAGCAATTTGGCCAATTTACAAACTGGCTGCTAATTTTCACCCGGTTTTCACCTGTGCCATAATTGAATCCATTAACTGAACGATTCGTGGACAATTTTAAAGACTTTTGATGTTGAGCCATCCGCATTCAGAAATCGGCTAGATCCATAATTTTGTTAAATATTGACAATTGACGCATTCATGTTTTAGTCTTTTCTAAACAAGAAATTCCCCCCATATTCCCCTAATTCATCAACTGATATTGAACAAAAATAAACATTAGTGGGAAAACAGGGCGCCCTTTCCGATTTCCTGCCTTTCTGCCTCGTGTTAATGATTTCTTATGGGATATTGTCCAATTTCTGTATTACCAGCGATCAGCAACACCCGAGTAAATAATGAGAGGAAACTTTGAAAAAAAAAACTTCTGCGAGTGCTCTTGCATCGTACCACACCTTAATGGTATCCTCAATGACACAGGAACATTATGCCATGGACCAGTACTATGAAATATTACATGGTCACATGTCCGTCCGCAAATAACATGATGCCCAACTTTTGTATAGCTGATATGCTTGAAGACAACATGTCACCTTGTCTATAATGTTATGAATATGCCCGTAATATTTTTAGGGTGAACAGTGATTGAAAAGTTATGTGACAAGGTAGTCCTGGTGGCTCAGATGGCAGAAATAATAGACATGTCTTAGGATAGTCATGGGTTTGATTCACATCTTGAGCGAGCCAGTCTTTTCTACCAATAGGATTAAATAAGCCCCTGTAAACGAAACCCAATCTTAAACCTCAGATCCTGTGCTGTACCGCCGTGGGCAGGTGTGCTATATTTCTCTTCGACCCTAGTGGTTCCTCTGGAGAACACCTACAGTAGGTCTGCAGTCGTTTTGGACCTTTAGAAAAGTTTGATCATTGATGAAGAGCCATCTGGCTATTCTGGCATTTTGACACTAGGGTGAATATTATGCTGAATGAAAAGGCATAACATATGAACCCAGGAAACCCTATTAACCCTACCTTTTAACCTTAGGGAAATTATCTGGGTCGGACATATTTTCATCCGAACTGGAAGTATTGTTCTGCATGAATACATCTTAAATGGAATGCATTAAATAATCTTCCATCCAACATGATATCCACACATATTTTATAAACTCGTTATTGATTTAACTCTGGTGGATTATTTAGTGAGCTAAGGGTTAGGCTTCTTAATGCCTGTATGACATAAATATTGAGTTGCATGGACGAGGTAGATAGAGGTGTGGAAGAAGCTATCATACAGTGACGCTAATACTTTCGGGACTGAAATCTTTTCTATTGCAAAAGGATTGCATGCCCAATAGCACCTGTCTGCAAGGTTAAGGGGGATTATTACCAGTGCTTCCACGTGCTCCCACACATAGCCAAGTATTTGTGTCAGGTTTGAATGAAATCTCTCAAATCGGCTTATCAATCTGGCATTCCTCCAAGATACGAACCATGGCTACGATACGCTGTTTACCAAGGACATTTGCACACTTCCTCCCATCCCCCTCTCTCAGTCTTTCCCTATTTCTCTCCCTCTTCTATCTCTCTCTCTCTCTCTCTCTCTTTTACTCTCGTTCTCTCTCCTTCCCTCCTGTGTGTGAGTGAGGGGGGGGGGTCAGTGTTTTTTGTGATATCTCTCACTCTCCCCCTCTCTTTATCTCTCTATCTTGAACTTGACTTGAAATCCTGGAATAATCCAGAATCTAACTACTCATGTGGTTGTCAAATGTCTGCTATGAGACTTCGCCAAAGACAAAATAAAAGATTTTCTATCTACGGTATATATTTTTGTTTATCCTTTCCTCTCCATCAACCATTCTCCCACTTTCTGTGTGGGCCTCTTCCTATCTGCCTCATTCTCCTTTTCTCTCTCTCCCTGAATCTCTTTTCCCTAATCTTTCCTTTGTCTCTCCACTTTCTTTCTTTCCCTCCCCAATTAAGGCACCATTGTCACAATCCTCCTTTCAACAAGGGTAACTTTCATGCAGTACCACTTTCGCTCCAAACTTTAATATTCAATTCTCATCCGAATTTCTATTAAACACACTGAGTTATGCATAATGTCAGATTTATTTTGATTTTTATACTCTTTCTATTTACACAATTGTCACAATCCTCCTTTCAACAAGGGCAACTTTCATGCAGTACCACTTTCGCTCCAACTTTTAATATTCAATTCACATTCGATTTTCAATTCAACACACTGAATTATGCATTATGTCAGATTTATTTTGATTTTGTATAATCTTCCTGAGTAATACACCATTGTCACAATCGTCTTTTCAACAAGGGCAACTTTCATGCAGTACCACTTTCGCTCCAACTTTTAATATTCAATTCACATTCGATTTTCAATTCAACACACTGAATTATGCATTATGTCAGATTTATTTTGATTTTGTATAATCTTCCTGAGTAATACACCATTGTCACAATCGTCTTTTCAACAAGGGCAACTTTCATGCAGTAACACTTTCGCTCCAACTTTTAATTTTCAATGTACATTCAATCTTCAATTGAACATGCTGAATTATGCATAATGTCAGATTAATTTTGATTTTGTATAATCTTTCTATTTACACCATTGTCACAATCCTCCTTTCAACAAGGGCAACTTTCATGCAGTAACTCTTTCGCTCCGACTTTTGATATTCAATGTACATTCAATCTTCAATTGAACGCACTGAATTATGCATAATGTCAGATTAATTTTGATTTTGTATAATCTTTCTGAGTAATACACCATTCCGTAATTATTTTTGTGGCCGTTATCGACCCTTTTGCAAGAAGTAATAATTATATCTATTAAAAAGGTGTAAAAAAATGTAAATAAAATGTACAGTTTAGTAATTAGAATGATTACCCTAGGACTCCAGCCCCAGGAGGCTATATAATGAATACATGAATATTGTTCACGGATTCCTAACCCCAACAACAGAGCCAAGCCATTGTTTATTTCGTTGATTAATGAAAGTGTGCGATAGGCAGATGAAGGCTTGGTTATAGTAATGTTTGACGACGGATTGGTTCTTGCCAAGCAGGAGCATTATGACAGGAACACTCCCTCTGTAACTACGCCCTCTATACTGCCTTTAGCTCTTACCTTTCCCTCTTCCCTCACCTACCTTTAACTATTAGCGCAAGTTACACTTTACCCGCCTCATTTTCTATTCACTCTATTTTTCATCTTATGCACTTTATTCCAAAACAAACTCACAACCTTTTTTTCAAATGATAAAGAATGAATTCCCATAGCAATATGCGAACGTCTATAAGCAACCTGTATTATTACTAAAGTTAAATGAATTAGTATTACTTTATATACATAAGCTGTGGGACAAGAATTTAGACCATATATACAAAACTCTGGTACGACATGGAAATGTGATTATTATATAGACTGATAATCTCTGGCAGTGTGACATGATAGGCACTGATCCAGTCATTGTCCAAGGAGATGTTGACAATAATAATGAAGAGAAAAGGGGAGTTATTATCAAATAATAAAGACTCGATTTACAAAATGTCCCCACGTGCTCTCACTCCATAATAACCTGATTCTGAAATTTATTATTTTCTGATCTATGAGCAGCACTAAGTACCGCCTATAAAAAATGATTTCTAGACGTAAAGTGATAAACATCATGAATATTCATACTACTATGTTCTTGTCGCATGACTAGGAAATCATGTATTAGCGCGTCGCATAATAATGACAGAATCAAAGACCCTTCTCATAGTGCCTATGGAGAGGATACTTGAAGTAAATAAAAACTGGTGCGGTTATGGCTGATTGCAACAAAAAGCTCCCTGTGCCAATTTTGAGATACTTGAAGCTTGGCATTTGCATGTCAATACCAGCTGCCGTGTGCCAATTCTGGAAGACCACGTTCTTTCAATCTTCATTCACATAGGGAGGGAGTGCACCAATATATACGTATCACGCCAAGACGAACGGCTTCCCTAAAGAATATTACTTATCACCATCAAGCATCGATTTTTCACTGCCTTGCATTTAGCTTTAAATGAGTATTGAATTTCTTCGAACGCAGTGATGCGAGCTTTTCGCCTACGCATGTTGTGATAAACTGCGAAGTAGTGACGATATCGTAGGAGGATATTTATAAACATGTCGGTCGTTTGATGCTGCTTCAATGGGACAAAAAATACCACATTGGGTCAAGTGAAATATTAAATCTCGTTTCCAAATTACCTGAAATCTGCGCTAAATGTAATAAGACTGCTTTGCTACATATTTGTCATTAATCAAAACGATGTGCAATGGGTAACCTTATCAAAATGAATGAATTGACACCAAAAAAAATCAATGCATCTGATGCATGGATATGCTCTCCATTTAACAAACAACTATATAATTATGAGTGAAAAATAAAGGTTTGCTCGAATTGTTAGATCACCAGATATTATGCAAGTTTTAATTGTAACTGTAATCTTAATTTACACAAATCCTTATACAACACTGGATACATATGACAAAACTACCTTCGCTCACACATGTTATTATGTTATCTCGGGTGTCTATTTGTGATTAATTAATCGTTTTACAGGTAAAACGAAGACCCATAAAACAATTGCCATCAATACCATCTCCGTACATGATATGGGGTATTTGCATGTTAGCCACAGGTGAAAGATACCGTGTGTAACCAATTTACTCGCATATAGAAGAAACACACCAAGGGTCACAAATAGACACACTTGGTTAACCTAACCCATCGGAACAGGTTTAGCATTAGAACATAATTATCCATAATTTCGTCAATTAACATGATCTCGTCAATGTAAGATAAAGTAGGCGACAAGGATAGAAGGAGGCTGTCCTGCTCTATTCATTTTCCTATAACAGACTAGGGCTCAAATCATCGCCAGGATCCGTGGTATAAGAGGATGGGAAGGCACAGGTAAACAGATTGGTAGGCTTATGGGGGCTGCACATATCCTATGCTTACACACAGGGTCTCTATCACTTCCTACCCTACTTCAGTGCAAGCTCTCTGGCTATGGTTGGTAATACACCAAGGCTGATATCAGGGACAGCAGGCCTTCATGACAGTCTTACATAAAGCCATGTTATGAACAGATACCGGGAATATGACACCCGATAATAAAATTCTGGAAACTTCATCAATAGCGGAGGATCCCCACTCATCCAGCCATTCTCTTTATCCTTGCCAGATCATCTTGTTTCATGGATACTCTAGTCTAAGCCAACAAGAAATTCATGACTATGCAACATTTTCCCACTTTGATCCCAGTTGGGATGTTATTGTATAGTGTGCGTATATTGTGTAAAATAAAAAGTAAGCATGAGATGGATATAAATACATATTATTCTGTTCTGCAAAGTGAAAACAATCATGAATGTGTTCCTGGCCAGCATAATCTAATCTGTTAAATCTATTGTAAACATTTGCGTTCGAGATGTCTTGTTATTCTATGAAAGGTGAATTGCCCGCAGCAGTTGATAGTATAATCCAAACTCAATTCTGGAATAAAGCATAAATACAGCCTATCCACAGAGAAATATTACTTATGCGGTATGGGGTTTCACGAGCATACTCTGTGCTACCGTTGCTGACGATAATCGTATCGTTATGATACTCATCAATTGATGGCATTAATATGTCTGTGTAAACTCAACTCACCGTTCAGACAGAAGTCGCATTTCCCCTATTTCCATGGTGAAAATAATTATTATGGATGATACTACCAATATATACAGAAAGAAATACATAACTGTCTGTAGGGTAAAACAGAGGACCATAGGATTAAGCGTTGGACTCAGTATTGCGTTGACCACGGTTATAAGTTCAATATATTTTATTGAAATCTGTACGAACTATTAAATCTGTTCAGTTATTTTTTAAAATATCATTAGGTGTATTAGAATTATAAATTAAATTAATAACATATATAAAGAAAATTTAAGCTAATTAGCTGCGGAAAATTTCGAATTACCCACGTAGATTGTCCCAACACAAACACACACAAAATAAATAATAGTTATAGCTACAAATGTGAAGAGGAGCCATACACCAGAATGACAACTGGGGCACCATCCCCTCGGGAATGAAACCCCACTGGAGGTCGCCTTATCACTATCATCTCTTAGCATTCTGCCTCTAGAAGGACCCGCCAACATTCTAGGAACGTCTCCCTTCAACTGCTTCCCTCCTGTGATATACTCCTCATATATCCTTCCCCACTAACAACTCCTGCGCCTCATGACACGTGCTACTGGGCCAATCCTTTTAAGTGTTTAAGCTAAAATGCAAAACACAATATTTATGATGTTGGCATAGCTTCTAGGGGGTTGGGTACCATCTGTATGATTGGTTACCTGTGTGTTTAGTTCAGCAAGTTAGCCCTGGACCTTTAACAAGAATTTGATTTATGTATTATTCAGAAAAGAAATTGTAACCTTAAATCTATGTACTATACAGGTCTATGTTTTGAACTTGTGTACATGAGAATACCGGGCCTCCTGAAATTGTATCGCAATAAAATGTCTTTAAAAAAAGTGTGTCCCAAACTCATGGGAGTTCAAAGACGCGACAATCACATGCATGTTTCTGCACTTCACTGCCAGCACCATGCCTAAGTACTACCTAAAGCATTTGATAAGTTCTACTGGAAGCAATACAATTTGAAAATTAGAGTATTTGCAAATGATGTTTGAAGATTACGTTAAAATAGATCCTGGCAGAACGTGAATATCAAATCCTTTTTATTTAGTATTGAACATGATTCTTTATTGGCCTAAATTAAAATTAATATCTTTGTTGGAATAGTTCTTGGAGCATATTGCTATGTCGTTAATTTCATTTAGTTCTTGCCAACTTTCCATAATTTCCATATTCGTCATTAAAATAGCCTGTGTCGTATTGTTCGCAGTCAATTACGGTCGAAGAGTAATTTTCAGACAATAGAATATCAACGAAGTCAGCAATTTAACGAACAACTCTTAAAGCGTGTACCACATTATACATGAGCCATCTACGTGTAATGTTCCTTCACTATTAAATATTAACAGTGAAACGCTTCTCTGGAAAAGACGATGAGTGAAACAGAAGGGACGTACTAACGGTCTAGTCGACAAAAACTTAGGCATCAATACCAAAGACTGAGAGAAACAAATTGAAACCAGTCTATAGTCAATGCTTCCTTAATTCTTCTTCTCTCTCTCTTTCCCACTTCCTATTTAGAATGGATTGGTTCTGATCTCTCTTTTCTTGCGAGAGGAATGAGATTCAAACCAGGGGGAAGGTTTATATATCAACTCGTACAATACATCAGCCGCCATATATTGGAGTTATATCGGACCAGGGACCTGTTGCATAAAGACTGATCCTTATTTAACATGTTCCTTGCTAAGCTATATTTACTTGCTTAGGTAGGACATTCCCATGCATGAATACAATTTAGCATTGTATCATTAGTATTGAACCTCTTTGATTGTATGTATAGTGATTTCCTTTCCTAGAAGGTCCTTACCATCTGCTTAGCAAGAAGGAAGCTAAAAGGAAGGAAACAATTAAGTAAGGATGTGTTAGCGTCTCGGGGGTTGGGTACCATTGCAGGACTTTTCTCATACAGGTGTGGTTGTCAGTATACATTCTCTTGGTGATTTGTATGCACAAGGACCCTGATATATTTGTTACCGTCCTACATTCATGGTTTTCAACCAATCCAAAGCATTCCTAACGCATTATTAAAAGTTTGACTTGAAGGAGAGGTTTTGCTAGAGCTGTCATCTGGATTCCTTTTCCTTTTCATATAGTAGGAGAATCTTCCATATATCTCCAAGAAGGATGTTAGGGTTGGACGCCCTTTCTGTATTGGAGTACGCTAAAGCGTAAACGTAGACATGTACATGTGTAAAGAAGTAATTGATGGGAACACTTTTAGTGGCGTGAGACTCTAATGGACGGCAAAGATACCGAAAGTGAAATAGCTGGGTCTCGCTAGAAACCTTAAAAGAAATATACATTAAGTGGTAATATTGGTCAGCACGAAACGTATAGATAGGGGGTTCCACTTATGTATACCATATGTAATAAGCAGATATCTCATTAAACTTTAATGGTTAGACATACACGGATCGACTATTGAATGTATGTCATGGGAAAGTGTTATCGCGTAAAAACTACTTGAGGGACAGAAAACCTATAGGTAATGAGCCTATGATATGTCATGGTCCAATAAATACTGCAAAATATATACGTAAACCGTGGACCACGACTGTCAGGTTGCGAGTGTCTCATATCTTGACTTGCGAGGGAAATTCTGTTTATAAAAACTGGCCTCACATATTCTGCCCTATTAAAGGTAGAAAAGTGGGTGCTGTCACTTATGATTTGTCGTCGCACGTCATAACTTTAAAGAAATTTAAAATTATCACATCACAACGTGAGGAAGTTATTAATATAGCGTTTAGCTGCTGTTGTGCGAGGTATAGCTCTAGGCAGAGTGATCACGACTTTAGTGACTACGAAAAATGTTAAATGATTGGTTCGTACCGTTTCTCACTGCCAGGCTCGTTCATTATTCTTACAAAGTCTCCCTACAAACGTCCCATTGGGGGCGAGGGTTGTTTAGTGTGTTCTTTTCTATCATGCCAGGCTGTTTACTTCAGCTCTTATCGCTGGTCTCCCACCAACTCGAAAGCTCAAAGGTGCCTAGTGCCACCGACAGCAGCCATACACATAGCCTTTGAATCCGTCTTTGATAACCCCGTCAACAAGCACTGTGTGGGGCGGAGGAAAAATAGAACAACTGCCCACAGCGGGGTTCGAACCCACAACACTCACATTACATGGTTCTAGGTAAAAAAAACAGCACTTTTGACCAATGCACCAACCCTCCCTATCCTTTACAGTCCAAGGGACCTAAAACGTTGACAAAAGTATGGGGCCCATCAGTAAATGATTCAAGCATGAGATAGCGTATTAGATTGATCCAATGTGTTCAATACAATGTCCCTATATTAGAGTCAATATTATCACCCATTTGGAAATTGTTTCTTACAACTGGTCCATCGCTACATTGTCCATCATATTGATATGACACTCGAGGCAAAAATCGGTACTGCATTAAGACGCGAGTAAATGTAATAATGTTTCTATTGATTCATCCGTGTCAATGGGGCATCATATATAGTAGGACTTCCTTCCCTTATGGTACTCTTCCACTTGATTGCTAGGGCTTGCGATTGCGTGGGAGTGGCAATTCCATCGCAAATATCAAATGGATAGTAATTATCTTGATATGCTTATGATCAAATTGCCACTCACGATTTGATCAGAAGGGCTTCTCCACCCGCTTGTGCACTAGTTATCAACCTGCGATTGAGTATCGCAAGCCCTTGCTAATGGCTCGCCCGAATCGTTCGATGTAGGGGAGGAGCCCTATCATCTTTCTCATTTGCATTAGTCCATAATAATTTTGTAATCGATACTGACTGATGATTAATAAAGTGTGCATACAATACATATAACCCATTCAAGTGACTATGCACGCGTACACAGTAGCAAGGTATAGGGTTGATGGTTCGGCTAGTACATGATCAGAATCTTCATAAAATGTGTGCCCACGGTGTTGGTACATGATCAAAATTGTCATTACTCATGCAAATATAGTTGATGAGTACCAATATTTGCAGCTGGTATTACATTCAACAACGTGATTGATACATGTGTTAATCTTTTTTCGATTGATTCGATAATTGTGCATACGATCTCTGTAGATCTTGATAATTCTAATTGTTTAAATTTAGTTAGAATATTCCTTTGAGTTTATTTTTCATGTATACTTCCTAGAGTTCCCCTGAACTTTTGCATGTATCTGTCAGTTGACGTCTCCCAGTAATTCTATTAAATTCTTCAAACACATCTCGAGCAAATCAACGAGAGCACTAAATTGTTTTCTCAGTGAAAAAGGGAGAAAACGACGACACGCAGAAATCTGTCCAAATAAGTTAGTTTAATAACTGCAATGACATGAAAGTCTTTTCTGAAGATCGGGCTGCCAGAGGAAATTATGATTTTGCTTTAAAATGCAAAAGAGAGTTAATTCGAACTTAACTCCACGTCAAGCATTCCAATGTTGAGTGGAAACATCCCTCTTGACAAGAAACGTGTTTTTATTGCTAAGAAGCCCTTAGCTATCAATATAAAGTCGAGGAGATTGTTCCTCACTCTTCCCTGGTCAAGGGTGGGTGTGTTCCACTTCATGTTTGTCATTGTTATATACGGCCCTGCTGAAGCCTCCTAACAGTTAAGGCTCAAGTACTTTCACATTCCAACCACAGAAATTCACATTTTCTGCATCCTGTTAATGCATGTGGGTCAGATCACAAAGATATATGTACAATAAAAAGTCATGAGTCAAAAAGTAAAATTGACCTTCATTTTACAAGAAATCCTACATTCACCTGCCATGTTTGACTAGATTTCATTTTCCAGAAATCTCTTACTATCCATTGGGCAGCATTTTGAACATCATTCTTTCTCTTTCTCTTAGTATCTATTTGGTTACGTTTGTAGGCTTGATATAATCAAATTAATTCTTGTAGTGACCTCACCCATATATCATTGGAAATCCATAATGTGGAGTCAATAATCTTGCGTTCTTGTCTGTATTTATCTTTCTAATTATCTTAATGACATCACATTATTTGAGAATTAATTTGTATTGCGTTTGATACATCTAGTTCAGCAACAAACTCATGGCCTCAAACTATATATATTTCGGACTTGCATTTCTTCAAATAATATTGAAAACCAAAAGGTTTGGAAATTGCTTTTTGTAGCATTCTTTATTTCTTTCTGTTTTCTTAGAAGAATCCTGACTGGTACACGGTGTGCCAGCAAGAACGTAAAGTTGGAGGCAATGGCTAGTGATAAGAGGTTACAAACAAACATGCAGTTCTAGAGGGTGTAAACCTATGAACTATGTCCCTCGTTGCCTACACGTAGACCTCTGAAATTGCTTTGTGTTTATATGTGCACAAATGGAAACCATGGCCTGTTTTATAAGAAATCCTCACTTAAAATGTTCCTTGCTTACCTATTCTTACTTGCTCCGGTAGGGAATTTCTACTGTAGGAATAACAAATACTACCCTTGGTGTATAGCAAATTCCTTCCCTAAATACTCCTTACCAACTGCCAAGCAAGGAAAATAGCTAAGCCAGGAACATTTGAAGTGAGGGTTACTTATGAAAAGACCCTAGTTCTCCCTACAGACATCTTGTCGAAAGTGCTGATTCGACAAAACATCTTAAAAAAACATTTCCTCCCATATTTCTTTGTCAAATCCGTTCTTCCCTACAATGGGTGTCGTATTTTAGAAGTTGCCGGCTACATGAGAGGCTTTGATAGATCTCAAATAAAATGTACCATTTGATGCATCTATAATCTCAGAATTGAAATTTAATATTTTGTTAAAAGCTTTGTATAAAGTTTGAGAGATATTCCTGCCTTCATCAAAGGTCATTGAAGGTTAATCTTCCCATTTATTTTTGTACAAAAGAAAGATTGACAACCTCCACTAGTATAGAGAATGTCCCCTGATAATGCTATTGAATATCTCGCCACGATGAAGTTCTTATAAAAAAGTACAAAACAATGCATATTGTACTATCAGGTTTTTCATGGAAAACTTGTAGTTGGCATCTTAACACGGCAGTTAAGTTTCCACTGTGCGATGTAAAATGATCTCAAATTTCCCCTTGGGGATTCCCCTCCCTCCAGTTGCATTGAATATTTGATATTAGAACTACGCAAGGAATTTAGTATATACTGGTGTTGACATGCATATACAACTTATCAAATTAGTAGAATTGGAAGCACTTTCTCTCCAAGCTCTTGTCACTTTTAAATGCAAGAAACCTTTTAAGATGAGTACTTGTAAAGGGCTCGTCGACGTGTTCCGCAGAAGTCGGCTTCTTCGCTCGGGGAAGTAATGCTAGTTCTCAAGCACACTTGCCTACTGTGGAGCATTAGAACTAGTTGCCTTGATAAAAACCTAAGGCACATGTCACTAGCATAGCGCCATGGGAATATCTTGAAGATAAGGTACTATGGCACCATATCCATTCCTTGCTTTGATATGTAGATAGTTACATGTACATGTAAATAATTTAGTTATTCGTATACAATAGTTAAGCTTTCAGTCAAATATAATTTAAGTATCAAACGAGTATATTTTATTCAATATGTTGATATTTTTTTTCAGAATTCGCGGGGTGCTAAGATGATGCTAGCAAGGTAATCCATCAATAAATGTAAATATTACAGAACTAAAATAAAGATTTTAAGTATGGTAGATGATATATAAATATGATAGACAGCTCTCATTCATATTAACTCATTTTACTTCATCTACAATTATTATAGAATTCTTTATTGTCTCATATTTTCAATATACATTGGTATTATGATAGAACCACAGGAGGAGGTGGTATGAACACGTTTTTCTAATAGGTGCGAGAGAAATCTGCCATCGACACACAAGCGATAGCAAATGTGTTGAGAAGGCAAGATTTTCAAGCACCTATGAGGAAAAAACCTTCATATACCACCTCAGAGTTGTGGTTCTACATTTACTACACAGCTGCTACCTAAATAAAGGAATAATTATCGAAAGTATAACATTTTCTTGCAAAATCAGCAGTAAGGAATTAATCTTAACAGAACTAATAAATGTACACATCTCATAGATTCGACTCTCCCCTTTTGGAATCTAAAATCATTTTGAAATTGAAGTCTGTGGAAGCTGAGTAATAAGTGAAAACGATCAGGACATGTTCTTACGAAATAAACCGGAAGTAAAGAACTATCAGATTCCACGCGTTGGTTCTCCCGCGTCAGAATGCATGGCCACTATTACATTCCCGCACATACAAAAGACGGATGATACGCATTTCAGCGTGTAGTAATATGATAGTACCGCACAAGTAGGTGATCTGGCGTGAAGGATCGCATGGACCCGAGATGATTTTTTTCACATGGCACACGAGCCGATAGGCGAGTGGGTTATATTGAAAAGAATCGTCGAGGGTCTATGTGATCCTTTATGCCAGATCACCTACGAGATGCGGTGCTATTTTTACTCCACGGTGCTATAGATTAATTATAAATTATAACACAAAGTCCTTTATTTACTTACGAAGTTACGGTCATTCTCCTCGCACTGATACCGGCGACGACGCAATAGTGTACATCGTAACGTCGCAACGTTAGTAACGCTAGTAAGAGTCATTGACAACGCATTTTCCCGCGTGGAAGGGAACCAATCAAATGAGTTTATTTTGCGTTTATCATTAGGCCCCGCCCATGTGGTACATGACAATGTACCACACACTATGTACCACACGCCTCTACATACAAATGTTATGTGATACACACTTCACCGTGGAGTAAAGGGCACTTCTGACATTGTCAGGTCTTCTGGTACATGCCAACAATTAAATAGAAAAGAAAGACAGTGGCGTGGTTGAAATAAAATAAAATCAGATGCGTCATCCCAATGCCCATGTGTAATAAGGAAACAACAATCAATAGTCCATTTGCGCTGACGCCATTTTGTATAAGGGATCATGGGACCCGAGGTCCCATTGCAGTAGCAAAAAATGGTCATGCATGATTTGGCAGACTGTAAGCTACTGCATAGACCCTATATTTAAACAGGATACATTCATGCGCTTTTTCGAATGCAAGTTGCCTATTTACAGGTGTTGATGATCAGGAAGAAATATTTGAATGGGGAATGGAAGGTATGTTGTTGTTGTGATAACGGGCTGCGACGTAGGCATGTCTTGCCCTAATATATCCTACACATACTTCCGGCTACATAAATCGTATTATGAGGTAATGGTAGGTCACAGGAAGTCAGAGGCATCATTAACTCAGTGTATACTTAAAAACTAATACAAAGAACTCTAGAGTTATATGGTATTATTTGATTCATATAGACTATAATTTCCCTAATAGTTGCATAATGTTAATATTCAAGGTAAAACTAAGCTAACTAATAAATCTACAACGTTTTACTTAATTTCAGGACTGAAACCAAATTATTTTCATCAGTCACCCATATTATCCGTTCACATTTTCAGGTTTTCACATACTTTCCGAATCAAGGTATAGTGACAGTATACTATCCAAACACAGGTGTCTATAAATCAGCATTCTATGAAGAAACTATGCTGTTCTGAGAATTTACTCAAATAAAAAGATGAGAACAGTCAAGAAGGTCAGATTACCGTGGCTTAGAGCTTGCCATGGCGCTTAGGTTTACGGTAAAGGATCAGATTTCTTGTCCTAACCCAATTCTGATCATTGGTCCTCCATACATGTCAGAGATTAGGACCGAGGTATAGAGCTCTTAACCTTATTACCACACGTAATGTGGATAGGATTAATGGGCCTGACCCTAATCACCGTCCTATTATGACCACAATGATGAGTAGAAGGGCCGGGTTCGGAAAATATACAAATGACAGCTGTACACATTGCGTAAATTCTGCTAAATTACGTTTAAACATTTTAAATACTATAGGTATTATCTGAGTATTATAATACATATATGTATACATGTACATGTAGCTTGTATTGCGTTAATTTAAATTATCTGTTCGGTTATGTTGAACTGTATTTTGAACATCATTTTTTCTCTTAAATATGTGGGTTATTTGAGAGGATTGGTGAGAGTGAATTGTACATTTTCGGACGCCCTGGCCCAGAATTGATTTCTGGCAGTTATCTACAACCTATTATACCTCATCTACGAGCAATCGATCAGTGAGAGAGCTCGTTTGCTTTATTGTGGTTGACCAGAGGGAGGACGCTCAGTACCAACCATTATGTATATATATGCAAACAGGTTGATGAGCCTTAGACTCGAGATGTAAATAGATCAGCATAAAGGGGCAGCTTCACTTATGTGGATTTTCTTTTCCTTCATAGCGATTCACTCGATGTAAATAATGTACTGTAAAAAATGTAAATATGTGAGAATTAATTCAAAATTAGTATCCTGTTTGCCTGTTTGGTTAATCTTAATACATTGATAGACAATTGAAATCTCCTGTGCACATATTACCTCTATTAAATGCTTCCTTTCCATTCTAATTGATTCCATGCAGGTGGCAATGCTACATAATTATTTCTCTTGCAAGCTTACGAACAATATATCTATTGCTCAGGGCAAATGTGTTCAGGTCAGTTAAAGAAATCCTGTATTGATACTAATAATTACGTTACTTGATTGATCTATTGTCGTGAAACTATATTGCCTGAAATGTATTGTGTAATGTAACTACCACACACATATATATATATACCAAGTTTATGATTGTCTGAACCATTTAGGCTCACAACCTCTCAAATCATATAAAAATGGCATGTCAGTGACTGGAAGCCTACTTCGCTAATGGTTTCCCGGCCCTGGAGTAGATGTCCTAATGGGATTATAATGGCATTTTGCGGTTTGGAAAGATCGAGAGGCCTTTCCTCAGTTTGAAGGGGACTCTCTCAAATCTGAGCCTAGAATGTGAACACAGGAAACCTATCTTTTTTAGTCATGCATACTGAAAATATTGTCAGTGATGCCGGGATAAAATAAATAATAAAATATGATAAATGTCTTTATCCCTTTTATTTTGGATTTGTAAATGCCAATTGTTAATGTTTCATTGTCTTGACTCATATTCTCCCGAGGTCATAATGAATCATGATGAGGAAAACGTGTCCTGCTTTACCAAGTAAAACGGGAGTGGAAATCTCTCTTATTCCGGATAAATCCCCAGCGGTATCGGCTGTTTCCTCTAGAACAGACCAGGTCAACAATGTCTGTCTTGGTTAAGGGGCTACTGCGGGACAAGCAGTCGATTGCATCTCGGTCAGATAAATGTGTATCATTTACACACACACAAACATTTTTTATACAAAATATTATTCCAGAATATAATTATTGTAAAGGATTCATGGAAATATTTCCAAGATGAAGATGCATACAATATCATATATAGAAGTGTCTTCTGCAAGCTTCAGGATCATTGAATTTACAAAGGGGCAATAAATTCCACTTCATCTCTGACAATTCATCCCAGAAAAGAAAAATGGAAATGAAATCGTAATGAAATCAGTTCTATTTTAAAGATAGTCCTGTCTTGTTCTTAATAAGTGGAAGACATGCTTCGCCGAGTCAGACAGCAACTATTGATTTATTGCATAACACATGAAGCAGCTCACTTCTTGAAACCCTATATATGAAATGAAAGGTTACATCTAAATTTGCCCTTAATCATTCTAGTTCAGGTAATGGGATATACCTCTGTGAAGACCAAGGCATGGGCGGCGATGTCGACATCTAGTTAATAAACAATGGCTCGTTATGCAGCAATACTGCCATAGCAAGTAACTGTAGCATCCTAATTCTCCCAGCCCTTAACAGGCACCGTGATCAAAGAAGCTTTTCTTACCAAGTACCTTCCGGCTAATAAGCTTATGTAGACAAAAAGAGAGGGTGAAGAATATGTAACGTATGTATTTACATACCTAGAGCATCTCTATTACCGAGGTAATCTGACGTCATGAACTGTTGGGTCAGCTGAGTTTTTCCAACGCCAAGACTTCCACTGATTAAAACTCGGATCAGTTGAGGTTCGGGAGATTCTTCTACATCTCCATCGGGCGCCGCTTCCGGTCCTTTGCCTTCTTCACCCACAGGTGTCGTTGCCGTTGCATCGCCTGGATGCAAAGTTATGGGCGGGTGAATTGGGCTAGGTATGCGTTGAAGTTGTTGTTGTTGCTGCTGCAATTGTTGCTGCTGCAATTGTTGCTCTTGTTCTTTTTCCTCAAGTTCCTGCAGCAATGCCTTTTTGTGAGCAGGAGAGCTCCTTATCTTGAAGCTATCCCCATGTTTCACAATGCCTTTGGCTGTGGTAGAGAAGCTACGCACTCGGTAAATCTCAACTTCACCGCTATCACCGAAAATCCCGGGCGTTGTCAACGACGAGTGACGCGACACATTGGCTTTGTTATACAAAAGAGCTGCACTCCCGGCTCGGGGTCTGGCCGAGCCATTATCCTTGCTGCTAATACTGTTCCTTGGCCTGGGTCGTGGCTTGCACGAATAGGACCGACCCAGACGTCCTTGTTGGGCAATTCGACGATGGGATGGAATTGGACTTCTTGCTTGTCCAGAGCGACGTCGGCTTGAGCCCGGAGACGCGCCGTGATGATGTCTATTGCTCCGAGCTCCCAGCAATTGCACATCTTCTGTAGCCGACCCGGAGGAGTCAGGGTCATCCATACCTTCCTCACTCACAAGTGTCATGACCTCCTCCTTGAGGACCATTTCCATTCGGGATGAGCGACGTTGGTTTGTGACTTGTGGTGGTACGGGGATGAGTTCGTCAGACCCGCCTGACCCGCGCTTCCTTGATACATGTCTAACAGGTTCGTCCGGAGGTAAACTTCTTGTTGAACAAACCCTTTTCTTGCCACCGTAAGCTTGTTTCCTGAAGGATTCGAATTCATCGAGTTCTATGCTTTCCATCCGTTCCATCATCTTGGTGCTTTTTGAAGTACTTATATCGATTGGTTATAGTAGTTTCAGCAGCAGTTCTCAGTGATAGATAGACGAAGTGTCCACTATAGTGAATAACAAAACCTAAGGTGTCAATGTCGAGTAATATATAGATAAAGTAGCGTTAGTATCCATCCATGAACTCTGTTTCATATCAGCAAGAAGTATGCCACTTCGGGCTTAATGCAATGTAACAGATTGTTTAGAAATGTAACAAAGCCTCCTGTCATCCAAGAGCCTCTCCGCGTCCGCAAATATTGGTCACCATATCAATCGATAAGGCTACATTTATTAGCCTCTGGAGTTGCTCCCTCTTTAATGTTTGCTTTTGATGTTAATCGCTCAAGATGTCTCTCTGACTGACGAACCTAGAGCCTTTGGACCGCTCTCCCCTCTCTCCTGAAAGATCAAAAAGCAAAAAAGAAATTAAGCATTTTACGCTTGTGTCGACTACAGAACTAGATGCCTCTCTTTTTTGCTACCAGGCAGAGATAAAGACACCTTAACATTAGCCTCGAGACTGGTCGGGTAGACCTTGCATTAACGACGCCGGATCTAAGGCACCCGATTTAACCTCCATTACCAACTTTACTCTATTCTTGAGTATATTACAGCCTGGGACGCAGTGACAGGAAACCTACTAAATGCTGGGTCAGGTCCGCAGAATGTGATCCCCTAAAACCTCACCTATCTCCTTAGTCTGTCGGGAAATGTGTTGGCATGTTAGTAGCTCAAGCTTATCAAAGTGAACCTGATCCTCATTACTCGTTGCACTGATGCAAGAGGAAAAGGGCCCTGTCTAGAATACATGCATGAATAGAGAGTGCTTCATATAATTATTTCTCATTAGGGTGTATATTCCTTGCCTTCTAGTTAGACTTCAACCTCATAAAGATCATGTAGGCAAGCAAAATAATGTATCTTGGTATCTTTCATTTGTCTCTTTTTGCTTCGGATTGAACATAAATCCATCGTAAACATTCATTTAGCCCTAAAGGCACACGTCATGACTTGTAATATGTGACTTAGATCTATTATTCGGAAGCAAAACCATCTGTTTCAGGTTTGTACAAATAGTGTCCACGAGTACCTATGTGAGTGTATGCAATCAATATACCGTATGTATTTAACCGGTATACAAAGAATAAAGTCCCCCGCTGTTATATTTCGCTCGGATGAAAGACAATCGGCTTTGACTCTGCACTATATGAATCTCTACCAAATGCTATGATCATTGGAAGTAATCAATCAATCCCATTTCTTTGATTTCACATTGTACGCCATGTGAAATAACAATCCCCTAATATACATGAAAGGCAATGACTCGATTCATATCGACTCATAGAAAGAGCATGATGACTAGGAGATGTCGGTCACCTCGGTAATTATGTTATTTCCAGGTAGCGCTTTACCCCCCGCCCTTGGACCAAAGCCTTGGAGTCAATAATAAATACGAGAGGCCAACGATCATATTTAGTTCATTGATCCCCTACTGCGCAGAACTGTTATTGATAACATGATATCGTTAGACATAGAGAGAGCCATGCAGGCTGTCACTTGCCCAAGAAAAACAAATCTAAACATTGTTGTTCCACCAATTGATTTGAATTGCAAGTCATTTTTTTAATGATCACTTGTTGGCGATCTCTATGAGTGGGTTGTTCTGGAGTGTTGGGTAGAAGGTCATAAAGGTTAAATCAACAAAGAGTTTGAGAATATTAACACACAACTTAGACTTAACATTGGGAAAAGGGCCCAATGTTCGAGTAATTCCCATTTAATATACTTGTTGGTAATCTGTATTTGAGATTTTGGTAAAAGTCGATAACAATTTAAGTAATACAAACAAATTTCGCGAATATTCCGAGCACAATAGAGCCTTAAAATTAGGGGGAAACACCTATGTGCGGATATATTTCCATTAGAGACAAACGCAATGATAATTTTAAGATATGTGCTCACATATTTTTGGCGCTTAGGAGTGGTAAATATACCGTTTCCATTTTCCTTTATATATAGAGAGAGACACTATTCCCTGCCCCATATAAGTTCGAGTGTTAATTAAATGTCATACACATTTACACCAATCAATTTCTACCACCAACATTGCCTGGCTCACACAGTGCCTCTCCTTTCACTCAGACCCTTTCTATGGAAGTCTCGGACAACGAAGGAGCCATTCAATTCGGGAAAGCTTTGAATTCAATTCAAATTGCTTGTGACCTGCCAGACAGATCTGCCTTTAGTTATTCATCGCATCCTTCACAGAATATTATTAAAGGCTCACTATTTCTTGAATCAAGGAGATGCAAACCAGGCCATCCCAATTTGAAATTAAAATAACCTGCCAGGAAAGAAATAGCCATACATGTGGCATCTGGAAAAGAGTGGTAATAAGCATGCTTTATTCTAGAAACATTTCTTGTGAACAAAAGTTCATAGACCGAGCATAGTTGAACATGCTTTTGAATACAAGGCTGCTTTGCTGCTTTGCAATACACACTTGTTGCATGTTTCTATTCATAACGCTTTTACTTTTATCTCATAACTAGCGTATTCCATGACTGAGTGTTGTCATTGGAAAAGCATTTAGATCAAATTGACATGTAAACGCCCCCATGTGTATACAAATTAAAAACATTTGAAATAAAGCCTTTAATTTTTGTGTATTTTCCTTTAAACAACAACGAAGGTTTTCTTTACAAATAATGAAGATGTGTACCTAGTAATGTCAATCCTATGTGCCATTCATTGCGCTCTCGGGTAAAATCGCCTTGAGCAATAGGACTATCCTTCACGATAAATGTAAATCCATTCAGAAATCATATTCCAGCGACTTTCCAGCGGCTGCATTAGATTCGCCGCATTTAAATTCAGACGAGGCAGAAGCAATGCAATCAATCAACCGTGTACATGAAGCAGAAATATGGTGTTGCTATGTTAATTCCTCGAGTTGGGGGAGGGCAATGCATGTCCAAGTTATTGCTAGAACTAGATATAGCACAAGTGTTGCTAAATTGCATGTTGTTCTGTGATGATGCTAGCGTATGGAGGAGGTGGAGGAGGGAGAGACAGCAACTAGGAAGCATGGTCAGCCTGTCGCCGTGGATGTAGATGGGAGTAACTCCAGCGGTGGTAAAAGTGGAATGATCTCCATGTTATAGCCCTCCGTGTCCTGACCATGCAGGTAAGCCATAGAAGAGGAGCAGAGCACGTGGGTGGTATGCTGACATTTCTTCCAGTGAGAGAGAGAGAGTGTGTGTGAGAGGGAGGGAATGAGATTGGCCAGGGCCCTGGCTGTGTTTGAGGCAGTGGAAGGAGACGAAGAGGAGGAGGAGGTGGAGTAGTAGTAGTGGGAACAGGAGGTGCAGGATGACGATGATGTTGGGAGAGGTGGACCCGTAGTTGTGTGTGTAGTGAGTAGGGCGGGGTGGAGGTAACGCTTAGCGTTCCCGAATAGGCTGGATATGGGAGGGAGCTTGTTGCTGACAGGAGCGACTCTGAGCAATTGGGGAGCAGCAGAAAGAAGAAGAGGAGGACGAGGAGCGCTTGCTGAAGGTGTTGCTTCAGTAGGTTGTCAGAAGCTGTTGGTTGTGGTGGTGTGGGACTGCCCGAATGGTGTGGCTAGATCTGAATGACTGTGGGGAGACCCTGGCAAGAGAGCTGTGTGGCTACATAAAGGAGGAAGCCAGATGCTTCAGAGCTAACTGTCAGCAAGCTTATATTGCTGCTGTTTGATTATGCCAGAACCTGTTTACATTTCTAAGTCTTCATCATCATCATCATCATCATCTGCCATCATCTATCATCATCATCAGCCAGTTCTGAGAGTTCATCATCACCCTGTTTCATTATATTTAATATCTTAATCAGAATAACAAGCGACAGGGAGATTTGTATTTGCTTAGGGAAATGGTTTGACGCCGACACAGACTCAACGCCTTCTCTAGTCAAGCCTCCCAATTGCATGCAGTAATTCCTAAATGAATACATGCCAGTGTGTTTGAAAAAGCCCAACATTATTTCTATTAATTACTTTGATTCAGTATTCTGTAATGGTAAAAATCCAATATGGAAGCCCATGCATGCATGCCTGCTACATTTATGGAGCTTCTCAATGATGGCAATTATTTCGTAATTAATTCATTTGTTAGAGATAACTACTGCAGCAGAGAAATTAGGGTAGCATTAACTTGTTCTAAGTTAATATATTGGCATAAAGGCTGGAGCAAGATAGAACATGCAACAACATTCAATTAAAGCTGCATTACCTGCTAATTCCTGTCAAACAATGTACGTATTGAGATACCATGGTGTGTGTGGTATATCTTAAATAAAAGTAATATTCCCTAGAGAATAATATCTACTCTATATTAAATAAAAATCGTTGGAGCTGTGGATAAAGATGTTAGAGAGATGTGAACTCAAGGCCAGTTAGTTCTAAAGTATATATGTGGAAATGACATGTGTTCCAACATTCCATTCCCAATGGTCTAGTTCATATATATATAAGTGTGTACACACTGTCATCACAGTATCTATTTTGTTTTCCCCGGTACATAACATTATAAAAGGGATTTGGGCCTGTTTTTCTTTGTGTAAAACCAAATCATCTTCCTGATAATTATGCATTCGGGTGTATTCCAGGATACCAATTTTAACACTATTCAATATGGCTTTTTCATCTTCTTGAACTCAGGGAATCCTCGAAGAAATTGAAAAGTTTAGGATAGCACTGTCGAAACAAATATATCAAAGAGTACGTATTATTAATCCCTTTCACCAAAAATTGAGAAAGATTGTTCCGGTCGATTTAGCTGTGAATGCAGATTTATATCGATTTTATTTTGATTGTCATGGATTAATTCCTCAACGTGTCTTACAGATATATCAAATGCACTCGCTTCTGAAATGTATCAGGTCTTTCGGGGATATTCCAATGGAATTGATTGCCACTTGTGAAACCAGAAAAAAATCGAATTATTGTTGTTATCACGTTGCAAACTCAGTTTTTGTTTCAAATTTCCCTGAAACCTTTAAAAGAAAAAAGTGCTGGGTGATTATGTTGATTAATCATAATATTATATAGAAAGAAACCAATAAAGGGCCTAATCCACTAAGTCGATTCTTATGCGATTCTCACAGAATTTAGTGGAAAAGAGTCCTCTGCGGCGCAAAATCGCATATCATATAAAATGCATGAGAATTGGATTAGTGGACTAGGTCGTTAAGACAGATTTCATATAGAATAGATATAGAATGCATATAGTTGTCTAGCAAGCCGGAATAAGTGACTTGTGAAACACATCTCAGTCTAATAACTCAGGTTGCCATCATGTATAGCCAAATATAGTCAACTGTTCTAACTATTTCAGTTTTTGTTGCAAAATTTCTTTCCCTTTCATGGAGCCTTCTGGCTTCTTTTTATTGTGACCTAAGTGTATCAAACAATATTCAATTGTGTGTTCTGGCGTTGTAATAAACTATAACATTATGAAAATAATATCTAATGCACCTCATCTATAGATTGTATGATTATCGAATTGTATTACTGGGTGATTCTGTTCCTTAACCTTTCTTTTGTCGAGTTCTAACCTACCAATCTATACATTTTGTGATATTAATGATAGTTGCAAAAATGTTTTACATTTCACATAGATATTCTCTAATTGTTGTGTATATGATATATGTTCTATATTGATTGGTTAGATGATATCTTCACCCATATCTCTCCTCACCCATATAGTTTATAAGCAAGCCCATGTACTTAGATATATGGATGTTGTATGTCAGAAAGAATACTTCAAATTCTGTATTTCCTGTACATTCTGTATTTATTAGAGCTTTTTCTAATGGCTTCCGCCCATTTATCAAACATGATAGTATGCATTGGTAGGCCTATAATAATCATGCGTCATATAACATAATTATGTGATAATTTGAACCATTCTCCCACTAGTGTGATAATAGCTCAGCGTTGCTTATGTTTAGTACAAATATCTCCATTATAATCATATACGCAGTTTACATTCGTATAATTATTTTCTTTAAATTAAACTAGTTTTAAGTATAATGAAACAATTTACTAAAAACGTACGTTAGTTTCACTTCCTCAGAATATTAAACAAAATATTTGGTATGTATACATCCTGAATACAGATTTTGCTTTAAAACAAAATCTAACACCAGGTGAGTCCGTAACGACAATATACATACTCCATGACACCTACTAATTCTGTAACATGAAGACACAGTTATTAACCTCGAGCTTAGCGTCCTCCTGTGTGCCCGACCACCTAGTGTAAGCCGCGGGCAGGTGACATGATGACCGTGGTGCCGCTAAGCCTCGTACGGATTAGCAGAGCTTGAGAGGCTGGATAGGGGCGTCATGACCGACCCGCCCTCTAGCAGGATTCGTTTACACCATGTCAGGCCATCAAGGCAATCGGAACGCTAGTTATAAAGTGGGAGGGAAGGGATCCTAATCAGGGGTGGGTGGAGGATGGCGCTGGTACAACAGTCTGTGTGTTTATGTGACAGGGGGACCCTCGTGTGTTTTGGAATTGAATTGGTGTGACTGATTCCCCGAGGCACATTAATTACTATACCTGGTTCTTCATTTAAGGCCACTACATTTCCCTTTCCTTCTTAATGCTAGTGTTAACAGTTAAAGTTTACATATACATACCTAGGAGATTTAGTGATCTTATTTGTGTCAATTCGTGAGGACTAAAATAGAAGAACTCTAGACCTCAGACCTGAGAGAACTAGAACACACGGATTATAGTTAATCCATCCCATTAAATACAGAAATATAGAAAATGCAATGTTAAATTTAGGTGATAAATAAATACTTCACGACTTATATATCATTAATATGTGTGTCAAGTGTTAGATATGAATCTATGCATTTTCTTGAATGTGCATTATCTATCGTAATATAAATCTCCTTTATTAACTATACCGAAGTTTTTGTCATAGAAAAGCATGCTGCATTGATGTTTTGCTTTGCGCCGAAAGACACATATTGGGTGCTATATCAGTCAATCAAAACTCCCCCATACGTATACACATACACACACAATTCGTACAATTTAGCACTTATGGAACAAGTTCGTAGCCAAAGAGGGCGGAGAGATACGTCATTTCATCTTCCACTTGGTGTTGTGCTGGGGAATTTGGTCGAGCGGATACTGAATCTCTTTTTCTTATTTATTCAGAATGTGTATACAGCGAGTCAAATAATCAAACTAGAATGAAATACATGAATCCGTACAATGAACATGATTATAACACAGGCTGAGGGGTTTGATGTGTGGTGCGTGCTAAGTTAGGGACTAAAACTTAAAGTTGCCTCAACGTATTTTACATGATTCATTATAAGTTTAGGAGTTTTTATGATACAATGATATATATGATATGTCAAATAAAAGCAAAGATGTATGGGTATCTGCATTTGAAACTTTCACATGCACAATTACTAGAATTTTTTTTCATATTAATAGCTGTTTTCATGGTAACCACATCTGAAATGTCAAGAAAATCCTGACTTCCACCTGTTTCCATTGCAATTTCTCTGAGTTAAATGGTTCTGCAGTATTGCGGGGAGAGGGGGGGGGCGCTGTTTTAAACATACAAAATTAAATTAGCCAATTTTTGGCACATATGTAAACTTTGTACCCTAATAACGATGGAAATAGCAGTGTGGAAATCGATAGCCGAAATGTCACAAATTTGACAATTTAAGCGAAAAACTGGAGGTGCAAGGATTAACATAACACTTTTTACAATCTCATATATATAGAGGACCATGTTTTTCACTCGAACAAGATTCTTCAGTGGTTCCCTGAAGGGCTCAAGCCTTTGCTGTGTTACGTAACAAATTATAGTTTCTGAATCACAAAATATTTCATATTTCGATGATAATGCAATTACATGACAATGCAATAAAATGCATAAACGATTTCAATATTATATGGTCAAAAGCTATGAATAACAAGAACTGTATTTTCTATCTAATTGTGGAAATACATCTTATTTTCTGTGATTCTTTACTTAAAAATACAATGTGGGGAGTCAATCTATTAAATATTTTAATCAAATTATCTTTTCCTGCTCAATTTTGATATATATGCAGACAGTATGGTCTTTTTTCTTGAATAAAATACAGAGATACTTCCTATGGCACTGTTGAAAGATGACCTTTTGGAGGAAAATATTCCATTTTCAAGTTCATAATTCTAATTCAATGACAAAAAAATCATAACCATTTAAAACTTAGACAAAATTCTGGCTCCTAGAATCTGTCTTAAGTCTTTTAGCTGGGAGGAAGTTCAAGAAAATCGCGCACTTTGTGACAAGTCTTTGAAATTTGGTACAGAGTTAGGTATGGGTCTAAGCTTCTCAAAAATCACCGCATACAAACTGAGGTAGCCCCCTGGCGGCCATTATGCTCAAAACCAATATGGCTGCCACCAGGAAACAAGAATTTCATATCTCAGCTTCTGATAGTACTAGATTCATGTATAATACCTCTTTGTCTATGTTCCCAGGTGTGAGAAATCTATTTCTGACCTTATATTTTGGTTTCAAGGTCTTTTTCAGGGTCAAAATCCAATATGGCTGCCACCAGGATAAAGAATTACATATCTCAGCCCCTGTTAGAACTATATCCATGTATAATACATATTCTCCTATGTTTTTAGGTGTGAGGAATTCATTTCAGAAGTAACTTTTCTCTTTCAAGTTCATATAAGTCATTTAAGGTCATTTTCAAGGTCAAAATCCAATATGGCCGCCATAGGGATAAAAGAATATCATGTAGCTCAGCTCCCTTTAGCACTATATTCAAGTGTAATACAGTTAGTCCATGTTTTCAGGGGTGAGGAATCCATTTCTGACCTTTTATTTCAGTTTCAAGGTCATTTTCAAGGTCAAAATCCAATATGGACAGTACAAAGACAAAGAATATCATCTCAGCTCCTGCTAGCACTATATCTATGTATAATACCTTTTTGTCTATGTTTAAAGGTGTGAGGAATCCATTTCAGAAATTACCTCTCTGCTTCAATGTCATTCAAGGTCACTTTCAAGGTCAAAATCCAATATGGCTGCCACCTGATCACAAAAAATGTCATCTATCTCAGCTCCTGGTAGTATTTCACCCAAGTATAATGTCAGTTTGTCTATGTTTTAAGGCATAAGGAATCGATTTCTGAAGTAATTTCCCTATGTCAAGGTCAAAATTCAAAAAGAACGTCATATCCCCTGTGCGCACACCCATTCTGCTTCACAGCTTTTTAGCCCTATGTAAAGTGTATGCCCCAGTGCGACCCGCAAATAAAAAGCAGTCCACTCACTGGTCAAGCTACAAGCTTCCCTATATGTAGCATAATATAAGTTCCCAGTGCTTCCTTAACAGTGCGTGAAAAAGCACCACAAAGCTACAATACATGACACTTCACTCCCCTATAACTGGCATTTCACACTTACCTGTCGCTCATTACACCCATCTCTCCCGCCCTGTATTCATAAACCCCACTGCGCTAAACCAAACAGTGTCAATTGTGCATTTTTAGCACTAGAGGGCGCTTCAGGCAAGCCTGTCATTATTACTAATTCTTCTATTTTAAAAGCACAACCCATGTAGTATTTTGACATAATATGCACTATTGGAATTAGCCATCATATATCTTGAATTGTATTCGGTGATATTCTTTTATATTTTGTCAGTGTAATCAATTGTGGGCAATTGTAGAAGATGTGTAAAAACAAAACACCCCCAATCATTTACATATGAATATACTCTACCCCAGTGGGCCTACCAACTCCACAACCAACAACCTACACCACACAAAGGGAGAATGATAGACACCTACACTCATGCGGACACTGGGGCAAAATGATGAATATATATGAATGTGTTTCCAAAGGATGCCCTATCAATGTTTATATATTGTCAATTGTTGGGATACTCAGCAACTCTAATTGGATAATCATTTCACCTGAATGTTCATAAAAAAACTATTCTTAATGAAAAGTTCCCCTAAATAAAGCTAAATATCATGCATATAAATGAGCAAACTGTGTTAAATAAGATTGAAATACCTTTATGGTACACATATTACTTATTAGTACTGTGTTTTGAGGCTCTACATTGTAGTGCTTTTTGACCTGCTACACTGCTGCCTGTGAAACAGTGCGACAAGTTGCAATCAAAATAACTTGTGAAGGGATGCATTTTCATGCACAACAAGTTGTGCGTTATAATGTGGTGGCCCAGTGTGAATGTGCGCAACAGGTCGTGGCTCCCATCAGCAATACATCCACTTTATCTATGTTTCAGGAATTTGTTCCTGGGTTTATTTTCCCGTTTTAAGAGCATTATCTATGTCAATGGCCTATCTATTTAAAAGTCCTCCCAGTCCCATTAAAACAACCACCATCTTTATTTCAATTCTCCTTAATAACTTTCTATCACTTATTAAATGTGAAATTTTGAGTAGCTGAGTGAAAAGTTACAATATAACATTGCATCACTCTAAATGATGTATCTGTTTATTATTAAAATTAACAACAGTCATTGAGACATGGGAAAGATTTAGGTGGAATTTGCCTGATCTATCCAATATGGTGCCCACTCTTTGGTTCTGGCATTCCATTCCAAGTCCAATTACCTGAGGTCTACAGTGAGCGAGGCATGCTTATCATGCTGAAATAAAGCATTGTGAAAGCGTGTTGAAAATGAGCTTCCATGCTTCATTCACTAAGTCTGCATCACTGTTCTGACTGTATATTATTGGCAAAGTCCAATACTTGAGATGAGCTGCCACATGTCAACCCATGTTTGAGGCTTGTGGTACACTGAAGAAGATGGTATCCTTGGGAAAGTGGGCTCTTGCATTTTATACAGTCCTTTCACCAATCCCAAATATTGCTATTACAACATTATACTGTGCAAATTCAGGGAAAAATGGGAGAACATAGCAATATTGAGGTCCAAATATTTCAAATATATATATATGGGGGATTGGTGTATCTCAATATGTTTTTTCCTCTCTGAGCTCTGAGAGGCCAAGCTCAGGGAAGAGATCAATGGCCAGCACCACACCATCTGATGGTCTATGTCCTGCCACTGTCCAATGTGAGAAGTTTGACAACTGTACCCTCTTTGACAAGGTTGTACAGAGCTTCAGGTATCAGGGAATTCATTCTGTTCAGCAGTTGAAGACACAGGCTCATCTGAACATTTTATTATTTTGAGGAATAAAAAAACCAGTTATCAATGATCAATGAACTTTTAACAATCAGATGATTAAGTCAGCTGGTCGTTTCCTTTCTATTGGGAGGTTTTCAACCTATGCTGGAGAGCATTTACATAATAATTGAGGGAACAACCCATCATTGAGTCAATGCCTCAGGGGTGGCCCTCGTTATTACTTCCTTTCCAATAAAACATCATGGTTGACTGGGTGGGTCTCTAGTACTGCCATATCTGTCAAGAAGACTGGCATACAGCAGGCATACTTAATTTGTGTGTCCAAAAAATGGCCATGACCACACATTAGAGAACAGTCACTTCTACAGCTCCATGTGTTGGTTCATGGTGCCCATAACACATGCAGCAATACTCAATACTGAGCAGTTATGCATAATGTATGCTTGGCAGTTTCTACCAACAGTCTCTAGAAACAACTGATTTAATATCTAAGGTAGAACCTGTACTGCTTCAAGGTCAGATAATAGAGACAGAAAATCACCATACTTATCACATATCAAGGAGAGCATTTTATAGGTATTTTGTTGCTCTTGCAGCTATTGGAGGAAGCACTCTGTTGTCCTATCTATCAAATTTATGTCTTCTAATTACCCCTATTTGGATACCATTTAGTCAAAAATTGCCAGACTAATAAATGTTATATCTTCTTGATGCTTTAAATTGTGGATAAGAAAATGGAAATAAATAATAGCCCAACTTTAGTCAACCCTAAGGGTTTTTTTCCTGTATTTTGGAACTGTCTGGAACTGTCTTACAGTTTTTTTTCAAGGTATCACATCCCAGAATAATTGTTATTGAGGCTGAGATCCAAATAAGTGGATAAAAAAGTGTGCACAATATCTAGACACTTCACAGAGCCTTTTTGAGACTATACATATACAAATGGGTATCATACATGGACATATTGCCAACAGTAGTTAAGATATGATGTTCTAGTATTGTTGCAGAGTTCATATTGGATTTTAACATTGAAAATCTCCTTAACCCATTCAAGGTGGGGGCAGTTTACACATATTTTGCCTGGCTGACGGGGGCCCTTTACCCCTTTTAGGGCTTCAGGACGGGTGTTTAACATGAGGATTAGGGTTTAAAAACACTTTAGGAATATTTTCTTCAAATAATATGTGTCATATGTGCATCGTTTAATAGATGTAAACAGCTATTGGTCATATTTTTCCATAATTTCTAGAATTTGGTCTTCAATAATTAAAATAATGAGTCCCAATTGGGTGCAATATGGCGGCAACCTTGCTCAAAATTCACTTTCCAGCATTTAAGTATGTTAGTTATGACATCATCATTATTGTCTCCATGACAACATACCTATAAAAATATTTCTAGTGTGTTTGTATACATATATTTTAAATTTCATAAAAATCCGTTCATTTTTTATTAAGTTATGCCCCCTTCAATTTATATAAAAAAAGAATGCCTTGAGGCATCACCCCGTCCCCTGTGCCAAATTACGTGTGATGCCTTGAGGCATCAGCCCGTACCCGTCGCCATCTTGACGTTGATGCCTTGAGGCATCAGACCGTCCTCAATGGGTTAAATCAGGAAAATGACTCAGGAAATGGACTCCCCATACCTAAACACATGGATGAACTGGTATTACACTTGAATATAGTGTTAACGAGAGCCAAAATATAACATTCTTTTATCCCTGGCAGCCATATTGGATTTTGACCTTGAAAATGACCCTTGTATGACCTTGAAACAGAAAAGTAACTTCTTAAATGGATTCCTCACACCTTAAAACATGGACTAACTGGTATTACACTTGGATATAGTGCTAAAGAGAGCTGAGATATATGACATTCTTGTATCCCAGTGGTGGCCATATTGGATTTTGACCTTGAAAATGACCTTAAATGACTTATATGAGCTTGAAAGAGAAAATTAAACTTTGAAATGTGTTCCCCACTCCTTAAAACATAAGAATTGGTATTATACATAGACATAGTGCTAACGGGAGCAGAGATATCACATTCTTTATCCTGGCGGTGGCCATATTGGATTTTGACCTGGAAAATGACCTTGAATCCAAAATATAAGGTCAGAAATGGATTCCTCATGCCTGAAAACATACATAAAGAGGTATCATACATAATTCTAATGCTATCAGGAGCTCAGATATGTCATTCTTGTTTCCTGGTGGCAGCCATATTGGTTTTGTGAATAATGGCCGCCAGGGGGCCATCCCAATTTGTATGCGGTGATTTTTGAGAACCTTAGACCCATATCTACCTCTGTACCAAATTTCAAAGACTTGTCACAAAGTGCGCGATTTTCATGAATTTTGGCAAACTTCCTCCCAGCTATTTTGAACAAAGAAAACCTGTTGATTTTCAAGGATTTAAAAGATAAAACTTAAGGGGCAGCACTATAGTACATTATTTTCAGTGCTATGCAAATCATATAGGAGTATACAGTATGTGATTCACACAATTTATATGAGGAAGGGATGTGGCAGAGTAGAAGTAGAATGCAGAATGCAGATCTTGCAGTATGCAGATATTGAAGACTGCAGATCTGATGTCGGAGCGCATTCTCAGAGGGAGTTATAAGAATTCGAACCCGGTATCACTAATCCGGTACTACAAGCATAAATACTGCCAAGCAACCCTATAGAGTTGAGAACGTTATCCGCTTGGCCACTGGGACTCTGATAGGAGGTAGAGTCCTTGTTTCTGAAAGAAGACCTTGGCCTTGAGTCAGTGTGTGGGTCCATATATGTAGTACCACCTCAATACTCACAACACCTCAATAATTATAAACAAACAATTGACATGGGAGGGTAAGCCTGTAAGAGGGCTTAGCCTCGACCTCTTACCTATACCAGTCTTGGGCTGAGTGACATATCTCACAACTGCAGAACGTGCCCCTTGCATCATCTGGCACGTGTGGGGAACGAGTATTATATAAGTGTATTAGTATCTACCCCTATACATACATTTTATTATTCATGTGTCCCTTCTCAAGGCCAAGGCCATGGCCATGACGTACGTCGTCATTATGGGCCGTTGCGTCGGGAGTATGAAGTGACATGAGTACACGTATCAATTGTCAGTGTGTCACATCGACAACGTAGAAAGGATTGACGAAGGTAGGCACTATAAAGAGTGCCCTACCAATATTTGAGGAATATAAATATAGCATTCCCCAGTAATGCACCATGTTTGCTACGGCTATGAATGCATGTATACTAATTACATACATTCATATACAAATACATAAATAATATAATGTATAAAGTAAATAAGTAAAATATCGCATTTGATAAAGATGATCAATAAGGCAATAGGAGACAAGAGCCCCCCACCCCCACCCCACCATATTCAAATAATATGGAGAACAAAAAATAAATAGCCGATAAATCTGTTTACATAAAATGCGCTAAAAGCTGGAATGCAAATTCCACTAAGATTTATACTAGAACTACCGGTTCTAGAAGCTAGAGAGGAAATATGGCTATTAAGCAACAACACTAGCTACATACATCAATACATAATTGCTACAAAATAGGAATACGTTTTTTAAGTGCTTATGTTCATGGGGATCGTTAATTTTGGCCATACCACTCCGGTAGACATAAGGTTAATAGGGAGATTTAGCAACCACAACGCACCAACACAACACTAACGCATCCACTAACTTTTAGTACATTATTACCGTTGTGAGGAAATATCGGCCTAGAGCCTTTCGAGATATCCCCACAGCGGTAGTAATGTACAAATAGTAAGTGGATGCGTTAGTGTTGTGTACGTGCGTTGTGGGTGCTAAATCTCCCTAACATAAATACTAACGCCCCATCTCACTGAGAGACCTAGTGTATTGATTTCGCCAATGAAATTATTACAGTGGTACAATAACAGACGCACTTAAATCGAATTCCAGTGGCTCGGTGTGGTCACTTGATCAATGTGATCTCTATCACTCACCTTTGAAAAAACTCACTCGAGATAGTCATAGCAACAGACAGACTACACTCTTTACACCTACACACGTCCACTGACTCGGTGATCAGCTCGGATTTCACATCAGCCCTGATGTATACTCACGATTCCAGATTATTTAATAGTATAGACGGCCTCACTATCTGTAAACTACACCTACACCCTCAACAGTGGCTCGTTGTATCCTGTATCCTATAACCTGTGACCTTTATTGTAGGAATCTGTAATTCTCTGGATAACGTTCAGAATGCCAGACAGGAATACACACAAGCCGACAGTTAGAGTCCAATATGTAGAGATATCTTTGCTGGTAATTAGAATTATAAACAAAATAATGTCAACTATTTCCATTGATAATATATAGCTATACATGTATAAGCTATGCAGTAGGTTCGATACATAAGGAAATACAATGTACAGTAAGTAGAGCGTTTATGGTTTGACTAATGACTTGTATGCGTACTGAAATAATAACACCAAATGATCGTGGTTTTAGTGCCAGAACTTTATTGATTCCAACAGCAAAGGTTTTTACAAAGCTATAAAGCGAAAGAGCTGAGGCGATGCGTGAGAAAGCTCTAAAGGCGACGGAAGCCACAAGGAGAAAGGTATCAGTGAAAATACAGCAAGCCCGTGATTAAGAGATTTCTGACATGCAACAGATAGCGGTCCCACCATTAGTTTAATGTTACACCTATAAATCTATTCAGAGAAGATTTAATAGCAATAAAATTCCAATGACAAATTGTCTCGTAGGAACCGGCGTTATAAAGCCGGGCGATGAGGACCTGCCAAGGAATTGCCTTGGTTGTGAAACGCTGAACGAAGGTGTGCCTGGGAAAACGGACACATTTGCTTGTCTTGTTCATCCGTTATTTTCATAACTTGAGAGGAGTGTCATGTTCCAAGAAAACAGGCTTTGGTTATGTGGCTTAGGTAAAATAAGACGTGGTTACAACCGAGTATAGAAACAGCTTGCCTGCTTGTTCTCTCCTCGTAGTACTTATTTTCTTTTGTCGTAGTATGACTTTTCATATTGTTGCAATGTGATAAGTGCCAGGCTGATAGTGTTGTCGATTCCCAAGGCCGATCTGTAACAGTACAAGAATGGGTCTGCTTTTTCACAATTGCATGCCAGTGTCACACAGTGGCATGCCATGCTATCGTGTCTATTGTTGTTCGTTCTTTAGTTTCATATTAATTCTTCTCATATATTCCAGTAGCTATATTTGAAATGTAAATTCACCCGTATTATAGTAACCGTATGATACATGATAATATTCAGTTTTGTAAGCCCACGAATCTAATTTCATGGGATACTGCTCATCGTTTTAGCGAGATTGCCCTGACAGGTTTCTAAACAATATTCAATTTGAATATTGACAAGTTTATAAACTATATTATATATCGTATGGTATATACGTTTCATAGATAAATTATACTTGAGAATGTACTGCACTTATATTTCAAATAGAGGTCTGGACTCTAGTAGTACATTCAAATTGTGAAATCTAAGTTGTAATGCACAGTTACCTTTCTGCTGCAACCCATTTTCGTGCAGTGACAGACCTACTGCTATAAGCGGGGAAGCGTATAGACATCGCAATACCGCTGTCACATTTAATATGTTACTCATTATACATTTTAAATTTTGTACCTACGCAATAGATAAGAAACTGTAATTAGAGTATAATTAACTTTGGTGTAAGTTCTGCTTGATTGCAAGCATTCACTTAGAAGATATTCAGACGGACGTGCTCACCGACTTAGCTTCTCTGAGAAGCAAGATTTTTAAATCGGATATGACAGGAGACTTGAAGTCAGACGACTGATACGCAATCCCGGATTTTCACTAGTAATTACAATTAAGCAATACCACCGTTATTCACCTTTGAAACCTAAGTAGTCGCAACTTGTTTTGAAACTTTGAGTTATTAACTTTCCATTTAAAGCTGCATTCCCGTCTAATTAACGTCAAAAAATGAAATTTTCTATTTCGAGGTCTATTCATTACCAACCCGCCCGAAAGTCATTTCTTTTCCTTTATTTTCAGTATATTTCATTCTGAATTCAAGGATCTAAGAAAGAATTGAAAACAAAAGTACGTGGCCGATTTAGCTGAGAAGGAACATTTAAACTGAAAGATGGCTTGTGCTGAAACCTATAGCATATATTGCGCCAGATGGAGGTTTTTTGCACGTGTTCTCAATTTCTTGGTCCTTGACAAGTGGTATTTGTATAGCTTACTATTATGGCCAATGTTATGTCTGCAAATCCCTAGTTACTGATTATACACATTATTATCTCTATGGTGGTGGACAATGTATAGTCGAATAACCATTCACCTTGAACGAAGAGAACGAAGCTCGAACACAAGAGCAATGCATTTTAATAGAATTATCGTAGAATCTCCTTTGAAAAATCCCGGATTACAGTTCCAACACCAAACACTTATTCTTTTTATTTGGCTTACTATGTGTCTATATGAATCAACCGATTCTAACCAACACTCAAGCCAAAGTAAAGTGCTATATATGACCTGTGGCGCGGGTTATATATGTTACATATAGGCGTGAACATTAATGTATTCCCTCCCAGCAAGCCTTATCTATTTTACATGAGGGGGAGACGAGTGAGCCGACCTATTTATAAGGGTGAAATGCAGTTTGCGCCTTGAATGATTTTCCTATTGTTGCTTTACGATCGTTACAGTCTCAGGGTTTAAAATTCCACTGAGCCCTATTTCGAACTTAATGGCACTCCCCGGTGTGACTGGACGTGGCATATAAAGTTTATATAATTAGATTTCTAGCGTGATCTATGGAGTGGCACAGCTAACAAATTTGATCTATCAGTGTCTTTACATAATGGCTCTCCTCATCCCTTTCCTCTTTCTTGCTATTGCCATCAAGAACGGGCATGGCAAGTAAAGGGATAGGGAGAGAGAGAGAGGATGATGGCAGCTATATGACGACACCTTGACCCCAAGACAATGATTCATCAAGGTAATTATTCGGCATCTGGTGAAGAATCTGTTATTAATGATGGCCAATGTAATACACTAGCTTCTCTATGGCCAGAACCAAGACATAATGTAAGGCGACCATCGCTCATATTTGACTCATATATTTACCGATAAGTACGGTGCACAAATCCAGCCTGAGAGCCCTATATGTACATTTGCCCAATGGTATAGTACCAATGACAAGTCATTGATTTATCACAGACGCAGCTGGTATTCAAATGTCAATCATTCATCCTTCATCTCTCCGCCCAAACTCTAGTCCTTCAATGAAAATCATATTCTGCCTAGCGTACCGAGGGGATGAAGGAGCGCATTGACTACAGATTGTTCAAAACGTCCTTTCAAATTGGCACCATCAGAATGCAGATACCACGTTGGACGCCCGCTGTGCCTCCCTGCTTAACATCACTCGCCGACCAGTTCCCCGTCAGGATTTATGGCCAACTATTTATCAATGAATCATCCGGTCATAATACTGCATGGAATGCCTTAAAGCAGCATTCCTGGCTAAATTCCCAAACTATTTTTTCTCGATCCTTTCTTTCTATAATCCTGTATAGCTGTAGACGATGGACGATTTGAATACTAGAAATGAAGAGAAATTGGTTTCTGACGTAAATTAGATTAAAGCTGCACTAAAACCGACTAATCTTTTCTTTTTCTAATTCTCTCATTATTGCGTCATAGTAGCGGAATTATGAAGATTTAAGGTTAAAATGGAGAACAAGACTTGAGTTCTATTTACTCCACATAGGTCACTCGCCGAGTTATCTTTCTCGAACTTTCCATTATTTTGTCTTCATGTTGAGTTTCTAAAATGGCAATTCACATTATTCTTCTAATCAGTATTAACCCCAATGTTCTATTCAGAAGAACTGGCCTACTTCCAAAGCTTAAGAAAGAAGATGAAGCTGAAACGCACTACGAATATGGGTAAAGCAGAAATAGAAGTAATAGAAAGGTATTTTGGTTCTATATCAAGATAGACAAGGCAAACCTGTGTTCAGCTTCCGCCCAAATTCTCCACAGACGAATATGGAGTTGTACATATAACAAATTGGCTTGTTCTTTCTCATTTCCCAATGGAATATGGGCCATAGAAATTGCTGACTCGACGTCTTCCAGGCGTAGAAAATAATACAACTGCTTTTGTGTCCTTTGAAAAGGCTCTAGTCTTTGGTAGTCGCTTCTGTTACGTAATTTTCGTATTGGCAGACTACCAGCAAAGCATCGTGTTCAGTATTTACAGCCCCAATAGGTCCACATCTTTACCATTCATTTCAGATTGTTGCCAATTGAAGTTGGCTCTAATATAATTTTCTATCTAAGCAATTGATCATGCATGTAGGATCTATGTTTGAATTATCTATGATAGGTTTCATGGTTTTACATTGCATTTTCAACTGATTCGATCAAAACATTTTTCTTTTCCTAAATTCTTCTATATTAATACTTTTTTAATATATGATCGCATCCTTAACATCCCTTTTGAGATTTCACCAACATTTTCGAATTTTAGTATTTAACTGTTCGACTATAGTACTTTGGCCTTAAGAAAGCTTGAGAAAGAAAGAAAGCTCCACAACTGTTGCCTGAGATACAAGGCAACGTTTTATGATGTACTACCATTGCATGCGGATCTGAAAAGAATGAGCCAAGAAATACAGAATTTGATTTCTTGGCATAAATTACCTGAAAACCGCATTTTCAAAATAAGTCTTGCCTATTACTTTTAAACGTTAAAACTTTTAATCCAGCTTTAATTCCAGCTTCTCCCTTTCCGAAGTTTCTTTCACTAAATCCTTTATATAAACTGGCGGCCACACACTATTAGGAGGCCTGGATGAGATTTACACCTCATTCCAACCTCCATTTATATTTTATTACGTAATGTTAATATAACCAATTAGTCACGGTAGTAATATCAAATAAGTCAAAGGATAACCCAAGATTTATCAATGTCTTCATTTACAAATCATTCAGTCATATGTATTCATACAGGATTAAAAGGCAACTATTTTGTACTGTACAAACTGTAAATGAGAGTTGACTGACATTGATATGTTCAGGATGTAAATTAAACTGGTGGGAAACTGGCTCCGCTAGTAATCAAAATTACGTCAGTCAAGGTATTGATGAATAAGAATTGATGTCACAATTTAAGAACCTAAAGTAAACCTAATGTAGTCTGAATGTATTGTTGAATTATTAGTACCATTGTGAGTAACGTAAACTGAATTATATAAGATCTCTATCATTAAACGAATTAAAGTTACATTGTCTAGATGTCTAAATATTGGTTGATATATTGTATTGTAAATTGGCAAATGAGAATTATCACGCATGTGAAATTTGTCCAATGAAATTTTCTAAAAAAAAATAACAAAATACGAACAAGAATTTAACATAAACCTAATTAATCAAATAAATGATAACTTTAGGTTCAGGACTGGACTAGTCGATGTTGTTGACATATAAAGAAGCATCAGTCAATGCCCCTATACTGATATACCAATTTTTGGAGCAAGTTTAACATTGGGAGATCATTCCTTAAGTGCTGTAAGATTTTGATCATCTTTTTAAAGGACGATGGACAACGCCTAATGCCACATTGGCGGGGGCTGTAGGTAGAGCCTATTGTGTTGTGAGCGATGGCAGGCTTTGTCGGCTATCAACCAGCGTGACAAGACATCGCGGGCATGCTCATCTAGAGAAGTCTTCTTCGGATCACTGAGTGGACTTTGACGAGTAGGGATCATATCGCATCACTAAATCAGTCAGACATCAGATTGATCCAGCCCCTTCTTCCTCCTGACAGAGGAGGGAAGGGCACTGAGAGATAGGGGAGGACGGGGTGGAGTGGGGAGGGATGCAAGGAACAGGACGAAGGAGACAGACATGTGTTGGAGAGTTAAAAATGGTAACTGGGCTGCTTTGCTACTGGTAGTCTTAATCATATAGTTGCCTGTATTGTAGCTGGTCGTTTTCGTATCGTTATAACTATAATAAGACAAGTGTTGCTCCTGTTAATATCGTTATCTGTAGCCACATTGAATTTAACAGTAAAAATGACTAGCGATAAGAGCTGCTTTCAACTTATCTTCGTAGGGACTTGTAGTTCCCACCTCCTCAACCACCTAACAGGCAGGAAACAAGGTGTCTTATATCTCAATAGTTATTTACGATTATGATAGCGATACCAACAATGACCCCTCGTTAGCATAATAAAACCAGGATCAACGCAGCCCATGCTCTGATGGAAACAAACGCCATTTTGTAAAAACCTTTGAATTCCGATGCTGATGGTCAATGAATAAATGAATAAAATGGAACTGACCTTACATTTTAATCAATCCAGTTTCAAAAGAAGAATCGGCAGTCATTTCGTTGAGGCAGAGCCATTTTTAAATGGACTAACACCATTCTGGATTGAAATGCCAACAATTTTGAAGTATTGGGTGTTCTAGATGTTACAACTTTTCGTATCATTGTTTTTGTTAGGAATAGAGTTTCCATTTTTATTTATATTTTCTTTGAAATTGTATACATATCATAAATGGCCGTATGTCTCACCTGTTGCTGTTTATCCTATTCTGACTAAAATGGAAGTTATAGACACGATTCCTACTACTCCTGATCATTGCAGTATAACAATATTCAATTTTACGACATAGTATAATAAAGGATAAAGAAATTAGGCCCTTATTAAACTGTTCAGTATACGCTTATAACCTACGGTTATTTAGGATCAAGATATTCAGATGTAAAGAAATTAAGAGATGTTCAGAGTGCTATCAAATCCTGAATAACATGATTTACCCATAATAGTCATCAACATAATTCCTCTGAATGCGTTAGGTTGCTAACTGTATAATACCTCTTCAAGAGGTAAAAAATGGAAAAATGGTCCATGTAGGCTAAACACCCCACCCCATTGTAGAGGCCCAGAAGGCAGGTTATGTTCGAATAAAGGTTTTAAAGAAAAAAACCTGTATAATAAACTAAGTTTAAATCTGAGATTAAATCATTTATCTATTCTCATTATAAGTATTACACGTGCGTTCAGTGTGTAAGGTGTCAATCAGGGATGCAGTGATCCATGATCAGTTCGGGGTTCCCTGGCTACAGGTGACTTAATGACGCAATTTGGTTGGTTAAAAAACTCCTCACAGCATAACTTACAAAGGGCGTCATCTCCAGCCTCCTCGAGCTAACGTTTAGGCTAAACAAGGTAGATTTACCTTTTTACCTTCTCAGGAACTGAGAAGGTTAGTGGATTGAGTACCATTCTGTCAATCATCTTTTTATCGTTTAAATCCCACATAAATGTGTTAGCTGATTGTGGGATGTGTGAGGTAACAATCAGTGTGAAATCATCTGTCTGATCAGTTCGCATGTTTGCAGAAGGCTTATCTACTCTACCCATTTCTCACATCCACCATACACCACTCCACCCTGCCCCCCTCTGGTTATTACATAAGACAAACCAGGCCTGCCCCTAACCCAGTAATGGTTGGTTGCCCACACCCTCCCTTGCCTTCCAGCTCCCTCCCTCCCTCCCCCACTCCCTAGCCTTCCACCCATTGGCCCCATCTCTCTTTCTCTCTCTCACTCTGAGTGCTGTTTTAGTGCATTCTACTAATTTTAGAGAGATGCACCTGAAAAACCCAAAATTATAATTACTTTAACCGACCTTTTACTGACCTCAGGAACCCTGTATATGACAGTATATACCCTGTATATGACAGTAAATATTCTGCATTTTCAGTTTAAGAAAGGCTAAATTTCAGTAACTATGACTTGACATCGCGCACAAATAATTGATCCTGAGAAGTTGTTTCCTTTGGAAACGTAGGGTATAAACATTAAGTTAAACTGATTATAAAATTAAATAGAAAAATAGTTGATTAAATCATTGATTAACTTAATAATTAGTAAACTTATAACTTGTTTAATATTAAATTATGATCATTCCATTGTGTAATGAATAAATAGCGGGTTTGAACTGATCTCGAAACGATCAGAAAACCGAACTCAGCCCTTCGGGGTTTGCCCAGTTTCCTGGTGTGTCTTGATCAGTTAACACTCCATCGTGCCATTTGCTATCTTAATTGACTTAAAGGATGACACATGTATGCGGTTCATATATTAATTATATTATCTATTATTATCTATTAAATATATTATCTATACATAATAAGAGATTTCTATTATAGTTACTAGGGAAATATTCTTCCATACAACCAACGAGCGTAAGAAAATCTTACATCTCACCATAACGGAACTCATATTACATTTCAACCTGGCTTTGAGTCAACATTCCCCCTACTGTGTTCACATACCCTATAGCGTCGTCTTAATGAATCACTTTTTCTCTAAGATGTCCCTTAGTTATTTACAAGAGAAAGGGGGATTCGTAGCAAATATGATGCCTTGCAAGTGGATACATTGTTCTTTATTCATAATGAATCCTCTTGCTATAAGCCTAAAAAGCAACACGTTTCCATTGCTATATTTTCCTGGAGTCCAACGCCAAAGGCAGCTTCTTAATTCAATATTCAACCTCACCATGGAAACCATCGTGAATAAAAGCGATTGGATGAGCGTGGTTATTCAATTTGCATATGGAGAGTAAGGTATAATAAGCATGAATTTCTATGCCGCAGAGAACGAATATTACAGCCTACTCCCGTTAAATGTCGCTGAAATGTAATTCTATGCGAACAAGGTGGCCAGCTCCAAGCACAATATAATTCTTTTACCTGAATGGAAAAGTTTCTCTCCAAGCACAGCAACAACAGAATAAAAGCCCTGCAGAATGATTGCCAATGAATTTTGTTGTTTCTCATGAATTAGAAATTCAATAGGTTCGAGGCATTTTTCCTTTAATTGATCGATAATTAGGTATTTAAAACCGATTGTTTTTTTAAAACAATCAATTCTTAAAGTTCTTTGGTTTGCCACCTTGATATTCTCAGAGAACGTCCTATTTCCCACCACAGGTGGTTTAAATCCTTAACATTAATTCTTAAAATGTCAGAAATTTCAACCAATCAGCGAGGATGAGGACTTCGTGTCATTGCTATAAATCCTGAAGGTTCTGAGACTCAAAGCATTATAACTATTCCATTAGATAAAATGTGTTTTCTTTATTCATGTTTATGGTAATAAAAGCCAAAACTGCGGCGGAAATCTATATCCACAACACAATCTATTTAATTACGAAGTATATATTGTTATTAAAGCTGTACCTAGAATCATTGGACATGGAACGTTTGCGATGTATATTCGTACGTGATGCTGATAATTATGTTGGATAGGTAAGTGGTTGTTCTTCTAATAAATGGGTGGAATCAAAGGTTTCATCCACAGCAACAACAACAACAACAACAACAACAACAACAAAGCAGACGAAAACTAATCAATTAGTATTGCTATTTTACAGATGTTAAAATTGTTCCAAATTTTGCATTTTTTTAAACGTTTTTATTTTCTGATACAGAGAAAACATTTGCAGAAATAACCGCCGCTGACAATAAGCGTTTTTATAGGTTATCTGCATACGTCTCTTTTAAGTTTCAAAATAATTCCCAAGGATGATTTAGATTATATCAGGATTAATGTACAATAAACTAAAGTACATATTATTCTGTTGCGGACAGATGATTAGAGAAATGATGGTAGATGAAAAAATATATCATATCTATCGTGATAATAAATCATGATGTGAGAGTGAGAATGAGAGGGAGCTGAGCAAGAGGCCTATTTTAGACTTTGTCTAGGTAGTATTTTTTTTATTTGAATTTTGAACATATTATTATCATGAATATTACGTAGTCTAATGGGTAATTTGTTCCAGGTCGATGCTACTTGGTAGTGAAGTGAGCGTTTATCAGAATCTCTTTTTGGTATGAATAAATGTAATGTAGGGGCATCAAATTGGCGTGTTGCTCGAGCTTCAGGTAAATTATTACATATTCTAAGCTTAGATACAGCAGTAAAGGCCAGTTTGGAGAGAAGAAAACTCATTCTGTGTTTCAATTTCATTGTTTTTGTTTGTAAGTGGATCTCATTAGTTGATGTTAGGGGTGAACAACCCAAAGCAATTTTCAGGGCTTTATTTTGCAGTCTTTGTATGGTTGTTATAGTTTGTTGATAACATCTACTGATGAAGGTGTCAATTATTGATAGGATATTTGCTTTAACTAATAGTAATGCGCTTTTTTTGTTGAGGTTAGGCCTTATTAGGGCAAGTTTATATATCCTATAGTGGAGTGATTTTATTAGAATATTATTCTGTTCTTGGAAATTTAGTTTACTATCGATATTTATGCCAAGATAGGTATAATTCCTAACGCATTCAATTTCTCTTTGATTAATCTTCAGTGAAATAGGTTTATTAACCTTTCTCTTCTCTCCAAACAGAATAGCCTTTGTTTTGTTTGTATTAATAAGGATTTTGTTACAGACTGACCAGTTATAAAATTCTGCTAAGTCACCATTCATAATTTTTGTAAGACCATCGATGCTTTCCCCAGTTGCATAAAGAAGCGTATCGTCAGCATACAGGAAATAATTGGAGGATAGATTTAATTTATTAATGTCATTAGAGAAGATGAAATATATTATCGGTCCCAATATGGATCCCTGGGGGACTCCGCAATTTAATGTTCTCCTAATGTTCTCCTATTCTAACAGATTGCGATCTATTAAATAAGTAGGAGTCAAGCCATTTCAGGGCTATATCATTGAAGCCAATTTTTTGTAATTTTTTAAAAATGATTTCATGGTTTACACTATCAAAGGCTTTACTGAAATCTATAAAAGTTGCAGCTGTTAATGAATTATTGTTATTATTGTTATTATTTATTAAGTTTATTATCTCGTAGAGAGCTTCATGGGTGGATTTATTTTTACGGAATCCATATTGGTGCTGGGTTATAACATTGTTCCTATTAAGATGGTCCCATATTTGGGTCGAGATGAATTTTTCCAATAATTTCCCTCCGATATGTGTGAGGGCTATAGGTCTAGTATCTTCAGGTAATAAGGCATTATTCTTGCATCCAGAAGACTTTGAGATTAGCATCTTGATTGGCATCTCAGAGCGAGACAGCAATTGGTAATTCACGTGCTAATTTTGGTCAAAATACCTGAGTACAAAGGACGTCATACTGTGTTACCTTCAAATATTAAAAAGAGCAGGAACACCTCTTTATGATATCATCTCATCATCATTTTCATTCAGATTCACACCCATTCTCAACCGTTTAACCCCACAATGAGGTGGAGTGTGCCTGGATGGAGTTTCCCCCTTCAAATCCCACTTCTGCATGAGAGATCAAGCAGGATTTATCAGGAATAAGGGGATGCGACTCCAATTGTCGTCCATCTTCTGGAATATTCATATTTTGCAGTCGCCACTATTCAAGAGATGTCAATCTAGATCCCACCCTAGCTAAGTCATCAATCATCCCTCCCCAGGATATTTCAACTTTTGATGATGAATCTTTAAAGAGGACGTCGTGGAAAATACCTGAAAATGAGTTATGTTTTCCTTATGACAATGAAGCGAACTTCAACCATTTCCGAAGTGTTCAAATGGTAATCAACTGCATGATATTAACTGTGTATGATGGATAGCGGCTTTGCGCGCGGACAATTAAGAATTGTCTCTCTTAGGTATTACGTATTTTAAAAAAAGGGTCCGACACCCAATAGAGTGTTTCTAATATTCTAATATATTAGATTTCCTCTGAGGTAAAGGATATGGCATCACCATAATTATAGGAAAGTGTGCGGCAGTGGCCTAAGGTGCTGCTTTTGGGCCCAGAAGCAAGCATACGAGTGTTGTGGGTTCAAACCCCGCCGTGCAGGTGCTATTTGTAAAGCTATGTTTTAGCAATACTAGTATTATATGAAATAAGAAGTCTTGGTGGTTATAGTTTTAGCTATGAACCCGTTCTGTTTAATTGTCATGCAACATGTCACATATATACCAAATATTACACATAGGAATATAGAGAGCATCCAATCATAATTAAGTAAAACATGGCAGTAGGCAAGAGGGGTAAGAACCAATAGCAAGGCTCCTTACATAATTAGAGACAGTCCTCTAGACGATCGGCATCCATCCGCATTTTTGTATACAAAAAGCGTCAGCTTTATAGACGTTTCTGAACGATGCCACACAAATAGCGTCCTACGCCACACAGTACCCCTCGCTACCTTTCTCTGTCTCTTTTGCACATTTCCTCCTCTAAAACCCCGCCATTTTTACCGTATTTCCACTTCAATGCTATAGTTTGACAACTCAACAAGCTTAAAACAGTTTGTACATGTCTGTAGCCAAAAAACGCTAAAAAGGTACAATAATTACAACGTGGAGGTGTGGGTATACGAACAGTACCAATCACAACCACCTAGCCTGGGAAACTACGCTGGGCCAGCGCATGCATGCAGCGTTATGCATGCGCTGGCTAGGGCAGGGTGGGTGGGTATGTGTGTGTGGTGGAGGGAAGAGGTTCCCTTGTTACTTCATTATAGTGACTAAAGCCCAGTACATTCATTTATCTTTCTTGGCGGATATACTTTCTAGTCTCGGACTGGTCCTTCTTAACATGGGTGAGTCCAAATATGGTAAATACAGCTTTTAAGGGTACATGGATAAGTTAGAAGATCACATAAAGTAATTTATAGAGAGAAACACTGGTCCAACCTAGACATGAGGGGCCAGAGAGTGTCTGAGACAACAATGGCATGGATATGCAAGAAGATCACACAAAGTAATTAAGTAATTTAGAGAGATTATTTAGAGAGATTATTTAGAGAGATTATGTTTATATAACAGATTGCACTTCACATGAGGTTAAACCATGCCTGATTGCCATATGGGCTTTTAGTACTACAAGTGCCTTCGGCACTTGGATTGCAGAGGCAGTTGTGTTTCTACTTCTTATACACCCTTTCAGCAAGCATGCGCAGTGGGCTTCACTTGACCGGGAGATGTAAACGTTAGGATAAAATGAACTAGGTCAGAGTGACCACACATAGGATTAAGCCTGATGGGGGCCCCACACTAATGGCGATGGGCTTTGTGATAAAATTTGCTGATTAACCTTTGCAATGAGTATGGAAATAAATTATTAGAAAAGAGCATCGCAAATAGACTTTTATTATGACATGGTTTGAGACAGAGTTTTGCGATATACCTGACTTTAGAAGACGATTTTGAGTTCTATATCGCAAAAGACTATCACAAAACCCATCGCAAAGCAGAACACACTTTTGTGATCAATCACAAAGCATATTAACTTCTCCCGATAGGCTTTATATCGCAAACAAATATTAAACATGCTGAATAATTTTGTGATTAACTCCACGACTTTTTCCGTCGCAAAACTCGTCGTAAAACCTATCGGGAAGTAGCCCAAACTGCTGCGCCAGGATTATGTTTGTGATAGAAAATGTTCCATTTCATTGCGAACCTTATTGCAAAGCTTATCACAAACCAATCACCATCAGTGTGGGCCCCCTATGAAGCTCGCACACACCACATCACATTTGCTCACAAAACTCACATATCAGGGAAGAACAAGTAATTCCTTTTCTCATATACCCAAAAGGGATATATGAACTATCGATCTGGTGAAATGAACTACTTTTGAAATACTTAATAAAGAATTTAGATGCGTTTGAAGTTCCTGCATTAGCATGCTGTTGGTTTACACACTTCCCTTGAGTCACCTCACATGGAGCGTTTGTTACATAGAATTTAATCAAATATTTCAACTTCTTGCCCATGTGACATGCTAATGTATTTTAACAGTATGGAAAAAGAACCCTTTGAGAGAGAGAGAGAGAGAGAGAGGGGGGGGGGAGGAGAGGAGAAGAGAGGGAGAGGAGTGATGAGAATGACAGATCATGAGATATAAGAGGGTTTCATGGAAAAAAACTTGCACCCCCTCCCCCCCCACACACACACCTATACCTCTTCTTCCTCCTCCGCTCCTCATCCTCCTCCCCTTGTTATAACCATATTAAATGTGTTGAAGCAACCAATCTCACTCACTCACTCCTATATCGGCTACCCCTCTCTATGAGAGTGGTTTGACCCCGAGTTGTTATAGCGGCCACCCCTCTCTATTAGTTTGACCCAAATAAACGGGGTACCGGGCCTACGGGGACCCTGCCTACTCTCGCTCACTGCGATATTCCACGGGCAAGTTGACCGTAACCGGTAGAACGATTTCCTTATGTAGTCTAATAAAGATAAGCAGAAACATGCTAACGGGTGCTATACCCTACTCGAATCTTACTCGTACATAGTACCACAGGCAGTGATTGAGGTATAGGGGAGAAATATGTTAAAATAAATATCAGATATCTTTGAAATTTAAGAGTTGATTTAGAGTCATTTGGACTTGTACGATTTTAATATGATTTCCCCATGGCCAGTTCTTGAATTAAGTTGGATACTTGGGACAGACTGGCGCCGATATGACAAGTGCCTGTAAACTAATTATCAATAGATGGTGTTATATACTACCACAGGTGCTAATTGTGGTAACTAACAGTCTGGCAAACAAAATACAAAACGTAAACAACTATTTTGCATTTATTCCTCGAGCGTTTGAAATTGAGACACTACTAACTGTTTGTTTATTGTTTTTATTCATAAGCTCTTGTAATAGATACAATATTTTCAGGTTTTAAACGATTATAGACACAAATTATGAAACAGTACGTCAATTAATTAATACTTTAACCGTCAGATTGGATAGATACAATAATCAATGTTCAAATAGCTAAAACACGTAAGAATAAGCTCTGTGTATAATACCTGATCCATACAGATCTAGGCCACAGGTTTGGGGTTTTCTACATAAACTAAAACAATGAGTGACACAGTACAGTGATAAGTGAACATGATTCTTGGGTGTGGGCAGACGCTATTAACCTTGTGATCATTATAGTTTAAATTCAACACATTACGTAGTACAGACGGACATAGTACGCTGCATGGTAAATTTATAGTTAACCCCCGCCTCAGTACGGGTCTTTGACGTGATCGCGAAATGTATCAAGTTAATGATATCGAACTATAAATACTTCACACAGATATTTTGAGGTCAATACGACGACATGAAGCTTCATTATTCTCGTGCATACGACAGATAAGGCGCACGTACACGTGGATAGTGTACAGGTATATGTCAAGACAACATAGGCTAATGAATATAATAAGAAATTGAGCGCGTCATAGACATTTCTGTAACAATAGCGTACCATGAAATACTTAGCAAAATATCTGCAATAAATGTTGCAACAATCCAGGTTCTGTGGTTATAGTAGCCGTGCGTACTTACCGAACGAGGGGACATGTGCATTTATATCCTTTAGACCAGAGAGATATTTGTGTAGGATGTTCTTGTTCGAATTATGAAGTGGTGTATTTTTGTAATAATATATTGCCGGTAATATACACTTTAACCATAGAGGGAATATAATGGCTGTTCCTAAATTCAGTTAAACAATTTATTGTAATTGCTAACACACCTTCAATAAAGGGAGTTGCTGGGGCTTCACTGAAATGAATAAATAAATCTAGCGAAAGCATTCTTGGTGCAAAACGAACTCACCTATACAATATGGCGTATGCTAAACACTTGTTAATGCCTACTTACAATGCAACGCATATTGCATATCACGAGGATGCCTCTGGCACATCAGAATGGAAAGTTTCCCATTATGTCTAGGCAAACTGTGTCCATTGACGATTGAATAATATCATAAACGAACTCATATATATGTACTTCAGCAAGAGCTAAACAATTATCTCCATTTTCTATTCCACTATAATATATATAGCACCTAATCAAGTCCTAGTAACAATATTACCGTACATGTACCAGTATCATTTGTACGCCTTCAATTTTCATTTCAAAGCAGTTGATAGCATACGATAGTCAATAGATCCCAATTATAGAATCCTTAATAAGCTTGCCAAATTAAAACACCCTTATTTTCATTTAACGGTGTTGACATTTTATAATTAAGCATTCTTCTAAATCTATTGCAAGTTAATATTGGCCTTAGCGGTACTTGCTGCCAGAAATCTCTCTGTGATAATTAATTTCTTTTTCAAGGGAAGGGGCGTTTCCAGGCAAGTTAAGCCATGTATCCACTGAGCCGATCTTCTCGATGAGTGGCTGTCGGAGGAGCGTCGGAGGAGAGTCGGAGAGGAGTCTGGTCGGAGCAGCTGACTGGTGGGCGTCATCCGAGTGCCTCCTGTCAAGATGGGGTGATGTCGGGCCGTCTTTCCATCCAACGAACACACCAGATGGGAGAAAACGGTTTAGTGGAAATCAGGCTTTATACTCACGTCCGACTCAAAGGTTAGCTCCATGTGCATACTGCCATTAAAGTGTGAGCTCCATCTTCTTGAATGGCATTTTCAATATCAACATTGCCTCTAGTTTGAATATAGGCGTAGCCTGTATTTTTAGATTAAGGACGACTTCCTCATTTACATGTTACAATAGCGAGGAAGTTAAATCAGTGGGGGCCCCGTGACAGAAGACTGTTGTAATCTTCTTCCCTTATTAGCTTTAATTGGACAATTTATTGCATTAGAAACATGGCTTCATTAACGCGCTGTGTGCGCGTACATGCCTGAGGGCATGTTTGATTAGAGTCAAAATTAATCCCCATCCTCACATTCTTTGTTTCGTGGAAAGGGAGGGAGTGTGAGCATGGGGAGATCTAGGGACTCTATCATACTGTGTGATGGAAAGATCTCTCTTTCCTCTCTCTATCTGTCCCGCCTCTCTAGCTCTCGATCCAAGCTCGCTCGCTCTACCCTTTCTCCTTTCTCTCTCCCCTCCCTTTCCTCTTTCTCCTCTCGTTCTCCCTGGGACTTGGAAACCCATATACAAGAAATAAATAGCTCCTTGATGAATAGATTTCACATCCAGGACGCCCTTTTCCATCACGAAAAGAAGTAAATCCAATGAGGTGTTGGAAACAAAGGAGGGTATAGAGGAAGCAATTTTAGTCAGATGAAGAAGAAGTGTAGGGACAATTAACAGAACACAAGGAAGCATTGGAACTTAGAATCGGGCGGATAATTTTAGAGCCAGTTGATTAACGTACTTTAAAACTCCATTGGTCAGAGTGATAGAGTACTTCTACCGCCAGAGGAGATTTTTAATGCAGGGGAATTGATATTCTACCCACAGTTTAGGCTCTTATAGAAGGTGCACATTGGGCTGGCAGTATAGAGGAAAGAACAACACATAATGAGAAGTAGTCAAACACTTTGCGGAATCATACATTCGCAAAGTATATTCTTTTTCACGTGAGATATATCCGGATATTCATCTTAATAATATTATATAATAATTATTTATTTTGCGGAAAGATATATTACTACATTGTACTATGATGAATTACTGAGCAGACGATTTTGCATCAGTATACTGTTTAAAAACTTCAAAAAGGTGTTTTGAAAAAAGACAATTGCTATATTTTACTTTCGAAATTTATATTTCACCATGGGAGTTCAAATTTAATGATGAAAAAAGCTTTGGATATACGTATAAGCTTCATGGCATAATGCCAAATTCGTTTTACAAATGGGGAGAAAAAACAATATCCCTTCGTCATGATGAAGTGTGCAAAGACACCATGCAGGGATTGATAGTTATAGATTTTCTCACTGTGGAGCAGCCTTTCCGCCTCTTGTCTGGTCTACATGTAACCCTAACGGTCATTGACATCGCTATAAGGCGTTTATCAGGCATTAGATGGCCACTAACATCAATCTCATTTATCGATTTGGAAAAGGTCAATCCCCTCCGCCTGTTACTAGACTAACATACACATCTCCCGGTTCCTCTTGAAAGCTAATGTCACCATTAAATCCAAATGGAAAACAATAAACTGCCATCATGCAGTTGCCATGATATTGCTGAAAGGACCAATATGTTTGACATTTGTGCCAGAAACCCCCTATCGTTCTCTGCAGCCTTCTTTAGTGGCTACCACACAGTATAAATACAATGTATTGGCAGTTACATTGACAAGGAAACGTACTACCACGTAGAACTATTCTATTTAAGGCCACCAGGGGAGTAACAACAGCCTTGTTCCCATTTGTTTCCAATCAATGGAGGCAACATTAAATAGTTATACTGTGGTACTCTGCCTAACTGCTTTTGTTACCTTCAAAACCATAGTAATTGATAGTAATATGGCCTCTTTTAAGGCACTGCAGCAAATGATATTACATACTATATTAAGGAAAGGAGGTGGAGTGAGATGAGGCAGTGGTTTTAAGACCCAGAGGTATGGCACTGCTGTGGGTTCAAAACCCATTCAGTACGTGTCCTCCACCCAACTACTTGCTGACTGGGTACTCAAAGGCCAGGCCAGGTATATATGACTGTCCCTGGCACTATGCACGTTATTTAAAGATTAGGAGTAGATTTAAATAGTAGGCTACAGCACACGTTAATGCCTTTTCTCTCAATAATAAATAGCAGGATACGAACCCAGAAGTGAGTGGAAGTCCGGCTTAGAAGCTGAACTAAATTTACCCGGGTAAGATTCCATGAAACAAACATCGAAATAAGAACTGGGAGTATCATTGTTATTATCATAATTGCTTGCATTTATCCATTGGCAGAGGGGGGGCCTCACCTCTGTAGTCCGCGCAGCGTCCAATGGATGCCCTGATCACAAAGTAGCCAAGGCATTGAGAGAAATTACACGCGGTTACATAGTAATTAACTATTTTAAGTTTGTTTGTTTGAAAAGTATTTATTCTGCACATACACATTACAACTTTTAAGTCTTTATTTCCAGTGGAGACAGATAATTAAATATAACAATATTTCACCAAATATTGATGCAAAATAATATTAATGCACAGTATAGATAAAAGAAGATAATTATTATATGACAAGACAATATAGTCATTTTGCATGTTCATTATGCCATTATACCATGCATTATAACATCCAATACTTGTACGACAGTCGTTTTCGAACGACAAAGTATGAAGTGAAGATGTATATCTATATATGGACTATTGGTACGCATTTATATCTTTGTCTTAGTCCGCCCAACCTCAGTGCAAGATTTTACTTCTTTTTCTTTTAAATTCAGGATGTTTATACAGCAAGGTCATAGATAAGAGTGATCAAGTATGAAATGCAAGAGATCGTACAGTGATATATTATAATGACATGGGCTCACGGGGTTTATTCAATTGAGAATAGCCATGGTTTTCCGCCCACTGCTGTGTCTAACTAAGTCTACTGGTGATAATAGATGCTAGGCTAGGATTTCTTAATACTAGTAATTTACTCATTTTGATTTTTAGATTGTATCTTCACATATCAGGTGAAACTGCTAAATGTATATATATTTGTTAGTGAGTCCTCATCCTTTAGTCACCAGCTTGGTAAAGTCTAGGTATTTTCCAAAATCCTCCTCAGGCCCTCCAGCCTTCCAAAGACCTAGCTTTTGCTGCCATAACAAACTCACACCTAGTTCCCCATGGTCCAGCATGTTGTAATTTGCATCCAGATCTGCAAAACTTCCATTTCTCAACGTTCGTAGCCATATTTTGAAGTGACCAGTAAGGAGGTGTGAGAGAGAGTGACCGATGTAGTTCAAGGTAGCGGTGACTTTCTTGACCACTACATTCGGGGGAGGGGGCATCTCGGCCCAACGAATAACCCCATTGACATCGGGAAGTAAATGTGCATCATATATGTCTTGGAGATAATCGCCACTATCCTAAAGAAAAACATCATTAGCTGCGTATATAGGCTAAGCTGAGAATAGCGTCCATTATTAATGTTGTTCGCGGCGAGATGCTGATAGCTTAGACTATTTAATTCGGGGAATAGCAGAAAATCGTGCAAGAAAAACAACATAATAGCTTGCAACTATAACTCCTACGTTCCCGTGATTACACATACCTGGGGATATGTTGTTCATTTGATTAACCTTTTGAATCAACCGTCTCAAGTTCTAATTCAGTTTAGCTTCTCATTCATCAGGAAGCATAACTCACCAAAGAGGTAGGCCGTCGAAGTTTGCGCAGTCAGTGTAATTGAACAACAGTGAACAACAGAACAACAGTGAACAACAGAAGTACCGTATTGATGTTGGGTTATACAAAGACTGTTTATCTAAAAGCCTTGCGTTAGAATAGATGTAAGGGTATCATCAAGCATTATTTTAAAAAAACTGTATTTTCCTATAGTTATATCGTTGAAAGAAGAGTGAAATCTCGTTCTAATTCTAAAGAACTGTGAGATGTTTTGAATGTGTTGAGAAAGGCTAGAGAAGAAAAAAAGTAATTGGAAGATTTATATGCCTTGGTATATAAAAGCTGCATCCTCCATTCTTCTTTCCCTATCACAATCAGAATTAGGAGGGAACGATATTAAAGAATTCTATTCACTTCTTGTTGGTGAAAAATAGAAATACCTTTAATAATAAATTACTTTTACTGTCTTTTCTCAGTACCCCCGGAAAGCAATTTCCAGTTTCAGAAGAGCTGACTAGGAAATGCCAGACGTCCTAAAGAAGTTTCCCGCCAAGCTGAATCCCTTGTGTTGAATGGCCGACGACATAAAATAGTGAGAATCCTATTTATCGTGACAGGAGTGCTTTGGCATTTTCTTATCTTTTGTTTTGTTAGCTTCGCAGTTCAACGAAACAGGAATACTTCTTGCATCACGCAAGTTTGAGAAGAAATAAGAATGGTGTGCTAGTTGCAGGAGCTGCGCACGTAGACGTCCATATGATTCAGGATAAAAAGTCGAACCTGTGTTGACGCAATTGGGCAATGGATCCATTCAGCCCTAATGTTCAATACTATTGGTCAAAAAGTAAAATATCTCCGTCATGCACACGCGTACGGTCTTTATTTATTTATGTCATGCAATGGAATCGGTGCTTCTATAGGGGACTTGAATGTACGTTATCTTGAAAATTGATTTGCAAGGAGATATGGAAAGTTGTAAGTCAGAGTAAGCCTAATCATCATCCTTCCCACCATACATTTTGACTTCGTCTATTATCAATTAATGTAGGTTCCAATATTGACGGTAAAGATGTTCCTCAATATGTGTATATAAAGTATGAAATATTTAAAGTGAATACCCCAGCGTGCCCTGTATACCATACATGCGCAGTGAAACATGCTCATCCCTCAGATTGGGATATTTGGACTGCATGGTAGTTTACCGTTTTATGGTCCATATTAATATGGAAATGTTGGCTTTAGAAAATCCAGGCAATAATAGAATTCTACTTGATACATCATAGATATAATGTCTATTGAATTCCGCACCGTGTATACCACATGTTCATGAATTGGACTTTGCATTGGGATTCGGCCAAAGCCATATGTTTTGGCGCATGAGGTTCATGGCCTTTGGTAGTTTCAAGCTAAATTGACTAAAATCTGGATGCCTTTTGTTCAATTATTTTCCCTTTTTTTCAAGTAGAATTACAAATCCCCTGAGTTACCAAAGCTATACAGTCCAGACAATGAATGGACGGCGAGTTGACATGCAAGGATGCAATGAAATACAACTTGTTTCGTGATATAAGTTCTTAAATTTTGCCACCGACACCATTCATTCATATTTATGGTCTCATTGAATCCTCATTGCCAAATAAAGATTCTAACTAGCTTTAAAACGCACAGATATGACCTCGCGAGCGACAAAACCTGGCCATATAATAATGCTACTGGTGTTACATCATAATTATTGCTCTTTTCGATCAAGGGCATATCCTGTTTCTAAAACAGCTTGGCCGCTCTAATTAGGCTAAGTGCTCAAACGCAAGAGTGAAATGTTAAAGCGAAGCCACACATATATATGCGAGTCTTCCACATTACATTCCATCCAGATTCCTTAAATGTAAAATATAGAAATGCACTTCCAGGAATACCGATAATTATCAGGGTATAAAAATACCATTTCTAGACCACAATTGCTTCACTTTGACTAGCGAATTTAAACTGCTTAATGTCATATTGTATCAATGACCTTTTATTTCTAAATGTCTAAAGTAACATTTGCCTTCTATGCTATACTGGGTCTCCGAGTGACAAAGGAACCCCTATTGAAATACTTACAAGAAGTTTTCTTCTTCTAAATCATGTACAATATAGAGACCCTAATGCAGACGTTCGTGTGATGAGAAAGCCTACTCCTGGCATCTGCCTGTGATTAGCTTAAGCTACTATCTCCATTTTAAATGTTAGGATTGCTAATGTACTAATTAATCGGCCAAACAAAGATCATCTCATTAATTGGCTACACTTTTCATCGGCTTTGTGTAAGAGCTGAGGCTGTGCCAAAGCTTCTTGGGGAGTATTTTATTGTGCATTAAGATAAGAATCATCAATACTAATGTTTGGAAAGATTTATTACTTGGCTCGCTTATTCATTTCAACCGTAAATGTCATGCATTGACTTCAATATCTCAACGATTTGTTTCCCGCAACATTCTAACTGTTCTTGGATTGCACAATTTTGAGATTGAAAGAGTTTCTCTCCTATCTTTCTGGCATATCTCTTAGGTTTAATACCAATACAGGTATATTGGAAAGAAATATAATAAAGAAGCCTTTAGTTCAAGAATTTTGAAAACAGCTGGTAATCTGACATTGTCCATCCTCCCAACGAAATTCATTGTGATATCGTTTCAATAATGATTAAGGATGAGTGGGATTGAGATCATTCATCTTTTATCTTGCATTCAAAATTCAACCAGCAAGGCAGAGAAAAATATTTGAAATTATTGGCCACCACATGGCCACCACATGGCGAAATAGCATGTTTACATTTCAATGAATGCAAATCATATTGTGAACATCCGTTCTACCCCTAATTATCAATTAATAATGAAAATAATTGTTTAAAACAATTATTTCGCTTAAGTTTACAGAATGATTAATGAAAACGTTATCTTTGGCATCTCATGCCCCCGATATTGTTGCATTTTAAGAAAGTGAGCTTGATCCACGATTTGTATTATGATATTATGGACAAATCAATTTGCAGACAAGGTTGTAACTAATCCTATAAAACTAATTCTAATATTACTGTGATGGATTTAATGGAATTACATGAGACGAGGTTCTGAAAGAAGTTTCCTCAATGATTGCAAAGGGAAGGACATTATGTTGAGTACAATAATTTGTCTTCCTCTTGATGAATAATTCTGCACCATAATCCTCAGTTTTCATGGCAATCCTAATTAAAATGTCTATTCCTACTGCCATCTTAAATAAAGTTATAATAATGGTCTAACTCACATGACTATAACAAATATATAATATACAATATACGGTCAGTTCTCATGAACTGGTTACACAGGGGTATTTTTGGCTAAAGATTTTAATTTATTGAACCTCCTTGTCATTTATCCATATCATTGTACATATTTTATTCCAGGGTCCACAGCAAAAGTTGGGAACACTCATTTCAAAAACTGCATTTGGTGGCCAATCCATTTTCTTATGTTGCCAACGAATGCTCTTGGATACAAACACTGTAAGGTGATAAGGCCAGAGTCAACATTTTGAACTAAACATTTACATGACAATTGGATAAATTTCTTCATTTTTTATTTTCAGGCACTTCATTTAAAAATTATCTTAAATTAAGGACATGACCCTGTACCACTCCTTGCCAAAATTTCATGATTTTTCAAAATCATTATTAATGCATTGATTCCTATAGTAAACAAACATACCTTACTCATCATCTTATTTAATTGACCTCAACTGACATTATTCGATTCCAAATGTTCATGTTGCCACCCAGATGCAGCATCGGGGAGGCAATACATAGAGAGAATGGAACGAGCCGCCAGTAATCGAAAACTTATTAGACGAGATTCGTCTGTGTTACAAGCAGGATGCCATAGGCAGAGTGCTTACGCGGATGAATAAAAAAAGGGTCCTACTTATAAGGGTTTTGGGTGTCAACGTTAAAATTCTCCAAAGGAAAAAGGAATTATAAATAGTTCAAAACATTATTTATATATATGTAGACATTTTATATTGTATTGTTAACCTATCCTTATCCGCGAACGTATCCTTATCACAAATCGCCCACTTTGGTTTAGTAGTTATATATATATATCATGATAAGGATCCAAGGTGCTCAAAAGCGTCTCATATCTTCGTGAAAAACCCCTTAAATAAGGATAATGTGCAACGGGTCACTGATTAATATTAAAACTAGTCTTTATAATTTATTCCAAAACGAATTTCTCCACTATTGTTGCTCTCATTATCACTTCCCCTCCCAAGGAAAGGTTTATGCTGGAGAGGCCCAGGTTTAAGAATGGGAATTTAAAGAGGGACTTTCAAGTATAACACTGGGATTGTTTGCTTTTCACAGTGTAGTACTGGGAAATAAGTGGGGGCACTGAAAGCCCGGTGTGAAACCATGAAGGCAGGCATCCCATGGGAGCTATCTCTTATGGCATGGTTTTCCTAATGCTACACCTGAATTTCCCAGTCTTTTTAGAGTGTGGTCTCAACATATACGCCGATCTATTATGGATATCTAAAACCTTTGGAGTGTTGATTTTAATGAGATTACTAAGAACCTCTATTCAGAATTGAATGGAACAAGAAAACAATTATTTGTTGATAAAAACAGCCATTCTGATACTTTCCAATATGGGGTATCCTCCAAAAACATATTGTGCAAGTCTTTTGCTGAACAATATCATTTGAAAAGCATCATGAATCGTGGGTAGTGGACGAACACTTCACACGTGTTGCTTGCAATGGGAAAAGGTACGCGTGAGAACGTGTCTAAAGCTAATCGTGCTGATTTCTTGAGTATTTCTGCCCTGCCCGTTGCTTACTGGTGTGAGAAAGTACAACCTGAATGAAGATAATGGTCAGTGCTAGGGAATTGATGGGTGGAGTGGACATCAAAGAGGGCATCTCGCATTGATCACCGATCGTGAGTGGTATAAGTAAAAAGAAGCAATATAATCGAACGTGACAGTGAAAGTCTTTGAATGTTGTGAGAACTGAGAGGGAGGGAGAAGGCTAGAGTAGTAGTAGTAGACTGATGCAAGTAAGGAAGAGAGAGCCATCCTGGAACCTGCAGAGCAACGACAAAAGAAATAATATAGAGATTGTGACGCGCTTTAAAAGTGACTGCACCACAGAGCTTCTTTATAGATTAATGTCCTACATCTAGATATACATAGTATGTGTGTGTGTTAAGGCGTAGAATATACATGTTAACAGGCATTAAAGTCAATGTGTATTGTGCGATTTGTAAGGTGTAAGATATACGATATGCAAATGCATGCATACATAGTATATGAACAGAATAATGTATATATAGAGCCAAAACAAAAATTAAGTTTCAAATGTATAATAAAACTATTTATTTTAACCAAATAAAACTGCTAACATTATCTCGAACACTATAGAATCGTTTATTTAATATTTAAAAGGCTGACCTGCGTCGGGCATAGTTTCAATCACAAGGCTCTAGCTTCGTTTCGTCACGAAGTTCATATCTCAACCGTCACTCATGATAACTTTAATATGAGTCTGGTGGCGAAGCAACCCTTAGTGTCATGGGTTACCAAGGTGTTTTTAAAGAGACATCTTTATTGAAGTACTTTGTCATGGTGACATGATATTCTCAAGCATTGTTGCTGCTCCTTATGTCCTTATGTCGTTTCAACAGGCACAATGAATACACGCATTGCTCTTAAAACAACGTTTGGAATATTGCACTCATTGCTACGCTACTCGTGCAATATGTATTTACATTATTTATGTTACTATCAATAAGGAACAACCCCTGATTACACTCTAAGGCTGCGATTCCACTGGCTCGCTCTTTAGGTCCGCTCTTGGCCCGCTCTTTTTATTTCCAACAAGCGAAGTTAGAGCGAAACCAGAGCGGTCTAATAGAATCGGTAACTGCGCTTTCTATACGCTCTTAAAAAATGCTATGTGCGCTTCTTTAGATGAGCGCAGGACGTTGCGCTCATGTCTGACGTGTTTGATTTGAGCGCAACTACACGCCGCTCTTTCTGCCTGTTAAAGTAGCGGTCCAGGAGCGCAGTGAGAGCGGACCAAGGGATTTACCATTGATTTCATCAGAAAAGAAGCGGGGCAGTAGAATCGCTCTGCGCTTGTATTGCGCTAAAAATAAAGCAGACCATGAGCGAATGACGAGCGCACTATAAACAAGCGCAGCAAGAGCGAGCCATGAGCACATATAGAAGCGAGCCAGTGGAATCGTACCTTTAAGGCTGCAATTCCACTGGCTCGCCCTTTTGGTCCGCTCATGGCCCGCTCTTTTTATTTCCCTGAGCGCCTAACAAGCGAAGGCAGAGCGAACCCAGAACGGTCCAATAGAATCGGTGAATGTGCTTTCTATGCGCTCTTAAAATTTGACGTTGGCGCTTCTTTTTGACACTGCCCTAATATCTGATGTGTTTGATTTGAGCGCAGGAAACAAGCGCACCAGTAGATTCACTCTGCGCTTTTATTGCACTTAAAATATAAGCAGAGGAAGAATGAATGAAAAGCGCGCTATGCATAAGCAAAGCAAGAGCGAGCCATGAGCACATATACAAGCAATCCAGTGGAATCGCACCTTAGTTCTTTATTTTATCTGTACCTTTCATGTCATATATCTACCTTCATCTGTTATGCATTAGCCATAATATGTTTTGTATGAAGCTAAATCCAGCAAAATAGTATTCAAAATAGGAAGCAAAATGTTTTGACACCAGTATACAGAAAAGATTGGCCACGCTTCTGCTACGTTTCCTCTTGGGAAACACAATCAGATAAAGGTGAACTACCACAAGACACCTACAACTATTAACAGTAAACCACTGTAACATCTAACAATAATCTAAAATACTGTTACCGGTAACGGTCATTGATACTTGTTATACTTAAATATTTTCAATATTGCAATTCGTTCAAGACAAAGTGTCAAGCTCGTACAAAAGAAACCTGCAATAATGCATATATAATTCGGTACATTGTCCAAGTAATATTTGGTCTAAGTGGGTTGTGTTGATTACTAGGTAGATTAGATCAATCAAATGATGTCAGCCTTCCCCCAACATTTAGCATTCTTGTCATTGCAGGAACTCCAATTAAGACTGAAAAAATATTTGTCTAGTCGATTAGCGTTGACGATATCCCGGATACCATTGATTCTGAGTATTTGTTATGAAATTTGGCATAATGATATATCGTGACCCTTGAATTATTTATACAAATGGAAATGGTATGTTCTATATATCCTGGGCGCTTACTTGTTTTTGTCATTGTCTATGACTGTTACTGGCCGTTCCAGTTTATTATGATTATATTTTAAAATATTTATATTAGTCATTGCCCTCAAAAGTCGTGTTTTATACAATATGTAAAACACAGTCGCTAATTGTTGATTTGCGCATTATTTATGTACAGACACTTTAAATCAATTTAAGCCAACTCCATGGCTTTGTCTAGGTTCATGATACATTGATATCAACCGCATCAACAGCGGTTAAAAAAGAAAAGTAAAAGCAGCCTCAATGAAGCTAGGCCTCGGATATCATTTCAGATTACATTAACTGCAGCACACTCAGATAGCTTGCAGGGAACAGTTATAGTATTTTATGGTTCTAGAAATAGCGCGGCAGGAGGAGACAATATGATTATATTAGACTAAGCAAAATAGATATGAAGATGCTTGACTTGATTCACTTCTATCTCTTTGCCTGCAGGATTAATCTATTTTTAGCCCTTTCGCTATGTTTACTGGGATACTTAGAGTGTTCATTTAGAGGCGTTTTGTACAGCGCTACCTTCTAACATGTGTCAATGTACAACAATTTATCCAACCGGTTTTAGCTAGAATGAACTGTGTAGAGTATGTCAGTAATATGTTTAGTTATTAGTTATTAGTTGTGGAATATATATTTATATCATATAATTATTTGATTTGATAATATTTTAAACTTTAATTTTGACTTTTTACATCAGAATAATAATATAATTTAGCTAATATCAAAAGACGGACGAGTTCGAAGAAAGTGATATCGACGGCTTGAGGTAATAATATTACTAATATACCACCTACATGTCCTATTCTCTATACTACTATCCTTACCTCCCCTTCTTTTTCTTCTTCGTTTTATTAAAGCTTCTATATTGCTAACACCTCTCTTCATGGCGAAGAATAATATCTCAATCGTTAAAAACGGCAAAAATTTACATGATTTACTAGTTTTCGGGTGGTAATAGATCAAAAGCGTATTCCATCAGAATTTGCATTTACTTTAATTTATATCATTATCAAAAGATCACACCTTTAGTATTATTATCATACAACTTTTATTCTGTGAACATATATACATAAATATAAATCAAGAAGAGGACAAACCTCTTCTTCACTAGAGATCATCCAATCAGCCCTTTAAACTGAACATCAATAATAAGATATTGGATCCTTGAATAAAATATATCTGTTATATAATGTACAGTAGTGCGAATTTTTTGTAAGTATGTGTGCATTTAACAACCGTTTGAATAAACTTGTTCTAGTTCATTATTGATTTCCCCTGATGACGCTAGGGGCGGCGCCATTCATTACACCTGCAAAAAATAGACGCCGGCAACTTTATGCGGATCAATATCTAAGAAAAGCTTTACGTTATCCATCCGACCGTTGTCCTGTCTAGAGTAATTAGCAAAGTGATATTTTAGATCGGGAAATGAATCGAGTAGATTTCCAGACCTGAAACCTAATATAATTTACTGAGTACGAAAGTTTTCAGGCTGCAGATCTATAAAAAATGAAATGAGTTGATTACTGGGCGTACTGTAAATTGTTTTGGCAGGGGGAAGAATTTAGTAAAGCATTTAAGGCAGCTTCACACCTCTCGAAATTGGTTTCATTCGATACCTTGCATGAATTACAAGTGTGTAATTTTTGCTAAATTATTCAAGTAGACCTACATCTTCACACTTGGTTTTTTTAAAGATTTTATTTATACTGGGTACCCGAGTCCCAACATCAGGGTTTTTCGCCCCGATATGTAATTCTTACAGATTGGGTGGCGATAACATATTCAGCTGCTAAATGGTTATCAATCAATACGGTCCTTGAATGAATTACACACTTTTATCATATAGGCCTACGCATTGCATTGCAACTTATCCAGAGAAGCATGCAGAGCTAGAAGTCCTGCATTGGCATATTATAGAAAAACATTGCAGATGTAAGATATACTTTTATGATTTATTTGAATCATTGAATGACCTGTGGCTAACACAGGGGCCTTCATAAATAATTTATTTTCCCCATTCTCCTCAATCACCATGAGGAGAATGGGGGATTAATGTAAACCTGAAATGCAATGAATCCATTGGTATATGTAGTGTTTATATGCATGTCCCTTATAGTCCCCCATAGTCAAGTGGTTACAGTGTTAGCTAGACTTCCAAACTATACATTGTGTGGTTGAGTCCCAGAGCAGACAGGCTTTTTATATTTATCTTGTTTTGGGGTTATTTTTTTAAAATTTAGCTAATATCTCAAAATCTGGGGCTCGGTTTTCTTTTAAACTAACATATTTAGGGTTTGATGTCAGCCCCTTTCGATTGAAAAAATGAGGATCAATTTGAGCAAGAAAAGTGAGTTAAATGGGGTTCTGGGATACAGTAGTAAGCTTGTGATAATTTTCGGCGAAAATGGTTTTTGCACAGGGCCATGACTCGTCTAGAATGAGTTATGCACAGTGCGTATTTTACTAGTGAGTTATTGTGGTTGTCATGCGAAGTTTACAGACAGAATTCAACTTCACAACCCAAAAATGTTTTCTACTTATATTATCAAAAGCATATAATAAATCAGTTAATTAACTTGTTGGGTTCAGTCGCTTGGAATATTGCACTCGTTGCAACTCATTAGTTAACCTGTATGTATGTAATGTATCTTCATAATTTTGATTATTATCAAGATATGTATAGGCAAGACCTTGCCGCCATATAGCTGCAACGAGGCCACGCCCACTTGTTGTTTGTGTACGGTCGTCAACCATGTGATAAGGCTCGACCAATAAGAGCACAGGAATATTGGAACATTTCGTATAACTGCCACACCTTCATCCTCGCTTGGGTCAATCAGACCTATTTGTATGTGTCAACATTGGAAAATTTGAATTTGGTTGTTCTAACCTTATTTCCTTCGTGATGAATCCTAGGAATTGCAAGACGTGTGGGCAGTTCCATGATCCGCCGACTGGCAAGAAATGTAAAGGAACTAAAGTTGACGATGCAAAGGCATCGAGAAGGAAGGGCGCCTCTGGCTCTGGTGGAGCGGTGGGCGGTGACAACATGGCCGTACGAATGACTGCATTGGAAGATATCATGAAGGCTTTCATATCATCCAACGAGAAGAAGTCTCAAGAGTCTGGGGGCGGCAACCATAAATCCGAGTCGGACCAATCACGTTCTTCTTCGGTTGACAGTGATATTTACCGAATTAGCGATGGGCGGGGACCTCGCTGGAGAGTCAGGTCGTACAGCCAGGGAAGAGACCGTGCTGCTAAGCCTTTCGACCGTAGTCGTGAGGTACCAAAAGGTGAGACTGTGGATTGTATAGAGAAACTTTGTCAATTACCATAAGACTTGCTATCAAATTGCTCGATGATAATCGTTCAGAAGAAGAAATCGAGGGTGTTCTCCGACATGCTTTATTATTGTCGGACAAGGCAGCAAGTGGTGTCTATTCCCTAAAAGCGAGTCTGGATTACGACACTTCTGTTCGTGAACGTGCAAACAGGGTAGGATTGTCTGCATTTGAAGACATTCGTCAAGATGATATCCTCAGATATTTCTCCATTGAGAATTCAAAGCGTTCAGCAAAAGTTGATTCTAAAGCTAAAGTTGTGAAGAAAGGGATCTGTTTTAATTTCAACTCTGAAAATGGCTGCTCAATGCAGAGCTGTCGTTATGTTCATAAATGTCAAAAGTGTGGTGCATTCAAACATGGTTCTAAATCTTGTTCGAGCAAATCGTCAAATTCTAAATAGGATGAGGCTCTTCGTGAGAAGTTTAACATAAATTGTGTGGTTCCAGATGATGTTTTTAATGATACGAATTCTTGTGTTTATGGCTGTTGCCATGGTGAATTCGAAACTATTGCTTCGCTGAATCAGAAGATGAGAACTCTCCTGTGCTTTCAGAGACATATGTATCTGATGACGGAACCAATATGGCGGACATGGATTCACGTGTGAAGTCTACGGAGTGTTCGCAGGACAATTTTACTCTCACAGAGGACAATGAAAGATATTCAAATGACAATTCTGGTGAAAATGGTGACTTTGTACATGTATTGAATGATTTTGATATTATTGACAAATTGTCACATGTTTGTTCCGACAAAAAATTACTTTTTAGCACGGATCGTACACCGGCCGGTCATGTCGTTGATGTGTACGAATGCTGCAGTCTTGGTTGTTGTGACTGTATATTTATGCTTGAAGGTGTGGCTTCTCAACTGAAACTGTGCAGATTTGCCTATATTAATAGTATTCTTGATGACACAAATTTTAATTCTCATCAAAATGTATTTGTAGGTATTACAGATGGTTTCCCAATTGTAGATTCCCTCCCTCCCGGGTACCATTGTGATAATTATTCTTCTATCTTACAACCTGGGGCTCGTGAGAAGATGGATATTATTATTAGTGACGAATTTGCTGAAGGTATGGTTTCCCAAGTGGATAGTAAACCTCGTTGTATTCATGCTTTAGGGGCGGTGCCCAAGCCTGATGGTAATATTAGACCAATCACAGATTGTAGCTTACCTGTGGATATGTCAGTAAATTATTTTTGTGACTCTTTGGAAAGAGAATTTAGCTACAAAGGTCTAGATGATGTGGTGGATATGCTAGATAGAGGTGACTATATGGCCACTATTGATATTAAATCAGCTTATAGAGCTGTTCCCATTGCCCCTGAACATAGACAGTTATGTGGATTTATATGGGATGTTAATGGAGTGGAAAGGTATTTTTGTGACAACAGGTTGTGCTTTGGTCTTAGAACTGGGCCTTGCTATTTTGACGAAATATCTAATTTTATTGCAGATGTATGCAAATCTCTCTATGGAGTTACTGTAGTAAACTATTTGGATGATTTTTTCATCAATTACTACTCATATGAAGGTTGTGTGGCTCAGCAGAATTTAGTGATTAGCCTCCTTAGGTACCTAGGATTTTACATAGCATGGGAAAAGGTTTCCGGGGCCCCCTGCCCGTGAGTGTGTATTTCTGGGCATAGAAATTAACTCTGAGGATATGACTCTATCTCTTCCTCCTGGCAAGTTGGCTAAGCTTAGGGACTTAATCCAGAAAATTAGCAAATTTACTTATATTTCTAAAAAAGATTTAGAAAGAATGAATGGTTATATGGCTCATTGTGCAACTGTCTACCCTGGGGGTAGGACTTTTTGTCATCGATTTTTCGACAAATATCAATTTTCGTACAAAAATATGCTAGATAGAAAAGTAAAATCCTTAGCTATTGACGATGGTTTCAGGAAGGATTTAGACTGGTGGAGGGCCTTTGCTAGTATTTTTAATGGAATTCGCCACCTAGATAGGCCTAATTTCCCCCACCCTATTATTACAGATTCCTCCAAGAAAGGGTATGGTGCTGTCCTTGATCAGGATTGGGTTGGTGGGACCTGGAGAGGGGTAGAAAACCCTTTTGTTGATACTGAATGTGCCCATTTAGGCCCAACTTCTGAACTTTTGGATAGTGAAGATAGCATCAATGTCTTAGAAATATTCCCTGTATTAGTTGGGTTGAAGCGTTGGTGTGATAGGCTAAGGGGGTATGATGTTACCTGCCTTATAGATAATACCCAAGTTATACATATGATCAGAAATGGCTGCAGTCGTAGTCCCATATGTATGGAGCTCATGTATGAGATTTTTTGGGTTTGTTTCATATATGATATTCATTTGATCCCAGTTTATATAAACACCAAGAGTAATATTGTGGCTGACACTATTGCCAGGCTCCCTTATCCAGCCACCTACAAGGATGCTAATGTTATACTGGGGGCTGCTCACTTATGTTGTGCATCTTATATTTTCTCTGATTATAGGATCACAAGTCCGGACAAATAGAGTGTTATACCTTCGTCAGTCCTCTGTGTCCCCCTCTACCCTGAAGCAAAGGCAGCATCAATGGAGGTTTTATCAAGATTTCATGTCTTCCATTGATATTCATACCTTACCTGTTAGTGAGGAAAAAATTTGTATGTATGCTGCATATTTATCAACCTTTATGAAAGCTTCTTCAGTAGTATCCTACCTATGTGGGGTTACTTTTCACCTTAAAATGTTGGGCCTGCCGACTGTGTCCCTGTCTACCCCCTCTATTAAGGCAGTTATCCAGGGTATTTTTAAACTTCCAGGGTCGGCCCCATCTCCTTCTGACCCCCTTCTACCCAACCATTTAAAGAGAATGTATTTGGTGTTGGATAGATCCTCCCCATTGGAGATAGTAGTATGGTCTGCTATTGTCCTAATGTTTATATCCTTGCTAAGGGTTTCTCATGTTACTATATCTAAGCACACTCTACTCAGATCCCATATCGAATTTTATGAATGGGGCTTGGAGGTAAAGGTTATGTCTTCAAAGACTTCTGATATTCCCTTTATCATTCCTATTGCTAATACTAGCTGTAGAGCCTTATGTGCTGTACATTGGCTGAGAAAATTATATTTCTCACATAAATCTCCTCTGACTTATGATAAATTCATGTCTGTCTTTAATAATTTGATTATTAGAGCAGGTTTAAAGGGTAAATTTTCCTCCCATGCCCTTCGTCGAGGTGGGGCTAGCTTTATGGCTGCCTCAGGAGCCTCAATTCTTGATATTAAATCAAGAGGTAATTGGAATAAATATTCTATGTTCGCCAAACCTCTACTTCATGTCATTATTAATACTTGTTCAAATATTATAATCGTTCAAAATATATATCTATGCTTAAATGCCTCCCCGACAGACTATGTATAGGCAAGACCTTGCTGCCATATAGCTGCGACGAGGCCACGCCCACTTGTTGTTTGTGTACAGTCGTCAACCACGTGATAAGGCTCGACCAATAAGACCGCAGGAATATTGGAACATTTTGTATAACTGCCACACCTTCATCCTCGCTCGGGTCGATCAGACCCATTTGCATGTGTCAACATTGGAAAATTTGAATTTTTATGTCTTTATTATGGTGGAATAAATATTCTATGTTTGCCAAACCTCTCCTTCATGTCATTATTAATACTTGTTCAAATATTATAATCGTTCAAAATATATATCTATGCTTAATTGCCTCCCCGACAGACTATTCAATATTAATCATCGATTATCACCTGGCTATTTTTTAGTCAAATGTTTTTCTGACCTGTGAACTGTATGCCAAAGGAAATGAGGCTCAAACCTCCAGAGAAGGTCATGTTGAATGACTTACAAATAATCAAAATAGATTATCAATTTTGGAAGTTGAAACAGATTTGAGGGTTTTTGACTGACCAACCAGAACATATCATGTCAATGTGAAGTGAGTTCTCTGGTGGGATAACTTATTTAGCATCTATGTAATTACAGCACTTAGACCATATGGTATCGCGCAAATGAGCTATGCTATTTCACATTCCCAAATAATGAACGGTATAGATCTTGTCAAAAATGTGTACTGATTGTATAAATTAGACCAAAATGTAATTTTCCTAATAAGCATATAATATTTCCTAGGAGGCACGATAATATGGATCTATATTTACCGTGCCTCCTATGAGATTTATTAATATCATCAAAATAATAGTTGAGAGATACAATGCAATGCGATGTGATGTTAATACTGAATTGAAAAATGTCGTCTTGGCTCAATATTTATCTATATGATATAGCCTCACGTGATAGTATTTCCTCGATTTCACTGGCTACTTATCTAAGGCTGGAAGGCAGCCTGTCTGATGTCCTTCTAAAAGGCGCGGGGATCAAATGCTTGGGTCGCGCATGTTACCACGCCACTGACCCAGACAGAAAGGGCTTGAGGGACAGGGAGCTATCTTCACCATGGCAACTGCAGTATAGGTGTATGGCATTTGTAGCTGGCAGGACATGTCAAATATTTCTCTCACACTCTGTCTCTCTGATACCTCGCAATCCCCTCTCTCTCTTCTCCTCTCTCATTCTAGTTCCACCCTCTCCTCTCTCCAGACCTCGTTCTCACAATTCTCTCCCCCTCTCTTCTGTCCCTCTCGGTGTCCTTTCTGGTTTCTTTAGAATTTCTCTGCTTTTTTAGTTTCCTATTCACTCTCTCCTTCTCCTAGCTCTCTCTCCCAGGTCCTCTCTTTCTCTCTCTCTTTCTTTCTCTCTGGCTCTCTCTCCCTTCCTCTGTCTCGGTCTCCTGATGCTACATATGTAACGGGGATTGCTTACCTCCATGTACAGTGCACAGTTTCCCTCTTTTGTCAGATATATATGTCACTTCTTAGTAAGTGCATTAGTCTACTTGTTCATGCACAGATCTGCTGTTCTTTTTCGCCTTCTAATCCTCTTCGCCGTGCCTTAAACTAATCGTATCAGATAACGTAGGTGTAGCCAGGGATGCATCCATTAAAAGCTTTATATTTTATGTATCAATTAAAGCCTTAGCAATACATGGGCTGCTATTGTCACCCGAGAAATTTATGTTAATTTAGAGATTATTAGAAAATAAATGTAGAATTAGAAATAATAACTTCCCTCGTTAAAATATTATTCATTGTACTAGGTTGATTTTTAAATGAAGATGATATGAGTCTGTATACGTTTGAAAATATGATAATGCAATGCTACATTCATCATGAAATAAGGCTCAGAAAGCGATTAAATGTTCGAGCTCTGAATCGTACACATGTGTATTCGCGGTAGGGAAATTAAATTGTGGTAGTTGACCTGTTCTTTCAAGTATCAACAACCATATGTTATCTAACGTAAGACATTTCCAAATAGTTTTAAAGGGTAATCTACTTCAAACGGTTCCAATCGGTGGCAAAGAATCGTGTAAGCCCATCTGGAAATAAATCTTCATGTATCAGATGAAACTTTTCAAACTATAATTCAACTCATTACTCAAATGAACAAAGCGTGTCCATGAACTGGGTGCTGAGGTAATAGATTAGAAACTACTGTTGTTCAGGCCCTCCTTTGAATTGGAGGGCCTAATTGGAGGGCCTAATTGTCCTCCTCTAAAATGGTCTCTATTTTTTAATTGACAGGAACTCCAAGAAATATATTATCTCAGACAATCTTAAGAGCAGCAATTAAGAATCAGCTCCAATATATATGGGTTTATCCATGAAAAAATAATAATCTTCATTAGTTCCTGAAAGTGTCGTCAAATTTAATGAACAATGGCCTTGTGATTGCAAAATTGCAAAAGTGTGGCGCTGCGTGTCTATCAACAGGAATAGAAGTGGTAAACAGCTGCCAGACCAGATATATGAAAACATTGGGACTGTGGGACCAGCACGGCCTGTACACACCTACACGTTCTATTCCATGAGGAACATGTTACTGAGTTATAAACATATTTATATGTAATCCTCAGGTGGAGAGCTTTCATTTATAAAAACTTGCGTAACAATCGTATCACTGGGACTAATTCTAATCGAGGCAGGGTCAGCGCTCCCTTGCGCCATGTTGACCAATCCCTCCAATGGCGTTATGAGCATGTGCTGGTGGTTGATTATTTCAGCTACCGTCGATATTGTGTTCTGCTTCCCTCTGTCTACTGCTGAAACAGAGCAGACTGTCATTGTGATAAAATCTGACCTCTGAAAGAGTTCCCTTTGTCCAAGGACAGTGAAATGTAAGCGGGGTCCCCTGAGAGACAACATAGAGATTTTGTTCAAAATGCTCAGAATACTGTTCCCGTATCAATATATCCTCCCTGTGCTCAAGCTAACACTACTATATCGATATAGTAGTGTGAGCTTGAGCAAACGATATCGTGTTCAGATTATTGCTTCATTATTTGGCCTATAGGGCTGAACCCTTCGAGATTATCATGACGATGGTGGGGAATTTGATGTTTTCGCTTGTTTTCACTATATCCCTTGCTACACATTCACTAAGTAAGGTAGTTGTACAAAATTCTAGGTAATAACTGTATTTAGTGTATCACGTGGATACTACAGATTGACACTACTGACCTTTGTTCAAATAGACAACCTGCAGTGATTTTCCTTTCCCAGTCCTCGTCACGAACCAATGAGACCCCATGTAGATGAAGTAAAGTATCTACATGGTTCACTTTATGGACATAAAACTTTGCTATTCCAGATGTGTGGCGAACAAAGTACAAGAATGCCTTGTCCGTGGAAGAGTCTCAAAGTGGATTGACATTTGCTCCCTTTCATGATTATAGAAAGATGTCTTCATGACATTTTATCGCGCATTGGAACGAAATATCACCGTATCAATTATTTCACAGCGCCAGATACGTTCATAGAGGTGGAGAGATTGCCGTTCTCATGATCTATTTGCGTTTTGTCTGTATCGAAATTCTTGCTTATTTTGCATGAGTGATTTTGGGAAAGAAATAATCTTTTGTGTGGATCTACCAAATTAATATAACACAATAAATATAGTATGATACCTATATTGGAAAGTAATGTATTTTCTAGAGAATATTATTGTCCTTTTATATCTGAAAATACATTTGTAAAAATGGCATGATTTTGAAGACTTGAGCCTTACCTGTTTGGCGAAAGAATTATATTATCGTTTTACTTCCCACTTGGAAGCATGCCATTTACAAGGTAGCAATTTCAAGTGAATGTCCAACCCGTAACAATGAGTGGGGGAAGGGAGGAACACACATAAGGCCACAAGTAATAACTTATGGCCAGTCAGAGTCGTGACCTATGGATTATTGATGTGCCGGTTATACATCTTTCATCCAAAAGATTATCTCATTATTTCTGAGTATTATATGGCCTTCCTAAAAGAGGAGAAGACGGTGATTGAATCGAATTTTGAACTATTGGTAATTGTTATTAGGATGACTTATGCATGGACCATAATTATGCAATGATAGATTTCATTTGAAATTTCCAAAATCATGTCTTGATTATAGAACATTATTTGGCAATGATACGTATAGAAATACGGCTTTCATCAATATTGATTGATCCTTGAACCTCTCGTATATTATGTTTTGGCAAAGTTATGTACTCAGTTTCTAATGGGCGAATGATGTAGATATGATGCAGGAGTTGAAAATCAAATCTCATCACCGGATATATGATTGAAAATTGTTTGCCACTATGAAGACCCCACAGTGTTAGGCAGAATTGTAATAGGCACAAGCTATAAATATATCGGTTAAAAGTCACGTTTCTAGATAACCCAGCATGAAACTCCGGTTATTGGCTGAGGAATGATCATCATTTAATTTCCTGCAATGGTACTAAACATTGATTATTAAATATTAACGTTTGTTCTAAAATAAGAAAGGATTCACACCTTTATGCTATTCATACGTCACGAACGCGCCCCACAGAAGCTCGCATTTCCCCCATGCATATCATTTTATTATTTTGGTTTTTCATTAAATGCCATTCGTTTAGTTTGTATTAAATGCCATTCGTTTAGTTTGTATTAAATGCCATTCTTTACCATGTATTGACAGGGAAAACAAATAGCCAATATTTGCATTTCTGTTGCATCGGTCAAAAACTAAGGTTTTTTCTTTTTGTTCCGTTCTTTCGGCCGATTCGAGTTCAAATCACCGTATATAAGGGATTAAATTTGGTAAGATTTATTTTGTCGTAATAGCTGAGAATGCAGCTTTGGTTGAAGAATTCGAGTGCAGGGGGCAAAGATTTCCTCGGTAGTGAAAATTAAGGTATGAAATTAAATTTGAGTGTGGATCTAAATTTGAAAAGAAAAAATAATAATTGGAAATGGAATTCTTAGTAAGAAACCGTACACACACCAAACTTAATGTGAGTTTTCGTCGCGACTTTTTTAATTTTTTCCGAAGATTCTTTATTGCCCAATAATTAGCTGAAAACGCTCCATCGCTTGCTAAATTATTAGATCGCCTCTGGAAAACATGAGCAGATATGAGAGGGTACAAAATTATGTGCAATCGGGTACAGGTTGTATTACAATTTCAAAATCGGACTAATGTGTAGGCCTAGATATGAACGGGAATTGAATGTAAATATTTAAATTTTATACCGTAGTCTGTTTGATTAATACTTTTTGACGGTATAACATACTTCAGCGATCGAGTCGCAAACAGCGATTGGCAATTTTCTGACGCCCTAAAACATCCACATAAGATATATATATAATATAAGTGTCTATATACATATCCTTTGACAAAGCCTTTGCACCTGGATGTTTGTAATATTGTGAGGCTCACCCTTACCATATATATATTTCTCCCAGACCCAGTCTAGCACCGGGGGCAGTTGATCTCCGGTGCTGAAGTTCGTTATCTCCTGATGCATAGGTCACCCCGCAATCATATCTAATGAAAGCAATAATGACCATGGCGTAAAAGATTATTTTGCAATCAGCTATAATCCTACACTGGCCCCAGGTTCGGGTTCCCTGGCAAGTGATATCCCATTGCTCCTGATGTCATTTTCCGGGAGGCATTTGTTATGTGGCACACGGGTGATGATAGAAACATCATCTGTGGCTTTCACCGGTCTTTCTAGGAGGACCATTTTCTCAGTCAGTCCACTTGCCCTTAAAATTATCCTCCTCAAATAAATTGAGTTTAGCACGGAGGAACAAAAAGCCTTCCCTCCCAAGGGCAGACTGTTTAGTAAAGGGATAATAGAGCTGAGGAAAAAAGACCGTGTATGTGATCTTTGGGGAAATAATTATTGGGAATTTGACTGTATACCCATAGTAGTGGATTGAGAGACTGTGGTTGGTATACTTTTTGTTTCTCCTGTGGTCCAGGGTCCTTTGGGCATTGCTTGTAATTACAGCCTGGGGTAGAATGTAATGAACGCTTAGCAACATGGATAGTTTGGCATGAGAATTACCTATTAACTACATCAAACTTTGTATTGAGGCCATCTACATCACTGTAGGGTTTGGGTAACTTTTAATTAAAAGTCACTAAATGCTTGCCTGTGGTATTATTTTATGGTGGCAAACAAATCTATGTGGCATAGATCTATGTTAATCTAGACTTAACGTATACAACCGTATTTCCATGGGCGAAGGGGACGAAAATAACATCACATCCCCTAAAATTAGTGATCGCCAATATATATTGTTTGCAAACAAGAACTAATAATTACTGCATGCAACCACCGGGTCAGGTACCATATCCTGAAAATATTTCCTATTATGGCCAATGTTATCTTACCTTCTTGGATATGTATCTCATAGGTATTGTAGGCATTAGGCCTGTGGGATTCCTTTCGCTAATCTGTAAACTATTATAGCGGCGGAATTTCATAGCTAACGGTAATATTTACGCTAGATAGTTTTGCGTAAGTTTCTCCTGTTTCTAACACATCCATGCAGCTTGCCAATAATCAGATACTTTCACATTTTTTATGATTGTTATTATTTATGATACAATAATACTCATAAAAGACTTTATGTTTTTTTCAGGTTATTAGTACGCAAATTAATAGACTCTTGAATATTTGAAATATATCTGGCCAGTAGGTACACAAAATGAGACAATTGTATGAATGATTTAATTGAACAGCCAGTCAATCGAAAGCATACATGACATAGAAAAAAGGAGGCAGCCTAGTGTTGTTAGTAATACAAGCAATAAAAAAATGTTTATTTAAGCGAATTGCATCTGAGGTTGTCATATCCTATGTGGAGTACGTAGCGTGTGGAGGCTGTACAACGAAGCGGAAATCCAAAAGGCAGATTTTAAATTATATGACTTTAAAATGTTAAAATTAAACGCTTAAAACGCTGAACTAACTCATTGGTCTACGTCACCTATTAGAATTATATATACTTGGTAAAGTTAATAAAATAATATAATGATATAAATATAAGATTATATCATTTTCTCTAGAACAACACGAACATAAATGATTAATGCTTCCCTGAGATATATGTACATAGTTCCTTGGAGTTCACAAAAGTTAATGCGTCTCCAGCGACATAACTGATGGAGGATCAAGAAACCGATCACTTCTAGCATGAGAGGCCATCCATCCTGTATCCCCGGGAAGTGATTTTGGTGCCAGGTTCTTGCTTGATAATAAATGGGTTACAACACGAACAGAAACCTTTTTAAAAGGTAAACTATAAAAGAGTAAAATGTCATTGTGTGTTTTAAACGCCTTGATTATTATCATTAATATTGGTTTGGGTGGAATGTTAATTAATGTCTGATGATTGATATATCTTTGGCTTCCAGGGGAGTTATCCAGAAGCATACAAGTATACATAGGCTACTTAGACATAGTACCACCAGATCCTAAATCCGAGGCCATGACATAATAATTCTGCGTTAGGTGGTTTATGCATTCATAATATGGTTTCTATGTCAACGCCATGTGTTCACCAAGAACAAGGTTTTCGTAGTGTACCACACACAACTAATCCACGAAAATAGAAATGAGACCAAAATAAATTCGGGTAGAAGCTAAGGTTTTCTGATGGTTTATACCACGACCGGGGGTTGATAGCATAAAGTTGAAGTAAAATCTGATCATATATCAATCACATTTATAATCATGTGTTAGCATCTCATAATCAAGTATCTATATCATGAAAAGAATTTATGTTAGTTTCTTCTCCACCTCTTTACATATAATAGATAGTCGGAATTTCCAATGCGTCAATTTTGAAGAATTAAAATAAAAGATGCCCGAAATGATAATTGTTTGACTTTCTTTAGAATCAGGTCATCTAATTAAACCTGGTTCAGACACTTATAAATAGTATACCCCTCTAAAATGCTTGATTCCAGTTATACAGGGATTACATGAAATATGAATTCACCAGGAATTAAAAGATGCTACCGAGTAAAAAGATATATAAGTAATCTAGGTAGTCCCTAAAATGTAAGCAAACACCATGCACTTGGCACTTGTGACCCAATTTCGTGCAGTACTCATCATTGACTCGTCTTTCAATGGTATTTTCCCATTTCATGTATACAAACAACGGCAAACTGGTGTTAGGTTCTCCCGGCTTTTACATTTGTGTTGTAATGCTGAAGATTTAATGGCTTTTTCACCATCCATTTCAATATATAGGTCAGACATTCTGCCTTGGAATTCTACTTGGTGGCTGAATGACCCAAGTCAATTTTCAAGAACTGACAAAAACAATGCATGAACTCATAAAGAAATAAGGTATGAGCGCATGTTATAAGTGTTGAATGATGGGTTCAGCGAATTGTGTATTCAACAGGAATTAGTAGATGCTGCAAAGTAAAAAGATGTATAAGTAATCCAGGTTGTGCCTAAAATGTAAGCTAACACCATCCACTCGGCCCTTGTGACCCACATTCGTGCAGTGTTCATCATTGGCTTTTGTTTCAATGGTATTCTCCCATTTCATATACGCAAACAGAAACTGGTGTTAAGTTTAGCATCTTCGAGGGTTTTATGCTAAATCACATAATCTTCAAGGGCTTTTTGTGTATATCTTCAAGGGCTAAGATCGAATAGTGAATGGTGGAAATGATTGAATGTTTCGAGAACTGCATGTTGAAAGAAGTGAAATGGAAATGATATTTGAAAAAACTAAATTGTCAAAGCAGCCTTGTTGTTTTTACCACTCGCACTTGTATTATAATTTATTTTTGTGATGTTATGGAAAAAAAAAATACAAAAAGATTGATGTGTACACCAAGCCCCGCAATGGGGGAATGTAATATAGATCCAGCTCAATGCTCTCGACAAGTTTAAAAGAATAAATAATTAGCAGAATTTAAAAACTTAAAAATGTGTACTCTTGATCTTGAAATGAAATTATATGAATATATATATGAATTAAATGAATAGTAATCTGAAAATATCATGTACCACCGAAACTAGTCTCAATAAAATTTCTTTTTAAAAAAACCCTCAAAGATGCTAAATCCATGTAATGTCTTAAACCCAAGAATACTGAGTTGTCTAACACTTTTAGTACCCGATAGCAACAATTCAAACTAACCCTTAAATATGTTTCCAAATTTGTCAAACTATTGAAATTCCATTTGTTTTCCTCCCTCTCAATACCACCATAATTATGTACACTATAGTGCAACTCTTTATTTAAAAAGCTGAAGTTATTAAAATCAATCCCATATTGGAGTCACTTGTTCCCCCACCAGAAGAACCTACATTGTTTTGGGGTTTTTTTTTGTCCAACACCGGATCTTTATTTAACAGAAACATGTAGATAACAGGTAAAATTAATGGTACATCGAACGAATCATTGTGATGGTGTATACAAATTTAGCATACGATTTTACATTTCTTTTCTATGTAAGGCTACTTAAGCTTAAGAGCATATTTATTAAAAAATTAACATTAATTTCGTCTGGACCTTTGTCTTTCTAAGAACCTACATTGTTAATATAAAGCCTGATGTACCCATTGGTCGACAATGTACCATTGAGGAGCTTTGTTCTTTAGCCCTGATATTTTCTACCCTGATCAGTGTTAGATGGCATGCATAGACTTGGGGGCTTGTTGCAAGTCTAGCCAGAATCATGTAGTATAGCTATATCTGGGTCAATATTGCATGTCAATACTTTACCATTATTTCCTTGAATACGGCATTTTAATTCAGAGGCTTATGCATATTTTAATCTGGAAAAATACTTTCTGAACAGATTAAAGAATGTTGGATTTAGTTAAAGTTCCAACATCCTGAGAACATTTACTACTTTATTATAATAATAAGCACCATTGTCTTAAATTAACACACCCCTCTGAATCGTTGCAATGTGTACTAAACGGGAATTCGGGATTCACCAGGAACTAAAAGATGCTAGTGCCTAAAATGTAAACGCCATACACCATCCACACGGCACTTGTGACCCAACTTCATGCAGTACCGTGTAGAGCAAGTACCTCCGAGGCCTAGGTTTGTCTAGAATTGTAAAAGAAACTGGCTACTGTCTTTTCTTTCAATAACGGGAAAAACAGTGCCTGGACTTATAAGTGTACATGCGTGCATAGATGTTATAACTATTGAATAATGCTTTGTCTCAATTTGGTCACGGATTTAGCTCAGCATTAGTTGTTTAAATCAGGATTACGGATTAAAGCAAAGCTTCTACACGACGTATCTAATTAATTGATTATGTAATTATATTGTGATTATAAAATGTAAGTTGCACGTGTATACATATATATATGAAATGGTAAAGAACACCGATACGTATTAGTATTTACTTACATTTATATTAAGATACTCTCTTCTATGTGTACATATATGAGTATCAAAATGTTGGCCGGTCTGTGGCTAAACATGGTAGACCAATTGATATATTCCTATCTTTCCCATCACAAAGGACTATACCCGTTGTTTGTTAAAGATCGAAGCTCTTTATAACAAATGTGTTATCATACGTTGTATATACTCTCCATCTAAAAATCCATTCAGTTGTACATATGAAAACTGACAGCCACCAGCAAAAATATCGATACCTATATACTAGTCGTAAAAACTTCACTGTCCATCTTATCCTCAACTCTAACAAAGATTGTTAGACGTAAAAGAAAAAAATGATTTATATAACTTGCACTCATAAATCCTTGTTTGTAACTAAAAATAGGATAATACTGAAAATAACTTGGCGAACTTTTGATCCTTGCTCCGAGGTCCCGTTCGTTGGAATCCAAACCCCACCATACTCCCACTGCACAAAAAAGAAAAGTAAAATGAAAAAATATCACCCCATCACATCTCATAATTTTTTCAACATCACCAAACTTCGCCAAGATTATCATCAGTAATAAAGGACTAAGTTCCTATGTCAAAACTGTAATTATACTTTCATACTGAAATGAAATGTGATATCATAATTATATATATTTACGTTCTCTCTGTACTGTAATTTGTAAAAGAAAAGGATGTCAGGTCGTACGAAAATCACCTGAATTTGTGAGACCGTGTCTGATGTCTTGTGAATAAAATTATTTCCAAAACGTGAAAAAAAAGACATGTATCTCACTAAATCATTTTCTTGGATTCCACTTGATCAAAGGTAATGTGTTAATGCAGAGGGAAGAAGCCTTTTCTTTTCCTACATATTTTCATCAAACGTTAGGATGTTGGGAACGCCTTTATTCTAGGCAACAATGCCAAACGGTATAGATATCTCATACAAGGAGACTCATAAAATAATCAATTGTCCCCTGGTCGGGCGCTGATTCAGTCACACAGTTGACAATCTCCTCAATGATTTAGCTGAATATTTGTCCTGCTGAATAGAGATAATTCCGAATAATTGGACTTTGGATGTGAGGACTGCTCGCAGCTTTTTCTTTGTGAGAATGTAGTACTAAGAGACTTTCTCTTCTAAGTCTTTGAGGAATTAGAGTTGTAATTGGAGTTCTGCTCGTTCTCTCCCATTAGACGGATTACAGAGAACGTAGACCACATAGACCTCTTACATTTGATACAAATACCTAGCACCATGCTGAGTGGATGTAGCATCTTATTAGGCATTATTTAACTAGAGTTATTTGATGTATAGAGGTTTTACTTCTGGCGTTTGAGTTTAACTTTTAGTAGTGGCTTGAGCTATGAATATCAGATATAGGAATGACTCGTCCGTCAACTGTTAAGTGGTAATTAAAATGCAAAACATACTAAGCACTCGATCTTATAGCATTCCTAGGCAAATGATAGATTATTGTGGTGGAGACGGCACAATGTATGTGCAGTTTATCACAGATATTAGAAAGTTCCTAAGACATTTTTGTGTACGCTTTCATGATTGTTTTTTGTACAGACATTCCCTTTAAACACACGCGTATTGAAATAGCTGGCCACATTGCAAATCTAATTAGTTCCAATTGCACCGGTTTGGACGAACGACTCATTCAATATGTATGTGTGGATGCTTTGCTGTCCATTCATTTAAAAACATTCCTGTATCGTGTTGATGCGACGATGAACTGGACACTGCATAGTCATTCACTAACATTGAAAAATAGTTGATCAAATCTAAACAAATTTATACAAATGAAAAAGCACTATAGCTAATCCACTTTTTAATTGTTTTGCAAAGCTAATACAATGATCACAGAGTAGTAGGACATCAGCTACTTGAGAAAAAAGCAGTTCGAGAAAGAATACAAATTGAATGAAAAACTAAAATGTTAAGGAACCTATTGACTTTGCCACACGTCCTGTTACATGGTCAGGTGCAGATGGCAGAAAGTACCTGAGTGTCTGCATGTCCCACGGTTGTTAAAACTTGCACTTATCACTGCCAATTGAGTTAGCTTTCTCTCCTAAACTTTTTCGCCAGGCCTTTTTCCCACTCAGCTCTGTTGCAATCCAAGGCTACTCGCGAGGCTCATTGTATTAACTGTGCAGAAGACCATATGGTAACGATACCCGTTACAGACGTCTCTTGTGGAGACCATTCTAAACTGTCCTCTGTCTTTAAGGCAATATGCCATTCACAGCTCCCCTCTCCCTCTCTCTCCCTCGTCCCTGCCACGAGCCACCTAACAAGATTCCTTCCACTGAGAGGGAAGGGATGGCTCATTTTGTCAGGTCTGATTAACTTTTTTCTCTTCTGACCTGGCTACTAGCTCATACCCAGCAGAAGAAGTGAACCTATACCTGTTGCGGATATTTGACCCACATACACGCTCTGTTCACGTTCGTTGTCCACTCTCTCCCTTTCTTCTCTCAGTTCTCTCCTCTCTGTTTTCTCTCTCCTCTCTCTCATGTCCTCTCTCCCTCTCACTTTTCGCATATCTTCTTTCTCCTTTCTTCTTCTTCTTCTTCTTCTTCTTCCTTGTCTTCGTATTATCTTCTTCTTCCGCTCTGTTCTCTTTATATCCCGTCCCTTTCTGCCTCCTTCCTCAATGTTTTCCCTTGCCTTCAGGTTTTATTATTCAACGTGTGTATATCTACTCCCTCACCCCATATCTCTCTCGCTCGCTTTGTATCTATTGGTGATATCATTTAAAACCGTAATAATATTGAATGCATATATAGCCCGATATCTTTAACATTTTTCTATATAGCTGATCCATCACTTTAAACGTCGTAGTCGCCTATTTACTGTCTTATATTTGTTTTCTCATTTCTTTTCATTTCAAATGTCATCATCAAACTTTCAGCACAGACCACTACATCTATATTTCCCTACAACTCATCCGCGAAACAAATTACATTACTGACGGATTATACAATATGATACTAATTCTAATTGTGCTCCTTTTCATGTCGAATAATCCCTGCACCAAGTGTTAAGAGACTGCATAAGTATGATTATACTTTTATTTTACTTCTGCTAATTATATTTATTGATTGTTTAAAGCACAATTAATTGGGTTTTATGTAAAATTAACTCTATAATGCACCTAAAGCATAATTATAGCAGGGCGGCGGTCTAAAGTGGCGCGTGACATCATACTTGCAATATAATACTGGGACCTTTAACGTCACTTAGACCACTTCACAGCATTCCAAGGATGTACCATGGTATGTATAGCCAATACAGGTATTTACAGAAAAGCCAATGCGTACCATAATATGTTAATATAGAGAGCTTTCTTTGCCTTTTGCTAAACAGTTTACCCATGGATCGTGACTTCCTGTTGATAGTCTATATTTGAACACTGCCTATACGTTCGAATTTCTACCAAAGCGTATAAAGGTGAAATCGCCAGAAAATGTACAATTCACCTTCACCAAACCTCTCAAATAACCCAAATGTAAGACAAAAATCAGGTTCAAAATACAGTTCAACAAAACCTAACAGATTGTTTGAATCAAGGCGATACTAAATATACTCAGATATATCTAGCGTTGACGATTTTTCGGTCTAACTTAGCAGAATTTACTAAAATTAATGTATTGATCTGTCAATTACCCAGGCGGAAACCTCGGATTCGAACAATGATCACCTATTATTGAGCGCAGGAAAATAGTAACAATAACTTTGAGGAGTTTATTCATAATTGTACATTTTCAGAAAATCTTACCCATAATTAGTACTTACGTGGTGACATTTTACTTCCTCTTGCTACCTCATCCCCTTCTCACTCATCACACAATTGCTTTGTGTAGAGCCAACGGTCCCTGCATGCACACATGTATACACACGTCTGAAAATTCTTTCGGGCGTTTCTTTAAAAAAACACTGTTTTACATCGACAGGCATTGTTTTTAATTTGATAAACATTGTTTATCTCTCGATAGACAGAGTTTCTCCACAAAAAAGAGCCTTTAATTGGGGATGTAAAAATGTGTTTATCTTTTTTATTGTTGACATCGACTTAGGTATTTAGAAAAACAGCGTTTTTATCTGGATAAATAGGGGTTTATCTGGATGAAAAGGGTTAAATGGATTATTACCCAAAGAGGTATTACTATTGATGAGCAGATGAATTTCTGTAGCCATGTTAACATAGTGTGTGGTATAGTGGGAAAACATCACAGCCGCCTACAGTCTATACAAAACCGTGCCCTGAGAGTAATCAATAAGTTGAACAAATTCAGGAATCTAAGCATGTTCGAATCACATAAAAAATATGGCCTGCTCCCATTTGACCTGAGAAGGGAAGTAAGAATGCTGACCCTGTCACATGGGTATGATGAAAAGGTGACGGATAATAGAGCAAGGTACAATTTAAGGGGTGGGGCCTTGAATAAGATCCCGGTAAAGAAATGGAAAAGGACTTCTCTTAGTCATACAACTCTTGGCTGATTACCCACCCTGTGGAATGGTTTAAATGAAGATATTAGACTGCTTGAGGGGAAACACCAATTTAAGGCAGCAGTAGTTAAACTCTACTCAGCTAAGTTCAACGCAGCTGGATTTATCTAACCATTGATTGACCTGTTTATTGTTGAGTCAATTGGTTGGCTGACTTAAACTGTGTATGTTTTTTCTGGTGACGTGAATACAGTGATTCTTGTGCAAGGTTGTAGACAAATAGTGATTTTTTGGACTCTGTGTATGAATGCACGGTGTCAATGATCATCTAACATCCATGATCTCTCATCATCTTATCAAATCATTCATTGTTTTACCTTATACCCAAAAAGGAAAAAAGTTTACCTGTATAATATTATGTGTCGCATCAGAATGATTGACTTATTTGACTATAATTTAATTATGTAATTAATTTGACTAGTGATTGTATGATTTCATAAAGTAATTTGTATTATTATTATTTAATTATGTTTATATAGGCTGAAAATGCTGTACTTGATACATGAACTTATGAATAAAAAAAACAAACAAACAAAAAAGCCTGCCATAAACTTATTCCATAAACTAGGAACACAGATCTGTCCATTACTCAACGAGCGACCATTTTAATACTTGCAATAACACCTACAAGACACTCGTGACAAGTATCTTTTTCGAATTATGATCACAAAACATTAACTGTCTAGATGAATTTCTATGGCAGCACTATTTAACTTCTCAATTTCATTATATAAATCCTGACGCATTGAAAAGTATAGATTCTGTTAACGATCAGTCTCTCAATATACTGTCATTAATTAATTAATAAATTTATTTAAGCAATATGCTTAATATGTTAACCAATGAATTGGCTGTAAGCCACCAAATTAAAAACTAAAAAAAAATTATTAATAATGTAAGATATCAAGGTATTAGGTTCTGTCACATAAGGGCAGTGACCCCTCAACATTGTTGTTGTGCCCCTTGGCGCATAACCAATCTTCCATTCTGCTATCTCTTTCACTGATAGCTTGCTTATTGTTGTATTTCTGCTGTTTTTTCAATTATTGTCACCAAGGAAAATAATGTAATGAGGCACTCACTGGAAGAGCTGGCACGCCAGATTTGAACAACCACCATCCATTGTTTTGAGAAATTCGACAATAAAAGAATATTTGAATTGAATTGAATTGAATTGAATTCCAACTTCGATGCACTTTGTGCACTGCACCTAACACAAGACCTGGACAAAGGATTTATTATATTAAGAAAATTCATTATGTATAAATTGCGTGGCTACACAAAACCTCCACCTGAGGAAATGCAAACCAAGAGTAACAGCTCAGATTTCTAGCTAAGAATAATAAATAGGAATATGGTTTCCACTGTTGTTGCTTCTGACACCATGTTATATTCCTTATTCAGATTCACTTTTAGGCCTGCCATCTTAACTTTAGTAAGAGAAGCCAATCCGTTTATCAGAGCCGACACTCATTCGGTGATATTTTTTCTGAAGCCGGATACCTGTAGTGGCATGGCGTTCACAGTGAGATAGGAGGAATTAATGGCTTTTGACTTATCCTTCTAATTCTAAATACATAAGTGTAGGACAGTTAATAACAAATCATGTTTCACTTGTCTCAGATGGATACGTGGCTCATACTGGCAAGGAGTAGGGCGTAAAGAACTTCGATTTTGACAGCCTGTGTTTGAACTGTTTCCCTCCGTTGAAATTTGTATTGGCAATTAATGATTAATGGTACAGAAGACAGTATTTTTATTGCAGATAATTAATCAGAATGCACCCCTTTAGCGGTATTTCTGTTGATACATGTCATCGCATTTACCTGTGGGTATATACCAATTATGTTTGTTTGCTTATATCAACGTTTATTGAATCATCGTGTTTGGGTACTGCTCTGTAATCAAACTACGGTTTTTTCGTTTGTAGCCCTATTATTTGTATTTGGAATATTAAGAATTCATTCCACTAAGACCATGACTGATTATTGAAAGGACATGGCCGATTAACTTCTTTTGCACGTAGATAAGAACTTTTTACTGTGAATACCGTGTCTCATTTCCAGATTATGTAAATTGTGCTCATTCATACTATCTATTTCACTTCAGCGTGAGGACATTGACCATGGAGATAACAGCATCTTGTCATGATACTTCAATTTTGAGGTGCTCGAACAACAGTAAAGTGTTGTTAGAAGATTATGCTCGATGACAGCATTGGAGTACATGGACATTCATGAGGAGACACAAGTTTATGAAGCGTCGTAGATCAGAACTAAAGATACCAGACTTAGGCCCAATGTCCAAGACGGAAAGATAGATGCGCATGGCTTTATTGAAATCATATTGAGGGTAGCTGTTTTCAGTTGGATTTTTGTGTTGTAGTTTTTAATGTGGCAGTTTCGAGATTTTAGTTTTATGGGTGAGACCGATACAAACCAGTGAAAGATATACCAGATGGCACCAAATAAGCTACCCATAACCACCTATAGATGTACAAAAGGCAATTTAGTGTCATATAAACAATCTGGGAAACATCGGCATCTCAAACAAATGGTTGTCGATAATGGCTGCCACTTAGTGCCACACTAAAGGTTCCAGGAGGAATGTTCTCACTGGATATAACTTATAGGTGCTCTATGTTGTATTGATCCGGGTTGGGGCCAGAGAGGTTTGGGGTGGGGGGGGGGCTCAAGGGGGTAACCCATGACCTTATGCATAAATTACCAGGGCAGTCTTTTCCGTTGGTATTGAAGTGTATTGAATTCAAGAATTACGTCGTACACGATACTATTCTCTGTTTAACCTGACAAAGACGATTATAATTAAGCTGTGCGTTAAATAACGATTCATTATCGAGTACACTGATTAACCCTTTACATTACACCTATAAGCATATTTAAATTACATCTACAAGCATATTGTCTTAAGAAGAGAACAGTTTAACCACGTATTCCTTAGTATTATTACCGTCATCAATGATGGTGTTTCTTTTGGTGCTCTTGAGGTACATTGTATGTAGTTCCGCATCAAAGCCAAGGTCCTGGGATACAAATCACTAATGAAATATAACATCAGGGATTAATTGATTGATAAATTGTTTATTGTATCATTTAATTTGAGACAAAGGGTAATGCAGCATCAGGTCTTCCCAAAGATATGAGCTGCCCCGAATGTTGACCCCTCCCCCCCCCCCTTGCCAGGATCTACAGGTCCTGAAGACGTATAGGCATCCCGGCATCGCTGAATTCATTTTAAATGACAGAGACTTCAGCGGTGAGAGGAACAGCAGCTGTCAAAAACACTTCAAAAGAATTAGAGATTGATTGAAACAGATCGAGTTGGAAAAGCAAAAGATTCGGGGAGAAAAAGTTGGGACATGAAATATTTCTTTCTCTGATTATTCTGACAGAATCGATCGATCGATGCGGCAAATTACATACAATTTGCTGCCACACTATTTGACTGGAAGAGGTGTCATTCTGGAACGAATTAAAGTAATGGGGACAGCTTTAATTCTCCCCTTGATGTGTCTAAACACGCCAAAAGGACTTTGTTACAGACTTCTGCATTGACGACACATGTATTATGAATTGAGAAAAGCGAATGCGCATGAGGCAAAGGCTTAGCTTCAAATTTACAGACTTGATAACATATGAATATGCATGTCCCTTTTGACATATCTGGCGTGAAAGGATAAATCAGGATATATACGGAGAATTAGCAGGTGGTCGAGAGAGTTGACTGTAGGCCTACTCCGCCGTCCACTGTTACTCCAATAGGGGAATTATAAGTACCACTGTAAAGGATTGACGCCTGATGTGACCCTAAAGCAAGCCCCAAGTCCTTATTTCAAGTTCCATGGACTATTCATAATACATATATCTTATTGGCAAAGATTATTTAAATAACTATATACTTTTTGCTCACGTTTTTGATTCCACATTCTACTTCAAAAGTGAAAGAAAATTAATTGATGTGGACTAGTGGAACGCACATATATGGAGAAGTTAAGACTCCTATCATTCGTCGCAAACAAAAATGTCCACTATGTCGACTATGCTAATCCCCTATTGCATACTTTATCAACTGCTGGCGTATGCTTTGCGCTTCGCGGAGCTTTTCACGTCCCAGTCATATAGTGAGTAATATGCTCATATTTTGCCCTGACGCCTCAGTCCTGAATTTTCCCCTCCGTACTATACTCCTACACTTTATTCCATATAATCCACAAAGGGACTGCTGTGAGACATGGGAATTGAGTTAGTCTTCGTGTAGGTAAAGTGCAAATTATGCTTTTGGGGTTTATTGAAATTAACCTGCAATGTATAGATATATTAACCAGCGTTCCTGTGACCTCATGGAGGTCTTATTAATAGAATATACCAGTGAAGCCTAATCATCCGCAGAAAGTCATTGGAATATCGTAATCAACGAAGCCAATCTCTGTGACCGTGATTGAGCAAGGGTAGGCTGCTAAGCTGGCCTTGGTTGTCTGTGCACCCAGGAGACGAATAGTTTGTCTAGAGCAAGACTAGACTATATATTCACATCCCTCAAGAGCCATGGGTCATTTATTGTTCACATGTCGTTTTATAAATAATCCTGTATAGGCTATCATATGATAACAAATTATCCTCCCCCTGCTCTTCTTCTTAAAATCAGTATCTGGTCGACACATATTTGTAAATTGAAGATTGCCCCCGTTGCATAACAATCTGCGAGCTCAATATTAACACTGAAAAAGCTACTCGCAGACTGTTATGCAACGGGGGCCATGTGTCATTTTATTTCTGAGGAAATTACTTACCCTAATAGCCGTCGACGAAAACCATGATGAAGTTAGAAATATCATTGGCAAACCTCCCAAAACTCAGGGGTATCTTTGCCCCCCCCCCCACCTCCGCCCCCCCCTCCCAATAGTTTAAAAGAAATTATTCTTCATAGATGATTTAATTTAGATTAAAGTTGTAGTAAGTTGTCAGGTGTCTTTTGAATAATTAAGGCAATGGCACGGACACTGCAAGTAGCAGAATATACATGTTTAGGCCGTATTGGTTGAGTGAGGACCCTGGTACACTGACTACAATTTACAGATATGAGACACGCGAGGGGCGGCACACCGGGTAGTAGTATACCTAATTGCACCTTTGGCGCTGGACCCTTGCATCTGACGTTGAGTGGTTGTGTACATGTATCATGTATGATAATGCTATGTGGTAGCCTTGGTATAATTATGGTACAATAAACTATTATCTTCAGTTCCACTTCGAGTTCCATCTAGACAGCTGCTATTACACCTCGTTTCTTGTTAGTTCCTATATCTCCCCCCGATCAGACACAAGCCAATCATAATATCCCCATAAAAGAAGTCACCCCACTACATAATTATGTCTGATGCATTTATATAAGAGGAGTCCTATAGTAAAATATGGGGTACCGAGTATGTTTCCAAATAAGAGTTAAAAACAGACTACTGATTGGTGGGCCAAAATTACCCCATTTGATAAAACATGAATTGTAGTAAAAGAAATAAAATACAGAAAGCAATGAATGCACCATCACTCTTGATATACACGTGTAATTGTTCATGTGGTTAAAACTTTGCAATTGTTTATGGAACATTTCGTGATGGACCCGAGTTGAAATTTGCAATTGGTGCCATTTTACCATTTTACAGAACCAGATAAAATCAGTACATTAATAGTTTCCCTATAAATATCCACTCACTAGAGTTAACCTGTCTCATGTATTAAATCTGGGGAACGCATCCACTCAAAGTTTGTCTTGTCTTCTAAACCCACTACAGGCGAGCACGGGAAAGTAATTATGTTGCTAAGGGTGGTCCATACACGAAGCTCACGCGACAGTCTCGTGTATGTTCAATCACTTTCAGTTTGATGGTTTCACAGTTGTCTACCCTTATTTTCTTAAAATATGAAATAGCTGTATGGTGTATGGTATATCTACATCATATACGGCATAAATTGAATACTATTTATTTTACATACAAGAGGGTTCAGCTATAGTGATCGAGCTGGTGTGTGTTATTGCATTAGAATTGCTAAATTCTGTTAATATCAGGCCACAAATGAAAGCATTAATGTTCTATGAATATTTATGATTTATGATATTGATTTTTCGATGATATGTAAACGAAATGAATAAATTGCTTCAAGCCTGAATACAAAATATTTTTTTAAAAAAATGATTATTATCACAATCACAATTTGTAAAGTAAATCCTTTAAGGATTAAAGCTACTCGATCAAGAGCTATTATACCAAGTCAGTCACCGTTTCCTCATGAATATTCACTAAGTAGACAACCTGCCTCATGTAGGCTATGTTAGATATGAGGACCACCTTCACACAAAGTTTGATTGATCTAAGTTGGCCACTCATCTTTTTCCAAAAATACTACATCTAGATCATGTACGTAGACCTGAGTCAGTACATCATGTATTTCCCCCATAAATATCCACTTGTGAGAATCACCCCGTCTCGTATATTGTTGTCTCAGCGTCCTGAATCTGCCAACCCATGCTGTTCACCTCCTAGCCCTAGGTATCTACTCTGACCATGGGATCAATAGTGAAAGTGGATGACCATCAGAAGAGGCTTTGGCCAACAACACATTAGGCCAGGGAGATGGGGAAGCCGTACATACCACTGGAGGTTGACTGACAAGCTTGCCAGCCTGAGGTGTTAAACGTAGACTCACAGAGGGCGTGACGATCACAGGCGGACGTGACCCTCATTCCATTAACGGTTTGTGCTAGACAAAACATGACCCAACGCTTTTGGGGGGAAAAAAGCCAAAGGCTTCCCCGAAAAATTGATGATGTCACCCTGCCTCTAATGTTGAGCCTTTCTGTATTCCCCTCACCTACCTGGCGCCTTAAAACTAGACTTTTTTTCATATGTTGAATTTTTCTAAGTACTCCCAGAAGCTGGCTAGCAAAGTTTACTTCAAAATGGTCCAGAGAAATTTTTTGATTTGAGCAATAATTTTCTAAGCACCGCTATGAGCGGTGCGCGGGCATTGCTGTAGCCAATCACCTCACTCACACACGCCCCCTACCTTATAATTTCCACACTCCTCACTCTCCCGTCCTAACCCCTCACTTCACTTCCAACTACCATACAACACACATTTCACAGCTAGCATGGCCTGGATGGTCCAATCTCTATATGATATCAAAATAACATACAATCATATTGCCGGGGTAGATAATGTCCTCGCCGACAACTTAAGCAGGTCCCACTTGAACACTAAACACTTAGAAGCTGCTGAGAAAATGATCAGGGCTAAAGCATTACAATATGTCCAACCATGTCTATTCGCCATTAAAGCAATGTCTATGTTGAAATCTTCCAGGCACACGAATCACGGCACTGATGACGAGAGCCGCGGAGCGACAAAAACAGGCATGGGCAGAGGCCACGACAGAGAACAGGGACGCAGTAGTCAGAAGGTACCAGACATTCGCCCAAAAGGTAGGAGTGGATTCAACTAATCCATCGTACCTATTCATATGTGCCTACATAGAATTCTTATCCGAAACCATATCATCCCCTAGAACAATAAGGAATCACATATCGCACCTACGTACTGCGTTCAAACTACATCACATACCCACACAGCCGCTTGACCACCAGCGCGTCAAGTGGGCTCTTCAAGCGCTGGATCGTGATAAATCATTCAACCCAAGACAGAAGCTACCAGTGCCATCGCATATCATCAGAGATGCCATAATTAGCATCCCATCAGGGCCCGTCGCAACCACGTTCAAAGCTGCCCTGCTCGTGATATATTACGCGGGCCTGCGGCAGTCCGAGGTAGTGGCCCCATCTCTACAGAAGTACAACCCGCTGGTGCACCTCACCCGCGGCGACATCGCACTTAGCGCCAATTCCCTGAGCATCAAAATAAAATCAGCGAAAAATATGCAGTCGGCATATAAGTCCAAGAGCATCACCCTACACGCATCAGATCAACAGGAAATATGCGTAGTGAGGGCAATGAAACAGATGCTGGAGCTTGTACCAACCAGACACGCGAGGGACCCGTGTTTCATGTTTCAATCGTCACGCAACCCAATGCCAACCACATACGTGGCCCGCCAATGGAGACAGACCTTGTCTCTCATGAATATCGACCCAAGCCCATACACGCTGCACAGTCTCAGGAAAGCAGCAGCGACGAATGCATTCGCCGCTGGCTGCTCGACCCTGCAAATACAGGACTACATAGGATGGTCTTCGGACGCCTATAAAACATACATCCATACTGACAAGGCCAAAGTGAATGCAGCACTAAGGAAGGCAATAAGCCTCCCCACTAGCCCCTAGAGCCCATCTTCTCATACCAAAAGACTCTAATTCATTCCCAATATAAAAACCTCCCCCCCAACACCTTATGACATCCCGGCCACTCGGCCCCAAAAATCAAAAATCAATAGACTCGGCCCTCAGGCCATGGACTGTCCATCGGACCAACGAACTATCCCAATAAGGGAAAATACTTATACATAATTTAATTACACCCCCCATACTAATAATAAATCTTAAATCCCACCCACCACTCCCTTCATACCAAAAATTGGCAGTCTTGGCTAATTACTTATCATTATCAATTCAATTTTATTATAATATCAATTCCTTTACAATTCATCTCTTTTACCAATTTTATCATCAACAAACTTTTATACCTTATACAAAATTATTTATTCAAACATTTTATATAAACTTATTTAATTAAATAAAATATTTAATTTCCCAAGCTGCCGCTCATCTTCCTTCTTTCACAAATATGGCTAGTCAGCAATGTTCTAAGCACCGCTATGAGCGGTGCGCGGGCATTGCTGTAGCCAATCACCTCACTCACACACGCCCCCTACCTTATAATTTCCACACTCCTCACTCTCCCGTCCTAACCCCTCACTTCACTTCCAACTACCATACAACACACATTTCACCCACCCACCCACACCTTCTTACATCCATTCATCATTCCTCCATACTAATTACTTATCATTATCAATTCAATTTTATTATAATATCAATTCCTTTACAATTCATCTCGTTTACCAATTTTATCATCAACAAACTTTTATACCTTATACAAAATTATTTATTCAAACATTTTATATAAACTTATTTAATTAAATAAAATATTTAATTTCCCAAGCTGCCGCTCATCTTCCTTCTTTCACAAATATGGCTAGTCAGCAATGAAAAAGTTCTCGCAAACCGCGCAATCGAAGCAAGGAGAATTCAAAGATGGCCACCAAAACAAGTTGTTTGCGACGAAACCATAATTTTAAACGCTTTGGCTTTCGATATAACAAATACAGGGAGATGTGGACTCAATCTTACTAAACTAACCAGCCAAACAGTTACCGTACACCAATTCTTGCGCGGATACTATTCTGGATTTTGATCACTTGTAGAGAGTTGAGTATCATTTACTACTGGAGAGACTACAATGATAACCTCTATGGAGTAGCTGTGGCCGGAATTATGCACTAAACAGTGCACCATCATGCAGCCCCTCAATGCCTGTCATTACTCCACACAAAAGGGGAAAATCCATACAAAAGCCTGAGAAATGAATGTCTAAGTCAAATGATTTGTTCTTTTAATGATTCTTTCAATGTAACGGGGAGATTTTAGCACCGCATATCAATCACAATTTGTAGACTGACCCTTTAGTTCGTGATTAATTTTCATCTTAGAGTAAAAGGAAGTTAACATTAACATGGCTGCAAAATATATCTTAAATTCTTTATCTGTAATCCACAACTCAAAAAAAAACTTATTGCCAAAAAATGCAGCCCAGAATTACTAAAGGGTGATGGTTGTGTAATGGTGGGGTGGGTGATATACTCTAGATGTGCACACTAGATACTTCCATCTAGGTGTTTCTTTGCAGGTACGTGTTATTTTTGCCAATGTGTAGGCCTACCTGTGTAACTGTAAGGCAAGGGGAGCGGTGGCGCAGCTAGTGGTCAAAGGTGCTACATGACTGAAACTATATAGAGGCAGTACATCAGGGGTGTGTGTGGGTTCAAATCCCGCCGTGGGTACCTTTTTTCCCTAAAATCCTTACCATGCATGTGTATCATAGTGTGGCTGTCTGGGGTGTTGTGCTATATTTGCTCTCAGCAATAAATGGTAGTATATTACCCAAGGTGTCAGTGGAAGACCAGCTATAGGAGCCATACTAAAGTAAGGTTCAGAGAACTACCACCCGAAATATCATTGTGGAAGAATAATTCTTTTTGGAGAACCTTCATATCCAACACCATGCCAAATTACAAATACTTCTAATTCTCTCCCAGTTAGGACCAAAAACGAATTAAAAGATGTTCCCATGTATTAGCATTGTAGATGATGTCTCCTTTCTTCCAAATTATAGAATAATCCTATATATGGGAGTATGGCTACCAAACTCTACTGTACGTTGTGTATAGTACTATACCCACTGACGCTACTCTAAAAGGGTGAAGGGGGAATTAGCGACTTGTCAGGCATATTCCAAGTGAGGTCAATCGTCTGTGTCCATGTTGGGCGAGATGAGCCTGTGACATAGTAAATACGTGCAGTGTTGTGAGAATCCTACTGCAATCGGCGCATTCTACTAGCTTTTAAAATCATTATGAAAATTGAGTCTCAATAACTGATCATTAATCATTATTTAAAAATGTGATATCAAATATGATTACATTCTAACACTTAAGGTCAAATCCAATCAAATGATTGCCGAACAAAAAAACCGGACGAATTTGCTTCAAAGGATACAACGGCAAATGAATGAGGTCTAAAACACAATTCCCGAGTGTAATGTTTGAAAATAATAGGTTCTTAGTTTCCGAAGATCTGGCTTCATCAACTCATCAAAATTAAAAGAAAATGGGTGGGAATAAATCAATGAAAATGAAAACCCTTCTATATACGAACTACAAAAACATTTTTCTGTACAAAGTCATATTTTATTGCTGATAGAGAGCTCTAAGATTCGGCCTTTTGACGAATTAATATTTCTTGGTATAGTGTGCTAGAGAGAGTGTTGTCTAAACCAGTGGTGGAAAAATACTGTAAGGAAAAAATAAATGCGCAAAAGTTTGGCAATTTACAGTTCTGCATCAAGTGTCTCAGCGAATAACAATTAAATACCATTATTATTATTATCAGTATTCGTTTCGCTCATTTCCAAAAAGAAAGCCTTTATGGCTTCTTGTACAAAAATGGTGATCGATCATGCTTGAGTATATTCCTGCATGCATTTCCACACATGAAAGCGTGTACACACTCACAAGTGATTCCATATACAATGTATGACCAGATAACAAGTGTATGTCTTCCCATATAGCCTTTGTCACTTCTTAAAACTTTATCATGTACATATCATGTAATGTATTTGCATATCATTAACACTTTCTATGACCACAGCAAAAAATAGTCAGTGGTCAAGAAGTTTTTAAAAAGATTTTCACAAGCAGTAAGCAATTTTTTTCATGTTTTCTTTTTGTAATCATCATGAAATATAAACATTTTTTTTTATGGTTTTGCTTCTTTTTTTTGGTTGTCATTGTTACTTTTGATAATTTAACATGGCGTCTCGTTCGTATACCAGTCAATCTCAAAAGTTAGAAAATGGAAGGCCAGAATAGTCAACATACAGAATAACATAAGTCAAGTTTCAACAATACTTATCATCGGGTAGTAATGATAAGTTCCTAAAATGGGATCACTTCCTAGTACTCTTATCCCAACTAATCAATTGGATTTGTTCATCTTCAGGAAGGTACGATAGCCCGAGTCCCTCTCAGTCTAAACAACAAGAGATTCTTCGATTTTGTCTATGACAGTACATACAGTATTATCATTATTATTATGATTTCTCTGCAGACTGCCTCGAACAAAGAAACATGATGAGCCTTATGAAAAATAATATCATTATGTACGCATTTTTACCTTGGTTGGTATAATCGCTCTAATGTCTCTGCCAGTAACACTTTCCAAAGATCTTTTGAACCATGTTTTTGTTTCTTCTCTCCTACGTCTTCATCTTTTACACAGAGTATCCATAGCTTTAAGTGGCGGACTACAAAAAGGACATCATCACATGGTATGATGTTGCTAGCTACATGCTTATAAATGGTCAAAGCGAAATTGCTATAAACCTTTTTTTATTCATTCCCAAACCCCTCATATGATAATAATATCCATCACGATGCCCTCTCCCGTCCCTCCCCGCAAAATAAAAAATAAAATTCTTTGAAAGACCTTTTTCAATGGGAAGCTCAGAACAAAGACACCCCCCTCGATTGGTTTCTTTCCACAAAATAAGACTTCAATGTCAACTAGCAAGCATTTGCAGGAACTACATGGTATAGTCTCTAAAATACACTCTTTGTGTAACAAAGTCTTTTTTATTTTTGTACATAGAAATAAATCAAGAACATTGCGATGTGAAACAAAATAAACAATGACATGATAAGAGTCTTAACAATACTGTAGAGTAGGATACTCCAATGGTTTGTGTCACCCGGTAAGTGTTCTTACCTACTACAGTAGAATCAGCACCAAATATTTCTCAACATTACAATGTTAAACTGAGTAAAGGCACGGCCAGCCAGATGTTGTCTGGAAGTTAGAGAACCTTCTTACATGGGACAGGGATTGTGCATCGTCATAATCCATATATGATATAATAAATGTACAAGACACACCAACCGCGTGACACAAAACAATGGTATCAGCCACTATTTAAACCATTTTTCCTTTTTACACATATTATCATTATTATTATCTCGATGTAGAAAACACATCTTTGTCTCCTTGTTGATATAGTGTAGTAGTTATATTATAATGCCATCAGGCGTACGATGTTTTGTTTCATATACAAAAGTTTGAACTTGAAATAAACGTAAAACACCCTGATCTTATCAGGTCTCTTTTAGACAATAAAACCAAATAATCCATTTTTCTCAAGGGGGAAATTAAAGGATAAAAGAAAAAAACAAACAGCTTTAAATGAAATCAAATGAAAAGAGAAAATGCATATTGAACATATGCAAACCATCATCGTAGAAGTAATACACATTAACAAGTTTGACTAAAATTCATGTACATATCTAAATATGTCACAATAATGAGAGTGGGGTACCGGGAGGGGCTTTCCCTCCCAGAGACATGAGGAGACTTGGCGTGAAGCCAAATCGTCATCGTCTTTGTCGTCTTCTCGCAGATGGCAGTTTGGCAGCGTAGTTATTATAGTATGTGCCAGCAGGGGGCCTCACGGTGGAGGACCTCACTGTACGGTGATGTGGAAGGGGCTGCCTGGGATGTGTTGTTCTCCCCACTTGACCATCATGACATAGTTTCCTCGGTCCTTGACCATGTAGCTAACGTTGTACTGATTGCGTCCCTTGTGCAGGATCTTCACCTCCTCACACGGATAGTGTGGACCCATAATTCCAACCATAAGCATGTTGTTTCCTGCAAAAGAGAACCGTACAGAAAAAATGAGTTGCCAATCACCTAGATTTTAAGTGGACGGGGAAACGAAGTTAATTTTCTTGTTAAAAATAATATTTTAAAACTGATGGACATTTTTTTTGGATTATGAATGAGGAACTTTAAAAAAAGTCTTGATAAAAAATAACATTAGAAAATGATGAACATTTCTTGAGAATAAGTGGTTTGGCTACGGCTACTTTTAATTCTAATAATAATTAAGAATGATAATTATTTTCTCGACCCTCTTCCTATGAATGCATATCAATAAAGAGGTAATACAAATCATGATGTATGGTTTCCATGTAAAGTTCTCCTTTTTGAGACTGTTTCCACCTTTACAAAATAGATTGGGTGAAGTGGACCAATAATTCTGTGGTCAATCAGGAAAAACTGCGAGTGGGCAGAGGGTATAACCCTTTCGAATCTAACTCCTTACTGATGTAACTGTATAATCTTTCTTTGAATAAAAGTATTATAATAATAATAATAGACACATACCTGCTTGAGAACAGTCTACAGCGAATGTTGTTTCCTTGGCTACGAAAGCCTTCTTTAGGCCGACACCTCGGGCAATTACTTTGGTGGCGTCGGAGGGCACCTGTTGTTGCTGCATAGCGGCGTAGGAGTGAGTTGTTGATGATTTAGTTACAGTCTCAACAACCACCTGAGATTGCTCTGTCCAGCCTCCGGGTTGAATGGCACCACCTAAAATTAACAGAAGAGAAATTAGTTTAATTTATAAATGAATTTAAATATTATGAGGGGTCAGAGTGGAGCAGAGGTCTGAATTACTGGCTTCTATACTCAGTCTCCTAATAGCGAGTCAGGAAAAGTGTATAGTTAGGTACAGGAACATCAAAGGATACCGCAGATCTGACCATTGGGGACTGAGTATATTCTGGAAGCACCAAGGGATAGTGGGTTCGAATTCCATTATAGATACTTTGTCAGGATGTTCCACTTTGAAAAGGGGGGAAATAAAATGGGTATTACAGGGTGGTGGTGCTGATTCATTTGTTTTTCAATTTCGATATGTAGGCAAGAACAAAGATAAGGTTTTCAATACAAATCAGAGATTCATTTAGGTCTTTGTATATGGTACATAGATAAACAAGGGTGAAAATGTATCTATATCCCAAATACATAGAAACAGGGTCAAACATGAGATACTAAGTGACTGGGAATTGTTTTCATTTTCTTTTAAAACAAATCCCAAGAGATTCTAAGACAGAATTACATTCCATCACAAATAAACAAACACAAACAAATCTAAACACCAACAACAGACCTGCACCTGGCAAGCCCTGGGGTGTGCCAGGTGTAGGTTAACAGATTACTAACAAATCACAGAATTATAAAACCAATACAGAGATATCGAGTATTGAGAGAGCAAATGTAAAGACAGGGGGACATCATCATCATTTGTTTTGTGTTTCTTTTCCATTGTTTTATTTCTCTTTTATTGACAAAGTATCATTCTTCATGTCTCTCTCAGTGCTTGAGAATCAACCCTTCCTTGTCAGCCTGTGACTAAGAGAGAGAAGGTGCGAGTGTATGTGTTGGATGATGGAAGTTGGTTTAGGGGGCCATACCTTCAATGCGGGCCTTGAATGGAGAGCCTGGGATATGTGTGTTACCAGCATACTTGATGGTAATGAGGTAGTCTCCTGGAGCAGTGGGAGTGTAGGTAAACTCATACCCTTCCTCCACCTCGCGGCAGTTGAGTTGTACCTTAGAGGGTCCATCTACCGTCACAGCCAAGGCGCCGGATCCGGCGTTGACTGTGTTAACGATGAACTTGCACTGCTTGCCGGTCATGCCCCGGCTGAGGCCGTCACCATAAGCCCGCACGCGGCTTGGGTCGGCGTCCTGTTGGCCGACGAGGACCTTGAAGGGACTGCCTGGGATGTGGTTTCCGTTGAGGCGCACATGGATGTAGTGAACGCCATTTTCACGGGGGATGAAACGAACTGCATAACGATCTGAAACATGCAGCACACACGACCAAACCTCACTAACTGTTGTGTGGCATTCAGGTTCCTTACCCACCAGGGAGGTATATTTGTATTACCTATGGACAAGTGCTTCAGAATATGTACAATAGCTGAACATAAAAAGTCCTAATATTATAAAAGTCAAATTATAAATCAGAATGAGGTTCGAAATTCAATATTTATCCAAGGAAATATTCTCAACTAAATATCCTCAAATGTAAATTGATATTTCAGTGTATTTCCAAAATTTGGGAGATTTTTGTTTTAAAATGTATGAAACTCTGATCGTACATATTTTGGTGCCATGACCCATATATAATATATATACACCTTGCCCTCACCAATACCACATTTGGTACTGATATGTGCCAGGTGGTGGAGCTGGTGGTGGAGATTGAACCAGGGAGGTAAAATATAGGAAGTATTGGCAGTGCTTGGGCTGTGTCTAGGGAATTGGGAAATATTGTCAAAACTAAATTAAGAAAGTTCTTAAATTAAGAAAGTTAACCCTGGTATCTGTATTGCAGCTGCTTCAATTAATGGAATGTCTATTAATTTATACTGTAGCAATGAGGTGATTATTGTTTTAGTTAGCATTATAGCGATTACTTTACTAATCTAAAAATAGACAAAACATGTGATAAAAAATCTAATAATATCCCCAGATTAATCATTTATATATCCCTAGCTGAAGGCCTAATTCGTGGTATTCAAAAAAACAATCAAAGTCTCAACAGGAAGTTTTTAAGACTATTTTTCAATCTGGTAAAACTCCATCCGAAACACAGCCCATAAGCGAGGTTTACTAGTCTGATGTTACTCCTTTATATATTTATACCTCCCGGGTGGCACAAGAGGTGGTGGTGAAATATGAGAGAGAGAAAGTGAAAGAGAAAGAGTGAGAGTGAGCCTGTTTGACTGGCAGAATGAACTGAGGCAGAAGAGTGACTCATGCCTCTGTTGATTTAGGTCAAAGGCCTGGAGGAGAATGAAGGAAAGAGTGAATGAGTGTGTGTATTTTTTGAAGACATGCCAAGAATCTGAGCCTGCTGTTCTCTTCATGAATGAATATATCCATTCTCTATAAATATGAATGCTAATATATGTACATAGCTAAACCTATAAATCAAGTAGAAAAAAAAGTCTACATACTGCCGTAACTTCATTATAAGCTAACAGCTAGGACTCAGTTGAAATCTTTACTTTCGATTTCTAGAAACATGCAATAGGTTTACTCGGACATTTCAGACTAATGAGCTAGGTCTTTTTATATTTTTCAATTCCGTATAGGTAATTTACACTCCAAACACTAAAAAGTGAATATCCAAATGAGCACACTTCCCTTCGTTAAAATAAAATATGCTCAAATCGGACATTGATAATTGATAACTGTCCACAAAAGACCTAGCTCAAAAATAAAAATCTACACAGAGGCATCTACCAATGCACAATTTTAACTTAATCATGATTCAGAGATGGTGGTGTTCAGGAAAATGATATATAGTTCTTCATAGAATCTAAACAAAATAAATCTCTCCAAGAGGGCACCTCATATATATATCATCAAAAGTTTGAAGCTACCTTATTACACAAGGAGCCACTCAAACCTCTAATGAGAGCGAGTAACCCCCAAAGAACTCACCTTTGTCAACCTCTTGAATGATAGCTTCGTCTTCAGCGCCAGAGGGAGCGACAACTCGGGCGTCCAACTTGCCCTGAGCTCCGTTGAAGTCAACAGTGAAGGCAGCGGGCTTGTTGATCTGCAAACCAGACAGAATCTACAGTCAGAATGATGGTTAAAAGCTGACGTGGCTGGCTCATAAAGGTTATCCCTTCCCTCCCAAGGGCTCTCAATCCCCTCTCCCACTTCTACCCCACGCATGCTCATGAAAAAAGGTATTCCGGTGCCAATGGCGTCACCTACCTCCCTGGGAGCACACCACTTTTACCATTGAACATATGGCTATGATATGACTGGATGAATAGAAAGCACTAGATTGGGCACCGTCAGGAAATATGGATAACTAGTCTATGCCATGAAGAGTATTCATTACAATTTTAATTCCTGGACTGAAATAAGAGTTGTTAACAAGAACCTGTTCTAATTTATATCCTCGAGAGAGCCTTTTCATTACAGCTGAGAGAATACTAAATATATTGTATAGCTATACCTTATAATGACTCATATCCCCAAACACATCTGACGATTACTGATAGATTGTGTAGATTATAATGCACAAGTACCTGGAGTCCTTGTTCCTGGAGGCTCTGGATCGTGAGTTTCTGGGCATCACCCGAGGATGGGCTGATGTATACCTTGAATGGAGAGTCGGGGATGTGCATGTCGTTGAACTTGACAGACGCCAAATACTCTCCTGTGGAAATGAACAATTGACAAGTCAGAAACTGTTTCATATAAGTAGGATCCCAGTCAAGTGACAGGTAAAGGGCCTAGTCAACTAAGCCGATTCTCATGCGATTCTCACAGGATTTAGTGGAAAAGAGTACTCTGCGGTCCTTAGCACTTATAACTAATAAGAGGAATGTATTGAGGGGTCGAACTGCGAAATGATCTCGGAGACTGAGAGCCTCTTAAAATAGCCTCTTATTAACGTGTTCATAACAACACATGGTAAGGTATGATAATTGTAAGGTAAAGCAGTCCATTGTTAACCATAAAGATATTGGTGACTAACCTGGCTCGGAGCAGACATATGTGACACCACAGGAGCCATCCTTGTGGTCCTGGAAGTCTATCTCAGCCTTGGATGGACCCTCCACGGCGATGGACAGACCACCAGCTCCAGCTTCACGGGTGTAGATGTTGAAGTCACCTGGAAGAGAGAACACATGGCCTTGTAGATATGATACACCGGCAGTTCTGGTGCTAAAGCCTGCACTCCACTGGTACGATATGACGTGCGATATATATCGCATGCGACAAAAAAAAGTTAAGGAACATCTGGTACAAAAATCAATATTATATATCACTTTGATGTCAAGATTTCGGAAACTATCAACTACAAGGAGAATAAACTAAGCAAAAGCTGAAGTTTTAATGATTGGAAGTTGCACTTAATTTTATTTTTAATTATCTTGATGATCCTATCAAGACAGGCATTATTTGAAATAATATGAATGAGACTTAAGTAAAATGTCCAAATATTGCTCAAATTAACTAACAACAAATTAAAAAAAATCGCAACTGATGTTCTACTTACATTGTTTGTTGACTTCTCCGCGCTCGAGGCCTGGACCCAGGGCGCGGACCTTGTGTGCGCCACCATCGGTGATAGGGCCAACTGTGAACTGGAAGGGACTGCCTGGGATGTGCATGCCCTAATGGAGGAAACCAGTGAATTAGTTCTTTATTCCTTGACATAGACACTTTACAAGAAAACAAGTCTTAACTGACACATTAAGGGTAAAAAACAGACCTGTACATAGGATTGATTATCACTATGAAATAACGTTTTAAGTTATTTTGTTTATTTCTGTTTTTGTACATCTAATCCTAGTTTTAACTGAGTTACCGGTATATGTTTTACTCTTTACTTTCTGTGTTAGAAATATAAACTTGCGGAAAGTTTTTTTTTTAAATTTGGCTCTAAAATAATTTGTCATAATTTATTAAGAACTTAGATTAAAATTCAATTTAACAACCTATGAGTCATGTGCACACAATAGTCGGACTAATCTGAGAGCTCCAAACCAAAAGAAATGCCACGAAATGATAATAATAATTTCTGGTTCCACTTTAAAAGAAATCAAAGACTGACTTACCTTGTGCTTGACAGAGACTGTGTGGATGCCCATCTCCTTGGGCACAAACTTGATGGAGTAGTGTCCGTCCTCCAAGTCGAGGATCTCGCACATCTCGGTCACACCAGAGGGAGCCATAACAGAGGCTTCCATGTCGTATGGGCTGGTGCCTGACAAGAAGAAAATATAAGAATATTTAATAGTCCTCGGAGAAATCGCAAGGATAATCTGCACATATCCTGAATTCTTAAATCTGTATGAAGAATCGATGAGGAGGAAAATGGAACTAAATGGGAGTCAAACTTATTAACACAATTCTTTACTTTTCATTCATACATCATAACGGATACAGCTGATTTGTGTATTCTACTAAATATCTCCGTGGCTACTCTACTTTATACTATGCAGTTGCTTGGGAGAAAGGAGGAAATAGACATGAATGCTAAATTGTAGAAATCCCTGCTCGGGTTTATATATACTGATCTAAATTAGTACCTTAATATGAATTACTGAAGGAAATACCATCTACGTACACGAATATTAAAAAATAATACGATGCAAATAAAACTACAGAAAATAAAATTTCAATTAAAATATCAAGGAAATATAACTACCAATCCTAAAGTATCATTACGGAGAAATGTAATTGAACTATCAGTTTCTAAGTAAAGAATATGTAAAAGAAATAATTAATCTCTGAAAGGACATAAGAAATATATAATTTTCATGATGACTGAGCTGTACCTAGGGAGGAGGTGCATTGTCTATACCTGGGTGGGGTATAATGAGGCAGTGTCTAGTTACCTGGGTTATGGTAAATAAGCTGACCATGGACTGATTGGGCAACAACAACAACAATGGCTAGAGATGTTTAATGCATCCAAACACAGAACACAACGACCTTTGATGTGACATATAGTGAGAATTGTTTGTGGATAATAATCTTGGATGTGATTAGAATGATAAAATATTAATATTGGAAATAAAACAATGGACGTTTGTCAGTTATTAATGTTAAAAAACCATCAGGACAATTATTAGGACAGGGAAATTATATAAATTTTAACCAAATGGAGCAAAAGAAAATAGATATCTCATCGTACTATTCAATATACATGGAACCTTACACACATGACTTCACATTATTCAAGGAATAAGAGTCAGATTATTTCTGATACTGAACGTACCTGGGATTTTGAGACTGAGCTCGCATTGGCTACCGATGTGTGTGACGTCAGCAGCCTCTCTCTGGCGTGTGATGCGTTCCGTGATGCGTCCAGATGGCTCGCCGCCGATCTTGACCAAGAATGGAGAGCCTGGGGAATCACAGAAACAAGGGATTTAGTATAGAAAGGTGCCAACAGCAAACAGCATCTCTTATTGAGGTTCTAAGGGCATTGATAATGAAGAACAAACAATTACAGTCAGAAATAGGGCAGTGAGTTTGCAATATATATATATAGCGAGGTCAAAGTTTACAAAGTCCAATGTCCTGTGAACTATGTGACTAACACCAGTACAAACAATAACAATGGGGAGAGGCAGACATATAAGGGTTTATCAATGATGAGTAGTACTCTGTATGTACTAGATGAGATATATGATTAATCACCAATGAGAATCAGTACAGAAGTCTACAGCACAGAGATAATTTAGGTATTAGGAAAAGCACACCTTGTTTTGGAATAATCTTTAACTATATGATTTATTCACGGGAACTTGAGTATATAAAGAAATTGTATAAGACAGTGTGATTTACACAAAGAACCCGTCATACATATACCAAAGCGTCAATGAATTTGATAGACGTGGCAAAAGTTAAAGGTTTGCAGAGGCAAATTATATCTAGAAGGGAAGAAGGACACAGGCACTCAAGGTTGAATGTTTACCAAGGTTTCGTTTGTAGCCATATCATTCCTGTTATAATGCACTTTGGCTCAATTTGGTAATACATAAATAGGTACCTGGTACATGTTCATCAGCGAACTTAACGTTGACGATGTAGTTTCCTGGTTCTGTAGGCTTGTAGGTGACACGGCAAGAACCGTCTTCGTTGTCATGGCATTCAATGTCAGCCTTGCTGGGGCCCTCGATGGACAGGCTGAGTCCTCCATAACCTGCAGACAAGAAATATGAAAATTATATCAATGTATAACCAGGTGGCAGCAGTGTTCAGTTCATACTCACATGCTGTAGTTACTTTCATAACACTTGGGTGCTGAGCTCTTTCGGGAACTTCATTTATTTATCCTTCATATAAGCAGTACAATCAATGTATTGCGCTTACATGCGAGTTATAGATCTAAGCCTACATGTGGACGTGGTAGAAAAAAGTATGATGGCTGCCGTGGTTAGTGCAGTTGGGCTCGACATCGCATTTCCACATACTCAATACTAATTTGGATGAGAAAGGGGCTTTCAGCAAGTATACCCGATACATATATATAGATTGATTGATTATGATACCATTTAAGCACTCCTTATTACAATGAAAAAAATATATTATAGAAATTTACCGGCTTCCTTGGTGTTGATCGTGAACTCGTTGACCTCGTTGGCCATACCCTGGACGATGCCGCGGCCAGTTACCTTGACCTTGCTGGCATTTCCGATCTCACTTTCGCCGACGTAGATCTTGAAGGGAGAGTTGGGGATGTGCTGACCGTGGCGGTACACGTTGACAAGGTGCTCACCAACCTCACGTGGTGTGAATGAGATGCCTAGAGGGAGAGAGGGAAGAAATATCTATCATTATCACTATTATGTAAACAGGATAGGAAGGTATTGAAATCTCCAACCAGCAATTAGGAGACTTTATTAAAGAGTTTTGATATAAAGAGTTTTGATATAAAGAGGTTTGATATGTGTACATTTTCTGTCTTCATATTCTCTGCTCATCAATCTAACGGGGGTGTACGAGAGTTTTTAGAGGAACAGCAAATATGCTTCTGACATACATTCCAAGAAATATATTATGATTTTGATCGACAGATAGCGAGCCAATGAATCTTCATTGAAACGAAATTTGGGGACAATTTAAATACTAGTATCACGGAGGTATGAATCTCCCTGCTAGTATATAGAGTATAGAAAATTACTGTGGAATAAGACATATATAAGGCCGGGGAAATCTGTAGTTAACATGTTTGTTCAACTTCAAGGACGAAGTTGTTTTCCACTTCACGTCTCCCCTGCCATGTATTTACAAACAAAATTCGATATATCACTGTATGCCAAATGACACAAATTAAACGGGGTCAACAGGGTGAATAACTGGGACAGAATTTTTATATTTGTACAAGATTGATTTTATCTGACAATTTACAGAACAGGTAAAGGCCAAATATCTTTCAAAATATTAGACATTTCAAGACCGAAGGTGGCCAATATAATATGTTTTATAATGAGTATGCATTTCAGAATAACCTGTAGAGCAAGGGTATGACTGACAAAGTGTGTAGTCACTATTCACCTACCTCCACTGCCAGGTATAATAAGATGACTTACCAAGATGGCCGTTAGCCAGGCGTTTGAGCACGCATGGTTCCTCCATACCAGAGGGACTGCGAATGGTGGCAGTGAGATTGCTGATATCTGTCTCAGTTACCTTGAGGGATACTTCGCTACTGCTTCCAACAGAAAGCATGGCGCGCTTCTGATCACCAGCTGCAAAAATATTGTTAAAAATACACTTAAAAAGACAATCTCGACTCTTAAGTTATTGACTAAAACTGATGTGCGATAAAGTTACTTTCAAGCTGGGATGTTTCAGTCAGAAGTGCTTCTTTTGTAAGAATTTCTGAATTTCCTTGCCAGCAAACCGTGGGAACTTTGCCTGAATTTGCCACTTTGAATGATTAAATTAGTCAATTAGCGAATGAAATAGTTGTGCCTGATTTGTGTACCACAATTTTGTTCTCTGACCTGAATATGAATGGTAACTATCTCTTTTTGAGGGCAGACGACTTTGGAATGATAGGAAACAATAGCATGAGATAAACAGATTATACAGGATATCCAAATGGTAATGGTCTTTGATGAATGAGCCGCTTAAACAATTATGAATACCTAATATCTATTCAATCTATTCAAGCATAAGAAACCTTTCAATATAGAATCACTGACCCACACTGGGTGTGAGTCAGGTGGGTGAGCACCATTCCCCTCGTTTCTTTGTTGTATAAATACGCACAGCTTGATTGCTCCAAGCTGTATACTCCTGTACACATATTTACAATACACTAGGTCCACTAACAGCCACCGTGCCAACAACCTAACACCCTCCTTTATGTGAGCATTACATACATAAATCAAACTATTAAAACAAATTTAAACAAATATTATATATAAGGTACACTCTTATGGAACTGGAAGGTAGCTTGTTGTGAGTGGTATCAAGCCATTCACTAAATGGTATAAGCCTTGCCTCGTTACATATAGAAAGGTCTCGTGAGGCCAGATTAATTTATATTTTATCGAGATAGCCCCTGAAATATTATAAAATATTTGTTTGCATTATATTATATGAGTTATTATAAGAAAAGAAACACCAGAGCTTCTTCCAGGTGTGATATCTCTAACTACTATGACATCTCGTAAGCAAAACCAAGGTTTAAACGTTATGAAGTTACGAGGCCAAGCTAAAGTCACTATTTTTTCTACTCCCTAGCTACTAATGCTATTAAAATTCTGGGGCCGATACAGGTACCTATAATTTCAAAAGCAGTTGCAACGTAACTCCCTGAGCAAAACCAATATGAATGCTTTCTAATAATCATGACTGCTATATAACAAAACATGTATTATTATTAAAATAACAATTTTTAAAATAAATTCTGGACTTTTGGTACACGATCCTTGAAGTGCCTCCCTATAATATTTGGCCTGATGCCCACTGAGATGTTATATAAGTCTACCTAAATCCCCAACTGTGACAGTTCCTATACTCCCTTAGACTTTCAACCTGCTATAACTTTGTAGCCAAAACTTACTTGGGGAGGTGATCTTAGCAGTGAATGGTGAGCCAGAGATGTGCTTGTCAGCAAACTTGATGATGATGTTGTACTCTCCAGGTACGGTGGGGATGTAGGAGACGGAACAGGTACCATCCTTGTTGTCCACACACTGGATCTCGGCCTTGGAGGGGCCCTCCACGGCAAGACTGAGACCTCCAGCACCGGCGTCCCTGGTGACGATGGTGAAGTGGGCGGGTTGGCCGGAGATGCCATGGCTGAGACCAGGCCCGTAGGCAGTGACGAAACCACTGTCAATAGCGTCCACATGGAACTTGAATGGACTACCTGTAGGTGTGCAGAGAAAGAGAAGACAGGGTGATTAGATATTGATATACGAGCTCATCATGCATTCTCTGTACTTTTTTAACATCAACATATATATATCAACAACATATCAACTGGAGTATATAATATAAACTCCAGAATACATGTTGGATAGTTTTTGAAAAAAGGATAATATCGATCCTTCTTTCGATTACTTCTGTCCATATATTCACTATAGTTTTACTTCCCAACACATGATCACCATGAACTGTGTATTTGCCCAATGCATGATTCATGATATGGGCCATGGCGTCAGAAGATGCACAATCGGCATCTCTACAAAATGATAAATACTAGATATAAATATATTTGGTATTGCGTTGATTCAAAATATCATTTCTTTTACGTTGAACTGTATTTTGAACCTCATTTCCTGTTCAAAATTTGGGTTATTTAAAATGTGGTGAAAGTGAATTGCACATTGTCTGACACCTTGACCCATAAACATACTATACATCACCACATCCTTTACCTGTGGTATCTCATAGAAGACGAAACAATAGCCCCGCGAGTTTCCTTCAATAGTGTGGGTTACTATGTATACCATGATTCATATTCACATGATTTAAAAAAATACCCCATTTTTGGTGTGCACTACACCATGACGAGGTAAGGCATACCTGAGGTAAATATGATGTTCATTTTACATAAAGAGCGCTGGTCTGGGTTTTAGTTAATATTATCTGTTTTTAGTTAATAGTAATACAGAAATAGAAAGGATACTTTTAGCTATTGTTGTGCAATATAGTCACTACGATCTCATAAGTCACTTGAAGGTATAAGTGATGATTAGACAATCTGGGCTGAAATCAGCTACTTTTATGCCCACTCGAGTATGGGGGCAGCACTCTTATTATCTAAAAGACCTTTTAATGTTCCACAAGAAAGAGTACAAGTTGTACCAACTCAATGCTAAATAAGTAGGGCCTTCCCTATTAATTTTGAACGCTAGGTTGAGGTGTAAATTACATACCTCCCCCATGACTAAAATACTCTCTAATGGACTTAAATTTTTTAGCGTATAATTAATCTGACATGAAGAAGTGTTTTTGGGGGGTTAAAACAAGATTAATGGGACCGCGTTGTTTACACCGATGAGAGTTCCAGTAAAGAATAACCAGCGAGCGATGTCTTGTCTAATTATATAGGTTCACTCCATTTACCTATCACAATTGGGACCTAATCATTAAATCAACTTTATCAAGGGTAAGATAGCCGAACAATAATGACTACCCTTCTCCCAAGTTTATCTTATTGTGCTGAAGAGTATATTTAAGGAGGATACCCGCATACTATGTAACTGTCTGAAGATGCATTAATCACGAAAACGTATACGATTTAAGGGAATTATTTACGTCATTTAAATCAGGTCCTATTTTCTAAACAGCTAATATTGATAATAGTGGTGGCAAAAACACAGTGATAATGATTTATAGAATAAATCAATGCTGATACTACTACTAATCATATTAGTGCTAATGCTGAATACTGCACAATACTGCTTCTTACCTTGGATAGGTTGGTTGTTGTAGTTGATAGAGAGCTCGTGAAGGCCAGTCTCGGTAGGGTTGTACCTGATGGTGACGGTGCCGTCCTTGTTGTCCTCTATCTTGGGGTAGGCCTTCCTGCCAGACGGCTGGGTGACCACGGCTGAAATGAGAAAAGCACGAGCGGCTCGCTTTAGTCTGATTCTATCCCACGTGGGGATCCGGAACTTGTACTCGAAAGGGTTAAAGTAGGACCTGCTCCCAGGCACCCGCCGCATAAGGAAGGCATTTCTTGCCTCTGCCAGTCTCCGAGCCTCCAAGTCATTGTCTCCATAGATATCAATCCAAACCCTAGCCACTCCCCTGTACAGGCTGGGAACAAACGCCTCAGAGACATAGATCAGCTTCCTCGTTACTGGAGGCTCGTCCTCCTGGATAATCCTGATTAGGACAGGCTCGGGTTTGACCGCCTTCTTTGTGATCCAGTCAATCACACTTGGGCCCCTTTTGACCGGCTTGGGCTTGCGGTTGGTGAGAAGACGACTGGGGTCCCCTGTATAGAGTTTGGGGCGTGCCCACCTTGCTGATCTGATGGGGTCGCCTTTCTTATAAATAAACGAGTTGGAGAGAGTGTTGCTTCTCCTCTTTCTCCTTCTCGACGACCCACAACAACAGCAGCAAAAGTCGATGAATCGGTCCATCAGCGAATCAAAAGCATCAAATGTACCGCTCGAGCTCTGTCTCGAAACATGCCTGGATTTGACCTTCTTGGGTTTGTATTTAGAGACATGGTCGGGGTCAGGGAGGGCGCCTGGAAGGCGATTGGTGGTGTTGTTCATCAGAGGGGCACTGCCCTTCACAGGGCGGTGCTTGTAGGACCTTTTCTTCCTACAGCAACCACAGCATAAACCGCCACCACAGCAGTCATCGCAGTCCACATCACTATCATCTAAATCCACGTACTTAATGCACAGCATCGTGCTGTCGTTTTAATATCATCCACCAAGCTTTACTGAACAAATATTTCCATAGTTCGTACCACCTGAGATCCAGAAGTTGCGTTAACCAACTTGGTAATCCTCAAATGGGTTTTAGTTACTTGCCACACGTATTTTGCCTATTCAATCAACCGATTCCAATCAGAAAGGGCAATTTCCTTGGGTGTTTGATCGGCGAAGAAATGGTCCCCACTCCTTGCACTACTGTGGTGGGAATTAACACACAACGGCAAACCAAATTGGTAAAGAGGATCAAATTGGTTCTCCTTCAGTTCTCGTTAAGATAGCTATTTTCTAAATGGTCTGAGTAAGCCAAGGGGAGGGAGATCTTATTAGAAATCTCTCTCTTAAGCTCTCTCTCTTCATAACTCTCTCTACCCTGGGCTGGCACCAACCTATGTGAGCCTATGAGAAAATTGCTACAATATTACATGTAATGTTCCCCAATTAAGGCAGGCACTCACTGAGACGTCTAATCCATGGTATTGACACTAGCTTGAATGGAGCCCCTCAGGTGAGGATATTCAACCCTTCAGCAGGTGTGCGTGGGTGGTGGGTGGGTGATGATAATAACCCTGAGGGTAGGCGAAACTCATCCTCTCTCACACCCAAGGAAAAAGCCCTTAAATGAGAAGGGAGAGCGCGACAGGAGGAGCTGAGAGACCTGTCTCTCCTCACTGAATAATAAGGATGGCAACTTAATAGATTCCCTACCACCGACCTCCACAACAAGCACGAGTAATGTCTATCAACTTACACACAAGAGGTCAGCAATTAAGAGCGGAAATTAGCCGAATACTTCTACTCGGAGGAGGGCAATTAGTAATAATTGGTTTAATTATGTGGGTCCCCTCCTTGCACTATAGATGATGATACTATGTGATGATGCAACGCAGCTCTGTAGCAGGGTTATCCGCTAGCTCCTCCATAACATACTGACACCAGTGTTTAACAATCTCTAAATGCAGATCACCATTTAGCCAACACAAGTCAGTTGTCCAAAAGGAAATATTTCGGGAGTGGGGAGGGATAGGATTGGATTCAGGGTTAATTTGTACTACCAGGCATACCTTTACAGGGGGTGGGCGTGATTCTGTGAAAAATTGAATAAGGGAGATCAGAAATGTCTTGTGGAAGATAAGGAGAGGAGGTCTGTTTGACTTCCCGTGCATCGAACATTCTTAGGATAGTTTGGCATCGCGCCAGATATGTGTATGATTATCTCTGGATATGTAGTAAGAGGGATGCCCTACGCCAGATTTGGCAACAAACATTCTGGCCAAGTTGTTGAAGCTAATTAAAGCTTTTGTTTCTCTTCTTTTTAAAAATACACTAGATTAGGCTACAGAATCGAATATACAGACCCAGAGTTTTAAAAAAACTAAATACCACGAGAGAGTGGAGAGATATATAATACAGACATTGAGTGTTTATTGAAATGCACTTGCTGTAATAGTTGGGCAAATTAACCTCCATCCCGAATACGTCCCGATCTATTAAGTTTACGCCAACAGGATAATATTGATAGATAGTATAATAGCCTCCCCTTATATATGAGACACTGAATGGCCTTATAAGGTGAATCTCAGAGCTCCTATGTAGTAATCATACACACCTGTTGGGATGATTGGATCTACATGCCAACGCTAACAAATGAAGTCAACAGACTATAATTTCTAGACCAGCAATTCGTGGGAAGAATGTTCAAAAGGGGAATACCCTAATTATATATTTTAAAACATTTTACTTTCTCGGAGCAATTGTAGCATTATCTGCCATATAACCAGGCAATAATGGAGAATTATTTTAATGACTATAAAGACGTATGACAATCTTGGGTAAATACAGGGGATTGATTCCCTTTGCTTCCCTGAGTCAGAATGGCCTGAGCGCCTGAAACTCACAATTAATAATTCTGACTTTTATAAGAGATCAAGTTCAATTGATATATGATCTATCTTCTACAATCATCTTAATCGTTGATATAACATGACACACCGTTTGTTTGGTTTTCATAATTTGAGCTCCCATTGTCCCCTAAGGCTATAGGAAAGGGCACAAGAAATAGTAGGCCTACAATTGGAAATTCATGAACCTTCGAAAATAGATCAAAACTGTAGATAAGAGATGAAGTTCAAAAGACGTGTTTGCATGATAAATCAGGCTGTCGACATTTATGTGATACATATTATATATTATATATAGGATCGATCCCAGTATCTCAGCAGCATACAAGTGCTGTGCTATATTCTGTGAAATTAAAAAAAATCAATAACATCTAAAGAAAAATCTATGAAATAGCTGGCTTTGTTTATATTATAAATCTCATTATCCTCACCCATACGTAAACATATACATTGAATGATTATTTCCCTATTGAATACCAGATTGTTGCTTACCAGAGACAAAGTTGAAGATAGGACCAACTGGGATGCAGAAGTCGACTGGGTGATATTGACCTTGACCAGCAGGAGCGGCTTGTGTTGCGAGCATCTGCTCTGGGCGGATGAAGTCCTCTTCAGCCTGGGAGCAGAATTAACACAAAATATAGTAAAAACCAATATTTTACATGCATGTACACATTACAGAAATAAGTGGTAGGTAAGGTAGAGAGGAGGACCTGCTGTATGAACATTTGTATTTTTGTAAGTGATTTTTTTCTTATTTCATCTAAGGATTGGAATAATCTTTCTAGGGACTGATAAAGTCACTCCACACAGGTAGAGAGGTATCAGAGACAAGGACGTAGAGAGAAATTAGCAAAGGCAGAGACCAGAATTCAGTGACTAAAGTCTCAAGTTCCTTTCTGTAACACTACTGTACTTGGACATGGAACAAACATGGACACGGGTAGAAGGATAATAAAACTGGTTAAAATTTGCCGTTATCAAAATTTAAGAGAAAACCAGTGGAATACTTAGATTATAAATCAGCTTGAAGAGAATAGTGATCGGGGTGAAAAAGATAACCGGATTCGTGTTTGATTTGCATTTTGATAGCTGGTTTCATACATGGTTGAATGGCCATCAACATTTATCATAATTAATTTATTCCCTCTGAAGATGTCAAATATAATTGTCAAATATAATTGTCAAATATAATTGGCTTAGTTTTTAAGGAATTCCTATAATTTTCATAGACATTCCATTACATTTATGAGGTTAAAAGGAGTCGGCCTTTTGTACATGGTAAGGAAAGAAACCAGATAACAAAATACATGAAAAGTATACAGGAATCACATGTTCAAATGACAGGTATCACTCATAGAACACCATGCAGATACACACACACTCGGAGAAAAGTCAAGGTAGAAAGTAGTTGCAGGAATTAGTGCTCAGTCGCTAAACATCAATTATGGTCATCCGTGCGCTAGGAATATCTCCTTTTATTATTATTTATTGCTATTGGGGAGACTGGTGGATTATATTTATGAACCTAATAATAATGATAGTTTTAGAAAATAAAATGATCTAAAAATAAATCTTTTTCATAGTTAAACTTCCAAAGTTAAAAAGGGTAGAATTTAGTTGGGACTACAGAACCAATGCAAGATAGCAATTACGGGACTTTTTTTTATATTATTTTCTTTTTCTCAAACCTATAACTGACTAATAGTAATTCACACATTTAACACACACAGGTACTAATTCGAATAGACATTCGCATGTTGGTTTTTAAAAGAGAGTTTATCTTTCCAATGATCATGCAGTTTCGTCATAATCATTCTCGTCATGGAAACAAAAAGAGCCCGGATGTCAAGGCGGCATTTCTTGGTAGACCATAGTGCAGCAGTTCTCTGCCGTGAGATTTCATGGGAAACTGCTGTGATGGAACAATTAACAAAGTTCCCACGCCTCCTCCATGAATCTCAAGGATGCTGATTGATTCCTATGGCAATTTCGCACGCACACAGTCATGAGTTGTACCCACAGGGTGGTTCATATAGATCAACTTCTATCAGAAATCCCCCAGCAATTGTGATATGTAAAAGGGTCCAAAGTGTTCTTCAGGATACAAAATTGAAGTGCAAAAAAGCTTTAAAATGGACAATGAACTTTCCCAAAATATACTTGGGGGAGTTGATTGGATTTTTGAACTGGTCAGAGAAGCAGTGAAGACACAACTATTGAACCAGAAGTAAAACTACAGGTGAAAATACTGGTATTATGCCCCAGGTAGTGGCTATATGGTAATTGTGTATAATATAACGTTCACCAATTGTATGAAGCCAATGTAAATGCGTCCAAAAGTCAAACGAGAACTATGCTTTACTGAAAGCAGCTGGGAATTAATGCACTACTGGTTTGATAAAAACAAACGTAAAAAAGTGATTATATATCCAACAGCAGCTTTTGTTAGCCCTGCATTTATGCGAACTTGCTGCTGCTAATAGAACGAATAATCATAAAGCTGCTACTATATAGCACTAGCAAAAAAATACTACAATTATATTTGAACAAGTTTTGGTATTTCAATGAGAAATTTTCATAGGCTATTATTTCGTTAGAAAAATACAGAAATTAAGCACTTTTTAAAAATAAGCTACTATAAAATTAGAAAAATCTGGTCTTGGTAGATTTGTAGTTGAAAGAAATAAGGCTTCTATAAGATTGGGAAAATATTCTTTTTTTAAAATATCTACAAAAAGAAGTAAGCAATTTTTACATTTCAATCCTTAAAAAAAGGCATTTTCATAACGAAGAATTATAACTGCTTTGAATGTAACCACTCATGAATGTGTGCGGTCCACACCATGCCACATTGAGTAACTACCCAAGGCTGCTTTGCCAAAGCATCGTGGTATTCTACCGGAGCCTGTTGTTGCTGTAGTTTCTGCGCTGCCAGCTGATCTTCCAATGCCCTCTGGCGAGCAAGCGCGTCTTCAAGAGCGCGCTGCTGCTCTGCCAGCTGGCGATCGCGCTCCCTTTGCGCCGCCAACTCCGCGAGTTCACGTTCGCGTTCGCGAGCCGCCATTTCGGCGAGCTCACGTTCGCGTTCTCGCATGGCCTCTTCCTCAGCGAGAGCGGCTTGTTGAAGCATCATGTTGTACTCGTAGGGCTCCACAGCCTAATTGATGAAATCATTCATACCCCGAATATTATTGTCAACAGTTTTTATGATTACCTTTTCTTGTTTTGAAACAAAAGATAGGTTTACGATATACCTATTGGTAGGTTCTTCTTCCTCAAAATGATTTTTAAACGGTGAGGATTACTCACTTTATGACCACCTTTTCTTCACCTCCATATTCTGAATAAATTTATTTTAGATTAGGAACTCCAGTTTTATTCTGTTTTATCAGTAGAGTTTTTGTTTTTAAATTATGTTTGTATTTATTCCAATTCTGGACATAAAACTTCTTCGCCACTTTTTGGATTCATGTAATTTCAGTTGACTTCGAAAGACTTTGTAAATTTCGAAGGGGTTTTCATTATATGACAAGAGTTTAAGTTAACTTAGATATATCAGTCACCCGGCATACTTCTTCATTTCGTTCTATACGTATTTGGACGAAAGGGAGTGAAGATAAAGCAAAACTTTGACCTCTGCATAAGCCATAAACACAAAGATGATTAAGCCCAAAATTCGTAATAAGCTTAGCAATGATCCAAGTCATGCCTCTTTAGCTCTGTCTGACAGTTATACCAACGAATATATGTCCTTCATGTTACACATGTATCCTTCACGGTAGACGATCAAAGAGATTTTTAATCCACAAAATTACTTCATAATTATTGTACCATTTGCGCTTGATCTCGGTTGTTTTGGTTTGACAGAACTACACCATGTTTACCCATTGGTTAACACCTGGAATGAGGATTTCCTCAATATGTATATCTATGGTTTTATTGATTAAATTGACACGTGAGTATGTTTTAAAGTGGAAGTGGCTTGACAGATGGAAATAGAGAGAGAAAAGAGTCCATGTGGTCAATTGTTATTAGGGGTAATCCCGTTGTAATATTATTGGGTTTCACGTCAAACTGGAAAGAACCATCATTGAACAGTGGCTAATATGTGTCACGAGGTGCACATTTTATGTAATAATGACTGGTAATATATCCACATTATATCACCAAGGGGGAGATTATCTCATACATCGAATAGAGAAGGACAGAACTGTAGAAAATAATGACATAAATAACCAATGTTCGATGTTGGTTCCTTGACTGTAGGCTGTATACACTTGACATGTGACGCAAACCCATTTCAAAAGTAAAATATTATAAGAACACTTCATTAATTATAAAAGAGGTGGTCTTCTTCAAAACACATTGAATCATTCTCACACAACACACTCACCCAAATCAATTTATATACTGGCTTCCGACACAATGTGTATCAAACTCGAGTGGTATGCGAGAGCACATACGTGTATGAACTATAGAAATAAGACATATTTGCAGCTGAATGGTATTGATCTTATGAGGGTATAAATTGGGAGTATGGTTTCCATTCGGCCCATGATCACGTCATAAATACTTGATCCCCATTCGGTATCTGATCTAATAGCTTATTTGGCAGATAATACGCAACGCAAAGTAACTCATTTCCTTACAACATCCAGAATGCCGAATATCAAAATAGATAATATCCCTCTTCCATTGTATAATGCTCATCCACTTTGGACACACTCAATAAATAGAGCGATGGATTGAAAGGGAAATATATTATGAGCATAAAATGTTTTTTTTCAGTAGATAGATAAAAATGGCCTGCATGTAATCAATAACATCGTCATGCTTGGTTTGGTATATATTCCTCCAGGGCATATGTACTTTAGGTTCTATGGCAGGCTACATGGCTAGGGAATGCCTGTTTCTCCAGCACACTGTAAAAACAAGTTGCAGAAAACCCACAACACTTCCATCGCTTAATTAATAAGAGGATCCCACGCTAGGGTCTCTCTTTTATCACAAGTGCCATTACATGCGCTATATAAGTTAAATGTGCCTCTTTAGACGTAAAGCCTTCCCATCTATAGGCGAGTGTTTGCTATGGCTAATTAGCATCAGAAATGTGATTTTTTAAGAAAAAATAAACAACTACCCATGGGAGGTACAAGATCCAGGACGTTAATCCAAGCGCCCTATATAGGAATGCCAAAATGTGAGATATAGACACAGTACATAGACATGGCAGATTGCAGATTTGCAAGAAAACGCAATCAGTGCATGGATTAATGCCATTGGTTATGCACCGATACCTAGATGCGAATCAATTGGCAATTCCTCAGTATGTATGTGTATAAACAATATCCTTGTTAAAAGTGGGCAAGGAATTGTCATAGTATTACTAAACACGACAGCATGATGGGAAAGATTGGGACTTGTGATGTGGCTTCAAAACAATAAAAAAAATCTAGGCTGGACTGGGATTGTTTGGTTGATATAATTTTTGCATAGAAATACAACTCCCATGTTACCTACAGCGAGTCAGGATCCGAATTGACACCCTTGCCATTCCCCTATCAAGCAATCTAATAATAGTATGCTACTTTGTGTTGATTTCATTCGCTGCAATACAAACATATCACTCAGTGTGATTTCATTAGTATTGAAGACCGATCAATAGCTCCTCCGAATGATGGGCTTCTTCAGAGCTTACATAAACAATTTCTCCCGGCGTGTATCAAGGAGACTTGTTTGGATAACCCTCTACATAGCTTGATCTATATGAAATGAGGACACTGTGGGGAACAGGCTGATTCTGTGGATGGAGAGGAGGAGGAAGGCGAGGAGGAGGAGGGCGAGGGACAGGAGAAGTCAATTTTACCCATCGAAAATCCCACTTGAGAACCAAGAGTTCACATTGGAGGACGGGGAGGAGGCCCTAGTATTTATATCAACAGTAAATCTTGAGCAGGAGAAAGTCAAGGGTGTATAAAAAGTGGATATCTGTCATAACAAGGCGCCTGTTAGCCGACCCAGACTTTAATTTTCACTGAATTGGCAAGCACCCCACGGTAGAAGCCCCTACACTCACGTGGGACTGTCGCTGGTCTTGATAGGCGTCTTTTCATAATTCCACGTCTGACTGGGATTTGAAAAAAAAAGTCTTTAAGAGGAGAATGTTCCATTTCCAAAGCGGCACCACGGGAGGTTCAATATTTTATTGATTGCATTATCAATGGATTTGAATTGTCAAGCGGATAAGAAAATTAATCCCAGTAGGCATTTTTGTATTTAGTAGTTAGGAATGGGGAAATAATACGAAAACCGTAGCATAAATGATAGCTTACACAGTACATTCACTCCACTAAATCTGGAGAAAAAGTAGTAATTCATATTGGATATATCATGTCATTTAAACGGGAACTCGCCATAGTACAAACATAACTTTTTCTAAAGGCCACATATTATTACTATTAAAATGCACTAACTCATTGTATGAAGGTAAAAAAAGAGACACTTCATTTACCTTGCCAGTTATAATAAGGGGATATATATGAGGAGGGGTGGAGCCGGTCGTCTTAAACCGACCGTAACATCTAAGATCTGCCATTAAGTCCGGCTAAAGTATGAGCAGAGTAGAAAGTAAGGACGCAGGAGGATGAGATAGATCCATGCAGCCCCGGGATGATTATCCATCAAGATAGAGCTCTGTAGCAACCTTACATCTCAGGACGGAAGAGTCTCACTCAGCACACCAACATCTTGATCAGATCCCTGTCTAGCTCCTGGGTTCTATTATATATGCCTTAGCCTGGGGTAAAAAGACAGTCATAATCCCATTTACTATATTTGGATCTCTCCATGATAAAGTCTCCCTCTTTCGGTCAGTCTGACTCTGACTGCAGTTTCATGCCATATTATAGTGAACACTCTGTTGAACTTCAGTTAAAACCTCCAAGAAAATCCATAAATCGATATTGCCATCTACCAACTGAAGCTATATATGTTCCCACAAGAAGAGCTTTCATAAATTCCAATCAATATTCCAGTGATTATTGGCAACCATTTCGTCCCGATCCATGGCTTATATATTTGCTATGGCTCTGCAATGTTTAAAACACAGTTAAAGCGTCACAGAAAGTCCAGCTAACTACGCAATGCGTTGTCCTCGTGCTGAGCCAAACAGATGGCTTCACTTCTGGCTTCCCAATGTGGCTTCCCCAATCCTACGCTACTGCCACTACTAACGCTCCCTAGCGCCAATTGCAGTAGTACGTGGGATTCCCCAACCCTCTGGTCTACAGTTTTATTGATCTATACAAAGCAATTTGTGGCAGATGACACGATCAGTTGTGCCTCCTCTGCTAATCAAAGCCCGTTCAATACCTGTCGCGCATCAATGACCTAATAATTATTCCCATATGCTGACTATTTCGTTTTCCTTATCCCGCTAATGTAATACTGTGTATTTTGGAAGCAATGGCAGTCAGTAGCCTACTGCCCTGCATAAGATCACTTTGATTTGCGATAGTTCAAAATACAAAAATGTATCAATTTGTTTCCAAACAATCAATCTAAGCTTAGCCATTGATAACTATATATAATTTGTGTTGGTATATACTGATAGAAATGCTGAATTTTAAGTATGCAAGCCTTTGAATATGTACCTGAAAAGCACTATTGACTAGACAAGTGATTTACGACCAAGCATTCACCTAAATATTAACAACCGGGAGCCTCTGTTCCAGGCTCAGCCAGAAGTCAAAATAGTTTTCCCATGGGTTGGACCATCCATTCATATTCCAGCCACGAACTTTCATGGACTATGTAAAGAGCTTAATGCATGGTGTGAAACCTAACAGGGAGATGTCGAGGCACAGGGCCATTATAGCCTTTCACATAATGACCAACAAACATAACCCCCAGCAATAACGCCCAGAACCTAGACTAAACAGCAGGGCATAGGATTTCTGGAGTTTCACCCCAGAGTAGGCAAGGCAATGGTGAACATTCCAAACGCTAAGAGTATTAACCCAGATATCCATTACCCAATCAGTCGGAGTCAAGAGCCAAACAAATCATTTTGATTTGTGTACTCAACTTGGGAATTAGTGTTAGGTAATGTATAAGATAATTCGGACACGAACCCCTTATCAGCATTTTTCCCATAGACTTCAGGCGCATTTCAGTCTATGTGCTTCTTCAAGGGGAAAGCGGACAGATGTTTTCCATTTTGCATAGACCATAGAAAGTGTTTTTGTGTTATACACATTTAACTTCATATGGTTCCTAGACATTGAAAAAAAACGTTTCCAAATACCTGCGTAGGTTTACATAGGAAAGCTCTAATACACCTGATGTTAAACCGATGAGTTTTCATAAACAAACAACCGTCACTTAAAATGAGAACTATGGGATACTTTATGCAGGATTTTGCATGAACTATTTATTATTCCAAAAAGAATCCTGACGCCAATTTGCATATAAAATAGAACCTTGCGCATTTCTACTGTGCTGTTTATTCTTTCAACAGCTACATAAACAAAAGTTGCACACGCGCCACAGATCGAGAGATTAATGGACCTACATAAAAGGTTCAAGAATCTATAAAGCTACTTGTAAATGCCATCACACGACTCAAACAACCAAGATGCATCATTTGTTCCCATAAACCGTGCACCATCAACGCCATCTTGATTCCCAGCGGAAAGTCATTTCCTGATGACGTCACAATTATACCTTGGTAGTCGTGACTTCCTTTCTAGTGACGTGCATGACACGCACGGGAGACGCCCTGGCCGTGGTGATTTTGATTGGCGTAGCAGACGTCGATGTAACGTTGGTGGAGGACGATGACGTTTCAGAGGAGACGATTCTGGATGGTGCAGAGGTTTGTACCTCTTTGTAGGTAGTGATACGATTGGCGCTAGAGGGGGCGTCGAACTGGATACTTCCAGTCGTACCTCCGCCACCAACTGTAAAGTGCTTCCTCTGGACTGTCTTATGGCTCTCACTCGATGTGGAACTGGACAGAGGCATATATGTGTTTAACACTTTGTTCAATATTTATATTGCCAAAGTATGTACAATCTCTACTCTGACACACTACTGATAGAGGTGTGTATGGGTTACTAAGTGACAAATATGGTGCCCTAATTTAAGGCCTAGTGTTTAATAGAGAGGCAGGATTTAATGAGTAGTTTGCTCCCTTCGAAATACCAATAATTTATTATCAATGTAAATATTCATTGATTATTACGTATGCATTTTATGTTCGCCTACTCACTCAGAAAGAAAGATGAGTGAATAAGTATTCTGTTAGATAATTTTGCTGAAACACATTTGGGATTTGGGTTTAAAATTTGGACATTCTACACTTCATGATTGATATCATAATTGAAATGAAAATAATGTCTACCTTTGTGTGACTGTTTCCTCTTTGGTAACAGTTTTCTTGGTAGTGCCCACTTCACTCTCCTGAGAGGTGATGTTTTTGGTAGCATTGAGGGAAGCAGAGGTGGAGAGCGTAGACTCCATCTTACCTCCAGGTATGGACACAGTCTGAGAGGAAGACGTGGAGGAGGACACACTTGTTATTGGTATAACCTGGGTGGACGACGCCTTGACCACAGACCCATCACTAATCCCTACAGGTGTCACTGTCTTTATAACAGTAGTTGTGACGCCACTCACCCCAGTGTTACTCCCATCAGGAGGGACCACATTCTTTGTGAATGTCACATTGCCACCGTCTGATGATGAGGTGGTGACAGTTTTGACAACTGATACGTTACTGGTAGAACTGGAGGGTGTCACAGTTCTGATGACTGATACATTTCCAGGGCTGGCTGGGGAAAGTACTGGGGTGACAGTTTGTACTATAGTTGGTACTCCAGCACCAGGGACAGCAGGGCCAATAACGCTTATAACTGGTACAGGACGAGGCGAGGCAGTAGAGGAGGATGAAATCAATGTGGACTGGTCAGTGCTGACCTTCCTCTCTGAACCGACCACCTTAGAAGTTGTCGAACTGGTAGAGGAGCTGGACGTTACCGTAGTTATCCTCTTACCTCCACCAGGTAATATTTCAGTTGTAGTTTTAGTAGAGGAAGACGACATTTTGATAGCTTAAGGGTGATACGAATGAGGGTTTTAGTGCTGTAAACCTGGTGCTAAAAGTCCGTTCCGCTATATGTCCAAGGTACTAGAGGTCCTATTCCCCAAGTTCAAATGCTATGCAGCGAAACTGCAGGCCAATCGTAAATGACTCAACGCTCAGGCTCGATGAAGTTTTTATGCATTTTCCATGAAATAAGTTGCTACCACTCCATTCCACTTACAGTTATCTCCAGTTGGTAAAACCTTACTCAGCCTTCCTCCAGAGAGGCAAGGATACAGATAACAAGTGGGTGTAGAGTGTAATTGGTGGTATAGTAGTATAGCACTGTGAAGGTCGGTATGAGAACGAACTGTTACTATTATCCTCTTGGTTCCAAGCTATACCCTTTAAATGTCACCTGGGCTTTTGCATAGAGATGCTCACTACCTCCTCCTCACCAGGTATAGTTACTCGCACCCCAGGAGCTCCTCCTCCAACAAACTCCACCAGCTCTACTGTCTGAGAGCAGCTCAGACTTTCAGATCATCATCAACTTCTCCTTCTATACATCTTCACCTTCTATATGTGGAGGTGTGGTGGTGGTAAGGAGGAGAAGCTGGAGGATAAGAAGGAGGAGGTGTAGGATAAGGCTGCTTGCGCTCTTTCCTTCCCTGCTTCCTTCTACTCATCCCCCATCTATCTCCTGAGGCTTAGAAAACTGATCCGCTGCATACCAAGTTTCATCACACGGCCCTCCCACGCCTCAATGATAGCAATTTTTTCCCACCAATCTGACTCTCTCCCTTCTCTATTTTATCAATACCACCACACCAAAACACATCTCAGGTATACAGCTTAAAGGCCTGAGATGATGGATTGACAATAGGCCCTATTGCTTCTTTTGGTGGATGTAAGATACAACCAGGACTGAGGAAAGCGAATACTACCCTAGACTTAGCACGGAAGGTGGGCTGTTTTGCTATAGCACATCACGATGATGGCCAAGAAGATTGAGAAGAAGAAAACCTCCCACTCCCAGGTAAAACCTCAAGTACATTCCACGTTAGTGACGACCGTGGCTGTGAGTGAAACCTTCTCTACTGAGATACGGAGGTGAAGTCTAGCAGTATCAGGATCCTGACCCACTCATCTTCTGCTTCCAAAACGCTTCTTCTGACTCGGGGCAATATCTCATTGTGGCATTCTCTAAGACAAAACATGCTCAAGTTTTACTGGAGCTAGTTTGCAATACACCTGTCCCATTTCTCATCATGGGGATTTATATTGATATAAATAATCCTTAACATAACTATTTAAAGTAATGGAAGTATGGCTGATAGGTACAGCGCTAATAAAATCTTTAACTTTATTAGATAGGAAATCATACACATAATATAGTTTAAAACTGTTAATTTGAAGTGACAATTTCAAGTGAAAAATAAGAAAATAGCTGTATTAGAGTGTCAGTGCATGGTTACACTATTCTCACGCACTTATCTCAAATAAATGACCATCTGGTCGACCAGACGCAGACATGTTGCGTAGACTCAACTCAGTACTCCCCCAACCACCCATAAGAAGAAGAAATGGTCATTTTTCACTAACAGCCAAGTTCCATCTAAATGTGCAAGATGAGCATCTTTGAGAGTTTAATCAAGAAAGGCCCAGAATCAGCACATTTCACAATCAAGGCTTCATCACCCACGTTGTATAGAAGGCCCTCCTCGCTTTTCCATAATTCATAGCTACGTTTATCTGACACCTGAGAATGTCAGTTGCTACTGAAGAGCCAAAATCACTTAGATCCTTTATTATAGACCACTTGACTGGTAAATATTCTACTAGGGTAGTCGCTATATGTAAGGGGAGTTATGTGTAAAACCAAATCCTATCAGGCTCAAGGAGAGAGATCTAGAACCTAGAGGCATGTAGAGGAGTGGCTTATAGGAAAAGTGGCTTTGTAATTTTGCCTGCCTCGCAAAGCCAGATTTTAAAATAACTACTGAAAAGTTAGGCAATATTTTTTTACTGTGGATAGTTGGAAATACAAGCATAGATCTATCATTTTCTATGCAATATTTAGCATAGAGTTAAGTAATCAATTTATTAATAGGAATGTATTATGCCGGGCCACTGCCTTACTGGATTTAGACCTATTTGGACAATATCAACACAGTGGAGGAATACTTTACATTTATGGTCAAAAGACCTTCCCGGGTAATCAGTTAAGACATTATATAAGATAAGTTTCTAAATATTATCAGCAGACCTACAACAATATCAGCCCACTGACGTCTCCTTTCCATTTATACTCGACACATTGTCTTCCCCAGGCGCTTCCAGAATGTATTCTGGAATAAAATCCACACACCAACCAGTAAATTTGGCAGCGGTTCTATGCAGAGTTTATTGTACTATCTTCTTTTATTTATATCAATACGCCCCTTATAAATACAACTCCCTGTCACCACTAGCCTGTACTGTATGTAAGAAGGTATGCTACAAGTTTACATAGCTCAATGTTGAGTTGATTGAATAATCAACAGGTGCATTAGCGTAGGATGTCTATAATGAGTTTTTGTAGGGCTACTGACGTGGGAAGCGAATAAAGCTATAAAACACCCCCCACTTCCCACTGGGTGGTTATCTGAATGGCTCCTGGAACTCTCTATCTATAGATGCGCCTTTCAAGACAGGGACTTTTCGCTTCATAACAATTTTTCTATATAATCATTGAAAATCACCAAGTTGTCCTTATTGCGTATACAGAATAAACAATAAATATGAGGCGCACTGATTTCCATGTTGTTTTGCTTCTGATATTTTAGGTTTCAAATTTTCCATCTTAAACTGGATTGTTTTCCTTCATCGTTTATTTTGACATAACAATAGAATATTTTGCTCCTTCGTATTAATCAATACAGCGAAAAAGATGCTGAACTATAGGATAGTTTCAGTTCAGATACTATTGAATATCTATTTTTCATTTAATATATAACACATAGTTGTACCATATAGACTTAAAATTGTCTCAAATCTGGGAATGCAAGCTCTTGGGTATTTTTTGTTTCATTCCCTAACTAAAGGAACACGTCTATAGCACAAACACTTTGATTGCATGTATACCAAAGCCTGTATATCTCTCTGTACAGACCTGGTAACATCTTCTCCCCTTCTCAGAGACTTCCCTAGTAATCAGGATAAACAGAACCATTTATATTCTCCCATGATATGACCGGGCTAGATCCACCAAAGCATATCTGAGAAAAAGGTATGGCTATGTATGCACATGATGAATGTCAGAGAGGGAAGTGGTGCTGCAGACGTGTTTACTGGGATGGATACTTATATTTTCCTTACAGGATAAGATTTAGCAATGGCAGCTTTTTATCTTTTGTGCCAAGGTCATGATAATAAGTTCCATGTACATGTAGACGGAATTGGGGCTTGTATTAATAGGGGCAATCTGTATGTACTGAAACTTTTAACCTATCATATGAAGGAATTTCACTTTGCAGTAATACATTCCTTTTTGCTCAGAAGTCTTTTTCGTGGGTGTGATATGTCTTATCATAACCATTCAGTTACATGCTGTTCTAACATGTTCCAACTACATTTAAGAAGTGCTTCAAATATGTTTACAAAAAATTATGTACATGGTACATTTTTCTCATACATGTATATCAAGGGCTATTTGTATGGTATTCTTTGCAATCTCCTGCGGTCGGGTAATATGTTAACTCATGCACCCCTATATCTAGACATGTGTCAGCTAAGTGACATGTTCAATGTAACGAGCTATCCACAGAAAAGAAGTTACAACTTTCAAGTTTGGGTGCACTTATCTGATCGGCAAAACTATAAAGCTCCCCTCTCAAGGGAGGCACCAAATATCCTAGATCTATTTTTGAGATGAAGATGAACTTTCCCCAGAAATATTCTTCATGGGGAGATAAGTAATACAAAATTATCCACTTGTTAACAATACGAAATACTTTAATTCAGGATACGATCCTGAATCCCTTGGGCAAGATAGGAAAAGAGAGGTATGTTTATGAGAGATTCCCAAACCGATCCGATGACTAATGAAGTGCTAGGAGATGATATGATGACAGTTTTTAGCAATGTATAAAGTATCAGAAAAGAGGGGAGGCAGAGGAGAGGTACCAGATGAAGGAAACTAAGAAAATGGGGGGGGGGGGGGGGGGAAAGCTCTGCGAATGAGTGAGTGAAATGCTGGAGTGAAGGTTGCATAGAGAGAGGGCCCGCTCACTGCTGCATCAGCAGGATCCACTAGTACCAGGCAATACATCTTAAGTCTCTTATCCACCAATGCTTTATAAGTCAGCCCTGGGGGAGCTATGTTCCTGCTCTTTCCTTTTCAGTTGTGTGTGCAAGAAATAATGTGCTATTACAATATTATGTAACAATTTCAATTGTATTGAATTGACCTTTTCATTTTCATTCCCAAGGGATATTTCTCGACGAGGTGAACACCAAACCAAATAGTCTGAACCTCGGGAAATTGCCATTCCTTAATAAAATAATTGTTCAAATCTAAAGAAAAAAATAATGTGCACAAGGCATAAATTTGATAATTAAACAATAGGATAAAGTTAATAAGGATCGGAGATTAAAAAATAACAACTAAAATCTGTGCGTCTATCCAATGTATCAAATAGAGATTAAATGACTAGAGAGGTAAGATTACATGGGACGATTCCTGACTAGGTGTATAAGTTGCCTAGATCATAATGTCCCAAGAATTATCATCCCCTCCTCATCGATACTTTCTGCCCAACGGACAATGTATGCTGGGAGTCAGCTGGATAAATGTACTGGTAAGGCTCTCAAATTGATTCATAGACGATTTGAGCCAATGTTTACACATCTTGGATCCAACAAAAATTCACCCAGGCTTTACTCACAGATAAGGGCACCATATTTTATAAATTAAAATGTGTACATGTTTACCACTTGACAAGGCTTATAAAAGCCACGCCCATCTCCTCCTCAATCATAACTCCATTCGCTCTTGATCTAAGCCAGCTTATCCGAATCCCCAAACTCTTCATATTTAATCAACCTCCCTTCTGCGCCTATTACTTCAGCGACCTACCCCTAAATTTCGCCTGGTTCTTCACCCTCAATCTTAATGCCCTGCCCACCTCCCATCTTCGACACACGTGCGCTACCGCCCCCCCCCCCCCACCCACCCACCCTAGATCTGCACCTCCAGCTCTTGCCTCAACTTCCGCGTGCCTGTTGCATGATGGGAATGATCCAAAGTCATCACATACCACCCATACCTCACATGGCGCAAGGTCTCGCGGCCCACACTCGCACACTCTGTATTCTGTCTGCCCAGTCACTCCACTTTCACGATCCCAACTATTCCATGCATGTTTTGTTGTTATTGCTATACCTGAGGATTCACAGGTCGAATTGTGTATGTCTCAGCAATAAGACTCCGCTTCCAAGTTCATGCATAAGAGGTAAATAGATAAGCTCGACGCCAATACTTCAAAGAAGCTGTTGGAATATCTATTCAGGTCGAAAAGCTTTTGAAGGTCAAAAGACGTAACGCTGACGCCTCATTTACCTATAAATATAATACATTTATAATTCTGTTAAGTCCTAGGCGACCTGTCCCCTATTAGAAACCAGTTCTGTCTCTTCTCTTACTTCTGCTCCCATGTCAAAATTACTTAACATATATCTTTAAGAAATCCTTTGAAATCCTTTGAAGTATTAAGGAATAGGCATACAAAATCCCATGAAAGAGCCCATAACACTTGGTAATACCGAGCCCTTTCTATCACACTATCTACTAATGTGCTGATGCCTACAGCTGTCCTACGAGATAGCAAGTCAAGCATCCTAGAGTCTGGAGTTCTCTCCAGGTGTGGAAGAGGGGTAGAACTAGAACAATAAATCCTACCCTGGAGCTGATAATATGGAGGGGCTGAGGTGTACAACAAGGTACGAACTCATTCTTCTCTCTGGTAACAACACCCGGCCAGACTAACATAAGAGGCTAAGGGTCATAGAGACACTAGGAGATGGCAGCTAGACAGAAGGGCACGATTTAGAATTAGATTGTGACAGAGAGACAGAAGGCTAGAAGGGTGGATGGATAGACGGGTGTACAATAGATATATAGATAGATATATAGATAGATAGATAGATAGATAGATAGATACGAGACAATGACCAAGAGGGAGGAGGAGGAAGGAACATAGAAGATCGGACAGAGAGGAAAGATGGCTTTAAGACTGAGGAGATCCCAGAGACCGACCTCATAGGACCCAACCAACAACTTATCCGTGACTGGGACCATCTCTCTCCAACCTTTCTCTAAATACCTCCCATTATGACTTAGGCTTTTGTAAACATCCGAATAATTAGTTGGGGTCTTTACATACTACATAAATCTATCTCGGGTGTATGAAATGGAGCGATGAATCCCCGTTCTGTAATTAAGATTAATGCCTTTTGTGGTATTCGCCAATTTGGCCATGATTATGCCGTTTAAGACCTTAGTGTAGAAACGCCTTAATTGATATACAATATCTGGCCTAATATAAGGACATATAGCACCCAAACAAGGATCGGAAAGTATTAAATATACCATATTACTGCTAACATAGATACAGGTGATGATTTATCGGTAAGGTCCTAAGCAGATCTAAAATACTTCCAAGGGAAGTCGATGCAAAGGATAGAAATATGTATAATGGCATCTAGACCCAGAGACAGCCAATTGTAATGGGTAAGTATCATTCGTACATGAGTGAATGTGCTGCTGCCGGACCCCATAGTTGGCCACCGTAACAGAATGTACTACTTAGCTAGTACCAGTCTCTGTAAAACAATTTTTTGAACGAGTTTTGCAGAGACAGGGTAACAAGGAAAGACTGTAAATCCTTCCCTCACATAGTCGTCATACATATATATCTTGTGAGAGAGACCGAGGCCCAGGGTTGGGCTAGCAATTACAAGAACATCCGATACACAATTCATTGGCAAAGGCTGCCTCTAACATCACTGTTATGTCCCTCTCGGCGCGATATGCTAAATGTTAGGTGATCGAGCCAGTCGGGAAGTGACTCCCTCAAGATTATCCACAAGTTCTTATCAATGATCTACAAGGTTTGCAATACCAAGTTACTTTTTCCTTCAGACTGTATTAAAACGTACTGTCAGGGTGTTTTTTTACGGAGACCATCCATGGCAAGAATTCATAACTGGGATAGATATTAAATCCTGTAAGTTGTCAGGGAGTATCTTTTTTACGATGCCACTACTTTTCCCTTTAGACAGAGAGGATTTGTCGCATGTATACTTATAGGCCATCAGCTGAGCCTCAGAATATGGCTAGAAAATGATTTTCGTTCCGGATTTTGGGCACTACATTTTGACACCAGTTTCCAATTGCTAATACTATATATTATAATATCCCAAAAGTTCTCCATGATATTCGTGCCAGTTTTGGAGAAAATGAGCAATCAATCTGACAGTGCAAAGCCTATGGAGCTTATGGTCTGGCTTCATTTTTAATGGTAATTTTAATAGTCCATCATTTATTTGGTAAACATTGAATTCTCGGTCCTACTAAATTTTTATGATTGATTCAAAATCTCCAGAATCTCCTGATTTCGAATCTGCCAATTTCCACTTTGTAATTTTTGAGGAATTTTAATTATTGACGTTTGAAAAAAAAAAGTTAAAAAATTAAATAGTTATTCAATGAATAAATTATCTAATGGGTTTAGAATCAAGTGATTGATATGAATTGATAGGAAATGATGTCCCCTAAAACTGTTTTTATTTGACCTAATATGTCAGTGCATTATTTTCAGAGTTATTTGCAAAATACCTCACAATTAATGACCTTTGACCTTGACCTTTATGAGGCATTTTGCTAATAACTCTGAAAATAATGCACTGACATCTTAGGTCAAAAAAAACAATTTTAGGGCACAGTATTCTCTATTGATTGATATCAGTCACTTCATTCTAAATATAGAAGATAATATTTTTTAATATTTATTTATTTAATTTTTTACATTTTATTTTCCAAACACGGAGAACTAAAATTCCTCAAAAGTTAGAAAGTTAAAAATGGCAGATTCAGAATCAGAAGATTCTGGAGATTTGGAGTCATTAAAAAAATCATTGGTATGACCGAAGATTCAACATTCATAAAATAAATGATGTTCTATTAAAATGACCATTAAAATGAAGCCATAGGCTTTGCACTGTCAGAAACAATGCCCAATTACTCAAAATCTGGCAGGAATTGCATGGAGAACTTTTGGGATATTATAATATAGGGTATTAGCAATAGGAATCTGCTACTAAAAAGTAGTGCCCAAAATCCGGAACGAAAATCACTCTTTTGGGGTACAGCTGATGCCCTATTAAGGAGATATGCCAAAGTAATACAAATTACTGAACCAGACAAACTATGTTCTCATAATCGCTTTCCTAAAATCGTATCAGGCTCAAAGTTAGACGGCAAAATTACTTTTCCCAAATCACTTAGGAACAACACAAATCGCTTTTAATCGCTCAACTTAGAAGTAACGACGCGTAAGAATCGCAATGATTTTAGCAAAAATTCTTGGCATCTTTCCCCCCAAATGTCAGATCTTAACGCATGATAGACTTACGTTAAAGAGATAGTATCACACAAAACATAAATTTGCCTCATTAAGAACTGCTTTCATTCCTTTGATAAGAACGAACCAGTTCTCATTTTTAATAGCATATCTAACAAAAGGTCATGAACTCGATCAAAAAAGCCCATCAAGAAATCCAGATTATTTCTATACAGTACCCCAGACCCAGCCTAAGACCCAGAGAGTGCCAAAACTAAGATATACATTCGAAGGGATTTGTATAAACAATCAGATCAGATCACAAGAGGCAATTTGTGAACAGGATCCAAACACAACCAAAATATATACATAACCCAAAAATGCTTTTCGCGGAGACAAGAACAAGTACAATGAATGATAAGTACATAGGTGTAAATATGGCATTTTTCCTCAAATGTCGAGCAGGAAGCTTTCAATAAGTACAAACCTGACATAATACACTATACACATTCTTGGCGTCTTACACTCGAGAATAAATAGGAGCACACAAAGTTTGACAAAGAGATCAGCCACAAACTGGGCAGTTGGGGAACTTTGATTGGACACCAGCCAATCATACAAGCTAAAGGCCCGCTGCTAGAGATATTTAAAGCTAATATTGTATCGCTTCACATTCGCTGGAACGGGCGGAGACGTTCCATTATCGAAGCTGGACACTACTAAGCCTTTAAGTCACCAACAAACGACAGTGCCAAGTTCCTGTGGCGTGGATCATAGAGGCGACCCCACCCCACGTGTCAGTGTGGCGGTCTGGGAGTTCACACTGGGTATGTGCATGCATGCATGTGTATACATGGAGTATAACCGTTCAGGCGTTTAATAATTAATATAACGTTACTCGCCAATACATTTCATTCTTTGACTTTTCAATTGCTGTGCCAATTTTTACAACACACTTATCCTGAAAAGCAGTACTTGCTGACTAGGCTATCAACGGCCGATCGTATACATGTATGCCCTGCCTGTGGCAGATTGCACGTTAAAGATCCATTGATGATAATATTCGATCTGTTAGCGTGTTTCCTCTCAGCAATAGATGGTATTATACTACCCCAGGAGTTTAAAGTTATCCGCAGTTTATAACCACATCTCAATAAGTGGACATCAGCTATACGATTCTAGTAAAACGTAATAGAACCCCATTACTATTCGCCATGTTGTATGTTAAAATAGAAATAAATGAATAGCAATCAACCAATCAATCTGTTTGCTATTGAATCATATATTGGTTCGGCCCTGGGATAATCGGATACAAGGTGCTCGCCCCTGTTTAACAAATGCCGGATCCGCTTCTTTGTATGTCATCCAGTGCATGTAATGTATTTGTAAAGTAATCAATGCATTGAATGTAAATAAATCGCCACTACAGGACAGGATCTGATATGAGGGCTAACACGTTAACACCTCGTTGTACCCAAGGCTATTGCTCTGAGAGCCATATTTTCTGTATGACAATTGCTTCAGGTGTTCCGTCTTTATATGAATCATTCTAAAAATGCACCTAACAATTAATACTCTCAGATGGAAATGTGTAGCACCAGAATCCAGTAAATGCTAATGTAAATAGAAGTTAATGTTGTTTAATATTGCCCAATACCTTGTACTTATCTCAGAAACAATATGATTTAATCAAATATCAAACAGGATCTAAAGGAATTAACGTCATGGGTTGTATTTAATCCAATTTAAGACGATTTGTAACAGGATCCGTAGGTATGTATGGAGACCCAGACAGGGACAAAAGGGCAAAAGGGATAAACCCCGACTGTGAACGGTTACTAAAGATCCAGGTCATAGAATTCAACTGCTTACTTTACTTAAGCTAAATATTGGCCACATAATTGGCACAATTATTGCTGTCCGAACGACCAAAACTGGGAATGGTTTTACTTCTTAATGCTGGGAATGAACGACAATTGGAATGGCTTTACTTGCTATGGTTGGTCACCTACTGAGTAGCATATATTTATATATAATTGGAATATATCCATTGAATAATCTGATAACTCAATATAATGGTTATTTGCCAATACATTTAGTTTAAAGGGGAGATGTTCTTAGAAAACAGTTCATCATATGAAATAAAAACTAGCTAAATTGTCAATAAGGAATTTAAAAGAATTGATCATTCAATATCTAAGGTGGTATTAAATTACTTTCATTCAAGACATGGATGTACCCCTTTTCTTGTGGCAAAACAAAATAAAAGTCTCTTTGTCTTACCCCATATCTCCTAAGAGATCGTTTCCATATCTCATAATTAGTGTAGGCGGACCTGAAGGCAGCCCTCTGTCTCATGCTCTTAATTCTTTTCTGGCCAAGGCCGGCTGCAGAGGCGCTCAGTCGTGGGGAGTCGGGCAGGGAGAGGGAGGACGAGTAAAATACTCCATCTGGGGACACCTTCTGCATCCCGCTCAACAGATCATCCATATACTCATACATGCTCATAGTGTCTGTATTTATCCAACAGCTCCACCTTCTCTGTATCCAATCCTCTCGCTCTTTTCACGAGTGTTTCTGGAGAGCTTTGATTTTCGTAAAAATGATGCTCTTTTTTATTTCAATTCTTTGAATTTCTAAAGGAAATATTCAAAGTTGCAAAGTGGATGTTGTTAGTGATCCAACAGTTCCACACTATTTCCTCTTTATCCAGTCCAATCTTTTGAATAAACCTTGAATTTCTATAGGATGAATTCCAAGTTTCCAAGCAGACCTTCAAATGTAATTTTTCCAAGTTCCCAAGCCGACGCTGAGACGGATCCGGGTTTTTCCATTCAAAACACTTTCTTTAAAACTCCCAAGGAACCGATGTCAAGGGAGAGGCAGATGCTTCGAACACAAACACTAGTCCATTTTTAAAAAAGATGATACGTTATAGCAAGTTAAGTTTCAGTGGCTACAACTACCACCGGCTCACTGCCTGGTCCTTCACTATAATGAATTGTAATACAACTGACGGCAGTTTACAAATGAAGAAAAGCTGTGTCAAACTGTGGACGACAAGACTGTGAGTTAATTCTTACCCATGGCACAATACAAGGTAAAGCAAGGCAAGCTTCGACATGTGATTGGTGGCCACTCTAGGATTAAGTCAAACTCTCAGGCCCCGGTACTGCTTAGGCCCTCCTCCTGCCAACAACTTTATAATCACAATATTACATGAACAATACAACTTGGCAGGTAAAGTCTTTATGTGGCAGAGTGTTAATATTAGCTTGTCTTTGTACTGTATGAGAACTGCGAAGATAAACAGGCGGCGCAGTGCTTTTCATTCTTGAGGGATTCCGTAATATCACTATCAGAATACTCCATGGGCTTGTACTATTGATATGAGTCGTCAGATATGACAATGTTACTAAGACCCCTGTCATGAGCTTATACACCATATCATTAATCATTGATTATTTCTACGACTATAAATCTATAAATATGTTTACAACAAAGTTGTAATCTCTGACACAGGAAATATTTAAACATAAACCAGAGCAGTAAAGCTCACTGGATTTATTATGTAACTAATACTGAGTAAAAAGATGGGAAGAATATGAAAACCCTACTTAGGTAGTATATTCCCCCATCACTGATCTGTAATAATCAGTAAAAATAACAATATATTTATGACACCGCGAAAATTCCATCATCTCCATAATTAAGTAGGTAATTTGGACCTATTTTTGCAGGATTAACAGGTTATTATTTACCAATATAAATACTCCATTTCCCCTTGTTGGGTTGCGGAAATATTGGCCTATATGACCTTTGGTATAACAGATTATAGTTAAGTTAATAACTAGTTCCAATGCGCTTATTAGACTTACACTTTTAATGCTCTTGTGGTTGTCTTCAAAGGTAGATTCGATAAGCTGGGAATTTACATTCCGAGCCATTGTTTTGATACACATTAGGAAGGAAGCCAGACTGAAGTCTCAATACATACTCGTTCTCACACTCATGTCCGTTTCACAGTCACACATAATAAAGGCGAAGGCACACATGTATGACGTGTACTTAACAAAGGTAACATAGAGAATGTTTTCATAAGAACACTGAATACAAAGTTTATATACACTTTGACATTGTGTATACATCATGAACATATGAAATACAAAGTAGGAAATAAAAATCTTTTTTTAAACAGAATAATGTCAATGACTCTCATTATATTCCATAGAAAGAAACAAATATTATTTTGGTTTTTCTAAAAAAAACATTTCCAAGCACTTCACTTATTCATAGGAAACGACAAATAACCTAGGCACAGTAATACAAATAATTAACAGCATTTTTTTTCTATCAACAGGGAAGTATACCTTATTTACACAAACCAATACTAGAAAAAAAACTGGAAACTGTAAAAATAAAAATGCCTTCGAGGCCCAGCAATGACTAGAAGTCACTGGCCCGATGCTGGCAGGATCTATACTCCCTGTTTTAAATAATAGTATACAAATACTCGGCCATAAATAAGCTGCTGAAAAAAAGAAAACATGGCTAAAGTAAATAGGAAAGAGGGGACCTACCTGTTGTGTGAACTCTCCATTGGGTACTGGCTGACCACCGAACTTGATGTTGAGGGTGTAAGCGCCAGGAACGCGTGGGGTGTACATGAGGCTGACGGTGCCATCGCCATTGTCAACAATGTCAATGTCAACATCGGAGTCGCTGTTGCTGCGGATGCGGCAGGTAATGTTGCCCTGGCCGGCTTCTGCTGTGTTCACCTGGATGACGCACTCCTCGTTCACAGGGATCGTGGAGGGGATGTCATCTTTGGAGAGGAGAGGGGAGAGATAGGAATAGTCAGTAATCCAAGGAGACAAGTGGATATATGGGATAATCATTGGGATTTAGCCTGTTTTTTTTAGAGGCTTAGTGATTTAGCGAGTAGTCAAAGATTATACCTTTTCTTTCTTAAAACTTGTTTTCTGCAATATTTTCTTTTTTTAAATAGAATGATCCTTTGTAGCTGATACTGCTTTTCCCCCTTTTTACGATATTCCCTATTTTCCATGTTATATTTATTAAATCGGTAATAAACATCGGTAAAATGGTTGAGAAACACTTTTCATGTACATGTATACATATATATGTTTGCAAAGATGTAGGCCTATACATCTGTACAAAACGTTCAATCAATTAATCAACTCACCAGGCAGTTTGACCATGCCAGCACGGCCGGTTGGCTGAGTCTGTACCCTGAATGGAGATCCGGGCACATGCTGACCTCCGAAGGTCACCGTAACGGTGTAGAGTCCCACATCTTCGGGCAGGTACTCCACATTGTATGTGCCGTCACCGTTGTCAGAGATCCTGGGCTTGACCATGTTACCCTCGGGGTCCTGGATGAGGACGTCAACGGGGGCATAGCCAGCGTCCCTGGTGTCGATTCTGAACTTGGCGGGCAGAGAGGCCTTGACACCGTGTGGTTTGATGCCATCTCCTGTTACCTTTACCTTCTTAGCGTCCCATTGTGGGTGCACGCGTACGTTGAATGGACTGTGGGAGAGACGGAGGCGAAATTATATTTAATAAATGTCGTTAAAAGACGAAATAGAACTCGAATAAATAGGATTTGGATGCAAAATTATATTTAATAAATTTCGTTAAAAGATGAAATAGAACTCGAATAAATTGGATTCCAACTTCGGATGTCAAGAATTCTGCCCTACACTAGTTGGTAGGAATGGTTATATCTCTTGACATGCTTATGTCTTAAATTATAACTACATTCACTTCACTAAAGAAAGCCTGGGAGTTTCATACAGAAGAAACTACGACTACAACTACTTTTTCTTTTTACTTTTTAATCAAGAATAATCATTTTAGGTAAGTACAGTATTTTGTGTATAGTAGTCTCAATTATTAGTAGGATAGGAGAGTTTAGACAATCGACCCATCGATGCCCATATTAGGCAAGAGTCGTTCTCCTCTGCCCACTATGACGTCACAGAAGGTAGCGACTGCCACGCCCACCTCCATGGCGACGTCTCAACAGACTAGACATTCCATGAACACTTTCTTCTCATCAGTCGCACTGAGCGGTTGTTTTACCATTGATTCAACATTTTTTCTCTTATTGGATTGCTCATTACTCATGTTTTCATGTTATTGGGAATAAAAACCAAGCTTCGCTAGTTTTTCTGGCCATCCAGGTGTCCTCTGCATTCATTCAGACTCAACCCAAGCTGACATATGAAGTCTAAATCTTACCTGCCGGGTACCTTCTGAGCAGCATAGACAACTTCAACCTTCATGTTGCCCTCTGTCTCAGGGTAGTAGACGCAATCGTAGATACCGTTACCACGTGGAGTGATCTGGGCAGGGCGCTTCTTGCCTGTCTGGTCAGTGGTCATCACCTCCAGAGGAGCCTCACCGGCCTCGGAGGCATCCACGGTGAAGGGTGCGGGCTGGCCAAGCTTGACTCCGACTGGGTCCAAACCTGGGCCGTAGCAGTGAACCTTTCCTGGGTTGATCTCATCCACCATAGGAACATGGAACACAGAGCCTGTGGTGAAGGGACAACATACACATCAAGGATTAATCTCACTTTATATGTTTTACTTTTTTTTCATTCTAAAAGAAAACATTTGTCATGATTATTTTATGTTGTAGTTAGCACACTCCAGAATGAGGCGAGGTGCTTTTGTTTTTAGTACGATTGGAAATTTGCACCAGGGGTTGCAGATGAAAATTGAGATGAAGGGAGAAAGGGGGTGTATTTAATTGAAAACATATATAGGTATAAATGTAAAACACAATCTGTGGGCAGATGTATAGGTTATTATGATAATACACAGCACTCTGTTTTACACTGCAACATTTATAGTTGGATGCCAGAGGCAGGAAGAGGCGCACGAGGGGTTACATTGTAAATATTCAGTGAGAGATAGCGTGAGCAACATCTACGAATGCCATCACTTGGAGGAATGCGTTCCAAGGATAATGGCCAGCACAGTTTAAATATATCTAAACCAGGGTTTACACCACTCCAACTCTTAGGAGATGCAGAAGTATCCACCAAGAAACCTGATTTTTCTGGATGATTTTTTACAGTGTAACTTGGTCCCTGGCGTTGCGCGTGTGCTCTTCACGGCGTCTCCACCAGATGGGGTTCTCATAAAGGCACCTCATTATTATTCATATTCTCAGCTTGCCTTCATCATTCTGCACCAACAAATGGAAGCATTACCGTGAAAATACAATTACATGTATAGCTCTAAAACAGACACAAACAATATAAGGCATTTTCTCCTAAACCTAAGCAACAACAGACAACAGATTACATGTATTATGAAATAAAAATAATCTGGTGTCCTAAGGCTATCTCTACTACTACCACTCAGTCAGGGCTTTTGGAGGTATTTTTCAGAGCGAGAACACACCAGGGATGTGCTGGTCGGCGAATTTGACGGTGATCTCGTATTCTCCGGCCTTTGTTGGGAAGTACTCGACGGTACAGGAGCCGTCCCTGTTGTCCCGGCACGTCATCTTGGCCTCGGATGGACCCTCAACGGCCAGGCCAAGTCCTCCTTGTCCAGCACCTCTTGTCTCCACGGTGAAGGTCTGTGGACGGTTGGTGTAGCCACGCTCCAAACCTGCAGCATGAAGAAGATATATAGATTAAGATTTTTTAAAAAAATATTTGTTATTATAGTCAGATATAGATGAATTAAAAATATAAAATGTTTGAGAATCTTTTGGCGAGCTATGTGACATAATGTAATTTTGTAGTCGAGCTAGGTTATGTAAGAAAGGGCACTAGAAATAGTACATCCGTTGCAAACATTTTCAACATCAAAAATGGTCAATCGAATGTGACTTATTAATCGAGCTAGTGCTTAAATTAAATTGTGAAAGAATTGTTTAGCAGTGGGATATCATTTAGATGATGTCCTTTCGATTCAGAGTTTATATTATTATTTTGACCAAAAATCGCAGATAAAGATTCAAATAAGGTATCCATGCATCCACTATAGTAATCTGGATTAGAACAGGCCCTAAGTAAGGCCCTTACGACTGATATGATAAAATGATAGCGGGGGGAGAGATCAAATTAATTAGAAGACCAGGACCTACCTGGGCCATATGCACGGACGCGCGTTGGGTCACATCCTGGCACTACGGAGACCTGGAATGGACTCTTGGGGAGCTGGAGACCTTCGTACATGACCTCCACCTTGGTGGAGCCCTGCTCGGTGGGCGTGTACGAACACTTATACGTGCCGTCGTTGTTGTTGGTAACCTGGGCCTCTATGCGGGCACCTGAGGGCGCCACCACAATGGCGCGCACCTTTCCGCTTCCGGTTCTCTGAAGCGCCTGCGCGTTGACGGTGAATTCTGTGGTAGCCTCCAAGAAGACTCCTGTAAAGTTGCCACTCTTTTTATTAATCGGGGAGCAAGGGTTAGAACAGATGAAGTGTTTGAGGTTATACCCATAGAGGAACATTCCCCATCTATATTATAACACAGAACCTGACTGTATGATACATTCGTGAAGATATTGTTAGCAACTGGAAAGACATAATGCAACAAGCTAGCTCAAACTTGATACCAAGTTGTGTTTTTCTTATAAATTCCAAGGGGCAAAAATTGAGCAAAAGTTTAAATGCGCACATCTTTTAGATTCCTGATTACATTCTTCAAGCTTTTAACTGTGGTAAGCCATTAACGAAAAAAGGCATTTGAATACGTATAACATTGAAATAATGATATATGCACTGGAATTACATAATGCGATCAAAAGTGATTCAAAATTATTTAATATTGAATTCGAAACACACAAGATCGATTGATATTTTGGAACAAAAAGAAAAATTATACATTCAAATGCAAAAATTAAATAGGACAATTCAACTGGTAAAATGGCATTCTTCAAAGAAATTTTAAAATAAGTCATTAAACATGATTGTTCAGGCAAGATCTCTTCATATGCAAATACACTAAATGCATTACAAGGATCAACACGTTTCATACACCAATAATGCTCTATAATTCAAGTAATAGATCTCTGAAATCATGTAATTGAATGCAAACTGAAGCAATAAGAACTGAACCAAGAACATCCGTCCAATAAATGACCACGAAATCTCAATAAGAACCAAAGATAGAAGAAGCAGTACTAAAAGAGTATAAACCTCAATCATAGTAAAGCAGCAATGAAATCTGTATGGCAGGTTTGAACAGAGGGAACTGCCATGACCTGGCTCAACGGCCAACTGAATGATAAGAGAACAACTTTTTGTTGGGTAATCATCTCTATACAAGGAATATTTCTACTACTGCACTGCAAATAATAATCATTATTAAACAATACCATTCACTCACAGCAATGAATACTAGAACCATGCTTTTTCAATAAATAGATCTACACTTGTATTAACGAGTTGTAATCTAAGAAATTGTTATGATATGTACTTTGGTTTTCATCTGAGCACACAGTTCATGCTTTTTCCACACGGGGGCACCACACGCCCATGACTTAGCAGTTGTTTTTTACCCTCGGGTCCGAGTCCAGGCCCATAGGCTAACACACGGCTGACATCCACCATTTTACTTGGCATGATTTGGGCTTTGAAAGGAGATGCGGGAACCGGTTCGTTCGCAAAGATGAGATTGATTTGGTACTCGCCAGGATCTGTGGGCCAGTAGCGCACATCACACACGCCATTGCCCTTATCAAAGCATTCAATCTTGGCCTCACAAGGCCCTTCTATGGTAAGTCCCAGGCCACCTGGACCTGCAGCTTTGGTGTCAATGGTAAACTCAGCTGGCTTGCCCACAACTCCACCTTTCAAGCCCGGCCCATAGGCTTTCACCTTGCCTGGATCTCCTGTGGTTGGTTCTGGGGCCTGGGGTTGGACGGCAACAGTTCTGAGAGGGCTTTGAGGCACGGGCTGGCCACCGAAGGACACATGAATAGTGTGGGGACCTGGCTCGTGTGGTGTGAATCTGGCAACAAAGCCATCGATAAATTCTTCTAGTCTTGTAGGTACAGCTCTTCCAGTTGGACTGACCAAATTGACCATGACTTGTCCCTGGCCGGCCCCCGCTGTCACTATATCTAACTCTGTCTCTTGACCAACAGGGATCTCTGGACAAAAACGGTAAACCAGGGTTTTTCAGATGACAGAACGATTTGGAGAGAGATAGACAGAGAAGAGAAGCACAACTGGCATTTTTATGGTTTACAGCTCTGACTGTATTTAGACATGACAACATAGGAAACCACAGTAATAATAAAGGTGTCAAAAGACATCCCAACAAATAATGATAACCAAAGAGGAAGCGTTTGGGTAATACTTGTATAAGATAAATATACAGCCACATTTTACTGTAGCAAACTAACGAACGGGACATCAACATATGGGACCAACCCAAGTCAAACTAACCTCTATCTGAAAATGTGACGCAACTGAGGCTTTGGAAAGTTTAACTCTTGGACAAAACAGAAACAAACAAATACAACAGACACAGAGAGGCTTATAGGAATAAAGCAAATTCCACCCAAGATAATGGTGATAATGATACATAAGTAAATGATTTCGTAAAGGATGAAAGGGGACAATCTAGGATGAGGGGTTGGAAAACTGAGATAGATATAGGACTAGATGGACACGGTGAAAACCAAACCAAGGTTTAGAGGAGATGTGATTAGGTACTCTGATTAGATAAGACAGTCAAGAGCAGCAAGTGATTCCATATAAAAATGACATACATAAGATGTATCATCGTAGATAAGAGAAATTTCGATGAGGAATTTTAGTCATGACAATGATAACATTCAACTACTAATGAACAATGCAGAAGTAATATCTCAATAGAACAGATAACAACTATCTACTGGTAGTGAATTTTAATTAATAAGCATGACAAAATCTAGGCAAGATTCTCTAGTGATTGCATTTAGATTAATTATGTAACGAAATGTTGATATTGTATATCAAAACTTAATATAAATATCAAGGTATATTGCGAACACCAAACATGGATCATACAGTCTTAGCATATAGAATAAACATAGATGTAAATATACTGAGTTATATATCATCAAATAGAAGTGACAATGAAATAATTCATAGAAATATATATCAATTTTGCAAAAGGTTATTTCAACCTTTATTTCACGTACGTTCGTCCGAGATAATTCACAGAAAAAAATATCCTTTACATTCTCATTTACTGTTGATTTAAAGGCAAATATTCAACTGTTCTTAGGTTTCCCAAAATAATTCACACAGTTTTGATCCTTAACCTTCTTCTATCTCGAAATTTAGACAGTTGTTTATACATACCTCCCTTATTCTCAGAAACAATATACTTAGGCCTATAAGACTAGTATTTTCCAAACAAAAAGATATATTTAAAACGTTTCACTAAGTTAATCGAGAGGTAATGCCAGCACTTACTGTCTTCTAGGCCCTCCACGCGGACCTTGCCAATATCGATGCTTGGTACGACATTGATCTTGTAGGGGGAGCTGGGTACTTCTTGTTCGGCGAAGAAGACGCTGCACTGGTATGGTCCGACCGTCTTGGGCTCGAAGTCGATGCGGAACGTGTTGTCCTTCATGTCAGTGGTCTTGACTGGCACATCGAGTCCGCGCTCATCGGTGAGAGCAATGGCCACATCACCTGGGACGGGGAAAAGTAGCATGTTGAAAAAATTCAACCCATATTTATACTCACCAAGTATAATCGGAAAGCTATGACCAGTATGGGCTATATATTAATGTTGAAAGTGTCCATAATGTGAGTTTATGGCTAGGGCGTTTAGGGATATGCTGGAGGAACCGGTACTTAACTAAGACTAAATGCATGGTTTCTATAACTTTGTCAAATAATATTTAGATAAACAATACAATATTAGTATTGATATAGATATATAGGCTAGTCACAAAACCCGGAATGGTGATACAAGTATATATATTGAAACGATTCATTGAAGTTCAAAGTTATTCACTAATCATTCATTCATCCAATGCACAGGGCGATCAGATTCTGACGTTGAAGATAGATAACAAAATGAAGGCAATCACCAGTTTATGACAAATGTGACTGTCACTTCTCTTCGTGTTCGATCCCTCTTAAAGGACGTTTTATCACCTAGGCTTGAGACAGAGTATTTATCACCTAGGCTTGAGACAGAGTATTTATCACCTAGGCTTGAGACAGAGTATTCATCCCATAAGCTGGAGTATATAAGAACTTACCAGGTCCAGCTTGAGAGCAATCAACAACAAGGTGCGTGGGCTGGAAGGTCTTGACTGGTCCCTCAACTGCGGGTCCGTACACCCGGACTTTGCTGGGTGTGCTAGCTTCTGATACTTGCACCTAAACACAAGAATGAATATTATAACTACCGACCTTGGTCCTGGTTTCTATACCAACAGCACTGCACCGGACTAGTGAATAGATATACATGTATTGTCAATTTTGCAACCAATTTAATTGTCAAAAATCAGTGAAGTTTTTCTGGTAAAGGAGTCTTTGCTGATGGTACAACGTTGTTTAGTTACATTTATTATTTTTGTCCAAACAGTTTATTTATTTATTGACGTTTTCAAAATCAGTGAAGTTTTTCTGGTAAAGGAGTTTTTCTTTGCTGATGGTACAACGTTGTTTAGTTACATTTATTATATTTATCCAAACAGATTTATTATTTATTGACGTTTTCATTAAACTCTTTGGGGCATATTTTAACGTTTTAACGTATGGTATGGTATCTGAGCAGGGAGAAAGTACACATGTATTATACAAACCCTGAATGGAGCTTTGGGGATGGCCACATGGCCCCAGGTGACTGTGATGGTGTGTTTGCATGCCTTCCTGGGCATGTAGCGGCAGTGGTATGTGCCGTCGTGGTTGTCCTTGATGATGACCTCCATCGCGTTACACTCGGCGTCCATGCACGTCACCTTCAGTGGTGCCTTTCCGGCTGCGCGCGCATCAACAGTGAATTCTGCCCACTTGTTAACCACGTTTCCTTCTTTCTCGAGTCCAGGCCCAAAGGCGAGCACCTGAAATTAAATGATATAAACCCATCACTTTCCCGATTCTCAAATTCTGGGATATTAATTTATATCATTGATTTATTTTCTTTTGTAATTTGTGAATAATTGTGCACATATTATATACTTCAGGGTAAAAATCAAAAGCAATATGATTAAGCAGATTGGTCTCAAACAAGAATCTGAGTAAAATACCACCCATAATTTGATCTAATCTCATCTTACAAATCATGTAGCTATATGTTTCTTTAGGTACAATAATCAAAAGCTCTACTAATTTCCAGAGATCTACTAATTTCCAGAGACATCTACACATTTATCCTTCTACTTTTTTAAAAAGAGAAATCATCTTTAGACAAACTATTCCTTCTCCATTGTTGCCAAACAACTTGAGATTGAAGCATAAAACAAGAGGCTTACCTTGGTGGGATCGAAAGCACCCCTTGGTGTAATTTGTGCCATGTAGGGTGACTTGGGGATATCCTCTTCGTTACAGAGAATATGGACGGCGTACTCGCCTGGTGCTGTGGGCCAGTAAGTGATATCAGCTGAACCGTCCCCGTTATCTTTACAGTCGATCTTAGCCTGAGATGGTCCCTCAATCGAAAAGCCTGAGCATCGCAATGAAAAGGTACAAATGTGTAACAAGTACATTTAATCAAGAATTATAAGTAGTTAGTACCTTTAGTTTAATCAGGTGAATGGCAATATAAATCATTTGCAAGCATGAATTAGTAACTTACTAATTTAATTAAACACATATCAAAAGCCCTCTTTCGCCATTATCTATTTTATTTCAAATTGTATTATTTATTTTTTTTAATTAAAGATTAAATTAATCAATCACTGATTTTCTATTCAATAAACAAGTCTTAAAAGCTTTCTTACCAAGAGCTCCTGTTTCGCCATTAGTTTCTACGGTGAAGACAGCAGGGAAGCCTACAACTCCGCCAGTGAGACCAGGTCCATAGGCGCGGATCCTCGACTCCTTGTATGGGCCGACCAACACCTTGAATGGAGACTTGGACACGTGCTGGCCGCCGTAGGTTACGTTGATGATGTACGTTCCTGGCTGTTGTGGCATGTAAAGGCACTCGTACAAGTTGGGTCCAGACTTCTTCATTCTGCATGGTACGTCCACACCTCCTGCAAACAAAGGGGAAAAGGGGCTTTGGTTGATACAGCAACGCAAACAGTCCAAATACATTTTGTTGGATGTTTTTAAATTGTTTATAAGTGGATACTTAGTTGGCCTTTTAATTGTTTGAAAGACTTCACTTATTTATCAAGTCGTACCCATCAGCTTTAAAATCAAGTCGAACGGATACAAATGCAAACCTGTAAGTAGTACTATACATTTTGACAGTCAACCTTTAGTCCGGGCCTTTAGTCAATTTTTGTCGAACACCTGTTTGTTATACGATATGAGGATCACACCCGTACAGGCAGTCGTGGCCGAGTGGTTAAGGCGATAGACTAGAAATCTATTGGGCTCTGCCCGCGCAGGTTCGAATCCTGCCGACTGCGTACCTTTTCAGATCAGGTTTATACTGTATCTACATCTTATGTAGGTTTGATAAAACAAAAGCCTCAATGATTGATTGAAATGTGTAGTGTTCGCTGAATATAACTGTACACATTCATCGTTATGTTTTGAGTACTATATGAATCATGACGAATTTCAGATGAAAAAAGATATCATCTTTGCAACATTTGGCCCAAAGTTCTCAATTTGTTCTGGTCGATTTATTACATACTTTCAGATATATTCGACCTCCCATCTTAGATATATTGATTTTGCTTTGGTGTTTTTCTATTGATTTTGCTTTGTTGTTTTTTTCTAAAGGACACAATCCCTCTGCACCTACCTGGGCCGATGACCTGGGCTTTGCATTCTCCTGGGCCGGCACCCTCCGTGTGTACCTGGAAATCTCCGTTGTCTCCAACCCTCATGCCTTTGGGCTGAACACCGCGACCGGTCACATAGCACTTCTTGGCATCGACGGCTGAAATTAGGCAATTTCTATTGTTAATCAAACTGAACCAAATTTAAGAAAACATTTTTAATCAAAGAAATATGATTCAAAGTTAACTCCTTGATGTAGTTTTAAGATGGGATACATTGAAAAAAATACCCCTGAATTTTGATTGATACCCAAAATCAAACAAATGTGTTTTGATCATTTTGGAAAAGAAAAGAAATAAATCAAAGACTTTGATTCAAGAGAAATAACCCCTGAAATGGAATATTCATTTACCAATACAGATGAATCTGGAAAAGGACATAAATATCAAGGGACATTTCCAAATCTTATCTGACCAAAGTTATAGAGACTTATCATGAAGCGCATTTTTGCTAGGGAAAATCCCACGTGAGGATAGAACGCCAGCTGGTAACTAATGGGACCATTTCTTACCCTTAGAATCGTTGTCATGCATCTAATTTTTACCGACTTTTCATTGGAGAGAAAAAAAGGAAAAAAAAGAAGCCAGCTAGATTGAAGGCCTATCTATGATGCCTAATTACTTACGCTTCTTCTCAGGCTCCTTAAACTTGGGTTTGCCTGTTGGGGCTTGCTGAACTGGCCTTTGCTGAACAGCTAGAAAATGGCAAGTCATAAGAACAGTCAGCAGCTAGTACACCTCACACACTCAACCTGGAGGAGCCCTCTGTTGCCTTATCCCGAGAGGGATGAACGCGCACTTGCATACACACACTCACACACCCACACGCTTATACATACACTTATTTGCATAATATGGGTCAGGTCACCAATCTATGTATTCTTTACAATCTGAGTATTTGCACAATTCTTTTTAAAAAAAGAAGAAAAAGTTGGAAATATTGGACATTTTTTAATATATCTCTTACCTTCAAAGCTTAGGTATAAAGCGTATGCTTTGATTTAAGACTTTAATATATTATAGTATAGTATATTTTTGCAGCTATTTGTTGTTGAACTCCATATTGTATACATAATTCTGATGCCCTGAGCCTTTACACATAACATCCACTTCCACCAAGCACAACCATTGCAGAAAAGCAGAAATTCACGCGCACCATTCACTCTCCTATAATTCATTATGTGATATCAGATCAAAATCAATCCCCTTAATTGATGTGTTCATAGATGTATACTGTATACTAGGTAGATACTACTGTTAATTAAAGTACTTTTATGAAACACTGGTGCAATGGGGAAATTATTTATGGATAATTGAGAGTTAAAATCATGATCTACGGGATAGTGTCTCAGGATTTAAAATCAAAGATTTAAATATTTGTGGTATATTATTTACTGATTGGAAATCTTCAAAGTTATCTCTATTTCAATTACCAACATTTTTCATATCAGAAAAGGTAAAACGAAAAGTTGTGCTGAACATCCAGGCAACAAATCGATGGATGAAAGTCAAACTGTTCTGGGGGAATTGGTTTGTCAAGCAAAAAAAAATAAGGAATTTGACAGAGCATCACTTCTCATTGCCTGGGGGACCATTGCATACCACACACCATAGATTATCATTTCTCACATGAAGACACCACATTGGCTGATATATGTTACCTAGCGCAGCACAAAAAACAGCTAATGTTGATTTGCTCCTCCTTCCTTACTGAAAACCGGACCCACCCAATGACTTAGTGTATCATCATTCCCTTCTTGTTCTATAGTTTAACAACTAAACACATTCAAACTCATGTCAGCTCATGCTCTATACTTTCCACCACATATGATTTGCATGATGATAAGCTATGTCATGGGAAGGGGCATCTCACCCCTCATCCACCAACCTCTACCAACTTACCATCATCATCAGGTTTCTTTTCGGGTTCAGGTTTAGCCTCCGCTGGTTTATCATCTTCAGGTTCGGGGCATAGGACATAAAACTCAAGTGGAGGCTCTGGTTCCTTATCGACTTCTGGTTCTTTTGGAAGTTTAACTTTAGCAGGTTCAGGAGCCTTGGGTTCCTCCTTTGGAGGTTCCTTCGCCGGTGATGGCTCCTTCGCAGGTGCAGGTTCTTGAGGTGCTCCAGCTGGCACTGGCTTGAGTTCCACTTTCTCAGGCTCTTCAGGCGCTTGCTGTGCCTGGGGGGATTTAACAGGTTTAAGCACCACCTGTTCAGGTTCCTCAGGCTCATTAGGTCCCCTTGGTCGACCTTTAAATGGTTTAAGAACCACTTGCTCTGGCTCTTCTGGAGCTCCGGGTTTCTGGAATTTTACTCTTGGTACATCTGTTTTGCCTGGCTCTTCTTCTGGGGCTCCAGGTTTCTGGAATTTTATTCTTGGTACATCGGTCTTTTCTGGTTCTTCTGGAGCTTGTTCTGCTTTGGGTATTAACTTGCCAGGCGTAAGAGGCTTAAGGTCAACCTTCTCTGGTTCTTCTGGTGCAGCAGGTTCCTTAGGTGGAACACTAACAGGTTTAAGAACTACTTGTTCTGGTTCTTCTGGCGCTCCAGGTTTCTGCCATTTCGGTCTTGGTTTTGGAGCATCTTTCTTTTCTGGTTCCTTGGGTGCTTCTGGCTTTTTCCATTTGGGCTGAGGCTTGGGCTTTTCTGGTTCCTCTGCCTTCTTTGGAGGCTCTGGCCTTTTCCATTTAGGCTGTGGTTTACGTTCTTCCTTTTTCTCAGGTTCTTTTGGTGGCTCAGGTTTCTTCCATTTAGGACCTGGTTCTGGTTCTTTCTTTTCTGGTTTCTTAGGAACCTCAGGTGCCTTGGCCTTGGGTTCTGGCTCTGGCTCTTCTTTCTTTTCAGGTTCTTCAGGTGCAGCAACCTTTGGAACTGGCTTGAGAACCACCTCTTCAGGTTTCTCAGCTTCAGGCTTTTTCCATGGCTGTCTCTTTTTCCATGGTTGTGGTTTTGGTGGTTCTTCCTTCTTCTCAGGAACCTTAGGCTCTGGCCTTTTCCATTTTGGCCTTGGCTTTTGTTCCTCCTTCTTTTCTGGTTCTTTTGGTGCATCTGGTCTTTTCCATTTTGGCCCTGGTTTGGGTGCCTCTGATTTATTTTCTTGTTCTTTAGGTTGTTCTAGCTTCCCTGGTAGTGTTGCATCTGGCTCATCTTCTTTCTTCTCTGGTTCCTGGGGAGCATCAACTTTAACTGGTTTTAAGGTGACCTGCTCAGGGGTCTCTGCTTCGGGCTGTTTCCATTTAGGTTGCCCTTTCTTCCACTTTGGTTCGGGTTTAGCCTCTTCCTTCTTTTCAGGCTCCTTAGGTTCTGGTTTCTTCCATTTAGGCTGACCCTTCTGTTCTTCCTTAGGTTCAGGTTCCTTTGCACCTGGTTTCTTCCATTTTGGTTTGCCTCCTTCATTGGGTTCATCCTTTTTAACAGGCTGGGGTATCTTACCTTTACCGGGAGGCTTCTGAGGGCCTTTCTTCTCAGGACCCTTGTCACCCGCAGCTTTCTTGGGAGGGGGACCTTTTTTGGCTGTAATGAACCACGCATCCAAGTTAGGCTGGCCAAAACATGGCAACATTTAGACTACAAATATTTTATTTTACAAATTGCCTGACGTTGCAATACCAGCGGATGATGTGCATTCCTGGAGTTATTATTTGCGGCCACATGTTGCATACAGTAGTAGCCAACGGCGATGGAGGTTGTTATTTCGAATTGCATATGAAAATTCCAACTGAACTGATCCATTTCTGAATAAAGTTGCAGTCTGAGAAGTTGCAGCAGCAACATGGGTAATTGATGTATCACATCATAGCCACCTGTTTGTGGTCGCATGACATACATCAGCCAATATTTCCCAAATGAAACCATCTCTAGTTGACAGTGCTTGTATACCAGTGTATTAAAAAGTGACACCCTTTCAATACAGTCATATATATCCAGAGAAATAAGGTCCCATCTGATCAACAATGTTTCCCCAGTGGTTGACATTACAAATGACAACTCAGAAGGTTACTACAATTGGGGGTTACCATTAATATTAAGAACAAGCACAGATTTTTATTGTCAGTGACATACACTGGTATCAGCAGAGGCCACATATCATGGTTCCCACAGGGAAGAAGCAGAGGCATTTAGTTTGATGCGCGCCGTGCTTTCAGGGTGTCTTCATGTAACATAAATGAACTATTAAATGTTTGAATCAGTATACATACAACAGCGCTTAGAAGGTATTAGAGTAACACGTATAACAATGGTCTGTTACTTTTAAAATGCAAAAAGAATATGTATAAAACTTTGGTCCATTCATGGGAGAAGAGAAATTGATAATTAATGTGAAGAACAACAGCAATGGAATAACAACTCTGGTTATTAATTCATGCAGAAGAAAAAAAAACAAGTGATGCTCTGTATTCAAATTCAAGTGGGGAAGAAGAGATTGTTCAACAAGGGTAACCGTTTTGTTCATGCCTGAGGATTTGGAAGTAGGTTTTGCTTGATACTTGATGGGTTTGGCAACCGAGTTTATTGTGTTTTTTAGAAGGGGGCCATTTCTTCTTTAGGTTACTTCAAAGTTAAAGGGGAAAACATAGAAAAACCAGACCAAACACAAGTTGGGCAGTCCACTATTTTTTTTTGAAAATTGGACATCACACGTGTCTCTGAGATCCTCTTGATAAAAGGTGGCTCAAGTCAGCAAGCCTTTAGCAACGGTTTCTTAACATCAGCTTATGAACTTTTTAAAAATAAAAAAAATATAAAAATAGTGACTATTCTAAAAGCGCCATTCAGGAATGACCCCACTAGCTATAAACCAAAATAATAATGATGATATTGCAGGAGTGAAAAGAAATCTTTCAATAAATCAATATCTAATGAAAACTTCGCCAAATGAAAGGGCTAGACACAAGACCAATTGGACACATGTATGTGAATCCTCGGTGACCATGCAGAACACGTTGAAGCCTGCACTGTGGCAGTGGCACACAACAACCCTACTTACGCTGGATTGGGGCCTCTCCGGCAGGCTTTTTCATGGGGGCACCACCCCGGCCGGGGGCTATAAAGCAATTAGCTTCATCAACAACAAATCTAACCAAAATTTCATTTTCTGGGCAGCAAAATTGTATTATCTTCTTCTGTTTGATTTTCTTTAGGAACTGTATTGACTGCATAGGTGGATGTTGTGGTTACATATGGAATAATACCATGTCTTTTTTTCAATGCGTGTTGCAGTGACAAATCCTATAGACAAAGGAGTCACTACTTGAGTTACTTAGCTAGGCAAACCAACATGGAATGATTACATATCTAATTTATTTATTTTCTTTAATGTTTTATGGGTGTACATATTGTAGATGTGTTCATGTTTATAAAATGTATATTTTTCATGTTCTTGGGTGCTGGGTATCGTTTTGCATCGCAAGGAAACAGAACGTTGAACGAAGTAGTAAGCAAGCCCATGATTTTTGTATGCAGCATTCAATGAAATCATTCGTGAGGCAACTTGTATGCACGTCGGCAAATTTGTCTCCATTTCTCAATATATATGTAAATAGAAAATTCTACAGACAACTTAGAGTGCGGGAGAAGGAAATTATATCAAAATTGATTAAAAATCAAGGGATTTTCTTATTCGTATAATCAAATTCAAATTTCAACCGAGTTATAAAATTCCCCTCCATAGGAAATAATTCAGATACTGGTATATCATAGATAACTGGATTCTCTTCGTATATACTATGACCAAAACAAGCCATATTTCATATAGTATTCTGACCCGTCGTGCCCTTAGCTGAGGCCTTATATTTTTGCGGAGGTCAGTGCCGAATTGAGCATCAATAATATGGCAATTTAGCGCCCCTCTGAGGGGATATATAGTCCCAATTTCCCGCTTGCCAAACCAGGGTCTATTCCAGTCCAGTTTCGGATATACAGTCCCTATTCCCTTCAAACGAATTCATAGATAAGCATTTCTCCCGTACTCATAAGTTCAAATCGCGTTCACCTGCCTATTTATCCATTCCGCGCAATAGAACAATATCTATATAATATATCATTTTACAATAGTTCATCATTTTGTTCAAATATATTTTCTACACAATAACAAGAAAACAAGTAAAATTTTAGATCAAATCTGTTAGTACGAACTCTGTAGTAAGATAGAGAATATTATAGAGTGGGACAAAACAAAATAGACTGTTTCTAAATAAACTCAAGTGATTAGTTTTCATTAATAAAAAAAAATATAATTCAAAACATTGGTCAGTGGAGGTTTATCAATTGAAGATAATTGATAAAAACAAGGTATGTTACCACAAATAAATTACATGGAATACTTCATAATATGGAGACTCTATACCCTAGGGGAAAACAAATTCAACACCTCTACTTATTTTTTTTATGTACACAGACTTCCTAATCTCTACTACAGAAGGGAAAAGTCTAAAGATCAAAACTATATATCTGGGATCAAAAACATTAATTTTGTCATCATGCTTCTCTTGCGTATCTATCTTTTTTCTCTTTTAATTTTCCTGAAAGTGAATAAAACGTAGGGAGATTTCTGAGGAGGGGCGGGGGTCTGGAAAGTCACGCGCCATGCTTGGTATATGCTTCCTGCATTGAACTTACCAGGGGGAAATGTGTAACGAGCGCCATCCACTAAAACAACAGGTGAACTCTTGTGAACCTCTTATAAAACATTCATGTCCCTATTATTCAAAGCCTTAACTTAAAACCTTACTTCAGAGAAGCTAAGCTAAAAGACACAACTCCGCTCTAAATGAACCAGAAATGGTATAAAATTCATGTCCTTTGTACGCAATTGAAGAATTTAAAAGAATTTATTGATTGAATCCATTCGATGTTTTAATTTTGGATGAATGTATGGACAGAATCGTTAAGCAGCTGTGTCGCTCGCAGACAGAAGGCAGTGAGTTTTTCCTGGTGAGATATTCTAATAGATCAGAGATTGTTTTTTTTCTGAATAGTATCTAAGAAAATTACCTGGTGGACTTGTTGCCGCTGGGCCAAGCGCTGTAGTAGCAACACAGAACATTTAGATTCAGAAATAAATCAAAAAAGTAAAAATAACAAGACTCGATTCTCTTTTTTACTTATGATAAACACGTTACCAGAGTGTCTAAGCTCCCTTTTTGTAACATGATGGAAAATATTTCCTCCCTTCTATACCCTTGTATGAAAAAGCAAGAGCATATTTGTCAAAATGGATCCATGTTTAATGGCATCACTTATATAAAATCAGAATCGTAAATGTGTTTGAGTACATGTATGTTTTCCAACAAAGGTCCTACACTAAAAGGTTATACCTTTTGATAATGATTTCTCTTACATGAAAAATAAATAAAAATGTGAACGATGCATTGAGAATTGTTAGTAGTCAAAGACTTAGTACACAAAGAACTCAACTTGGGGGAAAGAAAGGGGTCTTCAAAAAAGTGCATGATAACATAATTGTTTATTGTGTGGTAATCAATGTGTAGTATCTCTATGTTAAGTATATATTCATATAATGATGTGAGCTGCCATTCAATTGAAAATAACCCATTCTCACAAGAGTATTTAGAGGCTCGAGTTATGAGAATCTCGGTTGGTAAGATTACACATGATATAGGGCTTATCATTTGGTACAGGATATTAGATATATATAGGCCTTCGCCGATGATCAACTTAATAATACCTTAATGATCAAAATTAGTGACTGTGGAGGGGACAAAAAGCGTTGATAAGACTGCCAGAAAATGATCGCAAGGGTTATAGCTATTATTAAATACTAAAAGGAAATTTTAAAAGCAAGTGTTTTTTCTTACAATAGCCACAGCAAGTATCGACTCCAATTAGTTCATGATTGATAATGATAAGCTGGACACGTTCTTAAAACATCGTCCAATGGGGTTCAAAATGGTCAAATGTAAAAAAAGATGATGCCAATCAAGTCAAACACAAAGAAATCGTCAACAACATTGGCTCAGAGAGCGGCGGCGGAGGTGGTTGTGGAGTGTTAGAACGATTTGTGAAAGAAAAATATACATTTCTCTCTGGAGTGGGGGTCAAAAGGCTAATGATAATTATAATCGAGAGATGCTCTTCCGAGACCAAATTAAAAACATCATCGACAGTCTGCATTCATCCAAAAAGCATCATCTCAACGCCCACACCATTGAGCTTTGACAATACAAGTAAAACGGAATAAACTAAAGCATTGCTATAATGATAATTATCATAATTAAAACTAGCATGGCTTGGAGAGAGCGGCGGCGATGTCATGTAGTGAAATCATGTTGTGAATGACATGCCCTATGACATGATAATAATGAAGAAGAAGGACAAGGTAGTTGATAAATGTATGATGGAACCAAAGCTAGGCTTTCCTTGTGTTCTTTCAAGGCCAACACTTTTTCCATGCAACTTACTTGATGGATCGACGGGAGCGCCACCCTCTAAAATTAGCAGAACACAGTATTAGAATGGCGGCGTCGGGTTGATGGATTTTTTTTATTTTTATTTTTTTTCCTGTTCTCCAAATTAAACATGTATGATTGCAAAATTCAGGTAAGGATGGGTGAAAGATCGACTAAAGAGGTCCTATGATCAAATTGCTCAAATCAAGTGGAAAGGAAGAAATCGCAAAGAGTCCTACCAAAGAAATACTAGCAACTACTACGAGAGAACCACTATGTGAGAAAGGAGAGAAATTCTCTATAATGCAGCTCACCAAAATCAAATAATTATCCATCCGATCAAAATTGTACAAAAACCATGCTCTATACTTTAAGGCTACATAGAAAACTGATACTGGGACAACGTAATCTTGAAAGGGAATTCTGAACGCTGAACATACAGAACTGGTAATACAGCAAATAATAAATTTAAATTTTCTAATAAAAGAGACAACTGCTTCGATCGGTTACAGGCAATTGGTTAGATAAGTTTAGAAAACAAATGTTATATTACATTAAGAGATAAAAACTAATTTTCAAACCTAAACATTTACAGGATTTAAAGCAGTCGAATTTACAGCAGTTTCTACACAGTTCTAATGACAATTAATCCTAATATTACTTTTTAATGGATTGTGAATAAAAACAAATTTCGACCGGGGCCCAACTGATCTCATCTATTTTTAGTGTCTTGGAGAGGAACGACATCCTACGGTCGCGAAATATCCATAAAAACTGATGGGCCAAGAAAAGTGGGGAAATAACGCATGAGGACAGTCCGATCTTCACCGGATATCCACCAGCAGACGACAAACAACCCAGCGGAAGAAGGCTTGAGAGAAAGTAAAACCAATTCTCCACATATACACTCCTATTCTATGTATACACAACGATTTATCCTCATTCATTTTATGCCTCAGCATGACATAGTGTTCGTTGTTGCGCATAAAATGAAATAGAAGAATTCAAAACCTTTTTTCAGTTCTTTTTTCACTGTGAATGATTTGGCGAATGAAAACGAGTGCAGAGCAATCAATGATGAATGAGTAATGATACGCTATAGAAACTCACATGATGAGGGATGATGATCTAAATACCTAGTGAATGTTCAGGCTTTTGGGGGCATGAACATCAATCAAATATTACACTCCAAATGTAAACCAATATCAATATTCAGTACTTTTCCTCTCTCACACATACATCTCACACACATATTCACTGCTGACATTTATCTATGTACTTCACCATAGCAAAAGCGACACTTACCTTGGTTTAACATTAATGCAGACACAACGTGAGAAACATTGAAGGATGCCCAAACACAGAAATCATCTTTTCAAACGGCATCTTCGTGTATGTATGATGCACTACTATTACTAGCACTACGACTGCACTAAGTGTACTATTGCATAATTTATTATGATCATTATCTATCAAAATAAATTCTTCCTACATGGAAAATAAGGAACCAGCTTCTTAAATCCATGTGGAGTATTAATTATTACTGTAATCATCCAAGATACAGCAACACCTACCATTAAATAAGTGCAAATAGACCACGAAGAACAAGGGTGGAGTGGAGTGTCCAGAAGACCCGCTCACGGGAGCGTCCCTAGGCACTGGCCAATTTCTTCACAACCACAAATAATCAACACACCCCTTTCATACCAATTAACAAGACGCAAATTTACAAATAGAATTGGATGTCCCCCCTCCCAATCTACCGCACACACCCTCCCCCAACCCAAGGAGATAATTAAATATCCCATAACCCATCCCAATGTAACCAAGGTAAATTTGCACAACAAGGGATAATCCTGAAGGTAATAAATTATATATTTATGATGATTATGGTTCTTTTCGACTCACCTGGGGAGATATTGACTGGGAAGGGGCTGTTTGGAATAGCCTTGCCGGCGAAGAAGACGTTTACGGAGTGGAGTCCTTCCTCCTTGGGTGTGTACTCGACGTACCAGACTTCTGGGCCTTGCTTGCTCACTGTTGGCCGGATGACGTCCTTGCGACCGTGTGGGTCCAGGATGGCTACATCTACGACTCCATTGCCAGCATCTGTGCAGCAGAGAGGAAGGTATAGGCGTTACTAGAGGTTTGGATGTATTAAATCCAGGGGTGTACTGGGTATTGTAAAGGCAATATGTAGGACCAACGAGCGCAATGACCTGATATAAGTTTATATTTGATATTATCAGCCTTAAAGACATATGTAGAATGAAGAAAACGGACACTTGAAGCTACACAAAATCAAAAATCAATATATATATGGAAGACACACAGTAAGAAAGCAAGCCTGTGTATCAATTCAAAATTGAAGTCAAAGTCAAATAGAGGTGAAACACTGGAGTGAATAAGTCAATAATGGCAAAGCAAAAAATCATATTAATATTTATACCATAGATATCTTTTATACATTTCAATTTAGGCCAAACATTTACATCATTTCCAAAACACTCATAGTTGACATACCAACTTTTCGTAAGCGTCGCCTGACATCAGCTATTACAACAAATCTTTAATACATTATAGGTCCATGTCTTTAAATTGTATCATCCAAACAATTCGCAGTTTCAATTCACTATTGCCGACAGAAACTAATTTACGGCCAATTAGAATTACAATTGTGTCTAGGTCTCTTACAAATCAACCTCATCCATTAACAGTTATCGAAACTGTCTATATCCTAGTCTATATCTATTAAGTATTGTTTGCATTGCCAATTTCTCGTCGTCTATGTTTACTCACATAAAAGTGCAATTATTGAACAGTGCACACTTACCCTTTGTGAAAACCTCGAAGTAAGTTTTCTTTTCGACGACGTTGCCAGTCTTCTCGATACCGGGTCCCTGTGCGTAGCACTTGGACGCGTCCCCAGGTGCTGATTCTACTCCCACCGTGTAGGGGCTCTTGGGAACCTCCCGACCCGCGAACTTTACTAAGACCTGAGGCACAAGAATAACTTATTGAAAATGTTGTTTATGTTTAAGAAATGTGTAAATAGTTAAAAGAAAGACTATAAAGTTGCTCCCTCTGTGTTGAATCTATATGGATTCATGTCTTTACAGATGTATACTCGATCTTTTTTAAATCTTTCAGTTAACCACCAAGGACCTTTCAAATAGATTGAAAAGTGGCAGAAGAGTGGTACGTCGAGTACACACCCAAGGAGGAAGGTCTCCACTCCGTAACATGGCACCTTTCAAATAGATTGAAAAGTGATTGTTCATTTTTCTTACAAATTGCACATTACCATAATTATTAAAGCATATATTTAATTTAGAAATTCAATTATTATATTATACCACGATTAGGTTTGTACCACAAGCTGTTGTATGAGAAAGCGTGTGGTATACGTCATTATATCACAATTATATGAATGGCTCTGATATTAGCATCATGTTTATAGTCCTATCAGTTACCGGATCACCCGAAGGGAGCCTATAGTTAGGCCTACATGAGTGTCATGGTCTAATACCAGGGAATTGTCTGCAATTGCAATGTACGTTATTTCAGTTCATTTTACTCAATGCAAAGAGTTTTCTGTTGGTACTTACTCTGTACTGTCCCTCCATTGTTGGTGTGTATACGCAAGAGTATGTGAGGTTACGGTCGTTGTTAAATGTTACCTCGCACTGAAATAATAAAAAATAATTAACAATTAACATACCGGATATTTCTAATTCAAGTGCAGATCAGAAGGTTGAAATGATCTTAAAAAATCTATATTCAATGACAAATTAACTGAGTCAGCTGTATGAGCTGAACTAGTCCTAGTAAAAGAATGTAATAATTTTTTTTATTATTTTTATAGTATAAAGGTTTACTCACTGGAATTTGTTGTCCCCTGGGGTTAAGTACTAGCACCTCAACCTCGCCACGTCCAGCGCTGAAAGTCTCAACGATGAAGCGAGCTGGTGCACCAACACAGTTACCTGTTGGCTCAATACCTAGTGAACAGAGAAATACATCCCTCAGTTACTTACACTTGACTTCGCAGAAGAGCATTTAATATATATTGTTGTTCTCTAAGTGTCAACTTTCCAGTTATGCGGAAAGCAGTACCTTAGCTGATATGACATCGTGTGACAAAATGAGGTCTTACTTAGATATGTACTTAGTTAATTGTCTATCAAATTAATATGATTCGTAAATTCAATCAACACACCAGTAATAGCAATACGTAAGCTCATCCACTAGATAGAAATATTTCATCTCTCTCTCAAATATCTAATACACACATGTGACATGTACACACACACACATAAATTCAAAGAGGCAAGTCGGGTCACGCTAAAAATACTGAGAGGGGAAAGTGCATTTTTACTATTTAGGGGCTCCACTACCGTGTAGAATACGGTAATTCAAACGAATTCAAGGATAAGCATATAATGGATGACACCCAAAATAACAGATTTTGAGAAATTTGGGGGAAATTTGAAATTTGTGGATCAAAAATACTGATTTTAATACAAATACTGAAGACTTGCATCCCTATTAATAGATATATAAAAAATGATTAATGAATTAAGGTGATAATTGCTTACCTGGTCCGTATGCCCGCACACGGGAAGCATTAGTGCGGGGCCGGAGAGGTGCGCCTGGTTTTAGTTTGGCGTTGGGGAACTGAGACAGGTAAGTCATCATACTGAGCTCGTCCACCTTGGGATGGCACATATCTTCTGGACGAATAAGCTGCAATTATACAAGAACAAGTTATTAAGGGCTGAGATCGTGACTGGTAGAATGGGGGAAATACATTTTATTTTATACTGTATTGTGAACATTTATTCAGGAAGAAAAACTGCTTAAAATACATTTCGCTCTTAGTTTCAGTCCTCATACACAATTTCTTGTAATATTTCTCTTAACATTTAAAGGAGACACGTGATTGAAATGATGATATTACGTGTTGATCTTTTAATTTCAAGGAACCCTTAGTGTTAAAATAGGGGGGCCTCGGAAACAAAGCTCCATACCGCCATTTCATTCCCCTGGTCATGAGTTATATGGGAGATATCTAATCACTTTCCTTTATTCAATTCTGGGACAATCTAATTAATACTACTCATAGGCACACCAACATGGAGACCCAATCAGAGACGTATGAGCTCAGCAGGTGCAATGTTCTATCATGAGGTTTCATCCTTAGTTGTGGTCGCACCATCAGGGCAGTCACACGTCCAACCCAGGGACAGAGATTGTAATTCTATCAATGATACAGCACATTGGGAGAGGCTCATGGAACGTACGTACAGCTTCGTACTATCTCTCAAGGAAAATGCCACAGTCGTTATTTGTGCATCAGCCGTACAGCTGTGTCAACCTCGAGTATCTCATACAAGCAACACACTGCACCCAAGTTCAATATTATTCCCAATTCTAACCCAAGGAAGTGAGATTTCACCAGCGTTAATGGTACTAGGGCAAACGCCACTACAAGGAGTTGTTATTTAACCATTTTCCTACAACCCATATTTTACTTTTTACTTTTATTTTAATACTTTTCACTATATAGTGTTAAAAAGATGTCGCGTTTAGGATTAACTCTTCACAGTTAGAGATGTGTAGACAATAGTTACAGTGTGCGACGAAGCCCTTAATAATGCTTTGTCGGGTGTGACAGTAACAAATCATGACCAGATTAAACCACCACAATTGAATAATGTGTTAAGAGACAACTAAGTTATTGTTGGGAATCTGGAATGCCTATATCTGTCGGGGAACATGCCCCTTTCCTTCCCCATGGCCTAGGGCATCTAATACTGGATGATGCAGATAGATAAGCCTCTGCTGTCCCATACCATACCACTCCCCTATACAAGTACCGTATTTCCTCCAAAAGCAGCCAGCTTCACCACTCGTGTATTATATAGAAGACTTTTTAACTGTTTTCTCCCAGGACTACTTCCCCTCATACATCTGTTCTTCCACGAGTGCTCGAGGAGAGGAGGAGGTCAAATTACAACCCCTCCAGGGTTCGAACCCATAACATTCCCATCCTACTACCTAACCCAGCGCCGACCACTCGGTCATGCCCTTTTATTCGAAGAATTACGGGTCATATACCCATCGAGTATATATCTACCGTATACATGACACAGCCCAGACCACAATCACCCCATCACTATTGTCATAACAAGTACATAGCACTAATAGATCAGACCTCTAATGTTTGAACAGCCTAAAGCCAAAACAAGCTTCTTACTTTGCGGGGGTTTAACACTGACGGTTAATACTGTATCGCAAGTTCTCACGGGTTGATATTCGGCATCACCATTTCTTTTTTATTATTGATTTTGTCAACAATATCATTAGACGCTTAATGCAGCTGGGTGCCTTTTCTACATGTTTTAAAATCTTTCTTTGCCATCATTGTTTGGTTTACTATATTATACTGGGAGAGATAATAATGATGAATCAGTTTTACAAAATTCATTTCTAATCATTATCATTACTGTAATTGTTATCATTTTGTACTTTCTACTTCTGGATGTTACAATTATTCTCTGCCATTTATGACTATTATTATATATTGGTAACTATTACAATTATATTTTATTAAGTTTTAATCTGATATATTGAAAATTTGTATTTTATCAAGGCTAGACATTTTTTATGGCAAGTACACCATTCTCAGTTCTGCGTTTCGTAATGAGAGCAGGCAAATCTGCTTCTGCTATTAGCAGGTAGAATATTTTTAGATCTACCGTATGTAATAAATACGAGCGTATGAAAATGCACTGGCTGGGGATGTACATAATTGTACATATTACATATATCCTCCTGTCCATTCTCACCGATGGTTTACGTCAGTATTAAGTAATCATTGTCATGCGGGCGCAGGATTGGGTCATGTTTGTCTCCTGCCAACTCTAGCTATGATATACACCACCCATTACCCACCCAGACCCACCCTACCGGCTCCTCATAATGCAGCTAAACAAATAGAGAAGGGTAATGATGATGATAATAATAATCTGGTGGGGCTAGATTCTGTGAGAAAGTCAAGTGTAGCAGTATTTATAACCAGAATGATTTGTACATTCCGGGTGGAGCTAGTTGGATGATAATTTATGAGCCACAAGACCCCGCAGGTACTATCAGAACTATATACGAAGTGGAATGTAGATTGTATTCGGAAACTAATTTTAGTACCCTAACGAAAATTTAATGGAATATGAAATTCCCATGTATGACAACTCCGCATATAGGCTAGGGAGCTATATGTTTAGTACATACCGCCCTGCATAGGATAAAGGCCCTGCTACTGTTACACAGAGATATTGATTTAGATTGGGTAGAACTATTTATTATTTTCCCATATATCAACAGATGGTAAGCTGGTAATTATGATGGGTGCTAAGGCCAGGCACCAACCAGTCACCTGAGGCATTTAGTATGTCCCAGAATTTATTTTCAATATTAATATCAATATTATTTTTCATGTCTTCTTTATTCAAAACTTGTTTTTGTATATAGGGCTCTGGTGTTCCTGTAGATTAGATATATAAATAATGTGTTTCCAAAGAAAATCCTTTTAACCCTTCGATAAATAATTCAAGATGAACCAAGCAAATTTCTCTGTAAAAAAATCACATAAATCCAACAGCATCGAGACATGAGGCATCTTTTTTCCAGCAAAAAGTAGATATATTGGTGAAAATCTGCTAACTGGTGGATGGATAGTTTATTGTCGTAAGAACAACTCGGGTGGTTGCATTTCTTGAATTTATTTACTTAGAGCCTGTACAAATAAAATAATAAAATATTTTGTTCTTACCTGTGGCACATCGAGCCATTCCTCGGCGGCATCCATTGCTTCCTTTGCATGCTGCTTGTTTTTGCGAGGATCCCAGTCTTCCCAATCTGGGCACAATCCTGTTGACGAAGGAGAAGGAGGAGAGAGAGGAGAAACACTTTCATTATTAAACTCTATACTTGAACACGAAGCTCTATGCACTGTCAATGAACGGGTATCAGTGGAGAGGGGAGAAGTGGGGGTAGGAGTGTGTCTAAATAGAGTAACAGTTTCTGAGGGTGTGTCAGTATAGGTGGGTTCTTCTATATCTGGACAGGATTGTCTGGGTAGGGTAAATGCTTGGTGGTAACTCTCCCTTTCTGGGGTGAGGCTGCGCGTTCTGCCCCTTCTGATGGTAGCCTGGGTGGGTTTGTGCCCCTCAAAGTCCACCTCCACCCTGGTTAAGGGTTTCTTTGGAAGGGTCAATGAGAGATGATCGAGGGAGAAGGAACCTCGGTCCCGGGTGGCACTCCTCCCTCGGGCTTGTCCAGATCTTACTGGATCCGAGTTAAACCTGTCTATTTCTATATCAGGACATGGGTCTCTAGGCAGGGTGAATTCTCTTTGATTCTTGGGCAATTGGCGCTCTGGAGTTAGGCTCCTGGCTCGACCCCTTTTAATGGTGGTCACTTCATGAAAGTAGGTAAAGTCGCCCTTTATGCTTGGACAAGGCTTCTTGGGCAATGTTAAATCACAGTGGTCTATGGACAAGGACCTGCTAATTCTAGGGGTCCAGCTTTGCGTGCGAGTCTTCCTTATCGTTACATCAGGCGGGTATGCCTCGAAATCATTGTCAATGTTAGGAAACGGTTGCCTTGGCAACGTAAAAGCTCTGGCGAGGTCGCAGCCTATTGATTTGGACCTCGGCTTATCATACGGGGCGAAGGACCCGAAATCGTCGTCACTACTGACCGATTTAGTGCGAGGTTCGAACCTGAATTTTTTCTCTCCAATGGGCGAAAGGCAAAGTTGCAGTTCTGAGTTCCATGCGGTGAGCTTATGCTCTGGGAACTCCTCCCTGGCTGGGGTGGGAGGGGTGGAGAGCTCCACAACATGCTCAAAATTCCATGAGTCGGAGCGCCGGAGTTTAGGCATAATTATTCCTTCAACTGATATCAGCCGCTGTATACACAAACACACAAATAACTACATCGCAATGCTCGGAAAATCCTTGGAGAGATGGAGACGGAGGAGGAGGTGGAAGAAGAGGGAGGAGAAGGAGGAAGAGAAGTTTATGATGCCTAGTGCCAAAGGTAGTTTGTAGTTATACTTCATTTCCATGAATCAGAGAGTTGGTTATCTTGATATTATATCCATCCTCCCCCATACATCCTTCAATCCACACAGTGACAACTCCCTGCGGTATCAGCCTCCAGAATGAAAATGGTAAATGTCCCAAATAGTCCTTGTCAACAGCTTCAGTCCAAATCTCCCCGGTGGAGGGGGACCAGAAGCACCGGGAGAATGAGGAGGAGGGAAGATGAGAAGAAGTCCACCCCCACAAGCCCTCCACTACCACAAAGCTCCAGAAGTCCTGTGCTCCCTGCCTAGGATTTGGCAATGGTAGAGGACCTTATCCAAATCAATGTCAATGGTACCTTTTATAAGGGTATGGGAGCACTGCAGCAATAATACAGTATATGTATATGTGTGATAGTCTATATATGGAAGTGGGGCGAGGCGATCACCATTACATACCAAAACTCTGGATGCTCGAGTCACTCACTCACTCTTGGCTATGATGAGTCCCTCACATCAGCCATGTGTATACATATATGTACTAGTATCACCAGCCGTCAAGTATGCACCAGAAAAAAAGTTGCAAAACAAAAAATAAATAACAATTCTCGCAGCTCCATAAATAAGGTTGTAATTATAAACATCCCTGGTATAGTTCCATATGAGTCTGCGAGTCCAGTAATGGAAGGGATAGTTATGATGTCACATTCACAATGTCCATATATATGGTTATATTATTATATACATGCACCCGATCTTACCAATTTGGATCTAAATAAGATAGTGGGATAGAGTACAGAGGCACATGGACCTGCTGTGAAAGCACCCAGCTCCACATATACCCCATACCAAGTCACATTAACTTTGTCCCAGGTTTTACCCAACAAGACAATGAGTAGACTAGCTAGTGCATGCCCACGGCAATAAACGCCACAGTGTGTAATATTAGTTTTTCCACGTGTACGTTCATCATCTTCCCACTGGGAACAATGTGACGGCTATATGATCCGCATGTACATGCAGGTTGATGTAGTTATTCTACTGAGTCATAAATATGTGCTGAATTTAGGAATAGAATATGTCTCCCACCATTGACTTTCCCTACATGGTACCGAGGGGGCAGATGGTATACTGGAGACACTCCTAGCTAAAATTAAAAGATCAGACGAGGGGTGGATGCAGGTTTTTCAAAATGGGGGATACACACTTCGAGTTACTTCATGTCAAATGGGTGTTAGAAATAATATATATGTTATCATTTAGTTAACTCAAATATATAAGAAAATATCACAAAAGTAATAATCCAAATTTGAAGTCATGTGTCTGAACTTCTGGAATCTGATTTTTCAATTGTTTTGCCTACTTTTAGACAGCAATAAAATAGAGGTGGTATCCCCCTGCTCCACATACAAATCCGCTACGGCATACCTCAGAGATGAGAAAGAAATGGATCTCCAAATTTAGCATATAAATAGCATAGCCTAACAATAATAAGGGACCTTAATTTAGAAGAGATAGTTACCGAAAGCGCATTATAATTCTAAATGGATGTACAGAGGTTAAAACTGTGGTAATATCTTGGACTTTAGGTGTGAACAACAATTGGATATTTATAGGCAGGGTAAACCAAACATAGACATACTGCGGTTGTACTGGTATGATAAAGCATTATACTGCACTTGCTAGTTTGGGTTTGCCATTATCGCCTAGGATGTTGTGGATATATGCTTATAGGAACACACCAGATCAGTCACCAATGGGATATCTTGTTTTCCACTCCCAGTGCTTCATTTTTATTGCTTCTCCAACAAAAAGTTAAGTTTCCACCACATAAATTATCAACATGCAACGCCCACGTTATCCACAGATTGTCACATGTACAATTGTAATGAATATATGAGGTTAACAGGTCGTGGACAACCGGTAATTAACTCTTAGTAAAACTACGATACATGACATAAAATTTAAAGACATATAGCCCAATAAATAGTAATAATTCATGGCTGATATTTTGGGCAAATTAAAACATCGTGAATGAGAGCTTTTCATTAGATCCATTGTCCTTATTCACAATCATATCATTTTTAATAGTAATTTATGAAGTAGCTCCTATACTCTATGAGGGATATAGGATAGTTTTCCGCTAGCCATCATCACGATTATGGGTAAATACGTGATGAGCTTGCATGATTTTCCAAGTGATGCACGAACCCTGCTATTATCCTCCAAGAGAGAGGTTTGTAATTGGTGTCTGATGTCCATACGAATTCCTATTTGTTACAAGTTATTTGTCCCTAATAATATTCCCCTGTATCTATCTATCTTGGTATGGGTGGAAGGGACTGGGCATAGTTTACAGGGAGCTGGAGTAAAACAACTGATTAGGTGGGAAAGTATGTGAAGAATGTATCCACAATTTGGTATCCTTATCAAGAGGAATGCAAATAGAGCTTGAACGTACAACAATATTAAAACAGTAAAAATAGCAGAAAAAGATCACTCAAATTACATAGTAATTACAGTTAATTAAGTTATTTTGATGCATAATTGGAAAGCTGATATTTACAGATTTTACACATGAAATGAATTTAAAGCTGCGTTTGCAACTAAATCGACGACAACTTTCTTGCAATTTTTGTTGCAACGTATACTGCAACATATATACGTATACTGTATAATAGAATTCATACGTTTCCAGACAGGAGCATAACAATGTTCCGATGCAATAAACAATGAATAACGTAACACTGACTGAACCTTTAAAAAGTGTATTTTTTTTTACAAAAAAGAGCAAGATGAATAAAAATGTATTACCAGGAGCGCAAGCATCGACGAGTGCACCAATGGCTTGACCATCGTTCCAATCGTTTGTGAAGTTGTTGATTGGTTTGTCGGGAACCTTGTTTTGTACCCATTGGAGCAATCTCTGCTTTGGTGTTCTCTCCTGATTCCATGCAAACAGATCAACATTATATTAGATTCAAGAACTCAATGGTATGTCCATGAAGTACACTATATAAATCAAACATCAAATAGGATTTACTCGAGTGAGTAAGCTTCATATATTACTCATCAGTGTTCCATCACCAATGGTCAGGTGGTGTATTATTATGTTTTCATGTTTTCCATGTTATTATGTTTTCATGTTTTTCACATCTATGATGCATAGAATGTGTGGCAGGAAAAGATGCATCGACTTTGACAGTTGTAAATATTCTTTTTTGATTTGAATAACAGGAAGCGAGATTTCCTTCAAAAGTACTGCTTTAAAATGTGGTGGTCCATATGTTTAGGAGCATCCATGTTTGTAACATAGTTGGTATTTCTGTATATTAATATATTCTTTTACACTGAGAATTTTCTGTGCCATTTGTACCCACCACCATTTGACTTATAAAGGGATATCTTATATTTACTGGAATTGCATAGATAATCAACCACATTCATTCATTGAAAAGACTTATATATAGAGCCAATCACGGCTTAGCAAGAATGAAACTGAGCGTACAAATGTTAACACTTCATGGTTTTAAACAATGAAATAATATAAATATAACCACGAACTTGAATAGAACTTCAACTAATTCAAAACTTGTTTCATTTATTAGGATCGTTTATCTCTGTAGTGATTGCTTGAATGTATACTTGTACTGTTGGGTAATATGGATATGAACTTCTCATATAACAATTCATATGACATCCTAATTATGTTTTATTAATTAGAGTGCGATCTGTTAAGTATATTTTGTGTTCGTTATTTTTCCACACTGAAATAATAAACCATTAGTCATCACCTGAGAAAGAAACAACCAAATAGATGTTGATTTATCCTCAAAACCAGAATCCTGTCATTCTCAATATTCTAATTAGTAATGATATTAAGGCAGGTATTGATAGGAAATACATGAGACTTAAGCACAAATACACTTCTTTAATGTTCATCCCCTGACCTTTTGTAGCTTTGAAGGTTTAGTTTCAGGAACGTGGGTTAATCACGATGCAATATTGCGTATAAACATTAATTTGGACATGTTTAAAGAGTGTCCTTTACTCAAAATTCATTCAGGGCGATTGAGGGTCATTCTATGGGGAAAATATTTATTTCTAAACTACAGACAAAGACATCTAACTACAAGTGAAAATTGCTTACGATTGGAACGGTTGCATTAACAAACCGACATGCTAAATATCACTCCAGCATTTGCCGGCATTACATCTTTAATTTTAAATTAGTATATTTTCCCTTTAAAATGCAAAAGCTTAGGTTGGAAGATACTGCCTTAAGGCACGAGGAGGAATATATTATGGTTACACATCTGTGTACATGTATACGATTTCTCAGGTAAATGGAAGTATATAATATGTAATTCATTTTTGTTGAACTCATATTAAGGAGGCTGAAAATTGCATGTGGTCACAGCGATAGTTTAATTAGCATAAAGACTAGTCCACACATTAAAAGCGGGGGTTTGTTAAATCTAAAGGGTGAGGGGTATTGGAATGTACTGTGTACAGAAGGAAATGTAAATTATTCTATGTAAAACACAGAGCGTTCGACACCACAACGTGAGTTTCTAGCTCTGCTTTGCACCTCAGTAAACCTTAGTAGTAATAAGGTATAAAAATAACCTATTAAAAGTGCCATGAAATGTTTTTGTAGGTGGTCGTGTTGGTCGTGGTTGTGGATGTTTTCTTTTTTAAATTTCTGCTTGTAAAAGTATAACTTTAAGGGAAGAACCTTAATGACTATAGTGAAGACAAGCGCTATTACCTCGGGTGTGAGAACAGCCATTAGTTTGACTGACGTTTCCTTGGAAACAAGGGTCAAGGTCAGTTATTAAGTGTTGGAAGATTAACCATAAGATAGAGAGAAGAAAATGTGGAAAACAACTAAATCTACAGAAGAATCACAGTCGTTCATCAAAAACCACGGTAGCTGCCTTATACGAATAGAATATCCTTTTCAATATTAATTTTATTCGTGACCATTCAGGGAGTAAATAGCTTTATCTACAGATTGGAAAAATCAGTAATAGAGATTTTACTAGATATTCTTGACGTTTTTAAAAACGGAGACATGCAGTGGGAATATATATTTTAATCATCTGTCTTCTTTTTCGGGGGTGGGGGTGGGAGGGGGTGAACTAACATTGATACTATCATTTGAAGAAGTAAAAAAAAATATTTCATAGCTATCGATGCAAACTTGTTAATCATAGGAAAAATTCTTCAAAATGCCATGCTCGGATATTTTAATAAAGATGCAGACATTTCATGGGAAATTGTCTTTTTCCTCCACGAGGAAATTTCTTTACGAGAGCCAGCCTTTGTTAAGGCCGAAAAGATATCAGTAGAAGCATGCGTATTTTACTGGAATATGACAATTAATCTAGTTGCTATTTAATAGGATCTTTGGATGGAAAAAAACATTATTATATTACCGCTGCTTTCTTGGCCTGAACATTTAAAGCCATGAGGGAGAAACATAATTAGTGATGATCTAAGAAAGAGGTTAATCAACTCTAGGTACTATATGTGATCTTGTGTGAATACTTCAAACTAGTTACCCTTATTTTTCGACTCTGATTGGTTTGTTTTGGCAATGAATAAAACAAGACCATCGCTTAGTAAGAAGGGGAATCAAACGGTTCCAATTCTCAAGACAATGAATGATAAGCGAAACATCAATGGTATACAAGGACGGTTAAAAACGAAAAAGGTCAATATTAAATAAATGGAAGGGTAGGTATGTCTGGAGTTATACAATGTACAATTAGTCTAAAGCATTGTTTGTTACAAAACAACTGAATATATAAGGAGCTGAATCTAAATGTGATGAATTTACAAACGGGTCTAGCAACACTCTAGATACAAATGTACTCATGCCCAACTCTTGGGGTATTAACTGTCAATGCTGGGGTTCAAACTTTACATTTATAGTCAGCAACTCTCTCTTTTTCTCTGTCTCTCTTCCTATATAAATGCAAGTGCGATTTAGAAGTCAATCACAACAAAGCAACAATATACTTTCTCCAGTGGCTCCTTCTTTTAATGCAACATACCTTTTGTTGGGGCTCGTCTTCCTCTTCCCACATGGGCATGGAGATGGAATAGTGGAGAATGAGTGTCCATATTAAACCAAGGATAAGTTTCAGTTTGGCGTCTACAATATCTGTACTGTCTGAAAAAAAGAAAAGAAGAAACCAAAAGTCAGTTACGTCAGTCACCAAAATCCAACATTCATCAAAACCATCAAGGAGTTTATTACAGACGATATTGGTATACTCAGTGCCCCATCCTCTATAGAGGTAGGGCTATTTTACGGTAATAATTATAACGAGTTCTGCCTAGGGAGGTTGATACTGTACAGAGAACATAAGCTCCGATACAATTCCAATGGAAATACTAAATCACATTATAAGCCCTAACAGCTTATACAATATTAAAAGATCAATTAAAACACAATAATATTGAATTAGAAAGTTCAAATCGCAGCTTCTATAGCCGGAAATCTGAGTGACTGATATGAACCCATTTTTTTAAAATTGCAAATAAACAAAACAACAATATTTGCTTCATCAAGAGATGTCTCGAAAGCAAGACACCTGAAATAGAACACCAAACAACAGCTGAAAAACACACTTGGCTTTAACACTTTGTACTCAGGGTTAAAAAAAACATTACACAGGACCAGGTGGTAGGCTTAGTTTACGTTCCTTACACCAGATGGAAGCACCAGCTGTATCGGCGCGCCACTCAAGTTTGTGTTCATTATCACTAGACAAGACCGATTGGAATTGTCTGACCATGCACAAATACTTTTATCTCCTGATTGGGAAAAGTGCCCGGAAGATCCTTTAGATAGCAATGGAACTGAACTTTACTCTATTCATATTAGTTTATCGTTTTAAATCAAATTTAATCATTTTTAATAGAATACCTTATGTTGAAGTCATGCTTTGCACGACAACGTTGGACATCAAAAACAAAGAATGAATACGTCAGTATCAGATGAGGCGATATGATTGATCTCATTTTATATTAGAGCGTTGTTATCGATTTGTTATGAGTATTCTCAGAGTTCATGACCTGGAATATTATGAAAAAAATCTCTCAACAATCGCCTAGGCACTTGCAGTGAGTTTGTTATCTCTTCATAACAAGGGTGTTACTTTGATATATGGCCTATTCCTATCGCAAGTGATATCAGCAAATATTTGATCAATACCGAACGATCATTTATCTGCCAATCATCGAAGGATAGTGTTATATTAGCTTGGATCCGCTTTGAAGCCACACAGACAGAGAGTGGGTGGTTATATGCGATATCGACCAGAGTAACCTGGGACAATCTTTTTTTTGTTATAATTATGAGAATAATAAAATGTTTCTTCCCCCTTCCGCAAGGTTCTTTTTCCTCATATTGTCGCTAGCGCGATGGCTAATATTACTGAGCAGTTTTTATTTTATCCTTCCTTCCTTCGAATAAGAGCAGTTTTCTAAGTTCCTAGCTATAATATAACTGGATGTCATATAATTATTTTTCATTACTTTTGCTCTAAGTTATCTTTCTTCAATATTTGCCAAACTCGACTCCCATTGCTGTCCATTGTTTTATTGAGAATGTTTCTGCAGATGCGAAGAATATGTCTTTCTCTTCTCAGGTCTACAGAGTTAGAAAGTAGTGATGTCAGAGAGGAAATAATGATGAGAATATGGTACAAAGTATTATTTAAAATTGAGGAAAAGATTGGAAGCAGGCATAATCACTTAATCAAATGTAAAGTTGACTGGTTTGCATATAATTATGTAATGTCTACTATAGCAATCTACATTCATGTTTTTGTCGTTGTTTAGACGGGCTTCTAATCTTTGAATACGAACATAAAAGTAAAACAAATATCAGAAGTTTCCCATGAGTAAAATGGACACTCAATTTGATATTTTGCCTCGAATATCTCCGGTCCCATACCCCTATCTGGGTAGAGTATAAAAGCATTCCACCACTACTAAACTAAAAAAAGTCTATTTGTGGAAGGCAAAGACTAGGGCCTACATTGTGTTATGAGATGAAAATATTCTCGTGTCATGTTTAGTTAGCCCTGTGCAGATGCAGGTATATTTACAGGCATCTAGAGGCCCACAGTTCTACCTAAGTGGTGAGGACTTCTGTTCAGGAAAAATGACAGAGCCCCTACTGAATCTTATATAAAGGACCCCTATGCTAAAGGGCAAGAGGAGTATTTCATATTCAAGGTAGATACAAGTATACAAGCATTTGCGGAAGCATTATTTACAGAAGCATTGTGATACTATCATCAACCAATTAATCGGATTTTCAGGATAGTTGATGTGTTATTGTATGATATTTTACCAGGCCGATTAGTTCAGATCGATAGTTGGTCTTCCACAAACTCCTTTGAGTAGTACACTACCACCTATTGAGAAGAAACACATATATACCTATCTATACACATCGCTAAAAAATACTGCGATTTGTATAGTCCACTTTAAGACCAATTTTCAGGCAATTGAGTCTACTGTATAATTTCTCTTCAAACGATACAAAAAATCCAGGTAACAACTTGGCAGCAATCACAATATTTACCAGATAAATTTTCAGTATTTACTAACAGCCGGGATCTGATTTGTTTTCCAACACTGGCCCCCAGAGGTATTGTTGCACCTTAAGTTAAACATGAGATGTAACGGAAAGGCAGTTGTGGGTCAAACGTCAAAGGTTAGAGTTCAACAGGATCAAGGCAAATATCAAGCTTAGTTTTGTTGTACATAGGAAAAGGAGGGAGCGAGTGCCAAGTTCCACAAGGCTGGCTGTTTGTAATGTACAAAGCACAAAAAGACCATTTGTCTGGCTCCCGTTCCCTCCATACGGTCATGTAAATAACAATAGGAAATCTTTCCCAGTGCGTACAGGACAGCGGTCCACTAAGCCAATTTGGCACTCACATCCAGACTTTAAATCATGATGAGCAGTAGTACCGAAAGGTCGTACAAGGAAAAGAAGATTAAAAGAAAGTTTTGCGCAACAGGTGCTCATAAGTGGAATTGTGGTTTGAAAGAAGTCTAAAACTGGGGAGAAATGAGTGATGTGACAATGGGAGATGGCAACACAAATTACTATTCTACCTGGCCGGTAGAAAGTGATTGATACTTCGATTAACATTAATTATATTCTATTGAAAAAACAAAACCAATACAACCTTCAACAGAGTTGTTTGGGTTTTATGTTAGGCGTTACCTATAAGACAAAACAACGTTTCGATTCCACCTGAGGTCAATGATCGATAACCGATCAATATGTATAACCCAAAGACTGTGTGCATAATGTTAGATTAGCTGGATCAGCTAAGGTAGCCCACAATACATTATATCCCCTCACCACGCTATAAGCTAAGCCTAATGATCAAATGTTGTACCAAGTAGGGCTGGGTATACAAATACATCGTATTATACATGAACTTTCATAATACATCTGTGTACCTAATTCAGTACCTGCATAACAATTACTGAAGTCCTGGCAAATATGGTGCAAAATATAGGGATTTGTATCAATATTTAAATAGGAATATTTTGTAATGCATTGGGCAGACAAGGTTATTTTTCCGCATATGATATGGACAAGTAACCAGACAATAAGCTTTATCAATACACTCATACATCTAGATCTATTCTGATAGCAAACCAAAGGCAATGCCAAAAATACCAAACAAATTATTTCCGCTCTCGGGTGTCATCCTCTCTGATGACCTAAATGCATTAACCTAGTAATTATTACTATGGTTAAAACTACACCACACTCGATATACTCTCTTAGCACGCATAGCCACATGAGGAAATAATAACACAATGCATCCCTTGTTCGCTTATGTATGTGTATAACACAATTAATGTGGTACGGAAAGAGATAGAGAGAGAGAGAGGGAGAGAGAGAGGGAGAGAGGGAGAGAGAGAGAGAAATTAACAGGGGGAAATAATGCATGTGAATAGTAGGACCCTACGAGTACTCATCCAACCATGCAAGCAGACCAGTCCAAAAATAAACAAGACAATTCCAATGAATTAAGCTCTTAGCTACACTCGCCTCTTACTCATATTGAAAGGAAAATGGAGATAGGGAGATTAAATTGTTATAGGGTAAAAAGTGTCGAAATTGGGGAGGAGGGGATGTCGAAAGACGACCACCCAAACGGCAGACTACAGACACAGTACATTCAACATTAGTTGATACTCCCCTAAGTTATCTGATGCCACTGAAGGAACTATTATTTAAAGTGATAAGATGTAGCGCATCTCAGTAACTTCTCAACAGTAGGTTGGCAGTATATACTACACATTAGTTAGTGGGAGACCAGCAATAGGAGCTGAACAAAACAGCCTGGTAAAACATCACACAGCAACTTGGTCCTTCCCCTTCCACAATCAATTTCAATGGAATAGACTGTAACACAGGGGTCATGTCAGCAGTTAGGTTTGAAGGACAGAGGGAGCTTTCAGTTGCTGCGCGCTATGGCGAGAAAAATTGCAGCCTCAAACCCAGATGATGAGGGTTCTACAAATATACACATCTAGTCATCATCCTCCGCAGTCAATCGCAGCATGCCCACTAAAAATACTTACAAGCAAAGCTAACCTTCATTACACACGACAGAAGATGGATTGTTCGGCAAGGCAATGGCCTAATGGTGAAAGGCCATAGCGATTGGTGCCCTTTCCCTTTCAGCCTTTGCTACAATTTGACTCGGGTTATAAGGAGAAGAAATGTACTTAAATATAAATTTCAGGCATTATATTTTTCTTACTCATGAACTAGATGTACATTTATAGTGTGTTTGCGACAATTTCCTGGCAATTTAAGGCAATTTTGGAAAGATTATTGTCCAAATAGACATGAATTATTCCTAATTCTTTTAGTTTCACCTCAGTGGTATGATGAGAGAGTCCAAGCCAGTTTTTGCCAAGGCTGGCAGCTGTCATTCATGCACCTTAGCCTATATTATTAATCAAATGAGTAAAGGTTCAAAGGGTCCAGTTTTCCAGGGTTGGAACTAAGCCATTAATACATGAAGTCATGCTTTACACAAGCGGTACAAGATTCGTCACAAAAGGCCTCACATGAAAGTGGCTCCTTTTGATCGATTTTTTCATCAGATACTTTTCTTTTCTCTTGCTGGAGTCATCTTCGCTATAAAGACAACAGCCAAATATCCTTTCATATCCATGATAGAAACGAGGAGGGATAGAAATACAGACCGATGTATATAATAGCAATGCTGAGAACATTCAAGAAAAAAGTAATGATTAACTTTATTTCAATACTTCCCCTAGAACTCCAGTAACAAGGACGTTCAACAATGATTCCTACTGGTGAATATGAAAATATTCTGCAGTTAAAAGATTTTCGGGAGAAAACATCCTCCTAAGATTTACCCTAAGTAGGGCAGCATCTCCCTAAGAAATCATTAAGTGTAAACCCTTTTCACACAGGATGGGTAGCGAATGATTTGATGGAGAGGGAAGTGCAGTTCTTCTGACTCCTTCTGTCAGCACATTCTTAAGACAAGAGCTTCTCGGAATTAAGAGCGGAGGAGCATCTCCCCAGAGTAAAGACTTTACCGGCGTTCAAAAAAGCATCGCCCAGTGACTTACTACCAATAGATAAGACTCTGCCCAACCCCCCACCTACCCTCACCTATGTGGTATATAGAAACAACATCCCACCTTCCTTCAAGTTTGTATACATAGTACTTCCTGAACCCATTGGCGGGGGACATATGCAGCGGAATGGGATCGGCTCTAACATTTCAATTCATTCAAATTAGATCCTCTTGCAACAGGATTTTGGCTATAATTCTAAATCAAATTTATTTGGTTAAAATGGCAGGCTGGGCTCTGGTATTATTATACCATCCTGCTATTTCACTTATTTCTCTGAAACGTCGAAAGATAGAAAATTCTAAAGAATTTCCTCATTCTCGACATTTCACACAGCTCGTGAATAGTTAGGTTACAGGGTAGAGCAATAATTCCAGGTATTTGATACCAAACGGGCCGAACGCCTTAGATCACTTCACATCAGGGTTTACTTGCCACATCCGTATGTCTTCCTACTGTGGGATGGTCAGCAGAAGTTATGGGGTATCTTTTTACAAGTAGAATTCTTATTAATATATGCATAGAGGGAGTTGTGTATTGTGACCAACGCAGACTGTATTGCCATAAACAACAGAACATATCAAAGGTAAACAGAACGTTGACACATAAGCAAATAATTGTCTATTTTGTAAGTTCCTTTACCCACGTTGACCTTACACAATTTAGCAAATAATAACTAAAAGAGGATAACCATGTTATAGTTCTGCAAAGAACAAGCCACTTTACCTCCTAGCTATCACTTTACCCCCATGAATTCAGAATATAGTATAGACCTCATGCCTAAAATATAGTATAGGGAAAGAGTAAGGAGTTTCTTCAGAACCTAAACCCTATTCATACTAGTTTAACACATACATCTATCTATATGGATATCTCCATACATGTATGGACCAAGATGTTCAAAGACCATCATCCAATCAAGGAGAACAGTCCCCTATTACATGCTCATACTGAAGCTGTTAGGAGCAGGATCAAGTGGTCCAATCATAGCTCTCCATTATGTCACGTCATTGCATGTCGCGGGACATAATCATCATGACATAGGGGCAGCAGAAGCTGGTAATATGCAGCATCCACAATAAGGGCTCTAGTATGGGAACACTGGTACATGTATATTCCATCCGCATGAGCGACAAGACCATTTGATAACTTCATTTCACTTAAATGAAGATGTATTGAATATAGATTATACAAAATAAAGATTAGTAATTTAATGCCAAACATTCATTAAGATAGGAAAAAGGTAATAACGATTGATTCGGCAGCAATGAAATGCAGAAAGCTATAAATTAGACAAGTAAACAGACAGGCAGACAGACTTGAAATAGGCAGGCAACCAAAACAAATTCACTTATTACTACCGGTTATAAAATGTAAATATCGGATCCATAAAACTGAATAGAAATTTATATGACAAACCCATATAAACCCAGACAGACGAGGGACACATTTTGAATGATGAAATAAAATTAGTTACTCAAATAAAAGCCAAACGACTGAAGATATGAATTTGCTGAATTTATAGTAGCAATATGACAGGTTGAGGGTCAGGTAAGGGCTAAGTTGGAGCTCAGCGTATTCTGAGGTTGGAGGGTGTGTACAAAAATACTACAGAGTGGTTGTGTCTGTGTGTCACTCCAAAACGGCAGAAGCTTGAAAACAACAGTCACGCTCCAGCTGATTCTGGGGCACTAGGTCAAAGTCCATCCCTCCCCTCACTCCCTACCACAGGTCTCTACCATCAAATATTGGTCAAATACACAATTTAAGAATTTATATATTTTTATTATTTTAAATGGCAATCAATATTGTGGTTAATACTATTCAAGGTATCATTTCATTTATCACTTTGGACCCCAACTTAAACCATTATATACAAAAGATAAGGGATGATTTATTTCGATATCAAAGGTAAAGGATGAAGTGAATTAAAGTCAAAAGTGATAGACGTGAAATTGGTGGTAATTTAAGATGGATACCTATAGCTTTTATCTTACACCTGGGCATATAGAGGTGTCTAGAATGTGGATTTTCCTCGCAAGATTTACATGATAATACTAAATCACATCGTGTCCAAAATAAATCTCAAGTTGTACACTTGAATACCCTTAACCATTTATCATCGTTAAAGTTATTTAAGTGAAGAAATAAGTCTATTATGTGCAATCTAATGTTGAAGGTAGATCTCCAAGTTTCCACTTTCATCAACAGAAATGATTTATTTCTTATGAACATTCACTGTAAGGGATCATTTTGTATTAAAGAGACAATTTAAGCTATTTTAGTAAGTAGGAGATTGCATTCACTGTGATACCTATATTAATTACAGGCAAAATAATTTATAACCAGTAGCAAGTGGTAATGCAATTTTGTAATATAATATATCCTCATATGAATTATATCTCTCAATAAGGACACCATAAGGGATCCGAAACTCACAACTACTTTTTGTAAACGAAGTACACTTTCATAACAACGAGACATGAGAATCGTGATGTCATTATCGACAAAAACGTGTGTTTACGAAAGGCTCAATATCAGGTACAATTCACCTAATTTTCCACCTCCATGCAGGCGTAAAATAGCTTGAGAGTTCTTGGAGACAGTATGGATGTGCATACATGTTCACTTCAGGCCAAGGTTCAACAGAAGGTGAAATTGAAATATCATTAGAGCGACATAGATGCCAAGTCAAACTCACACCATTTCTTTGCTTACTGTCACCACAAAATGATTTACAGGTTCATAATTAGTTATTTACCAAATAATTTATGTACTTATTTATTTATCAATTCATTTATCAAATTTATTTATTCTTTTTTTTTTCATTTTTCTAAAGAACCCCTGATTCCCATTCAAAGAGAAAAGCAGAATAACCTTTCTCGTAGTAAATATTTCTGAACCGCTGGCTAAGATCCAGTAGTAGACGTTACTTAATTTGCAACTAATATAATCCATTCTCTAGTTTTTACCAGAAATGTTGAGGCTGCTAGAGTCAGATTTCTTGTTTCACAGAATGAGATCCAATCGATAAAACCTAAGAGCATAGATTATGCTAAGAGGAAGTTAGAGAGATCGTGTAAATGCATACGCCTCCAAAATATTAAACATTCACTGGTGCAGAATTTGGGGCACTTGCACCGTGTTAAAGAATGTCAAATTCAAAGGAACTAAATTAATTGTATATACTTAAAATTTATCAATAACATTGAAACCAATTATACAAATTACAGAATGAGCACACCAGGATGTAATGCATTTTGGAGCAAAGACTGGTTCATAGAAAATTAGGTGATTACATAGGTAAAGGTTTAGAAATTTAGGTAAATATAGAAATAACAACAGAAAAACATACTAGGGCGTAGAGAAACATAAATGCAACGTAAAGATATAGAAAAGAAAACACTTGAATGTTGAGGGAAGACAGCTGAGTCATTTGTATGCCGCGCAACTCACAAGCATTTTATACACACAAATCTGACTTGCGGTGAGACAAGGGATAATTTTTTACCTCCTCGAGTGTGAGTATACACCTCTAGCCCAACTCCCGTATAAACAATCCTGGATCACCTATCCGTTGCCATAGAAACAGGATCCTGAGGGAAATGACAACTTAAGAGAGGTTCTTTTTTTGACCAAGACAATGTAGCCAGACTATACATACGTATAGGAATCTAATATTATTGTTTTATTGATATGAATCTGAAGTGTGTACTGAAGGTTGTAAGCTCATTCATTAAATTCAACTAATTTATAATAGGCAAACATTTTATGTGATTGCTTTGCTTGTATTTTTTTGTCTCTTTCACAAGCAAAGCAAGACATGGTGTCTAAGCAAGAGCTTTTCGTGATGATTTCAGTGTGTTGAGAAAAAAAATAGATGAAACCCTTATGGACAGAAATAAGAAAAAGAACTGCTCGAAAGTGTATTCAATTGAAAATAGAAACAACACATAATGCAAATGGTAACCAAAAAAGTTCGATTATGCTAATAATGGTGGCTTTGCCTACGAGGTAAATGGGAGCAGAAATGAGCTCTTCCCTGCCAACTGTCAACAAGGGAAGTATAAACAGAACACAGTGGTGTTGACAAAGTATACACCGCTGATCACAATCATTGACGGAACTGCTGTACTACATGTGGCTCTCATATACCAACATTTCTACGCCAGCAGTTTTGACAAGTGGAAATACTAACCGGTTATAGATATTAAGAAACTAATTTTTAAGAAATTGTATTTGTTATTAGTGTTTATTACAGAGTTTTAAAGACAATGGGATGTGAGCATGACTGGTTTGACACCGATATGACATATATCCAAGACTCCAAACTGCTGTTTAAATCACCTCTGAATCAAGTAATTAATGCTTTAAATTAATACCCGGCTTATGAATTTAAAGTTTATTTCTTTATTAGAAAGAAAGAACAATAATGCATGGGATTAACAGCATTACTACATTATAGGCAAACCATGTAAGAACTCCTGTCTACGTGTATAGTACACCAGTATGATGTGTTACCCATCCACCAATCTATTAATAGTAATAATTACATATAATCATTAATCAATGACCAATTATATAGGCGATGCAATTAACGGGAGTACCTATAGGTGAGTGCATACATGTAGTACCTTCACTCCACAGTGTCTGTACGCATTGCACAGTTTGCTAGTATGTACATCACCTCCAGGGCCTTATACCAACAAGCACCTGCCGGCCTGTCCCTATTCCACCTGCCTCCAGCAGCTAACTGGGGGAGAGAGGAGAAGGGGATGAGGAGGTCGAGGAGCAGAAGGTAGAGGAGGAAGGGTGGGATCAGAAGGAGGAAGAGGGAACTGGGGTAGGAGGAGGGGGAGAAGGAGGAGGACTGCTTTTACTGGGGGAGAGAGGGGAAGGGGAGGAGGAGGTCGAGGAGCAGAACGTAGAGGAAGGGTGGGATCAGAAGGAGATTGAGGAGGAGGAGGAGGAGGAGGAGGAGGAGGAGGAGGAGGAGGAGGAGGAGGAGGAGGAGGAGGAGGGAGGACTGCCATCGGGGGTGATGAATGAAGAGAAGATGCGTTCTATTGACCTGTATGTTGTTCATTGACTACTTTCATACGTACATCCAGAGATCTAGTTCTCTGGTACATCTAAGAGAAATGAGCTTTTGTTATTGGTATCAAAAATGTTCTCATTTATATGAAACTCAATGAGGTTTCACAGTCCGATGCCCCCTAGGCCCCTGAGACCCCTCAGCCCTTGCCTTGAGAGTAAAAGACACTTTGAGCTTATATCTGAAGGGTTAAACTTTATAGCGGTACAGGAGCAGGAGGAGGAAGAGAAGGATGAGGTGAGAATCGCTGGAGGCGTATGATAACATAAATGCAATGCTATACTACCAGGCTATCACTAGTAACTGAAGTATTGGGCCATCAAGGTACACGTCAAGGGGAAGGCACCTGTCTCCCCCTGCTCAGTGTCCATCATTGTATGAAGTGGGCTGTCAACACTTGGTGTATGTTTCTATGTTTTCTGTCACTTGAGGAATCAGAAGCAGTTAACTCAAATTGAAAACAATTTTCCATTATTTTGTTTTCCCTACTCGCCTTGTCTATATTTTAATGGAGTTAATAGGGAACCAGAAAATATTCACAATTTTTACTTTTAAATGTCAAATCAACACTAGAGCTAAACAGGACAAGTTCACCTTTAATAACTGAAAATGAAAAATGCACGATTGTGCTAAATATGTAATGACACGGCCGATTAGCGTGGCCTTTAGCCTCAGGTCTTTTCAATACATTACACCCAATGTAACAAACTCTCAGCCTCAGTCTCTCCCTAGCCTGGATTACTTCCCCTTCCAGGAATAAATCTGTCTACTAGAATCTACCAGCCATACATACCTTACAATGATAAAATGTAGGTGACCATATCTTTATAATGCTGTTTGACTAAAAGATCATTCACATATATATCCACTTAGACGTAAACTAATCACATAAAGAAAGAAAGCCTCTCTAGCATCTTAGATAACAAATGGCTATGGGGCTGAGCAGACGAGAAGAAGCAGGACCTCCCTAGTGAGAGGCTCTAAACAATGCTAACTACATGCAGTGGAGGAGGCCACCCTGGAGGAGTTGTGCAGACAGAGGGAAGTGATGGAGAGACAGGGCATGGACAGACGGTGTGGGCAGATAGACTCTGGCAATTATCTCAGGAAGGTATAGCCCCGCAGGGAAAGAGTGGGACAGAATATAAGAGATGAGAGGGAGACAGAGAGAGGGAGACAGAAACAGGCAGAGAGAGAGAGAGAGAGAGAAAGAGAGAGAGAGAGAGAGAGAAATTCATATGAAGTAATGTTAGATGGATAAATGGAAAGGTCTTTTGAGAACAGCTTGAATACCCTAATTAATTTATGCTCATTTATAAGTTAGCAATATCAAACACTTTTTTCTTATCAACCAAACTAAAATGCCAATATCATAATATAAGAATGGCACTTATGTGAGATCAACCAACTGAAAAATATATGGTAATCATAAATTTCGATAACCTCCACTGATATTATATATGTCTGCACCGATTGCCATGTTGAGCAACCATATTCTGTGACTCCAGATAGACCATCGTCTCCATCCCAAAATAACCCCTGCTGGCCCCGTTTCAAAATCAACAATTGAGTTGATCTTGAAAAAGCTATATCTATAGGGCTGCTACTGAGAGCATTTCAAGATGTGTTACAGGCAGTAATTTTTCACTCTAATTTCTGTAGACCGTACAGCCACCTTGAGGGCAAACACCTGATACCCATTCCCCTATAGATCCCAGACAAAATAACCATCAACACAAAGATAAGGACACAGACGATTAAATCTAGGCAAGGTTAGAAGAAATCATCAAAGCACTTCTATACAACATAAGTATTCACTTCCAGAAGGGATAAAATCCCTATCCCTATCGAACAGGTAGTATAGCAGGGACATCTTTTGACTAATACACCGATACTCTAAACAACAGAGGGTACCTGTTGACGCAAGGCAGAATGTGGCTACTTGTAACGAGAATGTGGCTTCCCTCATAGTGACAGGCTGGCTCCCATGCCACCTCTCACGTGTGTACGTACATATAAGACCTGGATTATATCCATCACATAGATAGACCTCCACAAAATGCTATTCTCGCATACAGTCTAGATAGACCTCCACAAAATGCTATTCTCGCATAGTCTTTTTCCAGCGGCTCTGCCAAAGAGTCAACGAGCCAGTATGTATTAGAAGTGTAAGATGTATATAACTGGATCAACTTGTACTGATAAGAAGCCACCGCCAAAAGTCAAGAAGACTTATTCGTTCTGATTTCAGAGTCTGACTTTTTGGGAGTGGAGACCCGACATAAGAACTAGAAAGTAAGGCACATAATGTAGGCTCTATATACTTCCTAGTCCAAAGGACTATTCTTGGCTTTAATAGAAAAAATATAGTAAAAAGTCTCATTCAGGACACTTCTTCGATCCAGAAAATTTCGCAATATATTTTCCTTTGAATTAAGTTTTCCTTAAGTTAAAATTGATTACATGTGGAGAGCATGCATCAATACAAATGCAAGGAATTGGAACTTTAGAACTTTCTAATTAGTATAATGGCCAAGGTGTATTGCCTTTGGGAACAGCCAAAGCTATACCAATTCCAAAACCGAGGGAATGAGTGGTGGAAATCATGAACACATACACATATTATATTAGAGATAAGTAGCAGCATTCCCTTCTGTGTGCCATCCCCATTGATACTGTATACAATAGAGCTATCAAACAGTAAAGAAAGCCCGGAGAGCAAGTATACTTTTTTATAAATCTGTTTTGATTATGTTTTCATGCAGAGATTACCGCAGGTGTTCCCCAGAGGTGGTCACAGATAATCCATCCAGGGTCGCAGAATGCGCCACCAAGTGGTTAAGAAAAGAACCACTTAGCATCTCCATGGGGAGGATTTTCAGGAAGCAGGGCCAACATTCCCTCTTGTTAGGGCTCTCTGGGCATTTAGACAGGGAAATATCTATAAATAAGAATAGGGCTATTGAGATGTTCATAGGCATTAGCAGAAATTAGATTCACGTATTCATGTATACTTAAAAAGTAAACAAGGCAAAAGTCGACATTCTTCACTTTAGTCCAGAATGGTTAGGGCATTAATAGGGATTCATCTATAAAACATGATATCAAATTGTATAAAAAATACTTATAAAGGTACAGATGGTTAATAGTTGAGACTACTTTTATGTTCTCTTGAATTCTATACCAATAATGCCAAACTCCATTGCCAAACTTTCCTTTTTAATAAACCGATACAGAAATGTGAAGTACGTCTCATTTTAAATTGCCTCGTGTCTATATAAATATTCAATACAAGCTGCTTCCTTGAAGGCATTAGCAAGAATTCTGATGGATTATTGGCAGGGGGATGTAAAGGTATTTTATGTACAAGTGTAATCTGCCTCTCCTACCTATATGCTACCTGTAATATACTTGCACTAATCCAATCATCACTTGGTCACTTGAGCTATGGTCGCAGCAGCTGTCTCTTCTTCAAGCCACCGTCTCACGATGATCCATGATTATCTACTGGTTAACAGATCACATACAGCCCTGTGCAACAGTTTATTCCATACACCTTGATAAGGGGTGTGAGGCATAACCCAAGGCAGGAAGAAACACTGGTGAAGGAGATAATTCCTCATACTAAAGGCAAAAGATTGAAGACAGGGATATAATCCCCACCTCACTTACATGATACTACACATACTACCCCTTCTAAAGGTAATGGATCAAGTGGAAACAGATTTGACAATTTGGCGGTATCAAGCTATGTGGAACATACGATAGTCATTTCGAAGCTGGGGGTGAAACTAACGAAGAACTTCTGGGGAATCATCCTGGCCATATCTTTCAAGCTCAGAGCTATGTTCTTGCCTGTAAAACAGCGCTAAAGATATATAGGGGGAGTTCGTTGGCCCTCCGAAGTGGCACAAAAAGAGCCATGGGGAAAAACTGAGCCCCTAAAAATCTCCGACATAAATACAAGTTCCTAAATGTTATGGTTCCTGGAGTCAAAGTGGCAGAGCCAACAAAGTCTGATTCTCCAGAGCGTCTGCTTGTCCAACTTTTCTTTCACTTGCTCTTTACAAGTTTCCAAATTATCACAAAAGCCCGTTTGAGATGTTTTCAACAGTATAACAGGCATGTATAACATGTATAGAACAAGGACATATTGGCACAGGTAAGAGGAACATCCAAAGGGCACAAGAGAGGAATCAGTCTCAACTTGTGTCCAAGCCAAGGCAAAAGAAATTAATGGTATAAAACAATGGGCCTGGGTACGTAGAAGCCCCTCTTTCTAGCTCCAGTCTATCCCATTATGCTATTCAGTCTATCCCATTATGCTATTACCCCAAGTTCCAGGCATAAAAGAAGGACATAGCAGGGAGATATATACTCTTCCCTGCATATTGGAAAGAGGAAATGTTCCAGGTTGTGTAGGGTTTTGTTTTCCCATCCTATCCTGTTCTATAACTAAACCTCTAACTAGCTGTTGCCCCACGCTCTTATTATTATATCCCCAGAAAATGGAATGAAGGAGGGAGAATGTTTGATGTTGCTCCATAAAGTTTAACTCAATCCTATCCCAGAAGGGGAAGATAGCTGTAGCTCACGTTATGTCAGAACTCTGGCGGGTCTAGGACGAGGCGTATAATTCAGAGGGACTATGGAACATCACACACATATCAAAAACCCATATTTATGACTGCCAGACGAGCAATTCCCAAGGCCAGTGAGTAGCTCCTTCCTTCCCTGTACAGATGAAACCTCATCTATTTCTACTGATGCCTGAAGTTTTATGCTAAATATCTTGCACGGGGAGAGAGTATAAAGATAGTTAGACATCCCAGAAGACATTTGCTGCGAAGAATATATTGGCTATATATTCCAAGTAATTTCGTTAGTGGCCAGACTCCCTCCCATGATATGTACTATCAATTGTCTTTCCCAATTTTCGTAATTGTACCAAATGTAAAAGTACTATTGGTCAGAAATCATGAATTGCATTCGATTACAGAAATGAAATTTAACTATCACAAACTAATACTGCTCAAGCAAGATTGGTATGATAATTCAATCTGCAATGATCTGCATAATTAGTTCTGTAAATAAAATAAACATTGTGAGTATTTTTTGTTTGTGAGTAGATTAAATTAAAATTTCGGAACTTCTAATATACTACGATGAATTTTGAACCCAAGTATTTTTTTACATTTCCTACTACTTTTCAAAACAATAAGTACACAATTAGTTGGCCCTGACCGTTATGCAATAAATCTGTTTTGGTGAGCACCAACAGTGAATGCTTGTATAGGGAAATCCACATCTAATATTCTCCCAGCTTACTTGAGTTAATAACAGAAAGGGCTGAACTGCTTGATCCTTACAACCCAGAACGACCTTACACTGCTCTGCTATAATGACTACATACTCCCACTTCCGAAGGAGTAGACCTACCATTCCTTACAACACAAGAGGGAGAAAAAAAAGTGCGAGTGTAGGAGGAGTATTCTCATCCCCTCTTCACACAATTGTCCCATTTAGACAATTTTCCCAGGTGCAAGCGTGAACATATGGGTCCGCTTGCAGCAGACAACCCGACCCTCACAGGGGCATGCCTATCTCAGCAGGTAACACAGAGTGGAGAGGGCCTGAGTATATTATCATCTACCAAAGCTCATCTTTTTTTCCTCCCATTTCTTTTTTCTTTGGTGATTTTTCCCTGTCATTCACAGTATACCTTCCCCCCTTGTGTGTTGCCCCAAGACACCAATACTCATTCAAAGCCGTTTTCTATGTAAAGAAACTGACCTTAGAAATGGAAACAATTAAAATGAATTGCTAGCCTGCCATACTCAAACCTCCAACCAAAAAGCCTTTCCTTTGGAAATAACAGCTTACATATGCACAGTACATCAATAACACAAAGGCCTTGACAGTTCTATGCTTCCAAATGAACATAGAGATAAATGATTGCCTAGATATGCCATTTGCTTTATCCAATATTGATTTAGTGCAGGGACTAGGAGAGATACGTTACACCTGGCCAGGGTTATGTAAGATGGTTGTGTATTTGCTATATCACACACAAGTGGCTCCTCATCGCGTGACAACCAACATGACGAGGTGACTTGGAGTACCTAATTCCCTCTAGTGAATCCCGGGCCTCCTTCCTAACAACGAGTTTAAAACACCGTGTTTTAAACTCGTTGTTCCTAAGAACTGAACCTCAGAATAGATATTCATTACAATCATGTTCGATCATTCAGGGGTGCTGAATGGGTTGCCCTTGTAATATTAGAAGGTAGTATACTACTACTACCCCATAAGCAAGTGGAAGACCAGCTATAAGAGCTGAACTAAAACAGCCTAGTAAACACAAAAATATACTGACTGTTTAATAAACTAGATTAATATGCCCTTTTATTTATTCTCGTTGGTTTTAAGTAATTAATATGTGTAGGTTGTGTCCAAATTTAGCCAACTGTTCTAGCCGTATTCTTTCAGTCACAAGTTCCTCTGATCGTATTTGGATACACTGACATATACACACTTCAAATAATGAATTAATACGGTAAGGACATCAAGTTCCGTTAAGTGGAACCCATCAATTATCTAATCTTTCTTCATTATAGCGTGCGACCAGACATTTATTTGGTCATGTCTGACCCCCTAGATAGTGGTGTCATAAACTTGGCCCTCTCCTGGCGGATATCTGTATGTATGTACTTATTATTTATTTTGTGTGCGAATGTTTGGGCAAACACTTTCCTCTTACCGACCTCTCTGCAGACATTGACCTCCTCACGCCAAATATTTAATTCCGGAACTCACCTACAAGAGAATGATAAAATACATAAGTGAACATGATTATGAAAATGTTATTCAATGATATGATACTTGGAAGGTAATTGATGAGGTCGGAGAACAAAACTTTTTCTTCAATATTTTGTGTAATTATTCAATACATTATTCTATTTAGAAATGAACAGATGAAAGGTGCCTATGGCTATGTGAAACCGTAAATATCCATTGCCTTCCCAGATTTGTTTTCAGTTAAAACATCAAATTTGCTCTGTAATATCACTGACCCAATATGACCCAAGGCCTCAGCCTTCAAGGGTCAGCAGAGGCAAAACCGTTCTTCTGTTATATATTGAAGAATTTCATCCATTCTAAGCAAAGTAAGGAACCCTAATCACCAAATAGCGAACCTGAGTACTTGTAGTGAAGAGGATCATTGTCCGGGTTTACAATACTAGTACACACAGGAGGTGCTAAGCGTTCCATCTTATGTGGATTTAGCCTGCCCCTGACCCCCCACCTTAGATAATCCCTCTAATCTTCAAACGACAAGGTATGAGTAAACCCAAGATGTTTAATCTAGGCTCACCGAGCATCAATCTGGGTGCTAACTTAACATAAACACTAAAGAATAACACCAGCCTCAAGCGCTGGAAATCAGTTTGGCACCCACATCTACTGCCTTCCCCAAGCGAGCTATTTTAGAAATATTTGAACACTTCCTTGCCAACTGGCGCGTCAATCTACAAGTTAGAAGGCCTTAATATATACAATTCCTATATAGAGAGAGGGAGGGGAGGGGAAGAGAAGAGAGGCAGGGGAGGGGGTGGGGGAGGGACTAAACTTACTCTTCTGTAAATAGTTCATTTGTATTTCTTGTATGTGTTCAGCCTGTGGTAATCCAGGGATCCTTAGTATACCCTGAGGGTTGGATTTATTTTTAAATATCTTTCTAGAGGAATAAATACTTCAAGATTTAAATATGTATGACATATTTTCAGGCATTCAAATAGATTAATTGTAAATATACAGCTTCATATACACGGAAACATCTCAGAGAAAAAATATCTATAATAAGTTTATTTTACAACTACTTTTAGGAGGGGAAAAACATCTCGTGTATGTGCATGTTTGCTACAGTGCATGCTGAGATGGAATCAGCTCATAACAGACATACAAATATTTAGCAACACATTCATCAGAAATATTTCTCTTTTTTCCACTGATTTACAACTCCGAAAGTTTCATGCGAACCAAGATTCAAGATGGCGATCATATAAGGCCCCTAATGCCACGGAGACCTAATTCCCACAAGTCCACTACTTATAATGACCAAAGCAAGAGCCAGAACCTATATTATGAGGGTAATTTTAATTAGTGATGTCATTCGTAATTAGGGTATAGGAAGCATCAACATGAATTCACGGCAATCATCGTGGTTATGTCATTATAGCATATAGGGAGCAATTAGTTACTAATTTAAATGGAATTATCAGCTGGTGCCGAGATAGCAATAGGCTAAATGTTTAAAACTAAGTAATTAAATCAATTGTATATTGCAAAAATAATTATGATATTTCATTAGCCGTATTCAATCTTTCAATGCGGGTGAGAAATGAAACCTTTGTTTGTCCTGTTTTTTTTGTGCCCAGGTTGTACAAGCACCAATAATATATTGTTTACAAAATAAATAAAAGAGTCCTGTACCCTAAACTGTTGACCTAAAACGAGGAGCCACTTCCCATGTTTTCTGGTACTTCAATAAACAAACCAAATACAGTTAATTGATAAAATTATGAGCAATGTTTATAACTTAGATCCCCAAAGAAAGACCACTGACACCTTATGGTTATTCCACTTTTTCTGTATTAGGAATTTGTCCATAAGTGTATAAAAATACAATATTGTTTACAAAATAACTTATTGATAAATCCACATGAAGTAAAGCCTCTCGCACCCTATGGTAATTTCCTCAGGAGGAGCCATGCAGCCCATAGGCCCCCATCATTTACTGGAGGCAGTTGCTATTAAATGGGTCAGATTGGAGCTTGATCCCATGGAGGTATTCCAATAACCTGGCGTCATGCCAATACCTTGCCAACCTTGCAACCACCACCACCACCAGTGCTACCTCCGTTATACCCTTCCATACATACATGTATACTCCTTGTATGCGGGTCAGGGAGTTTTGTTACACCTAAAAAACCCTATCGTGTTTTCCCCGGTCTTGAACAGTCCTGAAATGATCCCCTTTTTGATAGGAGAAGGATTTCTGAGCTACGTACATCCTTGAGCACCCTGTCAGTGACCTACGTAAGTGAGGAAAATTTCATTTCGAAATGCCAAGGTATTACTTTATACAATAACAGAGCTTTTAAGAGCAAGTTCATCTGTCATCTTGAGTATGGCTAAAAAAAGACAACTTTTAAGTGAACTATACATTTACATTCTCAGAATCTTGGCCTGTCAGCTTGTGAGGAAATACTTCCAAATGACATTCACAAATATATAATAAAACATGTCGTTGACCTTGCAAGCCAGACACAAAACTAAAGCAATATTTTTTATTTCGGCATACATGTATTCCCCAGGTATTTCACCCCCAACGCCCACCCACCTAATCCACAGTTCCTCCATCCGATCCCCCACCCCACACATCTGCCTCTGCCACCTTTTTCCATTTCTTATTTTTAGAAAGGTGGTTTAACTGTCAACACTTGCCATACCTCACAGGTGATTTCCATCCTCTGGAACTTTCTTTCTGGGAACTTAAAACCTTCCCACTACCAGCTTGGATCCACAAGGGATCCGGCAACAAACACCCTGCGGCCTGGCACATCCATTTATATTCACCTTTAGATTTGATGTTTTAACTATCAGGCGCCATGTGTCCCTTATTTACATTCTTTTCCCTAATGGCCCTCTCTCAACACACCGCACTGGTGCCCTCGCTTTGGTTTGCCCAGTTTCTGGGTTTATTTTTCCAGGATTCTGACTTTTATCGTTTTTATGTCCCCCAGACTGCCAGACTGGACTTTTCAAGGCAAGGTGATTTTTTACGATCGCTGCCACATTCCATCGGTCATCAAGGCTAATAGCTATATTGTATCCCTATCGGTCAGATCTTAATAACCAGTAGAGAGGTAAGGGATCGATAGAGATAATCAGATCAAGCCACGAGGATCATCATACAAAAGGATTCCAGAGATAGGTATCTAATGATAATGATGACCACACTTATACCAGGGTCTGACTCACTTGGCAATATAATGTATTGCGTTCCCCAAGAGGGTTTGAAAAGGAAAGAGCTCTGGCTCATAATAGATAGTGCGGGGATGACTATCAGCTCAAACCACAGACAGACACAGATATAGATGCATGAATGATTCGCGAGTTTCAGATACTCGTCATTTACTCCCACTGCCAATGCTAGCAAAGATACTACATGCATGCTGCTAGCTAGGGGTACTCTACCATGAATCAGCTATTGCTCACTATTCACCCCAACCCCAGAACCCTCTCGATCTCCAGTCTCTACCATAGACTGATGACCAATGTTTTAGTTTTAGTTTTATTATGTACCGAGTCATTGAGAAGTGTACAATCATCGGCCAGACTTTCACAATTAATCAAATTTTAACAAATCACACACAAAATAAAAAACCCTAGAAGTGACCAATAGGGCTTCCTTCCCAGAGGGAATGCCAGAAAGTCTGAGGTCAGCTGAAGGCGTGTCGGGACCTCCGCCCACAAACTCCCCCAGTCATTCACAGTCTTTCATCACCTGACTTTATTAGCTTTTGAGTGTTTCACCAGGCTCAGTCTGAAGAAAGTGAGTCATTTGGAGGAATGATTAAACTAAACGAGAGATTACTAAACTACAGATTATGTAATTGAAATTGATGTAGAGGCACATTAAAACTGAACTGAAGTAACCCACAACAGTATACTTTTAATACATGTCTGCCTAAAGTATTTCAGATATAAAGATGGGGTATATCCTAAGCTGTAACCAAAGAGCAAAACAGTCAAACGTTTGATACTGAATCAAAGGATCTCATTTCAGAATATACAATCCAGCCAAAAGATAACAGTATTGATGCATTACAAAAAAATGCAATACCAAATAACCTTTCAAGTTTATATATTTTTAAAGCCAAATTCTATGTAGTATTTCCTACATGCTAAAAAGAAATACACACTAACATTTGAAACGGACCCAAAGGAGTTCATTTATGAAGATGTCAGAAACGGAAAGCCAACCGAAAGATTTGTTATCCAAATAATCATTAACATGTTATCATTTTAAACCCAACATCAAGGTGAAATTTCCAACGTGCTATTTCTTGTATAAAAGAATAACATTTGATATAGAATCAAGGGAGTTTATTTACAAAGATGCAGGCTTCCCAGAGGGGAAATTAATCCAAATAATCTCAGATAATTTTACAGAGCCGTCTATACACGGAATCAAGCCTATCTAAAGCCACCAGGGACTTTCTACAAGCTCCCAGAATGGAGATTTAATGACGGTCGGTCAGCTAGTTGAATGAGTGAGAGAGATGCTCACAAGTGATTAACAGTCTCTAGGTTCTGGCGGCGGTACCTTCTCGTAATGCAAACATCCACTGAATAACACATGGCTCCATCCAGCAACTCTCCCTATCTAAGTCATACCATCTGCTCAGGGAAGCCCCTCCCCTTCTTCCTCCATCTGCTCATATAACCTGGCCCGCTCTACTAACACACAGACTTGCAGAAGTCTGTCGACTATTTTCATTTTTTAAAAGGTGAAAGAGACTCAAAACGCGAGAAGCTATAACGCATAGATTGGCAGCAGTCTGTGCATTATTACATTTCTAAAAGAAAGACAATTCGTGAATTCATTTCTTCATTTTCTGAAATAAGGAACAGACAGACTTGCACAAGCCTGCGTTTTCAATAATAAACATTAATTGTTTTTTTCCTAAAGTTGTATCTATTATCTATAGAAAAATTGTATTTGATACCTTGAGAAGTTATAACATATTTATTAGCGGTCTTAGGATAATGTCTTTTTGTTTGAATAGCGAGACTAGGACTTTTCTGTGTAATAAATACTAAAGAGCGAAATAAGTTTGTTTCAACTACGGGTATATATCTATTTACTTTAGAGAAATAGCGTTAGGACTTAGGTGGGGGCTCGGAACACCACTTGAGAAGTTACAACTAGTAACTAGAAAGCAAGAGAAGTTATTAAAATGATTACCACTCGGTTGTGAAATACAGCATTATGCATGCGACATACAGGACTTAGTACCCAGTATATATTATCCCTACTTTGAACGCCTCCAACAAAGTCAAATCAGTTTAATGCCATTGGCACAATTGCCCACCTAATTGTCCTACCCTTCTATTACCGGGTTCTGCACGGTATAGTACAGGAGTGTAAAGAACTCGGGGTGATTATATGATTATTGGCAAGGCGAGTGTATACACCACAAGAAAGTGTTTGGGTGAAGACTGGAGGTGGGCGTACACAGGGGCCTGGCTGGGGATCAAAGCCGGGAGACTACCCACGTCTCAAAATAGCTCCCGTGCTACAAGTAGTATACACAACGTTGAACGTCCAACTCCCTCCTCTAAGCTTTCCCTCCACCTCTTGGGTCTTGCTACACTCTCTCTCGGTCTCTGCAATAAAACGCCTCACCTACACATTTGTCTGCCACTGACACAGGTGCTACATGACCTGTTTATTATTATTGATAACTTTTATTTTTCATTTTACACGCCGGTCTTCCAACTGCCCCCCCCCCCCCCCCCCGAAAATTGGAAATTTGTATTCTAACTGACTACCTATCCAGCCGATCATGAGGTTCCTTCTATCCTTACCGTATGTATAAATACTCTTCTTAAGCTTAAGTACTATTTTGTTCATTAATATCAGATATTTATATAGAAAGGATATTTTATAAATGAACCTGGCCTGGAAAGGGCTCCCAAAGACAAAAAGAAATACAAAAACATGCGAATATGCTATTAAAACCCACAGGAGAAACACTTTACCTCCATCTTTAATCATTTTCATTGTCTCCTTCAGTACACAGAAATCCATATTTAAATACTAGCGACAATCAATCATGTAGACAACATAGCGAAGCTTCTCTTGTATGTCATCGACAGCCTTGGCAGTGGGTCGACAACAGGTGTTGAAGTTCTGCAAATATTTTTCTCACTATGTTCATCAAGCCACTCGTACCAGACAGTAAGGACCGCTTGGCCTAATATACCCAGGCGTTTTTCATGTTGAGCCCCATTAACTTTTTTTTTCAAATCTGAGATCAAACAAGCCAAGTGGCTATCAGTAGGCCCACCAGCGACGTAGGCATTCCACTTTAAATATTTTCCAGTGAAAAAACAAACAAACTTTCTTCCGGTGACTAAGTTCCCACCTAATGCATCCTGACATAGCCAGCATAAGGGAAGATTGGATTAGCTGCACTTGACAATGTGTATCCAATGTTGGACAACTATAGCAAGAATTCCTTTACATTTTTTTCATTTTTTTATATATATATTACAGAAAGAGGAGAACACAGAGAGGCCACAATGATGACAAAGCCATCTGCGATGTGCTGTCATTGATTTTCATTAGGATGACAAACGCTTAGTTGACAGAGGCTGAGCCCACATCATTCTCCAGGGGTGAAACATCGCTGTGTGTTTGCTGTAGGTGTCATATATAGACCTGAATGTGAATACATGTATGTGGGCCCGGCGTCAGAATATGTACGATTTGAGCACGACAAAGCACAAATAATGGCAACAAATATACACGGAACTGATGTTCGAAATTCACACCTTTACTAGTGTAAGTGTGCTCCCAAAGACAAAAAGAAACTAAAACATGCCAATGTGCTCTTTTGAGACCCCACGAGAGAAACAATTACACATGGTGCATGGTTACATATGCTTTTGATCCATCTTTAATCACATTATGGTCTTCAAAATTTATGCTAAATCAAATATACTAAATACATCAGTTTATTTCTTTAAAAAAAACCCTAAAATATGGAAAAATGAGTAGTGTAGACGGCTTGATTGTAGACTTCTTGGAGGCCTGGTCCCTGTACACGAACACTTGCCCCAACCTAGCGCTATAATCTACCACACATATGCACCTTCAGGTATGGAGAAATAAATGCACATGTCATCCATTCTCTCAGCTGTTACGGTCCAATAGAACAGCTCCAATATCAGCTCGGAAAGCACTTTCCTTGGATGGTTGTTGAAAAATATAGAAATACACATGAAAAAATAGGATACTTTATCTGCAAACACCTGCCAAAGTCGATCAGATAAGGGATCGATTGACTGTGTTCTCATTTTCTGAATCCTAGAGGTAGAAAAAAAGTGTAAAACAGCTTGAAGTGAAGATGACTTTTGAACATATTTTATGTTATATTTTCACATTCAACCAAGTGTATTTATTCCTCCTTGATGTAATAGAATCCACAGAGGTTGTTTGACCGATAAAAAACAGTTTACAGGAAGTCTATCAAGTTGTTTTAAAGTGGAGTCCTAATATAAAAACGGAAACTGAACTGCCAAAATATTCCACTGAAGATGACCCGAGAAATGAATCAGCAAACAATGAAAGGAACAAAATCCTGATGCTGAACTATTACGAAATCATTATGAGTGACTCAAAAGCTGTCTGCCTCATCAACTTTTAACTCAGTAGCCTCTCTTTTGAGCCCACATGTGAGAATAAATAAAAAAAAAATGTCTGAGGAGATTATAATATGAGTGATGGGGAGGATGGAGAGTGGAGGGCTGGGTGGATATCATTCTTGTCAGGTGAGCGAGAATGAGGTTACACAGGTACAGCATGACTGAGTGTATGGTAGATGGCCTAACTCCGTCTGTTTCTGTGTTCGTGTCTCTCCTATTTCTCACTCTATCCCTGTCTCAGTCAGTCAATCTATATCTATCTCTCCCACAAAATAGCATTCATAACATTCATTACTCAATCACCTAAATGAAATCTATAATCCAATGTATCATATCTTGGATATGCTTTTGATCAAAATGACTCTTGAATATTGGTACAACATTGATTGATGGCAAAACAAGAAAGCAATAATTAGCTGATTGGTTGATTAGTACAATTTAGTTGATAGTTGGAAGTTGATTAGATTGAGTGCCTAATGGCACAAGGATGCGAGACCGGTACTAATTTGTCTAATTTTTCCTTTATACAAACAGTAAAGTCAGAAAGTCAATCATAAAGTCGAAATTGTCAATCAGTCAAATTAGTCCATTGATTTAATTATAAATACACTGGAGGTACACTGGGGGTACACTGAAGATAAAATGGGGGGGTACACTTGAGGTACACTGGGGGGTACTTAAAATTTCGGTCAAAAGCTGTGTCTATAGCCTACAATTGATAGACAATTCTAGCTAGGTAGTGGAGAGGGAGTGCACCCCCTGGACCCCCTATTGGGGGGGGGGGGGGGAACCCAGGGGTAATCCCCAGGAAAATTGGAAAAATTAAGGTGAATATTTCTGGGGGTGCACCCCCCAACACCAACCACAGCAGAAGGCTGGTCCCCTCCTGCACCCTACCCTCATGTATACAATTTGAACACTGAAATCTGAGAATTATGCTGAAAATACACCAGAAGCCACCAATTTGTATACTGCCCCCAGCAGCTTTATGCAGCGCCCTAGGAAACAGGGCATGTATGTCTCAGAAAATATGGTCCCCCCTACTACCACACAAATCCCTCCAATCCAACCTTAATAAAAACCCTGTTGATACAGTTTATATTTAAATATTGACATTTATAATAGGAATATTTTGTAACCACTGAAATTATTTAGAGAGGAATTAGTTGGGAATTATCTCATCTAAGGAATATTCCAGTTTTCTAACTACCTTTTATAAGAGAAAGGTGTAATCACCCGAAAATGAAAATTGCAATATTACTAAAGTGGAAAATTTCTTTTAATTTGAAATAATGTACATAGAGGAATGACCACTTTACAGTATAGACTGAACAAGGTAAAATAACACAAGGAAGGTTTTAAGTTTATAGGTTGAGAACGTTTATTTTTGATTAATCGACTAAAGCCTTCAGTAAACCTGAAGCAAAAAGTTGGGCAGGAGATGAGTTTAAAGGTTTATCGTTTAACGATCATTTTTAACAGTGGGCGATAATATGGTATTTAGGTCTGCCGAGTGTGGCAATGTGTATAAGGCTTAGAATCAAATCCAAATCAGCAAATTTCTCACAATTCCAACCATATTTGTTCATTTATCAACATGACAGAATTACGCACTGTTGGTCGGGAAAAAGTTGGTCCGAAAAAAAGTTGGTCGGGAAAAAAGTAGGTCGGGGGGGAAAAGTAGGTCGGAAAAAAGTAGGTCGGAAAAAAGGTAGGTCGAAAAAAAGTTGGTCGGAAAAAAGTAGGTCGAAAATAACAGTCGGAAAAAAGTAGGTCGGAAAAAAAGTTGGTCGAAAATAAGTTAGTCGAAAAAAAGTAGGTCGGAAAAAAAGTTGGTCGAAAATAAGTTAGTCGAAAAAAAGTAGGTCGAAAAAAAGTAGGTCGGAAAAAAAGTTGGTCGAAAATAAGTTAGTCGAAAAAAAGTAGGTCGGAAAAAAAGTAAGTCGGGGAAAAAAGTAGGTCGGAAAAAAGTTGGTCGAAAAAAAAGTAGGTCGAAAAAAAGTAGGTCGGAAAAAAAAGTTGGTCGAAAAAAAGTAGGTCGGAAAAAAAGTAAGTCGGGAAAAAGGTAGGTCGGAAAAAAAAGTTGGTCGAAAATAACTTTCGGAAAAAAGTAGGTCGGAAAAAAAAGTTGGTCGGAAAAAAAGTAAGTCTGGAAAATAGTTGGTCGAAAAAAAGTAGGTCGGAAAAAAAGTAAGTCGGGAAAAAAGTAGGTCGAAAAAAAGTTGGTCGAAAAAAAGTAGGTTGGAAAAAAAAGTTGGTCGAAAATAACTCGAAAGTTGGTCGAAAATAAGTAAGTCGAAAAAAAAGTTATTCGAAAAAAAATTGTCTGAAAATTTGGGGGGGGGGCATGCCCCCAGACCCCCCTAGCAGGCTTTGTGCCATCGGCGCTCACACCTCCATAGGTAAGATTTTCAGAAAATGTACAATTCACTTTCACCAATCAATTTTTTCCTGGGAGGCATGCCCCCAGACCCCACTAGCAGGCTTTGTGCCATCGGCGCTCACACCTCCATAGGTAAGATTTTCAGAAAATGTACAATTCACTTTCACCAATCTTATCTAATAACCCAAATTTCAGACAAAATAAAGTTCAAAATACATTTCAACCTAACCAAACAGAATTTCAACCTAACCAAACAGAATGCAATACAAACATGTGACTCATTTTCCTGAAACACATCAGTAACCCATTTTCCTGAAACACATCACATGTAACAGGGGACAAGGGTTAAATTAGTGAGAGAGAGGGTATCAGATTTCGCACCACGTTCCGGTCTACCGACAGAGGCGGTAGTGCAAATCAGGGAGACAATCTTAACCCAAATGGACAGTGGCAGAAGATGTGTACAAATGTTTTTTTCCAAACAAATTTTCTGTTTCAATTTCTTTAATATGACCAACATTTCGCTAAAACTAACTTCAACATGCACTTCAACATGCACATCGAACCAAAGCTATGCATCTAGTATTCATCAATTTCAAACAATATGAGCATAATCCGAATTAATGTGAAAATAACCATGTGTACATCTTGCCAATGCATGGGACCATGAACCCAGTCCAAAGTCTAGTCCAAAGTCAAAACAACGCTTTGGAAGGATGATTTACTCTGACCCAGTCACCAGTCCAAAGTCCAAAGCCACCCCCAACCGCCCAACCACACCAAGCCACCGCACCGAGCCACCCACCACCAAGTGGAAATGTCAACAAAGTACCACGTGCTCTGCTGTTAATCTCGTAAATCACACGGGTCAGATTTTGAAAAGTTGTAGCATTGGCAAATCTACATTCTAATTAATTTGGTAAATAATACGTAAATTCGACTAAATTGGAGTACATTCGGCATTGCATTCATTCTACCAATTGGTTTGGTTAGGTTTAACTTTCTTTTAAACTTTATTTCGTCTGAAATTCGGGTTATTTGTAAAGATTGGGAAAGTTCAATTGTACACTTTCTGAAAATCGGACCCGACACATCGTTCGTGTGTATACACACTAATATCTAAATAAAAAAACGTCATGAGAGAAAGGATTCTCGACATATTAACAGACTAATAGAATAATTAGTTTTTAGTCTCGCATCCTTAATAATCTATACAATGTGTTTGTATTGGATTTAATACTTTTCAATACATCAATTTCCAAAGTTCATTCCAGATAGGCACATCATGAGTAATGTGTGCCAACTAATATCAAAAGGATTATCTAAAGATCATAATCTCAAAGGAACTGTTTAGTCACAGAACATCAAGACATGCTACACCTGAATACACTCTATCTATATGAAACGGGAAATGTACAATTCGCCTTAACCTATCCTCTTTAATAACCCACAATTAAGGCAATAAATAGGTTCAAAATACAGTTCAATATGGCCGAACCGATTTTTTTCGATCACCTCAATATCAAATATACTCAGATATACCTAGTATTTATCTTTTTTCAACCTACTTTAGCAGAATTTACCTAATGTGTAGTGCTGCCGATTGTACATTTCTGGCACATGGACACCACACATGATATATAGCTTTATTTGCACTGAGGAAACTACACACATAAATAATAAAAGCCAAGTATATATACCTCTTTACAGGTTTGTCGTTATTTCCTTTACAAATGTGATCCATTCAAATCATATCAGATTAACCTGTGAACAAAGTCTTTACAACATGTTCGTGTTCAACCTCGTGAAAAAGACTGGGCCATAACCTGATAATGTGGGCGGGCATTTTAGAATTTGTATACAATAATGTTCACCTTTCAGAAATCAATATTCAATGACTGCCTCCAAACTAAAAATAGTCGTAAATCATGGAAGGGCGGTTCCATGTCACGACACCGCTTGAATTGAAACAATATTCCTCCAGTTATCATTATGACATGTCCATGGGTTTTTAAGGTAACGCTTACATGAGGAGAGAGAGGAGAGAGAGGAGGGAGAGAGAGATAGAGGAGAGAGATAGAGGAGAGAGATAGAGGAGAGAGAGAGAGAGAGAGAGAGAGAGAGAGAGAGAGAGAGAAAGGGGAGGGAGAGGAGAGACAGGAAGAGGGAGGGAGACAGGAGAGGTGTGTGGAGGGTTATAGCACAGAAATATAGAAAGGTATAGGAGGAGAAAGACGGACAACCCGAGATTGGGGGAGAGTTGTACAGCTGTCGGGGGAGAGAGGGAAAATGAGAAAGTGTAGAAGGGTAGGTTAGTACACTAGGGGTGACTTGAGGGAGTGGTTTTTCCGTAATACCAGTTGGGTGTCAGGTAATGGTAGCATGGCTAGTGTAGGGATCCTGTGCCTGGCTTATTTTACCTTGTTTACATGTGTTATTGCTCGTCCTATAAGCGAGCTACTCTCCTGCTTATCCTCAACCACCAAGTGTGCTCTACTTCAGGTTTACCAGGGCTAGTATGCAAACGCAACATGCTGTAGTCGATTTGAAACATTCTGCCCACGGCGGGGTTCGAACCCACAACATTCACATGTCTGACTCTCTGTGTCCAACCCTGGCACCTTAGCCCACTGCGCAGCCCCTCCTCACCTTTGTGTCCTTATACAAAAGGCAAGGATCCCCATCTAAATTTGACGTAGAAACACAGTCAAGCCCAGCAGTAGGACATAAACTTTTACTTCCTCGAAATAAACAGAAGAAACACACCAGAATTAACCCAGATCTGTATTTTACTCTACAGTACATAGGAGCTCTATGCACAGTGGTAACTGGCCAATGAGAACATTAATTACGATTATACCTGTAGTGTACATAATATCTACAGTAGTCCTTTAAGTCCACATGCTATCAGATTATCCACCACATAACTATTGGAACATTATCGGATTAGAATAACCGTCGATCCTTTATACATAATATTCAGGCAGATCGGGCCAAAACGATTCAAACATTTATATAGCCATTTCCTTGTTCTATTTGAAGGACATGAATGAATGATAGATAACATGATTGGCTTAGTGGCAATACGTCAATTCTAAGGAAGCTTTGCGTTTCCTTAAAGATAAGTTGTTTTTCTTGGGAAAAGATAAGATCTTATTCAATGATATCAAGGAACGATAGGCAAACATAATTGAGATAGTGGGAATGTCAATTATCGGAATGTTTTTTTCTTTTCTTGCAAATATAAGATATCATATGTACAAGTTTTCCTTGTGGGAAAGACCTAGAGATGAAGGAGGGAAGAGGGGCAGTGTAAGTTAGGCACGCATGAGCGAATAATAGGGCGCGCGCAAGCATCCCCCCCCCCCCCCCCCCCGCCTCTTTTTCTGCCCCAAATATTAAAAGCGTCACAATACCCATATATTGCAAAAGCTCAGAAAATATAAATATTTAAATTCTAGCAGATGATAACCTTTCATATATCATATTTTGACTTCATTATTACCGCTATTGATACGTTGTTTAGCTGCAGGACTAAGATGATGCCAGCAACCCTATTGTATTTTTTAAAATTCTGTGTCATCCGCCACTGATCCTCGGACAGACAGCGTACAGAGAAGGGATATAACTGTGTCAAGGGATCCTCTATCTGTCGATCCCTGTCAGTATTGTAGACATATGATTAGGCACATATAAATAGTAGGAAAAGTCGATAAGTCACCGTCAGCATTTGGTGTGACTACCGGATTCAGCTGAATACGCTTGAATACGGACGCCCCACAGAACTGCTAAAAAGCTAGAGAGTATAAATTCTAACAGTCACTTGGCAGTGTTCATCCCATGTATCAATATAGTTGTGTTGGCAATTGATATATATTCAATGTGTTTTTTATAACTTATAATCAATGAATAACATCAAATAAGAGGCAATTATTGGTTATATAGGAAAGTAATTTCTACCATTGTATTTCATTTAGATAAGTATCCGGTCCCAGGAAATCCAATAGAGATCAGAATGGATTGGCGTGCTGGAAATCAATGCCTGAGAATCCCATTAACAAGTCATTCCCAGCTATTATTGACCAGAAGCGACCAAATTATGTGCCTACGCCCAGTGCCAAGAGATACCACCACCAGGACCATTGGCCGCCTGATCAGCCACCTTTCCTAGCACCTACCAATTGCGAGAACATACCATATGGAATGCCACTGGTACGGTGCCAATAGTAATAGAGACAGCTACTTGACTCTCGAGCTTAGACCATTGGACAGATGATCAGGGATAACTGAATTAACCACAAGCAAGGGTGACATGTACCTTGACTCAGAGGGGTCATTGGAGGTCTGGCATGTCTTCTTAATACTTTAAAGTTTACCAAAACCCAACTTGTGTGCATAATCAAAAGCGAAAGAAAAGAAATGCATCAGTATACATGCTTGAGTCAGTGGGGTTATCTGAGGTCAACCTAATGATATGAATGACTTTTAATACCTTTGAAGTTTAAAGTTGCAGCCTTAATACCTTTAAAGTTTGATCTAACTTGAGTGAACTTTCTAAATTCCCTCTTAGGATAGAAAAACATGTACACTTACACTGAGATTCTATGTGTGTACTCTAAATAATTTAGGGTCATTGAAGGTCAGAATTATTGGGACTGTTTACACTTTAACGATTACAAAGGCTCAGAGTTAAGGAATGAATCAGAGTTGTTTATTTTCCGCCTCTCGTGTCCTGGGTTCACTGCATAAAACAATCTAATTGCACTTATGCCTTATAATATTGAGGAAATTAAACCAGATAACTATGCATGAAATAACATAGACGGGAAGAAATAATGGTGAACAATAACCTTGTCATATTACAATGCTTGATTATTCTAGCGACCTTGTATTTTGTGGTTGTTAGATTCTGTGTTTTGTAACAATACGTACATCAAACCTTATCAATGAGGATTTGGTCCTTCACTTATCAATCATCACATTCAATTATACATCAACTTCATTGACTTTATAACTTAGTTATTAGTCCAACTGCGTCTGGATTGACTCTCCCCTGATAAACAGCAGCACCCCTCGCCCTGTCCCTACATAATGAAATATATTCATGTAAATTGTTATTGTTATATCGATCATCACTTTACTAAGGATTTACATTCCTTTCATCTTTCATATATCAGTGCAAGTAGTTTTTCCCTTTTTTTAGTCTTCTTAAATTAACATTTTTCAGATCTTTCCTCTTTCCTTGCACACTGGAACGCTAAGATATTCAGTGAGATTTATTTCAAGAGCACCAATTCACAATATTATCAATTAATAAGGTCCCTTTGAAGCAATGACAACTTAACGCTTCCTAGCGGCCTTTCCAGACATATTCTTATTGCCTGATATGTATAGGTAGACACGCATACCAATTAGAGCCATTATATTGCATTGTCATCCTTATTAAAGGCATACAGAACCTTTAAGCTGGTAGTTTACAATCATTACATGGCACTCAATAATATATATCTTCATCCCAATAAAGGTTAAAGATGCAAAATATCTTACATTTGGGCATGAGAAAATAGCTTGATTTATAGATCTAGGCTCATATGTTGTTTGTATTGAATAATATACAAATAAACAGAAAGGAAGGGCTTGGTCAATATCATCTGTTTGATGGACAAAAGCGAGTACAATGTTTTACACATCTGCCATTCCTGCCTATAGAAGTGTGTGTGTAACAGGTGCTGTGGCTAATTCAGGGCTGACCTCTACGTGAATAAACTGCGAAAAGTTCATTCCAGTGTGTAATTACTACAGCTATGCACACCAGGGGGTAAAATTCAAAATCTACCCAAGGAAAATGACCAGTCAAGATCAGAATACCAAGAGTATGTTGGCAAAATGCAGGCTCTAGCAGATAAGAAACAGTGCAGATGTGGACGAAGTCTTTGTAGATATGATGTGACTCAATGGTCAAAAGATTAACAAATTAACTTCCATGAACTGGGATATGACGTAGTTTATATACCACCCTGTTTGTGAGCCTTGAGCTGAGCCTTGAGCTCAATGCTCAATTTCACCCAATTTCCAAAAAAGAAATATTAGAAATAAATTCAAATGTTAAGTAGTTTCACTATATCTGCCATCCAGTGGACGCTGATAGCAAATCATGTTCCAAAATCCAAATATAAATTTTGAACCGAGTTAAATCATAATGCTGTTGTTATCTGGAGTCTGATCATGGCCTAGCAGCGCTAAACATGACTTGTTTATAACAGTGCTACAGATAATGAGGATGCGCGGAGTGGACATCTGGCTATACCAGACTGACAATACAGTCATGGTCATATCAACACACCTGGGCACTGAGCAGCCTCTGTCTATACCTGCCTGGGTAATCACCAGGACTGGCAATGCTAAAGTTACCATAACAATATATGCTAGGGTGGGGGTGGGGGGATCTAGGTATAGGGAGGGGGGACACACCATAGATAAATAGACGGACAGGGAGTGAGGCGAGTGGTGTGTGTGGCGGAGGGGACGGGTGGGGGGGGGGGGGGGAGACAGACAGACAGACAGAGACAGAGACAGAGACAGGAAGAATGAATATGAATGAATGAAAGAATGAATGGAAGGAGATATAGTAGACATTTTGAATAAGGATAGCATAAGTAATGAACAAGTGCTATTTATAACCATGGCATAATGTTAATTTAATGTTCCCTCGATTTATCCTAGATGATCTAAAATCAAGGCTCATTTTTCAGATAATTGATCTAGACTTCTATAACATGAAAAGTTATCTCTACCAACGAATCAACTACACATGTATACATACCGCACATAAATATGACCACCTCCATGAATTCCCAATATCCTACCCATACTTTCTACGAAGGGCAAACAATTTGTAGAAATGACATTGTTTCAGTCAGTCTGGGTCATCCAGACTGATTTAATCGTGACATCTTTCTGTCTATTATAGCAGGCACGAATATTACACACATGCCTTTTCCTGCCATCGGGTTATTTCTGCTGGTATGTGGCCCAATAAATCACCCAAGTTCCCAGAGTTCAACATGCTTGGCTGCTTTGACCCAAGTTAGAGCATGTTTCAGGGAAATTCCTCCGCAAAGTATGAAGCCAATACGTTTGATGAGCAGGAGCAGAGTTGAAAGGATTGCCTTCCATTGCGGAAATCACCACCACAAAAAACTCAAATTCAGGAGCGGTTTCGGTATGAGATCAGCCGGATAATTTCCTCTCATAAATGGGTGGTATGACAGGAATGTTATTTTACTTGATAAACTTATAAAGGCAAATAAAACTCAGTATGGGTTGTAGATTTAGTCTTCTTTTATTTGGGGGAAATGTGATTTTTTTTTAGACGAACACATAACCTCAAGAGTTTCTTTTACTTTGAGCATTTGTACAAACGACACAATATTATAACAATCTCAATCAATTACACTCAAAGTGACTTGGAAGAAAACTGATTTATTTATGCCACATACACATATATCCCCATCTTTTAAAAACAACTTCAAAGGTCAACAAGATGGAAATTCCATAAGCTACAAAGAGGCGGCCATATCAGGGCTGTGACGTCACGCGCCCTTAAATGCCCCCATGGCGACGCATTTTGTTTATGAATGCCGCTCGTTGCCTTGTCACACCGAGGAGGAGGGGTGACATGACGTGACGTTCCAGGTGACAGGTCACCGCTGCCAAACTACTCACTCCAGCGAGTGTGATGTGAGCAAAAAAATAGGAGGTGACTAAACTTGGGCGTGTGCCACCCTGCCGTGTTACAAATTATGCCATCCTTACAGGAATGATAGTTTTTTTGTCTTGTTTTCAAGATCAGAAAAACGCCTGGGTGCAAATAGCTTAAAAAAGTCGTATCGATAAAATGAGTTCAGAAGCGCTTAGTCGAAAAAAAGAAGAAACGCTTCAGACTGAAGTTCAGTGCCTTGAAATTTGGCTGCTAACTGCAATAGGTTGTGTGATTGCCAGTCCGGGCCAGAGGTCGTAACTGGCTTCAGTAAAAATTGATAATTCATGTTTTTCCTGTTGTCAGGACAAGAATCTTACTCATTAGGTCTTCTAACTAACGGAATGAACAGACAAGCAGCAATTTCTCGAACACAAATTAATACATAGAATACTCTGGGATCACATTTAGATAGCAAAAGCTTTTAATGTATAAAAAGCGAGCCACTTTGACCACCCTGATCTGCTATTTTTGCCAATATCTCTATTCTATTCTAGAGCTATGTCTGAGGGGTCTGTCAGCACTTGACATAGTGGCATACCGCGGGTGAAATGAAGTGTGTAACTCCCATTCAGAGGTTTCCTATTCCAGGCACGACCTATATGTATAGAGTCTGAGTTAGTGTTTGATTTCTTTCCAATGGCCATATATCTAGATCTTATTAACAATAACAGAGATCTCAGGGCTGTGTACGCCTTAATAAAAGATGTATTCACGCTATTGTAATACAATGGGGATTCCCATGTACGTCAGTATGTATCTCATTATAAAAAATGATTTACAAATTGGACGTTCCTTCGAGTAAAATGGACACAGGTGAGAAATAGTGTAGTTAACTTAGCGATTATGAACAACGATTGACTTCATATTGTTATATATTCTTTTAGATATTGGCGTATATCACATGCCATTATTGGCAAATCTTTAACGTCATCACAAAATTAAATATAGAAACAACGTGCGCATGGGCCGGGCCCATTTTAGATCAATAGATATTACCAACTTTAGATAAAGCGCAACATAAAGAAAGTCTAGAAACCAACTGAAAAACATATGAAAGTGTAGTAAGTTGAAAGTACATTGTCAGACGTGGAGGGCATCGTCACTATTCAGCATCCTCTGATACATCGTGAAATGTGTCACTTGTAAGTTCACGGTCAGTGAACAAGGACGACATCCTCTTGGACGTAAGTAAAGGTCCCTGGGTTTCCATAAATAAAGCACAGGATACATATCAGACGGGTTCTCCAAATCTGTTCCCTCTTCAATGACATTTTCGACGCAAACTATAAATGTCTTGGACCTTGGTCTGAGGCATTACCAACCTATACAGAACGAAATGCAGCGATGATCTCTTCGCCCAAATAACATTAATTCACTAAGTCCATTGTTTAGTTATGAAATTACGCGTCTCATCAAAGTACAAGATAAGAGTTTTCCACATGCCTTCATATGGTTTATGACAAGCCTCAATCATTCACTTCCAGACAAGTTTACTGTAACCATTACCGCCTCATTAGTGAGATGGCAGTGTCAATCTCACCAATCAGTTGACACTAAGCTGGGAACCATACCATCCACCATACACCATCGGCATTAATTAATGCCTGCCTCTGTACTGGCGATAGGGGAGTTGCATGTGCCACTAAGCAAGTATGTAATGCTGCATTTCGGGATCAATCAAGGCTACATCTGACATACAAATATTTTCCCATTCACACACTCTCGCTCTCAAGCTCGATTCCGGACGCAAGGTCATGGAAGTTTTTCCAAAATTGAACAGAATACTGTCAAAATGTTGCTATTTATGATACAAATTATGTCATCTTGGAAGGCTCTTAATAAAATGGGAGTTTTCCCACACAATACCCACAATTCCAAGCGAGCAGGATTCAAAAAGGCGAACAAATGCAAGTACCCAATTAAATAGCCATTTCGCATGGTAATGATCAAGATACAAAATGACAGACATCTTTTCAATCATTATCTAAAATAAAAGTTCCCAGCTGTTGCGTAGTAATTGTCCTAATCGCGGTGACAAGATCAAAGGCAATAAGCATACACAGACACGCCATGCTCTGACGTATTGTCTATATGTACGGGTGCTTACAGAAATCTTCTGACCTGAATATCAGGATATTTGCATCTTGTCACATAAACTGCTAGTACAAGGCCACCACCCATGTTGCGTCCGGAATCGAGCTTGAGAGCGAGAGTGTGTGAATGGGAAGAATTCAAATATCATAATCTTTTGGACAAAATGGGACGATTTTTTTTACATTCGTATATTTTAAACACAAAACCTCATCAGCGCTTGATGCAAGTAAGTGGCCATCCAATATGAATGATTAATTAAAATACATGCAGTCAAGGCTGAACCAATTGAAACGTGAACTTTCAAGGTCCTCGCCATCCTTTCAGGTGCAAGATATTATAATTAAAGCCCAGATTTATACAGATAGCCCAAGATTCATACTTCAGCATGTAAGGAATTGTAAAGCCCTTTCTAAATTGAGGAAGATATGATATTGACATTCAATTCATAGAGACCTTGAATAATATGAGTGATAGGCTGTACTCTTGAGTACAGACTAAACAGTCTGAAATATTTCTGCTATATTTTTCAAAGACCAAATCGTCTGATCATGATGATGAATAGCTTTGACCCAGACGACAGGTGATATTTGTTAATTTGTTTACATAGCCTTCTCTGTTGTCAAACCATCGGAGAAAAGGCTCCAGCTTATATGGTCCTTCTCCACAAGTATTATTCAACTTTCACCACATAACTAGGCCTCACTGGTTTATGTAAATATCTTCTTTTCGGCACACAGGTCAGGGTTTGAAGAATTTTCGAACGTGATCCAAGTCTTCCCGCCCTTTTCTTGCATGAGGAGTCGCGAGGTATGTCTCTCAGTAGATATGGGCTGTGTGTTGTGAGGATGTAGGTAGATCTATGTGTGAGGTATGAGCTGAATCTGCAGTAAATATAACTATCCATCCAACGATCAGGCCCCTACAGTGTCCACTAGCCTACGTAACAGCTTAAGCAACAGTAAACAAGTTGAGCTATTTCTGCTCTTCTTCGAGAAGAAATGCTACCGATTTGTAGAAAACACAGACTATATACATTGCCTCACGCCTAGGTGATAAAAGGTCCCTTTATATTATTAATACATTATGCACCCGGTCTATATTACACTCAATGGAAGGGAAATACATGTTTTTAAGTTCATGGATGCACACATGTCTGTATGTGGTTCACTCACAAATACAATCATTTTCAATGTTCATTTAGATGTACCTATAGATCAATGGACATTCATCACCAATCAGTCAATATTTCCAAGAATCTGACACCGTCACTCACATGCCAAGTCTGACATTCGGGGAACTACAAAAACAGCGTAAATATCTTAAGGAGGACTGGCAACATGCATTTGAAGATTAACAGAAATGCAACCATATGATACTTGGAATATGTCAATAATCTCAGGAAATCCTTATCTTATCTCTAACTTCTCCACAAGTGAGGCCCAGAAGAGCACAGATCCGACATACGGTATCAGGCGCCGAACCCCAGAGATAAGGCCCCTCAAGCACCCTACAGTGCACACCACATAACTTGAGTGTGCCACAAATTTGTACCCGCTGGAGGAACCCTTATTGTAGGAGGGATGATACCGGTACATTATGCAGTACATGTATACACATACGGAAAGTTGGAATAACTGTCCAGACTGTTTTCAGTCTGTTCAGTCCATTTCCTTGCTGACGTTGACTGTTGAGTTGAACATAAGCTAACATATGTTATCGTCGCATTAATCAGTGGTTTAATCAAAAAGTTTGTATTTATAAATACCTAGATGTATTAATACCTTCAATGCGTCACTACAGAACAGTTTACAGTATTATGTAGACACGAATCATTTAGAATGTACGTGACCATTAAACTTTGGCTGACAGACACTGAAATTCGCTATCTTTGATATTACAGTTTCTCTCATATTAAGCACAAAACGTACGTGTACTGGTACTCATGAAGACCTGTGACCTACGAGGTACGATGCATCTTGCGAGGAAATAAAATTAGCGTTTCGTAGAATCCTGCACCATGCTCCCGCAACCCGTTATCAAGTCATATGAAACGAGCTGTTGGCATATTAGCAACGCCTTGATACTATACACACAAGCCTCAAGATGACACTAATGGTAAAATAAGGCAGTGAGGAAATACCGAGGAGGAAGCTGACTCCCTACGCACAACATTCAGCCTAGGAAAGTTCAGCCAAATTTCCATTAAAACCTCGTAAAAGTTGAGAAGGCTGGTGTGGCACCTGTTGTTAACATGTAGTATTTTATATCAACACGTGGAGAGGGATCCAACTCCAGTCTTGGGAGGAATGCAAGCTGGCTAGAACGATAACGCTTTGGTTCCAGCTCTCCTTTACACTGAGGTTCCATGGTACATCGTCAGAAAATAGGAATATTGGCTGTCATTAGGGGGAAAGAGGGCCATGGGGACGGGCAAATGAATCTTCAAATAACATCAAACAGCTTTGCAATGAGAATCAATATTGGTTTCTCGTTTAGCTGCTGAGTAAAAAATACTATCATTATCCTGGGGAGAAATGATCTGATAAAAAGGTGATCCTTCTCTCAATTAACAAAAGACATTTTAAATTATTATGTTCAATTTTTGTTCCGGGATAACGCATGAAATAAATACCCGGGAACATTTTCCACTCACAAATATTTAATCTCCCAACACCCAAGGGCAAGAGTTAATATATCATGACTGTATACATGTTCATAAAATGACTGATACATGATCGTGAGCAATATAATCCCAGTATATATCTATAGATATGGGAAGCAAATTTCCATGCAAAGCCTATCAACTTCCAGGCGAGCAGGATGTGGTCTATAACACCACTCAACGAGTCTATAAAATAAAGAGTGGGTGTAGGTGAGTGAGTGAGTGTGTGTGGGTAGGTGGAGACTGGAGAGAGTAGACTTTTTGGATGACCATATTTGTCCACTTGAGGACCGTCGGTCTAGTGGTCATCTGGGGTCAGCAATCACTTGAGGTATTTGTAAACAAGGACCCTTCAGGCTGTCCGGAGTGCTGCCATATGAATGGTCAGGATTCGTGTCTGGTGCCACAAAAGTGACCCCAACCCTCACTCGGGGCGGTGTTGGGTTGAAACAAGAGAAACCCAAACCCAGTCACCCGACGTCATGTCCAAGGAGGGCTGTGACTGTGTGGCCACACTGTCACTCTACATAGCAAACATGAAGAAGTCTCATATCATTTCCTCTCATTATATCGCGTTATTTTCAAGCATTTAGTGTCATTTTCGTCTACAGGTAACTTGAATTGATATAGCAGCCTGCCAGAGAGATTTCAACTCAATCTAAACCGTAAGTTTACGATCCAAATAAAAAGTAATACCTTGAGTGGCCTGATTTAAGAAGAGCAGGTGGATGTCTATTCAGTGTATCTACCAGGTAACCCCCTCCCTCCCCCACCCCACCCCTCCACTGTATCCAAGGGGAGGCATGGGGGGATCAGGTTTGGCTCCCCTTCCAAGCCAGGTGGGCGTGGTCTCTAAAACACTCAACCCAAGTCTGAGAGTTTGAGCAGCATTCTACTGGACACGAGTTACTCATACGCGTCTCTAACCACTCCAGACTACAGTCCACTCCATACACATTGGTGAGCGCCCCCAGCACATGGCCATGCTGTAAGGCCCCCTGAGCAGGGGATGAACACAAATCAAGTGGGAGTCACCAAGTACACGTATTTCACAGGAATAAAGCTGTTCACCTGCATGGTAGATTTGTGGTGTCCACACTCTGTGTGTGTGTTTACTGTGGAAAAATGTCTTTGCGTTGCTTGAAAGCTTGAAGCAGCAATGTATTCACAATGGGATATAGACATACTCTAAAGTGAGGGTCAGGCCAACACCCAGGCCAGGTTAGTGGACCTGAGGGTAAAAGACTACTCATGAGTTGATTTTAGTAGTCGCTATGATGTCGTGTAAGAATATCCTTGATATATAAAGGGACATACTAAGACCATTCCATCTTGATAAATAAGGAATTCTCTTATTATTATTTAATATTGCACTTCACATAATTAATTCACTGTTGCTGTCATTTAGTTCTCTTGGTTCTGTATCTGTCCCTATTGTATTGTGCTGACTCTAGCCTAACCGGGACAATTGGAAACCCACATATAAATAAGGGGTGTTTAACCCCCCCCCCCCCCCCCCCCCAGCCCGTCTGTATAAATGACCCCTGAACTCAGTTGATGAGCAGTAACAATTTGTGCGAAACACGCTGTAAAGGTCAAGAGGGGGATATCGTCTCCGCTTCCTCCATACAGACACTGACAGCGCATGTGCAAAGGGGGGTTCCCCTTTCCCTCCCACTTGTCTCAAATATATGGGCCACAATTTGGAACTAGGAAAACTGCCAACTTTGCGTCTTCAAGTGTTTCCCAATGGCACTAGTCCATGCATTATGAACAACCTTTTCAAGTATCAATACTTTTTGTAGGAATAATTCAACTCACTGGATCGATTGCTAATGTCTCTCTGAAATGAGAACTGAGTTGAGCCTATTTCCTGTGGCAGAATAGTCACTGTTCAAAATGAGTGGGAATTACACCAATCTGAAATGTAACCTTCAGAAGAGTGGCGAGCCTCTCCACAACCAATCAATAGCTTGAGTGATATTAGATCGAGGAGAACTGGGTTGAGGTACAAGCCCGAGTTTCACTGTTTCTCAGCCTTTTGGCTTTGCGGTTAGAGCCTGGCACTCTTCTAGAGAGACGATGTTTCCAACCCAATAAACACACCAGCAGGATTTCCATGCTTGCTGCAACATCTGGGTAGAGGGAGTCAATGGGGGAAACGCTAGAATGAATGGGGATCCTCCTTGTCCATTGTGTCAAGGATAGACATTATGAAGATACATTCTAGCTTGACAAGGGATTTATTCATTTAATATATCATTTTTACAAAAGTGTATGGGTCCCTTTAATTCCTTATTTTGTATGCTGCATATCTTCCAAAAAAGGAGTCCTTTTCCAGTGATTTCTAACAAAGTTTGGTTTGGAATAATGTAAAATTCAAAATACAAAATAATAAATGGCACATACTCGATCATCTTAATGGGCAGTTCTATACAACACTTCCTCATTCAGTAATAGATCCTATTACCAAATGATATTCGATTTGTCCTAGATAAGCTAAGACCAGGGAGTAATAGGTTTACCAGTTTTACTCTGAGATATGACTGAGTTTTCAGCATGTCAACTTGTAAGCATATTTAACAGAACTTAATCTTAGCACGCAATTAATCAAATAAGACTTATTACATGAACATTCCAGCTGTTGAATATTGTAGGAGGGTTCACACAACCATTTCAAGTAGTTTGGGTCATTAATCTACAAAGGGACTTGCTGTACCTTGTGAGAACCTATTAAGAGGCTACAACATTACAATATCACTGAATATGGTGTGGTACGATACATTATGGAGAAGGTACCGCCTCGTTGGTTGGCTGTTGGAATTGTTAAGACCACTCAAACACATGACAGTAACAGGCATTGATGGCAACTCAACCTTACATGCTTGATTCGCTGTTCGCTGTGGGTTCCCCACTGTGAGATTGAGAGAGCTGGGGTGACTATTACTGACATGTAATAATAATGTATGTAATTCCTACACAACAGGTTCTGTACAAGCAGCGTTCATGTACTGTACATTTCTGGCTGCTTTCGTGTACTTGAACTGTACAATACTTCCCACATTGTGACAATAGTGAATAGTACTCAATATTGTGATTAATAGACTATGTTTTAAAATAATTGACAAAGATTATGGCAATAGCAGGCCTCGCCTCGATATGATTTTTTTTCACTTTTCCTTTATAAAATAATTCCACAATCAAAAGCTGAGATTGTGTTAAATAATATGATTTTTTTCAAAACATTTTTTATACATCGCCCACAAAAATTTCATAAATTGAGGGGAATGATTTTTGATTATGCACTTATTTTTTTATTTAAAGAATAAGAAATACTTAATCTATTTTAATAAGAGCTGTATGAAAATCTCAGAAACTATCTTCATGTCGATCTAGACGAGGGTGAATACAGCCACTTGTACATCGGGGAAGAGTGTCAGCACATCTCACATTCCAAGAGCAGAGGCAAGGTTTGCTTGGATCAGCACTTTCTACAAGCTACCTTCTCCTCCACCTTAAACTCCTCCAAGAAACTTACTTGGGAGTAACTTACAGCCAGCTCAGTGGTGTTGGAAAAGAGATGCTGATGCTCCAACTCGAATTATGTGTCTGACTGTATGATCGAGCCTGCTCAACTCCTACTTGGACACGATGGAAAGATAGCCCATGACATAAAAAGGTACTCTAATTCAAGATACAGCCATATACGAAGCCTGTGAATTCCACTTAAAATAAAGCATTAAATCGTGCAAATGTGCCCTATTTCTGCAACTGGTATTATAGTATCGTTCTAGTTTTTGTAGAAGAAAATAAATTTGGTACATGCCAAACTTCGGATCGAAGAAAAAGTACAAAATCAAACATATATGCATTTAATATATATAATGAATATATACATGTATAAAACTATATAACATACAAAAGAATAGAATGCAATATTATGAGCACAAAATAGAAATGGACAGACAAGGAAAAATAGGTCTGGTTTACTTCTACAGAAAATTCAAACTCAACCTTCAAAATAGCAAGAACCTGCATATAAAAGTAGCTATAAATGTATACTATATAAGAAAATGAAATGCCGGCTAATATGAGGGAGACCTAGTTCGAGCCGGTTGTACAAATTGCTTGTGGATTTTGTTTTCCTTCGGAGCGATGCCGGATCAAGGACGTAGGGAGAATGGATCTGAGGTGATGGATAATATATCACCCTGTGTAAACCACAGCAAAAACAGAGGTCAGACGGGAGACTGGGAGACAGCGAGCTAAACTAGAGGGATGGCAACCGACCAAGGCATTGCTTAGACATTATCTGTCATGTATTCATCAACTTCCCTGCATTTCACCAGAGGATTAGTTCAAGCTGACAGCATTTTATGACTTAAACACAATTTAAACTCCATGAGAAAACCTGGCTAGGGCCTAGACCGATCCTCTCGTCAAGCTAAAGCATCCGCCATCGGTTTTATATCATACCTCCCACTCCCTGTGATAATTATTTAATAAATTCACAATATTAAGATATATTTATCACTTCTAGCATGACAAAAGCTTAATAGGTTCGGTGTTGCCAACGTTAGTGTTGCTGAACAAGAAACGAGAGAACTGAGACAGCTACTACTACTAGAACTGGCTCGTCAAGACAAAGGCATTGCTTACAGGCTAAGTACTATTACTTAATTAGCACCCCAAAATAAAGTGACAGTTCTCCCAGTAAGATTAATCATGCTGATTCCTAACAAGACAACTGACAAATATGTTGCAATTTGGCAGGACTGGTCTCCAACCAAAGTACAGAGCATGTCTAATACTTTTTATGCATTAGCCAATGTGGGTAGAGGACATCTATTCTTATCACCCATTTTGACATATACCCAGCGGTTCCCAATGTTGGAAAATTATCCAAACAATCCAAAACACCATTACTATGGTCCAACCACTATTGACAAGTGACAAACCCATTTTGACATATACCCAGCGGTTCCCAATGTTGGAAAATTATCCAAACAATCCAAAACACCATTACTATGGTCCAACCACTATTGACAAGTGACAAACTTGGACCTGGGTTACACTGTCGTATATATTATATCATGGTGTGTGCATGGACTTCAGGAGCAATTTTGGTTATGGTTATTATCAACTTCGGGCACAGCATCCATCAATGGAGCATGCCCAGTGTTTCTAGTAAAATGACTTCGATTCAAACTAGTTGGACATACAAACATCATTTTCAAAACGAACTCATAATGGAGATAGAACAGAACAGTATCGGAATGTTATACACCAAAAAAAGTAAAAAAAATCTCTGGATGATATTAACTCTGGATCTGGATCCAGGACCATACATGAATGTATTGTTCACAACAATTTATGCCGAGGACGCTGCGAACAAGGGGTCAAATCCAATAAATAATCATCATCCCTATATCTGTATCCCTATAGTAGGCAGATGTCATAGCAGACGATTACCAGGCTGGTGACACAAAGGGCCTGGTCATACAATAACTGCTCATCATTTTCCACCGCCCCGCCCCAACCCCCTCCCTCACTTACTCAAACATCTGAACAATCATATATTATCATATAGTCTTTCCCCAGTGGTCACACAGCATCACTTTCACCTCCTCCCCCGCACCCTACCCCTGGCCTACTTCGCCCACCACTGCTCTGATCCAAAACAAATTGCACTGAGCAACCCTCTTCCAACTTATATCCACAGAGACTGACTGCCCGAAGAAGGAAAGCTGGGACGAACCAGCTTGATCTAACTATAACTACAGTCCATGCCAACTAACGGGACTTTTCTTTGGGGTTGTGAGATTCCTAACTAATTTCCTGACTAATGTGGAACTAGTCCTATTTTAAATCCCATTATTTATTTACTTTAATATCTGATCCATGTTTCTTTCACTTATTCATAATCATTTTAAATAATTCATTTTAGGGTAAAACGCCAAAGAGGTCATGCGTAAAATACTAATTATAAATACCCTAAATATTGAATTCTACATCATCAATTTGAAAAGAAGAACAGAACTTTCTAATAGTTAAATACCCATACTCTTAGCCTGTCATTACAATATTTCTATAATGAAATGTACGGTCTATGCAAAATAAAAACAAATCTTCCTATTGTGGGCATACGTATGCTAACTTTAAACATACCGCGCAGCTAAAAAATGTTCGTGGCCTAAAATACCGCGAAATACAAACTTGGAGACTGAAGACCCTATGACCTCTTCTCTATCAGAACTTGTAAGAAGGCAGCACACCTCAGAAATGATCAAGGCCGCGGATCATGGTGCCATACAGCACTGACTGCTGCTGGAGTATCCTGCCTGGGTGAATAGTCTCGATCCACTGCCAGCCACAAAACGTGGGGTAAATTAAGCCATTGTGGAGGCAAGGGTCTCTCCCAGTCAGTCCTCCTGCACCGAGGGGGAAGAGAGAAGAGAGCTGCTGCACTGACACAGAAAATACTTTTTACTTCTTATATCCAATTCGCCTAAAGGGAAATCCAAGGCGAAGCTTAGATAATAACATTCGCTTACCAGATCTATGGAATCTGTTGGTTGTTCACTTCGAGTAATCCAATTATAACGTAAAATCCAAAGTCGACAACTTACCTAAAAGAGGAAAATAAATATCAACATTAATTATGGGTCTATTAATCACTATGTTTTAATATGATCTGATTTAAAATAGCATGTATGAATATGAGAAAAGGTGTTATAAACAGGACTGAGGTCCTCTTGAGCTTGCCATATTAATGAATATGTACATATCATTTATAAATTATACGTATATGAATACATACAATACATATCATTGTGTAAAATATTTTAGTACAATCCATAACCGACTCTTTTTTAGATGACCATCTTAGGATTTTAATATGTGTTAATTTCTTCAAATAACTAATTAATTATAATATAAATGCGAAGAATGACAAATATGTGCAACACACAAATCATAATCGTTAAAATTAATATATATTTTCAATGAGTAACACAAGCACATGAAACTATAAAGATATATATTTGACTCTGACTCATCTGCTTCAACTGTTGCATTGACTCAGATTAATGAAGTGTCGACTATGCATGGAATCCGGCAAACAAAAGCTTTCATAGTAATTTAATGATAAATCAACTTCAGTATAACACGTCCCACTCCACACAATGTGTGCGAATGCAATGCGCCAGTGATCAGCAGTTATTTCCTTTCCTATACACTTTCAACACTAAGTATGAGCCACAGATTTTTCAGGAGATAAGACATGGCTAGGACTTAGGAGAAAAATTGGTAATACTTTGTTGGTTTGGGTTGGGGGGGGGGGGGTGATCTTTTTCTTGAGGGGAGAAGGGAGAGGGGGAGTGAGTACATCTCAATTTAAATATGTTGTTCTTCGTCACTAAGTAGCCTGTATTTATCTTTAAAATCATATTTTATTACATGGCATTTGCATTTATTCTGCCTCGTGGATCATGCATAATAGGACTATACATGACTATACATGACACAACTAATCATTGGCTATATTGGTACAAAGTTTATTTATGTTCATGTTAACACGTCACAAATTAATTTTCTCAAGTTCTACGTAGTTATATAACAAAGTTATTTTGCACGGTTGTGAAGGGGCCATGAAATACACGCAACAGTCGTGTACGATGTACCACAAGTTTATTTTAGTCCAAACCCCATTAAATATTATAGCTAGTTATTGAGAGATAACATGGCGTCTACCCACTCAGAAAGAAGCAGATGGCAGTATACTACCCTATATAGGGGTTAAGTGGAAGACCAGCCGATCTCAACTAGAAATAGGCCAATAAGATATATTCAAGTCAACATCATTTATCCAGTGCTTGGGTGAGATGTCTATGTCCTATTTCCAGGAACTTTCTGTCTGTCTGCCCGGCGGGTAGGTAGGTCGGGTAAATTGACATCCCGCTGACCTATTTCCAGGTCAGTGACTACGCCTGATCCGGGCTGATCACCAGCCGTGGGAGATCTTAGGCCACGCCCCCTTTTGAACACGCCCACCTCCCTGAACATCATAATCGACGCATCGTCCTTCTTAGATCACTGTCGACACTCAATCAACTGATCAATTCTTTACTGTATGGGGTTTCTGATAGTGAGGAAATATTATCATATATGAGGGAATCAACCTACAAACACTTTGTATTTTGGTAAAAGAACATGATTGTCTACTCAAGGCATGACTTACTTGGTCCAAGATTGTTGCCTTTATAAAGACACAATGATGTCTATATATGAACTAAAAGTACCAAATTTAAAAGGTTCTATATATATGTGCACATACATCATGACTTGCGTTTCCACCATTCCAGCTATTTACCAAAAGAAATGACCACGATTAGGGGTCAAAAAGAACTCGCGGGCATGAGCGGGTCATTTGATATTCCTAACATACAAGAGAGGCGCATAGGGGCGCAATTATGTAAACAACACTTGGCCATTATGCATCAGCAATAGGCAAATTTCAATAAGAGTCCTATTCTATGGTCAGTGGTATTACCTAATTTCAATTTCAATGCCTTTACATTTTTAATTAGTCTAATTAAATACCGTTAGCATGATTAGAGCATGTTCTATATATATCCTGGGTTAATATCCTGACATGAGATGTATTGGGATAAGAAGGGGGAGGAGTGGTGTGAAGTTTCAGCATGGTGTAATCGTATCCTTCAATAGACTGTGTACATGTATGCACAGCTACCAGTGGGTGGGGTGCTATAATATTGCCATTGTAATGTACGAGTGAGTCATACATACATGTGCGCATCCCGGACATATTATCCTACCCCATCCACCAACTCAATGCTTGATTAGTGAGAACTATTTAGTGGGAATCCCAAAGTGAGCAGAGAGAGGCTTCACATCTGATACAAGTTCACAGTCAAAGCCTTCATGAAAATATTCATTTTGATAATAAAAACGTTATAATTAGATCAAAGGAATTATAACGATGGAGATAAAGGCTCATTGACTCTCTAATTCTCTGTCAACCGTTTACTCCCTTTATGGGCGTTTTGGAGAAAAAGATTGCAAGTACATTTGTAATAAGACAATATATGAAATCAAGAGAAAGTTGTAATTTAGGAAATCTAGGTTTAGACGGATAAAATGACGTGTATCACAGATTGCAATAGAGCAATTAATAACTGGAGGGCAGAGGACGTGCCACGCGGTTCAGACCTATTGTTTTAGGTGCAACTAATTGGAATATCCTCGCTGACCCCGAGTCCACGCTAATCACAGATCACGCAACACAATCGATGTATGTCTGGATTTTATTCAAAATTTGCTCCAAATCGACGGGGGAAAGTTTGCTCGTAGTAATTAGAAACGTCTGTAGTTATGTCTGTAGAAATTCCATGTTGCAATGATTAAAAATACTGGCAAATAAAAATAGTTAAAAAATATAAATCACGATATTGTAGGCCACCTACTAATCTGAATTGGGGAACAAAACCCAAGTGGACAACCGGAGCTCTCATTTGAATCCCACCAAATGTTTCAAGTGCTCTTGACCGTTATTCTACTCTAAGCTTTTTAGCATCGGATACCTTCAGGAATTATCCTTGCATCTGTCTTGGATATTTTAGACCTAGAAGTTACAGGTCTGAACCGAGTGACCCTGTCAAAGCCCCTGGTCCCTGTAAAGTATAGGCTCAATAGGGTTTTCAATGCAACTTGTCTCAGTGTGAAGGTTTCCTTGCCTCAGGCGCTCAGGCAAAAATTCCCAACAATTGGTAGATCATACCAGACGAGCGCAGCTTTTATTTGATCAATTCCTTTTATTGCGAAATTCAATCCATTTGTAGCCATCAAGCATGTGCCAAATACTTGAGATAAAAAAAATAATGAAGCTCCACAACACATAAACGTTCGGGCCATGAGGAGTCACAGCACAATTTTTATAGGTGGAGAATATTCAGTCTGTTCCTTTGAAAATGCCCCATCATATCTTACTGATTTTTAGAACATATACTTTAATTTTATCATGGCAAAGCCAGGAGTCTGGGAGGATCATATAATGTGTTTATTATTGCAAAGCCAGGAATCTGGGAAGTTTGAGAAAGGGGCAACAAGGGGAGTGTTTCTGCGAAAGTGAATAAAACTGATGGGAAGTGACAGTTGGAGCTCTTTTATTACAAGCCAACGGGAGAAGTATACATGCGATAAAAACTTAACTAGGGGTCATTTGTTTTACCATTCCATGTGAAAAGAGGGCCCGCACCAGATATTAGCGAGAAAGAGACCTCTCTCTTTCTCCCCCCCCCCCCCGAATTCCACCAGAAAGACATGTATGAGCCAGGGAAGTGGAATAAATTATTCCCTACAACATAAGGTATGCTTGTAATGGTACTTGCAAATAGCGCTGGGACATTGAGGCTATTGGTATGGTCTAGATACATTTATAGTTAAATGTTCAATGGAAAATTAAAAAAATATATTTTACTGAGTGCAATGAAGAGTGAAGATGGTGAAATCTGATAATGAATAAAAAAAAACTACGATAAAATAAAAGGATATAATATATGCATTTCCTTGGCGAGTGAGAAAAAATATCAACACCCATTTCAATCAACCTTAATAGGTATCTACTATGATCTGGTCACGAAATTATATCGATACAGACATCGGACCAACGGTAATTTATTGTCGTTGATCAGACAAAAACAATTATGAATAGTCAAAAGCAGGATCAGTCACATCGATTTCAGTTACATCAAAGTAACATAACCCATGCAGATACATACACTTGCTCGTATGTACATTACAGGTGCATGTGTAGATTTTTCAGAACCTGTACTTGTCAGAAAGAAACAAATTGAGTAACTTCAAGGTTGTTTCTGGAATATAACCAAGAATCATTTCGTGTATGATAATTCATTAGGCTGTTTAGATGAGCTCTAATAGCAGGTCTTCCATTAACTGCTTGGGTAGTATACTACCCTCTGGGTGGAACCACGCTAGTGGGTGCAATATCCTTCTCTTTTCGAATATTAGCTATGGAGTATGGGAGTATACATATAATCTCTATGCAACTGGCTGTACTAGTATGTAGAGTAGTTAGTAAGAGCTATATAGAAGAAGGTGTACTGTAGTATAAATAGACTCCTCGTGGTTATCTCTTGCTTATGCTATACATAGCCCCATGCCTCGACTCCTCTCTCTCTACTACACCTTCTCTCTCTCTACCAAGCTTCCTCCTCCTCCACCGCCACACATTTGCCATCAATTTCCTGCTATGCATTGGTTTCTGGTTTACAGTGCCCCAGCCTGTCAAAGCGGAGTAACCAAGTATTCATTTTATTTTGCAAACTTCAGCAAAATCTATACACAAGGCGAGACTGACACTGGCCACAGCCCACTGAGGGAATGTTGTGATTTGAATGGGAAGACAGCTGAGATTCTTCCACGCAAATATGATGTTGGTGGTTCATGAGAGATTGACACGTTAACATGTTAATCATGTACATGACCTTTTCATTGAGGGGAACATGAATAAGGGAATCTAAAATTGCCACTTAGTATATAAGATTGCCATTCTCTTGAATGAAAGCAGGTTGTTCCCAGATTTCCCAGTGCAAAATGTGACGGAAAACATTGTATGAACATGATAGGGGAAGTCCAATCCTTCCCCCTGGTCAAAGCATTAACAGTTACTGTCCGGGAACTGGTTTATGGACATTCCTCATCTGTACTCAATGTTTGTACGTACTGACTGAACGAAAGATAATTTTAGTCGGCGATTTACAAGATTCATTAAATATTTTAGAATTTTGAGAGACTTACCTGTTAAGCAGTATAAGTTGAATTGAAATTATTGATATTAATTTTCGAGGCAACTCGAGGGGTTGCACTGGGGAATGTAGCTCTCATGTTCTTATATTTATTAAGGTTCTGACACGTAGACAAGTTATAAATCAGTACAGGTCTATCTCTGAGACTCTAGGGTTTTGACATTAATCGGAATATGGTGTATTCAGCGGTTTTCTTCTTACATTTCTTTACAGCAAAAGGCCACCCCTACTTGTTTTCATTCCTGGCAATCATTCTTCTTTTAATATTGACAGCTGTCCATATTCTCTACATGGAATAGTAGATCTCTAGATGGCCATCCTGTCTACCCATTAACAAGCATGTGTAACGTGTGAATGGATACTCAGCTCCCGTGGCCACTCTAACAGGTCAGACTAATGTACAGTACCATACCTGTAGACTTTATGTTCAAGAGTGAAAGCTTCACACAAACCTTCTCATGTCTCCCCAAGGCCCTCCTACTCAGTTCCCATTTAGAACACTGCTTCGAGGAACCTGACGGTAGTTAGTACCATTCTCTCTACATCTCTGTGGGACTCTAGAGTTATGACATTAATCAGAATGTGGTGTATTCAGCGCATTTTTCTTACTGAAACCCTGCTGCTTCATTCACAGGTTATCTATTTCATCCTTGGCAACTTACCTCTAAGGAATGAAGAGTAGGAAATGTATGTATAAAACCACACCTATATATCCAGAAAGTTCAATTAAATGGTTATGGGCAGGGAGTGTATATAATGGATGTACAAATTTGCACATATATTTCCCTGATAATAGTATTATTACACACTATCCTGAGCAAGAAAAACAAGTCATATTTAAATAAGCAAGTAAAGGGCTAATAGGAAAACAAGAGGAGTGGTGGTGGGAGTTGTACCCGTCACGGTTGAGTGACCAGAGACCAGCAAAGGATTACTCTCGCTCGTCAGGTCCAGCCACTATGCGCTGGACAAGAGCCAAGTCCTGCTGATGACATGGGTATGTACATGGGTCAAGCCACCGCAGTAGGGACAGGTAGCAGACTTACACTATTTCTCATTTTACCTACTTAAATTTGCATTCCCAGCTAAATCGACCAAACTTTATTTACCTTTTTTTTATTATTATTATTTGAGGAGATCGGAAGGTTTTCATATTGAAAAAGAAGGAAAAAAATTCAATAGTTATAGTCACAGGTTTATAAATTTGTGTTTTTATACTTCGATTCCAATATTTGCTATTTTGCAATGAAATTTGGTTCAAAGGGATTCATAAGAATCTAGACATAATTTCCGGGTAATATTCAAATTCAATCATACATAATTCTGTAATCTGAACCATGTGAACAAAAAGACCTCCCTCCACTCTGATGACTACCCTTGAGTTGAGTAGTGGCAATTCACATGGATCACGCGGGTCAAAACAGTATACCTGTTACAGCAATTGGTCCTTTGTATGTAATACTTTGCTCTGGATTAAGAGCACTTCGAGATCTCCCAGGAAAGCTTATATAAAAATGTCCTCAGCCAAGAGCAGCAACGAGAAAAGGAAAAAATCCCAGCAAAGGCCTGGCGATTTATTGGATTGAAATCCTAGCTTTTCTTCCTAATCTTTACAGGGTGGCGGTTGTAAAAATGATAGGAACTAGTATTTATAAAGAAATACAGGAAGTGACAGATGAAGCTGCATACGAAAATTATAAACAGGAACACTCAGTACTTCTTGTCTGAATCAATAAAGTATACTTTTTGTCCTTGCTCAGAGTAAAAGAAACTTTTTAGAGTTCCTCGCAAGGAGAGGGGGGGGAGAGGGAGGGGGTAGATAGATAGATAGATAGACAGATAGATAGATATATAGATAGGGGGAGGGGAGAGAGACATGGAGATATAGCGATAGCAGATATATAGCATAACACCAGCAAATATCAGCGTCTCAGAGTTTAATACACTGCAGTGACGATGTGGCTTCGCAGGTGGCTTCCCTTGCCAAATACTTGCACAGGGCTTTGTAGGGCTTGCTGTCAAACCCCTTGTCAAATATATACACACCAAGAGCTCCATGAATAGACCCTTTAATGCTGGTGGCTGCTGACAATAGAATTCCTCAAGCCTGAAGCATGAAGAGTCATGAATCAGGGGGTGAGAGGTATAAATACTGGAGCTGTGGACATGCTATATCAACATGTTTGATCATGGCTCCCAACACAAACTCGCAGCTAGTATTTGTTGGTAGCACACCTTGGTATGTATAGCTATGTATGTGTGTTCCCTGAGTCTACTAGTACCGTGCTTTAAAAGCAGCTAGGTGATCTTACTACTGTCCTAACTTGTACATCCTTGATCTTATTATTCATACCATTTTAACTGAGAGAGAGAGAGAGTGGGGCATTGCTCATTTTAACCAGAGCTGCAAAAAAGGTAGAATGACATAAGGAAACAAGTTATCCAGACAGCACGCGGCCTTGTACATCTCTTTCCAAGAACTCTCAAGTCAGACGAGTATGCCAGAATGATTACATGCAGGGGGTTTCGAATAAACATCTTTTAGGGAAGCTTTGACTTCGAGAATTACTTCCACCTCATGAATGTTATCAATAAAAGTGAATAAAATGAGTCAGCTGTGTTTGTAGAGCTACGTTTCTTTTCAAATTGGAAATGAGCAAAATGGGGATTATTTTGGGTAATATACAAGGGGAGGTAAAGTGAGCTTGTAAAATGACCCAGTTGGCGTGAACCCTTCCCTGACCACATACCAGTCCCTTCACCTGTGCTGGATATTCCACGCAGAAATGAACAACTTGGCTCAGCTTGTTTTCCTTTTCATCAACTAGATTGACTGAGAGGGCTCACCACTGACAGATATTCCAATCCCCTATCAGCCCTCAGTCTATCACGCCCCTGTTAAACTAGAGTGTCAGCATATATTTTAATTGAAAGTACCGGTAGTCCCTAAAACGCGGATAAAACCCTAATTTGGCGGCCAACAACAACCATGATTTATCTACCGAAAAATCAATTCCTCTCTTGGTAGAAAAAAATCAAAGAAAAGTTTAATGGTATTGCCCGACTTCAAGAAGAATCGTTCTTTTATATCGGTCCAATCAATTGCAAAGGATTATATACTACGTACCAAGTTTTAAAAAAAGCTTTATCCGTCGTGAAAAACAGCTACCGAATTCCTAGGTACAATATGCACCTCTGAATCCCGAATTTAAAAGCACACATCGATCAAAATGATGCCAAGAACATCAAAAGTGCTGTCAGTCGAACAGAGGAAACTCCCTCAAAAAAAAAAATTTCGTCGAAAAACTCTCAGCATAATTTAGGAATTTTTGTCACTAGTCTGTTTTGTTCGTGAAAACCAACTCTTGCGTTGCATCTCCCTTGATAAGTCAGCTAATAACAATTCTCAGGCGAAAGGGGGATACAATGACAAAAGTCCCTTGGCGATAAGGGTAGGGGAATAAGGGGGAGTCCCCATGTAATCACCTTAATGCATATACCATACAAACCAACTAGCCCGAGGCTATATCTATGTTAGACAGGGTAGCCCTGCAGCTTCGTTATTCTATAACAAGGCAAGGCAAACCTTCCTCAATCCCCTGACCTGATACAGAATCAATATACAGACGAATACACCTACTACAAAGACTTTTTTCAAACCCTAACAAAGCCTTGGGATTAAAGGGGGCTTCAAATACCTGAATGACTTATTTATTCCTGTACTAGTATAAGGTACACTATAATGCTATTTGTCGCTTCTTAGTGTAAACCTATTACCCTATGGTTGCCTTAATCAAAACACAAAAGAGAGACAGGGCCAAAGAGGAGAGGTGTAATGTTTCACACAATGGCCTGTCCGTCCACCGGATTCAATTAACCAAGTGAAAGATAAATCAGAAACAGTCACACAATCGCTGCAAGATCATGACAAATCGAGATTGAAAGACTTTGTTCCGAGCCAGACGAAAGCAACATACCCTAGGGAGGAGAGAGCTCTTGTGTATTAGCCACTATGAGTCAAAGGTGTAGCTATAAAACGTTCATACTGGAACAATGATAAAGGCCTGGTATTAAAGCTATTCTTTCCCATATATTTTGTTCTCCATGAGAATGTATGTAAAATATGAGTGCTACATATAATGATGATACATGTATATGTACCAGTTTACATATTCCATCCATTTAATGAATAAATGAATTCTTTATTTATCAATATTGGAGGCATGGTCACATAAAAAGCGAATGTCCTTCTGAGCAAGGCTTTCAACGCACACCAGGGGATGAGGAAGGAAGTGGAAAGAGGAGAAAACATATCCTAGTATGGATATTGTAGATTTAGAGAGCACTTGACAGTAGTCACATTCTGGTTAATTCATTTGAGAAAGAGAGGGCAAATAATCGTTGTATAGATGTAGGTTCCCACTATTGTAAAGTAACCAAACCCCAACCCAGCCCACCCTCACCTCCACAGCAAAGTAATAATGTTTTTTACGTTTGTATTTTTGCACCTTTTGAAACCATTAAAGGAACACCGCAGCATGTACTAAATTATAAAGGATTTTGACAGACTTAATACAGAGTAATCAGAGCTTAAATGCTGAATACTGAAAGAAGTTCATTGAAAGGAAAGGGTAACATAAACTAGCTACAGTGGATTTTTGTTCGGATAGATGAATACTATGTATTCAAATACCGTATTTCGTATGGCGTGACTCATCTGTTTTGAATGAGGCTTTTAGCCGATGAGAAATAACTTAGAACATCTGAATGACCCGACAATCAGATATGATAATTATGTTTTTAAAATTCTGTCTCGTCTGAAAAATGATGACTATTTAGATAAATAAAGTGAATTGAATGGACTTTAAATTAGATTTAAGAATTCTAAGGTGGTGTTTCTAAAATTGGGCCTGGTTTTAGGAAAGTCTTTATGTCATCTATGCCCATAAGCTAGACAAACGAAAATAAAGTAAAGATTTTATTCTCGTTGGGTAGACACTTACAGAGTGTCCATCCCTGCTCCCTGGGTGGAAGGAAGGGATGGTTATACTGGTTATTAAAATTGAAGATGAAATGATATGAATTGTAACTTGTTGTAAAGTAGTTCAAGCTGCGATAGACACGCCAGATTAACTAGTGCCAAGCTTTCATTTATATCAAATCAAAAGTAATTTTCGAATGAATGTATAATGTAATTTACCAGATAGAACGAGAAAGTCATACTATTGATTTGATTTAATACAACATTCATTCTTTTCGTGCTAAATATGAAGATTACAACGTGCAATGAGTGTGAAAACGATAGAGTATGTAATCGATATGATCCGGAATATTGAACTTTAGCACAGAGATAAGTGATGGCACAACTCCATGTAACACTTGCCTATCAATCAAGTGAGGAGGACCTGGAACCTGTCCTCAGTCCCAAGTACCCAATAGGTTGTCTCCAGGATCGTTCAATAAGTATAGCCTCAACGTCTTGGAAATACAGTGTGGTAGCATTCTTATAATACAGGGATGAACCAGATTTGCATCACATATCGATCCTCTGTATCGACTTATACCTAGTTTTAACTTTAGATGGAGAACTTAAGAGAACATCATTAGCCTTTAGATGATGGTATCAATATATCTGACACTACTATTAACCTTTTTTGATTTTAGGTGTGCCTGGAGAAAAACTTCAGATGTACCGTACATCTTCTTTTAATATCATATCAGATAAGATATCATTATAATGATTATCCCTCATATTGGAAATTGTCCCCATGGTAGACACCATTTCAACACAAAAGACACAAGTACTCCTCATAAAAATGTATTAAACACTCTTCAAACTAGAGAAATACAGGTATACAGGGCTGCTATGCGTTTTAATGCGTTGAGGTTAATCTTATAGCATTGAGTGAATGATCTGTTATAATCCCTCTCATCAACCTCCACTGACTCTAGCTAATGCCCTGGATAGGGCTCGTTGGACGAATATAAGTATTGGAGAGTATAGTTCCGGAAGGACAACGATACACATCCTGCCCCAGTGTATTAATGACTAGTTGGCTCAGAGCCAATACAAACCAGTGTTAAGGTCATATAACTTATGTTGGGTGACCTATGGGTACATAATCCTTTAGAGAAGCTAAATGATCGACGATGGAAAAAATCCTTGTGCGTGACCCAAAAACTAACGTTGACTGAGGATCGAATTATTGTTTACACAAGTACTACAAATATATGAATAAATAGCTGGGACTCAACTAATGCATGAAAATGTGTAAGGACCCATGGTATCGGATAAAGAATGGCAGAATATATGAAAATATTATGTGTGGAAATGCTTTGGATTATTTTAAATTTTATCTGATGAGAGTTAGTTGTATTTAGCTTTAATTTAACTTCAAAGTTAAATATCGTGAACAAATTTGGTAAGCGGTCTAGCTGGGAGGTTAATAAATCTATGAATCTGAAACACAATTCTTTAAATGAATTCAAAATATGTCCAGATCTTGGGGTGGTATGAAGTCTAGATCTGGAAGATTACAATTGCTCAATGGAGCTAGGATAATCTTTCCTTCCAACCATGGCCCACAAACAAATTTTGGAAGGATTTATTGAAGGTGAGGTCATTCATAGGGACACCAACTGGCACTGAATAGAAATAACTGTTTACAGCTATCGTCTATAATAAGTCCATGCATGACTGTTGACATAGCATACAAAGTGTGAAAATTCATACACGTAGGTATGTATGTATTAACTTTGTCCTGTTTTTAAACCAATAAACAGGGCAAAGTTTTAAAAAATGAAGTGATCTACACAAATGCAGGTCTGGATCAAGTAATATCAGGCCAAAAGGCCTTGAGTGCCAGTCAAAACAATATGAACAGCAATATTACATTTTTTACAGCAAAAAACATTTATAATGGGGGGGGGGGGGGGGAATCCTCAAAACCCTAAATAAATTTCATTTTCTCTGAGCGCCTTGAATGAACATACTTTGAAGTGTTTTACTATTTTTCGTCAGCAAAAAGTGGTGAGAGGGTGCTTTATGACCCTCTGTCTCCCTTTCTTGTACATCGGGGACTAACATGCATGCATATGCAGACCAGATTCACTGCCATTCCACTCGAATGCATGTGAAATTACAACCAGCACCTCCTCCTCCTCCAATATATGTGCCAGGAGTCAATGCTGCAGCTTGAGGCGGAACCCTGGAAACAATAGCAGCTTTGTGCCTCTCCTGGGTTCAGTTACTTCCATATCCAGGCTCTGAGAAAATGATCACTGGGAAAAAAATCTTTTTGCATTTTGTCTTTCTTTTTTAACGCTGGGAAAGCTAAGAAGGCATTTCGGTGCCAAGTACAGCAGCCCTGACATTGAATACATTATTTACATTTTGAAGATTAAGCGATTTGTTCGTCAACTAGCTTAGCTCGCGAGCTTGTGAATAACCACACGGTTTAGGAAGTAACTTCAGAAAGGAACCTTGTGCAATACCAACATGAAATGTATAGGGTATATACCACAGAACTTGATAGGGCTAATTGTGCCTGGAGAAAACATTATTATTTCATTCTTTTTCAAAAAATTAAGACGTGGTGGTGGGGGATGTGTAAGTTCTATAGGGGACATAGCCCTTGTGGATTTCCTTTTTTTGCCTTTGTTATGACAATATGTCTCACATGGAGCCATGGAGGTTACTGAGGCTTCCCCGCTCCCCCTCCCAAACCATTAAAGAGATTATAGAATAGACTGCAACTGCTCAAAATTAAAAGCTATTAAGACCCATAGTCATAGATATTTGAAACGGATGCCCACAGACAGAACAATGTGCCAATTATAAAATTGTATAATATAGAGTTATGAAAGTGGGTAAAGACCCATTGTAATAAATGGGAGCACGACCAAGAATTGGTAAACCAGGAACCTGTGGTTTACCGATCCCAGTTCCACTCCCGGAGCAGTGAAATCTATATCCTTTGGACGGTCCAGGATGCCCGTATGGAGAGCAGAGCCCTTGTAGGTGTGACCAATCTCGTTAGTGTGACCCTTTGGCCAGCACCCCACTTATATATTTGTGAAAATCTAACTCGCCCCGCTAAGTACTGACAAACAGCCCGAGGGCTATTTCGGTGTCACTCTTCGTGACCAAATCAAAAAGGGACATCATGATTCAGGGTCGGAAGAAAGGGGTTCAGACGGGAATGACTAAGGATCTGGTGATTTAATTCCTCCGAAGGATGATTGATTTTGGATGACTAGACGCAGGACCCCATAACTACCTTCCATATGGTCAGGAATGGTTGTTATTTATCAAAACTAAACATTTTTGTTATAACCATTTGCAGTCCAACTTAGCAATACTATACTATAAACACATTAAATACAACATTGTAACCACAACCCAATAAAATGGTCAAGGTTTTGGACCTTTTCCAAATAACCTGTTGATATTAAACAGGCCCAATATAGGTTGCATTTGGCTCAGTTCCATGATTAACATTTGCTTTAATCCAAACCCAAGAGCAACACCTTGGATTAAGTCATACAAATCTCAAAGCACAAAGGCGCAAACTCGATCAAAATGTTCTAGTTAGAGATATTGTTTAGTACTGATGCCCGTACTGATGGTATGTCCCCGAACTGAGACAGGCATGTTGACAATGTCCAGTCCCTTATGTACGAGGCCTGCTTGATGAGTCAGACTGAAAAGTCTTAGCTCCATATATGGTTTGAGCAAGAAGGGGGAGGTGTTCTGGGTCATGGGCCAAGTTACCACCCCCATCAGCAGGAAGGACTGAATGGAAGCTGGTGTCGGTCTCAACGCCTTCTGTTTGAGGCGAACTCTAGGCTTAGAGAAACAAAAAAAACGGGGAGAACTCCGTTATAGATGAAGGGAAGCGTGAACGCATGGTGCATTCTAATAACATGGTGCATTCTGGAAACACATGGATATTTTCCCATATATTTTTTTTCATTTATTTTTTCCATTAATATGTTGATACAAATCTATAGTATGATCAATCAATCAAACCGCAGACTAATAGAGCTCTGAGATCACACTGACTTGAGTCCTGAGTCATATTTCATCAGCAGGTCTATGAACAGAAGGTACAAAGTAAGACTTGAATTCAAAAGAAACATTAATGGACCAGTTCAAATCACAAAATGAATAAGTTATATGATATCAACAAATTGCCACCATGAACAAAGAACCACTATCAGTACACCTGTAAGCAATGTATCACACAACTGGACCATTCAATGTACCTTTATCACTGGTCCTTGGAGAATGAACAAGACCTAAGTACTTCAATATCAACTGCTGCTTAAAATATATAAGCTATTTTTAAAAACAACCCATTCATATTTTATTACCCTCCATTCCCAGTAGTTTCTGTAGCATTGAGAGATGCCTGGTATCTTGTGTTCCACTCGCTGATCACACATTATTCCAAGCTGTGCACAAACATTACTTATGGACTCTCAGCTAAAAGTAAACATTCCTGCCCATCAGATTCTATTGACTGTTTCTTAATACAGGAAACCATCACCCCCATTCACTCAGGCGGCGACCAGGTGAGCTTTTCATCTCGTCATTTCTGCTAAGCTATCTCTCAAGTCTCAAAACGTCGGGAAATAAATTCCCTTGATTTTCGAGCGCATTCCTCCATCTCTCCCTTTTCACACACACCGAGAGAGTCCCAAGGGGGAGGGACATTTGAATAATGAAATGAACATCAACCGAGCCTCTGCTGTGACCTGAAAGCGATTTTAACACCGGTATTGTCAAAAGCAGCAGGTTTACCTGCGTAGCGAGATTACCCCCGTGTATACATACATGGCCCTGCGGTTAAAAAGGGGGGCGGGGTGGGGTGGGTGCTATCAGAATTTATAGGCAATGAAATAACAATGGCGAAATCTTCCCTTCGTTAAAGCTGGGAAATGTCCCTTTGATCTACAATTAATTTGCAATATTTCATTATTTGATTATTCGAAAATAGTGTTCGCCTATAACAATATGACAATATCTAGCCTGCTGAGCTCGGGGTGTGGTGTGTGTGTGGGGGGGAGGGGGGCTAGTGGACGAATAGTTTGTCTAGACAAGGGCTGTAAAACAGTATTTTGAATACTGGGAAGTGGAATACATCAACAAATATTTGCCACTAAGCTATTAGGTATTATCAATGCATACCCCACCCCCCGACCCCCACCCTCCCCACCACTGTAAAGTTTGTTCTCACCCAGTCAAGTCCAGGCAATGAAACCATCATAGTACCCACTCCCAAAGCATAATATATGAGGTCTCCCATTCTCTATTTCGGTCGCACACTTTGCCTAAGAACGGCGGGGAATAGATTTACCGGTGCTGGTAGTGGAAGACTTACAGCCAGGTATCCAGTGTTATACATCTGCTTTTGTCATTCTATCTGATCGTGCACAGATCGTGGGTCACTGTCCCATTTATCACCCTAGGTGAAAGTGGAAAGGGCCATCTATACTCGTGTGCATACTGGATCGTACACAACTATTGGTATTCCAGAGATAATGTACGAAATTTAATAATAAGTAGTTAATATTACATTTGTAAAATGCCAAGCCCAAGGTCTATGCATAATGAATAGGCCTACATAAGGGCGGAATGAATCTACGTTCGTAGGTCAAAGAATGTAATGAAGGTGTATCAATGGTAACCCAATCCTTTTCTATTTCGGGGGGGGGGGGCAGGATTTGTGACTATTTCCATGGAAACAGAACAATCTACAATAACAGCTCCTGGAATGCGACCTATTTAACCCCCGAGTTTTATCGCTTTGACAGTCATTAAGTGTAGTCAAATTTGATTCACTTTATTCGCAGTGAGAATGCCTGAGGGCACTATCATTATGTTAGGTACTTTGTATGGTTATGTATTTCGAAATATCACTACCATTTCATTATCACGATATTGTGCAACCAGAGAAGGATAATAAATGTGGCCCTATTCAGTCTTCCATTTTTTTTAATATGTAAAACGAGCCTTTAGAGTGAGAAATTATCTAGAGAGAAAACATAACTAATCATTGTGTATCTTAACTTATTATACAACGTAAAGGGGGACCATAGAAAGGACACATGAATGTATGTCATACTTTCCAAATTAAAAACAAGTGGATATTTGACTTGAGTACGGTACTGGAGGCCCCCGGGCAGAAGCAAAACTTCCATTCAACTTATTTTGAAGCGAACAGGGATTCTGAAGCAAATCCCGGGTATTTTAAGGTCAATGACTATACTGGGTGAGAATTGTAATAGCTAAATGGCAAGGGAAATCGGAGCCCGTTCAATATATTGGTGATATGGGGCATGAAGGGACATTAAAACTTCATGAATACCCCAGCCCTAGCCAAAGGAAAGTCATTGAAAATAGATCCCCTTCTAGAGTCTTCTTTACAGGAACCAAAGCTTGCTTTTTACTCATTTGACCCCTGGCTCTCATATCATGTAATGATAGCCTAATCGCTTAGCTTGGCTTATCCTTTCCCCGATTTTAATTCATTCACATTGATACATAATATTAGAATTGACATATATGCTAATGGAAAGGTGTAAATCGTTTAATAACCACCCTGGAAAAGGAAGGTTTCGATTATAAACTTTGTTTATCGAGGTTAGTCTCTCTTACTTTAGGACTGGAGTCTGGAGTATTTTGATGTGAAATTCTAATACATAGTCATACTTATAACAATCCAAACCTTAGCTATCTTGGGCCCTAACAGTGAGATACATCTATCAATAAGAGGTCTGTACCAGGTTTTTGAACACATTATATAGGCAGAGCAATGATACATATTTCATTCATGTATATCATGAGCTTATTGATTGCTGATAAGGAGGGGAACATCAGAACACATGATCGACCTCTTTCGTGACCTAAATTCACAGTATCAACATTAGAGCTTTGGCAATTGAGAATGAAATCAATGACAAGTAGAATGAAACTCGCCACAATGTTGGCACTTATTTATATCTATAAACAGACAGTCAAAATGGGGTTATTATAGGCCTACTTCCAATTGAATTATTCTGTTCCCAAATCTATCCCAAATCTATCCCAAATCGTGTTATGTAGACAATATTTTGAAGACAAATATGGTAGCATTATTGCTCCCAAAATATATCATCGATGCAATGATATTCACCACATAATATTATATATATGTATGCCCACCTACGCTCATTTGGTACATATTCTAGCACAGGCCAAGTTGACCAACATAGCCTACACCACCCAGTCATAAAATGAGCACAGGGAAATTTCAGAGCCAGGTAGCACACACCAGCATTACCGAACACTGCATGAGTGTTTACCTGTTTATGACTGTCAGTTGGATGTTCCCAGCTTCCTCCACCTCCTCCTCCTCTTTCCTACCTGAAGTACCTGAGTCACAGGTACATTGCATTACCATGACACCCGTGAACACAGTCAAATGATGCACAGACTCTCCATAATTAAGGGTCTCTGGGTATAGGGATGTGTCAGAAATGGGAATCCTTTGCCTTTGGGCCTTGGCTTTGCTATACATGACACTTAGGCTATTAAAGCGGGAAGATATCGTATGGGCTAAGATAATCCCTTGATCGCAAGGGTCAAGACTACTAGTACCGTAGTCCAGGGACTAGGCAAAAGCTCGAACTGACCAACAGTAGTCGTCACCAAATAGCTAAAGCCATAATAAGTTTGCTTCCCGGTCTCGGTGACTGAGTGAGCGAGTGATCGGCCACTGGCATTACTGCTACCACTGGTCCTCGCAGCTGAGGCGGCGACCTCATTGCCATTTCAAAATTGAACTCGTGTTTGTCAGTGTGTGTTTACATTCGCTTTACTTGGCGCCCAATCATTGTCATGCAGTCTTAGGGAACTCAACATAATGGCCAAATATTCTAACGTATCTCGGGGACTTTTTTAAGCTGTTGAAAGGTAAATTGATAGAGGGAGAGTAAATATTGGGCAGGATGTACCCGAACCAAAAGGCACACCCTCCCTACCGGTTGCAGCCATCTTGCCAACAGATCATAACTGATGATATGGAAGTAGCCACGAGGTATGGCAATAACAGTGGAATAACAAGCACATTAGATCAAATCTTACCTATGTTAACAATCCTGATACCCTCTTCCTCTTCCAAGAACTTCATACACATAGTAACATTCTCCAATTTTTGGGTCCTGAAGTTCGGCCTCCGGTTGATTTTCTTGAACTTCTTCCCGGACAGAACTTCGACCAGGGCGATCAGCCTCAAACCATCGCTGAAATCTGATTCCAAATCTGTGATGTTTTTGCTGACCGTCTTCAGATGTTCGTTGGCCCATCTTGTAAAGGTGTTCTTCTGAATTAATTTCCATTGGGCGTCCTCGGCGAGCTCTCTTTCAGTGGCCGGCATATCTTCGTCGTCGTACTCTTCGTCGTCGTAGTCGTAGTCGTAGTCTTCGTACCCAGCTTCATACTGGTACTGTTGGTCTGTGCTTGCCATGGTTGTTGGTTTCAGGCCACGCCCCCTCTACTACCAAACTAGGTTATTGGGTCTTGATTGACAGTCACGCCTCGTTGGCCACGCCCACTTCTTGTCGTATGTGTCACAGCAGTCCGTGCGAACACGTGTACCGGCGAATTCTGTAAACAAGAGAGCAGAAGAAGGAGGATATCCTCGTTAGTGAGAGTAGTAAAAAGGAAAAATGACCATATATGGATAATAGTTCCGATCAAGGGCGGAGTGTAAATTGCTCGGAAAAGAATGCCGAGGAAATATTTGCAATTCATTAACATTTCCTACACAAGGACAGAAGGCAAATATTTGTGATTGTTCAAGTGTATAACTATAAACAGCACTTATAACCTACATTCCGGTTAGACAATTTTATAAATTCTCCACTAATCTTTAGTAGGTCTAAACCAAATATATATTTATCAAATACAGTACTACGGTACATGTTTTACGCAGACATATGTATATTGCAAGGCCTAGGCTATATAGGGACACGTTTAATATAATTAAGGATAAAGGATTAAGGATTACTAAATGGTGAGTGTTGTAAATAATATTATAGATCTATTGTCATATAATTATTATGAGTAGCCTAGTATATCCATAATTATATATAGTACCCGTGGGCCTACCATACTCCACGTGTTTGTAAAATATAAAAGTTGGGATAAAAGATTAAATAGACATTGATATAATCAGCAAATGTAGACATATAAAAATATATCCAACAGTCTCGATTACCCAATAATATTTTCGCCATTCATGTAGCCGCATTGTTAACAATGAACCCATACTGATTAAGTAATATAAAGATACTGGTGGCGCATGATCGCCAACTTTGTGGGCCTTTGAGCGGGCTATAGGTATTTCTTCGAAAATACCGTTCTAGTCATATTTTCATACAGAAAAAAATCACTTTCTATTGCCTAGTGTTAAATTACCACATGGACCTGGGTCAGATTTTCAGAAAATGCACAATCTACAGTTCTACACATCTATCAAATTCTGCTAAATTAGAGTGAAAATCTATAATTGCTGGGTATATCTGAATGTATTCGTATTATATTCATTCAATAAATCTGTCTGGTTATATTGAACTGTATTTTGAACCTGGTTTTCATCTAAAATTTGGGTTATTTGACAGGTTTTGTGAAGAACAATTATATTATATTTTCAGGTATTCAAGGCCCATTGGATGAGTTTCAAGTCACTCAAAACTATTTGAACATTTTCAAGGCTATTCAAGCCTTGAATTAGTTTTGTCAAATTCCAGGAATTTCTAGGTCCAGCGGTGGCTAGAACCAGGATGATACAGCCATACGTGGGCAAGACCACTTTTGGAAGTCGCGGTCAATCGTGCTGACATCTATAGGCACTTTATAAAATTAAAGTTGTTTGCCGCAGTGGATGTTATCCGGTCTCCGCTTCACGTGACCGACATGACATAATGACATTACCCCTTTGGTTAGGTTTGGTAGACGCACATGTATGTATATTGTGTATTTCCAGTTCAATACAGCTACATCAATACATTCAATACCTGGAAATGGGTGCCCCCTTCTATGCTAATCAGTTGTGTGATGGGTCAGTGAAACCAGGAGGTCCCTTCTACCTTATTAGTCACAAAAACGGGTCTTATCCAAGGGTTACAGCAGAGCGGGTCACATATTTATACTATTCTATACAGTTAAGCTGTTTGCAATTGAGCTTGTAGTTACATGGTATTCAGTATTCGGTAGAATTAACTAAATGATATTCTTGTTAAGCTTTGTTATACAGTGTGTCTAAAATCAGGGAGGCATATGCACAAGTGTATAGGCCTATATGATAGTGTGTACCTTCCCACCTGGTAAAACTCAGAGTCGACACAACAGAATGGGAATGGAAAGAAGGAAATATGACTTATTTTTTTCTCACATGATTTTCAAAATAAACCCAATCAGTCAAGATTTCATGGACCCTCTTCATCTATTTGGTCAGGAGATACCACCCGCTAAAAAATAATAAATCACAAAGCGCTCGATCTCATACAAAAAGATAACTAAATCCTACGCAGGATTCAATTGTAAATGTATATGACTAAACGTATACGATGGTACGTACAACAACGGCGTGTTCTCACACGATAAGTATGGGAGATATGATTAGTTCAGCAGAAATACGAAAGGTCAAACAACAGTAGAATTAATGTAAAACCTCCCGGCGATTTTCCTAATTATACTAACTAATACGAACCCAAAATTAGAACATGAAAGAAACATATAATATATTTTTAAGTAACCGGTTCATAAATTCCATTACCAAATCCTAAGCATTTGACACGATATTTCCATGTCTATTTCTTAAACTCTTTATACATGATCACTCTCGTTGGTAACCCAAGTTATAACATCATTCCTAAATGAACAATTGTTCCATATGGACATTTTCAAAGCAGCCCAGCCAATGGAAGATCTCTCCGTCCACCAGACATGAGGAAGCCGACAGATTAGTGTAGGTAGACTGATTTTTCGCTGGTATAACCACTCCTAGAAACCTAGAAGGCAGGTCGATCCCCAGCATCCCATTTTAGCTCTTTCGAAAGTCAACGGTAAAGGCCCACGACGTAGACTTGTTCTAAGTCCCATGATACACACACTTAGAAGCGATGGAGAAGGAACAATAATGGAAAGAAATTCCTATAGTTACAGAACTCAGAAAATCAAACAAAGGATAGAGACATAAACTACCACTAGAACGTTATGTTGCGATGTTCTGAGCCACTATACTTTAATGTAGAATACTCCTATAAAAGGCCCAAAGTCGAGAGAGTCCCTTCAAACGAAATGAAAGCCTCTCGCCCCAAACCGCAAAGTGCCATTATAATTCCATTGAGACCGCAAAATTTCATTATATTCTCATTAAAACACCGAGTCCTAGGCGAGAAAACCGATTAGCGAAGTAGGCTGACATACCATACCTATCTGATCTGAGGGTTTGGACCTAGAGTGGGGCGTAGATTTACAGTTTTGACGATGGCTTCCATATGATTGGTAACCAGGAACCCTATGCTTTGAATTGGTATCATTTCCATTGGTGGTATCCCCAAAAGAGTACTTCTTTATTATGATATTAACTCATGAATTAAAACGAGTACTTAGACATGTCATTTTACATCCTAATGTAAAAGCAGGCTCAATATACTCATGTCTACATCCAAAGTAAAATGTCTGAGTACGGCCAGAGACCATATGATACATGATTATGATGATAATTGCATCTGGTACTGCATACCATTTTAAAAAAACATAATTACAAGTTTTGTCATTACTTATCTAAGATCCAAATTATATCCGAAAGATTAAATTGGCCATTTATATTTCAACGGATATAAATGCATATTATTCATTTATTTATTTTTTCCCAACACCGGGTCTTTATTCAGTCTCTCAACAAAACTTTTCATCGGGGCAGATAACGAATATAATTACATCTAGCCCTCTCTCCTTTCTGCATCTGATGATTTTTTCTTAACTAAATAATGCTGTTTTTATCTATTCCATCCATGTCACCAACCGATCGGAGGAAAACCTGTCAATCACATATAAGATTTTTAGCACCTTGACTATACACTATGTACGACTAGTATCTGTGTGACTGTATAACTTCTCTCTATAATGACCAATAAGATGAGGAATAAAAGCTGATTAGATAATCATACCCCAGCGAGTTCTCTTATTGTTACTTTCCGTATCGACATTAAGTTATAGATCTATAATATATTCGACTCGCAACATCTTAATAAAGCAAGCATGGACATACATCTATTGTCTGAAATTTACAGATCATTGTAAAATTTCTCCCGTCTTCCCCATATTATTCATTTATTATGTAACAAAGGAATTCTGATAAAATTAAGAGATATGGCGGTGTTCAATAGAAAATCGGTTATGTATAAGCCTGCATCCATGAATACACGGTATCCAAGCAATATGGGGGATATAGTTTGTGGATTAGAACACGGACATGCTACTTTTTTGTATATAGAAATGATGTACCGGAGATATGAGAACCTGAATTCGCCCACGCGTATATTCTAGGCATGGGACGCGCACGAGCGTTCTGTTGGCGTGAATAAACAAATCAGATCCCATGGGTCGTTTGGGTGTAATACGATACTCCGGTTAGGGTTAGGTGACAGACGCTTGAGCAATAAAACATACACCAAACTGTTTCAATCATTAATCAGGCCCGAGTTTCAAATTTCATAATCGTTTCTTATGTGTTTAAACATGTATTGCCAAAAGCATATCAAGTAAAATCCCTGAAAACTGACACTAAATTCCCCAACATTCGAGGAAACAGATATTGCTATTAAAATGTATTGCCTATTGGCTTGTATACCAAGTGGACATACATTAATATGTACGCACGGTACTCGAATTCAAAGATTTAACATGAAACCTCTGAAACTGGTTAGACTCTGGCTTGGACATCACACATATTGCACGAGATTTATAAGGATATAACACCAATTAATATCCCCGAAACTGACATTAAATTCCCCAACATTCGAGGAAACAAATATTGCTACTAAAATATACAGGCTTTAAACTTGGATACACGAGAGTAGAAGTTAATTGTACGTTGAGTGGACAATAAAACTAAGCGTCAAGAGTATACATTTGTCTCTCTAGATGTTACCGATACACTCCAACGCTTGAAGAAGACAACTTTATTTGCGCCACTCAAATATTTTCACAGGCATATGTCAATATGACTCAGATACATTCAGCGAAAGACCCTTGTGTCATATGAGCTCAAAAAAAGAATGTGGTTATACAACGCGTGCCATAACACTCAGGCTTTTAAGTCACCCAATAAAAGTATATCACCCTGTTTGTTTTAAGCGACCTTGTAAGATTTAAGTGTATAATTACCCGGGATAATTACAAGCTTAGGGAAATGGGCCTAGATTATAGAGGGCCTCAACAAGTCTATATTGCCTCTTGGCCTAGATCCACGCACTGACATCCCTGACCACCTCCTTCCTAGAAGAAGACATGGCTCTGCGAAACGGTATGTAGCTAAGTGGCAACATTCAAAATCTGATTCTCTACCAGGAACATCGCTAACTCCCCACTCAGCATTAATCATTAACCCCAATGTAAGAGACAGACCTCTTTCTACCCTCTATCTCCCACCCTTGGTATAACTAGCGCTAATAATCCACCTGGTTATGTATAACTTGTGAACTGGGTATGATATTATTTCCAGATGTTGATCCAAGAATATTGGCGTTCTCCGCGAAAAAAGAGAAGAGAGGGGGAGAGAAGGCAAAAGGCAAACGGAATGAATGTACCCTTTCACTCTCAGAAGTTGAAGTAAGTAGGAAGTGACAGTAAACCCACATATAATATGATCCCCGGTATTCATACTGCCTGATAAAAATATCCGAAAGTTGTAAGCACATTTCTATGAAGTCCTTGCGGGTTTATACCTATAATTCAACCTGACTATACATATAAGTTACACCTGATGTATTGTATATACCGGTAATAACAAATAAACTCCTCCTCCTATTAACTTATAAGAGAAGTTCAAGTTAACTGATCAAACTTTCGCGAGGAGCCTCTATATCTATAGGATGAATACAGTACCTCGAAATGTTGGGGTTGGGGTTTTGTTGTTGTGCCGTCCAGCTCCCACCTAAGTCCTTCGTAGTGGAACCTCCGGTGTCCACTAACTATATAAATCCTGCACTCTGCGACGGTGCCGTGTGTGCCCCGTGGCTGCCTGCTGCTGAAGGAAGACCCAATGCTTCCAGAAAGTTGTTGAGGGTTACAAGACCGGCCCAGGAGAGGGGGAGACCCTGACTCAGGAGTGGGGGGCAATCCGTCCCGAATCTGTTGCATGCATACATACAGCTTCACTCCAAAGATATACCCCAACCCAACACCATTTCATAGCACACTATTTGTTTGGGATATATGCATCTATTGAAGCGGTTTATTTCGTGTATGATAAACGTATAATGACTATTTCATAGAATAGGATTAAAGGTAGTTGATACAGCACTTAGAAAGTATCCCGGAGAGAGTATGAGGAAAGCGAGCAAGTGAGCAACTGGGCGAGCAGCTGTACGCCAGGAATCCCTCTCAAGTTACCTCTCCAGCATAAATGGCAGAAGCCGGCTGGGAGAGGAGGACTCTGGTTGGCTGGCGGCCGGGGAAACTCTAGCTAACCCCACACCACACCTCGGCAGCAGCCCTGCGGCTTGAGGTACTCCTCCAGGCCGGCCGGGATCGAGCAAGTTAAACTCTCCAGTCCCGAGTTGCTCCTGTGGGGCAGATGTTCATACACCCAATCTGTTTATGTTCCCTCCCTGCTCCTAATTTGGAGACGCAGCCCAGAAGACAGCAGAAGGCGAAGCAGATGCTTATGTTCTAGTACTTGCACACATGGAGTTGCTCTTTACTTTTCAGCAAATCGTGGATTAGAGTTCCCTCACAGACAAACCCTCAGGCTTCTACTTCTAAAAGTGTTAAATTACACAATAGGAGGCATATATGATGGAGACTCATTACAGCTCAAAAGTATGTCCCAAGTGTTTATTTCAATATGGGCAAGATTCAAATGAAAATATTCAATGATAAGTAACGTGGCACAAGCACGTCTAAAAAGTTAGTATCGGAAATCTGGTAGGTACCCCCAAGAAGTTCTAGGAGACCTGACATATCACACCGGTTCCTCTTCTGCTAAAACATTGAAGAGGCTGACAAGGGGTGGCCCGCGGAGTCCTCCCACAGTTTGATGTAAGGAAACAACCCAGCGGTGGTGGGTGCATCTTGGATCCACGATATCTCCTAGGGCACCTGGCACGATAAGCCAAACGTCACAAGTCGTTTGGAACTGTTTAGTGTATTCATATATCAATGAATACAGCACAGGTCTGGGGCCCAACAGTGCTAGGGGCTCGGATAAAATGCCCCTCTATAATCAGACATCTGACTAGGAGATTGATATGACATCGAATGACAAATATTTTTTATTCTTCCGATGCACTGAATTACATTACGCCAAGGTGGAAAGATATTTGCTTTTTTCCAGTAGGGGGAAACATTTTTTGGACAGAATTCTGTGCAAGCAGATTTACAGATACAGCCATCTCTCATCTCATATTGAAGCAATTTACATATTGACAACAATGTATGGTTATGATGAAGATGCACATTTCTAACTAGTCTATGAATCATAACTTGTGGTTTATGAATTTGCTGATCTTGCTCTGAGAAAGGGCTTAGTTCACTGTAGATCAATGAACTCACAATGCAAAAAGTACAAATTATTTACCATAGTAATTGCTGACGTAGATGATGGCAGGAGCGAATGGTGAATTATTAATCTAATTGTATTAGAGCAGAAGCTGGACAAGATTTGATTAGAAATAGGAGATCATCATTATGTAGCTGAAACAGGAGGGAGGAATGTAAGATTTGTGCCGATCTCATCATGCAGACATGGTCTGACATACATCAAAGTATTTATCACTCCAGTGAATATAAACAGGGTCTTGCATACCCATCTCTTGAAGATCGAGTCCAATAAATACATTAGAACACTTCAGTAAATATCAGACACAGGGCATGAAAACAGTCTGCACCTCTTCAATATGACAGCATTCAGAAGCAACTATAATTTTTCTATTAATTTCTTAAAAGCAAATTATCCGTATGACTGATAACAAGAATCCAATCAAAAGGAAATGTTATGAAAGAAAGTCTCTTGTTGATTATCAGGGTAATGATATCAAAACACTTAATACAATTAAAATTAAAATTCTGATTACGACAACTACACTGTCAGAGTAATCCTATATATATACAGTCTGTTACACATGGAGATCTTCCATCCAGGAAGCTCCAAGTATCTGGTAAGAAGCCAAAACCTACAAAGGTGCTGACACCTCTTTCCTGTTACCATAGTGATGCCATCACACAGCCCTTTAAGTATAGACTTGTTTACAGTTTCAGAGGTATGCGTGTACGAAGCTGCATGAGCAATCAACCATACACAACCATCCAGATCGGGCTTATTAAAAATTGCACTCAACTTTTTGACTTTTTGACTTCAACATAGGTATATGTTTTCTTCAACAAAACTACCTTTAATCAGAGAACAGTAAAACGATAAAAATGTGAAGTTAATATTGGGAATCATGCAGGGGTTTCCACAAACGTTTTTGGTTTGCCCTTTTCAGTTCAAACTATATTAATTATGTTTTAGATATGTCCCAACCAGGCCTACTAATAATTGAAGAATAGCACAATACCAAACTCTAAACTGAGCAAGGAAAATACAGACGTAATGTTGTTCAAGTCTACGTAATGGCAGACTCTCCCTGGTTAAGTATTTTCTCTAAATCAGTGTACTTCACTGTTACAGGTTGCATCAGTTTTTCCTGTACTGCATTAACATCCCTCCCCGTTAACACCTTCCCAGTGGCGCCCACTAGGAGAATCTAACTAATGCTGGGTCCTGGGAGGAGGAAACCTATAGACCCAGTACCAAGATTTAAATGATGGAACAGGAAAATGCTTCTTTAGCAATAAGGCGTTGGTCATTGTTTTATTAATGAAAGTCTGTGTGAATAAGCAAATGGCAAAAGCATAACTATATTATGGCTAATTATCACAAAACCAAAACTGTTCCAAATAAGAAAAAAAGATTTTTTACTGGCAAGTGATAGTTTTAGTCAAGCTTTAGACTCAGAACTCTGAACGAATAGGTACCCATCTTTCCAAATTGGAGCCGTTGAAAAGAGCCCTTTAAACCAAAATATCTAATATATCATTCTGAAAATTACATGGAAATGTTTGTTTATTATTTATACCTGCCAAGCTGTTCATTATTCATGGAACTATGTCACGATAATATCTACAGGATGGGGAGAATGATTGTGGAGAAACCAGCGCCAGTAATAGCAAAGCGAGATTGTATTTTAAAAATGCAATAATGCAATCATGCGATAAATAATTCTAGTACGCTTCATGAAACATGAACATCTGGGGGTGTTGCAACATAGAGAAGATGAAGTTATACCATGAATGTTCCCAAAGACATTTTGTGAGAATTGACCATGTGTGTGAATTTGAATATGAAAAATTGCATGTGAGATATCTGGCATGTTATATAAGGATCTCTACTTTTAGAATACCTCATTGTATACATCCTTTATAGGCTAATTGACAAGAAATATGGTATCAATTGATTAAACACGACAAACAGGTCAACAGCAGAAGAACAGATACAGCCCCATCAAATATATTTTATACTCCGTTGCTGCCTGCCCTATATTAAAGAAAGTACTTAAAATAATTATCTGCATATGGAGGCGATTTCAGACTTCTGGGAAAACCAAAACAAAATGTAGGAAAGGTCCCATATGGGTTCGAACATGGCCTAAACAGAACCAGGTTGGACAAATACATGCATGTACAATCGCCCCAACAACAGGTCCTCTCAAAGTTTATCAACATGCTCAATTTGAACTATTTCCAACGAACTAGAATAAAGCCCAAAACTAACTTTCCCAATGATCAGCAAAGTGATTCCTTATCTCTCTGCTGACAGACCTGAAGCACTGGTGTCCTACTTTGCCAGTGTATCTAAGTTCGAGGTCTGCCTATTCTATTCATCGTGTTGAATAATGTATTGTATGGTGTTAGGGTAAGTGGTCTGGTGGAAAGCTTCTACGACCTTTCTCATACATAATTACTAGAAAACACGAATCCATTCTTACACTAAGGAACTAAGAACAGGCAAGAAAATCACATCTCGATCGTGCATTGAACCTATACATATGTATGTGCTACTGCAACATGTATAAACTCATAGCTTTTATGAAATGGTAGGCTGGTGATTTTAATATTACAGACTACTAGCATTAAGAAGCAGTTAACAAAAGAATATCCTCTAACAATATGTATGAGATATATAATACTCGTATATGACCAGTGAACTTGATTGTTGATGTTTCACATGAATATCCATGGGAGTTCCACTGAAAATTGGACTGAGATTGATCTAATTAAGTTTTATATCAGGGCAACTCCCATGAGAATAATCGTTATATAGCTATTGATTATAATAAATTAATTATGGTTATGAATCTGTAATGTGTGTAGTGAAAAATTAACTGAGTGAAGGCCAGTTACCGTCATCAGTTCAACTCATGACTTTGACAATATCTGAGAAGGTATTGCCAATAAAATCTCGTGATCAAACGAACTAGGTCAGGAAATATGTCGTCTGGTAGGACAAGACGCGTGTTCTAATTTGCCCTATAGGTCAGGAAGAGGCATGACAGAGGGCCTCTAATAATTCCATTTGCCTTTCATCAAGAACTTAAATTGGAAATTCGTGGTAATTTGTGTCAAAATATTAACTTTCGGTTACTTAGAAAATAACAATTTAGGCTATATTTGGCGCCAAATAAAATTAAATGAAGGGGGCGCGAGGATGTGGAATAGTGAACAGATGAAAAGAATACTTGTATAACTGCATGCATGGGGAATATACCTGTGATGATATCAAATATAAGGTGGGTTCTGCATAGCTTTATATATACCGGCAATATGATTTTCTATAGACAAGCGTATACCAAACAATTATGCAAAAACTATTGGGAAATTTAAAAAATCGTATATATATATATAACGTGTTAATGTTTGAATCAGAGGAAATTGTGGGTTGCATAGTTGAGCTAAAAAAAGACAACGTAAGATGAGTAATCTTGTGACCTTCTATAATAGATAGGATAGCACCAGGTACCAGTGAAAGACCGCCGTAATACTGAGCTGGGGGTTTCCATGTTATATAGCTTAATTTATATTGATTGAATGTATCTGTGCTATACTTGTGCCCATACACACATAGATATCTTAACAAAAATAGTTCACAATTGGAAGCGATGAAATTAAAGTCCTTAGAATTCAAATAATCGAAACAGAATCCAGGCCTTCGGCCATACGCATGGACAGGAATAATGTATTGTATTATGTTAGGGTAAGTGAATTATGAAGTAAATTATGGACAACAGAATATTTGTGTCTCTTAATGTATTTGAAGTGACCTCGTTCCGCATTAAACAATAACCAAAACACAAAGCAATAATTATATGTTATGACTACTAAGAAATGTTTGGAATAGTTGACACTCATTTGACACCGCACAGAAGTGCATGGGAAAATAACCGAGGATGATCTGATCTTAATTCGATTTTTTATATGCTAGCATGTATTGAAACAAGTAATGATCGAAGGTACATAGAATATTTCAGAATTATTCTCGTACATATCCCCTTCAGAATGGGAATTAAGGATAAGGACCAGTATTGTGAGGTATATAACCAACTTACAATTGCAAAAACCGTTTTTAAGATAACAGCGAAACAATCAGGCTATCAGTAAAGATGAATCACTAGATATCATTGTTAATTGATTCCATTGATAATTTCGATTTTGTCGATAGCCCCAGTTCAAAGACATGCTATAAAACATATTCATCAAACCATAGCTAGACTAGATACTTACAAATATAAATCCTATTGTATAGATCTCGAGCTATTTTTCCTCACTGTTAAGTTCAACACCTCTGCAACTTGTCTATTCAAACAACCGGTGATCCCTGAGTTGAAACAAGTGGTATCGTATTCACGGACTTGACACCTGTTCTTACCCGATACAAAAACTTGATAATCCTCCAAGTGAATTGTCATAGGAATCACACCCCAGAGTCCAAAATCCCCAAGACGTTGATGAAGTAATTCCTAAGCATTAATTCAGGAAAGAGATCTTTGAAAGTTCTTTCAAAGGGAAATGGTTTGTGTACAAGAATCCTGGGCGCTCGCATCCCTTCCTATGCAGCCCTACCTCCCTCACCTGTGCCCACCGGTTCTGTGCAACCAACCTCAGCAACCTATCAACTCCAATAGAGATGGTCTTATATATAGTGTCATATCCGTGATATATATCTTCTGCCAAGTTCTGGCTGTAATCATTGATGTTCACTGTATGCATTAATCCAATAGATACAACATATAAATGGCCAAGGGAATGTTGGCCACACAAAAAATGGCCAAGGGTAGAAGCATAATATTAACTTATCTTCAAATAAATTACAGCCTTGGAAGGAGCTTAGAGGGGGAAGTTAACAATCTAAGCCTGGCCCATATGAGGAAAAAGTATTTTGCCTTTTAAGTCATCCCCATATCTGATTTCAGAGAGCATTCAATCTAACTCACAGAGCTACAATGAAAGTACAATGGATGATATAGGCTGTCGTACGTTCTGCTGATCTTAAGGTCAAAGAGATTCAAGCAACCATGATATTTAGATGCATATATCTATTGGGGAGCTACTGTCTGTTGCTAGAAACAAGAGTTCACCAACGGACGCTTTCGAAAAACTTGCCGATCTTATTGGTACGTGTTTATAAAGGGACAATTGTATATTTGCACTATGTACATGTATACACCGTGAATCTATTCGTGCGATACTTCAAGAGCTCTACCAACGAGCCTATTCTATTATTATTGGATGGCCATAAGTGGATTCCTTCGCATGATTCTGAATCTTAAAGCTAATTTACCATTCTAATTGGGTTTAATTCGCTCGAACACAGAAGAAGGAATTTTTCCATTGTGGGAAATCCATGCCCTCTTTCTCAACGGATGGTGAGTATAACGTAGCATCGCTGTGGAATATTTTACTGATGCAAAGGGTCCCATATAATTATGAAGCCGGTATGATATGACGAATTTAATATTCACTATGTATATCCAACCAAACTAAATTACACGCTCCATTTGTTTGACCGATAAGCTCAAAATGGGGGCCATCGTTGACAATAGACCGCCAGGAAATTGTGAAATACTTTCAAGATGACAGTACTCAGTGGATATGTCACTTCATCACCATTCATCATTATTTATGGGTTATTTTTGTTCGCTCTGTTAATACAATATAAGCTCTTATTCTTAAAGGGGCTCCTGACGCACTTGATGCAAAAACATTTTTGTGTGATATGAATAAAGGTGTACTTCTCAGATTGTGTTCCCCAATTACATATAAACGCAACTCAATCCCTGGATGGAGATGGAAGCACTTTCATGTCGTAAGCATTTTACGAAATATTCTTTTTTTTCGATCAAGGGTTGTGATATCGTCTTTTTGTAGACACACGCGGATTTTCTAAGTTATTATTGCTAGATTTTATTAGAAAATGGTATCAATATTATGTATTGTTCAAAGTGTAAGTCCATATCTGCTATCTACATGCATCAGAGCGAATCTGTCAATTGCATATCTAAATACTCAAGATGCAAGTAATAAATAAGGAGGTAAATAATAAAGACCCAGAAGTAGTTCTTATCAGATATATAGTTATAGGCTCACTTAAGTGGTTCGCACAATGATAATGGAGATCCTAGCGCACCCTAAAATCGACGAGAGTATTTGTAGTAATTGGGTGATGATATTAAAGACTAAAGACACAGGTGATACGGTCCAGAACCTCTGGCTATACATCCACACTAATGTGTATAGGGTTGAGTGTGCCCTTACTGTTGGTATCCAAATCTAACATATGCAACTGCAGAAAGCTTAATGGCCGAGGAAACCGTGCGAGTAATGCATCTTTTCAAAATGATAATCCTACTACAGTACTTACACCAAGTGCAGAGCGTGTAAGTTATGCTGTAGAAGTTATGATATGAATGCCCTCGGGCTCTGACGCATATAGGTGATGCAGTATACATGGTCATAATCTACCATGTCAAGATGGTGATTTATATCTATCTGATCACGGTGGAAACATAAATAAATATACCTACCTCTACAAGAACTATAAATCCATTTATAAGTATTGGTAATCGCTAATGGTGCTTATGGACTAATAAAGTACCGGTTCAATTCATTGCAGTATATTCCTAATGTGATAACAAATGTGATGCTATCCAATGCAGATGTGGTTTCCCAATTGTTAGTAGAATCAACAAGTAAAGTAGTCTGATGAATGATCAAATGTTAAGAAGAGTCCTTGGTGTTTGTAGATAGTTCTTCCTCCTTCTTGTGTTAGGTCTTTAGCAAGAGTATCGCGTGTGTGACTGAGTACGAGTGAGCCAGAGTTAGCGAGTATCTTGTGCGACCTAGAAGGATTCCTGATGTCACACGGAGGGCGTCCCCCATCCACCAACACCATCTGTGGACTGGATCCAAATACTTTCGGTCACTCCTGCAGGGAACAGGGCGAATTCTTATTATCCGTAGACTCCAGTAGTACTATGGCTCAAGTATACTGCACCACCGAGCCGGCGCCTCTGTGCTGTATGGAATGGGTTAAACCTGGGTTCCACTGAGCCGAATATCCCCGATGGGTGGCCAGTGGACGTGCATGCATGGCAGATGGAGACTGGCTCCACAGACTAGATTACAACGGGATTGCAAAATTTCAATAGTCGTGCCGTGTTTCCATCCGACGATCAAGCATACAGATGGAAGAATAACCCGCTTAGTGGATACCACCCCTTAGGTCACCTCCTTCATCTTTGTCACTTCTTTGCAATGCCACCATCCACAGCAGTAGCGGGGGCAATGAAATACGTGTGGCGTTCTTGGAATACTTATTTATAATATACTCTGGCACTCTTTGGTCATATCATTGATATGCTCCCATAGGAATTCCATACGGTTTGTGAAAGTAAAATGAATGTAATTTAGGATGTCAAAAAAGTGGCTACCATGCCTGACAAAGTAATTTTTTTTAAAGAAGAGAGATATTCTAATCAAAAGATGTACAACTCGCCGATGACATGTGAGGATATTTGAATGACATTATCCTAAGGATCTAATTAGGAATTTAATGAATTATTCATCCTGTGGCCTCGAACAATTAATTATACACACAGATGGTAATTAGCACTGACGAATTAAGATGGCATCCCGCCAAGGAGTATCAATGGATTGGGAAATCTTCCCAGATTATTAATACACAAGAACTTCCCTTCGACACTTATGTAACCTTTGGGATATTTCTCTGACACCCCATATCCCGTTGCATGTGGTAGCCATATTAAATTACTTATAGGGTTGTTCTTATGCGATGAGATACGGATCTCAAATCATTTAGGCATGAGTCAGTCTCAGGCTATTGGCGCAATTCATTCATAACAAACATAACCAATCAGGGGAAAGGAATTCAACCTTCGATAAAGTAGTTTACCCCCGGCCTCACTGGGGTTTCAACATTTCAACAATACGATAGGTTCGGTAAACGATATGTCAAGAGTAATTAATTGTGCATTTAGTGTACAGTCGTAAATAATTCTAAATAGGATTATTTGGATTGTTTTTAAGGATAGGGATGAGATAGAATGGTATTAAAAGAAAAATAACTAGGATGATCTATACATTTATAACATTACAAGAATAAATAGATTAATCAATATATTGGGATAAAGACTGTTTCAAGCATGGTAAGATTGGGGCCACAAACTGCGAAAAAAAAGGGACCAATTGACATACACGGCCACCATACCTTTCAACAACAATGTCCTGCGAGGCTAAACATTGTGGACAGTGAGAAAACTGTGTAAATAGGTGTGAATTGATATTCATCTATTCAGTTGATATGCCTTTAGCGAGACCATGACAGTGTCTATATCTAGGCCACCCGATCCATGTTCCCAGGTTGACCTGAGGTGGGATTCCTCCGAAGATGGCCACACGCAAGCGATACCAAACGGAATGATAACCATTATAAAGCCAACTAGTTTTTAAAGTAAGAATGTTATTTGGCCTATAATTAGATTGAAGATAAAATTGTGTTCAACTTATACAAATCTATAGGTATTATTAACTCAGTTTGTAATGCATATCTTTAATGAATATGTTTATTTGCGACCACGCATGTACATACATGCTGATTTTATTACATTCAGCCTATATTTGAATGCCTAAATTTACTATCAAGTGGTCATACAATATATAATTTTCATGGAATAGCCCCTGTTAGGTATATTTGGATTTAGCTGCAATCATAATAGAATTAGATTGCTATTGTGTTCACCTATTTTGCCTTATTGTGTGCCAGCTTCAGTTAGGTGCTGTTCTAGTATGTATAGGTCTTATATTTACTCCTTTCATCCATGCAATCAATTCATCCTAACAGGTTATAAACTTCGTAGAGTATGTATAAAAAGTTGTTCACGTCATCCTCTTCACATTATAAACATTCGGTGGTGTCTTTTGTTCTAATTCTAATGAGATATTTATTAGAGCATTATGATTTTTAATGAATTGTGTTGCTGAAGAAAAAATAGTTAAAACTAAATGAACTAACGCTTAAACTCCGCTATATATCTAACATTTTGAGTATAATCAAATTGTGATGCCTCTTGAATTCTTTTGTTTCAGCCCTCATATTTTGCCTGGTTGAGATGCCCTCATTTCGGAAAAATTACTGTTATTTTGTTGATTATGATGATAAGCTCTAGACCGTGCCGAATTATAATATATATGGGTACAGAGCACAAAATAATGAAACCGGATGGTTTTAATTGTTTGCCGAATGAAGTATTACAATTTTTGATAAGTTCTAGACCGTGCCGAATTATAATATATGGGTACAGAGCACAACATAATGACACCGGATGGTTTTAATTGTTTGCCGAATGAAATATTACAATTTATTAGCTTCAAACAGGTATACATGGACAGGTATAACTAGATTTATAGAATAATCATGATGTTCACCAAAACTTTGCCTTAAAAGTGTAATAATAAGTAGTGTTTATAGAATTCCGGGGAAGTTATTTAGAGCCAAATATTATCCAGATATTAATAATACCGTATACCGAATGTTCTTGTGCAGATTAAACATCATTAGAGCTACTTTGACTGACCAATGTACATCCCGCGCCTGGCCATCAGGAAGGGGACCATCAGAGGGGTAACATGAGGTATGGGGATATTGAAGATTGACATTTTAGTACATGGGTACGGTATATGAAATATATATTACTATAAAGGCGATATAACATATTATCCCCCTTTTACTAGAAAGTCGCTCCGCTGACAAAATATCAAAATTAATAAGCTTCTTGTAGCATAAAGATAAAAGATTTGCAATAATACATTATTAAAAAATTACGCCGACATAATAATATTACCCTTCAATGATACTTAAATTTTGAAATATAACACTGGCTACACTGTCCTGTAATATTACGTACTAATTATGTAATTGAAAATTATAAAAAAATGAAATTAGAATTAAAGATAGCAGCAGCCACGTAATATTGCGTAATAGTTACATAGGCCTTATAGATTACAAGAATTAGAAATGGAAGTATAAATAACGATAACCATTATTTGAATATTAAAAGTACGTTGTTAATCAGAACAGTTCCGTCATATTACGTAACCTCAAATATAACCAAAGGCATCACTTGCTGTCAAAGTGGGCCAGGTTAAGACTTAGTCATTGAAGACGATGTTAAGATAACCAGCAATAAAGCAGAGGATCTGAGCGCTCGTTCGAAACGCTGCGCGGTTAACGCGCGCTGGACTTAACGCGCCGCCCAGACTCCCGCGCGGCAAAAGTATGATGGCTCCCGTGGTGAGTGCAGTTGGTACTTCAACCTCGGAGACCTTCTTTAGATTTAATGCTCGCGCGCGAGGCCTTCTGCCTATGGAAATAATCGAAATGAAGCTGCCTAATCTCCTATATGAGTTGTTGGTCATATTAACTACATGAAGTTGCATAATGAGGTGTAATATCATGCAATATTACGTAATAAAACATGAAACATGGACATTAGATTTAGACGGACAGTTTTAGCTGGAGAATAGCTACACATAAAGAATGAAAGAAATTTACGACATAGTAAGGTACTAATTGGTCGCGATCTAAAATACATGAAAATAAACGAATAACAGACCGTAGTTATGGAATAAGTAACTTCGCAGAGTAAACAAGCTAATGAGACCCTGACGAAGGTATTATTGAGACCTTATGAAGATTGTTAAAAATTGTATTGGTATAATCAGGACTAGATCTCAGCGAATTAAGATGTTTGTCCGTCCAGATGCTGTGTTGTGGCTTGAATATTGCAGTTGGTATATAAGATTAGATTTGAATTAAGCTCCAGTAAATGATGTAGCGATTCACAGGTTTATGCATTTCTGTCTGTTTTTCCCTCGAGGATCCCTGCCATTTATTTCACCCTTTTTCGGGGGATATTTTAAAATTCTTCTATGTAGTGATCTGCAGCCTTCCATTCCGGGTTAGTCGCATTCATATGAAAATGACCTGTGATTGAGTGGCCAATCTTCCCATTTCGCTGCCGGTTTATGTATTTATTTTTATTTAAAACATTTTTCAAGTTATGCATGTTTGCATATACCTCAAATAATAAATAATGTTTAATACAAAACGGAAATATTGTAACATATTTGGATCACCTTGCGGTGGTCTTCCCCGTCACCCGAAGGCTGTGAGGATCCGGAGATAGTATATAAAGAGTTAGTTTAGCACGATAGTATACTGTACCTTCTCATTCTAAATCTACGGGACTTATGGCAACCTGGATGGGTTTTAAGTTCCATATTTTCCCTCTTGGTGGTGCGTGTGTTGTATTTTCCCTAGTCCATGAGCCTGGACCCTTGGCTGCGCTGAACCGTAGTGGTGGGCTGTAGTAGAGTCTAATATGTTCCCGTCCAAGCAGTACAAAAGTATATGATTGGACACATTTACATAGGTTGTGTGGAGAGTCTATGGTTTTGCCCAAAGGGCTTACCAGGTGTTTAGATACTGATATGTAACTGTGTTAAATTGTACAAGGCCAATACAAATATTTAAAAATAAAAATATGTGGTTGTCCTTCGAGAGCTTCCACCGATAAAATTCAATAAATAGCATGTAGACATACACAAGGAGGCCCTGAATCTGAGTGATGAGAAAAAAAGAGCTCTTCTAAATTCACTCGGAGGGTCCGATGTACAAATATTTTCCCCTATTAGTTACATTTGTTGGATTGTCATTTTAAATCGTCAAAATTTTTATTTACTCATTGCCATGGTGGATACAGACCTCCCACACTTTTATTGTTGGCCTGAATCCTTATAAAAATGCCCCTTTTCTATATTTCCTGGTGAAATTAGATTCCCCGTGTATTTGACTTGTTGCCATATGATTTATAAATTTAGACCTACAGGTGATGTCATATTAAAGTACATTCAATTCAATACATGTATATTGTTATCATATTTTTTTGTTCAATATATTTCGATCTAATAATAGAATTAATCCTTATTTCTAATAACTACAATACATATATGTCTCAACAAAATGCTTCAGGGCACAATAAAAACAACATAAGTGAACGTGCACAATTTTTGAAAACAATAATCTGAATAAAATCTGTTAAGATATCATTCTTATATAGCACCCAAGTTAGGCTTAAGGAATTCCCGTTTCCTCTCTTGTTTATAATGCCTGTTTACCCTTGTCAAGTACTGGTCTTGCCAGAGTGGGTTCCTCCAACATTGAGGTATAGTATCCCCTCTTTACTGCCAAGCGTGTGATGTTATAAAAGTCAGACATAATGTCGTCCTGTGACTGAAAATAAACGCAGCCATGTTAAGTTAGCTGAAAACTGTTTAAATAATCTGACAGGGTATAATATAAACGCATTCATATTCAGAAGTGCACACACTAACATGTAATGTATGTATAACACATCTGACTAGAAGATACAGTATTTGTTTTGTGTAGTATGAAGCATTTTTCTTTGCTTTGGCAAATGTCTAGGTGTACTTTACCTCATTTGGAAGCCTACTGATCATACCCGCTAGTAAACTACAGAAATTCCCCGGTGCTGTTGGGATTGGCTGAACTACGTTGATTGTAGGGGTTTCGCTGGGTGTAGAGAATGCTTTCTCAGCTACTCTTGTTAGCCTCTGTAGAATGGCTGTCCTATCATTTACATCCTCATCTAGACTAACCTATGAAAAATAACATACAGATAGATTTACTATTTGAAACCCTGGGGTGCTTTAAGAAACTAGTCACCTAATGTCACCATTTTTTAGTCTATTTCTTATCCCACTAGTAACTACACGATTATGTAAATCAAAGGCCCAATATAGGATTTGCCGAGGGTGTTATCAAAAACAGGGTCAGATTTCTGTTCTGAAATGGAGGTCATTAATATACATTTAGTGCAATATAGCCCTATAATTCCTGGCTTTGGTGGGCAACTATAGCCACAAACCATCCCAAAGAGACCGATGGCCAAATAAATAAAAGTGTTCTAAACCTGCTGTAGGGTTCTTCTGACTTACTTCGCTCATGTGACGCCCCCGTTTTGTTGGTTGTGCCAGTTCAGAATCAAAATGTCTTTTCTGCAAGTTGTGTTGGGCGTGTTGATGCAAAGAAGCATTCACTGACTGAACTACTGAAATTATAAATATCATTGATTAATGTAAGTGTATTAGTTTAGTGGGGTTGTAGTAGTATAACTGGCCCAGATCTGGCTTTCAAGGAATTGTTAAAAGGTTATAAAAACAGGCAGTATGATGGGCGGTATGGAGTATTTATACAACTTACCTTCGTCTGTTCTTTCAGCACCTGCCTGAAAAGTGGCTGGAGATTGCTCTGACAATTGGAATGGTTGAGACTGAAAATTATGCTGGACATCAGCATCTGTGCCCTGCTCCCCCTGCTCCCCCTGCTCCGCATCGTCTTCGTCTGTGACCTCCGTGAACATGTCGGTTAGGTGTGGGGCATGGTCCTCCTCTGTGTCCATGTGAGTTGTGCCTCTGTCGCTCTCGTACTCCTGCAGATGTTGGTGTGTGGAGAAAGAAGAAATCGGCTGATCTGCCTGGAAAGCTTTTGCAAGTTTGTAGACTCCATCATGGCCTACTGTATCTTCTGAATCCAAATCGGATTCAGATACATCGCCCTCCTCTTCCAACCTATTGACTTCTTCAACTTTATTTCTTTGACGCGATGACCAGGAACTCTGTAATGTGATATATTTTTAATAAAGACATTAAGGCGTTGCAGGCAACCAGTGTAAGTATTGTGCACACCTTACGTCGCCATTGGCAGTTCATAAAAAAGCATAATATAAAATTTTATGGCATTCTCTAAATATCTAGGAATGTGAAGTAAAAAAAGGCTATGTTCACAACCAGGGGAATGCAGACAATCTCTACCGCATATGTTGCTGTTGGTCTGTAGGTTTTATTGAATTAGTTTTACTAGTCTGCAATATAATAATGGCGGTTTCGAGGTGCATTTATAATACTCATACCCCCATTGAACGGGCATGACGTTCGCGGCAGTACGGCCTCAAGAATGACAGCATGTGGAACAGCTTTTCCGTGCGCGATGCTGGTTCAAATGCCTCCCCACTCTTAAATTTAAGTCTCTTACGTTGGCGATTGTACAAATCACGTAGTCCTTTGATTTTCTTTCCAACGTCATCACCTAACAAAGATTGAAACGGGTGATATCCCTGAGGAAATAAAACAGAAATAATGCACGAGAGAGCTAGAGTGGGAGTGAGAAATGTATATGCTTGTATTTGTATTTGAATTATTTTATTCAGCGAAAAACATTATGCAACTGGTACACTATATCTCAGCCGTCGCTGATTTACTAGAATAATCATAACAATATTTCAACCATTTACCAATATCTCGTGATTCACTAAGTATCGATTACAATAATACAGAAGAAGCATGTGTTAAGAACAATATATAATTTAAAATCCATCACCGACGCATCTCTTCTACCTACAGTCCGTTTCAGGTTTGTTACAAAAAAATGTTCATATCAAATACATATAATCCGCCATATTTGTACGTGCTTAATAATGTTGAAATTGATTTCATTTAGATTTAAATACCGTACCGGTATCCAGGTATTGTGCGATTATATATACCACGAATTAAGTGAGGGGTGACATAAAAACGTAGAGATGGAGAGAGGAGAGGGGAATAGGTCAGGTGAGCTAGGCCTACTGTCAAGATAGCCTACACATACAATCATTTTCTGACATGCCCAGTCATTCATTACAGGGCAGCCCATGTAAATTGATTTCCTTTATCATTTTAAATCAATATCATAACAATATAGGCCAGGTAGTTCAATGTGGTGGCCGATATTGTGTTTCTCTTTGTCGAATTTCCATGCACAGCTTACAGGGAAAAAACATTACATTCGCAGACAGTAGCCCATATTACTTCCTGGCTACAGCAAATCCACGAAGTAGGCCTACTAAGCTGTTATACGTCATTCCCCCACCCCCGATCATTATGGGGACTAAATGGGAACTAAGAATATCATTGATACTAACAAATCATTCATTATCTCATATTGACTGAGTATCCCATCACATTAACCATAAATACTATTTATGTGCGGTAAAAAGGGAAAATTAGGCACTCACGCCACCTCTGCCCTGGTAAACAAATAAAGCACCACGTGCCCCGCCCACCACCACACAAACACAGCCCCGCCCCTCCCCGGCCGGCTCAGCCCGTAAACGCTACAGTAACGTTACAACCTCACTCACAAAAAAAATAGATGCAAAAAGTGTTTTTCGACCCCTGCTATAATGACTGACTTCTAAAATGTATGCTACTTACTTGAGATATCACCACCCAACTTGCGGGCAAACTCCGTGTACATTCTGGGAACCTTGTCCTTCAGTTGATGCGTGGACAGGCTCTTGTTATAGAGCATAGCCGTAGCCTTGTACATGATGATGAGGGACTCCTCTCTGTCAGACGTCCACATTATGTTGGCATTCTCCTCCTCCCTCTTTATATGAATACTTTCTTCTCCCCCAAAATTATCATCGAATAGTTCCTCCACCGCCAATACAGTAGGCCTAACGTTAGTCCTACCACTTTTATGTTCTCCTACAGCCCACTTTTTAGTGCTGGTGGTATTATCTGTTTTACTAGTCGCCATGTTGTTTACAAACTTTACCCAGTTTCGGTAGAATTAGAAAAAGAAGCTCGAAGGCCAAAACCGAGGGCCACGCCAGGTCACGCCAATATACGTCTGCATACGTGTCAGGATCTGACAGATCCCCGAGCCATCCCCGAGCCTTGCCGCTGCTGCGTGGCCTGCACGCGGGCTGCAAGCACTGCCACGGCACTGGCGCGCCCACCTGAGCTCAGGCGCACCCAGCCGTGACTGAGACTTGAAAAAAAAACTGAAAAAAAACCTCTGGGGAAATTTCCAACATGTAAGGATGTTGGCAGACAAGTCCAGCGTGAGTTACTTACACTCGCCTAGACCACGCAGAGCCGTTGTCATTAAAAATTGATCAAGTAGGACCACTTTGCAAAAACGGATAATACCGAACCGAAGTGCCTTGTTATTTAAAAGTAAAATCGTGGTTTCTTACTGTTCTTCCCTAGATATAAATTAATCGAAGTACTCGACTCACATTTGAACCATGAATTAGTTTATCACATAGTAATATGGACAACAACAATAGGGGTTCCGAATTGTGTTAGTGCGTTACGACTAAGAGGTACGATGAACCGTATTGAAAGTATAGCCGTTGTGAATCATGCAGGCGAAACCTAGTCTCGCGTTCTACTTTTACTGATCGCGCGCAGTGGGCGAGATAGTCCAACATGGCGGATAATGCAGAAGTTGTGCAGAAAGCAGGGGAAGAAGTTCCTGAAGGGGATGAGCCTGGAGCAAGTAGAAGCTCTATGTTGATATCAGATAGTTATGAAGATCTAACATGTTTACTTCAAGATCAATGTACCACAGGAACTCGGGCTAGGCTGAAGAGTGGAACGATAAATGAAATCACTGGGACAGAGGCCGAGGGGGAGGACTCGGCATCCGTGAGTAGTTCCCGAGCTGACGATGGGAGTAGCAGTGGCAGTCACAGGAACACACCTGTGAAACAAATGGAGGTTTGTTTTTTTCACTCTCTTGTATCTAAAAACAACGGTTAATTGTGAAGACATTTCGCTGAAAATGTAATTTACGATATATCCTCCGTGTTCCTGAGTTCATTTAGCCACGACATGAACTTTTGCGTACATTATTTTGATCATGAATATTAATTGAAATTATTGATTTTTCACCAATGCCAATGGTTATGTGACAAAGTACGTGATGTTGCCTATGGTATAATACATTTTGTACTGGAAGTATATTCACTGAACTGTTCCTAATCTTAATTGGTATTGTTTCAGCTTATATTATCAAGAATCTAAATGTAAAATGAAGCTATCCTTACCATATATATTATGTCATGCATTGAATTATTTGAAGTTCAGAAAAAAATGAAATTGCATAACGTCAAGAACCTTAGCTTTACACTCGTTTTTTATGGCTCACAACTTTATGATTTCAGGAGAACAAGGAGAAGAAAGAAAAGAACATAGAAAACCATGTCAAATCTGATGAAAAACAAGATAGTGTTTTTGAGGGGGGAGGGTCGTCAGCTGCATCTGTGGAGGCTCCTGTTGAAGTGGAAGAAGTTTTGGATTATGTTCACACTGATGAATGGAAGAAACAGAAGAAGCACATTTTCATTTTAAGTGAGGCAGGAAAGCCAATTTATTCCAGGTAAAATCTTAGTCGCTTGTAATGTCAGACTATGGTGGTTTCCTGAGTGAAATGACCAATTTGTGCTTTCGTCCTATGACCTTGCACGTAGGCCTACTTGTAATTGCTCAACTTTTGAATACTTCTTCCAATATCTGCACCTTATACAAAGTCCAGCAGTCTCGGCTCAGAACCTCGATCTCAGATCAGATAGGAATGATATATCAGTGATTGGACACCTACCGCGTTAATGGCTTTTCCCGCCCTGAATTAGGCGTCTTAATGGGGGTATAATGGCTTTGGCGTTTGAAGCGGGAGGCTTTCCCTCAGTTTGGAGAGACTCTCAATTCTGAGCCTAGACTGCCAACGTTTATAATTACCGGTAGCCTACGGTACAGGTGGCCTACATAAATTGTTCAAGTTCAAGTCGAAGTTTGGGGAAAGCTTTTGCCTTCATTTCGTAATAGCAATAACAATATCAATTTTACAATTTCTTATTTTACAATTTTCTTTTCTTATTCTCTTTTCTTTTCTTGAGAGGTTACATCCCACCTTCCTTAATATATTAACAGGCATTTAATCTAATGATTCTGAAGCTTATCCCCTTGTTTTGAGAATACTCCCTTAAGATGATATGATTATTTCAATTTTGTTATTCTCATAGCAGCTTTTCAAAACTCCTGATTATTGCCTTTGTTATTGATGGGGTGAATTATAATACTTATATTATATTTTGAAGATATGGAAACGAAGACAAACTAGTGACGATCACGGGCGTAATGCAAGCGCTGGTTTCCTTCGTCCAAGATTCTTCTGACATACTACGTTGTGTGATAGCTGGGGATCATAAATTTGTGTTTCTCGTGAGGGAACATTTGATCCTCGTAGCCGTGTCTCATACAAGTGAATCACAACATCAGCTGTTGTTACAACTCACTTACGTATATAATCAGGTACGTGAGCCATGTCAATATTATGTAATAGATGCTTGAACTTCAATTTTCACCCCAATTCCACAGATCTGTTTAATGGTTCTAGAAATTCGATCTCCTCCAAAGTTAAATTCACTTTAAAATGATCTTTCGCCCCTCTTCAATTGTAAAAAATAATGTCACCGATTGGCTCTATGGCATGGCTGAAAATAAAATGTCTGTAGTATCCATGACCTTATTAAAACCTAAGTTAATAATGACAATTTTAACAACACAAATATTGGTATTATTATATATGATTTGACCTTATATTTATTAACATAGTGAATATTAACTAATTCTCGTACACCACAAAGAAGAAACGAGATGCTCGGTCACATGGTACCGTAGGTTAGTTTATAATGTTTTATTTCTGATTTCAGGTCCTTAGTGTTCTAACTCATAGTCAGTTATCTAGGATATTCAAGCAAAGGAGAAACTACGATCTAAGAAGGCTGTTAACGGGTGCTGAAAAGTTTTTCGATAGTTTACTGAACATGATGGACAAAGATCCCAGCTTTCTACTCGGAGCTGTGCGCTGTTTGCCCATAGAAAGTCATATTAGAGACCAAATAGCTCATAGTATATCTACACATGGCAAGCAGATCAAGGTATTCATTTCTCTCTTCTCTACCAAATTGAATTACTTAGAGTCGTTGCTATTTGGCAGATTTATTTAGGCAAAAATTAGAACTTTGAGAATTTCCCTGTTTAAAAAACAAAAGGATATACCATGAAACATTGTAATGAATAAGCACTGAGTCTTATATCAGTTTCTTATACCTTCGGTGTTCAATATTTTTATGTTTTTTTTTTGTAAGAAATGACATGAGCATAATTATTAATTATCATAATATATAATGATGCATCCAATTATAATATAATTACAGGATCTTGTGTTCGCCATCCTCGTCGTGGAATCACAGCTGGTTACCTTGGTGCGCTTAAAGAAGTATTTCCTTCATCCGCTTGATCTTCACCTCGTATTCAACCTTGTTGCGGCTTCCGAGTCCTTCAAGGCGGCGGAGTCTTGGACTCCAATATGTCTTCCTAAATTTGACTCAGGGTGAGAGATTTGCTAGAAGCTTTTATGCCCCCTTTGAGTAGATAAATGTCTTTTCAATGATATGTGTAAGGAATATTTTCCTGATCCTTCAAGTGTTAGATGTCGGTGATCTACACGTATCCTGCTAGAGTCAAAACTCTTATCTGCTGTGTATCATTTTGTCCTCTTTCAATTTCAATTTCAGTGGAGTCCTATGGACTCCTTTTATTTGTCCTTCTCATTCAACAACTGCAAATAATAGTATCTCAATACAAGGGTAAAACTAGCGATAAAAAGCTTTGCTTCGAAATTTTCTCACACATAATTTCTATGAATACCACATCGCAACTGAATACATTGTATATGGTTTTGACATGTATGCAAAATATCTGCGACCTTACCAATGATATTTTCGAAAGTAGAATCATCAATATTTACTTGCGCCACTCGTTTAATTAATTTTTGCTGGTATCCATAATATCTTTTAACTTCTCTTTCAGGGGTTACTTACACGCCCACATCTCGTATTTGGACGAGGAGTGCAATTGTTGTTTGTTGCTTTTAACAGTGGACCGGGATATGTTTTTTACTCTTTCCGAGTGTAAACAAAAAATCCAGCAGGTACGCATAGTCTTCTATAGCTTGATGGATTTAATATGGATTTTAATTTGTTTTAACTTTCCTACTGGTGTATCATAATATTATCATTCACCCCATCAATAACAAAGGAAATAATCAGGACTTTTGAAATACCGCTATGAGTATATTTTGAGGGACTATATCAGTGTGTTACACTTACAATTATTATTTTCTCTCTTATGTATTTAAGTGGCCTATTCACTAACTAGTACGTTACATTGTCGCATAAACAGGTCACAGTAAATGGGCACATGCTCCCGTTTGATGTTTATGGCACCACTGGTCCCGTACGAGAATTTTACTCGCAGGTTTACGGGTTACATCAGTATCCACTAGCGTGTAAACGAGAGGTGAGGGCCTCCCGTTTACACGCCACATTTATGGTCTAATGGATATGGGGCTTTATTCTCAAAACAAGGGGATAGAATATCTTTATGAACCGGGTGAAACTGCATGTGTAAATTTCCAAATGATTAGATTATGGGAGTTTAATTTTCCCTTTAAAAGTGATGAAAAGATTGATTCTGGCTTATTCTGCATTACAGCGTTTAGTGAAATACAACTGTATCAAAGCCATGAACAACTCGTTGGCGCATACACGGTACAGAATTGGAGAGGTGGGAATACCTGATCTCAGGCATTTCCTGTACAAGGCCAAGTCTACGGCTCAATATACGAGTCCTGAGTATGAAGCACCCTACATCACAGAGGAAGATCAGTCTCGTCTGTTCCACCTCTATCATTATCTACACGGGAGAATACACAGTTCTGGAAGACCACTCAAAATCCTCTTCCATGTGGGCCAGTACGAAACTTTATTAGGATGGGTAAGATATCTAATCACTCATATCTAAGGGTATTGTCGCCAAGATATTACAATCAGCCCATGCATTTTCAACCTCAGTTTCTTTCTATTTTGCTATGAATGATATGAGGTATTACTGATTTTGAGTTTACATGATCCGACGTCGATCTTATTTGACCATCTTGAAAAGAACCTTCATTGTTATAATTTGCCTAATAAAATATTTAAACACCAATTTACATGTCACGAATCGATTTCTTTCCAGGTGACATCTGGTTTTGAACTTTACGCTGTGTTTGGTCCTCTCGTCACTAAGCCTGTAGCTATCAACTCTGTAAACAAACTGCTCAAGTGGATCAAACGGGAAGAGGACCGTCTCTTCATTCTCAACTCGCCAACGTTTTGACGTGGCATATAACACAAGTTTATTTGAGCAAACATGTACATAGAGAGATTCAGCCATTCTGTGATCTGTTCAATCAGGGAGTTAGATTAGAGGGAGTGGTATCAGGCCATTGGCTCGATGTTACAGGGTTGGCCTTGCTACTCGTATAAAATCATAAGCTGCGACTCGAAATTAATTCTTGTCTGCAGCCACCGTCAGGTGGCAAATTAATGGTTCGTTTTTAACCGAATTTTCATACATAGGGTGTTTGGCAAGTGTAAGATTAATATTTTCTATTTTGTTGGCTATTCATTCCCAACATATCCGAAGTCACTAAGGATTTTGACCTGTTCTTTTTTTGTGTATTGGTCGATTTAACTGGAAATACAGCTTTAATTGAATGTCATACATAACGCTGTAAGTGGTTCTATGCAGAATGTTACATAAGATATAGCAAAATAAAGGCTTCCAAATAATGGCTTCTACCAGGGTCTCGGCGGGGACTTGACAACCTTGAAAAACCATTAATTCGGAAAAATAAAAAGAATATCCTTGAAAATTGTAAAATGGTGTTTTGAGGGCATTGAAACTCTTTATATCGGTCTAGAAACTTTCAACCCCGCCCCATACAGATTTGATTTGATTTGAAAACATTTTTTATTTGCCATTAAAGTGTACATCCTCTGGATTCTCCATGTTTTCGTCAGTAGCCCTAGATTTTGATTTACCATTTACAAATGGTGTGATGCAAGCAGATTTGATTGGAAACGTTGCATAATTTCAACAAAATATCATTCCTTGTTTTTTGTCCTGCCAAACAATTCAGAGCTTTAATATAGCTCAATAAACACTAATTTACCTTATTAGTGCTCCTGGTTTGTTTGTGGTATACTACTCCCATGAGTTAATGGAAGGCCAGCTATAAGAGGTGAACTTAACAGCCTGGTAAAATATTCAAGCAATCAACCAATATATAGAGTGCCGCTTCGTGGGTATGGATCCTTAAAAATATGCAAACAAATGTTATTGAAAAGCCTTCGATTGATTCGATGTGACCAAATTTGTGGAGATCCTGTCTAGTAGGTACCGTATGAATATTCATGAGCAAATTAAAGTTCTAAAAACTAAAAGGTAACAAGGCCAAGGCAAAAACCTGAATCTGCTCCCTTCATATAGATCTCCCTGCTTCAATCATATTTCCATCCTGTATAATTCATTAAAAACATTTTTTCTGATTTTCTGGGTTAAATAAGTTTGTGAATTCCTCTTGTGATCGATGGTTTCATCAGGATTCTTTCTGGTGAACTATAGCTTAAAGAGGAAATAGTTGAATCAAATCCATAAATTATTTGGGTCTATCCATTCCTTTGATATAACTTATAATCATGCGAAATAAACCCAAATATATCCTAAGCCATTCATAGGCGAACGACTTTAACAATGATTGTGATTTAGGTAGAGGTGAAAACTGATAGACATGGTCTATTTTCACTACATTTTAACTTAATGTAAATATTCTGCCACTGTGAGATATTTCGAGCTTGCAACGAATGTAGTCCGTTTAGAACGATTTCCCGGAAGAAGTCGTTTAAATTGGTGTATTTGGTGATAAAAACACGATTCAATATAAGTAAAGGGCCGTAGGCAATGAATATATGGAATATTCAAACTTGAAGTGGTCATTCTATTCCTTCGTTAGCATATATGAGTTATAGTTAAGTATATCAATATTGAGTCAACGCTTTGTCACTGTCCGGGCAATAGATACTCTCGTAGATGCCCACTGACGTTATGTATGCCCGAAATATTCCGAAGCTGAGTCCTGTATAAAGTAATAACTAACACAGTGAAAATTACAGGGACGGATGACTAGTATCTTTTCTTTCTTTCTTTTGATTCTCAAGTTTCGTCTATCTCCAAGAATTATATCCTAAGTTTATTAAGATTACAGATGTGCCTGTATATTAGTGAGGCTTAATTGATAGAATACCAGTTTGGATGTCAAGGATTGCTAGTTATAGTTTAATTCAAAATTTCCATACACTGTATAAAGATTAATTACCACCTTGAGATTCCGCATTTGTCCTGCCTCATTAATTGTTGGTATGATCGACACTTTCCTTTCACATATTAAACACAATGTTTGATTTAAAGGCAGGCAATTGAGTGCAAAAGAATTATTGTATGCGTGGAATCTGGGTGATAATGATATGGAGCCATCGCTCGTTTTGTGTCGATTTCGTGTAAATGAAGAGGTTGTGATGACGTATAACGTTATACATGTATGAATTGATGTCATTAAATAGCGGTCGAGTACTGCAGGTCGAAATATACAGTTTTTGATTATATTCTCCTATCATCAAGACCGCTAAGGAAAATATTAACTCACGTCACATTATTCCTTTGTCAGTTTTCTTCAGTCGATTTCTTTTATATAGTCGTTGAGGTTCTTTTAAGCAATGCTTTTATTTATCACCTTTATTTGCAGTAGAGTTTCACCTAATGTGCTGTAGTTACGGGTCAGTCAGTCAGGTGCCATGCCATTCGGCGTAGGTGATCATGCCACAGCTGTTGTTGTTTCTGTTGCTTAGCAAGATTTTAACCCATCTGTTAAATTAATTCTTTGTCTGGCTCGACTTCTTTTTCCTTCAATCTTTCCTGTTCTTCCAAGAATGTCCAGAGATTTTTGTTTGCGTTTCTTTTGTATTTGATTCTTTAATGATTTTCATTTTGTCTTTGCTTGTTCTAATAATCATACGTTGTTGATTTTATTGAAATGATTCTGGTTCTGGTTCTCCATAATTTCGAGCAAATTCTTTTCATTTCCATCGTTTTCCCGGTAACCTTGCCAATGGTGTTAAGTATCTTTTCATAATTGTTTCCCTTATTGAATGTACTCAATTAGAAAAATCCAAATTATGTACGTGGGTTATAGAGAGCTTCAGTTTCCAGAAATGATGTGCCTCAACGTATCCAAGTGTCACTGAAATAAATATTGCTTAAATAGATATCTGGCAAAAACCAAAGTGGCTGTAGCCATCGATGTAAGAGCCAGGATGTAAATAATAACATTCATGATATATATTATTCGTCGGTTGTTGATGTCTTTCATTAAAACCATGTATACATATTGTCCCCATACTTTTTGGATTATTTGAAAACTTCAAGTTGGAGCGACCAAAGTGCACGCTTTAATGTCTAGCAATTTATAATCAAGAAGCGAGCACACAACGCTCATTACGTTGACTGTAGCCATGTACTATAGTATGGAAACTCCACGCGTCCTTTATGATTGTGGTTTATTTCCTTGAAAGGAAAATGATGAATAAAAATATTACATTGCCATCTTTTTTTAACAATTTTATTTCTTATAGTATTGAGACAGTCAATCATGACGTGCCTACTCCACGGGTGTGACATGACGTACAACACGTCGTTATCGCAACCTGGCAGGCGACATGAAATCAATATACCGTAAGCAATTTTTGTAATTCTGTTCCTTCCTCAGTTGTGACACATATCCCCCATTATGATAAGATATTAAAATTAATAAGCTTCTTGTGGCATAAATATAAATAAGTGTACAATAATAGATAAGAGCCACGATCCTATAGCTTCAATAGCCTATGGCGCAAGTGACCCATCTTTGTGAAGCTATAGGATCGTTGATAAGAGGCTGGAGGATTATATAATTAGGGGGCTAGGCGTAAAATGTTTGCAAACAAAATATCCCTCCGAATGTATTAAACATCAAATAAAAACCTTTACACTTGACCTTTAAGAGGCATCAAACTGCACTCACCACGGCAGCCATAATACTTTTCACCGCGCGAGAATCTGGGTCATCCAAAATCTTAACGCCTAGCGCGCCCACATGGCAGCGTTGCGACGATAGGGCCCAGAGCCATTCGGCTTTAATAATTCATCTATCGCCCTTTCAAACTGTAACCTGACGCAACGCCATGGGTGGACGTGCATCTTGACTGGCATGTGACGTATCTTGACTGGTACGCCGTCACATGACATAACTTGTCATACATTTTATTATGAGTACATGTATGGTTAATTATCTTTTATTACATAACCTTTAGAGTTATCGCTACTCGAACTTTACCTTTTTATTTCATAAAATCTTATTGCGTAATTATCATCACTGCAGGATGAATGGACGCTCAGAACAGTATCAAGGGGATTTCGGCAGCTGAAAAAGAAGGGGAGCAGGCCAAGGCCACATTGATTGTACAAAATAAAGGCGGAGGCAAATGCTATAGTTGGCAAGCGTCAAAGCAAGTGCACACCAATCAACAACAAGGGTTTCTTTGGTTGCCCTATATCAATACCATCACCAGAGAACCAAATGCAACCTGTCGTATACCCTTGTTTGCGTCGAATTAGAACTCAACCCCACCCCCTCACACCACACCCCTGCCCAACCCAACCCAACAGTGATGTACTACCGTATACGTTGTTGATCAGTTCCGCCACCACCCCATTTTCTGGGCCTATTTTCCAAAGGCAAATTTACAATATACACAATCTCTTTACTTTAAACCCATACATATTAGAATGTACAACTGATCAGAAGCATCCGATGATGACGGGAGATGGCAGATGATAGAGCATATGATCATGTTGATTAGCTTTGATTTTTGTAGCAGCTTAACCATTTTAGTGGTAATTAAAAAGAGAGTGAAGAAGAAGGGAGGGAGAGGGGAGGGGAATTGGAGAGGGGGAGGGGAGGAAAAACAAGTATGGTTAACAGAGAAGAGGGGGAGGGAAAAGAGGGGAGGGAGAGGGTAGGGGAATCGGTGAGGGGGAGGGGAAAAAGGTATGAGTAACAGAGAAGAGGGGGTAAGAAAAGAGGGGAGGGAGAGGGTGGGGAAATCGGGGAGGGAAAAGGGAAACAAATAGGACAGACCGAGAAGAGGGGGAGGGAAAAGAGGGTTTAGGAGAGGGAAGGGGGAGGGAGGGAAAGCGAGGAGAGAGAGTGAAAAAGAGGGGAGGAATAGGTTGGGGGGAATTGGAGAGGGGAGGGGAGGGGGAAAAGGTATTTGGAGAGGGGAGGGCAGGGGTAAAAGGTATGAGAGACAGAAGAGGGGAGGGAAAAGAGGGAGAGAGGGGCACCATGCAGAGGATGGGCACTTTGCTAGTAGTATTATAGTACGGTAATCAATTAAAACTTCTACTCTCAGAGATATGGGTGATACTATGCTTTAGATTGATAGGAATATTGGGAAGGAAGAGGTGCTGCAGCTGGTAAAGCAGATTGATATAACGAAATCCTCGGGATGCAGATATTTGCAATCAAAATTCTACTAAGCAATCTTTCAATTAGTGACTGATATGTTTACAAATTATCAACTTCAACTTTCCATAAAGGCTGCAAAACCATAATTATTAGTCAAGCTAATTCCAAAGAAGTGAGCAAAATTCGACCAATTTGGGTAGCTCATATTGCAGGGAAATGTTTTAGAGAAGCTGATTTATCAGTCTAATAGACCATCTCGAAAATGAATTGCCTTAAAAAAACCAAAATGGTTTCAGGCCAGGGAATCTAGTTTAAATGCAATATCTGATCTTATCTGGGACATAATCTCAATATTATTATCAGCTTATCTCACTACAGCATCTCTGCTCCTTTGATTTGTCTAATTAAGGATTACCGTATCTTGCTGGAAAATCACAAGAGTTGATACTCGATGACAGGGAGATGAATTCTTGAACCAACCCTATTAATACAGTATGACAATTAATGAAAAAAGAAAAGAAATTATGATTCTTGGTTGTCAACGCGATTTAATTCCAAAAGAAATTGATACAGGACAACTTCAAATTAGGGTGGTAAACAAATTTTGTTATCTGGAGGTTAATGCCAACATGGTTCTTTCAACATGATATAAAAAATTGAGCTACGAATCTACGAATACTTCGGATATACTTGGTAAATAGAAACGCTGCCATTGCATTATACGAGACGACAATTATGCCAATTATTGACACTCAGCTATTGGCTCTAACTCCATGTATCGATAAAGTTACAACGAAAATTCAGAGCTCAGCATAATTTCTCAGATTAATCCTGCAATGTGACACTAAACCAGTTTATGAACACATTGTTTCTTCAAGTTGCTAATGATCCAGTGAGTTTGTTAAACCAATTTTTAATACGATGGAAACATCCACCAGGGGGTGCCAGAGGCACGGCCAAAGATCTATGATTCTCTTTGTGTCTTTCCTAAGTCATGTTATTTCTCTCACTAGTCGAAATAGCATGTTCTATCATGAGATGGCTGAAACAAGTTGGTTCGAGATTTATTTCACTTCTGCCCACCAGATATATTAGATTTTAAATGTTTCCGATCATCCCTGTGATGTTAAATTACTGAAATGTGAGTTTCTATTGCCTCGTTGTGAACTACTTTGTTTTGAACCAAGTGTTGCGTCGCTCCTGTAACCATCAGCGCGACGTCTTGGCCGATCAAAACGCAGCTTTGAGGTGGTGAGAACGTATAACCCTAATGCGTGGAGAACGAATTGTTAATGTTAATCCAATGCCGATATTCCGTTCACCAGGCTTTCAGCGGTGACATAAAAATTGATTTGAAGGAACAATGTGTAACATTCATTAGATTTATTAGACAGCCTCCATCTTTTAAAATAGTGCTCCTATATGTAGATAACTATCAATTAGATGGGTTCTCATAACTTAGGTGAATTTTCACGTATATTTTCTGCTTAAGTTAGGCCAATATAAATGGACTATTTAAAATAGCAAAAACACTGATGCACAAACCAGTTATGACATATTATACATACATAATATATATTTCCATTTGCCAACTGAACAACTCTAGCTTTTTTTCAGCAACTTAAACTTTTGGCAATCGTTTCAAATCGTTATGATTTGGAAACAAGTGGTATTTAACTCTGCCCACCCACACATACCACGTATCCTTGTTATATAATATTCATAAATTAAAGTTATTTTTGTATTGTTTCAATAATAATCAGAAAAACTTACAATATATACAGAAAATCACAATGCTACAAATTCTATTGACCATAAACTTTGGATCAGGTAAAGATAAGATGGTAGGTAAGGGAATATGTAGCTAAATATTTAGCCTCCAACAACAACCTTGTACTTGAATGTGTTGTTGATGTAGCAACCAGTGTCACATTCACATATGAGATATTAGATCCCAAAGTCAGAACCAATAGGCATCTGCAAAGTCCTACTGAAAGAACATGTTGGGTAGGTTGTAGGCAAGGGAATTAGCAGGAGGAAGGCTGTAACTCAAATCAACATCTCCAGCTGGGGTTTGAGTTGGGCGATTCTGGTCTCCAAAATGTCCACCATTGTTCATCATACCTCCCAAACCTGCATCAAACACTTGTCCTAATCCTATAGCAGGTAGCCCCACTACTGAATGATCCAATCTGGGCTCTGTATTGTTCAGTCTGGCAGGATCTCTATTTGTCTTCATTTCATCATCTATTTGAGAATTGCCTCCCTTTGTACCAACACTCACTAATCTTCCTTGTCTATGTTCTTCTAAACTACTTGTAGTTTTGGTGCTAGATGCCTGAATTTTCTCCTTAGTATGAACATCCCTTTGTTTTAAGGGACCATCATGTACTTTATTACTCTCAGTGCTCTCTTCTTCAGGCAGCCTTATGTTCTTGTATTTTCTCATACCTCTTGAAGATGTGAAGGAGTGAACCTCATTCGGTGAGGGATTGTCAATGTCAATGTTATGTACTTTCTGCATGTGTTTCTTTAACATAGCTGGGTACCGAGCGTTGTACTTACATATATTGCACCAATAACCAGAACCAGTGTTCACATCACGATGGTGCCTCAAGTGCTTTGATAAATATGATCGAACTGGTGTTGTATATGAACATTGATTGCAGTGGAACAAAGTGGACTTGCTCTCTTTGGCTTTGTGCACAGTAGTAAGATGGACATGGAGACGTTCTGAAATAAGTTAAAAATTAAACAACTTATAAGTATTACTGGGTTACATAGACTTATTGGCAGCTTAGATATCAAACCCAAATGCTAATACATTAAATACATTCAGACTTTTCTGATATATTCCAATAAAATGTCTTTAATATTATATCAAAACCTTCCACTACAATTCTCTAGTCAAAACTATGAAATTTTTATGATCGAATTTTACATAATACACTGTGTTCAACTTAACCTAAACTTCGTTTGCCAGATATTTTGATTAAACTGAACATTTTGCAATTTCCCTGCAGATGTATTAGTTTCTTTAGCTCTTCTGATTTCCCCTCAAATTCAGGTTAAGTGAAACAATGTATGTATATACTCTAAGTAACTTGTAATTTTCCTTAAATTCAGAAATATTTTGCACTTATGGTCCATGTTCAAAGCTCTATGCAAAATAAAATGGTTTGTCAAACGTCCCAGTTTGTTCTTTATTTCTAGTCACAACTGAGCAATTCAGTGCTCATGGGACTCATGAGTAATCATGGACATATTTACTGATGAATTGATGTAACACTTAGTTAACTAAACAAAATAAATCCCTCGCACCTGCTATCTCTCAGTTGTTACATTGGCATTGGGCATAACATAATTATTTTGTCAATATTGGGTGATTCCAATTAAACAAATCAATCAAAACTTACGATTAGTCTTAAATTGCTTGCCGCATTTCTCACAAGTGAAGTCTGTCTCGGTTGCATGAGTGGCTAGATGCCTCACAAAGTTAAATTCGCTCAAGGTCTTGTAGTCACACTTGTCACAGTACTTAGGGGTTGTCCGTGATATATTCATATCATGCTTTTTGAACATATGGCGGTTCAAGTCGTTCCTGTCATAGTGAAAAAGGAAATATTTATTCAAGTGTTACAGAGTACAAGATGCGATTTACTCCTAGTACAAAAAAAAAGGAAGAAAGAAAATATAATGGGTTTTAGCTCATTAGATTCAGTCTGTTTTTGTATTTGCCACTATTGAGGTACATTCTCATTGAAATCTCATTGAAATCCGAAATACGGAACAAATTTCCCCAAGACTTAAGATTATTCAGTATTAAAGCAAGGCATAATTGAACAAACCTGAATTTGAACTGCATGGAGCAAACAGAACAGAGATGACTGAAGACATTTGTTTGGCAGGTCTCGATGTGCTTACGAAAGTTGACTTTGTGATTGGGCACATCATCATTAAGGAGCATTTTCCCACATAATGGGCAGGGCGACCGCTTGAACTGATCCTTAGGCTTGGAGCAAATTTTAACATGGTCCTTCATATATCCTGCACTGATCATAGCATTACAAGTCAGACACTCAATCTTTCTGGAGCACATTGGCTGGCTGGATTTTATGACTTTGAAGTTACAATGCTTTTTTTTTTTTTATAAAAGTTTTTATTGCACACAATTGCAGGTAAACCTGGTATTTTCATGTGGTACAAGGAAAATATTATCAAAGTATCATACAGTATATATTAGCTGATGCAGCTTTGTCTTCTTTAACACATTTAAACTTTAAAAATGCTTGAATTTGAATTTATGAAGAAAGCTTTGATCCAGATCGTACCCATGGTTAGTATGAAGATGCTGAATGGTATCATTAATTGCAGGAAGAAGGAAAGAACCATGATCATCGGTTAGTTCATTTGGTTCACAGACTTTGAATCTATGTGGACATTTGGGACAAATAACAGCAAGACCTGATTCCTCCGTCTCAACAACATGAGAAGCAGTTTCCATGTGAGTGATAAAGTCATCCAGAGTTTTAAGGCTGGCATTGTTTTTGCTATCACAAAACATACAATAAACACCGCCACCGGGTATTTCCTCATCAATATCCAACTCAGCCTCAGGCATTGCATCCTGGTCACTTTCATCAACAGTTTCTTTTTTATTGGGAGGGTTACTGACAGCATTTGAATTTGATTTTGAATTGATACGCCATCCTCTCTTTTTACTCATTTTGGCAGGTAGCAATGATTTCGCAGATTCCTTGGCAGCCCGTTTAGAAGCAAACCTCTTTTGATGATCAGATGTTAAATGATGGAGGAATTCTTGATCAGCGTAAAACTCCTCATCACATAGTTCACAGGAATACGGAGGGAGAAAAGTGGGATCAGGAACAAAAGCATGAGCTCTCACCATGTGCTGAATAACTTTGCCAACCAATCTCAGCATCTGTCTACGCATACACCCTTCCTCTGGCTTTATCTTATTCCTGTGGGGTTCCTTACAATAAGGACATTTAAGAACATAATGTCTTTTTACCTCAAAGTGCTTAGATTTAACCATATGTTCAACGAAGTCTGCTAAGCTTGTGGCTTTGTATTCAGATGCCAGTGGGCAAAAAGGACAGATTGATTCTGTACTAGGTTCGAATGCCTTTCTCAAACTGTAATTCTCATATTTTTCAATCAACCCAATTTTATTGACTTTTGGGGGTCCTGGGGGAGACTTGCTCAAGTATATATGCACTTTTCTCATATGGTCACGGAATTCCCGATCTGAGTACCACTGCTTGGCACATTTGGTGCATGAGTATGGACGCACAAAATTTTGATCAGGCTCATAGCCATGATGTAAAATCATATGGTGTATAACCTTGCAAACAAGCTGGAGGACTTGATGCCCACCACTTCCTCCTGTGCTTTTTATCCTGCCCCTAATGTGTTCCATACAGACAGGACACAGGAGAGTGCGATACTGGTTCTTGTTTGCATACAAATGTCCAGCTTCAGTCAGATGTTCAATAAAATCATTTAAATGCTTAGCTCTGAAATCAGATGTGGGACAAAAAATACATTTGGTATCTGTATTTGGTTTAAAGGGTTCACCTAAGTCATCACACTTGTATTCTTCAATTATGTTTTTGGAAACTTTCTGAGTTTGCTTTAAGGCTGGAGAATTACTTGGACGTCCATGTCGCTTGCTTGGTTCAACAGACTGGTTCTTTCCTCGAGAGTAAGTTCCAGGCTTAGGACTATCATACATATGCTGTAGCACAACATGGTTTTGTAATCTTGCTTTTGAGAAAAACATAATACCACAGTGTTTACACTCAAGAGTGGGAAGAAAATCTGAGCTTGGACTGTAAGAATGTTGCTCGACTAAATGATGAACAAGCTCTCCAAGTAACTCCAGTAGCAAGGATTCTTCTTTGGTGCTGTCCTCAAAAGTGGCTGTTTCTTGTTTTTCACAATATGGACAGCCCAAATTATATGAGGTTTTCCCTTCAATGGTTAGATGATTGGCATTTTTCAAATGTGTCAGAAGATCTCGTAGACTTGAAGATCTATATGCACTATCTTTAGAACACAGGGGACAAGTGGAATTTATTCCTGTGCTGAATGAAGCATCAAGGTCATAGCTATTGTAGGATTTGATCATTAGTTTCTCTATGTTATAATTGCTATTCGAATGTCCAACCAAAGGTTGTGTGGGATCACAGGGATAAACATCACTATGGTTAGAAGTATTGAGAGTTCTCTTCGAAGACCTCTTGCTGTCCTGTTTCTTTGTGGGTATGGATTTGGAGTGCCTACTGTTTCTCAGGTCCCAGCCTATGTCGCTAACAGAATAATCAACACTATGTTTCCTCTCTTCAATCAGGGAATCATTGAGTTCTGTAGTGTCGGATAAGTTATCATCATGACCATGGCTATTACCCTCATCATCTTCATCCTCAGCATCATCATCTTAAAGGGAGAACAAAGAAAACAGTTTCGCACATTAAAGACACCAGCCTATCAAATCCAACTGCATTCTCTAGTAGGGAGGTACAAACCAAGTGAATTAAAATTTGAAGAAAAAAAGTTCATAACTGCTGAAAAATAAATCACAAAATAATTCACAGGAAAACTTTCACCACCCGATGAGGAAATTAATTATAAAGATGAACCGTCATGTTCCATAGGTGAGATTGACTTAGATGTGTTGTTTGCCCCTTTGAGGGAATTTTATCATGCTGCCATTGATTCGCTTCCATTAACTATATCATAAGCTGGTATTTTTTAAAATGAAGATGGCCCGTCATAGGGTCGCAGAGTGATTTATATTACTGCAAGGCACCCACTAAGTATTTCACAATTGTTAATATTAAGGACCCTGATCGAGTAACGAACTCCGAAACATTGGTCATACATATATAATAAACCCATCTTAAGCAAATACTACTTGACATCGTCTTTCTTACAGTTTTGGTTTTATCTTTTTTTACATTTAATATATTTAATGTATCTAATATTAATTTTTGTCTACTTACTCGGAAATATAAAGTTGTCAACTGTTTATGGCTGAATAAATGCATAGTACGGGAAAAAAACCAAAAAAACTTTCACCACTGAGATTTACTTAGGTAATCTGAGGTGTAGACTCTTGGGAATATATCATACCAGTTTGCACTGTGAAGTCATCTTCCTCTTTCACAGATAGTCCTGTGGGAGTTCCACTTCCTCTTAGCCAGACATCTTCTTTCCAGCTTGAGGCTACCTCAGCTGTTCCAAATCTGATAGGCCTCTCAGTGAGGCGATGCACCACAACACTACATGGCTTTAGCTTTGATGATAAAGCAGTTTGTCGTCCTAGAGCATCATCAACAACAACCTCACGGAGCGTCTTGCTATGGTGCTTATCTTTTTCTTGGATCACAGGAACCACATCCACATGAGAAACGCTGTAACAATACAGATATTCAAATAAGATGAAAATGATTAAAATGACAGAATTAGTTGACTGAAAAAGTTTGAAACAGGCAGAAAGTTTAGGTGAAGAGGGCGAAAATATGTAACTGCATAGGTGAGTGAGTGAGATTGTGCTTTATGCCCTTATCAACACATTGAAGGATATATCAAGGGCCGGAGAGCTTAGAGGTTTATGATCTTACCCAGGAAATAGAGCTAGAGAAGGGAGAGAGACAGAGAAAAAGAGACAGAAAGGCACTTGATGGTCTTACCCAGGACCAGCCTCTAACAGAAAAACTTCATATGCTTCAACGTCTTTTGCTATTTACATGCCTTTACAGTTTACTGATGTGTCTGACTTGTGCATGCATAGTGGAGAATCCATTTTTAAGGCTGGGTTCCACTGCCATGCTACTTCTCCTGTTACTTTGAAAGCCTATTGCTCCTGTTTCTTTAGAAGCGGGAGCAAGGAACAGAAAGTAACTGAAATTGGTGATATTGCCATGTTACTTCTACCGCTACTTCTACCACTACTCAGAAATCTGAGCAGATGACAATTTATTTTCAATTGGAAAGGGATGTGTCAAGTAACGTGAGTAACAAGGATATGCTTCGAATAATAGAACTTTTGAGATACAAAAGTAATGGCAAATTTGTGCCTTCATATATTCATAAGTGCTCTGAATGATGTATCTTTGATGAGCACTGTGCACTCTTGAGTGCAGCACTGTGCTGCGCATCACATTAGAGTGCAGCACAGCACATACATACAGCACAGCACATACATACCTAGCACATGCATGCATACCTGGCACATGCATGCATACCTAGCACATGCATGCATACCTAGCACATGCATGCATACCTAGCACATGCATGCATACCTAGCTAGCACATACATAGCTAGCACATACATATGTAGCACATACATATGTAGCACATACATAGCTAGCACATACATAGCTAGCACATACATAGCTAGCACATACATATGTATCACATACATATGTATCACATACATAGCTAGCACATACATAGCTAGCACATACATATGTAGCACATACATATGTAGCACATACATACATAGCACATACATAAATGTCCCCAGGGCTCATACTATGCACCATGGCGGGGAACACATGCATGCATACCTAGCACATACGTAGCTAGCACATACGTAGCTAGCACATACGTAGCTAGCACATACGTAGCTAGCACATACATAGCTAGCACATACATCGCTAGCACATACATAGCTAGCACATACATAGCTAGCACATACATAGCTAGCACATACATATGTAGCACATACATAAATGTCCCCAGGGCTCATACTATGCACCATGGCGGGGAACACATACATGCATAGCTAGCATACACGTAGCTAGCACACACGTAGCTAGCACACACGTAGCTAGCACACACATAGCTAGCACACACATAGCTAGCACACACATAGCTAGCACACACATAGCTAGCACACACATAGCTAGCACATACATAGCTAGCACATACATATGTAGCACATACATATGTAGCACATACATATGTAGCACATACATACGTAGCACATACATACGTAGCACATACATAAATGTCCCCAGGGCTCATACTATGCACCATGGCGGGGAAACATGCATGCATACCTAGCACATACGTAGCTAGCACATACGTAGCTAGCACATACATAGCTAGCACATACATAGCTAGCACATACTGGATGATGAATGATGTAGCATAGCCTGGATATGGATTTGCAAGATGAAATAATTTCCCTTGGAATGAAGGGATACATGGGGTTTGGGCCTGTAGAGATTTAAGGTTGATTAGTTTAAGTTTTTAGTTTCCCTCAGAATGAAGGGATATGTGGAGATTGGACCTGGAATCGTATGTCTTGGTTATATCATAGATTTTAAAAAGTTTAAACTGTTGTTGTTTAAACAAACAACAACAGGTGTCATACGTCTGCATGGGTCCACAGGCCTTATCTTATCTCTGGCCCATTAGTTACAGACACAACACAATTTAGTTACAGACATGAGCATACATGTATGGGTTCGATTTTCAGAAAATGTACAATTCACTTTAACCAATTCACTTTAACCAATCTGTAATAACCCACATCTCAGACCCAAATAAATTTCTAAATACATTTCAACATAAACAAACAGAATGCAATACAAAACATACTGGAATTTACATACTATTGACCAAATCGCAGCCAGCCTTGCATACTAAATGTGTACAACTACCAATTGTACATATTTCTGACTATTTCTGGCAGGAGGACTGGCAGGAGGAGCCCACCATGAGACAGATTTTCAGGACATGTACAATTCACTTCAACAATTCACTTTTACCAATCTCTAATAACCAACATTTCAGACCAAAATAAAGTTCAAAATACATTGCAACCTAACCAAACTGAATGCAGTACAAAACATACTCCAATCTATTCAGTACTATTCAACTTGGAGCCTGATTTATATGCTCAATGTGTGCATCCAATTGTACACATGCATCCAATTGTACACATGACTCTGGAATGTTGGGAATGTCGACGAACGAAGACGACGGACGACGGACGACCAAAATCCATGACTATACATAATTTTATTTTAGTTAAAGTAAAAAATGGCAAATTAATAAATTTGCCATTAATAATGTAGAATAATGCTAGTGCCCTGCTACAGCTACCGCTACCGCTACTTCCTGTTACTTCAGCTACAAAGTAGGGGCCGTTACAGATCAAACATGTTTCATAGAAGCGGGCGCCCTCTACGCTTCTAAAATCAGCCAGAAGAAGCGGAAGTAATGTGGCTAGGTAGCAGGACTTAATAGCACCTATCCCCATTACTCCCACTTCTTCAATCAAGAAGCGGGAGAAGTAGCATTGAACTCAGGCTTTAAGGTTGATTGGCTGAGAAGTAATGGAAATGATTTGTACTAAAACTAACACAACTAAATCGATTAATCATGCATGAGTTTTCTCAACTGTGTTGGTAACAAGGCTTGAGGATAAACTACTTTGTAGCAACTGTGTCATTTCGGGAATAAAAACCACAATGTACTTACATCCCTCTGGTAACCACATTAGCAACATCATCCAATGTTTGTTGTATGATATCCACCACTTCAGGCCGGTAAGCAGACGGAACAAGGCGCACAGCATTGGTTAAGCTCAATGCCTGAAAAATACCAATTTGTAAAATTCACATTCTTATAGCATCAAAGTGTGGCTGGAAATACATTGGCTGTCGTGACTGGGAATGCAATGGTACACACCATTATACCTACGTTGTTATGGGTTGAGACTATCTAATATGAATGAAAGGATAATTATCACAGTGAAACTAGATGGCAGCGAAATATTATCTACTGACTGCATGTACAATTGCTGAGTGTAGAGCAAGTGAATAGAGGTCCCAAGGAGCCCTTTTGGGGTGCCAAACCCGAACTTAACTTCGCCTGGTGTGATATAACACAGCGAGGGTTCAGTGATGTCATGCATAGGGGAGAGTTGGATAAAGCCCCCAATGCACCTAACAACCGCAACATTCAGTTTTTTTGCAGGCATTAATATCAAAATGCAAAGGTCTCTAATTTAATCATGTAGATATCATCCTTCAAACGGATCAATGAATATGAAACTAATTTGACTGAACAGTTATTATTCTTTTGGAAGGGCATTCAGATCATTTGGCGCTATCCTCGATGGGAAAGCACTGTCGGATCATGGACCTGAAAGGAGATGAACATTTCCTTGAAAATAACCTTGGATAAAAGCTGAAACACCAGGACAATAATTCTTTTGATTCTGGTGCTTGATAGACCATTTGATACTAGTGGGTCTGTTCACATAAATGTGTACACACTGACATCACACAGTGATAAGGCGCAGAAAAGCCTCCGAATTCGCCCGGCCTAGGAGATGGACCTCCCGTCAATCTATACTTGTTACTATAACGCAGCAAAATTGAAAATCTAAGTAAAATAATGTACCATTGTTTCGTTCTAAATCATTGTATATTATCATGACATAAGTCATTTTACATATGTGATCGTTTTCGTGGATTCTCATACTTTGATAAATAACAAATATTTTTAATCAAACTCAATCTTTTCTAATTTGGAAAATAAATTGGAAGCTAACAGGCTCTTTCATTTTGCGCATCCAATTGCAAAAGAGAAAATTGCGACTAACATTAGTGAATGCAATTTAAACATACCGCAGATTTGACTGTGTTGAGGGAACTGAGTGCAGAAAAGGAAGTTGGGGCAGCAGATAAGTCCTCGCCGATCTCTTCTTTCATTTTCTATAAAATGAAAAATAAAATTTAGTTAGCAGCAAAAAAACTTGTAAAATCTTGATCTTAATTATTTACCATAAAGAGTAGCTAGATATTATCAAATTAATCGAGACCTTAACACATGGAACATTTCTTACCGTTAGTTTTGTTATAATAGAATTGGCACAACCCCCAAATAATTTAACTCGGAATTCAACGAGGTAATAGCAGGAATGGCAAAAATAAACAAGACGCAATTTAAAAGTCCAACAATTGACTTTTTAGAGGATCAGTTCAGTTAAGCTGTTGGGGTTTTTAATTATATATTTTGGTAGTGTTATATAGGCATATAGCCTTCCCATAGCTCCCATTGAGGTGTAGGTTTACCCATGCTCATTAATATGTATGTATTCGACCAGGAGCGCCCAAGCCTTATGTTCCAGTAGCTGGTTTAACAGTTCAAGAGTTTGTGTGGGGCTATGGATGTGATTGACTCGGGAACGGATCATTTTAAGTCCCTAGGCTAGCACCACTATCTCAAATAATTTGGACAATTCCACAATTTTTTTCAAGATGTAATAGCCGTCGTCTTCTGCTACACAACAGAAGGGTACACACAGTAGGAGTTGTTTTGCTTGTTTAGGCCAAATAACATATTATGGACTTTGAAGAATGGTGTGAGGAGGGAAAGAAAAACTTCAATAAATATTTACAATTGCTTGTTGTCTGTCAGTATTATTCACTGGCAGGTCATCCACTTGTAAGGAACTGATCACATCCCAACATGTCGGGTCTACATCATTCACATTGGCTTCATGGTTGTGAGGTCGCCCTTTAATGACCTGTTGGATATATTGGTATGTGTGTTTTAAAATAAATCACTAGCAACCGACAATTCAGGTCATGTGAATCTTAAATAAAATAGGAATAGATAATAGTAACAACAATATGTTTCTACTTCCATATCACATATACAACCGGTGTAATACCACGGAGAGTTAAAAAAGAACAATTTATGGAAAAAGGAATACTCTCTGTGAATGTCACGGGTATTCCGAGTATCCCTAGAAACGAAAATCCAAAATTGATTACCACAGCATGTAGTGTGAAGAATAAGTAATGCCTTACCTTGTTATTGATGGTTGTAAGTCTCCCCTTACAGTCTTTGTGTTTTGGGTCAACGCAACACCAGTGAACGCGGGCATTGTTGGTGCATTTATCAGCGTGGTAAACATATCCCTCACACACACCTCTCTTACCACTGAAGGGACCTCCTGTCAGGCATCGTATTTCTGCAACATGCATCCATATATAACAACTCTGGTTTTGATATACAATTTGTTAATGTGGTCAGTGTCTCGGCATTTATCGGGTGAAAGTTTTCCTCAATAGGGCTCATCCATTGGGTCGCAAGTAAGTGGCGATCATGTGCGATCAAACACTCCAGCTGCCAGTTGGACTCCGATCAATACTAGTTGCGATCCAATGGCGGGAAGCGGAGTGGGCACCATGCAATCGGGAATCCAGAGAAGCGTGCAGTGCAAGAAGCCCTCCATTGGCATATTATAGAAATATATTGCAGATGCAAGATATACTTTTTTGATACTTTGAATCCTTAAATCGCCTGTGGCCAACACAGGGAACTTCAGAGATAATTTATTTTCCCCATTCACCATGAGGAGTGAGTGAGATTGGTGGCTTTACGCCCTTATTAACACTTTGAAGTTTATATCAAGGGCGGGAGAGCTGAGAGGGAGGCAGTTTATGATCATACCCAGGAAATAGAGATAGAGAATCACCATGAGGAGAATGGCGGATTAAAGTAAAGCTAAAATGTGATACATCAATGAGTGGCATTTGTCTAGTGTTTATATGCATTTCCAGGCAACCAGTCTATAGCCTAGGGGTAAGATGCTGGACTCCCAATCAGCGCATTGGGGGTTCAAATCCCAGAGCAGCTAGCTATTTTACATTTGTCTCATTTTCGAGTCATTTTATTTTTTTAATTTCACTAATATCTTCAGCTCTTGGACTCGGATTTCTTTTAAACTTACACATGTATTTATTGGTGCAATTCCCTTTCGATTGGTGAAAGAATTAGAGAGTCTAAGATCGAATTAAGGGAGAAAAGTCCGTTGGATAGGGTTTGGAGATATATAGGTTCTCTGTTATAGAGGCATGGGTGGTGGTAGTAAGCTTGTGTTTATTTTCAGCGAAAATGGTTTTCGCATGGGCCACGTTTCGTCTAGTCGCAGGTGAATTAAAATGTTATGATCAGCCTGTGAATGCTTGAGATTTGGGAAATGAGAAACATAAGTGGAGGAGTGAGTGGTAATTTCATGCGATCACATTTCTATCTAACTTAAAAAAATGTACTATGTTTATACAGCAATATGATCATCAGACAATACAAGAGATATTACAGTAAAGCATGTACGTTGTGCATTGTCAGTTATAATAGAGTTGAAGTCATTAAGATATGGGCTCACGGTAGTATATTCGCTGAAAAGCAGTATCCTAACTAATACTAGGGAAAGAAATAGGCTATGTGTATCATACTTCGACTACTACAGATAGATTCTACTACTACAGGCATTGGCCTCAGATGAATTTTTTTAAAAAAAACAAAAAACATCTGATCCCCACCTGCTTGCGACCCAATGGAGGGGTACTATCACGCACAGATCTCCAAATGGACCGTCTTCTATAGTCATATTGGCTTTTAAAACTGTTGTGCAGTATGACTCCGTACTATTAACCAATCCATCATTATTTGAAAGGGTACGATGTAAAATACAATGTCTGTTCCACATACCTCTAAGCCGTTTGCCGGCCACATCTCCTTCCCTTTCACTCGATGCAGCCACCTGCTGCTCCCTCCACGGCCTCCTCCCTGCTTCTTCTGTAGTCATTGTATTGGAAATTAATGAATATTTTAGAACAGTCCTGCCATGTCACTCCATGCTAATAATGAACGTCTCATTATTTGAAAGGGCACAGTGTATATTATTGCAGTCATTTAAACCTTTGGCGGTGGCACTTACCTGCTCTGAGGCGCCCTAGAGAAGTTTGGGCCCCTTTTTTCTTCTTTGTGCGATCATGGTCGCCACTGAACTCAATGAAGGCCCGGTAGCAGGTGGTCCACCTCCAACCCAGTCCTCGCCTTTTTCCTAGACGGTTTTGCCTGTAAAACTAACAATATTTAGTGAACAAGTCGCTATTAGTCAGGCAACCCAGCTCTGCCCATACAACTTTACTTACATTGACCATGCAGGTAATACGATATACGAATACAATATTACGTTTCTTATTCGTATTTAAAGCGGCAGCTAATTATTGTTACATTGCTAGTGATGCGACACAGATTTGACTCCCTAATCGTGGTCTCATGCAAGCTTTTTATAAGTAAATCTTGATAAAGGGCAAATGAGCCCGAAACGTCGGACCCCAATAAACTCAAACCGAATACTTATGAAACCTCTCCTGTCCCCTCCGTTTTGGGGTTAAACCCCATCACTTAAGGATTGTATTGCTAAACTTGAACTAGTACCGTACGGGTAACCGAATATTTATTGGACGAGATCCTGAGTTCCATTCTTCATGGATTAAATTATTGCATGGTTGTGGAAGTAAACTTTTATTGAACTAACTAAACATGAGGGCTGCATGGGTAGATTGGGGAGGAGAGGGTTCAAACTTCAATATTGTAATGTCATCATAGGTTTTGTCCTAGACAGAGTATCCGTCCCCTTGTCCCATGGGTGTGAACTCCTTAAAACGAACGCAGGACGCAGGTTTTTTTTTCGTTTTTTTTAATACTGGGAGCAGGATGCAGGCTGCAGGCTGGTAAAAAAAACCTATTTCCAGGTTAAGAAAACCTGTTTTCCTGATTTAAAAAAACACAAAAACTGGACGCAGGATGCAGGGGGAAAGGAGGGGGGGGGGGGGGGTGCACACACCCACTGTCCCCAGAGGCAGAGCATTAGGGATTGGAGAATCAAGGCCAGCTAAGCGGGCTAAGTGTTATCCCTGAACAATTATGAAGGGTCACAATACATTGAGCCCCTAGCATATTGTTTTTCATCACGGGATCAAAGGTTTAATGGCAATATTTCTGTGTGTCACATATGACCATCGAACTCTCTAGCTCTCTCTAGGCCTATAAGCCCTAATATAAAATTACCGTATCTGTTTCTGCCAACCTGAACCTGATCATCGTGATGGTAAACGTTTGGGTCAGTAGATTCTTTTTGTCAATGTCAAAATTCTTAGGTAGCAATTAAGGAAACGTCGTTATGGGACCCAAATATTGATTTTTTTTTGTTTTACTTTTTTATTAGCTATAGTACAGATACCGTACCGTACTTTATTTTGGGTCGGTAGGGATGTTAAATTTGATTTTTCCTGCCCACACCCACATCGGCTCAGGGCCAGACTCCCCTACGTAGGCTACTCATTTTATTTATTTTAGGTGGCTAATCCTATTCCATACCGAAACCAACCCAACTTTGGTTTTGGTATGGATTAGGGTGGGCCGAGGGCGGAGCTGACGTTACCGTACCGTAGGCCCCTCGTAGCCTACGGTAGGCACGGTAGGGGGGGGGGGGGGGCTACTGCATGATGAGTACACAGTGCAGTGCCAGTGCTGGGGGGGGGTGTCAATAGGCCTACCATTTACGGATTCTACGCTGGTAGGCCTTATTGACACAAGGCGCACGGTACTGTATAGTCAACAGATCTCCCCTAATGGCTAGAACTTTATATTTCTATAAGTGTCCAGGTCATGGATCTTATTGAGTGCAATTACCTATTCTATACTATTAGTATTACTAGCCTAACACTAGGCCTACTGTCACTAGGGCTAGCCCGGGGCTAGCCTAGGCCTACAAGCCAAAGGTAAAGCCTGCTGGATCAGATATTTTATTCCATGAAAATGGAGCACTGATTTGGAAGAGAATAATTTGTTTTTCATTCATAATTCCTGAGTCACCGTTGCAATAAAGCTTTTAGAAAGGTTAGATAGTTGCGACTAGGCTATTGTATTGACAGTGTTATTATAGCTGTATACTGCATGTGAACCGTAGGCTACGTTAACATGGGCGGGGGGCCCGTCGCATCGCAGGGCGCCGCCATCTTGCGAATCCAGGACAGAATGCCCACTTTTCATTCTTTGTTTCACGCTTTATTTGACTGTATTTGAGGAAACAGAGGGATGCAGTTGTTGTGAAACGTACTTACATCGTGCTGGAGACAATATGGTGTATACACTCGAATGAATTATTCCAGTAGTAAAGAAAATTTGCACTCACTCAGATGTTTGGGTTTTCTTACGAGCCATTTCTCCGTTGCGCGTGGCGGACTCTGGTGTCAAATGCCTAAACTGAAGGGCCATAAGTAGATTTGTGGTGGCAACTAGTGTAGATTCTGTGACATGGACACATTTATACTAAGGTTCTCAAACACCAGTCCTGGGGGCTCTAATTTATAGGCCTAATCAGATTAATATCAATCAATTCCTTCAGACGCAGTGATTCCGCTCACATTTCCCTTGATTCAGCCCACAGGCACAGTAGGCCTCTGTGCCCAACCTCCAAAAAGATGTTTGTGCCCGGGTGTTTGTGGCACTGCCACTGGCACATCTATGAATGATCTCAATTGGAAAAAAATCAAAAGATCCCACATATATATACATTTTAGACCCTAGATCCGCCCACTCTCCATTCCAACCCCAGCCACCTTCCGCCGGGCCTTCCGCCCCTCCTCTCCATCTCATTCTAATGTTAGGCCTACCGGTAGGCCTAGGCCTACTATATCTTACTATCCCTAGGCCTATATTTTGATCTCTCCCTCCCTACTGCACTTCACCCTCTCCCTAAGAGTATCTCAATTCGCCATACCCTGTCCCCTCCTTCTCTAAATTCAGAGAAGTAGTTTGGGGAACACCTTGTAAAGCCTATATAGGCCTAAGTACGTACAGCATCAGCGATCAAGTAGTTTAATTGGGGAACCCCTCAGTAAGAAATCCCTATTTTTCATCGATTTTCACGTAAAATGTCGAAAAAAGGGTACAATAATCACAAAAGTGCCCTCGGCAGATATCTCCGGTGTATATTGCCCTTGGGCTATGCGATTTCACCTTGTGCGTGCACTACATGCACTTGGTGAAATCGCTACACCCTCGGGCAATATGCACCTCCGATATCCGCCTCAGGCACTTTTGTCTATATATTTCTGTTAAGGTCACAGAATGGACCCATAACCTTAGTGGAAAGAAATTTGTATAAAGCATTACTGTACACTGGCTGAGTAGGTCTTTAAGCAGAAATTGCTTACCGCTTTATATAAGTATTGGCCTGCACAGATATGGCCAATTAAACCAATCTGAGGTGATTAATCTGATAAAGATTCAAGATGTCTATGTACGTTCTGTATTGAAAGAGAAAAGCCATGTTAAAGGGATTACAGGAGTGTTCAATGGCAAAAGTTGTCATTTTCTCATGAAACTTTGAGTCTATTTAATTAGAAAATGTGGTATGTTTTCATATTATACTGAATAAAACAAAAATGGCAAGTCCTTTTTGTCCAGATTTGATACACCTTTATTGGAGATCATATGCTACCAGTACATATGTGTCGCAAAAAATAAGTTATAGTTATCTGAAGTTGATCATGTCTTCCCCTTTCAGACAGATTGCATATCAAACTATCAATGGTATAAACATCTAGAAACCTAAATTATATAGACCTAGACATAACTGTATCAGAAATTGGAACTAAAAACATTGAAAACCATATACTATAAAAGCCAGAACCAATAGGCATCTGCTAAGTCCTACTGAAAGAACATGTTAGGTAGGTTGTAGGCAAGGGAATTAGCAGGAGGAAGGCTGTAACTCAAATCAACATCTCCAGCTGGGGTTTGAGTTGGGCGATTCAGGTCTCCAAAATGTCCACCATTGTTCATCATACCTCCCAAACCTGCATCAAACACTTGTCCTAATCCTATAGCAGGTAGCCCCACTACTGAATGATCCAATCTGGGCTCTGTATTGTTCAGTCTGGCAGGATCTCTATTTGTCTCTATTTCAGAATTGCCTTCCTCAGTATGAACACTTTCTAATCTTCCCTCACTTTCCTGTCTATGTTGTTCCAAACCACTCATAGTTTTGGTGCTAGATACCTGAAGTTTCTCCTTAGTTTGAACATCCCATTGTTTTAAGGGACCATCATGTACTTTATTTCCCCCAGTACTCTCTTCTTCAGGCAGCCTTATGTTCTTGTGTTTTATCATACCTCTTGAAGATGTGAAGGAATGAACCTCATTCGGTGACGGATTGTCAATGTCAATGTTATGTACTTTCTGCATGTGTTTCTTCAACATAGCTGGGTAACGAGCGTTGTACTTACATATATTGCACCAATAACCAGAACCTGTGTTCTTATCACGATGGTGCCTCAAGTGCTTTGATAAATATGCACGAACTGGTGTTGTATATGAACATTGGTTGCAGTGGAACAAAGTGGCCTTGCTCTCTTTGGTTTTGTGCACAGTAGTAAGATGGATACGGAGAACTTCTGAAATGGATTTTAAAAATGAAACAATACATAATACAAACATATGGGTAGCATAGATATCAAACCCATGGCAACTGCTATATGGGCATAACAAATCCAGTATGAAAAGCTTCAACTATAATGATCAAAACATATCAGAATCTATGGAAGTTCATAATCTGATTTGACATATTTTTCTCTTAAAGTGCTGCCTTCAATTAGGAATAATATATTGATAACAACTAAATTAAAAATTGTTTTCACCCCGATCAGTTGCACGCAAAAACACACCTATTCACTGGGACAGTTGCTATGTAGAAGCATACCATCACTACATCTTTTTGCACTTAAGCCCTGATTTGTACCACAATTGTCATCACTCACTCCTGAAGAAGGGCAAGATGCCCGAAAGCTAGAGATATTTAATAAAACAACAAGATCAAGTTTATTATGCTCTATTACCACGTCATTTTATCAAGCCAGCCTACCCGATATACAGCAAGCCTCTCTCCCTCTACTCTAAATTAAAAGCCAATCAAACTTACCTGCATTCTTAACTTGTTTACCACACTTCTCACAAGTGAAATTCTTTGTGGTATTGTGAGTGGCTAAATGCCTCAGAAAGCGAAGTTTGCTCAAGGCCCTGTAACCACACTTGTCACAGTACTTGGGTGTTATCCGCGATATATTTATATTATGCTTTTGGAACATATGGCGATTCAAGTCGTTCCTATCATAGTTCATGAAAAAAAGAAATATATATTTAAAGATTCAATTGGTATGCATGCATTCAAATATTGTTGCATATTACAAGAAATATCCTAGCACAAAAAGAGAAAGAAACAAAATATAATAGTTTTAGCTCATCAGCTGCAGTCTGAACTTTAGACTCATTCTGCCTTTAAGTTCTTCAAGACTTTTTAAGATTAAATCAGAAATAAAGCAAAGTATCCTTCAACGAACCGTAATTTGAACTGTGTAGAGCAAACAGAACAGAGATGACTGAAGACAGGTTTGACAGTTTGACAGCTCTTGACATGCTTACGAAAATTGGCTTTGTGATTAGGCACATCATCATTTAGGAGCATTTTCCCACATATGGGACAGGGTGACCGCTTGAACTGATCCTTAGGTTTGGAGCAATGCTTAACATGCTCCTTCATGTATCCTGTAGTAAGCATAGCAGTACAAGTTGGACACTGAATCTTTCTGGAGTATATAGGCCGGCTGGAATTAATGGCTCCAAAATTACAATGCTTGAATTTGAATTTATGAAGAAAGCTTTGATCCAGATCATACCCATGGTTAGTATGAAGATGCTGAATGGTATCTTTAATGGCAGGAAGAACTAGAGCACGGTGATCATTTTGTTCATTCAGTTCACTAACTTTGAATCTTTGTGGACATTTGGGACAAATAACAGCAAGACCTGATTCCTCCGTCTCAACAACATGAGAAGCAGTTTCCATGTGAGTGATAAAGTCATCCAGAGTTTTAAGGCTGGCATTGTTTTTGCTATCACAAAATATACAATAAATACCACCACCAGGTATTTCATCATCAAAATCCAACTCCGCCTCAGGACTTTCATTAGCAATCTCCTTTTTATTGGGAGGAGGGGCTCTGACAGCCTTTGAATATGATTTTGAATTAATACACCATCCTTTTGTTTTACTCCTTTTGGCAGGTAGCGGTGGCTTTGCAGGTTCCTTGGCAGGTGTTTTAGAAGCAATTTTTTCTTGACCATTTTGATGGGCAGTTGTTAAATGATGGAGGAATTCTTGATCAGCATAAAACTCCTCATTGCATAAATCACAGGAATAAGGAGGTAGAAAAGTGGGATCAGGAACAAAAGCATGAGCTCTCACCATGTGCTGAATAACTTTGCCAACCAATCTCAGCATCTGTCTATTCATACTCCCTTCGTCTGGGTTTATCTTATTCCGATGGGGTTCCTTACAATGAGGACATTTAAGAACACAATGTCTTTTTATTTCAAAGTGCTGAGATTTAACCATGTGCTCAACAAAGTCTGCTAAGCTTGTGGCTTTGTATTCAGATCCCAGTGGGCAAAAGGTGCAGTTTGATTTTGTACTCGGTTCAAACACCTTTCTCAAACTGTAGTGCTCGTATTTTTCAATTATATTTCTGGAAACTTTTTGAGTTTGCTTTGAAGTAGGTAAATTCTTTGGATGATTTTTTTGTTTGCTTGGTTGAACAGACTGGTTCTTCCCAGTTGAATAGGACCCAGGCTTAGCACTATCACATATATGCTGTTGCATATGGTTTTCAAATCTCGCTTTTGAGAAAAAGATATCATTACAGCATTTGCATTTAAAAGTGAGAAGAAAATCTGAGCTCGGACTGTATGAATGTTGCTCAACTAAATGATGAACAAGCTCTCCAAGTAACTCCAGTAGCAAGGATTCTTCTTTGGTGTTGTCCTTAAAAGCGGCTCTTTCATGTTTTTCACAATATGGACAGCTCAAATTATATGAGGTTTTCCCTTCAATGGTTAGATGATTAGCATTTTTCAAGTGTGTCAGAAGATCTCGTAGATTTGAAGATTTGTATGCACTATCTTTAGAACATAGGGGACAAGTGGAATTTATTCCTGTGCTGAATGAAGCATCAAGATCATAGCTATTGTAGGATTTGATCGTTATTTTGCCTATATCATAATTACTAATTAAAGGTCCAACCAAAGGTTGTGAACCATAGGGATAATCATCATTATGGCTATGAGTATTGAGAGTATTCTTGGAAGAACTCTTGCTCTCAGGCTTCTTTGTGGGTCTGGATTTTGAGTGCCTACTGTTACTCACTTCCCAATCTGTGTCGCTTTCAGAATAATCAATAGAGGGTTTCCTCTCTTCAATCACTGACTCGTTCATTTCTTTAGTGTCAGAGTAGTTACCATCATGAGTATGGCTATTACCCTCGTCATCTGCATCTTCAGCATCATCATCTTAAAGGGAGAACAAAGAAAACAATTTGGTACATGAAAAACACCAGCCTATCAAATCCAACTGCATTCTCTAGCAGGGAGGTATAAACCAAGTGAAAATTTGAAGAAAAAACATATATAATTGAAGTCTAGAAAATAGAAAGCTGAGTTGTCAGAAGTGCCAGCTACCTTATGACAATAAGATTTTTTTTATTCTATCCTAACTAATTACACGTATTTTTAAGACAGATATGTATAATATTCCTCTCATCTTATCTGTAGACTAACAATTATAACTCTGGTAATCAGAGAAATGACAGTGACTCTTGGAAAAAAAGCTACTCTTGGGAATATATCATACCAGTTTGCAATGTGAAGTCATCCTCCTCCTTCATAGACAGTCCTTCTTGAGTTCCACTTCCTATTCGCCAGGACATTTCTTTCTGGGATGAAGCAACTTCCGCTGTTTCAAACATGTTTGGCCACTCAGTTAGGCGTTGCACCACAACACTACATGGCATTGTTATTGTTTGTCTTCCTAGTATACAAATGACAACCTCACGGAGGGTCTTGCTATGGTTTTTGTTCTTTTCCTGAAGCCCTGGGACCATATCCACATGAGAAACCCTGCATTATTAGATATTTTATTCAAATTACAAATGTAGATCAGCATGACATGAAACCAATCAACTGAAAAAGTTTAAAAGCAAGGGATTAAAATGATCATTAAAAGCCAACGGGGCAGGAAACGGAAATAAAATGATTTTTTTTCTTCTAATAAATGAATATAAGCATTGGCAGAGATGATTTCCACTCAAAGTAATACAACTAAATCAACATTTTGGGGGTTCCTTTACCCGAAATTCCAAGGTTAGTTTTTAGGAAATAGTTGTGTTTCCTACTCTTGGTGACAAAGTCACAGCATAAACAGGGCCTAAGCATAGTAACTGTCTGTCATGTCTGGAATAAAAATCGCAATGTACTTACATCCCTCTGGTAACCACATTAGCAGCATTATCCAATGTTTGTTGTAAGATATCCACAACTTCAAGCCAACAAGCAGACGGAACAAGGCCCACAGCATTGGTTAAGCTCAATGCCTGAAAAATACCAACTTGTAAATAAAATGACACATTCTCAATTGCATTAAAGTCAGTGTGCAACATAGTGAATTTGGAGATGAGAGACCGTCGGTCTCTGCCAAATTGTAACAGTGGAGACCGAAAAGATTTTACAGAGACCCCCAAAAAAAGTCTGGGTCATAGATAGGGTTCCCGTGGTCCAGAGCAGTTTGAACATTTTATCACTTGGATATTTCATTGGAGACCGTCGGGCCCTGACAATTATCAATTTCAGAGACCAACGAAAATTCAATGGAGACCTGGGCATTGGTCTCTGCATGGGTTATGTTGCACACTGCAAAGTGTGGCTGGCAATTCATGTGAATAAGAATACTTTGGCTGTTGTACCTGGGAAACTAGGAATGATTATGAGGCATACAATTACACCATAATATACAAGTCGGCAGCAATATACAGTTTTTATATCAACATGCCTGTTAAGGGTATACTGACCCCATCGGGTCGACCATACCACCTGCAGTGATATCACTCTATCAGTTTAGGAACAAGAACTGATACCAAGTGCAGTCCTATATAGATATGTTTGTGGTGCATGATGCATGTTTAATAGTGTATTTCACAAATTGGTTGTGGGTCATTACCACCCTCCTGTGTGGCGCTGCAGTCAGACCACTGGATGGGCACTTTTCCTTTGACCCTATCCCTTCAACATAGTGCCCAACTTTCTCAACCCTTTTGCTCCAACCTTTTTAAAGCTATGTCCAACGCACTGGGCCGGATGGGGGGAAGGGGGGATCCGGGGAATTACAGGCCTATCTCCTGTATTTCATTACCAGCGAAAATATTAGAAAGTTGTATACAAAAACAAATATCTTCTTACTTTAACGAAAATCTTATATTACATGAAAAACAATTTGGATTTAGGGCAGGAAAATCAATAGTAGATGCTCATGATTATTTATTGGAAAAGGTATATAACAGTATAAACAATAAAAGAATTACAGACTTAATATTTTTGGACTTCCGCAAGGCGTTCGACACCGTCAACCACAAAATTCTATTACAAAAAATGTCACAATATGGGGTAAAGGGTGCCAAATTAGAGTGGTTCCAGGATTATTTGAGTGGGAGGAAACAAAAAGTAATGACAAATGGGGTACTTTCCGAAGAAGGTCTGGTAACCTGTGGAGTACCCCAAGGGCCCGATATTATTCATTATTTACATAAACGATTTAATTGATAAAATGGAAGATAGCAATATACAACTCTTCGCAGATGATACTGTATTGTATGGGGATAGGCCTGTAAACTCAGGGAGTATTGAGGGGTTACAAAAAGACTTGAATTGTATTACCGAATGGTGCAGGGTAAACAAAATATCTTTGAATATCAGTAAATGTAAAACAGTCACTATTTGTACTAAACCATCAGAGAGAAACAAGGCACACTATTATATAAATGATCAGCCGCTAGAGTCTGTTAATGAATACAAATATTTAGGTATTGAATTAGATCGGCAGCTAAATTATAAAAAATTCCTTGACAGAAAATGTGCCATGGTGAGGAGTAAAGTTGGAGCGTTATCAAAACTTTATGGCGTCTGTCAAAGGGACACATTAATGTTATTATACAAAACAACAATTTTGCCCCACATAGATTACGGGGATGTGTTTTACAGTGCAGCTGCACAGAATTATTTGAAAAGATTACAGTCGCTACAAAACTCTGCCTTTAAAATTATACTTAAGTTACCACGGTTGACTAGCACCAAGCAAATCCATGTTAAGTTAAACATGCCAACTCTGAAAACAAGGAGAAATATGCATATCTTGGGAAGGGCTTTTACCAGAGTGGCAGAAGGTAGAAATATTGATGAAAGAAAAGTATGTCTACGGAGTCTAACACAAGGAAAGAAAATGATTATACCACTACCCCGAAATGAATTGTATAAAAAGTCATACCTCTATGAAATGCCTACATTATGGAATAACCTACCGGATAAGACTCAACTAATAGGTAATAAGAAAGATTTTCAGAAATATATGAGACAAGTGTATTGTTCTGAGTTCGATCAATATCTTAGCGAACCAGTTGACAATAGCCAACCAGTCAGATCTTAAAACTGACAAATCGGACGATAGATTGTAAAAATATTTGAGTAGTTTGTATACTAGAAACTGACTAGAAACTGACACATATCAGAATCAGTATCCATGTATTTAATTACAGGTGTATAATACCTAAGTAAAGATTGAGGCATCAATGGGTAATTATTATTACTATGGGGGAATGGAGGGGAGGTAGGGGACTCTTCTTTAAGAGTATTTTGTCCAATGCATCGCTGTTTACCTATGTAGTGTTTATTATACCTAAGAGGTATATCTATTGTAAATAATATACCACGGAAGTATATCCAATCCTCAAATCATTGTGTATTAAAGGTAATTAACTAATTAATTAATTAGCTGATTGACTTTCGACGAATGTAGAGTTGAGTCATCACTACAGGAACTTGTAAAACTGAATTTAGATGTTAGAAATAAGTCTTAGTGTTAAGTCTCTTCCATCTAGCTTAAAGTATTGTACAACAGCAAAAATTATTGGAACATGTAAAAGCGTGATCGGATCATAAATCTGATCCGCTTGAATTGTAAATTGTATTCTCAAAATATTGTTATGCGATTATTGTATATTATTTAGTCAGGAACGGTCTAGGGCCAAGTGGAAGACCTAAAGTTAGCACGACTAATTTTAGACTTATATGTCCTTTTCATGTAAATGACGACATTGAATAAAAATTCTATATATATATATATATGATAGAATCATATGTTTAGCGTAATCATGCCAGGTTTGAGCTAGATTGACCTGCTAAATTCTAGAATATGCTGAGTTTAGTCAGAGTGTTTCTACAAGAAACAGGTACACATGGGGACACGCACAGGCAGCGGCCAGTTCTAGTGGTATTGACGGGTCAGTGAGCAGGACTGGTGGGGTCCAGTGGGCACTTGTAAGGGGAGTATTTCTGCCCGCATTTGGGTGAGGCTCTAATGAGTTGCACATCTGCAAAATGACTCAGAGCTGTCCCGCAGTTACTGACTGCGGAATATGTAAAGTCTCCTATATGTCCCCTGGAGTAATCAGATACTTTTTTTTTTTTTTTTTTTAAAGATTTTATTTCCACTGGGTCCAGCACCTCCCATGGTGGTAGGATGTTCTGGCGTAACCCAGCTTTTGAAGAACATAAATACATTTGTACATAGTCGTTGAGTGATTCAAGGAAATTTTAGTGAGAATGTTTAATTATATTAATAGTAATAATATTACTGTTAATGATGGGATAACCACTTATGTAGAGTGTGACCCATAAATGTTGTTTTAGCATTAGATTAGAATAGTTAGATTCATAAAAGGTGTATATACAGGTAATAAATTTGCAAAGGGATTAACCTCTATCTTATGAGAGTGATCCTCTTATATTTTGCAAGCTTTTCATAACAATGTTTTCTTAGGATTTACTGCTCATCGACCATAGGTTAAGAGTATATCTGGTCGTATAAGTTTTCACAGAAATGATTTCCTTAAATAGTCGACTAGACAAGAGGGAAGTGTACGGTTCAAACATGTTTGGTAGTATCAGAATGTTGCTCATCTGTTTGGACCGGACACATTTTCAAGGTAAGGTTAATATCAAGTAATAGTGTCAAGCAGCCATTTTTTCTGAAGGGACTTGAAGGTCTCCATGTTTCCTATATTTCTTGATCGTGGGGGGAGTTGATTCCAGGATTTGGCTACTTTATTAAATACTGAGTTTTTACCAGATTGAGATTTGTAGAAAAAGGTTTTAAGAATTGGGGCATCATTAGCTCTGGTATTTTTGTTGTCATTTTGGGAGGTATAATATTTAGATTTAGTTCTAGAGTGTCCACATAATCTTAGATGTAATTCTCTTCTATTTTGAAGAAATGGTACTTTCAAGTCCCTGTGCAGATCATATGTGGGATGCAGGGCATCTACCTTATGAATTGCTCTAAGAGCTTTGTTTTGTAGCCTTTGAAGCTTCATTAGATTACCTTGGTGCGTATCATGATAGAGTATATCCCCATAGTCAAAAAATGGTAGTATTTTACTTTTAAAGACTAGGAGAGCAGATTTGTCAGTTAGTAGATGTCTGATGCGTAAGAAAAGAAATATTTTGTGTGATATTATTTTAATTATGTTTTTTATGTGAGGCTGGAATGTCAGTTTGTCATCCAAAAGAACACCCAGATATTTATAGGTGTGAACAGTCTCAAGGGGTTTAGAGTTGAGAGTAATAGCTATTGGTGGGGGGAGATTTTTATTTGTTGATTTGTTGACTATCATGAGCTTGGTTTTTGAGGCATTTATCAGGAATTTATTTATTTTGCACCAGTTTGCTAAGGAGTCAAGGTCTGTTTGCATATTTTGATACAGTCTAGTAATGGATAGATCAGATTGATATAGAACTGTGTCATCTGCGTATAAAAGATAGTTAGTATGGTGGAGATGGTGACCAATGTCATTTATAAATATAAGAAATAGGAGAGGTCCAAGGATAGATCCTTGGGGTACTCCTGATTTTATTTGAGCTTTATCTGAAAGTAGGTTGTTAACAATTGTTTTTTGGAAGCGGTTAGAAAGGTAAGATTTTATCCAGGAATGGAGATTGCCACGTATCCCAATATTGAGCAATTTATGGAGTAGTATTTGATGGTCAACCATATCGAAGGCTTTCCTAAAATCGATAAAAGTAAGGAGGGTAGGGGTCTTCTTTTCTATTGAAATGGCTATGTCATCAGTAAGACGACTAATTGTGTTAATTGTGGATTTACCTGGGAGAAAACCTGCTTGGTTATTGTCTAGAATATTATTAGTGTTAAGGTAAGTAAGAACTCTGGTGTGAACAATTTTCTCTATAAGTTTACTGGGGGTTGGGAGTAGAGAGATAGGACGAAAGTTGTTAACTTGTGATGATATACCTCCTTTAAATAAGGGTACAACAGTAGCTGTTTTCCATGTTTTAGGAAAGATACAGCTAGAGAAGGACATGTTGATGCAGTGAGTCATTTCTGGTAATAATAAGGCAAAGGCTTCTTTGACTATTGAATTTGGAACATTGTCAATTGCAGATGACTTTGAGGTATCAATTTTAGAGATTAAGCCAAGCATTTCAATTTCATTGGTTACAATAGTGTGGATCTCAGTGATCCTATTAGGTATAGTTGTGCTCCAGGGTATGTCCGCTATATCTTTTAGTAAATTACAAGTAATGTGCGCAAAGTAGTTATTAATATAGTTAGGGAGGTTATTTTTTGGTATGGGGGAGCCATTCTCATCATTCAGATTTATTTCTGAACTAGTGGTTTTAGAGGGAAGAAGCATATTTATTGTTTTCCAATATTTCTTAGGGTCATTAACATTAGAGAGGGTCTGGTGCATGTAATTTTTTTTGGCATTTAGAAGTAGCTTATTCACACTTTTTCTGAGTCTTTTTGCTTCATTCAAATCCTCAAAGGAGCCAGTGCGTTTGGCTTTTTTCCTTGCTAGATTTTTACATTTAATAGCATCCAGTATTTCTCTGGAGATCCAGGGATCATTATTCTCTCTGATTAGTATATTTTTAATTGGGCACATGTTGTCAAGTGTAGTTGATATAGCATTTGAGATGAATTCCCAGGACTCTTCGGGATTAGTAATTGATATGAAATTAAGCCAGTTAAAATTTTGACGAAGGTTCAATTGGAAGAGGTTAGAATTAAAATTTCTATAGCTCCTGCTGCGTTTCATATTGTAAACTCTAGAGATTTTGGCTTTTTTCCTGATAAAGAATATCGCCTCATGATCACTTAAGTTGTGGTTTAGAGTTCCACTGTCAGAGATATTGGTTGAATTAGTTAAAATCAGATCGATAAGACTGGATGTGGAGGTGTCACCTCTAAAGGCATATCTTGTTGGTTCACTAATAAGTTGAGCTAGCCCATTTTGCTGATTGAAAAGTTTGAGTTTATTTCTATCAGGACAGTTATTTTTGAGCATATTTATATTGAAGTCCCCGAGGATTATCCTTTCTGCTGGGACAGTATTTCCTAGACAGCATTGGGAGAGTATATTTGTGAGGGATTCAAGGCATGAGTCAATGGAGCCTGATGGGGGTCTGTAGACAGAGGTTATGAAGAAAGGTTTGATGTTTATAGGCTTAATCTTAATTGTAATCGATTCAAGATGAGGTGCAGAAGTGCTCAGTTCAGGAATAATTTCATAGTGCAGACCTTGTTTAATATAGCATAGTAATCCGCCACCCTTTTTTACTGTAGTCGAGTTGGGAAGGCAATAGTTTCTATCTTGCCTGACTAGATTGTAGCCTGATAGAGCAATTTGCTGGTCAGGTGTCGATTCAGTGAGCCATGTCTCCGAAAGAGAGATAAAATCCGGTTTAATTGATATTAGGTTTTGTTTGATAAGGTCAATTTTATTATTGATACTCTGACAGTTCAGATAATAAAAGAAAAGGCCATTTTTCTTATTGTTAAGAGTCATTATTAAGGTGTATAGACTAACGGGCAGAGCTTGGCCGGATGCTAAGTGCACAGCCAAGAGGCAGTACCAATAAAAATTACGGACGGGAGAGGAAAGAGTGAGAGGGGGGGGAGGGTGCTGGAAGCAAAAAGGGAATTAAAAGTTGAAATAGCTGAAGTAATCAAAGTATTAGGTACATACAGCTTGCCAGCGCGCCTAGTGGCTAGCTGCATGGTCATTCATTATAAACATAAGCATTTAGAAGTATCTAACAGAAATAACATAATGACACATAGGTATGGAAATATAATACATCAACTAATCAGAATGATCACCGAATCACTGCAGGCGAGTGTGGGGTGAGAATCAGCTGACCAATTTTAATTCATTATGCGTGATTTGAGTATAAAACATACAAGGAAAGAGCAAGGACAAAGAAAAAATCTGTACATATACCCGAATCACAAGTCAAAGGATTGTGTGAGAGTGTTTATGTACATTATAGTTCGAGACGTTGATGGTAGGAGAGCTCTCCTGCTACTGATCGGACAACGTTTGTTCACAGCTATTTATAGGAGGTTGGGGTGTACGGTTAAAAAAAAAGAGAACCGAGGCGCCCTCTGTGTTGATGAACGTAAACAATAGCAGCTCGAGCGACAACATTCATGCAAAGCTATTTATATTAAGCTAGAGTGTACGGTCCAAAAAAAGTGAATCGAAGCGACAGCCATAGCTGGGCGGATAACATTTGAGCGAGGTTTAGATACATAAGAGTGCATTAGCAATATATACATAGAGTCTAGGCATACTTTATGCTTTCTGTTTGTACCAGACTATTGCGAGAATTGAGTCGGAGAATTTAAGAGATATAGGTTAAATGTTAAGGGAAGGGTGTTGATTTTAATTACGGAAACATTTCCAGCCACAGATTGAGCAGTTATGTGTGAGAAGTTTCCTTTAGATAAAAGTCAACAGTTTGTCTGATATTTCGGTATATTGTAGAGAAAATTTTCTTGACAAATTTAGTATTTGTGTCGTGGGTAAAGTGGATCCCATCGGAAGTTGTAGAGTTATAACGATGTGAGATGAATCCCTTTCGTATCTTATGGGTATGTCCTTCAAAGCTTGGTGTGGTTAACTTGTTCTTCCTATTGTATTTGCGGATTTGTTGATTAATCTCATATATTGCCATGTTGATAGCGGTCTGGTCTTCAGGGGAGGTTATATCTCGCTTGTTATACATAGCATAAGATAAGCCTACTATTTCACAAATTATAACCACTTTGGCCACAGCTCTCAGCTTGGGAAGAGCTAGGGTGATGTCTTGAAAAACCATGTTGGCAAGGGAATTTTCTACCCTCTGGATGGGAGTTATTTTTCGATAGCCTATTTTGCTGGAAAAATTGTTAATGCCACCACAGAAATACATTACATCGAATTGATGATAATGAAATAGAATAACCGCTTGATTTGCTATGGATTCACACGTTCCTCCAGGGATCGATACGAATGTCAGTTGGAGATCGTTGCAATTATATTCAGCCGATAGCTGACTGGCAATTGCTTCCCACCTACTAACTCGAGAATCGCCCAGGATTAAGATTTGAAACGTAGACATTTTCAACTGGTGAATCAAAAGGGAAAAAGAAGAGTAATACTTAGACTCAGGTATACTCTTGCTTAATCTCTTCCAAAAGCTTCCCAAAGGCGTTTCTTCCTGGTAGGATGTTCTTTGCAGTGATCTGTTCGGCATCTACAAGTCTGAAGCCGCAACCATGGGGGTCTTCGAAGGTTGCCTCGTAAATGTGACCAGGCTTCAGGCTCATGAGAAAGTGCTTACATTCGGCATGATTATCGAATTTAGCCTTCGCGCAAGCCTTTAGAACTTCTCTCTCTTGTGTTTTCCAATCGTCGACAACAGGTATTTGTCTTGATAAACGCTTTATTGTGTAGGGATTTTTAATCGATCTAAGCTTCTCGATCAAATCCGGATCAGCCTTGTTGTGAATCGCCTTCTTCAGTTGATATAATTGTTCTACAGAGTAGACAGTACTGGTATCGTCCATTTCCATTTCACACACGTAGAGGTTTGAAAGGGGACTCATATGCCCTTGAAAGCATGTTCCGTCCGGGGTGTCATAATTCGAAGCTGTAATTGGTGTTATACCTAGTGGAAGGAGATCATACTTCTCCGCCACATAGGTATCCCCTTCAATCATTACTGATGTTCCTCTGACAGTCGCTCTTTTCTTATGTAATACCCTGGCCGCAGCTGCGAAGGCCCTAGCCTCCTTTTCTAACAGCTGGTCGTGCTCTGTTAAGTCATTGAACGCTCTAATCCCTTGTAGGATTGGGTTGTTACGATTTCTGGATAAAGCTTTGAAAAGATTTATTTTGTTTGTGTTTGAGAGCATTGTAAGTCGAATGGGTCTACCATATTTTACATTTGATGCACTGTTTTCCATTTCCAATGCCAAATCATTATTGAAATCTCCAAGTCGAGTTGCGCCAGCTGTTTGCACGTATTTTAGAGTTAGCTTTAAATCATTGAAAAAAGCATTTATGGTGTCAGCTATTTCTTCATCGGCTGGCTCTTTAATACCTTTAATGATTAAACTAAGTTCTCTCGAATTTGCAGGTGGAATAGTGTCTTGGTTTGCGGGGTTTGCTGGATAAGGGCTTTTGTTAGTAGGATTCATAGCAGTGGGAATCGAAGTATTTTGTGTATTGGGAGCAGGCCATTGTACGCGTTGGGCATGTTGGGCTTCCAGTTGTTGGACTCTATTCTCAAAAAGAGAGAGAGTCGATTCAACGACTGGCAGGCGTTGATTTATATCTGCAACTTGAGAACCCAGGTTATCACATTTAGCTTCTACTCTGTTTGATGTACGATTAACATCTGTTATCTTAGAGGCTATAAAGGCAAATCTCCCTTCATAGATAGAATTTGTTTCTATTAGTTTGTCTAGGGACTCTTTCATTGAGTTAACTGAGAGTGTCATTCCTTCCATGAAACGCTCTAGTTTGACATCCAATCTATCCTCGTTTGGCTGGGATTGATTAGCTGGAAGGGAGGCAAATGGTACAATGGATGAGATAGGATTTTGATAACTTATCTGACTGGTTGTAGTTTGAGCGGGTCCATTCGATGTTCCAGCTTGAGACATAGCTATGGAGGACGAGATCATATTGCCTTGACTTGGGTAGGATATCTGCGTAGTATTGGTCGGTGCAACAGGAGGACTGTTAATGGGAGGCATATGACTAGATCGTCTAGTAAAATCCTGAGATTGTGTGTTGTAGAAGTCCATATTATGATCTGGTGATTCTTCAAGATGAAATAAGTTCATAAAGCCAAGATCTGTGTTAGATCGCGTAGATCGGTTTGCATTTCCTTGGTACATACTGGCGAGTATGTGAGCACAATCACTTATTCACATAGGTTAATAAAAGTTCCACGTAGACCAGGTATAGAAGGTAAAAGAAGTCCAGGATGATTTGAAAATCTAAAAAGAGTTCGATTCAAACAGTGAAAACTGGACGGTGCAAACGTAAAATCACTGGGTCGGTAGTATATAAAGGAGGGCACATATAGGCGCTATGCTAATCCCTTGTCAATGCTACCAGCGGTGCTCGCTCTATCCACGTCCGCTCATGGTGAAAGCCAACTACCAACTACTTTCAGTCTTCAAGGCCTTAAAATTCCAAATTATTTTGAGTACCAAATATGAGTATTCATAAGAGATGGAGAGATTTGTATTAGTATTACAAAAAAAAGTCGGTTGAAAAAAGTTAGTCATATAGGACTGCACTTAATCAAAAAGAAAAATGGTAGAAAAAAAAAAAAATTTTAAAAGTTGGTCGAAAAAAAAAGTTGGTTGGGGAAAAAAGGTTGGTCAAAAAGGTTGGTTGGAATAAGTTGGTAAAAAAAAATAATATAGAGGTCACACAGGGATATGTGTGCAGGCAGAGGATAGGGAGGAATGTACACACAGAGACCACGCATAGACTTGCAGTATGCCTCTAGGGGTTCAGAACTAGCGTGAGTATACAGTGCATTGTACATATAGAGAGAGGGACTGTGCTAGCCTGGTGACCAGCTGGTAGACTGGTGCTTTGGTCTGGACTATTCACGACAACCGCTTTTGAAAAAAAGCTGCCTTTGGCAGAATAATAAACAGAGCCCACACCCATCATCACGGGTCCAACGTAAAAGTAAACAGAAACGCTAATTATCCCCCTCTTTGCCAACACGATTGTTTTCATTCGCGTATTCTACCTACAATAATGACAATCTTTATACCTTTTCCTAGCAATTTTAGCTGGAATTGATACATCATTACAGTAAACAAATGATGACAGGTATAGTTTGATAGATTGTCCTGTGAAGATTCGTACAGACGGCCATTGCCGCCATATAGCGCTGGGATATGGTTTCTCCCGATACCGCCGCAGCGCTACGGCATATACAGTAGGCCTATGCGCGCTGTTCAGCTAGGGCTGAACAGCGCTGGGGGATGGGGTGGAGAACAGGGCGGGGGAAGGGGGATGTCATTGAAAATGAGAAAAATAATCCATATTTATACAACTAAATAGCCTAAGACACCACAATCAAATCTCGCGGTTATGTATCTGGTCTGCCCGGTCTCCCTGTCAGAGCCTGTCCCTCTCCCCCTGTCTCAGTGTACAGGTGCCCGCATTCCAGCCACCACTGGCCAGTAATGACCTGCGCAGTGTCATCTTAGGATGTCCGGTCAACTCAACCATAATTTGTGAAGTGCCCTATTATTGTTGTGTAGAAATAGCATAATATGGAAAGTCATGTATAGGATACAAACGAAAATAGATGGAAACATTTAGATGTACCTATCTGAATGTAAGAATAAAAACGTTACAACAACAACAACTTTGGAGGGTCCAACTGGCGACATGAAAAGATCTCCCCCCAAAATTCCTGGAGTTTTAAAAGGTATATAATATATATTCTAATAGAGGTTGTATAATGGGAATATATATATGGGAATGGAATTCAATCATCACTAACGCAAAACTCACCGTTGATTTGACTGCGTCAAGCGGATTGGGCATGCTGTCTCTGGATAAGCCCTCGCAGGTCTCTTTTTTCAATTTCTACGAGAATTATAAATGAAATTATAGTTGGTACCAATTTTTTAATGTTAGTGAGTGAGTGAATCATGGTTGCCTAATGCTGCGACCATGACTCACTCATGCACATTTACATACTAGGTAAATGTATAACTGTATACATTAAAAGCGACAACGTTGGGAACAAGCAGATACAACAGTGTTCCTTGGTCGAGTTACCATGGCAACTGTTTCAGAAAAACTAAGGACATTGTAGCAAGCAAATCTTTTTCAGTTTTATGAAACTTAATTTGTCTCTTTATTTGTAGGAAACGAATTTCGGTGATCTATCGATAGATGGCACTTGGTCAAATTTACAAAATAGGTATTAAAAGGTTGAAAATCACATTTTATAAGTGTCCATGCCTATTTACCTCTAATGCCTCGGGGAAAAGATGCAATCTTAACCCAACCCAATCGTAACCCACGCTACATACTTACAACGGAGTATTCTCTGTGACCATTATTCACAGGCATTTCTTCTAGGTTCTAGAACTACGGAAGTAATCACATCAGACCATCCCAGGAATACATCATCGTCCTCATTGGGTTTATTGAGTCCACGTTGAGTTCGTCCATCAATGACACCTGTTGGTTAAATCACTTTTTATTCTTAAACTGCATCCCATACAAATTGGCAATTCAGGTCATAAGTTTCCAATCTTATATATAAATTTCCAATCTTATAATAGGTACTTCAAACATTAAATAGGGCAAAGAGGTATATACTTCCCTATATTATAACATAGTCAACAAAGGCCAACAGGTCAACAATAAGGCCATAAGTGTAACTAGCTATAATAATTAATATAGCCTATAAATTAATAGTTAGCAGCCTATACTATAGGTAGGCTATATGAATATTCATACAATATTTAATAAACATTAACGATGTCAGTTGTCACGGTTTATGTTTGAAATAAAAATGAATATTTTTCATAATAAATCTATTGAATACTTGTCTCTATCAGAAATGGATTATGGACAATTAAGTGATACATACTCAGAGACGAGTGAGTCAAACTCTTGTAAAATCCTAGCCATGACTTAGCAAAGTTAAACTTAAAGGAGTTATTCTTATATGGCCCTGTGTCATTACTGTCAATCTATGTAATCTGTCTGGTATATAAGGAAATAAGCAATAACATGATTACAGCCGTCCTCTTTAACTGGTTCGGTTCTCGGCTCGAAACATACATCTCTGTGTGTTGAGTTGATTAATTTCTCGCTCAACTACTGACCCTAAATATTCATCGGAAAATGGCCCTGAATTCTTCAATGTGTTTTAATAGTAGGCCTATGGAAAAGTTATAACATCCCCTATTATCGTCTACTCGGCTGATGCAGCAGCTGGATTTAATCATCAACGGGCGCCTTATGAACGGCTGGGATTGCACCTACTGATTATTTATGTGACATTTCCTTCATCGCCAAATGTGGTGTTCAGGTGTTGGGTATAAGATTGGTTACTGGATGTCAGGCTGGATGTATAAACGTAGAGGTTGAGATGGTTTGGTTCTGTTGTTGTGGTCGTTTATTTATCTGCCTAGCCCTAGGACCTAGAGATGGCGGTAGCGCATGAGTGCGTTATTATAGACTAGGCCTACAGAGGGCAGCAGACATAATGCATGAAGCTACATGAATGATGAACACAGAACTCTCTGATCTAAAATTACAATAATCTTTGCTCTGATGCAGGAACTAAAGGCATATTTTAGGCCAAATCCGAAAGGAAATAATGTAAAGCTGATTTTTAGATCTATAATGTTGCGGGACACATGGGGAACATTCCCTGAAAGGTCCCCACCTGCAGCATGGCCCATGGCCATGCCCATGGGGACTGTGTGCTTTTTCAGATATTGACGTTTTTGTGTCATTTTCCACAAAAAAAAAGACTTGAGACTATGAGAGACCCTATTCAGCATCCTACAACCACAGCCTGTCTTTCCTTTCGACCCTGTCAGTGCCTTGTGAGCTATTCCGTATTCATAGCAGACGACACAAGACGTAGACACAAGACGTAGAGATGCTGCTACTGTTGACCTAAAAACGGATGCGCATGCGTCAATTTATTGGACAACTTCCGTTCAATTCTCAAAACAAGCACGATTGCTCGTGCTTCGGGAAGGTGTAACAAAGAATGGAATCATTAAATTGCTTCTTATTGCTTACGTAGGACATGGTCTGCCACTTCCCCAGGATAATCTGTTGTAAGTAACTTTGATCATTGTTTAATTGTGTTAGCCTATATCTTAAAATCGTCTCCTCAAATGTGTGTTGCGGAACTGAAAACTTTAATATAGCTCCCAACTGTACTGGCTCTTCTCTTGTCTAGTAGTTGAAGTGATCCCCCGACTCAGCCAAGTCTGAAGTGCATGTGACTATGATGCTATTGATAAGAACGATTCTGGAACGACTGCCAGGTAGGCCTACTGACTGAGGTAGTGGTAATCTCGAGAATATGCACATATAAATTAAATAAGCATGCGGACAAGTGTTACAACTTACACCCCAGCCCTGTTTCTTTAAAAAATAACTGGACCGTAGCCGATTCGTCAATTCGGTTCATAATCATATGATTTCATTTAATCATTAAATGAAATTTATGCTACCGTACTGTGACCCTTGAGTTTCTTTATATTGATCCCATGCCAAATATTAATGTCAGAGACAGACGAAAATTCTGTGGAGACCTGGGCGTCGGTCTCTGGAATCCCCTGGTATTGCTTTCATTTGCATTTGTCAGTTATCAAATTTACAGGTGGTCGAATGATAACAGTAGGCGTAGGCCTATCCACTCGGTCCCCAGGCTTCACAGATAATTAATAATACCGTACCGTATTCGTTTTCATTTAAACACTAAATTAAATAGATACGGGAGGTAAAAGGCCTACATATATGATTTTGTAATGGTAGCAGTGACATGTATGATGTATTATTGTTACTGTTGGTCTAGAGTTAAAAGGACAGTAGGCTAGGCCTAAGATTTAAAGGGCGATTTAAATCAATAGATATGGCTTCAGACCAACTTTAATTGAGTCATCATTTATGATCCAAATTGAAACTATTCCAGTGCACAGAAGTAAGGTCTTCTGTTTACGATATTACCATTTTTATTACAATTAGCAGGCCATATCTATTGGGAAAATAAAACATGAAGCTAAATTAAAATTGTCTAATTGGATCATAACAATCATGGAAAAAAACAACTTGAAGCTTAATTTTGGATTGTAGATTGTTATTTTTTTCTACTTTAAGTATTACTATTCTAGAAGTTTAAATTTTTGTTCAAAAAGTCAAGATGGATTTTTTCTACAGCTGGGAATGGGCTTAGCCTAATCTGGTTAGCCTATTTAGAGGAGTACCGTAGCCTGTTCAAAGGAGGTTAATCTTGACCATGTGCCCCTACTGACTTGCCATGTTTTTGTTTACCGAATTACCTTTCTGTGGGGGACCGCTAATAGCAATAGCTATAAATAGGTACTCTGCCAGGTGACTAAGCGATATACTACACCGATTTTTAAGTGGGCGGTGGACAAGGGTTTTTACCAGGAACGCCCCCTCTCAAGTTATGCACCTCTCTTTGTTTACTGAAAACGGGAGTTCTTTCCTAAAAGTGTCAAGGAGGTTTTGAAAGAAAATTGTAAGTCATTTGACCGTCCTAATTCAGTAGACCTCTATAGAAATGTGTGCTTATAGGGCGCTTAAATTGGCTGAGTGCATTGTACGGACCGCTATGGTATTAAAGCAAGATATATATAGTCTCGCTGGTTACACCATTTCGCTTACATCTAGACCTACTTGTTTACAATTCAATTCGTATGCCCTAAAGATATTTTACTGCCCCATCATGTCAAGACGGGCTACCGGGGCAGGTCATTCAATATCAGCCTTGCATGTAGCTTCTAAATCATTTTCTCTCATCTCAGGTTTGTTAATTTGCAGATATCTTATAAATGATCCCGACCAAGGTATAATTATTTTGTTTTAATAGTGCAGTGTACAGACGCCGAAATACTAGTACATGTAGTTAGACAAATAAGAGGGTACAACCCATAGTAATACCACACCAAATATATATCTTTTATCGCGGACTGTATATTGAGTTGAATACTCTCAGCTTTCATTGTCAGTGGTCGCTGTTTCACCTCCCAACGTACATAAATCTGTTATAATGTTACAGAACCCTCGGTACCTCATGCTTATCCTATATACATTGTAGACGGTTGCTATGTACTCATTGATTATTTTGACTTTAACAATCGCTCCTGGGTGAATTGAAACATGTTGCCCCTGGCCTTGGTTGTTAGGTTAATCTGACATCATGAATTGCCCCGATAATGTATTCAGTGGCACACTGGATACAATGCATGTCTAAAGTAATGCCTAAAGTAGACCATTGTATATGGTGTGAGATACATGATTGGTAGCTATTTCCTCCTGCCTTTAACCTCCTGGAACCATATATTGTTTACTGGCTGTAATGTTTTGTTATCTGGATGACGTAAGAACTGTGGTTTAAAACTTAAAAAGTAGTTATGTGTTATGACATAGGCGTCTGGCTCTATGTGTTGAGAGTCTGGTTGATGATGAAGCTTGTTAGATTGAGGATGTATTTAGGCTAGTATTTGTGTCTATCAATCAATATACGGGAATTGCCTGAGAACCGACTTTGACTTTGGTCTAGCCAGGCCTAAAACAACATTGACGATCGCTATTATTTTTAATACAATGCCTAGATTAGTATAAACCGAACTTCAAATATTTAGCCATATGTCTGCAAGCACTGGTTAGGTTAAAGCGGTCTGACATCATTCCTTCAGAAATATTGATGTATTTTATTCGAATTGACCTATGTTTATGGTGAACATGAATCCCAGAAATAAGTAACAAGTTGTTGATTATTGTGTAATTATGTTAATTAATCTGTTCCGCTTATTTTGTATTACATTTATTATATTTTTCTGTATAATACTTTACCAGACTGTTTGATTCACATAGCTGGTCTTCCACTAACTACTGGGGTAGTATACTACCATCTATTGCTGAGAGAAACACTGAGAGAAAACACGACTAAGATCGAATCCCTATAAAATTAAGAATGGTGTACAAACCAACAAAAAATGGTGTACGACAATCATTAATTTATTTGGTCTGGTATTTTACTACCATTTCCATAATGTATGTAGGCTTATACTAGCCTACATGGTGGGCCTCGACGTCCAGAGATGAATGATTTATCTAGGCTTATACAAGTTGGCTGAAAGAGCGTAGGGTGAGATATTCTGGCTAGATGATCTAAAAACGATGATTTTAAAGCCATTTTGTGGACTTTTCCCCAAAGTACAGTACTTTCACTTCCAGTGGATCAGATGGCGAGGTGTGTATGTCACTCCTTAAGAGAAAGAGGAAGTTCTTCTTTCTCACTCTAGGTCACTCTAGATACGTTGTTTCATATCAAATGCGTATGATAAATATTCGTACTTGACATAGAAGCGTGTTTTTTAATGCATTGGCAACATCCTTTGGAGGAAATGCAGAAGTCCAGCCTGTCTCTATTGTGAGAAAAAAGTGAGCAAACTCATTGCAATGTGTGCCGACAGTGCTATTGTACACCAACACATGTGCCTCTGAATCATTGCCTAAGTAGGCTGTTTAGTAGAATACACAGGTCCGCCGCCTCGTAATTTGTGCTGTGGTGCCAGTTCCACCTGAGTCCACATCGCTTCTCTGTCTCGTTGGTCATATGAACAGAGCTGATCTCTGTCAGACCTACGAGACCTGAATTGGTTAAGAACTTGTTATGTTTCTGATCCCGAACTATGAGATCACGTATATTTTGTAAGTATTTTGTTTGGTTTAATGTGATTCAAAACTCGACTGTTTTCGTGTGTGGCCCCTATATGTCTGTATTAATGTTATCGTGTATACGTTCGTTGAATTTACTGAGCATGTGTATATCTATGTGTATGTATCAGTTTTATTTCCTTATACTAGTAGTATAATGATTATCACAGTTACAGCTCCACTTAGAAAAAAGGATAAAGTGAACTGTAAGTGAATAAAAAAAACAAAAAAAACTCTATACATTCTGCAAAACCTTCTGTGAAAGAAAGCATAGGCCGTTATTTTGGATAAGCCTTGCATCGGGAGGGAACCAGGTACACGTTAATGTTTATGTACTGAAAGTAGAAAACACGTACAGTTATTTGCATTTCGTATAGATCTACTTATTCACTATTATTTATGGTATGAATGTCTTTTTAAAAAAAACATTTTGCTGCTTTCGATATCAGCAAGCAGGGGACTCCAAATCCCTCAGAAGTATGGGAATGTCAAAAGTGGTTGCCCAGCAACAAAATATGGTTGCCCAGTACTTTCTTTGGATAAAATCTAGAGACAAATTAATTAAAGACAAATTAATTTGAAGTAAAAGAAGAGTAGTAATGTTACAATGCCAGCTCTGAACTCTCAAAATCAAGTTACGTTTCACCTTTGATTACACAGTACAGTCTGTATATTTGATATGTATATTGCCTCATACGTGCCCAATCTTAGCTACGAACTCCCAAAATCAACGTAGATATTAACGGTTTACTGCACCCTCCATTTTTTTTAGATAAGAGGGCAACAGGGGAAAGTGTAGAGGAAGAAGCATAATAATTTTCCAGGCTGTTCGACCAAACTGCCCATTTTCCAGACCTTGAATTATTTTAGATATTGTGCAAAGATGTTCCAAAATGTTACTGATAAAAGAGATGAGTGGCTAGGTTGATATCATCGGGATATAATGGAAATAAATCAGTTAGGTTTGGGCCAGTTGCCCGCCGGGCAACTGATCATATATAAATAAATCGATCAATCAAGATTAGCTTGATTAATAGATAGTGCACTATTTTATCAGTAGCCATTATCCAATACATATGTCCAATCGCTATAAAATACAAAATAATTATTTAGTCTTTTTCCTAGCATTGATTCTCGTGATATTACAGCTAATATACCAACGGCGGCTCATTTAGATGAGCGTTATTAAATTCTGAGTGATCAATACACCAGATCATACTATTTCCCACGTCCATAGGCAACGTCAACATTGATTATTATTACCTCTTTATCGTACATTTTCAGGGCATCACAGGTGACCAGCTACACCAGTATGAGCCGTCACTATGGCTGATGTTATAAAAGACAGTAATCCCCCAGTTGTGCCTGATAAACTTCCACGAAACAATAATACAGAACTTGGGCCTAATGTTCTGCCTAATCAGTTAAAAGGTCTCCAGTCTGGGCATGGTCCCCAATCATGCCCGGAGTACCAACAAGGACTCGTCGACGAGAGCAGGACTGATGTAACTGGGGATGTACCGTCCTCTGCACAATCCACGTCAGACACAGTCAATGTGCAGCAGGAGGAAATCCCTGATTTATCTGTACAAATAGAGGGAGAAAGCGAGACATTGACTAATTTAGATACTCCCTCGGAACCTCCAGGCACTCCACTAGGGAAGCTGGACCCACTGCCACAAGCCATGACGAGCACACCTTTACAGGACCCACGGAGTGCCTCCTCCTCCACAAGAAATGCTCTTGTTTCTGAGCAGCTCTTGTCCCTCTCCCTCCAGACCAACTCCCTACCCATACTGCCTACTGCCAACCAGCAGGCCTCGCTCTTTGCCCCTCAGTGTGGCTCAGTCAGAGGTCAAGGGTCCGACTCGGGGTCACGAGCTGATGATGAGGCTGAGGTCAACACATCGTTTGGCAGTCAGGTATCCACAGCTACAGTCACTCACGAATCACAAACTGATCTGGATCTTTACGACCAAATGAACGTGCCCATTGTTGGATACGAGATCATGGAACCTCGGAACAAATTCACTGTAAGGAACTGATATTCATTTGGTTTGAATTAACTTATTTCTGTCATTACTTTATCAATTATTTTATTATCTTACTAATCATAATTCATTTAAGATATAACTTTTTACTTTTTATGTCGCAATAATCTAATCTTGTGTAAGTTATTCAATACATGATGTTTACTAAGTATCATTAAGACAACAATCCGGTAATTCACTAATCACTGATTACAGCAATCCACTAATTGACTCATTACTGACTACAATTGTACAGTAAACAGTGATTTTCTCTGACATCACTACACTCATCTTTTTGAAAACAGGAAAACGCGTTCTAGATTTGATTTTGTATTTGTTCAAAGGTTTACAAGTTACGAGTGCAAAAATCCAAAGATGAGGGCTGGCATATTTTCCGACGTTTCAGTGACTTTGTTCGCCTAAATGACACCGTGAGTTTGACAATAAACCACCAGTTTTTGTGCTTGGTTAATTTTTCTTTTAATGCCATATATTATTTTTTAACTTTCTTGTGAGGCTGTTTGTCTTTGATCTGTTCTTTGAATTCCATGTTGGTTTTGTTTGCCCATAATTCTTACATAAATTTCTTACATAATATTTCTGAACCTTTTATAGACATCAAACATCATTAGGCATGTAATTATTCGTTGTAGTCATTCTAAGTAAACACGCCGAACGTATTATGTAGTTAGTTAAAAGTATGCGACAGGGCTTGCCAAATTTGGTGCAACCTGGTTGCCTAACAATGACCGGTGTTAGCCCAACACTATGGGACATGGAATTGCAGTATTTGGTTAGCCTACATGTGGAGGTTAAATAATCTGGGTCTCTGCGTGGCCTGGAAAAGCCTAGAATTTGGAAAAATAATCATCCTTATCATTATATAATATGGTCTTGGATTCTGTTGGAATCGATTATAACGAGACATTTTTGTCAGCAGGGGGATTTGGTGATACAAGCCCATGTAACACTTTATCCATACCCTTTAAATGGGGGCATTTGAGTCAATTTTGAGATGAATAAATACACTTTTCAGTGATTATGATTTGTTATAATTATAGATAATATTATACAGAATCAAGCTATAAATCTTTAGGGAAACATTCAACTATCAATGTAAGTTATAGTCTGTCATGATAACTTTCTTGACCAGAGTGACTATCTTGAAAGGTCTTAAGAATCACTCACTGCCTAGGGGCCAAGAAGCTATAGATTCTATCCTTGGTCGCTGGTGCATTTTACGCAAATGAATAGTAAAATAAATGTCTAAATTCTGTGATTTTACGATCGGAGACTCACAGGAACACCCTATTGACACAGGGTGGTGCCTCTGGGGCCCGTTGCATGATCGTTAAGTAAAAAATATCGTTAAGTAAAAATTCGTGTCCTTAAAATATCCTGTTGCACCAGCCAATATCGTGTCCTTAAGTCATATTTCGTGTCCTTAAATGGGTGTTTTTAACGACGTGCCTTTGAGCATGGGATATCCTTATCGTAGCGCTAAATGATTTCCGTTGTCTGTTATACAATACTGTGAGTATTTACAAAAGTATAAAAGTATGTTAATATATCCTTAACGTATCCTTAATATAATGTTAACGCTACGATATCACCAAAAAGTGGTGCAACGGGCCCCTGTACCAGGCCCAGCCCCATGTTTGACCCTCTGTGCCCATGATCTGTGTCTTTATGCGCATGCGCAGGACAACTGTGACCAAGAAGGTCGCCACCTAAGAGACACACGGGATGAGTAAGGCCTTTTTAGGGTGTACACCACAGAGGTTCGGAAGTGTATTTCTTCTCAAATATTATATTTAACCTTAAGAAAGAGATCCAAACTCTTGGGATAAGGTGGGGCAGGGTATTTGTCCTCTAAATAAATGAAATTTGAGGTTTGTATAGAAAATAGCTGGGAGAGCAACTTTAAGTACTTGTACTCAAATGAGTATTTTTAAACTCTCCAGAAATTGTCAAATTTCCCCATAATTTCCCCATTTACATAACCAAATTTCGTTAAATCAAAAAAAATTCTCAAAATTGGATTATTTTCAAACATCTCATCCCGATTGTTTTTGTTCACCAAAATTGCGCTTCAATGAGTTTAGAAATTTAGAATGGTGTACATGTAGTAGGGGCCCTAAAATCACAACTAGCTCTAGCTCTCACAATGCCTAGAATTTCTTTGGACCAAAACCGCAGAGACTCTGCTAATATTATTAGTATTAAACAATCAAATTGTGGGTGCAATTAAGCGGCCGATTCTAAGAAGCTGGTCATTGGAATAATTAATAAAAACTATATATTTGGTCCTCAAGCCAAGAGACCATGATAGATAATGAACATATTTGTGATCAGGAACAAGCCCAAGTCATGATTAAAGGCAAACAAGATGGGACTGAACAAATCATAATCGGCACCAGGTTAAATTTTTGGCATAATTTAACACACGGAAATTGCCACAAATTTGTTGGTTGCCCACCGGGCTTTTCCTAGGTAAGTGCTGGTTGCCCAGCACTTCAAATTGGTTCTCCCGGACGTCCGGGCAGTCGATTTGACAAGCCCTGAGTTATTGCGTTTGGTTTATTTATAGATGTTGATGTACACAATTTAACGAGACCTAGGTGTAAATGTTTGTTACCAGAGTGCTTATGGCATCCCGTGTCTATTTTTCACAGCTGCGCCAGGTGTTCCCTCATTTTCGATTAGCCTTACCGCCCAAACGCTGGCTGGGCGACAATTATAACCGGTCTTTCATTGAGGATAGGCTACTGGGCTTACAAGCCTTCCTCAACAATGTCGTCTCCCACCGAGATGTGTGCAATAGGTATGTCACGCTTTATATGGCTACTATTTACAATGTTTCAATGCATATATAGCCACATCTGTAAATGATGCTTGTTGTAATCCCAAGGAGCTAGGACGCTAAAAGATAAAAACATTCAAACACGTACTAAAATCCCACTCTGTTTTCAATAAGCAAAGAGCCCGTCCTAACTCTTAGATGTGATTTATTTTTTAAATATAATGTTAAACAAATTCGAAATCATGCTATTACATGTCATGATATTTACCTTAAGTCTTCATGAATTCCTTTGTGTGAAAGCACATGTCCTACCCCTGTGATTAATAGTCAATTGAATTCACGGATTTTTTTCTTCAGCTCTGTTTAGTCAAAAGACTTCTTTCTCTGTTTTAGTGAGGCTGTACGGACATTTCTGTGCATTGACGATCCTCCTGGTCCCCATGACAGTTTGGAGGAGAGTAGGGTAAGTCCAATTCTCTTGAATTCAACGTGTTCAACGACATTTTCTTCATCAAACAGTGAATAATCGATTGAACATCGGCCAGTTCTACACAGTGTGCTTAATCTGATATTTTACTATGCTTTGATATGAACTAAGTCAAAGGGACATCACGAGAGTGCTGCTTTCTGTTGATTCATATTTGTCTGTTGTATAACCAACGTTTGGGAATATTTGATTCTTTCACAAGGATGTATCAGATATTTTCTTTCTTCGTGCGTACGCTTTTATAATTTCAATCAGCCACTATTGAGAAGGATTGTCCAGTCTTATTGATCTGCCTGTACGAGAGGGACATCCGAATGTATATGAATACGAATAATTAGAGAGAATAGAACGAGGCGCTAGTCATTGAATAATTATTGGACGACATTCACTATTTAATATATAATATATGCCCTTAGCAAAGAAGAATGTTGAAAAGTAAACCTTTGTATTCTGGTTACCTACAAAGTATCTAAAAGTTAAAAAAAAACAAGTATGTACAATAACAAATACATACCTCAAACATATCTCTCATACGACATGGGTGTATAATAAATCTTTATTTATTTAAGGCTTTATGTGAAATGCTAGAGGAGAAACAATACCAACTCAAGCAGGACCTACAGTCAAGAGACGCTAAAATGGCCCTCTTAGAAGAAGAAATAACCTTATACAAAGACGAGGTGGATAATTTGCGGCGGGCTTTAAGGTATGAACACAACGTGTAATTGTTGATGTTGTCTAGGGAGCATAAACGCCTTGCGTACTGTGCTTAATGTCCATGTCCACGAGTCCTGCTAGTATCATGTTTAACCGTTGCCTTCTCAACACCCTTATAAAACTCTATAATGTAACCATTACTTACTCGGTGAAACCAAAGAGCTTAAATTTATTTAGATTTAAGCTCATTGGTGAAACCCATAAACCCTCCACTCGATTGTCGCTGTTATAAACATTAAGATATGGCAATACTACTTTTTTTGAAAGCAGTTTCTATTTGGTTGACGACAAGGACCTGAAGTGACATGGGTCATTGCAACTTATTGCGTGAACTGTCAGTATCAATGAAATTTGCTCCACTCATAGTCTACTCGTGTACTTTATACATTGTACAAAATGTCTCAAGTTCGGAACACTGTTCCTTCTTTAGCCTAGCAACGACACTAAAACTCCTTTTGTTGCATTCCTTTCCTATTTGTATGCTGCATGCTGTTATCCTCATCCTCAATATTATAGCGCCTACTTAGTTCTAGTTTCATTAGTATACTCATTGGTGTACACATGCAAATATCGAAGTTTCATTCCCTGTCGTAACATGTCTCACCTTTGTCCCTCCATTTTAAAGAGAAGATAAAATAATATCGTGTGCATTCCTGTACTACCTGTTCTCCCAATATGAATCCACTTATTTTGCGTTGTATTTACTCGTTGTTTGCAGGAAACAGTGCACAGGAGTCAATAATGAATTGTTTACTTACAATCGTGTGCCCTTCTCGCATGTCATCAACTTGGTCTTGCTAGAGCTGTAAGAAGCCTGAAGATGGCCATTCTTGCATACACTTACTATCACTCACTATCCATCCAGCTGGTTGCTTCTCCTTGCACTTTATAATCTTGCAGGAAACAATCATACTTCCCACACAGGGCAAACCCTTTACATGTTGTGGGACCTTCCCATGCTTCCCAGTACCCCCAATGTTTTCCTATAGAACCTTCGGTCCTTGGTATGACCGTAAAGTGCCTTTCTGTCTCTTTTTCTGTCTCCCTCTCTCCCTTCTTTCTATCTCTATTTCCTGGGTACGATCATAAACTGCCTCCCTCTCAGCTCTCCCGCCCTTGATATAACACTTCAATATGTTGATAAGGGCGTAAAGCAACCAATCTCACTCACTCACTCACCTATAGAACCTCGGTTAACATTTTGGTGTCCCAGGATATGAAAAATCGTAATAAACAACCCAAATATTTGATACCCACAATTGGTGAATTATCTAAAAACATATATTTTAGGAAATCTTCATACAACTTTCAGACCCATACGATGAATAGATCTTTATAAATACATATCCATTTCCTTTGTTTAGGTGTGTAGTGTTTTGCCATCAGTTAAGATTCCCCCGATTTGCTTGTAAACATGATTTAATGAACGCCAGGTTGTTGGTATTTAATCGGAGTGGCATTAGTTACATTTACCACACTGCTTCACCCTTTAGTTATTGTTTGAGCACTCTGCTTCCCAACACGTGGTTGGTTAAGCCCTTAGATCAGTACTCCCATGCTAGGGTTTTATTGAAGGCTTTTTTATTTGCCAAACATGTAAATGACCCGGGGTTCACTACACATATCATGCATTATCATTAAACATTTTTTGCCCTGGAAATGCTATGGACAAAAAGTATGCTGCTTTGTGAATTGTGCTTTATTTGGTGCGATTTCGTGCGTAAGCACCTCATAACATCTCTTTTTAACCTCCGATTTGCTCAGCAAATCATTCATTAATGCTGACAAGAATGTTCTTGGACTCTGACACGTATAAAGTGTTTTCCTGTTAGAAAAAATACGAAATGACATAATTCATCATTCATTCGTGTTCCTGTTTTAAAAAAATGGTGTTCTCGTTTAAACAAAAAAAATCAAGTTTCCTTTTCATGCTTTTCAGATCCGAACGAGCATCACAGAGTCACAGGCGAGTCTCTCCCGGTTCTCAACGTAGCGAGTCTTCACTGACAGAGCACGATGAAGCTTCAGAAGCTGAGGCAGATCAATTACAAGACAGTAAAGCGAGGTGGGTATCGATATAATACTACATGTATCATGATGTTACTTACAGCAAGTCCATCTGAAGGGGAAGCGACTAGATACTAGGCGCCAGGCTACCAACAAAGCTATGTTACCATTTTGCAGTTTTTTTCCAGCGTCCTGTGAGGTGGAATATGCTACATGGATTGATATCAATATTAACTATAACCTCAACCCCAACCTGGGGTAAACTGGTGGTCCATTGGGGACTCCGGTAGTGTGATAATCACTCACCAGGTGGCGACACTATTATGCAACGATCGGAATATTACTATGTGGAGATGTTGGCTATAGATAAAATGAAACAGCTTAGATAGAGCGTGCTCGTCTTGGACGTTCTTAATATCCTCTCCTACATTTATTGAAATGTGACCCTTAATATCAATTATCATAACGAATTACATATAATTGTATCACTGGTGGATAACTAACTAATCAGTCAGGTTTTTTTTGGCAGTCATGCGTTATTGGTAAAAAATATTTGCTTGAAAGATGAATGTAAATGTATCTGACGTACTTGAAGGCTTAATAAATTAATAAATTTGATTGTTGAAAATGAATCTATGCTACATTGTGATATATTATATATAATGTAATTAGAGATACTTTCAAATGAAATAAACGGTGGTATCACCCAAACACAACATATTCAACAAACGTTTTTAAATGGAATAAACGATGGTATCACCCAAACACAAACATATTCCACAAACGTTTATCAATCAATTTATTAAAGTATTATGTTTCATGCTCTCTTTTCCTGTAGCTCTGCCTTGACATCTCCTGAGGGAAAACAGAATGAGAAAGCAGGCACAGCAAAGCAGTGTGCAGAGAAGATACTAACCACTGTGGACAATCTGCTTTCCTTGGACGAGGAAATCAAAGCTTCAGAAGAAGCACTGGAGAAATCGTCCTTCAGAGACTCCAAAAACTACACTGAGAAACTGAACATTGACAAACACAACTCCACGTACATAGACAGTGAAAAAGGCTCATCGATCGCCGCTCTTACGTCTTAAATTGTGTCCCAACCTTGATGTATTTATGTCTTCTAACTTCTATGTGGAAACTGAAACAGTGATTTTTAAGAGGGGGTCTTTATTTGACTTCTATATTAACCTTTGGTATCCTTTCAATTTTGACCCTCCTGTGTTCGAGAAATTCTTATTATTTTCATTCAAATTGAATCATTTCTCCGTTTATTTGTTCATTCTCATAATATACATGATACCAAACAGTTTGTAAATCGCATTATTTTCTTATCAGTTCTCGGATATTTGCTTTTGGTATTTCTAATCAATTGGTTAAATTTAATCTCTTACAACAACATCATGTTATACAGAATAAGGGTTTAAGATCGTGTGTTCATTGACAATAAGCTTGACGTTACATATATATATTTATATATCTGGTAGAAAAGTAGATGTAGGTATCGGCTAAAATACTCATACAAGCATCAGGTGTGTATGCTTCGTATATATATGTATTTTACGATTTCGATATATATAATTACTATCCCATTGAACAGCTAAATAAGAGAAAGTAACACTGCATGCTGTATTTTGTACCCATGGGTACCTAGATTTATACTTATACTCGCGTTCTTGATCATGAGAGTTGGGAAACAGGGATATTTTGTTAATATACCTTGTTAAATGTAAAAGAAAATTTGCCATGAATAGGGTCCTTGCTGTTGACGTAGTAAAGATTCGCCTGTCACACTTACACCCTCATACACTGAGATACAAATATTGTTGATAAATTAGAAGCTCACCTTCGAACACATTCGCGATACGTAGATCTCATCCAAACAAGAGCTTTTGTGATGGATTTTTAAGTGATATATTTTTGTGTGTGTGGTCAAAGCTTTTTAACTTGCGGAGTACCACTGTCTCAGCTGAAGCGTTTTACAGCCATTCTGTAGGTGACATCTCATCAATTTCGAGTTGGGTTAACACACCCGACCTCAGTCTAGTGGATATTGAACTTGAAACACTGATACATATTTATATTTTGTGTTAGATTTTTAGGTTGAGGTTAATACAGTTATTGGAGTGCCATGTTACTAGCTAACCTGTTGCGTATGCTAGCATCTTTATTTTGGATGCAGCAGTCTTTCATTATTTAGGGTTTGATTTTCATCGAAGACAATATCACAATGATATATTTATGTTAATTCTACCATCTATGGTAGTGTATGTTCGGAATTGTTAATACTAAGCAGTCTATTGCGATACGTGATCCCATAGTGTTATCTTTATATGGGTAAATATTTATTTGAAAAATTATTCACCTAGTGAGTAATAGTAATCAATAATATGCCCAAATGTATTCTGGAAGCAATCAATCATATATTGCCATAGTTGTGGATTATTTATTATGCCACTGCTACTTCTATAAATCTAGTTTCTTTGTGGCCCGGTGTCACTCAAACTGGGCCGATCCCAATATACACATAATATACTCTCAATTATTTTATGAGGAGTGGCTAGAATGACATCTGTGGTGAGACACAATCTACTCACACTACAGTTTGTAAGGCTTATTAGATTTGTTCCCGACCTACTGGTGTTCCCTTTGTTATCTATGTGTCCCGCTTGCTGGCACAATTTGGCCAGGTCTATAACAACTCCATAATAGGGAGATTAGGCAACCACAACACACCAACACAACACTAACGCATCCACTAACTATTAGTACATTATTACCGTTGTGGGGATATCTCGACTCGAGATATCCCAACAGCGGTAGTAATGTACAAATAGTTAGTGAATGTGTTAGTGTTGTGTTGGTGCGTTGTGGTTGCTAAATCTCCCTATTGTCTTAGATAATGACTTATGTCCTGAGTAATATTGCTGACGTTTTTCATTTAAATCAAAACTGTTTTAAACCATTGTGTAACCAATATGAGATTGATGTGTGAATAATATGTTAATGCCTTAGGGTAGTTATACATTATAATATATATATCGGTGTAGTTACAGACATAATTATGTAAATATTATATATATTTTGAAAGAAGACCCGTTTGGTGAAAGAATAATGTATATACTTAGCTTCTACTTCATGTATTAATAGCCACGCGAGAAATCATGTTTCCCAACGATTAACTAAAACCGGCTTCTTTCACATGTGACGCAATCATGACTTCATTTAAACAATGAATTGATATTTTAAATCAAATCAAAATTATATTAAATGCACGCCGCCAAGCCTCTATGCATATTATATGGTCTCAGATCGTCACTGCCTTCTATGCCTATGGGCGTCGCTATTTGTCCCTGTATATGTAACCATTCATTCTGTACCCGCCTGTTGTGGATACCTTACATATATTTTTATAATAATCTTTTCTAAGCCGTTTAAGTCCTCGTGATGGTGTTTGTATAATTTTTGTGAGACCCACCTGTTCTAAACTATCTGTTCTTATTGAAAGGAAATCCCTGCGAGGTACACATTTTAGCATTTATACTGCAGCCTACTTCAACCTCAATATTCAAATTTCAGTCTCCCCCGTTCTGGCTTTTCAATTTCCTAATTTTCTAGAACATCAAACACGAGTTCTAACACAGATACGGAATGAAACTGGGCTTTTTACTGGGAATGGCAGCACATGGATGTAAATATCAGCCTGAGAGGCCTTATAAAGATATATAAAGCATGTACTCACTTGACATATTTATATACCAGGACCAGCTAAATCTATTCGTCTAAAGTACCAATTACATATTCTATGCGATTATAAGAGTCGCTATGGTTCAGTTAAAGTAAGTTAGTCTGACTTTTAATACGCCTTGACATAGCCATATTGTCGATCCTCCACTCTTTAGTTCCTGAAACGCCACCGGTTGAGCCGTGAGCCTGCCTGGTTAGCCTTAACACGTTGTAACTGTTTGCTTTGTTTACAAACCACCGATTGTTTACTGACACGGTGACCCAGATTAGGTTATAAACCAAGGTCTTTTGTCATTATCCTGAATTTCTCATGTTCCCTGGTAACAATTCAAACTGCCTGGGATTTATTAGCTAGTTTAGGTAGATATTTTAAACGCTTTTAGGCAGATTGTATTGTAATTATATTTGAAGCACCTGGTAGTACTGACTTAGGATCAGAGACTGTTATTCGCGCATCCTGGTGTAGCCCTTTGTGCTTGCAGCAGTGTTCTCGCGTACATGGATGAAATACTATAATTTTACAGTTTTTTTTCCGCAATGAAACATGTTAAACTTTATCATGGGTAAGTTTGTAGTTTGACAATTGATCTGTCTGAAGTATAATCATTTGTTTATAGTACATGATTATATTCAGATTGATAGATTGATACGAATGGTTCATCCGTTTAACATAAGAGGTTTCCTGGTTTAAAGGGAATTCGATTTTCCCCTTGTGTCATTGAATCTTTATGTGCCTTTATTTATTATTAATTTGTGTTCTAAAGAAGAAATGTGTGAATATTTGGTGCTCAGCATAATGTCAATAGTGTTCTAAGTATGACATCCATGTGGATACATTGCAAATGGTCATTATTAGGGTATAACTGCATAACGTTATATCCAGGCATATATGGAAATAAAGCTTTGTCCATTATGATATTGTCTCAGTATTAATAAGAGGGTCGGATTGAGGCTGTTTTAAATGTTAGAATGTATAGAAACGGATATGATTAATCTGATCCCTCTTGTTGCTTGCCAGTTCTTCTGGACCTTTCATATGAGACCCTAGTTACTGATGTATGTTTAAAAAGACTAATTCTATGGCCATTGTTATGTCATTTTCCCCTAAGAAGCCTATTTTCACCTTAAAAACGGTTGCCATAGCAATGACAATATATAAACCGTAGTAAAACCAGTATTATCAGATTCCTTATCAATAGAGCTTTCTTATGTATAATGGATCTACTTATCCAAGTTAAATGGGTCTTTTCCCCCTAAAATGCCATTTGTCACCTTTAAATTGGTTGTCATGGCAATGGATTTCATATTTCAATTTCAAAATGAACCCAGGCCATTGGCTCCATAGCCTTTGCACTGCCAGAATCAATCTAATTTCTCAAAAACTGCACGTAGAACTTTTGGAATATTATAATGTAGAGTATAAGCAATTTGAAAGAGTAGTGCCCCCGATGCTGGAACGAAAATGATTTTCTAGCTGCCATATTTTTAGGCTCAGCGGGTGGCCTAAATCGTACGATTATTTTTAAAGATATATCCTGGTTTGAATGTGAAAACTTCGCCCCATTTGCCCCATTTGCCCCAGGGTGCCCCTTCTGAGATGAGTCCATGCTGGAAAGGTGTACAATCGGTACCTGCATGTACCCATTTAGTAGTAGATTCTGGTAAATAGGCTGAGATATAAATAAGTCTTCTCTTAGTATATTCGTTATTGCCTTTATTCAAGAAAGCTGTTTGGTTATGTTGGACTATTTTCAACATTTCCGTTTTTAATTTGAGAGCCAAAAGAAACACCCATAGTGTACTGATTAATTTAGTATATCCCTACACTGGCGCAAGGGAGGACTTACAGTCTGCCACTATTGTGGACCTGTCGACATAAATAGTTAGCCAATAGGAGGGACAACACACATGTGACCTCAGCTCTGCATGGTAGGGATTCTTTTTTTTTAAAACGTGTTTATTGACACAGAAAATTTCGCTGCTGCGATACGTTTCATTCAAATAATCACAAACTCAGTTGTTGGCAAACAAATACACTGGATCACATTTAATCAAAGATTTACTTTAAAAGCAAACTTTGTTTAGTCTGACTTTCATGAAACTTTAGACTGACTTTTACGACTGACTTTTCAACTGACTATCGACTTTCAAACCGACTTTCAAATTTTCAATTTACTTCTGACTTTTCAACTGACATAACTTTTCAACCGACTTTTGACTTTTCAACTGATTTTTTTTATTGATTTGTTATACTGACTTTTGACTGAGTTTTGACTTTTTGACCGACTTTCTTCCAACTGAATTTCGAACTTTCAACGGACCGCAAAATCCCACGGTAGTGGTGGGCGCAATCCATGGCTGGAAAAGCCATTGACATCCCAATCGTATCTCATTTGATAGGCTGTTTTAACGTTCTGACATTTAACCACCGTTTCAGCTTCATGTGTCCGGACACAGTATTCGTATAAACCTTTTACATGTACCCAACATGGTTTTATATGTGCAGATGACTGGCCTAAATGATCACATTGTCTACACCTCAACATATTGACAGTAAAAAGGTAATAAATAGCCGAGCTAGTAGTCTTATCTAGTTCTTCACCAAGTATGGGCCTGCGATTGTTCACATACATAACATTTAACTTTACTTAGATTTTACTTGACTTTTTCCCATGAACATATTTCATGTACAATATATATCGAATAATCAACTTGTGATTTGCTTTACCTGGCATGTACAATCAACATATTAATCCAGTGTTTTGGTCATGCAATCGTTACATTTTCCATCTTCAATAGCTAGCTGGGACATTTAAAGATATCTCCTGTTTGAATATGGCAGTCATGATCTCTTCGATTGTATCCTTTCTACCAGATAATATGCCACCATGCCTAATGTTAGAACTCCAATGAGAATGAAGATCTTAATGTCGACACAGATTAGATCACTGTATGTGAAACTGATGATGAATCCTATTGTTTCCCATAGTCTGTAATTAGAGAAGGCGGCGTCCGTTTGCTTATGGAATATACAGCCATACAGAGCTGAAATTACCATAATAGGGTTGGTGAAGAAAGACATTCTCGTTTAAGAATCTACAAGAAGCATTACAGATTACATAAAATTGAATAATAGAGGTATTAAGATTCTGCGTTCAAGTATTTGTGCATACGCCTTTAAATTAATTTTAAATGTTAATTAGCCCCACTTAAGTTGTGTATGTTGCTATAAAGGCATACCATTTATTTGTGAGTTCCATATCGCGTCGGCTACACCCCACATCACTGCTAGTATGAAAAATGCATACATTTGCTGAGGATCAGGGTGCCACAGAAACATGGTCACCAAGGATGCTAGTTGTAACAAAGCCGCTAGGGGAAAAACAATGGAAGTTAGTGTTTATTAACAAAAGGAGTGGTTATGATTATTCCGGATCAACATTGTTTTCCATTATATTATGGTTATGTAATACACTATATATCAATGCCGACTGCAATGACAACACAAATCTCTAAAAATATACTACGATTTAGTATTCTTTAAACAACCCTACCTGTGAGAAAGAGATATGTTCTGTCGATATGGTGGACTGAAATACTGAGGATGAGGCACGATAGTGTGTTGGCAATGGCATAGGCAAGGACAGCAAGGCCTACTACCCATATCCCAAGAGCACAACTGACATAACTCTGTTTGAGATAATAAATAAGGTCAGTATACTGTTAACAGTTAGTCAGAGTTATTGTCAGATACTGTCAAGTGAAATACATGTACTAGAATTGACTGTTACTACATAGCACAAAGCAACTATAGACAGAAAGTTATGTGAATCTATCTCGTTCGACTAAGTAGTGTCCCTCGGCCCCTTTAAGTGTTGTACAGTCACTTTAAGTGTTTTGTGTTGATCAATCAATCAATGATTGATAGGTATCTGGTAGACTCCTTTACAACTGAGTTAAAACATCAGTTGTAAAAATAGCAAGCTGGACCTACACCGACTCTTATATAAAGCATAAATTACTTCTTGGGTTGTATACGAAGGCTCCCTTTGAAGAACTGCAAATGTCAGAATGTGCTGCCCATTCCCTACTATTATAAAAATTCTCAATGTTAAAAGTAATCATAATATTATATAGTTGAAGTGGGTATTTTCGTTATTTGTTATTTGTTATTTGACCGCTAGGAGGAAGAAGGGGAGATGATTGGTTTCTTGGGGCTGGCTCGTCCCAAAGTTGCTCTAAGTTAGGTTCAATTATTTAGTCCATTCCAATGGTCAGCTATCAGGGGTAGCGCGGCAGCTAACGCAGAAGAGGGATATAGTGATCTAAGTAGCTTAAGTGGTAAATGTGCTTGGGACCTTGGGTTCAGATGAGCACTTGATTAGACAGACATCAGAGAAGAGGAATATGGTTTCAGCATGGCTTTATTTCTCCATACAGGTCCACATCATCATCCAAGGAATGGTCAACAGAGAGTGACAATCTTACCTGGCCCACTTGGGGCTTTATATACAACCCAAGCAGTAAAATAGACATAAAATAGTGGGGAGGTGACAATATATATATACAAAGCTTGCAAACTTTAATACATACCCGCGTAAATTCACTGGAGAAGAATCCTTGTTCTAATCCACTGTATAACGTGATTGGTATGAGTAGGATTTGACGACCGTCACGAAGGTGCTTGAAAGTTGCTAGGGCTAGGACACAGTTCAGTGAAGAGTTTTTCTCACTGTTACTGTTAGAATGCCCTGACTTCATGGTCTCTAGTAATACTGCTGCGGTAATGAATGCTAGTGAACAGAGACAGAAGAAAGTCCCACATAGAACATACCTCTGAAAATGAAAATTGAAGACAATGTAATGCATGTATAATTACATAATGATAGGTTTAGATAATCATATATATGATAATGTTAATGTAAAAGCTACACAATTTGTGAACTTTTAAAGCTCGAGATAATACATGTATAAAGTAGCCCATCAATATAACAATATAAAGTAATAACAATTATAATATGCAGCAAGATAAAATAATTAATCAACATATATCCATATAGGGTTAATGCAAATTAAGGTTTTCATCTGTTCAAATTAAACTTATATTAGGCTCCACGTCTCCCTGTAGGGAGAGAAGAGGAGAAGAAAGCGCAATAGGAGTGAACATGGATGGATTCGCACTTGTTGAGAAATAATTTATAGGAACCATGCAGTTGGTTGCATTGTCTTTTCATAATAATTTGATATGATCTTGATGAATGGATTATTAAATTTATCTTCTTGTACCTTCACTGGGTCCGGTGGTGCCAGGTTGGTGTTGTTCATACTAGGTGTGTGACCGTAGCACCAAGAGGCACCACAATATTGGAGTTGCTCCTGGGTTATTGGGTTGTATATGGACTCCCCTTCTGGTACAGTTTGTAGGATAAAGGCTACCATGAGGGAACCCCAGATCAGGGCTTCAGATAGGAAGGCAGAGATGTCATTATTAGTATTGAATAATGAAAAACGCTCATCGAAATCTGACCAAGCTAAGCTAAGCTATTTAAGATAAAGGGATGTATGTGGATGCTCATAGATATGTAAGGCAGAGCACTGTTATTTATTCTGTGATATTATCTTAATTAGATAACATATAAGAATCCTTTATTTTGGTCATTTAGAAGTTTGTCCGGATGTTTTGTGCCTGGAGGGGCGGTGCCCGGGCCAAGCGGGCTATGTTCAACAGTAGTAACATCTAGGGTCATATGGATACCCTAACTTAACCCTGGCGGGGGAAGGGGGGTGGGGCAGAGGTGGAGGGGGACACGGATTAACCAGGGTTAAGTTAGGGCATCCATAGGACCCTAGACATTACTACTTTCAACTGTCATTTTACAGAAGATTGGCTGTATAAAAATTCTAAAAAAAAATAGTGTTGCACCCTTGAGAAATTCAAACGAAGTGAACATATAGAGAGCAATATGAATATAGATACACTCTATTTGGAACTTGTAGGCAGCGGCAAGGACGGTGGTGGGTTAAGGGGTTGCTTAGGAATTTATGTCTTTTACCATGGATGGCAAAACTTTCAGTCCTGATCCCTTCCTTGTTTTAAAGTTAAACCTTTTCTCATTGATATGTTTATGTTCTAGCCCCGTCATAATTATGTCCGTCGCATCCCCGTCACGTCCATCGCTAAAGACATTCCCAGACTTGACACTGTAAATGTATCCCCCTTAATTCGAGCTTTACTGCCTACAAGTTCGAAATAGAGTTGTATCTTGTCTATTTTTTTTTTATTTTTTTTAAAATTCACTTACAGGCCAAAGGTCTATGACATGCAGGGTATTCCAGTCTCTGTCTTTGATGCATGGTGATGGTATCCCGAATGGTATATAACCCCGGGCATAATATACCTTACTATGAGATTGAATTGATGTTGATTAGCGAATGAATGCCTATGTACATAGTTGGCTTACCTGACTGGAATGCCATGAAGAATAAGGCGAAAAACCGCTTGATGACCACTTCTGATGGTTGACCTGTTAGATCGGCATACCTCCTGGCAAGTTGAGTCAACATTTTGCATTTTGCTGGCCAAATCAACCCTCCCCCGAGTCCAATTAAAGCAGATGATGGAATTATGGTTGCCCATGTTGGATAACAATTTGCCAGCATGTAGACAGCATAGGGCAATATCCCCAGTGCAATTGTCCACTTACATCCAAGAACTTGGAGAGCGAGAGATGGAAGAAAGAGAACTGTAGCTACCATGACCACATAGATAGTTGTTAGGCTTGCGGTACCCAATCCATCAGCCAAATTAATGCTGCTTTGCAAATTCTGCATGCTGGCGTAGGCAGTGAAGTTGAGCACAAATATAATACCAAGGATTGCCACGTTTTTAGCAATTGTGTATCGCTCCATTCTGCCGTGATATCCAGAAAAGCGTCGCCTAATACTGCTGATCATTGTGCCTATGGAATGGGGAAATAGGTATACTATTATGTCACCCGAGTGTACGTTCTCAACAATCCTTACCGGAATCCTTAATTACATTTGAATTCGAACAACATGGAATGAAATATACAATAACCCTTTTATGGTACGGTACACAATTTCCATGTATATGCGTAATGTGAAACTGTGAAACTGAAACGTTTAAATTGTATTTACGAATTTGCTTACCCTATTGTATTGAGATCAGCGAAGGAATCTCTTTTTGTTTCAAGTGTGAGTATACAAGCGGCGTGGCTGTTGCTTGCTTGGGATGCAATCCGTTAATGAGGTCCTTGTCACTCACCAGATATGTCTACCATTTATGTTCAGGCGAGGGATGTATCGAGTTCCCTATACTAAGATACCATTAGGATTAGTGAAAAGCATCCTCCCTAGGCAGGGCCTATATTCCGCAACCAGTGTCTACGTACTAGTCTATAGTATGGAGTAACTCATTGCGGAATGGAGGGCCTGCCTAGGGAGGATGGTGGAAAGTGACTGGAGCAGAAGTGAAGACGTTATTCACGTGACTGGAGTAGATTGAACAAAACATTAATAATAAGTTATAAGTTTCATGTCTGATCACCATCATAAAGAAATTAAAGCAAAAATACCGTACCTAGAGTTTCCACCGTTTGAGTCTTTGACCCAAAATATCCATCAACCGTATAAGACAATTCATCCTGTATAGGAGAATACTCCACCATTCACGAATTCGTGAAAACAGCTCCCTTCCTTAGACGACGTAAATTCCAGTTGCAGTGATGTTTTATATGATATAGTTATCTGGATGGGTTTCTCGAAAAAGAATTAGATGCTTTTTCATTCAGTCATTTTCGTCAGTTCAAAATTTCTCAACCTGATGTAGCTGTTGTACGGCGATAGAATAGCTCCTTGTACATGTATGACTTAACACAGACACAGTCCATGGGAACAACAATAAGATTTCCATCCAGCTTATCTCGCTTAAAATTGGACATACAGTATTACCGTACGTAAGATAGGGAGAGAGAGATCGAGGTCCTCTTGCAGAGAGTTGTTAGACTTTGGAGTCCCTCACCCTCGTCGCCCTGTCAAAGTCACCCGAGTTGTTGAAAGAGATAAGGGGGTATACTGCCAAATCAAACAATGTGTCCTGGTAAAGGGGTCAATATACCCCATCAAGGGGTTCAGCTTAGCGGACAATTCGAGGAATTATACATGCCCCATTCATGAATCATCGTCCCAAATCCTCCCTTGTTTTGAGGAAATAATTAACTGTTTTACTGTGTTTTCCCACCAGTTTACCTTTACCGTTAGATGTTCCTGTCAGGTTAGTTAGGCGGTTTTTTTGTCATTTGTTTTTTTAACATCATATTTCTTTGGTGGAAACGCAGTGATCCCACTAATTCACTTATTTCACTAATTTCGTAAAAGTCGAAAGTTTTGTAACAGACGGAGGATATGATTATGCCGAACGTTTGGTAAAAGTCGAAAGATTAGTAAAAGTTTCGTAACAGTTGAACATTTTCGTAAAAGTCGCTAGTTTTGTAAAAGTCAAAAGTTATAATCCAGCGCTTCTACGAGCAACAGATATGGCTAATTCAGCTCTGAGAACAGGGGAACGGGGAGACTACTATTTTGTTCAAATAATATCTAATATCTTCAGACATCGAGAGATTTCAGTTCAGTTCAGTGATTTCAGACATCATTCATATAACAACTAAGAATAGCTGGCAAAACTTATCTTTTTGGCCGAGACAGACCTTTATTTCTATAGTGGCCGCACCGCCATGTAATTTTGGGGCCTCAAATGGCTACCAATTGCATTAAACGGCTATTATCACACTTTTAGCGTTATCAGATTGAAAAATACAAGTGGGCAAAAGTAACATAGTGTTAGAAAATGTCTTAATGTATTTCATTACAAATTTAAAAAAAAGAGGTTTATCTAGAAGTACGTGGTATCCTAATAAGGTATGGGGGGGTGGGGGAAATGTGTTGATGGTATCCTACTAGCGGAGAAGGTAATTATATATTATAATCAAAAAGGGAACGTTTTAAAAGGATATGGTACTGTTTTGGCGGTATACCTGCATGGTGAATAACGCATGAATAACGCATGAATACACACGTATTCCATATGGGATAAAAGCCCGTCATATCTGCCAGTCATACTTTCCAAACAAATTTTGAATTGGCGTTTATTTGCATATATATAAATAATGAAATGTTATAATAACTTAGAATATCCACGCTCCTCCGATTGAAGCTACATACTATATGAACCACATCTCACCTATATGGCCTATATAACACCAATCAAGTGATGTTTGGAAAGCACTGAGTATTTGCTTTCTACCTGAGCAAACTTTAAGGCTGCAAAATGGTATAACTAGTACTGCTCCAACACCAGCCGAATTACACCTTAATAATATTATATCTCAATGCCAACCCGATTCTACTGTTGCAATCATATTGCTAATACATCGAGAAAAAAATCAAAGGGAAATATTTTGTTGTCATTTTATGCATATTTTACAATATACCTATTAAACCCAAGCCATGTTGGTGCCAGTAAGTCTAGGAATTATTTCACGGTAGTATTCTAATATTCCGAGTGAGGTCGGAAGCAGGGAAAATGTCTGAATCAACAAGTATACAAGGGGCCCATGCGCTCATATAACTAGGTTACCACCGTTTGTACTATATATACCAAGTTTCGTGTTACCAAATGCTTCGTTTCGTCCTAGTCTTCCTTCCAGAATTCAGCAGTAAAATATTTTTAATATTGCCTTTATGCATACAAAGAATCACTTATGAGTATGGATTCATTTATAACCGCATGCATGGTATCTTCTCCCTCAGGGAGTGGACGTTATTTATTGATTGTTTACTATTTTTTATATCTTTTGGTTTGATGCTGAATATTGTTTTATTGTACCACAAATTGAAATACTATATTGGTTAAGAATGAAGATAAAGTAGCCGAATGGAAAATGTTAATCTTCAAACGTCACCAATTGAAACATAGATAGTAACCTAAGGTCCATGTGACCCCCCCCCACACACACACCCCATCCCCAAATAAAAATAGAAATGAAAAAAAGAACAATGTTCATTGTAAAGGATGTAATATACTTCTGGGTATTTTTCTGTCAGTACTTTCCTCAGATAAGTGAGGGCAAAAACATTATAAGATATATCATATAAGACTGAATCACAGTTTTCAGTCAAAAATGAAATATATCTATCAGTTTTGTTCTTAATCATCATCTTGAAACTTAAGCGTTGAAGGACTGTTCTTCTTCTGACCCAAGATGTTTGGCTGTAATTCATGGCGTGTGTTCTGTACGTAGGTGCCCAATCCGGTAGCACGGTTGCACTATAACGCATTTTACAAATAACAGCATTTTACACGGAAAACCCGCATTTTACACTTGGGATAGGCAGGTTGTGTGTTTTGCTACCGCTAGATGGGGGAAGGGTGGTGGGGGAGACCCCCCTCCCCCAGAATCTTTGGGAAATTAAAAGATACTGTTGGTATTAAAAGATATTTTAATGTTTAAAAAAGCAGTACTTAATGTTCTGCTACCGCTAGGGGCGGGGAGGGGGATCGGGGGTGCTTTTGTTGAATCATTTCGCAGCTAAGAGTTTTTCACTAGATTCTGTTACTACTTTTCCGCAAAGTTTGGTTGCATGGCGACTCCTGTGGAGATTTGTCCATTAGCACTAAATGAGAGATAGTTGAGATCGCCCCCCTTAATCTTTTCGGTTACCATGGTCATGGTATGAAATTTGAACAAAAATCTAACCATGATTGGACATAATTTTTTTTCTCTTTACACTCTTTTTCACATAAGCAATATTTTTAGGCAATAAAACAGTGTTTTTTTTACCTCTATAGTTTAAAATATTGATGCCAGATATGCAAAAGTGGGGTATTTCTGATGTATTTCTCGTCGGCAAAGCTGACAGAATTGATTAAAATAACTCCAGACCAAGATTTCTCATTAAAAATTCAGAAATCTATTTTATAGTCATATGCCGACCAATTGATGGGATTGCTCATAATGTGCAATGGTACTGTGTTCATTTAGACAACAATAGTGCTATTCAGAAACAGAACACATGTGTAATGAACCGCAGATTTGTGGGCATTAGTTGCGAGTTTCGTGAAAGGAAGCAACAAACGAGGATAAAATTGTTTGACCAGGTTTTATTGACCCCAAAACACAGTTACAAGCGCAAAGTGCAAGAGCTTAATTTAAACAACAGAAGTGTCTCGTACCACAGGGGGGCCGAGTCCATTGTGTTAAGCAACTGCGGGATCCCACGACGTCGGAAGTGTAGACTTTTCCTACCGCCTGTGAAAGGGTGTCTTCAGGGGCGACTTTGCTATGATCGGGCATTGCCGCCTGGCGGGACTGGCCGGAGATCGATGCTTGTGTCCGGCACTGGTAGAGATGTTCCCTGTTGCTGCTAGGATGGATAACGCGGCAGCCTCACCATGCTGTCAATGGGTGGACCCACTACACATGTATTTTTCCCCCTTTTATTCATGTACCTTGTCTATGTGCTATGTACCAGTGCTATGTTCCTGCTCTTAGTTCCTCCTCCTCCCTCTCATCAAATTTTGCTGAGGTCAGAATGAAAAGCCTTCCTGAAAGGAATGGAAAGAAATATACACCCTATAGTGCTACCTATTCAAACCCCATACCATTGAATCCTAAGCAAATACGAGGCTACGGTCTGTCTATGAAATGTCAAATAGAAACTTTCGAATTTCTTTAGGTGTTGTTGATTTACCAATTGCGAGTTGCTAAATTTCATCATCGCTTGATACAGCTCACCGTTAAAGGGGTGTTTATTTATTTCCATTAATTTTCCTTAACATAATATTGTAAAGTTATGGCCATATCTTTAATGACTTGGCCATAACTTTATTAGTTTATTTTATTCAAGACTGACATTTCTTTAATATCATATTTGTTAATTTCATTTTCATTTATACCTGTCAGCAGTTCACTGTTTCTCTCACTCATGTTACAATATTTGACCAGGCATAAGTTTTTTTTTGGTTTTCACAATTTTGATAAAAAAATGTGACATATGGTATCTTTCTCTTCACAGAAGGTACATGCATGGGTCTACTCATTTTCTACTCTGATCCTATGTAAATATTTAATGCGCGCTATAGTTCTGTGTAGAGTCCTATACTGAAGCGACTGTCATATTACTATAGCAGTGTTTTGGAAAGGTATAACAAACTTTTTCTTCCACTCCTCCTATGTCCTCCCAAAATCTTCACCCCTCTTAATTAGCCGCTCTGATATATATATGATAGCCGCAGCAAACAAAAGGAATTTATTAATTGGCTGGTTTTAGCTGGCAACTTATGTATACATATACAGCGTTTATTTCACGATAATTTCATACATTTTAGGCGTTTATTAATGACACCAGGGTCAAATTAAGGATAACAAATATAAAAACGTCAGACAAGGTAAAGGGGAAAAAAGACTAAAGATTAGAGATGATTAATAGCGGAAATGGAAAGTACTATTTAAATAAGTTGTTTTTCGAAAAGAAATACCTCATCTAGAGGCGAAGGTGGTACGAAATTTGTGGGAAAAAACGAAATTCCTTAAACATGCCTCAATGGAAAAAACATTTCAAATATCTAGGTTAGCTATATTTGTGTTTAGGTGTGGCGTGGAATATCTATAGAAAGACTTCATCTCCTTTTTGTAATCAAAGCATACACATAAAAGATATATTTGGAATTATTTTATGTGGGTCGGAGTATATATGGTACTCCTCCACCAACACGTCGGTCATGTGTATAATACGCATATATTAAAAAGTCCTAACAGCCGTTAGCCCTGGCATAATCAAATATATATACGAAAAGTATAGCTATAACTATGAGGCTCCTCCTGTTGTGTGAACAATTTCTTTTAGAAATAAAAGATATATAATATTATTATTATTTATTATAAAGGCGGTTAGCATTGTATATAATATATTATAAATATGAGGACAGCGGACCAAGGATGCTTAAAGCGGGGTTAATTGGGGTAACAATATAAATTGACATGAACTAGTGATCATGATTGTGCTAATAACTAAGACAAATATACAACAATACATGTCGTGAAAATACGTTGTGATTGTTTACGTCATGCTGATTTACTAATCCCAGGCTGATTTACTGACCATCTGGACTGTGACATTTGGGGTGATTTTCTTACATTTGTAAGCTAAAAATGCTGCGTTTGTTCACCTGTCTAAATCCACTCTTGTCTACTGGTAAATATCAGTTTATATACGGGCCACCCATGCATATTTGAACCTCAACTTGAACGCCCATAATAAAAGCAGGGACTCAGCCATGAATAGTGTGCGTTTCTGGACGCACAAGAACGATGATGGCTCCAAAGTGGTATCCGTGGAAGGAGTTGGAATATTGCTTCGGTTTATATATCCATAATTGATAATAGAAATACCTGTTCAATTGAATATGAACTTCCTGAACCTTGCAATAAAGAATTTTTGAATTGAATTGAATTGAACATATCACTTATTTTGCTTTGGTCTATCACTATTTATATAATCATAAACAATATTAATTCAACAGAAAATAATCTAGTCTGTGTTTCAGTACAATTAAGCTATTCCGAACACCTTCAGCAGCGTATTGCCTCCTTTTAAAACCTCCTTTTAAATAGGTATTCCTACACAATATCTGCATTCAATTTGGGGCTTCCCCCATCTCTCACCATGACTTCTTCCAATATTCGCACCTCTTAAACATATTTGGTGAATCTATTCTCCTACACCTACTTAAAATAAGGGATGTACTACATAATCATGTTTTTTAATGAGAAGGTGGGAGTAGAGTGGGGGCAAAATGAAATTTGATTTTATCACTTACAAGACTGCTATGGAAAAAAATAATGCGTAACATGCAGCCCAGGTCTATAGAAGTGGCCCACTTTTGCCCCCCCCCACACCATTTCCACATGGTATAGGCTATTCTAGGCAGCACAGAGAAATAATTCCCGATACTTCTTCACGATTATGTATTTCATTTCTTGCGGACATAGTTAAGACGTTTGCCATCATTGTTTTGTTCCATCAGTGTGAGGGTTACATGACAGACGGGAACCACCAAGCGATACATAATCGTTTATTCAGGCATGTTCTTTGATGTACAAATGACACCATTTACCCAAGTTTCCCCCAGTAGCGTGGGCAAGTCACGGAGATGCATACTATAAAGCCAAGGCTATGGAAAGGTAGGTGTAAATACGTATATCTGTTCTCACGTCGTCATTCACCCATTCACCCATCCATTCATTCGTAATCAATTTTATTTAGAAAAGAGTCTATATTTCAACGTAAACCGAGGAATTAGGAATTAACTAGAGGATGTTCAATTTAATCCAAGTGTATTTTCTTTAATTCATAGGAAGACAAAACAGTAATTTTTATCGAGCATAAAGTCATTGTTCCAAAGTTAAAAGGTCTCTCTCTCCCTCTCTCCTTCTCCCCGCTCTCTCCTATACTCTCTCCCTCCTCTCTTTTCCCCCTCCCTCTTCTCTGTGTCTCATAATGAACTTTCCCCTCTTTCCCCCCGCCCTCCCCCTCTTCTGTCTCTCCCTCTACCAACTCTCTTCTTCTCCCTCCTTTCCCCCTTCCCTCTCCCATGAGCTATCAAAGGCATAACGTCATTACGTTTACTTTCCGGAGGCAGTGTTATACCACCAGGTGGACAGACAGATCCTTAGGGCATGTCTACATAGTTATCATTGTATATTAGGTAGCATGCATGTACGTATTGAATATTATTCTACCCATTAGAGTATATCAGCAGTCATGTGACCACTCCTTTGTCCATACAAAAGGCTCTCCCGACAGGCTTCCCCAGCTTTCCCCGACTAAAAATAGTTGTATAAAAGCCAACTAAACAACTAAAAAGAGCTTAAAAATCATATTTTTACCCGTATACTTTACATAACTTTACGATCGACTATTTCGACTTTACAATCAACTTTTTCGACTTTATGATCGACTTTTCTGACTTTACGATTGACTATTTCGACTTTACGATTGACTATTTCGACTTTACGATTTATTTTTCTGACTCTACGATTGACTATTTCAACTTTAGATTAGACTTAGATTTAGACTTTTCTGACTTTACAATTGACTTTTACAACCTTACAAAGTCGGGTGGTCTAACGTATCGCCGGGCGCTGACCGCGTGGGGAGATTACCCAATCACATACCTTCAAACCATAAACAGATGACCGCCACAGCGCCCCGACCCAAACAGCACCACAAACAAAGGTCACTCGGTGGTCTCTACAGTGTGTACTGCTATGGGACTACAAATGTACACAGAGAATAACGACTTGATTTCTCCGGATTTTTATTATTGCAAAAGCAGGAATTGAATTAAATTGTGAAGTAAGTCATGTCTTCTAGGTGCCTGGACCTGGAAAAAATGATTACATGATAGGTTCCCTTATTTATCTTGCGGTTTCACTACAGTCTGTTTATTTCTAGTTGGCTAGATTGTTTTAAATGTATGTTTTATTGATATTGGGAACTGGGTGCATTACAAGTTAAATCTTTCTTGGTGTGAAGTATTACACTATTCGCCGCCAGTCCCTAACAATAACATTTTAGGTGAAAACTATAATTATGTAGGAATTCATCCTTGTACAAAAGTGTATGATCCCATTTAACTCCTCAAATAATAATAGCACAATTTTACTGAACTATCTTTCTTCCCAATCACATACCTTCAAACCATAAACAGATGACCGCCACAGCGCCCCGACCCAAACAGCACCACAAACAAAGGTCACTCGGTGGTCTCTACAGTGTGTACTGCTATGGGACTACAAATGTACACAGAGAATAACGACTTGATTTCTCCGGATTTTTATTATTGCAAAAGCAGGAATTGAATTAAATTGTGAAGTAAGTCATGTCTTCTAGGTGCCTGGACCTGGAAAAAATGATTACATGATAGGTTCCCTTATTTATCTTGCGGTTTCACTACAGTCTGTTTATTTCTAGTTGGCTAGATTGTTTTAAATGTATGTTTTATTGATATTGGGAACTGGGTGCATTACAAGTTAAATCTTTCTTGGTGTGAAGTATTACACTATTCGCCGCCAGTCCCTAACAATAACATTTTAGGTGAAAACTATAATTATGTAGGAATTCATCCTTGTACAAAAGTGTATGATCCCATTTAACTCCTCAAATAATAATAGCACAATTTTACTGAACTATCTTTCTTTTCTTATTATTTCCAATATTTTCAGGTTGGTTATTCTATAATGTTGACCCCTGAAAAAGGCACTCAGCCTCATTTTCTTCTGATTTTGGCATTGAACGTTTGGAATTCAATACATTTTATGCCTCTTAGTCTATTATTTTTTACTGATACATCGACATATCATACATCATACTACCAGAGTAGCCTAATAACTCTGATGCTACCTATGTATTATTTGTCTTTACTTCATATCATAAGGGTAATAGCTGAGTATGGTATAGGAATATGAAAAATAACACCATAAATTAGATAAGAGTGATGTCATGCTGTCGACAAAAATTATCAATATACAAGGAAATCTTTGTGTGTAGTTATAACCTTTATCATATACCGTGGTGACTTACATTAAATATTCTGTCAGTGTCACCAACGACTGTTTAGGACAGTACATTTCCAGTAAAAGTTCATACATCTCTACCCGGAAACAAACACTATTCAAACAGATTTTTTTTTATACATGTATAAAGAAATGATGTATATATATATCTCCAACATGTTCCTAGACTTTAAAAATATTATTCTCCAAATTATTTTGCCCCCGTTTATCACTTCCCCGCCTCAGGAAAATGGTACATTTCCTACTGTTATGCATTGAGTCTACCACGCGGGAGGGTTTGTTTGTGGCCCGAGGCCCAAAAGTGGGTCACGTGACTGTGGAGGCGTGGCTACGACCGCGCTGGCGATACGGATCCAAGGTTAAACACATTAAACGAATTAACATTAATTTTAAACAATTAAAAACCGACGCACTTTCTCCTGTCTCCCTACTCAGCGATTAAACGTTACTTGTTTTATACATGCAGGCCTGTGTATACATGCAGACGTATGTATACATGCAGACTTATGTATGTATACATGCCGAACTATATAATATGTAGTATGTATGCTTGTTTGACCAATTGTTTAATCATAATGGATAATTGTCGCTTTACCTTCGCTTACAACTCTCTTAAAGAGTGGAAGTAAAATCGTTTACACCTTCTTGTTACAATCTTTTTTCTTCTATATCAAATTATGTAATTGCATAATGATACTTTGCTATGCATTTGGAAAGTAGATATCTAAAAAATATTGTTAAGGGGACTATGGATCCGGAAATAAAGCATATTAGAACTTTTAATGCTTAAGGGATTGCCCTCAAAATTAGCAGAACGCACTATAAAGGCACTCAATTTGCTCAAAATTGTCAAAATATTCCAGACCCCCTACCGCTACCCATCACTTGTGAAAAACCTATTAAACTTTATATACTGTGTGACTCACAGCGGTGGAAGCTGAAGCCAAGTAAGAATGGCAACTGGAAGATATATAAGCTGACTATAATTGCAGCGTTAATTGCAATCTTCTTAATTAATAAAGGTTGGAAGGGATATCGCAAGTAGATTTGAATGTTGCGGCTGGGGAAAGTTACTCGGAGAGTGCTGTAGAGCACATTATAACACAGCTGAACACGACGGACCGATATTTTATTATAAAATTAGAATACCATGCAGAAGATTGTACATAATATTTTCCCATTCTGCTGCACTCTCTGAGTAAGTTTCCCAAGCCACCGATATTACGATTTTGAAGTGATGCAGTTTGCCTTGAAAATGTATCTAACCAAAATATGAAAATCAGTTGAGTTCGGTAAGCTACATCCGTATCATTGCATTTTTGGAATAAAACGCTTGATTGTATGATTACTCTCACGCCAAGTGACTCAAGTTTTGAATTATAGCTCCCATTGTATTATGATGTTTCTCATCTTTAGTACTCAACGCCTTGGTACACAAAGTTATATGATGTGTGTAAGTTCAGGGCGCCATGTATACGCGCGGTATAGAGCTAGCGTAACAGATTTGACCTAGTTAAATGTATGATGGCTGCCGAGGTTGGTGCAGTGTATTTTGAGTACTTTTGGGTAGTTTTGTCTGTAACTAGGGTTTTTTAATTCACCCTGAAGTTTATGTTCAGCATTAAGTTGTATGGGTTGAGCTTTCTTTGGCATTGATTTATAATAGTGTTGCATATTAATTGGTGATGCAAATGCTAGTGTGCCTTAAATTATTGAGTAATGTTAAAAGTATGGTTTCGATTTATTCTAAATATTATATATATGGATCTTGATAATTTTAACGATCTAGAGAATAATAGCAAGCAGGCCATTGTACTAATCATTCAACAGAAGATCACAGAGCACTAACACATGCATTTGATACAGGTAGCCACTAACATTAATTACTACGGATTGGTTATGACTGCATGGGCATTCTTTGTCTAGGAGGGTAATTGGTCTGACAGTTGGGTTTATGACCATTGTTTTAGATGCTACTGTCTACAGTTTTGATGTTACATAATGCCTAGAGACCAGCCTGTACAATTGCCCATGTATAACGATTTTCATTTGTTTACAATTCCGGATATATGACTATTTTAGCTACTTTCTGTACCTGTACTATTGCATGTTGGGATAGCCTTGTCCACTATAAAAGCTGGACACTGGCTGGGCTGGCATCGGTACTAGATAAACATAAGCGGGGGTATATTAGGCCTATAGGTTTTGCCGCCCCCCCCCCCCCACCTTAAGGCTACGTTAAAACTTGGACGTTGGACCTAGGTTTAATCAACGAGTCTAATTAACGGTGTTTTAAACTCGTTGGTTTAATGTATCCCTGGTACGTTGGACATATAGGTTAGTTATATTGGAGGTGCACTTGATCGGGGGCGGGGAGGGATACGTTAGACCTAAGCACTACACCTGGCCTTAAGACTGGAAATCGCAGAGACTGTCTCATTTCGTTATTACTTATCTCATTGATATTTTGATATTCACAATATGTCCACCAAAGTGCCTTTAATTTGCCTGTTTTTTTTGTGTTTGTTTTTATTCATTAGAGGCCAATATCATATTTAAATGCAGTTACAAAAAGACACTTTATCCTCCACGGACGACAAGAATGATGTAATTTATTATTTTCATGTATACACGATCATGTATTATGTTACCTACCATTCCAGACATAATGGTGATCAAAGTTGCTCCATTCACACATTGAGTTTTTTCCCATATTTTCTGATTGTATTCCATATTATATATTACATCCTTTCAAGATAATGTCAATTAGAGATACCAACAGGCAAAATTAATTGTCTTTCCGCATTACGGCAATTTTTCATGTGTTTTCCTTAATTGTTGCAGGAAATATCGTGAAGGCTTACGAGTACATGCTGACCGTATTAAGTATTTTCACCATTGGAATGATTATTGGATTTTCTATTTCTGGAGTTCAACACGAACTTCATCACAAACGCCCAGTCCCTCAATATGCGCAGTGGAAAACAAAACATCAGGGAATACTTAGGCAACCACCAAGGCCCATCGTACAACCCATCATAACCCAGCCCAAACCTCGAACATCCAACCTATCTAAAGTTGAGCTTGAATCGTTAATCGTAAGAGAAAACACCAAAGAAAGTGAGAACGGAGTAATTCTTTACAACATCACAAATCCTATGGAAGACAATCATATTGCGTGTAAAAAGTTATCGATGTACCCAGTCACTTTGATATGTCTCCATGAGAATAGAGACGACCACCTTACGCACATGTTTGACAATGATCGCTTATACGAAGCCCATATTCTTGATAAGATGCGTTTGATATTGAGATCAGACACCAGCTATGGCCTCCTGGATATCGGTGCCAATCTTGGTTACTATTCTCTTGTGGCGGCCAACATGGGGCATCAAGTGTTATCAGTTGATCCCCTCAATGCTGATGTTGTTCGCTTTCACAAGGCAGCGATTACCTCTGGCATCGCCGACAAAATAACTCTACTACAAAATGCAATATCGAATAAACGTGAAGTGTCCACTATTTTGACAGTAGCAGATAATATAGGAGCTTCAACGATGTTATTCAAATGTGAAGCGCACCACGTAAGGTGCCCGAAAGTGAATACCATTTATCTGGATGATATCATACCCTACATCAAGTTTCACAATGCGATTTTGAAAATTGATATTGAAGGATATGAACCGAGAGCCTTCGAAATGGCTTCAAGCTTATTCAAACGAAAAAACGTTACTTTCATTTTCATGGAATTTGCACACCTGCGTCGGCGATGTTCAATGAGGCGTGAGGGAATGGGTGAAGGAAGTGATGTTGATAACATGATTGCGTTTTTAAGGAGTCGTCGTTATATGCCACATGACCCTTTCCATCCCAAAAGACTGAATTATTCGAACTGCAGGTTTTGGCCTGATGATGTCATTTGGATTAAACATGATATGCAATACCCAACCTAAAGCAACAGCACAATAGTTATTGTAAATAAATAAATTTTGAAATTGTTATATGTGTAACATTATATCTCCACTAGCGCTAGATGGCCTCCCCGATTAAATCAAACTTCAGTCTATATCGCTTTTCTGCATTTGTATCCTCCAACCCTCTCAGAATATCTCTGCTTTCACCAGCTGTCTTGCACAGGCTCATTTCCTAGGAACACACCAGGGGGGGGGGGGGTGACACTGTTCTGTTCTATTTAAGGTAGTTCACTTGATATACTTTATTTTTATTCAATAATACACACCATCATTTTTATATAAAATCTCATAAATCGTATTTTGAGAAGGTGCTTTCAGCAGTTTGGGGTTCATTGGTATGTTGGCAGGTATTGTATACATGTACATGTATGTATACTACATGTGCATGTGCATAAGTATGGCTAGCCCAACTGTTTAAACACTTAAACACATTCCCCCATTCAAACTCCTAATGACCAATTGGCCGATTATGTTGAGAAGATAAACAGAGGACAGTCCGGCCAGTGGAGATGCATAATTTAAGATGAAGGTTACTAAAAAAAAGAAAAAAAAAGATGAAGGTAACTGACTCGCAGCCGTCAGCCGAGTGCCTCCCGTCAAGATAGGATGGATCTGATCATCTCCCGTGAGAAAGTTGGTTAAGTGGACACGGGGCTTAAAACAATGGATTGCTTATCTCACAAATAAAACAAAACAAAAGAAATGCTAAGACCAAATCACATAATTGAATCACAACTATTTAATAGTATCACAAATATTCTACATCAAATATTTTACAATTGAAGGAGAATGTTGAGAACGGGGCGCGTTTTGTTTCACCTTAAATTAGACTAGATACGGCTCGCGCATTTTGTAAGCAACCTCTCGTTCCCTCAGGTTCAGAGATAGGGGAGGAGAGAAAACATTCCTGAATCTGTCAGAATATTTAAAGATCCTGACATAAAGTCATTCTGAACTTCACATCTATAGATGTCACATCTTATAAACCTACTTATATCACAAGCATGCATGGGAATGTCAAATTACCGATTTCGGCATACAACTATAGGTAAACAATTATACATTTTCAGTAAGGTTCAGACATCCATGGAATTAATACAATTCAATTCCCAATTATCTGTCAGATATCACAAGTTCACTGATTTACAACAGACTCAACAATTACATCTACTTCTTTTAAAAGTATACTTTCAATTTCAGGGACTACAGAGTTTCTGTGACTACAGAGTTACGTATACCCGGCAACACCAAGAAAAATAAATTCATCTTTGGTTCTAGATTTCAAACTCCTAATTTTTAGGCACATTTACGAAGTAATCTGATGTCATATCAGCCTTTAGCACCGCATTTATAGTATAGATTTTTCAATCATTGGTCATTTCTTCCGTTTAGTGATTTCAATCGCAAATTGCTGCTCATTTTATGTCCCAAATCATAAAGACTATTGCAGTCAGATTTGCTCTACCCAATTGCCCGTTTTTGGCTATAATAAATGGAAATCAAATCAACGAATTTAATGTAATAATACCTCTCACCTTCTGTGATTAAAGCGAGATAGCTAAAGCTGTCTCTACACCAGTCCCGATTCTGTCTCACGATACTTGCGGTACTAGCCGATAGCAAATGTTGACAAAAGTTCCCGATCGTAGCGATGCAACCATGTATCATCGCCATCTGTCCAGAGTATCGGCAATGTCTCTACATTGGCAATTACAATCGCTGACACGTCGGCGACGCACATGTAAATTCAAACATGTTTGAAATCGTCGGCGACTGTCGCCGACAGTTGCCGATAGCTACAAGTGTCAGGAGGACGTCTGGAAAGCCTCTACATTACTCCCGACAGTTGGTCGATAAAAGCATTGGCAAGTATCGCCAACTGTCGGCGATGCACACTCAGGACTGGTGTAGAGGCAGCTTAATACCCACAAAACTTATTATTCCCTTAATTTTTCATCGTGAAGTTACGTTATGCATCCAATTGACGTAATTGTAAAGGAAAATCTTTATTAGAATATGTGAATCTTATAATGTGAATCCCTCTCATGAAATCGGTAGGCCAATGGGGGACCTGCTTGCATGTGTCACCGGGCATGTCAGATACAATGCATTTTGGGATGAAAAACAGCTTACATCATTATTCATATTCATGCATATGCTACTTTTGTCTTTTTTGAAATAACCCATCTGAAATGCTTCAATTCCATAATTATGTATGAAAATGATGTGAAAACCGAAAATCATATTTCGGAGTACATTCAACTTCATATATATATATTAGATTGGTCTACGAAAATGTAGACCAATTATGTCCTTACACTCCCATTACTCCCTGATTAATCATGTGTGATGAACTGTCTCAAACGTGTCATCATACCGCATCAAATACATATATCATATACATAGTATATAGAAAGATAGAATGGGCATCAGGGAAATAGGCACTTCACAACAAATAATATCTTTCAGAGTATCAAATAGATATACAATAGTATACTCGGATTTACTAATATATACAGTTTTGTTATATATGCATTCAATGATATAAATAGAAAACATTTAAAAAAATTAAATGTCGGCCCTAAACTTGGTGAAAACGCATGCATTGGTTGCCATGAATACCACACGTAACTCACTAGTGAAATACGCACTGTGCATAACTCACTCTAGATACGTTGTTCTCAGAGCAATGCGTATAATAAATTTCATGATTCAATGATTTTTATTATGTATACCCACATGGGAAAAAGTCGAGAAAATGTTTTTTCTTTAGATCATTAAAAGGATAAATAATAACTAACGTGCTGGTTTCACTCGCTTAGAATATCACACGAGTTGCCCACGCTTCTTTAACCAACGAATTAGTAAACCTGTATGTATTGTTGCTCTGTATTTTGATTTGAGATTTGGGTCCAGCATTTGGGTAGAATGTCGTAGAATAGCTCAGGTTTTACAACCATCGCAAACAATTTAACCTGTAATCAGTTGGAACTATAATTCTTCATTAAAAAGACTAGCTTCTCATCAAACTGAGTCTTGATTATCTTTGTATGTGGAACTAAAATATCTTGATGAGATTTCATTACCATTTTGAAGATATAAAATGTGCAAAACATAATGCTATAACGAAGGGAAATAATACATTATATATACACCGTCTTAACACCGTGTTAAGTAGGCTTGTTCTCACATTGTATGGGAACAAATTGGCCACCGGTGAAGTTGACAGGGATGGAGACGGGATGATAAGGAAAACGAGATGGGGATTCGTCCTGTTGACGTAGATAAGGAACGAGTTGCTCGACACTAATGACAATGGGGATGTAATATGTATTGCGGGGATGTAAGGCAAAGCCGGGCACACACTTGGGGTTGTCATGTGACCCTGAACCTTTGGACGATCGTTTCGACCTGGAGTTGGAACTTTTCCCTACGCAGTTTTCTCCGCCACTTCTGCTGTTTCCAGATATAGAACTCATGTCCGAGTTGGGATACCCGCTGGACACACTCTCCGAACTTGGACTGGGTACAGCAATCTTGTCCTTTTTAAAATTGATCATATTGTTAGCGTCGGATTGGTAGGGGAAAGAATTAATACTGGACGTGTCCATGTCTACTTGTTCTAGCTTGCCTGTGGAACTACTACAGCAGCTGTTTGTTCCGTTGACGAATCTAAGTTTGATATCATTCTTGAATTTATAAACGCCGCCGCCGTTTCGCATTCCTTCCTCGCCGCGACTGTCCCAACTATTTGCTAAATGCTTCATCTCATTGTCTCCCTCATTCATCACATAGTCCATGGGCGGTGGCTCACCCTTCTCCTTCACCTCGCTGTATTCGTGTTGGATTGACCAGGAGCCGTCTGATGTGTCTAGGTTGGTAAAGAGACTCCTGCTGCTGTCTTCACACGAGGGCACGCCAAATGCTGGTTTGTTCATCGGGTGGCGGTCGTCTTTCATCAGTTGGTTGCCGTGTGGTATCTCCGTCATACCGGCCACCTTGCTGCTGTCTGGTGAGCTTTTCTGTACTATCTTCACCTTATTTCCCTTGTCCTGACTCTTGTTGTCCGCATCTTCCACTTGATCTGAAAAATTGCGAATGACATTGTTCAAAGCACATTGTCAATATCATCATCAAGAGTAATAATTATGAATCTATTTAGTGGGCTTTACTTTGTAATATCTTTATACATTTCAGAGGGAGGCATTAGGACATATCTGCTCTTGGGGTTAGAACCCAATGCCTAATTGAATCGGCGGATCCGGAGCAAGCGATCCATCTGCATGGACTTCCCTACTGGTAATCATTATTGCTGACAAATGAAACGTATCACTGTTGTGAAACTTTGTCAATAAATGTGTTTTTAAAAAAAACACGGTGCATAGGTACGCTTAGGCAGTACGCTTCTAAAGGTACAGGTACGCTCAGGCAGTATCTGAGGGAAAAATTATTGGGGGGGGGGGCAGAGAGAATATTTTGGTGAGTGGCAGACGAGCGCCGCAGGCGTGAGTAATAAAAACTAGGGTTTTTTTCAATAATTCCTTATCATATAAATCAAATGTGATGTGTTTCAGGAAAATGTATGACAAGTTGCAAAATGGATTTTTTTAAGTATTTATTTATTTCTCCGTAGGAATGTTCTCATTTTGGAATATATATACTCCAAGTCATATGAACAAATATCCCAAATTTCAGGACAGTGTATTAGCTGCTCTTTAGCACCTGCAAGTCTGCAGCATTACCTTTGCAAGCAGACAGAACAATATGTTCTATCCCTTTCAGAAATCAGAAATCAGAAAAATGTTCAGTGCCCACTGGGATCATGGGTATAATGTCGTTTGCCCTCATGTGTATAATATTGCATTCAAATTTATAGAGCCAACACCAATTGGGGAAAGTAGGTGTTATTTTTATATTACTCTTAGGGCGTTCGAGCACCTACGAGCACCTACGTCGCTTCTATAATAATAATCATGGCTCCAGGCTAAGGCCCTTAAGTGCCCCTTCAATTTCTGTGAACATCTCAGGGTGGACCAAACTCTACCTCCTAAATGATATACTCACCAGGGCAGTACTTGATGCTTTGTTCATTGAGGTGTTTAAGCAAGTCCACGCAGAGCTTGTGAGATGGATTGTAGTTCTGAATCTCCACTAGGTAGCGCATCACCTCGTCCATTGACTCCTTGTATCCCAGCCAGAAGGACTCTTTCACACCCTTTTGATCTTTTTTGGTTGAACAATCAAAAAAGGAAAATTAGCACAAAAATTTACCATTTCCAAAGAATTTGATGAATTTCACCTATCACATACTTGTTCTTCTTTAATAATTGCAAGAGTAATCTACGTGATAATCGTCTCCATATACCAAGCAGGTTATGACAGAATATGTAGGGAAGCGAACTGAAGAGTATTAAAGATTACCAATGCATGGAGAAAGACAGTATATTAGTGAAATGTTATATCTAACTCGATCCTAACTTTAGGTCCATTCTTTAAGAAATATTTTAAAAAATGTATTTATCTTTGTGTATCATACCATCTAGTTCGTTGTAATTGTTACACAGAATTAACTGGGGTTGGAGGCGGAAGTGATATCCAATGCTAGCGGAGGTTGAGGGTGGTAACCCGAAACTAGAGAGCGCATTGAATATCACAACGCCGACAACATAAGCGTTGTTCTGCCATTATTTCACCTCCTCTGAAAAAGTCTGCAATGTTATCATGAACCTCTATAGTTGATTCTGTGTTCTCAAAATAATAGCAAAACATGCCTCGGGAGCCGCCGATGTTGTTATGTTTGACTGCTACCTACTTCCACTTTGTGAGCCAAAGAAAGCGCTAGAAACGCATATTGCCCATTCCCCTGCGACATTGGCGATCTTCACAATATCCAGTGCTATATGTACTGAATGCCATGAGCATATCAAAGGCGAAATACTGTCTTGGATCGCCACCAGGCCCCCAAGATTCCCAAGGCCTAGAACATAAGAACACCTTCAACTCCTGCAAAAAAGCTAAAATATTCTTGGCATGTTAATAGAAAGGTTGTTTTCAAGCGACGAGCACATTGTACCAAACTGTGCATTTTAAGCCACCCTTTCATAGGTTCCTTTACGCAGAACATGAAAATTGTTCTTGATATTTAGTACAAAATATCTTTCAGGTGCGAAAATGAATTGGACTTTTTCCAAATAAATGATCATGCTACCATATGTAAAATATAATTCCTGATTATTGTATAAGCTATATTTCCAGACGGTCGATGAAATAGTGGCCAAAGTGCACATCATTTTTAAAATAACCAGACACCAGGGAAACACCGTATATATATACTATCAAAAACACAGAGGTGACGAAGTTCACGTGTGAAAATGTTAACTTGGAACAGATCTGTGTAAGGTCGATAAATGTTAGCATTCAATTATTTACCCTTTGATTATTTGTGTTGGGAATGATACTGAGTTTCTATCTTCTAAATTAATTTGTTAAATTTATTCTCCAAGATGGTCCATACATACAGCCGTATGACTGAAGCTTTTGCAGATATTAGTTGATTTAATTAAAATATACAATCCGGAATGAGAATACCTTTTTAACACTCCAAATTCGCCAAAAATGTTTCACATACAACATGTACGGAATGGTTGAAATAATTAATGGAAATATTTTTACATTGTTTTATATGTTCACAGACCTAAAGCTAGATGCTGTAGATATGTGTTTTGCTGCTTTCTGGCATGCAAGCACGCATACTTTGTTGGTTAGTAACAATCGTTACCTGTCTCCGCCATAACAAGAATTCCATTACGGGATATACATGTAGATCTATATAGTTAATACATTACCCTTGTTAAGCTGGTACTGGCACGGCCGATTCACGCCAAACAGATGCAAAATTAGCATAAAAAAGATGGCAATATTGTATCTGCCGGGCGTAAATCTGTCGTGGCAGCGCTTAGGGTTTAAGTTATAAGTTCATGCATGCAGACAATTAATAACATGGGGATATATAGATGCATATAATATGTAAGTGCCATACCATTAGTTGACTTTGTAAGCTGCATCTTTATTTCTTTAATATGGTTGATTGCCATTTCAATGATTTCAGTCTTTTCTATCCGACCATGGCCTTGTTTTAGGTAGTACTGTGGAATGACTTGGCTCAAATCTGCTAGACTGTTATTCATGCGGTCCCTTCGCCTTTTCTCAATTATCCTATGTGACATTGGATCCTGTTAAAAATAATACAAATTGCAAATGCATAAATAATTCCTGCAACAATAATAAAATCTCGAAAAATACTGTAACATAAATGTGGCTTGTGTCAAATTTTGCCAGACTAATCTCTTTTGTTCTAGTGTACATCTGTAGCCTAATATTCTACATGGCCTTATAAAATATATTCTTTTCTAGAAACCTTCAAAATACATTTTCATCGGGAATTTGACATGTACTTTTTCATAAGCTGAGTTAAATTCAATATGTATATCAACTAGTATTGTTTATAAGGGTAAAGAAAGTGAGAAAATATCAAGCTATATCAAGTTCGGTGGTGAGTCCAGAACGCCAAAAGCACCAACAACGGCGGACATCTTACTTTTTGATTCAACAGAATTATCTGTTTTCAATTGTATATCCGATCTGATGATTATCAGAGTTACTGGAGGCGATTACAGAAAAACCTGGCTTTGAGGAAATTACACATGCTTATTACAGTGAACTTATATAACATAGTCTGACACCGACAGGTGTCCCCCTCATGCTTTGAGTACGCGCAATATCATGACATAACAATCCAAACAAATATTTTCCAATTATCGAGGAGCTTATCTTTTTTATTTTTGAAATATTAATTGTTATAACTTACCCGTGCCATACGAGCTTTCTTCGCTGGAATATCGCTATCGTTCATTTTCCCACCTGTTGTGGAGAAATTCAGGCCACTGCAAAAACAATCGAACCACGATTAAAATTACAGCTAAGAATAATTGATCAACAGACTTGAATATTGGAACCTAATTCAGTGTTAGAATACGTTGAGGAAACAATTATTAGGTAAGATGTCGAGCAGGTAATAAGGATTCTAGTGACTACTTATTTCTGCATTCATTTACCTTTACCGAGGCAAATATTGAATTTCATTTGTCCTCAGCAAATACATTTTGTGCACAAAATCGACTCCTCACAGTTTGTTCTCTTAGCCTAGGCTACTTGGCGTCACGTCTTGCTGCTCAGACTGTCACTGGCCAGCCTTTATACATTCAATGTGTCTAGTACCTTTAAATAGCCCGGTTTAAATGTATTTATTTGATTTAATGCCTGTTCGAAAAGAATTCTTTGAGACGAGAATCCGGGTATTTACAGGTGGCGCTACGATCGGCAGCAAAAACTCGGGTGAATACACCAGCTGAGTGCCATAGGCGCTGACGCTAAAATACCTGTTTTCAACCCCTTTGAAACCATACATAAACGGGTCAAAATGCTATGAGCATACATGTATATATCAAGTATTGTTCATACATTGCAGTCGCTGGTTCCGGAGGGGGAAAGTTGGAGATTTTAAGCTTGGTTGCTATGGTCGTCAAGGGCCAGAGTCCCCCAAGTACCGGCCCACTGCCCGGCAGTTGGGTGAAAGTAAACAATGGGGGAAATCTCAGCATTACTGTCGATTTTAGGCAATAAATGTTGCGGAAATGTTGCTCATGTTCATTATGAATATATTCTATGATATGGATTTTAATATTATATATAACTAGCAAAGTACCCGTCCTCCGGACGGTCACCCTCTCTCCCCACAGTTCTCCCTCTCCCTCTTTTCCTTCCCCCTCTTCTTTGACTTTCATACCTGTTTTTCTCTCCCAACCCCATCTCTAATTTCCCACGCCCCTATCCCTCCCCTCTTCCTCATTCTCCCCCTCCCTGCTTTCTCTCTCTCCCCTCTCTTCCTTCCCCGACATCCTCACTCTTGGTACGATGTAATATCATGTTATCGACCCCAAGAGAGAATTAGAAGGCTATTTGTTGACCGACTGTCTATATATATAGAATAAAACCATCCTCTCCTTCCTCTCCTTCAACCGCCTTCTACTTTCTCTCCCCCTCCCCTTCTCCTATTCTCTTCTTCACTCCTCACTCATCTGCATGTAGGACGGTCACACTCTCCCAATACATCCCCCTCTCCCTCTTTTCCCTCCCCCTCTTCTCTGTCTTTCATACCTGTTTTTCTCTTCACTCTCCCACTCCTTTGCATGTGGGTCAGATTTTCAGAAAAATGTACAATTCACTTTCACCAATCCTCTCAAATAACCCAAATTTCAGACGAAAATAAAGTTCAAAATACATTTCAATCTAACCAAACAGAACATACTCAAATTTACATAGTATTGGCCAAATTGCAGCCTAATTGAGCAGAATTTATCAAATGTGGACAGCTGCCAATTGTGCATTTTCTGAAAATATGATCCATGTATTTAGGTCCCCCTGGACGTAGGTTGTGGGAAATGACGTAGTATCTCACAGGGGCTTTCCCAGGCTATAAATAGAGTGTGGTTATCCCGATTTAAAAAAGGCTTCAAAATCACATTTCCAACCCAAATACCTTCACAAACCACATACGACGACATCCAGAGAGGGGGGAGAGACCTCTAAAGATGAGTAAAGTGGTTTGTAAAACAACAAATTCCGAGAACATTCTGGACAAAGATAACCTTCTTTCTACCATTTCTTTTTTACCTCCTTTCCTAGAAATCGCTCTAGCTTTATATTATATGGATTAATTGTTCAAAATTGCACAAAATCAGTTCGTTCCTAGAAGTGTGGATGCACTGTCACGTGACCAGATAAGCGGAGGCCATCTCTCCCTATAATGACATCTCAAATAATCGGATATTAAATGAGCATTTAGATCCCAAGTGCCTATAATATGATATGTACCAGTTACCTACTTTAGATCTGAGTGCGAGTTCTGTATACATCATGCAGTGAGAAAATATGCTCTATCCAATCCTAGGTTAGGCCTAAGATATCAAATCGTTCTCTTCTTCAAATAAGTAATGAATAGTTGATAGAACAAAAGTTAAAATGGAAAATGATAGTGGCACACTGGCCATAACAATATCATAGGGTGTATTTTTTTGTGTCTTCAAGAACAACAATGACTTTATAAAAGCTACTCTGTTACCAACAATTTATTTATAGGTAAACTAAGTTTTTTCTAGGTAGGAGCGGGGGTTGCCGTCTTGACGACAAGGGGGGGGGGACACAGCTATTTGAGTTTTTTTGTGAAGTTTCATAATGAACGATAGAATCTGGATGATATGAAGAAAATGAATGTTGAATTTCAATCGTTTAAGAGGATTTAATATTAAATTTCCAGCTCCATTCATTATTATATTCGGATTCAGAATGAACTGCAGAATGCAATCACAACAGCTGCAGAGGTGTTATACCTTATAGAGCAGCCAAAGGCTCAAAATGTTGAGGTACCGTGCATGAAATAATAACAGCAAGTGTTATATACCAAATGAAAGCTCAGAACCTCAGCTATAAGGATATGGAGCATGCGGTGTTCGCCATGTTGTAGCTTTTTGACAATTTGCCAAAGAATACAGGTACCTTGGAAACCGTTTTTTTGCCCCATATGGCTATCAAGCATAAACCAAGTATGTGTGGATTAATTCATTTATAATTTTACATGGATTACATACATATACAACCTACACCCGATCTGTCAACATAAGATATTTGGCAATGCTGAATAAATATAGACACTCAAGTTTGAGGAAAAAACTATATTTTGATTGTTTCCATGGCAACAATGAAGAAGTCGCTCAGTAACCAATAATTTTGGCGTTTTTAGTGAGTTTTTAAATTTTTATCATGATTAAAACTGCCCAAACCTACAAAAAAGGAAATCTTATGTTTGTGCTGGTAATTGACATGTTCAAAATATATGATATTTGCCTAGCAACAACATTCCAATTGTTTATATGCTTAGCAACCATGCTGTTTAGACACCATATTGTGCCTTATTCTTTTCTCTATGAATAATACATTAAATCATACGCAAACAGCAGTTAGAAAACGTCAATTATATTCCTGAAACTTGATTAACAACAACATTCCATTTGTTGATTACCCTAGCAACAGGCATTTTACATCAAATAACAACCACTCTAACAATTAAAATTTGTGATTTTAACTTTCTGTGTTATTGTGCATGGTTTGTGCATGGTTTATTACCAATTCTCCGAAATATTTACATAAATCAAAACTACTTTTCAAGGCTTTGCATTATGCTCAATAAAGTAAACTCATATTATTATGAATATTCTGTTATATTCCCACACAACAATACTTTAATTCTTTTATTCCATAGAGATTGCCAGAATTCAAGTGGTCGATTAGCAAAATACAAGTTTACGTAAATACAAGTTCATTATAAAATGCCTAGTTCATACTGAAGGTATCATATTAGTGGAGAAAGGCGCAACATGCAGTGTAATATGTTGAACTTGACCCTGACCTTTGTCATGGTCAAAGGTCAAAAGGCAAATGAGGGCTTAATCGAAGGTTGTACCTTGAATGAGCATGAATGGATATTATTGTATCATAAGCATACCTACCTAAAATTGCATTTCATTAGCTCCTACCTGTCCGGAGACTAAAGGTGCACTGATTATCAATTACCATAGGGAAACACACGTCAGTGGAGTCAAGCCTCAAGCAAGACAACAACTTATATGTACAGTTAGCCAAATACATGCAAAGACGCTCCATCGCCAGTAATTGGGTAATATATGGGCAGTAATATCATTAAATTAATCAAAAGGGAAAATAGATTATCGTGGTTGGGGATGCCAATTAAGACGGGCATTCATTCAAATGAGCAATTTGACCCCATATATTTTTTGATAGTTTAGAAGCAAGAACGATGGCACTTCATCCGACGAATGCCTATGGTTGGGTGCAATCATTGAATTAAAAACCCATCATGCAGTTGCACTGGTCGTGATTTCTCCCACCAGTAATGCATTCTTCAAAATTCCTGTGCGAGATTCTCAAACGTGCTTAAATTATTATATTTCAAATATGACAATCCTCCCATTAATGCAGTCCTGTGTAGTAGCTGCTACAACCGACTTATCCTTATATACTTGTCGATTTTCCATCAGATCAATTCCGACCGCACGCCCCGTGCACGTGTATCGGTAGTGCAGGTGGTCAGAAAATGTACGATCGGCAGCTCTGCACATTTAGTAAATTCTGCTAAATTACGCTCAAAAGGATAAACATTAGGTTTATTTGAGCATATTTGATGTTGCGTTGATTTTAAAATACCGTTTGTTTATGTTAAACTGTATTTTGAATCTTATTTTTGTCTCAAATTTACGGGTATTTGATGAAGGTGAATTATACATTATTCTGGCGGCTTCACCGATATGAGTCGGAGCGCGCGGCGCCACCATAGTATGGACAATACTACCCGTACAATACCGCTCTGCATATAGTCACTCTGCCAGATGCAGATACGCAGTTATTTCCCAAACCAAGAATACTCGTTCATCGTCTAATTTCTATCTTCTCCTGTGGTCGATTCTATACCATATTAAGTGATCCGTTTTAGGAATATGAAATATAGATTTTGAGATATTACCATATTTGAAAAGAGGAGATAAAGGTGATTTCAATGAGGGTAAGCACTAGGACACATGACATAATAAGTATTTATGAATTTTCAGTTTGATATTTTTATTTTTGAAAAAAAAAGTGTGCAATGTTTCTGGATGGGTAATTACCAGTAAAGTAACTAAATATACTCCATACAAAGGCCTTCAAAACGCAAGGATATACCTAATACAATGTCCCGACATTTCTTACAGGAATTCATATGACTATAAGTGCTGAACCCTCTAGAAATCAGAACTTTCAATAAAGAGATCTTGTGAAAAAAAACACTGAAAAATATCAATTTTGCGACTAATGACTCATTTTACTGGAAGCCATCACATTTGACTACAGACAATAAACTTAGTCAAAATGTCACCAATTGACCGATAATAATAATATTATTCTTTGACTCGTAAATCTCCCCGCTGCTGGATTGATATGTGTATCCCAATATAAATATTGTATTATAAACACATCATTTCTTACTTTAAAGTGTGAGTAGGGTAGGGTGTGAGTAGGGTTGCCAACTACATGGCCTTGGCTCAGCGAATACGACCCGTTTTTTGAACCCCCAAAATGTTTCACTATTAGATATTTTAAGATAACGAGACTATCTGATACCCTCAGGTAAAACCCAGACATAAACCCATTTAGCATAGTCAGGACTAATTCACACATCGCCGAGAAAGTGTTTATTTAAAAAAGGTCATTCCCCGCACGTGATCGCGCTCAGGGTTAACAATGACGAACAACTTATATCATATAAAGAACTGATGCTAATATTTGTCACAAATATTACTTGAAAGTGTTGGGAGGGGTGCTGCCAACCGATTGAGTTTCAAGTAGATGAGTTATGTTACTTGGTTGAAATGAGAGGGCTGTTGGGTTGAAAATTGCACTTTTTATTTGGACCCTAACTGGTCTGAAAGTGTAGATGTCTGGGGCTCCTGATTAGGGTAATACAACATTAATAACCCTAGAGTAATTCAACATTAAATGTGACTTAGGGTAATACACCATATTAAATCCATAGGGGACATTAACAAAAGCACGTTCAGGAAGAGCTAACAATTCATAAATAGGATCTGTATTTCTGTAGATTCACGGATATTATACATTATAGATGAACAAAAATATGACATTTTAGTAACGAATATGGTCATGAATGGATAAATTAGTAAACTTGATCTAGATGTTTTTATAAAATTTTCATGTCAAATGAAACGTACCGCTATTGCGGAATCTTGGCAATAAAATTTGTATATAGAAAAAGTTTTTATGATGAAAAAAATTAATGTAACAATTCTGAAGGTTTGAAACAGGACATACGGTATATAACTATGAGTAAAATAATATTTTGCGATCGGTTTGAAAAGACAATGCCTCTACCTATGCTATATAATCAGCTTCCTAGCTACCCCCAGATCTAGGCACCCTCCCTATAACCTAGAAGGTGTATTAGCGGTATCAAGCCATGCAATCACGGTTCGCCTCGCTATAGTTAGACTTTATACGACACGTGCTGACTGCTAGGTCACGGCTAGCTCAGACTAGAGCTCCCCTTAAACGGTTACTTCTTAAATGATTTCCGAGATTCGTTTCATGCTTCAACGCATGGAATGTATATGACAGTAAAGATTTTAAGATTTAATACATAATTTCTTTTTCAGGAGATAACATTACATCATATGATGCTCTTCTCAGATATATATCCCTGTTATAACGTTTCATTATTGTATAGTCTCAGATAGAAAATCAAGAAAAAGAATTCAATTTCTATACAACACTATAAGCTAGCCTCTATACACCAGCCGCATCATAAGAAGTATTCCATTAAATATGGTCTAGTCAGTTTAATAGAAATAATACAAGTAATGATAACTATGTAATGGGTATCATAAGTATACATTATGGTATCTCTATTGATATAGAATATTTCTGGATATATCTCAATATTAAAGAACCTCCTATTTCTTTATTAATTCAATTGGGTTCTTACAATATCATTTCTTCTTAGAATAGAGAAAATACAAAAAAGGAGCACCAGTTACATCATTTAATGAGGATTTACCATATACATGTACGTACACGTATATATTGCTTGAAACAAGAAAATTTGTTTGCAAGGCAATGTAAGCGTTTGAAAAGAGGTAACACTTTTTAGTGGTATATCCTTATGATTTTATAACATGAATAACCTATGATCTCTATGTCTTTTGTAAAAAAAAAAATGAGGGGTAATTTGCGGGCAGGTACATTTCTGTTTGGGCGGGTAAATCTCTAAATGAATAAAGAAAAAAGTTAATTTCACACACTGCCCCCCCTCCCCTATTATATGCTAGTTTGTTCCATGTGCCGCCTCCTCTGACCTAATCCTCTCCCTCTAATGTCAATAAATATCACAGAAATTAAATAAATCGTCGACGAAATTGAATTCGGTCAATTTTTTGGGGGGCCTTAGACTGACAGATGATGTCTCAACATAAGTTGTCTAACTTTCTGAATACATATACACTCTTTTTTAATCACTAAGCATACTGAGGACAGGTCCCTTCAAACTGAAGTAATCGTTTGTAATTGTAATCCATTGTAATCGGACGCTGACTCCTGGACCAGGAAAGCCATTAGCGCAGTAGGCGTCCTATCACTGACATACCATTCTTATCGTATCTGAGATGCTGTGAGCCAGGACTGACAGGCGTTGCTTGTGCTATTGGTCCAGACTGGATAACCAACATTCGTTCAGTCGACCCACCTTCACCCCCTCTCACAGATTCCATACGGTTCACGATATCCAGCACATGTCATGCAACGCTCCCTCTCTTATCACATAATAACCACAATTTAAATTTATGGAATATGGTGCATATTTGTATGTAGGCCTATTTACATTGGAATTTGTTAAAATAAGCATCACATATCATTAGAATTTCAAGATTATCTCTAGTCTATCTGGATTTGCATGATTTCCCCATTGTTAATCCTTTATTTACTGGGACATATGCCCAATGTTAGCTAGGGTATCCTGGAGACATGACATTAAGTCAGAATGTGTATTACCACGTGTACCCTGTGAATGCAATAAAATAATTTATACATAGGCTAGCCATAATTATATTGGCATATATGCCCTATACCTAGGCTATCTATTATTACTATTACTGTTTAGAATGAAAGTTGGATTGGAGAATATTTGAGCGGCTAGAAATGTAGCTCTTTCACCACAATAATACCACAATGAATGAGTACCTCACAAGTAATTTTTCGCAAGAATGCATCCATCCAGGTAGAGCTAAACCTATATACTGACCCAGGCAAACATGGAAACACTAAGTAATAATGCCTCACCTTATTGAACAATCCCTCGCCCCGAATCCAAATACCGAAGATCCATCGGTTGACATTTTGAGATACAACTGTACTCTCAAGATTCCAGTGGTAGTGTAATCCTTTATCCTTAGAGTATTGTGATACAAGCAAGAGAAATGTCTTTTCAATGCTCTTCCTTCGAGTGTCTGTTCGCCAAAACAATCTCTCAGAGCAAGTCAGTCTTTGCTCACGTGTATGGCAATGTGCCTTCCCCCGCTACGTCACAACATGGCGACCGTGGTCACGCGTTGGTAGCCCTTTCTGAAACGTGTTGGTGGGCGGGCCTAGATCAGGCTTCCCACTCCAGTCTTTACACACGTTGTAATACCAATCTTGTCAGCGGCGGGAGATCCATGCAGTTGCAGCAGCTGGATAGGATCTCCTTCTTTACACTTTATGATAGTTAATACACATTGCATGCTTTGTATTGACCAGTGAGTGGTGACATGGAAAGGCCTATGATTTATTTGCTTTCTTTTATTCATGGCAATCATTTTGATGACAGTACGTAGGCTACAAATTGGTAGAGTTCATGCAGAGGCATCGATGTGTGATTAGTATAATATATTGTGTATACATGTGTGTGAGGGGTGTGCGCGCAGGGGGTTGGGGCGGGCGCTAGTAAGTATGTGACTGTGAGTGAAAGCTAGTGAAGGAAGGTGGGTGGGGGCGTTGCTTTGTTTGCGTATTAATGTGCTGGATTCACATGTATCTACACTCGGCCAGTCGATGTGAGGAGACATGCCGGAGAGGCGGAGCACCTGGCACTCAACGTGCATAAGGAAAGAGGGAAACGCTGGGGAAACGACCCCGGGGAAGAAATACGTCATGGGAAAAAATAATCGTCTGCTAGGATGTCATGTCCTATCATATGACTACGAAGATAATGACGTAGACGAGTTGCTGTATTCAATAGCAAGAAAGGCATGCCAGGCAATGCCTCTAATCTCGATCCAGTAGGCCATGTAGTTCATATTAGGTTTAATCGGCCAGTCAATACACGTGTCAACGCATGCCTTATTTCGGTTACACACTATGCCTATACTATAGGCCTATATATATAGTACAGACATATCATATCTATAGATGGTGAGCTAGATTATAGTAGATGGCTAGAAAATATATGAATGTTACATATCAGTAATGCATAAAACTGCATTGAGCAAATTATGATGTAACTCATTGGATTTGAAACTTCACGTTAATTCCATTTCTAATTAGTGTTTACCATTTTGGTGGCTGACCTTTGCACGTGATAGATGCATTTATAAGCACGCAGGTTATCAAGTGTTTTCTAAAAGATGATTAATGTCACTCTTATCGCATGAGAGGAGGGAAATTTCCTCGATTTCTTTTTGATCCAACCAGTGTTATCTTACAATGGAGATCGCACACGTGTACAAACGTGTGGATTGGCACAGTAGTCTCGTTGTCGGTCGCCTCGATCGCGGCATGTGTGCTCACAGGTGTGATGCGCTGTCGATTCCGCCTGTCTGGCCATGCTACCAGCATAGCCTAGCGTGATGTCCTATCTATTATTAAGTACTGCTATAAGATTTGGATGTTCTCTACACCATTTGTGTTGGCCATAAAAATGTATCATTACTAACGTTATCCAGTTACACAATACATTCTAACCCTTATTGGGCATATATAATATTTATAATGTTTTATGTAGATGATAAATATGTAAATAAGAGATGCGTCCCGATAGCAGTTTCCAATCAAAACTTACTGCTCCTTACACTGTATTTTTAATGACAAACCAGGGCGGTGGGAAAACTAACATTTTCTGTTAAAAAAATTACCCCAGACCCCTACCCATAACTCTCCGTAGGTGTTTCTATTTTATATGATATAGCATTTAAATAATTGCAAATTATATCTAGCTAGAATACTCTTTCCCCATCCCTGTTGGTAAAGAAGTAAAATTGTACCAGAACTATGTAACATTGACATTTTACTAGGCTATTGTTTTGTCCCCAATCTGAAAGGATATAAACGTGAAATAGGAAAAATCAAAAATATCCAAGACTTTTCTTTTTGGAATATCCAACACCTTTTTGTCAACTTTCTTTTCCTTTTTGCCAATGTCCTTTTCCTTTTCGGATTATCATTTTCCTTTTAGGAATATACTTTTCCTTTTTGGAATATCCTTTTCTTTTTGGAATATCCTTTTCCTTTTCCGAATATCCACTCCTTTCCCAAATATCCACTCCTTTTCACCCAAATGTACCATGATGTATTCCTACCCAAACATGACTGGGAGGGAGAAGGAGGGTGAGAGGGAGAGGGAGGGTGAGCGGGGGAGGGGGGGGGGGGGTGAGCGGGAGGGGAGAGGGAGAAAGAGAAAGGAAGAGAAGACAACATGGGAGGGAAAGAGATATGTGAGTATGTGTTGCTATAGTGACCAGACTGGTGGGCAGCAGTGTTTAGTGACTGTCTTGGATGTGTTATGTAACACTGCTACACTACAAAGATAGCTGGTGGGCCCACACTCAGGGGTAGTGGATAATATTACGTAACACTGAGCCACTACTCATGTGGGTTAGATGTTCAGAAAATGTACAACGCATGATCTCGCATGCTGCGAGTTTCCTCGTGTAGCCAAAACTCGACAAAAGGAAGATTTCATTGTATAGGCTAAAAGGAGGCTGACATGGAGAAATCGCCACAGACATGGAACTTTTTGATCTGGAAATAGTCAAATCTGCCCGAACATAGGAAGTTAGCAGTTGGAAAAGAATTTGTAATATGAGAAATAGCTTGTAGCCTACCACAGAGGAAAAGTCTGTACGGATTTCATCATTAGTACATATGTCTACTTTTGGACACAACAGCTAATATATATATAATTATGCAATAGAAATTTGATTTCTCAGAGCCCACTCCCCTCCATAGAGCCATATAACACACTCGACCACACTTCCCAGTTTCTTACGTAATCGTGACGAAATGTTATTCCAATGTGTTACTGATTACTACTTATTACAATTAATAAGAGAACTAAAAGAAATTTCCAAATTTTTTACCTCGTATTTTCTCTTTAAAGAACGTGTATTGAAGTGTATAAAAAGGCCCAAAGGGAGTACCGATGGACATACTCTTTTGGATAAAGTTGTGGAGCTCAGTGTGGTAAATAATAATGAACACGGAGTTCCATTCACAGTAATGTTGCTGAAATGGTGGTGAATGATATATAGGGTAGTTGTTTGGGTTTGTGCAGGATGCACCGCGGATCACACTCCCCCCCCCCCCCAGGAGGAGAGGAGGAGCTGCATGTGCAAGGTGGTGACAGGTAAAGGTATACTTTGGGCGTACTTTGAAACTGGTGGGGGTATATTCAACCTAGGTCCAATGTACACCAGGTACGTTTGTATTTTGTATTTAAACGGTTTTATTAAACAATTTTGATTTCTTATGAGAAGGCGTACACTTCTCTAGCTTCATGGGAGATTTTCAAGTCTTCTCTAATTAGTTAGGCAAAGCAGTAGAAAATACCACTTCCGTCGATGACAGGGAGTGGATAACTGCTAATATTAAGTTTAATAAATATTCATTTTTCATCAATAATTACTATGGTAACGGCGCACAGTACAATTATGAGTTTTTTTTATTTCACTCTCATTTAATGGTATTTGAGTATTTGAGTCATTATATGATTAATGGATTTGGATAGTATCTAATTTCTATTTGATAACAATTCTCTTCATTCCAAATGTAAGTACATTTTGCATTGGTCGTAGATATTTTGAGAACCACCTGGTAATACAGTGTAGGAGGGTCTTCCCAGCGGATCGGAGGGAGCTAGGCATGACTCCTTCCCCCGCGCCCGGACAATATCATATCTGGACCGTGAAGACACACATATGCCTGCAGATTCTCCCGGTCTCCCGGAAAGGAGCGAGGGTAATTACCTACCGACGTTCAAGAATTGTGCCAATGTGAAGCATTGGGTGAAAAGTCCAACAAGAAAAAAATAATGTATAAATCAACATAAAATAAGCTATATATCTCAAACTTACCCTATAGATATATGTATGGCACTATATAGGTGAACCAATTGATGTATTATGGATTATTATTTAATGGCATTCACTGTGATTATATTCCATATTATACTGGTATCTCCAAACGAGTAAGTAACATAAATATGTTTGATATATTATATATAATGATATCTGTGCACATAGTTTCTTCACTGACATCATAATGGGGATATATATGTAATGTAGGTGCGTCACTGCCTTTAATTCTGCCTGAAGATAAAGATAGCACGTAATCTTCTTTTCCTTGAATATATTGGTAGTTCTGGTACTTTCTTTCTCTCACTATAATAATATTATATATTTCCGAATAAAATCAGGGATATACATACATACATACAAAGGCTTGGACCATGTTTTGGTTCACTATCAAATACTCAATGCGATTATAAATGTCACATACTAACTGCAAATAGTTTAAATATCTGTGTCGTATGACTGATGAAAATAAGTTATTTCAGATATAACTGAATGGATAACATGTGTTCAGTTTTATTTATTATGGCAAATATTTTACATTTTGGAAAACGGCACAAATCGTTCTTGTCTGAACCACATACAGGTAATAGAGTAACAATATATATATGAAACGGTGCTAGATAACCAAATATAGATATGATCAATCCCTGTACACAACTCCCAAAATATCAAAGACATTACATACATGCTATATACAACAAATCAAATGATATAAAAGGAATATGATTCCCAGCATAAAAGGTTGACGAAGCTGAAATTTTCATACTATAATAAAACAATGGTGGCCGTTTCCCGTCATTTTGAAAATCAAATTACACACATACAGATATCACCCCATTATACCTAGCCAAATATTCCCCAACGGTACTCACGTGTTTGCTCTAGATTTTTCATAAGTGCGTTCTAGTTGAGTGCCTGTGGGCGAACACATTCACTTGTCTATGTATATCTAGGTACACCGCGTGAATCATACTGATACATGTGATAAACAGTTTTTTCTGGCGATTTTCAGAAATGTCTAATACATTATCTTCCCGATGCACCAATAGCCTATCTTTTAATCGATGAGTTCTTAGTGACTTGAATGAAGAGATACAACATTTATACGTTTGATAAATAACAATTTCAATGGAATTGGCATATTGCTGGAAAATTACCTGAAAAAATGATTTCCTCAAGACTAGTATAGCACCTAGAAATCAATTACCTCTTATCTAACAAGCAGAATGGATTTAGACCAGAGAAATTGACATCGAATGCAATCTCTGATTTAATCTGGGACCTGAACTTGAACTCTAATAATGGAGATGTATAAAGTTACAGTTAACACTTTACATTCATTTTTTTCTAGGTTTTGCATTTCAAAACCCAAATTAAACAAGGACAATGTCCACAAAGCATTTATACAAGGAAACCCATAGTACGGGTCCCATCTTGATAAAGTTATAGCCAGTGCATCCCATTGCATAGAGTAGGTAACTATTCACTTTATACCACTATTATTTATAAATGTAAATTAAAACTCTAGTCTAAGGGACCCTCTGGAAGAGCTATGGCTGCCATAGAAGAGGGAGGACCCATTTCCGGTGTAACTTAGCGTATATCCATAGAACTAGCGCTAGTTCTGTGGTATATCTATTATTATGTACTGTTTTCAGGAAATAAACAATATACAATACAATACAAAAGGAAACGATGACTAGTGTCAGTATAATCAACGAGACTACTTCCCTCTAGTCTCGTTGGTATAATTGAATGAATTAGCGTTTCCAAGGGAAGCAACGACTCATTTCAGTTACATGTACATAAGGGATGGTTAAATCGCAGTTACTGTCACATACTGTGAATGAAATCATTTTATTGTAAACATTAGTAATTTTCCGGCAATTATTACTCATCAAAATTAATCCATAAGCTGACATGTCTCTGACTTATATCTATATTTTCAGCTTCAGAGATGAATATTTTGTGTTAACACTTATAACATTGACTGTGACTACAAACCACATGGAGATTATAATTACAGACGAAAGGAGAAGACAATTGTGGTAGACATGTGAATGTATTATACCAACTAGACATAACTTATGATAAAGTTGTCATTCCACTGAGTACTCTCCCTCGGCCTTTAAGTGTTCCTTTAAGTCTTATGCAGTCACTTTTGCCAGGCTCACCCCAACCCCTCCCAGCCATGGGCAGCGTGCCACTGATTTATATCACAAACAAGAGCCTTCGCCTCTTGAAAGTGGAAAACAAATTCAATCAAAGTCCATGTAGAAAGAAAAAGGATAGAGTGAAAAGGCATATCCGAGATAAAGAAGATATATCAATTCACATAGCATCTTCATTGTGTGGTTTCTTGGCCAGCATGGCACCTTCAATGGGAGAGCTGCTGCGTAGTGAGGTGTGACATGATGTCATAGATCATTGAAGGGTTTCCCCAGTCCATGCATTGCGCAACAAGGGTAAAATCTCGTGCTATCTCGCCCCGTTTGACCCACAGAGCTTTGTATAGCCAGCTTATAAGTGGGGTAACAACGAAGGGGGTGCCACTGATATAATCACAAGTTCACACCAATAGGGAGAATAGTGAGATACAAGATGAATTAAGTCAATGATTGGCAGGTATCTGATACAAACGTTTGGGACTGATTCTTCAAAATCAGTCTTAACAAGTTATAAGTTTATTAAGTTAATCAATCATTTAATGAACTATTTTTCTGTTTAACTTTATAATCAGTTTAAGTTAATGTATATATTGTGCGTTTCCAAAGGAAACAAATTCTACGGTCAACTATTTGTGCGCAATGGCTAGATTATGAATATCAGACGTACTGTAATCTGAAATGCCTCGAATGTCTGTATTAGAAGAACACAGGAGTGGAAGTAAAATTCAGTTTATTAACAACTAGGAAAGTTGCACGCTCCCTGTTTACAGAGGCAGTTGGGTAAACATGAAAGTACAATGCAAGGGAATTAGACATAAGACATCAAACAACATATTGTAATCTAATAATACACAATTGTCTTTTAGTCTTTGCAATTCCGAGCTTGTCTGTCTCCAAGACTTGAAACCCAGAAATCCCAAAGGGTGTAGTAGGTCAGATTCAGTCATGGGTGGTCCTCTCTAAATGGGTTCCTCTCAAAACCTATACAGTGGCCTTAAGTGGCAACTTGTCAATCAAACCAAGATAGCCAATAGAATACAACAAATGTCAACCAATAGGATGTCACACTGGCCTTCAGGGATTTACTGCAGAGATGGTAGAAGGTTGTCAATCAAGCAGTCCTTGCATAAGTGCAAAGTTAGTAGTGTTGGCGTGAATTAAATCACACAGTGATGGGCATCCAGATATCCTCCCAGATAAGTGTCCACACTCCTCACACCAATCCTCAACCAACACCTCAAAATGTATCACATGAACTTGCTACTCAGGATGATTGACAGAATGGTACCCAATTCACTAACATTCACGATTTTTTTAATAAAAAAATACCGTAGAATGTAAAAACTGTCTTACTATAAAATGTGTGCACCCCAAATAGCGCTGGTAACAGATTATTTACAAAACAGAACACAACTTGTCATGATCGATGAGAACACCTCCAATGAACTTCCTATCGAATGCAGCATCTTCAGGGTTCTATTTCAAGGCTAACCTTGTTTAATCGATATATCGATGATATATAAATGTAGCCCTACAGAATCACTTTTAACAAAAATTCGACAAGCACAAAACAATTTCCTAAGACTGATGCTCCAATGTGAAGTTAGGACGAGAATATTAGAACTTCACCGTAATGCTAACATTATGATCATTGCCAATAGGATGAAATATAATTATGTTAAAACATAGTTTCTATAAAATAGCTAATAAGCCAGACGCTTGCAAACATAACACTGGCACCATGCAGGCATGCAGACGCCCCAATATTCGAAATTACAATACCAAGAAGTATTACATTAGAAAATAATACATTATGTCAAATCTCTCTTGCCGGCTCAGGGCTCGGGGGAATTACCACCATCATGGTGACCCGAGGAGCTGATCTTTACTCGGACATTATTAGCTTTGAGGTATATAAGGTAATAACCCGAATAAAAACTAAAGAAAATTTAAAAAAAAAGGATAATTATATGGTGTACACATTGCTACTCTCTATTTAACAACTTTCAATTACACCTAATGTAATTATATAATTGTATTCAAATTGCTGATTGTACAAAATAAGGGAGCACATGAAAATATTTTCTTCGCAATAAAATTGAAATGCGTTGGTGTTTAAATTTGTCTTGGGTTCTATTGGCTGTATACGTGTATCAGTGTTTAGTGTCTCTTGTTGCCGAACTTGGATCTGACATTCAGGCCTTTGACCAGTTGCAGCATACATGTATTTTTTGTTAGATGGTGTCTTTTGTCCGAGAAACATACATTGAAAGCAGTTATCTCTCTGGGGAACGATACTACAGGACGCTCTAGTCAGTCTGGGTGGTTTGATTGTAGTGGGTTTGGTCACGAGGAATAGGGGCATGCCCTTGATCCCTTCCTGTCTGTTCAAACCCTCCCATTGAACCTATAGAGCTGACCCATGAATACTCGTTGCTTCTACATTATCGTTTTATTATCAGAACCATGCTAGTATAGGCGTGACTAGACAAATGTAAGATTACACCATGTTAAAATATTGGTTCAACTTATTAACCCAATATAGGGTAAAATATTAAAAAAGGAACATCATGATATAGGACAATAATCAAAATGGACTAGGAACTTATTAATAGTCAATGAATAATCTTTTGGATGGTCCCCCTCGGGGTTCCCATCTGAGATTAATTTGGAATATTACTATAAATATTACTGGACTATTTTAATCAAAACCATGGACTTGGACCAAAACCATCGCAGAAGAACCAAGTTCACCATACAAGACAGCATAAAGAAGACTCATCATTGAACCGCAATTACAATGAGTAGTAACAAAAAGAACTGTGAAACTCTCTTACTTAATATCAAAAGGACATGGACTTTGAATATAATTAATTCTTCTACCCACTTTGTTTTTAAAGAATATCCACATTTTATGTATTCACATCTTTTGTTAAGGGCTACCTGGTAGATCTCCAGCGGAGAGGGAGTACTGGCCCTATTCTTTGATTTATATAATGTATATGTATAAGTTCCGGAATAAAAGTTGTATAATAATAATAATAATGTCTCACCTCATGCGCACACGCAGCTAATTAAATCATGCTTTGTCTTGATATCTTGGTAAGCCTATAGACACATGCAGTTACATGTGCTAACTCAATTAAAGGCATCGCTAATTGAATACAGACGCATAGCCTACATTTCCATTGATAATTAAGGCTAGATAAAACAACTTGCTTGTTGATGTTATACATTTTAGGCATAATTCAATATTCAAAATGCGTGGTGTCATTTTTGCCAGATAACTCTCGGTTTTCACTTACAACCAGTTACAAATATATGATCAGAAATAGAAAAATAATTGCGGCATGTAGTTACTTACATTAGATTTGAAGAGATGCCAAAAGTTCGTGAAAAAAAATGAAGAAGATACGAAATTTCTGTGATGAAGCTTATACAAGTACCACACCGTATGCCTGTCGTAAGTCCATCGATCGTTTCTCCAAAGATGCAAGCACTTGCGAACGGGTTATGACTCGGATTTGAAGGCTTTCTTATAAATTATCTAATTTGTGTATTACTGTTAGCGTGGACAGTATTTACTGTAGATGTAGAAAACAAGGGTCGCCAGAAGAACTGTTATAGAAGAGGCAACCACCTTTTCCCACCTGTACTGTATTACTGTTATGATGTAACTGTTTTGATGTGGAAATAAAGTTAAATAATAATAATAATAATAATATAGCGTCTGAGAAGAGCAACGAGCTCGAGCAACGAGCACCTCCTCTGGCAGCATTTCTGAATATATGATCCTGTATCCTCCTGGAAAATACCTTTCTCTCATCAAATCCTTCCTCAACATATACTTGGACCTTACGCCAATTAAAGATTAATTGATACCCAAGTAATCTGAGGGGACGGGACGGGGGAATAACAAGTAACAGCTATCATTTGATCTTTTTGCAGGGGATCTAGTAAAATCGATCCCCTAGTTCTGAGTCACACTTAATCATAATGTACGATGGATAGAAAAGTCGCCACTTTTGGATGGTCGGTTTGCACGTTCCTTTTGATAAAATCATGTTTTAATTATAGGGTAGCTTTGCGAATATATATGAACAAAAAAGGACCCTATGGAAAAGAGCAAACGAACATATGGCAGACATGAAACACAACAGAACAAAATCAGAAGTAGGAAAACATTTCAACCTACCAAACCATAAAGGTATACATAACTTTGGAAAAAAGATTTCATATACCAACACCCTTAGAGCAAAAGGGCCAAAGACCTGAGGATCTTGATCGAACACAACTGGATCCACAGGCTACATATATACCAACCACACGGTATGAATGTAAAGGATTCCGAATTCAAATGAGCCTAAACCTCCCCCTAAAAAAAGCCACGACAAAAAATGTTTTTCCCTCCCCTGAGATCCTTGGACCAGACTTACGCAATAAGCATTAGCTCTCATCGAGATCGCAAAGAGGACAAAAGAATTAAATATGAATTCCTATGAGGATAAGGCTCACACTAACACCCGTACTCTTATGAATGGCATGAGTAGATGAAACCAAAATAAATTGGTGTTTCACTTTCCCCGAAAAATCCCGAAAAAGTAAAAAATAAATAAAATAAATTAATTACCAAGTAGCCATAAGAAAGACTACTGACCACCCCTCATCTGATCTAGTAAAGACAGTATAAGAAGGGAAGAGAACAAAAATCTAACAAAGCACCTGATGAGGCCCAACAGCCGAAACCACTCTATAAACCAGCCATATCTTTCTACCTATAAACTATAGACCCCCCCTCTCTCTCCCCACTCTGCAAATAGCCTATAGGCCCGGCCCCCATACACCCACCCACAACCCCTAGACCCAGGCCCAAAACATATAGCGTCAATGCCCAAAAGGCATGAGACCTAGCTATGCAAGTTTAGTATACATTCCCAGGCCTGGTAAACAAGACCCATGCAGGCACTGGAGAACATTGAGTGGATCGAGGTCACATGACCAAGGGACCGGAGGTCTGGCGGGAAATACAAACCCAAAAGCAGGGCATATAAGGAGCCCTGTTTCTCCAGATTGTCATTCAGCGGTCGTGCAGATTAGGTGTAACAAGCTTCGTCTACCTACTATAACTTGGCGAATATAATTATTTAGCATGTAGGCAACTTTGTACGTTTGAAATGATATTTATTAACAAGACATTTCTAGGGATATTAAGCCCTAGGCATTTTTAATCCTTCCTTTTATATTATTTCATTTTCCTTATAGGCGACTTGGACTCTACCCAGGGACCAAGGATTATAGCGGGGGGGGGGCAGAGCCTTGTTCCAGCTTTATTTGGATTATTACAAATGTTTATATAGTATATATGTATTTTCCTAGCATCTAAAGACATATTTCACACTTTGTAACTTCCCAGGATCAGGTGTAAAGTGTGTTGAGGTTTTGCATCCCAGGATTTATAGACACTGCAACCCAGCATTATTAGACCTAGTATTCATTCCTTTTACCATAAAGTTGTTTGCACCCTACGTCACATAGACAAAGTGATGTTTTACACCCCAGAAATTCTAGACAGTGCGCTATATAATTAGACATTTTTTATAAATAACATGTAAATATATTGGTATCTTCATCTTATATTATGGTAATTATGAAATTGTGAGATTGACAGATGTTTGATTATATTACGTTTTTCAATGATAATTATGAATGGGAAATCAAGGTGTTTTGTTGTGGCATCTTTGATTTCTACTGCATGAAACAATGCTGAACTGCAAGCTGAATTGTGCAGTATATTTACTTTTGTCAGGAACCCATATAACACCCATATAACTTAGTTATATTTATCCATCGATAGTAATGAGAATGGATATCTAATGTATGGGGAAACTATTATTTGCCCTTCAGAATTGTTGCAACACTAGCCCCCTACTAATGCTAATGATAAAGCTTCGTCAAACCACTCTGTCCCTGCGGCTTGTTCTCAAGCACAGCTGGAGATTCCTGAAAATTATTGTTTATTGATATAACAGTACAGTTTCCCTTCTATATATTCCTTATCTAAATACCAGCGTTAATATAACTACATATTTCGGGGGAAAAAATCCTGCTCTTTCCGAATTTCAACATCTTGGCAATGTATTTTGAGTTGAAATGGCTGTTTATTACTTCGCCCTCCGGAGCATTAATTCCCCGCGATGTGTACACGTGAGTGCTTCTGAAATTCAGGTGGCAAGATGCAGAGTTCTCATATTTATACGCCCAGTCCAGACGATCATGAGTCCAGACGTGGATATTTTCTAACGGAGACAAGTACCTTCGGCACTTTGAATGAAGAGACAGTTGTGTTTCTACTTCTTATAGGAATCCGAAAATTTACTGGAAGTTTTTTTTTGAATTTGGAGTAATTAATTTGATTGTCAAAGATGAATCACTAACATATGTCAGTATTACAGAGAATTTTGAATCATCAAAATCCCATGAGAAATGGTGACACAGTATCCCAATATAAACCTTCGGCTCTTGGGATAGAGCAGGTTTGATGTCCCCTCTGAAATCTCTCTTGTCCCTCTCCCCTCCTCCTGTTTCTCTGGGTAGGCCTACATAGACCTACTGAGAAAAAAATGGAACAATATCTTCATTATTTTGAAGGTTAGGCTTGCCAAATTTAATTGCAAATCTATTTGAAAACAGAAATAATGAGGATTTAATATTATTTTCAAAAAGAATTTTTAAATTCATTGAGGAGTAATGTGTGGACATGTAATTCTTTCTCTGAGAGAGACAGAGAGAGAGAGAGAGAGAGGGAGAGACAGAGATAGAGGGAGGGAGGGAGGGACAGAGATAGAGGGAGGGACAGAGAGAGAGGGAGGGACAGAGAGGGAAACTCTTATTTAATGGATGAATTAATTCAGTGGCAGAAGTTGAGAAGGGATATTTGGATAGTATGGGGGTAGGTTTAAATTGTTTAGTTTAGCATGGAGGGGATTCTATGAGCGAGGGCGTGTCAACGATATATAGTGAGTAAGTGCAGACACCCTAGCTTTATCCTACACTTGCTGTGGTGCCCCTATTCCCCAGCATTGGCTTGGGAGGACTCCCATGCTTGAAGAGTACAGTCCTGATTCCAGGTGCATTCTTTGAGCATTCTGGGCGGACTCTTTAATGAAAGAGTCCGCTCCTAAGAGTCCTCTCAGATGCCTGGGCGGACTCTTTCATTAAAGAGTCCGCTCAGGTATCTGTTGCAAATAATTTTGAACTAAGACTGGCCAGGATTCGAACCCAGGACCTCTCACATAAGTATAGGCTGGCAAGTAGAGTTGAATGCTCTACCCACTCGGCCACAGAGGCTCAGATGAGGTCTGTAGGCTATAGCATAGTATGATTCCTGAAATAGAAAATGTGATGTGTCACAGGAAAATGAGTCAAACGGAGTTCAATGATGGTAAACAGTGGTGAGAAGTATATCTTATTTAACCAGTTGAAATGTTGTGTAGTTATATAACTATGGTTATAGACTGAGTTAAAAACTGGCCGAAGCCAAATTCGTCAGGAAATGATTTGATTTGAAAACGTTTTTATTTCTTTTGAACAGGTACATCAGATCTACTGCTTTTCACCATTATTTCGTCAGTAGCCTGATAACACTAACCTTCAGTTAAAATTATATTACTATACATTCAGTGGTATTTATATTAAGATTCTCATTTTTATTCATATAATATAAGTATGGGTTTCAATACTATGATGAATTCTTCTTTCAATGTTCTCTCATAAACATGCGGCCATAAGGTATGTATCAGTGAGAGTGAGAAATCTTCTAATATATAGGACCATATACCTCGCTGATCAGGCAGTTGTCAGGTGGGAGGGTGCTTGGGTGGTAGGTATATTGGGTCGCCTCAATTATAAACTAACAATTGAAGGTTCAATAACAACAAACAATTGGAGTTGGAGGATAAGCATGCTAGAGGACTCGACTCTGTTCTCTTAGTGTATATAATTGTCCTCTGCCTAAAGGCCTCGGACAATTATATTCACTAAGAGAACAGACTCTCGTCCTCTATCCTACACATATTATGCTTTATTATGTCTCTGGTAAGTGCGAATGCCAGGCAAGTGTGCACCTGTAAGAATTGTGGTCTAGATCCGGAAAGAAAGACTATGGGGAAATAAATTAATTACCTTCAGAAAGATTCCCATTGGATGGGAAAGAGGTGAGAATCTTAGAATAAATGTAATTGGCGACATACTAAATGATAGAGGAGAACTAATGTCTGAAAAAGAATTCCAAGAAGAATATGATACCAATTTATACCTACCAAGAAATATATATCATAGCTAAAGCGGTACCAAGAGAGTGGTGGAACATACTTCGAAATAATATTCAAACTCCTGTCAGAGATGTGATAGAAATAGAAATAAATGGCGAAATGGTTGATGTTAAAAATGCAAGATCAAAAACATTTGCCTTCAGACAAAGTGATGTTTTACACCCCAGAAATTCTAGACAGTGCGCTATATAATTAGACATTTTTTATAAATAACATGTAAATATATTGGTATCTTCATCTTATATTATGGTAATTATGAAATTGTGAGATTGACAGATGTTTGATTATATTACGTTTTTCAATGATAATTATGAATGGGAAATCAAGGTGTTTTGTTGTGGCATCTTTGATTTCTACTGCATGAAACAATGCTGAACTGCAAGCTGAATTGTGCAGTATATTTACTTTTGTCAGGAACCCATATAACACCCATATAACTTAGTTATATTTATCCATCGATAGTAATGAGAATGGATATCTAATGTATGGGGAAACTATTATTTGCCCTTCAGAATTGTTGCAACACTAGCCCCCTACTAATGCTAATGATAAAGCTTCGTCAAACCACTCTGTCCCTGCGGCTTGTTCTCAAGCACAGCTGGAGATTCCTGAAAATTATTGTTTATTGATATAACAGTACAGTTTCCCTTCTATATATTCCTTATCTAAATACCAGCGTTAATATAACTACATATTTCGGGGGAAAAAATCCTGCTCTTTCCGAATTTCAACATCTTGTCCTCTGCCTAAAGGCCTCGGACAATTATATTCACTAAGAGAACAGACTCTCGTCCTCTATCCTACACATATTATGCTTTATTATGTCTCTGGTAAGTGCGAATGCCAGGCAAGTGTGCACCTGTAAGAATTGTGGTCTAGATCCGGAAAGAAAGACTATGGGGAAATAAATTAATTACCTTCAGAAAGATTCCCATTGGATGGGAAAGAGGTGAGAATCTTAGAATAAATGTAATTGGCGACATACTAAATGATAGAGGAGAACTAATGTCTGAAAAAGAATTCCAAGAAGAATATGATACCAATTTATACCTACCAAGAAATATATATCATAGCTAAAGCGGTACCAAGAGAGTGGTGGAACATACTTCGAAATAATATTCAAACTCCTGTCAGAGATGTGATAGAAATAGAAATAAATGGCGAAATGGTTGATGTTAAAAATGCAAGATCAAAAACATTTGCCTTCAGTTCTTGCTTTAGTCACCAAAAGAAAGCCTAAATGGAAGAAGCTAGGTATATGATTGGCAGAGACTCTTGAGCATAAATGATGAAGATTTTAACAGAATCGACTGGAAAAAAATATTTTATAACCCTTATGGCAGAGAATGGCAGAGAATCTTGGGCATAAATGATGAAGATTTTAACAGAATCGACTGGAAAAAAATATTTTATAACCCTTAAGTAGTTACCAAAGAGTCAAGACTTCATGCGCTCCAATATCGTGTTTTACATGGAACTATAACATGCAATGTCAAACTAAAAAACATGGGAATAATAAAGAATAAAAAATGTTCTTTCTGTAGGTATAACGATGACATAATACATTTCTTCGTGGGATGTAGAAAAACAAAGACAATGTGGGAAGAAGTATTTCTTTTTATTGAGTCTACAGGTTACCTGAACAGAACTAATGGCGACAAAATGATCCTAAAAAAATGGAACGAAGATGGAAATAAATGCAAAAGATATCATTTTCGGTATAACAGATAACAACAATGCTAGAGTAATCGGTTGGATTATATTGCAAATGAAAGCCATAATACAAAGACAAAAATTATTCCATGAAGGTGTCCTAACCTTCAAGTCGATAATATCTGAGTTAGCAATGAAGAGTAAAGTAATATTGTATCAAAACAAAATCCAAAATGTAAGCAGTGAAACAAAAGAAATATGGTTAAAACTAAATGCAGATTTAAATGCAACCTGTGAAAACCTGAGTCAGAACTGTTAAAAATTATAGAGTCCAGAAGAGTTAGTGACGAGAATCATTTTGCCGGGTAGTTTGTGAAAATATAATATACATACCCCCTACCCCCAGCGACGAAGGTCTTAACCATATTCTATTTTTAACAGCAAGAAACGAGCTATGTAGATCTAGATGTATATGCTCGAGGTGTGGAGAGCTTTGTTGACAGGCTGAATAAAATCATGTTTTAAAAAAAAAGAATTGTGGTCTGTTGTGACTTATTTGTGTTGTATGATATTATGATAATTATCTATTTAAATAGTATATTCATATCATAAATAGTTTGAAATAAATAACTGTCAATGCTGCGCTATTTTTTGTTTTTGTTTTTGCAACAGATTTATTCAATTTCCTGCCATCTTGGCTCGTACAATGATAAAAACAATCAATGACAGTGGGAATAAGACAACAATGAAACAGTTGTTTGAGAACAGATAGACTGTAGGTTTTATGAAGAGAAGTTTAAGGCATAAGAAGTGATAGCAATTAGGAGCGATTAATTCATCATACCATGCACTTCTTGGTATTATTTTTCTTGGTGGCGATTAATTCTTGGATGTCGCCAAGAACCCTTCTCCATATTATTTTAACCTCGTCGTTTGCTAGTTTGAAATTAAGAGAGTACAACATTACCCTACATCTCATTCTCAACTCATAAAGTACCACCAATATGTCAATATTACCATTCTCAAACAATTTCTGTTTGTAGATGAATGCCTTTGTTTGTAAAATTATCCAGTTGATGACCTTAGAACATAAGTTTGAGTGTTCAACCCCAAATATGATATCTTTGGGTTTAATTATGATTCCACCGTTTCTCCTCACAATTATTGGTTCACCTCCTGCATTGCTATTTAGATACCCAGATGAGTAAATCCAATTAAAAAGCTGTTGCCAAAGAAGCTTGGCCTTCGGGCAGTCGACGAAGAAATGGACAATCCTATCATAACCCGGGCAGTATGAGCAAATGCCTTTGTATTCAGCTTGAAATCTAGAAAGAAAACTATTACAAGCTATAAAACCATGAATCATTTTATATTGGAATACTTGCAACCTTGACTCGGTGGTCACCTTGTAAGGATGGGAGAAAATACCTTTCCAATCCAATTCTTTGAATTGTTTTGGTGACAATTTGAGAAGGCCTTTCCATTTAACCAGTTTGTCAAATTTCGGTTGCTTGGCCAATATCATGCGATCATATATATTTTTTGCCGAACATCCGACCAAGTTAACATTCTCCACTCCTATCTTTACATCAATAGAGTTCCGTACAGGAGCTGGATTCACTTCTATTATCATTCTCAGCCATTCCAGAGGAATTGCTCTTCTTAGCATTTGTTTTGAATAAAAGGATGGGTAAAAAGTGTAATTTGTAGCTAACTCAGAGAGTGTCATCATTGATCCGTTTTCATTAAAGAGATCACCAATACATGTAATTCCGTGATTGATCCAATCAGGCCAGTATAGCATTTGCCCCTTATCCTTTATGTATCTGTTTGCCCATATTCTTTCACCTAACACTTGGTTAATATTGTCAGGTTTATTCTTATAATAATACTTCTCCCACACTTTGAATAACTCTCTATGAAACTCGTTTAGGAATTTCTTGGGCATATACCTGCATAAAATGACATTTTCAATACTTCTGTCGTAAAAGGCTTCTATAGCTTTAAACCAGGAGCTAGAGTAATGCCCAAAACCTTCATTTTATGGGACCAGTCGATTTGCAGTAGCTCCCTGTTAGTGATTGTACTATTACCCACCAAAAACCCTTTGGATTTGCTAGTGTTGATACGTAACCCAGACGCGTTAGAAAAACGGCCAATAAGTCGTACTGCTGAAAGTAGGGAGAATTCATTCTTTACCGTAAGAGTAAGGTCATCAGCAAACTGGACGAGTTTTGCCTCGTTATCTTCCAATTTGACACCTTCTATGATATCATTACATCTTATCTGCTCCGCTAGCTTTTCAATCACAATTAAAAATAGAGTAGAGGATATTGGATCTCCCTGTTTGACTCCTTTTTCGACAGTGAACCACTGAGAAGAGAAACCATTGTTGGTGAATGTGGCTTTAGAGTCATAGAGTAAAGTTTTGATCCATTCAATAAAGGTAGTATGAACATTGTGGGCGAGCAACGCTTTTCTTATGAATAACCAGTCAACAGAATCATACTCTTTAGAAAAATTGTATAGGCAAGACTTTGCCGCCATATAGCTGCGACGAGGCTACGCCCACTTGTTGTTTGTGTACGGTCATCAACCACGTGACACACTCAGCCAATGGGAGCGCAGGATCATTGGAACTTTTTATATAACCGACACACCTTCTTCGACGCTCGGGTTGAACAGACCTATATTGCATGTGTCAACATTGATTTTTGAACTTTATTATGTCTTTACTATGGTGGAATAAATATTCTATGTTCGCCAAACCTCTCCTCCATGTTCTCATTTAATCAATTGTTCATATAATATAATCGTTCAAAATATATCCTATGCTTAAATGCCTCCCACGACAGACTATAAGCGATGTAATAATACCATCTTCTTTTCTATACTCTAAAATTGAGTGAATGTCATCAATTTTCCTTATGGCTGTGCCAATAAACCTTTCCTTGACGAAGCCAAGCTGATCTTTATTTACAATCTGGGGAAGGTAGGAAGAAAGCCTGTTTGAAAGAGTTTTAGATATTAATTTATAATCCACATTAAGTAGAGTAATTGGACGCCAATTTTTTATATAATGCAAATCATTATCCTTTTTAGGGATGACATTAATAACCCCTCTTTTTTGGTTGTCTGTCATTTCGCCATCTACTAGGCACGCTTCTAACATAGACATAAACCTATCTTGATTAAATGCCGGAAAAATTGGTAAAACTCCACATTAAAGCCGTCGCAACCAGGGGATTTGTTTTTCTTGAAGGATTTTAAAACCTTCTCCACCTCATAATGTGTTATCTCCTCACAAAGTACAGAGTTTTCATATTCATCAAGTTGCACCGAGTGCTTGGGGTCACAAAATTCGTCAGCAGCTTCTAGGGAAGTGCTAGTCTTCTTATACAGCTTGTAATAACAATTTTTTCCTTCATTAAGGATACAACCAGGGTCACTTGTTAAGGAACCGCTAACATTAAGTACAGATATAATTTTTTTTTCCGCGTTAAATTTTTCCAAAGCGCAAAAATACTTGGAAGGTCTTTCCTCCTCGGTGGCCCATTTTGCCTTCGATCTAATAAGTGTACCTTCCGCTTTTTCCATCTCAATCTCTCTTAGCTCCTGCATGACCATTTTTCTATCATTATTCTCTTGAAGAGAAAGTCTCCTCTTCTTATCTAAAATTAACAACCTGCTTTTTAAACCTTCATTTTTTTTCCTTCTTGCTTTCGCAATTTCACTACACCTACTGATCGCTGTTTCTCTTACCCTGACTTTTTAAAAAATTCACACTTAATTTTAGGGTCTAACATTTCAGCGTCGGTATTCTCATAAACCTCTTCCACTTTAGCTATAAAGTTGTCATCAAGGAGGAGTTTTGTATTGAATTTCCAATAACCTCTTCCACGTATTGTCATACCCATATACAAGTCAATTCTTACTTCATTATGATCAGAGTGGGTGTTTGGAACCATGCAACTATGTACAGTGAACCCTATTTAACATGTTATTAGAGACAAAAATATAGTCCAGTCTGGAGTTTTGTTGTGCTCTGGTCCATGTGACATCTGGGATGCCCTTGGCTCTTGTGCAGATTATATCGTTCAGATCAAGTCTCTCTATTATTTAAAGTCATTCAGCTTGACACTGGCTGTGCTAGACGGCTTGAATGAGAGATCAGCATTAAAGTCCCCCATGATAATTAAGTTGTCGTAGCTGATGGATTTTACTCGCTCTTCTAGATCATCTAAGAAGGCCTCTTGTTCTTTTGTTTTGTCCGCAGTGGGGGTGTAAACACTAATTATACAGAACTTGACACTGTTAATATTTAAGACCAAAATTAACCATCTTCCTTTCACATCGGCATTTTCTAATATTACACTTTTTTCAAGAGATTTAGGTAATAGGATCATAACGCCTTTTGAGGCCGATGTGCCATGTGCGAAGAACATTTTCCCCTGCCACTGAGAACGCCATATGTTTTCTTTTGACTTCACTGAGTGAGTCTCTTGCAAGGAGATTATTGTGTCCTTGAATTCCTGAAAATGTGTGAGCAAGGCTTTTCTTTTAACAGGGTTATTGAAACCATTTACATTGAGTGAAATTAATTTTGTCGAGCGGCCAAGCACATTGCTATTATTTTGCTCCATTGATTAACATAACAACATATTCTAATAACACCACACAACACATCTCCCTACTTCTGGGTCTGCTCCGCTTCCATTTGATTTTGGTTATGGAGGTTGAAATCCTTTTTGATCTCGGCGCGCACTTTCATCCAGGCTTTTCCGACGAGGTTGCCCTCTATTTAAGATCATTGCTAAAACTAGTCATATAAACATTTAACTAAAGGCAGATCTAAACATACAATGTATAGCTCTGCTAACGGTAATTTAATAGTATAGTAATTAATTTAAATAATGATCCTAGTCACTTCAAACCTTAAGAATCTGAACAATAAATGGTTGATCTAGATACATTGGAAGTTACATAATGACTCCCTATTACTCTGTAAATAACTTTTCTGAAAAATTAATGAAAAATTAATGAAAATATAATGCAATATATTTCGTACTACAACATTCATTTTGAAACAGTCAATCGATGCATTATATAGGTATGTGAGATGGCGTTACAAAGTGTACTGGCCATTCAATTTCGAAATCATGGCTAGCAAAAATATTATTCCATCATGCAGTCTAAAACAATAAGCTAATTATGTCTAATAAATGATGCATTGTTTTCTGAAATAAGATACAATGTCGTATGGGAGTATTTATCTTTCAGTTGATGTATGGCACATTATTGTAGCCCCAATAGCTGATAAGTTACGTATTTTTAAGTTTTTAAGTTTTCAGTAGTGTCTGAAATTAAACGTTGTTCCACCATCAGTATCTGTCGATTTTTTTTTCTTCAAATGAAATGAATTTTCTGAAAGATGACCTCTTATAAACGAGAGTGGATCTTATCTTGGCTTATGGGTAAATACTTTATGTTTCATTCACTTAATTCTACTGAGTATTATTACTAACGTTAGTGCCAAAAAGTTCATATTCGTGAATGTACCGGTACCGTATATGATAAGACCACTGAAAATTATTTTTATTCCTCACCTTTTAATTATCAAACATAATTTTTTTTTCATATTTATCATTTTCGAAAAAAATACCATGATAAATATTTGTTGGAGAGTTTAGCTTACATTAACCCACGAGAGAGTGTAAATTTAAGTCTACTTCAAAACAAGGTAGGCCCTATAGCTATTATTAACTGGACATCATTTTCTGATCATATAATTCTTTGCGATACAATTATTTTTTAAAATAAAAAATGGAATTTTCGCCAAAATCACCCTCTCCCCTTAGGTATACATATGTCTCAACACTTCCTAGTCGAGGAGATCTAAGCAAAGAATGGGCCTACCTAGGACAAATTGCAACACAATTAAGGCTTCCCAAATGTAAAATAGAGTAGAGAAGAGGGAGACTGCGCGGGTAGCAAAGGCAGCGGGCGCCTTAGCGCCTAGCGTGTGAGACTCGTACTAGTGTTTCCGTAGTTTAGTAAAATAAACCTCGTTCATCATGAACATATGTTAACACAGATATAATACTGATTATTGATGCATAACAAGTATCATTACTGAATAAAAAGATAGACAAATTTTGGATCTTTATTTCGTATTAATGATTGCTTACTAAACTTGTTTTAGAAACGATGATCAAAGCAGGGTGAAGGACGCAAGCATGGCGGGTTTTGAGTTGCTTTCGGACCAAGGTTTCCGTGCTGATGGTCGTAGGGCTCACGAATTGCGAAAGATACAATGTCGTATGGGAGTATTTGGACAAGCGGATGGGTCTGCCTACATAGAACAGGGAAATACACGCGTTCTAGCTGCAGTGTATGGTCCTCATGAGGTAAGAACCATCGGCACTTGGTTAAGATGAACACCAGACCTATATATAGGCCCCGGGGCCTATAGGCCCCGGGACCTATGGGCCCAGCTCTGGACTTATAGGCCCCAAGGCCCGCTCGCGTTGGACTTATAGGCCCGGGATTTATAGGCCCAGAAGAATACTAAACCATACCAAAAATAACCCTAAACCTAACCCTAAATTTGTTGTCCTAAGGCTAAGTCAGTAGAGGTAGTAGTGGATTGTCCCTAGTAAAAACTGACTAATAAAATAATTATTTGACTAAAAAAAAAAAATATCACTAAGTTTTGAAGCGGGGCCTATAAGACCAAAACCCCTGTAACGGTTGGGGCCTATAAGTCCCGAGCTGGGCCCATACGTCCAAACGGCTGGGCCTACCGGGGCCCATACGTCCAATGCGCGGGGCCCATAAGTCCCGGGGCCTATACGTCCGCACCCCGTTAAGATGGTAGGACTCGGAGCAGTACAGACATCTACGTCTACGATCCTAATATTCCAATAGATATAGCATACTCCCCACTAGTTTCATATAGTCCGACAGTCGAACACTGTTCATTCAAGAGACAAGACAAGGGTCTCACATGTGGTAACTAGCACTTGGTCCCCGTATTCCCTACAATATTACACATAATGGCATGCATTCTCGTTCCCATTTGCCATTACAAGTACAACGTCAACGGGGTTCGGGCGGTAGGGCCCTGACGGTTGGGTAGGGCCCCGGGCCCTGACGTTAGGGCCCTGGCCTAGCTCGGCCTTAGACGTTAGGGTCCCCAGCTTGGATCGCAGGGCCCCGACCATAGGGCCCCGGTCTTGGCGGGGCTTAGTGGACCCGGTTTGCATTTACTAGTCAAGTAATTACTTGTATTAGTCTATTTTTATTCGGGACAGTCCACTACCCCCTAATTACTGACTTAGGACCACCAATTTAAGGTTAGGTTTAGGTATTGTTTAGTGTTAAGTCACATGTGATGTTAGGTGTAGGATGGGGAAGGGAGGGTGTAGGAGTGGGGTGAGGGGGGGGGGGGGCTGGGAGGGAGAAGAAGAGAGTTGGGAGAGGGAGAAAAAAAAGAGGGGTGGGATATGAGAGACAGAAGAGGGAAAAGAGGAGAGGGTTATGGGGGGGGGGGGGGAGGGGAGAGAAAAACGGGCGGAATGGAGGCCAGAGTCACAGTGAAGAAGGAAAAGGAGGGAGGGAGAGGGGAAGGTGCAGGGAGAGAGAGAGGGTATAGGGGAGGGGGAAGAGAGGGAGAAGAAAGTTGGAAGAGGGAGAGACAGAAGAGTGGGAAGGGAGGAGAACAAGTTATAAGTTTACTAATTATTAAGTTAATCAATGATTTAATCAACTATTTTTCTATTTAACTTTATAATCAGTTTAACTTAATGTTTATACCCTACGTTTCCAAAGGAAACAACTTCTCAGGATCAATTATTTGTGCGCGATGTCAAGTCATAGTTACTGAAATTTAGTCTTTCTTAAACTGAAAATGCAGAATATTTACTGTCATACAGGGTATATACTGTCATATACAGGGTTCCTGAGGTCAGTAAAAGGTCTGTTAAAGTAATTATGATTTTCAGGTGCATCTCTCTAAAATTAGTAGAATGCACTTAAACAGCTAGCACTCAGAGTGAGAGAGAGAACGAGAGATGGGGTAATGGGTGGAAGGCTAGGGAGGGAGGGAGCTGGAAGGCAAGGGAGGGCGTGGGCAACCAACCATGACTTGGTTAGGGGCAGGCCTGGTTTGTCTTATTATGTAATAACCAGAGGGGGGCAGGGTGGAGTGGTGTATGGTGGATGTGAGAAATGGGTGGAGTAGATAAGCCTTCTGCAAACATGCGAACTGATCAGACAGATGATTTCACACTGATTGTTACCTCACACATCCCACAATCAGCTAACACATTTATGTGGGATTTAAACGATAAAAAGATGGTTGACAGAATGGTACTCGATCCACTAACCTTCTCAGTTCCTGAGAAGGTAAAAAGGCCAGGGGTGGGATATGAGAGAAGGACGGGTACTTTGCTTGTCTTTAATGAATTGCTATAGTATAACTTAATAGAATGACTGTACAAGCAGATGGGTCTGCCTATATGGAGCAGGATTCTATTTCATTATTCAACGATGCGAATCACTGCGGCTGCCCCCTCCTCTTAGTGTTACCATGTGAAAAAAAGAACTTCTATCTCTTATCACTAGCTAGTTAACCTGGGGTCTATAGCAGAACTATTGGTTGTCATCTAAACAACTTTATTCACTTGAAGTAAAATCAATATGGGATTTGAATCGTGCTTTAATTATTTGCTTTCAGGTGCGCGGTGCCAGAAGTAAAGTCCTGCATAATTCTGCCCTCATCAACTGCCAGTACAGTCAAGCTACCTTCAGCACAGGAGAGAGAAAGAGACGACCCAGGGGAGACAGAAAGTCATCAGAAATGTCTCAGCACCTCAAACAAACATTTGAAGCTTCCATTCAAACCTCTCTCTATGCACGATCCCAAATCGACATATTTGTTGAGGTAAGACACCTGTAGGCTTTTGTGCCTACGGTATCACTATGTGATTTCGTGAATATGCCTCAAATACAATAAATTTATTCTCACATTGTTATGTAGTAAGAAGAAACACGAACATTTCCTCTTTGATAGTAAGCATTTTTGACAAAATTGTATAATCACAATCTAGTTCTATTCGTCCACCGATCATAATTTGAACAAAAGATAAATTGTTTTCAATTACTTATTTCTATTGATTTGAATAATTATATTTGGAGTACTTTTAATCGTTCACATGCTATCAGAGGATAGTTCCCCTTTCCCATAAATGATAATGTATTTGAATATCCTGGATCATTAAAACTTGTTAAAATGTTTTTTTGAACAGATTTTTATTCATGCATCTTACGCACCCTCACGCTTTATGAGCGGTTTTCGCTGTGCCCTGAAGTGTCATTCTCATAAATGTTTTGGAGGGCCGAGGGGTGGGGAGAATTTACAGAGTTTGGTTCTTAATTAGAAGTTTTAAATACAATATGGTTATAAACCTTTTGTTTTTACAAAAATCTAAGTAATCATTTAGACATCAAATTATTACAATGTTGTCAAAATATTTCCCCGCTTTTTGATAGAAATAGAATATTGTGTAACAGTTCTAAATTACCCCCCTCATCTAATATACCCCCCCCCCCGGTAATTTAGACCTTAGGCTTAAATGACCCCCTCCAGGTTCAAATTACCCCCCTTTGTTTCATTGATAATCTTACACCAACAATTCTAAAAGAACATATTGGAAGAGAAGGTCATATCTAATGCTTATGGGAAATAAATTAAAGATCACTTTGAGGGTCTAATAATGAAATTTATTGTAATTCTGTATAATAATCCTTTTTTCTTTCTATTTATTTAAACTTAAAATAGCATTGTAACTCAATGACTATGTGAGCGTATTGAAAATAATTTTTTTTTTATTATTTGAATCCATCCCAACATATTATACAGTCACACACATGCGCACTCACACACAAGCTGTTACAAAACTGAATCAAATTGTTTGACATTCAGGTGCTACAGACGGACGGTGGAAACTACTGTGCCTGTGTAAACGCTGCTACACTAGCCTTAATAGACGCAGGTATCTCCATGAGGGACTACGTCAGCGCCTGTGCCGCCAGCTACATAGAAGACACCCCGGTCCTGGACATCAACTACTTGGAAGAGTCCTCAGGCTGCCCTGAACTGATCGTGGCCACCTTGCCCAAGTCAGACCAAATTGTCTTTCTCGAGATGAACGCCAGAGTACACGAGGATAACCTGAGTAAAGTCCTGGACGCGGCTATAAAAGGATGTAAAGACATTTATGCCATATTGGACAGATGCGTGCGTGACCACGTGTCCGAGGTGGCTGCCGATCTGGGGGTGGACGAAACATGATTATTCCAGATTTGTACTTGTAAATTTTGTTTCTTTTTTGAAAGTAATAAATATATGTCAAGAGAGTCCTGGTGTGTGGTGTGTTCGTCATTGGTGCGGTTTGTCTCTGATATAGATAGAGAATGCATGAAACGCAAGGTCCACTAATAAATAAACTACCAACTCACTTTAATAAGGAAATGTGGTACGTGTTAGATATTTTCTCCGCAATACACTTCTATCAAATTTTGCCTGCATCTTTCTTGATTTAAAACATGGATAGATGTTTATAATAGGTTGAACAATTTGTTTCATGTGATGGACACCGGGGAGCCATCTTTACTTCTCTAGATCAACTAAATTCTTGGAACACAACTTCAGGGCGTGGAACATTTGACTCCTTGGTTTCCCCTCAGTCCCTGTAGGTGGCACCTAAGTCCTACAAGTCGGCCACTCACTTGCGATCCCTCTCAAAGGCAAACGCTGAGTAGAGTACTATTACTGTGCTTGACTAGATCCTAGTAGCGACTTCGTGAACTGTGGTGGAAAATAGACTTAAGGGGATTTGTTCCAAATATTTTCCAGCATTGATCCAAATATGCATCGAAAATCAAAACAAATTGGGGAGAAAACCATGGTTTAAATTTGTTATAATACGGTATCAGATTTCTTGAAAATGTAAGTGCCTCTGAGCTTTAGCATTTATTTTGAGTCTGGGATTTTCAACCTAGCCGCTACAGTGTTTATTCGAAGAAATAAAGTAACCTCAATAGATAATAACTCCGAGTCGTGTGTTATTGTTTATTGCGCATTGAACATTTCCTTACATGTTTCGACCTTTACTTAGGTCTTAATCAGACCATCATGACAGTGTTTATGTAAAGGTCTTATCCAGACTCATAAGTAGCATCGACACATTTCATACATCTAAATACTTTAATTAACGTATATATATATGATACTTGTACGTTTTCAGTAACAGCTAGACTCACGAACACTCTAAAAGAACAATGAGAAACGAGTCAGATAAATGATCTCTTAGAAATTATGTAAATAGATATCAAACTAACTAAATTGAAAACTATGTAACAGAAGTTGTATAGCTTGGCCCGACAGAACTAACCCCGAAAAGGGGAGTCGGTAACCAAGTGTAAATAAAATCTTTAAAAAAAAAAATGTACAATATTCCTTTAAGCACCCTCAGCAGAATCTCAGAATAAAACTCATACATACATTTCATTTCACTCATCTCATTATTTTACCTGTAATACATGATCAAGGTTCACCACCTATAATTAGCATAGGAGCTTCTAAGAATCTAAAGCCATGCAGCTCTCGTTTAGCTTTGATACCTTAATCTGGTGTGATCACGGGTGGGTGGTATATGTTGCCGCTTGCGCGACTTTAACCACGAGGCGCCATACATTAATTAATACACCTCTGTCTTTTAGTATAGCGCGAAAAAGCCCCCTCCCTCCCTTAACCCCACGACCTCAGCGAACTTCATTATTTTAAGACTGACCGATTCGAGTTTTGCACTGTCTGTATGATACATACAGTTTAACCACAGCTTGCACATACTCATATATCCACCTCACCCCCATAGCGCTGGCTGCATGAGGTTCTAGATTACACACCTGAATAACTCGTGTGGAACTTGAAATCACTCCCCTTATGGTGAGCTTTACCACTATTCTGAGGCAGTCAACCTGCTGTGGCCACCACAAGGGTGTACACAGTCCCTCCTTTAGCAACTGGATTATCGAGCGGCTGGCTATATCCAGTGGAGTTGCACATACCTCCCCGTACTTTATTCCCTCACACAGACTAACCCTATACTTCCATACATACACCACTCAGGATTTCCTCTTAAACCGGTAGGATATGTTTGATTATTTTCTTGAATATTTATTTTCACGCCATTTCTAATATGCTATACATTAGTATTTATTTTGTTTAGTCGCATATAAGTATACAGTAACACGACGTGCCTGTTTTGGATTGTTGTGCTTCTTGTGATAGACCTACGTTTGAGCATTGCTGAATTCTGGCTCCACTAGAAACGGTATCTCGAATTAGGATTTCCGCTAACGGTTGATTACAAAATAATAAGAGTATCTATGCCTTTGAAATTCAGACAAGGTATGTTATTATTGTCTTATTATTGTCCCATAATTCCGCTGAAAATAAGAAAAATAGAAAAAAACAACAGACAGCAATGCTGGAAAGGACTATATTAATGCAGTCAGTGCCTGGTATGTCGCATTTCATTTTAATTCCGAGCATGCAATATTTCACGGACAAAGCAAGTAGATAAATCGCCTAGTTATTAGTGGAGGATTTGATTAATTCTTGTTAGGGACAATTCATTAACTATGCATCCTTATTCGCGATCAGTATAAAAGTATATCAACAAAACAATATCTTAATTAACTCATGTAAAAGTTAAGTCACGAGCTTCTATTGGTTGGAACTTGAAGCTTTTCTTGAAACACGTACTGTAGTAGCCCGTTTATAAGCCAGGTCTCAATTAAAAGCCTATCTCAAATACAAGTTGGGGGTTTGGGGGTCATGACAAAATAAAATTATCTAAGATTTAGTTCTCGATTAAATCTCGATTACAAGCCAGGCTAAAGGGAAAGGAGTTAAAAGAAATACAGGCCCGAGCTTATAAACGGGCCTCTACGATATACAATATTTAGTTTTTCACTATTTTAGTTTAAGATATATTTATTCAGCAGAGAGCATTACACATTTTCAATGCTATTCTCACCCATCACTGATGGAATCAAATATTAATACAAATATTAATACAAATATGAACAATACTTTACATATCATAGCATATAATATCTACTCCTAAAAATCACATTGATTTATTGTATGACTTTATCTAATAATGCGAGCTTGCAGCTCATTTAAATGTTATACTGGTACCAAAGGAGCTAATCTCCTAATTCGAATCTGGGTACGTTATAGAACAACCTGGTTTGTCCGGGAAATGATAACTCCCAGGTGAAATAAAATCTTCAGAAAAAACAAAAAACAATCAAAATATCCATTTATAGATTGTCATGATCTGAAGATTATTATCCGTCTGAAAATGATAATAATATAATTATATCTATAACAGTAGAAGAAAATATTTGAAGAACATACATCCAAAGCCAACTAAAGTCTTAAACGCTTCTCTTATTTAGAACACAGGCGAGTTGGAATGATCTGCGGCTTCATACTTTCTCTGAAACAAGGACCACTTAATTTATTATCGAACATTTTCTAGTGAAAATTAAATTAAATCAATGATTATCAATTTAAAATTACGTCGACTCACTGATTAATAAAAAAAATAGTTAGAGAATGGAAGGGATGGGCGGACAGAGATATATGTACTATAGGAGGTTTAACCACGACAACCAATGAGATGAGATCTGCCTACAATAGTGATGCTATTTTTTTCAACAGAAATGATATAAGAAATGCAATTCCACATGAGTGGTTGGTAGATGGAAAAATGGTATATGTATACCCGATGAAGGTGCAATAAAGATACAAATAGGAGAAGCATTTATTAACATTTTAGACTGCATTTATCAAGCTGTGGTCAGCAAGAAAAAGGTAAACCTAGCAACGTTCGATGTTGGCAAAGAATGTTAGGCTTTTAGGGCGAGGAATTCGATGTTGTCGATTGGAAGGTGGCTTTCTCACATCCAGGGTACAATTAGGGTTACCGCATTCAGAGACCAGATTACCCGCCGATAGTGTGTCAATATTGTTAACCAGGCAAATAAAAGTTACAACAACAACATACCCTCCAATATAGGATTTTACACAGAATAATTACCTGCATTGTATTTTATTAAAGAACATCAACACAAATTAAGCCCATGCAGTGATCTCTGTGGTAGCTTGTGGTGGCCATGATGACATTGATGATCTGTCATTTTTTCATAACCCGTGGCACCACCAGCTAGGAAGCTTTGGTTGGACTTATTCGACTGGGTTCGCTGGGTGGGATATTTTAATCTTGACCAAGGTAAACACGAAATAATTCGTATACGGTTGATGGGAAGGTACATAAACCCCTCCGATATCATTATGGGTGTAAAAAGAGATAATGTCAACACGGTAATTGTATACTGAATAATCCTCCAGGTTAAAGCCTATAATTATACATAGACAACAAGTTATAAGTTTTTTAAGTTAATCAATCATTTAATGAACTATTTTTCTGTTTAACTTTATAATCAGTTTAAGTTAATGTATATATTGTGCGTTTCCCAAGGAAACAAATTCTACGGACAACTATTTGTGCGCAATGACAAGTCATAGTTAGCAGTTTAGTTTTTGCTCCACTGAAAATGCTTAATATTTAATCAAAAATGCTTATGCTTAATTATATGTGTAAATTCTGTGATAATAATATTGGATAAAGAACATAACACTCTTTTGAAACCCAGAAATCGCAAAGGGTGTAGTAGGTGTAGATCACTCAGATTCAGTCATGGGTGGTCCTCTCTACAGTTGTCAATCAAACCAAGATAGCTAATAGAATACAAGACATGTAAACCAATAGGATGTCACACTGGCCTTCAGGGATTTACTGCAGAGATGGTAGAAGGTTGTCAATCAAACAGTCCTAACCAATAGGATGTCACACTGGCCTTCAGGGATTTACTGCAGAGATGGTAGAAGGTTGTCAATCAAGCAGTCTTTGCATAAGTGCCAAGTTAGTAGTGTTGGTGTGAATTACATCACACAGAGATGGGCATCCAGATATCCTCCCAGATACGTGTCCAAACTCCTCACACCAACCCTCAACCAACACCTCAAAATGTATCACATGAACTGGCTACTCAGGATGATTGACAGAATGGTACGCAATTCACTAACATTCAAGAATTTTTAATTCCGTAGAATGTAAAAACGCTTTCATTTAGGGGGAAGGGGGAAATCAGCCTTCTGCGAGTACTTTATCAAGTTTATTAATTAAGACTTCGCAGCAACGCTCTTATTAACGCTCCCTCCCTATGTTAAAACCCTAGGGTGAGAGGGTGAGAGAGGTCACAGACTATAAAATCAAATCCCTTAAGAAATTAGGAAGGTATAATTATAGAGCTTTATCCATAATCGCTAGATATGAGTTCGGCATTTTTGTTGTTGTTAGTCAGTGTCTGATATTTTCAACTCGACGTGCTTCTCCGCGTGAAAGGTAAAACGCTCGATTCCACCGACTTTCGTAAAAAGTAATAATTATGTGGTCCCTATAGGCCCTTGCAGTTGATGAGAAGCCTGCTATTTTTTACGCTTTTTAATGCAAATAGATAACCATGATCTTGGTGTACTCTCTTTGATGTTTACGGCATTCATGTGACTTCCTATTATAAAATCGGAAAATAATAGCAAGTGAACCATCATCAAGTACTCTAATACCAATGCATCAAATTATATGAAAAAATATATATGTATAACGGACGATGTATTAAATATTGGGAATGCCATTTTACATACAGGTTAACTAACGAGTTGGTTGAAGGAGCGTGAATATTCTAAGCGATTGAAACCAACAAGTTAGATAGTTAAACAGATTTATTATAATGCTTTCAATCATGAACATAGAAACAAATCGAGTCATGAATTTGAATTTTACCGGTAATCTTAGTAAAAAAAACCCCCAGATTGGTTGCCATGACAACGCCACGTAAATCACATGCACTATGCGTAAATCACTCTAGATACGTTATTTTCAGAGCAATGCGTGTATAATAAATTTTAATGAAATACTTGTTGATTTTTTAGGCTAAAATAATGAGACTTCCAGTGCATGAAAACACATTTCAAATCAACACCAATTCAAGGAGCATTGTTGGCATATCCAACATTGATCTATTATAGCTAGGTCTAATACCTAAATATAAACATTGCACGAACTATGGAATAAGTTGTACCATGACACCACTCCCTGGTCCAACCCTCTCAACATGTCAAGATGTGTCTTCTCCTATAGTTTCCATTAATCTTAATATCATAACATTCATAAATCACATACACATATATACAGTAATCACTAACTGTATCCAATTAGAATTCATAGCTATACTAAACTATGACGTTCATAAATGCGTACACGTACGTGCTACCATAAGAACACACACAATTTATATAATTGTATATATATACATGGCCTAAATAGTAGATGGTTGTTTTTGTATTTTACTTGTTATTTTACGAATTATTGCTAATTAAAGTGTTCACAAAGAGAAACCTAGAACAATCCTGATCCTGCAAACTATAATCATAATTATACAGGCGAGGCAAATATTATTATATATCCACGCTCGTCCCACCACGTATATACTCACGATCAGACAGTAGACAGATAAAAGACCTTAAACATTTTGCCCCCCCCACCCACTCACCCACACCTACACCTTTATAAATTAGTCTCATTCAATCAATTTATTATTATATTATGCTATTATCAATAATATCTTTACATTGTATTTCTTCAATCCAGTGTCCATTTTTTTGTCCGCGGGTGTAGTGATGATCAAATGACGACTATCACTTAATTATAGCATTTAGAACTATTAATGCAGATGATATTAAAGCTATCTTATACTTGACATTCGTCGCACTTTATCGAGTGATTGAACATGCATAGGTGTGCGTATATATACACGAATCACTAATCATACAGACATAATAAACACAAAGCACACACAAGAATACCAAACATTGTTTGAAAAAAATGTTTCATCTGGGTATTAATAGCAAATTCTTAACAGGATTCGAAATAACACAATTAACTGTGAACATATTCTCTTTAAAATTGCCAATATATCAAATTACGTAAAGCAATATAGTGAATTAATTGAACGCAAGTTTCTTTGTTGTTGTATTTTGTTTAAATTCATTTAGAGGCCAAGTCATTAAATTACAAACAATAGTTAGGAAAACACGTAATGTCGTTCAACAACGTTTTCAAACGCTGCCTGATATTAAATAAAATTGTCACATGCGGACTGTCTGACTCATTATATGTTGACATACTTATCATATAGAATATTACATACATAATAAGTAGGATGTATACATTGTCTTTATGTAATGATGGTTCACCTGCGCCCAACCACACATGCACAATAAATAATTCATGCTCCCCCACATGGAAACAATGGTGGCAGTTACAAGGACCGAACGCAATGTTGTCATTCTACCAATATAAGTAGTCCAACGCTGGTTCCCGGTATTTGCATTTGTCCCAATGGCTAGACACATAATATATGGATCTACGAATGACCAGTGGTAGTCATATATGGTATTTTCGTTAGGGTTTTCCGATACACAAGGATTACTTTGACCCAACTGATGATCCTAGGTACATGCCTCAAGGAACAGGTTAGCTTGCACAATACTCCAAGAGGGGTTTCTATCAGTGTTTGCAAAAGGATTACCCTCCAACCCCTAGCATAGCATTTTGATATTAATCTTACGACTTTGAAGAGGAGAAATATTTCTTCTTATTATTAAAGCAAAAAGGATTCGCCCTAGATGGAATTACAAAGATTAAGCCTCCCCTCCCTCCCCTATTCAAATTCGACAATGTTAATTTGGGTAAGAGCCCAAATAAACATTTTTGCTCAATGTGACCTCAGTTCAGTTGACAATTGAAATATGAGACTCGGTGATGGGAAGCATGTTAGTTTTGGCTACGAAAACGTCAAGTAGACGTCAGTGAACAATAATATTGTCCCTCAGATCTAGGTATCAAACATTTATTGGAGATCTTGCCCCTTGCATTGGCCATACCCGAGCCTCGGCGTGGATAACATGTTAAGAAGAAAGCCCCATCTGTTACTCAAATTGTTAATACAACCAACACAGCATGGCCAAGCCAAACATGCATCAGACAGAAACAGACATTACCAATGAAGATATTTTACCCGTTCCAAATTAAAATTGTGTATTCTTTTGAGAAAAAAAGTCCCCTAGCTGTTTATTCTCACCCGATCCCTGCATCAGATAAATATATCTGATGAAACTTATATATAATACAATTCATGTCTCCCAGTATATTGTCCATGCAGCCATATGTGCCCTTGTGAAATCGTGCAAGGTGCGCCTAAGGGTTGGCGTATGGATTAGTGTCTCACTCACTGGTCAGTAAATACAATATTAGCCCCAGTAAGTATAGGAATTAGCCACTGGCAGGAGCCAACGATTATTCTGTATGTAGGTATACACTTATTGGGATAGCTGCATTTACTCTCTCGCCTTTGTTCATTTGCAGGGTTTCGGGGCGAGAAAGCGGACACGCCTATACTGGACGAAACAACAATTCCAATCAGTCAAGAGGAAAGGAATAATTCGTAACCTGACATCGAGCCATGGATGATCTGATTTGCCAAGCTATGTCTATCAGCAGTCAATGGTCTTACTAGTCTCAAAGGAGTGGAGGATATATTCTGGGTATTTTGTTTATTCAGAATAATATTTGGAATTAATGAGTAGGTATATATTTTGGAGAACTGTACATTATATGCAATACTAAACAAAACCACTGAGTAATGATAATATCATGTCACTTAAATTGGTTAATGAATTCGAAGAATACCAATTTATCATAAATTTTAATTAGTATCAGAGATATAATAGTCCCACAATAAATAATATTGAGAGGAAGACCTCGTGTAACGTACTACTTTAAAAAAATATATTAATTTAATAGATGCGAAAAGTTGTCTATATTTGTAATTATATATATGATGGTAAAAAAATATTGCTATTTTGACACATCAAGAAATTGGTCGAGTTTGTGTTTGTAGACATCTGGCAGCTTAAATTCATTCACAGTTTTATAATAAGTCTGAACTTGACGTCATTGCTTTGAATGCCAACTAATGTTGGGCGATTTTGGGAACACTTGCATGGTTGTTGTTAAAACAGTGCCAAAGGGTGAACCGAATTGACACATATTATTGACTATTTTGCAGAATGAAGTAGGCCTACGCATATGGAAGCATGTACATATATGTATGAGTTTCGCCCAAGAGAACCAATTGCCGAATGAATTATAGAACTTCACCGCTCTGGACCAATCTTGTGACTCTTGGAATAACAAAAGACTTTGTCTTAATTGCCTTGAATTGTGTGAGTCTATAAACGCTACCGGAGAACACAAAGGAAACCCTTGATGTGGATTCATGAATACTCGGATCTTTCAATGCAGCTAATTTTCGCATGTTCGCAATGGATGCACTGCATATGAAAAAGGAATTGTGCAATTATAAGGCGGAATTGTACCTATACAGTAGAACAGAAATATAATATTTGATTTAGATATTCCAACTGGAGAGGGGTGGTGATGTTTAGGACCATGGACTTCCCAAACATGTTTTTGCTCGTGTGGAGTAACTTACTATTCCATCTTACGCAGGCCGGTGAGTATTTGTTAGTTTAAGATTTACAGTATGTAATAAGTAAATAATTCCAAATGTCTCATTGTTCAAAGCAGTATACCGTGCTTGCTGTATACCAGATATTTAGAGCCATGGATTAACGAGTAATACATTTATAATACCATTCTGATGTGATAATCTCTCGATCAGAAAACGCTAGCAGTAATAATTCAAGCCGGGGCATACTTTCATCAAAGAGGCTAGGTACTTTCTCACAAAATAATATCCTCACTGTTTTTTTGTGAGTCGGGATATAGACTCTCACTAGTTTAGGTCATTGAGCGAAAAAGTGTAAAAAATAATATCCACATTAGTTTTTAGATGGTTATTAATTGGGTCATAAGTATTTGTAGGCCTATATCGATGATCATTTCGTACAAACTCCTGAAGAAAAGGTATCCGCAGTATTGCACCTTTTCCGTCGGTGATTCATACAAATGAAGAACCTTTACCTTTACTTTCTCCTGTGGGAAATCGAAAGTCATGGCACGTACATTATGTACATAAGGCGAATCAATATGATTAGGTATATGTACCACTCCGACACCGGCATAACTAAATACTCCTATTACTGAAAATAATCAATTCCAATGACGAATCGTGATTAGCCCCTTTGTGAGAGAGATTTCTAGGCGTTTGGCGAGATGTGAGATTTGGTGGTCTTGATTGGACTTTGGGGGTGTCCACCCGCAAGACAATTCCAATATTGGGCGCATTTCGTATTTAAGCACCTTGGGTTTCAATTACAACAGATACACAAGTCAATATTGATTGCCCACATCGTCGAGCAACTCCAATTGTGAAGAGCATTTGTCAACTACACATATTTGACATAACGAAATCAATTATTTTCAACTAGTTTAACACGGGTCACCTGCGAAGACCTGCGAAGTTTAGGCAGTACAATTACAGAATAGGGAAGCCACATGGATAGGACATGGAAAGCTATGGAAAATCAATATCAGTTGGTACTAAAGTAAAGAAACCCTGACATGATGAAAAATGAAATGTTTCTGGTCATGGCATTTAAGAAAATATAGATGTATAGAGAAAGAGACAGCCCGACCGACTGATATAGACTCACAGAGACCTACTGACAGGATATTGTGATACAAATGATTTTTCTTAACACCCGATAGTTTGTTAGTAGGCGGTATTTTTTTCCAATTTCCTGTAGTACTGCTAGGTTAAATAAGTCAAGGGCAAGATCCGGGCTAGTAAGCTTGTTGCCATATCATATATATCTCGGGACCGTGGACACTGCCAAACATGCTAACAAGGACGGGTATGAGCAATCAAACTAATCATCCACTGCAAAGAGTTATTAGATGTTATTTTCAATGGTCTGTTTCTCAAAATTGATATAGGATAAGACTGGAATTGACATCTTTACTGTTCCTATGATATATCACTCACGATGCAGAAACACACCCTCAAAGTAGGGAGAATTCACTTCAGTAGGGAGAATTCACATATTAATAAATCTTTAAAACATATTATTTTCACAGGTTTGGGGAGCATATCATAAGTTTATACGAGGTCCATTTTAAGAAATTCATTATTTATTCTCCTAGAGTCCTTGACACCTTGGTCAATTCCTAGAAAACCTTGTGTTCGTTTCTTCATAACACAAACATATAAACAACATTCATTCAACGTCCAAACATACACTCACCCACACAACAACAATACAACACTAAAGACACATAGGCATCGGGTTGGCACGCTAAACAACAGCCAATAAGTTTATTCTCTAATCTAAAACCATCTTGCCATGGCTTGTGTGGATTGACACCTTGTCATTTCCAGCTAAGTCAAGCTTGTCACCTTGGACGGTATTTAAATACTTGCGCAGGTGTGGCTTTAACACCTACCCTTGCTAAAATATCCTTCCTTTTATCACTAGAATATAGGCATGCTCATAATGAATTAGAACATTCATAATGAATTTGAATATGCCATGAAAAATCATGAAGAGAAATAACTAAATTTTGTTTCCTACCTTTTGTTTATACTTGAATGGAAATGAAAATAAAAGAAAGGCATCTCCATTGTGTCATTATGCCAAGTTAGAAATATACTTAAAGCTGTTCTAGGGAGTTATACAGGTGGTTTTAAATCCTTTATTACCAACGTATAGGTTACACAAGGAATGCAGTCACTCGGACAATGTTGCGCGCAGGATTAGCGGCACTTGAACACAAGCTCTAAATGGAGCACTTAAATGATTTGGCTTTCAGAATTTGAAGCTTGATTAAGGGTCAGGTATTTTGTGAAGTACCACCTTTTTACGCTTCCATCATGAATGCTTCTTTTAGAAATGCTGCCAGTGGCCATGGTCCTTGTAAGAAATGTAGGGGCTATATTATAAGGAGAGAAAAGTAAATAATAGTAAACTTTTGCGTTTCAGTATATCATTAGACCCATGCGAATGAGACACCAATAGTACATATTGACCAAGTTGAATTAAACCTTCGTTATTCACTATGGTGGGGCGGTTCGAGAGAGGGGGACCTCTTTGTGGGCCCATACTAATGGCGGCTAGTTAAGCGGCGATCTAAGCTAAACCGAGCAAATAACTTCACCCAATTCATTAATGCTTTAAGCCACAGAACAGCAAATTGGTATATTTGGGGTGTGAAGAATATATTATATAAATGCATTTCCTATAATTGCATCATGACATATCGCAACTAGTCAAGCCATTCGACGCAAATTTTAAGCTGAGGAATATCTGGAAAAAATTCACTGTGATTTAAAAATGATTTTCCGATTTCTAGGAAAAGGTGTTGTTCATTTCATTCATTCATTTCAGTGGAATATAAAGCTACTGAAATTGCAGCAAGGTTATTATACTAATACCGCTTTACACAAAGCTTTATAGATGCTGTTTATTTCAATGCATAATCGCCTCGAATATCATACAAATTTCAACAACTTCTCCTCACTTCCTTGGCTGATGTTTCAATAAATTTTGCTAGAACTGCTGGGCTATTTACCACTCTAAAAACCCGGGGCAATTTAACCCCCTTAAAGAACAAGTTGTGTTATAAAACATAAAAACCATAATCGATGACAAATAATCTAATACAGTAATTTATACTGGTGAAAAAAGTGCAACTTGAATTATGACTGGAAGACCTGCATGGTACCAGATGGCCCTTTTGTCGCTTTTTCATAAACTTTGTGACATACCATGGTGACGAAATAAAGGGTTATCTTATTTCAATTAACAAACAAAAGACGGTGAATTCATGTATTTTATCACTCTTTCAGTTTCAGTTCCTCAGAACGATACAGCCCTGGGTAATTCTACGGCTGCAGCAGCTGGCCCAGGACTAGAAGGAGAAGCAGATAAGGTCCTCATAGCCGTGGCCATCCTTGCCGGTGCTGTAATTATCGGGGCCATCGTGGCCAAAGTCGTGGACTTCATCCACGACAGAAAATCTCTGCACGATGATGCTAGCGACATGTCAGACTACACTCGCGACATGCTCAAGAAACGCTACGCCATTATGGCATTCAAATCAAATGTAGAAGATCCAAATAAACCGAAACCCGACCAATTAGCTCTGAAATTAGGTCGGCAGTGGTCACAGAAAGCCACAGCAAGTAGACTTAAGAGGAGCCTCAGTAGCAGTAGGAGTGCAATAGATGAAAAGTCTTTCCAAGACAATAACAGTGATGTTGAAAAAGGCAGTAATACAGTTGTTGAATTGCCTGGAATTAAACAGCAACAGGCAGGGCAACAGCCACAACAAAATGGGGTGGCCATGTCAATTCATGATGTGGTTGGTACTGAGTGTGAAATAGCTGCAGAAAATAATAATCTACCGTCAGCCATAGATAAGCAACGGATTCCCAGTTTGACCGTGGATGATATGGACGATGATGTGTTTCAAGTGGAGCATACTGAGGGTAATAATAAAACGGCTGGTTCAGTTTCTATCGGGACCTTGTGGATCTCTGAGGCAGATTCTGTAGTTGAAAGATCAGCCAAAGTGGCAGATGTGCAGCTTACTCCCAAAAGTGCTGCAGCCACCCCAGTGTCCTCTTCGCCTGTCACTCCAAAACCAGACGCCTGGTTGTATTTAGAGGACGATAAGGACAAAACTACAGCTACGACCAGTGCAAACACAACGCAAATTGACACAGCGAACGAGGGTGCTGCTTCAGAAACAAAGGCTGCTAAGCGGTCTAAATTAGAAGACGAACTTGACATCCCCCGAAGACCGACAAATCCAGAGCCTCCGGCAACCTCCCCAGATCCCATCAGCAATACACCAATGGAGAAATCCGAGGATGGAGACTGGGATGAGGGAGTGATTTACAGTTATGATGAGTCAGCTAAATCAGGGAATAAAAAGAAAATAATTGCTTCAAAAACTGTAGTGAAAACTCCAGGTAGTATTAAAACTAAGGCACAGGCTGCGGGAGCCAAAATATTCTCAATTGCTAAACGGCCGCAAACCAGCAAGAGACCTACAACGGCCAAATCTGGCAAAAGTGAACCGGTTTCGGGACGCCCAAAGACTGCCGGTGCCGGTGCCGGTCCCATGAAAACTGGTAACAGACCTGTGTCCTCGAAACCTAGTAGAAAAGTAGCACCAGGCGTACGACTGAAATCAGCCAAGAAGTAGTATTCATATGTTCAACAAAAATCATTTTGCTCATTACAATTATAGTCACTCACCTAGCTTATGTCTATAATTATTTCATTAGTCAGATTTCATAAGTTATATTATCAGGAATACATCTTGTAAGTGTATATATTAACATATGATTCATTGTATGATGTTTAAATATTGTATTATTGTTATAAGATGTAAAAGATATCTTTAATACAATCGAAATATTGTAGGGAATATTTCCTATCCGTTTTTGCCAAGCAAAATTTACTGTTAATCCTGTCAAAGTAGTTTTGTATGTAGTTATGTTATTTATATTTTTACGATTAAATGCGGTGATGATATTTATTTATGTCGAAGAAAGAACAATACTTCTGTGATATATGACAAATTTAACAACAGACCACAATAAGAATAAAAATGTATACCGCTAAAATTCCCGACTGGATTTTGTAATAACATTTATTTAGTTAACGAAGGAATGTGAAATGAATTATAGTTGATAGCTGGATAAATCCGATCCCATTTCCCCCCTAAATATTTCCATTGGTACCATATGGAGTAATTTTGTGCATTGATTTTATATGGTCACTAAAACCAGAAAAGATTGATCAATAGACAAGTTCTACAATAAGGAAATGCAGTGATAAAATGAAATGGGCAAGAAAGGGCAAGAGAAAATAAACTCAGATGTGTGGGAAAACTGTACAGAAGAGATCGCTAAATATCGGTTGCATGCACATGTATACCATGTATACACAAAGACGACAAATACACACCTGTTTCCTTATTTTAAACATGTGGATTACTTATAAGGTTAGGAGAACCAACAAAGGATTGGCTAGACATACTTCCAAATCTCTACACATTTTCTTATAAGATTAAGCCTGTCTGACACTGGCTTAAATTTCAATTGTGGTCCGATAATCGCCAGAAAATTCACTTTAGCATGATTGCATATAGCGTGATTCTCGGCATGATCTGTAATGTTTTTTTGACATTTTTATTCAGGTATATTAATTACAATACAGCATGCTCACCCCATGGGTGTTTTTCGTTGTGCCCTGTTGATAGTTAATAATTAATAATAATAACTAATAATTAGTTAATGTTAATAATTCATTTCTGTCATGCATGCAGGAGATATAGAGAGATATTGCATAATATGGCGAAGTGAACAGTAAGAAAAATTGTTAAACCAAACGTGACCCCAATCAATATAATATGTTTGACATTAGAGGGACCCCTTTATATATGTGTCTTTCCTTTTATCTATAGAATATTATATAATATTTGATTGGTAAAAGGAGGTTAAATATTGTCAGAGATAACATAATTGCACTATAACATAATTGCACACGAGGTAAAAACATGTATTTTTAAAAATATATTTTGGTACAAAAAAGGGAAATAAGGAAAGGATAATAACCAAAAAGATCATTAGATATATATTTCACTACTCTCTAACTCAAAGTGTACATTGTGTTTGAATTGTGTTTTTAAATCTTGCAATAGTCTTCAATATACCAAACCATTGGAAGACCTGAGCATTGTGTTCAGAAGTTGATCTCCTCTTTGTCAATATCTATTTGATGAATAAAGACTTCCAATAATACTAATATAGTACATGTACAACAATATTTTAATGGGAGAATATTCTTTCTCTGGTCGTATCCTACTTTTCTAAGGGGTAGATCTATTACCCAATATCTTTTTACTTGTGATGGTAACCAAGAGACAAGTCTAGAGGTGGAGTGCTAGGTTTTACCGGTGTACAAAGACCGTAATTACTTTTATTTGCTCTCACCAAGCATTCGATGCTCTGCTGCCACTAAAAGCAACTCTTGGAGTAAACGTCAGTAAATCATATAGTCTTGATCCTTTTATGATCCTTCATAACGAACTTATTCAAGAGCTCTTGATGTAATTTACACACCGACCACAGAGCCGGCGTGAGCCCATGAATATACACTTTTATTCCCTTTGACTAAATTATCATGATTCAGGACAAATAAATTGTTCTAATCATCCCAGAGCCCATTGTGGAAATACACCAACACTGAGAGTAAACATAAACACAAATATAATCCAGGTCTTGCATTTATAGGCATGGCCTCCGCTTGGCCTTTTTCCTTTAAGCTCTTTCTTTGTAGCTGGTTACATATGTACAGGAATGCTTATAATGGAAACTTTGACTGGAGCCAAGGTATGTACAAATACCCTGACGCCTTGTGTACCCCTCTCCACTCAGAGATTTCCAAAACACCAGCAGTCGCTGGTTATACGTCGATTAGTTGCTAAAGACTTGGTCAAACAGTAACCAGAAACATCCAAACCTAATCCTCACAGATTCCTCCTTCTGCCAGCGGCGCCAGAGGAATTGGAAATATTTAATAGCGAAAGATTTTTTTTAGCTGGTTAGCATCATACACCAATTCTCTGGGGTTAATACTTCCGCATACATGTATTCATGCATTAATAATAATCTACTCAGGATTGCTTCCCATATACGTATTGATTCAATACCAAAGATCTATAGATTCAACAGCAGGAATTACTCTCTAAAGTTCTGAATGTTTGCTGAGTGCTTGAAGGCAGTCACACCTAATGTCTGTCCAAGAGTGTCAATTGTTAGTTAGATGGCTCTATCACACATCACGCACTAATATCATGTTTAATTTATCCTTATTAGACATTATGTGTTACTTTACCTGGCATGTCATGCAAACTGCATATCACATTCACCATGCCTACATGTATATCCACATTCCAGATTTAGTAAGAAAACAAAAGTATTTTACTGAGAGATATATATAACCCATCCTGAATTGTAGAATATCCGAGGATTGTATGCCAATCTTATTCATTGACAGCCACAATCACAAGATTAGGATTTATATCCGAGGTACAATCTCAATATTGGAAGAATATTCCCGGATTTGAAGATTTCAATGTACGGTACCGCTCTTCAAGTGTACATAATATTATAGGAAATATTTGAAAATAATAGCTCATATATAGTCTAGGAAACAAATTTCCCTTGACCCAATTGAAAAATGATATTGTCCAGCTAATCTAATATATAATCTAATATATAAGGGACTGTTCATTTTGCGGGTGTGGTGAGGGGTGGGGGAGGAGAGGAGAATTTTCAGGTGGCCCAACAAACTCTGAACAGGGGGGGGGGGGCACCTTATTTTGCGCAGACTCTGATAGTGTATACATTTGTGTGTGGCATCTTTTTTTGCACAAACTCAGAACTACAATGATGTCAGGGGGTGGGGTGGGGGTCATGAAATGTTGCACAAACTTTCAGGGGGGGGGGGGGGTCATACAATTTAGCACAAGAATTTTTCGCAAATTCTCTACTCCTCCCCAGTGGTTGATTATGAACAGTCGCTAAAAGGCGATCAGTAACTTTTTGACAACAGTTTTTCTGCTTTGTACAGGTCCGTGAACAGTTTATCTACCAGAATATATATATAGGGTTTGTGAAGGTATCTGGGGTGAAAATGTCTTTTTAAAGCCCTTTTTAATCGGGATATCCGATATAGACTGTTGTATGGAAAATGTCAAAAGTAAGGATCACATGATGCATCACATAACCACCCCTGAAATGAAAACGTAATGACGTCATGCATTTGATGATCGTTGATGTGTAACAATATAATATAATTGTTAGACCCACGGACCCTGACAAAGGGAGAGAGAGGGAGATGTGGAAGAAGAGGCACGGCAGAAAAGCGGAGAGAAAGAACAAGAGAGGAGGAAGAGGTGGAAAGAGGAAGAGAGAACAGATGGAAGGCTGTGGAGAGAAAGAACAGAGGAAGGAGAGTGTGGGGAAGAGGGGAGGGGAAGGGGGAGATGAAGGAAGGGGGAAGGGGAGAGAGAAGAAGAGCTGAGGGGGAGGGGAAGGAGAGGAGAGAGGAAGGGCAGGACAGAGGGGAGAGGGGAGAGAGAGTGAGAGGAAGAGGATAAGAGATTCTATCTAACAATTCCTACCCATTCTAACCTACCTGTTATAACCGTCTGAAGGATGGTATATACTATGCCAATATACTATAATTTTTAAAAAGTTGAAGATTGAAAGGTCGTTCAGACAGAATAAACCCAAAACACGCTGATGAACACTGCGTTCGCTGTTTTAACCTTTTTATGTAGAGGTCAGAGATATTGAAACTTCATGGCATGAAGCCATTAAAGGGATGGAATGTAAAGCATGGTTTCATTGGCCAAGCCATCTTCATTATCATCTCAGTGAATAAAAAACATACTGCAGATGATCACCATTTGATTTATATGCAGGTGAAATTTGTCTTTGCACTTTTTAGAAGAGGAGGATATAGACCGACCAGTTTGATGTGATCCTCCAAGTGCAGGTCATGTACATGTATTCAACAGTGAATACTAAAGTTGAAACAATTATTTTATTATTGTTTTGGCTCAGCATGCACGTCTCTTGATAATTGGATTGTATAGTCTGAGCCGAATTCAGCCGTCTAAACCCCTTCGGTACTGATGACTTTTTCATGCTGTGGTTGGCTCGGATCAATGCATATATAATTGTCACTACTTAATGGTTGGGACCAACTATGCCTTAGGAGGTAGTTATTCGTAAAGTAACTGTTTCTGCCATGACAATATTTTCAGGTATTAAGCTCCCCTGCTTTAGTATGTAACTTTATACTTCACGTATTCATTTGACATACAATCTTGTACTCTAGTATATTCACATACCTGTACATAAAGGCACTGCATGTAGTCTCGTGCTTTATTATATTTCTTGCGCTATCAGTCTTGACCAGAGGAGACTTTATAGATCCCTTGTTATAATGTTTATTATTAGGTGTTGATGCAACTTTCTGTAATATTGTATAACATTTTGATACCTGGAGAGTGTAGAAATTGTAGTACCTCATTTTTGTTTCTTTTGAGAACAGTAATGGTCTGAAATGCCTCCAGATATCTCGAGTATTTTTCCTAATTCCTTTCAATTCATCGTATTAATTGGGAATAATTAAAAATCATTATCACGGAAATGGGCATATTGCCGATGGTCACTTTGGCAAAAAATAATATCAAACAAAATTATTCAATGAATAAACTTTCACCCAAATTAAATCATTAATCCATTCACTTTAATGCCTATTTATTATTTATTTTCTCATTATCAATCCATAGTTCTAGAAATATGGATGAATTCCCATTCTACTTCGAATTCTCTTCTACTCTTACTGATACCAGACTAGTCAACCTGATACTTTATGAAAACCTCCATTATTGAAATAATATAATTATGTTTTGTTAAATAAAACCTATTCAGTTCATAGAAATACCATTTGAACTTATTCCTTTTTCCTATAGGCTCAAGCTGGATGGGAACAGAATAGTAAAAGGGTAATTGCATACATACGAGGCCCCTGTTGTCTAAGCTAAGGAAAGTAATTTTCTTATTGCAATTCCTTCCCCTGTAGGAAGGGAAACAATTCCTTCTTCGTGTGAAATTCCCAGCTCGTAGGAATAGCCTATTGTATGAATCTTTATTCCAACTCATCGAAGGAAGGGGAAAAAGTCCTGAATTCCCACAGAGAATTCCTTCCTTAGCTTATAAACAGGTCCCTGCAAAATCAATTACCTCTCCGTTGGTACTTTCCCGTTCCTCCAGGTGTCAGCTGCATGAGACGGGAGAGCTTGGCATACTTGTATACCATATAGGTATAGATGTCCCTTATACTAATAAGGGACTACCTGGAATACTTGGATACTCTGGAATCGAACACTGGAATATCTCATTTTTAATCACTATGTTTACTACCTATTGTTCGTTTTGGATACAATAAAGATTTGATCTATCTATTGATCTATCTAGTATTAGTCGCGTTTTGGGGACATTATTGCTATAATATATGACCCATTCTCACCAAATGGGATCAGCCCTCCCCTCCATGAGGATGAATTTTTCATATTTTTTATAGAAAATTTACCTTTAGTATATCACAATCTATGCATCATGAGACATTATGGGTAAGTTTTTCCATGGGATATATAAAATATTCTTCATATGACAGCATATACAAAATTATACCCTTATTTTTATTGTCTTTCCATCGCCATATTTTCAACTAGTTTGCCAAATGATATAGAAGTATGGGCGTGTTTTGATCATTTGTTGGTGAATTTATCAAGAAGACATAAAAGTGTACTAGAAAATAATGAAAATTCTGTGTGAATTCCTATTTTCTTCAAATTATTGTGGAAATTGAAAGAGACTGATTTAAAGAGATTACCACTTTACCTAGTAGTAATTAAAAGATCCCTTTGTATTCAAAGTATGTGGTGACTAGGTAAATAATACTCTTCCTCTCTATTGTCAGTGAAAATGGTTCAATACAAATTACTAGAAAACATGTAAATATAGAAGATGGAAAGACAAAATCTTGTTAAAATTCAACAAGATAAATATCCTAACATCGCCCTCAGTTGTAGTTTAATCAAATACATCTCCACCCTACTTCTTGCCGTTTCCATACCAAAATAATCATAAAACTTGTCTAAAATATATCATATTTCATCAATGGAAAGACAAATTACCTATGGAAAAACACATATTTTATGAGCCATACAGACAGCTAATCAAAATTCAATGAATCATTAGCCTTTTCCTATCAGCATAGGCATTTTGAGTATTAAAAGCTACATAAGCGATACCTTCTTTTTCTAAATAATAAAACTGGAACCAATAACCTAATGAAAAGACAAAATTCTAGAAAGACAAATTTTGTCTCATGCCTTGAATTGACTTTTTACTTGCATTTATGATATATTATGAGTTGTTAGAAATGAGAAATCTTTATACGCAATTTCTAGAACACTACAGAATGCAAATCATATTATTTTATTATATAATTGGGGTCGCGAAATAAAATGCTGAAACAGTAATTTCAATGAGTTGTTTTCAGTTGAGTTGACTTCCATCTTCAATATTAATTCTTATATAATTATCAAGGATGACCCAGAGTGACAATGCAAAGACAAATAGCTATGGAAGACAAATTTTACGCAGCTTTTTGCAGATTTTACACAATTTTTTCAAATCAAACTTTCATCATTTGTGACCAATACATTATTAAGCTAAATCTGTCAGAAATATGTTTGACAATAGAATCTCTTCATGAATCTGCAATATGTATTGCAATTTGATTTAAGCTATCAATTAAAGCTAGTCCAAACTTGGTTTCATATCTTGAAAATGTTTAAGTAAATTTTAACAATTTCTAGCTTCTAGATTTGTCACTAAAAAACTGAAAATCTTTCTTTTTTAATTACCAAGCAAGATGTACTCTAAACTAATACACTTAGATACCCTAGAAAAAAGCCAAAACATCAATTAGCACCAAAAAAAAGATTAAAATCATGGGCTGTTTATAGCACCCGGAATTCCTACTGCATGGAACAATGCTGAACTGCAAGCTGATTGTGCAGTAGATTCAGTTTTGTCAGGAACCCATATAACACTCACCTTCATGAGCAAGACACAAATATTAATTGGACATCAAACAAGTGAATAATTTTTAGTCATTACGTACGGTAACCATTATATAAGTAAATCAATGATAAGAATACCTGTGCAGATCTAAATCTATCAGTTTAAAACTGAATAATTCACTGACTGGTCTAAATATATTTTTTGCCATTATATTCTTCTTGAAAAGCGAATAAAAAAAATGTTTAGCAATCTGTTCCAGCACCGCAACGTTGACCTGACAGGTCAGCCTCATTTCTTATGGCACACAAGACAGCAGCGGAAGTTGTGTCTGGAGTATGTTGCGCGCGCAGGCAAGTGTAAACAAGTGATGATTTAACAGAACATATGCATTTACTGGCATGTGGGTGGTGGAGGAACAGGTTGTCTGCGGGGGATTACCTTTGTATACAATGGGAACCAGTGGCCACCACCTGCCTCAACCCACAGTACCTCGCGCTCACCGTAGCACCCCTTGACTTGCACTTTAGTTTCAGAAGAGTCCAGGAGAAGGAGCTGTATATGAGAGTGATCTGAATAAACATTGATATATGGATATATAGTTCCTTTTTCCATTTGCTTGAAGCATTGCGTATCAGTTTACTTGTTTGCCCTTCCCACATATATCATGCATACACTTGCGTTAAATATTAGATATACTAAATAAAAATGTAGGCTAGACATTATTCATCAGTCTAATATCTATGTGCGCTACAAACATTAATTTTAAAGGAAGTGTTCGGTTTATGTTTCTTAATTTTAGAGGAAGGGCCTAAAACGGTATTCATAAAAATTGTATTTTTGTTCATAAATAAATTCAAGGAACATATATGCGAGATAAAATTGAGTAACTTAACATTCTTTTCCTAAAATGCCAAACTTAATTTCATCTGTAAAGCATTTTCTAGATTTCTGCATTTCTTTTTTTCACAGAACACAAATTTACTGGTTCGAGTAACAATGAGATGAGCGACTTAATTTTTTTTAACCGAATACAGGCAAGTATGTGTTAAAAAAAGAAGGGTTGACATTGCCTAGATTTGAAATATGTACCCATTGGTATGGGTATTCTAACCTCCACAATAATAAAGCATATACATGTATAATCATTATTGCATTATTGCATTCCAGAGCTAGGTGTGCGATCACATTGTTTTTCATGGAGATATTGAAAACATTATTGATTTAGTGGGTTAAGAACGGAAGATGTCATTTAGTTGGCAGCTGAACACACAGGAAAGTAATAGAGCAATGATTGGATGCAATCCCTATGGTATAAAAGAATGCGCAATATGTCTCTTCTGTTGCTCGTTTCATCACCTCTGTGGGTGGGAGGTGTAGTTCTGTTGATGATTGATAGTCGGCACTACAGAGCCAAGATGGTTTGCCCGAGGTTAGCTTTGGGTGGAGAATGAGGCTCTTGACTCGCAACTGCCACTTAATTACCTATAGACTCCACCTCTTTGAAGAGTATAGTAGTTAAATGTAGAAAAGGGGGGAAAGGAGGGAAGTAGAATTAGCGACACGAAGAGAATAAATTGGTGAACTAGAAATCATACAAGGGTAGATCGGAATTAAAGGAATGCGTACACATGCACGTGTAAAATTAGGTGGGAAATTATTCACCAGAGAAAAAGATTCAAAACGAGGGTAAAACGAGATAGTGGAATAGTAGAGCGACATATAGTAAAAAAATCCCCCCTAGATCTGCACGGAAGGATGAACAATTGCCCAACCTAACGTGGTTGGGTCCTAGCGTCTGAAGGTGGGTGGGCCCTAGCGTCCGAGGAGGGATGGGACCTAGCGTCTGAAAATAAGCAAAAGTGGGCCCTAGCGTCGTTGGGTCCTAGCGTCTGTAGACCCCAGGTATAACGCATACATACCCCCCCCCCCCCCCCCATCTCTCTCCACTGTCGCCCATCGAGTACGAGAGAATAAAAAGACTGGTGAGGATTTATGACTGACGACATAGAAGAGGGGTTAGTTGAGGTCTAAGTACCGCCCACTCCCCATAGACGGATGGACGGGTTACAAGGCCTTTGATTTATTCCATCAATAAGGGCCACTTATTGACCACACACAGGGCCACCTATCTATCTCTCAACCTCACTGCAATCTCTTAACTCCACCCTTAATGGTTGGTCAAGCCGTCTTGTAGTAGTGGTATCAAACCACTACCCCCTGTTGGGTATTCAGATCGACCTGTTTTACTTTATAAGGATCGACTGACCAATAATAAAATAAATTTATTGATTTTTATTCCAATAACAACTGGTGCATCCTAAACCGCGGTTTACTATGTCATCTGGTTTGTTTTTACATTATCTCCCAATCCATATAAATTATATATATATCTAGTTTCTTACCCCGGAATAAGTTGAATTTATTGATTACTGCCCTCTATTTTTCTTATCTGGATAACACTTTGCGTGCAAATCGGAAGTCTTGCTTGTTGCACGCGATATCCTTATTTTGGGGGTCTTCCATGATATAAACAAGATAGTGATATAAGGATATGGGATGTTCTTGAGCACCTAGGATACTTATCATTATTTTACAACTAAATCCAATGGGGTGATTAGTGGTAAGGATAAGTTCATGGATAAGGATAAAATAAGGATAGGTTAACAAAAAAATCAATTCAGTCTAGAGTGAACGATACCTCATCCAAAAGGGGCAGCAGGCACGCAGAATTAATCCATCGATTAACATAATACATCATATTTTACCTTGTGTTTCCTACTCTGAATAACTATTTTAGTGTATTCACCTGGCTAGCTTTAATCTGTATACCTTTCTAAGGAAATTCTTCCCCTACCATCGTCGTGACTTCTTACATAATTTTATATAGCCAGCGTAATTCTCTTTTACGATTCAATATATAGGTGAGTCCCCGACTTCTTCCGAACAGTAAGAGCAACCTCTAATGAGTTATGGACCACTGTGGAAAGAGGGAATTATGTGAACGCTTTCCAGTGACAGACATTGTGTGATGCAGTCTCAGGACCTTTGAGCTACAAGAGCACAATAAATAATGACTTCCTGTGGCACCAATATAAGGCTTATCACCTTGGCATAGACAGTTAACCCTCTTCATGCTGTCTAACAGATAATTGAATGCCATTCATTAGGATAGCATTTTTCCGTTTGACTATATAGGCTTTATTGTTCATATTGACACACTGGCAAATATCAAGGCTCGCTCAAACTCCTGCCAGAAAACAAACCTGTTAGTATTCGGCCAGATGTTAAAATTCTCTTTGAGTTGAGTTGATGTCGTTTTCTTGTACAGATGATGGTTGGCGACATGTAATACGCGGATGGATTGACTCCTGAACCTCTTCAGTAAACTCACATATTATATACAACTTTAGAAGAACAGAATTGAAACAGTAGACTGAGTATCGAATGCGGATTAATATTTAAAGGAAGTCATAGCTTACAAATTATAAAAACATGAAGCAGTATAGTTAATGGCTTAGATGTCTCTAAGACAACCCACAAGGCTAGATTATTACTCTTCTTAGATTCTAATACATACATCTAATATGTTTTCGTCAGCATCTAGCACCATAGTTCTTTTATGGTACACTGCTGTTGCTACGTATAATATAAACATGGGAAGCGTAACGTCATAACGTCAGAAAGGATAGCATTAAGATACTCTTTATAAATCAGAAAATGTCAGTTGAAATGAAGGGTTGATTTTATTGTGTCTATGCTATCATATGATATGCACGGGTATCCTAGTCACAATAAACCCACCCACATAGACCTTTATGCATATTGTATACGGAAGATTTAGCTTCTAAACAAATGAAATGAAATTCGTCTGTTTCTTTAAGATCTAATGAAACCAAAGATATTACTGAAATCATCCATTTTTCTCCAAAACTCTATTTCTCCAATAAAAAGTACTATCCGGACAAGAAGGCATCCACAAAATTACCATTTACGAAGTTTACCAACCAGAAGGCCCCGACTGCATATCTCTGTGCATCTATATAGTCCATATGTACAGCAAGAGTAAAACTAGATCATTACATTATAATTTATATTTACAATTATGCCCGAAGGTAACATTCAGGTTGATATTTTTCTGGCTGGTGCTTTTCCCCCAATAGATGCATACCAACGTGAGGACCTTACTATGGGACAACTCCCCACGAAATATTTCCCAAACCACCACAACATCCCACGAAAAGTTATTTTGTGGGTATAGTAAACACCCTAGGAAAGATACAAGATGTCGTGCTCAGCTGCTGGAGCAGATAAGAGATAGAAGATGCTCTCTTTGGGGTAAGGAAAGGGCTTAACCTAGAAAACTCGTGTTATTCCGGCACCCTTGTTTCTCAGTCAACACATAGAACCAGTGCTTATTCGTGGTCGGGGGAGTATAATGCAGTCAGACGCAGCCCTTACTATCCTCTATACATCTAGGATTAGAAGAACTTTGGTGCCAGCTGCTCGAAAACAATATTTATCACTTGAGAGTTATATAAAGTTATATTTTGTGGGGAACATATAGTCTCCTCAGTTCCAAGCGGTTATGTGGTTATGTAGGCCTACTTCACATTAATCAGGGTGAGATTTCAGTGTCAATGTGAACATAGACAGGTGGATTGGAAGCAGCCAGCCCAAGAATGGATGTACACAAACAGAGTTTGGATTCAAGTCTTAACATTATTGATAAATACAAGACTAATTCACTCTTTGTAGTGTAGTTTTCAAAATTTGAGTTACTTTATACTATGTAAAGGTTGCATAGTAATACTTAGCTACTATAGTAGCTAAGTATTACTATAGTATATAAAGACCAACTAACTGGGAATACTAAGATTTTCTCGCCTATGAAATCTAACTTATATTCCTGTTTGGTGAATTCGAATAACTACGCCAAGGGGTATTTTTCCTTTCCTCCCAAACTGTAAACAAGCACAGGCCTATCAAAACTGTAAACCTGCACATGCAGGCCTATGAGGGATCGTAGGATATTGTTAAACCTCATTGTGCATACCCCTAAAATTAAAATATTCTAGCTAGCTCCTACCTGTATGCACGCTAGCTCATTAATCACTTTTCCTCTGTTCTCATTGGTAGGTCATTAAGGAATTTCCCTCTATTCTCATTGGCCGCGCTGCACCTGCCAATTAGGTTAGAGGGATTACCTAATGGTAATCCCCTCTACTATATAGCAGGTGCATCATGCACCATCTAGCTAGTTACTTACCTACCAACATCTAGGTATTGCCATCGTATTGCTCTGCAATAAAACGTCCTTCTAAGACGACAACATCTTCTTTCCTTTATGTTACATTCACTATAACACTATACGCCCTTTGGATTACACTTCCGGGTCACCCCAAGCTCTCTCCCCTCTTCCTAACACTCCAACCAAGTAATTCTAAGCTTGCCCTTAGAACTTCTTGAGTGTCCAATAAGAGAAGCAACTAATGCTGAGGAGATCTAAAGATGGGGTCAGATGTAATAAATGGATGATATGGATATCCTATGCATTGGCATCACCACACCACGCCCCGGCCATTAAGTGATAGATTTATCGCTTCTCTTGATCACCAAGTCCAGGTCTGGCGAGCAAGTCTGGTTGTCTGTAGAGAATGAGCTTGGTTGAGAATATTTTTTGATTTGTTTCTTTCTTCAATATTAATTTTTTTACGGCACATGCTCCCAGTTTAGGGTTTCAAAAAGTAGAATACTGCTCTATCTCTATTCCATGTAAAACTGATTTTATGTGGTGAACTCTATAAAACATAAAATAATATAATTGTATATATCATCGTTAAATCATCTGATTTGAAGTAAGAATATTCAAAAGTGAACAATAATTTATCAAGTGCCATCAATCAAGTGATCCTGCCATTTTGTAATTTGTCCTGCCCTTTGAGGAAGTCATCGTTAAAAGCTGCAAACCCAGATTAGGGATACGTTTCCATGGTTCTTTACCAAGGCAATCGTTTGGGAATAACCAATATTTAACCAGCCATATTGAAACCGGCGTGGAAAGGTGTCAATTTTCTGCCTGAACAAATACATATATAATATTATGTGTTTTCCCAGGTGAAGGTTCCTTCCTAAATTCTACAAACAAATTAAAACCAATATACGTGTGAACAGGTCACAAACAAATTGATTAGTAAAGCCTGTGCCAACAATATACATTTCAAGTGGTGGAAATATGTGTGATATTAAAAGATGAAAGCGTGAATTCATTATACTGCATCATTCATTATCAAATCGTCCCTACATATTTTACACCATCAGCAATCAATTGAGTAAGCAATTTGAGCATTATTCTGTAAGTGCAGATCTGAAAACATAGCCCTCATATCAAAAGATTAGATAAAATTGAATTGGTTTTAAAAACTGAAAATAAAGAAGAATTGGTATTTACGGCTTTCCATGAATTATGAAATTCTCATTATTTGTATTTTGCTGTTATAAAGTGGCAGTTTTGATTAAAGGGGTTAAAAAAGACATCTGTTAGCCTTTTGATACGTATCTAGAAAGCGTTAGGCTTTATTTCCTAAGGGATTGGGAAAGGGAGCTATACTAATTAGTGGGACTTTGGCGGTTACTGAAATCATTGCAGAAATCAACTTTATTCTATACTCCTTGCCAAAATGTAAAACTTGGGAAATAATATGGTTATGCACCAATAAGAGCAGTCCAAAATCCCTTAATATTCTATCTTGGTGTCTTGCCGACAATATTATTCTCAGCATCACAAATAACTTTTAAAGAAATCATATTAAATAAGAGTAGAGGACAATAATGATAATATTCCATTCAATCTTTTGACGGAAATTAACCTAACTGTTTAACATGCCTACACACATTTTACACTTCAATGAGTTCACAAGAGATTGTCTGTGCTCTTCCAAAAGTCTGCTCGACGCAAACAAAATAAGAATAGACGACTAGTAGCTCAACCATGTTAATATTTAATGAAGAACATTTTATTCTCGTTCGTGGCCAGGGACAGTCAGATTAGGTCGGCAATAAATAGCTTCGTCGTATCAAATACCGCTTAAGTATTTCATGAGAAAATATCCACCCATTGCGTCAGCAAGTCTGAGCGACTAAAAGAAATAAAAAACATTTGGTTGGATTACCACGCCAGTGTCTGACGTAAGTGTCTCTCGAAAATGGTCTGGAATTAGTTGTTGTCAATCGCAATTTCATCAAATTGGTCCGCCAATATAAAGCCTATTCTCTTTGGCTCCTCCATACAGCGTACCTGAATAATTAAAATAAATTAATTAATAACACTTCACCGAAAGGGACTTTTCACTGATAGAAATATATATAATATATAAGAGAATTAATATTATGGCGATTGATGGATGAAATATAACCTCTACAGTTGTACTGGTATTTCAATCTTAATATCAGTCATACATGTGTAGTGGATATGAGGATCAGCGCAAGTCTAGTATAGCTTGCTGTTGTTTTAACTCTTATATAACCGGGTCGGCCTTCAAGGTCAAGGTTGGAGCTCCGCTCGCTCAGCCTTTCAAGCCTTTCGGATCTGTTCCGTTTTTACCTTGAATGAAATGTAAGCTTTACCCTAGTTACAGATTACCTTTCATCTTTCTGCATTGACCAGAATACGTACTGTATTGCATAACTGTGATGTATTGTGTATCTCCTGTATCACTTATTCCTGTACGAAGAACATCTTCCCATTTACTTGTACACACCTTGTTATTGTACGGATTGTATTTGTGACTATTCCGGAAATCCTTTCCGTCAGATGTCTTGGTTAGCCCGGCTGACCATGTACCTTGTGATTGCACTGTGGGGGAAATAAAGCTACGGAAACAGAGATCGTTGTCCATGTTTTACTTTCCCTTAGTCGAGAGGAGAATCGAACCTGGGTTGTCTAAGTAATAGCACGAAGGTTATCGCGGGCTGGATAACTAGTGTCACCATTTACTGATAAACTACCTGTAGGAGAGCCTACAGCCCCGGATTGGTAATCGAGATATCCGGGGGTTCACTACAATTGGTGCCGTGCCAGTTCTCGACCTCAGTGCTTTCAGTCCGTTGGTTGTCCCAAATTTCTTCCCGGAAGAAATTGAGACTGCGGTGGCAGTCCGTGACGTCTACGAAAGATGTCGTATTCTGATTCTGCGGTGCAGACGGAAGGAGGTCGTTATGGAACGAAATCGAGGAGACAAGATTTCGTGGGTAGAGACCCGGGGTCGGCAACCCCGAGAAGTCTCCCCGCGGATTTCGAGTCACCTTCCTCTGACCGTGGTGCCAGAGGCGGAGCGAGACCAAAATATTCCGGAGGGAATTTCGCGCAGTGGAGAGACCCGCCGAACTACACGGAAGTTTCTGACCTTCGTGAGAAATTCCGGCAGTCGATCGCGGAAGAGCTCCAAACCCAAGTCCGCGAGCTGATGGATGAGAATTTTGAGCTCCGTAAGAGAATAAATACGGAATCCGTGGACAATGGTCCGGACGGGCGTTTACTTGAAGATCATGTAAAGCCCTCCCTAGAGACGGGGACCCCGCAGAGACGTGAGATGACAGCTCTGGAGTCGGAGTTGCTTGAGATGATCCAGGGGATTGGGAAGCAGAATCCTACCAGAGGTCCCGTGACATCCACGTTTATGGACCAAAAACCGGCTAGTGAGCCTACTACAAATGATCCGTCGATTGTGTCCGATCAGGGCGGAAGAGACCGAGATCACCGCGGTGTGACGTTCTCTCGGCATACGATGATGACATCATCTCCGAGGCGAACACGTAAAAGACATGATGACTCTCAGTGGAGAGAACCTGATCGCAAACGACAGGGAAATCATGGCAGAGAGCATGGCCGAGGGAATAGTCCTTCTCGTCATATAAGTCCTGCCGGAGGGCATGCGCGTTCGGCGTATGTTACCGCATCCCCGTTGTTTCCGCAGAGGCGTTCTCAAGGGGACTCGGACAGTTCTGACGAGGATCGACGACAGAGGTCGCCTTCCCATAGATCCCGTAGAACCAACCGGTCCCTAGTCCCTGGTCTTGAGTATGACGGACCAGAGGAATCTGATGAGGAGTTCACGTTTGTTCACCGTGAGGAAGTTGAGAATCACCCGCCGAAGGTCCCGCCGGTGAAGATGTGGGATGGCAAAACCGCGTGGCGGACCTACCTCATGGAGGTAAAGGTGATCGCTGAGTCGCACAATTGGACATCTGCTCAGTTGCTTCGACAATTGAGGTGCGGCACACGCAAACAGCTGGCAGAAATGGGTGACCTGCCAGTGGACGTAAATCTCCGGCAGTTCGTTGAGCACATGGATGCGAACTACGGAGAAAGGTCCAAGTTCCGGTTGCAGGCTGAGTTCTACAACTGTAGACAGACCCCAGGGCAAGCCGTTCGCTTGTTCGCCAATGAGGTGGCACGGAAGGGCCGAAAGTCGTTCGGTCGCATGGACAACACATTGAGAGCTGTGTCCCTGCGCATTTTTTTGCAAGGGGTCACAAACGCTGAGATGTCCGCGTGGGTGCGTTTAAAGCAACCACGGGACTTGCAAAGCGCTGTAGATTGGGCGGAGGTATGGGAATCTTGTCAATTGGATTCTCGCTCAGTTACGACCATCAATGCAGCGGAGGCTGCCCTGGTTGTTCCGGAGATCCCTGCACCCAATAGCAGACCTTCGCGAAGAGCATCGCGGAGAGCGATTGTCCAGGCCACAAGCGCAGCGAGTGCTTCAGATTCGTCAGAAGATGGTCTGCAAGCCGCTGTGATCCAGGTCTTGCAAACTTGGAAGGGCGGACAGGGACGCAACGGGAGCGGAAGGACTTCCGGTAGTACTTCTCAGTGGAGAGGGAAATCGGAGAGGCCCCGCGGAAGGTGCTATGCTTGCGGACAGGAAGGGCATTACATCGCCAACTGTCCCAAGAAAGCAAAGAAGGGAGATTCCGAACTCAAGGCGATTACCGACGGGAAAACCTCTGAGTCGGAAAACTCCAACCGGACCGCATAGAGCGCGAAGTGCGATCCGGGGAGTCGATGGCGCCCCGCAGTACTACAATTCGTGTGGTATCTGCACAACACGCGGAAGATGGGAGTGAGGCTCTGACGCCCGTGTGTAGGGAAGCGGGTAGAGTAATACAAGATAGCTGCCCGTTACCGAAAACGGATACTAGTTGGTCGTCTGATGAGACTACTCATCCAGGGATCGGAGTTGATCCAGTGGATAGTTTTGCAGATAGCGATCCTGACGTGCTATGGGGTCGTGCAGAACTCCGAGCTGTTGTCGGTCAAGTGTTAGTCGTGGAGGAAGGTCCCGACAACCTTGCCGTCGTTCAGCAGGTTTCCGGTGATGAGCAGAGAACGCTGAAGATCCGTGATGCATGCATTGCGGAGAGATGGTACGCGACTGTATCTGTGAACGGAGATATCGGTGAATTTCTGTGGGACCAAGGTGCGACGACTAGCCTTGTGACAAAGAGATTCTACGATTCCCTGCATCAACAGCCGCCGATGGCTCCGTCCCGGCTGGCGTGCATGATGGGAGGGGGTTCGCAGATAACTGTTCACGGATGTGCCTTGATTCCCGTGACGTTAGGGAAACGGACGTATATGATTACGTGTCTGGTAGTAACGGGTCTTGCCGGCCCCGAATCCGGGATCCTAGCTCAGGATTTTGCTTTGTTGCACTCATGTAATATATACTGTTCAGGGAAGCTTGCGTTGAGCAATGGCGCTGATGCTGTGAAAATGCACCATTGGCGCGGATCTCGACCGTTGCGGATGAGTCCCTCTGTGAAAACGATCGAAGCTAAGGAGACTGAGGATGGGTATGAAGTAACACTCCGGGAAGCGGTGGTTATCCTTCCTCGATCAGTCACACTGGCTAAGATTGACGTTCGCAGGTGCTCTGACACATCAACAGGTTTGATGTTCGAGCCCGATCAGAGACTGCTGAAGGAATATTCACTGGGATGCCTTAACACTTATGTGACGGCGGATGAAAAAGCAGTGATAGCCTTCAGTAATCCGTCCGGAGAGTCCCTACGTCTAGAGACTGATGTGGTGGTCGGAAAAGTGAGTGAGGTGACGCTGCAATCGTCCCCTGCCACTTGTCCGGAGGGGGTAGATCCGGGGATTAGAAGAGCTATCATTAACTCGATACAGATGGTGGAGTTGCCGTCCGTAGTCGATGATGACCTGATTGCCCCTGACATTCCGGTGCCACCGAGTACGGAATGCCCGCTAGCGAAACTAGTGAGAGAGACGCACTTGACTGATCAGAGTGAAAAGTTGCAAGTTGCGGAGCTCCTGACTGAGTTCCGTGAGTGTTTCGCGTTACCTGGCGATGAGCCGGGCCACACTCACGTTGTCAGACATGTGATTGACACTGGTAATTCCAGACCTATAAAACTCTGCTATAGGCGGATTCCAGTGGCCAAGCGTGACCTAGCGGAGGCTGAGATCTGGCGGATGTACGAGCAGGGACGCATAGAGCATTCTAACAGTCCGTGGGGAGCACCCATCGTGATGGTTGGTAAAAAGGATGGCTCACAGCGTTTCTGTGTCGATTACCGCCAGTTAAATTCCGTGACTGTGAAGGATAGCTTCCCACTCCCTCGTATTGACGAATGCGTCGAGGCGTTAGGCGGAAACCAGTGGTTCTGCACCCTCGACCTGGAGTGTGGGTATTGGCAGATCGCGATGGACGAAGAGAGCAAGCAGAAAACTGCTTTCCTGTCTAGCGCAGGGCTGTTCCAATTCAAAGTAATGAGCTTTGGATTGTGCAACGCCCCTGCCACTTTTCAACGTATGATGGATCGTATGCTAGGCGATCTCCGTTGGAAAGCGTGTCTGGTATATCTGGACGATGTAGTAGTATTTGGGGAAGCCTTTGCGGAGTGCCTCCTAAATCTACGCCAAGTGCTCGAGAAGATCCGGGAGTTCGGATTGAAATTGAAACCCAAGAAATGCGAACTATTCCGCAGAGAAGTGGAATACTTGGGTCGGATTGTGTCACACAAAGGCATCTGTGCAGACCCGAAGAAAGTACAGAAAGTCCGCGAGTGGCCAATTCCGAAAAATGCTAAGGAGATTCGGCAGTTTTTGGGATTCGCATCCTACTACCGTGAGTTCCAGCCGAACTTTTCGATAGTTGCCGCTCCTTTGCAAGAAGTTGTGAACTCCGCCGGGAGGGAGAAGAGATATTCTAAGCCCATAGAATGGTCTCCGGAATGTGATGTGGCCTTCCAGGGCATAAAAGAGTTGCTAACCTCTGCTCCGGTGCTGGGATATCCCCAAAAGGAAGGGAAATTCATCCTAGACACGGATGCTAGCGGGTTCGGCATGGCGGGTGTGCTTTCGCAGATACAAGATGAGAAGGAGGTAGTCCTTGGGTATGCCAGCAACAGCTTGGATAAAGCCCAACGGAATTACTGCGCCACGAAGAGAGAGCTCTTAGCAGTACTAACCTACCTGAAGAAGTTCCGGCATTACTTGTTAGGAAACCGAAACTTCATTGTGCGAACTGACCACGCCTCCCTGCGTTGGCTATTGAACTTTAAAGATCCGACGGACATGCTTGCACGCTGGTTGACTCAGATGCAGGAGTTCGGTCTGGATCAGAGCATGATTCTCCATCGAGCCGGGAAGAAACATGTGAATGCTGACGCCCTTTCTAGAGTTCCGACTCGGACTGTGCAGACTGCGGAGCGCATGATGCAGTTGTCGCAACGGCAACAGTCAGTCTAGCGCCGCAGGAAGATGTGATCCAGAAAGCCCAGCAGAGCGACCCCACGATCCGGAGAGTTATCGATGTATTGGAAGGTACTAAACCGGTCCCGGACAAGCAGTCCCTGTCCGCGGAGTCCGATGAATACTGTACCTACATCCATAACAGGGGGAGTTTGGAGATGAGAAACGGTGTCTTGTGCTATGAATGGGTTCGGCCAAGCACTGGAAGAACGTACTTGCGGAAGATAATTCCTACTGCGCTCCGCTCAGAAGTGTTTCATGCTATGCATGGACCTAAGACTGCAGGGCACTTTGGGTTCCTCAAAACGAGCTGGGCTGCGAAGATGAAATACTTCTGGCCAGGTATGAGGGGAGACCTGAAGCGCTGGCTGAGAGCCTGCCCGGAATGCAGTATGCGGAAGACGAGAGGTGGTGGCGGAATCACCCCCTTGAAAAAGGAATTACACGGAGAACGGTGGAGCCGAGTGTGTTTGGACATCATAGGACCATTCCGTCCATCCCCGCGTGGCAATAACTACGTGATGGTGGTGACGGATCACTTTTCAAAGTGGGCGGAGGCCTACCCTATGCCAGACCACACGGCCGAGAGGTGTGCGGAAGTGCTGTTCCGTGAGGGGATCCTGCGTTTTGGTTGTCCCGTGTCGTTACAAACGGACGGAGCACCGGAATTCAGATCTGCCTTGTTGAGAAGCATGTTTGAAATGCTGGGCATCGAGAAGCTGTTGACCCTTCCGTATAGACCCCAGTCTAACGGACAAGCGGAACGCTTTAATCGAGTATTAGTCGAGCAGCTATCCTGTCTAACGGACTACAGTGCCACGGATTGGGATATGCTTGCCCCATGTGTTGCCCATGCATACCGTGGAAGTGTCCACGCGAGTACTTTATGTACACCTAATGCCGTGGTCTTTGGCGCTGAGCTGGTGACCCCAATGGATCTGATCTATGGAGTGGAACCAGGAGGCCTGGACTTTCCGTGCAGAGTAGCGTTCGTAGAGAACCTGAAGCATTGGTTGAGGTTGGGCCATCAGTTCGTTCGTGAGAATCTGGGCGTATCCGCTATACACCAGAAGAGAGACTACGATCGAAAGTCCAACCCAAAGCGCTTTGAAGTGGGTGCTGTTGTATATCGCTACAACCATCCGCAGGCCAGTAAGAAGATCGGTCCCAAGTGGGATGGGCCCTTCAAAGTGAAGAGATTCATAGGTGGCACAACCTATGAACTAGAAACAGCACAAGGTATTGTGAGGTGTCACGTCGACTACCTTAAGCGAGCTTTCGATGAGAACGGACCCATCCAGGTGGTGAACTTGGATAGGGCACCAGAGTTCCGTGCATTGCAGGAAGCTGGTCGCGATATCTTGAGGCTGGAGAGAGGCAAAGTCTTGCCCGGGACGGAGTGTCCGACGCGGAGAGAGAAAGAAAAAGTTTCCATAGGCGTTAAGCCACGGGGAAGGCCGAGGAAGGAACGGAATAAGGAGTGCAATGCTACGGCAACCAAGGGAATGGTCCTTTCGGTAGCTCCGGATCCCCCGGATTCGCCCCAACCTGTAGCTGCGCCACGGAAAGTCGGTAGACCCCGGAAAGCTGTGGCAGAGGCCCCAGTCGTACCAGTTCCGTGTCCTCCGACTCGAAAGAGAGGGAGACCTCCGAAAACTGCAGCGAAAGCTAAAGCTCCTCGGACGCCACCTGCCGTCTACTCTACTGTCAAACGTAGAGGGAGGCCGAAGAAGACTGAGGCTGCCGCTAGAGTCGGAAGAGGGTCGAGAAAGAGACGCGATGAGTCCCCGGCGGAAGTTGTAACAAGGACACGAGTGCGTCGTCCTCCAGATCGGTTACAACCGGGATCCTAGCCTTGTTGTGTGCAAACCGGGGGGATTTTGATCTGATCCCTCCACCCTAAAAACACAACGAGAAGTCGACTAAGGTTGCAAGACGGAGAAATGCACCTAAGTCCCATTCGGTGCATGAGGCTACCTCGTCTCATGTAGCCGGGAAAGAACCAACAACATCAATTTCGGAGATGAGTAACCCAGAAATATAGATGAGAGCTGTGAGTGGCTTGCAGTTAGACCTATGTTGAGGGAATGGTCCCACTCCGTAGTGTACTGGCTCTGAATCTTGGTTTGGATACCTTGAAATTGCTGCTAGTAACAGTGTCATTGTTGGGTGAATTCACTGGAATTCCCCTCCACCCTGTCTCAGTGGAGAAGTAGTCAGTTTACGTACAGTCAAAAACCTCAGTCACGGGGAGCGTAACTGATCTAAGCATGCAAAACCGGGTAACGTTATCCGTCAGGCAGTGGCGGGAGCATGGCGCTGTAGTAGCGTGGCGGTTAAGTGAACTAGCGTTGCATCAGGGTGCCGCTAGAGGTGGCTGCATCCGGGTTCACCAGTTCGCTCCGCCTCGTGGCTCACTTTGCTCCTGGACTCTGACCTGTAAGTACGCTTTCTACTGTGATCGTTCTATGAGTTGATTTGTCGCATGAAACTTGTATGAATTGATTCTGTATGATTGCTAGGAAGGAAGAGAGGTATTTTAACATGATACCGATGGTTGTCACAGAGGTGTGCGTCTAGTATAAGACGTAAGTTTCGGTGTTTCTAGTATGGGGAGATAGAGCACCGAAGCTACGACCCAACCGCCATCTTGGATGTGGACATGAATCGGGCCACGCTACGATGATTTTTCGATTATCTAGCTTGTTTGGTACATTCTATGTTCTCAGGCTTGTGTATTTTATAACTAGAATACTCGGAGAGATCATACTAGTTGTATCCGTTGTCTTTTTGGGCAACTTTTTACCTAAGTTATGTGTAAATAGATGTTCCGGCTGCATCCGCTCCCGTGACTAGAACTTTAATGTTTATGTTATAGGATCGGAGAACTAAAAAGCTGCCAACTTAACCCCTGAGAGTGCCTGAGAGAATCCCGTGTGATTTCCGTGTGATTTCCGTGAGATTTCCGTATGACCCAAGATGAGCCGGACCGAGAGCCGACACGAAGACGATGAGAGTCTGAGCGGAGAGACCACCGAGGAAGAGATTCCGGTGGAAGTGGAGGCGAAACTCCTAGAGCAGGAGGGTGAAGATGAGGTCGCCCCCTTCCAGGCTTTGAGTGAGGCAGAGTTCGCTCAGGCCTTGTCAGACGCCGCTCAGGAAGACCCGGACTCCGTGAAGATTGAGCCCACGGAGAAGAGAACTTCCCCCCGCAAATCTCCGCGCAGAGGCCGGAGTAATGCCACCGAGAGGACTGCTGGATGTGGTCAGTCCAGGTCCCCCGGCAGAGGCCGGGTTGGCAGAGAGCGAGGGCGGAGTGCGGACAAGAAGCATGGGCTGCGCCCCTTGTCCGTGAACGTAGAGCGAATGGACATCGATTCGCCTGGTGTGGCCGGAGCCTCCGCAGTGACTAAGCCTAAGGGCGCGGAAGGCAAACCCGTGGCCAAAACCCCCAAGAAGAGAGTGATGAAAGTTCACCGAGAGAGACTGAGTGTGAGAAGCGCTCGGTTCCGTGATGTGGAGAAGGTAGCAGACCTCCGTACCCTGTATGAGGAAGGCACGGAGTTGTACCCTATTGATCCCTCCACAGACGTTCCCGGGAAGTTTGTCCCGATCGATGATGAGAGTGAGGATGAGTCTGCCGAGTTTACGGACAACCTCATGGAGAGGTATGAGACTCGGCTGTGGCCAAGCCTGTTCCGTAAAGAGCAAACGGACGCAGGCACGTACCAGAAGGTGGCTTATGCTGCGGAACTGTGGAAACCCGGTTTCCGTTGCCCCTTCGCGGTGTGTAGGTGTCCACGAATGAACACTTCTGGCGTCAAGACCTACGCCACTAGAGAGCGCCTGTTCCGCCACTTCTGTGAGGAACATGGTACCCGGAGAGAGGTGTGGACTTGCCCGTCCTCCTCCTGTTTGCAAAGACTAGACAGACGTATCGAGCTGGTACGACACCTTCAGTACGGTGAGAAGGTGTCTCACAAGTCTAGCCGTGACAAAGCCGTGGAGAAAGCCCAAACCGTCACGCCGACCAGGGAGGTGAATACGCTGTTCATGCGGACAACGTATCTTACGAATGCTGATTTGCATCTAGTCCGGCGGAAGGCAACGAAAGCTGCTTCCAAGGACACTGGATTTGCAAGGCCAGCTGCCAGTGCCGCTGCCGGAGCTCCGAGCTCTTCTAAAGCTCAGTCCGGCAAGAAAGGCAAGAAGAGAGATCGATCCCGATCTAATTCCAGAAGCAGTAGCTATGGAATTCCGCCTACCCCTAAGAGGATAGCGACGTGTGCTCAGCAAGCAGCTGAAGGGTTGGTAGCGCAACTACCCCCTCCTGTCCCGACTGCTGAGCTGTTGGCAACCGGAGAGACCGCGGTGAGGGAAGTTTTAGAGCAAGCCTCTGAAGCAGTCCTGACCGTTGAGACCAGAGTCAATGAGGTGCTCCATACGCTAGCGGAGCCCCTGCGTCAGCTGCAAACGGTCCGTGACCAAGTGCAGGAGCTTGCAACACTCAGAGAGGAGAACCATTGCAACGCTCGTCTGATCCGAGACCAGCGACGTGGACTAAAAGAGAGAGACGACAAGATCCGCGTCCAAGAGGAGATTATTGGAAATCTCCGGGCAGAATTGGAAGACGCCGGGAGAGAACCCCGTCTCCAGCCTCAGTCCCAAGTGCCCCGAAGTGTCCCGAGTAGTACTGTGACTAGTGCCACTCAGAGTCAGCGACCTGACCTAGCGACGGAAGAAGTGCCTATGCCTTCTCCGTTCCCCGCAACCCCTGCTCCTATGCTAATGGACCAACATAGCATGCAGCGGTTTTTCATGTTTGGTCGCCTCATGAACGAGTTCATGGGTGCCCAACCCGTGAGCGGTGGTTTGGTGCCAAACCCCGCCATGCCCGTGTCATTCCAGATGATGCCACCAATGCCAGTGACCCCTGGAAGAGACAGGCCTACAACTCCTGCAGTGATTGATCCTGCCGATATTCCGGAGCACGGAATGGAGGACACTGAGCAGAAGGAGAAGTAGGTCCAGCTACTGTGTGCTGGGCGTGCAAACCGGGACGAAATGCCCACGGATGTGACTTACGGACTGAGATTTTGATGACGACGAATGGCCGGACGGACTTGATGATGACTTGATTCCTTGACGAACGGAAATGGGGACCCCTGATGTCACTGATGTAACCGACTCTTGATGAATACGGATGCCGGACTTGTCACGGATGCTCTGATGCTAACTGCTTACCGACCCCGGACCCCCCGGAAAGAATTTTTTTTTCCGTGCGGAAAGTGAGAAGTTTTTCCAGCCTAAAGGTTATTACTTTATCTTGACATATTGTACATATAGCTGTAGCAGGTCTACTGAAGCTCCTTCTTGTCAAAGGCTGTTTGAGTATGTTGAATCCGAATGATTCTCATGCTGTAATTAGAGATGTAGCGATTATTGTATAACGTGCGCGGGTCACTATATTGCTCCTGCCTGTACTTTTGAATTCGCATTGTTAATTCTCTATTGGTGCTTTACTTCTTACTTATTTTATATCCACATTGCCTTATAATAATTTACATATTGTAGATTGTGTTACTCCGTTGGGTTAAAAATCTATAAATTATGGAGGGGGTATTGTAGTGGATATGAGGATCAGCGCAAGTCTAGTATAGCTTGCTGTTGTTTTAACTCTTATATAACCGGGTCGGCCTTCAAGGTCAAGGTTGGAGCTCCGCTCGCTCAGCCTTTCAAGCCTTTCGGATCTGTTCCGTTTTTACCTTGAATGAAATGTAAGCTTTACCCTAGTTACAGATTACCTTTCATCTTTCTGCATTGACCAGAATACGTACTGTATTGCATAACTGTGATGTATTGTGTATCTCCTGTATCACTTATTCCTGTACGAAGAACATCTTCCCATTTACTTGTACACACCTTGTTATTGTACGGATTGTATTTGTGACTATTCCGGAAATCCTTTCCGTCAGATGTCTTGGTTAGCCCGGCTGACCATGTACCTTGTGATTGCACTGTGGGGGAAATAAAGCTACGGAAACAGAGATCGTTGTCCATGTTTTACTTTCCCTTAGTCGAGAGGAGAATCGAACCTGGGTTGTCTAAGTAATAGCACGAAGGTTATCGCGGGCTGGATAACTAGTGTCACCATTTACTGATAAACTACCTGTAGGAGAGCCTACAGCCCCGGATTGGTAATCGAGATATCCGGGGGTTCACTACACATGCATGGGAAGACCCGCGATTATATCACAAAATTAGAATTGTTGCATTCAACAAACTAACTACTCTGTCAATAATCGAATTGTAGTTTTATTGAAGTAGTAATTGTAGATAAGGATGTTCCGTCGTTTTGACTGTCTATATGAACCTCACCATGGACCGTTATTATATATTATTTCCTTAAAATGTTACACTCGTCCGTATACGACATACGCAATGTCTCTAATGCCTATTGAAATGAGATAAGGACACGTATATCTATTACCGCGTTTTCGATGACAAAAAGAACCTGTTGCCTGTGACTGAGAAGCCGATAGAAATCAAAGAGACTGTCGAGGAATCTGTTAATTTGAGACACTCTATCAGTCATTGTCCCAGATACAAAACTCTAATCAGAAAGGCCTTCTAACAATCCCTCACGCCGTGTTGCACCTTATGCTTCCCCCAAGGAAGACTGATCAACATCCCGCAAAAACATCTGTCCGTCCAGGGAACGCATTTGATGATACCATTGGGGGCGTAACGATAATATCACCCTTCTTTATCTTCCTGGGACTGGGAAGCCAAATGGCGGAAGATGCTGTTTGGGACTGATAGCTGAAATGATAGGTGTGCGCTCTGGATCCTTCTGCGTCCTTGAGATGAATGATTAATTCAAATGAAATAATGGTCCTAAACAGTCAAGGCTCACAGCTGCGTTAATAGATATTCTGGCCCTGGAGAAGGCGTCCTATAATGGGATTATAATGGCATTTTGTGGTTCGGAGGGACAGGTTCTCTCCCCCCCCCCCCCTAAGTTTGAAGGGACTCTCTTAACTCGGAGTCTATAGACTGGTGAAGTTGTCATAGGATATTTTTTCATTTAGGGGCGTATCCCAAATTGAGGACACCTTTCTATAAATAGAAACAGGGTGAAAGCATCTTATATAATATTAATGGTAAGTGCGGTTGATAATGGGCAGCTGTTACTTTGAAGCCGATAGTGGCTGATGTTTTGCCTTCGCAATACCTACCCACGCTTTTTGTAAGATAACCTTTGGGTTCCCATCGCACACTTTGAGGTATTTAATACTGGGATAGAGCCGACCTTTTTGTACTGGCAGACACCCACGACGTTGACAACCCCAAGACTGATGGGGGTAGCTTCTAACACCATCAGAGGAAAGACATAAATATCATAAACATTGTAAAAGGATGGTAACCGATATATCTCTTGGGATATATCTCTATCCCAACCCACTAATTACCCCTAAAACCAAACAATGAACTGATAATAACATTTGAATAACTGACCAGCTTGAACTGAATAACTGACATTTTCGATAAGAAGAGATTCTCACTTTATAATCTCATCCTTATTACAGCAAACCACCCTGTTATAACTTTACGGTGATTAACAGTAGGGCCTATACCATCCATCCATCCATCCATCCATCCATCCATATAATATAAAGCTAGAGCGATTTCTACAAAAAGAGGTAGAAAAGAAAAGGTAGAAAGAAGGGTTTCTTTGTCCGGAATGTTCTCGGAATTTGTTGTATTACAAACCACTTTACTGATCTGTAGAGGTCTGTCCCCCCTCTCTGGATGTCATCGTATGTGGTTAGTGAAGGTATTTGGGGTGAAAATATGATTTTTAAGCCTTTTTTAAATTGGGATATCCACACTCTATTTATAGCCTGGGAAAGCCCCTGTGAGATACTACGTCATTTCCCACAAACTACGTCCAGGGAGACCTAACTATATGAATAATTCTCCCAATAGGGCATCATTTGGTTTTCCAGCCAAGGGTATCTACAACAAGTATGTAGGATGACCAGGGTGACCGTCCTACATGCAGAGGAGTGGTAGAGTGAAAAAGAGGGTATAGGAATAGGAGAGGGGGAGGGGGAGGGAAAGAAGAGGGGGGGGGTGGGGAGAGAGGAGGGAGAGGATGTAGGGGAAGGGAGAGAGGGGAGGGAGAGAAAGCGAGGAGGGGAGGGACACAGGGGGAAATCGGAGATGGGGTTGGGAGAGAAAAATAGGTATGAAAGTCAGAGAAGAGGGGGAGAATAAGAGGGAGAGGGGGAAGTGTGGGGAGAGAGGGGGACCGTCCAGAGGACGGGTACTTTGCTAGTAGACCTATAAAAGGAGAATATTCTAATGTCAACCTTCATTTATTCTTATCCCATTTATCTAATCTTTCCAATCATCCATGCACTCAAAATAAAACGTTAGTTTTCCATTGCCCGGCAGTTAGCCGCACTTCTGGATAGATGAAGCATTATGTATGAGTATCGAAACCATCAACTGCACAAAGTTGTCCCCCTCCCGGGCGAATTGTCATTTCCCACGACACTTGATAATATTATCCATATCATCCATATTATGTCTATAATCATACTGTATTGTGGGATTACCACAGCATACTGTACGTATACAGTCATGCTGACAGATTACGTTTGTCTATATATAACTGTGATCGGTGAAAAATTAATGGTTGATAATGCAATAGTTGATTATGTAATTAATTAATTAATTAACTTGTTTATAATTGTATTGATACCATGTATACCCGCTAGCCCTACTCTTAGTTGATCTTCAAAAATTGGGAACGTCTGGAAGAACTGGGATTATCCCAGAAGTCTGTCGACCAGCTTGTCATTTTCTATGTTACTGTTATTTTATTATTGACAAATAAAAGATTTTTCAATTCAATTCAATAATCATTAAATAGCAGAGTGCTGTGGGAAATGACAACTCGCCCGGAGGTTGGGAACAACTTTGTTCAGTTGATATTTTCAATGGACATACATAACTGCAACAAATACTCTTTGTTTAACATTAACAAGGTAACATAGCAAAAGGTAAATTAAAACAACTGGCAAAAGTCAGACATTTAATTCCTAAACATTTACTGTTAATGATATATAAGGTGGCGGTCCTCCCAATACCAGAATTTGTGATACAATATAATGGTGCATCAAAGACTATGTTAAAGAAATTGCAAACAGTGCAAAATACAATGGTAAGACTTATCACAGGGATTGATAAAAGATCGAGAGATTTGGCATTACCATTCTTGGAAAACACTAGGGAATCCCATTTGTTAGAATTTGCACTAAAGATATCAAAGGATACAGATCAACTGGACAGGAGATATAAGAAAACAAACTTAAATCTAAGGTCATTAGCAGGTATCAAAGATGCATTAAGAATACCTACGACTAGGTCAGAAAAGATAAGACGTTCTTTGATATATGTGGCCCCTATACCCTGTGGAACTCACAGAATTTAAAAGAAAGGATTCATAGTACGGATGATTATAAGGAATTTAGAAAGTATTTGAAAGCCGATTATATGTTAAGGCATGTACAGAGTAAAAAGTAATTATTATCACAGACAATTGATACCAACTGTATATATGTCAAAAATAAGGTAGGAATACTCGATGAACTATATTGGACACTATAAAATAGTAAATATGCCAGTTAGCTTGAATCTTGCAAAGTGAAATTTGCATATAATAAAAGAAAATCCAATCTATGTAATATTCACGTGAGTGATACTGTTGAAAAAGTTATATTTGGTTGGTTGAAGGATAAATATGCTTACAGAGTAACAATGCGTATTATATATATAGAAAAGGTTGTATTAGAGGATGATTAAAATTCTGCAAAATGTATGTTAATCTGTAATTATCTTTAAGTTCGGGACACTCTGGAAGAGCTGAGTAATCAGAGTGTAGTCCTTTTCCACAATGCTGTTACTGTTGTATGGTGGAATAGAAATAGTTAGTTCTCCATTGCCCGGCAATTAGCCGCACTTCTGGATAGTCATTATGTATGACTATCGAAAATATCAACTGCATAAAGTTGGTCCCACCCCCTGGGCGAATTGTCATTTCCCACGGCACTCGGCTATTTGTGATCCGTAAGCTTTCGTTTAACTCTGCACATCTGATGCACCTATACATAGTGAATTGTGCAGGTACCAAAGAAAAAAACCCTATATTGCTATCTGACATATTGATCGCATATATAATACTAAACACAGATGCAGTATTGCATAAATGGAAGATGCTGGTTTTGTGGTGTCTAAGAAGCGACATGTATCACTAAAGTGGCTAAGATCACTATTTTGACTATATGTCATTTAGAAATGTGTTTGTTGTTTTTGATGACCTGCACAAGTAAGAACATTTATGTGGAATACCAACGCTATATATTCCTTAGATAAATTGATATTTGTTAATGAAGAATGTGTCAAGGAGTGTGAAGTACAAGCGAGGGAGGAGGAACATACTGACATATATATCCCTGTCCCATCCAGGTGCTATCCCTTAACCAATTATGATAAGGGGCGTCAGGGACTTTCCCTAACCAACAGACTTGGGTCTGACTGTTGTGACTGTGAGGCACAACCGCGGCCGGCGGCACCCCCAAAATTGGAGTTTTAAACTCTTAAATACTTGAGATATACATATTTAATACATTAATGCTCCCGGGTATTCATTACAAAATATTAATCTAGAACATGTTTGGAATTCAAGCAAACTTTCCCAAAATCGGGAGCTCAGTGATATGTGTTGCTTTAAATAAACCACAAATACAAGGCATGAGAGACAATAGAAACATTTATTCTGAACAGAATCGTTGTATCTTTATGGCCAATCTTTATGTCCAATCTGGAAGAGGTACACATCTCTTGGAAGATATAATCCCTTGTCCCAAACTGTATAAATACTCATGGAAATGAACGGACAACCTCGATGGGAAAAAGAATGATAGGACCATAGACAGGAGCGGTTGACAATCAATGAAATATTAGAAACCTACTAATAGGAAAACTGACATTTACAGACTCGATGTCAGAATAAAGATTCAAGGGCAAGAATCATCTTATCTATTCCTTTTTTTATAGTTGGGATAACACCAAGAACGTAATCAGACCCGAAAGAATGGATGCTCACTGAGAGAAGAGATAAAAAGGAAATAAAAGTTCTTTTTTTATCTATGTGCACCCAAGTGAACCGGTGTGAACTAATTATTGAGGCAATAGCCGCGTCAGATATTGAGGAAAAAATACATCACAGGTTTGTTTTCACGCCGACTGCTGTATCTTGTATTGTATTATATACATATTTATATACATACTACGTAATAATATATTGATGTGCATCACCGATGATATAAACTATAATGGTGTCATTTAGCTGAATTAAATTCTTACAAATGATCTTTGCATTTTCACATGATGTGTTGTCTAGAACATGGGCCAACACTTCTTTCACAAAGCCTTCTTTCAAGATATGTTATTACAAATAAAGAGGGCGTTGGTATTGGGTCGGAAGCAAGGGGACTGCATGGCATTGTGCTAAAAGCCCTGCGGTTCTAACTCACTGGTTCTCTCTGCCCTCTCAAATAAAGCTCGGCAGAATTCCCCCTTTGTCCCATACCAGTCCATGATTCAGATAACTTTATGACTGCCTTCCCTGTGCTTAACAAAGTTTTTCAATCCAGCAAAAGCAAGGGAGAATAGAACCTGATGGCCCGATATTTTCCTCTAATTCAATAGATGAGAATATACTGCCATATAAAATGAGCATGTGAGTGGAGTTGATCAGGCAAACCATTCCTCACAAAAGAAGGAAAATATAAATAATCGAATCATTTCCATGCGCTGGCTTCCTCTCACCACCGGATGTGATCACCTTATCATGTGTTTATTGATATGAGAGTTTCTGTGACTTCGACCCTAGAAATAAATTAGTGCGATAACAAGGGAAATTATGCAGGCTTACAGAGTGAATCTTTATAAATTAGTGAGATAACAAGAGAAAGTATGTGGACTTAAAGAGTGAATCTTTTGTTTATCATTTCGTCATCTGTTTGGTTGGGTTTGGAACATTTGTATTCAGTAAAGGGCGAACTAAAATCATTCCTGTTTTCGTCTGCCCCTTGCGGCTTCCATTTTATGTACAATGATAATTATAATAATAATGTTTGTTTGTCTAGGTTTTCTTCTATATGATATATAGAGAATGGAACGAGCCGGCAATAATCGAATAAATTTATTGGACAAGATTCGTCCACATTTATATATATAAGCACGATGCCGTAGGCAGAGTGCTTATGTGGACGAATCCAGTCCAATACATTTTTCGATTATTGCAGGCGAGTTCCATTCTATATTTATTATATGGGCATAAAACTTGGTGCATAAAAATAGCCGACTTGGTGATGAAGTAGTTCATATAGCACGCATACCATGAATATTTTTATAGCACCCCACTTATAGCACCTCTCATATGGAATGCGCATATAATATAAAGACTGGTAGATTTATAAATTATAAACTCTTACCACATGCAAATAGTAGCTATGTGATATCCCTGGTTTCACATCTTATCATTAAATCCTTTCCACCTATTTCCCACTCAGTGGTTCAAACATCGATAGAATCTTTCAAAGGTACAAGAATGCACCTTCAATGGCCGTTGAAAGCAGCGAATATCATTCGGTAAGCCAATAAAAAATATTTATTGACACTCTGTGACGTGAAGAGACATTTATAAGAAGACCAGACCTATAAATTAGCCTATAGGCAATTGTGTTTGGTACAATGTTTATGTGCTTGTTCACTAAACCGGACAGTCAAGTTGTGGTTTACACTCACTAACATCTCTGCACTTGTCCGTTTATCTACTTGTTCGAGTAATAACGCTGGACGTTACTGACCACATCAATTCCCTGTATCTATTCAAGGATTGTTTGGTGGCTTGGATAGCAGATTTGAAGCTTAGCTCGGCTGTCGAATTGATTAGTATAAAATTCCCAACAATATCTCCCAACATGGGAATGAAGAGGGGAACAACATCTCTGGGCTGATATGTAGAGTCACATATAGCTAGAGCCACCCATGCGCACCTCTCTAATATGGATACTTCGGGTTATTTTTTTTTAAAGACTTTATTTCGACAGCTTCTCCAATGAGTTAACATGAGAACAAGTTTCTTATACAATGAAAACAAGGTTTTCGACTTGCTGCTGAGGTGAGAGCTACAACTATGGTGTGCAATTATCTAAGGCTATCATTTTAAAGGATAAAAAACGGCTTATGCTAAGTGAGCTAATCAAGGGTTATAGGCCAGTTGCTGCCGATGGTGACTACTTCGATTTCGATAATTGTTGAACGAAATCATATCCTACATCAAGTCGATTTCTGTCAAAATCTCGTCAATCTGATGTCATTTTTTCTTCTCAACATTGGTATGAGTCTCAAACTGATACCATCTTCTTTATCACCATCAGCTTCATCCAATCTTTCATCTGATATGGGTGGCAAGTAAGAGCCTTGTATAATACCAGTGTGGCAGCTGTTATTAACATATGCACACTGGACGGCCAGCATCCATTCGCCTATGTTTACATAGCGTAGCTTGAAAATTGGACATTTCGAATGATACCCAATAAAAATCGGGTCTCTTGTATAATACAATGGCCCATCGAGGGGATCTGTGTTTTCCGATTTATTTTTCCCGTAAAACTACGCTATTATCACTCTCTATCAATATCAGTGATACCACTCTACAACTTGGACCAAAGGAATTGTTTCATACGGCCATATTTAAAAAAGAAACAAAAAATATGGTTACCGATTTCCGTACCGTTTCTAGGGGGCTCACGAACATTGCCAAATAAGTACCTATCAACACTACCACTACCCGTGGAGTTGGTCAGGCTCAGCAGAGCATGACCAACGCTTGTCAACAGAAGAATCAACAGCTTTGTGTGGGAGGGGGTGTGGGGGGTGGGGAGGCTATAGATCCTGAGCACAATAATCTTACTAAACTAACCAGCCAAGCAGTTACCGTACACCATCTCGGCGATATACTTCTGGACAAACAAATGGGAGGGAAGATAGAGAGAGAGACAGGGAGACAGACAGACAGAGACAGAGACAGAGAGTGAGACATAGACAGAGCAACTGCCCAAGATGATTTAAACTGAGAACTTTCCTTTAAAACTACTAACTGTGACCGTTAAGTGTTACTGATTCTTGTTCATATATTCCGAAATGCATCATCGGTCATATAGGTATAAACTCCGCCAGCTTGAACTGAAGTGTTTCTCTTATTTCATACATAAATTGTTAAAGTGTATCTCCCTTTTAGTTTATGAAGACGATCCATGGTGACAAGAGGAAGGAAGAAGTCCCATGAAGATATCCTGCTGTCGTCGAATCTTACAGCTTGGCCATTATAGGACATTTTTTTAAAAGAGATTTTATTGAGACTGATTTGAATACAGATTTCAGGAGAAAGTAAGATGGACAGAAAGTGAACAAAAGAAGGATAAATAGCAGTGGCAGTAGTCTGAGTCCACCGAAGTGAAGCTTTGGACATCCAATCTGCCAGACTAGGCAGTTGAATTCAGGCATGTACATGAAAAAACAGCCTTATTTATGGGTCTGGGACTATATCACAAGAGGAGGGGGTTCCTGCATTGCAAAGTCTATTATCCCGGGACATAGATTCTGTGGAGCATTTGCAAAGTTTATTCCTGATATTTCTCCCAGTTAAGATCTCCTGCAAAATAATAACTATGGTCTACAGAAATCAAATGAAATCAGGGCTAATAGGCAAAATCTGTTATAAATTTGGAACTAAAAAATATGTTCAAACGTTTTAATATGCGAGATTCGATCAAATGATCCACACTCAGTTTGGGGATGACCAGTAAAAAGGATGTAAAGTAGACTATACATAATTATACATATACATATATTATATCGAGACATATATATGTATACTTTATATCCTTTTTACTGGAAGCGCTCACTTCCCCTTATCGCCGTGCATTGTCGGCACTCACTGGTCTCTGACATAGCTAAGTGAAGGTCAAAGTCAAGGTCGCTTCCAGCAGCAGCTGTGGAGCATGCACAAACTCTGCCATCCAAACTTCTGAAGAATCAATCTATTATCCATATAAACCTTACCAGCACAATTAGAGATTTCATTATATACAATGTATTACCCCTTTCACCTGGGTTAAAAAAGAAAGGCGAATCTGTGAATTCATCCTAGGAAGATAAAACAGATTACTTTAGAGAAACGCCAGAGTAAAAGGGCATTCTCTATAAGTATAACTCTGGCACCAAGTGCAAAGCTTATTGTGAGAGGGAAAAGGGGGCACCTGACCTTGTAACCTCTTCCCTGAGTATCCGTGATTCGACTAGAATGAGCAAACAGCTATACTTCTGTGGTTAATGGGAACTTTGTGGTATGAGCCACTGACATCTATTTCTGTCATTTCTCGTATTCAGAGATATAATGCAGCGAGCGCCTATTATTTGAGCCTTCGTGTATTTGTTCTAAAACGGCCAATTAGAGAAGTATTAGTTGATAGAATGCAGTAAGCAGAAACTCATTAACAGGTATTACCAAATATACAATATACAATCTCTACTTTTGAACAGGAGCTAAAATTTGATCTAAATCAATGAATACAGCAGTTTGTATAAAGAGGTTCAATAATCTGATTTCTCTTAAAGCTGGAGGCAATATCCTAAAGAATGTGTGCATGAGTAAAATACCATCTTTATTAATCACGCTCATCGCCCTATACTATTCTGTATTCTTTGGAAGCGTGAGTAAGAGGATTTGGGACCCAAGTTAACCAAGATATAAGCCTTTTCCAAAATAGGGAGTATACATACATGTTTTATATATACTAAAGCACTGGTCTTCGCATCAATAAGGTGCCTTACTTTAATGAGTCGTTGTATACATGAACTAGCCAGGCAACAGTTCACATTAACCCGACTATTTTATTAATTTTTTAAACATACAAAGTTCATTTATATGAGACATCGACTATATATTTTTTTTTGCTTTTTAACTCATTGAGCAATAGACGCACACATGGCTACTATCGAAAAATAAAGGAGAGACTATTATAAGCCTTTGAATCAATGGATAGATATATGAACACCAGAAACATTTATCTATGCTTTGAGTGACTAATGCCTTTCCTCCGTGGTCATATCACAATGAATACTCTCATTTATAGGCAGTTGATGAGAAATGCTAAGGTTTCCATGCCCTCTCACCCACTTGATCCTTTCATGCCGTGTCATTAACTGTATTACATAACGCTAACACACAAGGGACCGGGAATGGCTGATCCCTTTTGCCCTTGGGAATATCACCCCTGTATTATAACAACCCTGGAGGTGGGGTAATCACAGGTAATCACCGATAACCATAGGTGTGTTTGGTAGCACCTGGCGGCAGCGTGTGCATTACACCACCTCTCTACTACCTAACATGGGATACCTAGGATGTGCACATAATACAAGCCCTGGGAGGATTGTGTCATGATTGCATTTCATGGATAGCAATTCTATTAGGCATTGACAATGTTATTCGTCATTCTCTGACCTTCGCTCAAATCAAGGCACTAGATAATTATGTTGCCTGGGACACAGCACTCCTAAAGCAAGGAGCAATTTTGGAGTTCCTAGGTGACGTCTGAAAGCATATTTTATTAATTAGTCTCAGTTTAATTAGCGTGAATTAAGTTTTGATACACTTTGAGTACCGAGCAAGGGATATTGACTGAAGATTTATTCATGGTGATTTTCGTTACCAGAGAAGGTATTAATTCTGATTGTCCAGAGTAATATGATCCATTTCTCAAAAGCTGACTTTAAATCTATCCCACAGTTCCAACTCATTATAGGACATCAGGTTCAGTTGTGGCATAATTGTAGTGCTAAAACACCCATGAAACATTCGAAATAATGTATATTAATGATGAATAATAATCACAGGTGTATTAACTATTCCACTATTCCTTTGCATGGCAATCGTACATCTTCATCACCAATCTTTAGCAAATAGAAAATGCGCAGCTGGAATACTGAAATACAAATCATATAACAACAATAACTCATTAGCAGGTTTATCAACATTTGCAAACTGGGAGTCATAGTGGTCATCTCGTGCATATTGATATTGATCGGATATTATGTTATTTAACGCGCATGCGTAATGGACCCCAATGTCACGTGATTTGATGTATAAATTACTGGAATAAAATGATTACCTTTTAGTCTAGAAACAGGACTACTTGTTCACGTGTTATTAGTATTAATACTCCAGCAAGGCTATGCTATAGCCCATACTTCGACACTACTCTCTCCTGCCTAGCTCTACCCTATCGAGATCGAGAGACATATCAAATGGTGCGAGAACCAAACTAAAAGCTGGAGAAAACCAATGGTGTAAGAAAGCGGGTTTCTTGGCTACGTCTGCGAGAGTATTGACACAATCTATAATCATACAATTCTGGAAAGCAAACTTAATTCTCGACTGCTCCTTCTAAAAGAAGAAAAATCTGATATCTATACCTGAATAACAAGGCAAATAAAATTCTCCTATATCGTAATCTTTTGGCTGTAGGATATATACTATTTATATCATATGGCGTCTGACGCCCACTTCCAATGCCTTTACTAGTTGGCAAAACTTACATCGCCGTCTATTTAATATATAGTTGTTGTACAACTGTAGTTTGCTTCTAGATTTGAGCATAATAATAATAATAATTTTTATTATTTTGTTTGTTTCATGAACTGTCAAAATAAAAAGATGTCCTTCTGGTTTGGGAGTATACATTGGTAAACAAATTTGCGAGTAGGCTACCATCTTGCGATTAGCTATGACAATTGTGTGATAAGAGGGGTAGGGTGTAGATGTGTGTGATAGAAGGGGGTGTAGGTATGTGTGATAGGAGGGGGCAGAGGGACGATCGAAGAGGGTTGTATTTAGTGACCAGAAGAGGAAAAGGTGTTTAGTAAAATGTGCCATGGTGACGCTGAAAAGGTAGGTCATGAACACGGTTCCTAATAATCCCAGGAGTAAGTAAAATAGACCAGTCCCTCCAAGTAACTATAGACCGCAAGTAAATTAAGGAAGCAATGTTTTGAAAATTGCGTGAAATATCAAATTGTAACTGCTTAAATTTAAATCAACGACAATACCCGCCTACCGAGCTAAGTGCTTATCAATCTGAATCTATGACCAACATACTTAAGAAATAATTGGATTCACAGATTATGAATGGTCTTGGGAGAATTGCTTGAGACAAAGGTTAACACAACAGGATTTTTGTTTGGGCTGTGTGGAACCACCCCACATTGTGCAACTCCTTCCATCTGGGAACATCATTTCAAAGTTTGATGAGAAATTATAAGTGATTGCTTTGTCATTGGGAGGGGGTTAAGGATTCTTAAGGCAGGAGAATTGAAAACAATAATCTTTTCTCTTCTATTGTTTGCCATTTCGAAACTATGGAGTGCCCAGTATTCGTAAGTTGTATCCCTGTATAATGATGATTACATCAATACATAATTGTATTACAAGGTCGCACTGTTTTAATGAATGGATGATATGTCGCATTGACTATACTGCGTTTCCTAGATAATCATCCCTTTATTCATTGCTGTGCAGATATCATTGTTTTCCCACTAGACTTATAACAAATAATATGTGAGTACACATAAAGATAAGAAGTTTTCATAGAAACCAAAGCACTCATATATAATACCAGATTAACATATGGAAAATAGGTTAATCTTAAGCTTATTTCATCTTACAGCTTTCTAGACTGAGAGCTCTGACCTGTAATGTAAACATATAGTGACTAGATTAATTTAATTTAGGATCAAGTAATTGATTAAAACCGTCAAATTTAGTTGACGTTTTTTCTTGGGATTAAGTATTTAGAACTCATTATTTGAAATGAAAAAATGGAAACGAAATTGCCGTTATTGAATGAATAATTTAGACTGGTTTGAGTACATTTTGTTATGTTAAAAACCTGTATTGATGTAGTACAATCTCCAAAGGTCTAAAACTTATCTATCAATCTGCTGTGCCACTGTAGTCCTTGCTCTCCACTTTGAAGTTAACTTATATAGATTGGTTGGAGATGGTTGTGGGTGGGTGGGAAATTTAACTGGTAAGGTGGTATAGGATTGGTTCTGGTGGTATCGGGGCCGATACCACCAATATTTCAAAAGGAACATTTCATCCACCATAGTTAGTTGAGGAGTTGAGGGGAATGAGAGGTGGAGTGTATAAAGCATTCATCCATAATGTCAACACATTGGCCTAATATGGTGCAATACTCCCCTAAATTACCATGCATAGTTATTGTTGTTTACTAATTACCCTTTAAATTAAACACTGGATGAATTTATGAGTAAAGGTGGGACAAACTCTCACTTTGTCTTAGCGATGTAAGTAATTTTACATGGCTGTCAACACGGATGTATCAAAAATAACTATTTATAAAACTTTGAGTGAGGCACCTGCTTTGCTTTGCCATTTACCTTGATGCCTTCCTTTGCACCTGCCGTATGCGTCTACATTCCAACTACTATGAAAGATTTCGTTAGTTTTGTAATTCACCTAACGATGTGGCATTGTTTGCCAACACAGACCATGGCCATTAACTCTTCAGAAGTTTATATAGGATATTTTTGGAGCGTGGTGATAAGTGTTCTCTCTAAATAATCATGGCAATATCCTTTATAACAGATGACTTCCAGACCGGTATGTAAAGAATAAGTAAATTAATAGAAAAGTGTATAGGTTGATTTAATTAGTCGAGAAAGTATCTTTAAATTCAATGATATTATTTTCGATCATTCAAACGCATAAGCGTGTCATGTAGTCTACCCATGATATTAAAGCGGTAACCGATTTATGTGTTTGATTGTTGGGTTTGTGGCATACGAATGACACAATCCCACCTCCAACAGTTACCAAAAGTCAAAACCTTTCCACAAAAGAGATTCTAATTAAAATCCAGGTAATTTCTTGGCTCTTTCAAAAGAGCCCATTTATCAATTTACCGAACCCTAATTAAAAGATGATTGGCAAGTTGACGTTCAATGTCCATTTCGAGATTTATTTTTTACGATGTCTCAATGTTGACCACAACGTAAAATGGAATCTTTTAGGGATCCTTCAGTCGGATAAGTGGCAGTGCTGTTCACGAGGAAAGGAAGCTCCCCCGGAATCATAGGCCCAACCAATCTCTGATAATGTTACAGTCATGTATGTACTTTACATCAATTGAAAGGGAATTTACACAGTTTATTTGGTTTAATATATTTTAAGCAGTACAGATAATACTTCAACCATATATGGGCTAAAAATCGTAAGTATTCACATTCAGCGCCCCCTGGTGGCCAATAAACTACTCATTTGAAAAGGATATTATAGCTCATTTAAAAGCCCATGACTAATTCGATGTTTGATGTTTGTTGTTTGTCTCACCAAAAGGTTGTATTACAATACCCCGGCATGAGAATGCAATTTACAATTAATATTCACTTTCACTGATTTAACTTTCTGCAGGCCTACGATCGAGTGCCCTATTGAATATGTTAGATTCCGCTTCTAATATTTTCAGTGAATCACCAGGGTAAAGGTGTTCATGGGATTGGATCTAGGAGGTCTTTAATCGCCGTTCACTACACTAAAATGTCACAGTATCCGAAATATACAAATATCTGTAATATATATTGTATCTAAATGACTAGCTCGATCTCACTTTCAATATACATGTCAGTTTATGCTATAGTGTACCATATGTACAAAACATTCTTTTATATTTGGAAGTGTGTACTCACACTACATAAGGGGATTGATTGATTTTGATATACACTAAATAACAGAATATTTACCTAGTGAAGAATCAAGTTACTAAATCCCAACCCTGCTATACAATGACCATACCTAACAATTCTACTATATATATGTATATAAATTATTAGCTTTATTGCGCATATAAATCTGTTGGTTGGGACCAGATAACTTCTGCCTACATCCTCCCAGCTGGATTCGATCCTGACATACATCTCTTTCCCTCATATAGTAACCAATTATATTATAGAATTGTAATAAAATCACTATCAAACTCCCCTGCGGGTATAACCCTCAGTTCATCGGTAATCTCACACTGACAAATAAAGGGGTTACATGCACCCACTCATTATGTTATTTTGCACCCTCATATTGGGCGCTTCCTTAAAATTATGACCGTTTTAGGAGCGTATGTTTCTAATTACAGTTTTCAGAGACAATATTGTACCATCTTTATTCAATAATCCTCGATAAAGTTGTCTTTGAATGCTTTGGTGGAGGCACGCACATTTTTACTTATATGCTTTGACGATTTTTATTTGAACTTCCTTGCAACCCTCAGGTTTGAGTTCATCTAGCTGTCAATCACCAGATTATTTTCAATCAGCAAATAATTTCAATACTATATTTAACATTTAGCACCGTACGCACACGTATTTGCATCACCGCAAATATGCGAATTGCACCGTGTGCACTTTGGGACGACTTTAGTTAGCTCCAGAAATGCACCTAGGTTTTGCAGTGTCTGAACAAATTTAAAACGTGTACAGGACATATGTTTCTAGTCTGGTTTACTGGAAGTAGTGCACCATCGGTATACTGTTACCTGAATGAAATTTTAAAAAGGTAAAATTATTCTTTTGGAGATGTATTATGAAGGCAATGTATACATTCGCTGGTAGCTTTCTATGGAGCAGATCTATGTTATCCAGACCAGCTCGGAACTACTCTGTCCCCTATAGAGCCTGCAATTCCCGTTGGTGCTTAAAGCCAGTGGGAGATAGATGACCAGTTTTGGGGCCTGTGGCGGCTGCTTAGCCATGCTTGAAATCCATTCAGTGTTATCTTCTCTACCATCTACAACCATTTCTCATTCTTTAAGCCTTGTGAAAACAGTGTAAAATCTAGAAATAATAACCTCATATATAATAGAGAAATATCACTGAAACATTGTTTTCATCCATCCTAGTGCTTCAACCCCCCTGGTGAGCTTTGCTGTGGTTAGACGTAATACATTCTTATTGAAAGCTGAGTCAAGTGTTGGTTGTGTGGTTGTGTTTCTAGTTTGGCATCTATATACTAAACGTGAAACAGTGATTTTTTGTCATGCATGTTCTGGAAATCTGCAGGACGGGTGTATTGTTACCCTTGCAGTATTAATCCACACTCTGGACGGTAGGGCTTGAAATCCTCCCTATGAAGGGAGCTCAGTACCCACCGACTTGTCACCCTCTTTAATAGGCAAATAAAAGTAACAACTTTGCTAGTATTACACAACGAACCGCACAGTGAATTTCAATTGTGTAAGTACTAAACAACTCTATCCTTGATTGATTGATTAACATTTTTATTGCAGCCTAGCTGCCATGTAAGGAGTCTCTCCTGGACATCCAGGAGGTTTTCTTATCCTCACTAGCATACATTGGATTTTTCATGTAGGGTATAAGGCTTCTCAGTCATTGACTGTCAAAGCTCGCTACAAGGTTCAATATTTTACAATTCTGCTTAATAATAACATGGTTCCGTTTTGACTAATTGCAATTTTCCTATTTAATTGCTCGACTTCTTCAATAGTTCATCCTTCTTCGCATATTTCATTTAAATAAATCACATAGATGGAACCCATGGAAATGACAAAGGGTGACAAGTGGGATGTTCGTAAAGAGAGCCAAAATTCTTTATTTTCATAAACACAATCTTATGTAGGATTATGGTTGGTTATATGTAATTGTCCCCCGTATCTCTTGTGAGACCTTGTGCTGAGTTACCATTGCACATTTGCGGATGTATATTGAAATATATTTGCTATGGCCTAGGGCACCGAAGGATTTACATCTCCTCTAAATTTACTTTTAATCACTGCCTGGAAAGTCTCTGGCCTATAACCACCAAAGGCAGAGATTAAAAGGATTAATTACCAACATTAAGGGCCTGCTGGTGCACTGTTTCGCTCCAAACATGCAGTACACCAGCATCCCCTCAATGACTGTCATTAATCCTATAATAATGTGGTGCAATATCAAGTGTTGAATATTCCGGTATGATTATTTGCATTGTTGAAGGGCGTTTTGGGGAAATTAAAGGTCAATCTTGAAGCACCGTTCCCAATATAAATGGAACGTATTAGCTATTGAGTGAGTTTTATATGGAAGTTGTTTGGGATCAGGGGTTGGGCAGGATAGCGCTGTGGTCTGACAGAAATATTGAGAACCGTGTTCAAATGCTGCGGCGACTTCTTTTCTGATACCAAGATCTTACCAAGTCCACCTTAGTTGTATGAATTAGCCAAAGTTTGAGCGAGACAGCGGACTGCATTTGATCAGGCCCATGGTCATGATCAAGGACGTGATGAAGTGTTGTATAGACTTTTACTTTAACAAAAATACTAACATGTTCAATCGTTTCTCTGTGCTCTGCTGTTTCCTCTGAAAATGTGAAAATAATCCAACCAGTTTTGTCAACAAAAGGTTTCTACTGAATAATGGCAATAGATAGAACTGTGGTCCTGACTTGGAGCGGTTGTTCCCGGTTCGAGTCTATTGTCACTGCTTTCCACATAAAACAAATCTTGCGAGCTATCAAGGACTGTAAGAACCAGGTTTGTGTTATGTATGATTGCTCTAAAGTACCATAGCCACTGAGAGCTGAATTAAATAGTAGATACTACAGGGCTTTGTTGCACAACACTGCTCAAAACCTACTCTTTGCTGTTTGTTCGTACCGTTTCCTATTGCCGTTCTTTGGGGTAGTGACGAGAACTTGTTGCACAACAAATTCGTGGGTTCCCGTTCGTTCATATCCATGAGGAGATAGGTGATAGGTAGACCTATATTAGGTAGATAGGTAGATTTAATATCCTGGGAAATTAATTGCAACGTAAGTAAATACACAAAGAGATTAATAAACTGATTAATATATACACCGGCAAAATCGGCAACATTTGTTAAATAATTATAGATAATGTTTCGACACTTTTGTCATTGTCATTAACAGAGGTGCCCATTTACTATATCTCCAATTCCTATTGATACATTTCTTAAGCTACTGACACCGTTCTGAGGTGCAAGACGTTCTTTCCCTGCCCTACAACTGTCCATTTGTTTTGTTCTATATTATCTTAGTTACTTTCATTTTCTTCTAACCTACACGAATGTCTGTATTAGGATCACTACTGTACCTACTAGTTGTCATGAACTGTATTAACTATTTCGCTCGTTACCATATGTATCATATTCTGACTATAATTAACCATTCCTTCATTCACATGTACTGAAACTAGTTATTACTTAGTCTAATAGTTTAGTTTATTTGTAACTCAACTCGAAGTTCTAAAAGGATTTGCAATCACCGGAAGACCTGACACATCAGAGATGACCAACCACTTGTAATAACATCAGCAATAAAGATTTTTTTAATTGAATTGAATTAAATTATATTTTGCTGTTTTTGAATAATGAAATTTTCGAATGGGCAATCAATATAGTGTAGTGAACTAACACCCCTGAACTACCGCCACTGATTCTACAGTATGTTGTGACACTAGCTATTTGGCCCGCAATAAACGTCATGTACAACCCAGGTTCGGTCACAGTCTCCTCGACAATGGGAAAGTAAAACCAGACAACGTATTCCGTTTCCGGAGCTTTATTCCCCTCTCACTCTCAGTACTTCTGACTTAGGGTGCAATAGTCAGACAACGGACAGACCTATGCGCAACATAGTCACTCTTCAGTTCCGTTACACAAAGTGGTGAGTGAGATTGGTTGCTTTACGCCCTTATCAACCCATTGAAGGTTATGTAAAGGGCGGGATAGCTGAGAGGGAGGCAGTTTATGATCTTACCCAGGAAATAGAGATAGAGAATATGGGAAAGAGAGACAGAGAAAAAGAGAGAGAAAGGCACTTTAAGGTCTTACCCAGGACCTAAACACAAAGGGGTGTTGGTACACAATACATACAGTTACTGGTACAAAGTATATTGCAGAAGTAATACAGGTGATATGGAATAGATTAACAGTTGAAGATAAAATACACCCTCTCGCTTTTCCTCACTCTCCCCTCCTACAACCTCCCCCTCCCCTTCCCCTCTCCAATACCCCCACCCTCTCCCACCCCTCTTCTTCACTCTCCCACTCCTCTGCATATAGTGGCAAATGACGTAGTATCTCACAGGGGATTTCCCAAGCTATAAATAGAGTGTGTAGATACCAATTTAAAAAAGGCTTCAAAATGACATTTTCACCCCAGATACCTTCCCAAACCATATACGACGTCATCCAGAGAGGGTAAACAGAACTCTACAGATGAGTAAAACAAATTCCGAGAACATGTGAGACATGTGAACCCCTCTTTTCTACACAAAGAAACCCCTCTTTTCTACCTCTTTTCGTAGAAATCGCTCTTCCCGTATATTATATGGATACAATTCTAATGCTAGAAATAGACCCTGCTCTTGCAGACCAAAAGCGGTGCAGCAGAATGTACAGCCATTGAATTAAATCGTGGTTGATCTTTGGTTAAGAACAACCACAAGTAGAAAAGAGTAGGCTCTCTGTTGCATAAGGACTTATCCTAAATTGTCACACGCCTACTCGTTCTCAAGTCTCATACTCTTGCTCTTTTGCATACATAGAATACGGTACCAACTAGGTAACTAGTATAATTCTGATGAATTCCGTCTTATGACCTCACTACCCTGGTATATTCCATTTGGTCCTTTCTAATAATAGTTACTAAAGTAGCAAAATTTTGATCTTGGGTTGATGTATCTACATGACCCTAGCTTGGACACAAGTTGAAACAAAACAACAAAGCCTTCATACACACACTAACCGACCCACTCACTTCGTCACTCACACCTACAACATAACCAAGTGCTTGCTTATTTGGAACGAGGGAGCAGTCCTATTTCCCACGAATACCTAAATGTCTTAAAAGAAAGTACTGCCTTCAGTACAATGGTGGCGCAATGGGCTCTTTTGTTAAATAGAATTTAATTCCTCGGCTGCACTTCGTGAACATTCATTGTGCAACAAAGCCCAGAACCATTAATTGTTTTTCATTTGAAGATAATATCTCACACAAACGCGCAGAAGTCTTATGCCCAAATGCTGAAACCCAGATTTACATTTTTAAATGGTACTTATACAGCACGCCCATGTTGAGTACGGTACTAGTGTTCAGTTAATCCATTACCAAAGCCTTTGGTCACCTCTGAATGCCATTAAGAGCTTATCTTGTATCCTTTTACCATCAGCCAGGGCCCTGCTCTCTTGTGAAAGCAAACTTTCAAATTACTTTGGCTGTGGCTAAGTTGTCAACATCTCTTATAATCCTCCTTCATAATACTCATCTGAAATTAAAGTTTATCAATCAATATCAAGTAATTGTGCGACAGAAACACTCTGAATACATGTATTGCATGGTTTTTATCCCAGACAGAGCCAACTTCACGCACAGCACAATGTGTACAAAGTAAGGGATTAGGTTAAGACGCCGAGGGTTCTAATCCCTTTAGTACTGCCTTACATATATTTTCTTGATTTTCCCCTTCACCTTAGACAATCTTAGAAATTTTTCTCATTATAAACAAATTTTATGCAGACAACTTAGTTCTAACACTGTTTTATTGGCCTAATAAGGTATTTTTTACCTAATTTGTTTTCATCAAATCTATCTCACCACTATTCTTATATTCTTATCAAATAAAATAAAACATCCAAATAATGTATCAATAAAAGATTTACAAAGTACATTTAGCTCAGCACGACCATTGCAATATCGAAGCTCATAATATTATTCAGTAAAGAGAAAGGGCAGAATGAAAGAGGAAAGGAGGATATTACCTTGCGTAATAACAGCAACAAACAGCAAGAATAAGCATTGACCTGCGGGCTCCCAACGTAATTGAATGAATGAAAAACATGAAGAAATTCCGAAAACAACTATTATTCACCATTTAAGTAAGTAAATGTGCAAAACGATTCCAACACTAATACAGGGAGAATCCATTAATTCTGTGCAACTAAAAGCTTTTTGTATAGACTCGGAGGGGCAACAACCTCTGGGGAACGGAGTTGGATTATAGAAAGATATATAAGAACGCTACCAATGTTTTTCTTTCCTTTTTGTCAATTTTTCTACAGTTTTTTCTCTCTATTATGCACTATGCCGTAGGAAGGAAAAGAAATATGACAAAAATGACGTCAGTTTTTTGTTTACATAATGACAATATTTTAATAAATCCTGCAGAAATCCTTTCCAGCGATGTCTTCAAATTCTTGTATGAACATATGACAGCAGCAGAATATTGATAAATTCAGTTACATGAGTACATTTAGTAAGCTTTTATTTGCCTAATAGCTGAGAATGCAGCTTTAAATATTGCTTATAATACTTATCATATTTAATACGTGCAATGACCAGCCATTACCGCTACATGAGGTCATGATGAAAGTTATCCATATTGTAAAAATCGATTCGCTTTTCGGAATTTTGTATAGTGAGTAGCATTTCAGGTTTAAGCATATTTACCATGCTTTCTTCAATATTTATCCAGGCTTCTAATTTGTTTTAAGTTGGGAACTTGTGCAAAAACACATAAATTTATAATAAGAACACAATTGGTTACTTATCACATCAAGTACAGGTGATGCACATCTAATAGACTTGCTATGTAGGCCATTTTTGAATTAAAAAACGGGAGCCAGAAGGTGTCTTGGAATCCATCACCAGCCTATTTGGCATTGCCAAGAACTTTACTTTAAATATTTGTCCTAATTTATCACCCGCATGAAAAGAAAGCGAAGGGACTTGTAATTGTCTTCTAACATCCTTCTCTTGATCTAATGCATCTCAAGAGTGTTCTTTGTTGAATAACAAACAGGAAGTTTCTAAAAATTGTGTGAGCAAGGCGGTATTTTCCCTCTGTTAGAATAAAATAATTATTCGTTCCATCGAAATCTCGAATATCCTGAAAAATATCTCCACGTCAAAAGAACGTGTCGAATTTAGAATGCCTTTGTCTCAGGAAAGGGAGGTGATAATGGGAATAGCTCCAGTTACTTTATCTCCATCTTAAAGTAACAACGTTAATATTTTTGCCTAAAAGCTCATGGAATTTTCTGCTGGGGATGTTTGCTTTGAGAAGAGAATATGCCAATAAAGGATCCTTAATTAAAAGAAACTGTGAAAAGCAATGTGACATAGGCTATATAGTGTTATAATTATATGATATATGTCCATGCTGGGTGTGAAAGGTGCATGAGAAGCACAATAAGAGGTGAGGCATTCAATAACAGAATCATTATAAGAAATCGATTCCTCACGCATCTTGTATAAATATCTGAATATACGGTTACCTTATACTATTTGCTCTATACTTCTTTACTACGGCACTTTGATATCGTACAATTGATATTAAGTAGGGTATCCACTATTATATCTAATGGCCCAATGGAGGTATCAAATCGATTGAGATGGAGGGTCAAATCGCACGACACCCCAAAGGGGTGGAGTGGGATTTGACCTGACGTCAAGATCGATACTTTCTGTAGCGCATGAACAGGAACAATTACGTAGGGTATCCACTGTACATAGGACTAGAGGTTAATTGCCACATCATGAAGTATCTGAAGCATTGGAATATTTGCCACACCCTTTCCATACTTCGTCTGCATTATGCTGATATTACCTGCTATATTGTATGCCAAAAACTGTAGAGATTCAACCAAGTTTATTTTTATTCACTCTTTTGGGAGAATTACTTATCTAATGTTAGTGACACATAGACAAAATTGACTCCTGGTTGTGTGAGAGGTGGTTATCTCCCGCGGGCGTACCAATATCGTAAGGGTGCGTAGCACCTGACGAAATTGGGTAGCCCAAGGGAGATAACCACCTCCCACACAACCAGAAGTCTATTTTGTATTTATTATACCTCTCCAAATGATTTTGTGTGAAAAAAATAGTGAAAATTCGATGTCAGATTCGGTGTCAGACAATAAGCTCACCTCTCCACTCGTTTTGTTTACACTCTACTTACCTTCACTTCCGGTCCACCTCACTCATTTTCGGGTCTATCTTTTTTATTTAAATACGCAATAAATTCGGAATTTTACAGTTGCTTATCATTATAATTATTATTATATCATTACATATGATGTGTTACAAGTCTTTTTTCCGTGAAAATAATTATTTAAATAGAGAAAATAAGGATGCGAACATGGGCCTATTTTTTCAACAAAAATTCCGCCAGGGGGCAATATGATATGTAAATACCGCCCAGAGGGTAATACGGTTTTCCAATGCTGAAGCCTATGGCTTACCATACCATCCCGCCAAGAGGTATAATAAATGATAATAGCTGCTCTCCTGTGGCTCAACTTGAAATGTTGAAATGTGAAATGTGAAAATATCTTAAATGTCCCCAGCATTAGTGGGGGCTGATTATGTGCATTGTAGTACAACATGTATAGCACAGTCTACCCACTATTGGGAGCTGATTATGTGCAGTGTAGCACAGTCCGCCCAATATTGGGGAGCTGATTATGTGCAGCATAGCACAGTCCACCCAATATTGGGGGCTGATTATGTGCAGTGTAGTACAAACATGCATAGCACAGTCCACTCAATAGTGGGGGCTGATTATGTGCAGTGTAGTACATAGCACAGTCTACCCAATAGTGGGGGCTGATTATGTGCAGTGTAGTACATAGCACAGTCTACCCAATAGTGGGGGCTGGTTATGTGCAGTGTAATACATAGCACAGTCTACCCAATAGTGGGGGCTGATTATGTGCAGTGTATTACATAGCACAGTCCACCCAATAGTGGGGGCTGGTTATGTGCAGTGTAATACAACACGCATAGCACAGTCTACCCAATAGTGGGGGGCTGATTATGTGCAGTGTAGTACAACATGCATAGCACAGTCTACCCAATAGTGGGGGCTGATTATGTGCAGTGTAGTACATAGCACAGTCTACCCAATAGTGGGGGCTGATTATGTGCAGTGTATTACATAGCACAGTCTACCCAATATTGGGGGCTGATTATGTGCAGTGTATTACATAGCACAGTCTACCCAATATTGGGGGCTGGTTATGTGCAGTGTAGTACAACATGCATAGCACATTCTACCCAGTAGTGGGAGCTGATTATGTGCAGTTTAGTGCAATTCACCTAGTGGAGCTGATTATGTGCAAGGTAATACAAAGTAGTGGGAGCCATGTACATGATATATATAGAACAGCTCTGCACTGTTGTAAAGGCTGCATGTATACAGTATAATATGTATAATATATGTTTTATCAAATATATCAATTCCTCCCGTCTGGCCATTGGTGATAATTAGACATTTACTCATGATTCTCTATAGGGTGAACATAATGATCCGAAGATGAGGTGACGGGAGTATGTGTGTGTGTGTGGGGGGGGGGGGGGGGGTAAGGATCTGAGGGTGTTAACAGGTTTTCAGTTTTGATGACGTTGAGACATGGTGTTACCAAGTACATAATGTTATGTCACTATATTTTTTAAATATCAAATAATGAAGAATTAGCTAAATTTTGAAGACGAAGATAAAGAGAGTTGATCAGAAGACTGCAAGTGCCGAGTAAGAATTGAGTTTATCAATAAATGTCTGAGCAAGGCTATGGTCACTCGGGATGTTCTTTCTGAGATTAATCAATTGGAATAAATAAATGGAATAAATGAATGGATTGAAGTGAGGGATACTTTTGGATATACGTTATCAATACGTTATAGCTACGTTATGAAAAGGAATTACATTTCCTTGATACCAATGGCGTAATTAAATCACGTTATTTACATGTATTCACTACATGTCTGAGATGATACAAGAATATCACTACTGAATACCATAGATGAATTTCATCCGAAATATCAGTTGAACATTACATCCTTAGTAGGCCCTGGAGTATAAAAGCTCTAAATGATATGTATGTCTAATGGGAGAGATCTATAGGTAGAGAGGCGTTCTAGCTTTTGGGCAGCTTCTAACTGTTGTAGTACATTGTCCCTAGAGGTAGTCTGGCTGAGCTTTGATAGGCGGATCATCCCCTTAGATCGCCCACTGGATTCTGTTCTCTGGAGGAAACTGTTGGCAACATGGCGACGAGGGATGAATTTATTCACGACAAATGTTATAACCTGCTGCTAACTCAACGGGTATGTGACGACGCAATGAGAAACGGTTGATAAACAAGACAACCTAAATTGAAATCTTTGTTCCCGGTCACATGTTAGGATTGAAGGTAAAAACCTTGAAGGTGAAAGGAAGGAAAAACGTGAGGCTTTGAAGCCACAATGGGAATTCAAAGTACGTTATTATTTTCCTCTCGGTGTAATCGTGGTGTAATCAGCGTCGGAAGAGTCCCATTTGTGAATTATTATTCTTGGTGCAATTGCATTTAAATTCTCTTTTCCTCCCGTTTTTCTTGCTTAACTCTGATTGGCTAATCTTAGGTTTCGTGCATCTGTCCGGAGGGGTCAGATAGAAATATGACGTCATCGTGTGGGTGTTCTACGCCAGCACCAGAGGGGGTGAAGAGCTGTTACCTTGGCAACAGAAACATGAGTCCCAAGCTGACAAAATAAGAAAAAGGCAAAGTAGAAGCAGATAGTAAGAACTATTAACAGAAACATCTTTTAGGGGGCATAAAATCATCTTTGCTTTTAAAAATCCTACCTAAGGTAGATTTTCCGTATACTACATCTGGGTGTCTTCTTCAATGAACGTTTTCTTTTATCACGATATCAGAAATTCGACTGGATAAATGGGGAAATAGCAAAGTGAACCCATAATTCAATATTGTAATATTGTAAAAATATTGTTTTAAATCATCTAAATGGCATCTAAAGAACAATTGTCATCGTATAGTGAGACGATTGTATTATGCTACAACGTATTGTCCATTCAGTAAAATCGAAGTTTTCATAGTTTTGGGATATTCCTTATCGTGATGGTAAGGCTTTGTTCTCATATAGATCTATAACAATATGCTCATTGATAAACATGTAACAGGGGACAAACATGTTTTTCATATCGTCCACATTGGCAATGTACAGATATTTGGATCCGTCCTGATATTCCATTTTTCAAGACAAGTATCTACTTTAATACAAAAAGAATTCGCCGAGGATATGAAGCAAGAGGGTCTAAATTTGATGTTAAAATCACATATTCCATCTTATATCAAGATTGCTCTGGGGTATATGAGAAGATATGGACATGTTTCATGAGTAAAATAGGATTGGCAAAGTGTCTCTGATGGGATAATCGCCTTCAAATTCTAGCAGCCTTAGGGGATTAAAGCAAAGACGAAGTTCTAACATCCTGCCTTTATAGTTAAAATGTCTAATTTCCAAGAACTGACAGTGGTTCCCGAGAGGTTGCGTGGTCGGATTTCTGAAGTCTTTTTTTAGGAGGTGGTGGCGGAGAGGGGGGTGGGGCGGCGGGCGGGGAGAGGCTATCATTGTAATGGATTGTAGGGACCCTTACTAGTCCAAAAACTTCACTATTCTGTGAATTGTGAACCGTTGAGCCTAGTCCCATTGATGTATGGGATAAGGGAACTTAGCAGTATTAAATGTAAACTATGTCCAGCTTTGAATGTACAATCAAAGCTTTTTTTATATTAAAGTTGGCTTCAGAGACCTAATGTCAATAGGTGCAGATAGGGCGAGCCCCTCAAACGTATATATATATGGTAAGTGAATAGCAGACTTCATATAAATGCGCATTTTCCGAAAATTATTCCAAACTGGTACGTACGCGCCTTCATGTTAAAACTATTGAGTCCGTTGAACTCTTTAGTAACCCAGAAAGATTTAGGACTTCTACTTTTGCCTCTTCCTCTAAAGATATATAGCTAGGATAAAGGGGAATACCTGTGTACTAACCACCAGGTAAATATTGCTACATTTATATTCATGCCGTCCGGAGAATTACATTGGGAACGTACGTATGTACGTACGTGCGTGCCATCTTCAACATTTTATTCTCCCTGTCCCGTATGTATCTGAACAGATCTCAACACAATTATCCTCACATTCTAATTCTACTATGTATAAACAAAAGGTTTATCTTTTTGACCTGAAGAAGGGCAACTTATATTAGCCCGAAAGCTAGTGATAGAATAAACACAATCCAACATATAGGGGTTTATTACCTATCTACTATCATCCCACAACTAACCTACCGGGCTTAACGATATACAGCGATATTCCCACTTACCTCGGTTTATCTTTTTGCTTTAAATAGCACATTTCTCGGCCTAAATATGTATATATATATGCAATTACGATCCAATAGCGTATAACAGATTGCTATTGTAACGATCATGTGAAGTGTTTATGACGTCTCAATGAAGCCTCTATGGAGCCTCCGAAGAATCTCCAAGGCCTGGATCTATGGGATACCTCCGGAATACCTCCGGGGTGAAGTGTAGTTCCTCCGGCCGCCACTAGGGTCTACATCTCCATGACTGCTGCTATTCCCTGACTATATTAGTTCATTATTTATAGCTAATTATTGGTTATGTTAGAGCTTCCAGACTTCGACCATCTCTTATGTTATATGTTACTCTAATGTATGATGAAGTTTGTACTTATTCACTCATTATATGTATTTATATATTCCTGATTTATATTACAAATACCTTGATGTATCTGTTGATTATGGTCAGGTTGGGAACAACAAAGGAACTTGGGAATAAAAACTGGAATTGCAAATCTATTTTCTCTATATTCCTATTTAACTCGGACCAATGTTAAAACATATTATCCACCTTATACCTTTGATTCGGAAATTAGTTCATTCCCCCACTATCCTTATTAAATATATTCATAATATATTCTCAAAGAAGTAACCTATACGATCACAAGCATATTATTAATTAATGTCGGTAGTGTTTAAGTCCGGAAGAGATCCGGAGGCGATATCACAGACGTGCAACGCTGGCTCATCAACTCAATGGAAAGAACATAGGCAATAATCGCAACACTATCATCCAGCATCATCCTAACGTGCATCTATTCTTGGTCAGGATTTAGGGAGATGCGAGGAGAAATCATGCTGTCTTTGGACGGAATTGGGGTTTGAATCCATAACTTATGGGTCAGAAGAGGTGCGCTCTTATCAACTGAATCATTCCCCCTCTTCTCCTCAGGGGCCCATCAGCAAAAGTAGACTAATAAAAAGGGACAGAAAGAGAATGGGCGATATGCATTTACTCATTTGCCTCAATGATAAAGCTGGGTAAATGAGTGAAATTACAAATATCTCCATTAGGACTCCCGCTTTGGGCTACACAAGGATAATAACAGCGTGTCTCCTTCGCATCTGTGTCCATAATGCACGATGAATTATCATACGACACGAACGGTTTTTTAGAGGATGCCTTAAATATGCATACTAAGACATCGTTCTCAAATGACCGGTAGCTTCATTTCTGGGGTGCCTTCTAATTTGACAAGACCACACCTATTAGGTCAAATAAATAATAATCTTAACTTATCTTACCTATAGGTTATGTACATTATAATAGTCAATTGCACTAAAATCACAAAGAAATAGCTCTTCAGCTTTCATGCCGCATACATTATTTTAAGTCATTCTCATTATTCCACTATATATAATCGGAATGGTGCCTCTAACACGAAACGTCTATATGGTTATAAACTGGTCATTTTTATCACCGTTACAGCATTTCATAGGTTTAATGTTTTGCCAATCATCATGCCTGTCCAAGTCCAAGTACTGTTTAACTGCCTAAACTTCACATATGATGTAGGTTTCGTATTATTTTTGGAACCTCACATCCTCGCCATCATTCCACCTCCACAAATGTTGTCAGGCCTGCGATAATTCATAATCTTCACTGACACGTCCAATTAGGCATTCGCAAAGGAAGCGGTGAAGGATGTAAATCCATTACAAGGTAACAACAACCTACTGAAACGTCCGTTAATGGCAGAGTCCATTAAAGATTAAAGAGGCGATCTCTGCTCATTTGGAAATAAGATTAGGGACGATGATTCATAGAGTGATTCCGAGATGCCTAAAACATCTAACATTTGGCAAGTTTTCATGGTATCGCAACCTTAAATGGGTTCTAATTCCATGACTTTTATTAATTTTTCATTGAATAAGCAAAGAGGCGGGATTTCATATAGGGGTATTAGCAAATCTGGTAAGACTTTGTTGGTTGTGATTTAGCTGAGAATGCAGCTTTAAGAGCAATACATAGACATGCATTGACAGAGCATTCATCCATTTTTAATCTCAGTATTTTGCTCTTCATAATCGTGTGTTCCTCCATTATGTTTGCGTACTGAGTACTGTACTCAGTATACAACGACTACATGAGTGATCGCGAATATTTAGATGTAGAAATAAATATCCAACCCACGCAAACAGAGTAAGGATTTCTTTCATGTCAAAAATTGTTATAAAAACCAAGCCGTTTACACATTATACATGTCATGGGACCTCTCTCTTTCTCTTTGTTCATAGTTTTAATCGTCTCCTTATCCTAGCTAACGTAAAAATAAGCAGGCTATGGCGAGGTTTTATGCTAAATGGGAGGTTAGGTGATTCAAGATACTATAGACTAGATTGACACATTGGAAAAGGTGATACAATGAGATAAAAGGTTTTGACGAAATACATAAAATGTATTCATCATCTATTATACATTAACAGGCCGTAGCAGTTTTACTTTCTCATAGGGGATGATTGAATATAGCAGTTTAGTGATGCTGATTCAAGTGTCAGTCTCTATAACCGGATAACCTCTGAGAAAGAAGCTAGCTATTGGTTAGCCAAAGTCATGGTGATATGCGAATGGGCTGATTGGACAAAATAGGCTTAAGAGAATATGAAAGCATTTTTATCGTTATTTTATACAATTAGACGGGTTTCATGAAGGTAAAATTTTTTCCTGACCCGACACACGCATCCAGGAACATACTGGAACACCTGGAAGTCACCTTTCATATGTTATAAATAGTACAAATAAATAATAATGATATTGAATTCTTCTGAACCCAGTTAGCCAGATAGCATGCACATTTAACACCAGCGGCGCTGACGGCTGCTATAACTCCCAGTAGGCTGAGACAGAAGCTTCCGGCACCACACTGTTAATTCAACAAACAACAACATGGCAAACTTTTTGGTTCATTTTCGGTTCCTAGATCTTTGATTTTTGGGTCATTTACCCCATATTACATTTGCCATTAAAGAATATTTACTAGGCTTCTTTTGAGTACAAGACCAGTACTCAGCTACCTGACAAAAATAATCCATGTTTAGGCCTACTCTGTTTCTTAGGTTGCGGGTGCCATTACCGGAAGCTCCCGCCTTCTTAGCTTTATCTCCGCCAAAAGAAAAGCTAGGTGGCGTGATGGTCGGACAGCTTATTTTCGCCCTATCCAGGACAGGGAGAATTGAATTGAATAAAGAAATATTTTAGGTTAATGCTTTAATTATGTCTACTATGTCATACGCGATTAATTTCAATTGCCGCAATTTACCACAACAAAATTTGCGTTGTCTTGATATAAAGCTTAAATTGAAGCTGGAGAATATAAATTAATAAGAGACTGTGGGAGGGGATAAGATACGATTTGTATTTGCCATAACAGGTGTAAAGTTGGTAAAGTGTGTGAACTTCTCAAATTAGATTTCTCCCAGTTCATGCCCTGCTTGCTTACCTTAACATAGTTACAGTTATGTCTCTAACTCTAGATTTGTATACTACATCATACTACTATGAACAATAAAGATTGACTACTAATGCATGGAATACCTTCCGTGTATAATAAAATACAGATTGAGTTTTTCTTTACTCTAATGGATTTATACAATGTTTTCTAAGTATAATTATATATTAACCTTTCATAAAAGACTCAAAGGTCAATCTGTTTTAAAAGGCTCTGTGAATAGGGCCTATTACTACATGGTCAAAAAGAAGTACATGCTGATTTATCATTTTTCATCAATTCCCTATCAATGTATTTTGTTGAAAATGTGCCAGTCTTCTATTCTGTGTGCCTCAGTCCTCAGATTATTCCATCCTACTTGACATTTATAAATGATTGAATTTTAAAGATTTGCGGTTTGAGGGACATAGACATAGGCAAAACAGAAATCGGACAGAAATAACTGGACCAGTGTCTCTCCCCAACTATCCATATGAAGTAGAAATGCTAGGCTGCAAGTATCGTGAACGATTCGTGGCCCCATGCAAAAATCATTTTTGCCGAAAATAAACACAAGCTTAGTACTGCCACCCAGATAAACTTTATGTCCCAGAGCACCATTTAACTCACTTTTCTTGCTCAAATCGTTCTTAGCCCCACTTATTCTTTCTCCAATCGAAAGGGAATGACATCAACAACTAAATGTGTGAGTTAAAAAGAAAACCGAGCCCCAGATGTTAGTAAAGATATTAGTGAAATTAAAAAATAAAATGACTCAAAAATGAGACAAATGCTCTTGGACCCAACCTCATGCACAATGTCCAGTTTCGAAATCTAACACCCTAATCATAATTAAACATATGCAAAATAGCCCATGACGAGATATATATATATATATATATATATATATATATATATATATATATATGACCCATTCTCACGAAAATGGTGCAGCCCATCCTAAAACAGTGAAAATTAAATTTTGCTTAATCGATCTGAGAGTTGGTAGGTTTCAATGTAATATATAAGCGGTAATATATCTGAGTTTGCCATTAAATTAGACCATTATTTTTTGTACAGGAGGTTATCAAAGATTAGTGTTGAAAAGTTGGTGAAAAAACGTCGCCCACCCCTATACATCTTTGTAATGAAAATTTCTCTCATTTAATTTGTATATCATCATTATTTCTATTACCATTCTCTTACTAAATGTTTTCTTGATTTAATAGCAAAGAAAAAAAATTCTTTCCTGTATGACAAATTTTCAATTTGGGGACAATAAAAAACGTCAGAAACTGGATTCCCATATCAATCAGATGAAACATCCTATCATTGACTGTATTTCTATTATTATTCTCAAACCGTTCTATTTTTTCTGTTATAATATAATCAAATACCAGCTTTTACCACTGAGTATGATTAGTAACCCTGATTTTTTTAAATTATCCCCTTTTTAAGGCTTTAAATATGGGCGACGTTTTTTCTAAGTGAAAAAACGTCGCCCAATCTATGTCATATTTATTCAATTATTTAAAGCTTGATTGTTTTTGTTGTTGTTTTTAATACATGACTGACCCCGTTTTATACCGTTTTAGCATTATTTTTTGAAAATTTGTCATTCATGACAATATTGACTCAAGGATGGTGACGTTTTCATGCAGTAGATATGATGTGTCACAGAAAAATGAGTCACAAATGACAAAAGTGATATTATTCAAAGTGATTAAATCATTGGATTTCTTGCTTGGTATATTCTTATGTTTGGGGTGCTTAGTGCTATTGATCATAGCAATACCTGTACCAAATGTCAGGACAGTGTATTAAATATATCCTTCAATTTCTAACATCATCCTATGGAGTATATTGAGGTACTTAACTGGTAATTACCCATTCAGAAATATTGCAAACATTTTTTCAAACATGAATACATGAATACATCAAACATAAAATATGGAAACATTTCTTAGATGTCCTTAATGTTTTCATCATTGCAATCCACTTGATCATATCTTTTCAATAATTATGATATCTCAAAATCCATTTCATGTGACTTGTAACTCATTTTTCTGAAACACATCACACTTATCAAGAGAAAAAACGTCGCCCAATGAATACAGCCCAGTATTTAAATCAGGAAAGATATTTTGAGATTATTGTGTCAATTAATTCTTAAAGCTAAGCCATATTTAAACATAAGGTGAAAAATAACTTAATTTGGCTGATATTTGGAAAAATATGTGAAAAAACGTCGCCAGGTGGCGACGTTTTTTCCACTGATAAAATGTTGATTATCAGGATTTCTGCTGATTGTAAGTAATAAGTATATTCCAATGGTGGTATATGTGTGTCTCTAGACCTATAGTTATGAAATCAGACTATTTAGAGAAAATTTATTTAATAATTTTAAAAAGCACAGCCATTTTGTCTGGTGACGTTTTTTCACCCCAATTTAGCCATTTTCTTATAGATTGAGTTGGAAGCATAAATTATGTCAATATATTAAACCTTAATATATCATTTTGTTTGGTTTTTAGCCCCTATTCTATGCCATGAATTTTATTCATGTATTTCAATTCAATTGGATTTTTTTTCTATAATAACTATAAGTTAGAGAGTGATTATTTGGGTATTTCTCCTGATTGAATAGTACATAATTAATAAAATATACATTATAGATACACAAAAGTATATATCTTATTAATGCTCATGTAAAGACGGATGCATCTGTTCACTTCATTTGTCTCTCAGATTAGAATCGACCAAGTTATTGACCAATCAATGGAAAAAATGGGGGGTTGCACCACTTTCGTGAGAATGGGTCATATGAAATGGGACAAATGAATTGACCAGATGCATCCGTCTTAACATGGGCGTTAATATGATATATACTTTTGTGTATCTATAATGTATATTTTATTAGCTATGTACTATCAAATCAGGAGAAATACCCAAATAATCACTCTCTAACTTATAGTTATTATAAAAAAAAATCCGATTGAATTGATATACATTAATACAATTCATGGCATAGAATAGGGGGATGAAAACCAAACAAAATGATATATTAAAGTTAAATATATTGATATAATTCATGCTTCCAACTCAATCTATAAGAAAATGGCTAAATTGGGGTGAAAAAACGTCGCCAGACAAAATGGTTGTGCTTTTTAAAATTATTAAATACATTTTCTCTAAATAGTCTTCTAGGTTTGGAGACACACACACACATAACCATCAGAAGATACTTATTACCTACAATCAGCAGAAATCCTGATAATCAGCATATGATCAGTGGAAAAAACGTCGCCACCTGGCAACGTTTTTTCACATATTTTTCCAAATATTATCCAAATTAAATTATTTTTCACCTAATATTTAAATATGGCTTAGCCTCAAGAATTACTTGAGAAAATAATCTCAAAATATCTTTCCTGATTTAAATACTGGGCTGTATTCATTGGGCGACGTTTTTTCTCTTGATTAATGTGATGTGTTTCAGGAAAATGAGTTACAAGTGATATAAAATGAATTTTGAGATATCATAATTATTGAAAAGATATGATCAAGTGGATTCCAATGATGAAAACATTAATGACATCTAAGAAATGTTTCCATATTTTATGTTTGACGTATTCATGTATTCATGTTTGAAAAAACGTTTGCAATATTTCTGAATGGGTAAAGTAGCTAAATATACTCCATAGGATGATCTTAGAAATTGAAGGATGTATTTTATACACTGTCCTGAAATTTGGTACAGGTATTGCTATGATCAATAGCACTAAGCACCCCAAAAATAAGAATATTCCAAGAAAGAAATCTGATGATTTAATCACTTTGAATGATATAACTTTTGTCATTTGTAACTCATTTTTCTGTGACACATCATATATATCTCTACTGCATGAAAATGTCACCATCCTTGAGCGGATACTGTCATGAATGACAAATTTATACAAAATAATGCTAAAACGGTCTAAAATGGGGCCAGTAATGTATTAAAAACATCAAAAATAACAAACAAGCTTTATATAATTGACTAAATATGACATAGATTGGGCGACGTTTTTTCACTTAGAAAAAACGTCGCCCATATTTGAACCCTTAATGTGGATAATTTATAAACAAGAAATTTTGGCTGTGACCAAGGAAACAATGGTTTCCCCCGAATCCCTTAATTCTATCAGAGGCAAAGTCCTAAGCAACCCCCAGCCCCACTCTACACACATCCTCACTTCGATCCCACCTTCCCGCCCCACTCCACGCGGGAAAAAGCGTTGCCAAGGATGCGTTACTAACGTGCAAATTAGAAGCACGGCCAGGTCAAAGTAGGCCTACATTATTGCGTCGTCGCCGGCATCAGCATCAATATCCAGTAGAGTTTCCTTCATATCTTCCTTATTTACTTACAGATGTTGATAAAATTAAATATGTAGGGGTAAAAAAGCATGCTCTTTCTGAATTTCAACATCTTGGTAATGTATTTCGAACAGAAATAGTGTTTTTTAGTACTTCGCGGGAGCGTAATTTCCCCGCGATATGCCTGCCACAACCCAATAGGGTCAGGTCGTCAGAAAATGTACAATCGTCGGCTACACATTTGGTAAATCTTGCTAATTTATTCGGAAAAACGAAAAATACTAGCTATATCTGAGTATATTTGGTGTAAGATTGATTGACCGAATCTGCTTGGTTATGTTAAACTGTATTTTGAACCTGATTTCTTTCTCAAATCTGAGAGGAATGGTGCAGGCGAATTGTACATTTTCTCACAACCTGACTCAATAATGTAGGCCTACTTTGGCGATCTTTTTGTTTACTTAGGCCTACTGAAAGGTTTTGCTCACCTATGCTTTATTTTAAAAACTGACCTTGATATAAACACATATTTAGGGGTAGAAAAGCATGCTCTTTCTGAATTTCATGTTTTTGGCAACTTGTTTCGAGTAGAAATAGCGATTTTTATCAATATGCGGGAGCGCAAAATCACCGCGATGTGTACGCAAGTGCGTCGGAAATTCAGGTGGGAACAGGCGGAGTCAGGTTTTCATTATAAGGGGGCGACGCGGACGCCCAAAGAACAGGCGGCCAAAACTGGAACCTATATAAGGTTTCCCAGTACGAGCGCCTTTGGAGCTCGTACCGCCTTCGGCGGGGGAAACCTTAAAAAAAGGTAACTAATCATACTCAGGGGTAAAAGCTGATATTTGAGTATATCATAACAGAAAAAATAAAACGATTTGAGAAAAATAAATAATAACACACTCAATGATTGATATGGGAATTTAGTTTCTGACTTTGTATTGTTGTCCCTGATTTGAAAAGTTATTATAAGGGAAAGAAAAACTTTTCTTGGCTATTACATTAAGAAACATTTAGTTAGAGAATGGTGATGGAAATAATTGCTGATATACAGATTGAATATGAGAAATGATCATTACTAATAAATATGATAAAAAGATAAAAAATATGGTAACGTAATAAACACACATGGAGTAGAGTGATATGTAGCTGACCAATACATTATACTTGATTTTCTGGACAATTTAAATTTAAAATGCAAATGCAAATAGAGCGATTTATATTATAGTAGATAGGCAAGTAGATAGGCCATTTCCTCAAATTTTAGTTTATTATCAATTGTTAAGCCTAGATAAGTAGATGATTTAACCCAATCGATTGGGGTATTATAAATAGTGATACAAGCGTCTGGGTCGCTTGTGGCATCTTTCTGTAGGTGAGGTATATACATAGATTTGGTTTTTGGTAGACTTATAGATAACTTGTTTACCAACCGATATGCACTGACGTAGAAATAAATTGTAAGTAGCACTGTCTGGATGCAACGAAAATCACTCTTCAGAGTGAGAGTGACCAGGCACCCTCTGAATAAAAGCTCTTCCAAAAAAAATCATTGATCATGAGACTGGCTATAGAGAAATTGCATATAAACACTAGGCATACCCATTGATTCATCGCATTTTAGCTTTAATTTAATCCCTCATTCTCCTCATGGTTATTGAGGAGAATGGGCAAAATAACGTATCCATGAAGTCCCCTTGTGGTAGCTGCAGGTAATTTAGTGATTTAAATTAATCATAAAAGTATAGATCTTGCATCTGCAATCTATTTCTATAATATGCCTATGCAAGACGTCTAGCTCTGCACGCTTTGGGGATTCATTGAGAAGCCAACCTTTATGTTGAGATAGGAAAGGCAATACACAAACTGCCGATGTCAGCACAATGGGCTAATATTGCAAGTGCAAGATACTTCTGAACTAATTTTCGATGCTGATCGATCTATGAATGGAAAACAATACAGAAGACATTTTCATGATTAAAATGTCAGCCACATTTGTTACAAAATTCTTCTTAGTGGGTATGTGTATATATATGGACACAAGTACAAAAAATGGAGCAATTTTTTGTCATTTTCTGCGTTTTTGAATTCAAAACCTGTTTGTCAGATTCTTTTTATTTTCACCCAAGTCGTTGTCCAATGTCTTGAAAAGGTCGAGTTCTAATTGTATTCTTCGCCTGTTACAAGAATGCTGCTGGCACGAGAATGCTAACTTTATAGACACTGCTGCCAACCCAGAGTTAGTCAATGGCACTAGAGCCCTGGCACAGGCTTTTTATGAACACCAGCCCTAGTCTGGTTTTGCTGGGATATTTTTCAGAATTTAATATATAACTATATTGTCAGACACATGATGGGTCTTAAAATTGGCAAAAATTAAAGCGGTCTGGCCACTGTTGACAAAATGGTGTCGCAATGTTGATGCAAAGATGATGGAATTGCACATTGATGAGGAGGGTTATCGGTGGTCGCATCATCTTGGCATCGACAAGGATAAAACACTCGGCAACTATAGAACTAATTTTCATGCTTTTATATGTGGAATCTCATCGACTTCTCATTGTCACTACTGTTACTGTTACTAATTTTTACATAGCCACTCATCGCCGGTCATTGCTGGCTTTTGCTGAAGGCATAGCAATAGCAAGTTGATGCAAAGACGATGCAATAAATTTCACAAAAATCTTATCGACTACCTCATCGCCAATGCATCACCAACGATTTTGTCGACAGTGGCCATACCGCTTTATTCTATAGTTCCCGAGTTTTTTTCCCTTGTCGATGCCAAGACGATGCCACCACCAATAACCCTCCTCATCGGCGTGCACTAGCGGCAATTATATTGTCCTGCATCAACTTTGCATTGACACCATTTTGTCGACAGTGGCTGGACCGCTTAATTTTCATGCTTTTATATGTGGAATCTCATTGACTTCTGATCACCACAGCCATTAATTCCATTGACAGTGTACCAATGCTAAATTACATCGGCGAGAAATATCAAACATGATTGATGTTCGTCGCTACCCTTACTGATGCAATTTTTACATTGGCCACTCATCGCCGGTCATCGCTGGCTATTGCTGAAGGCATAGCGATGACAAGTTGATGCAAAGACGATGCAATGAATTTCACAAAAATCGTATTGACTACCTAATCACCAACGCATGGCCAACTATTTTGTTGACAGTGGCCGGACCACTTTATTCACAAAGGGACATATCGGCTGGGACAACAGGACTAGTAGGTAACAGATGTCTGGGAGCTACTTCGCATAATTCATCATCTCATCTGCCTAATTTAGAACCCTATTCGAAATGGCTCACTGGTCCGCCTCTGGGCCGGCCAGGACTAAGATCAGATGCTACCTACCCCAACAGAAAAATAGCAAGTAATATGTTCGCTTCAGAGTTTAACCCAACTCTACACAACAATATGTAGGGCAACATTGCCAATTATAATGTTGCCCATCTTTGTTATAATACCTCATGAGATATCTTCCTATCCATTCATACAATGTATCCATACATTATGTACATATTTCGGAAAAGGGGAAGTCTTTTCTGGCTAATTAAATTGGATACATGTCTGGCTGGTCGGACAGACGAATATTTCTGTAAAATAATGGCTGCTCCTTTAAATGACGCACTTTGGTAACCGAAGACAGTTAAATCGATTTCATTTCAATTCACAAATTGATTTGCAATTAATCCCTTCATTTTAATTTTAATTATGCCGAAACCGTTATTGTCAGGTTAATGGACGCACACACAGTCAATCCAAGGGCAAGGCAGAAAACGCTAGAATATATTGTAGGTCTACCTTAATAAATGTGATTATATTTAACTGAATACAAGTCTAAAAATAAAATAGGAAAAAGGCAAATCAACAATTTGAGATTTTCTCATCAAACTGGTATTATAAAAATAGAGCTGTAATGTTCTCCTCAGTAAAACCTACAACCAAACCACAATTAATTATATTATAACTGTTCCATTCATACTGTATGTAAAGTTCAGCATAACTAATACTTTACATGAACGTATGGCTATCATCCTGACTTTCCCCTTTCACTATAGAGAAAACCCACTCTCTCAAGAGAAAAACACTATTCATTTAAGAATATTTAATGGACACGAGCTCCTTGCCATTCATCTATCCTGTCACAGCATTTTCACAGATTTTTAGGCAGCTTACAATAAATTTATATCGTTTTTTAAAGGAAAGGCTATAACATAAAAAGGTACTAACGTGGATCAAGGAACTGGCCACGAGCAGGCCTTATATTCACGAATGGGAAAACCATAGAAAAATGAATAAAACATACTGAAAACATATAACATATATGAATAAATACATTTTGGAGCCCTTCAAATTGGGAACGAACAGAGGTCCTGCAGGTCGTCCCGATATGCAACAGCAATTTTGGTCGGAATGTGCCTATGTCCCAACGAACGAGCACCAACAAAATTACTGTGCAACAGGTTCTCATTCGCAGACTCACAAACTAGCGGGATTCTCTACGAATTTGAACAAGCAACAAAAAGGCTATACGAACAGCCACGAATATGGAATGAACGGGTGTTGTGCAACACCTCCTCAGGAGATATAGGTCCCGGGTTCTGATGCCCGCACCATGTCACAATGCTGTAATTAATCAATAGCTCCGAGCCAGTGTCACATCGCATCAGTAGATGGCCTCTGCAGAGCTATATGGCTGAAGGCTGCTGGGGTTCCAGAATGGAAGGTTCATGGGCTGTCTGATGATGTACGTATCTATGGATGAGATCTGTTCTTCCAGGGTTGTTGTCCCGTTATTTCTCCATCACTATTAGTCAGATCGAGATATATTAGACATCCAAGAAGCCACCTCATAATCGTTTGGTTTTCGTCTGCGAACCAGGGTTCATTTTCCTCGATGGGGTATATTCAAGTCCATAGCTAGATATATTTCAGATAGATTGCCCATAGATAGATAGATAGATAGATAGATAATTGGCATTTATTTGTATAGTTGATTCAAGTTTATATAATTTAGAGAATTAGTTTATATGTTATTCTCATCTGAAACTGATTGAAAGTTTTCAACATTTGAAAAATGTTTAGACAATCTTCTCATCAGAGCCCGCTAATTCTTACCTCCCAAAGGCAGTGCATACATGAGCTAGGTTATAATATCCTCCTTTTAAAGGTTTTAGATATTGGAGGTATTATAATCCCAGTCTTGTTATTTTCGATTGAATAACATCAAGAAGCCCCGCCCCCCCCCCCCAAATAATTTTTAGTGAATTAAATTTAGTGATTTAAATTAATCATAAAAGTATAGATCTTGCATCTGCAATCTATTTCTATAATATGCCTATGCAAGACGTCTAGCTCTGCACGCTTTGGGGATTCATTGAGAAGCCAACCTTTATGTTGAGATAGGAAAGGCAATACACAAACTGCCGATGTCAGCACAATGGGCTAATATTGCAAGTGCAAGATACTTCTGAACTAATTTTCGATGCTGATCGATCTATGAATGGAAAACAATACAGAAGACATTTTCATGATTAAAATGTCAGCCACATTTGTTACAAAATTCTTCTTAGTGGGTATGTGTATATATATGGACACAAGTACAAAAAATGGAGCAATTTTTTGTCATTTTCTGCGTTTTTGAATTCAAAACCTGTTTGTCAGATTCTTTTTATTTTCACCCAAGTCGTTGTCCAATGTCTTGAAAAGGTCGAGTTCTAATTGTATTCTTCGCCTGTTACAAGAATGCTGCTGGCACGAGAATGCTAACTTTATAGACACTGCTGCCAACCCAGAGTTAGTCAATGGCACTAGAGCCCTGGCACAGGCTTTTTATGAACACCAGCCCTAGTCTGGTTTTGCTGGGATATTTTTCAGAATTTAATATATAACTATATTGTCAGACACATGATGGGTCTTAAAATTGGCAAAAATTAAAGCGGTCTGGCCACTGTTGACAAAATGGTGTCGCAATGTTGATGCAAAGATGATGGAATTGCACATTGATGAGGAGGGTTATCGGTGGTCGCATCATCTTGGCATCGACAAGGATAAAACACTCGGCAACTATAGAACTAATTTTCATGCTTTTATATGTGGAATCTCATCGACTTCTCATTGTCACTACTGTTACTGTTACTAATTTTTACATAGCCACTCATCGCCGGTCATTGCTGGCTTATGCTGAAGGCATAGCAATAGCAAGTTGATGCAAAGACGATGCAATAAATTTCACAAAAATCTTATCGACTACCTCATCGCCAATGCATCACCAACGATTTTGTCGACAGTGGCCATACCGCTTTATTCTATAGTTCCCGAGTTTTTTTCCCTTGTCGATGCCAAGACGATGCCACCACCAATAACCCTCCTCATCGGCGTGCACTAGCGGCAATTATATTGTCCTGCATCAACTTTGCATTGACACCATTTTGTCGACAGTGGCTGGACCGCTTAATTTTCATGCTTTTATATGTGGAATCTCATTGACTTCTGATCACCACAGCCATTAATTCCATTGACAGTGTACCAATGCTAAATTACATCGGCGAGAAATATCAAACATGATTGATGTTCGTCGCTACCCTTACTGATGCAATTTTTACATTGGCCACTCATCGCCGGTCATCGCTGGCTATTGCTGAAGGCATAGCGATGACAAGTTGATGCAAAGACGATGCAATGAATTTCACAAAAATCGTATTGACTACCTAATCACCAACGCATGGCCAACTATTTTGTTGACAGTGGCCGGACCACTTTATTCACAAAGGGACATATCGGCTGGGACAACAGGACTAGTAGGTAACAGATGTCTGGGAGCTACTTCGCATAATTCATCATCTCATCTGCCTAATTTAGAACCCTATTCGAAATGGCTCACTGGTCCGCCTCTGGGCCGGCCAGGACTAAGATCAGATGCTACCTACCCCAACAGAAAAATAGCAAGTAATATGTTCGCTTCAGAGTTTAACCCAACTCTACACAACAATATGTAGGGCAACATTGCCAATTATAATGTTGCCCATCTTTGTTATAATACCTCATGAGATATCTTCCTATCCATTCATACAATGTATCCATACATTATGTACATATTTCGGAAAAGGGGAAGTCTTTTCTGGCTAATTAAATTGGATACATGTCTGGCTGGTCGGACAGACGAATATTTCTGTAAAATAATGGCTGCTCCTTTAAATGACGCACTTTGGTAACCGAAGACAGTTAAATCGATTTCATTTCAATTCACAAATTGATTTGCAATTAATCCCTTCATTTTAATTTTAATTATGCCGAAACCGTTATTGTCAGGTTAATGGACGCACACACAGTCAATCCAAGGGCAAGGCAGAAAACGCTAGAATATATTGTAGGTCTACCTTAATAAATGTGATTATATTTAACTGAATACAAGTCTAAAAATAAAATAGGAAAAAGGCAAATCAACAATTTGAGATTTTCTCATCAAACTGGTATTATAAAAATAGAGCTGTAATGTTCTCCTCAGTAAAACCTACAACCAAACCACAATTAATTATATTATAACTGTTCCATTCATACTGTATGTAAAGTTCAGCATAACTAATACTTTACATGAACGTATGGCTATCATCCTGACTTTCCCCTTTCACTATAGAGAAAACCCACTCTCTCAAGAGAAAAACACTATTCATTTAAGAATATTTAATGGACACGAGCTCCTTGCCATTCATCTATCCTGTCACAGCATTTTCACAGATTTTTAGGCAGCTTACAATAAATTTATATCGTTTTTTAAAGGAAAGGCTATAACATAAAAAGGTACTAACGTGGATCAAGGAACTGGCCACGAGCAGGCCTTATATTCACGAATGGGAAAACCATAGAAAAATGAATAAAACATACTGAAAACATATAACATATATGAATAAATACATTTTGGAGCCCTTCAAATTGGGAACGAACAGAGGTCCTGCAGGTCGTCCCGATATGCAACAGCAATTTTGGTCGGAATGTGCCTATGTCCCAACGAACGAGCACCAACAAAATTACTGTGCAACAGGTTCTCATTCGCAGACTCACAAACTAGCGGGATTCTCTACGAATTTGAACAAGCAACAAAAAGGCTATACGAACAGCCACGAATATGGAATGAACGGGTGTTGTGCAACACCTCCTCAGGAGGTATAGGTCCCGGGTTCTGATGCCCGCACCATGTCACAATGCTGTAATTAATCAATAGCTCCGAGCCAGTGTCACATCGCATCAGTAGATGGCCTCTGCAGAGCTATATGGCTGAAGGCTGCTGGGGTTCCAGAATGGAAGGTTCATGGGCTGTCTGATGATGTACGTATCTATGGATGAGATCTGTTCTTCCAGGGTTGTTGTCCCGTTATTTCTCCATCACTATTAGTCAGATCGAGATATATTAGACATCCAAGAAGCCACCTCATAATCGTTTGGTTTTCGTCTGCGAACCAGGGTTCATTTTCCTCGATGGGGTATATTCAAGTCCATAGCTAGATATATTTCAGATAGATTGCCCATAGATAGATAGATAGATAGATAGATAATTGGCATTTATTTGTATAGTTGATTCAAGTTTATATAATTTAGAGAATTAGTTTATATGTTATTCTCATCTGAAACTGATTGAAAGTTTTCAACATTTGAAAAATGTTTAGACAATCTTCTCATCAGAGCCCGCTAATTCTTACCTCCCAAAGGCAGTGCATACATGAGCTAGGTTATAATATCCTCCTTTTAAAGGTTTTAGATATTGGAGGTATTATAATCCCAGTCTTGTTATTTTCGATTGAATAACATCAAGAAGCCCCGCCCCCCCCCCAAAAAAAAAAACAACAACAAAACAACAACAACAAACAAGGGTTTTCCTGTTTATCACCCCCCACCCACTACCACACCCACCTACACAAACACACCCACACACACTATCTAGAAAAACCCGACCCTACCTAAAGATCATTATAGAATATTAATGTCTTGCTTTCAGTTCCTGAAAGGTCGTTTATTTTAGGAAAAGTTTACTCACCCTTTCCTCCCCTACCTAGTTTTTTGAGAAAAAAATAGTACCTTGCGAAAATATTCCAAAACTGCTATTTATTGCAATTTTCAATTTAGTTGCCATTCTCGAGTTAATTGCTGGAGAATCGGAAATCTCGGAACTCTGAAACTCCAAATCTGGTTTTCTGGAAAACGGATAGATTTTTAAAATCCATCTTTACACTCACAATGCAACCCTTCAGATATGTCATCTATCCATTTAACATGCTGATACTTGTGATGATTGCGTTATTGTGAAACAATACTTCCTTTTTTAGTGGACTAATTTTGACGGACAATGCAAATATTGTCACTTTGCGAGCTTTTAGTAAGAGCATGGCTGCCCTTGATCTCCACAATTGTTCAAGAGAAAGATGTCATAGCCAGGTACAAAAACAAACTATGGGTGGGTCTCAAAGAACACTTCTTTCGGAAAGGCACTGCTAAAGTTAATTGACCTTTGATAATTCCCCTGTTTCTCATAAATCGACAGAAGCTTAATTCTTTGATGTCGTCCGCTCATTATTTGACTGGACTAAGCTGATGAGTAGGAAAGAAACCAGCGGAATTGCTCCCTGCAGAGCTGCTAGAAGAAACAAAGACACATAAGTGAGCTACTGAAGGGTTGGCAGAAAAAAGGTAGGATCTAAGTGAATGATGGATGAGAGGTTTCGGAGGAGGATGCAGAAAAATGACGATATAAGGGGTTTGTCTGTAGCCTTCTGCTGTTGAGGGTAATAAAAGCCTGTACAAATTACTTTGGTTGAAGATAATGATTCATACTATTCCACATTCATGATAGCATGTATGTAGATAATTTAAATTTGTTCTATAGTCTGTTTTACCAGTATGCAAAGAATTATGCATTTTCCATTGGATTTTCATGTGTTATAAATCATTTGTTTACCCACTGTACATGGATTCCGTAATTGTTTCAATTGGTCAGACCTGCTATACTATTGCCCCAAGCTGAATGGCATACAATTGATCCAAACATGATGGGTTTATAACTATGTCATTATATTGCATTTGTAATGAGCCCAAGGTTAAAGCGGTTCGGCCACTGTCGACAAAATCGGTATTTATATGAGAGTTGATATTAAGAAATCCATGGTGACTTTATCCTATATGCCGATGGCTTTGCCATGTTTCAGGGGCTAGTCCAAGAGGGGTATCCATTCCTTACCTCTAATTTATCTCCTAATATCATCGCTTTCAGACAATTTGTTAATCATAGACGCCATCAATTTTACGAGCACTTTTGAACTTAGAAATTACAGGAATCTGGGTTGAGTCCAGTCCGTCATTTGGTAAATTTATCACATACAACGGCCGATTTGTCGAGAATGTAGAAACGGCTAGCTGGCGGCCTTGTAGCAAATATTGACTACATTGCATCTCATGCCAGATCATCCAGAAGATTTCCGTAGGTGTAAAAGCGATTAATACGGATATTGAATAGGTAAACCCTACACCCAAAACCTGTATATCTTGCTATACTTTGCTCAACGAGGTTTAATTGAAAGATGACGATGGAAGAGGTGAAAAACCTATACATATTCTGACTCGACTACGTTCCACATTTTAGCACTAATTCATTCCCCGTAGTATCTAATCATTTCTGCCATTATCAGACAGTTTCAGCTTTCAGCATTAATAAACTGTGGGATTTCTGGTAGGTTGCTACCTTTATTATGCAGTGACAATGGTCCCAATGGCAAAATCGCAATATCCGCGCAATATATGACAAATCATTATGCAACGAGCCCATTGAGTATCTAAACATAGGCAATCTAAAGCCCGATATCCATAGCCCATAGCTCTGTATCCAAGGGGAACAAGTGGAATTGTGCATTCGATCTAAAAGTCATAGACGAATATTTTTATTCAGATACAAATTAAATGAAGGCTCATGCAGTTGGGGTGCCCTTAGCACGTGGTTACCATATGCACTTGTCACTTACAACCCCCACCCTCACCCCAGGCAATTCCCCGACCCCATGAGGCACATATTTTAATCCTGTCCTTGACGCAGCAGTAGTACTAAGGGAAATCCCCGCCTGGGTGGTGGCATAATTATATTCTCTGACACTCCCCACCATTCCCCCTTACCCACGGGCGTAGGGGGTGCATGGGGGTGCAATTGAAAAGTGCATTACATGATACGCCCCACTAGCTGTTATAATAGAACTAGTCATTGATATTACATGTTTGGTTTGTGCAACATCTAAACAATTATAGAGATGAATATTCATTAGGGGCCTATATGAATATTATTACCTGTTATTACGTAACAAAATGTGTATATCTATAGTCGTGACAACTGAATGTTCAGAAATTGCGCACGGTACGTACTCTACCATGCAGGGGCGGATCCAAGGCGGGGGTGGGGGGTCGGGGGGAGGTCGGCGGCGTCCTGATCTTATAATTTCCCCAAGTGCCCTTTTGCACAACCCAAAGTGCCTTTTTTACAACCCAAAGTACCCATTTCCAGTTGTAAGTGTAACAACCAAAAGTGTCTTTGTTACAACCAAAAGTGACCTTTTTAAAGAACCAAAACCTTTTTTAAGAACTAAAAGTGCCTTAATTTCTTTTACAACCAAAAGTGCCTTGTGGTACCAGCAGTAAATGGCTGTTAAAAGAACTTATGATAGCTGTTTCCATTTAAAATCTTTAGATTTTGATTCAATGTCAAGTAGTTCAATTTGCCTTTAAGATTTTTGCCCAAATTTCTTTGGGTATCTTTAAATACAAACGAAACTGGCTGATTATGATCCAAAAATGCTTCCAGAATGCACCATTAATTTTTCACTACTTCACTGGTTTTACAATTTTGGGGTCAACATGCCCCCAGACCCCACTTCACCCCAACAGCACTTGCAAGAGCAGCCACAACTGATTTTTTGTATTATTCCACATCTTACAATTTGTATACATTTTGTGGATGGACTGATGTTACCTTTTCATCTTGGAGCCCCCCCCCTCATTTTAGACCCTAGATCCGCTCCTGCCTGCCTCTATTAGGCTTAGGCCTATATCATAATTATATTATTGTTTATGGTAGGCCCTATTTGGAGTTGTTAGGACATTAACCTGGCCAGAGAATGCGACTGCAGTCATGCTGGATAACATTTAATTGACTGAGAAAAAATGCATTTCAATCTGTATTGTATATCTGTATATGAAGAAGAAATGTGGGCCTTAAAATCCTCCCTCCTTGATCCTCCTACTCCTGCTCATTACTCCTACGAGTTTATGTAGGCTACAGGCTACATCCTAATAGGGGTAGCCTGAGTTTGGGAGTGGCTGTGGGCCCAGGGAGGCCAGCGCAATGCACCATGGGAGATTTTAGCAGGAAGGTAGGCCACTTCTATGGTTTGTTTACTTCCGCCCTATAGCTCTCAGTAGGGGCTGGGAGTACATATCTTTTAATTTTCGAATTATGTGAAGTGAGTGATATAGCTTAGATCACCACCAAACTAAAGGATATTGAAGAGGAAATGATACACTTTAATTATGCTGTCACTGGTTGCCATGCATGCTCCAGGAAAACCAACAGATTGAATATGTATCCATCCAGTTCACAAAACACAGAAGACATGGGAGAGAAAGATTTGGACAGAATTAATTAGGCAAAAAGACTTTACACCTAGTAGGTTCACTAAATTGTATTCAAGACCATTTTAAGGATGTGCATTCAGCAGCTGAACACCCACATTCATTATTATCATCATAGAAAATTATTGTGAACAAAAACAAAAACGACCTCCACTCCACTCTGTAAGCTGTGCGTCGGCTGTGACGGCCGTCATGGAGAGCGTGGGGGACAGGGGAAGATGCCCAAGATATGCCCGGAGTGACGGCCAAGGGGTGCGTTAGCTACCCCACTATATATGTGGCCTCCCTGCGGCTCTTAATCTGCACTGGGAGGACCCTCTCAGGCTCCTCATATGGTAACTCGGGACGCCCCTATTATGCAAGAACACTTGATAAATTAATATGCTTTGTCATTAACGTAAAAGAAAACATGAAAAACCTCCTATACTATTGCCCCAAGCAATCAGGAAAAGCCTGTTGTTGGCAGAAAGAGACCAGCGAACAACAGACAGAGCGACGCCGGAAACACGTGTTCATGACGTCAGCGGTCATCAACCTTTTAGTGCACGTAGCTGTTCGCAGGTGGCGGCAGTGTGCACGCGCGCCTGGAGCTGCTGGTTCTAGCGCGGTTTTGATGGAGAGGGAGAATCAGAGATAGAGGGAGATCCAGTCCCAGTCAAGCCTATGCTCGCTCCATACACTTGTTCTCGGAACTTCCACTAGCTGAAAGGATTGTGTATTCATTTGGGACGCCCTACCCCGCCCTTCGGATCCAGGTGCCCGTTGGCTTCCTGTAATAAGACATTTTACCTCGTTATCTTAGCATCTAGTCCAAGAGGATTTGAAAAGGATCTTTCAAAAGGAAAGGAAATAATTAAATAGATAACACCCAAGGATGGGGAAATGAAGCGCTGATTGGATTGGGAAGTAAGTGGCTTTTCTAGCCTAAGCTTTCACTCGCATCAAGATGTACTTTACTTTTGTGACAACCTGCTGTGCAATATATGTTCTGTGTTTACCCCAAAATCGAGAGTTGGGGGGAAACTGGGAAAGTTATGCTTGTGTAGGTGAGGCTTATTATTATGGAAGACGCAAGTTTGGGTCATTAATTAGTTGTTCCATTAATGGGAAAATGTCGACTGTTCAAATTGGTCTACTATCCCAAGAGACACGTTCATGGCCCATGCCTTTCACAATTGAACAATTGGCATGACATGTTATGGCATGTTCAGTTTAACAATTTATAGATCTATATAAACTGCATTAAATAGAGGTAACATGTTCTTCTTAAGACTATTGAAATGTAATATTGGAAAGGATGCCCATTGCATTGGCGAGGGTGGGGGTGGGGGCATTATTGACCTTTTCCATCGCAAAACTTTGTAAGTGTTCTGGTGATATTAAAACACAAAGCACCAATCACTCGCTCAATGATTCAAGCACTAGTCTGAGGAGTAGATTGATGTAGTAATTACAGAAACACTTACATGGTAATAATGAATAATTGAAAATATGATCACTCAACATGTGAAGTGTTCTATTCATATTTCATTCGTTTTTAAAAAGTGCCTGATGGATAATTGAAAATTAGTTATTAGTGATTTGTAAAAGCCTACAATGGCTGTTATTGACACACTATTTGAACGATAATCTTGGAAAGTCTTTAATGACGATGACTTTCATAGCCAAATATCTCTACATGGAGACAATGGTCCAAATTTTAAGATATGAGTTTGTTTTAAAAGTACGAAGGTGTAAGAAATTAGCTGGTACGATAAAAGAAATGGGATCCCCATTTACAGGCAGATATTCAACCTTGTTCATACAGTTTTAAAGATAGTTCAATATAAACTAATTTCAAGTCTCAATATTCAAGACAATTGTATCCTAAAAAGGGAAAAGGACAGGAAAGACGATGTTTAATAATCAGGTACATACACAGCTTTTTAACGATTCTCCGGTTGATCTTCAGTTGAACAAGTTTTAATAACAACCCTTGAGGTTATCCTAAACTGGCAAACATAACATGAACTCTAAAATGATTGCAATATTTGATTGTTTCAATTTGTTCAGCTATATACATGTGTACATTACCATCTGGATTTGAAAACACATCCAATTTTTCTGCTACATATAAATAGAGTGTACCATCATGATTCTCGCAATTTCATTTCACAATATTTCGTCCATTAATAACATCTGAATGTTCTCTTGTTCCATCAAACACTGTCCCTGAGTTCATGAATCAGCAAACTATCACCTATCAATCAATGACTCAATTTACGTAATACCTTTGTTTATTATAATCTACTATCCATTACAATCTACTAATTACAATTACTATTCAGAGTTGATTCGAGAAAAAAATGTTCATTAAATTTTGTCTCTATTCACTTTCTATGTTCCTCGCTCGCTTGCTCGGTCTATTGCGGTTTACATGTCGTGCACTGATGTGATAATCCGATCGGTGTGTAAATGATAAGCTTAACAAATTAAGCGAAATCTCTCTGATACATGTACTTATTTGATTGCAAGAATAGTATGACTGGGAAATTCGCCATCATAATCAGACATACCCCTGAGCTGTGAGGTGCACTTTTCTATAGAAAGAAAAGATATTCAATATTACATTGCTGTCTTCTGAAGCGTACTTATCCTATGGTGAAGGAAGCCGTAGTAAGACTTGACAGTTGATGCATTCATATCACTGGACATATCCTGAATAAAGGAAACCACTTCCCCAGTGAGGACAGGGCGGAGATTTCATAGAATGTAGCCATGTCTCTGATGGTATCTTCCTGTCGCTCTTCACAATGTAAGAAACCTGAACTCAATCCCATTTTCGTATACTTGGTACCTCTAATAACTTTTGTTAGTAACCATAGCTGTAATATAAGACACGTGGCAATCTCAAAGAGAGACACTGATTGTGCCACATTGCTTTCCGCGAGGGTCATTTCTGAGTCTGAAATATCAAAGCATAGGGGATTTTTGCCAATATTTCTATTCCTTTTGTATTGCAGTTGGATAGTATAAACTTGCTCTTGATTAAACAAAATAACATTTCCAAATCGTGCTCTTCTTGGTTTTTCATTATATATGATAAAGAAGGGAAAATAACAAGTTTAAAAGACATTATCATTATGCATTATTCATATTCAAGACCATCAATTTGATAAAGATGATTTAACACAATAATTAAGAACTTAAGAAAGTAATTAGGATCGTTATTTGGATTTCTTGGCGACGCACGAAAGAAAACTACATTTGTTAGTCATGCGTATTTTCTAACTCTTAAAGATCAGAGATGTTAAATTTAAGGCCAATAAAAAATATTTAAAAAAAAAAATTGCAGTTCAGTTGTTTACCGTTGTTGTATTTTATCTACTATCATGTAATGCACTAGTTCTATAATATTACCAGATGTTTAGAAATACTCATATAAATAGACATAATCAATAGTAGGTACGTGTAAACATACCAAACGAATATATATACCTCAATGCATATTTCTGCAAACACAATGTATTTTTACTACGTATTACAGCACAGTCCCCACCAGAGTTGGTTCTAATAAGAACAGGTGAATCAGTAGGCTAGGGAAATTAAAAAATATATTATTAAAACTTTAATAATCATAAAATGTTAAATTGGTCAAAAGTCAAAAGGAATATAGGTTTTCTGTGGTTAAAACTATTTTGAAACGATGGAGATGAAATTTATATTGATGATTAAATAATAAATAGAATGAAAAATGAGGAATTGTGTTTTGGGTTGGGTGTATAGAGCCTTGTTAGTATAGAGAGAGATAGAGTGAAGTGAGGGGTAGTGGGAGTTTTATGATTGTATGGGAATGTAGGTAGGGGGCGCTATGTATGATAAATTATTTGTAGAGGAGGGCAGGGGCCACCACAATGCACGTGCATTTAGCAACTTCAATGCTACTATCATTCAATAATAAAGATCGTACAAACTGAATCCATCACATAGCTTCTTTGAACATATCCTAATGTAATTCATAATATCCTAATGTAGGCCTATTGCATGATGTGTAGGCCTATTCATAGTTGGTGTCAGCGAAATAAACGACAATGTAATAATAGAATTACGGCAGTAATTAATTCGCCAGAGTTTGGATATGGGGGTGAGACGCAGCAAAAGAGTATAGCGTATCATATTCGCAGGTCTTGAAATATTATATTCCGTCTTTCCATTCAAATGCTCCCAACTTGTGACTTTATTACAGAAAGCGGAAGACAATACTAATGTATCAACCGTGTAATTGTAGAACAACTTACTTTTCCCAATGGGTAAATCTGATGAGCCGGGTCCAGGATAAATTTGATAAATCAATTTCACTTCTCCCGATGAGAGGATTCGGTTAGCGTAGGAATTGGAAAACGCGTGTCAGTACTTAATTGGCTATTCTATAGAGCTGTCTGATAACTAGCATGGGACTGGCACAGGGGAGCAATGCTTTTCGTTTTAAGTTTTTTGAAAAAGTTAAGGTTGGGAAGTTTCTGGCTTATTTAGAGATTAATGATATTATAATTCCCGAACAACATGAGTCCCTGAAAGGAAAGGGAACCGATGCTGCCCTAAAATATTTTGTCGAAAATTTCTTATTTTATATGGATGACTCAATTAATTGTGCGGTTACATTTCTCGATATTTTAAGGCCTTTAGTTGCACGTGGCGTGCCACCCAGTCCGTAAAAGAAACTGGTCTAACGGATGCGATCTATATATTTCAAACTAAGAAATGAAAGCAAAGGATCTATAGTGACTTTTGTTGGGATATTGTTGGGGAGGCAAATGTTCAATACAAAGAGTATCGGGGGGGGGGGGGGGGGGGGTAGCGTCCAACCCTAGATTGTTTGGGGCTGCTGTGAGCACAGTAAGGGTCAGGATCGGGAAGGATCGGTGGGTGGGCCATACAATGCCATAAAAGCAAGATATTCTGAGAAATTACAACACATTAATGTATGCAAGGAAATGGAAATATCACTGAATCTAACATTGGTATGAACTGAGTTGAAAGGTCATAATAGGTCCTATGGAAAGAAAAAAGGAGTAGGCTACACATTGATATGTTTTATATGCTTCAAATTGAAGTGTTGGATATGGTCAAATGGAAAAAACTGACTGAAATTTGTCAAGAAATAAATCACCTCGTGATACTCACTCTTTTGTGAAATTTTACAAATGAGGTGCTACATATGTTCTGAACCCAATTCTCAAGTTCTAACTAGATTTAGGAAATATATAAACAATGGGGAAAGAAAGTTTACCATCATCCAAAACCAATCATGAACGGGGAGATTGGGTTTTCTGCAGGGCCTTTAAAAAGGGCCAAACAACCTCGATAAAAGCTTGACCAAGAGGGCCACAAAGCCTTTGATTCTGGCCATCAGATAACAAGATAAGAAAACTTTTCAGAACTTGGCCGCTCAAATGGGTTACACTTCTTTTTACTTTAAGCTCGTTGGTATGATCTAGTACAGGTCGACTAATTGGAGGAAGCAAATATCAGTCAAATATATATCGATATACTGTTTGAAGGGCTGATTAGTTCAAAATCGTCAAAACGTCTAGTTGTTACATCGAGAGAACCCTATGACTATCATAGAAGTGTCAGTATAAGAATAATTTCCAGTTCTACACAAGGTCATTCAGTAATTTCTGCTAAATAATAGATAGTAAGTATATCTGAATATATTTGGTATCAAATTTGTCTCGCCGACAAGTGTACACTTGGCGGTTTCAGCACTTTGCTGTCTTGTTCAGACGGACAATGCCTGGAATGATAAGCATCAAGACGTTGCTTCAGGAAGGTGGAGGCTAAAGCCACTCACGCAGATTCTGCCTGACTTCTCCTGGTAAAACATGAAGGCATACCTCCAGGGAAATCTATTCGCCATCTATACCATATCTGTTGTACTAAATTCAAACAAACCTTGATCCAAAACCTTCCCAACTGGATATATCTTCTCTTCCCCGAACGAGAGAAAACATTATATTACTTAAATATAGTATTTAATATTTCCACTCAAATAATATAACCAGAGAGAGAGAGAGTGTGCAAAGCTATATATATATAGTTATAGACGGTCCCACGTTGCCTCTATTAACAGCAGATAAAGTCAATAGAATCTGACTAAACTCAATGGTGTAGTATGGATTTAACCAAGTGATCTCAGTGGCTAGTTTGTACAGAACTGATGCCTGTGTTCAATTCCCTCAGAAGTACACCCTGTTGGAGCTTCACATATATGGACTTATGCTGCAGGTTTTATTTGATTAAATTCTGGGGGCCAGTAGAAATACGTATAATACCTTATTTTCAATTAGTTGTTATCCTCTTTTCAATGATCACGCTTCCATACCCTAAAAGAAGCCAATAGCTGCAATATCATCTTAAATCCCAGGCTTATAGTCATAGGTTCTACAGACTTAAGCGCAGGGCGACATGATTGACACCTGAATGGTGAGTTCCTCAAAACTTTGGGGAGTTGTCAAAGTAAGAATATAGATCTGCATCGAGCCTGGCATTAAAAGAAAGCAATACCCACAGTACAATAAATACTGAGAGGGTAAAGTTGAGACCTATTCTGTTCCCTAGTTCTTGAGTTAAAATTCATGTGTGGAGGGTTCAAACATAAATATGGAGAATAATGAGTGTGCTGGAGAGCTTGGAAGGTTGGATTATAATAGTTTATAGAGCCTGCCATTTAGAGACTAAACTAGCGGTGACGTCACTCAGGCCATGCTCCTGTCGTCCTCGCCAGGCTGCCCCGCACGCTGGCAGGGTTTAAGACAGTATGGCTGGGATATGGGGCTGGCATGGTGGGAGCCCCTGAGCCTTTCTCGTCCTGCTACTGGCATATTTGCAAAGATATATAGCTTAAATAAGCATATCCTCATTAGATCCGAATCTAAATAGCCTGATTTCACTTTTGATTTTGTAGTGCTCCAAACTACCAAAGCTTCTCCCAGTGAACATGCCTGCTGAAACCGGAACTGCCAAACTCGCCCACAGACCCCATTATTGTCTGACAGTTCTATCATAACGTGTTCCACACTCGAATTGTGGGTATTTCAGCTAAAATTGCGACCTCCATCAATTTAGATTTCAAAGTATATCAGTGGATTGAATTGTTGTTAACATGGTTATAGTACAAACTAGGGATGTTTAGGTATTGTTTTATTGGCGTTGCTTTCTTTTAATAATAGATACTAAGTGGTGGAGTGTTTGAGATAGTGATGTGATTATTAAGAGAACAGGAATTTTCCCATAATGGTTAGTTTGTCACAAACACATTGAAGTATTCTAATTCCTACACAATCTAATGTTCTGTACTAAATTCTCAACTTTGGTAATTCAAAGTAGAGGTGTACATGGTGACATGAAACTGAAAGTTTATCCGTCCGATCAAAAGTTGATATGTTTTGCTCAATTATGCTTAGTCTGCACAAAAGCTGCATATGACACTTACTGGACTAGAATATCTTTAAAGCTTTTTATCCTAATGTGGGTCCTATTTCGTTCCGTATAGATCAAGTGAAGAAGAAGGGACTTCCATTTCAGTTCGTATTCTGCTGTAGTATCCTTAGCCAAATGTAATCTCTCACCTCTTGTCCAATTACCCTGCGATAATTCGATACTTTAAAATGTCCTAGACACACCTTAATAGATGAAACTCTCTGATAAAATTATTCCTGTTGGAACGGTATTTACCGTTTCCAGAAATTGAGGCCCTTCTTATGAAAAGTGTCATCACTATGGCCAAATTTAAGGGGAAAACTTGTTGGTCTTGTTTCAAAGGCACACACGAGCTTTCTCATGTGATCCTAATGTCAATTTCATGAACTAGGATGGAAAATTATTTATTTGATTTGATTTAGTGGGGGTAGTATTCAAGCAGATAATCAATAGTTTAGCGGCGACTGTCAACTTCTGAGAGAACACTTGGCCAACGTGATAAAACTCGATTCTTCATTAGGAAATATTTTAATGCAACCTTATGGGAAAAATGATCGCTGCCATTGTGAAAATGACCCGCGACTCAACCTCTTAATGGGACACCTGAGCTCATTTTTTTCTTGGGAGGGATGGAGCGGGGCGGGGGTCCAAATCTAGTGAACCGAATAATTTACTTACAGGTCACTGTACCAGAGCATAAACATTCATGTTTAAAATAATTACTTGAACAACTTCCACCAAACTGGAACCCCCCACCTCCGCCCCGGCGGATATGACGGTTAGAGACAGTAGTTCTATTGTAAACATAATGTCTGTGCCTGTGTCTGTGTTTGATACAAAACATGGGCCTAATCTGCAATCTGGAAATCTGCTATTACATCTCCAAATAGCTCCGTAGCCATTGTAATATCTTGTCTAAGCACAGTGAGAAATGCAAGTCCCTTATTGGGGATTCAGCTAATAATCCCCACCGAGGCCAATCTGCGTTGTTATTTTATGTTCTTGGTGCCGGTATATATTGTGCCAAGTGTTAATCATTTATGATAGAATAATAACCTTCCCTCTACAAGTTCTCTTAAAGGCACCTCGTACCACTTAGGGTTGAGACAGAGTATAAACATCATTTTATCATTTATCTAATCTCATTTTCAATTTTAGGTAATCTAACCACCTGCACCAACATTTTAGAGAAGCAATAATTACAAGATTATTTCCTAATTTGTTGAAGGTTATAACATTTTCTGGACATTATTTACCCCACCTTTTAGGCTGATACAACTTTTCCTACGCACCAAAGCAGAGTTGGTGATGCAACTGAAAAGGTGCAACTGGACGATTTGTAATAGAATTTTGATAAATCACCAGTTGCATTTACTAGGTGGGTTACTAAATGGCTTTAGAGCAACAAGGAAGCGTCCTTATAATAAATGTGTATGTCGATATCAGGGTTCATTATACACTTAATGATATGATATAGAGATGTGTAATATAAAAAAAACTGTATACCATTTAACAAAATCATTCCGCTAATAAGCTCTTTGTGTGCATTTCTATTCGAGCAAATCTTTTTTCCTCAAGGAGGCGCATGAAAAGCCGGATCTGGACAAAGGGAAGATAGGGTGGGTGACTTCAACATTGTGAAAATAATAGATGATAAACGATCGGTTCTCATGAGAACTGCCACCTGTCACATCGTCTTTGCATGCAGAAAACCAACCATGAAAAGAGGCCAGACACCCATAGATTGGCCATTACTGACCGCTGTACTCGGAATTTCACGTTGTCTTCGGTCAGTGTCAATTGAATCTGGGAACGAGGAGCATTTATATCACTATTCCTGAAGTGGTTTACGGCCATGGCCGGGGCAATATGCGGTGTGAAGTTAGGGCAATGAAGCTGGGAGATATCCTTTGATATATTATAGAGAATTATGTGGAACGGCAGCTGCCTGATGTATATCGCACCAGTTTAGGAAGGTCCAAATTTATAACATGGAAAATGCATGTGCATTATAATGTGAGAATTTTCTATGGCCCACAATCATGAATTATATTACCAGGTTCAGTTATTACTTATATAAATGTTCGGGATGAAAAAACACCTCTAATTGAGTTTAGATGCTAAGCCGCCTTGTCTCGGATCATGCAATAGTGGGAATTTTTTAATAATCTTTAATTTGATTAAGAGGTCCTCATAAGGAGCAGGCTCATTCTTATGAAAAGTCATAATCCCTTAAAGCTGCATTCTCAACTATTACGAGACTAAATGTACTCATATAATGACCTATAGGACTGTATTTATCAATATTCTGCTGTTAATATATGGTTATACAAGAGTTTGAAGTGGAATAGACCAAGAGAAAACGGCCGCCGGTGAGCGATAATAAGTAAAGTCATCGTAAGAAAGGATTCTGGCGGGTCCTGTGAATTCAAATGAGGACGTTGTAGAAGGAAGCCCTGTAGTAAAAACAACCAGACAAAATCCTCCAAAATGTTATTTAAATGAGTTGTAGATGAGTTGAAAAGAGCGGAACAAAAAGTAAAAAATATTTACTGTTTTACCGACGTAAGCTGAGAGTGCAGCTTTAAGTCTGTTATTATAGTATAAAATATAGGCATTGAGGAGCCTGATAATATCTAAATCCATTGTCTGCTGCAATACTTCAACTTATCAAATCGTTCTTCATTGCATTCAATAAGAGGCTTAACATTTCTGTGTGATTCTCAGCCATTTTCCTACCACATTGGAATCAACTAAAACAATCAAGAACTATTCACAACAAATTTTTGGCCGCGTTCCAGCTCCACCAGTTTTAAAATATTAAACTCACACAGTCAAATAATAGTTCAGAATGTCTGGTTAGGCAAGTACAGTGGAGCAGCATTAAGTGTCAGTAAACCCCCAAATATTATGAGCAAATCCATTTCCTTGCTATTATTGAAATGTAACCACCCCGGTTTTACTAAATCCAAGTTATCATTTAGTGAGTTTTACCCATTTAAATGAGTGAACAAGTAGTTCCACAGTTTAACACTCCATTCAAGGCTCCACTGTTTGCCTACGTCATAAAGGTGCACCAATCTAGAAATGTACATGCAATGAACATAATAAACAACTCTCATAATTGCTGCTAGAAAGAAGGAGTGTGGGGTGGGCAGAAGGACATTGAACAACACAGGTGTGCATACCAAAACAAACTGTTTCAATTGCTGGGAGATTGGAGGGGGAAGGTAGAGATATTATGTTCATTTCTGGCGCAGCTTTATGATGTCACACAGCACTCTCAGTGCCCTCTTGTGCTAAACAGACTTTTTCAACTAGGATTTCTCAATTTATGCCTGTAAGTGACTATAAGTTAGACATAAATGGAAGTAAAAAAATCGAGACTTGGGTGTTGTATTTATGCCTCCATGAAGTTGTTTGTCCTAAAAGTGACCATGAACCCGTTGACTGACCCTTTAAGGTATAGAGTTCAAGCTGACAGTGATTCAGAGGTTCGGCATTTCGTCCTTCTGTTGTTTCGTCCCATGTTACTTAATGTTACTCAGAAGGTTCTCCCCCTATTTGTACTATTATATATCATGTATCTCAACTTTACCCTCTCTAACAGCTTAGCAAACCTTTCTTTCTTATCGTAACGGCTGGTAGAGCTGAACTATATACAGAAGCCTGTCTACCTATTTGTCACTCTCATACTTATATTCTTTAACAAATAAAGTATTTTACAATACACTGACAAATACCCTTGAAGCCACTGGTCTATAGATTTGAAAATTTACTAATAGAATTATGTTGTAGTAAACTACCATCTGGGATGTATTAAACAGGTAAGGAATTTATAGACTATAAACTAGACAAATTCTATCTTAACGGAAGTTAGCTGGTAATGCAGGTTTAATAGGTTAGTCAACACGAGAATCTGTAGACGCGTAATTAAATATGATAATAATATCTACAGAGAACGATTGCCGATTTTTATAAAATGATAATTATAAATCTTTCTCCAGTCACAGTAGTCGAGGAATTCCTTAATGTCAGATGTGATCGATCTGTTGCCACTTTAGGGAGCATTTATTAGATTCCAAAAATCAAAGTGATTGTTTATTGAAGCCAAAGGTTAATCAGTAATTAGACTGTTGATGATTGTGGTAATTATCGCTCACTTGCACTGCCTGCCACTATTTTCTGAATGCCTCGTTCCCGTCCTGATTTAGGACTCATACATTTTCACTTCCGCCCAAATTCTTTTCTCATTTGACTTTAATTTGTATTTTTACTACTGCAGAGAATGAGTTTGTATTTGGACAATCTCTTTAATTACTGTCATTTCGACGCATGTGAATGCAGTGGCTACCATTTCTAAACGAAATTGTTTTTCATTATCGATGATAAACTCCAGAAATACGTTCGATCAATTTACCTTTCATTGGATTCAATGTGCCATAGAATATTAAAAGGTAGGAAATATGATTGTAATAATTATGGTTGTAATAAGCCGACTAAACCGCCATATATGACAATGTCTTAGATCGGATATGCATCTTTCTGGGGTGTCTGAAGACGGTACTTCAGATTTCACTCTAATCAAAGACAGGCCATTTAATACTGTAGAAACCCACAACAATAATCATTTATTATCTGCACCCTGGAAGTGGTAGAGCAAGTTTCCTGTGGAAATATTATCCTCTTCTTAAAGTCCAACGTCGATGTGCGATGTGGACAGTAGAGAAAAAGAGGCAGGGAGAGACGAGGAGGGAGACAGAGAAGAGAGAAAGAGAGGGACGGGGAGAGAGACAGATGTGAGAGAGACAGATGTGAGACAGAGACAGAGACAAAGACAGAGAGAGTTGCTATGGAATATCATATAGTTGGTCACTGTTCTAAACTCAGGAGAAAGACATGCATAATGTTCAGTGGGCAGAACCCCATTTACTGTAACCTACGGATACAACACACTATTATTAAACTGCATGACCATGGTTTAAGTACATACTAAACGGCGGCTGGCTATACAAGTACGGACAGCAAGTATTTTAAAGCACTGGTTATGGATGAGGATTGCTGAAAACCCTCTCCTTGACCATATATCGTTCCATCTTCAACTGGCTTACAGCTTCAAGAAGCTTGATGAAATAAACTGGTAAAAAATAAGATACCCGACAGATGTCAGTCCATACAGTCTGTTTAAGCAATCCCACTGGAGGTGTTTCAATTTTTGGATTATTTATATCTACTTGTACTGCTATTTTTATCTACGTCAGGTCTTAAAGAACTTGGCGTGAAATCACATATGTATTTTTATAATACCTAAGGGAGGAATAGCTTTCTGAGATCGTTCCAGTAGTCCCACTGGGGCAGTCTCCGGAAGAAGAGAGATATAGGTGATTATGTCCAATTCGCTATCTTTATATACAACTTTCAGAATAAGAGGAACTCCCAGGACGTATACAATCATTTTCTTTCCAGTAGAGGGCTCTACGTCCATATAAGCTCGATAAAAACCTGGTATTACATCCCTATTTCACTCCACGTTCTCGCAAGCAAAGTTTAAGAAGGGCCTCCTATGACTATAAACTTTTAAGAACGAATCACAAGAAAAGCTCAAGCCGGATATCACTCGATAGGCTCGTATTTATAAGCTTATTTCCCATAATTTCTAAGGCATTTGGGGAAAGCTCTGTTTGATGAATATTTAGCTGTATATTATAGGCCTACACCCATGTATAATAATGTATATAGGCCTATGGTCAAAAGTCAACGAATTGGAGCAATTCATCCTCAAAATACACTTCATTATTTTTTCTTCAATCGAATTCATACTTTGGTGGTGTATTTTACTCCACGTTGGTGTATGTACCACATGCTATTTGTATAGGCGGGAGTAGTGTGGTAATTTACACCAGTTCAATGCGTGTGGTATGACATTGCCATTCCCTCTTCTCCCCCCCCCCAATACACAGCTATACTTATACGTAGCAACATGGGAGTAAATATAGAACCTAAATGCGAATGTGGTATGAGGGACACTATTGCACTGTCTGAGGTGTTTGTTTTTTTCGTAACCCACTCACCTATATATCGGCGTGTGAGCCATGAAAAAAACAATCATCTCAGACAGTGCAATAGTGTTCCTCGTACCATATTCTCATTAGGTTCTATCTATATATCACTATACCGGTGCACTTAATCCCAAAGAGTTCCCTACATAAATCTCAATATTGTTCAGTATTTTTCACATTATGAATAATATAAATAATATGTATAATGAATCAATTAAGCATTGAAAACAGAATCATTTGCATTATTTGTAAAGAATTATGAATGTCCCGTTGGTGTATCACATGGGCATTGTATGTACAGGTGGGTATCACAATCCTGGTATTTATTGTTAACTAGTTCTTTCCCCAAAATATCTCAGTGATAGAGTATTTAACAATTTTGAGTTTTAATGTACTGTCTTAGCTAATTAGTTATTTAAGAAAGCCCTTTTAATGCTGTTACCATTATCATTCAATTAATTATGGTACCGTTTTGTAGTCATATTAAAATTGTTAAAATGTAGATCTAATATTAGGAAACCATTACAGACATTCTGATTTAATTCGTAATATATATATGTGATGTATCACAGGGAAATGAGTCATAAACCAATAGATGAAGACACAGATCTTAATAAATGAAGAGACAGAGAGAGACTAGGCAGAGATAGAGAATACAGGGAGAGAGAAGACTGAGTGAGAGAAGACATGGGAAAGAGAAGACATGAGAGAGAGAGAAGCCATGAGCGAGAAGACACGAGAGAGAAGATAAGAGAGAGAAGACAGTGAAAAAGAAGACAGGGGAGAGAGAAGAGAGGAGACAGAAGATAGACAAAGACGATAGAGATACAGAGAAGATAGAGAGAGAAGACAAGAGAGAGAAGACATGTGAGAGAAGATACAAAAGGAGAAAGAAGATAGAGAGAGAAGACATGAGACAGAAGACATGAAAGAGAGAAGACATGAGACAAAAGCCATGACAGAGAGAAGACATGAGACAGAAGACCGTGAGAGAAGATATGGGAGAGAAGACATAAGAGAGAATACAGAGAGAGAAGACACGACAGAGAGAAGCTAGGGAGATAAAAGACATGACAAAGAGAAGACCTATACATTATAATATTATAATATACATATCTGAGATTTCAATTTGCAAGTTTATCGAAGGAATTAAAAGATTTTAATGCATTGGTGGGTACACCTTGACTCCTGTCAGCGCCTCTCCCTACTTTTCTATGCATACATTGATATATTCCAATTTTCCAGTTCTCTCAGATTTATGGACCTGCCAGACTGGGGGATGATACAAATCCCTCCTCCAACCTTCCCAATACCTGTGGATAGACAGCAAGACAAGTAGTGACACCTTCAGCAGGCAACTCGCAAATCCTCAGGGATGAATGTCAAAACCTGCAGGGGAAAATAACAATTAATATTTCCTTTCAGGATAGGCTCACGCTAGACATATATACTCTACCCCCAATCTGTTGGATTGATTGGGGATATATGGTAGCAGTGGCCTTGCCGTAAAGGTGGGGCGGATTTGCACACAGACATCTGAGTATATGTCTGTAAAGTTTGACACATGCTTTCGTTTCCTGTCCTCAAAATCATAATTTATATCCTATTCACAATTATTATTATTATCTTAAAGAAACATATATTATATGTATAGTAATTCGTATTTCAACATATATAATATGTGTATGTTTTCCACATAGTGTAATGATTATTTATTATTATATGCTACACTCATTATAAGTTGCCGGGGCACATCCTAGTGAGTACAACTAATTTGGGAAGTTGGAGGTGGAAAAAAGAACTCACGCATAATGCAGATGGTCGAAATCTTCACCAGATAAGCTATACTATATACAAATAGTCATTTTCTTAAAAAAAAAATAGTGGCGTTCCATCTATAATGGTGCAAGATATATATGTTACTCCTTTTACAAGCAGTAAGGAAATGTTAACAGGGGTCAAAGGTTACTTCCTGAAAGTGCAACAGAAAGTTATCCTTAAGAAAGTTGGCAAGAGAATACACTGACTGCAGCCATAGGCCAAGACATTGGCATCAAAACAACACCCTGCCAGTGGGAGACCAGTGGAGTTATACCAAGAGATAATGATGATATTATCAATAATGTATTCATTATAATGTTTAATTAATATTGGTAAAACAGAGACGCAGAACTGACATGGCTTACTAAAACTGCCGTTCTATCTACCTAAGGAATGTATATACATTTTCATAAAATATACCGTAAAACCAGCATATTCGTCTTCTGCTATGCAGGTCTTTCAATCGTTATCACCTACTCACAATCTATAATATTTCACTACGAAATTGTACTTTTAGTATCTAATAATATTTATCTTACTGATATAAAGACGACAGAAGCCATGCTCTCCTACAGGCCTTGTTGGGATGCACTAGGATTGTGGGTGATTGAGTGATCATTAAAACATCATTGGTACAATGCATACATCAGGGTTACATATTTCTGCATTCATTGTTGTTCATCTATTTAGTAGGCCCTATTAGGTATTTCAAAGCCTTAATGAACTTAGACGGGTCTTCCATATTTCTTAGGTGGGGGCGGGGAATTAGTGGGGTGGGGGAATTCCTTTCAAGTTTTGGTTGTAGTATATTTCAAGGATTTTCGGTCTTTCTCTGTTTTTGGAATGAAGACCTTCATTATTGGGGCAATATTTTCTATTGGGTTGTGGCAGGCACATCGCAGGGAAATTACGCTCCCGCGAATAATCATCTTCAGCCATTAATGAATGACTTAGACCTGTATGAAAATGTTCGCAATTGTCCAGACGGTATGTGGTATCAAACGAAACAGTGTATCCTTGAATTGTTAGATAGAAAATGTCCATTCGAAGATATAATTGTCAGAAGTAAAGGCAAATTTAAGCTAACTCATGATTTGATCCAAAAGATTAAATTGAGGGATAGATTATTTAAAAAGGCCTATAAATCAGGTTTAGCAAATGACCATAGAGATGCTGTAAGGCAAAGAAATGAGGTAACAAAAGGTATTAAGAACTACAAAAGAAACCTCATCAAAAATGAATTAAACGCTAATGCCAACAATAGTAAAAAGTTCTGGCGCAACATAAACAATTTATTTGGTAAAGCAAATAGTGCTCTCCCAACCAATTTCTTACACAATGGCAGGGAAGTTACTGACCAAATAGCCAGTAACGAGTTGAATGAGTATTTTGTGAAACTGGGACATACGAAAATTGACAATTTCCCAGAGTTTGAAGAATTCTTGGGTGATGAACCTAACCTTTTGTTTACCAGCACTACCTATATTACTGAAACAAATGTATATAATCTGATTGGTGATATTGATGTAGGTAAGAGTAGCGGATTCGAGTGGGTGGATAGCAGAATCTTAAAATCATTTCTCCTAAAATTGTGCCCCTTGATCACTATCTTGCTAAAAAAGTGCATTGAATTAGGAGTCATACCTGGGGAATGGAAATGCTACCAAGTGAAACCTATCCCGAAGGACGGCAATACTAAACTATTTACCAACTTGAGACCGATAGCTATCGTCCCGATAATGTCTAAACTCATCGAAAGAATTATATGTAAATCTTTGGTTGAACATATGGAGGGCAATAACTTATTCTCTGAGAAGCAAGGAGGTTTTAGAGCGGGTCACTCAACTAATATTAGTTTATTCGACTTCCTCACCCCCGTAGTTAAGGGTCTGGATAGAGGTGAATGTACCACAGCCTGCTACTATGACATATTCAAAGCTTTCAACAGTATTGACCATCGAGTTCTTAGACGAAAATTATCTTTTTATCAGATTCATCCTAAATTGATCAGGATTATAGAAAATTACCTTCAAAACAGACAACAACAAACGGTACTGAATGGATTTATCTCTGATACAAAATTGATAAATAGAGGTGTGCCCCAAGGGAGTCATCTGGGACCCTTAATTTTTCTTATATACATTAACGACCTCCCCTCATGTATAGATACTGTTGATCATGGAAATAATGACCTAAATATCTCACTTTACGCAGATGATACTGCCTTAACAGTAACGGGTCCTAATCTAGACGACTGTCTAACCATATGTCAAAACGCAGCCTCAACAATAAATAATTGGATGAAGGCGAATGGCCTTTTACTGAATGGGAAGAAATCCCAGCTTCAAATTATTGGCACAAGAGCATCTCTAAAAAAGATCAATTTCAACCAACTAAGAAAGATCTATATAAATGGTTCTGAAATTACAAACAGTAAGACAGTAAGATACTTAGGGTTCAAAATAGATCGACTGATAAGCATGAATGATCATATGAACAAACTGAAAATCTCACTATTATACAAAATGACTCAATTTAGAAAAATCAGGGGCTATATTACAATCAAGATGGCGCGTAAAATATTAAAAACGCACATCCTATCTATTCTTGAATATGGTGTAGTCTTTCTGAGTATGGCTAATGCCAATATCAAAAATAAACTTGAGAGGCTTCTCATAAGGGCCATCAAACTTGTTTATAAGAATGATCCTAGAAACATAGACGAACTAAAAATTGATTGTAACATCAACTCTCTAGAAAAAAGGGGTAAAATTGCATTACTAGGTATCATGTTCCAAAAGAAAAATGATCCTCTTTATTGTCAAAACATGCCAAGAGAGACCAGGCTTGCTGATGGGCAGGTCTTAAAAATCCACAGGCCAAACAGGGAAAAAGTTAGGCAGACCCCCCACTTTATTGGTCCTACCCTATGGAACAACCTTCCAGCAAATTATCGAAAATTAGACTGGAAAACCCTGAAAATATCTTTGAAGGCCAATAACGATCTGATATAGGTCTCGAATCGTTATAAGCGTGATTTTCAGAAATTGTCCTTGTTCTGGTCAACGAGGGGCCTGAACGGACACAAATTGATTGAAATGTACTTGTGAAATTGAAATTGTTTGATACATGTCCTTTTATTATAAGGAACCTCCTGTAATAAGACAGGAAAATCTCTAATTTCGGAGACAAATATAACTTGATGCATGATCTGTTTTTTATGCCTATGTGTACTTTTACTCAAATTCTGTATGGTCGAAAAACAAAAAAACTCAAAAATATTAGTAGTTAATTGAATGATAACATGAAATTGTGTATATCTAGAATGAACTTGATCTGCCGGGAGTAAATAAACATGCGTATGTCCTCCTGCTATGTAATTACAATGAAGTTAAAACGTTAAAATAACTAAAATATATAAAGGAATAACTATGTAATTTTTGAACTGTGTATCATGAGATTATTGGGTTCGCCTGAAAATGTTTACGCAATAAAATTTATTTAAAAAAAAAAAAAAGTACTAATAAACGCTATTTCTATTCAAAATACATTACCAAGATGTTAAAATTCAGAAAGAGCATGCTTTTCTACCCCTATATATTTATTTTCATCAACATTTCTATTTAAATAAGAAAGATATGAGGGGAACTGCACTGTTACCATTAAACAATAATTTTCGGCCTTTCCCCTGCTGCTTGACAAGTATAGGATTGACTCTACTGACAAAAAATCAATCGTCGTGCAAAACTGGGTTGTCTAATATGGCATCCTAAGGCATTAATATATAAAATAATTACCTAACCCTATACACCATCGGAAAGAGAAATATCTAAGCTTGCATTTGGTGAGAACCATATTTATATATAACTGTTATCGATATCTATATCGATCATGACAGGCCAATGCAAACTAGGTTTTAGACCAAAGTACATTATTGCGTCGTAGCGGAGAAATTATGCTCTGGTGAAGTAATAAAAAACGCTATTTCTTCTCGAAATACAATGTCAATGTGTTTAAATTCTGAAGGGCGATATGATGGAATCTGTAGGCCCTATTGTTATAACAATTTTCATTTTCAGAACCCGATGCCAGCGACGACGCAATAATGTATGTCAAAACATCTTCTAATTTCACAACGTTAGTAACGCGCGGTGCACTTTTGAGTCCTTGACAACGCTTTTTCCCGCGCGAAATTAAAGTGGAGGAAGGAGGGGTGGGTGGCATGGAGGGAGCTCTATCGGGGGAAACCGTTCTTTCCTTGGTCCACACCAAAATTTCTTGTTAATAGGTATATCTTGTGATTTAATTGTTTTTTTTAGGGAATTAAATTGGCCTTCCATGCTGAAACGTTGGTCAATCTTGACCCCAAGACATTCATAATTTGTTACTTGTACTTCTAATCTATTATTACCAACAAGAATATTTATTTTCTTATTTCTCAGTCGTTGCATTGTACTTATTCGCATCACCTTGGTTTTGCTTATATTCATTGACAATTTAATTTCTAGACACCATTCATAGAATAGGTTTACATCCGAATTTAACGTATCTTCACAAACTTTGATATCATCATTAGAACTATATAGCACAGTGTCGTCTGCGTATTGCAGGCATTTATTTTTCATTTGTACATTTTTTTTTATATCGTTTGCATAGATTAGAAATAGGATCGAACCGAGTACGGATTATTTCACCGGATGAGTGAACCTAAGGGGGCTGTCCAGCGACCTATGTATTATTGTCATTGATATTACAAGTGAAACTGTGCAAAGATCGATGATCGTTGAGTAGGGTATTTCTATTCTCCCATGGGTCAAGTAGGGCGTAATATACATTCCCCCCACAATTGACTTGAATAATGACTTACGAAAATGTTCTCATTTAGTGAGAAGAATCGCCCATCAGGTGTTCATTTTTGCTCTGCCTATTGTCAAGTTATATACTACACCCTCTCCATCCCCTCCCTCTCTCCAATACCCCGCCCTCCCCCTCCCCTCTTCTTGACTCTCCCACTCCTCTGCATATACCTGTTTTTCTCTCCCAATCCCATCTCCGATTCCCCACCCCCCGTCTCCCTCCACTCTTCCTCATGCTCCCCCTCCCCTCTCTCCCTTCCACTACATCCTCCTCTCCCTCACTTCTTTCCCCCTGTTTTCCCTCCCCCCGATCCCCCTCTCCTTTTCCCCCACCCTCCCTTTTCTTAACGCTCCCCCTCCTACACCCTCTCCATCCCCTCCCTCTCTCCAATACCCCCACCCTCTCCCTCCCCTCTTCTTCACTCTCCCACTCCTCTGCATGTAGTTAGGTCCCCCTGAAAGATTGTGGGAAATGGCGTAGTATCTCACAGGGGCTTTCCCAGACTATAAATATAGTGTAGAGATCCCAATGTAAAAAAGGCTTCAAAATCACATTTTCACCCCAGATACCATCACAAATGCCATATAAACCTCCAGAGAGGGTGGACAGAACTCCACAGATGAATAAGATGGTTTGTAAAACGACAAATTCCGAGAACATGTGGGACAAAGAAACCCCTCTTTTCCGTATATGGATTTCTATCTCTTTTTGTAGAAATCGCTCTACCCGTATATTATATGGATATTATATATGCGTGTCATTACCATTTCCCACACAATTCAAGAAGAAGTTGCCTAAATCCGTCAAGGCCCCACCTATGGACATTATACATGATTTATTAGTATATGTTTGCACTGGCAACAGGCTCATTATTTCTTTGGGGATGTTAAAATATGATACTTTTTTTTATTTCATCGGAGAACCGATTTCTTTTCACAAATTGGGAAACTGCACAATCAGCTGGCAGTTCAGGATTGTTTCATGCAGTAGGAGTCAAATATGCTATAAACCTATTAAACTTCAATCGAGTTGGTAATTGGATTGGTAATTTTAGAACATTGCATTGTAACAAAGTAGATGGGGAAACCCAAGATTCCGAGAACATGTGACACAAAGAAACCCCTCCTTTCTACCTATTTTCGTAGAAATCGCTCTACCCGTATATTGGATATTCTAGTATTTATTGAATAAACCTACATGGTATAATAAATGGGAAGAAATTGATGCTCTTTCAGACTTTTTTTTTTTTTTTTAAAGATTTTATTTATACTGGGAGTCGAAGGTCCCCTAACGGGGTTTTTCGCCTGACCCAGTCTTACAAACAGAGACCTCTATAATGATGTAATCTGAGGAGAAAAACGTTTTAACCATTTCATAGTTAATGTTTTTCATAAAGAAAATAGGTTCGACATGAAATATAGTTTTGAACCTCCCCTTAAATCTAGTTCAGAATTTGTAAAAGCTTTTTTGATCTGATTTTAAATTATGTTTATTCAGGACAACAGAAATACATTTCAGCGACAAGCGTTGATATTCTCAGAAGTTGCCTAATTGCATAAGGCAAAGGCGTTAAGTTATTCAGTTATGGCATAGGCCATCGTAAGAAGAATTTTATCTAAAAAATAAACATTAGGACATAGACATGGTGGATACATCAAGATCCTTTTCACTATATTCATAAGCGTTTTTGCTTCGATTCATATACTAAAAGAGATATATAAAAACAATTGAGTTAACTATCAATAATTCGCGTCATGCTCTTACATATATGCCATTGAGTATTACACTTTGATTTATATATTATATCATCAAACATTAAATCAATACAATCTAGATAGTGTCAGCATAAGCATAGGCCTGGTTGTAAGATAGGTCATACACACAATCCAATACAGTACTGCTCCTAGGAGCGAAATTTCAACCATTATACAGTATTTTTCAGCACTTTCTTACAAGCATACCATGATTCAAACTATTGTGTACTAAGTTTTATCATAGCGAAATTCAGTCAGACGGATATAACAAATATTTCATTCACAACTATGGCAGTACTTATTAGCCTGGTTCAAGCATAGTTCAAGCATGATTCATAACAAGCTGTCATGTTAATTGAACAACAGTAACATATTTTACAGTTCTACAACACCAGAGTTGATAAATTGTTAGTGATAATAATTCTTGATTGCCTTTTTAAAGCACAATTCACCCTCTATAACCCTGATTGGTTCAGGCAGCTTATTCCAAGTGCTTGTAAGTCTACCTAGGGTTGTTCTGTTTATTTGTTGCTTTTTCCATCTAATTGATTTTATTTTTTTGTGATATCCATTTCTCAGTAAGTGACCACTATCATCATTAACAAAACTAGTTTTTCTTTTTAATAAATTAATTTATCACAACTCTTGCCAAACGGCGCCATCTTGGATTTCCGTCACACACAAAGTTTCGGCCACAAAGTTATGTATTTTTCATTTAATTAAATTGAGTCCTACTGACAACATAGAAGTACATGTACCTATGCTTCTTTTTGTTATTGAGACTTTATTTGTCAGACAGGCTATAGTTTGACACAGGATTCCTGTATAGGGAAGGGGGAAGGGGGACGATGGAAGGGGGGAGGCCAGATGCTTTGGTTATTAAAGTGTCATTAAACGCCGCCTAGCTTATATGGCCTGGCTTGGAGGGGAGAGGATTAAAGCTAAGACAGGAGGAACTTTCCCCCAAATTGGGTCGAGGGACCTAAGCCAAGGCCATGTCCCAGCTGTTTTTTTATGAGGATATTAACTGATTAACAGGGACTAAAGGTATTCCTTCTTCCACACATCAACATCAAAGAAAAATCGCCGTTCTATAATTATCCTGCCATAAACTATAGGTAAAGACAGTTTACTACTATACAGTAAGTCTACGTAAAGAAGTTTATAGTTAGTCTAATGGCTTTCCTCAAGGTTCCTATTGTTTTGGCTGTAACGGTTTCTATAATATTATGATTGGAACGGTATGTCGTTTTCATGCAGGGGGGGGGGGGAGTTCCACTTCCAGTTTTGTACAATACAAACCCGGTTTGTCTGATTTTCTGGTATTTAAAATAAAGAGTAACCTATGATATAATTCCTAGTTGAAACCCTCCATTATCATCTATTTTAGATAGACATTAGTCATGTCACCGATGCCCATATTTATTTATCGACTATTTAATTACATATTCAGGGAAATTCCATTCGCCTTCCCATACTTATTTTGGATAGGTGAATGCGACAGGAATTCATAATGGATCACCTTATCTCATTGCTTGCAGCAGCTTGATCTGCTCTTGAGTGGTCGAGTGTGACTGTCACAAAAACTGTCCCTATTCAACCATGAACTTAACACATGAGTGAGGAGCAGGTGAATTATTTTTAGCGTAAAACATACTTGTTACAGCAATCTTCTTTAAATCAACTGCGGATCTCTAGAGAATATTGTGTTACCACCAAATAGAGTCCAAATAGAATTATGAAAACTGGTAACAGATAGCCTTGTATTCTCTATAGGCAAAAGGATTAGGAGGTAGGAAAAGTGCATCCAGCGCTATTCCTACGCACATGTATGCTCACTTTCATGCGTACGGCCGCTGGATTGCGTTGTTGATTTTCATTGTTATCAATATTTGTTCTCACACTAATTACTTCGAAATTATGCATATCCAGGTGTAAAAAATACTGGTCTTTCTGATTCTGAACTTTATTTAATTTTATTTTAAGAGTTAATTCTGTAATCAATATTTTCATTTTGGCTACTGGGAATCAGCCTAGCTCTGACCAGAAATAGTCCTCTTTTACAGCCGAGGATAGTAAGTTGAAATGGTGGTATTAATTATAAACGTATATTTTCCAGTTCTGTCATATACTTTGTTCATAGCTCATCTTTTATTTGAAAAAATCCATTTTCACATGATATTATGATTCCCGGTATGTGTGTATAGACGAAAGAGGTGCGTGTGGAAAATGGTATGACAATATATGCCTCACAGAAATGGAAAACCTGGAAAAAGGCAAAAAAGGCAAAAAAGGCAAAAGAGGCAAAAGAGGCAAAAAAGGCAAAAAAGGATAGAATTAACCCGGAGTGAACAAACTTTCATTCGTAGACAGATGTCATATTATCAAAGACTAAATCTATAAATAATGCATTTCTACCAACAACTACGTGACGAGTTCCTACTCCTCAGAGTCATTCAGCCATGAACCCGTGAAATCAATAATTCATTTATTGACTGATGCATTTGTCTAAATGGATAACGCATACCCTCTAACGGAAATCAATATATTTGCCTTGGGATACATACAAACATTTGGTAAAAATAAAGGCTAATCAAATCAACTAATCAATCATTAAAATATTCTAAATACGGACCCTCTCGAATAAAGATCAAGTGATATTGGACACAGCTCTGAATGTTTCACGAGTCCATTAAATCTTAGCAGTGGTGCATAAAATTAGTTCGACAAAAGCATCTGAGGTAAATCGTTATAATGGCTCATGTTGCGTGCTTTCGGAGAATTAAGGATATCCAGTCGTAGTAAGCCTGAATATCAAGTCCAAGTCCAAGCTAATGTTACTTTGGAACAATGTATATGCCAACCTGGGAAAGGACAATACATACAACTAGATTGATCTTAATGTTATGTTAATAGCGCTGTCACAATAAAAGGGATTGGTTTTATGAATAATAATTATCACATAGATCTGTAAACAGAATTAAGTTTCGTTTATTTGTTCAGAGCATGTTGTGTCTGGTGGATATTTTAGTGATCTTTTATGATTTTGATGATTTTTTTATAGCTTGATGTATCCCATACTGAAACACTGAAATATAAGAAATGTAGTCCTCTATTTGGGTCATAATGATTTGTTTGGTATATACATTTTGTCATGCGAGTATTGACAATCAAAATATGAATTTTCTTTATGACCAAAAATGTGTCACACAAAGCTGAGAACAATATCCTGTATTGATATAATGCCTAGCGCTGAATAGAATTTAATCAATCAAAGATTATTTTGGTTTGGAGTCACCTAAATTAAAACAATATCCTTTGTACTGTATATTTTAGTAACAACATTATTCGGACACCCTTGTGGGGGCTCTAGATTAATGCTCCTACAAATTATGATTTACGATACCGCATACCTGCATTGTTTAAATGTAAGCTATATTTCAACAGCTTTTGGAATCCGAGGTAATAAGATTGGTATTTGTCAAACATCATTAAAATATGTTGGGCATGACGGGGTTTCCTTTATAAGATATTGAAAGAGAGGAATATATATTGTGTATTCAATATTAATACAAATATAATTGGTGCAGTGAGACCTGTTTGTTGTCGGCAGTTGCCTAGTTACCAGCGCCCAAGCTGTCACTTTCAACGCAAGATTCGACCAGACCAGATGTCTTTTGGTCGCACGAAAATCTTTCTTGGAAGTCACCTTATTGTGTGGAAATTGACGTAGTTCTAGCATAGAACAAATGTAAAAGGTTGACGCTAAATAAAGTCGCGCCAAGTGCACTACATATTTGCATAGTGTCCTTCCAGGAAACAATTGGAATACAATAGTCATGATTTAAAACCATTAAAATATGGCAAGAAAGATTTGATGGACTGAAATTTCACACAATAGCTGTAAACCAGGTATTTACCTTGGTGATATTACCCCATGCAAAACTACTTCAAATAGGTGTGGATGGAAACTCAACACTGCCGTATCCAATAAGGCGTCGCCTGGACGTTTCATACTGTGAGGGTAATGTTCATGAATCTAGGTACAATAAAGGCCAGTGCGTCTGAAGAAGTAAGACGAGTTATGCTATTCAAATTGCAGATATCAGACATTACTTATAAGACTAATAGAGGTACCTGCAAGATTTACGCTCTTTTGAAATGTGTATCTATTGTAAAAGAATATCAAATATCTCCGTTATAGGGGTCCTCCACTAGGGAAAACCTTGTCAAAGACAAGTCTTATGTCTCTCAGACAAGGTGTATTTCCATGTCTTAACGTGTCTCTGACAGAAAATCTCCTAGTGGAGGAGCGCACTAAGACACTGTCACCGACAATTTTCACTCGTTTTCACTTGTCTTTGCAACGTCAAAAAAATCAAATCATTTTGATTTTCTAAAAGACTTGTCTCGTGTCTCAGAGACTGAAGACATGGTGTCTTGTAGTGGAGTAGCTTCAAATAGTTGTCAGAGACAACTTTTCATATTTGACCTAGTGCTCTACATTTCCTCAGCCAATCACATGCCTTGTTACAATGCACGTGCAAGCCTCATGACACATCAAAACGTTACTGGGTCAGTTTTTTCAAGTGTCAGAGCTGCCAACTGCTACGATTTTGCCATAGTTTCTATGATTTCAGCATCAAAATACAATGCTACAATCTGTATGATCCAAACTACGATTTGGGAGAAATTTAGGACCAAAATATGTTCTAAGTGAATAGTTTATATCCCCTGCCATCAGGCCGCCGACACATTTGAATCTTGCTAGAGGAGTAGCCTACAGCAAGTTGAACTAATTCCTCAATACCCTACCAATCCTACCCTATCATCAATTATCATTATTTGTGACAGCTTTTCGCCATGAAGTGTTTCTAAAGTATAAACAGTTACTATAGCATGCACCTGTGTGTATATTCAGGCTCTACAATATGAGGAGTAATTCGATCTTGGTATTAATGGGACTGACTGATTTCTGAGTTGTAATCACAGGTCTATCACCATACTTTGAGTTATTATTTGAAGAGATAAATTCGATACAAGATATTAGGTTGAATTGAAGCAATATTGAATAAATTGCACCAATTTGATAGCCCAAAATTGTGACATCGTAGAGGAGGTAAAATCAACAGCAAAATTTAAACTGATAGAATAATCCATTTTAATTATCTTATCGCCTAATATAGAGAATATAATATATATCAAGTGAATAAAAATCATTATATTATAAGGTCAAATGCATTGTTGATCCCGTTTCCGTAGGTTGTTGATCCCGTTTCCATAGAAACGCTAAGACAATTTGTCTCAGACATCTGACCATAGTGGAAGACCAAGTCACTGACACAAAATCTGTGTTTGTGACAACGCCTCTTTTGTCGGTGACTTTGTCTCAGACAGATTTTGCTAGTGGAGGAGTGGATGGTTCTGTTTCTAAGACAAAGTCACTGGGGTGGGGTGCACAGTTAAGACAATGTTGTAAGGATCTCCTCCACTTAAATTGTTTGTCTCAAGCTTTAGAGTTGTATCACAGACGGACTGGAATCTTTTCTTAGCACAATGTCAGTGACAAAAATTTTCTTAGTGGAGGACCCCTATACAATTGAGCATATTATAGTTTTTCCCAACGTCTGAAACGGTGTTCCCCTTTAAGACTGAACTGTATTGTATTGTCAGTTTTAGTTTTTGTTAGGCTCGGCGTACATGAAGGTATGATTGAATATCAGAAGTACACAACCAATGTGTAATCTTTATCAGATACAAAGTGAAGAATTTCCTTGAACTAGAATGAAACGCCCTGTATCAACATACTCGGACAATCGTGGTTTGTACACCCTTCGCCATTTTCATCCTGATCACACCCTCATCTCATGCATCTCTATCTTATCCTGCCCTGCAATATATTTAATCTTCTATTATGTACTCAAACCACGGTCAGTTAAATGTCAGCGTGTTTCTGTCTGCAATATAGCACGACGAAGTAGTTTGTAGCACAATGATCTGATGTAACCGCCATAAAATGACAAACTCAGCACCTCACTCTGATGATACTGTTATACCTGTCAAAAGTTTAGAAAAAGTCAAATGTTTAGAAAAAGTCAAAAGTTAAGAAAAAGTCAAAAAGTTTAGAAAAAAAAATCAAAAGTTATAACCCAGCGTTTGTATAATATAAGCAATAGATATGGCTAATTTAGTTCAGAGAACAGAGAACTGGGAGACAACTATTTTGTTCAAATATATAGTATCTTTAATAAAATTATCGATTTAAATAGAAGAAAGGTTCCAGGATATCATTTGTCGCCAGATGTTTTAGTTAACTGTATATTGTATCATATATGTTTTTATATATTCCAAAACCAGGTGACTGAAATATGAATATGGTAAAGAATTTCTTGAATTGAGATAGAGAAAGATAATAATGATAACATCATCACCACTTGGATAGCAATCACCAAATTGGGGTTATGCACTGACGTCCTCTCCGCCCCTTCCTCGCCTCCACAAAATACACAACTGATCATAGTTACAGTTGCAGAGAAGGTGCGAACTTTTTACCTGATGCAGTGAAGTTACAATGAAAGGTGCGAACTGACCCTCCAAAAGTGTCCGACTTTTCTATTCTGCATGCATAAATCTATGCTTGACTCAGAACCAGGCGATCGCTACTCAGATCACCTTGATCAAAACGGGAATTACTGGTATCACCCTTCTGTGAAAAGCAATGGAATGTTGTGATGTTGCTTCGTGAAGCAAGATTTAAAACCATTTAAACTAAAGACCGTATGCCATGAGGTTTAGTTAAAACAAAAGTTGCAAAGGTAAAACGTCTTCTTATCAAAGATACAGCCAAGTGTTGCTGAACTGCGCCTGTAGGCGTACTTTGCAAAATATTTGTATCAGAAATTAAGAGTCTACATTGGGTCTCCACTGAAAAGTGGATAAAAAGGCATCCTTGCTCATGGAGCAGTGTGAAAGGCGGAAAGAAAAGCAACGATGAAATAATTCCCGTTATGAGAAGAATATTATTACCATAGAATATAATTGACAGGATAATTGGCCTTCTGTCAGTGTAGTGTGTAGAAGTACTTTATCCACGGAGATGAACATCGGTCAAGAAACCGGCCACCAAACAAGTCTGTATGGTTCAAGCCTTACAGGAAATATCATGACACGGGAGAATGATTTAAGTAATGACACTTTTTGTCATACAGACAAAAGATAAACATGTTTTGCTTCACTACATAGAGAGGAAATACATATTCCTTCAGAGTCATTTTATGACAGCAAAAATGATTGCAGATAGACTTAATAATAGTTATTGTAGAATGTATGCCTAAGACATGAAAGGTTTAGGAAATGAAACATTCCACAATGAGAAATGAAGTATTAAATGGGGGCGAGGCGGGGGTGGGGATTGAGATTCAGCCCTATTTTCTAAGATGAATGTATAGCTATTCAAGCTGATATTCCTTCCCGTGAAACTTTGGTTCCATTAGCAATTGCTGGAGGTTCTGGCACATATATTCATACAGAGATGGGCAAACGGGTAAAGCATAAAGCTAAAGTATAGCCAGTGAAGTAGACATGTATCTGAGAACGCGAGTGTCTAGGGGCAGAAATAGACAAGTGTAATCTTTGGTGGACAGGCCATGACTGCTTGCAGCCTTCCATCATTTATCGCTCATATTCTATGCCATCACTAGGGCCCTGGGAAACGCTGCTAAAGCAATCTTTACATTATAAATGACCATTACCAGTCCCGGGCTGATCATTCATATCTCCTTTTCCCAATAGGGCATTTGTATGTGCCACTGTGCAGGTATATGTTACAGTGCATGCTAGGCTGGATTCAGTTTATACCTGACATACAAACATCTGGCCGCATATTATTTTCACCAATTAGCTTCTGTCAAGTCTTGCCTGATGATGTCATATATTCCACATGATTATTGCCATTGGAGTATTTATAAATGTTCCATGCTAATCATGGAATACTATCTATAGGTATTATTCTGACATACAACTACCCTAATTCCAGGCGAATCAAAATTCAATGAAATTGCAGCTGCACCCAGAGTAAACACATGCAACACACTGGCAATATGGCAATTGCTCTCTTATGATGCAGTGCTGGTCATGAGTTATGCTCATACAAACGCCCTATGAGGCCCCTTTGCATACTAACAGGTGGATAGTAGGAAGACACTAGGTGCCGATGTGTTGAAGTAGCAACGCTGGAAGTGTCATATGATACTTGCTCTTAAAACCTCGGCTTTAGCACAATGGCCTTATTTGGCTTTATCACCTTGTTTGTATGTTATACCCTTTGCAAATGTATACCATCAATTAAGGAGTACATGCCATCACTCATAAACATCCTGTGAGTGAAAGGCCAGAGATTCCAGAGAAAATACTTACAATTCAGATTTAAGGTTTTTTTTATTCAGTGAATAGCATTACAGTACATTGCTCTTCTCAGTCATTACTGATTGTGGACAGAAATAATTAATTACCTTTAGATACATTAATGTCAGGAAATCTATAATATATATTATATATATAATAGACAGATAATACACCAGTAAGAATTATATCTAGCAATGGGTCCACATATTTACAGAGTGTGAGTGGAGTATATGAATTATAATATCCTCGCCATGATATATAGAAGACAGATGGTATACTAATCAGCGAGAGAGTATAATCAGCCCTCAAGGAGCATGATCACTGATGGCAATTCAACAATACCTTTAGTCCGAACGGACATACTACGTTCACATGTCAGTTCTTCGATCCTGACATAAAAAAAGGAAATAAAAACAGTAATACAAGTTTAAATGTGTTTAATCTGTCATATTCTTTTACATATAGTTAATTAGTCAGGGGCAACTGATAATTAGCTATGATAGAGTACAATTCAGAAGTTAGCATTGACATAAAACCGATTTAAATTTTCACTGTAGACACATTGCAGATTAAATCAAATATGCCATCAAATTCAATGCCTATTTTAGAGTCAGTACCTCAAATAGTTCCTCTACCATTAAATCTATCAAACGTTTCATTACTACTTCATCAAACATCACAGCGACTTCCCACACGCTTATCCGTCCTGACGCTTATCCTCAACACATTTGACGTGTCAAAGAATGTGAATAAAAGTAGGGTATCCATGTGGAAAGCCTTCAAATGGGTTCTTTCAATCTGTCCTACATGCTAACAGGGAAATAGCGCCACGTGGCGCTATTTCCCTGTTGCTAAAATCCTCTAATTAGTTCTCATTCATAATTTTCGCCATGCCTCAAGATCCTGAAGCCATCCCCGAGCCCCACACCTCCCCCAAGATCTAAAACGAGCCTTAATTCATCCGAGGTATCAACCTTTCAGCTTTCATCACTATATTATATCCGACTTCAAAAGAAATCTGAGAATCGGAATGACAGCAGGGGAATTTCAGGCTTCTTTAAAAATTTGATATATTCATGTATATTAATAACAGTTTTAATTCTAAAACAAAAGTTGCCGAGTTTCATAATGGGGTACATGAAATGTAGTGTTGTTGCTTGGTTACATTAAAGTGTCTAGGCAAGTAAGTTGGTTGGTTGATAGCCACTATTCTACTACGGTCAGCAGCGAGGTGTCTCTACATGAGTTACTCTTGGTACATCAGGGCGCCACCTTCTGGAACTGGCTGATCACGTTGGCTCTGGTTGTGGGAGACACTACTACGCTACACTACGAAATTCAATAAAACTGATAGAGAGGATGGGAAGGGAGTCTTATTTATGATGAATAGTTCAATCATCGTGAATTTTCTTAAATAAGAAAAACATGTACATAAACATAATTCCATGTTAAAGGCATATGTATTCAGTGATATTACGCACAATTCAATATCAATATGATTATTATATAGGCCTATGTACATAGACACACGCATACATACACATATTTTACCACACATACATATACTATATGACAGGCCCATTGCTGATACCTGACACCAAATGTCCTTCGCCTTAATGGACTCCTAGAGGCAGGAGGCTGTAAGAGACGCTAAAGGCATGGTATTTACGCATTAATGAGTCCAATAATTAGATTTAAAATACCACAGCTTCTAGAGTTACATCTGCGCCTATCTCAATTATTTCTATCATTTGTTTTAATCATGAGGGAGACGTGCTAAGGCAGATCTTTACACTTGACTGGGCAAATGAAGCGTCGTCATCAATCCAAGCTTGCACGATCTCAGGGCGGCTATGATATACATTTTTAGTTTAAACTTTAATATTGCTGTCACAATATAAGATGTACATGCACATCACATTGAATGCACTCTCAAATAATAAAGGGTTGCCTTTTGCTCGTACATTTCCATGAGTAGCTGTGATACTAACTACAGTAAGAAAGGCGTTTCCTATTCCGTATTCTCCACACATATATAATTATATATATCTTGTTTTTTCTTAATTAATTAATGTACTTAGGTTTTTGCGCTACTCAGGCAGCGAGGCAGATATTTCGGGACCGCTAATAGTCCAAGACCAATACGCCACATTTTCACTTAAGGCAACCTTGGATGGATCGTAAGTGCTAGTAGCAGTTATGTGTGTAAATTTGTGAGTAGATATGAACACGTATGACAGCCTGCGATCTTTGAGATAATTATATACATTGCTGTGATCTATTAGCGAATGGATGCTATGAGATATGGAGTCCCTTGACGGGATTTCCTCCAAACTATAGCTATACGCAATGGATTTTATTAATGGCTTTCATTGATTACATTTCCTAAAAGTACATGTTTTTCTCTACAACACGCTACAACATTGGCACTCGGGGACAAATATTTACTGAAATATCATAGAAAATAGAATATCACTGGTCATTTTGGTAGAATCATAGATTATTTATGTAGAATCATAGGTCATTTCTGATGTCTAATGTCATCTTATAAATTAAATAGAAATATGTACACGTGTGTAGAATACTATGGAAACTCGATTATATTAAAAGCTAGCCAGAGAAAATTGTTTAAGGGATGGGAAATCACTTATTTTGCCACTAAAATGACCTATAAATGGTGACCTAAAACGTGACGTGGGGGATACCGTGACGTGGGGGACTTTTAGGGCTTTAAGTGATTAAATTATATGAAATAAATGAATAGTCATATATATCTTGTCATGTTTTATTTGTAAGACACCTGTGGAAGATATAAAGACATCTCATAATAGCCAGATTATATCATAGGAGGAGCGTGACGTGGGGGACATTTTAAAATAATCTGTACCTATTTCCACATTTAGTTGATGCCATAAGAGCAACTGTTGTATATATAGTGGAATCTTATTTTTCTATCATAAATATTCTCTATAATGAACGAAAAAAATATGAATATCCTTGGTTACACAAGCCTCCCAAACGACCGTGATGTGGGGGCAGGAAAACAGGGGCCATCTTTTAAATCGAAACTTTCATTGCATTTTGAGTTGTTTTTTTCAAATCTTGTTTCAATTCTTTTTTGGCATAAACTAATAGGTATAAATCAATTTTAGCATTATTTTTTGTTTTTCTAAATCGATTTTGAAATATTTTTTAACATAAAAAGGGGTCTTGATGAGGACCATCCCATTATGAAGAGAAAATCACATAAAAAACTTAGATAAGTTGGCTCCAGCAATAGAAGTAGCGGGGACATGAAATGCAAGACTTAACTGAGATTGGCCCCAATATAATTGATATTTTGGACATGGTTGGTTCGTTTAAGTAATTCTGCATGATCAATGCAAAACCACGACATCCAATGTCAGGTAAAATATTCGTGCCAGACTCCAATTAATTTAGATTCTTATAGAGAGAAATCATTAAGCAAAGTGTCTACTTCTCACGTTTTTCAGTTAGCACGGGGCATTATACATTACTCCCGTCGCAACCTTTACTTCTTTCACGTCAATTATCAACTTTCTTCTCATAATGTTTTGCCGCCTTTTTCCTCAAGTGGAGTTCCGCTATTAAAAAGGGGGAATATTCTGAAGGTGCATTGCACTATTATGATACGATCGTGTCTCATAGGCGCCATAACACCTCTTAAAGCCCTGATTATTCTTATGTAATCTGAGTTCGATAAATAAAGTAGTATCTTATCTTATCTTATCTTATCTTAAAGTTACGGCTACGAGGGCTTTATGATACAAGGGTTTTGCATTGAAACTCATGCATTTGAGCGAGGTAAGAGGTCTCGCATAGGTCTATAAGAGTTCTCGCATACTAGTCTCAGAAAATAATCGTATAATGGTGCAATGCAAGTTACAATAAGAGGGAGTTGCGAGGCCTCTAAGAGTGGTTTATCACACAATCGTATATAGTGCAATGCACCCTGAGTTTGTTATCTGCCAATTCTTGGTTTATGACAATTCGCTTAACGCCCTGAACAAATTTCCATGCAGTCCTGCCATTGATAATACTTGTCGTTATCACAATTCACAAAGAAGCGAGGTCTAATTCTCATGCAGTACTTCTCATCATCACAATTCCCAAGGTGCTAGGTGTAGTTTTCATCCGATAATATTGATGCATGCTTGATTGGTGACAATTTACTTAATGCCTTTGTTGATGATTGTCATCATCACAATGCTTGAAGGAGCCAGGATACATGACGTTTTAATGACACTAAAGAAATTCTCTTCTCTTAATCCTGCTGTCATAACTTTCTCTTTAGAGCGATCACATGGTGTAGTGTCATCCTTTCAGAGAAAGGATGTTCAGAGAAAACGGTGATAAGCGGAATATGAAGCCAATACAAATACAAATATCTTATTAACATCTAATACATCTGCTACATCATTACCAGACACTCAAGCCCCATTTATATGTCCTGCTCCAAACTGGTTACCAAAAAAACTTGCCACAGCCATTGCACACACTGGTCGGCCCTCTCCTCCTATCTCTCAGAGCATTGCTCAAGCACAGTGAGGTGAAAGGCTAAGACCACTTCAATGAATGGTAATGATGTGGGACCTGCTCCTTGTGGTGGTCAGTGAGCAGTGCCCAGTAGTGCAGGGTATAGTACTATAGATGGGCGTCCTACAATCGGGGCTGCTGTGATTCACAGAATATTTCTTCCCGACCGTTTCCAATATCAAATAAATTGTGACCTCTGTCTGAGTTTGTTGGTTATCAGTAGGCTTAAAGGTACCTGGTCAAGTCGGCCCAAAACCAAGTCGGCCCTTGACAGGACGGCACACTTGCACGCCCACTCAGCCCACTCCAAAAACCAAGTTGGCTCACACCCAAGGCCAGCTCGGCCCACACCCTAGGCCAACTCGGCCCAGGGGCAGAATCCTCTACTCATTTCACAGATTTAGGACCACCAATTTTAGGGTTAGGTTAGGGTTGGTTTTGGTATGGATTAGGGTTAGTGTGATTTTAAGGTGCATTTCCACCGGATCGCTTATATCTGCGCTCATGGTTCGCTCTTGCCTCGCTTCTTTATAATGTAATTTTCAAGCCTGAGCGATTCTACTGGTTTGCTTGTTTCCTTATGAAAGCAATGGTAAATCACTTGGTCCACTCTCACTGCGCTCTTGGTCCGCAACTTTAAAAGGCAGAAAGAGCGGCATGTAGTTGCGCTCAAATCAAACGTGTCAGATATTAGCACAGTGTCAAAAAGAAGCGCCAACATCAAATTTTAAGAGCGCATAGAAAGCGCATTAACTTATTCTATTGGACCGCCCTGGGTTCGCTCTGTCTTCGCTTGTTATGCGCTCGGGGAAATAAAAAGAGCGAGCCATGAGCAGAGCAAAAGAGCAAGCCAGTGGAATCGCAGCCTTAGGCTATTTAGCTCATACATTTCTTTTCATTTCTTGGTCAATATAGAGGCATAATAGGTTGTGAACACATCTTACCTGAATAAAAATATTTGTGCGAAAAAATAGGTTCTGGGCCGAGCTGGTCTAACCTTTGGGCCGACTTGGTCGACTTGACTAACTGCTGGGGCCGACTTGGCATTGGGCCAACTTGACAGTGAAGCGTTTTAAAACCCTGCACTCAAATATATATAGATGTTAAATTAGTGTTACGCAAGTTTCCAATGTTCTGTCACCTACTGACAAAAGGCATGCATCCAATACTCGTCAGTAGAAAGCCCTTTAGACAACAACCTTGACTCGTTGACTTTCCTAGTGAACGTTGCTATGGCTAAAAGTAATGTATTTGCCACGAAAGGGCAATGACAGTAACAAAGATAACCTAAATTAGACATCAATATCGAATCCATTAGTTGTGCTCAGTCCTAAGCACACAACTAAGATGTTGCCTCAAAATGGCAACATTTGAATGCATACATCTATAGATTGGCATTATAGTAAAAACAAGGAGCAGGATTAACCAGATGACCGGAGCCATCTAGCATAGCTATTGGAGATCTGTATTGTGCTCATGGTGCCTGCGTCATTATTGTTGTATGTATGTGTGTATTTATGATTCTGTATGGGAAGGATATTGGCTCAATTAATTCGATCGCTGTGGTCCTCTTGCATAGTCAACCGGAAATCCCCAGCAATAAATCTTTTAAGGATTCTGCGGAAAATCTGAAAATATTAATATTGATAGGTTTTACACAGTGATCTCGAAAAGGCATTATTATATACCCGTCGGTTATTCATATAATTATGTGTATAGAAGGTCTCTAAATATATTTCCTTTGCACCAAAACAAATCGTATTGACGATATGTTGTTGTTGTTGAAACTTTTATTAGCCATTATAAATACAAAGACGACAATATCGGTGGGAACTTATCTCCCTACTTAGGGAGGATCTCAAGCCCTACCGTAAAATATTGTTTTAATAAGCATGTTGGTGGGGTGGACAGAGATAATATTTAATGGTCCGGGTCTTAATCGTTCAGTGAGTGATAAATGGAATATTCCTTGATATCAAATTCCTTGATAGCAATTTCAGTGAGGAGTTGGTCAATATACCTTTTTTGAGCATATTAAAGTGAAGCAGGGAAAGCAATTTCCAAATACATAAACCTGAACTACTTCCAACAATTAAGGAATGACCCAAAAAGTAACATCTTCCTTTTTAGACCAAATTGAAGGCTCTCAGCTCGAGAACCATCAAGTGTTGGCTCGTGAGCCAATCACGTGTCTTGTAAAATCGACCAATAATGAAGCAGGATGCGTGTAGCCAATCAGAAGTTCATTCAGGGCGGGACATCACAAGGGCTACTTCCATTTGCGTGGTGGGGCTCAATTTAACTCAAACAGAATGAATGCAATGAGAATTAATCTATTCCTTTTATGCCGACCTAGACTCTCCTGGTAGAACTAAGCGAGAAAGTTTCCATAAATTTTCTTCTAGTTAATAGCCAGACCCACTTCACTGGTAATGCATAGCGAACACTTAAACCAGTATCTAAAGAGTGAATGGCAATTCGGGAAGGATAATGTGACTGACGTGATATCTTATTTTTCAAACGTAGGAAAAGAAGGGAAAGGGCTCGTACTCGCATTTCTATGTTTCTCAAATCTATACAAACAATTAATTGTCTAGGTCCGGTTAAATACCTTTATCGCCATGTTAATGTTGCCTGTCAATGTGTCACACTCCTTGTCACTCCTTTCATTTCCACCTTATATTGCTTCCCATGCATGTATCTTCTTCACCTTGTTTAAAGAGTGATTGCAGACACCAGGATATGATTCTTTTTCTGTATGGTCAATGTTATCTAATTATGGATCTTGCCATTCATTTTTCATTAGCAATGAAATTCGATCTGACAGGTAATATCATCCTTTTTTGTGATATAAATAAGTCTGCATTACATGCACTTAATTAAGGGACGCATATTTATTTCATTAGTCAGTATTGATCTTTGCAGAGGCACGCTTGCACATGTGCCTGAACTGATCATCCCTATTTTTCATTTTGAATAACATACATACAGCAGAAGAAAAGTGCAGATTCACAGTCAATTGCGACATTTATTATGAAATGAAACCGCTCGCAATTGCTATCGTAAGCTCTCACAATGGTCCTTTATTATGCAACACACCCAGTATCCGATAGGAGATGTATGTCCATTATGATGACCTGGTCAGTGTAGTGGTGGTCAATAATATGCGAGTGGTCAGCCATAGCAGTACTCTTAAAGCACGTCACATAGACCTGGCCATGACCATTCTTATTCATTTAACTGTATGTCCCTGCATGTAGACCAACGCTAGTTCCATCAATTCCCCTTCCTCTCTGTGCTAACCCTTTTGAACTAGCAACTGTTGTATTGCTTCCCTCCGTGTTGCAATTGTTGCTAAAGTCTCATGTTGCTAATCGTGGTTTAACACATTCACTTATGATGAGACCATTCTTAGCATCTTTCAAAGGCCGGCATGGTAATTTGAATTTAAAGTAAATTTTATTGTGACATCTTCGCTAGACTATATCTAAAATCTGGCTGTATCTGAACTGAATATTTCACATGATGCCTGGTATAGAAGTTGTACTTATGGTTTTTTGCTTCGAGGGATGCATTCCTCAATTTTGGCCAGAAGATACACATTAATTATTATATTATCGGCAATAGTTATTGAATGACACGTCGTGCATGAAAATGTATGTACATGTTATTATCTAAATGGGATATAAGTGTGCTTAATTTAAATTTAATCTTTGATAATGTATCATTATTAGTGAGGCCTAAGCAAAATATTTTTAGTAATAGTAATAGTATGTATACATTTTGTAACCTTTTACTTTGATATCTATTTAGCGGTCGTTTATTTATCCAGAATACAATACCACCAGTAACACAAATAACTACAAAATGGTATCTAATCTTATGTAGAGACTTACTTAATAACTTAATAAAAGGGCTCCTGATTTTGAATATAGTAAATTTAAAGGTAAAGGTGTGTAGAGTAAATAGGTGGGTGGGGGCGGGGGGGGGGGGGGGTAGAAGAGGAAGGGTAGGGAGATATGAAAAGATTAATTGAAAGAAAGAATCTACATTGTACCTTAGCCTTAAGGCCCATTCACATTAACACGACCAGCCGGCCGATTCTTGCCGGCTGTAATACTTTAACATTGTGTATTTTGCCGTGCGGCAGCCGTACACCAATTGGCCGTTGTAATGTGAATGGGCTTTTACTCTTCCTCCATCCTGCCACTTTCTCCCTGAGCCTATCATTTGCTACAATCCACACACTCTGGCTTCTGCTCCCTCAGCACACATAGGCCAGGTATCTAATGATAAAACAAACTGGTGAAATGCACACACAGAGTGGCAACTGTTAGCCAGGCAAGCTGATGCCGAGCTAGGTTTTCTACATGTGTTGTGTTACTCTCAATCTTTATCCTCAGGGATTGCATGCAGGTGGCCTTATATGAATGCTTTTATCTACTTGTCAGTTTGAATAGACTCCCTTATAGATACCGCTTGTTATAGTTTGCATTTCTTGGTGAAATTCTAACTGCTGCAGCAACAGTTTATTCAGGCTCAACTTTTCAATCCATTATTAGATTCGTGCAGGCTTTTGAATTATATTATTTAAAAGCAAATCTTCACAAAAAAATCTATCATTTCATTATTGCCTGCACGGGAGGAATCATTACCGGGCACCCGCCTGATGTGGCTATTGAGGGACTTGGTATATGTCTACGTCATTATCTCTTGGAAAAAAATTTACTTTACAATAAAGTCAGCAAATGATGCCACTTCTGCTCAAGTATCGTGAGATATCGGTAATGCGCCTTTGGTTTAGGTTTACTCACAGACAAATGTCGGGAAAGCTGTTCAATCCCTTTCCAAAACCTCAGTTTTAAAACTTTATCATGAAATTAATTCTTAGAATTACCCCAAAACAAGTTACCTTAGTAAAAGGAGAATTGCCATTTGCCCCAATTAAGATTGTAGCAAATGATGCCATCTCGGAGTAGTAATTTACATTAGACTATAATGGGTTCGCATAAAATCATTATAAAGTGAATCTAATTTAACGTTCTACTTCGTAATTAAAATGGATTGTATTATACCTATGTGTATACAAATGGTGCACTATCAAAGGGTCATAGAGTCGGAGAACAGGAATATAATCTAAATTAGATAAGATTTTAATCCATGAAATTGATCTGGAAATTGATCAATACGCATTCACTATCTGTGAAATCAGGCGATACAAATCGGATTACAAATGGCACCACCACAATGGTTTCTGTACAGACCCCCTTTCCTGCCGTTGACATCGTCTTCTAATGACCCTATCTTCAGAGGTTTTTCAATGCAATCAACAGCTATATCTTCTCAGAAACGCTTTTCCAATTCCTGATCTTTTTAAATGAATGGGATGGCATCGTCGTCGGTCTTGGTTACAGTGAGTTACACCTCGGATGGGTGTTAATGCGTTAAGTTGCTCAATCAACCAACCAGTTCATTTAGTGCTTAATCAGGTCCCATTAGTTAATGAGCCGCCAAACACCTTGCCTGAGTGAAAGACTTGTCCGTAATTAACAATTGATTCCTTAACGCGCAATGACTTAATTACTGCCATGGGGTTCTTTTCCATTCCCCTCAGACCAGACATCGAATGGACATTTGAAATGGTTTCCTTCCCTTCCTCCGTATAAATGTGTTACATATTTGCCAAGTTTTGACTGGGAAATTGGTCTTTAAAGTCTATGTTTGGTCTGTGCTACACAATTATGCAGAATTACCTTTCAGACAAATATGATTGGAAATACAATTCCGTTGGGCCAGATCCATCTAAAGGAGTGGCCATTCCATTTCATTCCTTTGCCTTTTGATGGCCTTTGCATTGCACTACAACACCTACATTATATATAATGCTGGTAGGTGGATTAGCTATTCAGAACCAACCGAACACGAATGTTAACCGAGCTCTGTAGTTGAACCATTGGGGGAGGGTGCTAGTCAAGCTAACACGATCAGTTCAACTTCAGGCTTTTCATGGAACGTATAGGTCTCGTGCTACCCACAGGTGTCCAATGTGTATTAAAGCTGCATTACCATGCAGAAATGTCCTTCAAAAAATGTTGTGGTCTACGGTATTCGTATCCAACCCCTCCGAGAAAAAAAAATGTTAGGACAGCAGTGCCTACAGATAAGTATAACAAGAGGCTAACACACTGCACCATGAATCTATTTATCCCAAGCTGTCACTGTAGAACAACAACACAGAGAAACAATGAACATTTCGATTTGGGAAGAGTTTCCCCCCACAAACGTATATATTTTGTGTCATTCGACTGATTCATGCATGAAGACACTTCCAATGGTCTATAATGCACAGAAATGAGAGAGTTGATATAATTCATACCACATTACCTCAACTCGACAACTGATACTTTTCCACTGACTATGACAGTGTAACGTAATCGTATTATGTCTGATTACTTACAATTGAACTCGGTGCACATGCATACTTTATTTGATAAATCACATCATTGCGTGGAGAATACAATCATGGATATCAGTGAAAGTGTCAATTCAATAAAGTTGTTCAACTATAATATTATATACCTTTTTCAACTGTTTGATTCGATGTAGAAAGATACGGCCAGAATATGGAGTTTGTAGTAAGGAGATTGTAGATCCAGTTCGAGAACGCTTAAAGTATTAGTAAATGGGTTGTTGACCACTATCGGGGTAACATAGAGCCATAAGTACTGCCTCAAAGTCCCATTCGTTAACCTTCATTATGACAGACCTATAGTCTCTCAAAGGCGCCAATTGAGAAAGCATTACGAGTACTATACCATGTCAAGACTTCGTTTCATAAATTTATACCACCTTTATAATAGAACATGACATTTTACATTAAATTTCGGACAAAACATATATATATATATATATATTGTACACCCGGAAATAGATTTATGTAAGGTATTTTATTTATATTTGAGATAGGGAGGGAGAGAGGAGGAGAGAGATATACAAAGATGAGGGAGCGGAAATCGAGAGATACGGATAGAGAGGGAAGAGAGGGAGAGTGAGTGAGAGATGTAAAGAGAGATCCAAAGAGGGGGAAAGAGAGGGAAGAGAGTAATACAGTTCAGACAGCGGGCGAAAGAGAGGGAAGAGAGAGTGAGGGATACAAAGAGAGATACAGGGCGAGACGGAGTGAGAGAGGGGTAAGGAAATGCAGAGACAGGGAGGGAGCGAATTTTATATATCTAGCAAAAAGGCTTTTTTTGGTAATTGCATAAACAAAATTGCACAGATGTCATATCAGTTTAGTAATTCTGCAGGAAATAGCTGGAGAATCTGTCCTGGCTAGCAAGGTAAAATCATTGAATCAACCACGGAACATGCTCAGAAATAATAAATGAATGTCGGACCATACACAAAGAAATGATAAGGGAAAATGATAAAATGAGATGGATTCATAAAATCTAGAGCCGACTACAGGGATCTTCATTGAAGTGTTCCTTGAGGATGTATTACCAAGACTCACGCACATTTGACTATTGAGATATTGTTGCAAACATCCTGGTTGGCATGGGAAATTTATATTTATTGGTGTTTTATGAATGGCAATGATGCCTTATGTAGCAATCGAGTAAATGTCAGAAAGAATCTAGCATAACATAGGCCCTACACACTATAGATGCAACAGACTGATGACGAAGTGGTGGTGAACTTGATGCCTTTTATGCCCAACTTTCCATAAGAACATAACTGGACAACCAGTGTTGTCATAGTAACAATCACCAATATATCATGACCACATTTCATGCAGTAGAAACCCGATCTTGGTGTAAGCTTTGTGGGTGGATGATATCTGCAGTGTGTATCTGCAGTGTGTATCGGTAGGGGGCGGGGTGGGTACTGGGTGATTGCTGTTGAGCATGTTGTACTCATCATATACTAAAGTCAGGCCAAGGGTTCAATGTAATGGTGGTTGAGATCCAGATAGAGAGAGTGGGAGAGAGGGGAGAGAGAGAGCAGGGAGTCAAAGATTGAGGGAGAGAGAGCGAAAGAGAGAGAGGGAAGGCGGAGGGGAGCGGGACAAGAGAGTGAGGGGAAGGACAGTGAGATCTGATGGCTTTCCCTGAGTGCTGAAGGATAGTAGAAAGCGTTGGGGAACCCCTATGACGTCATCAATAGTGGGGGAACCCCCGATCCTCCTCCTCCTCTCCCTCCTCCCTCCCCTTCCTGCCTCCTCCTGCCTCTTGCCTCTTGCCTCTTCCTTCTCCTTCTCCTCCTCCTCATGTATACGCCATATACTCAAGAATCTTAGCATAGAGCAAGTGCTTAGATTACAAGTATTCATGACTGTTACAGGTAACAGTCTTTCTCATTACTGTTAATAGTTACAGTGGTTTACTGTTAACTGTTGTGTCTTCAGAATTTAATTCCTAATGTTTCATGACAAGTCTGTTTTACTATTGTAAACGACTCAAGTTTACCATTTTTCACACATTATAATATTGCACAGTTCCATTCCCATCATAATTTCATTATATAACCTACGTCATCTCTCTCTTTAAAGGGTCTCATTTAAGGTATTAATGATAATGCAGGTACTATGGTGGACAGGGAACATAGAGAGATGAGGATGTGGGCCCCTCTGTCCCACTAGCAAATCCCGTGCACAGCATTTGTTTATAGTACGTAGTCATATAGTTTTCTACAGGGATGTCTATGTTATCATAAATCCATCATTTACGGCATTACTCCTTTATTGAATATGTTTTTAATATTTGTATTCAGCATTGAACAGTATGCAATACAACACTATTCTCAGTTCAATCTGATTTACTTATACAAAAGTCAAAAGTCTAATAATATATAGGCGACAACCAGATGGTTGGAAATTACAAAAATAATAATAATAATGATTCAGTAAAAACCATAACCGGGGACTGTGTCTCTAAATCTGACATACACAAATAGAAATAATATATATTCATTCATTTTTCACATTCAAGGCAATGTGAGACTTTAAAGGGATTTCTCCAGAAAGGTCTGCTTCGGATAACTTAATATTTTCCTAGACTGATTGCCCGGTCGGCAATTGAGCCATAGGACATTTCTTCCCGAGGAGGAAATGATTCCCCCTGAACTTTCAGTCTCTTCTCCAACATCCAACCGCTTAGTATAACAGTTTTTTCTAGCAATAATAGTGAGGTTTTATTAGAAACACAAGAATGACAGATCTTGGTTGCTATACATTGCAGTGGCGGGCAGATAGACCTCTAATATTAGCTTAGACAAATAGCTGGTTGTAGTCACTGGAGATAGGAACTGGCAGACAAGCGCTGAAGTTTATACAGATTGTCCTATCGCAGGCCTCCATGAGTCAGGCTTAAGATTGACCTCTTCACAACAGACCCTCATATCTCACTTTATCTTGTCTTGTTTCTAAGTGTATGTGATCTATTATGGAGATGCATAGTGCTCATATAAATATATAGGATATAAATGTACATCATACATCGACTAAGGAGTTATATTGAAAAAATACCGTTAAAAAGTACTTCCCAGTCAAAAGCACCTAGCAGAACTACAAACAGGCAAACAAGCAGGATATTACCACCTGTTACATCTCATGACATAACCTCGAAATGTCTGCGCCTCTTTCGCTTCTATTGCTTTGATGATGGATATACATGTATATGCAAGTTTTCCTGTTATATACAATTATTTGGTAGTTCTCCCAGTTGGTAGTCCTTTCTCAGTCTTGCAATTCAAAATAAATAAGTTGTATCATTGTTGCAATGACCAATACAAATCTACTGCATATTGTTAAGATGGACTTCAATCATGCATTGTGTGTCATGAAACTAAAGTGACAAAGTACAGATTTGAATCTACTATAGGTTACCCTACAACCTATGGAGTAGATCGCACTGATAGTATTACGAATTAGAAACGGCAGATAGACAGATACCATGGGAACAACATGGGCAGGTGCTTTAAGGCCACAATCTCAGTTATTACTAATACTATATGAAAATCATTAGATTCACCCATTGTTTGTGCCATACGTACTAGGACTGGATGTGTAATTATGTTAATGTTGTTATAAGTGTAACCGATACAAGAAAAGTTGAATCGGCCGAGACAAAAGGCTTGAATAAAACTTTAATTAGTCCTAAAATAATAAATAACCTGCATAATTGTATATGAAACATATTCCCTATTATAGCTTGCTATTTAACACCGGTGAAAATACCTCACCTGCCAACCTAAAAACAAATTCCACCATCTGCCCGTGTAATGAGAAAACCATTTTTTTTATCACATTCTGGGACATCTGCCTATAGTGTTTGTATAGAAAATAAACAGATTGTCTAAGTGTGTATCAGCACCACCCCACCCCTGCCTGGAGGCCTGAGAGAGTCAGGAGAGTATGGAAGTGTTGAAAAAGAGTTGGTGTATATATACTTGGGTCAGTGCCTCGGAGCAAGGCTGGAGGTGGTGTTTGAGATTAAATCACGTTGTCACCAGTGCTTTCTCCTACAGTTAGCATTATCTAAGTACTGTTAGTGGTAGCGTGAGGGCTATTAGTATCTTTTTCTGATTCACTCGCCACATACTTTCCTGACTATATATATATAGTACTATACTATGTTTGTCTGAGACAGTAAGTAATTACATTAGAACATGACTCCCACACTTGAACCTGGTGTTAGCAGGTAACATAATTGGAAATGGTATCAATTGATATAATATGGGGTTGATAATATGTCGAATATAATATACAGTAAATATACTGAAGATATGATTATCATTATCATAATTATTCAGCCGGTCCAAAGGAATATTTTGGCTGGGTGAGGTCAGTGTCAGTTTGATCAAGTGCCCTGCAGGTAGCATGAGGGTGTGAGTGTGTGTGTGTGTGTGCGGGGGTGGGGGACCAGGCCCTGTTGTATAAGCTACGGAAGGATTTTTTTGTGGGAATTCCTACGTTTTTTCCTTTACTTCGGTGGGAAATTCCTACGGTAAAATGCATTGTGTGTATACGCTATTCCTTCCCTGAACTATTCCTTCCCAGCTGCTAAGCAAGGAAAACTAGCTGCTCACGGGGGAATTCCTTCAGTCTAATACAGGTTCAGTTATGTTTCTCTGGGAATTTTCCTACGACTTTTCTTTCCACCAAGCAGAGGTAAACACGTAGGAAATTACTAAAGCATTTCCCTCCTTGAACCCTCAATATCCCCTGTCTACTTCAAACAACAGTCTTCATGGTACATGGACGTGCTTCGTTCTCACTAGAAATCGACACTATTGAGGCACAAGCAATTGAGATAAACTACCATAGATCAAGGACAAATTTGAATTGGTAACAATGAAACTCTTCGGTGGTTGGTGGTTCGAGTCCCATTAGTTCTGCTTGGTTTTTCCCCAGACAGGCTCACCTTTCAAGTCCATGGCTCGAATCCCAGCTTGGGAGGCTTGTTTTTTCCAGTCAGATTCATTCAAACTATGTTAATAATCAAAAGAAAAAACATCTAAAAGCAGAAACTTTGTACTATTATAATAACAGATATATATGGCTAGGGAAATTATATTTTTGCAGTCAATAAAACATAAGGAATTCCAAAGGGAAGACTTAAATGTGTTCCTTAGTTTTACACTATTTTCATGTTTGACTCAAAGGAAAGAATGAAGGAAATTACTAGTGAGGGAAAACTTCTGAGGGAAATTTCAGAGGGAATCACCACAAGTAAATTCCTATAGTAAAATAGGTCAGTTTCCAGGTCATGCCTGTGGATCTAAAATCTAATCCATTCAGGATAATCTACATCATATTTAAATGTATAAAAGAAAGGGTTTTTAATATTTTACCAACATTGTCACTTCAAATTGAAAGAAATGTGTTACATTAGTCTTTAAACCCAAGAAATGAGTGAATCCTATGCATCCTATTAACCTTCTACCTTGCTGACCCACACCTATACAGCAAGGAATATTCCTACGAGATGGGAATGCCATTTAGGAATGAATGTAAGGAGGGAAAGGTTCCCACAGAAAAATGTCTTTCATTAGCTTATACAACAGGGCTCAGGCATTCAAATGAACACACACAATTGATTTAGTCGATAGTATCATGTATCTACGTGTAGTGACTCCATGTAAAAAGACAGGATTTTTCTAGTATAAATTGAACCTGAGACTTGCCTATTACCTGCCTATACTACCCTCCCCAGATCTGCCTTGGCTTCCTACGGTAATCACTAACCCAAGTCAACCACGGATCAACTACATATATATATATATATATATATATATATATATGGGGAGGGAGAAGGAATAGCAGTATAGAGTAGTCGCAAAGTATGAGGCTAAGATTGTCTGTGAGGAGATACAAGAGGTACTGATGAGGTCTGATGTTTAATCATTTTTACTACACACACAACAGACCAGATTTGATGTTTCTCTATAATATGAGCCTTTCGTACATTTTCCTTTTTAAAGTTCTAATCCCACTTATCTAAGAAATCGTGCACAGGTCTAATCTTACTGTGTGGAAGAATTTATGTAGACTCAAGAATCCTTTGTTACTCATCTTCTACTATTTACTATATCCTTCTATTATTTTTTCTTCATTCTTATTTCCCTTTCATATAACAACCAGAACAGGTTGATGTCGGATTGAGATACTGTTGAAACAGAGTACACATTATGTTCTCTCAATGAAAATGAGTTCATTGATCGGCCCCACCGAAAACGAAGATTGATATCAAGCAGGGGAACATTATAGGATGGAGGATTTTCACCTGAAATAGCAGAAAAGGTTTTAGGAACATCAAGGCATCAACAACTCATATTATTTATGAAGATTTAAGTACACCGCATCCATGGATATATTCTTTGAAGAATTATGAGTACTTTCAAGTGACTGTTAAATAATGCTCTGGCTAATACAAAATGCTTTAAATAAGTTCCTAAATACAGCCTTTGTCTAGCGACTATAACTTCGGTATAGTATATGCAGGAGCTTGGGGGGACAAAACAACTACGAGTTAGAATTGTAGACAACATATGCTTCCACATGCCTTAGCACTTCCTGTCACCAATTGCCCATTGTATGGAGGCCTTGGGTGTATGGGTGGTTAACAGGGACAGACAGGATGGTTATAGGGATGCGGTTTGAAAGGGGGAAATCCCAGTGGGACCTCCTCACCTTCTGCATTATGTATAGATGTAAGACTGCTCAACCAGGGGTCGCTGCTCATTATGCATGAGCCTAATGTGACGCACTCCATCGTCTACCTGATCTTAGCTCCCCCAAGTAGCATTATGGGGTAACTAGTCCAGCACTAGTCCAGCGAGAATTGTCACCAAGGGGACAGGTATGCCGAAAGCTTCATATATGTGGTGATTAGTGGGCATAGATAGGAAGGCAGGTACGTTAATAGATAGCTACATATGTATGCCTCTATAATGATGGTATGTACGAGAGTAAAGCCATATGTCAGATCAAAATCAGCGATCGCCAATCTTCAGCAATTGTATTATATATTATAATATATGTAACTAAGATTTCACATGCAAGGTAATCAGAAATTTAAGATCAAAACAATCCACAAAAACAGTACTATCATTGCCGTGTCCTTGCTGGGTTTTTTCCCTGTGCAACCATTACAATTTCAGATGGTAAAGGGTCGTTTATACTTAGAGGATAACCTATAGAAATGCCAACCCAACCCAACCGTTTAGTCCGCCAATAGAATATCAGATGACCAATTACTGTCCACCAAGTGAAATACAGACTGTTCATAAATATGGAGGTGACATGCCATTTGACCTCTTGTCTTGTGCCAATACGCTGCTGTACAGGCATTGGTGGATTTCAAATTACACGAGACAAAAATAGGAACGTACAAGAGTCGATGTATTATTAAAGAATCATTACTGATGAAAGAGGAGCGATGGGACGTTTGTGTCGATGAAATTTTGGATCAGAATCTCACCGGTTTTACGAGTGGCCAGAATAAAAAATGTTTTCATTTCCATCACAAATTGCTCTTACTCGATTGCAATATTTAGAGTGCTCCTTCGCATGAATCATTTTTTAATGGACATAGTTTCGGTGGAAAAATGCGTTCGTAATAAAACAGAATTACATAAATTCTAGCCAAAATATTGCACTGATGGGTACTCCTTGCACTCCTTGAAGTATATTTCATTGCACAAAAGATTAATAGACTGTGGAAAATACAACGACAAACTCTACTCTAATAGAATTATAGTATTGATGTCTTTTCTAGATTGTTATCAATCTATAGGAGGGAATGAGACTGAGTTCAATCCACATGTACTACATTCATGTAGGTCCATGCAGAGCAATGTAGCCAACTGCCTCATTGTGGTTGACTCTGAATGGCAACAGGTTGTCAGCTGTTCACATTACAGATAAGGATAGATTTTGTACACCAGCATTATTAGAAAACGAGAGGAGCCTTATATGTTTGGTAGTACAGGACATTTATTGCTCACTGTTTCAATAAGTAGAGACACATTTTAAATGTGAATTTCTATTTTGTGCATTATTCATTACACATATAGGTGTTCAGTTGATATAGAGAGATATTAGTAGCGTCCCGTTTAAGGGTTTCAGGCCTTTATGTACCTAAATGTCGCAAACTGGCTGGTCACGGAGTAACTATACGGAGTAAATAAGTATGTCTCTATCATTATTCTTGGATTCTGTATTCATCACTTCTTATATTCTCTACGGGACAAAATGTGTAACTTTTGCATTTCAATGTTGTCTGTTTTTAAATTTTGGCTTTACGTTGACAAAAGGGATATTCCTGGAATGAAGGAATACGAATTAGATAAGATAGATAGAGCAATCTTTTATTCATCAAAAAAGACATTACAGTGACAAATAGGTTGGCAGACTTCTGGGAACCTATTTTGGAACTTCCCAGATCTTCCAGCCGCTCCCTTAATGTGCATGATAAAGGAGTATTTTTAAAAATCACTTTCAATTTGTTGTGATGGTTCAGTGTAATTCCCAATTTCCCACAGTTTGAACTAGTGGAGAAAGAAATACATTTAAAATGGGGATGATCAGTATGTTCGATATGCCTATACCATTATTGAAATCTTTATCCGCCAAACCTTCATTCGCAATGTGACAAAACGTGAAGCTATTTAATTTGATTATTGGTCCTTTCGTTTATAAAAGGGATATTTCCGAATATATATATACGAAGATAATAAAGTAGTAATTTTTTTATGTTTACATTTATATGATGGAGCAGTGAACTCCCCCATTTCAGACGTATACTCTCTTTTCAGATGCTTCCTTCATTTCCCCATGCTTCACGTACCTATAGCTCACTCCTTAGATATTTTAGGTAAGTAAGCCTTAGTAAGAAATTAAGAATCTGACTTCAGGCCGTTTTTTCATCTAGCAGCTGACTATACTCTTGGACTCAGGTACAGGGCTTCCAATCTCGATGGGAGACACTGGGTGATAGGGCTTCGTATATATTCCGGATGAAGATATTTTAGAGGCAAAAGTAATAAATTGCTGGAAACATTCACCTAGTACAAGAAGGAAGAATCTACCAAAATGAAGGTTCTCTGAAACGTAACTTCAAAATCTATGTAAACCACATGGTAATATTAATAAGATCTAACTATCGCACTGAATGGCACTGAAAAAAAAATGTAATTAAAAAATAGTTGTAACTTGCAGTGCATACGGCTGTTGTTGTTGAAAGGTGGTAACAAGCCCTTATGCTTTACTCATGTTAATCATAATTGTATATAGTCATTAATAATTGTACCAAGAAATGTTAATTAATTGTCTAAACTAGTACGTACTAATGAATGTATCAATATGCCACGGCCTTCTGAGAACAACATTGTTGACTTAAGGACCCTTTCCTCTTAATATTTTAATGTTACTGTGTAGAAATAGAAATAGAAATACTTATATGTATATCAGCTACCGTACTTACATCTTTCATGCCCCAGTAGGAAATGGCCGACTCAGTGGGAAAATATTGAACATGGTTCTCTAAGGCCCAAATCATTTGAACCCTGATCTGAAAGTGTTAATCCGAAAAGTAGATGCTCATATTCCAATTAAACGATAGTCATCCCATCGATCCATGTCAAACTCAGCGCATATTTTCATACGCGTAGATATCAAATGGCGCCCCCATTTCGAATCTTGCTTGCACGCTTACAAATGTGCAATAATGGAGTGTATTCGTTGTGAGCATTTTCAGGGTGTTAATGTCTAGATAGGTTTCAACAGTTTGATATATAATATATATCATAACGCGTACCATGATGGTACACGTACAAGTATGTATATTTGGTCAGAGCAGAAACATTCTAACGGGATGTGATACTCTCCTCTTGTCGATTATTAGCAATGCTATAACTAACAATAGCCAGCCAAGCTATAGAGATAACCCAGTCGACGTGCAGTGAGTGGGAGGTTAAATGACACTTATGGCAAGTAGCATATGGAAATTGAATCTTGGACCCATACGAAACTCTTATTTTAAAGTCCAACTCCTTGACCACTGCGCTGATACCGAGCATTGCTAACGTATATTTTCCAGATGGATATTCTGGAGGAATTGAGTTTAGCCCTCGTATAAACATAGTCCTTTCCCTGTTATACGTTCATAGATAACATAGGCGACCTTTAAGGCCAAATATACTTGGGTTGGCTAACCCATCTGCCGTGGTAAGGCACAGACAGAAAGCCAGGTTTCTGAAAGTGATACTGATGGTAATGCTGATTGACCCAAGGTTGACCCCATCGGTTAGACGATCCAATATTGACGGATAACAAACTATTATACAAGAAGTACTGTAATAGACGCAACAAGATCATGTGCATGGTATTCCCTGCATCTGCATGTCAGATATGCACGATCAGTTGCCTCCCTTACAGGCTAGCTATTGTGAGCGTCCGAGCGTCCAGTTTATTACCATAATTGATGAATTGCTTCCATAAACAAAGCGACACAGATTTAATAATGGCAGGCCTCTCTCTATATACATACACACTATTACGTAAGCCCCGCCGATCTAATCAATTATCCTTGGCTTTATGAATATTCAGTGGGATGACGCTAAAGCATTGTAAGCTAGCTCTAAAGCAAGTAGTCAGCGAGTAAATCAAGCACTCTGCTACTAATTATTCTGTTGCTTCTCCACTAATGCGAGTAATTTCAAGTCGGCAGGGGTATGCGAGTGGAAAAACCTTTAGTGGGAGACCCACCTATATGGATGTGTTTACCTGCATGAAAGGTGCTCGGATGGCGGTGCGTATTGTGATAAGCGCATTGTTCCGTGCCAGGATGTAATTGCATGTCACCAGGTATTGTGAGATGATGGGGAACATATTGGAGGGCGAGGTCCAGCATGTTCAATGGAATTACAGTATGTAAATTAATGCTTTTGTTATCAATTATTTGTGTTTAAAATTTTAATCTGCGCGTTACGTAAGGTATAGTCTTATTCAACAAGATTCCTTACAAACAAATCCTTACTTTAATTGTGAAAATGTCAATCTCAAGGATAAATTTCACGTGTATCACTTTAAGATGTTCCCTTTAACATTGCCTATAAATGATGAATCAGTTCAATAACTCGTTGGAATATAGAACAAGTCCATATACAGATATGTGCTCACGCATGTGATACATTGTCATAGTTGTATTTATAGTGCATATCATGCGTCCGTGCATTCATAAATATGTGTAAATATTTATAGATTTATTATATATGCTTTTAATCATGAAAATAGAAATAAATCGAGTCATAAATTTGAATTTCTGCGGTACTCTTAAAAATGGGTCATCTTAGAAATGGGTCAATTCATCAGATTTTCCCCATAAGGTATATCGACAAGTTTGTCTTCCCATAAGCAAAATATTTTTGTACATCTTTAAAGACAAATAAAAAACCTCTTATCTTAAAAGAATCCCATTGGTTGCCATGACAACCCCACATAAGTCACTAGTGAAATACGCACTAGGCGTTACTCACTCTAGATAGGTTGTTCTCAGAGCAATGCGTGTATATTATAGTAATATTTAATAAATCTCCCTTACAAATATGTAGCAGCACAAATCCCCGCATAGGTACATGTATATAGTCACACTAGCTCTGAATTTTTCACAATTTTAATAAAAGTACCACTGCATTCTGACTTTTTTCAATTTAATCTTCATAAATCCTCGAGAATAATGATGAACTAAACTCTACTCCATATGTTTGGTATCTATGGGGGATACGAGCAATCTGTCAATAATGCTCAGAAGCCTCATGCAACTATATATGTCTGTGTTATCAAACGTTTGAGCGATAGCGCTCACGAGGACAATTCATCACCACACCACTTCATTGTGGAAGAGCTGAGAGTAATTTGATAATACAGTCTATATATGGAGATATCAGGCCATCGAGAATACCTCCATTTAAGATTAGATCTAAGCTCCAGGATACAAGAAATGTGGCTTAAGATTTGGTCCTTTGCTGTATGTATTTTCAATTGAAAATATTTTCTGTAGATATACAAACAGGTATATGGAGGGAATATTATCAGCAACAAAGGACTATATATACATACCAAGTCCTTTTTTCTTCCTAATTTCTTCCTAGAGTTTTTGATCCCGAAATGAAATTGTATAATACAAACAAAAATGGGAATATTACGATAGTGTATTGTTACCACTACTTTTTCTAAACTATCAATACTATTTACGATTTCTTCGGTTTCGAAATTCATTCAATTCAATTCAAGTATTCTTTATTGTATTTTGGTCGTAATTACAATGAGGTTATTCAACATTCTAGATAGGCAGCTGCCTAAATACCAGAGAAATGTCACCTTACCCTATGCAAAGAATGCTAGTATAACCATGTGTATTGTATGGGAGCCACTTTTAACATGGTTCAAGTTCCGTCTTATGCTGCTCATGAAAAAGAGGACAGGAATGGGTTTGATTATTTTTGCTTCACATGAGTGGTAATCCATATCTGCCATATCTAAAAGGATATGCACTAGGTATACGGGTACGTGTGCTTTAGATTTATAGTGTATTGAGATAGGATTTATGCATATTCAATCCATAAACAACATCACATTTGCCTTTTTGTTTGTTCACAGATTCGTAGTGAGTCATGTATGCATACTTTCCCTGGTAAGGCCAATAGATACGTTTCTAATATGTGAATGGATTGTCCTTGTTTTTGGATGACATGTAAATGGCCTGAGAATAATTTATGTTGATTTTAGAGTTAGTGGATGTTGAAAATGATGGAGATGTATTAATGGAAAACTCTGAAACACGATGAGAAATTAGTGCGTGAATCAGTTATAATCGAGTGCCACTATTAGTGACAACTAAGATTATATAATATAATTAAAGTGCATTTTATTTATGTTTCGGACAATGACAGGCAGACCCCCTCATATCGGGGCTCACTCATTTTTTTATTATATATAGACGACAATGTCAATGACGGTTTTAGCATGATCCCCTGTCTGCAGAAACACATGTGCGCATGTACATTCTATATAATATGCAAATTAAAATGTTTAAACAATTCTAAGAATCATGCAACTGGCATCATTCCCTACGAAACCTGAACTTAAGTTGGTCTGTAATCCCAAGTCATGGGAGTGGGAATAGGAAGAGGATACGATCAGAGAGAAACGCACAATAATTTTTGTAATTAATAGAATGACAACTCCAGTTAGGAAGGATCTATTGTCAAACATGTGGCCATAATTAAAGAGAAACCTGCGCACTAATTACTTCCAATCCAAGCAGCCGCTAACTAATAGAAACACAAATAAACCCCAATAAATGCCATCACGAATGTGCCATCTGTCCAAATGAACACAAATATTTCCCCGTGTTCTAAGTGTCAATTCGCTGAATATCATCTTGTAAGATAATTTCGGAGTGGTTTCTAATAGTTTGATTCTTCCTAAATATAATATTCCCTGATGCATCTAGGTTTCACCACAGAGTCTACTGTTTATTTACGATATATCCCAAGAAAACATTGGAAAGAATATTAAAATTAATACTGCTTTATTTTATTTGATATAATAATATGTTTAGAGTAATATTCTGAATTTTCCAGATTTCTCATCATATCAATTTACTCCTTCAATGATCCGATTAAAATTGACATAATAGATTATATATCAATTCAGATAGAAATCCAACTTTACTGTACCCTAAGTTTATTAGAAGCGAAAGCGTTCTATCATCAACCATTGTCGACTATAACTTAGGGACAGTTAGAAAGGACTTTGGAGATGACTGTGGAGCATAAACAAGACAGAGGAAATTGAGTTTTTTATTTCAAATAGTGCTGATGGAATTTCTGTGTTCATGTCCTTGCAAGACATGACATGACCTAATTGTTGGATTAATTGGAGGAATAGGCTCCATGTCAGTGTTCATCCAGGGCTAATAAAGTTGTTTCTCGCCTCGATGATGTAAAATGTGCTTATAGCATTTACTACTGCTCATACTTCGAGAGTCATTGATCTGCTCTGTATAATGCTCTTGTAAGTAGAAGTGGTCGGTGTTAATCAATTTTGACCAACACCGATTATATCCTATTTCTGTCAAGTATTTTTTTTAAAATGCTACACCTTAGCTGTTTATAACAACAAGTTTTGTAGTATATGGACATAGCTTATTACTATGGAAGGGCACACCATACAGCCCGAAAGCTAGTGAATAAACAATACAAAACTTATATTAAGGGTTTTATTCCTACCTATCATCATCATACCACTAAGAATACCGGGATTCTCGATATAAAACGATAAATCACCTACCCCGATACATTATTACTATGTTTGCACAGTAATTCGGAGTCTTATTTAGTACATAATATTTCTTTATCTCATCACCAGTTTCGTAACAAATATTAGATCTGAACAATTAAGTTGCAGGATAGATTAAATTATCTGATCCGCAAGGGCTCCAACTTTGTATTTGCTTCCACACATAAATATATCCGAGGAGACAAGGTTTCCCATTACATCGGATTTCGTTGAATATCAAACATTCCTAGGAAATATTGCAGAGAACACGCACGTCCCTTTGTATGTCTGCCACTGTCGGATTCTTAACCAAAACTAAGATCATAAATACACAAAAGGCCAAAGTTTACAACTTTGTGCTTTATTTTCATGGAATCTTGTTTTGAAATATTTCCAGATTTAAGGCCCTTGTCCCCTAAGGCGATTCTCTTGCGATTTTGCGCTGCATGCAGGAGGCTTTTTGTGCTGCATGTATGAGGCTTTTTGGTAAAATGAAATCGGATTTGTTTCAAATTAATTGAACAATATTTGCATTTTATCCCGAAATTCAATAAAAATGAGCAATCTCAAACTTCTCACAATTTCGGAATTTCCGTTTTTAATTTTGCCAAGAATATAGGCCAAGAAGTTTCCATGAAAATTACAGGGAACTTTTTTTTAAAAAAAACCGGCCGAGGCCTAACAACAAAAAATCTTTGGAATTTGAGTTGATATTCAGAGATTTTCTTGGCGGGACATTTCAACGGTAGAATTTCCAAAATGGGTTTTTTGGGTGGACAAGGCCCTTTACAAATGCATAGTTATAATTGGCAAAGCTTCCCATAACTTCTGTTTGCAATCATGATAGTTTATTCAAGCAAACCATCAAATGAATCTATATAGTGTTTTCTAAATCCATGGGCATGGGCATTCCTTGACTATTGAAATGACGGACATTGAGGATTGCTGTTATTTAGTGTATCATCCCGAGGTGTAGACGAGAGATTGTGCACAGACAGTGGCCGAAATGGAGGTTATTAATCGTTTTAGGATCTGTCTCATGTCGTTATAGTCTCAGGACCGTTCAAGGCAGTGACTCAGTTGAACTGGGCTGCAATATGTGATTTGATTGGTATAAATACAGCCGTCCTACCAGGATTTTCCTTGTTCAATTAATTTTGTTGAATCAATAGTGAGAACGAGGTTATAAGAAACTTTTAAAACCCGTCGAGGTATAACTTTCTTGATTTCCTTCTGTGCTTATGTGTTACTTCTAGTAGGTCCGGTCCCATGCCATGAGGCACTACACGGGTGGTGCTATATGTCTAATGCTTTTATGGTTTTCCTTTGATTCCCACTAAATTCGATATGTATAATTTCCTCGTCCCTCAAGCCATTTTGGGAAAGTGGTCGGTTACGTATAGTTTTAGCACAACCTTCAAGAGGGCTAGAATGCCCCTGCATTGTTTCAAGTGCACATGTACTAATTTAGTGATACTGCCCTCATTAGTACCATGAGCAGTTCCCTGGAGGAGCATCCTCAGGGCAAATGTTATGCTGGTGTTCTGTTGGTGTCATTGTCCATGCCTCTCTTTACACGTCTTAGTGCTCCCATGACTACTGGTACCGTTTCACTACAGGCCTTAGTGCTCCCATGACTACTGCATGGTACCGTTTCACCTTGCCAGATCCTTATAGTTTTTCCATATAATTATTTGTACCGAGGTGTTTCTATTTGATGGTATACCAATGTAATGCATTCACGTCCTTCTTGTCAGTCCTTCACATGCAATAATGCATGGCCTGTTAGGCTTTATTTCTCTCTTTGTTTGATTGATTACTATTATTATTATTATTATCATCGTCATAATGTTTAAGTCCCCAGGAATATGGGAAGAAACTTGTTAGTCTCTAGGAAACACCCCGGTGTCCAAAAATCCTTTCCTTGTTATCTTTCAGTCAACAAACCTAAATAAAACTCTATCTATTACAGTCTACGTCACCATTCTGACTGATCATTCAGAGATATAAAACACAGTTTAATACTCAAGATTTTGTGATGTTGAAATAAGTTTTGCCTGTTTAATTTAAGGCTTGGAGTCCTGCCAAGTGCACCTAATCAAGTAACTTGCCTCTAATGTTCTGACATTGGTGAGGCAGTTTGATCTAAATGTCCTCCAGAAATGAATTTTATTTTATTTTGACTTGGGGGAATTAGCTTCAATCCATATTAGTTTACTTTAGTTTGGATAGAACTTTTACCTCCACGAAATACGAAGAAATTAAGCGAGAATTGAATTCAGAAAGTGTTGAAGGAAACTGTATGTAATTATAGTGGATGAAACCGTCTCATAGACTGAATTCACAAATGCTGCTGTAAAAATATCATATCTTCATTCTAATGGGAGTATGTATATCGCAATATCCAATAGTATCATTGTGAAATTAACATTAATCACAAAAGGAGTTAATGTATATAATATATAGTCCCTGCATGACATACGAGATGCATGCATAATGTCTGTGACATTTGAACTTTAAAACAGCAGCTTTCTAGCAAATGCTCAGGAACTCCTCAGATGTTTCTTTTCGTAGGCAAGAGTGTCTGGGGGCATCATTTATCATGCCATACCCTAGTCTCATTATACCTTTGGTGCATCAAATGAAATCAAAATTTGGAAAAGGTTATAGATTTAGCGAGGATTTTTTCTTTGCGTACTCATGTTCCCCATAACAGTATCTCAATGAATACTATTTGAGTATAATTTGATACCTATACATGTATGTTTCTGGTGAGCGACCAACTTCTGGTTGTGTTATTTGAAAGACTACAGGTTCTAAGTGGTATAGTATAGTATAGTTCTAAGTGGTACAGGTTCTAAGTGGTGCATGAATCATCTCTTTTAGCTGCATGACATATATACCTATATTTAGGACGACATGCATCAGCAAGTATTTCTGGCCTAAAACCACTAGAATAGAAAAGGTGTCAATGTTAAGCTCAACAAATAATGTTGGGTCCTAAATACTCAGCTCATCTTGACAATGAACCTGATCTCCCCAATATTCGTGTAGCTGGTTTATTTATCAGGATTCTGAGCGGCGCATTTTGACACGACTTCCATATATATGGCTCCTTAATCAAAGTAAACAAGTGCGTCGCATTCTGGATCTGCTCATATTAGCTTGATAGAAGCCTTATAACTTAATAAATTGATTGGACAATGTAGCTAGCCTAAGACGGTGCCAGGAATACAATCATAATAAACTCCTCCAATGGCTGTTTATTAATCACGTTGTTTGTGTAGGAAGGGAGTACTTCTCGGTAGATGTTCACTATGGACATATAATTTTCTAATTAAATATGGTTCGCCCATAATTGATGATTGTATATCACCTTGTATATCAGATTCAACTATTTTGTAGAGATAGACTGTAAGCTGAAAACATCATATATATGCATGAGAACTTATAAATAGAAAACAAACTAACAAACACATATATTATATGATCAGTTTGCAAAATGGATCTACCTTCTGTGACTGGTACAGGTTTTTCAGAAAGTAAAAACCACGAGAAAAAACTGCTGCAGACTTCCTATGTTCCTCCTAACTCCTAACTTTAGTTCTGTGCTCTTACTTTTATTGCCCAGTGAATGTTAATTTAGATCATTAAAGGCGTAATAAATCCTCATTGTCGTCAACTCGTTTAGCATTTCCGTACCTATCTGAAAGTCATTTGGAGGAGGAATTGGAGAATTTATCCCGTTTGTTTTTGCTGAAGGGCTTCATAAACGTCCACATTAATATTCTGGTGACCGGCCAAAATAATTTGTTGCGGTGGTTTCACATATTATTTGGTAAGGTTTTCCTTGTTGTATAATAGCTGAAAATTCAGTTTTAAAGACCCACTTTATATTCTGCATTGTAGGAAAGTAAAGCAATTGTTCGGGAAGAAAGTTCCATCATACTTATTCCAGAGCTGGAGCACAAAGTTTACACACCCAGGAGGTATTTATATAATATTGAAGAAATAATATGGGAACGATTGCGCAGACATTCTTGCATGAATATATATATATATCTTATCGAAATATAAGATGATCACCAAGAAACTGGACATAACAAAGCTCCTCCACCTGCCATAGGAGGACTAAGATGACCTATATAATGAATCAAAATAAAGTAAGTGGCTAATACAGAAAGTGTGTGTATCAAGAGCTGAAGGAAACAGGTGAATTAGCAAAGTTTTTAGAAAGATTTAGGGTATTTTGTACGTGCACAGGTGGGGATTGTGTACGTGTGAACACTGCAGGTAGAACACGAAAATGGCCAATAGATCGGTTATACATCGTATATCATAGAAAATACATCCTGTTTTCATGTTCCTGTCCCACTCGAAACCAGCCGAACACACACTATTATGTTTTCGTTTGTCATGATTATAAACTCTGGTTATCATGGGCGTTTCATTTGTTATTCTCTCCTTTGCTGTTAACCTCTGAGGAAATTCCAACACGATATTTACATAAAAATAATGTTAACATTCCTCTTGCCAAAACCCATGCTATATAAGTAAAGGACACTGGGGATACTGTTGTCGAAGTATTTGCAGCCTTCAATAAAATGCCTGCAGTTTGTTTCCTAGCTAGGTAAAGTCATTGCTCCCAAATATATTAGGAACGTGTAGACTGATGACATTATCATACACATTAAACACTACAAGGATCAGCCATTTACCAATAGTGCCTAAATATGTTGGTAATATATATAGTAGCCAGCAGGCCATTAGAGCAGTGATCTCTGCTCCACTGCCACTGATCCCGCTGGTGGTCACGTACATATACTCATACAGACACCGGGTATAGCTGGGTCCAAGCGGTAGAGCAATTCACAAAAGCATCATGAGCAACCCCTCTAAGGGCAATGTGTGAGAAAGGGAAGGAAGGCAATGCTATAGATCAACTCCATCGAAGCAGACCGGAATACCTGGATATTGACATAGGAGCAACCTTGTGAAATAACTTTCGTATTTCTGTGAGAAACTTCAGCTGCATAATCAATGGGCATGTTGTTGCATGAACTTATGCGATCTATAATATAGTTTCTACATAACATCGTATGTTGTGGAAGCTTGTAAGAGCTGGAGTCTTGTAATGTGTGGTTACAGTTTTCCTCCCAGCTACAGGTATCTCCTACAAGTACTCCTATATTTACCTATATATAGAAAGTCAAAGTAAAAAATGCATATATGAACATGACACCTTTTTATGGAAACATTGTTATGGTTTGTTCTTCGTAATCTAACAGCTAAAATGTGATGTTTCTCAATTGAGATAAACCATTTGACGTTTTATAAGGCATGGAACTCTAGGAAATAGGGAGGGGGTGCTGAATGAGGATTGTTGATGTCGAAGTACCTAAGCTTCCCTCTACTCCTGCTCAGCCCTCAACTATAATGATTGCTTTAAATTGGACCAAGGATGCGATATGTGTAGCTTGACAGTGCTCTAGAAGATCGGACATGGTAGCACCCCACAAACTGGACCCATATGGAACTAACAACAATAGGTGAACTAGGATTAGTCTAGCGGTATATATATATATATATATATATATATGCACATCTTCCACTATTGACAACAAGCCTTAGGAGATTTTCCATCCCTGCATCCTTTTGGAAAAACAAAATTATAATGAAGATGGAACCAGATCCAGGCCAGTATTTCCCATACCTACCTACCTAAATATACTTGTACTCAATGGATTCCTTGACAGATAGAATTAAATTCTCATAAAAGATTGTATAAGTTAAACATTATTTTACACAATTTAAAATGTGTCCTAGCAGAACTACTAAACTTGTTCTGTTTCAGGGAAGCATTTATTATTATTATTTAACAGCAAGCATTGAGTCAAGCAAAGTCATCAAAATTTTCGGAAAATATTTGGTACTATGTCGGCTGAAATTCGGAATTTCTTGGGGTAAATACCTTGTTTTTTTCATCTTTATTATCTCTAATTACCTTCCTGAAAATATAACATGGATAATTTCTCACTGAAATGTCCATGATCAGATGTTTGAAGACATCCGATCTGAAGATACAGTTCATGTAGGTTGCTCATTTTGTGGTTACGCAGCTGCCGTATTAGGACTTGGGCACTGATTTGTCGCAACCTGGGGTCATCGTTCAACTAGACTGAATAATCATTGGAGTGGTAATTATCAGCGATGTTAGGCATAGGTCATAGGCCTGGTATACTACTCTGTGGACCCAATGCTCTATACACAGTTTGTGCACTGCAGAATCAAATCTCAGAGGCCTCGTAGTCGTGTCATTGTCAAGCCGCGATAAATGACTACAAGCGAGGGTATAAACCAATGCTAGAGGGTAAGATTTCATGGTACTTTTTGTTTTAGTGGTTTGGAAGAGATTATGAGACTTGACCGTTGGCGACAATCTTACATCTGGAGATATACATATAAAGGAATGAGTCTATTAATACCAATTAGATTAGTATACATGCATATATATATATATATATATATGAGACAGAAAGAAATCAAATTAAGTGAATTCTCGCATTGGCAAAAACCTTTGGATACCAATGTCGGGGTAAAAATAGAAGATTTATGACACAGAACAGATTTACTCGTATTCATAATAATCATATTAAGACACTGCGCGGGAGTGGAGAGAAAACATGGAGTTAGTTTAAATTTGACAATAATTCGGCAGAATTTTCAAAAGCCAAGTCTGACCAATATGGCCTAAGATATACTACGAGGTCTCTATGAGGGCTTTCTGCCGACCTGTTTGGTGCTCATGCATTCTTGAACATACGACAGTGGTAAGAGTACTCCTCGGTGTAAAATCGTATATAGTGCAATACAAATTTGACTAAGAGGGAATTCCGACGCACCACAAAATCATCATAATGCAATGCACCCCGTGTCTGTCTGCAAGCTGGACTGGCAGGAACTTAACTTGTTTGGACTATCCTGTCAATAATTGCTATTTTCAAATACTTCTCTTGTGTCAACTAGAATCAATCATTGGGAAATATAACAATTCAATCTTACATTTCAAATTAATTGGGGTTTGGGTCTCTCATCACTCCCTCTCTCTCCCTCTCTCTCTCCCTCTCTCTCTCCCTCTCTCTCTCCCTCTCTCTCTCCCTCTCTCTCTCCCTCTCTCTCTCCCTCTCTCTCTCCCTCTCTCTCTCCCTCTCTCTCTCCCTCTCTCTCTCCCTCTCTCTCTCCCTCTCTCTCCCTCTCTCTCTCTCCCTCTCCCTCCCTCTCTCTCTCCCTCTCTCTCTCCCTCCCTCTCCCTCCCTCTCCCTCCCTCTCTCTCTCCCTCTCTCTCCGTCTCTCTCCCTTTCTCTGTCTCTCTCTCTCCCTCTCTCTCCCACTCTCTGCCTCTCTCTTTCTCGACCCGAAGTGCACTCCCTCTCCTCTCACTCTCTGCTACAGCAGCTGTCCCCTGTGCATGTGGGAGGTAAAGGTTAATTTTTTCCCTTGCTCTCCCTGGTGGGCAGTCTCTGATGAGAGGCCTCAGATAATATGTTTATCCGATGTGGGAGTGGCAGTCTCTGCTGGGGTGATTGAGATTAGATGTTATCTGGTGATATGAGTTAGACAAGTATCCAGTGACAGCTTTCCACTAGAAGTATATTATGGCAGGTAGACCTGCCTTAATATTAGATTTAAAAACAGCCGCAGCTTAGAAATATACCATAAATGGGACGAATCATTTTCCAATTTTGATCTCTGTTGCTCTCTTATATTTATATTTTTAGCCATGCAGACACTTTGTTGCAAGTTGCACCATCAGCATAATGAGAGTAAATTGAACCATTGAAGATTCAGCAAAAAGCCTGAAAATAACTTTCAATTAGAATGGCCCTTTCAGCCCTAAGCGAGGTCTTATATGAAGTCCTTGGTGATCCGATGTCAGGCAGAATATCACACCAGACTTGTTGATGAGATTTTCCATGATACAGACAAAGAAGGCAATTTTGTAGAGAAGCTCTTATTAATTCAATTTGAATTAAATGATATATATTAACGCAACATATAAAAACTGAATCTTATTTCCATATCATGCAAGTACAAGAGACAAATAGGAAATGGGTCTATCCCATATATATGTGTTAAAGAAAGCCTTTACAGAAATATCGATAATGACAGTAGGGATTGGATATTGATATGGAAATATGGCTGGCAGTTTAGTGTATTAATCTTCCACCACAGCCTTCAGTTGCCCAGCCCTATCATCATCGTCTTCTATTAATCATCTCTTTTTGCATATAATTGTCCCTTTCCTTATCAGCATTCTCCATTTGAGATCGTTATTTGAAGCTTACGCCCACTGCAATTTTCGAGCTCTAAATGGGCTTTTGTGGTGTGGTGTGGGGGGAGCAATACCCATGGTGTTGTTGTCTCCCTTAGGGCAAGCCCTGAATCTGAGCATGCATCGCATATAGTGTCCCTAATATTGGACCTTTCTTCATCGAGTTCTATTTCGGTAACCATCCTATATTTATAGTAATTGACGGCTATGACCTTCAATCTGTATTGTGTAAACTGACGCAAAACCTATACGCAAGACAACATTTTGCCCTTGAGAATTTGAGAAGCCAATCAATCCGATGATTCATGGAGGATTTGAATAGCCAAGATGGCGGTATCCGGGGGCGGTATTAATACCAGAACTGTGTGAACAGATGGTTACTCATTTAGCTATTGTTATGTGAGGATCACACTGACGTCACAATAATAATGATAAGTATGATTTCTGTTCGCTCTTTTTCTATATAGAAAAGGAGCGAACAGAAATCATACTGAATGAAACACCGACAATAGACAGGCATAGAAACCTAAAACCAAAGTATTTAACCTAATTGCCCTCTTCAGTAATCCGATCTGTTTTAATCAAGATTTTGCTGAAGTGACACTCTCTGTTCGATTGAGATTGATCCGACTGGGTCCTGTGGTATAAGCTAAGCAAGGGAACTTTCATGTGGGATTTTTCTCTCCCTACATTTATTCCTATGTATTTAGGGAAGGAATAGCCTATATAATGCATTTTACTGTAGCAATTTGCCACCGAAGTAAATGAAAAAATATAGGAATTCACACAAAGAAAGTCCTCCCCTTAGCTTATACAACAGGGCCTTGGCTGTATTTGGTGCAAGGATTATGATAGATTTTCATGGACGCCATCTTTGATCGTACACAGCCGTACTGATGTATATGACTCTTCGTCTTATATAACGTTATATGCAGTGGTATACCTTAGGTTACATATTTATAAGTGATTTAAAGATATAAATGAGTGCTGTTGTAATTATGACTTCATTCATTCATAAAGACTTCATTCTTGTTTGTGCATGGTGTTATAATCATAATTGTGTGAATAATTTGACATAAAAATAAAACATAGCTAGATTTATCCAAACTAAATAGTTATAAGAACAATGCTTTAGATATTAAGATATTAGATCCATTCACTAAAAGAGTACCGGGCGACAGAGATTAAGTTTTAAAATACAATTGATAAATGCGTAAAAACCGACGAGCTTCAACTAATTATATTGTACAACTTCCTGTGATAGCTTAAGTGAGGCTATCTATGGGAGTTGAGTAGATCTATTACGAAATATTTCCGTTGCAGGATTTAATATTCAATATCAGTTGGTAAAGTTGGTAATCAATAATTATCTAATACGTGGCCAGAAGTAGGTTTCGTCGTGGAATATTTCGTTATATCTGTTTATGAGGTTGACAGAAGTATTCATTGGCATAGGACTCAAATGAACCAGCATAATACAGACATCTGAAACTGATATGATTATATACAATCAGAATGACCCGTAGCCGAACCATCAACCCTATACCTTGCCAGTCACTTGAATGGGTTATATTGTACAGCTAAATGACCCCTTACTCATGTGAAGGTTCTTGGTTAATGGGATTAATGTATATTTATGTGGCTTCTCCTGCATCATAATTACATCTAGAGAAACAAGTCAGGTCATAGCAAGCAGGTCTTTGTTGTAAACATGAGAAATGAGAGCTACAGATGCAACAAATAGTAATCATAGTAATTTGTCTTCATTTTATATTCACACAGCAAGGCAAAGCAATAATACATCCACTTGGTGGACATTCGGGTTTTTTATATGTGATGATTAAATGTTATTGCCTTTGATTGTGATTGTAATAAAAAAAATGTTGCGACATTTCGGCATCATTTCCAAAGCCTGTTAATCGTCTTGGGGTATGTATCCATTTATATCTACAAAAAGACCCGATTTGATTATATTTCAATTGTTCCTGCTCTTTTGATTATAATTACTGGACACATATTTCATATATATTTTTCTTAGTGAAACGGCCTATGAAGTACCTAAAGAAATCAAATACCACAACTATCTTAAATTAATTCAATGATTTAATCAGTTGTAACACATTTTAGGCAACACCATATTCATTTAAATATATGTAAGGACTGATGATAAACATTTCTGGCCTGCTAGTGATCTACTGGTGTATAATCCAGAGGCCAGAAATGGAATTTATTAATCTTTTTAGTTTGTACCTCACATTATAGGCCCTGGACGAATCGTGGCCGTGCGAAAACCATTTTCGCCAAAAATAAAGACAAGCTTATGACCGCCACCCATACCTCTATAACAGAGAACCTATATATTCATGCCTGTTAAATTCTAACATTTACTTTATGCGTCCTTATGCTTGGATAGTCATACTTATTAACTTACTACGCAATTCATGGGATGAATAATAAAGTTAGGGAATGTAATATATAACACTAGATTACTTATGTCATTCTGTTGGAGATCATTTGTGGAGAGAATGAAGTCTGCCTTGGCTACCCAGTCTCATCAATGAGATGTCCGTTGTAATGGACTAGATAACGATGTATTCTACATGGCTATAGTCTGTGCACATTCTGTTCTAGTCTGAAATCAAGTATCAAATAAAATAAACATGAGGCCGAGGGATTATACACAAGCAGTATATAACCTACAGCAGCATGCCAAAAATAGAGGTTATTAATCAGGTCAGTCTTTGCCCCAGGTGGTAATCAAAACAAAATAACTAATATCATACCCACTCATTTTATATGCTAACAAAGGATTCTTAATAGACTTTCAAAAACCACGTTGCTTGGCACAAGATATGCGGATGCATCCGCAAGTCTTGTGCCAAGCAATATTGTCGTATTCAAAAAGCATGTCCTGTTCAAAAGATGCAGTGGTCTAGTAGTAATCTAATTGCAACCCGTGTTCACACATTCTTTTTTTGCGGGCGGGTGGTTCATAAATCACCACGCTATTTGCATTTTCGGGGGTACTCCAGGATATTGTCATCCAAGCCAAAAAAGAACCAATCAGGTTGAAAAGTTTGGTATTAAACCCGGGATGCCTGAAATATCTCTCTAATAAAACGCATCGCTGTATATGCTTGTCGAGAAGCTAGTGAAAGAATAAAAAAAACACGAGACAATCAGGAAAATCTCCTGTACAGCGTTGCTCAAAAACACTGCATGGCTAAAACCTGTCCATAGGTGTTTTTCATGGCCCATTCATTGTCTTTCATACAATCTGAAGATGGATGTGTTAGGGGCCAAGGTCGTGTTCCCATGAGTGGCAGAACAACATCATCCTATAGAGGAGTTATGACGCCGCTGTGCGTGCATGCCCGATACACAAAATGGTAACGTAGTTTATAAGTATAAGGAAAGGCGGTAGTTAATGAAGTCGGTCCACAAATCGAAAAAGTTGCTTAAATGGTGTGACATCTTCAGCACGCAATAATTCAACTACAAAGACCTAAACACATGGAAAAATCGTAGTGGCTTCTAGAAGTGGCTTCCAGAAGCTAGATGCGCATTATGAAATAGCCTGAAGGAATAATGAGAATAGGGAATGGTAGCAGGATGTCCGGAAAATAAGCCACCATACAGGTGGGGCTTTCCCTTAGTTTACCCAACGAGAGTATATGTAACCTTATATGTTTCCTCAAAAGATATGATTATGTACTGCTACCTGAATGTTGTTGTGCTGCTGCCAGGGAGTTTCGCGCCACCAGGCTTCATTCTCTCACCTACTACTAGCCTAGTAACAATGGTTTTTTGGGGGTAATGGACCATAAAAGCCTGATGTCCTGACAGATCACAACACTTTGAATTATGCAGGGATTTCAACCAAAATGAAAATGTCAATTTAGCATTGGTGTGAACAGATTACAGACAAACTTTACTAGCATCTCCAAAACCGATCATGAACGGGAAGACTGTTTCCTGCAAGCCCTTTAAGAAGGGGAAGTTTATGCGAAACAAGCTCGGGTGAAAGCATGAAAGCCCATCAGATAACAAGATAAGGTGGGGAAACTGCCAGAACTTGACCGCTCAAATGAGTTACACCTCTTTTCATTTTAAGCTTGGCCGAGGGTGAGGAATGTCCGGGTTTATATATTCTATTTCCAACAATACTAAAAAAACTTACACTATGGAGTTGGGGGTTTACACAAATTTCTTCCCCTGTGGGGCCGGGATTTCATCATATTCCCCAAATCATGAAATGCCTGGACATTTCCTATTACCCCCGAGGGTGTGGGTTGCAATCGATACGTGCATTGCATGCACTAATGGGTGCTACAACATACTTTTTTTTCCAAATATTAGCAATGGATCCCTGCCGATAACCCAGACACCAAGTACTGGTCTGTAGGATAAATCTGTCCACGGTGGGGTTCAAACCCACAACACTCTCATCCCTATAATTTTGGGTCCAACGCCTACACTCTCCAGCTATATGTACGCGTTCTGCGATTCTCTGGAAAACGTTGGTACAATATACTATTGTTACCATGGTGACTCATTGAATCGAGATACACACTGGCGGTCATGTAAATCCTTCCATAAGACTCCCGGCTACAACACTAATCTGTCCTAATCCTATTACCCTCACCAGTTTTGTGATTACATCCTGATCATGTTATGATTAAGATTGATGGTAACAGTTAGTCTACCTCTCCGCATAGTGGACAAGGTATTCCTATTATAAATACCCTAACTATTTTATGGTAGGCCTAGTTTGTTTTACTTACTTCGTCCCCTCTAGAATACACAAAGGACCTCCCATAGTGACATAAGAAAAAACTATGTTTATGTTTTGTTATTGATAGCAGTTCGTCAGGTCATGGATTATTTTCATTTCTTGTACTTTTACTTTCAGTTATACAATGGCCACAATATTAAATTGAATTTACATTTACTAGTAATGATATCAAATCAAAGCAAATAATGACTAAAACATTTCATGATAGATTCGCCACAGAGTCGAGAGAACATCAAAAGATCTTTTTCAACATAATTATTATGTATAAAATCAACGGATCGTATGAAATCGGGTGCACAAAGTATCTGAATTTCCAGATATCAAACTATTTCAGTCTCCCTAAATTCGTTCCAGTATTTGTCTTTGTGCTAGGGTTTTAGGCTCTTTAGGTCATCCTCATCTCTTATATCTAAAGGCAATTCATTCCACGACTGGCTCAATTTTGCGAGAGTTGATTTGGCAGTAGTATCTTTCCTTCACCTAAAGACCCCCATTCTTCTGCCCAAATTCACCCTAATATTCATTTTTAAATTTCCATGTTCAAATAGATCATTTGGGAGGAATACTTGTTGGTAAAATGTGGGTTTTTAGTAGGGAATTTCAAATGGATGGTTATGTATGACAGAGAGGACGCGCATATACTCTATTACGCAAATACCATAGATAATAATTATGGTTAATTTATTTCTAGAATTACATATCTAAATTTCACGTTGGAATACACAGAAAAAATCATTTTGATTGAGCCAAAACTTATATTATAGGCCATGTACAGTGAGCAAAATACGATCAGAGAAGGGCACCACTGCCATAGGAATAGCCCTACTGCCGTGCAGGTAGCATGCATAACTACTCACAAATCTTATCATGATTGTCAATATTTCCGCACCTATGCTCCCATCCCTGCATATGACACCATCCACACATCCTCCCTGCATAATATACATGTACAGTTATAGTGTACAGAGTTGTATACGAGGAACGAATGCGAACGAATGAGAAGGGATGGGTTGAGGTATGCAGCTGTGCCGGGGTGAAGATAACTAGATAATCCATCTTATTAGCATAGATCGTAATGTAGAGGACTCGCATGGATGCTTCCCGCCCGGGTCGTCAGGCACTGATCGATCTACACACAAGTGCATATAAAATATTGTCAATAAGGCGATTGATATGAACCTCATTCTGTATTTCTTTTATGCATGGTACGTTAGGTCATCATGTCCAAACAGCAGCCTTGACTTACTATAGGCTGAGGAAACTATTAACCTATAAATGCCTAGCTTACAAGTTTTCAAGCAACTTTCAGGAGTTTTACTTTGATATATTCAAAACATGTTAACACAAAGTAATGACAGGTCGCCCGGCTAATAGAAGAAAACGAGAACGAAAACTAAACTAAAAGAAAACGAATTAAAATTTTCCATTTGATATTCAAATTTTTTATGGGAGTCAGTTAAAATGCTTCATGATTTCCGAGAGCGGGATTATTTGGGATTGATTTCATTATTAAACATTTTAAATAACATAACTATTTTTGGTACTATGATGAATCACATGAGATGTATGTTGAGTTATTTCATACAATGGGTATGGCACTACTACTGTCATTGCCAGGTCTTTTAGCGCATGCCAGGAAATGGAAGCAATATATACGGAGAATGAAATAGAATCAGATACATATATATTAAAACCGTAATATGTGGTATGGGGTACTTAGTGTATACAACATTTTATATACTGAAGATATGGCTATTTTTCTATTTTTCCTTACCTAGATAGTTAATTCCTACTGTAAGATGTAAGAATGAGAATTAACATTGTCTGTACAGCAAAGTCCTTTCCCCAAAAGTTTTAGAATTAATTTTGCAGCCTAAACAGCCCTTTCTTCCTTCTGTCACTATTGTGTTTTTGATAACGATTATAATATATTTATTATCCGCCTAAATGCCTTAAATACACAAATATTCGGGACGAGAGGTCTGTCGGGGAGCGATGAAATGCAGGTTTTCACATTTGGGTGTTATATTCAGTCAGCCACTGATCACTGATTGCATCTTAATTGCTCCTGAAAATGTTTTGTCACCGTCTTCAGACTCTTCAATGAATGCTCTTTCAGTGATGACATCACCATTAATTGCTCTGTAAGATATCAATTACCAAAGCAAAAAAACTCAACATGGCCTCCGATTTAAGTGGCTGCAGAACAGATCCAATTGAGCCAGAGAGAATGATAGATAAATTGCTTGCTATGCCTTCAGGGCTAAATAAAGGTATTTCATGGCCATCGAAACCCAGTTGTCTAATGCTTTCAGTCCACATTGTAGTACTGAAATATGCCTGAATTGTTGTACTAATAGAATAAATATTAATAAGGACAGATGCTTCTGTACAAGCGGCCATACTCGCTGGAACTTCGCGTTGAAGAAACTTCTGAGATAATACTGTATCATATGGTAATACGTTGTCACAAAGTTATGAGTCCTGTCAGCCTATCAGATCTGCCAGATTGTGCCTGTCACCTGAGCATTCATGTTCATGTCTGTGAATTGGTTCATCCAGGGTATCCCTTTCATTTATACATCTAAACACTGATACTAAAGTTAGCATTACAAATTGCTCTTCAATTTGTAGTGAAGTCACCCAAAACACCTTTACCTGGACTGGGAACAGAACCCGGGACTTCTATATCTGTCCATGAAAACGTTCTACCAACTGAGCTATCCAGGCTGCTGAAATCCCACGAGTAATGCAATCTTCATGCTCTCACTTAGGGCCTCAATAAATTGACCAACGTTTGCCAACAAATAAAAAGTCAAAATGAGGAGAGGAAAACTAATCAAAAAATAAGTTCGATTTCTTAGTTGGCGATGGAGGAAAGAACGAATTGAGACACCTGCAATCATTAGCTTTTTATTGCAAAAAATAATCTTTCAAAGTTAGACAAAAACATGCTTTAAAGACCTTTGTAAGCAGATCTTACTTGAACTTAATAACCTGACATATAATATAATTACATATCATACTAATGCACATCATTATTGCAGTTGCAGTGTAAACTCCACAGTGATTGCAGACAGTATTTCCAGCTGCTGGTCTGCCCTAATTGCCGTGACTACCTTGTTTTCTTCTTATTTGGCCTCGCTTCAACATTGCTCTGATAGCGTGCAGCCACATTCATTGCATGATCAGTCCTAATTAGCTATCGCCTACTGATGACAATTTTGATGGCAGACCAATATGGCATTTGTACACACACATGCACCGGCCAGTATATATATATATGCATCTGAAATAAGTGATGTGTTACAGGAAAATGAGTCACAAGTCGAAAAAATTGGATTTTGAGATACCATCATATTGGAAAAGATGAGTAAATATTAGGACATTTAATAAGTATTTCTATTATTATTTTAAGTTTGATCTTTTTATTTTTGAGAAAAGAGTTTGCAATACCTCTGCATGGGTAGACAATTACTATCAAAGTAGCTAAATATATACTATATAGAATGAGCTTAAAGATGCATGGATGTATCTAATACACCGTCTCGAAATTTGATACATGTACCTATATGTCATGGGGCATTAGATAAATAAATTACTACAAAGAAAACTTGGGAATAAGTGACTTGGGAAAATATCATTTTTGCGACTTTCCTGTAACACATCACATATTCTTGGGAGTTGTATAGATATCTAGCATTCCTATATATAAATAAGATTGTAAGGTTTCAAAGAAGAATAAGGCCAGGGCATTCCCACTGGCCTAAAGGTCAGACGACCGACATAAGAACTAACACCCCGTGTCCACTTTCAATCGGGGTAGGGGATGGGGGGAGTCTGTTGACAAACAGCCTGACGATTTGATTCATCCACTCGTCACAGGAGTCACTTGGCTGATGGCCGACAGTCAACTACTGTCATCTTTCAAACATCTCGACGGGCCTGACAAGCCTATTTCTTTTCTGACAGCCCCCTTTGATATACTCGGCTCAGTGGACACAGGGCGTTAGAAGAAGGTATGGGTTTGATCCCCACCTGGGGCAAGCCAGTCCATTTTGGTTAGATTGGTGCAGTGAGTTGGCACTCACACGGGACCACACCGGGCTTCTGCCTATGGTTTGGAAGGAAAGTATGTAGTGGACCTGGGAGATGCCATGGGTTGCAGTGACAATGCTCGGGAGAATTGAGCTCAGGCAATAACCTGGTTAGTCATCGAATAGGGTTTTTGTAGAACCAATTCCCAGTCAATTGTGTCTTTTTCTCCTCTAGAGTAACCTTGTGTAAGTCTTTTGATTTTTTCCTTGTATAAAATCGGCATCTTTAAATGGAATTATTCGGATCTATAAATTATTCGGATCACTATTGCACTTAGGGTCTTGCCCAGAGAGGACCCAGCCTGGCTCTCTCTCTGTATATATTTTCTTATTATTACGCATTGTTCTGAGAACACCACATCTAGAGTCAGTCATGCACAGTGCGCATTTCATCGAGGATGAAGTGGGTCCAAAGAAACGTTTATGCTCTTCTGTGGATGATTCCAATATTTATATGGGAATCATTGTATCCACATGCCCATACAAAGGCACATTTGGAAAATTCGTTGCATATTATGGGTTGTGAAATGCGTTCTTGGACACTATACAGGCTCTGAAATGGACTGACACCTAGGAAATTAAAGTTATACCCGATATTAAAGGGTTTTTATCGTGATTCCATTGGCTACAGGGAAGTTTCTCCTAACCGTAAACTGCACTTTACATAATTATGTACTCTTGGACCCGTCCTTTGCGTCCCCAAGTGTAAAAAGTAGGTGAATATCGCCATTACTATAAAGTCCCCTATCGTTGTACGTTGGGCTTTGAATTTGGTATTTTACAGCAAGTGGTGCTGTGGGTTGAATACAACTCCCCTATTATACCTTATCTCCTCCACGGGACCAGATAATTAGCAAGGATAGAATCCTTCAACACCATCCTATCATTTTCCCTGCAATAAGCAAGAGATACTGATAGATACTGACTGGACAAGAAATTGCGGGCTTACATCCATCAACTTCTCATAACACAACAGGATGAAATGTTTTGAATTGGTAATACACCAATTGTGCTGAAGACAAACAACCAATCGAACCATATGATACATTCTTGCCTTGGATGTCAATATGATCTCGGGGATTTAATCAATACAACAATTTTCATGTCAGTTTAATTTAAGTTAGGGTACCTAGTATGTATTGTGTTCAAGCAGTGTTCCCTTATTTTGTAGAGCATATCTTTCCTCATGTTCCCCCAAAAGGGACATAGCGACTGTCATGCATATTGAAACCGTCATTTTGCCCCTTTGCTATAGACTACTAGCATGAATGCTGAAAGGTCCGAAAGGAATTTATATTTATTACTGCGGAGTACCCGTACCTTTAGACGGTTAAGAACAGGTAGGTTCTCTTCGAAATGCATGGTCAAGAATGGGTAGGAACTTTGAGATAGAAATCTTTCCCCCTCGTTCTCTTTTACCCTCTCCCCTCCTCTATCTCACCCCGCTCCACACACACACTTCTATCTCTCTTTCTTCCTCTGCCTCCCCTCCCCTCTCATCTCCCCCACCCTCTCCCTTCCCTCTTTTTCTCTCTCCTCTCCCCTCTTCTCTCTCTCCCTTTCATCTTCTCTCTTTCTCTCCCTCCCTCCTCCTTCCTTACTCTCCCCCTCTTCTTCACTCACCATCCTCCTCTTCTCTCTCTCTCCCTCGTACCCTCTCTTCTTTTCCCTCCGCTCCCCCCCCCCCCTCCGATTCTCCCCACCCACTCCCTTTTCTTCTCTCTGCCCCTTCCTTTCTGCTCTTTGTCCCCTTCTCTCCCTCCCCAACTCCCTAGATTCCAAGAACATCGGGACAAAAAATCAGCCGTGGGCTCTTATAATAACATCTACTTGAATTATGATAACAAATTTAAACACGTTGGTGCTGTATGTTTGAAGTCATCATGCAGGGCGGATCCAGGGTTTTGAAAAAGGAGGAGTCCAGGTCTTCCCACCTGGATTTTCGTCCATGTACATGTGTATACACATGAATTAAGGGGACTCCGGGGGCATGTACGACCGAGAAAACTTTGAGCAAAATGAGTGTTGTTATGGATCATTTTAGCGAATTTGAAGGGCCATTAAAGCAATCTATTTACTTTCAAAAGTTTACATGAAATATGGCCTATACATAATGATATAATATGCCTTTTTGATGGGAACTTTTGCTGCAAGAAAATACAGCATAAATGATTTCCTACAATGTCTATACAATGATTGGCTTAAAAGTGAGGATCTTGGTACAATCTAAATATGACTCTAAGTTACAAATAATTATTTCGAAGATCCCCGATCATGTGAACTTTCGAGAATTAAATTGGAGAAAAATACAACAAGGAAAACATCAACCATCATTGTGAATGCTTTTGAAGAAAAATACATTTTAGGATATTAATGCTGGAGATGTCTGTTAATCCATTCCTTAACATCCCCAAACATATAGCATAGGTGTTTAAAACATATAGTTGGTACACAGTAAGGTAATTATATATAAAAAAAAATGTCTGGGAGCCTGAACCTTGCAATATAAGGACCTTTTAATTTTTTAAGTAGTTTCAGACACATTTCTGTAAATGTTGAAGCTAAATCTGCAAAAGGGAATTTTTTGGATTGTTAAAATGTTCTACAGGCATCCCATCAGAAGTCAGTTAATGTGAAAGCCAATGCAAAAATTGAAACTCTTCCACTCCAAATGACAATATCTCCCTCTTAGCTTCTGACGCTTTTTTCTAGAATCATCAATCTACATGGCTGTTTCTTATGATAGACAAATGAACATTCCCGTTCCATAACTTATCTCCAAATGTTGTTTCTTAATAGTGACAAAATAAAAGCCTCCCCCCCCCCCCCACACACACAGTCATAGTTACAAAACCCATTGCCAAGGGGGCGGGTGGGGGCTGCTATAAAGGTTAATGCGTGGATAAGTAATGCCTAGATTCAACTGAGAATACAGAGCCTTGAACGTCAGGCTCTGTATTCACGGTTTATCCCCCTGGACCCCATCTCTGGATCCACCCCTGTGGATGCAAAGATTCCATCCTAAACAACACACAGCAATACTAGCCTTTCCACAGTGCAAATATAAATAATGATTATTATAATTATATTTTACTGCTTATCAAGCTGGGCACTATTCTTTATACTTTTGAGCCTCTCTTTCTCAGCAGCTCCAGTTTTTTGGCAATAACTTTGAAAGTAAGGCCATGAATATCAATGAATCATTATTTGAGGCATTAAAGAACCAAAGAGAAACATTCGCTTGTTTGACTTGCGTGATAATGTTAATATTATTTGCATTATTTTTATATTGAACCAGACGTTTCTAATCACAGAGTGAGTAATTTTTCTCCAAACCTTATAATTAATCATTAACTTGATTAGTCAAAATTATCTGTTTCCTGCTTTCTATTCCTTTATCATCTATATTTTATCTTACGATCATCACGTGTGCTATAAATAATAATGTCCCATGTGAGAATGGTGAACGCTAATTGTTAAAAGATCGTTACTCTTGCTCCATACGTTACACCTTTCTCAATACATATGACAGCTGCAAAATAAACTCCAGTCCTATAGGTCATAGTCCAGACAATGAGTAATTTTGGTAAGCTATAAATAATAATGTCCCATGTGAGAATGGTGAACGCTAATTGTTAAAAGATCGTTACTCTTGCTCCATACCTTTCTCAATACATATGACAGCTGCAAAATAAACTCCAGTCCTGTAGGTCATAGTCCAGACAATGAGTAATTTAGGTAAGCTATTTTTTGTTGTAATATCTGAGAATGTAGCTTTAGCCAATAAACATGACCTGTCCTTGACAGGGTGACTAGATACTGCTAGGTAATTTATACACTTCATCACACCCACCGAGAAATGAAATATATAAATTTACAAAATTTCCAGACATTTAAAATTTAAACCTCAGTATCAATATATCTCGGGTTAAGGTTTGGCTTCTATCACATTTCCATTAAAACTGATAGGAATTAGTTTCTTAAAAAGCACACCTGGTAATCTGAAAGGGACAGATTGATGCATTCAAGGTCTATATGAGTACAAATGATGAAATTCTATCTTATTGCCCTCAAGGATTTCATATTAACACGTGAAGACAGACAAGAATCCGAGGCAAATTCGACGGGTCTTGTGGCACGCTGTGTCAGGAACTTCTAAGAAGTAGAAGACATAATCGTAATTTGATACGGAATTGTGAAAGATTATTTGGTGATATAGCATAATTATTAGGTAAACAGATTTGAAAGGAAAGAACTGTTGGCTGTATTCATATACAGTCGATGAAAACAGAGTATTGTCAGCTAATAGTTAATATTTTAACAGGATCATGTCAGGAATTTTGTCTTAAATGTGATTCCGCCAAGGTTGTGCCCGTGTGTCTTTTGTAATGAGCTTCTGTGATTAAGCTAAAATTATGTTCAATACATGATTTCAATGTTGATAATTATTTTTAAAAGAACTGTCGAGAATTTCTTCTTGAAAGAACTGTCCGGGAGAAAACTTTATCCAGATGTGTTTTATGAAAAAGGTTCTGTGCTCTTTATAGAGTTCGCTCTGTTCACATTTATTACAAACTACTGAATTACAAGAGTGCCCCCTGTAACAATAAAATGTAAATTGATTGTGAAAATTTCAAAAGCAAGAAATGTTAAATGCATTTCTTCAATGCTGGAAGTTAGCATCATGCCCATTATCTCCTTTATATTTAAGTCTACTTTTGAAAATAGGTAACTTAGAAACTTCATTTATTGTTGATTGATGAATGGTTCTACTGTTAGCTTATCTGAAATTGAATCTAAGTCAGTCTCCATCTAGACGCAAATTCTTTGATAAATATTCATCATTTTCATCATATTACAATTCAGCTACGAAACTATTTAAGGCTCTGAAAGTTAAGTTGATCTTCAACAGATAGAATTTTGATATGACCAAGAGCAAACTGAATCCTCATTGACGTCAATTTATTCCAGATTAATAGTTATCTTCATATTGTAAAAGTTTTGATCTAAGAAAGGTGAAACAACTTTTAGCTCTGTCTGTTTCTGTTATCATTTGATTGGAATTTGATATGAATAATTGAAAAAAATATGTTTTAAAGGAATGGAAGTAAGGGCAGGGGATTGCCGCCTGTCGAAACAATGGCATAGATTTACATATCGATTTAATAAATCATAAGGTAGGCTAATGGACATAAACACAAATGTTAGTTACATAGACTAACACCCGGGGATGGAGTAAGGAGATGGCAACTGTTTTCCCGACAGACCTGTCATCAGATTCATAAAGGGAAAATGAATCTATGTACCTATGTGCTATAGGTCTTAAATTGGGAGCTTGAAGTTGAACGCTCGAGTCAGCCTTTCGTCATCGAATGCTTTGATCTTAGGACGTGGCCATGGCTAGGCATCCAGCTCACCTGACGGGATTGGCTATTGAACCTCCAAACTATTACAATCTCTTTATAAAATTGTATATTGCTGTATTGTATGGTTGACATCCATAGTCTGGCAAGTGACCATCAAAATATACTTGATGGACAACATCTCCTGGGCCGTGGCCCGGATACATTTGTCCCTATAAAGGTGCTGTGCAGCAGGAGGAACGTAAGTGATTCTGTCCTCCAGGACCTGCTGCAGTGGTAGTTAGGGGCACTTTAAGAGCAAACAAGCACTGGTAGTGTCAACACAGTATCTGTCAGCACTGACCCACCTCTACACTAACGAGGTTGGCAGTATGGTCAGCCCCAGGTGACAGCTTGTTGACCAATGGATTCAGACTGATAACTGACCGATGGGGGATAATGGGAAAAGGGGCGGGAAGAGGTGGTACCCATGAATGAGATCCAGTAGAGAGCAAACATCCAGGGTGAAATTAATGTAAATACCTTAATGATGTTACATTTGTCTCTTCATTAAACTACTGCCTTGCTAATAGTGGGATAATGCATATCTAAAGGGTGGGTTCCATTGCCCCTGTATTACTCCCACGTTACTGCTCCCACTACCGTACTTGAGTATGGAAGTTGGAGCTGTAACGTGGGAGTAAAGGGTGGGTTCCACTGCCCCGCTACTTCTCCCGCTACTTGATTAAGGATACGGGAGCAGTAATGGGGATGGGTGTTATTGGCTCCCGCCACATAGCCATGTTACTTCTTGCTTCTTTTGGTGGATTTTAGAAGTGTAGGGTGCTCCTGCTTCTATCAAACAGTCATGTTTGATTTGAAAAGGCGGCTACTTGGTAGCTGAAGTAGTCTGTGGTAAGTAATGGGAGGTGAAGCTAGGCACTGGCACCACTCTATGATTACTTGATGCATTCATTTCCATGTAAAAATAAAATGTTGTCTGCTAATGTTGCAGATTAGTGGTAGAAGCAATGTGCCAATAGCACCCATTCTGGTTACTTTCTGTTACTTTCTCTCGCTTCTAAAGAAACGGTCACATTTGATCCTCATAGTAACGGGAGGAGTTGCGGGACTTAGCAGGGCAGTGGAACCCACCCTTAAGCTCAGGTCCATAGTTTTCTTCTGCCCCCAGCACTTCTATTGCCGACCTGCTCCCAGATGATGTACTAGTCTACAATGGGTTCTGGATGGGAGGAGAGTGATGAGGGTGCGATCTCGGTGGATAGAAATACAATGACAAAAATAACTCATTTCTCTAGGCCCAATCCACCCAGATATAACCTTATAATTATGGAGGTACAGTACACCAAATGTGTCGCCACAGCCAACCCAGCATACCTGATATAATTTCTCTGGTAACAAATCATAGTATGGGGATTCGTAGGAAGACACAATTTACACGAGTTGAGAGGGCCTAGACACAAATAAGGTGCTCCACACACGCGTATACCACCTAGTTTTAATCTGGTATAAACCGGAAACACAGGTATTTTAGGTCTTTGAATACGTGGCAGACATTTGTTGTTGCAAAATAAAGAGTAGAAAGTAAAAAATATATATTAATGTATCATGGATGAATAGATTGTATTGAATTATTAGCCATTAGTTACTGGAAGACAAGCCGTATTTCCTCTCAAGACTCAGTTGTCCTCTTGTGACTCTCCTTGTCTCAGAAGTTGATCACATGACTAGGCTGAATAGAGCCTTTTCCATCACCCATCCCTTTGCTCTCCTTAGACTCCTGACACTCTGACCTTCTAATAATGTTGGTGTGACCTTTACTAGCATGACGTATTTAGCAAACTGGCCATGCTATTTTACCTGCTTTAGATGCAAGAAAGCAGACTCTTCTTAAAAGCTATTTGTTACACTGCTTTAGTCACTGCCAAGAATGGTCCTTGAGGTATAACCACCTTAATGCTGGGTTCCACTGGCCGGCTACTCCGGCCACTACTCCTCCCAATACTCCTCCCATTACTATGAGGATCAATTGTGGCCATTTCTTTCAAAGTGGGAGCAAGTAACTGAAAGTTACCAGAATGGGTGCTACTAGGACGTTACTTCTACTGCTACTTCTACCGCTACTCAGACATGTTAGCAGACAACATTTTATTTTCACATGAAAATGGACATGTCAAGTAACATGAGGAGTAACGTATGATGGTGCCAGTGCCCCGCTTCAGCTCCCACTACTCCCCGTTACTTCAAGTACCAAGTAGCGGCCGTTTCAAATCAAACATGTTTGGTAGAAGCGGGAGCCTTTTGGGAATTAAAATAGGAAATCTACCCATAATACATCAACAGGTTTATATGAATATATGTGGCAGAAATGCCACCAAGAGTCCTATCATGGTATATCACATTGAGGTGTATACTCTGTCGGATCCTTCCGCCCAGGACAGTACACTATCCACTCCCGATGACAGACAAAAACGGTGAATACAGTGCTGTCCTCCAGTAATGATCATGGCACCAATTGTTGTGAACCTGCCAAAATAGCCTTGCCTAGACGGGGAACTGAACCCAGGACCTTTGGATTCATGTTCCAATGCCCTATCTACTGAGATATTCAGGCTACTGTGTTTCAGCTGGTCACTACAGTAGGAACCAGACCCTTTTAAAAAAGCCATTGACTTTACACTGCTATAATTTACTACTACCATCTTGGCAAAGGTGTTTATTACAGTTAGTAAAAGAAGGCGAGGCATGCTGCCTGCTGTAGTTGTTGATGAAAGGTAATTGATAAAAGTGGATGAATAATAAGAAACATTGCCCTTGTTCCATAACAAATGTCTATCTACGGGGTCCTAGACATTGTTTTCTATAACTACAACGTCTGTTTGCGACTCGTAAAAATAAACGACATTTGCATTGGATAATAACGAATTTAAAAATGACTTCAAATGAAAATTTAAAGGTACAGATGCATTGAAACACCGAAATGATGCATGGGAAAACATCGAATACTGGTACATTTGGATAGATAAATTTGAATTGTTTCATTATTAAAATAGTTTAAGATGGGTAGATGCGATGTCAGTGCATCGCAGAACATGTTCGTTATGCAATGCAGAATACCTACACAGTGAACATGGCATCGTTTATTTCCCCAAAACAATGATGTATGCCGACATTTTTTTAATGAAATGAACAACCATGACCATAAGTATTCAGCTTTGATTTTTGGTTTCATTACGACGATTCTAAGAGTAAGAAATGCTTATAATTAACCTGAATTTGTTATTTACACCACAGATCTATGCTTTATGGCTTTATAGACAGATGTGCACAGTACATGATGTATGCACCTCTGTATTTCAATATTACGCAGGTAATCGAAACAAATCTAAGTTACTCAACACCTCTGAAAGGTATCTTTGCTTAATGCCCCTATTAAATATAATCATGTCAGTCGACTACTTGCAAATGCCATTAAATTAAAAAGCCATTTCTGAGTCATGAATCAGCAGGTTGTACTTTATATAATTGACCGGAAATGACCTCATATATAGCGGAACAGCGTCTGATATAGCTGCCCAAGAGATTCGGCCAATCAAAATACTGGAAATTCTTCACTGCCCAGAGCAATCTCGCGAGTTCACTAAATTGACACGTGATTTGGGAGTTGTCTGAGACATATTCGCCACCTATCACGAACTTCTATTATATCCTCAGATAATTCATCTTATTTCCAGACACGAAAGCCCGTTTTTTTATTCTCCATCGTTTCTCAGCCTTATTTCCTGACTCCAGCCATCTTCCCCCCTAGAATAGTGTCAGGACATCTGGCAGCACTTGACTCATACCTGTCACTATGGCGTGAACCAAGGCCCAACAAGATTAAAGGCCCATCCAAATCAAGAGACAAGAGACAAGTCCAAAATGTGAGGCAATATAATTCTCCTTATGTGCAAAATTGAGCATAATTTATGTACCAGTAACATCAAATATTCCTTAACTACGGCTGGACGAAAAGAATGGGTCAAGAACAACTTCCCTATATTGTATGTCTGCGGAAGTAATGCTCTAATTTGATTACAATAGGGGATTTGCATTTGCCACTGCATTATGATTCGATAGTAAATTTATTTTAATCTGATCTTCTTGTATATCATATAAGGGTAGTAACCCTCCTCTTATCATCCAATTTTCTAACATTCAAAACAATATTCTAACACTTGCGTCTACCTTAAATGAATAAGTGAATGAATAATTACGCATAAAAATGACAAAAGCTACTATAAGAGAAGCGATATGATACAATATGATGTAGCCACACCCACTTCACCCACTTCACACCCCTAAGATTCATTTCGAAGGGAGTATATCGTAGTCCTGTTGCTGATTTGGGTTGAAGAGATTGGGGTAGGAAGACATGCAAGCCTGGTAGCTTATATGGTAGGGCACCAGGCATGTAATAAGGAGGTCGCGGGTTCAATTCCCGTCTGGGAGACAAACCAGTGTTTTCAACCGAGGTGCATGCAGGAGTGTATTAACTACCTCCATGTCCCTCAACATTCCCTCAACCAATGCCGCCTTGTGACTTAGATCCACATTCAATAAAAACATTAAAGCTGAATGCTCAGCTATAGCGACCAAAGGAATAGCACCAGATGTATTTATTGTCTGACCAATAGGACCGACGTCATCAATGTTTTGCTGCTCTGATATGTTTATAAAAAATACAAGAACTTGGAGAGAAAGCAAGCGCCCCTGAGCGAAGATAAGGGATATCACTGCAATAAGAAATTCAGCAAGCCACCTAAATATAACTGTGGATTCTCATGAACCCCTGCAGCAAAAACAACGGGGTGAAATGTTGGTACAATTTTCAGATTGGTAGGAAAATGGAAACAACGAGTAGAAAACCTTTAGTTTTTGATCGATGTTAGCTGAGAACGCAGCTCGGTCTCTTTATGTGTAATTTGCTCTCAAGCGAGAGGCTGCAATTAAGATACAGGAAATACGGCTTTTTGTGTACTTTCTTGTTTTTATTAGTCCATCAACATTCTCATTTCCTTTTCTCCTCACTCACCCCTAGCTTATCCTCCTTTCCTGCCCGGGTACATTTTTCCGTGGAGGATTATATTGGACATGAGCGTGTACGTGAATGCAGAGCCAAGTGTATACTGCTAGGGTACCCTGCCGTGAACAAATAACTAAGATAGATAGTGACCATTCATTTCCATGCATGCAGTTCTCTTTTAGACATGAACACGGAGTGCGATATCTTCACTCTCTTCAAGTTTCCCATGGTAGAGCACAGGTTTGCAGCTCAGTGTAGCGGATCCAGGGCTATGGCGTGACTTTTGGTAAACACTGGAAGACCATGTTCCTCGTGAATGTTCAGGCATATCCTTTACTTTTTCACAAGGTGGGAAGTATATATATATAGATATATAGATATATATCCGTACATCCTCCTTGTCCTATCAAAAGGACGATTCGACCATGAATGTGGTACATGCAATATGCAATCAGGAACTAACGGAATTGACTTCACCATATGGAGTCATACTTCCAGATCAAATGTTCCCATATCGCTGATTATTACAGCTTATGTTGCTCTGTAGAGATGGTTCTGCTTTAGATTACCTAGCAATATTACCCAGCAAGATAAATGCATAGGATGAAAAGTCAGAAAATCGGTGAAGGGAAAATGAAAACCACAAAGAATTGATTGATATATCAGTTTTCAATACATTACCCAAGGTCATCTTTCAATCGGTCAAATCCTGAACGAATAAATCAGTATAAAACATTGACTTGGTCTATTATGTTTGCAAGAAACGTTTAGCCTCTAAATCCTCTGCTAGATACTGCTATTTTGCAGTGCCACATCTTCCATGATGGTCTCATGCATTACTTCGGTCACTCAGTATCTAATTCCTACTGCCAAATAGAACTCCCATTACTCATCGTCTAGAGAGACAGGGATGCGCGCATGTACATAGCAGAGAGAACATTAATTCGTTGGTCCCATACAAAAGGATGAATATTACAATTTTGATGTACTTTAGTTGTTCCTGTTGGTTGATCGGGAGGATTTAGTGGGTGTAACCATAGATCATGAAGAAAAATTTACATCATCACTATTGACCTCTATGCTCGATAGAACGGTACAGGGGTTACTTAACCGAACGGAACATGATCGTGTGTCATTGTTGGATCGAATTTCAGATGGAGGTGAGTCCTGCTACATCATTGCGGCATATAACCTCTAGCCGCACGAATATTAACACTAAAATGTTGATAACAGCAGAGACATACGTATACATAAATGTTGTTTTTGTTCTCAATACTTTTAATCATGCCGTCGCCATTCCTTTTATTGCTCGGACTATAAGCAATTCATGGAAGGTGATTCAATAAATTTCTGATTGTTAGCGCCAAATACCATTATTATATATTATATATGCGCGTCATTAAGATTTTCCCACACGATTCAAGAAGAAGTTGCGTAAATCCGTCAAGGCGCCACCTATGGTCATATCATACATGATTTATTAGTATATGTTTGCACTGGCAACATGTTCTAACTCATTATTTCTTGGTGGATGTTTAAATATGATACTTTTTTATCTTATCGGAGAAGCGATTTCTTTTCACAAATTCTGAAACTGCACAATCAGCTGGCAGTTCAGCATTGTTTTATGCAGTAGGAGTCAAATGTGAGGCGATTCATCAAAAAGAGTCCCATGTCGGCAACTTTCATTTTGAGATATAGGGCTCCAAAGGTGGTATAGGACTTTTTCGGTCGAAAACTTTTTTTCCCGTAATATTAATCTTTATTATGTTTTTTTTTAGACTGGAAAATATTTTGTACCAAAAACAATTATTTACGCTTCATAACGGCCGGTAAACATTTTCCTAACATGGTTGGATGGGTTTAAACAAAGGAGCCGAAGGCTATTTTTCACTAAATTCACTCGTACGCCGTGGACATTTGATCGTAGGGTACCCCAGCACATTTGGTATCCTCGGAAAGCCGCGAATCTCCTCTAGCCAATGGGATTCTTCCCTTTTGAATCGCCGCGTAAGTAAACCAATCACAGAGCTCTCTCCAAGTGCATTCGGCGTAAACAATGGTTGCTAGGGTCGTCAAGGGAGCCCACGAGGGGTCGATACAGCCCTGTGATTGGTCCAGCCGCTCCGAAAGATCAACTTCCGGCTGACGCCATCTTCTAGCGTGGTCTTGGATTTGAATCGAAGCGACCAGTTATTCCTCGATTCCAGACGATACAAGACGTGTTTTACTCTCCAACAAAGTTTTAAATGGACCAAGGTTTATTATTTAAACATGGAAGCTGAGGCCACCGTCGCAGAAGCTCTTAATGGCATCGCTCGAGCCAATTTGGGAGGTGTTGTCGACAACGCCGAATGGCGTAACCTCATCGAAGAGTATTTTGTGTTCAACGAGGAAACAGAGACGGTGGAATCTGACTCAGATGGAGAACCAGACGTCCCTGATCAGCCTGAAACTCCGGAGACGAACGAAGAAGAAGTTGAGGAAGCATCAGAACCTATTCTTATTATTGATCACATGCAGGCAGTCGTGGACAAGGAACGGGAAAAGTGCTCCACGTTTCGGTAAGTGTTGGTGCTCTGCAGCCATCTTTTCTATCGTGTGTGTTGACATGCTGGGGGACGCGATCTGAAAACTATGCTATGTACATCCCTGGAAATCATTCCAAATCTATAATCCAATGCTGTTATATGTGCTAGATACCTTGTGGGTATATTTAGAGGTTCTAAAATTTAATTGGTGTATGTTTTAAGTCGCATGGTGTTGTTCGTGCGTGGGGAGTTTAAGGCCCTCGAGATCTGGGGAGTAGCTATTTACTTGGGACGTCTGAGATTCCTTACTCGTCTCGTGTGGAATGTAGGGTTAAAAATACATTGTTTGTTTGTGTCATTATGGGCAAATTAAAATCTAGGATTTTGTCCATTTCAGATGTAACTGCCGATTGTTTAACGGCGGGCCATGCATAGACCAGTTCACTGTGGAACAGCGCATCTCTCATCGGTCGGAACATGACCAAATCCATCGAGGTAATTTCAAAATAATGTTTTTCTCTATTGCCTCATTGCCCATACATGCCTGTATAATACTCATTCAGTATTTTAATCAGTATTTTAAGCTGTAGCTTGTTAAATAATGAGGACACGTCCTACCCAATTACATAGGATAACTAATTACGTAGGATAACTGTAGGGGCTCAGACTAAGATTGGTGTCGGTGATATTAGTCAGTCACAAATTCATTTTTACATTATTGTTATACTGTCGTTTCAGATGAGCTCGACATGGCACTCTTTGGCGTTTTCAATACTGTTACTGACAACAGTGATCGATGCAGTCCAACCAAGAAGGGGCGCCAGTGGAAGGGAGAGAGAAAACACCCAAAGAGCCACTACAGGATGCATAACAAGCCTATTTGCAAAGCTACCTTTAAATTCCTTTACAAGTGAGTGTTATCATGAATCTTGTGGTGCCCATTAATACTGAACATTAGATAGCTATTCATAATAACATGATTATTTGCTAAGAATCAATATTTTGGTATTGTCATTTTAAGATCCTGCATTATGTTCAATTTCTTCCTTTGTCAACGATTAAATTATTATTAATTATTTTTTCTATTTCTTTTCTCTCCCTTCACTTCTAGGATTAGCCAAAACTTGCTGACAGTTTTGCTAAAATCCTTCGCTGAGGATGGTCTGGTCACTCGTTCACGACAGGGTGGTGGTCACCGTGCTGTGAGGTCTTTGCCAATAGATGACCTGAAGAACACTATCAACTTCATCACATCTTATGCCGAAACACATGCTCTTGTCTTGCCAGGCAGAGTATCTTCTCACCACAGAGACGACATCTTAATTCTCCCCTGCCGTTCTACAAAAGCTGAAGTTCATCGTCTTTACACACAAGCCATGCAAGAGACTGGCAATAGGGCTGTTGCCTACTCCACTTTTGGTCATTTATGGCGCAAGTATCTTCCTAAAATAGTCACAAGTCGTCCCATGACAGACCTCTGCTGGGAGTGCCAGCGTAATAACAGAGACATTTCCTGTAGTAGTAATTTACCTGATGTTGTGAAAGCTGCCAAGTTAAAGAAACAGCAGAAACATTTAGACAGTGTAACCGCCGAAAGAACTCTTTATCAGAAATTTTGTGCTGATGCAAAAGAAGCGTACAGAGACAATGGTGAACCCCCCCTTGGCAAACATGCCCCTTGCTCATGTGACATTCGAGTACATCTCAGTTTTGACTTTGCACAACAAGTGCATTTACCTTCTTACCCGATGCAACCAGGTCCCCTTTATTTTCTCACCCCGAGGAAGGTAGGCCTGTTCGGTATTTGCATGGAAGGAATGCCTAGACAAGTTAACTACCTTATAGATGAGAGCCATTGCACCAGTAAGGGGTCAAATGCAGTTATTTCTTATCTGAATCATTACTTTGAAAACTATGGTCTGGGGGAGAAAGATTTAGATCTTAACTGTGACAATTGTAGTGGCCAGAACAAGAACCGGTATGTTTTGGCCTATTTGATGTGGCGTGTCCTTACTGGAAGGCACAGGTCTATTACACTTAACTTTTTGATTACTGGGCACACTAAGTTTGCCCCCGACTGGTGCTTTGGTCTCTTGAAAAAACAATTTCGTCGGGACAACGTTTCTTCTCTTCAGCAATTAAAAGCCAGTGTGCAGCGCAGTACGCCAGGGGGGGTCAACCAGGCCCAACTTGTAGGTGATGAAAGGGGTACTGTTTTTGTTCCATTGTACGACTGGCAGGCATTCCTGTCACCTTTCTCCAAATCTTTTCCAGGTATCAAAGGGTATCATCATTTTGAATTTTCTAGTGACAAACCTGGTGTTATTTCTTTCAGGCCATTTGTAGGCCCTGAAGATAGTGGTACTTTTAAAATGCTTACTGTTGATGTGGGTGATGTCCCTCAGGACAACCCACCCATTGTACCTTCTCCTGGACTGTCTGCATACAGACAGTGGTATCTTTTTAATTCTATTCGTGATTTTTGTACCGAAGAAACCAAAGACATTATGTGCCCCAAACCAACTGTACCTGAAGAAGGGCCAGGGAGGGGGGGGGATGGCTACATTGTACAGGCTCCTGCAGTCGCCCCAGTAAGAGGTAGAGGGAGGGGAAGTGGAAGGGCTAGAGGAAGAGGGAGGGGTAGAGGAAGGGGAAGGGGAAGGGGAAGGGAGAGGGAATCTTCTTCTGATGAATCATTAGAATTAGGTGGTGATGAATCTTCTGAGGAGGAGGAGGAGGAGGAACCTCAAGAGGAACCTCAAGCTAGGGGTAGGGGTAGGGGTAGGGGTAGGGGTAGGGGTAGAGGAACAGTAAGGGGAAGGGGCAGGGTAAGGGAATCTTCAGAATCTTCTTCGGATGGGGAGGTTGCACCTCCTCCAGCAAAGAGAGGTAGGGGGAGGGGGAGGGGAAATGTTGAGCAACGCCGGCCAGGGAGGGGTAGGGGTAGGGGTAGGGGTAGGGGCTGACTGCTATTTTATTGATTTTATTACTGATTTTATTACTGATTTTATTACTGGTGAATACTGTTGTACATTTTGTTTTGTTAGAATGAATAGGTGTGTTATCATGTATATATTGCAAGCACTGCACCAAAGAATTTTGTACAGAATTATTATACTCGTGTTAACAGGGTAATAAAATAAAAAATATTAAATGAAATGCACTGATTTTTTTATATATTGTGGCCCTACTAGTCTATAATACCTGCCCAAAATCTGAGAAAAATCCAATCATATGAACTGGTCATTTTGCATGATGACGCGTCCGACATAAATCCCACAAAAGTCTCCTAGAAATGTATTTTGCCCAAATTTCACCCAATTTTCATCGCGCGATAAAATGATAAGTTACTAAGTAAATGAACTGAATTTGGTATATGTTATGGCTATGGCAGTTAGTAAAGTGTGTCCCAAATTTCATAGAAATCGCTTGATAACAAATGCCCGTAACCAAGGATGGCGCGCCGAAGGTCACTCGCCGAACTTAAACAGGCTGTATCTCAGTTTCCGGCTCCTCCAGTAACCGCGTCCCTTAAATACTCACCGCAACCATAGAATTATACCCAATAGGCCTAAAATTAAGCTCTATACATCATTGGAAAGCTCTTTCCTGCTGCTTACCCATCCAATAGCTAACTCCAAAATCGATTTGGCCGACATGGGACTCATTTTGATGGAGCGGATCTCAAATATGCTATAAACCTATTAAACTTCAATCGAGTTGGTAATTGGATTGGTAATTTTAGAACATTGCATTGTTATCGCAAAGTACAAATTTAGGATTGGCTGTTTAAAGCACAACAGCACTGCAGCGTCACCTGGCATGCAGTGGCTAGACAATATGGGACACGGATCTCCTGCTTGAATCAGTGCGCCGTGACTAGTCCCGTATATGCCACCCTATCACCTATCACCCTGCATCACCCCATACTATAATATTAAATGCCCAAACTAGCAATATTTTTGTAAACACTAAGTGTAGGTGTTTCCACGGCAACCTACACAGATTAACTATAATCATCATGGACTATAGTATTCACAATCTTGAATAAGATATGGGCAGTCTACTAATACTCAAAATTACTACCAACTACTTCCACGCACTCAAACATTCAAGTCTGCCCCCTGGGCCCTGTTGTATAAGCTAAGGAAGGAATTTTTTTGTGGGAATTCCTACGTTTTTTTCCTTTACTTCGTTGGGAAATTCCTACGCTAAAAAGCATTGAAAGTATAGGCTATTCCTTCCCTGAACCATTCCTTCCCAGCTGCTAAGCAAGGAAAACTAAGGGAATTCCTTCAGTCCCATACAGTTTCAATATGTTTCTCTGGGAATTTTCCTACGATTTTTCCTTCCCACCAAGCAGATGTAATCATGTAGGAATTTACTACATTTCCCTCCTTGAACCACTCAAGATCCCCTGCCCACTTCAAACAACAGTCTTCAAGGTACATGGTAAATGAGGAGACATGCCTTGTTCTCACTAGAAATCAACACTCTTGAGGTACAAACAATTGAGACAAACTAGGTCAAGGACAAATTTTGATTGGTAATAATGAAACTCTCAGGTTGGTGGTTGGTGGTTGGTGGTGGCTCACCTCTCAAGTCCATGGTTCGAATCCCAGCTTGGGAGGCTTCTTTTTTCTAGCCAGATTTATTCAAATTATGTTAATAATTGACAGAAAAATCATCTAACAACAGAAACTTTGTTCTATAATAATAGCAGATATATATGTCTAGTAAAATCATATTTTTGCAGTCAATAAATCCTAAGGAATTATTGAGGGAACACCTAAAAGGTGTTCCTTAGTTTTCCAGTCTTTTCATGTTTAACTCAGAGGAAAGAATGAGGGAAATTACTTTGGTAGGAAAACTTCTGAGGGAAATTGCTACATAGGGAACAACTACAAGTATCAATGTAGGAAATTTCCACAGCTAAATGGGTCAGTTTCTAGGTCATGCCTGTGGATCTAGATTCTAATCCATTCTGAATAATCTGCATCAGATTTAAAGGTATAAGAATCAAAGTATCGAATATTTTACCCACTTTACCACTTCAAATTGAAGGAAATGTGTTATATTAATGTTTTAACCCAAGAAATGAGTGAATCCTATGCATCCTATTTACCTTCTACTTTGCTGACCCACACCTATACAGCAAGGAATATTCCTACGAGCTGGGAATTTTATGTAGGAATGAATGTAGGGAGGGAAAAATTCCCACAGAAAAAAATCCTTGCTTAGCTTATACAACAGAGCCCTGCTCATCTCTGTGCGCTCCAGTTGCTGTTATTGTATACAGTTATGCATACATGTGCATAAGCCATTCACTCAACCATACGCCCCCCACACCCCACACCCCACACCCCCATGCACACACACACACCATAACTACTCTCTGAAACTCTCACCTCTTCTCAAACCTTCAACCGTTCAAGGTAGTCAGATCAATCATGGTAAAAGTGATCCATTAAAAAAGAGGCCTAAACCTGCTAATACGTTTGCAACTGTTTTGCAACAAATCTTAAGTACAAGCATTTGGGTAAGTTGTACTAATTACCTTACAAGCAATTATGATTACCCCCCCCCCCACACTCACCATCATTACTACCAAGTCATTGCAAAAGAAATACTAATTTACGATTTGGTAGATGTTACCTTTGGCACTGCGTTTTTCCTTGCAAACACATTAATGCCGGGCCCATAGATTCAAGAACTCACAATTCGTACGAATTGGGGTCTCACGACAATTCATGGACAAATTCTTAACAAAATTGGCCAATTCGTATGGATTTTTGTTAGTTTTTCGTGGCCCACACAATCCCGAATTGTCTTATGAATTGTCTTAGCACTTTTCTTAAGAAATTACGATTTCGTGGACTCATTTTCCTGTGACACATCACATGTAAAAAAAATAATAAACAAAAAATTAAAAAAAATGTCGGGGATGTACAGAAGGGTAAATGAGCATTATAAAAGTGAAAAAAAAATTGTTGATACTCCAAAATTTAATGATGTTACAGACTTCCAAAGATAGATGCCTCTCAAAATTACTAACATTTTTGGTCAAATCGTAGAATCTCCTAAAACTTTCGGATATATTTGATTGTTTTAAGGGCCTTAAGAATTGTCTTAGAGTGGTCTACGAAATAAATATTTGTCTTAATATAACAGAAGACTTTACTCTAATTCGTACAAATAGAAAAGAATTTTCATAGCACCAATATGGCTCTAAATTCGGTACAGTGTGGGCCAATATTTCGCCTACAAATTGTCTTATATTAAGGACCCACGATTTGTCATACGAATTGGAGTTCTCTTCGTAAGAAAGCCCACACATTACCGAACTCAAATAAGTTGCTTAAGAATGATTTTGAATTTGTACAACTTGTCTTAAGGCCCAATTCGGCTCTGAGTTTGTGAATGTGTGGGCCTGGCATAACAAGGAGTTACAAATCTCAGTCAATAACTGAATAAAAGTTTTATAATAATAATTCAACCTCAGTTGACAGATACAGCAAGAAATGGGGAAAAACTATTGAACCGGTTTTTGTGCATATGACATCTGCAATCCCTTTTAATAGGTGTCCTTGTCCTTACCCTATATATTATTGGAGCGGGAATTAATGTTATTCGTTATCTGACCACCAGGAGGAAGAGGGGGAGATAATTGGTTGCTAGGGGCCGAGTCATCCCAAAGTTGTTCTAAGTTAGGTTCAATTACATAGTCCATTCCAATGGTCAGCTATCAGGGGTAGCGCGGCAGCTAACACAGAAGAGGGACTTAGCGATATAAGTAACTCAAGTAGAAAAGGTACTTGTGACCTAGGGTTCAGATGGTTCAGCCTGCGCTCGATCTAGTCAGACATCAGAGAAGAGGAATATGGTTTTCAGCCTGGCTTGATTCTCCACACACAGGCTCACTTCATCATCCATGGAATGGTCAACAGGGAGTGACAATCTTACCCGGCCCACAATCGTCCTTATATACAAGACAAGCAGTAAAATAGACATAAAATAGTGGAAAGGTGTTGACAGGTTAAGTCGTCCCACCCGTCCACAGACAAGTTTAAGAAAGGGTGTGGATAGATTTATGTACTGGGACATGTGGACTGAGTGACTTCCAAGAACTAAGGTCACAGCGGTCATTCTAACAAGGGAGACTCGTCTACCTTCCTGTAACAATATATACTGCATCATACCATAAGTACTAAACAACAGCTAGTCCCTTACCAAAAATACTTCAAGGCAAAGAAAACTGGGGAATGTTATTCTGATAAATGATGTATTTATCTTACGTAATCAACTCAATTATCATAATTATCGTTTATATTCTTTTGCCAATAACTCTGCCAATCCTTCCTTACTGTTTTATTCAAATCTGGCATCCTACAGCGCTAAGGAGCAAAGAAAGAAAGCAGTGGGAAAACGGGTTTTGGTCGATTTAGCTGGGTATGAAGCCTTAAAGGCAGTCTTTGCAATATGTTTATGCATATGTATCTATCCACATCTGTAGATATATTATATGACGGATGAGAGTTTGATGTGTTGACGTCATTGGGAGGATGACGAATGGAAGAAGTTTTATATGTTTTGCCTGTTACCTTGCTGTCATTAATATAATTGGCAGTGGAGGAGTAACATCTGCCGTATAAATGTAGGTGTCATCAGTCCCCTATCCCTTGTATTTAAGTTACACTGTTGGATGGGTAAGCTTCAGTCTGGAGCGCCATTAGGAATAGTGTTTACGTATTGCTTGTTGAATAGAACAGAAATGACCCTAAAGAAAAAAGTTTTCGACTAGACCTCCTAAGAAACATCACACGAAAACGTGGTTTGACTTGTTGAATTAATTGATATTTTCTCGTTATCGAGTTATCTTTTATTCCGTAGACAAATAGCACAAAATAATATTTTAGATTGTTGACCTTGAGGGGTGAGATGAGACTATCTAGTTCAAAGCCATGCCCTTCGATTTTTGTTCTCATTTAATATCAACAGTCGTGAGTCGTGAGAATCTCTTAATAAGCCCAACTAGAAACTATCCTAAGCTCAAATAAATATTGAAAACGCTTTAAAAGAAGGACATAGTCATTATAAAGATGGCATCGTTGAGTGTCTCCCATCTCTCTATCCTACTGTATTTGTAAGCTATTGAATGAATTGTCTGTTTCTACGTGGATTGATTTGATAGAATGAAAAAACTAGATGCTATATTTTTCCATTAAAGACAACGTTCAATTTGAAAGGATTACTTGATTATGTTTGATTTTTAGATATCGCTATTCTTCATATAAACTTAGCTAAACTAAAATCAATGATTAGGACATTTATATGCCCGTCAAATTTCGAAGCTTGATTCCGTAGCTTAATTCCTAAATGACTAAAGGAAATAGAAACCCCCCTCTCCCATTACACCCCTCGAACATTCTATCTATTGTAGACCGAGGTGTCATTTACTCACCCTCACTCACTCACCCACTGCAATTGGTTATTATAAATAATGCTATTTGATATGTTATGTAATCACTTCGGACCACTGTGGAGCACTTGGAACCACTAAGTGAACCACTATAATATTTACTGCATGATTTATGAGCTTGCCCCTTGAATAAGGAGTTGTGGCAGTTGCAATAGATTAATCCAGGAGATCGGACCAGTCGTAAATTGTTGAATCACATCTACATCACCATTCCAGTGCCTGTTCATCTTACATCAATTATTTGTTAGGTTAACTAGGAATGGTGCAAGCTTCAAACCAATTGCATACACCAACTTATGATGATCCAGGTCGCAATTTACATGACCAACATCAGAGACGAAAGATGGCATGGTGATTTGCGTAATGAACGATTGGGCTGTTTTCCAGTCCATTATAAAGATATAAAGGACTGGTAAAATTATATCTGACCATTTCGTTGTCGGTACTATACCGTGGGGTATCAGGTATAAGCTTCCTAAAATGTACTTACTAAAATATTCTTAAAGTTGGTGTTGACTAAGCGATATAGACCCCTCCCTCCTCGTAACCCTCAGCTGGTGTGTCTGATAAAACATGCTTTCCACCTTCAGCATCAGGCACATTATATCATGTAGCCTTGGGCTTATATTACAGTCGCTCATGATCTATTACTTTAATGTTCTATACGGCACAAAAATAGTTTTAAAAATCTGTTATTGTCTGGATTTGTAACTTGAATTTTATTATCATTGGAGTACATTGTAACAATAACTTTTAGACGCTGTGGCAATAAGACGGTGTAGCAACGCATGAAAGCAATCAACCAATTGGTTATAATGTATTTTGAAAAAATTGTAAATGAATGGCCAAGAGAGTGAGAAATGTTTAAAATGAATTTAATTATTTTTCAACAACAGATAAGATCGTAAGCATTTAAGGTATTATTTCAGCCTAGGCCGGGCTGAGGGAGGTGGAAAGAATTTGTGTATTAGAGGCTTGTATTGATGTTGGTGTAAAGTGCCCTATCGTGTAATGCGATAGGGCACTTTACCTGAGACTAGCTCTCCACTCTCACTTAGTCTTCAATAGCCTTCTATAGCTGTTCATCAGAGTTGCTCAGTGCTAAGATAGATTGATAGACAGTTCAAGCTGCATAGCCCTTACTGCATTACCCGAGACATTATCTGAATACTAGCTAAAACCCTGATTTTTCCATGATGTCTCAGGGTTTATAGACTCTATCGGGGAAAATTCTCCTCTCAAAGATTCAGTCAGACACAATTATATGATTAAACATCACCTACCTCCAGGAGCGCAAATCTATCTTTATAAATCCCCACCCACCTCCATTGTAACAAGACGTTTATATTATTTGATTATACTTTCAATATAAAAGGGACTGATAGGGCACGAAGATGTCCCCTCATTAAATAGGTTGTATTACCTATTACAATATAATTATTGGTTTGACGTTATCGACCCTACCTCTTATACTATCAAAGAATGTTATCCTTCAAACCAAATAAAACACACAATTAAAATGTCTGCCTCATTGTTCTAATGACAGGGTGAGGGGATGCAAAACCTTAATTTTTTTTTATCAAAATGTGCGATATTTCTGGTGTTTTGAGACATTTATTATGCCGTGGCAATGCTCCCAATCGCAATCGCAGTATATTATTTAGCAATTTATAATGCAACGGGCTATGCCATTCTTTATGACACAAATTGTTCATGTATTGATGCATCATAATTTAACATCCCGGTGGCAATAACATCAAAGATACGGTATTATCTCCGATGATAGTGGTTGGACGACGTATTCTGGCGTTGGCGCTGGATAAGAAAATGCGATACTACTTTGACAAGAACTATATCTAAATAGAGGTTTTGTTCACCAGGATATAAGCAACTGATAAACAGGTGATACCTATAGATCAAGAACAAACTATTGTTAGAATGGTTTTGACGAGATTGTGGATTAAGTAGATGACCATGAACTATTTCCCCTTAGATAATGGTAAGGGCCAATCCCATTGGTTCCCTTGATTTATTTTTAAAGATTTTATTTATCCAGCATCTCAAGACATGGTTCACAATGAAAACAGTCGAGAACAGGTAACACGAGTAGATTTGTGGCATTCTACCTGCTGCTGCAGTCTACAGTTTAACAGATAAAAAAAACGACTAAACACTACAATAAGTAATTAGACATATGACAAGATTGGGGGACCTTAGTAACCGCTGTATCTTGCAGGGTAACCAACTGTTGATGACAAACTATACTCACTACGGCCAGTTACTTTATATTATTGCATTTGCCGTTGTTTATATCGACGCAAAATTGATCAATGTGACAGAGAATCACATATAGATATAATACAGAGCTCCATATGATCCTATCAAGAATGCTCCGGATTCACGATAACTGTGCGATTATACATCGCTTTGTGGAGGTGCAACGAAGAAATGATCATATTTACAGGAACACATTATTGCAGAGTTATTGGATAGAGTAATAATCAATCAATATCGAGTATTCGAGTTCACAATGACCCATATTGCTGACGGACCTTCAAGGGGCAATTGCTTTTCTGGGGGCCAGCCCCATAAACTCGTCTTAAATCATATCAAGAAGCAACATGCATCATATCACATTCGATAATTATATGTTGCGCCGGGACTCAAAGGTGCGCCTCTGAAGGGGACATTTTCTCAATTGCCGTTTGAGGTGTTGCGGGTAGGAGCTTGTTTGAAATCGGAAAATATAACTGAAATGCGATTGTGCTGTTAGACTTTGTCAAGTCATCAAATATCCGTTTCGTCAATTAGAAACCTCCCGATGAAGGGCGATTTACAACGATATTTCCTATTGTATCGATCTAATCAAATAAAGGAAACATATTCCTATGGATTCACGGGTTTGAGCTACAAATTACAAATGCGTGTCACTGTGTATTTTGTACCGTATAGGTGCTTATAATTTATGCAACACTGTGTTCAACAAATTATGTACATAATATATTGGCGGTGCACGGGAAAACTTATTTGAGTTATGTGGTATCCTGGCGTGAGGCGAAATTATATGTGCTTGTCTGGACTATACAGAACAACTGGGCGGCCCCCTGGTTATTGTACCGAGGCAAAACTTTGGATTATGTGAGACACATACCGTTATCATTCGGCTTAATATATCATATTATCTCTCACTTCAATATCCCACAAAGTTCATGCGATTCTCCCTCATCTAAGATTCATCAAAGTCCTTTGTGAAATATATATCAGTTTTGCACTATTACGCTGAACTGCAGGGAGTAGTGTTTGGTGGTGCTGAATGCAGTATGCAGCAGACACCAAAACAGGCGCTGGAGAAGTTTTGTAAATAGGTAGGAACACAAGGGGATTCCTACGTTTAAATCTGTGTAGCTCCCCCACCATTCCAGACACATAAAGATGTCACCATGCAGGATGACCCCTCTCTGTTCATTGCACATATAGAATCCAGGCTTGTATTCATGCAGTTTTTGGATGCAAAGAATACCTAGGAAGCCTTATATTAACCGGAAATAGAATTAAATATACTAACAAAATCGAAATAGTCTTCAAACTCGGGTGAGACTTCCCTGAGTTAAACTGGGGACAGTTTATAACAACCAAAATGAATGACAGAAAAAGAACAAGTATGCAAACTTGGGAATATGGCTGGGTATTTAAAGAAGGTATCCATTCCCTTCACCACATTTAATCTACAAGGCTTTCAGAGACGTGGGATTGCTCCTGCATGGGAATTGCCGGTCCAGCTCTAGCTCCTATTTCGCCCTTTTCTCCTTTAAGGGAAAAAGATCATTTTCTGACGCAAGAGGGACTTATGTTAAGCCTTAAATAGATGAGGTTGTGTTACGGGATGCCCCTGTCTAATGTATAAAGTTTCCAAGGAACCAAACAACTCTGATATTTCTCGATCTAAACTCCAAGCCAACCTCGAATCATTATGGATTCGTTCTTTCTCGGATGTAAAAGATGTGCTCCAAGGGATTTAGTCCTTCTTTGAAATCTCACTCTACTTTTTGTTCTGTCTTTTCATGAAAGGAACGAAGAAAGCTTTGAGAGTAGGTCTGTCTAACAGGCATTTTATACGCTAAGACTGGCATTTTCTAGTGTATATCTAGCTGTCCAAATCTCAAGAACAAATAGAATTAATGTTATTTTCCTCTGGATAAGGATTTGTAGCTTACGACCTTAGAAGTCAAAGGATTCTCTAGCTTCTCAGCGTGTTGGGGATTGATTCCTGAAGGAGGCGAGTTCTCTTTCAATCTGGCTATGTACGGTATCAATATTGCATAAAAAGGTTGTTCGGATCATGTCACCGAGGACGGACATCCTCAGAGAAGTCCAAGTGTGTAAAAGCCTGAGTGATTTATCCATACATCCTTCCTTCCAGATTTAACTAAACATTATTGTGATGGGATTTCGAGTTTATTTAACTGAACCAAACTAGCAGAATAGCAACACTGCACGTGTCAAATAACTCTGGATATAATGTGAGGACACACTTAAATCTTAAAGGTGAGAAAACACGAAAATGAATAAATTAATTGTCGTGGTCCGGGTTAGCTAGTGTAGGCATGAACCATTTCTAAAAATGGGTATCGGCAATAGGACAATGGAAGTATTGTGTTATTTATATTTTTTTAATTATAAAGCCCCCAAAAACATGTTAACGACTTGAAAACATTCCAACCCATTCCAGTGCACCATACCCTACACCCAATGTACCAAACGTATGCATTTCTGTCAATTACAACTTTAACTTTTAAAGTCCCGTATCCACAGAACCGATTATCTCGACGGGGGCAGTGGAAGAAGAAACCGAGGGCAGTCAGGTCAGCGGAGACGCATGAAAGATGCATGTCGGCCGTCAGCAAAGTACTTCCTATCAAGATTGAATGAATCATCTGTCATTGGACTGCGCCCCCCCCCCCCCCCCCTCCACTCTCCCTTTCTCTCTCCCCCCCCCCTCCCCCACCCTCCGTTAGAAATTCGCCTCAGTGGGCGCGGGGCTTAACATAGATACATATAGCGCCACCGACGCAACATGTTACAACTAACATATTATATATATATATATATATATATATATATATATATATATATATATATATATATATATCAATTAATTATCGAAAAAAGGTGCGACTTGATGCGTAGAGACATTTGCAACCTTGACATTAGGCCAATACTATATATACATACTGGAATGCACGATTGCTATTCAGGGAAATAGGTACAGAATGCACACACTTGACTAATTAGATTCCTGCATCAGTGTGTGGCATCTGTGGATAAGCATAAGGGATAATATGCACTGCCCAATAATGAGGCAACAATGGAGAGTTAGTGCCCTTAAATGCTTATTAATGAGGCAATTATCAACTTTACCCCACCTATTCAGCTGCCTATTCAAGGCTGCATAATTGCTGGGGATATCATGAATGTGTTGTACTTGAATGGTTGTGAACAGCCATTCAGTTTAGTGAATGATTGCATAGAAAGACATTCTGGGAAATATAGGGCTAAATGGTATGACTTATTACTGCGCTTGGTTTTTAACAAAGATGTAACATGCTGTAGTCTTATATTCAAATTAATCAGGAATAGGAAATAATCGTGGAATTTGGAAAATTATTTGAGAAAACCAGACATGATCTAATACGTAGGTAATACATTGTCGGAGAAGATTTTTATAAATTACTTTTCTCAGTGCTAAATCCTACATTTGTGATAGCATACAAGATTGTAAAATATACCGACGCCAGCCCCTAAAAATGAGTTATGATAGGATTGGCAAAAGAAAGCTTCGGTCATATTAGCTGAGAATGCAGATTTAATTGCATTATTCGTCCCCAGAGCCACAGATTTGTACAAGTTTGTGTCAGGGGTAAGATGTCTAGATTGGGTAGCATTAAAAAGCACCTCAAATTAACTGATAACTGGATGAACATACTTATATACAATATAATGTAACAACAGGCTAAAATGCTATATGACTCAGAAAGAGGAAAAGGTCATGTAATGAAGAAAGAAAATTCAAATGTCAAATCATTTTGTTTTTAGACAAAGCGTATGTACTATATATTGTTGCCGTGTTAGAAGTCTGGTGGATTGAGTTGAATATCTGCGAGCTTGTCATCTCCCTCGTCTGTTGACATATCATACAGATAACACCAATCAGGGGAGTCATTGTTATTCATAGCCAAAATAACTCATCAATGATAAGTAGGAAAGTGGAGGAAAACTAGCCTTAAAGCTATGGATGAACTGGTTACTAGTGCTGCACCTTAAGTTGGGGACTTTGCTTTATTACCAACCTTTTAACAAATATCCTGGAAAATTAACTTGTTTTCTTTGTTCATAAGACTTAAGATAGATACTATAGGAGCCGGAATCTTGTCTAAGTTCCAAGTGATTATGATTTTTGTATCATTGAATTCGAATTGAGAACCTTAAAATGGAATATTTTCCTCCAATTAAATGGTCATATTTTAATTTTGACATGGGTATTTTGTTGGTATTTTTTTTAAAGAATAAAGGACAATCATGCCTGCAAATATCTCAAACTTTAATTAAAAGAAGAGAATCAATTAAAATGTTAAAATAGATTGACTCCACATATTGTATTTCTACGTAAAGAATCAAATGAAAGGAGATTCATTTCCAAAATTAGATAGAAAATACAGTTCTTGTCATTCATAGCCTTAGACCATACATATTGAAATCAGTCGAGATTTATCGCATTGTCATGTATGTATAAATTGGGTCTAACTTACTCCAGTTTACAGAAATGTAAAATATTCTGTGATACAGAAAATACAGTTCGTGACATAACACAGCAAAGGCTTGTGCCCTTAAGTGAGCCAGTGAAAAATGTTGTTTGAGTGAAAAATTTGGGCCTCTATGTGATTCTAAAAAGTTTAATGTTAATCCTTACAATACCAGATTAATTTTGTATTTTCAACATGGCCCCCAATCCTGCAAAACCATTCACCTGAGAGAAATTGTCATGGAAACAATTGAAAAGTCAGGATTTTCATGACATTTCAGACTCAGTTACCATGGAAACAGCCATTAATATGAAAAAGAATTCTTGTAATTGCGCATGTGACAGTTTCAAACACAGATAGCCCTTAATTGTTTTCTTTTATTTGACATATCATATATTATTCTATCATGAAAACTCATAAAGATATCACGAATCATATGAATTAAGTCATATCAAGGCAACTTTAAGTTTTAGTCCCTAACTTAGGGCGCTGGTTTCTGATGTTTATTGGTCAATGACCAACGTCCAAGTGTGTCAGACACGCAGGTCCACTGCTATTTATGTGCCACAGGTCCAGAGCATGACGCCATAGATCAAATGTTTACATAATGCCGAAGGCACAAGGAACTAAAGCCTCGCATAGCTACATGTCTGACATGTTTCGGTACTTTATACAGACAAATATGAAAGTTAAACATGCCCACTGCAACGATGTATATGTTAGAGTATGCCCCCCCCCCGCACCCCCACCCCCAAAAAAACCCCCAAAAAACAGAAAGTAGGAGGAAGAAAGAAAGTCTTGGATGCTTGATATAAGTATATTGACATCAATTTATTCAAATCCTATCGGACCTAATGCCTATATTATTATATTTCAGGACGAAAAGTGGGGATATTGCACTGGCATTAAGGTTGTAGTTGAGAGATCACAACCAATGTATTCCTCGTGACGAATACCCAGCGAATAAGCCTCTTTGTAATAACAGGTGAGTAAATGCCAAAGCAAATCAGTTTGGATTTTATTGCCGTCAAACTGGAAATTATTTTCCTAATGTTTACATTACTTGATCCAAAGCACCAACGATTGGAACAAAGACTGGAAAAAGCATTTTAATGGACAAGGGGCCTATACATGCAGCGGCAGTCTGCATCTGTTTGTATGTTTCAAATACATGTATGCTGTATGCTATACACTGTCACAATTTGCCTTGATACTCGAACCCTACTTTGTGCAGTTCCTCAGTACATTGTTTCAACATTCCCAATGGCATCTGAAGCACGTTCTACAGTGAATGGAATTCATGTTTATCGAGCTAACAACACATTCCTATGCAAGCTGGTGTTCATTATCGAAATCTCAGGTGGCGTTTTCATCGTTTGGTGCAGTAGTTGAATATCTGATATGAATTAATTTAATTACATATAGCATATAAATTGGAATTCTACATCGTTTGTGACTTCGACAGGAAACGTTGTAATCAGAGTCATATTTGGTAAAGTTCTCAGTTACGTAACCGTATCCGTATCTTTTTTGTGAATTACGTCAGATTTTTATGTATACAAAATAAATTGTGAGATAAAACAGTTTGTTTGATATGCTACATTACGTTTTGTTGAACCTCTTTCTTCCTTTTAACGTACATCAGAGATACGGATACGTTTAGGTTTAGGTATAGGTTAGAATTGCTGAACCTCCCTATCATCATTTGTCTCAACCTCTATAATATAACATCCAAAAGATCGCTTACCATTATAATTGAAATGTAGAATGTACAATAAACAGAAACTGTTCATAATTGATTGAAATTCTTATCAATCGTGCAAAACGCGTGTCAATAACTGGCGTAAATCAGGTTAAGTGTCTGAACTACCTATGCCACTGCTACCTACGTCACAAACACACATGTATACATTCTATACCTGCGTGCAAGAACCAGAAGATGTCCTTTCAATGTGTTCATGTCATCCCGCCAAACGTTCAACAACTGTAACGCCTCCAATCTCGCATATCAACACAGTGCTTTGGAATTGCTAGAAAATTGCCGTTACTTTATATGGTTGCAACTAGTGATCAACTCACAAATTGCTATATGGAGGAGTTGAGCCTGATAATAACACTCGCTTACAAAACTCCAAAGCGGGGCTTTCAAATAAGTACAATTGCTGAATGGGTATACGGTACAATGTAGCAGTTATTGCCACTAAAAAGTAATGCAATTTCCTGGACACGCGGATACGCGATACAAGCCAGCTCTTGAAGAAGTTTCAAAATATTGAAACATTCCCCCGGCCTTCCCCTATAGACACTCTCCAGGGAAGGGGCCTGTGTTTCCGTAACACCCGCCACTGTTACATGCTAACAGTTTTTTGTTTAGAATTCACATGTATTTATTGACGTGTTTACTTTACAGTGAAACATCATAGATTTAGCTTAGACTGATGGTAAGTCCATCTGCGGGAAATATCTAAGATATATCCCTGCTATAGCTCACAGTTAAATATCCTCTCACGGGTAACAAATTCATGACACATTTTTCCATCAAGGTCTCTTATCAAGTCTTTAGTTTGGTTAGAAAGCTCACATACATATCTCCATGTTTTAGTACAAATTCTAAATACCATACACATATTATTTCCTCGTCTTCAAAGGATGTAATGGAATGGATCTGAACTTATGGCCACCTATATTGGTGTTTTCTCTTTCTTACTGAATCACATCAGTTGTATTTATTAAATTATGGTTTCCACTGCATGATCACAGAGTTAAAACACCTTCACTCTATCTACTAAAATGTGCGAAATATAGGTATTAGTGTCGGGACACTTAACCATAATATAACCTCATAGATCTTTACTTCTAACTAGTTTTGCCTCAATGCTCCAGACAGCCATAAAAAAACTTCAATTTTGCCAAAAGCTGGGTTGTTCTTGCATGTTTGTGTGCAAGTTAAGGCTGGCCTTTGATTAGAGCAATATTTCTCTACAAAGGCCCTGGTTCGAGAAAAGGCACTGGAAATAGTGTTTACATAGAACAAGGCCAGCGTCATGAAACAGCCGTTATCATGGCAACTCCTCACTGAATATATGTATAACAAATGTTTTATCTTGTTTTTAGGAAAGATAACGACTTTCCTTGTGATTGAATATAAAATAAATGAATAATAAAGACGAATCAAAACAATGTGTAGGAGAAACCATACTTCATAGAGGTTAATGTGTCTCTCTCCAAGGCTTTGATTATGCTGGGCTATCTACACAAAATGAGTCTCATGATACTCCACCAAATCTGGTATCTCTATTTTATGTTAAGAACAATAGATTGTCAGCTGGAAACGAATACCAACTGAAAATTCAATAGCTGAGCTGGAAGATTCAAGATAAGAGAAATCCTTAGACACCGATGTGCTTTGATTATGTTTTCCAATAAATATGAATAGTCTATGCGTCTGAATGAAATGTTCAGCTTGCCTGTGGTTCAATCAGCTTATATCCACATAAAAAGTTCACCCAGGTTCCTTCCCATTCTTCCATTCCCTTTAATCCAGAACGAATAAGTGACAGACGTATGAGGCGGAAAGGTCGAGGGCTCACTACCCATTATTATTTATGTAAGATATAACATTTGTAGCGCTCTGCTGACCGCCATGTTTACGACGTAATGAATGACGCGGTGGCATCTTCTGAGGCGGGCTTTCCATGATTCTATCAATGACAGATGTTATGCGCAGGCGTGGAAGAATGCACTTCCTCCCGGAATAAGGACGTTGTTATGCACTGCGATCATAAACTCCCGGATGAGAGAATTATCACTATCAGGATTCCAATGGCTAGGTGACTTCTCATGAAGGGAAATGTAATTGTAATGAAAACATGGAAAAGCATACACTGTTCTCGGCCTGAAATACACACAATACATAATTTCGTCAAGGTATAGAACAATCGTGCCTGAGCATATTATATTCTACTGATTTATTTTATCATTATGGAAGCTTTATATTAGAGTACATAGACATACACAGATCATAAATGCATATCATTCCTAGAAAATACAATAATATTATGTAATAGTTATCATTATACAAAACAGATGAATATTTATTATAGAGGCGGTTGTTTCTTCAATCCCCTTGCTCCAGATTTGGGATAGTACATAGTTGAAAGAAAATACCCATTGTTTTGGTAAATCGCACATATAAATTGATTACCACAATGGTGAAAATAGATTGCCTTTGCCCAATAAACTATAGAGCTATACTGCATGGGCCCTGACACGGCCCATTCCGCATCAGGTGTCAAACCCGACAATATATCAAGATGTTTTCCTATTGTCGGCTCTACACCAAGAGGGTATATCATTCGAATATGGAAGCTCTGTCTACACCTGATGTATGACTGGAGGCCTTTTATATTTCCTTTCATATTGTGTAAAAACTATTTCAAATTAATCATAATGACTCGGTCGGCCATATGTCGGATGGCTAAAGTTGATGATTATGCCTGCATCATTGTAAAGACTGTAAAACTATAAAGATAACAATCACCAACAGATAGTAAATATTAATATTGATCAAGATGTAACTTAAAATCAGCGACAACAGGATTAACTAAGAATAACATTTTGAAAATGATGTGATGTTAATTTCTGAATCAATATATTTATAAACTAAAATATAATAGAGAACTGCGGAGATGATCATTATATACGTCACGATAAAAATGTGCACCGCATGCGCGTTAGTATTGGAGAGAATGTGGTAAAAGGGACAGACCAACCAGAATCAGGTTACCAGTATTTTTAGTTAGATGACAAACGAAATACCAACTGACTGTATAGTGAGGGGAAAACAGTTTGGGTGGATGGAACTATGCCCCAGGGCAGTGGCTTCTTGCAAATGAGTTAATTAATTTTATTTTGATAAATGACCGCTCTTATTTACTCTTCCTATAAAACTCCACCCTCTTCTAAAGAGGTTATATCTGTTAGTATGTCATTCCAATCTTACTTTGATTGTTTATCTTTCAGATAATATTTTGTATTAAATTTAGAAACGATTTTACACGACGATTACGATTTTACGCGACTTCACTGATATACAATCTCAAAATACCATATTTTAAGGGAAGGGCCTGTAGTAGTTGCTGGTCTTTCTCTTTCGGAATTTGAGTGCTAAATAACATGTAGATGTTATGTCATTCCTGACGGTCGAAAGCATCCGTCCTGTTTATTCAACTGTGGTAGTATGTCTTCTTTAGTCCAGGTGAGTAACTTTTTGTGGACTTGGTAAAGATTTAGCTGAACTGATCGGTAATTTACTTTTAAAGATGCAATCTCAGCTACTTGATTAGGGAAATTACATTTACATCTTTATTTTGGATTCTATAATCTTTTTTTTCTCTAGAAATATCTCGGTTAAACGTGGCCTCGTTTTGATTTAGGGTTTCTTTTATTATTATACTCAATACTCTTTAATCATTACCACCACGTGGTGCAGCAAAATGCAAAGTTGATGAACATTTCGAGAAAACGCCACAATCTCAAGAAAAAATGGAGGAAATATCTTTCTTTTTCACTCACAGTATTCAAATCTTCCACTCTAAATATATCAAAGCAATTTAGAATGGGGAAAAATAGCTTTTGGTCGATTTGGGAATGCAGCTTTAATACTTGAATTCCAGACACCATACATAGTTTCCTTTCAATGGACACAAGTTTGCAATTGCCTAATAGCATGCTTATTAACATTGTGAGAAACAACGTTAAGAATGCATCTGTCGGAGAAGTAAGAATGCGAGATTGATGGGGGTTAAGGAACAGGTGGATTGGTGCCAGCAGGTACAATGGAAAGAATAGTTTGATTAAGGAATGCCAAATGCGTACGTAAGGAAGCCACTTTTGTCTGCTCGATACATGCATACCGGTAGATATATGGGACAGGTCGTCAGAAAATATACAATCGGCAACCCTACACATTAAATAAATTAGGCTGAAAATAAAAATGACCAAGTGTATCTGAGTATAATATTAGTAGTGTATATTGCGTTGATTCAACAAAATATGTTTGTTTATGATGAACTGTATTTTGGACATCACTTTTGTCTTTAATTTGGGCTATTTGAGGTGATTGGTGAATGTAAATTGAACATTTTCGGAGACCCTGATGAATATGATTTTTTGGCTGGAATTTGTCGTTGTTTGTATCAGGTATGTTACAGTAATAACGTAGCTACTTGGCTATATGTAGCTAAGAGTGGTCAACGTCATTGGCACATGTGAAGTAGAGACAAAAATATTAACTTTTTTTATTTGATCTAGATTTGGTAATCAGAATAGTGAGTAATTTCTAATAGTCTAATAGGTCACTTGATGCCTGACATTGAGGTTTAAGGCGGGAGTTATATTCCCATTCTGAGCTTAATTAATGATGAAGAAAAATCATATCAGCGAGTTTTAAAAGAATGGCGAGGTATGTTATAATGTTATAATGTCTTAATTCACTTTCTATCTTCGTACTCCTGAGTTACACTTGTGTCTGGTACTCACTCCAACCTTTAAACGTTTTTAACTAATTAATTCGTTATACACTATAAACCCCATAGTATATCAATCTGCATGCTACGTAGACTTTCTTTGCCCGTGCATCGATGTTCATGTTCTTTTTTATTTTATTACTAGCAAAGTACCCGTCCTCCGGAAGGTCCCACTCTCTCCCCACATTTCCTCCTCTCCCTCTTTGCCCTATGCCTTTTCTCTGTTTCTCATACCTGTTTTCTCTCCCAACCGCATCTCTGATTCTCTGTCTCTCATACCTGTTTTTCTCTCCCAACCACATGTCTGATTCCCCCCTCTCCCTCCCCTCTTTCTCATGCTCCCCGTCCTCCCTTTCCCTCCCTCCTCCCTTTCTCTCCCTCCGCTCTCTCCCTTCACCTACATCCTCTCCCTCCCCTCTTTTCCTTATCCTTCTTCTTTCCCTCCCCCTCCCCTTTCCTATTTTCCCACCCTCTCCCTTTTCCTCACTCTCCCTTCCTACAACCTCTCCCTTCCCTGCCCCTCCCTTCCCCCTCTCCAATGCCCCCACCCTTTCCCATCCCTCTTCTTCACTCTCCCACTCCTCTGCATGTAGTGGCAAATGACGTAGTATCTCACAGGGGCTTTCCCAGGCTATAAATAGAGTTTGTAGATCCCAATTTAAAAAAGGCTTCAAAATGACATTTTCACCCCAGATATCTTCACAAACCATATACAACGTCCTCCAGAGAGGGTGGACAGAACTCTACAGATGAGTAAAACGGTTTGTAAAAGAACAAATTCCGATAACATATGTGAGACAAAGAAACCCCTCTTTTCTACCTAAAGAAACCCCTCTCTTCTAGCTCTTTTCGTAGTTACCATTACCATTGACATCGAGCTCATCCAATCCTTTCGTCTCGTCCATCTCATTTTATTAGCGCAGTTATCAGAAAGATCATCAATTATTTTTGTGAGCCTATATCCCTGTCTATGACTGTTACTAACACTTCACATGCCAGTTTATATAGGGGTGGGCGTCAGGTTGATGACCACACACGACTATTGACTACATTTTGAGTGGGTCAGGCGCACCGAGTTACTCACATAAAGGACAACTCATCTGCTATATCAAGGCACTCTAGGTGTCACCCAATCATCCCCGGCTAGCCCTAGTCCTGCACCTTTCTGAGAACTTGTAATAGGGAATTTGCACTAACTCCATTTTAGCCATAGATTAGTGTTAGGAGTGAGGGGATTCAAATTATAGCTGTCTGGCGAAACGCGTGAATGCGACGTTATACCTGAGCCTAAAGATACCGCCAATATGAGGCTAAATTAGTGGTATATATTTCAACATTATATTGTCGTCCAAACATGGAAGTTGTTTGCATAAAATTAACTGAACAAATGTCATTTACAATGGAATGTGGTGTAAGCTTGTTCATGTTTTCGCATACCCTTGTGCTGAAAGATAAGTAAAAGAACATTTTTAAAGTAAGTGAAAAAAGAGCATTGGTTTTGGGTGACATCCGACGCTTAATATCTTTATATGATCCAAAGTGACTTTGGATAATTTGCATGGGATTTCAAGGCACACATGTACTTCCTGAAATTACTCTTACCTTTTGTGGGTGTTTTCTCACAAGCAAAACACATGTGACACCCCTATAGAGAATAATTAAAGCATAATTAAGAGCATAATTAAAGGGTCCGACACGTAAATGAATACCTTAAAATTCCCATCGGTCTGCAGTATTCGTGTCTCAGTTTCTGTACTACCTTATCCCACAACCCATTGCATCCAGTCACACTGTATAGAGGGGTTTGACTGTGGATTAAGGTTGCCCATTAATAGTGGCTCTGTATTGGATAATGCATGGCGTCAGGAGAAAGGGTGAGACAGAGATTTGTTAAATAATGCAAGAACATGGCCACACTGGGGGCAATAAAGCAGCCACGTGTTATCTAAGCGTGGTCAGCTTGTACTGACAGGTTAACAAGATTAGTGCCTCCTATGCCATGTTACAATGCATTGTGTTCCTTACCTCTATATTGTTGATTTGTCATATAGAAATACAACACTGTGAGTAATAGTTGTTGTATTGTGTTTCACCAGGCTGTTTATTACAGCCCCTATAGAGACCTCTAGTCTTCTACTCTAAAGGTAATTGCACTAAATAAGGCCCATGACATGGACACTTGTAGGAATATAAAATTCTACCCTTTAATTCGGAATGTGTTAATTAAAATTTGGTATATTTATAATTTTAGAGCCAGACCTGAAATTTAAATTGTTTTTTAAAAATTCAAATCACGGTTGTAACCATAGCAACCAACTAAGCATGCCTATTCTCCATTATTTGGTAATGCCATCACTCTGACCATATTTTGGGCTATATTCGCCATTTAACTAGTATTCCAATTGTGTTTACATTAGTTTAATTTGCTTTCATTTCTTCCTAGAGCCAATTATTTGAGAATTTGATATCTACAGTACATAATGTTATCAATTGAATTTGGACATCAGCCTTATAAAATAATCTGGGTTGTCTATCATTCTGATTATAGACAAGATGTTTGCTCGTCCCTGATGTCTCCCAAAACCATGCCAAAATTGGTCATTTTTTACCATTTCAACCCTTGACTCATACTCTTTTTATTCCTTGTCACAATATCGGAATCACACATGTAATATATCAACAGATGCAGAAATTTGTTTACCCCAACTTGCAGAGATAAAATTAGTTTTCATTAATTATTCCTGAAATGGGAGAGATTTAATTGCCACAAGGTCCTTATGTTTTTACAATTTCAAAATGTTTCAGAAACAGTTGCCATGGCAACTTGACCATAAAACATAATTTCTAAGAAGTGACAGTTGTACTAAACTGCTCCCCACATTGTAAGCTCTGATAATATGTATACTTTTTCAGAACTCGTATAAAAAAATAAAAAGCTATCAGGGTTCAATTGGAGGGATGTCTGGAAACATAATGTTTATGGGCCTTATTTAGTGGTTCGGGCTATAGCTAGAGGTAGTATACTACCAGCTATTGCTGAGATGAAACTTGGCCTTCTCACGGCCACCCTGTAATAAGCCAGTCAGAATGCCCTGGAGGTAATGGCACACCTCCCCACGGCGGGGTTGGTAATATATCTAGCTAAATCACTGGCTTTTGGAGAAGGTCTTACACAAAGGTGTACACGTCCTTTTTTGAGAATGATTGCATTTAGAAGCATTTTTATCATAAATTCAAATTTTACAGGAACAATGAGAAAAATTGGCGGCAATAGCTTTCTTATCTAAGATGTGAATGAAGAGTCTCGAGTTTCTCATTATATGGCAGTCAGAAGAGATTCAGGCCAATGGACAGGCATTACTGACGGGCGTCAGCCGACGCCCGTCAAGGTTGGGTGAATCCAAGAGTCGTGCCGCTTTTCCATCTGACGATCGAATCAGACAAGAGAGAAAACGGTTTAGTGGACCCCAGAATTTAGAATAAAACTAAGAAAACATACCCCGACCTTATAATTGCATAAGATCGACTACGAAGAACCTTATGGAAGAGGCGTGATTGTCTGACAGACAATTTGTATACAGCAGCAATATGTTTTGTGAAGCGCGTAATTTGGGTTGTAACAGAAACCAGTGGACCATGCAAGGAGGTGCTTGCAACTCCTCCTAATCGCCTAATCCCCAGGACCAGCACGATATAGCCAGTCTCCATAAAGGTACACGTGAAAACCAATAGGAAAGTCGAGATTATGTTTCGATATCAATCCAAACTACAAATGAAAATGTAAAAATTGCATTCTTGACTATCAACAAATAAAACCTCACAGAAAGACGTTGGAGTTTCGTTTCAGTTATCGGGATATTGATACTTTATCATAGATTAAAAGAATATCTGACTGTTTTGCTATGGTAAGCACAACTCACATATATGTGATGTGTTTCAGGAAAATAAGTCATAAGTCGCAAAATTGGTATTTTTCAAAGTGGCATTTTACAAGATCACATGATTGGAATGTTCTACTTTTTGAAGGGTTTATCACTTACAGCTATATCAATCGATGTATTAAATTTCAGGACAATCTATGTAATATATCCTATCGTTTTAAAGGTCCTCATATGGACTATATTTAGTTACTTTACTTATATTGACTCCCAGAAATATTGGAAACTTTTTTTTTCAAAAACGAATATACATCAAACTTAAAATCCAGAATACTTATTAGATTATTAGACTGTTTACTATCATTGGAATCGGCTTGATCTCATCTTTTCAAATATAATGGTATCTCAAAATCCAATTTGTGCGACTTATGACTCATTCTCCTAAAATACATCACATATGTAGTTGTTATGATTTTGATTTATAAATATGTTTATTCAAGAACAACAATATACATTTCAGCGACGAGCGTTGATGTTCTCAGTGTTGCCTGATTGCTTAGGGCAAAAAGGGCATTAAATTATACTAATTTTATGCAGATGTCATAGCATAGCATGAATGATTTTAGATAATAAGATAAGTTGAAATTACACAATAATAATACAACTTTTCTGAGTACATATAGATGTTTTTATCGTAGCGATCGAAAAAGTATCTGTTTTAGGCTGGGCCTAAGCATACTCTGAGGAGTTATAATAAGTTTAAAAGCATGTCTAGAAATAATAAAAGGATAATTCGCGTCGTGCTCTTACATACAGACCGTTGGATATTACACTGTAGTTTCAAAAAAAATAATTACTAGTCATTAATGCAAATCATACTCTTGAATCAGCATATATATGCTAGGTCGCAAGATAGTTCAACACAGTACAAAAACAGTCAAGCTCTACAAGAGCACAAAGAAAAAGAAAATCAGAGACTATATAATATCACAGTAATCATACAAGCATACACGTATGTATACATGTATGTATATGTTAACCATAAAATTCTATGGCAATTCAGACTCGTTTAAAGATATTTTATTCTCTCTCTATTCAACTCTTCGGTTTATTTACTATAATTACGGTACTAATACGAGGCAGATACTTAGTGGTCATACAAAATCATGTACCTCACACCTGTCACAGGGGGCGTTTGGAAACCACCCAACGCAAAGAGGATAAGTGCTCGGTGGTGATTTATGTCCAATAATCATGGACATTAGGATTCCTGGATATGAACTATCACATTTATTAATACCAGGCAGTCATATCTTGCCCTGGAAATGGCCAATTTCAGCGCATATAGAGGTGGAATAATGGGTTGTATATTAGAAAAATGTATGATATATGGCCAATACTAAGCCCGAGTAGGCACTGTGGTTAATCTTAAGTCTAATATCAGCATATTGGCATCAGTGAAAAAATGCGGAGGTGCGCGGTAACAGCTACTGTGCATCAACTTTTATGTCGTTGAGAGTAAGTAAATGACCATAAATAACTTCTTGACAGGAAGGCTCTGTGACAGCAGCTCCCTCCTTTCCTTTTATTTTTGTGTCTGCATTATGTTTATAACATTATTTTATAGAACTAAACATTTAACAGAGAACCTATAAACGTTGGCCTTGTGTTACATAATTATGTTAACAATTGAATTAACAAATCACTTTTGATGGGGTATTTTCAGTAATGACTGATATGAATACCCTTTTCGTTCATTCCGCAATTTATTGATTTACCGTACTTTGATAGCTATAGAGCGGTATTCCTCCGTCTAAGGAAGGTTTACAAACCACCCCAGCTTATATTATAATTAGTATTAAGGAAATTAGTTTTATTCAGATGGGGAAAGAATTTCTTCGGCGTACCAAACATGTGTATAAATAATGAATGTGTATTAGATCACTCACTCACCCGCACTTAGACTAGGTCTGATCTTAGCCTACATCATTGTCATCCATCACACCATCCCATCATTAGGTGTCAATGATACGTCTTTCATCCCCAATAGGTTTTTTATATCTATATTCACGCTTTATATTATCCTATCTCCATGTCAAAATCATCAAATAAACAAGCGGATATATTAATTTAGATACATACTCAGGGTAGAACGAAAACCGATCGAAAGACCAAGACTGCTTTGTAAAAAAAAAATAACCTGAATAAAGGACTTGGAAGGAAAACAAAATTAACACGTTTAAAGACAGCCATCCAGCGATGGTCTTAGGGTATTAGGTTCAAACAAGTACAAGGTATGAAACTGGAAGTTCTCATGAAGATTTAATGAGAAACGATTACTTTATTTTTGTTATCTGGCCTCAGAAAGGCACACTAACACTAACATTAAATAATGAATTGCAACAACACATTAGAAACATAATAAGACTGGTGATAAAAGAATTGGGGAAATACATCACTCTCAATAGGTGTATTCAAAAGAGTTTGTCCCGCTATTTCTATTAGTTTTATGGCCCGTTTACCCGAATTAATAGAATAAATCATCATTAAAAAGCTCCTGATTCCAGGGTAAGGACATCCGGCCCTCCAATAAAATGTTTTTCTCGGAGGTAATTATAATGTCCCCTGTGTCATTACCTAGCCACGGGTTCACAGCAACAGAATGTTCTTAGTTCCAAGCTGTGCTATCAGGAATGGATCCCCGGAGTTGCTCAGTTACAACAGGTTTGTAAGTTAGGTGATGGGGTGAGAAATTGCCTTGAAGGAGGCTAAACGTGATCATGACGAGGGTCGAGGATAATAGTTATACACAATTTTTTAAATTTTTGTAGTAATATGTTCGCATTTTAAAATCATCACAGGATCACATGAAAAATATTTTCTATACTTTCGAAGAAGAATCTCGTTTTCCAAAACACAAGAATCCTGCATTTCTCCCAGGTCGACTGAATATTACACTGATTATTCATTTGATCCAACATTATGACATCGCCACCATTTAATACTGAATTCAATTCAAGTTCATTCGCCATCATAAAGTTAAAATTAGTTATCCTAACATCTTAAGGCCTAGTTGAACTTCACACGTCATGGTTCCAGTAAAAACCCCACCAATTTATTTTGTTTACGTGGTGTCGCCACTCTAATCCGAGAGTGGATCTAAGATTGGGAAGATATAGAAAAATTAGGTTTGTCTACAAGAAATGTGGCCGGACATTGGGAAGGTACCTTGAAGCAGATGCAGACTGGCAAAAAAGTCGATCCATGTATCGCACTGGGAAGGGTTCCCTTCTCTATTTATGTGACGGCACGAGAGCGGTCACGAGAGAGGAAAATACAAGACATGACTTGGCAATTTTACCTATGGTATAGATTGATGGATGGACCCCATACCTCACACGTCGACTTCCCACATCCTCCCCCGGATATCTCGCAAGAAACGAGATCTCGCGCGGCGACATCTTTAGATTTACAAGAGTATGACCCTTCTTTGAGTTCTCTGTCAGGCTCCAACAACAAATACATATTGACAAACAGCTTCATTCTACTTTCTAGGTACACTAATCAATTCAAGTACAACATCTCTACAGTACATGACCATGTTTGTTATCAAGTCATTTAAGACCAATCATATAGTCAGAATATTAGTTATTCAAGTTCAATCTAGTCTGTTCATTTCATCTTCATATTTTTTATTTAGTTTAGGTCTTCTCCGCACCTTCAGTCGGACTTTCCCTTGCTATTCTTATCTCGATATTTGATGTCTCAGTCATCTGAGGAGATGGCCGTGCATATGTTGAGATAGATTTATGCCACTATCTCATACATCTTATAGACTCAGAGAAATACTAATACTTTCTTCGCGTAATAGAGCCTTTGACTGTTTTTTAGTAAGTATTCTCAAGGGGAAAGATGCCACTGCAATTCATGAATAAATCCCTTTTGGATGTTTTGCGAGGGGAAATTCAGATCATTTGTTCAGTTAGGACCTGATGGCAAGGATTCTGAATTTTAAAATGTACAACCTTTCTATAAGTCATAAACTAAATACAGGTTTATAACTAACGAGTTGGTTGAAGGGGCGTGAATATGGCACGAGTTGCGTAGCAACGAGTGCAATAGTCTAAGCGACTCAAACGAACGAGTTTGTTAACAGATTTATTATATGCTTCATGAACATGAAAATAGAAAACAATTGAGACATAAATTTGAATTTTAGCGGTAATCTTAGCAAAAAAAAACTATGGAAAGCCATATGCAACTACCGACAAATCGCTAGAAATGTCGGTAAAAGCTCCGACAAATCGGTAACAGAGAGAGTGTAAAGCCGACATTGTCGGCAATTTCATTTTTACATTTGCAAATATTTCTAAAGGTTCTCCAAGTTGGCCGATCATCGGCCGATTTGTCTGCCGATTTAGCGGTAAATAAATAATTTGTCGGCCGCTATATCGGCCGCTATGTCGGCCGATTGTTGGGTCCAATTTTTATTTTTAAGAAATTGAGCATTTTCTCACCCATTAATATGTAAAATAATGTTTTTCAACTGACTGATACAGTACATATTAGTCGCCTCTATTACTGAGTCACATACTTATAAAAAATTCATTTTTGTGATTTATGTAAGCATTATGAAAGTATATCTAATACAAGTACTCACAAATTATTATTATTCAAAATAAGATGTCCTATACCAACCAGTAAAGTATATTATTAGAAAAATGTCAGTATTTGTAAACACTTGATAGTCATAGGTCCATCTGATATTCGTATTTTCTCTCAACTAATTTTATATTTTATATTTTACATCATTTTATCCTATGTATAACCCTCAGCCTCAGTAGAATACAGTAAAAAGGCCTTTTAAGTTAATGGTAACTGTCGGCAGAAATGGAATTAACTTTTCATATAGAAATGTAGACCTTTTTGTCATATCATATTGTATCTAACGAATTATTGGGCAAATAAAAGATTTTCTTATCTTATCTTATCATATATTCCAATGTGTACATGATATGTACATGAAATACGCACATGTATTATAAGATTTATTATTTATTAAAGCAATAATATTATTGTTCTTTCTTTCATATGGAGACAATGACGATGATCTATTAATGTAATACTTATATAATATATTCAGAATTGATTGAGCGGCCCAGTCCTATTAAACCTATTATTCATTCACTGGAAGGGGTACAGGGGTGATACAGGAGGGGGTACAGGGGACATACAGGAGTAGGTACAGGGAGACGTACAAGAGGGGGTACAAGGGGATACAGGAGGGACAGAGGAACATACAGGAGGGGGTACAGGAGGGGGTACAGGAGGGGCTACAGGAGGGGGTACAGGGGGGCATATATGAGGGGGTACAGGAGGGGGTACAGGGGGACATACAGGAGGGGTACAGGGGGATATACAGGAGGGGGTACAGGGGGACATACAGGAGGGGGTACAGGGAAATGTACAGGCGGGGGTACAGGGAGACGTACAGGAGGGGGTACAGGGGGATGTACAGGAGGGGGTACAGGGGGCATACAGGAGGGGGTACAGGGGGAGAGGGAGAGGCGGACAGGGAGCGAGGAAGAGGCGGACAGGGAGAGGTGGAGAGACAGGGGGAGAGAGAGTGGAGAGGGAGGGAGGGAGGAGAGAGAGAGAGGGGGAGAGGGGGAGAGGGAAAGGGGAGAGACAGGGGGAGAGAGAGGGACAGAGAGAAGAGGAGAGAGAGGGAGAGGGGAAGAGGGTGAGAGAGAGGGAGAGGGGAAGAGAGAGAGAGAGAGGGGAGAGGGAGAGGGGAGGTACAGGCGAGAGAGGGGGAGCGAGAGGGGGAGCGAGAGGGAGAGAGAGAGGGGAGAGAGGGGGAGAGGGGAAGAGAAAATGAGAGTGGGAGAGAGGCAGGAGAGAGAGGGGGAGAGAGGGGGAGAGAGGGGTAAGGAGTGAGGGGAGAGAGATAAAGGGGGGAGGGAGAGGGCAGAGAGAGGGCAGAGGGAGAGGGGGACCGGGAGAGGTGGAGAGACAGGGGGAGAGAGAGTGGAGAGGGAGATGGGGAGAGACAGGGGGAGAGGGAGAGGATTTCTTTTAATCCCCGATGACATTAAAATACATTTAACCGAAGTTCATAAAAATGTTCTTAGGAGCATGAGCATCCTAGGCTTCAGTTGATTGACTATAATATTACAATATTAGTTTCCATTATCCATTTTTGTATGACAGCACACGCATTTTTTGTAGCGCACTTTCGGCTAGGTTGTTATGTAACATGCTACTTCTTACTAGATTCAGGTTAAATAGGATTATAACTATTGTGATGTGTTCCAGGAAAATGAGTCACAAGTCGCAAAATCAAGTCTGGGTAAGAATCAGGAGAACATGAATAATCGGCGGACTTTGACGGCCGCCATGTCGGCCGCCATGTCGGCCGCCATGTCGGCAAATTGTAGTTTAAGTCACCGACATATCGGCCGACTTATCGGCCGACAAAGTTCATTATGCGCTAAGGGGAAGAACAATTTAAACTGGAGAAAACAATGTCGGTAATGATATCCTTCGTGCCCCCGAAAAATCGGCGGATAAATGTAAAAGTCGGCCGACACGTCGGAAAGCTTGCCGACGTACTACCCGACATTTTTAAAGGTCGCTATAGTAAGTCTATGGAGATCCTCCGACTTCTCTTCCGATTTGTCGGTAGTTGCATATGGCTTTCCATAAAAAACAGATTGGTTTCCATAACACCCCCAATAACACACTAGTGAAATACGCACTATATAGTATGCGTAACACACTCTAGATACATTGTTTTCAGAGTAATGCATGTATAATGGTCCTTAAATTATCCTATATATACATATATTATTTAAAGAAAGAAAAGAACCAATTAATAGATCATAATAATGAATCAGTATGTGCAGTATACGTAAATAGAGAGGTTGGTGGGACTAGGGTATAGTTAGACGAGGCTGTTCTGGTAACAACTCAGATGGTAGAGGTTGTGGATACAATCTCCTCCAGCTAGAGCAACCATCTTTTCTACCTTGAAATAATAAAAATCATAATATTGAGCAGGAAGTAGTTTATTTAAAATCAAGACTTATAGACATTAGAAACATTCACAAGTTAAATACAGTTTGATATCCGATATCGTTCGTGGAAGTGGATTTTCACTATATAGGAGGTTACTGGTAAACAACAACAAACCTCCATTAACACACCCATGCACGTAAACATATATATGCCAGTCGCAAATCTACCCACGTAAAAACCCAATCCAGAGGCTGTGTTTTATACCAATCAATTCATACCAGAAGTCGTATATCTTCCTTACAATTGAATTCTAGAAAAACTGTTAATTCCATCCATTGAACACTACTGGCGAAGCCACTTTGCATGATAAATCACTTAGCGTACAAAAAGTACACACATATATAAAAAAAATGTTGGTGATGAAGTAGAGGGGGATAATATCTATGGCTAATGTTGGATCATACTGAAGCCCCGCTATTATTACTATTATTGCTTGCATTGCGGATCTTGCGAATGGTTGAGTGCGGGTGTGCGCAGGGCTTCTGGCAATGCTGCAAACAATGCGTATGTGATGTTGCATTGAGGGCTCAGAATTATGGCTTCTCACTCTCCATGAGTACCTATAGGTCCATAGGCCCTGTCCTGGGCAGGATATGCACATTTGTTCACACCATAATCCTTCTAGTTCTTCTCTACTCTCTCTCCACTTTTCTCTGTGTGCTGCTTCATTATATATTATAAAGACGGCATCTCTGTTATATCTTAATTCCCCTATAGCTCTCCTGTCCTTCTCTCTCTCTCGTTACCTCTCACTCCTCTCTTTCCTTCTGGCTCGCCTCCCTCTCTCATTATCGATGGTTCTCTCTCTGTGTATGTCTGTATCTATATGTCTCTCTCTCTCTAACCCGGTCCCTGCCACATTTTCCTAAACTCTTTCTACCTGTCTCTTCCCACTCCCCTTAGTCTCCTCTCTTCCCCTGTCCCTTCCTCTCTCTCGGTCCTACCCCCTGATAACTTTTAACCACCATTTTACACAGGCGTGCATTGCCTAAAATAAGTATTGCCTACGAAATGAATTATCTATAAAATCACAGATAATTCATCATTATGAAGTATAATACCACGGTGAAGGGCAGGGTCCTTCTTTCATCGATGCGATGACTCATATCTACATCATTACTTCAGGAAATAGCACAGTAACAAGGTTTGAATTATTGATGTTTATTACTGGAGATGACCAATGATGGGAGTAGTTATAGAGATGTTCACCCTCCAGTAGTTTGAACTCCAGTGAAACTGTCTATTAGGTGTAGGTCATGTCTTTCTCCGTGGAAATGGGCCCCCATTGGCCGACACCCCAGGAGGAACCAATTGCGATGTCTCACAGAAAAATGAGTCTATAAAAGTCACAAGAAATGATATTTGTGAATATGACTTTGATTGTCCACCCAGAAATATCGCTATTTTGTCCACCTAGATATTTTTGTTCGAACAAAAAACATAGAAGTGATTATCAGATTTCAGAAAATATTTGATCGTTGGAATCCGTTTGACCTTATCAGATATATAATATAAGTCTGAACTCATATTTTCAAATATCAAAAGTCCATTTTTGCAACATTTGAGTCTTGAAGTCGATTATAGTGATGTAAAATACTTTAATATGTCTACGTACTGTTCCAGGAAGAACATACGGCCGTTATCATTTCCCACACGTGTGCTTTTCCAATTTAGATGACAGTTAAAGGGAATACTATTTTGGCTCACGTTGTAAGGAACAGGTACATAGGCGAGATCTTATAATAATTGGGAGTGGTAAAGGATGTAGGAGACATGAATGTTGTTTTAGAAGAGGCTGTAGGTGGGGTCATCCATGGTTTGTACGTGTGTGAGGGAATAGAGAGACGATAGTGCATGTTTGCCTCCCTTATTCCTCCTCAGCATCAAATAACATCATTAAACTGTAATATATTCTCGCTGGAATTGAACGGTTAGGAAGTCATGGCGTTAGCATTGCTCTTGCCTTAAGGTTGTTGCACGCCTTAGCGACCCCCATTATTTTAGATTTGAAGAATTGAATATTTTCAAAAAGGTGATTGTTGGACCTTGGATAATGTATTATTTGTCATTATGCTCTCATCCTAAAATTCCATCCCGTCATTCATTCAGTTATTCACGTTGGTAATTCCTGTTGTGAAACCTTTTTAATCTGTAATTATTGTCAAAGACTTATTGTAATAAGTAATAAGTAATAACTTTTCTTATTATATAAATATCCTACCACATAAAGTTCAACTGACATGAAAGTAGTGTATCTGACATAAAACTACTGATAGCAGAAGATCTAATTAAGGGTATAGGATGAATGTATACATACATGTGTATAAATACACGTATGTATTATATTGCTTTTAGTTTCGTTTAACATAATATCTATTCCGCAAAATGCATTCCGTTATTGTGGATGCTATTCGCACTTAATGCTGATTCTAAGATGGTATTAGAAAAATGAGAAATAATATTATCATAACAATAATGACGTTATACAAGTTGTAACCGTTTTTTTAAAAACAGCTTTGCATAATACCTGATAATAATCATATCATAGGTTGATGCAAAGCGCAAGAGGCTAGCAACCTTCTGGTAGCATGGGGCAGGACATCTAACTTTACCATCAATGGAAGTGATTGAGAATGTATTGATTTGTGGAACAGGACACTCGGGGTGAAGGAGGGGAATAGTATTAGGGCTATAAAATGATAAAGGCGAAAAGATGATAGGGGGTATTGGGGTTAAGAGCAGTGGCGATGGGGCTATGGAGGAGGTATGAGGAGGGACTTACATATATATAAAGGAAGCTAAATCCTAAATTGTGAGTATCCTGCCTGCCAGGAATGGCCACGTGGGGTACCAGATTTCTATGGGTGACATGAGGCATGAGGCATGAGGCATCATAACGATCAGTGAGATTTACTGTTGCGTGAACTGAAATGCCCTTGTTTTTCAATGTGTATCTAAAGCCAGACAAGGCAATGCAAACATTAGGCCCCTCTGGTGGTTTATGTCGCAATACACTTGTAGATTCAGTCTCATCATTCATCTCAATCAAGTTATTATTTGACCTTGTGCAATCATTGTACCACTCCCAAGAATATCTCATTTCCCTTTAGAAGCAATTATTTTGATACAACCCATCGCATTATGCCAGAGGTCATACAATCTGATTACAAGGTCATACTTTCCTTTGTTGGATATCAATCGTCGTGAAAGCTCTCCTTTGTCGTGTCGCTTGGGTGTACAAGAACAAAAAAATGCAAGAGCGAACCTACACTCTTCAGCAGTTGACCTTTCAAAAGAAGAGCATTGACCCGGGAGCATTGATCAGCTCTTCGAGGAGCTTTGTCCAGTAGGAAGCCAACATATAACCCTCCATTTATTAAATTGACTGCGTCAATGTAACACATTTCCTGTCATTACAGCTTGTATTATTCTGCAAAACGTTATTCTGTTCTCAAGAACCCAAGAATCTCCGCCAACCCAGTATCGTGTGTCCAGTAAGCTCTACACGTACCCATTTCATGCCCCTGCAGCTTGTTATACCAGGACCAGGCATGACTTAAGCCCACCAGTTTGTCTACCAGAATCCTCTGGTGTCTCTACCAGCGTCCCATTGGCGTCCGTAGAACAATGACTCAATGTTTACCAATGCTCCCCTTCATGCTATGTTCGGGCAGGGATGTGAGAGGGGAAGGGAGGGTGTAGGAATAAGGCTAAATGGTAGCTTGACCCCAGAAGGTATTCTCTCCCACAGTCCAGTGCTCATGTGATTGGTTTATGCCATTATATTCCCCTTAGTCTCTATTATACACGCGATACAGGGTTCCAGTCGTATCCCCTGCACGATGCCATAGACTTCCGATTGGAAAAAGCCTGCGTGGAGCTAACCCTTGGACATCGGGCATCACTCTCCTACTCATTAAATGATAGTATACCATGAGAACCGATTAAAAAGCAGTCATGAATGCTGAGTAGATGTTGATACTAACGCCGGATGTAGTTTGCCATGTATACTTCTGGAGTTAATGCTCTATCTACCAACTGTATGGGTATTTGTTTCTGACGGAAAGAAAAATGGAAAGGATTTATAAGACTGACAAATAGTGAAAGAATTCAATTTTATAATGTGGTTATTGCCTCACTTCTACTTTGCCTATTGCGTCCCTATCCCCTCCTTTATGTGGATAGAAATATTTTACCTCTCACTCTTGTGACTCTAGATCCACAAGATCCTTACAAATATTTACATGCTAATGGAATAGGTCTATTAAGATTGAACTCAATCCTCATAGCAATTACTTCAAGTCATCTATACCATGCAGGAGGGCAGGGGGCCAGCCAGAATTTAGCAACTGACCAGCCTAACCACTCCCTTCCAGTATCTGAGGGGAAATATTCGCTGGGGTCTTCACCTCTACCATCTCTGGCGTAGGCAGGAGAACATGAGGGATAACTGGATCTGGATGGAGGATATGATGGATCAGCACGTACTGTCCACCTCCACATGATACAAGGACGCTAGAGGGGGATAGAGAAACCGGAGGAACGCAGACCAACGTACTGGAGAGCGTCCTAAGTGGGCTTCAGTCTCTTTAGTGATGGATATTATATGACAGCTCCTTTCTGCCCCTCCTATTATACATAAAAGAGAATTGTCTTCATATGGACTGTCTCCATCCGAGTGAAAACATGCAGCACATAATTGATGTAGGATCTATATCTAATTCCTTTTAACGAAAATGATTAAGCAATTTTCCTTTTTAAGCTTTGATCGATAATGCTCTTTTTCAGATGGGTCTAGTTAAACTGTTCTAATATACTACTATTTTCATCAAATATTATGTCTAACCCCCTACAGATCAAATGTCCAGTGCTGAATACCAGATGACTTCCCACATAATAGAGTTCATACTCCACTTAAAGGTGCTTAAAGGTGATATGATGTTTATTATGACAAAAAAAATACAAAATTTGCCGAGAGAATACCGCAACCGGTGAGCGCTAATAAGTGAAGCCACCGCGGAAAAGGATTGTGATGAGTCTCCGAAATATAAATGTGGAAATTTATAAAGCCCTGTAGTAAAAACAACCGGACAAAATCTTCCAACATTTTGGTCGAATGAGAAAATCTTTAGGTTTGACCGATGTTAACTGAGTGTGCAGTTGTAACGGGCAAGAAACAAAATATTCATTCCCAAGAAATAACTAGGTCTATCTTTGAGATGGTATCTCATTATTGCCGAAATAAAATCTTCATCAATATATCAATATATCAATTCGCCAGTAGCTGCTCAGGAGATTTCTCTGACGCAAACGCTATACCTTGTTTCTAGTTCTGTGGTTAAACTGCATTCATAATATATTCATACCTTTTTAAATAGCTCTTTTACTGTTGTGCGAATTCCCGATCGAATCGAATCTTGACAGTTCTAACGAACTAATTGCTCTAACATTTTTTGATGAAAATAAAGTCTAATACCCCACGCACACATTCCCGCAAAATAATTTGAAATCGTGACTATTTTTCTGGCCCACACATGCACGAATTGAGACCCGATTTCATAAAAATTTGACATCGTGGCAAGTTAGCCCACATATTCACGAATTTTGCCACAATTTTCTGTATGAAATGAAAATTACCAACTCCAGAGTCTGAAGTATGTAACTCTAAAAGGAAAATTAGGAAATGAGGATGCATCATCTTAGGATATATATTCATCCTACTTCTTGACAACGAAGGCTGAAGAACCTATCATAAAGTGAACAGGCTATCCTAGCTAAAGTCTGGTTCAATGATTTTCCATATTACGATGTCATATCTGAAATACCTCCTTCCGATAATTAGTTGTTGATTTGAAGCCCAGTGGCCGAACTAACCACCCACGTCCGAGAGGAAACACTTCCGTAACAAAATAGTACTTTAGGTCTTTAATTATGTCTCGAAGAGATGTCTCTATTATAGGAATCGGGTCATAAATAGAGAAAATCGCATATTTATAAGCCTAATTCCCATTCGCATGATAATGTAGTTGAAGTCTGAGCCCCATTTCCACAGACCTTGTGGCATCCTATGGGAATCTATGAAGAAAGGTTCGTGTTAACAAATGGTAATTGTACCTGTTGGGAAATACATCAGCGGCCCTTATTCCTTTTTTACTGTGATTCCTAAAAGCTTTGGAGAAGGAATAGTAAACTCTGCTGGTTAGAGCATCAGATTTCTGACTAAGGCAAGTCCCGAGTTGGAATATCCGCTCTATCTAAGGGAGCGATTTCGGATCACTCCTTAGAAAGCTAGGTCCATATCTCACGGATATGCTTGGTGCACTGCATTTCTCACGATAGTTGAAACATAGCCCACAGTTTTGTTTACTGTTGTTTGTAGAGACGTATTCACTTTTACTGCTGCGTTTTTTGTGTGCAGAAATAGCGCTGCTGTGTTCACGAGATAAGTCGTAGAAAAGAGAAAGATAAGACAGAAAGGGATTTAGGAGAACTTATATGTAACTGAGAGATTTTCAGCAGTATGCTTGCGAAAATTCAAACACTACTGAGAATTTTGGGCATAGGATTAAGAATCTTGAAAATTCTAAAATCAACATTTCTGCTATAAATGATAGGTTGCAATCGTTAGAAAAATTAGTGAAGGAGCTAAAAGAAAATACTAGTAGAAAAGAAGAGAAGAAATTCGAATCTAGATCGAATAACAACAACAAATATCATGATGAAAGGCAAAACGATAGATGGAATCGAAATAGGCAATGGGAAAATGTCAAAACTGAGACAAATGATCATTTTATTATTGTCGAGGGAATTGAAGAAGGCTGGATGGATGCAAATATAAAATCACAGGCAGATTTAAATGATATGGAAAAAAGAAACGATAGGAAGGATGATGAAATATTGAAAGTATTGGATATAATGAATCTGGCTGGCATAAATATCCAAGAAAATGATGTGGACCGAGCCTATAGAGTCGGAATAGCAACGATTGATCGAAGAAGAGCTATTTACTTTGTATTGAAATCTGAAGAAACGAAAATTAAAATCATTAGAGCTAGCAGGAAAATTAGGGAATCATATGGAAGATTCTGGTTGAATAATTTCAACAAAGAAACAAATGGTTACCAAGTAAATTTGCTGCAAAATTGCCAGAAGCTTCTTCGTTTAAAGTCTATCGAAGCAAGGGTGGAAGTGAACCATATTGTTATCGGGAACGATACATTTGCAATTTACGAATTGAATAGCTTACCGGAGGGATGTCGACCTGAAGACATTTATCATGTAAAAGTCGGAAAGCATGGAATAGGATTCAAGGGTTCACATTCATTTTTGTCTAATTTTTATAATATTGGATTTGAATACGAGGGAAGATGTTTTGATTCTTCCGAACAGTGCTACCAAGCAACCAAGGCGGCAATGGAAGGGAAGCTCTCGCTAGCTGACGAGATCTGCCGAGATTCGAACCCATTTGCTGCTAAGCGACTGGGAGAATCATTTCTAACATCAAATAAATGGAAATCAATGGAGAAAGATATACTAGAAGACATTGTTTTCAACAAATTTGAACAAAATAAAGATTTAAAGGCAAAATTGTTGGCTACGGGTGACAAAAAACTGTTCGAGTTAACGACTTCTCGTAAGTGGGCAGCCGGGTTACGCCACCCGGAAGTTAACATTCAAGATGGCGTCCGTTTATCTGTTGACGAGAAAATACTGAAGGGCGACAACGCATTTGGTAGAATTTTGGAATCTGTGAGAGCGAAATTGTTAAATTAAGTATATTTTGAGACTGATATATATAAATATTCTCCGAATATGGATTTACTAGTTCTTATGGACTCAAGAGGAGACGATATACAGAGATTGCTGCAGGAGAGATTACCGAATGCCTGGGTTAAGGTTGTTGTCATACGTGGAGCCACCATAGAACGTTTATCTCAAGAAGCTCGTAGTATCATTATAAGAAGCCGACCTAGACACATTTTCATTGTAGCAGGGATCTGCAACGTGACATTTAGGGACAAAAATGACCCTGGTGAGCAGATTAAGTTAAAACACAGTTCAAATGTGTTATTTGAAGATATTATAAGATCTACGCTCGACAGTTCCATTGCCACTATGAAGGGCTATACCAGTGTAAATGGGTATCAACCTATAATTTCTGTAGCTACGTTGACAGGAATCGATATATCAAGATATAACTTATATCTTGCTGCATTAAGAGGCATTTTGTATCCAAGACGTGACCAATATGAACTTATTCAAAGATCACTGAACGAGAGGATCATTTTGTTTAATAACATAGCGAAAAGAATAAATACAGAGGAAGGATCTCCAACACCTTATGTTTCTCAGTCAGTCCACAAATGCAAATCTGGGAAAAAGAAGAGGAAAAGTGGCATAACCAAGTACTCAGCATTTTATGGCAGACTTTCTACAGATGGGTGCCATCTCTCAGAGAATCTAAAGAGAGATTATGCAAATCAAATATATATTGCATACACAAAGGCTCAATAGAATTTATGGTTGTTTTTATCTCATATGAATATGAGTCCATAATTCTATAATTAAAATTTTTGAAAGTGGATCTTTTTATACTCCAAGATTTGTATAAATCTGTATTTATGAGCCTTTCTTATAAATTATGCCAAAGCTTAATAGTCACGTTGAATTTAAAATTCACTTATATATATTTGTATTAACCTGGAGTAAGTACGTGCATACAGCATGTATTTGCAAAGGGGGGTTATATAAATAAAATATAAGATGATAGTAAAATATTGATATTCTGATAAGAAATCAGTACAAGCTGAGCTTTTCTGGATTTTTCTACGTGCATATAGCATGTAGATATGAAGGAATTAGTGATGTTTGATTATTATAATCTAATAAGACATTGGACAAGATGATGAGTGACAGGAAACTTCATCAACAAGTAAGAAATACCTCTATTATACTTTCATGTTTGATATTTACTTTGAGTAAATACGTGCCTATTGCATGTAGATACAATGAGGTAACATATTATTACATGTTAAGGAGGACAATATTAACTTATTATTATATGGTAACGAAGATAACATTTCTGAAATATCTTGTGATATTTAGTGCTTGAACATTTCTTCACCTGATCTGATGGTAATAACTACGTGCATATAGCATGTGGGTATGTTAAATTAGTGAAGGTAAGATTTAAAATAGCAATAAACTTTAACGAATTTTGTGGAATCGTCTTACAAGAAGAGAAGAAAAGAAGACAAATTGTGTTGTTTAATATATAAAATATATATTCTATTTGATTAAATATATACAGAGTGTTTATACCGATATGTAAAGGATCATTTACAGATATTGTAAATAAAGTAAATGATCTTGAGTATAAATTGAAATGGAAGTATGTTAGAGTGTTAACTTTATGAGAGGAAACTTATATAATTCAAAAATTTCAAGGTTAAATGTTGGAATTTATTAACTCTAAATAGGAGTTATGCTGTTTGTTTAGTATTGATACTTATGTAAAATATAGATAATTGTTATATTTCCCGAAATCCAAATGCGGTTAAAACAAGTACTATGTACTTGGAATTTTTAGTTATTACAAATGGAAAATTCTTTAAATAGAGGAGAAATTATTTTCAAGGGATTATCCATAATCTCTTGGAATATCAGAAGTCTTAAACCAAAAATTATGGGAGTCACAACATTAGTAAATGAATTCAAACCTAGTATATTAGCATTGCAGGAGACATGGCTAAATAATAATATAAATGACCATCAAGTACAAATTCAGGGTTATAATATATTCAGAAAAGACAGAAATGGGAAAAAGAAAGGGGGTGGAGTGTCTATTTATGTAGAGAAAAATATTAAGGTTGATGAAATAATATATGAGAAACACAATGTATCATCACCTGACGTTGAATTACAAGTTATTCAACTTGTGAAAGGGCATGGGAAAAAGGTTACCCTTGTTAATTTATATAGGCCTCCGAATGGTTCTATATTGGAGTGTAAACAAAAACTTGAAGATATTCTGAATAATATGATAAATCCTGGAGAGATAGTAATTGTAGGAGATATAAATATTGATTATATGGAAATGTCTAAAGCAAATAAAAATTCTCAACTGGGAGAAATGTATAGTATATTTTCAAAAAATAACCTGATACAATATATCAAAAACAATACAAGAGTTACTCATAAGTCATCAAGAACTATTGACTTAATGTTTACTAATAGCACAAAAGTTAGTGCATCAGGAGTTATTGAAAATAATTTAAGTGATCATTTGCCTGTATATATAGATTTAAAGAAAAAACGGACAAGATATCAAAAAGATTCATTTGTAGCAAGAGATTCAAAATTGTTTGATAAGAAAATAATTCAAGAAATACTTATTAATGAAGACTGGACGGAATTTTATGAATCAAGGGATGTTGATACTTGTTGGAATGTATTGCATAATAAAATATCTATTTATCTGGATAGGATGTGTCCAGTAAAGAAACTCCAAGATGTCAAAGTAAGGCCACCGTGGTATACAAAAGAACTTATAAAATTGTCTAAGAAGAGAGATAAAATGTTCATAAAAGCTAAAAAAAGTAATGACACTGAAGATTGGAATAAGGCAAAAATTTGTAGGAATAAAGTAAATTCTCGGATAATAAAATTAAAAAATGATTACTTGAGAAATCAAATAAATACTAATAGGAATGATCCAAAAAAATTTTGGAATACTATAAATTCTGTAATATCACCAGATAAAATGGAACAAAAAAGTGAAATCCAAATGAATTCTGAGGGTCAGTTAGTAAAAACAGAACAGGTTCCTGATATAATGAATGAATATTTTGCATCAATTGGAAATAACTTAGCAAAAAACATAATACCATTGACTGAAGTAGAAAAGGATAACATAGATTGTGAATTATTAAATGTATCTTCAGAAACTACATATGGTCATGTGGAAATTGGGGAGAAAGGTATAAGAACATGTGAAAAAAATGTACAGGAGAATAGTAAAAAATTTTCCTTTCAACCTATAGAACAAGTTGAAATTATGACATATCTATGTAAAACTAGTATACACAAGGCTTCAGGTGTGTCGAATGTACCTACTAAATTACTGAAACCTATATTAATGTGTTTAGGTGTTCAGTTAACTTACCTTTTTAATTTATCTTTACAATTAGGAAAGGTACCAATGGCTTTTAAAAAAGCTATCATTACTCCTTTGCATAAGGATGGGAATAAATGTGATCCAGGTAACTATAGACCAATATCTGTAATAAATCTACCAGCTAAACTTTTAGAAAAATGTGTACAAAGACAGTTATATGAATATATAGAGAGAGAAAAAATATTATATGAGCATCAATATGGCTTTAGAAAAGGTATTTCATTATCTGATGCACACTGCACACTATTCTCAAATATTTATCAAAATTTAAATCAAAAAGAAATTTCACTTCTAGCTTATTTGGATCTAAAAAAAGCTTTTGATACGGTAGATCATATTAGACTTTTACAAAAATTAAATGGTGTGGGTCTGCAAGAAAATTCAATAAAATGGTTTGAAAGCTATTTAGAAAATAGATTCCAAACTGTTCATACAAATAATATAACTTCTAAAGAAGAAAAGGTAGTCTGTGGGGTTCCTCAAGGAACTGCTCTGGGGCCATTGCTGTTCCAGATATACATAAATGATTTGCAAAGGTGGATAAAATATTCCAAAGTAATATTATTCGCTGATGATACAGTGATTTATAACTCAAATAAAGATATGGTCACTGTTAAACAGGAAATTCAATATGATCTGAATATGGTACATTTATGGTGTAGAGAAAATAAAATATCTCTAAATACTAAGAAAAGTAAAATAATGGAAATAAGCAGGAGAAGGAAAGAAAAATTAAAATACAGATCAAAATATTACATTGGTATATCTGAGATAGAAAATACAAAAACTTACAAATATCTTGGAGTTAATATAGATGAGGATCTTACATTTAATCAACATATTGCTATTAGAGTAAATACTGCAAGAAATAAAATACAAAAACTAGCTAAACTTAGACATTCGGCTGGAGATGATGTTCTTTTATTGATATATAAAGTAGCCATCAGACCTTTAATGGAATTTGGTGATTTACTGTATAATGGTGGAAATATTTATAACTTGAAAAAACTTCAAGTATTGCAAAATGCTGCAATTAGAATAATAAAAAGAATGGAAAAAAGAACAAATACAAATCAAGAACAAGAAAATCTTGATCTGCTTCCTATGGATACTAGGAGGAATATTCATCTATTGGAGATTGGATTTAAATTATCAAAGATTGAGGAAAATGTAGATGAGAGAAAAATAAACCTAAGAAGTCTTTCTAAAGGGAAAAAATTAAAGAAAATAACTCCATCAACTGAAAAAATAAAAAGATCTTTTATTTGCAAAATTCCAGACCTGTGGAATAGCTTGGCCCCAGAAAATCAAGAAATGTTAACCATAAAAGAATTTAAATCATTCTTGTATCAAAGTTATAAGCCTGCATAAAAAAAAAAAAAAAAAAAAAAACAACATTATGTGTATTGATGTCAATGAAGAATTTATGTATATGTATAAATTTATCAATATCATATATCAAATTGTATGCTGAGTTTGTATAGACAAATGCAAAAATAATAATAATAGTACCAATTTGGTGATTGGTGTGAATAAAAAAATATATGAGTGTGATATAAAAGGAGTAAAAATGCATAATATTTTGTTATATAGGACAAAAATGAAACCAAAATGTCAAAATATTGAACTGTATACAACATGTTGAAAAGCTTGAAATGTTGTTTATTAACTAAATTAAAATTAAAATTAAAATTAAAAATATGTAATTTCATGATGGTATTTAGGAAAATATGAACGAATGTGTTGGGAAATGTAAATATGAATATTTATTAATAGAGATATTATCACTAAATCTCAAAAGACATGAACAATGTTAAGATTAAGATTTATCACGGCGACCTGGGAAGACCAACAAATGTTGAAAGGTTTCACCCGTTTTCTTGTAATTGTTATACAGGCATTTGAGAAATAAAAATACTATATATATATACATTTCATCAACTAAAGGAACGATGGCCAGGGAGTTTTATATCCCCAAACTTAATACGGTTGGCTCCCACCAGCCTTTGGCAGGTATTTCTAATATCCCCGAGAATTACATTATACTTATTTATGATAGATGGGTAAAATTATTAAATACACGTGAAACCAACGAGTTAGTTAACTGATATATTATATGCCTTTAGCAATCTAAAAGTGAACACTTTAAAGCCATGTTTTTGGACTTTTTCCAAAAGTACTCAGAGATATATACCTGTAGATGTGATGTATTTCACACGAGATGCGTTGTTTCATATCAACTGCGTACAATGATAAATGTGCACATACATGTAACTTGTTATGTTAATGAATGTATAAGACTACACGGATACAACCTTGTGTTTGCGAATGTCTTGAGATTGGTTTGCTTCTATTTAGCGATGTGTGTACAAGTCGTATGAGTGTAATGTGTGCAGCGTGAGAGTTGAATACAGATGTATGTAGGCACAAACGCATGAGTGGATCACCATCATTAGTAGTTGAAGCAATAGGAGTGAGTTCTTTGAGTTATAGAGCCTGGGGTTTCACCAGCTCCGAGTAGCTCTCTTAAAGCATTAGTCCAAATGCCTTGGCTTCATTACCAACACGTGTGTGTTAACGTTAGGACTAAAAGCCCATTTATGCCTCCTTCTTCATGCCTTCCTCCCCACAGGCGGTTTTAGAAAGGGAAAAAATTACTTTATATCTTAGGCGTAAGCTAATAAGCTTTGAGCAAGATTGCATAGAAAATGCAACATAAATCTATTCCTTAAGTTAATAAGTGTGGTAATGTACATCACATAGGACCAACCAATATGTTTTCCATTATTTTTTAGAATTTATGTTGCCACACAAATTAGCATGCACGCCCGTTGTACTAAGTTATAAGGCACCACACTGGCGACATCAATTTACAGTCCGCAGCATGAATTCTATGGCAATGGAACCCTTAACTCAAGACTACAGCTAGGAAGGATGATCTGTTCATTCTAAACATCATCACGTTGTGCCATTATCATTCGGTTTATTTTTTCATCAGTTGTTTTATGCGTCGATGATTGACATTTACTTTGCAGTTTTATGATAATATCATAGTGTTTACTAAGCGTGTATCCTATCAGAAATAGATAGTGGTATACTACCCCAGTAGTTAGTGGAAGACTAGATATAGGAACTGAAATGAACATCCTGGTAAAACTTACTACAACACGTCTGAGTTCCCCTATATTCATCTCTCCCTCTCTCTCTCTTTCTTTCTTTCCTTCTATCTCAGTATATATATCAATATCAAAGAGCTTTAATGTCACTTTATCAAAACATACACCTCCGACATCTTAACCTCTCTTAAGCCCTTACCACTGCCTTTCTCCCCACCACCCATCCACCACTTTCTCCCAACAGAAGCCAAATTAGGAACGTGAGGCGAGCCAGGGGAATGTTTCCTACGCTTCCCTTACCAATATTTTATAGAGTCTAGTCTTTACTTCTCGCTAGGTCTGGGGGGTCTATCACCAATCGCAAGTTGTTTATTACTAGATTCTTTCTATTTGTGGCTTGGGTAATCACTTCCTAAGAGTTCCTACTTCTCTGCCTCTGTTTGTAGAAGGATCATGAGTCCGCCAGGCTGCCCCTTATAAACGCTTGATATATTTATACTATTGGGGATTGTAAATGAAGAGCGTACGTTTTATCAGTGTGTTTGTGGCTCCGGGCGGGGTAATACAAGGTTGAAGGCCTGTAACAGAGGCAAATAGTGTACAAGATACTACACAGCAAAGTGTTGAAGTGGGATTTATAAAAAAAATAGATCCTCTTGTAAATATGTGCGATTGCAGGCGTAGTGAGAGGGACCATATATACTTGGAACTTTGGGATATGACAAACATGCAGGTTGGTAGCAGATAGGCCTACGTAATCTGCAATAGGATATTAGGATACATATATATATTCTTGAAATATCAATTTCAATGTCTCTGCAGTCTGCTCAAGTGAACTGCTTACGATGGAATGCTGGCTTTGCGGCAGGGCTCGCTATTTATATTATAGGGCCAACATCATCAAGGTGATTGGAACTTGCTCCCTTCTGGTTCCACTGTAGGCTGCAAATGCTGGGGGTTTTGACTTCTCACTCTCAGAACTTCCGGATATGACAAGCACGCAGGTTGGCAGCGGATCCGTCATAATTATACCACCAACCTAGTGAGAGAAAACCGAAAAGAAGAAGGGACAATTAAGCCGTGAGCATATATATCATGCATATACATGTACATAGATATAATTAGATATATTATAGCCTTGGATCCATCCTTTTATTTAGGTTGAAGGAAGGTTTAATTTAGGTAAACAGTTCCACCTCCATATACTCCCCAAATCTTTATTTCTGCCACATAACGCCCAGAATATGCCATGTGAGTCACGTACTGCACCACAACGAAGAGAATGAGAAAACGAATTTCAATGTCAGGTCTAAGCAGAAAATCTCTCAAGCCCATGGAGAAAGCTTGAAATGATAAGTTAAGTTGGCACAATCCTTCATGGTGAAAAGTGGGCCTTGATTAATGATCTGGAAACAAGAAAACATGCGGAAAAGAAGAAAAAACACAGGGCAAATGACATCATATATCTTTTAAGAACAAGTATGAAAGTTGGTGTGGTTCTGGGTAAGACCTTAAAGTGCCTTTCTGTCTCTTTTTCTCTGTCTCTCTCTCCCTTCTTCTCTATCTCCATTTCCTGGGTATGATCATCAACTGCCTCCCTCTCAGCTCTCCCGCCCTTGATATAACCATCTTAAATGTGTTGATAAGGGCGTAAAGCAACCAATCTCACTCACTCACCTATGAAAGTTGGTTGATCATGCTTTGAAGTAGTTTTAGATGAGTGTACACACACCACAATGCCCCAATCATGGAAGACAACATCGTTCCAACACAAGGTGTGGGTTGACGAAATAACATGAGAAACTTTAAGTATGAGTGAACAAGAAGAAAGTGTATGAACAAGAGTTAAACGAGATGAGATCTCACGAGAACTGACAAGATGGCGGCGCCCATGGGCATCTTCAAGTCAATTGCAAAGGTTTAGTCATAAAACCATAGAAGAAGAGGAAGGAATAGAGGAGGGGAGATATTGTATTAGGAAATAATAGAGATAAAGGTAGAGAGAAGGGAATGATAAGAGGAAGAGATGAGGGGGAATAGAAACAGTGACAGAACATACAAGTCGTGCCTGCGAGGTCTGGTACGTGTATATTCTATATGTGATATTCTTCTTGATACTACAGTTACTTGTTCTACATGAACTCATGAACTTCTATTTAAATCGATCATTTTGTAGGGAGATTAAGTAGTCCACCACAGTGATCCTTTGAGTCGCGCTACTGTGGCAGTTTCATGACGTCATGTGAACATGTTGCACAAAACTTCCATAAGCCCACTATTGCGGATACAATTAATCTCTGTTCTTTCATCGATCATGTAGTTTTCTGAATTAGGTGGCCTCCACTATCGGCAAGTAGCGTTACCAAGTAGCGTTACCAATAGAGCAGCCAATTATTGGCCACTCTATTGGTAACGCTACTTGCAATAGTGGAGGAGGTGGTGCAAATGAGTGGCAAGTCATTGGCCGCAACTTGCCATCATTCGCCGAAGAATCAAAACGTTTTGATTTCTTCGGCAAATAGATTGCTATTGGCCATTCATTGGCCCCTATTGGCAGCTACTTGCCACAGTGGAACAGCTCATTACCAATTGCGTTACCAATAGATTTTCTATTCGCCGCTACTTGCTGGTCATTTGTTTACAATCTATTTGCCGCTCTATTCACCGCTACTTGCCAATAATGGATGCCCCCTATAGCCACAGATATCCATCTTTAAAGGCAAAACATTTCAATTATAGTCACCATATTTGTTCAACCTTTACTGGGGTGATGTATAGAGTGATTATTATCGCCACAATGTTGAGTGTATGAACTATTTTACGTCATTTCATGCCCCGCCGGCATGACACAGTCAGTATAGACATCTAAAACATCTAACTCTATTTGAAGAAGGAATCCAAGATGGCGGCGCCCATAGAGACGTGAAATCTCATGAGATCTCTGAAGTCTTGTTCCTGCACTTTCTTGTTCACACATTTTCGATTTGTTAGGCGTGAGAATCTCGTGAGAATCTCGTGAGATCTGCAGGCGCGCACATAAAGAAGAGACAATTAAAACGAGACAATTTTTAGCAAATCTAGACAAAACCGCGCTCATAAAAAAATGTGTCCTTAAAGCCATTCTCAGGCAGTTTTGTCTCGAAATGTTGAAGTTTTATCTCTAAATTTATAATTTGGAGACAATTTTGCCGTAGATTTGAATTTAACCTGGGCAATCAAGTAAGTAACCAGTGATGAATAAAGGTTTTTTGAAACTTTCAAGACATTAGACAATGCCTAGTCAAAAATCTTCAATAAAATCCCTGGCTTCAAGGACAATCTTGAAAGGTGTGCACATAAAGTCAGATTGTCCTTGTCCTTGAAGCCTGATTTTGTCTTTGTCTCCAGTCTCTGAAAATTAGACAATATATTGCCTCTTCAGTTTTTGTCCTAATTTGTGGTAGTTTTCTGGTGGCTGGCGGTAGTTTTTGGCATGATTTGGCGGTATACTACCTACTCAGTAGTATATCACAGACAAATTCAATATTTTGAGACAAAACCATCTAAGGACTGAGTTGTCCTTATTTCTTTTTTCTTTCAGCCTCAAAAATTGTCCCAGAGACATTGTCCCAGAGACATTGTCCCAGAGACATTTTCCCAGAGTCATTGTCCCAGAGACATTCTCCCAGAGACATTCTCCCAGAGACATTGTCCCAGAGACAATAGATGAACTGCATTCAATGTAAAACAACCAAAATTGTCTCCAAATTGTCTGCAAATTGTGAATTTAGTGACAAAACTCCAACATTTCGAGACAAAACCACCTAAGGACAGCTATTGGAGCTGTCCTTAGTTTTTGGTTTTTCGGCCTCCTTATTGTCACAGAGACTGCAAAATTGTCCCAGAGACAATAGACAAACGGCTTTATGAACACAATATATATTGTCTAGAACTACTTAAAATTGTCTCATTTTGATTGTCTCTCCATTATCTGTGCACCTGCTGCAAATCTTACAAAATAGCTTGTATTTCTATGCAAAAAACTACCGCCAGCCGCCAGAAAACTACCGCAAATAAGGACAAAAATATTAGAGACAATTACATTGTCTAATTTTCAGAGACCTGAGACAAAAACAAAATCAGAATTCAAGATTGTCCTTGAAGCCAGGGATTTTATTGAAGATTTTCGCCTAGACATTGTCTAAGGACTAGTTTTTTATGTGCGCGGGCCCAGGGCTCATTTAAATCTCCTTCCAATAGTTTCAACTTGTTCACACAATCATTTTCGATTTGTTTTCTTTATTAGAAATATATGTTTTCCTAATTTGTTTCTACTATTTCTTATAATATTTAAGTAAATATTCTGGACTTCCATAGTATGACAGAGGGCGGTGTTTATAGGGCCCAACAACGCTAGGGCCCACTCTCACTTATTTAGTCATTTAGTCATTAGGGCCCACCCCTTCTCAGACGCTAGGGCCCACCCACTATCAGATGCTAGGGCCCAACCATCCAGTTCAATCAAACCATGAAAAAGTAATCTATCAGATGCTAGGGCCCATCGCAGCTGGGCTCTAGCGTCCGAAACATTTACTAATTTATGTATCCGACTTATTTCAAAAAATGAATTTAAACAACAAATTGACAGTGTACTAAAATTGTGTTTGTTGTAAGATACGTTTGATCGGAAACATCTATGGCGAGGCTCATGATTGGCGCGGTTCTCAAATTGCTACTAAATGAATTAGGAAATATTTATGGCAAGGGATCTGGGCACTATCATGCGCCTAGAAACCTCAATATGATTGGGTGGGGAGATATGAAAAGGGGTTGCGGTAAAAGCCTGTCTACTTATTAGAGCAGGGGGCATAGTTGCCTGCTCTTTAACCAATTGGGTTCACTCACTTCATACCTTGTGTCATCTGATTAACCAAATACAATCTTTGACAACCATCTTCTTTCTCACTATCCATCTGATCTGGGAGACAAGTAGGTACCTCATGTTATACAGGGAGTGAGTTAGGGAGGACAAAATGTGGTAGCTCTGCTATGTAAGGCAAGCAAACTAGATAACAAGGGAAGCAGGGTGTAGTGCACTGTGTGGTGGGATACAGGAAGAGAGAAGAGAAGGAGAAAGAGGGAGAGGAAAGGAGAAAAGAGAGTGTGAGTAAGTGAGGCAGTGCAGTATAATTCACATTCAAGGATGAAGGAGGAGAAGGGAGGAGAAAGAGAAAGGGAGAGGGGTGGGTGGGGGTGTTGAGAGAAAGAAATAGAGAGAGTTTCACTGTCACTGTCAGTGAGTGAGGCGGTACAGATGTAGCTCTGTAAATGAAACTGTTTAGGATTACAGATAAGTGCAATAATGGAAAATCCAGAGTCATTAATTAATTACTAATAATAATAATTGATGACAATCAATTCTGGGTTATATATTGATGTTATCATAGCTCTGCAACTTAGTGGAGGGTATACACAGCTATGTATGATGAATGTGTACCAATTCAAAGTCATCCATTAATAGTAATAAGAAAATTGCTGTGTCTATGTCTAAGCTGAGCTTTTTTCAACTTCTTCTGGAAACGGTTATAGAGGAAAAGTCTATGTAATTGCCAAACGATACTTGTACCAACGATAGTGATTCAGCTTTTCAACTTCCTGTATATAATAATCCTTTATGTAGATATCTGAGAAGCAATTAAGTTAGTCTATTGCTAGTGTTAGTCATTGTATTAGCATCCAAAAGCCAATTTAGTTAGCACACCTGTCCTTAGTTGATGGTAACACAGATTTATAACAGATTAAACCTGGAGAAATAGCTATCTAGCATTTTTCTGTTATCCTTCCCTCTAATATAGGAGTCCTTCTGATTATATTACAGATGAGTCTATAGATACTAGTCTAACCGATGCTAAATGTACAGGTGTTATAACGAAACGAAAATGGGTTCCTTGACTAATCAATTAAACTTCTTACATCATTTACGTTCCCTATTCTATGATGATTTATTTTGAAAAGTCTTCATCATTTGCTTTATATGATATTGCATTTCTGATTAATTGACGGCAGCCAGAAAGCGTCATATGAATGAATGCTATTTCATGCAAATTCTATAATAGTTTATTCGTTCCCCAACATAATACTTTTTCCCACATCTCGAAGTCTTTGTATGTAATGTATCAAATTCAGTGATCATAATTAAGTATTCAAGTAACACTTTATGCAAGTTTTGAAAAGAAATCAAATGTGCGCTCGATCGTTAGTTCATTGTCCCCCAAATAATTAAAGTTACCAAGATCTCATATTTCAGCTCTCATATTTCGTGTCACAAAAGAATTGTTCCTATATTGCTTTCTGTATGTATACAGTAAATCTATGGCATTCCATGAAAGGATTTGAAAATATAGTTGAGACCTGAAGAAGAGAAGACTCTGGTCTTGTATCGATGAGATAACAAAACTACTCAAGGGTTGGGGTGAACGTAGCTTTTACAACCAACCTCGTCTAAATGACATAAAACGATCGTTCTTGCCTTTTATTGTTTTAGCCATTTTTTTAATAAATTATATTGACAAATCCTCACAACTGCAGTATATCTCATCTGTCATAAATATCAATTACAAAAATAGAAGACAGTTTAACATTAATCAAGAAATCTTTAGACGTGATAGCCATTAAAATGGTACATACATACATACATACATACATACATACATACATACATGAAAGTAGTTATCTGTCACACATCTATTGTGGCTTATCACCACTTGCCAATCTCTAATACCGAACTACTACAGCATAAATCTTTTGGGGTTTTTTGCCCTGTGAACTAAAACACAATCATAATATTAACACAAACAAACTCTCCGCTAGTGTAAAAGTAATAGTCATCAATTTCCATCACCCTAAATAAGTCATATAATTAGTCATTCACATCGGGTAAGATAAGCTCATAAGTGGCTCGCAGTTAAGTGATACTAAACTATTGCCACTGCTGCTCTATTCTAATGCCTTTCAACATAAAATTATATCTCATTACAATAGCGCGGAAACAAGTAAGGGCATTTTATTTCCTCATCCAGTCATCGCTTTGTTTGAGGATGCCTTTCAAATTTTGCCATGATGCTGTCTTTTCATTAACTCCTAAATTATTCCACATAATTCTAAAGAGATCCTTTCCTCAAATGAAATGCACTAATTAAGTTGAGAGACAAGGGTAAGAAAATCAATTGTATGATATAACATACAGCTGGAGGGGAAGGGGTATATATCTATTTTTATCTATTGTTTTTTCTTACCTATTTAATCTCTTATGCACAACAGAAACTGATGTCCCCAAGGGCAAGGATACTATTTCTCGTGTTAACTTTGACTCACTGGTTTGATTCAAATTCAGTACAGATTATATTAAATATGAAATGACTCGTGTGATATTCTGGAATTATATTCCAAACGTATACAAACGTTTCTAATAACTGCAAGACGTCCCCTTTTACCCATCCTTAAACAACGGCAAATTATTACCATCATCTCAGTGATAAAGAAGGCGTTTACTTTGACTATCAGTTGGCTTCCATTTTGTGGTCTACGGGGCCAAAGAATGGGAGGTTGGGTCGTCGCAGTTAACCCTCTAAAATGTGAGATGTCAATTATGGACTATAACAAAATACATCAAGTTAATATTACCCGACCCCTAATGAGATAAGAAATTTATATATAGAACATGGTTCGGAGCTACGGCGGAATTATAGATTTATCATATATTTGTTTGAACCTTAAGAGATAAAACCGATGACTTAAGTAATTTATTGTCTTACACCTTAAATGCTATGTTACTAATAATTCATATTACTTGAAGATGATATCAGTATATAGAATAAAAATGATGAATACTGAAGCGGCATGAACTCAAATACATATATACTGTATGACGAAGAAACAACCGCTCCACATTGACAGAAAATCGATTTATGTTTATATTTCATCTGATAAGAGGCAGATTTTATGCTGACTGTGTGCAGAAATTGGTTTATGGATGTATGTGTCATCCCTTTGCGAAGAAAGCCATTAAGATAAGGGTCAACACAAACCATGCAGAGTGTTGTCAACCCAGAAAACGTATATCAAGCTTTTGACACGCGCCAGATTGTTTTGCGTTTAGGGGAGTTTAGGAGATTCGTGGGAGCGGCTGTGAACATCTTTTAGTATGCAGAAAACTGGGGGAAAAGGTCCAAGCAACCAAACTTAGAAATTCAATATCCACTGTTCCCCTTGATTGGTACTTCTATGGATCAGGTCGTCAGAAAATGTACAATTGGCAGCTCTACACATTTAGTAAATTCTTCTAAATTAGGCTGCTTCATATCATATGTTGTGAGATTCTGGAATTACATTTTGCGTTGAGTCGGAAATCTGTTAGGTTATGTTGAACTGTATTTCAAACCTCATTTTTGTCTTGAATATTTGGATTATTTAAGAGGATTATTGAAAGCAGATTATACATTTTCTGACATCCTGACCCATATACCATCCGGAATAATTAGAAATAATCAGGTAACCGCTTTTGTTTCTCGCACCTTTTACATATTTTGAACAGATCTATATATTGTAGCTATAGGCCAATTATCATTGTCCAATTAACAATTCAAAACCGTCGCGTTTTCAGAGTAATTCATCACACCCAATTTATTTAACACTCCTCTTTTCTTTCTCCCGTATTGTATAAAAGTTGTGTTTTCTACCAATGATAAGACTGTGGTCACCGGCGGGATGCCTGGCATCTCTCTTCCGTTGTCTAACCTGCAGGAACGGATTCAGAAATAAGAAGGGTGGGTTGCTGGCGGAGGTTGCATGAGCCTCGGGGGTACCACTTCGCCAATGCATCTGCGAATAGTTTTGTCCTGCTTTAGACACATCAGGCAGTCTCCTGTCTTATATGACAGATCTCTCTTTTATCTGTTTATCTCTGTTTATATTTTGTACCAATGCCTGATTTCAATACATTGGATCAAATATATATTCACAATTAAACGATGCAATGATACATCAGTCACTGGAGAGCCTTTAACCCTCTCTGAATGCTTTCATTGGAGCGATCCGTCTTGTACTGGTTTCAGAAGCCCTAAATGTACTTCGAGTGGAAGTTAAAGAATTAAATTACATGTCTATGCCTAGTAGGTACCAACCAACTAAACTATATGTGATTTCCAGTTGACCCCATACATCAGACAAATTTAAATAAAACCCTTGACAAGACACAAAACACTAGATGATATAATACCACCTTGGAGCAAGCTATTAAAGACCATTCCTAATAACTGGGATAGCTATAGATGCCAGGGGCTATAGCGGGAACTATAATAGCTGACTCTTAAGTATTAAGAGCAATAAAATAGAAACAGTCAGACAAAACGATGTTAAAAGAAGAAAGTAAGACGGATGAATAAAGAGACTAGGACCAGGCAAATGATTCTTTGTTTGTTGCCTTAGTGGCATTACTGACCGCTAGCAAGCAGACCGGAAATAGCTGTGATGTCTAACCGGAAATTGCCCTGTCAATTGGTCCTTGGGTCGTAGTTGCACGAGCTATCCGCACCTATAAATCGTTGGTTACTCTAAAAGTAATGCAATGCTGATACAAGTAAGATATCTGGAGGTATCAGATCATTTGTTTGTGATGCAATAGATTTGTTCCATTAACAGGGCCTTCCGCTGTGCGAATCTATGCTTATACGTAAGGGTTATTGGCTGATGTATCTGTAATTGTCTTAGAGAAAATCTTGTATCTTTGTCAGACACTGTATATTGCGTTACACAGTCCAGTCTTTGAATATATATGAACGCGAAGTATCCCTTGTAATTGTTTGTATGTATATTTATTGTTTAAAGTGAGAATATAAAGCTGCATTATCAGCCGTAAAAAATTGAAATTGTCTATTTAGTGGTCTATTCATTCCAGACAGATCCAAAGGTCACCCAGATAGATAGAGTATTAAAGGATTTTGATCTGTTTTTCTTGGTGTAAAATTTCCTTATCTCCCAAAATAACCTTTCGAGGACCCGCCGAAATCTCAATTTTGTTCAGTCTGAAAACTTCTTTAACTTTGGGAATCCTTTTGGAATCGAAGGTTTAAGAATAACACTGGCTAGATAAGTATATGAAAAAGGCAACTAATTGCTCAATTAATCCCTTTTGATCCAGATTACCACTGTAGATCAGCAAACAACAAAACCATAAAAAATATTCTAGAAAATTCCATGAATTCATAAACAACTCAGGAAATCTGGGGAAATATAACTTTTTCTTCATTTTTTTTACTTGAATCTCCATTCTACAGTACTCACGATAAAGGAAAGAAAAAACTTAAGAAAAATATCTGTTGGTCACTTTAGCTTGGAACGCAGCTTTACGTTACCTCCTACACTTGAAAGAGGCAGCAGGTTAATCCTGTGACAATATTAATAATGACAATTAAAAATCATTAATTCTAAAACCCTGTGTCCATTAAGCCGGTTTTCTAGTCTTAACAGAGCCACGGACTCACCTGTAAGGGATTCGGCCAGTGGACATGTGTGGCCGCTTTGTGACGATTGGCCAAATCCAAACATCTCTTGCGCTCCCAAGATACTCTGCCAGTCTTTAGTCTCGCCAGTGGACACGGGCTCTTACACTATAATCCTGTTAAATATTATATCCTCAACACTGTTTTAATTATGAGTATCGACTTTGGTCCTAGGTGGAACAATCCATTAAATCTTTCTCCCTATATTTACTGAATACTGAATTATGATCACATTATCAATAATTAACAAGCTTTTTCATCCTACTTTCCAGATTTCCAGCTCACAGGGAAGTTCTTCCGGCCACAAGATGACTTGCGCAGACTATAACCACAATATGACTTTAGCCTTACAAAGAATGAACCAGAGTCACGAGGATGACAGCTTTGTGAGGGTCAACTATTTCTTCAACCATATTGCCCTACCGACCATTTTGATATTTGGAATCCTTGGCAACATCCTTAACCTTGTAATACTCACAAGGAAGTCTCTTCAGAACACAATGGACCTCATGGAGAAATCTGTCCACCTAGGACTTGTCGTCCTCGCAGTTTCCGATCTCATGTTCTGCATTGTTGCACTTCCCAGGTCATTTGTCCCTGGGAAACTCTTCTACACTTCGGACGACTCTCTCTTTATTCTCTATTACCAAGCGTACTATGAGTCGGTGGTTAATATATTTATAATGAGCAGTACGTGGTTGACTGTGGTCATGGCAATGGGGAGATATCTTGCCATTTGCCACCCTCTCCATGCCAGAGGATTTGTGGATCTACAGAGCACCAGGGCGGCCCTTGTTCTGGTTTTTATCTTCTCTGTTATATTCAACCTGCCCATGTTTTGGAGGTATGCCGTTGCGCAACACAAATGCACATTCTTGTGCATCTGTTCCTCCCTAGTCATCAACGACCTTTTCCGAAATGCCACTTTCCGGCATGCCTATTTCCTGTCCTCCGCCATTGTTGGCGTCTTTGTACCAGTGGTCGTCCTAGCCTTCTCTAACATTTGTCTCATCCGGGCATTACGTCAATCGCAACGCATGCGCAAGATGTACCGTGCCAACCAGCCATCGAAATCTTCCAGTGACCGTCTCACCCCAACCCTCATTGCCATCGTTGTCCTCTTCTTCACCCTTACCCTTCCCTCCCACTTTTTCAAACTTATCAGAGATATTGTCATATGGAACACAGGCAACGATTATTCATATCACATCCACATCACAGGAACAGTTATCACAAACTTCCTCATGGCTTCAAATTTTGCTGTCAACTTCATCTTATATTGCGTAATCAATGTCCACTTCCGTAAGACAGTGTACAAGTTTTTTTGTTGCGTACAGACTGGTCGAGATTTTTTTCGGAGTCAGGCTCCGACAACGCAAGTCGTCAACGTGTCGGAGCCGGAGACGGACGTCTAAAGTACAGTGCAGTAGTAACTATGGAAACCAGCCCTCCTTCAAACCCCAGGGACTTGACCAACTCCCTTATAGCCTCCCGAGAAGAAGAGGAGACAAGCTTATAAAAGGGCCCTGGCCACTGACGACGGTCAGGGGAGGTCTTGCAAATGGGGCTTGAATGAAGTTGACTTTTTTGTGTGTGAACCTTTGCTTCAGGAACTCCTCTCATGTTCAAATGAGGACCTTGGGGCTGGGTACGGGGGCTAATTTGAGGGGCATGTAGGTTTGACTATTATTTGTGACAATCTTTAACAAACAGTTTGGTTAATTAACCTTCTATAGAATTTCCCGTTTGCCATCGTGAAAGTACTACCTAATAAATTGGAAAGAAATGGTTTATAATTTGCGGTGTCTTTCATATTCCTGTACATCTGATTTTAATCGAAGAGTTGAGGTGATATTGGGTCTTGCTTAAGAGACATATTGAAGACGTTTCCGTGTATTTTCCCGCATATATTTTAACGTAATGTCTCAAATACTGACAGGAAATATTCGTTCCTGAAGCAATGGTTTCATTATCATCATGATGAATACTAAGTGGAATTGTATTTATTGCTGCCTTCCTGCTGTACACTTTGAGCAATAGAATAAAGACTTATTTTCTAGAACTACATTCCCTGGTATACCATAAGAATCTCCCCCAACACATTATTACAAAAAAGGGAAGACACAATTCTAGATTTACTATTAATTAGGCAATATGTCCTTATACTCATTCAGAGAAATATACAGCAATGTGCCATATAGGGCCAAGATCCTGTAGTTTGCCAGAAGTGTTTTTGCTATGTACTTAGAGATTTAATCAATCGCTCCATGGAGCCACACATTGACAAAGGTCATACATTGATGGAATAAACTAATGAGGTACTATGAACAGGAATGATAAAAATATATCAAAATTCTAAGATGAGCCATTATCAAAGTTCCCTGGAAATATTTAATAGTGATAACAAGTATTTCCCGATTTTTTACGTTGTACTGCAACCGAGACTGCTTAAGCTTTGCGTGTGGGAAACTTTCATAATAGTGTGTAAACAAAGTAAGCATAAGTGATTTCATCTATGAAACATCCGAATATATAAGTTATATCTATATACCTAATTTGTCATGATTATGGAATAACCATGGGTTTGAAGCATGGGAAGGAAGGTTACTCATAGCAAAAGGTTAAAAATCATTTACAAAGTCTTAGAATAATTCATTCAGAAACAAACTCTATATATTCTTCCTGGTATTAGTGAAGTGTACTATTCAATAAAGTGCGTCAGTGTTTTACTCACCAAATCCTAATAAGATTTCTTTAAAAGAAAGCTATTGTAAGCTTTTCTCTAAACCCCATTTATTGTAACTAGAACGTCTTCCTAACGTGTATGTCGTAATTGGTATGCTTCTTTATATGCATTATGTATCTTGTTTGCCTGCAAATCGGTCAATCCCCGCAGAGTTTACACTTGCTGTTGTATGCCATTTCTTTACATTGTATTTGCTAATCTAAGCTATTAATTCTTGGAATAACCATTCTGATGCTTTATGCTGGCTTTTCAATTTCAAATCCCCTTGAAGATTTCGCGATTGTAATTATCGAATTTTATCATCTGTAAACTCTTCGTCATCGTATTATTTACCTTTATATTATTTAGAAGCTATCTATATTAGTCAGAGTTTCCTTCGACGGGATCATGGAGTATAATAACTGCCATAGCGTACATGTGAGAAACCTCAAAGGCAGCTAACATGGTAGAGCAGTACCCTAATGGTTTTATATATTCCCCGCAGAAATATTTGTATCGGTGTATTTTATGTGTATCAACTTTTCCCCATGAATATATATATTTATATATACTTATGAAATATGTATGATTTACCAATTCAACATAATGATCTTAATAGATATTTTCTCGGGTTATACTCTAGTCTAGCTCACTAACTGCTGTTGCTATTCCCGTGATAGGTAGCGGTCATTGATTGCTTATTAATTTCTGAGAAATCAATCATGCTAGGGGAATTAAGACCTATCACAATGACATTAAGTATTGTACCAAAGGGGTGAAATCCAATATGAACTTCATTACAAAGACATTTTAAAGACTTTATACCTGCCCATGCTATAAGAATACGCATGTTGTTTAATGATGTGGCCATTGGAATTGTGTTATTTGAAAATGATATATCAATACACTCTCCTTCCCAATTCTACATGAAATTACAAATTATATCAATCGTATAATATCGGTAAGGTAGGGTTCAGACGTAAATTGTGAGGAATCCTTAGATATAACAAGTATCATCATCTATATGAAATTCCCAAGGTTTTATGTTTCGGGATATCTCCCGACCCGGGGGATACTGCCACCCTTGCGTAGCAACACGGGACAATGCTATTACATTAGACACTTATTAAAGGAATTCCCTCTTAAATGGCAGGAAGGTCTGGATTTAGGGATCAAAAGAGGTCCGCCTAAGTTGTGTATATGTTATTATAATGGAATATGCCGTACATTAAATATATACTTCTTTCCGTGGAACTCTCATCTTAACAATTACCAGTTATGAATTATGCCACTGCAAAATCTTTTGCTTTTCTTCATTTATTTTAATCAATTCTTTCTTGTCTACGCAAGTTTATGAAAGGTCTAAGGGAGATACTGTTTAGATGTAGATCTATGTATTATTCCTTTATTGAACAGATATCAACATGCGGACAACATCATGATGTAACATGTAAAAGTTTTAATTAATAGAAGTTTAAATGTTTAACCAGGTTACATCTCAAGAGCTGTCAATATATCTGTGATTTGTTGTGGTTTGATCACAAATAATTAGGTGAAAAATCATAAATGTTGTGCCTAATTTGAAGTACCGTATGCAGCTTAGTGTCATGGAATGGTATTAGTTGTTAATAGTTGACAGTTATACTTTGAGCAAAGCCTGAGGGAGTTTGACTTCTCTGCGGGTGTGAGTCTATTATTGTTGGAAATTGTTGTAGTAATGAATCGATATAGGTGCTTCCAATCTGTATTTTTACCTTGATGTATTGATACAATGTGTAATCCCTCATTTTCGTTAAATACACTGCCATTGCCACTCGGATACACGCTGCAAGAAAGATGTTTTACACGGACTCCGTTATCCACTGCAAGAAAGATGTTCGACACTGCACAGTGTATTGTCATAATTGACTTCGCGAAGCATATAATCTAGGATAATGAAAAGCAGAGAGGATAATAAAATGGTTTATTTTTTAAGTAAGTACCCTTTATGGTTCAAAAAGTCTTTGTAATGGTAAGATCATCAGATTGTCTTCAACCAATAAGCTGGGCTTTGGTAGGAACAAATATATAAATTGTTCAGTATTTTTCGAGGTCGGAGGGTGGGCAAATCAACCTCGTTTTAATACGGATTTCTCCTTAATTAAACCGGACCTTCTGGGTAGCTGGCTATAGGACGCCTTTCTGGTGAGGCATTAATGCGTCTCAATACACATATGATTCCTATGCCTGGATATCCTAATAAATGTTGGGGTAAATATATGTATAATAACTCATTCTCCCTCGGTTGTACACATTTGTGATTGTTGTTTATGGAATCTAATACTCTAATACAAGAACAGCGAACGGCCCTGGTTGAATAGGGCTACATATTTTGTATTGTAACATTTGTCCTCTTGAAGTGTAAGGATCGTAAAAAGTGGTAGACAAATGGAATATATATAGTTCCCCCTTCCATCAGATTAAATGGTCAAGGGGAATAGAAACAATCCGGTGAAGAAGCTTATACTGTCTCCTTATTATACCCGAGTGGCGCAATCCCCGCTGAGAATGTGCTCTTTGACAAAGGCTAAGAAAAGGTCATGATCCTATTTTATGTTCAGAAAGAGACCCTTCACAATAGTATGAAGCAAGGATCTTCCGCTTATAGAAATATATAGAAATGATGCCTCCTAAATCAATATAGAATATAAACAGTGGATAGAAGTCAGTTCATGCTGTAAAAATAGTGCTCAAATAGTGCTCTCAAACTATGTTTTTGAGTGTAGTTATGTATCATTAAGGCATTATAAGGTTAATAATGATGTTAATATCTGCAATAATCATATTCCATAACGCTGATAATACTAATTGAAATTATATAATTTATTATCATATTGTTAGTCATAATCGATTGTGTCACACTAATTATATATAAAACCAAAAGAAACCGTAGGAAAAATATCCTATATATCAAGCATTGCAATGGACATACGCAAAGGCACATGTGAGTCCCCTATTAACTGAATTTACTGCCATGTATATCAAGAGAATCTAAATAAACGCAGAAGGTAGTGATATAATGTACTCCAACCATTCAACTATTGTCCTATAAATGACAGGTGGGCCAAGACGTCAGAAATTGTACATTTCGCCTGCACCAAACCTCTCAAATAACCCCAATTTTAAACTGAAATCAGGTTGAAAATACAGTTCAATAACCTAGCCGAGCAGATTTTCTGAATCAACGCAACACCGAATATATTCAGATATAGAGAGGATTTATCATATTTCAGCCTAATTTAGCAGCATTTACTAAATGTCTAGAGCTGCTAATTGTACATTTCCTGATGCCCTGATCTATGTTAGCTCGGCATCCCTATGTATTTACCAGTGCATGTTGTCTATATAATATTTCATATCATGGATGTATTCTCAAATGCTGCTTTTTGTGCATATGTCAAATATTTGAGGGACTGTTTTGGAGATGATACATGCAGATTGCTTCCATACCATCTGTGACCTAATCAATTGTGCACATGGTATATTTGGAATGCTCCTCATGTTCTGACCATTTTAGAACTGGGATCAGCAGTAGTACTTGCGTGCATGTATTCACATCAATCGTTGCAAGTGGGTATTATGTCTTGGCAATTTCAATATGGAGGGAGCTGAGAATTCATGAGCAAAAATTGAAAACAGGAGCGTCCTGTGTACAAGAACAACGCATGTCTTGCATACAATGTCAGCAAGCCGTGGTACAGAGAGCAGTACCTGCTTCACATCAGGTATCTAAAAATGGAGCGAACATCAAACTATTTCAAGGCATGTGGTTTTTATGATGGCGACAAACTTTGAAATTTCAACTATTTCCCATAGGCCTTACTTATTATTGTCAAGTATTGTGACAAAACCATTTTACCAAATCTACACATTTGTTATTGATGTTAACTGAGAATGCAGCTTTAATTGGAAGCAAATATTTTCCCGGCAAGAAAAGAAAATAGTAGAAATAATCACAGCAGGAATTACTGTCGGATCCTTTTTAGTTATGTACGCATACAAATCTTTACTTAATTCAAACTACAGAAAATGAATTAAACTATTGAGGATATTATATGGGTCAGGACGTCAGAAAATGTACGCTTCGCCATCACAAAACCTCTCAAATAATCAGAATTTAAAACAGAATTGAGGTTCAAAATAAAGTTCAACATAATAACCGAAGAAACTATTTAATCGAAGCAATAACAAATACACTCATACCTATCACTTATCATTTTTCTGCATAATTTTCGCGAATTTATTACATTTTTAGAGCGGCCTATTTTGCATTTTCTGAAGCCCTGGCATATTTCTCCAAAAATATAGCAGTAATATCAAGTAATTAGAAGGCTGTCGTGTATAATGTGGACCGCTTCACATGTCAGCTTTAAACCAATCGTAAAACCATAAAGCCCGGGGAAGATCTATAATGGGTTCTTCAAATTGCCCTTCTTCTGAGATAACACAACTGCTATTGAAATTCGGAGAAATTGGTTGAAAACATGGCCTGTCTCTTCATGATTATCCTTAATTGTTGGTCAAAAGGGGAAATCAGTTGGACCTTTATTTACACGTACGAGTACAATAATGGATGTTCATGTATTGTACAGATTGACATAGATCACATTCCATATCATAATATATAAGATAAAATTCACATAACATTGACAAGGCAAATCTCGAAGTGTTATATCTCGAGTACACAGAATAGATTATGTAATTGTCAGAAGAGATTTGTGTTGTCTCTACGTTTCACATTTATCACAAAGTGGACATAATTTTTATTACTGGAAAAAAAAATATATTCCAACCTGGGAATATATAATATAAAGTGAATATTGAATATCATAGCAAGTTAAATTGTGACAACGATTCTCTGCCCATTTTGGTAATTACCATCTGATTTAATCATGATATAAATTCAACAGATATGTTTGACTGAATTGGAAAGGCAATCAATAGAAAACATTTATATCAATTTCTAAGGTTGCAAGATTTTACACCAAGGTTTTATTGAGACCTCTATAAATACAACTTATTCAAATATATTTTTATATGATAGTGATCACGTTGTCTTGCCATATGCACTCGAAAACTGGGCTGACCCAACTGCAACTTAATCAATAACAATTGTTCATTTTGTATATTTTTTCATTGTTAAGGAGATTGTAAATAAAGAAGTAGCCCCTCTTTATGGAAGGGTGATGATTGATATGTATGTAATAAGCCGTTGGCTGGAAACATGATTGTTATAATAGTATGTACGTGTAATAAATATTTGCACCATTACTTGTTTTTCTTTTCCATTGTCAGGTTATTTAAGTAAATAATTATGCTGTATTTCCTAAGATCAGAAGGCAAAATATACCTGTGTTCCCGCTTCAGACCAGCTTAATTTAAAGGTGAATACCAACGTCGTCAACACTGCTGCAGGCGGGCATTCAAGAAACCAATGCATGAGAAAATAGGAGTAACAATATTTTTTTCAAACTTCGCCTTCAAAAAGAACATAATACAAAAAGAAAAACCCCAGGACATTATCATATAATTTTATATTTTAGAGGCGACTGCAGGAGTTTACTATCATTCAATATGGAGGTCAATGGGGTAGAAGCATATATTCTCAGTTGTTACAAGATTTCCAACCGCTGACATACTGTTTTTTTTTGTCCTCACAAATCAAAAGACAAGGTGTAAACATACTTGGGAAAATACTCTTCAGCTTTGAAGATGACACGTGTCCCCGTTTTTACCTCATCATGATACAAGTTCATCTGAATAATTCTTTTCTTGATTCAGCAATCCCCTGTTTTTATTTTTTCTGCAGGTAACGCAATATGTCAGCTATGCATACAGAGATTTTAAAGGAAAATGCATGATTGAATCATCTGATATGATAACATGGAGAAAATACCCGTTTTTCCCATAGACTTCTATCAACGGTGAACAGTAGTAAATTTCAGTGGTCCCTGACATAGAAAATAATCCAGTAACATATGGTTTTTATTGTTTTTTGGTGTTCCCCCAATGGTGTTCTTTCACAATTCAAAGTTTAAGAACAATTCCACGATTCCTACCTTTTTCATTGAACGCTGGAATTTACCTTTAAACATAATACATATTTTTATATAAAATCGACCTTTCAGGAACTGAAAATACGTTCACTTAAGATAAGATTATGAATTCTTTATTTTTGATAATTCATCTGGTAATGGTAGTGCGATTCCGATAAGTTTTAAACGAGAGAAAGTTACTAAGGGTTTTCTGTATAGGAGGTTTGTGTTCGTACCTTTTTTGATAAAAAGATATCAATATGTTGGTTTTCTGGTCCTTGATATAAGTATAGAAGAAAATTGACTCGAATTTGGCCTGAACCAAGCGAAGCTAAGTTTATTTCACAATAAACAACATAACAAGTAAAAGTAAAGATTTTCACCGCAGCTCGTCCGCACAGTGTGGAGCTGCGAGAATGAATGTTTGTTGAATGGGTTTGAATTGACCGCGTCATAATAACAGCAGAGGAGGATAATAACCCCCGGATCCCAAATATGTGTCAATTTTGTTAGGCATGGTAAAAAGATGTTTCGTGACGTTATTGTACATTGTCTGACGCATTGACAAAAATCCGCATTGTGAAAGGAGATGTGTACCCTTGATAAAAAACAAATTTAATAATAAACAGTTACAAACAAATACTCAAAACAATACCAACGATCCTCCATACTTGTATGGAGGATCGTTGACAATACTTCAAAATTGGCCAAGCCTACCATCAGATGTAATGTAGGGAATGATGCAGGGTGAGGATCGTATTGCTCTATAACAGATTCTTGTGTTCATGTTATAATCTAGGTAGACGAGGAACCTCCTTATTCTTGCATTGGGGATTCTGCTATATACAATTTAAAACCCTAATCTTGAAGTGTAGGCTAGTCTAAACATCCTTCATTGTCTGTTATAAGACGGTTGCGATAGGCTGCATGTTAATTTATTCATAATCCCGTGACGCTATCCCGATGTTTCATGTTTTTATGGATACAAGGAGCATATAACATCCGTGTCCGTGTTCACAGAGATGGATTCACCTCATATGGATAGAAAAACAGGAACTATACAAATACAAAATATATATCGACATACGACCAACTGATAAAGTAGACACATTTCTTTTAGACTTTACAGTATCAATATTAATTCGGTAGACTTGTAAGAAAGTGAATGAAGATCTATAATATATATAGCTCACCTCTAATGATAGCATCACACATCTACCTGTCCAATCTCTGTTTACACACTTCCTGGTATAATTCCTTTTCGTTACCATGTTAAAAGACGGGAAACCTGACAATATTGGTCTAATGTAAGAAGACTTTGGACCTATAGGTCTAAGCAGATGGTAAATTGGTAAAATAAATGTTATATGTATTATGAGGATTATTTCTGATAGAATAGATTAAAATGTCCAGTCCTCCAAAAATATCATAGCTTAAATAAATAAGAGTCTGTTCCTGCCCCTGAAGGCATTCCAGAATATCGTCCGGAATTGTATAGACAGTGGGGGTCGTATGATACATACATATGTGTGCATTGCATTATAGTTGAATTTCGCAATCCAAAACCGACAGCCTTATAATATATATGACGGTTTTCAAAAATCAATTAGTAATGTTACAGTTGTGGAAGAACTGTATTGGATGTACTAACCGGAGAAACACCTGGTAAATATACACAGGGCAGAATAGAAATACAAAACCTTTGTAACGATACAGAAAATGGATAAATGTCACTCGGGAAGGATGTTCCTAAGGAAAATGCATGAGTGATTTCTAGAACGAATGCAATTGCCATGAATGAATGGAGTACAATAATAGATAACACAAATATAAGGAAATCCTTCTTGGACTGCATTGAGACAATTCTCGTGCGAGCAGATAGATCCTCAGTAATGCTATGTGTGCGATCAACGTTTATTATTATTTCCTCTTGACTGGACTTTGATATAGGGATGTTGTTCAAAGTATGCGTTGGGCTTGTATGTTTCAAGGTAGTGTCATCAACTGGGATTTCTGCAAGAGATGGAGTCCCCTCAGCCAGTCTATTCTCTTTTGAAGATGTTGCAATGGGAACATTAACCTTGCAAGTCCGAGCAATAAGGTTGTTTCTATTGCTATCATCTAGAGGTTCGTCGTCAGGCAGAACTAAAGGTCCAGGTATTGGGTTCGTTTCAGGTTGCACGGTAGGTGAACTAGCCTGAAGATTTGGATTGGAATGTCCAGAGTCACTTTCACAGGAGAGTCTTGAGGCTGACCAGGTGAGTTTACGGTACTGTGGCGACACCTCTGGGGAGAGAGTGGAAAGAAGATTCTTACCTTCGCGTATGTGGTTTTCTCTTAATGTAGGAGGCATTTCGTTTATTACCTCAAATATGCCCTTTGTCTGCCTGTTATGAAATAAATTCTCTTTACTCTCCCTTACTGATCCATGGAACAGCTTTTCTTTGGAGGAATTTCTAATTTCTCCCCCGGGCTCTTCTCCTGTGACATAATATTTAGTAGCACTAGCGGCGTTTTTGGTGTTGGAATCATTTGAAGATGAACTGCTGTTGAAAATTCCACCGACGGAACTTGGAGAGTATTGAGATAAGAAATCGGGGCAAGTTTCACTACTGTCAGAGAAAGAAAATCTGGCATCATTCAGCCTTGTAGTGACACATAGCCCTGATTGGCCGGTCGAGGGTAAACGATCGTAGCTACAGATGGTGTGTGTATCGTTGACGTCAGACAAAGAATCGCTGTGGACTATCACATCAGGTTTGATTATGCCCAAATCAACGCCAGCTTGCACATTGAACTTGGGTTCGGGCGTCTGGGAACACTCCACCTTCCCTTCTTTGCCTCTGTCTGAGATCATCCCAGGAAGGGTTACCTGTTGAAATTAATCATGTATTTTATTTTATGAAATTAAAGGGCCAACATTATTATTATTGTTGTTATTGGAAAAGCTTATTCCGCTGATGCCCCAGAGATAGCAGATGCCCATCAACAACTTTAAATTAATCCTCATTAATTTATTAGAGGTACATGTAATTAATTAAGAGCATAGGTGTGAGGAGGGACCTGATCGCCTCCTCAAATTAATGAAATTATATTTGATAGGATATTCCACAAATTCTCAAGTCAGTGATAGCGGGCCTATAGTTTTTCCCTCTCTACGCCTAGCCACTTTACACTGTGAAAAACGATCCACTTCACTCTGATTCTATAGTGACATCATTTAATTAGTATTCACTGAAATTCCAACTCCTGTATTATCAAGTGTTTCACAATAAAACTACCCAAGATTACTGTAAAGTGATTCAAAGCAAGATTATTAAGTTGTGTATGAACATTTCTTGGTCATTCCTCGGTCTCGGTAGAAAGTAGTTTTAAGGGATAGATGTTAGAGGTATATGGATAGAATGGATTTAAACATGTGGGGGCCTAATGCAGGTGTTGATGGCAATGAATGAGAACAATTTTAATAAAACGATCCTTTATTCCGAGTCCAAGCAAAAAGTGAAAAACATTTCAGCAATAATTACCTAGGGACAAGTCCACCACTCCCCCTGCGGCGTTGAGACAATTGGTGCAAGCCAGTATTGTATTGCAACTTACCTGACTAGGTCGCTGGTACCTCGAAATTGTCCCAATACTCTGGCGATAGATACAGACACCAAACAAGGAATCATCCTTGCCCTCACTGGCCTCACCTAGAGATGCCCGGAGAACTATGTCTCCCGATTTTGAACGATTTGACAAAGTTCTCCCAAATGAACAATTCCCGTATATGTTGGTGAGAGACAGCTGCTCAGAATTGGGCCTAACCTGTCCGGTTAATTTTGATGTATTTTTGCTCAATTCCTCGGCGTTTTTATTATTGTTTTCACACGCACGTGTGAAAGTGCCTTCCACTTCCAGAACGCATATCCTCGATTTTCTAAAGGATGAGAGGACAACGGATATGTGCACGACCAAGGAGAGCATTATTAGAAAGAAAGCAATGAGTCTTAGACGCATGGAATGGAACAACAAGGATATCCATGCCCTTCGGAAAGAATAAACTTCTCTTCTATCATCAAAATGTGATGGGATCAAATTATTGTCCGCTGTGCTATTAGGTTGTTGAGTCTCTAAGTATAAAGAGCGCTCAATGCTTGATACGATGGCCTCGGTTGGTCCAACAATTCCTACCAGCATGAAATTGAAAGCCATCATCGCAATTCCCGCATTCTTCTTGGCCATGCCATTGCTAAACTTTAGCTTAACAAAGCTCAGGGAAGATAACACCTGAACGAGGAGGATAGGTTGTGATAGGAAAGTCTGAATATTGCTTAAAATTGAGCAATCGTACCCTTTGATGTCCACAATTAATCCAAGTAAATCTATGGGTATTACAAGCAAGGTGACCGATAAACTGCAACCGCCGAACACAAGGATGTACACATTGCATATCCACCTGTCTTCCTTCCAAGCCTTCGCACTGGTCTCCTGACCATTTCCCCCTACCTTCTCGTCTTTCGTTTTCTCTGATCGTCCTTTATCCAATCTTCCTCGGTCGTTAAGTAACCATGGCGTTGAAAGACATATTAATCCAGTAAATAGTCCTACTGGGATTGATAGGATGTTAGTTACCATTGCCAAAACACATCCAATCATCTTGAACTCTTAAAAGTGCTTATGAAGTGTGTTGAGACATGAGCATACATACAATGTTCTTTGCTTCCGGGGTTAGTTACTATATGTGGATATATATATATAGAGAGAGACAGTGTTTGTTTCGTTTCCATGGTATTTAGAGCCATGCAATATTAATTGAAGAGTCTGAAGAATGCCAAAAGTGATTTCGTCCTTAGTACCTTTTTGTTATTTATAGTTGTAAATGACAGGCTACAGACTTCCTGTAGATGATTATAAGTTCAAATAAAGTGCACATGGTACTTGATAATGAAATTATGACGCATGCAGTGCAATGTGCTAATTACGAAACCATTTTGACATGCATAACAATAAAGCTAAATTAAATCACAACTGGGAAATTGGCATTCAATGCGAAAAACCTGATGCAGGAAAATCACCGATTGTATTTTTACATATGTCAATTTTCTTTGCATTTGTACCGTACACATGTCACAAAAAATATTTATAAAGGGAATAAAAGTAGAAGTCAGAAATTGGTTATTAAATGATCGTCCAATGTATCAATTATTGTTTTTCCTATGTTTTAGATGTCCTAGCTCTTTTGCTCTTTTCCCATCTCATTTCATTCATTTTTTGCATCACATAAGCTGAAAAGGTAACTAAAAAAAAGAAAGAGAGAAGGATGAGTTGAGATAGTGAGAACAAGAACTGGGTATGTACAATTCAGTGAGCAGGCTATTTGCATGAAGTATTGTACTACACTGCACATAATCCACTTCCACTACTGGCTAGACTGCTACACTCCATATAATCAGCTCCCACTATTGGGTGGACTGTGCTATGCATGTTGTAATACACTGCACATAATCAGCCCCCACTATTGGGTGGACTGTGCTATGCATGTTGTACTACACTGCACATAATCAGCTCCCACTATTGGATGGACTGTGCTATGTACTACACTGCACATAATCAGCCCCCATTATTGGGTAGACTGTGCTTTGTATTATACTGCACATAATCAGCCCCCCACTGCACATAATCAGCTCCAACTATTGGGTGGACTGTGCTATGTACTACACTGCACATAATCAGCCCCCATTATTAGGTGGACTGTGCTATGTACTACACTGCACATGTATAATCAGCCCCCATTATTGGGTGAACTGTGCTATGCATGTTGTAATACACTGCACATAATCAGCTCCCACTATTGGGTGGACTGTGCTATGCATGTTGTACTACACTGCCTATAATCAGCTCCAACTATTGGGTGGACTGTGCTATGCATGTTGTACTACACTGCACATAATCAGCTCCTACTATTGGGTGGACTGTGCTATGCATGTTGTACTACACTGCACATAATCAACTCCCACTATTGGACGGACTGTGCTATGTAGTAAACTGCACATAATCAGCCCCCATTATTGGGTAGACTGTGCTATGTACTACACTGCACATAATCAGCCCCCATTATTGGGTAGACTGTGCTATGTACTACACTGCACATAATCAGCTCCCATTATTGGGTAGACTGTGCTATGTACTACACTGCACATAATCAGCTCCCACTATTGGGTGGACTGTACGTGCTATGTACTACACTGCACATAATCAGCTCCCACTATTGGACGGACTGTGCTATGTAATAAACTGCACATAATCAGCTCCCATTATTGGGTGGACTGTGCTATGTACTACACTGCACATAATCAGCCCCCATTATTGGGTAGACTGTGCTATGTACTACACTGCACATAATCAGCTCCCACTATTGGGTGGACTGTGCTATGTACTACACTGCACATAATCAGGCCCCATTATTGGGTGGACTGTGCTATGCATGTTGTATTAAACTGCACATAATCAGCCCCCATTATTGGATGCACTGTGCTATGCATGTTGTAATATAATGCACATAATCAGCTCCCACTATTGGGTGGACTGTGCTATGTATGTTGTACTACACTGCACATAATCAGCTCCCACTATTGGGTGGACTGTGCTATGTACTACACTGCACATAATCAGGCCCCATTATTGGGTGGACTGTGCTATGCATGTTGTATTACAATGCACATAATCAGCCCCCATTATTGGATGCACTGTGCTATGCATGTTGTAATGTAATGCACATAATCAGCCCCCACTATTGGGTAGATTGTGCTATGTACTACACTGCACATAATCAGCTCCCACTATTGGGTAGACTGTGCTATGCATGGTGTACTACAATGCACATAATCAGCCCCCACTATTGGGTAGACTGTGCTATGCATGTTTGTAATACACTGCACATAATCAGCCCCCACTATTGGTAGACTGTGGTATGCATGTTGTAATACACTGCACATAATCAGCCCCCACTATTGGGTAGACTGTGCTATGTACTACACTGCACATAATCAGCTCCCACTATTGGGTAGACTGTGCTATGTACTACACTGCACATAATCAGGCCCCATTATTGGGTGGACTGTGCTATGCATGTTGTATTACAATGCACATAATCAGCCCCCATTATTGGATGCACTGTGCTATGCATGTTGTAATATAATGCACATAATCAGCTCCCACAATTGGGTGGACTGTGCTATGTATGTTGTACTACACTGCACATAATCAGCCCCCACTATTGGGTAGACTGTGCTATGTACTACACTGCACATAATCAGCTCCCACTATTGGGTAGACTGTGCTATGCATGGTGTACTACAATGCACATAATCAGCCCCCACTATTGGGTAGACTGTGCTATGCATGTTTGTAATACACTGCACATAATCAGCCCCCACTATTGGTAGACTGTGGTATGCATGTTGTAATACACTGCACATAATCAGCCCCCACTATTGGGTAGACTGTGCTATGCATGTTTGTAATACACTGCACATAATCAGCTCCCACTATTGGGTGGACTGTGATATGTACTATACTGCACATAATCAGCTCCCACTATTGGTAGACTGTGCTATGCATTTTGTAATACACTGCACATAATCAGCTCCCATTATTGGGTGGAGTGTGCTATGTACTACACTGCATATAATCAGCCCCCATTATTGGGTGGACTGTGCTATGTACTACACTGCACATAATCAGCCCCCACTATTGGTAGACTGTGCTATGCATGTTGTAATACACTGCACATAATCAGCTCCCACTATTGGGTAGATTGTGCTATGTACTACACTGCACATAATCAGCCCCCCACTATTGGGTGGACTGTGCTATGTACTACACTGCACATAATCAGCTCCCACTATTGGGTGGACTGTGCTATACACTACACTGCATATAATCAGCTTCCACTATTGAGTGGACTGTGCTATGCATGTTGTAATACACTGCACATAATCAGCCCCCACTATTGGGTGGACTGTGCAATGCATGTTGTACTACACTGCACATAATCAGCACCCACTATTGGGTAGACTGTGCAATGCATGTTGTACTACACTGCACATAATCAGCTCCCACTTTGGGGTGGACTGTGCTATGCATGTTGTAATACACTGCACATAATCAGCCCCCACTATTGGCTGGACTGTGCTATGTAATAAACTGCACATAATCAGCTCCAACTATTAGGTAGACTGTGCGATGCATGTTTGTAATACACTGCACATAATCAGCCCCCATTATTGGGTGAACTGTGCTATGCATGTTTGTACTACACTGCACATAATCAGCTCCCACTATTGGGTAGACTGTGCTATGCATGTTGTACTACAATGCACATAATCAGCTCCCACTATTGGGTAGACTGTGCTATGCATGTTGTATTACACTGCACATAATCAGCTCCCACTATTGGGTGGACTGTGCTATGCATGTTGTACTACACTGCACATAATCAGCTCCCACTATTGGGTAGACTGTGCTATGCATGTTGTATTACAATGCTCATAATCAGCTCCCACTATTGGGTCGACTGTGTTATGCATGTTGTATTACAATGCTCATAATCAGCCCCTCACTATTGGATGGACTGTGCTATGCATGTTGTTAGCAGTGTTATCAGTGCAATGGGTAGCGCCACCACACGGCGGGCATCACACTGGCAGCTTGGTGGCTATATGCATACATATATAGAGAACCAGTGCAAGACTCAAATGTTTGTTGGGATTTGAGAGAAGAAACCATCATAAAACCTTTGTCCCCTGATGTAAACAACAATGAGTGTTTTAGCATGGTTCAGTGACACTTCTCCTTCCTACCATTGCATTCTTTTTATTCATAGGCCCTACATATAGAGGGATATCTATTACTCCACTAGTACTATCATCATATCTTTATTTTTAGCTTATGTTTGGGGGAAACTGTTGTATAAGGTAGTACTTATATTATATATATTGTTACAGTTTTCCTTTTCATATTGTTGGTCATGCTCATTATATCGATGGGCCTGGTCTTCCAGAGCCTGATCCCAGAGATGGTCTAACGATGTTGTCGAATACGCCATAATATTTAACCCATTGAAGATGGGGGCATCTGAAGAAAATATTCTTAAAGTGTTTTTAACCCCTAATCCTCATGTTAGACACCCGTCCTGAAGCCCAAAAAGGGGGGAAAGGGCCCCTGTCAGCCAGGCAAAATATGTGTAAACTGCCCCCGCCTTGAATGGGTTAAGGTTAACACTAACACAACTGGATATAAAAATCCACACAGCTCACAGTTCAGTCTATTCACTGATATCACCAGGGTCAATTCTGTACGTGGCCGTAGTTTCCTGTGTGTGCTGAACAGCACCAGTGTCCAGCCTTCTGCATTTTACACGTTCCTTGACAACCTGGACGGGAAAGCCTGGCCAAGTGGGCAGTTCCGGGGGACCTTCAGGCTGGGGCAGGGGGACTTCTGGTATAGCCTTTGCCCAGGTAAACACTCGTCGGTAGGACAGCCGACACACTCTGGGACCTCGCACTATCTCCCACGACTCTTCATTGTCCTCATGGACCACTGAGTGGGGAACGTGAATGTCAGCAAGCACAGGGGCTCCTAGGGCAGGCACATAGGTGTTCCCACTTACTACACCTGTTCTTGCAGGGGGCCTCATCTTTTGTACTGTGGTTTCTACCAGCGGGGCAACCAGATCCTGGGTCTCAGGTGTAAAGTTCCACCACTCGGGGAACTGGAGAGCTTCTGCGGGAGCGGGGAGAGGGGCTAAGCAATTATACTCCTCACCTGAGTGATTCGCCTCCAGGGGGAGGGGGGTGTTGAGGTTATCCGGGCGAGCCGTCTCAGGGGCTAGGCGAGTAGGGCTGTTTGTAGTCTTGTTATCCGGTACACTCGGCTCGTCACAGCAGGGCGGGAGAGTTAAATCCCAGTTGATCACCTCCCCCAGTGTCTGTGGTGCACACTTCTTGTTCAAAGTAAAGGATATTAAGACCCAGGTCTCTTGGGTTGCGAATTATACATATTATAATCATACAAACTACCCGGCAAAGGGCTTATTTCGCTGCTAACTCTTAGAACTTTTTTTTGATACAATATTATTTTACTCTTCATTGCCAACTCAGATATTATCAACCTGAATGTTAGAACACCTTCATGGAATAGTTTTTGCCTTTTTATACTACGACTGAATGGGTTATTCACTTTGAGCGGGAAGAATACACCCATTTAATAGTTTGTTCATTTCTGTACGCATTGAATAAAGAGGGCGTGGCTAACGATGTAAACACGTTTTTGATTGGTCAGTAATGGTCAATATGGTGACGTCATCGCTGCATTGACCAATCAGAGACGAGCTTAGTCCATGATTTGGCATGATCAAAACAAAGATGGTGCACATCATAGACATGCGGCCAGCCTAACAGCGTAAGAATGGCCTTTTTTTAAATATTTCCAAGTCGTAGTATAAAGAAAGAACTGTACTCAAGGTTGGAACTACTCGTGTAATTCAATGGCTCTTGTTAAAACTTCATTTTGTATGCAACGCGCGACCTGTGGCCGCTTGTTGGATACAAAATAAAGTTTTAACTCGAGCCATTGAATCACACTTGACATAGTAAATTTATCTGATAAAACTTTGACCGAGCCACAGAAGTCTGTACTGACTATGGGAAAATCCTTTTGTCCCACACCGGGGGAAACTGATTTGGTAGCATCAGAGGCGACCAGGACGCTTTTGCGCGCAACTGTAGACGTACACATTTCTTCAACAAGGGAGATACTACCCCCGCAGGTTCAAACCCTTTGAACACAAATATTATTTCCAATCAAGGAACGGGAACTAACCCAGCTCCTTTTCTCGACTCCGCACCATCCACCCTCACCAACAAAATGAAAAGAGAAAAACTTTTCAAGATACCCTCCAACTGGTCGCCCCCTTTGGGACCACCTGAGCTAGAATTCTTCCTTAGGATTCATGAGATAAATCTAAACAACACCACACAGAGGGCACCAGCTGGTAGAGCTATGATTAGCATAGAATGTGGTACCCATTTCCAGATATTGTATTGACTATATTGATGTAACTGTAATTGAACTGGAAATAAACAATATACATACATACATAACCTATCTTTAGAGCAGAAGGAAGCCCTGAAATCTTTAACAGATGACAAAAACAAGCTGATAAGGGTGGAGCCATGGTGGTGTGGGGCAGAGAACAATATATAACAGAAGGTCTTCGCCAATTGAATGACCCTATGTTCTATAGAAAGGAACAGTTGGACCCAACTGTTTCCTTTAACAGTCTCATCAACAACAAAATACAACACATGCTAACAGACAATGAGATCAACAAACAGATCCATGACATGCTAGTCACCCCTGTTCCTAGAACACCTGAATTTTATCTCTTACCTAAAATCCACAAGGGAAAGAGTCCGTGTCTGGGACGCCCCATAGTGTCGGGCAATGGGGGACCTACTGAGAAAATCTCTGGGTTCATTGACCTCATTATGCGCCCCCACGTCCCAACAATCAAGTCTTATATCAAAGACACCACTGATTTCATCACGCAAATCAACACTATAGGGACACAATACCCGAATGCAATCATCGCAACCCTTGACGTCACTTCCCTGTACACAAACATCCCCAACTTTGAGGGGATACAGGCGACAAGGGCTTTCTTGGAGTCTAAACGCCCCTCCCACATGGGAGGAGTAAAAAACTCCACCATCCTTGAACTTTTGAAGCTGGTCCTGGAGAGGAACAACTTCAAATTCAACGATGAACACTATGTACAGGTTGGCGGCACTGCCATGGGCACACGAGTCGCACCAACATACGCAAACATCTATATGGACTGGTTCGAGCAGAAACATATCTACTCATACGCCAAACAACCAGTGATATACGGTAGGTACATCGATGACATCTTCCTTCTGTGGGACGGGCCTCGCGAAGAACTAGATGCTCTCGTCACACATCTTAATTCCGTACATCCTACCATCAAGTTTAGCGCTGATATCTCTGACACCTCCATCAACTTTCTTGACACAACTGTCAAAAAGGATAAGGAGGGAAGACTGTATACAGACCTCTTTTGCAAACCCACCGACGCCAACAATTACCTACATTTCACGTCGGCACATTGGCGCCGCTGCAAAGAGAGCATCATCTACAGCCAATTTATTCGCATCCGACGCATCTGCCACCTTGATGACGATTTTGTGAGACACTGTCTCACAAAAGCGCAACACTTCCTACGCAGGGGTTACCCGCTAGAAAAAATAGTGGAAGCCTATGGGAGAACAAGCATGATGCTAAGGGAATCCTTGTTAACACCTAGAAACAAGGACCCCGCAACCCTAGGGGATAAACCCCCTCTGATTGCGATCACCACATTCCATCCATCCTGCAATGTTTTCAATAAGAGCATAAGGGATAATTGGAATATCCTTGGGAGGTCAACAACCACAAAACACCTTTTCGAACGAAAACTTGTGGTAGCCTATCGGAGACCTAAGAATTTGGGTGACATACTCATTCGGGCAAAACTCCCATCCGTGTCCACCAACGGCAGCCCCATTTTGGACACGAACAACCCAACCACTACCACACCTGTGGTTAAAAAGACTTGCCGGAAGAAAAACTGACGCTACTGTCTAAAAATTAATACCTCAGGCCGAATAAGGTCTGCAGTCACAAACAGATCCTATATCACACGCACAAAAGCTGATTGCTGGTGCAATAACCTGATTTATTGCATCAATTGCAGGGTCTGCCAAAAACAATACGTAGGCAAAACCAAACAACGGTTCAAGGACCGTATATACCAACATTTCAGATCAATCCAGCTGCCGGATCTACCCCTCCACAACACATCTGTGTCAAGACACTTCAATTCCCCTAACCATTCAGGGGAAGACGACATTGAACTTTTCATACTTGAATTTGTAAAATGTGATGCTGCGAAGGAGGAATCTGACGATCTAAGAAATGCTCTGGAACTTAAGTGGATACACTGCCTGAAGTCCATGTCCCCACAAGGACTCAACATCATGGATGCCGCCACATGGAGAACGGCCCAGGGACCCTAATCAATATGTTTGACATACTGCAGCCATCTAGCTTCGTACCAAATTTTACCATTTAACAATGGCTGCTTATATGCTTACAGACTACACGTTTAGGAAAGGGCCCTCCTATGACACATCCTAGACCGCTACACACCGTGTAACGGCCCAGTACGGAACTTCCCGTATTGACCCCCACTCTAATAAATAAATCAACATGATACTACTAAAGGTGCAAACCTAGCACTAAGTCCCCTGATTAGTAGGCATCCCTACTAACCTACTAATCCACCCCCTATCAGAAACTTAACTGATGGGGGTTATCACCTGAAAACCCTTCAGAATATTTGGAAACAATGGTCTCCTGATTACATGTGACACAATAAATACAACAACTATTTATTCACATCAATTAGGTATCATCATTTTCAAATAATTACAGTGGTGGTGGAAGGCAAAAGTGACCCAACTGGCCCTTCCCTCAACTGAATACATTGAGCAAACTGACTCAATATTCCCATTTAACTTTGGTTATTTTCCCCATAGGGATCTTAAACTGAATGCCTGAAGAGCTACATTAGCGAAACCATGTTGTGCCAAACATTGCCACTTGGCAATGGAAGGAGTGTCCTAAAAATAAAGCATCTTCCCATTAAATCATTAATGGCTAGCCACTTTATTAATGGGCTAACACTCGTCAGTTGACAGATTAAACTTCTGTCAACTGATCTCACCTGGACAATATATCCAGGTTACGAGAGCACCTCTTATGACGTCATATCAACGTCGTTAAGAGCTCCGTGAGGTGTTGGTTACCTCTCGGCTGAAGACGTTCCTAACGTCCAGTTGCATGGTAGCATCCAAAGGGAGTAGACCCGTCGTCTCGTTTCAACTATTGTAATGCATGGAGTCTTGACTCTTTGGTAACAGCAAAAGGGTTATAGAACACTTTTTTCCAATCAATTGTGTTCATCGTTGAGGCCTAAAATTCTCTGCCATTCATATATCTTTTCCCATTTGGGTTTTCTTTTGGCAACTAGAGCATTATATAGTGTTTTTGATCTTGCGTTTTTTACATCAATCTTTTCGCCTTTTATTTCTATTTCTATTACATCCCTAACAGGAGTTTGGATGTTGTTACGAAGTATGCTCCACCACTCTATAGGCACTGCTTTATCTACAATATTTCTTGGTAGGTATAAATTGGTATTATATTCCTCTTGGAATTCTTTTTCTGATATTAATTCTCCTTTATCATTTAATATGTCTCCAATTACCTTTATTCCAAGATTTTCGCCTCTTTCCCATCCGATGGGGATTTTTTTGAATATAATTAATTTATTTCCCCATAGCCTTTCTTTCCTGATTTGATCAACACTGGTTGGTTTCTGTGAGTAATAGTATTTATTCCAAATATCGAAGACCTCTTCATAAAATTTGTTCAAGGCATAACTAGGTTTATTTCTTACCAAGAATATATTTTCAATTGATTTTCCCTGATCTTGCTCCAGAATTTTAAACCATGATGAATTACAGTTCTCTATCATCCTTTGAACCCATTTTAGCCTATTTGTCTCGATTATTTCTTTTATGCATCTCAGATTTAAACCACCATTCTGACAATTCTGTGCTAAGAAATCAGTACTTATTTTATTAGAACCTCTTTCCATATAAAAGTGGTAATAATATTTTCTATCTCCTTTTGTTTCTTTGGGTTAATATAAACACATGACAACGTATGCTGGACCAAGGGTAAAACAAATATATTTGAGACTAATATTCGACCCTTTATTGTTAAGGATCTATACCTCCATGCATTTATCACATTTTTTACTTTTTGCATAAGATCAACCGTATTTATTAGATAGTTTTGTTTCACTTCTTGGTGACATAAGGGTGACCCCAAGTATTTTTATTTCTTTCTCCCAGTTTAATCCTAATACCTTTCTATTAGACAATACAACATTTCCAACTCTGAAGCCTTTCGATTTTTTGGCATTAAGTTTTAGGCCTGTTGCTAGATAGAAATCGTCTTATTTTTCTGAAGCATTTCACTAGGGATATTTCGTTCTTTACCATGATAGTGCTGTCGTCAGCGAATTGTATTATTTTATTCTCATATCCTCCTATTCTTATTCCTTCTATATCACTATCATTTCTCAAGCTGCTAGCTTTCTGCTAGCTTCTCTACTATCATCGTGAATAAATAAGATGAGACTGGGTCTCCTTGTTTCACACCTCTTCTTATGTCGAACCAGTTTGATATATGACCATTGTTCGAAAAGGCAGCTTTAGAATTTTCTTATAAACATTTTATCAACGATCTAAAGGTGTCACATATATTATGCGAAATTAAGACTTTTTCTAAGAAGGCCCAGCTGACCGAATCGTAGGCTTTGGAGAAATCCAAAGCTACGATTAGTCCCTTCTGTTGATTTTTTTCCAGATAACAGATAGTGTCATCGATCTTTCTGACTGCTGTGCCGATATACCTTCCATGAATAAAGCCAAATTGATCTTCTTTTATCATATCTGTAATATGCATTTTTAATCTTGTTGTTATAGTTTTAGATATAATTTTGTAGTCAACGTTGAGTAATGTTATTGGCCTCCAATTTTCCAGGTCTTCTAGATTTTTATCTTTTTTGGGTATAACACTTATTATTCCTCTTGACTGATTTTCAGATATTTTTCCCTGAGAGAGATTACAATGCATCATATCAATAAACATTTGATATATCGCATACCAGAAAAACTTAAAGAACTCGACTGTGAAACCGTCACATCCTGGTGACTTATTATTTTTCATAGATAATATAGTTTTTTTAACCTCCCCTTCTTCAAAAGGGCGTATTAATATGTCATTATATATTTCGTCTAGCTCATATATATTTTCTCCTTTCATAAAGGTCTCTGCAATTTGATTGTCTATCTCAAACTCGGTATATAATTCTTTATAGAATTTTTCACCTTGTTTCAATATTTCTTTTTTACCAGTTTTTAAAACTCCCTTCACCTTCAATTGATTAATGATTTTTTTTCAGCCTGGTACTTTTCTAGGGCGCAGAAATATTTTGTTGGCCTTTCCCCTTCAATTGCCCACCTCGCCCTAGATCTTATTAGGGCTCCTTGGGCAGCATTTAACTCAGCTATTTTCTTCTCATTTAGTATATTCTTTCTTTCTTCTTTTTCATTCTGTAACAACTTTGCATTGAATTTCCAGAAGCCTTTACCACGTTTTTCGATCTCTTGGTATATATTTATGCCAATCTTTTTATGATCAGTTTGGGCATGCAAATCTACTGAGAAGGTAACAATATTATTCACAATATTATTGGAAATAAAAATATAATCCAATCTCGAATCACTACCATTTCTTAGACACATTAAATTCATTTATCTTTTTTTATCTAGACTACTTATATTAAGGCTTAACTTAAGGGTTTTACTGTGGAAAAGTACTCTGTTTTAAGGATAGCTTCTTTTGTCGCTTAGGTTACATCAATAAAATAATAACGAAAATAATTTAGTTCTCTGGAATGTTACAGCATTAGTGCAATAACTGACTAATTTTCCATCTGTCAGGTATTTTCTGAAATATTCTTTTAGATTTAGTGATTTTCTTTTGCTCAGTAGCCAAGCTCTCTGCAGGTACAGTACCGTAAAAGTAGATGTTTTTGCGCTGCTGCTAAATCGTCACAGACATAACTTCGCACACTTCCACAAGCTTTTCACTCCAAGCATTCAAGCAGAGAACTCGTCTGTGTTGGTTGCACTTGTCACTGATTGATATTATGTATCAAAAGGGATTAATTTGCCTTGATGCGTTTGCTGCCCATCATGTGAGTACATTTATTGTTTGTTGAACTATTGAATCATAATAGAAAGGTACAACTCTGTAATTCATTGCTGTTTTTCGTTTGTAGCTAAATTAGAGGATACGCTGGGTCGGCTTTGGATGCATTGCACTATACACAATAAGATCGTGTCTTATAGGCCATGTAACACCCTCTCAAATTTACGACTATGAGGGCTTTATGATATGAGGTTGTTGCATTGAAACTCATGCATTTGAGCGAGGTCTCTCAGAGTTCTATAAGACTAGTCTCAGAAAAGAATTGAATATAGTGCAATGCAACTTTTTATACCACGATCGGGGGTTGTACACGCTGCAAATGAGTGAATACATGCCATCGTGTTTTGTTGAATGGATCCACGCGTGAAAATATGAACATTTTTTTGGCCTAAATCTAAGAAGCATTCTCATTGGTTGAGGTTAGGCTCGCTCATGACGTCATGCCTATTCGTGACGTCATATGCCGTACGTTTCGTCGTAGATTAGCCAATCAGTTGTACGCTTGTCTAGCGCTTTGGTATCAAAAAACCAATATGGCGGGTCATCGGAGAGAAGCGAGGTAAATAAATAGTTTGTTTCTTCAATTTATTTTAAAGTATCAGATCGTGGTATAAAAATAGGATGTAACTCGGTCAGTTTCTGACATACTGTGCACGTTGCCCACACGTTGCTCACAAAACTTGTGAGCAACGTGTTCAGTATGTCAGAAACCAACCTCGTTACATCCTATCAAATGATATGAGGGAGTTACGAGGCCTCTAGGAGTGATTTAACACAGAATCGTATATAGTGCAATGCACCCTTTGTCTTGTTGTTTGTACCAGCAACATGTACAGAATATTCACTCACAAGTTACATTAATGCATGTAAGGGTATACACGACAAGCTAGTGAAAAATAAACTACTTGTAATTTATTATCATGATACAAAACGTGTACGACTTTCAAAGCTTTATTTCCCTGTAAGTTGATTTTCACATAAGGTATGTAAAGCTAGCCTACATAGAATTTTTTCGTAAAACATTAATGTATTTCATGATGAATTATAGTTATCAATTCAAAAGTAAATATCATTTCGTAGAACAGAAATATTTCATTGAGTATTTTCTCAAAACTCTTTGACATGATAATATGGCACCGATGCCCTTATTTGTTAATTGTAACTCTTTTTAAATAATTACTTTTTGAAAACTAACGATGTGCCATCTCCAATCACTAACATAGAGACTTCCACTCGGTCATCATTGATGATTTTGTCGTTAAGATTTCTTAAAGCCACCGTATCGGGTTCATTTGCTTCTGGATCTGCTACCTTTCCACTCCAAAGCACCTATTGTGAAAAATATACTATTTAGTTTTTTCCGCTATTTCTATACAATAGTCTTTTGTATGTGTTTTTTTGAATGATTGATTGATTGATCAGCATTCATTGAATTTCCATATTGAGGCTACAGCTTTATGCATTCAATATACCATAGTTATTTTTTGTAGTCTTTTATTCGTTACAGTCAGCTCTTTACTTCATAGATGGCACAATATCTTTTTTTAACAATTTGTCGTGTAACTGCCTATTTTAGTAATTTGTTTTTAATCTTTGGAAATTTTCCAGTACAAATTATGCAATGGAATTTAAAGTACATGCAATGAGCAAAATGTACTTGCAATTTCAATTACAAAGGGATTTTTGCGATTCTATACATTAGAAAATATATATATCACTTACATTGTCTACCGCGATTATTCCTCCAGATCTTACCAGTTTAAGGCTCATTTCATAGTAATTATCATAATTAGTCTTGTCCGCATCAATGAAGGCAAAATCATAAGTTCCACTTTCTCCATTTGCAACCATTGTATCTGTTTTGAACAAATTTGAGAATAAGGTTCTGCTATCTGTTAACATCAATCCATATTGCAATAGATAGTGCAATGTAACTTAAAATGACTGTAAAATTCATGACATAATTATGAGTCTGTATTAATATATCATCAATATAATATGATGTCCTTTAAATGTAGACATACATATTCTTATATAAATGTAATGTAACACTTTTGATAAAAATTGTGTAATTAATACGTCACCAATATATGATCACGCAAACTGTGAGTGCGTATTTCAATATATACATAACCCTGTGTTGATTTGAAGTATTCAGAAAATTAGATATTATACCTAAAGATTCTGAAGCTGGTGCTATTCGGAGATCAATCTTGTGGTCCACTTTGGCCTAAATGATCATTAATTGCCAATGCATTAATTATTTTCAACATGTTTTATTCAGGAATTTGGCAACAATAAATTACACTCTCACCCCAGGGGTGGTTTTCGTTGTGATCGAGATAATATATTACTTTCATTAATAGGAAGTCAAATGAAGAGTCAATAAAACATTACATAAGAAAGATATTGAGTTTGGTTTGAAGAACGAACAATCTATTGCCCTAAACACATTTTGTATGCAATATATCCAGTCACACTGCCAAGATTCATAATCATATATAATCTATAGAAAAAATGTTTCCTGTGTTTCCAAGGATAAATTATTATGTCATACCTACCTCTTTCCAGTAAGGCTTGCCGATATTGACGTAATCTTCATTAATGTCTAAAGCCACTACTTTACCATCGTCTGGGAGGGCCATTGCTATGGTCAGGGCGCTGTAGCCTGTAAACGTTCCTAAATATGGTAGGGAAAATGAGCTTTTAGCTTCGCATGCTGAACTGCCTGCATCCCAGACTTGGGAGGGGGGGGGGGGAGGGGCTCGTGGACAAATATTTTGTCTACTTTTAGCTATACAAATGAATTCAGTGGGATGGTTTTTTTCACTTTGGTGGGCACACATACTATAGACCAAGGTGTATAAATATGAATGAATTATGTTAAAAATAAACATTACTTGTATATATGTCAAACTAAAATAAGACAGTGACCCCTATTTTGATCATCATCATTTGATTATAACATGATACTCAGATAGTATCTTTCATTGTAAGTATTAATTTAGGACGTGTAAACACCCAAATAGCAGTACCACAACTGAGGCTGAGCCTCAGAAACCAACATTTGATTGCACGTATGGAGCCATGTCATAATACCTGACTTTCATTACCTATTTCCAAAGTTTTCTTGGCCTTTATTGTTTTACACAAGTTAGCCAGAAGATGGAGCTCATCCGCTGAACCAAGCATCATACCACTCTTGTGACCCATTGTCTCCTGTAAAGATAATTTGGTGAGATGGGGATAAATAACTAGGCCAGAAACCCTATATTTGTATGTATATCAGGATTTCCTGCAGCTACCAACAATAGAACAAAGGCAAGATCCCTCACGATGGACAGCAAAAACATTGATAAGGATAATAAATCCTCTCTGATCAGGGTTGTCCATTTGATATATGTAAAACAAACATGATAGAGGGAATTAATGTCAGCGCAAACATGACATGTTTGCGCACATTGTGTGAGGCCCATATGCGAAAGATAGGGAGTCATGGAAGTTCTATAAGATTCTTATTTTTCTCATGTGCGTAAGCAATTATTATATATGAATATAACATATAAATATGTCTTTGGAATAAAGTATCTTCGCTACTTGACAGCCTCCTTCCCCAAATAATGAGAGATCCTCATTATATAATACAGGCCTATATGCTTTCATATGGCAGCGTCCTCCTAGATGTATGTGGATCACTACTCCAAGTGCTCCAAACTCCGAATTTTGTAAATGATTTAGAATAAATTTCGTACCAAATTATCTTAATTGGTTCTCCACCAGTGTTACACCACTAAATTATATTAAAGATTCTGGAGAGCTTCAATGAAAACACTTGCAAGCTAGTTGAGTTTCCAGTGAGGAGTGGGGGGCGTTACCCACCACTCATCCTTTATTACCAAATATTACATTGTTACTACCAGGTTGGCCTAGTGACTGCCGCGCTACTAGCAGTATAACATAATGATGTGGAAATGATCCTAGAATGCATGATTTCACTCCTAGTCTACACAAAATCGGGAGTTCTCCCAACTTCTACTTCATTGTCTTTATTGTGCTAGTTTGCCACAATGCCGCAAACCAAAACGTGTGGTTAGGAGTGCTTAAATTGTCCTCTTGGCTTCTTTAACAGGGAGAACAGTAGACGAACATATGAAAACAACCAAAAAGTCCAGAGCAAGTTGACTGAATCATAGAACAATTAGATTCATTTACATACAACTAGATGCATTTAAATACAATTGTAATTTTTTTAAACTTATAAAACAAAAGGTTAAAAGAAGACAGATATGATATGCAATTTTGGTGCAAATATACATTTGTAAGTTTAAAAAAGCATATTTTGTCAACTAAATGCTCAAAACATACATGTAAATTTCCTAATTCTATGTATTGATCATGTTTAATAAAAGCACTACAAGGATAACTGGTTCTTTTCTCATTGTAGGAGTTTGTCCAATTGTGAACTTGTGGGATTATGTCCTATGGGAATATGTCCTGTAGGATTATGTCCTGTGGGATTTTGGCTGTAGGGATTATGTCCTGTGGGGATTTTGTCCTGGATTCATTTCGATAAATGGTCAGGGATGGACATGTTTTAACAGATAAATGATTAAAATGTCGATGGCATGCAAAAGGAACTGTATACAAATGAACACGGGCAATGTCCTGGAACTAGTTAGATGTACATAAAATTATTTGAAAAGCGATACATGAATACACAGATTTGTGTGCCTCCCTGCTTAATGCTACACTCTATATTGTACGGTAATGCTATTGACCATTTAGGCAAGTTTTCTTACCTCGATCAGTTTCTTTTGTACTGGAGTCAGTCGTATGGAATGATCACTTGCATATTTCGTTAGGACGTCCGTAGTTGTTTGAATCTTCAAGGAGGCCATTTTCATTCACTAGAGAGCAATGTGCCTAGAAAACCTCACACTCGTTAGAACACCCTCCTCGTATAAACCGGGGTCCCTATTGTAAAGCTATATTTTAGCAATACTTGAAGTAGTATATGAAATAAGAAGTCTAAGTGGTTATAGTTTGAGCACTGAACCCGATCTGTTTAATTCCCATAAAACATGTCACATATATATACCAATCATTACATATAGCCATATAGAGAACATCCAATCATAGTCAAGTAGAACATAGCAGAGTTAGGCGAGAGGGGTAATTTTAGTTTATGAGAAGCTGGCATAAATGGTAGCCTATCCCTGATGACTTCGACATTATTGTAATTCCCCCCACTGAAGTAAAATTAATTTTGGTATAAAAATGATAAAATTGATTGTAGAGTTGATAAAAGAATTGAGAAATTGATTGACGAATAGTATTAATTATGATGTTGGATAAAGATGAAATGTGAGACCTGTGATATTCGGCGCCGGGGTCCCTTTCTCTCCTAGCTTCAGGTGTCCGCTCTCATTCTCTTGAAAGCTCATTTGTATACAATGGTATCAATGATATGATATAATGCGTGTAATAGACAATTCAACAAAACAAGCAACACAGTGCACCTGTAGATGGTATGCACTATAGTACAGCGGACCTCCTGCATTAATAGAAGATTTAAAAGCTTAAACACTTTGTTTGTGCTGATGTTTAATTTTATAATCGCCACCAATATGCTTGTAGATAGAGTATTAATGCGATATAAATATTCAAAACAATGAACATTATGTTCAAGCGTTGGTATCAAATATGCATTACTACACCTGTATGAATAACCAATGTATAGTACAAAGAAAATTTCCTGATTCATGGAAGAAATCCATCACTTTGTTACCGAAGTCGGGTGACAGAACGATATTAGATAATGTTCGTGCTATAATTACCATTGTTCTAGCGACAAGTAAGGAGAGAGTAATTTACAATAATTTATATAGCTTCTTGGAAGAACAAAATTTCTTTTGCGCTACTCAGTTCGTCTTTAGGAAAAATAAATCGACGCTCGGAGCCATACACATATGGAATGTCTTTATCATTCTGTATAATTGTTCTTGCCTTTCAATTTATTTTGATGTGAGAAAGGCTTTTTAATTCTGTAACCCACCAATTACTCATTAGAAAGTACTGGGTTATGTCCCAATATACTGGCTTTTTAAAATCAAATCTACTCAAGTTAATAGACAAGTAAACATGTGTGTTAAAGTTCAAAAATTGTCCCAAACCGTGTCACCCAAGGAAGCAAGGAACGTTCCTTGCTAAATTCTTTTGCCAGTGAAATGAATAGAAAATCATGTGGGGTCCTCACTAGCATACGACGACGTCGATTTTACATGAACAACGATATTTGTTGGTTATTATTCGGGGAGACACGTTGATATGTCAGTTACGTTGACATGATAAGAATGGGGAACCCTGAATTCTGACAGAACACACGAAACCCACGGGACGGTATTACTTTGCACGTGGCAATGTTGACAAACCCAGCTTGGTCGGCAGCTTTGTTCTGGTGCTCTGGGAGTCGGCACCTCTTTTGTGACGTAAGCCAGTGTGACGTAAGCCAGTTGACAGCTCTCCGCTCGGCCGGTTGAAAGTAAAAGTAATGGCAAATGGAATCTGAATGAAGGAAACGGAACGGAACTTTTTTGGGTGTTTCTGCATGTTATAGAAATGGTTGAAAGTAAAAGTAATGTGATAAATCATGTTTTAAATATTTAGATGTTTATTAGCAAATATAAATGATTCGATTTAGGGAATTCTATGATTATTAAAGTTGTTTAACAACAAGCTGGATTAAACCATGAGGCTTTCATAGGGTATTAATCCCTAGGCATTGTTAATCCCCCTTATAGGGCTCTTGAGGGGTAAATTCGACAAATCGACACGACCTATTCTTATGATCGACAATCGACATGGGCATCAAGTGACAAACGACAAAAACACTTTGTTTGCCTGACAAATCGACAAAGACCTTATTAGTCCTTATACCGACAAAAAACGGGCCATTTTTACGGAAATTAAGTGACAAACGACAAAAGAATTGTCTTAGTGACAAGTGACAATTGTTGTTTCTTGGTAGCGACAAGAAAAATTAGACACCCCCCTCAGGAGCCCTCCTTATGGGCGCCTAGGAAGCTATCCCAGACCCAGGGATTATAGAGGGTGGCAGAGCCTTGTTCAAGCTTGAAATATTGTTGTTTTCCCTAGATTCTATGTTTGTATTCCATTAAGCTTTTACATTAAAATGTACCTGTAACCAGGTTGGTCACATTACCCAGTCTGAGGGGTACATAAGGAGCATGGTTTTGGTTGTTGGGACACTCTGATTCCAGTCTACATTCTACCAACACACCAAGACCTTCTCCTTAGCCTTTCAGTCTGGGGTTGTACTTGCCTAGTATTTGATATACATTCATACTTTGACAATACAAACCTTGGATATTGAAATGACTATGTGAGTTGTGTTATACTTTCTTATTAGTAGAATTCGTTAGAGGAATAGAGCTAGAAGTATAGTTCATTATTAGACAGAATTCATTCCTATTATTTAATATGACTAGTACCAATAGTCATAGTTAAAATTGGTGAAATGGAATCTGAATGAAGGAAACGGAACGGATCTTTTTTGGGTGTTTCTGCGTGTTATAGAAAACTCCAAGTGTCTTCTCTGTCCCTTCTACTCTGAGCTTATGGGGATCACCACCACCAACCCCCCCCCCCCCCCCCCCCCCCCCTCCTCACATGGGCTTAGGTCCTCCCCAAAGATGTTCCATAAATTTCGCCCACCCTGACTGGCATCCCTGAATATAAATTATACCTCAAACATATTATACCTCCATCTCTCATGAATACTCATATTTTGTACTGAAAATAATTTGGAATTCTTAAAGGTCTTGAAGAGTGAAACTATATGATTACTCCTGGGGATGATTAATCATGCACCACAAACATAGAGGACTGCACTTGATATTAGTTCTTTTTACTAAACTGATAGAGTAATGATATACTGAACTGATACAGCTGATAAAAATGACATGAGGGCAGCTGATATGGTCGACCCGAATGGGGTCGGTAGACCCTTCTCAGGCATGTTAGTAAAAAAAAACGATTTCATGCTGTCTTGTTATGTAATATGCTTCGCCTTTCCTTATTCTTGCATTTAGGGTTCACAAAATAAGCTTCACAAAGTCCTGATGAGAGAACTAAGAGTATCGTTTGGAATTAACTCAGCTTGACTTGTATAGAACAGGAAAAATATTACCATTATATATGAGAAGAGGATTTTCACTTCTAAAATTCTTATTTGGCATTAAACATAAATATTCGCCATAAGATCAACCAGTAAATTTGAGAGGAGAACATAAGACCAAGCTGAGGATTTTCAAACCAAAAACGAGTAGAATGTTAAAGAGTGTCTTTTATAAGGGAACAAACTAATTTGCATGATAAGATCGTCAAACGATAGAGTTTTTCCAATAAAATAATCGAACATTATTAGAATAGATTAAATGAAAGTATGGAAGATGTGTAAATAGATAGTACCTAATGAGAATGTGGTACGAGGGACACTTTTGCACTGGCCGAGATGTTTGTTTTTTCGTGGCCCACGAGCCGATAGGCGAGTGGGTTACGAAAAAAAACAAAAACATCAAGGCCAGTGCAAAAGTGCCCGAATACCACATTCGAATTAGGTACTATATTTACTCCCACGTTGCTATGTTCAGGTACCGGTATATTAAAGAATAACAAAGGCATTTTACTTACAAAAACAAATACAGCCATAGATCTTGACTTGACTTATGTTTGGACCAGCCGCCCAAAACCAGGAGAAAGCTGTGATCTGATTGGTCGATGACAACAATATGATTATTTTTTTTTAAATTCCGTTTAAGGCCAAGTCATTAATTTAAAAGTACAATAGTTAGAAAAATACGTATTTTGTCGTTCAACAACGTTTCTCATACGTTGCCTCAACCTATCAATTTAAGGATCATGTGACTGTATCAACCAATGGGAGCCCTTGTTACTACCCCCATCCTTCACGCGTGGATTTCTTGATAGATTACCACACTCATTCCCGCCCTTATTAAGAGGCAACGCATGAAAACATTGATTATGTCAATATGCGTCTTTGTTAACTATATTAAATGTACTTTGGCCGAAATGAAATATAAAAAAAGTATTTGAGGATATTTGAAGTGATTTGTAATTTGTATCTCTGATATAAAAGTTTTAGGTATGCACACCACTCGTTAACATAACAAAGAAAGTTGGAGTATAGATAGTCAGCCATGCCCTAGGAATGATAGCTAGCTTTAAGCTCTGAAGCCAGGGCAGCGGCAGTGCCTCTAGGCATCAGTGATGTGTCACAGAAAAATGAGCCAAAGAAACACGGGGCGAAGCGAGAGTCGACAGAGCTGAAATGAAGAGAAGCCGATGAGGAGGAGCAGATGAGGTGCTAGATGGTGGATGGAGCTAGAGACATCAGGATTTCTGGGAAACGGATGATAGTTAGAATGCTTTTTAGAAAGGACGACCGCCGAGTAAGAAGCGGCGGAGGCGGGCCAGATGAGGAGTGCAGATGAGGCGCTCGATGATAGACAGAGCTAGGGAAACTGGGATTTCAGGGGGAACGGGCGATGGGGGCATAGATGAGTTGACAGCCAGGAAGGCCAAATTCGAGCTGTAAAAACAGCCATCAACGTCCGACAAAATTAACGAGAAGCTAAGGGTCAAACCCACACTAAAAACTGAAATAAGATTAATGTCTTATTACTTTTATTTCACAAACATCAGTATTCACGTTAAAGTTATAATATAATGTTTATAACTTTCATGTTTATAACTTAAATTGACAGGTTGTTTAATAATTTTCACCGAGATTCAGATTCTAAGCAATTTAAATATTCAGTCTTTCGGTGCGTAGTTAATTCGCAATAAAATTTCTGGATATAAGTTATCTGATTAATACATTAGACTGACCCTGGTCACCCATAATATACTAGTTTTGTTAGATGTCCTCTAAGTTGTGAAATCCAATATGGTTATCCCTTAGTCGTCGATCATTCCGCAATATTTTATTTAATGATACAATAAGAACAAAGGCATGGACGTTTAACATTTTGTGTCAGTACTAATAATAAAATCTCTTCATATATACCTTGGCCTTAGACCTTGGACTCTATCTTAGAATTAAAGCGAGTAGCAAAATTAAGATTAACAAATTGCACCTGAGGAAATTCGTCCAAACTGTACTTAGATTGTCAGAACGGGATGCGATACTATAAATAATTTAAATTTTAGAGGCTAATATGTAAATTTATACTATCATCAGAGTCCGCTTGGCTCACACCCGAATTTGCTTAAATGGGCTGATCTCTTGGCGGGGAACATATCCTGCAAAGAAAGAAGGGGAGGTTAGATATAAACGTTTACTTTCGATCTCAAACACGGAACCAGTACAATCAGCTGCTGGAAATAATTCAAGTGCGCCTAGAACACCCAACCCTCACGATGTTACAAAATAGAACTCCTAGGTTTCGCCAATCGCTAGGGTTTACTTCCACTTAATTTTTCACATAGCTAATATATCACATTTTTGTAAAAGCTCTGGTTTTAAGAACTATTAATAATAATTACGCCAATAACTATATTCCTGAAACCCCAAATAGTAGCTGAAGCCTCCGTGTTTCCCTCTTTTTAACATTAGACATCCATATTCAGTAATACAAGCCGCGGGAATTGTATTATTAGAGAATTTAAGATATCAGAACAAATCATGGAATCGGGCGAATAGTGGGGCACCTAAATGAACAATAATGTAATGTTAGTAACCCACACAAAGCGCCCTAGGCTGCTATAATAATGAAAAGAAATCGCCTCTAAGAATTGCTCACGTACAACCAAAGGAAAGTTGGTTGTCATAAAATAGTTGGTTATATGCTAATGATATTGATGACTTACAGAGTGGTGTATGTAGGATTCACACGGGTAACACCAGACGGACATATCAGCATAACTAAGGACGAGAGGATGCTCCGTCTCCAAGCCATGGAACAGCATGTGCTCGTTGATGTACCTTCCACAGTGCACCTAGTCACAAATAGACTTCATTGTTAATACATAGGGCAAATGAACGGCGGTTTCTATTTATTTTTATATTTTTTTTAAACAATTTTATTTGGCAGATCTTCCCAAATGTGATATGTCTCATCTCCAATTGAAAAATGCAATATTTAGACAAACAATACAATAAGTTACCCTCATTTAAACAAGTTTCCCATGTACAATAGAACTTCTTTTCTTGAAGTTAATCACTCCATCACTATCCGCTGTTTGTATCAGCAAAATTTTAGTTCCCAATTTATACGATATTTCATAGCAACATGAATATCCCCTTCTTTTTGCATTTTTGGCCTCAATGACAACATCAAAAACATAGATACCAAGTCTGTTTGCAGTAAAGCTAAAAACAAAGTGAGTATTACTATCAACACCAATTTTTGACCGTCTAACGGTCAGACAATTCTTATAGTATTTAATACAATTTGTTCTAGAATTTCACTATAATGTGTATATGTTTTCTCTGGTTTACTGCTAGGAATTTCCTCTATTACTTTTAAATAAGCTGGTGCGGGAGATCACCGGTAGTCCTTAACTACTTTAATAGAGATATGGAGGTGCTAAGTCAATTATCAAGCTCTAATAAGGTAATTGAGAACATTTCAGGTTATTTTAATATGGAGGAGAATTTAAACAGAGTATATGAGGTTTCCAGGTTTCCGCTCCTATTATTCTAATTGTTTGCTATTATTTGCCATAACAAAGTCGCTATTTTAACCCAACAAGCATTCGGAAGCAGCGGTCCAAGGACCAATACGCACCTCGTAACATCTAAGGCAGACCCAACATTCACCCTTGTGTAGACATTCTTTGCAGGGATCATCTGCTACTAAACCATTTGCTGGTAAAGCTGCAATTCCCGTCTCTAGGTGTTGGCACCATGTTTTAGGGACAACGGCGAACATCTCCACCTTCTGGAGTGACAGAAACAGGAAAATCATTTCACAAGTGGATAGGACTCAAACCTTAATAGATTCATGATCAATGAAATTTGAAAATTAACATAATTGATAATGTCACTATTTTCTATACGGAAGTACCATAACTAGTAGCACCGGAGAGGGCAAGCTGTATTCCATCGCCTCTAATTAGGAATTTAGTTTAATTTTAACTTTTCCAAAACCTTTCTGATAATGGCACGGTGGGACAAGGTACAGGGAATTAAAAGGATCGAAATTTTCCAGGCAACTGTAGGTCCATTTGATGTGTTTCAAGGCCCTCAAACCAATTAACCCATTTTCAAGGATAGTCCATGCCTTGAATTAAATTTTCCAAATTCAAGGCTTCAAAAGCCCCGCGGGGACGCTCTAATTATGGGATCTTGTGCAAAGAAAGGAAGCAAGAGACAGAGAAGTGAGTAAAATAAAGGGACGTGGGTATAAATACATATACATACATCAGTAGAAGAGCCTGCTTCGGCTCCACCACAAGCTCCATCCTGAGATTCCTGCTTGGGCTCTACACTGCTTCCCGCTTGAGGGGAGTCGTTGTCATCTTTGCCTTTTCCCTCAATCCCTGAATCTGAAGGCATTTCCATTTTGATCAGTGAAGTGCTCACACAAGCCTCGTCTAGATCGCCAAGTGTAGGAGGTTCTTCTGAAGAGCTGGAGGAACTAGAGGAGCTGTAGATCTGTCCTGCGTCCGGGAGGGGAGTGACTGGAATGAAATGGAAACGTTCATTTATTGCACAAGCTGGTGAAAATATGATCAGTCAGTCAATCAATACATGCCATGCGTAATGGTCCAAGTACAGGTATGTATACACAATCAAAACGTGTTCCTTATACATCTCCCAGGAACGGTGAGTGACAATAAAAGTTATCATGTTGACATTTTATCAAATCAAATCAAATTCATTTAGAAATAAATCAAGGCGTTATATAACCCCCTAAATGGAATATAAATCAATATTAATTTAGTCAAACTGGAAATCACTGTTGTATTGCATTTTAAAGTACAATCCCCAACCTGCGTTCTCACATCAAATGTTCAAACGGGTTCATAATAATACAAAATATCAATATATAAACCGGATAACTTACTGGAGAGTGAATCTATGGCATCCCCTATCTGTCCAATACTATCTGATTGTCTGTAATCATTAATGCAACACAGAAATATTAATGCAACACGGACATTTATGTTGAACATCAATAACAAAATGGAATTATTTTATTTTTACACTGAACCAGTTATACAAATATGTATATATATAACTCTGACTGAACCAATAGTACGGAGAAAAACTTCTTCAATTTCTTCATTTACACACTTGAGGGCGTTCCCGTCTTAGTTTTGTTTTGGTGAATGTTACGGAATGAATACTATTCATTCATCTGTCATTCATTCACCCACGCACCTAAAGTGAGCGGTTGTATTTAATTTATGACAAATATTGGATTCTAGAACAAGTGAGCAAGTACTCGACATTCCTGGGTTACATGGTATTGCAAATTGACAAGAGAATATTTTTACCGTGAGCCAGCAACTTCCTACAAACGGATCTTACGTTGTAACGGTTTTTGTCCGCGCCAAAATATTCGTAATTTAGTTCTAAATATCCCCACAAGAGGGCAGACGTGTAGCCCAGTTAGGTTTACGTGACATGTATATAAAGGAATGGATGCTTGTAATTAATACAACTACAACTCTAGTTGTGGGAATTTAGTGGGGGAAAAGGAAAGTTTCTTACGATAAAGCAGCGTGAACAGCTAACATGTCTTCCTTCTGCTGCTCCGTAAATGGCAAGTCCACTGCGAAAATATATAGTAATAATAATGATTTATCCGTGGGTCTTACGGTCTATGTCTAAATCTACAACAATCAAGATAACTATAATTGTAAAAAAAAACACAGAAAAAACAACAACAACCCTATTGTAATTACGAAAGTGTGATCACGCCAGTAAGAAGAAAAATGATTACGGAATGTATAAATATTCAATTTAATCTAAAATTTTATTTCCAGGGGGGAATCATCTTGATCAGTAAAATGTCAAGATTCAAATTCTTAGATCTTTAGTCGTGACAGTCGACACACATGCAATACTTACCATGAAACTTTAAGGATTTCCAAAAGTTACTCTGAGTTTCAAGTACCGTAAGAATAGTCTGCATGCCGCTGTAATAAGAAACAAATGAAACACATGTATTGGCTGATGCCAGAGACAGCAAGTATCGGGGAGGTAAACAAGGATCAGCTGGAGGCTTTTTAGTCTAAAGATTATCGTCCTCTCCAACCACAGGCTAAGCGCTTGGCTTAGAGGGCCACTGACATTCCACAAATTCCAAATAACTCAGGCACATTTACTGAAAATCTTTATTTGCTAGGAACTCTTCAAGCCGCTAGACATTTTACTCCCAAACTCACATCATAAATATAGTTGTCCACCGGAGGTAGAAAACCCAAGAACATTGACTGGAGGGAAGTGGACAGAATGAACGCAAAGGACTATGCGGGGTTCAGATCTTATGTAAACTTTGTATACTGAAGGGCTTGCCCTGATGGCCTTCAACATCGGCAGAATGAACTAAAATAGCATTTATTTGGCTAAAATATTTCTATGGGGAGCAAGCCCCCAGACCCTCCTAGGTGGCGTGTTACCCCCGCTATGCTGTCAAATATTTCTGCCAAGAACCCAGGGCTTGCCAGATGTTGTAATATCTCAAATGGAATTGTATTTTCTGGGACCATCCGGGTCGGATCAAGAAACCATTTAAACTTTCAAAATTTAGTCTAAGTGTCAAGCACTGTTAAGTGGGGTCTCCACTGGCTGCGGTAGGCTCTGCGGTAATCGCAAGGCTTAACGCAGAGCTTACCGCAGCCAGTGGAGACCCCCCTTTACTATAGTCTTGAAGCCTCTGAATAAAAGGTAAATTCCAGTTTGATTTAATTTGGAGATATACACTGTATAAGAAGTCTCTATAAGAACCAAACAAGGCTCAAAGCGTTTGCCAACGAAAAATATCATAGGTTTGCGGGACTTTGGATCAATAGCGCAATGCTAAGAATATGAATTGGAGAGGGGAAGCTTAAAGCATGGTATATACAATAGAGCCCACTTCCCACCAATGTTCCTATGGAAGCATCCGTAAGTGAGCCAGCTTATGGTTACCACAGTCGGACAACAAAAATAACTTACTATCCATTTATTTTTCAATCAATTGTTAGATCATTCACCAACATTTGATTCAAATATCAACACATCTTTTTATGAATACCATTAGAGTAGCAAGATAAAGAGTATAACAAAATGATTCAATTATTTTTTTGGTTACCATCACCAAGAGTAAAAAGTACTAACAATTCAGATTTGCGAAGAATACACAGAAAGAGAAAAAGAAAAGCAGTTAAAGTCCCTTGATCCCTTATATTCATATATATATATACATGAATAAGTCATTAAGTCATGCGTATACACTCACCCTTCAGTGGGCACCACGGAGTTCGCGGGCAGAGCAGGACAGTTGTCTCCAAGCAACATAGACGTACACATCACCATAGACTCAGAGATGGAATGTAAATTGTAGCCACCCTAGTAAGTGCAATAAATCAGATTAGCTTTAACACTTAGCTTAAGACTGGTTAGAACATACAGTGCTTCGGTTTAAGATTATACTCAATGCTAACTCAAAAACAAACCAGTCATGCCATTTATATATCAATTCACTTAGACACTGGCTGTGGATCTCAAATAATAAATGAGTTTAATCTATAGTTGCATTCTAGTTTATTCGCTTCTCTTTTACATATTATAAGGACAGTGAGCATTAGATTTCAGATAATTTTAAAGTTGAGGGAAACTCAAAGCTTCATTCAGTTTGCTTTGCTATTAATTGGATTTACGGATTTCATATAATGATCAAGCTTAGTAAAAACTAAACTTTCATTCAAGTATATGCACTTCTTTGTGACATCTTTTGACAGATGGGTTCAAATACCGGTAATTAAAGAAACCAAGCGAATGATACATCCAACATTATTCCGGTTTGTTCAATTTCCATTGACATATAACTATTGACAGAATAATAATATATCATAATACAAATCTAGTCAACAGTAAACATATGACGAGATTTGTCAATCTCAGGGGCAATACTTAGCCCAAGACCTATGGAAAATTTGAAAAATAATCCTCTCATATCAGAAAAAGGCAATCAACAGCTAAAGTCAAAAAGCACATAGTACGGCTCCTAATAAGAATTGCGAAATGGAACCACCAAGCTTCATTCCAGTTAATTACAATAAATGACGCCATAAGTGAGTCCTTACCTCTAAAGCCATGATTACATTACCACCAGCTATAGTGGTGAGCATCGATGTCATATGAGCATAGCCTGCAGGCGTGATTTTGAATCCACCCTGTGATATAAACCAAATAATTATTAGTAATTGAAGGGTCATAAATAAATGGAAGAGGATCAGCGCTTCTTCACGCTGGGTTATGTTGGTGATTCAAGGCGCTAATATATAAGAAGTAGGTTGTGGCCCTAGAAATGGTTCTAGGGCCACAATGGGCTCAAATATTATTATCAGTGTTACAAATTATCTGAAAAATAGATAAAGAGGACTTTCAACAAAGTGGATAATACTAATGATGCGTTGTTCTATTGGTTTTGTTGGCTTATGCATCGCTTATTGACTATACTGTTCGATTATCATCTCAGGCAACACGTGTATGTGTTGCAGTAATTATGAGTAACACGCAGTAAAGGTGTCTGGGTGCAAGATATGGTTTCAATGTAATTATAATGAAAAATAACGCTTACCAGGGGATCTCCTTTGGCGGCATCGAACCCTGCAGAGACAATTACTAAATCTGGACCATACTGGGAGTTAAAAGAAAAAAATTAGTGTTAATGAAAGCCAAAAGAACAAAATATATGTATTAAACGTGAAGTTTCTTCTGAGTTGTTGAACACAAAACAAGATTAAAATATACAAGACAACATAGTACTGCCATTTGCTATAGTATCTTTCGATACTAGGAGGCTAGCTCAGCTGATTAGCGTAACTGTTAATTTACTTTTTGCTTTAACTATTTTTTGTATCCATTTATTCCATATTTTAGTATATAATTGATTACTGATAAGTTGATCATATATAGTGGTTTCTTTTTGCCTTAAGCAAAGTCGAGATAGCCCATCGTAAAGCTGAGATAGCCCATCGTAAAGTCGAGATAGCCGAGATAGCCCATCGTACAGTCAAAACATCAGTAGTCTACAAACGGTATAACGTGTACTGGCTAACTGGCTAAACTCTTAATTATGAAACATAAGATTCATACGTAATGTGAAGAGTTTACAAACGCACCTCGTAGGCAATGGGCAGAACTAGTTGTTGGAAGGCAGCGATGTATTCAGCATCCCCACATTTCTGGAAGAAAAGAATAAAATCCTGGTTTCAACAAGATGGAGTTTAAAGTCGAAGACTGGCATGAATAAAGAATAGAATTTCTCTCATATAAACAGGGTAGATATATACAACACACTGGTGACAAAAGAAATATATAAACATCCTTGAAGGATAGTGAGTTTTTTCTTGTAATTTGTTTAAATATAATAACAGCCCGACAGACAGACAGCGAGACAGAGAAAGAGAAAGAATGAATTTTTCTTGCTGAATCGAATAGGAGGAAAACATTTTCAAAATTGTGAATTGCCCAAGAAATTCATCTACACTGCAACTTTCTTGTTTCAGAGTTAAGTCTGCTATACATGTTTGTGATTTTGAATGAATGAAATAATGAAACAGTGATGCATATGTGTGCACCTGAAGTAGATGAAATTCACATGAGCAACTCCATGGAGATTACAGGTAGCTAACATAAATCGTTTGATGGTACTCAACCCAAAGGGAAAATGAAATCAAGGCCAACTGCACATACATTGAAATATATCGACTGCAAGTGGTAGCTAAAATAAATCATTTGATAATACTCAACCCAAAGGGGAAATGACTCACAGAATTCCAAGGAATGTTGACGTTGAAACCTTTGCCTTTGCCTGATCCTATTTGGTAATAATCCCCGTCATCACCAGCCGGGAAGAAGAAACCATGGTCGTACCGGTGTAGCGATATATACAACACACTGGTGACAACAGAAATATATAAAAAGTAAAATGTGCTGTAACTGTGATTAAAATAAATGAGTCGAAATGCCTAGGACGTCAAACTTGGCTCACTGCCAGGCCCATCAAATGGTATCAAAGAAGGCATTTCTATATAAACTGTCCATTTATGCGTGTGCTTATATTTAAGTTAGTTATGAAAATATTAGGCATTTCGAAGTAAAAATGTCAAAAGATTATCAGCGCCTCACCTAGGATCTGTCCAGAATATATGTTGGGTTCCATTACCGTGATGTACGTCCCAGTCAAGGATGAGGACCCTTGTGAGATAAAGATTGAAAGGTCAAAGGAGAACACTATATATCTGGGGTCAATAAATGCAAAAGAGAACCGTTGCTTTATGCCCTGTTTGCACTGGAACAGTTTAGGGTTAGGGCATAGAGCATATACAGTGCAATGTACACAGTTTACATAGTTACTTAACAATCCCTGCAGACGAAACTACGGAGAGAGAGAGAGAGAGAGAGAGAGAGAGAGAGAGAGAGAGAGAGAGAAGAGAGAGAGAGAAAGAGAGAGAGAGAGAGAGAGAGAGAGAGAGAGAGAGAGAGAGAGAGAGAGAGAGAGAGAGAGGTGGAGGAAGAAAAGGGAGAGGAGGACAAAAGGAGAAAGTTTTCCTTACAGACTTTATGAAACAGACACATCCAGCCAGTCAAGGGTAGGGAAAGCCATTAACGAAGTAGGGGCCCAATATTCATATCAATTCAAAATTGTCCTCCCCAACTTTATGCAACAGTCCCACTAAATCCAACCATACCATTGGATAAAAGGATTATAACAGCCAGTATGGCATGCATGTAGTAGTACATGGAATTGGGAATTAAGCGGCGTAAAGTGGATTTGCCTACCCATTTTGGTCACCCATCGACGGCCAAAATAACGGCTCTGAGGATGGTCTCGACGGGGATTCAAGGTCGGAATTACGTCCTTGAGGACAGTCTAGGACAAAGACATTAGTAAAGAACGAGTTCACCTATGGCGATCTCGTTCAAAAAAGCCAGTTAAAACACCCAACAATAACTTACTAAGATAATGATGTGCTTAATATATCTATTGAGCATGCAACAGTGCGAGCATTTATATATACACATAATGCTCGGAACTTACTTTTTCAACCCGTGCTTCCGTTGAGCATACCTAGCAGCAACAGCTGCTGTGTTGAAATAGCAGAAGCCACATGGTGTATTAGCTTCTGCGTGATGGCCAGGAGGTCTAAAATAGACAGAATATATTCATATTTATTTTGATTATTTGGATGCAGGGACGTGGGGGTGGGGGGGGGTAGAGTAAACTATGAGGGAGGAGGGGGAAGGAGGTGGGGAGGAGAGAGGGAGGGAGCATTGGGCAAACTTGAACACCTCTCCTTATGACTTGACTCCTTATATAATTTGAAATTTCGAATGCTAAATGTATATAAAAGAGTCTTAGGCTCCAGCTACGGTCAATAGTTGATGGTTCTTAGTAATTAGGTGGATTTGAAAATTACGAAAATTAATCTCTACACAATATTAAATAGAATTTGAGCTGATAATAGCAGTCAGCTTTAGGGACACAATCGTTTTTTTTTTTAAAAATTGGCCAACAACGAAAGCTAAAAGAATTTTGAAATATTACCTCACAATTGCAACACCATTCTGCGCTCGACCTTCACATACTTCATCAACAACTTGTAATGTGCATCCAACGGCAAGACTGGCACACTCAAAGGCTTCCTGTATGGGAGAAAAGGTACATTTTAATATTTATTCAAATCAAAATTTAACTGATCGGACCTTCCTCAAAACATAGATCTATTCTAAAGCGAGAAATCATAAGTAACTTTACATACATAGAAATATATCGACTGTAAGTGGCAGCAGTAAACATAGTAATTATTAATATAATTTAATATTTCCAGCCTACGCAATTCCAGGCTCCGAACTATTGGTTTTAGAAGATATTCAATGCTTTTCCATGCTCATTTAAGTGATTTTTCAGAACCGTAATGACGGAACCAGGGGAAGTCATTATTCAATAGCGAAATATAGATAATTCCATTATACGTCCTTTTAGGTACACAAGTAATGCATTTAGGCCCACCATATACCGACCTGAGAGAGGTAGACTGAATTGTATTTTCGCTCCATGTCATGCAGGTCTTCAAGTGGAATATCACTAAAGCTTTTTACTTCCTTCAATTGGTGACGCCTGGATGAAGAAAGTGTAAAATAATTAGTAACTAATGCGTAACAGTTAAGATATAAAGGGTATAAAGTGATGCACCCACCCACCCTGGAAGAACTGCATTCATTTCACATGCATGTCTCATATCTGTACATCATTATGGACGTAGAGAAGACACATCCGACATTATAAAACATCAAATAATAGCCACGATCAACGCTAGTCTGCTGTAAGCTTTTATAAAACGATGTATTTCGAAATAGATTAATTTATGACCTACAAATAGACAGGAACATGGACAGATACTCACGTATGAACTAACAATATTTCCTCATCACTCGCACTTCTTGACTGTAAAAAAGACATGTCAGTTGTATTAAGTTATTACAACAGGTATTTTGCACGGTGACTAAACTTTGCATGGGCATGGCTGGCTGTACATGAGTTTCACATATTTGTAACCGTAAGATTGATATTTATATCTATTATTTATATAATCATATAAATTGTATGCTGTTTTATGCAGTCAAAAAATATAGTTTTTAAAAATTTGAGAATAATAAAGATTTTTTTTCGAGATTTTAAAGGTCCTGATTGGCGACCTTCTCTGAGACTAATATATACATTTTTACTTCCTGGTTAAATCAGATAGTATAAGGACATCTATTTACCTCTATTTCATGGCATCTTTTAAGAAGCCCACATTCGGCATGTTTATCATAGATTGCACGTATCCGATCAGGCCTTTCCGGATGAGCTCTGTTATAAGGCGATGTACATTTATGTTTCCTCATGCCTTCATCGTAAACAAGACATGTCCTGGATGAAACGATTTTATATAATTATGCAACCGTTTTAATTTTGCTAATCATGCAAACAAGTTGTATGTTTCTTAAATTTACCTATCACATGCACTAATTAACACACATATATTAGTTCCTTCTAACAAACAATTATTTTGATATTTCAAAGTGAATTCAAGTGGATATAGTTGAACTTTAAAAAATACAAGATATTGCTTCTAAGAAATTAAGATTTTTGTATAAACAAAAAGAATAAGGGCGGAGAATCTTCTGTCCACTTACCCTTACCCCTGTTCCCATGAATCGAATCATATAATGAATAATATCCAGAGAGAAGAGGGCAGGGAGAGAAGAGGGCAGGGAGAGGGCAGAGGAGTCCCTGGGCTTAGATGGTGGTCAGAGGAAAACACTTCTCAAGTGATAATGGGATGCTTTGTGAATCAATTTATTCCCCCAAAATAATTTGTAAAAATATATTTCTAATTAAATACTCTACCTATCTCTAGACCCTATGCCACTGAGCAAAATGTACAATTTTTCCTACAAAAACCCTTTCAATGACACGAATTTAAGATAAGATGTGGTTCAAAATGCACACTCATAATATCAGTACTAACTATACTCAGATATAAGTATAGTATTGAGACTTTTCAAAGTTTTACAAAATGTATGTACATGAGCTGTGTACACATTCCGATGACATGACTCAACAAAAGTGCAAATGAACAAAGTTTACTGTTTTGGGCAATTTGCTCCCAAACGACGCACCGACAGGCATATGTATACTATAACTCTCAGAACAAATCCTAGACGGGCTCCGAAATCAGCGCTTTTCCCACCCAAATAATTAATGCAAAAGTGGGACACTAACCGATTTGGAGCCTTTTGTATTTTTGTTGCCCTAATAACCTGCTCAACCTCCACTGCCATGGCTTCTTCTATCTCTGGGGTATGACTTATATAGTCACCGTAGATCTCGAATTTCTCAGGTCGGGTTTCCTCGGTGGCAAAGGTAATCTCTCTGAAAGAGTAGATGGGATATTTGAAAGACAAATTTCAATTTGATTGTAAGCAAACTTATTTTCAGATTTCTATAAAATAACCCTGGGTATGTGTAGTTGGACGCCATGATAATTCCCTCAAGCACTTATTATTTATGAACTAGCTCTTAATAGAAAAATCCATCTGTTAATGACTGACTGTAATAAAAAGATTATAAATCGTCAACCCATGAATACTATATTTGACATAAAACAGATTGGGGAGAGATAATTCAACTTACTTCTCTGGTTTGTTCCAATCCCATATGTCAGGTTCAAATTCAGATACACCCTGGTAAACTAAAGATCGCCAGTAGGGCCGAAGGCACTGAATGGTGTGGAGAATACTCGAAACAACACTGCAAAACAAAAAGCAGAGCATGATTTAAAAAAATTAGTTATCCATTAACAAGCTATAAGTCTACCCCATGAAATCGATACTCAATAATAGGAATATCAATTAACAGGGTCGAATAATAATTACAAATGATGAGATTAAAATCTGGTTCGTACCTGTCACAAGGGATTTCAAGTGGATATATATTAGGACATGGATCAGCAAGTAAGGCCCGCAAGCTCAAGGCCACGGACTCCGCCAGGGAATTTAAACAATAGCCTCCCTAGAAAACAAATAGATATGTTATGTAGCAACACGTTTTGAGCTTATTCAAAAAAAGTCATTTGAAGAAACAACTTTTCGAAAGATAAAATAGGAAAATTAATTATCCACGTACCTCGAGAATCAAAGCTAATTTTCCTTTAGCAAGAGGCCTAAGAAGTGTTATCAGATGAGCAAACAGGGCTGGAGTCACTAGGTTTTCTCCCTACAATAGAATGAAATACATGTTATGATGTAAGAGGAGAATGGTCATTTGGGAACTTGGAATTATGGGACTTGTATGTCGGATAAGCATGCCATAATCAATATGAAAATCAGAATATATGTAAGTACACCCATATGAATAGCCTTGTGTGGTGCCGCACGGAGTGGTTAACCCCGAGTCCATGGCACTGCTACCTTTCTCAGGCGACTGGCCTGTGAATGGGATGGTAGTTCTGAAGTTTGGCTGCAGGGCGGCGTTTATATGCAGTCTTTGCCGCCTCTGCAAGAATGCTAGAGTGTTTATACCCCTGTATGTGTACTTCTTAATTTATCATTGTGTTTTTCCTCTGCTGTACTTTTATAACTGGTGCTACCTGTTTTAGGTAATAAGTTACGACACACTAACCTCGGGACATCCAATCGCTGAATCATATCCAGCAGATACTAGAACGAGTTGTGGATTGAACTGCAAGAAAGGGAAAAAATAACATCATTGTCGTGGGTGAATAAAACATAACAAGCAAAATGCGTGACAAAATGCCAGAAAAGCAGGGAGGTGCAATAAATCTTCCAAAGAAAAAAGTTAGGGTCAAACCAAAGCATACCTCGTACGCCACAGGTAATAGGATTTGTGTAAATATTGCCATGTAATCGCCGTTTGTCATCCCAGTCTGAAATGAAAGCCTTAGAATTATCAATTATAATGAAAAAGTGAAGGCTATGAGTTTCTATTGAAAATTACAACTAGGTAACTATTTCCCGATTGATAATTTTGAGGATAGATAATAGTTCGTCAATAATAACCTTATTGAGTGGTACATTGATGTTGAATCCAGCTCCTTGTCCTGATCCTATTTTATCGAATTCTGATTGACGTAAGTTTGGCCAAAATTCTCCATGTTCGTATCGATGGATGGAGAAATATATCACCCTAGTAATAGATATACAAGGAAACAATAGTTTTACCGGACTGATTAGTTCAGCTTTCAAGACTTACTCGACTGATAAGTTCAGCTTTCACTTCCATTACATATTCTTCGCAGATGAATCAGTAATGGCGAAAGATACACAATCGAAGAAGGTAGACCAGAGACCTACATATGATTGATAACTCTGGTAAAACTTATATTCATCTGTTGATTATAATAGCCATGCACTCAAATATATAAGTATGATCTTATTAGCAAAATAATGTCTTAATGTAAGAAAAATGTTATAAAGCGATCCATACCTAGGGTCGTCATAGAAGGCGTACTGAGTCCCTTGTCCGTGATGCACATCCCAGTCTATGATCAGGATTCTTATAGGAAAAAATAAAAGACATGGAATTGTTTTTTAAACCAGTGATTCTTACCTTTTTAACAGATAAGCAGTCGACTAGGTTGCTATAAACATATCTAGATGTCATAATGATGGTAGCACAGATGTGAAACTAACTATACTACTGAATGATTAATTACCATGATGAAATGATATGAGGATATGACAAGTTATAAAATGTGGCAGAATAAAATAATATGGTTAACGTTTACCACAGAGACCATCATCCATGGGGTTAAGGCATGCCCTGGAAGATCAGATCTAAGCACTACTTAGAGGTGCATCTCCTTCTCATAGTTATGGCAAATAAACAATTATAATTATGCCTTATGGTCATGAACAAGTGCCGTCAATTCCAAAGAACGCTTAACGTGAATGGAAAGAGATCTGAATAGTTCACATACCTCTGTAACTTGTGATTTTGCAGAGCATGTTTGGCAGCGATGGTAACGTTATTGAAAATACAGTAACCACAGGCTTCATTAGCCATAGCATGGTGGCCGGGCGGTCTGTTAAAGCAAATATCAGCAACATGTACACAGCACCGAATCTCAGCAAGAAACAAGCAAATCGCTCGAAATACTGCAATGCTTTGAAGTTATAGTTTAAAAGATGATCAAGTTCCATAAATGTAACAAATAGTCGAGACAGGATTCAGTTAACGCTCATAACAATTATCATCATCTATATACGGGTTAACTAACGAGATGGTTGAAGATGCGTGAATATTGCACGAGTGGCGTAGCAACGAGTGTAATATTTTTAGTGACTGAAACCAACAAGTTAGTTAACTGAATTGCGTTTAATGATATAAATAGAAATTTTTTTTTTAGATATAAAGTTTAACAAATTGTAAAAACTCATTGGTTGTAATGACTACCACACGTAACACACTACTAAAATATGCACTGTGCATAACTCACTCTAGATACGTTGTTTTCAGAGCAATGCGTATATAATAAAGATAAATATCTATATAATTATTATTTCTCTAACGCTAAATTTGTGATTATCCGTATCTCCTCTGAGGTCAACACAAATATAGTCGATTAGTTTTTGCGTTTGGTAGTTGGAAATCAATTAGTTTTTGAGTGCCACAAGGCACAAGGATGCAAGACTGGACTTACATTGACAAATGTGTATATATAAGAAGCCCCTAGTCTCCTTTTTTTTGTGCAAATCTCAAAATTCGGTCTAAAATTTTGTGCAAGTCTCAAGATTCCAGATTCTAAAGTCAAAGTTGTGTGAAAATCTTAAGTTGTGTAAAAGTCAAAGTGGAAAGTTCCAGAAAAGTCAAAGTCAAAATTTGTGTGTAAAAGTCATAGTTCAAAACTCCATAAAAGTCAGTCGTTGCTTAAAAGTCAAAGTCGAAAGTTGCATAAAAGTCAGTCGAAAGTTGCATAAAAGTCAGTCGAAAGTTGTGTAAAAGTCGAAATCCAAAGTTGCGTGAAAGTCAGTCATAAAAGTCAAAAGTCAGTTAGGGAAATATAAAGAAGATAGTTAATGAAAATGTAGATATTAAACACTGAACCTCACAGATCACCATACTAACCTTACAAGAGCCATCCCATGGCGAACCTATGATGTAATCAAAAGTAACAGTGGATTTATAAGAACATTAATTATTAGATTAGATTAGATTAGAAAATTGTTTATTCATCACTGAGTTATACAAGTACAGAAACAAATGTGACTAATTGCACGACTAATTATCAGGGCCAAGCAAATGCTTGGTCCAGTCCCTTAGCCTATAGCTAATATACAGCAATGAATGCGGACACTATAACATGATTTAATTAATCAATATATAAGAGCTATATTTTTGCTAGAGAGCCTTCATAAACCAAGTGTATAATCAAACCGCAATATCTTAACTGTTCACGAGTTGAATCTAAACAATGTCTGTATTACTGAGGTGGAGATAAAGTGAAAAATATTACCCATGACCTACCTCTTCTTTGCAAACCTTGTCCACCAACTCGATTGTACAGCCTAATGCCAGCAAACTGCATTCATACGTTTTCTGTGATAGAATTTCGGGCGATAACTTTTAAACCACTTTTTCTATTAGAGAAAAGTATTGTTCAATTCTCTTTAATGACATAATCATAAGTACACTTTTTTCACAGAATGTCTGTTGTAATTCCAAAGAAGAGAGATATACTTAATATATATGCCGATTATGTGTCCAAATATTATCCATAATTTGGATAAAATATATATACGAATTTTATCTGACATTTGCAACAATTGCAGGGATAAAGTAGGCTGGAAAGGGGATCAGATCATCAGCCGTTTGTAATATGTCTTCCAGGATGCCACAACCATAAATCGAACGAAACTAACTTGGTGGAAAAACAGGCCGTCGTAATGAGAGGTTAATTCTTTAAGTTGTTCCTCAGTCATTTCGGCAGAGCTTTTTATTGTGGAAAGATATTCTTCTGTATGGTACATCAAAACCTCCTCTTCCCTCGCTAAACGAGGCTGCAATGAGAAGAAATCCGCCCAATTAGAATAGTGAGGAATATTACAAACAGGGGCTTTCATAAAAGATGGAAGAATAACAACTGTTTTTTAGCAGAGGTGAGCCTAATGAAATATCATCTGTGCATAATCAAAAACAGCATTTACCATTTACACTGAGATCGTTCAATCTGCGAGGTATGATAATATCTAACTGCTAGAATGGTAAATTATTAAGCAGGCAGTGGGGTGTATAGAACTCCCTGTTTAGTGTACAACTTAAGGGTGTATAGCAAGCATCCACAATTAACTAAAAGAACTAACCTCTACTCTCTGACACCGATCTACAAGTTGGTATTGGACGCATCTCTCATATGCTAAACTCAGCCTCTCCGGTTTCTCTGGATATTTAGGATCCCACGTGCAAAAATAATCCAGCATTCGTTCATCATACACCAGTCCAACCCTGCGTAAAAATAATACAAGTTTTAACATACCTTTTTTTTTTTTTTAAATAAAATTACTATTTACATGGAAAATAGAAACTATAATTGATAGTGCAACTCTAGCGAAACCAGTTCTTCCACAAGTGCCAGTATAGGCCAGAATGCAAGTAGGAAAAGAGTATTAAAGAGTTTTCAAAATGGAGAAATACTGAATAAAAACAAGAGCCCCTTTAAGGAGAAAAACAAGGAATGTTCGGAGCTGTCATAGAACCCCCGAAGAATATGCGCTAGAATATTTCATAGTACCGTACTGTTTGGGTATTGTAGTTGTTACAGCTATAATTATGACTTTTTCTCACCCTTCGGGTTGCTTTTCGAAGTCTTCCGCAGCGAGGCCTCCATAAAGTCCCAATAATTGACCATCTTTATGTGCAGACCGAAGCTGACGGCCACGTTTCATCGCTTCTTGGAGTGAGGCACTGGGCTTTTTTGTTGGCGAGCCCTAATTAAATGTGTATTCGACAATAATAGTGAAACTGTTGTAAGTAAAGTGTGCGCTCGCATAAAGGCACTGAAGTATCATCTCGTTGAGATATTATAATAACATTTAATTTGAAATTCAACATATATTGTAGATAGAAATATAAATGTTTGGTGTATTACCTTACGCTCAACGTTAACGTCTACTTCCTCGCCTGTGTCCTCCATCATGATATCCAAATGCCGCAGCTATACTCAAGTTTCCTTTCGTTCCTGAAAAAATTATCCAATATTCCATTTGATTTTAAATAAATGATCTAGTTATGACTCCATACTGTTGGAACATGCATCCTTTCAATTCGCCTACCTTACCTAGCAAGCCTTACTATATAGACTGGTTCAGATGGCAACAGATTTGTCTTGTCGCGCGGCCTCAAGTTTGAAGTGAGTGCCTTTTCAGTTTGACGACGCGCTACATATGCCCGCATCATTTACACAGACATAAGTTGGCGAATGCATTTTGGAATGTATAGGCGAGAACAACGTAGATAGAGCAATGTTTGTTAGAATGCAGCCTACCTAACTACCACCCGATGTCACAACACCAAAAAGAGGGCCAAATACAAACTATAGCCCCCCCCCCCCCCCCCCCCGCACACACCATCCCAAGAAATGAATTAAATTGAGAGATATTTTTATTTATCATAAACAGTTACATGAGTATGTCGAGATGATCAAATTGGGTATAGTTTGTATGTCCAGGGTTTTTTTCAAATCCCAGTTCCTCCTACAGTCACCCTTAAGAAAGAGATAGATTTCTAATCTTATTACGGTATAGGAAGTTTCTACCCTAATAATAAAGATATAATATATAAGATAAATTAACGTATTACAATAGGTGTGTATGACCCTTTGTACTAAGGGTAGATATATAAAGAACCTACAGTCAAAGCCGTTGTACTAAGGGTAGATATATAAGAACCTACAGTCATAGTCTGAGAAGTTATAAAACACATTTCTCGTACTATGTACTTAGTGCGACTTTACTTACTAGGGTTACATACTTAAATATAGTATTTTGTCAGCAGCGTAGTAAATCAATACAAAGATATAACGTTACTCTTTTTAATTTGAGTAAGTTTACAGGAATGGTAAAAATAATAATAATACTTTTGGGTTAGCTAGTAACATGATTCATTTCTCGTACTATGTACTTAGTGCGACTTACTTGTTAGGGTTACATACTCAAATATAATATAATATAAATCATAATATAAGAAAACAGCAGCATCTGTACATAGAACAGCAACGATGTTGATACAAATATCATTTATGTTCATAATAATTATATAGATCTATATTTATAAAAAACGAGGTGGTGGAGGGAGTGTTGGGGGGGGGGGGTACACTTGGGTTGTGTATTCTGTTTTCATTTCAGCAATATTAATCACATGTACTACAGTATCATGTGCATCCATTCATCACATGTATATTCACTAGTGTGTATTGACTGACCCAGCATGAATATACATATATATTCACTGGTGTGTATTGACTGACCCAGCATGAATACACATATTCACTAGTGTGTATTGACTGACTCAGCATGAATACACATATTCACTAGTGTGTATTGACTGACCCAGCATGAATACACATGTATATTCACTAGTGTGTATTGACTGACTCAGCATGAATACATAGTGTGCAACATAGTCAATGGGGAGACCAGAGACCGTCGGTCTCTGTCAAATTGTAACAGTGGAGACCGACAGGATTTTACAGAGACCGAAACTGAAAGGGGGTATTAATATGGTAAATAACATGCAGAAAATAAGGCCAGGTAGACTGTTAATTACCTCTATCTCTACTGTTGTAGAGGTACTGTTTTTGTAATACATGAGATACTCTCAACGACAGTTATGCCATTATTTAATATAAATATAAAAACTACTCTTATTAGTCAGAATCTGATGCGATTTCAAGAGTTGAGTCATTACAAAAAATAACCCAGAATAAAAAAAAGTTAGATAAGATAATGTTATCACATGTTCATTCCATTGGGGACAGTCGGACTCAGCCTAATATCAATATCAGAGACTGACACAAATTCAATGGAGACCTGGGCGTCGGTCTCTGGGTTATGTTGCACACTGATTATACACATATTCACTAGTGTGTATTGACTGAGCCAGCATGAATACACATGTATATTCACTAGTGTATTGACTGAGCCAGCATGAATACACATATATATTCACTGGTGTGTATTGACTGACCCAGCATGAATACACATATTCCCTAGTGTGTATTGACTGACCCTGCATGAATACACATATCCGGCTACCCCTATATTAGGTAGAAGAATGAGGGTAACAATAGAGTACCGGTACACAACCCAAATAAAATGAAAACATGGAAAAAAAATTTCCCCTGACCCCAAACTTGATAGAATACACAATCAAAGTAAACAACCCAAGTGTATATAAAATGAAAACATGCCCCCACCCCCTCCCACCACCACCACCAGCCCCTCCCCTCCCCACCCCCCCCCTCCCCAACGTAGAATATGAAATAATATAGGCCTAATAAGTATAAGATAGAATACACACAAAAATGTAAAAGGCGGGTTTTTCGTGTAAAATGTGGGTTTTGTGTAAAATGCGGCTTATAGTGCTACCCCCGGGGCCTATAAGTATAAGAGGAATGTGTGCAATATGCTGTAGGCCCCTACTTGCATGTCTACCACGAATATAAAAATAGATACAAATTATCAGTATAATTCCTGGCTTAATCTGCACTGTCACTGTGGGCTACTGAACTAAATGCCACTGGTCAAGTCAACCCGACAAGAGAAAGACATCTGTGGTCTCATACGATGTGGTCTCTGAAGTGAAGGCCTCACCAATGCATCACTCAGTCTCACTCTCAGACTCAGTCTCAGACTCAGGCATGATGGGCGGGATATCAAACCAGCCCATTTTCATCTGAACAACAAGGAATACCATTTGCTTCAGATGTTAGATATTACTCATGTGAATTATTCAATCATTAAACACACATGTCACTTACCAAATATATCCTTATAATCCAAAAATTTACAATATATTACTGATGTAGCGTGTGTGTTTGAAATCGCCTACATGAGGTGTCCTGCGGAATATTTTCCCGTCGAACTCTTCGGAAATTTCGAAAGTAAATATTTTTGGAGGTCTGATTTGACATCAAATTATAAATATACACATTGTCTGATTAACCAGGGATCTCTCAACTCTATCATGAAATATATTGTTGGCAAACATTCCTGTTATGGTGTCGCATACATCGTCGACAAGGACGCCTTTCCAGTTAGTGCAAAATATTAGAGCAATAACTGTATACGGTATATGATTCAAGTATTGATGGTGGTCTAACATACAAGAGATCTCGTTTAAGCATACCCCTTATAGTCGTCCCATCAGAATTTGACAGAAATGTTGCGACGGTTTATTTTGTTGGTCTTGTTTATAATATTGCTAATTGTTCGAGACATGTCATGAGGGGCTACGCCTACGGACGTTAGGGCCCTGTCGATCGTCGCCCATTGTCCGTGGGGCCCGGCCGTGGGGGCTCGTTTGGACGTTTCGGCCGTCAAATGAACTATTACATGAGCTTATACCGAACCCCTCAACACCACAGAAAATTAGCCTGATCATCTCTTGAATTTTAAATTGAATATTAATTTAAAATGTCATATAATTAGATATTTAACTGCAATACAAACTAATACTATACCGTACATTGAAACTAACAAACTAGTCTAATAGCTGAGTTGTTAAAATACACAATTGCAGGAACCGTATAAAGATGACGCCCCAAAATACACCCATACCATGCACGGTTAAGCCACCAGTTCCTGTGAGACTAGGTGATCATAAAATCGACTTCCACAGTGGCTGCAGCATTATAGAAGTAACCTTCAATTCATTCAATATGCAGGTACGGGTTTAATTTTTTTAAAAAAGGGGAATATATCTTAATGTATGGAAGCAGGAAATAAATTAGCCTATAGACATTCGAGAATATATCTGAATTACAAATTTAATGTAGTTTAAGCTGATGATCGTTTCACTGTTCCATCATTTTTCAGATATCGGAAATCCATTTCCACAATCACCATACAGCTTGGTTGAGCATCCTAGTTCAGATAAAAGAGTCCATGAATGGTAAGCTATATATATTCTAGTTTGGGTTTTAAAATTATTCATGAAATATTGTATTTTTTATTGTAAAAAAAGGGGAAACTATATATGAATAATAATAAAGGTAATAGAGGTAAAACTCAAGCAATGTTGGGGGGGCAAACGTGACCGTAAATCCTTCGTTTGAACTCCCTTGATCAGTTTATATCAGCTCTTCCTGAATGTGTAACAACAGCTGCCATTATATACCCATGGCTTCTATTAAAGTGGCTAAGATCACTATTTTGATATGTGTCATTTGGTAATGTATTTGTAGTTTTCGATGACTTGCATAAGTAGGGACATTTGTGTGGAATACCAACGCTATATATTCCTTAGATTAATTGATATTTGTTAATGAATAATGTGACACAGATTCCATTGGGGAATTCAAATCTGAGAGAGAAGTAACTTGACCATAAGGTGCTGCCCCAGTGCATAGTGAAGGGGTGTGAAGTAGGAGCGAGGCAGGGGGTACATAGTGACATATCTACCCTGTCCCGTCCAGGTGTTATCACTTAACCAATTATGATAAGAGGCGTCAGGACTTTCCATAACCAACAGACTTGGGTCTGTTGATTAGGAACCACGGCCGGCGGCACCCCCAAAATTGGAGTTTTAAACTCTTAAATACTCAAGATATACATATTTAATACACAAATGCTCCCGGGTATTCATTACAAATATACTAATCTAGAACATAGTTGAAATTCAGGCAAACTTTCACAAAATCGGGAGCTCAGTGGCATGTGTCACTTTAACACCATGCTTACATTCAAGCCTAGACTTCTATATATAATATATTGCATTTTTATTCAGAACAGACAATAACATTCCGAAATTGGATACATGTCTTCTGCCGAGGCAGTTCTTCCTGAAAGATCCATTCCCTACAAATATTTTGATCGTACATAAAGATTTTTTTAAAAAATATATGGTTAAAACTCTACTAGGGGAAACAACGTATTTCTTCAAGAATCATGTCACTGATGATAAGATACTTTTAAACTGTTCTTTGACATTGTCCTTAAGTACATAGTTTGTGTCCCAGGTGATCCTAAATGGAGAACAGCCGTCACTCGTTTTCAAATGATGCCACAACCCCATTCGGACATCGGCGGAGAAGATTTCTTTACAATAACTAAGAAACATGTAAGTTTTCCAGAAAAAACGTTTTATTTGGACCGTATTATACTCTAGCTCAGAAAGGACACCAACAAATAAACAACAACAAATTCTTAGTGTTGTTATTTTGTTTACACTGCATGGTTTTTCATTAAAGTAATCAAATGTTTGTTCCTATTTTCAGATGAATTTCGACCTCACTCATGTTTCCTCGATGAGATTTGTACTAAGACAACCGTCGCCTATATGGAAGGAATTTAAAATCGAAGAATTAGAATTATATAAGCATCAGATTCAGGTAAAAACTATTAAGACATTTTTCTGCCGTTTGTTTCTGACTTTACGCATGGCATTTATTGCATGTCACAATCTTTGTATAAATGTATTTAAGATCTATTTTGTATTGTATCATAATGTAACCCGAGTCTGCACCATGCTAAATGTTTACACTTTCTTCAGATGGAACCAGAGGTTGTGCTTCCTACATGGCTCAGCGAAGATCAAGAAGAAGCCAACACTAAGAAATTGGATGTATGTATCAACCGATCTTTTCCAGTACTAAAATACTTAGGTTTTGGCAGGGCCATTATACCACTATACTAATACCAGTATTAATGGCTCTGGGTTTTGGATATGAATTAGACCACCTGAAATGTAGGGCGTCTGGTTATGATCGCGTCATACCTCGCCCTCACGATCATGACCTATAAGACGCATATAACACTTTAAGGCAAGGGCCTGTCGTAGCCAGCCCGTAATATCGTTCAGAAGAAATTTTAACCATTGTACACTAATGAATGGAATTTTAACCTACCCATTTCAGAACGTGAGGTCTGTACCGAATGTGTGCAGCGCTCTACAGCAGATGTGGGCCATGTCAGATTCGGTGGCCCACAACCAATCAGCTGCCGGCTTGGGGCGCTATGATGTGAGTGCATTCCCCAATTATTTTATAGATACTCCACGTCATAAGAATCGTCTGGTTACAGTTGTAGTTTGGTTTTCCGGGTGGAAGATATTAATCCAGTGTTTGAGGTCACGTAAAAGTCTATTATTGATCTTAGAAGTTGGATTTGGGAAACCGTTTAACTGCCTGGTGGGGTCACGTTGTATCGAGTGGTCTTTTACGAATGCTTGTTGGCTGGCCGCCGGAGTATTGCTCATCACAGGGAACTGACATTTTCTTTTTATTATGCAGGTGGATGGTAGTTACGAGATCAACTTACTGTCCTACACGTGAACGTGAATTTAAGGAGACAAAAACCAAGTCACTTTGAAGTTTCAAGCATATTTATTGGGAGAATTCATCTTGAATAAATTCTGATCATAAGCACGGACACATTCCACGAGTGTCATATGGAGTCCCAGAGGAGCACACATAATGTAACATACATACTGGCAACTGCACTTTCAAGGTCAAGGAATGTCTATTTTATTCAACTACGGCTCTCATGTATATTCATAGTGAGATGAACTGTGATATTTCAGAAGCGAGATGTGTTCATAATTAAATCATGGAATATTTCTTATCATTTGCACGATTCTTTTCAAACACTTAATATCAGGAATAAGAATTGTAAGCTAGAGGACATGTCAATATCGAGATCTAAACATATTTAATAAGTTACCTTTATTTTTTAAACAGTAATTGTGTTTCGGATTGTATGATAATAATGCCCTCAGCATAGAAATTATTCAATTATTTTAAAGGCATTTTCATAGCAAGTATCCAGTGCAACGATAGTAGCTAAGAGATACTTTAGTGCACGACAAATATGCATCGAATATCGTTGTAATTACAGGCAATAAAATAATCGAGATAATGGCAACCATATTGTTGGAAATATTTACACAAGTCGTAAGATTCATAACCCATAAATAAATATTCATTTGTAGACCATCACTTTATTGTTTTGGGCTTTTGAATAAAACTTTCAATTTCAATAAATTGAGGGACAGTACTATTTATATTAGGCAGATGCAACCATGTGCGATTTAAATATATCATCCCATAAAATGAATGTCCAAAAAAGTCATAAATATTCATTCTATTTGCAATAACTTTAAACCTTCATGTTCTTCACTCCCTCCGCAACTTGAGCAGAGGCAGAGGCCTCGCCTCCCTTGCCCTTTTTCTTTTGACCATCCTTTTGCTTTTTGGACTTTTTAGATTCTTCGATGTCAATGGGTGCTGGCTTGACAAATGGGAGCTTTTCTTTAATATCTGCAAAGAGAAAATCGTGAATTAAGTTATTTTTCAGTCATATATCTCCCTGATTAAACATATCAGGGTCTCTTTTATATACTACTGATTATAAAATTAACATTACTAATAATGATTGGATAGCTAGGGTAAGGACGATTCTCTTTCATTCATTTGAGGCCGATCTCCCTTGAAATGACCACCATAACAGAGCCCCAATATTAATATAAAGATATCAAAAAGAAATACTTACGGGGAGGCATGAAGGGTTGTAGTACTTCGGGAACTAGGACTCCATCTTCTACCTGGTAATTCTCTAAGATTGCACAGATCACCCTTGTAGTAGCACACATTGTGGCATTTAACATATGTACGTATTCCGTCTGAAACAGATTAGAACAGTCGTGAAATATTTATTAACCACTTTATTAGATCTTAGCACTCAAACCTACTTCAAGGGAGTCCAAGGATAGCATATTAGTATACATGGATATACGGTGCAAATATATTATGGTAAAATCGGCTGTTCTCTTCCTAGGAGCCACACATGGATTCATGAGAGTTTACAGATAATTTGTAGTGTAGTCATGTGTAGTATATTCACCAGGCAGTTAAAGATCACCTTGGAAATGCTTGTACAATTTGGACAGAAAAATCTCTTATGTTCGAAAAAAAAATAGGTAAAAAAAAAAGGAATATTTTCCTAGTTGTATTGTAATTTATATTGTTATTTCTAGTTGAGTATAGTGATATAAAACAAATAACCTAATTTACTTCTGGAAAAGGGGGTCTCCCTGCTACGGCAGCCATAGGTCTTCCAGCGTTAAATGTTTATAGGGAACCTACCTCTTGGTTCATTTTCTTAGTTTGTCCATAGCGGACTCGTAGTCTCCGTGCTTGGTAGTCTGTGCAGTTGGAGCAGGAGACGAGTTCACGGAAAGCACCACCGCCCGGGAACCAGCCCTCCAAGTCGTACTTCATGGCGGCTGCGTTATTCAACTCTCCTATATACGCAAGAGGAATCAGACATATTAGATGGCTATCGCTCCGCTCTACAAAACAGATATTTTTCATCACGGCGCAGGGGGTAGCTTTTGTACATACCTCCCCTGTTACTGTATACCTTTCAGTGATTTTTTATTATTCTATATTTATCTAAGCTTGATGTTTCATATGTTTATGAGAGGACGTGATGTCACTGGTATAAAATAAAGAATATCATTGAACTGGAGTGGATATTTAAAGGCTTACGGGTACATAAATATAATATATTTTCAATAATTTGTGGATCTCTTAAGTATTTCCAAACGATCAGATAAAGTTCCCAACTAAAGAATGTAAAGAACTGACCTGACACGATGTTAACTAGCTGGTAGGGAATTTTCAATGCCTGGTAGAAAGTCTCGGCATTACCGATCATCTCGTGGAAAATTTCCCATGATTTACCATCGTGTGGGGAGGTAAGGCAAAATTGTTCGATCTGAAAATGAAGCCAAGAGACACAAATTTAAATCAAAGCAAGATGTCCGAAAGCTCGTAATTAAAAGATAATCAACATGACAACTTAGTAAATTATCTTAATTCAGACAATAATCTGGGAACATAATCCCTGAAACTCTGGGATAACGCGTAATGCCAGACAATGTTCAAGCTATCGTGAGTGCGAGGGAATTTGTATTCCCAATATTGTTTTACTAACAATTTACATAGTATCGGCAATAACTTCTAATGCCAGTAAATGCTTAAAATCTCCGTTACGGTACTTAAAGAACCCAACTCAATTTCGAGTCAAAGCAATATCCAATTCGCGTACCTTCTCAAACTGATGCACCCTGAAGATGCCTCGTGTGTCTCGTCCATGGGAGCCCACCTCTTGTCTGAAGCAGGTGGAGAGGCCTGCGTAGCGGATGGGCAGATCAGTAGTGGCCAGCCATTCGTCTCTGTGGTAGGCTGCTATGGGTTGCTCGGAGGTCGCGATCAAGTATTTCTCATCGATGCTAGCGTCGTCAGCTTGCTCACTACCTTTTCCAATGACCTGACCATTGCAATGATTTATATCAATTAATTTATTGATGAGCATTTATTTGTATCTTATAAACGTCTTTGTTCAGTATGACTAAAAAGACAATATTTGGTGACATCATATATGTAAAAGTAAGACAGTTGTTCTAATATAGATACAGGCTCTGTAATATATTAATCTATAACGCTAGGTTAACCAGGTGTACATATCATGGAAAATAGCCACGAATTAAATTATATCTAAATATCCACGAATACGTTTTGACACCTGCCTGAATTAACTAGCGAAACATTCGAAATTTAAAAATAAAACATGGGTATATATATATATATTACAGTTTCAGACAGAAAGCTAAATCTGGTGATATATACCTTGTATAGCTCATCGTCAAACTGACTCAGTTGTGCTACTTCCTGCATGACTTCTTTCCTCATGAAGAAAGGAGTGTATAGGGGAGTGTAGTTCTTCGCCGCCAGTTGTCCCAGGGCGAGGTTTATCAGCGCTTGCTCGAGGAAAACTAGTGGTCCCTAAAAGAAGAGGAAGAACATAATTCTCAAGCAGGTCAGGGTGGCGTGTAAAATAAACAATTTCTTATACAATACATGTACCTCATATGTATGTCATTTTAATTCAGCAATCCAAAACTTTGTGCTATTAATCTTCAATCGTCTACTTTATTTGTTACAGATATAAGACAATGGGAGAGGCCCTCCTCCTAGCTTAAATGCTAATGCTTCAATGCAAAATTGTTACAAATTTATGTCACGGACACCTGGACATATCTATCACAGTTGAACCATGGTACATAGTACACTGTGCACCGGAATGTGATTTAAAAGGTGAGCGACAAATAGCTTTCATCGAACTGTCTGCACGGGCGGCTATTTTCGAACGTTATCATATTAATGAATTATTTCTCATTCTTGCGCGTAGATATACGGGGTGGGGTGGTGCGTATGCTCTTAAATTATATATGGATTCCAGCATAGACTGATAGTATTTTATAAGACGTACCTTCAAATAGTATCCACGGGCACCTGCAGCGACTGCCCCTCTCTCCATATCCACACCGTCCACCATATGTACCAGATCCACGTGTGAGTATTGCTTTTTAACAGAGGCATCACCGAACGTACGGACGATAGCATTCTCCTCCTGCAATGAGTATTCATAAGAATTTTAGACTGGCTCAAGCAGAACTATTAATGAGCTGATAATATTCCTAATTGTTTTAGTAACGATATTTTTGCTAATGATTCATTTCAGTATTGCACCAGAAAGAATATAATGAAATCGAAGCATATAATTATTATTTTCATCATCATGTTTGTGGGCAGGAGCAACCTAAAAGATTAATGGCATACTAGAGAAACTTGATAACTTGGATGGTAATGTCATTGACTTTAGCTGTGGCCAATGGTTGTAGCCTAGGACACAAACACGGCGAGTACTGGATGAACTAGCAACAGGTACACCGCCTCTTTGTTCAATTAAGGAACAAATGAAAAATACATTATCATTAATATTCACCTCATTATTGCTAACGGGGACAGACTCGTGCAGCATGTTGCCGATCTCCTTCAGTGTTTCCGCGCGTTCTGCTTCAGTCTGAATGCGGGAGTCATTGCACTGCGCCATCTTGCTCTCGATCAGTTTGAGCACCCCCCTGATCTGTATCACCGCCAGGGCATCCAGTTGCTCAGCTGTGAGGGTCTCCAAGCCAGCCAGGATCTCCTCTGCCAGAGTGGCATCATCACCATCTGGTTCCTTTGCCTTAACGAGGAAACACAAGGGGTTCATTAATATGTAAGTAAAATTATTTGAACGATTAAGTTACTCAAGAGCACAATTATCTGAATGATTTTTGTATTAGTCGTATTAACAGAAGGACATTGATTTATATTATATGTTAGTCTGTCCTATCCCAAATAGTCCAATTAGTCTGTTGTCAAACAGATACTTGTCTTTATATTTTCATGGCAACGCACGAATACAACCATATTAATTTTGTTGGTTATGCGTCTTTTGTTCACTTATCGAATATTGTACCATCGGCCAATAAAATTTGAAAAAAAAATAAAAAAAATTATCTTATATCTCTCGACTCAAGATTATGAGTCTGGTAACAGGACAAAAATTAAATGAAAGCATAGTAAAAAACAGAACATCCCTTCAAAAGAACAGGGAGACTAGGAAAACCTGTGTCCGCACAGAAAGTTCTGAATCGATTAGATATCATTCTTTATCCCTTTATGTATCTGTACAACTGGAAATAAATTTATTACATTCCATCCATCTTGCAGGTCAAAACGTGCCAATACACACTAACGTGCAACGCACGAATACAACCATATTAATTTTGTTGGTTATGCGTCTTTTGTTCACTTATCGAATATTGTACCATCGGCCAATAAAATTTGAAAAAAAAATAAAAAAAATTATCTTATACCTCTCGACTCAAAATTATGAGTCTGGTAACAGGACAAAAATTAAATGAAAGCATAGTAAAAAACAGAACATCCCTTCAAAAGGACAGGGAGACTAGGAAAACCTGTGTCCACACAGAAAGTTCTGAATCGATTAGATATCATTCTTTATCCCTTTATGTATCTGTACAACTGGAAATAAATTTATTACATTCCATCCATCCATCCATCTTGCAGGTCAAAACGTGCCAATACACACTAACGTGTTTGTCATGGATGGGAGTTTGAGATTTTTCCTTTGCTGTTAACCTATTCAATCAACACTTTGTCACTCATTTAACGTAGGGACATCAGTAACTTACCTTCTTTTTCTTTCCAATAGACTTGCTGCAAAGGTTTTTCAACCTATTCCAATTGTCAGCCTCGAAACGAACTGAAATACAAACATTAATTTGAGATGTGGATCCTTTAATAAGAGACAGACAACGGCACTAACGATTGTGCGCAGTGTGCAACCTTAGAGCTAAAATTAGCTCTAAGGTGCAACATAGTGAATTTGGAGATGAAAGACCGTCGGTCTCTGACAGTGGAGACAGAAAAGATTCTAAAGTTTTCACCATGTCTGCGCACATGTCAACAGGAACGCCACTCGTCATACCCACTACAAGCGCTGGATACAGCTGCTCCTCGGATACAGGGTGCTCCTCCTTTTTTTTGACACTTGACAAACCAATATTTGGCTATGACGGAGGAAGAGCGTGGGGGGGGGGGGGGGGGGGGGGGGGCATTAATGTCATTGAAAATGGGAAAAAGAATCCATAGTTTATAAGTAAATAGCCAAAAGACTCAACTCTAGCGGGCACACTGACACACTTTCCTGGATGATCTTCTCACGTTTAAGCCTTATGTTAATACAACCCTATAGTTAGTCACATCAAAGATTAGATTATCATAGTATACAAAGCTAGAAATTCTCTGACTCATAAAGCAAAACACAATTTTTATAAGCTGGCCATCCTCCCAAACATATATTATTGTGATTTTATATACGACTCTGCCCCTAAAGCTTTATTGCAAAAACTTCAATCACAACACAACTTGGCACTAAGAATAATTTATAATACTGTAGACGTATTTATTTTCGCGAAGATAAATTTTCGCGCACTAATTTAAGTACTTTGACACCTTTTCGCTCGGATTTAAATTTGCGCAGTAAGGAAGTCTCACACCTTGGTTAGACCAAAAAAAAAAAATAGGTGTGTTTCCGATTTATCTGGCTGAAAACTAGGTTGCGGGGGGGGGGGGGGGAGGGGTAACTTTTTTTTTTCGTTAATTTTTTTTATTTGGGAACCACCTTCCAGGAACTGAAAAAGATGTCTATTTCATAACAATAGTTGTTTTAAACATGGGAAATGTGCTTTCTGACAGTTCCGGGTTAGGAAAACCCGTTTTCCTGCTTTTATAAGCATTTTTTGTCAAAAAATCCCAAAATAGTAAGATATGATTTTTAAAAAATCAAGTATGGTAAAACAAAATTTAGGTAGGGTAAGGTTTTTCTAGGTAGGGGGGGGGGGGGGGGTAAATCGGAAACACACGTATTTTTTGGGGGGGGCCTTATGCAATAATTATACCTTTCGCGCAGGATTTATTTTCATGCACAAAGGAGGGTGCGCTAAAATAGCGAAAATAAATATTGCGCGAATATTAATATGTTTACAGTAAATCAAAGTATGATGTTGATAATGTAGGTCGTGAGCACGAAATTCTGAATATCTGGCCCCTTCAATTACGAAGGGATAAACACGTTTTAGATATGGCATTCTACTTAGCACAAAACGAAACTAATATTGACAGCAGAGTACTGCCAAGGGAAAGAGGAAAGGGAAAGAGGAAGCTCATTGGCATTGCATTAACATCCAAATCAAATCAAGTTATTAACTCTGTCATTTACAAATGTCAGACTAGATGGAACATAAAACCAGTCGCTCATAAGATTGAGAACAAGGCTACATTCAGGAAGTACACACAACTTCTTGCGCCATTTCGATATATTTACAATGTAACTTAATTGCTCATATTTCTCTATTTTATTCATCTTCCTCTGCCTAGCAGGGTATGCGAATGATTTGTTTAGCCTTCTCGTGGGCCTGTACCTTATACTAAAATGTGTGTATACTTAAGCATCTCGAATATGAGAATATTTATATCTTGTGTCAAATATGTCAGTCGATCTGTTAAATTACCTCATTATAGTCATCAATGACAATGTACCGGTACGGTATTTACCCATTTCATCTCAATGTACTATGACTATGTTAGCTTTAAGTACCGTATTAAACACTTTCTGTAACATCATTTCAAAGATCCGAGTCATTGGAAGAACTGTCCATTTGTGACAATTTGACTGACCCATTGTAATTCCAACACTCAGCAATAAAGAACTTTTTAATTGAATTGAATTATATCGACGATCGACAGTCCTTTTCATGATCGACAAATCATTTACTTTTCTTACGATGGACAGAGGTAGATAGTGACCCCCACCCCCACCCCCCACACATACACTGCCACAGGATCAGTTTCTGCCACATGCATAGAGCTTGTGAACATCGATACCTTTTGTTACACCAAGCGTAACAATATAACTACTTGTATGTCTTATCAACAGTTTATGTCAGCGTCAATCAAATACCGGCAAAATCTAAATGATGTACAAAACAGCAGGGCATTTCGTCAGCACAGAAGAAACAGCTGTCACTACTTTGACAGTCATTGACAACAGGTGACTCACGTTTTCTCCATCTGGTATCGGCCTCTACAACTTTATCAACGAGTGTAACATCCTTAAAACGCTTCGCTTGGTTTTCCCTGACTTTGGAGTCATCGCCTCCCTTATCGGAGCGAAATAATTCAATGTCCAACACCATTATCCCAGCTTTTCCTTCTGTCCAACGAAGCCGGTCTCTTATGTAGTACTAGTAGATGAGGCAATGCCCAACTAATGCCCAACGTGGCTTTGGGCGCATGCGTTGCGATATAACCGGAACCGGATTATGGTGATGAAATTTCCCGCCTCATGAGTAACACAGAGAACTATACGGGCAGTTCTATGAGTAACACGCCCAGGGCAAGGGTTGCACCACCGGCCCACTAGTTTACAGCATAGATCTATGTTTAAATGTACCACCTTTCATAAGTTTTCGGTTTGACAAATTAAATGTTGACAAGGACTTAGTTTCAGATATTGGAATGGGGAGATATAAAGGCGGTCATATCCATAGCATAGGTCATGTTACCCAGTCTTCAAGATATAGTCAAGATTTTTAGTTATCACAAGTTGGAACATTTGATTTCTACTGCCTTTACTTTTTAGGTATTCTTTATTTATCGAGGTGGTTATAAAAGGGTGTGGATGCGATGCTGTTCGGGGGAGTAAACCTTAAACAATATACCAAAATTTCCTTCAAATTTAGCAAATCCAGGGAAGTCTACATTGGAGCAGTGAATGAATGCCTGACACCACTCCCTCCAATCTATTATATCCCATTTAAACCCATTGGCAACTCCCTCCAATCTATTATCCCGTTTAAACCCATTGGCAAGAAACATTCAAACATCAATCTTTCATTCATATGTATACTTTTATTTCCTGGACGAGACAACAGACGTTATAAACATATACACGATTGCTCGACATCTAACAGCAATTTCACATTTCAAGAATAAATAGAATCGCCGTAAGTCACTGTAATAATTAAAATAAGCAAAAGTAGTAAGTCTGATGTATCTTATAACACCCGGTCACGTTTATTCATAACTCTGACATAAAGGTCTTTGGCAAAATAAGGATCTGCATACACATTAAATTCATCAGCTGTTTTCAAGAAAAAGTATTGCATCAAAGCGTCCTAGTTCTAATAATCAAAATAGAAGAAAACCGCAATGCGTAAAGTGTAGCTTCGGGCATAGACTGAGTCAAAACAGTCTAAACCAACAAGGTTTCACAAATGCTACAGAAAATTCAAACGGAAAAAGAAACGTTTCTTTTTCTCATGGAATAAAACATAACGTGTCCTGAACTAGGTTAAGTACTGTCAAACACTGAACAAATCTCAGACCATCGATGAAACCAAGATCCATTATTTTACAATAATTCACGGCAATAATGCATGTCTCGTCGACTATAAGGATCGTCATCTCAAGTACTTCTTTTCCCTCAATACATAAACCCCATATGGTAATGCACATGTAGACTCTATTTCCATTTGCCTTGAATACCTTCCAACTACATGACTCGGTTACCTGCTTTTTAATAAGGTAAGGTGAACATCAGAGACCATCTAACATGAGTAGTAATCTCTTTGGAATCATATACATATATATTTATACGTCATTTATGGTGATTAAGATGTTGCATGCACCAAATAGCCATCGATCGATTGACAATGCAGGTCATAGATTATAACATATCACCTCTTTTTTGACATCATCGTGATCCCTACTTGTACACATATATTCTTAACACTCAGCATTTTGATGATGGCAGGGAGGTACTAGGGATGGGTGGGTGGTTGGGTTTGGGAGGATTGGCTGGGAGGAGGAGAGTATTCCACGTCGACAAATAACCACTATCCTGATCGACAGAAAGTGGAGAAAAACGATTAATCCGACTGAATATATAACTCAAAAAGATATATCTATCCAACTCGCAACCCATTTTATACTAACTTCTTGGCACATCTGAAGCATCGACAGATATCCCTAATCTAATACAAGATTATGGAAATACAGAGATTAACCACACATCCAACCTAGCGACTTGTGACCATGTGTATATCAGGAAACAAGCTTCAGTCACTCCCATCTAAACAGTAATAGTAGTAGTTATAGTAGTAGTAATAGTAGTAGTAGCTTTCCCATATTATGCATTAAACTATGTTTACAAAATTATCGGATCGCAATACATCCCAAAGACTAATAAAATCAAAGACCAACGTACGTATCAAAGATCTACCTAATATAAAAAAAATATACTTCTACAAATAGTGGCTATATTAGATTAAAGACGGTGGGTAAACTAATCTATCACACTCTCGTCTTCACATGCAATTTTGATAACGCCTTTCATTTAATACATTACTGGCAGCTTCGAAATAACTAAATAAATGTGTCTAGAATATCAATAAAGAAGCCCAGCAAACACTACCGAAGATTTAAACCCATTCTTCTGCATTCATACAAATACCCCTGGAAATGTAAATGATACTATTCCTACTATGTAGGGAGGTTAACATGTATTTTTTTTACCAATAATGTATTACAATAAATCATAGCACTACAGGTCTACGAACCATGGAACGATCAGTCCTTCGTTGTCATTCGCATAAATAAAGGCACTGATCAGATTATAGGAAGAGAAAGAAAAGGGTAGGGGACTTGGCCTACTGGCTGCAACAGCTATCTTGGATTCATATTTAATAGCCGCAGGATATCAGGGAGTTATTGTATTCATCCTCATTCTCTAAAGCGTATCTATTACATTTCCAGCATGCGAAAGACTACGCACGACCCATTTCAACATGTGACTATATCAATAATAATTATGGCTAGTTTCCCTCTGTCAGTAAAACAGAGAAATCAGTTATCATAAAATGTCTTCACAACTGGAGTTCTGAGATTTTTTTTCTTTTGAACACAATGCTCTCCGCAGACACACCACTGTTGAACCTAATCACTCAATAAATGCAAGACTGGTTTTCCCATTTGTGTTACAGCAAAACAGGAATTGACCTTCGGTACAGAAATCATTCTAGTGTAGACAACTATCTACAGTCACACTGACAACAGGTATATCCCGAGACATTTATCAACTCTTGCAGAGGGAGTAATATTAAGTTTTGATTGTTAGAAAAGATTCATTTGAAGAGGGATCCACACGAGAGAACACATTCATGTTTTGTCCGACCATGTTCATGTGTCACCGATCACAATCAACATCTAATAAAAAGGTTGAACTTGTGCAGCGGTGATTCCAATGGTCTTTATTAAGCGTAAAACTGCTAGGTATTACGTCTAAGAAATGGGAATTTATCTTACAATAAATATCTGTAAAACTGTGCCCACTAGGAGCCAACATCTCTTTAAACTAGTTCTGAAATGAGTGTGGAAAAAAGGAGGTCTGCAGAGTAATATGGAAAAATGAAAAGATGGTTTTGAGTGAAATCCAAAAAATGGAATCAACGACCATGTTCATGTGGTATTCCATGATTATACTTTCTATGCTCAGATGGAAATGGGTAGAAACTGTCCATCAATTTTCAAGTGAGGATATTCTTCCTGTAGATCAATATATGTATATAATAATATATAAATATATTGCTCAAGGAAAGCTTAAATATTATTGTATAGCATTTAGCATAGAACACAATATATAGAGTAGATATATTATACATAGCTTAAGTATAGATTATACGCAATTCAATGATTTGTTCTCTAGTTTATCACCAGACACGTTAACATTATGTCCCAACCTGTTATCTTTTAAAGTGATCACTCTAGTCGGAGTTATAAGGTAGACTATCAAGAGCAGGTCTTCTGCAAAGCGTTTGGAAATAATTTCATCAGTCATCTCAGCATACGGGAACTATACAGGTATACAATATGGTTTGAAGGTTTTTTCTATACAACTGTTTCCAGAAAGTTAAAAAACTACTCTACTTGAAATTAGTTCTGTACACTGACTAGCCATATAAGGGCAAAACGTATGACGACAATATTATTATACCAGATGATGACGTGGATGATAAGGTATGATGGATAATGATGGAAACAAGAGTTGAAAACGATCATACAGATAATAATGTAGTAGTAGACGGTGATGACGAGCCTATGACACTGAACTTAGGGTCCCATGTGAGGTGGTCGACTGGGGTCCATGTCCGGTAGTGGATGGAGAGGTGGCATCGAACCTGGCAAGTGTTGCATCATAGGGTTGGACATGGAACTGTAGGGCGACATGTAGTTGTAGGAGGAACCTCCAGGAGGCGGCGGCGGGGCGTACATTGGATGTGAGAGGGGAGACATGTGGTGGTAAGGGCTGTAAGCGCCATAGCTGCTAACACTGCCACTCTGCATGCTGGGCGCGGCCTGGTGGTAGGGCGCCCCGATGCCCGAGCTGTGGCCGGCGCCCATGCCGCTCATGCCAGACATGGCGCTCATTGCACTCAGTGGGTTGGAGGCCTGCATGTCAAAGGCAGACCCCGCCATATCCAGCCCCTCCTTGTTGCTGCCGTGGTGGCGCCCGGACAGAGAGAGTTTGTCCTTCTCAGCTGACTCCTTCAGCTCCTTGGATGACATGCCTCCTACTCCAGGCGTGTTGCCATGGTAACCTCCGTAACCGCCCATACCAGGATAGGAAGACATGGAGGGAGTGGAGCCAGGCATGTGCTTTGCATAAGGATCACTGGGTGGCATGCCTGGGTAGGAGGGTGGGGTGGACCAGGGAGACAGACCAGAGTACCAGGGTGAGAGGCCGTGGTGGGACATGCCATAGCCTGAGGAATGTCCCATGTGGCCGGGATACATGGGAGGCATTGAGTAACCAGATGGTGAAGCTCCTGCCATATAGGGTGATGCAACAGAACTCGAGAAAGCCGGGTAGGATGGCGGTTGGTCTGATTGTTGGAGGCCAAGCGATACTTCTTTGTGTGATGAACTGCTATCGGCCGGCTTGGGAGGAGGCGGATTCATAGCACTCTGTCCACTGCTCGGCCAGTCTAGAGACCGGCTTGACGAAGTGCTGGATTCGCCCTTTTGAGTGCTGCTAATTCGCCTGTTCCGCTCTGAATGTTGGCTCCCACTACTGGATTTATAGGAGTCACTACTTTTGGATGGACTTGGCTCTTTGCTACTTGGCATCCTCCTCGACTCACTTGTGTTCTGTTGGCTTGAGGAGCTTGAGGGCCGCTCCCTGTGCGAATCAACACTGGATCGTTTGCTTGAATCATTTGTCAGACTCATATTTGGCTGGGAGCTCGGCTGGGAAGCAGCAGTCATGTTGAACTGGGAATTAGCACTACCTGAGCGACCCATGTCACTAAACTGAGAGTCGATGTTGTTAGGTCTACGCAGGCTTCCCATGGACTGTTGTTGTTGCTGCTGCTGCTGTTGTTGTTGGTTGCCCATATCAGCCTGGCTCATAATGGGTTGATTACCCATATTGAACTGACTGCCAATAGACACTGGGCTGTTGATAGGAGGTTTGTCCACACTGTCTCTCCTCACATTATATTGGTTTTGCCTCATGTCAGGCTGGCTTCCCACACCAGGTTGAGAGCCCATATTGGCAGCTGATGGTTGACTCACAATGCTATATTGACTGCTGATGCTTTGGTGCTGGCTTCCCATACTGCCTGCTTGCTGTTGTTGAGGCTGTTGTTGAGGCTGTTGTTGCTGCTGCTGTTGCTGAGGCTGGGATTGGTTACTCAAACTGTCCGATGGCCTCATATCCATCTGATTACCCATACTGTTACTTGGCATCATGTTGGGCATGCTGTTTGACATACCCATTGGGCCCCCCATGTTCCTCATACTATTATTATTGAACTGGTTCCTGATACCAAACTGGCCGTCATTCATGTTCTGCCCACTGCTGACGATAGGGAAGTTGTTGCTGTTGTTCATCCTCATATCATCAGAGCACGCCGACACTGGTGTACTTGGTGGGGTCATTCCAAATTGGCTCCCGCTACTTTGACTCATTGGTACGTTGGCACCTGATTGAGGAATGAAGCCTCCCTGGCCACGATTGCTTCCACCCATAAACTGGTTCTGTCTCCCTGAACCGTATGTGTCGCCTCCGGTTTGTGATGGCATTAAATCATTCTGCATGTTTAAGCCACCAAATTGGTTGTTGCTGAAGTTGTTCATGCCCCCTTGGTTGTTGCTATCCATCGGATATTGTGATGTTCCAGATCTTGATTGTTGCTGTCCCCCTTGGAAATTGGAATTGGAGCTTTCTGCACTGCCACTGCCGCCACTGCTACTGAACATATTGTCCCTGCCCTGCCAAGGCATTTGAGAACCACTAATACTACGGTCAGGATGATGACTGCTCTTTTCCTTTATGGTCTGGCTACTGTCCTTGTTGTCCTTATGTGCTTCTTTACTCGAGGCTTTAGTTTTCTCTTTGTCAGACTCGGAGACTTTCGTTTTGTTAGTGTCCTCGGGAAGAAGTGAATGTCTACGTTGGTCTTTGTTTTGGCTAGAAACTGCATCGTCCTTTTTAGACAATTCAGTTTTTCCAATGTCAGGAATGTTCAAAATAGGACCACTTCGATGTTGTTCGGGCTGCTTTTGGTTGTGAGACTTATCAACCCCTCCTAAAATATCCTTTTTGCCATCGGGACCATCGAAGTGTTTTTTATCACCTACATCCTTGTCCTTTCCTTTAGCCATCTCTTTTTCCCTGACCATTTCAATATCTTTCAAGAGCCTTGGTTTCACCTCGTCTTTCAAACCAGGAAGAGCATTATCGAGTCCCGACACTTGGTTCATGACCGTGGCAAGAGATTTGCTCTCTTCCTCCTTGACTACCGGACCTTTGCTGTCATCCCCCTCCTTGGCCTTGAGGCGCACCTGGCCAGAGGAGGAGGCGGAGGAGGAGCCACTAGATTGGTTCTCATTGTACCTGGCGAGAACATCGGCAACTATTGCAGCAGCTTCCTTTTTGGTGTCGACGTTAGCGGCGCCGGCTTTGGCGGCAGCTGCAGCCTTGGCTATTTGAACCGATGCTAACTTGTCAGGCCTGATGATACGAATTCCAGGCGGTAGTTTGGCCCCCGCGGGCATCGCCAGTCGCATGAGTTGGTTAGGATTGTTGGGGTTGCGGATGAGCGTCATGGGCATTCCCTTAGGCGCTACAACTTTGCCTTGCTGCATCAACAACTGCATCTTCTCTCTGGAGATGATCCGAGAGCCGTCGTTCTTGGTCTTGCTAAGGAGCGAACCGCCAGATAGAAGATCTGTGACGCTTTTGCTAGCAAGAGTTGTAGTCTTGGGGGAATCTGAAATAAGGGGGGGAAACAGTTGTATCAGAATCAAAGTAGTGAAAAGTGTGTACAAATTCAAAAGCAATTTTCAGATAGACATGTAGTTTCCAAATTCTTAGTGAATCAAATCTGGAAATCAAGATAAATTTATAGCATATACACGTTGGAAGTTGAAATGAAGATGCCTTTGACCAGATGTCTCTGTAACATTTAGATTTAATCCAGGGCGACAGAGAACATACGGTATACAAGAGAAACTAGATATTTTCAAACATTAGCAACCGATGGTGGAACGTTCGATTTAAAAAAACCCACTGCAAATGGATAAACTGAAGGTGATCTGGCAAGGCATCAATGTGCGACCATTGGTGAAAATAAAGATATGATAATAAAATATTTATCATAAAACATGAGTATCAATAATAGTAAATGTTTTTTTATTATGAACGCATTGCTCTGAGAACAACGTATTTAGAGTTATGCATAGTACACATTCGAAATTTGTTTGGCAAAGATCAGACAAGAATGTATAGAAATTATTTAATTATCTAAATATTCGAGTATACTAGCTATTTGGCTTTGGCAACGTTTATGCTTGTACAGAGCTCAGATCGAAAATTAAAGACTTTTTACTGTGATGCACATCGAAAATCACTGACTTTTTACTGACCGCGGGAAGTTATCTAACACGTTGGTTTCAGCCACTTAGAATATTGCATTCGAATATTCACGCTCCTTCAACCAACTCGTAATATATTTCATAACAGTAACTTGTCCATACCTCCACCAGTTTTGGTAAGTGTTCTCTCTAGAATGGTCGATCCGGTGGGTGCGGCAGATTTAGCTTGTATGCCGCTAACCAGATTAGCTGCTGTGCCTCCCGCACCAACAACTGATGTTTCTGTGCCTTTGGGCGCTGAGCGCACAGCGAATATCTTCCCGTTGTTCGTCCTAATGTAGACACCCTTTGGTGTCTTAATCACCAACACTGTCTCACCAGCTGGGATCTTCTGTGGTCCTGTGTTATTGGCTGCATTTGAAGGAATGTTGATGTCTGGAGAGGAAAGATAAAACAGATTAGAACTTCTGGTAAAAAGGAGAAATGATACGAGCGATATGCCTCTATGTCAGATTAACCGTCTCCCGTTCAGCGCAAATGTTTTGTTTCTCCTAATATTGTGCAAATATTTTAAATTACGAATTAATGCATCATTAGCATTAATTTTATCCCCACCTGTAGTAGTCTGAATCTGATGAACGGTGACTCCTGGACGTAAAAGAGAAGACACAGGAATCGTTACGTTGCCTTGACTGGCTGCGGCAGTCTGTGGTCGGATGGGGACCGGTGTGGATATCATGGGTCGCACGCTAGCGATAGGTCTGTTAGCGGTAGTGGGTTGTCTTGCGGGCACACACAAGACCTGTCTGACCTCACCGCTCCTGGAACAAGGAAAAGACAATGTTTTGAATTACACCAGTATTGAGAAGAGCTAATACAAACACTTGGATAACAGAGATGTTATTCTATCGAAGCTATGGAAATGAAACAAAAGCATATCATAACGGAAATATTTTGCACTATCGGGTACACAAGGGTTGAAGAGGTTCTACTACTAACTCAAAACTACAAAATAGTCTCAATGTTATAATTTAGTTGAGCGCCTTGGACTAAGAATTCGACCGGGTAGATGCAATGAAACTAAGAACTGGGTTTATCTAATTCTCAGAAGTACAACAAACTTAGTACTGTATAAAACTTTATCTGCTGTAACCGTCCCAGAAGAAGGACGCAAGTCCAATACGTCGGACCAAACTGGTTTACAAATAAACCAAAAAACAATACAGAATTGACTCATTATTCTTATGAAATTCAACAAAACCTCAGTGATTTCGACCAGCTGGTATTCAACCTTCACAATCAGTTATAAAACACGGTAAATCTCAATATGACCGCATACTAAAATTCAACTGTTTTTGATAAGTTTTAATGCACTACAATGTTAGCTTTGTTCAAAATTGGGTTTGAATACACTTTTCAAACCAAGAGAGAAACGGACAACGATTTTGCACTTGGATGAATATTTTTAATTTTATCTTATAATAATTTTTTGGATGGACCAATAACAAGCCTTAATGGAGGATACATACTTACTGTCAAATCAATGAAATGACGGTCACTTAATAATCTTTTGCAAAAGCAGTCTTAAATGCCTTTTTAACATGCGGAGGTTTTAAAAGTGCTGGGAAGGCGAAGACAGATCTTAAAACACACCGAAACACATTATGTCTTCACTCTTGGATTAAGTGCAGCAAGCCAGGCCTCTTGAACTTGATATCTTACGACAGCTCTTAAACCAGGGAAACACAATTTCTGTACCTCCCTGCTTAACCTTACTCGTTATAGAAAGTCAATAGCGGAGAAGGGTATGAGAGGACGTTTCCTTCTACGAACCTTCCAGAAGCCTACAGGGTTTTGGAAGGATATTAAAGTTAAGGGATTCTGGAGTATCTGGGAGGTGTAATGGATCGAAAGCAATCAAACACTTCATTACATTATTAACACAGTGAAGGAATTCATCAACACACACTAATTCTCACAACATTTCAACCAAGGAACATACTTGCAGCGTACTTTACTTCCCTTAAAACGTTGTCTAATACATACTCAAACAGTGATATTAAATGGTTCGAGAAAAAACTAATTATAACTATTTTATTCAGTGTTGCCAAGTATAAGTTTAGATATTATCAAAGGGTTTGAGAAGAAAGAGACACATGCCTGACATGTATAAAATTTGATTTGAGAAAGCTGATAACTATCGCCTAGAGAAATATCTATCGTAGATATCAGTTCTAGAATGTTTCAACATGTTATCAAGATTAACAATTTTAATATTGCGACTACTTTGATAATGGTTTATTCAGAATAAATCGATGCCAAACAAATATTTTCGGTTTGCGAAAGAAAAAATAGAAATGTTGATAAAAGGTCGATTTTGTGGAAGTATCTTTCCAGAAAATAATATATATCGACTGTATGATTTACTTCTTTATCCCAAATTACAATTTTTTTTAATCCCCAGTAGGAAGAGAAAGAGAGAGGTAGAGTGGATGAGTGAGTGAGTATGGGTAAGTAGTGAACCAGCTTAGCTTACGCTGTCTTCTTGTAGACTATAGTGACTTGCCTCGCCAGAGGTAGGCGTGCGTTGGGGTCAGCTGGGTTTTTGGGATAGAAGGCCGAGTATGAGGGCCTTGCGTAGGAGATGTTCATCTTCTTCTCCATTTCGTATCCCTGCTTGGCTAGTCTTTTTTCTGTTTTGGTGAGCTTTTCTTCCTTCTTATCTATCAATAGGGATTCGTGCTGGAACGGTTCCTAGGAGAGAATGATTATATACACGGTATAGGGAAAGAAATTCTTTTTGTTTTCCAGCTGTTAAACCTCTCTGTAACGGACACCCTTGGGACTGGGCCCCATTATTCATAATGACGAAGTGTTCCCATTGAAGCGGGTGTGTCAATATAATAGATCTGTACAGTAAAGGGGTGGGCTCTAACTTTCCATAAAACGACGAGGTTGGAGTCGAAGTACATGTTTAACTGAATTAAGCCTGCTCCCTTTTTCAGGTTATTGGTATGCAAGTTAATAGAATACGAGTCGATCAAATGGACATATCAACATTGAAATGTCTCGGCACTCGATGTACATGTAATTAAAACGTACCTTGGTGATCCAAGAATAGTATTTGGAAATCAAGAGCTTGAGGACCGGGTCCAAGAGACCTTCGGCGCATTTACTATCGATGGGTTCAGAGTCTTTGTCCTGAAAATACAACCACAGATAAGTCATGAATTTTAAAACAGAAACTCAAACCGATAACACAGAAAAGTTAAGGGTCTGGGATGAAAATTGACTGATAATACATAATTGCTTACCTCGTAATCCAACAGAGAATCAACTTGATTACGCGTGAAGTTTGTCTGAGGTTGTAACTCATCGACAACTCGGTCTAAAACGACAAAGTTATTGATTATGTGCAAAATCGTGTAGTCTGTACTTATCCTGAATATATACAACAGTTTATAAAACAGAAATGAGACAGGAATGGCTAGTTTCTGTAGCTGTCAAAAACTATGTTAATGATATTCTTTTCTCCAGTTTTCCATCTCTTGACACAGGGGTAAACGTGACTTAGTAGTAATTCAGCAAACTAAAATTAACTAAGATGTTGGTGGTAGATACTGCTAACCGTGGGGAAGGGGTGAGTTAATTATCGGTGAGTGGTTGAAGTAATGACTTTAGTAGAGAAGTGGTCCATAAAATTAACTAAATTTAGATTTAGTGAAAAAAGACGGACATGTCTGTGGCTTAGATAAAAAAAACTTAGATCGAAAAGTCCGTCAAAGAGGACGTCAACTTTCTCTGCAGTTGGAGCTTTTGTACAACTTACCAGACATTCCCTGCTTGTTTATTTGTCGATCGTAGATCTTTTTTTCCAGCGTGTTGTCCGTGACAAAGCGGTATACGAAACACTGCTTCTGTTGTCCGTACCTATAGACACGACACACGGCCTGGCAATCGTGACAGGGGTTCCAGGATGCGTCCAGTACCACAACGCGATTAGCTCCGATTAGATTGATACCAAGACAACCAGCCCTGGGAAATATATTCAAAATTATTAGCCAAGTGTAATGTATGAGAAATTCATCTCAATAAAGCAACGTGTCAACGCCATAAATATTAAAATTTCGTAGATTATCTATGATATTGTTAGAATAACGATACTTAATGGCTGTACAAATAATGTTATCCCTTTTCTAAATATTTATTTACCTCGTAGAGAGCAGGAAAACGTGAACATGGGTGTTGTTGTATGCATTGAATATATTGATAAGTCGCTCTCTTTCCGTTGCAGTAGTGCTACCATCAAGTCCTGCAAAGAGAATCATTATCAATTCACTATACAATCAAAACAATATCCTAAATTATATGAAATAGTAATGTTCACATCTTAAGCAAAGGAGGCGCTTTAGAATCAGGACCACAAGGCGAAATTTAAAAAAAAAAAACAAAAAAAAACACAAAAACCAACGCCTCATAAAGGTATCCAACGCATACTTACGGAAATAGCTTCTATTTTTAGCCCAGTACTCCGTGCAGTATGGCAAGGGGATCACAGTGCGTTGAAGGTATTCCTCAATCAAGTCGAGAGTGAACAAGCTTTGACTAGAAAAAGGAAGGAAATGACATTTATTATGCATATACCGGTATCGATAGTTCATCATTCAATATTGATCCTCACCTCAAGGGGCCGCCACCACGCAGCTGGTGACACCTGGAAATTTATTTTCATTTTTCTACCTTTTTTTTTTTAGTACGATGGAAAAATATAGACTAGAATAAAGAATCTTTTATTTTGTCAATGAGGTGTTACAACAAGTAGGTCATACTCGCGACAAAATGGCTGATCTTGTTTATAACCAGGTTTTCCGTACCACACCCGACAATTTATAATTCATTTTAACACAATGCAAAAATCTACTTTCTAAGAAATCTGCAATAGAATTCGATATATGCCAACCTAAATATTGAATGCAAAATACATACACACTTCAGAAAATTTGTTTCGATGAAGTTTCACCTTCGCACTCATGATCAAAGGCTCAAACCAAGTAATGGCAGTATGAAATAAGTGTAGACTTTGATAAAATGTTTAGAAAGCTTACCTAAAGACTAGGACTTTATCTCCAGCTCTCAGGGTTTCTTCAATAATAGCCATTAGGAGAACAAGTTTACCTCCATTCTCTAGCAAGCCTTGTTTGTATTCCTTTAGGACCTCTTCCGCCTAGGAGAGGAAACATTAAGATTAAGTTTTATGATGAAATAAACTGTTGACTTATTTTAGGTCATTATCATGAAGTGTTTTTTGTCTCAACATACCAACCGTGTCCTTCATAAAACCTAACCCAAATACAGAATATTTAAATTTATCACATCACAGGGTAATTTTACTCTCAACGAATGCAGGAAGGCATTCTTAAAGTACGCTCCGATATCTGGAAGATTAAAAACAGGGAAGTTATATAGTCTTACCCAATCGTAGTTAATTTCATTAGGTTCTTTCTTGGGCGTGGGGGTAGCAACTTCCTCCCTTTTTTCTCCCTCCTTCTTGTCCTTGTCATCAATAGAACCATCCTTTCCTTCCAAAGAGGGAGTATTTGCACCCGAAGAAGGTAACGACGACCGAGTCTGTAGTTCAGTGAGATTATTAGCACTGCCACACTTGGGGAAAGTTTTTGCACCTACGTTATCACTTTTATTGCCGGAGCCCAAATTAGAATTGTCCAGTTCTTGTGCCATGGAATTAAGTGATGAAGAGCTGCCAAAGTTTTGGGATGAGGAGATAGCAGGACTTGGTACGGGTCCACCACCCGGATAACTATTCGGTGCCATGGAGCCAGCTGGCGGCGTGGATGAGGTAGATGATGTTTGTGGAGATGGCGATGGATAGCTACCATAATGCGATCGGTTGTTAACCGCAGGCGGACCCATAGGCTGGTTGGCATTAGGCCCTCCCATGTTGTTCATGGGTTGGTTGCGTCCGTCCATTGGGTTTGGTGACGGGAAGTTAGGTCCCATATTATTAGAGCCTCTGCCATAATATGGTCCCGAGGGACCCATTGGCTGCCCCATTGACTGTCCACTTTGGTCCATTGGTTGGTTTTGATTCATACCCATGGACTGATTGTATGACCCTAAGGATTGTCCATAAGGTCCCATAGGAGGAGCTCCATAAGCTCCAAATTGGTTGTATTGACTCATCGGTTGACCATACTGACCCATTTGGCCATATTGTCCCATGTTCATTTGATTATTCATGTTTTGTCCAACCATGTTCATGTTTTGTCCCATATTCATGGCATTATGCCCCATATTCATTGGGTTGTTTGGAGGCATATTTTGGGAGCCCCCACTCCCCATCCCAGGCGGGCCCATACTTTGGTTATTGGTTGGCATATTCTGAGAGTTGCTGGGACCCATGTTTTGATTTCCACATGAAGTCATATTTTGTCCGTTGTTGGGGCCTAGATTGGGACCCATAGTTTGTGGGCCACTTGAATTCATGTTCTGGGTATTGGCGACCATAGTAGGAGAACCACCAGGTCCCATATTCGAAGGTCCACTAGGACCCATGTTCTGCGGTCCATTGGAACACATATTTTGAGGGCCATTGGGTCCCATATTTTGAGAGCCATCAGGGCCCATGTTCTGTGGTCCATTGGGCCCCATATTTTGCGGGCCATTAGGGCCCATATTCTGTGGCCCATTGGGTCCCATATTTTGGGGTCCATTTGGACCCATATTCTGAGGTCCATTTGATCCCATGTTGAGGGGGCCACCTGGCCCCATATTAGGTGGTACATTAGGGCCTATGTTCTGCATGTTAGAGCCCATGTCATTGGATGCATTGGGACCCATATGGGTAGGTCCATTGGGACCCATATTTGAAGGTCTATTAGCATTCATATTTTGAGATTCGTTGTGTCCCATCTGGTTATCACCTGAATTATTCTGCCCCATGTTTTGGTTTCCAGAAGGACCCATATTTTGAGGCCCATTCATGCCCATATTTTGGGGATCATTAGGTCCAACACTAGAATTTGGACCAGTTTGTGACATATTTTGGCCGTTATTAGGTAGCATGTTTTGCTGTCCATTTGATCCCATATTTGGGGAGGAATTTGGACCCATCATGGGGGAAGCGTTAGGGCCCATGTTCTGCCCTCCCATTCCCGGCCCAACATTCATAGCATTCTGATTCATACTTTGTTGCTGCATATTCTGAGAACCGTTCTGATCCATGCTTCCTTGCTGGTTCATATTCATATGACCACTGCGTCCCATATTAGGACCTACATTCATAGGACCACCCATTCCATAGTTCATCTGATTTCCAGGTCCCATATTTTGAGGCCCAAAGCTGTTCTGCATGTAATTCATGTGTCCATTGTTTCCCATGTTCATTGGGCCCATGTTCATAGATCCATTGGGACCCATCGAGCGAGGCATGCCCATGCCATAAGGACCTTGATTATTTCCATTAGGTCCATAGCTAGGAGGTCCTTGGCCCCAGGGTGGTACACCCATCCTACCACCCATGCCTCCAGGAGGTCCAAACTGAGCCATGGGGTTCATGGGGGGTAACAATGGAGGTGTAGGTGCAGGGGTGGGTGCTGGAGTTGAGGAGGCAGATTTATTTTTATTCTTGCCTCTCCTCTTCTTTTCTGCTGGAGTACCAGTGGCGTTAGGTGTTAACTCGTCACCAATATCCAGATCATCATCGTCCTGCTCCTTTCGGGATGCCAGAATTTTCACAAGAACATCTGGGTGATTCCATATCTGTCAAAACACAAGTTAAAGTAGAATTATTTGAATGGGAATAGAGCAGGTGCAGGGCTTTGACTTCAAAGCAATCCCATTATTTTTATGGGTAACAGATACTCATTCGTTTTAAACATGACGGATAATGGTAGCTCTAACCAAGAAGGCAGTGTTAATCTTCAGTCAGTGGTGTCATTTGACACAGCTGGCCCAATTACATACACATATATATGTTACACCGCCTTTGTAAATAATAACTGTTGGCAACTAGATATCATGCCGGGTTTTTTAACACTTCTGGCTAAAGTAAGTAATTAGCTAAGTCAACGTCATATTAGTCTATATATCTATAATCATTGATCACTTCCTATCTTCGGTCGTGATTCGCAAGTTAGCCCACTAAAAACAGTGGACTAATAAATTGAAAAGAGAATACATGTGTAGATGATAAGACATACCTTGCAGCAGACTGAGAACGCTTTCAAAGGGTTGGCTGATACTGTTGTTTGCAGACTTTCATCTTGCAATGAGTCAAGGAAGGCTTTGTATAGTTTGCGTTGGATAGGAGACATCCTGACCAACAGAACATGTTCTTCTTTTGGAGGGAGGGCACGCTTCAGCACTGAGTGTCCTCGCCTGGAAGAAAATGTAGGCATCGTCAATAATAGAATTACCATTTACCATGTTATAGATAGGAAAATGTTTTCTATATCTGTTATAATGATTTATATCTTTATTATCATATTTTCTTCGATCACATAACATAAAGATATGATTATTTGGAAGATGCTAGCGGCGGCCTCACCTAACAATTTAAGTATCAATAAAGTAAGTCATATAGATCAGATATCGAAAGAAAATACATGAGGTCTTAACAGTTAAACACCAAGAAATGGGTACATATCTAATAATCCTACCTCTGAACAAAGCCTTCAACCAAGCTGTGCAACACGTGAGCGCGGTAACGCATGAGTTTTCTGTCTTGGGGTGTACTGTCTATACACTGGCCATTCATGATCGGTCGCTCGAACATGTTGCTGAATTCTGTCTTGTTACCAAGGTAGTTAGGTCGGACAAAGTCCACCATACACCAGTACTCTAGAAGATTGTTCTGAAGGGGGTATCCAGTCAACACCACGCGACGCCTGCAAATTTAATCAATGATCATTTATTATTAAAATGCAAAAAATGTAAAAATATAAATTGTAAGACTAAGTTGTAACTCCTATACTCCCATTCAATATGCCGTCGCATATGCTGATGACCACTCCAGGAATGCTGCATCTTAACATTAAATCAGTATTTAAACATTCAAACATTGTTTGCAGTATCTTCATTAAAAAAAATCATTTATTATTGATTGGGGCAGTTGACACCCAACTGGTTGATTCACTCCGAATTCCCGGTTGAAATGAATGTGGAATGATGAATCGATTCGGTTAATGTGGAATGATAAATTCGATTTTTTTTTGTTTCTTTTTTGGGGGGGGGGGGGGCGCATTTATTATTGTCGATGATACTAAATAGATTTTCTAAGGAAAACTGAGGAACTATTGCGTGGGATGGGTACATACCTTGTTTTAAGGTTTTTCAGTGCCTGAGATATGCTGGCGTGACTGTTTTTGATACGGTGCCCTTCATCACAGATAACGAGATCAGGACCGGGCTTCATCAACGCTTCCTGGATCTCTGCAAATAGGATCAAGATATTCTCGTCAGAGACTAATACCAAACATTATTACTAGGCAATAAAGCCAATTATATTTTATAAGATTATACTTTGAGACTTAACAAAAAAAAAAGATGGGACTGCTACAAGAGATATTTCACTAACGATTAAAATTGTATAGATTAAAGACGTTAGAATTGAGACAGTTATCTCCAGGAAAGGGAATGAAAAGAAGTGAACAAATATTCTCGAAGAAAATACCTAAAAGTCGTTTCATGTTAATTAAGCGCCAAACAGAAAATAGGGGTCTCAGATGTACACAGGTAAGGGGATCGGAAAACATATCATGTCCTTACTTGCAAGTCTCTCTTTATTCTTGTCTTCCTCCTCAACATCGATGACGTCGTTCTTTTTCTTCTTTTTTGGTGCCAGGGTACGCTTTGATGTAAGTAAGCGATACATTTCGTATCCCAGAAGCAAGACACCCCCATCCTTTGACCATTTAGCTGAAAAATACCAATTTATTTTTAATCTAAATAATAATCTTTTATGTCAGATCCGGCAGCACACGAAGATAATGTTATTGCATACTGCCAAGCAACTATAACAATCCACGATTAGTTGAGATATTTACTAGACATATAAGAATGTTATAAGATATTTCCCAGCCATATTTATTATAATAGAATTGAAAGAGTAAACACATGTACTCCTTACTCAGAAAATAAAGATTATTCAAATAACAATATCCAAACAAAAGCTAAAAATCTGAAAATGTCCGAGAACGATCCGACATACGCAAAAGGAAAATGATACTTACTGACTATCTCAGAACGTGCCACAGTGGTTTTGTGTGTGTCATTGATATAGAAGATCTCAAACTCTCTGGGAAGAACGGTGCCTGGGGGTGCATATTTGAAAGCGTCTGTTTCTTTCTTGGGAAGCCACATATCGAACTCATGTAACCAATTTTGTAATGTGTTCACTGGAACTATTACCAGGACCATTTTGGCAGGGGTATTGCGGAGGAAAATATCAATGAAGGCGATAACCTGCAATAAAAAAACATGGAATATGGAATATTTCATTTTCACGGTGCTATAAAGACTCATAAAATGGGCAAAGAAACGGAGGACACTGACTGAAATCAACTAATAATGAGATATCGATCTTCAAGATTTTGTTTTTTAAACCGCATTTAGAGAAACGAAGTTTTGTCAGTACAAGGAGCAACTAACTATGATTGAGAAGCCCACTTGGACCATACCTCCCTGATCAGGGAATTTCTATTCACAGAACTATAGTTTACCTGTATGGTCTTGCCGAGACCCATGCTGTGCGCTAGGATGCAGCCAAACCCATTACTTGATTTGTACCGCTCTTGTGATTCCACAACGTTGTCATACAAGAAGCGAATCCCACCAATCTAAACGGGGCAGAAACAAGAAATGTTTGTTATCAAATGAACAATCAATCAATATTAAACATTAATATCGCAAATAAACAGAAGTCTATACAAAATAATAATTGATATAATAATTCTGATCATTAATCTAAGATTAATCGAGGAATTTACTTGTCTTACTAGACCTCACCCGTCACTCATACATTCAAACTTTCCAAGAGATCAGGTGTACACAAATATTTAAACAAGTAGCCTTATCAGTTACTCATTCATTCAAGCTTTCTAAAAAAGCATACGAACAAATCTATATACAGCTTACTTGATGAGGTTTGACGGAGCGAGCGAGTTGTGGGGCAAGAAAGATATCCGACTCCTCTGGAGGGTGTCCGACGTTCACGAGGACATGCCCTTTCTCATCGGGCACGTTGAGGGCGTCATTAACGTGCAGCCCACTGTTGTCAGGATCATCCTCATCCTCTTCTTCGGGCTCACTCGGAACAACCATACAATCCTCATCCGAACTGGACACATTGATTACATCTGCTGTAAAACGAAAATATCAGAGTTTCATTTAATTGATCTAAATCGGTTTTAAAAGAGTTAAAACTGAAACGGTTAAAGTTACCTTCATTGGGACTAAGGGTGTTTTTGGTAAGATGTTGAAATTATCATTTTCAGTGTGTAGCGCGGGGTATAAAGTTGATTACTATGTGGAAAATCAAACATCGATTGAAGTTGAAAGTTGAAGACACCTTTCATTTGAACCAAACATGAAGGGACAATGGTGAGAATTTCATGGGGAAAATCTTATATTTGTAAAATAGGAAGTTATTGCCTTGGAGGATCCTGAAAAATCCTATAATTAAAATTAATCTAGTCCTAATTAAATATATAGAGCACAATAACCACCCCAACAAACTCCCAACCCTGCATACAGTATACAGTTTATTTTAAAACGTGAATTTCTAAATTTTAATACCATAATAGGTATTTTAATCATTGTGTCGAGACCACTCCCTCGCTTGGACCCCACAACCACAGTAGGGTGGTTATAGTCTACAGTGTAGGACAACAAAGCCGATTTTTACATTAATCTACCTCTACCGTTAAGGCATGGGGACATTATCATGGAATAAGTGAGAATTGCAATTACTCAATTCTGAACTGACATTTATTAATTCAGTAATAGGTTGTTGTTGAAACCGTTTTCACCTCGTGGGAACCGTGTTTGTCAAGCCTAGTATAATTATTAATGTCTCCCTTAAATGCGTACCATAGTGTAATTTTGTACTACATATATTCTCTTTTCAACATAACAAATAGCAGCTATATATATAATTCGTGGTGACACGGAAGTCAATATAACCAGAATGCGGAATAGTTAGGACTATGTACAAACGACTGTTGAGTAAAAACCATGCATAAAACACATGTAGCAAGGGGAATCCCCGTAGTCAAGAAACGTCCGGGCAACGCGTCCTAGTTACTCAGTGGACCATAAAGATAAACGAGGGGATTTCACTCGACCATGTAAATCTACCTCACACAAACTAATCATTTTGAACGAGTTAATTGTTGGCGTACACACGCATATCATTCAATACTACCTATTTCGTGGAAGAACACATAAAAAGATACAGGTATAGATTTCGAATGGTAAAATTACCTTCTTTCTCTGGAGCTGGTAGCTCCGGCTTCACTTCTTCTTCTATCACTTCTTCTTTTATTGGTTTTGGAGAGAGCACCATTATTTCTTCCTTTTCAACCTCAGGGTCCACGTCAGCTTTAATAACAGAAATAGCAAAAATAAAAATATTGAAAGTATTTAGAAGGAAAACAACCTAATACCAACAGGAAAGTGAATGGAGGTAAATGAGTCATCAATGATTAAATGAAGAATTGGAATAACTATGAAATTTAATCTAAATTATAGGAGCGTGACAAACACGTTTGCCTGAGATCAAATGAGAGGGGGTGCTTCTAATCTCAAACAAGAATGTGAAGGATAATAAATTGAAATGATAGAGGGACACCAGATCAATAGAGCAAAAGTAGGAGAAACAAATCCTTTCCATTAGTTAAATGAGTATTTACCCTCAAGTAAAGATTTCAGTTCAGATCGCCCTTCTTCGGCCTGTTTCTGCTGCATCATCATCCTCTCCCGGATCTCCATGAGGCGTTGCTTTCTCTCCATTTCCTCCTGTTGTGCACTCTTAGTGGCATTGTCCAACTTATCCTCCGAGATGATTTTTCTAATCGAAAACGAATGGGGGAAATGGTTTTATATAAGCAGGAAAAATTCGTATGCACTCAAAATCCCATTATGTCTAGATTCCTGCCTATTGGCATTCATAAGGCCTGTCAATATGACGCGAAAGGAAACCATTCAATAATGAGAAATGCTATTATGTGAAAGAGTAAATGCATGTAATTTATTGATAGAGCATATTTATTTGTGATGACGGCAATTGATGCAAAGTTCAACCGGGATGTACTTCTAATCTTGACTCAAGGTTAGAATTACATCCACAATAAGCTAGAATCACACTGAATGAAAAAAAGTTTTCCTTACCTAATATTTCGGCGCTCAAATCCTTTCTTCTTCTCGCCTTTATCGTCGTCACTTTCCTCCTCATCCTTGTCCTTTTTAGCCTTCTTTCTCTTCTTTTTCTTTTTCCCAGACCCTGGCTCTGAGTCGGACTCTTCCTCGTCCCCGTCATCAGTAGTTTTCTTTTTCTTCTTTCTCACACGTTTGCGCTTTTTAGGTCTTTCCTCTGTATCACCTTCTCCCTCGACAGGTTTGCCATCCTCGGTAAATTCATTCAGTTCCTCCCCATCCCCGAGGAGATTGTCAATGTCCTCGTCATCGATTTCGTCCTCATAAACCTCAAACTCTTCGTCTGAGCCCTCTTCACTTGATTCACTGCCCCGCTCGGAGGCAGGTTTTTCCTCGTGCTCATCCGCCCCAGCAGCCAAAGCTGCAAGTTCTTGAATGCCAACATCCACCAACGATCCCTCTTTCTCCTCTCCCGTAATTTCCATAGCCACTGTGGTATCCAAAGGCAATTTCTCCTCCGCTTTCTGACTGGAATCGCCACTAGATTTGTCAATACTAGATTTCTTCCCACCCGATTTCTTTTTCGCTGGCCGTTTAGCCACAATGGGACAGTAAGTAATCTCATCGGATACTTTCATACAACCCGATTTGCTCTGAGCCAATTTATCGTGTATTTCCTTGGGTAGTCTCTTAAGTCTAACACGGCATTGTGTCTGTTCTATTTCTTTTTTTCTATCAGCAGTGAGAAGTACTTTCGAATTCTGAGCCACATTCTTTTTAGATGAGGAATTTTTCATGTTTCTAATTATAGGAACATCGGGGTGTTCCTCGTCATCTGAGGTGAATACCAACGGCTCATCCTCCCCAAAGTCCATTATTTCGCTGTAGTCACTATCAGCTTTGTCTACCTGTGGTTGTTCTATCACGTCTTCGTCATCACTTAACACTGACAAAACTGTCCCTTTGTCAGCTTTCTTTTGTTCGGTGGTGGTTCTTCTCCGCCGTAGAACCCTCTCTTCCTCGGGGAATTTGTGGTCGTGCTCCTCTTTCTGTATCTGCCTGAGTTTCTGATCCAGAAGGGAATCAAGAACACTGCCAGATCTTTTATTTGAGCTGCCTCCGGAGTCGGGCAGGAGCAATCCACCCGCACTTCCCGAGGCATTTTCAAGTGATGATGAGAAATCTAGAACACCTTTTGATAACACATCCTGGGTGGGACCAAAGCCTGATTTTAGCAAGTCTGTCCTAGATTCTGAGAAGTTGTCAGCTGTGATGAAACCACCCATCTGCGGCAGGCTGGGCGATGCTTCTCGGGGAGGTGGGGTGTCCATGCCACTGGGCTGACGAGATACAGTATCCACGGCGTTGTCGCTGTCACTATCTGCGATAGCATCCCCGAGGTCCATCTGCATCATCTCCATGGTTGGGGATTTTCAGGCTGGACGCTTAAAACCTGAAGCAAAGAAAATATAATGTAATTTGTAAAAATTCACCAAGAAATATGTAGGAATATTAAGATAGCACAAATATTCTGTCAAACAGGTCCAGAGTACATGCACCAAACAGGGAATATTAAGTATCTGTCCTCGAAAAGTTTGCCAGTAAAAAATGGATGAATTTGATTTATTTGCCATTTACGTTTCATATAGCAATTCATCAACTGACTCTCTGAGTGCTTAAATTGTTTCTATTCGATCCAATCTAATCTATCCAAAATTACATTAGATAATTAAGTTTAGCAGTTATATATAGTCATCTCCAACACCGCTCCCGCCCCAGACCACACACATCCCGTTACTGAAAACCCGTATAGACAGAGGAAGTATAATTGATGTCTTTTACATACAAGTTACAACATTTAGGAGAAATAGTAGGTATCCAAAGCTGACAACACAAAAGATTAACCTTGGCGCCACGGGTCAGAACGCGTGTTTGTTGACTAAAATTTACCAATAATACATAACAAAACTGATCCTGTGTCCATTTTGGATTAGGATAATAGATGACCAGCACTAAGCAGTATGAGTTGACCTTGTTCTGGTAGAAAAGCGTTTTAAGGATTTTTTAAAACAATTTTGAAACCACCAAATAGTCATCACCAGGAAGAAAAGTAAGTAAATGTCAGACCAAATCATAATCTAAATGGGATTGAATGAGTAGTCAAATAACAGTTCATTTATAAATTATATCATCTCAAAAAGTCAGTAAAACGAAAAACCACCAATAGAATATGAAATTTAAATAAAGAACACATAAATCAAACTAGATTTGATGAAAGGTAACCATATATACCATCTCCAAAAAATGTTTGATAGTAAATTCTCCTGAGTGCATTATGCATGTAAACCTGCTATCTAGCGAAACCTTCTATAATAATAGAATAGTAGCTAGTAGTAGCTCTAATAGTATCTATATGAAGTATTTTTTCGGAATCGACCACCCTCAGAATCTGTGGATTTGACCATTGGCTCATATATCTTGTAATCCCACCCCAACATCTTAATGGATTATTCATTTAGATTAACAACTTCTCATGTTACCTAAGCTGGCCGATAACAACTGGATCCATCTGATGTAATACCAAGTTGGCTGATTAGTCAACCAAACTATAAAATAGTTTGGGAAGCTAATCCAATTTACTTGATATCCAAACAGCATGAATCATCCATCAGGGTACCGTATTGAACTGTCATCGAATTACACCAAAATATGTAGAGACCCCATGCCATGCCATTATGGCACCAGCCAGGGACGGCAATGCCTGAGGCAAGGGGTAGAGCCAGAGCTAGCCAGAGAAGATAACAAAGGCGAACATAAAGTGGCCAAAGCCGATGGGGCAAAAACAAGACCGCATTGTAAGCACACCTTCAAAATCACCAATCAACTCTGTTTTGTGATAGGCCTAGAGGGGTAATCAAATCTGGTCAACACCTTCACTGAGAGGTGCATAGATCTCTCGTGACTCATGAATTGGGAGCGCGTAGTTGTAGACAGACGTCTACTCGATACTCACACTAACGCTTTTGTCAATGTCTTAGTTCATGAAACAGATTGGTGCATGTTTATCGATGTTGCTGTTTGAATCACCAACTCCATAAAAAATATCATCTCTCATCTGACAAATACATCTTTGAATCATTAATGAGAAAAATCAATGAAGAATCACAGCGTAGCCGTAGGGCTCCGTCACAAATTCCAGACGGGGCTGCATCCGAGCTTGTTTTGAATTAGCGCGTGAGGAAGCTTAGAAAATCGCCTTAGATCAAATGCCAATATGTTCAAAACGCAACGATGGCATAAGTCTGTAGTGTCGAATTTCAAATTACCTTGTATCAGAAATGAATAAAAGGCATATTACTAAACCAAGGCCCACGAGCGAAAGGATCCCCAGTGAGTCTGGCAGGGTCCAGCGCCCAAAACAAAGCATGATCTCTGACCCGGTTCGGAAAGCGTGACAGGTCGTTGACCATCCTCAAATGAGACAAGCCTGGAGCCCAATAACATGTACTTCTGGACAGAATTTTCTCCCTGGTAAACAAAGCAATTAAGTTTGCGTCCATTCCCGGACCTTCTTACGATGTTTATGCAGGAATGAATCAGGACAATTACACAATACAAAAGGTCTCACCAGATAGCATCTCCAATCGTCGTGCTCATCCACCGCTTCGGATATGTTGGTCATCAAAAAGATAACCGAATAGCATTCCACTAAACAACGACTATCCAATCCAATTATAACATACCATGGTTCATAAAACACTTATTGTTGTACTCACTTCTGTAAAAACGGCATTGAAAGGCCAGATTTCCGATCATTCGTCACTTTAAAATTGATACTTAGTTGAAAATTCGGGGTCCTTCTTCCTCGGAACAGGAAGCCGCCATCTGTCAATCTCTGACGTAAATTCCGGTGAACATTTTATCATAATTATATTTTATCAGGAGAGTTTTTGCACAAAAAGTATTTCCCATGTCAATGTATCTAATAAAATGATAGGTTTTAACAACTAAATTTGAAAACATGCGTGTAATATATTATAGTTTGGCTAGTTTTATGCATGGTCGGTGAGGGCGCATGCTCAGTGACCTAGTTTATAGAATACCAGCAAACGAAAATGAGAGCCTTACCAACTTGGGTTGATAAAGTCCACGACAGGGATAAAGTTGAACAATGGTAAGTTTTCAAAATATGACTTTCATCTTTCTCGGTAAAATCTGTGCAATAGTTTATTTTTGATGTCCATGATCAAGTCAAATATTGGAAGAAATTATCATTTATGGGACCGGTTGCCCCCAAGCTGTCTGCTTGACAACACCTGAGACCAAGTGGAAAGGGAATGCTTTGATGGTTTATTACTGTTGTAAATATTGTGTTTTTACGATCCGCAATACATTGATAAAATGTGACACGGAAAGTAATTCAAGTTTAGAATAAACTACAAATGACCATATAGAGCTAAGTACTTGTGTCGGTGTATAGGCGATATAGCTATGTCTCTTGCAGAATGGTTCTGGCCTCAGGCCAGTCACACAACTTCAGTATAATTAGTTTACTTTATGAACTGAAATAACCCATTATATCTGATATAAATTACATGCGGTGTATACATAATTTACAAACGCTGAACGTCTGAAGTGTGTTGAATACTGAACTGCATATTATTATTCTTATAAAGTGATTGAATTGTACATCTTTGGACAGTTTGACACCTGCAAATATACTATAGTACTATATATCCGCTCAGGAATGTGGCTTGCAAGTTGCATGCATACTTGTATTTATAATCATATGCTGCAGGTTGCACAAAACAAAAATGCATAAAAACAGGTAAGGGGGGGGGGGGCACACAGAATTCTATTAAAATTAAAAGTGAACTTATTACATCGATGCATGATATGGGGGTTTTTCATCTATATATAATTAAAAAGTACATGAATATTTTATAAATCAATTCTCTGACTATGACAATCTCAGCACCTCTATTTGTGTTCCACTAATATCCAGAGTAACTGTGACCTTATCTCATTATCTATATAAGCTGGTGTAAGTGAGAGCCGATGAGGGCTATTGTCGCATAATGAGCTTCAATCTTTTTATCCTCTATCATGCCCATACAGGACTTGAATATTTGTCATACGGGTTCTAACTTCTATGCCCAAATCATATCTCTTCACTTGAATGTATAACTACAGTTTCTTATTCTAAAATCGGATCAAGACATTTTAAAAGTATATTTTTTCAGATTTTAATTATAATATGTGGAAATAATCTTTTGAAAGTATCTATTAGGCCTATGTATTTATAGAATTACTATCACATTCTGACTCCGAATGGGTTTTTTAAGTGTGTGAGTATAACGAGTTGAAATGACAGCATCATCTTATAACTTATTTCTCATTGACATTTCATATTCTTATCCAATTTTGTTCACATTGTTAACGTAGTGTAGATACATACTGTGTAATATATGTACAAGTGACCTGTTTTAACGTAGAGAAGTTGGAGTTAGCAACCAACAGAAGAAAATAAGGATAGCATAGTCTGGAAGATCTCTTTTTGAGATGATCACGATCTCTTTGTCAAAATTACACCTTAATAAAGAATTATCTTATCTTATCTTATCGACATATTGGGTCTTCCTCAGGGGTGTACAGGATTGTGTGCGTCAAGCATCTATATAGCAATGTAGGTGTGTCTTTGTACGTTTGGTTTTGAAATTTATGACAAAATATTTATGGAATCGTGATTTTATTTTAGTATCTGGGGGCTGTGCTTCCGACCAGACGGTTCTCAGTTGATAGTGGCTGCTGGTAACCGTGTTCTTGTGTACGATGCTAATGATGGGACCCTTGTTCAACCACTAAAAGGACACAAAGATACAGTTTACTGTGTCAACTATGCTAAAGATGGTAAGAGGTTTGCCTCCGGATCAGCTGATAAGGGTGTGATCATATGGACCAATAGACTTGAAGGCATTTTGAAATACACGTGAGTTGCTGGTCTTTACTCAAAATAATTGAAGATGACTTCATGGTGTTGATAAAATTACAAAGAGTTATTTTAAGGGGAAGCTTTCTATTTGTCATTGATTTTCTTACATTTATGTTAAGATCTAATAAATGAATATCATCATTATAATCTATCATCATGATCTGCTAGTCATTCTTTATTGTATTATATCTGTATCTCATACACTACAGACACGTGAAATAGTATGAGATTTTTCCATTCATTTATTCATTCAATTAATAATAATAAATTCATAACTCTTGTATAGTAATCATTGTATGTCTGGGAGTAATTGCGTAAGATTTATTTCGCATGTCAAGATTATTTTGATTGTGCCGTTATCGCAAAATATAAAGCGCTATCTTGCTTTTTGATTGAGACTTGAAAATATAAGCATTCTTGTTTCGTAGTTCAACCTACCTACTTGAGACATTTTGACATTGTTATGAAATATTGTGTCTCCAGGCATAATGACGCTATTCAGTGCCTTGCGTACAATCCTGTCACTCATCAACTTGCTTCATGTGCCTGTACTGACTTTGGTAAGTAAAATTATGTGCAAATTTTCTCCACTTTCAAGCCGTTACTTTTAAGGAAATAAATAGTTGAAAATAAGGGCAAATCATATTAGCCGATTGATCGATATGTGGCCAAGATAATTAATTAACCAAGTTATATTTAAATTGTAATGTCCTGAAATTGACTGTGAAATGAATGTGTGTATAACTCATCAAGTTAATTTTAAAAACACATGAGAAATTGAAAATATATACAAAGGAGGACTATGGACTGAAACCTGTATTACCCAATTGTTTGCTTGAATTCTTGATTAATTTACTTACCATTTCGATCAATCAACGATCATAGATGATGACGACATGACTCAAAGTGATGAGTTTTTAGTCACTACCCAATACAATTTACACAATCATTTCGCATCTACATTCATCAGTCTACATTTGCTTATAATTATTACACTATTATTATCATTATTGATATCTTTTAGGGTTATATATTATCTTAATTACTGCACAGTGCAGGTATTTCAAGTATCGCCTGAAATGATATTATTGATGACAATGTATGTTGCGCTTGGCATTCCACTATATTTTCACAAACACTACCAAAGGTTTGTGGTCACCTGAGCAGAAATCGGTCTCGAAACACAAGGTCAGTTCCAGAGTGACTGCATGTAGCTGGACGAATGATGGTCAGTACCTGGCTCTTGGCCTCTACAGTGGTGTGGTCAGCATCAGAAACAAGGTTAGTAAATGCGCCAACTTTCTTTGATAGATGGGTGGGGAACTGCCAACTGGTAGACTCTGGAGTGGTTGATCGTTGAATGTTCAAAAGAAACGCTTGTTTTGCTTTATTGGCCTACAAGCCTATTGATAGTGTTTTTCATTCTCTCAAAAATAACTTTGGTTTTGAGTTTTTGAACCTAGCATAATTATATTGTTAATAACCCTATTAATCACTGTTTTTATTTTACAGGGAGGTGAAGAAAAAGTTAAGATTGAAAGACCTGGCGGAAATTTATCACCTATTTGGGCTCTCGAATGGAATCCGTCCAGGTAAATATACTCTTTTGGTCATACCGCAGAATACCGCAATGATGAAATGTTAATTGCTTTTGCCCACCATCCTACTATCAGAAGCTCAGGTCAGAGAAATATTAAAACAATTTCAGAAATTTGAAAGTTTCAGAACAAAGATACGTCACAACGATGAAATGTCAGAATGTTGAAATGTCACAATGTCAATACGATGAAACGTCACATTGAAACGTCAGAAAGTTAAAAATGTCACAACATTGCTGATTGAATTGTACAAACTTGCTAGGTTGCAAAAGTAAACAGTTTTTAACCTATCAGTTCCCTGCTTCATCACTATGCACAACTGTACACCGCGTAATGCGTATTTTTTTCTGGAGAAATTCTGTCTGATGTCAAGTATTTCTATTGTAGAGATGAACCGTATGATGTCCTCGCTGTCGCTGACTGGGGCCAGAAACTCTCATTTTATCAGTTGTCTGGCAAACAGGTAAGTCATTTAACGATGTTATTTCTGTTCTTTGTACGTTTTGTTATTTACTTTGCCCAAAGTTTAGTTTGTATATATGTTGTGTACCAATAATACTTTATTCCCGTAGATAAAATGTATCTGTGTAGTTAAAACAAGATTTAAGCAAGTATATGAAAACAGACTTTAATGAGTTAAAGAAATCGTGATGATTGCTTGCTATAAGTGGTATGCATGTATTCATGCTATATATATATTTCTGATTTCGTCTCCATTGTTTTTCTACTGCAGATATCCAAAGATCGAAACCTTGGATATGATCCCACGACAGTTGGTTGGTTCTCCAAGGGTGAATACATCGTTGTTGCTGGATCTGATAAACAGTGTACGCTCCATACCAAGGAAGGCGTTCGGTTGGGACCAATTTGTGAACAGAACTCGTGGGTTTGGTGTGCAAAAGTTAAACCAGACTCTAATTATGTGGTAAGTTTTTGAAAAAAAGTCATAGCTACTTTTAAACAAAAATATCTCCGTAGTTATAATAAAAGATACTCAAGATGTTGTCCTGTCATACGAAACACATGATACATTGATGTAATATGGACCTTATTTATCATGAATTTCTTTGGGCTGAAATTAAATCAATTTTGTGTATTCATAATGTATAGATTAATCACATATATATGAATCATTTTATTGAACTGAGCAAACTACTGCTACTGCCTCAGTGTGAGTAGAAAAATGTTACCTGAATCATTGTAACATACGACTTATATTTTTCCTCTGTAGGCCGTTGGTTGCCAGGATGGCACCATCGCGTTTTATCAGCTCATATTCAGCACAGTGCACGGCCTGTATAAAGACAGATATGCATTCCGGGATAACATGACAGATATCATCATTCAGCATCTCATTACTGAACAAAAGGGTGAGTTTATGTTGTTAGTTTTTCTATACATTTAAGTTTTAAGTTTCTTGCCAAAATGTGTATAAACCTGTTTGACCACCTTAGTAAAAACCTAAATGTTTATACTTTAGCTAGATAGATCTGTCTGTCCATAAGATTATATCTCTGCATATATGTCATTTGCAAAATGGTATTCAAACTAATGTTTCTATAAAATTCAGAATGTTCACGTTTGTCACCTGCTATACAAGAAACACAGGACGGCGATTGTGAGCTCTATATCTTATGATTGAGCGTTCGTATTAGCGTTGCTGACCCTTTTACTTTTACTTTCCAACATGTTTGAAAAGGGTCACCCATTGAACGCCTTGATACAAAGTTTGGGTTATGTTTTGTTCCAAGTGATGTCACTGTACAATGCCAGCTACGTCTAACTAGCAGTATGAAGGATCGTTACATTATTTATTTCTGTTCACAGTCAGAATCAAATGCAGGGATCTTGTGAAAAAGATCGCCATCTATCGAAACAGACTAGCGGTAAGGAATTTTGTCAACTTATGCATTGAATGTACGTTGAGATAGAGTAAACTTCTAACTAGTTCTAATTACGGTTGAGTATCGGTTTTATTCTATCTGTTTTATTATACACTTTATATGACAAATTAAATTGGCTTCATCGGAGCTTTTGATAATTAACTTTTTTATTTGTATTTTAAAGACCTACGAGGTAGCATTTTGTGTTATATTTATTGAGCAATCGTCTTATAAACATCAATTTGAATATGCTCTAACAATTATATTCGATTATTACAATTATATTCCCCTTAAAAGATTATAATTTTCTCATTAATTATTATTCTTGTATTTAGGTCCAACTTCCGGACAAGATTGTCGTGTATGAACTTTACTCTGATGATGCAGCTGATATGCACTACAGAGTGAAAGAAAAAATTAACCGCAAATTTGAGTGCAATTTGCTTGTTGTCTGTTCACATCATATCATACTTTGTCAGGTAACTTTATTTTCACTATAATTTCGGTTTAGCAAACCTTTCTGGAATCATGATATTTGTATTTGTTTCTGCGATTCAAGCTTCCTCTGTTGTTAGGACTTCATTAGGAAATTAGAAAATGAAGTCAGCGTGAATAATTTACTTATCAATTTGTGCACAAATGTGATCAAACCTTTCCTGTTGCACCAACTCGATTCTAGGAGAAACGCCTACAATGTTTGACATTCCAAGGTATCAAAGAGAGGGAATGGCTCATGGAGTCTTTAATTCGCTACATCAAAGTAATCGGTGGACCTGCAGGACGAGAAGGCCTGCTTGTAGGTTTGAAAAATGGACAGGTAATAGATGAATCTTCTTCTTTATTTTAATTACCTTATTGTCAACCTAACGGAAGCCGCCTCCCCACATATGGAAGTGGGCTGCGAATTACATTGAATATAATGCTGGAAACAACCCCCTTTTCCCCTAAGGGTAATAATCAATTGCTGTAATCTAGAACATGTAATCCCTAATAACTTGCCTGCTGAGTCTGCGATACGTGAAACCATGTTGTGCCAAACACCAGACACTAACTAGTCGGTGGAAGTTGGATTATGCCACTTGACAACTGACATGATAACAACATTGATACGAGAGTCAACGAACTCGGTTGGGAGTTAGACATCTCAAATAGACTATTAGTTGTATGTAAATACGTTGTAAACGGGTGTTATTGTAAGTGTGTGTTTTTGTTGCAGATTATGAAGATCTTCGTGGACAATCCTTTCCCCATAATGTTACTCAAACAGAACACGTCCGTTCGTTGCTTAGATATGAGTTCCTCTAGAACAAAAATTGCTGTCGTGGATGAACATAGCACCTGCCTTGTTTATGATGTCAATACGTCAGAATTACTTTTCCAAGTGAGCCTCCTTCTTCTTTCCCCGTTCAGTTTACTTTTACAATTAAATTAATATCATCAAACGGTATTTCAAAATGAATACTCGTAAATTACAACAGCTCGTGTCAACAAAGCCTTAGAATGTTGATATTTAAATAGAAATGTCTGATGCAAATTAACACATCAGTTTATAGTACAAATTAGTTTTGACTTGTCATTTTACAGGAGCCTAACGCCAATAGTGTGGCCTGGAACACGCATTTTGAAGACATGTTATGCTTCAGTGGTGGTGGCCTGCTTAATATCAAGGCTAGTGATTTCCCTGTGCACCAGCAGAAACTCCAGGTGTGTTGGTTTACTCCAGTCACTCTGTTATTTATTCATCTACTTATTCTTTTACTCATATGTTTACTTTATTGTTAGCTTCTGCTTGATTATTGATTGTATAACTGGATTGCATAGCCAATTTTCCCCATTATTCCTAGGGTCGATTTTTGTTAGCTCGTTTGAACGAGCTAACTACTATAATTACTTTGCCCCTCGGACCTTGTCCCGGCAATTGTGCCACTTGCCGGCCTGCCCTGCCTCCTCCTCCAGCCCTCCTCACCTTCCAATTTACGTGCTCAAATTCCCGATTTCCAGACTGGCGCCTCACCCGCTCCTCCTCCTCCTCCGCCTCCTCCTGCCCCGCCTCCTCCTCCTCCTCCGTCATCCCCGTCCCCCCGGTCATTCCCGTCCCCCGTCATCCCGAGTGCTGCCTCGTCATCCCGAGTGGTGGTGCTTGGGAGAGCCCACCACTGCTACCAACCCAATACATCAATACGCCTGAGGTTCTTATATAGTCACCTATGCACATCCAATGAAAAAAACGGTGTCTTAAACTCGGCTCAAGGCATTAGAATACATACGTCGATTTCACATATAGGAATTGACAGTCAAAACATTGAAAATATGATCGCTTGAGAGGAGAGACACCCAGTGGCAGACTCATGAACTAACCAACCGGAAGAGCAAATTTTGACGCGCATGCGCGAATCGATTTCTACCGTATATCCCTCATCAAGATTCATCAGGCCAGATCATTGAAATAAACTCTGAATTATGAACGTTTCGAAGACTTTTGAAAATAATCATTGATCGGATAGCTTCTATACATGTTTTACTTAGAGTTTTAAATAATTATTTCCTTTCGTTAATGCGATTTTAAGCGTTTTTAAGGGATTCTCCGTGGTGATGTTTTTTTTATCTTCCCTTGCCGTTGCCGGCCATAGGCATAGCGATCCGGCCAGGGCCCGCTCGAAGCGTGTGGAATCGTGAAAGATGTGAAAAATATACTGGTTTGATTATACAAATAAAGAGGTTGGTCATATTTCATTCGATATGCTTCGTTTCGTTCGATTTCCAAGCCTTTGTCAGTTGTGTTTGCCTCGAGAACGTCTCCACGCTTAGCGAAAACCGAGGAAATTAAACTGCTTTCTGAGCGCTTTGAATGATTATACACAATAATCCTGGCATATGAGGTTGAAAACAAGGTTAGATTAAACGTTCAAGCATTTATATTCAGTCGTTTGTTAATCATTACGGCTTTCGTAGTATGCACGAGCATAGGCCGGGGCTCTAATGACTCGGTGGACATAAGGGTCCGCCAGCACGAAGGTCCATCGTGCCGGCGACAAGGCCCACCACCGCGTGTACAGCGAGAAGCCCCGGCAACACAATCGCCTAACCGTAGGTAGAAATGCGCATGGGCCAAAGCAAACAAACATGGCGTCAGAAGCATGGTTCCGAAGAGTGGTGGTGGTGGTGAAATCGTGATATTTCCACCGAAAGGAATATCGTCTGACGTTAATATGTTCATAAACTATTGTTGGGATAGTATTTGAAGTCGACATGGCTCATTTACGCAGATTATACGGAGATTATTGTGTCAACATGCATCGGAAACATGGCGGCCACATCAGGTTCTCTCGAAGCATGTGCAATCGGTGAAATCGTAAAAGATACAAATAAAAAGGTTGGTTAGATTTAATTTGATATGCTTCATTTCATTCGATGTCCAAGCCTATGTCAGTTCTGTTTGCCTAGAGAACGTCTGCACATATATCAATACACTTTCTTAAGCTGGTCGAACTGACAGCAACAGGCTTGTGTGTGTGCATGCTTGAAATCAACTACGTAATTCTGTTAGGAACATCATGTTAAAAAATGAACAAATATGGTTGGAATCATGAGAAATCTGCTAATATATAGGCTAGTATCACTCAATATAAACTCTTATGAGCCTCGTTGAATGATATGTCATGTTGATTTGTCTATACATGAACTTAGAATCTGTAATATTGTGTAATTATTGCAAGGTTCGATTCACATAGGCCTAGGCTATAGGGACGAAAATCATTGCATTTTTCAAAATTATTTATTTCTATGTTATAACCTTGATATTATTATTCAGGAACAAGTCAGTACAATACAGAAGTATATTGAGATTGTTTGTCTGAAATATCAAGAGTCAAAAATGTTTTTCTCTTTGAGAAATTTCTTTCATAAGTTTGGTAGAATTTGAATATTTTTGTTAAAAATATATCCTGATCAGCTGTTCTGGTAGAAACAATATAAATAAAAGTAGGTCATCAAAATATTGTGTGTGTGTGGGGGGGGGGGGGGGATATTTAAAATGGCTTCCATACGATATTGGATCTTATGTGCTGTTTATGAGAATATCATAGTATTTATTTTAATGTTGTCACATTTATATATAATAATAGCTCAAAGAGGGAAAATAAGTTTTGAAAAGCTGTTTGGTCAGCAAGAGGAAATATTATTATTCAGGAACTACTTCAAGCATTATCATGAAATTATTATTTTAGTATTTTCCATTGATTTCATGATTCTAGACCTAGTCCAAGTGTTGTAATGATATCTTGAGAATATACAGAACTGCCATTTTTCATTTTTAACTTGTTTCTGATCAGAGATTTTCTGCAAAAAATATTCCAAATTATTATAATTGCTACTTGTTCCTGACATGTAATTTTAAATGGCCATATCCCTACCTATATTTGGCGAGCTAACATCCATCTTTCGTCAGAAGATCATTACTTGTTTTTAGTTTTTAGTTACTGACGTTTTTTCACTTTTTACGTATAACAGATGGAAGATGTAGGATTCCCCGCGTGATTCCCAATCCTGCATATTTAAGTCAATATGAAATAACGCATATTCATTTGTCTATTTTCTATTCCAGGGATTCGTGGTCGGCTTTAGTGGATCCAAAATTTTCTGTCTGCACGTTTATGCTATGACTTCTGTTGAGGTTCCACAGTCAGCACCTATGTACCAATACCTGGAAAAGAAACTTTACAAGTAAGTAATATTATATCACAACTTAGAAAAGAGCCACCCTTTTCCGGCAAAATTGTATTATTATCGTCATATTATACTGTTGTACTCAAACCAGAAATAAACACTATACAATACAATTCAAACAACCCCTGCAGGCTACCCCAACTCTTCCCTTCCTTGGAAAACTGATATATTTTATGGTACCAGCTATAGTTTCAATTTTGTAATTTACGGTACCATGACAAAAATCTTAAACCCTATACTGTTTTGCAATGTCTAAATGGACCAAACGCCTTGATTTTATTTTAGGGACGCATACCGCGTGGCATCACTTGGTGTGACCGATGGTGACTGGGAGGCTTTAGCCCATGAAGCCATGGAAGGACATGATTTCGACACTGCCAAGAAAGCCCTCATCCGCATCCGAGATTTACGCTACCTTGAACTTATCCATAATATTGAGGTAAGTTCGAAGTTATCTACACCATTAATTGCTGTCAAATCTTTAAATATGTCCTATGTTCCAAATATACACAAATAACCGTATACATAATTATATTGCTATAGTTAACGTTGTTCTATTAAACTCATATCCCCCTCTTCCAAATATTTGTTTATGATTCATATCATTTAGTATTATGTGATCCGTTAATATATTGGATCTTACTGTGATACATTGACTCATTAATGTGTCGTATCCTAAAAGATTCCTATGTATAAAGAAGTCCAAGGTTTGTTTATATTCTAAAAGCATATTCTAAACGGTAAAACCTGTTTCTATGTATTCTGTTTCCCAGGAAAGGAGAAAAAGAGGTGAATCGGATCCACAAGTGTTCCTAGCCGACGTATATGCGTACCAGGGGAAGTTTGGTGATGCTGCCAAGTTATACAAGAAGACTGGCAACGAATCTCGGGCTATGAACATGTACACTGATCTCAGAATGTTTGAGAATGCCAAGGTACTGTCATTCTTTTTTCAAATATTTTCTGATAGGTTTCTGTCAGTTTCTATTGGAGTGTTGTCAAAGAATTCCCCTAAAAGGGGGCACCTCAGGTTTTGAGGCTCCCTCAATAGATTTTAGGTTGCAAGTGGCGAAACCTAGGGGGCCTGGAGGCCTGTCCACCGGGTGCTGTGGGTGAGTGTAGTGCCAACCTTATGGTGCGTCCAGGCCCCCTAGGATTTGTTGTGTATCCACTGGAATACCTTGACATACGAGACCGATTAATATCATAATCAATATATCTGGACTGCGGGTTTTTAAATAACTGGTATGTCCGAATCAAAATTTAAATTTACCTTATTTCCTCGAATAACGGTTTAACTATATTTGCCTTGTCTGAATAACAAATATTTAACCAATGAATTTGACTTGCAGGAGTTTATTGGCCATGGCGATGCGGCGGACAAGAAGATGTTGATTACAAAACAAGCAGACTGGGCCCGCAATGTGAACGAGCCCAAGGCTGCAGCAGAAATGTACATATCTGCAGGGGAATACATTAAAGCTATTGAAATAATTGGTGATCACGGCTGGGCAGACATGTAAGCACTTCATTATTTGTTTGTTTTTTTATGAATTTAAGAATGCTGTACTTAAGATAAGTTTGTTTTTTAAATGTACATGCATTCAATGTTGTCTTATAGTGATTTATTGCCACGTTATGACATTCCAGGTTGATAGATGTAGCGAGGAAACTCGACAAAGCAGACAGAGATGCCTTGGCGAAGTGTGCTGCTTACCTAAAGAAATTAGAGAATTATTCTTATGCCACAGAAGTTTACACAAAAATGGGTGACATGAAAGCTCTCGTTCAGTTACACATTGAGGCCTGTCAATGGGAAGAGGTAAGTTGGTAAACTAACATGGTCATGGGTCCCCGTCCCTCATTGATTCACCCTATTTCAGGTGTACTACGATCTGCCGTTGCATTTACCATTAATCATTGCTATTTGTACAACAAAAATGTTGTTGAATTAATATATACTGTTACTTTAAAAAAATATATATTATATACCATTACTGATAACAGTCTTCTAATCTTTATGTGTAGGCATTTGCTCTAGTGGAAAGATATCCCGAATTCAGAAATGAAGTCTATGTACCCTATGCTCAATGGTTGGCTGAAAAGGACAAGTTTGAAGAAGCTCAACAAGGTGCGAGATACTTTTTTAAAAAATATATTCACCTACATTTTCTAGGAAGGATGGATACAAATGACACATTATGACATAGTGAAAATAGTGATCTTAGCCACTTTAAATCAATGGTGATATTTTGCATTAATTATATATTTACTGAATTTATTGTATATCTTATTTTTTTCAAAACGTTTAATCGAATTATTATTATTATAATTATTGAAATTTCTTCACTTAACAGCTTTCCACAAGGCCGGTATGCAGGATGAGGCAGTGCACGTCCTGGAACAGCTCACACACAACGCGGTGGTAGAGAGTAGATTCAATGACGCTGGCTACTACTTCTGGAAACTCTCTATGCAGTGTCTAGACCTCGCCGGAGGTACACACACATCATTCTGCATGTTTTGTGATCTTATGTGCTGATAAGTTTAATAGCGCTTACAACAAACCTCCATCTTGTTCACACAAATAGGCGATAGAAACAGATGATTAAACACCTGCTTTTTCAAACTATTTTATATCAAACAAAACTAGTTTATATAAAACAGAAAACCACCATCAGAGGTGGTAAAGAGTATCTTATTATGCATTGTTCAATACATAACGATTACAAAATGCCAGTGCCAATAAGCGCTGATGTTTTAAAGAATAAAGAACTTTATGTTATGAATTTCTTCAAACAGAAAAAGAAGACAAACGAGACGAAATGCTGCTCAAGTTCCATGATTTCCAAAGAAAGGCAGAGATGTATTATGTATACCATTCTATTCAAAGATATACGGTAGGTATTAATAGTTAACTAATCCCCCTATGAATAATAAATGATTTATATATAAGTATTTCTTTTGCTATGCTGTTATTGATCGGCTCGGACTGTTTGAGTGTGTAAACTGTTGAATGCATGTGACTACTTCCAAGGCGATTTTATGGTATCACTAAACCAAAACGCCATAATTGTGTCCATTTTTTTGGTTTATTCTCCCGAGTGTCTACCCCACCATTCACATTTTTACCAAGTGAGGCTCATTCCAAGCTGGAGTAGCAAATGATTTTGGATTGATTGGTGACAATAATAGATGTAATTTCACAAACTAAAAGGGGCAGGTAAAAGTGGGACGTCCCCACCTCCCTCCCACCAAATTTGTTTTTGCTAGATGATTGCAATTACTATAGTTTCAATGTAAGATGTACAATGAGGTAGATATATTCAGTTCCACAGATTTATTCCTTATATGACGAAGTCTATACCAGATACCGTGGTGTATGATAATGTAATATAATAAAGAATACTTAGCAGATATGGTGGTGGATTATAATAATGTTATTTCTGGTTTGTGTACATGTATGGGTTCCAGCAAGAAGAAGGGAACCTCTGAGTGTCTCATTGAGTTAGTTCTTACAATACAGGATATATGTTAATACACTATAGCTGGTCCCTGAGGGGCAGCACTGGTTGGATGGTGGAGTTTACATGTATAGATATAGAGTAGGAGGCTACAGGTACAACTTGTGTTATAAATCTAACTTATACTATTTCCAGGACGAACCCTTCACGTCTCACCTGCCAGAAGCATTATTCAACATGGCTAGATTCCTCCTCCATAGTCTCATCAAGGAAGGACCCGTTGGCGTTTCCAAAGTGTATCCTTAGCGAAAAATGTGGATGGGTTTTATTATTACCATTTCAACATCTGTCCACCCGATGTTTTTAATAGTAGTTGATGTCTTAGATGTGTCCATCGTAAAATGATGAAAAGTATGTTTCCACTAAAACTTTTAGGAATGAAGGGTTTTTAAAAATGTTCTAATGGATTATTCGATGGAATAATCCAAGATATCGAGGCGACAAGAAGTCTAAACCTTTCCACTAAAACTTGTTATAAATTATTTTATAACCTTTTAAACAATGGCAAAATGAATATCAAAATTCTGTGGAAAAACGTTTGTGGCTTACAAACTGGCTTAAAGAGGCTTATTATGTACAAATATAATTTGGTAAGTATGTTCATGTAACAAATGAACAATACGCCTGTGTATCACAAGCCTGAAGAAGAACGATATATAAAGAGTGTAAGACGGACGAAAATGCACAATCAAACCAACTTAAAATTGAAGATGTCCTAGTCTATTGAGGAATTCCACCTAGCTACCCTCAGAATATAAAGAATTTGTTTAATTTTCGGGTCGTCCTCCTTTCACATGAACTGCAATGTTTAGAAATGGTTTTTAAATTCTCTTACCCTCTTTGAATACTGGATGAGAGCTGTTACGTATTGTGTGAGTCTGGTCCAGTTTCTCAGATATGGGAAAACAATTTTTTGGTACACCAGATTGTCATTCAGCGGTCGTGCAGGTTAGGTGTTACAAGCTTCGTCTACCACTATGTTTAGAAATGTTATTAACATATCATATGTGGAATTAACTGATTGGCCTTAACTCATGTATAGTGCATCATTATATGCTCTGGCGAAACAAAGCAAGAACTTGGGCGCCTATAAGCTGGCTCGTTATGCGTTTGAAAAGTTGCAGTCTCTGAGGGTACCACCTAGGTTCCAAGAATCTATTGATCTTGGAAGCGTTACCATCAGATCCAAGCCTTTCCACGACAGTGAAGTAGGTCTCGGTTTAAGATTAATGCAAGATAGGTTACTTGTCTTTAATATAATATTTGCTCTTATGTAAATATAATGTAATTATTCGATTGTAGAGCATTGACAGATCTATTAATTACTTTAGAATTGTTTATAAGTTGTGAATTTTTGTATTTTGTGAACGTAATGGTTGAAAATGTTAAATAGGTATTAGGTATAGGAATTTTTGCATTTTCATGTCCTTAAGGGTAACACAAAATCCAAGGATTCGTGTGTGAGTAACATTTCTGTGTTTTACTGACTATTTATATCCATCTATTTATTTCCTCCGATAGGATTTGCTACCAATGTGCTATAGGTGCTCCACAACGAATCCCTTGCTGAATAACCAAGGATCCTTCTGTATCAATTGTCACCAACCATTCGTTTACTCCTTTGTCTCCTTTGGTAAGGCCCTTTTTATATGAAATTTCACCAAATAAAAGTAGTTTGAAAATATATTATATTTATAATATATCATGTTATCTTATTGTTATAATGCACACAGAAAAAAAAAAAAAAAAATGCACACAGAGGTTTTATGGACATTCCTTTGTTGTGTATATCTATTGATTTGAATAATGAATTATACCTATTATTAGCATAACCAATAATGTAGCTGTGCTCTTTATATCCGTGGTGGTCCCCGTGTGCCATTTTCAGCTTATTTTGACAATTTATGCTAGAATGAGATCCATGTCCGCTGATTCAGAATAACAAAATCCATGACTAATCTTCTTCGAACTTGTTTTGTGCATCACAATCAAAGAAAAATTCCAAGTAATAGTCCTTTGCATGACCCACGGGAAAGTCCTTTTTTGTCCAATGACCCGCTCAACACTTATTCTTCTTTGTTTCCCATTTACAGAAGTTCTACCATTGGTAGAATTCTTCCTGGAAGAGGATATCACAGACATTGAAGCTCTCCACCTTTTAGATGCTGAACCTCCGCGTAAGAAAGAAAAAGACACATGGAAAGAAACAGCCAATAATAGTATCCTTCTTTTCATGAGCATCTTTAAATATATATTGTTTGATCCGTGTTCATTTTGACACGTGCTTTGGTGATTGGAGATAGTATGCAACTTTCAGTCCGCCAGGTTTCTTTCATTTCTTTTTCGAAATAACTCAAAAAGAGAAATATCTACAATATCTCTTTATTATTATCTTTTCATTCTAACTCGGAAATAATATAAACTAAACATACTATCAAATGGGGGCCCAACAATTATTTTTGACGTTTAAAACCCTAGTGATTTGAATCGATCAGCCAATAAGAATCGATCTCAGAGAGTATTCAAAACGTCACGTGTCGAAATATGACGAGAGCCTCTAAAACTATGAGCTTCTCGCAGATGTATTAGCACCGCTGGGCGCACTACGTGTTTACTTTGATCCGTATTCCTAATATTCGTCCACCCGTGACCTCACTCATAACCTCACAAAAACGACATAATACCTTAACCAAAATAAGATATGCAATCGTTGAGGTTAGACGACGACCTCATGGGCGAATCTGAAACTGATGATGACCCATTCAGTGCAAGACTCATGACGTTTGAGGTAAGTGGCCATATCTTTCTTTCAACACTTATTTCGATACGACGTGTTCGATGTGAAGTGTTAAATTTCTAATTATTTATAAGAGGTGAATCACCTCGTGCACGGACAAACTGCTACCGTGTAATAAATACCTCTTTAATTTATTCAATTAAGTACACATATAAATTAAAATTATTTCTAATCGACGATGGCTACTTTTTTTTTTAATGAATGAGAATTATATTCTAAATTTGCATTTCAGCAAGGGGGTACCGATTTCCAGCCTGTTGTTGTTGGACGTAATGTACTGAAATCACTGTCTCGTATTGATATCGTCATTTGCGAGTGGCCTAAACCTCTTCGCCACCAGTACTACAAGAAAATCATGATTGATGTTTCCATAACCAAGTGTCCATCGTGTCAAAAGGTAGTGTAGACTTTCTGTGTCATTAAATACACCATATAGACTTAAAATGCTCTAGCTGTCATTTTGATCTTGGTGTTTACCTGTTAAAATATGCCTTATTTTTTAGGAGTAATATATAAAGAAATGCATTAAGACTGCTTTATAAAACGATCCTCCTATATTGTATATCTTTTGTCCACAGATGTTCCACACAGACGATTACGAGCTTCTAGTACTACAGAAAGGCTACTGTCCATACTGCAGGAAGTCTGTCGAGGATTAAACTTCCACATTCCGTCCGGTGTTTTTACAACGCTTGTGTGCTTTGTCTCATTTAATTCAGACAGCGTGTCTATACGCTACCTTGTTGGTATCAATCCGTCCCTGAAAAATGGGGATAAGTAAAGGGGCACAATGTCGCAATGTAATGGCATGTTATTTATTTCTTGACCCGAGATGTTCAATACATTCTGTACTTATAACTAATATATTTAAAGATTTTAAAATCTCATGCCTCTCTTACGATCCTTGTCCTGCCGATTAACTGAGTATAAGAATACGAATTGTATCGATGTAGGTAGAGCCATTCCTCGAGGTTTAGGACAGCAGATTTCTTTACATTTACTATTTTGATAAGGGGAATTTTATTTTTGACATTCCATGATTACTTTGCAACGCCATAACTACATGTGATAATAGCTCGGTTAGGAGTAGGGTGTATCAAGAAGCCTGATATTATAAATCAAATAAATGAAACAAGCGGATTAATAGCGCACTATATGTGGATACCGCCGATACTTTGAATCAGAACTAATCTGTACGTCCAAAGAGGAAAATGTCTTTTGTTTGCTCCAGGTTGCAAACATATAACTGAATATCCCAAGCAAAGCATCCAAATCTTGGAAGTAAGGATGCATATATATTGACGGATGCTTTTAGATGTATATATTGCCTTTCTGGCTAACTATTATGTACGTTTGGAATCTTTAATCTATTTATTTGGGGGACAATTAATATACAAGGGTTGTCATCTCAGATGTTGAAACTTCATCCGTCCAGATAATGCAAAAAAGAACACACTACTTAATTATGCCGACTGATTCATTCTGAATTGTAGCAATCAATATCTGAGATAAATTTGGAATCTCTGCAATAAAAATATCTATCGAGCCTGAATCGTTTATGAGAATTCGTGTTTGTGTTGCTACACTCAGATCTATCTCCTTAGAATTTTATTTTTTTTTAAATATTTTTATTGGCCTAGACATTTAACAGATAATATATTATAATGATGAAAAAAATACGCATAGCTGTCCACGCAACTATATTTCATGCGTCACCCTTACATTGATAAACTATAGGTAAGGATCACCGATCGATGGTTCTCATTGTGTCCAAGAATTCATTAAATAGCGTATCCACTTACACGTCCAATTGGTACTACCGTCGACCGCCGACCGCCGGCCCTCGGCCACCGTCCGACGGTGGCTAGAGCGGACGGTGGCTGTGGACGGTCCCCGGTATCTACTTACACGTCCAAATGTGCCAGATGCTGACTGTCCAGATTGTGTGTGAAATATATCTATGCACTTTGGAGTTCATCCTATAGAGTATATTTAGCTATATCCACCCAGAACTTAAGATATATAAGTACTTATTTGTTGTATTAATGTCTACTTACATTAGAATCAGCTTGATCTCATCTTTTCAAATATGATGATATCTCAATATCCGTTTTTCCATTTCCCATTTTTCCGACTTTTGACTCATTCACATAGATATAAAGATCTAGCCTAGATCTCAGTTGACATTATAGGAATGCTCCGCAGGTCGAATTAACCCCCCCCCCCCCCCCCCACACACACACCCACACACACCTATTTTCCTATAATAGAATCGATTCCATAGCTCAAATAGATCGCTATACAAATCACTCAGACACTCTTTAGGCTTATTTCTACCAACAAATATTTTGATAATATCCATATTATAAAATCTTTCCATTATTTGGACCCAAGCAGAGTTTTCCTATTTCAAAACTCTAGCGCTTCCCCTTGTGTTACTGGGGTATATATAGCCGTGCCCCTATATATATATATCATTATTATTAGCCAGCGTACATATATGTATTAAATCTAGCTTTGCTGTGAGTGAAATAGCATAAGTAGATCAATATTATTGTCTTTAATGTCTAAAACTTGATAAATGAATAAAAAAAATAACATTAATAAAGTATGCATATTTCCACAGTGAGAGTTAAATAAAGAACAGGCAAATCCGCTATATTACTTTAAGGTTACACTCAAAGAACATGTACAGAAATAATAGTAAAACCTATATTCGGCATATTTGATTAAAGAAATATCAAGTTAAATAAGTATGCTACAACATGGCATCATACTGTACGATTGGGAGACTTTTGAAGTCGAAATAGTCACAATAACGTAATATACAAGATCCTAAAACTATAACGTAACATACAAGATCCTAAAACTTTCCTCCAGCATTATATATGTTAGAAGTAAATTTATTTCTCAACTAAAATAATATTTCAACATCATAGAGACGTATGCAGATGGCCTATAAAAACGCTTATTGTCAGCGGCGGTCATTTTTGCTAATTTATTCTGATCATGTCAAAGAAAACTTTAAAAAAAAAATAATCAACAAAAAATAATTATAAATGCTGTTGCGATAAACATATATACTTGGTGTGGTAAAGCTGAAACTAAGGGGATAAGACAATCCTTTTAACTCTTTTACTTCTTGACGGATATTGTATTATGTGACTGCTGTAGGCCTATATTTTAAATCTTGGGCAAAAAAAATTGCAAAGAAAATGGATATGACAGGAGACGATTCTGTTTGTAAAGGTATAAAGAGGATCCATAGGTATTCGCAATCTTATGTATAGAGTGCTAGATACTAAAAGGTAAAATGTTAATAATGATAAATATTGTTAAATATAGAATATATAGATATGATGACTTTGTAAAACTTTTTCCCATGGCATGAAACGTATCACAAATGTGAAATTGTCAATAAAATTTGTTTTTAAAAAAAATCATACTGTACGATTGGGAGACTTTTGAAGTCGAAATAGTCACAATAATCACAAAAAATACCAAGAAATAATTAGAAATCACTAGAAATGATAAAATAAAAATGTACAAATTAATGCTAAACTATTCACTAAGGCACTCCAAAGTACTTCCAGACTTTCAAGACAATGTACTCAGACCTTAAGAACACTTTTTATGTCAATTAAAAAAAAAAAAAAAAAAAACATTTTTTTTGGAGGGGTACCGTCGGACGGTGACCCTCCCGTCCAAATCTAAAATTTTAGATATGGACGGGAGGGGCTCACGTCGAGGGACCGTCGGACGGGAGCACCCGACCGCTCGACGGTGGCTGCGGTATCCACTTGCACGTCGAGCGGTCCCTAGGGTAACCGTCCGACGGTGACCGCTCAGCGGATGGTCGACGTGTATGTGGATATCGTGCTTTACATTGTGAACTATTATTAACATTCGATTCGTACATTTGATTACAAATATAGACAAATTATAACAATTTTTTTTTTAAATGCTTCCAATACTCTACATACCTGCACAAATGTTAGATCATTACATGTCGACAAATCCAGAAACATTTATTGTGACTGGGATAATTCTAGTTAGGTCGTTCAAGACGTTTAGCTATCTCACCGCGAGAATAAAAGCCGGGCAAGTATAAAATACATATCAACAAGTAAAAGTTTAACAGCTTTGGATTTTCGCCTTAGGGGCGAAAATGAGGTCGACAGAGGCAGAGGGCGATAAATTAACGTTGAGATTTTAAAATATTTGTATTAAGGTATTTGACTCAGTTCTGCTGATGAGGGCAAATGAGGGTCCTACATGTCACAATCACTGAGGTGCTTGGATATTTTCTCTTCTATAAGTCCCACATTGAAGAGATCAATATCAAAATGATTCTAACGTCTGTCAGAATATGCTTAAACATAATTCAGAATGTATATTTCACAAACAAAAATTCTTTTAAAGTGAAGTAGGCTACATGCTGACATTCCAGAACCTTCTTATCTTATCTTATTATGTTCATCATTTAATTCCTCCCTTCCTCTCCCTTATCTGTCCAATGCATGGGGGCATGACAGGCAGGGAGGTCTGATGAAAGAGACCAGATGTGACAAACAGGTGTCGTTGATGATGACCACCACTGGGTGGCACTTTGGCTCAGAGGGATTTCAGTTTGCAACTTAAAGTTAAAAGAAGTAATTTGGCTTCTAAGCATGCTAGAATGATGGTACAAAGACCAAAAGTATTCTTATGTTAAGGAGAATATATTTACACATGAGTTGCAATAATATGTCATACAACTTAAAAAATTGCATGCCTTCACTACCTCTGTCATAACACCTGCCACCTGGGTGATAGGGAGAAGGCCTTATCTCCCTGTTATCAGCAACTGTAGCTGTTATCAATTAGTGTCAGGGGCAAGGGCGGGGATTAGGGCAGAGAAGAGAAGATTATCCACATTCCATTGGAGATCTCAGCCAATTAAGAACTTGAAAGAGACTGCGAAAATTTCAAACATTTTTGATCGTTTTGAAAAGGAGAAAATTAATTTAAATTTCCGAAAATTAGACCAAAAGGTGGCGCTTTGGCTATATTTACTGCATGAAAATTTATAGGATTATAGGACAATTCATGCCGCTATAAATAGGGGGGTCTCTTATCTAGAGGAATGTCATTTAGTAACCCGATCTGCCGTAGAAAAGACTTGGGTATAAGAGTCTTAAGAGTGCCTATAAGAAAGGTCTGTCGACCTTAATTATCATTGTGTACATCGAGCAATTCTCCGTAGCTAATCATGAGTGCCCGTTTAAGCAACCTGTGGTCGACGATTGTTTTGAACTCCCATTCAAGTTTGTTCCATTCTCGCTTGCCAATATAAACAATCGATCTTTTAAATCGTTCTGTTTGGTCGGGTCAATACTAGATTGTGGGCGATATCATTTCGCAATCCTAACTCACGGTCTACAACAAGTGATTCAGTACGGTGTTTGTGTACCAATGACAGCATGGCAGCTTTTCTTCTATATTCTAAAGGTAAAATATTATTATCTCTCAACTTTATATCCACATTTATCTGCTGCCCATAAGCAATTCTCATCGCATATCTGCATGACCTGTTTAATTTACCGAAATCATTATTATCTAAAACATTTGATTATTTAATGGACTTTCCCTATAGTCTATAGTAGATATCGTTAATTTTTAAACATTTAGTCAGAATAGAAGAAAACAACATTTTTGTTAGGCTTTAATTTATTAACCAAATCGATATAGTATTCCGTTGGGTATATCATCGTGACATACCATGTCAGTACGTCCGAATAGCAGCGAGTAATCTCATTTCATTTTTTATTATTTAATTCAGTCATGTTCTTTAAATGGCCTTCAACATTCCACACAAGTTAACTAAATCTGGATTGGGGAGAGGTGGTCAACTGGTTTCGAGATTGAGATGTTGTGATGAACTGGATGTTGGTTCTGTACAGGTAATATGTAGGGCACCATCACTGAAAGCATAAAATAGGGTGTAAGATTTTACCGTTTGTAAGTTTTTCAAGCAGACTGAGGGTGAGAGAGAGAGCTGTATCGCTGAATTTCACTCGAACTCCGTTACATAATCACAGTAGCTACCAGAATAAGACAATTTCTTTTATAATCGTCCAACCGTAGGACATACTGCTACGAAAATAAAATCGGCAAAACTAGACAATACGTCATCATTTAGGCTTCAACGAAAAAGCAGTTGAGTGATTCAACCAGTTGGTAGTTATCCCACCTAAACATTCTTTCATAAAAGATACCAAACAGTCAATTATCATTACCTTTTTAAATGGAAGGAGCCATTAACTTTACATCCTGCTGGTAAGTCCCTCATGACAAGCTGAAAAACAAGAGCGGGATCAGATTTCGGACAAATATGCTGGGACTGGGATTCGCATACAAGACTCTTAATTTAAAAAAAAAGCCATTATGACAAGTACAAATCATTCAAAAATACACCCACTATGTAAATTGGGAATTCAATCCTTAATAACAAATTAAATGAATCATTCAAGATAAGAATGTACCTTGCCCAACGGGACGGGTTCTGGACCACCATCACGGTACGATACACTGAGAGTAAAACTAGTTTGTTCAGAATCCAATGAGAAAGTTTTAGTTTGCCTAGCAGGGATAGGCGTGCGCTTCATGAAAACAGCCGTGTCCTTCACAGTCTCCCCATCTTGACTCTGCAACATAGATACGACAGTTTGTCAAAACTGTACATTCGAAATATACAAGTGAATACCAGCCAATGGTACTAACATTATTGTGACATCGTTATTATAAATTAAATTCATGAACTGGACAGATAGCTTTTTTTTGTTATTTCTATACGGATAGTTATCGTAATAGATTCACGTTATGTTCAGACATTTTACTAAGTTATAAAGTTTTTAATTAAAATAAAATTATTTAATCAAAAGGAATTGTTTTTGAAGGGAGAGAGGAGGTGCCAAGTCACGTTCTACCATAAGTTAAATGACAATCCTAAATTTGTGAAAGCACAAAGAAACGCATACAACAATTATTGAGATCTATGAGATTTATTTAATGACATCAAGAAGGTAAGAAAAAACAAGGAAATTATTTGTATTATCAACTATACTATGTAACCTTACCTTCACTAAAATATCACAAGCCAGACACGGGACGTGGGTGTCTCGTGCGTTCAAATCTCGCTCTTCCTCCTCAGAACCCACCAGTATTCCGGCCTCCAAGGCAGCTCCCACTGCCACCACCTCATCGGGGGAAATAGTGGCGAGAACCTCGGCAGCAGGGAATAGCTTCTGGAGTTGGGTTTTCACGAGTGGCATGCGGCATCCACCTCCGGATAATACAATCTGCAATCATACCAACTCAATGAAGCACGAACAAAGACTTATACACGTTAACAAACGAAGGAGCGCAGTTGCACAGCAACGAATGCAATATTCTAAGCGACTGAACCGTTTATAGTAGTATGTACAAGGCAACTGCAAAGGTCTATAACCTTGTTCTATTGTCATTATGTGTAAAATTCCATGGACACGAATTCAAATTTTTTACACAAAATTAATTTATTTCGATTAAGAAAATTTTACACGAATACAAAGGGGTAAATAATTCTAGAAAGATATGATTTAGAGTACCTTTTGAACATCTTCCTGAGAAAGACCAGCCTTTTCTAAAACTTCCTCGATTGGTTTAAAGCAACCGCTTACCAGACTTCCGGCCATTCCCTCCAGCCTCGATCTGAAATTAGGAAAAAAATGAATAGGCTTGTCCTGTGTGAAAGTTAACACAAATATAAGCTTCCATGTTTCCACAAGTAAGATCAATTAATATATATGTGTATTTGCGCCGACAGGGTTCCCAGTCTAGACAGACTGAAATTTAAGGACTTTTAAATGCGCATTATAGACTTTTTAAGGAGTGGCAGGATTGTGAGATTCCATCGGCTGAAAATTGCAAATTTGACGGAAAGGGTTCTGACAATTGTGTGGGGAAGGGGTCTGCAAGCGCCAGAGGCACGGCATATATAGAGGGGGTTGGGAGTTGGGGGGTTGATTTCCAATATCTTTGTTTGTTTTGCACTTATCAAACAATCTATTACCTTGAAAGACTACATTGAAAGTCGATTCCTTCATGGAGTGATTCAACCGAACATGTTGTAGTATTAATTGTAGACAGAATATGTTTAGCCATTTCTGAGGCGGCAGTAAGTTTAACAGTGGCTCTCTTATTTTCTAGAGGATCGACTCTCCATTGTCTGCAAGAAAACAGATGCAGTAAACATTTAAAAATCCACAGAAAAGGTTTAGGGTCGACGTCAACATAACTTTCCCAATGGACCTATGTTGTTGTCAAAGAAATAACATCCATCGGGAAATTAATTAATGGAAATTCACTATTCATTATCATCAACTATTAGGTCTATAAGGGCCCTAGATACTTAAAAGCAATTCATACGAGGTGATGAACCTCCTTCCTAATCAAACTGCATCAAATAAATACTGCGGAACTTACCTTTTGAATTCAGTGGCAAAATGCTTCACAAGTGCTTTAGTTATTTCAGTACCAGCACTTTGATCACTGTAGGCAGAAGCTAAGATTCGGTACATTCCACATTGAACTTGGTAAAGTGTTACGTCCATTGTGCTCCCACCTAATCTATACACCAGCACGTTACTAAAAAAAAAGAAGGTAGCAAGTAGGGAATGATGTACGTCCATTTGAGTGCTCCATAGAATAAAATCCTGCATATTTGCCTTTCTGGCTATCAAATAATAAACGTGATATGTATGCTATATATTGTTCGAACAATTCTCGCAGACCTGATTACCTCTATTCAATCTAGCCGCTGCCTAACCTTTAAATCTAGAACTAATGGATGTCGCACATTCTTCCTGTGTGGTTCCAGCTAAGGTAAAGTGAGAGTGTGGCTCTACAGTTTCGAGCACTCCAATCATTCGAGCTATAAACGGATATTATATACCAAACAAATCGCAACGATGTCAGCATCACGCAGGCATTCAATTTTTCCGACTTCGTTAAGAAATAGTGTGACGGCACTTAATGTTCTAATGTATCTAATCTAATTTAATGTTCTAAGTTTAGTTTTAGCAATGTAACCGGAAGCTAGCTTGACATCTAGACAGGTGATGGTGGCAACAACTGCCGCTGGTGTTAAACCCGCACATCATACAGATTGCAAGAATTGCCATTAAATTAATACATTAGAACAAATGTAAGGAGCATAGATTCCAAAGAATTTAAAGTTACTATCATTCATGGGAATTAACTCACCTGGCTTCCGTTTGATCATTCTGGCCAATATCGTATGCAAGCAAAGCTGCGGTGGGCTCATTTATGATACGTAGAACATTAAAGCCGGCTTTCTCGGCCGCAGCTCTGTTGTAGAACAAAATAAAATATGTTCAAATGAGATAACTGGTACATTTACCAAGGATAACATCATAATTAGTGGAAGTTCAAAGCTTGTGAGGAAAGGAAACTACATACCTGAGCTCCTTCTGTTGCTGCTCAGAAAATTGAAGGGGCATTGTGAGGACTGCATCGTGTGATTCTTTCCCCTCTCCATGTCTCTCAGCAATAGCTAGAAATAACAAAATATCCTGTCATAATATGTTAACAGATATATGCAATATGTACAGGCTTAGTAAACATATACCAAGATAAGAGGCAGTTTTGTCTCTGGCCTATCATTAGGCCTCAAATAACTACAGGCCCTCAAGGGCAAACCCAGTAAAAAGCACTTCCAAATAGAATTGAAAGCTAGTTAGAAGATATAAGAAGTATAATTTAAGATAGAGAAAAACAACTTACCAAGAAGGTTGGCAAAAATAGCTGCAGCAATAGTCTTTGTTGAGAATTGACAAGTCTCTTCTTTATAGCTTACTTCGTAGAACGGCTTGTTGTCCTTATCGATAATCTGAAGAAAATTAAAGAACCATAGAAAAGTGGACCACAATTTATGAAAAAAACATCGTTTATTTGATTATTCATGAAATGAATTTCACGACACAAGGTCACCAATTATCGATTTACACTTTGTAATCAGAAGATTTACCATAGTTGAGATTTCCCTTACCTTTACATGAGAGTTTTCTTTGATGTCCTGAATTTCACTATCATCAAAGTTTCTTCCCAAAAGGTGTTTCACTCCGGTTACTGAATTTGCGGCATTCCTTACCATGCCTTGTTTTGCTGCTAAACCTACAGTCTGAAATACGCATGTCAAAATTATTTGAATGAAATTTGCAAAGCAGTGGGACAAACATGAATTGCACTTTTTAGAATATACAATAATAATCAACTAAGAAGTACAAGAGGAGGGTGACACCAATAAACGTCAAGTATAATATATGGTCCGTACACGCTGAGTCATTATTACAAGCAATAGTTATAATCAGCAATATATATTTCTAGAGAAGTCTATGTGCTCACTCGTTTAAAAAAGGATCCGTAGCTACTTACTTGGTCATGGTCTGTATAGGCTACAATAGCAGGAGTGACACGATCGCCATTTTCATTGGCAACTACATCTGTTTTTCCATCCTTAATAAGACATAAAGAGGAGAAATATGTGATTGACTAAATTACCAAGTTCACCATAAATGTAGTATACACCTCCAACACCAGTTGAGAATTCCTGACATATATGGGTCAGAGAAGCTAGTAATATGTCTAAGCATCGTCAGTATTTAGGTAAAAATTGGAAGAGCTGGGACTCTCCCAGAGGCCTGTCGACCTGTTTGTCTGCATTTCCTGTACCACTTGGACAAATAAAAAATTATTCTATTCTATTCCATCTGTTTATTATCCATCAATATTGTCGACATGTACAATGGTATAGACAGCACAATGGCCGGTCGGGTGGTCCCAGTGAGGCCGCACGAGGTCGGGTGGCCAGTGTCGCAGTGAGGTACATTATAGGGGCTACAACTTTACAGGTCTTCTAGGAAAAGTTTGTGCCATGCAACGTCTTTATACTTATACGAATAATTATAGACTTTAATATGATATTCATCCAATATAGTATTACTTATCATAGAAATAGATGAAAACAAAAAATAACAGAAACCTGGTTCTAACAAGGAGAAAGGGAAAAAAGAGAAAGGGAAAGGGGAAGAAAGGGGGTTCTTAAAAAACTTCAGACAGAACTGACAGAAGAGTGAAGTCAAGAGTTGGATGTCAAGACGTGTGTCAAGAGGAAATTTTGATTTCAATCGCTGATCATTGTCATTGACGAAACGAAACGAAAGATCTATGAGTATCGATATATATATATATTGAATATGTTTAAGGCCTCGGATCAATCTTCTATCTAAAGCACAATCAACCTCTTTACTCTCCCATTCTTATGTCCGGCTTTTGTATTTACTATTGACAGCAATTCAAGGCCAATTGACAGTGTGATTGCGGACCATGCGGGTATGACAAAGTGAAATATTTGCATAAAGACTGTGGTGATGCCACCATCATTGAAGGGCATACACTGACTCCAAGACCCAAATTCCTCGTTTAACCATTTTAAAGACAATGAGTTATCAACATACCTTAAATACAGCCAAAGAAGCGGTTGTAGCACCGAACCGAATTCCGAAGGCGGCCGCCATCATTGATCTCGTCGGAAGTTACTGAAATCTCGTGCCGGCTGAGATTTGGTCTAGGCCAATCATAAATCGCCAGCGAACATCTACGCCCGGCGAACTCAGCAGACAACACCACGTATGTACTCTTCCCATTCATTGACTTAGCCTAGGCCGACTATAGAAGTGAATATATCATTCCGTCGTTTCCACTCTTTGTACATTCACCGGCAGCTTCGTACTCTTACCTAAGTTATCTGTGATTCAACATTTTAGATCTTAAAAAAATGAAGTCTGGGAAAAGAAGTGTCCGCGCATGGTCTTGGATCTCCGATATGTCTCTCACAGTGTTACTCTCCTTGTCGATCCTTTTGTTGCTGGCAGACAAATCGACGGCAAAAATTACTCAAGCAAATGAAGAAAACTGTGAAGGTCAGTATAAATTGAATTCAGTCTTTTTGGGCCTCTATATAGTTTCGGGCATGAGACCTTGGGTTGTTGAAGAAAGACAACTTGTAGGCCTACAACTAGCCCGGCCGGCTCTCTACTCTAGTATTTTCTTTCCTTTTTTTTAATATAACGTCATTTTTATACAGCAAGACATGATACTATGATAAATACGATGCTATTCTGCCTGGTGCTGTGTCTTAAGTCTATACTATAGGCCTTGTATAGATAAGCCTTGCCCTAAGATAGTCAGACCAAGGCGGACCTTCCTGTCCGCTAGCTACCGCTGTAGGGAGATGGACCAGCTGGTCATCCGATTCATAGACAAGTCAACCCAATGCCAAGTCAGCCCAGCGAGTTGGGCCAAGTCGACCCACAGGATCGTAGAGGACTCTAGCGTCCCAAGATCCTAGCGCCCCAGCCTGGACGCTAGTGCCCCGGCCTTGGATCGAAGCGCCCAGACCGTTAACACTAAACAATACCAAAACTAACCCTAAACCTAACCTTAAATAAATAAATTGGTGGTCCTAAGTCAGTAAAGGGGGTAGTGAACTGTCCCGAGTAAAAATAGACTAATAAAAGTAATTAATTGACTAGTAAACGGTCGGGGCGCTAGACGCTAGGGTCGGGGCGCTACAATCTTGGGGCGCTTGGGTCCCGCCTCTGCCCATGGCCTAGGCCAGGTCAGCCCAAGGGGTAGACCAAGTTGGCCCAAAGGGTAGACCAACTCAGCCCAGAACTTTGCCTCTATATTGACCAAGAAATAAAATATTTATGAGCTAAATAGCCTAAAATCACACCAACCCTATTCCATTCCAAAACTAACCCTAACCCTAAAATTGGTTGTCCTAAGTCAGTGAAATGAATAGAGTGGGCCGACTTGGTTTTTCACGTATGTCAGGTTAATCGCAACACCCGACTGCGCTCCCCTGCTCCCCGTTTAAAACCAGGAGTCCAGAACCAGCTATCCTCTGCTCCTTAAGCTCCTGGAGTGCAGAGGCCACCAGGCTACCCAAAATTTATAATATGTGGCAATTTTTTTGTAGTCAAGTCATTACTTTTATTAGTCGGAAGTCAGTTTTTACTAGGGACTCTCCAATACTACCTTTACTGACTTAGGACAACCAATTGAGGGTTAGGTTTAGGGGTAGTTTTGGTATGGTTTGGTATTTATCTTAATATAAAATGTGTACCAGAGTCCAGAGGCCACCATGAGTCCACCAAATCTCGTTCTCACAGCAAGATTTGCGAATAACCTGACATGTCTCTGGTTTTTGGGGTGGGCAGAGTTGGCGCACAAGTGGGCCGACTTGACCAGGTACCAGTCATCCCATATGCAGTATTTGAGCCTTGCTTCTAAAGGCTCTTGCAATATGCAGTCTTGGCCACCACGTCACCCTCCATCACCATTTCTAGTTGGTCCTGGCTATACAAAAAACATAGGCTGGCTCTGACTTATATGCCTATATAACACCAATGGGTTTTGATAAGATGAATGACCTCTTTATTATTGATGCTGGTCACAATGGTGTTGTCCAACATCAAAAATTCTTATCTAAAATTACTATTCCATGGATAATGATGTTCATCTTTCTTCTTAACAGAGAAATATATTATAACATTTAATAAATCTGTCTACAAACAACACCCAATAGTGCATTTAAAAATGTGTGTTTAAAAATGAAATGCTAATGAATCTATTGTCATGGACATATTTGCACAGCGAACAAGCTGATTCTAGTATGTCCTTAGAATGAAATATAGTCACCTCACTCACCAATAAAACCTCTTACTTTCCTTGCAGTATGTGTGAAGTTCCTAGGGAAGTTTATAGATAATTTACCAGCTGACGCACATGGTAATCCGGCCAAAATAGAAAAGGAATTAATAAAAGCATGCAAGATAGCCAAGAAAGCGGATAATAGATTTGTAAGTATAAATTAATTGTTTTTTACTTCACTCAGAGGTTAGGAGACCAATAAGGAATGGGTAGGCCTATACGATATATTAATTAGACTCTAATTAGAGGTCCTATTTCCTCAGCATTTATCTCATTGTAATGTAAACATGATAGCACACTCAGAAGAGGATGGTTGAATCATTTGAACCTGCGAACTGTTTAGATATTTGAAGAGGTCAAGGTTTATTCCCATTAATTGTCATACATGGTCGTGAAAAGTCATGAAATTAGCAATTTAATTTTCCAGACCTGGAAAGTCATGGAATTCTGGAAAATGAAATTTTGAATTTTAAAATTAAGATTGTTCATAATACCACTGACAAGTGCTACATTTTGTTCAGCATGTCACATCTCCAAAGAGTTAAGTGTTTGATGATCTGCGTTACAAACTTTGACGAACAACTGGAGTAACATGATTTCCATAACATTTTCAAATCATCCTATTTGTCCTATTATGGCTTTAATTTAGTTGTATGTAATTATACAATACATGCATATAAGTAGCAAATTGCAAAGGAAGTGGGTGATTATTGAGGGTGATTAAATTATTAAGTCATGTCTGGAAAAGACATGGAATCTGAATCCAGATGATCTGTAAGAACCCAGAACCTTAACCAATATATAGTAAGTCAATATATTGTTGGAGTGGGAATTAATGGTATTCGTTATTTGACCGCTAGGAGGAAGAGGGGGAGATGATTGGTTACTGGGGGCCGATTCATCCCAAAGTTGTTCCAAGTTAGGCTCAATTACATAGTCCATTCCAATGGTCAGCTATCAGGGGTAGCGCGGCAGCTTAGCACAGAAGAGGGACTTAGCGATATAAGTAACTTAAGTGGACGAAGGTACTCATGACCTTGGGGTTCAGACGGTTCGGCCCGCGCTCGATCTAGTCAGACATCAGAGAAGAGGAATATGGTTTTCAGCAAGGCTTCATTCTCCAGACACAGGCTCACATCATCATCCAAGGAATGGTCAACCGGGAGTGACAATTTCACATGGCCCACACTTGGCCTTATATACAACTCAAGCAATAAAATAGACATAAAATGGTAGCAAGGTGTTGACAGGTTAAGTCGTCCCATACGTCCCTTCAGACGAGTTAGATACAAAGGTGTGAACAGATTTATGTAGGGAACGTGTGGATTGAGTGACTTCCAAGAACCCAGGTCGCAGGGGGTCATTCCAACCTAGAGAGACTCGTCCCTCTCCGCCCCCTCCTGCTACAATATTTAGTTACCATTTAGTGGAAAGAACTTTTGTTGAGCTTGGATCATCTTTAAAATATATATAATTAAATGTGCAATTTATTGTTATATTAATTCTTAACCTGTTTGTTCCTAAACATCCAGTGTTCTAAAAAAATACCAAATGTGAAGATAAAATGAGAGTTATACATATATTTCACTGACGTCCTGGGGCTCGTTAGATGAAAATACCGTTTTCTGGCTTTTTTAACCTCTACCAGTTTTAATGTGCTTCAACATACCTTCTTGATAGGTTAGATAATCTTCCTTTAGTGTAGTATTACCCAAGTATCCACTCTTGTGAGGTTTATCAACTTTGTTTTGCTAACTACGCCGTAGATGGCAAGGATAGCGTTGACCCCAGACATGGTGGCAGTAGAATTCCCCAGCGACCCGGGTGACGTCATGTGAAATCTATGTATAGACAGAATTACCCTGGATTTGAGGTGGGAGTGATATTGACTGTTGGGCAAGGGCCGTTAGGCCCACGACCGAGACCAGTGAATATCATAAGTTAATAATTTGTTAGCTCAATTCGCCCGAATGTGACCCATAAATACGACCCCATCATCCAATCAAAATTCTAGAAATCCACATTGCCAGCGGGGAATCTCGTTTGCTATATTAACCAACTTACCATTATCCAGAGCCTATGTTATCTCAATGCATTGAGTATATCAAGGGTGAAATATATGGGATGTATGTATAATCTCAGAGGAGGAAGCTAATTTGCTTATAAATGGGCTATTCCTATGATACAACCCCACTTTGCTCGGGCATTCTATATATACCAGTCACTCCCTCTCAGGCACCCCACCTATCAACATCGTATTACCTTGGCTGGCAAATTTTTGAAACATAATAATTAATTACCGGAACGTTTCCTTTGTTCTTTTACAGTGTTATTATGTTGGAGGAACAGCAGATGCGGCCACTAGCATTCTTGGAGAAATTACCAAGCCAGTCAGCTGGTCAATGCCCGCTGAGAAAATCTGCCTCAAACTCGTGAAGAAGGATGCCCAAATTTGTGATCTCAGATACGGTGAGTTATTGACTGCTTAGTGGTCCTCCTCCTTGTGGTTCATGAATAGAAATATTGTGATTTTGAAAGGACATATTATAATGATTGCTTACTTCAGTATCCACCGGATAACATAACCTTTCATTTTATGTTTATGTATATAATTATAATCTCAGAGGAGGTTTTAATGGAAAACTTTTCTGATTGATTGCAAATCAGGCATAGCTATAGTTTATGACAGGTTAATTAGACACCGGTGTTTTCTCTCTGATCTCGAGGAGTGGAAGAGGGAATGACCATTAGTTCTTGTTAATCTGTTAAAACCCTCATAAAAGAACAGCTGGGCCGTGGCATGGCTCTGCCCCCTCGACCAAATTTTTATGATAGTTCCTCCTGTCTTAGCAGTAATAGGATATCAGATCTCTAATCCCGTTCTGGTCTATCGGCAGAGGCGGTGGACGGTGACATTTAATGGTCAATACATGTGGTCTGTCCTCTTCGTCCTACCCCCTTTACTCTCAAGGAATAGGGCGCTAAACTATAGGACTACGGTTTTCATGTGTGCTAGTCATAAACATGTTCACTTGAGAAAAAAAAGCGAAATAAAGGTTCCTTATCCCAATCTTATTTCTTATCGCATTTAGATCGATCCATCGACTACGTCAACATGAACTTGAAGAAGATGAAGGTAAAGGATCTGAAGAAGATCTTGACTGACTGGGACGATGCTTGTCGAGGCTGCACAGAGAAATCAGATTATGTTAAAAGGATTGAGGAACTTCTACCCAAATATGCCCCCGAGGCCGCTGCTGCTAGAGCTGCCAAGAACGAATTGTAACCCGTGTTGTGAAATTACTAAATTACACATCAGCGGTTTCATATTTTCGAAACAAATCTTGTCAAATATCAGTTTTTTAATAGAAGAGTGATTAAATCATTCAAGAACAATCTTATTTTTCCGGTTTACAAAGTTCTAAATTGTTAGATTATGTTTTAATAATGTAAAAGGAAAAATATGTCTCATTTCATGTACTTTCTTAATTACATTCATATCAGTTAAAATATACTTCCCGAAATATATACTACACATCTTGAGCTGTTCGGTTCAATTGTACCAAAAAACTACCAATCTATTGTTCATAAAGATAGCCTGCCCAAGTAGGGATTCTAATGAGTCAACACTTACGATAACATTTCAGTTTGTCTTCGCTCCTTCCCATATACATCATTCCATTCCATTACTGTATCTATCCCCAACTCATCTGTGCGAAAGAATATGTGACCCAAAAAAATCATTTAACTTGGATACTATCCATATGAAGGAGACCCTGAACATGTTATTTCTTTCAAGGTTCTTTAATGATTTAGAGAGGAATACTCGTCCTCAGTACCACAAAATTAAATATTTTCCTAACACCACAGTTCAATTAAGTTCATATTGATGATATATTAATATACATTAGGCCTGTGAGTGAACAAGGGTCTGAGTAAGGCAGTTGTGGTAGTTCAGAGGGTAAGTGCCCCAGACAGTTAAAATGGATTGTGGTTTGTACACAAATCCCTAAAACTAACCAGCTGTGATACAGGCTTATAAATGATAGTCCTCTATGGATATGTTAGCGAAGACCAGTAAAGTGGTGTGTGTGCTTATAGTATTTACTTTCTCTCCAGAATCATCGTAATTCTATCCTGAATGAGGACTGACGTCGTCCTTGATATGTATTGCCTAGTCAGTACCTTCATTCGTTCACAGTGTGGTTTCATAGTTATTTTTGTTAACCTAATGGAGCAAATCGTTGTCATCTTTCTGCACGTCATACATATACATTGTGTATATATTGTCATTAGGTATCAATAAACACAATTTTCGGTACTCAATTGTTGTTTTATTCTTTGTATTTTTAAGAGACTCCATTGTGTCAAGTAACATTCATATTATGGTGACTGCAATTCCCTAAAATAAGCCTCATTTAATTAATTATAACATGAGGGGGTGGGAGGGGGGGGGGGGGGTATGAAAGAAGAAAGACAAGTTTATGTAACAAAACCAAAAATATTTGTTAGTCCTGAACGCAGTCTCAAGTTTTGTTAGAAAAGGTACCAACCAGCAGATTGATCGGAGAAATGTAATTCTATCCCTTTCTATATTATTATATACAATGTGGTTATGTAACGGTTACAACTACACATCATTCATGTCAACTGGGTGTGAAGAGAGATGTAGAGAGGCGACTCCCCCTCGAGTAAGTTAATTAAATTAAGGACCAACTCCTCCACCTGGTGGGAGAGTCTACCAATCACTTCATATAGTAGGAGTCATAGGCCTGCTTAGCGATAGCCTACACCGTATCGTTGATCTTTAATATGGCAGAAGAGAGCATTAGTAAAGTTAGGGGAGCCAATACATAATATTTCAGTGGGCTGCACGATGACAAGCTGTCGTCCAAGCCAATATTATAATTATTCCTGCATACAATGTCATACTTGAACTGCCGCTGCTTCTGCCCCCTAGTGTCCCAAAAGTCCAAAAGAACCACTGCCTGTAGATGGCGGCAGCGATTGGATATGGGACAGTCCATTATGCCAAACAGTGTGGCTATTAATCTCTCGTGAACAAAAGAAAATGATTCACCAGAAATATCCTACTGGTTAATGTTAATTTGATTATGGTTTTATCCGGCGGTTTTCTTTAAAACACCATTTAAATTAAATCGTATCCAAGTAAAGTCGATTGATCAACTGCTTCCCACCCCATCTCTCTTGTTGATAATGGACTTGCCCGTCCCATCCCAAGTCGCCTGTTGTGTGATGCGGCTAGCGTTAACCGCGTAAACATGGAGAAATCCAGCTGATTAAGAGTTTTACAGGCCTCTGTGAGTATCGTAATCTTAATTTGATACTCTTTATTTCTTGTAAACTCTATTTTAGAAGTATTAGAATTAGATTTGTCTGGAAATATATAACCTTTTCCTAGTCTCTTCATCTTTTCTGTCATGTCAACAGTGCTTCTTCACTGTGCTGGGGCGTGGGAGTGAGGACGATGTTTTGGTGTGCAGGGGATACAACTTATTTAGATTTTAATTTCCTATTTTAATATGCATCAGCTCTTTTCCTTGTATACTGCGATGACCAGTTTCCGCCTGTTCATTTAAATTAACCGTCACAATTTGAAGTAAATCCATATACCATAGCCTTACTTCAATGGACGATAATATGAAGTTTTGCCTCTGTTAACTGTTTAGACTTTAGTAGTGTTATGTTTATGAAGGATGGACCTTACCGTACCGTACTCAAATGATTAGTCAATTTAGTGTAGGCCTAATATTGAGTATGGACTATGGTACCGGCCGGGTACCGGTAATCTATCATCAGAATATGTGTATGTACATCGTCGTCATTTCAACCCAGGATAGGACTATGTTAGTATGTATGTATGTGTGTGTGATTTGGGTTCTGTGATTTAGCATCATGAAAAGCATAATCAGTTTTACTGATTGGGAAAATGTTTAGAAAACTTCAATAATTATCTCAATTTAATTATTGGCCTGTTGAACTGTTGGTCACAGCGATCCCCATACTTCTGTTACGTTCTGGAAGGTTGGAGGTGGAAACAAAATGCACTTTGTGGACATGATGAATCTTTGCTTGAGGAATGCAAGCCAAGAGTGACACAGAATGGTCCCTTTTCAGTGGTTAAATACCTTCAAAACTTTTCAGTGCAGGTTTTCCTTCTCATTCTTTATAATGGGTCACCATTATGGGCCACACATAACTTCTCTTCTGCTGCTTGGACAAACTCAACCATCAAAATTTAAATATAAAATTGTTTGAAACATCAATAATTTCATATACTTCCTACCACAAAAAAACACCTTAGACATCGTTTATAAATAATTTATCACACAAAGAAGTGGTTTCAAAAGAAGCCTGCTGGTAGAAACATTATTTATATGGTCAAGTAAATGACATCATCCAATTTAGATTGCTTTTCATTTCACCTCTCAAGTCTACTCCCATCCCATTTTAAACCCATTATGATCTAAGTTTTATTGTGGATTCAAACCCTGTACTTCATATTACTAGGAAAAAGAAAGGAGGACAATTTTGTTATTTATAAGCTTACAATCTGGGGGAAATTAAGTGGGTTCGGTGTGGGGATGGGGGGTGTAAATCAAGACAAATTGATGTATTTCTTTTGCAAATATATAAAATAAACATTTCCCCTAGTTATCGAAAACCATATATAACTGGAAATGTAATGAGCTCATTTGAAAATACTTGAACACAGATTTCTTGAGTCCTTACTGTCTTTTTAAAAAGCAAAACCTAATTGGTCCCATGAGGAATGCTCACCTACATCTATTCTCGTTTTGCAGCTCCACGATGCATGGCCATGAAGAAGACAACAGACAACAGCATGACGCTGAGCATCGGGGTGGCAACCACAGTCCAGAGCAGGGTGCCTGTGCTGCTGCCGCCCCAACGACCCCTGCTGCTACCAAACCCACCCACAAACGCTCCAAGAGCAAATCCAAAGTCTGGGAGAAGGTAGCATGGTTCACCCGCAAGTCACGCTCCCGAGAAGTTCCGTCAGAGGGAGATGCTGTCGCAGACCCTGATCTTGCCGCTCTGCCCATGGATGTCATGGAACTGGACCTGGTACCCTCAGAATCCTCCACTGACCCCTATCCACTCAACAGTAGCAATACCTCAAGCGACAGCGAGCCCTTTGAAGATTTGAACTATGACGGGTGTCACATCAAGAGATCCAGGCTCTATCCTAACAGTGAAGTTGTGGAGCAAAACTGCCTCCGACCGAGCATGGCTCGAGCTTTATTCCACCAAATTGAATTAGCAAATGGAAGAGCTTGGAAGCAACCGAAGTATTCATGGCAGAAGAAGAAGAAGTATTCTTCAGCCATGGGACGTCGTGACAGTTTCCACAGTGGTGGTCTTAGTGTGAATGAGGCGGATCCTTTAGCCAGAGCGCTATCAGTACCTAGTGAGATTACAGAGAACAGCATGTGTCATTGTATGGCTTGTTGCAGTTGTCTACCGAGTCAAAGACTTATGGGAGCCTGTCCTGCCTATGCCAGACTTAGCATGTCCACTACCAGCCTGGACACAGGACTTGACCTTACAGTAGATGTGGACCAGTGTAGCTATACCGTGTCAAATAACGATAAGAATACACCCACCACATCCAAAGCCACTGACCAACAAGAACACAAAAGCAAAACCATGATTGAGAATCAGTTCGTGTTAGATCTAACCCAATATAAAAGTAATAGCCTGCCTAGTTCATATGGGAAGAAATGTAAATATTGTAATAAAATCCAAGCCCCGAAGACACACTTGCCCTTCATGGAACGAGACTCGCAATACAGACCTATCGCTATCGCGTCTACCAGCAAAGAGAATGGGAATCTTTATTGCCAATGTAAACTGAAAACAAAAAAAATGTGTCAGAACGAAGAGCCTGATATAGCTGTTAAACCTGATAAGTCTCCGATTTCCCAAGATGTTGTGAACCCTATTATGTTCAAGTCTCGAAGGGAGGTAAGAATATCCAAAGTTGTGATTTCTGGTTCGAATTTATTACATTAAAAATGTCAGATTCTAAAGATATTTAATAACTCTCTTGATTAGATATTATGGTATTTAGCTTTTGTTTTGTAGTCTGGTTTTTTGCTGTTTGGTTAATTTGTTTTACCTTTATCATATCCATATAGGAATTCCGCAAGTGGTTCAGTGAGTTTAATGACGAGCAAAAGAATCTCATCTTAAAAGATATGTTGGTAAGTATTTTACGGATATTATTTCTTATCGTTTATTAACGCAAATACTACCGATTGAATTATCATTGTAATTATCATCAGTATTTACCCTAGAAACAGTTTCCTTCCTCCATGAAATCTTTTATATTCCAACGTCTCAGACACAATGATACATCAGTAGCTTAACCGTACTACTACCTCTTATTAGTACAATAAAGCATTTAAGAATAAAGTGACCGCTGGAATTCAAATTTAGCCTGGTTTCATATCAAAATAATATGTGCCACCAAATTGCCAAAGTTTGGAAATAAGTGAATGTTGGGAATAACAACATATCCGGTATCTTATGGTAGCTGAGCACATGTTCTAACTTGAATTTATGGGGTTTTTTTAACCTCGGTATAATTTTTGTGATTATATGGTATTTTAAACTCCATTTATACATATATTCTAGAGCACATACAAAATACATCCTCTAGTATTACCTGACTAAAATGGTTGTTCCATGTTTCCAGAGTGAGTGTGACCTCCCCCAGCTCCATCTACTGTCTCTATCGCTGGAGCCCCGTCTACATGAAGGCTGCCCTCCCAACTGTCAAGATCTACTCACCTGGCTCCCGCAGTCTACAGCTGTACAAATACTGAGTCGTCTTGATCCAGGTAAATTTGACTTACACCATTTACTAAATTACCAGCTCCACCTTTTTACGATGAAAGGCTTTATGTATGGCTTTGTGTTTCTTGAATAGAGTTGAAATTATTTTGTTCAAGTTCTTGTGCATGGGGGAGACGGTAGATTTACTACGTTGTGTCCCTCCGGTTATTATGAGACAAGAATTTTTTAGACAATTACGTTTGCAACTTGAATGTGGATGTTATTTATCCCCGGATTTTGAAATGAAGCTATTTTTCTCATTAATTCATTGTTAGAAATCCCTTGATCACATTAACTAATTTATCTGAAATCGTTCAGTGTTAATCTTAATGTCTATGAACTAACTTTACCTAAATCAAATATTGATCAGTAAATAAAAAAAGTCAACGCTTTTTCAGTGAGTCTATGTAGAGCATCGGGTGTGTGTAGAAGCTGGTACAACCTAGCTAATGACCCTGGACTCTGGCGTCGCTTCTCCTGTCAGGCAAAGTGGAGACTGTCACCGGCCGGAGAGCAGAAACAACTCATCCAGCACATGCTGCCTAATGGAAATATACATGTTAGCTTAATTCATTTTGATTATTTTTGTCAAAAATATTTTTAATTTGCCTATTGTCATTGTAAATATGGATACATGTAAGACTACAATAACCTACTGATATACCGAATGGTTTCTTTCTCTACTCATATTTGTAATAATTTTTATATATTGATTAATTGAGGAACTTGTTGATCAGATAAAAAATACAGATCTCGTTAGAATAGGCTCCTAATTATGATATACCTCCCTGATAATAGCCTTGGCTATTGTGACAAGGACGTATCCTAGCGTATCAATTTTCAATCAAAGGCTTTATACTATTTCAGTGGAAGCAGGTATTTTCAGAACGTTACAGGCTACGTCATAACTGGTTGAAAGGAAAATGCAACGTGAGGACATTTGAAGGTCACACCCAAGGTATGTCTTAATTTTGAAAGCATCTTCGGAACTATGTACATTATTTTCTGTTTGTCTGTCTAGCTGTCGGGCTGTCTGAATGCTTAAACAAGTACAAGTACAACTATTTAAAGTTAGTAGTTAATAAGTGAAGAACGATTCTAAATTTTATGTAAGCTTAGTTTACAGAGAAAAAATCTTTCTTCTTTTCCATCATCATCCCTCCCCTCAAGTAGCTGACTACCATCTATAAAACGAATGTGTATAACTTTAGCGAGTACTCATGTATTTCTTATTCTACTAGATCTTGATTCAATTCCATTTTTATCACTATCTTTAATGCAGGAATATCATGTGTTCAGTTTGATGATACTCGGATCGTTAGTGGATCATCTGATAAAACAATCAAAGTTTGGAACATACGTACGAATACCCCCTGGTCCGTCCAAACATTGGTCGGTCACTCTGGTACCGTAAGATGTCTCCACTTAGAGGGTAACAGACTTGTCAGTGGATCGACAGACAAGAGTATTAAAGTGAGTGAATGCTCCTAATATTACTTTTGCCGAAGGGTCAGATAATACACAGTTGCAGTCTATGAACCTTTTAATACTTGTGAGTCTATACACATACTCACTTACTCATCTCCTCAACTTTCAGATCATAGCAAATATAGTATTACTGAAATATTCTCAATATTTCTATTATTTCTAAACTTTCTAAGTGGTTTATTACAGCTTGATGGCCAGAACCAACTCAGCTGGTATCACTATGAATTAATAATAGTAATTTTTGTATGGCTCTATTTAAGTTTCATTTGACCGTGACCATATTCTGCAGGCTGCGTAGGTTCCTCCAGCTCGCCAACAACCATACTCTGACAATCTTAAGAAGTTTCTGTATGGAAATCATAGCTATTTCGTCTTTGTTTTCTCCTCAGGTTTGGGATTTGTCAACCCAACAAAGTTGGTCAAGTATTGCATGTAAAGTGACCATGATCGGGCACACCGACACAGTGAGATGTTTACAAGTAAGATATTATTTTTCGATATATGATTTCATTTATTTATGCATAGTTGAAGCCATTGGTGATCTTGTCACGATTTGGTTCTTTATTAGGGGCCATACTTTGAGTTACTGAGCCATAGGCCGTTAATTCGTCCCTTCTGCTATCGGGGGCTGGGGTGGGTCGGGGTGTTAAGGTATTGGAGGGACAGTATAGACAAGAGACCAACCAGTACGTCTAATTACAACAACAAAAGCGCCATTTTTCACGTGCGTAATTTCAATATTAAATTGTCTTTATTTAAATATTAAACTCTTTTTTAAGTGTTATTTGATAGCCAATTAAGTGGTCTAAATGTTGACGGTGAGTCTGTTGGTGGAAGGCTTTCAGCAGACATAGTGTACTCGTTGGTAGTGGCAGGTATAGGTGTGTGGAGTGTTGTGGCAGTCAGTTCAGAGAAATCTGTTGTGTAGTTTGGTCCGCCCGAGCTCAGAACGCACATATAGACTGGTTCAAATTGATGTTTAATACTTTTTGAAATAGTGAAACCCTTACCGCACGTTTTTGTTGAGAATGGGCATTTGTCTGTTCTGGGAAATGAAGCTGAAAGCGATAATGGTGGGGTGGAGAAGACTGTTGATCAAGTTGATGATATTACTTGTGCTAAAAATATTACCGAAAATTCATATTCAAGTAGTAATCATACTGATGGTGAACCGTCCAACCGTTCAGTTGTTTCTACTCGTGGTCGAGTGTGGCTGGCTAAGACAATGGCTAAAAGCGTGAACAGTTACATATATTTCAGAAAGATGATATATGTGTGATGAAGAATTCGAAAAATATTTAGATAGTCGGTAGAAAAGCGATGTGGATTTCCAAGTGGCTTTGGACTAAGTATGGCCCCTAAGATTGACAAATCTCCTTACATGTGGACTATTGACGCTAGACTTGTTTATATTTCCACAGACACAATATCTGCATATTGGTCATATATCATTGCCTGATTTAATATTGGCTGCTTATTGCCCTTGAACACTTGCAAATTCTTCTTATTTTTTATCAGGTTGACGACGAAAAAGTAATAAGTGGATCCTACGATTGTAGATTAAAAATATGGGACATAAGGAAAGGTCAATGCCGATTGACACTCAGGTGAGAACTCCTGAGACCTATTATCTACGGTTACTACAGCTTATGTTTATTGAGAAACAGAACATTTTCTGTATGATGAAATGCTACCAATACAAAACATAAACATATCTAATCTCTCAACGGGACGACTTTAGGTCTCTATAAAGCCCCATAACGATCTGGTTCTCCTTTTTATCAGAGTTCTTAACCTCCACTAAAACTCTGTCTAACTTCCTCGCCCTAAAAGAAGATGTTCTTTTTTGGTTATTCAATAATCTATTAATCAGATCGTATTTTATATGATAATAATCAGATCGCAGTTTGCATGATAACACCTATCCAAGGTAATGTACTATTCGGCGCTAATTAATTCACTTTAATTCTACAGAGGCCATGATGCTGCCGTCCTATGTGTGCAGTTTGATGATTCGAAAATTGTATCGGGTTCCTGTGACAAGACAATAAAGGTCAGTTTACATGCACATGAATTATTTGTTTATTATTTCTATATTTTCCCTCTCTTATAATGAAGATTTGCCCTTTACATATCAATAAAGTGCTTGATTCACTAGACCCCCAAGTTTTATCACCTCCCAGTGGTTGACATACTTTCTCATTCCTGTCTAAGTAACTTTGTGTATTTTGAAACGGAATAACAGCGCATTGATACAATCAATCACGAATTTTATATGATTTATCCTTTCTCGTTTTTTCCGTGTGGCCCAGGTTTGGACGTTTGATGGAGCGTGCATCATGACGCTCCATGGTCATCATGATGCGGTGACATGTTTACAGTTTGACGCCACTCTAATAGTGAGCGGGTCGCTGGATTGTAATCTCAAGTTCTGGGACCTCCACTCAGGCAAATGTAACAACACCATCGACTGGAAGGCATCTGAAGGTCACACTGGAGTAGTCAGGTTAGTACTGGAGACAACTTCTGAATTGATCGTATTCACTCTTTCATGAAATGAAATAACAAAGCCACAAGTTATGATTTGGACCTTGTGATTAAAGAATCGTTTGGCCTTTATAACAACAAAGTTTGCACTATTTCCAAACCCGATGTAGTATTAAGGAATGGTAAATGGAGCCTCTTTTTGACATCTATGCGGTTGTATTAGTGTTGGAATGACATGGCCATCATCCCATGTCCCGTAAATGTCAACTGGACTGTACTGAATGAAATTGCATCAGGGGATCACAGAGATTTTATCTCCATGTTGATCAGAGGGATGAAAAACTTGGAAGATTGTATCAGTGGTATGAAAGTCTGAATAATATATTATCCGCGTGGAGTTGTGTTAACGTGTAAAGACTTAAGAGTGGCCGGACATTTTACCGAGTTGTACTGATATATCAAAAAGGAGGCCTCCAACATTCAAACATAAAAACAGTTAGCACTAGCCTCCTTAACAAGTATTTTTCCTCTTTAAACCAGATGTCTCCAAGCTGACAGCTGGCGGGTTGTGAGTGCATCTGATGACCGCACACTGAAGGTAAGTACTTTGGGTTGTAACAAAACGCGAAAAAAATGTTCTTTGCTTTGCTCTCTAATCAGACCATCTGATGAAATTGCGGGAATCGATAGCCCTATGCTATTCTTTGGTCGGGAAATTGTCTTGACGTGCAGAAGTAAAGATTCAAGATACAAAGGATCTTTAAAGATGATTGAAACTTTTGTTTATGTAACGGATACAATTAATACTTTCTGGTCTCGCAAGTTAGGGAACCAGCTATCAAGTCACCGGTACGATTTTCACCTGGGACAAGTCAGTCGGTTCTTTCTAACAGATTTTCTAACGGATTCATCTCCGTAAGGCATAACGTCTTAATAAATTATATGGAAGCAAGCAGATTAAATGTGGAAATATTTAACCTCTTTAACTTCGTTGCAGGTGTGGAGTTTAGAAACAGGCCAAAGACTAGTTACTTTACGGAATCACACAGACGGGGTGACATGTCTTCAGTTCAATGACAGCATCATCGTCTCAGGTTCCTACGACAAGACAGTCAAATTGTGGGATTTCTCCAGTTGCTGAACGATTTTACGAAGTACCCACATAGTAACTAATCTGTTTCAAAATTAAGGAATATATTTGCAGTCAACATTAAATTATAGCATTCCAATTCTGATCACAAATTATTTAGAATAATTATGTAGAACCATCAGGATAATATATGGAGTGACATGTCAAAACTAAGAAATGGTTCGCGAATGTACTTTGACACATCTCCTTGAAAATGCAAAGGTTCACCCCAGTAACATAATTGACCTGTACAAGCATATCGTGCCTAAGTTATCAGATATTCTTAGCAGCCCCTGTTAAGTCTTTTAACAATGGTGCTCTCTAAAACATCAGGTCACCATCAACTTATAGATTGTATAATAGGTTATACAGTAGTATCGTTTATTGGAGAATGAGTCAGCATCTCTAAGTGAAACAGTTAGAACAGTTTAATATTGTGACGCGGCTTTGAAGCTACAACAGAATGCTAGTGAAATGTAAATGGCTTTTGTATCTAAAGTTACATATATACAGTATAACCATGCTATGAGCTTGTGTGTTGCTGATACTAGTCTTAATAGGATGTGCAAGTGGTAAGTCGCCCGTGAGAAAGTTGGTTCACAGTCGGAAAATGCTTGTGAATAATCGTACAGTTCAGGCTGTGTTAATTAACTTGGTACTTCACATGAAAACTTCAGTCAGAGTGCTATTGTCCGTGTTGCGTACTTGTTCTTCTTCTATTGATAAAAAAACATTGGTGTAACTGAACAAATGGACGATGGTCGAGGTGTCTAGTGTCCTATTTGACCTTGATTGAAAATATTTTGTTATCTCAAATTAAGTTGTTCTGTATTGTAAACTTATTTTCCAGGCAGCATGCATCCATCTATCTGGGAATAATGTGACTTTCTGATTAAGATCAGATCAGATAAAAATGTGCCAATTAAAATATGTAAAGCGAGGAGAAGGATGCCCCTTTAACCGGAATGAAAACAAAATGAAACATATCCAACCGTCCTAGTTGTATAGTTTGATGATATGTGACTTATATTGCTACTTGGCAAGAATCTCAGTGAACCAACTTACTGTAAAAGCATACTATTACATTGATTTAGAGGGTGGGAATAAGTTTAATAAATTCATAAGTACCGCTCACGGAGTTGCCTCAAGGAGTTCCATATTGTTCTAGGTGTCTTCGGCGTGTAAATAGAAATAGAACTGAATACAGAAACTAAATGTCTAAAGATCACCATATAAATGCGATTGATTTCTTTTTCATATTAAACGATTTAATCTAATTTGGGACATTTCTACATTCAATTGTATTCCCTGGCCTCACCTTTTTCAATGATTTTGTGCTAGGTTGTATGTGTAACAACCATTCTCTCAATTCCACGGAGGCATTTACTAATGCTGTTCCCCTATGTAAAGTAGCTTAGTTTACTTATAACTGTGATGCTCCGATTGTGGAGATGTATAATATGATTACCTCTACTTCACTCGTTCGTTTGTGGTTGTGGCGGTTTTATAGTGTCTTCTAAACTGGTTGTGAATAAGATATCACAGAGCATATTTTACCAATCATAAATGAAATTGCTTACCCCTATCTTGGTTGAATTGGGCATAGAGAAAAATAATTGGCCTGTATAATTAATACATTTGTAGTAATTTGTAAATACAGTTCCACATTCGCCAAAGTTACGTTTTTGACATGTCACAGTAGATCATGTTCAAATAGTGAAAACTACGTGATTTTATGCCGAGTTATATTTTGTGTATGATTCTTTAATTAGTACTATTGCATGGAGCTCGGGAAAAGTTATATAACCCATACATCAGGGTAAACTTCTAGGTGTAAAAGCTAAAGTGATATCAAATTTTGTAACGGCCCTTTCTCTATTTGGACACATTTGGTTACTTTCTGAGCTAACTGCTGAAAAGGGAAAAGGGATCATCCATGTCTAACAGTCCTATATGAATTGTCCAAGATGTGCTCAAGGTGAGAGAAGTCCTATTACTTACTACCATTGTAAATTCGGTTACTAATGAGTTGTTTTTCCTGGGCTTGGTCCTCGCATCTATTTGCGATGACCTAACTTTCCGCATAAACTCGTATATGCAGAGGAAAAGTCGGAAATGATAAAATACTGAATGTTCATTTTTATATTATTGTGTGTCGTTTCTGTCCTGATATCACTTGAGTTGTAGTTTAGTTATTACATTATTGAAGGGCTATGTTAGCTTTAAAATGGTGCCTATATCACATTAGAGAATGGGTTGTTAATCTTTACAATACTTTCAGATATTCCCTACTTACATTTTTAAATTCTGAAGAGTAACACTAGTTGTGAAAGATACTGTCTATCGATACCTTGTCCATATTTGTTAGATGCTCGACAGTAACAGATCCCAAAATTATATTTGAACTAAGAACTTTGAATTAAGAGTCCCGATTACGAATATATGATATGGTTTATGAGTATGGTGCTGGGTATGGCTATGTGGTTTAAAAAATCCCTGTACACGAATGAGATGAGAGAGATAATAATCTTGACCACATTAGATTATTTCTGCCTATTTAGTTCTATGATGACATAATATCTTTGCACAGAAATTCTGTTTATTCGAGAAATTTGTATGAGGGTTGTGATATGGTTCGTAAGACCATGAAGTACGTTGATTATGCAATTCTGTATGCATTTAGCCTTACATAAAGGTGATGGCATTTACCACAAGTCTGTGAGGTTTGTCCATATTGAGTACGTTACTGAAAAATTGTTATTCTTTGCTTGAAAAAAAAAGATAGTCGAAGTTGTATTTTTGAGTTAAAACAATTGTATCTTTTAATATTTTTTTTTATTAACTATAACATTTTTGTATGTTAAAGGGTCAACGCAATTATTTATTGGATCTTTAGCAATTAAAGAATAGACAGATAGATCTTATACAAGTATGATCGTCTTATTTGTTATGACTATATTTCATGCTTTATATGATGGGTAGTCAGTCCTTCATACCAATGGGAAATTAGAAATGACTAAACAATTACGGGATCCAAATTCCTAAATTTATGAGCTAAATTGCGTTTTGGCATGAGAACTAAGTCTCCCAGGGGCATTGAATTTGGAAAAATAAAGGATAAATTCAAGATCAGATTCGTTTTAGACGGACAATGGATTGTGTTTAAAGATTTTATTTACCAAAGACATACAATGTATTATTCTCAGAATTTTTTGAATTAGCGAATACTGAGTAGTAGTACAATGAAATCAACACACAACAAAGCTGATGTGATTGTATGTTTCTTTATTGGCCATTCACACAGACTAGGTTTCTGTGTGGGTAAGGAGGCTAGACCTGACAACTGGTTAGAACCACAACACACGCAACATCTGCTACCAATGACCAGTTCCATTATTACAATGCATACTCATCAAAGCCAAACCTAAAACTAAGTGGATAAAAACGCTTTAAAACCGCAAGACCTTACTGGTACTTACTCAGAGGTCTGTATAATATATATCAGTTCAGTGTTCAGAGGTGCGATATAATTTATATCGTAGATTTCCATAGCAATACCACTCATCTGAGAAGACATCACTACTGTTTAAATTGACAAACTTTCACTAGGTTTGTACTTTCTTTACATTTACCATAAACAAAAAAATATGCCTTATGTACACATATGACCATAATAACCATTTCCGATAACAGAAAAGAGAGAAGAAAATATAACAAATTCACTGTTAAGGATTTAATGAGTGAAACGCCCAAACATGTTAAAACATGCAGCCTTCATGGTACAGTTGTCAGTCAAGCCTCCATCGTATATTCTGTACACAGGTTTATTTATGGTAAATGCAAATGACATTATTTACAAGAAAATAGAAATGCAATCCATAATTTTTAGGCTTTTTTCTTATCCATTTTTTCAAAACGAGTTCACCTAGCTTTACCATACAATACAAAGCAGGGGCAGTCAACTATATCATGACAGCAGTTTGCGATGAAGGCTCGTGCATATAATATATATACGACTTAACTTACAATCTAATTTTGGGAGGGGAACTTATTACAGAATTAAATATCTAAATATTCAACATCAATATTTCTCTCTCCCTTTTTGGTAGTATTAACAGAAACCAAATGGGCCTAACTATGTAGAAAATACATATATCTCACTTACATTGTTTAAAATACCGCACGAGTGTACTATCCCAAATGAAGTCCACCAGATATTATTAACCCCCATTCAGTCAAGGCAAGCACAGGCTTGGATTATCTTCTATCTTAGAAACTGGTTTAGGACAGCCGCAAATAGCTTGAGAACAAGTTGTACCCCAGACCTTTGGACTGACATTAAAATAAGTATACACGCTCGCCCCGGGGCGTCTCTTAGTTCATTTTACCTCAGATTTTTCTAGTAGGATACATTTACATACCCCAGACCTATCTGAGTGTATGTATCTTAAAGACAGGCACGAGTGGATGCGATGATCGTTTTAACAGTAAATCCACTACATTCTAAATCACCGTTCATACAAATGGCGAACCACTTTCTTCTACAACCCTGTTCTTATAAACCCCGGATATACTTGCTTGCTTTTTTAATAAGGAAATGAATATATAGTCATTCCTGGAGATAATAAGATCATCCTTTTTAAGATTCACCTTAGAAACAAATCGGAGGCTTTATTTTTTTTGTTCAAATAATGAAAAGAGAGATAATTTACTTGCCATGTTCAAATTCCCCAAACTAGCCTCTAAAATTTGGCTGCAAAAATCCAAGATCGTTTTTGCCATAAGTCCTTAGGAATCTCCTTGCATTGTTCCTTCACATATACACACTTGGATTGCCAGTATAAAAATAATGCATTGTATAAGCACTCCATTAATATGAATATATGAAGAGAGAAGAATGTATAGACCTGCATTCAACCTAGGTGCATTCCCAATGAAAATTGCCTCGGAATTCTTTCAATTGCATTTTTGTTTCTGTTCAAGCCATTTTTAAGCCGACTTTGCTGTAACAGATATCATTGAACAAATTGGATTCATTAAGTAATGCTTTGTTTCCTTATAAAAGAGGAGAAACATGCCAGGAATCGCTAAGTTGTCAATTAGTTTCTTTTTCTTCCTTTAAAATGTTTTACATTCGCACAGTAATGATGGGGGTTACATTCTAGGAATACAAGTATACACCAATGCTTAATTTGGCCTTTTATAATGAAAGACAGTCAGCACAATGAAAGAGGAGAGCATAGGTATATTGATTGATGTAACGTATGTACGAACGAAACATCAATAAATTCATAATAAAATGGAAATTGCTAGATATGATACAAATAGATCTTTGCAGAAGCGCACATTTCTATACTACGGTTGTGGCGATTGTTGCCGTACTTAATTTGCCTCGGAAGAAAGTTGAAGGAGTCTTTGGAGAAAATGAATGCTGCCAAAGAGCAGGAAGGGGTTCTGTTTCGAAATGTTTCTCCAGAAAGCCCTTCCAAAACCAATGTGCCCCTATGCTCCCCACGAAATGCAACTTTAATTAGCAATGGTATTTAATGGTACAATAGTTGTTCCAGTTGTTTCCCAATCAAATGAGCAATTTCCAAATACTTATGAAGGATATATGGGCCTCAAATACTTCTTAGCATCTCACCGAATACCACATTTTAAGTCGATGCTCATCTTCAATATTACTATTATTATTACAGACAAAAAAGAGTATTTCCTAGCTTAAATATATATAAGATCTGACAACATCAGTTTAAACCAACAGTTGAAGTTACCTGCTTTAGGACTCCATTAACATACATGTTTATTATTTTTATATTTCGACAGCTTCCTTCATAAGCTTTTTTTTATGTTTCCCATGTGATCCATATTTAACAAGCCACTGGACAACAATTAATTAACAAGACAAGCGCTCTAACTTGCCAATTGTACGATAACTATATGGATGCTTCATTCTTAAAAAGAGCACAGGCAAGAGATTGGGAATAGGAACCATCAAATAATTGAGGAATTACAACTTTACACCCTTACTTGTGTGCCATTGAGATGAACAACAGATCCGTAAAACACATAAACGGCTCACTTTCACAAACATGTCGCTTGATGATAAGGAAAAGATGCACCGTATAACCGACGGCACATGGAAAAAAAGAAGAAGTTTGTTCCAATGTAGTATCTTTGGATCATTTTTACTGCAAGACCTTTGTTTGTCCCTATTCCTTTCATATGCCTTTAGTTGCCTTTCTCCACAACTCATCCTCACCAATACGTCTTAATTCGACCCCACTCACATGGCATCTTTCTCTACCTGAAAGGAATAATTCAACATATGTAAAACCGGATTCAGTCCGAAGAACCAAGTTTGGATAGGAAAGGGAAGTATTTTAGAATTAATATTACCCAATTATTTACAAATATTTGTTTGGCTGAGTTTCTATTTTGATTGCAATATGCGAAGGAAGAGAAGATGGATTTACCAGACTCAAAACGCTCACTCCTAGCGGACTTAATATTTTGGATTAAAAAAAAATCCGCCATAATCCACCTGATATTACTCGTTTAAAATAATCGATTGCATTATGCCATTATATCCCAGTAAAAGAGGTCTTGATAGCTTTTTTGTTTTAAGTTAAGATATGTGTGGATAATATGGACAACACCTCAATATATAGGGTCATAGATTCATGTCCGACCACCACTTGTATCTTACCTCAGTATAACGATCTAGCACCCCCGTCCTTTTACAAGATACTACATCCGCTCTTTTTCTTCTTTTTGCTACGGGTGTCTGGGTTTTTCTTATTTATTTGCCTCACGAGGTCATAGAATATCTGAAAAATTAAGGCGTCAAAACGTAATGTAGATCTGCACACGATTAAACATTTATCATATCATATATTTATTTATACACTGAAAACATAAATATTACCATACTCAAGAATGTTAAAAAATCATGGCAAACTGGATTGATATGGTAAAGGAAATTTGGCATATTCAAACATGGGAAAATATTGAACAGGTACTTACTTCATTTACATTTATCTTCGCTTTAGCTGATGTTTCGAGGAACGCGCAGTTAAATGTCCTTGCCAAGTTCTGGCCTTGATCCTTCCCAACCACACGTTCATCTTCTAAGTCACATTTGTTGCCAACCAATATCATTGGTACCTATCGAGACAAAAGTATTGAATCAAAACCTCTCATTCATCCTGTTTCTAGTTCATCGTTAACTCCCGCAGTAAAAGGAGGTAATATATATATATTGAAAAAGCATTTATTTTATTTTGAATAAAGAGTAGGATATTAACTTAAACATATATTACAATACACTGTTGGGGTACAGAACCAAAATAAAATGATTATAACGATTATAAAAATGAACGTTAACGATCTCTACTTACATCATCTGTATCTTTAACCCTCAATATTTGCTCACGGAGGTCTTGGAGGTCGTTGAAGGTGGACTGTGCTGTGATGGAATACACGAGGAGGAATCCCTGACCGTTCTTCATGTAGAGGTCTCTCATGGCTGTGAACTGTTCAGTTCCAGCGGTATCCAGGATCTCCAGCATACATTGGTTGCCGTCAACCTCAACTTGGAACAAGCAAGAATGTGACAATGTAAAAATTGAAGGCGCAAAGTGATAAAAACGAACAAAAACTATTATGTAGTTTTTTGGTCGAATCGTTAAGAAAAGAAGCTACTTAATTTAAAACCGCTGCTTCACACATTTACTGGCTGGTAATATGTCAATAAAATATTATTTTCAAAGCTTCCTTTCTAGGAATAGCTATGTTCTCACGAACCTCTTTTTCGATTAGATAATTTAGAGTTGTCTGGTTAAACAAGGTTTAGGAGCTTACATCAATGTATAGAATATTTTCATATGATAAAGAAATACTAAATGACTGATGTTTAATAATGGGTATGTACTATTTATCCATACAAAAGATATTGGGAAAATATCCTAGTAAAGGATTCCACAAAATATTTAGCTTTATCATCTGTTCTACTAAGTCTGGTGACTAGCACACGAATTACAATTAATGTATTATTATGAAATGCAGACATGGATTAAATACGTATTACCTTGCGGTAGCTGTCTTCGATGGTGGGATCATATTTTTCCACAAAAATACCCTGAACGAATTGTACTGTCTGAAATCGGCAAACGAAAATAAAAATTAGCGCGTGTTATGCAACGATATGAAGATGGCATCCACACCAACAAACGAGAAACACCCAAAATACCTTTCCCTAAGCGACACAACCATGATATAGAAATGGTTGGGGTAATATTTTAACATGTTTAGTCACAGGAAGTGTACACTTATGTCCTTATATAAATCAAGGACTTTTCGAAGACTAGGAATAGTTTTTCATGGACCTTAGGAACACAAAATACACTCGATACAATAATGATTGGATATCTTTGACAAAATTGTTATAATTTAGGGATGGCAGTCAACCATAAACAAGAAAATGAGTAAAGATTCAGTGGCAACCTATTCAAAAACTGTTCATTCTTGCACTGGGATGGCCTCTGTAAACAAAACACTTTTGAAATACATGACTGGTGTACAATGTTCAAGGGCTTTGTGTAAAACCCAAGGCCTTTAAAAAAATTAAACTAAAATTGACGTGAGACCTTCTTATCATTTCAACCGTGCATTTAACTACATACATTAAATTATGAATTTGGGATCGTCGCTTAAACCACTAGTTACATGATATGAAGGTCTCACCAATATACCCAATGAGTACACTGTGTCTGATATATGCCGGCACCTATCAAAAACATACTCTGTTTGGGACAGCAAGCATACATGTGTTTAAATGATAGTTAGTTCCATTTTCTGAAAATACAGCACAAACCACAAAATGTTGGAAACCTCAGTATTCCCTCGAACCTTTTAAGTCATATTACACGTTTCTGAGATACATCATCTGTTAAGGATAGGTATGTTAGAGCAGTAATCCTATTTAAGCAGGGCGAATATGGTAACGGTATAGATAAAGATATGGTCCTTGGTTACCCACAGTAAATAGATCATGTGTATTAATAATGTTACGAGCACAGTCAGTAACATTGTTGTTGGCCTAAGACACCAATCAGAGTTGTAAAATAAAGCAGTGATAAATATTTGTCGCTGAAATTGGGAATTTTGCGTGATTTTGGTTAACATACTTTATTTGTTTAAGTAGTCATGCTGGTTCAAATATCTAATGATATTTAAACGGAACATGACAATAGCTTAGATTTGGTCATACATATAATATCTAGGAGTAAAACTCATCAGATATGGTGTTATTTAATCTCCTAACAAATACAGCAAATAACAATACAAGAGGGCAGTCGTAAGTCTAACACTCTTTTTCAGGACATCTCAGCCCCAGCGGGTCGGATACCAGTCTAACAGTTGCGGTGTATCAGTTGGCTTAGAGGTATATTATCTGTTGCAGTTTGAATTAATTACTCATGAGATGCATGAATTATATTATTTCTATGAATAGGTGATTGACTTTCTGACTATTTAGACTTTCTGACTTTTTTATTATTGACTATTTTAATTTGTTTATCGAGCGTTTCTCCTGACCATTTGGAATCGTAGACATTATTAATACCTCGCCGATTATCATTAATAAGAATAAGGCTTTTTAGAATTTTGGGGAAAATGGCGACGTCATAGACATTCACATAATTTTTTTGTTATAGTCGAATAAATAAAGAAAATGCAATATACAGAGAAAGGAACAATACTCTACGCCTCTACCATATGAAGCTAGGAAAATAAACAAAAAATACCTAAATAGATAGATAGATTAATAAAGAGAAACGATATCAAGTGTGTGTTACAATATACTGTTATGTTTTACAATATGTGGGGAACAAGTCGTCTATATGGCTTGCGATGTTGCTTTTAAAATAGATAACCTTGACCTATGGCCTTTTTAATGGATTTGTATTGAGAATAATCAGCAGCAGACCGTAGAAGCATGTATATACAGTTTAATCTCCTAGCAGTCCAGTATCCTCCCCTCGAAATAATAGCAGAGGGGAAGAAAAAGTATGTATCATTGTTGTTGCATACACTGAAAAGGAAAGCACGGTAAAATGCACCAACCACAAAATATAGGAAACCAGAGCTTTCCCTCATCGTTATATAAGCTGTTGCTTCCTGTTTGTCCGAAACGTTGGGCCGGCCCCTAACTAAGTCAATAAAGCAAAAGAAAATACTAGCATTTCCTTTGAACATTAAGCCATTCCAAAGTGTCCATCGGTTGGCAGTTAGCCATCCATCTTTCCCTTTTATCATATTCCATAGGTAGAATTAAATCATAAAGGCTGTGACATACATATTATATATTACAGTTTATTACAGTATCCAATATACTCACCAAAGCACTCTTGCCGACACCTCCACTTCCCAACACGACCAACTTATACTCCCTCATGATGGACAAATGAGCCTGAAAGATAATAGGGAAAATGTAAGTCAATACCGACACAGTAAATCATGTGTCCAGGTTCAACCCCTCAGTAAACTAACAAAATACCTATAAATCTAAATATTTTGGAACACAATCGGTAAAATCTTGAAAAATTTTGATTTAAATTATCACTGACACTCCATGTTCTGTTACAGAATGTATTACATACAAATGTAATTTCAGGGGTGCTATTTGAAAAGTCAAATAGCACCTATGTGCTATTTGAGCCGAATATCCACAAGATTGATGGAAAGTAAGGTAAAATACTATTAAAATCAAGTTCTTATTGATTTAGTATGTAATAAATACCTAATAGCACTCTGTTCGTTTTGTAAGCAATCTCAACGTTGGGTCAAATCGCACTCCACCCCTTTGGGGTGTCGTGCGATTTGACCCAACGTCCCGATCGAATACAAACCTCCATTGTGCCATTAGGTATAAGAATCAGCAGGATAACACATTTCCTCTTTTCATCCAAATTTATAACGCGAGGAATGATAATTAAGTACGGACAAGCCTATCAAACGACTGAAGACAAGAAAGGTAAACCACATACAATATTTCCCTTTGCAACGATATGTGTACCTGATAGGCGAAGGGTGAGTGGCTGGGGGTTGGGGTATGAAGTTTAGTCTCAGTTCCAATGCGAGTACTTAAAGATATTCAACCAACAATACTTCTTTAAAGGCCCCTCTCCATTATCCGTAAAGTACCTCCCGTAACGGGGTCCCGTTAACGCATAACGTTTGACGCAACTAGTTTGGGTTGGTTCTGCTTTGTTTGTTCCCCCATTTTCCCAGCAAGACCCAAGAATAATTATATTGTTCTCTGATCAAGGAACTGCGATGCATTTATCAATACAGCGTGGATCTTATGAATATCTAGGCCTATACCGAAGATCAGTTTATTAATTATAGATTTCATAATAGGAAGTTACTAACTTAAAAGTATAAACATTTCTACGTATTTAATCGCGGACTCATACAAATTTAATCATAAGCGATTGTGTTATTTTACTGATAAATATTTAGAAATATTAGTGGTAATTATGCCACTAGGCCAACTGACTCCCCCGTCTGTTTCATTAAAAGACGACTGCTAATACATAGCAGGGATGACGTTTATTGTTAAAGATTTCAATCAAATAAAGGTCTATTCAATTGAATTGAATACATCCTGTCTCCCCATTAAGTCGGCGACGATTGCGGGCATCGTATACGGTAAATCAGATACCAACCTCGTTACATCCTATCTTATTATTATTGAGTATCTGGGGCATTTTTAAGGCTAGCATGAACGAATAAGTACTAATAGCACAATTTCCCTCTCCCAACGTCAAATTTTATTTACAATTACACATGATTACATACTAGGCTACATACATTGACATATATATATATATACATGTATAATTACATACGTCATCATAGATGTATAGTATAGAATTATGCGAAATAATCGCCGTAACATTTATAAATTCACCTTCATAAGAGTAATCTTTCCATGTATTTCTAATTTCTGTATATGAATATTAAGAAAACAGTAGGGCTTATACGAAACCTGAAAACTAAGGTATTTTGTTCCTGCCGTTATCTTAAATTTCAATTAAGAATGTACAATGTCAACTGCATAATTGCCAAATTTACTCATAGTATGACCTAGACTGTCTGACTATTGGACTGAACTTATCAATATTATGCTATTGTTGTATGTATACAAGAATTTGAAGTAGAATCGGTCGAGCGAAAACAGCCGCCAGTGAGTCATCATAGGAAGGCTGAAGGGATTTAGGCGGGTCCTCCAAATACAAATAAGGTCATTTTAAAAGCCCGGTAGCAAAGACAACCATTTAGAATCCTCCGAAATCAGAATCCTCCAAAATTTCGGTCAAATGAATTTTATATGGGTTAGAAAAGAATGGACGAAAACTGTATAGACAAAGTATCCGTCCCCTTGCCTCAGGGCAGAGGCAGAGCATCGGGGGCTTGATTGGGGATCGGGGAATCAAAGCCAGCTTTAAGGGCCATCTAAGTTTACTTTTATACTAGTAAAACTAGTCACCATAAACATGTAATTAAATTAAAATGGTTTGATTTCATTCAATCATCGAAGGTCACGCAAATAAATGCAAATTCAAAATTTGTTTTGCAAAAATGTTCAGTATTGACAAGAATGTACATATAGAAATCTCAAATTATCTAAAAATTCCAGTATACTAGCTTTGTTCAATTTGTATCGATTTCAATAGGGTTTTCTTGGAAGTTAATTTCTTGCAAGATCGACCACGGAGAGGGAACAATATTTTCTTGGTGAACAAACAACAGTATTGATATAATTTTCTAAATACATCAATATGAATAAATTAATGTAGCAACTTCTAGCTTACATTCTGATAGATATTCCATTCGTCTACCCACGCACAAGGCAGAACAATATTATAGTAGGACAGCGAGCCATATACCATGCTGGTACGCTTTCAGACCAGTACATGGGGGCATTGGTTTGAGTTCCACAACGCCCAATAGACTATCACCACAACACATTACTTATATTGGTAAACCTCGATCTCTGACATACATAAGTCATAATACATTGTGTATCAGGGTTAACTCCAATACTCTCAATTCAACATTGACAACAGACACAGCAAAATCAAAATAGATATGCAACACATTAATACTCTATGGTTAGTGGAGTCATAATCACCTCAGTAGAGATCCTCCTAAAACAATATCAATCAAATGCAATTTTTAATATACACCGAGTACCGTAGCTGTAGATTTAGATCTGTTTGTGGGTGGGGCTAGGGAACGGATTTAATTTTAATTCTTATGCAAGATGTGTATTAATTAATGGACAATATTCAATAATACGTGTCATTAAGCTGTCAATACTTCCTCAATAGGATCATATATATATATGTCGATAGTTAACGACTATTGTATATATGCCAATGTGTGTCTTTGGTGCCCAGAGACAGGTTGGATCTATTAATAATAGTCCAAACAATACTAGCCTAGAATTAAATAATCTTGAATAAGCGACTGATTGGACCAGGGAAACAGGAAGCCGACAGTTAGGCGAATACACATGGCTGCTAACATTGGTAAAATCAACAAGTGTCAAGAATTGATTCGACTGAGTAACAAACAACTACACGAACACTACACCATCTTGATGACCGGTGAAATAACCCCAACAGAAAACATTAGACTCTAAAATTTCCATACGAGGATTGCTGTTGACAGAGTGACAGAGTCCGAGTCACTGGGTGGTGTGACAGCACTTGTAGCACTGTTCATGAAGAAATTCAAACTATGAATGTAAATAGACGGCGATCGTTGAGGATAGGTCAGGCCATTTAAGATCTAGGGATATTCTCACCGTTTGCTAGGAAGATACTGTTTATACCAGAACTAATTCTCAGTAAAGGGAGGCGTCCAATTGTGTCAAAACACAAGAGAAGGGAAGGGTTTCCGGGTTAGGATTTGAGGCCTAGCTTCGTTGTCCGAAACTCCAACAGCAAGGACTTGGATGTGTATTCGCGCAAGAGAACAACACATAAAATAAAAGAGTTGATATAACATAATGGACCGAATGGGTAGTTAATGTACCAACGTTATCTAGGTTCAAATTAGAGAATTGTCTGAAAGAGAGATCGATCGAGAGCGACTTACCAAAATCCGAGGGCGAGTCTAGAAAATGTAGCGACCACAGTGGATGTGACGTCACGCTCAGACTGGGTGTTCTATTTTTAGACTTACCCCAGCATGCCTTGCGCGACGCGCAGACGCGGATCAACAGCGTCTCTATGGCGTGGGAAACCTGCCTAGCGTCTCCTACCCAGTAGTTTTTATTTGATTGGGAGACTTTCTCCTGTTAGTCTGTATATGGCATGTCAACATATTTATCATATAGCCTACACCTACCTACCTAACGGAATCTGTTGAGCACTCTTCATTATTTCATTGGTACGGTACCGTACTCATCTGATAGCCTATAGATGCTAGGGCCATATAGGCCTAATTAGGCTAATCATAGGATCATAGGCCTATAATTTTCTTGAATAATTTCCAGTCATAGCCTATATCTAGGCCTATGCTAACTTAGCCTGGGCCTATATGTTATGACAAGTCATAGGCCTAATCCTGTTATTAGAAGCTATTATAGAGCTGTAGGCTACATAGGCTAGCCTAATAGGCCTATAGGGGCCTTATAGGCCTAGATCTAGGCTATAGCTATTTCAAATTTTCAAAAATATGTTCTTTTTGTTACTTCTCTGAATCAATCTCATGAAAACACCTAGCTGGGGTCCAATTTATGGGCATGGGCACAAATAAAATGACAGACTTTGAGCCTTCGGGGGAGGGGGGGGGGGGGGGCAAGGACCAATAGGCCTAGAGCTGGAAATGTGATTTTAAATGAAACACAAAGGATTACATCATTCTCTATAGCTATTCTAGAGAACGCATGATGCTGTCATTTTCTATTAGTACTAGGCCTAGCCTAGTAGATCTAGGCCTACCGGTAATATTAGGCCTATAGGCCTAGCCTAATGCCTATTCATTTATATTTATGGGAGGAGATTCGAATATAAGAAAACTATTATAGGCCTATGTCCTGAATCAGCTTTTTCATATTGGTCAGATCACCTATTAAAGTTGGTTTTTCCACAGAAAGATGTAGATCTACATATCAATGAACTTAATTTTACATGTAGGCCTATTCATAGTTAGTAGCTGACATGTCATATTTAGATTCTCCAGCGTATATAGCCTAGGCCTATATATAAAGACTTTTATTCACATGCTGATATATATTTTTTTTCCCCCAACACCGGGTCTTTATTCAGAATTAGACATAGACAACAGTCAAGGGCGTATACAGTAAGGTTCCTACTAGGATCTACCCCTTATGTGGTAGCCCAGTTAGTACATTACTGGGAAATTGAAAATGTTCATGTTCAGAACAATTTGTTCTAATTTGTTGTTTATACGTAGGGAAATCCCAGCATGTTTAGGGATGGAACCCTTTAGTCATTATATTGTATCGTACCTCTTGATAGGAGTATCCTCCTCTCTAAAAAAGGGGAAAATGACAGATAGAAATGATGGCTAAGAGTAGTGTTAACATTGACAAAGAGGCTTTTAAAAAAATAAAGGGCCTAAAGATAGTATCCTGGAACATCAGGAGTATATTTCCGAAATTGGACCAGGTCAAACAATTTTTGATAGAATGTGAGCCACAAGTGATTGCGTTTCAAGAAACTTGGCTTTCCAAGAACATTGTTAATGGTAAAGTCTCTATAGATGATTATAATATAGTAAGGTCAGACAGGAGATGCAAAAGGAGAGGAGGAGGCCTCATTTCTTATGTTCACAAATCATTAGATATCAATGAATCGTGTCTCAAACAAACACATAGAAATACAAGTATTTGGAATCTCGAAAAAATATATGAAAGATAAAATATGTCTAAACGTATATAGGCCACCTCAGGGGGGATTGACTCAAGCTATAGAACAAATTGATAATATATTGAGTAAACTTGATACTACAAAAGAGATATTTATTTTAGGTGACGTTAACTATGACAATTGTCATATTACAGATGGCACGACAGCAGGTTCAGATAAATTTAGATGTTTTTTGGGCAAATTTAACCTCCAACAGATAATTAAGACACATACCAGAGTCAGTAAATCTTCGGTCTCCACAGTAGACCATATTTACATAAATGGGAAACGGTTAAATACAAATGGCACAATTGAAGTAAATGTAAGTGACCACCTACCAATATTTGTACAAATAAAAAAGGAGAGAAATACTTACAAAACTGATTCTTTTGAGGCCAGGAATACGAAGAATTTAGATATAAGAATATTGAAGGATTTATTATCTGACTTAGACTGGAGTGAATTATACAGAACCACAAATGTGAACTTAGCGTGGGATTTGATTATAACGAATATAGAAAAATATGTGGACAGGATGTGTCCCATTAAAAAGTTTAATAGAGTGAGAGTCACCCCTGAGTGGTATGGTACAACAATTATTGAGGCATCTAAGTCTAGAGATAAGGCATTTAAAGTAGCTAAGAAATCAAATTTGGATGAGGATTGGGTAAGAGCACGTTCCCTTAGAGGTGAAGTAAATACTATTATAAAAAAGGCCAAGGATATATACCTAAGGGATCAAATAAGGGAGATGAAGACAGAACCGCACAAATTCTGAAACCTAATGAAACCGTTAATCTCTTGCAAAGGGAGAAATAGTAGTAACGAAGAAATCACTATGTTATCCAAGGAGGGAAGCAAGCTCAGAGGCAAAGAAGCAGCGGAAATAATTAATAATTCTTTCGTGGAGATAGGCCCTGAGCTAGCACATAAAATAAATGATGATGAAGGAATACTTGCGGAAAGGGAAAAAATTCATAAAGGGAAGGAAACAGAATTATGTTTTCAATTTAGAAGAATTAGTGAATTAGATATTGAATTGGCACTAAATAAAATAGGTGATTATAAGGCCTCAGGAATAAAACTCTTGCCCACAAAAATCCTCAAACACTTTTTATTCGCTTCAAAAAAGAAACTTGCTTATCTGTTTAATCTGACGATAGAAAATTCGGGCATACCGACTGATTTCAAACAGGCTAATGTTACACCACTGTTCAAAGATGGAGAGAAATATTTACCAGGCAATTACAGGCCTATTTCATGTATCAAGTTACCGGCGAAATTATTAGAAATATGCGTACAAAAACAACTATCTCAATATTTAGAAGGACACAGATTACTATGTGATCAGCAGTTCGACTTCAGGGGGGGAAGATCTATTAACAATGCGCTTGATAAGTTACTGAGCAGAGTCTATACAAACCTTAATGAAAAAAGAGCTACAGATTTAATATTTTTAGATTTTAAAAAAGCTTTTGACACGGTGGATCATCAAATTTTATTGTCAAAATTGGGGAATTATGGAGTAAAAGATAACGCATTACAGTGGTTTAAAAATTATTTAAGTGGTAGATCACAAAGAGTTTTGGTAAATGGTGAACTCTCCTCCCTGAAGCCAGTGCCCTGTGGGGTACCGCAGGGGACCAGTCTGGGACCGGTAATGTTCATTATTTATATTAATGATTTACAGAGAATTGTGGAAAAATGTGACGTTCAGCTTTTCGCAGACGATACAGTCCTGTATGTAGATAGAGAGTTAGGCAAACCTGATAGTGAAGAGCTTCAAAATGACCTGGACAATATTGTTCGGTGGTGTAAGGTGAACAAAATCTCGCTCAATATAAATAAATGCAAAGCATTAACGATAAGATCTAAAAGTGACCCTAGAAATATAGTTAATTACAAAATTGATGGCCAACTATTGGAGAATGTAACAGAATATAAATATTTAGGAATGGAGATTGACTGTAGATTGAATTACAATGTTTTTCTTAGAAAAAAAATGTTTAGTGTAAGAACGAAAGTCCACTCAATGTCAAAATTATATAATATATGTGACAAGAGTACTTTGCTGCTTCTGTATAAAATGATGGTACTTCCTTTGATAGATTATGGAGATTTATTTTATGGTTCAGCGGCAAAAACGCACTTACAAAAGCTTCAGACACTTCAGAATTCAGCTATGAAAATGATTTTGAAACTCCCTAAATTAACTAGTACTAGGGAAATACATCGAACATTAAATATACCCGCTCTGGAGACTAGGAGGAATAGCCATCTCCTAGATCTGGCTTATATGAGGACTAGAGAAGACACAAATATAGATAGTAGAAAAATCGCATTAAGGGGATTAACGGAAGGGAAGAAACTTATTGTGCCGCAACCATGGAACGAGATTTTTAAAAAATCCTATGTTTACACACTTACCGAACTGTGGAACAAATTACCCAGTGAGGTACAGAATATTAAAACTAGGATGCAGCTCAGGAATTACCTGAGAACAACTTATTATGCAGATTTTGATATATATCTGGCTGAGGATTAGGAACTATGATTCATATACACTTAAATCATAACCCTGATTTGGACATATGATTGAATTATGGGGAAAGGAGATAATTGTCGATGGTAGAGCTAGCTAGAGTCCCTGAGAAGGTGTATGTATAGTTGATGAGAGGTTAGGCTAAGTATAGCCTAATATGATGTAATAAGAAGAGCAGAGGTTTGTCCTGTTTAGACATAACATTTTATTGGGAAAACATGAGTTTATATATCATATTACATGTTCAGTACGCATGCGTACGCATGCATGATTATTATCCAATCATATGCATTACATATACATAACCAATCGTATACCTTATCAAGTATTTGACCACAGGGGGTCGTGTGTATAAACCAATAGGAGAAGGGGTGATTATTATATGGGTCAGCCTTCCTAAGTTAATTAGCCAATGGAAACATAATTAGGCTGACCAATCAGGTACTCTAAAGTTGGGTTGAACCCGTAGGAGGGTCAGGGTGACCCCCTATGGAGTGTTCCATGAACTAACTGTAATAGACTAGACTTGCCCTAGTCACCTTACATAATTAATACAATATTCATAATTAAATCTAACCTTATATAATAATATTTGGTAATATATGACATATCATTAGGTGATATTACGTAACGTTATATACTTGCGTTATGGATCGTGACAGTGCCATACCAGTTAACAGAATTACATGTAAATTGAAATTTGAAATTCATCAATAGCATAAGATAATAAGAAAGGTCGCCTTGGATTCAAGGCAGTGAGTTGTACATCACAGGGTTTATGGAAGTAAATCCACCAGGTTCGGAAAATAACCCAACCTGTAAATAAGGCATGTAAGTCCTTAATAGAAAGACTGATATCACGGTAATTTTAACAACAGCTGTATCACATATCTGTATATCTGAATTCATGTACTATGTATTATGTACCTTAAGGATTAAGTGTTTAGGGAATGGGATTGGCTCATTGGGTAAAAGGAGTATAATATAACGTTGAAACCTATATGGAATTGACAGTGAAAGGACAATGAACATTAAACAGCACAACATTACTTGTGACGACTAAAGGATGAGGACACTAACGAACAATAATTTAGAAATCATCGAACATTGATCATATAATTAATTGAAATGATCAAGAGCCGGGGAAAGGGGGATTTCCAGTTTTTTCGCATTTGATATACTGTATATTGTACTAATGTTTATGATCCTGATAGATAAGCAGTGCCCACCGCCCTATGTGCAAAATAAAGGGCGGGAAAACTTCAAATGCGCTACACGTACCACCGTTAGCGAGAAGAACATTATTTCCCCGAAATCATATTAATCATCATGCCGAATTAAGATTTTCGCGGCAAAAAGCTTGGTAACACATCAAGGGTCATTATTGGAGGTGATTTTATTTACTCTGGTGAATATACATCTCTTTTAAGACAGTTTTCTCAGTTGTGCATGGATTCGTCAACATTCGAACATGGAGAACACAGAGATAACGGCAAAGTCTGACCCGGAGAATCCAAGTAAGGTTTCTGATTCTATTGAGAAAAAACTTTTGCGCAAGAATGAAGATGAACTTTTTACAAATGTAAAATCTGTAGACGGGATAGTACATATTAACGAGAAATCTGAGCAAAGTATGGGAAATCTGAACGACAGAGAGAATCTTGAAGATACGTTAGAGGGTTGCGAGGGAAGCGATGGGAACATAACGGATCATTCGACAGATCCCCAGGCACCAGCGCCCAGCGACAGCGGCAATGATGCTATTAATAGCCCAGTCGCTACCTCCCAGGCACGCAGTGAGGAGAGGCTTGACGAAAACCTAAGCCTGGATAGTTCTAGATTATTTCATACACCGATGAAACTAGTTGAGGAACATCTAAATAATCTGACACCAGCGTGTAATAGCCCAAAAGTTATGGTCTTTGATGATGTATCTAGAAATAGTTTGATTGAAGACATTACAAAACAGGTTTTAGCCAGCATTACTAGCCACTTTAAGGATAGCAGAAATGCCTTTCCGACAAGTTCCCTAGGGGGGAGAGTCACTGAATTAGAAAGAGCGATTTTCTTCAACAAATACTCTGAGAAAGTGGAGACAAACGAAAAGCATAAAGGAGGTGTAGAATCTGACAATACAATGAACTGGGAAGAAAGAGCTGAGAAAATAGAATCGATGTTGAAGGAGTTGAAACGAGAGGTGAAAGTTTCGATCGAGAACATTAATTTACAGATTGATGAACAGATTGAAAATATTGCGGGTGCTCATGTTTTTGATCATGCGGAGACAAACGAGAGGATAGATAAAGTAGAGGAGGGAAAGGATAAACTTGAAGAAAAAATCACTGAGATTGAAGTCCTACTCGACAAAAATAATAAAGAGAAGAAGAAGTGGTTAGCTCCTTCGCTTGAAGATAGTACGAACTTTATTATTGTTGAAGAAGTCCCCGAATCATGGATGCTCGACAATGGAAGGCCTAGACATGAGGGTATGAAAAACTCCAACATAACCGATTTATTATTTCTAGAAAACACGCAAGAAAGTATTCTTACCATCCTTTCTAATGCATACGAAAACATCAGTCTTGATCATATAGTCAGGGCTTACAGGATTGGGATGCCCAGTATCCACCGAAAGAGAGCTATTTTCGTGGAATTTGACTCCTCCGAAAGGAAGAAACAGATCATAAGCAAGGCAAAAAACATCAGAAGCATCCCTAGATTCCAAAAAGTATGGTTAAATAGGAAGGGGCCTGAAATGAAAGACCATGATTATTCCATTCTTCACGGCTGTTTTGAATTATTGAGATTAAGAAATAAGCCGGTTGAACTCATGGTAAATCACTTGCGAATAGGTGATAGCAGCTATATTGTCGATGATCTACACAAACTACCTATAGGTTGCAGACCCGAAGATGTTAAACACGTTCCAGTGGGGGAAAATGGTTTGGGATTTGCTGGACCATGTAGTTATCTCTCAAATTTCCATCCATCTGCTTTTTCCTACAACCAAAAAGTTTATGCGAACGTGGAAACAGCTTTCCAGAGTATCAAAGCGGAATACCATGACAACCCCAAGATGGCGGCCTCCATGTCAAGAATTGCCTGGCCGGTTGACGTAAAACGACTGGGAGATAAAATAGTGGCTAGTGATGACTGGAAAAAACAAAAAAACAGGAAGAAGATTTGCTAGAGAAGCTAGTATTTAATAAGTTCGCGCAAAATAGGAACCTCAGAGAGAAGTTTCTTTCTTCAAAACACGATTTGTATTATGAGTTTACGACATCCCATAAGTGGGGTGTGGGAAGCCACCATCCGGGTGTCCAGATCCAAAATGGCGCCCGAAAAGTCGTAGACCCAAAACAACTGAAAGGCGACAACCGTTTCGGTCTCATACTTGCAAGCGTGAAGAGGAAGCTTCGTAAATATTTTAAACAAGTTCAGAAACAACCTAATTCTTCACAATGACGGATCTATTAGTCCTTATGGACTCCCGTGGGAAGGGAATTTATCAAATTATACGTCGACAATGCCCTAGCCTAAGATTGAAAGTTGTATCAATAGGTGGCGCCACGCCATTAAGACTTGCGACTGAGGCCCGCCGTACATTATACATCACCAGACCAAGGATAATTATAGTGGCGGCTGGAATTTGTTCAATCACTAAAAGAGACAAATTCAACGAGAAGTGTCAAATATATCTTCAACACGAAAATATTATTTTGTTTGAAGACAGTGTTAGATCTGAATTAGCAGAAGTGAGAGCACTCCTGACGGAATCGTTGCCTCCTAATTTACTGACACCCATAGTGTCGATCGCTACCACAATAGGCATAGACATCAACAAATATAATAGTTTCTTGGGTAGTCGTAAAGGTTTAACTGCTCATGAGTATCCATTTCACATACAGAAAGAGTTAAATAACCGTGTGTTTTTATTTAATTCGATAGCTCGAGAGATGAACAATGCTGCTGATACTCCATCTTCACACGTTGCACAATTCGTTCATAGATGTAAGCCGAAGAGAAAGAGGAAGAACGAAACCGAAGCCAAGTATACCACATTTTACATGCAATTATCTGAGGATGGTTGCCATTTGGGGGAGGAACTGAAGGATAAGATTGGACTACAAATTCTGAGATCGTACAATATTATTCTTGACAGTGTGTCGTAAAAGTAAGTGGGTAGTGGCCGAGTTTTTGATTACTAGCGTTTTCGGAATGTGGTTTGATTCTTCTCGGTCACTACTTTACAATATTACTAAATAATACTTTATTATTTAAGACTCGTAAATACTAACATTATGAGATGATACACTGTCGTTCTTCTACCACGTCTACCACTCTTCTCTTCTCTTCTCATATATTCATCGTGAAAATCCACATTAGTCTCCTAATCATACATAGAAAGTTACCAAAAACATTAAATCAAGACCAAAGTGAAGACAATTAGAGACATACTCTATGTGGATCAAATCGATTAAAAAATAGTATTAAAAGACTCATTCATCAGTCTAAGTACTAGATTATACTAGATTATATTAATAGAGAGAACGACTACATTGAAACAAACATTGAAAACATTTTATTGATATACTTCATATTAATATTAATGTGTTGGTTATATAGTTAGATCAGGGTGAGATACAGTAATTTGAAACTGAATGGTGATTTCCTTCCTTCGTCCAATTAACATAAGTGAAGAATATAGATTGAAAGAATGATTAATGATGATAGTAGGGGAAACATTTTTCAATTTATATATAGTAGATATAGTGAATTGAGAGATTGTACTTGTATATAAATATACACTCCGAGATGATGATAATGGAGTCCATTTTACATCCAAAAGAGATGTTGTTTGTATTAATTGTACTGTTAATGTTTTTGATCAATGATATATTATATATTGATGTTTCTGACTTGAACCGCCTAGTAGTTAGAAGGTGGAGATCCTCTAAATGGAGGAAGAAAATACTTAAAATTACAATTTTTAATGGGTTGTAATTATAAAGTAAATAATACGATTAACAAAGGTTTAATCGAGATTGAAGACTTAAGAAAGTCTAAAGGGGTAAAGGTTGTTACATGGAACGTCAGAAGTGTTCTAAATAAGGTTATTAATGTACATAGTTTTCTATCCCAATCTAAGGTAGATATATTGGGATTACAGGAAACCTGGCTAAGTGAAAATATTCCTGATCAACAAATAGCTCTTAAAGGTTATGAAATAGTGAGAGGGGATCGGAAATCAGGGAAAAAAGGTGGAGGTTTAATGCTTTACATTAACAACAATTGGGATATTGATGTGAAATCATACGAAAAACTTAATATATCTAATAGGGATATAGAGGCCCAAGTTATATCATGTAAAAGGGGATTTATTAAAAGATTATCTGTCGTTAATGTCTACAGACCGCCAGGGGGGGATCTGGAAGAAGCCAATAGGTACTTGAGGCATATTGTCTCAGAAATAAGAAGAAAAGAAGAAATATATGTTATAGGCGATTTTAATATTGATTATAAAAAATCGGTAGAAATAGGATCATCCAAGACCACTGCATTTTTTAATATTTTCTGAGGATTGAATATGACACAATATATAAATGGGGATACTAGATCGTCCAAAAAATCTTCTTCTACATTAGATCATATTTACTCGAATAGTGATTATATTATGAGTTGTGGAACTATTAACGACAATTCTAGTGATCACATTCCGGCATTTGTGATTAAAAAGAAGGGTAAAAATATATATGAAAAAGTCTCATTTAAAGCGAGAAACACAAAAAACCTGGATATGAAAATACTACAGGAAATTTTGAGAAATGAGAAGTGGGACGATCTATATAAGGCGGAGACAGATGTAAATGAGGCGTGGAATATGATATATAGTAGAATAAATAAATTTCTTGATAGGATGTGTCCTATAAAGGAATTTAGAGGTGTTAAGTCTAAACCCCTATGGTATACCAAAGATATTATAAACTTATCGAAAAGCAGGGATAAAGCATTTGTAAAGGCAAAGAAATCAGGTAGGAGTGAGGATTGGGACGAAGCTAAGAAAATGAGAAATAAAATGAATTCTACACTAATAAAAGCTAAAAACGAATTTACTAAAACTCAAATAAAAGAGAATTATAGGGACCCTAAAAAGTTATGGGAAATTATTCAACCTCTTATAAACCCATCGAAATCCAAATCTAATAGTGTCATTAGAATAAAGGAAGTTGGGGAAAAAGGAGGAGATCAGTGTAACATAGATACAGATAATAGTCCAAATCTGCTCAATGATTTCTTTGCCTCGGTGGGTGATGTTTTAGCCTCTAAAATAGAGGAGCCTGATTATGATGAAAAATGTAAATATGATGTTGATAAAGCTATAAATATACCAAGTGATGTTGAATTTAAATTTACAAAAATATGCCCATCTACAATAGTTCATTTTCTTAGGAAATCCAGTGATTCAAAATCATCTGGAATACCTTATATGCCTACATCAATTCTTAAAATATGTTTAATGACACTTTCCACGCAGTTAGCATATTTGTTTAATAAGTCAATAGAAAGTGGTATAATTCCAGAATTTTTTAAAGAGGCTACTATTACGCCTCTTTATAAATCTGGCCCAAAAGATTCAGCGTCGAATTACAGGCCTATATCTGTGATTGTACTGCCTGCAAAAATATTGGAAAAATGTATCCATTTACAACTTTACGAATACTTTGAAGAGAATCATTTACTGTATGATAAACAATTTGGTTTTCGCTCAGGAATTTCCATATCTGATGCACACCATAATATGTTTAATGATATTTACAATGCAATTAATAACAACGATTATATTGAAATGGCCTTTTTAGATTTTAAAAAGGCGTTTGATACGGTTAATCATGATATTCTTTTACAAAAACTAGAAAAATATGGTATAAAAAATGACTCTTTAAAATGGTTTGAGAATTATCTTTCTTTAAGGAAACAAAAAGTCTTAGTGAATAATGTTTTATCAAATGAGAAAGGGGTAAATTGTGGTGTTCCCCAAGGAACTTCCCTTGGTCCTTTAATGTTCAGTATATATGTTAATGATATTTATAAATGTGCTATTAAATCCAAAATTCAGTTATTCGCTGATGATACGGTTCTGTACAATGTTAATCAGTCATATATTACTCTTGGAGAAGAATTACAATCTGATCTTCAGAACATACATTCGTGGTGTAAAATTAATAAAATTTCTCTTAACATTGAGAAATGTAAATTGATGAAAATTAATTCCGGTAGATCATCTAAAGATAAGGATTTAAACAATTATCAATTTGGAGAACATGAAATAGGACATACGGATGAATATACTTACTTAGGACTGTTAATCGATTCTAAACTTACTTTTCAATCTCATTTGAAAAAGAAAATAAATGTTATTCAAAATCAGAGTAGACTACTCTCAAAATCAAGACATGTTTTCACAGAGAAAATGTTTTTGAACTTGTATAAGGTAATGGTTATTCCCCACATGGATTTTGGGGACACAATATATAATGGGACTAATAATAAGGCATTGTTAAATAAGTTACAAGTATTGCAAAATAATATTATAAGAAGGGCAAAGTTCTTGGATAAAAGAACAAATGTAGTAGAATTGTCAAAGGAACTGGGTATTCCTCCTCTGGATAAAAGAAGAGAGGCTCACATATTGGAGATAGCTTTTAAAAAATCTTTAATAACCGATAACATTGATTCAAATAAAAGGGATCTAAGGTCGAATAAAGGTAACAAAAAGAAAATGCTTAAGATAATAACTCCACATTCGGAGAGGATAAAAAGATCATTCTTGTATAAAGCATCTTTCTTATGGAACTCAGAAAATAATAAATTTTTTGAGGGACACCAGGTAGAAGACTTGGTCAATTTCAGATTGTATCTGAAAAATGATTATATGGTTCAAAATGATTAAAGTAAAAATACAGTTCTGACAAATGTCAGTTAATGATTAAACCATATATATATTTGTACATTATTGAGTTTTTTATATTAAAAACTCAATAATAGATTCATCTTTTCAAGCCTGTAAGTCTTGTATGCATGTACTGTTGAAAAGTGGGATTAATCTGCTATATAATGTCATCAAGGAGTGTAGTTTACCTTGTTATATATAAGGAACTTTTAAGTTGCTAAAAACAAAAGCAAACTACTTTTAAATTTGTTTTATTGAGAAATGATTGTACATAGTTATTAAGAGTTGGTATGAATATACCATGATTCATAATATAGTGTAATTCCAGAAAGATCAAATATGTTGAAAAGACCTGACTATGCACATTCTAGTAAGAGAAGAGTTGTAATAATAATGTCGAAGCATACGGGCACTCTAAGAAAATCAATGGTTTCATTGACTGAGACATGACCTTTTTCTATGAAATGTACGATGAATTGGAAATAAAAACACTTATATATATATATATGTTCTTATAAAGGTAAAACTTGTAACGAGCAAACTGGTTTCACCAGGAAGACCTGCAATAGCAATTGCAGAGGCAGAAAACCATGTTCTGAATAATGTAACTGTTAACGCCTTCGGGCCCGTTGGCAACAATTGTTGCTGGGGCCATGTGGCCAATTCTTGCCCATTTGGCAGCGCGGCAAGTTCTTGGACTACCACACTGGATTTGGTCTCTATCAGGCATCCCTCATAAACCTCTGACCAATGAATGGCCTCTTGTAGGTCCATGGGTTCCTTCAGGCGAGCCCAATTGGCCTGCTTCCAGTTTGTCAACCCCTTCAGGTAAGTATGAAGAGCCATAGTGACTATGGTACTATTCATCTTCTTCCCAAAGGCGTACCTGGCTCTGCGAGCTACCTCATTACCAAACTGCCGGACAGCCTGCCCGGGAGTCTGGCGACAAGCATGAAACTCAGCTTGTCTCTTTATACGAGAAACCTCGCCAAAATTCGCGTCCATATGCTCCACAAATTTTTTCAGGGTCAGGCCTGAAGGCAGATCACCCATATCCGCCAACTGCCGCTTGCATCCCCACTGCAACTGAAGCAGGAACTCTTCTTCTGACCAGTTGCATGCAACCGCCATTACCCGCATCTCAGCCAGGTATACACGCCAAGGGTCCTTTAGGTCCCACATCTTTATGACGGGCGGACGCATGGTATATTTGCTCTTACCCAGACCCTGAGTATATTCAAACTCGCCAAAGTCCGAGTCGTCCGACCCATCATAACTTAATCCCTGGATGAGGGATCGATCTTTCTTAGCGATACAAGATCGCTCTTTGGTCTTCCGTGACTTTTTGTTTTTCGTTTTCTTCTCCTTCTTTTTCCTAGGGGCAGGAGTTTCCGAGTCAGAGGACGAGGAAGAGGAAGAAGATGAATCGCTGGGATCCGATGGATCATCAGGAGAACCAGACACAACCCGTATCTTCGGCTTGTATACATCTCCTTTCACCTGACCTCTTTCGAAATCAGCGTCCGTACTAGTAGTACTATCCTTTTTTCCTTTACTTGCACTACCATCCTTCTTTCCTTTTCCCTCAGGAGTCTTTTCAGTTTGTGTACCTGTACTGGTAGACAAATCATTAGTCTTTACAGTATCAGAATCGCACGATGTTTGAGTACTGAAACTCCTACTCGTTACAGAGAAACTGCTCTGGGAACTTTTCTGAGAGGCTTGAGGGGATGTTCCCTGTCTTTCACTAAACGACCCACCAGCAGGGGATGAAGTAGACATGCCAGAACTCTTATGATCCCGGAATGTTACTCTCTTCGTTGTATCCTCAGTCATGCCAACTGGAGATCCAAAGAAGTCCATCCTAACCCTTCCTGACTCTAATCCAGCTTGTGGATCAGCAAATGTAGAACACACAGGAGCAGATCTACTAGTATTCACAGTAGATGCCCTGCTTGTCCTTGGAAGAGTAGTCCACATAGGGGACGCCATAAAGTCAGTCTGAGTTGAAGCTGACTGATCTTCAGAGACATTCTGGAGACGAGAATGATCGTCTACCCGAATTATCTCGCACTTCAACTTTTCGTTCTCTACCTGCAATCTTTTGATGAAGGCAGAATCCCTCTCCATTACCACTTCCAGTGTTTCCTGGATGTCCCGATTCTGGAACACGAGTTGTTTCATCTCTGCAACAAACTCGAGGTTCTTTCTCTTTTCTGCAGCTAAATCTCTCTGCAAACCCAGTAACTGAAGGCGAGTTGCTTTCAACAAGCTTTCCTCGTCTGACTCTACATCGCTCACCGGGGACCTGTAGTCCGTGAAGGCTGCACGATCCTCCCGGCTAGTTCTGTAATCCTCAGACTCAGAACCCACATCGGACAGAATTACTCGTGCGAACTCTCGCTCAAATTTCATGTCCGCCAACGTAGATCCTGAGGCAAGCAGCCTTCCTGGCTGCACTGGTCGCCAACCCGTCCGTCCAGGGTCCGGCGGGGGTCCGCCATCCGCTCCAGGTGCAGCCGCCATCTCTGAAAAAGAGAGTTACAAGTCAGAAACCAAATCCGGATTATATCCAATCCGTCGCGCTTAGTCTCCAGGACTGATCAAGAACTGGTCAGGGCACCAATTGTAGTGATTCGCTCTCGATATAAACAACTTAACAAAGCCAAGTCTCTGTACTTCTGTTTATTCCTCTCGGATCAGTCCGTAGAAACGGCCCTTGTGTCCGTCTATCCGGATAGAGTAGCTTACTCTAGTCTGTGACACAAACGGGTAGTACTAATAGAGTGAACATATGAATCAAGGTGTACATAACATCATACACGGATTATAGTAGTACTGGATGGAATAAACAACAGAGCTCTTTATAAGAGTAATACAAAGGGTTTACATATAACATGATAAAGGGTAATAGATGAAATAGAGATGATGTATAGAAATACATAGCACCTAAGCGCAGAGCGCCTCTATTGGTAAAGTAGTAAGATAGTAGACTGGACCTTTATGGTCAGCTACCAAGTGGTAAATACAAGAACTACTACATTTGCATGATAAGACAAGCGAAACAATTTTTTATTATTTTCCCTGGGATAGTATCTATACCAGAACTCTTGTGCGGATCAATATCCCTTACAATTTTCATAATTTCTTTGGGGGTCACTGGCTTAAAGTTTTTTTTTTTTCCAAACATCTGGTATTTATTCAACTTGGCAACAAATCCAACTTCACTAGGCCGATAACACATCAATTAATTACATCGTGCCCATTTCTCTACCTCACAGATATTCATGACGACATACAAGGAATAAAATATTGTACCGCGTTGTCATTTTTACAGTGGAATCAGTGAGCCTCATTAAGCAGTGACAAGACTAGCGCTTAGCTCTTCTTCTCAACAGACGAGAAGCGATAACGCTTAGTGACCAGTATAAAAATATTTGGTTTCAGTTATATGTACTCGATCTCTACATAACCTTTGTACATTTAGCTTACGACAAAGTGTGGTTCCTATTAGACATCACCTCGTATGTATATATCTACAGGTCTACATTTGCCTAAGGTCCGCGCTATCTGACTATTTATTTGACACATGACTAGTTTTCTACCAACTGTCTTTTAACAGTGATCAATGGATAATAGATAAAAGAAGGTGGCTACTGACTAGGTGGCGCGTTACAGGCTGTTATATAATTTAACCCACACTGACCACTCTTTCTTATGCGACATATTCCTAAAGGAGCAGTCATACATAGTTCTCAGCTTCCATTTCAGTTCCCTTAAGAACTCAAAAAAGCATATGTTGTTTGTGTTAAATAGTTTGGTCTTGTATATGTAGAATCTGGCATATATGAGTATGTAATTCCAAGTTCTATATTTTTCTTCAACACTAGGTATGCCGAACATCATGAATATGGCATTTATGTCATTTGATATTTCTTCGTCCAACCACGGGTTATTTCTAGCCCAGTTCTTTAGGTTGTGCCAAAACCTACACGTTTTCTCGCAGTCTATGAAAAAGTGAAAGAGGTCATCAACGGCGTCACAGAATTTACATAAATTAGCTGGAATAATGTTCATGTCTTTTAAGTGTGAGTTACAGACTATCAGCTTATTGACAATATAATACTGGAAGGATTGTAAGCGAACGTCCCGCGTACATTTAAAGGGAATTCTGTACCACATTCTAAAATCGATGTTTGATATGTCAATATCCTTGACTAGGAATTTCTTGTACCAATCCACATTTCTGTCCTCACTAGAGTATGAACACTTTTTGATTTCGTCATATAAGACTTTCGAGGGCGACGTTAAAATATCAATTTCGCTAGCACCAATTTGACATAGTAATTCATCGTGGTAATTTAATACTTCGCCATCTGTTATTATATCAAGCCATTTGACGGGGACTTTCTTTTGAAGGCTCATTTCCTCAAGAAAATTGATTTTTATATTAAAATCACATTTGATCTCGTTCTTATTTTTGACCCTGTTATGATTGATTATATCTTCTAGCTTGTAAACTTTTCTTTTCTTCCAAAGCTGGACATTACCTATCCCCTCTTCCAATCTTATCCATCTGTTATGCCAGATCTTTTCACACAATACACTCTTTTTACTCATAGGTTGTTGTGTACTATAAAACCTATTCCAAACCTTGAAAATCTCTGTATAAAACTCTGAAAAGTCAGCATTGACACTCTGCCTGTAACTGAGGGTTTCTCTGATATTCGTCCCGAGATATTCTCTGACGAGGGCAGGCCATTTACACGAAGACTCGTTAAGTAACCTCTGTACCCATTTAAGTTTGCTCGTAGTTATTTTTGCGCGTACATCATGGAGTTTCAGACCACCGTCTTCAATCTCCCTACATAAGTAATGATTTGCAACTCTGTGCTTGCCATTTCGCCAGATAAATTCGCTAACAAGTTTCTGTATTTCACATATTTTTGTTTCATCAATTACAATAAGACTAGCCACGTACATAAAAAGTGGGATTATAAGAACATTCGCGATAGTGATTCTACCCTTCATAGAAATGTCGCGCTTACTCCAGTGTTTGACGACTATTTTGGCCTTTTCAAAGGCAGACTCAAAATTTATGGTGTTCTGGAGTTGCTTGTTATAGGGGTAAACTAAATGTATTCCTAGTATCTTCATACAATTTGTCCATTTGATGTTTTGACAGACAGGTTGTGTTAGGACCATTTCACCTATATTGAAGCCTCTTGTTTTGCCCACATTTAGGGTTAATCCAGATATATTACTAAAATCATTTATTATATGTATCATCCTGGCTAAAGATTTTTCATTATCAGCCATGATAGTCATGTCGTCCGCGAATTGTACAATTTTGTTCTCTTCACCACCGAAGACGATACCGCTACATTCTGGATCCGAGCGTATTTTCGCTGCTAATCTTTCTACAACAATGATAAATAAAAGTGATGATATGGGGTCGCCTTGCTTTACGCCCCTTTTAACCTTGAACGATTCAGATATGTGGCCATTATTTATAACACAGGCTTTGGAATTTGACAATAGGCACTTAACCCAGTTTAAAAACACATCTCCAACTTTTAAGTCACGCAAACATTGATACAAGAACTCCCAAGAGACAGAATCGTATGCTTTTCTGAAGTCTAGCGATACAAATAATCCCTTTTTCTTATTTTTGTCCAAATATCTTGTGACGTCCTCTAGTCTTCTGACGGCACATCCAATAAACCTATTTTTAATGAACCCATACTGGTCTTCGTTAATCACTGAATCAATGCAATTTTTAAGTCTGTTACATAGAAGTTTCGAAATTATCTTATAATCGGTGTTTAGAAGAGTGATAGGCCTCCAGCTACCGATAAGATTTAAATTACAATCCTTCTTAGGAATCAGGGTAATAATGCCCCTATACATGTCTTGAGATAGTTCATGCTGCGAGTAACATTCATTAACAACCTCAATAAAAATAGGCTCGAGAATATTCCAAAAACACTTATAGAATTCGGCCGGTAGGCCATCAGGGCCCGGGGCTTTGTTACAGGCGAAAGAATCTAAGGTTTTTTTTATCTCTTCTCTAGTAAATCCGTTACACAATAGCTCACTGTTAAGTGAATCAAAAATAGGGCCGTCATACACAGCTGTAAATGGGTTGTGCTCTAAATTAGGTCTGGCTTTTTCATTGTATAGATCTTCATAAAAACACTTCTTTTTCCTGAGTATATCATCAGGTTTAGTGATTATTACGCCATCAACCTCAAGCTGGGATATTACTTTCTTTTTGTAGTTTCTCTTCTCGAGATTTAGAAAATACGCTGTGGGTTTTTCTCCCTCTATTAACCATTGGGCCCGGCTTCTTGCCATAGCGCCTTGGGCCTTAACGTATTGCACCGCTCTCAGCTCATCTTGAATATTCTCCATTTCTCTCGATTCATCTTGATTACGCACACCTTTTTGAAACAAAATTTGGAGTCTTTCTCTAAATATAACTTCATTTTTCCTCTTTTCTCTACTTAATTTTTTGGTATATCTTATCGTCTCCATGCGGATAACGAATTTAACATAATCCCACTTCATCTTGGCACAAGAGAAGCCTTCTACCATTGAGCACTCGGTGATTTTTTCATTCAACATTGAAACATACTCTTCATTATTTATTAGATATTTACTGAATTTCCATACTCCGGGTCCTCTTGCATCTTCATATGATTTCATAACGAAAGAGATCAGGTTATGATCGGAATGTTCACATATAGAATTATCCACACTTCTCACATCATTTCTTAACATAGAACTGATTATACAGTAGTCTAAACGCGAGCTTTGGCCGCGTCTCTCCCAAGTCGACATATTAGAACCTATAGGAGACATCTCCCTTATAATGTCACACAAGTCGAAATCATTTATAATTTTTATCATTTCTTTCAGCCCTACAAATTTGGCGTGTTGATTATTCTCAAGGTTTAAAAACTCATCTTCTGGCATTATGTTCAGATTAAAATCACCCATTAGAACGATTGATCTATCTACCTTGGAATCTAGAATACCTCTAAGAGAGTTACACATGGTCAACTGATCACTATACATGTCTTTAGTTGGAAAATACAGGGAAAAGATGGAGTACTCCCTTTGCTCAATTGTAACATCAATATATGCAATTCTGCCGATGCTATCACCCCCTTTACATGAGATATCAATATCGAGATCTTTTGATATAAGCAGAGCTACGCCTCTTGCGTTGCTTTTACCATGTATGAAATGAGACTTCCCCTGCCATTGATTGGCCAAATTTTGACACTACTAAAAACACTATGTGTCTCCTGCAGAGCGAAAATAGAGTTTCTTTTTTTATTTAAGAATCTAAAGAGAGCCTTTCTTTTCTTAATACTGGCGGCACCATTAACATTCAAAGAATAAAAGTTTATGTTATTGTTACCCTCCATTGTTATAGGTTAACAGGTCTTAAATTAACACAACATTACAACACATTTCTTAAGCGGCGTCTTGCAAGACCTCCATTTTGTCTTCCTCAATCTGGGTGTGGTCCTGGTCAGGGATGACCGTCAGGAGCCTAAAAGTGTACTTGGGCTTGTTCAGCTTCGGCGGCTTTTTCTCTGAGCCTATTCCTGACGGTCATCCAAGAACGACCGAGGAGATTACCATCTTTCTGCCACTTTTCTTGTATGAGGACGTCGCCGTCATGTAGACCGATGCCTATTCCCCAAATAGACTTGACGGGTGAGGCTTCACCAATGGTCTTGTTATCTGTGGATAGCAGATAGGATGCGATGTGGTCATTGTTCTTTACTTTCCTTCTTAGGCCTCTCAACAAGATCTCCTCTCTCGACTCCTCCCATTTGTCCCATATGTCGTCTGATACATATGCCCCCAGGGCAAACTTACATCTGACGGGGTCTTCCAGGGTCATAATCATCTCTGCCTTTTGGACGTCATCGTCCATCATAGCCTTGGCATAAGCGAGGTACTGCTCCATGCAGTTGTACCATTTCTTGTCTACCTTGAAGTTGGCCATGTAATGGTTGGAGAGAGGACATTCTTTCGTAAAAAATACGAAGGTCGTGTCGTTCTCTCTTTTCGCAAGGAAACCAGGAGTGAACCTTTTGGGCAACATTTCGAGTTGGTTGAACATGAACCGTCTATTGTCCAGGATTACGTCCCCATTTGCATTGATCACGTTCTCATAGCGAAGGGATGCTCTGGCGGCAGCCACGCAGGGCCTAGCCCTTGCGATCCTCTTCCTAATGACCTCCGGGAGGTCTTTGCGGAGCCAGTATTTTCTTTTTCCTTCCTCGTTTACCTCATGCTCTAGGTTACTCCTCTTATTCCAAACAGTGCGAACATCCTTTAGACATTCAAAGGTGACGATGATAGGGGCGTACTTGCCTCTGCCTAATCTCCTGGCCTCATATTGAATCGCCTTCGAGACACCCATGTATCTCTCAAAGACAAAAGCTGCCATATTTTTACACACTAGGTCGTCTTCTACTTCCCCCTCCTTTTCCGCACCGTCAAGCACTAGGTTCAGTTCAAGATCTTTTATTTTCTCCTTGATCAGTTCCTCTTCGTTTTTGACAGAGGTCGCTTCTGCTACCACTAACCTGTGATCATTTTTCCTGACCATATTCATTCTGATCACTTCAAGCTCCTCTCCTTGTTTAATCAGGGCTTCTTCCATTTCATCGGTTCTTTGGTCCCGAGTAAAGTTCTCACCTTCGATTAAGTCTAACCTTTCGTCATGCTTGACCAGCTTTTTGGTATTCCCCTCCGATGTACCAGCAATTTGGGTTTTAATCTCCTGAAACATTTTCATGACGTCCTCGTTAGAGACCCCGGCCATATTGACGGCTTGCTTTTTATGCACCACTTCAGCCGTATCAGATTCCTCCCTTTTCCTTTTATCTGAGCTTAAAAAGTTTGCCGTAGACATCAAGTTTCACTGACTTATCTGTATTATCGAACAAGAGCTTGAAAAAAGGCCGGATGTTTACTTTTGACAGTCTCTTCCGGTCACTACCAGTTGTGCATGCACAGGGCGTGCGACGGAAACAGGGTCGGTGTGACCTGAATAATATACTTCCGTTTCTGGGCTTTCCCGCTTCTGACAAGTGTTTTTGAAAAGTCACTAATAAAGTATTTACCGTCAGGGTCTAACGTTGTGGATTTACCAGATTTATCTTGGTCAGCCGAACAGTTCTAACAGAGTTGTTTTCGGTATCCTATAGAGATTACTATCCAGACCATGTGCGTTAAGACGGAAGTGTACTAGTGCGCATGTCCGGCGGCTATTTCAAATGTCAAACATATAACTTATCAATAAAACTCACATCCAAGTTAACAAGCATCCACAGGATCATAAAAACAGTCTTTAGGTCCTTGTTCAACCCTTTGCTAGGTTATTTGTCCTCCCGATGCATGTATAGCACGGTCTGGCATGGTTTTAACATCCACCGTGGAGGGACCCAGGAGGCCAAGATGGCTACCGTGTAGTCACCCACGAGACACGTGCAGTCACAGAAAACGTAAAGATCCAGCAAACTATCGTCCGTGTACAGGGAATTCCACTCCCAGAGAGTTCTATGATGCTTTATAAAGCTTTCTGCCCACAAAATTGGTGGCGGTTGGGATGCAAATCTGAAAAAAAAGGGGACGTAGAGGCGCGGGCCTGTCGGAACACCTTTTCACGTTTGCTACCAAACCGGAAGTCTGACTGGCTTAAAGTTAAATTTGTTGTGGGTTTTATCATCTAAGGGTTTTAATTTTTCGTTAAGAAGGAGGGTAGACGCTAAGTGAGGCTCAGGTATTTTTGAGGCTAGAAATGGTCCAACATTCTTGAAAAATTTATTAAACTCATCTGGGACATCATCTGTCTTGATATTCTTGGAGTTATCGTTTGTTAGTTGAATATTCTCATTTGTTTTAGTTTTGTCTGGGCTTATAACTGAATTTATAGTCTTCCAGACAGCCCTAGGATTCTGCCTATCCACATGGAGTCTGTCTTTAAGGTAGACAGCTTTTTGTTTCCTGCAGAGAGAGCATATCTTGTTTCTTAGTTCTTTTGCCTCGATTAGGAGGTCTTTGTTTTTTGTCTTTAAAGCCTTGGCGAATAACCTATCCCTTTTATTCATGAGGGTAGTAATGTCAGGGGTCATCCAAACCTGCTTTCTTCTGACTTTAAAAAACTTCTGAACAGGGCACATACGGTCAACAAATTTCAGAATATAATTAACCATAATGTCCCAGCAAGTATTTGGGTCCTGTGAACTGTAAAATTGGTCCCAATCCTGTTCGAGTAAAATTTCATTTAGGATTTTTTGATCTAGGAATCTAGTATTCCTAGCATTAAATGTACCTGTTTCGTATTTGTTCCTATCCTTTTTTAGAACAATAAAAGTCGGATAGTGGTCTGAGGTGGAATTTTCTATTACACCTGCTTGCTGAACGATTTTAGAGTTAGAGTAGATGTGATCTGTTAAGGAGGAGGATGACAGTGTTCTCCTGGTAGGTTGATCAATGTATTGAACGAGGCCATGCTTTTCAAAGATAGCCTGCAGTTCCATCAATTTATTACCAGGGGAACTCATCTCTGTGAGGTCAATATTTAGATCACCCGAGATGATGACATCACTAGAATAGTCAAGACAAGATAGAAATGTTTCTATATACTTTAAGCCAGTTTTTATAGGGGGCCCTGGGGGTCTATAGATGTTTGCAATAATGCATGGCTTACTTTTGCCTTTTCTAAATTTTACAATTTGAGTTTCAATATATTCATTTGATAGGTTATATGAGGCGAAAGAGTCCGAATCGATTTGGTGGTTGTCACATACATAGATCGCAAGACCACCTCCTCGTTTCTTACCTTGCCTGTCCTGGCGGAATAATTTATATCCATCCAGATCATAGGTAGTACTACAGTGACTTGGATGGAGCCAGGTTTCTGTCAAACAGATGATATTTAGATTATTGTTAGTCTCATTTACAGAGTGTTGAAGATCAATAAAGTTCTTATGAAGGCTTCTTATGTTCCAACCGATAAGGTTGAAACCCTTGCTATTTTTAAGAGCACAAAAAGAGTCCATGGTATTAGGTGCCATGGTAGTTTTAGGTAGACGATGAGATATGCTACGGTAACATCATATTATCGAATACATATTGTTCACAAATACAATACAGGTTTAATATCAAGGTAGGAAAAGTGTTAACATATAGACAATAATAATAAAATGAGATACAATCATTCAGTAGTGGTAGAATCAATAAACCAAAGTGTGGGGTCCACATTGGACCAGGACAGTTACACATTGTTTATGTACTGACCAGCGGATATTATAGTGAGATCATGTTTACTAGAGTATACTTGTACATATAACGTAAATGAGAATTTACCGTTAAGACAGTATAGTTTAAAAGAAAGCACCGCCTTCAGTATAATGATAGCCCTATCCCTACTTCCTGAGGTAAAATCAATGTCAGCTAGGTTCGAACATAAATATGGTGAATAATAAGAGTCCTGGAGGGATTTCAATCTTGGATTATGATGTTTAATGTTGGCAGACATCTTCGGAGGACTCATGACGTCACTCCTGCCTCTATGCTAGCATAGCGAGTGCAACGTGGTCATGCTTTTCCTCCTACTGGCATTTTGGCAATGATATAAAGCAGAAATAGGTATGTCCTCATTAAATCTGAATGTCTACATGCTATTCATGGCCAGATTTCACTTTCTGAAGTGTGATTTTATGAAAGAGAAGGTGTTTCGTAAGGAGTAAACAAGTCTGGCCAAAACAGGAACTGACAACACTCATCGCCCACAATAACAAGAACCTTTCGGGACTATACAGGGTTCATTTCAAACCAAGTTCAAACCAACCCATGACAGTCTAGTTATATCCTCTCTCACTCACTATTAGCAAAGAAAATGGCTTATTAGGGATCTGAAGGGAGGAAAACTTCATTCAAACTTTAACCCAACCACGCCCTCAGCTCAATCGGCCTGTATGGAGCCAAGATTGGCTCAGCCTTGATGACATCAAAATCAAGGAGGATTGTGGGTAATCTTCCCCAAAATGGCGGTAGTCATGAATCTTGAATCGAGTCTATTTCAGACGTTTCAAATGCTTCTATCAACATATTAATAGATACTAGGGGTATTTCTGAACTACAGGTATGTTTTTATTTAATAAAAGAAGCTATTGCGGTACCATTGTACTGAAGGCGGTACTTTATTTTAAGTGGGGTGTATACCTAGTGACAGCATGTTAAAATTAACGAGTTCACATATTCATATTCATATTGATTGAGTTCACTAGTTATGGTTTTCCTGATAGTTGCTATGGTAACAACCTGATGGAATTGCATAAGACTTCCTTAATTTAACTGTTGAATCATTTTGACTGACTTCTGCATAAGAACAAAAATGATGATCCAACTTATATAGTCAAATTCTATAATTCACAATGGGGTATCTGTTCCCATATTTCTGCCTTATGTTACTTCAATAACTCCGGCAGAGTTGCTCAGAGCTAGCTATAGGAGCATATGATGTTTCCAAGGTAACATCTAGGGAATGCCTTATAAGTGTTTGGTATCAAAATGTTTCAAATGACAAGACCAAACTTGATCTATATCTATTTAGATGATATAACAATTATTAATCTTCATATTCGTATGAAAACAAAACAAAAAATTTAACTAAATTTTGAATAACACAATGTGTTGCCATGGTAACCAAGAATTCGAACATCACTGTTTCAAAATTGGAATCTCCATCCAAAATGCTTTTAGATGATTTAAAGATTTTATGCCCAAAATAGGTGTCAAATTGTTGTTTTGATTAAGATAGAGGCATAGAAATAATTAAAAATTAACCCAAAATTCCCTGGGGAGGCCGGGCTTGAAAGAGAATGGATCAGAATAAAAAATACGATATATATAAAATGGTATTTTCAAGAATCGACAGCATAGACATCTAACGAGCCCCAAGCAATGGCGACGGCCGTGACGTCAGTGGAATCTATGTATAAATGGCTTTCCATATATTATACTGGGCCAACTGGCTATGCATGAGGAATAATTTTAGCAATATTACGGAATACATTTAGCAAGTCAAAGAACATAATTAATCTCCTTGGGCCATTTCTAATAGTTTTACAATGTTTAGCATAGCCTTCCCGACGACCCTCTTATGTATCTGTACACCACAGACAGTCAGAGCCATAGCATGGTTATAGGTTTAGCAATGTACATGTAGTCGGATCGTGTCAGAAACCGAAGGCGCTTGTATGTGGCGTGCCTGATCTCGCATAACGAAAACTCTCGTCAGTTTCCGCTCACGCACGCGTAGTCTCCGATAAACGAAGCCAGCAAGGTTCGTCCATCTGCAGCCGGGTGACGTGGAAGTCATAGTACCAAAGGGACGTATACATCTATTCTTTTCTACTAAAGTCATATAAACATGATGAAGAGGGATAAGAAAGAAGAGGAAGATGGTAAGTGTGGTCTCTATCGCTATTGATCTCTTGATTTTGACTTTATTAATGAGGCCGTCGTCTGTGTCTTCGGGAACTGACACTTCCAAACGTTTTAACCTCCTCCTGCATTTTATTGTTATTAGCCCCTATAAATAATAGGTATTTATCTTAACTTAAGGTTAAACCCGGTTACACAGTATTTTGAATACATTCTTTATAGTTTCATATCAATGTATCGACCCTATGTCCATTCTGTGTATTCTCTAATTTAAAGACATTGACGTCAAGAATACTAGTCCTATTTGATGCTACACCAACTCCTTGAGGCTTGAATGGGAGTGTCATTTTTGTTTTTAATTGTGTCACATCCGTACACTGACTAGCCTGGTATCCTAGCCCCCTCTACCTAAGACAGTAGGAAGTAAAGATAGATACTCCGTCTATAAATAGAACTATATAAGGTTATAATTCTATGGTCTATACACTGACATGATTCCTTTGAACCGAGGGTCTATAAATAATAGCCAAGATTCGGAATGGGACATGTTGACTGGTAGACTGGGGCCAGAGTAGAGGGAGCCACCTGTGTTTACATTATGAGGGTGCAGGTACCAATGGACCCAGAGAGGGCCCTTCATTAAATATAATTTTAGAGACAGAAAAACATTTAATATTGCCACAAAACTTTAGGATATATGAGACAACACCATGCCCTATCTTCTTCATACTTAATGTTCCTTTAATAGTTATGGAAAACAAATAACAGAATAAATGTTGTGTGTAGGTGCAGGTTGAGTGCATGATGCATGCACCCGCACTGTGTTTGAGCGGGTGTGTACCTACAGCTGTGGTCAGTGCCCCACCCACTCTCAGATAGGCCCCGGCGCCTGTATGAAATCAGTGCCAGCTGTGGTATCTCGACCTAAAGGGAGCGTTTCGGTTTTTGCCTATTGGGTCCGTAATATATATTATAGACTAGTACTAGAAAAACTACGGTAGTGTGACATGATTCATGAATAGACTAGATATCTTATCATATATTATGACAGTAGTTTAAAAAAAGTTAATCCAGGTACCAGAATAATTTAAATCATTGATAACTATCTGTCAAATAGAATGCAGAGAACCGTATTGAACATTGTCACTTCCAATAAAAAGGGTCGCATTAGATTTAGGTCTTTTGATATTCTTAATCTACATCAGAGGTTCATTACTGGATGAACATGAATGGACTTGCCATCAACTCACAAAAATGCCAATACCAATTTCTGGGGTCAAAAAGAAAAATGCGAAAAGTTAATATGAATTTACTTTAGGCCCTATTTATTGATGGGAAGGAAATAGAGAGGGTCCCAATGTTGAACTGTTGAACTATTTGGGATATCAGATAGACAGGAACTTAACTTTTAACACAATTTTTGTCAAGATGAAAATCTCATCTTGGCTAGAGTGCGATGGTATTTAGACAACACACAACAACAGTGATTGTGAACGCTTATATTTTGTCGCTTGCCGATTATGCAATTTTTTTTATATTTATATATGCATATTTGTTATTTTACAACATGGCAAACTCCGCTACAATAAGGAACTTCAAAATGTGACAAATCGGGTTTGAGGCTGATATATTAAGATGAATTATTGTTTCATTAATGTCCCCAGCATGAGTGCTCAAAATCTATTATCGATATAACCTTAATTATTTTTTTTACATTTCACAGGGGGTGGTAACCCATTCTTCCATTTGGAGAAGAGCTCTGTCCTTCAAGAAGTAAGTAAATCTCTGTTAGCTAAGCGATTTTTCTAAATTTACTTGTTGGCCTATCCATCAAACCTCTATTATCGTACAATTTCCTCTATCGTTTCTAGTGTTTTTGTTCTATTCCTCATCATGTACAGAATATTTTATTTTTAGGCAAGGATGTTTAATGAAACACCCATCAATCCCAGGAGATGCTGTCATATTTTGACCAAAATCTTGTACCTCCTGAATCAGGTAATCTTAGTCATACTTTTCCTCTAAAAAACAATTGTCATTCTTTTGTCTCATAAAAAGCTTTTGTGTCTACTTCAACAAATATTGCAGTATTTTAAATTCATTTTTAAGTGAAAGTCTGATCATTTTTGAAAACTTTAGTGAAAGACCTAACTCTTGACAATTTTTTATATTTTCAATTCCAGGGAGAGCACATTGGCACAACCGAGGCGACCGAGACTTTCTTTTCCATCACTAAGCTATTCCAAAGCAAAGATGTGAGTTGTTATATCTTGAGATAGGATATATTTAATACTTGAAGGACATACAGTACAAAGTAGCATTTTCTATCGAATATTCCCATCTATGTACCCATGTCTTCATTTATCAGTTAATAGCGACTCACAAATAATCTATTTCATATTTCTTATCAAATAGATATAAAGCTTATTCTCCAAGAATATGAAAATAAAGTTACTTTGTCTTGTAGGTGACCCTGCGCAGAATGGTTTACCTCTGCATCAAAGAGATGGCCAACATATCTGAGGATGTCATCATCGTTACCTCAAGTCTTACTAAAGACATGACCGGCAAGGAGGACCAGTTCCGTGGCCCAGCTATTAGAGCTCTTTGTCGCATTACAGATGCAAGTATTTCGTTCAAAAAGAATAAATCTAATGGTTAATTTTACACAATTTATTTCAGGATGAAATATATAACAGTTAGGTAATATATATGCAAAGTATTCCCTCTTGATGAAACAATGCTAATTCATTCAATCATTAGGAAGCTTGATGCCCTTAAGGGAGTCGGGATGGCAGCATGCTGAGAATTTTTTGTTGGACTGAGTTTTAATTTTATCTGACAACTACTGCAAAAAAGACCTGCACATATATGATATTTCTAATACATTGTGTGTTTTACATAAACCAAATGATTTTATATATAGGGTTTGGCAAATAATGTAACATCAGGTCTGGCAAATCATGAAACAACTGATGGTTATTTATTTTTCATCTGGTATCCCTGTCTTTCTTCTTGTGGGAACTCTTGTATTGGGTATTTTTTGTCTACTAGTCTACTATGTGCCTGTAGCGGTCCATCTTTCTATGGGACTGCGTGACAGATCCGGTAACTAATGGTTATCTTCATGGGATTTTTCCAACCGCATATTTTCTCATTTACAGAGCACCATGCTGCAAGCTATCGAGCGTTACATGAAGCAAGCTATTGTGGATAAAGTTCATGCTGTCTCCAGTGCTGCCCTTACATCCTCTCTCGTATGTCTATGTTATCATAAATGAATGAAAGACAAAATCGAAAGAACGAACTGAGAAAGAAAGCAAATAATCACTTAATTGATGTACTGATTGAATGAATGAATTATTAATGAATGCCTTAATTATGAATTAATACATTTTAGCAATTTGGAATTTTGTCTCAAGTATTTTTCATTCAGACCGATAAATGATGAAAAAAATATGAGTGTCTATATAAATTTGAAATTTGCCCCAGTTTTCAGGGTTTTAGGTTTTAATATGTCTGAAGAAATATTTCGTGCTTACAAAACATTGATCTTGGTCCCTATCATTTATACTAGTGTATTATTACTCAAATGCGTAACTCAGTAAACTGCTATTGATTTTTTCATGTTTTTGCAGCATCTGAGCAAGCAGAGTCCAGATGTGGTGAAACGCTGGGTGAACGAGGCACAAGAAGCCGTAAACAGTGACAATGTGATGGTGCAGGTAGGTTAATTTGGGTTTTATGTATTCCCTACAATACAGCTGTTTGCAGTAATAGACCAGTATACATGTTTTCCCATTAGGTATGCAACATCACCAGTTTACTAACCTGTGCATCTATGCAATGGTAATGTATATCAAGGAAGAATAATGTCTGCCAATTTTAATGGTTATCATGTTGGTCCATATCAAGTAAGGAGAAAGCATATAGCAGTTCAACATTATCTGGCTCGACACTTTTTAACATAGTCCAGAAGGGACCTTACTGAATTGGTCATCTGTTATAAAATATTGTTATAGGATAGAACACAGGGGTATGCTTCCCTGCTATGTATTTCTCTCTATAGCTAACGAAAGGTAAATCGCCTGGCGATTCGCTCATGCTGATGAATCGTCTGATAGTGTTTCCTTAAAAGTAATATCATGATGGCGAATGGCGAATGACGATAAACGATAAACGATTCGCTTATTCTTGTACCATATAAACCCCTGTTGTTGATGATTCACACACAATAAATCTGAGACCCGAGCTGTAAAGACCTCTTTGACTCCATTCTTCGTGAATGTGAAGCAGCACTGAACTATCACTCGAACCTCACTTATATCTGAGATTAGCAAGTAATACTAGAACAAGATCAACTCGATTCAGTAACTTTATTATGGCTTACTCGACAAATTCACTTGATCACCTGTGGGATGAGACCCTGGAAGACCAGGCCCACTGACTCATCGAACAAGGGTGTAACATGGGAAAGGAAAACCGTAACAATATATAAGTTGAACCAGAGCTATACATTTATGTATGGCTCTGGTTGAACCAAAAAGATATGTGTACAATGTTGTTACCCCCCTGTCTCTTTTCTCTATATCTCTCTCCCTTCTTCTCTATCTCTATTTCCTGGGTATGATCATAAACTGCCTCCCTCTCAGCTCTCCCGCCCTTGATATAACCATATTAAATGTGTTGATAAGGGCGTAAAGCAACCAATCTCACTCACTCACTCATCCTAGTCGAACGAATTCATTGCCACTAGAATGAAATATCCATTAGTCTAAAATACATCCATTCAATCTGCATTGTTTGATTTTCAGTATCATGCCTTAGGTCTACTCTATCACATCCGCAAGTCTGACAAGCTGGCTGTCACCAAACTTGTCAGTAAATTCACTCGACATTCCCTCAAGTCTCCATATGCCTACTGCTTGTTGGTAAGTGATATCCATTTCTAATGTTAGCTCATGAGTAATTAAAATCTCGAAATCCGCGATAACCATGATAAGTAACCGTGATGCAACTTATACTGATATTCTGTCTTCTTTTTGATGTAGACATACCACTACAGAATTAGAGAAATTACCAATGGCCTTATATTCCTATATATTTTCAGATCCGTATTGCCTGCAAATTGTTGGAAGAAGAAGATGCCGGGTTAGTATTATTTTGACATTATACATATTAATCTCATGGAACTTCATTCGCATTAAAAATTACACCGTAGTTTGACTTTGAGACTTTGGGTTAATTATAATTGAGCTTTCACCAGTCAGGGTTTGGGCGATGAACTGAAATGGTTAAGACCGAAACCAAAAGGTTCTTAAGAGTGATAACAGTTCCGAGCGTAACAATTACCTGGGTACCTGACACATCCTGAAATCAAACATTTATTATTACTTTAGTTACTTTTTATTTTTTTTAGGATATTTATACAGCGTGTCAACAAATACAATCATGCTTACAACTAGTCATGTCTGGTGTGCACCTATCATGTATGACTACTGTCGCTTGTTTTATTGTTAAAAATATGATATCTTAATCAAAGCATTCACTTTACTCTAGTTTTAAAATCTATTTGAATAGTCTGTATATCATATACGTTGAAAGCACTCATTATGTCCCTGTTTAACCCGACAGAACCGATAGCCCCATGTTTGAGTTTATTGAGAGTTGTCTCCGGCACAAGAGTGAGATGGTCATCTATGAGGCTGCCCATGCTATAGTGAACATGAAGCACACCACAGCTAAGGAGCTCGCCCCGGCGGTGTCTGTTCTCCAGCTCTTCTGTAGCTCTCCTAAACCTACCCTAAGGTTTGCCGCTGTGCGAACTCTCAACAAGGTAATACTGCAGAATGGAGGTCCTTCATTAATCACATATTTTGTTTCCATCAGTGTCTGAAATATAAAGTGTTAAGGCAACAATATTTTCGAATGGACTTGTAATGTAAACTTGTTGATTTTATTGAGAGTTGTGTGTATAATGGAACAGATTCTGTTCTTGATCACATTTACCAAGATCAGAAGAAGTAAACTTTTATCCGGAATTAATCAAGTTCAGCAATAGAAGGCCATTTATTGCTCAATAGCAATTTTAACATACAGAGGTCAGTGGGAAATACCTGACAAGGAACATTCGATGTGGTCATCCTGTCATACCAATATATAAAGGAAACATATTGAAGAATAAATAATTAAACGCATGCTGTCTATTAATGCGTTGTCTCTAAATCTCTAGGTGGCCATGAAACACCCAGCAGCTGTTACTGCCTGTAACCTTGACCTGGAGAACCTCATCACCGATGTTAACCGCAGCATTGCTACCCTCGCCATCACCACTCTCCTTAAAGTAGGTATATCCAGGCGTTTAACAGTTCTTGCGCCTTATGAAAAGTGAAAATATGTTTTGTGCTGCTTAAAGTCTTTAAATTGATTTACTAGTGGCTATTTATTAAAGCTAAAACGGAGGAACGGAGCAAATTGAGTAAATGTTATAAACTGATATTTTCCCTTAGAACTGTGTCCACAGGAAACTGGGCCACTTTCTCTCAGTTCGCACACTTGCTGTTGGTAGGAACCACCACCGGTATTGGCGTCAATGACTAAATCTTCAATCTTCTCAAACTGATTAACTACAAAATTTGCTCTTTTTCAACTTGCAGACTGGAAGTGAGAGCAGCGTGGACCGCCTGATGAAGCAGATTTCCTCTTTCATGTCGGAAATCTCTGATGAGTTCAAGATCGTGGTAGTTCAGGCCATCAGGTCCCTCTGCCTCAAGTTCCCTCGCAAACATGGAGTCATGATGAACTTCCTCTCTTCTATGCTTCGTGATGAGGTGAGCATCCTGGGACTTGTGTTAAAGATATTGTAGATCTATACAGGTCTACCATTTTATTTCCTAACTACTAACACTATGTCCATTAAATTAATAAAAAAAAACGCTTAGAACTTTACCGATAAATCTGTTCGAACGCCACGGATTTGGAAGTCCAGACTCAACGGCACTACTACTACTATCGTATGATACAATAATAGCGCCACATACAGGGAACTTCATGGATTAAATGATGAATTCAAGGGCAAATATCCATTGTTTTTAAAAAATAGTCAAATATTTATTGCGTTAATTGGCTGAATGTTCATATAATTACGACTATATGTTTCCTGAATTTATACATACACATAACTGAATATCAGTCTTTATTTGAATGGGGTTATTGATATATGTCTGTCTCACAATTTACTCTTTGCGTTTCTGATAAGTTATCATGGATTTTAATTAATGTAAGGTTTACGACCCAAGCACTCAATTTTGATTATATCATTGCAGGGTGGCTTCGACTACAAGCGCGCTATTGTGGACACGATCATAGTGATACTGGAGGAGAACCCCGAGGCTAAGGAGGCAGGACTGGCACACCTGTGTGAGTTTATAGAGGACTGTGAGCACACGGTGCTGGCCACCAGGATCCTGCACTTGCTGGGCAGGGAGGGACCCAGGACCCCCCATCCCTCCAAGTACATTCGCTTCATCTACAACAGAGTCATCCTGGAGAACGCCGCTGTCAGAGCGGGTGAGTGTAGTATTATTACGCGAGTAAAAGTTGAAAGAAGATCGTTTAAGGTCAGAATAGGAGTGTCAGATGAGAATCTATTTAAAGTCTGTAAGACAAACAGAAGTATACCATGTATATATCTTTAGAAAGTATGATCGTGTGGTAAAGGAATGGTGGGAGGGCACTTCTACCAGTAATGTAGATAGATTGAATGGCTATACACTGTTCAAAGGAAACAATTATACATTTTTAGAACTTTTATTTTGTTGTTTCAGCTGCGGTTACCGCCCTTGCCAAATTTGGCGCCCACTGCGAGGAACTACTTCCAAGCGTACTTGTCCTCCTACGTCGGTAAGTATTTGACCTAAACAGTTTCAAGCTGATTTTCAGGTACTTAGCATATTGATGTAAAATCAATAGGCCTGAAATCGCAATAAAAAGATGTATGTATTTCAGAACAACTATTGTTTATAGTCAATAAGAATCAATCTTAAATAATAATCACTGATTACTTTTTCTGCAGTTCTGAACTGGACACGGATGATGAGGTGCGAGATCGCTCTACATTCTACCATCACGTCCTTGAGGAGAAGCAGAAAGCTATGAACTCAGCATACATTCTTAATGGTAAGTCATTTATGCAGCCTTATTTTTTCAAGGTTTCACCCGCCGAAGTCGGTACCAGCGCCAAAGGCGCTTGTACTGGGAAACCTTATAATTATGTTTTAGTTTTTTTCATGGGCTTTTTCATGTTTTTTTAAGGTGCTCTATTCTAAAACTGTTTAAACATTATGAATGACCAGTCTTGCTTTAATACTATTACCACTGAATTGATTATATACGATGAATTATATGGATGCACAATACCTGAATTCCTTATCTGTATTTAATGGTGTATTACCCCGAATGAATCGTAAACGTGTTGATTTTTTCTCATGCAGGCCTGCAAGTTTCCATCGTGGGACTTGAGCGTGCGTTGCATCATTACACACTGGAGCCCTCTGATACCGCATTTGACATGAAATCTGTTCCTCTTGCAACACAACCCCTTTCTGAACAAAAGACTGGTAAGTCATAGGTTTGTTTTAGTACCTTTCTAGAGGGTAATATGAAATGCCATATGCTATGGAAAGCCAGCATTGGCGCTCATACCACAAACAGCATGTGGTATGGCCTAGTTATCACCCGGTAACCAGAGTGAGGATGTAAACACAGTGATTGAACTGGGAGGGGCGACAAAACCAGTGTATCACCATTAATTTCCATTGAATTTCACTCTTTTTGCAATCATTATCGGGAAAAGTATAATAAATACAAAATTACCCTCAGGCGATATCGAAGTTCCATATTACACTTGGGCTATGCTCACTCACTGAAATTGCTATGCCCGTGTGTAATATGTCTATTTATCATACCTTTCTAGAGGCTAAAGAACAACGCTTTGTACTGTCATAATATTTTTACCTAAATGTTCAGATGAATCGGAGCTATACATACTCTGGGTGAATAAATGATACATGCATGCTCAGTACCGCTTATTTAGCATGTTCCTTCTAATAAAAAACATAGATAAGCTAGGAAGAATTTAGCTAAAATGTCTCACCTCTATTCGTACAGTTTCTCCATCGTCAGGCGAAACAATCACTGCTAAAACTCAAGAAAAGCCAGCTGCTTCAAGACAGGACATCTATGCGGGTAGGTTTCATATCTTGTTGATAAACTATATTTTCTTTTGAATTAAGTTTCTTTAAAAACAACGTCGATGAAAAGAATGATTTAAACCTAAGGTCCCTATAGCTTGCAGAAATTGTTTTTTTTTATAAATAGGACCATTTAATCAAACACAAACATGTCAGTGAGGGAGAAACACAAAATTAAAGATGGCTTAGAGGATCATAGAAAGTTACTGTTACTTAGTAGACATTGGATAACGGTTGACGGCTGACCCTGCTATTATGGCCCGCTTTCGTATACTACTTAGCATATGCGTGAGTTATATAGCCTACACATGTCTGCATGTAGCATATCGCGTGTGTAATTCAGACCCTTGCTCCACGGTGCTGCGACGCGTTCCCTGAGGCCGACTCCGATAAGAAATTGTTTTTTGATATAACTGCTGTTCCATTGTTTGGTGCATAATCTTCCGACGTGGCTTGAAATGGAGGGAATATTTTCAGAAAGTCAAAATGGGCGTAAAGCAACCGATTCCAATTTCATTCATCTTATTTCTTCTCTTCATGTTACAGAACAGCTATCATCTGTCCCAGAGATCGCTCCCCTTGGACCTCTCTTTAAGTCGTCGAACATGCCGCTAGAACTAACAGAATCAGAGACAGAGTACGTTGTCAGATGTATCAAGCACACATTCGCAGAAAATATTGTATTCCAGGTGAGTCAAATATGTCTAATAGGCTAGGTTAATTTCAAGGGAATGTACTGTGCGTCGCGATGGTACTTTTTGTTTGATAAAAAATTATTTGTACCAGTAAGAAATGTCCCACCGTAAAAGCATTGTTTCGATGCATGTAATTGTGAAATCATTTTCCTTCCAAAAGAAAACATTCCATATCCGGGAGATTCGAGGTGGCTGAGTGATCTAAAGCGCTTACTTTTTACCCAGAGGTATGAGTGTGTTGTGGGATTGGATCCTAGTTGGATGAGCTGACTTATTCCGGCATTTCTGATTTGTTCTAGACTTCAATTAATAGAATACTCTTTTATGTTTTGTAGTTCGATTGTACGAACACTCTCAACGACCAGATTCTCGAAAATGTTACCGTTCAAATGGAGCCATCTGATGGTTTTGAAGTAGTAAAATATATCCCTGCCCCCAGCCTTCCTTACGACAAACCAGGAACGTCTTACACCATAGTACAACTCCCCGAAGACCCTGTCGCAGGTAAGAATTCATAATTACACTTTGAAAGTTGAATATCTTCATTCAGGGTGAATCGATAATATGGTCCTTTCAGATCGTCCATATGTAATGAATATGGTAACCGTACAGGTCTATCATATGTAACTTAAAGCCATCCTGTCGGATGGCTTTGGTTCTGCTACCTCCTATGAACCAAGGTGTCAGGCGTTCTATCAGGGTAGTCATTGGTATCAAGTTTTAAGCATCCTTCAAATTGCCACACTTTTCTTTCAGTTACGAGCACATTCAGCTGCACGATGAAGTTCATCGTGAAAGACTGTGATCCTGGGACAGGAGAACCAGATGATGAAGGTTACGAGGATGAATATGTGGTACGTGTTCTTTCTCTGCCCCTTGTGTTTGATAATTCTCGTTTAAAACACATATAAAGAGACTATGGATACTGATGGAAGCACCTTCCCCTTTGCCACTGTAATGTGGACGTAGCTTTCCCATCAGAATATTATAGTTGGGTGAACGGGTACCCAAGAAACTACCCTTAAAAATACTAAATGTATGTTTGTTTCATTGCTGTGCTTTGAGATATTGGGTATTTGTGTCGTCTCAATTTCCTTTCGTGCTTTGGAAAAGTTGTTTTCTGTTCCCCGGTCGATGATATTGCTGGCAAAACATGTCGCAATAACCTCATTTTTGAGGACACGTTTAACGTGTCTTTATTTTGTTTCACAGCTGGAGGACTTGGAAGTAACAGTTGCCGACCATGTAATGAAAGTGATGAGGCCAAACTTCGCTGCCTCATGGGAAGAGGTTGGGGAAGAGAATGAGCTAGAAGACACATTTGCTCTCAGCACCATGAAAACTCTAGAAGGTTCGTACTCTCTTTTGATACATCTACTTCAACCATGTTTACCATTAACTACTGTGTTGTTGCTATTGACAAATGACTTCCAGCTGTCACACGGACCAAATTATTTTGGGAATATATTTAGGACAGCCAAACACTTTAGTCCTGGTTAACAGCTAGGATACATTACTGTTCCTATGTTGATTCAATAGGACACTTACCAAGTTTCCGTGAAATTATAGACGGGGTCAGTCTTATATCCAAGGTTTTTATTTGTGTGATTTGTTTGGTATAAGATGGGCCCTTGTACATTTCACCGCTGTTCCGTAAGCAATCATGACATGTACTTATTTGGGAATACTTATTCTATGAGATGTAAATAAAATGTTAAGGAAAATTAATTACATTACTGTTGTTCCTTATTGCAGAGGCAGTCAAGAATATCATTACATTCATGGGCATGCAGCCCTGCGAGCGCTCAGACAAGGTACCAGAAGGCAAGAACGCCCACACTCTCTATCTAGCTGGCGTTTTCCGCGGGGGCTACGAGGTTCTGGTCCGCTCTAAGTTAGCTCTTAGCGATGGAGTGACCATGCAACTTACGGTACGCAGCGAGAACCCCCATGTTTCAGAAATCATCGCTAGCGCTGTAGGTTAAATTGTCTTGTGTGTTTTGTCTTCAATTTTATTTTCGATTGGGCAGGACGAATTCGAATTTTCACTGCCTTGAAAGAATAATGAAATAGTTGGAATCATGTCGTTGTTTTAATATTTATGCCTGAGAAATGATGACCATCGTCATACGGACAACTTGGTCAAGCTTATTCAATTTGAATTCTAACACCAAGGAGGTTCATATACAAGTCCTCCTAACCCAAACTGAAAATGTATGTATCCTTGTTTATTAAGTCATCATAGATAATCTATAAGGAACGCCTTATGACAATGTATAAAATGGGGCGATGAGCTAATTTCTTTATAGTTCATCACTGGTATGAGATAAACAGAACAGAATGTGGGAAATCTAGGGAAATCAGTCATTATCTATAATGTACCTTAAACGCTGAATAAAAGAAGACTATTACCGAAGCTGTTGTTTCTATGTGGTTTATTCATCCTGTGACCAATTGAGTAGTCTATATTTCTCTGATTATCCAATAATTTACTCTCCATTTTGGATGATTTTTGCTATATAATATATATACATACATACATACTGCGATGTATCGTAATTTCTCGATCAAATCTACCAGCATTATGTTTTGATAATTCAGCATAGAATATTAACATGTTTCATTGCAAGCGTAACAGTAAAAAATGAAAATATACAAAACAAACTCCCAGAATTGGTGATTCATATTTATGTATGAATTTAGGAAAACCCTCCTAAAACGAGGTTCATAAAAATAGCATAGCAAATTATTCACAATATACACAAAGATCCAAGTCATTATTGAGGTAGGATGTTAATACGCAATTCGACTTGCAATTCTGACCTATCAATACTTATGAAATAAATCTTGTCACCAATAACTAGTTTTACTTCTTCGACTTAGAACACATTGTGCATTCACCGCCTAAATCAACGAAATTTCCTCTGAACATTTGAGGATAGGGGCAATAACAAATTCGATTGAATTCAGGCACTCACTGGTAACTCATTTAGTAACGATAACTTAGGCTAAACTAAGACTTCAATGCCTGAGAATATATTACGTAACTTCTTATATAGCCTGTTTTATAGGCAATTTTGGGCTTGCTAAAGTTACATATCAAATGATAACTTTGGGCTAAGGTGTATTTACTTAACTGTTCCACATCTAGGTAAGTTTTGAACTTACGTATCAAATAGGTAATGTCATGATTAAAGGCAATAATAACTGGGGCTCAAGTAGACTCGAATGTCCGAGAAAGGATTCAGCAGGGTTCAGTGTTGGTCTAATAGAATGAAGCCCAAATACCATGACTCTGAAACATGAATAATCGACCATGAGACTATCTGAGGTTGAAAAAGTTAGTTGGACTCTACATTACCCTTATAAATAGCACAAAAAGCCTATACATAATTATTTTAACTTTTTCTTCGTGGTGAGATGATATAAAATGAGATTTGATCGAGGATAAATTAAACATGATGCTATACCATTAAATAGCAAAACCAAACCAGGCCTTCGTAGGGGAGAGAAAGCGCATTTAAAGGCGGGCAAATAGAAGGGAGGATGAATACTTGCGCGTCTTGGATTCAAGCTTGCCTGTGGGTCAATTAAATATACCCATCCTAATATTGAGGCATCTTTAGTAGATTATTAAATTGATTGGCTTGAAAAGACTAACAAGTAACCTGGAAAGGTTCCATCTTAAAATTTGGCAGTGATCGGAGATCATTCAATTAATTAAGATCATGAACATTTGACATTTGAGAACGCCGTCACCATTTCAGCAACAATTACACATCAAGGACAGTTCGTTAACCATTGGTCCAATCTACCAAAAGCCAAGGTATTTCAACAGTGACAGGCATTCCATATATAAAGCAGGAACGTTGCAGCTTACTGAATTCTAGAGGGTGAAATAAATACTACTCACTAGCTACTGAAAGCCACTGTAGAAAGAAAACAATCGCGTTACTTACACCTGTACCAATTTATCATCCATATGTCAGTACACAAAATATATAATCTAACAAAATGCGTAACTGTGAGTGAGTGAAAAACATTTTATTTCCATAAACAAGAATGACATGATATACAAAATATTTATCAAGTAAATTAGGCTCGTGCTGCCTCAAACGAAATGCAAATATTCAAAATAAAATTAATGGTAATTTTAGCAGTAATGATGTTATTACTGTGTATTGAAATAATACATTGCAAGACCAACCAGGGCTACGATTAACTTAATCTAGAAGAGCGAACAGTCCAAATCAAGCAAACTAATAAGTACCAGGGTGCAAACTAGGTGGAATAGCGCCAGTAGTATACAGTATAAGCTGAGTTGGGTGGTGGGTGACACACCGTCACAAACCAGGCACCATTGACTTGTTTTAAACATCATGTCTTATTATATAACAATTCTATTCATTATTTGGTGATGGTCAAATGATACCAAAAAGGCTAAAATGGTTATATAATATACACAAGACAGGTAAGTACTTTTATTCCAAATATTTTTTAGATGGGGAAAATGAGGGCCTTAACTAAGATGAATTGATGCAAAGTTTTGTACACTTTCTCACAACATACTGACCGACTGTCACTTGTTATATAAACCGTACGTATACGGTATTTGATCTGAGGTTATCACATATGGGATAATTCAATGTGTTATCACACTAGTGTGCTTAAACTTCGGCAACATTCGTTAAAATTCGAAAATGCCATTAAAATCTTTTTATTTGGATTATTAAAAGCTTTATGTAATAAATCGGTTAGCTTTGAGTTACTCGATCACAACTCGATGCGATATTTCAGCTACCATAATACACTTGTCAGCTATCAAACCTGCATATAATATATATAATTTTGTATGATATAATTTGATGATGAATCTTAAATCTAATTCGACAGCTGTCAATATTTTATTCTTAAATTAGGTGCAAAAATATATGCATGTATTTATTTTGTTATAGAATACTTACAATTAGGATGGGCAGTATAGTTTCCCCCTTATACATGTACAGTATAGTTTTCCCCCTTATACATGTACATATATCATTTTATGATTTACTAGTTTCGTGGAGAATTAGTCCAGATCCAATCATGATCAGAAACTGCGGACATGTTTCTGTGCGTAGATCTAGGACGCGACTAGACTACTAACATGGAACCCTGTATTTGCCACATGAAGCCTAACAATATTGCCACACACCATGCTTAAAGGCGGGACTCCATTGGTGCGACAAAAAGTGAAGCGACAACGCTGAACCCTTACACATGCAATATGAAATAATAAGAATAATAATAAGGATCCTAAAGGGTCGGTTCAGTTTAAGCAGTTTAACTGCTTTTAGTTATTATATATGGTGGATGGTTTAACAAATCAAGGGTTTGTGTGGGGCTATGGATGTGATAGCCTCGGGAACAGATCATTCCAAGTGCGTTTCCGTTAGGCTAATATAACTAATTGGCCTTCATATGTACCTTTGTTTTTTTAAAACTATTGGGCTTATGCAGGGACTGAGCTTTTGATCATGGAATTGAGCAGTCACTCTATTAATTTAGTAATTGGTCTATCAGTCAACCTTCCGATGTAAAGGCAATACATTGTATTTGTTCATCTGTGTCTTGTCAACGAATAGTCATATTGTCCCGATCAATCGTCGGAATGTCCAAAGACCCTGCTGTCTAATTGTTGCAAAAGATTCTATATTTTACTCTTCAAATAGTGTTGATTGTTTCCTCAAATTCCTGACAATGTAATAGTCATCGTCTTCTACTACACCATAGAGGTGCACGCAAGGTAGGATTTGTACTGGCTGTTAAGGGTAAATGGTAAACACTACAATGTTAGTTAGGAGTAGGACTATGTACCACAGTAAGGGTAATAATTGGTTTACAACTGTTCAAGACTTTCAGCGAACCGACCCTCTTAATATCTTTTCTACATGTCACACTAAATAGGAGTCCTGCCTTCACTCTGCCAATATGTGAGACTAAATTAATACCAGTTGTTGGTCTTCTTTCTTATCCGGTTCACAACTGCCTGGACGACGTCTGATGTGGAGGATAGGCCGCCAAGATCGGGAGTATGTACCTGAAAATATATATTAAAACAAGTAACAATCTTTTTACGAAAGATAATACAGGGGTCGTTAAGTTTGGGCATTGACCTGGGTGTTTTATGCCCCTCTACCAAACCTGCACTAACTTTTTTTTGTTGATACACTGATAAAAGTTGCCATATTCTAAAATTTAGCGGATGAATCTACTTGAAATTTGGCATAATTACTCTTAAACATATTATCGAATAATCCTAGCACAGTTATCGGGCACAGAGCTAGAAGTCTTGGAGAGAAAAGTTGAGAAAGTTGGGCGCCTTTGGTGAAGGTATATAACCACTGTGTGTGACTGTCCTAACCACTCCTGGGGAGGAGCTAGTCAATATGTGAAGTTTTCTATCAATGCCACATAATATATATTGCAAACCTAGTTACATTAATGGATGTGATTAAGTTTAGAAAGATGTGCAGTGATCTTATAAATGTCATCGACACCCCTCCCCCTGGCCTTCCTCACATACAAAGATGCACATTTATTGAGTGTTACTTAGAAACACCTCTAAATCAGCAAAATTGACAGGCACACTTCTAGCCTCCAAGATAAAAGAAACTGAAATTTACATAGCAGAGTCATTACCTTATCTTCGCTCATAACTTCCATGACAGCTTCTGTGATGATATCAGCGTGGTTTTGAAGCCTAAAAAAAAAAAGATTAACAAGTTAAAATCAACAGTCTGCAGTCGGTTCAGGGCATCACTTTCTAAAGAAGTGGGCATTTAACCCCCAAGTCCAAGAAATCTGCATAGTAAAGTTGACATGTTAGCGGGTGAATTAACTGTGTTGTGTCCACTATTGCTAGAATGGTCCTGTGTGGGCTCGCCTACTGAGGCCAAGCTGCTGCTAGGATGGTCCTGGATGGTCAGGCCAGCTGCTGGCCGGGAGAGGCACCCTCCCCCACCAGCTGTCCCAGAGTCTCCAATGAAGCAGCTCTCTTATAGCAAGCCTCTTGTGTAACAATTATAGAAACACTGTTTTATCGAGGAAATGTGCTGGGTTTTTTAATTGAAAACAAGTGTTCTACCTTGATAAACACTAGCCATGTGGCCCGTGTAAAAAATCCCAGTGGCCGGACAGGGTCTTGACTTCTGTCAGAAAGAAGCAAAAACATGAAAAAAAAAGTAAAACTGCATTCCCCCTCGTCTCTCAATAATATTACTTACCCTATATGCCTCAACATATCAGAACTGGCAAGTAGGAGGGAAGTGGGGTTAGCGATGTCCATTCCTTGGATCGTTTTGCCAGTAGGTCTTGTTCCCTGGAAGGAAATAAATGGCAATCCAAATTAGGCTAGGGAACGCTAGGGAAAGTGGTACTTCTGGAACAAACTGTCCATAATAAGTTAAAGTTTCAAATACTAGCTAATAAATAATATTAATAATAATCTCAAACTAACCATTTCGAATATAGCATATTTCTCTCCGATGTTGCTGCCGCCCACGACTCCTGAACCACCCACAAGGCCAGCCCCAATGTTGGCAATGATGTTACCATACAGATTGGGGAGCACCATCACATCAAACTGCTGCGGTCTGGATACCATCTAAAGAGACAAACTAAATGTAATCTACTGTTGAATCCATCATACTTATTTAAGAAATGGGGATACCAGGAAGACGAGGAGGATGTGACCTGTGTATGTGGGCTTCCTAGAGAAGACGGACCACTCTGATGTCGGACCGGGCGGGTTAGTGGAGTCAGAACAAGGGGATTAGTGGACTCGGACCACCGGGTAAGTGGACTCCAACTACCGGGTTGGTGGACTCAGACCAAACCATACCATACGAAAACTAACCCTAAACCTAACCCTAAAATTGGTTGTCCTAAGTCAGTAAAGGTAGAAGTTGAGTGTCGGTAGTAAAACTGACTAATAAAAGAATTACTTTGACTATATACCTATCGTATATGTTCTGCCTAAAGCTATGCCCGGTCCGAGTCCACTAACCCCCTGGTTCGACCATACCCAGTCCGAGCATACCACGGTCCGAGTATACCATGGTCCCAGCCCGGTGCTGTCCGAGTTCTCCAGACCCTGTATGTGGCATGGACCACAAGTTGCTCATATATTTTCACTCAGTGTGGCGAACTCAATCATGGTGAATCAGTTTGTGACACATAGAAAACATATGAACAACCTATGGTCAATAAGGTATGATGGATTCAACATTCAAGTAAATCAGATGATCTAATGTTGGTGACACTAATACATTGGAATTTTACGCTCAGATTCAGACCAAGATCGAAGGGCATATAATATCTCTATATCTCGTCTTCGCACTAATAGTTAAACATTCTGCAATATCATTAAGTGTATTTTGTATTTCATTATACTATATTTTGACTTTTCTTAAACTGTATGTATATCAATGCATGTAACTATTTTTTTGTCAGGCCGTTCCCAGTTAGAATTTTATACAAGGGAGAGGCCTTGAAAATGAATCTGTATGTGAAAGATAAATTATCAGAATATACCCACCTGCATGCTACAATTGTCCACGATCATAGTGTCGAATTCAATGTGTGGGTAATGTTTAGATACTTCCCTACAACATTCCATGAACAAACCATCAGCCTGTTTCCTGGAAAAATAATTTCATTATATTCGGTAAAATATTGGAGCTTTCATATTGGTCCTTGTTAAACCTTATGTTAGCAGTAGATAAAAAGCCATGTTTATAGTATACGGAGAACGGAAAAACCTGTTCAAATTACTTATATAATTAAACACTGTTCAAATTGGCCAAAACCTGGGCCATATATGGGGAGTCTAGGCTTGCATACTGACAACCACTCTAGAACTTTGCCATTAATAAGAGAAGCCATCACTTCTAGTCATTGTCAAATAATTCCTAAAACAATGTATTTGATTAAGGTACTGAAGCTCAGAGCACAACAAAAACCACTCCATGTAAGTGAGCATGCAGCTTCATTGATGTAAATTCCCCGAATAAAATAGTTTAGTTCTAATAGTTATACTTACATGATGTTGGCCTTGTGAACACATGTGACCCTTTTCCTCCCTTCTTTAGTCGCATAGTCAAAAGCGTACTTCGCGATTCTCTTTGAGTTAAATTCTGTAATGATTTTCAAGCTTTCGACCACACCATCCACGCTCTAAACATGAAATAAAACGCCAAAACATGAACAGATCGGTAGAAGATAGTGATGTCTCCTAGAAGTAAAACAAAATTGTAAGACTACATATAACTATATAAACGACTTCCACTTTGCGGTGCTACCACTGATCTGAGGTGTCACCAGTCTACGAAAAAAAAAATTGTTTTGTCCCAGAAGCATACCTCGTGTTCCAGGGAGCTGTATTCCCCCTCAGTATTCTCTCTTATAACGACGATGTCAATATCATCGTGTCGGGTTTTCACTCCAGGAATAGATTTGCACTTGACTACGTTGGCGAACAGGTCTAAATCAGATCTACGAAAAAAGGAAGAATTATTATACAAAAGGCATTAAGCTACGGGCATGAGAAGTTTTTGCGACAGAATTAATTCACTGTATTCATGTAAGTAGTAGCATTTTTTTTAACATTCATTGACATCTATGAGAAGTCGTTGAAGTTACCTCATTTCCACATTCCTAGATTTGGTAGAAGGTCCTCCGACTGTGCTCTCAAGGTTTCCTATAAAGACACACAATGTATTCATGAAACATGATAGAAATCCCAGCGGGTAGATCTTGTCACTATAGGTCATACACTAGAAGGCAATAGTATGTTTGGCGTTGATTTATAGATTGAAATACAACACAAACCTTTGATGGCAATACCATTCCGTTTGATAGATAGCAGAGCATGCTCCAATTCAGCTTCATCTGTGACGGACTTATCTAATTTGATCTCTTCGAATTCGACGGGTACACCAGCATATCTAAAACAAACAAGTCAACATTTCAATTCATTGCCTATTTTGTTTATGTTTTGGGCAATAGATTGGACTAAACTAATCGTAAAGAAACATGTTATACATCATGTTAAAGCTCCTTCTCTCAGCTCTCTTTCTCCGCTAATTGCCTTTTTCAACATCCCCGGTCTGTTTTATGGCTTCTTGACTAAAGATTAGTATGAAGTAAGCCCAGAAGCAAAGGGGCTGTAGGCCTAGTTGCTTCTGGGCTTACAAGGAGATCATATAGTCTACCTTGTACTCCATACTATGGTATTCTTACTATAGTACGTCGGTATCGTACCTGAAAACTTGTCTAACATGTTTCATCAATTCTGGTCCTACACCGTCACCCGGGAGCATGGTAACCGTGTGCCATCCTCCATAAGAGGCCCTGGGAAGCTGAAAAGTGATATATTATTAATTGTCAAAACAGTAATAACTAGTTTGTCTACGGTAGCTAGTTATACAAAAATATGAATTTAATAAGAAACACAATTTCCTATACATGCTACCAAAATATGATTCCATAATATTAAATTGTCTCTCACATCTGATTTGATCATAATCATTCGAAAGATGTAGGACAGATAGGGTTAATCAAATAGGTTAGGGTAATTAATCAAATAGGTAGGCCTACGCTATATCATGAAATTCTCTATTGTGTATTACCAGTATATATAATTATAACGTTTCAAAATCTCCCTAGAATACACACAAACTTAAAATACGCTCAATTACCTCACTGTGCACGGAACGCATTATGTTGGTCCTAACATTTTTGACGATCTGAAATTGTAATCGACATTAAAATATTTTTATTTTACTTAATTGAAAGAATGTGCATGAGATCATGGTGCTTAAATTTATAAGCAGAAGTTACCGGCCTATTAATGTCATACACGTAAATTTTTACTAGTCAAATTTCTCCAACGATTATAAAATCAGGGAGGGAAACATGCATATTTCGGGAACATAATCGGTAGGCCTACACCACAATAAAAAGATGGAGCATGATTTTCAATTATATTTTTTTATAGTCTACATGGTAATAATAGTACCGTAGCCTAATATGCTATAAGTATACGTATATGTATACCGTAAGGCGTTGGCCCTAATTAAGATACCGTATGTAGGCCTACCTGTGTGGAAAAAGGATATTTTCTAAATTTTTCCACGATTTCAGACATGAATTTTAATAAGAGGATTTTTTCCCCTTGAAAATCTTTCGAAACATATACGGTAGCTGACATATTAGGTAGTTTGCCCGCATGCATGATTTGAAAGATATTTAGCTTTGAAGATCTTCAATGACAATGTTCCCGTTTTTAACTCACCAGGATCCAAATTCAGCTAAATATTTTTTTTAAAGCAAAAGATCCTCTTAAGAAGTTAAGTGCCTTAAGCAGTACCATGTCTTTAATAATAACCAGGCAGTTTAAAAATTGTGTATTTGTACACCCCCCCCCCCCCCCCCCCTTTATAAATCATACCTGCCAGGTCCATAAACTCTTTGATTCAGGCCCATCAGATAACAAGATAAGGTGGGGAAACTTGTCAAGACTTTCACCGCTCAAGAGATGCTCCGGAGATGCTCCAAGATTTTGGTGGGTGACCCTCGTTGGTCCTAAAGTAAGAAGAACTCTCTACCCGGACGGGGGTTTTTTTTCTGTTGACGTTGAATTTTGCTTTTGAACTCGCACCTAAAAACCCATTAATAAAAACCCATTAATAAAACACTTACATTCGGTAACACGGCACATCTTGCCGAGGCAGCGATCCGACTCAGAGAGGCCATCGGGGATGAGTTATAAGAAAAAGAAATAACCGATAGTGGATGCCTTGCCCGACCTTGGGTTTGTTGTTCACAGCTGTCACTGAACCTGTCTCACCCCGTGGGCTGCGGAGCCGGATATTGCTCCCGTACTTGAGCCTTGGGTAAAAGTAGCAGACCCACAAACCAGTGTTAACGCTCCGCCATTTTGGAATCAACAGCGCCTTCGGCACTTGAGCTCACAATCAGTAGTGAGTAGTGTATGGAAATTTTACCTATTGCATGGCACCACATATATAGGCCTACATAATCAGTTTCACATGAGTTTCAGTGAAGCACAAACAACTCCTTTTTATTAACGTTCTTAACAGATAGACCTACAGTTTTGAGGCAGGCAATTTTGAGATTTTTGGCAAAAATTAAAAAGTACTCTGATTATTTTCATTCTTGTCAGGAAGAGACTAATCCACATATATAAAGATTTGGACTTTTAAAATAAACATAGGCCTATATTCAAAGCATAAGCACCTTTATATAAAACTCCTTAGGCGTTGCCAACGAGTACACAATTCCATATGAATACACAATTCCATATTAATACACAATTCCATACGTATACATCAGCTCAACTGATGTATTCGTATGGAATTGTGTATTCGGTGATGCATCCTTTGTGAATAACATACGTGTTGTAAATCTTTTCGCTAGGAGACCATGATTGACATTAAGAATATGAAATTCATATTTTCAGGCCAATATTTCAAAGTGTATTCATTGGAAACATGTATTTGTATGGATACTTTTTTTTTTGCCAAACATCTGGTCTTTTCAACAAATCCACTTCTCCTAAGGTGTATGACAGGAAAATACTACAGTACACCTTGTATTTCTGCATCCAATGTTATTCATGCAAGACATTAGCGTTTACTCATTCTATGATTGTATCAATCACCACTTAAAACCTGTTATCGATTTAGATTTGACATACAATAAACTTAATGTTTTGTGGCGACACAACCCTTGTCACATAGTCTTTTGTTGTTCATTCGTAGCTAGTGCGACATAAATTATTCAACATATTTCGGGGTTGTGATTACAAATTTTCATAAAAATCCTTCCATGCGTTCCATTCCCTTTTATGAGCTGGGTTTATGAAGGAACTGTCATGCATTGTTCTTATTTTACATTTCAATTCTCTTAGGAAGGTAAAGAAGCATATGTTATTTTGACCGAACAGTTTGGTTTTATATATATAAAATCTGGCATAGATTAAAATATAATTCCAGACACGATATTTCTCACTCAGATTTGGCATGCCTAGCATTATGAATACTGCGTTTAAATCGTTCGAAATCTCTTCATCCAACCATTGGTTGTTTATGGCCCAGTTCTTCAACGAATGCCAAAAAGTGCATGTTTTCTCACATTCGATGAAGAAGTGAAATAAATCATCGACCTCATCACAGAATCTACACAAATTACACGGTATGATCCTCATGTCAGTAGTATATATAACACGCACATTACGAGTACGCCTTCTACTTGAGACCCTCTGATCAAAATATTGTATTCGGATGTGTTATAGTACAGGCCTAGGGAAATTTTTAACCACACGGTCTGTAATTACCACCATATCTTTTGAGGCCCGTTGATAAAATAGTGTACGGGACATTGTATAGTATATGACCGATGGGAATTACCAACGGGAATGATCGACCACAATCCCACACAGTTTATGACAATATCGTTTTATCATAGCTAGATTGAATTTATAATCGAGCAGCGTAGCGCACGCATGGTTTATGTTTATTTAATGTATGTTTATTTAAGACATCTATGCAGGATGTCTTACATTTATGCAGGATGTCTTAGCCCACAAGCCGCGTCGCTACCATACCAACCTATTTTAGACAAAAGCAATACAAATTAAGAGAAAAGAATTATAAGGTACTGATTTACACATGTACTATAATAACAAACCTACATGTACATTTTTTTTAATTATACAAAATCTTTGCACAGAGAAAGAGATATTAGCTTTTATACGCAGTTGCACACAGATACACACATCCTTACGAGATGTATACCATTTTTTTAAGTTAAGTGACATTTCTAGGTTTGTTTACAGAAATGCGAGTCTCTTATTTCTAACTTTAAGGAACCATGTCACAATGAATAGATATTGTTGCGTGCAACAAATGTCTTGTATCCTGTTATATTTTCTTTAGCGTTTGAATATTGGCATGGAGACAATATAACGCATTAATGTTATATATATATAATACAATAATTAAGATTTCAACTTAAAATGGATTAGATATAACAGTTTTTAAAATGGACTTGTTTACTGTACATGGATTATGTAAAACATTAGAAAACATGGAGACTTTTAATTATTTGGAGAACCATACTTTGTTAGGGATAATTTGTTGACAATAAAAGTTTTTAAATTTAAAATTTAAATGTAGATATACCAGTTTTACGATATATTACTTTAATTACTTTAATCCTTGATTTGTATGTGGGTCAGACTTTCAGAAAATGTACAATTGGCAGCTCTACACATTGAGGAAATTTTGCTAAATTAGGCTGAAAAATGATGAGTTATATGGCCAATTCCACCAATTTGACAACATTTGGCCCCCAACCGTGGAAAGGGGTAAAATGGGCTTAAATCAAGTTAATTATCATTTATTTGATTATTTTTTTTGATAGGATGGTTCTACCAACCTGTGGAACAACATTTTTGGCATTTTTAGCCCAATTTTTTTTTATTTCAAAATCCCATTTTGGAGGCAAAAATCATTTTTTTTAACAGCCATTAGTCCGTGGAATTGCTAAATTTCTAAATAATCTTCAAAATTGAACATTTTTTTTTATATGTTGTGATAGAAGGTTACGTGAATATGATCTGTGTAAAAAAAAAATGCAAAAAAAATATTTTTTGGCCAAAAGCCATCAAAAATATAAAAAAATAATTGTGGGTACCCCCCCATGTCGTCTTCGTCATGCTGTGTGCCTAAGGTGGAATAAATAAATAAAAAAAAAAAATTATATCAAATTTTGATGAATAATGATAGAGTGCATGGGATTATATAGGTATAAAATATCAAATGTATTGATTTGAGTTTTTCTTGAATTTTAGCTGAGAAATAACATGGCGGCAAAAGGTGGTGGGAACCCCTTGGAACCCTAGCTCATGTCGTCTTCGTCACGCCTATTTTACCGTTTTTAGAGCCTTACAAGGCATGAATTTAATAATAAACTTTAAATTTGACATTTATTATTAACTTTGCTTAATAGCAATCTATGTAGACCAAAATTAATGATTTCCGAGTAGTTTTTACATGATTTTTACTGCAAATTGCTTTTGTCGTCTTCGTCACGCTTTTGTCGTCTTCGTCACGCTTTTGTCGTCTTCGTCACGTCGTCTACGTCACGTCTGCCGTCACAAAATGTCACAAATTATATCCCAAACACATATATAATATTAGAACCTTTATCCTTAAAAAATTTGCATCTAAATACTTGAACAGAACAGGAACAATCAATACAAGTATTCAAGTTAACTTCAAAAGGTAAACGAGGGTAATGAATGTTATATATATTCTAAATATAATGAGTTATATAATGTGTATACATGCATAATAATGTGGGCAGAGGGTCAATGACCTGTCACCCTTGCCGCTGCCATTATCATTACCATTACAGAATGGTTATTTTGCTGTAACTTTTCTTCTAGTTAGAATATTTTCACCAAATAAAAGGTGTTAGGATCCTTATGTCGAGACCTATCAAGTACAAAATAGTTCAATGCAATATTTGCATATTTGTTTTATCTATTTCTAATTTAAATCTTCATATATGTAGAAATATGTACCATTATTCGACATGCTATTTTTGGCATTTTTTTCATATTTGGGATCTATTTTTCGACCCCCCTGTAGAAAAATTACTAATAATCAGAATGGTTCCAAACTTGACAGTTTAATGTGCATATATATGAGGTTGATAGAAAATAACAAATCAACTGATAAAAGTAAAAATTATTTTTTGGTATTCTGGGGGTGTCTAGGGACCCAAATGTTGTCAAATTGGTGGAAATGGCCATATATGGTTATAGTTGGTATCGTGTTGATTCAAAGTATCTGTTTTGCTATGTTAAACTGCATTTTGAAGCTCATTTCTGTCTTAAATGTGGGTTATTTGAGAGGACTAGTGGAAGTGAATTGTACATTTTCTAAAAATCTAACCCATATATTTATATTAAAGGATGTGACGATTACATCTTAAAAAGGATCTAAGTATATATATATGACCAGGGCCAGCGAACGGACTACATTTCATACACTCAGGGCCATTAGACAAAAATTGTCAGAATCAATCCGCCTTTTACAGGCCTAAAGTACACAGGTTGGGCCTATTGAATCTCATTTTTGCAAGGGTTTGAAGAAAATACCACTGAGTTACGTCTTTCCAAACTTTATTCTCAAAATCAATGTCTCTACGACGCTCACCCTACCTTGGAGCTTAATTACCCCTGATTAACCCAAATGATTTTCATTAACCAATGACTCTCATATATTTCCCAAAAGTAGACATATGTACCTGTGTGATCCCCAAAAATAAAGAATGTAGGACGTCCCTGTTTTGTACCAGGAGCAGTTGAACTTTGTATTTATTTTTCGTTTCTAGCTCAAAGTAATTAGACCTTGATTTGTTTTTAATAACAAGATCGAAATATTGCTGATGACCATGTTTCTGCATTTAAACTAAAGGTATTACCATGGTCCTTCAATACCCCAATGATTGTGGTGATAGGATAATTGCCATAGGAGTTATTAACGAAATAAAATTGTTGCGTTGTAGAGACACAGCATGCGTTGTAGAGACATTGTGCGTTGTAGAGACACTGCGTTGTAGAGACATTTTCAAGGAAAGATGTAAAGCATAGGAAAACGTCTTTGTAATGGTTGAAAATGATTGGAAATGGTCAGAAATGGTTGTGGTCACTCTCAAACATGTAAAAAGCGATTCAATAACAAAAAGAATCATAAAGGATATTTATGTGTTATAACAGGGTCAGTTATAATGGGTCAATTAATATTCCAATATTCTAATTTCCTTTTTGGGAGACAAATTACCATTGAAATGAACTAATTCCTGATTTGCATATTACCCAATATGCAATAAATTATTTCACAACATTTTGGAAATTAAAATCAATTTTAACTCTTGGAATTAATCAATAATTCAAAATGCGTTGTAGAGACACTTGCCATCGTAGAGACATTGCCTGGGAATGAGTTATTGACATGTCTCTGAAACGATTGAAAATGATTGGAAATGGTCAGAAATGATTGTGCTCACTCTCAGACATGTATGAAGCGTTACTATGACAAAAAATGTCATGAACCATGTTTATTCATTGTGACAGGGTCAGCAATAATAGGTCAATTGATATTTTGATATGCAAATTTCTTTATTGGGAGACAAATAAGCATTGAAATGAGCTAATTCCTGACGTGCACACTACCCCACATGCAATAAACCATTTCATGGAATTTTGGGAAAGAAAATCAATTTTAACTCTTGGAATTAATCAATAACCAAAAATGCGTTGTAGAGACACTTGCCATCGTAGAGACATTGCCTAGGAATCAGATTTGAAAATGTCTCTGAAATGGTTGAAAATGATTGGAGTCAGTCAGAAATGATTGTGCTCATTCTCAGACATGTACCAAGTGTTACTATGACAAAAAATGTCATGAACCATGTTTATTTATTGTGACAGGGTCAGCAATAATAGGTCAATTGATATTTTGATATGCAAATTAACTTATTGGGAGACAAATAAGCATTGAAATGAGCTAATTCCTGACCTGCACACTACCCCACATGCAATAAACCATTTCATGAAATTTTGGAATTGAAAATCAATTATAACTCTATGAATTAATCAATAACAAAAAATGCGTTGTAGAGACACTTGCCATCGTAGAGACATTGCCTAGGAATCAGATTTGAAAATGTCTCTGAAATGGTTGGAAATGATTGGAATGAGTCAGAAATGATTGTGCTCACTCTTAGACATGTATAAAGTGTTACTATGACAAAAAATGTCATGAACCATGTTTATTCATAGTGACAGGGTCAGCAATAATAGGTCAATTGATATTTTGATATGCAAATTAACTTATTGGGAGACAAATAAGCATTGAAATGAGCTAATTCCTGACCTGCACACTACCCCACATGCAATAAACCATTTCATGAAATTTTGGAATTGAAAATCAATTATAACTCTTGGAATTAATCAATAACCAAAAATGCGTTGTAGAGACACTTGCCATCGTAGAGACATTGCCTAGGAATCAGATTTGAAAATGTCTCTGAAATGGTTGAAAATGATTGGAGTCAGTCAGAAATGATCGTGCTCATTCTCAGACATGTACCAAGTGTTACTATGACAAAAAATGTCATGAACCATGTTTATTCATTGTGACAGGGTCAGCAATAATAGGTCAATTGATATTTTGATATGCAAATTAACTTATTGGGAGACAAATAAGCATTGAAATGAGCTAATTCCTGACCTGCACACTACCCCACATGCAATAAACCATTTCATGAAATTTTGGAATTGAAAATCAATTATAACTCTATGAATTAATCAATAACAAAAAATGCGTTGTAGAGACACTTGCCATCGTAGAGACATTCCCTGGGAATCAAATGTGAAAATGTCTCTGAAATGGTTGGAAATGATTGGAATGAGTCAGAAATGATTGTGCTCACTCTTAGACATGTACAAAGTGTTACTATGACAAAAAATGTCATGAACCATGTTTATTCATAGTGACAGGGTCAGCAATAATAGGTCAATTGATATTTTGATATGCAAATTTCCTTATTGGGAAACAAATAAGCATTGAAATGAGCTAATTTCTGACCTGCACACTACCCCACATGCAATAAACCATTTCATGAAATTTTGGGATTGAAAATCAATTATAACTCTATGAATTAATCAATAACCAAAAATGCGTTGTAGAGACACTTGCCATCGTAGAGACATTGTCTGGGAATGGGTTTTTGACATGTCTCTGAAATGGTTGAGAATGATTGGAAATGGATAGATATGGTTGTGCTCACTCTCAGACATGTCAGGATGGATTCCATGCGAAAATAAACCATAAACCATATTTTTTTTGTTATGACAGGGTCAGCCATAAAATGTCAATTAAAATATCAATATGAGAAATTCATTATTTGGAGATGAATTAGCATTGAAATGAGCTAATTCCAAACATGCACACTACCCCACATGCAGTCAACCATTTTACAAAATTTTGTGAGTGAAAGTCAATTTTAAGTCTTGTATTCAATCAATATCCCAAAATGCGTTGTAGAGACACATGCCATCGTAGAGACATTGCCTAGGAATGAGTTATTGACATGTCTATGAAATGGTTGAAAATGATTGGAAATGGTCAGAATTGGTTGTGCTCACTCTCAGACATGTAAACAGTGATTCCATGACTAAAAGAGTCATGAAGCATATTTAGTTGTTATGAGAGATTCAGCTTTAATAGGTCAATTAATATTTCAATATTTAGATTTCATTTTGGGTGGATAAATTAGGATTGAAATGAGTTAATTCCTGATTTGCACACTACCCCACATGCAGTCAACCATTTTACAAAATATTGGGGGTGAAAATCAATTGGAACTCTAGGAATCAATCAATTACTCAAAATGCGTTGTAGAGACACTTGCCATCGTAGAGACATTGTCTGGAAATGAGTTATTAACATGTCTCTGAAATGGTTGAAAATGATTGGAAATGGTCAGAAATGATTGTGCTCACTCTCAGACATGTCAGAAGGGATTCCATGACCTAATACATCATAAACCATTTTTATTTGTTATGACAGGGTCAGCAAGGAAAGGTAAATTAATTTGTCAATATACAAATTCTATTATTGGGAGACAAATTACCTTTAAAATGAGCTAATTCCTGATCTGTGCACTACCCCACAGGCAGTCATCCATTTCACAAAATTTCGGAAGTGACAATCAATTTTTACTCTTGGAATCAATCAATATCCCAAAATGCGTTGTAGAGACACTTGCCATCGTAGAGACATTGTCTGGGAATGAGTCATTGACATGTCTTTGAAATGGTTGAAAATGATTGGAAATAGTCATAAATGGTTGTGCTCACTCTCAAACATGTAAACAGTGATTCCATGACTAAAAGAGTCATAAAGCATATTTATGTGTTATGAGAGAGTCAGCTTTAATAGGTCAATTAATATTTCTATATTTAGATTTCACTTTTGAGAGACAAATTAGCTTTAAAATGAGCTTATTCCTGACCTGCACACTAGCCTACATGCAGCCAACCATTTCAGCAAATATTGGGAGTGACAATCAATTTGAACTATTAGAATCAATCAATAACTCACAATGCGTTGTAGAGACACTTGCCATCGTAGAGACATTTGCAAGGAAACATCTTTTACAATGTCTCTGAAATGGTGGGAAATGGTCAGGAATGGTTTTGCCCAACCTCAGACATGTCAGATGTAAACATATGACAAAAACAATCATAAACAATATTTATTCCTGGAGTCAATCGATAACTCAAAATGCATTGTAGTGACATCCCATCGTAGAGACATTGCCTAGGAAAAGTTTTTACAATGTCTCTTAAATGGTAGGAAATGATTTGAAATGGTCAGGAATGGTTTTGCTCAACCTCAGACATGGCAGAAGTGATTACCCGGCAAAACCAATCATAAATAATATTCACTCATGGAGCAAATCAATAACTCAAATCCCCAACCTGCACATTGCTCCACATACACTCAACCATTTCAGTAAATATTGGGAAGGACAACAAATTTTAACTCTTGGAATAAATTAATAACTCGAAATGCCTTGTAGAAACCTTGATATTGACTGAAAAACTGTTTTTGTTTGACAAGTCCTAGGAATGGGTGGAAATGAGTGAACAATTATTGGAAATGGGTTTTGTCACCCTCAGATATGTAGGCAATGATTCTATCACTCCAAATATAACAAACTTTAACAAATATTTACTTTTTCTTACACGTTGTGTCATCGTGTGTCACACTAATGAACACAAAGTATACATGAATTCAGAAATTTGCATTGAAATACAAATAATTTTTATTGGCCATGTGTGTGTCAGGCTGAACAACTCCATGGGTAACACCACAATGTGTAACACCCCCATGTGTAACACTACCATGCATGTGTTAAACTAGTATGTGTATCACTACCATGTGTAAACCAACAATGTGTAACACTACCATGTGTAACACTACAATGTGTAATACAACCATGTGTAACACTGCCATGTGTAACACTTCAATGTGTAACACTATAATGTGTAACATTATAATGTGTAACACTACCATGTGTAACACATGTGTATCACTGCGATTTGTAACACTACCATGTGTAACACTACCATGTGTAACACTACCATGTGTAACACTACCATGTGTGACACTACCATAATGTAGCCCTACCATGTGTTACACTGCCATATGTAACACCACCATATGTAACACCAATATGTGTAAAACCACTATGTGTAACACAACCATGTGTAACACCACCATGTGTAACACTACAATGTGTAACACCACCATGTGTAACTCCACCATGTGTAACTCTACCATGTGTAACACCACCATGTGTAACACCACCATATGTAACACCAACATGTGTAACACTTCAATGTGTAACACTACAATGTGTAACACTACCATGTGTTGTACATCGCCATGTGTAACACATGTGTATCACTGCCATTTGTAACACTACCATGTGTAACACTACGTTAATGTAAAACTACCATGCATAGCCCTACCATGTGTAACACCACCATATGTAACACCACCATGTGTAACACTACCATGTGTAACACCACCATGTGTAACACTAGAATGTGTAACTCTACCATGTGTAACACCACCATGTGTAACTCCACCATGTGTAACACTACCATATGTAACACCACCATATGTTACACTGCCATGTGTTACACTGCCATGTGTAACACTGTCATGTGTAACTCTACCATGTGTAACACCACCATGTGTAACACTACCTTATGTAACACCACCATATGTTACACCGCCATGTGTAACACTGCCTTGTGTTACACTGCCATGTGTAACACTGCCATGTGTAACAACACCATGTGTAACACTACCATGTGTAACACTACCATGTGTAACACTACCATAATGTAAAACTACCATACATAGCCCTACCATGTGTAACACTACCATATGTAACACCACTATGTGTAGCACCACCATGTGTAGCACCACCATTTGTAACACTACCATGTGTAACACCACCATGTGTAACACCACCATGTGTAACACTACCATGTGTAACACCGCCATGTGTTACACTGACATGTGTAACACTACCATGTGTAACACTACCATGTGTAACACTACCATGTGTAACATTACCATGTGTAACACTACCATGTGTTACACTGCCATGTGTAACACTACCATGTGTAACACTAGCATATGTAACACCACCATGTGTTACACTGCCATGTGTTGCACCACCATGTGTAGCACCACCATGATTTAGCTACTTTGTTAAAAAAAACTGCATTGTTACCAAATTTCGATTTTGAGCAAAAGGTATTTAAAAGAGGGGCCTCATTAGCTCTAGTGTGGTTATTTGCATTATGGGATCTATAGTAGTTTGATTTAGATCTGCTGAAACCTTGAATTCTAAGATGAAATTCTCTTCTATTGCAGAGTAGAGGGATTGAAAGCCCCTGCAAAACTGCACAATCAGTTTGAAGATCTGCATTGTTTTGTGCAGTAGGAGACAAAATATGTGATGTGTTTCAGGAAAATGAGTCACAAGTCGCAAAATTGATATTTTTTAAGTGTTTTTTCCACAAGATCACATTATTGGAATGTTCTAATTTTTTAAGGGTTGATGACTCATGGTTACATCAATCGATGTATCAAATTTTAGGAGTTAGTTTAGTTAGGAGTTAGTTTAGTTACTTCACTGTTTATTGACCCCCAGAAATATTGGAAACTTTTTTTTTCAAAAACGAAAATATCAAACTTAAAATCTAGAAATACTTATTAGATTATTAGACATGTTTACTATCATTGGAATCGGCTTGATCTCATCTTTTCAAATATAATGGTATCACAAAATCTTTTTTCATGACTTATGACTCATTTTCCTAAAAACCTCACATATATAGGCTATAAACCTATTAAACTTCAACTGAGGTTAGATGAAACTAACATATATATTACTGATATTTGGGATTCATCTGTATCCAAAGACTAGCTCATCTCTCAAATGTCTATGATTATAGGGTTTGCTGTGTGTAGAGGGAGTGGGGGTGAGGGAGGGGGGGATTGCGGGGGATGGGAGAGGAAGAGGGAGGTGGTCTATGAATGAGAGACAAAATATAGAATATTATAAATCAGAAAGACGGGAGAGGACAGAAATGGGAGAAACGAAGAGTAAAAGAAATGAAAAACAAATATTTTTTGTTCTTTTGAAAAAGACCCAATCACCGCCCCCCCCTCCTGTTCTTCACCCCAAATACCCATAAAACCTATCTAAGACCTTTAATACATCAGAATCAACAATATTCGATCCCATAATTGTCTTATTTGTCTCATTTGTGTCTCTACGACGCCCCCATCGTAGAGACAAATGTCTCTACGATGCCCCCATCGTAGAGACAAATACCGAACAGATTGAATATCAATGTTGCCTATTTTTGAGTGTTTATATTTGATTTTTTATCAAGAAAAGGCTTGAATCTATTCATATTGGATGGCATAACTTGAGTTAAGCAGAAAGAATCCTATTACATGCCAATGGAAGAATGCAGTACACTTGCGTTGTAGAGACACTTTTAATTCAAAGAAAAATAAAAACAAAGAATGTATGAAAAATTCTAATTTTTTTTGGTAGGAGCGTTATTTATCTATAGATTATAAAAATATTATTCTCTAAAATTTTGGCTTATTTGCCTCAAAATGCGGACGTTTTCAAAAGCGTTGTAGGCACATGACAGGATTAGCCAAAGTCATGTTTTTTGCTTCCTTGATGAGATGAAAGGACCACCATATGTTTTGGTGTGGGAATATGCGTATTTTGTTGTGATGATATGGTAGGACAGATGTTTAGGGTATGTCCCAGCGTTTGAAATGTCTATATTTATTATTTTTTGGTATTATTTCATCTTAGGGAAAAAAAGCGTCGTAGGGACACAAAAAGTGGCTAAACATGAATATCAGTCACTTTTTAAAATAAGGAATTGTACAAAATGTTTGAAAATATGTTCATACATAGAACAATATGTCTGGAAGAAGTGGGTATAAGAAGAAAATAGGTAGGCTTTGCTATTCTGGAGATATAGTGTGACTTATAGAAGTCACTTTTATGTAGTCCGTTCGCTGGCCTTGGCCATATATATATATATTTAACGTATTAATAAAACTACACCTATTCTGTTGGCTTGGTGTAATGATCCACTTTTTACAAATGCTTAAAACAACACAATGTCCAATTGTGTTTACATACATCTATTTTCTGTTAGCTTAGTGTTTTTCATCTCATTGTAAATTTGTATTATATTGTATTATATAACTATTGTATTATATAACTGTCAAACTATTTTTACACGTGTCTACATCTACATACATGTATAACCACCATTGCCATCACTTCACTAGTTGTTCCAGCCCACTTGTTTCAACGGTGATCAACTTACCAAAAAACAAACAAAACCATTGCCACCACAACTTGCAACAGTTGATCAACTTACAAAAAAACAAACTGTGTCTGTGCTTCAACTATTCTCACACGTGTCTACATTTGCAACATGTGTAACCGCCATTGTCATCACTTCGCTACTTGTTCCATCCCACTTGTTTCAACGGTGATCAACTTACCAAAAAACAAACATTGTCATCTTATTCAACAGTTGATCAACTTACAAAAAAACAAACTGTGTCTGTGCTTCAACTATTCTCACACGTGTCTACATTTGCAACATGTGTAACCGCCATTGTCATCACTTCGCTACTTGTTCCATCCCACTTGTTTCAACGGTGATCAACTTACCAAAAAACAAACATTGTCATCTTATTCAACAGTTGATCAACTTACAAAAAAACAAACTGTGTCTGTGCTTCAAATATTCTTACATGTGTCTACATTTACATACATGTATGACCACCATTGCTGTCACTTCGCTAGTTGTTCCAGCCCACTTGTTTCAACGGTGATCAACTTACCAAAAAACAAACAAAACCATTGCCACCACAACTTGCAACAGTTGATCAACTTACAAAAAACAAACTGTGTCTGTGCTTCAACTATTCTTACACGTGTCTACATTTACAACATGTGTGACCTCCATTGCCATCACTTCGCTACTTGTTCCATCCCACTTGTTTCAACGGTGATCAACTTACCAAAAAACAAACATTGCCACCACAACTTGCAACAGTTGATCAACTTTTACAAAAAACAAACTGTCTGTGCTTCCGTTTTGTTCTTACCCATCGTGTGCTGTTACACAACTTCAATTTCGTTTGTTTCTACTCATCATGTGCTCTTACACACTTTAATTGGGACTGTGCAATTGCTGTATACGGTCAACTTCCAACAGTTGCTTTGATCAACTTACAAAAAACTGTGCTCACTGTGTCATACTGGTTCCCAGAAAAATCATCCCTTCAAAAAGCTACAACTTGGGATCTCCTTTCACAACTTACAAAAAACTGTGCTTTCTTACAAAAACTTAAAAACTGTGCTTCCTTACAAAAACCAACAACAAATAAATTACCATACAATGCTACCATTGCAACTTTCCAACTTTCAAAATGAAATTGCAATACATAATCAACTTCTTACCCATTAAAGTTTATTTCACTGCCATCTAGTGAAGATAAGCAGGACGTTCTTACCTACATATCCTGCACCTGCACACCTTAAACTCCAACCGCGTTTATAAGTATAAGCATTCGAATACTTTTAGTTGCTTTGTGTATTAAGGTAACAATTCACTCTTACCCATTAACACTTGTGGGAACTGGTTGCAGTATTTGCGGAATACTTTAGTTGCTTTGGTCTAAATGGTTTCAATCATGAAGCAAAAAAACAATTACTTTGTTCTTACCCATCAATTGCTTTGTTCTTGCCCGGATAGTTCCAATCATGAAGCAATACAAGCAATATAAAAAACAAGTTACTTTGTTCTTCTTACCCATTAAACTCTGGACTCGGGATGTTCATTGGTGAATGTAAATCCTAACAGTGTTCTTGCCCGGATAGTTCCAATCATGAAGCAATACAAGCAATATAAAAAACAAGTTACTTTGTTCTTCTTACCCATTAAACTCTGGACTCGGAATGTTCATTGGTGAATGTAAATCCTAACAAGTTTTTTTGTTCTTCTTACCCATTAAACTCTGAGCTGGAGATGTTCATTGGTGAATGTAATACTATAACACAATGTGTGTGGTTCCTAAACTTGTAGTGTTTATTGGTAACTAAAAGGTTTTAGTGCTACATGTTTTATCGAATTTATAATATGTATATATGTTAGTTCATTGGGTTTATTATAATTAAGTATATGTACGTATTCATAAATGTATTAAACATACTTTGTTCACAAAGGAATGATATTATAAGAATAGATATGTTAAGACCCAAAAAAAAATAAAAAATGGTACAAAATATACAAAAAAAAATGTATAATTGCATTATATAATAAAAAAGCTTTAAGGATGACCGCGGGTATTTCCCAAAGTAAATAGATCAGCCTGATTTTTTCACACTTTGTACTCCAAATCATGCTGATTTCAAATATAATTTTTTTAAGGGGGGTCCCCAGACTAGATTTTTTGCTATTTCCGTTTGAAAATAAAAAGTTATTTAATTAATTTAATATGGCCGTCTATGGAGAAAAGGGCGTTTTTGAAACGTTTTATCCATTTTAAACCATAAATTGTAATTAGAGTTGGCTAATTTTTTAGTATATCATAGTTTAAGGGATATACTTTCTGAAAATAACAAGAAAACGGGTGGTCCCCAGATTACTTTAGGAGCTGGAGGCCCCCGAACTTGACAGTGCAGTGATTGAGAGCTGGACTAGCTTTGAATTTCATGTAAACAAGGTGGCTTACGGTGTTGTAAAACAATAACAAACAAGAAAAAAACCATATAATAATCTGTTCAAAAGTCAAAAGTGTTTCTTTTTAACTACTGAACATCACTATTCAAAGAAATGATAAAAAAAAATAAAAAATATCAACATGGTCAATGTCGTAAAATACCCGCCGTTTTTGGCAACTGAGAAATACCCGCGATCATCCTTAAACAAAAATCTCTTGTATACGTTTTTATTTTAATATCTATTGTCATTATTGCCTAATGGCTTTCCACTCTCTCATACATACGCTATAATTATCCTTGTCTAATCGCCTTCCACCACTCTTTTATACGTTATCATCATTACGCAATCCCCTTCCACTTTATATTACCTTTCATCTCTTTTTTATATAATCAAACAACAATTAATTGCCCTTGTCAAACAAACACCTCATGTCGTTATCAAACAACAATTAATTATCGTTCTCAGACAACATCTTATATAGCTAATAACCTCGGTATATAATGCAAGGCAACAACAAGAACCGCCGGTATATAATCACAAGTTGATAACTTTATTAAAAAAGGGGGGGGGTAAAAAAAAACAACATCATCAACCATGGCTGCCTTTATAAAAAGCAAAGTACGCAATCTTCGTCTGGGTACATATATATATATATATCTAAAAGCACAAACAACATCAAAAGCGGGATACTACACAGCCTTGTACCATTTAAATTGGTATCTTAAATACTATATATATATAGCACAATCAACATATACTTTTTAGTCTTATTTCGTACAATAAAAGCAATAAAAATCCAATAAGAGAACCAAAAAATGCAGTAAAATACTATATATAACACAATCAACATATACTCGAGTCTTATTTCATGCAGTAAATTTCACGAAATTTAAATGTCAAGGCTATCCACCCCCTCCAAGAAAGCTGGAAAACTAAAATCTCTGTGCGGGATGTCAATCAACATATATACTTGAGCCTTATTTCATGCAGTAAATAAGTCGGACTTGTAGTCTAAGACAAGCCGGTAAACTAATAATCTCATATTTTTACGTAGATAATTCCCGTCGGTCTATGATAGAGGATATGTCGGTAGACTATTTCATCGACGGGCCTCAAAAGATATGGTGGTAATTAGAGACCATGTGGTTAAAAATTTCCCTCGGTCTGTACTATAACACATCCGAATACAATATTTTGATCAAACGGTCTCAAGTAGAAGGCGTACTCGTAATGTGCGTGTTATATATACTACTCATGTCGTTTAGATGTACATTACACACTATCAGTTTATTCACAATTTGGTACTGAAAGGATTGTAATCTGACGTCTCTCGTGCATTTAAAGGGAATCTTATACCACATGTCGAAGTCGAGATTGGATATATCTATGTCTTTACAGAGGAATTTCTCGTACCAGTCACCATTTCTCTCTTCCTGCGAGTACAGCACATCTTTTACTGCGATATATATAGCTTTGGCATGTGCAGTTAAAATATCTACCTCAGTTTCACCTACTTGACATAACAGTTCATCATTATAACATTTGACTTCCCCTGTAGCTACTATTTCAAGCCAACGTTTAGGGATTTTCCCATTTAAGCTTAACTCTTCAAGAAAATTAATTCTAATATTAAAGTCACAAAGGATTTCGTTTTTGTTCTTGACTCTGTTGTAGCATATTAGGTCTTCGATCTTGTTAACCCTTCTTTTTTTCCAGAGTGATACATTCGATAAACCATCTTCTAACCTAATACATCTGTTTTGCCATATATATGCTCACATAGCACACTTTTCTTATTATTGGGTTCTTTGCTACCATAGAATCTATTCCATACCTGGAAGATACCAGTGTAGAAGTCAGAGAAATCAGCTGAGATGATCTGTCTGAAACTAAGAATTTCTCTCAAGTTGTTCCCTAAGTTTTCTCTAACAATAGCTGCCCACTTACTCATGGGGTTGTTAAGAAGTCTTTGAACCCATTTCAGTTTGCAAGTAATTAACTTAGAACGTACATCATGTAATTTTAATCCGCCTTTATCGATCTCACGACATAGGTAATGGTTGGCAATTCTGTGCCTCCCCTTTCTCCATATGAAATCACTTATGAGTTTTTGTATCTCACATATTTTGGCTTCCTCTAATACAATCAGATTAGCGACATACATAAACAAGGGTATCAGTAAAACATTTGCAATCGTGATTCTACCTTTTAAGGAGATATCTCGTTTACTCCAATGTTTGATGACAAGTTTAGCCTTTTCAAAAGCTGACTGAAAGTTTATACTATTTTGCACCTGTTTGTTATATGGATATACTAAGTGGATTCCGAGTATTTTCATGCAATTTGTCCAGTTAATATTCTGACAGATTGGTTGTGTTAATACCATTTCGCCAATATTGAATCCCCTGGTTTTACTAGTGTTTAAAACTAAACCTGATACAAGACTGAATTCGTTAATAATTTGCATCATTCTGATTAAAGATTTTTCATCCTCAGCAACGATGGTCATGTCATCTGCGAATTGAATTATTTTATTTTCGACACCACCTAAGATTATACCATTACATTGTGGGTCTTGGCGAATTCTGGCTGCTAACCTCTCTACAACAATTATGAAGAGGAGGGATGATATCGGATCTCCCTGCTTAACACCTCTTCTAACGTCGAACCACTCGGACATATGTCCATTATTAATAATACTTGCTTTCGATTTGGACATAAGACATTTAACCCATCCAAGAAAATCCTCACCAACGTTCAGGTTGTTTAAACATTTGTATAAAAAGGCCCATGAGATTGAATCATAAGCTTTCCTAAAGTCTAACGAAACGAAGAGTCCTTTTTTTCTTGTTTTTGCTTAAATGCTGTGTAATATCTTCCAGCCTTCTCACTGCACACCCAATAAATCTATTTTGGATAAAGCCGTACTGATCTTCATCTATTACACTGTTGATACAATTTTTTAGTCTCAAACTTAGCATTTTCGATATGATTTTATAATCGGTATTGAGAAGAGTGATCGGTCTCCAGCTGCCAATAAGTTGTAAGTTACAATCTTTTTTTGGTATTAAGGTTACTATACTATACCATTTGACAAGCATCCATTCATATAACATTCATTGATAACATTTTCAAATAATGGTTCTAATAGCCCCCAAAAGCGCTTATAAAATTCAACTGGTATTCTGTCAGGGCCAGGTGTTTTATTACAGGCAAAGAAGTCAATGGATTTCTTAATCTCATCCTTTGTAAATCTACAACTTAACAGTCCCTCATTTAATGAGTCAAAAACAGGACCATTGTATTCTGACATGAAATAGTTGTTTTCACACATATTTTTCTCACTATATAATTCTTCATAGAATTGCTTCTTCTTTTGGAGAATTTCATTAGGTTTGGTAACTATAACACCGTCAAAAATAAACCCCAAGGCCCTGATGGGCCTTGGGGTTTATTTTCAAACAAATGCCTCAGACACCAAATCTCAGGAAATTAATCCCATAATATATAGGATTTTCAAAACGCCGTAAGATCAAAACATCGAAGTGGAAGTAGAAATCCGCCTTTTTGAAAAATTAGAGAAAACTGTAAAAGTAAACAAGGACTGACTGAAAGCCGGCCCAAACACACCATTTCAACAGGTTTCAGACAATGGCCCACTGGATAGGAGAGAAAAAGGTTTTAAGATACTAGCAAAGAATGGTTTAATTTGGCAAGATCAAAACTTTATAGATTAATTAAGATATTTAGACTGGTAATATATAGTTAAAAACAACCAAATAATATTAAAAACTGAGTTTCAACTAAGAATTATAAAAAGGAATGGAAATTTGATCTGAGAATACTCAACATGATACTAATTATAGCGCTTATAAAATTTTGAATGTATATTGAAACTTAATTTAAACATAACAGTGTACCCCTTTCGTCAATGACGACTGGGGATTTGTTCACTGTTCTTGAAAAATGTAAATACACCAGAGAACATGAAGACCTCCCTTAGTCAGAGAACCGTCCTCTGTCAGTGAGAAAATTCGAAAATAAAAGTTTCTAATCTAATCTAATGCAAACGATACATGGCACAGGTAACGACCAACATGGACGAATGGAACTTACACAGGGAAGAAATCGTCATGAAAGCCTTAAGAATCAAGGCAAAAATGCATAGGAATGTTAGGGATTACCCGCTGATGACAGGCAAGAAAACCCTGAGAGAAGCTGCCCCAAATAACAAAGAATGGGGAATTGGCATGAGTTTACACGATGCTAATGTGCTAAATACCTTCGCATGATCCCCAAATGGCAATCTGATGGGGAAATGTTGGACGAGAGTGAGGAACGCCATCCAAAGAACCAAAGAGAAAGAAAAGAAAAAAGCTGCCTCTGGAGGTAAAGATGAAGACATAGAAGACTTCTTCGATTAAAATATATTGTGGGACATTGATAGTGGAAGTCTAACCATCAGTAATGGGTGATGACAGTATCGAACACTCAAAAACATATATCAAGATTATTTCTATTAACGTAAATGGTTTAAACGAAGTAAAAAAAAGAAAAGCATTGTTTGAAGAATATAAAAACAACTCAAATACAATAATAGCCATGCAGGAAAGTCACTCTTCGATGTTGAAGGAAAGAATTTGGAATTCACAATGGCATGGCCAGGTATTATATTCCCATTGATCTACAGCGAAATAATTGATGAATTTTCTTTGGCATCAGGTTTAAGGTTAAACACCTCCGAAAGGTTTTAATATTGGTAAGATCAATATAAATAACCCACGCCTAATGGAAATTGAATGAGTAAACAGGATGAAAGTCCTTGGTGTGACATTATTATACCCCAGAAATGAAAAGTTGATGTATAAATTGAATAGTGAAGATAGTGTTTTATATATTATCAGGATTTCATCATCTTAACTGGGCCTTGCAGCAATGTTCTAGAACATTCTAGCAAGCCCCTAGTAGCATCGCATGAGAATTACTTAGTATGGAAGGATTGGAGGGATGACTTGCATCATTCCGGAAGCTCAGAGATGAGCTTGTGAGCAACTCATTCCTGATGCAATGTACTCTAAATCTATGGAGGGGCAGGTCTGGCACAATACCCTGACTCATGTCATCATGAGGGGGCAATGCCTCAGCACCGCGCCCTATTGCGAGAACGGATAACATACTGACTGACTATGGCCAAATACAATTAATACAATCGAATACTTTATTTACGCACGTTAATTACTTAAAACAATAAAACAATAAAACAATAAATTAACTCTTAAACTTGTTACACATAAAAATAATCTTTAGACATTAACACTACTGTCGACATGTCAACCACCAATCTAGTACAGAATTCTCCCCATGGTTCATCTTCTGGAGAAATCCATTCTGAATAAGAGCCAGAAATGAGCGAGGCAGCAGCGGCCATGTTGCAACTTGGCGGGAAACTGCCAGCCAAAGAGAAAGTGCTGCCCAAGGAGAAAGTAGTTGTCTTGCCTGAGCTCAAACAACAAGTAGCTTCCGAAATTGGGTATTTGTTTCTTAACAAACTAGCTCAAGACCCCAGGTTCAAAAGGAGGTCCCCATCTATGCATAGATTCACTGAAAGACCCGCCACTGGACTTTTCAGGGACCCCTTTGACACTCATTGTGATAATAGTATTGCACCTAGGGCCGGGTCACGCCATAGAAGCAGGAGAAGGTCATCGTCTAGGGATTCTTCCCCAGAACATTATGGGAGAGAATGTCCCAGTCACTGCTCCAAGTCTAGGTCTCGCATTGCGAGAGGTCCAGATCTAGGTCGCCCAGACGACCCAGATCGAGGTCACCCAGTCGACCCAAGTCTAGAAGTGTGACACAGACCAATCCGGAAGTGCATGCTAGCACCTCCCATGATGCTTCAACAAAGATGGCGGACCCAGATGTCAACATCCGGCCTGACACGAAGGTGAGCCACAAGGCTTTCTACGGTCAGAGATCGGGCGGTGATGCCTCTCTCATGGATGAATTTGAAATCATCGGCGGTTCTAAGGGGAAAGGCATAGTACAGGTAAGATTCCTTCCTATCAGCATCCTAAGTTCCCTAAATCTGTTCAAGGAGAGGAACAAGGTGTGCTCCCCGAGTTAGATGCTGAACCAATCGAACCAGACCCTGTCACTCCTAACCCATTTGCAGAGTTCTTGAAGCAGACAAAACTGGATACTTCTATTGTCCCCGCTCTGGAAAAAGACCTTGCAGATTTTACGGATTTTGTCATGGGTTTGGAAGTCTCTCAGGAGAAGATTAAAGAGGTCAAGACCGGGTTTGGAAGGCCAGAGAACAATCCATGTCTCCCAGTCCCTGCGGTCCCTGATACTATTTGGGATTTACTGAATCGACAAATTGACGAGGTACGTTGTCTGGAGAAGTTAGCAGCCAAAAAAGGTGAGGTGCTTTCTCCCCTGGATATTCTCGACTCGTTAAAACCAAAGAAAGTGTTTGAACCCATGGATATGCTCAATGATGCCATATTCCACAATACTGAGGAATTGTTAAAATCCAGACGCATCAATATTGCCGGTTACCTACCTGAAAGGTTCAAAGCCCTCGCCTCAGATACGGCAGGTTTCCCCCGGACACCCACCAATCTTTTGGGAGTGGATGTCGAAGAAGGAATTAAGAAAGTGGAAGTGACCAACAAACTTTCTTCAAAGTTCAACCAACAGGCGAACACAAAATACGCCAGAGGCTTTGGGGGGAACAGGCGGGGTTCCAACCGCCACGGCCGGGGCAAGGGCAGGAACAACAACAACCGCAACAATAACTACAAAGGGAAGAACAACTCCAGCCAGTACAAAGGTTACGACCAGAACCAAAACAAGCAGAACTACAACAACAACAAGCAGTAAAGGTAGGCATTTGTGCAAAACCTGGCTCTGTTAAAAAGTGTTTAAAGAAATGGAAATCCCTTACCGATGACCAGTTCATTTTAGAATGTGTAAAAGGAGTAAAGCTTGATTTCTGTGTTCCTGTTCCTGTGCAAATCACAGTTCCTTTTCAATACCGGTTTTGTGGAGTAGCAAAAGATCTACTCAATGTTGAAGTCAATAAGTTGATTACATCAGGTGTTGTGAGCCAAATTTCTTACCATCAACGATTGCTTGTATCAAATATTTTCTGAAGGCCTAAACCTAATGGAAAAATCAGGTTAATCATTGATTTGACAGTGGTGAACACCTATATCAAACTTGAACATTTCAAAATGGATCATTTGGAAGTGGCTGTAAATATAGTTACCAGGGGGTCGTTCATGGCATCTATTGATTTGAAAGACGCCTACTATGCTGTGCCCATTGCATAGAGAGCTTAGGCATTTTGTGTGTTTGTGTGTTTCCTCATCAGGAATGGAGGGGATTTTGCACAACACATGAGACTGTCGAAAGTAGCTCAACAGGAACTTTTGTGGTGGCTTGACCATGTAGAACACAGAGTATGCATGATCAGACCCATTTCACCTGATATTGAAATCCTCGGTGGGGTGTGGTGTGCCCACTAGGACATTCAGGCCAAAGATGGTTGGAGGATGAGAAAGACCACCATATCAATGTGTTAGAGCTCAAGTCAGCCTTTTTAGGGTTGTTGACTTTTTACAAATTCACCACCAATACATCTTTTCTCATCAGATCGGATAACACAACCACTGTGGCCTACATTAATAAAATGGGAGGCACCAAGTTTGTGTCCTGTGATAATGTCGCCAAAGACATCTGGGAATGGGTCAAATCTAACAACACTTGGCTCACCGCATCTTTCATTCCAGGAGTTCTGAACATAGATGCAGATTTTGAAAGTAGGCATTTCTCAGACAACAAGGAGTGGAAGTTGAACCCTATTGTTCAATAGGATCTGTAAGAAATTTGGCTCACCAGACGTCAATTTATTTGCCTCTAGAGCGAATTATCAAGTAGATCAATACATGAGCTGGTTCCTGGATCCGGGGCCAGCTATGTGGATGCTTTCTCCACAAATTGGAAAGCATTCAATTTACCTTATCTTTTCCCTCCTTTCAGTCTGGTAAGCAGGTGTCTAAGGAAAATCAGGGAGGACGGGACTCACACCATCCTAGTCGCTCCAAAGTGGCCCGGGCAGCCATGGTACAGTTCACTTCTGCGAGATGCGAAGAAACTCCTGTGGTTTCAGGGTGAAGAAACCCTGTTAACCCAAGTACCAGCCAACAGAGGAAGGATGTCATCGTGCCCCTTGGCCGTGGCACGCTTCTGACTGACAAGATTAATTCCTTGGACTTACCTAGATGAGTGAGGATGATTTACCTCAGTTTGTGGAGACCTAAAACCAGGGCCTCATACAAAACGTACCACATGAAGTGGAAAGTTTTCTGTTTCATGCGAAACAAACCCTTTTTAACCACAGACCTTGTTCTCGGTCTTGAATTTCTTGTTGGCTTGTTCAATAAAGGGGCTTTGCAGAGTTCTGTGAACATTGCTCGGTCGGCTCTATCAGCCATTATAGATGACATAGATGGGAAGTCATTTGGAGCAAATCAAATCACCATCAGAATTTTGACAGGGATGCATAACAAACACCCTTCAAAGTCGCGTTACTGCCAAACCTGGGACCCCAACCTCGTTTTGAATACCTTTTGTGAGTATTTTCCTCATTCTGGACTCACACTTAAATCACTCACGTTAAAGTTTGGAGTTTGGAGTGAGGAATTTCCGTTAGCAAAAGATTTATAAAATGTACATACCATTGAAGAACATTCGAACTCAATTTATGCCGAACAAAAAACAGATAAAGACTTTACAGTATGCTTTAAAAAATCACACCAAGGCAGGTGAAAAGTACCTACCATATGCCAAAATACTATGGGAAATTCGTAACAACAGTAGAAAGTAACAACATGTCACACAACCTTCATGTTCAAGATTTTCCTTTCCTCTTTCAAAAAACCAGACAGATGGAAGGGACTAAATATAATGTACAAGTGGTTCGCTCCGCAAAAATACAAGAACAACGTAAATTTGGTGTTTATAGTTTTAAAGCCCTGTTCCGATAATTTTTAATTATCCTCCTTTTCTCCCCTCTCTCTCCCTATCCCTACCCGCCTTCTCCTCTCCCCTGCCCTAGTCTTTCTCCCCCTCTTCTCGCTCTATCCTCTTGTCCCTTACCCTATTTGATTTCTCCCACGCTGTCCCTCAGCTTCTTTCATTCTCTCCTTCCCTCTCCCTCCCTCCCTCCCGCTCCCTTCCTCCCTCTCTCCTCCCTCTTTTCTCTCCCCCATCCTCTCCCTCCCATCTTTCTCTCCCCTCCCTCTCTTCTCTCTATCCTATTCTTCCTCTCCCTACTCTAACCCTCCCCTTCTGATCTCTGATCTCTCTCCCCCCACCTCCCTCTCTCTTTTTCCTCGCTCTCCCCCTCCCCCTCTGATCTCTCTCCTTCTTTCTTTCATTGCTAGGGACTCTTGCAGGACGCATTACTAGGGAATTCTGCATTGCTGGGACCGTGGGACATAAATGATGTTGTTTCAGAAAGACCCAGAAAGTCTCTCCCAAAGGCTTCCCCAACATTCTCTGGCTAAAAATAGTTGTATAGAACATAACTAAAGAACTAAAAAGGGCTTCAAAATCACATTTCCACCCCAGACCACATACGATGTCCTACGAAGAGGCAAACCCCTCTTCATATATATTTTACGGATGCAACTTAAAAGACTGAAATTAATTCCTTGTACTTTGGGATCATACCCGATCAGTTATACTCCATGCATGACTGAGTATTATCCTACAGCATATGTCTGTAGATATGTTGTGATTTCATTGTAGTCCTTGTATGATTATGATGGGTGTAGTGCTTGAGGGATGCAAAGATCATCACTCTGTACAAGAACAAGGGCTATCATAGCAACTGCAACAACTATCGTGGCATCTCTCTTTTAAGCATACCGTAGTAGTATATAGGTGAGGTGTGTGCCCGGGTTGCCCTCAGTCACCTACAATGTGGCTTTAGGTCAGGCAGATCTATGATCAACATGATCTCTGTGAGGCAGCTCAAAGAGAAGTGTCACAACAAAAGCAACCACTATACCTCACTTTTGTTGCCCTAATGAAGACATTTGACCTTGTCAGTCCCAGCAGCCTTTTCAGGCTGTTACTAAAAGCTGGCTGCTCACCGGAGATGCTGAGCATAATCAAGCCCTTCCACACTGACATGGCCAGCATTGTCAGTTATGATGGTGATACATCTGAGCCATTCTCCATCAACGGTGGTTTCAAGCAGGGCTGTGTGCTTGCACCCGTTGTTTTTGGCATTTTTTCTAATACTTGTTGTGTTACGCCTTCCAGTCCTCATCTGATGGGGTCTTCATCCACACCCGACAATGATGGTGGACTGTACAACCTTGTATGCCTGTGTGCCAAGACAAAAATAGGGAGATACTGTTTGCTGACGATGCAGCTCTCGTCAGCCATACCAACAATTAAGGCCTCCAGCATCTCATGGACCAATTTTCCCATGCATGTAAAGAATTTGGACTAACCATTAGCATAAAGATAACTGAGGTCATAGCTCAGAATGCACTAATTCCACCATTTATATCCATCAACGGCACCAATCTTGCTGTAGTTGACAGCTTCAGGTATCTGGGCTCACTTATCACAAACAACTGGTCCCTTGATGCCAAGATAAACACCAGAATCGGCAAATCAGCCACTGTGCTGTCCAGACTCAGGGGTGAGTATGGGAAAACAATAACCTAACACTCAACACCAAGCTGAGAGTTAACCAGGCATGTGCACTCAGCAACCTCTTATACAGCAGTGAGACATGGACAACATATACCAGTCAAGAACAAAAACTGAATGCCTTCCACATAAGATGCCTCTGCAGGATCTTAGGCATCAGCTGGCAAGGCAATGTCACAAACACCGAAGTCCTTCTCCAAGCAAAAAGGAAGACCACATGTTTGCAATGTTCAGGGAGTGTCGCCTAAGATGGCCATGTTCACTGTATGGGGACAGGTTGCATCCCAAAGGACCCATTATATGGTGAGCTTGAGCAGGGGACTTGCTCACTTGGCCGCCCCCACTTGAGATTCAAGGGTGTGTGCAAAAGGGATCTCCAGTCAGCACATGTATGTATGTAAACATCAAATCCTTGGAGGGCACAACATCAGATTGAATACCCTGGAAGCATGCTGTGAAGGGTCATGGCATTGGAACTGGGATCTCAAAAGGTAATTATCTTTTATGTGGTATTGAATAAAATATTGGTATCAAAGACTGATGTGTGTGTTCATCGCTGCTTTCATGCATGGGTTCACTGATGCTGATGCAGATTGCTTTGTGAGTGAAAGGGAAACACTAAATTTGAAGGCCAAATTATCAAGAGGCATTTAGGATTAAGTTGCACACTTCCACTGCTATGCACGTCGCACTCTTCTTAGGCTCTTGTTATGCTTATTGAAAGAATGCATGTTGATCAGCATAATTTGATTCATGTTTGATTTTTGCAGAAGGTAGTAAAGACCGAGCCTCCGCCCCCCCCCCCCCCCCTCCAGTAATGGACATGTGTGAAACATTGGAAACACATGTATGAATATATGTATGTATATGTATGTATGTATAATGTTTATTTCCGGAAATGCATACATATATAATACCTAGCATAGCATACTCTTCCTTCAAATGGCCGGTAGGTTCTCTATGAAAGGTATGTCAAGAATGGGTAGGAACTGTTAGATATAAATCTTTCACCCTCTTCCTCTATCACCCACTCTCCCTTTCTCCCTCCCTCCCACTCCCCCAACTGCTCTCCCTCTTCCTCTTTCTTCCCTCTCCCGCCCTCTTCCCTGCCCCTCTTCTCTTTCACTCTCTCCATCTCTCCCCTCATTTCCTCTCTCCCCCTCTTCCTCTTCTCTCTTCTTCTGCCTCCCAAATCCTCTCCCTCCTCTTCTTCCCCTCCCCATTTTTCAGTTTTCCTCTCTCTCCTGCCCCTCTTCTCTGTCTTCTTCTCCATCCCTTCTCCACTCTCTATCTTCCCCACTTGCATGTTCTTGTTCCCTCTCATCCCACTCTGCCCTCTGTTCCCCCACACCTTCTCCCTCCCTCTCCCCCTCCTCTCTTGTACTTCCTAGGATAGTTACATCTATGTGTCAAATGATCAATTGGATCAAGGGCTCATTGATCATTGCTTATGGGTCACATGATCATTGGTTTGACCATATACTTGCTTCCCAGGCCATAAAATTTTAATAGAGTTTGGACATCATAATTTAAAATGGTTTCAAAATCACATTTTTACCCCAGATACCTGCACAAACCACATATATATTGTCCTCTGGAAAGGGTCAATGGAACTGTACAGAGCAGAAAAATGGCTGGTAACATCACAGATTCCAAGAACATGTCTGACAAAAAATCGCTGTTTCCCTTATATAATATGGATACAGTAATTTCACCCCGGAAAAGGGTGCCTCCCTTCTATGAAAACCATAGCTCTTCCAGAGGGTCCCTAGTAAAATGGAGTTGAAATAAGATAAAAGTATAGTGAACTAAGCTAGTAAAAGCTAAACCTTGTACAATTATGTTACAATCTAGCTTGCTATCATATCTGCACACCAATGTGGTATTTTTTGTCAGGGCTTTGTTGCACAATGGATTTCCACGAACGTGCAGCCAAAGAGTAAAATCGTGGTAGATCTTTGGTTAAGAACGAGCAGGATTAGAAACGATCAGGCTCTGTTGCACAAAGACCCGTCCTAAGTCTGCACGTTCTTAAGTTGCACACTCTTGCACGTACCTGTATATGCAATATGGTAATAATCACCAGGTAACCAGTAGACGCCAGAGGAATTCCTTTTCATGACATCACTAGGCTAGGTATTTTCCAACCCAATTTTCTAATTGTATAACATTTACCTATGAATAGACCCTTCAACCACTGTCCATGACTGCTGTTGTCCTTTCTAATAACAGCACTCAAATATTGATCATTGATCATTGGTTGATCTTGGCTGATTTGGGGCCCACCTGCCCTCCCATCTTCCCACCCTCCCTTCCTCTGAGGACTAGTAAAGATTACCAACGAGTAGCTGTTGCACAACAAATTCGTGGGTTCACGTTCGTACATAATCGTGAGAACATAGACAAATATCTGGGTAAAAATGGTGTGGCACAAGTCAAACTTAGGACGACCCTCAGGGTCGTCCTAAGTCTGTTCGTTACTATTATGGGCATAGATATAAATAAATTATTCATTGATTTCCACACATCAATGAATAAAAACAATAATGTATGTGTTTTCACAGTGATTCTTCTTTTTTTTTTAACATTTAGCTATTCGTGGGTATGAAGCTTGCTCATTGCTATTCACTCCTGCTCGCTCTTTCCAAAGAATAAGGCACACTGTGGGAGGGGATGTGTGTGGGTTTGTGTGGTGTGTGCATGTGCGTGTGAATGAAGGAAGGTTTTGATTGTTTTTTTTTCTGTGTGTATGCAAGCTAGGTTATTGTGGACGCATTCCCCATAACCAATGCTTTCTATTTGAGTATTGTCATTATAACAAGAGAGTGAAATAGACAAGGGTTGTGATGTCATAAGATGGAATTCCTCCGAATTATACTGGTTACCCATTGGTACCGTATTATGTATAAAGGTACAATGAAGAGTAAGAGACTAAAGAAAGTGTAGGAGTATGAAAGAGAAGGATCAGCCCTTGTGCAACACAGCCTGCACTTTTCTACTCTTAGCTGTTCTTAAACAAAGATCAACCATAATTTCAGTCCTTGGTCGCACGTTCGTGGACAAAACATGGTCAATTTCAAACTTTTAACACTTCAATGTCTCTGCTGGGTCATTGATTGCCACTAATCATTCCAATAATAGTGATTGAACTGGCAATTCAAACCAACAAAACAATCATACCTACTCTGATATGTCTATTTTTTCACGAGTATACACGAACGAGAACCCACGATTTAGTTGTGCAACAGATTTTCGTAGGTTTGCGAAAGAACAAACACGATTGGATAAGATTAAGGAACGAGCAAGGCATTGAGATATTGTACGAACGAAAAGCAAAGAGTGGCCTACAATCAGCGTTGTGCAACAAAGCCCAGATGTATTAAACATGTATGATCGGCAGCAGTGCCATGATTGGTCAAGCTCACTTTATATGCCATAAAATATAGTGTTTCTCACTCCAGTTCTACCGATCCTGTCAGTTGAAGTACACTGTGGCGAGTAATAACTCGGTAGACGCGTTTATTTACCTGTTTTTGGCATGTCAACTTTTATGCCGAGACTATCCAGGTATAAGTACACGATTTTTTTTCTTGTCGCGTTTATTTTCAAGCTAAAACAATAGGGTGTGACGTAACAAACGCCAGCATGGCGGCGGGCGGTGGACCATGAAGAAGCCAAAGCTAGCATGGGGTGGGGGGTGGGGGTGGGGTGTGGTGGGGGGGGGGGGGGAGGGGGGGGTTCATTCCTATCATTGCAAGCCTGTATTGGCCCATGAAATACTGCTTAATATTTTATTTATTCATTCATTGACTTCAGGGAGGGTGATGTAATTATTCTCTTAGAAAATCATCATTTTGGTGCATCATTTCCTTGTTGAGGTGTTTCTTCCTCATGTCAGCTTCTGTAACAAGAAAATACAAGTCAGTCAGCCATTTCAATGGCAGTATATTTATAAATGAGATGAGGTATAGTTTTAGCCGTTCAACTAAGGATACATAGCTATAAATATACTTACATCTCACAAACCTTGGCTTCCTCATAACCGTTTCTCTCTCTTGTTCTATGAAATGAAACTAAAATGGAATTGAACAAGAATTAGTGATGATTAATAATGGAGAAGATGCCCCAGTCCTGTCCACAACAAGTAGACAATATAAAAAGTTACAGAATGGGGACGTTAATTTCCCTGCATCAGTTATCCACTCCATTCTGTCTAGTATTTGTCTTAAACCTTTTCTATGAGTTTATCCTCAGACGTTGACATGTATTATGTTGCTAAATAAACTGTCGTAAAATTGCAAAAAAAAACTGCCTTGAATACAATGAAGTATAGCCTCCCGTGTCTGTAAACTGAACAAAAGAACCATCTCGCATGAACTGCTGCGGCCGATTGAGCCTCCCGCGAAAGCTTGTGCGTGGCTGTGACCTATATATAGCCTACCTGTAGAGACCAAGCCTACCTGCCGCCCCCATGTTGCCTAATCCCGACCCCATATAATTCCATATAGAATATCTTAAAACAACGAAATGGACAATGTAGGAGACATTAAAAGCTAACTTATTAAACACAGTGATTTTTGAGTTAGGCCTTGATTGATTTATGAAAAAACATCGAACAAATAATCACATATTTAAGCAATTGCGAACTATGTACTGGTACATGTATTGGTCTAAAACTGGGATACCTACTAGTATACCTAGAACTACTTCCAATTACTTTTGCTGTGTGCTGCCCAGTGGTAGAAGCCTATGGTTAATCCTATAGTTAATCACTCTCCCTGCCCCAAGCCTAGGTGGTGGCTGACTGAACCCTCTAGTGTTACTGGTGTATATAATATGTATGCATTGACCCAGATACTATTACCTGGTATCAAAACAATAGCCCCGGTCATCATGCTTGGTCGCACACAGGTATAGGCTATTTCTACAGGCTCGTATTTTGGACGCAGATTTCTTGCACCATGAATGTTTACCGCGACAAGCACACAGAACGCGACAAATCACCAACATACCCACGACAATCCTAGTCTATGTACGCGGAGTTTTAACAGTGTAATATCACCCAAACTGTCAATGTTCAATCTTGCTCAAAATCTTGCTCAAAATTTGTTTACTTATGAAACAGTAGCCTAAAGCTTCTTACTATATCTTCTGTATTTAATAACCTGCGTCGATAAAATTACATATTTGGGGGTAAAAAGTCATGCCCTTTCTGAATTTCAACATCTTGGCAATACATTACGAGTAGAAAGTAGAAATAGGGGTTTATTTCTTTGCCAGTGCGTAAATTCCCTTGATGTGTATGCGAGTTTGTCTGAAATTCTGGTGGCAGGATGCAGAGTTGTATTTTCATTTAAATACCTGCGGCGCGGACGGCTGTGGATACAGCAGGCAAAAGTGAAACCTATATAAGGTTGTCTTATAAGGGAGCCTTTGGCGCTCATAGCACCTGGGATACCTTAAAAAATCAACAGAATGATATCCAAGGTACAACTGGCATGTCTATTCCTTTTCAACTGTAGGCCAACATATTTCAACACCAACATTTTTAGATTTTATCTGAAAGGGAAATAAAATTGAAAAAGTAGAAAGATATAAGTAGTAGATGATGAGTGAAAAAAGATTATTGAGTCTACATAAATTCGTCTACACAGTAAAGAAAAGTGCAGCATAAGTGGATCTAGAACTTTAAGTTAAACAGGAAGACATTGTTTTGTTTCAGATCAGATAGAGTCCCGCGATTGTTTTGACGACGATGGGTAAGAATCATTGGAGTGATCCAGTGAAAGCTACCAAAGCAACAAACCATATATATAGGCCTACCAATGGAAAGATTTGTTGGTAGGCTAATTCATATGTGCTTTTCTACACTTTATTCCTGATTTTGTTAGTTATACTTGGTAATGTTACTTATAATTTAAGAGCTAAAAATGGTTGTAAGCTCTGATATTATAAATACATTTACTGAACCTGTATAGGAAAAAAAGATATCTGGTATGCCTGAATAGATAGGGTTTATGGACTTAACATAGTGTCTCAGCCTATAAGGGCAGCTGGAATGTCTTATCTTACATACAGAGAGAGAGGTGACATGCTTCAACTATGATGGCCCAGTGGTGTTTAGATACATGTTAATACTTGATGTTCATTTAGCATTTACTAAATTAGCATTACTAATTGTAGGGTTGGCCGTTGGCGGGGAGGGGTTGAAATCAGTGAGGGATGAGATTGGCCCGGGGTTGGGGGTGAGATTGGTGGGGGGGTGAGATTGGCGTTGGGGACTGAGAATGGGGGTGGGGGGAGATCAGCAGGTGACAGAACGCATCTCAGTTGTGTCTCTCCCTCTGCCTCTGTCTTCAGTCTTCAGTCTTCAGTCTTCAGCACTCTGTACAGTGTGTGAAATTAACTTCTTCGCGCACTAAGTTGGCAGGTGAAATCAGAGCAGGTGAAATCAGAGATTTACCTGAACACTCAGAAAATTATCCGCCCACTAATTACCTGACAATGAAAGCGGGAGAGGGAACAAGAGATGGAGTGGGAGAGGGAGCTGGACAGAGACACAAGACAAGGATAGGGACTGCTCACACAGAAATTTACCCCCCACTAATTACCTCACTATGAAAGCGGGAGAGGGAGTGGGAGAGGGAATGGCAGCGGGAGTGGGAGAGGGACAGGGACAGGCACCACAACAACAGTGACCAAAAAAAGAATCTAAACAGGGTTCCATTTTTATTAATGTTAATACAGATATTAGTATGAATGTTAATACAGATATTAAGTTATAGAGACAACTTGAAAGAGAAAGATGGTGGGAGAGGGAACAAGGAGAGATGAGGATGTGGGCCCCACCTTCCCACTAGCAAAACCGGTGTGTAGCACAGGAATTTGCTAGTATGATATATTGATATTGCCTGGAGCTAGTAGAGCTATTAACAAGTTATTCCGGATCATTATAGAAAAAGTAGGTTGATAAATACTCACTCAGTAGAGCCAGGTGATTCCAGGAAGACAATGAACTATTTCATGGTTTATTGCAGAGAAACAACAGCTGGTTATATGAATAGCAGTGACACTACACTAGAGCAGTCTAGAGTTAATCTAGTCTGTCCAAAAAGTAGTTGACATGTGATTCCTTAGCCCTTTAAGGGGAGGGAAAAGTAGGAGACTTTTTACTTCTATTTATTACAAGGACCTGTCAACCCTTTGCCCGACAAGCCGCTAATTGCAATAAACCATGGAGAAGCAGGGCCAGTATAACCAACTCTCCCTTCCTTCTTAGCAAAACAACAGCTGGAGCACATGGAATGGAGGCAGCGCAATACAATACTGCTGCACATTTGGCCATGGTTTGTCGCAAACTGCCATGGTCGGTCACAAACAGCGATTCAGTAGGTACGGATTTGAAGTAAAACATCCCCCACTTTTCCCCCCTCTTAAAGGATCTAAGGAATCACGTGTCAACTTCTTTTCAGACAGACTAGACATGAGTGTTTGTATGTCCTTTCCCTAGCGAGGTCCAACCACTATTGCTCACCAAAAACTCAAGCTGAGCAGCTCCTACCTCGCCTGAGCCTCTCTCCAGGGGAAGGGGTTTGGGCTATTCTTCGTTAACAAATAGGTGAGGTCAGTAGAGGCTGTACATAGGGCCACGTCAGCTTGGTAGTATGTGTGAATTATTGGCAATACACTATATAGTATGGCCATTTCGTCAGCCTAAATATTCAGTATAAAACATATACCGGTATATATAGGTAATAGACCCAACCGTCAGAGGTAACAGACGTGCTTCGAGAGCTCTGCCTAGCCAACGCTCAAATACGCCTATATCTCAAGAACGGATTATCACAACTTCATCTGAAACATCATAGATCCTTGAGCTAAGCGAGGGGGAGCTGAGTGAGTAAACCATTTGATCACCAAATGAATATTTCACAGACTTTTATGCAGAAAACTTTTCAAAATCTCTGAAATCCAAAGCTATGGAAGGGGCAGGACCGAAGTTCATTTCTGACGACCAACATTCAAAAGCCTTCAACCACCTGCTAATCCCCCATAAACAAAATGCTGAGAATGCCTTGCTCCCGGCCAGTCGAGCAGATCCCTGATTATGATGTAATACAGATCGATGAGTATAAAATAGGGGACGATCTATCTCTAGAATCCTTGAAAAAATCGTTGATAGCAGCCCATAAAAATAACGAAGTGCTCCAAACGAAAATGGAAGATGTTATCCTTAGTGAGAATAACATGAAACAAGAAGTTATTTCGCTCAGAGCACAATTAAGCAGTGTAATTGACAAGGGCCAAACTGACCATGAAAAAATGCTATCCCTAGAAACTGACATGAGAAGGAGTAACCTAATCATTGTAGGCGTGAAACAAGAACGCACCGAAGACACATACAAGGTTGTTCATCAAGTACTCCTATCCCTTGATCAGTCGATTAAAATTGATGAAATACACCACGCCAGGCGACTTGGAAAGTCTCAGTTAGGGGCCAAGCAAATTTTAGTAAAACTCAAAAATGAAGTTCTAAGAAATCACATCTATTCCAGACGGGCATCCCTCAAAAATAACCCCAGATACCAGAACGTATTTATTAACGCAGACCTCCCCGAAGAAATTCAGGACAGAAAATCGAAGCTCAGAACTGTCCAACATCATATCTCCAGCCTGGGAGGGAAGGAAGTTGGTAAAATCGTTAAAGACAGAATACAAATCAACCAAATATGGTACAAACATGACGAATTAGAACTGCTCGATGACAGTTTCCGTCTCAGTGATGCCAAGACAAAAACAACGACAAAAGGGGTCTTCTTTCAATCCGAGTATTCCCCCCTAAGTAATTTCTACCCGTCGCAAATTAAAATTGATGATCTAATCTTTGGTTCGGCCGAGCAGGCATATCATTATGCCAGAGCAAATTTATTGGGTGACAGGGAAGTGGCAACACGGATCTACTTGGAAAAAGATCCAAGAAAGGTAAAGAAAATCGCGACCGAACTCGAATCTACCACCAAGTGGAATTAGATGAAAATCGCTGTAATACGATCGGTAGCAGATGAAAAATTTACGCAAAATCAAGATCTATAGCTGATTTTCTGGAAAATACTGGAGATGCTACATTGCATGAGGCAACAAATGACCGCTTCTGGGCGATTGGCTGCAGCCTATTGGAGGGGAGAAGTACATCGGTGATAATATGATGGGACAAATATTAGCTGAAATTCGCACAGGCATTAGAAGACTGACTAACGACCAGGACAGGATTAATCACAAGTTTATCGGCAAGGATGGAGGAGATCCAGCACCTGGTAATAGTGGTTCACCGAAAACTGCAAGGAAGAAGCAAAACGCCCCTTGGGAGATGAATAGAGTAGACAACAGGGCTAGAAGACGGGGGGGGAGGGGGAAGAGGAAGAGGTGGCTCTCACACTAATTGGTCCGTTGAGCACCAATCTGATATGTCGGATATCGACCTACCCAGTTCGTCACTAAGTCAACCAACACCTCAACTCGCGTCCCTATTACATAATCCGGCAGACCCCGACCAAACAATCCTAGGACCGGGTGGGAACATCTGTTCAAACATGCCCCCTCCCTCGTCCCCACAAAATAGCCAATCGAGGATAACCACGGGAGCAGTCAGTATGAATATGCCTTCTTACGCTGAACGTCTCTCCCCCACCTACCTACGTTCAAGATCAGTAGCCAAAGCTGGGAGCAGCACATCTAGAGAAAGATCAGAATCACAGGACAAAGGGAAAAAATCCACTTCCAACTCCAGAGGAAGGATACCTAAGAAACCATCCCAGACTCAATCCCAGGTAACTGAACCGACTTCTTCTAATTTGCAAGAATCTAATGCTAAATTGCTCACCGATCCAAAACCACCTCTCCAGAAATTATGCAACATAGCAACTACAGGCCTATGCAATGAAAGATCTTAAACCAGCCTTTTCCATGTATTATATTTTACAGACGTCATGAATCAACAAATCACTACAATTATAGTGACCGATTCGAGGGGAAAGAATCTCCAACGGTACATCAGCTCTCCAAATATTGTAGTATATCCCTATAGCGGTGCAGGTATAACCCGTCTATCTCATGAACTAAAGAGGAAGATAAATGCCCATCATCCCACAAATGCTATCCTCATTGGGGGAGTCTGTGACCTTTGTACTAAAGATAAAGAAACTAAGAAGATATCTCTCGCCTCCACACACGAAGGCAACTTAGTTTGTATGATGGTTTCCCTATATGAAACAGCCCTTGATTATCTATCAAATGAAAGGCAAGTCTGGGAGGGCTAATAGGGGTAGAGCTGAATAAATCAAACAACCTTCTAAATTTCTCTCCATACCAGAAAATGGTTTCGAATGCTATTTTGACGATAAACCAGGACTTGAGGATGCTAAATTCCAATCGCAACATAAATCACCCCCACTTGATCACAAAGGTGCATAAATACGAAAAATCACAGACCCCACCACACCTATAAGCGCCTCCCCGACGGAATTCACCTAGACGAGCTAACACTGAAAAACTGGGCCAAGCAGATCCTCGCCTTTCATTCCACACCTCTATTAAACCCATGAGTAATTATTAATCATAATGGAGCATCTATTACTACATAAATATTTATAGTTACTAGTCAAGGACTCATCGCAAGTTTAAAATAATCCTTACGAAGACATGAAATATTTTTCCTTCCTTTATTTAATAAAATGGGAATGGGTGAAAACTAACGATGATAATCATCGTGGCTGGATCCCACCCCCTTATTGCTAAATACTCCCAATCTTCTATAATTCCAAGGATAGGTATATTGTAGATTGCCTGTTTTGAAATTGTGGATATTTACTGTGCTCAATCACCTGCTATTACGTATGTATGTATGTTTGTTGTATGATGTTTGCATTGCCTAAACAAAATATATAATGGATGTCTGTTTGGTGGCCGCAGAAGTTTGACGATGATAATCATCACAAAACTGACCCGATCACATGCCATTATCCTTTGAGTATGTATACCTGTTTCAATGTTCACTACCGGTTGAATCATTACCCACTTGAGTGAGATTGCAATGACTTACTGTTTACTGCTACTGTTGATCTTTCCAGATTGTTATTTACGGTCAGAGGAGGGTCCTGACTTGTATGACGACGATAATCATCGTGACAGGCCAGGGCCCTCGCCTGTGTTGTACAATTGTTTCTGTATATGGGTAATTCTCCCAAACGGGGAGCATTTGAATTCAGAATGCCATTTTCTTAGAAAAAATAAAATTCGTTGAATGTCTACAATCTTTGGCGTTCATATAGCAGGTAATATCAGCATTATGCAGACGAAGTTTGGGAAGGCTACGACAATTATTTCTATTCCTCCACATGTGTTTTAGATGTCTCCATTTTTGCCTATTTTTTGCCTTATTTCGGCCATATTAATGCAGATTTATGAGATGATATTGTATAAATCTGAGGTTAACTACCCTGTAATTATGACAGCAAAATTAAATGACAAATTCAAAGGTAGGGAATCGATGTTGGCCGCCAAAATAAGACCTGGTTGTAACCTGAAGATTTAATACCTTTTTGTCAAGATATCAGTTTATTTTAAACAATAACTGTGCTGATATTGAATGATCTCTTTATTTCTATTGATTATGACGTAACGGCGACGCTATAGTCGTAACGGCGACATTATAACCAATGCTCACTACAGTACAACAGCATCTGTATTTATTCATATCAATATGTTTTACCAAATTCGGGAAGGCTTAAACAATTATTAGGAAAGATGAAATTTCATGAAAATGTTTTTTTAAAAAAATTATTGTAGATATATCACATGTTGTAACGCGACATAAAATATTCCCATAACAGTTCAAGGATTTTTTGTGAGGTATTTTAAAGTTTCAGGGATGTTGTGGGCTAATAACTTTTGGTTTTATCTAAATATACATACGTATACATCTTCCCCACACTACAAACTAAATGCAGTTTGATATATTTAGTTACTCTTGGGGTATGTTATTGTTTTGAAGTCAATATATGTCGTAACGGCGACACAAATATTCCAAAACAATATTTTCCATGTCTAGATCAGTCTATATTAGTGATTACTTAAATATTGTGTTTTCTCATAATAATGAACGTTTGTGCATGTGGAGAAACCATTTCCTTCAGCAGAAGTAATATATTTTCTAAATGCGCCTGTGTATTATGTACTTGTTTTTGTTCATAACTAAACTGTCTTATTGCAGAAGATGTGCTGTATAAAAATACTAAATAAAAAAAAAAAAAAAAAGTATTGTCATGACAGCAATAGTTTTACTTCACATATACAGTCTTAAGATAGGGAATAGATATAACTACCCTGCTGAGGGAGAAGTCAACCGGGCAGGACGATGAAAATCATCGCTTGCTAGGCTGACCCACTCCGCCAGCCGGCAATGTACAGCTACTAGCCTCACTAGTATATAACACCACTAAATCTATGGATTTACCATTAACTGAAGCCAACCTGGCAGGTTGGAAAAATTTAGAAACTAAAAAAGGTCTCAAGGTAGTCCATCTCAATGTCAGGTCTATCCTTCCTAAGATAGATCAAATTAGACAAAATATTCTCAGCTCAGATATCGACATAGCCTGTTTTACAGAAACATGGATAAGGAGTGAGGCCTGCATGCCCCTACTTACATGTCAAGGCTATAATTTAATTAATCTAAATCGGTCCGAAGTAGGTAAACATGGAGGGTGAGTATGTATCTACCTCAGGGATAATTACAAATATTCAATTAATACTGATATAACAGTAACTAATGAAGATATCGAACTTCTATGTGTAACAATAACCAAAGATAATATGAAACCAATTCTCCTGGGCTTAGTGTATAGACCTCCCCAAGCTAATGTTAATAACTGTATTATTAGGCTTAAGGAATTAATGAATGTATACGACAACCTAAAACACCCTGGCTCTGTAATACTAGTAGGAGACTTCAACATTGATATGCTCGACCATGCCAATCCTAAATACAAAATGATACAAGACTTTACCAAAGAATTTAACTTAAAGATTAATATGAAATATACTACCAGATATGGCCTAATGAAAAACAGTGTGCTGGATTATTTCCTATTTAAAAGTAACAAAACAGCTATCGCTGGTACTATCAATTATAACATCTCCGACCACCAGGCTATTTACCTAATATTGAAACATCGGAAAATAATTAAAAATCCTGGAACTATAAAAAAAATTAGGTCGATGAAAAAATACAATTTTGAAAATCTCCGCTCCCCATTAGACGACAAAAATTGGGACGAGTTCTTTAATACACATGAAGTAGACAGTGCCTGGAACATATTCTATGATCTGATCCATGAAACAGTAAATGAGCTAGCACCCTGGAAAACCTATCACTTTAGAAGTTGTAAACCTGTATGGTACCCTCATGATATTATTGAAGCATGTAAAACTCGTGATGAAATGTACAAATCTGCAAATATATCCAAAGACCTGCACGATATCCAAGCAGCCAGAAATCAGCGTAATTATGTAAATAGCTTGCTTCGTCGAGCAAAAACACATTACTATACAAATCTTCTGAACAATAATTCTAACGATGGGAAGAAATTATGGAGAATTTTAGATGAAGTTGTATCCAAAAAGGGTAGGGATTTGACCAGTATTAACAATCACAACAATGAAGAATTAAACACTTTAGATTCTGCCAACTACCTTAACAGTCATTACTGTTCGATAGGTAAAAAAATTCAAGAAAAAATACCAAATATCCCAATAACCCTACATGAGGAAGAAATCAGTGAGAAATGCTCATCCTTTGAAAGAATGACTCCTGATGTCCTAAACAAATTAATCTCTGAAATAGATGTAACAAAATCTTCTGGCTGTAAGGAAATTAGTGCAAGTATATATAAAGATATTTTTCTTGCACTACCTCGGCAGCTACTGTATATAATGAACATGTCCTTACGTGAAAATGTATTCCCGTCTGCCTGGAAGTCAGCAATAGTTAAACCGATACCGAAAAAGAACAATGCCACATTACCTGAAGATACAAGACCTATTGCTCTGACACACCTGGCAGGCAAAATGCTGGAAAAATTCATTGCCACCCAAATTTGGAGCCACCTTAATGCAAACAAAATTATTAGTAATAACCAATATGGGTTCCGGAAAAATAGGAGCACCCATGAGGCTCTATATGAAATAATAAATCGAATCAATATAAACAATAATAATAATCTTCTTACTGCCGCTACCTTTATAGATTTTAGCAAAGCTTTTGACAGCATTAATCACCAAATTATCATCAAGAAATTACAGAAAATAGGCATAACAGATAATGCATTATTGTGGATCAAATCTTACCTGGGCGATCGAACCCAATCGGTCAGACTAGCAAACTGCTACTCTGACCTATTACCTATTGATTGTGGTGTCCCGCAGGGATCTATTCTCAGACCTATTATCTATCTAATATTGGCCAATGATATCAATAAACTGGGGCTGACTTCCAGGTACATACTTTATGCTGACGACACGGTATTGTACACAGCAGGAAATAATCTTGATGAAATAACACGAACAATGAACCAGGACCTGGGAATTTTCTTTGAATGGTCGGTCCAAAATAAGATACTTATCAATGTTAATAAAACTAAGGTCATGTTGTTTGGAAGGAAGAAAAAACAGAAAATGAATATTGAAGTTGAGATTAATAACAAGAAGGTTGAACTAGTGCAAAACTATACTTACTTGGGCATAAATATTGATAGCCAACTGAATTTTGAAGATCAAGCCAACCAATTGATTAAGTCATTGCACTATCGGATATACCAATTATCATTAATAAGATCTAACCTTACAAGAAAGAGTGCTGTCATTATGGGTAAAGCAAATATATTGTCAATCATCAAAAAACCCTTGTTACAATCCAAAGATTGAAGAATAGGGCATTAAAAACCGCCCTAAAATGTCACCCAAGAACCCCAACTGATGAAATTCACATAATGACAAAAACTATGAAACATAAAAATAGGACTAATTTTCTCCTTTCCAAACTGGCATACATATCCGTATCCAAACTCAGAATCAATAATACCCTGCTTGTAGCAAGAGCGACACAACTTCATGATGCCCCCATACTCGAGAGATTTTGCCCAAAGAGGGAATTAGACAAACAGTCCCTCCACTTCCAAACCTGCGACAGTCTGGAATAATTTACCCTCCTGAATTTGTAATATAGATGATAGTAACGCCTTTAGAATATATATCAAAAAATACTTTCTGAATGAAACCTAATTAAGCCCCACTAACTCGGCTCGCTCTCGCGATCGCTTACACTCTTTACCTCGATGAAAAACTCATACACTATAATATATAAATCTTTTTCATACCTCATTATTTCTCTTATCATCCAGTTCTAACAGATGATATTATTTTTTCTTAAAAAACCTCTGTATCTTGTAATATATTAGATTAACATGTTATGGTTCTCACCGTTTTTCTAGATGATTGATAAACAATTTACTAGCCATCAGTAATGATTGTAGATGAGCTAGAAGAACGCTGAATATCAGCGACAAGTGTCCTCTACATATTTTCACAATGTGTTTGAAAAATAAAAACGTTAAAAAAAAAATATATGAATATGTATAATATAAATATGAATAGGCATCTGCCTGGGTTAGATCAGAATCTTTATTTAAGAGAGAGAATATCAACATTAGAAATGTTGGCTTTTCAGAGGTTGAAAATTTTGGATCATCCTGTCCTCTTTCTCCTAAGGCATCCCTGATAAATGGGGATGGAGGTAGGTTGGTCTGATATCTATTGCTCATAGATAATCATCATTCATCCATCTGACCTCACAGAATCCTTCAAGTTGAACCGCCTTCAACCTGGGTTTAGTATACCTGCTGCCCTACTTCATGCCTAAACATTTGGAACAATATGCAGAGGCAGAATTAGGCTGACTACTTTAATGCCGGATGTGTAACAAATTGTGTCTTTGCAAATCTTTTTGTTTTTCTCTAGCTATATATTCTGGACCTGCTACATCAGCTACAAGTATGAACATCACTTTTGAGGGAAAACGCGCACTTGTGACTGGAGCTGGGCAAGGTAATTTTGTATATTCCTGACGTTGATGAATTCGTTGTTATTTATATCCAGGGTAGTGCTGACTGACATTTTTCTTTCTTTTCCTTCAGGCATTGGACATGCTATCGCCAAAGCCTTAGCCCTTGGGGGAGCAGAGACATTCGCCCTCAGTAAGACTCAAATGTAGACAAGCTGAAATCTGAGGCAAGCATGTATCAGAGTAGAGTTAATTGTTAATTATAATTAGCCAGTATAACTCAGTCCTTCTACTTTTCATCCTCAGGTAACCAATTATACTTAGTACGGAGGCTTAACCTCTTCGGGCCCGTGGGCAACAATTGTTGCTGGAGCCATGTGGCCAATTGTCGCCCATTTGGGCAACATTTGGCACATGGCACATTTTGGATATCTATGGAAATTTTGTGTTATAACACAACATAGTGTATGTGGTATCATCTAAAAGCATACAACATGACAATTAATATTCTAGTATTTATTTCCATGGTAACAGATAAGGAATAGAATGGTAACCATGGAAACAAGGTAACAATTTAGGGCTTATTTTTGTCAGCTTTCTTCTTTGTATTTAGGAAATCTGACTAATTCTTCCTTACAAAACCACTAGATTTCAAGTACTTGGATACCTTAATATTTTTCAATAAAAAATTCTGTTTTACTCCAATAATTGTTTCCATGGTAACCGATTTTTAATCAATTATATCATTTTTGGACTGGAATGAATCATAAGATTTTCTGCTGAACCATTCACCCTCATATGATTATACTTTCAATTCTCGCCCAACAGACCGAAATTAGTAGTATGAATCATTTGTTTCCCTGTACCCTAGAGGGGTCACCATGGCAACAGGTTAGGGTATATAACATTTATTGAGGATCCTAGCAAAAAAATGATTTTTTAAAAATGATCTGATATGGTCATGTGTGGTATGAGGTGAAATATAAATTGTTTTGAAATTGGGCCAGAATTGTTACCATGGCAACCAAAAATCTAAAATAACTTCAATTTTACTAATTTCAGTAGTCATGCTTTTCCATTTGGTTACTATGGTAACAACCTCATGAAATCATGTAAGACTCATCTAATTTAACCGTTGAATCATTTAGACTGACTTCCGCATAAGAAAAAATAAGGATCAAATTTAAATATTCAAATTCTAGTATTCAATACAGGGATATCTGTTCCCACATTTCTGCATATTGGTATCTGAATAAATCCAATAGAGGTGCTCAGAGCTAGCTAGGAGCATATGGCGTTTCCAAGGTAACATGTATGGAACACCTGTAGTGTTTGGTATCAAAATGTTCCAAATGACAAGTCCAATCTTGATCAATACCTATTTAGATGATTTATCAAATATTAATCTTCATATTTGTTTGAAAACAAAAAAATAAACTAAATTTTAAAAAACACAGTGTGTTGCCATGGTAACCAACAATTCATACATCACCGTTCCAAAATTGGAACCTCCAGCCAAAATGCTTTTAGATGATATATAGCTTTTATGTCTAAAATCAGTGTCAAATTGTTGTTTTGATTAAGATAAAGGCATAGGAATAATTAAAAATTAACCCAAAATTTCCTGGGGAAGCTGGGCTTGAAAGAGTTAAAGCCCATTTTGACCAGAATTGTTCATTTTGTGATAGATCTAAGAGATTTGGTACGCAGGTACTTTGACCTATTACAGTTCATTTGAAAACGAGACCCCAACTGGATATGGCATGTGGCAGCTGTGGCAGTCATTTTCCAAAATGGCACCATCTGGATATTCAGTGTATCATATCTTGGCCCATATAAAATTTACTCACTGATTTTGTGAACCAGATATCAGATATCTCGAGACTCTACAGTAACAAAGTCTCTTAAGGTCGGCCAAGTGCAGATATCATGCTTTGTACAGCTTTATCTATTGAGCGGGTCTTTATCATACACTTCCAAGAATAGCTAGAAAATATGATCTAATGCATTTTCATGGGAGTGTTTGTAGTTTAGAATTATACAATGTAGTAATAGTCTCAGACTTTGCTGACTAGATTGAGACCGATTTTCAGAACGGTAGAACACGGTAATTAAATCAATCAAACAATATTAAAAGAGGACACTATTTAAATTCATTTATTGCACATATAACGAGAACATACAAGAGAATACACATTTAAGGGTTGCTAAAATAAAGCCTCTATGCCAAAAAACATAGGTGTTAACATGTCAACTAAACATGGTTAAGAATGCATGGAAGTTATTGTACAAAATGCAAAATGGGCCATCATTGATGGCCTTGTCCTAATGTTCCTCCTCTAACTTACCAAAGGTACCATCCATTCACACTATTTGCGTCGATTTGAGGAACTGGGATGAATCTCGGACTGCAGTCGAGCAAATTGTTAAGGAGCATGGTCCTATTCATCTACTTGTGAACAATGCTGGTGATATCGAATTGGAACCATTTGTGGATTGTTCACCTGAAATATTTGATGCGTAAGTGAATTATTATACGAATTCCTTCATAAACTTGTCGTGTGTCAATATATATTGCATTTTTATTCAAAACAGACCATAACTTCCCGAAACTGGATATAGACGCAGGTCTTCCTGAAAGATCCATTCCCTACAAATATTTCGATCGTACATAAAGTTTTCTTAAAATATAGGATCATAACTCTTGTAATTGACTTATTGTCACTGTTCATCTCTTAAAAAAATGATGTTGAGATATTAAATAAATTCTTCTCTGAGATTCAAATTGTTGTCTCAATTAATTAAATATAATTTGATCCGATATCATTGTTCGTTTGTCGGTTCATTTTTGTCTGTTCGTTAACGAGGGCCCATATGAAATTAAGTTCGTTAGTCGGTTCATATTTTCATATTCTTCAAATTTTCTTCATGCCTTTGTAAACTTACATGTACAATTTATTTCTCTTTTCATAGGACAATCAATTTAAATGTCCGTGCGGTTATCAACATCTCTCAGGTGCGAATTTTTAAATCATCTTTATTTAAAGCTTTTATAATAATTCTTTATTTATGGACGACCACATGGCATATAATAATTCCGTCATGGTTCTAGATCGGGAGTTCTCCATGTCTTCTTCCTAGCCGTCCCTGATTTAGTTCCACTTAATGATATACAAATCTGTACAAAGTGTGTAGTATAATGATAATGGAGTGATGATGAATGAATGGGGATCGATATAATTGTAATGATGAAATAGTGAATATGGCTTGGAGACACAACATATATAAGGAATTATGGTTTGAAGGTGTACATGTGTCTTGTTACATTCGTCGATATAAAGAAGTGCCAAAACCAGCTTTTACTCTCTTTGAGACCATTTTTAAAGCTAATAGTGTGTGGGTTCATCTTAAGTCTGGCCTCTGCTCATTCCATGAGCAGAGGCCTTGGTAGGATAAACTATTGTTGAGAAATAATGGACTACAGGGCTCAGTCCACTAAGCCGATTCTCATCCGATTTTGCGCCGCAGAAGACTATTTTGCACTAACTTCTGTGAGAATCGCATGACAATCGGCTTAGTGGACTAGACTATTTATTCCTCCACGGTTTTTATTTTCTTTGTTCGTTTTCGGCCTAACTGTAAGCAAAGCGTCATTATTGTATGTAGCCAGGGTAGGAGTGCATTAGGGGAAGGCTGGCATACTTTATGAGGGTACATGGAACCCTGGGGGTACTATCGCCATGTGGAATTGCCAGGTATTTTAATGAAGATGTACGACCAAATTGCTGCTTGCACTTATTCCTCCTTTTTGTATAGACTATAGGGGGATTTCTTTGTGTGAATAACATGGATTCACCCTTTCTCTCAATGCATTCTTCATCGGGAGCTATAGGATGCATTTTGATCGAGGGCTATAGGATGCTTTCTTCATCGGGATTTATCTTTGGGCTTCTTAATGGTAGAACCTCCTCCGAACACTAGATATCGTTAATTCCTATGCGTTAACATAGGCAGAAGGCCTTTGCGCGGTCAGTTAAAGCTGAACGATGCTCCGAGATTTTAGAGACGCCAAATTGCACTCACCACGGCAGCCATCATACTTTCTCACCGCGTGAATCTGGGTCATCCAGCTTTTTAACTCCACGCGCGCGCCTACGGCAGCGTTGCGACTTTTAACACGCCTTCTTACATTCTGACGCAACGGGATGTATGATCTCCCGTCATCTGCACCTTACCTTTATACCAAAATCAAATTGAAAAATAACAGTTGCTAGCAGTCTAGGATATGGAATTCTCTCTGAAACGGGAAAGATGTGTTTGCTCTATTTTTACACCGATGAATTGAACTGAGACATTTTTATTCTATTTCTTTTATCTCTATGTTTATACCAAGCCTATACCCAAGCCAACCAAGCCTATGCGTTATGATATTTTACTTTGTTTATTATTATATTTTAAACTTAAATTCTACTTTACGGTAAGCACCTGCAGCAAATATCTTATAGTTCTCTCACATCCAGGTAGGAAGTACAATCTATCAGGATTTATATCTCAACTTATTATTACCCTCAAAACACAATGGAATTTATCCCCAAAATAGTTTGTTACGTCTTAAGTAGATAGGACTATATATATTGTGTACATTAAACAAGCTGTTCTGCTTAAATTTATTTTACTGTATTTTACCTTCTTTTGGATTAGATCAACTTCCCCTTTTTGGTAACAGATAAAGAGAGAGAAAAGAGTGTCTGTGTGATTGAGTGCTGCAGGTCTAAGTGTGGTTGGTAGGAGGAGACTCCAGCTGACCCACTGGCCGGTGAAAGCAAGCATAAAACCAGACCCTATCCCATTATGTCCCTGACCCAAAAATGGACCCACTACAGACATGGCAGTCAGTAGAAAACATAGACAAAATAAAAATAGGGAATCCTGAATAAGAGGACTCAAGAGGAAATCAAGAGAAGAAAATTGCCGTGTCTGTTTCTAAGCTGATCTGTATCAATTTCTCTACTTATTTTGAGGCAGTTAACAATACATTAAAATGGCCCTGCAACATTTCTCGTGAGAAACGGTCAAAGAGGAAAAGACTATGTAACTGTAAACCAGATACTTGTTGTACAGGTTATGCTTGGCATTTCTAATTTGAAGTTTGTTGTCCTTGTCTTCTTGTTAGTACCTCATTGGCTGCCCTCACATACATAGACCTGTATAAATTGCATTAAATAAGAATTTCCATCCCCTGGACTATGCAATTTAAGAATTGTACCAAATGTATATGTAGATTCATTATGGAAGATTCTAAGTGCATATCAATTACTGGATACAATAATTATTGGGGTTTAAATTGTTTTATATTGTAGTTTGATTTGTATGCCAAACTTAGGACTTTATATTGTTATTTCTATTACAATTAAATAGGAGTACATTAGAATACTGTAAACGTATATATTTTCGCGCTGCTAAATTTTCGTGGATTGGCCTGCTTTTTTTTTTTTTTATTTTTGCAACAACCTTTATTTCTTTCACATGTTAGACAGAGGATCGATGGAATTTTACATCTAGGATAAACTCTTTGTTTCGCTTCTGTTAAGCTTCCTTTGATGGTATCTTGTCACTCTTTATATGAAAAATTTTCTACCTTTTGTTGTTTTTTCTCATCTTTTTAATCTATCGATAAACTCATCTATGTCCACCTTTAGGTTAGACCATATTCTGTTTTGTTCTTTTCTATTTTCTCCTTTACTCGTATTAATGATTTCTAAGGTAATTCTTGATCTTAGGTCGTACAGTATTGGGATGATATTGAGTTCGCCATCATGGAAAAGCTTTTGTCTATGTATGACAGCTTTGATTTGGAGTATAAACCAATTGATGATTTTTGACTGCACATTATTTACCTCAATACCAAATAAAATATCTTGTACATTGTACACGACCCTGTTTCTTTCCTTGTGGAAGAATCTTTCACCATTTGGTTTTATGTTAATGTATTCCAGCTCGTACAACCATTCTATTACCGTTGACCAGGTCTTTCTGGTTCCTTTACATTCCACTAGAAAGTGATTTAGGGAATCTTCTTTCTCACAGAAGTCACATTTTGGTTTGTTTTTAATACCGATTTCACTTAACAGTTTGTTTGTGGTCAGAGCACCGTGTAGGATTTTATATTGCAACACTTGCAATCTAGTCTCCGAAGAGCATTTATACGGTAATGTAAATATTTTCTTCCATGCTATACCTTCATACTGTTCATCGGATAACCTTAGGATTTGTTTCCACTTTAAGAACTTCTCCCATTTTGATTTTCTCTTTTGTATTAGATTCAAGTATATCATTTTTGCTGGGCACCTTATTAGGTTTAACATTTTTCCTCCAACATTAAATTCTATATCATTATTACACCTCTGAGGATTCTCATTTGCTATTTTAGCCAACCATTGTGTAGGGATTGCTTTTTTCAGCGCTCTAATTTCATAGCAGGATGGTACAAAGCTAAAGGTCTCCAAGAATATCTCGTTTGGTAAAAGAGAACCATTTTCGCCGAATATATCTCCTATTACACGTATACCTTTGTCTATCCAAGGTTGCCACCTTAGCATTACTCCCTTGTGTTTAATATTTTTATTAGTCCATATTCTCTCTTTAAGAATTTGTTCTATCGTTTCAGGTGATAGCGAATAGTAACATTCGTTCCATGTTTTAAAGAGATTCTTATAGAATGTATTCAAGTGGTAACTAGGTTTAAATCTGGCAAGTAGAATATCTTCTTTCGGCCTTTTATGGAAATTTTCTAAAACATCAAACCAATTTTTGTTTCCACACAATAAGATTCTTTCAACCCACTTGATTCTGTTAGTATCACATATTTCTCCCAGGAGCCTTAGGCCCATGCCACCTTTTTCTATACACTGGGTTAAGAAATCCGCACTGATTCTGTTCGAACCATTTTTCCATACGAATTTTAATATTATATCGTTAACCCTTTTCACTGCAGCTTGATCTAAAAACACACAAGACAATACATGTTGAAACACTGGTAGTAGAAAAGTGTTGCATACAAGAATTCTGCCCTTCAGGGTAAGGAATCGATTGTTCCATTGGTTTAGGGTTTTTTTCACCTTTTCTATTAATCCATCGATATTAATTTTAAGAAGTTTGTTTTCATCTCTTGGATACAATAGTGTGATTCCTAACACTTTCATTTCATTTCTCCAGTTAATTTCCATTAGCCTGGCGTTGGTAATGCGAATATCACCTATAATGAAACCATTTGATTTAGAAGGGTTAAGCTTTAAGCCAGAGGCTGTTGAAAAATTATCAATTGTTTCAATCGTATTTAGTAGGGACAGCTCATCCGCACAAAAAACCGTGACATCGTCTGCGAATTGCACAAGCTTTGCTTCGCTCTTTTCTAAGTTAACACCCCTAATCTTTGAGTCAGATCTAATTTGCTCTGCCAGTTTTTCAACAATAATTAGGAATAACGAGGATGAGATAGGATCTCCTTGTTTTACCCCGTTTTTGACTTGAAACCAACCAGCTGTGTACCCATTGTTACAAAATGTGGCCTTAGAATCAACAAATAGTGTCATCGCCCATTCAACAAATGTATTACTCATTCCATGCGATAATAATGCTTTTTTCAAGAACGTCCAATTCACAGAATCGTACGCCTTTACAAAATCTAAAGAAGTGATAATGCCATTTTCATTTCTATCCTCTAATAGGGCTATGATATCATCTATCTTCCTTATGGCGGTGCCTATAAACCTTCCTTTTAAGAAACCGAATTGGTCATCGTGTATCAAGTTGGGTAAAATAACATTTAATCTATTTGCCAGGGTTTTCGATATTATTTTATAATCTACGTTCAAGAGTGTTATTGGTCTGTAGTTCTTAATATATACCGGATCAGCTCCCTTTTTAGGGATCACGCTGATAATACCCCTTTTTTGATTTTCTGTCATATGGCCTGACTCCAAACATTCATACATCATAGCCATAAATTTTTTCTGTATAGCGTACCAGAAATGTTGGTAGAATTCTACCGTAAATCCATCACACCCGGGGGCTTTATTTCTCTTCATGCTTTTTAAGTTTTTTTCTATTTCATGACTCGATATTTCTTCACTTAAAAAATTGTTATCTGCTTCGTCGAGTTGCGGAGTTTGAGATTTCCTTAAGAACTCTTCTGCAGCTTCACTTTCTACCTTACTCTCGGCATAAAGATTAGAATAAAAATTGCTACCTTCTCTGAGAATTTCTTTAGGGTCGGTGGAGAGGTTTCCTCCAATATTTAGCAGGTTAATTGATTTTTTCTCTGCTCTATACTTCTCTAGCCCACAGAAATATTTAGTGGGTTTTTCCCCGTCTTTTACCCATTTTGCTCTAGATCTTATTAGTGAGCCTTCCGCTTTCTTGGTTTCTAAGCATTTAATTTCTTCTAGTATTTGGATTTTCTGATTTCTCTCCTCTAAGGACAATCGCTTTTTTGAGTCTATCTTTTGTAGTTTTTCCCTTAGATTTTTTTCTATTTCTCTCCTTTTCCTAGCCTTTAGGCCACTTATCTTGATAGCTAGCTCTCTAATTCTTAGTTTTAAGAACTCCCATGCCTGCTTATGACAGGTGTTTTGTTCGCTATCTTGTGAGCATAATTCCTCTACCCCTTGAATAAAGGCTTGGTCGTTCAATAGGTTTACATTTAACTTCCAAAACCCAGCCCCTCTTTTATTTGCATTATTCAACATCGAAATTGAAACCTTTCTATGATCAGTATGTGGACTTGAAGTCACTGAGACCTCGCTTACCGTATTTGCTATGTTTTCTGATACTAATATATAGTCAAGCCTAGAATTTTGCTCGTTTCTTTGCCATGTGTACAGTGGAGGTCCCAAACATTTTGTTTGTACTATATCACAAAGGTCTAGCTTATTAACAAAGTCATTTAATATTTTGCTTGACGGTTCATTTGGTCTGTAATATAAGTCAGCGTTGAGGTCACCCATGATAATTAGTTGATCAAACACTAGGTCTTCACTCTTTTTAACAATTTGTTCTAACACCGATTCTTGCTCTTTATACGAATCCGCATTAGGAGCGTACACATTGAATATACAAGTATTGGTTGTTTTTTCTCTAAGAATAACATATTGCCATCTGCCTATCTCATCTTTTCCAGATTCTACAATTTTTCCTGCTTGATTTTTATGAATTAGGAGTAGGACCCCTTTGCTAGCAGATGTACCATGAGAGTATAGGATTTTGCCTCTCCATTGAGAGGCCCAGATTTTCTCCTTAGTTTGTACCGAATGGGTTTCTTGCATTGCTATTATACCTGTATTCTTCTCCGCAAAATATTCAAACAGAGCTTTTCGTTTGATACCGTTATTTAAACCATTGACGTTTAGTGATATGAATTGTGTGGAACTTTTGGTACTATTCGTACTCGTTTGCTCCATTGTCAGTTTGTTAGGACATCGTTACATTGTCATAATCCTTAAATTCTTTTTCTTAGGCTTCCTCTTCTTTCTCAGCATTTCTTGCGATGTGGTCTTTCAGTTCTTGGCGAATTCTCATCCACTGGTTGCCCATGATGTTTCCATGAGGGGGCCACCACTGGGTGTTCAAGACGTTTGGGTCATCTAGCTCCATACCAATACCCCATTCCTTGTTTGTGGGAGAGGCCTCCCCCAATTTTCTCTCTCCAGTAAGTAGTAGGTAGTCTCTTACGACCTCGTGTGCCCTTGTCTTGGCTCTGAGTGCCCTTCGGACGATCTCTTCTCTGTGCTGTATCCATCTGTCTTTGTGGTTTGTGATCTGTTTCATCATCCTTTTACAGGCTATGGGGTCGGGGGTATCCAGGGCCAGGGCCGGTTTGTTAGGGTCTTCCCCTATTTTTGCACGATGGTAACACAGAAATTGCTCCACATTCTCGAACAAATGGCCGTCAATGAATATGGGTGCTCTATAATGATTTGAGAGTGGATTGTTGGACGAGAAGAACACCATGGCAGATTCATTCTGCCTCTTGCTGAGTTGGGAGAGCATTAGCTCAGTTGGGACTGCGTCAAGCCTATTATGTTTGTAGAATATATTGTTTATGTATATTCCTGTGCCTTGTTTCTCGACTTCAAACCCCCTTTTCTCTGCTACCTCGGCGATGAGGTTTACTTTGGCCGTTCTCTGTCTTACGATCAGGGGGACATCCCTTTTGATACCCAGTTTATCTTCAGGCTTAACTACTCCTTCATTGAATTGCTTAAGACGAGACCTGGCGCCCCATATCACTTGTGCGTGCTGGACTGATTCAAATACCACTTTCACTGGTCCATTTTTGTTCCATCCAACCCTGAAGGAGCTTCTATGAATCAGGTCTGGTATAAGGAGGCACTCCGCTATAAAGCATTGAACTTTTTCTGCCAGATTTATTTTGTTCTCATTTTCTGCAGCTTTAATACCCAAGAATAAGATGTTTTTTTCTAGCTTCTTCGTTTCGGATCTTATAAATTCCGCATCCCTCTCCTCAGCTTCTCTTTGACGTTGGAGGTAATCAGTGTCCTTGTTAATGTTCAGTATTTCTTTTACCACCTTCATGTCATCTTCTTGAGATTCTAATCTTTGATCGAACTCATTCATGGCGTAGCTTTTTTCCTCCAGTTCATTTTTTATTTCTTTAACCTCACCTCGTATTTCTTTAACCTCATCTTGTACCTTATCGACTTTCTCAATCCCTCCCATCAGCTGTCTAAAGTAACCAGCGGTTTCATCATGATTTTTCTGGTTCTCCTCTCTGTTTTTATTGGCCTGCTTCACACATGTTCGCGCAGACCTAAATCCGCACCAACAATCCCTCCTATGTCAACAATGACATTAGGTTGTGCACGAAAATTATACTGGGCCTGGCACTCGATTGGTAAGGAATACATTGCGGTATAAATGTATTCCTCTTTATCATCTCGACTGTAAATACCAAAAGTAATCTACTTACAGGTGGTGACAAGAATTATGGCACTTGAATTAGGACCTCACAACGTAATTATTTATAATAATAATAATTTGATTAATTATGGAGATTTCACCCTAACGCTTTGTGATTTTGATGGAATTTTGAGTCCTAAATCAATGTAAAGGTAGAATATCTATATACAATGTGCTGTGTACTGTATGCCAATGTCGCTTGGTGAATAATTACGTTATTTTAACTTCATTACATTGTTCCCAATGGAATATAGTATTTAGAAGACCAACGTCTCAGGCAACAGATTTGAAATGAAAACGCGTCATTTTAAAAGACTACAGAAATTCACATCTTCGTGGGATAGAAATTAGTATTGCCTGTCTATGTAAATAACGTGGTCATCGGGATCTCGTCTATTTTTGTAGTCATTTATTGTTATTTTTTTGAAATATTGTATATTCAGACTATTAATTTATATTCCTCGAGAATAATAAATAAAAGCCTGGCTGATTCTGAAATGTATTCACAATAATAAATTGTTTAAAGTGCGAATTGTTACCTAGATATCCATGATGCGCCAACATGTGAGGAATCCTATCAATGTTTGTCCAATCTACTTATTTTGTGTTTTAGATCAGGGCGAATATTGTCAATCCCACAGTTGTGTTAACTTCTATGGGTATGAGAGTGTGGGGTGACCCCGTGAAATCGGCGCCACTGAAAAAAACAATACCAATGGGAAGATTCGTAGGTATGTTCTCAAGGGAATATATTATTTCAACGAACCTGTATTTAACTAATGTATTTCTTCGGATACATCATAATATACATGTAGTAAATAAGATTCCATTGAAACTTAATTTGAAGTCCCTTTTCTAACAATAATATGAACAGGGAAATTGCCGGAATAACAAAAGGAGTTATAAAGAAACAATTGATTTATTGATAAACACTTTTATTTTATCGAAATTAACAGATCTTGCGAGAAGAGACTCCTATGTACATACGATATGATATGACATAAAAATACTTTATTTGCCAAATTAATACATGTTAGTACACATTAGTTACATCAGAAGGTGTAGTTTCGGACTTGAAAATACCATTTTATCAAGATCATTAACAACATTCCTTTGCTCCTGGTTTCCTCGATGCATAGCGAGTCTATCTTTTCTTATCATTCACGCTTTTCCGTTTTCTTCCATTTGCTTATTATGTCTTATTTTATTGTTTTGACTTTCTTACTCAGAATCTACTTTTCCCACATTTAAACTTGGCTGAACTGCGCTAACACTTTTAGTCATGGCACAGTGCATCTCTACCTGTTCAAACCTAATCAACGTGACTAAAACTGAATATGCTGTATATCTGGGGCGAGTGAAAAACCCTGCTATGGGACTCGGGGACCCAGTATAAATAAAATCTTTTTTTAAAAAATAAGGTCATTTTTAACTTATATTAACATTAACATGTATACCAATGAATCTCTGCAAATTTTAGGGGCAATTATCTTTAATAATACTGGTATTAGCATTTGCATGTGCAGCTATTTGCCGGTTTGTTTTGAATTTTGCAAGCTTAAAACCATGATGCAAGATCACGCTACTGTAGCCTCACGCTACTGTTGTTACTGCCAGCACTCTTGTAAATGCTGAAACTATAATTTACGTATAGCTTAAAACTTTAATTATTATAAGTTGGGATTTATTTCGTCTAAACAAATATTCAGCTATTACCTTTGGCTCTGTGAGGATTAATTAAAGTCTAATGAAGAAAAAATATTGTCTTTACAGAGACTGAAGAAGTGGTTCATCCTGTGCTTTTCCTCCTCAGTGATAAAGCCTCCATGATCACTGGTGCCAACATACCCGTAGATGGAGGGATGACTACTGGGCTCATCTTCTGAGGGGCACTAATAGCTGAAGAAAAACTTCCCATGGAAGTATGGTTACATTGCCATCTCATTTTATATTTTTTTTAGGCGCAGGCCCTGGCATGAATAGAACAGGAATTTTGAACTTTTTAAGATTTCTCTTGAGTGCTCGAAGAGTGAGTAGTTGACCGCGAACTAGGCACGTCTCCGCTATTGGAGAGTTGTGAAATACATCACTACTTAGCTCAAACGAATGGTGTTCCGTGCACATATTTAATGCACCTCTTGAGATAAACAGTAAACGCTATTACCATAATATCTAAGCAAGAGGTAAGTAAAGATCTGGCAAATTCTACAAGTACAACGGAAGATGAGGGAATTAAAATACCTGTTTCAGAAGAACATCTATTTGGTTACTTTCTTTCCGAACAAATTAAGATATGATTTATCACACAAGAAAGCAGTTGAAAAGAAAACACTCACGGAAATAGGTTTTTGGTCAATTTTATTTTTTTCTTTGAAACCATTAATGTTAATGATCAACCATCGGGTCTAAATCACAGCAGGACGTGCATATCTAATGCCGTGCCCGTACCCCTACTTGATGCAGATAACGGTAAAAATAATACCTTCCCAACCCGATATCAACAATTCTTTGAATCATATTTAATTTTCTCCCTATGTAAATCAGCACAAAAAATAAAACTAAAAGTAAATGTCCCTGACTTGAAAAGAATAGTATCTTTTCTTTTAGGAATGAGTTCGTGATGTACATTTGTTATACACTGGGTTTGGATGACGTTCAAAACAAACCTCCATACAAATACTGTACAATTACTTGGAACTTTGTCATTAGTATAATTATCGTATCGATTATTCACAACTTTCACGTCATAAAAATACACCCATGTCACTCTTTAAGCCCCCAAACAAAACCTCAAGAGTAAATTATCTACAAATATTGCCCAAAGTGCAATACAATTTCAGCCTGTTTTATAATATGGAACAATAGCAGTTTTCCTTTCTTTTCGGAACACATAAGTCTTTTTATCCTTATGCGAATATGCAATTTAATAAATAATTTCACATTTTCCTAGAGATTTTGCAATGGATTTAGATTTGAAAGACGTTCAGCTTTAACAGGCAGACCAATTCTGGGTAGCACTTTTTTCAGCTAGTTATCAAGAATGTTACTCTGCATCTACTCTCTGATAATATCTGAGGGCGAAGCACATACTCACTTATGATAAAACTTAATTATTATGACTTACAAAACAATTAAAAAACAGGAGGAAGCGTTTGGACATAAGATATATGGGTTTGAATTTGAGTAAAACTATATCCCTAGCTCTATGAAATGATCATAGAAGCTTAATACTCCAAGTAGTGTTGACAGCTAGTATGCTTCCTAAGCCTTCCTTCCATTTATTATTTATTTGAACTAATGTTATAGTCTTACAAATCAAATGTACAATATGGATTTGGACCTTAAATCTAATTCACAGCATTAGCTAACAAAAGGCGCGAAGTCTAAGTTGAAGACTTCCCATCATTGGGACATTTGAGTCGAAATATAGTGTCAACAAAGTATACCCATGGACTTAAATTGTACTGAAAAGCATAAAACAATGAAGATTCGAGACTTCAGGCCAAATCAGAAAACCATAAACACGTGCACACGGAGTCAGCCTTACATCTCATGTGATCGCCCAAGATCAATTTGTTCGAATGCCCTATCTTCTTAAATGTAATTCCCCAACGCCTCGCAATGAAATAAAATTGGGCCGATTTCCCCCTCGACCTGATCTATTATTAAGTTGATATCTTTAATTACTACGCACCCTCTCCCCACTACATACATGAGCCCAAGTAATATTCAATGTCTTCATAACCTAAGAACAAGCAGTAGCCATCAAAGCCTGTTCATTCACAGCCAGAATTGCTTCTAAAATTGTTTACATCGTTTCGGTAATACACCAGGACACATGCCATATTATACATGCCTCAACAAGTGTGATCATTTTACACATAATGGAACAGTGTGAAGGGATCCAAGTTTTCCACTAAGAATTACAAAGTGATATTTCCCTCATTGTTTTATAACATGACAGGGGGGAAATAATACCGGTAAGCTAGATATACCTTGTATAAATATATCCTTCCTTCAGGTACAAATGGCCCCTCTGTGATTCTCTTCGACTCCGGGACAGATCAAAAGGAAACACTCAACAACTTGGCAAGAGTGCGGCCTCCAACTAATAGCACACCACTCTTAGCCGATAACAAATAAGACTGTTTTAGCTATACACAAAGTTCCTTTCTTTCCATTATCACAAATTATGTCAATTGTTATTATTTCTTAATATGAAAACAAGTATCACGGCATACCCTCATAGACTCCTCCTAAAGATACGATAAAAGAATGGAATTCATTAGTATACTATCATGATATATGAATCATATTATACAAGCGCAGAGTACAGGTAGAGTTTAAAACGTTTTACTAGAGGGGTAGGGTAGGGTAGGGAAGGGAAAGGAAGGGAAGGAAGAAGAGAGAAAAGATGAGAGATGTGGTCTGGTAACCCCATTCAATTACACTCATAATCACAGGCTTGTCTTAGTAAACGTTAGCCACGTTGTTACACAAGACTATAAGGAACCACTCTTCTCAACTTGCCCTGTAGTGGGTACTACACATCCTCCCGCAAAACAGCGCCTATCACCGGTTAGCCAATGACCGTTCTAAAACAGCTTGTACATAGAAAAGGGGACTATTCTTATAATAGATATTGGTACCAAGCTCTAGGCATGATGAAGGGGGGTGAGAATAGTACCTGTCCAAAGCTACAATATAAATGGATGGCGAGAAATGTCAATAAAAGGGCTCCAGCGCTTGGTACCAGTATCAGCCATGGTTATCACAATCCAGTTCAATAGAATACCCGTTAACTCTGTATGTATGTAGTTTCTGGAAGAGTTTCCTCGCTCATATTCAAAAGTACAAACAAAACTTGTCAACAAGGCAATCGTTTCTTTTTTTTTGTTTCCACAAACTTTTTCTTTTCCTATTTACTCCAATTTGTTGATTTAACTCGGGCCAAATATGAAAACCTAAGTCTAACTAAAGAAATTCAGCATTTCTTTGGGCCCAGACGTGTAACTGATAAAGAGACACTTGGGTCTCGTCTGAGAAAAAATATATTCGTAGATGCGGCTGCCAAAAATTCGGAATACCATCTTCTAAATTGTTCGTATGAAAATATATCCAACAGCTTGACGCAGATAAGCCTGCAATGTTCATTAACTTGTCGCCCACTGCATAGCTTCTGGTGCAAATGGCTTGCTGCATCAACATCTCTATTGTTTAAAACATCCCAGTTTGATGATCCCTTGGTTATTATAGTTGGCCTTCCACTCGGCCTGACGCTCTTCTCGCTGTCATGTCAGAAATGGGGAGTGCGAGGAGTTGTTTGGTGACTGGAAGACAAAGAGAAAAGCGTCAATACCATGCGGTCACAGGTAACATTTACTTTGTAATGTTTAGAGCCAGATGAAGCACATACAATGGGGGCCATCTCAGTTAAATATCAATACCAGTTATTACTCCCACCATAAACAGAAATTTAATCTCAAATTTAATATGTAGAAGGTGATCGGAGCTCTGTTTTACTATTAAGGTTTTCTTCTTCTCTTCAGTTAGAGAAACATAGCATAGAGAACATGAATCGAAAAGCAAAAGCAGGCTCAATTTCTAGTGATACTGAACTGTGTGTTTTGCTAAGTGTGATTTGTGTTTTCCCAGGGGCTTATACCCTAACTAGCATTCCAAATCAAAATAACTTATATTCAAATAAATAAAATTTGAAAAAGGGATCTCTACAATGTAACCAGAATCCACAAACGGCAGAGGATCCTGGGTCGCATGGGCAGAAAATGACAAAGAATGAACTACAGCATACACAAGAGGCTTCTGACAGGCTTTCCCATCTCACCAGTCGTTCAGGCAACTGCCAAATGGACAAGCAGCTCAAACCTTGCTACGAGGGGAAACTAAGAATTAGATTATAAGTTTGCTTGCCATTTAGTGGTTGGGCTACAGTCGCTAGCTCCACCCAAAGTTGAAGTGAACGGTGCGTTCGAAGGCGGACAGACCCCATGGGCCCGGTTCTTCAATCTAGAAAGTAAAGGGGAGGAGCAATGATGAGCAGGCTGCAACGGTCGCATTCAGTGTGCGGAAAATACCCAACTGAAAGGGTTACATTCGTCGTGTGCACTGACTGCTGGGGACTGGGTGCAAAGGAAAGTGTGGTAGTGGCAGACAGGAACTCAGGGTGCATGCACTCACCATTATGTCCACAATATGGAATACCTGTGGGGTTCAGGGAACACCCCAAATAAGTTTTGCCAGAATGATTAGAACAGTTGAAAGATCATGATCAGGGCTACATATTATCATGAAAAGAACTGCTTTGCCTCCAATGACAGGGTGCATAGATTGAAGGGCGGTTTTGTTATGGGACTAGTACCTATTGACAAATAGATAAATGGATGACAAAACGTAATTTAACAGAAATTAACAATGCCGTGGACCAAACAGGGCACTTTAAGCAGACAAGGGATGTTAGGTGGGGCCAAATGGTGAGGAGTTTTCTCACGGAAATTGACAGGATCAAAGTAACTGGTAGAATACATGATCTTGGAGAGGGAAAAAATGCGTCCTACTTCTCTGTGAATTCAATTAAGGAAAGGTCAGCCATTAAACTGTTAAAATGGGTTCCATACCGATAATAATTTGGCGGCACTTCTCAGGTGGTAATGCTAGGTCAAATTCAGAATATTCAAAGATTACACGAAAAGGTGCTTACGATATGGGCCAAATTTTCTTCCGATAGAGGTTGGTGAGTGACAAAATGTTTCACATCGCTGTCAGTATCCTCTTTCAATTTTTCGATCATTGAAGATAGTTCATTGAAGTGTGGATTTGTGTCGGTAAGATAATATTCTGCAAAACAAAGAATAGCTTAAATGAAGGCTTTCATCACAGGAACCAAAAGATACTGTACACATCTCTGGAACTAAATAATTTCTGTTAAGAGAAAATTAATTCCTAGTCTGTTCATGAAACTATCCTAAATGCTTGTACAAACGATAAGGAAAGTTGCCATTCTAAAACTACAGGAGGAAGGCAACTGCAACGATCGCTTTTTTCTTACTGTAGCACTGAGTGTTGAGCCTGAAAGATGCACCAGTTCCTAGCCAACACTCTAGGTGCTATGCAAAAGATTTTTTTATTATTTACTCATTACCGAACTGATCGTATAATAAGCGATGACCAAACTCAGTTTTCTGAAATCTCGACTCGTTTTTTAAAGAATGGAAGGGCGATAATTAAAGGTAAACTTACCAGAGGGAATAATATGTTGGGACAGGGTTTTGGCTAGAGCTATCCGCACATTAGGAATAGCATCAAGTCCAAGGTTGATCAAACTTGGTAAAAGGCTCTGTGCGAATTTCTCAGGTGCAATAGCATCATCTTCTAAAACGTGGTGGCACAAGTGGGCAAAGCTGTAACAGAAAGTCACGTCCTTTACTTGTCGAGAAATAATATTTCCATCTTCTAAAAATATCATACTACCGTATGTAAGTATGGTCTCATTTGAGATATAAGAAATATAGCAAATTCGACTTACATTTGGCGCTTGTTCCACTGTTGGCTCATGGCAAACCTATTTATCACACAGTTAACAAATCCTTTGACTAGGATCTCTTCGTCCTCAGCAGATGCGAACTTTTTCAATATACCGCTCATCACTTTGAAGGCCGTATGCCTAACTTCAGACACCTTGTCTTCACATAGAGTAATGCCTATAGGTAACACGTGTTCACAGATGGACTCCTCGTCGTACTGGTCAAGCAATAGTAGTAGTTGGCTGCAGAGTGAATTAAAGGCTTATTGTTAGAAACATCACAAACGAAATGCTCAGTACAAAGAGGCAAGGATGCCAGTCTGGTCATGCCAAAAGTGATAACCAAAAAAAGGAGGGTGAATTTGTAATAGGGCATGTAAGTAAAGACGGCCGCACCATATATTTTGACCTCTACTAGTGTAATAGTATATTTTGAAACGGAAAAATACTTAAAATACTGAGAGGGTAAGGTAAATATCTCAGGATATGTTTTTTCTTAACTCTGGCAACTTATAACAACGTCTATACATAAGATATGATCCAGGCCTTACCTTGCCAATTCTTCCCTAAAACGCCAATTTCTTGTGTTGTCGGTATTGAGAAAATCAGGTATTTTAGTGAGGTAACTTTTCCTAATTTCAGGTCGTAATAACTGAAAGAAAGCGATAGCAGAATGGTCAGTACATTTTACTTCTCTGAAATATAGCTAAAATATTAGATCTATCCAAGTCCATAGCTAAAATATTAGATCTATCAAAGTCCTTTAAAATGTTTGATTATTAATTTGATATTAACTAAACTTAACATATTTGATCATCAATTTAATCGTTATGGTACAATGATTTATAATCGCTCTAGATAAATGGCTCGTTTTCTTACCCGTAGGAAGTCACTGAAATGTTTTAATACGCCTATGCGGACCTCATCTAGGTCTCTTAAGAAGCCGTTAAATACAGGAACAAGATCGTTGTTGGTGATGTCCTCACCCACTATCACAGCCAGTTCATGGATGGAGAATGCAAGAGTACGCCGGACCTTCCACTGCAATACCAACACACACAAACCGTCAGTTTCACACCCAACATATTTTCCCAGTGCGAGCTTCCATCTCACATTTACAAATAAAACTTGACAGTTAATTCACAGCTTGAATTCGCAGATCCTTCCTTTTAGTATGTACGGTATCAAACTAATATCAGGCACACATTATATTATCTACTGACATGAGAAACGAAGTCTAGTTACAAAAGTAGTATCGTGAGTCATCAAATTCATGAGGAGGGGGAACATTCTAATATCACACAAAAGGGTTTCCACACAAGGTTAGTTTGCATATAAAGTGTACCAGATACCTAAACCAGGATCGGGAAATGCTCAATGTACATACACTGACCTGCATGTCGGCGGCGAGTGTTTCATACAACTCCTTGAGACAAGGCCAGTGCTTGCGGCCCAGCGTGTAGGCAACTGCGGGTAAGCTGTAGGCGCAATGCCGCACTATCTCTGTGTCAGTGTTCTGTGCACGGGAAGGGTCCGTCATACTTAAATAGTGGTCCAGCAGCGCCTGTGGAATTACATCCTGCAACAAGTGAAGACAGATTTACAGTCAAGAAAGATTTACAATCTACATAACCTAGAACTAAATTAATCTTACAGACCCCAACGAGACCAGTTGTGTATTCTGTTACTCCCAATTTCAACAGCTCTCTAATTTACAAGCTCAATATTACTTGACATATATTCCTACACAAGGATCTATCACTGCTAACGACCAGATGGGGTAACTAGTGTGAAAGTACAACCTTTGTTAGTGGGAGGTTTGCACAAGATTATACCTCTTTTCTTTAGCGTTGATACAGAGACAAATAGTTTATTTAACTTAATGACACGTTGCAATTTTGGGAAAGGGTACTGAAGTGCGATCAGTAGTTAGTAAAAGAACTGATTAGTTACCTGGAATTGTTGTAGTTCTGAAGAGATGCTATCGTTACTGGCATCTAACGAAGATCCGTCACGGGGACTATAGCCTATTCCGGGAGCATTTACATCTGCAAGGAGTAACAGAGTGTACGACCATTTCTCTAATATACCATACATGCTATGACCAAGCAACACAAACCACTCAGTTATTAAGTCCAAAGGCAAAAATTAGATCAAGAGTCCATGTGCAGTCTCTTCCATGCTCTTTACCACGCAAACAAATAGGTATGGTATAAATTAATCGGGAAGACAGGGGATATATTAGTGACAACAATTATATATTTCACACATGATACAGTTAAAACCGAGGAAGGAATATTAGACCAATATTTGTTCAACTATCATAAAAGTTAAAAACTCGAACACAAGCCTCCTTAATGAACCACACAGGGCTAATAATTCCCGTCGCCAGTTTGCCATGATTTAAACATGGGGAGATTTTGAGAGGGCATCATGAGCAGAGGTGTGATTAAGCACATGCTTACAGGTCAGATTTGCTTACCCCTACCTTGCACGACACCATTCACCACCGTTAGCGTAGACTCCTTCAGATGCTGGCCTAGAACATGCGTGCTTCCTATATTAGTGACCGTTTCTTCTTCCGTCTCCTCTGTAGATTCGCTCACAGTGTTCAGGCCAGCTAGCTGCTCCTGCTGAGCCGAGTCGACGCCTCTGGACTGGTTCTCGCCGAGACTGACTAAATGGATTCCATCTAACAGGGTACCTATGGCATCCACTTCAATGCCCGAATCCTGATCGCCCTGGACGACGGATGAAGCAGAAGCTGGGGACACGCCAGTCTTGCTTTCCTTGGTTACTCCCTCCTTCACACCATCAAGGTCAAGGTCCACCTCGGGGAGCGGCATCCTCCAGAAGGTGAAATCGTTGTAGTCCTCCTCCTCCACCTCGAGTGCCACTCCAGGTGCAGGGCTCCGCTTGGCAGGTGAGGATGTGTCACCTTTCTTATCTAGAGCGACAGGTGTGGCCACCTGCTCTGCAGGCTCTTCACTATCTACAGGGGGAGGAGGAGAACTAACAGGGGATGCTTCTGACACTATCGCTGAGCTACTACTGGCTAAGTTTGAGTCTTCAGCCATGTCCTTGCTGCTACAAATGCTCGGCGTAGGCGACTCCTTCTCCGTGCTTTCGCTCTGGCCCGTTGTTTCATTAGAATCAGATTGGATAGATTGACTACTACTGTCTGTTTTTGCTTGGTATTTTTCTGCCCTCACTTCCTCAACAGATTTAGAAGGACGGCTTTCATTATCCGCATTATCATCACCACTACTACCACCATCACTGGCTGGACAGTCACTGCTCGCGTTAGCACCATCAGTTGTGAAAGACCTGGGGGTTTCTACTATTTGATTATCTAAGAGTTCATTGTCAAGCTCCATATCCACGGCGCTCACATCAGCGTCGCTGGTGCGAGGCAGCGCGGCGGAGGTTTCTGGGGAAGAGGCAGCAGCAGCAGTAACATCCTGTTCTGATGTTTGTTGTGCACTCTGGTTATCACAGTGTGAAGGCACAGGAGAAGAAGTGTCAGCTTGATTGTTATCACTGCTAGCAGGAGGTGGACTTGCCCCTTGTGTGGCATCACTGTCGCTACCACTGGTCGCTGGCGTGGTGCCACTGGAGGAGGAGGAGGAGTCCTGCTCATTTGTTTGACTACTACTCGTGTCCTTGTTCTCTTCATCATCGTCATCCTCATCTATGAATTTTATTGGTTCGTCTCTGAACAAAAACACAAGGAAAAAAAGCCAATTAATTTCCTCATTTAGTCTTTATTAAAGGGTTCCAAAGTAAAAACTATATACAAATCGAGGCTCTCAGATCAGATAAAAATTGTATGTTAGTGATTGGACACCTACTGCGTTAATGGTTTTCCACATGCCCTGCCTGGAGTAGGCCTACGAATGGGATTTTAACAACATTTGGCGGTTTGGACGTGAAGGGTATACTATGGGGGTTTAAGTGCTAAATTTACTTACTTTTTGTCCAGGTTGCCCGCAACCAGAACACCTTCTTCATTAAGATATATCCCTGTTACATCAGGGTCGGCAAACGTTGAAATAAATCCACCAAGTGCCTGGAAGGCTGCCATTCGTACCTGCAACCCAATAGTGGTAGAAAGTGCATAACTATGTCTAGAATCAGCTATCTCACATAAAGAATGCAGTATTCATTCAAATGAGCTGAGACATTTGTGAAACTTTCAAAAGGAAGTACGGTATGTAGGAGGTCGTCTTACATTTAAAAAAAACGTGATAATAACTAGCACCAAAACTGGGGACACTACACAAATCTAATATTATTTGATACCAAAAACTTCAAAATACAATCGAGCAGCAGTTTTGAGCACGTGTGATTTAATTTTCCACACTTCACTATCATTATTTTTTTTAAATACCAAAACTTAAAACCAAATATTAACTCGCATCGTATACAACAAAAGTGCAAATAATACCTACCCATCTAGATTGATCACATATCAAGGCTATGAAAAGAGAGGCTAAATCTTGTCTTCTAACTTCAATGGAACAGGCGCATGCAACAGCCATGAAGCACTCCGCACACGCCTTCCGTACACCCCACACTCCGTCTTCACATAAACAGTAAAACTTTGGAAGCTGAAGAGGAACAGAAAGAAAACCTTAGCCAACATGGCGGTGTACCATTAAGAACGCGATATTGTTTGCTGATTAAAAGGCGATGAAATGTTTGTCAGCTACATTTTAATATTAACACAATCATTCGTTCCCAAAGGACAATTTTTTATATAGACCTGGAAGAAAGAATTGGGTCTCCTTTCAATAAATAAAATACTCACCAAATATTTTTCTGTGTTTTCTTGTCCTACAACTGTACACATATCACCAAAATTTGCTGCACAAACTTTTCTGACGTGAAAAAGAGCATCAGTACAAAGTTCGGCGAACCTCATCATGAAGACGCGCTCCGTTATATCTTTGCCTACAAGTGGGGCCATTTTGCTCATCAACTGCAAACCACAACATCAAACGCATGCAAACAATTAACAAACATCATCAGGACAAGAGCATCAGTTTCTCGCAACATTATTCTCCATAAATTAAATACTAAAATACTTCCATTATATTTAGCACAATACATTAAATCGTTTCATCTGTATATTTCTGTTCTGGGAAGTTCGATAGCAATAAAAGGTCATCACATTACGACACGTGTGTTAAATAAATGTCTTTAAACTTTAAAAGCAATTAAAAAATGCCAGGGAACTTGCAAAAAAAGCATGGAAAATAAACACATTCTTCACTATGAAACGTTCACCAGGAAATCGGTCTTTAGTGCCAAAATGAGAAACCAAATAGAGCTACAATGTATACATAGTAACCTCACCTCATACCTGTAATGGAGATCTTCTGTAAGTTGTTTGTAGTTCAACTCCCGCTTGTCAAAGCTGGCTGTGATATGAACACAAGGAAGCAACATCTCACAGCCACTTTGACCGGCGCAAGTAAACAAGATTTAAGTACAGGCATACCCTCTAGTACTATCCACTTTGTATAAACTCTTACACATCTTAAACCAGACCTGGATAATTAATTGCACACATCCATTTCAGAAACAAAACCATGAATTGGACAATCACCAGGACAATCACCAAAGACCTGACATCAGGGGAACGAGAAAAGGTAGTAACTATTGGTATACAATCTCCCAGTTGAAGTAGACCTGTGATCGTACACATCTATGTTGTAAATAGTTTCTCTTCCATTACGTGTGATTGGAACGAGCAGTCATTCATCATCAAAGCATACTGTGATATGATCATTTACACTCCACAGCACAGTAGCTTTGACAGGAACGTCATACCCTCAACCCAGACCTCTATTAGGGTTTATTTAGAACGGGGCACACCTTCATTCTATCACAATCCTCACTGACAGCAAGGAAAGGACGGGCGGAGTGCTTCTGTGTGAAGACGACGCGGTGAAGTAGCAGCAGCAGTGTTAGGACAAGTCCCAACTTATCAAAGCAGGCTGTGATATGGTGAGTCTATACACATTTCACAGCCTCTTTGACCCCTGGGGCATGCCGGTCCCTCTCTGGCGACGTATTCGTACTTCACAAGACATCGTCAGCGGGTTGCTTTTTAGAGCAGCAGAGGTTCTTGGAGAGGTGCAGCAACAAGTGTGTGAGCGTCCGTGCATGTGTGTGTGCCACAGTGTGTGAATGAGTCTTCCCTTGTTAGAGCTCATCAAAGCTGGCTGTGATATGAAACATGTCAACACACCACAGCCACCATGATGCCTCCACCAAGGTCCAGTTTCCACACGTCATGATGCAGTGCTGGAGATGCGCTCGCACCTCAAGTCACATTCATTCATTTGTCACAGCACTTTGTCCCTAAGTGTACGTTTCAACCGATATATTCAGAAGTCGTCAGCATTTTAAATGCCAGGACAGCAGTTGTATCAACAGTGTAACTTTCATTGCCCGACCCAATGACATGTGACCGATAAAATGAACAAGACTTGTAAACAACAAACCTTTAATTACCCGGCTATCCTTGCTTATTACAAGTCCTCTCCCACACATTATTAAAATCCAAGTCACGATGGAACACCAAACATTTGTACACAGGTAGATGAGACTTAATAACAATGGAAAAAAAATATGGTAAAGATGCGAAAACTGCATATATTATTTACCAAGTGCAAACACGTTCGAGAAGTGCGCAACACAGAGGGAGGAGGGGGAAGTATGAAGCTGTGGAAAGGTGCGTCCGACCATCACCACCAAAAACAATCAAATGGCAGGGAGTCATGAAAGCAGGCTGTGATATGGTTACCATAGAAACATATCCCAACCACTTTGATGACCTCCAGCTCACAGACAAACATGCAGCCAAAGCAGGTCCCCACCGGTCTCTTTCTCTCTCTCGCTTTCATTTCTTTCTTTTCAAAGTGTTTAATCGGAGAAGTGCTCCGGAGAGAAGCAGTCAACTTGAGCGATGCCAGGTTGAGCACTCTCAAGCCGGTGGGGGTGTGCTTGACCATAGTATATGTATAGAATATCCACCCTTTCACTCTCTCCTCGCGTCCGATGCTGCTTATCCACTCTCTCACACCTACTAGCACACATTCATGGTAGGAAGATCTGTCCGTATACGAAGCATTATCTAACAGCAGCAGTTGCTCAGTAGTAGTCAATAGTTTGGTTCTACAGAAGTAGTACGTCATGAAGGGCAACTATACAGTAGTTCATCTCACATGGCTATTGACTGAGAAGTTGGTTAGTGTTCTTTTCTTTCCTTTAAACATACATTTACATAGCGATCTTTCAGCCGAGGTGTGTGTGGCGTGTGTCATTGATAAGATTAATATTTGTGCTTCTAGGTTATCATGATAAATTATCAACACGAAATAAAACATTGTAAAACAAAAATATTGCAGAAAATCCTGATACCACCCTGCAGAGCCAGATCGCGCTTCTTAACAACTTAAGATGGGATGGACCACTTAGAGCATATGTTAAGGTTCAACAGGCGATAGGGAGAACGGCCGGTATCTGCAGTCAACGCTTTGTCAATATCGGCTGTGATATGGCGACTAGGAAAGATGCACATCCCAACCGATACGACCACCGTGGGCTACTGGAAACCACTGGCACCTGACAGGGCGGTTAGTGCAAGAAAAGTCCAATCATGTTACAAGAGAATGACATCAGTTACTCACTCCAAATCAATTAAAGTGAAAATAATATTCGTGTTATTATTATTGATAATTAGTACTCGCAGTCCTAGCCTTAATGACCAGACCGACATGTGTACCCATGCCCATTTACGTTTCGACAGACCTACTGGTTAAAAACACACACCTGCGCTGAAGAAACATTTGTCCACAAATTAAAAGACGAGTCTAAGAGAAGTCAGATCATTAACGTATCGCTGTTAAATTGTGAGTATGTGTAGTAAGTCCCAACCCAGAGAAAAAGTCACCAAGGGGGAACCTTGCAGTTCTTTCCCGCTCTCACTTCACCTTACCTTGGCGCCGCGGTGGAACATAGCCGGGGATTTTGGATCTTTTGCCGAGAACTATTTCAAGCAGGCTGTGATCTGTCTACATGAAGCATATCGCAACCACTTGAAACGGTCCTAGGCCAAGCACTTGTAACACCCAACACCTTGAGAACACACACAAACTCCCATCACACAATATACTCATCTTCCTTCAGCTGCGTTAGGGAACACAGGGACCTAGCCCAGGGAATAAACAAGCTTTTTAACTCCTTAACATACACTTATAATGACCTGGGACAAGACAGAATAGATGCATAAACCTCATTAACACTTTTGATATTTCGTCCATGGTTCGAGTCTAGAGATGTGTCCCGTAGATATGGTCGCCATGTAGTCTAGGCTGGGTGGAGTAGATAGAGGAGGGCAACCATGGGCGGGTGACGTAGACGATGCACTGAGGAGCGTGAGGCTCATCAAAGCTGGCTGTGATAGGACGAGCAGGAACTATTACATGCCAGCATTGACGCCCACACACATACTCACGGACTCCTTCATGCCATAACTCTTTATATTAAAATTCTTTCATAATAAACAAAAAAATGCTTCTGTCACCACAAAAATGAGAAGTACACATATTCGTAGAATAAGGCTCATAATCATAAATAGTGTGATCTACAAGCATTATAATTATTACATTGGTAAATGTGACACCCTTGTACCACAACCTACATGGACAGTCATTTAATCTATTTGTATTCATGTAGATGCTTAGTCAGCTATATGAATTACACACCCAATACTGTGGAGAAAGAAACTTCACTAATCAGAATTGCGAGTTAACCTAACCTGCGACCTTGCCCACGGAAATACTCGATGCTTTATTGGTTAAAAAATATATCTTACTTCATTAACTTGTTTTATTTGTTCCTTATCCTTGAAGTCTTTACAATCGCCCCTGTAATACAGTACTTAATAGCGATGTCTCATTGTAATAATTTGACTTAAGCTGTCAATTCCTACATTCTAATTATAGAAACCAGCCCTGAATTAAGCTTTTTGGAGTTTAACCTTCAATAGAGACACAGATTGAAGAAAGTAGCATCTATTAAAGACTTGATTTATTAACCGGTCCCAAGATTCACTGGATGAGCAACCCTTACCGAGGACACCTAGAGGGGGGCCTTTTAGTAGTTATCCTGCTTTCCACCAGCTGGCAGTGGTGCATGACCCTAGCTGCCTCGCCTGCCCTTAATGCACTGGCGCCACTCGTCGCTGGTACGCGTGTGTGAGTGTACGCGAAGCAGTTATGTGTGAGTGTATGGAGCTAGAGAGAGCGCGCGCAGGCAGCCAGCTTGGTTGAACCCCTCTTCCTCCTGCAGCACCACCACCTCCCCCTACCCGCCCGCCCGCCCCTGTACGCTGGAGGGAGGGGAGGCGTGCGGCGCGGACCTACAAGCGATGACTAATGACCCGCCGTGCTCCTTTGTTCCAGAGCGAGGTGGCCGAAGCAGGGGAGGCCGCGCTCGGGCAGGCAAGCAGGCGGCGGCCGGGCAAGCAGGCTCGGGCGGCGGTAGGGGAGGACGGGCTGGCTGGGTAGGGCCAGGTGAGGAGGAGGTGGTGGTGGAGTAGTAGGAAGAGGCTAGGGACGGACAACAACAAAGCCCTGGCACACAAAGAGCTTGGAGGGAGGAGGGAGGAGGGAGGAGGAAGAGGTGGTGGAGTGAAGGCCTGCTGTGCTTCTTCCAGTAGTACCAGCAGCAGAAGCACACCATGCCACCAATAAATACACCAACCCTCACATCAGTGTACTGGGGCCGTAACACGGTCGCAACTGCATTTACTTCAGTTCTCACAGCCATCCACCTTCTCCAATACCTTCCTCCAGTTGTACATGTCTAAAGCTAATACACCATTATGTGATCCCTCCAGTCCAGGTGAATACATATCATCCCATCCTCCAGTGAAACACTCACATCCAAAGACACCATGTCGAGTCAGGGGCCTACCTCTGACAACACACATCCTGTTAGCTCCACCAAGAATTAGGTTCCTATCGTAAACATGCACGTTCATGATGATCATAAGCCAATCCTATCATTAGGGCAAGGCAGAATGCGAAGCCGTCCACAATCCCTTTGTGGTGTTTCAGTGCATGCCACTGCATCCAGTCCGTGTGCTCGTTTCATATCGGTACTCCAAAAGTGATCGTCAGCGGAAAGCTGAATGAATGAATTATAGTTCCCACGACTGATGACCTTTTTCTCTCTCTCTAACTTCCACTCTAACTAATTCCTAATGTAATTACTTTAAGCACCAAAGGCTCGCGACCTCAATACAGCAAAAACCTCGGTAGTACAACAGGTGTTGCTATACTAGGGAGGAATACCACATATGGGCGAGGGTAGTAGACTAAGGGAGGGGGAAAGGAAGGAATGAGGCACAGAAAAAAAAACTAAGAAAAAAAATATCAAAAATAAGTTTTTCATGAATGGCAATGGTTGTAATGACGGTGGAAGTGGTAAGAGAGGAAAAAGTGGACCAGGACATGAGCGGGAGAGAGAGGTTATAGAAGGATTTCACTACTAGCTAGCTAGGCAGCCTGCAGCCGGAAGGGGGTCAGATCCTAGCACTGCTATAAGTATGACACACTAACCCAGGTCTATTATATTCATTACAGGGGGTGACACACACACAAAAGAGATCAGACAGTGGTGGAGGGGAGAGACTGTGTGAGGAAGAGGGAGTAGGAGGAGAAGGTAATATATAGAAGTGCATTGTAGGCCTGAAAGATATCAATGAATGAATGCGTATGTCAGGATAACATGTAGCCGGGAAAATGTAGGTAGAGGGTGGGGAGAAAGGATGGCCGGGTGGGGGATATCCCAGATATTACACATCTCTCATTTACTGAGTCATCATCACCGAGTTGTTGCTCACCTGCACGGGCCTTGTGCAGGGCATACACACACGCACATGCCAACAATGCACTTTTAGTGCATATAGCCTTGTCGACGTCGTGCTGTAGTCACCATTACATTAGTAAATAGCTGGTTATTAATAAAACAAACACCCTGACACTGCACTCTATTGTCATGAGCTGTGAACCAGTTCTAATTGAGAGGTATCTACGTATGCACACAGCGAAAGGCAAATAAATTTCAAAAGAAATTCGCTTTATAAACCCAAATATAATTGAAGAAATTGTGTGGACGCCTCCCAGGGGTCAAATAGTAAAAAAAATAACTTTCGGGTTTTGTCAGCTGAGGGGAAGTCATTGGAGACGACGAGTTAGCTCCTTTGTCTGGGAATGCAGCAACATAAAATTTGTCGCCAATAAGAACCATTTAACTGGGTTTGATTTTTACATGGAGCAATTTAACACCGACTGACTGCACGGTGGTCACATGAGGACATGCTGAGAAGCTCATTATGCTGCTTTGTAGTTATGAAACCTATTCATCCACCTGTTGCTGCACTGAGGACAGATGGATTACATGGGTTCAAGGCAGAGACCACGGCAGGAGAGGCACGGGGAGGAGGGGGAGATGCAAGCGTTACTTTTTATCATTTCCTGGAGTAACCAGGCTTCTATGCTTCCTCTGACTTACTTACGTCATCTTATATTTCGCTTCTCTTTTGACGTTTGTGATCAAAGCTGGTCAATGAATCAGAGCCTCGGAGAGCGGGACCGAGGAGGAGGAAAAAGGAGGTTAAGATTCAAAGGCAGTAAAAGCCAACCAACCCATTTGCAGCCACCTACTACTGCACATTGGGGGTAACCAAATTAAACCAGCTAGGTTTAGAATGGGTGACTAAACCCATTTTTAATACACACTGGCAGATTATATTAGACAAAGGAACGGAAAGGTAACAGAAGGCAAATTAACTAAACCTCTTATCTAGAACACGGATCTAGTTGACCTGATAACACTTCGTATGCCCCAAGCCTAGCCACAGACGATAATCCCTTCCCTCCCATACCAAGCGTATCCCTTTGTCCCTAACATATATTCACAAGAAGGGTAAATTACGAAATGAGGCTAATTAGGGCACACAGTAGGAGGAAGGATCAATGTATAGGAGGGGGTCTTACTAAATACCACGCAAACTTGGTGCGTCATACTCTACATAAATATACTGGTTAGCACATCGGTTCTTGGGATGAACGGTTAACCCGCAAGTTCTGTAGACTGTACTCATTCATGAATAGTTACAGTACAGTTACCACTGAGCATATATGAATATATGCAATATAAAATAACTATCTAACATAGAAAATATGGTGCATGCCCGAGGTTGTGTACAGAGTAAGTCACTTGTCAAGGTTTGAGGTTGATTAAGCCACAGAAAGAATGCGCTAGGGAATGAATGTTAGTGACGGGAGGAGGAAGCAACGGAAAGACTGAATGAGGAAAGAGCTATGGAGATGATCATGGATGATGGTGGTGGTGGTGTAGCGGTGATGGTGGTGGTGGTGGTGGTAGTGGTGATGATGTCATCGGAAAGGCCTGTTGCTATGGTGACGGCGTCCGCTTGCTGTATGTGTGCGGCTCCGGCGGGAAAGACAGAGTAGTAAGGTGTGTTCCTACAGAGTGCATACCATCTCACTACCCATGTCTTTCAGCCGGGACGAGCACCTGGACCTCTGACAACTCTCTCACTCATTCACTCACTCAGCAGACCTCACCAGTCGAGCAGAGAGGATGGCAACAACAATCATGTAAAGAGCAGACCTCGGGCAGACATTGGATTACATAATGTACAATCAACCTTATCAAAGCAAGCTCTCATTAAATATGCACCTGGCACTCGACGGGTGAGCGTGTAAGTGAACTGGCTAGTCAACAAGCATCCCGACATGCCCTACCTTTGTCCCACATCTTCCTCCAGCCCTTCTAGAGAAGCCTGTTATGTGGACTACAAACCATTGTTTTAACCTTGAGTTTGCAAAACACCAACACAACCTTTCTTGTCATCTACACGCGTCATAACTTTCAAGTTTTAAACTAGAATAATGAACCAATTCCTTAATTATTGCAGTCTACATAAGCTTAAACACATTAACTTGACTTTACTCATTTGATGGCATTTCTATGTCCCAACATTTCTAAACGTCGATCTTAGCACCAGGAATAAATACAACCAAGTATAATTTCACCACCTTCAATAACACACTACGTCACACATTCCCAGGTTAAAACCACATGACGGTCGTTGACCAATGTGAACGTGAAAGAAAACAACTGGCGGCCTTAAGGTAGAAAGGCATTTGCTGGTTTTTACTAGATAAGAGATTTGTTTAAATTTAGGGTTGAAGGTAGAGATACTTACCGCAACAGCCTCTGTTCTGAAGTCATCTACGCTAAAGGGACTAGAGAGCTCCAGGATCACAGGGCAAACTTGTTCCTCCACATCAGCTGAACACCAAGGCAAAAAAAAAAGATCTCTTTATTTCAAATAAACAAGAACAAGGGGCGCTAGACTTAAATATACAACTACTAGGCACCTAGAGGAAGCCTTACAACCCACGGCCTATTCAAGAACGTCAAGTGGTGCAGACCTCGGATCACATCACAGGATTACATTAACTAGGTTTTAGACACTGCTGTCAACGTCAACATCAGAATGGAAATCGAGCGTAAATACAGGGTGGTCAGCTAAAGAAGAGTCTACTTATGAATAATGATAAGACTTAAAATTTAAATTCCCTGTGACTACCAGTGTAGAACATCCGTATAAACAATACAACAAAAGGAAAATGCAAACAATTATGATTGACAGACATTTAGAAATTTATTCTAATTAAAAAAAACTTTCAATTTTACATTTAATATTCCAGAGGAAAGAGGAAGGAATATCAGCCATACCTTTATCAACAAGTTCTTGTTCTAATAATACTAGGAGGGCAGCCTGGCTTGTTTTGCGGACCTGAAATTCAGTAACATAATTTGTGTTACAAAAAAAAAACTTAAATTCACTGAGTGAATCATTTAACCGATATAAGTTTCTGAATAATGATCTAACCCTTTCTCTTCTAAATCAATATCTAAAACATGCCAAGCCAATGCAATACATAATTTGATAAATCTACAACTGAGTTGAATTATGGATATCCCTACGAAACTGTATCAATCCTCATAATTAATTAACATCAGAACTCAAGGACTAGAAATGGGACAGCTAGCTGGTCCACACATAATGACTATGAAAGAACACCCAAGACAGTTACAAGTAAGAGACAAGAAGCTAGCAGCAGAGCGTGAAGCATGATCTTTACCTGGTTGTGTGAGTCAGTGAGATAGCGTACGACTGTTGGCAGCAGGTAGTTGGGTATTGGAGCGGAAAACAAATGTGGGTTCTCGTGGCAGTAAACGGCCAAGTGAGGCACCTGCTCCATCAGCTCGGCACGCACGGTCGGCTCTGCAGGAAAACAACAACATGACGAGGACGACATCTAGAACAGAGTGACTTACTTCCCTTCTTTAATACACCCACCCCACGCATTCACCTCACCCATCCCTGTGTTCCTAGACTACTTAACAACAGCTGCATGTAGTGGACTCAATCCAGACCAACCATGAAAAATATTGTTATAACGTCATTAAGGCCAGAACATGAATTTGGTTTAGACCAGTTAGAGTAAACAAAAGAAAGTACCATCAAGCAATTACCATCCCCCATGATCTTTTACTGTTTTAGTCCACGCCAAGGTTTGTGACACCAAGACTAACTTAATTGATTATCCAATTAATGCTAAAGTTATGCGCTTATTCTGTATTTGGTGCTAGCTTCAGCTTACATGCTTACACGGTCCCTTGCAGAAAGATGGCACTCAGTGTTCTGTCCTATCTTATGGCATGATAATGAAACTACGAAGAGGTAAACATCAGAGAAAAAAGGCCATAAAACTTACCTGGATCGTCCGACAACTTAACCATGGCTTTGAGAACTTTGGTGGCCTCCTCTGGGTCGTCGCCAATGGCCGGCATTGTTTCAAGTAGTGTTCGGGCCACCACCTGCCTGTAAACAATGAAGAGGATCTTGTTAATGATGCTCACATTAGTTATTTACCTAATAACCAGACTTGTCGACAGGCAATGTTAACCACCTGGGTCATATTTCCAACAGAAATTAATTTGTGCTGTGTTACACGTAGCACCCTCCATACAACGCAAGATTGAGATGTCCTCTTTCTCAGAAGGGACAGGGCAGGCACCCCATCCCTTTCCTGCTTAGTATTAATTAGTCGATAATATAAATAGTATATATAAACACGAGCAAAGCAGCTATGTGAACCCACCGTACAGCATTAGCACATGGCATGCTGACGTTATTTAATACGTGATGCCAGAAAGGGAAGACACAAGCAACTGGACCAGTCAGTCATATGTGTATCGGCATCCCTGTCCCCGTCTTCCTGGCCGCAAGTGACCCGGGATGAGAGGAACTTCAGAGCCTATCTGGCTTCAACTTCACAGGCTATTTGACCTCTGTGCCTATTGTCTCGGCAGTAGGTGGAAGCCAAGTCTGGGCAGGGTGTAGCATTATCCAGCATCGGTTCACGCTTGGCCAAACTGCCCCAACAACAGGCCTTTAGCTTTATCTGTGTACCATGCTCGCAAACAGGCACAAGGATCCACAAAAGGGGGAAGCGACCACCTGGGCCACGTGTGAAGGTAAACGAACAAGTGAGGCATTTTCTTATTCAATACACACGGATATATATATACTACCTGTTGTGGTGGGGACATGAGCAGAGGACGACGAGTGGCTCTGGTCAGGAAGCGGGGACAAGACAGGCACCTGTTGAGGCACAGTGGTCAGTTAGTAGTCTTGGGCCACCTGTCGCTCACTGGAGGACAGGTGTGTCACAAGTTTCTCGCACTATGTGTCGCACTCACTCACAGGTGTCAGGAGGTGAGTATAAGGTGCCATCGTCTCCAGTGACAAATCTGTCTCAGTCATTCTCAGCAAGAATTCTTACCAGTGAAAAGAAGTTTCAATAAAGATGTTCGGGTCTGGTTTCGTTCCAGTGGACAGAGGAGGAGGAGGATGACGTGAGCGTGCCACATGATCGCCGACTACCCTTTCAACAGGCAGAATGACCTCATGTAAGGTGGTGGAGGATCTGCCTGGCATGGTACTTACTGTACGTGTGTGAACTCGGGGGTTCGTTGAGGTCACTTTGTTTTATCACACATCAAGCAACAACACCAAACCAAACGTCCTAAGTGATCGCTGGTCTTCCTGTGTCCCCGTAGATACATGAATTATTTATTTACTTATTTATCAATCATATAAAGAGCTTTATCTAATGATAGATATTGAGGCTGAGTTATCAAGAACATGCTGTGTTTAGCTGTCTATGGCTTTATAATTTGCATGTAAAAATTACGAAATATGGTATCAAAACAGGGCGTAAAGCAATCGAACCCTTCCCATGCCCTATTTAAAAAAAAAGAATAAATAGCCGATTCTCAAATGTAACACATCGGTACGAGTAGAAAATTCATTTGGTGGGTTACATTAAAACGGTTCAACCTTAGATAAAGACATTACTTCTAAGGTTCAACTAACTTATCTGGTACATCAAGTCTGCCACCAGCTTGTGACATCATGACAACAAATTGGAGTACTTACTCTTATAAGCCAGGAAAATCAATTCCATAAGCTCTATCCTTCAGAGTAAAATGGATTAATCTCATGCATCCGACCTCATCCAAATAGTGCGAAAAGATCATAATATCCCGTTTGCCTTGTACATTGTATATGAGATGACTTTCATTTATTTACGCTGGGGGCTCTAATTTTTAAATTCTAATCGTCAGAACCAGATCGATACTAGGAAAGGTACAGGAGCATGAGGAAGAAACCTAGTTAATTATTATTGACCCAGGCCTCCGTATTATGCAATACACCGACCTCCCTACGCCAACCAATACTTCAGCGCATCAAGAGAAGAGGAGGCTCTCTCTCTCTAGGCCTAGTGTAGTTAGTAGCCATGGAGGTCTCCTGCTAAAGCAGAAATGTTTTGATATTCAGCTGTGACTAAAATGTGAAGCTGATATAGAGCAGTACGCTCAGACTTATCTAATAGCTGACATGGCAAACAAAAAAACACCAGGAGTGTGTTATGTTATTATTATTGGTGTATGTTTTGTTATAGGTGGTGAGGCTGCGTGGTGGAGGTGGTGAAGGTGTGGCTCTTCTTGTTGTCAGCTGCGTATCATCAGCTGATGGCACAACGCGTTCCAAGTCCGCCAGGTAATAACAAGTGCTAGTTGGCCTACTTTCCCCTCCCCACTCTTCCTCCACCACCACCATCGCCACTACAAGCGTCCGTCATGTTATCATCGCCAAGCCAAGCAGAGCAAGCGATGCTACGCCATGGTGTGACTAGTAGAGAAGAGCCTACTCCCTCCTCCCCAGCCATTCGCTCGGCCCCTGCCAGTAAACACATTGGCAACTCCCCGCTCCCATTCCAGTTATTAGCTTTTTATTGCAATGGTCAACAAACTGTCGGCCATCATCAGATTAACTTGTCTACCTTACCCTCGACAAGAAAATTGTATTTTAAATCCCAAGAAAAATTCTGGGTTAATATATGCGGGCTGTTGGTGGTGGTGCCTGCAAAGCAGCCGCAGCAGCAGCAGCAACTACAAGTAAGAGGGCAGAAGGAAAAGGAGATGACGGAACGAGATGAAAACTGATAAATCAACCATCAAGGGGGGACGAAGTAGCATTAGAAAACGGACGGCCTTGCAGCCTCATACTCATCTGTATACGAAGTGGCGTATAGAAAAGAGTTGATAAGTCATGAGTTGGAGAGGAGAGGGAGAAGGAAGGGACCTGATGGCAGGGTAGAGAGAGAGAGAGAGGGCAGGCAGCTGCTGGGAGGAGGAGGGAGAGAGAGAGAACGCTAGCAGAGCAGCAGCGGCAGGAGCAGCAGGAGAGGAGAGCCAGCAAGTCCCAGCAACAACCATTCGTGGCTTCACTCTCTCCCTCTCTCTCTCCTCCACCCCTCTGTACTGATGAGTGAGAGACAGCCTGCAGCTTGTGCTTCTCCGGACTATGTCTATGGCTCAGTACAACTTGTTTCTACACTCACTCTACGGTCAAAACTATTCTATCTGATGTAACTTATCAAAGATTTTTTTCAGAATGAAATGGGGTATAGGTATTGGAAGTATCCAATACCTATAATAACCAGAAGTAATGGTATTGCAAACTTGATCCGAAATAGGCGCAACCCGATCAGTAATAATTCATTGATAATATTCAATATACTTATTTAAAACCTGATCAAGGATAACACATTCCTGCGGTGATCGTTTTACGACACGGTCCTCCATGCCTGAGAAGCAGGAGCCAGGGATCTAGAGGATCTAGAGTATCCGATGGCAAGGCATTCTCACGTACGTGACCCAGAGCAACTTGAGGGCACTTCTAGGAATCCAACACTACTGAAGCTACTTTGTTGTAAACATGGCCGACCCCACCTGAAATGCTATTAAGCACGATTATGGCCATTCCTTGCAATGACTTTATTTTTTTTGGCATATATCTGTAATTGACTCCAGAAAATAAATGAACTGATGATCTATGCCCTGACATCAATACATTGTATAAAGTTGGCTTACAATAAGAACTGCCGACTTCATTTATTCATTCACGTGAATAGACAGCAAATGCGCATCCATCCCCGGGGTTATATATTAATATTGAACAATATATATATATTAAATCTTCCCAAAAGGCTACCGTACTGGATTATAGCCCGAAAATGAGATATATCACAAAATAGCTTGACCCGACTCCCGAGCTACATGACTCAGAGCAGAACCATGGCTATGTCATTAGGCGCGGGGATCCCCATGGTGTCAGACTGACCAACAATCTTTGAGCCAATCTAAATCCTCCAGTTTGTGCCGACTTGTTGGGAAAACAGAACGCATGGATCTACTTGTAGAACGATACCGTGCGCGTGTCGGGCGTCCCAAGTACATTATGTACACGTGTAAAAGGCTGTGTACTGAGGGCTATAATGGACAGCACACGAGGAACCAGCAAATTCAGGCCAAGTGACCATCCATCCACCGGCAGGAAATAACTCATATGAGACTAGCAAACCTGCCAAGACAGTGTCAGTGGTCAAGACAGGTTTAAGGCCAACAGTTGTGGTGGAGGCAAATCATGGGCAAAGATGATCCACCACCCTGGATGAAGGAGGAGGGAGGAGAAGGAGGAATGGTGTTTGACTTTTGGGAGAGTCAGCGGTCACCATGGTGACCAGCCAGCGCCCAGCGGGCACCAGGCAGCACTAGTGGCTCGGCGTTGCCATGCCAACTGTGTGGCCAGACGTGATCGTGGTACTGTTGGTTGACTTGCAAGGTAGCAGTGCCACTGGTAGGGGAACTCAAGTAGGCACACTGGTCTGCAAAATGGTATCCACAGAATAATATTCTTTTCAATTTGGTTACACGAGGAGGGGAAGTGATCAGTGGCACCAGGAAAATGTGATAATATCAGTTATTATCAAATCAGAGCTATGACACGAGACCACCACAAAGGAGCGGCGTGTACAAGATGATATTGATTGAGTAGAAGTGACAACAACTAATACTAAACTAATCTCCCAGCAGCTGACACATGTTTTAACGCCAGAAGTGGCCCCAACTTCGAAGCATACCGTATACGGTAACGCCTTCATGGTTTGTTTCTTGCAAAAGAGAATAGATTAAGTCATGGACGTTAAACAAGAGAGGAATTGTGAAATTAGATCCACCAATGGCAATACCATGCACTCTAGGCAATACAACCATCTGTAAGCAATGCTGAATCATGGCATCGATCGATTACCTAATGTTATCAAAATCAGCTTTTCCGAATTAATAGAAAAAGTGCTCATGACAATAGAATCTCTTTTTGGGGGGTTACCCATCACATGTGGGTGTGAGACAATATTTCGAGTTTATACCCGTAAACAAATATTTAGCATGCATTGTGACTCTCAGTCCGAGCTCGTAGTAGAAGAAATACATAGATTTCACATGACGTCACCCAGTAGGCTGCGGTTTCACAGTGACCGCCATTTTCAGGGTCATCGCTACGCTTGCCGTCTATGGCGAGGGTATCAAAACAAAGTTGATAAACCTCACAAGACAGGATACTTGGCTGATTCTTTGAGACGGGAATCCGGGTACTTCGTAGGTGGCGCTGCGGTCGTGACAGTGGCAACTCCCGCGTAGGTGAATACAAAGGTGTTGCTAGGCTTGTTATGCACTGTGTGCAATGTGTGCGCGGCCGTCGACGGGGGGATTTTTGCTTGTGTTTGTGCCGGTAAAGAGTTGCGCAACCTTTAAGTTTGAGGCTATATGATGTGTCAATGTGCCAAATAGTTTATATATGGGAAATATCTCCTTTATTTAAACGGTATGCATTTGAAGGCTAGATAGATGAGTGATTATTTTATAATCATTACAATATCAGGATGGAAAAGCCTCATGAGTATACATTTTAATTTCCATAACTATGTTTATGTACCGATACGCCTAACTGAATGTTATATTATACTAGAACCCTCCAAAAGGAGGATAATGCCCCTGTAATCGTCCGAACGCTGGGGTATTATTTGGGAACATAAGAGTATGATGAAAAGAAGAAAAAAAAAGCGCATCTGGAAAAGCAAACTCTGATGATGAGCAAATCGATACTAACATATTAGAACTAGTTGCAGTAGCCTACAGAGAAACATATTTATAGGCCTAGTATCGTATATAGCCTACCCTTAGAGAAGGAGGTCGGAAATCTGACAAACAGAACATACCATTACATATAGGCCTATGCATACACATGGTGGTCGCAAGAAGTATTAAATTCTAGCTCTGCCTATACTTCGGATGGGATAGTATTCTTAAATATACATAATAACAAATATAACTGTGCATGTATACATAGAAAGAGGTAATATTTCTTAATGGTAGGAAGTCTGACCCATACGATTAAGGAAAATTGGAAAATGTACCTGCTCTTTTCAGACAACTAATAGCTTGTTATTATTATTATTATTATTATTATTATTATTATTATTATTATTATTATTATACAACGGGACATATAGGGCCTACAAGCATTAACAGATATATATTTACAGTCTTGATTATATACCAATTCCTACCATGTTTACCTCGATGTGGGACTACCTCCTAACATCTAATATGTCATATATTGGAAATATAGGATTTTGCACAAAAAGAAATACTAAAAATGAATCTCTTCTCGAAATCTTACAGACACTACCATATCACATAAGAGCTATAGCCACCACCGATGATCCCAACCCCAGCACAGCATGTGTAGGCCTACATACATATGGTACCCGTACATAAATAGGCCTAGCTACATATAGGCCTACATATGTTCATACATATGCATACAAACATAGATAGTTATTCCTCCCTGAAGATCCCAAGGCCTAAGTTTACAGAATCAAATCGTCTTGTTGTCAATGATATTCTCTACCATCTAGATATAAGCAATATGCTCTACCCTATAATTATGAGGCGATATGATAATTAGGCCTACAATGTATCAGTTTAAAATTTGCTGTTGATTTTACACGGGTGGTACGCGTTGCTAGCTGCATGGCGTCACCAAAGAAATATGGCGGCCGTCGTTGCTACCTGTGTCACGTGACCAGAGCGCCGATGCCGTCTCAAAGAATACTACACTAAAGACAGGTTATCTAACCTATCAAGAAGATATTATTGAGGCAGATGAAAACTGGTAAAAGTTAAAACAGCCAGAAAACGGCATTTTCAAGTATCGCAGCATACATAGGCGTCTAACTGGACCCCAAACATGGCCAGGGCCGTGACGTCAGTGAAATCTATGTATAGCTTTTAATTTATGCTGAGGTGATAGTGTGGACGTAGGTCTTTGCTGGGGGGAATCCCAACTTGTAAAGGCAAGGGATGCCCCCATGCATGCATCGGTGGTTCACTGACACTCCCTACTGCGACCCAAGCGCGTGAAACACTGCTTCATGCATACATGTGTGTGTGACCAACGTTGGTGTGACAGAGGGTGGGTGTCCCCAATGATGAGTCACCACGCCTGCTCGCAGGGGTAACCCCCTACAGCCCCAACCTCATTTCAACTTTTTCCACCAACTTTCGGTATGGCGGGCGAGGCGTGGCCGTGTCACCCCTCTTCACTCTCCGCTCAGCTGTGACCTGATTTTAATAGCCCGATCCGAGGTCAGGCTGTCACGACAAGCCGCGGCGAGGGCGGGCGGGTGGGGGCCAGGGGATGGGAGGGACGGAGGGAGGGCGGGTAATGGGGACACGGTACTGTGGCTCGGGGACACCCCACCCCGACCAGCATTACTTTCTCAGTGGCTTTTCCTCTGAGCAAGCCATCGGCTTGGTGGGGCAAGATTCTCTTGTAAGCACGACAGTGTCTGTTACCATTGTCGTAAGATACTTTGGTCTCAAAAAACGGTGATTCATGAAACTAAATGTGAGAGACGGTTCGCATGTCATGCCACTACAAAGTAAATTTAACCATATCTAAACTGATATAAGTTATCGCTTGCATTGACCATCGAGAAAACGGAAAAATCATCGAAGCAATTAATTGATTTGGTCTTTCGCTTGTTTTACTTACAAGTTAGCAAAGTGCTGGCAAGGAAGGGAAGGAAATGCGCTACTATTTCAGTTATGTATTGCATCGACTTACTTCAAAGTCAAGAAAGTGGTTCTAAAACAACGTTCAACCAATATTAAAGTGATCTTACGAATTGGTATTCGTTATCTGTCCCATATCTGATATTACAAAGATCACCCGAGGACAGATATGTAACAGATTAGTAGGCAGGTCAATGAGGTTGGTTCAAATGCAGGACTATTCCCCATTATCGCCTCAAGTCATTCACAGGTCATCATAACTCGTAACTTGGCCTTGACACCATTCACGTTTCATAAACGGGACCATGACGGAACTCAGTCAGTGTAAGTACTCGCACTGCCTTCACTCGTATCCTAACATACAGTTGATCCTCTACATTAATAATGGCAGGTTTGCAGAAAGGCTAAATAAGTTGGATCAGTGATTGTCACTGACCACCTGGAGAGAAAGTTCATGGAGGTCAGTACAAAGCTGAGGTAATACAGGCAATGATATGAATACTGATGACGGCCCGGTATAAGGAGCACTTACTGCCCTCTGAGGAATGCCTGGAAGGAGAGGAAGGCGGCTGGAGGCTAGCATCACTGTCCAGCTGAAGGAGGGGTCAAAAGTTGACATGGCCCAAGGAGCCTCCCAGCACCTCGGTGGTAAAGCTGGAGGCATGCCTTCGTACGTTCGAGCGAAATGAAGAAAGTGGCTAGTGGCAGACTCACCACTCTACGCTCTGTAATCTATTTATGTTAGAGAAATACTTCCTCGTTTGCATTACTTCCTCGTACGTTTTTTTATTTAAATATATGAGCGATCCGATTCTGATTTATGATGCAATCAAGGGTTCGACTCTGAAACTGGCCAGGCGCAACTTGTAAGTTGTGACACCAGTCTCAAACTGAAACTACGGAAATCGTAAGGAGTGTCGAAATGCATAGATCAGGCATTAGATCATCATAAATGAATGGAATTATATGTATACAGTAAACCACAATGAATGTATTTGGTAGAATAAGACTTCCCATAGGCCGTATGAGCATGTATGAGAAGTACAATACGACAGACCCTCTGTTATAATAGGGATCTCCCCCAAGTTATCACAATTTTAGTACATGTATTGGCTCGCCACCGAAGCTCAGACATTATTTCTGACTCCGTCCCCTCCTCTTTCTATCCAGGAGAGTAGAGAGAAAGGGCGGGAAGCTCAGCGGAGCGTGTGTATTACCGGTATTTTGATTTATCCACCCTTTCCCGCAACAAGCCAGGCAGAAAACTTGCCAGTCGCCTGCATGTGTCTCTGGGATGTACAGAGGCAAGGAAGGCCAAAGTAGTAAAAGAGTAGTAGGAGTAGCAGGATCTGGGACAAGAAGTCAGGCCACGCCAATCTAATCTAGGTTAGTTTTTAGCCAGAGAGAGCAAGGAGGAGCGAGGGCCGGAACGCTTGGCGGGACTGCCAGGCCAAGGCCAAGAATAGAACATGATTGGGTGAACATTTTAACTCATTTTATACCGCCTGTCACAGCTCCACCAATTTGGTGGAGCGCCAAAATATTTCCAGCAATAATCAAAGCCAGAAATACGACGGAGTTGCTATTTGCGGACGCAACTCATAAAGAACACGAGCTCGCTGCGTAGACAAGGCCTGAACTGCTTCAATAGGGAGGAGGGAGCGTACGTCGCAGGTTCACTAAAAATAATCTGATCTATTGCGTCACTTATCAGGGGCCTTATCAGAACAAGGGCCAGGTTGGTTATTATATAAGCGCACTGTATATTATATTACTGGCGATCTCTCAATGGAGCGAGTGTGATGCATTCGTTCAAGCCTGAACAACCAGTCAGGTTCTGAAGTGGTGGAAACCACGCTAGCCGAGCATTAGTTTGCCTTGGCCTTGGCAAGTGGGAGAACTTTCCTCAATGGGAGATGCTCGCGTAGTATAAGTTTCCATGCTGCAGAGAATATGCGGGATCCACTGACGACGACCATCACGATGCCTACCAAGACGAAGGAAAAGCAACCACATGATGGCACATTTCTGTCCGTTCACACCAGTGACTACAACAACCCACACGTGGGGTACTCGCTTTTTACCTACGAGACACTTCACTTTTATATAGAAGCAATAAAGAACCCCTTTTTACCCGTGGTTGAAGAAGAGAGACAACAACAGCCCCACGTAGGCTATGTGACAAAAGCATTACATGTACTTCTTTTCCCTCCCACGAAAATTGAATTCATGCGTTAGGGGCGTTTGAGCTGGTGTATTGTGCGTGGACCCACTGTCAACTGAAGCTAGAGAGAGCTGAAGAGCTACTTTATACAATCTATAGGAGAAATTCCGCCGCTCAAATAGATGAAAGTCTTGACAAAAACCCCAGTCTCTACAATCTACATTAATAACAACTAATGTAGTCTGGGCTCACAGCCTCTCAAATTATATATTATAAGAATGGTGTTGGTATGTCAGTGACTGGACCCCTACTGCACTAATAGCTTTTCAGGCCCTGGAGTGGGTGGCCTAATGGGATTTTAATGACATTTTGCAGTTTGGAACGAGAGACGTTCGTTCCCTCAGATAGGAGGGAATCTCTCAACTCTGAGCCGAATGCCTCAACTCTGAGCCTAGACTATGTATGGCTTCCAAAAGAGAGAGCAAACTTGGTGGAAAAATCCTTCAAACTAGCAGTTTGAAAACCAAAGAAATGTTGCGCCCAGATTATGTAAAGACGGTTGGTAGATCTGCCAGGCTAAATGATCTACTAGTAGCATGTGGACATAAGGTTATTGCACAGCACATAATGGGATCCTCTACACCACGAGCTACATACATAATTCTATTGATTTCCTACAACCTCATAAGCCTGAATCCTCTATTCACGCATTATAGATAGAAGATGAGGAAGTGGGTTTGCGGGGTGGGTGGTGGTGAAGGGAAAGAACTTGACAATTTTAGGAAAGAACAGAGCACTTGGCGAATGAATGAATGAATGAATGAATGAATGAATGAATGAATGAATGAATGAATGAATGAATGAATGAATGAATGAATGGCAGACAGCGATACGCAAGCACAAACAATATCATATGCAGGAATGAACCCTTATCACTATGAGGTGCGTTGGGGAGGAGAGGGTTAATGGGGTGCTTTGTGGTATGTGACGTAGCGATGGGATCATGACCAGATACGAGATACACTGACTGGTACGGGTGTCCTCCTTCCTCCCGCGCCCATTCACCTCCTCTCTATCTAACACATGCTCCTCTTTCTTGAGAGTCGCTTTACATGGCCTCTCATCAGCCTCTCATACTACTTGAATGGTAAGATTTTACCGAGAGCAAAAGAGGTCTCTTCTTTACTTTCAAGGTGGAAATATATTTTAGCTGAAAAACGATCCAAAGAAATGCTGGGTCAAATACCAAAATATAATTTTAAATAAGAAATTCTACAAACGAACCCTTAAATCATTTCATGTTGTAGCTAGCCTATACAGGGTTTGATTCCATTCCCATTTTAAAATTACTCTGAGGTTCAATTCATCCGAAGGAAAACCTTTTACAGTAAAGTGTGCCTACATTAGTTATGACTTAATGTTTTCCCTCGAATAAATATTAAGAGAAAATGGGAGAGTCAAAGGGTAGATGGGACAAAGATAAAACGTAAATATGGGCAAACATATGTAACCGAATGAGAGTTGCAGTGATGTAGAGTGAGGATATTTTGGCAGCAGGGTCTGGCATGCGTTGCAGTAGATGGAGGGAGAAGGGATGCCATGAGGGTTAGTAGGTTGATAGTGAGGGGGTGGGAAACAGATGGAGAGGCCACCCTAGACACCAAACAGCGACTTGGGTGTTGGACCGTTAACGGAGTGCCATTCGGAAGAGGAGTATTGAATCGGGTTATGTGGATGGAGATGGTAGGGGAAGGGGAGGGAGAAGCAAGAATGCAGAAACTAGCATGTACATTGCTAGGGACATGTAGAGGGTAACAATAGAGGGGGAGACAACTGATTATCTTCGAAAGGGTAAGATGTGCCAGTGAGAAGGGCCTAGTAGTAGTTGTAACAGTAACATTAATTTCAGATTAGTTAAAAAATATTGGTCTAGGACGACTCTGACAAGTTACTAGGGTACCCCTCACTCACAAAATTTGCCCACTGAAGCATAATTAACACCTCGATTCTGAAGACAAAACGCTTTTGAGCTCGGTTTCAATGTTGTCAATATATTAGTCTAAGAGCAAATTACTCGTTGAACTGACGCAAATTACTTGTCAATACACTAACAGAAGCAAAAGCGAGATAAATATCGAAGAGCAATTAACAAGACCGTGCACTTTCAATGTACCAGTTACACAGCATCCAACCACACTTATTGTTAGCTTCTGCTCTAAGGCCTAAGGCCCAGAGATGTATTAATCCTCTTTAGAAGGCAATATTGAAGTATACTTCCTCCGGAAAACAACTTAGCTGACACCACTAACGGAGGGAACACACATCCTGATAAAGTCTTGGCTAGCTCGGCGCCAGGAGCTAATAAGAATTAGCTTGCATGGGTTTCCTGATGAAATTCTAAATGCTAGGTAAGGTTCGCTGAGAGAAGTTAGCATGGACGAGAGAAGAGCTAGTTACGAGCTCAAAATCACTTCTAACAAAGTCGATAGTGAATGGCAGGTTTACAAGCACGTAACTAGCTCGTACACAAAACCAGCACGAAAAGGGTCTGAACATCTGGCACTTCAAGGACCTTCCCTTCAGGTAAAACGAACAGCCAATTGAGAGTTATGTTGTTCATCGTAACTCTTTAACAAATATGAGCTTATTTCCAAGTATACGGCCAAAGATTGACCATTTTCTCTTCGGTACATCCTCCTACCGCCCACGGATCAAGAAAGATTAAAACACAAATAGTCCGCGACTTATTAATAACTGCGATGTCTGGTCAGAGTATATATATACATCTAACATACAAACAAAAGGATCCTACAAAAAATCCCAAGCAGTGACAGAGTATAAATCCACCGAGGGCAGTACAATATGCTATATACTAAGTCTGAAGAAACAATTGGCAGGCATAATTTACAGTACTAAAAGCTAATACATGGACAAATTTTCACCAGTGTTTGGCTCGAGTCACGGGTAATAAATGCAATGTTTAGCCACCTCTGATCGAGATCGGTCGCCATAACTCCTCATTTCATCTCGACAGGGTTCATAGATCAAGACGGGTGACTGCGCCAAGAGGGACGATGTGGGGTAATTTTGCCCACTTTGCACCAGTTGTCTAACCAGCAGTACGACTGCACCCACTGTCCTGGTTTGAGCTGGGTTTCAACTTGAAATACGGCGTACTACAGCAATATATTGGTCCGTCAGGCTTTCCTCACTAGGGGCATATTACAGTTTAACAGGGCCTCCCAGTCCCTTCAGAGCACTGCCCACCCCCACTCCCTGCAGGCTCAGGGCAACTCCCAAGGTAATTCCATTGATAAAGATACTTCGCCTGGTAGTTTGGCTATTCAAAACGTTTTGCCATTTAATATCCCAATGGCTTGTATTTGTAAATAAAGATAAAATTCGAAGTAACAAAGTAAAAAAGAAGTCACCTCAGGTTCCCACAAGTACTTAGGAAGATCAACCTGTTGCAGGGAGAGCTGAGCACCATTACAAACAGGTGAAATTCACTTTAAAAGGCCATACGACCATGTATAAATAGCTGCCATTAGCACAATGCTTCAATCAACTCACAAGAACTAGGTCTATTTTAATGAGGGCCCCACTGTCATAATTTAAAAGACCTCCTCAATGACATATACACACTCAACAAAGCTCCAAGCTGGAATCACATCCGCCCCGTCTGATAAATATGAACCAAACCCTCTGGCGCACAGTACTTTCTGGACGTTCTCAGCAACCACGTCTGCTGTATCACATATAGTTAATCAATACGGCCACGAGCAATGGCCATCTAACATCTACAATATTATATCTATCTTCAAACTGTTCCCCCCACTAAAACCTTCCATCTGTATATTCCGAGCAATTACCCCCGCCAATAATACCCCCGTGTGAGACGCATACATGGTCTGTAAAGAGATAATTGCTGAGTGCTGACCCGTATGTTTGCTTGGGGGTCAGGGGAGATCACCACACGTCTCTACGAACCATCTCGCCTCGGTCCCGTATGGAAATAGTTGGCATGAGGCCTCCCAGTCAAGTCAATGAGGATACACAAGCTCGACACTAGTTGTATGTAGTAAGATACCTGTGTCTACTGGCATTATTTAGCTCGAGACATTGGGACATTGTGCTCAGAGAGGTCTTACCGAAGACGAACATTTTCTGTCCACTTATAATCACCAGAGACCAATAAAAATAGGCCTGCGTTAAATATACCAAAGGATTTTGGTTTAATTCATCCATGAGGGATTCTAGAAGCATTACTTCATCAATAGACGGATTCGATGGGCCTAATGATAAGAGGATTGTTAGAAGATGAACTAATGGGAGAACTATGCCAGACAATAAATCACTCGAAACGGGAGGTTTCAAGGGTCATATAAGCCTCTAGAGCAGTGGTTTTTACGGTTTCGATATCTGCCAAGATATATCATTGCTAGTCCGTCGTTCCATCATATAACACGTTTTAACGATCAGACACAGGACTACACCAGGGTCACACAAGAGGTCTGCCACGGTCCATCCAGTGTGGTGTACATAAACTGGACCTTTGTATGTAAAGGGCAGACCCGGTACAATTGTACCAAACAATTTTAATCTGACCTCTCACTGTGTACGACGCAGAGATTTGAATAATCCTGCATACGAGGAATGAGGAATGCATTCCAGTGTGAACAACATATCACAGCATTGAACTGCTACCATCCTGTGCGCCCTTGAGAGGGCTATTTTTCCTCCCATATCTCTAATGAGATAACAAAACAAACACTTAAAACTCGATCAGCTACAGCGTTGTTATTAAGATAATACAATTAATATGCTTCCACACACAAAAAAACATGTCACTATTATTAGCTAAAGACCTCATCTAATGAAAACTAAATACCAACTTCCCAAAAAAACTAACGAAAATATAAAGCACATTAAAACGTTTAACTACATGAAATACTTACCGGTTGAAAATATTTTCACTATCGATATATTTTTCCAGTTTTTGGAAGGGTGTAAGGTTGTCATCTGGATTACCCGTTTCATAATCATCACATCCCAGGCCAGCATCGTCTCCCCCTGCATTAACAAGCGTCAATAATTCATGTAGCAATAGACCATGAATGAAAACCCAAATCATAACGTAAGATAATGAAAATTGCACTAGAAAACTGATATTTTTAAATGTTTTAGGAACAATACAATCCTGGAACACGGAATTGTACCAATTAAAACGAAAATATTATTAAGATTCTCATGATTTGTGAAAATTTATCATCGCCGCCCGTATATAATTTTACCAATACCATAAGGCGTCATTTACAGAAATGAAGTTTTTTCGTTCTTATTTTCTAGACTACAAAATCGATTAGGATGTAAAAATGGAAGGCGGGAGGGTTGTGTAAGACTAAAATTGCACTGACAATGTCGATGAATCACAAATGATGTGTAGGATTCCCTAGCTAGGAAAACCCCCCGTTTTCCAGTCAAATACTGCCAAATTGACAACCAAGAACCTTCGCTGAGGACTCAACACGGATGCACTTTATGACTAAGCAACAATAAACTATGCCATGAGATCTAATGCATTATTACTATTTCCAGGTCTGGGGACAGAGGAAATCTCCCTTCAACACCGGGTAATTTATTTTCTATTTCTTACCAAGAGTATCTAATTCCGCTACGTTGAGTTAGAGTAAGGAAAGCAATGCATATTTTGGCTGAACATGTAAAACTAATGTCGAAGCCAACGGAGGATTATAAGCCAAGACAGCTTGCGAATGAGTTTGACCTACTTTAGCACGAACGAAGCGCCAACTACAGGCGACCCAAAACCCTCATTTCGGGTTACGCGATAAAAAAAATTAAATGCCAAAAACCTTCCGTGATAATCATCGTGCGATTAAAAACTGGAAGTTCGTGAATTTAGTGTCGCAATGGGGTAATATGTGCGGAATTTAGAGACTGTTCGGTCATGCTAACTTGGATCCGTTCTCTACCAGTGCCTGGGTTGCAACTCGGGAACCCCGCATCATCCATGGCCACCATTATGACTGGCTTGGCTAACAGAGAGAGCCACCTCCTCCTCCTCCTCCCCGTCCTCCACCACCATCACCACCAACCAAACCCGAACCTTCTCCATCTCATTCCTCCTCACCCACGACACACATTCCCGATATGTACACACTAAAACAAAGCCCAGGTCTTTCTTAACGGACCTCATACATTTAAATCACGATTCTTGTTCGTGGGGACAGAGGAATGAGCGTGTTTGAGACGAAGCCTTTGTCTCTTCTCCCTCTCCTTTGCCCCGTGAACACAAAAAGCTGGAGCACCCAGTGACTTGCGCCTCACACAGTCCCAGCAAAATCGAGGCCTTCCGCAACTACGTCACACATTCGAATGCAAAGCGCGAAGCACGGTGCCCCACATTTATCAACCAAATTCAGAACTGAACCGATCTAAAGGTTTCCCTAACAGTTTCCCCACCATGTCTGAGCTAACTTGAGTGAGATTTCAAGAGGTAATGGAAAAGTAGCGAAATGTGTAGAAGGTCAGTAGGAGAGCTCTGGTTGGTCATGTGACCTCGCCATCAGCGCACGCTTTATCAAGCAACTCCCTTATGTCAACCATGACCCAATTCCAATGCCATGTTTCAGGTCTAGAACAGGATACCCACTAAAGATACATGTTCTGGGCGATTCCCTAACATTTCTAGCACACAATACGATCTAATTTAGCTCCATAATGTCGTGATATATATCCAGAATTAACAGGAATGGGGGAAGTACACAATAACCATTTCGACGTTCGCAAAAACAAAACGACGCCATGAAAACCACGATGGGAGTACAACAAATCCACTTACCGTCATCTTGATGATCCTCGGAGCCCTCCTGGTATATGTCTATATCTACAATGAACAAATTCGGTGTTAGATCGTGAAAATTATACAAAAAATAGCATCCAAAGCGAAGAAATGAGAGGTAGTCATACCCGCCATGATGAAATAGGTGTAGCAAGCAAGCTGTTTTGTGATTGGCCATTAAAATTTGCTACGATGAAGCCCATTGGCTACAGCGAATTTGTATTTCAAATATGCCGAGTTATCCCGAGTGTGTGCCGGAAATTTCCGATGATTGCTTGTGTGGTCCCAAACACTGGGACGCTGGCCTAAATCCTGAGTGGAGAATTTCGCAACGATATACTCCAATAATCTTCATTAACATCCTTCACATATGTTACTATTGGTATTGCTTTGATCAACCTATCGTGATTTACAGGATAAATGGGTTTGATATCTGTCATAACCGACGGGATACGCCATCAAAACAAAGGCCATGTGATATTTGTTATGAAAACCAGGGCAGATGCTGTAATGCTGCTCAGATATGGAGAATTCGCATTACTAATTAATAGGCAGCCAACCACTCAGCGTAGAGATTGTGATAGTTTTCTGAATACATTATTTGAGCGATGCTGTAATGTTTGATTTGTTTTCACAGAGTTCATCTATGTTACTTGGAACATGTCATAGGCCTAGCCTAGAACATGCAAACTTGATTTGGGAGAAATAGGCCTAGCTAGGCTTATAGGCTATTCATGAATAGAAAAAAATATTCTATTCCTAGGCCTAGCCTACCTGATTAATCTTGAATATTTTTTTCCTCGTCGTAGGCTAATAATTTCTTTTCTAGGGCTGTAGGCCTAGATCTAGGCCTATGCCTGTTTTATTCTTCCAGATTTCCTTGGCTTAGGCCACATTTGCGCAGGCCTCGATCTAGAGGCTAGGCCTAGGCTAATTGATTTAGGCCTAGCTACACTAAATCTATGTGCTCGGGATTTGTTGTAATAGGCTTGGGCTAACGTTAGGTAGACTAGGCCTACTTGGTAGTCCTAGGTGTTGCATGATCTAATTTATCCTTGATTTAATAGGCCTAGGCCCTACTTGATGAAGTTCTAGCCTAGGGCCTATAGCAAGTAGGCCTATATAGGTATAATAATGATAGGCCCCTAATTTTAAAAAAATAGCCTAATAGGCCTAAATTTATGACTAAATACCATCAACATAAGGCCTATTAGCCTATAGGTGACTTCTAGGCTAGGTCTATAGCCTAGGCCTAGCCTATAGATCTATTGATTTGTTCAATGGAAAAAATAGATGTTCTAGGCTTAGGCCTAGAGTAGGGCCTATAGGATCAGTGCAAAACCAAAGGTTTGATGCAATTAAGTAGCCTATAGACCTAGATTAGGCCTAGTGCGGGTAAAAATTAATTAGTCTAGGCCTAGCTATATATAGGCCTCTAGGCTAGATGAATTAAGATTCCCTCAGTTTATTAGGTCTAGATCTGCATCCCTTAATTTTGGTAGGCTCCTACCAAGAGTGGCATTTTAAAACAATATGATGAACAAATAGCCTGGGCCTAACATAGGCCTAGGCCTAAGAACTAGGGGGAATAATGTCACTAAATTTGAACGTGCCATGCATAAAATAGGCCTACGGTGTAACCGATTTTTGTATACTGAATAAAATCCAATGTTAGATATCCTACGGTTGTATTGAATAAAATCCTAATTTAGATAGCCTATGGTTTGCTGTGAATAGGCCTAGGCCTACATCTGGGATGTACCGGTAGGCCTATATCTGTATCACTGAAAATAACGTCCCTAGTGACGTAGGCTACTGTCCTGCAGAATATCCACTTTAATTGTTGCCGGTAATTTATTAGAAGATTGTTGTAATTAAAATAAAAATTGACGGAAATATGAATAGCTGAAATTTGTCATATAGGCTATTTAATGTAGGCCTAGTTTATGAAAAATATAGGCTAGACCTAGGTCTAGCCTATATTTTTCATATATTTTAAAATATAGGCTATAAGCCCTAGATATGTACATAGTTTATAGGCCTAGACTAGGCTAATCATTCCACACGTAAGGCGTTTTTATTAATTCAATAGTATAGGAAAAATGTGAATGAAGACCATTTTTTAAACACTTTGTAGGCTAGGTAGGCTATCATTGAAACGCCCACCGTTTTAACTTTAATAATAGGCTTAGGCCTATATACTTTTGAGGTCTATTTCAATCATTAGTCCTATACCGTAGCTGTTAGGCCTACCTCAACTTCATATAATACTAGCCTATATGGTACGATTTGGCCTAATGTAAACGATATTGTGGATCACTTTTCACGCAAAATTATTAGGCTAAGCTAATGTTAATGTTGGTTGCCTGTTAAGTCGAAATAGGCCTATATAGGGGGACATTGGCCTATATTTTGATGGCCTATAATACAAATTAAAGATGCAGATCTGGTTTTAGTATCCACCGGAGACAAAGACGCTGATTCTAGACGTAGAACTGTCCTAAGATAAAGAATTACATAAAAGATGTTATCAACGGTAGCCTAAGCTACTGGTAGTAGGCCTAGACTAGAGAAAAGTTGAAGAAAGGCGGCTAGGGGATGCGAGTCAGACAGCAATACTGTGGCTCTGCCTATGATGATATCTCGGTACCGGAGCATCCATACGCTGCATGGCGACACCGTAGGCCTACTGTACCGGATACCCTAGATGGCTAGATTTGTCAATTAATTGAATCTTTTTTTAGATAAATATTGATTACCCGGGTATGGATCCCTGTAGAATAATTACATGAGCATATTTAGACATTGATGGGTTGGTTTTTTTCCATAAAAAAACCCACTCATAGCCCACTCATGCACTCTTTCCCGCCTCACCCAGCCCACGTGCCCCATTTGGTTTTCAGACACTCCATGTTTACTCCTATATATTTTGTATAGATTTTATTGAACAAACTTTAACATATATATTGGTTTAAATCCCTAATTAGCTCAAATTCAAGCAATACCAATCACGCGTGAACTAGGGAACATTGTAAATAAGAATTAACATGGCAATAGAACACATGTAAGATCCATCTGAAATAAAAAGGACAGTTTAAACTGAATAAATTTATTGAAATACCGAAGTTAATATTACTAGATTTGGTAATCAGTAGTATTAGGGAGAGGCAGCAATATATGAAATTGGCATATGAATCTTGGATATTACTTATTAGGCTATACAATGCCTTGGGTGCCGGTATTTCTTAATCTACAACGGCAGGGATCGATGGAATTAGCTGGTTCATGCAGCTAATATACTTGACATTTCAACATTATAATTATATGAGATAAATACTTGTATACATGTACCATGTTGCTTGGTTGCATTGGCCACAAATACATGCACACTATTATGACCTACCAGAAAGCTCTTCTAACATGCTGTCCACGCAAATATTCACAGTTGTGAGATTCAAATCGCTGGTTCCATAAGTACAGTATATACAGATATGTTCTTCAAACTTGTAGATTTAGATGAGCACCAAGTCCTCCAGCCTATCTCAATGGGTAGGGTGGGGCCTCTCTGGCCAGTAAATCTTTCCGATTCGAGACTTTAATAAGGTAATTTTAATTTTCTGAAATATTTCTTCTTTTAAACCGAAAAAGACTTACACAAGTCTATCATAGCTTTAATTGTATATACACATAGAGATCTGTCCCGATTAAATCCTAAATAAAATTGTTTCTCTATAATTCCTTACCATACATTAACATCGTCCTTTCAATATATAGGCCTACTAAACTTGAGAAATACTAACAATCATAATATCACACCATGACTCATACAATATTATATCATTACTAAGTTAAGGTTTTCTTGAAATTCGATATGAGAGCATAACATATAGTTAATTGGTTCGAAATCTTAAAGAGATAACTCCTAGAACCACGAGGTGGCCAATGTCGATGACATTTTCAATTTTAAAGTAAATACATCATGGTCATACATTTTTGTCCTAAATTTTAATTATTTTATTAACCAGGTTCTGGTTTGGCCCCTTGAGCCGACATAACCCCATGCAAGCTCGAAGTAAGGCCACATCACACCTATAGTTGTGTAGTTCACGTGTGAATACTAATATTGATACTTGGAAATGTTAGCTATGAATCGTTTAATAACAAAATAGGAAATACTATTATCATGCTTCTCAAAATGTATCAAGTACAAAACGGCGATCACTTTTGGTAAGATTTCAATAAGGATGATGTCAGTCGTAAAGATAGGTATCCTATGGGTTGGACTAGGGTGCCACATGGAAATAAGGTATTTCTGGGTGTCGATACCATTCCACCTAACACGCACGCGTGGAAACGTGGGATTATGTTGTGGCATCGTCATCTAATTGTAGTTGGGCTCCTCCGGGCCGATTCGACCGTTGGTACTGAAAAAATGATTTGCAGCATTGCAATATTTAAGTATAGACCAACATTTAAATTTCCCTTTTAAACTTTCATTCAATTATTTTATTTCGGAATAATATTGCAATGCGACATTGCTATACTCTCAATTGAACATTCGGATTTACAAACATCATTGAACCTGATGTATTTATTGACTTTAGAACTCATGCGTTCGCTAATGTGGATTGAAATAATTAGATAAAGAGAGTCAAGGTTTCAACCTTCTCCTTAAAAAGAAAAACACAAACCATTCCAGGTTACTAGAATAATGTTCTCGTAGTGCTAAATAACTATCGAAAATATAAATTTATATGGAATATAAACCATAATTACTTACCCGACCTTTGTGTTTGTAGTAGAGAATTTCTGCTATTGAGATAACAAAGGAAAAGATGATACCGGCCAGCAGAATGAGCAAAGGACCTAGGAACATGTCCAGATTAATGGCTTTCGGTTCGTTCACATAGAGAGATGACATCTTGGCTATTTCATTCGCCTGAGAATAGATCCAACATTCTGTCTCTTCCTGCCACCATTTCTCTTCTATCGCTTGGATATCACCTGAAGAGTTGTAACATTGTAGCATACCGACAATATCGAAAATATAATGGAGTGATCAATACAGCAGGGCAATCTTGATGCACTGAACAAAGTACATTGTTCTACTCACACATGTTAATTTGAAATTGAATTAATCCATTGTTATTATCACATGATAAGCTACCAAAATCATTTCGTACACTGTGTTCGAAGTGTGAATGTATCCGCCCCCCCCCCCCCCCTTTCACAGTCTAGGCTCAAAGTTGAGAGAGTCCCTTCAAACTAAGGGAAAGCCTCTCGCTTTTAACCACATGCCATTATAATCCCATTAGGATGCCTACTCCAGCGTTGGGAAAGATATTAGCGCAGTATGCGTCCAACCACTGACATACATTTCTTATCTAATCTGAGTGGTATGAGCCTATAGATCTAGACTGCTCACAGGCTTTCTTTACCAGCTAAATATTCATTATTTCTAATCATTGAAATATTATCCTTACTATTCGTGGCAAAATGGTTTCATCCATCTCACCTCGTTTATAGAGTATATATACTATAGGCAGGTACCCTTCTTATCACTACATTATTTCTATTTTTCATATCTCATCTCTTCATTCTCTTTCATAATTATAATCATAAATGTTTCTTATTTTTTCTTTAAGTAATTGTATTACGGCTGTATAAGATCTAGAAACTTTGCATACATTACAGGATGTACAGATAAATTACAAAAGAGCTGAATATTAAAAATTGTATTGGGTATAATACCTCGATGTGCCAGAGCGAGTAGCAGGGCGCTACGAAAATCACCCCTGGGGTGAGAGTGTTAACAATTGTAATAAAAAGCCTGAATAAAATATGTTCCCCCAAAAAGATGGCCTGAGGTATAGCAATGCAAGAGGTTTCAACCAACATACCTTCTTCTGTAAGTTCGAGTATTGCTTGGTGTAAATCTTCTACGACGGCGGCGTCCAAAGTTGGATTCACAGCCATGCCATAGCTACGCCGGGCTATCAGAGGTCCAACAGTTGTAAGTTCACAATATTTACCCGACAAATATTTCGCCATTGTTATCTCACAGATGAACGCATAATTGCCAAGCTTCACTCTTTCCACCGCTGGAAGAACAATTTAAAGATATAGATATAAAGAAAGTGACTTTTAATAAGCTCGCGGCGATACTTGTAGTAAAATTATAACACGTATATATATGCCAATAACATTTTTAGACGAGAAAAACATGTTTCTGTACAAAGTTTTCCAACTTTCCGATAATTATTCGAGCCTGCCTTCTTTTGAAGCTGGTACGCTCGTACAAATATAGGGCAAAATTAAAAATATTCCTCCAATGTCATGTGTTCATATAAAACCATACAATCACGTGTTCATATATGAAGCCATAACATCCTTTGTACATGGGATTTACATGTAAACGCCCACTTTTCTGGGCAGAAGGTAAACGTCTTTTAAAAAGATGAAAGGAATATCGGCTGATTATAAGTTCGGGCCAGTATTTTGTTTTCGGTTCACCTTACCTTTATCCAGGGAGGGCATGAGAGCTTTTCTCCCGCGGTCACTGTTCCAGTATTTCCTCATTCGATTATATATCGGACCATCTGCTCTTTTCATAAAATACATCTGCGTACTCCCTCCCTATCATTCATTTAAACAAACATATCGTTAAGATGATTTTTAAATAACTAGTATTGTACGCTAATTAAACCGTGTCATCGATCATTTGATTTTGATTTCTTTTTCATTAAAAGACACTTAAGTATATAATATATATCTAGAAGATGATTATTATTAGATATGTGGTTTACCTCAATAAAACCATAGTCAAAATCTGTATTCCTGACGAGATCCCCTAGAGATTGTATTGGCGATTCATTCAGTCTCTTCCCATGAACAGTGCTGGACCAGAAAAGACTATTGATGAGGGATCCGGTGTACGTCAGCAAGGTGAGCGTCACGAATACGAACCAGAAGACTGTGAGGACACGAGACGATATCGACCTGGGGGCTTTCTCAAAACCTGTAAACATGTTTAGTGTAAAAAAAAATGGCATAACTCTAATTATGGATACTACTGTCGCTCTTTAAAATATTATTTACCTGATGAATTCACTACCCCTATATTACTGTTACTATGTTTTACGCTGCACGGTCTGGACCGACCATATTATCATTATCTTTTGAAAATTGTAAATGTACTAAACATGTGTTGGATATCATATTATATGTTAGCTAGTGGAGAAGCTGTTTATTGTTATTACAAACTTCTTCTCCCATATTACCAACGACACTTAGCTTAGACCTCTAGAAAAATAGCCTTCAAAATTATTTGTGAGCCTATAAAATGTAAAATCATTTAAAAGTAGTCAGGAACATGCTGGAAGACATGAAATTTACTTTCAGATGCGTGTCTCCTTTTGGTACACCTTTCACGTACGAATAAAAAAAATGTTAGGTTACCTTCCAATCAAATTTTAAGTCCTTTATACACAAAACCCTTAATCAAATAAACCAAAGTTAAAACAGAGAGATCTGATTGAACTTTCTAAAGGATAGTCAGTTCTTCTCACCTTGCCATTGAAGTGTGGAGAATGTAAACCAGGCGGCCCCAGAGAAGTTGAAATGTTCAGACGCCGTTTCCGAGGCTCTTCCAAGATTATGACGCCCTCCCCATTCGTATGGGTTTATACGGTTGTTTCCCCATAGGATCAATGCAACCTGGAATGTTAGCAATAATTGTAAACTGCCATGCTTTTCCGAACATCGCCTTCCTATAATTACATGTTACACAAATGACTAATATAGCTGTCATTTTGTTTAAAGTGAATTAAAAGTGTATTTTGATTACACGTTTTCACACATGTGTAAAAACTCAATGCATGGTAATTAATATATTAATACTGTAATTAACATATTTTATAGGCCTACATGTATGTTATTATGCATATGGGTGAAGTCGCCAGAAAACGTACAATAAGCCTTTACCAATCTTCCCAAATAACCTAAATTTAAGACAGAATGTGGTTCAAAATACAGTTCAACATAACAGAAAGTATTTGTTTAATCAACTCAATACCATGTAAATATACTCAGATATACCTATAATCGTATATCATTTTCAGCCTAATTTATTAGAATTGAGTAAATGTGTGAATCTGCCGATTGCACATTTTCTGACGACCTAAGTCCGAGTCATTATGTATACGATTCAACACTTTGCTTGGCAAAAAACATACCACAAGCACACCAGCCGTAGCAACAAGCCACACTTCAACAGAGAGAGGTCTGAGGACAGTGAAAGTGTAATGCCAATCTTCTTTCTGGGTGTTAGCGCCATCAGGCCTCTTGACCAATATTGTCAAACCTGAGTCCTGGAAAGGCTTTATGAAGTCCACATATTCCTCCCTTGCTCGCGTCATAGTGAGGTCAGCTGCTGCAATGTCGGCTCCAGTCGACTATGGTAATCATTTAACAGAGATTGTTTTATTATTTTTTCATTAAGACCTCAACGAATTTACATTTTTTTTATTCCATTTACAGGTCAAGGGCATGTATTTCAAATGAAAAAAAAGGGTATACATGTATATAACTGTTGCCAGCTGTTTTCATGAGTCGCCTCGATCCTTAAACCATATAATTATTTGAACTTACAAGAATTACAATCCCAAATTCTCTAAAATTCTACACACAATTTTTCAAACTGGAATTCATGCATATCCCTATACATTACTATACATGTTGCTTGACATTTTAGTTTATCATATGTTATGGTAATGAGAGGGATTAAAGCTATCCAATTCATTGTTGTTCGTAATAACTTTTTACATTATGAAAAATGGAATGTTCACGTGGAACTTAGTATTTCAGGCAGATGTGGCACCTCATTGAGCTGTTACTGAGGAAGTTGTATAGGCCTATACCTTAATAACAATTTCAATGATTGAGATATTAAAATCGTTATCATTGATAAAACCTGGGCATAATTATAATTGATGTTGCTCTTTAAAATAAGCCCGAAAGCCGGATCCATAAGCTGTCTTTGATGCATGATCATGTATACAGATAATGGAGGAAATTTACATATACATATATCAAATAATTGGCCGGGTAAATCGTTCACGCGCACGCTAATATGCTGGTGATGTATACTGATTAACCTATGTATAGCGAATTATGATTTCCCCATTGACCAATAGCACAGCATTGTCAAAATCACAGGATTTCTTTGCCTGAATATCATGCAGAATATTAAAGTTCAACTTACGCCTCCCTTAATTACTTCACCGATCATTCCGGTCCAGTTCCCATTTACTAGAGTTCCATACTTTCCATCAGGGGATTCGTGTAGTTCAAAGTCAATCTTAGACAACCGCGAGATTTCGTACAAAAGATCGGGAATAAATCCCCTGTAGCCCCCATAGTTGTCAAAATGAGTTTGATTTGCCTTCATCACATAAGGGTCGTTCTGGAATGGGAAGAAGTGCATGAGAAGAAATCGCACGTATTGATCATACTTTTTATAATAATTAATTAGCATTATAAATTTGATTTAATTGAGGATTAAAGTTACTCCGTCTGACCCGCCTTCAAAAGTAAATATAAACAGAGAATGTAACAGAGAACATAAACAGAGAAACTATTCTTAAATATCAACGGGGAACATAGATCTAGGCCTATATATATGTTCATTAATTATGGTGAATCTCGGTTGCACTTGAAAACATTTAATGCATCATATTAGCCCGTTTATACCCCGAAGCATATATATATATATATATACATATGTGTATATATTTGTTCACTAGCAATGGTGCTCAATTGAGTATATCATATATAGACTATAGTAATAATTATCCGAATTGCAGAGTTGCAAATTTGAATTACCTTCATGAACGAAGACATAACCTATTTACTTTTATTGGCCCACAAACGAGCAAGTCTTGAGGTTTATAGAGAAGAAGCACACAGATATATACCATTACTAACTTATTAACAGTACTCAAAACTCCCATAATTAAGACAAATTCTATAAAAAAAAAATATTGAATCTATAAAAAATTATTGAGTATAAAACAGCCAGTATATTGGAACTCCCTCACAGCAAATGAAACAAACATTGCAGATTATGAGGCTCCAACTAGAATCTAGAATGAAAAACCAACTTGCACTCGCAAGAAATGCTCATCATACATACTTAAACAAAATGATTAACAATGTCTGCATCTTACTCCGAATCGGTAATACTTGATCAAAGAGAATTCTTTCAATCATCTTCATCACTCATCTCTATCTTTCTCTATCACATATCACCACCACTAAAATGTTTACAGGATTTTAAGTGTATGTTTGTCATGTGAACTAATAACTTAAAAAAAGGAGAATCTTGAATAATAATGTCCCCCAAAAAGCTCACCAGGATCACGACCGCTTTGAGTTTTGTTCGTTGACCGCCCGCAGCGGCCCTCCGCAATCGTGAGTGAGACTCTGAAGAGAGAAGGTAAATTTTATTTTTGTTTAAATATTTTCATTCAGTTAAATAACGTTAATTCCTTATAATTGCCATTAGCGATGTCATCATTTTCTTAAAAGCTTATTACAATATAACTAAATATAAATTACATTCAAACAGGCTCGAAGGCCCAATTTCGTGGTTGTGCCTATAGCTTTTATAGCGTCAGGCAATACTATGGAAAGGCATTTGTATGCACATAGGATACAGTAGCATATTAGCTGATGCTATTGCTAACTTGCATTCTACAATTTCCAATCTGCAATTCAGCTTTTCGAAGTGGCACCCTATAGTGTGCACAATACCATACTTACTTCATAATCAGGAATTGTTAGGTCGATTTTTAGAAAGTCCCCTCAATTTCGTATGTATACATGCATGCATGATTTTATACATAATGTTGCCATAGCAATTTGGGCGGAGATGGACTCTAACATGTATTTATTACCTGGGCAACATCAATCTTTATCATTGTTTTAGCTATTTTTACCCGCATTTTCTAAGGAGGTGTTTTATGCTGCTTGGGCCACATACATAGCCTATATCTAGTTTCTCTCACCACGATCTCTCGTAAATTGATGTACCGGCCGTACGTTATCAACATGTTCATATTAATGATGGACTGAAGCTAAGAATGTCAGAGGGAAATGTTATTGGTTCCAGCTGCCGCATACAGACAGCTAGTGGTACATATGCATGGACAATTCATAAGAAGATTTACAATCGCCAGCTCTACACATTTAGGAAATTCTGCTAAATTAGGCCGAAAACAGAAAGATACTAGACATGTATATATATCTGAATTTATTTGGTTTTTCGTTGTTTTAAAATACCTGTTCGGTTGGGCTAAACTGTATTTTAAACTTTATTTTTGTCTTAATTTTGGGATATGTGAGAGGATTGGTGAAGGCGAATTGTACATTTTCTTGCGACTTTACCCAGATATATATATGTAAATCTGCCGCTCGATCCTGTCCTCAATAGCCCAGCATAAAGATGCTGCAAATGGGTCACCCGCATTTGTATAAGGGCGCATCGACAATGGTCATATAGGTACGGAGATGCGTAATTGCCATAGATACTAGCTACTTACCTCAATGGCCAGACCATGTCCCTATACATGGGATTAAAAATCAAACCCAGGAGCACCATCAGGCATCATTTCCTTGTGTGTTCAATAGGAAATATAATTGCTTATTGGTCAAATCAACGCAATTATAAAGAGCATGCCACCCATCTATGCTATCCTTATTAGCGTATTTTGAGTGTGACGGTGTGTTTAAATGTTAAATCTCGGCCTTGAATTAATGCCGACATGTATGGTGATTAATTAACTTATGTGTAGCAAAAATATCTTCCGCATTTTTCAATAGTTATAATTAAGTCAGCATGGCGTATCTGTACACTGATTTTTTTTTCATCAGTGTCTCATCATGTGAGTTTCGCGTAGGCTTTTAAAAGTTAACATATCCCTATAATGTATTTGCAAACTAAACGATCTTATATAGAACATATATAATTCAGACAGGCGAACTGCTAGTCAGCCTCATTTATGGAGCCCCACCTCTTAGACCAAACTCCAGGATCATAAGGATGGGGGCAAATACTTGAAGGATTTAAGTACTTGATCACTATTACTCACCTGTGTACTCTTCATCGGCCTGTCCAGTGTGACATAAGATAACCAATATTAATCCACATATTGTCAGTGAGTTGATAGAGAACCCAGGAAGTTCTTTGCCTCTTGTTGCCATTTTGTAGAGAGGCTTGAGAATGGGTCAGGTGTTACGGTTCATAGCCGCTCACTCTCCTGTCTCTGTCCCCTCCTCTCGTTGTACACATCCACTATACGTGTTATAGACCAATACAATGAAAATGTTCAGTTTTTGCCATTTTAATTTCTCAGCAATGTTGCCTTCATCCATTGAGGACTGAAATAATGAAAGGTTTAGCTTAGGTTATTGTTTTCTTTATGCATCATGCGTAACCATCATATTTTTTACACACAATCTACATTTTCATTCTAATACGTTCCAGGAATGAATTATTAATTCGCGATACCATAATCAAAAAGATAGTTCCATAAAAATACGTCCACCACCAACATGATCTTTCATGAAAAAAGTGGACCATGAATGTAGGTATTTTTTAATAGAACCTCGACCTCTATGTATAGCTAAAAAAGCTATATTCTCAGATTAGAAGTACACGTTTCGTAAGTATGATCTATACTTGCACGGGTCAACTATTATAAACCTCGCTCACAGGTATGTCCCAGATTCATCATGTGACTTGGTAATGTACGTGGAGACCGGCTCTTCGCGCTGGTGCACCAATTTCAATACTGGAGAGCAGGGATTGTCCCTTGATTGATGGCGTCAAAAGGAAAAACCTCACCTCACCTGGTGAGGGAGAAGGAAACCGGGGTTTACGGTAACCCTGTCAGACCAACTTTCGCATTAAATGTTTTTACATGAGATATTATCAACCTAGGTCTATTTTTATTAAATATTTTATTTGAGGTCAACCAGGAAATAACAATTTAAGTGGTAATTGCTGGGCGCTACATCAATTTGAGGTTATAGTTTAATGAACAAAAAACTATTTACAGAGTTTGTTAGATATGGTGGAATGAGATGCGATGATATGCGATGAGATGGTTGATGAAATCGAAATGATACGAATACATGTATTAGCGTGGTGTTGTATGGAAGCGAGTGTCAAGATTTCAAGAATTTTTTTAAATAACCAGACGCGAAATTGTTTTTTTTTAAAGAAAAAAATGAGGAACGGATCTATTTGAGAACGACTTCCTTTTCCTTTTGTCCGTTTTCCTTTATGTTTCAATGCTAAGGGTTGTTAAAATGTCTTGTCTGACTGCATTGGATGCCAGATGTCAGATGCCAGATGCCAGAATTCGCGCTCACCTTGTAACTGTGAATGCAGAGCGAATTTAGCAACCAAACCAATGAAAACTGCTCTAAAACATAACAAAACACTGTCATCTCTTATTTTCAACCATACAGAGCTTTATTTCTTTTATTATCACGGGGTTGGGTATAAAAGGCAGAGGATGACTGGGAGAAAATCAGTCTCAGTAGTAGTCTCAGAGATTCCAGTGGAGATGGAAGAACTGAACAGGAATTATTGCTACTGGATGGGTTGGTCCCTGCAAGTCCACTAGAAGTCTTCCCTTCCTCCTCTACATCCTTGGGTATTCAGAGAAAGCTTAAGATCCAATTCATATCATTATTACATAATTTAATAATTACATAATTTATATAATTTAACACAGCACTTACATATTGGTGGAGAACCCGCATCTGATTGGTTTGTGGAAAGCATTAATTAAATTTATGCAAGATTATCATTTCAGCATTATATTCATTCATTCCCGTAGACGATGTACAGGTTTCAACTAGATGTCAATCCATCATAAACCAATATGATTGCACCCCCATCATTTTCTGGGCGTCCAGGGGAAAACCTCGAGGTTTTCATCCAAAGGTGTAACTATGTACATACAGGCACACAGGGGGAAATTATTATATATATATTCTTTTTTTCTTTATTGACATGTCTTTCTTTAGAAATGATGTGGGTTCTGTTCTTTGTTGTTTTCAATCTACACGACAGGTGTCAGTGCATTACGAGTTTGTTTCGAGGGACTATACACTAGGTTTGTGTTGCCATATCGCGAGGTGGGCGATACTAATTCATGGGATATAGAATTTCTTCCTTTTGCTTTTGGGACAAAAAGTGGACTAATTGCGACCACAAAACAATGATAAATTCGTGGCCTTGCCTAACATGGACATATACATAAAAGCGCTATACATCAATTGATAAATATATGAGCATACTTTATTGTTAATTATCTTCCCCAGAGAAAATGTACAGAGGTATTTAGATTATTTACTATATCCTTCTACTTTGTTTTCATTCATATTTCCCTTTCATAAAAAAAAATCCAAAAGAAGTTGGTGTCGAATTGAGATACTGTTGAAACAGAGTACACATGTATATAATCATGTTAGTTGTAGTTTGGAGATTTTTCTGTTAATGAAGAAATAAAAGGAGTTCATAGACTCCACTGAAAATGAATTGTCGAAATTTAATTTATTCACACCCTCTACATACGGCACACCGGGTTTTGGTTAACTTAATTGGAATTAACCAGTTAGAACGAACATTTTGTCCAGATTCGCGATACTCATATTTATATGATTAAAAGTAAAAGGGGTTAAAATACCATTAGGTATGCTATATCCATTCAGATTCACCGGGTAACGAAGATGAAATACTAATCACCAAAATATTCATCAAAACATTGTCTTTCATGCCTTGCTGCGCGATGAAAGAATGCATAACCCAGGAAGTGACGATGATCGAGCTTTAATATTATTCCATGACAATTCCCTCTATTTATTTATCTTAGATTCTGAAACATTTCAAGATATCCTGTTTTATGATACAGTATTACTTGTTTCGGCAGCGCTAAATCGAATCACAAGAATAGCAATAACAACTGATAATGATATTACATTATTGCCCTGTTATCCTAATAATGAACCGCTAGAATCTGGTGTAGGCCTATAGAGATTCACAATTACATACCAGTACACATATACATGCATGCAGGCACTTCGAATGTAGGGCTATGCATTTATGTATAAAATTACTTGGGCATATTATCATCATGTCGGTGATCCGTATCATTGCAGAGGTGTTAAGCTGAAGCTAGTAATTGCCAGTTTCAGCCGCGGTGCTATGGTGGAGCTAGTGAGGCAGAGGGGAGAGTGGTCGGGAGAAGGTTGTCCCCATCAGACAAGGTTGAGAGTTTCGGCGGACTAGACGCACGGCAAGGAGGGACAACTTCTCAGTGACGGTCCCTTACAGGGGCCCGTCCCGTCAGGTAAGACGTTCACACGGCGTGTTTATAAGAGATCATAGTTATCCCTACAACTCCACAAAGTCATCACACGGCTAGCGTTGGTTTTAAATCTCCGAGAATATTAAACGGGCCGCCATGTGGTGTTCTCTTGTTTTCGAAATGCCATCACTCACTCCCTCTAAACGGTGTACATACTATGGAGGATCAAATGTTCCTATTCAGATTAATATGATATCGCATACGATATCGCATTTTGCAGTGCGATATCAACATCCTAACATTGCGATACCGTAAACACATACCCTTGCATAGTGCGATACCGCTGAGGCCCCTGCGATACCGCAAAACATAATGCGATATCGCAAAGCACTCTCACCCGCCACCCGTTCCCACGGACGCACCTGTATGCACCGCCATACACAGCCATACACACCAGCAGCCACCAGCACGCCATTAGGCCTATATACATTTGTAATACTTCTAATATTGTCAATCTTCTTCTTAAATACATATCAGTGACTCTCACTAACCAAATAACCCCAATATTATCATTTATTTACGGTATTTTTTCAATAGACTGTCATCGCTATTCACCATAGTAGGCCTAGGTACTCCCGTACTAAAGTGCTCCAGGCTGGTGAGTAATAGGGTTACTTACCTATGCCCTCAGGGCACACAGGCCTGTGAAGGCTATCGGCGCATGAATTTCAAATTTGCGCGTCATCAGGACTTCTTTTCTGTGGCCGGCCACAAGTGGTGATCGGCGGGAGTGGGGGTAGTGGTATCCGTGGGAATGGGTGGCTGGTTCGGCGGGGGGGAGGTTGGCGGGATTGCGGGATCGGTGGGGGGGGGGGGGGCGGTCTGCGGGAGTGGGGGGAGGTCGGCAGGAGTGTGTGTGTGTGGGGGGGGGGGCATAATGACTAGAAGGATAAGGGTAAATTCATGGTGTAATTTAGACACCCGCCAAGCTTTCAAAGCTGACCACTCAGTGGACAAGAGTAGTTGAACGTTCCTTGGATTGTTTTCATATATTCAAGCAATTGTGAACAATGTATTGGTCTAAAATTTATCACCCATGTGTTGCCCCTAATATCCTCTTATCAACGATGGGGCAATGTGCCAGCATACATAGACATGGCAAGGAGGTTCTGCTCTTTGATACTAATCAAGATTTATTCAGATCGAACAAGCTTTCTTTCCAGTTAGATTTAAGATATTTCCAGTTTCTGGCATTACCTGATTATGTTCAATGGGTATAGATCTATTAACAAATCATATCAAATGTATACATGAACCATGTTACCTCTCGCATAGATTTGTTATGCTTCAGTAACAACTTTCAGCTCATCTATCTATCCTCTTTCATCTAATTAATTACTGGTACTGGGGGAGGTTACAGGAGGAGGTGTATATAGAGGGGTTACATGAGGAGGTTACTGGAGGGGTTTATTGGAGGAGGTATTGGAGGAGGTTAGACTAGAGGAAGCTGGAGGTTACTGGAGGAGGCTACTGGATGGGGTTACTGGAGGAGGTTAATGGAGGGGGTTACCGGAGGAGGTTATTGGAAGGGGTTACTGGAGGAGATTACTGGAGGGGGTTATTGGAGGGGGTTGATGGAGGAGATTAGTGGAGAGGGTTACTGGAGGGGTTACTGGAGTCGGTTATTGGAGGGGGTTACTTGAGGAGGTTACTGGAGGTAACTGGAGGAGGTAAATTATTGCAGGAGGATACTGAAGGAGATTGCTGGAGGAGGTTATTGGAGGAGGTTACTGGAGGAATTAATGTAGGAGGTTAATGGAAGAGGTACAGGAGAAGGTTACTGGAGGATACCTCCTACTGTATGTCCTCCTGTACTTCACCCTGTATATCGCCCTGTACATCCCCCTGTACATCGTCATGTACCCCTGTTAAAAGTGGTGGAGGAAGTTACCTGAGGAGGTTACTGGAGGAAGTTACTGGTGGAGGTACTGGAAAGGGGTATATATTTGGTTACTGGAGGCGGTTACTGGAGGAAGTTACCTGAGGAGGTTACTGGGGGAGGTACTGGAAAGGGGTATAGTTGGAGGAGGTTATCAAGGTGTGAAGTGGGTCAGATCATTGATTCATTCATTCACTCATTTGGCACTGGGAGATTGGACACCACTGAGGTAGGACACTTGCTTACATACTGGCTTGCTACCCATACCAACTGCCCATACAACCCTTCCCACTATATTCCTACCATACAACCTTCTCATCTTTCAACCCTCATAACTTCTGAACTATTAATTTTCCTTATTAATTTTTCACTCTCATTATAATTCTTATTTACCCCTCTACCATTTTCAATTAAAAATTCTTTAAAATTATCAACCCTCCCTATTATCGCTCACCTTACCACCTTCTCACCTTTTAACCCTCATAACTTCTAAACTATTAATTTTCCTTATTAATTTTTCACTCTCATTATAATTCTTATTTACCCCTCTACCATTTTCAATTAAAAATTCTTTAAAATTATCAACCCTCCCTATTATCGCTCACCTTACCACTATATCCCTACCATACAACCTTCTCACCTTTCAACCCTCTTAACTTCTAAACTATTAATTTTCCTTATTATTTTTTCACTCATTATAATTCTTATTTACCCCTCTACCATTTTCAATTAAAAATTCTTTAAAATTATCAACCCTCCCTATTATCGCTCACCTTACCACTATATCCCTACCATACAACCTCCTTACCTTTCAACCCTCATAACTTCTAAACTATTAATTTTCCTTATTAATTTTTCACTCTCATTATAGTTCTTATTTACCCCTCTACCATTTTCAATTAAAAATTCTTTAAAATTATCAACCCTCCCTATTATTGCTCACCTTACCACTATATCCCTACCATACAACCTTCTTACCTTTCAACCCTCATAACTTCTAAACTATTAATTTTCCTTATTAATTTTTCACTCTCATTATAATTCTTATTTACCCCTCTACCATTTTCAATTAAAAATTCTTTAAAATTATCAACCCTCCCTATTATCACTCACCTTACCACTATATCCCTACCATACAACCTTCTCACCTTTCAACCCTCATAACTTCTAAACTATTGACCTACTACTGACCTGATGAAGAGCATGTAAGCTCGAAAGCTAGTGATATTAAATAAAACCCAAGAAACCAACACCTTTGGGATTTTTCCTCACTACCAGAACCACCCTAACCATAACTATCGGGATCCCCACTATACAAGCGATAATTTCTCCAACTACGCTATTCTAAACTATTAATTTTCCTTATTATTTTTTCACCCTCATTATAATTCTTATTTACCTCTCTACCATTTTCAATTAAAAATTCTTTAAAATTATCAACATTCCCTATTATCGCTCACCTTTTCTACCTACACTACCTCCCATTACTTCTACCATTACTTTTATTTCCCCTTTTATTATAACCAGTGTTATTAGTGTATCTCTTGTCCCTCATCTGTTATCTGTTATCTCTCATCCCTCATCTCTTCCCTCTGATCCCTCATCTCTTGTCCCTCATCTCTCACCTCTCATCCCTTATCTCTTGCCTCTCATCCCTCATCTCCCACTTCTTGTCCCTCATCTCTTGATATCTCTCCTTCTCACTCTGCCTCTCTCTGCCCCCTGCCCCCTGCCCCCTACCCCCCTGCCCACACACACACACATCCTGTCCCCTTTCCTGTCTCCCCTTACTTCTCTGTCCTGTCCCCCTTCCTTGTATCTTCCTCTGCTTCTTGTTCCGTGCCGTCCCGCCCCACTAGATTTATTTAGATCGGATCATTTTAAGTGAGGATAACCTCCTCCAGTAATCGCATAGTTCCATTGAAACCTATGCAAACACAAAATTGTGCAGTAAGAATTAACATAGGATCCAATAAGAGTTCCATTGAAACCTATGCAAACAAAAACTTGTGCAGTAAGAATTAACATAGGATTCAATTGGAGTTCCATTCAAACCTATGTTAATTATTTTTTGTGCATAATAAATCTGACGGTGGTATTATCATTGTTTTTCACAATTAATGCTACTCCAGGGTACCCCACTCCAGTATCTCCTCCAATACCCCTTCCTCCATTACCTCTTCCAGTTTTTCCTACAGTATATCCTCCAGTGCCCCCTCCCCCTCATTGTTTGTTCTAATGGGAACCCACCTTCCGCTATTTTGAGTGCTGGTAACTGCAGTTGGGGTCGCAGGTGCCGAGGGTGTGATAAGGGACTGGGAAAGAGAGAAGATCGAGGAAGGGGATTGATGTACCCGTCTTGTTCCGTTCCGTCAGGGGCAACACATGGGTGATAAGTTTGAGACCAATACATTGTTAACAATAGCTTTGATATATGAAAACAATCGCTCTTTATATACCTGGCTATACCGAAAAGAGACATTTTAAATGGAAAAAAGCTTTAAATCCTCACTTAATATGGTCTGATCTGAATAAATCTAGATTCTAATCAAAGAGCAGAACCTCCTTGCCATGTCTATGTATGATGGCACACTGCCCCACAATAAGGGGTAACACATGCATGCATGGGTGATAAGTTTTAGACCAATACATGGTTCGCAATTGCTTGAATATATGATTATTTATGTCTACCAATATGGCTCATTCTAATATCCACTAAGCTGTTATGTTATGTTATACTAGACTAAGAATTGCAATATAATTATTAGGGGGGCAAGTGCCCCCCTTGCCCCCGTTAGCTTCTGTTGCCCTGCATCTATAAGGAAGAGGGGGTAGAGTAATTAGAGACATAACTGGTTGTACATGAGTACGCTCTTTCTTCTCACTTCCTCTCTCTCTTAATCTACCCCCTCTTCCTTATACATGCAGGTGCAGTGGAACTGTAGACGGCATTGGCCCAAATAGGGGTAAATGGGGATGCCCCCACCCCTCCCCCAGCGGGAGGAGGACAATGCCCCACAACCTCCGCATTTCTGGTAACATGGGAGTATTTGAATCCAATGTATTTATTAACTAAGGGAGTATTGAGTATAGGCATATGTACCATTCTCGTCCGCCGTAAATTTTAGACATTATTTCGGCGAATAGCTCATCCTATAGAGTATATTATATTGTATAGCTACTTTACCAATGATTGGAAATTACGCAATAATCATATAAAATCAGTACCATGCAGTAATGAGATGAAAGGGTGATAGATGAGGTGAACATTTCCACCTACGTTACTCAGGGAATGATTGACAGGTAGGTATCCATAGCAACCATGCAGCGTGTGTACATACATACACACCAGGCACATGGGCCTCCAAACTGCCCCACCCCTCTTAGTGGCACCGGTGGCCCATGCCACTGTCTCACTCCTGCTCGTCAAAACATAATTAAGAGTTGCACTGGTGTGTGCGTCCAGAAATTCTACCCGCTAGTACTTTTGCTTGCTCTACTTATTTTATTGTCTGTTTTTGTTCTTATAGTTGTCATTTTTCTCACCTTGAATGACACTGCATGCCCACCAACCACCCATCCTTCACTCCTCCCATGTGTTAGTGTTTGATACCTGACTGCCTACCTGCCTAGTGTGTGTGTAGCCTTGAGGCAAGGCTACACACACACTAGTGGCAGGCAGTGGTAGGCAGTGGCAGGCAGCGGGAGGGGCAGTGGCTGGTGAGTGAGTGTAGTGTGTGAGTGAAGGTGCAGTATGTATGAGAGCTCCGACAGGGGTGGGATTCTAAACCAATCTTTATATTTAAAATTGCAACTTTCCTGTACCAGATTATACATAAGTCGTCCCCTAAAAAGGCATGAAGAGGAACAAAACTTGCCATTCAGATGATGTAATGGTACCCATTTAGATGGGAAAACATAAAAAACAGGTCGATGGGTGTGAGTTCTGTCTAACTGAGAATACCAGGGGTAATGGAGCAACGAAAGGAGGTTTAAAGGTGGTCTAAATCCGCCCTATAGGGGGCAGGGTTGGTTGCGCTTGGTCCAGGTCAAAGTTCATCACAGCCATATATGGGGTGCTGGGAGGAGTTGGGAGCTAACGGTCGACCGGTCGGTCCACAGGCCCTTCTTGTGCCCGGCCATTAACATCCTCCCTAGACAGGCTCCGCAACCAGTGTCTACGTACTAGCCTAGTATGGAGTAACTCATTGCGGAATACAGGGCCTGCCTAGGGAGGATGGGCCTTTAAGTGAAGCTAGTGGGGTCACAGCCGGGTCACAGCCCCTCGTGTGGCATGGTTACAGGCTACAGGTGCACCCTGATTGGACGGTGGTCCCGTCCAATCAATATCTAATGGAAAAGGAGATGTAGCGTAGAGTATAGTAGCGTAGATTTATTGTAGATGTTAAGTGAAGCTAGAGGGGTCACAGCCCCTCGTTATATGTGAGTGTGGCATGGTTACAGAGTACAGGTGCACCCTGATTGGACGGTGGTCTCGTCCAATCAATATCTAATTGAAATCAGTTGGGCTTGCGCCAGCATGCAGGTAACATGTAATATAGAAGAAAATTTTAAGCTATGTTACATTAGATTTGGTATAAAGCAAGAACTTTATTTTTTCATAATAAATTTAAGATGCATTACCAGCTGTGGAAGATCCTGAAATGAAATGCCTATCCTTGAGATAAACACCCTAAACCTATCATCTCTCCTGGAGAAACGATTTAAATGAAGAAAAACTGATTAAAAGTAACAAATTCGGTATCGGTTTTTGCTCTGCATACCACTGCACCAGTGGCCTGTAAGTGCCCATTCAAGACAGGAGGGGTAGTGGGGAACCCCTAGTCACATACATGCGCAGCTAGGGTCTATTTTTATATACATGTATATAGTTTGGGTCCAAAGAAGCAAGGTTTAAGAAATAGGCTTTACAGTTTCTAATAGGCAATCAAGTTATTGGTCACAGTTAGAAACAAACAAACAAACCTATCAGTGTGGTTCATGCTTCATTGAGCCGTAGGGACATAATTGTAGACATGTATAAATGACTATGGTCTGATGATTGGCACTTAAAATCCAATCAATAAGTCCAATACTTAACTAGACACTAGGGTCCTGTTGTATAAGCTAAGGAGACTAAAGTTATTTATTTCTCAAAACTAAAATAAAGAGGAGATATTGATCTTACAACCTGTAACTTACTATGCTATTTAAAATACAGGTACATTGGTGCCACGAAACGACCTGTGATTGCTAATTCCTTATGGATATTGTATTTGTATTTGTTTATTGATAGCATTTTATCAGGTACAGAGCAATCACAATAATACAAAATATTTTCACTATATGAAGCCCCTAAATTGAACATCATTTTAATATAAAGGTAACAAATATTTCTCTGAACTATTAATCTCTTTGAGGTATAACCCCTCAGAAAATATAGTATTTTGTCAGCCATGAGCATAATGCTATGAAACGACCTTTTTAAATAGCTTATAATAATTATTAAATGACCCTGGAATTTTATTTTATCCAGCTTCATTGAAGCCCAGGGTGTTATTTGCTTGTCACAACAGAAACGATATAAATTCACATAGACAATTCCTTCCTTAGCTTGTACAACAGGCCCCTGCTGCAATACCTTATTGCCTATTTGGTAATGACCTAATTTACAACAAAAATAACAAACATCTGTTCAACATGTGAAACGGAATTCCACAAAACGTCACAATATGCTAACGAGGTCAACTGAGATCATTAGCATATAGTGCACCCTCATTTCCAATATATGACATATGCTAACAAGGGAGAAATCCCTGTGAAATCTCTGGTTGACAGACGATCCAATGGACGTCCATTCGGTGTGCACCGATTGGAATGCACAACTTCTTTTCTTATTTACATGCTTTTAATGGGTTCGGAATTCTTAGATATTTAGGGACATGTTTGGGTTGATCATATACATGGTGTATGTGGCAAAAGCAAAAATTGCGCAGATTTGCACATGCATAGCTGGTAATGCATTTTTAAAAGCACTGTTAGCCAGGGCACTAAAGGCATTGGTTTGCAATTCAGTTTTGACACTGCCGACAGGTTGTTACCTCTCCACTATAGGTGCATAATACGTTCCTTATATCATCATTATAGCCAGTATGATGTTAAAAAGGTTTCAATATGTACCAAATGTTTACAAATTATGTTTTCTCTGTTATAGTTAAATGTCGGGATTCTCATAACATTTCAGATGTGGTAACCATGGAAACATTAAATATTAAAGAAAAATACGGTTTATTGTACAATGTGAATGGGAAATAAAAATTAACAATACAATACAATTCCTGGGGTATATTAGGCCTTGGTTTAGTTACCCCATTGGGTACTTTAAAACTAGTGGGGGTATATTTAACGTAGGTCGAATATACCCCTGGGGGTAGATTGGGCCTACGTTTAATGTACCCCTGGTATGTTAGACCTAGGTTAGTTGTAAAGGGGGGATACCTGATGGGGGGTACATTAGAACTGTTACACTGGCGCCGATATAGGAATGCACCTCATAGGAAATGCACTGTAGTACATGTAGTTCCTATATAGGAGGTAGTATAGGGGCCAATACGACCAATATTTCAAAAGGTACATTTGGCAGAGGCTCAACCCACTTCAACAAGTAGGTGTAAGGAGCCCCTCCCTCGGTGTCTTATGGATCATAATTATATCTTACTTCTCATTTGTAGTTTTTGAGAGAGCCCTTGGTACTTGGAAAGAGTAGATAACGATATAAAGAATCTATTTTCCTTCAATTTCGCGAGCCAGGGCAGATTCTACTTGACCCAGATTCACACTTGCTGGTATAGTGTGTCTGTGAAGTAGGAGCATCGTGGATGCGTTCAGAAACCTCCCCTCTCCCTATGTATATATCTCTCTCTCCACTCTCCTGTAATGGTCACATTCTAAATCGCTCTCCCATGTCAATATCAATCGTTGCTTTTCTGTAACATTTGGTAAGATATGTTTTTGTATTGTCAGACATTTCAAAATGATTAAATATTTTTGCTGCAGCTGCTGGTATCTGAACACCACCATCACAGCGAAGTGCGCGAATGCTAAGGCTGTGTTACGTAAGATATCACATGCATGTTTGTGAAGACCGAGTGGATGCGTTCAGATACCTCCCATGAGTAAATTGGTAATTGAAGGGAAAATATGAATTACTGTTATTAGAATGATGAGTGGCATTCAAGGGTTAAAGGGTTGAAATAGACCATGTTTTGTCCACGAACGAGCAGCCAAGGACTGAAATCGTGGTTGATCTTTGGGTAAGAACAATTAAGAGTAGACAAGAACAGGCTCTGTTGCACAAGGGCTGATCCTACTCTTCCCTACTCCTACACGTTCTTTAGTCTCATACTCTTGACGCAATGGTGCAGTGGCATTCCTCAAGGAATCCTGATTCTCCCACAAGCACTAGACTCTTCTGTGACAACCCCTTCTGAAAGAAGCTGCCCATCGGCAGGATCACTACCCATTACAACGTCACACCCGCCATTACGGGTCCTCACGCAAATAGAGAGAGATTGATACTTATCCCCCTGTTTGCCAATGAAATAAATGCTCATTCAGCATTCTTACCTAGCTTACTCCTACAGTATATTAGTAAGCAACGATATTAGCTAGTGATTACTGGAACAATATTGTCTAGAAAAGAAGATATAAGCCCATTTACCACCAGCAAGGCCTATGATAAGATTCGAATTGACGGCCATTGCCGCGAAATATATCAACAAGCGCCGAAAATGGTGTCTCCCTATACCGCCGCTAGCGCCACTGCATAGGCCGCTGCTCAGTGCCTACGCACTGAGCAGCGCTTGGGGTGGGGGTGGGGTGGAGGTGGTAGAGAATGGACGGGAGTTCGTCGGCAACTGTTTTTCTTTATTTATACAAGCAACTAGCCTAAAAGTCAGATCCCAACACAACCCAATCCAGCGGTATGCTTTCTGGACGGTCGGCACCCTCCGCTTCTTCCTTGGAAGAAGTCAGAATGACTGCTTATTGACAATTATGCACGGTGCACAGACAGCTAGGGTCCAACGAATTTACACTTATACCACGGCCTTCCTTATCCACCTGCAAGCAATAATTTCCCCGCTGAGAATGTCTATTGACGCATGGAATAATTAGTTTAGGCCTATACCTACAACCTAGCGTACTTACATTGTCGATTCAGGCACTCACACTTCCACAATCCGTTTTCGTTTCAACCTCCACACTCAACCCACACAGCTACATCCACGCCATTGACCATTCCGATCCCTTGTTCCATTCCGTACGAGCCGGAAGTCACTTCATGCTAATCAACGTAACCGGCAAATGGGATTCGAAATGGATAGCGGACAGCTCAAAGCAAAACGTTTGCAGACGAAAACGGCCAAAGCCTTGCCTTCAAGGCTTCGGCAAGTCTCCCGGGACGGGCACTGATGGCGGGGGGACGGTGGGCATATTCACGGGACGGTTGGGTGGACGGGAGTTAGTCGGCAACTGTTTTTCTTTATTTATACAAGCAACTAGCCTAAAAGTCAGATCCCCACACAACCCAATCCAACGGTATGCTTTCTGGAGCGCACCACCAGTCCCCTGGAGCGGCTAAATGGGTCTGTAAAAGTTGGCTCGATGTCCCGATTTCCTATGTTTTTGTCATCCAGGTGAAAAACCAATGCCAGGTTTGACATCCTCATTCATAGGGTTCATAGTGTCTATATTGTACTCGTAAGCCACATACACTGATCTCCCAATGCATGTCTAGCTATCTCCAGTCCTTTCACATGTCTACCAGCTGCCAATGCTTAAGCCTTCTTCCTCGCACTCGGCCGTACTCGGTAACACGCTCGTAGTGATGTCATATCAGCCACCATATGATGTGCAAAACATCGTCCGTTATCGGCGATCGTTTTGCGCATTTAATTCAACACAAACCAAACGATATTAATGCATTTGTTGGTGGGCGGGATGGTGGGCAATGTCAACGTACAAAAAATTCCATGTTTAGTAAAGTAAATAACCCAAGACTTCTCCTGTTGTGACGATATCCTGGTGCCACATATACTCTGGATTGTACCTTTATACACAATAGGTACCAATGGGTAACCAGTATAATTCAGAGGAATTCCATCTTATGACATCACTACCCTGATCTATTCCATTAAATCGTTTCTAATAATAGTACTCAAGTAGCAATAATTGATCTTGAGGTGATGTATCTGCATGTCCCTAGCTTGCACACATGCATAAACTAAACAATTAAAGCCTTCATACACACACTCACACACTCACTCACTTTGTCACTCACACATTCTCACACCTATACTACAACCAAGTGCTTGATCCTTTGGAACGAACGAGCAGGCCAGAGCAGGCCTATTTCAAACGATTACCTAAATGTTTTAAAAAAACAAAAATCACTGTATAAACACCTACAATATAGTTTTTGTTCATTTGTGGGTGGAAATTAAGGAGTAAATTATTTATATATGTGGCCATAATGGTAACGAACAGACTTAGGACACCCCTAAGGGTGGTCCTACACTCTGTCCAGCCTCTGTAGAACCGAGACTTCAAAGAGTACCGGTATAGGCTAGCATTGGGGCTTAGGTTCTTCAGAGGCTGGACAGGGTGTAACTTTGTATTGTGCAACACCATTTTCACCTAGAAATTTGTCTATGTCCTCACGATTATGTATGAACGTGAACCCACGAATTTGTTGTGCAACAGCTACTCGTTGCTAATCTTTACTAGTCCTCAGAAGAAGGGAGGGTGGGAAGGTTTTTTAGAAAATGTACAATTCGCCTTCACCAATCCTCTCAAATAACCTACATTTAAGACAGAAATGAGCTTCAAAATGCAGTTTATCATAACAGAACTGATACTTTAAATCAATGCGATACCGAATATACTCAGATATACCCGGCATTCTTCATTTTTCAGCCTAATTTAGCAGAATTCTCTAAATGTGTTGAGCTGCCGATTGTACATTTTCTGAAAATCTGAGCCATATACTATGACTGAATGGTTGATTCACTTCGAGCAGGAAGAATACCCCAAATTAATGTGTTTCATTATAAGACTTAGGAATAGTCTCATTTAGTTATGAATTCACATATCAATATATTATGTATACATGTATAATACATGTATTATGTATTCAATTATATATACGTGTGCATACAATGTATATACAGTAATCAGTATGTGTGTATGTTCACATGTATACAGGTGTGTGCACGCATTTACACATGCTTGCGTGTATAGGTATATATATGATATATTATATAGGATGAATATGTGTATGTATGTGTATAACACATTTATACTTAGATGTTCATGCATGTAGCCCATTGCAATTTTATATGGCGTTAGGAATAGCTGTAGGCATAGGTAATATAGATGTCACAAGCAGTATTGTAACGTATTACATAAGATGCTGGAGAAGGTGGCCATGGGTCATGTGTGTCGGGGGGGGGGGGGGGCTGCTGTTGTTGATAAGAATAGAGATACTGGAGAAGGTACTGGAGTAATTAAAGGAAGAGGTACATGCAGGGGTAGAGGAGGAGGTACAGGAGGGAGTGCTGGAGTTGGTACAGGGGTAGGTAAAAGAGGAGGTACAGAGTGCAGCACTTTTCAGCATATTAAGAGGTTAATTCAGCATATTAGAGTGGTGGAGACGTGTGACTCATTTTCTTGTAACACATCACATAATATATGCATATATATGCATAAATACATGGGTCAGATTTCAGAAAATGTACAATTTGCCTTGCCAGTGCTGCTGTTGAACACATTGCAATGATTCTAGGGGTGTATCAATTTCACATTAATCATGGTGTGAGGTGGGTCAGATCATAACCCTCATAACTTCATTCATTCACTCATTTGGCACTGGGAGATTGGACACCTGTGAGGTAGGACACTTGCTTACGGGCTTGCTACCCATACCAACTGCCCATACAACCCTTACCACTATATCCCTACCATACAACCTTCTCATCTTTCAACCCTCATAAGTTCTAAACTATTAATTTTCCTTATTAAATTTTCACTCTCATTATGATTCTTATTTACCCCTCTACCATTTTCAATTAAAAATTCTTTAAAATTATCAATCCTCCCTATTATCGCTCACCTTACCACTATATCCCTACCATACAATCTTCTCATCTTTCAACCCTCATAACTTCTAAACTATTAATTTTCCTTATTAAATTTTCACTCTCATTAGAATTCTTATTTACCCCTCTACCATTTTCCATTAAAAATTCTTTAAAATTATCGACCCTCCCTATTATCACTCACCTTACCACTATATCCCTACCATACAATCTTCTCATCTTTCAACCCTCATAATTTCTAAACTATTAATTTTCCTTATTAAATTTTCACTCCCATTAGAATTCTTATTTACCCCTCTACCATTTTCCATTAAAAATTCTTTAAAATTATCAACCCTCCCTATTATCGTTCACCTTACCACTATATCCCTACCATACAATCTTCTCATCTTTCAACCCTCATAACTCTCTATGGCTCTATACAACTCCAACCTACACTTACCTACACTTACCTTCACTACCTCCCATTACTTCTACCATTACTTCTACCATTACTTTTATCTCTATTTCCCCTTTTATCATAACCAGTGTTATTAGTGTATCACTATTTGGGGGGAGCACTGGAACATATGGGATAGTGCATGTTTTAATTGGACTAAATGAGAGGATGTACTGGAGGAGGTTACTGCAGGTTGAAAGTGGAGGAAGTACTGGAGGAGATTACTGGAGGAGATTACTGGAGGTTACTGGAGGAGGTTATGGAGGAGGTAGGCACTGCTGGAGGAGATTACTGGAGGAGGTATGTGGAGCAGGTTCCTGGAGGAGGTTACTAGAGGAGGTACTGGAGGAGGTTACTGGAGGAGGTTACTGAAGGAGGTACTGGAGGAGATTACTGGAGGTTACTGGAGGAGATTACTGGAGGAGGTACTGGAGAAGGTTACTGGAGGAGGTTATTAGAGGAGGCACTGCTGGAGGAGATTACTGGAGGTTACTGGAGGAGGTTACTGAAGGAGGTACTGGAAGAGATTACTGGAGGTTACTGGAGGAGGTTACTGGAGGAGGTACTGGAGGAGGTTACTGGGGGAGGTTACTGAAGGAGGTACTGGAGGAGGTTACTGGCAGAGGTACTGGAGAAGGTTACTGGAGGAGGTTATTAGAGGAGGCACTGCTGGAGATGATTACTGGAGGAGGTATGTGGAGCAGGTTCCTGAAGGAGGTACTGGAGGAGATTACTGGCAGAGGTACTGGAGAATTTAACCTCCACCAGTAGGCTCCTCCAGTAACCTCCTCCAGTAGGCTCCTTTTAGTAACCCCTCCAGTAACCTCCTCCATTAACTCCTCCAGTAACCTACTCCAGTAACCCCCTCCAGTAACCTCCTCCATTAACCTTCCTCCACTTATCTCCTCCAGTAACCTCCTGCAGTTACCTCTTGCAGTAACATCCTCCAGTACATCCTCCAGTACCCCCCACATTTAGTCCAATCTGCTAAAATGTGTCATGAATAATTTTGAAAAAGTGTGGTTACTCCAGGGCTGGGAATGCCATTAAAACATGCACTATCCACCATATGTTCCAGTGCTCACCAAAAATAATGATAAACTAATAACACTGGTGTCTATTGAGCCTCCATTCAATCCTATACAAACAAAAAATAGTGATGTGAGAATTAACATATAATTCAATGGGAGTTCCATTCAGCCCTATGCAAACTAAAAATTGTGCAGTGAGAATTAACATAGGATTGAATGGGAATCCCATAGAAACCTATGCAAACTAAAAATTGTGCAGTAAGAATTAACATAGGATTCAATTGGAGTTCCATTCAAACCTATGTTAACTATCTTTTGTGCATAATAAATCTGAAGGTGGTATTATCATTGTTTTCCACAATTAATGCTACTCCAGTATATCCTCCAGTAACAATTCTAGTACCCCCTCCTCCAGTATCTCCTCCAGTACTTCATCCAGCTTTTCCTACAGTATATATCCTCCAGGAGGAGGTACAGGGGGGTGTACAGGAGGATTTACAGGTGTATGTACAGGAGGATGTACAGGAGGAGATACAGGGGTATGTACAGGAGGATGTACAGGTTGGTGGTACAGGGGTATGTACAGGAGGAGGTACAGGTTGGTGGTACAGGGGTATGTACAGGAGGAGGTACAGGGGGTGTACAGGAGGAGGTTCAGGATGTACAGGAGGTGGTACAGCGGTATGTACAGAGGAGGTACAGGGGGGTGGACAGGAGGAGATACAGGGGTATGGACAGGGGTGTGTACAGGAGGATTTACAGGTGTATGCACAGGAGGACATACAGGATGAGATACAGGGGGTGTACAGGAGGAGGTACAGGAGGAGGTACAGGGGGTATATGTACAGGAGGATGTACATGTTGGAGGTACAGGAGGGGGTACAGGGGGTGTACAGGAGGACGTACTGGAGGAGGTACAGGGGTATGTACAGGAGGATGTACAGGTTGGAGGTACAGGAGTATGTACAGGAGGAGGTACAGGGGAATGTCCAGGAGTAGGCACAGGGGGTGTATGTGAACGTAATTTTACGTTTCATTATATTGTACACGTTACATGAGGCAGATTTTCAGAAAATGTGCAATTGGCAGCTGTACACATTTAGTAAATTCTGCTAAATTAGGCTGCAATTTGGTCAATCAATACAAGATAATCAACCATATATATTGCCACATCTAATTCATATTTGAGCCGCATATTCCGGCCGCATATCACGGCCGACAGAAGCAGCCGACGAAATCGGTAAGAGTTGCGAAATGGGCGGCTGAAGTACCGCAAATTGCGGCCGCCGGCCCCGTATAAAAGCGGGCGGCGGTGCGTAAAAAGCGGTTCGACGGCCGCGAAAGTCGGATGGAATTTGCGGCAATTTCGGTAATGTTGCGATAAAAACGGTTGCCGCTCATGCGCAATTTTCGGTTATATGCATTCCGCTTTCCATAATAAACCCCTCCAGTAACCTCCTCCAGAACCTACTCATGTAATCCCTCTATAAGGGTCAGATTTTCAGAAAATGTACAATTGGCAGCTGTACATATTTAGTAAATTCTGCTAAATTAGGCGGCAATTTAACCAATACTAGGTAAATTCGAGTATATTTGGCTTTGCATTGATTCTAGCAATCTGTTTGGTTCGGTTGAACTCAATTTTGAACTTTATTTTCGTCTGAAATTTGGGTTATTTTTAGAGAATTGGTGAAGGTGAATTGTACATTTTCTGAAAATCTGACCCATATAGCAACCTCCTCCAGTAACCTCCTCCTGTAACCTCCCCCAGTACCAGTAATTAATTAGATGAAAGAGGATAGAATAAGATAGATGAGGTGAAAGTTCTTACTGAAGCATAACAAATCTGTGCGAGAGGTAACATGGTTCATGTACATACATTTGATATGATTTGTTAATAGATCTATACCCATTGAACATAACAGGTAATGCCAGAAACTGGAAATATTTTAATTTTAACTGGACTGAAAGCTCGTAAATCCTCCCTTAAAATTGTCCGATCTGAATAAATCTTGATTTGTATCAAAGAGCAGAACCTCCTTGCCATGTCTATGTATGCTGGCATACTGCCCCATCTTTGATAAGGGGGTTATTAGGGGCATCACATGGAAGATAAATTTTAGACCAATACATCGTTCACAATTGCTTGAATATATGAAAACAATCCGAGGAACAATCGTTCAACTACTCTTGTCCACTGAGTGGTCAGCTTTGAAAGCACCCCCCAACCCCTCCCCCAATAGAAAAATCCTATGAATATACATGTCAATATTCTCACATATAATCACAATGTTCTTACATCAATTCATTCAATGTATTCCAAGTCGTTGATGTTGTTTCTCTGGTTTATTGTGATTTAGTAACTAACATGGTTATGTACATGACAGTATGTGAGGCAGGTCATGTACATACAGATAACTTATGTGGATGTACATGTAATATTAAGTATGGTATAGAGCCAGTAGGAGGCACTAGCTATGATGTCATGATCTGTAAGGGATCCAGATCATGGATGATGCAATGGCCAACGTATTACCAATGTGATATACTGTATGTAAAGAATTAATTAACCACTACTCGTTATTATATCAATCATAATACCCATTCATAACTTATCATAACAATACGAGTACATTGCGGTTAGATTGGAGAATATGAATGTTGACATATAAATGTGCCAGAGCATTAATACTAATCTTGCCACACTATTCATGATTGGTTTCTAATGCTACTTGGTTCCAAGTTCAAATCCCGTAATAAACTCTTCAATTCAATCAAAACTTCAGATACGAGGAGATGCGATGTGTTGATTAATACAAGTTACTAAAGTGCTACGAGGGTTGTTATGCAAACCACCCCTCATATGTCTGTCATATCTCCTATAGTCAAGTAAAAAAGATGCAATAGGAAACAAGGAGATGCGAACCACTTACGAGCTCTTTCTTATACAACAGGCTCAATGTATTCCAAGTAAATATACCAACAAGTTCCTCTCACCTTATTCTAACATAACATAATCTTACCTAGGTAGGTGAATATTTACATGGAATACATCGATACTGATAGGTATGGAGATATGAAGGAATCGTTGATATTGTTTATCTGGGTTATTGGGATGTAGTATAAGTAAGGTGGTTATGTGTATGGCGGTATATATGTGGTGAGGCAGATCATGTACGTCCACATAACATATGTATTTAATCACATTTGATCAATTTACATGTACTTCATTCATATACTGTGCGAATGTAGTGGGAGACATATATGTTATCATTTCATCATCCCCCTCCCTCTCTCTGTCTCTCCTCACTTCTCTCTCTTCCCCTGCCCTCTCTCCAATTGTCCCATAATTCCATGCGAATCAAGATTCAAAATAGCTGCTATGCAAACCCCCTATTGATTATGAAACAGAAATCTGTTATAAGAAGCAATTAAAAAAAATTAAGAATTTTCAATCCTGATGGCCAAATGACGACCAATTTGTGGAATTGCTGTATATGCGATTCTACATATGTTGTACGTTTGCAACCCCCCCCCCCCGATTTAATGACTAAAAATGATAAAAATAACATTAAGAAATATTATCCCTCATATTAAACCATTTAAAAACCATCTAGCGGACAATGAAAAATTTAGTGGAGCCCAAAATAATCTCCGCTATTTTTAGCGGATCCTTAGCGATCTATAGCGATATATTGTTATTATTGTTAATTATAAAACGGCATAGCAATATATCACTAAAATCGCTAATCGTTACAGACCGCTACCAATCGTTACTACCTATGAAACGACCCCCAGTACAATTGTACTGTCTGTGTCCCAACTCCCGGCTGGTAACGCTACAGTCCCACACTACGGCCTCAGTGCACTAGTAAATAGGGGGATCGGACACAAATTTCGAGGTAGTTGGGAATATTTAAATACATCAAGACACTTTTAGAACTAATAAAATGAGTTTGCAAAACTAGTTATGTGTTGACGACCCGATAACTACTTGTAAAACTCACAAACCATTGGCGAACTATACTGCGGCGAAGGGACACTGTTTACATGTGTGAGGCGTGATGCGGTGCGCCCACAGGGCGCTGACCGGTATGAACATTACTCTCGTGCTCTCTGCACTACGTGGAGGGGGGAGGAGGGGGGGGGGGGGGAGACGTAGTTCATCTCTAAAGGGAATGTGGTGAGAGACCCGGTGTATCACGTAAGGGGCATTCTGACACACTTACCCTCTGCATGCGGTATCGCAATGGAAGGAGCGACATCGCAGGAGGCTTAGGAATGAGAGTACGACATCGTGATGTTGGATGAAGCGATATCGCAAGTGACCGTGTGATATCAGTTTTTAAATTTGGACTTAAAAAATGAATGTATTGCAAAGCCAAATTCAGATGCGATATCGTACTCGATATCGCAATAAAATGTATAGAAATGTATGAAAATATATGCGATATCGTATGCGATATCGTATTAATCTGAATAGGAACATTTGATCCTCCATAACATACAGTATACGGCGAAGGAGGGACCGGAGGGGGGTTACTCGCCTATACGTAAACAGTTCATGTATATGGTGCCCGATATGGTATTACCGTAAGATAATGAGGACGAATAGTGCAGGTTCAGATAACACAGGATGAGATTAACATTCTTTAGACTTGTCACTACTGATTCCTTGCTGCTAGAGAAATGCAGGAAGTATATGGATAAACGCATACATGTACATAAACCATGTATCACTCATAATCCTAGTTTTGGGGGAGAACATCAATAGAATTATTTTTCAAACAAGTCATCCTGTCTGATCTGCATCTGGGTTTCATCCTCATTCTCTTACCACATCTTGTAAACATTTCAATACACAATACATGCAGTAACATGAATTGTAACGTATCCTGTTACATATAAATTGTAAAGATAGGAGAGGGAAGGTCAGTAGAGCGGGGGCGGGGGGGGGGGGGGGATAATTGACCGCCAGTTATTAGTAACTATCTTTCCCAACTGACCTCATTATTATTCATATTAATTTTATAATATTTCACTTGTCATCTTATTAATTATGACTCTTCAATTATCGCGTGGGGGCCGTTCATAACTAATCATCGTTCAGCACTTACAATATACCACAATATCATGCTACTAATACGTTGTGTATCATTTCAATTCAATCAATGACATCATTCAATACAATTCAATTGAATACATAGGACAATGTCACCCACAAAAACATAGCTAGATATGACTATAAGAAGTATAATAAATACTTATATTCCTGATCTTGCATCTGCATTTTAGCAAGTACTCCCCTCCCCCTCCTAAGGCTGGGGTAAGCTCAGGGGACAGAGAGCTACAGAGAGGATCGTTGGTGAACACAACTGACTGTTTATGTATATTATACATATCGCGTCTGACTAAGATGTGGGAAAGTTGGACTACCTGGAGAATGTGTAGGAGCTGTTGAGTCAACCCACCAATATGCAAACACTGTCGATATATACTTAATCTATGACTTATGGCTCCCCTGGCCCTGCGTTTGTTTATATATCATCTTCTATTGCTGCTATGTCATGGCTATAGTTTATGGCAGGATACTTGTAGAACGGCAATTTTCCTTTGATGTCGATGTGTGGAAGAAGAATGCCATTAATTTCTATTAATCTCTCACCTCCTAATGAAAATAACAGCTGGTTTATGACTTGTGCTCGGTGGAGAGACTCATTTGCAGGACAGCTCGTCCTGTTGATTATCAAAACAACAGCCCTTTGCCTCCCCCTCCCAACATAGAGTGGTGGCTTTATAAATAATAAGGTGACACATTTCATTCTGGGTGTTGTGATTTTTCTGTCTATAAACTAAAGAGGCTATTACACAAGGAACTGATAAAAGTAATCAGTTATTAAGTGTTCTTCTTTAGCATTGCTATAATTTGATTTAGATAGTCCATTCATACTTCTATATAGAATATATATGATACTGTATGATGTAATGATACAAATACGATATTTAAATGAGGGTCTTTCTCCAGAGAAGGTAAATAGCCTACCCCCCCCCATTGCATTATTCTAAACCATTTAATAATAATTGTTAATAATACAACTTGAGACTAAAGACTAGGAATTCGCTTTAAAGGGTCAGTAAACGGGTTCATAGTCACTTTTAGGACAACAAACTTCATGCCGCCATAAATACAACATCCAAGTATCAATTTTTTTACCTCCATTTATGTCTAACTTATAGTCACTTACAGGCCCAAATTGAGAAAGCTTACTTGAAAAGGTCTGTTTAGCACAAGAGGGCACTGAGAGTGCTGTGTGACGTCATAGAGGCGCGCCAGAAATGTACATAATATCCCTACCTTCCCCCCCAATCTCCCAGCAATTGAAACAGTTGTTCAATACAGGTATTTCAAGACATCTGTATTGAGAGGTCAATAATTGGGTTTAGTCCTCCCCTTTAACCAAGGGACACAAAAGGTGGTGAGAGAAAATGGGATGTGTTTCAGGGAAATGAGTCACAAGTCACAAAACTGTAATCCATGTACAAGAACCCTTATTTGGAATGTTTTCATTTTGGTGTTCTTTGAGCTGCTAGTAGCATAAATATACATGTACCAAATTTCAAGATGGTGTATTACTAAAATGCATGCATTTCTAAGGTCATCCTATATAGTACATTTAGCTACTTTACTAATAATTCTCTACTCAAACATATTCTAAACCTGTTTTCCAAAAATGAAGATATCAAATTTAAAATAAAATAGTACTTAATAAAATAAAGAATAATACTTAAATAAATATGCCCTACTGTTAACTATCATTGGAATCGGCTTGATGTCATCTTTTCAAATATGGTCATTATCTCACCTGTGATTTGTGACTCATTTCCCTGAAGCACATCACAAATGTGTGGGAAATAGCATTGCATCATTTCACTCTGACCTTGTGAGGAACAATCAATGGGTAATACAGAGTGTTTGTTTTGGTCTGGTAATACTTCTTCTGCCCAGCCCACCCTCCTTCTTTCTAGCAGCAATTATAAGAGTTGTTTGTTATGTTCATTGCATGTACATTTCAAGATTGGTGCACCTTTATGACGTAGGCAAACAGTGGTGCCTTGAATGGAGTGTTAAACTGTGGAACTACCTTTTCACTTGATTAAATGGGTAAAACTCACTAAATAATAACTTGAATTAAGTAAAACTGGGGTGGTTACATTTCAATAATAGCAAGGAAATGGATTTGCTCATAATATTTGGGGGTTTACTGACACTTTAAGGATAAAATCCTTCGCAACGTAAGATAACTCTTGTCTTCATAATGACTAATATTAATCATTTAGCAGCATCTGACTGTAAAGTTAGCCTACATGTATGATTGAAGTCAGATTGTTGGAAATGGAATGTGGAATTATGATAAGATATAAATAGGTCCCAAGGAGCGAAACTGTTGTATAACTCTTTGTCCTCCTACTCTTTACTTATATTATGGACTTATGGAGGGAAGATAAGAAGTCTTTAGTAGTTGTAGTCCCATAATATCGTTGTAAACAACGTTATCACCTGTGTCATCGGACTAAAGAACCTAATTTGGTACTATTCCAATAATGATCACCACCCTACCTAGCTTTCAGGTGTTTTGAAGCGCAAACACCTATTTTTTGATAAATGCATTCATCCTGTTCTCAGTATTGCCGATAAGCATTGTGTTTTCCGCTGCCTTCATCCCATACCTTAATTAATTAAGGATGGCCTTTTCCCCACACACTTTAGCCTGTGGCTTATCCCCTGGACATTAATACATTAACCCTCAATATTTTGATCCCGAATGTGGCACATAATACAGTCAAATGGGATTGCTTAGTAACTCTGACTGTCATGTTCTGCCAATTACTAAATGTATAATTATTGAGACTTTCAAGTGGATGGAAAGTTTATGACTGTTTTCTCTCCATTAGATTTGCTTCCAGTGTACATGTGATGTATTATGTAATTATAGTGTAGTTTTCGATTAGGGAAATGTTAAGGTGTCAATACTCTTTATATTATTGACAAATGACAAAATGACCACTAAAGCCGTTCACAAGGCAGGCTACTAGTACTATAGGCCTATAACAACATGACTTAACCAAGTAGAGTACAAACCTAGTTAATCTTTTTATATCTTTATCCACTTTATTACCGGTATTAATCCTAATGTATACTACTGAAGCGCTGAAGCAGAAGATTAATACATTTACATAGGTGTCCCGTGGGATACCAATCAGTGCCAATGCATTAGCTCAATGGTAAATAATATAAATAAACTATTTACAATTCTACTTGAAAAACACGATATGTGAGAAAGTATAATCAGTTCGATAGAATGGAAGTCAAAGGTATACACTGGCCTATGCCGTAAATGCATCTCCAATGTCATACGTTTTACTTATTCTTTTTAAAAGAATGCCATCGGAAATGTTTGATAACTTGTTTTATCATATGTTTTGTTTAATTCTGTTTGTGCCAGAAATGCGCGTCTCATCCATGAAACCTGGATTAAAGATAAAGATATATATATATTGATTCCAACTTTTAGGCTTAAATAACGTCTTTCATACAGTTCCTTCCGATCCTGCTTGTAAACAGCGCTTTTCTCCCGTTGGTATTACTATTGTCAGGGGAGCCAGGGTTTAATGTATTTTCACTGGTAATCTGCGAGTAATTGTTTAACCTGACTCAATAACGATATGGAAAAGTACAAACATATGTTAGCCCAGTTTAAGGTGATAATGCCCCCGCCATTGGATTTTGAAATTGTTCATTTAAAATCTGTTTCACCAGTGGACCTACTTGTTACTATGCAGACATAGACAATATCAGCTACTTATGAAAAGATGCTGTACTTATTGCTATATTCCAAAAAAATCATTACCTGATTTCACTGTCCATTACGCTATTTTCCGCTCGATTTGATTCTTATATGCATTGTATCTTTTTATAGTCATCATAGTACTTTATGAATGAATGCAGTATATTATATAATTATGAACTGTACCCTACAGCACTATAATTTACATACTAATAGAAACTAGTCACTCACTTTCGTTAGTCTAGACAGAATTGTCAACCCGAGTGCGGGTGCCTAGTCCTATGTTAACATTGTTATTTACATCCCTGTCAGCCCCTGGAGTAGGTGATTGTTGACAAGTTCTCCCGTTAACATGCATATAAACATAGCAGAAGCTGGCTACCAAGAATCATCTATAATGCTTAGGAATGTCATTAATTTTTATTTGGGATTAGTTATGCGGCTAACACCATAGTTGCACAATTGTTCGCTCTGATATTATCTCTGTATACTATTTTAAAGTACATTTATAAAGTAAATGATAACAATAGGCTCGTTTCCCTTTTCGAACCAGACTCACATTTGCCCTGTCAGAATCAGGTCACGTAAATGCATCTCCAATGCAATGCAATAATTGTCATAATTGCCATTAATCGAGAGGGTGCCATTATACCCTTAGCTGTTTGTAGAAATATATTCATAAGTTGTATTTATTGCCGGTTTTGAATTGAATTGAATTGAAAAATACTTTATTTGTCTGAGATTATACAAGTACAAGTATGAAAGTTAGACAAATAGGTGACCAGGCTTCTGGATAAAATCCAGGTCTTCCAGCCGTCACCTCATAATAGAAAAGACATCTATACTAACAGAAACAATAACATTAAGTAGGACCTCATTTTTGTAACGAGACTTCATTTTTGTAAGGCATAGCTACCCTGGGCCCCGCCGCTATTACTAATCCCCCCGAATCCAATAATGTATTTGCATAAGATAAGAAATGTATTTCTAGAGAAATAAGAAATTATTACGGTGAAAGCAGAATATAATAACATTATAAGCCTAAATGTTAGTAAGGTGCTTCTAAGTTTGATGGAATAAGGATGATCATGTACACCTTAGTATCTAGAATAGTTCTAAGATGTTCTTTCTCTGTTTTACCCTTTCTCTCTCGTTTTAGTTCGAAATCAGTAATTGTTGGAAGACATGGGAAACCTTTATTTTTTAACCTATAACCGCTGTGAACAGTCTCAAAATAAATAATTCATTCAATAAAACCCAGCAGTGGATTGGTGAGGGAATAAGGTAATAGCACAAATGCTTTCGGAAAAGCTTCAAAACATGAGAATTTCTCGTGATTTACACACCAAAACAGTTAAAACACACACGCATTCCTAATATTTTTAGGGTAATGCAAGAAGAAGCATGCCTCAAGGGATAGTGCGAGCACCCGGATTTACTTTCATCTCACCTGTCTCCCCTCCTCTTCTCCCCTCCTCCACACCACCCTCCTGGAGGCTCCACCCACCTACCTACCTTTCTTCCTCATGCTCACATCTCCTCCCTCATCGCAACCAACCCTTCTTTCATCCTGCCTTGTTTTGTTTCTAGGCTCTTGTCGCTTCAGTTATCCGGGCCTACACGTGCACTGATAACATATGCCTGCAATCCCATTGCACTACCTATATGACCTGAACCTAACCTTTCTCCAGTGTCAGCGAGAACGTGTCCATCTCACCGTATACATCCATCATACTATTATCCCGATGTTGATGTATTGGGCTGTCGCCTATCTTATTTAGAATGGTATTCCCAGGTGCTAGCCCGGGAAATATCTGGAATTCTCTTTCATATTATAACTTCACCTAGGGAACTTATGGAAATTCTCACTTACCTACACAAGTATTTGTAGCGAAATGTTATCACTGTAATTTTTCTAATTACCTTTCAGCCGTCATTGACATAGTTTAATAACTTGTGGTGTTGTCGAACTCATTAAATGAATATCATACTATATTTACCTGAATCTTAAGCCATTTTGTCAGTAACTGACAGTTAGGTAAGTCAGTGCACTGAGGTTTATGGATTGTTTAGTGGTTGTTTCTTGAATAAAACTCATCGACCCCACTTTTAATCTCCGCCGTCCCTTGTAATATAGAAAGATGCCATTGTGAATGAACTGCGTTTGAAACGCACTTACTATGCCCGTTTAGGGCCAGGTATATTGTACGCGATCAGAGAAAGTAGGGTGCCATCAAGGCATCAAGCAATGATTGCATCGGCATTTTAGCTGACTAACTGCGCTGCATAGAGTTGCTTTTCTGGCAGCCCCCCTTTGTGTTGTGGTTATTGGGATGACATGGAATCAATGGGGCTAGTTTCCACCCATTACATCGATCCCTTCCCCTCAGCTCGTACACTGGAGACACCTAAAATAGTAGGAGCTCCACGATGCACGCGCCCAACAACACCTATAGATGTGTACATCGTGGTTTTGTCAGTTTCAATTCTATGTCGTCCTCTGGTGCATTTTATTGATAATTATAGCCGCTCTTTCTTTTATTATTCAATGGACCCCGAAGGTTCCTTTATTTCACAAAAAAAACATAAACATGTAAAGGATAGCTACATTCTTTAGTTCACCCAAATCGCTCAATTCATTTAATTAAGTTTATGATACTTTCTCGCCAACTCTCTAGGGGTTGGCTGACTGCAACCCCTCGAGTTGCCTCGAAAATATCATAATTTTAATTCAACTTACTGCTTAGCAGGTAAGTTTCTTAAAATTCTAAAATATGCAAGGTGACGAAGAAGGACTAGGAGAGGTATCTCGATTACGAAAATATTGATTGAAGCATTTCTGATGTCGGGAAGCCAATGACGTGAGGAACATTTTGTCTATATCAATAACATCTAAGACCTATTGTCCTCCGCTGCCTTCAAATGTATTGCTCTCTAAAGTCTGCTGGGTATTCATTCGTATCATTATATGTCTCTAGTAGATGGTACCTACCAATATTTCACTTTGAAGTATGCCTGATATTCATTCGAATAGATCTAGATGATGCCAATCTAATATACAGATCAATATTTTATATCTATAGATAAAGAAACTGAAAATGATAATATCTTACACATTCTATTGGATATTTGCCCCATCCTAACCACTTTCACCTGGTGTTCATGTATCCAAAATGAAATTGCCTAGGGGACACATACTTGGCAACATATCCAGTTTGTGTAGTAAATACATATGCGAACTCATACTCAAACAAATGTATCACATTCTTACTACTTGACTCAATTATCTTTGTATTATGTCTCGTCAACACGAGATCTGTTTACGAGACCAGATGACTCGACATAATTACAGATTAAACTTCAACTTACAAGTAAGTCTCAGATAACTGTAAAATTTATCACCCTGCTTTTTAGATGAAGTGTTAAGACTAAGTAAACAGACCTAAAAAAACAATACAACTTGAATTACTAGGTAGGTTTTGACCGATCCTTTGTGATCCCAGTATGTGTATGAAGGGGAGAAGTATATGGTCTTATCCTTATATATATGGAGGAAGGGGGAGGGGTGGGTGTGAATAACCACGTAGACACTTCTATCAACATTAAATTTTTAGGTAGAATCATCTCCAGCTTGGGCAGTCAGTATTCTAAAATTAAAATATATTAGAAAGGTGCATCTGTACTATTCTATAGCTTTCTATCTTTACCTTATTAACCTTGTTATCAATTCTGATACATCCATAAGTTTCATAAACATCAAAATTAATAACAATTAGGCCGTTATTACAAATTGGCCTTACATTTTCCTGTTTTTAGAATATCTTTATAAGAAAATGGCGATTGTGTTTCCTATTAGTGTAAAATAAATGGATCTTGCTTCGCCGGTCGAAAAGAAAAACGGGCGATGAGAAAGGCCATATGCATGTATTCAGTGTTTCCCTTAGTGAAAATGCTTAGACTTACCTGCGGCAGAATCCATTGATTTTAATGGTGCAAATTGTCACACCGAAGCCATTGCATTACTGACTCGCCAATAGGTAAGGAAATGAGGTTGAAGATAAAGCGCAGCTTGGGAAATTAAATATTTTATTTAATTAATAAGTTTATATAAAAGATTTGGTAATAAATAGTTTGTATAAAATTGTAGAGTTGATGATGATAAAATTGGTAAAGGAGATGAATTATAAAAGAAATTGAGATATGGTAAAATTGAATTGATAAGAATAGATAATTAGTATGGAGGAATGAGATTTAGATGAGAAATAGGTGTGGGTGGGTGGGTGAATTGTTTAGTGTTTGGTGGTAGGAAGTGAAGTGAGGAGAGGAGGGTGCGGAGTGAGTAGTGTGGAGAATTGATATAGGTGGAGTGGTGGTAGGTGTGGGGTGATTGGCTGCAGTAATGCCCGCGCACTGCTAATAGCAGTGCTTGGATCATTACTGACTCGCCAATAGGTAAGGAAATGAGGTTGAAGATAAAGCGCAGCTTGGGAAATTAAATATTTTATTTAATTAATAAGTTTATATAAAAGATTTGGTAATAAATAGTTTGTATAAAATTGTAGAGTTGATGATGATAAAATTGGTAAAGGAGATGAATTATAAAAGAAATTGAGATATGGTAAAATTGAATTGATAAGAATAGATAATTAGCCAAGACTGCCAATTTTTTAAATTAATGGGAGTGGAGGGTGGGAAAGATGTAAGGTATAATATTAGTAATGGGATTGTATGAGTTGGGTGGAAGTTATAATAAGATAGTATATTTTTTAGTCCCTTGTGGGAGAGTTCGTTGGTCCTTTGGACTGTCCATAGGCCTAAGGGCCGAGTCTATGATTTGGTTTTTTGGGCCTATTGGCCGGGTATGATATGGGCGTGGCGGGTATTACTATGGTATGTTGGATTTTAGAGTCTTTGTATATCAGGGCGGTCTAGGGTCGTGGGGGGAGGCTTATGGCCTTGCTGATGGCGTTGTTGACTTGACGTTTGTCGGTGTGGATATAGGTTTTGAATGCGTCTGAAGACCATCCTATGTAGTCCTGGATTTGTAGAGTGCTACATCCTGCCGCAAATGCATTAGTTGCAGCAGCCTTGCGCAGGCTGTGCAGGCTGTATAGCTGTGGCTCTATGCCTAGGAGCTTGAGTGTGTCCCTCCACTGACGCGCCACGTATGTGGCGGGCATAGGGTTCCGCGATGTGGGGAACATGAAGCACGGTTCCGCGTGGTGTTTCGTGGGTAGTTGTTGCAGCATGCATTTGAGGGCACGAACTATGCATAGCTGTTGTTCTTCCGATGCGTGTAATGTAATGGTCTTGGATTTGTATGCTGATTGCATGTTCTTCGCGGACTTGACTTTTATGTCTACTGTGTTCTTCCTCACTGTGATATCCCCGCGTGTGAGGTGCACGAGGGGCTTGAATTTATGGAGTGTCGGAGCAACCACTTCTGACTGTCTCAAGCCAGCGTAGTATATAGTTAGTATGGCCGCCTTGAAGGTTGTTGCGATCAGACCTGCTGGTATGCTCAGAGCTGCTCTTCTTATAATGTCTGGAGGCACTGGGAGCTTGTGTCTCGGCTTGAAGGCTTTATTGCGGTCGAGGGCCTGTAGTGCCCATCGGACGCGCTGGTGATCAAGGGCTTGTGTGGGGAGATGGTTTAGTTTAAATGAAGTGCGTAGATGGGATATGTGATTCCTTACTGATCTAGGTGAGGCGATGCTCAGGGATAAAAATTCAATATATGCACATACGACCAGGTATGAAGGATTAGTTGGGTCCACTCCTACCTGACGTGTAAAGTTCTGATACTTCCTCAGTGCTGCCGCCCGGTTTTCTTTCGTCCCGTCGGCCCATGCTTCTTTCTGTCGTTCTGCGGCCTTTGCCATCAGCGAGGTCATTAGATGTCCTGCAATGGTTGGAGAGAGACATGGCATTAATGGCGAACAGGCAAGGTTCAACATATTTGATTGATTTTTGCTTCATTACATTCTCGGCCCCTTGCTTGAACTTTTCGTTAATGTGGGCCCTGCTTAAATTGTCTGCAAGAATGTTATCGACCCCTGCTATATGTTGGTAACTGATATTTATGTTGTATAATGCCTGGACCATCCAAGCCAGTCTAGCTGCCTCAAGAATGACTTTATTTCTTCCCTTCCCCGTACTAAATACTGATACGCTTGCAATGTTATCACAGAGAACTAGTATATGGCCTCCTCTGTCACGCTCGCTGATCAGTGTATGTAGTGCTATTGGTATGTTAATGGCTTCCAATTCGGAGATATTGTCCACACCTTTATCGACTGGGGTGATTTGTGCACAATATGCTTGATGTTCGTCCGCGCCCCCCACTCCTGAGAGGCACGCATCCACTACAATGGTTTTAGTATATGTGGGGGATGGTATGACCGCTTTACCGTTCCATTCTCTGCAGAAGTCTCGAAACCAATATAGGTCCCTCTTCATGTCGGCGTTGACATTAATGTATTTTCGGTCGGCCATCTCTCTAAGGTTTTCGAGTAGGCGGCTGACAAACAGCCTTGCGGGCCCTACACACTTTGCTACATGGATCAATGATCCAATTACCGATTGGAGTTCCCTCTTGGACATTGATCTACGAGCGATGTATTTGTCTACAGTTTTCAATATTTCACTGACCTTGTCCTTTGTAATGCTAAGGGTCATTTCGGGTGCGCTGATAAGAATGCCGAGCCATGTGACTGCTGGGGCCGGTGGTTGTCTTTTGTCCTCGGCCTCTGGCAGTCCCAGTTCTTGGAACAGTTGTATCGCTCTGTTGTAGTGTTGTGTAGCGGCGGATCTGTCAGGGGAGATAATTATAAGATCATCAAGGTACATTTTTGCAGTGATTCCCTCTTTCCCCAAAATGTTAACAATTGACTCTGCCACACGCTGCATGTGGCACGAGGATGACCTCGCACCAAAGGGCATGGTAACGTCGAGATAATATTTTTCACGCCATCTTAGGCATAGTAGTGGCCAGTCCAGTGGGTCTGTCTTAAAATTTTTATAGGCGCGGGATATGTCAATGGTGCTCATCCACGCGCCCGGACCTATTGTGACTAACTCATCCACGAGGCTCTGGACAGTCGGGAGCGAGTGTGCACGTTGTCTGCCCCATATACTATTCTTAAGGAGATATGCGTTCACTGATTTATCGTGTGGAAAACTGAGGTCGATGATTACCCTGCGGGCCTCCGAGTCCCGCTTCTCCCTTGACATAATGGGAGAGCAGTGATACCATGACGAGAACGGGGCCTTTTCTAAGGGGCCAACGAGACCTCCTAGGGAGAGTTCCTTCGCCACGAAATCATCTATCTTCTGACCATATGCATCGGCGCTCGCATGGTTTTCACCTGTGTCATTGTGGCTGACAGGCCCGAGATAACCCATGGGGAACCCGTACTGTATTAGGTCACACAGTTCATTTTCATCCGCGTTATTACATAAGTATTTCCTCCAGTTGTGAATATTGAGTTTAGTTGGAAGAGGGATCTTAGCAGATAGCGCGTTAGGCAGCCCTGTACTGAGCACCGCTGAGTAAATATGTTTGTGGTTATGATATGGTGCACCGATGGTCATGTCAGGCCAGCATGAGCGACGGTGTTCGGATAGTGCATGTGGCGACAAGTCCACGTCACCCCTATCGGACTTTCCTGCGCAAATAGATTTTATGCTGTCAAAGAAATCACTGGTACCTACTGTCTCTTCCTTGCTATCAGGTGGGAAGGTAGCAATGGAGGCGGCAGCATGGTCCCGGCTCATGTTAGCTGCAGGCATAGGTGTGTTGTGATGTCGGCCATCTTGTGCTGTAGTCTCGCGGCGCGCGAGATTAGCCGTAGTGTCAACACGAGCACGTGTGGTGGGCGTGGCAGAATGCGTATCATCTGGTCTGTCACTCCTCATCGTTGCCCCGACTGTAGCCTTGGGAACAAATGGAGGCGCCTCCGGGTTCCATTGTTTGGAAGCGCCGTCTACTCGTTTTTTGGACCTGTGTTGGAGAACTGAGAAGTATTGTTAATACGTCGGCCATTAGATTGACCACTATTACCAGCATTGCGATTAGAAACATTGTCACTGCCCCCTGCATGTGTGACTTTGCGTATACACTCCCCGATTGAATGCCTACATGTTTTCCCGACTGAATCACAGTAGCTGCATATGTGAAGGTGGTATGTACCAGCTTCTGTGTGACTAGAGTTACTTCTACACCCGTTCCTAGAGTTGAATGCCCTACAAATAACTTCTGGTTGACCCGACGGAGCCCTGGGTGCACTAACGCTGTTTTGTTGCCTGTTACTTGATGTGCCTGCGTTGTTGTTGTATGCCCCGCTAAGTGCAGACGCACACCCGGCGGTGAGGCACAAACGTACGCGCTCCTCTTGTATAGCCATTCTGTCGTCCCATGTTATTGTACCATTTTCAACACTATCCCATACATGGTCGGACCAGCGGCGGACAGCCGGCCATGGCCGGTCTAGTGAGTCCCTTATGACTTTCTTTAAGTGGTAATAAATATCATGATAGTCCCTGTCGTCGTATGCCCCGGGGTGATCTAACAATGATAATGTGGCATCTACGTACTCCATGGCCGTCATTGACGATCTAGCCTCTACCTTCTGTTTTACAGTATTTACCCCCTCTCGTGCAATAAACATGTATGGTTTGGCAAATATACGTGAGGATAGAATGTCGCTCATGACATGAGTCTTACCGTGGAGGCCCGAGGTCTTCTTCTCCCTTTCAATCTCGCGTTCCAGGAATCTGTCTGAGTCCAATTGGCGGCGTATGATGTTGGGAGCAATGACCTCGGACCTCCGACGGCTGTGGCTCTTGGATTTATCCTTTTTCTTGTGGGAGGACACCTGTTCTTCCTCTTCAGATGAGGATGATGTATCGTCCGAGCTCTCCTCTGAGCTAGACGATACGACCACTCGTTTCTTCTTCTTCTTTTTCTTGTCTTTCGATTTACCCTTTACCGTGGACTTGACTACTACAGCTAACTGCTGTGCAATTTTCTCAACTGCCCCTTCTAGTCCTTTCACAGAGGCCTCCATTGTTCTCACTTGGTTATCCAATGCTCTGTTGGTCACTTTAATGCCTTTGGTCTTAGGGCTTGCAGTGCGGCCATTGGCACCTTCGGCCTCGGACGTCTCGTCGGCTAGCTGGTCTGCACCGGCGTTCTCTCCGGGAGGTATGACTACCTTGCTGGCTACCCGCTGTTTAGTGGCCTTTGTGCGTCTGCCCCTCGTCATCTTGGCGTCTCGAATATTCGACAGAGATGATAGATTGTGTTTCTTCAAACGTACTGTCCGCATGGGTGCAATATGGTTTCTGAGGAGGTTGTAGCTGCTGGTGGTGGTTGACCAGGCAGCGTGAAACTTCACTCGCCAAAAATTGAATTGTTTAGTGTTTGGTGGTAGGAAGTGAAGTGAGGAGAGGAGGGTGCGGAGTGAGTAGTGTGGAGAATTGATATAGGTGGAGTGGTGGTAGGTGTGGGGTGATTGGCTGCAGTAATGCCCGCGCACTGCTAATAGCAGTGCTTGGATCATTTCACAGGGGCATACCGCCGTATTTTTATCTTTAATGCGACGGAGGTAGTAGTAAGAAAGACCGGGTTCAATATATAGTTCTTCGAGTGCACAGCATAGAAAGGGGGATCCAAGGCCAGCAATGTATTTACGCAGCCCCTATATATATGTAACACCTCTGTTTCTGGGGCTCAAGTACTTGGGTTCGATGACCTAAATGATACATCTGCTAGGCAAAAGCATGAAGGGATTAAAAGCAAAAACACATTGGGTTAAAAGCAAGCAAGAAAATAATAGATAGAATAGCACAGATACTCCCTTCTTATATATTTTATATTTTAAGATTTGAGGTTAACCTTAAAAAAAAAATAATGTCGATTAAGCATGCATAATGCATAATACATATATAATATATACTGTGTTATGATCTATATGATGATTTTTAAATTGTATTGCCCTTATATAGCTCTTGTTTCGTACATATCACCAGCTTCTCCTATCATAGGCAGATACAGATAGAGAACCTAGCTTTCATTACTCATAACTCATCACATCTCATTATCATCTATCAAAAACTGATTAAGTCTGAATTTGTATATATTTATAACCAAAATCACCACTTTATGATATGTGCAATAATTTAATTAATTTGATCTAATACAGAACACGATGAAAACACGTTATAAGTGAGAGTGTAACTGTCTTTGTTAAAACCTGAATAAAATAATATTATGTTAAAAAAATAGTGTGTTCGTGATGTAGAAAGGATACGACGTTCTATCAATGCAGTGGCAGTTCAGAATCGGATTAGGGCAGGCTTTCTAGGTCATATTGGTTTGCAGCACATATTCCCTCCAGTAAACTTTTTTTTCCCGTCTGAGTTTATCATACTGTATATTCATTGCTGTCCTTATGGTGTCAGAGCTGTTAGGGCCGCTTCCGCCAGTTTATGATACGTACATACACACTGGATTTATGATATGATAAAAACATAAATAGACTGGGTGAATTTCCCCAGGACAGTTCCATCTCAAGATGACATTTCATGGAAAGTCATAACTGATAGACTACATATATTTATGTAAAACCAGTCCAAACTACATATAGACTAAGGCTCCTTACACTTTGACGTACCTTAGGCCAATGGATAATTTTTTTCTTGACCTTGGTTTTTATGTGCCCACTTCACCTGATTTTTAACAATCTTAGGTCGATATAGTTTTATGTAAGACATCGATAGGTAAATGTCCTGTTCACCCATGATCGCTAAACACGTTTAAGCAGAACAGTGTAGACTAGGCCGGAGGTTGGTCGGGGTGGGGGTGGGGGTAGGGCTGGGGTGGGGGGTAGGCTATGACAGTGACCAGGTGCTATATGACCTGTACACCAGTCGCTCAATACACAAGAGATTATAATCATCCCCCACCCTAGCTTGTCTGTTAACCTTACTTGTTACCAAATATTAAATTGTAACACATATAATGTTCCGATATATTTCCATAATTCAAATGTTTACACATATATAGTCTTTTCACTGGTTGCCATTAAAATAACATAGGTCCCACCGTCAAATATTCATACCGATAGTTAGTAATCGGTGGAAATTAGACCCAATAAGAATATTTCAAGTTCCCAGTTTCCTGTTAATCCCAGTAAAACATGTTGCCAAGACACGTGTACTGCAGCATAAGAAGATGTTGTAAAATGTTGTGGAGTGGGGTGAGTAGGGAGTCTGAAGGTGAGGGGTAGGAGTGCTGTTAGCACCTGAAGAGTTAACCTGATTTTGAACTCCTGCTCAAATATATAGAGGTAAAGCAATAGGGTTATAGTGGCGGAGACCTGCATCTCCCCGACTGGGGGAACTGGGCTTCACCCTCTTCGTGTGTCCTCAGCACTAAACGTGTGCATGGTCTTCTCTCTATATAAACCCAATGCTACTATTGGCTTTAATCAAAACGTTCTAATTAACATGACAGATATTATAGAGGGGAATAAAACATAACCTATCTTCAATCAATGGAACAACCTTAATCCCAAGGTAATTTATTGGATCTCTTATCACTGTGCTTCATTCTAGGCTCAGAGTTGAGAGAGTCCCTCCAAACTGAGGGAAAGCCTCTCGGTCCAAACCGCAAAACGCCATTACAATATCATTAGGACGCCCACTCCAGGGTCAGGAAAGCGCAGTTGGCGTCCATCACTGCCATACCGTTCGTATCTGATCTGAGAGGATTTGAGCCTAGACATGCCCCACAGCATCATTTTATTATTTGATTTTGTTTGTTTTGCATATACCTCAGTGTTTCTACGGAGTTGAATGTTTCAGTTTCAGTTACATTGCGGTTATATCTACACATAGTTGGAATTTACTGTTATTCTAGCCTGACAGGTGTATAATAATACCTGTCGAGTCAGACCAATGCATCCAACAAAATATCCCTATAGTGTTTATGTATTTTGGCCATAGGAACATTTCATACACGAGTTGCAACGCTATATCAAGGAAAAAAAATTGGACTTATTTTCTCAAGTCATGCCTTTCATAAGCCACATATTGAGCAAATTATACTTGTTTAAAAGATTTTATTCATCCAGGAAAGTGATATGAAATAGTGTTGGCCTTTGCTTAACACTACCACATTACAGGGATCAGAATAGATTTGGGAAATTTTCCGCTGTCGCCCTGATCTGACCACACATATATTATGAAAGTATAGTGTTAAAAGGGGCGTAATGTAAGCAAACTCCATTTAATATAATCTGGCAAATGCTTAAAAAGAAATCGAAATACCAGAGATAGATCAAAATTAGATCACTCTGGCAACAAGCAAGTGTGGAGCAAGCAAACCGAGGACTATTGTATGCCCATGATCATCATTTCCATCCAAATTTTTGTTAAGGTTTCTGAACATCAGCTGATAAACATAGAATTAAACTTGGTGATTGTGGAATAATGCCCCTTTACTTCTTGAAATTACAGCAATGTGAATGAATGTCTGCATGCTTGTTGTATTGGTGGTGATTTAGATTATCGATTGTGGCCTGTGGCTATTATAAAAACGGGGATACTGATGATATTACTGTATGTGGCTTTTACCTGAATTTCTGCCCTTTTCCAATATTAAATATTGGAAGGATACAACTGTGTATATGATAACAACTGTGTATTATTGGCTAAAGAATTACGTTTCCTTCCCCTCCCATTATTCATTTTATTGCGTTCCTATTCTAAGTTGGAAAGCCAAAGCTCTACAATGATTACAAATTTAAATAGCAAACCATCGATTATCATATATTTTGAAACTTTATTTATACTTTGTTATACATACGGTCTATATGAAAATAGGACTCTCGTCTCTGTCAGAAACAGTTCTTCCGACGGGACCTTCTACTTTAACACATACAAACAATAGAATGGTACATGGTACATGATAGGAGCTAGATAGCCTTGCAGTACTGTCAGAATAAATATAATTATCATCTCTCGTTACTATTTAGTGTCACCCAAAAATATCATTGATTAGGTAAAATCTCTCTCTAAGGAAAGTAAAATTATTCCTTAAACAGATCTTGATGTTTGTAAAATTCAGGGTACAACGATACACGCTAGTTAACACTACAGCGAGAGATTTTTGAATTAATGTACCTGAATAAAGTTTTACTGAAACATTACAACGGAGCTACCATACTATTGAGTCTAAGCTCAGAGTATCGGTATGTCAATGGCTTTCCCTGCCCTGGAGTATGCCCACCACTACCGTCTTAATGGTATATTAATGCGGTCAGGAGCGTCGAATGTGATCTTCGTGATGTATTGACAGCCAATGTAATGTAAAGTGAGGGTCTCTAACCACTCCACTCACCCACCACCCACAGCCACCACCCACCACCACCACCGCCTCCACCACATCTTCTATTAGTGATGCTGTTCACCACCAATCCTCACCTCACTCAAGTATGGGTAAAAACCGCGAGTAAAAGAGCCAGGAGAGGAAAATCGTACTTTAAAACTGACAGAAAAAATACCTTCTCTAACATACAATATATACCCGACCTGTTTTAAAATAGAATGACTTTGAGTTATCTTTGCCGCCTCTCAAGGTGGTATATAGCAAAACGTTTGGCTCGTGCACCGAATGTGCATTTACCTGTACACTTTACACTTTTCCCACACTCTTGATTCTTTGAGAGTTGGGTTTAGCTTCCCAGAAGGAGTTTATGTGTAATATTGGGTAGGTGGGGACGGGGTCGGGGGTGAATCTTCGGGTCCCTTCAATTTCTATGACAATTATGGTGATTATAATGGGAGAGTTTGTCAATACAATTTAACAATTCTTCCGTATTTCTACTGACAACCAAACAAGTCGATTTGGCAAAATTTCGTCAACATTTTTCAAAAGATTTCTCTAAATCTGATTGGCAAAATGTAGTTAGAATTCGCAAAATTTGGTGTTTTTTGCTATCAAAATGCTTCTTTAAAATCAGTTTTCAAATATCATACAATAGGCCTACAGGTAGTGGAGGCCCTATATCTATAACGCTTAAAACATTTTGTTCAGTAATTTTGATATGGCCTGACTGGCACCCCTGAATTCAAAATATCTTTAACTATACATGTTTATGGGTCAGATTTTCGGAAAATGTAAAATTTTCACATTTAGGATATTCTGCTAATTTAGGCTGAAATATGATGAATACCGGGTATATGTGAGTACATTTGGGATCGCATTGACTTATAGTATCAGTTCTATTATGTTAGACTGCATTTTAAAGCACATTTTTGTTTTAAATGTGGGTTATTTGAGAGGATTGGTGAAGACGAATTGTACATTTTCTGAAAATCTGACTCATATATATATATATGTTTTGCGAATTGTTATTGCTGAATATACCCAATTCACCCTGTAAAGCAACAGCTTCCATGCACCCGAACCCAACCATTCGGAAAGTTCCCAATTGCGACCCTTTGTAGTAATCTGGAGCACCTCTTCCAGGGGTCCATGGCACGTTCAATGCACGAGAACCAGGATTTGGCATTTCGTGTGCTGATGATCTCTCCTCTATAGAAACAAGTGCAGCACAGGCCTCCGCGCTTGCTCATGTGTTCCTCCCCAAAGAGCGGGTATTCGGGCCTTAGTGTGTGCTCAAGTGGAAAATGGCACTCGGGAAACTTACACCATGGAGAACTCTGCCCTGGATACTTGCCTAAAATCGACTTCATCTTCCTGTTTGTGTATAAAAATAGTTATAATTTTGTACTCAAAGGAAAAAGGGTAAAGGTTTTAGTAGGGTGATTGATTAAGGTGCGCAGTGGTATCAACAACATTTCGTAGCCTGCGCAGTAAGCTTTCAGAATGCTCCAATATTTATCATTAACTCCTGTTGGAGATTGCCTCTCCATCAAAAAGTTTTCTTGTAAGAGGGGATTAGAAAGCACTGGCTTGCAATATGTATGGTACATAATTATAATTTTCCCTTTCATTGCTAGTCTGCCTGACTCGACTTGTCATGAAAGTAAAACCATAATTCCTCAAGGATATATACTATATATTTTTGTTGACCGAATTCTCCGTTTCATAATGCCATGTTTACAGCCAATGGTGATATTTTTTGTTATTCTTGTTCAAAATGTCAGCCCAATACATTCCCCCTTCTGCAAATCTGTATGATCATGTTGGAACCCCCGTATGTTTTGTAGGCACAATATGCCTGATATATAAAGATACAGGCGCGTGTTATATTATGAGTGCAATTCGATTTTTAAATAGATGTTTTGTGGCATATATGAATATATGTGACGATATCACAGACACTCCTGCTTATATTGTTTCGTTTAAAATCCGATTTTTATTCATGTATAGGTGGGTTTCCATAACGATTTTCATTTCATACAAGCTGAAAATAGAATGACAAGAAATAGATGTTGAAAGTCTTCAGTATTTGTACCGAAATCAGAATTTGTGGAAATCTTTCTAAAACTGTACCATTTACAACAAACTTCGTCAAATTGTCACATATTTCTCAGAATCTATTTTCTTCGACCTCAAAGTGTTTTTCGTTGAATCAGTCTAAAATATTCTGTACCGATAGTAAAGGCCCCGAATGACATAATTTCACTCATTCCCCCCCCCCCCCCCCGACGATTTCATTCTTGCTTGTAGTACTTCACCTTTTTGTTTAACAGTTAATCTTGCTTAGCCAATCATAATGTTGAGATGGATATATTGTATTAAATGAATTGGTCGTGTCTGGCTTCTATCAGTATGCCAGGTTTCGAGGTGTTCTTATGTAAAGTCAATGCAATGTAATACCTTGTTTCGATAAGCCAGACAAAGAGTACAGGTGAACGGACATAAAACATTCTCATATCAGACGCTGATTGATGATTATAGGAAGCAGACTCGCGCTTAGTAAACATGGGTCACTACATAATAGCATGTAGGACTATCTCCACATGTGTTATTTACATGGTATACAAGACAGGATTTGGGCAATATAAAACTACTTAGGAATATATATATAACCACAGGATATTATCATGGTTTTAATTTTCAATATCCAATTACTTTTAAAGACTCGCTGAGTATTGCGCAGTGGGGTTGTTTATCTACATCTCAAAGTATTTGTAAATGTGTTCAGTTATGAAGCCGATTGGTTAATGAAATTATCGATTAAATGATCGTGTTTTTATATACATTTATCTTTGTTTTTTTTGCTAAAAACTGTTGTGTCCCTTACTGATGTCCCTATATATTACATCATCTTGCCCTTCAATGCATGCTTTGTTTTTTCCTGCTCATGCAGTCTAAACTGGAGGGACTGGATTGACAAAAGGGAACGCCTTTCGCTCCAAAGTGCAAAATGCCATTAGAATTCCATTTGAATTCCATTAGTACGCCTACTCCAGGACCAGGAAAACCATTAGCACTGTAGGGAAATCGACGTACGTGTTGTATGCCTTCTTGCGCTACCACAACTGAGATCGGAGGATCCGCATTAGCACTGTAGGGGTCCAATCACTGACATGACACTCTTATCTGATTGAAGAGGCTCTGCACCTAGTCTGTGTCTCTTTCATCATTTCTACATTACTCCGTATATCGATACCTCACAACTGCAAGTTTTTTGCTATTTTATTTCATACATTCTTTCTATTTTATTTCATACATTCTTTCAATTTTATTTCATACATTCTTTCTTCAAATAAAATACATACATACATGCATACTTTTTGTACGTCATGTTTAGGTGTAAATAAAGGATATTTTGAATTCTGTTGTCGGCATAGCGGCATGTCGTGAAAGAGGCAATCACGTCGAACCAACTTCATTCGGAATATAACCATTTTAATTAGTCCACAATGAATTAAAGACAAAATATAAATACCAACATAAATCACTAATTAAAATTACTAATTAACGGCCGCGAGTGCTGTTTTTTCCCATTCAGGGAAATACCACAGGACAGGTAGAAGCGAATGTTTTGACTAGACTAGGGGTCTAAACAATGCTTCATCATACAGAACATTGGATTCTTTGATGGTATAGATCGCAGCTCATTAGATAACATTTTCATATTGACAATATCTATATATCCATTCTTGGTTCCCAACGGATGTTTATCATTTGTGTGCGTTTGAGTTGAATGCCACGTTTTCATCACTTATAGATTCAATAGACAGGTAAAATGCCCCTGCAGTGATATTCACAAACACTGTTTTTGAACATATTTTTAAATCACATAATCAGTGGATGCATTTCTTTACATGACAGCGTTTTCATCTGTAGACCGGTTTTATAATCAGTTTCAAAAATCCAAGGTTAATACCACTTCCGGCCACTTTCTGTCCACTACGATAGTAATTTGTGATTCACGTTTAGTGGTAATACATAAAGATTCTTTGGCTTACATCCAAACTCATAATGCACTTGTCAATTGCAACCCCCCACCCTCGGGGAAGTGGGGGAATGGTAGGGGAATGTCTGAGAAAACATTCCCCCATCCAGGTGGGGGATTTCCCTTAGTTTACAGCAATATCAGCTGGAGGGGTGGGGGAGTGTCTGCCAGTGCCCTACTCTATACCTTGGTTCCCCACAGAGGAATAGCATTGCATAAGAAATATCATAAATAGATATGTGATAATGATCACAATTAGATATGAAATAATGATGAATATAGCTTTGTAGAAGCCACATAAAGCCCTAAAGACTGTGGTGCAGTATTAAGAGAGTCATGTTTTTTATTATTATTAACAACTTTTATTCTGACACATAGCATACAAAATCGGGCCAGTCCCTTCTACAATTAGGTCTTCCAGGCTGCCCTTGAAATGAAAATAGAAATAATTGATGTTACAAATAAAATTCTGTGACAATTATATATGGGTTGCTCCAATTGTGGGACTATAGTACTCCAGATGTCCTTCAGATGTTGGTTCTCAATTTACTGTGATCAAATTGTTCTTTGTTCGAATTTGAGTTACTGTGGTTGTGATCAAATTGATCATTGGTTACATTTGTTACTCCTGCCATTTACCCGCATACCCTAAGAGTGTTGTTGTTACTCCTGCCATTTACCCACACTTCAGTCATCCTCAAACTGGATTCACCCTAACCCATAACTAGCCCATAGGGTGTTTTGGACAGCAGATAGAGAGGCATACCGTATGCAGACTGCAAGGACTATCTATACAGTGTGTGGACAGCAACTACCTCCTATATAGTGTTTCGATAGTGTCAAGTCTGAACTATACAGGCTGCAACCAACCCCTATATAGTGTTTCAATAGTGTTAGGTCTGAATGTTGTTACACTCTTGGGTTGCTAGTGAGTAAGGGGGGGGGGGGCCCGGGATACATACCTGGATCCCACGGGCAGCACTATGGTGTACAAGAATAAACTAAGACGCTGCTGCAAGGCAGGCCAGTCTGAACCCAGTTACCGGCTCATGTGGTTTGTACCTTCTACCACCGAATCTATTCAAAATTTAAGTTAGTCTAAGTCTTAGGACTTAATCATTTATTAGAAGTATATATTTATAGGGGCAACACCCTATTATATCACTGGTGGAGAAACCAATTACGATCACGGTTAATTGTGTTTTTAAACAACAATTATCCCCAATCTAAAGGCAATATGGGGTACTCTAATTCCACTGAACCCTATACTAGAAATGTAAATATCCTTTAGTGTTGGGGATAGGGTTAGGATAGGGGTTAGGGTATGGGGTTTGGGCGGGGGGAGGGGTTAGGGGGAGGGTTCATGGGAGGCAGTTGTTGAAGGGGTTAGGGGCAGGGCAGGGTTAGGGGCAAGGGGGGTGGGGCTGGGGTATATGTCAAAAGTCTCCTCTATATTTCTAGCTGAAATTCATCTGTGTGTGTCCTTGATAACTCCATAAGAGTTAGTATCCAAGGGTTTAGGGCATTCTTGTTTTGTCATAGGCTTGATAGACCTACAAATCCTCACAATAAACAAAAATCATTGAAATAATTCCATATTTGATAATACACCTTGGAGGGCCATGTCATACTGTGACATGCTTAAAAAATCAGTATTTATGTCTCACACTCAACCCATGCCTGTCCTATGATAATACAAGGACGATCATTTTGTATGATCATATGAATACATTGATGTGAATGCAATTATATTCCATATCTATTATGAAAACATACAATTAGATATGAAGCATAGGTGCCTTAAAGACTGTTATACAAAACTGTATGTCATAAAAACACTCATGATGTTTAGAATTCATATCTGAATATTCAAGAAAATTTTTCTCAGGCTCTACAGACTATGTCGACCAAATACACCATTTGCAAGACTTTTCTGAGAATGGCCCTTATATTTTTGCAATAACAGTTTCTGTCTAAAAAAATGTCCACAGAAAAATGTGCCCCTGGGGGTCGGGCATTTACAAGAATTTGTTGCCCTGGGGGGTCGGGGATTTCATCAAGTTTCCCAAAAGGCCCAGGACATTCCCCCATATCCCCGGGGGCGGGAGTGGGGGTTGCAATTGACAAGTGCATAATGTCAATTGCAACCCCCACTGTTCTCTTGTGTATGATATAGGATTCCCAATATTGACAGGCTTTCATTGATAAGGATTAGTCTTACAATATCCGGTGCGAATAGCTCTTGAATGATGTCGGTGCCGTGATCTCTTCTTCATCTATATGTATACGCATATAAAATAAATCATAACAGATACCTCCAGAATATCACTCACATAATTGATACTATTTGACAATTTATCAATGCAGTGTCAAATATACTCAGATATACGTAGTATTTATCATTTTTCAGCCTAGTTTAGCAGGATTTACTAAATGTGTAGAGCCGTCGATTGTACATTTTATGGCGATATGACCCATGAATCAATTGACGGAAGAAAATCTCTGAACTCAGCAAATTTGAACTACACTTGACCTTTTGCCGAATCATTATTGGATATCGAAATGCTTCAAGGATCATACCAAACTAGGAGTATATATATACTGACTAGAAGAGAGCCATAACATGAGGCCAATTTACATGCGTTATTAGTGTATTAGGTCCAAACAGTCTTCTAATACTTTATTAAATCCTTACTAATGGAAAGGTACATTGGAGGATATTATATGATATGAATACTCCAAAATAACACGATATTCCATGGGTAAAAAATCATCTTATTTCACAAGTTTGATTAAACATTCAGTATTCCACCAAATCCTGAGGTGGTCACCTGCCACCATGGTAAACAAATACCAGATGTACTGAGGTCGAGCATTTGAGGCCCTTTTCACATAGGATTCAATGTGTTGGTTCACGTTATGGCGGACGGGTCTATAGTAGACGATATGCAAGTCCAGACTTGGGAGAGAAGGCATTGTAAGGCTTGAACTTCTGCCAGACATTTAAGCCATGTATCCACTAGCACGTCAAACTCCACATCAAAGTTCACATCAAAACTTTCAAGGGGACTAACAGGCTTTTGCATTCGATCTAAAGTTCATTTTCATTGACGAATATGTTTATCTAGGCAACAAATAGACGAGAAATGAGCTCAAATACGAATGCAAAAGCCGCGTTTTCCCCTTGAAAGTTCTGATGTGAGGTTTGGCGTGGTAGTGGATATCGGGTTTAATCCATTAGCTGTTTGTATTTATAAGGCAATCCTTGGTTTGTGGCCTAGGGGCAGAACAGCATTCTGCTGTGTCTATGCATGTAGCTGTGTCTAAGTATTGAGTGTTGTCGGACGCAATGGAGAATGACATGTTATACCATTATGTAACTTAATGCAAGTGTGAGTATTATAATTTGATATTGCTAATATGGATATACTAGGAATCGTACCTAATTGCGTTTATTGTAATGAATTACATGTGAGTTCATATTATTTATGTCATTTAGATATGAATGGCATTTCTGATGTGAACCAGAATCATTGTTGTCATTACAAGGGAGGTATTAGGCTATATAAGGGACTTGGCACTAAGTAGATGATCTAGACTTCGCTCTTTGGATTCAATTAGTAAAGGGAAACACACAGCTAGTTTTTCATGGCATTAAATTATATCTATTTTGGGCTTACAGTACACGCTATATAAAATAACATCAGTATATCGTGTGGATGTATATATGTGTACCTGCTCAAAAACAACCAGTCTGCAAACATATTAGATTGACAAGGTTATCTGTCATAAACGTCACAGCTTGGGAAGTTATTCTTTCTATATCAGGCTGTACATTTATATTAGTTTGATGTGTGATGTTAGCAGGTGAAATCTACTTTAACACAATTCTCAGTTCTCTTCTCAGTTTTGGATGTATGCCGTCCTATTTTCTGTGTGTGCTAGGTCCTAAACATTTTATCATTCTAGGACCTCAGCCACTTCTTTTTATATTTTTGGAACCTCGCAGGAAAACAACATTATCTTGTGGTTTCATTTATATCACATGTGTTCGCTGCATGGCTATGTTGTTTACCTGTATGAATAATAGGTTGGTATAATTCATGATATGGCTTCCCCTTGGACGAGGTCGTTTTTGTTATGTATTGCAAGGAAATGTAGTGGAAGGACCCCAATTAAATAAAAGGTTTTACATCTGGAAGGCTATATGAAAAATTAATATTTTATGAGTACCAGTATTCACTATGTCAGGATGGACTTTTTGTTTTGTTTTGCCACATCAATCTGCATTACGACCCTTTGAACATGAAGCATAATATCGTTTTAGTAGAATTGGTCTGCGTTAGCAGTATTATTCCAAACTAACCTTGACAAGGTGTCAAGAAGTTGGCTGCGATGTTCACTTCTTCGGCCTTTTACTAGAAAGTAAATACTAGATTTCTTGGCTTTTCTACGAATTCTAGTCTCTAACCGGAAAGGTTTAGCAACCGTGATGTGTCCTGCCGTTCACTGGAATCCGAAATTAGAGTATAGCGTGCTATACTCCGTACAAAAACACACAATCAAAATGGGTCTGGATTCAGATTCTCATAGAATATACAGAAACGTTAGATCGAATATAGAATTTAATATAACGATTCAAATGCACCCTGGTCCTATATATATTATTTTACAGACACATCACAAACGATTCCCCTACAGCAAGAACATCCAGAAAGCCCCTCTGGCTTTTGAGGGGCTCTTTTTTTTTCAAGGTAAGCTTGAACATACATGCTGGCCAACTCAGTAGTAATTGGCCACACACACTTTGTTTCCATGATAATCGGTAGGTGCGCCTGGCCAGAGGAACATAGATGGCTTGCCAGAATCTTTCAGTCTTTACACACATTAGCTTTTCTGATATTTTACTGCTGGGTTACCCCAGGTAAACATACTGTTCTTACATTGCCCGTTTAGCCTATACCCCATGGTTAGTAGATAAGAATCATAGCACACCCATACCCAGGCATACAATGGTGGTATAAAATGATAACTTTCCATTTCCTGTTTTTACGGTTTTGAATCGCTTGAACGTATGATTTGCAAACTGTGGATTGTGATTTTTGTCAGGCTTATCAAAACTTGTATTTTCAGTGGCGCATATAGACTAGTAATACATTTCGAACACTTCGCATCAAAATTTACATTCTCTTTATTATTTTCGTTGTTTCTGGAATAAGTACACGCATGAGGACTGTTTCCTATATCGACACTTCAGGTGTAAAGTATCGGATTGTGTAAATAATGTAATGATGACTGTCCATTGGCACTTTTTGTGCCTGTGATCACAAAATGCTCACCTTTGCTTTTACGCCGTTCCGAATACAAGTATATACTTTGGGAGATGCTGAATGAGCGGCGTACTTCATAACCTTGATAGAACTATTTTCATTGACATCTGATGTACATGTGCTTTGATCATGGTTCATGGTCTGTTTGTTGCCATATCAAAACAGATCAATACAAAAATACAACTAGCCCTGGGTAATATCGATGACGAATCGTCATCAGTCATAAAAGGATTCACTTAAAATATACGTTTTCTAGTATATTAAAGTACAGTCCTTCTTAACTGAATGACAGACTCAGGGCCCGTCTGAAACATGAAAGGGAGTCTACAATTTATTTGAATTAAATGATACGAATAATTGGAATATATGTTGGAGCACGCGCGCTATGTAATGGTGGTGGGTTTGATTTTAATAGATATTTCCTGTTGGCCAGAAATGTCATTATGTGAGAGTAACGATAGAAAAGAAGTTTAAGGTGAACCTATATATATGTTTTTTTCCTTTTGTATACCCGGATATTGTGAAAAGTTAATAATTCAATATATCGAATATTAAATCTATATAATTACAGTATTCACTGAGAATAGCATGGTGTAAAAGGGTTGAACAAATCCTGCGTCCAGGTTGTCCGCAATACCTATGTTAGCCAGGTGGACAACCCAAAATAAATATTTGGGCGTGCTGCGGAGAACCAGATTTCACCTTTCTTTGGTGTGAACGGATAACCACATATGTTGGACAATCATATATTGAAAGGTGGTTTTCCTGAGGACAACCACTTTCTGAAGCGATTTTTTCAACTTTGTGTAATGTCTTTCCTGGATGAAAAAGAATCTCAAATTTAGGCATGTTCACTAATCACAGATTGTATCAGTGACATTCCCTCCGTGAAGTAGTATATATATATAAATATCGGGTGATATGCAGGGTGGATGATCTAGGTGTATTAGGATTATTGTAAATTAAATAATTTTAGGTGGGTTCTTTAAAAGGTATTTATATCCAATTCATTTGACCTCTTGAGGATTACACCATATTAGTAGTCTGCTAATATTTTAGAGGCGAAAAAGAAATTCTTTGATGGACCCGTATACATTTCTTTTTTTATTATTTTTTAATACTTTATTTCACCAACATTAATAATGTTGATTAATAAATTAAATCGTACACATATTAGTACTTGTATTACTATAATTGTAAACTATAATTATTGACCCTGGCAAAACAGCGACACTTTCAACTGATATGATTTAAACAAGCTCCTTTTCAATTTTGCAGGTTTTATCATTCATTCGGAGACATGGGAAGTATTTCTGCCACCGCGGCCGGTACATGGGCCTTCTCAAAGGCCGTGTCCCTCCTCTCAGATGGTGCGACACGACATCTACGCAGGACTGACGTTGGCAATGAGGTCATCCGCCGGAAAGTCGCTGGAGATCTCATTGAAGTCCGAGACTCCCTTTCGATTCTCTCGCTCAAAGAGCTTGAGACAGCTCGCTTTCAGTTGGAGAATGGACTGGTGCTCTGTCAGCAAGAAGCCACCACCCATGCCAGCTGTGAGTTCGAGGCTGCAAGAAGAAACGCCGAAATGGCCTTCAGTGCAGTTCAGGACCTTGAAGCCAAAATTGAAGCCACAAAGATGGCTGTCATGGCTGCACTTTATCAATACGATGATGATTTAAGCATCGCTCATACGTTATGTCTGCAGTACATAAGGCGATTGCACGAACTCCCGGAATTAAAGGAAACGGTTCGAGTTCATCTTTATGAATCCTCGCCCATGTCCCTGGCTGAAGCCACAGAGTGGCTGGTCAATCTGTATTGGATGCCAAAACCTAATTCATGGCCCATTCTCAGAGATGCCATTAGAATGTATAGATCGGTGAAAGATTGGATAACTGGTACTGACAGAAAAGCTATCTTTGAATCCCTTTGTCGTTTAAATCTGATCCTTGGTGTGTTTTTCCTGAAAAATAAAGTTGTCACCGATCTTATGGACTGGCCCGGTATCTGCATGGACATGCAACAGGAGTCTGTCCAGCCTCTCGATTATATCCTCAGTTTTGATCGGACTAATCATTTTGATATCAGACCTGGAGAGCCTGCGTGGGACATACAGATTCTCGACAGCCACAATGATGTAAATATTGTATGTTTGTGCCAGCGACCGAAATCCCCACTTGAGCTGTTCCAGCTGGATGCATCCAGAATGACTGAGGATCGCCTGATGAAAATCAACTATTGGCCTTGTGTATTGCACGCTGTAAATAAACAATGGATTGTCATAGTGGGGCAAAAAGAAGGGACCTGTATGATTTCAGTTCTCAACAGAGTGTCCTGGCGTTTTGACAGAGAAAAGGAAATTGCCTACCAATCGAATAACAACGAACAGATGGAGAGAGTTATGCATGTTTCGCTTGACAACGACTACCTATACCTTCTTCAGAGGAATGGCACAATCACGCAAATAAACCTGACTACCATGGCTATCTTGAGAACTAGCAATCTCAGCTTAGAAAAGCTTGGTCCCCATCCATATGCAGATGGGTTAGACTTTGATGAACCATTGGATGATTATGAGGTGGAGTTTATTAAAAGAACCGATAAAATTAAGCTCAAAAAAGAGCAGACTGCCATGGATAGTTCGGTTGTGGTCGTTGCCTCTCAGTATCTGGCATCTTACGATATTTCGACTGGGAAACAGCTTGTTCAGAGGAGTTCAGAACAGCTCGAAGTTGGTCTTGATGTGCTCACTTCGCTGACACAAGAATATATTTGTCTGATGTACATCAGATCTGATGACGACAATGACATTATGGCCAATAATCCCCGATGCGAGCTTGAGATCAGAATCCTTGACTCCCTTGACGTCATAGCGTCTCACAAGATGCCATACTTCCGCCAGTCACGTCACCTAGTGGCTGAGAGAGAAGGTGATTTCCTTGCAGTCATGTCAAGCCGCACACTCAGTTTGTGGGAACTTAACAGTGCCACCTTGTTGACAGAATATACATTCACATCCCTTGAGCCTATCAGCCTGCGCTGGTTCAATGGACGCTTCCTATTGGTCACTTTTTCGGGAGGCGCCATTTGCAAATACGAGATCATGAGCTAAGAACGAGGCTCATTCAAAGGGAACAGTGAAAACAAAAACGGTACAAGAATGGAAACTATTAAATAAACCAAGATGTTCCTGTTATTTTCTGGAAGAGGAAATATACAGAAACATCTACTTTTTTCTAAATCTATTTTCAGAAGCTGAAAAAAATGATAACATGTAAATGTATGTCCATATGTATAATATTAGGTAATACTGTTCAAAATGCTATGTACCCTTTATATTACGGACTGCATTTTCGTACATGTCTATCCATCCATTCATTTGGTAATGTGATTTCTCTTGACTAATTTCTGATACAAAGCAATCCTAGTCTAGGCTATTGCTAGTGATACAGTTATGTAAAAATGTCACTACTTGGTTTACTTTTGTAATAAATCTATATTACTCAGTTTAGGCGAATTTACTTTCGTGAAATTGACATACTAATGAAACTAAATAAAGTAGATGCAATTTACTGATATATTCTAAAAAAAACTCTGTCTTTGTGACCACTACTTGAAAAACAAACTTGTACATGTATAGTTACCAAACTCTCTTTCAAGATAAATTTGATAAATAGAGGTAGGTATCCATGCTACCGTATGAAGTGTGATATATCATAGCGTGTATTTGCAAATAATTGGTTGGCTGTTGGGTGGCTAGTCATGTTTCGTCTCGAAAAAGATAAAATATTGGTGATTCTTGCTAAACTACTAAGTGTGGACATATGGGATTATCTCAGATATGTATGAAGAAGCTTTGTTAAAATATTGACAAGAAAACGCTCCTTTTAGTAAGCATATAATCATCTAAAATTAGTATATGGGGTATATATATATATGGGGTATATCATTTTGGTATTTTTAAAACAAATAATTTAATAGATAAATTCCCATTCCCTCTTGACGCTGTTATTCATGACTAGTCCCTATAAGCAGTCATTCCTTTTATGAGGAGAATATGGATGACTCCGTGCCAACTGTAAACGGTGCTGATTGGCTGAGTACGACAGCTGCCTTGTTCTTTGAGAAGCTATATTGTAAATAATACTTATGTTAATAACTATATAATGCTCTTAATATAAGAGAATGAAGAAGAAATATTCCAGTGCCAATGTTTAAAAGATGTTTCCTCATTAAGGATAAATATTGATATAAGTTCATTGCTTATCAATGTATATTTCTCGGGCCATTGTTTGTGGAAGTGGCTTCCACCTAGATGTTAAAGAACAATTTACATGGAACATCATCAACTTCGCAGATATAATGTCATGCGATATGATTATCGTACAATATCTTTCTCAATTCAGTGAAATACCTTCGAGGCCTTTTCAAAAATACATTTTGATAAATGTATTGTTTGGATCAATTGTAATAAACACAATGAAAAACTGCCTTTGTGGTTTGTATATTTATTTCGAAAATGACCATATAAACGGGATTTGCAAAGGGGGAAGTCTTGCGTTTTGACTTGCAGGGTCTAATCGTCTGAAGATGTACAGTTCGCCATCACCAATCCTCTCGAACAATCCTATAATTTACGACCAAAATGACAGTTCAAAATATAGACCAACATAACCGAACAGACTTTTCGATTCAACCCGATACCAAATCCACACAGATAAAATACCAAATATACCATTTTTCAGGGACCTTGTTCCTCCCTATGGTGACATCATGCATTTTTATTTTTTTTTATATCTAACATATTTATACAGCCAAATCCACACAGATAAAACACAGATACCAATATTCCCCACTAGCTACTAGTATTGATCATATTCAGTCTAATTTAGTAAGGAATATACAAAAGGTATATAGTAGCTGACAATTCTACGTTTTTTTGATGACCTGACCAATGAAACTTCCTCACTCACCTCATAGTAGAATATTGCAGTATATCTTTTTCATCTTATGATATGATCTAACATATCGACTAACTCTACTTAGTAGCAGGCAGCGGGAAGAACGTTATAAAAACGACGCTGTGAACTATATGTACTACTGCTAAAAGAAAGCAACGCCTTAACATTGGGTTCAAGAGAGGACCATACCCATTGGATTTGAGAGTGTTAAAACCTGAGCGGTCACCTGCATGTCATAGAGACAAAGAAAGCAGTTTCCCCCTCAGTCTATGTGAATAGTAGTAGATGGTCACCGAAATGTGTCTTCATACAGGTGCCACCTTATGGTACCGACCGGAACTCCCATGTTATATTGTTAAGCACTATGCGATGGCAAGGCCCACTAGGAGGATATCAGACAGTCTTCAACTTTCACTACAGAATCCTCTGCTGGGTAACCTTCGTAGTTATAGTACTAGAATATTAAATTAGCCTAACGAATCTGCACATGTACAAAGCAGTCAATCTTGGAATGGCCGACACATTCCCATCTATTTTTGTATTTAACGATTTGTATTCAGCCAAGACATGACAATGCATTATTCTCAGTCAGAGCTGATAGAAAAAATAATTAACAAAAAGTGTTCATAACAAAATGTCCACGACTACATAGATTTACATTATCAGAAAATCTAATAAAATTGTTGAATGGTAAAAAGTCTATGCCATTTAAGTTAAAGTGAAAAAAGACCTTTGACTTCGTCAACAAAATTTCATACATTCAGTGTTTGGACAAATTCCAAGCCTCGTATAATTACATATAAGCGACTTGAACAAGCAATATTAATCAACCAAGGAGAAAAAGATATAAATAAAAACAATTAAAAACCCACACCATCCGGCGTTGTGTGAATACAATATAGCAACAGTAAAAAATACACCAAAAAGGAATTTATATCAAAGGGATTATATTCCAAGATACGATCAGGGCTGGGACTACGACATTTTTAGGTCCAAGGGATCAGGCAATTTTCAATATTCCCCACTAGCTGAGAAATGATTCTGAAATAGTCGTTTTAATCTATTCGAAAAAAGAGTAGCATCATCAGTGAATCTAATTCCTTGCGACACATTCCAAATTGTCCCCACCCTACCAAAAAGGCTATTCCCCAACTTTCCTTTTTTCTACTGAACGACTTTGGTCTTAAACGCATCACTCATATGATAATTTGGAGGGGCTATATCAGTACTTATCAAAAGTATCAGTCAAAATGACCCAAGAAACGAATTATTCGCCTGTAACAGAGAGGTAATAACTTATTCTATGCTCACCTAAATATTGCTTTTTGACATGGAAAGAAGACTTCAACTTGACGCCCCGCCCCCCGACCGCTATCCGTAAGGATAGCTTTGCTATGCTTATCAAAACACGTGACTGGGGCATTTTCCGAAGCCCGGAACGCTATTGTACCAAGACTGTCTTCCGAAGAGCTTTTCTCAGGCATTTTTTTTTTATGGAACTTTCTAACCGATCCCAGAAGCTAGAGTGAGTCAAGGGTAGCAAGGTCAAAACGGGAACATGTGTCATTTACTGATAAAATAAAAAGTTATTGCTAACCGTAGATTCGAAGCGAGTGCAGTCAACCATAACAAAATAAGAAAACAAATTAATGGGAAGCTATAAGGTTCATGGAAGAGCCGCAAGGAAACAGGATGGAAGAGCTGCTTAGTTACATTAATTGACACCAGTGGCGCTGTTCACTGACTTGAGTCATGAACAGCGCCGAGGCCCGGGTGGGGTGGAGAACGAGACGGCTGGGTGGAGGTGGAGGTGAGTTTGTATATATAAAACAATATTAGGTGTTCAGATCTACTGAAATAGGTCTAAAATAACTATCTTTCAAGCGGTACACTATGTGGACGGACGGCATCCATCCGCCTATGTGTACATAGCATAGCTTGAACATTGAACATTTCGAACGATGCCCGTAAATCGGGTCTCTCGCATGATACTTACGCCCGCCGAGGGGATCTATGTTTTTCAATGTTTCTTCCCCGTAAAACTGCACTATTGCCACTGTCTATCGACATCAGTGATACTACTGTACAACTTGGACGGAAGGAATTGTTTCATACGGACATATTTAAAAAACAAACAAAAAAGGTGGATACCCTTACCGTTTCATGGTGGATTCCGAATAGTACCGAATAACGACCGATCAACCTCCACCGCTACCCGTGCAGTTGGTCAGGCTCAGCAGAGCATGACCAACGCTTGTCAACAGAACAATCAACAGCTTTGTGCAGGGGGGGGGCGGGGAGGCTATAGATCCTGAGCACAATAATCTGACTAAACTAACCAGCCCAGCAGTTACGGTACACCATCTCTGATCTGGCGGATTTATACTTCTGGATAAATCCATGGAACTGTGACCCGTGTGCATGATTTATACTCCCCATGGCATGTTTGGGGCTCGACAATAATAGCAAATGTTATGGAGCGGAGGGAGTAACATCAGTCTGCATTTTTCAGGGACCTTGTTCCTCCCTATGCTGACATCATGCATTCTTTTATCTTTATATCTAACATATTTATACAGCCATTAGTGATAAGGATATACAAGGCTCACGGGGACTATTATCTAGCATTGCAAAGGTTATGGAGCGGAGGGAATGATATTGCGATTTCTGTAGTAGGAAAACTATTTAGTTCATAACCCCAATGTTTTTACCGTCTGAACTACACCTTATGAACTATATCTACAGCAATTCTTGGTTTGATTTGGTAAAGGTAGTGGAAATATTCATGAATATTTGTTATAGAATTATTTTGAAAACCTTTTAATCATTGCCTAAAAGGTTTATTTTACCTAATTTGAATTGATTTTTGATTGACATTAAATGGGAAAGTTGGAATAAATTGCCCAGGGAATTAAATTTTCACCGTAGTTCTTGAAGCCACCATTGGATCGCCTTGAGGATTGTAGCGTTGCCTTTAGAATAAACAAGCTCACCATTTTGTATCGAAATTATTTCACCGAAGGTTTTATTCTCAAATGTCCATTGAACAATGGCAGAGAACGTCCCCAAATAAAGAGAGTTGTTATTAAAAAGAAATTTATGGTATACGAAAAATAAGGCCTTTTTGCCTTATCTGGGTGGGGAACATATGAGATGTAAGTAGTGCATGTAAACGGAAATTTGAACCAGGCAACATGGCGCTAAAACGTGGTCCAAGATGTCGCGAAGACACGCCGTATTTGTGTAACTATGGGATTGACTTTAATTCTGATTTTCATAGTACCATGCCCGGCAGACGAGCCTATATATAGAGGATGACCTCACTGCCAATACACCACTAGGGGGCTTTTGTCCTAGGGGGATATTTTAAGGTGTATTTCTAAAACAATGTTGTCTAAGCAAATGAATAAGAAAATCTAAGAAATGTTATATGGTATAACCTCATACATTTTGCTCTGAACTAAAAAAAACACATTTGCCACGAGATTGTTTGAAGCCATGTAGGCCTGCTAGAGTTTAGAGTTTTAGAGTTTTCAGTTTTTTTATTCAGAAATTACATTACATCGATGATGCTTTTCTCATAAATCCTGATAGCTATCTATATAGAGAGAGAGCTTGATCTCACTATTAAATTTTGATGAGACATTAGGGAGGTGTATATCATTAAGGAATACGTAGCACTGTCTAGATGGAGATTCTATTATAAACCTAATAAACTATTAAAGTGGGACTTCCATTTGCCTGAATACTGAATATTATAGCATTGTGTACTAAAATATACTTTATTTTTTGAGTAGTCACTCTATGCACCATGCAGTTTGACTCAGTTGCACCGAAAATGTTTTATTGGTCATACCATATCGTACATACAACTAGAAAATAATTGTTTTCATGTGTTGCCATCGGGATATTAATTTATAGTAGATTATCTGCGACAATAAATAATGTGAGCATCAATCAGTATTCACAAGGGATGCTTAAGGTCAAACAAAATGAATTTCTGGTTATTCACAACCATTAATCTTTCATCCTCTTGAGTGTTCCCTCCAAGAGGCAAATGTCTCGTAGTCTATCGACCCACCCTTGACTAAGTGCTGTGCTCAGGAGATGGAGTTATTTAGATGGAGAGTTACCGTTGTACATCAGACGCTGTAGAGGAGGTGAGGAAATGGCCGACAATATGAAGTCTAGATATTTTGAAGAAGCACTTCTGGTGGCTTTTGTCTTCGTCCTAACAAGTAGGTATCTTCACCGGCTCCACTTATATTAATTAATTCATATACATGTATCAATAAATGTGTATTTCCTCTTTTGGAATCTAAAGCTCACAAGAACGTCTAAAAGGCTTTTTCTTAAATTCATGTTTCTGTTTAATTGCAATACTCAAACAATGTAGGCCTATGTGTACTATAGAAAATACTTGTCAAAAGTTTCTTCTACATATATCTTATAGTTTATATATAATTTGGAGGGAGGTAAGGAAAATAGCAATGGCTAAAGTCCATTTTTATCCCTTTCAACTCAAAATATTTACCACACTTCTGAGAAAATTAATCTACAAGATTATAAGGGTGAAGTCGCCAAAAATAAACAATTGTTAAACGAATGTTATTGACATGAGTGTTAAGCATAGACAGATAATGGTATACAAAATTACTCTAGGTATAGCCGTATATAAACCATGCAGTAATACCATGGGATGCTTCTTAGGGAGAATATAATCACAAATTAAAGAGGTAGAAGACTCATTTTGGGGCTTAAATGGGGCTTCCACATACAAGGCAAATGACCGACAAATGACGACCGACAAAACGGACGCAGGGGGACCGACAGCAGTGACCGACAATGGCAGTTTACCGATTGTCGGCCCCCGGTATTTACATGAACAAAAATAATTGCTCATTTGGTCACCGATTTCCGTCCCCGGTATCCACATGTAAGATAATAAGATAAAATAAAATAAAATGAAGTAAAACACATGCTTGCAGTATGAAATTTGTTGTATCAAGTAAAGTAAACTATTATAACCTCAAATACCATTGTTAACGAGACCTTTTATAATGAAAGAATAATTTTGGATGCCTGAAAAGGCTGTTTAACATAGATTTTTCCAAGTATTTTCTTGTTAATATATATTTGTATCACCTTGCATCAACCAATCAAGCTATTGTCTCAGTTTATTTATGTAATAATAATGTCTACATTATTGCCTATATCAAATAAATTTCCAATGTGTGAGTACTACCGGGGATAGCTCTGCTCAAACAGACTAAATATGTGATCTATTCGGATTAATGATTTAACTAATTATCATGGCGAAGGTAAATATTTATATCAATATTAAATAATATGGAGATCGTCATTCAGACACTCTTTAGGCTTATTTCTACCAAGAAATATTTTAATAATATCCATATTATGAAATCTTTCTCAAATATTAAGGAATCTAGAGCCCACAACGTAAGGAAAGGTCATTTTTGCATAGGAATAGTAGGTCATAAATGTATCGAGTTATGTTGTCTGAGAAATAGCATAGACCAATATCATTTCTATTCTATATTTTGATACTTTTATGGGTTATGAGATAAAACGGTGATTAATAATATGTTTATTTTACCAATGGTACAATATGTAATTCCGTGCATAAAGGTGCTAAAGAATTAGCCTAACCCAGCACTAAGCCTCTGGGTAATACATATATAGACAATATGGCTACTATACCTCGTTCAAATTATTCTTTAATATCAGATCTATAGGTTATGATCAAAATATAAACATTGTTTTATCACATTTCTGAATATAATGCCATTTCTGATTTGTTGAAGCCAGATGGAGATATTATGGGAAGCCATTTATACATATAACCCAAATGTACAGAATTTTAGTAATACTTTTCCTAATTTACCTAACCATATTCCTGATTAGCCTTTTTCTCAGTGAACTGGCATCCTATTTCGGGAAAATTGGCCCAGCTCAGCGGCCAATCCGGAATGTGCCTACTAGGTAGGCCTAGTGTTTTTCTGAAGTAGCAGGGTGTCTAGAGAATTAGATGCCAGCTCGGAGTGAATTAACAAAAGCTATGCCCCAGTCAGGAATTGATGACGTCTAAGTAGAAATGATGGAAAGGGAAGATTAGCTGAATATTAAAAAGCACAATTTGGGAATTTTAGGAAGTTTCCAATTTTGTTTCTAATTCTCGGCTAACCCGGAATGAATTTCCCCAGTTCGCATGCATTTTCAATGGTGAATTCGTCAGTCATTTTCCGGGTTAGCCTACTAATTATCGCGGTTTGGGGTTAATTCATAACTTGTATAAATGACTTTCCATAATATTTAGTGTCAAGTCGAGAAATCAGAAATAAATATGGTAGGCCTATAAAGTGGTCATTTTTGGAGAGAATAGAAAGATTTCCCTCCCTTGGAGGCATTTTAAAAACTATACTATTTCGTGAAGAAAATCAAAATTGTTGCTTCTCAGACCTACCAGACTCCCCCCCCCCCCCCATTACTTTTTCAGAAAGTCATCGTTTTTAGCGTTTTCTGACATTAGAGCGGCCGTCACAGCCAACTAGTGGCTCTATAAGTATATCACTGCATTCGGGCTATACAGGCTTGATTCGTTAATGTATGGCGATAGAAATATATATCAACAAGAAAATACTTGGAAAAATCGCTGTTAATCCTAGAGTTTCTACAGCCTTCATAATGTTTAAATGAACCTTTAATATTTCCACCATTTCCACCGAACTGATTGCATGTGCAGTTCTCATCAACCAAACTGCACCCCCGAGCTGCACCTTTCTAATTGCTCACATGTGTAATAAACAATCATATTACCCTTTCCCATGTAATACAATTGATGAATGTGTAACCTACACTGCCTGGTTTATCAAATATTCCATGTTGTAATAGAGGGACCCTTCAGAGCTTACAATACTCTTGAAAAGGCCAACAATGGCCTTATGCAACTGCCTTTTATTTGGATAAGAACATAAGATGGTCACATATATAATGGGACTAAAGATTGAAAAAAGAAATAATCAGAGATTTTTATTTAAAAAATATCAGGTGTACTACCAGTAACCACATGTGGAGGCACCCTTACCAGTTTCACCGGGACGATCACATCACCCTCTTACCCAAGTGACTACTATAACAGTGCAGATTGCTTATGGACGATTAAGCTACTGCATAATGGTTGTACCACTGATTTGGTTTTTGCCAGTTTTAACACTGAATCTGGTTATGACAATCTTGGAATTGCTGACACAGCCGGACAATCTATGACGTAAGTTTACCAGTTCTAACATCTAAAAACTGAACGAGTTGCATATGACTTTAAACAATAGTACAGAACTGATACCACAATGGTAACAATTGCCTTCAACAGGTTGCTCCCTTGGCTTATTACACGCTCATGCTAAATGAGAGGTGCACAAAAGGGGTACCACAAATTATTGATATTGGATACATACCATATGAATTTGTTTTTCTTTTGGACAATTCATGATGATTTGTTGTAAAAATAAAAAGCAAACAAATGATTACATTTCAATATACTTCTTTGCTAAGGGAATACATAAAAGAGTGAATAGATCATTTCATTCTCTATAATAATATATCTTTGTGGTATTGATTCTACCTGATTTGGACATGTTAATATTGTGTTGATTGTATTTCACGTTTTGGAATCTTTATTGAAAATTCCTATAAAGGCCTAGGCACCTTCAGTATAAAAGGGGTGGGTGGGGCCAGCGGGAACTTTCCCCTGTCAGACACTGTCCCATGAAGAGCAGAGCACAGTTTTTGAATGTCTTCCCTAATATCTCATGTTTTAGCCATTGTTTCTTTATGTAACTAGCTACAGATATAAATGAATATATGGAGGCAATGATGTCTATTTACATTAAAAATCGTAGTCCTCCTTACATACTAATTCATTAACTCCATTGAGAATATGACTGTTATACATTTAAACTGAAACAGTTAGCTGTCAATCAAGACTGTGTTTACACCAGTCACATGACACAACAACACAGCATGGGGGAGGAGTATTGCTTTGTATACACTGTCTATCTGACTGGAAAGACCATGTACCCCTTATAACGACTGTTTTGGTTTGGGGCATTATCTATGCAAGAGTATCATGTGACTGGCTGTGGCCGCCTCCCAGACCCATATCACAAGTTGGGAATGATTAATGGGATTACGCTGGGGACCCACTGCAAATGCGCCTTTATTAAGGGAAATCTATTTTGGATGAGAGGGCAATAAAAGGGAATTGTAATTAATTATTGGAATCCTGTTTGTTTTCAGTAAAAATGGTGTACTAACCTTGGGGACTATTATTACCAGAGGTCAAACAACCCTGCATTTTACTTCAGATAGTTCAAATACCAGACCTGGATTTAGTGTCACTTACTCAACGACATGCACAGGTATATATATAATATAAGAAACTTTATTTCCATTTTGTTATACAGACAGTGATAGAAGCTTTCTACATGGAAATCGGTTTTTGTTCTCTGTCCCAGACAGCTCTTCCAAACAAACCTTAATTGTATAAAATGTATGACTTCTAGGATTTTATAATAGGTGTAGCTTCCTCATGTGACCTCGTGGGTAGATGTCTAGCAAATAGCGTTAACATAGGCTTCCAGTTTTTAAGTCTATGCAACCTTTTCTTAAAGTTAACTCAGCATAACTAATGGGATGTTATTTCATGTGAGTCCTACGAAATGAATAATTTGGAAGATTATTTGATTTCACACCAAGAATAATAGGCCAAACTCCTTTAAACTTCTATCTCGGTCACATTCAGATGGGTTGGGAATCAATGGACCATAAAACAGAAAATGCCATTTTTAGATGGATATTAGGTGTTAATGCAGCATTAAGTTACAGAGGACAGGATATAAATGCATAACATATGGTATTTTTGGTTCTATGGTATTTTTGGCTCTAAGCCACAGAATTATGGATAAATAGGTGTAGACAAAAATGTCACCCTTGGATGCCATATTATTCCCATCGAAAATTACTATTGTTTTGTTGGAATACATAGATACTTGACAAGTATTGTATGAAAAATGGATAACTTGTTAGAAGCTTTGTGAGATATAATCTCAGCACATGTATAATATTCAAGAAGGATGAATGAATGATGGACTGGGGAATTTTAAAAAAGTAACCTCTGGAGAGTGGAGTTCAAGAAAAAGAGTACACTGTCCTCTTCCATTGAAAGTTTTTCTTTTTTTATCGTTGATTTGCAGTTATGGTGAAATTACTCCAACAGTGACATTGACAACGTTGATGTCATGAATGCATCTATAATGATAGATTGTTTTCATGTCACAATTATGCCATTCCACAAGCATGTAAAAAATAATAATATAAAAGTTATGGCAACCTGGACAGTTCCACTCATTTGTCTTGGTTTTTCATATTTTTCCAGTTCCCCTAGACTTCAAAGGCGGGTTCCATGGAAGTACCATTCCAAAATATCTAAATGACAGAGACACTAGCACATGTGGAGAAATATTCCTCTCACCATACCACCCAGCACAAACCATCAAAATTGACATGGAGATTGTGACATCCTATCCAGATTTTCATGTTTTCATTCACCATGACCATGGACTGAAAACAGACTGGATGAACGTGTACACCTCTATGGACACCTCTGTTCCTGGTATCCAGACTCGCACTGATGGAATTATATTAATGCAATATTGCACAACTGTCAGTTCAGATGCAGTTTTCACCAAAATGAGTTGTCGTTGCACCAGCACATGTGCTGTGTATATATACCTAAGGGATCAAATGTCTGTAAATGTTAAGTTATGTGAAATTGATTTGATTTTCTGAACAATTTTAACTCCATGATGCATAGGGATCTTATGCATATAATACCAAGACTATGAACTTTACACATAAAGAAATTCGTTGGGGTTGGTGCATTGTAATTTAAAAAAAAATATCAACTTCTGAAAATTAGTAGTCTAATCTCATCTTAATAAATTGCTCTAAATGTCTTTATTTATCCTGTTCAATGAAATTGTAATTTGTAAAGAATATGTTAACTTCTGAAAATTAGTACTCTAATCTCACGTTAATCTTTCAGTCAACATTGGCAAAAGACCATTGACTTTCTACTTTTTGTTCCATTCATTTCCAACCCATCTAACTGTCATTTGACACAAGGATTTTTGTTTTTGCTACAAGGCTTCATAAAACTTTCCTCTGGTGGCATTACTTATTATCACTCATCGACTCCAGTTTTCTCTCACCCGATTCAACTTGTATAAGCATATAACTGCAGCATAATATTGATAAATGCAGTCCAATAAGTCATAAGATATGAGTAAAGTCGGTAAAAATTTAAAAATTGTTCTCAGAATTGCTGTATGTACACAGCACACACGCATTTTGTGTTGTGATATATAGATTCATTGCCATAGTAAATGGCTACCCTGATGCAGCATCGGGGTGGCAACATAAACAATTGGAATAACATCATTTCAGTTGAGGCCAATGAAATACGATGTGATGAGAAAGCTATGTATTTTCAGAAATCAATAAAATAATATTGATTTTGAGAAATAATTAATATTTGACAAGGATTAGAACAAGAACAAGGATTAGAACAATTGTTATCAATTTTATACTTATTTAAAATTTTATTATCAAATAATAGATTTTAATTCCCCACACCCGCCTCACTTTACTTTGTTTCAACAAGCAAAAAGTCATCTAGGAGTCATAAAGACACCACACCCACTGAATCAGACATCTAATTGAACATACGATAATGAATAATGTATGTCATATATATTGATCTGTCTCAAGATGTATTATACATTTTTGAGCGATGTTTTGTTTTAAAAAAACAGTTAGTGCCTAAAGTCGTAAAGCTAAAAGAGACTTCTAATCTATAGATCAATGCATGTTAATGTCAGGACTTCTTGAATAAATCAATCATAAAATGTTGTGCAATACAATGTTACTTAAATAAAGATTTATTTAATCAATCTTTATTAATCTAATCTAACCTACATTGCATCCAACTATTGTCACAAATGCTGGAGGTATGAAGGGAAAGGTTGTTGTTGTACGCCCTATCATTTATTAATCGTCCCTTCAACTTTTTATTCAACATTTTTATACAGCGAATCTTGATTATTCATGTCCACGGGATAAATACCATGCTATTCTGCCTGGCACTGTGTCTAGGTGTATGACTAGGTGCATGACTAACTAATGTAACTAAAACAGATTTAATGGCATCAAAATGATAGTACACCTACAAACGTACATACGTACACCAGTCAAGTAGGGCATGGCATTTCTGTTTGGGGATTTCTTTTAGGGCTTCCGTGTTGGGTCTAGGTCTGGGTAAGTTAAATGGTTAGGTTAGATGGTAACTTAGCCATAATAATATTATTATTTCAAGGTTTATGTCCAGGAAAATGTGATTTACACTATTTGTGCACATGAGATTATCAGCTCTCTGAAACTGTCGCGCAATACAATTTCTTGGAGAAGGAATATATTTAAATGGAATGCACTGATAAGTTGGTTTGTGAGTGGATATTATACGGTGAGGATATGTATCCTTTCATATCATTCTATGTTTAGGTAACATTGTTTACATGCATCCACAACATCCTCGTGTCTCCATAAAGCACATTGCCTGCAGAAATCCACATGGGTTTTCTGTAAACAAAATGCAACATACGATCTGATCTCAATGCAGCGGGGATGGTAACAAGCAAAGTTGTGATATAAAATAAATACATATTCTCCCCACTTTCATAAAACAGGGGGCTTCCTAGCCTGGCAAGATCTCATTTCTTTATGAGAAAAGGTGCTAATCTTGGGGTAAAGTCCTTGAAAAAGTTCATTGCTTGAGGCAGAACAAGTATAGGTACCCACCTTGTACCTGAGAGTCCCCTACCCAAGGCCATCCTACACATTCAAGTCATTAAACTTTGATCAAAGTTGTTGTCATTGCTGTAGGCTTCTTAAAAGTCGTAAAAGGTTCTTCTATTCATATTATTGTATCGACAGAATATCAGCAGCAAAATATTGATATGAATAATTTCAGTTCTGGAGAAAATCGAATATTGAAGCAAGGGTTCTACGTGAATAAGAAAGTTCGAACAAGAAACGATGTAAATGGAGTAGTTGACGTGTAGTATTTAATTCTCAATGTAGAAGGGTAAGAAAAGGTATGCACCGATAAGTTGGTAACCATACCTTTTCAGACAGTCAATGTATGTGTTTGTCTCAAAAGGTAACATATTGATCATAACATACTTGTGTGATTCTTTACTTATACTTGGCAGCTGACAGACATGACAGTGGCGATGATGGCAATTTATCCAGTCCCAAAGACCACACAACAAGTGAGGGCTTTGCTTTAGCAAATTATCAAAGATATTTTATCCTGGATTTCAGTAACCTCGTGACCTTGTACAATCTGACCAAGGAAAACACTAAATATATGGATTCCAATGGACAAACAAGTGCCAGTCAGGGTTTTACAAAATAAGAAGAATTGTATGCTTTCAGATATATTCTCTTTCAATATCCAGATTGGAGGAGCCCTTTATGGCTGGTGGTGCCCCTACATACCCTTCATATGTAGTAACACAATATATGGGTGAAGTCACCAGAATATGTACAACTCACCTTCACCAATCCTCTCAAATGACCCAGATTTATATATATATATATGATTTTTATTCCGAATAGACAATCAGAAACGAATACACCCTCTGCGCCTATATAGGCCAAGCAGGTCTTCCAGGCAAACCCAACATAATAAACACAAGGTGAATATATAATGACAGTTGCAAATAAAATTAATTGTTTATATCTCCTTGACGTTTCAGATAGTCTTTTATGTTGTGACGGCTTGTAATGTCTTTTGAAGGAGTATGAGTCTATGACTCTGACATCCATATTTATATATTTCACTATTGGCATGTCTTAACCATATCAATATCATTGTCATTTCTAGTTACATTTACTCCATTCTATCAATTAATATATAATAAAACTACTACAATTCAATACCAGTGTTGCCTATTCTTACGTGATAAAGTTCCCATAAGAAACATTCAATAATATGGCTCATCTTATACTAGAGGCCTTTGACATTGCGTTTTCAAAAATATTACATGTGGGCTGTTAAATATTGGACAGTGCATGCTCCACTCCATGGTTAACCTATAATGGTTGGGGTATCAAACATAATTAGAAAATACATGTTATACAGTGAGTAAGATTCAATTTCCCCTTTCCCCAATTACTATAGCTATATCGATCTTATTGGGAGAAAGGATTTACGTTCCTTGTAATATCTTTTCCCCACTGCCCTTCATCAACGAGTCATACAATGAACACTGATTTTTGATGATATCAAATGATATGCTTACAACTCCTCATGCTTCTTAAGATATGGATCTTGTTCCAGAGGGTACCTATGTTTTAGGCAGCCTTTGAACTCTTTCCTGGATGGTATTATATGCGCTTTGCTCGGTAAAGTGTTCCACAAATTAGGTAAAGAGTAAATGTATGATTTCCGAAAGATTTCATTCTTAGGGTGAGGTACAATTAACCTTTCTATAGGCTCCTAAGACCTATATTTCTGGTGTCAGCATTTTAATCTTCTCTTGAGCGTATAAGGCCCTTTCTAGCCCATGGGTTCGCATCTAGTTTTTAGTGAAATTATTTTAAGTTCGGTTATGTATAGACAAGACAAAGATTAGCTTCAAATTACAGTTCAACATTACCAAACGAAATATATCCAGATAAATTTATCATTTATCATTTTTCAGGCTAACTTACTGAATTTATTAAATGTTTAGAGCAGTCGATTGTAAATTTTCAGGCGATTACAGCCATAACGATATAGTGGAATGACGACTGCAAATCCATTCAGATACAATCATGTAAGTAGTATATGCAAACGGGAATTTGCACCAGGCAGCATGGTTATAACAAAATGCTATTTACAGTTTACCTTCCCTTTCATGTTAAATGTTAGACAGTTCATGTAGTGACGGAGTGGATGGATCCTGTAGTGCATGGGGGGTAGATCTTGTTCCCCTCTCAGCGGTAGCTCTACTCTCACTTCTCTTCACAAGCCATATACCTAAAAAACACCATATACCTAAAAAAAGGTGTGTTTCCGATTTATCTAGCTGAAAACTAGGTAGGGTGGTTGGTAATTTTTTTATTCTTTTTTTAGGGAACCACCGGAATCGGAAATACACCTATTGGCCTAAGTCAGGTTTTATCATTTTATGGGAAGGTATACACAATGTCTATACCCCAAATGGGGTCCACCTCCTCCTACTGTTCGCTGAGTGACCTCCCAGCGTTGCCCCTTGCACATTCACATACTTCGTAAGGCTGCATTCTCAGCTATTACGATAACTAAAATCTTTCCAAATGTACTCATATTATGACTTATAGGACAACTTTTATCAATATTCTGCTGCTGTTACATGTTAGGCCCAAACACTCAATAGAAAACTACATTTCTTTTTTTTGCAAATAGAAACATTATTATAGTCTTCAGAGTATTTGTGCAGCATTATAGTGATCAACATCACTATTTACCACCAGAAACATAAGAAAAGACAGTCAGTTTCTCTCTTATAAGGAGGCAGACATACAATAAAAATATTTATCCCACTTTAAGGCCGTTTGAGTTGAAATTTGAGATTGATCATTGTGGATAGTTTCACTGCCTGGATGCACGGGAGTAGATTGTACATCTCTGAGTGCAATTGTACGTCTCCGAGTGCAATTATACATCTCCGGGTGTCTCCTGGTGCAATTGTACACCCGAATGGCACTTTGAGCTGTTTTCTGGAGCACATTATAAAGAGACTCTTCTTCTTCTTATGTCCAAGTATGATCTTTAGAAAAATTTATAGATTTAAAGAAACCCATCAAATTTAGCCTAAACTAAATTTAGCCCCACTGTCTGTTTGTTTGTATATGTATAATGTGATGAATTTTTCACTTCGTTTGTCCAAGTTAAGGGACCAAAAAAATAATTTTGACTTGTATAATGTATAACTTAGAAATCCTAGTTTCTTTTTCTCTCCGGCTCAGGGCCCAGTGATATACCACCTTAGGGTGAATTGGGGAGCCATGATTTAAATCATAACTACTTTACAATTGATGTTACTGATCGTTAACCCGAATAAAATGATTAAAAAAAATAGTAAATTAAATTTCTGAGAAATAGAAAAAAAGTTTTCGAAACTCATTTCCCTATGACACATCAAATATGGTGTTTACTACACGTTTATTGCACCTAGGCTGATGGCTGTGATTGAGACGTGTGATAATCAGTAATGATTGAAGCCTTGGTTTTCATCACGACTTTGATCATTGTCTCTCGTCCAATTTAAGTGAAGACCTAAATTGTTCATTTATAGTATATCAATAGAATAATTGATACGATTGGACCTATACTTTGCGGAATAAAAATCAGCACATGTTTTGTAATGTAAAAGTTTGAAATCGACCTAGAGTGGCCAAGATCTTACAATTCTCTGATGTAAGTCAATATGACAACATAACTAATTTATACAGTTTAGACAATAGTTTGCAAAATCTCAATCCTCCACATTATTCTCAAGAGCTTCATCGATAGAAACCTTATTAAATGGTACCGATTTTAGAGCTAGGTTGCACTAGCATTTAAAACAACTTTTAAGAATCTTTAGTCTTGGTGGTCAGAACATGGTCAGAACAAGACTCGTTTGACTGCTAGGATCTTGCAACCTGCAACAAGAGAGGGGCAATAGAGCCAGATGTAGAGATAGTGGCCAATTCGTGTAGGCCTACACAGTGGTGATGGTTAATCAGTTGGACGTGGGATAAACTGATTGGTTTATGGTAGTGGAACTATCCAGTAAATCATGAACTATCCAGTAAATCACAGTTTTTTCAAAGACACTAAGAATATTTGAGAATCTATGAACACCGACACAACTTTCCCAATTTTCACAACAATTCCAATTTTGATGTAATGGTTTTCTTTATGAATAAACTATGAATGGTTCCAGTAGATTAGGTTTATGGGATTTTTATGCGAATATCAGAGGCAAGTCTGTGGAATCCTTCAGAATACATTAACATTGACTTCGTGTATCATAATAAACAATGTGATCATAGATTTATTCACAAGGGGGGTTAAGAGCAGATGAATGAAATTAATGGGAATGGATACAACAAAAAGGCAGACAAAATGCTAAGCTATTAGGAAATAAATCAGATAAAGCTTACTATACCATTGTTAGGTTCTGGACATTTATAAAGATTAATGTGACATCCCCTTGAGTGCTCTTTCTAAGAGTTAATGTCACGTATTCTATCTACCCACCCATGACTAAGTGATGTGCTCTGGAGGCATAGCTATCCAGACAGTAATGGGATGTTGAGCGACTGTTGGACATCAAATGTTGTAGAGGTATTGAAGGAATGGCCAACGATATGAAGTCTATATATTTTAAGGAAGTGCTTTGGGTGGCTTTTGTCTTCGTCATAACAAGTAGATATCTATACCAGTCCCACTTATATTAATTGATACACATAGTACTATATGTGTATTGCTTCTTTTGGAGTTTCTTAAGGCATTTTCTTAAAATTATCTTTTCTGTTCGATTGTGAAGACCATTACAGTTCAGTCATGAGTTCAGCCTATACCTATAGAAGATAGTGAACTCGTAAAAGGTTCCATTTGCGTATCTATACTAGTAGGAACCTTTCATGGTTCATAAAAACAATATTTCCCACCCTTCCACAAAAGGTGAAAATTATATCATGAACTATTGATATACTGTAATCCTATCAGTTTATGGACATGCTGCATTCCCAACTCATTTTTAACTACTCATGAGGCCATTAGCGTTATGCATACATGTATAGCTTTATTGGAACAAAGGATTGCAAGTTTAATTGAGGTGCTCTTTGGTAATTCACTGCATTAATCTTATCATTGTGTTAGTTTCATCAAAATGTGGAGGAACATCATTGTACCTATTAAGTTACAAATATAATGTTGACAAAATTAATCAATTTATAATCTATGTACCTGTCTCATTTGTTAGTAATCGATCTTGGAATAGAGGGATCCTTTGAATTAACATGTGTCTTGAAACTCTGGACATTGGATAACAGCCTTTTAACTGGATAGGAGTGTGTTGTGGGTTAAAACAATATGACACATGACTAGGAAATGGCCAACTCAAGAACCTAGGCAGCAGCCTTTTATTTGGATAGGATTATCAGATTGGTTACAAAAATGTCATATGGAGCAGGGCTAAAGATTGAGAATTGAAATAATCAAAGAGTTTTTACCTTACTCTTTAAAGGAGGCTACGCTTTCTCCACTCTACTTCCGATTGAAGCCGTTTTTATGCGCACGCCGTTCGAGAGATGTATGCTGGGAGACTGTGCTGTTTGTTTGGTTTAGTAATACACGCAACAGAATCACATATAAGCAACTATAATTGTGACAAAAACGCAGGACAGATTGTCTTACATTTAAAAGAGATCTTTGTAAGTCGCAATGTACTGCTTCCCATTTCCTACGAACTTAAATTCTCGATGTTGCAGTGATGTTTCACGACGCTGTCCGATTGCGCTGTAAGAGACGTTGTGACGTTGGCGACGGCAATGTCATTTTTTCATTTATCAAGATTTAGACATTAAATGCTATAATATTGGTATATTGCTATTTCTCAGACAGCAAAGCCCGATTTATTACAACATGTGTCTACTCTAATAATTAATGCAGCTTGGACGCTGGCTAAACCTTCTGTTAACAGCATATATGCTTGTCTACTGCGAATCTCTTGGTCTGTATTGTGGTAAATAAAGTGAGACAATAGCTTGGGTTGTGGTAGACGGTACCTTTAGTGGCTTCAATAATAATGATAGGGGCAGCTAGGACTATATAACCCAGTAACACAAGGGGAAGGGAGTGAGTTAGAGGACAGGACCAGGAATGAGTTAGTTTGAAACAGTCTGACTGTAAGAAGGGAGTACTACTGTATACACCTGCCACGCTCACCTGTACCTCTACAGTCCCTCCATTTTGTTTTGGAATAAAAGACATGTGGACAGAAACATAACTGATGTTAATCTCGCTTGATCAATCACCACGCCCTATTTTCAAATGATAATACCCCAAATTAGATCCAGAGTATAGCCGCTAGATTTATTTGTTTCCTGTTATGACTTGTAGTTGCGGTAATTGTTTCCAAGTTACCCTTATAAATTGTTGAATGACGACAGCATTGATAGGTGCCCGCCCGATTAAAATCTTTACTTTGAAATGGATTTTCTCTCTATTTAAACCAAATATCTGTTATACTATGGATTACATAGTTTTGATATTACCAGGGGTTTGCTAGGTAGGTTAAGATTTACCAGGCACTAGACGCATCAGCTCTTGTGGCATAGCACAGATATGCCTGCATATTAATCATACAGATGCGCCCCGCGCCCCCAGGGGCTATTTTACTGTCTAGAAAATCTGTCTTGATCACCCACTTACCTATGTTTTCACATTCCACTGGAGAAAAGAACTATGGATTTGTTATCCTTATCATGTTAGGTCATCCTTATCATGTTAGCTAGCCAAAACGTCAGGGACAATAGGGTCATTACTATACTTTAACTGAATCTACCCCCACTTTCGAAGGCATATATCTGTTCAAAGTTCCCAAGCCATGCTCTTGCATACTCATCACTCTTGCATGCTCGGCATCACTTGTGTAAAGTTTGGGTAAACTCTGAAATGGTTCCTCACTCTCTCACCAGTTGCGCCACCGTATGATGTGCAAAACATCGGCGATGGTTTGCACATAGATTTAACACTAAAGTTAAATGATTTTGTAGGTTGGAGGATGGTGGGCAACGTCAACGTACAAAAACAATTTATATTTTGACTTCCTGACTTTTGACTTCCCCTCATTCCCATCAAATTGTGACAATAGACCTACTGTGGTGCCACATACCTCTTGACGATTGAGTAGAAATTCCGTTACTTGTGAATCAAGCCCATGTAGGGAGGAGCTCACCACCTCTCTACACCTACAGAACCAGCTCAACAACAACAGCAATGTGCAAATAAAGAATTCAAAACAGTGGTTTCAGTGCATCATAATGTATTTGGTACCAGGATATTCTTAACTCCTATAAATTAGTACCGTAATTTCAACTTAATTGAGTTGTAAAGGAAGTTTGTGTGAATAAAATTACTAATACCAAATCCATAAATATTGTGATTTCTCAGTGGTAAAAATATAATTTTTACTAAGGATTATGCATTCTCTCTTTCTCTTACTGTCCCTCTCTACCTCTCCTCCCCACATACAGTTATGCCTTTTGTCATGATAGATAGATGGATGAAGAAAGATTGAGAATTCTTATTTCGTTACTGTAGTAACACAAGTAACTTATTAAGAGATAAAATAATAATTATGTTACCGTAGTGTAAAAAGTGGCAATGATAAGACAGTAGTAGTAGAAATAATATTGATAACTACATACTGCATATATATAAGGGACTGTTCATAATTAACCACTGGGGAGGGAGAGGAGAATTTGTGAAAAATTCTTGTGCAAAATTGGATGACCCCCCCCTTGAAGTCTTGTGCAAAATTGGATGACCCCCCCTTCCAAGTTTGTGCAAATTTGCATGACCCCCCTTTAAACCACACTTTTTTAATACTGATCCACATCTTTAAAATTGATGACAAAGGAACAATCAGGGATTATCATTATGCTCACTGATTGCCTTAGAGAACAATCGCTTAAGTGGTGAGAGCTAATCCATTGGAAAGATGAAGACTCAGTAAAACATGGACAGATATAACATTTCTGTAGGACTCCCATACTAAAATACCATCATATTTGATGACACAACTTGGTATTGAGCAGCCGTTCTTTGCTACAATATCTAAGCACCTGCGTTGTCATATGAAACACACCCTAGTGACAGGGCCAGCGTAGTTGAGCCACTGTTTTCCTGCGCAGTCAGTGAATGGATAGGGTTAAGAAGTAAAAGAACTCTAATCACCAATTAATTCTTGTAAATCGTGGAAAGTCATAACTTATATTTAATAGCTGTGGGGGTTTGTAATGCCTAATGAGGGGTGAGGTGTGGTCGTCTTTTACCATTTTTGTCATTGTCATGAAAATGTTATTTCTGGTCACTAAAACTTGTTGGTTGGTAATTTGAGATATCTCTTGCCTAAAGTTTTAATGCGAAATTCTTTTAATAAATATTTCTCTAAGCAACATAATCCGATATAGCTTCAAACTAGTACAAGAAATATCCTAAGAACCAATATACTGCAATGTACAGCCTGCAATGTACTCATTTCTGCTAGCAAAAGTGACTGTGATCACAGGATCCATATGACAGCAATGTTTTTTCTGGGCACCTCTCAATAAAAACATTGCTGTAATTGCAATATAATCGCTGAATTTCCCTCGCTAACCTGGTTTGCTATCTTTTTTCCTGGTTGGGTCCCTGGTGCCATATAAAAGATGGTCAAGGCAACAACCAAGCCTCATTTGGGAGGCTAGGTTGCAAAAAAAAAGGCTGATAAAGTGTCCAAGTTTGTGGCAAAGCGCATAGTAAACAGACTGGCTCATGAGGTCCAGGAAAAGGTTACCATCATTCTAGGAGCCAATTGTGCTATACAATTATTGGAAGGGAGATGAAGATTATATTGACCTCTCCAGACCTGCTGGTCTCTGATAGAGTGAAATAGGTGTTAGATTAGAAATAATAGGTATAGAGCGTATGTGAATCTTCAAGGATCATTAGCTCTGCTCTGGTCACAGTTCCAAGTTAGATTTGGCCAAGCCACAAATTATACATGATTATAGTAGGCGGTTGGGACAAGTGGTCAACAAATAAGATAAAAACCAATCATTCTCATACCAAACTTCTGGCTAGCTAAACTGGATTAGCCAGCCTTATAGATCAGTTTCCATTCATCCAGAGAATTATAACATGACAGGGCTGTCTTGGACTTTCAAGTTACTTTCAGGTTACTTTCAGGTTACTCAGAGCCTACCTAATATGTACAATAGTCGTTTGATGGTATTTTCAATAAACTAAAGCAGTATTCTAAAGTCTAAGTCTAAAGCAGTAGTGGCGATCATGGGCTATAGTGGAATTTATTCTTATTGCCACAATTTTATGGTGCTTGATTCACCAAAAATGTAGTGCATGGATCAGTCAATGCCCTGTGGAGGTTATGTAGGTGGATTGGACTCAGTATTAATTACAAGATTATTGGCCCTGCCCAGGTCAACAACTTCCTCAGGATGGAAATAAATGCCAGAACCCGAACCTTGGCGTTACCCTTATATAAAGTCATCAGCACCATGGACATGTTGAGCAACTATGTGGCAAAGCTTTTCAAAGTGACAGCGGCACCAGGTTGCAGGCAATTGTCATTGGGCTTGCAGAGTGGTCCAGTCAGACACTACTTCATTGACAATTTATATTACCATATATATCAATGACAAGTATATCATCAGAAATCTAAAAAAGGTAGCAATTCTTGAGCCAATCTTTTTAGCCCAACCTCGATGAATAGACAAGTAATGGTCTATTCTGATGACACAACAGCCATGTCTTTCATCAACAAGAGGCGGGCAAGGGACTCAGAAATAGCACAAGTGATGAATAAGATTTGCACGCTTCCTCTGATCTGGTATAAACCACCAGCTAGACTATATAATACAAACCACAACTCTCCCATACTTCCAGACCACCACAGCTCAGACGCTTTCTGACTGCCTTAGAGAACAGTCTGCTTGATGGATAGAATTAAAATAAGAATGTCCAAATACCAGAGAATTTTATGATTGAGATACATTAATCTTCTTTCATGACCCAGGTTTCCCCAAGGTTTACACAAGTATAAATGGCGCTGCCCTTCAGAGTTGGTGCAAAAAAAGTGCCCCCCCCCTTTAGGTCTGTGTAAAACAAGATGACCCCCCCTTCAGAGTCTGTGCAAAAACAGGTGACCCCCCCTTCAGAGTCTGTGCAAAAAAAGATGGTCCCCCCTGAAAATTCTCCTCTCCCCCCCTAGAGGTTAAAAATGAACAGTCCCTAAGGTTGAAATACCGTATTATCCTTGAAGTAAAACAGCTCGTTATAATACAAATAATCCAAGTATTGAATTATGCATTATGCGGAAAATTTCTTTCGCCAACATCGTTTCACATGACAATTTAGTGGAAATTCCTGCATGCAAAAACCTTTCAAAGTCACTCATTAAGGTGTAGATCTATGTACTTGATAAACCTTTAATATGTCTATGACTTGGAGAGGTAATGAGATTGATACTGTCTGTGCTAGTCTAGGAAATAATCTCCGAGTAATACAGAACGACCTGTACCCTAACAATGAAATGATTGATAAAGATTTGAAAAGGCTAATTAAAAGAATTTAAATTTTTATATAGTAATGGTGAGCAAATTGAATGTGGAAAATTTCAAATATCTAGGTTTTCACCTCGCCAGTTTAACATATTGTGTAAATTTTCCTGAAATATTATAAACGCCAGGTATATCTAGTTACATTTGCTATTGCGGCGATTCAGGAAATCAGTTTGGTTATGTTGATTAGTATAATATATTACGAACCTAAAGTCTGCCATGAATTTGAGTTATTTCAGAGGATTGGAAGGCGAATTGTCCATTTTCTAACGACCTGACCCATTAATCCACCCCTTTTAGAAGTCAAACTTAACAGTTGGATGTCATCAAATATATGTTATTGTCCCTGTACACAACAGGGGCAATATTTAACCAACAAAGCGTCAATTCAAAGAACGGCTTGCACGGTGTAAGAATAAAATGTGGGGGGATATTATACCAAGAACACAGGTCAGAAGAATTCATCCAAAAATGGAGTAGCATGCTTATAAGGGAGTTTAATGACTGACCTAAAGAAATAAATATTCTCTCTTCTACGCGACTAGAGCATGAGATAACATACCCCATAAATATATTACAAACTATATGTGTATATTTCGATCAAAGTTATTCCTGTAAATAAATGCTAATACTGACATATCTACCAGACGAGATATGAGGGACATGTTGGAACAATTATTGTCTCAAGATCAGGTACTTTTTCGGGGCAGGCTCTTATTCAGTACCCAGAGCTTTTGCAGTGAAATACAGTACATGTTGTGTAATTCTGCATTCATGTACATCCCGTGTCCTTACAGATATCCATTCTTTAACCAACTGTATTACGTGTCAAATGGTATAGGTCGATCTTATCATGCTAACTCTCCTTAATTAAAATCTACATTTTGTGATACAATAAATCGATTTTCAGTCTGCCTCTGATGTGATCACTGAGGCAGTTATAGTAATGTTCACCATATATCCAGTAGGTGTCACCAATGCCAATGAGATCTGCATATATGTGAACCAGACTACGATCCCATCAGATTTATACATGAACAATATCTAGGCTATAGGCGAATCCTTTCTGGGAGAAGTCAGTTACATTATAGCTTAGTTTTAGCCCTCTGGTGTTCCCCTTAATTCAGCATCTTCTGGTATTTATACATAACACCGATGAGAATAACGACGAAGTCGCCAGAAACTGCTTGTACATTTCGCCAATTGCTAGTACTTTTAAGTTTGAAATAATTTATCGAAGAGTGGATCATTTTGGAAGGTAACACTAACTTCTAGTTGAATGTAATTGTCTTGAGACAACACAAATGTAATACCTTACACAAGGTCCACTTTATCTATACTACTCACGATCTCGTATTTTATAAGTACGTACAGCTCTATATGTTTATGTAGCGTCCGCACGTACGTGGGACCTCTTTCTTACGTCCTTTACGCACATTGTGTTGAGAGTATTTCAACACCAGAGGGAACCTTTGGACAGTAGTCATGATGTTACTACTTCTACTTCTCTTCTACTTCCATTTCTACTACACCTTTGTATGTGAACATGTTTTAATACCTCAACCTCTTGTGTCATCGTAATAAATCATTACACAAGTATTTTATGATGAGGATGATCACTTTTTTCGGACAATCAAAAATTAATGTGATGTGTCTAATCCCTACTTTCCATATAACAGAATCTATTCTTTGTATTTACGTTGTTTATATCGACAGTAGACTAATTAAATTGACTATCAAGTCTGTCTGTTTTATTTTCCTTTAATTGATGTTAAAGCAGAGTATACGTTAATATTCACTCTTCTGACAATGTAGGTGTTGGCCAAACGTTTATCTCGGTACGGAGATTAGCCTGGCTCGTGGCGATCTCATTAACAACAATAAATACGCTAAAACGGGATGGATATCATTTAGACATAATATGTTGAGAGCGTTTTAGGAGATATCATCAATTACCGACCAGTTATCATCTTTATCGCCCTCCCCCTCGAATGTCTCGTCCTAAAGCCATAGCTTATTGCTATAAAATAAGCCAAGTGATAATGATCATGAGAACAGGATAGGCCGATGGAAACGGTTACCTGACAACAGCCTACAGAACAAGAGACGACATGGACAATTTTAAGCTGACGCGGACAAAAGCCTACACAGACATATAGAACCTAATGAGAATGTGGTACGAGGGACACTATTGGCATTTGCACTGTCCGAGATGTTTTTTTCATGGCTCACGAGCCAATATGTCCCAAGTACCACATTCGAATTTAGGTTCTATATTTACTCCCACGTTGCTAACTTTGCTATGTATAAGTATATAGCTGTGTACTGGGGGGAGGAAGAGGGAATGGCAATATCATACCACACGCGTTGAACTGGTGCAAATTACCACATACAAATAGCATGTGGTACATACACCAACATGGAGTAAAAAAGCTTTTGTCTATGTCGGCTTCCGTTCTGTCGGATTTTGTATGCTTTTGTTCTGTCAGCTTTTGTACTGTCACCATTGAAACATTGCAATATAAATTCTCGTGAAGTAAAAGTTTTCCATGTAAATTTCAATATTCGACAAGGAATAACAAAGGCACATTCCAAGATCTCATAAAATAAGAAACTATTTCCCCGAAGGTTCATTCTTAAAGGCAAACGCTACTATTCACTGCCACGCCCCCCTTTACTATATACCAAATCTACGGGCATTTTACGCACTATTCCTTTAGCATTGCAGTCTATGAGGAAACGGCCCATTTTTTCACATTTTTTAGAATAACACAAACAATTAATGGCTACTCCTACTGTCCCAAAATTTTGTACACATACAGTTCAGGTTATATACTACAGATAAAAAGGAAAAAAAATATATGTCATCGAGTTAGATTTTTTTTTATAGCTGTCTGAAATAGACATGTTTGGGAAACAGAGCTAGCTATGGGTACTCCCAGTTGTACCCAATTAGCATGCAAGTCTATTGGGAAATGCTGCATTTTCCTTTCACGGTTTTGGGAATAAAACAAAAATGGATACTCCAAATGTCCCAGAATTTTCTACACATATAGTGCAGGTAATATTCTACACATATAAAGGGAAAAAAATGCATGTCATCGCGTTAAAAAAATAATTGTAGCTGTCTGAAATAGACATGTTTAGGAAACATAGAACACTTTGAAAGCAGCAGATTTTGGGGTTGTCAGCCATGTTTCAAAGCTCCATAATTCAGAAACTAGCGTGGTGACCCATTAATTTTTTTTCAGTTTTAAGAACACAAATACTTCAAAAATCATACACTAGAGAATCAGAAAAATGACATTTATTTTCGGTGGGGAGGAAAAAAAATTGTTTTTATAAAAATGGTGAAAAATATTGAGTTTTTTCGAGTTTTTAATTTAAAATTCACATTAGGTATTTGTTGTTTTCAAAATAAAAATAACAATGCACCCTATAAAAAAGAGGCATAGAATTATTGGCCAAGTAATACTGTCTCTGAAACTGTTAATTTTACTTAAATTGAGTGAATATAAATAACAAATATGAACTATGAAGTCAAGGAACTGCAAAATAGGCCCCCCTTTTGGTCCTCATTGGTTTTTTTGAGATACCAAATTTTGAAGCACTGTAATTCAAAAATGAGCACGGCAACCCAATGATTTTTTTCCATCCTTATGACCTGAAACACTTTAAGAATCAAATACCGAAGTTTCAGAAAAATGACATTTATTTTCATTTTCCACTAGATAGTAGCGTTTGCCTTTAATATGACAATTAGATAGGAGGACAGAAAGATCCAAAACGAAGAATACTTAAGAAATTGATAGCGTACAAAAAAGGCAAATGTTGTCCGGGAGGGGAACCTATGAGATATAAGTAGTATGTGTAAACGGGAATTTGGACGAGGCAGCGTGGCTTCAAAATGTGCTGTCATAAGTGAATGAATAATTGATTGGGTGTTGGGGGGGGGGGGGGGGGGGGGGGGAGGGTAGTTGTGGTACGCCATTTACTTTAACTGTATAAGGTTTAAAATGATCTAATATTAAATATATTTAATGAGTAGGCGTACCATTATAAATGAGACATGTTAAAACTGTTGAGTTAAGTTAAACAATTTGGTAAATTGCACAGAATTAAGGTCTAATTCTGTGGTAAATTGGGAGGGAGCAGGTGTGGGTGGGTGAAAGAGTTGACTGATAGTGGAAGGCCTGGGTGCGAGGTGAGAAACTTCAAAGTGATCTGGGTGACCTTGCATGGAGGTAGGTTATATAGGCTGGATACATGGAATTTTCGGGGGTTGAAAGTTCAGTATTATAGTGAAAGTTTGCGTATCATAAAAATGTAATTGTCTAAAAATACCTTAGACATTACCTCTGTACTCTGTTGACGTGCTTTGCGTAGATCCGAAGCTGCTTGAAATCAACATATTAGACAAGCATTTCAGATCTCCGCGCTGCAAGTCAACAAATCTGACTGAGGCCCAGGGTCTCTGAGACTTTTTCACCAAGTCGCCTGCTTTTTCAGATGATTTGCATATGAAATTTGATCAAATTTTATGCACATATGATAAATATAGAATGGAACTCACCATTGTAATCGAAAATTTATTGGACGAATCTAGTCCAATATATTTTCGATTACTGGCGTCTTGTTCCATTCTCTATATATATATCACTGTCAAGGCCAAAAAAGAAATAGGCGTGTTTCCCATTTACCCCACCCCTAGCTAGAAAAACCTTACACCACCTAAAAGGTTTCTGATCTTGCCCTGCCTAATTTCCTTTTTGACTTTTTAACAAAAAAAGCTAACTAAAGCAGGAACACGCGTCTTCCTTATGGGTCTTCCGAACCAGAAAACCATTAAAAGATAAAAACAAAGTTACCATCCCCCTACCAAGTTCTCAGCTACTATGAATCGGAAACACATCTATTTATTTTGGCACAACTTTGAATTTCTATTATTATGATATTTGATTTATTATGGAGAGCTCAGAAGTGCGCATGCAACATTTATACGATGCATGAGGTTCAACAACAAGTTGGTACATCCATTTGCCTGAATACTGAATATTATATCATTTTGTACCCACAATTTATTAATTTTGTTATAGGAGTAGAAAGTGCTTGAATTAATTTAAATAATGTAATAATGGTTATAGGAAGTACTACGGCGTGAGATTAATGCAAATGTTATTTCAATAGCAACAGTGTAAAGTTATGCTTTTGTTAGCACCAATACAAAACAAGACACTATATTTTAGAAGTGAAGTAATTCAACAAACATATGTGATGTGAAGTCGAAAAAAATGGATTTGGAAAAATGGAAATGGAAAATACTGGTTTTGAGATAGGGCCTAGTACCGTCATATTTTTTTAAAAATGAGATTATATCTAGCCTATATTTTATGTTTGATTTTCTTTAGGTTTGAAAACAAAGTTTGCAATATTTCTGGTGGACAATTACTTGTACAATAGTTAAATATAGTCCATAGGATGATCTTACAATGAAAATATAACACCGTTTCAACGACAAGCATCAAAGTTATTGCTTACATGTGGACTCTTAGAAAATCTGAGAATCAATAATTACAATCTATTCTCAATTTTGTTGGGTGTTTTATGAATAAATTAAATGGATTTTATTGGACGTACATGGGACTGTCATGAATTGGAGAAAACATTTGGTTCATCAATAATCCATGTCTGTGCAATCTTTTTGAATACATTAACGTGTACTTTTACATGGATGATTAACTGCCAAGATAAATAGTTTGAGCTTTGATCAAGATTGACAAGCTTTGTCACACAATGAATAAAGGGTTAAGATCAAAGTGAAAGAAAGCAGACACAGGTTACCACATTTAAGTTCAGAATTATTTAGATGTTAATGGGATGAAGGACAACAGTATGTTGGAGATATTCACAAGGGATGGTAACGGGAAAACGAGAAAAGCTCTGGGTATTAACAACCATTAATTTTGTATGCCCTTCAGTGTTCCTTCTGGCAGGTGAGACAGGTGTCTAGTACTATACCCACTCTTAGCTATATGAAGGCTCGGCGGGTGGAGTTATTTAGATGGAGAGTGACTGTTGTACATCAAACGCAGTAGAGAGATTGAAGGAATGGCAAATGATATGAAGTCTAGATATTTCGAAGAAGCGCTTCTGGTGGCCTTTGTTTTCATCCTAACAAGTAGGTAATTACAGGTTAACAGGTTTTTATTTCGAGATATTTCACGAAGTGATACTTGTATTTATACATATAAATGCATTTCTTGTTTTCAATTCAATTCAACATATTCTTTATTTATACAAAAGAGATGTACAAAAAGGAGACCGGCATCTGAAAGTTAATTCCAGGTCTTCCAGCCGGTTCCTGACTAGTTGGGAGTGATAGAAATAGATTTTTTATGTACATTATTAAATTGTCAAAATGAGTTGGAAAGCTATTTTCTAGAATAGTGTCTATACTAGTGGTGTTTGGTTGATGGAAGGAGTAGTTTATGGTAACACAACGGTAAACATCATCTTCTCCTCTCTCTAGCTACCAGTTATTTTGAACTATCAAATACATTTGATACATTCACCAGTAATACAATAATATAACAAAATACAGCAGTACGAAACAACAGCAAAACTGGCAATAAAGAAATGACAATAAAATGAAGAAATGGTTGGTCGGTCCAGACCAAGGAGCATAAAACCGTCACAACAACATACATATTATATTGCATGTTAATACAGTATATGGTGGTCTATAATACATCAATTTCATTCAAATGTGCATCAATAATTTTACTGAATGATTTCCGGTCCTGTACCTGGTGAAAAACAGTTTCGAGAGATTTCCAGTATTTTGCTGATTTATAAATAAATGAGTGTACAGTTTTTGTGAATTTTGCCTGTATTAATTTTAAATTTCGTCTACTTTTAATATGACTTCTAGTCAATAATGTTCTATTATCCAGAAAGTTTTCATCAATGACCATGAAGTGGCTTAGATTTATTATGTGCTTTTGTCTTCTTTGATGGCCAAAGCAACGATCTCTGGTCTATTTAGAAAATCTTTGCATTTCTATACCCTGATTTGGACGGATGTAATTCTAGCATGAAAACAGAAACGTACAATAATAGATAAACGTCTCAAGAACTGGTTGATATTCTATAATCTGTTTGTGGAGGAAATGAGTTCACAGCAGTTTTTTTTTCATAGTTTCTTTTCTTTTTTTACATACCCTACCGTCGCGGCTTCTACAAAGCTAAAATGTTATGATTTTTTCTATGTCGTTTTACTCTCTCTCCATTACATACTTTTACTTATTTTCCTATCACCCAACCTTGAGGTCGTTTAAAAATATATTTGCTCACGGATCATTATCCCTTAAACAATCCATACACGACTGCTGCTTGGTATATGAGCTCTATCATAGAGCTGGCCAACTTCTGCTGGTAATGTTCTTTTTCTTTCCTCCTTTTATAAACAGGTTATTCCATATTTATTTTATTACATTATGCGACACCAAACAAATTCATGTATATACAGGTACATTACTAGTTATTCATAGTTTTGGTAGCGTCATGGAGTAAAAATAGAACACCAATTCATGGAGGTTATTTATTACAGATGTGATTACATGAATATGGGATGAATATTTTTGTCATATCTTTTCTACATTACACCCTTTGGGCTATCGGAGATGTGCTGCCATGGAAAGGATTTTACTTGGACATGCAATCACATCTCTGTAATTGAACCTACTGGTGATATTCTATCATAGCTTACCTCCTACTGCTGTCCCTATGAGGTCACCTATTATAAACTATAGGGATTTAATGTCACTATTGTTGAACTCTTCCATACTTACCATCCTCTGTCCCAGTTGATTGATATCCAATATTCCAAACCCATATTTTAATATTGATGAGGCTATTCATGCTATATGCATGTGCGTATCTATATTGGAGCATGTGCTTTACTACATGATTTGGCCCTGAGCCATAGCCATAAACTATATTGACCATAGACAAGATGTACAATATAATTTGGCTGTGTTGCCATAGTGTATTGGAAATATTGCATGGATATCGATGGAAGGGGCCTGCAAAGTGGCAATATAGAAAAAGAATAAATTGATAAAATGTTGTAGTTTTTGAATGACATCATGGAATAAAGATTACTAAAGTGAAAAAAATGATTACTAAAGTGTCCAGGGTATAACCGCGAGATATTACGATTTGTATAGGGTTTGCTATGGTTAGTGTTAGGTTATATGAATAAGTAAAAACAGTTGCCGACGAACTACCCTCCACCCAGCCGTCCCGTTCTCCACCCCTCCACCACACCATATTTGTCAAATATTCCATGTTGAAATAGGGGGACCCTTCAGAGTTTTACATTACTCTTAGAAATGACCAACAATGACCTATTATTTGGATAGGATCATCAGATGTGTTACAAGAATATCACACATGACGGGGCTAAAGATTGTGAAATGAAATAAATGAAGATTTTTATTGAAAAAATACTAGGTGTACTACCAGTAACCACATGTGGAGGCACCCTTACCAGTTTCACCGGGACGATCACATCACCCTCTTACCCAAGTGACTACTATAACAGTGCAGATTGCTTATGGACGATTAAGCTACTGCATAATGGTTGTACCACTGATTTGGCTTTTGCCAGTTTTAACACTGAATCTGGTTATGACAATCTTGGAATTGCTGACACAGCCGGACAATCTATGACGTAAGTTTCCCGGTTCTACCACCTAAACAACTGAATCAGTTACATATTTCAAGCTAGTAGGAGTTTTAAAACAATGCAGAACTAATTATGATTGCATTTAACAGGTTGCTTCTTTGATTATATCTAGGCCTATACATACATGTGATACTATACCAATTATGCCCAATTTGGACATTGTTGTTGTTGTTGTAACGTGTTTTATTGATCTCATAGGTACATCTCAATGTGGCCATTGTTTTTTGTTTGTATCCTGGGTGAATCTTAACTAATGATGCTTTTCGTTACATAGCAAAGGATTTGTATAAGTTACTATTTATACAAGATATAGTAGCGTTAGATATCAACACAGTAATAAATATATTATACAATATGGTATATATTATCTGAGGTATTAATTACTATACAGTCTTCGTTTAATTCTTTATATATTTTTTAAAATTCAATTTAAACATAAATACATTTTTCTTGGTGTTAGTACATAACCCACCCATTACCCCAATGTAGTTCCCCAATGAGACATTTATCATTTGATTCCGCTGTTTCATACAAAACCGCGGGTCTCTAAATTTATTATGTTATTAAGTACACAGTTTCCTTCAAAACCGTATCACTTATCAATTATAAGTTTTGTTTTATTTTGAGCTCTTGGTTTCCTACAAAACCTAGAGGGTATTTTGGGCGAATAGGGTAAGATTTAATACCTCTTAGGAGATTCTTATTTACAGAGGGCGTGCAGGACGCTTACTGGGTGAACACTTACTAGTAAAGTAACTAAATATACTCCATAAAATGACCTTAAAATTACATGGATGTATTTAATACATACAGGGGAATCAAAGCTCAATATTGCTATCTTGGTTAGCAATTGATAGGGGACCTCCAATATGCTGCGAACAGGAGCAAAGGTCATTGCGAATGCCCTTGCTAGTGAAACCAGGCTTGATTGCTAACACAATTGCTTATATGTGATGTGTTATAAGAAAATGAGTCACAAGTCAGAAAAAAATGGATTTTGAAATACCATCATATTTGAAAAGAACAGATGAAGCAGATTGCAATGATGGTAAACATTTTGAAAAAAAAGTTTGCATAATTTTTGGGTGAACACTTACTAGTAAAGTAACTAAATATGCTCCATAAAATGACCTTAAAATTACATGGATATATTTAATACACGGTCTTGAAATTTGGTGAGTTTCATGAGTCCTCAAGAACTATATACCCAAACATCAGAACATTCCAACAAAGAAATCTTGTGGATAAAACACATCGGAAAATATCAATTTTGCGACTTGTGACTCATTTTCCTTAAACACATCACATATGTGAGCCCGTATACATGTGCACAATAGTGGAGGAGTTGCTAGCGAATTGGAGCGAACATGTTTTGGTTCTACCCCATTAACAAGATAGTGGAGGACCCTTTAACTGTAAGAAACACTTTTATTTTCAGTAAAACTGGAGTACTAAGTTTAGGGACTATTGTGACCAGAGGTCAAACAACCCTGCATTTCACTACAGATGGTTCAATCACCAGAACTGGATTTAGTGTCACTTACTTGACGACATGTACAGGTAAAAAGGACCCACTAAAATGTTAGAATACATTAATGCATGTGTCAGTAGGTATAAATAATAGAAGTATAAATAATACAGCAGCATTGAAAGAAACACAGTTCTCTTTCCTATGTGAATTGGTGACAATATGTGCCGGGCATGTTAACACAGAGTATTTGGCTTTAGCTTAATTAGTTATATTATATATTAGCTTAATTTTGGTTAAATCCTACCTAATTTGATTAAAGTAGGGTGGACATCGTATAAATGTATCAATTTTTGCTTTTGCATTATGGTGGTTCTGATCTTGAGTTGTTCATTTCTTTTTTACCCATATGGTATTTTTGAGAGCCCTGGCACTGTCTGCAAGTCACAGAATACTGAACATCCGAATTATCTATGTTTTAGCCCCATTTAGCAACAGCTGGCACTCATTTCTTACAGAGAGCGGGGCCAGTCTGAGGGTGGGTGGGGCTCTGACCACCGCTGTAGGTATGTGCCTCCATACACCCTGTCACCCATGGGGTAGGCACATGCATCATGCCCTCAACCTGCACCTACATACAGCGCATCCAATGACCTGTTAGACACTTGTTCTAATAATTTTCCATAATAATCTAAGGAAAATAAATTAATATCAAGATAGGGCATGGTGTTGTCTCATATATCCTCAAGTTTGGTGGCAATATTATACATTGTAAATGTTTTTCTGCCTTTAAAATGACTTTTATTAAGGGTCCCTCTCTGCGTCCATTGGAACCTGCACCCACATAATGTAAACACAGGTGGCTTGACCCCTCTTCCGGTCAAATTTACCCATGACCCTCTGTGTTGGCCCCTCTCCACTAGTCACCAAATCTGAATTTGGATAACTCGTATTATGGATACATAGGTTCAGATGACAATGCCAAGGTTTAGTGCTATATTTACTCCGACGGAAAATAGTCTTTGTTGTGTTGGAATGAAACGTATATATGCATGGGGAGGAACCTATCAAATATGTAGATCTTGTAAGTAGCTTTGTGGCTGAGATCCAAACACAATACTACATATTCATGAATGATGTAGGGCTCAATAAGGAATAAGCAATCTTTGGAGAGGTTTGTTTTGGAGGTATAAATAATAGAAGTATAAATAATACAGCAGCATTGAAAGAAACACAGTTCTCTTTCCTATGTGAATTGGTGACAATATGTGCCGGGCATGTTAACACAGAGTATTTGGCTTTAGCTTAATTAGTTATATTATATATTAGCTTAATTTTGGTTAAATCCTACCTAATTTGATTAAAGTAGGGTGGACATCGTATAAATGTATCAATTTTTGCTTTTGCATTATGGTGGTTCTGATCTTGAGTTGTTCGTTTCTTTTTTACCCATATGGTATTTTTGAGAGCCCTGGCACTGTCTGCAAGTCACAGAATACTGAACATCCGAATTATCTATGTTTTAGCCCCATTTAGCAACAGCTGGCACTCATTTCTTACAGAGAGCGGGGCCAGTCTGAGGGTGGGTGGGGCTCTGACCACCGCTGTAGGTATGTGCCTCCATACACCCTGTCACCCATGGGGTAGGCACATGCATCATGCCCTCAACCTGCACCTACATACAGCGCATCCAATGACCTGTTAGACACTTGTTCTAATAATTTTCCATAATAATCTAAGGAAAATAAATTAATATCAAGATAGGGCATGGTGTTGTCTCATATATCCTCAAGTTTGGTGGCAATATTATACATTGTAAATGTTTTTCTGCCTTTAAAATGACTTTTATTAAGGGTCCCTCTCTGCGTCCATTGGAACCTGCACCCACATAATGTAAACACAGGTGGCTTGACCCCTCTTCCGGTCAAATTTACCCATGACCCTCTGCGTTGGCCCCTCTCCACTAGTCACCAAATCTGAATTTGGATAACTCGTATTATGGATACATAGGTTCAGATGACAATGCCAAGCTTTAGTGCTATATTTACTCCGACGGAAAATAGTCTTTGTTGTGTTGGAATGAAACGTATATATGCATGGGGAGGAACCTATCAAATATGTAGATCTTGTAAGTAGCTTTGTGGCTGAGATCCAAACACAATACTACATATTCATGAATGATGTAGGGCTCAATAAGGAATAAGCAATCTTTGGAGAGGTTTGTTTTGGAGATTCTTCCATTGATTATTTCTGTTTTGGCTCATAGACGTTGATGGTCATCGATGGACATCAACTAAGGCACATATTTGCAGAGAACTGGACAGGCTTTTCTGTTATTAGTGATTTTCATTTCTGGTGATTAGCAAATTAATTATGGTTACTCCAAAATTGATGATATATATTTGTACACATGTCTATAATGATAGGTGGTTGCTATGTTCGAAAAAGATCTAATCCACAAATAAATTGGGAAAAACATACAATAGATAACAAAAAAGCAAGCATTGTTTAATGTCTTGGTTTTAATTTCTTTTCAGTTCCCCTCGATTTCAAAGGTGGTTTTCATGGAAGTGCCATTCCAAAATATCTAAATGACAGAGACATTAGCACATGTGCAAAAATATTCCCCTCACCATACCACCCAGCACAAACCATAAAGATTGACATGGGGATTGTGACAGCCTATCCAGATTTTCATGTTCTGATTCACCATGACCATGGACTGAAAACAGACTGGATGAACGTGTACACCTCTATGGACACCTCTGTTCCTGGTATCCAGACTCGCACTGATGGAATTATATTAATGCAATATTGCACAACTGTCAGTTCAGATGCAGTTTTCACCAAAATGAGTTGTCATTGCACCAGCACATGTGCTGTGTATATATACCTAAGGGATCAAATGTCTGAAAATGTTAAGTTATGTGAAATTGATTTGATTTTCTGAACATTTTAACTCCATGATGGATAGGGATCTTATGTGTATAATACCAAGACCAAGGACTTTACACAATCATAAAGAAATTCGTTGGGGTTGGTGCACTGTAATTTTTAAAAAAAATATCAACTTCTGAAAATTAGTAGTCTAATCTCATCTTAATTAATTGCTCTAAATTTCTTTAAAAATGAAAATGTTAAATTGTGTGAAATTGAGGATCTCTAAGGACAAGGCTTTACCCAAATAATATTAGACTGGGGTTGGGTTATTATAATTTTATAAACAAAATTGTAAATTCATGTAAAAGTCTTTGAACATGGCATGATCATCGATCATACAAACATTCTCTTCAGGCTTATTCCACAAAACGCTGACTCGACCCAAACCAGATCTGGCAATGTAATCCGTTTTCCATCTAGGCACCCCTAGCTGCTCGGTTCATATTCCCTCCTGTTATAACCCTCCCCATCTCTTCATTGTAAAAGCTCCGAGTCTGATGGAACAAATTAATTAATGTTAGCTCCCTCCTCAGGGATAGAGGCAAAAGGTTAATTCTCTTGTGTAAGGACAAGAATCCTTCTTCCCTAAAAAGAATTGGGATTCAAAATTGTCAATGCCTTGTTCTGAATTTTTTGCAATTTAAATAATAGCTTTCCGGCGCTAGGTCTAAGAAAATTATAGCCTACTCAAGGATGCGGAGAACAAATGTCTTATAGATTATAATATATAGCTTAGAGTCTAACAAAAGACCCCCTCCCCATATTCTAACATAATTATAAACTGATTGTGGACAATGGAGATGTATAATGTATAATGATGCAAGACACAGAAAATGCATCATTATGCAACAAATGTATATTTATGATAGGGTGAGAAATGTGATGAGCCAGCTTCCGCGTTGGTATTTAAAAATACTTAAACAGTTGACTGGAATTCCGTTGGATACATGGATGCGATTACATTGATCACATCCATGCTGTTGATATAAATCTATGTAAAAAGTTGTTTAATTACTATATGATTTTTCTTGCTTGGCTCTTAGGTGTGCGTTCACTGAGCAACTGTGGAAGAGTTAAATCTCTTGCAAACTTTTGACTGTGGCTCAACAGAGCTGCAAGGATGAGTCCCATGGGTCACACTTTAAAAAAAAGCTCAGTGGAGTTACCACTTAACATGACTTAAGGAATTTTGTTTTATGAATGGTTGATTGCCCATAATTCTCTGATAGCAAAATTGAAATAATGATTGTCTTCTTCATTATTGGCAGATTTACAGTACTCTGCCAATTATGTTATCGAGTAGACAAACGTCCATCATTGATAAGAAACTGATGTGTGGGGAGGATTGTTTTTCTCATTTTCAATGACACTGCCCACCACCCACCCTACAAAATAGTGTTATGGTTTTGTGCAATATTTGTACTTTATTCAATCAGTTACAATAGACCACGCCAAAATACATGACATAGCTAGTGAACCGATATACAAAGATCCACTCAAAATTCAGCCCTTTGTTATGCTTTAATCTAAGTTCAAGTTTAATGGGTTTTTTAGGTAAATGTATAACATTTTCAGTCATAGTATGCCTACATCGCAGTAACTATCACTTGACATCGGACACAAGTAACTGTACCCGAGAAATGTTTACCTTGGAAACGCCAAAAGTTAATAAATATGCAATATGCAATAATTATATTTGACCTGATTTGTTGGATATTTTTTTGCATAAAATTCAACGACTTTCAAGGCCCTACATACAAAGCCTATTCATTTATTTATTATCAATAATAGATTGTATTTCCACCATAAACAGTGACCATAAAATGAATGTCTCACTTTCTGTATTTCCACTATAAACAGTAACCATAAAATGAATGTCTCACCACTTTCAAATATTCATTTTAGTACAGACACAATAAGTGCTATTTTACATTAATATAGCGGGAATTATGGTATACAGACGCCTGGCGAAGTATTGAAAGAGACATCTATAATTCAGATATACGTTATTATACCTTTCAACGAGTTAGACGTAGCGCCTAGGGAAACATGGCTGTAACCTATACGACCTAATGTTGGTCTGTATTATTTTTTTTATTTCACCCTGTGTCTTCACATTGTATATTTTCTTTATATGTTATCAACTAAACCCGACTGTGATATACATTTCATGACGTAACAGAACTCGTACTTTTCATCAGCCGTTTAATGATGTTAAATACTATAGGTAACCTCCGTCGTCCTGAACTGTAGTTGATTTTCTTCCGGCAATGCTATTATATGTATCTACGCTTACTGTATTTTTTAAAAAAAATCCTGAAGGCAGTAAATAAATGATCCCCTAAAGTGTATTGTTGTATCGATTTGCTTGTCCTTGGTCCTAGCAAAAAAAACTGATAGTAACAGAAACGTTTTGTCTTGATGTTTTTTGTTTCCGTTCGAAACTTCCGTTGTATATATCAATAAAGGAAACAATTCGCAATAGTTGGATATTGTATGATATTAGTAAGATTCTGATAATGGTGAAATGTTGTCGATAGTGTTTAATTTTCGTTTTGCTATTGGAAAAAAACTACGTGAGGAAACGTACGAAAGAAGTTTTTTTTATGTATAACCACCAATGATTCAAATCTATAGCGATTGTGTAATGAATTTTGATCAAATAAATAAACAGAGGATTGATGTAAATGAACATGATGTAATAAAACATAGATATGAAAATCTTGACAGTGTTACTGTTAGAGTATGTAACTGACACCTCCGAGTAAAACTGATCTGACATTGGACCATACAAAAGTGGAACGTACAAATTTGGAGAATTTTATAGTGGCTTCTGAAATTTAAGGACTTTTTGATTCTTAAAATGACTTTTAAGCAAGTACTCTACAGTGGTAGGATTGTGATATCGTATTGGCTGAAAATTGCAATTTTTACGGATAAGGTTCTGATCATTGTATGGTGGAGGGGGCCTACCTGAGCCAGCCAGGGGCACGGCATACATAGTGGGGCGTGGAAGATTTTGAAACTATACTTGTTAAATAATACCGCCTGGAGCATTTAAACTGAATCATGAAGCTGATGGGAGAAATTATAAGGTCACTACAATTTTTAATGACTTTTAAGGGCCCAGAACAAAACCATCAAAACCATTTCTACATTACCTCCCAGAATTGGTATTTCCTCTTAGATTATTTCTTAGTTCGCAGCTTAATTCCAGTGGGAAATACAATTTTCCTCCGTTTCCACTCTTCAAATATTACATTCTACAGCTAAAAGGGGTACCCACACAGAGCTCATTCTACGGCCGATTTGGCCTTAAGATTATTTCTACAATTTAATTTCAACGCCCGATTAGTCGTAGTATCCGTTTTGTTTCCCGATTTGGAAGTCACAGGGTCGATCTTACCGCCGATATTTAGTCGTACGATTTAGTTGTACGATTAGTAACTGGACATAAGAAAAAAATACGATCTGTGTTGCCAGTGTGGGTTACATATATAAATATTTTTATTCAAGTTGATCAGAAGTTACATGAAATGGACAGGAGCCTCTGCGAACAGATCTTCCAGGTCCGCCCATCAAAACATTAGGGTTGTGTGCCGATCAGTCGTAGATTTTCCTGTAATGGTCTACGACAGATCGGGAGAGGTCCTACAACATTCCATTTAATGGAAAGTCGTAGCCAGACCCCCGATTTTTTTTTTTTTACAGAAAACTCAAAATTCTGTAACTTCTAAGCTATTAGAAGTACAATAATGTGCCATATATTAAATGAAAGATAATTTCGTTGTCTACAAATATTTAATATGCACAAACCTGTAGGATGGATTGATATTATGGTCCGTAATCAAGAAAACGTGAAATATAAATTATAAATTCTGTTTTGATTGGTGGTGGGTTCAGCTAAAAAAAGATGCATAGGTTGTCTGAAATTGCTTGGTGGACTGGTGTGTCTGACTGACGGATTTTTTAAAAAGAGGCAAGTTAAATCGTGGTGAAGCATAGTGTGGGTTGACTTCACCTAAAAAATTCGCCCGATTCTGTTTTTTTACCACGATTTGGGATACAATTGGCGCCATGATCAATCGTAGACTTTGAAATCATACAATTTCACTACCCGATCCAGGGAACGTGGGTACCCCTTAAGGAACTATCAAAGAAATAATAATTTGAGAAAAATAATTTTAGTCGATTTAGCAGGGAACGCAGCTTTAAATGTGAATATGAAATTGAAATTACGCAAGCAAGGTTATCAAACACAAGCCACAGTCGATCTTGTTTTCATAGTTAACATTTTATTAACAACCATGAATATTTCTTTTCTAGGTTGCACACAAATCACAATTCCGTAAGCCCGCACCAATAATTGAATGAGATTCATCCCGCACTTAAACCTCTCAAAGAAACCATTTCATCCACCTTACATCATCTACTTTGGCTATTTACACAAACATATAATATATATATATATTATAATTAACGATTAGACCCGACAGATGGGTTAATCAGGGAACTAATTGGTCGAACTGTATCACAACCTCTGTACACAAGGAACATTCACTAATCAATTCAGACAATGAAGGACCATATATATATATGAAGAACACCCAATATAACTGACACTTATCCTCAGTGAAACTTACTATATTATATAACTAAACGATGTTCCAAACCAGACAAAATTCTAACATTTTATTACTGTTTGACAGACTAATGAAAGATTTACATCGGCATCAGAACAAAACCTCCGAGGCTGTTTGAATCTCAAGCTGTACCATTAAGTGAACTAAACAAAATTTCAAGTAATTTAAAAGTATAATGATGTTTGGAGATAAGAGGATTTTCCGCATGTTATATTTTGTCCACCATAGTTAAACTTCATGGTCTTCAAACATGTTATGTGCTTTCGCGAAATGAATCTTGCAGTAAATATGATATGGAAACATCCCATAACGATCAAAAGTGAACCCCTATTACTGTATTAATCTATCATTTTCTACGAACATTCTGTCAGAGGGAATCCCAGGGTGTAAAAGGTCGGCTATCTGTTTGGAGAAGAATCATGATGAAATAAAAATACCTGAATTATCGTTCATGTGAGCTGTATGTGGTTCTAAGGCACTGTCTATATTGAACTCTTCATCTGCAGCTATGACTCAAAGCTAGTTGTATGTGTATTACTGGCCTATATGAAAATATTGCTTCAGCTACACCAATCCCAACTTTTCCCCCATTATAGGGCATTCTAAGCTGATCAACTTAGTACAAATTCACACAAGAAAAACAGAAAAAGAGTACTAGTAATGGTAAATCAACAAAAACATGGTTTTACAATATTGAAAGACAAACCTAATCAAGAAAGATTCATAAAATGGAATGACAGTTTAACATTCGTTCTTTTAAAGAACAGTAAAATATATTTACATATTTATACTAAGCAGTACAAACAATAGACCCATGGATCTCATTGTTAGATCTAAACTAAATCTCAAATGGTCTTTTTTAATTCTCAAATGCCAACAAGATGGAAACTTTTTGGAATAACGACTACAAACCAATTGGCCTGATATTTAGCACTCTATACACAGAGATAGGTAATGATTGGTATAGAATAGGATACCCATAGCAATGGATGGACACTTGAAGAAAAACGATGGGTACAAATATTAGTAAGGAAACATAAAATTTGTTTTCAAGATGGATGATCCATAAGTTGCACGAATTCATAATATGTTCATGGATTTGATTTTGATAAAGGGTCTTTCTTCAAGTGCAGATTAACATGGATAATTGATAGCTTTATATAACATGTCACTAAAAATAAGTTGTTTTATTGGTACAAGATTTCGCCTAGAGAATTGAGTGGAAGTCAATATTTTGCTTTACAAGCAATGCTCCAAATTCCTAAGGGACTAAAACCTTCCTAGATTATACTCATGCCTTACATAACATGGGTGCTATGTATTGAACATTTGAATGAGACAAACCAACTGCCTGTTAATAATATCAACATATTTACAGAACAATAAGGGGAATCCGCCAAATCAGATATTTGCGATACTTGATTAAATGACTTCACAAGTCCAATACCTTGACGAATAAATTCAATAAACCTCTTCTTGGTCTCGTATCCATGTCTAAGTTGATATAGCCTTTAATCGCTTCAGATAATTCTCCAAAATCATATCAATTTTCGAGACTAGTCCATGCTACTACAAGAATCAATGTATGATGACCAAAAGTAAACTATCTTTTAAATATTGTCAGTCTTCAGAATATAACAAACCCAGACGCGTCCTGAAAGATCTGAACATGCTTTAGAAGTGCATTTCATTTTTGTCAATATCTATTTGATGAATGAAAAAAACTAATAATAATGAAGGTATATTAAGTATTGATATATCCGTATGTCTGTGTAGGATATATATCTAGTATATAGTAATATAGGGAAGCTTGAATTAAGGGGGCGGACCTGACAAAAACATCACAGTCAGTGATTACATGGCACAACACAGCAAGGGGCTGACACACAGTATATAATTAGATTTCCAAATATTGCTGAAACAACCCGTGTAATTAATCCTCAGTCATGTATACTATGGGTGAAGGCTCCTGAAAATGTACATTTGGCCTTTACAAATAAACCAAATTTAAGACAAGAATGAGGTTCAAAATACAGTTCAACATAACCGAACAACTTCTTTTAATCATCGCAGCAGCAAATATATTCAGATACTCCTATTATTTATGATTTTTCAGCCTAACTTAAAAGAATTTATGGAAAGCGCAGAGCTGCCGAGTGTACATATTCTGAAGACATGACCCATATTATATAGTAAAAGAGTTACCATCCTACCTCTACTTCCCGCACCAAATGGGATCAGTTTACATCAAATCTCTTTCTCTGATCACCGTATTGTATCGATTAATAATACATTAATCATGTTATCAGCAACTAGACAAATCCGACTTGCGTTCGTATCGATTGAACTATTAACTCAAATAATAGGAGAGATATAAATAAACCTTTCGAGAAAATATATCTACTACTTCCCTAAATTATGGAAAAACAGAATCAATGCACGTTTGAAAATGAATCACCGTGTTGAATATTAGAATCACAAATGTTTTAATTCAGTATTCGACTTCAAGTGCCCTTTAATTTTCAGGGGGAAAAATAAAATATTTGAGGACAACCTGGAACTCTGTTTCACAACAATTGCGTTTAGTTCACAAACTACGCATCTAAGTATTAATGCCTGCATTAATAATTTATACATATCGAGGGTTTGAGTATAATAGATGCAAGCTTTTCTCTTTGTAAGAGAAGAGAAGCGTGGCAAAATAAATCTCTGTTTAACTATCGTTTCAGGACATATTTTGTACATGGAAGCAGGGGTGACAGGAATCTAAATACCCTGTAATTGAGACAAACACTGCAGACACTATCTATGCCTTATTTTATACATGGAATTGATCCAGGCTATCTATTCTAAATACGGCCCAACGCTCTTTCAGATAGGGATTTACGTTTTAACTTTTAGAACTCAACTGCTGAGTTGCTAGTGCTCTGACAGGAGCACAAATGACATACTATTTTATACGTGCGTATGGAAGTTTTGTATTTCAGCTTATAGGGCCTAGTCCACTAAACCGATTCTCACAGAATTTAGTGTAAAAGAGTCCTCTGCGGCGCAAAATCGCATGAGAATCGGCTTAGTGGACTAGGGCCTTATGTCAGCGTTATGTACCATGGTTTGATTCCTTTATTTGGCAGACATAAAGTTAGGTAACACTACTCTGTAAGAAAGTAAGATTCAATTCTTTCAACATTAATCTGGATGTCATGAGTCAATGTATCAATCAAACAGTTAATAAATTTGTCAATACCACACGAAAGCTGACTCGACAGCGGGTAAACTTTAATTAAAGTTCCCTAGCTAATAGTAGTGGCAAGATTAAAAAACGACTAGAGATACGGCGTTCATGACAACGATCCCTTCTAGGATTTTAGTTTAGGAAATTAGGGCAACTCCTTAAAAAGGGGCCCGTTTGGCACTGACATCATTCTACCGCCATAAATCTTTTAGTTTAATAACTTAATAGTTTTTGCTGAGCGAAGCAAAAACACACTGAATAATGTCAAATTACATAGCAGAAACTGAGGAGCAAAACCTTGCTTTCATCATCAACACGGCTTGCATGTCCAAGAAAGAACTGAGTTAAGTAATGCCTGTAAATAACAGTTCTGATTTCAAGCCGCGGATGAATGGGAAATAATCATGAAAGGGAAAAAAGCTTATTAAGTTGCAAGCTTCTAATGTAGAAGCAACACACTCGTGAAGGGAACATTCTAGGTGAATTCAACAAACGAAATAAAGACTTAAACACACCCATTATTGCTCCAGAGAATATGAAACATGCACTGCCCTTGAATCAAGGTTCTACAATTCTGTTCCTATACCATCAATTGTAACGTGATAGATGATAAACCTTTATATTAAACTAAGTCAGTTACCAGACTGTAACTTATCTAAGCTTCATTGATGGAAGTTCGGTCATGCCAAAAATACTAAATTTTGTGAAACAGTGGATTCTTATTATTTAGGTCTTTTACTACATGTACAGAATATTCTAACTGATTTTAAAACATTTTTATGACTAAAAAGAAATTTAGTCAACCAGAGATTTAACAATTTTTGGAAGTTTTCAAAATACTGATGACTTCCATCCTTGAAGCTTGTATCCTAATGGGGTGTTAATCACTTGGGTAATATACACCACTCAGTGTCTGAATAGATAACGGTAGATATCGTGTAACTTGGATATGCCACGGACGTTGTTTCCAGTCTTTCCCTGCAGTATCAACACGACCAGTGATGTTTGAGCCTATGCGTCTTCTTCCAGCTCCAATAAAATGGCAGTTGGAGAAGATAATGAGTTGCTTCATTTTAGTCCACGTGCGCTGGCACAGTTGCAAGGGCGTCTGCGGCAGACCGAGTTATATCAACACTCTGGAATATAGAATAACAAAAACGTCCTTAGCTCAAGTTAAGGAAAAAAAGACCCTATAGAATTGGGAGAATGATCAAAATAGTATTTACATCGTTATTTTAGCAAAAGTCAGACCGAAATCCAAATTTTTCGATGAATAGGAAAGCGATCACATTAATTTCTTTTAACACTTCCAGTCGACCGAAAACTGTTATTTCTCCCATGGTCTACACTAAAAAGTAGGTTGATTAAACATGCATCGTCATGTTCAGGTGCCATTAAGGATATGCCACTTTAAAAAAGATGTGTCGATTATACTGTGATACATGGCTTTAATAAACATAATCATAAAGACTCGTTTACCACGTTCTCTGTATATCTATATATAATGTTAGCTACGACCAAGAAAGATCTAAATCATAAGTACAGTAATTTTGAAATGAAACCAACTGTTAATCGCTTTGCATGTTCTGAATAAATGTAATGAACACATTCCGATGGTCAGCCAGAATTTTCTACATAACGAAAACATAACATTAAAATATCTATTCGTCGGGCAAGGATCATCAAGGCAATTCACGAACACAAAATAAAGACAGTGATTTTTAATCTGAGTAATTTATTTGTTTCACAAGAAAGGTTCAACTGTTAACAATCTGTATAATTTTCCTATGGAATGCTCAGAATTTATTTACCTTTTTACGAGAATACTTAAACCAACAGTCCCAGTTTGAAAATTGTGGAATGACACAGATTATGCTGTTTGGCAAAGTCGTCCTACATATCTTCTCTTTATAGCCAAAATATAATACGATACATGTATACATACGAATAGGTAATAAGCCACATTATGCAGTTCTACATGTATAACAAATCAACACAGGCTTGTCTTTAAGAGGACGAAGGTAATGGATGGGCGTTTACAGGGTTTACTAGTTTAAGAGAGTAATACTAATATACATGTTGATACATGATTCTTTGATATCAATGGTGATTATGAATATAGCTACTTTGACAAGTAGAAAAAATATGAACACCGGTTTAAAAATTATTCTGTCATTGAGAAACTGGAAATTCCAGAGATATGCATTGATTGACTTGAGAGGAAATCATTTTATGAATGCCTTGCTATCGGCGAAATCAGGATTCCCCTCTTGAATGTCCGTATACCATCTATTGTATTACCCCCCCCCCCCCCCCAATGTATACATACAAATACACATTCAAATACATAATTACAATGATAACTCATGTACTTGGTTAAATAACACATCAGCTATCCTCAGCTCCAATCATTAACCTATAATAACTAAAATTGCCGATCATTGGATACATGGTTAGATGCAGTCTTTATGATAATATTACTGGATTAAAGTATACACATGAGGATATTGTACCGTTTCATTTATAGTACCCTATCAGCGCTACAACATGTCAACACTTTCCATACCTCATTAACAGCCTACACGATATTTAGAATCAAGCCAAATCTAGTCCCAGACATTAATCTCTTTTGGATTAATCTCGTCTAGATTATAACATTTAAACATGCATTATTTAATCAATCCAATATTCGGCCGAATATAATGTTTACCTGATACATAGAAACAACAAAACGAATGCGGAAATAAAATAGCACCTACATTCTAATACATACTCTATGAATTAAAAACCATGAGGGTATCGTGAAAACAAATATTTAATCAATTTGGTTAGATGCCTTTGAAACATCAATTTATTTAGAGGAGCTTTGAAACATGTTGATCGCTCCAGTCTACATGGTAATGGAGACATTATCCATACACATTTCCCCAACTAATAATTGATATCCACTGGTGGAAAAATAGGCAAAATCTTTGCTGAAGACACAGTTCCTTATTCGAAATCTTCCAGAAAACATGACCAAACAGAAACAGATCCATTCAAGACTGCGGAGAGAAATCGTATGGTTACTGGCTTTTTCTCGCCATGCAATATTTTTAAGAAACGCGGATGAGAACATGATATGGACATAACCCGTTTGATAATACAGGACATACCCGTTTAATAATACAGAATTCCCATCCGACGCAACGATTATACCGTAAAAACAATCAGTATATTCATATACAAGAGTAAATACTGGGTTATTTATAAAAAGAATTAGTCCAGATTCACACATAGTAGTTAGTATGCCCTGCAACTTAGTCACAGGAATATGATTAAGGTTGTGAAACAGGCACATTCAAAAAAGGTAATAGATCATCCCAAAGTATCACTTTAATATCAATAAATTAGTGAACAATTTGGTAGTAGCAATTATCTAAGTGTCGATCGCCTTTAATTAAGCAACACATGGGAGATATTTAACCAAAAATACTCTCCCTTCCATCACTATAAATTTCCAGATAGACTTTGTTCCAAAACTCACTTAAAACTATGTTGATGAAGTATTAGACAAATTCAGACTGTCAAACACCAATTCAATGACGTGTACCAAAGGAATGAATGGGAATGTGCGCGAGGACTTTACTCACTTTGAGGATATTACAGGGATTAAATCTTAGCATTTAATGTTTTAAAGGGCAAGAACTTGTATCAGCTTCTGTCCACATTGCTTGAAATAGTGCACATATGTATGGAACAGCATGCGGGCACAGCGTTGGTTTAAAGCAGAACTTTATGCAATATATATATATATATTATATATATGATATTTGGCACAAACTGGTTATGTTAGAATTCTGTAGCCTCTTATTGACATGGACTTAATAAACAAGCGCAGTTGATGTTAGGAATTCAAATGCTGCATTTATCACCAATAATGAACCTTAAAGGTACAACTCTACAGAAATTACAGAGCGAACCATGAACTCGTTCTTAAAACTGGCAATTTAGCAATTTAATCACGCTAGTAAACATGACAACGTATTGGTTTTGACCACCCCATCCCACACCATCAAACAAAAATTCAGTCCAAGCTTCAGTCAAGTTAAAAATACAAGTAATTTAGGATATAACAAAGGTTGCAAGCTATGGTGGGTCTAAAACCCGACCGATTGTGATGACAGCCAAGAAGAAATTCCCCATCATTTACAGCGTGTTTAGTGAAAGCTGACAAAACGAATACTGTGTTTCAAATAAATTATTCCTGACAATGAAAGTTGTTTCTACGAACATTCAGATCATAAATCTAAAGGTAGAAGCATCATATATTCAGGTTCTATTTTAAGTTGCTATCACGCCTGTCTGTTATTTTGGTGAAACTCTAGATCACCATTCATAACCCTATTTACCAATCCGCTCCTAGCAAGACTATATTTAATAGAAAATGCCAATAATCTACTATCACAGCCTATATTTGGCGTCTTCCATCATTTTTATTGTTTGTACCCTTTTAAAAAGAAACAGAAAAAAAAGAACATCACCAGGAGGTCGATCTCGGCCCCATGACCATTATTCAAAACCCTTGTCAAAACCCTTGAATTCGAGTTTGGATAAAATGTCAAATATACAGTAAAATAAAACATTCAAGGCCTAGATTTATGATCAAGGACGGCTGATCCCTTTAGAAATCAAGCATTAGCTCAATTATGTTACATTTATATATAAACATGATGAATTTCGTCATTGTACATCGAGTGCGTCGCTATGCACTGATATGCTACAAGATGGTGGTTCTCATCATCATCCGTTATGGCAAGGAATTATCTATGACAGCTCGACTCATGCGTGATTTATGGGCGACACGCCGCTTCTTTTTGCCTTCTTCTCATTGCTAGACAACACCTTGGCCACCTAGAAGAAGAAAATGAAAAAGTTCATGTTCATTGTTTTACTCGATCAAACGATGCAATATTATATTAAACATTTTCCTATACTAATTCTATACACAACATGAAGATTACACCACAAAACGACGTACTAACGACCAATATAAGTTTGTAGGAACTTTACAAAATTTACAAGACAGTCCAAGCAAGTGGACTGACACTATAAAATACATGGAATGTAGGTTCGCCAGGCCTTCACAAATTTGCATGGACTGGGAATAGTTGATAATGGTAGGTAATTATATTGAGATCTCGTACGTTTAATATTCGTGCGATTCCATGATTTCCAGTTGCTAAGAACGATTAATCATTGAATAACATTTTATAAATTTAAAACTCGTGTTTTTTGTTGTTTAATACCCCATGCAATACCAAAGCTGAAGTTATCCAGAGATTATTCATTTTATTTAAGACAAAGGTCTTAGTACAACTACATTTATCTGCTTTCTACAGATAACTTATTGATGAATTACATCATGTAAATTGGTAGTATATGGTTATTGCATTTATATGGATGCATATTAAAAAAAAACTGAAAATAGGTTTGCTTTCTTTTATATGTGACAGCAATGCTGACAAATTAAATATGTCTTTAATTAAATTCAAGTATGGCTTTCTTGCACAATGGTGTAGAATCTCACTTAAAATACGGAAATTAAAGTGTGATTTTCCTGGAAGTAAATTTTTCCTTATTACAGCTTCACAAAAAAGCAACATCTTTTCCATGAAGAGTGGATAATGAAGATGATGGTGTAGGCAGGGTGGATTTAGGAAAAAAACATAAAAACCAAGAGAAATAAATATGGATGGAATTTCAAGGCTTAGAAGCTAAAATGATAGAATCAAACAACTTTCATGTCTCACGTTTAAGCTCACTGGTCTCCCCAGATCAATGTCTTCTACCACAGACCTTTCTTTCTCCACCCCACTACTAAGTCTAATCTATAAACTATCTCAGCACTTTTTTGGTTGCGAGTGATCCTTTTGACAAAGACAGCCATGATTACAAAATTAAAATAAATTATCGTATATATAACCTACAGAGTGGTATCTTTTAATTGGAAGGGTTCGTTTGATATGAAGGAACTACTAGTACCAAAGACATTATTGGACTAGATGAGATATATACATTGATATATATATACCATGCCCAGTGCCCCAGTTCTCCAGGCCTGGGATGCTTACCATTGGAAGCAGTGATGCTGCTTCGGCTGTCTCCCGAAGCCGGGAGGGAGGAGCATGGACAAGTACAGGGTTCCCACGTCTGGTGTCGCTCCCTGTTACCAGACGGATGCGCAAGTACGTACACGGACGCTGGCTGGGCTGCAGCAGACCTAGAGATGCTGCAGGAGCCAGAGTATTCGCCTTAAAGACCTACCAACTGCACTCACAACACAGCTGGTAGTAACATAAACCGCAGTAAAAATGTCCATGTAGTAAAAAAGGAGTAAATAATCGGGAAATTAAACGATGTGCGGTGGAGAGAGACTAGAGTAACAAATACGAAGTCAAAAATACTTTTGAACAACCGCTAGGATTAGTGTTAACGTAAGCTGTCGAATGTTATTCTTGGTAGTAGTCTAAAGGCCGTGTCTTAATTACGACAAACTTGGAGAACCAAGACTCGTCTGAGACAATAAGACCGGCCTTGATTCTAGAAATGACAACGACTATATACACCTACGTACTCAAACATTACCCATTCACACGAACTGAACTGTATCCTTTCAAAAAGACACGAACTGAACCTTTCAAAAAAGTAAAACACATGCTTTCAACAAATGTAATATGTAATAAACTATTTTGGAATTTTTCTGTGAAAATATTTTGACGTGAGTGGATGTCTGCTAATGATATCTTAATGGTGGTGACCACCTTTTGAATTCAAAAGATTTTCTTGAAATTACTTTCTAATAATGCGGTATAACAATATTTTATATTAATGCTAATATTTGTGTTAATATATGAACTAACAAAGGAATCCTCTAGGATAATGAAAATTTGTTTAGCCTCTCGTAAGATTTAAAACTTCGGAGTATTTCACTTTATCAGGGGAAATCTGATTAATAAAAAAAACTTGTTTTTAAAACAATTTCAATCAAGGAAGTTACCATGCTACTATAACGACCATTCAAGAAGGGATGGGGTGGGATTATTTCGGAATAACACAAGCACATCATTCAATATTATACATGTGTCGATGATTACATTACCTATAAAGCATCAAGGAGCTCTTATGCATCTTACGCGTTAAATCAATTACTACTCGCCACATTGTCATAATTACTTACCTGCATATTTCATATTGTTCACAAAACGTAACAATAAACAACCCAAACGTTGTATTACACAACCAAAATACAAGTATGACTAATGGTGGAAATTAACACAAGCTAAAGAACAAATAATAAAGTCCCATCCAACGGTCCTTTTGCATTTTAAACTGCAATCGTCACATTCTTTGCAAACAGGTACTCATTTCAAACGATAAGTGGTTTCAGTCCCAAGAGATATCATCGTTATCTAGTTCTTTGCCCGTGCTATTAGATCTTCCAAAATGTAATATATGTATCGTTCTAGTATTATTGCCACAATGCTAATGTATTCCTCCTATATCGAAATGCAAATTTATTGAATTCAAACATACGTTCTCGTTTGCAATTTAGCTTCAAAATGTTCAATCCCCCAAACAGGCTTCGTATATTTCTGTCATGATACAAATCAAGGACTTTTTAAGGACTTTTAAGACCGGGGATGCAGTTTTCCAGGGACCTTAGGAACACAATGGCTTTGATATATTTTCTATATAGTCAGTTTTGAAATATCTGCCCGGGTTACAATTTTCAAATATTTTTTACAGGTGTTTGTACAAAGTTAAAGGACTTTCAATGATTTCAAGGCCTTATACAAACCCTGCCCAAAAACATTTGACTTACAATTGATTGAAATGAGTATCTGTGTAGTGTTTTATTAGAGGACTTCGTACATGTGATATATTATACTCCTGTGGTTGTCGTCTACTTGAAGGTTAGCTGTGTATTACATGTCTGTGTCTATATAAAAAGGAAGTACGTACCGGTGGTCGGGGTCTGTGAGTGTCGATAGCTTCAATATTGAGCGGGATGTGTTCTACCAGACAACCGTAAGCTATCGGTGTCAACTTGATGAGCGTATGAAGTGGTATACGTAAATAGGGAAGTTCATCTGCCAAGAACATCAAGTTAAATCACATCTTCATAAGTAGGCGTTCAAGACAGCATTTAGGTTGCGGATATATTGTGAATTATGGTTAAACTACATTTTAAAAAATGCCTTAGACAGAGCATTAGAACGTCGGAAAGGAAACTTGCATGAATGCTCGGGACGATTTTACTTTATTTTAATATCTAAAGAACATTATGGGTCAGGTCGACAGCAAATTTACAATCAGCAGCTCTACACATTTGGTGGATTCTGCTAAATTAGGCTAAAAATGATAAATACTGGGTACATCTGAGTATATTTGGTATTGAATAGATTGCAAATATCCATTCGGTTATGGTGGACTGTATTGTGGGGTTATTTGAAACGATGGGTGAAGGCGAATTGTACATTTTCAGGCGAATTCACCCATGTCAGAGAATGGGCATAGCACTGTGAGTAGACTGAATACAAATTTGTCAAGTTTTACCTGAGCTCTTGTCGGTGAAGTATGCTAGCAGGCATCGGGCAACAGCTTGATGACAAATCACCATCACGTTTTCTTGTCTCTCTAACTCCTACAATAAGGAAACAATAATGGAGGTCAGATATCTTTTGAACGGACAATGTCGGCCATAAGTTATGATATATGGAAACGCGCGAAAACAACCACCTTAGGTGGCTATGCGTATTTTGATAACCTGGTAAATGTATAGCCAGTAAAAATAGTTTAAAAAGAAATATATATAAGTAATCGCGTCACATTTATTGTCATTGATAATGAATCAGACTATATTAATATAGTATACCAAAATTTCTTACAGCTATGAACGAGAAGGCCTATCCAGTGAATCATAATATTTAAATTTATTAAATAATTTGATTAAGCGATACCTATATATTTACGAACATATTTTTACGAATTGCGAAAAAAAGGTCTACTATTAAATTTACCCGAACGTACCATTATCACAGGCTCCAAACGCGCTACAAGGTCTTGGTAGGACTGTAGAAACAAATAAAACATTGCTGTAAGATTACCTCAATTATGAGACGACTGAGTATGTAACACAACATGACAATGGCTGTTAAATTTTCAAATAGCAATGATTATTCTGTTGAGATACTTCTTCTCATATTTATATCTGACAGAGGATCGCTACTTACCTCCCCACCTGTGTATCTGTAGTGGTACTTATCAGAATCCCTCATGGAGAACTCCTCGGGAAACTGGCTCTGAATCTCTTCATATGTCATTCCCTCACATACTCCCTGCAACACAATCACAACATAAGTTATAAAGTAATGAGTCTACTGTACATTTGTATACTGGGTTCAATAACCACAACTGCAATCTTAAGAACCCATGTTAACCACTAGCGTAATATTATCCAATGAAACAAGACAACATACTACTGCCCAATTGCTATAGTATCTTTCGATACTAGGAGGGTAGCCCAGCTGATTTGCCTAACTGCTATTTTCTTTTGCTTCTAATTTTTAGTATATAGTTCTTTTTTTGTATTTCTTTTTTTCATTTGATTGCATAGGCAACCATCACTCACTTCCAAACCTGGCCTCCTCCACTCTGGGCCACAATCAGCAGGAGGCATTTCACAGTGATGTTACACTTCAGTTACATAACTTATCTGATGATCTCCTCAGATATTTCCTCTCACTGAAATCAGTTTACACAGATGTACAGATGACAGTCTACAGATCCAAAGATAAAGATCTTACAGGATGTAGCTTGTCAGATCACACTTGTAGGCCTGGCCTAGTAGGAATGCCTAGTAGCCAACCCCCTGCCTAGTAACTATTCACAAGCTTTCAGGGTTGTTCACTTATCCTCAAGCACCATCATAGTAGCCAACCCCCTGCCTAGTACCCAACCCCCTGTCAATCACAGCCAGTCTGTACACCTCCCTCCCTGTCCTCCCTCCTCCCTCCCTGTCACTCACAGCAAACAGGCCAAGCCAATACACTCCTCTACTTAACAGCACCAGCCAACACAGTCAAAACAGACCCATGTGGCCACTGACAGGCCACCCCTCCAATTTAGACTTAGCCAGGGGTGCGACAGAGGCTCCTATATAAGTATACCTTTCCTATAGTGATACTAAAAGGAGGCTGCGCCCATTCAATCGAAATACAACTTAAAACAGAAAAACACAGAGGCTACCCTCCTAATTATAAGAGACCCGACTTCAAGCAAGCGGGATTGTCCTCTGTTAAAAAAAACTGTAAGTACGACTGAGGGGAAAGAATACCTCCCACCTGCTGGAGAAACCCCTTGATAGCAGTCGATGACCGAATAAAAGTATTTCAGTTCAATTTAATCAGTTTGGTTACACTTGCATAAAACATCTAAGTATCTAAGCTTGCTAAGGGAATGACCGTAATTAGAAATTGTCTTTTGAGATTCAGATTGTACCATTGGTCGGCGTCTTGCTAAAGTTACTTACAGCATCTATCTCATTAAGAGCCTTCCAGTGCTCCTTAGGGGCGTTGATGCCGGCAGCGGATTGAATGGTTCTCTTCATTAGACTTGTCCATACCCGCAGGTTGGGTATGTCCTCCTCCTCCACAAACTGCGCCAGCTTGTTAGAGTACTGAATAGTGAAAGCCAACATGTTACAACAATAGATATACCATATTTTAAGGATTAGGGTTGGCATCGGATCACTGTGGTAATAAAATAGTGAAACATAACTATAATAATTATGCTGAGAACCTATAAATAAGGAAAGCGCACACTTTAGCGAAATTACTAAAGAAAAGACTCATTTTATTTACTCCAATCGGTGTAAAGAAATAAGGATATGTATGAAATTATATTATCTAAGATTTTATCATAACAGACTTTAACCGAAATGCGATATCCCTACACATTTGTTTCAAATAACATCTATTGGTTGATAAATGGCAATGCAGTCTAGGCTCACAGCCTCTCAGATCAGACGAGAATGGCATGCCAGTGATAGGACGCCTACTGCGCTCATGGATTTCCTGGCCCTGGAGTAGGCATCTTAATAGGATTCTTATGATATTTTGCAGTTTGGAGCGAGAGACTTTCCCTCAGTTTGGAGGGACTGTCTCAACTCTGAGCCTAGACTGTATGGGGAAACAAGATAGGTTATACATTTGAATAGAGATGATGTAACACACCTCCACACCACGAGCGGATATTTCTCCGTCGCCACCAATTCTTCCCTGAAGATTCATGTTAGTTTCTCCATGCTGAAATAGACAAACATGTAATGCGATTGGCAGCAACATGTTACAGAACCAGTGGACTAAACAAACGTATCAATTTACACTAAGCTCATGATATCTAAGCTGGCATCCTGCTTATTTGATCAGACAAATATATTTATGGCATCGCATCAGGGGGTTAAATTACAAGGATATATATTGGACTACTCTTTTTTTGTAACACAAAAACACATTGAAGATTTACATTATTGTTCTACAAATACACCATCATTTTATGAACCATCGTATTGAATGAATACAATAGATTCTCGTAAAACATATAAGAACATAGGCTACGTGCGAATATGCACGATCAGACTTACACACATCAATTATTTCATGTCACATATTAAGTTTAATATCATTAAGAGCTAGAAGAGACCGGCTTACCCGTGTGAGGTAAATGGTACGAGGCAACACGTGAATATTCATGAGGTAATAGACTACTCGACTTTGAACATGACCTGAAAAAAGGAACACTATTTAATGAGGATTAATGATTTAATTTAATGAGGCAAGATTAAAAGGATTCTTTTTGCATCTCGCTATGAAAAGAATAGTATATCCAACTCTTTGAAGATAACAAAATTTATTAAAAATCAGATATTATATTCAACCCTTCGAAGGTAACAAACTAATTTATCAAAAGAATATTATATCCAACCCTTCGAAGATAACAAACTAATTTATTTTGGAGTTGACATAGAATATTATGAAATAAAGTTATAAATTGCATCGAAGAAAAAATGGTTAATGCATTCACTTATTCTCTGCAAGATTTGGTTGAGAGAAGGGGGTTGGGGAGGCCAGAAAACGAGTAGGTAAACAAATGGCTCACCCTGTACTTTGTTGACTAAGAACTTCATGCCTTGGTTGAATATTTTGATGAAAGAGAAATCAGTGTCGTGAGTGTCGTCCAACGCATCGTAGCACCTCTCATAATGAGAAATCCTTTTCCTAAAGTCTTCCACAGCACCATCCCTGAAGGCGTCCTTATAATCAGGACTTGTAACTTTCACCTCCTGAAATTAAAAAAAAATAGAAAAGAAATAAAAAGATGAAATGAAATAGAAGTCATATGTGTCATGCCATAAATACTCAAGATTTTTTTTCGAGAGGATGATCGAGTTCTTATTATTTGAGATTTTGAGAATTGCGAACCTTTTATTTTGACAAAATTTGACCAATTATTGGTTTATTTTGAGAATACCGTTGAAAATTAAGTTATAAACGGTGGAATTTTAGGCTTCTTTCTAGATAATTCCCTTTCATTCAAACCTCATGTAAACAACCTAATCAAAAAATAACACACATGATGATTGTTTCCTGAAGAGGGAGGGAAATGGGAATGACACTTTAGTCACGTCAAAAACATGTACACCCCATTAGTGTCGTCCCCTCCCCCTCCCCTTTTGGATACTTCCACCAAATATAAAACATGTATCCCTGCCTTTAATCATTTTGAAAATTGTATAATATTTAGATCGTTTTACAATTACCACATTGTAAACATACTCCTAACCCTCCGTACTCATATCTAATGGGTAGATAGGGATATGTTCGATTTTATTCACATCAACGAGTATACATCTGTTTTAAACTCGTTGTTCTGTTGTATACTCGTTGTTCACATCGAGTATTATATCATAGGACATATAATTTCTTAACTATCTTGCCTGACGAGCGTGCGATACGCGAAACAATGTTGTGTCCAACACCAGACTTAGGTCGGTGGAACTTGTTTTGTGTATATATAGAAATACCAAGTTGGGTGACAACTGACGGGATATCAAGTAACGATTGTTCCCTGAACAATGGTTACTACATGTTACTATGGTCAGGCGATTTACATCTCCACAAGTGCACCAAAAAACATAGCGTCATCGTGGAGAGGCGTTGGCCACGGGGATCTCGATCCCCGTCACATGGTAGCAAGAAGAGTAACGCGTCACACGTAGTGTCTTATCAAAAAGGTCTCTCTCAAAACTAGATTACTTCATAGAGCAAAAGATTCACTCACTAAAAGATTCACCTCTACAAAATGGCGATCTTACCACACCTGGATTACTGCGACTTTATTTATGATTCTGGACCGAATTATTTCCTATAAAAATTGCAAACATTACTAAAACTCATCAATTTGTGTCATTTTGGACAAAAGTAAATTTGATAATGTTGATAACGAGCACAGACATTTTGCCTCTCAGTGAAAGGAGATGAACACACATTAGGCAAGAACCGAAACGCTGTCTTTAGGTCGAAATACCACATCTGGCACTGATTTCATACAGGCACTGGGGCCTACCTGAGAGTGGGTGGGGCACTGACCACAGCTGTAGGTACACCCCCGCTCAAACACAGTGCGGGTGCATGCATCATGCACTCAACCTGCACCTAGACACAACATTTGTTCTGTTATTTGTTTTCCATAACTATTAAAGGAACATTAAGTAAGATGAAGATAGGGCATGGTGTTGTCTCATATATCCTAAAATTTCGTGGCAATATTAAATGTTTTTCTGTCTCTAAAATTACATTTAATGAAGGGCCCTCTTTGGGTCCATTGAAACCTGCACCCTCATAATGTAAACACAGGTGGCTTGACCCCTCTTCCGGTCAAAATTACCCAGCCTCCTCTACTCTGGCCCCAGTCTACCAGTCAGCATGTCCCATTCCGAATCTTGGCTAATTTAGCTCAACATCTTGACAATTTAGACAACAGAAAACTCTCGGCCAGAGATTATGATGTGGGGTCGCAGAAATCTAAAGACAATAGCCCCCCAAACTAAAAAGTAATCGAAAAATTTACGTTATATAAAAATGCCAAGTTGGGTGGAACAAGCTCGAGACGGAGGCCCATAAAATCGGGTTAGGTTGTTAATGGCAGAAATTGTACTGAATGTGTTAAAAATCAGCTTATTAATGGCACAACTCTGGCTCAGTGGGTTAGAAAAGGAGGATTTCCACGCATGTCATTTTTCATTTACATTATTAGAACAAACACCTTTAATTTCAAATTGAAAACACTATACTACATCTCAGAGCTCATTAGACTGATTTTTACTCACGATTGGAAATTTACACTGTGTAATACATGCACAAGAGAGTTTATACCACTAACAACTTTTTGACAATATTACAATCTTAGGACAAATAAAGAATTCTCTTATCTCATCTTAATTTTGGGGGGAGATTTGAAAGTTTTCGGAAATTTTCAAAAATACTGACTTCAGTACAAATACTGAAATACTGAACTGAAGACTTATAACCTTGGTCAAACAGGATTTGGGCAAGGGGTCACGGGTTCATTCAGTTGAAATACAAGTTGTACATTGTTAATTTGCATAAATAATTATGACTGGGAAGCTTAAGTACCTCCCTGGCATTGGAAACTAGCTAACTAGGTTGCTTATTAGCATATGCGGGTCAAAAATTGAACGAGAATAAAAGGCAGTAACGAAGACAATTCAAGCATCGAACGAGCAAACCTAATGTAGACGTCTGGAATAGTTTAGTGAAATAAACAAGTGGGTGAGAGAAGAGAGAAAAAGGCATGAGAGTACGCACCATGATGTTGGCTTCAATGATATCCTCGTCATCACAGACAGATTCTACAAAAAACGTCTTATAGCAATGTTGTACTGTACAATAATCATAGATGTACTGACGGCGCTTCCGCGTAGTGTTCGTGGCATCAAATACCTGGAAAAAATATCACAAGACACCATCATTGATAGCTGTATGAAGGGGGAATTGGGATTTGTATCTTTGATCAAATTGTGGTCGCAGATAAAATGTCTTTTAGTTGAGTTGGAAAGGAAGAGAACAACAAGAACATGATCGTCTTAAGTTTTTGACCGATTTTAACAGAGAGTACAGCTTAATGCTTTAACTGGTGAGACGCGTAATTAATGAGATACTACTGACCGCCACTTCCCCGCCATTGTCCAGCCACTGGCAGACATCTTTGAGCGCGTCCTCAGCACATTTCTCGCGGATCTTGATCGCCTCCTTGTTCTCCGGGTTAAAGAACTCATGGTTTTTGTATTCCTGAGTTGCTTTCCGCCTATACTCTCCGACGTTGAATACTGTAAGAAATAAGTAGATTGTAAAGAATTAATTAAAAATCGGTAGAGAGAAAAAAAAAGAGTAAAATCGAGGCCATAAGACTAACGAAGCTGGTCATTACATTCTTTAAAAAAAATGATATCACTTAGGCAACGGTGCGATATTGGATACCCACTGCTGAGAAACGTTCCCAGATTTCTCAGTAGCATAATGGTAGCACTCGAGAGGGAAGGTTGCATGTAGTCTCGTCTAAAAAAACTGGTTCTTATATTGTGCGGTTGAATTACATCTATGATACAGATAGTGCTCCGGAAATATGAACTAATCTTTCACCATCTATGCTAGTTAATTCTATTTTAGGTTACATATTAACAGACAATATGGCAAAACCCAAAGTTAATAAAGTACTTAGTCTTATTCACATGGACTATTATACATATAATAGCCACCGATAAGCAATTAGAGTCATACATAGTATGAGTCCATATAAATATAGTTTTAATAATCACAACAGCGGGAGTCGTGTATTCGCCATTCGTTATTAAACTAGGGAAGCATAAGTAAATATATATATAAAATGATCTCTAAATTTAGCTTTGTCAGACTACGTACCACAAGGCCTCTATAATATCATTTCGGGAAGTAGAAAATAGAAGCTGAAGGCCCGGTTGATTAATTTGAGGCATTGTTTTTTTAATAGCCATAAATCCAGGCAATCTTATGGCCTCGAAATATTGCACAGAGAACATTTAAGATCACCCAACTATGACGTAAAATAAAAAATTAGCAGGACCTAAGCTGAAATAGATTATCTTGCGGCCAAAACAGAAAGACTCCGATTGGAGCCCATTTCACAACAAAACATAATGATGTTGGCTTCATACCAAATATCTGGTGTGTCCGCAGCCCCCCCCCCCCCCCCCCCCACACACACACAAGAAGATACCAGCAGAACCTGAGAAAAATCATATAATTTCGACTTACCCCGTGTGTCAATACCTATCCAATTAAGGTACCTGGTGAGTTTTTTGGCAATATATGTTTTCCCGCGGGCGGGCAATCCTACCATGACGATAACACATGGTGCTATCGTTACATTAGCGATGTCAGGACATAATGCTGAAAAGATAAACCAAATAAAAACACATCAGTATCAATTATATTCCACCCATTATAAATATTACCTTGGAAGTTCTATAAACATCCTGGATTAACTACACTAAGAAAGCTATTGGGGGGCATCAACCAGGATGATTCGCTTCTTTAATGATAAGAAATTCCTAAGTTGAAATTTCTAGAAATCATTGGAACTTAAGATTCCACAATGCACAAAAGATAACTATATACAATCTACTTGATAATTTATGAGAAAATATCATAAAAACGTCCTCATTCATTTCTGAGGTTGAGTATGCACAATATAGTACAAGGTTATAATATTAAAGCCAGAAAAAGTTTGCGATATAGAGCAACAGAATCTAGTTGAGCGAAGAAATGGATTCCTTTTTATCCGGGAGATATCACAGGCTGGTTGCACTAAACAAGTCTAAGCATAAATGGGGCATAGCAATAGTCTGAATAGAATGTTTCTATGGCCAGTATATTGACCCTGCAACCCCTTGCTCATCCCATTTGGTACACCATGATTTGCTTGCAGCAAATGTCACAGGAAGAGGACAAAAACTTAACTTTTTGTTTTGGTAGGAACCATGGGTGCACATATATCGGACTGGGGAGGGGAAATATAGAGGACTCAGCAGTGTCTGGGGAAATGTTTTCAGCTGCCGTACATGTCTGGGAGATGGCTTCTTTACTCTATAGATATCAGTTTCCTATTAATAACTAAATCCGCTACTTGACAAGGATGTACTGCCAGTATTAAACTAATGAAGGAATATAGACTTTGTCATTTTAGAATATCAAATCAGTCACACACTAAATTAAAGGAGCTACGAAGAGAAAGGTTTTAGGGGTCGCCGTCTTTTGGTTGAACAAACCATTAAATACGGTATATTCGCCTTGTATAATATACCGTATGTTATACAAGAGGCGATTAAATACGGTATATTATACAAGGCGAGAGGCCTTCCTCCTAGCTTCAATGCTACCACGTGAGTGACGTCACACCTATTGTGACCTCACGGCTGACTTTTATCCCAGTCATCTTTCTCCTAGGCAACACACATATATTAGATGACATTTTACCATAGGAAATGACACACCCCAAAATTAATCTTGCGGTAGTTAATAAATGAATTTGATAACTGAATATTGATGGGGTAAAATGCGGAGAAGTGATTGAAGGCTTCGGTTTAAAAACAGGCCCACAATATATAGTATGCACAACATTACGTCCGTCCAATAAGCTCTGCTTGCTATTGATTTTCTAAGACAGCAAAAGGAGCTCTGTCCCACTTGGCGGTCATCTACAAGTGAAGTCTGGGGTTGACGATCGATACAGCTACCATCGCCGGAATATATTCAGAATAAACATTTTCCCAAAGAACTCTGTGATTTTTACCTCAGTATCATAATCATCTTAATCAAAGCAGGAAGAGTCGGTGTACACACGCATATATTTCCCTAAAGAATGACTGGTCATACTTTTAGTGCTTGGAAGTTCAATTCTAATATTTGAGTTCATGCTCAGTAAGAAATGAAACATGCACATATATCATTGGGCAGAGTTAGCATCTCCGGCGCGATTTTACAGCGAGAAATCTTTCAGTTAGAATTCCTTATGGTTTAATTTAAGATATGACTTCGTTACCAGTGCTTTAACACAGGGCTGGTATTAATAATCAGAATCAATCTAGTTTTAAAATATCACCAATTGATCCATTTCTTAGGGACAATTTAATTAGAGATATTTGGAGACAAGCATTTGTCATCAAATTAATTTGTTCCGAGCAGAACGGAATTAATTCCCCAGAATTTGTTTTCTTCTTTTTTTCAGACATTTATTTCCCATCACAGAGGTAGGCTTCTCCATCCATTGCCTCCCCAAGGTAACGGCTGATAAGGCATTGATATTGGGAAGCCATCTCATACAATAGTGTCCACAGAAGGGCCGATTGAAAGGCAGGATCCAATCAATGCATTATGAATGGCCCTAGATAAGAGCAATATTCCTACCATTTATACGGCTGCAAAATCTCATCACCTAGCATATCCCAAGAAATAGAGTATGCGGTAGATTTTCATACCACTGATAGAAAGGTGAAGTTGTCTGAAAATGTACAAATCGCTTTCACCAATCCTCCCAAATAACCCAAATTTAAAACACAAATGAACTTCAAAATACAGTTCAAGATAACTTTTTGCTAAGATCAAGACAATAACTACCGAATATATTCAGATATACCTAGTTTTTATATCTTTTCGGCCTAATTTAGCAGAATTTACTTAATCTGTACACATGTTCATTTCACCTCTCGCTCCAAACCGCAAATTGACATTTAAATCCTAGTATGACGCCTACTCCAGGGCCAGGAAAGCCAGTAACGCTGTAGGCGTCTAATCACTGATATGCCATCCTTGTCTGATCTGAGAGGCCCTGAGCCTAGACTGTCAATGACATCCTTGCCACCAACGAGAAGTTGAATTTACTCTCGTTGTTGCCACATACTGAACACACAACTACTTTGTTTAACCAACCCTATAAGGCTCAAACCTGGAGCCAAGCATATTTATGAGTATATCATTGTTACAGAGGGTGTGAACATTCATTCTATTTATGCAGGGGAATGAGCAGGCAGTTATTCAATTAGCTCCCTTGTGGAAAAATGCCAGCCCCCTTCCAACACCAATATTTCTCCTTGCGAGGGACAATAAACACACCCAACCATTGTTGTAAAGATGAACTAGAAAATATAGAACATTACGTAGAAAACGATACACTTCGATGATTATACTCCGATGAAAAACGTACTAATATTTGGAAGAGCGAAGTTGTGACACGACCCCGATAAAATTCATTCAAGTGTGTTTCTATACTTGTTACACTAATTTAACTAAAAAAAAACCTAATTTAACTAGTCAGAGCGTGGACTGAGAATAATAGTGTACGTTGCTCAGTTGTCGATACCAAAATAAGAATGTATCCTTGTGAATATATTTGTTTTCTATGGAGAAATTTGATTCTCCATTGCATGGTAGCAGTTTGAAGGGAGAGGAGGTGCTTAGTCACATACTACTATAATCTGTCCCTATATAGTACTCGTTGGCTTAAGGAAAAACACGAAAGGTTGAGACAAGATCGAGTGAGTATATCATTACTAACATTTGCCAAGGGCAGGGAAGATCATAGCATGACAGCTAGGTTCTCTAGTCACAATATTTTCCCAGTGCTGGAGATGAACGAGCGGCAGTGATTTTATTAAACGATGACGTCACTCAGACATTGAAGAATCAGACGCCATGGCAACGTGAAACACCAGGCATATTTTATATGACAGATTCTTCATTAATTTGCATGGCTAGGATCGAAGCAGTATTTTCTCAACCATTTAGATTAAAATTCAATGTTAAAATTGCCGTGTTCAAGAGAGAGATGATGTACTCATGGATAATTTGAATTAATTTCTCTCAAGTAATCAAATGGTTTAGAGATAATATAGCGATCCATAATTATCTAGAAAATATTGTAGGGATCCTTATTGTTATGGTAGCTAACAGAAATGTATGTAGTCAGGAATTCAAAGATGGAAGAGCTGTCATTCGACAGATGGTGCTCACCTATTTCCCCTACAAATTGTATTTCATAATATGCAAATGAAAATAACTATACTTTATATGTGTCTAAATTAGACAGCCTGAAATGACCATATGCTTGGCATCTGCAATGAATAACTTTAGATCCAGTTCATAATACCCAGATGGGAGTTATTTACCGGCGGAAGTGTAATATTAGCCTATTCCAGCCGAGGACGTGGTCACCAAGCAAGGTGATTACACTTGCATTAATATGAGCGTCAAATATAATCAGGCGCTTTGGTATCGGACCATAGATAAGATTTGTGATCTGAATAATGTATAGACAAGCACAGTGGTAGCCATTACAAGTCAATCAGGAAAACATTAATTTCAGCATAGTAGACAGGTAAAACCAAGTACATACTGTCTTATCTCCCAGTGGCATAGAAGTAGTATAAGGGCGTTTCATTTTTTTCCCAGATATATATGACCAGCTGGGTAAGGGACCTTGTGCTGTCCTCCAGTTTCTCAAGAGCGTGGCGACAGTTCGGTGAAAACCGTATATATATATGTTCAATATCCACCACACCGTCGCTTTCCCAGCCGATTAGAATGAAAAGTTCTTAAAATTTGTTAAAGATATTAGCAATGGATATTTTTAGCGTGTCAGTCAGTCTAGGCTCAGAGCCTATCAGATGGTATACGATCAGTATATTAATGGCTATCCCGGTCCTGAAATAGTCCCACCACTACCGTCCTAATGGGATTTTGCGGCCAGTTTCCCTTAGTTTGAAGGAATCTGATAGGCTCTGAGCCTAGACTGGTGAGCAAGCACTGAGGTGGGGCATAGCATACTAGCCCATGGTGGTGGGTGGGTTGGGGATCGAACGCACAACAGATGGGTGAAAAAAACAGCACTTTAAACCCTCACTTTAGACCCTGTCCTTAAATCTGTCCTTAAAAGGGGCAGATCAATATGGCACGAGTAATGTCAGCTTTAAATGACATCTTCCCAAACGGGGTTCTCCAGAGAAGGAGGTCTCCTTACTACAGACATTTGGAACTTATCAAGCCCCCAACAGATCGATACCCACATTAACAGGCTACGTACTGGTGGTACATTTATCTATATTTGGCTGCTTTCTGGGTGCACTTGTCTGGGTTAACTCGTGGTGTACTACTCGAGTCAGGTACAGTAATAGATGCTGACTAAAATGAAAGTAGAAAATGAAAGTGATGGCGGGTGGACTGGAAAACATTTTGTAGGGGATGGTAGGGCATAAGAGAGGCAGGCGGGTGAGGACAGTGTAGGCTCAGAACTGTGAGAGTTCCTCCAAACTGAGGAAAAGCGTCTCGCTCCAAACCGCAAAATGCCATTAGGACGTCATTAGGCTTTCAATCACTGACATACCATTTTTATCTGATCTGAGAGGCTGAGCCTAAACCGAGGATGGGGCTGAGAATGATTGGTTGTATCAAGAACTTAGGTGTAATATTAAGATATTTTACTCTAAGGTCAGAATGAGATGGAGGGAGGTGAGAGGGGAAGAGGAGTGGAGAAGATTGCATTAGGGTAAACATATAAAAGCTAAGAATATACAGTCTCTCGACATGCCTTTATGTGCTTGTAGATCGCGTGAGAGACATCCTTAGCGATGTCGTAGACTAGCAGCAGATTGCTGTAGCAGTATAAAGTCACCAGAAAATGGTCATTCTCACCATCCCTCTCAGAAAACCCAAATCTGGGACAAAAATTCAGTTCAACACAAACGAACAGATTTATTGAATCAGTGCAATGCCAAATATACTCAGATATTAAAAAAATATTTCACTTGCCCCAGTGTTCTTTAATATTTAGTAATATATAATTGTTCAGCTTAATCTAGCATAAATTACTAAATCTGTAGAGCTGCCAATTGCGCATTTCTAGGCGGCCTGACCTATACGCTCTACAGAACACGCTTCTTAAAAATGCCAACCTTCTGTGGAGCTTCGCACCTTCCCTTGCTCTACACCTCACAGATTCAGCTTCCCACAAATTTATTTTTACATTTTTACCTCCTTTTCGCCCATAATAATTTCTGTCTAAAAAGGGAAAGGGTATTTTTCTCCGTCAGGGGCGATTTTCACATCACCAGTAAAACTATTCTCCGATTTCAAATCAGAAGATCCAGACCTCACAACGCAAGAGGTTCCACACTTTACGATACTCTCTTCTTTACAATTTTCTCACTGCTGCATATATTTGATGTGTCATAAGTCGCAAAAAATGTATTTTTCAAATGTCTTCATCATTGGAATCCGGTTGATCTAATCTCTTCCATTATATCTCAACTTCCTTTTTCTGCGACTTGTGAGTCATTTTTCTGCGACACATTACATATTATACCCATCTCAACCATTTTCTCACAGCTGCATCCACCTCCTTCAAGTCGGTCATAATAACCGCCCCCCCCCCCCCGCCCCCCCGCCATCCCATCACACAGGTAGATTGTGATTGGGGAGAGCTAGGGGAATCGTGCCAGTTCTATGTTGCCCAACGTCCGCAAACATTATGTTCCGCTTAAAGGGTTTTCATCACGAAATTGCACTCACGCCAGGGGCAGAATTTGACCGGTTTAGGTTTCCTACAACGGGCAGTGCAATATCACCAACAGCTCTCGAGTTCAAGCGTGTGATTCAAAGGGAAAAAAAGAACTTTAGGAAGAACGCTAAACATGTACATTAGTGTATATTGGTGAGGAAATTACAAGCTTACATATAAAAATAATCGTAGCAGAGATGATGATATAGATAGCAGGGGAAAAGCTGTGATACCATAATCAGTCCCTAGCTAGCACTGTTGCAGGTTAACAGTTCCACAAAGGAGATGATCGATTTTTAGTTGTAACATGATTTGAGATGAGCATGACTTACACGATTTCCATCTATTATTTTGAAGGGGAGAGACACACCAAAGGATCTCCTTATATCAATCATGATAAGGGTAGATTAAAAAGAAGAGGCATTGACTATCAGAAAGAAGATTCTCTGAAACAATATAAGAAGGTATAAGGGGATGACGTTTTCCTGATCACTAGATGTTTCCCTGGGGGAGTTATAATCCAATCCCGAACATTCCTCGCAGAAACAGTCTATGCTTGTCACATCCATTTTATGCTCAACCGCCTCAGTTCTTCATCGTCTAGCTCTATCAACGAGAATAAATATGATTCCAGAATATCCAGAGTAAACACTGTATATCAGGCTCACAGCCTCTCAGATCAGATAAGAATGGTATGTCAGTGATTGGACACCTACTGCGCTAATGGCTTTCCTGCCCCTGGAGTAGGCGTCATAAGGGGATTTGTTTTTAAAAAAACCCGTTTATTGACAAAGTTTCGCAGTTGCGATTTGGAATGAGAGGCTTTCCCTCAATTTGGAGGCACTGTCTCATCTCTGAGCCTAGACTGGGTGTATATTGTTTGGCAGATCAAAGTCTGAGAATCATGACTACTCGGCTGATTGCAATAAAAGAAAATGAGGCTAACGCACACTGAAACAGAGCGGAACACCTGTCAGATGCTCATCAAAGGAGGGGATTTGAACATGACCACCGGGAAAAGCTTTTTAACAAGACCACCGAGAAAAGCTTTAATGACAAATGATGTTTTGTGACCCGCCCTTCTCACGTTTTCAATTTTCAGGAAATCTCACATTTCAATTCGGTGGATGGAGAGAAATGGAGAGATGCCAGTCACAACTGCTGATGACGTGCATTGTTTAAAACAACCCATTCTGCTCATAATCACAAGCAGGTAGTGTTTCTAATATCATAGAAAGGTAATTCATACACCAAAGACATTTGCTTGCTGACTGGAAACTATAGGAAACCACCAAATGAGACCAAACATGTGATCTTTTAATATCCGACCCGGGGGACACGGAGAGCCAGGCCAATAAAGGGAAAGTTTGGAGATAAACATAACTATTCAGCTTTGAGTACAACGCAAGTACAACTAGCAGCAAATACCATAGCACTTTTTATGCCATCTTCCTAATCCTAAAGGTTGTGCCGTGTTTCATCCTTCCTACATCGAAGACCTTTTAGACCTTCAATACAGAGGCCATGGGAAAGACGGAGGCTGCGATGCACTAACCACCCATGCAAAGAGGCAATGCTAAAAGCTTCTTCCTTCAGAGAAAAAACACTTCGTTGGAGAGAAAACGAGTTGTTAAGCATGAACAAAATGACGCCTTCAGGGGATTTGCAAACAAGGAATCAATAATGCATGTTAAATAGAATTCCTAGGGCTACCTCTTTGGTATTTTCTTGGTCGTCCCATACATTCGGATCAATTGCCAATGACATATTATTGTATTTTGACGCGGTGGTAAAGGAGGTAATGGGATAGCATGTCTGCCAACAATATAATCCCCAGCACTCTATACTGTGTGCGATGGCACATCTCGCAACAACTCACGTCGGGAATACTATAGACCGACACAATATTATACGCTCGCTTTACTATTACTAATGTCCCTGTTTTAAACCATAATCAAAGTCTAATTCCCCAGACGCATATGCATGAGCTATTTCAGAAATAATTCACACTAACAATTTCTGTGTTATGATATATACTTTCCACTCCTGTTCACACGACTAATGATTAATTTCAAAATATTATTCCTCTGCCCCATTGATTAAAATATTGCACTACAAGCGAAACAAACGTAAGCTAAGCACAAAAGACAACCTTCAATAACAATTCGCCGCAGTAGGTACAACCAGATTATACAGGCTGAGTGTTATCGGGGCCTGAGATCTCAAAGAGATCGAGAGCAGAGGAAGGTATAGCTAGTAACTAATACATCACACTACTGTATCAATATGAAAGAGATCAATATAGTCAACAACATATACTCAACCTCACAGACAGTGATTCACCCACTTGCCCCCCTGACCTTCTCCCATTCAAAGCCTCTGTGTAATCATCGTTAGAATATCATTGTCAGAACCTTCAGCACTATCAGCTCTTATCTTTCACTTGATACGAGAGGAGGGGCGGCACGAAGGCAGCAATAAGTGTGGAAAATAGACAGAAGCCAGGCAGTGCCTGGGCAGTCTCTGAAAGGTACACCTTTATAGTCAGCCATTTTTAATGACTTCTAAAAGAAATCAATATTAATAACCCAAATGAACTGTAACAAAGAAGCTGCTATAGGGAATGGGCTAATCTTGTTGAGTGCTAGGCAAGTTGTGTGGGAATTATTTCCAATATCAACACAAAAGGGATTGATCAGCTATATTGACTACTTACGCGGCAGTACGATGTCCAGCCTTTTAAACCATACATCATACATGAAAGGCACCTCTATGGGTGAAATCGCCAGAAAATGCACAATTGACCTTTGCCAATTCTGTCAAATAATCAAGATTTAAGACAAAATGACATTCAAAATAAAGTTGAACATAACAAAACATGTTTTTTTAACCTACTAAATACCAAATATATTCAGATATACCCATAGCATTGGCCATATTTCAGTCCAATTTAGCCGATTTTACGAAATGTGTAGAGCTACCAATTGTACATTTTCTGAAAATCTGACCCATATGCATTGATGCAATATTTGTTCAGCCCTCCCACTATTACATACATTTATACATTACTCGGCGTGCGGGTGGGGTGGGGTTCTGAAGTGGGGTCACTATCTATTTTACCTCATGCTTCTTTTGTTCTTTGAGACTTGAAAATAGACAACAGCGTGGAAATGGCCAGATAAGATAATGATTAATAATCGATAAAGGGACGCGGAGCATAGGATCTCAATTCTAATCAAGGGAATTACAATTGATTAGAATCGCTATAACATCTTATGGTTTATCCATGAATAAATTGCAAGGACACGGTCCGGGGACACGGTCTATTCCTGGGTTTCCTTATGCAATCACAATGAGCTGACATTTTCTAAGGAAGACAGGCATCAGTATTTTGATCGTGTCCAGTGCAGTAGACATGACGAGTTGGCCATAATGACCGATGGAGATATACAATTGTTGTTGGAAATATTCATGCTGGGCAATGGCCAAACGCATCTAGATTCAGGCCTGACCTCACGCTTTCCTTTGATGTGCTGTGGCCAGTTTAGATAGATCTAATATGGGCGATGCTTATGAATCTATTGGTAGGATACCCATTGGTCACATATCACTCTATGGAATAGTGTGGAATATGAGCGTACCATAAGTTGTTATATTGGCAATTGAAAATATGAATTATTGTTTCTTGTTTAGGATTTATTGGATGTCAAGTTACTCTAAAAATAGTAGGTAGAATATCCCCTCTGGTGACCCTAGAACTGGCTATAAAAATAGGTGTACGGTAGTAATTTTGATTACATAGTGATCTATGAACATATTGCTAATACATGTATTAATGTCAATAAATCATTCATTAGGCGAGCTACCGTATGTTATGGCTATTAAACTACATGCCCCAATCGACACGTCAAAGGACTTAGACCTTCCAAACGAGCGGTATCAGCCCAACCCCCCAATACATGAATAGAAGCCGCTGCCCTGTTTTGGGGTTTCTGGCTTCAGACTAATCAAGAGTGTTCAAACTGAACCTCTGTTAGAAACTGTGACTTCTAATAGAGGTTTTACGGTATTTATAGATCTATCGAAAGACTGCTACCAACAGCTAATGACCATTAACCTAGCTACGCTATCACTAACCTGTCCCACAGAGGGCCCTTTAAGAGATAAGGAGATATAACCAAAAGCGTTATAGTATCTACAGCACATCCCTTGTACTGTACTGTTAGTGGTTGAGTGCTATATTGGTAAATAAATGATTGATAAATAAGATATATTATATACGAATGACTTCAAATGTTTGCAATATTATGCTCAAATGAATGTGCTTCTTGATGCTTTTGTAAAATAGTATATTGACGATTAAGTCTTAAAAATATTAGAAATATCTACAAATGCGATTGATGGGTTATGAATGAAACAAAAGACATCTTCAGATTTTAAATGGTCACATCAAGAAATTTAGACGAGTATCAATTATCATCCCCGAATCGCTGCATGGGAGGGGGCGAGGCGATTATATGAGCAACAAGAATGTGTACAGGAGCAAACAGAATATATAGGAGAAGCTGACAGAGGGCTTTATCCATATGACTCTAATTAGGCTTCATAAACCCATTTTCCATTGAGACCAACGTCAACCCTTCACTACCAGTACCTCACACATCCACTGTTCACCCGAGCCGAAGGGACAGCCATACATCTCCCCATCAATCCCAATGGAGAGGCAACGTGGATAGAGATTGCATGGCCACATCGTCAGTGCCCAAGTACGAACCATCCCCGGCAGCCTAAAGTCAGCCTGTTAACCTTAGTGTACATACAGCCTGTGTCAATGATTCTAGGTTATTTATAGCTATACCTGCAGTGCTCTGTAGCCTTTTGAAATGTCCTGTAGCCACAGCAGACTTGCGACTGGGGCTTGCCCCGGCCTTGAAAACCTCATCCTCTTCAAACGAAGCCATGCCTTGTTGTTGCCGCGACTCCTGAAAGCTTTCCGTAGATTTATAATGCTCCAGGTGAATCTAGAGGTTTGTTAAAGAGCAGTTAGGAGAATCGGATACTCCTGGGTGAAGTTGAAGATAGACAGGAGGAGGTGGACGGGTGGTGGTGAGACTGGACGTGGAAGGTGTGTACCATAAGTAGTATACAATCCTCACAGTGACAACACAAGCCTCCCGAATCCACGTTCTCCACGTTTGGATAAACAACCTTTGGAGCGGGCAACCTAAGCCCCACTGTGGCTCTATCTCCACCACAGCGCGCTGAGCTTTACATGGGCCGAGAGGCCAGTCTCGTTAATATAAGTGTATTTTATTGTAATCGCTCTTGGCTTAGGTTTTACTCTAAAGCTTAGGTTAAAATTTATGTAACAGGTGGATATATCTATATAGGTTCGAAAAAACTAATAGTTTTGTAACCTAGATATGCTACAAGGTAGTTAAGATAGCTTAAGATTTCAGGTAGCCAAATGTGTTCATATATAATTTATTTTTCATCAAAAGCGGTGATAGAACACTTTGCTAGATATTAAATTTCATTTCAAAACGAAGTACATTTTAACAAACGAAACTAATCCAAAGTAACGGAACTAAAACAAAATATTAATTTGAAAGTCAAAGAACGGTGACACGGTTGACTTTATAAAACAACAATCTGTGATGGAGATGAACGCCCAGACGCCTCGTTATCGAACTGGGTCGCTGTAGCAAAACAAGGTCACAAATGGAGAGCGACTAAAGTCGATAAGCAAACCTGGAGAAGTATGACAACATTGTTATTGCAGTGCTTTAAGATTACACATGTCATTGACATGTCTAACTGTCCACCAATGTTTCAGTCCCCAACAATCCATCGTTGTTTCCAACGAGTATTAATTTTGATATATATCTGCCATTGACTGTGAGTGGCAGCTGCCGTGCTGGGGGCAACAGGAACAATCCATTCTCTGTCAGGAAAACCGGATTCTCCTATAATATAGGACGTCTGTCCAAGCCAAAAAGCAGAGCAGAATATTATAACTGACATATAACTGCATGGTGTCGATATCCATCGAATACAAGCTGCAATAGTTGATGCCAAAATTATGTTTACTTTCACCCACTCATTCTCCAGATTTGTCAAGTTCCTTCTTAATGAACTTTAATGAAGCCCGCTAAACAATCAAACGCGATGTGCTAACATATATAGTTATGCCAACTCAACCAAGAAAGGTTATGAGGCGAATAGAACGAAATTAGATGAATATAATCAAACAAATACTATCACTTGTAATCCAGTAATTCGAAGCATCGAAATTGATGCACATTGTATTTGTATTTATTTGCGGCAAATGGATGTTGTTCAGGGCCCAGTTCATGGACATAGTAATTAATGTATAGATTATTCCAACCATACAAAATATATACATACTTTATAAAGCTTTACTTCGTTATCAATAGTTAAATGCAAACAGCTGCTAACTAGTATTAGTTAAAATTGTAAACTTGGCCAGCCGGACAGATCGAGGCAATTAATAGAAACACAAATTGTAAATGTTATATCAGGGATGAAAGTCGGGTCATGGCAAAAATACTGAAACATTTCTGGGAAAGGGAAAAACATCCAGAGGGCAGATCATTTTCTTTTTTGTACCTTTTGATAGGAAACCAATTTTTGAAAATTTGAGAATTTATTTTAATTTTAGGATACAAGTGATGTATATCGGAGGAAATTGGACCATCATTAGAATTTCGAACATACTGATTTTAGTAGAAATACTGACGACTTCCTAACGACTTATTAAAGGTATTTTGGTAAAAGAACATTCTGTTATTAATTGTGAATTGAATTGTAGCCTCATTTTCTGGGCAATATGGACAAGCTAGATCTAAAAGGTATAGCCTATTTCCTCTAGATGTATACATTCGGGGAATTGGTGTTATATATATATATTTACATAATAAAGTTTTTTTTATTAGGATTCTGCTTAAACACTAGCAACATATTTAATCTTCATTAAAAGGCAGCACTTTAAAAAAAAGATACCACCATTTTAAAACATAAACTCAATGATAAATTGAACGTGTAAGCATAGATTATAAGAATCTATGGTGTAAGGAAACAAGTTCTAAGTTGTAGGCGCAAAACCCAGGAGGAGAAGACAGATCCCCGTGCAGCTACGCCACCTGGATTTTAGTTCCAACTTAAGAAACATGGTGGCGACACCAGACTACTAACCTGGGACCAGCTGGGTGAGGTAGAACTGAGGACAAGCTGTCTGTATGCAAGATGGCATCAGGGTTAATGGGAGAGGCAGAAATGGTAGTATTTACAAAATATTTGATCATTCTAAATCCCGATGGACGTTAACTTTTGAGTAATATAAGAGTTGGTTTTAAAATTCGTGCTTTATAATACGTATTGTAATATCTTTGTATTGTCTGATGATTACTGTATAACTAAATAATTAAAAAAAAAAAAACCATCAAAACCTAACACATGTGTATATTAATAAATGTTCTTAGGGGGTATAAAACACAGGTTTTGAGGACCTCTGCGTATTTGATTTGTTTTTAAAATTCGTGCTTTATAATACTTATTGTAATATCTTTGTATTGTCTGATGATTACTGTATAACTAAATAATTAAAAAAACCAAAAACATCAAAACCTAACACATGTGTATATTAATAAAAGTTCTTAGGGGGTATAAAACACAGGTTTTCCAGTCTCCGAATTTGATTCGATATAAATATTTGTATTCCTAGCTTAGCCTTTTACTTCCCTCCTTCATCGTTTCATATAGATTAATTAACTGAAACCAGGAGGTTATAACAGGACAAAGTACAGCCAATGATATCGCGTGTATTTTTTCAAATAACCATTGTACAGCCACCAAAGGGTAACTTTTACACATCATGGTATGCAGCAAAGATTAATGAGGACCAATGAGGTTTCCTGACTACAAATAAGTCACCCACTCACAGACAGACCGAAATAGGAGATCCGACCGTCACTTATCAAAGTACAAAATGAACTTAGAATCGTCGGTATTTCAAACTAGTCAAATACACTCTATAATCGTCCTGTAGGTAGCGGCGTGCCATAGGGTTAACCACAGAGGGTTTTGATGTTTACTTCCTACAGGACGCGTATAGAGTGTAGCGAGTTTTGCTCCTATCCATTGATCTGAGGACTACGGAATCTAAATATTATTATGTTCTAAATGAGAAGTTGGACGATAATCAGGATCCTTACCTGGACAGCTCAGAGCCGCTCAGATCAGAAAAGAATGGTATGTCAGTGATTGAACGCCTACTGTGTTAATGGTTTTCTCGGCCATGGAGTAGGCGTCCTAATGGGATTATAATGTCATTTTGCGGTTTTTGAGCGAAAGGCTTTTCCTCAGTTTGGAGGGACTCTCTCAATTCTGAGCCCAGACTTGATTTTTCCAGTGATCAAAATACTGAGACTGATGGATGTCATTGGCTATGAGGATGCACCCATGGACACTAGATGGTTGGGCAGACCCTTCAGTAGAAAACCTTTTTGCTTGTACCAAGAATTTAAAGTTTTCTTTGCTCTATTTCCCTTTTCACTTCCTATTTAATGAAAACTAGATTAAATATGGCCACCAGGATTCTAAGAATGTATGTATGTCTATAAACCTCTTTACTTTTAATATGCACAGCACACAGTGAAGCAACCAGTCAATTCCTCTGATCTACGAATACGAATAAAAGTGGATATGCAAATAATATACCCTTTTCGGTACACCAAGACTTTTCCTATTCCATCCAGGTACACAGGTATATAAGCAATAAGCCAATTACGACAGCAGATATTCAAGAAATCAAGAGAGAACTGAGATTAGAGAAGTGGCAATAACTTAACATCAGAAATCAGAAATCAAGAGTACCTATCTAAACCATCTATTATATCTATGAAATTCGAGGGTACTGAAGCCAGGCAAGCAATTGAATGTTAATACAAAGGTCCCTAAAGGAATTAATATCTTGTCAGGTGACACCTGTATAAACCTCTACTCCATTAGTAACATGAACTGTCAGTCAGTTTGTCCGTATAGCCATTCGCCATTGATAATAATGTACAATCGTACTATATGACAACCAATATATAAATGGTCGAAATATGTGAAAGGACGTGGTCTCCAGAGAAAAATGTGTAATTGTATACACATACAATAATGACAATAAAGTAAGACACCAACCATACAGCAATGCTATCAATAGAGCGATCTCTAGTATGACTATTGCAATATCTATAATATCTAGATAAAATATCAGAGATACGCGTGGCCAAGGACATAACTTGACAATATTTGCAGGATATGTTTGGTTGCTACCACTTCCAGTACCCTACCCCCTCCCCCCTCCCACCCCCAGACACCTGTCTGACATATTTGCATGTATTAATTATACCAACAAAACCTAAAGCCGAGCTGATAACGACACCTTATCAGGAGCACTAATCTATCATGATATCGACGACTTAAATCATTATATCGCATAGCAAGATGCCTAATTCAGCATGTTGCATACAAGCAAGTCTCAACAGCACACGATGACGAAGAAGTTATGAAGAAGGTTTTGGTCCCCAAAGTATGATTTGTAGTGGATTATTAGCTGTGTTTGAATGCAAGGATCTTACAAGGAAATACATGGAACCGATCGACCCTGGAATCCAAACGAAAATGGAATGGGTATATATGGACAACAGCTATCCAGGACATATCTTAATCTCTAATCTATAATAAGATAGTATCACAACTCAAAGTTCTAGGAGTAGTTGGTATAAGAACGATATAGAATACATCTAGAAAAGCAAACTAAAAGTTTATTAATTTCAAAGGAGAGACCTGTTCGGCGAAGGAACGGACGTGTAGACATTCACAGAAAACAAGTGGAGACAAACAAACATTCACAGGAACAGGACTTTGGAATTTGATTGACCAAGGGCCACTAAATATACCATTTTGCCCCTGGAAAATTGAAGCATAATGAATAGAAGTGAAGAATTTACAGGTGGATAGACCTACAGGTATATGTTCACCATTCTTACAGACACTCATGGTAACACGCGTGGGATTTCCAATCACCAATCATGGTGTCAACAACAACATTATTCCCACAATTTTCTGCCTCGACAGAACATTTAGTTTCCAGATTAGGAAATGGAATTGTTCCCAGGACCAACGACATTTCTCACGCCTTTATCATTACCTGCGAAGTGGTGCGGATAATCGAGAGCCTCCTGGCCATTGCTGGCAATGGCTTGACCATAGCTTGTATCATCAAGTACAAGAGACTTCGCCAGGCCACCAATTACCTAGTGGCCAGTTTAGCCTTCGCTGATTTAGTCAGTGGAGTCAATCACATAGTCTTCCTAGAGTTGATGGTCACAACGAACCCTCACCACTGGAAGATGCTGTGTATTGCCAACCAGACAGTGGCCATGTTAGTCACTGCTTCTAATGTCATACATATAGCCATCATAGCGGTAGATAGGTAGGTGCCATTCATTAGTACAATATTCACCAAAAGGTGACATACTTCTGAAAAAATTCCAGGTCTTCCAGTATGTTCCCAGGGGAAGAGAAAAAAAATATGATTTTTAAATTATAGAGGTCGACACGTATTAATTCATATCAAATAGCTAGGAAGCTGACTCTTGCTTAAATATTTTTGAAAATGACCTTCCAAATACAGTATTGCATATGGTTTATTTGTCCCCCCACGCCACCTCACTATACATGTTGGAAATGAAAATCTATATATTTCAGTCATAATCGTAGCATCATAATCATGACTATGCCATAATGTGAATATAGCATTATACATTACAAATACCAGAATATAGTACAAGACAGTTGGCAAATTGAGTCATTAATTCCACGAGTTCATTTCAGGTACCTGGCAGTGAGCCGACCAGTGTCATATAAATACATCGTCACCAAGAAGCGAGTGGTCATCTTTATGATTGCGCAATGGGTCTTCTCCCTAGCTCTCTATGTCCCCATCATGCTAATGGGCACCGTGGATATGACAGGCTACGAGGACGTTTGCTCCTTCATGTTCCTTGTGCCTCCCAAATGGTTCAATATGTCAGCCATACCCCTAGTCATATTAGCCAGCATAATCACTGTCACCAGCTACACGCTGCTATTCTGTCGCCTCAGGCGTCATACGCGGAGGATGAGCCACTCTATTGAGACCAGCCCACAGCGAGCAGCTACCCATGAAATGGTGGAACAGTCGGTGACAAGGGCAATGTTAATTGTCGTCCTTGTGTTCGCCATCTCCACCCTCCCTCCTGTAATCTATACAGTCGCCGCACCAAAGGACGCTTCGCACAGACCCTACGTCTCCAGGATCGTTATAATTCTCTGGTACATATCGTCATTCACCAATCCTTTCATTTATGCTTGGAAGAAGCAGAGGTACAGAGAGGCGTTCAAGGCTATGTTAACTTGTGGAACAACAGGGAATAATGACTTGATAGACGTCGGTCTCAATTCGAGGGTCAATTCTGTAAGGACCTGAGGGACGTACCATTGCGGAAGGACACATCTGATAACCGATAAACTTACACAGATTTGTTGTTTGATATTATAAGAAATAGCCAAGCAACATTTTTATAAATAAAAGTGTACACTTAGCCAATTATATATAACAATATATATTTTACCTTATCAAGACAACGTAAATGAGATTAATTTAATACCAGTAAACTATCTCAATTGCACTCTAGGTCCAAACCCTCAGATCAGATAAGAATGGTTAGGCTAGTCCGCTAATCAATTTCCTGGCCTAGGACTCGGCGTTTTAATGGAAATATAATGACATTTTGTGGTCTTAATGGAATTATAATCGCACTTTGCGGTTTGAGGCGAGAGACTTTTCCTTCGTATGAAGGGACTCTCTCAACTTTGGGCCTAGACTGAATTGCAGCTGAAACGAATTTGTATGAACCAGCTATATGTCTATATAGGTGATTCAGCTTACATTGATTTGAACTTTAGCATGATATAGAATCACACCTCATCTCCCACAAAGCTCACATAATTAGCATCCGACTGAAGACACGTTTCTACCTACTTAATTCGCATTTATTTTCGAATGATGGACGATACTCAAAAGTGCAGCAATTAAATTGGAATTACAACACGAATCCTCCCCCAGGTATGGATTGCTTACCTAATGATTCCGACGCCAACCTCTCGCGGTGCACACGCCCTCGAGGCCGCATGTCTCGCGTGGAAGATGCTCTTGGGGACGAGCACCCGGACGATGAAGAAGAAGTGGATTCAGTCATTTTAATGAAGAGAACATGTATATTATATACACAGACGTGTCTCTATTCCTCTATGCAGTGCCACTAACTGACAGAGGTTATTTCTGGTTTCTCTTATCTAGTGCTCGAGTTAGCAAGGTTTGCTGTATGGGGGAAATAATTGATATTGTAATCTATGAGCATGTCATGTGACTATTTTGGGTAATTCTTCTTCTTTTCAAGTGCATTACCTCAGTTTGAGTATTATCGCACTGTTTAATTCACTGCCGATTGATGATAAAAACAAGAAAAAATGCATCAAGATAAAGCCTCCATGCTTTGCATTATGCTTCTATTGTTAATACCTGATAAGAGCACTGCTATCTCTGGTACTGGTAGCTCCTGGTGTTAGTGTAGTAACAACATATCTGTGTCATACCTTCTTGAGGTATTTTTCACTTCTCCAGACAATGAATTAACGCTCTGATCGATCCTAGGTACATGTGCCAGACACAGTATTCCTGCCTGATTGGCTGCACAAATCAATCCAGGGGGTAGATGTAACAGGAGTAATGAACCGACATATATTAGAGTACAGCAGGAGTATGTATACATTAAATGGTCATAATGAATAAACACACAGCTGTCGATGAGCCAGGCTATATAGTACGGGTCCAATAAGACCCGACTATGCTCTCAAACATGTAATGGAAATAACTATATTTTTTAAAAACAAAAAATAAATGGCACCGGCTGTTCTCACCGTTTTTTTCAGGCGAATGGTGACTAGCCAACTATATATATTATATAGGACATCCACATTATCGGAAATATTACATAGCAAATTAAATCGAAGCCTCCAGGGAATATATCAGTCTTACGCTCCTAAAATATAAACGAGGATGCATAAAACATTAACCCAAAGGTTCGCTGATGAGGTATCACAGTATGGATGATGGTTTCAACAATGAACACGATACAGGTGTTTCAGTTGACACAATAAGGCACATATGCAATGTATAACACCATAACATATGCTTCCCTGAGGAGATGTTCTGGTAAGGATTTAACTCAATTAGCCTATGTTCTATCATGTGAGGTGGCATCAGTTTATAACAAACCACTACCATTCAGACCCAATCGATGAATCGACATATGGATTGACCGGCTGTATAGCTTTAGATATGATTGCCAATATAGAACATAGCATATCCAGTTCTATCCAGATGTAATTGGATGTTATTTCAAAGATTTTTGGTATAAATAGCACAAGGTGTTTTTAATTCCCCGATCAACCTCTATTCAGGTGCCTTATGAATGTGGAAGAAAGTCATGTTCTGTTATCATGTGTCGTTGGTTTAATGTCTTAGACGAGATGTACGATCGATAAATCACTGCGTCGTCCTTCACTAGGCTTCAGACTCCGTCCACGTGCTTTCTCTTACTCCAGACGTCTGTCTTCTGCCACAGTTAAAACAAGGCGTTTCTGTCCTTCCGTGTCATCAACCTCTATAACACCCACTTTCTCATTTCACCTCTTGCTCAAAATCTTCTTAGATCCAATATAGGGCTTTTAGCAATTACATGTATGTTGGATAGTACTCGTCAGATATATATGCTGAGTAATACTCGTCAGATGGTCCCGGTTGCCCTTCTTGCACTTCATACTATATGTAAGAATAAGATGTTGGTTGTATTTAGCCTCTTCGTTGTGATACGTCAGAAAACCCTCCAATAGACAGCATGGAGGGTGATAAAAGGGCGTCCAGGTAGCTTCCACAAAGTAGAAGAAACGATATGAGGAAAAGTAGTGAAAAGTACTATTTAGATACATCCATAGGGAAACAAATATATCTATAGACTGTCTAGAGAGTAGTTGGCTGATCAAGTGAATTGAGTCAATGGATACAATAGATGGATTAGTCTCTAGTGGCAGCGTTTATGGTAGACGTTCCACAGCATTCATTCCCTGCTGCAGGAACGATAGGACATGTCCTCACACAGTTGCTCTCTCCTGAACTTGTAAGGCAAATATTCTCCCACCAATAGTAACAGATCCATATTGATCATGAATAATAAATCCGAGGGGTGGGAAAAGTCAGCCCGTATGCCTCTCTCTCTGTCTCTCTCTCCTCATCTGCACCCAGATACGCGAGGGACTACAAGCAAAATGGCTACAGACTGATTTCTAAGGATCAGGCTTTGACTGGAGTGTAAACGAACTTATAGTATCTGGTGAAATGACTCGAGCCCTACCAGTGAACGCCTCCACCACTGGGCTGAGTTTTACACCGGTTCTGGAGGCGGGAAGTACGGTACTACAGTATACCAGCGCAGTGGTGGGCAGGTTCTATATATACCTGCTGGATATAGGAAGGTGGGAGGAGGAGGAGAGGGGGAGGAGAGGAGGAGGTCGGTGGGATGGTTGAGAATGAGAGAGGGGTAGTGCAGGATTGGGGCGTGGATAGGTAGCACATATATACAATATTCTTTTGCTTCTCAATGGAAATCGCAAGGAACGATTCAACAGGGATTAGGGGGTGTGGTCCTCACCGTGTGCCTGCGAGCTGTAGGCACCGCACGGCAGGAACAAGGGTTAAACGCCGAGGACCCCAAGACAATGTTGCTGGCAGCGTGGGCCCACTACAGAATATGAAATATAGTAGTACTCTTGAGGCTGAGGGAAGAACAACCTGTGGATACGGCTCTCATACAAATAAACGAGTTCGGAATAGAAGCTATGTATAAATAGGTATACAAGTACATGCCTTGAATGATATGAAAGGGCATCTAGAGGCTATCTATTGGTGGCCGCTTCACTGATAGAGAGGTGGAGGGCTTGAGTAGTATATGAATTCAGGTACACACCCACAAATTCAACAAAATCAAATCTATAGTGTGTTGTGATTATGTGTGTATACAAAATATATGGCTGAAATAGATCGGATGGATGGATATAAGAACTAGGTAGTTTGAGGAATTATATATATAATAATAAAACATGATAATATATATATCCCTTTATTTGCTCTCCTCCGGGTGAGGGAGGTATGTGGGTGTGTGAGCGTGTGTGTGTATGTGAGAGGGGAATGGTGGTTTTACCCCCGATTAATCTATAAAAAATGGCAGGGTAATTATAGAGCGGGGATTTCTCTCTGATGTCGAGCTGTGGAAGAAGGCATATTCCATTAGTTCCTCTTAATCAGTTCACATCCCCATAAAAAACAGCTGGGCTCGCCTCCCTCTACCCAATTTGGGGGAAGTTCCTCCTGTCTTAGATTTAATCCTCTTTCCTCTAAGCCAGGTCATGATAGCCCATATCAAGTAGGCGACCTTTAATGGCACTTAAAATCATAAAATGACGCCTAAATGACCAATGGATATATGGCCTTCCCTCCCCTTCCATCTACCCCTTCCCACTTCCCTCTAAAGGAAAGGAGCGCTAAACTATATATATATTCGTTCTAACCTTAGAGTCTCTTTTACTAAGTTCTAACGTAATAATTTCAAAGCCAGTTGTGACGAAAATACCGATTCAACTGCATACAATGAACTCTAAATGGGTCCCAAATGGAAACTGGTTTTTGAAGTTCAAAACGGGCTTGGAAGATTGGACGATAAAAATAATCTTCTTACGGCAGGACTAGTCCTTCAATAGACCTCCTCTGATTGCCCTTCGAGTCTAGTCACCACATAAGAAAAGAAGACAGCAAAGGAATGCCATTAATCGATGGCAAATGAATAGCAATGGCTAACTAAGATAAGATTGCTGATGCAGGCACATCCTCCAAACAGAGCCCTGTATATTGCCTGACATGTATATCAATATCTTCTGGTCCCAGATGAGGAAAATGCGGGGAAAATGATTCTGAGCGTAGGAGGACACAGGTAGACACTATAAGACTATAAGCAGGTGATCTTTCAATTGCTCCCTGAGCACGTCAGGTTTTTCCATGCGTCATCCATATAAGTACATGTGCACTTCTATACAAAAATACCTTTCAATTTGCTAACTTCTTGTAATGGATTCGCCCAAATTTGACCAATAATTTGTTGGAGTGGTCACTTCTTTGGTAACCAAGCACGAAAAAGTAGGGTTGGGCCAATATGGGCCCAATATTACCGGATCCTACAGTGGATCGTTCAGGCAATTACCATCCTCCGAAACGCAGGATGTCTTTCAGTTTCGTTCCTCCATCAAGACATCTAGATTAGTAGAATCTGCCCTGGCTCGGGAGGCTGGCAATTACAGGATATCGATGCACTGCTGTAGGACTTCTTTCTTGAAACTAACCCTGGGATACATAATTCACAAGCTTAATGTGAAAGAGGTTGGGGTTGGGTAGAGGGTAGGAGCAAGGGTATGAAGGGAAGTGCAAGAATTATCTCCTCCTGTCCTCAGACGACCCTGGAGGAACCAAACATGCATGTACCTGTTCCAGTACAGAGTACATTAGCACACGGATGCATGATCCTAACAGTAACAGATCACACCTGCTTAAGTTCATATGAAACCCAGGTGAATGTAGAGGCATATTGTTTGATATATAACATCTTTTTGTTTGTTATACAAACAAATGTCTAGGTGGTTCGTTATATACCTACACTAAAGCATCTATGGGGCCTTAAAAGGAATAGCAAATGTGTAATTCAGAGAGGCCCCAATTCAAAATTATCTTGCTTAGGTTTTCAAATGAAATAGGACATAGTTGATAAAAATCAATTAAATCAAACCAATCTATCACCTCCCCTCCCCTCCACACACACACATTCAAATTATGACCCCCTGATTATTGATACAAACAAGGGTTGACACAAGGGTACAATAAACTACCAGGGACTCAGAATCAATAAACGACCAGGGACTCAGAATCAATAAACGACCAGGGACTCTATTACCCAGGTACCCTTGACCTGTCGAGAACCAAGCAAGAATGATCGAGAATATGGTTCCATCAATTTCCATGACAAATAATCTTCCAGACGTAAAAGGAAACGTTGACCGACAGAATAAACTGACCCATGATAGAGTTCTACTCGCTTCTTTCATTCTAATTGTTTGCACAATAACGACATCAAAAAGGTGTGGGTGAATGTATCCTTTCTAATAATTGTGCTACAGGTAATTGTGCTAATAAGTGCTACCGGTGTTTATGTCACTTCAAACATCTTATGCAATAAATACAAAAGAAGGCTAAATAGGGAAAGTAATGTTTGCGTCGAAAAAGATATTTTTTGAGATATAATATAAAAATAGAAAAACTGATAGCTTCGAAGTAGTAGTTGCCCAGCTGACAAACAAGTTGGCCACTGTATTTGTTAAAATAGGAATAATTCCCTGAAAATGATATCAACAATTCCACTAATCAAAGAGAAAATCATAATTTAAAATCTCTTGTTTAAGACTCTGGGCTTGGGAGTATATCAAGATCATCTAATTAAGACTCATGGGAATGATGCATGACACAAGTGTTTGGACGCTGAATAAAGTGTTACCTAACGACATAGCCGTACGTCGTGATGAATTGCAATAGCGCAAGAGAGGGACAATTAGAAGCGCAAACAAATGGTTATTTTTGGTTAGAATACCAGTAGGTACAGGTACATCCCGGTACATATGTATTTTGTCAATCAAGAGGTCCATATTCATAACATGACATATTTCTCCGCATACATGTAACTATCGTAGTCTATGTAAGTACATGTAAACAATGTTTTATTTCCTGAAATTTAAGTTGGGAAACATTTCTTGAAAAATACCGAGGGAGATTCCAGATCTTATGGTTCCCAATGCAACATAGCAGAATCGTTAAGCATGAAGCTAGAGTCAAACGCAATGCATTCATCACTTGACATTAATAACTATAACGCCTTACAAGTAATGCGTCCTGCCTATATTGTTTGGCGAAGACCCGCTTCTCAGGCGTAAATAGAAAATTTATATAAATAGAGGAGACCGGGCAGAAAGAGATCACTATGTTCACTCGTGTGCACTCGGAGATCAGACCATTTAAGTTTACCCCCCCCCCCCCACCCTCAAATAAACACATGAATCCAGCTCAGTCCAGAAATGAATGTATAGGGACAAGTATACCACTTTTATTTGCATGTTATCAAAACATTTAAGATAGATACTCGACGGCGAGTCTGATGGTAACGATGACATAAAACAAGTTGCCATAACAATCATAATGAGTGCTATTACTATATAATTAGTTAAAAAATAAATGGTATGCCAATATGCGAGGGATTGATAAGCTATGACCATGACAAGAATATCACGCGCAGGATCAAGTTAAACTTCGAAAATTTTCCCTTGGTATATGGCAACGCATTCAAATAATCATTATCATTATCAACAATTATGCGTCTTTCTGCAACGATATTAAATGTGTATATATCAGCAATAACTAACTTATTTATGAAGGCAAAAGCCCACAGAGGAAGACCTGGTACTAATTTCAGACGTGTATAATATAACCCGTTAGGTTAAATTACATTTTAAGAATTTATCAATAAATCAACCAGTAAATCGTTCGACTACCTAATATATATGTATGGATCACTGCAGTAGGTTCTGACCGATTATGTTACGTTTGAGATTTATCAACCTAGATATGTCAGATGAATATGATTAACTGAACATTAACAGAAACAGGGCACATAATAATCATATAATATCATTTATATACATAGTTTGCAGACTAGAGGAGGCGAAAAGTTTATGGCAAAATTTTAAAACTAGATATGTTACACAACAACTTATCATAGATATCATAATCAGATACAAATATATTTCTCGGATGTATTTGAAGAAACGAAATAACAGAAGGAAGAGAATGGAAGATGACAGTGGCACAGGGAGTAAACGCCATCGACAGAATTAAAAGTCATTATATGTATGCATATATAATATATTATGCTGATTAGGAGACTAAAGGGTGGTCTTCACTGGCTGGGGTAAGCTCTGCGGTAAGCCTTGCGATGGTTTGTGCTGCTTCTGTAGGTGGAGAGGAATGATGAGGTCCTGTCTAGATGGATCACTGGCCATGTAGGCAGGACCTCGCCACTTCTCACCATCACAAGGCTTACCGCAAAGCTTACCGCAGCCAGTGGAAACCCCCCTTAAGATGAAAAACATGTCCACGTGTCACCAGTGGGGTGTGCCTCTCCGCCACCACGTGGATCTCACATGAATGAGTTGCCACTGGCTGGTTATACACCTGGCGAGGGGGCGGGGCCACAGTCCCTCTCTCATTGGTCCAATGTGGGCAGACGAGGAGGAGGGGGTCGCTCCCGCCCCTCTGGCTCGAAGTAGCTGGTTTTCCAGGCAGATATATAATAGGTGGTAAGTAGGGTACGTATGAAGGGTCAGGGGCATGAGGGGAAAGGGGTGAAATAAAAATCATCCATCTTATACAAATAGAGGTTAGTACCAAGGAGCACGAAAAGTATGTGAATTCTAATGGCATAAGCGGAGTGAGTGTGGGGTGTGCCTCATTACATATCATTATGCCGAGGTGGAAGAACAAACTCCCAGATAAATATATAACCATTAAATATAGTGTTAATTCTGCATCTAGTGCATTTTATTGTGTTCTGCTCGGAGTATAGGAAGAACAGTTTCAATCACACATTCAACATGGTTGTGGTAGTCAAAAACATTGTATTCGACCAGCTAGTCGCTCATGAGGGATGCCCTATCTGTACTAATAAATGGTCGTGTGTGTGTGTGTGGGGGGGGGGGGGGGGCACTATATTTTCCTATAGGTTGGTCATATCAGGACCAGAGAAGAAAGACGCAATAAGTGACAGGTCAGGATTTGTGTAGTCACCTAATTGCACACTTAACACAGAAATATGTTGTAATGTGTATGTGACATTTGAACACAATATCTGTGCCAATATTCATGACATCATTGTGGGCAAGTTTATCTTACTCCTAAGACATATATGTGTGTCTGATGAAGGAGTTACAGGGTAATGACTTGTGCAGAGTGGTGTGGCATCATTGTCAATAGTTCATTGAACTGAGACTTACTAACAACCAAGCTATTTCCATAAACAAACATATATGGTTCTGATGTGTACTACTGAAGATTGCATATTCAAATGGAAAAGCAAATGCGGTAAAAAAGTGTCATCCACACTTAGAATTTATCCACATTTTATATCAATAACCAGAATGCTGGAACCAGTTGACTAGAAATTTACAAAAGCTATCGCCATCACACGAATGTAAGAATAAAGTGGACTTCAAAGAAAACTAAGTCCTCTTTCAAGAATCACAAAGGATCAGTCACTTTGAAAGGCCACTCAGGTAGTTATGTTCTAAGGGGGTAAAGTCTTTGGGCATGAATTAACCCCGTCCCACATCACCACACGTGCATGTTATATATAGGCAGCTGCCAGGTACTAACAGAAGACTGAGCCACTCAAGTAAAAATAGAATGGCAGACAAACCTGTCAGTCTTTGTAAGAACAGGAGGTACCATATCACTCAACCTGACTGATGGGGGATTTCCATTCTGTTGTTCGTTGTCTTCCATTCTATGATATCCCGAATGAATCAACTAAACCTTGACACAAGCATATACATGTATATTAGGCAATCCACATGCTGCAATAAAATCGAATACAAAAATCCAGTGGTTTATGATCATTTGTTCGATGTTGTTCCTATGATCAACATCGGGTCATTGTGGCGGGAGCCTGAGCTTACAGTGAGCCTACGTCGTGTGACGTCACTTCCCGCACGTCCGATCATCCTCTCAACTTCTCTTACCGTTAAAGACAGTCGCTAGACATTTTTTGTCTTAGGGTTTTTGCCAATAACATCGTGCTAACCCTCCACAGTAGTCCTGTTTCTATCAAGATGCCTCGGGCAAAGTCTGGTCGTAGGAAGAAGCCCAAGATTCCAGAGCCTAGGATCATAGGGACTCGTGGACAGACGGGAAAGAAAGTTGTTAAACTTGCCACGGCCGAAGAACAAGGGCCGCCGCGCAAGCCTCGTGCTACTGCCAAGCATGTGGATGGCGCGAAAAGTGGCGTCATCGGGAAGAAGACCAAGAAAGGCAAGATGTCTAAGAAAGCTTCAGCCAAACGTCTTCAGAGGATGGAAGGTTATATCAGGTCCCTGTGTAAGTCGGTGAGAGAAGACACAATGGCAGAGTTAGGGTATGGCCAGCCACGGGCATCAACGAGTAGTTGCGGTCCTCATGCCAGTGCCAAAGTGTCGTCCCGCGCTGACTCGCATGTGGGCTTGTCTCCGATCAAGAAGAGGAGGCGCGCACCTCCCGACTCCTCGGATTCCTCCTCGTCCTCATCTGGGCAGTCTTCGTCGTATTCTAGCTCGGAAGAATTCACTGCTCCTCTCCCTAGGAAAAAGAGAAACAAAAGGAAATATAAGACCCCAGCCGAGACTCGCCACCCATTTAGGGAAACTGCTGACAACTCATCATCCTCATCCGACGATGAGATGCCTAGCCCCGGCCACATGAGACGTCTTTACAAGCACAATGACAGCATCTCCAAGGCCCTGGCGCGTCAATCTACCAACATGGGCAAGCCAAAAGGTAAGAAAGCACGTAAATATATCACTCCTGAGACCTCCCTCCCACCCGATATGGCTGCTAAGGTAAAGGAGGAGAAACGTGACCTTTCTTTTTCGGAATATACCTGTGGTTTAGCAAAGATGTTGGCAGAAAAACTTACCCAGGGTTCTGAGCAGCTGGCATTAGCTACACACATCTCGCAGCTTGCTCAGGACACATCTGCACATGGATGGGACGGGCCCCGGGCCTGGTCCCAGACTGTTATGGATTATGTTCTGGATAAGTCCCTCAAGTGGTCCGACGATGTAGAGATACAGCAACATCGCACGCGATTGAGCTGGCTCCCCCGCAAGCCATCTAAGAAGGCAGGGCTTCATGTTCCCTGTCCAAAATATAATAGTGATGAGTGCGACAGCCAATTTGCACATACCGAAGGGGCCATTACAATGATCCACTCATGTGGGTTTTGCTTCTATGCTACTAAGAATAGGGAGTTAAACCACACTGCGAAAGCTTGCAACAATCGCAGAAATGCTGCTCCGAAGGAGGGGCACGACAAGCCGGGCTTCAAGAAACAACAGTGGGCTAAGTCAAAAGCAAGTGAGAGTGCTTCAAGCAATAATAATGAGAATCATGGGAGTTACCAGGCTTCAAAAAACTAATAAATGCGAGGATGGGAGGACCCACCTCATGTGTTAGCTTCTACAATGATAGTTATCGTTCATATGGAGCAAAAAGTTGTGTTAATACCGTTCATAATTCTGTCGATTCACTTCTTCGTCCAGTCACTCGTGGTGGCGCTGACCCAGTTCTGTCAGCGGACGTAAACAAAATTAGCGCTCATGCGCACATCAACCTTCCGTTATACAGCCAACATGGCGACGTCGGTCATGAAAACATCACCTCTGCAGGTGCACTTCCCGGCTTTTCTGTTAAAACAAATCACCCACAACGGAATAATTGTGTCAGTGTTGATCATAGTATTGATCGTCACCATTCCCAACCGGATAGGAGCCCCTATTCCAATGACTTTACTGAGAACTCAGCGTGGAGAGGTCCAGATGCCTCGACCCCTATGGTTATCGATGTCTCGCCGACACTTCAACCGGTAAGCTCTCATGATCTCTCGTGCTGTGCCAATGCCAGTATTGACATAAATGATACCGCTAAAACTGATGATGTGAATATGTGTATTGATGAACCCCCTATTATTGATGAGTATTACGACCCAGTGTGTGTATCAGAAGCGGAGGTGGGCCAAAATAAGTGCTTCGATAATTATAATAACTGGCCGTCCCCGTCTGATAGGGTCCCAAGTGTTCTCAAGGGTATATATAATCGCGTCAAACAAGTTGGCCTCCCCAACTGGCGAGGTGCTAAGATTCTACTCCCTACAAAATTGTGTGTTCAAGCTTGGAGTGACATAGCTACGGGCCATCCAGACGATGACCTGGTCTTAAAAGGAATTAGCTATGGGTTTCCTATGCAATATACCGGTGGCCCCATAATGGGCACCGAGTTCAGTGACAATCATCCATCAGCCAAAAGCTTTCCAGATAGTATAGATGATTATGTGTCGGTTGAGTCCCGTCTGGGTGCACTCGCTGGCCCATTCGATGACCCGCCGTTTTATCCATGGACAAAGGTTAGTCCATTAATGACTCGTCCAAAATCTGACGGCTCCAGACGTATAATTGTTGATCTATCATACCCAGACGGTGGTGTAAATCGTTATATCAGGAAGAACAGATATAATAATGCCATTGCTCACCACAATTTACCAACTATTAATATGGCAGTTGACACAATAAGAGGCATTGAATCTCCGTCGGTCGCCATGGCAGTCATCGACCTGAAGCGGGCCTACCGACATTTCTCGGTATGCCCCCTTGACTGGCCTGTACAAGGTATTCGGCATCGAGGTAAATTCTTTTTTGACACATCTCTCCCTTTCGGGGCTAGGATCTCCTCCCTGGTGATGCAGAGGGTTGCGATGTTTATAGTACGAGCATTACGAGTTAAAGGTGCCATCCCTCTAATGTACCTCGATGACCTCCTACTGCTGGCGCCCGACCTACCTACACTTCATGCCCAATATAGTATTGCACTTGACCTGTGCAAGACCCTGGGGGTTACTGTGGCAGAAAAGAAATTACAACCTCCTTCTTTTCTGGTAACCTGGCTTGGGGTAGAATTTGACACGGTCAAAAATCAAATGGCAATAAAAGAGGACAAGCTCAGTGAAATTTACAACAGTTTGGCAGCTACTGAGCTCCGCCCTCATATATCGACTAAAGAAATGCAACAGACGATAGGGAAGATAGCGCATCTTGGAAAGGTTGTTCAGCCTGCCCGCCTTTTTATGCATCGTATGCTTGCTGCTCTACGCGCTGCAAAAGGTGGGAGGATATACATAAACAACTACGTCAAGAAAGACCTCAATTGGTTTTCTGTGTTTCTTCCTAGGTATAATGGAAAGACAATCATTCCCCGAGCCCAAGTGGTGCGCCAGGTCTGGGCCGATGCATGTATGGTGGGTGCAGGGGCCACTGATGGTCACTCCTGTTATACATATGTCTTCACAGAATATGACAGGCAAGGAAGATCAATCAACCACCTTGAGGCATTGAATTGTGTGGCAGCAGTGAGAACCTTCATCAAGAAATCAGATAAAGGGGGCATCATTGTTGTTCACTGTGATAACACAGCAGCGGTGGAAACATTTAAGGGAGGTCGTGCAAAGGATGCAACACTGGCAGCTTGTGCCCGGGCCCTCTGGTTCGTCGCGGCTGAATACCAGGTTTCCCTCAGGTACATCCACGTACCTGGGAAATTCATGGACATACCCGATACCTTATCACGTGCCCCCCTATCTGCCCAACATAAACAACGTGCTCTTGATCTTATAGCCCACAATAACCTCAAACATAGGCATGTTAATGAATATGTCTTTTCTGTTTCTCACCTCTACTAGGCAATATGACCTCCAGACTGGCAGCAGCCGCGCAGCAGAGACAGACTGAAGCCTATCGCCCTGGTACAGTTAAAAATCGGCTATCAGCAGCTCATCTCTTCCTATCATTCTGTGCACACATCAAAGTGGATTACTCAAAAGTCCAGCCACAGCATATCTGCTGGTACATAGAGTACCTTGTGCTCAATGGCTCTACTCCAGGCACCATCGGTAATGCCTTGAGCCATCTGAGGACCTTCTACAAGAATGCAGGCTTAGACCCACATCCTCTTAATCATCACTGTGTATCAACAGCACTCAGAGGTGTCCAGCTCACCATTCGCCACATACCAGCTCCAAAGGCTCCTGCCTCGCCAGCTCTGGTAAAACGCTGCTTGCTTGCAGCACAACATCATCAGTATTCTACCCAGCTGATATTGGCGGTCATTCTGATGTTCGAGGGATTTCTGCGCCAATCCAACCTCTTTCCGAAATCCCTCTCAGAATATGACCCAACCAGACAACTCACCTACCAAGATCTCAGCATCTCTCATCACACGCTGGTGATTGCAGTGAAATGGACAAAGTCCATGCAATCCTCGGCAGCTCCAACCTACATCTCGCTTAAGGCCGTACCTGGGAGCATTTTCTGTCCGCTAAGTGCTTTTAATAATCATCTTAAGGCCATGTCCTATAGGAGACATAGAGGTCCACTCTTTTCGTTTGTCGATGGGAATCCAATGACATCTTCATATGTGTCTAAAGAGTGGGCCGGTCTTATTAAGCGTTCAGGTGATGATCCTTCCTCACACTCCCTTCATGGCCTTAGGCGTGGCGGCGCCCAGTTTGTGTTCCATGCTAAAGGGGCAACCCTACAAGATGTCAAAAATCACGGGACCTGGAGGTCAGACGCGGTTAGCACCTACCTGGTGCCAGCCCCACACAACACTACCTCTGTCCATCGCGCCCTCGCCGCCATCGACGACGGTTTGGGACATATATGTGACTCTGAACACCAGATTCCTGAGAACTGACATTACCCGGATATTACCTCTACTTAACAAAGACAATCTGCTCACATCTATTCAGCTGGAATATATAAAATGTTTATTCCCCAAAGAATAATAAAACTATTCAACTTAAGTTTCAGTCTTCCTTGTCCATAATGTGTTCGATGTTGTTCCTATGATCAACATCGGGTCATTGTGGCGGGAGCCTGAGCTTACAGTGAGCCTACGTCGTGTGACGTCACTTCCCGCACGTCCGATCATCCTCTCAACTTCTCTTACCGTTAAAGACAGTCGCTAGACATTTTTTGTCCCCACCCACCTCCCTATTACCATCTATTATAAATTATCTTTGATAATTCAAGGGACTATATATGTGACTCTGAACACCAGATTCCTGAGAACTGACATTACCCGGATATTACCTCTACTTAACAAAGACAATCTGCTCACATCTATTCAGCTGGAATATATAAAATGTTTATTCCCCAAAGAATAATAAAACTATTCAACTTAAGTTTCAGTCTTCCTTGTCCATAATGATTACATATATGTGTACACATACATGTACTATAAACTATCTGTGTTTTTTTAAAAAGTGAAAATCGGTACTAGGCGCACCACAAAGACTTCAAACAGGCAAATGTAACTCCTCTTTTTAAAGAAGGTAATAAGAATTTAGCAGGTAACTACAGACCTATTTCCGTTATTAATTTACCTGCAAAAATACTCGAATACTGTATACAAAGCCAGTTGGCCGGTTACCTTGAAAGGAATGATTTACTATGTAAAGATCAATTTGGATTCAGGAAGGGGAAGTCCATTTACGAAGCCCATGACCAATTATTAGAAAGAGTATATAACAGTATCAATAACAAGAGGTTGATTTAATATTTTTAGACTTTAAAAAAGCCTTTGATACGGTGAATCATGTTTTATTATTACAAAAATTAGAAACTATAGGGGTAGACCAAAAATCTTTAAATTGGTTTAAAAATTACCTCCATGATAGGAACCAAAGGGTCATAGTGGATGGGCACCTCTCCTCCCTGAAACCAGTAACATGCGGGGTTCCCCAAGGAACATCCTTGGGACCCTTAATGTTTGTTATATATATAAACGACTTATGTGATGTTACAAAAAATAGCTTTATTCAACTTTTCGCAGATGATACTGTAATCTATAAAGAAAAACCGTTCGGATCGGATATTATTGATGACCTGCAACATGATCTAAATAGAATAGAAAAGTGGTGTGCTAAGAATAAAATCTCACTAAATATTAACAAATGTAAATCAGTTACTATCAGTACTGGTGTAAAAAATTATACTGTATCAAAATATGTAATTAATAATCAAGAATTAGAGAGAGTAAATGCCTACAAGTACTTGGGAATCGAGATCGACCAGAAGTTAGATTTTAAGAAGTTTTTGGTGAAAAAAACAAACACTGTGAGAGGTAAAGTGAGAGCAATGGCTAAATTATATGGTGCGTGTAATAAGGATACACTCCTATTAATATACAAAACTATGGTTTTACCCATAATTGACTATGGCGACCTATTCTTTGGATCTGCCACTAAAGTCCACTTGCAAAAACTCCAATCACTGCAAAATTCAGCGCTCAAAGTTATTTTACATCTTCCAAAGCTGACAAGCACAGAAGTAGTACACAAAAAACTTGGTTTACCAATGCTGAAAACTAGAAGAGACGCACATCTATTAGGCCTAGCTTACACTAAATCTCGCGATATAAATTACACTGATAACAGAAATCTAAACCTCCGACGACTAAAATCAGGGAAATTGTTAAAAGTTCCCCATCCATATACAGAATCATTCAAGAAATCTTATTTGTACCAGATGCCTTCCTTATGGAATGACTTACCCGAGAAAGTTAAACTAATCCCTTCCATGAAAGAATTTAAAAACTATCTGAAAAACAAGTACTTTTCAGAGTTTGACCCTTACTTGAGTCAGAGTCAAGAAGAGGTCATTGAGTAAATTTAATTTTACGATCCTACTTAAAGAGGATTCATTTTCTTCTTACGGTCATCTCACAGGCTTGTAGCCCTGTTAATAAAATCGATATAACGATAGGGGAGATTATTACTGTATAACTAATGCTATATGTTAGCAGTATTACAATAAGAGAAAGTAGTCTATTCTCTGTATCAACATTGGGGATGGTGGGAAATCGTTTATTGTTGCCAATGGTAATGAATTTGGTGAAGTGAATTAAAGTTACAGTTTCCTAATATGTTCATGAAAATGTAAATGCCTAGCGTACCCTGGGCATCATATAGACAATATGTAATACTAGATACACTTCTACAAAGAGTAATATTAACTCAACGTAAAAATTTAAATTCGAATGTTATACAAATGCTTGTCTCGATACGCTGTAAAAATTGAGCAGGAGTCTTAGTATAAAGTGTAAAACGAAATTCAGGAATCACCCTAAGTGATACGTTATAATTCTAAAAACGACCTAAGTAATGCGATGTAATAACCAATGTATCAAAATAATGACAATTTGTTGTATACGATTTCATTTTCATTTCCCATTGAGTTTGGGCTTCTCTGGAAGATCTATCCGTAGATGTACTTGTCCAATTCTGTAAAAGTTTTATTTACTGAATAAAAATTCTATATATATATAAAACATGCACAATATTCAGGATTAACTTACTCAGGCACACCAAAGGTAATTCAGGGTGCCGACTGGAATCTAGCCACCTTTTCCCACCTCCCATTAGTACTTGATTGGGAGGCTTGTAGCCATTAGGTATCGTGTAGAATCAGAAAGGCCAACACCATGGAATAGCTGGAGACGATGTCTATAATCCAAGAATTGTGCTTCTTATATACCCAATTCCTGGGAGGCAGTGGTCTCAATAAATGGCAATGCTACAATAGGGGATTTGCATGTCTGACTGAACAGTGTCTATTACAGTGCATGCTGGGATGGATTCGGTTCAACTCTAAGTTACACATATTTAGCAGCATTTTTATCGAAAATTGCAAGGACCTTTTCATCGATATCCTAGATATAGTTCTGGGTATGGAAGAATATGGCATATATCATACTTGCTGGGTTTGGTTTGTTTATTCCCACATTCAATAACTCATAATACACATTTTATAAAAACTAAATGCATGGGAAAGATGGGGACTTGTGACATTGGAGCACCGATAGATATTCCATGCTAAACATGTTCTCTATAGTTTTTGCACTGACATACAACTCCCAAAGTTCCATGCGAATCGATATTAAAGATGGTGGACACGCAACTCCCCTATTGGTCAGCGAGAATGTTAGTCCAGATACCCATTCATGATCGGCAACATGGAACTACTTGGCTTGGGCAAATAACCGGGAACAAGTGAGAGTTCAGTAGACAGAAAATTAAATGTACATGTCCTGACTCACTGCCGCCAGAGATGATGGGCTGACTGGCATGAATAACAGTTTAGTACAGGTGTACCCGACACCCGTCTGGCAGGTCACGTATGTACAACCTGTAGTATAGCATTTTTGACACATATTTTCCCGACCCTGACTTCGTAGTATTCAGATATATAAAGTGAACTGCACGAGTAAGCTATCTTGCATTGAATCATTTAGATTAAGTTTAAATTGTACGTATATAGACAGGGATCAAGCATCCTGAAATGAAATCGTTATTGAAGAAGCACCGGGGTAAGTGAAAAACACCGAAAGGGGGACTTGGTTTACCCATGCAGTAGAAATAAAATTACTAAAAATAAATAAAAATTAGTGCACTCCGAGAATAGCAGGTTCATTTATTAGGTACCAGCTTCCTCATAAACAAACATACAGAATCTGCTGAGATGTCTATAGTATATTAGCAGATTTGTCAGATCTGATCATAGGGGAGATCTCTCTGTTATTCTTTAATACAATGTAGATACTTTCGTCCCATCAATACAACAAGAATTATTCTTCGTTGCTGTGGTGAGAACAGTTCCCAATTGTTTGAAAAATAACTGAAAAGATCCATTCTATCAGACTACTTTTAATATGTTTTATATCTCGCGGGACGGAAGAATCAAAATTTAAACGTATGGGTGGTTGACCGACTTCAGTATAATTAAAGTTACGGGTCTCCCCAATGCATTTCTAGAACTCATACATTAACTTCGATCTTGTTCTCAATGAACACCAACACACATTGCAACGCAAGTTGTATGCTATCTTTCACCCACCCAGTGCATGCATCACACCAGACGCAAGATAATAAAAAATTACAATTGCATATGACTCAAGTAACACCACCAGCAAATCAGACGGATTAGAATGAACCAACACAAAGGATCTGCATAGCGTATCCAGGATTCACAGGAAGATAGTATATGGGCACTGGGGAAACAAACCCTATTTAAGATAGTATTCAATCAGATCTCAATTGTTTTCTAAGTGTATACTGATCGACTTCTGGGGTCTTTCAGTACAAGTGCCTCATATATCAGTTTAGTCAGTGCAGACTTCCAGTTCCATGCGATGAAACTCTATGTCTCGATATTTCGATCGTTAGACAGAATGGCACAGACCCAACCGATTTTTGTTTCTGTCGAAAATCAGAAGGCTATCTCACATTATAGAAAGCATAGTATCTAGACGCCAAATTAAAAATGCGTACACATATAAATGAGTGTGAGAATAGACAAACAAAACCAAGCAGGATGCTTGATCCCTGTCTCTATGTACAAACCAAGCAAGTAGGATATAACTGGAAGAGCTATGGTTTTCACAGAAGAGAGGCACCCTTTTGCGGCGTAATATTACTTTATTGTTACTTAGTTGACTGCTGTACACACTTCCGGAAATAAACATTATACACACATATATATATACATATATATTATATGTGTAATATTGTTCCATACCCGGAGATCTGCTCGGGAAAAGAGAAAGTGTTTGTATCGCATTACTAAAGCCATCACTGACCTCCAAAAATCAAATCAAAGACAATTCTTTGATACGTCACATTAACGCAACGACTATAGAGAGGTACTACTTAATCATAAAATCTGTCACGGATATATTATCATATATATTCGGATGTGACGTTTTTAATTCATCTCATACCTCAGATTACGAAAGAGTGATTTTTGAAACAAAGCCAAATTGGGCTGTTGCCAAAACTAGCTAAACTTACACTCGGAGTCACGGACTCTTATGACATACCATTCTCCCGAGTCCAGGTGCCATGATATAACATAGTATGATCACTTCTCGCTATTTTCGATAGGAAGTATAAATACATGATACGCTACCTCTAGCACCTGAAATAAGGGTAATTGCAGAAAACGCCCCTCCTGGGGGGTACATTGTCTAATCTTCTGATATATATAATAATAATAATCCAATTTGTATTCAGTTTACATTTGGTTACATGTTATAACATTGAGGTAACCGCCAGAAGTGGGTATGTGTGTTGGGGTGGGCGTAGGTTGATACGTTTTAATTTGTGGTTGCATGCTGGAAAAAGATCTGAGTCGATACTATAGAATGAAGTATATTGATCAGTCACTAGGTTTCAACATAACTTTCGGGTTCCACTATAGTCATTATGCAACATGATAACACCGACATACCATTACTGTTTCTATATATCATATACATGTATAGATGAACAGGACAAGGAAGCTACGAGCACAGGGTCAAACAAAGGGCAGTTTTCCTCTAACAGGAAACTAATGAAAGCAGCAATTACATTCAAGTGCTAATGTTATCGGTTGATCTCACTCTTTTGATATCCGAATGTCATCATAAGTTTTCATTTAAATATAAAAGTATATAGTTCTTGACTAGCTTTGACTAAAAAAGCAAATTGTATATATCTATAGTAAGTATCAATTCTTTTAATGAGAAAAGCTTATCTGAGCCAAATCCATACAAATATAAACAGTCATTGATCATACAGAACTCAGGTTAAAGAAAAATTGCCAGAAAGAAATGGAGAATTCGAGAAAATGAAAGCTAAAACACTCCGAATCACTCTTACAAGATAATCTTCCAGGTTCATACAATTACACATTTATAAATAAATACTCATCATCTTATCCTTCATAAACATGCCCACGATCTTCATTACTTCGATCACCCTAGATCAAGTTTTTCTAACATTAATAACTTTTTGTTTTCTCAGCTATTTATAGCTGAGAAAACAAATGGGTCACTATGAAATGTGCCAATCACTGATACTGCATCTACATCTTGATAACTTGGTTAACTGTCTGTGAGGTGTTTAAGCTTAGATGTGACATCAGGCGAGGATGCCATATCTAATCCTTTCAATCAGTCATAGATTTCACACCTAGATGTTATTGAAGGCTGATTGACAGCCTTTCTAGGTTTAGCCAAGGGAGTTGATTGGCTGTTAGTTAGATGCTTCTCCAACCATGATAGGTCTGCAGAAGGCCCTCCCACCTCCCACACCATCCCTCTGCCCCCCCCCCCTCACCTGCCTCAGGTGCTCAAATGGACACTGCCAAACACATTTTCTAAATTTTAAAAGTAAGTTACCAACTATTTAGCCTAGCCTAGCCTAGCTTACTACTTTTTATACGACCAACTCTTTTTTTTACGACCAACTTTTTTACAACCAACTTTTTTTAACAACAATTTTTTTTCCGACCAAATATTTTTTAACAACAATTTTTTTCGACCAACTTTTTCCGACCAACTTTTTTTCCGACCAACTTTTTTTAATGACAATTTTTTTCCGACCAACTATTTTTTACCGACAATTTTTTTTCAACCAACTTTTTTTAACGACCAACTTTAACGACAATTTTATTTCGACCAACTTTTTTTTACGGCCAACTATTTAACGACCAACATTTTTTTACGGCCAACTATTTAACGACCAACATTTTTTAACGACAAACTTTTTTGGAACAACACATTTTTTTTTAATGACCAACTTTTTTTAACGACAATTTTTCCGACCAACTTTTTCCGACCAACTTTTTTCTAACGACCAACTTTTTTTAACGACAATTTTTTTCGAACCAACTATTTTTCAACGATAATTTTTTTTCAACCAACTTTTTTTACAACCAACTTTTTTTTACAGCCCTGGCTATTGCAGAGTTATTCATTATTGGTTACAGTTACTGAAGTGGAAATAAAAGTCAAGTGTATATTATAAACCCTAGTCTAGTTGACATTTGTATGTCTTTTATGCCATATTAGATTTTACCTTCTGGTCTGTGAGGACTAGTGGAAACTCAGGAGGACTAGTGGATCTTATTTCTACGTAGGTATTTCCCTAAGTTTATCATTTTTCTCCCTTTCTCTACATGTTTCAGAGTTCATGATTTCAATGGTCCTCAGTGACTGGTCATAAATTCAATTCAATTCAATTCAAGAATTCTTTATTGCAATAGATGTTGTTTACAATGAGGTGGTCCAGCATTCTAAATAGACAGGTGTCTAGGTAGGTCTTCTGCCTGACATCGGACATAAGTAATTGAGGCTGAGAAATCGTTTCCATTGGAAACGCCAGGTATATAAATTAAGTTGACACTAATTGTAATATCAAATAGATAAACCAAACTTAACTTGATAATTTCTTAACTTAGTACTTGTTTTTAGAGAAGTTTACAATCGAACAGATGAGGAGCACACTTTGTGTTGTCGGTACAAATAACAAAACAAAAATCAAAAACAATTTGACTGGAACATTCGGTTAGATCCACCACTCTGTGTCAATATCAAGCTTGTCCTCGATACAAGTCAAGCCACTATACTATGAGACAACATATCTTATTTTTCTTATCTAAACCATTTAGGGGTGAATTCAATATCATTTGACGTTAGAACAAATGAACAAAATCCTTTTTCATAGCATTTTAACATCTAAAACCTATAGCGATGAATTCAATATCATTTAATTTAAAAAGCAAATGTGCACTTTTTAAAATTTTATTTGATAAAAGTATGGATGTCCAAGAGCATGCCGGTGTCCGTGGCTTTAGGCACGTTTCTCATGGATGGCACATTCTCCCACACACATTTGAGATGGATAACATTGCCTGCCTGATATGGGTCATGTAATGCAAAGGATTATAAAGGTTGCACATAGCATAACATTCATATCTATGGGATAGATAATGAACACAATAACAACTCTGATATCAATAACATTTTCAGAAATTACCGATTATATTTATGCCTCAATTACTGATTAATCCTGGTATAAAATTGTTATTGGAAGTTCTTTCAAATTTCAAGTTTCTTTAGTAAGCCCTGGGGCTGATAAATTCAATAGGTGTTCTTATTGTTGGGGTAAAATCTCCAAATCATGTAATGCTCTGCAGGATCATAATCTATGTGTGGTAGCCCCTTTTGCACTGATAATAAGAGAATCATTTATCATAGCAACGAGATTATATTAAAACGTGTTAATATAATCTCGTTGATCATAGACAATACACTTTTCCCGCCACTCTATACTATATGTGTATGAGCTTTGGCCCGTTCACATGGATGACGAATGTTACAGTTACAAGACACTTGGAGTTACTTGGTGCCAGGTATGAAGTAAATTAATATATTGGCCTTTGTTTATAAAAAATAAATAAAAATAAATTTCAATCAGTAAATTTCAGTCAATAACTACTGGCATGACACAATGAGGTATGACAACTTATACAGCAAATCCCGCAAACCCATTATTTCTCAGCAGCATCTTTATAACATATAATTTTACAGTTAACTGAGACTTACTTGGAAGTTGAGGTTTAATCTGTAATTATGTCGAGGACATCACGGTGTGGTACGACTACATGATATATACATTTATACAACCACTGAAATAAACATCTAGGTAATAATATTTCGTATTGTAACTCACGCGAGTAATTAAATGACGTTTTCCTCCGTTTAGCTTCACGCATAATAGTACCATTCCTCCTATGATTCATTTATGGATAGCTCCAGTCAGGAATTATTGAACGACCCACGTGGAGAGAGATCAGATAGACAGACAGAAGAGAGGCTACACCCGATGTTGCAGATTCCCGAGAGAGGCGACTGATCAACTGAATGAACGGTATCCACTGAATCTCTGATTAGGAACCTCCTCAAAGGGGCTTCAAAGGGCAGTCATTCGGGAAATAAACTTTACTGGATCCTCAGGTAGTCGCTGAATGAGTAAGAGTTGTAGAGACACTGGGTGACGGATGTCAGACAGTGAAAAGGGGTATTCATATGACTGACTGGCAGTGGCAATGTATGTGTATGTGTGTGTTTGATGATCTCACTTAGTGTAAAGTGTCTGGCATGTGTGTGCTCCCTCAAGTCGGGCACAGAGACTGAGTGAGTGCTGGTCGTCGAGGTTCTCGTGCTATAAGTAGTGGAACGGGGATCAAAAGGTGAACCAAGTTGATCAGTGCTGGAGTACTACTATACAGCACCATTAAACTCCACACTCCTGTACACAACCACAACACCTCAATGCAGCATGGCACACGGTGCACTCGATCTTTACCTAGTATTACTTAACACCTATTACACCATGATCAATTAGGCTAACCCTCGATATAGCAACTCAACATTTCCAGGTCTGTGTGGAGAGCAAATCAAACACATACATGAGATCATTGCAAATACATGCAACAATTTCATATTTAATTTGCCCATGGCAATTAACATTTTAATAACATGCATGCTTTTTACAAACAATCAAATTATTATTCATGACTGACATGCAACTCGAAAATTTAGTCTGGTGAAAATTAAGGTGAGAAGGTGGATCATATATTCAAGGTATGTAGTTATGGATCAGTGGGTTTGCCATTATTACATATCGATCCAGCAAGTCTTTCACTTTGTTTCGCTCAGGCCATGCTCAGGTGACCAATGCCAAGGTCAAAGAGGGGAGAGGCAGGCGTGGACCACGTGGTTAGTGTGTGACTGAGAGGAGTCGGATGTAAACATAGCGTGCATCCGGATACAGACAGCCCGCGGCGGATTAAATTAACCCCATTAAACCCTGTCAGTCACTCATTAAAATAGTCTATCTGCTGACAGACATTCCCATTTCTACCATTTTTTAAAAAAAAACTACAAACAATAAGGCGCTTCAACCATCACAGTCAAAATATTTACTCAAGACTCTCGGCCAAAGGATAACAATAAATTATTGCAGGGATAAATATAGCTGCAATTATCAGGATAACCCCAGACATCTCAATTTAAAACAAACTGAAAATAAAATGTCTACTCTGTGCCAGGGAATGGAAGAAAATAAACGATTTCCCCCCTCCTCTATTCTATAGAGAAAAAGAAAATTAAAAAATAATAAACTTCAATTTAGATATCAAAAGTTCAAAATTAAATAACAGCACCTGAGTATGTTAAGTTTTTAACGACGAAAGCATACACTATTTTGTATACTAGTACTATATATACATTGGTGACTTTAATAGCTTTCGATCATTAAAAAAAAGTGGCAGATTCGATTACGTCTCCCAGCATGGCCATTTCCCACGGACGGAGGTTAAGAGCTTTTAATGGTTATGGCGGGCATAGAGTGCGACCATGGGATTTTCCACGCAAGTGGAGCCAAGTGATTGTTGTATGCATATGACCGACAAAAATTAGAAGTGCATGTATTGTTGTGTTATGCCTAACAGAAGGAGGAATGGGTATATGGTATGTGATGGGTGGTCACTCGGTGAAGAGTGTATACATAATATTATCAACACATTATGGATGCTGGTTCCCACTGCGTAGTAAGTAATATGAGGGGCGTGCCGCCAAGAGAAACCTTAAGAATGTATCAAATATGGATGGAGGAAGGGGGGGGGGGGGAGGGCAGAAAGAGGCGGAGGGAGAGAGTAAGTTAAGCTAATTAAGTCAAGAACTGAAGTCAAATACTTCCCTCAATTTCAAGGTGAAGGTGCTACTATAGTCTAGGCTCAGAGTTGAGAGTCCCTTCAGAATGAGGGAAACCTCGCTCCAAACCACAGCATAGAATCTCATAAGGATGCCTGCTCCAGGGCCAGGCAAGCCATTAGCGCAGTAGGCGTCCGATCACTGACATACCATTATCTGATCTAAGAGGCTGTGAGTCTAGACTGTACAATTCCAAGGACACTTTTTCAACCAAATGAAATCACCAGGAGAAATCAGATTCAACACTTTCTAAACGGCCATAATTTAATCAGCTAGACATGTATAGATGCAAAAGGATTTCACCTTACGAGGATTTAGACCTGGAACGTGGTGTATTACGTCGCTTGCGTCCTTCAGTGTCAGGGATCAGGGCTAAAGAGTAGGGGGCCCTATTATTTGTTTGGGGGAGGGGGCAATAGGCGGGTTTTACTTTCCCCACATTATATGCGTCTAGTCTTCCCTCGATTAATTACAAACATATACGTGTAGAGTAGGGACTAGTATTTGTGTAGCCTATTGTAAAATACTTCCTTAGTAAAACAAAATCGACTTCACTAGGAACAGAACACGGGCACGGGCCTAGCTGTCCACTTTGTGGTCCTACTTTATACATTTTAATTAATTAAGTAGGCCGTGGGACCACAGTCGCCAATGAATATAAATGTGAGAAGCGTTCTGAATGTTGAACGAATATCAGAGGAATATGATATTGTTATTCCAAGATTATTTCTAAGTGAGTTTATAGAGATATTACAGAGACTATTCAGGTGTCTATACCCTCAAGTACGAGGTAGTGTCAAAGTGAACCCATGCACACACAAACAAAACATAGAGAAACCCGACGTCAAAACTTCCATGGGGAAGAAGCTTTTGCATTCGTATTTTAGTTGATTTTCGTCTATTTTGTTTTTATCCAGATAAAAAATATTCGTCAATGAAAATGAGCATTAGTTCGAATGCTAATTGTAAGAAGTTGTAAAAAATATCTCTTTCGACTATTCCATAAGGAAGATATATCCCTTATGAAATGAATATCAGATGAGGTTCTCTTTCGACGGGATATTTGATGTTAAGTTGAGTCTGTTTAAAGTTTACACATGCAGAACGTTCTACCAATCGGTTTTAGCCTCACGATCTGATTGTGATGGGTTTAAAAAAAAAATCAAAAAAATCGAAGAAAATCCTAAAATTTGGACAATTGGGACTGAAGGCTCAGCTAGTACATTAATTCAGCTGCCGGATATTTAAAATCGCTTTTTCCATCAGCTTTTTCTCTTGAAAATATAAAACACCGATCATTACATGTATTGTAATGAGGGTAAAAGTAAAAAACGACCGGTGGAACAGACCCTTTATTTCAAATAATAAAATCTGGATTTCGGGTTCAGCCCAGGTCGAGGATAATCAAATTCATTTCTCGTAAGAAACACAGCCATGCTTCTCACACACACAGCTCACGTGATCAGAAGCGTGTCACATGACGAGGACTGAACTGGTTGGTGGATCAATAAATTTCACACAAAATTTAATTATGCCGCTTGTGCGCCTGCATACATTGAGCAATATGGATGAAAGTAGCCAAGAATAAAAGGTATAAAGATTCCTCCTTACGCATGATAATTTTACAGTTAACTGAGACTTACTTGGAAGTTGAGGTTTAATCTGTAATTATGTCGAGGACATCACGGTGTGGTAAGACTACATGAGATCACGCATGCGCAGCATCACGTCAGGTTTTAAAGCAATACGAGGGTTTCCTAGTGAAAAATAACTTCAACAAACCTTCATCCTGAAGGAGGACGAGGCATAATAAGGTAATGACAACCAAACTCAGAAACAACTAAGTTAACTGCCCAAATCCCTTAGCACCTGCTCTGAGCACTTAGCTTCAGAGGGGCCGGCGGGAGGGCATGTAGTCTTACCACACCGTGATGTCCTCGACATAATTACAGATTAAACCTCAACTTCCAAGTAAGTCTCAGTTAACTGTAAAATTATGTCTCGTCCTATCACGTTAGTGGTACGAGACTCCATGAGATTTCGTAGCTTCAATAGGAAGCCCGAGTAAAGGAAACCCTCTTAACTTGGAATAAAGTTAAAAAGAGGGAAGTTATTCTTCACTGGTTGTCCTAAACAGGACTGAAAGGACTGTAATAATAATAATTTTACAGAACCAATCAAATATAATAAATATAATAATCTGAATTTTTTAAATAAACATCACAACTATAAATGTGAATACTTTGAATCAACTCAAGGTGATTACCTTAATTCTTCTTTGTGCGAAGCACCTTCTTTTTCGTTCGTCTATCTCTTAGAATGGTGTGACCCACCGTCTCTTTGGGATTCTCGATCCGTTTCTTATAGAATCTTGCGAATGTGCGTGTGTTCTTCCAAGAAGCTTGTCTTATTAAGACGTTCATGTTAACCCCCATCTGAAGGGCTTTGGAAGTTACCGCTCCACGAGTGCTGTGAGCTTTAAACTTGTTGGTGCAGATACCCGCTAGGGCTAAGGTTCTTTTTGTCCAATTCGATACAGTATCACGAGAAATTTCTCTGTGAGGCCACACATAACTTATCAGGAGCTGGTCCTGACCTTCACGAATGCCATCCGTTCTATCTAAATATTCTATTAGACAAGCTACAGGGCAAATTAAATCATCTTCCGGGTAACGTGGAATGCTAATAATGTCAAGAGGCTCTCCCACTCTGTTGTGTTTGAGTAAATGCTTCATATGAATTTTAACGAACTCTGAAGTAAATTCAAGGCCTGAAACAGGCAACCTCCACGCCGTCTGCCCGCGTTGGGCAGAGGTCAGTAGAAACAGTACAGTAACTTTAAGTGAAATTTGTTTAAGGGAGAGATTACAATTCTTCCCCCAACGACGGAACAAGTCCAGAACTAAACTAACGTCCCACATTGAGTTGTATTTAGGCATGGGGGGCCTGAGATTATGAACTGCTTTCACAATAAGACAGATATTGTTGTCTTGACCTATAGAATCCTTTCCTCTAGCTTGAGGGGCAGTTCCAGATATAGCTGACCTAGCGATGTTGAGCGTGCTAGCCGATATACCCTCTTCAGATAAGAGTCTTAAGAAATCTGAATAATTCCTTGGAGACGGATCGTACATGTCAAATCCATGAAATTCACAATACTCTGCATCCATCTTTTAATATAAACATTATAGGTCTTGCGTGTACCCTCTCTGCGGCCCAGTTGGATGAGGTCCGCTGTTTTGCTGGAATAGCCCAGTTTCATTAAATTTCGTTTCAGAAGAGGCAAGCAATGAGGGATATGTTGGTGATTTGGTCTCGATTCTTTTCCTCCTCCCTGTGATGGAGATTCCCTTTCTTTTTCTTTAACCGTAGTACTCTTTTCGCAGAGGATGTTAGTAGAGCGAACCAGCTCTGACCTGGCCAATCGGGAGCTACAATGATTGCGTGTGTGCTTTCCCTCATAACCTTTTGCCAGGTCCTTGCTACCAGACTAAAAGGAGGAAAAATATAAAAGAATTCATTACACCAATGAAAAGTAAAAGCGTCTATCCATTCCGCCCCTGGGTCCGGACGCCAACTACAATAACGGTCACATTTATTGTTCACTCTGGAAGCAAAAAGGTCAAACGAAGGGACCCCTAATTTAGCTGTGATTTCTTCAAACACTTCTTGATTTAATTCCCACTCTACGTTATCGGAAAAGTTCCTTGACTCAAAATCCGCTTGGTCATTCAATCTCCCCGGGACATGAGCGGCCACTAGCCAATTCCTGTGCAGTTCAGCCCAGTCCCAGATTCTTCTGGCAATAGTTTGACACTCTCTAGACTTTACTCCTCCCATCTTGTTGATGTAAGAAACCGTGACTGTGTTGTCGGACATAACTTTGATACAGGTGTCTGACACCTTGCAAAGGCTGAGAAGCCCTAGTAAAACAGCTGCTAGTTCTTTTACATTAATGTGCCATTCTAACTCCACTTCCTTCCATCTGCCATTTGCCCTTTGGCCATCGAGCACAGCTCCCCAACCCAGGTTGGACGCGTCACAATACATAGTTAGCTCAGGAATGATATCTCGCACTATCCTAAACGCCGAACCGACGTTCTCTTTCCACCACCTAATGTTATCCCAGCCATCTTGGGAAGGGGACATGAAAGCTGCAAAATTTCCTCTCGCTACTCTCAAAGCATCTATCTTATCACATTCTAACTCTTTTACGTGATTCCCACCGTAGTCTGCCGCCACCGAGAAAGCTATCATCAGGCCTATTGCCCCTGCGATCTCTTTGATCGAAACCACTTTCTTTACTAGAATGTCCTCACAGGCTCGTAACATCTTTTCTCTTTTCCCCTCCGTAAGGGAGACTGTCATTGACTCAGTGTCAAGTAAAAATCCTAGAAAAACTAGCTTCGTTGAAGGGGTGAACACCGATTTCTCCGGCTGTATAAAGAAACCCAATCTGGCTAATAGTTCTGCTAACCTTAGCGTACTACTCTTACATTTCTCATACGAGAGTTCAATCGTGATGGAATCGTCGATATAAGGGAAACAGTTGGCCCCATTCTGTCTGAGTGTCGCAAACACTGGATATAACAACTTTGTGAAAAACAAAGGGGCGCAAGCTAAACCCATTGGTAGACATGTGAATTGATAAGTATTACTACCCCACTTGAACCTCAAAAACTTCCTAAACTCCTGTCTCACTGCTACTGTAAAGTACGCATCACTAAGGTCAATACTGGCTAGGAAAGCCCCCGGGGTCATAAGATCAATTGCTGCTTGTAAACTAAACATCTTGAAGTGTTCATAATGAACCGCCTTGTTCAGGACTGACAAATCTAAAATCATTCTAAATTTCCCATTGGGCTTGGGCCTCAGAAAAATATTCGAGAGAAACTGATCCGGAGACTCACTAGTTAATTCTACTACTCCCTTGTTCCATAGCTTAGCTACTTCCTCACCTAATATTTGAATATTCTTCCCCGACGCATTGAAGGGGGGAGGGGGGGACAATTGCCACGGTATCCAATCAAAAGGGATAGAAGCTCCCTGTACTAAGTCTAGCACCCACGGGTCTGAAGTAATGTTCAACCACTCACTAAAATGACAAGCAATATTCCCTGCTCTAAATTGAAAAAAGCAGAAATCAGGGGGACTTACCAGTTCTACTTCTTGGCAGCCCCCCCCCGCTGAAAATTCTGGTTGCGGGGTTGGTAACCTTGGGTATTCTGAGCTCGAGGCTTAAAGGCAGGCTGTTGATTCTGTTGGTACTGAAATGGCATTACAGGAGTTTGCCACTGTTGGTTCGAAGCAAAGTTCTGTTGATACTGCGGAGCAAACCCTTGTTGTTGCTGTTGTTGAAATCTGGGGTTCTGGCCCCTGGGTGCATTACCCTTGTAGCCACCTCTTCCCCTGGGGAAACGACTCTTCGGTTGGCCTCTCTCAAGCCTTCTCTTTACCTTGTATGCCACATCGCTGTCATCCAGCTTATCCTTCAGGTTCCCACCGAGCAACCATTCCGGGGTCGTAGAGGTCTTATGCGAGAAAATAGGCGCATACTTCGGGTCTACTGCTGACTTCAGAGCCTCTTTCCTTCTCGAATTCACTTCCTGAGAGAGGAAACAAAGCACCCTAATAGCCTTGTGGGCTTCCAACCCTACCGCCATCAAAGCCTCATTTTTGCACAAGTTATTGTAAATGTTCGCTGACAACGCTATCAGAGAATGCAAGGCCTTCTGCATATATTTAAACGACTTATCTCTCTCCTTAGTAGCGAGCGAAGTGATGCCATAAACTGCGTCATCGATCTTAGGGACTTTTAACATATCCGCGTTTTCCGGTCTGGGATATTCCGCTAACACTTCCTGAACCATTGAACGACAAGGAGAGGGGAGATAGGTTTCAATCACTTTAACAACAGTCTCCTTCAGCGGAGGACCCACCTTTTCTCCTTCCTTTTGTTCCAGCATCTCTAGCGCCGACATCGGCTCCGCAGACTTGGAGACGGACTTTTCACCTCCGAGCTCCGCTCCTAATTTCAACAAAGTTTCCTTGTTAACTCTCGCGGAGAACTCCTCATCATCTGAATTCTCAGAAAGGTCATGAATATTCCTTCTTTTCATCGGAGGGGCTTCTTCTTCTTCTTCCCAATACTCCTCTTCATCCCACTGCTCGAACCGCTCCTGCTGGCCCCGAGGCTGCCAATCCCAAGATGGCGCCGTTTGTTGATAGTAACTAGGACCGTAACCAAGGCTCGAACTGGGCCCAGAAGCTGCTGAAAGACGGGGCGGAGGCCCATACCTATCCCAACTCTGTTGTTGGCTCCTCATGTGGCCCACTTCGTCTCTAAGATTGTTAATAGTCTGAATTAAGTCCGAAGTATCCATGCGAGAACCCGCACTTGCTGCGGCAGACGTGAGGTCACGTGGTACGTCTTTGGCGGGAACGCCACCTTGCCCGTTTTCAACGACGTCACCTTTCGGGCCATTTTGGTCGGCTGCTTTGCCGTTCTTTTCTGGTTTATCTCCCATAACCGAAGAAACCACTTTCCCTATAGCTCCACGAGGGGGTTGAACCCTAGTAGGGAGAATATTTCGATATAATTTCTCTTGCGAGTTAAAACTCGAACTTTTTGACTTTCTCGCTCGCCTGGCTGGCATCGAGTTCTGAAAAATATATCGAAAGAACATAAACAGTCATATCTCGACCCGAAGGTGGCTGTTTGAAATAGGAAAAGAGGAGAAATGGCGATCTACGATCCAGACCAACTCCTCAACAAAACTAGAGAGCCAAAAAGCTCTCAAATTGAATAAAAGTAAATAATACTTACACAACCTGTGAACTACGTGACTTGCAGCGACTTTGGAGCGCGCGTAGACTGACGTGATGCTGCGCATGCGTGATCTCATGGAGTCTCGTACCACTAACGTGATAGGACGAGACATAATTTAAATATATCATCGGATATAATTTCCCATAATTAAATGACATTGAATTTTTAAAGAAATTCTCAATTAATGAGGCCAAACACCATTTCATGCGGAACGTCACATAACACTTACGCCCCAGTTTTAAATTCTATCAGCTATATATGTGGTCACTATACAAACAATATACACATGTATAGATTCGATGAAAGCAGGTAACTGGGAAATAGATGAGAGGAGACTACATGGGACATCTGGTGGTACTATTTATCACTACAACTGTCAAACAAGCAAGCTCTCTAGAAGCATCTCCACTAGTCCACGTAGATGTGTATGGGGGCAAGAAAGGAAGGAAGGACTGGTGATTACACTCTACGTCCAAACCCTCAGATCAGATAAGAATGGTATGTCAGCCTCGGTTTACTTCGCTAATCGGTATCCCTGCATAGAACTCGGCGTTTTAATGGGAAAATAATGACATTTTGCGGTCTTAATGGAATTATAATGGCACTTTGGGGATTGAGGCAAGAGACTTTCCCTTCGCCGGAGGGGACTTTCTCAACTTTGGGCCTAGACTGATTATGGCTACAAACTTTATTAATTCACATAATTTCATCTATCTTGTATTCGAGCTGTTTCAGAATCCAAAGGGAATCCCTACAAGAATCGCACACTGACAGATCAGCCCCACGCGGGGTTGCTCGATTAGGTAACAATAGGGGTTACCATGTTCTCCACGCAACAGTCAACGTTGCCATAGAGAGAGCTCAGGTAGAACATTCGGCAGAGGCACAGCCTCAGTTGTGGTAGTGCGATCGAGGCGTCAACGTCTAATAACTGATTATGGCTAGCTGTCCAGCAACCAATGCACGGAAGTCTGCCTATTTTTGAACATCAATATCATTCCACTAATTTAATAGCCTCTCACACATAAGCAAGAATAAGTTATTTATATCTCTAAATTATTATTAATAGTGTGTGTGTGTGTTGTGTGTGTGTGTGTGGGGGGGGGGGGGGGTCGAAGTACTAACTGGTCTGTGAACGGTTGTGAAGTCTTAGAGACGACTGAGGTTGGAATTAAATGTGTAATTCTGTTTTATTACCAACGTTTCGGAAGACTTACTTGCTTCGTCAGAGGCTATTCGTGATACAATGCATACAATCCGTGTTTAATATTAATAATACGAAACTTGGATTATGATTTTAACAAGGACAACACAAGGTACCAGGGGAACACCACCAGTATAAGGTGAACTATAATCCCGATGAATGAAAACAAAACGCAAACAAAAATCCGACTCGCCGACGTTAGTGTTAACAACTTTAATGATGTCGATGTGAAAATATTGGTTTGAATAAAGAGAATGGGAGAGAAAAGTAACTATAGAACTCCATTGAGTCCTTTCCATCTGGGTCGACCGATAATTCAGATTCCGAGGAGTATTTTGTATATATTCATCCTGCCATCTCTGAGTTCATGAATTGAATCAAGCCCTATAGAACTTACAAGAGCCATGACATGACATACTTATGTCAAGTCAGATCAAGAGGTTCAATGTTTAACTTTCGCATACGCAAACATTTTCATCTCGTCATAAACTTGAGAGGGACCATTCCTTTTCAGTATTTCATTATAGCAGAAATGTATATGTTTATTGAATAAAAATTGTTATATATATATCTATAACTTCGAGTAATATGCCATGGGGTGGTATAGCTAGCTATGGTCTTTTTCCCCGCTATCTTTCGCAAAGTGATTTATATAATGTATTGCAAATAACAAGTCCACAGCTAACAGAAATACACTCATCTAGGTGCTTGGTACATACCAGTACATGTAACATCTCAGATTAAAATGTGGAATACTTATTAAGAGTTAATTGTTACAAAGAGTCCTCTGAATTGATAGGAATCTGTTAACTTAAAGACAAAACCAAATTAAAACCGTTTAAATTTGTTAGAGCCAGATGTCTCCATCAAGCGAGGGTGAACATCAGTTTCTGCTTGGAAAGCGATAAAGTCTCCCCCTTGTGTCCAGGTAAGGAAAAAGGAAATAATCCACACTCTCCACCATCATCACTGTTTGCAGCTTTTTATTGTGATTTCCCAGATCCACCTAGCCCACCTTTCCACAGTGGCTGTGCACTACAAACCCTCCCACCTTTACCCCAACAAGCCAGCAGAGTATGAGATCTCAGGCAGTAGCAATGTCAGTGAGGACAAAAAGAGAAAAAGCAAAAGTGAGTGCTACGTTTTTAAGGGCACGACCACCACCATTGCCTCCACCAGTCAGCAGTGCATCTCTTTGCTATAGAAAGCATTTTTTGAGCAGTGGTGTCGGCTATAAACAAGTCAAGGACGGATGAAGGACGATGAGAGAGAGAGAGAGAAAGAGAGAAAGAGAGAGAGAGTTTTCCCTCCTCCTGGTGTTGGTAGCAGCTGGAGGAGGAGGAGGTGGTGGTGGATAGGGAGCTATAGTGTGTGTGTGTGTGTGGGGGGGGGGGGGGGGGGGGGAGATCCTGCTAGTGCTGGTGCTGCTCTTGAAGCAGTCTTCCAGGTCAAGGTCAGGGTGAGATGGGTGGATGGGGGTATTGCACAGGGCGAGTGGGGTGGGGGTGGGTGGGGAAACATAGAATAAGCCTTTACAATCATCAATCTCGTTGCAATCATCAACATTCATGCCCAGACCCCTTATTATCACGTTCCAAACAGCATCCGATCACACCCCACTATCATAGTATCGACATTCACCCAGAACAGAGGCTTGAATTGCCTTACCTTTGTCACTAGGTATTGGCACTGTTACTGTTGGCCCTATACAAATATTGTCCAGGATTTATGTTTGAATATATGTGAACTCGAAATTACAACTATCAAATATATTCTGCAGAGCGCATCCAAGTAAAGGCAACCTCCAAAGAGCAAGAGATAACATTTAAAAGGGCATGCAGATCGTGTATATGGAAATTAATTGCACATCCCAATAGGGTGCCCAGCTATAATATGAATGCCACCATCTCAACAGATTCCTATTGTTACGGGTAATTCCAGCCCTAAGAAATCTTAATGGGATCTCTCCTCGGGGAGATCAATACCTGATAGAGGAGCTCCAGATTAAGTTTCATCAAGCCAAGTCAAGCCAACTCCATTAGTTAAACTGTATATAATTTGGAGATGATATAATTATAAGATACAATATCATATATATATATTGATCCTCCGATGAAGGTATAACATATCGGGATATGGAACATAATTGTAAATAAAATAAACTTTAAAAAATTGAACTTGGTGCTCGTCTAATTGAGATGTTCACCTTTTGTTCTACTTAATGGTTAGACGTGACAAGTGTAGACCGTACTCTGCAAATACTACCACGTTACCTAATAAATTATAAATTTGAAAAATCCGATGAAAGTTATCCATTTCATTCCAATTAAATACTAGGCTGCCTGCTGGTGTAACTTATGAGTGAAAATGCACAAGTAGGTAAAAAACATATCATCCAATAATTATATGACCAATCCTCTTAATTAAAGAACAAGACACGATACAGCCAAACTATTAGCCAAACTGTTCAAATAGAGAAACAATTTCCCGGCACCCAGTGAATAAGTCTTTAGCGATTAACACCAGCATGAAAGCTTGTATCCATCCAAGACGGCCTGAAATAGAATGAAACCGAGAGGCAGTGCGAGCCAGGTCCCCATCCAGGTGTTGTGGACTTGGCTACCAAGTGGGGTATAGCAGTATACATAGTATATGTAGGAGAGAGGACGTGAGAGAAAGGGGGGTAGGGGGTGAGAGGTGCGACGTCACGCCAAGGGCAATGATGACAGGACCGTGGAACTGGGTTAGGTAGACCTGGGAAAGATAATTGCTAAAAAGTAGAGCTCTAAGTGAAGCAGTTGCTAATATGAGGCGAAGCAATAAATAAATGCTGGCAATATTTGTATAGGGCCAAAAGCAACGGTGCCAATACCTAGCGACAAAGGAATCAATCAATTCAAGCATCTGTTCTGGGGAATGTTAATAATATAATAGTGGAGAGTGATTGAATGCGACTTTACCATCTTCATACAAGATGTCAGTTCATGTACAGAAAAAAACCCCCAGAATTTAAATTTAAACAGAATAGAATAAATCAACCCCAGTCCTAGGGACACGTGATATTTCAACGCCACTAAAACTTATACAGAAATAATAATCGTATAATATTACCTATAAACAAAAGAAATATTTCCCTTAAACTGTTAAAGAGAAGAGAAGAGCTTACAGTGCCTTCCAGGAACTAGCTTCATCGGGTCTTTCTCGTTGCCATGGGAACTTGGGAAATCTGGAGGAAGGGATGGCCTCAATCAGAGAGCAAGCACACAAAAGGTTCAGGTGTCTATGTGATGGCTGGTCGCCATGGTAAACCCAACTGTGCGTCTCAACTCTGTCTGTGCGTTTCTCTGTATCTGACTGTCTCTAAAGTGTAAGTCTCCAATAAAAGAATTATGCAACAACTGAATATGTAAACACTAGTATTTATAACTCATGTTATTACATTCTAAGCAGGTGTATTTAATTTGAGCTAACAATGTACTAGTTTAGAAGTTGCAGGAATGACAGGTAATACACACCTGTAAAGATTATAGGCACTTTATCGCCGGGATATCAATATCGTTTATTTGTATAAACAATATTGCTTCAATCAAAGAATATTCCCTGATAAGGACATCTAGTATAGGTGAGATAGCCGGGAGATGCAACTAGATTTCGTCTTGACAGGACCCAAGATGAAACGAATTGGGGACGTAGGATTTCACAGATCTATTTCTAATCAGGGCTGTTCATGAATAGGCCTATGGCGATTGCTATCGGAGATAAACGCTATATAACATAACATAAGATAAGATAAGATAAGATAAGAAGTTTTTTTATTTGTCATGATCAATGGTACAGGAGTGAGTACAATTGAATAAGGCGATAAAATAGATATCTATATGCTTTGGGGTTTACTTTGTTTTTTTATCTTGTTAGCGGTCTGTTTTTGGTATAATCGTCAACCATACACTTGCATATTATATAATTAAAAATGACAATTGGTTAAATTGTAGAAAGTTAAAAATTTTGTTAAATCTTGTATTCCGTATGTTAAGTTTAACAGGATTAACAGTAGTCGAAAGACTAAATACTCACAAGAAGTTCAACTGTTGCACAAAACAGGAAGTTTGTTTCCCGTTTTCTGAGAACTTAAAATGTGGATTTCCCCACTATGACACTCCTAAAGGGAAATATTATTAGTTCATTTCATATAATAGGATTTAACTTGATGATCTCACAGGACACGTCTCACCACTTCAGGACAACATGAACATTTCCGCAACGCCTCACCACATTACCTTGCATTATTTATGATGCTATTTATTTAGGATGGCCATAGGATGGCCATAATGTCTGGCCCACAAAGAAGCTCATTAAACAAAGGGGCATATGGGTCTTTCATAGATGGATTACAAAACGGTAAGCTATATCACCAATGTTCATCAAGGTAAACTGTATAATCAATGCTCATCCCAGGTACGCTAAAATATAATAAGCATTTGAAACAGAATTATAGCTTAAAATGACACATTAGCAATGTTTGGGCAACGCTAAATATGGTAACTACATATCTGATTAAATTAAGAGACTTCCCTAGAAAACAATGTTGGTCACCATGTAGTTCGGTAGCTCTGCACGTTTTAATTGAGTAAATTCTGTTAAATTAGGCTTGGAAATGATATTATAATCATGTCAGTTTACCCGAGAATATTTGGTGTTGCGTTGATTTTAAAAATCTGTTTGGTTATGCTAAACTGTATTATGAACCTTAATTTGTATCTTAAATGTGGGTTATTTAAAAGGATGGGTGAAGGTGATTTGTAAATTTTCTGACGATTCTACCCAGACCAAGCAAATGAACCTAGATCTAGCTCCGTATAAGACATCAACCGTTTAAACACATCCTGCATTTTACAAAAGAAATACAACATTCTCTTGAACAATAATACACATCACGCTGCTCACTGCGTAAACACATAATATTCACATGTTTTATATGAATCTGTGTTAACTGTTCCCCCTCTTGTCTCACTTCACATAGTCAGTCTGTCCCCTTCTTGTCAAATATTTTTGTTTTTCCATTTTGTAATAATAGGGATGGGGGTGTATTTTTAACACAAGGTTCCGGTGACAGTGTTTATATAGTCTTATATATGGCCCAGTTATGTCATGTTTGAGTCTGACTGCTACCAACAGTCACTCAACCCCGCCCTCGTCAGAGTTAATGCAACATAAGGCATGCAATTCCAAAAGTCAGCGTCAAAAGTTGTCTTATGCAATGTCATTGTTTCTCTAGCATATATTCAAAATGACCCATGTATCAGCAAAGAGATATGCATGTTTAGGGCCGATTATAAATCAGGGTATAACTGAGATTCGAAAGTCTCATATCTAGAAAAAATCGATAAAGAGAAGTTTGGCAGTATTCCGAAGATCGTGGCACCGAAACACCTGAGGTTCACACTCAGATATCATAGTATCAGAACCAACTACGGTATACATGACATGTTCTCAATGATGTAACAGTGTCAATGCATGGACTTTCAAATATAATTAAGACTGAATAATATCAGGATTTTGGACCATATTGGACACTAAACTGGCAGTTACTTCCATTATATGATTAAGTTTGATAATTCTAATTACTTAGTACTATACTGTACACGTTAGGTCTATGTCAACATTATGTCCTTATTTTAATGTTACTCTGTGTAGTTACTCTCTCTTATATCTAAGCAAACCGCTATTATTTTATAAGGGCAATGACTGGAAGAGCTGGGTCATTTCCAGAAGCCTGTCGACCCTTTTGTCATGCCTCTAATGTATGCATTTGTGACAAATAAACGATTTTACACTTCAATATAAATGTATATTGGAATCTGGTTTTACACGTACACAGATTGGCATATAGGTTGCGTGCAAGGGCAAGAGGCTATTCAGAGCAAAATACACAGAAATGATGACTCAAGGACGAACAAAGAGAGAGAAATTATAGAGACGTTCACCCGTCCAAACGAGGCACATATTCAATGACACAAATACTCACAAGCGTAGATAGACATCTGCGAGGAAACTTTTACAAACGGAAGATACTAAAACCATTAGAATATCTAACAAGGAATGCCAAGACACGAAATAGGTGCCAAAAATATGTCTCCCATCACCTAGCTATAGTCTGCTTGTCAACGTTGTCAAACCAAATGGGTGTTTCCCTGGTCATATAAAAGTTTTGTGAACAAAGGAACGACATGAAATAGGAAACTATACCCACATATAAACCTGTATAGCATGCATCACTCATATTTACAGTGTCAAATAACCTTTCAGAATAATTGTATTTAATGCGTACGTAAAACAAGAATTTGAATTTGGTAAATTTTTAAAGCATTTTATGTAGTCTATCAGTCACAATGAAATACTTATTGGGACAATTGTTTGATTGAAATATCACCGTATAAATTGGTATGTGAGTGGTTAAGGTTTATTTTAGATTATACTACATTTTCATAAGTTGATAATGACTAAATACTTATTTCTATAAAGGCAAGTACTTATGAAGTGGTATTTGGGGAACGATAAACTTTCTGAGAACAGCATGCGTTGGTTTTATACACTCAGCAGGGTCATGTTTAGGAAATATAGGGTTCAAGGGGTAGACGCTTAAAGGTCAGGTCTTCAGAAAATGTACAATCAGCAGCTTCACACATTTAGTAAATTCTGACAAATTAAGCCCCGAATAACAAATACTAGGTTTATCTGAATATGTCTCGTATAGTATTAATTTTAGAAAATCTGTTCGGTTTTGTTGAATTGTACCTTGAAGCTAATTTCTGTCTTACATTTGGGTTATTTGAGAGAATTGCTGAAGGCAAATTGAACAGTTTCTGGTGACTTTCCCCTTAAACGATTGTAGTTTCGATTGTTAACTTGTACTTTGTTCAACACGTACTGGAGGAGTGCCAACAGTTCCCAGCCTGAATGGCCAACACCTGATCAATCATCGCGCAGTGGACTCGGGAGCTAATCTTTTCAAACCAATATTCTGGACCCTAATAACTCTGACCAGTCGTAGTACACAGCAACACGGACTTTAGAGTTGGGCACTAGAGAAGAATGGACTCTGTTGCTCCAAAACATCAAGTCAAATAAACATTATATTGATTATGACTGTAAAGTGACAGACTGCACGCACATCTTATCAAAGCACAAACACAAGTCTCTGGGTCAAAATGTGTTGATTGTTTTGACATGTGATGCTAATGCTATTTGATATTTTTGTTATGATAACACATGAATATGTTATTTTAGTTGTTGGGGGAGTTAAATTGTTATCCGATATCACGAACAGATGGAAATATTGTGCAACAAACCCGGGTACCCAATAATACTGGAGCAAAATAGACAACCACTACTTGTTCAGTGAGTTTCATCTGAACCCCATGTTATGATGTTTAACTGAATGATGAATACTTTAGAAATTGAATGAATAGTGGTTGGTCACCTCCAGTCATCGACGGAGGTGAGAATTATCAACGTCTTGAAAACAAATACTGTAATTTAGCTATAAGAGGGCTTGAGAACCTCCCTCCAGCTGGAGAATGCCCCCTTTATGCAATTTTAATTCAAATAAAAGTCTTCAAATCAAAAAGCGATACTATTACTAAATAAAAAAGTTCAATCTAAAATCCATCGGATGATATTACATTTGTCCAATAAAGGGTGTTGTGGGCACTCCAGTGAAATCAATATTAAATTGGGCAATAGTTGCCCGGGTGTTGTGGGCACTCCAGTGAAATGAATATTAAATTGGGCAATAGTTGGGTAGACGTAATACAAGTACGGTCCAGCAATCTAAGTATGAACTGGATAATATATATGGACATGTAGGTATGACAGATCAATAACGATGATAGTTGGACAATGGGCACAATCACCCATAAAAAAGGGAACTTATGTATTATAACAAGAGAAAGAAGAAAATTGAATTGAATAGGAAAACTAGCTATATTTAATTTAATTCTTACATCATGCTCCATTAATTAGGTAAGCAGTATATATAGCTATGAATAGGTTAATTGACAGCTGCTAATCAAGCATAGTTCCTGTCCAATTATATCCAAATACTTTAAACTCTTTTTTCGTCCTGACGTCTCTGTCTAGAAATGTACCTAACCCCAATTCAATTAGATATGTATCATCTTGTTGATCTCACTGGGCTCTTTCTCAAACACCCTTTAGACCTCCATTTCATCAACCCTTATTGTTTAGCATTTCTGCGTTGTTGAATAAACCCTAAATTTGCCCGATCCTCGTCAAGCTGAGGTAGCAAAGGACACTCATTTGTTTTTCGGGCTTAAATAAATTATTAAAAAAACCAAAACAAGGTAGTTTCATTGAAACAATACATTACAAAATGTACAAAATTATATTTATATTTTATATTTATATTTACAGCAGGACAGTTGCAGAGACGGTCATCTTTGACCCTTTAAAAAATTAAGCTCCAAATGGTTGAAATAATTAAATACAATTTAACATGTGTGATATGTAGGGTTAAAACATACCGTATATCTTCAACATCACTTCAAAAATTGGCTGTGGATCATTACCACCCCTCCTGTGTGGCGCAGCAGTCAGACCACTGGACGGGCACTTTTCCTTTGACCCTATACCTTCAACATTGTGCCCAACTTTCCCAACCCCTTTTGCTCCAACCTTTTTAATGCTATGTCCAACACACTAGGCAGGATGATAGAATCATATGTTTAGAGTAATCATGTCAGGTTTGAGGTCGATTGACTCGCTAAATTCTAGAATATGCTAAGTTCTGTCAGAGTGTTTCTACAAGAAACAGGTATACACAGGGCCACACGCACAGGCAGCAGGTAGTTCTAGTGGTGTTGACGGGCCAGTGAGCAGGACAAATAGGGGAGCATTTCTGCCCGCATTTGGGTGAGGCTCTAATGAGTTGCACATGCGCAAAATGATTCAGAGCTGTCCCGCAGTTACTGACTGCGACTTACAATGACACTATTTTCGAGAAATGGATCAGTAAATGAATTAAAGAATTGGGACCCAATTCCGAAACTGGTTCACCCATTTTCCCTGAATAATAAGTTATTATTAAAGAACTTTCAATGCACCTTAGAGAATACCAAGAATGCATGTTTAGATTGACTCAAACCCGGGACTCAAACTCTGATGAGCTCAAGTATAAGCTATAAGCGAGGACAGGTGAGCGTCGACAGTAGGTCTTAGTTCTTTCGTAGAATTCTCTCATTTCTGACCCGATTTCAACTGAATAACTAAGGCCAGGCAAAACCTGATTAGTTAATTTTAATGTAAATGTGGGGCTTCTAGAAGTGGATGTTAAGTCAAAGTGTATAACTGATTCCCTTGGTTTAATGTTTTAAATGAATGCTGTCGAAATGGGTTTTGGTAATTCTAGATTTATACGTCGAACAAATGAAGAGGAACTAATGAAGAGGATTACTTATGTGAAACGCCAACATATTAAAGGACGATATTTTAAAAAGATATTCCAGGCAATGACAATCCTAGAAGCAAGGTAGTTATAGCCCAATTGATGATGATGTTCGAATATGTATTGACAACATTAAAATGTGGCTATTCTACAGAAATGTGTAATATTCCATTAGGCTTCATCTAATTGGGTATGATAAATGACAATGAATACTAGTATGTTGAAGATAAACGTTAGGAGCCAAAATGGGAGATCCTTTGAGGGCTCTGACGCATTTGTCAAATTTCCAAACTGTTTCCAACGACGGCCCTGTGCCTATCCTCCGTAGCCAGAGGGTCAATGCCAATGATAGATATATAATATTCTATGCATTGTAGCGCCAAATTATTGAGATGGAATCAGTTAGGGGTGTGTGGGGGATGGTAGGGGTGGGGCTGGGGGTGGTTAGTTATAGAAGGCCGTATAGACATTTCAGCCTTGGTCTTAGAATTAAATAATAAGTAATATTAAAGCCAACAACTGCAGCCACCGGGTTTGTCCTTTGGATAATTAAATCATTAAATATCCACCCCTTCAGAGTGTCTACCAGTTGGCAGAATTCTACCAATACATGAATAATAAGTGGTTTACAACTAATATCCAAAGTCAGCACGGTGGCAACAATAATACCCTGGAAGCTCACACAAGCCGGCTAGATTTCTTCTTATTCAAGGTATCAGGGGACATTCAGTACATTCTTATTGTGACAACACCTTGCATGGTCTAACTTCTAAGACCTAAGGCCACTTCAATAACGTAAAACCGACGTTATGCTATAAAAAAGTAAATAGGAAATAAATATCAAGACGGAGAAGAAAACACAATAGTGAGGACATTGCATGGTAACTGTATTATAGATAATTCCGGCTCTTAATATAGACTATAGACTATAGTATAGGCGTGTTTATTGTTACATCAATCCACGAGACCATATGCAAACACAATCCCAACACAATTCATCTCCCAGTCCGATCGACTGCATAAGTTAAACACCATCCTAACGTCCTAATACCAGGATATACCACATGTTATATTGATGTCTCTTTCTAAAATAGGCCGTACAATATCCAAAGACTAGTTCAGACCTGCTTTCTTCCGTCCGCACTGCCTAAATCTGCTATAACTATTTTCCTCCAACACTCCCCCTACTCTACAGCGCCAGGAAAAGGAGGAGAAAGCTGGCTGTAGCAGCACTGGGGAACCATGCACAACACAACAGAACCTGAACCTCCCACTGGTCACGTAGACATTTCTCTCACACTTACCTCTCCCGCGAGGGTTCTCCAGTATCTTCAAGTGGGGCATGGTGTTCTTCTATTAGAAATGTTCCAAGGTGGCAATCCTTGCTTCTGATGAGTGTGAGAGATATTAAAGGAGTGGAGTTATCACCAACAAGCTCCGAGCATAACGAAAGCATCGACGGCAAGTCACCTTCAACCACAGCTGATATTATAATGAGACAGGGGGGCCAGGTCCTCCCTAAGCCTATCAGGGCGCGGCGCCTGCCTTTTCTCGGTCAAGAATGACCGCAATTGGGTCACTGCTTTCCTTATTTGGAGGGTCGGCAGCGCCGGTTTATGTTCCTTGGTTTGTTGTTGTTGTGAGTTCAAGTCAGGTTTCCGTGCTTTGGCTTTATTTAAACTCTCGTCAATAAAAGAGAACAGCTTTTAAAGTACACCCTTGCAACATCTTTCTACACAGCTATGTATAAAAACCTGTTTCACGAAAATCGAGCAGCTGTATGACCAGTTTAGCCTATGCTTATTGCCTAGATCAGTAAGTGTGACTAGTACTATAGTACAAACTATTAGCAAGGTGATGAAATGTCCTCTTTCAAAACGAAGATATAGCATTAGAACACCCAGTGTCAGTGTTCACCACAATAGTATCTAGGAAAGGAAGACATTTCGGTAAAAGGAGGAAGTTATGAACTTAGTAACTATTTGAAACGATGTCGTCATGTCAGAGGAGGGAAGTGGGTAGACAATAGGAAGTCGCCAGTAAATATACAATTCGCCTTCACCAATCGTCCAATCCTCTCAAATAACCCATGTTTCAGACAGAAATGAGGTTCAAAATTTAGTTTAACAAAACGGAACTGATATTTCGAATCAACCTAGTACCAACTTTAATCCTAATAATTTAACTCGCGATTTTGTGCCTAATTTCGCAGAATTTGATAAATGTGTAGAGCTGCCAACTGTACATTTTCTGACGATCTGACCCACACAACATAAGTGTATATAATATACCTTCCTGGTTACGTAAGGTAGTAACAAGTCTAGTCAAGTAAGGGCAAGGGGGAAAGATGTTAAATTGAGGGTACAATATTATCAGATGGGTAATAACGGGTGGTATACGTCATGGTATTTCCCAAGGTTATTGAACTTTGAAGGTGGTAGAGGGAGGTGACGTCACAGGCGTATGTATACGACACAGAGAGGGCATTTCAAAGATTTAACCTGATGACCGATATGCGTACCTTCGACTGTGTACGGACCAGGTACATTATGCTGTCAACTCTAACAGGCATAGACTTAGTGGCCATTGCATTTTTGTTTTATTAATGGTATGCATCCTTTTTCATTTTGTAATTTAAGATACGTGGAGAAATTCTATAGGGCCTATAACAATCGATCGTCAAACACCGAGCAATGTGTACATTAGTTCCATATAATGAATTATGGCTTTAGTTTAACATGGTTGCATGAATTAGCATAAAAAACCAACACTAGTAATTATTTCCCTACCTAAGCAATATAATATGGCTGGGGAGTGTTCACTACTAACTGGTTGAGTAGAGGACCGATTGAATGTTTTGGAATATTCAGAGAGACGCCGATTTGAATGGTTGAATGTCACTTTTATTGTTCCCAACGTTTCGGGGGGTTTGCTCCCTTCTTCAGGGTAGTGGATGTTACAATGAGCAATATAATGTTACGACTGGTGTAACATAAAAGGTAACGGAGTAATAGAGAGGTATAACAATAAGACAGTGTAGCGTAGAAGAAAGCAGCACATTTGGCACCTGCGAGCATACCACTGAGTATCAGTCATTTGTTTTCCCTTCCACTCAGTAGGCTGAGCAATGAGATGAAAAGTAGTTCCACGCCAATAATTAAGTGGGGCACGGAGTACAATGTCAACAAAGTTCCCACTCAGAACGCTTGGATACACGTCAAACAGATAAATCAGTTCCGTACGGTCAATGTCATTTAGTTATCCTTACTCATGTACATATCTAAAAAAATCAATACAAATCGTATTCTGGGATGAATAGTCACAACGATAATTTGAACATAATCACAGTGAAAATGTAATTATGTTAATACTCCCCGCCAATCCTAATACAAAGCTGAAGGTTTTTAGGTGGACATGTTTCTGTGAGTCATTGTTTACTATTTTGAACACATACATGGGTCATTTCGTCAGAAAATGTACAATTGACAGCTCTATATATTTGATAAAATCTGAGAAACAAAATGATTAATATTAGATTTATTTGGCTCTATATTTAATTGGTATGACGCTGAATTAAATCATATGTTCGGTTATGTAGAACTGTATTTTTAAGTTTATTTTTGTCTCAAATTCGGGTCAGGCACCCAGCGGAAGACCTACCTAGACAGCTGTCTATTTAGAATGTTGGATCACCTCACTGTAAATAACATCTATTGCAATAAAGAATTCTTGAATTGAATTGAATTTGAGAAGATTAGGTGAAGGCAAACTGTACATTTGCTGGCGACTTCACCGAGTGCGTTATTGAAATGAAAACGGGACAAGGAGCACGAAGCAAAGCTGGAGCGGATCATCCAGCAATGCAACCCAAACCAGAGCTACCCTCTTGTGACACACATCTAAACTAAGTAAAGCAAACGAAGACCTCTCCCGGCGAGTTGAGTACTCACTGGCGAAGCCCCCCCCCCCCCCCCCCCCAGGTCAGATTTTCAGAAAATGTACAATTAACTGCTCTACTTATTTAGGAAGTTCTGCTAATTTTAAAAAACAAGTAATGATCTTCTGACGAAAGATGGATGTTAGCTCGCCAAATATAGGTAGGGATATGGCCATTTAAAATTACATGTCAGGAACAAGTAACAATTATAATAATTTGGAATATTTTTTGCAGAAAATCTCTGATCAGAAACAAGTTAAAAATGAAAAATGGCAGTTCTGTATATTCTCAAGATATTATTACAACACTTGGACTAGGTCTAGAATCATGAAATCAATGGAAAATACTAAAATAATAATTTCATGATAATGCTTGAAGTAGTTCCTGAATAATAATATTTCCTTGCTGACCAAACAGCTTTTCAAAACTTATTTTCCCTCTTTGAGCTATTATTATATATAAATGTGACAACATTAAAATAAATACTATAATATTCTCATAAACAGCACATAAGATCCAATATCGTATGGAAGCCATTTTAAATATCCCCCTCCCCCCCCACACACACAATATTTTGATGACCTACTTCTACCAGAACAGCTGATCAGGATATATTTTTAACAAAAATAATCAAATTCTACCAAACTTATGAATGAAATTTCTCATAGAGAAAAACATTTTTGACTCTTGATATTTAAAACAAACAATCTCAATATAATTTTGTATCGTGCTGACTAGTTCCTGAATAATAATATCAAGGTTATAGTTCGTCCCTATAGCCTAGGCCTATGAGGCTATGTGAATCGAACCTTGCAATAATTACACAATATCACAGATTCTAAGTTCATGTATAGACAAATCAACATGACATATCATTCAACGAGGCTCATAAGAGTTTATATTGAGTGATACTAGCCTATATATTAGCAGATTTCTCATGATTCCAACCATATTTGTTCATTTTTTAACATGATGTTGATGTTCAGTGACTTGTCTTGTCCATGAGGGTCCCAGTTACGTAGTGAACGATAATAGGGGATTTTTCTAATAGAAGCTTAAGATTGTGTAATGATTAACCATCGACTGAATATAAATGCACGAACGTCTAATCTAAGCTTGTATTCAACCTCATATGCCAGGATTATTATGGAAAAGTCATTCGAATAGCTCAAAAAGCAGTTTGATTTTACTGACAGTGAAGCAGCCATTGACTCACTCTATGTGACTCGAACCCATTGAACCTTGCACTTATGTCCACCATTCAGAGCCCCTATGCTTGTGGACACTACCGAAGCCGTAATGATTAACCAACGACTGAATATAAATGCTTGAACGTTTAATCTAACCTTGTTTTCAACCTCATATGCCAGGATTATTGTTTAAAATCATTCAAAGCGCTCAGAAAGCAGTTTTATTTTCTGGTCATGTACACAAGGGGCTTAGCGCGCCGATCGCTTATAGCAACGATAATAAGAAAAACAATATGACACGGAAGCCATAATGATTAACCATCGACTGAATATAAATGACTGAACGTCTAATCTAACCTTGTTTTCAACCTCATATGCCAGGATTATTGTGTAAAATCATTGGTTTGTTCTAAAAAACGCATCAAATGTTGACACGAGTGGGATCGCTATGGCTATGCTATGGCCGGCAACGGCAACAAACATCACCACGGAGATTCCCTTAAAAACGCTTAAAATCGCATTATCGAAAGGAAATAAGTATTTAAAACTCTAAGTAAAACATGTATAGAAGCAATCCAATAAATGATTATTGTCAAAAGTCTTCGAAACGTTCATAATTCAGAGTTTATTTCAATGATCTGGCCCGACCAGTGATATACGGTAGAAATCGATTCGCGCATGCGCATCAAAATTTGCTCTTCCGGTTTGTTAGTTCATGAGTTTGCCACTGGGTGTCTCTCCTCTCAAGCGATCATATTTTCAATGTTTTGACTGTCAATTCCTATATGTGAAATCGACGTATGTATTCTAATGCCTTGACCCGAGTTTAAGACACCGTTTACCATCATGGTAGGCAATAAGCTGGTATATAAGCAAGTAGGTCGCCCTTGTACATTGACTCTTCTGAGACCTCTATGTGATGTGATACAGAATTGAGTCAGGAGAGGCCGAGAGGCCACTCTCTGGGTACCACTCGGGGCAGCTCTCTGGGCAGCACTCGGGATGACGGGTCAGCACTCGGGATGACGAGTCAGCACTCGGGATGACGGGGGACTGGAATGACCGGGGGGACGGGGATGGGGACGGGGATGACGGGAGGAGGAAGAGGAGGAGAGGAGGAGGAGGAGGAGGAGCGGGTGAGGCGCCAGTCTGGAAATCGGGAATTTGAGCACGTAAATCGGAAGGTGAGGAGGGCTGGAGGAGGAGGCAGGGCATGCCGGCAAGTGGCACAATTGCCGGGACAAGGTCCGAGGGGCAAAGTAATTATAGTAGTTAGCTCATTCAAACGAGCTAACAAAAAGATGAATACCGGATATATCTGAGTATTGTTAATATTGCATTGACTTAAAATATCAGTTCTGTTATGTTAAACTGCATTCTGAAGCTCATTTTTGTCTTAAATGTGTGTTATTTGAGAGGATTGGTGAAGGCGAATTGTACATTTTAAGAAGATCTGACCCCCCTAAAAATGCTATATCTGGAGGGTGATTCTCAATATTTACAGCTCTAACCGCACTCTGTTTTCCACATATATGGATGGACACTTTCCGTATTCCGCATCCGCATTCCGAATCCGGACAAATGGAAGGCCACCTCGATAAGGTAACAAATGTCATGAAATTTAATTCAATTATATTTGATGTAATTTAATTCGTCCAATATAACAACACCAGTGTAACATTGTCAATACAAACAATATGGTCACTGCCTTAACAGTTTGTCTCAGCATATTTCTATGGTCTCGGGCTACGTAGTATACCTCTAGCTCCGAGTATTATAACTAGTGGGTAGTAAATAACGAAACTATTCAATCTATTCCATCCAGGCCATATCCACACATAACTGTCAAACTACCACCTGTAAAAGTTGCATTTACTCTAGTATTACTGAATGCTCTACATATCTATATACGATTCTTGAAAAGTAACTGGTTTACATTTATTTGTATCATTCAGGGGCCTCCTCGCAGATCAGGTGTAGAAACTTGTTTCTATGCTGGAGTGAGTGAGTGAGTGAGTGAGTGAGTGAGTGAGTGAGTGAGTGAGATTGGTTGCTTTACGCCCTTATCAACACATTTAATATGGTTATATCAAGGGCGGGAGAGCTGAGAGGGAGGCAGTTTATGATCATACCCAGGAAATAGAGATAGAGAAGAAGGGAGAGAGAGACAGAGAAAAGAGACAGGAAGGCACTTTATGGTCATACCCAGGACCATTTCTATGCTGGAAGAAGTGTATATATATCCCCCTTTCTCAACTGAATGACTATTGTAATTGTCCTTTGAAAAATACAATTATTTTCATATATAATTTATAAACACAACTATGAGTAATCGTACCAATGGGGAATGTATTTTTCCCTGCAGGGACAAAAGAAAAGCATTGCATTATGTTTATAGCATGCCCATCAAGAACACAACTGGCAAAATGAATGTCTGTTAGTCGCAAAGCATCATAAAACAATTTCATCGCAACCCGCAACATGTTAACTAGTGTTGTAAAAGAAATTTTAAAGGTCATAACATAACGCATTCACTTTTACCTCAGCTATGCGGAGGTCAAGTCAAGCGTGTGCAGCGTAACGCTTGATCAGAGGACAAAATCTGTAATTGTAAAATACGATTACTAATACAGGTGAATCCAAGCAGGGAGATATAATATACAATACATGTATTGCAATGTCAAAGTATACCTCCCCGATCTAACGTAAACATTGACCAAGTGAGGTACTACAGGTATCTACATAAATATTCGCAGATGTCCTGAAACGGGATAGAGTAGAGTTGTCAAATCTGATATCGACCCATTCTCGAATATTTGGCTTATTTTACGGTTTTAATACCGGTATATATCCTAATTTTATCGAAGCGCAGAATATCTGATGTTTTGTCAAATGTTATTGATATATCTTGTAAAACAGAGCGATTGGTATATCCAACGAGTCTGGAACAGAAGAGTTGGAACTATGTCCGATCCTATACTCGAGCTTGTTTGATCCTGCTGTGAACCACAGTAAGGGGTCTGGGGGAGAAAATCGGGGAAAGGACCATAAAAGGCCATAAAACCCACATGTTGTGACAAATTTCAACTCATTACTTTATACAGAGAAATGGAAATATCACCACATTTAACATTATTCCGATCTGATTTGAAGAATTACCATGATACCTAGGCTATGGATGGAGAAATCAGTAGGCTACACATTGATATGTTTTATGTTCTTCAAATCAAATCGGAGGATATGATCAAATGGAAAAAACTGATTGAAAATTTGTCAACAAATTAATTACTTCATGATACTTGCCCAGTTTTATTTTATTTTCACAAATCAGGTGTACAGGTCCCGGGCTATAGATGTTCTGAACCTGACTGTCAACTTATAAATCAGATTTATGCAATATTTAAACAATAATGAAAGAAACTTCACTTGCACCTCCAAAACGGAAATTGAGAGGGGAGACTGCAGGCCCTTTAAGAACTTAAAACAACCTCGGATGAAAGGGGTGACCGCCTGGGCCATCAGATTCCAAGATAAAATGGTCAAATCTGTCTGCCGACTCTTGAGTTCTAACTCTTCTGTTCCAGACTCGTTGGTATATCAGACCTAACCTAGTCTGAAGTTAAGACTAGGGGCTATAAGCCTATGTGACTATTATTATAAGGCTGACCCTGTAAGGGCTAAGCCACGTTTAAACGTACAGCACGTGTGTGTACAGTAAGTTATACGTACGTATAGACCTACATTTTTTAAAATTAAAATAATGTAATAACTTAATCATGTATAAATCAGAATAACGGTAGTGAGTGGTGCCAGTATTCATATTATGACAACCAAGATTAGGGCAAGAATTATAGCCGAGCCCAGCAGATTCATAATTATGGTGGTCTATCTATAACTCAACAGAGCAACTCAGCTTTTCGACATCTCAATTTTTTATTTACTTAGTTAGTCCGTGACCAAGTCCAAGGCAAGGCCAAGGCCAATTGAATGATGCACACAACAAATTATACCAGTTAATAAGGGTAACATTGCACAATTTCAATAATTATCCAACCAGAAGTACTTTTAAAACCGATCATAGCCCCGTTTCTTAAACCACATTGGTCTCTAAAGCCTACGACTGAGCGAAGAATTGGAAACTACAAGCAAAATCAAAACAACCAAAACACGAAGTGGTAGGCGATAATAGAGGTTTTGCGCCATCCATTCATCGCTGGCTGGCAGCCACCTGTCATGGACGCAAACACAGAGCGCGACTCGAGAATTTTCTCAATGAATCTTGAGAGAAAATCGTTAGAGATGAACGGCAAAAGATGCAAGTGGTTTGCTAATTAGCTCATTTCATGTTTGGGTTAAGCCGTAGAGGTTAGGATAGACTAGAAACAGAATTACTCACGTCTTTTGTGGTGTAGACGAGACATCGTAACAAGCGCTTCGCAGATGTTGCACGCCACCTTGTGTATGAGTTGTAGACTGTAGCCGACCTTCACCTTCCTCCAAAGTTTAACTATAGATCTGTCCCTTAAGTTAGAGATTTTGCTTTTTCTTTTATCCATTTTAGCATTGAAAATAAACTGTAAAACAAGATTGTTTGTTTTTCATAACACAGATGATAGAAACTAGGAACCACTCATTTTCTCATTTTCAAGCAAGTTAGGGGGCAATTGTTATGCTCCGTTTTATATTCAACCAATGTCAATATCATTAGGCCTAGCCTATATTTACCTCATGGGGGTTCTATGGTAAAATCGAAGCCCCCACTGAATAGGTCTAGGCCTAGCCTATAGACTTTAGAACAATGTCATGTTCAGACTAAATACTTGGGTCTCTAGGCTAATTACTTCCATAATAAATAAAGCATCGAAATGATTTGTGAAATACTAGTTGAGATGTATTTTATCACATTCCACAATCATTTAGCCTACACGTAGCCTAGGCCTACCGCACAAATCTAAATTAGGCCTATGCCTAGGCCTGTGCCTTTTTTTTTTAGTTTTGGCGAGAAAATGCCAAAACACAACTTCTTTTCTTATAGGCCTAACTATTGGTCTGGTTATATTCATGAGAAAATATACCTAAATCCTCATAGATTTGCGAGTAGCCCTCGCGGTTTTTTAAATCTTTGAACAAGTTGATACAATGCGTCCACTAGAAGTGACATTGTCTGTGGAAGATGAGCAGTCATTCGGGTAAACCTCAGTTGTGGTGGTCTGGGCTATGCAATTGTGCAGATCAATGTACAAAGACTCTATTCAGTGAGGCAATAGGCCTACATGAAACCAGCCTAAATATTTATTAAAAGAAATGCGTATATTTGTTCAAATCAAATATAGCCTAGGCCTTCTATCATTGTTATCATTATAATGTTGTAAAAAAACAAAAATAGGCCTACTGTTTATGTAGGCTAGGCCTATAGCCTAGGTGATAATTTTAAGGATCGAGATTCCTTGCTTTTTTAGATGAGGGAAGTTTCATTCAATTTCACTCACATAGGCCTACCTTCTGCTCTGGCAACTTATGTAACAGTTACTTATAGGCCTATTTAAAATATCAGTAAATACTAAAAAATATTTTATTTAACCAAGGTGAAACAAAAGAGCAAACTTGCTAGCCTGGTTCGTACGAGGATTGTGGTAGGCCTAATCATTCATAATCATTATGGACATCCAGAAAATGGATGTTCCCTAGAGTCTTCAGTTGTTAGGATTCACTTTTTGAATTTATTCAATTCTCTAATCATCAAATCAGATTGTCAAGAAGGTGGTGTTCAGTTTCCAGTGCACACGTAGGAACAGAACAGCAGACTATAGGTAATTGAAAAAATAGAAAATATTCAGTTCTTGACCAACGATATTCAAATAAAAAAATAAAACAATTGAATAAGGAATTGTTCAACTTAATTCAATTTTCGCTCCAATGGATAAGGAGAATTCTTATAGTTGTATCAAAACTATTTTAAAAACGAACTAGATTCACTATAATAGGGGCTAATAATACTCACCTACAATACACATTAATATTCAAACCCAAAGAGACAAAATGTACAGCACAGGATGGAATTACATGTGTTCCACGTAGGCTAGGTCTTTATTGAAAAAACATGACAGCTCCATGCTTTCCTAAATATTAGTCAATATCAAAATAATATGATTTTAGATGACCTGAATCTCCGGTCTGTGAAGATGAATTGGAAACATTGTAACTTAATATTCTAATACCCATGTCAATGTAGGAGCATCTAGGCCTATATTACATGCAGCAGGTTTCAGTTTACAAGTATTGGAGGGAGCTGAGGGGTGGGGTGGTTTTAAAGGTTTTTATTGAACAATAGCATCGCATTTTCACAGAAATATTCTCAGATTATTCTAAAATATTTAGCAAACATCACATAATAAGAGAGATGTATCTTAAGAATCTAACAGTTATGATAATCAGAATTAACGAAAATTCCCTGATAGCATTGAAATAATTGAACTAGGATAGGGTAATACGTATTTCTTATACTTTTTCCTATATTCATGCCCCAAAAATAGGGAACATTAGATAGAAGCCTATGCCGTTTCATATTAGCCGCTAGAAGGGTATCACAATGACTGTGAAATCCCTGCGTAGGATAAGTTAGTAAATGTTAGCTAAATATATAAACTTATTGTTATTACAAACTGTACTATTATGTTTTGGCACGCATGGAAGACCTGTTTAATAGATAGCGTAGCCTTATTTCCTGTCATGTATGTCAAATTGTAGGACAAATGGAAATAATAATTACTGTATCTATATGTGTACCCCTACATTAGATCAAATACCTCTATACAACAGAGTGAAGAAACCTGAGTAGTAAATTACTACTAACCTGCCATGGATACGTTAGTTATTCTTCTGCTAGACGGGTCTTCTAACGCCAGATGCCAGCAGCAGCATCTATTGCACTGCAATGGTAAAGGACCTTGTCATTTAAAGTTGACACGAGGCAGACGTGATTACTTAATGGTAAATGGAAATAAATGAAATTTTTCTGAAATGTAAGTATATGGTTCTTGAAGTCTTTTTGGTTATACACAAATTAAAGATTGGCGGGTCACCCTGCTCGACACCTTAAAGTGGGATATATAGATATATGTAGGTATATATATTCGCGTTTCATCCAGCTATATATACTAATATATTCAACCAGCTTACTGTCAAAAGATTGGCAAGCTATGAAATGAACTACAGGCCTGGTTAAAGGATTTATTCTGGACTACAAATAAAATCAGGAAAATCCCAACTTCTAAAATTAAAACATACCGGTAATACCAGTCTACAAGATTCAAGTAATAATTATGCAGAATTAAAGAACATGGGTTTGTTATTCTCTCAAAATAATGTTGAAAAAAATGAGAATTTTAAGGGGGTTCTCCAAAAAATTTAAAGTACAGCGTGGATATCCAGACCTCTGTGAGGGTAAAATCATAGACTCTAATGTCCTGATAATGTTAAGGTGTGAGGAAGGAACATTACGTAATATCCATGGCCTAGCATGAATAAGTAGACTTGTACAGTACTAGGTAGTTAAGTATAATTAGCGATTTAAGTAATGAGATAATAATATAATAAATGGGTGATAATTAATAGGAATATAATGAGGTTACACAATGTTACGTAATGTTACATAACAATAACCAAAGCTTTGGGAAATAATAAGATCAAATTTATAAAGGAGGTATAGCAGAATTCTATTTGGGATAATGGACCTTTCAAGAGTAGCTGGAATACTTTATATTTACCCATGATGTTTAGCTTTTTCCGTTGTTACAATTTTAAAGACAGTAGCAAGACTATGGCTTCATTAGGGGTCTGACTAAAAGACGCACAGCACCGAAAACTCGCACAGCATCCGCACAGCACCGCCGCTACTGGTGCACTAATATTAGATACACCACTTTGCCATTTTGTACATGAAATATTATTCTGATCACCAGGATAGTTGAGGATACAAATAATTGAATGCGTATCTTAAAAGGCTGTAAATATGGGTTTTTTAACTGGAATAGTTTCATTGTGAATAGCTGTCGAAGTTCGTTATATATTTAGATTAATCTACTGTCATTAAATCACTGTCCCAGTTATATAATGTAATATTTGTGGGAAACTACTGGTGGTTTATCTGTTTGGTTCTAAAAGGAAGGAAAACCGGATTTTAGGAGAATCTTTTAATGATTAACAGTACATGATGCTGTTTATTTTTCAAAATATATTATTCAAGATGATAATACTAATATTTATTGAATTTTATCATTTGGTGAAGGGGCTGCGTCATTCCGCATCACGTTTTATTCCAGGTAGTGGCTGGGAAATATGGAGAATAGTAGGAGAAAGAACTACTAAAGAAATAAATCTGAATGTTATTTGGGGTGGAAATATTAGGAAATGAGAAAGAATTTCCAATTCATTTGTTCTGTATGGCTGAACAGAGATGGGTTACTGAATTTTGTGTAGGAGGATCGTCATCCCTGGAACGCATTTGAACAGCCTATAAATTTATAAGGAACACATTGCGTTTGAGCATCAATATTTTGGAAAAATATATCAGGGACATATGTCCACGCGTATATATATGCTTTATTAGCATGAAAATGGGAGAAAACTTTCCTTGTAAACATAACTGATATTATGGGTTTGCGATTCCCCAACCAGGTAAAAGCTTCAGCTGTAATGTTAAGGTCAGGGAACAGCTAAGAACTCGAAAACTAAATGAGAAATCACCATTTGCAAAGAGGTGCAAATGAAAAAAGTTGAATTGTTGAATTAAGGATATCCTTTGTCGCATTTCCACGCTCAACAAGCAGAGAAAAAGTAGTTATTAAATTAAGAAAACTGTTGACTTTTTTTTATCTCAATGTAATTTCATTTGAGGTCTTCACCGGTGATTCATGCTCATTCACTAATGAAGAAAACCCTTGTCCTTCACGAATATTAACAATTGAAACGGTAGGAGTCACTGGCGCACTATAGTAATAGTTTTCTCAATATCAGATAATATGACACATAATTTGAAGCCATTATCCTCCATTTTATTTTCTTAGCAGAAATTAGGTAAACTATCGACCATTATCTACAGTTTTCACAAAGAACGGACGGGAATTTTGTTTTGAAAATGAATGTTTTCTTCAAAATTCCCATTTAGTTAGGCCTATGAACTTGGCAAAGCATTGGAAGACAAAAACTAATAATAATGCCTTTCCACCTAATTTCTATTCATTTTCGATGTACAATGTTAGGACTAAATGTTATTATATAGAATTAAGTTTTAGGAACTAAATCTCAACCCTTTTTCATAAAGTCACCACTAGGATTGCAATAAGCATACAGTTGTACATACGTTTTCCTTTAAAGCTGCAATTTCAGCTATTATGACAAACAAAATCTTGCCAAATTTACCCATATTATGACTTATAGGACTGAAGTATAGTCAATATTGTTCTGCTGCTACATGTTTATACAAGAATTGGAAGTAGATTCAATCGAGCAAAGTGCCAGTGACCGATAATAAGTAAAAAACGAGTACCATAAGTTTATTAGTAGGCCCTATATGTGCCTAATATATGTTGTAAAAAGTAAATACTCCCTTCTTTTTGATGTTTTAATTCTGAAATACATTGCTTTCAAACTGAGTGTTCCATGTGAGAACAACAATAAACACAAGTGTAGGCCCTGCTCGTAGCTTTGTACACAAGCACCACGGGCGAGTAGGCTGGACAAATTAACATGTAAACAATCAACTGATTATGCAGAAACATTTAATTCACATTGATAAAAACATGATGCACTTGTAAATCTGACTGTCCTCTTTCTGTAGATATTTTCATTGTTCATTTGTGATGTATTATGATGTATCACTGAGAAGATTGGCCAGGATGAAAAATACTTGCGCTACACCACTGCACAAAATGTGCTCTCTTTCAGAAGTGAATTGTGCCATCTCGATCGGAACGTCATAGCAACGTCACCACTGCTCACAAAACCGCTGATTCAGAAGCGAATTGTGCCATCTATTTTGGAACGTCATCACTGCACAAAATAGACCCTTCCCTTGTGTAGATTGTGCAAAGTCTATGAAGTATGTAACAAATACACCAAAGAAGACATTCTTATAAAGTGTCTTAGTAGAATGATACTAAACGTACTGTGAATTATCATAGCTAGGAGCGAGGCGCCAATAAATAATATTCAGAAGAGTTCAGAAGAGTTGTATATTTGGCTATAGTTTGTTGCACAATGAGGTTAAATCACGGAAATATATATTATTAGAGAACTGTGAGTGAAATGTTTTGCACAATGTAAACTTCTGCAATTAGGATTTTGTGGGGTGCAAACACAGAAGTTTACATTGTAAATATTTCATATTTCATTCACAGTTCTGCAATAATATATATTTCCATGATTTAACATCATTTCGTCAATAGTTCGTTGTAAATATTATGCCAATATTATATACTGTATAACCTCCAATAATAGTTGGGATTCCAATAATGGCCGGGGATCTAATTACCGCTAGGGTATCAGTGATATTTGTTAATATTGGTAGGGGGTAGGAATGGTCATTTGACTCCATGTGATGACAAGCTTACCTCCTGGTGCACTACCATTGAATGGTAGTTTAGTTTTAAACTGTGAACTTGGCTTTAATGAAGATTAATGTGACAGAGACATGTGTCAACTGTGGTGTAAAGCATCTGATAATTCTGACAAAAACTGTATTGTTTTCAGTTTTATTTATTTCAACGGTCCTTAGAAGTTCAGTGTGTTCTATTCAGGGAAAGTTGAGGCTCCAGATCATTTCATTTGAAGCCTTAGAGGTGACAAGAAGTCAAAATGGAATCTATTGCTCATGGTGGAAAATGTACAAAATCATGCAGTGTGGAATTTAAACTTGAGGCTACTGGGAGGGGGAGGCAGGACAGTGTCCAGTGAAGCATATGGACATACAGATATGTTACATAGAAATGAGTTTAAAAATCTAAGTTCTGACAAAACTGTTTTTGTATTAATGACCAATGCACACAATTGGAGTTGCTGGAGGATTACTAATATATGCTCAATGTAAAACGCTTGAAGTCAACATTTTACAGTAATATGAGAAAAACTTATAGAATCGATTATCTACCTAATATATGACTGTCGTAGATCAGTTTAGTTTCTGCTTTCCTCTCAATCCAGTTGCTTATGGCTATCCAATAACACCTTATCTTATGTGTCTGTAATAAAACAAGAAATCCTGGATATGAGTTCAGACCACTTGTTAATTCTAATATTCTAATAACCGCCGGGGCTCTAATAACTGCCAGGGTAAGAGGGGGTTAGACTTAATAGCCGCCCCCGGCTATTATTGGAGGTTATACGGTATTCCATGCGTTAATCCCAGTATATGTAAATTATATTTACTAATGCTGTCAATGGTGCCATTGTTATTTCTGTACAGCAATCCCTGTTATTATTTATCTAATTTGGGTTGTTTTTAAACCTGATAAAGAAAATAAAGTCATTCTATGATCAAAGAAATACAGTCTATCCATCATGCCCAGGCACTAGCAGACACTTACAAGTGGTAGTGACCCTGACACGCGATCACCAACCTCATGCTCGGCTGTCTGTTGGAATGGCTTCCACGCAGAACCACCATTCATGGGGGCTTCTGGCTTCTGACCTTTGGGAGGGACATGTGCTTTAAATAAAAATAGAGACACCACAGACAAGCATGCTGTGCTTTCAAGCACGTGTTACTGTCATCGGCACATACATATGTATCAGAAATCAGTTACATAACTGATGTATTTACTGTCTCCCATCTCATGCCTGCCCCCTCCCGACGGTGATCCTAAGCTTTTTGATTGAAGGCTTGGCAACTCTGTCTTCTACCAAGGACAATGGGGCTGAGTAATAAGGCGTTTTATCTTTAACTCTGGGTTCAGAGTGAAACGTTGAAACTCATGCGCGTTGCAGTGATGGCATTTAATTCCAATGGTTAATGGTGTTACCGATAAATTTAGTGTATAGAAACTTTCAATATTGTAGATACCCTAGTGGTAAATCAGGAAGATGGTAGAACATGTATAGATATGCAGAACCATATGTGAGGCTTTAGATAGGTTACGTTGTTTCTGAAGAGTAACCTTGAGTAAAGGATGAAAGCATGTAAACACATAAAAAGTAACACCATGAAACAACTAACATATGTTTTCCTTGAGGAAGCGGTGGAAAGAAACAATACTATAACTCTGATCTTCATCCATCGGCGTTTTCATTTACAGAGGAGTGGATTTCTGTTGATATGGTTGCTAATTATCCCTATCTATAAGGGATGAAAGGGGATGTTCGAGCCTAACTAACCACTAATAAACTCAACGCTTTGGATATCGAGGAATAGGAGAACGTGAGATTTCTTCGTTATGGAGAAAGAACTGAGAGTCTTTTGCATACAGGAATGACAAGGATGTTAGATCTATGATCATATTACGTTTAGGAACACTTTCAAAGGATTGTCGAGTCTGTTCTCCTTACAACACTTTTAGAATAATTATTATTAGTTAACATTATTCTAATAATACATTCCGCATCCACAAGTGTGAGCTGAATAAAAGGAGACGCACTGAAATTGAAATTAAAGAATAGATTGAAGCTCTCGCAAACTAGAAGAATGTCGTCCCTATATATATATAAGAAAAATAAAATGGAAAAATAAGATCTGTTACTGTTAATAAGTCCTCTCTAGAAAATATTTACCATCCATGAAATAGTGCCGCTATTAAAGACAGGCAATGCGATCACTTTGAGAAGAACCATGGGCGCAATTTCGACCAGATTATATTACCAGATGTTTTGCAATATCGATATGTTCGAACGTTATACAACTCGAACATATACATGCTAAAAACACCACCATCGGGTTCTGGAATTTTTCGTTGAAAACCAAACATCTATCTTAGAAACTGCCAACCAAGTGAAGATTGTGCACGGATCAATGAGAGTTGAGAAGATAGGGTTTCCGTGAGGAAATACGTGCTCAATAGCAGCAGCACCTTGAAATCAATTGACTGTTGGAAAAAGAACCCAGAGCTGGTAGCCCTTCATGGTTGTTAGGCTATATATATTTGAGAATGAGTAAGGCTATCTGTAAAGTATAATACAGAACCTATAACTATGAATAGAAAGCGCATGGAGTAATAAAGAGAGGCGTTGTAGTAAAAGGGTACGTCAGTGGGTGAAGTAAATCTATCCTGTGCTTGTTACTAACACCACCAGTTACAGCCATGAGTTGGAGGGATATGTTGCAGCTAAGTCTCTCAGAGGAACCGTCAACGCATGCCCTGAACTAAAAGGTTTAATAGATACAGTGATTGGGGTAGAACCAGGTGGTTTAACTTAACCAGGCACGATGCAACACACCTAGCAACAGTGAGGAGAAGCAAGAGCTTTCTCAATTTAAGGGTGTAACTTTAGGTATCATTCAGAATCGAGTGGCTCATGAGATCCATTGCTGCGTGGTGTTCGTACAGCTGCCGACTGTTATCAGACATACCACAGCATGTCTAAATCTTACATTATATTTTTGATCATTTTGAAATTAGTTTGAGCCTGAAACTATATTTTATGGATACAAATGCACCCGGGAAGATAGATGATATCCTCCTCATGAATATTACTAATGATTAAATAAATATAGATATATAATACTCTGATGAAGGTGTCATGGTCACCGAAACGTTGGTAAATTTTGACTATTGTGATTTTATCTATGATTCAGCTCCCAAATCCATACTGCAGAAATTACTGTCTCAAGGGCACTTAGGATTATATTTAATAAATCAAGATTTGATAATGTTGATCATGAACACAAACTTTTGAACATTTGGCCACTACAGGAGAGAAGAAACAAGCATATACTAGATATTGCTTTCTATCTATCTCAAAACCCTAATAATATTGACAATAGAAATCTACCAACGAGAAGCCATGCCAAGGGGAGAAATAACCTAATAGTCTTAAATTCAAAATTATCCAAAATCACTAACTCATTGAAAATAGGAATTTTGATACGAGAGCAATCAGAAATATCCGACATTTTGGTCTCTCCGATTATGCACACGGCGCCTCACCCCTAACTGATAAAAGATTTCCGTCACCAATTTGTCATCATGTTCTTATACATGTAAAATCCCCAAAACGTGCTGTATATTAATATGGTCGTTATGTAAAAATAAGGGTGTACCAGTGATTATTCTAAAGGTAGATAGGGATTATCAGTAGATGTTCGCTATGGACATATAGACTCTTAATTTTGTATGATCTGCTTCTAATTGATGTTGTAATTAACGTGTATATCAAGGTAACGTTTTTGTAAAGATAGACATAGGCTTAAAATATCATACATGTATGAGAGCTTACAATAAAAATTAAAAACAAGCAAAAGATGAAATGAATGAAGGGGGTGAATGTTTACTGACTTATGGATTCAATAATGCTATATCCGTTGTGAGGATTTGGTTATGATCATTCAATCTGATATAATCTGGTATAATATAAAATAATAGGTAATTCGTCGATGAGAGAGAGTCACGGAGTTTATATTTTCCTAGACAACTTAACATATTCAATAACAATATACATGCATTGTAGTGAGCATACATAGACAAAATTGATTCCTGGCTGTGGGAGAGGTGGTTATCTCCTGCGGGCGTAGCAATTTAGTAAGGGTGCATAGCACCCAACGAAATTGCGAAGCCCAAGGGGGATAACCACCGCTTACACTTCCTGAACTGTATTTTGTATTCATTATACCTCCCCCGATTTTTTAGGTGGAAAAATATTGAAAATTTGATGGAAATTAGAGTCGGACAACAAGCTCTCTTCACCACACTGTTTTACTTTTTTTTGAAAGTTTCTACTTCTGGTCCCCCTCACTCATTTTCGGGTCTATTTTTTAAAAAAGTAGGTAATAAAATTCGCAATTTCACAGCTGCTTATCATCATAATTATCATTATATCATTAGATACGATGTATAACAAGTCTTTTTTCTGTGAAAATAATTATTCAAATACAGAAAATAAGGATGCGAACATGGGCCTATTTTTTCAACAAAAATTTCGCCAGCGGTAAATATGCTATGCAAATACCGCCCAGAGGGTGATACGGTTTTCCAATACTATAGCCTATGGCTTTCCATACCATCCTGCTCAGAGGTATGATGAATAGCTATACAGGCAAATCTTTATGGTTAAAGTAAAGAACTGGGAGAATGAACGATATACCAGGAGGGTAGAATATCAGGAGGCTTAAAAAATAAAATTTGTGTTCATCTAATATGAATATGAGACGAAGTCGCGTTGCGACCGGATCATGGACATTGAGTCTTCGCTTTATATTGTAGGCTCTCTGTGGAATTATTGTCATACTCTCTAGGTTGTAGGAACTTTATTCCTCACATGTCGATCATGGTATAAGGATGAAATATATACTCCACTCCACAATTGGGTCGAGTTGAACATATTGAAACATGTTTTCATCTCTATCTTCATTTTTATTATCACCAAACCAACATGATCGATGTCACCCTGAATACGTTGTGAGAACGTTTTTTATAGTCATTTCATTGCTTATGTAATGATCAGAAGTCCTTACACGACTGGGTCGTGCTTCTAATATTTGACATTGAAAATTTGAAACCATGTTGTTGAAGGGAATTGTTTTCTCATCATTGTATAAATGAAGTAGACAATAATGATAAGCACTGAAATATGCAACCATTGGTTGGTGCACGGGTGTGGGGATAAAGATAATTTATTACATATTCAAGAAAAACCTGCCTTAGTATGGCTCATGTTTTATTATTAATTTTTCTGTATCTCGTTCTATCAGTAGTATTTTCATGTTGTTTGAAGTAAAATAGAGACGCAATGGAATCGTAGTCTTTATATTATTAGTTAGTATGTGATATCGGCACCGCAAGAAAACATCCTTGAGGGATACTGCGTTTCTTCTATAACATTGTTTAAATAGGTTTATTGGCCTGAAATGAATAAAAAAAAATGTTAGTACCACACTATTCAAACTATTATTGAATGTTTGAATGGGCATTTCCCAACAGGTGATAGGCAATAACTTCGAATTAGGTATACCTTGTGAATTGGTGTTATTAATGCATAATATTGATACCCATTATATTTTTTAACTATTTAAGGTTTAGGCGCAAGGAACTAAAATATTTAGGATAACCAACACATTATGGCGGGCCCACACATTCAAGAACTCGCAATTCTTACGAAGTGGGGACTCACGAAAAGTCCAAAATATTGCCTACAAATTGTCGAAAGAACCCATGATTTGTCATGTGAATTAGAGGTTTCTTTATAAGAAACCTCACACGTTACCGAACTCAAGTGTGCTTCTTAAGAATGATTTTAAATTCATACGAACTGTCCTAAGGCCAATTCGGCTCTGAGTTCCTGAAGGTGTGGGCCTGGCTTTACACATGTATACACCCCCATCGACGTCTTTTTTAAAAACATCTTATTTACGTATATGTCACTAAAATTGCAAATCTCGAAAATTCCATCTTCCCTGACGAAGAAATATAGTAGTCCAAAACTAATTAGAATGTAAACCCAAGAAATCGTCTTTAATATTGTTTCTTTTATGGTTTAAACCTTTCGTCATCATATTTTGAATAAATACTTAGTGAAAAAATGGGTGAGTGGGTGGAAGACTTAAACACCGGAAGAAGATAATTATACGTTTGGGTAATTTAAGAACATAATATATGGGGGAAAACATTAATCACTAAATATTAACAAGATCTGCAATGATGAATAGACAAATCACATATGGAACCCCTGTCTTGGCACCTATCCCAACTTCCTACCTGAAAGAAATATGAAGTGTTGAGCGTAGTGCTGACCTTCTGGGCAAGTGAGACGAAGTGATTGACCGAGCTGTTAGGAGATTAGAGATTGAAGATAGGGACGTAAAGGGGTCGTCTAAGATGTTCCATTGACATAGGTCGGTTTAGTAATTTGTTTGAACCAGACAGCCAGAGTCATTAAAACGTATCTTCTACATAATCCTAGGGGATGGGTTATAGGGCAATATTAGTAGTACAGAGGGCCACTATTATTGCATTTTCATTAGATGTTTCGTGAATAGGTGTAATGCATGCAAAGAATGCTCATACTGTGCCACCACCTGTATCACATCAGAGAGAAAAGGGTTGAGCCATGATGAAGTGCTGCCCCCCCCCCCCCCATACTCAAGTGGACATGAGAGTAATTGATCTTTACACTGATTGATCAATTACCACCCTGTATCTTCAAGTAACCTCATTGCGAAATTCTTTGTTCGGAAGGATATGTATTTTTCAGACTTCTTTGCACTCAAATATCTTTGAAACCACTGATCTTAAGGATATGAATTGCATGCCAGGCTAACATTGGTCAAGAACTGAAATTTTTCTACTTTTTGTTTCGTTCCTTATCGAATCATGATCGGATCATTTGATCAACATTTTGGAGGATTTTGTGTGGTAGTTTGTACAGCAGGGCTTCATAAAATTCCACTTTAATACTTTGCAGACCAGCCGAAATCCTTTCCTGCTGTGGCTTCACGTAATTGCTCACCGACACCCGTTTTGTCTTCAAATTCCTTTATGAACACATAGCAGTACAGACAGCAGACTATTGATAACTTCAGTCTTCCTGTCGGTCAAACAATGAGTAAATTTGGTAAGATTTTTATTTGTCTTAAAAAATTGTATTGTATAATTTGTGTTTATTAAATTTATATGATAAAGGTTTTTGATGATTGAGTGATGAGAATTATATAAAAGGAATTGAGTTTGAGTTAATGATAAAATATAATATATGATTTGATAAGATAATTGAAATGAATAATACAGATGAAATGAAAAATTATGAAACTTGAAAGAAAAGGAGGGATGTGGACGGTGGGGATGAATTTTGTTTGGATGTATGCTCAGTGAATGACGAGCAGAGAATGGGGGATAGGTAAGGGAAGGAAGTGGAAGGGAGGAGAGTAAGGAATTGTGGGTAAAGGTTGGTATTTAGTATTGATTATGGGTGAGGTATACAGAGAGCCAATCGATCATTATATTCAGCCATGAGAGAACACATCTCGGTCAAAATTGAACCAATAATTTTGGATCTAGGTCATTCCCCCGCCGACAATCTCACAGCCGCAATGTCCCCGCCAACATTCTCCCCGCCCGACATTCTCCGAGCCAATCCCCGCCGACATTTTCCCCGCCAATAAATCATTAAAATTTGAATTTATCTAGACGCCAAAGAATGATGATAATTTGCTGAAATTCCCATACCTAATATTATACACGGAGAACCTCACCATTGCATTTATTTGTACCAGTTGAGTGCATGGGAATCGACCGTAAAAGTCATCATGTGAAACGCAGCAATACCTATAGTTATAGTATTTGAAGTGAATGAATTAAAAGAATAGTATTGGATGGAATTGAAAATGGTTTTTATTTTCTTCTTATTCTCTTCACATAAATACACAATTTTGTTTTTTATCCATTGATCAGCCAAGTAATATTTAAGAAGTGTTAGTGAAAAACGCATGCCCGCCTTGGGGATGTATTCTTGCGTTGCTGTTGATAACATTAGGCTACAATAAATTCTACTAGCAAATTCAAGCACAACATCGTTATAATCACACATATCATTCACATATGCAAGTCTCAGTTCAAATTCTGAGAACGGAAAGAGTCCATTGTGATGTGTTTGAGTGATTCAGTAGGCCTATTCAAGAGGATAAGTTACTTTCGAAGAAGAATTTGAAGCAGGCTCAGACTTTTTATCCAACTGCTCCACGACCAACTCTTCTAAACTATCGACGCAACCCGCCAAAACAGCAGTTTTGTCAGTCGCAGGACTCCCGGCAGGTATATCTTGATTTTTCTCACGTTTACCACTTTTACAAGTAGCCCTATCATGCACAGTATTGCAATGGTCGCAAGCCTTAGATGTCTTTCCCATATTTGCTGTAAATTCAAATCACCAGCAGCAAAAATCACTGCAAAATTTTTTGACGTGCGTGCAGCTTGGGAGATGGGCGTGGAGTGTATTTGTTATGATAGCATGGAAGGGCGTGGGATTATGACGTGCGTCACCAAGCGGCGTACGTGGCCCTCGTTACGGTGACGTATCACCTTCACTTATTATAGATATGATGATCTTGCTTAAAATGGTATGACGAATCAAAGTCCATGAATGTAATAAAACCAGTTTCTAAGTCTCAAATGCGGGATAACTATACTGAATTGCTATGTTTGCTTGTACCCATTTATATGTATGTAGGCCTAGAGCTAAATACTTTACCAAGAGGCACTGTAGGCCTATTTCGCACAGAATTTATTGGATTTGCTCCATTTGTGAGCCCTTAACCATTCTAAAGATGGTCATATTCTTGAGACCTAGCTATTGCCAATCTTTATTCACATAATATTTCATGCACCATTTACTTTGTAACCAAGAGAACCAAATTGTTGCCTATGTATTCTACACCCATGTCAGCGGGAACAATGTTGGCGGGGAGGTCATTCGGCAGGGAGAATGTCGGGCGGAGAGATTGTCGGCGGCTGGACACCATGATTTTAGCATTTAGAATTTGAAGGATTGGCAAAGTAAGAGGGGAAAGACATGGTTTTATTGAAAGCCAAAGCGAAAGTCAATGGGAAACTAATCATCGAAGGAATAGTTTGGTCTTGGGGGAAATCAACCTTTGGAAGGTTTTGCGTTTATGAGTTTTCCAAAGTTGAGGTTTTTATAGATTTCCGTGGACCTTCGCTGAGTTTCACTAAAATCAACTGGTCAGTGACCTATCGGTGACTGGCTGGTAATCAGTACCTCTTGACCACACCTCAAAGTCATTCTTCCTTTCGCATGCAGGCTTGACCAGTTCTTGGTGGAGGAAGGTCATCCTTGGCAAAAGAATTGCCTTGCAACTATGACATCCCTCTTTTTCACCACAGTAAGTCCAGTCACGCCTGTAGTTCAGTGATGTCCAACTGGTTGCTGGTCCCTACTGAGATCCAAATGATGCAAATGCCACCTGGTGATTGATGTATGAGATGTTATGTATGATTGCGTAACATTGCCCAACCTAATCGTAGGCCTAGTTATATAAATTATTAATTATCATTCATATTGACATATTTCCAAAATTATTCATTCCAAAAGCATTACTTAGGCTAATTTATTGGATTTGCTCCATTTATGGGCCCTTAACCATTCTAAAGATGGTCATATTCTTGAGACCTAGCTATTGCCAATCTTTATTCACATCATATTTTATGCACCATTTACTTAAATCAAGAGAACCAAATGGTTGCTTATGTATTCTACACCCATGTCAGCGGGGACAATGTCGGCGGGGAGGTCATTCGGCGGGGAGAATGTCGGGCGGAGAGATTGTCATTTTCAAATTAGGTTCATAGGAAACATATTTTCCTAAAATAATTAACGAAACCCTGTTTAAATCGTTTCGCAGTTATCCGGATTTCCCCCCGCGGAGAGAATCAGAATTTTATATAGGTGGTCAATAGTGCTTATTGCAAATGAAATACCTACCTTCCTCGGTCCTTTACAGAATGTGACATGACAGGAGGTGAGGGAAATAGAAGCACATAAGAGGTAAATATGGATGAATACAACGGCTGGTCGTTATTCCTTTCAAGGAGAAGCCTAATCCCGATTCCTATGATCGGAGTCTAAGAATAGAAATATATTACAATAAAATGTTTCTAGTGAAACGAAACATGATTTGTTGACCACCACGTGACGCCGTCATCAGGATCATGACGTCACTTGCTCTTACCTTCCCATAATCATTTATTCCACACCTTCAGCTTCCTCTCAATCAGTGACCACACAGATGCTTACAGATTCAATTTATTTCCCTCTAATCTTTTCATATATGAAACTCACTGACCAAAAAGGCACGCCAAGACCTATACAAGATGGCTATTTTACCACACTTTGATTACTGCGACTTTGTCTATGACTCTGGACCTCAATACCTTCTACAAAAACTACAAGTACTACAAAATTTGGCATAACATATTATCTTTGATAAAAATAAACTAGACAATGTTAAAAATGAACACAATCTCTTAAACATTCTGCCTCTCAGCGACAGAAGGGAAAGACATATCATTGAAATAGCTCACCATTTAGCAAAAAACCAGGATAACATAGACAACAGAAAACTTGGGACCAGGAGTCATGCAAAGGGTCGCAGAAATTTAAAAACCATTACCCCCAGAACAACAAAAATTCAAAATTCTGTTATATACAAATGTCAGATTGGGTGGAAGAACCTCGAGACTGAGTCACACAAAATTGAAGACAGGTTCGCCTTTATTAAACATGTTAACCATACCTTTGATTCAAAATGACAGCCTCAGGAGACATATTTTTCTGTATTTTTCTGTATTTTCCTCAAGTCTTTCTCTGTTTACACCGATGTTCAGTAATTATGGATGTCCCATGATTATACCACTTATTACTAGCACTAGTACATGCAGCATTTGTAATTATACTTCTTTGTGAGATGTACACATGGAAATTGAATGATTGATTGATTCTTGATTGAGTAATTAATCAGTTGCTTGTTTTCTGATCACCGTTTTTAATACTCATAGTGTCTAATATAAACGTAGCTTAGTCAAATGTAACCAAGAAAAAAGGTAATCAAGAAAGGCATGTTCGGGAAGACCTCCTCTTGAGAAGAACGTAACCTCTTTGTCAAACATCTTATGGCAAATAAAGAATTATCTTATCTTATCTTATATATCAACCATGGTATTATCTCTTTGTTATCAAACATTTGTGACAGTGTCTGCGATTTCCAGTCTTCCTGACCGTTTGCCCGAAGTCTGTCACATTTGCCTATGCTTCAAGTTCTGAAATTGGTCGCAAAAACTGCTTTTTTAATTAAGTAAAGACTAATTATATTAATTATTTGCAATACTTATCGAGCTTGCCCCCATGTTCGTTATAATGCAAGATTGTCAGACAATTTAATGGAAAAAGTTTCGGCCAACTAATAACTTTTGAAGTAGGTTCAGACAGATAATTTTGATTAGAAGATCACATTACATGGGGAGCTAATCTGCATAGGCATAGGTCATTCATTGATTTGGATCTCATCTTATATCGGGACATAGGTGGGACATAGTCAGGACTTTTAAGCTGGAATCTGTTAACACATTGCAGTGCAGTGATAAGGGTGAAGGGGTGTATGTACAAGAAGATTAAATGACTGATTATCTCACTAGGCATCTGCTGGTCTTTTCACACCCCACATATGTCACCCACTTCATGGCTGTATTATGTAACACCTCTGCCCACCTTTACCCATAAGACTGTCAACTGTCTGTCTGATTACCATATAACCTCCAATAAAGGTGCTATGTCTATAAGACTCAGGATATTATTGTTTTATAATTTGTTTATGTAGTTTTCCATAGTATATCTTTATGTACTCATTAGACAGTCACCCTCATATAGTATAGGAAGTTCTAGATCTTCTTTGTAAAGGTAATGGCTGGAAGAACTGGATATTATCCAGAAGCCTGTTTACCTATTTGTCATCCTCCTATATGTATAACCTGTGACAAAGTAGTTTCAATTCAATTCAATACATGACAACAATTGTCACTTGACAATGTGTTACATGTAACTGAAATCTGCAAACGTTTCCCTTGGAAACGGAAATTAATTTAATTACGCTGAGACAAGTTTTGAATAATTTAAAACGGCAAAACAGTAATAGAATAATAAAATATCAACTGCAAAGTTCTACTTCTTGTTTGTTATTTCAAAATCAGGACACATGAACACTAGTTGTCTATATAATATATCTAGCTAGGGTCTTTAGGACTTTATATAGTACATTCCGGAAAGTTATAGTTGTTAAATCTAGCAATAAGAAGGACAACCTTTAGGATCCGAGCATGCAAATCCTTGCAAACTGTAACGATTTGTCCAATATCGTTCAGATCAAGCTTCAAGCTAAAGATTTATGATAGTTATAATAAACCGGTCAAAGTCATTTACAAGTCACTATGGATTTATTTAATTTATATTCAGTAAGGGGAAATCGTGACCCTATTTTTATCTGAGAATTAATCAAATTCCACATATTGCCAGGTGAGGGCACTGCTCCACAAAATTGTTCATGAGGGTATTAACCTCAGATCAAAGAAGGTTCGGAGTATTCCTGGATATCAGAAGTTCATCTCGGCGGCGGCCTGGCCTGCCGATAAGGATATATGTCTTATACATATTCCGTGATAAGGCTTTGGAGAGGGAAGCCAAAAGGATTGGTTGTGTAAAGGTATAATCAAAAATCGTTGTATTTTCATCTAAAAGGGAATCAGACGGACATAACGTTCTTGATTCTTTCTGAGACATGATGAATGCGAGGGCACCGGATGGAACATTTCAGTTCACCTTTCCTCTGCTGATTGTAAACAGGAAATTCCCATACATGATGTGTCACTGCAGAATGAGTCATAAGTCGAACAAAATGTATTTTGATTGAGTGGATTGCGATGATGTTAGAGGAAATCTAAAAGGTATTTCTATATTTTATCCTCCTTGATAAACGGCTGTTGTCGCCCGAAACGTCGGACCCCCAATAAACACTACCTCAAGAAAAGTAGGCAAATACTCCATAGGATGACCTTGAAATTCAGTACATGGAATTATACGATTTAAAGCGCTAGATTCCGCAAAAATGAGAGCATTCCTACAAGGAGGTCTTGTGAATAAAAGTCTTTGAGAAATATCTATTTCTTTTACTTATGACTCATTTGTCTGTAACACATCACATATAATATATGACAGTTGAGGGGAGATGTGTGGATCTCCTCATAGTCTAATTAGTGTTGATCATATCACACTGTTGATGGAATGATTTGCATCTTAATTCGTGTTCAAAAAGGATATTTTCTACAAATCGAAGTTAATCAAAATAGTTTTCATTACCTTTACCATCCTACTGCTTAATATGGCTTTTTCGAATTGGCCATTTGGTTTGAAATATGTACACCTGATACTAATTTAAGACGGGCGGTGAGGCCTATCTGAGTGTGGGTGGGGCTCTAACCACAGCTAAGGCCCGGCCTAGGTGCGGGGCCGGGTGCAGGGCAGCGTGCCCGGCAAGGTTACACTTGGTTCATGGGCATGTCAGTCTGTAAGGTGGACTTGATTTTAGCCATTTAAATGAACCCAATTTATTGAATTTCTTGAAGCTGACATGGTATCCAACAAGAGCTTAATTGATGTGCATAATGTTGTCTTTTATATCCTCTAATTTGGCGGTTATATTAGATGTTTTTCTATTGATAAAGTGACATTTAGTGGGGGTCCTCCCTACGTCCATACACTTCCCTATGACACAAAATGTAAACAAATGTTTCTGGCCCCAGTTCCGGTCCAAATTGACCGTGAGCCTTCATTCTGCCCTCGGTGGGTCAATGGCGATTTCTCAATTCGGACCAAGTCTATTCCTTCATCATTACATCTGACGTTCATAATAGTAGGAGACTGTAACGCAATTACTAGTTAGATTATACTAGTTAGATTAAACTAGTAAGATAAATGTAACAACTCTTTCCTTATTTCTTCCCTTTTGTCAAAACCAAGACCAATGGCAAATAATATTTTCATGAATCCACGACATTCAACGGTGGTCCTAGGACCAATATTAAAAAATGATGCTGTACATGTTGTAGACATTTTGTATCAATATCCGCTGCCTTAATGTCATGTTGGCACAGAACAAACATATGTATCAATACAATTAACAATACTGACCCCTACCAAGAAATATAAATTATATATAAGAATATCAATGTAAGATATGCCACTTAAACCGTCATTTAGTAATATATCAAAGACAAAGATTCGCTGGGTTAACAAAATACCATTTAATTTTTACTATTCAAAATATCCATCATACGTACAATCAATTCCAAATACACATGTTAAAATTATCAATTTCACATCCAATGTTTATCGTACAGTGAAGGAACAATAAAAGTATAGAATTTGATCAGTACCTATGAATTAACAGTAGGCCTAGTTATGGCTGATCTATCAAAAGTGAATAATCTTATAATCCCAGTATTCTGTCGAATGATAATAAAATCATAGATCCCAAGCAAAGGTTCGTCATATCATCTGAAACTCTGTCATTTACATACATATTATAATCAGAAAATGGAGATCACATATACAACTTTAACAATCTTCCCTCGCATCACATCCATTTCCTTTTGGGAATACGAAATCCTTACATGTTTTCAAATTTAGAACAATTGTCCCCCCCTCCTCAATGCAGAACCAATTATTATCAAATAATAGGATTTAATTGCTCTCACTTTATTTTAAAAAAAACAAGACACAATAAGGAACCAACAATGAGCACCTTTATAGCCTTTTAACGAGATCATTCTCATTCAACAATCCTTCTATAACTCACATCTACATTCCCATTTGCATTTCTACAACATTCTTAGGGAATTCTATGTTCTATTACTCCCAACACCTGCGTAGTTATAACATCGAAAATTATCCCTGCGTTTCCATAACTCGGCCCATCAAACTCAACATCGTTTATCCCCTCCAAAAGGATCGTCATAATAGGTGTGAACGCCAACACAATGGAATTAATCCTTCATAGATTGTATGTAAAGATAGACACATTTTCCTCAAAGACAATATTGTTAAATCCTAAAATATGTACATGATATATGACATCAAAACATCATTGGTAAATCCAATAAATTTGTACATGATAATCACAAAACAGTTTCTGGTCCAGTACAGAAGTCCCCTGCATATGGGAGTATGAGAGCGAATATTCATTCTACCCCACCAGTCCAGGCACAGTCCAGGCATAGTCAGACATAATGAATCATTAATGTTACAAGTCTACAGACTAATTGGAATCGACACTCTACTCTAACAGTTGTAATTTAGATTTAGTTTTGATAAAAGAAGGCCCCAAAATTTGCTGCTCTTCGCAATACTAATTTAGTCCCATTTCTTATTGGTTATTCTTTTCTTCATAATGTTTCGGAACAGTTGATGTCATTCTTCTTTATATATATATACAATATATCTCGACAGTAGTGGCGATGATCAATAAATGATTTCTTCTACTTTAAAGTCCATACCATATGACACAAATCACTGTGAGGACTGACGTGCTTTCATCACATATTCAATACGTCCTCGTTAGAATTTCCTGTTGTTCATGATATTTTAAAAGAAATAATAAATAAAGGATTTATGAGCTTCATATGTGATGTAATGTAAAGAGAATACATCTCCAAAATTTAGATCATATCCTAATATGAGAAAGTATATTGAATGAATAAAATGTAAGAAGGCATTATGTGCCAGCCCATCGAGTATTGTGCTATTCATAGAGGGCAGTTTGTGCTGCATGGCCTATGAAAGATATTAAACCCCTTTTTCTTTGTATCCGAACAGACGGAAAGCCTACAGCTTGCTAAGACAACCAGGGAAGACTTTGGAGAGAGTGCAACTGAGTGGTCATGCAACTTGATAGACTTGATTGACAAATTGACTTCAAAGACACTCAAAGTAAAGAACATTATATAAATCTTTGATTGCGATGATATCTATTCCTTATGATTATAGATTGAAATGATAGGTAACATGTATATATATATATAAAGTTCGCACTATGCTTGACTTTATCTAGAAAATAATCTGACTTGGGTCTCCAAGCTTGAAAGTCCCCAGATTCCGTAAGAATTAAGTGTTGTGTGCTCACAAACATAGAAACCTTTACCATCAAACACAAGAACTTAAGAGTTTTATTTGACGTGAACTGAAAGATAAAGTTCTGCTGAGACAACAATGAGGTAAGCGTTTTAGAGTTAAAGCAAGAGAAAAGTCAAAACGGAAGGATATGAGGAAGTACCCTAGGAGAATGTACATGTAAGAAACAGAATAACATAGGTGACTCTCCTGCAGAAAACCTATTATAAACTTTGGGTCTCTGCGGACGTACGCCAATTATATCACAACTAGAAGTGCTTTACCCTTTAAACACCTTACTCTACCCGTCGTCACTTTTGATTTTCTCGCCACAGACATTCTTTAAAACCAGCCCAGACAGCCGTGAGGTCACAGACCTTTTGGTTCTTATTGTCCTCCCACGCGTTCTTCTGGGTCATAGGTTGTTGAAGGAATTTAATTTTGGATATTGTTAAATAGTGTTAAATTATTAGATCCAATGAGGTGTAATTATATTTGTACAGAATATGTAATTAACCGACTTTAACTGTTTGATTAAATCATACAAATATATATATGGTACTTTTCTTTTCCCGGTCCCCTCATCATTTTGGAGAAACGATTGTACAAAATACATTTGATAACTTCACAGCATTTTCTAACGAAATAAAACTTTTAGAATTTCATGTCCAGAGCAGTGTTCCTAAAAGTTCCTGAATTCCACTAACCAAGTCGCTTCAGCAAACTGTTACGATGAATAACACACTGCGTGTCACACCTACAATTGGTGTCATCATTTTGATTTACTGATGTTGAAACCTAGTGATCTTATTCACTCTAGGACTTTCTTTGTGAGTGAGAAACCGTTTTCTGTAATTCACATTAGAAAAAGGCTACCATTCGAGATGTGGACATCCCAAATGATGTCCACTTCACGTTGCGTAATGAAGGAAGCTGTCCATAAACTAAGAAGTTTGCAACACGGGCCTCTCTCTGAGTGTCACTGTTAAGATGAAACAAAGGTGATGATTCCACTTAGGGCTTCTTCTATTTTCTATTGTTGAACATTTCTGGTAGTTACATGGGCACCTTGTAATGTATTTTTCCATATTGCTTTTATGGGGAACGTCATTAGTTCCCTATGCCTATCCTATGTGAGTTATTAATAGTCACGACCAAAACCTTCTTTATTTTATGTCAGTTTCTAAATTTGTAAATCAGTCAAATAGATTTCATTTTTTGTTTTGTTAATTCATTCAAACTCATATGACAAAATCAATGATTGACGATTTGGTCATTTCAAAATTACATTGAATGCATTTATGAGAATATATGATATCAATATCATGTAATCTGCTTGGCTATTGTTAAGTAACATCACGTCATATGGAACGCCAGGCTGATAGATCTATTGCTTGATCTCAGAATTTATGTTTTATTCAATCTTGTTGAAAACGTCATAATCAATTAGACCACTGGCAGACAGCTCGATGATGTCAGTATGTGTCTACTACTTGAATGGATCCTCACTGAAACTAAACGACAGTCCTATTGATTGGGCCTTCAGCTGATACAATCTATATGCTGAGAACTATTGGTGCGTGCAAATGAAACTATGCACTGCCTGCCTTTTCTTCCTCAAAGGAATACATGTTTGTCATAGCGTGTATGAGATTTCTGTCCGCTTGCACAGGTGCCTCTTGCAGATCCTCCTCAGTCTCGTGGCTCCGCGGACGACTGTACGACTGTCGACTATTACACTCCTCCTCGCAGGGTAAAACCGACTGAAAAGAATCATCCCAAACTCATCAATATCATTCTTAGATATCCATATCAACATATCCACCGATGTATAGAGTTCCCTTGGTGTTAGTTCGACACACATTTACTTAATTATTAATGAAACTGGTTGTAGCTTTCTTTTTTTATATCCGCTTTAATTATGAAGGGTCTTTTCTTTTTGTTTAAGGCGTACGGACCAGTTCCTAGTTTCTATTTCATATATTTTGCTTTGATCTTAGATAGCGAATGTGGCAATAGTGTTCCAAATTAACTTTTAGAGAGTTTGTTATCCTTGACAAAGGTTTTTCATTCTCGGTCACCGAATGAACTGTATACAAGCGGCGGTGGATAAATCCAGTGATGTTTATATATGAGAGAAAATATAGTGCGATATATGTATGTGTGGTATATTAAAACAACACACATATCGACATACTATGATGAACATAAATGTAATGTCATTGTCCTACTAGCGGCTGAAGAAATGTGTAGTATTGTACTGTTGTCTAAAGTCATTTATACCTATACAAGTCAATATCACAATATCAATTCATTCCATACTCCACTGAAAAACATCGCCGACTTAGAAGAATTAAAAGTATTCCAATTATTTACATCCATCGGCAAGATCCAACAATTTACTCATTCATCCATAACTCATCCATCCTTTATACTTTTTCGAACTCTATTCCCTGAGGCATTTATTAGTAAAACGATGACACACATCTGACATTATTTTAGAGGTTAAACCATATTTAACCATATCCTTGGGTGTGATATTGTACGTATATTATACATATTATATTTATGTAATTTTTGGGTGGGTGTTCAGCTTTTTATTTTTGTTTCTGTCTTTACATTTTCAAAGTGAGCATTTCACGGATGTGTACATCTCATTTTTCAAAGTAACCGTTACCTCGCCATTTTCTGTGTTCCTGATTCGTAATGGGTGGTTTACCCTCATGCTTTCCAACCTCGTAGCTTGACTATTCTCAGAGTTCCAGTTAAACTTATATTTGCACTTGCCATAACACAACATCCAAACGAGCTGGTGCCTGAATTTCTGGCCTGTTGCGCAATATAAGAAGAAGTTCATCGAATGGTTCACATACATGAGTAGTTCGGTAACAGTGCGGGCTAGTCTGTACTTTGAAACCATATTTAAATCTGATGTGAATTGGTTCCAATGTTTAGTTGTTATATTCACGATGTTCATGGGTAAAGTTGTGAGGAGGAAAGCAAAGGAGATCGTGAGGAGCATGATGGTAAGTCGTGTGTTGCCCTCGTGCGACGGTCTCCGTTGTTCATAACCTGTTCCCGACCGCAGTTCACTGCGCGTTCGCCTTGCCAGGATTACCTGACGGATGATTGCACCGTTTAATATGATAATTATAACAAAAGGCAGGAACGAGTAAAGCATCATATCAATCCAAGGCCATACTTCAGAAACCACATCATTATAAGCCTTGCCTCCGGCACATTGGGGTATAGTTTCTCCTCTGTGAGTGTAATGCACCACTTGTACAGTCCACATGAAGTGAAGATTAAGACAGAGAAAGATCATGAACAAACCTAGCGTCACTTTCTTGGCTCTCTGAGTGTTGCAAAAATTATTTGCTCTCAGTGGGTAACATACAACTATATACCTTTCCACCGTTACTGCTATTATTAACCAAACTGAAAAATCACTGACAGTATATCCCACAACATTAGTTAATTTACAAAGCCAATTAACTTGATCTCTTATGTCATATCCGGTCAATTCTCCTATCCACAGGCGTAACAATCCGACATATAGCACCAGCGTATCAGCAATGGCGAGAATCATAAGGTAGAAATAAGTACTAAACTTGAGCATAGCTTTCCTTTTAAGAATAATAAAGCTTGAGATGTTTCCAAATGTTCCGAGAATAACCAGTATAGGAGGGACGTAAAGAAGCAGTTCCTTGTGGAGTTTGTAATCTGCATATTGCATCAAGTCCTGCTCGTAGCTTTTTACATGCATGGTGGGTCGCAGTATACTGAGCAATTCATTGCGATCGTGTACATTGGTTTCGCTGTAGAGCTGCTCCAACTGGGAGGCGGTGAGTGACTGAAGTATCTGGAGGAGGACTGTTAGGTTCTGGTTGCTGAGGAGGGACGGGAAGGCATCAGCCGCAGAGGAGGCGGAGGAGGAGCTTAACACATTGCCTCCATCCAGCGCGTGGTAGACGCGGCTAGTTCCCCCTCCTCCTTCTCCTAAACTGCCGCCTCCATCTCCTCCTCCATCGCCAACTCCTTCCAAAATGCTTCTGTCGCTTCCATGACTCCCTATCACTCCGTCTGGGGCTCTGAAACTCATGAAGTCGCTGTTGCGGAACCCCTCTCTTGCCAAGTTGTCCCTGGAAAGAAAGAAAAATGGGATTTGATTACTAATTCATTAGGAATTAATAGAAAGTTCGCTCACAAGTTTTCTTTTGGAGTTAGGAGATTTTTAAAAAGAAAGAGGCGCCAGGCAGTGGATGATGTATGATCATGACGAGAGAGCCAAGGGATTTAACCAAACTGTAATCAGGATAACGGCGCTGGTGCAATATTGACATGGGTTTTAGTTATTTTAATATATAAATTATTCCGGTGCACCATGAATAAATTCAATCGTAGTCGTCTAAGATATTACTGAGCGGGAAAACTGTATAACACAATGAATTGGAGCAGTTCATAATTATATGATTTAGTAGTAATTTCGTATTAATTGCCCATATATCAATTCAATACAATTAAAACATTCTTTATTGCTGATGGCATACAATTGGTTGATCGTCTCTGACTGTGATGTAAGCTCTTCCGACGAGCGCCATTTTTCTTTGAACTTCGAGTTTTTTTTTGTTTTTTTTTTGAACGAATTTTATTCAGGCTAATCACTGGCATGTCCATAGTTAATGTGGTTCGGGTCAGACCCGGTCTACCGCCACACCCTGAATTTTTAGGGTTTACATCTAGATCAAAGAATTAGTGTGTGTGAGCATAAAAAACTGTCATTTCAAGTACAATTCTTTTTAGGGAAGTGATGATAATGACAAATTATGATAGAGGGGTTGGTAAGAGACGGATGATAACAGAAATATATTGTCGATAGACATGTTGTGTAGTTGTATAGCTCACTGACTCAGGTCGTGTACAATATATATTAATTTTGTATTTGTATTTGAGTTGAATTTTAAATAAACTAATATACTAATAAACAACTATTTTCAGTACATGTGAATGATGGAATGGTTGATTATTGTATATTGTTTACTGTATTTGTATTTGAGTTGAATTTTAAATAAACTAATATACTAATAAACAACTATTTTCAGTACATGTGAATGATGGAATGGTTGATTATTGTATATTGTTTACTTCCGAAAACAGTACATGATGATAGATATAAGATAAATTACACCGGAAATGGGTCGGCCCTTTTCTGTGGCAGCCATAGCTCTTACAGTGAGATTATTTTTTTTATTCCATTTACAGGCCAAGTCATTAATTACAATATAATTATGGTATATATGATAACGCCAACGTGTTAATTTTTTTTAAATAAATTTTATTGACAAAGTTTCACAGAGTGATAGTTAATACAGTAGTAAAATTAAGTAGGTAATGATAACAAGTGAATAAATATAATCGATCCATCGATGACAATAATTGACAAGGATCCCCCTTCCCACGCCACGTCATAGGTAAGCCCATTGTGACGTCAACAGGTATTGCGACATTAATGATTCCATGCCTATTCCTACCCACTTATATACCTGTTACCTCACTGTGCGGACGTGTATGTCTTTGCTAAAAGAATCTTTTTTCTTTCTATTTTATGTATTTGTACTTGTTATTGCTTATGGTGAATAAACCTCGCACCTTGCTAGGTTTCTGGCCATCCAGTCTTCTCGTCCATCATTATATAATAGAAGGATCCACCGTCGACATATAGTGGTGAAAGTAATACAGACATCTGGGCATGATATTTTCGTGTAAGGCGTACAATATAAAATAAAGTAAAGTAAAAGTTGTAAGGCAGGGTAAACATGTTTGCACCTCAGAATAGTGTCAGTAATTCTCCATGTAATGTAATGTTTTTTATTCTCTATTTTGTGAGCCACCAATTCCAGTCTATTTCATCTGATTTGGCATTTATATATTACAGAATTTGTGATTTTTGTTAATTTTGAATTTAGTGCGGTTAGGTTTCTCTTCCCTTTAGCATGGCTCCGAGTTGGTAGTTCCCTGTTGTCAATGTTATTTGGATTTTGTGATAGGTAAAAGGCCACGTCTAAAATGTGTTTGTCTCTTCTTGCTAGTAGGGGCCAGATATTTTAACTTTTATGTTTGTGGTCTACATTGTGATATTTGTCATATCATGAATCCAAGATGCGTCTCTTACTCATACACATTAACTTAAGTTAAGTCTTAAATATAACATCAGTCCTCTATATTTAGCTAATACTTATTAAATCGACTCGTTTCCACCACATCATTTCAATCTTCTCTTTACCCATCCACACTATGCTTACAAATGTGTCGGACTTTTGTGAGAGCTTATTTCTAGCTAATTTGATATGGCTCGACATATGCATCGATAATCATAGCTCCTTTCATTAATTATACCAGCATACTATGCGATTGTATCCTTAAGGGACCAAAGACTCCTAATAAACAACCAAACGTTAGGTTGAGCTAAAGTAAATATGATTTTCTGACGTCCTGCTCCGTCTACGCGCACACATTATGATATTGATTAAATTATGATAGGAAAACATGTACCGTAGATGGTTTTTAAGAGAAGAAATAAAACCAATTAGATATAATTGTACTTATGTTATGCACTGTCCTTTAATTACATTATAGAGAATCTGGAATTACTTCTTGTTTTTTGTTTGACTCCTATATCTTTTTTAACGTATTTTATTCAGGTTTAAGACAATTCAGTCACACTCTCTTAAAAAAGTGTTTTTTTTGTCGTGTTCTGGTTTCAATCTAAGTAAAAGTATACATATTTGAGCTATAGTGAAGTATCTTGGTTATTCTTACTCTATCAAAACAGTTTGAACATGTAAGCCATTAAGCAGAGTGTTCCAGACCACTTAAAACTTATACTCCTGTCCCTTTCCCATTGACTTGATATACACAGGGTTAGTAATTGCATTCAGGTTGATTTATATGGCCATTGGGCGTTGTGTATGTGACTTTTTTTTATAATTATCTAATAGCAGTTCTGTTATGATATGCACTTATCTGGGGCCGATCTCTCCAAGGCATTAGGTTGTGTATACTGACTTAACTGAATACAGCGACCCAAGGGCATCGCATTTTAATTCGTTTCATTAATAAGACTCAGAATCCAGACCCATAATTACTTGGGATATGTAATTAAAACCATAATCTGAACCATTTGGTGGTCCCCTACCAGAAACCATAGGCCAGACCCATAGGATCCCGCAAAATTTTATGATAAGTGTCCAATATGGGTGTTGCAGTCCCTTTATTACATCTCTGATACAGCATTGGCATACATTATGATACAGATTACGAACTTTGTCATACGTTTTAGTACAGATTTCCAAAAGGCGGTATATATATTCCTGACGCTATATCGAATTCCTTAATTTCAATTCCCCTCTCTGTGATAGAAACAAAATGAGTTGATGATTACAAGATGTAAGAAAATCCGGCGCTAATAAATGACCTTTCGATCTACATAGGGTGTCCTTTCATTTATTGATTAGGATGGTTATTAGCTACAGCGTTCCAGGTGAATGAACGCATCGGGCTTCCTGATTTACCTGGCCTTGCTGCTTACAAATAAAGTCTAGTAGGGCTGCTAGGGGAAAGGTATACGATCTTAAGAATACGAAAGCCATTCATAAGGAACAATACACTAAAACATTCATGTACATCTCTTCTGTTAAAGCTGTATTTTCAGCTAGAAGCTTCTAAGATACACGGCTTTCTGGGCTGTGGGGCTGTTTGATTCTTTTATTCATCTGTAATTAATACCCTTTCATACTTTCTCGGCCGTCCTTGCCTTCCCTACCAGGGAAGTAGCCCCATATTGGTCGGGGTTGGTACAGCGAAAGAATCGGCGCATATATAGATGACTATCTAAAATAGTCTTATTTCCAACTTTCAAAACAGTGTATTTAATATAAAGTTGCGTTTCTAAGGTCATCCATGGAGCATATTTAGCTAATTTACTAGTAATTAGTCACCCAAAAATATTGCAAACATAAAAAATATCAAACATAAAATATAGAAATACTTTTTAGATTTTCTAAATGTTAACCCTCCAATCTCATCTTTCCAAATATGATAGTATCTTAAAATCCATTTTGTCGACTTATTATTACTCATTTTCCAATGAAACATCACATATATATGCATCACTTCATTTCATTATCAAAGTAATTATTTATATATTTGTGTGGGAAGCAAATCGAGGAATCCGCAACAGTAGATACTACGTTTTATCACTGAAACAATTATCATATCTATAGCAGCTACGTGCTAAACATAGATGCACCCATTCTGAACATTCAGTGAACGTTTAGGATTGTATTGTTATCGACTTTTTCTATTTGAAGGTACACACGGGTTTCTTATGAACAAAGCGCAGTGAATATTCGAATGTCTTACAAACTCGTAGATATTTCTTTCTCTTCCCTTTGTGCACAAACATCTCCCGTTTGAGGCAAGATTCGCAGAATTTCAGGGAGATATGATATGTTTGGCTTAGCCAGAATTTCCAACAAGAAACCCTATATGGAGGCAACGAGATAAAGAAATAAGGAACAATCAATGACAAAGGCGCTGCTTAAATGCTCCAGCTTTGGCTAAAACTCTATTGTAAAAATATCCTATAGTCCCAAACGCCCTTCCAGACGCACACTCAAACGTGTAATAATTATTATCAGCAATCAAGAAAACCAACCATGAATTTCCACCTTAAGGTCTTGTGCTCATTTAAATCAATGAACAGGATTTTCGTTAGCGCTGCATAAATTCGTAATCTATATCATGCACTCACTAAATCGACTCGAGTCAAGCACAACATTTCAATCTTTTATGTTCCCTATATAATGTGTTCTGCGGAAGCCCAGAATGTTTTTTAAAGAAATATGAAAAATGTATTTCTAATAAAGAAAAAACCCCGAAAAGAAAGTGTATGAACGAGAGTTAAATGAGACGAGATCTCCTCCTCCCAATGCTTCACATCCCCCTCCTCCCTCCTTCCTCTCCTCCTTCATTTCCTCCTTTCTCTCCTCTTTTCTCTCCTCCATCCTCTCCTCCTTTCTCTCCTCCATCCTCTCCTGCTTCCTCTTCTTCTGCTACTTCTCCTCTCCTCTTCGTCCTCCCTCCAGTCAGTACAGAAGTCAGGACTTGTTGAGAAGTCGGTGGAATGTTTTCATTCATATTACAACTTCTCATTATGTATATAATAAAACAGGTATGAATAACTAAAGAAAGTGGCTATCATTTATGAAAATCCCATATTCACACCTTTATTATTTCATATGTTTTTCACGTCTAAAACATCAAACTCTATTGAGGAAGGAATCTAATGGCGGTGCCAATAAGGCTTGAGATCTCGTCTCGTTTAAGTCTCGTTCCTACACTTTCATCTTGTTCACACATTTTGTTTTCAATTATTTCTTTTAAAATTTAAGTGAACGTTCTTGGCATCCTTAGTACACATATATATAATCCACGAAATCTAAAACAATATTCTATGCTGAGTAGATTCTGGATAAGCTTGAAATTTGGCATGTCCTTACTCCTACACTCAATAATGGACCTTTGCTCCCGCAGTAACAGCAGATTGAGGAACATACTCCAAGTATGTGCATATTGAACCTGGCCAAGTTCTTTTTACATTTTGCACAATGTCTTGAATCAAGCAATCATCACTCGGTTCCTTCTCTCACCCACCAGCTGCACATCTGAATTGCGACTGATTGATTCTCCGCGCCCGCTTGCTTGTATAGGTGTTGTGTTGACCTCGGGGGTGAATTATAACCACCACTGACGGAACCATCGGCCTACACGTGCAGTGAAAGGCCCCAACAAAATTCTATCCTTAAGCGCAAGTGAATTCACTTTATAAGTAACTATAGTTGATTTTTTTATTGCTGTAATGGTTGGTTTGCTACAAATAATGATATCTCCCAGATGTTTATCGTGTGGTGTTGGATTAGGATGGTATTTTATTGACCAAAAGGCTCAATCTCTATTGGGTGTATAATGCCTCTTGGTTTTTGCAGGAAATAGTGTTTTATTTTATTGGTGCCATGTAAAATAAAATTCCATCCCCTCACAAAGACGGTTTCTTAAGCTCGTCTCGTAGACATATCAGTTAACTGAAGATAATATTGGTTGCTATATCATTCGAACTGCCGTTTAGTTTTGTCCATGTAGGTATCATTTAAATATAGCAGTTATGATAGATCCTAAATGCCTTGGTTTAAAGACTGCACATGGCTTTGGCAGAATACATTTTATGTTTCAGCACAAGCATTAGGGAACTATATAATTATAGGGTTCTCTCCGGTGGGGGGAGATCCTAATTGCCCTGGTTTAAAGACTGCACATGGCTTTGAAAAAGTACATTTCCTGTTTCAGCACTTGCATTAGGGAAATAGGGTTCTCTGGGGGGAGGGAAGGGGGCGTGAGAAGAATAGGCATGTTCCTAGGTGGATTATGGGTGTGGTGAAGCCCAATTTATTCTTTAGAGACTTCTCGATCCTTCTTTGTCCAAATTGCTTCTAAGTCTCAAGGTCATGCCAGGATGACTCTGGTCATGCAAAAGGATGAAGGTTTGACTGTAGGTACCTGACTAGGTGGTCATTCACTTTAATAACCTGGCAACCTCAGAGCAAGAGCACTGATTGCTGATACTATCTTTAGCCCTGACAACACACAATAACCGACATCCCGAGTCTTTAAGTGCGGAAATACAGTGCCAACTTTACACCGAATTCCCATGTCTGTATGAACATTTGATATCGCTCGTGGGAAAAAGAGACATAAATTAAATCTTTCTAGTGTGTTGAGGTTTTTTGGATGAAGCTCAGTGCCAATCTGGATCAAATCTTTTGACTTTTGTCTATGATAATAATTAAGTTTCAGGGTTGCACTAACATTAAGTTAGAACATGTCTTCTTATACGTACCATATAAATTTCGTTTGGCATGTCCTCGTATTATAGGGTTTTTGAATTAGCCAATGTTTTAAAAGAAGAGAGAATCTTGGTATATCTCTTGAGCAAGAAACGTGCAAACATCCTGACACCTTAAAATTGATAGCACCTTTGGTCTTATTTTGGACTTTGCTCAGTAAAGTTAGGTCTATATAGACACAGCGGTGGGCGGAAGACCATGGTTATTCTGTATCGAATTATCATCTGTGAGACCATATCTCAATGTTAATGTCCTCAATTGATTATTAGAACTTCATTGTACAATGTACTTGTTTGTTGATAACTCAACTGTCGTTATTACAGAAGATGTGCTGTACAGAAATAATAAATAAAAAAAATAATAAAAAATTAAACAACTGCTAGAGGCCTAATACAGTCCAGGCCCAAACCCTCAGATCAGATAAGAATGGTATGCCAGTGAGTGGACGCCTACTTCACTAATCAGTTTCCTGGCCTAGGACTAGGCGTTTTAATGGGATTATAATGACATTTTGTGGTCTTAATGGAATTATAATGGCACTTTGCGGTTTGAGGCAAGAGGTATTCCCTCCATTTGAAGGGACTCTCATCTTTGGGCCTAGACTGAATACTTCTATTTGTCTATGATAAGAATATATCTTGGCTCTTTTAAACAGCCCTGATATGGCATTTAAACAGCAGACGCGTACATTTATATGATACAAGATTGCGTAACACATCCGTGTAATATGTTTAACTTTCTCACTTACATTATTACGACAAAACAAATCTGACCAAATTCACTCATATCATGACTTGCAGGGCTGGATTTTTTTCAATATTCTGCTGTTGGTATATGTTTATACAATAATTAAAGTTAAATCACCGAGAGAAAACTGCCGCCGGTGAGCGATAACAAGTGAAGTCATCACATGAAAGGATTCAGGCGGATTCTCCAAATACAAATGAAGACGCTTTAGAAGCCCTATAGCAAAAACAAACAGATAAAACCGTCTTAATCCTTGGTCAAATGACTCTTGGATGGGTTGGAAAAGAATAGTAGAAACAAAAACAAAAAGTAGAAAATCTTAAGTTTTTGACCGACGTTAACTGAGAGTGCATGCTTTAACTTAAAGTAGCTAGGCATTACTTAATCCACAAGGTTTGGAGAACAAAAAGCAAAGATTATTTTGATGGGAATGCATTTGTTCTAATATAAACTTCTCTTCATTATAATCCTATTATACTTATGATATAGTAGGCCTAATATTATCATTTTTAAACGACACAAAATTCCTACTTAAAATGTTTGCTGATCTTCATAATCTCATTCGTAAATGTATCATTCGTTTTCCTGCATACTAGTTGATGATGTGAGCGTAAATATGATAAAAAGTTCTTTAACGCATCCGCTCGACATGTTTAACTTTCCCTCTGAACTTTACTCTGAGTGCTCTCTCACGCTCAAAAAAGAAATTTACTTTTTTTTATCACGCAAGGTTGAGAACAGCATCTCTTTGATGTGATGCATTACGCTATATCAACCTTATTTACAAACAAACAATATGCAGACGTCTTCTATATTGATTAATACGCCTCAAAGTGTACAGTTGGCCTTCACCAATCTTCTCACATAGCACAATTTTAAAACAAAAATTTCAACATCACCAAACAGATTTTTTTAATCAAATACATATAACTAGATATTTATAACGTTTATGATTTTTCAAACTAATTTAACCAAATTTGGTGCTGCTGATTTGACATTTTCTAACGCCCTGACCAATATTTTCATCCGAACAAACCTCTGCATAAACTACACATCGCTACAACGACATACATACATGTATTAATTTCCACAGTCTTTACACCATAATATGGATATTATGATATTCTTATATGGTCTATGGCCTACTCCTTTGTTCTATTTCTACAACAGGATAGCTTATTTAAGTCTTACATTGTAAAGCAACTCATCAAGTTAACAGAATAAAGATGTTTCTTTTCATCTTATTCTTTCACACTCTCGGCTATTGCCCTTTGGTTCTGGCATTACATCCGATCCAGTGATAAGGAATCGCGCTATATTTCATTCAACTTTAGTTTTCATTTATTAAGTCCACTGCAAGTAAATGTCGACATCTTTTTATTGAACTAAGTAACATTGACATGGCACTATATGTCCACGCCGCATCGGTGCCCTCGCTGACCTTCAAGAAGCCATAAAATTCCTTACAGCACTTCTAAAGATGTAGATGGACTATACTTACTAATTCTCTTTGATATCTGTGATATACTTAACAGAGCCAACTGGCCAAAACTGGAGAGACAATAGCTATTAGACAAAGGTCACATGAAGCTATTTTGTAGTCCATGAATACACTATCCCCAAGCTAAAATGCTAGATCTTCTTTTCCTGGTGGACGCAAATTAGAATTAATGTCTCCGATCCATCTAATTGGGCACAATGTACTCACTAAATGAAGCCAGGATCATTACTTGGCTCAGGTGAATGTAGACACCCTAATACACTGATCCCAAACTAATGCTTGAATCGCCCATTATGGCTTTTCCACCCCACCACACACTTTTCAGTTGGCCTTCCTTTGTCTGAGTAGTTGAACTTTTGATAGAGATACATTTAAGATCCTGACGATTGATGTAGAATGTTCTGTGACGGTCTCGGTGATAATAACATTTAGAATAATCTTTGTATTAAATTGCCTTTGTCTAATATATCAGCTGGACTTGAAGGAACTGTCTAAATCACAACATAATGGGGAATAGATGATTCTCATCCAGACCAGATGAAACTGACAGCCAAAGCTAAGGATTTATGCAAGTCTCGAATAGGATTTGTCAGCCAGTTTATAACGTTTCATATTCTGGGAAAATCGCATCCCAAAGCAATCTTAACTTCCGAATGCAGAGGCACTTGCAGAATCTACCAATTTTGCCCCAAACCCTTCGACCGCAAATCTTAAACTAGAATTTACTCCTTAACCAGTATTAGTAAGAAGTCCATCCAGGGAATGCAGGCTTAGACTTGGTCATGACCGGAATGTAACTTATCTTTAGAAACAAACTTCTTGCAGTCACCGCCCTATAGAGTAACTTGAGATATTGAGCAGAGTAACATCTGCAGGTCTGTACTTTTTCATCGACAATCATATCAGGATATATCTTAACGACGAGTATTCTTTCAACGAGGTTTATTTTGATCAATGGTTAACATCAGGGACTTTGATAAAATTGGCATATATATAATATGTATTTCATTTTGAATGGAACAAATGAAATACCATTCTCTCAGATATAATATGTTTGCTTGGTGTTAGTCTAAACTCTTTGCTTTGCATGAGACCTTTTCAACCTATTTCTATGGGTATATGTGTTATGGGCATATATGCAATGACATTTCAGTCCACGTAGGGGCCATTCCTAGCCAGGTACTCACCACTGCCACCAACCTTTGACTATTGTTTCACCTACCAAAGATTTATAACCCTTTACTGACACACCACATTGCTTGTGTTTTTGTCACTGAGACATCTTACCACATTTCCTCACATTTTGGACTTATGGGACTGAATTTATCCATATTATGCTACGGATACTGTTACATGTTTATGAAAGAATTCGAAGTCGAATTGACTGAGAAATGGCGAGCCCCAGTGAGCGAAAATACGTGAGGTCACCTCAGGGAAAGATTTAGGAGACCCGATATAAATTTTGGATCAAATTCATTTACATGACATTGTATTAGAGAAAAAACGGAACAGAACTTAGAAAGTCTGTAGTTTCTGACCAATGTTAACTGAGAGTGCAGATTTACCTTTTAGGCGAAGAAATGATTTCGGGGGCTGGAGAGGATGCCTCAGAGCTCGGGTGTGATTGGTTTGAAACTGAATGGTTTTTCACAATGTGCGAGGCTCTAGGGGCATGACTTCGTGCAGTGAACCCAAACTGAATTAAACGCGCATGTTTCGCTACAGGCTCAGCGGTGCACACGAGGATCGCCAACTAATTTGGCACCATTCTCTTGTGGGCAAACCCCTTGAGTCTAATCAGGGCTATCTTCGGGAAGTCGCAAATCCTTTTAGGGCAGCACCCCCAGGGTGCAATAAAGTCTTATCTCCCGGATAGGGTTCACATCCACAGTGAGCAGTGTATATTGGGATCAAAGAACATAAAACACTTAACACGAATTGACTTTGAATATCGCGTCGACACAAATATATGGTTGACTAATTGAAAGGCTGTTGCGCGTCCAAATCGGTTCTAAAAAATATTCTTTATTCAGGTTTGAGGTACATCATATCAATAATTTCAGTTTAACATCAAGCTCACTACACTTACAAGTTATAATGCATGGACTCTGTCTATCTGGTGTTAACAAACACGGAAGTTTTGTTTAGCTTGCAGGCTTCATGCATAGAAACATTTGGTACATACGAAATGCTAACATAGACTCTCCTGCATCGTGTACATATTGGATGGGACATCTAGTGTTTATTGGCTTTGCCTCGAACCCTGAATGGTAAGACAGGGGTCGGCGGAAGGTGGTCGGCTGGGCATCCTGTCCCTCAGGATATCGCCCAAATTGGACGCGGTCAAGGATACAGGTTCAACCAGAGCCTGTCCCATCTAGGAGGTAACCTTGTAATGCCAGTTCAAGCTGCCGATACGTCGGTAATGTCCTTGGAGAAAGGTTTTCAAGCCACGCCAATATTGATGGATGCATAGGAACTTGAACCCAAGAACAATTCCACTATCTATCTATGTCAAAGTTAAGAAACCCATGCAGGTCAAATAAATCATAATTATCTATTATAGGTGTTACTAATCAAGGTATTTCCATGTGGATTTTCCAACTGTATTTTACATTTTTGTTGTTGTTAACATCTGTTTCTTTTATTGTATCTGGCATGCATCGGAAAACCTACGCAATCAGAAATGAACAACCACTTTCGGGAAGAAATAAAGAATACATTCAATTGAATTCAATACTATATGCATAAGTAAGAAATTGACATTGCAAATCGATGCATTTCAATGAAATTATGTAATACAAGTATACCTTTTTAGATCAAATTTTTGACACCGGAATCGAAATTTAGTGTGATGTTTTGAATGAAAGTACGTGAGTCTCTGAAAGGGTTTTGAATTGAATTGAAAAATACTTTATTTGTCTGAGGTTGTACAGGTACAAGTATGAATGTTAGAAAAATAGGTGACCAGGCTTCTGGATAAAATCCAGGTCTTCCAGCCGTCACCTCAATATATTTCTCCTTATATATTTGCAATGTCCGTCTTTAAGACCACAGGCCATACGATTTAGCGAATGACAAATAGATACATATATGAACCTAAGGAGAAGAGGTCAATATTGATCCGTGTACTATCTGGCCAATCGCATATTATAACAAACAATATCCCTCAGGGCACAGCAAGTAGATTAGCTTCAATATAAATATACTCTGCGCAAAGGACATGGCTATCATTACACTGATCACTGGCAGTGTATATGGTATTGCTTCCATCCGAGTGTATTGGGTATATTGCTCATTCGGACAAATCATATATTTATGGTTGCTTGCAGATAGGGCAACGCACGAACATATTATTTTGCATCATGTACTGATATGTTGTCCGTGTCAGGTACCTGTACTTATATATCTTAACCCTAGCCCTTATAGACCCTAAACAATACGAAATATGCAACAAAATACTCAGTATGATCAGATGAAAACTTTATTGACTGAGTGATTTCATGCCCAGAGGTTTGCATTTGTATTAGTATGACATGATTATGTTTTCTACCTTTAAAAATGAATAAATAGTAGTGAATCGCTCTCAGTTATTGACAAAGGTTTCAAAGTAACATTGTCCACTACAAACAATTGTAGTTTAGCAAAAGAGGGCTTGCAAACGTCCCATATGCTGAAGATTCGCCGCCCCCTTATAGCAACCAAGCATTGAATTAAACGTTTTTCAATTCAATTCATCAATTTGCAACTGGTCAACTACGGGGAGGTTGAGTAAATAAATCCTTTTCCACGGTAATCTGCGGTCTGCACTGTGCCCTGTATGCCTAAGTGTACATGGGCCAAGTCGTCAGAAAACGTATACAATCGGCAGCTATACAAATTTAGTATTCTGCTAAATGAGACAGAAAACTGAAAAATACTACGTATATCGGGATATATTTGATATTTCGTTGTTTAAATATCCGTTCGATTATGGTGAGCTGTATTTTGACCGCATTTTGTCGTAAATTTGAGTAGTTTTGGTATTTTGAGAGGTTTGCTGAAGGCGAATTATTTGTACATTTTCGGGCGACTTCACCCATATTGTACACCAGTATTTCCATACTCTATCCAGCCGAACAGCCAGAGCTCTTTATATGTAGCAAACAACATGAAAAGGATATCTCGCATATGAATATGAAGATTAAATGATTGTACGACTCTTGACTGAAAGGTGGCATCCTTGATCTCTAGCAAAGGTAATATGTTGGGGGCCATGGCCATTAGAAGGTTATAGGAAGAGAGCTCTGCTAGCTTATCACTTCAACATCTTTGGCCAATAGTTATTTCTCTGTAAAATATTGTTCGTACCGATACACATTTTTTGGGTATCTGTTACTGATGAAAAATCTATTTGTATAGCTGTACTTGATGAATAAGAAAGTCGTGGAGATGGCACTAAATCTGTAAGTTTCAATTCAGTTCCAGTAATATCGATTTACAATTTGGCAATTTTCTCAGACATGGCAGAAGTATTTCTTATGAATACAAAAGTTATGAAACAAAATAAACGTATAATGATTATTATTATGCCTAGAGGGTGAAGTCGTCAGAAAATGTACAATTGGCCTTCATCAATCCTCTCAAATAACCCAAATTTAAGACATGAATCAGGTTCAAAATACAACATAACCAGACAGATTTATTGAATGGAAGCAATACAGAATATATTCAGATACACCTAGTATTGATCAATTTTCACTCTAATTTAACAGAATTTGATAGATGTATAGAACTGTAGATTGTGCATTTTCTGAAAATCTGAGCCTAATATAGAAGTCCTCCTATATAGGGCTCTAGGATGTTTACATTGCAATCATGCAGCCAGGCAGGGCCTTGCGACCTAAAGCAAAAGCCTGCGCACCTTCCCCACTAATTATGCGCAAGGCCTAGCGACGGCTTGCGAGCAGTGATTCGATCGCAAGAATATCAAAATCAGTAGATATTCCTGTCATCGTATTGCCGCTTGCAATCAAACGCTTGTTCCTTACGACCATATGGAGGAGGCCTATAATGTTTGACAAAACTAGTTCGACTTTTTAGATAATCTCTTTAGTCTTCTACCGTTATAATCTATTCGATCCTATAATCACCACAATTATAAGATATAATATTATAATATATATATCATAATATTAAGTTATAATTTACATTACCATGTTTATATCATGAAATATACATTTTTAGTCTCTACCTTGAACGCCCAGGGGCTAGAAGCACCTTAGGCCGAGACTAAAATGATTAATAACTTCCAATTTGGGCCTGCTAGTACATAATCCATCGGGCATCAATCACTAATATATATACTGGGATTATGCACCAACAGTGCAGCAGCAGGCTCTATTAAATTCTTCACCTCTAGTCATATAGATCCTTCATTGGTATCATAATCCTGGCCTGAATGTGATGCTAAAGCTCGAAACCCTTTATAATTCAATATGTGTGTCTGGTTAGGTTTATCTTTACACCAGATCTGATAGCATACTTGCGATTGTTACTCAAGTATATAATAGATATAATATTATACAGTACAGTATAAACTGGTTGGCTGTGTCTGGATCGATGTACTTCTTTTTAGATCTGACAATCTAGCGACAAATGTTTGCTTTGTCATAAACATCAAGGGTATTATATCGAATTAATTAAATACACCTTTTTATTACAAATTACCATGGACAAAATACTATGAGCAATACAACAACAGCAACTACATCGAATGAATTATCCCCTAGACTAAGGAACATTGCTACTATTTAAACGTTTAAATAGATGCAACATAAATAGCTTTTATCCACCCTTAACTAACTTAACATGATACTGTATCAAATCCTTCAAATGAATAGTCATCCTGATTGGGCCAATCCCTACCCCATTCCTCTCCACATCCCTTAATAAAAGAGAGATATATTCCATTATAATCCATGTACCAAAATACACTTAAAACTTCAGGTAAGGCTGGTGAATGTCCTAGGGTGGTAAATGGCCGGGATGGTAAATGTCCTAGCGGGGAAATGTCCAGGATGGTAATTGTTCAGGGGGTAAAAGTCGGGGGGGATATGTCCGGTGGGTAGCTGTCCTGACACCCTTTGGACTTTGTATTCTGTATCATTCTTTATTCTTATTTTGACCTGTATACTATCTACTACCTTTCTTATATGTTTAAGTAATCAAAATTAAAGGGGTGCTTGGAAGAGCTGTGAGGTTCACAAAGACCATTCCAATTTCCATAATTCATTCTAATTTAATTCAACATTACACTGTATAACACTTACTGTGAATGTGACCTGGAAATACAAATCTGTTATAATTACCAATCTACCGAAGAGCTTGTAAATACAGAATTGCAATTTATAGTAATTATGCGAGTTTTACCATTACGACTAACTGGGACCAGCGTTATCAGTAGTGGTTGTGAGGCTCTATTGTTAAAAAGTGTTGGGCGACACGAAAACCATTCCAAAGGTATGACACAAAGTGATTGATGGTCTCAAACCAGGGACAAAGTAAAAACAAGCATGCATTTTTATAATCGACTGAACAATTTATCATTTTACTTGCAGTCACTTTCGTTTGGTAACCATGTTTGTGTTGTTTGAGCGTGGACTCCCACTATAGACCAACACTTTGTGGGTAGGATGCCAGAAAGCCCAAGATAATCCAAGGTAATTCCAGAATGCGTTACCATTGATAATACCAAAAGCTTACCCAGCAGGGGAATGTCAACGTATTTTTATTTTATGAATACCCTTCGATTTCAGCATTCTTACAAAAAGATAACCGTTATAATTATGTTGCTCCTATATGTGATGTGGTACCGAGAAAAGCGTCATACTCGCAAAATAGATATTTTTCAAAGTGTTTTATTTACAGGATCTTTGTAGGAATGTTCGCATGTTCGGAGTATCTATAGCGCTTTGAGTCGTATGAATACATGTACCACATTTCAAGACAGTGTATTAAACATATATCCCTTTATTTCGTTTCTAAGGTCATCATGGAGTAGATTTAGCTAGGTTACTTTGTCCACCCCCAAATTATTGCCAACTAAATACTGACATCTTTGGAATCCACTTATTCTAATCTTTTCAAATGCAATGATATCTCAAAATCAATTCGTTTGACTTATGACTCATTTTTCTGTGACACGTTACATAAGAGGGGCCCTCCACTAGGCTGCGAGCTGCAGCCAACGTCATAGCCAACGTCAAACCTTGAATGTATTGTATGGGAAAACAGCTCAATGCCAGGAACGTTAATTTGGTGGCACATGAAAATGCATGAAAACTACATTGCAATGAATATTTCATTAGCTTACATTCGCCCCTGCCTCCACCCATTTGTGATAATGAGTACGAACTGTTAACACCAAACGTCATGTCCATTCGCTACGTAGAATCAAACTTTTGGATTTTTGTTGCGAACATACGTAGGCAGGTAGCGAACCCTATGGAGGATCCTTATACGATCCCCCATTATCTACTTTTTACTAATTTATTTGACTAATTTTGTAGTTATAATTATAACCACCACACATTGATGTTTATATTAATCATTATTTTTAAAAGTGTTGAATGCTGAATGGAAGGGTAATACATGATCATTTGCCCTTCATCTCCCAAAATGGATTGTAGCCATGAAGAATCTAAGTGAGCTTGTTAGATCGTTATATAGAAAAGGAGCACACGTAGGTCTCACAATGTTTTATTATCTTTCTCCGGAGACCAAAATAGTTGGATTAAAGCGATTAAAGGATTGAGGAGGCAATTGTAGAGTCTAAAATTATCCTGACTCTCGAGATTAATTCTTTTCTCTCGAGCTCTAAGACATCCCCTACTCATATTTACAAGTTATAATAAAAAGAATAGTACCGAAATATCATACCATATCATATCAATCCAGAGATACAAACAAGATACAATACTTCATGTGGCGGTAAGGTATTACATCTTTCTAGAGGGTAATATGGAACGCCATAGGCTACGCTACAGCATTGGGGTTCATATCACAAACAGCTGGTAGTAAGCCCTGTATACTATCCGGTGTATACACTCGCCATTCATTTCCATCGAATTTCCACTTATTTTTTCGCCATAAATATCGGAAGAACTATAACAAATGCAAAAATTACCCTTGGGCGATTTCCAAGTTCCATATCACACTCAGCTACACTCGGGCTATGCAATTTAGTTTGTTAACAATATCAGTATCAATCCCTAAGTTTGTATCCTCTCCATACATCGGAGGTCTATAACTGGAGTATATTGGTTCCATAAAAATGTGCCCGTCCGTTTGGAGCCGTCAGGTGGCTGTATCTTGACTGTGTGTCAGAAGATAGCATGCTTCCAATACATCATCAACAATGCATGTAAAATATCCATAGCTCCTGTTCTTTTCATGGTAATGCCATAGTAAATTCTAGGCATATATTCCCCCCAGAAAGAATTCATATGTAGATTGGGATTGTGGTCAAAGATTTCTTGAAGATTCAAATCACATTAATTTATACCACTGTACGCATGTTTTGATTTCCTATGTTGGTATATTGGATGTAGCGCATTCCAGAGGGGCCAAATCGAGGGTTGAGCGAAAAGAGGTACGAATCGAGGGTTGAGCGAAAATATCGAAGTCAAATGAATATATTTACATTTTGGCAAACAAAATATATGTGTAGTAAAAAGTAAATTTGTGGCACAGTGTAAACCATATGACCCCTGTCATAATATTTACTGGGATAATACTACGAATTTATTTATATTAATAGAAATTGTTGCTATTATATCTAATTGTATGTACATGTACATTGTAAGAGCCTCATATATATAGGTGTTATATGTTGTAGAAAAACATTTGGTTCATGGTCTGCAGATCTATTATGCCTCGCACTAAAGAATAAGAGAAGGATGATGTATCAAAGATATGTTTGACAGCCATGAAGGCCACCCATACAGGGGTAGGATGCCAATCCACCACTACGACATTTGACCTTTTGAAGTTCTCGCCCCATTATTTTGAATACTATATAGAGGACTTGTAAAAAGTCTCCAAAACTTCTGCCCCTGATGTACTCCATTACTAGCTACTAGCATCCTTCTTTGCCTACTCAATTATACCCCATGGCAGCTCCAACGGACTTGTAACTTCAAAAGAAAGGAAATACATCAACGTTGTAATGCCACGTCATATAATCCTTCACGCCAACAGTTCCCATGACAACTGTGTGCTCAGGGGTTAGTAACGGTTCTACACACACTTCTTCATCTATTCAATGGTGTAATACACGAAGTATCTATACAATCTCAACTCACTCTTGCCTGTTGATTGGTTTGGGCATGTACTACCGAGCATTAATTCTAATGATTATCATACGGACAATTAGTGTTATGCTCATAAATTCGTTTCGTGTGCCTCAAATTTAAATATTTATTTAGAGACAACGAATTGCGCTCGATGCACAAGCCGAGGAAGTCGTACAAGAAATGTGCAGATTCTATCCGCCTTGTAACCATAGAATATATTGGGCTTCCTACCCGTAATAGGAGGGGACAGAAAAGAAACTTGACAGAAAATGTCACCGAGAGGCTGAAAAAGCCTCGTGCTGCAAATGGTGGAAGAGGGAAGAGCCATATGGAAGATGCTGCATGGCTGAACTTGATCAACTTAGTCGGTGTAGCTCTGGAGACTGTCGTGGAAAGCGCCGAAACAGTTTAGGAATAGTGCGTGTGTGTGTGTGTGTGGGGGGGGCTGGTTTAGATTAAATGATCTGTACTATATTGTTTTAGTAGGCCTATCTAGTGTATGACTAAAAGGATTAATAACCTCTTGGCCTGCTAGATGCGCCACCAGTGCACCAGCAGGCCAGGAATGCTGGTCATTAATCCTGACGTAATTTGCTTTCTAACTAATATTCCTTCGGAACTTTTTACAATAATTCAATCAGTCAATGAGCAATAATATGGTAATGTAAGTATTAGTATCTAGGGCAGGTGTGTGTAGGTAGATTACATCGTGTGTGTGTATGATGGTGCATACTGAGCAAGCTCCTCATCTGCTTGATACATATAGGTATCTCTGAAAAGCTATCTTGAGCTCGTGCACAGGTATATGAGAGTATCATGGAGTATCAGATACATCCATATGGAGGTCTATCTAATTTACTAATAGTAATTTATACTATAATCAATTACCTATCACATTTCCGACCACATTGATGTATTTTCAAGATATTAACACACTTCTAAATATATCCTATGTACTTGTAATAAGATTGGGAATAATCAGACTATATGGCTTGTCCGCTAGAGATGATGCTGTGAATAAAGTAGACATGAGAGAGGGGTGGCCTTCGAACCACCAATAAAGGAGGTTTATTTCATCATAACAACATACATGAGATAAATATGAAGTAAAAAAGACACTTTTTCAAGGACGTGTGGTTGAGGCGAGTGGGCGTTAGAGAGTGGAGTGTTTTACCTTATGGAAGGGGGAAGGGCATAGTAACGTGGCATGAGCTGATTGGACAATGTAATAGGTGTCGCGGGGGGTCCCAGGGGGGTGGCGTTGTCTAGTTCCCGTCGCCAATATGCACGGTGATGAATCACCTGCACAAAATTAATATGACCTATAATAACTAAGATGATTATACCGATTCTATCTGCATCCAATCGTCAGACATTGTTAAAATCTGTATTGTATTGTTTAAATCATTCTTTTTGGATATAACCTTATTACTTGAAAAAGCAAGAAAACAATTGCACTGTCGGTGATGTGTATTTTTTTTTATAATTTCTTAAACTGTCTGAGGCCCCCCCCCCCCCCCACAAATATTTGAATTTATTAGTTCTTTAATGTAGTTATAATATGCCGTAGTTAGCCCGCATGGGAAGATCAGTTGACAGAGCTTCACCTTTTCCCCATCACTCAATGCATACATACTCAAACGGGAAATAAAGATAATCATATAATATAATTCCATTTTCTATTTAATAATTTATAAAGACAAGTGGTGTTAGAAGGATTTACACGGATCATGAGGACTAAACCTGTTGCATTTTCTATGATCTTGAATGATGAACAGAAGTTTAGTTTGAGAAGACAAATGACCAGATATTCTGAATCGGGGATGTTTCCGTGTATCAGTGGTTGTTTAATTTTATCTGGGGATACATATTATAGGTTTATTCTCATCTTGCTGCATCATAACATTTTACGGATGTTATTAATACCGTTTACTTTACACGAAATAAACTATGAATCTATGAAATATCGCACCGCGTTCAATGTATTTAATATATCTGTCATTTAAGGTCACGTAACGAAAAGTTCTGAAAAATATGAAACGTTTGTATGTAATACTGTAAATGAATGTATTGATTGGTACGTTAATGGAATCATAACCTTTCCAACTTAAGCTGAGAACAGCATTGTTTCAATGTAAGCTTGTGCAAGATCAAAATCAAATCGTTCCCAGAAGCCTATATGGGTCATGTCTCCAGAAAATGTACAATTGGCTTTCACCAAACCTCTCAAATAACCCAAATTTAAGACAAAAATTACATGCAAAATACAGTTCAACACAACCAGACAGATTTATTGAATGAATAGAATACAGAATATACTCAGATATACCTAGTATTTATCATTTTTCATTCTAATTTAGCAGAATTTAATAGATGTATAGAATTGTGCATTTTCTGAAAATCTGACCCATATGTCACAGGGTATTAATGGCCAGTAGTGAACAAGTAATGCCCAGTGAGTGTCCAGAAGTTAGAGCAGTTCAGGTGTATAGGGGCAGTCTGAGATTAAGAGTCCAGACAGAAATGTAGATCTTGATGAAAGTTGGCAGCTGGGTTCCATACAGGAAGAACGTTCACAAACGTAGAATCCGGACCGGTGTAGTTCCACAGCCTATATGGGTCAGGATGCCAGAAAATGTACAGCTGTGCACATTTAGAAAACTTCGCTAAATTAGGCTGAAGAATGGTAAATACTATATATATATATCTGAGTATATTTGGTACTGCGTTGATTCAGAAAGTTGGTTTGGCTCTCTTGAAATCTATTATAATATATATACGCAATGGGGTTGAAGAATTCAACTGAGTGGTATACGCAACCCTACCAACTGAACCACTGGAAGAACATTTGGCAAAAGTCCCCCAAATGACATTTTTTAGTATTAGAGGCATATACATCAGTTAACTAACGAGTTGGTCCCTGTCATTTAGAATAGCCACGCTCTTTCAACCAACTCGTGAGTTAACCTGTATGTATTTTGAACATCAAGTTGTCTTCAATGTGTTTTATTTCAGAGGATTTGTGAAGGCGAATTATACACCTTCAGGTGACTTCACCCACCCACATATATATGGCCTTAGAATGGAGGCTACATACACCTCAATGGTGAATAGACACGGTAAAAAGTTTTTTTTGGTCTGCCTTTACCATTGCATAATAGCCTGACAGCGAGAGACCATTATGGGGCCTGCACTCGAACGCCCAACACAGCAATGTCGTGCATGTAAATGATTGTAAAACTCCAATAAAAACTATACCATATGGTTAGAATTGAAGGCGAATGCTATAATATGATGTTCTCATGCTGAAGCACAAGGAAAGACCTCGATAAATTGAGTGATAGGTTTGTAATCAAAGTATTAATGACCGACATTGAGGGCCTGCTAGTGCACTGTTTTGTGTATAATGCACAAACACTGTACCAGCAGGCCCGAAACTAATCTTTTTACTCTCTGCCTGAAGGTAGTTATACCAAAGATTCTCCATACTAGTGGAGTATCTTTGGTTATACTTATAAAGCCCAAGGACAGTTCATTGCAGAGAATAATCGTCAGCAAATTTGGTTTATTACTGAAATAATCACCCCGCTCATATTCTAGATTCAAAAGAACATTATGGCATGGTTTATTGTTAGAGTTAGATCACATCTCCCTATTAAGGGGACATCTGCAGTGCTCATAACAGGAGGAACAAGGCACCTTTGGCTCTGTAGATGGCGAACATATTGATCCTAGGCCTTTGTGGGAAAATGTTTATCGTTTTTTGAAAACAAGCGAAGAAGCTACTGCCATGATGCTCGTCGTTTTCAGCGGAGTCGATTAACTCCCTTTATTTCTTCATAAACAGAATGATATCTAAGATAAACTATAGACATAAATATATTGTTTCAAATGTACCTCAATTCGACACCAATTTTTTAAAGATTTAAAAGGAAAGGAATATAAGAATGACAAATTTGAAGGGTATAGCTATGATGCTAATACGACCAATGCATCTAACAAATAATGCTTTTAAGCATTATTATCATATTTGATATTCACGTTTAATCTCTAATAAGATGTGGCAAACCATAATTATAATTAAATGCACCGATATTGTATGCCACTGGGATGTCGCTCGCTCGTAACTATTATAAATTGACAATTGCAAAATTGTGTTACATTGCCGTTACACGAGCTGCAGCCTTTGTCTCGCCAATGAATATGGTATAAGTAGTCAAATTCGTTATTATACACTTATAAAAGATCCTTTTTATGATTAATATTAATATATCCTGGGGTGATCCTGAAGGGAATAATGTACGTGGGGACAAGGTTGGCCAGAAACCTAGCAGAAAGCAGGTTTATTTCACCATAATAAATATACAATTACAATAATATAAATAGGAAGAGATAACAATTTTTATCACAATGGGCGTGGAATAATCCTGTCGCACTACCATTATGACGTCACAGAGGGCGTGAGTGTAAGGTGGCGTGGGAAGGACTCACCGGGAATATCTTTACCCGATCACCCTAATACTCGCCTATTTTATCAAGCAGTGTACATCAAATCAAAACATCGTAGGCTATAACCAATATTTCAGTATGTACTTCGTATGGGCTTGTAGAGCTGAAACTATTGCACCGGAACCGAAATCATCCATTATTAAGACAGACAGTAGTGGCTTTTTGTGACATCAGTCTATACCATACTCGACTCTCTGTATCCATACTCCCTGTATTGTACTCTTCCTGCATGTTATGGCATCAGGAAATGTGTGCCCATTGGTCTTGTGCCACAAACTATTTGATCAAAGACCAATCAACGGGAACTGTTGAAAAAGCTTTTGTCGTAAAGATGCAGTCGGAGATGGCAGTCGGCGGAATTAACCCGAAGAAATTATCCCAACAATGAATCTGCTTTACTCCTCTGCGCATCTTTACAGACTTTAACGAGCTTTTTTTTTATTAAGTGAAGGGAAACACTCTGGGAAATCTGTCGGAAAAGAGAAAGGTCGCACTGCTATGCCTGTTCCACGTTTCTGGCCTTGCAGCAAGGCTGGCGGGCAATCAAAGAAATACGTGCCTCATTTGTCAGTGTCTGTGGGCAGTTAGCCTACCAAAACACCCTCCCTTGTCAGTATTTCCGAGACCGATTGTCCTCAACTAATCAAAGGCATACCACTGCGGGATAGATAGGGAGAGAGAGAGTATTGGGGGCGACATTTTCATTGTCTCTCAAGGCAATCTAGAAACCGCAATTTCTTTCTATTGGATATAATCTAGAGTCTTGGAGATGCATAGATCTAAACCTCCCTGCCTCACCTGAGGACGTAAAAGCGAATTATTATATTCGTTGTCCATATGTTGACACTCACAGCATTATGAATGAATGATGGCAGGGAAATGAATTTTGTTTATGGGAATGAACGCAGTTCCCCGACCAAATGCCTTTGTTCCCATGTTTCATCTTAGCAAGATAATCTCGAAATCCATATGATATATTGTTTAATAAACGTTAGAGATAGTGGGGAAATGTGGCAGAATGAATCCGACTATTGAATGAACGGGACAACTTTTATCTTATCTGGGATCAAGCAGCCCCCTCCGTGGCTTTGGTTGCTGACCATAAATGTACCATAAACTACAGCTGGATCCTGTCCGAAGGAGGTCCTTGCTGGCCCAATAACTGGTGCCTTATGCTATTGATTGATTGATAATCATTTTATTTAGTTAAAATGTCACAAAACCCCAAAATATTATGAGAAATTCAACTTCTTTCCTATTATTCAAATGTAGCGGCCCAAATTTTACTTAATGAAACAGAGATGCCGCTGTGCAGACCAAAACAAACAACCTGTAGATTTCTCTGGGCAAAACAATGGCTGAAAGTAGTGGCAGTGAAAGGGAGCATAATTATATATATATATATGTTTCCTCTAGTGAGTTTGATGAGTTTAGTGGAGTAAGTAGGTCTTCAATATCTGAACATAGGTAGGTAAATTATGTACATTCCGGGCGCGCTCTGTGACGTCATACAGCATTCTCAATGCCATCTGGTGCTAAAAAGACTTTTTCAGCTAAGCATTCTTAAGTTTGGCCTTAAAGACATAAATGTGGTAAAAACAAATCGAGACTTTGGCATTATACTTATGAATTCATATTTGTTTGTCCTAAAAGTGACCTTCATCATTGACTGAAGGTGGCTCACTGCTTATTTATCATTATCATCTTCACAGTGCATAACAATGGCTTAAAGTCTATTATTGTACATGAAAATTCCTCATTGACATGCTTTTCTCTAATCTATAAAATTATTTTCAGTCCATATCGAACAGAATGATGTATAAAGGCAGTTTAATAAGTTAGCTTAAAGATAATATTGCCCTTGTTCTGGATTCTTTTAAAGAAATGAGGACAAAGAATATTTCATCACATATATGATTGTAGGGCTTTCATACTTGCCACAATATCACCAGGTATCCAACAATTTCCAAGAAGCCAGGAAAATGTTTTAGAGTTTGATGCTCGCCAGGTCAGTACCTTCTTTTCATTGGTATCGTTATATTATTGTTATATTACTACGCCGTCCGTACGTGATCATGTCTCCGAGATCAGCAGGTGCGGATTACTTCTGTGAAACCTTTAAGCATCATGGGCTATCTTCATAATGGAGAATGCAATTGGATCTTTGCGTTGTAACACCTAATGTGAAAAGTACACCTCCGATTGGTACACGCATTCTAATAAGTTTAAGGGACTGATAACTGTAGAATCATGGACACCTACTCTGTCATTACACTGATTGAATATACCCGTGAAGTCGCCAGAAAAATGTACACTTCGCCTTCGACAATCCTCTCAAATAGTCCAAATTTAAGAAAAAAATGAGGTTCAAAGTTATAATCCAAAATAACTGAATAGAATAGTTTAATCAACGAAATAATTAATCAATTAATAATTTGTCATCGTAATCTGTGTAGTGCTGCCAATTGCACATTTTCTGACGAACAGACCCATAAATGTGGCTGAGAAACAGAAACCCAAGCACTCTGTAATTAAAAAATGTTCGGTAACATGTTCCCCATCAAACATGGCAGTACGCTATCCTTGGGCTACTAACAAGCCACCTGTTTATTATTTATATAACTTAATAGTTTTAACTAATATTAACTAATACTTAGAATATGCAATATATATACGAAAACAGAAAATAAAAGTACAGATATGCTAATGAACTTTAAATAATGAGCTCAATATTCTAACTGGGTAGTAGGATCTGGTTGTGACCTGCTGAGATTGTACCAGTCTAAGTAGCTCAGAGGTAGAGCATTGGAATGGAAATCCAAAGGGGTTAGGTTCCCCGTCTAGGCAAGAGCATTATTCAGCCGGTCCACTAGACAAGACTTATTGAATTTAAAACTTGCTTTCTATCCTGGAACTCTCTCCATGCCCGGAGCATCGGGTATCCATTGTCAGTCAAACCTCAAATGGCGTGTAACTAGCCCATGGTAAGAGGACGAGGGCCCCTTAGAACTTGTTAGTTATTGGAAGCGTATCCTCCCACTTCAATTGTTTTTTTAAAAAAAAGATTATTGAGGTGTTGTTACATACAGACTCACATCCAGATCCAATTAAATACCCTAAGAACAGTTGATTACCCCGATTACCTCTCATAATAACAGGTTTATCTTCCCTCTTGAATTGTTTGTTTCTAATTATTGAGGAGTTACTGCACAGGACCCACCCGTACTGATGCAGACCACATTGATTACCTCAACCAACACTGAAATGAGACGCGTTCTTTGTAGATCATAGTCCGCTCGACCCAATGTTGGGGAATACATCTAAGTTCAGTGCAGGATACATCTAAGTTTAACTCTATGTTTTGAATCAGAAAATATCTGGCAATTTTCTGGCTTTTTCCCCCCAGATGAAATCGAATCTTTCTGAAGTTGCTCTGGTCCAATTTGAATTTATTGTATGGGGAAACAGCTCAATGCCAGGAACGTTAATAATTCCTACAGGTATGTTTCTATGTGAAAGTGCAGTTTCTAATGTTGAACCCCTTTGTTTCATTAATAAATTACAGTCCTGATATCATACCGCATTCTTCTTTATTTTTAAAGGACTTGTTGAAAGATTCATTGTCTTTCATTGTCAGAGCAAAGTCATCAGCGAACTGATTTTTTTTTTTACCTTTTTCCACCGAATTTAATTTCCTTAAATTCTTCGTCTCTTCTTAATTGATTAGCTAATGCCTTTGTCGACATAACAAACAGGGTTTTCTTGTTTAACAGAAAATCATTTAAAGACAAACAATCTTTTTTCTTAAAGTAACAGGAGGGACATAAAGCAGAACATGTACTGTCTCATCCATGCAGAAAAGCATTCATGACCACTGCTTTTCAAGTATACACAAATATTTTATTCTACAGAAATCAGAACATATTTTGATGTAACCTCATTTGCCCCCGAAGAAAGTTATTTCCAACCACTTCACAAAATATTTTATTCTGACCTTTAAAAATTTGACTTTTCAGATGTATAATTATTTAGATAGAATGCATCAAGGGGTTGTTCTGAATTAGCATATCAGACACATGCCCTTCATGTGATATGTACATTTACACTCCAAGTGTCTCTGATACGCTAATTCAGAACAGCCACAGTTCAGAAGCCCTAATTAAATGTTCTGCACAACAAATAAAGAGAATCAATAAAATCACCTTTATATTTTTAGTTGCATAATATTACACAATATAGACAGTTGAGGTTGTCCGGAAAAATTCTATTAGTCGATTTTGTGTTTATTTGTATTTCGAAATATGTGAAGCTTTCCAAATCAATAAAGTCAAGGAATGAACCATGCTACGTGGGGACCCTTGATGAATTATGTAGGGTACAAATTAATTTCCTTAAACCAATAGGGGATTTTCATAGCCGCCATTTTGAATCTTGATTCTTATGGAATTAAGGGACTAATGGTACAGTCTAAATCTATAGAAAACATGCCATGTTCAGCCTGGGATATTTATCAATGCTCTAATATCAATATCTATGTGTTATACATGTTTCTATGACACAAGGCCCCATCTTTCCCATCATGCATTTGGTGTTCATAGATCATTTTTACAAGCTCTGATATTGGTGAAAACATTCTCGCAATTTTCGATAAGAATGTTACCAAATATTCAATGTCAGATTCCAACAGAATCCATCCCAGCATGCACTGCAGTAGACATGCGCAGTGAGACATGCAAATCCCCTATTGTGCATGTTTTCGCAACGCATGACGTTTTGTTATACCACCAGATAGTATTTCCAAAGACCCTATGTACCCCTATAGGGATACAAGGGCTTCCCATGCTATGTCAATAAAAGATTTAATGAAAAAATATGTCATGTTCTCAATCAACTCTAAACGTTGACCATGCGATTCGTATCGACTACCACACGTTTCTCTCAGTAAGATTTTGCGAACAATTGATCCAGCATTGTCTGGTTTGGATTCTGGATTCAATCTAAATAATCAGCAGGTTGCTGTACTTCCGATCCAGCTGCCACCGTGCATTAAGCCCTGGAGCAATGTTAGATGCAGCGCAATGAGCGCTTTCATGGATATATATAAGGTCTATTCAGGGATATATATATATAAGTAGCCATCTCCACGACCCTATAAATAGTGGGCAGTGTTCCATAAATACGAACTTGGTCATGGCGTCAGAATATGTACGATCGACAGCTCTACACAATGTCATTTAATAAATTCTGCTAAAGACTAGTAAATGGGCTGAAAAATGATAAGTATTGGATATATCTGAGTATATTTGGTCTTGTGCTCATCTAGAACATCTGTTTGGTTATGTTGAAGTATATTTTGAGACTTTTTTTTAAAGATTTTATTTCCACTGGGTCAGCATTATGCCAGTTGCCTGGGTTCTTCTTATGCGCCCAGTTTACACAGGATAATGCCAAAAAGTATATACATAGTGAGAAACACTTTAGTAGTAACACTTTGAATGTGACAGTAGTTGAGTAGCTTACTCGCTGGTTCACCGAACAGCACTAGTCAATAAAAATAAAACAAACAAACAAACAAACTGAACACAATGTTAGAATTATTGGTTAAAGAACAAAGAACAATGGATCCTAATTTTGGGAGAGTCACTAACTCAGAGCGTGGCCCAAGAGAAGGAGAGAAATTACAACGCTAAACACAAGTAGTAACATGCAGGGTATTCATAACAAAAAGCTGGTATAATTTTTTTTGTTACTGATATAATTAAAGGAGTGGGTCAAAATTGCTAGGATAGTCACTAACTCTGAGTGTGATCCCGGCAGTTAAGTAGAGAAACAGGAGGTTAATTAATAGTTTCATCGAAAAGTTTATGCTGTAGTGATTTGAAGGTTTCAACATTGGTTATGTTTTTGGTCCTGGGTGGAAGCTCATTCCAGGCAGACGCAGTTTTGAATAAAACAGAATTACTACTTCTTTGCGTTCTGAATCTTGGCATTTTTAGGAGTTTTGCTGCATTCGCTCTGGTATTTAAAAAAAAGTAGTCACAGTAGTGATCAATTTTACTTCTATGGAAGGCATAAGTTTGTAGGTGATATTTTCTTCTATGGATTAGGTATGGGATTTTTAATTCTCTATGGAGTTCAAATGTCAGATGTCGGTCATTTAACTGTATAATAGTTCTAAGGGCTTTATTTTGTAGTTTCTATAGCTTGTCTAGATTCCCCTGATGAGAATATCACCTTAGTCGAAGAACTTTTTTTTGTCTGAAATTTGGGTTATTTGAGGGTATTGGTTAAAGCGATTTGTACACTTTCCTCACGTCCGGACCCACCTCCGTTATTACCAAAACACGCTCTCCACAGGTGTTGCCTATAATAGCTTTTTCTCACCGAGTTCAAACGCTCATCGCATAAAAGCATTCATTGGCTATAGTGGGACCAGCGTTGGGGTAAAATGTAGGTTGTATTAGTTGCCATTACTTCCGATAAAGGGCCCCCAGCTGACAGAGGGTACAACCCACTTATCTCTCAATCTATTTTGAAACACCTATGGTATGTGGTCTCGTACATAGGTCACATGTTCGCTCAATGGCGCGAGATCTAAGGGCAGGTTTAATCACTCCTTTTCCTGATGTATGAACTAGGCCTATATGGAAACCTTGTTTAATCACAGTGAAAACCTTATATATAATTTCCTTTATTCATAATGTATTCACCAATAATTATTTATGGTATGATCGATCGATGGGTGCTACAATGAAAGATGCATGCACCCCAGATATACTATTCGGTTTTTATGGAGAAAATATCCAAGATGCTCTTTCCCATGACCATGGAAATGATATTAAATACTCATCTGATTTCCACGTACTATAAAACAGACACACACCATGAAAAACATATGTCAGAACGCTGTACATTTAGATGAACGAGGCCTGTAGCATGTTATAATGTTGGCAGCGTTTGTTATAACTGACAACACCCACAATAAACGATTCTCATCAATAATAGCATCTAATAAAACAGTTCGCTCCTTACCAGCTGTTTTTCGTCCGGGGAGTGTGGTGAAGATCTTATCTATTCTGATTGGTGTCTGTGTGTTCATTCATTCTTTCACCAGGTAGATATATTACACATATTTCACAAGTACGAACACTGCTCACACTCAATCCATTCCACAATGTGTTTTATTTGTATTAATATAATTCACTACTCGTGGTCATGCTTATTTTAATCCTTGGTAGTACATGTATGTTCCTGATAGCCATTTTGGGAATACCTTCGAATTAAAAATGATACCGGTATAGTTCCAAACTTCTCATAATGAAACAAATATATTCGGAGATATTTTTCTGCTGTTTTATGGCTTTACAAAAAGGTACTATTCTCGTACCATGTCGAGGCCATCACGTACATTCACACCATGTAAAATATACTGTAGTCGGATGTAGGAAAGCCATATGCACTTAATTTTGCAGATATTCGTGTCAGCATATTATAATGCCACCGACAGAAAGATTATATATTATTTTCCCATGATTTAAAAATAGCATTTCCCCAATATTTGGTTTAACTTTGTATGCGCTCCATATCCTAATGAATCTAAGTCAATACGGGATTTGCATGTCTCACTGAGCGTGTCTATTGCACTAATGCCTTAGCTTGTATACATGATCTATAAAACCAAATGCATGACGGGAGAGCATGAGGATTGTGTTATGGAAACATGTATAACACATAGATATTGGCATTGGAGCACCGATAAATATTCCAGGCCGAACATGGCATGTCTTCTATAGTTTTTACACTGACATACAACTCCCATAAAATCTCCATGTGAATCAAGATTCAAGATGGGAGACATGCAAGTCCCCTATTACAAAGCAAAGTAAGATAAAGGCAGGGCGGCGGTGAAGGTGGGATGGGGATTGTTAGCCGGCATGCTTGTTGCGCAAAATATGAAATAGTTAGCTGCACTCCACATATTCAGTGCCTGATTGGTGAAATGATGATGGTCTCCCACCATGGCAGCTTTCCCATATTCGTGCACAGTTTAGTCTATACTATCTCTCACCACTGATAACACAAATGGAATACGGAAGGTATACATCTATGCCTAATCATGAACCTTTTCATGTCTGTTCAATGCAGTAATTGACATTTTCTGTCTGGAATATTTCCACTGAGTGGGGCGCAATATCAGATTGATAAAACAAAATAATGTTAGACGTCTCTCTTAAAAGACACATACAGCTGTTTTAAAATAAAATCTCTGAAAACAACAGGCGAAAAATGCCCATTGTTTTATGTTCAAGACTTTTCTTTTAATGGTATACTCTACATTATTTAAAATATGTTGCACCATTTAACATAGGGGAAACAGCGTGTGAGGGCTTATGTAGAGTTATTCTGACGTGCTTTGGTCACTGATATTCATGCACAGGAACAGGACTCTCACTGTCAACCTCACCGGACATACACTGACATGGCTTGGAACGGAAGCCATTCTATAGATAGAAACCACAGGTGAAGAGCACTTTAAGAGAAATGAGAGCTATATATAATAACCTTATTCCTTGAAGAAATGAAAAATTATTGAATAAATGTACATCATAGTTGTCATTATTTATATTTTGTATAAGAGAATACATAATTTCAATTGCAAGCAAAACAATTTTTTTCTAAAGCTGCATGTATTTACATGGATATTTAAGTTCTTGACATTGCCAGTCATTTTTAGCTTATGGCATGAACCTTCTTTAGTGGGACGAAGGTATCATGGAGTGCGTAGAGAATGTCAATCATCGTTGGCGCCAGAAAGTGGAACAGTGAGAGATGCAGAACCTGTGTTATTCCACTCATGTGAGGTCAGTAATCCCATTGCTTGACCGACTGAAGAGGAAACCAGGAAATCCTCTTACCTTCAAGCAATGAGTTAGGTATAAAAACTACCACGGTCAACATTTTAAGATTAACACCTCGTAGACGGGTGTTTTTGCTACACAATAAATGCCTCAGAGGGTAACAAGAACATTTTTTTAACAAGAACATTTGATTGGGAGAAGAAATGTCCCTGACGAAGCCCCCGATATATTGGACCAAAATAAATAAAATGAAAAAGAAATCGCCAGATAACGACTTGCGGGATCCAAAATTAAAGTTTAAAACTGTTATACCTGTAATATATAACGTAGTATCTCAGAATAAGGTTCTGAAAAAATAAAATATTGAAGTATTGCCTTAAAAATAATGAAAGGTCCTTAGTAGGGCTTGGTGACAGAAACAAATATTTCCCTTCTAACTTTATGAATTTTACGATGGAATATGAGAAGCAAAAGGCCTTAATTCAGTCAATCACTGCGATGAAAATTCTGGGAAATTGGCAGAAACAAGCAAATGAGATCTCTTGGGAGGGGCTGTGCTTTTATGTTGAGTACAAGAATCACTGATTGCAATTTGGCAGCTTTCGCCTTTTCATGTCTCGTTGTGTTTGGGCTCAGATAGCCCAGGCACCGCAATTGGAAAACACTAGTCGCGACATCAAAGTTGATCCTGCCAGTATTCAACTTTCGAAACATTTGGTTAATTTTGTAGCGATGACCCAAGCTTAATACATAATGAACATTCCCGATTCTCCCCCTTTCTTTGTTGTTGTTACATATATCTCATAATTCTGAGCTGATATCCAACACTGAAATGTGGTATGATGTTATTAATCACGATTCCAATTGCCTCCTTGGTTCTCAATGACCCAGCATGCTTGGATTATCAGCTTATTTGCTCCTGTGGCCCTCGGCTTAATCATTGCCCTCATTTAATTATCGCAATCTGTTTGACATTTTTCTCGCCTGGGGTTGGTTAACAACTGTTTGCCTCGTTATATTTCATCCTATTTGTTGTTGTAACGTTTTTTCTTTGTTTTCCTCGAGTAACCCTACCTTTATTTTGATGGGAACTCTTTTTTTTTGCATTATTTTTTATTTGCGCTAGTTTCTACCTGTTCTGCAGTGGACCATAACTCGTTAACACAGGTCACTTTATCTATTTTAGGGTATGGTCACTTGAAAATACAGGGTGGTGATTGGTCAATCAAGATTAAAATCAGTTACGTTTCTATACCAAAAAAATGTGTGTTGTGACCTCGTCACCAGAACTGTATTGTTACTGTGTAAGATGTAATGAGTACTGTAAATTTTTGTAATGATATCGAAGTTAATGTAATTGTAAAATGTATATTTTTTCATAGGAGATGAGACCTACCACATTGTGGAAATCTGCCTAATAAAAATGTTTTAAAAAAAAGGGTTTTTTTCTGTCCACAACGGGCAGCACTATATCATGGCTGAATCTTTTTCTCTGTGATTCGAAATTGGGAGAGGTCCTGTAGCCTTCATTCATTACGGATATTCAAGAATTATTGAATGAAAACGCAATGCTGTTGCTCTGTTCTTCAGATATTGCCTTACATATCCTATATGAATAAGCTGAACAAGTTTCAAGAGATCTCATGACGACTGATTTTAATGAGAAAAGGCAGCTTAAGGCATGACATTTTGCTGCACCATTCTACTGCATGATCTTACAGGCTGCATATTTTGGTGGCCAGTTCACCATGGAGAGTAATGGGAAACTATACAAAAAACAAAATAAAAATAGAAATTACCATTCATTTCCTATGAACAGTTGTATGTTTTCCTTAAGCGCACTTCGAATTCGACACCGGGAACCACAAACTCTCTGTTTATTTAATTCTACTCCCATTTCTGTTATGACCAGAAATTTAGATATATAGCAGTTCTCATGGTGGAAGGCAGTTGACATGAGTTTCTCAAAAAGGTATGTCTGAAAGAAAGGTCAGACCATTTCTCCATATGGCTTAAATGAATTATAGATTCTGCAAAGAAAAAGAAGGAAATTTTCTTTCCTCAGTTTGCACTATTTCCCCCCTAGAGGTTACCGAGAGACCCTCCCATCGATGGAACCATTAAGCACTGACAGTTGCTTTTGTCAGCTCCCTCACTGAGCAACAAAAATTACAGGCACTACTAGTGGGAGGTGTCGGTTATTGCTCCCATAGTTCATCTGTAGGCCTTTACTTTTTCCATCCCTCCTTTTATCTGGGTAAATATTAGGTATCAAGGGATGTCAACCTCATCACATAGTAAAATAGATATAAAAAAGAGATAAAGACACTCCTGGTGCTCTTTTATTACATGTATCTACACGTACAATTGCATTCAATATACAAAGAAGAATTAGACACTTAGTTTAGTATCAGCCAGGGATCTCACTTGATATCCTATTAAAAATCGAGAGAAGGCAGAAAAGCTATTTGGCAGGTCTACCGAGACATAAGGTTTTAGGTATATTGTTGATGAGCAGGAATCCTTGTCTCCAACACCTTAAACTTTGAGTCTCATCTCTTTTAGTACCTATCAAGACCATGTGGGTGGAAGAGAGTGCACTCCTTTAGTTCAGCATTAAAGTTCCACTTACGAACTATGTTGCATCAAGGGTTTAGAAGAGGATGCTGATGTTACTGGAACTAAGTCTATTTGATTGATTTGAATACTTCTATTGCCACAGTAATCAGAAAATAGGATAGAGTTCTTCTGTCCAGATTCTGCCCTCTAAAGGGATCCCAATGCCCTAAAGACGATAATACTTATGAGTACCCAGTCGATCACTTTTAGGATGTGATAAAACTCAATCAAGCAAGCCAGGTGGTCAGTGTTAAGGGTAAGGCATTCCTAATCATGTGGCAAACTGTTCAGCCTGCATTTTAAACCTTTATGTCTTTTATGTATGCAAATAATGGGGGTGCAGATGGTTGACAGAGATGCAAACGATATTTCCTTCTATTTGTGCTAAATTCAACTGTATCAAGTTTACCTAACTCTTATATATTAGCCATTATAAGGCATCAAGTATTCCTTTTCTGCCTATAAATCCATTGAAGTCATGTCTCCTGGACCTAATTAGATACACGATATAGCTTTGTATTACTGGCATATTTCTGCAGTAACTTTAGCAGCCAACTTAATGATTCCTTCAAGCATTACAACTTGTATATTCAAACCTATTTGGCTTTTGGCGGAAAAATTCATTTCAAGATGCACATAATTATACTCTATTCCATAGCACATATTCAAATATTCACTCTTAACAATATATCCCACTCGTTCTTCAGGAAGGCATCTGACACAGTTGCTCAGACTTTACATATAAACTAACATACAGTCTGAGTGACAATTATATGTAATAACAACATAATATATAATAACATCAGAAAAAAGGTTCTAACAAGATACTCCTTAATACACTGTTGTAATAGGAAACAAATGATAGAAAACACGTTCATGTAGAATAGTTAAGATGTTCAATACAGTGACATTTTCTCTATCCTTATAATCTTGCCTTTGTTTAGTTGGGGGCGACATGGATAACCGGCATTAGCAACAATTAGCCCAGGTATCAGAATAATATGATGATATTGAAGGGGAAATACTTCGAGTAGAATACTGTCACAGGTTTGTGATACATGTATATGTCATGATAATCATTTCAGGGATCTATTTCGCAATGAATTTCAACGAATGAACAGCATTGCTTCTTTGTCGGGGTCAACACATGAGTGAGAGTTGCTATGATTATCATCCTGTTGCACAATGCCAGGAACTCCAATACAAGCACACCAGGCATTTGGGGTATTTCGACCGTCTACCCGAATGTATGCCCCTGTATGGTAGTAGTATATTCAAAGTCTAGTTCTGGCATGGTGACAATATGGATTGAGGGTGTAAACCTTGTTTCCTTGTCAACCTGATTTTAACGCCTATTGATTAATATCAAGGGTATCTTCTCTTCATGACAGTCCTTCATCAGTACCTTTGGCAGTCCATAATAATTCAGTTAACTGCAACAACGCAATTATGTACAATAATTATGATATCAAATAAAATGCCACTATGTGAATTAAATATGATAATCCACATTAAAATCCACTTATATATCAGGATTATCAGTGTTGGTTTTAGTATCTTTTAACTCAACATCGCAAATCATTGATTAGAATCAGCCGATATCAAATGTTGTGAAATTAGTAAGTAAATCATGTAACATAATAATCTGTGTATTCCGACTAATCTAAGCCTCGAATGCCCACTGCTATGTCTTTATGATATTATTATACATATATATGATATTATTATACATATACTACACATGTAGGGAAGTACGAGCTTAATTATGTTAGTATGTTCAGCGACAAGTATGATAGTTACATTTTACACTGTTATAAATAAAATACCAATTGAGTAGTAGAGGAATTTAAGTGCTCATTTAACAAAACTAGACACCTTTTTATAATTAACTAGTGAACTTGCGACGACAGGCTGCCAGAAGTCAACTGCATAATATGGTGCGAACTATTTCTTCTCCCACGGGGGACAGTCTCACTTTATTCCAGTTCTAAGTGAGAAAAGTGTTCAGCAGTCACAAACCAATCGGCGCCTGACATCTCTAAATTCTGGTCTCCTGGGAGCCAGGCCTGTCGGTATCAGGCAGTGATAGACCTCTGTGGATACGCTGCCTAGATCAATGTGCCACTCTCTGCACACAAACTGGTAGGAACATAAAATGAATGAGCACTAGAATGTTCACTCGCACCCCACCCCTTGATCCACCTTTGATTTTAAAAGATGTGAGAAGTAGTACTTTGAAGGCCTGGCTTGGGTTAAAATGTTAACATCAGCTTTCCATTTTGTCACCGTAGATATTATTAGGACATCATTAGGACATCATTTTCAGATAAAAAAAAATATTATACAGTGTAATAGGTTGACATGTAAATTTATACTGTCCGTTCATTTTCATTACATTTGTTTTAGAGCGAATTCTGAGAAATCAAGAGAGAAATGTCCCCACACCCTAACAATTACATCATGACAAAGCCAGGCAAATATCGGAAATAGAATAAAACCGAAAAAGGATTACGTCTTGAGTGATTATTTCCACCTCACGAATTACATGGTTATTCAAATTGACTTGCTTTCGAACAAAAATAGAATGTTGTAACGACTTCCGTAATTAAAAAAGTTAAATCTATGAGCAATATAACCACTATGTGCCTGTGCTCTTACAATATATATGAAAGATACACATGCATGTTGGAAGAGATAATAGGCAACTTTCCAAAACATAATGTAGGAATAGAAGCAAAATTAATTAGAAAACCTCTCATTCAAATGTTGAGTAAAAGGGCAATCTGGAGAACCTGTATAGCTGAGAACTTATGCACTGTTTCCTTATATGTTCTGATGGAAATACAAAAATTAATACATGTTTGATTAAGTAAGAATACAAATTTTTAAAAAGCTGCACTTTCAGTTAATATCGGTCAAATGTTTTTCTGATTTATGTTCCATTCTTTTTCAACCCATCTAAAACTAATTTCACTAGTTTGGGGAAATTTCCCCAGTTGTCTTTGCTACAGTGATTCATAAAAGTCCACATTTATATTTCGCTGTTCCGCCCAATCCTTTCCTATATGATGCCTACACTTATTATCACTCATCTGCAGCCATTTTCTTTGACTTGTTCTGAATATTGATACATTCAGTCCTATAAGTAAGATTTGGTGAGCATTGTTCTGTCTTAATAGCTGAGAATGTACTTTAACACACGCAGGCGACATTTGCTACACCAATCAGTCTATGTATTTACGATCAGGACGATCCCATTTCATTTGAATTCATTGCAAATGTATTCGAGTATCTGAATGCGGGACAAAGACCTGTTTTGTCACCGGGCAATTTCTATTTCTTTCAAACTGAGTGGCCCTCGAGGCAAGCAGTTTGTGAGATATGCCAGACTTTTTTTTTGTTTTTGCGACAACTTCTTTTTATTCAATATGTCAACAAATCTCGTCTCTCTTCTGGACCAGTCTACATCGAAAAATACATAGGCCCTTCACACGTTTTCATTTGACGATTGGTATGCCAGACTTAGAGTATTCTTGATTTAATAAAACTTGTTTCAGTACAGACACCCAAAAAGCTGAGAACCTCCTTCTGTCTCAAGTCATCGAAATTAAATTCCTGGATGGAAAGATGAGAATTATAGGCCATAGATAGAACCTGATGAGAATGTGGTACAAGGGGCACAATTACACTGTCCGGGATGTTTGTTTTTTCATGGCCCACGAGCTGATAGGCGACAGGGTTAAGAAAAGAAACAAACATCGAGGACAGTGTAATAGTGTCCCGAGTACCACATTCGAATTTAGGTTCTATATTTACTTCCACCTTGCTATGCTTACTTTATATGGCTATGCATGTTTACTGGGGACAGGAAGTCATACCACACATGTGGAACTGGTGCAAATTACCACACAACTCCTGCCCATACAAATATAATGTGGTACATACATCAACGTGGAGTAAATCCTGTTTTCTGTTATAGACATTTGAGTACATATTAAAATTGATAAAAGCGGGAAAAAATCCAGGACTTCAACGTGTAAGGGGCCTTTACCATTTAAAAAGGTTGTGAGATATTGTTCCCAATTTTTTTATTTTTGTTTGCCAAACTTTCTCCTTTAAAACGATGGCTGTCATTGATTATTGACTTCAAAATGAGCTAGTGATATTCCAAAACATACGACCCCAGCTCAAGATGAACGAGAAATTACAACAATAATTACGGTACCAAATACATTATAAAGACAGTAATATTCTCACACTGGCCAATTGCAAACAATAAGGAATATAGTTGAATTATTTCACCAATAGCAGGCTGGTGGTTAGTGGATAATTGTTCATGAATGTATACTTTGGGGTGTGTTGTTGGCGTATGCTGGCGCGTAGGTCATGTGCTTAGCAGCCAGCGGGTCGCTTCCGTAGCAACGGTGATGAACGCTACTTATATGCTAGGCCTATATAGTATTCTATAAGCATTGAGATTTCAGTTGGACAAAGTCAAACTCGAAATCCTTGGAACATTGACTCAAACAACAATTTAATTATCGCCACCAGTAATTTGAATCTCCCGTGGTAGCAACAATGAATGGTTCCCAGAAAATGTATAAGTGGCAGACTATAGACCAAAGAAACCACTTTTTTTTATTTTTCAACATCTTACTTAGTTTTTATTTCTTAGTTGTGACATCTTAAGATAAAGAATCCTCTTAAGGTTATATCTTTAGATGGTGATCTTTGGACTATTTCTGTGACAGACACTGTCAAAGAATCATCACTGTGTGGTATTACTGTAAGGAGTAGATATCCAATGACTGCACTAGACTTACTAGATTAAAGTTCTAGATAAGGATTAGTGGTTATCAAGAGCACCCGGCGGATCTTTTTCCTTTGCAAGATGGTCGTCTTCGTGATGCGATACCTTTTAATGGAACCACCGCCTCTTTATAAGGAGGGCTGTTATTCTCATCGCTAATAATTCTGGGGTCTGTTTTATCTCGTAAATGTCTTCGAGCCCAGTTCCCCAACAAAACGTAGCGAATTAATGAAGGGATTACAGTGCCATGGCAAATATTTGTAATTGCTGTAATACATGATAATACTTTAAGCACTTTCTAAATTACAGTTCTCTCTCAGGGAATTTAAGGTATCTTCAGTGCATGCATATTGAATTAATAGCGTATGATTGGTTGGACCATCATAGAACTGAGTAGAGTATAGAGTGGAGTTATTTGGATGGGTACTGCTGGTAGAAAGACCTTCCCCATTGCCTTCCTTTTAATGCTCTAAATGGATTTCCGGTATATATAGGAATCCCAACATACCATTCGGATAATAAAGCATTGTATAACTTCATCCAGATGTGCAGAAACCATTGTTCTTTAATTGTATTCCAAAGATACATAAGACCGATACATAAGACCGTGACTATATAATATATTAGGATCCATAGAGTCTTCACATCTCCAAGCTAGTGGGACTCCTATATATGTTTACTTGGTAATTCTCTTTACCTGTTTGGTGGGCACAATCTATCATACTTTTTCTACCCAGGCCCCTAGTGTACAACTAGTACAGCCCATTTACACCTGGTAGAGCTGCAGTGCCACGACAAGCAGAAGTAATCTTTGCACGTAACACCCAACTTGTAAAGCAAATCTTTACTTAGTATTTTCCTTCTGTAGCAACTTTTAATTGCTTAAAGGGCGACTCCACTAGAGGAAAAACGGCGGCGACAATTTTGTTGTTGCCCACTAACATAAGTTCATTTCATGTTTGCAATGAAAACGCAAATGGAGGAGTGTCAGATGTGTTGCCACATTCTCTGGAAACTGTTGTTTCTGTATGGATATTAGTTGCAACAAATTAGTGGGCAACAACAAAATTCGTCAGCACCGTTTTTCTCTCTAGTCGAGATAGCCTATTATAGCGGAACTCCACCAGAGGAAAAACGGTGGTGACAAAGTTTTTTGTTGCCCACTAACATCAGTTCATTTCATGTTTGCAATGAAAACGCAAATGGAGGAGTGCCAGATGTGTTGCCACATTCTCTGGGAACTGTTGTTTCTGTATGGATATTTTTAGAGGTTTTGAAAATGTTTTTCCTCTAGTGGAGTTCTGCTATAATAGGCTGACTCGCCTAGAGAGAAAAACAGCGCTGACAAATTTTGTTGTTGCCCACTAATTTGTTGCAACTAATATCCATACAGAAACAACAGTTTCCAGAGAATGTGGCAACACACCTGACACTCCTCCATTTGCATTTTCATTGCAAACATGAAATGAACTGATGTTAGTGGGCAACAAAAAAATTTGTCGCCACCATTTTTCCTCTAGTGGTGTTCCGCTATACCGACAATGCTAATTTGTTTTCCTACAGTAGAATATTCCTACCTAAGCAATGAATGTTTTAAATATTTCTTATGCCCTACCTTTTCAACTTTTTGTTGGCGACCATTAGATTTTTTTTACTGCGACTGACTCACTGATGTTGCCGACGGGAAAGACGACATAGTGGATACAGGTCTTAAGCCTTTCATCTGATCACGCCTTCATGAGGTTACTGGGAAAACATTTTACCAACAATATCATATTTAAAAGAAATCTCATTTGAGGAAGACGTATGCATAAGGCAAATGGTTTTTGGGGTCATGTGAGGTGCACAAATTGCTCCCACAAGAGTTTCTCGTCTCTACTTATAAATAACAAAGATCAAAAGACACAGCTATATTAAGAGTGAAAAGGCCTCAGCCATGATTGCTCAATCACCTGCAACCTGCACTAAAATTGGTAAATACCTTGAAGGGAACACACATGCATAGATCTATAGCCGTCCCTAGCATTAACGTAGTCAATGTTCTTGAAACATCTCGCAGTAAAACCTTGACTCCGATGAACCAGTTTGTTCATCAGGTTAGAAAAATCCTATCCTCTTTGCCTCACAGGATATATGTACGAGAGTGGTCGAGAAAATACTACCCTCGGTCGGGCTCGGACCTTTCATCCTCTTTTTTATGCTTCATCCCATTACTCTCCACTGAAGCCATTCTAAAACTTTAATGGCCGGCAATAAACTGTCTGTTCTAACAGCCTGGTTATGAATGCCTCTTCAAAAGCTTACAAATACCTATGTTTCCTGTGTATACATTATATATAACGCATATAGAATTTCTCTTTCCCCTTGCATTGATTTAAATACTCAGGCCGCCTAAGGGCTATGTGCACAACATCTCAAGGTACAGAGGAACATCTCAAGCCTGAACTACTTATCCAATCTTGCTGCTCAGTGCTTCTGCAATTTTCTTGCCAGGCGCGCCATCATTTGCGTCTTGAGAACCCGGGTTATTGACCTCAATCCATCGAACATTTGTACTGAAACCTGACACTACCTAAAAGTAAGATTAACCTGGTTTTCATCATGGTACATGTGTCACCATTAATGGGATCCTGTAGTGTGTAAGTACTGATCCTCTATGTACATGGTGGACCCATTGAAGATGCGGGACATGTTGCCACTGATGTTTCCTTTCCACGATAATCAATGCTCCTCGAGTGATACTCCTGCTTAATTATAGTCAGTTTCATTACATTAGTTCTGTTTAATCCGGAATAAAAAAAACATCTAATTTTCTCGGAAGGGCAGCTAAAAGTGTATGAATGATAGGTGATTGATGATAGGTGTTTATTCTATGATTGACTTGTCAGTTGAGCGATTAATCATATATTATTAATATTATATAGGTGTGCTCCAATGTGAAACAGGTATTTCATATTCCCCAAACCCATACCACATGTTGCTAATCATTTACCTGAAGTTGCTCAAGGGTCGTTGACCTTTTGGAATTTACTTCTTTCCCATATGTCGTACTTTAAAGGTACGTTTACATTACATTTATGGATAATCCCCAGGAGAAAATTTTATTCTAGATCACGATAAAGTCAGCATATATAATATAATATCATCATCCAGAACCAGTCGCCATATCACGACCGAAATTTGATAGATACTCTGCAAGCTATGATAGTAGAGGAAATTGTTTATTTTTTTTGCCCATAAAAACAATGACAAAAGAATAAGAGATATCCGCATTAGGTTAAAAACAGTTCATAAACCCATATCAAATATTTAGACCAATTGGTCCTAACTTTGGCTCTTATCATTTCGGTGAGTTTTGATATAACAATTTACATGAATTTACTCCACGTTGATGTATGTACCACATGCTATTTGTATGGGCGGGAGTAGTGTGGTAATTTGCACCAGTTCCACATGTGTGGTATGACTTTGTGTCCCCAGTAAACATAGCCATATAAGGTAAGCATTGCAACGTGAGAGTAAATATAGAACTCGGTACTCAGGACACTAATTTTTACACTGTCCTCGATGTTTGTTTTTTTCTCGTAACCCACTGGCCTATCGGCGGAAAAAACAAACATCTCGGACAGTGCAATACTGTCCCTTGTACCACAGTCTCATCAGGTTCTATGTATATATCAATACAATACAATACAATATGACCAAAATACCAACCTCCCTCACTGAGCTCAGGTAATTAAGTTTTAATAAGAATGATCAGAAAGTGATTTAATTACCCTGCCATCTCATATTATAACCTTTATCTCAAGCATGCAGTATATTAAAGTACAACATCAGGTATGCTTTCAGAACCCATATTAGGATACCCTATTGTGTTTGGGACGTTTCTTATGTACAACGCCTTTTCACATTTTTTTTCTCTCATTATAGTTGGCTATTATTTACCTGTGCAATATATGCTGCTTGAGAGGTTGATGGTATACCAAGGAAGGGCGTATTAGTGATCCGATTACGGTAGAACATATATAAGTCTCTTCACAGAATGGAGGCCGGATAATCTGAATGCTTTATCATAGGAAAGCCTTCTTCATGGGAAATTATCCGTACCTAGGGTATAAGCATATTGGAGTGAGCGCTAATTGCAGTACATCATGTTTCTTGAGGCAGCCATTAGGTTAATGGTATCTATAGCCCTTTATGGCTCTTCTATAGAGCCTCTGTCACTAACCTTCACTGCCGCTCATTATTTATTTTTCCAGAGGAAAACGAAATATTTTTTTTCTTCGTTTTTATTGGCAAAGTACAGTACATCCCGGTGTCGCCACTAGGGCGGTATTCCCACCGTTTGCCTCAATACTATGAATAGTGGCTCATGTTATGACTAGTAGTGCATGTGATGCATGAGTTAGTATTGTTTAGACAACGTAATGAGGTTTGAGGGGGGGGGGGGTGCTAGGGCGAGTTTATCTGGTGAATCATAATTACAATCTTTTATTTCACTTTAAAATCTCTTAAAAATCTTGAATCCCTTGATTACTGATAAGGTCGAATTTCAAGCGGATTTTTTAGGTCATCTAGACTCATATTTCGTATCATGTTGGGTATAGCATTCCAACCCTTGGCCATCTGATATGAAAAGGATTTTCTATCTGCCTCGGTGTTGGGCCTGAATAGCGGAATGCTGTTCGCGTCATATTGCCTGGTATTATAGCCTCGGGTAGCAACTATTTCATTAGATTGTTTTTCCCCGATTCGGGTTAACAGGTATTTGGATCTACTTTTTAGGCTCATTATTTTGCATCTTGCGTGCATCTCTACTCTATTTCCTCTAGTATTTCGTCTAATAGCTATTCTGATGGCGCGATGTTGGAGTCTTTGTAATCTGTTGATTTATTCGGCTCCTAAACAGGTAAGGAAAGGTAGTGAATAGTCCATCAGAGGTAGAATAAATGCTGTTACCAAGACGATGGCGGCCTTTGTTGTAAGAAATTTTCTTACCCATCCGAATTGATATATTCTAAAATTTAACTTCTTCAAGAGGGCATCAAATTGCTTTAACATATGATCAATAAATCTCATGTATGCATGCATGTGTGTGGCATATTCATGAATGATTTCTGTATTTAACATTTCAGTTTCAGTCTCTCTCCATACATGTGCAGATAATTCACCTCATACATATTATTGGATACCAGTACCCTGTTATAATAGTGTATGACATGATAAAGAAACTATTCTTAGGATCACATACCAATATCAATATTAATAAAGAAGAAAACACATCTAAGCATTTTCCTAGGTAAGCAGAAAAGACCATTACTGCTATAGATCCCAACAGATACGTGTTTTGGCGACGTGTGCTTTGTCATAATAATCCAATATGTTAGATTCACCAATCATAAAAAGTGAATCTATCCAACTGAATTACTATGTCCTCAATAGACACATATGTCCACCAATAAGTACAAATATACGTTATATGAAATCAAGTGAAAAGTGACTTTAGCGGTTCTATGCCATTATGGCCAATGTAGGTGGCTTTATGAAAGTGGCCAGGAGACACATCGAACTCCAAGTCACTTAGATGTAGCCTCCCAGACAGGCTTCACATCTATCTGGTGCATATAATACACATGTATAGTTAGGCAAGCATGTTGGCTGGGTGAGATTTTCAGAAAATGTACAATTGGCAGCTGTACAAATTTAGTAAATCCTGCTAAATTAGCCTGCAACTTGGTCAATACTAGGTAAATTCGAGTATATACGGCATTGCATTGAATCTGTTTGGTTAGGTTGAACCGTATTTTGAACTTTATTTCTGTCTGAAATTTGGGTTATTTGAGAGGATTGGCGAAGGTGAATTGTACATTTTCTGAAAACTTGATCCAGCTACAGGTTTGCTAAAGGCTTGGGTAGATGTAAAAACTCAAACTTAAATTGACAAACTCAGTGATTGGATTAAGTTGGTTTTTGTTGTATTCACCCTCAGATTCATACTCAGATATACCTAGTATTAAAATGCATCAATTTTCAGCTTAATCGAGCAGAATGTACTAAATGTGTACAACTGCCAATTGTACATTTCCAGGCGACCAGACCCATATATAAAGCTATTTGCTTGCAAGAATTACCTATTAGATCATACAGTAACCATAGGTAAACAAGTGATAAACAAGTAAACAGTGATAAAGGCGGGACCCCAGTGGACCTAGCTCGTAAAACTAATCGTGGAAATGGTTAAATGAGGAATTAACTTGGCCTTGTGCAGGTGAAGCTTCAATTTATGCAGTGTAAGGATTTAGATAAGTACCGTCAAGCTACGTTGAGTACATGCATCCCAAGGGGCCGTGTGGTGGCAAATAATACTAAATATTCTAACGTTCTAGTCAGTCTGTAGTACCCCTAGAGAAACGAAAGGTAATGAAGAATTTGTTATTAACATTCTCCTTTCAAAGAAGCAGGTGCTGGTGAACCAACTGGAAAGATATTGCCATTGCGGGGTTTTATCATGGTAATTTAGTAATGTCTCCATTGGTCAACCAGGAAATGTGATAACTGGAAACGTATACTCATATTGACAGTTTATCTTAAGACCAATTTGGTTGATAAATTCTCTCTTCTATCTTCGATTTGGTACAAACGGTTAAGATTCAGGTAAAAAATGGTTTGGTGAACTTTCTGGTCAGAGTGATAGGATTGTTTTACATTTTTTACAATTGTCCTATCCTAAATCTAATAACTTGTTGTTATATAGGAAGCACTTGCATAATTTCATTGATCTCAGATCTTTCTTGAAACATTAATTTAGCTTAAATTTGAAAACAAATAAAGACCTCAACTCAAGCCCATCACAAACAAGTTGAGTTACAAAAGTTGTAACAGATTTGGTTTTATTCTCTACGTTTTAAAAAAAACCCAGATAACATCACCTTGATTAAGGCCAATTGTTAGGCCGAAACGTCGGTAACCACCCTGATAAAAAAAATCATATACTGCAATCCAACTTCCCTCATCTGTACTAGTTCTGGGTCAATCACTCTACTTCGGATATTTAAAAAACAAAAACGTTAAAAAAACCAAAAATATGTATATTCACAAATAAATTTCGCTATTAAACATGATACGTTTCATTTTTAGCAAGCAAAGTAGTCTAGCCATCAATTACAACATTATTGCATCAAGGACTCTGGATAATATACTTTAGTATGCTACATATGTAGTACAGAAGTAAAGCATGAAACAATTCCCTGTAACTATTTTTTCGCACTATTGAAGTTTCAATACGAGGCACGCATTATGGGACCTAATTAAAGGCAAACGCTACTATTCACTGCCCCGCCCCCCTTTACCATATACCAAATGTACGGGCATTTTATGCACTATTCCTTTAGCATTGCAGTCTATGAGGAAACGGCCCATTTTGTCACATTTTATAGAATAAAACAAACAATTAATGGCTACTCCTACTGTCCCAAAATTTTCTAGACATACAGTTCAGGTTATATACTACAGATAAAAAGGAAAAAAAATATATGTCATCGCGTTTGATTTTTTTTTATAGCTGTCTGAAATAGACATGTTTGGGAAACAGAGCTAGCTATGGGTACTCTCAGTTCTACCCAATTAGCATGCAATTCTATTGGGAAATGCTGCATTTTCCTTTCACGGTTTTGGGAATAAAACAAAAATGGATACTCCAAATGTCCCAGAATTTTCTACACATATAGTGCAGGTAATATTCTACACATATATAGGGAAAAAATGTATGTCATCACGTTAAAAAAATAATTGTAGCTGTCTGAAATAGACATGTTTAGGAAACATAGAACACTTTGAAAGCAGCAGATTTTTGGGTTGTCAGCCGTGTTTCAAAGCCCCATAATTCAGAAACTAGCACGGTGACCCATTAATTTTTTTTCAGTTTTGAGAACACAAATACTTCAAAAATCATATACTAAAGAATCAGAAAAATGACATTTATTTTCACTGGGGAGGGAAAAAAATTGTTTTTATAAAAATGGTGAAAAATATTGAGTTTTTTCGAGTTTTTAATTTAAAATTCACATTATGTATTTGTTGGTTTCAAAATAAAAATAACAATGCACCCTATAGAAAAGAGGCATAGAATTATTGGCCGAATAATACTCTCTCTAAAACTGTTAATTTTACTTAAATTGGGTGAATATAAATAGTAAATATGAACTATGAAGTTGAGGTACTGCAAAATGGGCCCCCCTTTTGGTCGTCATTGGTACTTTTGAGATGCCATATTTTGAAGCACTGTAATTCAAAAATGAGCACGGCGACCCAATGATTTTTTTCCATCCTTATGACCAGAAACACTTCAAGAATCAAATACTAAAGTTGCAGAAAAATGACATTTATTTTCATTTTCCACTAGATAGTAGCGTTTGCCTTTAAGAACACGCATAAAGGTCCATTCTCATTAGGTGTAACTTCACCAAGAGATTTTTCATTACAGCCCATCCGTAAGGTAAAAACTGAAGATCGGCTTAGTGGACTAGGCCCTTAAAGGTGCCCGCATGCCAGCCACCACTGGCCAGTAATGACCTGCGCAGTGATATTATCTGAGGACTTCCAGTCACCTCAGCCATAATTTGTGAAGTGCCCTATTACCGAGAGAAAACTGCCGCTGGTGAGCGATAATTAAGTTAAGTCATTACATGAAAGGATTTGAGCGGGTCCTCCAAATACAAATGAGGACGTTTTAGAAGCCCTTTAGCAAAAAAAACTGAACAAAATGCTCAAAATATTTGGTCAAATGACTTTTAGATGGGTCGGAAAAGAATGTAACAGGAGCCATAGAAAATGTTCAGTTTTTGACCGACGTTAGCTGAGAGTGCATAATAGCCTACACAATGTGGTAACATTTTGACCCTCAACTCCTACTGTTTCTATTCCTTTTGACAAAGTTGGAATCACACATGTCATATATCATCAGATGCGGAAATTAGTTTATCACAACTTGAAGAGATAAAGTTAGTTTTCATCAAGTTTTTATGAGATTTGAAAGTCCTTATTTTAATTTTCTTTAGAAACACTTGCCATGTCAACTTGACCTGCGAAAATAATAATAATCTGTAACGAAGTTAATGATAATAATCTTCAAGAAATGACAGTTGTACCAAACTGTTACCCACATTGTAAGCTCTAATAGTTGTATTAGAACTTACAGAACTTGTATATTAAAAGAATAAAAAACTTATGTCTGGAAACAAAATGTTTATGGGCCTTATTTGGCGACTTCTTCAATCTCCAATTATAGTCCATGTAGCATCCAGGCTTCCATGGCTGTTTTGGGTTTGGCCCAAACGAGTGGATTGCCTGAGCATTACAATTAAGGGAAATGGCCAAAGAAACTGTGAGCTTTGAATCCAAACGCAGTGAACTTTGCAAAACAGAACTTTGCAAGTCCCCAGGTGTTATCTTAAGGATTCTTCATTCATGTATATCTAGATATCTACCAATAGATCGCCACCAATAGATCCTATATATCTATATACCTACCAATAGATCGCCACCAATAGATCCTTACCAATACCGGTACCTGATCAAGCCTGACATTTATTGCCTTTCTGGTGTCTGATGCACTTAATTATTTCTGTAATGCCTATCTGTACAGTATGACAGAATGCCTTCCCGTCCATTTGGTTTGATTGATCGTATGCATGAACTGTCAGAAGGTGGTTAAAGCCTGTTAGGAGCAGGGGAGCAACCCTAACTAGGAATGACAATTATATTACCAGAAATCAAAACAGAGAAGTTGGAATTCGTTGAATTCTTTACCGACAAAAGTTCTTAAAGTATAATACAATACAACAATTAAAGTTTGGCTCAATAGATCAAGGACACTTCGTGCCTATATTGCCTCTACTATTTATCTATTTAATTGTAAAGGTTATTGTGTCAGCATACAAATCTGCTGTCAAACGCTGATATCGACATAAGCTGGGTGTTATCATCGACAACTATTCTTCATGAGATATCTGACACTATAACATGTATATTCACACATATAATGAGTAATCTCTTGTTAAGAAACGACTCATATTGTTTCTATGAGAGAGTGAGAGTGCTCTTTGTCACGCATGCATGCAGGCAAAGAGTATAGATATGTGCTAATTAAAATGTATATTATTTGTATTGTACTGTATACCAAAACTTGTCAAAATGAGGACACAGTACAGTAGGCTGGCATACGCATGATACCATGTCATAGTCCTCTTAATTCTCTTAGCTGTCTTTATATTATCATTATAGGCCCACTATTGCTAAACTGTTTTTGACCTGAACCAGTCTATGTACTATTGTCGGGTGCACACAGGAAGACCTGATGCCTGATGCCTGATGCCAATTTCACATGTGTTTAGCTCTTGGAGATACCATAAAGAATTCAAACAATCGATGTGGACCGTTGTCAATCTGAGGTTCAGAAGTCTCTCATGGAAATCCAATCTAGTAGTGGATGGGACTTATTGATGCTCATGTGCTCACCAGAAACCGTATTAAATACACTTCAGATGGTATATCAATTGATACCTGTTCTCTCTTCAAAAACACAGTGATCTACTGATCGTCCCTTCCAGATATCTGAAATTCGTCCATTTTTTGTGTAGCTTCAAAAGTGGTTTACCATTAAAGCCGATTCCCATGAGGCAAGTCCGCCAGTGTGATCTCTAAGATTCCACATCGTTGTTTGGTGCCATGGACTATATTTGGAATGCCCTACAATGTTTTGTTTTGTTTTGTTTTTGATACTTTATTTATCCAGGTGTTTTATAATGCCAGGCCCACACATTCACAAACTCAGAGCCGAATTGGGCCTTGAGACAAGTCGTACGAACTCAAAATCATTCTTAAGAAACTTATTTGAGTTCGGTAATGTGTGGGCTTTCTTGCGAAGGGAACTCCAATTCATAAGACAAATCGTGGGTTCTTACAACAATTCGTAGGCAAAATTTAGGCCCACACTGTACCGAATTCAGAGCCGAATTGGAGCTACGAAACTTCTTAAGACCACTTTCCAATTTGTACGAATTAGAGTAAATTCTTATGTTATATTAAGACAAAAATCTTTTTCGTAGACCGCTCTAAGACAATTCTTAAGGCCCTTAAAATAATCTAATACATCCGAAAGTTTTAAGAGATTCTATGATTTGAACAAAAATCTTAGTAATTTTGAGAGGCAGGTAATTTTGGAAGTCTGTAACATCCCTAAATGTATTGTTGGAGTATCAACAATTTTTTTTCACTTTTATAATACTCATTTCCCCTTCTGTACATCCCTGACATTTTTTTTACATGTGATGTGTCACAGGAAAATGAATACACGAAATCGTAATTCCTTAAAAAAAGTGCTAAGACAATTCGTAAGATAATTCAGGAATGTGTGGGCAATGTGTGGGCCATGAAAAACTAACACAAATCTCTACGAATTGGCCAATTTTGTTAAGAATTCGTCCACGAATTGTCGTGAGACCCCAATTCGTACGAAGTGTGAGTTCTTGAATGTGTGGGCCCAGCATAAGGATATAGCCATTTCCAACCTATATTAATCGAGGATCAGGATGAGTACCTGACTTTAATATCGAACCTGGCTTGCACAATTTCATAAGACAGTCATGTAGGATATGATGGGATATTGGAATGAAATGAGATGAGATGATATTTAGTATAATGAAATTCATTCCCTTGTAGTAGACATATGTTTTTAACCTCCTTTTGTTTGTCATGGTATCTCTTTCCTGCCTTATCACGGGTGAGATATTATTCCATATCCCAGCTCCGCAATACAAAAAGGATTTCATGTAAAGGATTTCATGTTAAGATCATATCTTGGTAATTCTTGTTTTAAGACTATACCATCAAGCGCCTCATATTACCATGAGGTATTTGAGTGAAGATTTTCTTATGTGGCATCATGCACTATATATATATATATATATATATATGTTTAGTATTAATAAGCTCCATTTCGCCTCGTGACTGTACACCATCAGTGCACCAGCAGGTCAGAAATATCGGTCATTGATCCTTACATGTAATTTTGATTATTAGACATGACACCCCTTACAAGTTTGCCCTAGCTCAACCAATGTATTTCGGTAAGGTATATAACCAGTTTAATGTACTCAATATGGGAGCTAAGTGTTTGTATATAATGCAACACAAAGTATCATGTTCACACATGCAAGTTATTTATGCCTGGAGGGTCGTAATTATCCATGACATCTCAACGTAGGGCGATGCCGATACCATAATGCAAAAACATATATAATGTAACGGTGACATAAGTTTCAGTCACCTCCAGTCGGATCATTTATTTTTTATGAAGTGCTTCATGTGATAGGCTCCAAAGTGACATTCCCAGATCGATTTCTATCATGTACATCAACTTTGCGAAATATGATACACCCCACACACTGGATTCAAACTATGCTAGGATCAGATCTGGGCATTCAAACAAACAACAGTAAAAGGAGCCAATGATGTTTTCCCTTAGATCTAGCTAATTCACTACGCGAAGTGAATGATACTTATCCCTACCCAAGGGGTATGACCGATCGTTTTTCCTTTAACCTTTCCTTTTGCCCAAGTCTGACCCAGTCCGGGTGGATCAATAGGCAGTATCAATCACACATGCAAGGGATCAGAGTGATCACCATCTTGCCCAAGGCGGTAATCCAAGGCCCCAAGTAATCTCTCTCACATCAAGTGTTTAGTACCATCAGCACTTTTTTCTCCGCTATTCATTGTTGCCCAATAGAGGATTTGCATGTGAACCATCTTGCATTTTGATTCACATAATTATGTGAATCAGGATTCACACTGACATAAAATGTGTAAAAGGTATAGAACACATGTTCAGCATGCAATATTTATCAATAATCTCATGTAATTAGCCAAGTGTTTTACATGATTCAATGAAACAAGATGTCCTCTTTCCCATCATACATTTAGTTTTCATAGATGATTTATACAAGCATTACATTAGTGAAAAGACCCTTGCAATTTTTGATAAAAGAGTTGCTAAATATGTTAAAATAAATATGCTAAATTGTATTTCAGATTTGAACTGAATCGCTCCTAGCATGCACTGTAATAGCCATGCGCAGTGAGTGAGACACGCACATCCCCTATTGTTGTGTGTGGTGGGGGTGGTTGGGGGGGGGGGGGGGGGCAGGGTTCCCTTTTTCAGTTAGCGTCGATAACACTGCACACTCACAAAAGAAACCCCAATTTGTACAGGTAATAGATCTTTCGGTGCATCTGTATGACATGGAAACAACCGCTAGAACGATTTTTCAATCCATACACTGGACACTTACTTTAGATATATATATATAATGCACCACACAAAAAAAGCGTCTTTCTTCCTAGAGCTTGGAGTGAATGGTTGTACAAACCGAAAAGCCAATATTATGTTATATAATTATGTTAATGATGATGTTAACTTTGATAAGTTCTCAATTTCCAAAATCCAAAAGACCTTTATATTTCCGAAGAAGAATTACCCCAATTATCATTGATTGCCCTTCTCTAGCTCAGCATTACCAAGAATGAATGTTCCAATATATTTAACCAACCTTTTCACTATTTCACGAAAAGATTATTATTGACATGGAAGCACCTAAAACAGGTAATTTGAATCAGCCACCTCCACTTCAACACAACCATTAACAACATGTGCAGAACATTCCCAGTGACAAGTCTTGATATACCTGAATTATGGATAATTATGTATTAAATATAAGGCTATTGAACCCAAGAGCTGGGAAAGACAACGTGTAAAGAGGACGGAGGACGGAAGTGTTAATTCAAAAATGAAAGACGGATGGTACAGGTTTAATTATCAATAGTATAGACGGATGGTACAGGTTTAATTATCAATAATATAAGCTGTGCATGATCCAGGTGCGGGCTCCCACGCTTTTATATAACAACTTCGATGTAATTTTGATTCATAATTTCCTGAACACCCTTGTTTTCACTGTATACTACATGTGGCAGCCTGAAGGTTCCATGAAACTAATGATATCCAAGTCTCTTTTGAACGCGAACCGTGTATTTTCTATTACAGGGCTTATATATTAAAGCTGCACTCTCAGTTAACGCCGGTCAATAACTAAAGATGTTATACTTCTTGTTCCATTCTTTTCCTACACAAAAAAGTTGTTTGACCAAAATTTTGGATGACTTTTACAAAATGTATAGTTTGAGGACCCGCTGATGTCCTTTCCTGCAATGGCTTCACTCATTCTCACTCACCGGTGGCCAGTTATGCTTCGCCGATTCGTGTTCAAATTCTTGTATAAGCACAGAACAGCAGAATATTGATGAATACAGTCTTATAAGTCTTATCACGGGTAAATTTGTTGTAAAATTTTGTTTGTAGTATCATGGTGGAAGAGCAGATCTGAGCATTGGGGATATATTAGCTCAGAATGCAGCTTTGATAAATATCAAGTGCTAATTTATTGTAACGCCCTTTGTTTATGTTTTTGAGTCACAAACGAACGATGTACATGCAGATGACCACAGTGATGTCACTAATGATCAAAGGTCAAGATCAGAGACAGTAAATGTGCACCCTGGGGCACCACTGCCTATACATATACCGTATCTATTTTTGTAGTAATAAGGATAATGTTTCCATGCTGGAGTCACAGGCCATCGGTCGATAATGTCCTTTGTGACAAGCCGTGTCCTCAGCTGTACTTGTGGGCGGTAGACAGTCATAAACAGGTGTCAGCGAGAAGGCTATGCCAGAAAAAAGCCCGACAGCATCTTCTCAAGTGATTTAGTTTAATTTCATTTTGACATGATTCATTGGTGATGTAAGACAATGCCTGTCCACAGTGTACATATGTATGCCGAGGAGAGGGAAACACTTCCATGATTGCTATCTGGTTGAGAACAAGAACAAGCCATACATATTCCCAGGTCAGGTGAAGGTGAGAGGATACAGAGGAGGAAATTAAACTGATGTTTTCTTGAGGGAGGTGAAGATTGCAAGTTGCCTTGAAGAAAGCGATAGGGATGAGGATGTGGATATAATACCAAACTTTATACGCAATTCATCATTATCGCTTGATATCCTAAATTGGTGGCATGGATAAAGATAGAAAACGTATCCACATTATGTACTACCACATAAATGAAATAAAAAGTGGTTTTGCGTGGATTAAAGAAATCTATTCCGTTATGTTGAATAATATATTTTGAACCTCATATTTCTAGATGTGGACGTTCGGGGATAATTGGGGAAGGCGAATTGTACATTTTCAGGCGACTTCATTTTTATGTAGATTCTTAAAACTCCTTATAATAGGAAGAATCAATAGAAATCTAAGAAATCTATTCAAACATGTGTAGATAAGATTTCCAATTATGTGTGATTACTTCTAGAGCTAACATGACACCAACAGAAATAGCATGTTGCAAACCCCTTTACCAGTTTAAAGCTGAATTCTGAGGTATTACGTCTAAAAGAATCTGCCCAATGTAACCTTTTCTTCACTCATCTTTTATTATTTACTATATACTATACATAAATTTTTCATTCTTATTTCCCTTTCATATAAAATCTCTAACGAAAGTTGGTGTCGAATTGAGATATTGCTGAAACAGGATACATAATATTATATCTTAGTTGTATCTTAGCAGGGCACAAAATGTTTGTTTGTCATGAAATAAAGTTTGTTTGTCATGAAATGAAATGATGTATTTGATACTTCTTCCTTTTGTAGTATTGTTAACCTAGTAAATTAGATGTATAGAATTCATCTAAAAATCTAAGAATGAAGGAGGAGTAATTGACAATTGTGTACTTTTCTCTCGCTTTTTATATTACCTATCGCTTGATTTTGATGCAGCTATTTTTTGACTAAATGAAACGTATCGCGTAGCAAAATTTTCAGCAAATAAAAATGTTTTAAAAAAAATCCTGGATATTATTCTGTTAATGAAGGAACGAAAACGAAGGGGGAGACATATAATATAGAGTCACTGTATTTCTGCTTTCTGACAGTGCTCTTTCTTAAGGCCGTCTTTCCTCATCCGTCTTTTCCTCGTTTAATAATAAGATGCAAAGTTTAATCACCTCCTTTATTTCCATATGCTATGCACTTTTTACATGTTGAAAGAACGGGTGCTAATGCCGTGAAAGAATATACCCAGGTGCCAAAATATTTATATGCAGTGCTGCTTTCTACACGGAAGGGTTCGGGGAGATGAATCCTTGCTGTCACTTGCACATATATCTCCAGTGATTGATCATGTGTTGTCGAATACATGCACATAGGATTCTTGCTTTTCACGTCCATGGTTGATCATTATAATTATTAAAAAGCAAGGATATGGGACCTTTATAAATGCTTTGAAGGTTCATTCACCTTGAGATGGGCTGGGAATATGAAGCCTGTTATAATGAACTAATGGATCTTTTTTAATAGAGAATACCTCCACACACAATGCCCAGTTCTCCGTACTAAGTGTAATGAACATCTTAACCGTAGGAGTTATTGGTGGCATCAAATAGTTACGTATTGGGTGACATTTTACCATTCCCCCTTGGGTTGCTGCAGATTAGCCTGTCGTGGGCTGCTGCTTGCTAAATGGCTGTCCTCCCATTCACTTCTTGCGAGCGAGACCCGCGTGAAGTCACCAGAAAATGTACAATTTGCCTTCACCAATCCTCTCAAATAACACAAATTCAAGACAAAACTTAGCTTCAAAATACAGTTCAACATAACCGAGCCGATTTTTAAAAATCAATCCGATACGACAGATATTCAGATATATATATATAAGTGGTATTTATCCTTTTTCAGTCTAACTTAAGTGAATTTATTAAATGTGTATAGCTGCCGATTGTACATTTTAGGCGAGTACTCGGATTAATGTTGTGGTTCTCAAGTTGGGTGTCTTAAAGATTGTTATCAGAAATGGCTTGTAACTTTGCAAAACATTCCCGTATCAGATATTGCTGATGTGTTTACAATTAATGCACAGATAACTAAAGGACGCTTACTGGCACAATCTCGTTTTGCCAGTAATGATATTTATTTTCTATCTACCTATTCATGATTAAAATGATTATATCTAATTATGGAGAAGAACGTGAAGAAAACTCAACTGAAAACATCTCGAAGTGGATTTTCTTCAGCAGTTTTTCTACGTGGTTATAACTACATGTACTATCTAACTGTGCGGTTTGACTACTACTTACAGGGTTTACAAATTATGAAATGCGTCCAATATAGCATCTAAATCAACAATAATAATAACAGATTCTTATTTCCAAGTCACATGTTATACGATGTAATGTTAGATTAAATTAGAATAAATCATGGAAATTGGATTAGTTTCTGTGAACCTCACAGCTCTTCCAAGCACTCCTAATATTACGACAGAGAAGGCGGAATGTATCGGAGATATCTTTCGATACATATTTCGGGTTATATCGTAAATCCAGATCCTCATCCTGATTATGTCAAAACCTGGTTGCATTTCGTCAGCTTATATCGATTATTAAAAAATGACAAGTAAGGGATTATTTTCTTATTAAAGCTAAATGATCCCACACAAGGGGACAATCTAGTGGAATGATAATAAATGTCGAGACATGAGATTTATTGCTGTGCCGATAGAGATTCGTTTTACGCAGGCAAACGCTTCTTGGTACCATTTATCTTAGAAAACCCTCATCTCCCATGTACAACATTTCGCAGTTAAATAATCTGTCTAAATATCTGATCTCTTGCTGTGTAAAAACACAAAATGGGATAAGGTAACGCTAACCAGACATGTCAAAAGGAAGAATTCTAGGCCTAAAACCAAAAAGGATATCCCGTCCAAACTCTGGTCTTTGCGGCAGCGTTGTGACAAGGATGGGTTGAGCAAAATTCTGGGGAATATCATATTCATTTCGATGCAATTTTTAAATACCCGTGTCATAAGTTTACTAGATTAAAGATGAACGATCATTGAAGTCATTCACGAATAGAAATAAGCACAAGTCTCCACTAACTGGGCAGCTATATATATATAGACATTATTATTTGTGCCAATATTAATACAGTTTTTTTTATCTATTTAGTTGGGTTTATCCGCGTAAGTATTATCCTTCGTTGACAATTGAAGCTACCTCGTTCATAGACCGTAACACGAACAAGGGTTTTTGATCATGCTTTGTTCATTGCTTGTCCCAATACAAAGGGATGTGATGACTGTGTGGGATATAAACCCTTAAGTGTGACAGCTAAGGCAAAGTAAAGAGAATGTGGCTAGAAGTACATACAAAAAGCATTCATATTTTACAAGAATAATTGGATATGATTCCATATTGTACGTATACATTTGTATGATCTCAAAAACGAACGTGCTTGTTATCGTTTAATCAGCTTATCTCTCCCTGACGCCCTAAGCCAATTGAATGGATGGGAATGATGAAAGAAGAAATGAAAGGGGGCAAAAATGATAGAATGTCATAAATAAGTGGGGAATATGTACATACTACGGTGCGGAATCAGAATGAGAAAATACAATAATTATTATTGTTCTACCTCAGAAGTAAAGGGGAAAGGCAGTTTACTTACCAGAGTCAATGACTTCCCCAAACTTTAGATTTACTCACCTGAAAATGAAAAATACAAAATAATGTCATACAAGAACATTAACGTCGTTAATAGACATCACTCTCTTTATATCATACACTAAATATCTCCCATTGAAACTGAAAAACCTATCCCTATATAGTAATTATATCCGAAGCGATCCAATGGCCTTTTTTTTAATAAGGATTATAGATCAAATAAAAACAGTTTATTGATAAAACCGAACATCTCGCTTAAATTGACCGAGCTTGATTTAATGAGCACTACGATTTTTCATTAGAGCAAAAAACTTCAGGCTTTCGAACTGATAGAGTTCTGATTCGCATTGCCAAATACAAGTTCGGGGAGACAAACAGGTAATCAACAATTCTTCCCACTTGCTCGCTCCTTATTTAGGTGTTGCTCGCATTACCAAGGCCAGGAGTATCCTGAGATATTCGAGGTTCTCGCGCTTACTCATTAACTTAGACTTAGAGCATTAGCGCATACTGAGTGTTCCTCATATAATGTGTCTAATATCTTTTTATAGCGCACACAAATTGCTAAATGCGCTACTCAGGTGCATACAAATTGCAGTCGTCAGTTTCAATTCTAATAAGGGCTTCATATGACCGCCCACAATGATTGTGCTATACACATGAAGGTGTAATGGTGTAAGGTGACAATGCGTGGGATGCACATGTGCCTTGTTGGAACATTTCTGCATGGGTATTCGAGGGTCATACCAGGTATTCGTGATTGTAATAAAATTAAATCTCTATCAGGCTATATTGAGAAAACCGTCTCATTGCGAAATGTTTCTGTGTCCTGAATACAAAATTGAAAATCTAATCTAACCTCACGAACCCGAATTTTGACCTTGAAATATGATTATATTTCCTCTTGCTCCCTTGTGTCATGTGGATATATATAGATCTATAAGTAAAATGCTGTGCGATTAGAAGAGGCGTTGATTGCTTCGGAAGAACTTCCTACCCACTATTTTGTGTAACATATGGGCCCTAGCGTCCGAGGTTTCTGGGCCCTAGCGTCTGGGCTCTAGCGTCGTTGGGCCCTAACGTCTGAAGCCCGAGAATTTCACGTAGGAAGGATTTTTCACTTGCTATACAGGGGAAGGAAGACCCACAAAATAATTCCTTTACGTACAACTTATACAACAGGCCATAGGACACATTCGTATGAGCATTATAATGTTCCTCTAGAAAGAAAGAAATCTGACTGGCATTGACATGTAAAAAAATGTAGACTATAATTAAGGAAATAATATAGGTAACAATCATGATAAAGAATCTAGCTATCTAATGCCACAAACAAGGGCAATCGATTATTTATTGAACCTTTATTTTGAAAGTGTATTTGGTCGCTGAACTGAATCATTCTATTTTTGTTTCAGCTGAAATTGAGACGAGCCTATTGATTTCAAAGCACCAACTTTTGAAATATTATAATAACGTCCTTTAAGCTGCATATCCAGCTATTGCGTGTCATGAAATTTTACCACATTTCCTCATTATGGCTGACAAAACATTTTACGGCTGTTATAATATTTATACAAGAATCTGAAGTCCATCGCCCTAGAGAAAATGGATGCCAGTGTGCGATAATAAGTGAAGCCACCGCAGGAAAGGATTACGGCGGTTACCCGATATATAAATGTGGAATTTATGAAGCTCTGTAACACAAACGACCAGACGAATTCCTTCAAAATTCCTTCAAATTTGGGACGAATGATTTTTATCTTTGTTGGAAAAGAACGGAACAAAGTAACTGACAGGGCAGCTTTAAGTGCCTTCAAAATAATGTATACAATTTAGAAGGTTTCCCCAATGAAGGGGACAAAACAATCATTATACCCTAAACCAAGGATTAATATATGGGATATATGTAATATATATATGAAGTTACAGGCTTAAAAAACATGTATGTAGGCACGTAAGCCTATAAGTAAATACTGAATACCAAAATGTAAATACTAAAAACTGCAGGGGATGAGACTCTTTATGTAAATACAGTGCAAAGGTCAGGAATTTCGTAATGTACATTCTTAAAAAAATTGACCCATATGTATCATGCTAACTGGAGAAGCTCAAGGTCGAATCGGAAGAACTGCCAAAGACTTAAAATGTTGACCTATTTCTATGTAGAAAAAATTGATTGTTATTTGTTGTTGTCTTGTATGCAAATAATGGAAATAAGGTTTCTTACATATGTAACAACAATATGACATGGTGTACCTGAAATTCTATAAAATTAATAAAGAAGAGAATGCGCGTAATGATGGCACGAGTGAGCCAATCTTTGTGGTGTTGTCTTGCTGGGTTCGTCACATGCTCCTCTTTTCAGATAATTGGACTTTGCGGAGGCGAAAAAATACAGCACATGCACCATATTTACCCGAAGAAAATAATCATCTGTTATTAAGCCTCGAGCATTAAATGGCAAAAAGGTGGCTTGTACCTGACATGGTAAATCAGGTCTTCCAACAACAAAAACACGTGCGAGAAAAACCTTACAAGGGACAAACATCAATGCTGTAAGATTTCCATGAAAGTACATTCTTGAAAACCATGTTTTAGGCATTCAAACAAATCATACCGTCATCTGAAGCTATTTTTTAATTTTTCTAATTTTTCTAATTTTACAAATTTTACATTTAGTGCAGTTTAAAGAAATCAAGGAAATGTAGAAATATTTGAAAGTAAGTTTGACAATGTCTGGACTGCTTTGACTCAAATTCTTGTTATATTTGACTCAAAAACCCGATCTTTGTTCTCAGCCCTGACGCATGAGAAAGGGCCTTATTGTCTGGTTTACCCATAACCTGTTTAAAGTTCTAATTTCACTTATCTAAGAAATGATGCACCTCTTTTTACTGTGTGGGAGAATTTATCTAGACTCAAGAATCTTTTGTGCCCCATTTCTACTATTTACTATTATCTTGGACAATATTCTGTTAACGAAAAAATAACTTTTTAGAGAGTTCATCGAGTGCACTGAAAACGAAAAAGTAAATAGAGTATAGCAATTCCCTAAATTTAATTAATTTGTTAAATTGTGATTTTTTTTATATTTAGTGATAATTGATTTATTGAACTCTGAGTCGCATGTAAGTGCAGTCGGTTTCATCTTATAACGGTATAATGCCACCTTCACCGAAATCACTGAATCGTTAAAACGCATGTATACAAAAACCTGGATAATTATTCAGAGATAAATTTAGAGATGGACTATAGTCCTTGGATACAGGAGAAACCGTAATATGATTATGATCAGTAATATGATTAGGCAAAAATGAACGAGAGGTTAGTACTACAAGTGTGATTCAATGTTTACACTTTATTTTGTATCCGACAAGCGGCCGCAGGGGATATAGACCCACCAGAGACGCGCTTACATTGCGGTCATTCTATCTCTTTATACAACACTTACAGAATTGGCAACACTGATTAAAATGGACGTATTCTTCTCGCTCAAAGTGAATAACCCATTCAGTTATAGTATAATAGTTTCATCTAAACTCAATTAAAGTTTTATTTGTTTATAGCATCTTTGGTTCCTACTGCATGAAACAATGCTGAACTGCAAGCAGATTGTGCAGTACATTCATCTTTGATTCTTACTGCATGAAACATTGCTGAACTGCAAGCGAATTGTGTAGTATATTCAATTTTGTCAGGAACCCATATAACACTAATTTGACTAATTAACCTTTGTCTGCTTTCTAATGTCGGAACTCCACTAGAGGAAAAACGGCGGCGACAATTTTTTCTGTTGCCCTCTAACATCAGTTCATTTCATGTTTGCAATGAAAATGCGAATGGAGGAGTGTCAGATGTTTTGCCACATTCTCTGGAAACTGTTGTTTCTGTATGGATATTTGTTGCAACAAATTAGTGGGCAACAACAAAATTTGTCAGCGCAGTTTTTTCTCTCTCTAGTGGAGTCGCCTCAATAAGACTAGTATCTCTAAAGTGTTTTGGATATGTGTCGTGTAGGGTTTCTTATGAGTTGATTTGATTTGAATACGTTTTGATATGTGGCGTGTAGGGTTTTGTATGAGTTGATTTGATTTGAATACGTTTTAATTTTATCTTTTTACAGGTTCATCTCTAGCCATATTTCCATCAGTATCCCATGTTACTGCCTGTTTTATACATTTCGTTAGATTAATATTACATATAATTTTATGGTTTTTATACACATGTGGTACATACGTTATTAAATCAGATATTCTTACTTTCGTTTCCTGTCCATGTTTTGTCTTGCGTTGAGTAAGTTCAATATTCATATAATTTGTTAATGATGATCATTACAAGATTACGAATAGTTATGATAATAAGGATGGATTATAAATAATAATAGTTATGACGACAATGATAATCATTGTTGCACGTCTCCCATCACAAGTATTATTCGTATAAGTATTAAGCACATTTAGATAATACTTTTATGGTATAAATATAGTTTTAAGTATTTCGGCATATATATATATGGGCGTGGGTCATTTGTTCTTTGTTACATCTATACAGTATAATGTGAACAAATATCCACGTAATACTATAATATTGAGGTCTGTTTTAATTTTAAACATATTCCTCTCTGGCGGATGTGGATATGGTTTGAGGATTTGTGTTAGTACAATCGTGTTGGTTAGTTCTTTAGCAGTGGCTGGGGAAAAGGGATTCTGCGTTTCAAGTCAAAACACAGCATTTTTATTTTGAATTACTGGCACTTTCAGAGACGTTAGTTGAGGTTGCATTATAAGGATACAAAGGGTATATTTTTTATTTCCGTCATTTTGGTTTTAATTCCATTGGTTTCAACTGTACTCTTCTCCCTATACCAGCACCCCCCTCTCTCTACCACCCACTCTTTATCCCTCCCCTCTCCCTAGCTCCTTTCCTCTCTCTTCCCTCTCCCTTCCCTCTCTCTCTCCTCTCCCTCCATAGCTCTCTTTCTCTCACTCTCCCTCTCTCCGCCACTTCCCTCCCCCATCTGCCACGCCCTATTTATCTTCTTTCCCCTCCTCTCCCTGCCTCTCTTACCCTCCCTTTGTCCATCTACCTTTCCTCTCTCTTACCAGTTTCCTCTACCTCCCCCCTTCTCTCGCTCTGTCCTTATCTATTTATCTATTTGTATCTTACATCCCGCCTCCACTGACATCACCTTTTCCTAACACCAGGGGGTCACGGTAGAAGCGTCCGCGTTGTGGCCATGGGTAGAGAAAATTCCAACACCATCACACACAACATCAAGATAGTACTTCAACATGTACACACATCAAAGACATGCCTATATAGAGTTCAGAGTAAGCCCTATCAAGGGCCTACCCTGTCAGTCAGTCATATCTGCTAATGTCGAAGGGCCCTCAGCGGCCCAGCAACACATCTTAGCCAAGCCTTGCAGTAATCTCCACTGGGATGTCCCCTGACTACAGGAGGTGCTTAGGGGGATGGAGTCAAAACATCATCACAGTTCCTTTTCACAGAGCCAAATAGTATCAGTTGAAAATGAGCAGTTGAGTATATATATAGTAACATCTGTCTCCTCTTTAGACACTTTATTTTGCCTCCCACGAACTCTAACCATGGTTTCACTCATGCCTTAATCATCTCTTTGGACAATCCCCAATGTCTTTAGCCTCTCTTTGGCCAATCTCTCATGTCTTCAGCATCTCTATGGCTTATATGAGGGGTTTCCCCAGCATAGAATGAAAACCAGTCTGGTCTGGCAAATCAGGTTGATTTGTCAGAAATGCCTGTATCATACGCATTTTTCCAAGTTATCCTAATTAATTATGGTATACCCCTCCATAAATCCTTTCATTGATTTACATATAATTATTGGGCATATAGCTATCGAACAGTGGGGACAACTTTTAACCAAGAAAGGGGTAGGGGCAGGAATGTTACTGGCAGGAATGTTACTGCGATTATTCACTGTGGTTGTCCAAACAGAAGGTATAATTGACTTAATATCGTTCTTTCTCAATTCTGTTAATTTTATATTAACTCTAGTAATATCACACCACTTGACCAATATATTTCGTATACAATAACCTCTTGGTGTCTTTTTAGAAAAACTGAGAAAAAGCCATATTTGATCTATTCCGTGTGGATTGGGATGAAAGATGAAATCGATACTGCGACTACCATTTTAGATTTCGCTGACTTATATATTGATGCTATATTTATCTGGAGGTATTCTCTACATTCATTCGTAAACATCCTTGTAGCCAGCCCAATTGCTTCTATTTCCATGTTACAAATTGGCAACTCTTATTTTTTTCTTTGTACCATCTGCCAAAAAGGATGGTTCTTCTTGTAAACAACATCTTCAAAACCCTAGGGCATTTTGGTACATTGTGATAACGTTTTAAAGGCAATCAGACGTACGCAATATTCTCATAAACGTTTTTTTACAGTTGAGAGGCTTAGCATCATTATATATAATATAATATTATATATATATATATGATTTCAAGCCTCTATTACAAACAACTTGAACGTATATCTTATGACAGCAAAGTTCAAATGGAAAATGGATTATAAAATGAATCAATACAATGGATAATGACCTTTAGGTCTCGGTGGGTTCCATTGCTAAGACATAACATTACATAAGGCTTAGGGGATTCATTACTTATACATGAACCAAGTATAAAACATGTGAATGATGACATTAATACAGTTTCCACAGAGAAGTCCTCGTTCATAGCTATGTAGATAATTGAGTTCAATAACTGGGACCCGGTCCGTATGAAGGATTGGGAATAAAAAGGGTGATGGATGACTTGAATGAGGATGGGGGGATATAGCTAATCTCGGAGGAATTTACAGCAAGGGATTAGATCTAAGCCCTGCCGCCCTGAGTAATGGTTCAATGCCAATACCTTGTGTGTAGTGTACCTTACTTATTATATTCTCATCAGTGCTTAAATCCCATTAAATTATATTCTTGGTATATGGAAAGCCTGCTGCTCAGATGAAAGGGGGAAACCAGTTGCTTGTTCTAGCATATTAATTGTCTCAGTGTTTCTGGTAGTAGTAGCCTATTATTCCTCATTCGGAAATTATACCCCCTTGGGTATGTATGTATGTATGTATGTATCGTCACATTTTAGGGCTGATGTATATATGCCAAGGGGATGTCAGCGCGCAGACGACGAGAACCAACACAACCGAAGGGTCTAATTGTTTTAGTCTCGAATTTTTGGGATCCTTTGGACACTTTGCAAGCAACTTTCATAAACCTCACAACAAAACATTGGGGAACTGTTTTGGCATCCTCACACACATGGCCACCCCCGCTCACCACCAAAATGGACTGGGCTAAACCCGCAGCACATGCTCCCACTAGGTAAAATTTATGTTTGGACTGAATATATTTTGATACTTCAAGGTGCACGTATGTCACCAACTATAATCAAACTATTTCATAACTTATAAGAACCTTAGTGCCCCCCCCAAAAAAAAAATCCGCCCCTGCTCATAACCCATTAAAGTGCCTTAATTCTGTCTCTTTTTCTCTGTCTCGATCTCTTTCCCTTCTTCTCTATCTCTTATTTACTGGGTATGATCATAAACTGCCTCCCTCTCAGCTCTCCCGCCCTTGATGTAACCATATGTATGGGGATGGTGGGTGGGGGGCTGGGGGTCATTATATATTGTTATGTATTAATTAATATTTTGTTTTACTGTAAAATATTAATATTTAGCAACTAAGACTCTGCATCATCTTCAATGATTACCAATAAACAGGCAAATGTTGATAAAAAAAAATCCATACTTGTTCACTTCACTTCTCTATTACAAAGACATGCTTAATTAAAGTTTTGAAATATTCAAACAGGCATAAAAATCTTTTCCCACAGCGGATTCCTTTGGATTTTGAATATATTATTCTATACAGACCTGCGCTTCATTTGACACCAGAACTGTCTTCATCGCATTTTTTTATGGGGGGGGGGTGCCCCCAAAAGTACTTAAAAAATGTCAAAAAAAACCATTCAAATGGACATAAAATATTTCCCCCCAAGCGGATTTTTGCGGATTTTGGATATGTTATTTTACTCGAAATCCCGCTTCTTTTGACACCAAAAGTGTTTCTATACCATTTTTTTGTGGGTCAAAACCTTCAGGGACTGGACCACATGCATCTCCCCTATGAACACATAATGAATGGTCCCCCACCACGCGCTCTCCGTCCTGCATGTTTCTGACCCGACCTAGATTGCCATATATGGACCGATGACCTATATAGACTATAAACAAAGTAGCTCAAGCACACAGTCAAAATCAACACTTACAGAGCGCAAAACATCCCATCACCTTTACACTGTCTATCAATTGTAATTGCAGCAACTTTGGCCGATTCAAGTTTTAATTTAAGGATCGCATATACCAAGGACAGAACTACGTGAGGCCCGAGGTAACGCACACAGGCATACGGTGGACGAGAATGGTACATCGCGGCCCGTTCCGTTCAGCTCCGTTCCGTCCCGTCCCGTGCCCGCCCGAAAAAAAAATAAAAATGACTGTCGTCATACATTTACTATAGAAATATTCATGACGGGGCCACTTGTATCGGTGGCGGGACGGGACGGCCTCCTAAAGTTCGGCGGCAACTACCGTTCCGTGCCGAACCGCTAACACGTCCCGTCCCGTCCCGTCCCGCACATTACATTTTTTTCACGGGAAATTTTTCGAAAAGTACGGGTAACGGCGGGGGAAGGGACGGGGACGGGGCGGGACGGGGGCAGGGCGGGGCGGGCCGGAATGGAACGGAACGGAAGCCAGTCCCAGCCCAGCCTCACCTCTTTGTCCCTCATCTCTTGATATTTCTCCTTCTCACTCTGCCTCCCCCTCTCTGTCCCCCCCCCATCCTGTCCCCTTTCCTGTCTCTATGATCCATCTCCTCCTCCCATGCCCTCTCTCCCCCTCCCCTCAAATTGATGCATACATTATGTATGTATACATGTATACAAGTATACAGGTATGTATCCAAATGTATGTACATATGTATATATGTATATATATATGTATGTATATATGTATATGCATGTATATACATGTATATACAATACATATACAATGTATGCATATATAATGTATACATATAAAATATATGCATAATGTGTATACATAAGTATGTACATGTATACATAATGTATGTATGTATGTATGTGTGCATAGATATACATCTATGCATATATATGTGTACATAAATTCATGCATGTATGCATAATATGTATGCAGATGTATTGATCATTTTTCAGCCTAATTTAGCAGAATTTCCTAAATGTGTACAGCTGCCAATTGTACATTTTCTGAAAATCTGACCCATATAGAGCGGCCCCAATTGTCGGCCATATCTTGGGATATCCATGGGAGTATTTGAATCCAATGTAGTATTAACTAAAGGAGTATTGAGTATAGGCATATATCTATATACTATAGTATAATTTGTAATAGTCTGTGTGGCCCGTTCCGCCCCGTCCCGTCCCGTCCCGCCCCCGCCCGCTCCCCCGCCCCCTCCCGCCCCCTCCCGCCCCGCTCCCGCCCGCTCCCGCCCCGCTCCCTCCCGTCACCCGTGCCGAACCCGTACCGAAGAAGTTGTGTTCGTATGTACCATTATCGTCCACCGTACAGGCACCCGCTAAGTTGCCTCGGCCCACTAGCTCAAGTGTCCAGCTGTGTTCAACAGACCGGAACCAACACGTTGCTAAACAGGGACCGTGGTCACCAGCCCGGAAAAATCTAGTTGTCCGCTCTCACATAGTTTACCAGTAAATACCCCTAAATCCCAAGAATTCGAGACTAAACCATAGCAGTACTTTGTCCAGAGCTCTAGAAAAGTTGAATGCTCCTAGAACTATAAGCTTTGTTTTTTTGCAGAGATTTATGCTGGGAAGGAGGGGTTGAATTGGTTTCAGAATGTTCTATTAATTTATAAACAGAGTGGGACTCAAACAATGTGTACACTATAAAGTAAAACTATTGGCTTTTGGCAAAATATATGCCAATTATTTGTCCAGTTCCCTAGAAAACTTGAATATTCCTAGAGCTAAAAGCTGTCGTTTTTTGTAGGGATATAGGCTGGGTAGGAAGGACTGACTAGTTTTAGATTTTTCATTCATTTTCAAATAGTCAGTGTGACCCCCCCCCCCCCAACATGGTGTACATTTTAGGATTTTAGCACCTAAGGCCTCTCATTACCAATAATTTATCCAGTTCCCTAGAAAACTTGAATACTCCTAGAGCTAAAAGCTGTGTTTTTTGTAGGGATATAGGCTGGGAAGGAAGGGCGATAACAAGTTTCAGATCTTCTTTTAATTTTTAAATAGTCATTTGCACTTGTCTTCATAGCAGTCTGAAGGCTATATTATGAATAAAGGTGTCGCGGCAAGTATTTCTTTCCTTCTGCACATGAGAGTTCTACCGTCGCACAAAAACGTCAATAGGGGCGCTACTGTCGGCACTAGTAGCGCCACCAAACAGGCTAAACATAACTAATATACCCGAGCTACAGTGCTCAAACACTTATGTACAGCGGCTTCGTAACTCTGTATATGTATAGCTCTGTTAGTACCCAATAACAGTGACATATAAGTAATAATATGAGAAAAGAAAAAGAAAATGTTCACAACCGATGACGGAGGTGTGCACTGAAGCGGTGCAGAGTTCAAAGTGGCTAGAATGAAAGGCGTGGCAAAGGAGGGCGGGGCACGACGCTTGTGATTGGTCGCGCCTGCCGTGACGTCATAGGCAAGGAGGTAAACACATCCACGTGCCGCAATATGGGTGTTGTCATGACCAACTGTAGGGATGATCAAACGTGTGAATGTATATTAATATGATGGATGATCAACATGTGAATGTATATAAATAATTTGGATGATCAAACATGTAATTTATATGAAGCACCATACACTTATGCAATTGATTGATGGTATGGCGCATTCTTTTTCATCTATTCTTCTGTGGTCATTGCCTAATGTGGACATCCACCTGGGCTGGATGTATTTCTTTTCCCATTTCTTATTTACAATCCCACACAAAGAAATACAACGTCATCCGACAGTTTTTAAGAAACAAAACAAACGAAATACATTATTAAAAAGCAATCATAAAAACGCAGGTTATTCACCTTTGGCAACCGGATTCCGTATCAAGCACACGTGCTCTCTTTGTGTGGTTCACCAGAAACCTCCATTAGGATTATATAATAAAATTCTTACAATGGTCAGTAAGTATAACGTGCTTGTTGAGTTACTAAATCGAGTAAGTTTGATATCCTCTCCCTTTACGGTCATTCAATATCCCACTCTTGTGATTGGAAACATTTTAAGATTATCAAGTTAGTTGACTTTCTTAGAACGAGACTGTAACTCAATACGTTCTTCATTCATTCAGTCCCGGCAACTGCCTTTATTGAGCAAATGAAGTATCATATCATGTGACATAGAGTGTTTCTACTCGTTTAAAACTTATCTATTAAATTTAATGTGAAGTAGGGCGTCATAACTCCCCAAACTGAACTTATCAACTTCTAAAGTTCTTGAATCTAGTACCTTACTTATGGACCAGGCTGGCCCCAGAGCAGCAAAATATTATAGGGTTTAATGAGTTTAAGATGTTCTTAAAACATCAATACGTCCCAGATGAGGAGTAGGGGAGATATGTAAGAAGTAAAAGATATGTAAGATATGTAATTTCTGTCATATATTGTGTTTTATCGTTAAAAGGCTTAATATCAACACAATATCATGAATATTGCGGGAATCCAAGAAGGTAAAAAAGGATATTGTTAAAATGATTATAATACCAAACATTGATTATGGAGATATTTTTTACGACAGTTCAAACAAAAGCCTGATAAAAAGGCTCCAATCCTTGTTGAATACCTCCATAAGAGCAACCCTTGATCTTAATAAAAGAGCAAGTGTTGCTGGTGAACTGGAGAAACTTAACATACATCCAAACGAATTTAGAAGAAAAGTTCATTTGGTAGAAAGTGCATACTACCTGGCAAGAACAATAAGCAACATTGACCAACGAAAACTCCCCACCAGAAACCACGCAAAAAATCGAAAAATGTTAAAATTAGAACATCCAAAGTCATCTCTATTTCAAAATAGTTTCCTTTATAAGGCTAAAAGTACCTGGAACAATCTCCCCACCAGACTACAAAATTCAGAAACTCAAAGACAATTCCGACAAGAGATAGAATCTTTTTATTTACAAAATTAAATTCAAATCTAAAAACGTTGGACAATGTTACTTCATAAAAGTAAATTAACTGATAAGCCAGGTAACTGACTCTCGAATATATGTATTTCTTGCCTATGAATCTCCAAAGCTTGATTTGATTTGATTTGATTTGATTTAAAATTGAAAATCAAAAATCAAACTGTATTGTACTGTACTGTACAATCATTGTATTATATCGTATTATCTCATGTTTGTTATACCCACTTATATAATCATAACTATCTTTATTCTTCATCTGTCATGATCTGTAAAGCTTTCTGGAAGTAAATCTGAAGCTCTCCTCAACCCTATTGTGTAAATTAAGGTTTCCAAACCAACTAATATAGTACATATAATCTACCTATCACTGAATCGCATACTTATTAATCTCTTATGATCTATGTAAGCATTGTGAAAGTATACCAAATGCAGTCTTACTCACGAGTTATCTTTATATTACTCAAAACAACTGTTTTACCAACCAATAAAGTATATTATTGGAACATGTCTATATATATTTAAACACTTGTTAGTCGTAGATCCATCTGATAATTCTCTCATCTCGCTTCTTTATTGTTTTATATTTTATCCCATATTTAATCCTAGCCTCAGTCGTATACAGTAAATAGGCCTTCTAAATTAAAGGTAACTGTCGGTAGAAATGGAATTTACTTTTCATATAGACATGTCGACCCTTTTGTCATCTCTTTGTATTTTAAATAGGCAAATAAAAGATTTTCTTATCTTATCTTATCTTATCTTAATAATGTAAAGTTCAGTGGACTAAGTGCTATACGATTAAAATTAATTGATATAATTCTCATATGCACATATAAGTAAGTACAACTGTCACCTGGTCAAGTTGGCCCAAAAACCAAGTCGGCCCTTGCCAGCTCGGCCCAGCTCGGCCCAGGTCGGCTCAGGCTAATAGGCATACCGAAAAGCATAAATTATGCACCATTAATTATTTAAATTGCCCAGTAATTCAAATAAATAATTTCTGTCATATATTGTGTTTTATCGTTAAAAGGCTTAATATCAACACAATATCATGAATATTGCGGGAATCTACTATAGCACACTATCTGGACATCTCCCGGATGCCAACATAATCACAACACAAGTATGAGTATGAAAAAAAAGTACCAGAGTAAAAGCATTTCTGTATTTCTTTATAATGTTACCCATACAGTCTAACGACAATGGGCCGCGCTCTTATTAAGACTGCAAGCATGGCCATGGCCAGGCCAAGCTCTCAACGCCCGCATCTCCTTCATGTATTGGCCACACCTGGCTGGCCGTGCAGGGGCGCTCATCATAAGCTCTTGACAGAAAGCCAAGCTCAGAACACATGAGCGTCACCTGCGCTAAAACTGGGCGAAAACTGTTATCACCTTTACATTACCTAAGCCAGCTGTGCGAACCCTAGGGTTATATATAGGTCACATATATATAGGTCACACCTGTGTACAAGCTTTATAGGAAGGCTCTGTAATATAGGCTGTAAATTGTAATGGTATGCATAGCTGGTATAGTATCTTTATCCTTATCCGTTATCGGATATCCTGTACCATTTGTTATTGTCACAAAATATCAATTTTGCGACTTGTGATTCATTTTGCTATATCACAATATATTATTTGTCTATTTTTTCTTTGCAGAAGCTGGAGATTAAGGAGAACCTTTGAAAAGAAAATGATGAAATGATGATTATCTGAGGGAAAATAAAATCTGTTACTCCTCACCCTAATAATCAAAGAAATAAAATCAGTAAGGATCGATCTGATAACCCAGATCTAATAATTCCTAATAAATCATGAATAATAGCAAGCTACCTATAAATCCACCACCCCCAACCCCACCCCCACCCCCATCCCCTGCTCCTTTATTGACCCCAAAAGCGTCCACCCACCCACCCACCCACCCCAATACAGCGTGTCGCCGCCGCCGGCCACACTTGACACGCTCACTTCTCTGCCTTGACCCGTCCGCTTTAAGCGCATGAATGGACGGGCGTCCCACCCATATATAGCTGGTGCATTAGGTGGAGGGATCTGCCTTGTCCTTCGTCCTTGGTTCATCCATCTGGCCTTAGCAGAACCACTAGCAATAAGCACGGGGATGACTGCCTGGGTAGTAATACACTGAATATGTAAATTTATATAGTCATATTTAGATGTTGTACAAGGCTAAGAACTCCAGGTTGTATACAACATTTTTATTTGTATGTAGAAACAAATGAGAAAAAGGAAAAAGGTAATCAAGAAAAAGATCTATAGGAAAAAGAAAAGGAAAAACTCAATATGTCTCTAATATGAATCTATCTATAACTATAACATAAACGCACAGATCAAAGATTGAAGTGTGATTATGCCATTTGTTCATTTGTTAATGAAACAGGACACTATCCAGAAGATTGGAGACTGATTATGCTATTTTGTCATCTAAGAAAGTGAGTGTTCTAAATGGTAGGGGGCTCAATATTACTGCAATTACTTTGAGCAACGGGTCCGATGTCGGGGTAAAAAAATGTAACTTTCTATCACGTTTACTAAAGCCTTCAGTCATTTAAAGGTTGAAAACCAATTTATATGTACCAAGGTACATCCTCCATGGAGCAATGAATGGTATCTGTTTTTTGGTGCTGACAGTTTCTGCTCTCGTAAAAACAGATGTTGTTTCACCCATGGGAAATTTGCTGGCAGATAGTTTGTACTGTAAGGATCCTTTTGGTTTGTATTGCAACTTTATTATTATTGGTCAATAAAAAACCAAATATCACAAAATCGGTGGACTTACTTTGTGTGTGTTTTCCAACTTTCAAAACCTTTAAAATGATTGTTTTAATGTGTTTATACTAATTTTATACCTCATCACAGTTTCGCCTTTAAAATGTTTGGTGGATTACTTTGATGATGTAATTATAGAACGAACTCGTCGTACGATTTGCATATCAGAAAGCTGAAGTATTGAATCGTTAAATTAGCACACAAAAGGCTTACCATTGAGCGCATAATTATGTATTGAAATACAATAATTGGGATAGTGATTAGTTCTTTTGAAAAAATCTAATAGGGGATTTGTATCTCATTGCCATGACTTGTACAGTGCTTGCTGGAATAGATTCAGTTCAAATCTGACCTAAACATATTTAAGATTCTTATCGGCAAGGATCTTCTCATTAATATCATAGCTTGTGTAAATGATCTATGAGGGGAAAGATAAAGTCTTAATTCATTGAATCACCGCTGAGATCCCTTCAAATATACCCATACATATAATTATCCCCATATATCATATATAACTAACACTAACACTTTGAGTCTGCTTACAACACCCGTTAATTAATCCTCCTGATATAATCAATAGCTACCAGGTGATTTATATGCATGCCATTACCACCATATTAATTTATAAATTACACCTATATACTGAGTAATGAAGTGGCTATCATTCAGTATAAACACTTTCTTCCACAAGCCTCACATTTTAAGCGGCCCTCTGTCGAGTTGGCATACTGTGATAGGCATGATTGATCCGAGCGTATGGGTGTTCCACTACTTGGTAGAAAGATAACTACAACCAATAGACCTCTCATAGCCGACGTTCACATGTTTCGCGGCCACGAAGGTAACGGATTATCTGAAATATTAACCAGCATGATTCACGGTGACTACTCGCTGTGACGTACAGCCACAGTTTATATCCACCTGCCAGCGTTCGCCATCTGCTGGGAGTAATCTATGGGTGCCAAAAACCTATCCATTATCATCTTGAATTTCTCATGTCACAGTGCGATTACTGCACTGTACCTTAAGCTCCTAAATATTTGGCACTTAAATTGGGATGAAGGATGGCGACCTGAAGGAACAGAGACACAAGGGAGTTAATTATACCCGTGGGGTGGTTTAATCGTACGTGATGTGCCTGTGTACAGAGCAGGCTAGCATTGTATGGGGCACACGCACCAACACTAACTTTCTTCATCACTGACCACTATCCAACACTAGACCTCTTTGATAGTATTTATTTCTCCACATTTTATCAGGGCGGCTAAAATACAACAGGCCACCGATGGTAGATTAATGCCACTAAAATAGGGACGAATCATGAGAGACGTAAAAAGGATAGAGGTCGAAGTCAGAAAGTCAGAAAGTCAGAAGTCAAATCAGAAAGCAGTGGCCGCATTCAACTACCGTTAAGACTTAGAAAATTGGTAATTTATTATGTATATGCGCATTGGATGTGGGGTTATCGCATATGGTTTGATTGTACGTGTTAAACAACTTGTGGTTTAATGAGAAGTTAAGTCATGGCAAGGAGTGCATTATTTATCCGGTTTGCTATAGTGGTGCGCCCCAAGTTAGGGATTAAAACTTAAAGTTGCCTTGACTTATTTCATATGATTCATGATAACTTTATGAGTTTTATTGATAGAATAATATATGATATGTCAAATAAAAGAAAAGATCCAGGGCTATCTGTATTTGAAACTATCACATGCACAATTACAAGAATTCTTTGTCATATTGAGGGCTGTTTCCATGGTAACCACATCTGAAATGTCATGAAAATTCTGACTTTCAACTGTTTCCATGGCAATTTCTCTTAGATGAATGGTACTGCAGCATTGGGGGCCATGTCGAACATACACAATTAAATTTGCCAATTTTTGGCACATATATGGCAACGTTATGCTATCATAATGGTAGAATTGGCTGTGTGAAGAATTGAAATGTCCGTTGATAAAGTCTGAGTACTCAAGTAGAAGTAGAAGGTCGCTGACCTTGGCCAACGAGAATCATTGGCCAATCATGTAATGTGCCATGTGATTGCTGGCCAATCACCTGTGTGGCACCTGGGCCATACCATATGTGGTATAATAATGGGTATGTCAGTATGTGTCGTTACACTGACTGACCATGTGTGAGCATGGCTCCCCCGTGTGGCTAGGTTACATAACTATATATCTTACATTGACATGAGACATTAATATTAAACAAATGTATTTATGATATATGATATGATTACGTGGGATTACCTAACCTACCATTTATTCAACCCTTATATGTACGCACAATGCTCTATGTCCACTGACAATAGACCAGTAAAGGCACTTTATCAGTAGACCAGAAAAAGGTTCGTCATCGAGCTGAGATATAATGCCTTTTGTGAGTATTAAAACTTATGTGCACAGATATTTGTCAAAGATCCTCCTCCAAGCAACGAGGAGGGATCTATTTTAACAGTTAATTACATGTATACTCATAATAAACCTTTAATAATAAAAAAAAACCCTTTCATAATAATGAAGATGTGCTATTTATAGTCGTGACACAACACACCTCCCAATTACCGTGAAGGGATTACCTGAGGGTAATACATTCAGGTATTTAACAGGTGCTTCACGCACCTTGAGGCACTTGGCATTACCGATATCATCAGGTATTACCATCTTTACACGGCAATAAAATTCGTTTTAGATTATTAAAAGCATAATATTATAAAATAAAACAGTTAACAAACTCGTTGGTTTCATGCTCCTTCAACCAACTCGTTAGTTAACCTTTATATTTATAAACATTAACTAATGTTAATGCTAGTTTGTCTCTGGTTAGCTTCCAACACTAAGATAACCTAATTCTTAAATCCACCTCTACAAATTCCCTTAAACCTGTAAAGGCATTGGATAAATTCATTTTGAATATATCTAATTCGGATAGATTGTAGAATTGAGAGCTCTTAGAGATACAGGAGCAAGACGGATAGGATATTTAAGAAACCTTTCACCAATCAAGTTGCGATCAAATTCGAATAGCCGATGGTGATGCGGGATTTGCTATTATCATGCACTTCTGTCGTTCACTGACGAAGAGAGAGTAATCTCCAACCAAAAGACAAAAGAAATGTTCCCATTTAAGATCCTCTCTCATAGAAAGATTTTCCAACTACCCTTTATATACCTCGCTTCGCTTTTCTTTGATGAAGCCTTAAAGGTCCATCAAGAAGCATCCCAAGGCTTATGGCATCAGGTAATGTAAACATCAGAGGTCTCGTTATACCTCGTATAATATGGCAACGCCCTACAGCAAGTTGCTGATCAAAAGCATACTAGCAGCAGAACTGACCAAGGCTCAAGACTCGAAGATGGCAATTGAGTAGGCGTTTTGCACTGCCTGCCAAATAGATCAACGTAAGGGCAGGTGAATATCCAGGACGATTCCTTTCTCAAGGCAATAAAATGAAGATGTAATGAAATAATGGCGCATTTATACTACACATTAATTAATGGGGCGATATGTTACACGATAACACTCCCTTTCAAGACAACTCCACTAAACCAAACACTTAGTTGATTGAAAAAGAGATTTTACTTCAGCAAAAGCATTTTCATCACTTTGCATTTAAATGTGATTCTATTGTAATGGACATAATGCTTTGTTTCATGAAGTTTCTTACACCTTCCCATCATCCCGATTCGCCACAGATGCAATTAGTATTTTTTCCTTTTATATTTTGTCTGTAAGTTAAATCCAATGAAATCCTAAACTATAATTTTACAACAATCCGTTTTGCTCAGAAACCTTTTTATTCGGAATTCAAATAGAGCCTGCCGTTTTCATTCAATATTAGGTTCATTATCGATTTTATTAAATCAGTTGTGTTTCTAGGGACGAATTTTCAATTTGTCAAGATCAATATGAAATTCCCACAAGTGCCGGCCGGGAGATGGGATTTATTAGAGAGAGTCTTATTTTGTTCTTGAATTAAATTATTGCCATAAGAATTAACAAGAAAGTGGAACTTTTCTGACTGCAAAAGTTGTCCGGTATGTCTTCCAGAGTTTGCACATGGCCAACCGAATCAATACAATATTTAGCTTATACATTTGTAAATACAGAGATATTATAATATACAGTTTGAAGCAAAACTAACTAGTAAGAATTATCTGACTGATGTTTATTCTTTTTACTCCACACAACGCAGAGCAGACTTGATGTTTCAGTATAATATGAGCCTTTCCTATAGGGGAACTTTGAAGTTTAGTTGGAAGTTCTAGTTCCACTTATCTAAGGTATGATGCACCTCTTGGTATTGTTTGGAAAAATTTATATAGACTCACTCATCTTTTCTCACTTATCCTTATTATTTACTTGGTACTGTTGACTGTTTTATCTTGGATATTATTCTGTTAATGAAGAAATTTCATCGAATTATAACATAACACTTCCTAAAGTTGTTTCAATTGACTACAAGAAAAGTACATGAGTGACTATTTCCCAATTAGTGTTTTCTCAATCCCAATTACCTTATACTAGGGAATAGTGTAAATTATTAATACGTCATACTCCTCGATAAGGGCTAATGTGCCAGAAACGCCGAAATCCCCACTAAACCAAACCAAACAACACAACATCCCCCTCTCTCCCTGATTAAACTAGGTGAGCCATGCAGTGACGTTAATCCCCTGCACCTTGATTGACCTAATTCATTATGACGGTGACTGGCCTAAGGGAAGGTTTATATAATTATATAAACATGTAGAAACATAATGGGATAACCTCTTATATGATACAAGGGAGAAGGGATTTATTTCAGAGGGTTTTGTTTAGTTCTTGAATTATATCATCACCATAGGAACAGAGAAGAAGGTGGGACTCATATTGCATCATAATCTAGGTAAATAAGCAATATTATTTACGCTAATAAAAGGTTTAATTTACAATTGTGAAACCTTTTGTATAAAGTTACGTGCCTTGTATTATGCACATGTCACTTTTGCAAATCCTGTTCCATATCCTCTGTTAGTCAGGGTTTTCAGTTGACAAATATTTATATATAACCCCACAAACATATTATGGCTATCTGTGCTTGGCCATTAGATGTAGATCGGACAATAACTGTCATTGAAGATGACCATTATCTACAGTGTACTATTCCTTATCTTCCTCTGATTTAGGGATACGCAATATACAAATTGATCACATAACGAAATAAAGGAGGCTTCTGCGACTCATATCTCAATCCATTTATACTTAATGAAAGTCCAGGTGGAATGCCTAGAAGGAGAAGAACACACATGCTACATGTTTACGGCATATTTAGCATATAAATATGGCTATAGTAGTAGAGTTGTTGGACAGGCTTCCTACCTTGATTGCATATTGGATAATGCCTCATTACATTTATGCCCAAAGGACCATAATCAAAACACGACAGAGATAATCGAGTCTTCTCTCCCCACCTGAGGAACACTTCACTCCCTCCTTGCATTTTCTTGATATTAATTTATCATCCACTCGCAGTCCCTATAGATATTTTGTCCATCTCTATGAGAACCCCCTAGAGATAATCCGTCGGTGGTTGTCCTGCGAGCGTGTGGCGAGTCGATACACTTAGTCTTTTGCACTAAGATTCTTTACCTCAATTACGACATATCTTTACCGAGATATCACTTTTATCAGAGATGAAATTAGATTTACTGGAAGAGCAATTGCTTAGAATTTAATGTAAATTCATGGAACGCAGGTAAAACTCCAACGCCTTCTCCTCTCATATTTAGAGTCAATGTCAGTACAGATTTGAGGCGTCTCCAGGACTAAGCCTCTTGTCATAAGGGTTTTGGAGCGAACACGTTATGATTAATTTCATTACTTGAAGGCCAAACGAATCAAATCTTTGTTTAAGGTCTACCGAAAATGTATTTACCGATAATATTTAGAAAGAACCAAATGTGGGAATTGAAGATTGTATCTTCGCTAAATTGTGTAGGACTTGGCGTCTCGTAGCACCAGGAGGAATGCCCTCGTATGAACTAAAAAGATATTCTAAACTAAAAGTTTAATCAATAATTGATAATGCTATAGACAATGATAGTTAGTCCTTGTTATTGCTCCTTTTAGCATAACCTTAACTGTGATAGAAGTGGTTTGAAGTAGCTGATAACACACCAAATAAAAGGAATAATAAATGCAAAAGGAAAAGCGGTTTGTGATCAATTATATATGGAACATATACTTCTACTCGGGTACTCAGACTTTATCAACGGACTGTTGACTGGTGAAATATTTGTCACGCTCCCATGTCCCATGCCCCCCAGGAAATGTCAACGTCCTGCCATTAAGAACAACTTGACTACAGCAACGAACTGTCTCTAATAATACTCAATCGCTTTAATTTCTGGTATTCTGCATGGTCTCTACTACCCGCAGGAAAAATATTGTGATAATCCTACGGTGATGAATTGGACAGTTGTTGTTATTGGCAAGTGACTAGCATAGTCGGTATATTGTATGCATGCACTGGCAGCGGTGATGAGTATTCTATATAGGAGGCCTGTGAAAAGGTAAAAAAAAAGTGTATCTGGTTTAATTTTGTTTGGTCGTATGGAATACCCAAGAGAGTAGGCGTGCACGACCACCTAGTAATCATAGTGATAAGGGCAGCGACAATCTCTGCGACTTATTGTGGGTGTAAGTAGAGATGTGCCGTACCCGAACGCCAGCACTATCACTTGTTATTCATACCAACCCATCACTAATATCGCGGGTGCTGAACCCTATCGCTTCCCTATCTCCTTACATCCCATCGTTATGTCTATCCATAGCCTCCTTATTGGCTTTGCATACAACAAGAATCACATAATCACATATTCCCTTTAAGCTAAGGGACATCGCTTTTTCATCACCCCTTGAACTTGGAGTTGAAGTTCACAACTGACGCCTGGAGAAACCCTACACCGGGGAATTCCTCCCAAAGCTGCCAGATAATTGATAGCCCTCCGGTAAAGATCGGGCTCTTTAGGGGTGGATCATTTTTTCGCAGACCAGCCTCCGTGAAATGCAAGCTGACATCTTTTTATTACATCCAGAGCCCACTACCAAAAGCATATATATAGCGTGATAGGCTTTGGGGGAAGTTGGTTTGTGAAACGATAGTAACTGTGCCTGTATGGTTGTTATTACAGAATTATGGAAATACAACTTTCACTATGTTGTTGTCATTTTGTTTTGAGTATGTTTACTAGAAAACAATATGGTTATTATCATTTTTAAAAAAACGAATCATTTTTTAAATTAAAGCTTTTATTTCATAATTTGAACATCGCATGATTTTTCTGCAATCACTGGGATTATAGGTGCACTGTTTCTTAATCATGGAACTGGAAATCTACCAACTCATATAATTACAGTCTGTCCTTATCAATCTTGAAATGGATAATGATAGTATAATGAGGCACTACTCGTCGCTGTGAAGCTTTCCTGGCAGGGTGCCCCAAGAATCTGGGGTTTTAAAATATAAATACGAGTTTGAGACTATTCCCTCAGGAAGGAAGCCAATTGGAATCCAGTAGACACTACTTTTTGTATACAGACAGTTTAATATCAGCAGTGTACGTGATCCTGGTGACTAACTGTAACGTTCCCAGGGGACTGTTGTATAAAACATTCTTTCTTAAAGTGTTCCTTCCTGAGCTATTTTTCCGTGCTTTTGTAGGAAAATCCTACTGTAGGACCGAAGATTAGCATTGTCTGTATAGCGAATTCCTTCGACACAGGTTTTTAACCAGCTGCTTAGCGAGGTGAAGTTGTTAAGAAAGAACACAATTGAGTAAGGATCTCTTGTGAAACAGACTCCAGTTCTGAGCAAATCGCACATGCCAGACTTGTAGGCTGCACGTGATATGTTTGCCAATTTCAATCCAAACGTACCAGAAGCCAGACCCCATGGGAACTACACAACCAAAAACCCACTTGCAATCTATCTTAGCCATCCTATTAATCCCTGATATATAGATAAATGTATACCTCATATGATGGATCTCACTATAACTATCTCTCTACATCTTTAATCTAAGTCAATCTATCATCCTATCATTCATAAGCTCCATATCTCTGGCAGTTGTATACTACAGAAGCCTTTCAAGCATTTTTGCTCCCGTAGAAGAGAATTGAATTTGATAAGGTAGGAAAGTAGCATTCAGCCAGGGCTTTGCTATCTTGGCAGGTAGGGAAATAAACTGGTATTCAGTTCACTTAGCCTTTAGCACAGTCTTGAGATGCTCACGTGAAAAATAAATGAGATTGAGTCTATTGGCATTGCAGTAGATAATTTCCTTGTATTCTTTGGTTCCTCACGTTATCCTATATATCCCCTATTAAGAAGTGTCTACATAGACCTGACCAGAACCGTTAATAGATGTTGGGAAGAAGGGATGCTATATGTACGCTATACAGGGAGAGATAATCGATTTAATATCAGCCTGGGAACAATATCTCTAGGTTGTCAACTTCTTTACTTGTAATGGTATAGTGGCAAGCATATCCACCAGTGATACTGGGCAAAGTAAAAATGTTCTGCCTTGGCTACAAGCTGAAACAATCATTTATTTTTATATTAAAAGATTGAATGAAAGCAACTCATCTAAAACAATCGTGGGAAAGAGTTCATTTATTTTCCTGAGAGTTTTAAAAAAGACTTGAGAGATGATCCATAGCGAAAGGGTAGGTTTGTGGTAAGGCAGTCTATCAAACCCCACATGGCTTACTAAACTGCAGTTTAAAGGGTCAGTCAACGGGTTCCTGGTCACTTTTAGGACAACAAACTTCATGGAGCCATAAATACAACACCCAAGTCTCAATTTTTTTACTTCCATTTATGTCTAACTTATAGTCACTTACAGGCACGAATTGGGAAAGCTTAGTTGAAAAGGTCTGTTTAGCACAAGAGGGCACTGAGAGTGCTGTGTGACATCATAAAGGTGCGCCAGAAATGAACATAATATCCCTACCTTTCCCCCCAATATCCCAGCAATTGAAACAGTTCACTGTCACTGCTTTCAGCCATTGTTTTGACCAGAGAACTATATGTAACACAGTGTTGTTTTGGTCTGCACAACTGCATTGATCAAACACCTTCCTCCCACCCCACCCTCCTTCTTTCTAGCAGCAATTATGAGAGTTGTTTGTTATGTTCATTGCATGTACATTTCAAGATTGGTGCACCTTTATGACGTAGGCAAACAGTGGTGCCTTGAATGGAGTGTTAAACTATGGAACTACGTTTTCACTCCTTTAAATGGGTAAAACTCACTAAATAATAACTTGAATTAAGTAAAACCGGGGTGGTTACATTTCAATAATAGCAAGGAAATGGAATTGCTCATAATATTTGGGGGCTTACTGACACTTTAAAGGATGCTATCCAATGTTTGCCACTGGTTAGCTTTTAAATGTATAGTTCACCAATAGTCTCTGGATACAAAATAGTCGAAAAAATGGCATTTTTTTCATGTTCGTTTTCCACAAGAACTCTATAGGAACTTTGTAGAAATGTTCTCATTTCTAGGGTGTCTTGCTCTCGTAGTCATATAAATACATGTACTAAATTCCAAGACTGTGCATTGAATATATTCATGGGATCCTAGGGACATTCTAAGGGAATATATTCAACTACTTTACTAGTAAGAGTCCATACAGATATACACAATTAATCTTTTAAATATAAAAAATATATGGAAGTATTTATTTGATTTCATAAATGTTAACATCGTTAATACGAATCCGCTTCATCACACCCTTTCAAATTTGATGGCATCTCGAAATATATTTTTTGCTACTTAAGACTCATTATTTTGGGACACATGACATTTGGTTTGTGGCTTTTATAAATAATCTTTCGATTGCTGACTAGCTTTAATACATATTGCTTCATGAGAAAAACATGCCACACTACACGATCTTAATAGTTATAGATGTACATATAATGTGGTTTAAATATGTACCCATCATTCCTGACTGTAATATCGTGTAGAGATCCTCGTAGCATATAGCTCCCACCATATAATGTGAACAATTATTCATTCCCCCTTCTTTATTACTATTGTATGCAGGTCGATTTGGGATGGTGAGCAAATCGAGGAGAATTAACCATTCTGCTCTCTACGAAAACTCATCCTCAGGCAACATAAGCCGAGCCAAACACTCTTCTTTGAATAGCATGCATTTCCAATTACACTCGATTTTGTATTAAAGTATATACTTGAAAATATATCGCTTATATGTGGCCCGAATTCATGAATATTTGAAGTGTGTGTGTGTGTGGGGGGGGGGGGGGGGAGGCAGATTAAAAAGCAGCATTAAAGGTGTACATATGAAAGGAAATATCAAAATTGGTTATTAGAAATATGCTGATGAAATTGGGTGAAAATGAATGATTGATGAGAAGTGCAGGGGGCGCTGGGGCGAGCCATTGCTTATATTCAGACAATATGCAAATAACAGTGTATTCTTTCAGCTTTTCCAGTTGTGGACTCTTTTTGTTATATGGGTCAGATTTTCAGAAAATTTCTGCTAAATACGAGTGAAAATTACTAAATACTAGGTTTATCTAAGTGTATTCTGTATTGGATTCATTCAATAAATCAGTCTGGTTATGCTGAACTGAATTTTGAACCTTATTTCTGTCTTAAATTTTCTGGAGACTTGACCCATATCGAGCAGACGTAATGGCATACTTTAAATCTCGATGCTGTCTATGAAAAATAGCTAAGCCAAACGTACTTGTCGAATGGTACAATTTGTTTTATGCTATATTTAGGCATGGGCGAAAATGCCCTCCGCCCCCCCGCATCTAAAGAGGGGCTATATATCTGATATACACAAAGGAGTCTTTGTGCTCCTTTCTCAACTTTTGTACTCGTTAAAAATGTGGCGACACAAATGAGCCATTGCAAGGCTGGTGTGCTGGGTCGTAAGGATTTCCCTTTCAACATTAATTTGGTCATTAAAGTATTGTTGATCTACAATCTTTCGTATTCATTTTTTTGTCTGTAAGATGATGGAGCATGTCGATTGGGAGCCGGTTTATAGATCCATGGAGCCGTAGACTTCTACTTCATTTTCCCCCTTTATCCGGCTTCGATGAGGTGCATTTAAAATATTTATTTGGAGTATTTTGCAAAGATTTTCCCTCAAAAAGAGATTCGAGGAATCACACTCTTCACCAACAAAATATATTAAATTTGAGTTATGTTGTATATGACATAATTATGACATGTACTCTGACTTTGGCGGTGTGGGTGTGCAGAAAAGGGAGCTGTAGAAGCTTGCACCATAGTTTATGGGTGTTGTTGCCAGAAAATGTGAAATTCACCTTCACCAATCCTCTCAATTAACCCAAGTTTAAGACAACAATAAGCTCCAAAGTACAGTTCAACATAACCGAACAGATCTTTGAATCAATATAATAGAAATATATTCAAATAAAACTAAAATTTATGTTGTTGTTGCAGGTTCTGTAGATGGAGTGGCAAGGTCCTTCCACTTGACCTGAACTCGAGGGGAAATCAATACAAGTTCAGGTTAACCGAAAATTCAGCTAAAGACAACATAAACATTAATGTTATCTGCAGTGAAATTGCAAAAGGTTCGGGTTAAATGAAAATTCAGGTAGACCGAGTTCAGGTTAAGCGGAACATAATGTATAAGATATGCAACAGTGATCATTTGGGTTCAGTTCATTTTCCATACAGTATGCTGCCACAATTTAATCTCAAAGCCTTCATGGTTTATTTATGAACTCGATGATTTGATTAATGGAAGCATAAAACCTGCAAATGCCGTGAAAGTGTTGATAAATTATGCCTCGCGCTCATGAATTCCTTAGTAATGGGACATTTTTATACTACGAAACACCAAATTCAATCTTAATAAATTTCATGCTAATGGTGTTGAGATTGTTTAGTGTAAATTCGTGATAGTTCTTTTGTACAGTGATCATACAGTGGGGGCACATCCTTCAAGGACAAATAAAGGGGCAACATATTATTATGCAGGCTACCACTGATGCCTCTTAATAAATCCCTCACACTAGATTATATTACACATGGTCTTGGCACATTTTTCATTTTTCTGTAACACATCACACATAAACGGGCAACATAGTAATACACCACTACTACCACTGATGCCTCTTTAAGAGTTTTATATTTCTATTTTAAATAATATTATTTTTCCGCAATTGGAGTGCACACTGCAGGTGTGCAGTAATTAAAATGCTCGTATTTTCTTTCGGATTAAAACAAATATAAATTATGATATTGGATGTGGCCTTAGATAGGTGAACGAAAAATGGCTGAAGCACATCAAGAACCTGGTAGTTCGAAGCCGCATGTTACACCCGGGGAAAGTGTTAAAAATGAAAATTGAATTAAATCAGATGGTTTATTCATGACCTTTGGCTAAAAGCACCTGAAGATCATTTTGATCCCAAATTACATTTGATATTTTTGGAACAACTAGTTAATTATAATGGACATTCTCTACAGCAGTGTTGCATACGCCGCAGTACATGTTCAGAGGATGTTTAAGTTCATCCTTGGAGATCTGCGAGTTGGCTGTGGATAATAATTTCCGCAGAGGCCATTTATGTAGACACCTAACGCCACCATAGATTACATGCTGACTATCTAGGTCATGCTCAATGTTGTAAGTGTGAACCAAAGTGACGTGAGGGATTACAGCTGGTTGTTGAACTTAATTTAATTGAGTATTCTTTAGTTATTATCATAATAAGCGAGGTAATACACATGCTCGGGTTCTTCTGGTGTACAAACAAGAAGGTTGTACTATCTTTGAGGCTTGGAAGGTACATATATATACCTCACGAAAAGGAACCCCACCATTTTCCCATCTTAATCAGCCTGTATCTTAACGGGTTTTTTTGTTTTACAATTAGAGACAATTACGTTTTAGGACAGGTTGGAAGATCTGCTCTAGTTCAGGAGGGAAACCTTAAAAACTGGGAACATTCTAAGGAATACAAGTCTAAATGGCTTATTTATTACATCACAACTCTGTCTTAGTCATTTGTTTTGCATTTCACTGTATTAAAATATAGTATAGAAAATATTATCCAAAATAAAATTGAAAGTAGTCATTCCGCCTATACTAAAGGCCACAGTAGTTTTTATTACACTAGTGACATAATCACACAGATCAGGTTGGCATCTTTATACCTGAATATTGTTACAACTGTTAAGAAAGTGTTCTAAATAATCAAAAAGAATGTTATGTTTATTGTCTTTTGCTGCTGAATATGGAACAATTATAATAGAGGCAACATGGTCACACAGGCCACGTAGTAAAATGTACAAACTTCTTGCAGTGGTTGAGTGACAACCAACCTATCCAATATACCAACATCTTGCAGTGGTTGAGTGACAACCAACCTATCCAATATACCAACTTCTTGTAGTGGTTGAGTCACAACCAACCTATCCAATGTACCAAGTTCTTGCAGTGGTTGAGTGACAACCAACCTATCCAATGTACCAAGTTCTTGCAGTGGTTGAGTTTCTTGCAGTGGTTGAGTCACAGCCAACCTATCCAATATACCAACTTCTTGCAGTGGTTGAGTCACAGCCAGCCTATCCAATGTACCAACTTCTTGCAGTGGTTGAATCACAGCCAACTTATTCATTGTACCAACTTCTTGCAGTAGTTGAGTCACAGCCAACCTATCCAATATACCAACTTCTTGCAGTGGTTGAGTCACAGCCAACCTATCCAATGTACCAACTTCTTGCAGTGGTTGAGTCACAGCCAACTTATTCATTGTACCAACTTCTTGCAGTGGTTGAGTCACAGCCAACCTATCCAATGTACCAACTTCTTGCAGTGGTTGAGTCACAGCCAACTTATTCATTGTACCAACTTCTTGCAGTGGTTGAGTCACAGCCAACCTATCCAATGTACCAACATTTTGCAGCGATAGAGTGGGAAGTTTGTTGTCAATGCGGCACAACCATGGGAATGGACATGGGGCTTTGTGAAGGGCTTAATTATTTTTTATGTTGTATCATCAAGTCAATTTTTTTTCCTTTCCAATAGATTTTGACATTTTGACGTTTTGGGCCACCTCTGATGGATGCAAAGCCCAAGATACCTTGATTTGCGCAGTATAAACACAAGACATTTTGCTTTAGCGAGGTAAGTCATGAAACAAGTTACCCCCAAAATGAACAAATCAGAAAATCTGTATCAAACAGGATATCTGATTCATGGAATAGGCTTCAGACAGAGGCCCACCGGATTATAGACCCCAAAACAAAAAGGTTTAAGAATTATGCAATCAAAAACTCAATATGGTCAGAGAATTTCATAGACTAAATGACACATATATATCGGAGATGAAATGAAACAATGTACAATAGAATTATACACCATGTTCAATTACTCTTTCATATATTATATTAACTTATCGCTGGATGTGAATCACTTTCAGTCATTGACGAAAGTGACATTGTTCCCATCCTTAGAATACAATGTAAATTCTGCAAAAGAATGGGAAAAGATGGGAGACCTCCTACCAGCTGGAGAATCCCTTCTTATTGCAATCGCTGATTGAATAAAAGTTTCTTAAATCTTAAACCCGGAATCATATAGGAATGGGGTTATACCTCTAGACTAGCTTAAATACAACACTATTGGGGACTTCTGGCATATAATAATTCTTGTTATATTTGGGTCGTGCACTGGAGGAATATAAATATAGCATAGATTGACGATGACAAAAGGTTGGCCGGAAACCAAGCAAAGCTAGGTTTATTATTCACCAAATGAAAATACAATATCACTTGAAAAAGAAAAAAATTTGTTTTCAATACACGTCCACATGAGGCTGCGGCTGATCCGAAGTAAACACTGGAACATGGGTTTGTTGATACACGTTGGTGGGCGCGTCATAATAGCGAAGCGCCGCAACCTGATTGGTTGAAGACAAAGGGGCATGGTCAATGGCCATGTGACTGCTCCCAACCCAAATATGGGCGGCGAGGTGTCAACTGTAGATGTTTCGGTTCATAAAATGACTGAAAATTGATCAAAAATCAGTCATAAATTTCTCATAAAATGTTTTCAGAACAACATAAAGGACGTATATCCTTCAATTAATGGCAAATATTTGGGTGGTTGCATTGAAGGATATATCCATATAATATACGGCTAGAGCGATTTCTAGGAAAGGAGGTAGAAATCCATATAAGGAATAGAAGGGTTTCTTTGTCCGGAATGTTCTCGGAAGTTGTTGTATTACAAACAACTTCACTCATCTTTAGAGGTCTCTCCCCCCTCTCTGGATGTCGTCGTATGTGGTTTGTGAAGGTATTTGGGGTGGAAATGTGATTTTGAAGCCTTTTTTAAATTGGGATACCCACACTCTATTTATAGCCTGGGAAAGCCCTTGACGTCATTACCCACAAGCAGGGATGCAAGTTGGGTTGAGGAAAATTTATGGAACCCTTTGAAGACACTGTCCAAAGAGGTTTGGATTCTCCCTCCCTTCTGAGAAGGCCAGGTTGAGGAGGAGTGGCCACATATGCTGCCAATCCCTGGCCCTACAAAGCCTGATATAATTATATCGTTAATGTCAGACTGGCATCCCTGCCAAAAGCTACTGCGTCAATTCAAGGGGGACCCAACTACATGCAGAGAAGTGGGAGAGGGGTGGGAGAGGGTGGGGGTATTGGAGAGGGGGAGGGGAGGAAGAGGGTGTAGGAGGGTAGAGTGAGGCAAAGGGAGAGTGTGGGGAAATAGAAGAGGGGGAGGGACAGAGGGAAAGAAAAGGGGCAGGAAAAGAGGAGGGGAGGGAGAGGATGTATGGGAAGAGACAGAGGGAACGGAGAGAAAGTGAGGAGGGGGAGCATAAGGAAGAGGGGAGGAAGATGGGGAATCAGAGATGGGCTTGAGAGAGAAAAATAGGTATGAGAGACAGAGAAGAGGCGGAGGGAAAAGAGGGAGTGGGGGAGAGAAAGTGAGAAGGGGGAGCATAAGGAAGAGGGGAGGAAGATGGGGAATCAGAGATGGGCTTCGGAGAAAAAAATAGGTATGAGAGACAGAGAAGAGGCGGAGGGAAAAGAGGGAGAGGGGGAAGTGTGGGGAGAGAGTGAGGCAAAGGGAGAGGGTGGGGAAATAGAAGAGGGGGAGGGACAGAGGGAAAGAAAAGGGGCAGGAAAAGAGGAGGGGAGGGAGAGGATGTATGGGAAGAGACAGAGGGAACGGAGAGAAAGTGAGGAGGGGGAGCATAAGGAAGAGGGGAGGAAGATGGGGAATCAGAGATGGGCTTGAGAGAGAAAAATAGGTATGAGAGACAGAGAAGAGGCGGAGGGAAAAGAGGGAGTGGGGGAGAGAAAGTGAGAAGGGGGAGCATAAGGAAGAGGGGAGGAAGATGGGGAATCAGAGATGGGCTTCGGAGAAAAAAATAGGTATGAGAGACAGAGAAGAGGCGGAGGGAAAAGAGGGAGAGGGGGAAGTGTGGGGAGAGAGTGAGGCAAAGGGAGAGGGTGGGGAAATAGAAGAGGGGGAGGGACAGAGGGAAAGAAAAAGGGCAGGAAAAGAGGAGGGGAGGGAGAGGATGTATGGGAAGAGACAGAGGGAACGGAGAGAAAGTGAGGAGGGGGAGCATAAGGAAGAGGGGAGGAAGATGGAGAATCAGAGATGGGCTTGGGAGAAAAAATAGGTATGAGAGACAGAGAAGAGGCGGAGGGAAAAGAGGGAGAGGGGGAGAGAAAGTGAGGAGGGGGAGCATAAGGAAGAGGGGAGGAAGATGGGGAATCAGAGATGGGCTTGGGAGAAAAAAATAGGTATGAGAGTCGGAGGGTGAGGATGTGGGAGAAGAGACAGAGGGAAGGGAGGGAAAGCAAGGAGGGGGAGAATGAAGAAGAGGGGAGGGAGGAGGGGGGAATCGGAGATGGGGTTGGGAGAGAAAAACAAGTATGAGAGACAGAGAGGTTGGGAGAGAAAAACAGGTATGAGAGACAGAGAAGAGGGAGAGGGAAAATATGGAGAGGGGGAACTGTGGGGAGAGAGGGGGACCGTCCGGAGGACGGGTACTTTGCTAGTACATATATAATAGAATAACATCGACACATCGTCATAATAGAGGTGCGCGGCAATATGAGGGGGCGTGGTCAGAAGCTATGTGACTGCTCCCCACCCAAATATTGGCGTCGAAGTGTCGAATCTAGTTTTAAAAATTACAGATGCCATTATTATTTTTACATTCTAAAGCAGCATTACATTACACTCTAAGAAAAAAGGGTTCTTTTGGGTTCTAGATAGAACCCCATGGTTCTACCAAGAACCCTAGGGTTCTTTGACACCTAAAAGGGTTCTTCGGGACCACCGGGGGTTCCATCTAGAACCATAGGGGTTCTTCAGTGATTTAAGGGTTCTTTGTGCACTTGAAGGGTTCTTTAGCTCAAAGTGGAGCTAAACATTCAAGGATTTCTAGCCGATTTCTAGTAGTGAGTATGTTTTATTTTTACGATTTCAGTATTTATAGACCCATACATGTTTAGAGTGACCCCAGATGACAAAATAACAAGTAATATTTCTATGTATAAGCAGTCCTATGATAGTACAAGGAGGATCATTTTATATAATCATAAGAATACATTGGTGTGAACGCTAGGCCTATATATAGCAGACAACTTTTTAAAAAATCCTTCAGATTCTGTTTAATATTGTATGGAAATCTGTATGGTAAAACTATGTCTAACCATATCTATTTAATTGAAAAGGAGCAGACGTCGACAGGACATAATCTTACAATTACTATATATTCTTTGAGACGGTGAGTGAGTGAGATTGGTTGCTTTACGCCCTTATCAGAAAGGCAATTTATGGTCATACCCAGGACCAATCTTTGAGACGGGAATCCGGGTACTTTGAAGGTGGCACTGTGAACGTGACAGTAGCAACTCCCGCGTAGGTGAATACAAAGGTGTCTAGGCTTGTTATGCACTGTGCGCTATGTATGCGTGGGTGTAAATGTATGCACCAAAAGCAACCGGGTCGCTATGGCCAAAAGTTTTTACACCTTTTCCCGCCCAGAGGGGACTGTCTGTCACCTGGTGAGCGTTAAAGATGCATCATCAGCTGTGAACGATTCTCAAATGTAATGAGTATCTTTGAGATAAACACTCTGAAGGTATCATATGTTCTGGAGAGATGATTCAAATGAAGAAACACTGAGTAAAAGTAACAAATTTCGCATCGAGTTTTGGTCTGCATACCACTGCACCAGTGTCCTGTTATCGGCCATTCAAGACAGGTATCGGGGAACCCCTGGTCTCATATATGGAAGGGGCACTGATGTGTGACGGAACACCTGCCGTGCTGGGTGTGTGTGTGGTAGGCGGGGGTGGGGGCGGGGGGCGGGATGGGTGTAGCCACTAACAGGCTTACAACCCTGCACACCACTTGGGACACCACTACTATATAGTAGTGGTCCAACGGCCAGCAGAGCAGACCAGGTACATTTCAAATTAGCTGGTAACGGTTTGAGAGTTGGGGTAAGTTACTAAATTCTTGTTCATTTCTCTATCACTCTAAATCGATATTCAATGTATGCTTTGGTTATATCATACAGTACTCTCTCGCTTAGCTATCTAAATAGCACTGGTTACATTGATAATACTGTTTGAATTGTATGGACAACAGACTGGAGGCGTTTAACTCATATTCAAATCTTCTACTACATGTTTCTACCAGATGCAATCAGTGATTTTATTTTTATTTACAGGATCTACATCAATGCAGAAGACGGAAGGTTGTATCACCTGGAATACCCACTGAAGAATAAGGGACCCCCTATCTTGAGAGAGCGCTGGAGCCCGACGTCCTACTGGTCCATTCTGTTACTTGCACACAACTTCAACAGAGAGGACGTACATTTCGAACTGACTGGTAACAGGGTGAGAGTGGAGGTAAGTCACTTAATTGTTGTTCATTTCTCTAACCCTCTAAATCGATATTCAAATGTATGCGTTGGTTATAATCATACAGTAGCTTCTTGCTTTTTAAATAGCACCAGTTAGATTGATAAGACACTATTTGATTTATAGACAACAGATTTAACTTTTATTCATATTGTCACTTTTCTTCATATATTGCTAAATTCAATACATGTATCTTTACTTAACATTTTCAAACTTGTATTATTCCAGAGAAGATGAGAATGGAGGGAAGAAAGGAAGTATCTACTGGAATACTCACTGAAGAATAAAGGAAAATACTATCCACGCCATGAAATGGAATATGTTGAATAATTTGATGAAAAGTGATGTTACTTCAGCAATAAAACAATAATAAAATCAACCCTGGACATTTTCAGATGGAGGGTTCTTCAAATCAAGGGTTCTATGAAGAACCCTACATATTTTAGCTTGAGGGTTCTTCAAATCAGGGTTCTATGTACAACCCTACCTATTTTGGCCAGAGGGTTCTTCAAAGGGTTCTTCAAATCTAGGGTTCTATGTAGAACCCTGCCTATTCCCGAAACGGGGGTTCTACTTAGAACCCTCAAAAAAGGGTTCTAAGTAGAACCCTTAGGGGTTCTGCCATGTCGACAAGCCGAAGAACCCTTAAGGGTTCTTGTTAGAACCCTTTCTTCTTAGAGTGTAGTGCTACATTTTGATTAAACTAATATGATATGACCGATGAAGGAAATAGGATATTAATAGGATATTCCAATTCAATTACACCTTGTGATATAAATCAGTAAGCCTATAGGGAATCACCTATGAAATTATCTTCACCCCAATTTGGCACTAGGTAATTATTTTAATGCAATTTATCTGATGATCTATTGTTCACAATTGCATTACAGATACAAAACAAACTTCCCATAGACTCAATGCTAAAGCACATGAACACCTGTACAATATTTCTTTATGAAATGTTATCTGGCAAAGAGATCGACTTGACCCATAATTTTGTAATATTATAGGTAGAGAGCAGGTCAGATATAGATGAATACACTGGTGGTCGACCATTCAATTGTCCACACAAATTAAAACTTATTTCCATTTAAATTGTTTTCTTCAATATTCCCATAGGCTTCCATATATATATATATATATAGACAACCTTAATATTAAAGAAAGGGAAAATGAGTGAGTGAATTACAATGATTGGTGTGTATCAAACCAAATTTGTTCCGGGCCCCATGTGGGAAGTGCAGCAATAGGTATTCGGCAAGAAGTCATAAATCCATATTTTTCTTGGGTGGTGGCGTATTCTGGATCAATGAACCCACATTAATCCCACGCAAGAGTGATCCTCTCGGCTACTTTCCACTTAATGACATGGCGACGACTCTTACTCCACTCCATCATTTTAGCTTTCATCTCGGGTTTCAAATAATTGGATGCAAGTAATCGGGTCTTCTGGTTTTCATCCGACAAACCTTAATCTTCCCTTTTTTCTTTAAAAATTGACCTCGAACACGGTCAAACCCTCCTTAGTTCTGTATAATTCTTCCATCTTCTCGACGGCATTTTGTGTTTGATATGGACGCTAAAGAGGATTTTATTCAAGTTTTTTCTTCCAACTAGATATGGGGAATTTTAGTAAAATTTAAAAGCGATATGAAACCTGCAGCTTCTGTGGAAACTTTCTTTTTTAAATCTGTTTAAGAGAAGGCAGTACCCCGCGCCCCACTCCCATTGAATCACACACACAATTAAGTTACAAAATAACCTGAAAATTGTTATGAGTGATATATTTGAAATTGGTGAATCATGACAATCTGACACACTGATTGTGAGGTCTAGGTGTTGATTGATTATGTAATATGAGGTAATGATTATGAACTATGGAGTATGAAACATAGGTGTTATTGTTAAGAATATGTTAATTGTAATGATAAATTAGGAGAGGTTAGGTAATCTTATTTTTGCCCTATACGTAATGACACGTTACATCTAACAATGTTTATTTGTATACGTAAGGACTCGTGTCAATCCGGTAGGATGATTCATACTTTAACCACGTAACCATATATGGGTCAAATTTTTTTAAAATGTACAATTGCGATTTGGGGAGGTTTAGGAAGATTGAAAAAAAAAATAATAAGTATAAACTCATATTCCTTCTGGCTGTTATCATAGATGTCCTAACCACCTAAAAACACCAATTATATTCATGAACTCTCAATATGTCAGTTTTTATTGAAGTTGAAACAAGGTGACCTTTTTTTAGGGTATGCCCGGTATCAAATGAAGTGCCAGGTCCTTAAATCCTTAATAACTCAGGACATAATAATTCAATTTCCAAATAAAATATATATTTTCATAAGGATTAAATGTTCCTTTACATGCATACCAATCCATAACTATGTGTCATCAAAGGATATTATGTGAGACATAAAAGGAAATGGATCACATTTCGCCAAAACAGGAGTTTTTTTATCAGTAACATATGATTCATATATAAATTCAATAATGTTGTAGTTGTTGCTATAAACAGGATGAAAACCTGTTTTCTGGCAACATATACATCCTATCCATCAATATAGCAAGTTATAACTTATTTATCATATTCAGTTTCCTTGAGAAAATTGGTAATAGGAAGCCATATTTGATACCGGGCATCCCTTTACATATAATACCGGGCATCCCCTAGTAAAGTACCTTATAACGACCTCTCACTGTGCCTAGAAAAGTAGACAAAACCACTTTAAACCTAGCAAGTACATGAACAGCATATATTTGGTACACAATTGATCTAAGTTCAAGTCACTCCTTCACTAAATATCACCTCACTTGGTCAGAGACAAACACCTTCACAAATCTACCGGGCATCCCTCTATATACCGGGCATCCCCCAGAAGAGAACATGTTATCTGACGTCTCACTGTGGCTATACTTAAATGGGCACAATCACACAGAACTCAGTAACTACATAAGAAATATGTGTGGTAATGGATGCAGGCTCTAAAATCAATGATACCAAATCAATATAATGGATTATAAAACTTTTGAATACAAATATACAGGGGTTGAGAACATGAAAAAAATAAAACTTTCCACATCTCATTTGTAAGGTTCCCACATGTTAGGGGAAGGAACAGGCCATGTTACTGCAAAAAATACAGAAGATAGAGTCACATGGGTAGAAGTTATGACAAAAATTCTACCTTTCAGGGGATGCCAAGGGATGCCCGGTATCATGATTTTGATGAAAGCTGAATTAAATTGAATGGAAATCAGGCATAAAGCCACATATATATGTACAGTAAGGCATGATATGTTCTAATCGTAAGTTTTATAATGATTTGTGGGTTCAAAATGGACTTTGTCAAGGTTACTAGGATTTAAGGGGGGATGCCCGGTATCAGGGTATGCCCGGTATCAACCACTCTTTTAATACACTTTAAAAAAATATCTATTGTGTTTATGTACCAATTTTAACTTGTACTTTAAATAAAACATTGCAAGGGACATTGACACATAATATGAGGCCTCTACCTACAATAATAATGCTATTTTGCTATCATTTATCAACCGAAAATGATTTTTGTGGCATGCCCGGTATCAATTAAAAAGACATTGGTCTCAACATCTCTGCCCCCACTGTTCTAAATGTTTGTTAAACATTGCATATGATGGTTTTGATTAATACAAATTAGCTTAACATGACCCCTATTGAGAAACAATTATTAAATGTGCCTAGAAACCAAGTTCAAAGGTGATGATACCGGGTATGCCCTCTTGGATTCTTGTTAACTGTAAGGCTATATTGCTCCCTCATTTAACCTATGACAGAAACATTCTTAACTAAGAATGGTTGAAAACAACTTTATAAACATATAAACAATGATTACACCGCTGAATATCTTACAGATATTTGATTTCTAAGCATCTTAACAATATTTCCACACCATACAAGTGCATGTATAAATAAGTATAATCCTTAGTCACACTCATTCTGGTCGAAAATGTCCAAGCAACCCCAGGAATACCTACCCATTAACTATATGTGGTGGTTGTCTTGGTTTCCACAAGAAAACACAGAGGCTTGTTCATTTGAAAACAGTTTGAATGTCTGTTATAGTTGTTCCTGTCTTTCCATACCGGGCATCCCTCAATATACCGGGTATACCCCTGACTTCATTTGCATTCATATCTCAACAATAAATTGATTTGGAAGATTGGCATTTGGTGTGCATATTAGAATAAGTACCTGGCTTAGATATACCAGAATTTTAGTTTCCTAGTGGCAGTGAAAGTGGATCTATATAATGTTGGGATGCAGGGCATACCCGGTACCAAATTGTATAAAATCTCTGGTCTTGTAAATGCTGAAGTATGGCTCAGTTAATATCTCATTTACTGGCCGAATTGTACCAAGATTGCATCAAGGATATGTTAAAGTATATATTGGGAGTTTTAAGTCATATATTAAGAATATATTTTCAGCCAGTATACATCAATCTATATTTGATACCGGGTATCCCCCACTGACTCCTAAAGATGGGACATTTGAGTATAGGACTGACATACTGTGAAGAAGGCTAATAGAAAGCTAAAACTGTACCAAGTTATCAAAAATATGTACAAGGAATGAAATCAGGTGAAATCTGGAAGCTAGAACACATACTTTTATTCAGAACGCATGTATAATGTGAAAAAGTAGTGAATTCTGAGGTGCTTTTGTAAGAATATCAACATTGAAAGTGATTTTTTTCATACAAAAGTTACGAATAGGTCTACTAATGTGTATATTTTCATAAAGCTATAGATGTCTCCTTTCCAATGATACTAGAATCATTAGGATTGATTCATTTGTCTGCAATACCCATTCAGTATAATGTGCAAAGGTCACAAAATTCGCAATTGTACATTCTAAAAAAATTTGACCCATATATAAACCATGTCGTACTGAAGCCTCCTCAGTGAGGATCAATAAAGAATACAAACAGGACGAATGACTCTCTCATTATTTTTACATTATTTCCTATATCAATACCCCACAATATAGTGATATAGTTGGGGATGTAGTCGGTGGCACATAGTATATACTAGGGAAGAGACCCTTAATTAAGTTTATATAGGGTCCCTGACTAGGGCTTAATACGTCTACGTCCACACTTATATTTCGGAGATCCGCCGAAATCCCCCCCCCCCGCGGTGGCTTCACTTATCATCGCTAACCGGGGGTCATTTTCTCTCGATTGATTGAACCACAGTCTCAAATAAACATTTTTTCCATTTCAACCTTTATTCATTCATTCACCAACGACCGTTGATTCGACTTCAAATGCTCGTATAAATATTTACCAGCAGCAGAATATTGATAAATTCAGTCCCATAAGCCAGATTATTAGTTTATGTGGTAAAACTGTTTTGTGATATAATATAGCTGAGAATGCAGGTTCTACTCTGGCCAGTATACAAGTGGGCTTATATATAGTTCATATCGAGAATTATGCAACTCCCACATATGTGAATATAATTGATAACCTTTCAGCTCTTATTCAAACTGCACTACAGGTTGCTTAGAACCATTCAATCCTGTGTTTTACAGAGATCCCGCCAGGGGGCAGGATAATAAAAGGACCACCACCTAGCGGTGGGAAAAGCAGCTGACCTGCTGACATTCTGCTGGAATGGATGGGGAATTCTTGGGGGCGTGCGTACAATAAAAATCCTATGATAGAAAGGCTACACAGTTGGTGCTCATGCAATGGATGCATTATATTGTATTCAGACGGGGGTTTGATGAGTCCAGCGTAAACCCCTTAAATGCATCTGGCACCTAAATGATATGTTCAATAATTTCACAAGTTACTTATCAATACAAAACACTAAAATTGTCGTTTATCTAGGTTGAAAACGTGGATGTTGTATATCAGCTTAGTTCTGATTATAGGACAATTGTCAGTTTCTTCAAGCCAAGGTTTAAGAAAGCCCTAATTTCGCAAGTCATGTGTTATGCTTGGCTGTACCATGCATGGAATATCAGGATTTCTCTGCCTAGAAGGGGCCATATGTATGGGATGACCGCATTGATGCTGTCCTCGGGTCATACGAACCACATGACACATTGCTTTTGATTTATGGGTTTGCCCTATGCATCTGCACATAGCGCCTATATAATAGATATTATTCTGACCTTCGATAACATCGATACCCAATACTATCCACTCCAAACAAATATTCCCGTTATAAATATTCCCAAATTACCCATTATTACCCATTTACACAATAAAATCAAATGATTAAAATGGTCTTTTCACCATGAGCTGAACTTATTGAACTTTTTCCCAAACCAAGACCACCGACCGTCACCGAATATCTCACTCTTTTCTCACTCCTCTCTTCCAGAGAGGAAGGGGGTAGTCTAAATGCGAGGACGTGGGAATAGGCGTGAAATGACAATTATAGTAATTTCCGGACAAACTGACAATCCGGGGCCACATTCTGTGCCAGAGTCTCTGTGTGATAGTCAATGCTGAGATGGATGAAGATGTGTTCTAAAGAGGCACTCGCACTCCACCCAGATCGACACCTCATTGTAAAGACTGAACATGAACAGATAACATCCCGGGCTTAGGCCAGAAAATTGGATCGATAGAATGAAGGACATTTGTGCTAAAAGAATAACGACATCTCCAGTAAAGTATCTTAAGGCTATCGTTAAAGTATGAAATAAAAGCTTTTTTTATTTTCATCCATTAAGATTTCCTTCATTTGTCCTTTGGACTCCAGTCACATTTTCTAGGGCCATCTGTAAAGTAGGCGGTAAAAGCATTATTACAGTAGCCATTTATGGACAACTATTTGGTAGCCTGCAGGTAGTTTAATGCAAATGAGCCCATTTTCTATTAGTTTTCAATCTCGATTCATTGGTGTAATAGTTAAACCACCCTTCAATCGCTATCCGCACACTATGAGGTATTTGTGTCATCCCCCTTTAAGGTTTTCTACAAAGCAGCGTCTTAAGGAGGTACGATTGAAAAAAAATCTCCATTAAATCAAAAGCTAGGTTTTTACCTGCATAAGAAGAGTCCCTATTTCAGTTAATGGTAGGTTATTTTCGTTCGTAAAATGTTGACCACGTTTATGATTCCACACCCTCCATTATTGAGCGGTATGATGTGGAATGTTATCTCTTTCTGAATAGGAGTAAGAGGTGTTGAGGTTTGTATATAAAAGAGTTCAACAACGAAAGGTATTCTGGTGGGCAACATAGAATCTCCCGAAAGGAATCCTTTATAATTTCATCCCAACTTTCTATTTCGAATCCAAAGGACATAATCATATATAATCATTAAATTGCCAGACAAATGAAATACAACATTCTTAAATTTAACCTGGCTTGCCTTTTCACGTCCTCGTTTCTCCGTTATTTATTGTGGCGACCCCAAACCCATTCACGAGCATGATCACGCAATTCTGCAATTGGGTATCACATCATGTTTCGGGTTATCGTAACCCTGGTTTCCCATACCGTTCCATAGATTATCTCAGGGAGCAATAAACTACTTTTATATGAGCAATTAGTCTCTTTCTACCCAAACTTACTGCTGAAAATTCTTTAGACCATTGTTCCACAGGGAGTAATATTCATCTACCCGAAAATGAAAAATTCAATGCAAAGCATTAGCTATTTATAAAATGCTAGATTTAGTCCCCAATAAATAGTAGTCAAGGTATAAACCTGCCAAACAGGGAAGGGTTAACGCTGGACCAACAGTTAACAGGTCCAAGGTATCCGAGCTTGTAAAGTACAAACTTGTTGTCATAATCAGGTGGAGATTTCGGACCATTGAAAAAGAATTGACTTTGAAGTGCCCCAAACCCTCCGATATATTCAATTCAAAGCATTTTTTATTTGTATATGAAAGGTGTAAAAAAAGGAGACCCGTATCTGAAAGGGAGTTTCAGGTCTTTCAGCGGGTTCAATACATTGTTTTGGATCTTCAATATAATATGTCTTCTGCGTTAATGACAATATATTTTATATGGGAGATAATAGATATATATCCAAGATAAAAACACAAAGACAACTTTGTTGGTATCTCATCACAAACATTATTACTAAACTCAAGGACATTTGAAAGGCGGCTTCACAGAGAGAGAGAGAGAGAGAGAGAGAGAGAGAGAGAGTCTGTGTGACCATAGCGAAACGAGGTCTTATTTGATAACTTGGTATTTAAACAAATATATCTTGGTATAAAATGTCAAAATCATTTAATCATTTTATTGAAAACAGTTCCACGAGCGACGAACCCCGCGAACAGCAATTGCAATAAGAAAACTCTAGGTAAACACCTATTGTATCCGAAATATCGATACATAAAAAACCTGCCCATCCTAGTTTCTTCAAAAGAAGCTGTAAATGATTGTGACTTAACGCCTAACCACATCAGGGTCTACTTGGCAGACCGATCTTTACTTAAGGTGCAGACAACCGAGCGTGCCTTACTGAGCCTATTTCGATCAGGCTTTTATAGCTGCTCAGTGTAAACCTTATCGAAGAATCTCTTCAGGTGATATGTGTCACCTAGCAAAAGAATAGCTGAATGGCCAGCACCGACCTTTAAATGGCGGGACTATGTCGTCCTAATACCTTCATGCGGGCGAGTCCTTCAAGGAAAGCCAGCGATATTCTAAAATCAGCTTCACAATGAATGCCCCATATAACGAATACAGTTTGTCCCTAGCTACAGCTAGGACTTTTTCCTTGTCCTTGTGACGCCACATGTTATTGTCAAGCAAGATTCTGCATGCAAAGATTCTTTCGCCGTTTTTTCTATTCTTTAACACTGCTCCACCCCATGCATACTCAATCTGATTATTATTTTCCAACTTTCAGTTCTAAGCAGCTCTTCGAATTGTCATGACATTATATTATCGAGATTCTATTTTGCGCTTCACCTACTACCTGTCAAGCTATTTCTCCTTGATACTCCTTTATCATTCGAACTTAATCCTTCCTAATCCTCAGGCTCAGGGCCTATCCTCCGGTCAGTCCTCCCTGCTTTCACATCTCTCGACCATGTCTTTATCCTAATCCGAGAATTTGACTTGAAAGCATTACAGCTCTGAAGCTATTCTCTATAGGAGTTAGTGTTTCTTGGTCCAGTAAAGTTAATTTCTAAACGCGTAAAATCATACAAAGGAGAATATTATGGAGAAATGGGTCGATATAACCAAAAGGCTAGATAAGAAAATTGAGTGAGACAGAGGAGAAAGACCAAGGACGTGTTAGTCGACGTGGTTGGCTGAACACGGTGGACCATGCATCGATAGTTATGAGGATTAATTATTTTGTATTTATTTATGGAAATTAAACACTGGCTCATTGTGAAGTCTTTTCGGCCTATACAACTACTGTTTCCAAGTAGTCAGGAACACATTGGAAGACCTGAAATCTACTTTCGTGGTTATGCGGACGAATCAAGTCCAATTTTTTTTATTTTGACGGCGAGTTCCATTCTATTTTTATTATATGGGCATAACACTTGTAAATCTGTGTAAATCTGAAAAAGTAGCCGACTCGGTGAAAGATGTCTCAGAGACAGTGCGAGCACCATCAACTCTGCAAGCTTATGGCTATGGATTTGTTGATGTGCTTCGCGGAGACCCAAAGGTGCTTGTCTAAGTTATCAATTTCATAGTTTGCCAACGAAGAACTGTGATATTGACAACTTAAATAAGCGCTTTTGGATCTCCGCGATGCACGTCAACAAACTGCAAAGGTAACATTAAAGCTATTTTTAGACAACTACTATTTTCATTGCACCGCACTTATTGCACATCTCAAGAGAAATGCACGCATAATAAAGATGATTATTAGACAATACGAATAATATACTGTTTGACTGGGGCATGCTAGGAATCTAACGTCATCCAGAGTATGTCCAAATAGAATATTGCCTGCTCTTCTTGCATGAAAGATTGATTTAATTTGGTAATGTATTTTGCCTACTCATGACAGGGAGTCCGGTAACTGGATATATATATAGGACACCCCCGAATATTGTGTGATGGGATATTGGTAATACCATGAATATTTACAACACAATTATATCCCTACATTGTAATATTGCTCACCATGAAACAATAATGACAGTTATGAATATTCCAGCTAAAGTTACTAGGCAGGCTACTGTCCCTACCATGATCGGTTTCCATGCCAAGAATGAGAAGAACAAAAAATCAGTTGAAAAAGTTTGGAATAAATTATCACCAGCAATTAGAATAATCAGAGATCCACTGAATTCCTAATAGCTATTGAAAAAAGCTAAGAACGGAACAAATTACCAATACTGATGACGCTCAAATCTGCCTATGCCCTTTAATATACGTAGAAAGGCATAATATTACTAATTAATATACCGCAATCAAACAATTCTAATGAATAATGAAAGCAAATAACATTGGATATGAAAATATCGAATAGTATTTGATTCAATTCATCATAATATTTGTACCTAAGAGCATTGAACAAAAAGGAGAAAAATGATTTCAATGTCTTTCGGTATGTTCCCATAGACTACAAGGAAAGTTAAAGCGAAGTAAGTTAATTGTGATTAGGTCAAACCATCTACATTCATAAGGTGTAAAAATAAAGAACATAGTTATCAGCTAGTTAATCCAGCGGATAGGAGTTTGGTGCCAGTCCAACAAGATTTCACTGAATGCGGACAAGTGTAGTGTCATGAACTTCTCCATCGCCCCCAAATCCCACAGTCCCAGTAACTCTCCCCTAAAAATTGGTACCACCACCCTAATGAGGGTAGCTGAATACAAGTACCTAGGGTTTTTATTGGATAATACACTCTCCTTCAGGCCACATCTAAATAACCTCATAAAAAAGATATCACTGAAAACTAGACTGCTCTATAAAGCAAAAGACTCTTTGACTAAAAAAGCAAAACATGATCTTTTTAAAATGGCTATTCTTCCCCACTTTGATTTTTGCGACTTCGTCTATGACTCTGGACCAAAACATTTACTTGATAAACTCCAATCCCTACAAAATTCAGCATTACGGACTATATTTGACAAAAATAGATTTGAAAATGTAGATGAGGAGCATAAAATTATGAATATTTTACCCCTTGCTAAAAGAAGAAAATTACATATAGTTGAGATTGCCCACCATTTAGCTCAAAACTCAGACAATGTTGATCATAGAAATTTGAGGACCAGAAGTCATGACGTGGGACGCAAAAACCTAAAAACAATAACCCCCAAAACCACCAAAGTTCAAAATTCAGTCATTTATAAATGCCAAGTAGAATGGAATAAACTTGCCACTGAAGCACATAAAATTTCAGATAGACACGCTTTTAGCTCCTATATCAAAGACAAAATGGGGTGATGGATGGAGTCACATACCTGACAAATACTTGACAAAATCCTAATATAAACTTTATATATATATAACTGTCTGTTATTTTTACTGTACTAAATGTATGCTCTGTTTTGGGTACTTTTCGCCACACAAACTATGTTGAACGTCTTGTTGCATCCTTTTATTGTATTTGTTCTGTTCTGTATCCCTGTTATACCATGTCAGTCACATTACTCTTGTCATATTTACTTGCTTTTATTAGTTACTATGTCACACTTATTTAACGCCAGTCTGACAAAACTAGCTTGTGTAGTACTTTTTCAACAAACGTCCTTCTAATAATAAGAACATATTTAGTAAAAATACGGACATATTTAATAGTAAAAATTGTAAAGACCACAAACTGGTTTATAACATTATTCTATAGCTCTAGCTGTCCAGTAGTTGTAGGAAACAAAACCAAGCCTAAGATTAACAAGAAGGCATGGGCTGGAAGAGATCTTCGGATATGCCCATAACCTATTTTCCTGTACAATCTTAATTTTGGAAATAAAGAATTGGTTATTATTATTATTATTATTAATTAAACATGGGAAGTTAACATGAGTATGAGTATGCAGTTAATTTCGTTTAATTCATTAAATTCTGGCATATATATATTGACGAACTGATGAATAATCAATATTTCAGACTGGATTCAGAAGCCAGAATGTATTTATAATGTACATCATTAATCAGCTCTGACTGAGAACAGTGCACATTCTCATTGCACAATGCCTGGCTGGCTGAATAGAATTTGATTAACTTTGAGAGCTGGTTAACATAATTATATAACATATCAACAAGGCATTTTTGTTTTGAGAAAGGAAAAAAAGCAGTTTCCCCACATCCACACCCACCCTTCGACTGTCAAAACAGAATCTGTCTGCCAAATTACAACGTTGAATTTGCCCTGAGAGAAAATCTATCTAAATCAAGTGCATATTATTAAAGTAATGTTTAGCTTGGGGAGCTCGTGATTACTTTAAGTTCAATTTATGCAGCATAATGTGAAGAATAAATTCAAGACAATTCCCATTTTCTTGTAGACTTGTATTTCGGTAGTTCTTAGTACAGCATCTGGGCAGGAAATGTCTGCCTACCCTTAGGTAAATCCAGCTTTTATATTCTGCCTAGCCTAACAGGCTCATAGGTGTGGCATTTATAATTACAGCGGTCTATCAACAGGCTAGTACACATGATTTCATAAGATTATACAAGCATAACAAATATGGCTACCACTAAACATGAATAAACAAGCATGTCCCACCTATGCCCCTCTGTTAAAGCCTATAGCTTTGTAGTTGTCCCTACCATTGGCCATACCCTAAAAGGTGTGAATGCTACCTGGGCACAGGCTGGACCCAAATTAAAGATTGTCACATGTCTGTTTGAAACAGTAACATAATTAAATAGGAGTGTAATAGCCCATTAAATGAATCTAGAAAAGCCTAGGAATTATCATGAAAAATAAAACCTTATTTTTAACATATGGTTATTTCCTGACATTAGTTATATAAGTCATTTTATTTCCATTTTCTCTCACACTCGTATACATATCATTCATTGCAAACATATTTATGGAAATAGGGCGGTCCTATCTGTGAGTGACAGGTCTTCCTGATGTTGATCACATTTAGCGTGCATGGGTTGGGTGGGTGGGATGGGAGTGTTGGGCCACAGGAGTGGAGCACGGTTACCAACGTCAGTTACTAGAAGACGACGTCAGGGTATCTGACAGTTATAGGACATTGAGTTTCTTTACAAGTCACATCGCCCTTATTCCGCAACCAACATTGATGAAATTATAGATGTGGTAGGGAGGACATTGCACCTTCTGAACCTCTACCTTATTTCGATGTATTATGAGAGCAAACTGCTTTTCCCGCCGTCATGCACACAAGTTTATGGTTTCCGTCTTGCCTTCACATTTCACTGACCCAAACATAAATCAGTAGGCCTATGCTTACCCTCGCATGCAGCTCCCCGAGGTTTCAAGCAATCTTGATAAAACTATAGATTTTTTTTTACCAAATGGTGGTCGTTCCAGGTTTATACTGTTTTTGCAATATGTATTGCGAGGAGAAAAAGTACGTGGGTTTCATTCATTCATATGGCCCTGTTAAAATGTGTTACAGCAAGCTAAACCAATTTCAGCTGGCATGACGAAGAGTTGTGTTTCCAATTTATAAGCCCAGTCCCAATGTTTTGTGATAAAGTAACCTGAACGATAGTTGCGTCCCTGAAATGTGAAACTTTAAAAAACATTGAACATTGAAACTTTAAAAAACATTGAACATAATATTTTATTATTACTTATTACGGCCGAGGATACGGATCTCATGTTGATTCTAGTGCAATTAACTGTCAAATAGTGATAAAACAGTGTGTATTTCAATAAAGATAACATGTAAACCAGAGGCAGTACATCGTAAAAACTTACAAACACCGATAAGAAAGGTGTAGTTTTTGTCAACAAAGTTATCAGATTTTTAACAGGCGGGATAAGCCTCCAGGTATAGATCTTAAAATCTCATCAAAGAAGCCCAATAACCGTATTTTCTTGGTACCAAGTAAGTCCTTCGAAGCATATAGCTTACAAAAACTCTCGGTTAGATGAAGTTTACTAGATATGATTTCCTTAGGGAGGAGGCTTCAGGATTCATATATACTTTCTTGACATTTTGGTTATATAGTGACTTTTTTACCACTTCTTATATATAGACTTGAAGCTTGGGCGTTGGGCACACAGTACACAACCGATCTTCTGACCATATCCTAAAAAGCGGTGAACATTTTTTATTATTACTTGAAAATGACTTCTTGCCACCCTAGGATAATAAACGCTATATATGGAAGTCCCAAGTAGGGACCTCTGGCCATATGTTTGCTCCCAATGGGCAAAGGGCTCACTTGTAAACTCTTGTATATAGTTCCATATTCTTTCCCTATTTATTGCTCGCGCTTCATTAATAATAAAATCGACCTTGGTGTATCGTTTTCCATCACTGTGAATGTTTGATTAATGAACAACGGCTCCGTTTACTCGAGGCTTCTAGAGTATATCATATTCTATGGAAGCTCCATATCCAATCAATTCAACTTACATTCCCACTAAACAAAATGTTCAGAATTGAGGTTGTTATTGCCGGGCCATGGTCCAAACTGAGATCAAATGTCAATATAGAGGTTACCTGTTTGTTCTTCCAGTGAAAGTGAGAGTGAAAGGTTTTTAAGATGCCAATTAGAAGAGTGTCACGATATCACTAGCTGTTGGCTACGTTCGACATAGTCAAGAGGAGAACCGAGAACAAAGGAACGTAGGTTCAGGGTAATTGGGAGGGAGGTGGGGGTGGGGGGATGCGAACACTAATATAATTATAAAAGGCAGCTAGGATAATCCTTGCAAGTCATTCAGCGGTTGCACGAGGTTAGGGGTCAAGACATCTGACTCCTACACCATTCATTGACAATTTGTTTTGTAATGTGATTTAAACAAATCAAACCCTTTCCTTGTCCGTTAGCCTGATCGATACCTTCCTTGAGATGTGAGATGTATGGTTAAGAAGAATCGTGTTTTAGAGGAATCGTTGGAGCTTTAGTTATTTACATATCTACAACAGAACAAAAACACGCAAAGCCTTGTAATCTGAAGGTCATGGTAGTACCAAACGTATCTATAGGCATTGATTGAGGTTGAACTCGGAGCATCTCTGTTATTTATCTCCGCCTCAATCTACCCTTTGATCTTGACCTATATAACTTAGCATGGTCCTTGGTGGTACTGAGCATTATTAAGCTCATTTTGACCTGAATCCGAACGCTGTATTACAGAACATAACTCTTAACCCACAAAAGCTGGTATATAATACGCGTGACATCCGTTTCGTGCGCAAAATCGTGAGCAATGCCTAATTCTAACTATAATAATTAATTAAGTAACATAAGTGTTGGGGAAAGGGACCAATTAAGTTTGTAAATACATTTAGAAAGTGCTGCTCATTAACTTCACGATTATTCCTGGAATGGTACACTGCTGTTCTTTCCTACAGATAAGTATAGCTTCACATGGAAGGTAGACAGCTAGGAACATTTAAGTCAGCCACATCATTTTTATCCCAAGATTGCTCATTCCAAGAAATGAGCCAGTTCCACTTACATCTCCATAAGTTGGACAAATAGTTACGTCGCATATTGGTTGCAATTGGTAAAATTCGTAGCCAGCATAGCCCTTCTGTCCTCAAAATCAAGCATGGTGGAACTTAATTTTTTTAACGCCAAAAGGTAGACAACCTATAATGAGCCATAACCATAAAGGGTCTGGCTATTGTCAACAAAAATTCGTCGATGCAGTTGATGATGCATGAATGGTGTAATTGCTGGCGATGCACACCGATGAGATATCAATTTGCATATTCTTCACATTGACAACCAAAAACAAGAGGCCACTGTCAACACGACGAGTGAGTGATATTAGGTATTTGGGGTCTGTCATTTCCTTTTTAATTTTGCAAATAAATATTTGGTTTGGTTTGGAAAGTTTTTATTCAAATGAAGGGTAGGCTAAATCTGTGAACCACATTGTTCATATTTCGTCTGTCAACCTTTTCCCACATTTCAGATGATATATCAAAAGTGTGTAAGATTGCACCACATGGAGGTGTCTCATGTGTATTTTAACTCTTGACGTCATAAAGGGCGCCCGTTGCCTTGGGCATCCATTAAAACATATGTAATTCATCACATGATGGTACAATGCACAGTGTCATATTCAGGGAAAAGACACCATAATTCAAAGGCACTATAATTGAAATAAAAGTTTCTTAAAATTCACTGAATTCACTCACTCATTTAACAAGGCGAATGTCATTCTCCTGAGCTAAGTGCTGATATGATTGGCTAAAATCAATGACCGATGTAATTTCATGGCCACACTACATCGATATAGAGCCTCTTGGGTCGGATTTTTAGAAAATGCACATTCGGCAGCTCTACAAATATGGTAACTTCTGCTACATTAGACTAGAAATAATATGAATAATGGGTATATCAGAGTATCTTTGGCATTGTTTTGATAAAATGTATCTCTTTCATTGTGTTAAACTGTATTTTGAACGTCACTCTTCTCTTAAATTTGGGTCATTTGAGAGGATTGGTGAAGGTGAATTGTACATTTTCTGACGATCTCACCCCAAGATTCTCTGCAGCAAGCAATCTCATCGCAAAGGCCATACACTCCACCGATGCACCATCACATTGGTGGATATTATCATACTTGTTTGATCTTATCGCCAGCCTCGCCGACTGAATTTACCCGTCGACCACTCATTGTCAGTCATCGAAAACACATTGGAAACATTTAGCCACCATATCGCGATGAAAAATCAATGAAATTGTTGACGATAGGAATTGTTATTGACAAGTTTGTCGCAAATGCATTGACCGGTCCACATCACTTCGGTATGACGTGTAGGAACCTGGCAGTTGATTAGAAACATGGGAGTGAATGCTGTGTGGATTGGTTTGTATAAGTATGAATGGGTGACTGTGCACTTATATGGATATTCCAAAACCCAAGGTAAATCAACGGGACAGTTTGTCAGACTTTGTTGGTTGAATGTGTTGGTTTGAATCGTTTTACGTAAATGAACATGTTAGAGATTTTAAAATGTTCACGCCAATGCAGACTAAGAAGGATGTTGATTGATGGAACACCTTTAAAATAGATTTTTTCAGACAAAGTTTAAGTCATCACCTGTGCCTTAATTTAGCTGCGCCCGTCTGAGACAGAGCTACTACTATCTCTATAGTCCTTCCAGCCTTAGAGTAATATCACACCGGAGAAAGGTATTGGTATCAAAAACTCAAAACATTAAAATGACTTTTAAAAATTGTAATAAAATCGGTTGGAAATGGGCAGTGGCACCCCACTGCTAATGACCAGATAAGAGCTAATCACCCTGCTGGGCGGCGGAGATCATGGAACCTCAGATAGCAGGAGAATGTCTCTCTCCTTGATATTACTCTCAGTTCCAGCTCGGTAATTGTTAGGCCAAAAGAAGTGGTGTGTTTCTGATTCGTAGTAACTGAGAACTAGGTAAGGGGGTGGTAACCTGAATTATATCAGGAAACTACATTATTAAATGTCTTGGCCTTGAATGAATTTTAAAAAAAAAAACGTTTCAGGAACTGAAAAATCGTAACTAGTTGTTGTAAACAAATGTACCCTTTAAGGTTTTCTGTGTTCCTGCTTTATTGGGATAGGTCAATTCTAAAGGTAAGGTTTTTCTAGGTAGGGGCGGGGGCTCGGTGGGTGGGGTGGCGCCAATGGGAAACGCACCTTTTTTGCCTTGTGTATAAGTAGTGGTATAAGTGGTTTAACCTGCAAAGATGTAGTCAGAGTTGCATGCCGTATGAGTAATGCGATGCCAGAACAATTCGCGCAGCACATATACATAGCCCCAGATATGGGTCAGATCTTCTGAAAATGTACAATTCAACTTCGCCAATCTCAAATAACCCAAATTTCAGACGAAAATAAAGTTCAAAATACAGTTAAACTTAACCAAACAGATTGCTATAATCAATGCAATGCCGAATATATACTCGAATTTACCTAGTATTGACCAAATTGCAGCCTAAATTAGCAGAATTTACTCAATGTGTACAGCTGCCAATTGTACATTTTCTGAAAATCTGACCCATATATAGCCCCTGAAATAAGCCCTCTCAGTATCTCCTCGCTCTTTTCCACCACTATCTATAACTATGCATGCTCCCTCCCTCTTACTATTCTCTCCCTATGTACTGTCGGATTATCAACCACTGTATACGTATATACAGGGGGTGAATTAACCAGCATATACTGTCTATAATTGTGATTTAGAGTGAAGGACCAAGGTGGGTATATATTCTCATTTCAATCGCTGAGGAAAACAACAATAATACAAACTGATGTCTGTACATTGTAGAGAACACTTGACTTTCTTCTTAATTCTTTTCTTACAGTAATGCACTTGTCAGTTGCATCCCCCGACCCCACCCCCACTCCCCACTTCCCATGGGGGAATGGTAAGGGGTGTCAGAGAAAATATGCCACCACCTTTAGTTTACCGAAGTATCAAGAGGTGGTCCAGGGTGGGGGGGGGGGGGGAATGTCCGTCAACGTTTATATTTTGTATTTGCAAATATAATGCGAAAAGAATGCCCCATTGGGTTGGGGATTTCACAAAGATTTCTTGCCCTGGGGGATCGGGGATTTCATGATATTTCCCCAAATGCCCAGGACATTCCCCCATACTCCACTGTTTTTCAGCTAGTTAGATGCATCCATATTCCCCAAGCTCCATGCATGTGTTAATGTGGTTAGGAGAGACTAAAGGCCGGGTTCCACTGGCCGGCTACTCCTCCCGCTACTCTTCCCGTGCAAGCAACTGAAGGTATACCGGAATAGGTGCTATTGCCCTGCTACTTCCACAGCTAACGTTACTCAGAAATGTAAGCAGACAACATTTTATTTTCACATAGAAATGACCGCATCAAGTAGCGCGAGAAGTAGCATAGAGTGGTGTCAGTGGCCCACTTCAGCGCCCCCCCCCCCTATTTCCTGCTACTTCTTATCCCAGAAGGCCTAAACCAGTTACCTCCGTCATAATACGCATCCATTCTTATTAATTGTAAGCTGCACATTACCTTTTTTGAAATGTAGATATTTTGTACCCTACCAAAAATTCACAATTATAAAAATGATAAATTAAGGGCAAAACCTTCATCCGTACATTTCTTTGCCTTACATATTGTGAATTTCAATTTCCCCCATAGCAGAAAATAATTAAACCATGACAACCATACCTTATCAGGAAACCCAGCACTCTTATTGAATGCCTCTAATATCTCTGTTTAATAAAACTATACTTCTAAATAAATCTTTAATTTATAATGTGACATTCTCTATCTTCTTCTTGATATTTAATCATAACATTGAGGGTTGAATTTCTATACCAATGTTTTTCTACATTCTTCCCCATAAGCAAACTATGGGGGTCAAACGATTAATATGATTTGAATACAATTAATCAAAAGCCAAAACATTGTTATGGATTTTATTAATACAATCCAAAAACGCATATAAAACAAAAATAAAATGTTAAAGTCAAACTATAATACAAGTTAAAAATTGGTTCAAACAATATATTTTACGATTTGGAGACATCTTTTAGAATTGAAATTTCTAAATCCAAACTTTGTAAAGGTTTTGAAATTAGAACCATTTACAAAATGATTATAATATGGAGATGGTGGGAGATATTATTTCTCCCATCATCTGCCTATTATATGGCAGATAGTTAGCATATGTGATGTGTTACAGGAAATTGGTCACAAGTCGCAAACAATGGATTTTGAGATACCATCGTATTTGAAAAGATAAGATCAACCCGATTCAAATGGTCGTTTACAAACATTAATAACATCTTTTTTATATAGAAGAGCAAAATGTTAGGGTTATCTCTTAATGATCAGTTACTATAGTTAAATTGCTAGATATAGTTAAATATACTCCTTAGGATAACCTCAGATTACAATGTCATAGATATATTCAATACACAATGTTGAAATTTGGTACATGTGTTTCTGTCTGAGAACCATAGAAATGAAAACATTCTGAGTAAGGCTTCTTGTGGAAAAAAGTTTGAGAAATATCATTAATTTGTTTGTGACTTGTGACTCATTTTTCAGAAACACATCACATTATATCATTCAATTGGCACAGTGCTAATGCACCTGCTCAAATTGATAACACTAGATTCAAACAGATAGATTTGAATTTAAAGGGATGTGTCACAGGAGAACGAGTCACACATAAGAAAATTGATATTTTTCAAAGTGCTTAATTTACAGAAAGAATCGCTTCCTTAGAATGTTCTGATTTGAGGGGACACTGCCTACACCTACTAATGTTATGACCAGATGTACCAAATTCCAAGACTGTATATCAAAGATATCCATGCTAGCTTTGTTTCATGCATTACAAAATATAGAAGTATTTATCAGAAGTCCTTCTCATCTTTTCAAATGGGATGATATCTTAAAATCCATCCTTTGCAACCTAACTGTGCTTCAATCTCACTAGATCCCAAAATCTGGCTTTTTTCGGAATTTGTCCACTGACCTTTTCAAATTAAAGGCATTGTTCAGATTAAGGTTCTCATTGGTCTTAAAATGTAAAATTAATGTGCTTTCTCATTTCTCTGCGAAGGACTAATGGCGTTGGCATCCTGGTGTAAAGAAACAAGGTCGAAATGCTTATTACATTTACCTCATACAATTTTGAGAGCCCTGTTTTTTATTTTTTTTCAAGATGCTCGTAGTGGGTCCTAGGTCTGAAGTGACCAAAGATAAATCCTGTTTCCAGGATGGGCAAAATAAATGTTTTAAAAATTTGCAATAATATTTTGCTCACTCATATTTTGCCATCAAATGGTGTTAATTAGGTGCAAGTATTATAATAATTGTTCTCCTAACCAACAAAATATAATGGCTATATATATATTTGTTATAAGGCAGTTAGTAATTTGATTCATAATGCTAGAACCACATGAAGGTGACATAGGAAATTTTCCATTATTAGGTCTTTCATTCCTAAGCCAGTAGAATGTATGACCTAAGACATTTTACAGGGTCGACATTTATGTTAAAAATATTCTTCTCAGTTCTGCAGTAAAGGTTGAGAACAGTATACATCTGACTATCGTTAAAGACCCCAAATTACAAAACATGTTGGGTTTATTAGGAAAAATCCTCTGGCTTTTGACCTTTTCAGCATTGGGTTTGACCTTTTCTTATGCCATTGAACTTTTTTTTTAGGGGGGGGGGAATGTCCCCCCCTGTCCCCCCTGGTTCCGACGCCCCTGGCCTCCCACTACAAAGTAGCCGCTGCTTCAAATCAAACATGTTTGATAGAAGTGGGAGCACTCTACGCTTCGAAAACGCTCCAAAAGAAGCGGGAAGTAACATGGCTTTGTAGCGGGGCCCAAAAGCACCCATCCCCGTTACTGTCCCGCTTCTGCTCCCACTTCTTTCATCAAGAAGCGGGAGCAGTAGCGGGAGAAGTAGCCGGCCAGTGGAGCCCAGCTTTAACATCACATACTAAACTACCTAAGTAATGGTCTAGCTCAATGTTGAATATATAATGATGGCAGAAAGGCAGTAAGACTGAAGGCTGAAGGCTGAAGGCTGAAGGCTGAAAGGTGGGAGTTGCTCGTGTGTTATTATCTGTATCAAGAGTCTGGTCTAGCGATGGTAATTAACTGTAGCTCTATATAGTCAAGTGATTCCACACCTGTTCCTCATAGGAGGAGAGCTCCATTCCTTATTGGAGATAGACCCAAGAACACAAGCTAAACCTGCTTTCTCAGCTCAGCTCTTATGACAAAAATACCTTACCAAATTTACTCGTATCATGAGTTATAGCACTGTAGTTTTCAATATTCTCCTGCTGTTCTATGTTTATATCAGAATTTGAAGTTGAATCGTCATCGGGGGAGAAAATGGTTTTCGGTGAGTGATAATAAGTGAAATCCTTGTAGGAAAGAATTTTGGTGCACTATAAATGTGGACATTTATGAAGTTTTATAATGGCAAAAACAACCGGACATAATCCTCCAAATTGTTGGTCGCTTTTAGATGGGTTGGAATGGAACGTAACAAAAAGTAGAAAATATGTAGTTTTTATCCAATGTTAACTGAGAGTCCAGCTTTAGCAATAATTACCACAATACGTTAAACACATGCATGACGTGGTGTGGGCGAAAGAAAACTTCCATTTCAACAGAAAACAAAAGATATAAACCACGCCCTCCACTTACTCCAACATTGCAAACTGGGGAACTATAATCTATGGTTTTTAAATCATGTTTTTATTCTGTACTCATGTCTAGACACTGATTTATATGGTTGTAGAACGACAATAAGTGACCGGAGAAAGACATCAGGGATTATTTATTTTACATGTTCACTCTCGTTGAGGTGTCAGCACTCTTATGAACTTGTGAGTAGTGAGAGCCGTAGGGCACTGTAGTATTCTAAACAATCCCCAACTGACCCCAATAACAACTCTCTTCTGCCCACAAATATGTCATCAAGACTGCAATATGCCAGCGGCCAGGTTAAAGATGATTTAATTGATTTTGTCATTGACACGGTTCAGACAGGCCTTTTATGACGTCACTTTCATATTTTCAATCCCAGTTTAATCATATTTGTAATCATTTCAGGTCAGTGATTCACATTAGGTGGTAAATGTACATAATATCCAATAATTACAGCATACTATCCCAATATCTGCATTACATATGAGGAAATGACAAACATGAGATCTTTTACGGAATACCCCAATATAGAACGTAAATATAAACTGCTGGAGACAAGGAGGGATGAAGAGGGAGTGGAAAATGGATCCTCAAGTAGAGCCAGCTTCAATGATTAGATTGAGAATTAAGCTGTGATTTTACTGGGGCGCTCATGCATGGTTTGCCATTTGTTAACTTCTTCATAGTGTACTTTTTATTCGCTTTTCATATGATTTTATTTGGAGTGCAATAAGAGTGCAGAACAATTCGACAGGTTTCCCTTTTATATGGTCTTTTTATCTCCAGAAGTGGGAACACTATTACTAGTGGTCACGTCTGTTATTGAAAGTTACACTGACCTTGACCCACAGATCGAGTGTACTGTTAGAACATAGTGAGCACATTGAAATTCCATTTGTTTGATCTCAGTGCACTATAAATTGATATGCTTTTAAAAAGAAGGAAACTCCCATCCTGCAGTTGCACTCAATTCAAACTTGTCAGAGTTTAGGGTCACTACCTGAAAGCCTCAACAGAAGAGCGTTTCTAATACACTGTAGCTAAAAGACAGCAAATCATGAGTGTACTTAAAGTGTGGTTCAGTTGAAAGGCACGGCAACTGTAGACACAGGCACATAGATACGAAGGAGGTTGGTCAGTTAATATGAATAATTCCACCCAAAACACAGCCCACATTTTTTTAGATAAAGATGAAGTCCACATGCACGTGTAGAATTCTATCTGCCGATGTACTTTAGTATGTAACTATATTTGACTTACAATGACTACTGACCTTAATATCAAGTAGGGAGGCCCCTTTAGCAGGTATTGTACATGTCGGCACCTTTCCCGAGAGAATGAGTTGAAAGCCCTCCAACTATGCTTCCAGGGGTGACCAATTTGTTGAGCATTTCAGAATAAGACTCCAACGAGGGGCATGAACTCAATGAGTGGACCAGAGGAGCCTAAGTTACCCATGGGGGCAACTTCCAACCAATCAACTGTACAAAAGGCCTTCGACTGGGACCTGGCTATAGACAGGACAATTAAAAGGGTTTTGAGAAGATCTGATAGATAACTCAATTTCATGTCCCTAAAGAATCGATGGATGTTGATTGTTTTCATCAGCCCTAAAAGCTCACTTCTACAACACCCATTTTTTAATATAGTGGTTTCCGTTTAAGTGGCATAAAATACCTACTCGTAGGGGTTCTAAGGAGGCCAATTGACTAATGCACTGTTGTTGTTCTAGGTTTTGGAAACATGCATAACACCTCTCTGGTTCATTTACATACTAAAGCACATGCGTAATCATCATGTTTACACCATGTTTATAACCACACATAAAGTGAACTAGATGCTCAGGCCCCGTTGCTTCACTACTTTAATAAACTAGTAGTTTAGTGCAAGCCAGTAACCATAGCAATTACTAAAAGTTGGCAAGTGTTGCACAGCTGTTACTCTGTTCTTCCCTTAGGTAATAAGGCTTTAGCGAGAGCCAAATGTACTTTATAGTGATGCTTCGCAAAATGTAACCACCTCTTACGCCCTCTAAAGGGATATATAACCAATTAGCCAGGATCAGATACTGTATGGACGTTGAGATGACTGCCATCATAGTCAAATAGTTAAATTATTGTTGGTTGAATATGGTCTTTTTCTTCATAATTTACCTTATGCTCAATAAGAATAATAAAGAATAATAACTATAAATACAGAGAGAGTGGTGAGGAAAATATTATTATAAAGTTGCAAGAGGTGAATTATACCACGATCGGGGGTTGTACACGCTGCAAATGAGTGAATACCTGCTATCATGTATTGTTGAATCGATCCACGCGTGACAATATGACGTTTTTTAAGCCTCATTATAACAACGCTCCCTATTGGTTGACGTTTCGCTTGCTCATGACGTCACGCCCATTCGTGACGTCATATGCCACCATGCCGTCGTTGATTAGCCAATCAGCTATACGCTTGTCTAGCGCTTTGGCATAAAAAAAACAATATGGCGGATCATTGGAGAGAAGCAAGGTAAATAAATACTTTGTTTCTTCAATTTATTTTATAATATAAAATCGTGGTATAAAAATAGGATGTAACTCGGTTAGTTTCTGACTTACTGTACACGATGGCCACTCGTTTTTTTCGACCAGGGATTTCACTCGAAGCCTGCAGACCATCGTGTACAGTAAGTCAGAAACCAACCTCGTTACATCCTATCATAGTATTTTATAAATAGTGAGTCGAATTTGATAAACTATTCCTAAACTTTAGCCATCCAGAAAATAGCAGCTTTTAGGAGCAGGAAAGGGGATCAACATGTTGTGAGAAACAGGGCACTCAGGATGTTCAGAGAGTGTAAATAATTATGCACAAATTTAATGTTACGGAGGTCTAGATTGAATCTAGATACTGTTAACTTACAAACTAGCATCGACCATGGCTCTTTTGAGCATTTAAGAGCTAGAAAACAGCTTCGTGTTAACCTATCGTTCTGATTAGGATCCTAGTTAGATTAGATTAGATTAAAATACTTATATTGGCATTCGAAAATGCTTAAATGAAGGGGAGATCTCTCCGGCATAGTAAGAGGTTTCCCGCCCCTTCTGGTATTACAGTCGTCTCTTGTAGAGTAACAATATTGCTTCTATCAATGGCCAAAGACGATTCTCTACAATGTGTACAGTTGATAAATAATTATGCTGTATCACAATATGGCACGATAATATACAGGAATAGTTTTGGTTCTCTGTCTCTGATGACATGAATGACTTAGCATGTTGTTATACAAAATCCAAAATAGCTTTGACTCTCTTTCACTGATGATATGTGTCTGTCAATTAGGGATTAATATAATATTTATATTTAAAAAAATATCATTATTCCGTATGTATGATGCTCTGGCTTGGGTTTTAAATGCCTTGCCATCGTAGGGAATACGGTTCAAGTTCTGAAGTAGATTTCAGGTTTTTCTTGGCATAAAACTTTTCATTTACTTTCCCATACAGTGTCCGATCTCCACGTGTCTGTCGCTCAGATTCAGTCTGAAATGTCACTCGATCAAAAACCTCTTTCAACTACATGGGTGCAGTGCTTTATTTGTAAAAGTGGAGTCATTAATTGTGCATGAAACATCGATACCCTTCTGTATGTGAAGCAAATCCCTTTTTATCTAGGAAATTCCACGCTCTTATACGAATTTGAGCAGGGAGAGAACGTCATACATCAACCCAATAATTACATTCATTACGATAGCAATATTTCCCCAGGAGTAATGATAGAGAATCTTATGAAACGATTGCCAAAATCTACATAAATATCTCAGAACTTTCAAGTAGTTCCCTTACTGGGGTTCAATGACCTGCCAAATGGAGAAAAAACATCCCATAACTCAAATTGCCTGAAGGCATAGCCGAGTTTCCCCCCCCCCCCTCCGTGACAGCTCATGTAATAATAAGATTATTTAGGAGAGTGAGGCCTCACCGAAACCAATATTTACCGAACATTTGCTTTGATACTCACGTGCGTTCTGATTCCATTATACACAAGCAGGTTTCATAGGGTACAGTGTTGTGCCACAAACTCTATAACATTTTAGTACTCTGGTAATAGTATCTCGTTATTTTGTATTTAAGGGACAATACGATTCTGGTTCAATATATGGGTGTCGTTTTCCATGTTGCCTATAGAATAACGCACAGTGAATGGGTAATGCATATTACATGTATTCTGCATAGAACTCGATCATAATTCGAGATACTGTCATGTCCAAATACTGTAATCTACGCTCACAACAGTTTTTAGGAGTTTTTCTCTATTTTTGAGTGACTTCAAAATTGCTAGTTGTGGCCATGTGACATTTAGATTGGCTAAAGTATAAAACGGACTTTTAAGGAAAGAATGGTGACACATACAGGCTTCCTCGATGTAAGAGGAGGTGAGGCATATATACATCACCTAGGAAATATTCAGGCAGAATCTTACTATAGTGGATTATTTTCCCATGACTTGGTACATTTCACATTGATTAAACAAATATGTATTCATGAAATTGCGTTCGTAGTAACTTCAACCATCTCTGAAATGCTAAAGTTATTTTCGGATAAATATTATACCTCCCCATCAATAACTATACCGCCCACTTTCAAGATATTTATAAAAACAGGTTAACTTGGTTTCAGTCACTTAGAATATGAATGAATGCTCCTTCAACCAAGTCGTTAGTTTTGGTATAGATAACTATTAATGATATAAATAGAAGCATTTTTGAGTCATAAAGTTGAATTTAGGAAAAAAACCGCATTGGTTGCCATGACTACAACACACCATGCCACACCATGCCATGAAATACGCACCGTGCTCTAGATACGTTGTTCTCAGAGCAATGCATATATGATAAACAAATTATACATATTAAAATATAATATATGTTTTGTGTCTAAGATGAATAATAAGATGAAGTCACTCCTCAAAAGGATTTTGAGATATCATGATATCTAAAAAGATGAGATCAGGCGGATTCCAGCAACGTAAAGCTTTAGGATATCTAATGGGTAGTTCTATTTCTTTTTATGTTTGAATAAATAGTTGGCGATATTTCTGAGCAGTCAATCACTATTAAAGAAGTGAAATATTATTCACTTAGGATGACTGTTGAAATGCAGTCGATAGGCTTGAATATACGAACAAATATCAATTTTGCGACATATGACTTATTTTTGTGTAACACATCATATAATATTTCATAACAGGAGTCACTGCTATAATGATAAATTCCTTTACAACAGAACATTTTATCTAAGCAAGTCTATATTGAGCCTCTCTGTTGGTGGCAAAAACCGAAGCAGAGACCTTCATACATGCGGTAATTTGCATAACAGGATTTGTCCTTTTTAATTTGAAATTTGAAGTGCCCAAAATGCACAGCAGCATAAAACCCTAAAAGGCAAATGAAGCCTGATTGCTTAAGTCCAATTAGGAGCTTGGTTTCTGCATATTTTTCCCAGCTCGTGCCTGCCCAAAGTTGATCAGCGCAGTAAGTGAGACGGCAGCAATCAGGCAAGAAGGGACATATATTGAATTTGCATAAGTAGCTGGCGGTGACACAGCGACTGAATCACAAACACAATGGACAAAGATGAGGCAGCATTGTTTTCTCAACGCGTAGGAAACTCTAGACTAAGTTTCTCGACGATGCGATCAATCATGAGAACAATAAGGAAGTGTCTGGTGGGCCTAGCATGCATCTGGGACGGGTTGGGTGGGGTGAAGCCCCTTTTCCACTAAGCCGAATTTTTCTCCCATCAGATTTCATAGTCGGATGGGAAACGGCCCAATTAGATGATTGGATTCAATTAAATAACCAATTAAAGAAAGCACAAATTTATGTTACAGCAACAGGCATTGTTTTGCGTTTGCTTCTCCATTTAGTCGTGTGAGTAAATTTGCTCCAGCCCATACAGAACTAAAGCTGCAACAGGTAGGCCTATAATATTCTTTCAGATCCAAGTTACAATACACACTATAATTGCACTAAACAAAGCCCATGACATGGACACTTATAAAGATATTAAACTCTACCCTTTAATCTATAATGTGTATGCTATAATATATAGTATAGTATAGTATAATATACTCATAATTTTAGAGCCAAACACTAATTTGTTTTTGTAACTGAAATTACTGATGTAACCATGGCAACCAACGAAGCATACCTGGGCTTAATGCTTTGGTAATGTCATCACTCTGGCCATATTTTTTACATGAGCTAAATTTGCTTTAAACGCCGGTTACCCCATCTTTTAATGGTATGTGGTGAAAGAAATACCGAGGATTAAAGCTAAAGCAGGAGGAACTTTCCCCCAAATTCGGTCGAGGGAGGCGAGTCGACCCAATGGCCAAGCTGGTTTTTATGAGGATGTTAACTGATTAGCAGGGACTAATGGAATTCCTTCTTCCACACATCGACATCAGAGAGAAATCACCGTTGTTTAATTATCCAGTCATAAACTATAAAACCATGCTAAAATTGGTCATTTTTTTTTATCAAATTGTCCCCCGATATTTCACACGGTGGCCATAGACTGGCCGTTGCAATGGTCATGCATGGTGTTTGACTAACCTCTGACTCCCGCCTTCGAGATAATCGCCTCAGTGGACATTGGGCTTAAGGGCTCTACCCTTATGGATTAAAATGCCATATTAGGGATGGGACCAGCTTGGCGATTAATAACCCCTTTTAATTTCCCCAGAAATACCAAGTCAACACGGGAACCGCCAGGCATTTATCACAACAATTAATTGAAAATGTAAAGGGTAGACTTGCGCTACATGGTCGTATTTATCATAGCGTCCTTGGGGTAAAATTCCGCAGTTATCAAATTTCGATTATACATATATGCAGACACCTAAGATTCATAACCAATAAATATCACATTCACAGGCATATTGCCTAATCTTTTATTACTTGATCATTGACATTGCCATTGCTTTGACACCTCCTGCCCACATCGTGCTTTGATGATAAAATGATCCTCGAAAGCCTCCGTAGACTGTTACTGTTACGCGAAGTTATGGCATATTTCATTACCTAATGATCGGATTGAATGAAAAAAGGACACTGGATTTTCCCTTAAGGTTTTTGCAGTTACTGATGAACTTATTCCTTTTTCTGCAACAGCTCTGAGAGGCAATTTTCAATTCACATACTCAGAATGGGTATTTTCTACATGATTGCACCAGGTTAATCAATTTCTATTCATCTTCGTTCCATAGATATGACAACAATTGATTTGACTTTGTTGTGAAAATTCAAATATGTATTAAATTCAAACAATTAAAGGCAAACGCTACTATGCTCAGTACGATCCTAGTGGCGACTCCATGAACTATGGTGGATAATTCTATAGGGGATATTTGATATAGTATATCCACCTACACATTAGTTCAAATTGTCATATATAGCCTTGTATGATTACGTAACAAGGCATGACCTTAATTAATATGATATATGAATATGAATAACTAATGATTATAATGATGATAAAGGTAATGGTTTAATTAATTCTTTAACATATATATAGCATGTCAACCTTATGTTGGCTGGTACTTCAATCATGTTCCTAAACTGTCATGTACATTGCATTATCAATGATCCAGATCTTTCTGAATCATTGCATCATCAATGACCTGGATCTCTCCCCTGGAAATATCCACATGATAGACCTAGATATTACTAGAACATTCTAGACGTTGCATCAACGTTGCTTGCATGCAACCCTGTATATCATATTGTACCCATGTTCATTACTCAGTCATCTACATTAAGGTGACTCAGTAGTGATTTTGATTACTGATGAATTTCTCTAAAATTTTAACCAATGATACTTGACATGAAATAATGATTATTGAGTGAAAAAAAAATATAGGTCACCAGGCTATTTTTCATGCTATGGCGGTATGGAGATAGAAATAATAAATCATATTTGAGTAATTTTTGAGTAATTCATTAACATAATTCGTTTAAAATGGTTCTGACATGAATTCAGACATCAAATTTCACTCAGACATTCAACACATATATACTTATCATCATATAAATGTTTTCCCCCACATCCTGAGTTAGCCCCCTGGAAGCCCCCTAGTGGCAGTATGGGGTACTAGCAAAATTGACTTTGGCTGATGAGAATCAGCGTTTTTAAAAAAACTGTTTGATGAATATTAATGAAATTTAATATGGATGTAGATACTGTATTTGCTAAATCATACACAAAAATTCAGGATGGCTTTCCAGGCTAAATTTTTCTATATTACGACTTATTTATGAGAAAAAAATGGGGAAAAAATGAAATTCCTGATAAATAGTTGATTTGAACAAAAACGGCTCCATAAATCTTAATGAAATTTGATATGGATGCAGGTACTGTAGATACTAACTCACCCACCAAAAATCAGCAGGCTGAATAGTTTATATCAAGACTTAATTATATATACATACTTCGTCTGCATAATGCTGATATTCCCTGCCATATATTGAATACACACACACACAGGCCCGTGAAAAATGGCAAAAGTTGTAACCCGCTACTCACGCTAGGCATTGCCGTGCACCCCGTTGCAAGATCACTACTGAGTCACCTTAAACCCCAGAATCATCCTCTATGACTTCTCAATTCTTCATACATATAACTAGCGGAGAACAGGCCGGGTCTCAGTACCCCATGACTCACATTTTGCAGAACACAAGCTCGAAGAATCCAGATTTACTAGATCCAGGATAACAAAAGCCTGAAAAGTATGGTCTAGCACAGCAACAAGAAGCCAAATTATCAATTAGCCAAGACATGTACATTGCATCATCAATGATCAAGATCCTTCTGGATCATTGCATCATCAATGACCCGGTCGTCGATATGAAAAGATCCACATAATAGACCTAGATATTACTAGAACATTCTAAACATTACATGAACGTTGCTTGTATGCAATACTATATATATACTTCACATGTATCCATGTTCATTACTCAGTCATCTACAATAAACCACAGAATCATCACCAAGGGAAACGGTGGGAAGAAATGGAATCTAAATTCCACATGCCAGTTGACCCATTTGTCAAACTCGTACATGTGTATACCTTAAGACAAATAAAAAAAAATTCAATTCAATTCAATCTACGTACATCTACGACTTCTCAATTCTTCATACCTATCAAAATATCATTTTTCTAAACTCAAGAAACTAACTACACATCCACCTCTCTTTAGGAGATGTTTCATGCTTTTCCATACACGTTATAATACATCATGTTTATCTTATGCACCAAAATACTACTTATATTAACCAAACTCAAACTGACTCAGCAAGAACATAAATAACGGTACATAGATAGAACCTAATGAGATTCAGAGAATGTGGTACGAGGGATATTATTACACTGTCCAAGATGGTTTTTTTGGGGCGGTTAAGAAAAATAACAAACATCGAGGAAAGACATCAATGAGCAAAAGTAGAAAGCCCTTGCTGACCTCCAGCCAATTATCTACCTTACACCTAAAGTCAAAAACTGAATTTCTATTTCAGCCAACCCACCACCCCCGCCCACTCACGCACACTTTTTATTTTAGTCCCAAAGTACTTTTTATTTCTGGAATAACCAAAACCGTGATATATATTCCTTTCATATCAGTCATATCGCCCCTGTTGCGCCTCAAGTTTTGTCTTGAATAAACATATATTCTCTTGTTAAAAACACTAATTACTGATCAAAACCTATTATGTTATGCTGATCATTTCAGATACTCTTATTACAAACCTAAAGCTGTTTTGTCACCACCTATTTTATTTGGGGACTAATTCAATTTTAGGGAACATGTCTGCAGCATTACAGGGAATAATTAGATCATTCTTGCATGGCCGGAAATATTAAGAAATGTTACAGTCCTTAACCTTTAACGTGGACAAAGGTGAACCTTTGAGAATTAAGATGATCTTACGGTGGGTTTCGATTCGACCATCGCAGGTCTTACACCTTGACCTTTTGGCCACCATCTACCCTGGATATTACATAAATAACTTTAGGTTCACGGTCAAGGAGAACATGAAAGAAATATCTTTAAATATCTAGTGGTGTTAGGAAACCCACAACCAACGAGGCAGGAAGCTGGGAATTTTTTTGAGGTTCAGTTCATTGGGGGTCCCGGCATTTATCAAGGATTATTCTTTCTTAATAAATCGGAACAATATTAATAACAATGAGACATTGCTATTCTCATTTGAACATTAGATTTAACATAGAATATTCTAACGACTTTAGGGGAAAGAAGGAAACACTATATAAATTGTATTTTGCATGGATGCATTAGTGTTCGCAAGCAAATCTGCACTTTGATTTATAGTTTCACGTAACTTAAAGCTATACTCTCAGTTAACACCGACCGATCAAAAAATAAAGTTTTTCAACTTTTTTGTTGCGTTCTTTTCCAACCTATCTAAACGTCATCTGAAAGGAGTTATTCCGGTTGTTTTTGGTACAGAGCTGCCTTCTTAAAAGTCCACAAATAAAATCAAAATCCACATTAAATTTGCCTTTTAACGATTTGTCACTAAAGATTAAATTGGAATTCGGAAGTGTAAGAATTTGCAATGTGTACAAGCTTTGTGTTCATCATTGCAATATCTCCAACAAATGTTCATGCAGACATTAACTTTTTATTCCCGATTCAAAGAGTTTCTTCTACACTTATTAGACAATGGACGGCTAGAAGATGTTGATTCAGCCGTTTGATACAAACGTCTTCAAGCGTCTGGCAACAGAATCGACATCACTTCTTTTATTAAGGATGCATAAGTGTTTAAACATTGCCATGCATACATCAGGGTTGAGGATGTAGGACGATTGATAAGACATTTATTATGTTTGGTGGGGTGTATAGGACCTAGTCGGACGTCTCAATTGTCACGCCCGTCAGTCAATATTCAAAAGAACCGACGCCTCTGAGACAGCTTTGTTCCGAACCCAATGTTGTCCATAATCCATATCTCCAGCTTGCACATAACAACCTCGCACTTAAGTGAATTTCTTGCTTCGCCCTAGCTCCCTATTGCCTACCCAGGCTTCCTCCAGTTTCCCTGTAGGGTATGAAAAAGTATTCGAAGTGGTAGAGTCGAGAAATGTTTACTGTGTGTGAATACAGTGCCATTGCTCTCCCTTACCTCGTTACTATGGTTCGTAGGCTTATTGATAAGACTAATACCTGGGAATCTTATTGACTTTTGTCATCCCCTGAACACTATAAGTTAAGCTTCTATTAAAAAAAGATTTCTGCAACAAAAAGAATTAAATCCCATATTTTAGCTTGGGTTCAAAGACTTGATTTTCCCTGGTATGGCGATGTTCGATAATGTCACAACATGTCTTTGGGAAGACAGACATTTAATAGTGGATTTGCATGTGCCACCACGCAGGTTTATTAGAGTGCATACTGGGGTGGATTTAAATCAAATCTGACATACAAATATTTAGCGGCATTTTCATGAAAATAGAAATGCAAGGATCCTTCCACCAATACAATATAGCTTGTGTACAAGACAAACCAAATGTAATGCATTGTTTTATTGGAACATGTAAAACAAATGGCTATTTACTCTTAAATATTCCATGCTGAACATAACACGTTCTCTAGAGCTTTTACAATAACAACTCTCATAATTCCATACGAATCGAGATTGAAGAAGGTGGACGTGCAAATCTCCTATTACACGTGCTTGTCACTGGGACCAGTTGTTTATGATCACACGTGCCTTTGTACACAGAGTGGCTACCTCAGGGACTTCCTGTTTACGAGCAAACATCAAGTGGAATTACATTCCCATACACTTGATGTATGAACATAAAAGCTCAAACTTGTTTTCTTCTTTGCTGCATACAATTTAATAACATCCGTGGCATAGATCTTCAGCACAACAGTTTACTCTCAGAATATTGCTACTTCATGACTGAAGAGCTGTCACACTTTACTGCCCGAAGAATGTCTTGGTTGTCTCTTAAAAGAATAAACAATGTAGGCATGCGCAATTGAGTGATGTGATCATTCAGCCTCACACTTTACTTGACATATCTACTTCCACATGGAAAATATTGATATCAAATAATAAAGGCTAGTTTTACTAATTTTGTTATAATCTTTATTAAATATAAAGGCTGGATTGGAAGGCGAATAAGCCAAACAAACACTGCCGCAGGTGAGCGATAATAAGGGAGGTCTTCGGATGAAGGGGTTTGTGTGGGTTCTCCAATTACAAATGTGGGCGTTTTAGAAGCCTTGTCGGAAAAACAACAGAAACAAAATCCTCCAAAGGTTTGGTCAAATGACTTTTAGATGGTTTTGAAAAGAATGAAACAAAAAGTAATTTAGGATGCACCTACTTTCGATATTGCTTCCCCTAAAATTACAAATTATATTATGAATAAACCGGATTTTCAACTTTTCACAATTAGAATGATTAAAATAAGTTACTTAATAAAATAAAACCCTAGCCCACCGGACAAAAATAATCTTTGACAAAAGTTTAAATTTTACTCATAAATTTGAATGAGATCCTCCGTTGTATAATGTATAGTATAGTTATTGCACACAGTTTGAATTGTACTTTTCATGCACAATCAACCGATTAAACAGATTGTAACCTTATCATCCAATCCCTTATCACCTTACCAAGTTCTCATTCCACTCCATCTATCCAACCCTCCTATCATATACTAATGTTTACTTTAATAAAGTTACCAGCCAGGTATCCTGGGAATATCCGGTGTTATATAGAGATATGGACTCCACCAGTGTTTTATAGGGGTAAACATCTAGAACTAATTGAAATAAATAAAATATGAGTAGGTCTGGGATAATTGGTATAAATGTTAACTGCGTTTTTTGGCGTCCAGTGACGCTATATAATTGTATCGGGTGTAGCCCTGGTGACCGACTGTGATTTGTCACTATAAGATTACATATCTTATTTGTTTTGCCTTGCTTTGATATATATATTCATTATCCATGTGGAAAGTTAAGGGAGGATCTCTCATAATGATATTTGAAGTTTTCAGGTTCACCTGCTAGTAGGTTGGTATGACTAATCCAGTGATATTGCTATGTCATTAGCGCAATTCAAAGTTTTGAAGTATTATATTGATGTTGAATTGATAATAAATGATAAATAATAATAACGCTTAGGTTACGCAGTGTTACGTAGTTGTCACTGCCAAGGTCAGCACTCATGGAAAATAAATATACTGGTTTTTCTTACTAATCAGAATAAGAATTGAGCCGAATATGTTTTCAGAGTGTGGTGAGCTCTTTCTATTGCTAGGTCACACCATTGTATATGGGAAATGATCAGAACAGATGCGATATGTCCATGCATATGCGCCATACAGATAAAGTAAGCAAATCCCTTGCTATGTAGCAGTGTCGTGTTATCATCCCGCCCAATATATCTGGCATTATGTATATAACTATTGGTAAAAGCGCCAGAAAATGTACAACTCGCTTTCACCAATCCTCTCAAATAACCCAGATTTAAGACAATAATGACGTTCAAAATAGGGTTTAACATAACACAACTGATATTTTGAATTAACCTAGTACCAACTATAACCAAATATATACCTAGTATTCATCATTTTTTGCCAAACGTCGCAGAATTTGATAAAATGTGTAGAGCTGCCAGTTGTACATTTTTTGACGATCTGACACATCTATATCCATACCTTGACCTGTACTTCATCAAAGGATCCCAAATGATATGCATCTCACATTCTGCTCCGCTAATGAGCTCGTTGTCGGGCATTATGCATTCAGCATAACCATTCATATCTCCCTCACCATTTGTCCTGATTATTAGCAAGAAATGTAACCATGTCCTTCAGTTTGATCTCTTAACCCAGATTCTGCACATCTATATCACGAGTTAAAACGAGTAGCCTACATTTGTCATCTGTACAATAAGGTGTTCGGTTTTCATGGTTTTCATTATTTATTGGACCACAGAAGCAGTCCATTATACAGTGCTTGTGGATAGATCGGTTAACATTGGTGGGAACTTGCAAGTGTCTGTGATAAATGAAAAAAAAAATTGTTTAATGGAGACCTCGGTGTGCCCCTCAATTTATTTCTCCTTAGAGACATGAGACATGGTATATTTGCTTAATGGGGATTATCTGTCCACACGGGAGCGACTGACAGGGGCCTAAAATTTAGCATTTGGTGGAACAGCCAATCACAGTGCTCGTTAGAAACGAGTGTCCTCATTTCATAAAATGTTGGTATGCATTGAAGCAAGAAACTTAGGGTAAAGGCAGGGAGGGCACGGAGGGCAGATGAATGAAGCTACTAACTGGCTGTGACGTCATATGTACAAGGGAGAATCAATGGAAATAGTGGGTTGTGTATTTGTATGGTTCATCGCATTAGGAAAAAGAGAGTATTAGCAGAGGCTCAGTGGTATCAGAAGTATATATAGTTAATAAGTTGTTTCACTAGAATATTATATACGTGTCAAAGGTCACTACAATTATATTGTCTGATGTACCTCAGTGTCTAAATTGTTCCAATGTCTTTGAAATTTGCAGTGTTAGAATCCGTGTATCAAGTTTCCCCAGTCTTTTGAATACATGGATCTCCGGTTTTAGAGCAATCAACATCCTCTGCCATCTTTGGGTTCTGCATATTCTCCCGCCCCCAGTACATGTTCTCTTGCTGCTACCTTGTGGTATAAAACTGCCTCTAGAAATAATTAGAGTCGTTGTGGTACTAGTTTAATCTCTATATTAATAAAATAAGGGTTTGGAGCCTTAAACCCCTATCTTCTCTAAAACCGCTGGCCAGATCTCCATTATATTTCACATGCACATTGCCAAAAATGGTGCCGAACCATTCCACTATGTTTCATTAACAAATTAGGGTTGGAAAGGGGTTAGAAATGGGTTTACATCGAGCACCCCCATCCAGGGCCCCCAGCACTGCCTGAAAACAAACCCATCAGTGCCCCTACACCAGGTTTCTGGGGCAGGGGGAGGGGGAGAGGGGCGGGGGGGGGGGGGGAGGGAATGGGAGGCAACAACAATACAACAGTGACAAAAAAACATTTTAACAGGGTTCCATTTGAGGTATGAATGTTAATACAGATACTAACTTACGGAGACAACTTGAAAGAGAAAGATGGTTGGAGAGGGAACAAGGAGAGTGGGAAGATGTGGACCTCACAGTCCCACTAGCAAATCCTGTGCAAAGCACGGGTATTTGCTAGTATCAGTCTAATACCCAAGCGAATGAAGTGAATGTAGTATGGCAGCGGAAAGGTAGGACGTGTCCGTGCACCGCTTGTAGCATGACTCGCTAGATACTAATTTTGTACAGGTTTTCACAAGACCAATTCACCTCAAATGCTGGAATCCTGTAGTACCAAATGCATGGATAACATTGGTTTTGACAACCGATCACTAAGATCCCAAAGAAACCTCTCATCGGTGAATTTATTTAGTCAAGAGGATATACAAAGTATGACTACCTATCCCCAACGGACACCTTCACATACCGAAGCCTTGAATGGCAATGTGCCGGCAATGAACTTGTCAAGATCTGTGTGTTCCCAAAAGGATAATCCACAACTCTTGGACTCTAGCTTCTAACAAGGACCTCCTTTACAACTGTTCGGTCAACCAAACAATAACTTTTCTAACAAGTCATGAATTCCACCTCACAAACTCAATCATACCCTACACTTGTGCCGATTGATTCTTACAACCAAAGACTCTCAATTGACGATTCAACCTTTTCAACATCAACTATGAAACAATCCTGAGGAAGCTTGGGACATCATCTTAGAACGAGTTTTGACCATACTAAATAAAATGGCACCACAAAGGAAAATCAAGATTAAGATATCGAGCAATCCCTGGATCACCCAAGACACTATAGATCAAAAACTATAGAAGACTGGGAAAAAGCCAAGCAACTGAATAAATCAACCAAAAATGCCCTGTTAAATGCCAAGAAAAACTTCATCTTGAGCAAATTAAATACCCAGCAACATGACCAGAAACGTTCTGGGAGACCATTAACACTGTGGCACCGACTAACAAAAAATCACAAACTATTTATCTAACAGATAATCATGACATTCCTGTAGAATCATCTTGTCTTTCAAAATATGTAAATAATTACTTTGCCAATATAGCTACTGAACTGACACAGAACCTTTATCCTAACTGGCAACCAACCGCTCCTCCTCTACGTAGCTCACTCTCTATCATAAGAACCCATGAAGAAGAAGTAAGAACTCTATTGAAAAATATTGACATTAGCAAATCATCCGCCATAGATAACGTCCCTAACAAAATCCTCAAACCAGCCCTACTTACTATCTGCAAGGAATTTACACATTGCCTAAACCTCTCTCTATCAACAGTGACTTTCCCTTCAATGTGGAAATTAGCCAAAATAATCCCTCTATTTAAAAATGGGAATCAAAACAAGATAAACAAATACCGCCCCATAGCACTACTACCAACACCCAGCAAAATTATAGAAAAGATTGCACACAAAAGGATTTGCGAATATCTAGATATGTATGAGATTCTTAATGAACATCAGTTTGGTTTTTGCCCTGGGAAATCAACCATAGGTGCCATTAGCAAATTCACCGATGATGTTGCCTGGGGCCTGAATGTTAATGATGGCACCCTGGTCTCCTTCATTGATTTCCGTAAAGCCTTCTATATGGTTAATCACACAATTCTGATCCAAAAATTACAACACATAGGTATTCAAGGTAATCTTCTTCAATGGTGCAATTCTTATCTCAGCAACCGACAACAGTCAGCCATAGTTAATAACACCCAATCACCCCAACTTCCTATGACTACTGGAGTCTCCCAGGGCTCAATAATTGGACCCGTGATGTTTATTATTTTCATTAACGATTTAACACAAACATAAAAAATACAATGATGTCTCTTTATGCTGACGACACGGTGTTATATTGCCAAGGCAAGGATATTGATACCATCTTTTCAAATATGCAAAATTCGATAGACAAATTACATCAATGGTGTTCAAATAACCTCTTCCTAGTTAATGCAAAAAAATCCAACACAATGTTCTTCACTAGATCTTATAGAAATAAACTAATTAGGAAACCCAAACAAATCTTATACCAGCAAGAAAAACTCAAATCTGTGCCCCCTTATAAATACCTAGGATGCGTAATAGATAACAATTAAGCATAGTTTCAGGCCACATGCTCTACATACTATAAAAACGGTTGCTCACAAAGTATACCAATTGCAAAAAATAAGGAAATTCATAAACGTCTGATCAAGCTTAAAGATCTACAAAACAAAGATATTACCATATTTCGACTACTGTGATGTCCTATTACACGACTCCAATCAACCCTTATTAGCTAAACTACAAAGATTACAGAACAGAGCACTGAAACTATCACTTAACCTCCCACATGACACATCAACAGACTTTATCCACCATGAAACCAAAATACCTCTCTTAAAACATAGAGGAATCGTCCACCTACGTCAACTAGCCTTTCATAGAATCAGAAAACCTATTTTCTTTTTACTAATCTACCAAATAGAAAAACAAAAAGAAATAAAGGACCAACTCTAAACATTCCAAGATTTCACTCAAAATTTGGGCAAAATGCGCCCAATGCTGGAACGAATTATCTCCTCAACAGAGGAACATCGGTACAATTGAGACTTTCAAGTCCAATCAAAGGATCTGGCTTCAATCTCTTTTTGTTCAATACCAGTAATTTTCAAAATCCCCCTCCCACCTATCCTCCCCCTCTTCACTTATCCTATCGTACCCTTGAAATCAAAATATAAAAAAGCACATTGTAAGCCTTTTGACCGCTTAACTCGAGATTCTATTCACTATAACTTCATGGAGTTAACTTGCTTCTTCTCGTTTGTCAGTGGCCCAATTGATTTATTAATAAAATACACTCGTCTAGCCAGATATATACTAGATTAACTATACGGGACCACTTACTACACCTGTATCTCGGTGATTGTCATATATTGTTACCAACCTGAATCCTGTAAATAGCACTAATCACACCTGTTACTAGTGAGTGGCAAAGTGTCTATGTCTATGTCTATGTCTATGTCTCTACTCATTGTTTCCTTACTACGTTAACACAAACTTTTACTTATTAATTATACCACAGAGAAAATCACTTCTAAAACTCCAGAAAGTGGCAAAGTGATGCTTTTCCTTTTCTCGCTGTACTAGTTTATAATGACTGCAAAAGTTACCCATAACCGTAACCATAATTTGATGGCTACAAAACTCAATAAGCAACAAGAAATCATTAGGACCACTAACACTCCTATGTTTTAATGAGTGGCAAGGTGTGTCTACGTATTTTGTTTATCTCCACCTACTCTATTCATAAAACATTATTCATCAATCTGCTACGACCACTAACACTCCTATAAATGTTTCAGTGAGTGGCAAAATGTGTCTGAATATTCTGAATATTTTGTTTATCTCCCCTCCTCTATCAATATATATATGTACTATTCTCAATCCTTGTGCTAGAGATGTTTATGTTATCGCCACCCAATCTGTATGAACCACATATCTGAGGTGGGCGAAAAACCCTGATGTTGGGACTTAGGTACCCAGTATTTATAAATAAAATCTTTAAAAAAAAGAAAAGAAAAAAAGCAGCTCAGGCTAAAACCAACAATCCGAAATTCGAAAGACACTAGCCTACCCAAGCCACCCTCAGTCAGCCGGTGCTATATCATGAGGGTTTTTTTCTCTTTTGGCCATGGAGGCCAAGGAGACAAAATTTTGATTGATTGATGTCTTTTGGAATTATTTTCTCTTGAAATCATGCCAAGATATTCTGAAAGGAATATTGCAGCTTTCACTTTGTTCCATTATGTGGGCGCAAAGACCGATCTGCTCCAGAGCCCTTGGTAATTATTCCTTCTTCAAAGCTGATTAATTCTTTTCAAGTATATTAACACACTGTGGTTTCATCGGTATGGTATCTATAGGAAAAACTAAGAAAAATATCCTTTTCCCTCATAGACTTCCATATATAGTGCTTGGTAGTAAACCTCAGTGGTCGGTAAACTAAAAATAATATGATGACATCCTGTTTGATTTAATTTTTTTATTTTCACCCAAACATGTTCTTTCTCAATTCAAAGTTTGGGGGAAAAATGTGACTCCTTTTTTCATGCAACAGTTATACTTGAACTCCCTGCGGCAATGTATGTACAACGTTGGTTTATACCACTTGTTATTTTCTCATTTTGATGGTTTAGCAACTCTGCCAACGTTATGCAATTTTCGTCAATCCTTCCTCAGGGTATGTGAAAGCTGCACTTTCAGTTTGCGTCGGTCAAAAACTAAACATTTTCTACTTTTTGTTCCTTTCTATTCCAACCCATCTAAAACTCATTGGACCAACATTTTTTAGGCTTCTAAAACGTTTTCATTTGTATTTAGAGGACCCGCCCAAATCCTTTACATGCGATGACTTCAAAATATTGTATACACATTTAACAGCAGCAGAATATCCAGTCGTATAAGTCATAATATGGGTGAATTAGAGCTAATTCGGTAAGATTTGTTTTGTCGTGATACCTTAGAATGCAGCTTTGACCTAGAGGGGATTCACATTAACAAGTGACGATTGCTAATCCTAAATACCTTTTCTGTAGGCATAGTCTCAAGGTTTACAATTTAGGATTCACGTAGTAACTTAAGACATTAATTAGTATTTCATATATATTATATGAGCCACTTCTCACCAAAGCTTTAAAAACCTAAAGTTAACTTTCAAATACGAATGCCAACATTGTCCCTTGGCGGGCTAAACATAAACGTATCCTGAGAAGTGTACAACCAGTTTTGTATTTCCTTCCCAAGACAAAATAAAGGATTCATCCGTATCAAAGTTACGGGAGACTACCCAGAACAGAGGTGGGAAGGGGCGGGTTAGTTTATAGGTCAATTATAGAGGAGGATATAATTAATTAGTGATGCTGAGTTTTATGTATCAACCTGGAAGGGAGGTTTGCATGGATAAATTGCATATGGGTCAGTATATCCGAAAATGTACAATTGGCAGCTCTACACATTTATTTAATTCTGCGAAATTAGGCAGGAAATGATGAATACTAGGTATATATTTGGTTATATTTGGTACTAAGTTGATTCAAAATATCACTTCCGTTATGTTAAATCTAATGGACGATATTTCACCACGGTATTATTAACTATTTATCATCATATATAACACTTTACCTTTTTTTGCATATACCTATTTACCATAATATTATCGCTTCAAGTGGATGATATACGGCGCCGAAGAACTATAGTAAGAGAGACCACAACATTTCCCGCATGGAGATTATTGTCGTAAGAATGTGGAAGTAAAGGTTCATATCTACTTAACCCTTTAAGGACTGGAGGCAGTTTACACACCTTTGGGGCTTCAGGACGGGTATCTTTGCTCCAAATTCACTTTCCAGCATTTATGTATGTTAGTTATGACATCATCATTATTGTCCCCATGACAACATACTTCTACAAATATTTTGTATGTGGTTCTAATGTATTTGTTTTCTGATATTTCAAATTTCAGAAAGATCTGTTCATTTTTTGTTAAATTATGGCCCCTTCTATCAATATCAAACAATATCAGACAGCAATGCCTGGACTGCATTTATAAATGGAGCCTCCCGTCCTCAATGGAGAGATTGTAGACTGCATTTATGCAGCCTCCCGTCCTCAATGGAATGAATTGTTTGCAATGCTGATGCATGAGTTGAAATAAGATATGTGTCAGTAATTCATTTAAACAGGCCAATCCAACCATGAGCCCATACACTTGACCCGAATAGTTTATGCGCAGAGAATCGACTTCTTTCTTTCTACTCATAACGTCCCAAGGTATTCGGGTGTTCATAAATCTCTCTTAACGTACCTTAACCCACTCCCATTTGTTTCAATGCCTGGACTGTGGGTGCCAATGACCCCAGAGATTTTCATCCATATTTCTATATAGATGTGTGCACAAAGCTGCAGCTGCTTAAAATGATCAAAAAATAATTTATGTTTTTTATATGAATTAAGATGTAAGAACTATTTGGATGAATGACCGCAGCTTTGATTCTACCACATCCCTGATAGCGACTGTGTAGGCGAGGTGCTTAAAAACGGCATTAGGATTAATGACGATTTAAGGCATTGGTGAAAGCTTTTCGTATATCAAATAAATACATTATAACCACCCACGTGTGGTTTATTCAATAGGCAATATAGCTCATGATTAACACGTAGGATATTCAATACCCAAGCCAAAAAAGTCTGAGGGCGGAGTATGCAACCATGGGGGCTTCTTCACAGTAGAATGTAAAATGTGACTGGTTTATTTATACGCTATAAACGTTGTCAAGCATGAATAATTATGAGATATTATATGATTCGATTATAAGTCTGCTCTCACCCGACCCTTTTTTTAAAAAAGAAAAGAAAAAAGAAATGCCTGGCGTGAGGTAAATAATAAAGTCGATAATGGGAAGAAGTCATGGCAACCACGTTCGCCGCCGAAATTCAACTAGTATGATTTTTAAAATGATTCATTTCGTATATTATCAAAGTTGGGTTCTCAGCTATTACGACAAACACAATCTTACCGAGTTTACATTATCATGACTTATAGAACTTAATTCATCAATTTTCTGCTGCTGTTCTAGATTTAGATCTATACAAGATTTAGCAGCCAAATTGGCCGTGCAAACACGACCGCCTGTGAGCGATATTAAGTAAAGCCATCATGGGAAAGGACCTCGGCGGATCCCCGAAATATAAATGGGGACGTTTATCAAGACATTTTGCAAGAACAACTTGATTAAATCATCCACAATTTTGGTCAAAAGACTTTAATAAAGGTTGGAATGGAAACAAAAAATTGAACAAATCGCAGAAAATCTTTAGCTTTGGGGTAACGTTAACTGAGAGTGTAGAGGCATATACTATAATAATAAAACAATTTATTAACTTAGTTTATAAACATTTCAATCGTTGGTGAGCAACTCAAACGATATTCACCAGCTCAAATGCTTGTTATTATTGATTGTGACACGTTTGTTTTTCTGATATGAAAGTCTGATTGATTATTGGGATCACCGACTATATGTAGATGTTACAATTCCTTTCCTGCATTTTTGACAATCAACTGCCAAAACATATCTTACAGTCTCTCAAAGAGTAGTACTGAAGCTTGTCACACGGAGATGTCGTGTCCCATTACAACATCCTTTTGCTTGGAAGTCATCCTTGTTCTAATACCGGTAGGTTGACAAGGACTTGTATTTTTGCTAGAAGAATAATTGATTCTACCTCAATATCTCATTAGTCATAGCGGAGGTCGTACTATGCCTTTTTTTCCCTGGCCGTATAGAGGAAAGCAATGAATAATTATTATTTAGGTTAATCAAATCCCCTCATACATAGAATTCACGTATTCTGAAGTGGCTTTTTCAGATACCAAGCCATTTTTTTCTTGTCTCACATTGCGTGTCACTTGTGTTTTGGTTGGAATATTATCAAGAATCTTAAAAAAAATAGTGGATTATTCAATAAAGACATAAATCACGTTGTTGGTAATCATAACTAAACCTTTAAAACGTGATTCATTGTCTATGTCGTTCGCGCAGCATCTCGATCCATGCACAAAATAGGGTTATGCATTCAGGTGCATTGTGCTGTTACCGGTCTTGCACTATACCTGATTTTTCTTCGCTGAGATGTATAAAGCTGTATTAAAGCTCAGTATGTTGAAGCATATAATTATGCGGAAAAAGCATTTACATTACCTCCTCATATATTATTATACATATTTTCATTATATAAAACTAGTCGCCCCTATATCTCTAAGTCTTGAACACAGAGTCTTGAACGACCGGCTTGTTTTATTCATAATGAGGTAGGAGTTCATATTATGTCAAATATCTAATACTGGGTCTGCGGTTAGTCTGCCTCCACTCCTCCCACCGCCACCTCAAAATTGTTTTGCCATCAAAGAATAAGGCCTTCCCCCTTCATCCACTGTTTGAACTCGCCTGCTGAGTAAGCAAAATAAACCAAGCATGGCGGTACTTTACAGCAAGCAGATTTGTTGAGTTGATTCCCTTTCCCTACTTAACTGCATTGCAGCGGATGGACACTGGGTGCAATCGGGCAAACACAAAATCCTCTCGGTATCCACAACTAATTGCAGGTCGTGGTCAGACGTCTTTTATGTCTCAAACTTTTTAAAGCAAATGCCATTGAATTGTTTTCGATTTGAAGAGGTCAATCTAATGTTCTACTGCTCGTTAGGACAACAAAGCCTTTAGAAATTGCGGAAATCGGCTCCAAAGACAGTTTAATGGTTATCAAATTAATGTCTGGACATTGAAATATGCTTCTCATCGCTATTTTACACTTCAGGTGAGCAGAGTAACAGCTGATCTATACAGATGCGATCACATAGTGTCTGGAAAGTGTTTGGATACATGCATCACCGAATATATAACATGAGCCCATATCACAATGACCTCAACAGTATCATAACTGGCAATAAACAACATACGTGGCTTATTGTAATATTTCTATATTATTGTCTGACGATTGCTGTATGAACATAGTTTACTAAAAAAAAAAGGAGAAATATACGTTGAATTTAATTATCTTATCAGGGTCTAATCAAATCAATATGAGGAGCTCGCCACTCCTCTCCACGTACAGAAACAGCGACAACATATTTATCTCATGATATGAAAAAGCAACTGACTAGACAGTGACTATTCTAAAATAGGACGTTGAAGATAAGCACATTAATCATGCTATCCCATTGCATTGAATATAGATAGCGCACGCCCATATGTCTTTACAACTCAAACAACTTTGCAATGCCCAGCATACTACGGTTGATGCCCGTGGTTTTGATTGAGGCCATTATAATGTAGATAAATATGTACAGAAGACAATTAAGAGAGAACTAATTATATCTATGGAAGACGAATAAGAAGTCCCACATAATCCTTGATACATATGTATGCGCCCATTCTTCAGCTTGTAATTAAGTGCCAACCTCCCGGCAATGTGGCACTCCTGTCTGAGTCGGGAAAGCAAGGAGGGCAGGGAACGTAAGGAAGGGTATTATTTACCGATGAATAAAAGAATCAGACAACCCCACAGTCCAATAAGCCATGCTCCGTATAGGCGCCACACAGAATACGAATGGTAAATTGTTTCCAGACGGTTCCGATATAGCGACACCAAGGCAGGAGATTAGACACGTACGTAGGTAGGGATGTGATACCCCTGCTTCTTCTTCCTTGAGCGATTATGTGTTAGTTCGAGGGGATTCAATTAATTTATTCAGGATATGACTGCTGCAAACCTTTTCTAGCGAGCCGCCACAACTTTGATCGCCCTAGTTATGTCTGTTGCGACACAGCGACCTGCAGTGGATAAACCGGTAATACTCAAGCCTCCTCTTGAAAGCTTTCGCGCATTTGTTTTATGCCACGCCCTCTTTGGAGATTAGAACATTTATTTAGTTCCGTGAATTTAGCTTGGTGATTATACTGACAACTTTCACGAATCCACGAGCGCAACATTTGTCTTCTTCACTTTCAGATATGATATCTTAAAAGGGAGGAGATCGCCAGATACACCGAGACGTCTTCATACAGTACCCTCTAAATAGGGTAATTTTGACGGATAAATGTAACGTCTTTGATCGTTAAGGGTCGATGAACGTATTCAGTTCCGACCTCGGGAATAAATATAAGTTGATGCACCCTATACGTATCTTCTATGGTCACTACTTCCAGGTTAGCGTCCGACCTTAATTAAATATTGTATTTTTATTTCGATTAAACTTGTTACAATCAGAATAGGATCCAATCATCTGGCGGAGCAGTTCTTCCAGAAGGATCATAAAGCAATATAATAAACAAATATTTCTTGTAATCTTGCATACCATTTCATAAAATACTGGGTCAATCAGTATCTTTACATACAAAAGGCAAAATGTGGTAATGTTCACCACCTTACTGACACACTCTGTAGAGCCTAGACATAACAATATCCTAGTAATACAAGAAAAATACAGGCAGCCAAGACACCTTGGACATGTGCTCAAATAACAATCCTAAGAAAATAAATATAAAATACTCCAGTTATCAGTGCATGTGAATTCCATCTCTAATATCAACTCCGCATGGGCTAATGATGTATTAAACTAGTTTTATATGCATATTTGATACCGATCACCGTTTTTCCCAGAATCACAGTATATATGCTGTGAGTGGAATGTGGCTTGGAATGACGCTAAAAGGCTATAGTGGCTATGACAAAAAGCTGTCAAATCTTGTGAATAGATCACTTTGAAAAATATCAATTTTGACTTATGACTAATTTTAAATACTAATAAATCATATCCAAAAATATTACACCTTGTTATATAATGATACAAGGTCGGATATGACACTACCACAGGTATAGACGATTCACGGTCAGGAGTACCACCCAACTCACAACAAGTCATATTTTGCGCGACTGTTAGGTGTGAGGATATAGGTGGTGTGAATGCACCACATAGTAGCATCCAGTGTATAGGGGAGTCCTGTGTTACCGGTGGCGGCGCCATCGGCGCTAAACGAACTACGGTGCGCGGCCATCCCGCGGCCGTTGGGGGACATGAGTCAATACATACATCAATGTTATAGCATTGCGAGAGTGTGGCTTTGAGAGTTACTTATGAAGAAAAGACTCAAAAGTACATGAAATATTTGTTTTACATAAACGAAATCTTTCAGGCATATAGACACAGCTCTAAACTTTCGAAAATTGTATCCAATGTGAAAAAGCAAGCAAAAGTTCTTAGCTTCTGGGGCCCTACACGGGCCCCAGACCCCATGCCTAATGGGTTGTAGTAAAAAATGTTGTCCTGAAAGCCCATGTTCTCACGCTTCTTTTGCAGAGACATCATTTAGCTCACTAAATTATGTTTCAATGGCCTTTATGCTTGTGTTTGCCAATGTTATGAAAACTTTTCTGGAACAATGCATAGGTGTTGTGAAATAAGGTTTTGGCCATAGGTGGCCCTACCACCCATATATATCAACCACTAATTCTAGAGAGGAACTGTGATGAAGAGTTGCGTTGTTGGAGAGTGTAAAAGTGTCCCTACTCAAACTTCAATCTAATATAATTCAATCTTCAATCTAATATATTTTCTTCCAATAATAGAGGCATGGTCGACTCTGGGTTATTCACAGTCAAAGTACCACTCTAAAAGTACCAACCAACATCACCCAACCCATAAGCCATAGTACCTGTGCGACTGTTAGAGGCTATGATGTGTGAATGCACCACCTAGTTGTAGGTCTATAGGCGTTATATTCCGCTAATATCAACTGGCACAACTCCCAGAAATAAACGTCCATTGGGATGTGTTTGAATGATTCCTCTTCCCGACAAAGAAAAGAGAGGGAAGAAATTTACCCGCCCACAAATTACTCCTCAATGAAATCTTCAACAGATGAAGTTGTCGGGAAAAGAATTTTCAAGCATTATCCCCAAATCATCAAATTGATTTTTGTTGTTTCTTCCTCTCTCCTCCTTGCCGGGAAGAGGTGTGTGTGTATGCAGGGGAGGGGGTAGGGAGGGAGATAAAGCAGGATGGCAGCGGATTCCTGTCTATCCTATTTGTTAAATTTATTAACTGTATCGAAATCTGTTACTATATTTTTTTGGTACAACGAAAGAATGGTATTTTATTATTTAATTGTGTGATTAAAATCACCTCTGACTTCTGTCATTAAACTGTAATTTGTGTGCGGGTAAATTCATGTGTGTGCGGGTAAATATTTGCATTTACCCACCAAGTTGGAGACAAACGTTAATTTCGCACTCTGGCTCCAGAAATATGTGTAAACATTTTTGTGCCAAAACGCACAGAGATCAGTCTATTCACATCAAAAGTCTATTCATATATGTTATAAAATTGTACTGATCTGTATAATTAATATCCGATTATTATCGTATTCGCCAGCCGTCATTAATATTTATTGAACGTTTAGATCCAGCTACAACAATGGTACTCGTCCACAGCAAAATAAACTCGTTATTTAAGAGTACAAAGCCCTTACTACGATTCCTGCCTATACTATCCCACTTGCTAAATATGCCTATCTGAAGCATTGGCATTCACACATCAAATATATAACGTTAGCCTCACACCTACCAGTCGCACAATCCTCTATGGTATTAGACTATGACTTGAGTGTTACTTTCCAGTTTGACTGACAAGTTTTACAGCTAAAAATCCTTGCCCTCTGCGATTTTTACATGCCAAATCACCAGGACAGGCTCTTGTATACTTGCCAAACCTATTAAGAAGAATGAAAACTAAAGGTTGTAGCAGTATAAAACAATAAGAGCATGATAATTGAAGTCCGCCGACACCTTAGCTATGCATAGCCATTGTTTATAAGTGTCCATAGGGTAACACACAACTTCGGTATAGCGGAGGTAATTAATATGCCCCAAAAGTTACAATCAACTGTGAATGATTATTTTTCAGACTTGTCAAGTGTTTGTGAACTGCTGGTATGGTAGTCTATGATTTAAAGTAAATAAGGGCCTATAGATACATTGATGTCCTGTTGACAAGTCAATAAACGTTATATTTTATTCTTTATTTTCTCTTGCACATGATATATCTCCCGCATTGAAGTGGCATGTATTTACCATATCAATTAAAAGAGATAGAGCTTCTATTGTAGTATAGAATAGAGGATTAAGTTAAAAAAAAATGTAGGATATGAGAAACAGACTGCTGCCATCCTACTGTACGTGTTTTCCCTACTTCAGATCAAGCGATTATGCGCTCTTTCCTACTCTCTTTTTAGGAAATTGTTTTAAAAGGTTTTAATAGTTAGATGAAGCACTGGAGACACATAATCTGTCATAGGGTTTGCTAAAGCTGTAACATTACCAGAGTCATAGGTTTTTTTTAGCTAAGGCTCACAAATCGTTGTCGTCATGAGTGGGGTGAAGGGGTAAAGGGAAATTACTAGGCAAATACAAAGAAAAGGATCTGGATTTTATTGTACGCTATAGCCTATAGTGAATTCTAGGGTCAATTTACATCATATTCCCGAAATCATATTCATTTAGGTTTGTATTAAACATGTGTTACTCAACAATCAACCATCAACTCAACTCATCTACAAATATACATGTGTTCTTCAGAAGTCAATAATATGGGTGTGATCTCAATCGCGCATGTAATGCGCATTCAAAATTGCGTCTTAACACACATTATAATGCAGCCACATCAGGACACAATACCTGGCACCGCTCACTTACCTAGCATTCACACTTACTGTCGCACATCTGACACTACATTCTCTGACACATATTATACCCACTCTCTGGCACCAAGTCAAAGAAACCCCCATACATTTCTAATCTGCACTTACCCTTCCCCATTTCGAATTCATTTGATTTTTATATTTGTTATGTCTAAACAAAGATGGGTTACTGTATTTTGTGTAGGAGGAGCGTCATCCTGGGAACGCATTTCAACAGCCTATAAATAAGTAACCAATTGAATTTTAGCATAGATAATTTAGCAAAATATATATGGGACATATGTGTTCCGAATATGATATTAGCTATTATTCTATTATTGAAAACAAATATATTGAAGCCTTATTAACTCTGAGGCCGTCATCCCGCATCATGCGTCATGCTGCATACATTTATGTGTACTTTTAAAGCACACTGCGGCCACACATAACGGAGATAAGTATAAAAAAGTATACATTTCCTGAAAGCGGAATTTGTTCTCTTCGTAATGATAATTTATACGAATTAAAGCAATCGCATGATTTCTCTTTACACAGCGAACGACATAATACAGGACATTTTTATTTTAGCTAATTGCACATCCCCCAAAACCAAACTCATACATATCTTGTATGGGGGCGATTCCAGAAATTTAATTGCAATTTTGATAATTTTCACGTTTTTTGTTTATGCCATAGCTTTGTCAATTATGATCGTATCAACCTACAAATAGTACAATGTATTCCTGAGAACACTCCCCTCATTAAAGATTATACGAATATTATTTCTACTGATTTTCTTAATCGTTGCTAATACACTATTGCAATTTATACTTGACAAGGCTGTAATAAACCACCTAGTGACATCTCTGGGTAATTTCTTGCTAATGCATTAGAAGTAATATTTCCTCTTTCTCTAAGTTAATGCAGAGCTAGGTGAATTATCAGGGTTACTGGATATAGAATCTTGATCTGAAATTTGTAAATTGAAAACAATTCTATTATATATGTATTTACATGTATTTATTATATGTTCGAAATAATGGGAATAACCCATTACCCTTAGCCCTTGCTGTCAGGCTCACAAGGAGGTAGAATTGATGAAAATAAGATGATGCATATAAAGAGAGGGCAACACATGCACTGCCCTAAACTCTCTTCGAAATCTTTGGGGAATATTCATACCCTTCAAACCTTTCTGTGAGAAGAAATATGCTGCCAATGCCAAGGCAGGAAAAAGAAACTGCTGTGAGGTCTCTCCATTTATTTCAGATGCTATTGAGATAAGGAATCTGTTGTATGCAAATATTCCATTCAAAATGCCATAAGAATTTGCTGATTTTTGCACCAATATTGCATTATACACTTAGCGTGACTATCTCGCAATCATTGCGCAATAGTTATTGCGCAAAAAGCGTCCACTCTCATCACAGAACTATGGCGAGATGATTGCCCATTAAAAATCGCGTAGAATCGCGTTCATATGCCGCTATACTGTTTGTGTATTTGGTCTGGACACCGAGAGCGCATATATGCCACCTAGGGAGTGTTTCGCCGCCGTGCACATTCCCTATTCAATTATTTTACGTACTACTCGCCCTGAAATCAGATAATTTAATAGAATATGATTATGAAATAATAAATGTCTGCCAGCAGTTGTTCAATAATGTATGGAGGACAACCCATACTACTACTTCTTCTTTGTAGCTTTCTTCAAGAGTATGAGTAGACAGATTTTCCATTGCAAGCTAGGCATGGCTTGCGTGTTTTCTTCCCATCATTTGGTGTTACATCGGGTAGATGTAACGTAATTTCCTCTACATTCGGAGGAAGCAAATGGAAAGGTATGAATAATGACATAAATTAAGGACTGGACGTGGTATTGTCCTTACTTCCGTATGGTGTCCAATTTCGCGTTTTACTAGGCTTCTGGAGTTTTGTGGGTAGAGATTCATGGCTTAGCCTTGACTACTCGATCAAGGCCACTAAAAACATTTACACCGATTAATTTAGGGATAGTTTTGAGACCACTTTTGTCCCTTTTTTCGACATTATTACCTTCAATGTAGTAAAGGTAAAATAGTACTTTTCTGGTTTAACCTCGAAGCCCTTATATTACCCTACCTAAAGGTTTTCTCACTCTGCCTAAAAGGTATAAGTATATGCATTTTTGACCTAGAAAAATAAAGTTAATCAAAGCAGGAATACAAACCTCCTCACCAGAAAACCCTTAAAATGTAAATTTCTCATTTCGTGTAGTCAAAGCCAAGCATTTATCCGCCGTATCGGAAACGGGGACGGATCCTATCGTCCAATCAGATGGCAGCATCAAGCATCTCACCTTGACGACGTTACCCACACTAGCTGTTCATGATGTTGGATCATTTCATACCTGGTCGCCAGCCAATACACTCCTCCTCCACGCCTTGAAACGCCTTGAAACTTAAATTCCTTGATTATTCCTCATGTTTCTATGACTGTTGATTCATATATAGGGAGGAATAACTATAAATGTTGGACCAACCAGGCTTTGAGTCATATGATATCAGCATATTTATAAGAATAAAAAATGTTACCTCCCCATCTACATTGTTTTCAGGTGGTCTTATATGGAATTAATTAGAACTTCAATACTAACTTAACCAACCATATGTATAGAAAGTTAAGAAAATATATGTAAATCCTATTGTATTTGGTTGTAATATAATGATGTTTTACAATTATTTGATTAAAGTCTAAGATAACTGGGACAGGTTTTACCTTTTACAAAAACATGGTCTTACCATCTTACAATGTGACACTCTTCACACCATTATTTCGAACATCATTATCTTCATATGTAAAATTTATATATAGTATTATTGGATGTCGTTGATGCCACTATTTGTTTTCAGACCAGGGGGGGGGGGGGTATTTACTGGTTTCTGGGAAGAGAAAAAATAAGAAAAAAACAGTGAGCATGCAGTTGCTTCACTCACTAATAGGAAATATCGAAAAAATACCCCAAACCACCACCTCAGTCATACATCAACATTAGAAGGATATAACCAACTGTTACTCTGTTGTTAATGAGGAGTGGACATACCTCCTTCGTACAACACGTCAAATTAAAACAAATTCAAAGTACTATCTCAAAAACCCAAACAAAATTCATTCAAAGAAATGCCCCTTCTCTTTCGGCATTGTATCTATTCCATTCCCAGGTCTTTGCCTTCTGAATGAAGGTATTTCTCTCATTTTCCATCTGTATTTCGACTAGCATAGCATTTTCCCTTACAAAATATGTTACCTCTAGCTTTTTCAGTGTGATTTCTTTTAATTCTAAACATACCTACTCCTCTACCTCTCAGGTTCATATTGAGGTTTATATTTCTTTTGTACCGAGCTTTTTTTGTCGAAAAGTAGTTTACCAATTCATCAGATGTGTCTCCCCCCGTAGACTAAGCGCAGAGCTCTGCTCCAGCATCTCTGTATACCCTTTGTCTCATATATTTAGCTGAATCTCCTTTGTGTGAAGTTCATTGACTGGGATATGAGACTGTTACCCCACCCGACCCCGGAGAAACTCGGGTAGGGAACAGAGAAAAGGCGGACTAATTACGTTTCAACGTGAAAATATACATGAATGGTCAATGATCTATGGGTCCTGTGCTTTGCTAACAAGGACATAGTCTATCGTGAATATGTGAGCCACAGTCAACTATATAATTATTTGAAATTCACATTCTTATCACAGATCTTATTCTCATCACAGATCAAACCGTGGTACACATTAGCTTATTTTTGATATAGGCTAATCTGAAATATGCGATGATTTTAAATAATGGCGATATGCAATTAATATCCTCGATTTTTTTGAATTATAGGTCCCAATTACGGCAATCAGTAAAATAAATATAGGCCTAAACGCGAGTCATTTTTTAAATCTCATCTGTCTCTGCAGGGTCCAGACCTCACCCGAAAAAAACCGTCGCACATCTTATTGTTTCCAGGGAAATTCTGTGATTGCATCGTCACAGCGATTTTCTGACCAGACAAAACGTCGTTGTCACAGAGTTCCTGAGATGTTTCCCAGTAAATTTTGCTTTCAAAACTGTAAACATCGTTGGCGGGACATCACACTATGTCGGTTTGATGCTATTTGTGCTTGACATGAATTACAAAGAAATGCATCTCGCACCTCAAAGGCATTACGACGTCTGGGAGCAAAACAAGATTACGGCTTTATATGTGCCTGGACCAAAGGCATCATTGAGTCCATGGATTTCAGACAGTTATCCACCTATTTCCAAACCTCCAAGAATAACACAATAAACAGGAGCCATGATTCGGGTTGTGGCAAGATTCGGGATAAAATCCATATATGTAGGCAGTATATTGATGTTACATTCCTCAGCAATGGATCGATCCAATTTAAAGCTTTATGCTTTATTACGACCAAACAGGAAGAAGGCTTTCAAGTAGGGTGCATACTATCAGGCAGGATAAAGCTTTCCTTTTTCCACACAATTAGATCGCATATAAACATAGAAACAGTTTATACTTTGATGTCTGAACCAATTTGATCAAGCTATATGGTTTCGGGTGTTGTGCAGAAAACCCATATAAAGTGTTTCTCCTTCATACTCAAAGTCGAGGTTGTTTGAATACCATGATCAAGCAGATTCAATGGCAAATTTGTATACTGGATGTATAGTATGTGTTATTTAGGGATGCGGAAGGAAATACACACACGGGGTGATCGGTCCAACATCTGTTAATTTTCTAACTAATAGAAAACAGTTCATCAGATATATGAGAGCTAGTAGGAGTTTTTTTTTTAAAATTACTATGTTTGCTATTACCAATATAATCTACATTTTGGGAGCTGAACACATAATTCCAAAATCAATGTAGCATTATAATTTCAATCATGTTATTCTCAACAAGTTGAGATGTTGTGAGTTCCTGTAAACAGAGTTCAATCACACCATGTTATGTTACCATCACTACAGGACTCTTTATAATAGTCCCTAAGTTGGAAGACAAGTCAGTAATAGCAATGTATTAATTTCTCTTCAAACTCTGACTGTTGTTTCCCGGGAAATCGAGATAATCATAATCATACAGTGTTATGTTGTAACATAAGGCTAATCAGACCTCTATTACGTTAGATATTATTAAGCGAATTAAACAGTGTTATTATCAACTATCACTTGTCATTAATAAGTCCTAGGCCTTATCCCATCATCCCACATATATACACGTGAGAGCACTGAATCTAATAAATTAAAAATGATACAGTACCTCTCGAAAATGCTGAACATTTCAACTCATTAGCTAAAAGGGTTCAAACTGATAAGTCTAAACATAATAAATACTCAACAAGAGCATGCCAATTGAAGCCCTAAATAGCTGTTATCTGGTCAGGAACCAGTGGCAAGCTGTTGCAGTCGACCCTTCGATAAGGGACAGCACATGACAGAAGAGGACACAGGAAAAATAACTTCGCAAAGAGCAATTCATGGCAGGATTTCTTATGCAACAGGTCCTAGCTTCCTTTTTTAGACAAATGTTTAAATCATTATTAAATCTAATGGATTGCCTTGCGGGCAGGCTATTATGTTTACCAATGACTGGGCATTGAAGGTGGCGCCTCAGACTTGAAGATTGCCCACCCGCCACCTAAAATATCATATTTAACCTAATTTAAAGACCCTCTTTAAAGGGCTTTTATACAATATATCTACACTCTTATCCATCATCAAAACTATGACGACCATGCTTATACAACAACATAATTTTATTAATGTTCATCGCTGCATTTTACCCCCATACATGTATAAATGAAACCTTTTAAACCTTAGTATAAGCCTCTTCTTTAATGAGGGCTAAATCCCATGACAATTCACTGCATTGCGATCATGATTTATAAATGAGAACCTGTACAGTGTCACATGTCGTTATTGTCTATGCAAATTCACACTGGAGGGAGTCAAACCTTATACCAGGGAATTGCTTTGTCACTAGTGATGTTATGGGTGGCACATAGGGGAGTGATAGTTGCATGTACATCTCAATTGTGCGCTGTCTGAAACGGGTACTTTCCCTAGAGCTAAATTAGGCACGACACAGTGGACTTCGTGCCTCTACGAAAAGCCTAAAAGATGTTTTGACTCAATTTGGTTGTATTATACGGTATATGTATATATTATATCATCTTGTGCGAAATTCTTCATTCCTTTAATGAATCACCATTAATACCGTGTACGATAGAAGATAATTTGTGGGTTCAATGGGATGAATATATCTCTCCCCTTTATTTCAATCAACAAAGTAAGATAATAAGTAAGAAGTATGCAACACTTTTCAGTGTGTTCTCGTTGAGGTAGAAAGTTTGAGTGAAGAGTGTGTGCCCCAAGCTACGGAGTTCACACACCTACCTATAGGTGATGTGCTAATTAGGTATGGTAATATGGTAATAATCTAACAGGCCCCTTCGGCATCAGATATAACCTCTCCTGATGTTCATCAGAGGAGGATAAACCACAAACTTTCTCTGCAGCTTTCCTCTTTTATAAGGTTTTACCTGGGGTGTGGAAGGCAAAGTACCAGCAATATTAAATTAAGTTACTATTATTGACAGAAATGGCTGAGTGAAACGGGCAATATTTGGGGATCGCTGCTGCCGTTCTCTAGTTTCAAGTCTAGCTAAATCCAATTCAGGGAAATGTTTCTTTGCCTACATGTTGATGGAAGAGAAGGCTAAGTGCATATGGGACTACATGCAACACGGGTAACTATGAAGTGCTGGTAATGACAGGGTTGACGTGTATAGAAGATTCCTTCCACCGAGCTTACAACTTGATTGTTTAACATTATGCTACCCCTCCCCAGAATAAAGGAAGTCTCACCGTTGGATATGAATATGACTCACCATCTAGTTAAACAATTTGTGGAAATGTGTTTACATGCTAAATCGGTATGTACCAATCGAAGATATTAAGATTAAGCTATTACAATTTAATGTATTTTAGCGGCTGACGTTGGATTATATTATATGGGAATTGGGTGGTTGGGACAAATTAATGTGTTTGGAATGAGTTTGAGAGTTATGGTAGAAGATAAAGAAGAAGGATGGGAGGGGAGTTATGGGTATGACCACCGTCAGCAGCTAAGGGGGCCCCATCCAATGCCTCCGAATCAAGATTCTAATGATATTGGTATGTACCAATGGAAGGGTATTGATGGGGCATAATTTTACCATAAATCATTCAACCCCAATAATATTCCACCAGACCTCGATCACTTCCTATAAATAATCCACGTTATATTTGTTGGAAATAATATAAGATTAGCTCATTGTATTGGGTGGACAATTTATATCGATGTACCTGAATGAGTAGCAGGGCGCTACGAAAATCACCCCTGGGATGGGAGTGTCGAAAATTGTTATTAAAGCCTGAATAAAAATCTGTTAAAAAAGAAATATTCAGGAAAATTATTCGGAGCACAACATAAATATAGCGAAATGGGTCCACTGGGACCCTATTCCATGGAAACTTTTAAAAATGTAATCAAGCGACGCAGATGAAGCCACAAAACAACTAGTTCTGTTCCACTTCATTAAGGGTAATGAAGAAACGATGAGAGAATAAAAACTGCGTTGGGGAAAAGGTTCTTACCAGAGCTCAGATTGATTGTGGTACATGGCCTACAATGCAGCCTCAGTGGAGCGATATGAACTGATCACGATCGTTTTCTGTAATTAGAGAAAGATAAACATCATTAGTCATAATTGTAATATAAACACAAGTGATTGAATGAATACCGTAGTCTGGAAATATGTTTATATGCTAAATATTGTAAATAAGAATAATCATTGACAACCAGATATTATATATGAATTAATCCACATTTGATTACTCAAAATCATTGGTTCAAACCAGTCATTAGAGGGAATGGTTCTTCTGCAAAAGGGTTATAAATACACCCCAGAGAAGTGCCTGCTTAAGTTAGGTTAATTACTCTGAATATGCCTGTACAGTGTCCTTTCGTATAATGCTGAATGCAGGCACTTTGGGAGGAAACTTTTTAACCTAATTCAATGGTAACACTAATGGATACACTAATTAACCTATTGAAACATGGGTAGAGGGCATACATATTTTTCTGTAAATTGCAGGGATTGATGAGTCAGTAGGGCATAATATATATGCTTTTAGCCTCGATATGGCCTGATTCTGTAATGGCTGTTTACCCCTATAACCCCCTCGGCTATATTGTTCCAGGGTGACTATTGCAGAACTGACCAGAAGTGATGGCTAGTTGAAAAATGGATTGTGAATGGGCTTGTGTAATTTCAATATATCGCCTAACTTGCACGCCATCCTTCTGGGATGTAGGAAGGTTTTCTCTATGTTTAGAGAATGGGGTCGGACGTCGAAATTATCATTACTTAGACTGAGTCAAAAGACAGTAGTTTTACTTCTTCTTACATCGGCCCAATTTAAAGAGGCCAAACTATTTGGAGCTTGACTTTAACAGGTCTAGAAATTCACGAAAATAAATTGATCTTCAGACTTCAAACGTTGTTGAAACACAACCGTCCGGGTGACCCGCTTGACGTGTTAACTATTCCCAGGTATGAGAAAGAGAGAGTAATTTGCCCATGGCACGCAGTGCGCACGTATTTGAAGGTAACCAGTCCCTTAAGAGGTACGGGGGACAGATTGTTTATTGTTTCAAGACCTCCATATAATGGAGTGTTGAGAGATACCAGTTCAAATTGGACCAAGAAGGTTTTGTCTTATGCAGGTGTTGATGTTGAGAAATATAAACCGCACAGCACCAGAGGTGCAGTCACGTCTATGGCGTGCAAGTTAGGCGATATATTGAAATTACACAAGCCCATTCACAATCCATTTTTCAACTAGCCATCACTTCTGGTCAGTTCTGCAATAGTCACCCTGGAACAATATAGCCGAGGGGGTTATAGGGGTAAACAGCCATTACAGAATCAGGCCATATCGAGGCTAAAAGCATATATAATTATTATGCCCTACTGACTCATCAATCCCTGCAATTTACAGAAAAATATGTATTTAGGCGCTTTTATAACAAAGCGATTGAGGATTTTGAGGGCTTATACATATATATATATATATATATATTGTCACAGAATGTGTGTTTGCCCTAAAGACGAGTCATCCCATGCCCTTAGTTGATGGAAGCTGTGACCCTGGTTCTTAGAGGTCACTCTGTCCACACGCCCCATTCCTATAGATTACTCCACACCTCTCTCTAGCTTGTCTGGAGACAAGTGGCGACAGATCAACCTGTCAAATTGTTTATGTCTATTTTTTTGCTTCTGTTGTATATAAGGCCCTGACTGGGACGGGTAAGATTATCACTCCTTGTTAACCAGTCCTTGGATGATGATGTGGACCTGTGTGAAGAAATAAAGCCTTGCTGAAACCATATTCCTCTTTTCTGATGTCTGTCTAATCAAGCGCAGGCCGAACCGTCTGAACCCAAGCAGTCAAATAAATAATAGTGAGAACACCCACTTCAACAATATGATCCGATGTTCCCATTTTGCATGATAATCCGCATTAGTGGATAAACTGCTGCGGCGTTTTTACCTGCAGTGTGTCTTTTAGGTCGCGGCCATAGACAATATCAAATCATTTTGATATTTCTGTGCAGTCGCCGCAGTTTTTAAAACAAGGTTAAGGATATATATATTCAGCAAAAGCATTAACGCAATTTTTGATGCTATTCTTAGCTAATCGTGATTCATTCTTCCATGGTTTTAGAGAAGAAAATAAAAGACATGTTATGGTTATCCTATTTTGGCCTTGACTGGACTATTGGAAAAAGATCTGTGGCTAGTGGCTTTTTGTGTGTGTGTGTGGGGGGGGGGGGGGAGAGGGGAGGGGGGATGGGGGTGGTGCGGTAATTGACCCTTGGCCAAAAACCATCAGAGAGGCTTTATTAGTTCGTCAACATATAACATTATCTCTGGATACATGCAGCTTATTGCAGTTATTCTGCAATCCATCCATCTATGTATGCAATATCTAAACTATCCATTCTTCCCTACATTTCCCCATGACCAGACCCTTAGCCTGTTATGACTTGAGGTGGATCAATACATAGACATGTACCTATGAATAACAATGGCCTATGGGTGATAAAAGGTGCCCTCCTGGTGTAGTCTCTTTCTTATAGATATAGACATCGATATATCCTTACTTCTAAGGAAACATGGTTATTACTAACTGATTCACCAGTCTAGATGTCGATTAAGAAAACCGAGTGTAATTCTAGGATAAACGTAAGTTTACAATGAGCAAGAGCTACAAACATATCCACATATTCTTTTATATATCCATATCCTTTGATTCTGTTTACATGGATACCATCCTTTATAGGTATTCGGTAAATGGAAGTGGGCCATATAAAAAGTAGTAAAAAGGAACAATATTGGTGGTTTGGCTATAGAGGGTCAGCATTTATTCTCCCCAGTCTACGGACATTACTTTAAGGATGTGCAGTGCGACAAGACTCTTATCCCAGTTTTAGTACAGCGTACTTGTGATAAAGTTAGTCTTTATCTCCAAACACATATACAGCGGAGAAAGAAAGACATTTATAGAAGACTTATTGAAGGGGAAACACCATCAAAACTGCTGAATAGACACTTTTATCCCAAGTGGAGCATGAAATTTCTTTATAACTACAATTAAGAGTATTGTTTGATACAACTATAAGTCCTCAAATGATGGATTTTCTGACCGTACTCTTGATTTATAAGTTTACCTTTATTAATGTGCCACTGCGTTATTTCTACATGATATATATTATGTGGGTTGATGTGCCCTGCATGAGGATGAGATAATTGAGAGCAAAGCAAGTCATGAGGATGAGGATGAGATAATTGAGAGCAAAGCAAGTCATATTGACTATCCTATTCCATTATCATTTGGTCCTTGCTAAGACCAGCAGATTTCTTAAATCCAGTTAACGAACGAGAAACCAAAAGGCCTACAGACAGAAGGAATCGCCTATACGGGGGCGTTTTCCCTTGACATTTTCCAAATATGTATATGTAACGTACCACCATGGATGTGTATGTACATAACTATATCCTATTTGTAATTGTATTCGCCAATTAAATGTAATATACCATACCAGGACATCCTAAGCGATACCAATCTCGATGAGTCTTTGACGCTGACTGCCTGATATTACATTACTGAATATGTATAACGTATACCATGTCTGACAGCTATATAGTATACGTTTATGCCTGAGGGATTATCAGGAATGCATATGGCAGTATTATTACGGTATTGTATGCAGGTTTAATCTCCTGACAGATGAAAGAGGGATTGAGTGGTAGCTTAAAGCGAATTTATATGAGTGGGAGTCATAACAGTAACATATTATACAAAGATAGAGATGGATGGATACTTGATTGCGTCCTGATGCTTTATATAAAAAAGGTAATAGAAGTTTGGCTATACGCCAGGTCTTCCACCATAGGTAAATGTCAAGATACCATCCAAAGCATCTTTCTAAGGGTAGAATCCTTCAGGTTATACCATCCACAATTAATCATTGCTAATTTTTGGGTTTGTTATCATGGTTTGGCACTGATTGAAGAGGATTTTTCATCAGTTAGCCCTTTCTATTTTCTATTTTGGGGGGCGCTTACAGCAATCGGTTATTATCTCCATTTCAACATCAAAATCGGCAAATGTCAACAGGATTCTATTAATCAACGGTAGCTAGAATATCAGGATTAAACAATCTAAACAGGATATTACCCTATTAACATCTACATAAACACTAGGGAACTGCCTGTGATTAAACCCCTGGAAAATATGCCTCATGCATATTTAAGCATAGATAAAGGTCAATAGCATGCTTGTCAAGATGATCAGACCACGTGTTTTATTTGCCATGACATTATTTATATCAAATTACAACTTTAACCCTCATGGAAATAATGAGCAAAGGTTGCTTCTATACTGGTTTATTCCTGACTACTGATTGTATCTGATAGCAAAGAAGGACAGAAGCTATATCTCTATGTCGAGTTTGAATATTCATTACGCCGATAGTAGCATGAATGCATACAACTTATATCACTCTATCATTATCATCGGAAATAATAAGTAGTATTGCTCCGCGTTGCCATATCTTAGGCGGAACAGTCGTCCTCTCTGATTTTACCTAGTTTGATAGGTTAATCGGGGAAAAGGGTGCATTTGATTATACTTTTCAAGACGAAACTGAATTTATTATATCGTTTTTATCATCTGAGCGAGATCTAAATTGCAGGAATACGTAACAGCTGTGGATAAATATGCAGAGCTATGTTCTTAGTTTCGAGAGAACTAAGTAGAACAAAATGTAGCCTCTCTGGCATACTTTTGAGACAATGCGCAGGAGGATCTGAGAATAGTAAAGTCATGCAATGTGATCTGCGACCAAAACCAAGTTATTTAAAGCTGCACGCTTAATTAAACTTAAGATTTGCATAATTGTGTTCTTTTTTAAGTCATCTAAAAGTCATTTGGAGGATTTTCTCTGGTTGTTTTTGCCCCAGGGCTTCAGAAATGTCCACATTTAGGAGTCCCGCCGTCCGCCGAAATCCTTTCGTGTGGTGGCTTCGATCATCAATGACCAGCGGTCATGACCACAACTTCTTGTGTAAACATAACGGCAACATAATATTGATAAATTAAGTCGTATAAATCATAATAATGAATAAGTTTGATACGATTTCTTTAGGCGTAATAGCTGAGAAAAAGCAGACTTATCTTCAAAGGACATGGCCTAGAAAGATGGATTAAACCGTACCAAACTACGTAGAGTTCAGCACTGAGGGAAGCAGCTATTTTGATGTTCATTAAGAAGATAGTAATTATCAATAGCTTTGGGAACCTGTAAACAGCTTAGAATAGCCATGAAAGGTCAGGAGCTGTAACTCAGTCAGGTTCAAACCAGAAGTCTGTTAATGTTTATTCATGCCACGTTTACACACCTGTCGGCACTCTCGATGGCGACCAAGCTCTGCACTGCACGAAGTATGTCCACATGACCGGGGCTAATTGTGACACTTTGGCATAAGTTGAAACGATTTGCATGTTGGATTACTTGACAGCTTCAATTTGATCGATTGGGTGAACCAATTCCCACTGTTGGAGGGCTCACTCAATCAAACGACAATCTTTGGTGCTTCAACTTAAAGGTTCGATATAAGAAATCAATAATCTTGAAGTCGTCCTTCACAGTCGATTACGCCCTGCAACAGAGCTTGTCAAAGTCTGATCAGAAACATCACATCAATATATAATAAACCAACAGCGTATCATATCACCCATTCAAGCCTTAAGGTTCGGTATGAATATTTCATTTTGACCCATCTTGACCGCGTCAGATTTTTGTTTATGTGTTGTTTCTGACACACACTCATAGACAATATATTATATTCACTTAATATTTCACAGCTATCCAATATTACCACAATCTTAATTTCATTGATAATGATGTCCCGAATACTACATAGTAGAATACAAGACGACGTGAGATACCTATCAATTTCCAGAAAAGAGTTGCCATTAAATTGATTACCAGCAACACATAAGAAATGTCCAGATAATTATAGAAACTTATGTCGGCCTACAACTACAGTACATTTATTCGACTCTCTCTCTCTTCACATATATAAAGAACAAAAAGTTTAGACTATGGAGGTGCAGGTATACGAACCAAATTGGACAGTTCAAAGTTGTTCACGATTCTTCTAGTACTGCCCAAAAGTCAGCAGAATAATAAAGTGATAATTATTAGCATAGTAGCATTTATTACAATATCAAAATGATAGGATAAGGCTTATTGTATAAAAGTCTGGGGTCTCTATCCACGTACAAATGAATGAAGGAATATGTAATAATATTCTTATCCATGGATTCTGATTTATATTACTGCATGGGAGATATGATAAGATATTATAGAAAAGTGGGAGGCCAGTTAAAATGAGTTTATAGCGATGGTTTATGGGTTCAACATATTCTATTAAGCTGTTCGGCGTGAATCAGACATTAAGAAGCCCTTTCAAGAGAGCTGTTGGTGTAAAATAAAATCGTGTATGGAGTGTTGGAAAGCAAAGACGACTTCTCTGTACAGCTATTGGTGCCCACCTGGCCATTGAGTATCCAGTGGACATGTGATCTTGAGAGAGTTATACATAGCATTTCTACTAGGCAGCCCCTCGCATGTATAAATTATAGGCAATGCACATTAATAATAAATTATAGGACAGATCAATTTACGATCATTTGTTCTCAAAGGTTATTAACAACTGAGCTCAATGTACCAAGCGATGGAAAAGATTTCAGTATATTTCGGGTGACTGTAAAGCTCGGTGATTGATGTGGCATCCATAGAACGCTCAGATTGTCAATTTCGACTACAAGTAGGCGAGTCACAAGCATTCATCTTGTTATATGGCGGACCACACCGTCGTAGCACCTATGTGTAGTGTAGGGAGCGGTCACTTTAATAGTTGTCTTCCTAAGCTTCAGGTCGCACGAGGCCGCCGTGGAGGTGCGGGGTGTTATATCCCCTCGTATGTTATACCATTCACATAAATGCTGCATAAAGGAGAGGTGAATACTTACAAGTCTGCCCGGCCCGTTTTTTTGTGCCCAGGTCTATCGCATATATCGTCTTACAGTCAACTTTAACATGGGGGTGGGCCATGGCCCGGGGTTCGTATCGGTGTATTGAATTTGCGAATAACCTTTCATAACTGTTGAAAGTATTCTTTCCTACTTTAAGTGAGATCAATGAAGCCAATAACCGTATCTACTTCCCTCGGGCAATATCTAGACCGCCACAGGGTTAATTCTCCACTCAGCCTCGCGGGGATGCTCTAAATCACGGGTAATCTCGCTGTCAACGAGACCGGACAGAACATGGAAATCCAGGGATTACGGGACACAATGTCGCCAGTTTGACGTGGTAAGGACCGCAACTACAGTTGGGAGCTCTGCTACCCCGAGCTGAGTGGCGATTCAGGAAGGAAAGGCTAGACTTTCTTAATGGGTCTCCCCAACGTTTGAGCGACATAGAATGATACTTTTTATACCTCACATAAGTTTCAGAGCAACTTCGATTCTTGAAAGAAACCATGCACCGTCAATTATTTGGTGATTACACTGCATGTGAGTGTAATGTTGCCTCCGATGGATACAAATCCAATACAAATCTGCCTTCAAGCTGCATCATCGATCAAAAACAGGATGTTCTACTTTTTTATCCGTTCTTGTATATATATACCCATCTGAAAGTGATGTGACTAAATTTCCCCCGTTCTTTTATGTCGTTGAGCTTAATTGGTTCAGACAATATTAGTTCGGAGGCAGAAGAATCGGCTGGTCTCCGAAGTATAAAAGTGAACGTTTATTAAAGCTTGTAGCCAAAACAACCTCAACTTACCTCGACACAATCCTCCAAAATCCTGATCAAATGACCTTTTAGATAGATTGGGAAGGATCCAACGGAACAAAAATGAGAACATCTTTAGTGTTTGACCGATGATAACAGAGTACAGCTTTAATCATTCGACTTTTGGTAGTAAAATGTTGATGGCTTCAGCAATGTAGTCACGTGACCAATATATGGTCACATGGTCACGTGACCAATATATAAATGGCCACATGAACACTTTGCTAAATGAGGCAGCAGATACCTGACTTTCAGCTTTATAGCTTTAAGCGACTAACCCATTGTTAAAGCAGGATATCTCTTAGAAAATGTCCTTACACTAAAGACAGTTTTTGCTCTGCTCTGCTGGTTAAATCACTTAGAGCTCTCAACAAAAGGCAACATACACTATACCTCACACTATAAGAAAAAGAAAGAAAACATCATAAATCTCCCTGGCACGACAGCATATATATATTCCGTCACGTTTTACGCGTTTTACGCGTGGGATGACCGGATAATCAATCAATTTATACACTAGCAGGTGAACTTTCAACATAACAATTACAATTAAGATTTTAAATAATTAATGGCTACGCCAATACCGTCAATGGGGTTCTGTAAATAGAGTACGTACATACATAATTGACAGCTTTCTAGGCAATTGTGCTCTCATGGTGAAATATAACGCCAGGGGGTGTCATTGATTGACTGGCGCATATACACCCCACTATATTCAATATCAAACACTAATATCTAAGAGGGAGAAGCGACTAGAGATACTATAGTGTCCCTAGTCACTTCCCCAGGCTACTATTACAGCTATACCACCATTATGCACTGTTTTTTACATCGTCCTGTGAAGTGAAATAGAATACATGGATTAATGGCAATACTTATTATAGCCCTAACCATAACCTTAGATTAGTTACTACCCATAATCTCCTACTCTCCCTCTTCCTACTTCCTTCCCTTACCTTTAAACTCACCACTCATCGAGCATACACCTATGATTTTCCAAACTTTTATATATATAATTTATATATAGCTAAATACAGACCAAACCTGCTTCTACTACTTTGTTATGCGTCTATCATAGATTGATGATAACATTCCTGGTTCTGGTTAATTTTGATGGTTGTTGTAGGAATGAATCTGTTTATTTTGCCATACTCACGCATGCATGCAATCGCCTCATCTGATTGTGCATGCCTTTTACATAATTCAGAATTAGTTGTCAATGAAGTGAAACGACCCACTCCAACGTAACACATATTCACCCCACCCATTGACCTCTCTGACATGCAGAAAGACAATTTAACAAAACGGTCTCAAGCGTGGGAGTCCAAAACATGTGTCGATGATGTGTCTCCATAACCAACCGAGTTTATGCCGATGGTGGATGGTGATTTCGCCGCTCTTATAGATCTTCGTTTACCCTAAAGAGGTTGAAACGTTTCTGTTCAACAACAGCATAATAACCGTTTCCATGTTGATGGCGAGCGGGAAAGAGGGGATGTTGTGTGTGGGTGTGCGAGATACGACCGGAGAGAGTGGCAGTTAAAGGAGCGAGCAAATGAAGGTCATTGACCTTCAATTATTTCCCTCAATATAAGACAAAGAACAAACTCAAACCAATCTGGATGTATTGGCTGTTACACTTACGTGAAGGTTGTAGGCGAGGAAATTATATTGTCTTTGGGAATGAAACAGTTGAAGGACATGGAACCATATTTAAAGTTGCACTCTCAGTTAACATATTGGAGGATGTTGTCTGTTTGTTTTTGTTATGGGACTTCTAAAGCGTCCTCATGTGTATTTAGAGTCAACTGAATATGATGACTTCACTTATTCACCGGCGGCCGTTCTCTCTCGGCGGATATACCTTAAAAGTCTTGTATACACAAATAACAGCAGTAGAATATTGATAAATTTAGTCATATGAGTCATAATCTATATATAAGGATTTGTATTTTCTCTGTAGACATTTACAATAATATTGAAGAGAAAAAGGGTTGGACCTGTCAACGCATTGCTTCTCTTCCCAGGTGTCCATCGGCATATTTCGACTTAGTATTAAGAATTATCCTTATAGTAACAAGGTATTGCAGTTTTTCAAAACATCCACATTAGACCGCCTAAGTTTCAATGCCACAATTTATAGTTCAACAGTAAATTTTAAAGTGAATTTTTTTCATCGCTATTGATGAATAACAACAAGGTTTATCCTCTCTACTGATGGATAGAATGGCTTTTAGCTCCACTAATGACTGAAACTTCATATACAATTAATAAATCCCAAACATACAATATTCTCTCCTCATTTCTTTCATACTTTTCTCTACTCAATCCCTATTATTGATCTTACATTGTTTAAGCGGTTCACTAACCGCACTCCTGACAGTGAATCTATACAATCCGTGATTCTACAACTCTTACACACGCTTTACCTATTGTCATTTAACCTTATTAAGTTATTAGTCCGTTGTGCCAGACTATTACAAATTTATACAATAAATTTCTCCCGTCTTATCATATATCTACTTACAAGTATTTTCATACTGAACAGGGCTTTGCTGTCTGACAATCAGTGCCAGAAATTTACTACCTTGTAAATTTTGTACCTTGAATTATAATAAATCTGAGTAAATTTAGTAAGATTTCCCTGGTCGTAAAAGCTGAGAATGCAGCTTTAACTACTTAAGGAATTAATGGCAAATGTTGCAAACACATCCCCCTGAAGAGTCTGTTCACTACATTATAAAACCTCATTGAATGCCACCCCAGGCAGAACTTGACTTGCCATAAGCTAAATCTAATAAGTAGCTATTATACAGCATTGTCAATCGGAATTTGACTGCACCTCTCACACCAAAAAGAGTACAATGAGGCTCTATTTCCACTGAATCGTTCCACGTTTCATCGGATATTAGTAAGAAAAAATAGCTTCATGCATGGACCGAGCAAACCCAATGATTGATGGCATAAATAAAGTAACAGTAATAAGTGAATCTCGAATGGCATTTTGATTGATTGACATTAAAGTGTCCCTTCTTGCTATTTTCACTATCGCTTTTTTTTGCCTTCTACTTGCTATTTTCACCTCTAGTGGAATTTCTTTCTCAGTCCTTACAGATGGTAGTATACTACAACAATCCATCGATAGAAGTTCAGTTCTATCAGTGGCTTTAAGAATAAATGAAAGCCACCAGAAATACATGGTCATGAGTGGCAGTTGCCCAACTTGGTTACCATCTGGGTTCCGACGTCCATTTTGTTATGAAAGAGGTGACTTGACAATACAGCTAGGTGGTAACTTTGGTCAAGCAAGATTAAAATCATTTATTTTTCTGTCCATTTGGGTATGGGGGCAGAACCCTATGGTGGCTTAACACCTTTCTCAGCAAAGGATGCGTGTGAACTTTATGAAGCTCTGCCTAAAAACAAATCGTCCAAATTGGGAAATCGTTCACATTTTCTATCAAATGCCTTCAGATGGTAGGAAAAGAACGGAACTCAAAGTAGAAAATCTTAATTAAGTATCTTGGGCAGTACAGAAATGTCTATAATTATTATATAGTAGTGCAAAAAACAAAGATTAGGCCTACACTTAAATTGAAAAGTGGGAAAAACTCGAAGTGGTGTGATCATGAAGGGCATTTCATCTATCAATGGTGCAAAAAAAACTCCCAAAGATTACTCTTAAATTCAAAAGGGAGAAAAACTCCAAGCAGTATGAGCAAAAAGGGCATTTCATCTATTAGGCCTTCCATGTACACTCTGACTTCTCTCACTGCGGGCGCCACGGGCATCCCTAAACAGCCTTGCATTTCAAGGCTTCCAATTCCTCATTATCATCTTAAATTTGTTGACTGTGGATGCTAGGCGGTTAGATCCTGAGTATATGGTCCTAAGTTTTCTCTAAGCCTCCCGGGAAATCAAACTGAGGTGAAGTCGAGGCTTGTTTCTGGGAGGCTTAGAAAAAACGAAGGACCATAAATGAAGGTTCTAATGGCTTTAGTAGTCCCCTTTTGTTGGGCTGTTACTATCATTAACAATAATTTAGAAATGATTTTGAAGCAAAATGAACCAGTGGAAAGCCATGATCTTGCTGTTTTTGGCAGTAAATATTGTTTTGTATTTTCGTTGATGTAAGCGGTCGGCTGGAAACGGAAGTCCAATACTAGTACAACTGGTCTGTATGTGTATAACTGTCCCAGCCAGCCCAACAAACAGGGACTAATTAAATTAATGTGTGCTAATATGGTGTTACATAATCACCAGATATAACATGTCAACCACAGCTGAGAGTGGGCAGCAAACCAAGTAGTGGTTCTTCCTCCACATGGAAGGGTCAGGTAGTATCAAGTGCTCACATTGGTTGATTGGGTAACAGATTATATATATTATCAACCAATCAGATCACATCTTTCTCCTGGGCTTTGGGAGGCTGGTCCCAACATAAGTCAAGGTGGCCATATTTGTTTTTGTAAGTAGAATGTGTTATTCTTCGTTATTCTATTATATACTTGAACATAGCAACAGGGGAGTAAATATAGAACCTCAATTTGAATGTGGTACTTGGGACATTATTGCACTGTTCGAGATGTTTTTTGTTTTTTTTATAACCCACTCGCCTATCAGCTTGTGGCTATCGATTTGTGGGCCATGTAAAAAACAAAACATATCAGACAGTACAATAGTCCCCCTCATACCACATTCTCATTAGGTTCTATCTATTTACCAAAGGTGCATATGTATTAATCTATGAGAAATAAAACACTACGTTTTCAACCACTGGAGAGTTTGCTAGTATTTATGACTAACAAGTGCTGCACCCCAAGTTAGGGACTTTACTTTATTACCCACTTTCGAAAAAAATCCTTGAGAATTAACCTGTTTTCTTTGTTCATAAGACTTAAGATAGATACTAGGACTCAGGGGGTGTTCTGCCTGGAGAAACGGCTAGATTTCGCCCTGCCTTTGGCGATGAGAGGAGATAACACAAATTGATAAGTGACACCCCACAAGCTAGAAATAACGATTATTGTAAATAAGAATTTGAAATAAACGTTATCAAATCAAATCAAACACTGGGAAACTTTATCCTTGCTTTGATTATGTATTTCAGTGGCATCAGTTTCTGCAAACTCCACGAGTAAATTCTCTCAAGTTTCAGTTTTTCATTTCATTTTAATTGGAACACTATTCCGTCCTTTATATTGAGCATTAATTAGGCCTATTACTATTGTAGATGCCCGTAGATGACAATGCATGGATAGGTTGAATCACTAGGAGTATCACTGAATTAATTGCATGAATGGCTGAGTCATGTTTGTGAAAATCCCAATCTGCATCTATATCATGCGAACAAAGGAGATAATGCAAAGGTAAATGTCGTATTAAATTAGGCTCGACGATGTATCAGTTTTATTTCCTTGATGTAAATATCCTCACTAAGATAAATAAATAAAAGAAAAAAAACAATGCAACCAACTGGCTACCAACTTTGAGTATGGGGAAAGTAGAGTGCCCCCCAGAGCCCAGGCAACGGCTAGTTCCGGTCAGCAAGGTCAAGGTGGGAGTCCATTTGCCGCTCCAATATAGACATATAGTCCAAAGAGATTTACAAACCAAATAAGGTAGATTATTTATCTGATTCCCAGAGCAGAGAAGACTTCGGCTTGGCCTGGCTAGGCGTTCATATGAAAGCATATATGTTTCCTTATCAATGCATTAATTAGTGCTGGTGCCCAAATTGTCTAGAGATCGTGTTCCATGTAAAGTTGTCTTACTTATTTCACCCTTGATATGCTCAGTCCATAGAAATAACATAGGCTGTGTATATTGTTTAGCTGGTCAGTAACTGATGCCACATTGCACGCGGGCAATACACGGCCGACCTAGTTTTTTGTACACTGTGCGCATGCATACTTTCTGATCTTCGCCAGTTCCGGTCCTTTATCGGAGACATGTTTTCGAAGCGAATCGAGCTAAAGAACAAATTATTTAACGATTTATTTCTCAAAATCGCTGTAGATCATGTTAATTTAACATTAGTTTAGTGTGCGAGTGAAATAAACACAGAACAACCCTTGGATTCTCGGCGTCCCTTGACCGTCATCGGTGAATATTCACTCCCGCCTCGAATCCCGGGTAGTTCTGTATATTTATGGGTTTTGTAAACACAAACAACACTCGGATGGTGGCAAACATAACAGTTTCATACTTAACCTTCAGGAATTTCATTATTCCTAATAACTGTCCTCATAGTTTTGGTATATATGCAAAAGCCATGTGGTTGACTTACTTGGTAGGGCCACTCAGATGCAAGACCCCTGGGCATCTTGAGGGTTCAATTCCCACCTAGGACCGCCTGAGCATTGTGAAGCAGCACATCCACTAGGCTGTCACAACTATTTGCATGCATTTCTGAGCCCAGATCCTTATTCATCATGACCCATCGCAAAGTGGGAACACGTTCCAATTTCAAGAATTTCAAGCGAATCTCAACGCCGCATCAAACCATCGAGGGCTAGTGGAGCAGCTGCTTAATATCACTGTATAGTAGCTATAATCAGGAACTCTGTCTTCATTATCAATTCATCACACACTCTCTGTGGTTTCTTCAGCGTATACTTAAAACAATTGGTCCATGCACTCACATATATAGGCCTACAGAGAGGCTAGGGCTTCCCGTATGAGCCCCTGAGAAGGCTATAGTTGGACAATAATATACATGTAGTAGCGCAGTTGTTAAATCAGCAACGGACTCAGAAGTTAGAGGCCATGCAGTCTTTTCTACCTTAGCCTACAACATATGAATGACTTTCATGAATCAAAGAACGACATGGAAAGCCAGGAAATTTTTGTAATAAAAAATATTCTTTTTAAATTGATGGTTGTGGAAATGATAATTCCCTAAAGGAGATTGACTTGAAGAAGAACAAATATTTACAACCCATTTCGGTGTTGACAATACCCAGTAATGACACTAAAGTAGTTTTTCCTTGGCCCTGCCTTGATTGACTCAGTGACTACATTGGGATTGCTTGCAGAACTGGGTTCACTCTTGCTTAATGAGATTTTGAGATTATGAAAAGTAATTAATGAAATTAATAGTTATATTGATGTCATGTTGATATGAATAGAAAAAGTCTGTTCTTATCCCGTAGGTTTTCAACATGCATTCTTATTCATATTTATGTGTACCTAGCTAGGTAGCTTTTAGGATGAAATAAGTATATAATTTAGCTAAAGGCTTATTATCCTCGACACACACAGAGTATTCCCAGAGAAATGTTATCTATCTCATTGTAAATCAAAGATGGACCTAGTTTTAAAATTGCATTATTTAAAAAGAAAATCATGCTCTATCGTCTTGCCTATAGCTGGACTCCCAGTTAACGTCAGTCAGCAAAAAAGATTTCCTACTTTTTGTTTGATTCTTTTCCAATGTTTGAATCCATGATGTATTACAATCACAATTCACTTCACGGTGACACATGACCAACTGAATATCCCTCAAATACCCAATAATTATTGTGCTCTCAATGCCAGTTTCGTGAATTAAAGTCCGAGTTCAAATTTGTTTCTGCTCGAAGTCATCACACAAAAATGGTTTTACCATATTCTTGATTTAAGAATGGCTCATCGCAGTCAGCCACGTTCTCATGCTCCATTTGCTGCTAGGGAATAAACTGAATAGTTCCATTACGCACCACTAGGGAACAGCTATCACGAGTCAATCTGAAAGAGCGAATGTTGTTTTGTTATATCTTCCATTTCTCATCGTTATTTCATACCCTGTCGACCTTAACGCCCATGGACAAGCCTAAATCTGTCACCTAACTCTCCGGTTGCCTTCCAAATAAATATGCCTATTCTTCAATCATGCCATTTATGGCGTGTTGGTTGTTGGCTTATGTCACAGAGCACTCTCTGGTTTGGAAATGGAAACTTTGTTTAAATCCTGAAGGTCCTTGTATTGAATGTCAGATATCTAATATGGTAGTTCCCCTGAATGGATGGCTGTAGATCCATGCCATGGACAATTGGTATAAAGGAAGAGGGACCTCCGTGTGTCTACCACGCCCTGCGGCCATTTTCCACTAATCAAAAACAAGGGTCAAAATGTAGAACGGGCATGGTACAATCTTCACAGCTTGGTACAAGACGTTGTAAGCAGAAGCTTGATTACCTATCTATCAATACATTGGTTCTCTTATCGTGCTATCACTTTGGCAAGATAAAGGATTCTCCTCTCCCATCTTATCAATGTATACACGAGATAAATTATGTTGCCGCAAATCAAATACTGCCACGCTACTTCCAATAAGGAGTGCTGTCCGCACAATTATTGCAAGGAGGCAAACTTCCCTTAATCCATATCTCATGCAAGCATGAATTCAATCATCCAATCTTTGTTCCCAGTTCATCAAACGAAGATGGCTTATTTAGTGGGTGTGATAGACAGTGCCTGATAGCAAAATTAATAAAGAGGGAATCAGGTAATTGGCTAATGTCTGGAACGACAGACAGATAGCAACCAAATTGATTGGAAAGAGAAGAAAATAATAAAGGAATATATAACTACTGAGATTAGGGGATTGGAAATTCATTTCAGTATTAAAGGTGACAAGTATATGATACAGATCAGATAATAGTGGTTTGTCTCTACATATATGGCGCCCAATCAGTATACATATGTATACTGCGCTAATGGTTTTCCTGACCCTGATGGAAAGGTGTCCTAATAGGGTTACAATGGCATTTCTGGTTTGCAGCCAGAGACTTTCCCTCAGTTTGGAGGGATTCTCTCAACTCTGAGGACTGGATAGATCAATTACAATGTTCTTTGTATTCCACTGACAGAACCGACTTTATCGACAAAATAACAGAATAAAGGGATAAGCGATACAGATAATAGAAGCAGATCTTATCCTCAAAACTCAAATGGAATGCAATGAATTTTATTCTTAAGAAAATGACGAAAAATTACAAAAAGCAGTCAGTTGAATACAAACACACATCAAAACGGTAATACGGGGCATGGTCACCAAACAGTCTCTCGAGACAAAGGGGCCAGAACATAAAGGGACCACATAAAAAGTATTACAGAGAGTAAAATCAGATAACACAAGCTCCCTCAACACTCAACAATGTTGCGGGAGTCACAATCAAATAATTGCTAACAAAAGGAAGGGCCAGTTTGAATAGTGAAAATACATAGAATAAAAAAAAATGCCACTTTGTTATTTTCATGATGATAAATTCTTATTAATACTTTATTTTGTTTTATGTTCATGACTTGTTCTAACTGCTTAAAACAGATTTCATATAAGACGTAATTTGTAAATGAAGATCCGAGACAGGGAGAATAAAAGAGCAAAAGGTATACATTGAATTACACAGACGAATGGCAAATGCCTATACCTCCTCCAGAAGAAAGGCATTTATTAATAATGAAGATAAAACATGAATGCTTAAATAGCAATGCTCAAATTTACCATTTGACAAATTGATGCTGAAGGGTAACACAAGAAAATAATTTATAGAACTAACCCTCCCGCAAAGCAATTATCCAAACGCACAAAGCTTTGGGATGGAACTTTTACTTCGTAAACAAATCAAACTTATTTTTAACGATTGAATTCATTGACTTTGACTGATAGACCATCGTCAGCCACAAGAGATAAAAATCCAAATGAATTAAGGACTTTTCTGTAAAACACTATCAGAGACTTGAGTTCATTAATCCAGTTGATAAATAGTCCTCAGCTAGCCCGCTCAGTCCCGACAAATTACCCCTGCAAGGTGTCTTTAAGTCTAATGCTTAATAAAGGGGCAGTCCAGGACGGAGGACAGTGAACTTACATGCTCAGTAAAATATTTTAGACCAATACATCATTGCTCCAGCAGTTTGATTAAACAGACACAGGTGTTCCGGGGTTTAGAATCGGCCATATCATTCAGTTTATGGACCATGGGAAGGATAATGTAGGAAGTTTCTAGCGATGTAATGAGCATGCCTACTACTATTCTGAAAATACTTGAAGCTAATTGATTTCCAATTTGTAACCAGACGCAGGAGCTGTAGTCCGAAATAAGCTTTGCCTTTTCGTACTTAACACATAAGAAATAGATTAATCATTGCAAGCTGACTGATAGCAATGAAGCTATAGGATCGTTGCTGATAGCTATTAGACGTCTGGAAAGACACACTTTAACAGGCACGGTAGAACAGCTTCTTTTGCTACACAATCGTCAAAGGTCATTACATAGTATATAGCTGCCATTACCTCTGTACTACTATGAGTAAAAGTGCAGTGTTATTTCCAATAAATATATATTATATGCAGGCGAGTGGGGAGGGTGGAACAAATCAGCGAGCAGGAACTGAGTCACTTAGGCAGCTTAGCAGGTCATTGACTCAACATCTACCATATATAAAGGATTAATGACCGACATTGAGGGGCTGCTGGTGCATTGCTCTCTGGTGCATTGCTCTCTGCCTTATATAGGTCGTTACAGCCACTGTTACTCAAGGCAGTGACTATAAGTATAAGTAAACAGTTGGTTACATTGAATCGTGGGTGAGGGTTTTAGAGATTTCTTTCAAATGCATCTTATTAAACTAAGTTTCTTTTTTTTTGCCTTGCTCATTTTTATTTTCTTATTCATGTAAACCTGAATTTCAATGGGGGAGACTGGGCTACTATCCATAGGGAGGGACTATTTCTTGTGCAAGTTGTTTTCGAAAGAATAAGAATAATTAGAATCAATCAGACAAACTGTGTCTTGAATATTGATGGTTTAAAAAGATTATTTCACACTAATTCTTTTTGAGAGGTTGGAATTAATCCAGAATCAACTTCGGGTGAAAGCTGGTTGGAGCGGACACGGTGTGAAAGATCCCTTGGACGCTATACACTCTTGGAATCCTTCCTTCACCATGGTGTCTACATGTATACATGCTCCTTCTCGCCTCCAAACCTGGTGGATACCTTCTATTGATTCAGGTGAAATATAGATATATATTCACCACACGAAACACACTGTAAACTAAAGTATTTTACACAGATGTGTTGCTCAGGCCCATGTGAGAGCTGCTTGGTGGAGTGATGAAATATGAATGTTCAGATCATTCTAACACATAACGAACTGTTACAGACGATGATGCCTTGATCCTCTGCTCCTAATAATAGCGATAATGTGTCTTATATTATTCCCATCAGGTTTTTCTTCCATGTGAGCTTTCGTGTAAAGTGAAGAGTCGCTAAATGCGAAATTCTGGAATGAGCATTTTGCATGAAGATGATATTGTCTTGGCTCTATACATTAGCAGAATCGTTACAGACAACAATCCCTGCTCTTTGTGATATGTTCCAAAGATAGACATCCTTGAACTAGAATTTGACAAATGAACTCTGATACTGATGTAAAGGTATATGCAATGGTGGCTAAGATTATTCCAAAGAAGAACTATGAACCAGATTATACCAGTGAATTTACGATTAGAAGAGAACATTTTTTAAGTATAATTATTTAACCTTTGCAAATTTGTTGCACTATGAAGCTTGGGCTTAAGGGTAGGTCATTGCTGACAGCTAGAGAATACTATGGTCACCCTGACTACAACCCTACTTCCGCTTCCTCCTGCCTCCTGCTTCCCTCTTCCACGTCCTTATACCTACCTCACCACTGGACGGACACGTCCAGACTTTCGCTTGAACCCCCCCACCCACAACCTCTTTCTCTTTTACCCACTCTTCCCCCTACCCTTTATCATATCTCTTTCTTTATTGTTAATTAATTATATAATTAATCTCAAAAAGATGGAACAATAAGGACAATTAATTGGTTAACTAGGTCACCTATAATTGATTTATTAATCAATATTTTAATATAGTATCTAATTGAAATTATTACATCATTTTAATCGTCAACAGAATTATGTTTCTCCATCTGCCATCTCCTTGTTCTGTCCAGATATTCAATAAATGCCTCTAAAAATTTTCAAAATATTGCAATAACCAATGTTACAATAACCAATGTTACTTATCATCGCTGACCAGCGCTTGTTTTCTCTCTACCGATTCGCCTTTAAATTCTTGTCTAATCATATAACAGCAGCAAAATATTGATAGCTTTAATCATATAGGTCAAACGGTGAGTAAATCTTGTGACGATATTTTTGTCGTAATCGCTGAGAATGCAGCTTTAAATTTAAATGGTACAAAGGAAGTATTCTTATACAGATAATGAGACCTAAAATCCATGATGTTTAAGACAATCTGAAATGATGTGAAATTGTAACAATTGCATGTCCTTTAGCATAGCAAGCATTGTGGCATCCGCATATTCAATATCATTGTGAGATAACTATTAGGAAAAGGACAAAATATGCAGACATAATAGCAGAGAAATTATATCATATATTCATTATTACTAGATATATTTATAAAGTTATAATGATTGTTTTCCTTTATCTTTTATACGAATTGAATGCTAATGGAAAGTAAGATCGAATGGTAAGACTGGATTACTAATGAGAACATTGATCAATTCCAAAAGATCTACCTGATTTTTTAAAATAAACGTTATCCAAAAAAATCAAATGGCAAAGCTGAAATCTGAATGAAAATGGGGAAAAGCAGTATACATGAAACTGAGTGAGTGTGTGATACCCGAGAGTGTAAGATATAAGCCTCTGATAGAGTGAATGAATAGTTTCCAATCTTATCTGCTTGTATATGTGTTTTGCCTGTAGCCATGTCAATTATTCTGGACCCTTAGAGATATCTAATGCAGACCTCACTGCATGGCAATCCATATTATCGGCTGGTAGCATGACAAAACCCCCTATGGATAGCCCATTGGCCCTGCTCATGCCTCCAAACAATACGTTGAGGCCGACAGGAACCTTTTATTATTTCTTGGGAGGTTCACACATAGATAGGAACATCGAGGGGCGAGGAGAAAGGTGAGGACACGGAGGACACGTGCCTACAAAATGTATATTCAATATTCACTCTCCAACATGCTGAGTTATCAATATTCCTTGGAGCCCGCAATATTATGGGGTCCACGGTGCTGACCTCACCGAGCCTGTGACGATCCATGCAAATTCCAAAGGGCAATGACCGTTTGATTGAAGGGGGTGGCCGCGAGCATATATGGATGATAAGCTATGAGAAATCGCTTTTAACAATGGAAAGACCATAAACAAGAAGAGTAATAGAGGGAAGGGGCCTGAATTCTTTAGAGGTCCGGTGGTCTATGTTGTGTTAAGATGGCTCAAGCGATAGGAACAAGAGTACTGTGCATATTTTGTATAAAATATATCAATGATAGTGGAATAGATAAAGAGTCCTGACATGAGTGGCTTTCTTATTTAAGATGAAGAGTTAGATAATCTACAGTAAATACTGCGCCGAATGGTTTCTTTGAAGTATTGTATTTTGTGATACCCCACGCATTTCCTCAGGGGTGTACAGACTTTCATATCTAAATTGATTTGGAGCAGAACTGAATAATACAGGAATTGGGTGGTGATGTTCCTCGTATTACTTCCAATACCCGCCTGTTCGGTATGTGAACATATATATGCACTGTGCATGCTTATCTATGGCTTGGTAATTCCAACTTGGAAAGTTCCCTACAAACTATAGTATTGGCATTGTTTGTTCTTACTCTTTTTATTTGTTTTTAAGCTTTTATTCATGAGATGCTACCATCTAGGCTCATACAACACTAAAACATGGTAAGAAATCATTGAGCAAATGAATAGCAAAATGTATAAAAGTATAATATTAAGACTAAGTTTCCGTTTCTTGAACGGTTATAGCAATAAAACAAGGGCAGGCACTTTTTCTCTAACGTGAACATAAGTATAACCAACACAGATTTTCAAATTAGGACGTTCTTTCTCTGACCTGATAATTGAGGTACCGTAATAAAGGTCGTCTTTACATGGGTGGACTCTTCGTGCTGTCAGTCTGCTTTCTCCTCACACATTCCATGCATACACATCACCCCAAGGGCTTTAACCTGCATTGTTGATATCATGCAAATGAACAATCGATGGAAGATTGTTGTCCAAAAAATAATGGGGTCATTCCACTGCTTCTGAATATGCATTGAAATGGTCCACATTCGCACATGCTTCGAACCATATATGTCTTTCATTCTTTGGATGGACTTTGCCATCTAATTTCCTTTAATACTATGGCTTTTCTAGACAGATAATCTGCTCCTGCAAGAGGTATTCTGTCCCCTGCATCAGACTTAACCCCTTTGGCTATCTATCTCAATGGGTGGAGACGCAAATGTCTTATCTATGGTGCCCCTTAGTATTTACATCTTTGGCCTTATAACTTGTTATCAGTAGACAAGATTGTCCTTACAGATTTCCTTGTTTTTCTAACTCATATACTACCAGGTAGTTTAGGAGCATATTTTCCTTCTTTATGGGTATTTAATACACCGAGGGATGATATGGTGCTGATGATCAATGGCAACCTGAGCCACAGTTTTATCAAGCAGAGGGTGGTATCATTGGCATTGCTTGTGAGCGTGTATAATAAATGCCCCCACAGACTAGAATACATCCTAGCTTCTTAGGTGCCATAAAGGAAATAGTCAATTTCATCCTAGTAGAATTAATCCTGGTGGAAGCCAAATATTCTCTAGCTACAAAAGCCGCCTATGTGAAATCTCTTCGCCTTCCTTTTTTATATCAATAGTTTGGACCTAAAAGCACAAATTACTGGTCACGACTTGTAAATACTCTCTATCTGATGTTCTTTGTCAAAGTATCTATTTGTTCCTTCCTGCAACACGTTTTCAACGCCAAGCATTTGCTGAAAAACCATCATTATCACAAAAATATTGCATGATGCGTGCCAAATACTCTTGTCACTGAAGCTTAACAAGTGCATGTTGGTATAACGTTTTCGTTTTAACAAATAATAACAATGACACATAGACGGATGGTCCACCCAACATACTTTAAATGTTTAAAGCTGTGTTATTAGCTAACATTGGTAAAAGCCTTATTCTCCTTCCGTTCATTTTCTACCCATCTGAAAGTGATGATACCCAAATTTTGGAGGATTGTACCCTGTTGATTTTGTTGCAGGGCTTCATTATATTTCGATCATCGAAATCTAGCGCTTCAGTAGTTTAACTTAGTATCACCTGTTGTCTGCCTCTGCCAATTCGACTTCAAATTCTCATATAGACATATGAGCTCTGTGGACTTTTGGTATCTGCGAATCTCACGGAGAGCAACGGTTCCGGGCCTGTATATATAGCAGCAGCAAAAAAGGGATAATTTTAGTCCCATATATAGGCCAAACAAACAACTAACTAAAACTGGTAAGATCTGACAATAAGTACCTACTCTGTGTGTCCAGCTTGACTATGCATTATACAAATACATGATAACATTTGTCTGTTGCACAAGATGTCCTTATCATAGGGGGTGCTGCAGGAGATAGCGTTTACACTATTATGGGTTGCTTATAAGCATCTCGGATCCTTATCACTTTTTTTCGTTTGCAGTGGAGACGATGAACTCCCTTTATTTCTTCATTAACAGAATAATATCCAAGATACAACTAACATATGTGTATTCTGTTTCAACAGTATCTCAATTCCACACCAACATTTTTTGGAGTTTATATGAAACGGAGAATAAGAATAAAAAAAGGTAGAAGAAAGGATATACATGTAGTAAATAGTAGAAGACGGATGAAAACAGATTACTGGGTTTACATAGATTCTTTCTCACAATAGACATGTGAAGCACTTCTTAGATATTTAAGTGGAACTATAATTTCATCACTATGGTTCAAATAAATCCAATGGGACAATTAGTGGGAAATGATACGTTCATGGATAAGGATACATTAAAGATAGATAAACACACGATATATAAATCAGTCTACAGTTAACGATACCCCGTGCAACGGTTACTGACATTTTAATCCTCTTCTCATAGTTAATGTCATTAGCCAATACCCATGTGTTCCATATTCGTGCTTTAATCTTAGACCACATTCATATACAAATAGCCACACTTGTTTACTTGCACAGATGGGATACGCGGCCGTATTTGGTCGTACATTTATTTCCCAAACTTGCGACTTCCTCGATCACTTTTCGTATTATCTCTTTATCGGCACATGCCCGCCTTCTAGTCCACCCGATCCACTTTCCCCTCACTCCAAGGCCACAAGAACTATCCCCTTAACCATTCTCCCATCATCGACGCCAAACACAGACTTTCTTTTGCGCCAATTGCTTTTGTTGACCGTTCCCATTGCTCGGCTTCTCCCAATGGTCAGGATATATCAACACAACACATTCATGTACCACTTCCAGCGTGATGGATTCCATTGGTGGATCTGGGGGAAACTTTTCTCTCTACTCGGCAGAAGGCCGTCCTGTATACTCGCCTTTATACAGTTGATTTACAGCAACCTATGGACTAGACATGATGCATTGCAGTACTGTTGTGAATGTACAACACTGCCTAATTCCAACGGCTCAAAGAAGCTAAGGGGAAGCAGTTCCACTATTGCTAGAATCGATCACATGAATGTACGTTTTCGCAAAGATGAAAATAGCCATCAGGGATAAGGACTGAAGATTTTTAATAATTTTTTCGTTTTAGCAAATCCAGGAACGGAACAAAATTTCGTAACAATAGTTGTTTTAAACAAGACAAATATGCCCTTTTAAGGGTTCCTGGGACTTGTTTACCTACTTTTATTAGCTTTTTTTGCATGGTCAAAAGTTTTTTTTAAAGTGTGGTCGGTTTTCTAGGTAGAGGGGAGGGGGGTAAATCGGAAACACCGCTATTTTCTCCACTTCTATCCCACAAAAAGCGTCGAGGAAATATTAACATCGCATTAGGTATTTTATATTGATTTAGAGTTACAAACTTATTTCACAAACATCTCCATTTATAAATGACACAATGATTTTTGATTGCGACTCCTGAAATTATGTTTTATGGCAGACAGCCGCCCACGTCTGACTAAGCTTTTCATCATTGCATCTGCAGTTGTCAGGATTATTAGAACTATCGTGTAACCTAGCTGCTCACGAAACTTTACATCCGATCAAAGCAGTCAATCAAAGCGTTGAAGAAAAAGAATTGATGCAATTGATATTTTTACATGTGCTAATAATGACCATGATCAAACAAGGGAATCCATACTGATTCTCATATCCAGAAAGAAATAGCTTTCCTTCAACTATAATACTGTACATGAGGTACGTGTGGCAAACTTCTACGAATATGAGGACAGCTTTTTTTTTATTACGTGTTAATTGTTGATTAAGTCAGAGATCTATGTCTATTTCATAGCCAGGGAGATGTGGTTGATGGAAATATGGGTTATAATCTCAAAGATCGTGATTAGAGAAGGACTGGTGAAAAAACCTGGAGTATGGAACGCGTCGATAGATCTTGAACGGGCAGAGTCCCCAGGTTATGATATAATCTCACATCTGAAGTAGGAATGTCATCAAACGCCAATATAAAGGGAGATATGATATTTGGTTAAATTCAAATCTAAAACGATATAAACGAATCAAATCAATATCTATTTCCATGCTTATTACTGGTTACGATCCTCCTCGTCTTTCTCACCCAATGTTAAAAGCTACTATTAAAGGTATCCAGAGGAATTGTCACGATTTAAAGAGACAAAAGGATCCAATCTTACCTCACGATTTGAGGAAGATTAGTAATATTGTTGAAATGGGAAATGTTCTTCAATGTTTAACCTTTACTGCTTGTACTTTGATGTTTAGGACCCTCTTACAGGTTTCTCATGTTATTTCTTCTCCACATACCTTAAAAAGGTCTGATGTTAAATTTAACCATGGTGTTATGTATATTTATGTGAATTCGTCAAAAACTTGTCTGCCTTCGGATAAGTCGGAGGTTATTCCTGAGAGCAGAATCAGGGATGCTGCTATCTGCCCCGTCAGGCTGGTATCAACACTTGTGAAGGACTTTCCTATGCCCCCTGACGCAGCTTTGTTCTCAACTGGAGGTGTGGCATGCTTCAACTATCGAGACTTCTCAAAAACTTTCTCAACCTTTGTGAGGAGAGCAGGACTTAAGGGTGACTATGCGTCACATTCTCTGCGTTGAGGAGGCGCGACTTTCATGGCACAAGTCGGGTGTCAAGATCTGACATTATGGCTAGGGGATTATGGAAATCTTCATGCGTAGATGAGTATTTGAAGCCATGCGTAGCTCACAAGACTGACTCTGATAAAATGGTGGCGGCTCTGGTTTGACTGCGTTTTGGGTTGTTGGAGAATAAACCTCGGGTTATTCCCAAATCGCCAAACCAGAGTTCGTATATGTGATAATATTATTATATGTGGTTAGGATGTCATCGCGTCAGGAGAATATGAACAGCTGACCCACGGGCGTCAGCGATTATATCGCCATAGCGATGGACACCCTGGAGACGGTGCGTCATCACCGTTCTCCCTGACGTTCTAGGCCCAACGGCCACTCTTCCCTGACCAGACAAGTCGTGTGAATTTTTTTTCCTTGAATTGTATCTGTTGTATTTCATTTATTCTCTTTTGATGCATATGCTATATGTCCATGTGTATGGAGAATAAACCTCGGGTTTATAGCCCAAATCGCCAAACCAGAGTTTGTATATATGTGATAATATTATTATATGTGGTTAGGATGTCATCGCGTCAGGAGAATATACTGAAAAACATTTTTCAAATAAGAGAAATGGTCGTCTTAGGAACGCCAAATTTCCTACAGAAAGTATGACAGCAAATATAGCTTTCCTCAAGTTCGTTGACTTCGAATAAACCTATGGAACGTATTCTTTTGCATCAGCACCGCTTCTTCCTCTCTATGAAAGCGTGGGATGACGTGACTATGATAAAGATATGAAGAAAAGAAATTATACTGTCTAAACAATGTTGTTTGAACGGATCTCATGAGAATATATACAATTTTTATTCAACAAAGCGTGTACAATTTAAGTTTGCTTGTTTTATACATTGATTTAGTGAAGAAAATCTATTTTCCACCTCGCTTGTATCCTCGCTTGTATTGCTTATAAGACATTGAGCTCAAATTAGATTCATTTTAAAAAAATATAAAAATACAAAAATATAATCTTAGCTTATTTCTTGTTACAAAGGGAAATTTGGGACCGATTTTTAACATAAAAATAAATAACTCAGTTCAACACCCTCTTCACCCCCCACCCCCCCAGAAAATCAGATAATTGATATTACAGTTATGAAATTAGAGAGAATTTAAGTTAATTATATTTTCCAGCCGATTCGGTTTGATTCTGTAACGCCAATCTTTGCCTGTGTCTCTCCCGTGTAAACACCTATTTGTGTTTTAGATATATTAAGATAAATGGCAATTATAGGATACATCTACTTCATCCGTCTTACTAATTGAGCAAGCAAGCTTTGTGTCATTACAACAGCAGCCCAACATTCCAATTATAAGGAAATAATTCATAATTCATCCTTTTGGGCATATATTTTGTTCATGTATAATTATTCAGAAGAATTAGCTGCAGTCGCCCCAACCTCTCTTGATTGAATCGTTGAGACCAACGACTTCACCATTGATTCCAATTTGTCCAACCTTCCCTCCATAATCTTGTCTTCTTCAGAAAATACAGGAAAAATATCAGGAACTACTCTCGCACACTTCAAACCAGTTAGAGAATAATGAGTAACCTTGCACTACAGTATCTCTTCTTATTACCCATATAACGAAAAGAGTTTCACAGCGATAAGGAGGTGTCCGCTCAGTGCGACCGTTGAGACCAAAATGTGTTTGGAACGAAGTAGTCACCAAGAAGGTGGGCGTGACAGATGTATGCATGTGTGACGTCACAATAGTGATGAGAACTCCCGATGACGAATATATTCATCGAGGGATCGATTTGTTATAATGTATAATTATTCATATGTGATGTGTTACAGAAAAATGAGTCATATCTCGCAATATCTCGTTTTATTCGCAGGATCTCTTTGTAGGAATCCCTTAATTTCTAGGACAACTAGCGCTTAATGTCATATAGATACATGTACCATATTTCAAGAGACCGTATTAAATATATCATTGCGTTTTATGGATTATATTTAGCTACTTCACTAGTAATTGGCCACCCAGAAATATTGCAAACTCTTTGTTCAAACATTCCACTTAATCTCGTCCTATCATAGATTTATATGATGGTATCTCAAAATCCTTTTTCTCGACATATGACTCATTTTCCTGTTACACATCACATCTGTCCTTTCATATCTCTCGCTAGTGAAATGTGGGAATCAACAAGCAGGCCCTCTATATACGTAGAACATGTTAGAAGGGTAAAATGGGAATAAAATGTCGTGTAGCACTGAAATGAAGGGATAGTAGGTTTCTATGTAAGGACACGCCCCATCAAAACCTTTTTTTACAATATATATGTAGGCTGTGTGTGGAATGATAAGTTGTTATTCGTACTCTGTGATTATTCACCTTGGTCGTCCATACTCAAGAGTTTTTTATTCATTCAATATGCGAACAAATCCGTTCTTCCTGAGTGTTTTTACATCTAAATGTTACAGACGCTCTATGTCTTCTGATTTCATTATGTTTAAATATATGTGTGTTGCCTACCAAAATATTACATTTGTTTTGTCACTTTCGCGAGATGTCATAATAGCTGAGAATGCAGCTTTAATTTAGAAAAAATATCAAGGTAGAATATAAGATATTAAAAGGAATTATTATAGGTGAACAAAGGACATAAATTTGATGTAAATATGTAATATTTGTTACATAAATTTACAACTTAAGAAATGATGATTTACCCGGTGAATAAGTTTTTTATAAATCAAATACTCATATACAAACGTAATCAAAATACATTAGATGAATTCTACTCGGGTGTTGGGGTGTTGGGGTGTCCCAGTGGCTTCTTCTCGATCCATTACCAGATGAAAAATGTGCGAAAATCCACACGTCTATGCATACGTAAAGCTAATGCAGCTGATTATGATATCACAATGCACAAGGCTCCTTCAACCAACATCCATGCAGTAGCATGTTCTCGTTATGACAGTCATCAAGCTTCATCAATAATATAAATGATTGATGGCTTCTAGGACGTATAATTAGGCCTCACACCATCTTCATAATTAATACAAATAATGACGAAGTCATGTTTTACACATGCAGTATCAGGTCAATCGTACAGAAAAGAAAGCTTTTGAGTGTTCCGACTAAAGAGACAGACAAATAATATCATACCGGTCATACATTTCGATAAGTGCCTTATACCTGGGGGCTGTTGCTCTGCTTTCTCCATTTCTCCATTGGAAGTGTATATGTACAGAACCGAAAGCGGAAATACCACGCCAATTTTGTTGTTAATGATCAGTCCGATATGATGAAATTGTCCTCGGGATGTTATGACCACACCGGCAGAAATATCTTAATTTCATAAAGTCCCTGCTGGGCAATCTCTACAGGATAATCACACAAACGAGAGGTGATATCCGATCACACTAAAAGCTTAGCCGACTCAAATGCAAGTTGTTTGTATATTATTCCCAGAAAAGAAGAAAGTTGTCTCACATAGACGAAGCACCCCGGGAGGGAATAATGGCAGAAAAACTGACCGGGAATTAGTCTGGATGAAATGCAGGAAGAGCTTGTTGTTAGACCGCTGTTATGTGCTACAGAGGTCTCCGAATTACATAACAGAAATTCCAAATCACATTCAGTGGATATATACAGACGTAACCATGTACTAGATATGATCATTATTTTTATTCTGACCTTATATCCTTTTACCAAGAACCACTGAGCCTATGTAAGAGGATGACAGCAGACTCGTGGTTTGTGATCAGCAAATGAGGTCTTGGCAGCAACCAATGTCATAAACCAAACCTTTATAGATCATACCGGACTGTCCCTTTACCATCGCTCCATGCCTGCCTGCACAAATAGCGGACTGCCCAGGATGTGCATTGTGCTATATTGTGCTAATTCGAAAATAATTACACATTATTTCTATTGTAAATGAGTCGGTTCATCAGATCGGCTTTTTCAAGCTCAAGGTGTCCGTGTGGTCGCTAAGTTTAGCTGTTAAAAGAGTGATATTACGTAGAAGATCTACGAACGATATATGTTTTAACGCAGACCTGTTTTTATGAAAAGGTATTAACCAGTGCACGTTAAATATATTGTTAATTGGCATATGTTGCGTAAAGTTAATGAACGTGCGCTGCGTTGATTATGCAACATAGTCCAGTTCCGTTATTTTAAACTGTATTTAAAACCTCATTTTGGTCTTAAATGTGGGTTATTTGAGAGGATTGATGAAGGCGAATTGTACATCTTCTGACGATTTGACCCTTATTGTTTATTTCCAGAGAGGTACATGGTGATAGGATTATAAATGAATATTATAGATTTCTTCAAAACAGAAAATGGTTTATATGATAGAGCACTTTAGCGCTATATATGTATATCCATGTATGAATAGAATGACACAGACCGAACAGGTCAAGTCACCAACATTATTATCCTGTTTTTAACCACTTTGACCGCTGTTTTTATAGATCGAATGTAATGTAATGTTTGTAATGTTTCTCCTATTAGAAATTTAGAACATTCAGACCATTAATAGATGGATGTAAATTCTTCGGTCGTGGACCGCACTTGATAACATTTCTTTGTCTTGGTATGACCCTATACAACGACTTCTCCATATTAGTAACTTTAATTAAACTTCACTTGTAAATCAATCTTCATCTAGATGTAGGCTACTATCCCTCTGAGAAAAGTGTCCTTTCAGGCATAATGTTGTGGTAGAATAAAATATTTAAACAAAATAATACAAGTTAACGAATAATAAGTAATAATACTCTCTGGATATGGGTGGCCCTCTTCTATGGTAATCATAGCTATTCCATGGGGTCTTTACTAAAAATGAAATAAAGTAAACTGATAATACTATAGCGAGGTAGCGTAAAATGCATATTATGCTTAAAAAGTCTGATCGGTTCTAGAGAAACCTAAGGTTCAAGAATAAAGTCCTCGCTCTCTCCGAAATAACTTAAAAAATAATTCTTCACCAGAAGTACCGTGACATATCCATCAATACAAATGTGAATATTATACTTGTTTTTATATATATATTATATAAGATATCTTCCATTCTAGAGAATAATGTACAATTGGAAAGGAAACATATATTCATAATATTATAGAACATATATTCGCCAAATTATTTCTAGGCAAGGCTCACAGCCTCTCAGATCAGATTATAATGGTATGTCAGTGATTAGATGCATACTGCGCTAATGACTTTCCTGGACCTGGAGCAGACAACTTAATGGGATTATAATGGCATTTTGAGGTTTGTAGCGAGAGGCTTTCCCTCAATTTGGAGGGACTCTCTGAGCCTAGATTGTTTCCACCTGCCTTTTAATTATACGAGGTGCAAGTCTCTTTGTATTGACAAAATGAAACAATCGGGTTTTTTTACTCTGTTTCACTAAATTATTGATGAGGCGATCCACGAGTGTAAAGGTATATAATTATAGAGATGCATCTCTTCTCACAAGGGAGAGCTCTCGAGAATTCAGACTAAACCATATTACAGTAGTGGAACTATGAGGCCCCCTAGTGTTATTTTCTGAATCTGACGCAACACTACAAAGCTTAGCAATAGTACCAAGAGGAGATGGCAGGGGGCAGCTCTGCAGCTTGTTCTAAGTTGAGGAAAGCAGCTCACTGAACGTAAACCAGATCATTCTCTCGTAACCACTTAAACTTTCACATTTCGGGACATTGGTCTCCTGTACGACTTCTCTGAGGACCGTTTATCCTTTGAATTGGAGGGCATTTGCTGAAGAAATTGTGCGACCAACTTTACACTGTCCTCTTTTAACCATACACACATTTGAAATGTATGAGTGAATTCGTAGGAAAGGCATTTAAAATGGTTTAAATTGATGGTATGGTCAGACAACTTTTCAGTAGAGGCAGACTCAATATAATATCATGATCCAGGAAACTTATTAATAGTTGTTTTATTGCTTCAGTTCCCATTTGGTTAATACATATTAACTTGGAAGCTCAAACGTAAGTACAGGAGGCTTATCTAATCAGGTATTTCTAGGAGCTCTAATTCTTTCCACCAGTGCCTGTGTCGTTCCATCATTTTATTCTTGGCTTCATAACTTTTATGAACCTGAATAAAAAATACTTCGAAGTAAACAGCTATATGTAGGCTGTCGCCTACATATATAATTTTAAAGTGGTCGTTTTGCCTTAAAAAAATATAGCTCCCCGGGGATTGTGTGACATATTTAAGCTAACGATACTTGGTAATCATTAGGGGAACACTGACACCTCTTGGAATGGATCAGTATCCACCAAAGGTATATCACTGCACTTGTCAGGTCCCCACAATCCTCACTCCCTCAGGTAATAACAAACTAACGCCCTCCTACGAAAACACTGCCTGTTTCACAGAACCCTATATAGAACGGTGTATAGATGTGGTATATAGATATAGATGTGGTACAAATAGCATTAGTAAGTACTGTAGTCGTTAGAATAGTTAGTAGTTAAAGTAGTAGAAGTTAAAGAGAAGAAAATGACAGTTAATAGTGTGGTCGACTACAATTTTGTTTCATATGACCTTTATTGTATTTTTATATTTTAGGCTCAGGTCATCCTGGAAGAACTGTTAACAGAAGGACTTTTCCGAGGAAATGTATTCAATGAATAGCCTACATATGGAAATACAATTACAATATTATATAGTATACCCTCATCACGATATTTGTACCCAGATAAGCAAATGGCACAATGAGCCGCCTATAGTGGCCCGTTCATAAGCCTGGGCTTTTAATTCTTTCAAGGTCCCTTTTGGCCTGGCTTGGAATTAAGATAGGCTTCTATTCGAGATAGGCTTGTATTATTTTTGTGATGCATGCATTTTCAGTTTCAAGAGAACTAGAGCGTAAAACTATATATTATATACATGACTCAATGACAGTTAAGCATAAACCAAGCCATACCCATCGTAAATTAAATCAATATTTCAAAGGGAAATTGTTTTTTTGACATTAATTGTTATTAGACATAGAATACCAGACAGATCGGGCTAGTATTTGAGACACCCAGCTTATATTTGAGAGAGGCTTTTATTGTTTTATTGGGTCCCAAATACCCGGCCTGTATTTTAGGCTTTTAAACAGGTCCTGGCTCATAAACGAGCCACTATGGTATTAGCATGTTGTGTCAAAGAAAATAATATTAATTAAGTTCAATTATTATTTCAGGGTCTTCAGCACTTCACCTCAATACGATTCATGATTGGGTTCTAACCAAATCATTGGCCATGCAGTGAACCTTGTAGGTAGGACCTTGCCACTCCACTTCACTCCACTCCACTCCACCCACAGAACCACCACCAACAACAACAAAGATAAAGTGAAGATATATACTTATTGGTTAAACCAAAACTTTACGACCTGCTCTACTGCCACTATGGACATGCTCCAGTGTTCATTCATCTGGATCAACACCCCGCAAAATGGTTCACAATTCAGTTACCCCAGATCTGAGATGTGTAATGCAGGGAGCAATGCATAATGTTGGTCTGGTAGTAAGTGGCTGAAGATCATAGTTTAAAGCTGTTTCACTGAATTATTTTCGAAAATGTGATTACTGACACTAATTGTGACTTGTATTGTCAGAGTACTAGTGTCTGTAGAATTGTACAATGTGTGAGCCTCATTATTATGGTAGTTTTAAGCAAGGTCTAATAGGCATCAATTTTGTTTTGTGTACGCTATTTTATATGCCAGAAAATGGCAATTCTCTTGACTATTAAAATTGGCATTTTCTAAGTGATTTTGACAAGATGGAGACCTCGGCAGAAATTGTCAATTTTGGTTTTCGTTGCTCTGAATAACTCTAAAACTGCTATGTATTTCAAGATGCCCTCTTTTTCTGTCTCTCTCTCCCTTCTTCTCTATCTCTATTTCATGGGTAAGAACATAAACCGCCTCCCTCTCAGCTCTCCCGCCCTTGATATAACCTTCAATGTGTTGATAAGGGCCAGTGTGCAACATAACCAGAGACCGACGCCCTGGTCTCCATTGAATTTGTGTTGGTCTCTGATATTGATATTAGGCTGAGTCCGACAGTCTCCATTGAAGTGAACAAGTGAAAACATTATCTTGTCTAACCTTTCGTACTCTGGGTTATTTTTTTAATCACTTTTGATTGGCATGAAGGCAATACTTATTAAGCTTAGTCTCTCTAAGGGCCAGGACCTCAAATTAAATGGGAATCATGAGGTCTTTATCTGAGGAGAACCTTTTCTCATGTTAAAAGTAATAATTTCTGTGAGTTAAATCACTTGTTGACTTGTTAATTGGTTGTGTCTGCCTCAGTACCTGGCCCTGTCTTAGACAGTCTTATTTTCTGCATGTTATTTACCATATTAATGCCCCCCTTTTTTTCGGTCTCTCTAAAATCCTCTGTAAAATCCTCTGTTGCCTCCACAGTTCCGATTTGGCAGGGACCGACGGTCTCTGGTCTCCCAATTCACTATGTTGCACACTGAAGGGCGTAAAGCAACCAATTTCACTCTCACTCCTAATATTTTGAACACTTCTGGAGAATACGATGTAGAGTTCGATTCAGAATAAAAATACGATATATATATATATATATATTTTGTTTTTCTTGCAAAGTTTATAAAATATTTTGGGTTAATTAATATTCTCTAAGGAGACTTAGCATTGGCATCAGATGTCCAAGCCTTTTATACAGTGACTTTTTGGTTCAATGACTGAAAAGTGGTTGATTTTAGACATTTCATAATATATGTCCCTTCCTTGGTTGGTATTTTACAGTGATTTGTGGGTGCGGATCATTTAGACTTAAAGTCTTTGATTTAAAGTATGAACTCTGGAAAATGTATTGATATTTAGTTTAAAATTGAAGAAATGGTGCGGCAAAATTCTGTAAGTTGAGGTCTAAGGCATAATCTGTGTGCTATAGGTCATCAACCAATGCTCATGTTATTATTCAGTCATATTTGTGCGGGGCAAATTATTAATAATTGATTAGCTTGTTATATAAAGATTGCTATATATTCTTAATCTGTCATATGACTGATGAATAACACTTAATAGTGCTGCATTGCTTGATGAAGTTTTCTTTAAAGTTCATTTCCATACATCATGAATTATGATAATTTATTAATTCTCATTGAACATGAATAATCTGAAGAAAGGTAATATGTAATAAGTAAAATCAATTGATTATTATTATGATTAAAATGTAAAAATCTATAATGTAATCTAATTCTGCACAGATCAACGCAATTAAATAAATGATGATTGACTGAATCTGCCATTGTTGTGTTGTGTTGTTCCAGCTCCTACATCCCTTTATAGAAGCATTATAAGTGCATCATATTAAATATCAATAAGCTGAGAAACGATGACCTAATTATGTTAATCAAGACCATATGATTACTGAAAACACTTTTTTACTTGAGGACGTTTTACCCTCTAAACACTTTTTTACTTGAGGACGTTTTACCCTCTAAACACTTTTTTGCTTGAGGACGTTTTACCCTCTAAACACTTTTGCTTGAGGACGTTTTACCCTCTAAACACTTTTGCTTGAGGACGTTTTACCCTCTAAACACTTTTTTGCTTGAGGACGTTTTACCCTCTAAACACTTTTTTGCTTGAGGACGTTTTTCCCTCTAAACGTTTTTGAGAACGTTTTGGGGAAAAAAACGTCTCAAAAGTGGGGGCAAAAAAAGCGTCTTCACAACTGTTTAGAATGAAGACGTTTTTGCTTTCAGTGTATGTTATACTTTAAGTACCATTAAAAAAATGTCCAAAAGCTAACTACACAGGGAAAGCTAAAGTCATGGAACTACGTGGGGAGTTGGGGCCTGGTCAAGCTCAATGATGGCACATGGCTCAACGATTGACTGTCTCTGTATGTCCTCCAGGGTGGGGTTGGTGGGGTTGAGGACAAGCTTTAACTCAAGTGACAAATAGTCTCTAATACACTCCATAGCTCTGAATTAACTTACAGAGACTTCTTTAAGAAAAATTGAGAAAGGGTCACCTTATAATTGTAATTCTGGGCATGTCTTGTCAACGTATTGGCTCTAGTCCGAGGCCTTAGTACAGTCCTATTGCCAATGGTGCCTGTCTACTGCTGCCCAATTCACTCCTTTCAGTGACACACTATATGTACACCCATGTTCCCCCAAACCCTGCCCCTGGATCGGTGAGTCTACCATGCCTTGCCACCCCTTTCCGGTTCCTGTCTGATTGTGGAAACGACCCATAACGACCACTCTTAAATAAACTTCAGTTAGTTACACTTGAAATAGAGTAATTACGTAATTACCAGTGTTAGTTTTAATATATCTGTATTGCTCTTATTTCATTGTGTCATATATTATATATTCACTACAATGATTACTATATGGATTCTCCATTTTTTCATGATATATACTGGATTTGTAAGAATCAGCGACGACTGAGATATAGTGTATTCATTACATAATGTTTTTTGCTGAATACAAATATTTAAATACAAATACATTGCTGCTGTGCTTTGACTCACACCCCAGTGGCATGGGGCGCCAAACGGTGGCAAGGCTGTGTATCATAGACAGGCAAAAAGGTACGTAGCATTACATGTCCATAGCCCTAGATGTAGGCAATACAGAACAACTATGAATTTTGTTTAAACATCTGTTCACAGTCTCTGATTGAAACCATCAAATGACAGTCTTAACGTACGCAGTATAGGAGCAGTGCACAATTTGGATTGGATGAACCATGTGATATATCTTACAGAAGAGTGGCTTGGACCCTGGCCCACCACCCCATTACTTAAGACCTCACAATTACATCATGCCAAAGCCATTAGGTATACATATACTCATACATATATTCTTAAGGATGTAGGCATACCAAAATACACTATGCAAACTTTCAGATAGTTACTTTTCCCATATAGCTCTCTGTCCTTGCTTCTCAAGCCTGATATATTGACGGCCTATAATTATGCTAGGAATTACGAGTGCAGTATGGACCAAGGTAATAGGATTTCTTCCAGAAGTAATAACCATATCTAAGAACTGCTCGCCGATACTCTGCGTTGCTTTGTTCTTATCCCAATCCAGTTTCCCCGGGAAATACCTCGGGATTTCTCATCCATCTTTTTTCCTCCTGGGACAGAATTTCCATTCGGCCGCAATAATACGTAGTGATTCGATCACCATTTTCTCTCTCTATTCCATAGCTTTATTATTTTGTCTCTCCATTAACACACATTTTCCTCACTTTTGTCGTACTTGTTGATTGGCTAGAAACATGTACCATTTGATGCGAATTGAATTATTATAATATTAGATCTTTAACAAATAATGGCTTCGGAAATGTCCTTTCCAGTGAATTTCAACATATTCGCTTGCACGCAAAATGATCTATCCAATCAGATATCATATTAAAGGTCTGGCCTATTCATTGACTGGCTTTAGAGCCTTTGATTAAAAGGTAACTAAACGAATTTATTAATTATTAATTAACCTTTGCATTGATTGCACAATAGGCTGTTAAAGGTGCACTCTGTTAACAATCGGTTAGTCAAAAGCTAAAGATATAATTTACTTTTTGTTCTGTTATTTTCCAACCATTACAGGGCTTCACAAATGTCCACAATTATACGTCGGAGACACGCCAAAATACTTTCTCGTGGTGTGCTTATTATCGCTCACCGGCACCGATTAATGAATTCATAGAGTCTATACTGATTGGCTGGGGATGTACTGCCTAAGTTTGTGTGCATGTCATAGTTATAGCTTGCCAATCGGCAGCTAATTATGCGCAGTGTGAGGATGAATTGGGGTATTTAGTTGCACAATCTTTTTATCACTCACTTAGAAATTCTCATGCTCATTTCCTTTTATGATGGAACAACACTGGTGAATATCTAATTAAACAATGTCTTCTGAACTTTATCTGAAGGTATATGATACGATATATGTATAATAATATATTGTTCATCATATGGCTGAATATTGAAATCTCTCGACCTGTTTAGACAGGAATATCAGCTGCCTTTCAACAAATAGTTCTCCCTTTGAATGAATATAATGTTAAATATACGAGCATTAAGTAAACTTTCTGATGGCATTTCTTGAGAGTAAGAATATATTTACTCAGTGATAAGATCAATAATTGCAGCCTAGTTGGTCTCCACCAACTAGGGCGATCGAGTGTCATGCTTTTGCAATATTCATGAAGTTTACATGGAATAATGTCGGAAATCCTTCAAGAGGCTGTCATGTTTATCAAAATCAATTCCAGATTTCTGGTCGTCTTTTTAATATATTAGTAATTATTCTTCATACGACATACATAGAATAGGGAAGAGTGTATACCGAAACATGTTTAAATCGTCAAACGTTTTGCTCTCAAAAACAAGACGTTGATCTTTTCCAATACGTTTACCTTTGACAAACACGCTCAGAATTTTCCCTAGAAACAAAACGAAATAGCGTGGAGATTTACGCACATTTCGTTATATTGATTCTATGAGACAGGAGAATTACGCAATGTGTGGATTACGAAATCAGTGAAGCGCGCCCAAATGTGAAAGTTTGCCTATCCTTTGTCTCAACAGCTCCTCCCACACTGGCTTCTCTGAGCGGCCCTCTCTAAATCATGAACAGATTTTGTTCTTCTAGCAATTCTAAAATTGTTATCTCTTAGCTTGATAGCATTCAAGGTTTAATTGTTTAACTTTAATTCACCTGTATTGATTATAGTGATATTTGTGAAGGGGCAGTGTTTATCCAAGAATATTTTGATAACAGCCTTCATCCTATTCCATACATCATTTGGTGAGTTAATATCTCCTGAGAATAAACTTTCCTCTGTAGATGAGGTGTTTATACAATTCTCAAGTATACCCTCCAATCAATCTTGCTCTAACTTCTATACCTAACTTTGACTCTTTACTAACATATCCCTTGGGGTTTTTTATCACAACGTACACAGTCAGATGGTCAGACATACATGTGGTTATCATAGTGCCAGCATCACTAATATGATTATTGTTAGAAGCAATAACATCCATTCAAGTTGATGTCACCGCATAATAAAATTGAACAGTTTGGATTCTCTTCTTTTAGAACTTCATTTCTATTCAATAACACTTCTTTGATATCTCTTTTACATGCCTGTGATATTTTCCACTTGATAAACAGTATGCCTTAATCGGTTTTGCTGTGCAGAAATGGGCCTTGATGAATCAGCAATGCCTATGAAAGCATGACTACCGGCACTTTGCATGCATCTAACAGTTGGTTTCGTTATCTTCTACGATAGGGTCCTTATTGCTGGATCAATCAGGGTAACACAGCGATATATGGGCGACTCGCATGCTTCTGGTCTATGTAATGGGTAATGATCAGCCCGAGATATAGCTCAAAGGGGTACATAATAATGGGTTGGGCTCTAGTAGAACCTCAATGGCACACGACATGGCCCAAGGAATAGTAGAGACCTGGGTTTGCATATATGCGCTCTCTCCGCCATACAAGGACTTAGGTGATACATTACAATTTGCTAAGGATATTCACATTAAGCTCTTTGTTACTTGGAATTACATCGCATATTTCTGATCTAATTCGATTATTAACTAGTCAAGATTTGTCCTTAGTATTCCTAGTTGACATGGTCACCGTTATAGAACCAGAACCTTGTGCTGAAAAAGTCCATGTAATATTTGAAATTGTTAAAGTGTCAGTAAACCCCCAAATATTATGAGCAAATCCATTTCCTTGCTATTATTGAAATGTAACCACCCCGGTTTTACTTAATCCAAGTTATTATTTAGTGAGTTTTACCCATTTAAATGAGTGAAAACGTAGTTCCACAGTTTAACAATTCATTCAAGGCACCACTGTTTGCCTACGTCATAAAGGTGCACCAATCTAGAAATGTACATGCAATGAACATAATAAACAACTCTCATAATTGCTGCTAGAAAGAAGGAGTGTGGGGTGGGTAGAAGGACATTGAACAACACAGGTGTGCATACCAAAACAAACTGTTTCAATTGCTGGGAGATTGGAGGGGGAAGGTAGAGATATTATGTTCATTTCTGGCGCAGCTTTATGATGTCACACAGCACTCTCAGTGCCCTCTTGTGCTAAACAGACTTTTTCAAATAGGATTTCTCAATTTAAGCCTGTAAGTGACTATAAGTTAGACATAAATGGAAGTAAAAAAATCGAGACTTGGATGTTGTATTTATGCCTCCATGAAGTTTTTTGTCCTAAAAGTGACCATGAACCCGTTGACTGACCCTTTAAATGGGGTCAATATATTGTATTTTTATTGTCAGCAGTACAAGTACATATACCTGGCTGAGTATACAATGTTAGGAACCTTTCAATTTAATGTTAGGAGCAACAGTATCAAAATGCTGATAGAGTTTTTTTCTCACAACCTATGCCTTTTTCTCTTCAGTATGCATTTTTTCTATCAAATATGTTTAAACACATTTAATTTTACCTTATACGATTTGAAGACAGCAGGGGCTATATCAATATAGTTGCCGAGTCTGATTGGAATAAACCCTCAAAGTTGGCGAACTGTCAATGCAACGCCCCTATTCCTTACAAATCAGGTTAGGATGGTTGTTAAGGTCTCCTCCAAAGCAAACCTTGTTAGGTCGGGAAATCGCTGTTTCTAGAGGTTGACACGAGATGACCATCACGTCGCTTGGTATTTGACTGCAGGGCTAGAATCAAGCTTATCTCGAAGTTCACCTCTCCCGGGTGTATGCAATGAAACTAATCAGTCCATAGGGTATATTGTTTAAAATCAGGATCACACGCTATGGTTAAAAAGAGCTCCTGGAATTCTAACTTTCACTCGCCCCATTGATCGATATGGGCGATCCACCTGTTCGATTTGCTCAGTATGATGCGATAGTCCATGCGTTCAGTATACTTTTAGTTCCAAAATACCCCTGGGTGATTCAAGCATGTCTCACTGACGCCCTGGTGGGAAGTGGCAAAGCTTTTAGAACAGCCATTTGTTGTATTTCCGGTGAAAACCTTGGCCGTCGTTTCCGCTCCCGCTAAATAATAGGTTTTTGACTTTCTTTATCATCGTGAAGTAAGAATAGAATCCCAATTCATAGGTATTATTTGCAATAGGATTGCATGGGTCCGAGTCAAATCTTCTCACATAACAGTTCTCGCCCTATCGGGCTTGTGCTGCCATGGAAAAGGTTTGACTCGAACCCATGCAATCCTATTGCTAATGATACCTACTCGTGAGGTTCTATCATAAACATAATAAATAGGGAGGCATTGTCCTTTGTCATTAACACCTGTATTGGCCATGCATGAGATAACTAGACACACTATAATATATACACTGGAGTTATATATTTATATCTTCTTTCACCACGTGCCCTGCGCTATTTGCTGTTCTGAAACAATAGCCAAATTCACACTACTACCACTTGATCATTAACTGATATTGACGAGATGGCGCAATCCCGACCAATCCATCATTCTCTCTACACTCTGGGACGAGATCCCTAATAATCTGGTAATTGTAATCAGGGTATACGATCGATAGATTATGGAGAGTTCGAAATAGTCTTTGTTACCAAGTGATCAGGAAAAATATATATATCTCAAGCTAATCTTCGACAAATTATCATGATTGAAATTTGGAATCAAGAGATTTGAGGTATGCTCTTGAATGTGTCATGGCCACCTGATGCGCAATGAATTTGACAAGTCTTGATGTATAATGGATGTCAGGAAAGAGAGACTATAATTACGGATCTCTGTTCAGTCTTGGCTCAATGCCAAGACCTCTAGCTTGACCCAGTGATGTGTTATATCCTGGTGATATATAAACTTGGGAGTCCTTTACTTTAATTTCTCTCACAATGTAATAACTAATCAATCATGGGCCAGGTTGTCAGATAATATACAATCGGCAGCTCTACAGATTTGAGTAAATCCCCTAAATTAAGCTGAAAAAGGATAGATGCTAGGTACATATAGGAGTATATTTGGTATTGCGTTGAATCATAACATCTGATCGGTTATGTTGAACTGTATTTTAAACATAATTTCCTTGTCTTAAATTTCCGTTAATTGAAATGAAGGATTGGTGAAGACAAATTGTACATGTTCTGACGACTCCCCCGTCATGACAGTTTCACATTAAAAGTCATTGCAAGAAATGATAGATTTAAACAAAACATGCCCATAACAGTCAAGGTAGAATCAATTAAGGTATTGACGATTCGAGATTTTCCATTGGCATTCTGAGAGTAAATTGAGTACCCGTTGTCTATAGATAAATGTGGCAATAACGACTAAGCAATGCGAGGATGGCTGCAAGAATCAAGCAAGACCTCTCTTCAGCAAGACATAAGCAAGATAAGGAGTTTAGTGCAAGGTGTAATCATATTAATATCGTCTCCAGACGGCCCCGCATTCCTCCCATCGTCTGCTCATCAGCCACACTGATGGGATTACCCAGTGTATATAACTCATTTACACCTACTCTCCATCTGCCACCCATTGCTCCAATCCATCAAGGGTGGTTAACTTAACAAGTTTAGTTTCATGATCACAAAGCATAGGCATAAATAAACGTAATGTGGCGTAAGGAATCGTAGGAAAGAGGACATGCCGCTTCGGGCTACAGACGTTAGGGCCCAACAAGGCTAGTGCACAGACGCTAGGGCCCAGAGTCCAGACGCTAGGCCCCAGAGCCCAGACACGAGTTCAGACGCTAGAACCCACCCACCTTCAGACGTTCGGGCCATCCCACATCCCACATTGTGGGTAGGTCCTAGCATCTTACAAAATATTCCTGATAATATTAGATATACCAAATATTTAATATATTCATGTGTATGGATATGTCGAGATTAGATCTTATTACTGTACAGAAACAGATATGCTTGTTTTCAAGAGAAATTTGTGTCGAAGTTATTAACTGAGTTATTTCTGTTGGAAATGTTCTCCTCTGTCTGTTTTCTGTCTCTGACACTCTGTCTCGTCCCTCATCTCCATTCGTTTGTGATCTCCATTCATTCTAAAAAAAATCGACTTTTTGACGAAACCTATAAAAGGCTTTTGACAACAGCAAAAAAACTCCCGTCTACCATAATATATATTATAAACCCTGTGTCAATAATATTGTTTTACTACGCGCGTGAACTTCAACATCTGCATTTGAAGGAAGCACACCAGTTTTACTTACGTATATGCTCTCAGCGGGCAAGATGCTGGTACACTCACAGGACCTGCTTGTTGTTCGCCCAATGTCAGGATGTATTCTATTGCCGCGTCTGGATTGCGCCTCCTAATATACCACCGTGCAATTAGGGATACTATATAGAAAATTATATATAACTTGGCATTGAATGGCTTTCTTATTATTATGCTGGCTGTTCCAACAAGTGATAACTTTTGACTCATTTGCATGTATGTGACACATCATATATATAAATGAGATCGTGTGGCTTTGTGCCGTACCTGATTCGAGAATTCGGTAAGACAGGACGCCCACTCATAGTCCACTCACAGTTGGACGTCCTATTAATGATATGATACCTTGGGGCCAGACAGATAGCAATAGAGCTCTGAATTCTTCGCAGTAATTTTTATTCTTGGTTTATTTTAATCTATTCTGTCAGATTCCCCAATGAAAAATACACCAGAAAAAAAACCTTTTTGCATATCTGGTATCAACATTTTCGATTTTTATCGTCTAAAAATTATAAAAAAAAAGATATATTGCAAATATATATATAAGAACTGTGCAAAGAGTCAAAAGTATTTCAATCCTGGTTACAAGTTTATCCGAATTTCTTAATAAATATTAGGACCCTGGGTACAGAATAATTTGACCAGATTGATTAATGGACATAAATTTTATATCAATGATTTACTGACATGCTTAAAAGATTTAGATACGGACCCAACGGCCTCACTATCGATTTACGCAGATGATACTGCCTCTAGTGTAATGGGTCCCTCTATCGATAATTGTATAGCAGTAACACAAAGAATAGCAACTGAAATCAACAAATGGATGTCGGCAAATAAACTAGAGGTGAATGTCAAAAAATGCCTAGTTCAGGTAATAGGATCTAAAAGGAAGCTTAAGAAATTAAAAGCACATGCTATAGGATCAATATACCTCAATGGGACACACTGCCTATGGTCAATGATGTAAAGTACCTTGGGTTTTAGATTGATAATTCTCTGAGCTTCAACAGGCATATCACAAAAATTAAAAATGCAGTACAAAATAAAATAAACCAGCTTATACATATTCGGTACTGTATTGATAAAAAGACCACAATAAGAATTCTGATATCTCATACACAGCCATTATCAGAATATGGATTGATCTTCTTTAATATGACTAACAGTAATATTATCAGGAAATTGCAATGTGTTATGAATAGAGGTTTAAGATTGATTGACTATAACAACCCTATACCAATTGATGATGTTGGAAGTTTATACAATTTCCAGACTATCAAAAAAAGAGGGTATATACTATTGTTAGGCCTAATGTTCAATCTAAAAAACCTTGAATCCTATGTACAGGACATGCCAAGATTAACAAGGCTAGCGGAAGGAATAAATATGACTATACCGCAACCGAAAACTGTAAAATTAAGAAAGAGTCCTATGTATATGGGTCCACGATCGTGGGATATTCTTAATGTTGCATAAAAAAGTCTAAAATGGTCATCTCTGAAAAAATTCTTGAAAAATTTTGATATTCAAATTGTATTGTAAGTGTTGAAGAGATTTTGTATTATTAGATTTTCATGATGAATGAGACATATCACTTTGTAAAAATTCAGTCAATAAAATTTGTTAAAAAAAATGTTTGGGGAAGTCTTTATGTTTCTGTAAAGTGAGGTATAACCTATACTAGCATATGAATGGTTAAACTTCTCATGTGCAGTTCAGGAGAACTTGTATGGGTCAAGTCTCCTGAAAATGTCCAATTCGCCTTCACAAATCCTCTCAAATAATTTGAAATTAAGACAAAAATGGATTTCAAAATAAAGATCACCATAACCAAACAAATGTTTTGAAAAAATGCTATACCAAATGTATAAATTCATTTTAAATCAGCTTTAGCAGAATTTACTAAATGTGCAGAGCTGGGGATATAGTAGATCTTCTGACGACTTGACCCATAACATATTGAAGCCACTACAACAGTATACCGTACTCACTATAAATTGTTGGGCCGATGACTGACATTTTTAATGTTTACCATCATTGGAATCCCCTAGATCTCATCTTTTCAAATATGATGATATCTCAAAATCCATCTTTTGCGATTTGTGACTAATTTTCGTGCGACACATCACATTTGCATTATGAGTGAATGAGAATTGCGAGGTTGTGATGAAGTGAGGAAATGAAGTCTAGTGAGCGTTTTGCTATTCTGTTGGATGTATTGTAAGGAGTTAAAAACTCTATCCCATGCACTTTGATTTTATTGTCATTTTATGTTTCCGTAATGTTGGCTCGTCCTCTTGTAGTAGAACAAAGATGAGATCTGCTTTATTTAGTTCTGAATCGCTCAGATGGTGGACATCCGAGTCAATCGTGTCGGTGCTTTTTTTGTTCTTTTCATGTCTCTTTATTCACTAGGTATGAGGTATAGACCAATCCCCTAATAAAAATAACTCGACCTGAAGCTCTTAACATATAAACTACTAATTAAGAGCTTCACGTCGAGTTATTCGTATCAGTGGATCGCCGTCTATACCTCAGGCTTTTGTTGATGTTGATCAAAATCAGTGAGGTCGTTTTAAGCGTGTTATCCGCCTTTTCCAATGTTTAGTGTGTGAAGGCTTGGCTCAGGATGACCAGCCCTACTGTTGGAGTGATTTGCATACACCATGCAGCCATAAACTCTTACTTACTCTCTCTCCTTCGCTCTCCCATCCTCTGGCGCATCGTCGGCCATAGTCAGCCATAAAAATGTTTTGGCATGACATACATTGCAATGTACATATATATCTATAGAGGACTCATCTGGATCATCATACAGAATACATACGACTCCTCGATGAGCAAGCAGTGCACAGATATTACAGATATTTGGTACAGCCAGGGTTGGCATAGGACCTCTTGATCATCTTGTTTGTGCCGCATAGGCTCTTATTGATAAATGTTTGAGCTTAGCTAGTAATACCCAAGAAAGGCCAGAGGCCAGTAAACTGAATAGGACCTGTTCTGGTAGTGCGTATAGTGTGATGCTTGCAATGCTGAAATGCGGCACGATGCAGTGACCGGGGATCAACTCTTTCTATTTGTTTTGAATGGTTGTATATCGTGTGGGCCCCCGCTGGTATCACTCCCCAACAGAGATGTTGTTCATGGCTATAGCTGCTCATTGCGCACGTGGTGAGCATCACTTTCTCCACCGAGCTTTGGTTCGTTTACTTGACCAAAACATTATTAGTGAGGGTAAATTAAAACTGCATTTTCAGCTAAATATAAGACAAAAATAATCTTTCTTAACCTACACATTTACACATATTATGATGTATAGGACTGCATTTATCAATATTCAGCCGCTGTTCTGTGATTCGAATAACAACAAACGATTAAATTACATAAATCGTTCTTTGGATGGACTGTAAAAATGAAATAATATTGATGAACCCAGAACCAAAGGTGAAACAGTTTAGGGTCGCTAAATAAAAGGCTAAACTCGAATTGATGCGAAGAGTTTTCATTTAAGTTCTCTTTAATTCCTACCATCAAAATTAAATAATATTTAATGAAATATAAATGGTTAAAATGGTTGTTGTCAAGGCACCCGCCCGTCACCGCAGTTTGTTTCCCAACTGTAATAACAATTCAAATAAACAAAATAAATGAGGCACTAAAGTTAAGAATATTAGATATTGGTGGATAAGTTCAAATTCATCGGAAACCTTTGCCTTGGCGTGTGTTTACAAAAGCACCGGATTAGCAGCATGGGAAGGAATTATAGCTACCCACTGAACCCATTCCATAGAAACATGCCGAGCTCAGGATTTATTGGGGACCTTCAGCACGAAAACAAGACCTGAAGAGATCGGATGTACCCGTTTGAAATATGATGAATGGACTTGGGTTCTGTGGTTCTGTGAAGCCAACCAGAAGCCATAAACATGGACCTTGCATTCGCTGCTTTCGTAGATTGTCAATAGGAAGAGATATGAGTAATACTATGTGGAGATATCTATGCAATTGCTCCATTCCTGGACATAATATAATTGTATGACACATGGTTCATAGTCTGTAACCTTTCAAAAGACATATAATATGGTGCATTAAACTATATATGATTTTAGGGCAAAAAATCTTAGGGGGCCTCGTAACTCCCTCTTATCGTAACTTTACAGTGCACTATATCATCTTCTCTGACTATCCCTAGAGACCTCTGAGAGAACCCTTACCTTTTTGAAAAAATGCATCAGTTTATACACCAACCCTTGCATCATAACGCCCTCATAGTAGTAAAGATAGTGCTTAGAGGCCTTCAAAATACGATTTTATCGTGATGCGTTACAGAAAATGAGTCATAAGTCGCAAAATATAGTCAAATCAATCACTATAGTATAGTAGTTAAATATACTCCTTATGATGACCTTAGCTATGCATATGTATTCAATACAGTCTTCAATCATATGTTTATGCTACTAACAGCGCTTAACTCTCAAATTATGAAAACATTGTGAGCAAGGGTTTTTCTGAAGAAATCACTTTGAAAGATTTGTTTCGACTTGTTACTCCATGATGAAGGGAGGATTAACTGCAGTTTGTATGGGCGGGAGTGTAATCCTACTGTGTAATCATGTGTGTAGGATTACATGCAACCCACCAGCATGTTTCCGGTTTGCTACAATGCAAACTCCCTCCCTTCTTTTGCTATGCTGTTACATAGCATCTCACTGATACACCGGAGGGAGTGGGCGAGCTTTTAGGAATAGCCATTTGTTCTACTTCCCGTGAAATAAAGTTTTGTTTCACAGAAACCTTGGCTGTCATTTCCACTGCTACTCTAGCTCCTAAGTACATCATTTATTAAATGAAACTAGATTCTGCAAGGGGATAGTTTAGTCTACAATAATTGTAAGTCCCATTGTTCTGTAATGACAATTGTTTACACAGAAAATCAATCAAAAATAGACCAAAAGTTACATCAGGTCTACCTGTCTACCCACCTGTCTCCAAGCTGACTATTAAAGTTAGGACAGTCATCGTTCTGATCTGTTAACTGTTGATTTTCTTTGTCAATAATATATTTTGACATGTTTTCCTTTATCATCATGGAGTAAAAATAGAACCCCAACTCGTAGGTATTATAAGCAATAGGATTGCATGGGTCAGAGTCAAATTTTTTCCACCCGTCGGACACATTCTCACTGGGGCGCCGCATTTTTATGCACAACAGACTATGCGTCAAAATGCACCACCCCACAAGTTGTTTTATAAACACTTGACGCACTGTTTCATAGGCTGCAGTGTAGTGGGTCAGGAGGCACTACCGAGTAGTGTGTCAAAACACAGTAATAATATGTGTGTCATGACGCAATATAATATTTTATATCATTAGCCCATTAGAAGGCATATTTAGGTATTAAATGCTTAGCTCATTTTGGGGGAAATTCTCATCAAGTTAGGATTTTTTTCTAATGAACATTCATATTAAATGATTATCGAATTATAGATGCTGAGGAAACAGCAATTGCCATAACCACTTGTATCCTTTAGAAAGACATCCATTTATTCATCATTTGCATTCAGACAGTATCTGAATGGGTGTGTGTGTGCCTGTAACTCTTCCCCTATGCAATGAGGATAGTTGGTTTTGGAGGTGGTTAGCCCACTGGGGGTAGACTAGACAAACAGATGTAAATGATGGGGGGTGTTTTGATTATACGCCCTCTACAATACACAAATCAATATCACACAAATGATTACAGACAAAATAAAGAAGAATATCACCAAAAAGAATTCAAGATATGATAATTAATTCCAATAGTGTATTTATAAATGTCACAATATTATGTGGATATAGTGCTTTTAATATAGAAGAATAAGTAATTATGACCGTCTTGCTTGTAGCGCCGCCTAGTGGTGTATTTGCACAATGGTTTAGCTTATAGGGGTTTCTTAAACATAGGGAGGGAGAGGTGGGTGTAATGAGCGACTGATGAGTGTGAAATGCCAGGTATAGGTGAGTGAAGTGTCAGCTACACCTCAGGCCCAAGCAAAGCTTTATGTCCCCTATGGGCTGCAGAACAGAAACCCAAACTAAGCTATGCTAGTAAGGTTGATTGAATGCAGATTTGCTGTGCATTCTGATGCACTGTCAAGGGAGCACTGACAAAGATGTTAGACTAAATAATTTATCAGGATGACCGCAGTATTGGGAATTATTAAATTAATCTCCAAAAATATACACTTTCTTTGTTATAATGGTTCATGACGAGTTTGTATGAGTGCAATGTAAGACATAAATGTAAGGTTATACCGATAGGAATGTGTAGTAGAAAAACAACCCAATAGCAGGATTTATTTAAATGAAAGTGGTAATTTTGAGTTGTAAATGGTTTTTTTTTCATAAATATCCAAGAGATATAGATATATTTGATAGTTTTACTTATCAATTTGAAACCTATGGCGATTGATAGAGTGTGCTGTAAGCACTCAAACACTATGCCACTCTGGGAATGCTTGTAGCTTGACCAGTGAGTGGACTGCTTTTTAAATTTGGGTCGCACTCGGGCATACACTTTACAAAGGCCTAAAAAGCTGTGAAGCAGAATGGGTGTGCGCATAGGGCATGACAGCACGAGCCTGATAGGGTGAGTGCTGTTATGTGAAAAGATTTGATGTGCTTAAGATACAGCAACACATATAATAACACAGTTGGATTGAGCCATATATGGGTCCACTTACCTTCTTTGTATACATTGGTTCAGATTCAATTAGTTTCTTGCCCAGCTTCCAGCAGATTTAAGTTGCCATGCATGAGGAAAGTCTCGATTATCAGGATTTGCGTGGCAATTTGCCAGAGCAATTGACCAGACTTCGTGCAGTGTGATTATTTCCACTACCCACTAGTCACACCCCTCTCTGCCCGTCACAGTCTGGATATAGGGAGTTGTTACAGCGGCTTCAGTCCTGTCTGTGCCAGTCCTGAAAAATAGAGGGTGTGAAAGAACTTGAATGGTATTTCAATGTACCTACAGGTGTTAAAGTGACTAATCATGCACATTATGCGCTAAGTTGCTTCAAAATGTACAACTCTCCTTATATTCACCAATCCTCTCAAAATCTTCCAAGTTCATTCATGACAAAACAAAATACAGCTCAACAGGACTCAACATATTTTAAAAATCAATGCAATGCAAGATATACTCAGATATAAATAGTATTTATCATTTTCCAGCCTAATTTAGCAGAATTTACTAAATGTGTAGAGCTGCCGATTGTAGTTTTTATGACGACCTGACCCACACATTGGACAGCGTGTGGTAGTAGTTTTAAATCTTTATTTGGCTTAGAAAAGTAAAAAGGTATAGTGTAATACAGGTCTCCCTATGTGTGCCTTGGAACTACAATAACGACTTTGAGGTACATTAGTATAATATTATTCATAAATGTATAGATCTCGATATTACATATAGTTTAGCTCCATTTACAATTCTTTGGGTGGAATAGATATTCAGAATGCGCTCGCACAAGTATCGTTTTCCCATGCTGCATGATCAGTGGAATGGAGTAGTCATTATTAGTCATGGATATTGTTATTAATGCTATTATATATAGTAATGGATATTGTCATTATCAATAATGGATATCGCCTATAATGTATACAAGCAGGGAGGCCACCTATATGTACTTAGACATAATTTCAACTACAACTCTCTCAAGATCACACGACCGTTGCACATCGGTCAGTTGGGCACCTGCAGCAGTACAGTGAAGTCGACTTTCCCACCCACCACCTTAAACGAGACCTCTGCTACACGAAAATCTCTCCCAAAATGTCTTATTAACGACTGATTCATCCTGAACAACTTGGAATAATAATTTTAACCATTAAGGAGTGGCAATGAACCAATTTATCTAACTACCGCTACCATACATTAGCATTCTTATCATTAATTTAGTCTCCGCGCACTACCAATCAATATGTACTGCTTATCTGATAGTTCTGAGTAATCTGGTGTTCTCCCGTCTTTTTTTAAAAATAATGTACAGTGAGCATAGACCCATGCATAATATACTGCAATTATCATGGAAAATGTACTTAATACTTCTTGTTGGCTTCCTACATCTTGGTAACCCATACATTATCATTCAACTCTTCGTTTCAATACTTCGTTCCTCACCGCCAGTCCATGAATCCAGCAACCTTTGACCTTCGATTTTCACTATCTATTCATTGAAAACTCTTCCATAAATGTCAGGAGCATATATAAATCTGTTTTAAGGAAGCATTCATCATGGCCATAACCATCAGCGTCCACGTTTGAATGATCAGAGTAGCTCTTGATGTTCTTATTCAGCTGGGTTTTTATGGTCCATCTATACGTATTTCCCCCGTTTACCTTTATTTATCTGGTCAATGTGTAGAAGGTCATTTTATGACGTCATGTCATATGATATACAGCTTTTCACTTTGTGCAGATAAGACCCGAAATGAACACTTCCGTGATCGGTATCAAGCAAAGGGCAAACACCTTACACGAGTCCATTTCGTTTGCATGATTGGATCACATTCCTCTGGTTTGGCAATTTCATCCTGAATTCTAATCAAAATGGTGTGTAATATAGAAAGATAGTTCTTGCTTTTCACTAAAGCGGACAACAATGATTTCGATGTTTTTAACCCTTGTTTTTTTCTGGCAAAAAACTTCCAAAGAATATACGGTATTATTGGATACGTACACGTATATATATGTTGCTTGTGCACTTAGACTTAGAGATTGAATTAATGATCGTTCAAATAAAAATGCTTGTCATTAGAATAATATTTTGTTAGCAATAGTAATTTATTATTATGAAGCTTTCTTCGCGAAATGAAACGTATCACATGTGTGAAAATAATTTTTTTTTTTTTTTAAATCGTGACTTTAATTTCACGGAACATTTTCAACAAGGTTAGGTTGAGGCGTATATATGACGAATACGAGTAATCTCTTACAAATATAATTATTAGAGTATTGTACATTTTTTCATTAATCTTTGCAGAGCACATACATGCCGATAATATTGTCTTTCAGTGCGAGAGACCTGGTGAACAGCTCTAGATAATATTGTCAGGTAGGAAATTGAATAGCAAAACATTTGACCTTTGACCCGATTCCAAGCGAATAATGCTCGCTGGGACAGTGCAACTTGATATTAGTTGCCATATCGATATCGAACTGAATCTATCCCAGTATGCAATGTAACAGTCATGCGTAGTACTAGTTTATCTCTGGTACTTGAAATATTTGGTAAAATATATTGGATTTCGGTCCCATTCGACTTGTGCACTAAAATTGTCATTCTGCATTCTGACATGGGCCATGGCCATAGAAACAGTATGAATGTTCTTATTAAATGATGTCAGGCAATCTCCTTTATTTCAAAATATCAAGTACTATGACATTTTGGCAATGGTTTATTGTGCTGAAACTTAGGGATCATGCTGTCAGAAGATGTTAGAAGAGAATGGAGGAGATTATGGTGATTTCCTTTTTCAATTCTCTTAAAATAGCGTAATTAATTCATTCATAATATTAAAGCCGTGTCAACAGCCATAAGAATCAACATACGAATGCAAAAACTCTTTATCATCTTTGTTGTGTGTCAAATCATTCATTATCGGTGAACTAATAACTTTCGTCTGCAGTTGACTTTAACCTTATCGAGCTTCATCCCTCATTTGTGATATTTTGTATAGCTTTTTTAACACACCCTCATGCTTTCATCATTAAATTTCATTTTTATTTTATTGGAGATGTTATCATTCGCTGTTAAAACATTGTTAAAAAGAATAATTTTGTATCAATGTTATCCCATGAAATAGCATTACTGTGACGCTGCGAACAGAAGAGAGAGGATGCAAGGCTGGAGACTAATACAATTTTGAGATAAATCATTAGATGAAGTAATTATAAAATGAGAAAAATAGGAGGTAATTAATTAAACATTCAAGAAAATATAAGGTATTTCATTTTTGATAAAAAGGGATTATACAAAAGTGAAATGAATTTAATTGAGAAATTAATAGAAAAGAGAGGTAGTAAGGAAAAATTGGGGGAAGTGGTCGGGGTCTCAAAGAATAAGGGTTATAGATTGCCAGTGATGTGCCAAGGCTTCTGAACAGCCCTTAGGAGGAATTAAGGAATTTGAAATGGTGGCAAAAATAGGTGTGAGCAGGTGGTGTTGTGAGAGAATAGTAGGTAGGTGTGAGTAGTTCGCTTGGGTGCAACAATTGCCTTCCTTAAAAGCAAGAGCTTAATGCTGTGACAATAGGGTATTTGCAAGTGCCACTACGCATGTCTGTTACATTGCATGCTGGTATAGATTCAGTTCTGACGTACTAATATTTAGCAACGTTTTCATCGATAATTGCAAGAATATTTTGAAGCTAGTATCTATAAAATGATCTATTCAAACCAAATGCATGATGGGAAAGATGGAGGCTTACGGAATGGAAACATGTATAACACATAAATACATTGGCGCATCGATAACTATACTTGCTGAACATGATATGTTTCTATAGATTTTACACTGACTTACATACAATTCCCATGATTCCATGCCAATCAAAATTCAAGGCATGATTCTCCCCTATTCCGTGCATACCCTTTGCATAGGAAGATCTTTTTGAATGGAATGATGGGAGAAAAAATGGTTTATTGGAACAAGTTTCAAATCTATCAGACGTTTTATAAAAATCAATGAAATCGAAATTCATAATGAACATTCATCTGGAAATGATCCACTGGAAAGACACTTTGTAATCTGAGAACTCATATAAGGTATTATGTAACGGTAAAAGATTATGATGACAGTTGCTGATATTATTATATGAAGGCAAGGGTGGGGACAATGTCATGCCCGACCAGTCCATGAATGTTTATGGAATGGATAAAAATGACAATATCTTTGACTTAATCAGGGAACTTCAAGGCATCTTCCTGGATGGAAAGGATCTTTTCCCCTGATATTCATTTCATGGAAAATATACTATATAAATGTTTTTATGATAGCTTATTCAGGCGGTAAAAGGGAACATCTTTAAGAACGAACATTTCAGTTTATTGCGCATTAGGCTGTTTACGTCTTGTAGCATCAGTTGTCACATTGCGTAAATTTTCTTCATAATTACTTACATCATAATATAATACGTTTTATAGTTCATATTTGTAATGTGTTACAGCAAATTGAGTTCTAAGTCGCAAAAAAGGCAATTTTGAAATTCCACCATATCTAAAAAGATTAGATCCCACAGATAAAGTGATACACCATACGAATATATGCCCATGACTGACAACGACTTGAAAACTTAAATTAACAATAATGCCATGGACATACGGACAGGATAAAGTTATTGTTCTGATCCTAATATCCAATTTAAGCATTACTATGAAATTTACTCTTAAAACTAACATATCCCTCATGCACCACTCCTTTCTCTTTTCCATTCTTAACACTGCACTAAAACAGCCCCTGAAGAAAGATCATGGACAAAACTGTATAGTCCCCGTGAGGCTTGTACATTCTTATAACACTATACTGGCTGTAGAAATATGCAAAATTAAAAATAAATCTAATAAGTACTTCTTAGTGTAGTTTAAGTTATGTTTATTCAGCAATAGCATTACAACTTGTGTTGCTTTTCGCAGCGAACACTAATCAAGCACAATATTATACAATTATAAAAAGAAAGCGATCAATTTGAGTTATATCAACGGGGTATATAATCAGTAGTCTAGATCGTTTTATGTTAGAAAAAATAGTTAGCGATATTTCTGAGCAGACAATCACTAGTAAAGTAGACAAATATATTCCCTTAGGATGTCAGTATAAAGGCTTGAAATTTGATACACATATTCAGAGGACTAGAAACCACCAAATGAAAACATTCCTACAAAGAGTTCATGTGAATAAAATACTTATTTTTCTGTAACACATCACATTTACAATTGTTCTCCTATATTATTTTGATATCATTCCATGTACATCCTTTGTCCTCAATATTCAGCGTCACGTTAGGCTTCGGCCACTGAAACCGATGCCTGTGAATAGTTAATCATCGCCCTGAAGCCCTCATCTAGAAGCACTGGATGGATCGGGGCTCGGACAGAACAGCCAAGCCACGCATGACGACAATAATAAAGAGGAAAACCGATCTTCTTTCTACTGGCTATTTCAATACTATATCATATTACCACTATTGGGAAGGATCGCTGTTGCGAAGATGTACCATTAAGTTGTACCATTGTATAATTTCAGAACGTGAATCTTCTGAAATTTAAGAAATTTAAAGGTGGCGAGGACGGAGATGGATGAGGAAGCCATGACGAAAGAAGATATAGTCTGAAAGGGAGTGACGAGGAATTGGAGCAAAGCAAAGCAAAAGGAAACAACATGTATAGAAGTAGTAGCAAATGCAACTGTGTGTGCGACGTTTTTTTTTATTGAGTTCCATTTCAGGAGTCTCGATATTCTCCTGGCGTTCATAAAATAAGTGAGTTGCGAAAACACGGAGAGGAAAAAAAATCAGATACTGCATTGCTTACAGTTACTTTCAATGTAAATGTGAACGTATGAACGTATGAAGTCCTGCAGCAAAAAACACAGAGTGAAATCCTAAAAGAATCTGGACAAAAAATGATTCTCAGATGGGTGGGAGAAGAACTGAACACACAGTTATAGGACCTGTTCAGTATAAAATATATAATTATAAGTATATAAATTGATGACAAGTGATGTTACCTCAACAATAAAAGCAATAATAAAATCAACTAGGTTTTGAAGAACCTAACTGCATAGTCAAGAACCATATTAAGAGGATAGATCTAGAACCCTACGGTCCTTTGAAGAACCCTTGATAGATAAAGCATTTCCCGACTGAGGGTTCTTCAAAGAACCTCACCCAAAGGGTTCTTCAAAGCACCCCAAAGGGTTCGCTATAGTGGACAAGCTGAAGAACCCTTGATGGTTCTTGAAGGAACCATCTCTTCTGAGAGTGTATTTGATTGATGTTAACAAAGATTATATAGCTATGTATAGTGATGTTATGCTTTACGTTTGATAATCATTAATTTTGTCCAATTTGTCTATCTTGTCAATCTGAAGTCCAAACAAATACATAAATCAAATGTCATAAATCAGTCTGTCGTCTCTTTTTTGATACGGGGTTTAATTTGTAGGGCTCTGTTGTTGGGACTCGCACAGGAGGAACGGACAGACCGTGTCAGATGCAATGCCTTATCTTAAGGCAAAGCTCTGGGAACCTCACAGCCCTCGATAGCGCTGGTAAAGGTAGTGATTTGCCCTAGTGGCAGTCTTTGGTAAAACCGGAACAGTCGGGTCTCGTGAAGTCTTGTCCTGTGCGAGATTGATTCGGGCGAGATCTTGTGTCAAGGTCATATCGATACTGCTGAGAGGATGCTCGTTAGACCCAAGCTAAAAGTAGCTAGATTCTTTCAACTCCTGCCTTCATCTTGATTTTTCCTCCCAGATGTCTGCCTGGAATAAATTGACACTAGGAAGGCAGATCTGCCCAAGGTATTAGATGTATTTCTCATACAGATGTCACAATATTTAACTATTTTCAGCGAATAACTCATCTTGTAACCTACATTACTTACAACTTACCAGGAGTTCTGTAAATGCTTTGCTTTCGAGGACACATATCAATAGTCAATGAATTCAATTAAGTTTTAATTCAGTGAAGTGTTTAACACCCAGATTACATCCATCATAAGTATTCAACATATTAACGCATGTGGTAATTATTGACTGAGCCTATAGAGAGATTGATTTAGATTTCTAACCTGAAACATCAACTGAATTGTTATTTTAAAACTATCTATGATATTCACTCTTTCATAATAACACATTATTGTTGCTGTAGTCACTTGATAATAATGTAAAACTCGGTACAAGTTTTAGGTATTCGTAAAGTTCAAGAAAGCTCTACTATTACGGGCGAACAGCTATTAGTTCACCAACAAGTCGGAATTGGAATTTGTGATCCTGCATTTCTTGGGGAAAGAAATACAGCTTGGTAATTATAATAGTTGAATTCGTAGATATCAGCTGGAAATCCTTCAAAATATGCCTATTTATATTCATAAGTGGCCGCTACAATAGTTACAAAAGGAAAATCATTTACTTCTGTATACTTCCTGTGAGAAACAAAAACCTCATGTTACCATGGTAACATAATAATTTCCGGCTTAAGTTGAGGCCACCTACTTACCTTATTAATCAGGATATTATGTTCCAACGTGACAGCTACTCATGCCGTGAAATAGCAATTTCGAAGTCGAATCTTAGAACTATTGTACCGGAGACCCCCCACATTGCGTCCGTTTCGCACTTTGATAGTATTGAAGTATATAGATAAAATGTTTCTCCTCTACTTAATTCTTGGTCAAAAAGTCCAAATTGAATACATTTTCAAGGACTCATAACGTTGTATAGAAGAGGGGGAGGAGAGAAGAGAAACAGAGATAGGGTGAGAGGGAGAGAAGAGGGGGAGGGGAGAGAGAGAGTTATAAGTATGAACAACAACATTTTTCAATATAATAATGCCTCAGTATTTGTCGACTTTCATAAAGCTGCAGCGCATTTGAGTTCTTTTTCCCGCAGGTGGTCTACCAATACAGACAATAATTTACTTGTTGCACATCTCTCAGCAAGACGTAATTGAGTTCCTAATATGACGCGATTAAAGCTTTGCGCACTTTCTCCATGTCTGCATGAGGTTGCAGGTGCTGGCAAATCAACACAACAGATGAGTTTCGATGTATTTCAACTATAGTGGGGTCGGGTATAGCACTTTTACTTGTCAATAATAGGTGGCCACCGTTGATTCAGCTTTGGCTCTTCTACTTTTGGGGAAGGCCACCGTAGGGTGAAATAGTCCTGGTAAACATTAAAGAAATGATACTAAAAATACAACTTCATACTTGCCTATGGCAACCTGTACTGCATGCTAGTTACAGGATTTGTTCCTATTCTATGAATATGAATATAGTTGCACTCATTGTACTCCCATATCGTGCATAGAAGTATGATATCTGCTAGGAATAATAAGGGAACACTGGGAATTGTTCCCCTTTCTTTTCCCCAGTCAACGGTTGATTATGATTGCTTTTTAATTTGAGTTCATTCAGACGTCCTTTCATCCCCCACCTCCACCCCAGATCGTTGACTTTCGATTTCCCCTGCAATAGGGGATTTGGTTGGGCATTGTGTTCATTGTGCATTTATATTGCAGTGCATGCTGGGGTGGGTTCACTTCAAATGTGACATGTATAAATACTTATCAGCATTTTGAACAACAGTAGAATATTTTCGCCAATAGTATAACTTTGCTAAATGATCAAAGAAATAAAACTACATGATGAAAAGGATGAAGTCCAGCTTCATCACATCATAATATGTACACTTTATGTACACAACTTATCATAAGTTGTGTACATAAAGTGTTTATTCTCTAGCTTTTACTCTGACATACAACTCCCGTGCGATTCCAGATCCAAGATCCAGATGACGGGCATGCAAGTCTCCGATTAATATAGACTGGAATCAGATCATTATTAAGAACACATTTTAAACTTTCTAGGAGTATTCTAGAGTAACATTATGGTAAGAAACATTGTTAGGTCTATTTTCAGGTGTAAATTCGAAAAGAAATCAGCTTACCAAGCTGAAAAATCTTTTTCCCTTCTAAATGCAAAAAGAGCAAACCCCAAAATGGCCGCCAACATTTATTTCAATAGCTCGAATCAAAGGTCTCATCGAGAGCCATTATTTTATACTCGTTTTGCAGTTGTTACTCTGCTTACCATGACAACCAATATGGTAAACATGGCAACCAGAAAAAATACCATCACTCACCAACTTTACCATGCACATATCTCGGCATATACATTTATTCATAAGATTCAGTCCCTGTTTATGCCTTTTTTATATTAATCTGATTGTAACCATGGACACATTACACCATATTTGAATAGAAAGGTCACACCTGCCATTGGCCGGTGATTCAATGGTCATTGACTGTCGGTTCGTTATTATATAAGAGTGCGTTATAAAGCTACCATTTTTGCAACTAAAAGGAGAGGTGTGTCTCATTGTTTCTGCCTGGTTAGCAGTGTGTTCAAGATTGATTGAATGAAATAAAATCACAGGTATGGTGTATACAAGTAAAGGATTGATTAGAAAGCAAATACTGTCATCCTTTTCAACTCGATTTTCATTCTTCACAAAGGCTCCTCTTAGCCACGTATCTTCTGTTATTTAAATGATCTTGTATTTCATCACCCCAGCGAACACCCGTCACAGGCAATTTTATCAATCAACCCATGCCAAGGCTCTGCTAATCCTACCACCCCATTTCATCTCCGGCTGTCAGACAGGTTGTCGTTGGCAGGCAGACAACTGGCAATGGGGTCATAATGTTGGTGACTGAGCGATAATATGTGATGTGTCAGAGGAAAAAGAGTCACAAGTTGCAAAAGATGGATTTTGAGATATCATCATACATGTATTTGAAAAGATGAGATCTGGGAAATTCCAATGATGGTAAATGGTAGGGCATTTGTAATGATGCATTATATGCATTAGTACTTCTATATTTTTGAGCATCTGAGAAATATCAGTTTTGTGAATAGCGACTCATTTTCCTGTGACACATCAAATATAGGCTCATGCATAAATAGTAGCTTCTGCTATTTTATCTCACTCGTTGCTCATGGTTGTCACCTTTGTGTCTTTATAACAGGTCATGCCAATGTCCTGCCGGTTAATGAGGGAAAGTCAGTACGACCAAAATATATAAAGCAAACGGAAGTAGACTCATGCCTACCACTCCTACGCGTATCATATGAACATATCATTTTCTAAATTAAGTGGCAGAGAAGCACCTTTTTCTATATGGAGATATATGGAAACATTTAGATAATCATGAAAGTATGTCTCAAGTGATATCTCATGAGAGAAAAGTGCGTACAAATTTATTACATACATCCTTTACATTTCAACTTAGGTTTAGGGATAAATCAGAAAACCATGATGATGGGTTTTTTTATGCATTAGATAACTATAGCGTTGCCATTGTCCCATGCTTTCCTCTTTGAATGAAGTCTACACTATAGTGGACATAAGGCCTTTGATGAAGCATGCGATATCAGAAGGCAGAACGAAATGACTTTGGGCAATCAATATGCAGACTGCTTCCTAAGAATATCCTCGTCATGAACAACACATAAAAAGTTGTCGAATGTTGGATTTCGATATCATGCATTGTTTTCTCGCAATATAGAACCCTGACTCACGCGTTAGTTGTTCAAATATATCTATAACATGCTTCGATGTTTGCATTTAGGATATTTAGGGTGGCTGTATATATATATTATATATGTATAATGTGAACTCGTGGTTTTGCATACATCTAAAAGCAAAGGTATATATAACAAAAGCCAAAGTTTCTTCGACTAAGTACACAGTGCCGAACGGTGGATTGGCCATCTTATGAATATGAAAATGAGAAATACCCTGAGAGGGAAGACCAAGGTGCCAAGGTCATAACGTCTCAACGACTTATATTCAACCAATCTTTGGAGAGCTTATCAGATAATTGCTTATGTATTCTACTCATCAGGGTAATGGTATGTCCTTGGCTGAGCTGTATTTACCCGAAGGTAGAGATAGTGAAGGGCATTCTTGGAAACAATCCCCAGTTATTCTCATCGATGACCTTATCTATAAATCTATGCCAATGAACGAGACGTTAGGGAAAGAGGTGCAGAAGGGCTGGTATCTGCTCGGGTGCATTGTTATTGCTTGCTTACCAAACAAAACTGTCACAGTCATTGTATACCACATGGAACCTTTTTTAGCTGTTGACCAGCTTAACCTTCCAGTAACATTCGAAGAATCCTAAACTTCCATTAATATGTTTTCCCCCTGACGCTCATTGAAATACGCTTGAGAATAGTGATATAATTCAGTGGTAAAAACTGTCCTTTTTGATCTAGGTCAGGTATTTTGAAATGAATAATAGCAATCCCATCGTTATTATCACATTCAGCATGTATTAATGGAATGTTTAAGCAATTACATTTAGCAATATCCTGACTTCAGGATGAACTAATGTCAGGAAAATTTTGAATTATCGACTGATCGATCAACCTGAATTAGTTTTCAAGGGGCCCATCGCCCTTAGCACACAGTTGATTACTGTTAACGTCTGATGCTTTCAGAAAATATCTCTAACTGTAACAGTGATGCTGTGACGGAGAAGTTAATTGAATTTGTTTCCTTAGCATCATGCCATATTGGCTCAAACAATGTGTTTGGCTACTAATTTATTATTGTCGCTTGGTTCAAAAGGCTAGGCACTCCTTCTGCCAATGAATTTTGAAGCAAATTTAAAGCTATTAAGATAGATGTGATTATGAATTTCCATCCAAATATTTAATATTTTGTCTGATAATAGTACCTTTATAAATGCAATTTCCATTAATGGGATTTGATTCTCGATATCGTCTAATGCAAATAAGTCACTGAGTTATGAAAGTTTTAGTGGGTTAATGACAATATTTAGCTCAAATCGGACTCCCTCTAAATAGGTTCTCCTCATATACTAAAGGCGGCATCATAAGTGGAATATTGAATTTGACGGAATAGAGTAATGACATTGTTATGAGTGTTAGTATATGACTTTAGTTAAAACGCCCAGTGTGAATATTATGAACAGCAACAACAACACGGTCACTACGAAGGGTGTCCCCATCACTTGTTAACAACAGTCAAAAACTAACCATTTTCTACTTTTTGTTCTGTTAGTTTCCAACCCACCTAAAGGTCATTTGACCAAAATTGTGGAGGATTTGACGCTGTGGTTGTATCAATGTATATAAGAGCAACACAACAGTGATAACCTCAGCCATGAATAAAGCCCGAAATTGTTTGCAAATAAATTTGTTTAAGTTTTCAACTATTCTCAGCCAAGAAAATGTTAAAACCATTTGAAAGACATGTGTATTATGTTGGTTAAAGAAAAAACATAAATTTGTTGTTGAGTGAGCGTTGTACCATATCTTAACCTTATTCGTCACGAAGTACATCATGTTTTTAAACCATTGTTCCAATTGACCTTTTTTCGCCCGCCCCATGCCCTTCATGGGGTGATATTGATTTCGAACAAGCAGGCGAGAATTTCTGATGTCAAGAGGCAAGCTGAGGCCACATTACGCGTGCCTTTTCCCGAGGACAGGTGGAATTAATTATCCCTTCTCCTGGGAGCAATGCAGCTGACATCAAAGCCAGGGAAACAATGGGAAAAATAAAATATTTCACAAATTAATTCTTTTTGCATTAAAATGGTAGTTCCTCGTTGTTGTCTTTCTTCACCTTTATTGCATTTTCATTGGCCAATTTCGCAAGCATATTATATGTGCATATATGGCACTTCTTCATTCATATTTGTTTATCGGGTTTAAATAGTTAGGTAAATATGGTCCAAGCTTTCCACTCCTAATCAGATCACTTCTAATGCTGGCTTATGGGGAGCTTAAAGGTGTGTTTCCACCAGATCGCTTGTATCTGCGCTCAGGGCTCGCTCTTGCTCCGCTTCTTTATAGTGTAATTTTTATTTGCTCTATGTCCGCTTTTATTTTTAGCGCAATACAAGCGCCGAGCGATTCTACTAGTTTGCTTGCTTCCTTATGAAATCAATGGTAAAACTCTTGGTTCTCTTGGTAGTTGTGCTCATATCAAACACAACAGATATGAGCGCAACGTCCTGCGCTCTCCCAAAGAAGCGCACATAGCAGTTTTTAAGAGCGCATAGAAAGCGCATTCACCAATTCTATTGGACCGCTCTGGCTTTGCTTGTTTAGGCACTCGGGGAAATAAAAAGAGTGGGCCATGAGCGGACCCAAAGAGCGAGCCAGTGGAATCGCAGCCTTTGTGTCTGTAGATGGCAGCAGTTAGTGAATTAACGCAATTGATGCGCACAGTTGTGCTGATGTGTTTACTGGAAATACATAAATCCCCATAGGCTCAGCATTGTGGGCGACAACTATTCATTCTACTATACATCGCCAAATTAAAGTTTTGAAGGTCTCATGACCATAATTTTTGTTTCGGCCATTTTTGTTTTTGGCACCGCAAAAGTGGACTACTTAACTTCAAGATTTTCTACTTTCTGTTCCGTTATTGTCCAACTAATCTTAGTCATTTGACTGAACCTTTGGAAGATTTAGTTCTGCATTTCGGAGCCCCTTGAAATCCTTTCCTGTGGTGGCTTCAATTATTATCTTTCATAGGCGGCCAATTTCTTGTGGCCGATTCAAATTCTTGTAAAAACAAATAACAACAGTAGAACATTGGTAGATTTGGTTGATTTTGACGTCATCAAGAATAGAGGAGCTGTGTAAGGCTTCAGGAGCCAAGCCAGTGTGAGTGGGTTGTGGGCGGGGTTTGGTAAGAAGTTTAAATCATGTTTTCCTCCCTTACTCAGGAAATCAAGCCATATATTAAATAAAAAGTTAAGAACTGACATCAAGAAAATGTTAATTATACCAAATATTGAGTATGGTGACATTTTTTATTCAAGACACACTTAGATAATGCAATTTCTAATGTCAAAATGACAAAAGAAGAGAAATTCATATCCGGAAGAGTGCCTTCCACCTATCACTTTCGGACAAAAACATAGATAAAAGATCATTATCAACTAGAAGCCATGCAAAGAACATGAGAATTTCAATACTCAATATTCCAAAATCTGCATCATACAGAAATAGTTTTCTTTTCAAAGTCAAAAAAGCCTGAAACACTGATTAGCTGATGGTCCTACATACGTCTCATGATCCCATATCATATATCTTGTTATCATGAGTGATGACATTAGTGATTTCTATTATATCCTGTATCATACCGTGTACCTATTAAACAGTAACACTCATATAGCAATCTTTTTTCTTTTTTTAAATCACTCAAGAAAGAAAAAATAAAAGGAGACCATTTCAGCCTGAGACACAGGCAAGTGTCATAATAGTAACTGTCATCCCACTTAATGCCTTGATAGGTCCAGTTTGAGGGTGAAATACAAACGGTTCTATAGGCAGCTTTTAGGTCGATGGAGGCCATGAAATTGCCTGGTTGAATCAAATCGCTAGCCACATATACAGTACTAAAGGAGAGGCAGTGACGTCCATAAAATTATTTATAGATCTTCTAAGAGGCTGGCGACAATCAGTTATTGGTCGGAACTGACCATCTTTCTTCGGAATAGCTCCTAGAGAATGTACACAGTCTGGCCTGGTAGGGGCTAAACAGAACTTGTCATTACATAATTCATCCTTGATCAAACCATTGACGAAGGAATAAGCAGGGTCCACCAACACATATTTATAGTTCCTACAGTTGTAAGGAACGATCTTAGCTCCAGGATCTACTATGTCAAAGCCAAAAAATACACCATTGGCTAGGTATTGATGATAGTTAATATCAGGTTCTAACATTAACTCGTTGAACCAGCACATAGGTTTAAGCTGAGTGCGTAAGCCGCCGATATAATGGACATCTTGAATTCTCTTGGCGAGGGACCAACGAGAATAAGGAACATTGAAGATGGGAACATCTTGAAATGGACTAAAAACCGTATAATCTGGCAGCAAACGTGAGTCCAGCCTGGGGACATAGTCAAGTAGATCGGTTATAACATCCAAGTAGCATAGGTCATTGGAAATACCCATGTAAATAGGAGGATTTGAAGAAACAGCCTGAGAATTAACTTGCAAAGTGCCATTTTCCTGATCATGGCCGCCATGTTTGGTGTTTTGAAAGGAAGTCTCAGGCTGAACGGGATCTCATGCTGATTTTTCTTCCTTTTGACCCTTAAATCTGCAGTTTTGCATGGAATGCCTATATCTGCAATGGCCACAGATGTGTAGTTTAGCACACTTGACAAGAATCTGGCATCGGCCCAAAGCCTGACTTAGCCTGAGTCCCACCAAAGTAGCGTGAAGACTTTCGGCCTCCTCGATTCGCAGGCAAAGATGGCGTTGCCTTCTCTTCCAGCTTCTTCCTTGAGTAAAACCCACTCAAATAAATGCCTGCGGCGAACATATCTGGGTTGCCAAACTGACTACAGCCCGCTACAACCTGGTCTACAACCTCGTGGTCGTATAATACACATCCTAGAGTGGAAAAACCTGGTTCAATGGCATGTCGACCGACATATAACATGTGTCGTAGGTAACCCTGGCTGTCAGAGCCTCATATTACAGTGGTCAACCTGTTTCATGGTCATTTGTTGACTCTTAACTTGCACATAATACTGGGGACGTACCTCTATACCTTTTTTTGGTGGAAGGCACTCGTTGACATTGAGCGATAACTGAGCTATGCTGTCGATCAGATCAACAAATTGACCCTCTGCCCCGAACAACGTAGATTGGCCCATCTTGGAGGAAGAAGAACCACTTGATGAACTTTCAATCTTATCCAAACGTGCCAAGATCTTGGCTAAGGCATCATAAGGAACTTGTTTGACTTTGGGAGTCTTGGAAGCATTATCGGTGAAACTCTTTAAAAATTCCAGATATTTAGGATCAGCCCGATTAGTGTAGCCGGCACACACCATTGCTGTTGAAGGTGACGAAATGTCTCTGGACTTAGCAGAAGATAAATCAATCGGTTTACCAATGCTAACGACTCTGTACATCTGGAACCGAACCGGGGTAGTATGGTAGAATCAGCATTTAGAGCATCTACCTTTGGCTGGCATCAGACAACATGACAGGTAGGAAGAATAAAAAAATGTTCCCAAATGTTTAGCAATGTATAAATGTCTGACAAACCATTGCAAATGACTTTGAATGTTCACGGGGAAGAAGGGTCATGTGACAGTCGTGTCACATGACCACCACTCTCCCAGTTATATACATATAGCCTATAAACGTCATCATAAAGGTAACGGCTGGAAGACCTGGATCTTATCCAGAAGTCTTTTTAGATTTAGATTTAGAAAATATTTTATTCAGGTCAAAGACATTTTTATACATGGTACTTATATTCTCAGAATAGCTTGATTTACTATACATTTACAGAGTAGTAGATAGAGAGTTAACAAGGTAAATAATTGAATATATTAGATACATAATATATACAAAAACATACAAAAACAGCATATATATAAAGGCTTTGACATTATTATAAGATTTATAAATAGTACTAAAATTTATCACAGTCCGATCCATCAACATGGTTACCAATTGTCTATTTTTTATTATCTATATTTTATTATTATGAAGTATTTTTCAATTCAATTCAATAATAAGCAATGTTTGCTAATAGTGAGTGTGGAACAGGTCATAATAGAACTAGTATGACTTTGTTTGTAGATGGTTTGAAATGAAGCCTGTGCAGTCCCGAAAGAGTTGTTGCCTTAGTGAGTGATAACAGGTGGCCGATAACTGTGTTTGTCAGTTCCAGTTTTAGTGGGACATGTTTTCCACTTACAGAACACATTGTCTTTGATGAAATCACACTTCTAAAAATGAAATCTGGCTGAAACTTTTGCAGCAGCAAAAGGTAGGACCAGCTCGCGCCCAGCCTAGCTGACCAAAGGCGAGGAGTTGGCAAGACGGCTAGTAGTGCCAAACCAGAGTGGGGGTAACCACTCTGCCTTGGCACCACAATGCACAGACTTAAGCCTGTAAAATGTGGAAGTAAGGTGCCCCAGGCCTTTCTTAGGACTGTAATAACTGTCTCAGGTAATATGATAAATGATCAGAGCATTTTAAATGGATGAAATTTGACTTCCTAAGTTTTATGTAAGCTCGGCCACAAAAAGTAACATTCCCCATATGTTTGGTGGCACACTATATAAAGCTCCATGGTCATAATGCAGTTGGCATGCATTTCTGACCAATGTAAGTCTTTCTGATGTAGTAGTGTTTAGTCTTTAAGAAGTTCTTCAGCAGAACTTTGACTACTTTCGACATTTTTGATGTATATTTTGATGTATATTTGTATATGATTACGTGCTTCATATAATAAAATGTATTATAATTTAATCAAATATGAGTTGTGTTGTACATGAGCGTGATACATAACAAGCTGAAATAAAGCTGCACATGCATTTAAGTGCATTTAAATTTTAATTCATTCATTTTAGCTGCATTTCTATTTTACTATACTTTTCACTTCTAATAGGATAATTGAAACGCAATATAATATTCATTCATTTTAATAACCCCCGAACAACCCTATAAAGCTTTCCTCGCTTGACTGAACCACACCCCCTCCCACCCAGGCTAGCTTGAGCTTTGTCATGGTTCGCCGCCCCCATCCTACTGGCGCCTGTGACGTCACACCCCTGTGTTCTAGCTTGAAATTAAACGCGATGCGACATGTACAGAAGGCACTCACTAACATGACAGCATAATAGTCGCGTCCTAATACACGGATAGTCGTGGCACAAAAGTTGACATGCCAAAAACAGGTAAAAAACGCGTCTACTGAGTTATTACTCGCCACAGTGCAATGAAAGGATGGTTAGGCCTTATGTTTAGAAACATATCTTGCTATGTTGTCAAGATTATATTTTTGGATATTTTTTACAAACAAGAGTATGAATTTGAAATTTCTAAATCTACCAGCTGAAAAGGCAACAAAAATATGGAATGGATGGAATAGGTGGATCGCCGAAAAGTAAGTACTCCAAGTGTAGTTTTTAAATCATGTTTTATTTGCTTAATAGGTGAGGTGTGCGGGGACTTCCCGCCATGCGTATAGAGGGGCTCTGATGGGGGATGGAGTAATCAGAGGTATAGGTTGATGCCGCATGGTTGCAGAGTATCTAGAGTTTTAATCCAAGCCTCTTCCAGGCATAGACGGGTATTTCTGTCATTGGCACTGTCGTCTAAGATTGTCACCAGGAGGTCCTGGGCCTGTGCATCGTGATGGATGTAATGTTTTGCAACTGGTTGAAGTCTGTTGCGCCATGGGGGGAGTTGACCAAGATGTCTCGAAGGTTTCTGAACATGGAAAAGCTACTATCATTTTATATTCAAGGAATTTTTTATTTGCAAGTGTATTGCAGAGGAAGCTTGTTGCTTCTTATAGGATTTTCTTGCATCTGAGATTGTCAGGGGAGAAATTTAAGTGGCTATAAATGGGATGATCTTCTTTTCGGGGCGGGGAGGGGGTTTCAACAGAGTGTTTCTGTTTAGAAGTCTTGCTTTAGCAATGGCAGATATCACTGTCTTGTGTGGGTGTCCACAGAGGGTGAGATTTTTCACGAGTGTTTTACATGCAATATCATAGTCATCCAGGTGCGTGCATATTGTGCAGAATCTAATCGCTTGGCTGTATGCTATGGAATCCTTGTGGTGTTTAGGGTGATAGGAGGTACTATGTAGACCTGTATTGTCCCGAATTTGTGGGTTTGGTGTATAGTTTGGTGGCTATGGAATTATCAGTTTGTCTGAAGACTGTGACGTCTACGAAATTCCAATTGATATTGGGTATTTATCCAGCCCTAGTTTGCACAAGGGCGTTAGCCATATGCACTTCTCACATTCTGTTAATTGGGAAGGTGCAAATTTCAGATTCAGATTCTTTGATAGACCAATAAATATCTTGATCCATGAGATGCCAAAAACGTCCATATAGATTACATGTATCTGAAATCCATCAAAATCGTGTGTGCCTTCTGCAATATTTGAGGCGCACTTAAGTTTAGTTATTCCTATATGAAATACTTTTATTCCTTAACATACTAATATTAAAATCCTATTTAAGTCTGCAATCAAAATGTCAGATCTGATAATTATATTAGTTCACTTCTTCAATATTGTTATCTATTATGCCTTAAATGCCTATTATGCCTTCTGCAACAGTTGAGGTACACCGTTCCCATATAGCTTACAGATGCCAGCGGCGAGCTATATATTGTACAAATATATTGCGGTAGATCTGACATTAGAATATCAACTTTGAAATATGCAGCCACAAGCTTGTTTCAAATAGCATATAATATATATACTGTAGGCGCTGATGGCACTACTGTATCACTACCTTGCTGAGCTCTCCTGTATGTTAGGATTTGCTTTGGAGTTTGTTTGCTTTTATGAACCTCTTTCAAATCCCCCTTGGCATAGCCTACCACATGTAATATCGTGTCATAAAAGGTGTAAATAGTGTTGGCATGGTAATAAATACACCAAGGTAGTAAAACTATTAATCTTGTGGGATCCATACTGTATAGGATATGATCGAATATTTTATGTAGATGTAGTGTCAACTCTATCGGAATGTATACTATAAATCCCATGGCATCCATATCTACATCAACTACATAGGCTCTCATGTCTGTTTCAGTGCATGCTAGGATAGATTCTGTTCAGGTCTGACATACAAATATTTAGCAAAACTTTTATTAAAAAAATCAAGAACGTTTTCACTAATATCAAAGCTATACCCTGTCCAGCCTCTAAAGAACCGAAACCGCAATGCTAAACTATACCGGCACTCTTTGAAGTCTCGGTTCTTTAGAGGCTGGTAGTATATCACAGCTTGTATAAATGATCTATACCATGCAATCAAATGCTACATGGAATAAATGAGCGCTTGTGTTATGGAAACATGTATAACACATGGATATTGACATTGGATCACCGATAAATGTTTCATGCTGAACATGGCATGTTTTCTATCGGTTTTACACTGATATAAATTTCCCATAATTCCATGCGAATCAAGATTCAAGATGGCCAACACGCAAGTCTCCTATTATCCCGTATAGTAGACCGTAAACTCATGAAAAATCATTTTGTTTTCATTTCATTCCATACTACCGTTTTTCTAAACTTACTCAGAAAATAAGATAAGCCAGCAAGGCAGAGTGAAAAGCATGGGTAGGTAGGAAGTTCCCACTATGTGAATAAAAGGACAGCATTGTCTGTATCCTTGTCCTTCCCTACAAGTTCCCTACAAGTTCCTTATCAGCTGCTTAACAAGAAAGAGAACAACTAAGTAAGGATTTATTAAGCAACGGGTATGAAGCTGTATTCATGCAGTGTTTTCAAGTTTTCCAATCCGTATGAAGCAACGAAGTGGTCCAGCCCAACTGACCCTCCATAGTGTGGAAAATACATCTGGATGATTACCTACAAGGATTTTATTATGTACCTGACGTATTAATGGTATTGCAGGTGACCCGAAACGTAATCTTGCTACTCATCATTTATCCTCAAATATGACATTAGTACGATAGTATATATATAATTAATCTTCTAATCCTCCTATCACTGCCATGCTTGGAATCCGATTTAAAACCGCTTTATCTAGATTTTAGATATCGTGCAGACAGGCTATAGTGTCCTTCAGTAGTGCACTGATCAGTGAATTAAAGGATTATGGGATATTTGTGTTAAAGCTCGGTTCAAAGCAATCGCCCGATATTAGGTGCCTTTATAGTGATGGATGTGCTTCCTCTAGCCGCTCATATAGGCGAAACACCTTGCAGCAAGCAAAACAGCTCTGATGAAATACCCGTCTCATTGGGTCAATAGATTAACCCCAACATTTTACCGATCTATCACTATAGTCATATCACACCCGCAGGATATAAATACTGACACGAGTCAGGGCATGCAAGTATATCGCCTGGGCTTTGTTGCACAACGCTGATCGTATCCCAATCTTGGCTGTTCATTCGTTAAGTGTTTTAATGCCTTACTCGTTCCTTAATCTTACCCAATCGCGTACGTTCATTGACAAACCTACGCGAATCTGTTGCACAACTAAATACTGGTTAATACAGTGGGATAATGAGTCTTTAGTATACACTACATGATATATATAACACCTCGCCTAATACAATCCCCCACCCGGCAACCACACCTGCAGTTATCAGCTATTGTATCATTATTTATCATGTGAACATACCTATCTCATTCAGCACCTGGCATTAATTCAAACAGTAGAACTTGGTATAGGTTTTGTTCTAGTTAGCACTACCTAGACACAGCAGTGAAGACCAGTAAATATAAGCTCCCGTGAGCACATATCTCGATGACTATACAGTGGGGTAAACGTAGGTGTGAATAAATGACCACTATATCTAGGCACTTGCCTTGTTGGCTTGAAGCATGGATGTCATCGGTATTCTGGGCACGTTTAAAATCACGCTGCTCAAGGATTTAGGACCATTATGCGCGGAAAATATAGCCATCGTGTTATTTCTTGTATCTAATTGTTTTACCATGAGTAAAGTAGCTCATCCATCTGAGCTAATCTAAGCTTCATGTCAGTGTCTGGCCTGGGCGAAAATAAGGTGTAAATTGCAGTCGCACCAAACCGAGTATCCTGTGTGTTGTAATTGTATTCACATCAAACGAAACTTGTTCATTAAAGATCTCTGTTGGATATGGATTAAACTGTGATCAATTATGTTTGGTCAAAAATGCATCAGGATCTAATATTGTAAGGATAATATTCCTGAGAAAAACACGTTTAGCTGAACCATATCTGATGTGTTACAGAGAAATGAGTTAAAAGTCGCAAAAAATGGATTTTTAGATATCATACTTGAAAAGATGAGATCAAGCCGATTCTAATGATGGTAAACATTAGGACATCTAATACGTACTTCTATACATACTACTATATTTAAGTTTAATATTTTTATTTTTGCACTATCTCTAGGTGGACACTTATATACTCTATAGGATGAGCTTAAAAATGCATAGATATATGTAATACACCGTCTCGAAATTTGATATACGTATTAATACGACTTAGAGCATTAGATCACCCAAATATGAGAACATACAGACAAACACATCTTGTGAATAAAATACTTTGAAAACTATCAATTTTGCGACTTGTGACTCATTTTCCTGAGACACCTCACATATCAAGCTTTCAATAGGGCCTTGTTCTTTTGAAAATGTACTTAAATTTGCAGCAGTACATATAAAAAGGAAAATCTGTTTCAAATGATGAATTATTCTGAATATCAATACATCACGTCAAGAATTTAGATTTGATTGGAACTTTCAGGAGTGATCATGCAGAATTCGTTAGAAAAGTACTTTTTGATAATCCTAAAAATTGAATTAAATCTAAACCAATATAGATTGACCACAAATATGTTTGTGTTTTGTAATGTTGTCGATTTCCTATCCCAATTCATCTTCATCAAACTGATAATATATTTTGAAAGCTACGTAAAAACCTTATTTCGAGAAATCAATTGGTTTTTCATTTCTCTTCTTTGAAAAGTAATTTCTATATGAGATTTTGTCTACTTTGTAACATTAAAATCATTGCCATAGGAAATTACTCAACCCACATTAATTAAGTGCAGGTTTGTAGCAGGACCAGACAACATTGAGTAATGGCACCGACGGCGGGTGGCGCCAATGGATTTTACGAGCAAAAGATTAATAATTAGACACAAATTAAATGCCTACAAATATTCTATTAATCACCCTCATACAATACGATATATCATTGAATAATACCTTACATACCTTTCCTTCCCATCAAAATCAATTTATAAGAGATAATCTCCTTTTTCTGGTCTATATCTTGATAATATCAGCTTCATAATGTCCACCATTGTTGCATCAGTTATGTTGCTTTCTAAATCAATGTCTTGATATTCCAACATTTGTTCACATCAGTACCGTTATAAAACTCAGTCCAATTCAAATTTCTCAAGTGGTTACAAACCTCATTTGAGTCAAAATGACTATAGTCCCTACCTGTGAACTCAGTATATTCTTTCATTACAGTTTTACATTTAGATATGATGAATACAGGTTGGTGATCAGAGAGCGAGGAGTCTAGTGTGTCGGCAATAAAAGCTTTCTCACTATGAACAAGAAAAATGTCTAGAATAGAGTTCCTAGTATGTCCAAATCTGGTGATCTTATTTATGGCAATCTCCATGCTTTTAATGTTAGCAAAGTCTCGCAGGGCTTTAGCTTTATTATCATTGATGCTCAAGTCAATATTTAAGTCACCTCCAATTATCAAATTTTTAACTATAGTATTATTATTATTTAAGAAGTTTTTGCAAGCCAGGTCTAAGTCTGAAAAAAGGCATTAATATGGCCGCTCGGAGGACGATAAGCTATAATGAAATTTCACTAAAATTTCACTATTCTCATTAGATAATGTGGCATCATGATAAACAACAAATTTGAACTCGGTTCTAATATAAAAGCAAATACCAGTCTTTGATATAATATGCGAATAAATGAAGGACACGATGAACTTCTATTTCTTTTATTTATTGCGTTTATAAATAACTCATAAATCAACACATAAAAAATTATTGAAATAAGGCATGTAAAAGGTGTTCGTTAAAACTTGTATAATCATCGTAATATGGGCTCATGGGAGCTTATTCATTGGTCTTCATTACTGTGTCTAGGTAATGTTAACTAAAAAACCTATACCAAGTTATACTCTTTGAATTAATGCTAGGTGGTTAATGAGGTAGAATAAGTGCTTTGGAGTGTTGTTGCTATTGGTTCTGAGGTGGAAGTGAAGGAACAGATTTTAAGTTATCAACGTTATCACTCATTATCCTTCTTTCTCTCTGCATAGCTTGGTGACTTGCTAGTCGAAGCTGAAGGGCAAATTCACGTTTAAAAATCTGTTGTTGATAAACGATAATATTAGCCACTGCCTTAAACACCCCAGGGGATATAATTAAAAAAGATTGATAACCTCTATTTCGGGCCTGCTAGTGCATTGTTTGACATCGCCTTGGGATTATACACCAAAGACCAGTGCACCAGCAGCCCCTATTTATCAATGTCGGTCATTAATTCTTTAATAATGATACTTTCCCTATGGTGTTGTTGTGCAGCAGCAATGCCTTCGTTATGCAAAGGAATGTACATCCTAACGTTATGCACCCGTCTACCCCATGATATAGATGGGGGGGGTATGTGTAGGGTCCGATTCTTATCTTTATGCAACCACCGGTCCATCATAGCAGTATGTCAGACTCAAGGGTCTATAGTCTGTCTCATGGGTGTAATATGTAGACCCCAGCTATGCCCATGTAGGAACATCAAAATACAAACATACATCTGTGATATACCATTCGTCTCTCTGGGACTACACTGCCTTTATAAAAATGCGTGCATATCTGCAAAAAAAGTATCCTGCAGATAACTTTAGCTAGGGTGAAATGTTGAGAAAACATTTTGCTTTCTCCAGGAATGTATCAGTTATAATCAGGGTTTCATGGCCAAAATGGAGTAGTGAGATTGGTTCAAATCTGAAGGACACATCTCTATTTCCTTTATGGCCCTTAGGAGTCTTCTGTGTAATAACAGCTACAATTACCTATAACTGTCTCTGGTCTTGGTATCTTTATCTACAAATTTCGTTATGTGCTTAAAAAACTTTCAATCGCATATATATTTGAATTTGATTGTATATAGGTGACATTACCTAATATTATTTCTCCGTTTTTTTAGTCATGTCATTGAGATACTATTGTTATCATTATCTCAATGACTCAAACAGTGAGAAATCTATTTAAGTAGGCCTACTGTCACCTTTCCAAATAAAAATAACCCCGAGTGCATGTTGATAGGCCTCACTCTGTAGGCTCAATAACATCATTTTTTATCAACAGCGATATGTGCCTAATCCATCCATATTATATAAGGGAAACTGCAATAATTTGTCAGGCATGGTCTTGGAATCTGTGATTTTACCAGCCGTTTCCCTGCCCTGTACAGTTCCGCCGACCTTTTTTGGAGGACACTATATGTGGTTTGTGAAGGTATCTGGGATGAAAATGTGATTTTGAAGCCCTTTTAAATCGGGATATCCAAACTCTATTTATAGCCTGAGAAGCATGTATGGTCAAGCCAAACCCAGAGATGTAACTACCCTTGTTCCTGACAACTGTGGGAGGGGGGGGAGTAAGTATGAGAGAGAAGGGGTGATAAGAGGGGGGAGAGGGAGCGGGAAGGTGTGGAGGGACAGAGAGCAGAGTGGGGTGAGAGGGACAGAGAACATGCAAGTGGGGAAGAGAGAGGGTGGGGAAGGGCAAGTGGGGAAGAGTAAGGGTGGTGAAGGAAGAGAGAGGAAGAGAGAGGAAGAGGGGAGAGGAAGAGGGGAGAGAGAGGGTGGGGGAGTCATAGAGGGGGAGGGGAGGGAGATGAAGAGAAGGTGAGAGGGAGAAAGAGGAAGGGTAGACGGGGAAGGGAGGGAGAAGAAGAGAGGGAGAGAGAAGGGAGGGAGAGGGAAGGGGAGAGAAAATAAGGGGAGAGGGGTTAGGATGAAAGATTTATATCTAAACTTCCTACCCATTCTTGACATACCTGTCATAGAGAAACTACTTGTTCTTAACCGTCTGAAGGACGGGTATACCATGCTAGTACATCATAAATAAGATAAACTGACTATATTCGCTAATGAATTATTGCAGTTATCAACGGTCGATAACAAGGTCGTGATATCAAATCTATTGCAATAATATGGTTTTCTTCCAATATCTTTCCAATAGTTAGTATGGGACAGGGAATTGTAAATTTAAAAGTTGTTAGCGGAAGTCAAGCCACATGCTTTCTTTCTAGTCTGGTTGGCTAGCAACAAACGCCGCTAGACAGCAAAATTTTTGTCCAAAGTTCAGAAGTTGGCCGGCTTCTAATCCTATACTCTACCTCCTAAGGCAATAGGTTGCCGCAAATTACTCCTTTAATTGTGCTGAAGCTTAGATTCGGAGCTTTTTAAGACTGTTGGTACAAGGGAGGACGTATGAATTGGCTTTTAAAGCCAACCATATGTATTTTTTTTGTGTTGGTAGCTGTCAATAACTTCCATCCATGCAGCTATGGGCGTCTGTCGATTACATGCCAGACTCATCCAATCTCCTCCCGGGGATATGGAGGGCCTGAACACCAGTCACTGATTGCTGTATTTACCAACGTCTAGATGGGGACAGGCATGAGCGTTTCTTTTGCTTCAATAGTCAATCCCAGCATTGAAATCAGGATGATTTGCTCATGAACTGCTCATGAATATATATAATTATGTATTATTTTCAAACAAGTACACTAATAACTTATATAATTATATTTGCCGAATCATCGGCAAATATATATAATCATATTGAACCCAAACACCCATGTGTATGATTGAGGGGTGACTCTGATCATGTTACATGGACAGGTCAGTTCTGGCCAACCACTATAATTTGTCCACCAGACATGTAATTGGAAGGGTCGAAAGCTTGCCCATGCAGAAAACCAATCCTGCCACAGAGACGCATATATCACATTAAGTTCTCACCTTGATAGGAGTGAATATCTGTCTGGTCAGCAGTATGGTTTAAGAGTCGGTATATAAAAGTATCGATACTGCTATCTATGCGTTCATTGATTCATTGACATTTTGATGTTTAAATTGAGGTATCCTGGGGTGGTTACCCTTTATAACTTATATTTATGATATGATAAAGGAAATAATATTATTATAATGTAATCAGGCGATTGTCTTTTACTCCTCCCTGCTCAAGAAGATGAACATATATACACGTCCCGTATGATATTAATAATTTTATAGCAACTGAGTCCAAGACAAAGATCGAACAATAATTATTAATGCCCTATTGTACTAGAAGAAATAAGAAACGAATAATTAATGTTTGTAAAGAAAGACAATGTATTAAACAGGTAAACACCTTTAAATACTTGGAATGCTTTGCCGAACTTAAGAACTTTAAATAAGAAACTGAGACACATTTTTCTGTGCCAGATCACATGGTGCACCTGGGATACAAATAGTACATATATATAATATGAATAGTACCACGTACACAGTGGGTTCTACTTGCATGTATTGATAGTTCCTAGTGAACCTGTTTAAGAATCCAAGTTACATAATTATCTACATCACCAATAGAGGACATTAAAGCATAGCATACATGAAACAGCCTCAATTGTATGCTGCAGGGATTGATTGGATATACTCTTGCTTCCAAAATATGTTTGAATATATATACTGTATACATGGCAAACATCTGGACGAAGAACTGCGATGCACCTTGCATGCTGCTTCTAATCACCATAATAAAAAAAACAGCACTGTACATCAACGAACTGTGTGATGTGTGATGTATGTTACAAAAATAACCTAACCTGGAGGTTAAGTAACGTACATATATAGAGGACATTAACGATGCTTGCGGAGTTCTGTATTAGCTTGATTGAATGAGACCGTAGTTTGTCCTTGATAAATCAGGAAGCGAATGGTATTAACAACATTCAGCTTTCCCGCAAGGTCTTTGAGCTGAGAGAGCAACTCAAAAACCCATTTGTCTTAATTAGAAGCGAACCTCAGCCTATTAAGGTATAAATGGAACTCCTGATTGGCTCCCACACACCTACTTATTGAATTCACCCATTTCCTTCTGCAAATATATAATTGCCTATCACGATATATGGCGATCCATTTAGAAGTAATCCCCTAAGGGACGATTAGCTAGGTCAAAGCATTCCTATATGAAGTGCCCACTACAAAGATTAGGTATAAGCCACCATCATAACCATTATATAGACGCAATGCAAACTTATCAAGCGTCTGGGACGCCTCTTATCAAGGTTATTAGAAATTCGGCTGGTCGTATAAAATGGTTTATTACTATTATCTGATTTTGTAAAAATGATTCAGTATTGTAGATTATTAATATATATAATACCTTTTCTCCAAAACCAGGCATGTGTGAGGAAAGCATCTAGCTTGTTGTAATGTCATTTCCTGCAATAAAATGTTTTTTTCAAATCACATAAAGTAATATTCTTTTCATTAATCAATTCATAAATTTGCCTTAAAACAATGAAAGTCATCCTTAAAAACAATGAGACCTCCTTAAAAACAATGAGGTATGAATACACTGGAGCAGCAGCTAGCTTGAAGGTTTGTCCCCTGACCAAGGTCAGACACTTTGGCATCTGTTTCCATGTTTGGTGTGAGGGGTTGACTGCCCATGTACAGACCTCCTCACCACAGTAACTCAAAGCTCTATATATGTGTCCTGCACTGGGTCCAGGGAAAGTTACTGCTCGATAAGTGTACATACATGTCTGAAAGGGCTTGCTGTCCCCTCGAGAGCTAAGAGTGAGGATCGCCATAGTCAAAATGTGTGTACCCAAGGGGCTATTGACTGATAAGGTAATAGAGAAGTGGACGCTGGAATGTGGATGGAAACACAGCCTTTTGAAAGAAAAAAAACATGCCGAGGGAAGTGGTGATGTATGACTCCACTAGAGGGGGTAATGGAGATTATATGTAAATCCTAAGATTTATAATGGAAGCCATGAGCGTGACTGCACCAGCGTGTACATTGCTATAGTAACTTGTGTGATTTATGTATGATACTGTTGAAATTATTAATACACTTCCATGGAGTGCTTAGATAATGATATAACTTTCTAAGTATTGACAATTTATGGCCGAGAAATCCATTGAAGTGAAGATCTGTATCTTTGAGTAAGGCTCTTTTATAGTTTTACTTGTGTGGATGAATAAAAGATTGTTGTTGCCTCTTGTGTCGAAAAGGTTTCGGTTTCGCCTTTCATTGCATATCTAGGGACCATTGATAAGTTTGACATAGGGAATGTGCTCCTCGTAGATGAAACCGGAATATTAAAAGGAATGGCTAAAAACCCCAAGTTACTCCGTAAACGTAAAGCCTATGTGAGTCCGTTAGAACTTTAATGAACTAGGCATTTCTCGCCAAGAATTTGTAGTGCAAGAAACGAAAAAATAGGTTGACATAAAATTTTTTTTTTGGCTGATGAAAACATCCAACGGATTCATCGATTTTTATCCATTGTGTTATAGGTAACGCGTAGACCTAATGAAAGTACTAAAGGTCCTAAATAGGGAGATTTAGCAACCACAACGCACCAACACAACACTAACGCATCCGCTAACTTTTAGAACATTTTTACCGTTGTGGGGATATCTCGAAAGGCCTGCAATGCATATGCCCTCGGCCTATAGCGCTTCTCGAGATATCCCCACAGCGGTAGTAACGTACAAGTAGTTAGTGGATGCGTTAGTGTTGTGTTGGTGCGTTGTGGTTGCTAAATCTCACTTATTATTATCATAATGAGTGGTTACACACATTTAGAACTCTCCTCTACTTTTTCGAAATCTCAGGCTTTAGCATAACCCGTTTACAAATTGTGTGAGCTCTGTCTCATAGCTACCCCTGACCTAGTTCTTTAAACTTGCATTGAACGGAAGTAGCCAGCCAATCTCTCATTGAATAGCCAGCCAAAACTTTAATTTAACCGAGGAAGTCAGCCAAAACTCGAAAATAACAAAAGCCAGCAAAAACTTAATGTAATTAAAGAAGCCAGCCAAAGTTACCTGAATGGTGTATATTTCATATAGCTGATATGGTGTCACTTATGGTCAGCCTCAATGCTAAATATGGGATAATTTACAATCAAATTATGAGAGGAAGTTATGAATTGTGATTACTTGATATATACATATTACCTTAGTTATAAAAGTCTCCAGGCCCCTAGTCTGTATCCTAGCAGTATCTGAGATATATATGTTGAGTTATATATGTGACTTAATTTAGTTGTAATACTATACATAAACAACATTGTCTTCATTGCATGTCGTTTAGAAAAAGGAAAGACGAGGATACTGATATACATACAAGTGTGTTAATCTCCAAGATAATTGCATTAATTATGACCGCATTGTCTTCCCCTTTCATATAGGTTAACTGTAGCCTATCCTACAATTATTTAATAACCTTCCCGTTACCGGAATTAGTTATTAGTTACAGGAGAAAATACCTTTACTTTGCTAATGCTGTAGTTTTGCCATATTTTGTTGTTAAAAATACCTATCAATCACACCCATTAATTGTGATTAATTGTTCACATACCCTTAAATCATAGCTGTTTACATGGGAAATAGATATGGGCACACCCAGTTTGGAAGAACAACATTCATCACAATCAAGAAATCGGATTTTCTCACTTCCAGGTCCCCTCTTGGGACGATCTGTTTCTTTTCCTTGCTCAAGGCACCATGCAAAACCTACGTGTAAATCCTTATTAATGGTTGTCTCTTACTTCATGCTTTGTACACATGAGGATATTTCTGGCTCGAAATTGCCATGATTTAAAGGGCTCCAGACATGTGCTTGCTAATTAATGATATTTACATGTCAGGGTAAGGAGTGAGAAGGGGCGGATTCGTACCATTACTTCAACTTTATGATACCCTCATGTAGGACAGTATTTAGCAACCTCCCAGAAGTTCACCAAAATCACCGGGAACAAGTTTCAAATTGGTTTTAGTTTGGGCATTTACTTTGAGAAAGTAGATCCTGGCAGGTTCCGGCGATCAAGGAACATAACTAAATCCAGTGCTGCCCAGTGCTTTGTTAAGTGTTGTTAACTGATAAATTAGATGATGATAAGGTATTCATTTGAAACCCAGGTACTTGTAACGCCTTTGATGTAATGAGAATTCGGTGAATGAGGAGGAATGGGGGGAAGTAATTTCTCCAGGGATATAGTTCAATTAAGGGTAAAGCATCAACGTAGGTTAAAGTACCGTCTTCCATTTCTTCTATGCTTAGATTTATCAGGATGATAATTATATTCTAAGATCTAGGGCGATTCTAGGGCGATTCTAGGGCGATCTATCCCTCATAAAATTGCTGTCCATGATACTCTGCTACGCATCAGATTTGTACTTGCTTAGAATTAATCTAATTACTGTCTCGTGTGGGCAATCCAGAACGAAGGCCGAGAGAAATAGAGAGAAAGGTGCCCTGGTAATATGGGAATTTGAGCACAGTGATAGACAGAGAAAAGTACATGGTCCAATTAATTTGCTTTATAAGCCAATGAAACTAAGGAGTTAGTTAATTGATTTATCAAATGCCTTGTTAATTTCAAAAGGAAACTTCAATTTAGGCATTTTGTGGACTTTTCCCCAAGGTATTGTGGTTCATGCAGCGGTATACACATGCAACATTTGTCACTCTACTAACGTTATATAAAATGTGCTTATGAAGCTATGTTTATAATAAAATGCTGTAGCTCGTTGTTTCGAACTAGAAACAAATGAAAGAAGCAAACTCACTTAAGCTAAAGCATGATCGCAATAACTGAAAAGAACTATTCCTGCTGCGTAGTTTGCGTCAACTGGCAATTGGAAATCACTCTCCTCCTCGTGCCTTAGTTAGATGTTTCTACACCTTTCAATAAAACTGCATGGGTTAGTGAGGTTGTTCTTGATTTTGCTGGAAGTTATCAAGTTATATACAATAAGGAAATGTATAGCTGTATCTCTCACTCTCATAATAAAACCTTGGAAAATGATAATTTTATCATTATTTTGTCCCTGTCTGAAATTAGTTCATATTCACCATTAGAACTCCTCAATTATGGAATAAACTATCGGACCACCTCAGGAGCACCAACAGTCTGCAGGCTTTTAAAACTGGCCTAAACACATTTTTATTCAAAGGCGCCTGTGGTTCAGAGTCACCAGCAAACTAGTCAGATCTATTTTTTAACAATTTATTCATTTCAACTTTTTAATTTTATTTATTCTTCATACATTTTACAAATAATCTATTCATTGTAATTTCATTATTCTAACATTTACTCTTCTAACCATTGGCATTATTACCTTAAATATATTTTAAGCGCTTATGAACAGATTGCTGGTATGAGCACTATTAAAATAAATAAATTATGGTAAATAACCCCTAGCATACATAGCCACTTAAGGTAAGTTTTGGGGAAATATCTGGTAAGTCAGGTACTTAGCATCAGAGCAACCTATGCTATGCAGGAAAGCGATATAAATATAGATATTGTATATAGAAGAAAATTAATGTAAAGGTCTACAAAATGATAAAAAGCTCCAATTATTATAACTCCATACACGTCATACAAACGATTGAATCATGATGCATCCTGGTCTAATCAATCATTCTTCAGCCTAAGAATACACAGTCCCGAAAGAGCCGTTGCATTTTTAATGGGCGAAAAGTACATTAAACCATCGAATGAACTTTAAAAAACCTCCTGCCTAAAATAACCAGTGTGTTATCACGTTTTTATCGATATTGTCTGCTGTTGGTGGGCAAGTGTTCAGAGCTTCTAATAAACCCTGGGAACAATCCCTAATTCAAGTGCTTAATATGGAGTGATTATAATTAGTAGACACAATGGTGGGACTAGGTGTGTAGTAATGAGGTACACAGGCATAAATAGAAGAGGAAGGCTTATGATTGATGTTGGCAATAAGAATACCAGTAGGGGGGGGGGGCATTTTGTGGGTCCCATAATGTAATTTCCCTTCTTATGCACTGTTTATGGCTAAAGCTGGATTTCCACCACAACCGTTGGCTTAAAGCTGCATTTTAAGCTATTACATCGAAACAAACCTTATCAAATTTACTCATATTATGACCTATAGGACTAAATTCATCAATATTCTGCTGCTGTCATACTTTTATACAGGAATTTCATAGAATTATAATCAAATTTGATATTGAGTTATAGTTCTATGGGAATTTGAAGTCAAATTGACCAAGAGGAAACAGTCGCCGGTGCGCGATAATATAGTGAAGCCACCACAGAAAAGGATTTGGGCGAGTCTCCAAAATATAAATGTGGACTTTTATAAAGCCTTGCAGCAAACACCACCGAACATGTTTGGTGAAATTACTTTCAGATGGGTTGGGAAAGAACGGGAGAAAAAGTAGAAAATATGTAGTTTTTGACAGGTGTTAACTGAGAATGCAGCTTCAATTGAGCTGTTTTGATATAATCGCTGATCAGATAAATGGCTTTTGGTGGAACATGCACCCAATGTCATCTTAGCCTTCATCAGGCACATTGGACGAGGATCCAAATAAGGACTTGGTTATGATTAACATGTTTAATATCATCTGATCACAATGACTGATGATGGACCCACACGACCCCACTCACCCCATTGGAAAATCTGAGTTGATGGAATACCGGATTCAGGTATTAGCATTAGTGGTGAGCTTCATCAATGCTTAATTCCTGCTCTCGATTATGCACTTACCATAATCTTTACAATTTCTTCCCCTCCGCCATCTAAACCCTTCACCTCACGCTGCTTTCCTTGTTTTGCTGTCAGCCCTCACCACCACACCATTTCATCATCCCACCCGCTCCTGTCGCCGATCTTCCAACAGTTATCCCTGACTCATATCACTTACGTTGTACACAACCTGTCATCTTTCATACCTAAATATATTACAAATGCTTATTTTGTTGTATATCAATGTTTAAATGTCGGACCTTTAAAGAAATATAAAAAAAACTTTACAAACTCACTCCGCGTGTATCAACTCGAATTCGAAAGATACAACATATTTTTATTAAACATTCTCCTATAAGCAAATCATAAATATATTAACATTTTATTTCATTGGCCAAACCTGTCTCGCACGTTCTCAACTAGTAATTAAAAGTACATTCTTGGTATTAGCTTCTAAGAATACCGGTATTCTTAGAAGCTAATACCAAGAATGTACTTTTAATTATAAAATATATTTTTATTCTAACCTACCCATCTTGGTTTATAGATGGGTAGGTTAGAATAACAGCGTGACAAGGAACAAGTGTACTAATGTTAGTATGAAAATAAGGGTACATAATTTACATCTGAAACAAATGTGTGTTAATAAAATGACAGAAAATGATCAAGTGCTTTATGTCTTATTTTGTTATGTAATTGTAAAAGCCACGGATGCGAGATACCAGGACCTTCCTGGAGATACTAAGCCACTTTACAGTGTACTGGGAGCACAGAAGAACATGGCAGTGATTTATATAAGTTGGATGACTAATAACTGTAGTGATAACACTGCTATGCACCAATGAGCTGCATGATATACGGCGCCATTTTCTAATTTCATCCCTCAGCCATCTGCTGCAATTAGGAGAAATTGATGCACAACAGGTATAAACAAAAGGCAAGAGAAAACCAGAATAAAAAGTAAAAAAAAATAGCGACTTTGGGATAATGGAGGAATAACTCTAGGTGCAACATTACCCTTAGATATTTCCTAGATTCCCGTGACAGCCATTGCAGACAGGATGAGATGGAATTGAATATATTTCCTACTCTCCTTCAACCATAATAAGATGTAATCAATTCATCAACCCTGAGTGGGTAATTACTCTCGGCTAATTAGAAACAATGCAATTATGAAAGAATTTCGGCACCAAGGGTAGTTAGTTGAAGGACGCCAGTCAGTGCTGTCCTAAAACCTTATGATATTGAATAAAGCGTCTCCGTGCTTCATCATGGAATATTTGATCCGATGCTAAATGTTGTCTTAAAATTTTCATTTCAAGGGTATTAACTAGTTTAACCCATGTCAGAGGATTTGTGTATGAAAGGTTGAAGTTGCATGAGCTAAAATATATCAAAACTTTATATTAAGCCTAATTATGATGTGATACAGAATAATTAGTCATAAATCGCAAGACTGATATTTTCAAGGTGTTTTATTACAAGGTCTCTCTGAAGGAATGTTCTCATTTTAGGGGTATCTAGCGTACGTCGTATATAAACGATTTTACCATAAACCAAATTTCAAAAAAGTGTATTAAATATATCCTTGCGTTTCTAAGGTCATCCAATGGAGTATATTTACCTACGGTACTAGTATTGTCCACCCAGACATATTGCAAACTTTGTTTTCAAACATAAAAAAATGAAACAAAAATTATTGAAATACTTTTTAGATGTCCTAAATGTTAATCGTTGGAATCCACCTACCGTGTATGATAAAAACTTTCGTGGGCTAAAGTACCGCGAATTCTGCAAAATATTTTCCTGCAACGCAATTTATTTCCTCCCCAAATCCAGTGTTTCACATATCAATACTATGGTGTGGACACTTAACCGCGAACTATTTTCCTCACGAAACTGTTTTTAAATGCCCAACCGGAAAACAACATTCTGCACAATGTGATTGTATCCCAAAATCCATTTTTATCAATTTTCCCTTGACACTTACCAATAATTGTCCTTAAGATGAAACATTCTAATTATTGCACAAGTACTCATTTCCAATAAAGTGAGCGACACCGGACAATCGTTTATTGTGTGAAAACGCCTTCCTTTCAGCTTTATGGACTTTAAAGATAATTAAAGGAAATTAATTATTCTATTTTATTTTCTTTATTTTATTAAACACCTTAAATTCATGACCGAGTTTCATTTCATTTTACTATACATAGGCATAATCTAATACCATTAGTAGTGTATTAGAGGCAATATATTCAAATGTTCCCTATAAAAACTATTTGACAGATCACCAAAGACAGGGAGAGGGGATTCCACAGGCAGTAAATCTGCATCAATTGATTGATGTGTTGATTTTTTATTTCCATAACCTTACATTACATGAATGCTATTCTCAGCTTAAGGTTGAACAGAAATAATATATTGGCACAAGTGCACATTCCAGCACTTATTTATATTCGTAGCATTGGCCGTGTGAAACAGGCCCTAGGTGTACAAAATAATACCAGAACCAGTATGGAGTGCCTTTTAAATGAGTATTCAGTTATTGCGTTCTGTATCTGCATCAATTGTCTACCTTAGATATGTTTGCCTGTCAAAACCCATCATACGACTAGCTGAGGCTTATCTGTAATTTGTTATTTGTCTTGACATGGAGCATATGTGAGAATTTGCAGAGGAAATTCATTTACAAGATGTTCTGATGCATCCCTATATATATGCTAAACCGCAATAGATGTTGTATGGCTTTGACAATCTTTTTTTAATTTTACATTTTTACCAGGACTTGATTACTTCAATGGTAGTCTTCCCCTAGTATCTTGGGGTGGGTGGGTGGGAGATGAAACTCGGGATCGAATCCACAACATGCCACTCCTGCCACTGCATGAGGCTACCCAACACCGTTCGGCCATCCCACATCTTGCGAAACATCGTTTGGAAATTGTATTTGACAAAAATCCTTTTGAGATGAAATACGACCCGAACACAGCGAGTTGAAATTCCAAAATTCCAAATTGTGGATAGAGACAGAGTAAATAGAGAGGGTAGTGATGTTTTGCATACATGCATCCTAATGAAGATTTCCCTGGGGCACATGCATCATGACTACTTAAACGGTATTGACAGCCACAATCTCTATTTGTGACACTGTCCGATTGTGTTGACTGCTTGCAATTGGTATAGCCTGACCAGCAGAATGATTGATTGGCATGTCTAACATTTTAAAAGGATTTCCAGTCGGGCCTTTCCCCGATCCAAATGACATGGAGGTTTACATAGTTTGTAAACCTGCATACACATTCTTGAGTAGATGTTGGTGAGGCTTCATGTGATTTCCCCCACATGTCTATATAAAAAAAGCCTGTTCGTGTTTTGATATTGACGATGCTTATTTTATAGTTCCAAGACTAGAACCTATAGGCGTCTGACACTTCATATAACATGGACTGAACACACAGTGGAGCAGCAGACATGCATTTGCCTTTGCAAATATATACAGGTTCATAAAACATAGACATAGAGTGTCATCTCAACAAACACTTTTCAACAAGTAGTATAAGATGTATACAATGGAATGTATATGTAATAAACTTAAAATGTGCTTTCAAGACAGATGATGTTTTGACATTTAACTAATCTGTAATATTATGTGATTATTATTTTAGTTTTTTTGTTAGCAATTTCTGAGAATAGAATAATACTTCATTGCAAAATGTCTCTGAAATTTGATTTAGAAGGATACAAAACTGTTATTAAATAAAAGAATACTCGATTTGTGTACCAAGGATCCACAAGAAAAGAATTTATGGATTTGCAAATATTGATTAGTCAACTATCTTCATAAATATGTTTTATCGCTTTTCTATTTACTGGCTGTGATTAGTGTGTAGCGATACTAATAGCAATGTAGCGGTACTAATATTTAATTATATAATTATTACTGACATATTGCGTTCGTGTGTGCACGTAAATCGTGAGGGAGCAATTTTCCCTTGTTCAGAGTAATTATTTCATGAACTAGGCAGCCCGTTGATGAATTTGCTCAAATATTTTCCTGCATGTAATTTGAAGCCAACACAGCAAATTAACCTATAACAACATCATGGGTTCTTTCCCCTCTTGGGCTTAATTCAGTTAGTGGTGCATCGATCAACACGTTCACGTGGGCAATACGCCAGTCTCCAGCAGAGAGTATCATTTGCTTATAGGGAGTTGTCAGAGAAGCGTTATTTCAAACGTCGACGATCAAGACTGAATGGTTTGTACATGAATGAGATATAAGACCACCTTGGGGAATAGAAGAGAAGTTATCAAATGATATCAAATTTGCATTGCATATATATATTTGATCTCAGTGTATGCACGCGTGGAACTAATAATGCCCCAGATCCAAATATGTTCTTCTGTATTCCATAGCCAAAGGTATCTACCAGCACTGACTGGGGATGATTCATCACATATCCATTGTCCTCCTGCTTCCACACTGCTCCGGGTTAGCCATGATGAGTGGGGAGGTGAGTAGGGGTCCTGAGGTTCCGAGGTATGGATCAGGCACATAAATCATCCATCTCCACACTGCTTGTGAAGGGAGTGATGAAAAGGAATGCAAATTTAATAATAAAACCTGTTGTGTAATGGAGTTGTTGTTCAGTGTTCTCTTCAATCAGGGAACCCTTGGTGAATACAACACACATGTATACTGCAGATGATCAGTAGTGAAGAATTTAACTGGTTTTATCAGTAACTTTCTATTCCCTTAGACAATATTGTTTTAACGCTTACTGGGATAATGTGAAAAATGATGCTTGAGGGTTGGAGGCGGGTGCATGCAATTGACTTACGCTCTGATCATTTGCTTTTAATATTTCCACATAAAAAAGACAGAATAAGGACGATATCTACCCACTATATTATATGTACGTTCTTCAGCCCGATTTTCTATCGGTTTTATCATTAGATTGTTTCAAAATAAAAAAAGAAAGATCATTAAAACAACAAACGTCAAAGCAGGACTATAACTGGTTCATTCTAAGGCCCCCTATAGAGTCTCGTTGGTAGCATGCATGGCATACACTGGAGACCTGATTCTAATTCTGGTGGGTATTAATAAATGAATGAATGTAACTTTTAGTCATGCAAATAAAGAATTCATTATTATTATAAGTGTTGGACAAAAAAAATAGTATTGTTATATTTCACTAATATCTGCCTGTCACAACGAAAAAGAATTTCTTATTACTGTTACACATTGTATATGGTAGATCTCTGCGGAGACAGCTAAAATAAAGTTCACCTTATCTTATCTCTGATAGGTGGAACACATTTGACATTGATATCAGTATTTTTAAGTCGGCACTTAAAATATGAAATTAATATTAATGTAAAACGGGTTTTGAGTGTGCAAATAAATTCGGTTACCATGGTAATCACATGACGTGATGAAATACAATATTTCTCGATAAGTGAAGATACGGACTTAATTTGCTATGGTCATCACTCAGTTTGACTTCGCAATGAACTGAATATAGATCAATCCACAATTAGAAACCAAAATAATGCCTAATATGTATTTTGTATCCGATCCAATGTTGTTTGTTATGCTTTTATTGTCTAATGGGAAGAGACAAATGTCCAGCAGGGCTTGAAACCCTCCGAAAACATTAAACCCGCTTACATTGTCCCCCGTGATGAATAAAAGATCCAGCAACAACAACAACAAATCAGTGGGCCTATTTCCCTGCAAGTAGGAGGACGTCAATCATTAAATGTATTTTACAAAACATCTGTTTATGAATCACTTTTTTACCAAGATAAATTTCACACCTGCTTCGTTTCGTTTCAGGAATTAATCTTTAAAACAAATTTCAAATTTACTCATCAATTTTATGATTGAAGCTTCGTAAGTAACAGAAATTCGGTTAAAACTGTTTTAAACAGTCATATAGTGCACTCATCTATCTATCAAGTCTTGCGTTTTAGCAGTTGCGAGAAATATTGAATTAAATCAATATTCACGGGATAGAATGCTTGTTTATCATTCGTCGAGCAGTATCAGATTGAGATGTAATTGAATATGATTCATGATTGGAGGCATTGAATAGGCCTAATTCATTGATACGTCAATAATTTCAAATTATTATAGACAACTCACGTTTCGATGCGAGAACTATACGATTTGAGACTCGTCAGGTTTCAACATTTTAGTTAGCTCCTTTCATTTATTTGAAATTAAACAAACCTTTTTCAAAACAAATTTAACACCAATGGTGACGACGCAGACTGACTGTTACAACAGACCAAGATGGAAGGATCAATCTGCTATGATTCGTTCCCCGTGAGCCTTGTACATCCAATAAAACATAATGGCTGTATGAGTATGCTACATAGATACAAAGGAAAAAGTATAACCCTAGTGCCCATCCGTTAATCTATAGGTAAGGTTACAGTTGAGAAATCGATAATAACATTTTATTCAATATTGACTTCAACAAATCAATCCCATATCCCGAACTTCCTGAGAGCTGGACACACGAAGGTGAACTAACGTTAGTGTCGTATATCGTATTAATCAGATCATAATGACACATAAGAGGGTGCATAAAACCGCACTGGCAATTTCAATGAAGACACTTTCAAGCTCTATTCTCCGTTATTACGAGGACAAAATGTTTACCAAATTACTCATTGTTTGACCTATAGAACCTATAGAAGCAATTTGCTGATGGTTTAAAGTCGATTCGGTCGAAGGGTAACGACCGCCAATGAGCGAGAATAAGTGAAACCGCAGCAAACTTTGGCGAGTCTCCGAAATATAAATGTCACCTTTATGAAACCGTGTAGAAAAAAAGACGGACAAAGTTTTGGTGAAATGACTATATATCGCTGTTAAAGAAACGAAACAGAAACGAAAAGTTGGTCCTAGGTAAGACCATAAAGTGCCTTTCTTCTTTCTGTCTCTTTTTCTCTGTCTCTGTCGCTCCCTTCTTATCTATCTCTTTTTCCTGGTTAAGATCATAAACTGCCTCCCTCCCCTTGGTATAACCTTCAATGTGTTATTTAGGCAACCAGCCTCACTCACTCACTCAGAAACGAAAAGTAGAAAATCTTTAGAGTCTTTATCTCACACTGTTGCTCTTCAACAGATTCTCAAAGCGTCAGTGGGAAGTATATTGATCATATATCATATAATCTCTTGGGATGGTAATTGTGCCAGTATGTATTATTTGTGAACCGAGAGGCTGTAGAAGTTCATTATTAATGTATTTTGTCAGGAGAGGATTTCCAGTCTATACGTTGCCAAGGTTCATTGACCGTTAAGGGACGTCTGTCAAATTGCATAAAATAAGACATATTTATCAAGGTTCTATCACGGCCTGTCTTTATAGTGAACTGGGAACCATTAAACGTATCTATTATTATTTCTTTCATGGGCATATAAGGTAGGAGAGAAAAGTTTGGTCATAAATAAAGGAATAAACGACCAGGTTACAAGGCAGAAAAAATGGTTGCTGCATAAGTTCCTTATTGAATTATGCCTTTTAGTCTCCTCTTTCATCAAGCAACAGAATTTGTTCACAGTATTCAAGTCAAATATCCTCAAAGCTTTCACAAGTTTAACAGCATGAAATCAATTGGAAAAATCTGCCCACTACAGCTTTTATATCCAATTAGCATAATCAGCTACGAATAACATACATGTACACGCACGAAATCAACTTTAAATACTCATATTCCCCTTCTATAATCCAGATAGTAGGCACTTTGACGTAATATAACCTTCAATTCACATTTAATTTTCCGTTGTCGATTCACCAAGGTTGGGTGATGAATACAAATCATGTTACGTCCTATCATCTCGTAGCTCTTCTCCAATTTGACTTAGACAATCAGTTTTCTCCATTTCCTGCTCTACAGCTCCTTGATTACCTTTGCCATTGGTGGAGCACATTGCAATTCCGTTTAGAAAGGATGCCCGAGTCATAGCAGACTTAGTCTGGGGATGCTTTGTTAGTGCCATCCTTAGCTATCATCTACTGATTATAATCCTTTGTGTGATCTCTATAGAAATTCCCTTTATTATTGTCCAACTCATTGCAGTGAAATAACGTAAATTGTTTTCTGATTGCTAAGTGATTGCAAAGCTGATCAATTGAGAATACTAGTAATTCTTTCAGCAATTATCCTTCGTTCACTTGTTATATTCTGCCTATTTATGGATGAGTTCGTCAGAATATGAACAATATAGACCTCTTTACACATTTAGTAAATTCAGTCAAATTAAGCTTGAAGATGATAAATACTATATATAGGTATGTTTGAATATATATCTGTCTCGAATTTGATTTATTTGAGAGAATTGGTGAAGGCTAATTGTACATTTTCTGACAACCTGACCCAGGTACTGTTATGAGGTGTATTTTAAATTGATTTTATATTTAGTAGAAATCCAACAGATTATTTACATGCTTCATAAACCTGAGGCTCGATGAATTGCGGGCAATTTAATCTGACTTTGTCAATAATGTAAATAGGTATATCTGTCTGTACACAATTTCCAACACTGTCCCAATGTCTCCCTATTGCTCTAACATAATATTCTTTTAGATAATTACTAGATTATTACGCCACAAACTCTGTTTTACCAACCATGATTTGAATGGTAGCCTTCTTCCAGAAAAGAAGATAAAGATACTCTGGAGGGAACTCTTTTGCAAGTAAAAATCAATTGAATTACTTGCACGCAATTGTCATTACCTCTGACATACTTTCGTGCAGTGCCCACAGTGTCACACTTGCCTATTCCGGTCCACACCACCCAAGCGCTCACGACGACTTTACAACTGAAGGGCGTTCTACATCCTTCAGCATTATTCCTCTGCTTCCCGGGAAGAAGAAAGGATTGCATTGCACATGCTGAGTTTGTAAGAACACGCGTTTGGGGTTCCCTGGTTACATGTGACTTGAATCAATCTGGTTTGTTAAAAGACATGCTCTCCTCCTCGCAGTGCAATTTACAAATGGGAGCGTCTAGAGCATTATTGTGCTAAAGTGTAGGCTAAACAAGGTAGCTCTACCTTTCCCAGTGTCAAATGACTTTTAGATGGGTAGGAAAAGAATGGAACAAAAAGGGAAGAATCTTTAATTTTTGATCGATGTTACCTGAGAGTGCAGGTATACGTTTTAGAAATAAAGATTATTCCAGTGATTATAAAACCACCGAGGACTCATCACCTTAGAACAAAGTAACACTGGTCGGAAGTCACCCCATTTGAATTTGGCTCATTCTTCTGGCTACAAAGCCGCGTGAGTGGTCTTTCTTTTCTTCATTTTTATTTTCAACACGCTATACCCTGATCCACCCCATCTATCTACTCCCCACACCTCTAGCCCTTTGGGAGTGAGTTTGCGCCTCTCAGTCCCCCGATAACATGGCAAACATATGAAGGAACGTCCTTAAAGAAACCAAGTCTTTTTGTCGCTTCTTCTCTACACCCGTTTCTCAAGTAACTTTCAATCAATTTCCTTCAGTTACATTTTTCAGCGTTGTACCATTGCCGGTGATCTGTCATAATTATACATACTGCCTAGCTCCAAGACGTAGCTACCAGTTCTGAGAAGTTGCTCGCCTGTTCTGTAGACTCTTGTCAGAATAAGATGTTGGTATTGATTTATTTGACTATGCGATGCAATCCTGCCTGCATGGGCAATCGCTGCCTTGATCCATTGAAATCGAACTGGAAGCTACTATGCAGTGTGAAGTGCACGACCGCCCAATAACTACAGCCAGCCGGTATAAATTATCGGCCAAAGAATGTATTATCTGCAATTTTCACATCGCGTCTATTGACTAGAAAGTATCTTTAATATGATTTATTTCATAAGACTTCTTATCGGACCAAAGCTTCCGAAAAAAACTGTGCATGGAGGTTTGATAAACATGCATGTATATGATGCTATTTATGGCTATTAACTTTGGACAATGACCATGATCATCAATGATACGTTTGTCTACACACTTAACATTAGAAGCCCTTTGTGATAAAAACTTATAAGTTTTAAAAGATGTACATAGGTGTGGGCGGGTGGGCACGTTTCGGACTTGCATGTGAGAGTGTTTTGTAATGTCTGGAAAGTTAAGTAAGTTGTTGTTCCTTCCGTGTCTAATGACTGGCCATGTCCTATGCCCGAACAATTATAAGTCATGTTTGGATCATTATAGTTATGTTGAAATTATATATTGAGACATATGGAACATCCTCTTTTGTACTTTTCATGGCGTATTTCACATTTATTAGAAGTGCTGCAAGACAACATTCCTGCTTTCTAAACACCACGACCTGTCCCTGTTTGAAATGCAGCAGTATAATAAAACACATCCGCCCAAGATTAACCCTTTAGATAAAACATTGATTTCTTACAAATTAATCTAATAGTAGTTTGGAAAGCCTAACTCTTGGAAAACTCAAATTACTTTTCACCATTTTCCTCGAATGTGAAATTACACCCTGAAGTGACACATTGGTTGGCATCTCAACCTCATCGCTTCACAAGAAATCTATTTTAAAAATGGGACTGACACCTATGAAAAAGCTTATAAATTGATTCCGTTTGAAATCGTATCCACGTAGTATGGAAAGTCATTGTTCAAAGCCCTCGTTGTTTTTAGAATGTTGTGTACATCAAAGCAGTCTCCAATTGATGAAATGATTTACTGATGCACTCAGATTTAAATTGAGAACGGATGGTGTTAGGGAGTATGACACCTGGGACACCTTGATGTTTCCCTCTGATCTTCGCGTTCGTATTTCACTTCAGTAACAGTCATAAAGTCTAATTGATTTCAGGTCACTCACTTATAACTCACTGTAGCTGACCAATGTCAGGCTTGCATTCACACAAACATGTCAGTTTATACTAGAAAGTACGCAGCAGAGGAATAAGCCAACTGACATTCGTCTTGTGAAGTGACAGTTTTATGGTCAATTGTTTGCCATGGCTAAAAGCAGTTACCTGGCTTCCCTAATGCACCTAAATCTTCTGGGCTTTTATTTTTCCCAGCTTCCAAGTAAGGCAAGGCTTTAGGAGATCCGGTGTTTGAAAGGGTTTTGGGGGGAAAAGGGACAATTTTTTAAACACATAATTAAGTATTTGTCAGTGGCCGTCCACAGACAAACTAACCGCTGACATTCTATTGGGTAACTTTCCGCATACTTTAGAATGGTTGAACCACGTCAAAGTAGGAAATTAAAAGGAAAATCTCCTTGAAAAGTTAATAAAACTTGTCAGGTGCTTTCCCCTAAGTGGGAAATAGGCACCATTGGTTGATATGGATTGATGATTAGGATGCTCAAAATGACAAAGTGTTTCTTTTTATGGCCCAATCAACCACTAATTCCGGAGAAAAGAGAACATTTAAGTAACTAATACTGTGGCTGCTTTTTATTATTGAAAAGTGGATCATCAGTAGGAATACTCAACCAAAATTACTCGAAATTACAGCTTGAAATGAACTTTCAACATTATTACAGGCCGTCAGCCTACTTGTATCAATTAGCAATAATCAACAATTTGCAGTTTGACAATAAAGGAACGTTTTCTATCTTCCCAAACCTAAAATGATGGATATTTGGATATTTTGTGTAAGAAGGAATATCCTAAATATCCTGAATCCAAGACAATTCCTGTGTGGATAGTATTCCTGTTGCAAATGTGAGGGAATATCTTTGAGAAGGAAAAGGATATTCCTAAAAGATAAGTGTTGGATACTGTTGCGGCCAATAATGGCAATCTCTCTTAATTATGTAACTCATACTGTCTATTCCTCCTTTGGAGTAGATATTACTCATACCAGAAAAACATTTCCAACAAACCTTTTCCCATTTCCAACCAGAGATTCCTATTTCTGGAACAAATAGTTGCACTGCAGAGATTATTTCTTCATTGCTTATATCCTTGCTCCCATTGCAACCACTTCTCCCCTGGCTGATAATGGCAATGATAGCTTTGATACGTAACATACTGGTGCACTCATGGGGAGGTCTTTAGTACACATAAACTCACCCTGTGTACTCAGCACCTCCCTTTCCACCCCACCACACACTCCCAGTACACGGGAAGCCTCTCTGTATCTATGATGGCATAGGAATACAGTGATGTACATGGAAGTGAAAAGGAGTAAGAATAGTTACAGATATTTGGATATCTTGATATTTGGATATGTTTGTGACAGAGAGAATCCCCAAAATCCAAGGTAGGATTGATACTGTGAGAGAATATCTTAGAAAAGGAAAAGGATATTCCAAAAAGAAAAGCGTTGGATGTTTTGGATGTTTACTATTTCACATAAATTTTATATTCTTACCGATTCAGGGCAAAACAGATACTTTGGATATTCCCGATTTCACATTGATAAATCGTTGGTGGCGGTCGTGGCAAATGAATGGATACCGAAGCACTGTTTGGCATGAATGACAAATGCGGAAACATGAAATAGGAGTAAAATACATGAATATAGGAGTAAAGATTTTTTTCACAGGAATATGGGGGTGACCCACTCAGTGCGACCGTGGCTTACAACGTAGTGGTCGCCAAGGAGGTGGGCGCAACTTCACAATAAGCTCTGAGAACTGCCGATGACGAATACATTCATCGAGGGCTCGATTGGTTATAGCCGATTCAGAAAAAAACAAACCACTCTACTGTCCCTGCTAAACATAATATAGACTGATTGGATCCCATTGTGGCGACCTGAACGACGTGTTAACTGTTTTAAAATGTCACTTGTAATCAATGTGCAACAATGCTTACGCCAACTTTCTTTGACGATCTTTGAGTGGATGGTGAAATTCTCTAATTATTTTTATTGGGACATGTTGTGCGCCTTCTTAAAGGAACCTTACTTAAATTAGCTTGTGACTCGATACGGAAAGTCAAGATGAGCATTGGTATGCACTTCAGCCCTGTTGATAAGGCTACACAAGTAGCTACCGGAACGGAGGGACGCAGTATATAAAACTAAATAAATGGTCATGTGCCCCAGAACTCAGCACACCCTATTAATCGTGTTGCCAAACTTGGGCCTTAGTGTGTTAGTAATAGACAAGTGGTTATCTGCTTGTTTCTTCTTTCCTTTTTTTATACGATAGAATAACATGCCAAATCCATCGGAGATGGTGTTGGGGATATTGAGGATGTAACTTTAGAATCTATCGTAGTAGATAACGAAAAATTAAGAGACACATTACCTCTTTTTTAGAATTCAGAAATTAAATTATGTTGACGTCGTTACTTGTGTTCAGTTCAAATCCTTTTGTACAGGGAAAATAATTGCTGGGTAGGTTACCCTTTTTGTTTCTCTGCTATTTATAGCAGAGAAACAAGTGTGTTACTATGAAATACGCCAATCACTGATAGTGGATCACATCTGATAATATTCTTTAGCTGTCTGTGAGGTGTTTAAGCATGCCTTAGCATGCCTTATCTAATCCTTTGAATCAGGTGCTAAAATATGTGTAGGTTTAGCTGTAGACAAGGGAGCTGCAGCCAACGGAGCTGATTGGCTGTTAGTAAGGCCTTCGCACCTACGGCTATGGCTTCCAGTCCAGTCCCACACTACAGCTTACATCCCACGCACGGCACCCCTCACACAACGCTAATAACCTATTTCCAAGTACCACGGCTGGGCCGTGGTAACCACGGCAACGCACCAGTGTCTTGGAAGCTCACGGGGTCAAAGGGGTTAGACTGACCACTAAGCAATGGGATGCGGTAGAAGCACCGTATAAACAGCGTTAAACTTCTTCTATTTTCTTTGGATAATTTGCTCTAATAAAGCCTATAGTACTGAGTAGAGGTGAGGACGCTAACATTGCATATTTGTGTGTGCCTACCAAGTATCGGTAGCCGATCGGTAGGCAAAAAGATAGTGTGGAGTAGGAGGAGTAGGCTATGTCAGAAGAAAGTCCCTATGCTCCGCCCACTGTCTCCCGGGAGTCCACGCGGTGCCACCTCAGACAAACAAACCCACGACGGCCACTGTATAGCATTAAAACTGCCTATCTAGAGGTGTGTTTTGATCTTAATTTCGACCCAGATACTAAATTTCTCTGATATTTTCTCAACATACATCATATAGACATCTACACTAAGGATACAATTATATACTGAGTCTCAATGGCACCGAAAAATATGTTTGATAGCCTAAGATATAGAGAAAGAGACAAAAGTTTTAGCTAGGAGTTGAAGGTATACGAGATTAGTTTAGGCAGTAAGATAACAAAGATAACAGCATGATTGTGGTTTATTGAAAATTTAAATTAACATCCATTGTGGAGATTGAGTGAGTCAGTATTCCAGTATACTGTGTTATTTATTATTTTGCATAAGATTATGATTAATGTTAATTTTTTTCAGATAAAACGTTAGGCTATTTCTATACTGATTACTAGAAGGTTGGCAACTCATAAAGAAGAACTGTTTAAATTTAATGTAACAATGTTAATGCGTGGTATTACGTGACGTAATGGGTCAGACTGGGTTTTTCCCAGTGCATGAGGGATAGTAAACAATGTGACGACGGGAATTGACGGAAATGTCCGCTATTTTTCACAAAAGCAAAACAACTAACCCAAAGGCCTAAGTAGGCTAGTATTAGTATATATGCTAGGGAGAGAAAAATCATTAATGAATAAACATACTTAAAATAACAAAATAGTGTTATGTTTTTTGTGCAATATTTGTACTACTACTTTGAAATGTTCGGATATAAGTTAAGATGTTAACTTTGTAGGTAAATATTTTGCATTTTCAGTCTAAACATGCCTAAAGTGCAATAACATCAGGCACAAATGATTGTAGTTGAGAAAATCGTTTCCAGTGGAAACGCCAAGTATATGAATTAAGTTGACACTGATTACAAAGTTAAATATGTTAACAGTTGATCAAATCGGTGCATAACTTTATAATTAGTTAACTTAGTACTTGTTTCTCTGTCCTTTCTGCTGTTCCCTGTTTCATGTGAGATAAAATTGACAACAATAGTCCAGATTAATATCACGGAATTGTTCTTATACTCTTGAGAGCCGAAAATGCCGTTTCATTCCAAACTGTATTATTTCCTGATATCTTAAACAGGACACTAACAGAAACGTCCAATCTTCATGAACAGGCTAAAACAATTCAAAGTTGGTAATTTTATCTATAGCTTTATCTCTACTCACAATTGATTTAACCGATGACAGTTTTCTAATCTAGGGAAATCATTGACTCAACAATAGGGCCAGGCCACGTGGTGCCTGCCTGATTTCTGATGCTAATACACGAGCTCGTTGTTTTAAGAGCCAGGCCCTGTGTTTATTCGGAGAACCAAACTGATAACTGGCGAGATTAGTCAATTCCAATTGCCTAAATAGCCATTCTTAATGACAAATGCATGAGAATAAAAACTAAATAAATGTCACAACTACATTTTATGCCCGACACGATTAATCCGAGTGCGCCTCATGAACGGCTTTCTTGAAGGGAATACAAATGGTAGTGTCCTCTTTATCTGGGATCCCATCAATTGAATTACTTTTTACATTATAGAATTTTACAAAAAGACAGTGATTGGCTGCTTGTTCGTGTCAGTGTTCATCATTCTAGTGACATGAAGGGGTATTTGTCTTCTCTTGCATTCATTCCTTAATCCAATATGGATGTTTTGACTTTGCTTTGAACCTCCAACAGACCCAACTAGTTGGTGATGCAGCGAGAATCTCCACAAATATGTTTTAAGGCATGTTTTGATGAGATTTCCTGCTGTCAGCAAATATTTAATTAATCCACCTGGTAGACAATGTGAATTTAGTCAAGGATTAGTTGATGTGGAAATTATCCTGAAGCTTATAGTAAATAGTAATTATAGTAAAGGTTATAGTAAAAAGCTAAACGTTGTATTTTGTTCTAGAAGTTGCATGTTTAGCAAAGGGCATAGGATTAAAGAAAATATAGCACCTGTAATTAAGTGTATCATTCAAATCCCAATCATTGAGTTATATCAACAATAATTCAACATATTGTATGTGGAACACAATGTGGAATATATGATATTCACTGGGCACACATCGATGCCATGTCTCTCCAATACATGAGAGATCTAACTATACATTGCATCAACTTTTAGATAGAAATAATTATACCAGACTCTATGTATGGCCAAGAGCTTCCTGACATTCATGTCCCCTGAGAAAGCTTTGTCAGCACTTCTTCATATAACAAAATGGGGTGATCGTTTTAAATACTTCTGTTCCAATTATAGTATGATCAAGAAAATGGCTGAAATCAAAAGGAACGTGAAATAGGTCCTGTTTTTATAGCCCACAATATGCCTGCTTCCCACCATTAATCTGCAGATGATAGGTTTGGAAAGAACCCTTCTGTATCGACTCATTTATAGGCTCAAAGATACACAGCCTTTCATTTCGTCAGGGATGCAAGTCGCATATCAACTCCCACGTTCGAGCCCCTCTCTCAAGTACGGTTCAGTGGGCAGAAAAGTAAGATCTCATCAACACAACAAAGACCGTGGAATTGAGAAACAATTTCACACGTCCATCTCCCGGTAAGATATATGCGTGTACAGGAACTATAGACTGTTTTGTCTTTGAGATGATGAGAAATATCTTTCGCCCCATATGGGTCAGATCGCCAGAAAATGTACGATCGGCAGCTCTACACATTTAGTAAATTCTACTAAATAAGGGTGAAAATGATAAACACTTGGTATTTCTGAGTACATTTTGGTATGGCTCTGATTCAAATAATGATATTTAAGTTGAACTGTATTTGAACTTCAGTTTCTCTTAAATTTTAGTTATTTGAAAAGATAAGTTAGTGAAGGCGGATAGTACATTCTCTTAGGGCTTGATCCATATACTCAACCTGTCATGCTTGACTGCTCACTTGTCATGGTTTCAGCCATGGTTCAAAGCGATGCTCATCCCAAATTGTCACTATATCTGCAGGGTATACTCGGCCTTGGGACGGCATGGACTAAGGACTAATTATATTTTTTTTTAAAGAAATTTTATTGAGCTGGTTTTAATGACAGATACATTAATAATCTCACAGACTCAAGTGAAAAAGCAATATCAATGACATAGAAAGCAACTAGAGTAATTCACAATTTTCGATTGATTTTTTAGATTTAAACATTATTCGAATATTATCACAGTTATTAATAATCAGTACCTGGGTCTTTTTCATGACCATCAGATTAAATATATATACAAGTTTACATTTTTTTTTGCATTATATTTTTATGGACACCTCTCATCAGGGCAAGAGTTAGTTGAGTTCAACATCTAGTATGACTAGTAAAAACGACAGAGTTTCATAGATTTCTGACCATCCTTAGACGATGTTACAATAAATTAATTTACATTCATAATGACTTTCGCTTCACGAACAATTGTGCCATTATTACATCCAATAATCATTCTTCTTAAGGTGTAGCTTAAGAGATGACCATTTCCCATTCCTAAGGTGACAGTTCAATTTATTCCAGAGTAGCGGACCTAGATAGCATGGGCTTTTCTTATATTTTTCATTAGTTGGTTTGTCTATATGAAATACATGGCCATCATGCTGCCGGGTTTCTCTTGTACAAATTTTTGTATCAACCACCTTATTCTTTCTGCTATACATTATCCTCAATAACGAGATTTTGCTTCTTTTATCTAACTTTTCGATTTTACACACTCCACTAAGCTCTTCTGTGTTTCTTATGTCGTATGGAAAAATGAATCTTATAGCCCGGTATAGTATTCTTTGCAGTTTCGTTCTGACCTTCCCATGGGATAATCCCAATAAGAACAGTCCATACTGAAGCAAGGATAATACATGGGTTTTTACGATTAACTTGGCCATATTTGTTGTAAGGTACTTCTTTATACGAGATAGCTGTGTTAGTTTATAAATCGCAGAGTTTTTAACTCTGGTAAAATGAGGATCGAAAGATAGATTTTCATCAACTCTGTACCCTAAATAGGTCACAATTTTCTTACACGGAATTTGTATCCCATTAATGGTGAGTTTTATTGGATTCGATTTTTTTATTCTATTCAACCTGTTTTTTGTACCGATCATTTGGGTAAGGCATTTTTTTTCGTTTAGCATCAACAGGTTATCCCTCATCCAGCAGTTTACTTTGCCTGCAGCTAACTGACTTATCTCTGCACACTTGGTGTTATCTGTACCTGTTACACTTATAGCAGTGTCATCTGCGTATAATGTTATGTTAATGGTGTAATCAGGGTAATTTACATCATGTAGGCAGTTGGGTAAGTCGTTAATAAATATTAAAAATAAGATGGGGCCGAGATGGCTTCCCTGGGGTACCCCCCTGCTGATAGGCAGTGCATCAGAAGTAACATTTGATAGACAAGTTTTTTGTTTTCTGTTTGTCAAATAATCAAGGATCAGGCTTCTTATTGTAGGGTTAATTTTATAAAATGTCATTTTTTCCTCTAGAATATCGTGGTTTAGGCAATTGAAGGCCTTAGATATGTTGTAGTAAGAGGCAATGGAACATTTACCCTCGTTCATACCTTTAAATATTGGTGTTACGAAATCAAAAAGGCTGGTGTCCGTAGACTTATTCCGTCTGAAACCTCCTTGACTATCTGAGAAAAGATTGTTAAATTCCATATGGTTAGTAAGAGGGACGCATATTATTTTTTCGAATAGTTTAGACATAACCGGCACAAGGGCAATAGGTCTTAAATTATTACATGATCGTAGGTCTCCATCCTTGGGTATTGGCTTAATTACGTACTGTTTCCAATCGTTTGGTATTTTACAAGATGATACACAAGTCTTCATAAGAAGAGTTATATGGGGGACAAGTGATAATAAAAACAGCTTCAAAATTTTGGAATTAATCCATTCAAAACCACTATTCTTAGTTATATCAATCCCATTGATATGTCTTCTTACCAAAGCCTCACTTACTAGGATGTTCGTACTACAAGTTAAAGTAATATCATCTCTTAAGTAGGGGGTATATCTTTTTTCAGAGCATTCTTTGGCCACACCCAAATTGGCGAAGTATTTGTTCAGAAGGTTACTAGCTTCTTTGTTTTTAACCTCTTTTCCTTCATGATGGAAGCTAGAGGGGAGCGATTTCTCTTCTCTACCTATCAGAGTGTTAACTTTTCTCCAAAACTTTTTGCTATTCTTACTGCAAGATTGGATTTCAGATCTAATTTCCTCCCTCTTCATTCTCTCTACTCTTCGGCTGACAATTTTTCTTAGGTCAACGGCTTCTTTTAAGATAGAGTTGGAGCCCGTGGCTTTAGCTCGCTTGAATTTTTTGTCTCTTTCTTTAATTAATTTAATGAGGTCGTGCCCCAGTTTAAATTTCCCTTTTCTGATGATTTTCGTTTCAGTGATGGGACAATTTTTATCTAGGTAGCCTTCCATACAAGTTTTTAGGTTGTACCAGATGTATTCAGAACTATTACCACGGTTACCAAAGCTATTTACATCTTCTGTATAGGGTTGAAGAAAGCGAACTAGGTGCTCTTCATTTAACTTGTGATATTTTCTACCAACCTTGGACTCTACAATAACCGGCTCTCTGCTTTTCTTGAACTGGACATATGTACATAAATGGTCAGAGATGTTATACTCGATTACACCGGAATTATATTTATGCGGGTGATCGGAAAAAATTACATCAATCAGCGAGCTAGAATTTTTTGAGTACCTAGTTGGGATGTCTATAAAGGGTGACAGGTTAAAATCACTCATCACAGTTTGGAAATTTCCAACTATATCATTCTGTGCTTCTAGCAGGTTAATATTAATGTCCCCACACAATATAATATTGGTACCATTTACAGTTGTTTTTATGTTTCTCAGAGTATCATTTAGGTATTCTATAAATATGTTTCTGTCGCCAGATGGCGGGCGGTAAATATTGATAACGATAACCTTACGCCTCATCCCTGGCTTAATGAGTAAACATTGTATTTCCAGGTCCTTACAGCATTTGTTATTATCATTCAATAAATTTTCGTCGACTTCAAATTCTCTATGAACATATGTACAAATTCCTCCCTTTTTTGTTACTTCGGGATTTTCATCATAATGTCTATCCACTCGAAATAAATTATAGTTAGGGTCCGAGATGAGGTTACTGTTATTATCAGAACTAGATAACCAGGTCTCCTGCATACATAGAATCTTAGTAAATTTGTTCAGTAGGGTGTTGCTTATTTCTGATACCTTGTTTCGAAGAGAGCGTACATTGATAGAGAGTAAGCCGTAACCAGGTAAGGACGTTACAGAGTCAAGATCAACCGATTCCATTTCGGTTACTATTTGATAATATAATCATTTCTCGACAAACCTTATCACGTGTTGTGATCATTTCAAGACATTCAGACTTCAGAGGGTCATACAACAATAAAACATCAGAGAGGTGCCATACGTATAGGAATAAGAACAAGTTTAGCCTTGATAGGCTTGGCGACATAGGAGTCAACGCGAGATACAACAAAAGTCGTTTTTTATCGGTAACCATCAATTTTGGACCAATATCCTTACTACATTGCTTTGCGGTGGTGGGAGGGAACATATATACAAGATATCATGACAAGGTAAGACTAACTTTCAAGGATATAGGCAAAAAACTTCCATTCACTAACCTCGATTCAATAATCTTGAGCTTTAGTCGGCCATGTTGGATATTTTGCTACCGGCCGCAGAGAATAAATTAGCGTATTTAAGTAAAATTTTATAAACGACACATATGGTTAGCTTGTAGTACAAATAGGATACATAATGAAATCAGTTGAATTATCAAACCCTGATAGTATTAATTAAACCTATAATCAGTGATCTTTTTCGATTACCAACCTACGGCATTTGCTGCCGAGTGTCTTCCGGTTTCTTGCTTCCAGTCAGCTCCACGTGTGTACAAGGTGGCGATGTTTATGTAAACAAGCGTGGTTTAAAGCAGTTTTAATGAGACAATGGAGGTTAAATTTAGGAATTCTACCTTGTCCGAGGGGTAAGTCAAATAGTTACATTTGTGTCATGGCCTTTCTTAGTCCGTTCATAGATTCATTCAGAGAAATAGCCGAAGTATTTAATTCCGTGCGCAGTCTTGAGGGGCGTAGTATCAATGGGGCCGGTGTGCTGGCGTGACTGGGTTTCTGTGGGGAAATATCGGCTTCGAGTAAAGTGGGCTCATCTTCATCTATATCAATAGAGTCGCCAACATCCATGTTAGCGTCTGTTTCTTCACGGGCTTTATCTGTGGCTGCATTTTCTTCTGGGGTAGGGTGATGGTCGAAGAACCGTGGAAACTTGATCTTTTGGGTGGAGGCAGGGCTGAGTTTGCTTTGTTTGATAGGCTGGGGCGGCGGTGACATTGGGGTGATACTGCTCATTTCATGCTTGTATTTTTCTCTCATTTCTGTTCTTATTTGCTTCAGAACTTCACCTTGACGGTTAAGTCCAGACCAACCTCCAGTCTTGAGAAGAACACTACCCAGGTATACACCACTGGCCCATCTCAAGTCGTGTGTTGCTTCTATGAGATTCATATCACCAGTCGACAGGAGTAGAGCTCGTAAGTCCTTGTCTTGGTCGAATTTAGCACGAATAATACTCTTCATGTAGGATTCCTCCTTGCGCAACCATTCATTATCAGGAGTAATCTTGCTACTTATCTCCTTTATTTCGTACGGGTCACGCATACGACTCACTTTTTTGGCAACCGTGTCGTTACCTGTCTTCAAAGCCTTATAGTATACGAATGCGTGCTCGACGCATATGTAAGGTAAGCTCGCGAAAGAATAGTTTTACATTTTACAACTATGCATAATTTGGGGTGTTTAACTACTTTACTACATGTAGTTACTTTCCAGATACTTAGTATCTCAAAATCCATTTTTTGCGACTTATGACTCATTTTCTTGTGACACATCACAGAAATTATACCCTAGTTATTGATTCACAATTATATTCAACTAAAATAAAACTCTATCAAGTGTCTCCCAATGGTTCCATCATGTACTATATTACAGCTATCACAAGCCCATTATTTGCTGATCTACTAACTAGTATAGAGTAAAAAACACTGCCCCAATGAAGTAGCGTTACCATGGGGGCGTGGCCCTAGATATAGGCCTACGCGGTGACGCGGCCTACGCGGTGATTTCAAGTAGATTTCCAGTTTTCATTTTTGCAAGTCTGGCTTTTTCTTAATAATAAAGATATTGTTTCCCTTTTTTTATCAGGATATTATACACCATGTAAATATTAATCTTTGCTTTTCGGACTGTAGGCTCAAGTGACGATGTGGGCTCAAGTGCCGAAGGCGCTTGTACACTCTTAAACTCTTCCATCTTATTCCATGATGATGACAGAGCAACAAAATAATATTTGCAATACGAGCGGACGGAATTATTAATCACGAAAGCTGTTAACATCCATATGATTCCACGCCACTGAGTCTTAAATCTTAATACTTTTTGCCCTCTCCTTAATATTTAAACATTGTCTGTAATAGTTTCCAGGCATTGTGCTTCCATGTGAAAGATGGCCATGTTTTCAGATAAGTCCTTCCCATCAATTTTGAGAATTGGGAGATTTTATGTGCTTTAAACGATACAGACCCACATTAATATTGCCTACACAGGTATGGATGTCCCAAAACATTCGGCATGATAAAAATCCCTTGAGAAAAGGTTTGAGCCTCTTTAATTGCCACTACTGGCAGTGCCGGCCGCTTGCTCTCTTGGAGATTCTAGGTAGAAAAGCTTTGCGGCGAAATGAGAAATCTTCCGATCAGCAGCTGCGCCGAAGAGATATTCATCACAACCCACTTCCCCTTCTACACACAAAGAATGATTAGAATATGGAAATGCTGATAGTAATTAAGCGGCTTTTTATCAAATGTATTTTACATGTGTCGCTTCACACCCTTCGGAATATGATATGCCCTGATTCAGTTAGTTATACTTGGAAAGTGGCTTTTTAAACTTACCCTCATTAATAATTAGGTGTTACCATGCATATAGGTTCTCGAGCCTATATATTTGAGCACTATTCAGCAGTGGCGATTTCTGGAACTAACTATGGATATGTAAAGGTTTTGTATTTCCAGTTAGCTGAACTAAGTATGCATATTTGAAGTATTTGAAAGTGATAAAATGAATTTAACAATATCCGGTGAGTTTCTGGACGTGATTATCATTAAAAATCAAATTTCCATTTATGTACCATACGTTTACCCCCAGCCCCTATCAATATGAATGGTACAAAATTGATTTCACTTCTTAAATCACTGAGCTCCACATGCATTGTACAGACACACATTGAGTTTGGGACCAATTTTGCATAAAAATCGTATTTTTGCTATTTCCTATATTTCAGGACGCCCTCACAAAAAACTACATGGCAAAAACTATATTTTTTTCTTTAATAACAAAGAAGACACTCCCAGGCAGTATATATTACAACTGGAAAATAATCTGAGGATGGGTTCTTGGTGAGAAATAGAAATTTAGCTAATGCAGCTGTATATGAAACAGGTATTTCACTGTGTTCATGTCAGGTTTCATTCTTGGAATGACGATGTTGTAGAATGATTAACATAAAGCCATCTATGTGTTGCAAGACTGAAACGAATCTCCTCGGAATATCTCCTGATGAGATTGATGCCTCACATTAATTGGCATGATGCTATATTGTAATGTATATATTCATATTAAGAAATTTAAAACCAAGGACATCAAGCTACTATAAATAGCTTCCATTTGATTTATCAGCACAGTCAGATAACGAAGGGGTTATCTTTAATAGCATCTTATTAAAGCGCTGGAGGTGGAATTAATCTTAATCACTGTACCTACAAACAACCCCGATAAGGCACAGTGCCCCCATTGCATAACAACCTGCGAGTAGCGTTTTCAGTGTTAATTTTGAGCTCGCCGATTGTTATGCAACGGGGGCATTGATTGATTGATTTAATATTGGAATGCCACATTAAATAAAATACCATTTATATGCATAATCGCTATCACATTTCTTCCTATTCTTGCCCAACTGGATACTCTCCTATACTATTGATTCTGTTAGTCGCATGCAGACATATGATAGGGGCTAAAAGCAGTTTGCTGGCCTTGTAATGTGTATGCAGGCTCGTCGCAATCGCCCGCACCATTGCAGTTCGCGCCCCAGCCAGCGCGTTTAATTTCCGCCGCGCTGAATGGTCGATTCAGGTCTGACAACAACGAATAATTTGTTAGGATTTTCTATAACCCATGAGAAACACGATAGGAGTATGGGAAGCATTTCCACCATTACTCATAGAATTCATGGCAGCACCTCCGACCTTGTACATTACAGAACGAGCCAATTCTAAGATCATTTCTGTCATCACTTTGTTCGTCTCACATTATTTTTCAACAGAATTGTTCCACAAATTTAATGTGATGTGTTACAGGAAATTGGTTCATCAGTTGCAAAAGATCGATTTTAAGATATCATCATATTATTTGAAAAGAGTTTAAGAGATCAAGGGGATTTCAATGCTGGTAAACATAAGACAACTTATAAGTACTTCTTATATGAAAAACAAAGTTAGCTATATTTCTTGATGGTCAATCACTATAGTAAAGCAGTAAAATATACTCCTTAGGATTAACTCAGATATATATTCAATACACTTTGAAAAATATCAATTTTCCGATTGTGACTCATTTTCCACAACACATCACAAATGATCAAGGATAAAGGTTTCACAGGCTAGTCTGAGGAATAATGTCATTGCTTTTAACTATGCGAGGCCCTCTATGATAAATCCAATGAACTACCTAGTATTCAGAAGTTGCAATGACGTCAGATACTGCCTACAATTCCATCATTCAACTAGTAGGCAGCAGACCAGAGAAACCTGCTTTTTTCCCACCCACCACCCAAAAACTTCAACTCAAGAAGTAGCCCAGCTGCGCTGAACTTACCAAGGAGGTTACCAAAGTTCATTGTCAAAGAAAACAGTTCTTAACCGAGAATCAAGAATAAACAGGCCTCCCTCATTTATTTCTAAATACCACATGTGATGTGTCACAGAGAAGTCACAAAAAGTTTGAGATATCGTCATAATATTATTTGAAACGATAATATCAAGTGAATTCCAATGATGGTAAACAGGGATGGTAAGTACGTCTATATCTTTGTTATGCGTGAAAGAAAGTTAGCTATATTGTGTATGGTCACTTACTGTGTGTAATAAGGTGTACATAGATAGTATACTCCTTAAGACAAACCTAAGGTAACTCAATTACACAGTCTTTGAATTTAGTACGTGTATTCAAACTATTAGCAGTTTTAAGCACCCCAAATTGCCTGTGACACATCACATATTGGCGTGGTCAAGCGATTTCCCCATGTCCGGTGCTGCCATGTCCTTGGAAGATCGGTCTTTATACAAAGCGGAGTTCAGGAACTAGCTTATAGGGGGCTTTGCTAAGAAAGGATCGATAGTATTCGCTAATACTGAGTGGACCAATATGAATAAAAGAACGATATATCTACTTGTCGTGGCTATCTTATCGAGCCAGGACATCGCGTTTATATTCTCATTCTCAGAGAATAAGCTTATAAACAGGGTGTATAACTATGTTCCCCCAAAAGGTTTATCTATATATATTCTCAGGCATATATATGTATTCGGTCAATAGTTCACTAAAATGATACATATATCGAGAAATGAGAGTGACTATCTATAGTGCAGATTGGCCAGTACAGGTAATTTGGAGGCGTCCTTAGATACGCATGGCAAATATAGCGTCTTTCAATTGAACTGTATTAAATATTGGCCTTCATTGAAATAAAAAAAAAACTACGGTGTGGGTGTCTTCGCTGATACGTATCATTACTCTATATTATGACACTGTAACAGTTCGATTGTCTCCTCTATGATACAAATGAGGTGAGGTGAGGTGGTATATTGACCTATATTATAACGTGAGGTTATCGCATATGATTTAATGTAAGTGTTAAAATTAATTAGCAGTAGCCATAGCAACCGATGCGTTATTTATTTACTTTACCCCAAACAATCAAGTACATGTATTTAAAATGTTTCGTGTTAGATGGGTAAAGGCTCGCATATATAATAAATATATGTTGGGGGACTGGTGAACTAGATATATATAACGTAACGAAGGAATGGCCATGAACCCCAGCGGAGCCAAGGTTTATTTTTACCCTATACATTACAATATATAGAATCAAAACACATGTCAATAAAATACATACAGACATACACAGACAAAAATAGAAGGGAAAATTCCCGAATGTAAGAAATTTAAAATTAAAATTTCTCGTGGCAGACACCTCTATATGCGTTGAGCGATGGAGGGAAAGTGAGGGTTCCTCCAGGTGGAACAAATATGTGAGGGAATGGCGTGCGTTGATTGGCTCTGAGGACGCACACTTGATGATGCGTCATAATAGTCACTGAAGCGTCACCCAAATATATTCACCGATGAATCGATTCTGCAAGTAATACTAACTAATGAGGTGGTCGCAATAAATCTTACGAGTTGTCGTTCAACCAACTCGTTAGTTAAACTATATTTTCATAGGCAAGGCAGTGAAGTAAGTATGTACACGGCCTTTTCGGGCATTGTCTTTTATCATGAGAAGGTCTCCCATGTAAACCCCTTACCGATTGACTCCCTTGGCTACCGTGTATAAACAGTGCCTGAAAAAGGCTTTTACATCTTATTAGGAAACTCAAAAATTACCAGATTAGTATGTTACTAAGTGGAATATGTGTAAGATGCACGGCGTAGTTTCACATCTTGTATGTCAGCACTAGGTATCATTGTATCATCTTTTATTCTCACTGATAAATACCTGATGATTTTATAGGTTAATATTATCTCAAAAGTTAGCCCGATGGAATAGTAGTCTAATATTGATGTTATTATTTACAAACTTGTTAGTTTCTATTATTTTCCATGTGACTTATAATTATAAGCTGGAATAGCAATGCAAATTGTGAGCTTATTGAAATAAAAGACAAACAAACAAACATACTACTCTAGTATATTTTTAATTTAAGCGAGGCAAGAAATATTTGAAATAATGATGGATTCGAAGTGAAATCAACGCTCTCTTCCCCCATTGCACCATGCATACAATGTCAGGAACATAGGCCTACATCAAACTAGAATGATATTACATGTGTCTGTCTATATAAAGTATCAAGACATACGCGCAACCGGAAGTGATGCTCAGCTGACACAGATTGGCGCGAAGTACACACTGGGCAAAGTACACACTGGGAGGCCATATTGCCTGATCACTTCAACCGATCCAGACCTTCAATCGTTTATGTGAATGATTTAAGGTATGTCAATATGAATGTCAAAGTTATCCAATATGCGGATGACACCTTAGTATATGTAACATCTGACACAATCAATGAAGGTATCAATATTATGCAACAAGATTTAGTAAAATTCCAAAGATGGAGTAGGAGTAATAGGTTGTATATAAATATTAAAAAAACAAAGGTTATGCTCTCCGGTCCAAAAACAAGAATTAAGAATAAAGATATAATCCTAAGTTTTGAAAATGAGAAATTGGAACAGGTAGAAAAATAATGTCTACCTAGGTATCTCTTTAGATCCGACGTTGAATATGACTCACCAATATAACAGCCTAACTCAGCAAGTTAACAATAAACTGCTGTTCTTTAAAAAGATAAGACCTAATTTAACAAGAAATGCTGCTATTATTATAGCTAAATCTAAACTCCTCTCAATATTTGACTATAGTATCTTCTCTCTAACCCCTTTGACTACACAACAATGGAATAAGCTGCAGGTACTACAAAACAGAATACTTAGGGTCGCACTTAAATGTGACTATTCCAAACCGAATGAAGAATTATATAACGAATGTAAAGTGATGCCTGTTGATAAAAGAATGAAATTTAACTTAGGGAAACTGGCTCATAAAGAAATATACCTAAAAATGGGTGCCAAAGTACATGGAAGAGATACTAGGCAAGCGAGGGCTCCCATATTGGAATCGTTCTTGCCAAATAGTGACAAAGACCTAAAATGTTTACAAACAAAAATGTTCTCCACTTGGAATGTGTTACCTGACAGATTGAGGGTCCTGGGAGACCACAAACTGTTTAGTTTGTCTCTTAAGAAATATCTATTGGAAGGATAGATTGGCTTATTTATTTAGTTGTTGTCTTAGCTTTCAAAGAAGAGGAAAGAAATATTTGAAAACAATAAAGTATATTATTGTAGTGATTGTTTGTGTCCGCCCTCTGCCCTGATATGCTATGATTATTTGCCATGTTTGGTATTGTTGTATGTATTACTATGCTTGTATGCTTGTATACTCATATTTGTATTCATATTGTATAGATACTACTTTGAGAATAATGCACTTAGCTTGACAAATCCTATGCTCGTACCTATCTCCATGAGAGAAACCTTGGTCGAATTGTATTGGCTAGTTGACTTTTTGATAATTATAATAATATGTATACATTAATAGTACAGTATTTGTACTTAATGCCAAGACAAGGAGAGAATCTAGTAAGTTTGACTACGTATTGGGTATCTTGTCACCTGTTTAGTGACAAGATACCCAATACGTAGTCAAACTTACTAGATTCTCTCCTTGTCTTGGCATTAAGTACAAATACTGTACTATTAATGTATATGCTCCCAATGATCGATTGTTTATTATTAACTTAAATTGCGTGTATGGTTATATATTACCTGTTATCACAGGATCCATTATATCAATGACACTCGCTTTAATAGACCATGTATATACTAATAGACAGTAATCTTCATTAAAAATTAAAACTTAAATTTAATCTGTCTGTTTATGAAAAGATTCCTCTACTTTCTATAAATAGACTGACTAAGTCAGGACATAATGAAAATCACAATTATAGCAATATTTTTGTGAAGATTGTAACTGTCTGTTTACCTGAATAAATTTTGTCCAAAAAAATTGTTGAAAATTTTGCCGTGCTGACAAGAATAGAATAGTTTTCTTCAGTGTCCAGAAGCATAACCGCAACAGGTTCATGTGAGTGTGGGGAAGTCTGAGGCTATTAAGTTGTATAAATGTGGATTCTTTTTCTCATTTTCAATAACAATCCCCTCCACCCAGCCGCCCCGTTCTCCACCCCACCCCAACCCTCCGCGCTGTTCAACCTCAGCTGAACAGCGCTCCTAAACATCGCTATAATATGCAGTGGCGCTTGCTGCGGTATTGGGAGACACCATTTCAGTGCTTTGTTGATGTATTTAGCGGCAATGGCCGTCAATTCAAATCTTCTCAGGACAATGTTTTGAGCTATACCTGACCCTAGCATTGTTTATATACAGTAATGATGTATCGATTCCGGCCAAAATTGCAAGGAAAACCTCTTAAGATTGTCATTATTGTAGGTAGAATACACAGAGGAGCAAGATCAAAGATTGGCAAACAGGGGGATAATTATCACATCTGTCTGTATATGCGTTGGACCTGTGATGACGGGTGCGACAGTTCTGTGTTCTGTGTTCTGCCGAAGGCAGCTTTTTTTCAAAAGCGGTTGTCACGAAGAGTCAAGTATTTTTTGTGTACAAACAATAAAGCTTGCAATGAGCTAACTGAGTTTAAAGTCATTCATTCCAGTTAGAACAGCTTGTATGGGAGGAGGAGGAACAAACAGCAGAGGGAAGGTGTGGGGAATGGTGTCACTATAATAACAGTTGTCAGAATAAAGTGATATTCTTGAAGTAGTTGCCTTCCAATGATCAAGATTGAAATCGCACCATAGAAAATATCGAGAAAATAATCGCAAATTCGACAACGCCACAGATGGTGCCAGTCACTATAATTACCGGTAGGCTAATCTTGATAATCTCTGCAGAAAAACCTAATGAACTCCATAACTAAGAGGGCACCTGCCGAGGAATCAGGAGATTAATAAGCGCTTGTGCAATCAAGGCCATTTCTGTATTCAAATTTTCCCGATAGATGATGGCATAGGAAGGTGGCGGTGTGCAATGTCTATGTGTAAAAAGAGATTTATCCGTGAGCTTAAATATATGTACACTCTCAATTGAAATTGGGAACTAATTTGTTCATTGCAGTCTGGGCTCAGAGCTTCTCAGGAGTCGGCGTCCTAATGGGATTATGGTGGCATTTTGTGGTTCGTAGTGAGAACCTTTCTCTCAGTATGGAGGGACACCCTCAACTCTGAGCCTACTGATTGATTAACTGCATAGTTGTCCAATTAGATCGTCTCTATATAAGCCAGTAAGACATATATCTATATAATACATAAACAAAGACTAACATAAATATGCAGAGACAGCAAGCTTTAGATGTTCCTCCTTAGGCAAATAAATGGATCTCCTCACGAGTATTCTCATCCCCATCCTAATCCTCACTTAATACACAGAAATACATACCAAACTAAGCTTCCGGAAGTTATTAAGTGTTACTTGCAGGGATAGGTTCGCCAAATGGCTGCCTCCATTAACCCCTTTTTGTTAATCCAAACAGACATGGCACATCTTAATGAGGAGGCGAGAGTAAGCTTTATTGCTAAGGATACATATGGATGTCTTAAATGTGTTTCTGAGTAGAGAACTGGGCCGTGCGCCGATTACTGCACGAAGTTTTCCCCACTCTGTAAGCTTGTTGTGGTAACGCACTCGATTCACAAATCCGTGCAGCTTGTGATTACCAGCCTGAAATCTCAGCTGAATACTATATTAGAGAGAGTTTAAGCGGTCGTTTATCTAAGTAAAATATGTTTTCATGTTCCATGTAATACCAAATACTGCAATCGTTTACAAATTCTCTATTTCATTTAAAAAGTTGGGCAGAATGTGTAAACTACGAGGTTCGTGCGTATGTTAATGAATTGATTCTATTATTTTACTTGTTATTCAATGCCAATATTTGAACATCATGTAGCATAGAAATCCATGGAAATACTTTCGCTTCATTCAACTGTCTTCAATGAGAACTTGAAGTGGCTGATCCACTGTTCATGGTGAATCAATGCAGTGTTATTAACATCTGCAAGGTGCTTGACTGCAAAGTGCTTGTTGGGTCTGTGGGCTGTAGTTTCACTGCTGATACTTGTTAGACCACAGATATCCATTGCTTTCATTTACCATACACAATTTAAAAGCTACTGATCTGAGTTAACATGCGTACAACTATCAGCATGAACCTGAAATATCAGTATAGTATTCAACATTTACTACACAAGTATGATAATTGCTATTAATATGTGCAGCTAGATTGGCTTACCATTATATACTTTTCATTCTCACCACCACCAAGAGTTTTTCTTTTTTTATTGTTTTCATTTATTGTTTACTGAGCGGATATTCACAACAGAGACCACCCACATTGATCAACCTCCCATATCAGTGTGTGTGTCAGTGTCTCTTACTATGTCGACATATCGTTTGATTATCATACTATAAACATTTGCAAAATTGCCACCCCTGGGGGTGTATAGAATAAAAAGTTGAAAAGAAGCATCCAGCAGAAGCTTATTCTACTATGCTCTTAGTTTATTTCCCTTTCGCTACAGCAATTATAGATCGGAACTGTATAATACAACATCACGCGACAGTGCAAGGGAAAGCGTCTGAGGCCTGTTGGGATGGCTGTATAAAAGATTCATGGACTTGTTTTCCTTAGAAGAAATTGCTTTGTAGATGCGAGTAGGTTGTTGAACCTCGTCTATAAGGCTATCCCCTATGATTATGTTAGGTCCGAGGGTTGTTTATCCATTCTGCATAGTCATAAATAGATTAGTCACAAACGAGTTCGGAATCGGTATTCAGGCTAGAATTACTGAACTCATGCCTTTGATAACGTATCTTTACATGTTGGTTAAGCGTTGGGAAATGTACTTTAAAAAGTAGCTTCAAGATAATATTGTTAATTGATATCAAACTACCACCTAAAGCTTGGTGAATGTTGAATGTCTGTTGAATGTCTGTTTAATTGTTTAAAACTGATGTTTTAATATTATTGCTGCGTGAAATGGAAAAATGGTGTTCATAAATCACACTACAGATGTGCCAGACAAAGGACGGAATTTAAAGTTGAATCGTAGCCTACAGTATTTTATGCTGTTGTTTCTTTTCATAGTACAGCAGTTGTATCAAATCTTTATATATAATTTCAAATTGCACTTATTCAAAAGTGGCAGGTTGATAGACTAGATGGACTCATAAAATGTGAGTACAACAATATCCAAGTTTATTAACATCGAGCGCCACTCAGCTTGGAAATCAGGCGTCCCAATGGGGAAAGCCTCCGAAAGCTTTTATGCGTTTACTCTTTAAATATGCCCTATGTATGCTCCTACAAAGTCTGGGTAATGTCCCGGCCCCATACTTGGCGTGGAATACATTTCGTGTCCACTCTCACGGTCAAGGCCCATAGGCAGTGGAAGTCCACTCCCACCATGCAACTTTGAAGCTACATTTTTAGTTAACATCAATCAAATTTTCTCTATTTTGTTCCATTCTTTTCTTACACATTTCAAAGTCATTTCACTAAAATTGTGGAATTTCTTTTACCCGGTTTTTGTCGTAGGACTTTATAAAAGTCCATATTTAAAAGATCTTAGCGGCTCGTCGAAATCATTACCTGCAGGTGGTTTATTCATTATTGGCCGGTGTTCTATAAATATATGCAGCCTGTAAAATTATGCAGCCAAATTATGCTGCATAAGTTCATGTGTAGAAAGCATGAAATAATGCAGCCCATATTCTGCTTAATGTCATGGCTGCAATATTTCATGCTATTTTGCTATGTAATTATGCAGCCGATGAGATTATGCTGCACATTCTTTCCAATGATTGTAAACAAAAGCTGCCTAATTTCATAGCTGCAACATGTCATGCCTAATAGCATTAAATCATGCAGCACATGATATTATGCAGCTTATAGATATAGCTATAGGTATAGGTAGAGATGTGCTGCATAATATCATGTGCTGCATAATGTAATGCTGTAGCACATGAAATATTGCAGCCATGACATTATGCAGCGTTGTTAACAAATCCTTGTTAGTAATAAGCTGCATAATCTCATGAACTGCACAATTTCATTCCAGAATGCATGAAATATTGCAGTGCATGAAATTAAGCAGGTTTTGTTTACAATCGCAGCTTTTATTTACAATCGTTGGTAGGTGGTAGGTGGAAGAAATTATGCAGGTCGGTATATAACTGCACAATTTCATGGGCTGCTTAATTTCATGCCAGAACACATGAAATATTGCAGGTGTGAAAATAGCCAGCTATGAAATTAGGCAGTGCACTGGCTAATTTATTAAGCTGCCCAATTTCATGCTTATGAACCTATACAATTATGCAGCCATGAAACTATGCAGAAAACTGCAGAATTTTATGGCTGCATAATATTCTAGAACACCTGCGCACATTTGTTTTTATTCTATTCATATATACCATGATGCACCTTATGTATGAAATATGATATATGGACAACTGAGTAGATTTATTCGTAAGGTTGTGGGGAGATGTTGACACTGAGGATAGCCTCATACGCAGTGACTAGTTAGCAATTATTTAGGGAGGAAAACGTCCCTTGAAAGGAAAGACGATTTAAATATATCATGACAAAAGCGCTCACAAGCAAGTATCATATTCTCTCCAGCCTGTCATGAATGAAAACGAGAGCGGTCAATCATGGTGAGGAAGTGGTAACCAGAAACTGATAACAATTATGACAGTTACGTCAGCCTTTATTGGACCCTACTGTCGTAGGAAAAGTGTCAGAAAAGTCGCCTAGACAGACTGGCAAATGTCCACGTGGCCACCAGGCTGTCATATTGGTGGCTAGACAAACTTGCAGCAATCCTAGTCTTGGCGTCTGGACAAGTAAGCCCACAATAGAAGGCGTCTGGCAGCCACATACCCATTTCCTGCACAAACTATTAGCCACGTCACATTCCGACATATAAAGGCTATTTTGGGACGACATGTGACAAATATATATATTTATATGTTTTCATATATCACCCAATAAGCGATGTATTGCTGAAAAGGAAAGAGAATTGTTCATAGGTGATGAATTAATTATTCTTCAGATAAAAATGTGATTATATTATATCTTTGATCAGACGTTCGAGTCATCACGATGATTTGGGCAGAGTCTAAATTTGACTTCCTTGAAACAAGTATGCTTCAAGTATGTATAAATGGCGAAGGTATACATGTGACGTGTCACAGGAAATGAGTCATAAGTCTCAGAAAATAGATTAAAAGATTCCATTTGCAGAGACAAGATCAAGCAATTTCCGATGACTTTAACAGCACTTTTATTTATTTTATGTTTGAAAATAAAGTTAGAATGACCTTAGAAACTCCAATAGAAAACTCCATGAATGACCTTAGAAACGCAAAGATTTATTCAATACAATCTTTAAATTTGGTACATTCACTTAAATATAACTGAGACCCTTAAGCAAACCTAATAACTATTTCCTGTGGAAAACATCTGAAAATATCAGTTATGCAACTTTTAACTCACTATTCTGCGACACATGTCTTGATTTGGATATTAATCGACTTTTAACCCATTTTTCTGTGACACATCACATATAAAACACAACTTGGCTTGATTTGGGTATTCATCCAATGAGGCCCACGAGCAATTGTGAATCAACTGTCTCATTTGTTCTCTCCCACTGTGAAATTGTAGGTCTCGTGATGAAAGGATGAACATTGTTTTCTGTTTCGTGCCGTATTTCGAATCACCTCGCCCTTAAAAATAACGTGCTCAACTAATGTCTTCCGTCAGGGACAATGGATTGCCCCAGAATCTAATCTGCATGCTCGTCAGGGCCCAAGCACCCATGAGCAGAAATAAAAGCAATATATATGAAGAAGACATCCTTCGCTCCTCTCCAAGAAGCGTCAAATGATACATCCTAAACTTAGCTTTGCTCCATTTCCATTGCATAGGAATATTTAGGTATTCATGAATAATGTATAGAGCATCGGGTTTCGAAAATCGAAGTTTCCGCTTATTGTCTATTCGTGGGGTTTTTTTCTGTGATCACAGCATATTGTTATATAACCCTCTGCTTTGTAGGTACATATATAACGACAATACAAATAAGAAGTATTCTAACATCGCTCTTAAATTAACATCGGTCAAAAACTAAAGATTTTCTTCTTTTTGTTACATTCTTTTCCAGCGTATCTAAAAGACATTTGACCTATATCCTGGAGGATTTGTTCTGGTTGTTGTTGCTACAGGGCTTCATAAAAGTCCACATATATATGTTCTCTCGGCCGATTTGACTCTTGGTATTATGGACATATAACAACAGCAAAATATGGATAAATTGAGTCATATAATATAGTCATAATATGAGTAAATCTGGCCAGATTTCTTTTGTCTCAATAGTTGAGAATGCAGCTGTAAATAACGATCTGCCTACTAAAGTGCTTTCTCTGTTTCCAGATAGAAAGATGGTTCAGAGGAGCTGACATTGCAAAACCCAGTGCCTATAAACGTGTTGGCTATAGCCTTTTGACAAATCACTGTTTGTGTGACTGCCAGGGCAGACCTGGTCATTTCATTTCCATGCAAAAGGAGAAGTCCAGTCCCCGAATGCCCCCTGACATAAAAGTGTTAGATCTATATACCAGCGGTCCACCAATCCTGACCCTTTGAGGCATGACAAACACCTATGTGACAAAATTGTTTCCGGGCACTCTTGAACGTCCATTATACATAATATTTCGTCATGAAACGTGTTCTTTCCCGGGAGATGACTGCGCTTTGTAAACTAATTTGGAAAACATCATAAAAAATTGTTAAACTGACCAAACCGTTAAACTAAATAACATATCTCTTCTATGCCTTTAAAAAAATGGAGGTTGTACAGGTTCTTTGTTTCATGGAACCTTCAGGCTGCCGTTTATGGAGCAAATACATACAGCGAAAACAAAGAAGGAAGAAATACAAATTTATGAAATAGTGGTTCAGGATTAAATCGAAGTTACAAATGGGACTTGCATTATAATGAACAAAGTAGCACCGGAATATCTAGCACCAGATTCCTGAACATATATTGGCATGTCGGTTTTTATAATAACTCACTCCCAACTCTCTTAAGAATGACTCCTTTTTCTGTTTATCTGTTTATAACGTAAGAAATGGTATAAAAAGAACAATTTTTCTTTCTCTAACTGTTAATATTCAAATGATACTACATGAACAATTTAACTTATGCCGATTCTCAGGAGATTCTCACAGAATAAGGCTCTTCTGCGGCGCAAAATCGCATAGTGGACTAGGGCTTTACCACTATATCAATCAGGTTAAGGTGAAGAGCCAAATTCCTTCGTGGAACAAGGACCAGTACCAGTACTGTGCAAGTCTACTTATTCAAGCCAGTCCCAGATATGAGGTAAAGGGCCTTTTCAATAACTCTCATCCTAGTGAGAGTCTGTACGAATATATCACAATAAAGTTAGTTGGATAGAAGTTTTTTTAACAAATCAGTCGTGCCTCCGAGTTCCTCATTATTTCTTTACTTAAACAATCAAAAACCTTAACACTGCTGCCTCGAGTTCCTCATTATCTTTACCTAAACAATCCAAGACTTTAACAATGGCAACTGGAAAAGTCGTGACCCTGACCTAGGGTCAATGAGACCATTTCTGTTAGGCGCTCGGACAATTTGTGAGACCTCCTATTTGCTGAATTCGCACCTCTCCTCATTTACCATACAAGAAAGGTGGTACCAATCAGTATAGATATAAATCCTGCTCACTCATCAAGTAGGTTTTACAATCAATAATGAACCAATATCCCCTATAATGTGTATTTAACATGGATTAAAGCCAGTGATACTATAGCGGCTTCATTCAACGAAGAACTGCGATCGGAAATTCCATTTGTCTGCTCTGTCACACCTCATCTGATTTGGTGTTTCATTGGTTTTCAATGGAGGACGATTTTGTCGTTATTACCGAACTGCATTTATTACGAATTAGTTTCAGCGCATGTCAATTCCTTTTCAATCCTGTTTGGTAGGTCCCTTTTGTGCTCCAATGTGGTACAATTGACAAGAATTTAATTAGCCTTGGGGAAGAAACTTAGTACAAAAAGAATGCGCACTTGGTACGAAATTCTTTTTATAATCAAATGTTTCAATTCTTAAGCTCATCTAGGTAGAAAGGCAATGTTCCTGCCCACAAACTCTTACCTACCCACAAACCTCTACTCCACACTTTCACATTCTCTCAAGTTGCTTCCACTACTACCTGTTTTCAGATCCAATATTTTGTATCAACCAGCCTCAATTCTTTTTCATGGCACATTTGCCAATGTGATACGAAGTTACTGCTATTCGTTCAGTTACTTTCGGCGACGTCCAGTTCGCTCACGACTACTTCCCCATTACTAAAGCTGTTATACTCCAATATTTTATTTATAAACTATTTTTATGGCCCCGTATAATTTGATATTGTAGTTGGTACTACAAATGCAATTTGATGCAGATTAAAGTGTCAGTAAACCCCCAAATATTATGAGCAAATCCATTTCCTTGCTATTATTGAAATGTAACCACCCCGGTTTTACTTAATCCAAGTTATTATTTAGTGAGTTGTACCCATTTAAATGAGTGAAAACGTAGTTCCACAGTTTAACACTCCATTCAAGGCACCACTGTTTGCCTATGTCATAAAGGTGCACCAATCTAGAAATCTACATGCAATGAACATAATAAACAACTCTCATAATTGCTGCTAGAAAGAAGGAGTGTGGGGTGGGTAGAAGGACATTGAACAACACAGGTGTGCATACCAAAACAAACTGTTTCAATTGCTGGGAGATTGGAGGGGGAAGGTAGAGATATTATGTTCATTTCTGGCGCAGCTTTATGATGTCACACAGCACTCTCAGTGCCCTCTTGTGCTAAACAGACTTTTTCAACTAGGATTTCTCAATTTATGCCTGTAAGTGACTATAAGTGACTTCCCCAACCGCGAACATTCAAATGCTGGCAATGGTTCGACGGACATACATACGTTTATGAGCTTGCAATTTTTTGCAAATTTTTGGAAATATTTTCTTCCTACTTGTCATGTCCGATGCCAGCTAAGGGCAGATGCTCCAAGTGTCGCTTCTATCACGCTTCTCCTTTTGGGTCGAGATGCAAATACATTGTGGTCTCTGTTAGTAAACTGGGCTGCTTTCCTGCTAATACTTCCACGGTTTCTACCCACTCAACAATGGCGGTTGGCGGCTACACGGATCGGGCAGACCCGAAATACCTTGAATTCTTGGAGAATTCGTTCAAGGAACATGCTAAGGGACCTGAGAAAGTTCCTGATAGTGCCTTGACTAAAATCCTGGCCCGTTTGGATAAGATTGAGAGTTCGTCTGGCGGTCATTCCTCTTCTAAGATGTCTTCTACGTCGTTAGGTGCAGAGGGTCAGTTTGTGGAGTTGACTGACAGTATTGCTCAGTTGTCGCTTAATGTGAATGAGGGTCTGCCTCCTAAGAAAGGTATAGAGCTACGTCCCGAATATTATGTGCAGATCAAAAGTCAACAAATGACTATGAAACAGGTCGACCATTGCAAAATGTCCACCCCCGAGCTATTATATGGTATGTTGTGTGTTTTCGATCATCTCGCTGATGAAGGCTCCTCCGGCAACACTCGGGGCTACTTATGGCACATGTTATATGTTGGTCGACACGCCATTGAACCAAGTTTTTCTACTCTAGGATGTGTATTATACGACCATGAAGTGGTAGACCAGGTGGTGGCAGGCCGTAGTGAATTTGGTGACCCGGATTCCTTCGCGGCTGGCATTTACTTGAGTGGGTTTTACTCCAGAAAGAAACCGGAAGAGAAGCCATCGCCATCTTGGCCTGCAGGTCGGGGAGGCCGGAAGTCTTCTCGCATCTGCGGTGGTACTCGGACCGACTCGGTTTTCACGCCGATGCCTGACTCATGGGATCAGGATTTATGCTACAATTTTAACTCCAAGGGTTGTCAGCTTGTCAAGTGTTCCAAACTACACATCTGTGGGCATTGCAGATACCGACACTCAATGCAAAACTGCAGATTTAAAAATCAAAAGGAGGAAAAGTCTACATGAAGTCACATTCGGCCCGAGACTTCCGGTCATAACATCAAAGATGGCTGCCATGATCGGGAAAATGACTTTTCGCAAGTTGATTCTCGGGCTGTTTCTTCATATTCTCCTGTTTACGTGGATATTGTCGACGACAAATGCTTCCTGGATGTTAATACCCATGTATTTGACTGTGATCCCATGCCGGGTTCTCATCTGCTGCCGGACTATTCAGTTTTTGGTCCTTTTCTAGATGTCCCCATCTTCGATGCTACCTACTCTCGTTGGTCTCTTGCCAAGAGGGTTCAAGATGTCCATCATCTCGGCGGTTTACGCACGCAGCTTAAACCGATGTGCTGGTTCAACGAGCGAATGTTGGAACCTGATGTGAACTATCGTAATTACCTAGCCAATGGTGTATTTTTTGGCTTCAATATAGTGGATCCTGGATGTGAGGTTTTGCCGTATAATTGCAGAAACTATAAATCGGTTTTGACTGACCCAGCCTACTCCTTCGTCGACGATTTGATCAAGACTGAGTTGGCTGATGGCAAATTCTGTGTGGCACCTACCACTCCTAACTGTGTACACTCTCTGGGAGCCATTCCCAAAAAGGATGGTCAGTTTCGTCCCATAACCGATTGTTGCCAACCTCTAGGGAAGTCTATTAACAATTTCATGGATGTGACTGCCCAGCCTTTTTCATTTAATACCGTGGATGTGGCTAGTGATTTAATTCAACCTGGAGATTTCTTGGCCTCCATCAACTTGAAAGCAGCCTATAGAACTGTCTGTATCTCACCTTCTGACTGGACGTTTCAGGGCATTAAATGGGATGACTGCTACTACTATGACACCCGCCTGTGCTTCGGTTTAAAGTGTGCCCCCTTTATTTTTTCTTCCCTGAGTGATTTCGTCGTCAGAATAATGAATAGACGGGGTTACTACAGGGTCGTAAATTACCTGGATGATTTTTTGGTCATTGGGGCTTCTTTCAGCGAATGTCAGGCCATACAACTAGAGCTAATTGTGTTGTTAGGAGACCTCGGCTTTGAAGTAAGCTGGAAGAAATGTTCATCCCCTGCCAGAGCCTCTACCTTTCTAGGTATTTTGTTTGATACCACCAAGATGACTTTGTCTCTTCCTCCGGATAAGTTGGCAAAGCTTTTGCAGGAGATAGAATTCTTCGTTGGTAGGTCCCGTGCTACTAAACATCAACTTCAGAGGCTGTGTGGCATTCTATGCCATGGCTCCAAAGTCGTGAGGGGCGGCAGGACTTTCAGTCATCAGATCATTGAGTTGCTCAAGGGCTTGCCTGACCATAATGTGAGGATTCATCTCTCCCCAAGCTTCAGGCTTGATCTGGAATGGTGGCGCTCCTTCGTCCAACAATTCAATGGCACATCATGTATTATTACCAGACATTCATCACCACGTTTTACCATCTCCACTGATGCCTCTTTGGGAGGTTTTGGGGTGGTAGCTTATGATGACTGGGTTGCAGGTTTCTACAACTGTGATGATGTTCCAGTCGATTTTGCCCTTTGTACCTATGAACATGACCATTGGATTAATGTGGATGTGGATGCTGCCCATTCCTCTAATACCAACGTTTTAGAAACTATCCCAATTGTTGTGGCTGCCGACCGTTTCAAAGAGGATTGGCATAATCAACACATTATAGTTCTGTCTGACAATACTCAGACGGTTGGGCTCTTGAATAAAGGTGTTAGCTCGAACCCACTATGCATGGAATTGCTTCGCTACCTTTTTTGGCTTAGTGCCACGTTCAATTTCTACATTACTGCCAGGCATATCTCGGGGGTGGACAATGTTGTACCTGACCATTTGTCTAGAGTCCAGGCTTCAGGATTCATTTTTGATGATCATTTATGTGCTTCACTATGTTGCAGACCTGTCGGCCCTGGATGAAAAGGTCTCATCAGTTATATCAGCTGCCTGGGCGAAAAAAAACCATATCGACTAGATCTTGGCTTGACCCTTTAAGATATAAGGGCATAATCTTCTCTGACTGAAAATGAGCAGGACGTTGACTAAATAAGAACATAGGGTGGGTGCTCCCGCCTTTCTTCCTTTCAACGTATGTTTGTATATATACGGATACGTTTAACTTTATGTATAGCTTAGACTTGCTGAACCTCCCTATAAACTACCAGAATACTCGTGTCTCCCTGGGTTGTGAATATATGTACAAAAACACCTCATTTGACCTGTTGCTTTTGTGGACAATGTTGTACCTGACCATTTGTCTAGAGTCCAGGCTTCAGGATTCATTTTTGATGATCATTTATGTGCTTCACTATGTTGCAGACCTGTCGGCCCTGGATGAAAAGGTCTCATCAGTTATATCAGCTGCCTGGGCGAAAAACACCATTTCGACTAGATCTTGGCTTGACCCTTTAAGATATAAGGGCATAATCTTCTCTGACTGAAAATGAGCAGGACGTTGACTAAATAAGAACATAGGGTGGGTTCTCCCGCCTTTCTTCCTTTCAACGTATGTTTGTATATATACGGATACGTTTAACTTTATGTATAGCTTAGACTTGCTGAACCTCCCTATAAACTACCAGAATACTCGTGTCTCCCTGGGTTGTGAATATATGTACAAAAACACCTCATTTGACCTGTTGCTTTTGTTGTTGACAGTTTTATCACATATATATATATAGTGGGTGGACGTATTGTCAGTGAAGATCTGATTGGTTATGTGTGTTCTTAAGGAATGCAGTTGTAGATAAACAGGGCTTCTTGGTAAGCATGGAGTACACATACCTATATAAGAACTAACATTAATACAATGACTCACTGGCACTGCCATTATGAAACGCTAGACTGGTAATTCGAAAAAGGGTGTGTGAAATATTATCCCAGACAGAATCCAATGAGAGCGTTGATTGTTCCAAGATCACAATTCCTTATTATATCACATCTGCTTAAAACAAGTGTTTAAAATGATCAGAGATCTCACACATAGAAAGACAATGTTCCTGCCCACAAACTCTTACCTACCCACAAACCTCTACTCCACACTTCCACATTCTCTCAAATTGCTTCCACTATTACCTGTTTTTAGATCCAATATTTTGTATCAACCAGCCTCCGAGAATTTTCAAGCATTACTTAATCTCTCTTTGCACTAGTATTATTAGGTGAAATTCCAAATGGCTTTAAACGCACATTAACAACTCGCTCATAATTATGTAAAAGTGGATCAGAATTTGGCATATTCAAATATCAAACCATGCGCAGAGAAATACATTCATGAACACGGACACTTGTCCCACAACTTTGAATCCAAAGACGTGTTTCGTGAGAATAACATTTAAAGTGTTCTGTCATAATGATATGTAAACAAGGTATATAGTTCGCTTACCTGCCGCGGGAAATAAAATAGGTCGGACAATCTCAACAATGTTATCATTATGAAATAGGGAATTGACTTGTGTAAATTTAATTAGCAAATCTGACTGATTATATATGAATGTCAAAAGGTGAGACAACTTGTTGATATCTAAATGAAATTTACTGCTTTCCCCTTTTGAAATGATAATCAGGGTTAGCTGATAACCAAATCCTTAGAGATAAATGCCTTTTGCTGAATAAACCAAACTTTAAAAATTACTTAGAACATGTCTTATCGGACGGCCCTTGGTCTTCTGCCATAGTTGGTCACCCAACATTTAAATACAAAAGACCATGGCAACAAGAGTGCACATTTTTGTACTTGTACTAAGAGGCATCTCCTCAAATGAATCCCTATTCCTTGATAAAGGGCTAATGAGCCTGAAACGTTGGACCCCTCAATAAACAAACCTACAACTTACTCCTCCGTCCCTGTCCTTCTTCTGTTCTGAGCTAAATCCATACCTTTAGATTTATCTAAATACAAAGCTGGGAAAATATGTCATGTAGTACAGCCTTTAGATTGCAAATCTTAATTCAAATCCAAGAAGTCACGAAACATACACAATTTTAGTAAGTACTCCGAAAGTTGAAATTGTTGTTGTTTTTATTAACCAATGATGGTAGGAGTAACCTACGCGTTTCTGCGCGTGTTTTCCTTCTTCAAGGGTGTGTCTTAATTAATTATCTAGTGGCAATCTGTCAAATACTAATGACCTTAAGAGGATTTCCTGGTCTGTCCTCTCGACTACCGGGTCATTAGGCGTTAGGTCATTAGGTCCGTTGAAGATGTGACTCTGATGAAATGTTAAAGCTGCACTTTCAATTAAACTAAAGGTTTAGTCATATTTCTCAATGTCATTTGACCAAAGTTTTAAAGGATATTATCCTGTTGTTTTTGCTCCACAAATGCCACATTAATATTTTGGGGAGACCCGCCGAAATCATCTTTTAAAAAAATGTTTTCTCTTAGGCGATGCAAATTCTAATTCTTTAAATATATCAGCAGCAGATTATTGACAAATTCAGTCACATTTAAGTCATAATAATGAGTAAATTTGGTAAAAATGTTTTTGTCCTAATAGCCTAATAGCTGAGGATGTAGCTTTAATGGAGATCAAGGCCAAAGTTTTCTGCCCCGCCGATGGCAGTCGTTAACGTCCATTGTCCTGGGGCAATTACGTCCACTTGATTACCCGTATCATTTCCTGATACATATCATATATTTCTATTCTTATTGACAGCAAGCGACTGCATGGGGACACCATAGACATGCACATCAGGGTAAAGTCTATCAATTCAAAGAAATGCAAAACAATCAAAACCGATACCACAAATGGATCTGTAAATCATGATCTAAGGAACCAGAATCATATTATTGGAAGTCACTAATATAACTGGGGTTAAAGCTGCACTCTCAGTTCTACTAACATCGGTCAAGAGCAGAACATTTTCTACTTCTTATTCCATTCTTTTCCAATATAAAAGTCATTAATTTTAACCAACATGTTGAAGGATCTAAAACGTCCTCATGTGTGTTTGGAGGACGTACCCGAATCCTTTCATGCGATGACTTCGCCTATTACTGCTCACCAGCGGCAGTTTTCTCTCGGAAATAAAAACTTCAAATTCGTGTATAAACATTTACCAGCAGCAGAATATTGATAAATCCAGTCCCATAAGTTATAATATGAGTAAATATGATAATATATATTTTTTTTGTAAAAGCTGAGAACAATTGAAGATATACTTTCATAATCAGCTTAATCTTGCAACATTATGTTGTTCATGCAGTAATTATGTAAGCTTATCTCATCGTTATGTTGCTGGCTTACATGGTCGGCTACGAAACCCATGTGAAAATTGCTTTTCTTAAAGGTATAGAGGTGCGTCCGAAAATACGGTCCTATGCGGCTCCTAGCTGAACTATAGTAGCCATGGTCATTCCCATGTGAGTTGTACCCATTTAAATGAGTGAAGTCTTATTTTAGAGAGGGCATTTATTAGATCCAGAGACTTAGATAATGTAGACACTAGAAACTTGGGCATACGAAGCCTTCAAAAGGGCAAAAGATTAATCGTCCCCCTGCCGAAAAATGAAATCTTTCGGAGGTCATACCTTTTTTCTTTACCCAATCTTTGGAATTCTATGTCTTGCGAAGCACAACTTATTCCCACAAGGAAAGAGTTTAGGGGATACCTTAAACAAAGGTACCCCCTTGAACGAGATCCTTATATAAAAACGAATGATGACCTGTAGTGGATTTGAACATATCACTGTATATCATGTTATATCTTGAATCAACACTTCCTAAGGACTTGTTGAAGGGGACAAAGGGGGGGAAGTCATTACTCAAGGAACATAAATCCTTTCTCTTAAGAAGATCGATACAACGATAGTAGCAGGGGAAAGGGGGCAGAATGAAATTTGTGGATAAAGGGGTCTCAAAAGTATGAAATCCACCAGTATAGGTCGATTTGGAGTCAGTCCAAGATTGATATTATGTGTTTTGTTATTGTTAAGGCCTATAGTAGAAGAAGCCTATGAGTTACAGATGTTCATGTATGAACTAATGTTAAGGCTTCCAGTATAGGACGGCCATTGTTGGAACTATTATGAATGAATAGACAATATACTTGTTGTTAATTATTACTGATTATTACTGAGCAGATTTAAGGTATAATAGATCAGAACTAACACTGATACTAACAATGAACAACGAAACAAGGATTCAACAGACATTTTAATTTTTACTCAATGAACTATAAAGACTACAAAACTATCTGAAACAACAAGGAGATATGGACAATGGACACTTTTAATAGAATTACAAAATTAATCTCATTTGGTTACATAATTTTTGGTTTGCCTGGAAGAACTGCATGCCCAGCGCACGCAGATGGTGTATTCATTTCTGACTGTATGTATGTATGTCTATTCAGAATAAAAATCCTATATATATATATATAAATCTATTAGCGGTGTTCCCCTAGGGTCTATTATCTGAATCAAAATTAATTTCAATGGCTGATGATGACACTCCATGTAAATGAGTTAAAAGTCTGTGCAATGACGAATATTAATGTGAAATGAATGGCATCAGCCAGACCAGCCATGAACATGGTCAACTTTAGAGGTCTCTTAAATCTTTTTATTATCTAGGACTCAAAATTCTTTTGTTATTCCATAAATCGTGAAAACAATTTCTCGTAAGTTCCCATAGTAACCACCGTTTTTTTCAAGTGACTACCAAAAAAAACTAACGGGGTAACATAACTTTTGTTTTCATTCATTTGTTTCTTCTGTACTAAGGAACAATCCCAGAACGTTTTATGACAATTGGACCGGTGGTCTTCTTTCATTGAACTGTCCTGTATACCTTTAAGGTCTATGATTAGGAGAAAAGAATATTCATCTGTCTGTATAGGTTTTCTTCTTAATCTGTTGCCTATGCATGCAGTGCCTAGCGGTTCACTTACACCCACACAGCTGACAGATTTATGATATTGGCCACGTGTACTGCATTGCCTTCCCTATAATTAACCACGATACATGTATCCGTTATTAGAGGAGGCAGCATCCACATCTAAGTAATGTAATGACACGTCTGAAGAATACTTTGGATTGTATAAATCATTTAATAAGTGTATTTTACCCCTTACAGGTCGTACTAATTTGTTGACTTTGGGGTCAGCTTCATTCAGTGAACGATTGCAAAACATGGTTTTAGTTTTGTATGACTTTGGGATCGACGCGTGGATCGATTCAACAATATATGATAGCAGGTATTCACTCATTTGCAGCGTGTACAACCCCCCGATCGTGGTATAAAAGTATATAATTGATTAGTGATAACTTGCTTTTTTTGTATTTGAATGTTTAACACTTTGGCTCACCTTTACCATAAATGTCATAATCATACTACGATCAAACTCTGTGTAACTGAGAATAATGTCCCTGTGACATAATGTTTCTTGCAGAATAAAATATTTAAAGCAACTAAAACAACATAATAATGATCATTGATAACCCTACTCCGCAATATTTTGCAGGGTACCTAACAGTCACATACACACGTTACAATTATGATTGATACAGGTCGGGTTAGTTTAAATTTCATGGCCTTATTTCAGAGCCGAAGATAACTCTCTTCTCGGTGAACTGCAATCAGAGTCTGAAACCATTGGCCAAGTACATTGATACAGTGATATGAACAGTTGAAAAATTAATGAATATTGAGTTCCATGTATCGACGTGTAATATAAGCTATTTCAATTTCAATGATTGGACTGAAAATAATCTTGAATTTATATGAACTGGATACCACCATATTTCTCAGGCCTTTTGGGACTTAACATAGCTCTTTCAGGACACCACTACATGTCGTAGCATGGATCTGCATCAAGCCTGATGCGCCAGCAATCTGGAGGAGCTAGTATGAACAGGTACATCCAGCCCAAGTCAGCACCCATCAAGTTCTGGTGAGGGATGATCAAATCCAGCCCCCTCCTCACCTCCAGCTCCAGGATCGTGATCCACCTAGTCAACAAAATCGTTGGACCATTCCTGGATGTCGCCTGAAGAGAAACAAGGTCATGACCTTGCTTGCTTGCTGCTGTTACAGCCAAGATCAACACCTGTGACAGCAGCTACCAGTGGAGGCATGTGCAGTACAGCAAAGTGTCTAATATTGAATGAATTTTTCCTCAGACTAAGACACACTTTTGTCCTAAGATACATCTGTCAACAAGTATAAGAACACGTTTCTCGTTTCTTTATCCTTGACAGATTCATACTTGGGATCTATAACAAAATATCATATTACACTATTTAATACAATGGTCTGTAATTCCCCTCTCTCTTCCAACCCCTGCCCTCACCCTCCCATCCCGATGACATTTAGCGGCTGGAATATCATACTGTCTGAGGCATTGAGCAAATGTCAGTAACCTTTTACATGTCAGTAAACATTACTACCTACTTAAACGTCGCAATAAAGTATTATCCAGAAATTCAATTCTAAAAGGTCCTGGACAAAGTGTATATTACTTAATAAAAATAAATAAATTCTTTCATTTTGCATGTTTCCTCTCTCTCAGTTAAAAGGGAGGTTCAGCAAGTCTAACCTATGCGTAAACGTATCTGTATCTCTAATATACAAACATACGTTAAAAGGTAGATAGAGGTTTAGCAATCATGGCGGGAAAACGTTACGTAACATATCAAGCAAACAGTTTTGTTCCACAATTTATATTTCATACATGAAAATGCGACGTAATATTCACCAAACAGATACGGATAAGGTTATGTATTTCAGATAGGTTTGCTTGCGGAACTGCCCTATTGTCAGCGACTCAGAGAGTATTGCCATTTACATAAAAGAGAAATGATTAGGTAAACGTCATTAGTTGTATTAGGATGTACTGCGTTCACATTAGTTTTTAATAATCAAGTAAAGCTTTTATTGATATGTTAATAATATGAAGCCAAAGTATATAGAAACATTGGACATAATGCAACCTTGGTATTCTCTCTTCATGTTTATGTTTGTGTTAATCTTAACTATGTTACGTATAGGATATTTAATGTCGGGAATGAACAAGCTGAGCACAGTGGCACCACGCCTATAAGAGATGAATGTACATCAGTCAAATACGGTACTAGTGCCTTTTTGAAAATATGGCTGATATCGCTATGAGCGATATCGGCTCATTGTGGTGGGAATAAGACACAGTCATTCAGCACTGACGTACGTGACGTATCCATCTGACGTTCACCTTCCTCGTCTGAACTTTCACCGTCCGCCATTAACGGACTCTGAAATTTTCTCGTGGGTTTACCTAAGTTTCTTAGTGTTCCCCCCCAGTTCGGTCTCTTTATTTGGTGTCATGGCTCGTAAGAAGACCAAGAAAAAACTGGTAACGACTCCTACTCGTAGGATCATAGGGACGAGACAGCAGATGGCAGGAAGGTTGGACGATGAACAACAGCCGGCTCCTAACCAGCAGGCCGAGCAACGTGCCCAGCAGGAGCAGGAGCGTGCTGCCTATCTCGAGCGGAGAAGGCTGAGGATGAAACAGAAGGCTCGTCGTCTCAAGAAGGCAAAAGGGCTTCCATCTAAGCATCTACTTCAAATGAAGGGCTACATCCGTTCTCTGTGTAAATCGGTAAGGGATGAGGCTATTGCGAAGTCTGAGCGTGACCAGCCACGAGTGACAGCTAATAACCGTCGCCCCCACGCTACCGCACAGCCTTTTTCCCGCGCTGAGGACCACGAGGACTCTGTGCCGCCAACTGGCAAGAAGAGGCGCTTGCGCCACCTCCCTGAGGCTTCTTCTTCTTCATCGTCCGAGGTATCGTCTTTCTCGTCCAGCTCCGATGACTTTGTTGTCCAGCTTCCTAAAAAGAGAAAGAATAACAGAAAATTCAAAACGTCGGCTGAAGCAAGACATCCTTTTAGGGAACGAGGCTCGGACTCTACCTCCTCCTCCGATGAGGACCTGCCTGCTCCCTCACACCTTAAGAGGCTGTATCGCCACAACGACAACATTTCCAAGGCAATGGCTCGTCAGACCACCTCGATGGGAAGGCCGAAAGGTAAGGGCAAAAAGAAAATTGTAACCCCTGAAACTTCTCTTCCCCCCGACATGGCATCTAAAGTTAAAGAAGAGAAAAGGGACCTGTCTTTCGCAGAGTATACATGTGGACTGGCCAATATGCTCTCTGATCTTCTCCCCTCTGCCTCTAATCAACTGGCTATTGCAAACCATATCGCTCAGTTAGCTCAAGACACAGCCTCCCATGGTTGGGACGGGCCTCGGGTCTGGTCCCAGACTGTAATTGACTACATCTTGGATAATACTCTCGACTGGGCTGACGAGGTTTCTATTCAGCAGCACCGTACTCGCCTTAGTTGGCTCCCCAGAAAGCCTTCCAAAAAAGCAGGCCTTCATGTACCCTGCCCGAAGTTTAACTTGGATGAGTGTGATTATAATTTTTCCCATAGCGAAGGTGCACTTACCATGTCTCACTGCTGTGGATATTGCTTCTTCGCAACCAGAAACAGGGAGCTCAATCATACGGCGAAGGCTTGTAACAACCGCAAGTCTAATGCACCTAAAGATCAACAAGAGAAATCTGGTTACAAGAAGAACCAGTGGGGCAAGTCGAAGTCAACTGAGGCTTCGTCTGCTAGCGGAGAGGCCGCTACTGCGTCAAAAAACTATTAGGTTCTAGGCGGGATAGAAGGGCCAACCCTGTTCCCCTTGTTGCCCACTATACATCGTCAAGTGACCACAGTTGTGTTATTGTTCCAGAACATGTTAATGTTTCGTCAAAAATAGTTTCTTACCATGACTCCCATCCCTTCCGTGTTCGACAACCGGATGATAACAAACCTGGCGCACATGCGCATGATATACTTCCGCTCTGCAGCCAACATGGCGGTGTCGGAGAGGAAACCCCGACATCTGCAGTTAGTGTTTCCGATGTTTATCAAAAATTGGAAGACGACTCTCGGAATGAATGTGTTAGTGTTGATGAAAAGGACTCTCAGCACCATAAAACAAATGACAGAAGCCTCTGTCACAAGGAATGTGTAGTGAAACGGCCCGGGAGAGGTGATCTCGCATCCCCCCCACCACCGCATGTCGACTCAACGACAAGTCAGATGGTAAGCCTTCATAATAATACTCGCCAAGCCATTGCTGGTAAATATGACTGCCCACTTACGGGCCATTCTTGTGAAAAGGCTGATACTTGTGAAAAAATAACCATTGATAATATTGGGGTGTATATTAATGATGGATCTACCCTAGATGTGTGTATTGACCCCGCGGCTGTCATACCAGCGGAGGTCGGCCAGAATCAGTTCTTCAATGTTTACAACAACTGGCCTGGTGCATCGAGTGAAGTGGGTCACGACCTCAGTGATATATATGCTAGTGTTTTGGAGGCAGGCACCCCTAACTGGTGCGGGGCTCGCATTCCGATCCCCTCTGCCCTTAATATAAATGAATGGAAGTTATTGACAAGTGATCACCCTGATGATGACATTGTGATGCAGGGTATTTCATTCGGTTTCCCTATGCAATATACAGGCGGTCCGCTTGTGGACTCAGACACTAATGTTAATCACCCGTCAGCACGTAGCTACGGTAAGGATATTGATCAATATGTGGACCTAGAGGTCAGCTTGTGTGTCCTGGCTGGCCCCTTCAGTGCTCCCCCCTTCAGTCCCTGGAATAATGTTAGTCCTCTGATGACTCGCCCCAAGACAGATGGGTCTCGCCGTGTGATTGTTGACCTGTCATTCCCGAATGGCGGGGTCAATAAATATATATTGAAGAATAGGTACAATGGAAAAGTTGCCCATCATAATCTACCTACTGTGAATATGGCTGTGGATACTATCAGGGGTATGACCTCTGAATGTGTCGCCATGTGTGTTATTGATCTCAAACGTGCTTATAGGCACTTCATGGTCTGTCCATTAGACTGGCCATTACAAGGTATACGACATCGTGATGGATATTACTTTGACATGGCTTTACCCTTTGGTGCGAGGATTTCTTCTCTAGTCATGCAAACAGTTGCCTCATTCTTGGTCAGAGCCCTCAAAGCAATAGGAATTCGGGCCTTAATGTACCTAGATGACTTGATGTTACTCGCACCTGATATCTCGACACTCACTCAACAATATGAGACAGCTTTGGCTATGTTTAGGCGCCTTGGCCTCACTATAGCTGAGAAAAAACTTCAGCCTCCAGATTATGTGGTCACTTGGCTTGGAGTTGAGTTCGATACTATCAAGAATCATATTGCTATTAAACCAGACAAGCTCAGCGAAATATACGAATGCTTGGCGGCTGCAGAGCTTCGTCCGTCAATATCAAACAAGGAGATGCAGCAGCTCATAGGCCGTATAGCACATCTGGGTAAAGTGATACAACCGGCCCGTCTCTTCATGTCAAGGATGCTAGCTGCTCTCCGTGCTGCCAAAGGAAATAGAATTTACATCAATTCTCCAATCAAGAAAGACTTGAGCTGGTTCACTACCTTCCTCCCTTCTTACAATGGCAAGTCCATAATACCCAAGCTTCAGGTGGTCAGACAAATATGGGCCGATGCATGCCTTGTTGGATCTGGCGCAACCGATGGTACCAAATGCTACTCCTATATATTCTCGACCAGTGATAAGGAGGGCAGGTCGATTAACCACCTTGAAGCTCTCAATTGTGTTGCCGCTGCGAGAGCCTTTGTCACACCCAACGACAAGGGAGGATTAGTGGTTATACATTGTGATAATACTGCTGCTATAGAAACCTTTAAAGGAGGCAGGGCCAGGGACCCAACCCTCTCAGCCTGCGCACGAGCGCTATGGTTTGTGGCAGCCAAATTTCAGGTCCAGTTCACATATATACACGTGCCTGGGATATATATGACCATTCCTGACACTCTCTCGAGGGCGTCACTTTCTGCTCGACACAAGAGTGAAGAGCAGAAAGTCATTGATACTCATCATCTCTCACCCATAAGTGTTTCTAATGAACTCTTCTCCCTATCTCGTTTCTACTAGGGAAGATTGCAGCGCGACTGGCCCGAGCTGCCCAACAAAGACAGTCCCTCTCTCATCGTCCAGGGACCGTCAAGAATAGGCAATCTGCGGCCTGCCTCTTCCTGGCATTCTGTCAACATGTCCATATTCGCTACAAAACCATCAAACCTAAAAAAGTCTGCTGGTACATCAAATATCTCGTCATTAATGGCATGAAGCCATCAACCATCGCTAACGCCATTAGTGCCCTTAGGACATTCTACAAAGTGTCAAGCATCGATCCATCACCTTTCAATGATCCAAAGGTACTAAATGCTCTAAGAGGAGTTCAACTTTCTCTTCGTCATGTACCAGCCCCAAAGGCGCCTGTGTCTCCGGAGTCAGTTAAGCTCTGCCTCATTCAGGCTCGCCATCACCAGTATCCTACACATATGAGGTTGGCCATTATATTGATGTTCGAGGGTTTCCTCCGCCAATCAAATTTGTTTCCAAGGGTCACCGCTGACTACGACCCTTCAAGACAACTCACCTTTGATGACTTCTCGGTTCGTGATAATACCCTTATCATCAACCTAAAGTGGTCCAAAACCATGCAGTCCTCAGCCACGCCGACTTTCATCTCTCTGAAGGCTATCCCATCTTCAGTCTTCTGCCCCGTCAAGGCTTTTCGTGCCCACTGTAAAGCCTCCTCTACCCATGAAGCTTCCATTCCTCTCTTCTGGTTTCAAGACTCCAATCCGATGACCACCACTTACATGGTGAAACAGTGGTCACTTCTCCTCAAGGCATCAGGGCAGCGTACTCTCGGCATCTCTCTACATAGCCTTCGCCGCGGTGGTGCCCAGTTCGCTTTCCACTCCCAGGGTGCCTCCCTCTCCGATGTCTCCAAGCATGGTACCTGGAAATCCGCGTCAGTTCATTCATATTTATGTCCTCAACCACTTCAAACTACCACCGTCCATCGTGCCATGTCACGCTTGGACGATGGCTTGGAATATATAAGTGCTTCTTAACCTAAATCTTACGGACACTGACTCTCATCGATTCAAGCAAATCGTTACCTGAACTGACACTTCTACAACAGAATACCATATAACATATGTTTCCCAAATGATTAATAAAATCATTAAAATTAATTACTGTGTTGTTTCTCGTTTCATAATGTGGCTGATATCGCTATGAGCGATATCGGCTCATTGTGGCGGGAATAAGACACAGTCATTCAGCACTGACGTACGTGACGTATCCATCTGACGTTCACCTTCCTCGTCTGAACTTTCACCGTCCGCCATTAATGAACTCTGAAATTTTCTTCCCACCCACCACCCTAAAACAAGACTCTAGTATTCTCTGAATACTTCGTGGGAATATATAAGTGCTTCTTAACCTAAATCTTACGGACACTGACTCTCATCGATTCAAGCAAATCGTTACCTGAACTGACACTTCTACAACAGAATACCATATAACATATGTTTCCCAAATGATTAATAAAATCATTAAAATTAATTACTGTGTTGTTTCTCGTTTCATAATGGTATTACTTTCCCCTGTATGTTCAATCTAATATATGTACTTTCTGTCGATTCAGAATAAAAAACAAATGTTTATATTTCAAAACCCTTCATTTCAAAGGACATAATAGTAATTGGAAGTTGGTCCGGTAATCATGAAACTGCCAGAATCTCCTCAGAAGGCAACAGACAAAAAGCCCTGAGAAACCTGACAGGAGGCAAAAATGTTTGGAGTGCCAATACAAAGAATGACAAAAATTGCTTATCTACAGAGGACCAATGCTTTCGAACAGCATGGCTCTAGAATTCAAAGAGGGGACAGATTAAGAAATTGTAAAATTGATAAAGGATATTATGTTACAATAAAGGTATAAACAACCGTCATATGCATTGCTGCGGGCGGGAGTTCAAGAAACTAGTCCATGCAATAGAAACAGTCACAATATTCTTTTCAAACTTTCTCTTGAGAAAGAACATGGTTGGGTGAAAAGAAAACAAAAAAAGGAGGAACAAGGAGGAACGAAGTCTACATTACATGGGGAAGTGTATTAAAACCTATGGTGACAACAGGTACATAAACAGGTACATTGGGCCACGCCCCCTCATCACACGCCAATCAACGGTCGCCAGGTCACAATGATCCTCCCCTTCCATGTCCCAAACAATAACATTTCCTGTTGCCACTTGCTAACGCTTTCTTTACATTTATTGACTTTACTGTATATGTTTATGGTGATAATAAACCTCCTTTCTGGTGGTTCAAGGCCATTCCTGCTTCACTCTCCTTATTTATTAGTTGCGGCCACGCGGACGTCCACCATAATGGTTACAGTACATAAAAATTATAAAGGTAATTAGACATGTGGGCTGTAACTGCTGATACTTGTTAACACTGGCTGTTGGTGACCGAATGTTTGAATGTCCAAGCGCCAGGCGCATTCTCCAACCGTTATGGTAATGGGTCTGGCCCCTCCTGGTCGATAAATGCCAATTGGTCAAGATTTCATTTTAGGGACCACCAAAGTGTACTATTAAAGTTTGCGGGGAAAAGGTATTTCCAAGATTTCAGACAGATGAATCACATTTCTCTGTTGAAAATCTATCTAAACATAGCTGACATACAGGTTTGCCCTCATATTTGAAAAACCGTCCTTTTCCCCGTAGACTTTTGAACTATTGTGAACGGTAATAAATTTCAGGTATCCCTGAAATGAAAATAATCAGGTGACATATTGTTTTTATTGGCCTTTTGGATTCTCTTAGCCATGTTCTTTCACCAGGCAAAGTCTAAACAAAATTATCGGTTTTGAATATTTTCTATATAAAAAGTTTGAACAATAGGCCATCAGACCATATCAGGGGCTCCAATGACCTAATCGAATGGTTTGCTGCATATCTCACCTCATTGTCTGAATAGGCGATAACCGTGCACCCTGCCTTTGAAGTTACGTTATACTTTTACGACTTCTTTGTAAAAATTTATATATTTTCAAATCCTGCATATGGGATTTCCAGTGTACAAAATTAATGTGTTACAAAAAGATTTAATGTTTTACTAAATATGGGGCAAATTCTGCCAAACGGTGGAATCGAACATAAGTATGTGTTCTTCCTCAAGGCCTCAAGCTATTTCGAAGTCTTAATTTGAAGGAAACACTCGATCCCTGTTCAGCCGAAATTCTCTGCAGCATTTGCCTGAGTGAGCTTCCTCCTCCTTAAATCCCAAGACTCCTATCTGTTAGTATTCCTCATTTGTGCTGTGGGGCTGATACCTCCTATTGTCAAATTGCCTCCAAATGTGAATGTCACGATCTCCCTATTGTCTAGTGACCTCGCAGGTATGTGGCTTATTGACTTCCAGTTGGTTTTCTCGAGGCCAGCTACTTTAGTCGAAAGCTTGATACTCTTGTATGTATACCATAGATCTGTGGGAGGTACCCTATTATATGAAGCTAAAAATAAGATGACATTTTCACTCTAGACAGCGCGTATACATCACAAAAGAAGCTTAAGAAATTTGAACTTAGGTCCAAGAGGAATTTGTGAAATAGGTTTATAAGGCAGGACTCCACCAGACCGCATCCTTATTGCTGCTAATATGTGGTTTTATAGTTATTCTCATTTATTAATTATTATAAAGAACCTGTATTGTATAACCTAACAACACTACCTCTGACCAGTTCCATTTATTATTATATTCGGATTGAGAATGCACTGCAGAATGCAGCCGCAACAACCACAGAGGGAAAACACGTCAGTGGAGTCAAGCTTGCTGAAATTTATAGAGCATCAAATTTTATTTTCCCATATCATAATTGAAGCATTTCACTGATGGAAAATAAATGTGGTTCTCAGTTGTCCCCCTTTGAGCCTGTGTAAATGCATTTGTCCAGAAGTTCCCATGTTATCCTTCCACCTTCTATGAAGCCTCACAAAGGAAAACTTTATCGATCACCTTTTATCACCCGTAGAATACGCCTTTTTCCCTTCACTGTTTAATGGATATCAAGATAATATCTTTTGTAAAGGCTCGTCAATAATCTACTTCATAGGCTCAGCTGCGGTGGCAACGTCTTTCTTAGAGTATGATCCTTCTTTATAGTGTATCAAGACGTCTCCTTAAGCGGCTTTGCCAGACCAGATTGGTAACATAAATGTTCGTGCACCGAAGCTAGCTTGCTGCGGCAAATACCATGAAAGTAGGTTCACGAAGTATTTTCATGGCTCTGACGCAAGGGCATGGGAGCTAACAGGCTCTAATACTTTTTAAACGAAAAGTTATGCCCTTCAAACAGGATTAGTACAGGATTCCATTATCAGTGGACCGTTTTTATTGATTGCCAGCTCCGAAGAAAATGTTACTCCTTTTTCCTAATCCAATATATGGTTGCGTTGGATGAATCACCCAGCATCGCATTAAAGACTGGTAGCATACATTTTCTCGTGGATTATCCAATCATGTAAGATATCGGGATGCAACATGCTTTTTATATGCATATTGGAGATTATTGGTTATTAGCGTTTTGTAATGTTCCGGGGTAATATCTGAACACATAAGCGATTGTAGCTTTTTTCGTCGTCGTCTAAATGTTCCCATGTTATCCTTCCTAATTACAGGCTTTTATTTGAATTAATAGTTTTATGCGATTTCATGTATTATTCATGGTCCATTAAAGTTGTACTCTCAGTTAGCGTCGGACAAAACCTGCACATTTTCTACTTATTCCTTTCTATTCCAAATTCTTGTACATATACCAGGAGCAGAATATTGATATATCCTGTCGTATAAATAGGCAAAAGTGCATGAGGGACGATCTGTGGTCCCATATTTCCCGCGGGCGTAGTGATCTCAGTGAGGGCGCGTGAGCGCACGAACTGAGATCACGTAGCCCAAGGGAAATATGGGACCACAGATCGTCCCGAATGCACTTTTGCATTTATTATCACCTTAATAGAGGTTGGAACGGTAGATTTTTCGACATTTTAGCTGGAAAATGGTTGGAATTCGATGAAAATCGATGGCAAAACGTCCACTTACGCTGCCCCTCCCACCTGACCATGTTTATAGTTCCGGGTCTTTGCTATCAGTACAATGCACGCTGGGTTGTGAGAAGCCCTGCCGAATGTAGTTCTATTTTGAATCGTTATTTCACTTAATTTTCGGTATTTAACTATAACCTAGACATCAATACAATTTAAATCTCTTAATAAGATAAATATCGTTCAGTTTGATATTCAAATTCCTGTACTTTTCGTAATTGAAGTTGAAATCTAAGTTTTTCGCCGACTCGAGTCGTCAGTGTCTAAGCTTCGCAAAAAGCTGTGCAGGAAAATCGCTCACGGTTTCGAATCAATTTGTTGCCTTTTCGCAGCTTTAAATCTTTTAAAAACTCAACTAATACTTTGGTAACGGGTAGACTTCGATAAACATGAAAGGATTTTACTTTATTTCCTTTATTTGATCAGAATCTTTCGTGGCCGCTCCCAACAGCTTCAATACCGGTACCGTAAGGGAGGCATAGGCTACTGTCAGCGGGTTCCTGTCAGCAGCCACACTAAGTCATAGCAGAGCCATACACATAGGCACCTCAAATCAATTCCACAGCTTTAAATCCTTGATATTCTTTAGCAAAATCGCATTTTTACATATTATTCTTCTATTAAACTTTTTATTTGAAGTTCCTAGGTTCATTATTTCGAGAGAAAATCGGAAAAACGATCGACGTCTCCCGGGGACGTCTCCCGATAGTAATACCGTAACTAAGGGAGGCCTACTGTCAGACTCATAGCACTGTCTAATTTTGTTGACAGTTGCCTGCTCCCACAAGCGCCTTCGGCGGTGGTTCGTTTCTACCTACACCTATGATCGATTATAACATAAACTAAATAGAGAAAATAAGTTAATCGTTTATTTCCCATTAATCATGCTCGATTAGATTATGTGTATTTTTTGTGCAGAAGGAATTATTTAAATAAAAATATAGAAAAAACGATCGGGACTATTTTGTTCATTAGGTGCGGGTAATACGGCGGGGAGCGGGTAATACGGCGGCCGTATTACCCGCTCTCTTTGATATGACGCTCAGTGCTTAAGCCTATGGGCGTATCATACCAACCTCTAGAAAGGTATAATAAGTCATAGTATCAGTGAATTTGGTAAGATTTGTATTGTCATAATAGCTGAGAATGCAGCTTTAATAATATGAGGATGTATTTCGGGCCATGCAAGTAAGGATTTGTTTTGCTAGCGACGAATTTCATATTTGCCTCCACTGTGGCTACTAGATCTGACTAGCACAGTTTGCAAGAAAAAATCTCTATCATAAGAGATTCCTTCTCGAATACCATGCAAAATATTAATCTAATGGTTAAACATGCTACAGATCAACTCCACTGCCTCCAAGCTGTGTGTAGTTTAATAATATTTCTCCTAGGCCCATTACTCAGGGTTACCATTGTCTGAAGGAAGTGCTGTCTGATTAGTTTCAAAAACAAAGCAGGTTGTTATTTTTCCAAGACAAGAGCGTTTTTATTACCAACAATTGTCAATGCTATGGATTGAACGTTAATGATTTCAAAGGGAATGTCTATAATCACTTGTCCCTCCCTTCACGGTCTATGTCATAATGAGCTATATGAGAAAACTTTAATTCGTTCATTCTCATGCAGACATGTATATTATATATATAGGTTCATTGTCTGGCTTAGACATGAAAAACGCCTGTACAGTATCATTCTATCCCGGTATAATCCTTAGCTTTCTTGCTAATTAGGATATTGTGCAGAAGCTTGTTCTAGGTGAGGAAACCGTTTGAGACCTGAACAGCTGTATCCACAACCGATCGCATCGCTAGGCCGTTCTTAGGGCCCCAAAATCATCTATTTAAAGAAATCAATTATTAGTGCCATACGTGAAAGACGGATTCGGTCGCCCCCATATTATGCACACCTCAAACCCATTTTGTTCGTACTTTGCTTGTTAAAAAAGACGGATATTTGTTGTAAACGCCACGTGATGTTTGTGTTGGAATGAAATCTTTTGCTAAACTACTGACAGGCATTTGTCTCTATGAGTTCAAGCTGTGGCTGAAGTTTAACAAGTCAATATTTCACCCGTGAATATTTTAGGAGGAACTTGTGTAAACCATGTGTTTTTCGAATGCACTGTGTACAGGGGGTGCCGGACCAAACATCACGCATTAAGACCAGTCAATAATTTGTCTAGGTTACGCACAAAACATTTGACAGGTGTCTTCAGAAGGTAGAGATCAAAATGGCAGTGTCTTAAATCTGGATCTAAAAGGAACAAAGCAAATATGCATGCAAGACTTCTTCCAAAGTCTTTCAAATATTCCAATTGATTGCTGCGCGTTCATTTCAGTTATTGATTATAATTTTAATACTATTTTATAGTTTCTTTGATGCTGTACACGTGCAATACAAAAATAGTGTGGCCGCCGATCTAAGCACGTCTGTAATTGGTCAATATCGTTGGTTGGCCATCGTTGGTGACAGACCAATCAGAGATGAGCTTATTCCACTGCGACTTGGGATTCGGCATGTTCAGAAAAACATGACTGTTGCCAACTGCTTCTGCCTGCATGATACAAGCATAACAATAGCATTTTCTTTTTATTATTCCCAAGTTGTAGTATAACAAAAGAACTGTACTTGAGGTTAAGAACTACTCTTGTGGTTCAGTGGCTCTTGTTGACTGTTTATTTTGTATCAAACGCTTGGCAGTTATTAACCTCCCGTTCTGTTCTATCTAAATGTACATATAGTGATATTTAAATATGTGTTTGCACTGGCAACAGGTTTTCAACAGTTAAGTTTTAGGTTGGGTTGCTCTGACACTTCAAAATGAGTCCTATGACCTGGCTTTCTGATCAGACTAATAATATCTATAGTGAAGCAATTCTCTAGCGAAATGAGCCTGATTTCATGCAGTATGCGTTATGAATGTTGAATAGCAGGTGGTGCGTAGGTACCATCAGTTTTGTTTGCTATCCACTAGGTGGCATACCGCTAATTACTTAATTAGTTAGACTACCCGAAACCAACAGATTGCTGATATTTGTGTATCGTCAGTATCCAAAGACATGTTCATCTTTAAAGTGTTTTGGATAATATCTCTCTATCCCTACTCCAGTAGGGTTTTGTATGAGTTACTGATAGTTTCAGAAACTTTCGTTAAGGCGGCATTAATTCTCATAAAGTCTTAGTATTCAGACATATTATTTTGCCGAAGGGTGGATTATTTCACGCCTGTCAGAGGACATTACAATAACTTACTAGCAACGATGAAGAACATCAGAAGAAATATTATTTATATAACCAAAACATTTATTTTAAGACCATCGAATAGACATGTTAGGATATTTAATGCATTTTGAATCTGCTGACAGTCTGGCTATTTACCCCCACTATAGATTCCTCTGTCCTGAGAACACATTGAAAGATTACTGCAGACCTTGTGAAAGTTCATAGATATAGTGAAACTGTGGCTGTTACCTCCACTAGATCACATTGAAAGGTTACTGCACACTGTTTACTTGTTGATAGGTAGACTATGTTCTTGAAAATGGTGATAAAATTGAAAAAAGGTCATGTCTGTTTTATGAAAAAGTTCATCTTCATGTATAGGTCCTTTATGTAGTTTTGTGCCTATTGCTCTTGCATGTACATATATATATGCATACATGTATGTATATTCGAATGACGATGAAAAGTAGGAAGTATGCTTTGTCCATACAGATATTTTCAAACCTTGAAATGTCCTCCTTGGTGGTACAGACAGCAGGCAATCGCCAACATTTCTCATTGCAATGCATATTAATGAAATTCTCTTCAATTGAACGCGCAAAATGTGGGCCACAATTATTGCAAACATTGATAATGATATGTGTTATACACATAACATGACTAACAGTGTTTTTCACAGACAAACAGTGTTTGTCTAATTCTTACACAAATGGAAGCCTGACACTAACAACTCGCCTTATTGTTATTAATCATTAAGGTAGTATAGGCAGGTGGCGGGGAGAACGTTGATCCATCGATGCCATGTATTTTTTCTCTACTGCCAATAAAAGTAACAACAAAAATAGAGCTTCTAAAACGTCCTCATTTGTATTTGGAGGACCCGCCGGAATCATTTCCAATACACAGTGTCATGAGTTTAAGAATGATCGTGTCTGTTGGTGATTGGTTAGCATACATTTCCATATGAACTCTGCTGTTACCTGATCCTCTTAGTAGGCTTGCATAATACTGCGATTAATTAATTTCATGAGGTTAATTAGACTCATAAGAGTTAATAGTTAATTTCGGTCATTAATAATAATGTGGTTAATCACTATTACGTAATGATCACGTAATATGATAACACACCTATAAGTCGTAATATGAGTAAATATATATCTTTTTTCGTAATAGCTGAGAATGCAGCTTTAAGTTCAGAAGGCGCATACATTTCAGTCATTAGATATCAAATTACTATGCATAAGTTTTACCTCTCATTTGCTACACAGACACAACTCTTCAACCAAATGATTTTTTTTCTTTTTTTCAACCAAATGATCATAAGAAGGCCAATTTAAATGACAGTGACGACAATGCGGAGGCAACTACAACAAGAAAAGGCAAAAAAACCCTTTGATTTCTGCTGTCTTTTGTACCTATTGTATTTCTAATGAATTGTTCGGTGGTGGTGTTTTTAGATGCAAAAGACAAAGGAAAGAGATAAGGAAATGGGCGCAATTAAAAGAGTTTTGTTGTGCTTCCAAGAATCAATAATGCAAGAGTCGTGATGTAATAAAAGTAGAAAGGGGCTGATATTGGCGCTCTGATAATCCGACCCGGGACACCAACTTCAGGGATGACATGGCCAATATATATATTTGAAATTAAATTATTATTGCTTCAGATTTATTGACGCCTCTTGCTCCTCTTTTCAGGCTGACAAAATAACATAGGTGACTTTATAGATGAAACCAATATTTTATTGGTTGGTGATTTAGATGAGAGAGATGAAATGCATGAGTGGTGTAGTGTTAATTTTAGTACTTACGTACATGTATCAATATAGATTGCACATACGATCGTATGTAGAATCTATATATATAGTGTCATGGACATATGAACGTGTTCATATACTACTTACCTTTACCTAGGTTTACCTGTATGTGTAATTATTTGTACCACCCACTAGGTGGAACCATGTTCTACATGCTTATATCTTTCTCTCTTTATGTAATTACCCCATTGAACTTTATTCTGTTGTTATTTCTATAAACAGTCCACAGAAACATGGCTAGCACCTTATGCAGAGCAGAGCCGGAAATAAATGCGAACATACAAATCAGAGGGTACATACAAATTCACTGGCGATAATCAACATTATAGGTTACACTACTCAGTTTGACATCACTGTTGTAGGTTTAGCTTGATAAATCATGGCTATGGCTTTATGTGCGAGAAGGTGAGAATTGGTAGTCACAAGTGGCACTTGTACACAAGGTACACACACAGTTGTATGTAATAAGTACAGTAATAAATCGAACAAATATCAATGTGGCTGGTATTCTAGGTCCAATTTAATTATCCCATCCCAAACCTCCTGGAGGAATAGTTCTCAGGAAGGTCCTAAAATCTGCCCTATTCTTACAGTGGTGGCCCCGAGTCTCATGATTATTCCATGCATTAGGAACTCTGTAAATGATTGATCCTTTTATTTTGTCAGTTCTTGGAGTGATAGTTTTGAGTATTTTCTTGCCTTCATGATTTCTTAATGTAATGTTCTTGGTATCGATATTCTCTTTTTTAGGCTTAGCGGGATTAGGGGCTAATTTTATATATTTTTGTTGCTGATCTACATTGGTATATTTATAATATAATTCTCACTGCGGAGTTCTGTAACGTTTGGACTTTTTTCAATAATCTTCAGAGGCCACTATATACATTTCGTCTCCGTATTCAAGTATAGGGCGTATGGCCATCTTGTAGACCATTAGCACGTCTCCTTCAGAGACACCCACACACCATTTCATATCAGAGTCCAGGAGAGCGTGTCGCACCAGGCAGTGGTGGCCGGCCATAATTAATAGGCTTGAAGCCCTTGTAGTACTCTAAAAGTAACTAGGATCTTATAATATATAGTGGTTAATGAAAGATTATTTAACAATTGCCTGCCTTCCCCCCACCGTAAACAATAGGGATAGGAGATAGGGATAGGGAATAATGGTGTGGGCTTGCAGTTAAATGTACAAGTTGTAATTGTATAGGTGAAACCAATGTGTTACCTGGACTGAATGTAGGAAACCATATGAATATTACCTGGTGTACTCACTCTTCTCTGTAAAATGAGTTTTACTTGCCCCCTTTAGCTGGTGGTACATATTTTTCTACTGGATAACAAGTACTTTTGGGCAGAAACATTTGGTTTTGATGTGTTCCTTGCTTCAGTGGGGCTAAAAGTGTAGCAAAATGCACTGCATTGAAGCCGGAAGCAATTTTGTGCCTAAAGGCACACCAGAAACAGAGGTTAAAGGATGTTATCTTTGATTCCGTCTGCAGTCACATGGGGCAAATATGCCCCATTGACTATGCAGACCAACTGTTAAGGGCATTTTCAGAAATATTTGGGGTTGTCACAAAATAAAGAAAGATTGTAAATCAAATAAAACATTTTCCTTGTTCATAGGAAAAAGGTAATAAAATGGGCTTTAAACGAGCCCAATTGGAAGACCATTTTTAAAGATATATGCGGGTGTCAACACCCACGCCACCTAGCGGCTCCTATTTTTCTTTGAAATATTTCATTATAATCATAAGTTGAGATGTATTTGTGCATCATTTTCAATATCTACAGGGTTTATTCTTATTACAGCAGTTTTGGGTCATGTTTTTTAGGATTCATTTTCATTGATTATGCTGCTTGATTACTAAATTTGGGTGATGTGGTCAATTTCAAATGACCACAACTTTTTTTTAACCACGTCAACATACTGTTTTTCTTTGGTAAATCTGTAGCATAATATACCAAATATATGTGTAGAAAGTATTAATGAAAAGTCACCGATCATTACTTTTTTTATATAATGAAATGTGAAGAAAAACACATTTTTCCATAGACTTCAATGCTAAAGCACTGTTATTTTTAAGTGGCTGTAGAAAAAAAAGTAAGTCGATGAGATGTACTTTTTTTTTCATTTCTTGCTTTCTTATGTAGTCAGGAATGATCCCTGAACGTTTCATAAAAAAGTCACCGACCAATTTTTTTTCCATTGAACACCCGCATATACCTTTAAACAAATGACAAACAAATTTACATCCACCATACAAATTGGCCATTGTAAGCCACCATAAGGCATTACCAGACTACAGAATAGCTATCAAGGTGTAGGCTATGTTTAGATGTGAGTGATTTAGGAAGCAATTCAAACATGGTGGGGGGGGGGGCAACTTGGTCCTATGAACAGATCCCACTGCATTTCCTACTCTATTTAACAGCCTTTGCCCTTGTTGTTGATTTGTTGGCACAAGGTTTCTTCCAAATTTTCTGCAATTTGTTTGACATTAATAGGAAGTAAATTCCATAGGCTCTTAATTCTCGCCAAGCTACTCCTCCTAATTCCTTCCTTCCTCCAATGTTGTACTTGGAGTCGCGCAGGATCCCGCATGCCATATCCATGCCTGCGGGCATCCTGCGCACTCCTTTCCATCCAAAAGAGATTGTAATTCCTCTGGAGCCTCCTATAACATAAAAGCAGCAATTTACAGGAATCATGCAATTCTAGGTTAGTAATTCTCTGTTCTCTGATTCTAACACTTCTCACAATCCGTAAACAATTATTTTGTAGTACCTGTATTCTTCGTACATTATGAGCAGATGCTAAGTCTACAATAAAATTTCCATATTCAATAATAGGGAGAATGTAGGTCTTATATATAATAATGGCTAGATCTCTATTGATAAAGCCCCTAATCCTTCTCAACCTATTTTTAAGAATATTCACACTATACAAGTCATATTTATATGTTGACTCATATTTAGGTTACTGTCCAGTTGATACCCCAGGTAACGAGATTCTTCAACCATATCTATTCTAATTCCATTGTTGTACAATAGATACTCCTTCTTTCTATTTCTAGATCCTATGAAATTTTGAAGTTTGGTTTTCTTGATGTTAATTTTCAAACCATTTTTTCTGACCCAGACACTAAACTTATTTATATCGTCTTGTATTTTTATTAAATCATCATCATTTCGCCTGGGGTGTAGCAACACACAGTCATCTGCGTACATAATCACTTTCCCGTTAAAGGGGATTTCACTTAAATCATTAATGTAAATGATAAACAACGTTGGCCCAAGGATTGATCCTTGGGCCACCCCTGCTGCTAATGGTAAAACATCTTGGAGACATTTTCTCCAACCTTGACACACTGACGTCTATCTGTTGAGTAAGATTCTAATAGTTTCCATCATTTATACCCAATAGCTTCAACTGTTTCATCAAGATACTAATATTGACAGAATTAAAAGCCTTGGCCAGATCGAAAAATACAGCAAGTGTGTCTACACCCATGTCTTTATAACCAAATACATAATTCAAAAATGATGACATTGCGTTATCCACTCCCATTCCTGTCCTAAATCCAAATTGGAGTTCACTTAAATAACCAATATTTTCAAGATGTTCTTCTAATTTCTTTGAAATAAGACGTTCCATAATCTGACCAAGGATTGGACAGATTGAAATCGCTCTAAGATCTTCTACTTTTTTCGAACCTGTTTTCTTTGGAATTATGGCACATATAGCCATTTTCCATGATCTAGGAAAATAACCACGTACTCAGATTTTATTAAGTAATCTCACAAATTTGGCCAAGAAGGCCATCAGGGAAAATTTCACAAATGTTGTACACATGTCTATAATCCCGCTAGACTTGGATTCATCAATATCTTTGATTAACTTGCTTACCTCACCTTCTAAAATTTCTTCTTCCCAAATTACAGTTGGAATATCATAATCAGCAACTATTTCATCTGGCGATGACATGGGTTCGATATTACAGAAATAACTGTTAATATAATCAACAGCATCTTTCCCTATAATAGTAGTTCCTTCCAAGGTGGTCACTTCACCTGTATAAGAATTTTCTCTACTGTTACCTACACCAAAAATACCTGCTATTTTCTTCCAGAATTTCTTATCGTTCTTAGCATACCTAGCACAAATGTCATTTACAAGATTGTATTTCAGCGTATTTAGCCTACTTTTCACTTGATTTCTTATTATTCTAGCATTTGCCCAGTCCTCAGCCTTCTTACTCTTCAAAGCCTTATTAAAGCTTTTATTTTTATTCCTAATTAATCTGGATAAAATTCTATCATTTAATTCACCATCCGGTCTTGGTGTAATCTCCTCCAGTGGGTACAAGAAGAAGTGGGCAGAAGAATCTATATTTCATAACCAATAATTGAACGTGGCAATGTCGACTCCCTTCCCCCTCGCCCTCGAGGGGGAAGGGAGTAACCATAACCTCATAACCATAACCATAACCTCATAACCTTTTTAATGGAATAAATGATAATCCCGTATTTTCTACCTGCAAAAGGCTATGAGCTTTGTTTTTCTGATCGGAGGGCTTCCCCCACCTGCCGCTATATATGACGTCATTGTGCACATGGTCACGTGATCGCTTCTTATGATCTGATTGGCTTAGAGCGGCAGTGGCTTCTTCCCATCTACTTGTTTTGATATGGCGGCCATTGCTGACAGCTCTCGATTCGAATATGCGGTTAGCGATAACTTTTTATTTTATCAGTAAGTGACAAATGTTCCCGTTTGAACTTGGCTGCCCTTGGGTCAGTCTAGCTTCTGGGATCGGTTAGAAAGTTCCCCCCCCCCCCCCCCCCCCCAAAAAAAAAAGCATGAAAAAAGGGCTTTGGAAGACAGTGTTGGTACCATACCCGTTCCGCTTTTGGTCTGGGCCCCGGCCATGTGACTTGAGTATCATAGCAAAGCTATTCCTGCTGCAGGAATAGCGGTAGGGGGCTGGTCGTCGAGAAATGGTTAGGCTGCCTTCTGACTCTAATAAATCAGAGTAATGATAATAGACTTTCGTCCTGGTGTTATTTCTCCTCTTCAGAACTTAGGGTCATTACATAAATGTATCCCTTTGACTACTGTATGTATAGTATATTTTTGTGTGCTCTGATGTTCAGTGTACACAATTTAGAATCTTTCACGTAATAGCAAGGAAATAAAACTGGACACAAACATAGCTCAGAAATTGTATCAATGCCTATTATGCACTTGTCAATTGCAACTTATTTGTAACATCAATTATTTCCATTTTCATTTCAAGGGCTTCCTGGAAGACCTAATTGTAGAAGGGGCTGGCCCGATTTTGTATGCTATGTGTCTGAATAAAAGTTGTTGATAATAATAAAAACCATGACTCTTTTAATACTGCACCACAGTCTGTACCTCCACCCAGGGCTTTATGTGCCTTCTCCAAAGCTATATTCATCATTATCTCATATAATATTATAATTGTGATCATTATCACATATCTATTTATGATATTTCTTATGCAATGCTATTTCTCTCTTGAGAATCAAGGTATAGAGTGGGAACTGGCGGACATTCCTCCACCCCTCCATTTGATATTGCTGTAAACTAATGGAAATCTCCGCCTGGGTAGGGGAATGTTTTCTCAGACATTCCCCTACCATTCCCCTACCATTCCCCTACCATTCCCCGAGGGTGCGGGGGTGGGGGGTGGGGGTGCAATTGACAAGTGCATTAATCAACACTAAATCGAAGTTTTAATAGTGCAAACCTTGATGGCAGGTTACTCTGAATAAAACCTTTTTAAAAAGAAAATTACAAAAACCTCCTCTGCCGTATAACTATAGTAAAAATAGAAATGTATTTATTCCAACCCTGGCTTGTTTAATGCCCATATAATTACGTATTCAAGAAAGGCCTCATTCAAATTCAAAAAGAAAAACTGAACCTAAGGTTTCTCCCGGCCTCCAGTTTGTTTTTCTTGGTCTTGACTTGTATTGGTCTCTATTTGCATTTACTTTTTAATTCTTCAAGTAGGCGAATGACCTGTATTTGACTTCTACTCACCATTACTCGATTACTGTGCGGGTGTTGACGACGTCGGATATACGATCCATGCACGTGCTTCACAGTTGCGTATAATTTGTTTTGTCGAGGTTGTCTCACAACTTAGATTTTGTACGTACCTGAAGAAGAAAAACATGATATACTATTTAATTGATTTAAACGTGATTGAGATTATCTCCAACAAAATTATCATTTTAAAACTTAATTTCTCTTTATATTCATTATGAAAAAACTGAAAAGCCTATAAATTTACGTAAGAGTATCTTCTGGCCATATTTGTACATTTCGATCAAATAAAAGCAACGAATTCGCGCTCAGTTGTTTCGATGCAAAGTTTGAAGCCTGAATGTCTACTTTAGATTTAGTCTCTGTCTCTCTTTATTTGCTCTCTATTTCTCTCTCTCTCTATCTCCCTGTATTTCTCTATATCTATCGCTCTCTCTATCTCTCTATCTCTTTTTGTCTCTCTCCCTAACTCTGTGTCTTGAGAAATCTAAGTTATCCATCTCAGAGTGGTATATTCTATCTCACCGTAATAAGATATTCATTGGTCACATATTGTTACCAATGAATATATAATATATGTATGCCGATGTATATCATTGACCTTTCACTGACGAAGACTTTCCCAATAGTCTTTGATTTGTATGCATGGGACGTCTGGAAGGGAATACTACAGCAATCAATGTTTCTTTTTAAGCCCTTCGCTGGGATTGATTGATTTATTATGAATCTCTTGTGACCGCAAATAGTATCCCTCTATTATATTAATGATTAAAGATATATTATAACAGCATCATCTCCTGGGCATTCTCAATTATAAATATATAATATGATCGAGTTGAAATAATATTATAGAGAGTAACTTATGAACATATTTTTGGGCCCAAATGTGTATGGAATGGATTTAAAAGAAGATTGTGAATTTTAAATGCAACCTTGTGATTTATTACAGGAAGAGGAATTTTCAACTGTATAGATTCATTTCACATTTTATATTTCATACTCTGGCAGGATGAAGCCACGACTATCTAAGCTTGCTCAGCCAATCCACTTTTGGACAGTGAAAATGGTAAAACATGTGTGCAGTGTTGTAGCTGGTTACTGTCCACTAGACTAGTGGTGGTAGGTTCCAGCCCCTTGCACCAGGATTTGGTCACATGACTCCTACAGAAGATGGCAGATGAAAAATAGGAGGGAGTTTTGCCCATTCAAAAATTTAGTAGGCCCAAAACAACACTTAACCTCAACAGCCCATTACAAAAAATGCAGCGAAATAGTGCTTGAAACAACATTTAAGAGATGAAAAACTTTGCATGTACTCATTGGTCTTTGCCTTCCCAGTTTATCCACGCCCTCGTAATTGGTATGGAAATGTACCTAACCCTGTCTGCGACAGGCTATACAAGGGTTGGGTAATGTAACTACTGTCTAGAGGACGTTTCTCAACTGCCCAGCAGGGGGCCCTCATCCCTGGGTCGATGTTAGGCGGTTAGAGCATGAGTTTATGGTCCTGAGTCTTGCCTAAGGCTGCCATGACAGGGGCGGATCCAGGGGGAGGGGGGTTCGGGGGGTTTGACCCCCCCTTGGGTTCCATGGTGCCCTTTTTGCCCTCTTCAAAGTGCCCTTTTTCCAGCCCCAAAATGCCCTTTTACCAGCCCAAAAATGCCCTTTTTTCCAGCCCAAATTTGCCTTTTTTCCAGCCCCAAAGTGCCCTTTTTTCCCACCCCAAATTGCCTTTTTTCCTGCCCCTTAATGTTCAAATTGTTCAAAATGTCTATTTGTGACATAGGTGTAGCATCCTTAATTAGTAGACTTTATAGTTTCAACAATGCAAGCAGATGAGTTTAAATCCATATTTGGTACTTGGGGGCAAACCGTCCCAAAATGTATCATTTGGACTGCATAAACATATCCTATAGCAATATTTAGGCCTACAGATAATATTATATTGAGGTTTTTACTGTTTTACTTTGGACGTCGGCCGGAAACGGATGTCCAACACTAGTGCCACTTGTCTGTATGTGTATAACTGTCCCGGCAAGCCCAACAAACGGGGACTAACTAGATATTATATAAGTTGAATGGGGAATTTCTAATCTGCAACCATTGTCATGATTATAATGGCTAGGGGGTTCTGACAATGGAAATACAGTCAGTTTGTGATTACTATCTCACTTCTTGCCATAGTTTCCCACCTTTCCTCTCGCTACGCCACTACCCCAATTTGAAAAATGTACCATTTTACATGGGTGGCATCATAATGGTACTTCCCAGTCGTCCGAAATAATAGCAACACTTCATGCTCATTCTTGCATGAGAAACAGAAACCTCGGTAAATTAGGAGCGAACGAAATGAAGAAGAAGAAGAAGAAGAAGAAGAAAAAGAAGGAGACATCTAATTGTCTGTATAAACAAGAATATTGATGAATCCAATTAATCCAATTAATGTGAATTATGAATTACGTTTTATATCACACCCTATGCTAGAATTACGTTTTGTTAAATAATCTAGGCTCAGATTTGAAAGAGTCCCTCCAAACTGAGAAAAAGCCTCTCGCTCCTGACCACAATATCTTATAGATTCAGACAGGGGTATTAGGACGCCTACTCCAGGGCTGGGAAGCCATTAGCGTAGTAGGCGTCTAATCACTAACACACCATTCGTACTAATCTTAATCTGAGAGGCTGTTAGCCTTTTAAGTGTATAAGAAAAAGAGTGAAATATTAAGGCGAAACGCCAGCCATGATGACATCTGGGCCCGCGCACATAAAAAACTAGACTTTAGACAATGTCTAGGCGAAAATCTTCAATAAAATCCCCGGCTTCAAGGACAATCTTGAAGTCTGATTTAGTTTTTGTCTCCAGTCTCTGAAAATTAGACAATATAATTGTCTCTTCAATTTTTGTCCTTATCTGCGGTAGTTTTCTGGTGGCTGGCGGTAGTTTTTGGCATAGAGATACAAGCTATTTTGTAAGATTTGCAGCAGGTGCACAGATAATGGAGAGACAATCAAAACGAGACAATTTTAAGTAGTTCTAGACAATATATATCGTGTTCATAAAGCTGTTTGTCTATTGTCTCTGGGACAATTTTGCAGGCTCTGGGACAATTAGGAGGCCGAAAGACCCAAAACTAAGGACAGCTCCAATAGCTGTCCTTAGGGGGTTTTGTCTCGAAATGTTGCAGTTTTGTCACTAAATTCACAGTTTGGAGACAATTTTGGTTGTTTTACATTGTGTTTCACTTTGTCTTTTGTCTCGAAGGCATTTTTGAGGCCTAATGACAAAAAACTAAACATCGAAACATACATATTCCATATTCTGCATATTTATTAACACATTTGGGAGGGGGTGAGGGTGAGAATAAGGGGGGTTGAGGGATGGAAGGCGGCGTGGTTGGTTAATATTTGCGATTATATATTTCCAAACTATGTAAAGAAAATCAAAATTTTGAGACGGTTGGAATAAATGACTTCTGAAACCAACCCCCGGCCCCCGAGACGTTAGGGCCCCTGGTCGTTAGGGTCTTGGCGGTAGGGCCCCGTCCTGGACGTTAGGGCCCCGAGCTTGGACGTTAGGGCCCCGGGCTTGGACGGTAGGGCCCCGCCGGCCTTGGATGTTAGGGCCCCGGCTTTGGACTTTAGGGCCCTGGGCGGGAATAACGTTTGACAATTTTTATATTTTTTGTCAGCATGAGACCAGCCTCAAGCTACATTAGTTGACGGCACTGCCACGCTCCTCCTCCCGTCACTAACTTAACACACGCCTCCGTCTCCCCTTCCTAAGATAATAGGCCTACACTTATTAACTTAAAGGTATACGCGGGTGTTCAATGGAAAAAAGATTGGTCGGTGACTTTTTCATGAAACGTTCAGGGATCATTCCTGACTACATAAGAAAGCAAGAAATGAAAAAAAAAGTATATCTCAACGACTTATTTTTTTTTCTACAGCTGCCTGAAAATAACAGTGCTTTAGCATTAAAGTCTATGGAAAAATGTGTTTTTTTTCACGTTTCACTATATAAAAAAAAATTGATCGGTGACTTTTCATCAAAACTTTCTACACATATATTTGGTGTATCATGCTACTGATTTACAAAAAAAAAACTATACGTTGACGGGGTTAAAAAAAAGTTATGGTCATTTGAAGTATAAAATAACCAATAAACATAAGCATAACCAATACAAATGAATCTTAAAAACATGACTCAAAAGTGCTGTAATGAAAATAAACCCTGTAGATATTGGAAATCGTGCACAAATACATCTCAACTTATCATGATAACGAAATATTTCAAAGAAAAATAGGAGCCGCTAGGTGGCGTGGGCGTGGACACCCGCGTATACCTTTAAGGGCAGTTGAGACGAGGAGTAAAGTAAAGTAAAGTAACAGTAAAGTAGAACTGCACAAAATGCATAGGCCTACACAAGCCTGTACTAAGTTTAATATCAACAAAACGTATCTACTATAAATCAAACATTTAAATCAGGGTGACCTGGAAAAGCTGTTTACAAAAAAATGTTGTTAATAAATTCTTAACTATACGACGGCGCTAAGAGTGCTCTGAGAGTTGAATTAGGTTAATATGGGACAGATTGTTTTCTGATGTGACGTCACCAATGTGACGTAGCGGAAATGCCACATAAACAAAATGGAAAGCGTGTGCAACAAGAGAGGAAGTTAAATGTTGGCTCTAAAAATAAACCCCGCGAAAAACTACCGCCAACTGCCAGAAACCTACCGCAAATAAGGACAAAAATTGAAAAGACAATATAGTGTCTAATTTTCAGAGACTGGAGACAAAGACAAAATCAGGCTTCAAGGACAAGGACAATCTGACTTTATGTGCACACCTTTCAAGATTGTCCTTGAAGCCAGGGATTTTATTGAAGATTTTTGCCTAGACATTGTCTAAAGTCTTGAAAGTTTCAAAAAACCTTTATTCATCACTGATTACTTACTTGATTGCCTAGGTTAAATTCAAATCTAAGGCAAAATTGTCTCCAAATTATAAATTTAGAGACAAAACTTCAACATTTCGAGACAAAACTGCCTGAAAATAGCTATAAGGACAATTTTTTTATGAGCGCGGTTTTGTCTAGATTTGCTAAAAATTGTCTCGTTTTAATTGTCTCTTCTTTATGTGCACGCCTGCAGATCTTATCCAGACTGTCCTTGTTACACAATCCTCATCCTATATACCCAGGGGACGACACTTAAGACACGTTTATTATAAATTGGGTTCAGGAGTGGGCAGCCGTCACACCGTTACACGCCGCTCTTAAGGAGACATCTCCCCAGGCACGTGCCCATCACGTGGACCCGGGACACCTGTAATTTCTCAAATGATGTAAGATTCGGTGCATTATAAGATGGATCTTCGCCAACCAGCACGAACATACTAATTATCTGTGTTTCTCACTACCACACTCAGCGACAGAAGCTCTGCAATTAATACGAATCAGTCTCCTCCGTACTGTCCACATGATTGAGTGGAGGGATATGTTTTCAGGACTTCTTCTATAATACGATCTGCCAAAGGGGAAAAGTCGGCTACCAGTTCCCAGCTTGTATTTTGTATATTTATGGAAATAAAACTATAACAGGGATAAGGATAATAATAAAGAATGCATAGCTCGAAAGTCTTTTAGTTTTGAGTCTTCATGTCGATGATTACGTCAGATTGATTGATGGCTTCTCTGTACGTTAATTGTCGGTTAATTGCAAGCATTTCTATTGCGGAATAAACCTCACTGTGTCCGAGGAATTCCGGCAAGATCTCGCAAGATCTGGCGACGAGGCTTCTGCTTGGACAAAAAATGTTTTGTGCTGTCGGGCGAGTAGAGAGGATGGACCGGGCTTTCTTCCGTGGGAACATTTTGTTATGAGCAAAGTTTTATGAATATGAAGAATCTTTCTACCAGTTTGTGAAAAAAATATTTTGCACTGTTCTTTCCCAAGGATTTAACCCTTAGAATTGCATGTTGGTTTTGATTAAATTAAGCGTCTTTAATGATTCTAGTTAATCCCATTTGTTTGAATCCTATTTTAGGAATGCTTTACAAACCTGGTGGACTTTGTTAAATTGTAGATTACCTCTGTAGATCTATTACTTGATTACGCGAACCAAGAGCATCACAACGGTTTCAAATGTTCTTTCCCAGGAAACCAGGATTTTCCTCTCCAACTTTTTTCTCTCCACGCGAACTTGAGATTACATCGTGCACTGAATACAAACAGTTCCATTATAAAATTAGGGACGGGGCCGTGCATCTCGAAACTATACTTAGATCTTACAGAAATGTGGAGCTACAGAGTGATTACTTTGCAACAAGCATTCCAATTGTTGTATTGCTTATTATAATTAGCGACCAACATTATAATTGTTGAATTGTTTAGCAATGGATGTTAATCTTATCAAGTCCTTAGCTCAATTTCAATTATATCAACCCCGCTTAATTCACCCCCAAGGATTTCAATAGAATTACTGATTCTATGTTCACAACATCAGTAGTTGCATAGCAACATCAATTCTCATTGAATTTGTGCCTAGCAACACAGTTCCTATGATGTCCCAATGTATTTGAATAGAATATTTTTCATCAGACCTTTTATAAGGCGGTGTAACATCGTGATTGTCATCAGAAATCCATGGTTTCATCAAAGAGCTTAAATCTAATATATGCTCTTTGGTTTCATGTTGGGTAATTGGAAATGAGGACAAAAATGACGTATTTCTATTGCCATGGTTACCAGATCAGGGGCGGATCTAGGGTCTAAAATGAGGGGGGTCCAAGATAAAAAGGGCACATCAGTCCATTCCCCAAAAATGAGCCAGAGGGGCAAAAGACATACAAGGGAGAGATCGTCAGAAAATGTTACTTTGATATACCAATTATTCATATTTGTCTAATTTAGCAGATGTTACCAAATTTGTGGACCTGCCTAATATGCATTTTCTGAAAATCTGACTGACTAGGGGGGTCTGAGATTATCCTGATTTCATCCTACGGTGTCTTATCTGCTTCATCCCAAAGAAAGGATGTTGTTTAGAGTAGTATTAGACCATTTTGGATGATAACTAGCAATTTTAGAGGAAAAAGTTGGAAATTTCTTAGAAATTATGCCTAGGAGGAGGCCATCTTGGATTTGAGGGGTATGCCGTAATAATTTATTCTGGCATCTGGTAGCCGCAGATTGGAATTCAGCCCCCTCAAATTACCCTAATCCATATCTAAAAACAATTCTACTAACAGATTCTCAGAAACGTTATATTAAACATCTTTCTGATGTTGGCTTGATTTATATTCATGTCACTGGAATTGATGTATGTGAGATGAAACATGTGGTTTCGTAGCATTTAAAAAAATGTGAATCACAAAAGAGTTTCACCAAATTCGATTCCTGTTTTATCACATTTCGGTGGATCCTGAATAGTTTTTACAGCATGTGTTCACAAGTAACGAAATTTCTACTTAAACTTCTAGTGTCTGGTACATCTTAACCTACTTAAGAGTACTCTGAGGGTGCATTGCACTATATACAATTCTGTATTAAACCACTCTTAGAGGCCTCGTAACTCATTCTTAGCAAACGTTGCATTGCACTATATACGATGCTACTCTCAGAGTACTCTTACCGCAGTTATATAGTTAAGAATTTATAAGGACCAAAACAGGTGTGGATAAAACCCTCGTACCCAGGTTGCGCGGATGCACTTAGGATGCGCAGCCCTTGCACGGCCATGGACTACATCCGGATTCAGGGAAAAGTGCAGCCAGTGTAAGCCAGCCTTGCACATCCGGCCGCATAGACTAGCCCTCGTCCCTAAGACTGGTATTGTTTGTAGGGCCCTATACTGCAGGTCTGGGACTCCCCATTCATTGACTGTCTTAGGGATGAGTCTACTTGGAAATCATGATATCTAGGCCAACACAAATTTGCGTTGCGCATGCGTGTAACCTGACACTGACCTAACCTAGATAACTCAGTTCCATCCAATCACAGCAAGGGCAACTTATCTATGGCAATTCAAAATTAGTGTCAGGTCTTAATCAGGCTAACTCACAACATGTGGCTGGGTAGAGGGGTTATACTACAAAATCATTAAAGTTGTGTTCTCAACTAATCTTGGTAAAAGATGGGTTTCACTTTGTTTCTGTTCCATAAATTTGGGAAAGACATCTTGCTAAAATCATTAATTATTTTGCCCAGTTCTTTTGGATTTATGGTCAGATATGAATACACCAAAGTTTTAAAATTAAATCCCAAATGCCTGTTTCACCTTTCCTAAAATAATTACCATACTACAAATTAATCATTAGGACATCTTAGGGATGTGAATGGGTTTGTTTTACCAAAAGTAGGCTACAAATTTGGTGTGGGACAGTGAAATGAGAAATTATGAGAATTTGATTTTTTAAAACAAAACGTAATAAATACTGAAGGAATTTGGCACATGGGCTTTTTTTTTCTTCATTTTGCTATATGAATGTTCTCCAATCCTCAGCTCTAATGCTTAACAATTAAGCTGTAAAAAGAAGTTTTTGGTCATGAATATAGATGGGACTGCAACTTTAAATGAGCAGTGAATTCTGAAAGGGTCCTGCATCTGTGAAAGGTCCATGAAAGGGAAGTAGGTTGACAAAATATCTGTTACACCATATCACATTGACTCATAAAAGGATGGGGACCAGGGTAATTAAGAACTGGGCTATCAGCAACCAATGTCTGATAGAAACCAGCTGTCTTGGCATTGAGCCAAATTCTCCGGGAAAAGAATCTCTACGAACCAGACAAGTCTTTGAATTCCTCAGTCAAGGGGGGAGTGACCATAACATGGTAGTGACCATAATATGATAGTTTTCGTTTTTTAAACAAAAAAAATTCAAAGACTTGCGCAAGTCTACCGGCTGCACTTTGGCTGCACTTTGGCATGGCTGCACTTTGGTTGCACTTTGGTTGCACATGCGGCTGCACTTTGGTTGCGCAAGGGTTGCACATCTGGCTGCACTTTGGTTGCACATCTGGCTGCATATTTGCTAAATGTTATTATGAAAATTTGTTAGTATAAATTTACTCCTCTACCGTTCCCATGAAGTATTGTTTGCCAGATTTACAGTCAGAGTAGCAAACTGAAGGCAACTTTAGATTGAACATCTTAAACCCAGATAGCTTTTAAAGGTACAGCAGCATTGCTGCATCCTTTTATTCATCAGTTTTATCTCCAGCACTAGCCCTGCATGTTTACTGTTGAGCATGACAGTAAAGCAGCACTCATTTAATGAATTCAAGTGGTTTGTCAGCTCTGCCTCACACAAGGACTAGGGGCAATCTATATGTGAAATAATTAGGGTGTTTAGATCACAGCATTTTTCAATATCAAACAGGTATATAACATATATAAACCATGGAAGTATATCACTTATAACATTCCTATGTACGTGATGTGGAATATCTATAGTGGCATAAATGCCACATAAGTGTATTAGCGGTACCTTTATTGTAAAAGAAATTGTAAATGCACCCCAGTTCCCTGTGGCGCCACCTGGTGAAAACAGTACCTCCACCTGTGAGATCAAGTGTCATAATGGTAAGGGCTATTGGCTAAAGGTAATGGGCTATTCCAATTATTTCGAACATAATAGAATTGTTTTCTATGTATAGATAGTCTCTGAGACCAAACAAATAATAAAGAAAGAAATATAAATTCATTTTGGAGTGTAAAAATAAGGAAATAAGAAAGAATTTCGAACTAATTTGTTTTTATGTCTGAACAGGGATAGGTTACTGAATTTTGTGTAGGAGGAGCATCATCCTAGGAACGCAATTCAACAGTCTATAAATAAGTAACAAGTTGCATTTGAGCATACATATTTAGAAAAATGTATCAGGGACATATGTTATGCGAATATGCTATTAGTTTGCTATTCTTTTGTTGGGAAAAAGATGAAACCTTATTTAGTCTGGGGTCGTCATCCCACATCCTGTGTCACATTGTGAATATTTATACATACTTTTTATTTTAATTATGCATGCTGGAGCCAAGAAAATAGGGGTAAATATGGAAAGTATACATTTCCTGAAAGAGGAATATGTTTTCTTCGTAATGAAACAAAAATAAAAGGGATGCCATTATTTGTACTAACATGGCGAAGGGCGGAATGAAGGAAGGGAAGATTTTCGTCAACTGTACATCCCCAGAAAATCAAACCAATACACATTGTATATGGTCGATTCTAGGAATTTAATTGCAATTTTGATGGTTTTAAAGTTTCTTGTTTATGTCATATCTTTGTCAATTCCAATTGTATAAACCTACTATCTTCCATTGCGCCCAAATATATTTATATATTAGAGCTATGTGTATTCTTGCAATGTGTAAATAGTGCAATGTACATGGCCTGGCTATTATAATTCCTAACTGAAGACACTATGGACGCCGCCACCCTAGGCAGCTGTATAGGGGGTGGGAAGGTGTCAAGATATGTACAGATGGGTGTAGGAGAGAGGGGAGGTGTTCAAGGTAAGAATAGCGGCCGTGCATGCAGGGCCGTACGGCAGGCGTCATTACAAGAGCGCTAAACACCTGTTGACTCTACATTAGAGCTATGTGTATTCTTGCAAATATAAATAGCGAAATGTACATGGCCTGGCTATTATAAGTGCCAATTGAAGACACTACGGACTAATGTCTATCTACTTGTATCTATATATCATATAACTTCATTTGTCATGTGCCACCAGAAATGAATAAAACATAATATATTCTGGTTGTATTCACATCCCCCAACATCTGTATGGCTTATTAAATATGAATTAAATATAAAACTGAATTTCGGAAAATAAATATGACACAATTTATCGTGTACACGGAGTCAATTCTAATCATATGAACCTACAAATAGTATGTATGGATTCCTTAGGATATGCCCCTTCTTGCTAGATACGTTCTAAGATTATATAAATATTATTTCTACTGGTTTCCCTAATCGCTGCAAATAAAGTATTGTAATGTATCTTGATAAGTCTGAAATCATCCACCTTCCTGTGAAATAATATTATCGTATCTGAATGCACTGAATATTTATACTTATACCTCGGCGATTATCTAAGATGTCTTTACAAAATTCAAAATGCATTAGACAAACCTGATATGTCTTTTATTTCTATTATAAAAATACATGAAGCTTAAACTTTGATTTATATCCCACATGTAGATAGAACCCTTGTCCATGTTATCCCTGGGGACAGGCGTATTCCAACACCACCAACCTCCCCCTTACCCCTGCCGCCCCACCCCCTCGTGACGTCCTCTTCATTTCTAGAATGATCCACTCATGGTGATTTGACCCTATAGGAACGTTTAGCAAAGTGATTATTGACAGGTTATGATTACAAAATCATAATTGCAGTGTACAGCCCCTCTCGCACGGGAGCATGTAGTACGGCTGTACAAAAATGCTGGCGCAGCCGCCGGGTACACTAGACCAGCGGTCCAGTGTCAAGCTGAAGACTGGCGTCCTTGTGCGACGCCCGTACACCTGGGCAGCAGACCGTAATATTCTCGCACCTTTCCCGCGTCGGACGGCGGGTGCCGTGTCACTCGGGTAGAGGCCTTGTAGGATATCTTAGGACATATTGGTGAGATTTGACTTTTGAAAATGCTGCTAGCTCTGGGATTCGAAACCATGTCCCCCACATCATGATATCTGATGGACTGAAATTTTCCACATTAAGGATAAAAATCTAATACTGCCCCCCCCCCGTCCTCCGACGCCACAATTTTCTGAACTTATAAATGGAGGAAATTATAATTCAATATCATCCACACAAACTTATAGGTCCCTCCATCTCATTCCCTCGACACCCCCCACCCTTGTTCCAATCTCTCTCCCTCCCCTCTTTCTCTTCCGTCCCTCCCCATCTCTCTCTCACTTTCCTTCACCCGACATCGAGGGCGGGTAACTGTTAATTCATAACTGTTATCTGTTAATTCATAATTTTGAATTAATGTAAGTTTTCAAGCTTAAGGGGTCCGTTCAGAACAGAGGGGCCAGGTGAAAGTTTGAGGTGGGCAGGTAGATTTTAAATTAACCTGCCCGGGGGCAGGTTCATAATTTGGATCTTGTCGCACCCTGCAGCCAGTGATATAATATAAGATGATCTAAATAAAGAGTAATAAATTATATCATTGATAGTAAACTATATGTAGTGCAGATATATGCGGGCAGGTGACCCCCACCCCACCTGCCCCAGCCCCAGCCCCCCCCCCCCCCACCCCACACACACACACCACAAAATCAAAGCAATATGGATGCACCGAGAAGAGCAGGGGATAGAGTTGATTGTTTTGATTGCATCGAAGTAGTGAGTAATCAAATTCTGATTGTTACCTAAGTGCCCATGTCATATTCAACAGTGTGTATATTTTCTCAACAGACCTCCAAAGCGATTAGACTTCATTTGTATAGCGTACAAGTTCATATTCTAGTGTATGTAGGCCTACATCTCCAGTAAGTATTTCATCAATGGTCAAGTCTCATGATCTCTTCTAAACCTCTCAAACACAAAAGAGAAAGTTTTACATTAAAGAGATGCTGTTTGCTTTGGAAGGTGTATCATGAAATGTTCTCCACTCTAGACCCTTGTAAGTCCGTCGTAAGTCCGTTGTAAGGTCTTGGTAAGACATGACTAAGAGGCTTCTAAGATTCTATTCTCGTATCGCATACGTATGTGATTCGGACCGTACGGGTTGTCATGGAAGCACGTGACCCAAATAACGTAATTTGATTGGTCTACGACGTCACACTCTCTGCGGCTAAAGCGTAGCGCTGTTTTGCATGTTTTGAAAGTTTTCCGATAATTAGTCGAGAAAAACAGTACTAAGAAGGTAAATATGACAGATAGATCGATAAATATGTATGTAATAAATATCTAATAGCCCTCTGATCAGTTTCAAATCGATCTCGACGTCGGGTCAAATCTCACTCCACCCCTTTGGGGTGTCGTGCGATTTGACCCTCCGTCTCGACGAACAGCCCCCTTACCGCTATTCCGCTAGGAATAGCTCCGCTATGTTTCTCAAATCACGTGACCGGGGCACTGACCGAAGGGAGAAACGACGTATATACAGAAACTGCCCATCATCGACCTGTTTTCATGCTTTATTTTTTTCCGGAACTTTTTAACCGATCCCAGAAGCTAGACTGAGCCAAGGGGAGCCAAGTTCAAATGGGAACATGTATCATTTACTGAATGATTAAAAAGTTATCGCTAACCGCATATTCGAAGCGAGGGCTGTTTAAAATGGCCGCCATAACAAAATAGATGGAAGAAAGAGCCACTACGACTCTAAGCCAATCAGATCATGCGAATCGGTCACGTGACTATGGGGACAATGACGTCATATATAGCGGCAGGTCGGGGAAGCCCTCCGATCAGAAAAACAAAGCTGACATAGCCTGTTGCAGGTAGAAAATCTGGGATTATCATTTATTCCATTAAAAAGGTAACGAAATATAGATTCTTCTGCTAAAATCTTAGTGTCTGCTGGTCGTTGGGTTGGTGTAACCCATACGAACTGAGCAGACAAACTCAAAGCAAAATGTCTGAACGAGAACGGGACTCGGTAGCCATGCCGTAACTGGCGTGACCAAGCAGCTAGAAATAGTTTAGTAGTCGGGATTCCCGGGCGGTTTGGGAGGGTCGTTTTCGCGACAATGCTTCATTTGTATATATAAAAACAATATTAGGCGGTCAGAAATATAACCAAACTATTAGAACAATCCAATTCAAGGCGGTACACTTTTTTGGATCGATTTGATACCTCCATCGGGCTATTAGATATTAGAATCGTATATAGTGCAAGGCACCCATTGTCCACTACTAAGAAAATTGTAAGATAGGCCTAGCAAAAAGGGCTTATAAACGTCCCACTAGCAGGAGAACTGCCCCCTTGCTGCAACCGAATGATTGAATAAAATGTTTTTCGAATTCAAATTCAAATCAATGGCTGTATAGGTAATCTCTCAGTGTAGGCCTATATCATGTATTCTTACCATCTTATACACTAACCAGCTCTATTCGTGTTATGCTATGTTCCGTGTATTGACAAAGACAAAATAAACTAAAGTGAGGCTTTTTTTCAAGTGTTGTGTCAATGAATGAGTTTTCACACCATAATTATGGGCATTTTGTTAGTTAGTTCTATGTCTCCGCATTTATAAAACGCAGCTCTGTTGAAAATATTATATGATTGTACCACCTTCACCCCTGAAGAAGAGAGCAAAGCTCTCGAAACGTTGGGTAATCAATAAAACGGAACATCTAAACATTCAAAAATCGTCATCCTTCATGTGGCCCCTCTATTTCCACCAGTTAGTAGTGAAAACTCCCCATTCTGTTGAAAATAGTTCTTACTGCATGTGTTTCACTCATTGCATCACCCCCGATTGAAATGTTATTGATACTCACCATGGTCTCTTGGGTGATTAATCATTTAGGAATTATACCTATGTGTAATCTGACATTGACATTCTATAGGAAGCGGTTGATTAATCCAACACGATTTCATATATTGATGCATCAGAACTATATTTCTCTGACAGTGCTCAAGTATTTTTAAATCATGCAGTAGTATAGTATAATATAGAATACTAATTAATATATTAATCTTTCAATTCATAGGTGATGAAGGACTTATATAAAGCTATTGCATAATATATTATGTAACGAGCAAGATGGGTTTGTTTTTTTTTTATTACTATTACGGCCAAACATTTACAACAAATATATAATAAAGACGCACATCAACCACGTTGATACTCTATCGCGTTGCCATCACAAAATTACATAATTAATTTAATAATGAAACCTTTCACTTATAATTACAGCACTTATGACTTCTTAGTCTCCTTCTACAATGAAAATAATATTCTCTATCCTTGCATACCATCAATCCGTGCTACAAACATCATTCCACCTTGCTAACATTATTGTGTTATTATGCTATTACATACATTCTTATCATCGCCAAGTCCTTATAAGGACTATTCTGTTGCATAGGGAACACAATAAAACTACCATAAAAACAATTCGTCTCGAACAAATTTATATTCATTTCTTTTGGTTGCTTCACTCTTTCATTCAGTCGACATACCTACAAATTATAATCTTACTTGGTCGTTCAATACCTCAAATTTCAATTGGTACAATGCCTTAATTTCTCGTACGAATATGTTCTTATCTATTGTATCTCTTGTTCTTCTAGCCATATTATTCCAGGTAACTAGTTCTTGATAGAAGCAGGAACGTCTGCTACGTTCACTTTTGGGAATGAACAATTTAAACCTGGTTCCCTGGTTGTTTCTTAATATCAACTCATTCATTTCCTGGATCTCATAAGTATCTTTCTTGTTAAAGAGATTTTTTAACATTGCTATTTCGCTTCTGTATTGCAGTGGTAGTATCTGCCCTTTTACTAGTAGCTCTTTCTTCATAAAATCGCTGCCAAAGCACATTCGTAATGCTCTGAAGCATAGCTTTTGCATTTTCATTAGCAATGTTTTATTGGTATGCATAAACAAAGGACTAGCATACTCCAATAGTGGAATCATATAGGTTTTGTATAGGGACCATGCTATCTCCTTTGACATAAAGTACCTTCGTTTGGCTATATCTGCCAAGGACCATGATGCTTGATTGTATAGTTTGCTGGCGTGATGGGCCATCGTTAATCATTCATCAATGTAAACACCAAGGTATTTAAACACAAAACATCTATCTATAATAGTGCCATCACACTGCAATTCTATATTTCTATTTTTATACATTCTTCCTATAGTGAACAGTTGATATTTCGTCTTCTTTTTATTTAATTGTAACCCATTCGCAGTACACCAGTCATTGTATTTTAGTATTGCACTCTGACCTTTCTCTCTAATATCCTCAAAGTTTCTTGTTGCTATGGTTACTACCGCATCGTCAGCATATAACACCAGTTTTCCCTTAAATTCAATATTTCCCAGATCGTTACAGAATATTATGAACATTAAGGGTCCCAGTATGCTGCCTTGGGGAACACCGCAAGGTACCTTTATCTTTGATGTTTCTAGATCATCTTTTGAAATATATTGCGTTCTGTCAGTAAGGTAATTCTCAAGTAATTTATACAAAATGGGGCCTATACCCATGCCTTTTAATTTTTGTAGGAAAAGTATATGTGAGACAGTGTTAAATGCTTTTTTCACATCGAAATATATTGACAAGCAATGATTACCCTTTTCTAAGTTCTGGTGTATGAAACGTAAGTGCTCATGTGCCGCGCCTAAAGTTGACTTATTCGATCTAAAGCCATATTGGCAGTTTGTGAAAAACTCAGACTCTTCTAAAAAATTGTACAGTTTTTTATATACAATACGTTCTAGTATCTTACTTGTTGAGGGAACAATTGAAATGGCTCTGATATTATCAATCATTTGCGTATCCCCATCCTTTGGCAATAGGGTAATCGCCGATTCCTTCCATACTTTCGGTATGGAACCGTCCTGTATACATTTATTTAGTAACGCGGTAAATGCAGTGCACGTTCTTGCTAAACTACATTTCAGACTTTTATTATTTACATCTTTAATTCCAGAACTCTTATTATCATTCAGATTCTTGATCTCCTTATATACCTCATCTACGCCAAGGCTATCGTCGATGTCAAATAGTATTTCCCTGTCCAGGCGTTCAACATCTAAGTTGTTTGCCACCCCTAGATTTCCTCCGCCTAAGGTTGCAAAATAAGTATTCGCATATTCTAATGCCTCTTTACCTTCAATTACCTGTCCATTTACCTTAAACGAGCTCAGATCTTTGGTCGTTTTCTTTTGACCGTTACAATATATTTTTCCTAAGGATTGCCAAAACCTTCTTGGGTTGTTTTTATTCATGTTCGCTTCCCTGATTAAGTATGCTCTCTTCTTATTTCTTATCAGCTTTGTCACACGTTTTCTCAGAGATCTAGCTATTACCCAATCTTCTGGCTGGCCATTACGCTTTGCTATAGCAAATGCTGCCTCCCTATCTTTTATCATTGTTCTTACTTCTTGATCAATATAGGCTTGCGTGGCCTTTTTTATCCTAACTCTTTTTCTAGGAAAACACTCTCTGCTATTTTCAGTTATCTTTCCCACATATTCCCTCCATATTTCTGAAACATTGAGGTCCCTCCAGTGGTTAATATTCCTCATATCATGTTCAATTCTGTCCCCAAACAACTCTTCGTTCTCCCTTTGTTTGGTTTTCACCCATTTATAGTTCCTATCTGCAATTGGTATCGTTTTTCTTACATTGACATATCCAATTACTGGGTAGTGGTCACTAATATGAATCTGGCATACCTTGCTATTACACATATCTAAATTGCTATATAGAACATCTAGTATGGTAGAGGAAGTAGCAGTTACTCAGGTATATTTCTTTATCTCTTGTTTCAGATTGTACCTTTTCATTATCTCTTTCCACCTAGACGACTGATTATTACTCGAACTCAAATCTATATTTATGTCGCCTACTAGTACAATTCTACGGTTCCTTCTTGTAATTTGTGACAGCAGGCTATTTACATGTTCAAGAAACACATCTGTGCTGCCGGCTGGTCTTCTATACAGGTTTATTACTACCATTTTTCCGTAATTTCCATCTTTTACGGTTAACAGTTGACATTCATAATCAAAAGTGCAAGTCGACATACCTTTAGTGAAATCTTCGCATACCAATAATCCTTTTTTAACGTAACAAGCGAGGCCTCCTCCATTTTGTACAGACCCTTCTATCTCCCTATCCTGCCTATATAAATCGTACATGTGGTGCGAGAAATAATTTGAACTGTCGTGACTACTCAACCATGTTTCGTTCAAGGCTACTATACTCAGATCACTATTTAGGATAGCTATACACACTTCGTCAAAATGAGCTCTCAGGCTTCTGCAATTGAAGCTCACAATTGATTGACCCGTTTGATGTAACTTTCTAACCGATGCCATAACGTTCGTGTACATTTCTGTTGCTTTCTATAAACCATTTCGTACATAAATAAAAGGCGATTTTGTATATATCTAACATGAATAAGCTCTAAGGCTTTTCCCCGTTCAGATTCGAGGAGAGCGGACCGCTGGTATATACCTCGATCAGATGTAATTAGGCATATAACAAAGTAAAATCAATTTACATGGATCACCCTTTTACCATTTGGCTAGCTCTGTTTGTTTATGTCTGAATTAGCTCTATTACGATAACATTACACCCTTGGCTTTCCAAATAACTGGGACCTTACAACTCAGTTGGTCTATTTGTGTACCACCATTCTTACAACAGTATGGATACGATTATACATTTCCGACCTACATTTTGACCTCTAAACAGCTGTTATCTTAATTCACTTTAGCTTACTGACGACAATTACCAGGACTTCTCAGAAATATGTACCGTTTTTTAGCCAGTCCAATTTGGAAGATGTTCCTGCGTTTAGACTGAGATTCCTATATGACCTTTCGAGCACATTAGTATCGACCACTGGTGTTGATATGCGATGTCTATGTAAAGCTCTATCAAAGTCTGATTTCTCAAATGAATCTTTCTCTTGGGTCATCTGTCTGTTATGGAAGAGGTACTCGTTCATTGGGTCCTCTTGTACCAACTCGCTGTGGATGGATACAGCTTGAATTTCCATCTCTTCTTCATTTCTTGATTTTGATCGGTATCCAGATCTATCTTCCAGTCTGTCTTTTGGCCTCGTTGTTGCAGATATTCTTGTGTCATCTCTACCTCTCTCTTTTGGTATGACGATACCCGCCGTATTATCTCCGACCTGTACCTTTGTTCTTCTATCCTTGACATGCTGCTTGTATTTGAAAGTGTCATGTTTCGTATGTTTGTTGATAGGGGAGATTGGCGATTCACTGGGATATTTTACTTTCATCTGATCCCTAACCTTCATCAATGCTTTGCCTAGGAGGTTTTGCCCATCCCAGGAACCATCCTTGAGCTTATAGCTCCCAAGATTCACTCCAGCTCCATACTCTTTATTCCCTGTCGCCTCGACTAACTGACAGTTCCCCAGCCCTATCAGTTTTCTTCTGAGTGTTGGATTCTGGTCAAACTTGTTAAACACAAGCTCCTGCATTATCTTGTTCTTGTGTTTGGCCCATGTTTCATTATCCGGTATTGCTTCGCCAATCCTTTTACATGCTCTTGGATCGCGGGAGTTTATGATCTTATGTCATAATCTCATCTTATCTGATATCTCTGCCTTTTTGGCAAAGTATGCCTGTTCTAGGGTGTCATATTCGAACTCCTCATACTGTATCTTGCACGGATGGAAGTTCGATAAAAAAGCGGGTTCACCTTGAAACGCATACCCATCTTTAATCGGAATCACTTTTGTCGTTTCAGGCTGTAGATGCTCAGGTATTGTGTCAAGGATGCTGTAGTTGATGATTTTCCCGTCCAGCATCAACCTGTCACCTTTGGCCTTATTTTCGCTGGCATCCCCCCCCCCCCAATTGTTGGGCTCTTTTGGCAATCTGGTTTATGAGACTTCGTTTCTGTTGGATTCTCTGTGGAATGATATTGTTTACCTTGATGTATTTCAAGTAGTTGTAACGAGGCCCTTGAAACTTTGTTGTATCCTTCAAGATACCTTGTTCTCTTATTATCATTTCCTTAAAACCCAGGTGGGTAACCTTTACAATTGTCTTTGGTGGTATTTTACCTCTGGCAAATCCCTGTCGGTATGCCTTTTGTACGATGTCATCTGTTATATGCGGAACAATCAACCTGAACAAATTTACCACTGCATCGACGATACTCTCACCATGGTAATAGTCAAGTCCCTCTATTTCCATATAGTTTTCTTTACTTTGCATTTCACAGTTGTCGATTGCCTTCCTGCACTCCTGCATATCTGAGTCAATGTACCCCACTTGTCGCTTAATATCAAATATGATGTTCTCGAGTTGTTTTCTACTGAAAATTTCTGAGTCCAAGTCAATAATCAAATCATTAATGAAACGAGTGTTTGATACTATTGCGTCAGCTTGTTCGGTACAGGGAACACTTACTTTTTCCGATTTCTCTCTCTCAATCATGGCTTTTATCTCCTTTAATTGAGTCCCCAGAGATTCAATTTCTTTTGCCTGTTGGCTGAGGGTTAAATCATGCGAAGTTTCCATAGCCCTCGCATTTCCAGCATTTCCAGCCTTGCGCTTTTTACTTGCTTTCGTCCGTCCCGACATTTTCCCTTGGGTAGGTTGTTTACGTTGGGCAATGGTTCGCGCCAATACGTTGCAATTACTCCCACTATCGCTCACAGGAATATAAAAGTTCTGGATCTCGTAATCCTTTACCTCGATTTCTATAAAAACACCATGTAGTTTGTCCCAAGACACCTCCTATGCTGGCTACTTGGTTTTATGCCTTAATTGTTCGTCCGATCTTTGGTAATTTCCGTTTTTGTGTTACCACCGGCTGGACGCGTCTACCTGTATCGACGCCATTGCACCCATTTGGGTGAGACCATATTTATGATATTATTTATTTAGACTGGAAATATGAAAATGTATTAGCAGAGGTTTTTTTCTAAGGAGATGACGAGTAAAAAGAAAATGCATGTTTTGAAGATACATGGTTCGGGGAATGTTTTATTATACCTGTATAATTTTGTTTAGGCCTATAATGACCGAAAACAGTGAATGAAGTCTTTTTGATTAACGGTATGTCGAAAATTCGAAAATTTGTGTCTGTATGATTTCTATAATATTTTTTTAATCAGATTTGTATAAACAGGCAACACTTGAAGGTATCCATGGTGGACAAATTGTATTTACATTCGAACATTATTTAAATGTCTTGGCCGTAAAAGAAATACTAATAAAAAAGAAATATGTGGTTGAACTTGAATACTTCTAGAAGCATATGAAATGACAAAAAATGCTAATTTCGCCATTTATTTCGTGAGATGAATTATTGCAATGAAATACTGTGGGCGGAAATCCTCTTACAATCTTGATAGTTGTGATAAATTATAACTTAGTTGAGAATCGGGAATAAATATTATGAAAGTGAGGCAACTTCATTGGTGACTCACGCCATCCTTTATTAAAGAAGAAAAGAAAATTTTTCCAAGCGATATTCAACGATGTTGATATGTCCGTGACAATTGTCAACAATTAATCTTGCAAGTAATGCTTGAATGTTCGCGGACATGTTGGTCACGTGACGGTCGTGTCACATGACTTACCTCCACCAGTTATCCTCGTATATCATTATATACGTCATCATTTGTCAGTCTGCCGGGTGTGATGCTATGGGCGTGATTGCAGCAAATATTGCGATAGCTCATGCAGGTCAGATTGGCTAATGACAAATGGAGCAACGCAGCCCAGGCTGAGATCTCATAATGTACTACTCCCTTACTAAACACGCACCGTGGTCAACAGACCGTAACGAACATGTATTCTGCGCTCACCCAGTATACCCTCAGATACCAACAATTCGAGACTAAGTGTAGGATAGAGGACGAGATGCTGTACTCTTAGTGAATAGGACGTGGCTGAGGCGCAGCCGAGGCCACGTCCTATTCACTAAGAGTACAGCATTGAGTCTTCTAGCATGCTTATCCTACAACTTGAATTGGTTGTTATGATTGTGGTTACCAAATCCCCCTACCACCCAACCACCCTACAACGATCACTGCCTCATCAGTGTCCAGTATTCTCCACTTTGATTGTTTGTTTATTATTGGCCAATCCAGTCCCAATACAGATATTTGCCATTACCTCAAATTATTCACTCTATGCAACACCTTACACTTTCTACCACTATTCTATATTGGTCTTCACCAACACATAAGTGATGTGCTACAGGGAAATGAGTCACAAGTTGCAAAAATAGGATTTTGAGATATCTATTTGGAGGGTTTTTCATTCCCCAGTTTTTAATGGAGTGTATAACCATAGTTATATAGTTATATAACTACACACAATTCCAACTGGTTAAATACTTCTCACCACTGTTTACCATATCATTGGACTCCGCTTGACTCATTTGCCTGTGACACATTTTCCTGTGACACATCACATTTTCTATTTTAGGAATCATACTATGCTATATACAACATATCCTATCTGAGCCTCTGTGGCTGAGTGGGTAGAGCCTTCAACTCTACTTGCCAGCCTATACTTATGTGAGAGGTCCTGGGTTCGAATCCAGGCCAATCCTAGTTCAAAATTATTTGCAACAGATACCTGAGCGGACTCTTTAATGAAAGAGTCCGCCCAGGCATCTGAGAGGACTCTTAGGAGCGGACTCTTTCATTAAAGAGTCCGCTCAGAATGCCCATAGAGTACACCTGGAATTCAGGACTGTACTCTTCAAGCATGGGAGTCCGCCCAAGCCAATGCTGGAGAATAGGGGCACCACAGCAAGTGTAGGATAAGATCTCATAATGTACTAGTACACCCACTACTCCAGTTCCTGTTTTTGTGAATTTTGATTGACGGAGAGAGTGTCACGTGATAAGGCGCTTGCCAACAGCAAAACGGAGGACAATAAGAGAAAATAACTTTACTAATTTTGTACATTCTCAGGACAAAACTAGTTTTTATCCTAAAGTGTAAAGTTATTCTAAGTCTGTTAGTCTAATGGTATGTCGACCAATTTGTCTACGTATATATTACTCGCTTGTACTCATTAGTATTCTCTGAAAAAATGACAAATAAAAAACATCTTATCTTATCTTAAAGTATAAGATAATATCTTATGTAAGAGAAATTCGTACGAAAATACGATTACAAAATAAGATACTTTCAAATGATGCTACACCTCATCTCATATAGTAGCATTAACTATAGTTTACGAGAGAATTTACAACAACTTTGAACCAACTGTAAATGTCCTCGTAAATTAGAGATATTTGTAATGTACATTATATATATTGTAGAGGAAGTAATTATTATCAAGTTATTACAAAGTTGATTAAAGTAACTCAATATTATGTTAATTCTCAGTGATGAAGTTAAGGAAAGTTTTCCGGTCCTCTATTTGGTGAGCCCCAATTCCCAGTTCGTTCCAGTATTGGACTGATTTGTAGGTAAAAGAGTTTAATATTTTAGTGAATTTTGGTTGTATTAGTTTTAAATTTCTCCGGCCTTTTATATGGCTTCTAGTTATCAAGTTTCTATTGTCAAGATTCTCTTTATTTGATGCTGGAAAGTGGCTGAGGTTTAAAATATGTTTTTGCCTCCTTTTATTTAAATGGAGGAAGTTCATATCAAGGATTCTCTATGAATTTCAACAAGCAACAGACATGCTACAACAACAAGTATGTAACAACAGGCGTTGTGCAACAACCCTTAGGCGTTCTATAAATGATCAGTATGAATTTTAAAGCAGATTGAGTAGCTACATCAGTAGGATGTTGGGTATGAGGTCTCTCTGAATCGGGATCCGGTCGTGAATCTTAAGACCAAATACCCTTTGAATAATTTAAGTACCATAACAGCCAACGCTATTCTCTGAGGATACGTTAAAGGAACATATATCAGTTGTTATCTCATAAAAATAATAACTTGTCAGACCTATATATATACAGTTAACAGTTTTATCAAGTACGTTAGAAATAGTACCATGCTATCTTAAAACGAGTCGTAAATTTAAGATTTCCTGTAAATGGGATTTTAAAAACCTATGCAGGATAATCTATATAAGATTATGTCTTATGATTTTTTTTATGAAACATCCGCCTGGAGTTAGCGTCATATCTAGCGTTATCTAATGGGGGAAACTAATGCCAGCTATAAGTACCTCTTGTTATGTCGAACTGCGTTCTCGCATAGCCCACTGATGGCACCAGAGGCAATCAAGAGCTCTGGGTAAAGACATTTCAAACCTTTAGTTAATATCGTTGGCTAGGACTTATTATTCTTAGCTCCTAGAATTTTCCATACATACAGGAAATTCAAAATATCTTAAGAAGTACAGTATTAGATTATAATATATATCGACACACATCAAGACTTCACACTGCATGGTGGAAAATAAGATTCCAAATTTACTACCAAGGAGTTAGGTAGGGGAAATGTACGGTGGTGACCTGTGTAAAGTAGACTCACGTGCCTCAGGTGGGGATGCCCTGCCTCATGACCTGCCGTGTTAATAACTTGAACCTTGGAGGCAGTTTCGAAATCCAAGATGCTGTCTTATTTTGATAAACAAAATATTATCGATTTTAGTCTAATATGACTGATGCATAGATAACGTTTACACACACCTAATATCATAGGGTAAATGATATGTATCATGTATCCCATGCATATGTGATAAACATGTAAGAAAGATACGGCATTGTACATGAGGACATCTCTGAAACTGTTGTGTGTTTTGACAGGCTTTTATTTATCTCATATTACTCATAAGGTCATGAAGGTAATGGGCTTATCATGTGGATGGATGTCCGCATCGTCACAAGCAGTACAGATTGGCGCTTCTGCCTAGTTATCTAACTGATTTGGCGAGACAACCTCTGATTTAATTTGTGCAGAAAAGATTGTTATATGTCCGCACGTGAACACATGCGTATTCTCGCCAGACAGATATACATGTATGAAAGTCACAAAGTTAAAAAGGTGCTTTCTAGTTCCAATGGTTTCATGTGATAGGATGGCTTTGGATAGAGGTGCTGTAATGCAGACTCCACCAGCCTGGGAAGATATTATTTATCAGACATAATAGTTACAAAAACACCGTCTAACTTATGCCAGACGTTAGCCTGCATACAACATTAACGTGTAGTCGTGTCCCTTCAGTGTATGCATTATAATAAAAGCTACATTCTCAGCTATTACGAAAAGAATAACTTACCATGTTTACGCTTTGTTAGATCTGTAGGACTGAAGTCGTTCGACAGAATTTTTCAAACTATCGAACAATGGAATCCCAGGGGAACTATCCATTGTCCATAATGTTCTCGCTTTTGTTATTTTCAATTTCTGTGAGAAATACTCGAAATTGAGTAGGGTTGGCTCCACCAGTGTTAAGGTCTTGTGTGGTTAAAGGAAAGAATAAATGAGGAACTTGGAGGCACAACTGATCTGTTCAAAATTTAATATCCAACTAACTTTAATGCGTATAATCCGTACGGAATCTCACTAGGATGAGAGCTAGAAAAATGGGGCGTATCCCCGTAACCTAATATCCAGGACATAGCCTGAATAAGTAGACTTGCACAGTACTGGTAATTAGCGATTTCATAGCCCTAATAAAGAGGTGATAATTAATAACTAAAATAAATATAATGAGGCTATTATGCAATGTTACGTAATGTGTCATAACACTGTTGTGTTATATTTATATGATGATTTGAAGCCGAACCGGCCGTTGAGCAATAATAATTGAAATAACCGGTGCAAAGAATTTTGGCAGGTAGATATAGATGTGGACCTTTCAGAAGCCCTGCACCATAAAGGAAAGGGTAAAAACCCCTACAATGTTGGTCAAATAAGTTTGTTAGTGAATCTCCATAGATGATGATCGTATATTATCGGAATATATATCTAAATTTCATTTACCTTAAATATAGCGGTGGCCAGAGTATTAAAGGTTGTTATTGCAATCTCCTACGTCTCATTTCCCAGATAGGAAGCTGAATTAGTGGGTGGCGCCCACTCTGATATGACAACCTGGGCTGCAGCGCATGAAACTACGAGGCAGGGTTTATACATGTCATTTCCAAGGCTTAAGCCTGGAAAGTGACCTTTGGTCCTGGTACACATAATTCTCCACTGCTTCAATAGAGCTTCCATTTTTGTAACCTTCATAAAAACCAACACAAACCTACTTGCTCAGAACCTTTTTTCCAAAGCTTTTTTTTTTTAGTAATTAGTGAGCAAATGGCTGGCGTGTGGTTGGACTCAGGGAGTTCTGGTAAGAAATTTGATGGACAGTTCATGAATATTTTCTTTTTTCATCTCTGTTACTGGTCGGTGATGTCCTTATATGAACTCCTTATTATTTCTTTTTGCGTGGACAGATCTATGCCCTAGGAATAAAGCTGTGCGACAGGTAATTTGAGGCAGACTCTTTCTGCCAAACGCATGCACCTCAGGTTTGATACCTGACCATAGAATTCGGCATAGATAATTGGTATTAGTTAGGCTAAGCTTTCCCTTCCCTGCACTACTCGCTTTATGAAGATGGATTAAATAGAATATATACAAAGCTTCTCTTCTAAATAAATATGGAGTAAGGTAGTCTGGCGATATAGATCCCTTAGTGTATATAAAGCCATTTCCATAGCTTTTCCCGGCACAGACCTATTCCTATAGCTTAAAACATCTCTCCTAAATCCTGAGTTATAAGCGAAAAATATTAAGCCACACTTTAAAATTTCAACCGGCCGCGAATGATCCAGGCTTCAAAAAGTCCCTTCATCCAAATGTCATTCTGTTTTATTTATTTATTTAACGTTGATTGGCATTAAAGGGGTTGTTCTCGCTTCATTTACCTCAAGTGGAATTTCTCTTCCAATTATCCTGATGGTTGTAGTACCACATACTTCTACCAGTAAAAGTTCATTTCTATTAGATCAGTGGTTTTGAAAGATACATTTGTATTTGAGTGCAAAGAAGTCAGAAAGATAAATAGGTTCATAACAAGCAAATGTCCCCCGACAGAAACCCATGTTGGCTAGCATCTGGGATAATGTAATCCAAGGTCCATATTGGAATGAGGTCATTTAAAGATACAGGGTGGTGATTGGTCAATCCCGATTAAAATCAGTTACTTTTCTGTCCAATTGAATATGGGGACATCACTCTATTATGACTCAACAATTTCCTGTGTTATTTGAAATGGGCAGTGGTGTTGTAGAATATTCTTTCCCATTCATTGCATTTATTTCAGAAATATTGAATGAATATACGACTGTGGCCTTCTGTACTTCTAAAACGGTCATATCTCTCCTATGGTTAATTTGATAAGGTTTCAAAATATTTCATGATTACTGAATTTAAGGAGAAAATCCAACTTAATGGGAGGTATACATCTCTGTTACGAGAACTAGTCTTCATCAGGAGCCCATCGGTTAACAGATTTTATAAAGTTAATGCATTTTGCTATTCATTTATTCATTTTGCTAGTTCATTAAACTGCCACAACCAGTTTGTCTGTCACCTCCCTTTCATGCACACATATTGTATCGGCGCAAATGTGGATAAAGAGATTTATGAATAGGCCTGCCACTTTCATCGGTAAAAACGCCATGTAAGACAGATTGCATAGGGCGTTGATGGATATTATTGAATACTTGGAGTCAACTAACAATTCTGTTGATCATATTTAAGGGAGCACTATAGTATGGGTCAGCTATAGATTTTCAACATAGGCCTACCTCTAAGAAAAGGAGCCAATATGATAGCCATATGAAGTGCAACATTTCCTTGTACTACTTGCTTGCTTGTTTGAGAAACGTATGTTTTTATTTTTTTTATAAAAATCCTATATACATTTCATATACTAGATGTTAATACACCTTGCCAAAAATGACTGAAAGATTGGTTGGAAAAGAACGAAACAAAAGGTACAAAATCATTATTTTTTGACTGAATGTTATCTGAGAATGCAGCTTTATAGATGATCTATTTCCCATTCCTTGTATTTAGTTACCTTACAATGATGAATGGGTAGAAGAGAATTACCATGATTCGTGTTAACCTTTTCCCCCTGAGGGGGCGAAGAACCCCTACGCTTGGTGCAAAACAAATTGCAGCGCTAATTCAATTGGCACTTTCATCAAAAGGTGGTAATGCCTGGTGTAAAGGGTAGCCGTCTTCCGATTTCAGACTCAAGAAAGCCCTTTATATTAAGTTAAGTGTCCATCCGGCCCCTATAGAATTGTGTGATGCATGCACATACGCCAAGTATTATATTATGCTTGTCGCTTTACTTACAGCTTTTCTCATACAATACTTCATCATTTATATTAGGAGAATGTGTATACAAAGTACTCTCGTTCCTAGGCACGTTTGTCATCATACCTTATAATGATATAATGCTAAATATTACAGTTACAATAGTGGGTGTTAACTAACTACAATCTTCAAAATTTCCAGGTAGATGTTTTAAAAATAAGACATAATTCAAAAAGGCAGAAAGAAATTTTAATTTAGGATGCTTCGACGATATCTTTTATGTAATTATGAGATGATATGATCGAATAATTTTACAGCCTTTTATGTACATAAGTGCCTATACTATAAGTTGGTGAGTGACTGGCACTAGCTATCGTCAAATTGGTCCTGCATGTTCAAAGAATCAGAAAAAGGGTCGAGGACCTTTTCAGTTTCACCAATATAATAGTTATGTGTCTGGAATGGCTCACTAAAGGATTGTTCGAATCAAAGATTTCGTATGTGCTAGGTGGATTCTAGTCGCGCCGCTGCAACTGATCTAGAAAGCTATGTTTTCTAGTCTCCAATCGATGTTTCCTTTTCGGAATACTTCCACAGGTTCTTAAGACGGAATTGACTTGGTTCGCTGCCACTACTGGCACCGAAAAAGAATTCAAAGCTAAGAATTCCCATAGGGAAACTCTAAGATGTTTGATCAATTTACCACTACCGGTATCGAAACAAATGCATTTGACAAACGTTTCCCAGCCGGGCCTAAAGGTGGTAGATAAAAGGTCAGCTTAGTGTCATAGATTAAGCAAAAGGTTTTAGCCGAAAAAAAATTTTTTTTCGACAATGATATTGGTTTTGTTCGTCATTTGATACTAAATACCAATGGATAGCGAGAAGCGTAGCGGGAGAATAAAATGTTATTGAGAGAATCGAAGATAAAGTTATTATATAATAAATTAAATTTCATGAATTTTGATCAAGATTATTATTATATAGTAAATTTAATTTATGATTAACATGATGATATGAATAAGAAATATGCTTTATGAAAGTGAGAGGTGTTGTGTTGGAGCGGATGGGAGAGGTTAATAAGAATACTTATGATAAAGATCCGTTATAACGTTCAGTCAATAATAGGCAAGAGTGAGGGGATGTGAGAGTTAGTGAGAATGGAAGGGAAAATGATTGCCATATACATTGTACCAGGAGTCAGCGTACATTGTCATTCACATTGGGAAAAAATATATCAATGCAACACTATTCAAGTATTATATTCATACATACGTTCGGTATCTATGATCATGTTCTTGGACCAACTGCTTTTTGAGGGAGATAGATAGATAGATAAATTCTTTATTGCAACTAAAACGTATATATAGGTGATACACATTCTGTCTTCCAGATTATGCCCTTACAGTATAAATTATAATTATTTATAAGTGTTTAAACCTGTTGTTTACAGTACTGAGAAAAGAATAGAACAGTTTATTACGATACTACCATACCAAGATGGCAGAGCTCTTTTATTACATGCAGTATTCTTGGGTCATGTGTCAGGCTAGATTGTCAAAAGGTTTCACATATAATACTACATGTGTATTATCTTCTCCACATGAGATGGAGCTGTGCGGAAGCCCTTAATTTAGGCAAATTCCCTCCTTAAGTCTAGGTTCTTACATCGCTGTCCTGGATTTGGATGGAGAAATCCATCCTTGGAGCACTATCCATTATTGACCGCTGAAATAGCACTGATTACTATGCATATATGACATGTAAGTGATCTGATGTCAGTGTGATATTTTCATATTAAAGGGTACCTAGGATATTCCTGACAGAAAAGATTCCAGGGACAAGCGATCAGCGAGTGCCAGCAAGTGGGTTATAGACGGCCTTTAGCTTAATAAAGGTTGTGCATTCATAAATATATATCTTCAAAACTCCAGAGGACAACTATAATTACAGCTATTCAGATCGAGCCGCCAACTGAGGAAGTTAAAGTAAAAAGGGCTGTTCTTCACAAAGGGGCCACATTCCCCGTGGGATCAGAGAGGTGATAGCTAGCCCCCCCCCCCCTCTCTGGTGACCCTGAGAACCATTAAAGGAAAGGGGCCACCTCAAAACGCATAACTGTAACCGTTCTACACCCTCTCCCTCCCCACCGTTCTCCCTCCCTGTATGTTACAGGTTGATAGATATACTTTTTATCTTTATTTCCCATAAAGAAGAGATTTCGCACATAAGGGGGTGTTTTCCGTGGGATATCCCCATGTTCTAACTGAGTACAGAGTGACAAAAGAGTAAAGTCAGTGAAGCATACTGTTAGAAACACGCCTAGGTATTGTGACATGTGACCTTGACCAAGTGGTGACAGAATCCCTATGATTATGGATATGATTATGGAAACATGTACATATATGCATTGAAGCCCGCCAAGATTCCTGCCTCCCTCTTTGACGTTGTTGCCCCTGAGATGGGACACCTGTTTGAGTGCCATTGAGAACATTGAATTTGCATATGTTAAAATAATAAATTGTCATCTCTTCATTTAATACAGTAGAGGGAGGAGGGCTCGCTGTATATTGGGGAGGCTGGCCTGGCTTGTTAAAATGATGTAATGATCCAGAAAAGTATACCGCTTCAAGTGATTATTATTTTAGTTAGTTTCCCAGCTACTAAACTAAACGTTCAAAACCAGACCAAGAGTTGTCAGGCATTTTGCCTGGCTAGATCTGCTGTCCATCTTATGATTCCACATAAGATGACAGCAGATATTTAGATTTTAGGATTTGATTCTGTATTTTGTTACCTTTTTAATGGAATAAATGATAATCCCAGATTTTCTACCTGCAAAAAGAGTCTATGAGCTTTGTTTTTCTGATCGGAGGGCTTCCCCGGCCCAAAAAACCAATATGGCGACTGTTGTTTGTATAATTCTCTATGTAACCAGGGGCGCATTAGGGGAATATAAGCTTGTGGGGCTTGTGGGGCTTGTGTGGTTTGTCACCATCTATCTATTGTGTGGTTTATGTGGCTTGTGTGGCTACATGCTTGTCCCCAACATGTTTAGAACATGATCTAGATGTAATTTCAGGGCTTGTCATGTAGTTCCTTGGATACATACAACAATACCTCATATAAATAGAGGTAGGAGAGTGGCCATAAAAAAATAATTAATTAATTTGGGGGTTCTGTCGTAACAAGCAACAGAAACACATCTCTGGTATATTAGCTAATTAGGCCCCACTCTCCTTCATCGGAATATCCAGGACTACTGTAGGACTCAGCCCTCATTGTTCATATTTATTATTTGACTTTGAGGAATACACTTCTTCATATGTTGCATATTTTAACCAACACATTGGTTGGACACATATCTACCATCCAGATTGGTTGAATTTAAACAATATCTTGTTCGATTTAACCAATCCCTTTTTAGGGTGTATTTTTGCCTTATTTCGGCCATATTAAACTAGATTTATCAAATAATACAGTGTAACTTTGAGGTGAAAACCCCACTAATTATGCCAGCAATATTAAATGACAAAGTCACAGCTAGGGAATCAATGTTAGCCGGCAAAATAGGACCTGCTTGTAACCAAAGTTTGAATGCATTTTTATCAAAATATCCGTTTATTTCTATACAATTACTGTGTTAAATTAGGAGGATTTCTTTATTGCTCATAAATATGGCGATACGGCGACATTATAACAAATGCTCACTGCAATTCAACACAATCTGTATTTATTCATATATTGTTTACCAAATTCAGGCAGGCCTAAACAATTGTTAGAAAAGGCGTAATTGCATAAACATCTATTTTATTTTAAATATGAGAGTAATTGTACATGTTGTCACACCCATTTTATGCTAACCTATTACCTCATTTGGGTTACGTAAGATTACGTAACATTATCAATATAAATTAGCATTAATTTTATTAATATTCATAACTGCATAAGTATATCCATAATCATGTTCATATATCTATATATGTACATGTTACTTAATACAGGGCCCCCATTGGTTAATGAGTCATCAATATGTAATGTAACCATACTGCGGCCCGATTGGCCCATACTGTCATGTGACCTTAAGGGTAACCTTACCTGCTTGATATCTATGAAATAAAGGATCAGTTCTTAATGAACAGTTGTACTGATAACTCCTCTTACCTTCTTCATTAGTGGGCTAATTACCCACATACTTATATAACTGAGTAATCATCCACCTTCGTTCTCAAAACTAGATCTATCATCAATTCTAGAATGTCCAGAGTAAAGACTGTATATCAATGTCGTAACATCACATAAAACATTCCAACATCAGTTCCATGAATTTTGTTTGAGGTAATATTAGGGTTCATAAACGTCATGGGCTAATAACTTTTAATTTTATCAAAAGATATACATATATATGCATCTCCCCTCTCCGCAAAACTAAATGCAGTATAATATTGATGGTTACTCTTGGGGTATTTCATTATTCCGAAGCAAATATATGTCGTAATGCGACACAAATATTCCAAAATGATATTTTCCATGTCTAGATCAGTTTAAATTAGTGATTACATAATTTTTTTTTCTCATAATAATGAACATGTGTGCATGTGTAGAAACCATTTTTCTCTGAGCAGAAGTGATATATTTTCTAAATGTGCCTGTGTATTATATTGAAATTCCATAATTATTACTTATGTTCTATCCTGAGAAAGCCCTGTTATTGCAATAACGGCGAAGATTCTGGCATAAGAACTTTGAAAGTGGGGTTCCCACAGCCTTATTTTTGTCAAGGAACCCAAATAAAATAGTTATAAAATGTCTGGTCATCCTAAATACAGGTTGTAGACACCCTTGGCTGGAAAACCAAATGATGCCCTGGGAGAATTATACTCAAATACATATCTCAAGATTGTAAAGGCCCTAGTCCATTAAGCTGATTTCCAAGCGATTGTGTGCCACAGAAGGCCATTTTCCGTTGAACTCCATGAGAATCACATGAGAATCGGCTTAGTGGACAAGGCCGTTTACACATGTACCATGCAGTTCTAGGTTGTCTACCTTACTGCCCAGGGTAGTACTATTACATTACATCCCCTCCTGCAGCCTCTCCCACCCAATTTACTGTTATATCTCTGCGCATATCTTTGGACATTGGCAATTCAGGTCCTAAGTAGTACATTTCAAGATCAAATTGCAGAAAGGTAACAGGGGACGGGGACTGGACTCTGGACTGGACTCTGGCCTGAAAAAGTGTGAACTAAGTTTAGTGTAACTTCATTTTCCACTCTAAATGCGAAGAACCCTTTCTTTATTAGATCGATTTATTAGATTAGATATACAGTGTCTTCAACTGGTTGTATTTTTGTAACTGAATTGTAGGTGGTTCTTTTTGGAGACTCTGGAAGCGACCTATTTATTTGTGGTTCAAACTCAAAATCAATTGCAGACACAACAAAAGCTTGAGGACATAATATGCCCGACAGAGACAGCCCAAGAACGTAGAACTTCTATAGTCTTTAATTGAAATACGATTTAACTAACCCTCTAATCTAAGAACATAAATGAGGTCGGTAGGAACTTTGTGGCCATTTTCATAATAAATTGCGGCATACAGTTGGATATCAGATGGGGAATTTAAACTGTCTACCAGAAGTAGAAGATGATATAAGCGTTCGTGCAGATCATATCATTCTAATTTCTTTATATTTTAATTAATTTTTTAATTTTTCAATATTTCAAATTGAAAGTACAGATCATGGTAAGCAAACATTCCTTTAAAATACATGTAAGATACCTTTGTTGTTATGCCTCAATCAATCCCTGCATCTCAATGTCCTCTGAACATATTCAATAATATATATATTCATTCATACATGTTTAATTTATCGACTGTAGAATGCTAAAATATCTTATCATGTGACTGGGATCAGGCGTCTGATTGCCAGTATAGAACCAGAGTATTATACATATATATGGACCCTAATTATTCCTGTAGCAAGCCTTGATCATTCAGTTCGATCCGGGCAATCTTTGCCCCATTCCATTACCAGCACAAATATGAGAGCAGAAATAGGCAATTTGGCCAATGGCCATGATTATTAGTAGGATCAAGGCACGTACCCTGCAGGATGTCTGCACTGTAGCAAGTAATAACACGATAGACGCGTTATTATACCTGTTATTAACATGTCAACTTTTGTGCCACGGCTATTCAGGTCTTACTACACAACTTTTTTTCTTGTTGCGTTAATTTTCAAGCTACCACATTGGGGTGTTACGTAACAGGTGCCAGTAGGACGGCGGGCGGTGGACCATGACAAAGGCAAAGCTAGCATGGGGGGTGGGGGAAGGTCAGGGGGGGGGGAGGGGCAGTATTCATTCCTTTCATTGCAAGCCTGTATTGGTCCACGAAATACTGCTTAATATTTTATTTATTGGGACATCATAATTGTTGGCACAAGTGAGTCTCATTTTATCATGAATCCCATATTTGTTGATGAGAGGTGTAACTTTTGGGTGTACTGTGGAGATACATTTATTTCCACCTGCTCTGCTTCCATGTATACAGTCTCTTGGTTGATCCGCATATGCCCTGCAAAAAACGTAGAATTGGGAATTAATACAGAAATGCATAAATTTACATTGTCGACGCTGATGTAATTAATGTATTATGGAATGAAAAATTGCTGGATTGTAAATCTGAGAGCATAACTGACCCCCTGACAGTCAGGGTGTTCTAGCGTGTTACACAATAAATATTACTTACCTGGGCAATTTAGTGGGAAGAATCATCATAATTATTCCTTCAATGAACATTCACATAGTCATAGACATTCCCTTAAACTAGTTGTGTTGCCATTACTCCATTCTGGACGCCATTACTTGGGTACTGTATACATGTATGTATGTATAATTTTCTAAGCACAGCAGTAAGTGGTGCGCGGGCATTGTTGCGGCCTACCCCTCCCACCTACACTGCTGCCACCTTCAACCACGCAGCAAACTACTCACTTCAACCTGAACCCACCTCACTTCACTTTCAACCGTCAACCCACACACATTTCAATTTTTGGCGAGTGAAGTTTTTCGCTGCCCGGTTATATTACACCAGCAGCATAACCTTCTACTTCTTACCATACATATACTCGGATACGCTCACTTGTTCTGGCCAACATGACTCGCAGATGTACAAAGCATACAAAGACGAGAGTAGCAAGCAAGGTGGTGCCAGTCGATGACGCCAGCTCGAACGCCGGTGCAGAGAACGAACACACGACCGACGGGGAGCAAAATAGCAAGGGTGAGCCCTCTCCGAAGAAAGCTAAAGGGACCAAAATGACCAACAGAGAGCTTGATAGCCAGGTCAAAACCATGGAGGCATCCGTGAAGGGTCTCAAAAGGGCAGTAGAAAAGATAGCCCAACAGCTAGCTGTGGTAGTCAAATCCACAGTCGCTAAAGGGAAGTCCAAAGACAAGAAAAAGAAAAAGAGGAAACAGCCGGTGCCATCCAGCTCAGAGGACAGCTCATCGGAGGAATCCTCAAGTGAACACGAAGCCACGCCACCGAAATCCAAACACAAGTCCAAGAAGCACTGCCGTCGGAGGTCCGAGGTAAAAGCCCCTTACATCATTCAATGCCAACTCGACTCAGACCGATTCATGGAAAAGGAGATTGAGAAGGAGCGAAAATCCTCGGGCCTCCACGGTAAGAGCCATGTTATGACAGACTTACTCTCTTCTCGTATATTTGCTAAACCATATATGTTTATTACAAGGGAAGGGGTACGGTTAAACAGAAAATAGATGCCAGAATAAGCATGACAGCTATGGAATATGTGGACGCCACTCTGGCGCTCCTTGACCACCCTAGGGCATATGAGAAGGAGGACTATTATGATATTTTCCACCACCTCAAGAAAGTAATCAAAGACTCATTAGATAGACCCTGGCCAGCGGTACGCCGCTGGACCCAACATGTATGGGATAGCGTAGAAAACGGGACATTGACATGGGATGATAGGCTAGCAATACAAGAGGAACGTGTCCGCCTCTGCCTAACAATGGGAAGTGCGTCTGCACTCAGCGGAGCATATAATGGGGGTGCAACTAGCGCTGGACATAGGCCTCATAACAATAACAATACACCTAGAAACCAAGGAGGTCAGCCCGAGGTGGTATGCCGTGCTTACAACTCCAGGAACGGGTGTAAGAATGTATCTAACCATTTTGAATCTGCCATATCGTATTTACACATTTGCAGCTATTGTGACTCGGTAGGGAAAAGATGCCGCCATTCCATAGTAGACTGCATACGCAAGGTCAGCCACGCAAATGCAAATGACAATGCTAGAGGTAACTCGAATGGAGGCTTCAGTAATAACCACAATAACTCTCGATCTAACAATGCTACACAGTTCTCTAATCCAGGTGCAAAAAACGAGTAGACGGCGCTTCCACACATTGGAACCCGGAGGCGCCTCCCTTTGTTCCAGCAGCCAGAGATCGGGCCCCCCGCATACCAGCAACATGGCCGGATCAAAACAGTGCCAGCACGTGCTACTGTTGACGCCACGCTCCCTCTCACCCGGGCCGAGACTTCCACGCAAGATGGCGGCCATGTCAACATGAGCACTGTCACTGTCACTGAGCCAGACATCAGCCATGCTAACACGACTCCCGTCTACGATGCTAGGCCAGTCAACACAACAAACTATCGAGTAGGTACCTGTGACTTCTATGGTACTATCAAATCAATATGTGCAGGGAAATCTGAGAGAGGAGAGATGGACTTATCGCCATATGTCTTCGCGCAACATCGCAGCGCAGAATGGCCCGACATGTGTATAGGCGACAAATACTTAGCTCATAGACACTTATACACGGCCGTACTAGATACTGGGCTACCTAACGCCCTATCTGCCAAGATCCCTCTCCCCACTAATCTAAATATCCGTAACTGGAGGAAGTATTTGTGCAACAGTAGTGACGACATAGAATTATGCGACCTAATCGAATACAGCTTTCCCATGGGGTATTTAGGGCCTGTCAGTCATAACGATTCAGGCAAGAATCACTCCAGTGCAGACGCATACAGCGAGAAAATTGATGCCTTTGTTAATAAAGAACTGAGCTTGGGGGGGCTGGTGGGTCCACTCGATGAGGCCCCGTTCACTTCGTGGTACCACTGCTCCCCCATTATGTCCAGAGAGAAACGTGAATCCGACTCTCGAAGGGTCATAATCGACCTTAGCTTCCCTGAGGAGCGCTCAGTAAACGCATATCTGTTAAAAAATAGTGTATGGGGAAAACAACGAGTGCACTCCCTCCCTAATGTCAAAAGCCTGGTTGAAGAGTTGGTAGCGATTGGCCCCGGCGCCTGGATGAGCACTATTGACATATCTCGCGCCTATAAGAACTTTAAAACCGACCCCCTGGACTGGCCACTATTATGTCTTAAATGGAATGGGAAATATTTTCTTGACGTCACCATGCCCTTTGGCGCCCGCTCATCCTCATGCCACATGCAGAGAGTGGCGGATGCTATTGTGGCCATACTGGCTAAAGAAGGAATTGTATCAAAAATGTATCTTGATGACCTCGTACTTATTTCTTGCAACAGAGAGGAGGCTACCAGACACTACCAAAGAGCGATACAGCTGTTCAGCTAGCTCGGGCTCCCGGAAGCAGAGGAGAAAAGACAGCCTCCTGCGCCAGCAGTCAAATGGCTAGGCATTAGTATCAGCGCACCAGAAATGACCCTGAGCATAAGCAACAAGAAGGTCAGTGAAATTCTCAACATAGTAGATAAATACATCGCTAGAAGATCAATGTCACGCAGAGAACTCCAATCGGTCATAGGCTCACTTATTCATGTGGCTAAGTGTGTGGGTCCCGCAAGACTGTTTGTAAGCCGCCTTCTAGAAAGCCTCCGAGAAATGAAAGGGAGAAAGTATATAAATATTAACGCTGAAATGAGAAAGGACCTGTATTGGTTCCGGGACTTTTGCCGGGCATGGAACGGAAAGGCCGTCATACCCTCACCATCTCCTACAAAGACCATAGTCGTCGATGCATGCCTCTCGTATAGGGCTCAAGTCACTCCAGTAAACCAAGGGGTCGACAACATCTCCGAACTCGAGGCCATAAACATACCCATTGCCTTGCACACACTGATCGACGAGAGCGACAGAGGCGGATACATCCTAGTCTTATGCGACAATATAGCTAGCGTATCAGTCCTCAGCACAGGGAAGGGCAAAAATAAAATCATCCTAGAGGCCACCAGGCTAGCCTGGATGGTGCAAGCACTTTACGATATTAAGATTACATACCATCATATCCCAGGTGCCGAGAACACCTTAGCTGATAATCTGAGTAGGGCCCATCTCGACAATAAATATGAACTTGAAGCCAATAGAATAATGAGGGACAAGTCGCTGAAGTATATTCAACCATGCTTATTCGCAATTAACACCATGTCTCTCTTTAAACATTACAGGGAGACGAATCACAGGCCTGATGACAAAAGCAGCGGCACGCCAGAAACAAGCCTGGGCAGAGGGAACGACCGAGAACCGAGAAGCGGTGGTAAGAAGGTACCAGACCTTCACAAGACAGGTAGGAGTGGACTCATATAAACCCTCGTACCTAGTCATATGTGCATACATCGAATTTTTATCAGAGACAATTGCCTCGCCTAGAATGATAAGGAATCACATATCTCATCTTCGCACTGCGTTCAAACTCCATCATATATCGACAGAACCGTTAGATCACCAACGAGTCAAATGGGCGCTACAAGCCCTTGACCATAACAAAGCATTTAAGCCACAGCACAAGCTACCAGTACCACCAGAAGTCATCAGACGGGCAATACTGAGCATACCTCCCGGGGTGGTAGCTAATACATTCAAGGCTGCTGTCTTAACCATTTATTATGCTGGACTCCGGCAGTTGGAAGTGGTGGCCCCCAGCCTTAATAAGTTCAAGCCCCTGGTCCACCTGACTAGAGGCGACATCTCCATCCACAAATCATCAATCGATATAAAGATCAAGTCAGCTAAGAATATGCAATCCACATATAAATCCAAATGCATCACGCTACACGCCTCCCAAGACAAGGAACTGTGTATGGTACGGGCCTTCCAAACAATGCTGCGACAGGTCCCTACGAGGCACGAGGACGACCCGTGTTTCATGTTCCCCGCAACACACAACCCTATGCCAGCATCTTACGTGGCTCACCAGTGGAGGGATACCCTCAAGCTGTTGCAAATCGACCCAAGCCAATACACACTCCACAGCCTGAGAAAGGCGGCAGCCACCCAAGCCTTTGCCGCTGGCTGCTCTACACTACAAATCCAGGACTATATAGGCTGGTCTTCTGACGCCTATAAAACCTATATACATACTGACAAGTCATCAGTGAATGCAGCCATAAGGAAGGCCATAAGCCTCCCCCACGGTCCCTAGACACCCTTAATCCATACACAAAGACTCTAAATCACATCCTCCATCGTAACATACCCCCCAAACCCATTATCTCACTCCGGCCACTCGGCCCAAAATATAATGAACAAAAGACTCGGCCCTCAGGCCTATGGACAGTCCAAAGGACCAACGAACTCTCCCAAAAGGGACTAATTTAACCTTAAAACCTACAATCTCTCATCTTACCCCATACTAAAACAAACACACCCCATATATAAATCCCATCCCACCCTCCCTATTACCCACAAAATTGGCAGTTTTGGCTAATTACTTATCATTATCAATTCAATTTTATCAAATCACAAATTTCCTTTATAATTCATCTTCTTTTACCAATTTTACCTCTCAACTTTACACTTTTATACAAACTATTTATTATATAAACATTTTATAAAACTTCAAATTAAAATAAATATTTAATTTCCCAAAGCTGCCTTCACTTATTCCTCATCCATACTCTATAGGCTAAGTCAGTAATGCATATGTACATCTTCATCTGAGGAGGCGCCCAGGTATACAACTGCCTAATTCTGGCCACCACTAGTATGGCTGGCAGTATTTTGAATCAGCCACATTGTCCACGTCTTCTGTAATCACATGACATTTTCTTCCATGACAAATCATTGAAAAATCCGAAATAATTGGTGCCAGCATTTAAACCTGTACACCTGGTTACACCTAGTTATCTGAAACAAGTGGACACAACTCACCTTGTGATACAAGCCAAGTTTGCATTGACCTAGATACTATTACCTGTTACTAAAACAATAGCCCCATCATGCTTGGTCGCACACTGGTATAGGCCATTTTTATATAACGCGACAGAATGCAGCTTTCTCACGTCATGAATCATTAACATGGCAAGCACTGAAGACGCACCAAAACGTGAAAATAAACGTCTATGTACGTGGAGTTTTAACAGTGTAGGGATCTCACTTTGTTTAGAACATATGTCGCTTAGAAATATACAATAGGCAGTTCTATACGTTTAGTAAACTCTGCTGAATTAGGCTGAAAATTGATAAATACTTTGTTTGAGTACATTTGGTACTACGTTGTCTCAAGAGACCTTTTTGCCTATGTTTAACTGAATTTTGAGCCTTGTTTTTGTCTTGAATATGGGTTATTTGAGGGGATTGGTGAGGGCGAATTGTACATTTACAGGCGACTTCACCCATATTGGACGACATACTATGTGAATGGAGCGAATCTTCCTCATAAGTTCGGGTATATGACATTTGCTCGCATTTAGATCATTTCCCGACAAGTAAGCTTTCGGTATTGCATTAAAACAACGGGTGGATATAGTAAATGCATGTATAATGCATATGGCGAAGTCGTCTGAAAATGTCCAATTCACATTGACCAAACCTCTCAAATAGCTCAATGTTAAGGGAAAATGAGGATCAAAATACAAATTCACATTCATGAACGGATCTTTAAAACTAATCCTTACGCAATACCAAAGGTACTCAAATATTATATATAGAATTTATCAGCTTAGATTTAGCAGAATTTTCTAAGCTGCAGATTGTACATATTTTTCCGACCGAACCCATATAAACTAAGGCATATAAATTCAATAATGATATACACACAGGGATAGATGTTTTTATACAAACCTTAATTGATAGCTTTTGATAATGCTTTAAGTATTTTGTAATCAACTCGGAAGACAACGAAAACTACAAAATGTTGTGAGCGTGTAACTGTTTTAAGATCCTGAATACAAATAGTTGAACAAAAAAACACTATAATGTTAATGTGGATCTATAGATATATGTGGCATTTACATTAACCCATTCATCAGAATTATTTGCTGAAAATGATCCACATGTAAATATTTGATTACAACATCCTTCTTTTTATCACTCAGGTTGATACAAATGAAGACTGATGCCCACTAATATGTCCATTGCCACCCGAATAAATATTTAGAACTCATCCCGATTCGTTCTCTGGCGATAAGCACCTCTTTTTCGCAAAACCAATCTTTTAACGTATTCATATAATGGGTCACAAGGGGTCTCTGAAACAATTGTTTATATTAAGTATTGTATTGTATTAAATGTTGATTAGATGGCCATGCTTCTCTAGGGACGGTTGCAATTTGTGAATATTAAGCTTCCAGGGGTGGTAAGTGCTGCTAACAGGAACACAAGTATACGTTAATGTATGAATATATTATATAAGTTCTAAAATGAAGAAAGATATCGTGACCGCAGAGAATATTCAAATGTATGCCCTCCAATAGTGTACAGATAATGCCTCTCTATATATCTACAGCGCCGAGGGAATTTCCAACTCCCACTGAACTTTTTTTCTTGTAAGTGCATTCACTGTTATTAAAATACATCATGCAGTATACTGATTAAATTGTCTTTTTAGCCTCATGTTTCTGTTAAATTGATAGAAATAGTTATGATGAACTTCATTATATATGAAATAGTATGTCTGTTTTTAAGATGTAGATCTTGATTAGGCATTATATTTGCAACCCAGATGCTTCAGAGTTTCATTAATTCTCAGTCAACATCGTTCCAAGACTAAAAGGTTTTCTACTTTTTGTTCGGTTCTCTCCCTAACCACCTGAAAAGTCATTTGACCAGAATTTTGGAAGATTTCACGCTACAGTTTTTGCTGCAGGGCTTCATAACGTCCACATTTACATTTCGGCGGCTCACCGAAACCCTTTGCTTCAGGGTGAGCTTATTATTGCTCACCGGCGCTCATTTTTATTCGGCCTATTCGACTTCGACTTCAGAGAATGTAGCTTTAAGTTTACTACATTATTAGGGCACCAGCTAGTTGGAAGACATGCTCTACAGCAGTTACACCCTCGCTATGAAAACAAATTATATTAAGTAGTACTTAGTCGTTTCGCCATTTCTGTGCAACTCCCTAGTCTGTAAGATAAGAACATGTAGCCTACTATAGGGAATTTATTATAGTGCCTGTGGACTTTATTCATCTTTCCCCAGAGAATAGAGGAAGACGTTTAATTCTAATTCGCAGATGCTTCTTTAGTTCCACAAAATGATTAAAGATTGGTCTAATCTCCCTTTCACAGATGTCAACCTGGGAATAAGACTATGGAGGTTACGTGCATTAGTAATGATAAGTTTGTTTTGAGCTTAAAAGTTCCTGGACGTTTTTACCACCCGTGAAAGTTTTATTGAAACAACTATTCTATAATCAATTTGATTTATTCAACAAAAGCCTGACTTTAAATATACCTGAATGGGTGCCAGTGGGTATGATTAATCTAGTAGCACGTGTACACGTGCTTCATACAGAGAGATAGAGTTGGGAAAGTCAAAACGTATAACCCAACACTTTAATCCCATCCATTCTGCTTTTTACTCCAAGATAGCCTCTCCAGGGATATTTCCCGTGAAACTTCCTAATGACCATTTAGTTTCCCTCTGTTACTTCCGTCTGACTGAAGAGAGTAAATTGGTTGGAGTAGAAGAGAGATAGAAAATTACTTAGACCCAGGCCTTGATCAGAAAATAGTAGACACTTTGTCTTTCGGGGCCACCTTGTTTGGCGAAGTAAGTAAGAAATCAACCATTTCTAAGAACCAAATCAAGAACTCTCTCAAAGTTGACAGAAACAACACATTAAATGAGATTTTCTAATGGAAGGATAGCTTCCGCGACTGTCATCAGTGTGAAAACAAAAGTCGGCACATAATTAACTCAATCATGATCGCGAACTGTGCAAATATACACAACAAAACGTGATTTTGGGTGCAGTGGTAATCAATACTTGATACTGTTCATTCAGCCTGTTGGGTACTGAGGGTGTTTCATGAAAATAAGAGGTAATTGTACGATATAAGATACATTGTACGATATAAGATGTGTCGTGTCATGCAATGTATCTTCTTAAATCAAATGAATATTGGTAACGTTAAATAGTAACCTGGAGGTGAGAAGTATGGTAAAAAGCGTCATATAAATCAGGTATTTTATTGTATTACTTTAACAAGTTCTTAAATATTGTTTCATTATTTAAGTTCAATACCAAGCAATGTTATTTTTTTTATAAAAGCCTGTGCGTGAATGTTGAAATAAAGAAACTAGATCATTCATAGCTTCATTTGGTGTATTAACTCTTCCATTGAAATCCGATTCAGCAACAGATCTTGCTGATCTATTACCAACGATTCTCTCCTCCCTTGGAGGTGGACCTTGTGCATTTCTTGCTGTAATATTACCTTGTTGAGGAGCAATATCCTGAGCAGCAGGAATAAGCGGTAATGGTGGAGGTATTTCTTCCATATCATTGTCTACCAATGGTATTTCATTGGGGTTATATGTACCCCTATCAGAACCTCGTAAAGAGTTCATCGCAAAATGTGCAGCTCTTCTAGGAAAGTCTGCCACAAATCGACGATTATATTCTTCAAATTCTCGATGGTATGCATCGAAATCAATGCTGTCAGAATATGGAACTGTCGGTAGAAGACCCAGAATCATCTGTGCAGCAACATGATTTTCATCATGTATAGAACGGTTTTCCATATTGGGTATATTCAATATGGGTTCGGTGAGTCCATTGCTGGACATCAACTATCAACTATCGATTCTGTGACTATGTTACACAATAAAATTCAACAAATTCTTATTAAATTAATAATAAGATTAAACAGCTTTACTCCCCCAAAGGTCACGGCACCAAAATGTAATGACCCCCGATAAACGCAGGGGAGGAGAAATAAAGACAATAAGAAAGATATATATTGTAGTTACTCTGTTTTATTTAGCGATGGAGATTTAGACATGGTACAATAGGGTAAATCATATAAAAGGTGGCGTAAAGGTAAGGATAAGATATAAAAGAAGTAGGAAAGGATAAAATGTAGTATACTGGCTTTCATTGCCACCTTGTGATCACTCTGTACATAATACAAGATAGAAATAATATGCGCAAAGCGCGAGGAATACATGCGCAGCATGCGCGGCTGTGTAAACCTATATTAAATCAATCGCAAGTCAAGATGTAAGTAGTAGAATGAAAGTAAGGTTAAAACATGGCACTACATATATATATTATTTCATAGATTCAACAACCTATCCATACTGTAATTAACGGAGTTATGAAAGCTATATTTCTTAAGAACAGTCTATTCCATCCAAGATTTCTCTAAAATGGTATGTTTACGATATCTTAAACCCATATATACGACAAGATTATATATCAGATTAGGTTACGATGTTTGTATGACCGCCCACTCCACTCCCCCACCGCCCCGACAGACAGACCCCCACACACTGATCACAATACATCTGTCGCAGCGGTATCTTTAACTAACTTTTACAAATGGAATGGATGGGTCTTCCAATTACCTTTGCCTTCCTCCCTCCAGAGGAGGATTCTATTTGTTTCCTAGTGTCGTTTGCCACACACACACACATGAAAGAGTTTCTGGCGGACTATGGACCTACACTAAGTAACTACACGGAACCCCGACATGTTATTCTCTCCCACATATTCCCCTGTCTATTGAAATATACAACTTTAGTATTATTGGGTTTGCATGACAGCAGTATTGTCAGTCTCATAACACTGTGATTATTTGATAAAGGTCACGATCAATTGATGGTCAGAACCCCAGTGGATAATTCATTCATTGTCCAAACCGAAATGTGGTGGTTGGCAGGTCGTTTTAATCAGTACGCATGCACCGTTTATTAATATTAGATATTACTAACAAATATTTTAGTGATAACCCACATTTTCTTCAAGTCGAGAGTAGGAAACATATAGTCCAATATATCCTATCTTCAACGAAAATGAACCTAGATTTATGTTTAAAATGTATTAATCTTTTATCTCAGGCCTTTAAGATGCCTGAGATCAATTGGAAGTGCCAATCATTCGTCATCTGATAACATTTGTAGCTGTATGTAAGGTGTTAGAGCTTAGATATGACATCAGGGGAGCATGCCATATCTAATTCACTGATCAGTGATGCATTTCGCACTTAGACGTTGGTATATTTTGATTAACGGTCATTCTAGTGATTGGTTGTTAGTTAGATGGACTTACAACTTGATGGACAGCTAGTTAGATCCTTTTCCAACCACGATAGGTCTGCCCAATGAAAGTTAGATGCTTGTCCATCTCTGATAGGTCTGCAGAATCATACAGGGCCACATAAGGCCTTCCCACCTCCCACACCAGCCTTATTTGTCCAACCCTGGGACTGCATCCCTTTAGGTATGCATGTGTATCTTATCTGTTTACACCATCGTGCCTCCTAATTGGTTGCAGCACATTAAATTAGTGGAAAAAGGTGACAGAAGTTATAACGACTCATGAGTTAAAACTCTCTTAAATGTACTCTCGTTGGTGGACTGGACGTGCATGTCTATCTTATTACGTAATAGCCCCAACTCCTACCCCAAACTGACATTCTCTTGTACCCCTTTGACACTGATAACAGGTGATAACATCAAAGCGCCGATGCCCGATGCCAGTCTTCTATGTGGCACTGGGCCAGGAGTTATGAATTTAATTAATTCAGTGCTCGTTAATGTGCCTGAAAAATCTTGTTCTATTTCCCTCTATAAATACAGGTTACCTTTTATAAGAATGGCATGTGTGAGTGAAAAAGAAGAAAGTTGCAGTTTGAATGGTAATTCTACACCTATTATTAACGATTTGACTGTAGAAAGTAAAATGAAAAAGGAGACAACCTCTTGAATGCGATCTTCTGACACTCTGCAAAAAGTAAAATGAAAAGTTCTTTTAATCCAGCTTCGCAATATGTGGCTACAAGTGGCCACATTATGAATGTCCTCTTGTGTTTTTTATGCAATACTTGTACATTGAAAATGTTCAGATATAACTTAAAGGTGAACTTTTTTAGGTAAATATTTTCCATTTTCAGTCTAAACATGGCTAAATTGCAATAACTATAAATTGACATCGGACACAAGTAATTAGGCCTGAGAATCGTTTCCATCGGAAACGCCAGGTATATAAATTAAGTTGACATTAATTGTTAAGTTAAATAGATAAATCAAACTTAACTTGATAATTTCTTAACTTAGTACTTGTTAAATACTCATTTCTTCTAGAATATAGTTAAACTATTCATATTTGTCTCTCTTCCTCTCGTCCTCTCTCTGACACTATCCCTCCCTCTCTCCTTCTTCTCTCACCTGTTTCTCTCTCCCTCTCTCTCCCCTCTCTCTTTTCTCACCTGCCTCTCTCCCTCTTTGAAAAAGAATTCTGATATAGAATAAACAATTTTCACTTTTGGTGGAAATTGGTTGGTTGATTCTTGGCGCGAAATTGGACGACCTAATCTTAGATATAAGAGCGTCGTAGATGGGTTTAAGATATTGTAAAGATTTACAAGATATCTTAAATTTAAGACCGTTTTTAAGATATCCTATATGGTCGAGCATTTGGACGGTATATCTTACATTCAGTCGTAATTTAGGATATCCTCTCATTGCTGAGACACCTCGTATAGAAAATCGTATGTACATATATTGGGACAGTGTGGCAAGTAGCTTTGTGAGCCCAGCTTTGTTACTGGGCTTTGGATCGGCCTCGATTGAGACAGGGTAGTTAGGTTTGTGGTAGTTTGTGTAGAGTTGTAGAAGTTGCTAACCCCTAACAAAGACAATAAAAGCAATCTTTAATATCTTATCGTCCTACTTGTTACCTTAAAAGTAGTGGATGGAAGCCAATTCATTCACAACAAGCTTTTTAACAGTGGCACCTCCAGAGTTACAATGTGACAAATGTTACAAAGTTACAATGTGAATAAGCCAGTTCAGTTATAGCGGTGTTGTTTAGCACCATTTTTTAGCTCATTTACATACTTTTAGGCATGCGCACTGAGACATAAACAAGTTGGAGCGCCATGTTTCAATATTGGGAAGAGAATGGAGAGGTTTTGCTGATAATAAACCAACTAGTTCTCTGTGTTGTTGTGCACATCCTCTCCCAAGAATTTACTGTAAGCATAACAAAATGTTATAGATTTAAGGACACATATTTTTATAGGCATTGCTCAAGCATTTTGTCTGGACAAACTAGAGAACTTTGAACTTCCCCGTTTTTACCAAGGCTTACTGTCGACCCTATATTCAATAGTAAATGTAGGGTTGACGATGGTTGGCTATGTGACAAGAGGGTTGGGTCAATCAAAGTTGTTGTAATTGAGTTGTGATTGATCATTTACTCGAAAATAGTTGCTTTTGCTACAGGCTGTTATAGTTCATATATTCTCTCACGGTCGCAACGCAGTCAACAACACATAATAATATAACCAGACACAGAAGGGCGGTTAGGGCCTGAGGGGTTTATTTATCCCAAGCAAAATAACATTTTTGCGTCAAATTCAATTCAATTTTTTTTTTCAAATGTCCAGTTCAAGCTCATGGAGGTGCGAGGATCGCCTTCAGACGCTCCAGCCAACGTTCATCTCGACGTCACAGGTCCTGACATCATAGTCACTTGAGGATACTTACAGCTGCATGGTCCAAAGCTGTTGCAAATTCTCTTGTAAAACTATGGTAAATGCAACAATGCTAGGAGTAAGATCTTATGTAAGTGTCTTATATCGTAAATGTATTGTAGTGCGCATTCCTCTTACCTCATGATTATATCTTATTTTTAGGATATATAGATATTTCCTGAGATAACCACGTTTCATTGAGTAAACCGGAACATAACCAGAAAAACAATATTGATGATAATTAGCCATACTATAAGAGTGTACAAAACAAGTGATGTCATTTTTTTTCAAGAGCCCTCTTTTTGCAATTCTTCACAAAAACAGACTAGTAACATTTGAGAAATTATCTTATATTGTAAGATACATAGATATATCTTATATCATAAGATAGATCTTAAATCGTACGATTGTCTTATTTTTATGACCCCCCCCCCCGCGCCTGCCTAATCATCATATGACTACATTACTACTTATCCTCTACCCACTTTATTTTCTTGAAAACGCAGGGAAAAATACATACAAATATAGCAGAGGAACCTTTAACTCATTTCCTTCTATAGTTATTATTATCATGACGAGCTTGTTGCACACTCGGCCCAGCCGGTCTTCGGCCCAGAGGATCACCATATATTTCTCCAATTAGCATTCTACAATACATTCACATGTCGCGTTAACCTTCTCGCATATATTACCTGAGTGGTATCGGTTACCCAATACAGCTTATGGAACTAGCTGGAACTGCAGATACCCATCGTTTTCTTTTGCAAATATCATATGAAAGCTTTAGGGTTATCAAGTACTTTGTTGCCCCCTCCCCTGAATAGTGGCAGTCTATGTGATTTCCATATTTACGGCCCTGTGCCCGAAGACTGCACATCACATAGTATAGACAATCACAAACATTCGCCTGAAACGAGAAGAAAGTCACGATTCTGACCTGTCATTCGTCATCTGCACCTTTAAAAAGCAACCGACAAGAGAAAGCATATATAGTCCAGCAAACAGTCTAATGACTATGGCAAACAGGAAACTTTTAGGAACATAGGTCTGAGTATTTTGTGACCAGAGTTCCTATGATGGATCCCACTGTCACCGCTCAATTCTTCTACCAGCTGCAGTGTGCCCAAGATTGGTTCCATCATAAACGATGATGTATTTCCTACAGTACAAAGGTCGAAATGATCATAAGGGAATCCATATTCTGTCAATCTTGTTGTTCGTTTCAGTTTCTTTTAATAACAGTGACCATTGAGGTCTTGCTGTATGAGCATGTACAATCACTATAGGAGACTTCATACATTCCGAAGTCAGTCACTGCAGGGCTACACTTTATCATTTTGCGCATGCACACTTCATCACAGCCACACCTTACTCAAGTTACTGCGGGCACAAATGCTCCCTTCCACCCCAGTGCCCGCTGGACCACTCACTGACTGCACCCTTCTGACCCGTCAACACCACTACCACTGGCCGTTGTGCGTGTTCCCATACACTCTTATACACAAAAGCCACACAGGAGGGGTGGTAATGACCCGCAGCCAATTTGTGAAATGTCTTATTAATTACGAAGGCAAACTTGGAGCTGTAAGATTTCAGTAAACATTTGTGTGATAAACATAAACATAAACTTTATTTGGATAAAATGTTGATGAAACTATAAGTTGTATAATTGATGGTTTTTCTTTAAAGAACTCCCCGTCTAAGGATGTATTTTTCAAATAAAGATGGTTAGATTTATGTCTTCACGAGAAGACTCACTCATCCATTATGAAGAGCTAGTGTCGCCCCCTGGATCGTCAAACAGAAGTGCTTCCGGTGCTCACGTTTACCCATGTGTTCCAACTACCACATTTAATCCAGCCATTCCCATTTCAGCAACATCAGCCCGAATTAAAGCTGCATTCCCAGGATTTAAGATCGAGTGGTTCTTCTGGAATTACATTCATATTAGTTCCCAAACTCAATATTATCTATTTCTGTTTCAATGAAAAGTAAAATTAATGTCTAAATTCTGTGTTTTTACGATCGGGAACACACAGGGATATGTATAGAAGCCATCATCACAGTTCTGTAGATGCACTGAATGGTCACATGTGGCGCCTCTGTGCCACATCAAGCCACATGTTTCTCTCTGTCTGCCAACGAGTTTTCCCCGTCAACGACTATCTGTATGGAACAAGGCTAATGAGGTCACACTGTTGACTAAGGAGGTCACACTGGTGACCACTAGTATGGGAGGACGAGTATTTCTTCTCAAATATTAAACTCCAACCTTAAGAAAGAAACCTTAACGATTGGGATAAGGTGGGGCAGTGTACTAGTTAGCTTAACAAGTGAAAACTGAGATTTGTATAGAAATTAGCTGGGAATGGAGCTTTAAGATGTTGCTTTCTAAGTTGTCATAAAAATGCAGAGAACAAATATCGCAATATCACCGGGGACGTAGCAAATCCCATAAGTACAAAAAATGGGGAATCGTGATAACTGCGCTTTTGCATTAATATAATAACAGGGATCTTGCGATAATATTTTATCTTCGACTTTCTTCAAGCCTGGCAGAGGTTTTGAGACGGGCTCAAAATGAATTTGAATAAATTCATTGTGAGCATGGAGCAAAAGAAAACGTTACAGGCCCTAAGAAAATCAAATAAAGATTGATTGTCTACATTCTGCCTCCCAGCTGCGTGTCTGCATAAGGGAATCTGGTAAGAAAATAATTATATATATGGCTTGGACGCCCGCACTACGCTGGAATGAACACAGAACGGAGGAATGGCCTTGAAACCTTCATCAGGAGGTTTTATTTTCACCATAAACAATTACATATATAAAAGAAAAAATTATACGTGTGGCGTGGGCGGTGAAGCGGTTGAGAGTGGAAGGAAAGGTGGGCGTGGAAGCATTGGGACTATGACGTCATAGGTAAACACAGGGGCGACGTCATAAGCGGGACCAAGGGGGGCGTGGTTACCTAGGCGGCGTAGTTAGGGGCGTGACTTCTCCAATATAATCGGTGATGTTTTCACCTTCACGTATTTAACTCTTGACAAAATTATGAAGAATTCCCATGCATCTTTAAAAATCATAGTGGTGCTTTCCAACATTCACGCACTACTGTCGTTCTTTAATGGCTAAAATGAGAGCTTGAAAATTAAAGTCTCCGACACTTCCAGGTCTATCTCAATGATTTAATAGGCAATTACCTCTAGATTATAATGTGAACTGAGACGGCTTTTCACAATTAGAAGTTGGTATAACAAGCGTACGCTGAAAAATGTGCACGCAGGATCATAAAATTGTCTTTCAGGTTGATTTAGATCTTATCAATTTAGATTTAGATCCATTTGATTTAGTCTTATACTAGGACGAAGGGAGTTAGAGATCAATATTGTATCTTTTCAAATACAGAAGACTTCAAGCCCACTGCATTTGCTGGTAGTGGTATATTATGCATTTGGCATTGATTATAACTGCCTGGCTTTTCGACGCAAGGCATCGATTCCATTCCATCCCATGAGGGATAACCCGATGATTTAAGATGGAGTCGGGGATTTGGTGGCTTTTATGGGTTCGCTTGTCTGCACCCTTCCTCTATAGAATGACAGATCACACATATCATGCGTATTGTTGTTGAGCTGGTTTTGTAGGTGGAGCTCTAGGTGTGGCGAGGTCCTCCCTGCACGGTTCACTGGCCTATTGTTTGGATATAACCTGCATTAAAACGAAAGTAAAAGTAACCAGCGGAGGTGATTTGATTTGCACCTCCAGCCACAGGTCCTATTGGTTTGGGAATGACCAGGCCATGCAATCTTGTTATTATAGTGAACGCTGCAAACCCAGCGCACGAGTGCCGCTCGTGCATATTTGTCTGGTGCCAATAACTCATTTAACCCACACAAAATGTTGTTGGGTTGAACATTATTGTATGATATGAGATATCTGAACAGAATATGGAGATGTACCCACTATTATTCTTTGAGACGGCCTCGCTCATCTGGTCACGTGACAGTGCATCCACACGTCTAGGAACGAACTAGTTTTGTGCCATTTTGAACAATTAATCATATATAATATTAAAATCCATATCATAAAATATATTCATAATGAACATGAGCAACATTTCTGCAACATTCATTGCCTAAAATCGTCAGTAATGCTGAGATTTCAGCCATTGTTTACTTTCACCCCACTGCCGAGCAGGGGGACGGGACTTGGGGGAATCCAGCCCTTGACGACCATAGCAACCAAGCTTAAAATCTCCAACTTTCCCCCTTGATTTCTTAAATTATACACAATTGTCGGAAAAACGGAACCAATGACTGCAATGTATGAACAATACTTGATATATTCATGTAAGATCATAGCATTTTGACCCGTTTATGTATGGTTTCAAAGGGGTTGAAAACAGGTATTTTAGCGTTAGCGCCTATGGCACTCAGCTGGTGTATTCACCCGAGTTTTTGCCGCCGATCGTAGCGCCACCTGTAAATACCCGGATTCCCGTCTCAAAGAATTATACCTCTCCGCATATACATAATGCATGTATTTGTATCATCCTATTCTAATAATTACAGGTGCAGGCAGGTGCCGTGTTACTCGGGTGGACTCACAACTATGGATTGGCCACATTTCACTTTTTTATGACCTGTCTGTATTCTCGTGATATATGACTGTTCAGTCCCATAGGGTGTCACATATAGTGGTCCAAAAAGCTAATCCCAAATGGTGCAATAAAGATTGTAATATAAAATTTGATTCATAGGCATATACGCCTTTTAAAATTTGACAAAGAAACAGATTTCCACATGTATTATTGCGCTTACATTTTAAAGTCGTTTAAAGGGACTCAATAATGCGTGTCTGACTGGTAGGCCTACCCTAAAGGTACAATTTAGCTATGTCCCTTTCCCTTCTCTATGTCTATATTATCTATAGTCTGAGCGCGATCAAACTGTTATATAATTATTATCAACCGCTATATATAAAAAAGAGTTATGTTTGGGGTGAACGCAATGTATACATAGTAATGCCAAATGTGATGTGTTTCAGGAAAATGAGTCACAAGTCGCAAAAAACGGACTTCGAGATATATATCATCATAAATTATTCGAAAAGATGAGATCAAGCCGATTCCAATGATAGTAAACATTTGGACAGCTAATAAGTATTTCTATATTTTAAGTTTGATATTTTTATTTTTGAAAAAAGGTTTGCAATAATTCTTGGTGGACATTTTCTAGTAAAGTAGCTAAATATCCGTACCTTAGAAATACATGGATATATTCAGGACACTGTCTTGAACGTTGGTAAATATATTCATGCTGCAAGCAGATACGCAAGCAGATACGAAGCAAGTACCCCAAAAATGCAAACATTCCCACAAAGACATCTTGTGAATAAATCACTGAAAAAAATTAATATAAATTTTGCGACATGTGACTGATTTTCCTGTAACATAATATTATATCACAAATACAACTCAGTACATGTATTCTGTGCGATTGACCGAAGTCCCAATTGTATTTAACTACAATTATCAGACATCATGATGCTTAATTTGCATTCCATTGTATTGATAAATACCAGATAACAAACAGACACATGTGTTGTCGGGATCTGCGAAGACCTACATCGCACATCTTGCGCTCCACCGAGGCCTATACACTGATGCCTCGGCTGATACGTGCACACAATCTATTACGAGTTTGATTGAAAGCTACATTGGTACCAATTACATTCTCCCACTTCACATTTCCATATATCACACAACTCCTACGTTCTATCTTTGCTTTACAAATGAAGCATTGTGTATTGGAACACATCCAATAATGTGACTTAAAAACGTGGCATGGGAGATTCATAAAGTTGTATGTTTTTATGTTTTGCCAGTTGCTTGATTCTCGGTATTCAGCCTGCCATTGACATTAATTAGAACTATGTCTGAATGATCGACAGATATGGGGCCTGTAAAGTTTGTCAACAGAATTAAATGAATGGACTGAATGAAAATACAATAGGCCAGGGACTTCTCCTTCTTCCAACATAGCACAGTATCATATTTGAGAAAAGAATAAGAGAGCGAAGTAGGTACTAACGAATTATTAGTTGGATGTATAGAGGAAAGCAAACAAATCGAGGAACACAGGATGATTAACCAAATTGTTTCTTTAAAACGGAACATGCCATAAAGCGCTCATGTCCAAAAAGTGTCCAATATGTGACAAGTCGTAAGATTTTTTATCTTTGATGTGCATTTAGTATGTAGAAGCCAATATGGCAGGATAAGAAAAAAAAACAGTTGCCCCAAAAAAGTAATTAGACTTTAGGAACCTGCAATAAAGAAGGGTATCGAAGCATTAAACCTCCAATATCGCCCAAACCTTTCAGCAGTCAGTAATTCTCAAATGTAAGAGTGTTAAAAAGCTTTTAATTCAATTCCCTCGAAGCCGGTAATAAGAAACTATAGGGTTGTGACACTCCATTCAATTCCTGGAGTGTTTGAATCCTCGGACAAGAGCATGCATATTGATTAGGACGTCTGCTGTCACTTGAGGATATTATTTATCCATTCCTCTTCCACTTTTGAGTTGTTTACTCTAGATAGTGCCTCAAATCGAGCCCGATTCCCATTTAAAGATCAGTAGAATTTGGGGTATGGGTGACTTCATTTTAAAGACATAATCCAGTGGAAGTGGCAGTATTGAATTCCCTCAGTGGATGGTGCCTATAATAATGTTTAAAAACAGCCTAATTCCCAACATGGGTTGTGTGAGCAAACTAATATTTTACCCACGTCTTTAAAAGACTAAGAATAAAGATGTTGAGGAATTATTCATACCCCCTTTGAACTCTTCTGGCAGATTTATGTGAAGGTGTAAACGTGTATATGCTCGGGCATGCGGCGCTGAATTAAGGCAATCCTTCATAGCCTGAAGTATTTTCAATGAGTGTTTTCCTTAAACCCTCAAAATGAATTGTAAGCATGATGAATGAAGGCGACCAAACCAACCTTTCTCCACCCGCTTTGGCTTTCACACGCCATCCTCCGGGGGTGATACATTGGAATAGGCATGTCAATGCGCAAGGTACTCATCTCCATTGCACAAGTGTTACTTGGGTTACGATCCTGTGGGGATTTCAGTCACACCTTATATACAATCCCATATATATGCGAGTCAGCAGGGGCTGTACGGATAGGTCTGGGGTCGCCAGAGCTATTAGAGAAAGAAATAGGACTAAAATTGGAATAATTACTTACATGCACAATGGGCTTTTGTTAAAAGCTTACATCGAAGGAAATGAGATACAAATTATGATGCGAGGTTTTTTTAATGTCTTTTTCACTTCAAAAGCATGTGTCTGTCTTAAATTACTTCTGACCCTTGAATTTAAAATTAACACCTACAGTACTGTAATCATCTGCTTTAATACGTATACTTTTACATGCGAAGTTCTATCTTAATGGATCCTAATGCATGGTAAATAAGATACTTCGTATGCAGGGCTTCTATGTTTAATCAACAATGGGGTGTCCCCGTAAGCTACTTACAGGGTAAAGTAGAATATAATTGAAACAGTTAGACATATATATATAAGTCTCATTAGCCTTAAAGAACGTCTCATCATAGAGTTCTTAGTTCTACATCAAGAGCATACTTATTAATGGAATACGTCTCTGGTCTACAGACTTGACAGGAGAAATAACTCCTTTCTAATAAGGGATTATTACTTTCTCCGCTAGGAATATCTGCCTTAGCACAATGTGCTCTTCTCCGGGAGCACTCGCTTGGATATACATATAATAGTCCCCAATGACTCTTGCTACAACAAATCCACTTTCATATGAAAACGATAATTCATGAGGAGAGAAACTATTATTAAGTGAAGGGAATGACTCAAGACTCCACATATTCCTATAGGACAACAAATGATTATTCATGAACCCGGCGTTGAGCTATACCTATTGTGTGCTAACAATAAACGATCTACATGCATAAAACTGTCTCTAAGATGAAACAAGTTTTCGAAACTTATGAACTTATTAGATTTATTATACTCACACACATTTAGCAAAATAATCGAGACGAAATTCCACTTAATCGGTCCACAAGTTTTCATTATAAAGTGATGAATATTCTCCACTCTCAATATTTTAAATAATTAAATGTCCCCATTTTTATAAAAGGGGGATGTTAATGGGAAACTTTCCATTCTGAAGACGCATGTTTCAGCTAGATATCGTAATTAATGGCGCATCGAAGATTATAGGGGGCAGTTTCTGCGTTTTACAAATCAGACATGCCTCTTGAAGTTACCTTGGAGATTTGGAAGTATATGATTAATATGTTTCTCTCAGGATTATATCGAATCATTCTTTATATGGACTCCGTTGAATTAAGATGGCCACATTCAGTAGATTTCTAATTTGCATTCGTTACTTTGAAAATCACCTGCACTTATGGGACGATTTCGCACAGCAAAGCCAGAATTAATAGGTAAGGGACCTTTTCAGAGATGGAGTGACATATCACGCACTCTTTCTCTACATGTACAGCTGCGCAGCTGCAGAGAAAGAGTGTGGAAAGCGAACATTATAATTTCATTGTTGCAGCGCGTTGATAAGGTTGAATGAAAAAGTTGAGGCAGCTTCAAGGAATTAAAATTGTATTCACTTTGCTTTGATTTATAAAATTGTAATAAGTATAATTTTGATATAAATGGTAATAGTATTTGAGTAAAATTATGAGTTCATAAGGGGAGACAGATTCCATACGCCCAAGGAAATAGTTCCCTGTTTTGTCAATGAGAAATAAAGTACGTCGTCAATATGAGACGTTGCGTCGGGAGTGATAAAGTACTTCGTCAACTTGCCCCTATTTCCTGCTCAGGGACTGAATGGATATATTTTAATTTGCAAACCTCTCTTCTTAAAATACGGTACGCTAGTTATAAATGCTTTCACTTTTGAATACATAGAAAGCAATCAGGTTGTGATGTCAGAAAACACATTCAATAAGTTCTAATAAATTTGGCTGAAAAGGGATGAAGAGTAGGTATATCTGAGTATATTTGGTATTGCATTGATTTTAAAAGACTTTTTATTTAGTTTCAAGCGACTTCCCCATACTGTTGTTTTAAACTTTCTCATAATTTCAAATCATGCTTCCTTCTTTATAGAAGTTTTCAGGGGATCATGGTAATGTTGGCAATCGTTACAGCTACTATTTTCTTCCCTCAATTCAACACGTGTGCCTGAATTATAAATTCTGATTTTTAACTGGAGACATTAAGCCGGTCCCAGATTATTCGCTGTCATCAAAACGTAATCTAAACGCAAGATTATTTTATAGCCTCAAAGCCATTAGAGATATTTCAGGGAAGGCCTGCAACCCATTCGCTTAACAACAATGGCAATTGATCGTATTACTATCAGTTATTCTGGAGGCAGCGAATTCAATATAGCAGAGAAGGGCTGCCATTGGCATTGTTTTAGAAAATATGAAAAATAGAATAGGGTTCCTGCATGCGAATGGGAGCCAATGTAAAGCACGACTGGCAATGGGTATCATTATGGAAATGGCATCTCAGGTGGCATGCCTCTAAATAAAGACTCCATTTTCCCCACGCCTTGACGGGGTTTCCTATCTTGTGTCAAGGAGCTGTAAAATTCCATTGCATAAAAGACCCTCATTACTGGCCGATTTAATCCAGGATTGGCAACCTCTGACAAATATATAAAATATTGGGTGATTCCGGAACTTTCCGCTACATCGATGGCTTCAGTTTTTTAGGACAATGAAACCAGCTTATCAAGGAACATTATCCTGCAAATGATAAATACTTTTGCAAATTGTTCGAGGCTGGAAGCTATATTGTCTGGACTATAAGGTGACTTAACGGTCAAGGTGAGGCGAAAATCCCGTAGATGAGGCTCAATATTGGAAAGAGGCCAATATTGGAAAGGCATTGCATAAAACATAGTTGGCTGTCCTCAATCGGGAAGGATATACCCTTCACCGCTCATTATAAGATACCTAATTGAATCTGCATACCAGTCGCGATGAGTTCATAAAAGTCAATCGGGAAGGACAGTCCCGATTGCCGACAGCTATCAGTAGTTTGCTTATGCAGTAATTATCTACTTATCCTGTATGGATGTACCTAGACGATAAACATCTTGTTTTTCTCCTCGGGCCGCAGAAGTTTACTTATCTCATTCTAATATTGAGAGTCTGAGTAATAAACTATACTAAACTGTTGGTAGACCTGTTATCGAACTGCATCATCACAACACACAATTATCGGCGTATAAGATAACTAGCAAAGTACCCGTCCTCCGGACGGTCACTCTCTCTCCCCATACCTCCCCCTCTCCCTCTTTTCCTTCCCCCTCTTCTCTGTCTTTCATACCTGTTTTTCTCTCCCAACCCCATCTCCGATTTCCCCCCCCCTTCTGCCTCCCCCATCTCCCTCCCCTCTTCCTCATTATTATTATAGAACTTTTCTTTCTCATTAAGCATACAGTTACATAAAGGAGAAAAAGGGGATAGCATTTATGATTTGTCAGCACTACTCTGAAGTGTGTTGATCTTCCCAGATTTCCTGATATATTTTGGATTACATTTTGTTTTAGTTTTTATGATGAAGTTGCTGTTAAATAATGTTTTCCATATTTTACATTTGTTTTACATTTGGTAGAGTGGTAGAAACTTTTATAATTATATATTCAAGTTTGATTAGAAAATCATGCTCCCCCTCCCCTCTCCGATCCCCCCACACTCTCCCTCCCCTCTTCCTCATGCTCCCCCTAGGTCCCCCTGGGCGTAGGTTGTGGGAAATGACGTAGTATCTCACAGGGGCTTTCCCAGGCTATAAATAGAGTGTGGTTATCCCAATTTAAAAAAGGCTTCAAAATCACATTTCCACCCCAAATACCTTCACAAACCTCACACAACGACATCCAGAGAGGGGGGACAGACCTCTACAGATGAGTAAAGTGGTTTGTAAAACAACAAATTCCGAGAACATTCTGGACAAAGAAAACCTTCTTTCTACCATTTCTTTTCTTCCTCCTTTCCTAGAAATCGCTCTAGCCGTATATTATATGGATGTTATAACTAAATCTCCATGAAGAAATCTATGTATGTTGTTCAGGTCACGATAAAATGTACAATTAACAGTAGAACTATACGCATTTAGTGAATTCTGCTACATTAGGTTGAAAAATAATAAATACTAGGTACATCACAGTATATTTGGCATTGTATTCATATAAAAAATCGGTTCGGTTATGTTGAATTGTATTAAAGCTCATTTTTGTCTTAATGTTGGGTTATTCGAAAGGATTGGTGAAGGAGAATTGCACGCTGAAGAGGTGTCACCCGGTATGCTGAAAGCAGTGCCCTCTGCCCTCCATTTAATGCTGTATTGGTTCAGAGCCCGGGGTTTGGGGATTGAGGGGTTGGAGAGGGGGGGGGGGGGCGGGCTAGACAGCTATTGTCCACAAATACTGCTAGCTATTTTATCAAAATACCAAGATGAACTTAGAACAGTGATATAATTTCCATTATCACAATTAATCCGATCGAGTATTGAAAAATAAAAAGTAGATCTATATTCTCAAATTTGTAATATGAACTAGAAAAAGTACTATTATCTTTAATGACAATGGTATCCAGGCATCTAGTTTCCAGGTAAAAATCCGTATCCAGGTAAACATAATTCTTAATGTGCGCTGCCTTGTTAGTCTTGATATCCGTACAAAAGAATACTCTGATTGATTATTTATAAATCGTATCAACGTCCTCATACCAATCAACTATATGCAATATCATTAATTGATTAGACATAATATGTAACCGCGTAAGTACACTTCTCGAATCCGCCTATCGACTATTAGTGGAATTAATAATCATAAGTAGTTTCCTAGTTCTTACCAGTTGAACTCGCATAAGTAAAGATTGACCGAATAAAGTGTTACTTTTCACGGTCATACGGTGTCTTTTAAAGTGGCTAAGGGTGCATTGCACTATATACGATTCTGTGTTAAACCACTCTTAGTGGCCTCGTAACTCCCTCTTAGCAAAGGTTGCATTGCACTATATACGATTTTACTCTCAGAGTGCTCTCAGAGCCCTCGTAAAGTTAAGAATTTATGAGCACCAAAACAGGTGTGGATAAAGACCTCTTAGTGGCCTTGTAGCATATCTTAGGACATATTGGTGAGATTTGACTTTTGAAAATGCTGCCGGCTCTGGGATTCGAACCCATGTCCCCCATAGCATGATATTTGATGGACTGAAATTGCCGACATTAAGGATAAAAATGTGATACAGATATATAGCATGATATTTGTCACTATGGAAACCAGATTATCGTCAATTAACATTATTCATATGTTTCATCATCAAAGGGTTTGATTCCTAGCCGGGTACCTGAGAAATTCTTCATTCCTCTCTTTAAGAAATGGTGAGGAAATAAGAGAGTCTAGTTGAAAGATATTAGGTAATGCATTCATTCCTGTAATCGCCGGCCCCACGACCACAATTTTTCTGATTTTAGATTGACAATTTGTTATTCAAGTATTAACATTACATCACATAATGACATTATTCTCAGTCAGCCCTGAACCTTGAGATAATTAGAATTTAATCACAATCATAGCAAGAACCCCGCCCTGCCTGTACCCCGCCATTCCAAAATACAAAAGGCCTTTCTTTAAATGCCAATACATTTAAAATAAATCAATAGAAAAACATTATATCCAGCATGGATTTTGTCAAGCGTTGCCTATATAAAAGGAAAAAATCTGATACTAATATAATACATATCCTGCTTTATGCAGTCAAATTAAAGAGAATAAAATCTCATCATTCAAATATCGTGAGATTCTTCATACTGTTTTGATTAAACTCCCTCTCCTTCTCTTTGTGTCTTTTACTGCCCCCCCCCCCCACCTCACCGTCCTCCACCCCTTCCCCCCTTCTCCCTCCCCCATCCACACAACAACAACAACAACAACAACAACAACAGGGACACGCAGAGAAGAGCAGGCAGTAGACTTGATTGTTTTGATTACTGTGTAATTCAATTGTGATTGTTACCTGATTGCCCATCTCGTATTCAACACCATGGATATTATATTTTCCAGTTTATTTATATCTCCAGTAAGATTTTCACCGATGGTCAAGTCTCATAATCTCTTCTAAACGTCTCAAACACAAAAGAGAGCCTTACACATCAAAGAGACGCTGTTTGCTTTGGAAGGTGTATCATGAAATTTCTCCCCTCTAGACCCTCATAAGTCCGTCGTAAGTCCCTTGTAAGGTCTTGGTAAGACACGACTAAGAGGCCTCTAAGATTCTATTCTGCAATGCACAATCCTCGTATCTTAAAGCCCTCTTAGTTGTAACTTTAAGAGCAAGTTACGAGGCCTTTAAGACACAATCTTATCGTGTATAGTGCAATGCACCCTAAGATAGTTGAAAACATAGGTTTGTGAGTAGTCAAGAATCACCTTGAAAATATACCCAACAACTAAATCAAACCTTCTTAGTCCTATCACGATCTTATTTTTCTTTTAGCTTTCCCATTTGCGGTGAAAATACAATCCTTTTGATAAATTGCCATGTTCATCTCTGCGCGACCCCCATGGCGGTTTGAATTCATAGAACTGGGTCACAATGTGATTGAGGAGAACTGTCAATGTAGTTCAAATTGCAAAATGGTCAGTGGCATGCCTATTTTTTGTTTTAACTTAGCGCTCTCCTTTGCTGATTCACTTTTACATTAAATGTATCATTTGGACTTTTTCCTAACTTTAAAAGACGCGTTACAAAACCTTGTCACTTTCCCGGTCAGTGTGGTTACACTGGCCAAACTGGGTCAGTTCACCGCTGACTGGAGGAACCTCTCCTGTGACCTACTGGGCATGACAACCTCACTAACTACAACGGTCGCTCACCTGAATTACGACAGCAGCTCTAAATAAATTCACTCTCTTTATGGTAAAATATCTGTTAAAGTATGAAATATAATATAATATATAATTTCCGCATCTCCAGGGATTTGTTAGGGAGGTTCAGAGAGGTTCAGACACATAACATACAGGAATATTGGGAAGAAATTCCGTTACTCATGATTCTTGCCCTGAACAGTGAGAAGAGTCACTTTAATATTAGACAAAAAAGTATTCTAAGCGGTCAGTTCTATTGAAACCAGAAGTGAACATGCGCGGTCATTAAGGATTTTACATGGTCTATGAACTATGATTATTTAATGTCATATCTTATACTGGGATTTTCCTTATTTTGATCACTGCAAAAAGTCATTAACTCGCTGTCTGGACAAGGACATGCAGCAATCATAAACGAATTCTAGCTTCTTCATTAATTTAACTCACCTGTGAAACGTCACTTTCACAGCTCTCTTGTAATCTATACAACCTTAAGCGGTGAATACACAGTCAAGATTTGGGGGCCGATTTGGCATCCACGATTCGTCGTACGATTTGGAATTGTCCATTTGAGATCGTACATCAGATCGTGGGTCCCAAATCATGCCAAATGCCCTACACATGCACGATTCAGCGCCGATTTAGCGCCGATTCAGCGCCAATTTGGATGTACGATTCATCGTAGGGGGAAAAAAATGTCTTCTACGATTTCAAATCAAATCGCCGCTGCTTCTACGATTAATCATCCATGTGTAGAGAGTGCTGCGATTTATCGTAGACCTTTATAATAAGGTCTACGATAAATCGTAGGTGCTTCTACGATTTTCGGATTTATTCGAAAATCGTGGGTCTATCTGCGATCTGGCAATATAAAAGAAATGAATTATTTATACATTTTTTTTTGAAATGCTATAACTTCACTAGTTTTTGGAGTATCAACACAATTTTTTCACTTTTATAATGCAGAATTTCCCTTCTACACATGTCGACATTAGGTCTCATTCTTCTCATATTTTATTTTATTTTATTCAACGATTAAAAAGAGAAAAAAAACAACAGGAAATAGGTGATGTGTCACAGGAAAATGAGTAACGTTATATTTTATTTTATTTTTACAGTTTTTTCTTTCATGTTTGCTTCTAGGGTCGTTTTTTAAAACAATTTTCTCAACTCTATATTTCAGAAACTCAGATCAAATCTTGACTGCCAACCCACCCACGATTTCACTTTTTACCCACGATTTCATTTTTTTCTCCATATCGTGCATGTGTAGGTCCAAAAATAGGCACGATTTCAGGCAAATAAGCACCCACGATTAATCGTAGATCCTGAAATCGTGTCTGATTCCCAAATCGTGACTGTGTATTCACCGCTTTATACTTATATTTTTAAGATCACCAAAAGGAAACTGGAAAATTACAATGAATAATGATATATTGGGTAAAAAATAAATGTGAAGCTTCAATACCATGAGTAATACTTTTCCAGAAACCATCTGATTTTTAATATTCAATCAAGCAAAACAACTAGTTAATTTAAGCTAGTTAATGTCATGGCTTGGTGTATGGCCTGCCATGGAAGACCAAGGTCGGAAGTGCAACTCGAAGCTGAAATAGTCCCAATGAACTGTAAATTGGCATGTTAATTAATAAGCAGACCCTCTTTATGGAATGTTTATGAATGACTTTCATTCATTGAAGGGGGTATCAATGGCCGTGGCACATCTTTTAGAAATCCGTTTGCTGCCAGCTGCAACATTATCTTTTTACAACTATACTGATGAATACACTCACCGAGCCCATGAAAGTGATAAAACAATGGCGAACACATTACTATTGTTTTCAAGAGACTGAATCAAAGGCATGTTGCTTATATCAGCAGCTAACACAAGGTATAGCCTATACATATATCCGCATATAAAAAGACTTCTATGTAATAATCCCGCTTGGGTATAGGAGTGGGTGCACTTGACTATACATGGATAGGTGTTTTGTACAAGGACGTTGGGTCGTCAGAAATACCCAACTCTACATATGTGAACAATTCTGCTAAACTAGGCTTAAATATGACAAATACTAGCCATAGATGTATCTAAGTAAGCTTGGTACGTCTTTGATACAAGCAATCTGCTTAGTTACGTTGGACTGTATTTTGAACCTAATTTGTGTCTTAAATTTGGGTTTTCTGAGTGGATGGGTGGAGACCAATTGTACATCCTCAGGCGATTTCTCCCATACATAGGCGGATATATTTAAAAAACCTAGATACTGGCGATCTATTTTGTTCGCTGCCATACTCCCATTGTAATCTCCGGTACCGAGTGTTCCGTACCCACCCAATTCATGACAAAAGAGAAAGGATACACCACCGGATCATTGCCATCAATTCATTTTTTGGCCAAGTCAATGGCTAATGAGAGGATAATTTCCGCATACACCGTCAGGACAATTGTATTCATATATCATGAATTAGCAATGGGCTGAGGGAATTCATACTAATCATAAACTATCTATCATAATAATGTCAGTTGTAGTAGTCGTGGGAAATAATGGCTAATGTTATGCGTGCTGGCACAGCGCATACATCCGATTTCCCTTCGTTTAAGTGAGTAATCTCACATGCGGCCAATATTATTCAACTTGTTTGTAATACTGTTTGGCTGTGTCATGTGAATATCAACAGTGTGTAAACATGTGTGCAGAATAAAAACTTGATTTTAAAAAACCCAGCTGTTTTACGGCCGCGGGGTCATGATTAATTGAATTCTTTTCACACGATATGAAAGATAGGTCCGTTGCATGAGAAATCCTTCGTTCATATGTTCCTTCCTTTGCTACTTGTCCTTACTAAGCAGCTGGTAAAAATTTTTAGGAAAAGAATCTGATTTGCTATGTATACAGACAATGGTAATTTGCATTCCTATAGTAGGAATTTCCTACATAAATAAGAAAAATAGTTTATATCAAGGAACCAACCTGCTAGTGTTCATACAGCAGCAGTAGAAAAAATATTGATAACTTTAGTACTATAGATGAGTACATTTAGAAAAAAAACAATTTTTTGAGTGAAGCCTGTTAAAGCTGCTTTCTATTCTCAGCTATTGTAAGAAATAAAGTCTTACCAAATATATATGCATATATTACGACCTATAGGACTGGTATATCAATATTCTGCTGCTGTTATATGTTTATGTGATTGAATTATAAGATTAATTTGATGATCTCGAATCGGCCGCGAGAAAACGACATACAGTGAACGATAATATGGGTTCATTGCAAGAAAGGATGCCGGCGGGTCCTCCAAATACAAATGAGGACGTTTAAGAAGCCCTGTAGCAATAACAACTGGATAAATACCTCCACAATTCTGGTCAAATGACTATTAGAAGGGTTGGAAACAAAGAAACAGAAAGTAGAAAATGTTCAGTTTTTCATCAATGTTAAATGAGAGCGTAGCTTTAAAGGTAAACGCATTTATATCCACAATGGGATCCTAGTTTCGGATTCAAGTTTACTCTGTTTGATACGGTATATCCCCGTTTGAGGTGCTATATCTTAAAGTTCATGGCCAGAAATTTTAAACACTTCAAGAACCGTATACTCTTTAGTTTCAGAAAGTTTCAGAAAAATGACATTATTTCATTTTCGACTAGATACCCGCGCTTGCTTTTAAAAATATTAGGAAAAGTAGCATTTTGACAAAATAACCTGTTGTAAATTTTACTTTTCATATCCTACTACTAATTTCGATGAAATGCGGTTTTAGTAGTGCATGGAAAGTGGACATCAGTGTAGGTTGCATGGTCTGTCAATACATACTATAGCAGACCTATTGATCGATACGAGTAAACCGAGCAACAACACTGGGTCTGTCATCGGTAAAATGTCCGTTCAATCATGGACCATTTCTGCTATTCACTTGTTATAGAAAAAGGCTAATCAGGTCGCGTCACTGATGAAAGATGGGCTCAGGAACGGGGTCACCATTTGGGGGAAATGACGAGAGTTGCCATTTGGGGAAAATGGCTGGAAGGAGAGACCGACATTTTACCATGCAGATTCATCATAAATCCTGCCTCTTTGCGATACTGTCCCCTTATCACGATTCCCCAGTGTACCCATAGAAGGTGGAAATACCAACAAGGTGGAGATCAATGTCCAATGAATAATAATGTATGCATAATGTATTAATTCATGTATTTCATGCATACTATCCCAGTAGTGCATGGAATATCCATTATAATATATAGGAATATCTCCCGCTACTGTCTGTCAATAAATTCTTGGATTTTCAACTTCCAAAACGATCGATATTTACTTTTTTTCCAAGATCTAAAACTGTGAGCAGGTGTTATTCAGCTAGGAGATATTTTGTGGGGGGAAATGTGGCTAGATTCCTGTCCTACATTACTAATCTAGCCATGTTCCTCCCCTCGGAAGTCCAGTATGTCATTTGCAGCATGATAAGAATATGGAAGGGCATAATTATAGAGACCCCACACTACCTTTGTGCCAGAAAATCTCTCTTGATCTGATTGGTGACTCGCTCTCACTATTATATGCTAGCTCACAATACACAAACAACAAAACAAATAACCACATACGCTTATCCCGTCTATTATTTCCATGTCCAACGCATCGGTGGTATATACCAAGCAGAGCCATTAGAGCCAGAATCCCACCTATTAACACTACCCCTTAGTCAAATCTGCCTACCACAACTTTTACCATTTTGACTTCTCACTTTGACTTCTCACTTTAGTCAACGATTTTTCTTTTTAACAATTTAATTTAAACTGGATTACTAAGGCTCTTTTACAGGGGGTTTCACTTACCCCAGTGGTAAATATTTACATCGTTGTATGAACGGCATAGTTGAGAAATTGTGTTCTACTTAACATTATCGTAATAACAATCGTGTTGTAATGGCATAAACAGCAATGTAGGTATAAGGTAAAACGTGATTAGAACTTCTAGACACACAACTCGGCTTCCAGGTGAGGTCGAATGGGTGTTGAATTCGATGTCACTTTGCCACACAGATAAATATATGGAATGTACCTAGGGTTCAGTCTGTCAAAGGGTTATGCATCAAGGTTGCGGTGGGAGGCCGAGGGGCGGAGCGCAGCGTAGCCCCAAGGTCTCCCTCCGCAACCGAGATGCATAATCCTTTGACAGACTGAACCCGTGGTACATTCTATATTTATTACACCCCGAAAATAAAATAAAATGAATAAATAAATCGAAATAATAAACTTTTAATTGTTTGAAGCTTTATATTCATTATTTCAAGAGAAATTAGGGCGCGTTAATACACAATTTGGCTTCCAGTGATCAGGCTTGGCTGCCGGACCTACTTGTTGTATGTGCCAAGGGTGGCATAATTTACATGTTATGCGCCAAGGGTGGCATAATTCACATGTTATGCACCACCTTGACCAAGTGTGGCATACAATGCTAAAGGTATAGGCAACTACAGCACAGGGGTGTAATAAGGTTGCTTATGGAGTGTTAGTGCATCGTCTATAGTGATATTTTTATGTGACTTTACCCTCTCCCATTTCCTACTTCTGTAGCCCCACCTGGACCTCCTCCAGTAACTACCCATCATGTTCAGTGCCTTCTACTGTACCTTCTCCTGTATCTACTCTGTACCCCAAATACCCTCAGTGCTTCCTCATGTACCTTATCCTGTCCCTCCTCCTGTACTTCGTTCTGTCTGTCATCCTGTACCTCCTCTAGTATACCCCCTACACTGTAACCTCTCCAGTACACCATGCAGTGCCTCCTCCAATACTCTCTCCTGTATCTCCTCCAGAACCCCCTCCTGTACCTTATTCAGTACCGCCCCGGTACCTCCTCTATCACATGCATGCATGCATGTATCTCCTCCTGTACCTCCTCCAGTACCTTCTCTGTACCCCCTACAGTCCTCCCATACCTCCTCTAGTGCCTCCTCGTGTACTCCCTCCTGTATCTCCTTCAGTACCTCTTCCTGTACCTCCCCATGAATCTCCTTTTACATATCCTCCTGTACCTTCTCCAGTACCTCCTCTGTGAATTGTTGAACCTGCAGTACTCTTCTAGTACCCCCTGCAGTGTTTCCTCCTATACCTCCTCCAGTGCCTCCTCCTGTATACCCAAAAGGTATAATTAATTCTGCGCAAAAGGTGTCAAAGTAAAACAGATTTTATGTTTTTGATTCTGTACCGGTATGTATGAGTTATGACCATCATTATTCATTAAGTTTATCATTAATAATTGGGTGATTGATATCTAAGGTTATGGCCCTTTAATTATATTTATTCGCACGCGTTTTACAAGCTGACGTGGCCCTGTGTAAAGCCTCTCCCGAGCTCTCCCATTGGTCAATACAATATAGCCCAGTACCCCTTCCCTGAGGGAGAGACTCGAAGAGGCAGGATCTACTCAGATTGACTTGAGTTAAAGTAGTAGCAGTTGGGCCTTGCTAGAGTACAGAAGGGAGATTTACCATGTCTAGGACAACTCTAGACCACTCTAGTGTGGGTTTACTGCTATTCGTGTATCACTTTCAAGTTACTCCGCAATAAACGTGAGATGTACATCATATTCCTATCCTGGAATCACCTGACTCTACCGAGTTAATCAATAATGATTTGCCAACACAACTAGATCATTAATTAAGATTTCGATAGTGATATCCCCGCTCCCGGATAGCAACACATAGAACAAAAACTAAATAGAAAATGACTTCATCATTGATATAAATATACATGTATGATTGAACCTAGGTAGTCACTCAGGACACGGTTGACTGCACAGCCTTACTGCAATGAGTAGCTATTTCTTTTTTATTATTACAAATATGGCCGTACAATTATCAATGGTTAACAAAAAATGCCTGTCCACCATGTGGATGTTTTCTTGCGTCGTCTCTAACCCTTACTCATCCAGTTTTACCATTATTAATATTTAGAATTTCAATAAATTTCCAATACATGCATGAAGAAGTTATTGTCGATAGTTATGGCCTTTACATATGATATACTACAACATATCAATCTAGTACTTAGAAAACAATAAATTGCAGTACAATTGCAGTAAATGCACAATATCATCATCAAGTGATCTACATTCGTATCCAAACGCTACAATTCCATAGTCTATGTTATACTTACACAATCGCCTAGCCCTAATAAGGACTTTATGTATAAAATTTGGGGACAATTAATAACTACAGCTACCGTAGTAGCTAGAAATCCATTGATTCAATGAGTCTTGACCAATACCAGTCCTTTAACTGTTTGCCAAACCATACAATATCATCAGAATTCCTGAATGCTTCAGGAAGATTATTCCACAAACCAATACCCCTATAATAGGTGCTCTTCCGCACCATATATTAGGTTATACAGATACTTGGGGCTGTGGACACAGTGTCCTATTTAAAACAAGTGGTGAAAAAATGGATATATATACTATAACCACTTAATTCTGTTAAAGCCTTCGGATGAATTCCCAAGGGAACCAATACATTTTACAAAATGAACTTAATGGAAAGTAAATAGCATCTAGCTACTTCAGTGTTACTTCATTAAATATGTAATTAGTGAACAAACAACCAAGTCGTTCCATCTGCAGAATGGTACATACAAATATAAAATAAATCCATGTAAATTTGACAGTTGTCAATGAAATAAAAACAATTAAAGAAAAGTCAATTAAGGAAAGTTAATCAAAAAGACATGACCAATTAATATAGGCATGCCATAATCTATACACTTCTTTACATTTTGAACTGGAACATTAGCGATACAGGCTAGACAGATGTGTTTCAGTGAAGAGTAATAGTATTAATTTTTCATGAGGGGTAATAGCGGAACTCCACTACAGGAAAAACGGCGGCAACACATGGTTTGTTGCCCACTAACAAGAGTTCATTTCATGTTTGCAATGAAAACGCAAATGGTGGAGTGTCAGGTGTCTTGCCACATTCTCTGACAACTGTTGTTTCTGTGGAGACTTGTTGCAACACATTAGTGGGCAACAAGAAAATTTGTTCCCGCTGTTTTACCCTCTATAGTGGAGTTCTGTTACATATCAATTATCCAAAGACATAAACGTCTTAAATTCAAAACGTATTATAACTTAATACAGGATCTTTAATTCCAGAATGAATCGATTCTCTCTCATCAATCAGTGTACCATATATGTAACAAATATATGTATCACACATTAATGTCAACTTTGCAAAATTCGAGATTGGGCACGGCACCATCAGTCCTATTACACCCACACACACTTTTGAGACGTGTCTCTTAGAAGGACCGGTTTCCCCATGCAGAGAAGTATCTGGCTGCTAAGAAAAGTTAATTCGTTTTCTTGTAAATTCTAAATCCATTTTTTGTAACAGATTTTATTTATTTTTCTGCCATGTGGGTTCTTACAATCCTCTAAATCTATTTTTACCCATGGTTTGTGCAAAGCCTATAAAGTGAGGGTTAAGACACCAGGCGACAGCTATAAATGCATTCTGTTTATTTATTAACACTGATGGAGACTTAAATCTAAATAAAAATAGTTTTTAGCAAATGATTCTGGATGATTAGTTTAATTCCTTTACGAAAATAAAATACCATTACATTATCCCCATACATAGTGGAATCACTATTGTTGTTGAGGATTATACAATAAATGTCATATGCACATTAAAACTGAGTTTTATATTTTGACATAAAAACTGTTTACACATACATGTATGCATGTGCAATTAATCGCTTCTGAATACATTTTACGGTTTCTGGTAACATGTCACTGCTGTGTGACATCGAAATGCTACCATACAAACTAATAGTTATAATCAAGTGGTCTACATGTGGTCATTATAAGACGGAAACACAGATTTTAATTAAGTTGTTTTATTTTCGTAGTGGGGAAAGGATTGATTTTATAATATATCTGATCACTTTCATGGATAGTCAATGTCTGTTGAGGAGGTCGTACACGTCTAAACAATGTTCCTTCATCTTAGATAGTTTTTTAGGGAGGTGGGCGGGAACAAAATTTTTTCCCTGTTGGTAATGGGAATATGGAGGCGTGAGAGGACGTCAGGATGAACGTGACAGTTTATGTGTGACGTAGGTGTGACGTGAGGTCGAGTGAAAATCGTTCTCCCGCCATAATGACTGAGAATTATTCAAGAGAACAATTCCCTAATCATTATAAGACGGAAACACAGATTTTAATTAAGTTGTTTTATTTTCGTAGTGGGGAAAGGATTGATTTTATAATATATCTGATCACTTTCATGGATAGTCAATGTCTGTTGAGGAGGTCGTACACGTCTAAACAAGTCCCAAACCTGCGTCATAGTTGGAGAAAGGCTCTATGAACGGAGGTAGTTTGTGAAGGCGTGGGCGTCAGATAAGAGGAGACTGCGTCAGTACGCCAAGTTCCATGGGATTTGACGTCTTGGATAGAAGCACCTTTGGTGTGGAAGGCAAAATAGGCCCCACCTCGACGGAGGGAGTGTAACGAGTTTGCTGACGGGTCAGCACCCACGATGGTGAGCAGGTCACGCCACTGTCTAGCAAAGAAGGTAGTGGTCATCGTATTTCCATCATAGAAGGTAAAGAGGGGATCCTCCATCCTCGACCTTCTCGATGCCAAACGGTGGGCGTGAAATGCTTGAACTGGGCAGAATATATTGCTGAGTCTGAGCAGAGAGATGACTGTAGGAGTTGCTGAGACTTGCATTGTTTTGGACCACTTGACGTCGATGAGAAGCCTATCATTATTGACTCTTATGTCACCAAACGTGAGGTGTCTTGAAGAATCAAACTGGCTGACGGATCTAGGAGCCAGGTTCGACTGACGCAAGAATGCCTCAAACATCAGGATTATAGCTAGAGAGATATGAGTTGGATAGGGACGAGAGGCCGCGGCCGATAAACACGCCGCAACGATGTCTGGCGTCACTGGCAGCTTAGGAGAAGGAATATGACGTACAGTGAGCTGTATCCCTCTGATGGCGTTGGCAACTCTGTTATCGTTGAATGGTTTGACGTCGAGGTTGGATGCTTTATAGAAGGAGCGGAGGAGGCTGAGAGAGTTGGCAATCGTGGGAGGAGCAGAACCGTTTAGTCGCAGGTATTCAACAAACCAGCATATGTGGCGTGGTGACGGTCTCTTGTAGTTGAGATGAAGGTGAGAACAGAACGCCAGGAATAGTGTGGCGGCAGAGTCCCTATTCTTGACCGTGCCTGGACGAAGAGCAGAACGTTGCCTCTGTTGAGCAGCTCTCGCTAGCCTAGCCGCCATTGAATTACCTAGTAGAAATTAGACAAAGAGAAAAATTCAGGATTAATGTCGACACTTGTAAGATGGTTTTTGACGACAATGTTATGGGCCTGAACTCTATGCTTCTCCGACAAGGCAGCACGAGAGAGAGCGTCTGGGATGTCCATATACACGCCCGGGACGTGTATATATCTGAGTGTTATTTGGGCATGGGCTGCAGCAAACCATAATGCACGAGCACACGCCGCCAGGGTAGGATCCCTGGCTCTCCCACCTTTGAATGTATCGATTGTGGCCGTATTGTCGCAGTGGACAACAACTATCTTGCCTGCGTCAGATTTGTTCACAAACCTCCTGACCGCAGCAACACAATTAATGGCCTCGAGGTGATTTATGCTCCTTGCTTGTTTGTCCTCGTCAGTGAAGATGTAAGCATAACAGTTCTCGCCGTCAGTTGCACCTGAGCCGACCATACATGCGTCAGCCCAGATCTGACGACCCACCTCTGCTCTCGGAATGATGGTCCTACCGTTATATTCCGGAAGGAACTCGGTGAACCAGGAGAGGTCCAGCCTGACGGATTCGTTTATATAGATCCTCCCCCCTTTAGCTGCTCGTAAAGCAGCCAGAAGCCTGTGCATAAATAATCTGGCTGGATGGACGACCTTGCCAAGGTGGGCAACACGCCCGACTACCTGCTGCATCTGCTTCGTTGAGAGGAAAGATTTTAGCTTGGCGTCAGCCAAACACTTGTATATCTCGTCAAGCTTAATCTTTGTAATGGAGATGATATTTTGTTTTGTGTCGAAATCCACGCCCAACCAGGTAATTCTTTGTGAGGGGGGCTGTAGTTTCTTTTCAGCCACCGTCAGGCCGAGGGAGTTAATAATATCCACAGCTATGTCATAATGCTGACGGACAGTATCCTCATCCTTGGCGATAAGGAGGAGGTCATCCAAATACATGAGTGGTGAGGCTCCTTTCTGACGGAGGGCTCTGACTATAAACATGGCTGCTCTTTGCATAATAAGGGAAGATATCCTGGCTCCAAATGGCATAGCTTTGTCGAAATAGAATAAACCTTCATGTTGGACGCCCTGCAGTGGCCAGTCAAGTGGACATACCATGAAGTGTCTATAGGCCCTCTTGAGGTCGATGACGGCCATTGAGCACTGTGGAGAATTAATTCCCTGTATAATATCAAGAGCCATTGTTATGGTTGGTAGGTTGTGGTGAGTTGTGACACCGTTGTATGAGTTCTTTCGAATATATCTATTCACGCCCCCGTCAGGGTATGACAAATCGACAATAATTCTACGAGAACCATCTGATTTAGGTCTGGTCATTAACGGGCTCACCTTCGTCCATGGTACAAAAGGTGGCGTACAATATGGGCCAGCGAGAGCCCCCAGGCTTGCTTCCACCTGAATATAAGAGTTAACACTATCCTTATAAGCAGTTCCTGACGGATGGTTTGTTTGGGTCTCAGTTCCGCGCATGGGTCCCCCGGTATATTGCATAGGGAACCCGAACACTACGCCACTTATGACCATGTCATCGTCAGGGTGACCTGTCGCAAGGCTTGTCCACGCCTCAATATTCAAGTTAGAAGGGAGGGGGATCCTGGCCCCTCTCCAATTAGGGACACCACATTCTTTAACTTTATTAAAAATATCGGATAAATTGCTAGAGACACTTGAGATAGGAGCAGGCCATTGTTCATATCGGTCAAAATTGGCATTGACGCCCACCTCACTATGACCGATAGACTCGATAACACAACATTCACTATCACTAGCTGGATCACAACAAATATCATACGTCTGGTTGGCGTGGCCATCACCAGGGACACTTTCAATAATATTATCGTGTGGGTTAGAATTGTTAGTCACATTGCCGACATTGGGACGGCTGTCATGATTCGTAAATACCTGAGGGGGGCGTGTCGACTGAAGCTCCGAGTATTGTGACGGTGGCTGTACATCGAGAACCGATGCGTCGATGGCCTTCTCCGGCTGTTTACATGGATTGTCATTAGAATGGAGGCTTCCATTCGAGCTGTAATGGCGAGGGACGACATATTTTCCTTCGCAGTGGGTCTGAATAGGGTTATTCGAATCTGAATCGTCGAATATATGATGAACTTGACTTGTCAAAGTGGGGAAATCTGTTCGATGTCCACCATCTTGGATTCTAGGCGGATGCGACTTGTGCGCATGCGCAGCCAGTTTGTTTACTTCCTGAGAACTAGGAAATATAATTGGAGATGCACGAGCAAGGTGGGTAGAAGAAATGTCCGGGAATATAGGTAGAACAGAACATGAAACCGATTCAAATACTTTCGGAGAAACACTAACAGTGGAGAGGCAAGGGTTAAGTGTATCGTCCTGCCCCTTCAAACCGAGTTTTTTGACTTAGAATCGGCTGCATTATCGGTGCCAACGTGTTCGTTGGTTGACCTACTTTTCCCCCATTGGTTCTTCTTGAACCCGGACCTGTCGTTGTTATTGTAGGTGCCTTCTTTTGGCGTGTTGTTCTTTCGATTATTACACGCCCTAGCTGTGTGACTTAACTCTCTATTCTTCGTTGCAAAAAAGCAGTATCCGCAACAATGGACGAGGGTTACAGCACCTTCGGTGTGGGAAAACTGGTTATAACACTCGTCAGAATTAAATTTCACACACGGTATATGTACACCTGATTTCTTTGCAGTAGGCTTGCGTGGCAACCAGCTGAGGCGTGTGCGGTGTTGCTGAATCTCATTGGCGTCAGACCAGCTGAGTGATCCGTCAAGGATATAGTCGACGACGGTTTGTGACCACACCTTGGGCCCATCCCAGCCATGTGAGGCGGTATCCTGAGCTAGCTGTGACAAGTGGAGCGCCATAGCCTTTGATTTAGATCCGTCAGGCATAGAGGAACACAACATAAGCGCCAGGCCACAGGCGTATTCGGCGAAAGAAAGGTCCCTCTTCTCCTCCTTCACCCTGGCCGCCATGTCAGGAGGAAGCATGAGTTCGGGCGTAAGTAGATTTTTCTTCTTACCTTTTTTCTTTCCCATAGTTGCGTGCTGTCTAGCTAATGCCTTGGTGACACTATCTGTATGCTTATAGAGCCTCTTTAGATGGGTAGGCGTGGGCATCTCGTCCTCGGAAGACGAGGAAGAGACTGCTGCCTCCTCCCTGAATGGGTGACGAGCCTCGGCCGAAGTCTTGAACTTTCGTTTCTTGCCTCTTTTTCTAGACGACCTGAATCTCACCTCCTGATCAGTAGAAGATTCAGAGGAGGGTGATGAAGTCGACGAGGAGGCTGACGACGAGGAGGACGAGGACCCGGACGGAGATGAGGGCGTGCGATGACCATGTTTACGTCCGCCCAACTTGCGGCGCTTCTTGGCGGGAACCTTCGTGGACTCGTGGCTTGCAGAAGCTTTGACTGACGCCTTGCCGGGGAGGCTCTGGGTGCTACCCATTGCCTGCGGCTGGCCCCGACCAAACTCAGCGATAGTCGCAGTTCTTGCTTCAGCCCTGACGGAGTCACACATTTTCTTGAGGTATCCGTCAAAGAAACCCTTGTTAATGTATCCTTCCAAGAAACTGAGATTGCTAGGAAGCTCAGGCGCAGCCGGAGGAAGCGTATCCTTCTTCTTCTTGGCAGGCGCCTTTGGCGGAGGATTGTCAGCCATTGTCTCGTGAGTGGGATCTGGAACTTCGGGCGTGTTGTCTTTCACCTTCCTGTTCGAAGCCTTCCTGGTAGGAGTAGTGACTGGCTTCTTTGCAGCCCTTCGACGAGGCATGTTATACGCCTATTTAAAACCTTGTACCGGGAGTGAGTTACCTTCTGCCACCCACGGAATCCGGAACAAAATTTTTTCCCTGTTGGTAATGGGAATATGGAGGCGTGAGAGGACGTCAGGATGAACGTGACAGTTTATGTGTGACGTAGGTGTGACGTGAGGTCGAGTGAAAATCGTTCTCCCGCCATAATGACTGAGAATTATTCAAGAGAACAATTCCCTAATCATTATGATCTACGTCAAGTTAGCGAACTGCATGAGCTAACCAGCCCCTTTAAGACAGCTCGTTGACTTGTGATGGATCATGTATCATTGGGTAAGGAAGTTGTAATTAGTAGCAACCAAATCATACCTCCTAGTCAGGGAATGAGAATAATTTGTTTGCAAGGATCTCACCTACAGCATGCTTAGCAGCAGCATTCATATACAATTGGCTGTTGTGTAAGCCACTTTCTGACAATTTGTTCTACATGCCTTATAGTAACTGGTAATTATTTGGGCTCGGAAGTCTTCTCCTAACATTGCATACAAATGGTATGTAACGTGTAACTGTATGCACTCTGTTAAAGGCAGCTGGCCCGTGTTTCATATCTAACACAGCGCGTGTTAGTGGACCTAACGACAGTCGTAACCAAATAACGCAACAACACATTTTAACACAGCGTGCGTTAAGGAACAGGAATAACGAGTGCGTGTTAAATTTATCGTTATCGGACCCATAGTTGCGCTACCATAATGAATGCATGCTGTGTTAGATATGAAACACGGGCCAGTAGGGTGTTTCATAAGTTACGCAGCGCGCGTTCGTTATTGTAGCGCAACTATGGGTCAGATAGCTATTAGTTCAAAGTGCGTTCATTATAGTAACGCAACGTTAGTTGCCGTCAATTTTGGCCCTTAGCGCGCGTTAAAATATGTCGTAAAATATGTCGTAATTTATTTGGCAACGACTGTCGTTAGGTCCTATAACGCGTGCAGCATTACTTATCAAACGCGGCGCTGGTGCACTGTTTAGTTTGGTGTACGTCCCTCGGCTATTTCCTCAGAATTTTACACCAAACAGTGCACCAGCAGGCACGGAATGGAGGTTATTAACCTTTTTAGTCTCTGCCTTAGGTTGTTAGAGCCTGTTCAAGATAGTGACTAAACACAAACAGTACAATAGCTGGCCCAAAATGGAGGTTATTAATTAATCTTGTTAGTCTCTGCCTATGGTTGTTATAGCCTCTGGATTGATCAAGGCAGTAACTAATTGTGTATGAATGCAAATTCCAAAGAAGACGCCCGAGATATATTGTAATGTGTGTAGCCCACTGAGGTGATGAACAGACCCAATATTCATATTTTTGTAATAATATCGCTCCTATTCTGCTTCATTAATTGGACACCATATTGCTATGGAATGTCTCCTATGTTACTCCAAGATTATCGCTTCAGTGAACGATAGAAAAGATACAGAAGTGATTTTTATATGGGTTCTACATCGCTACTGAATTCTTACCGCATATGTGGAGCACATACTTAAAGTCACGATCTTTCCATACTCTATGAGAGTGATGAATCATGATTGTGTTTTCATAAAGACACTGAATTGCCACAATGTGGCTCAGGCAAAGACCACTAGCTAACCCATTAATTACCTTGAAATGTTCCGGGTCCTTTGCAGTCAAGGCAGAACAAGGGACCAATAAGGCAGCTCATTGCTAGACGATCAGAGGGAACACAACTACACGAGAAATGCTACTTAGTAACATAGAGCAGGAAATTACAACTATATTTAGTGTCATATAGGAGGTAACCGTGTATTGCATGGTTTAATACCTCGAGTTCTTGAACTGAGAATGCATACAGTTAACCTTGGTATTTCAAACCGCATTCTCAGCTATTACTACAAAAAAGAATGCTACCAAATTTACTCATATTATAGCTTTTATAGCACTGACTTGATCAATATTCTGCTGCTGTTATTATGTTTATAAAGGAAATTGAAGTGTAATGGGCGATAAGCAATAATACGTGAAACCACGGCAGGAAAGTATTTCGGCAGGTCTCTGAAATATAAAATTAATGTAGACCTACATATAAACTCAATTTTTATTCTGACAAAATATGCAGAATAGGACGACGAATTCCACTGGGTAATTATTCCAGTCCGCAAAACAACCGGACAAAAACCTTTAGATGGATTGGTAAAGGATGGAACTTGTTATCAATGTTAGCTGGGAATTCAGCTTTAAGGTCAGAATAATAACTCAAAACGTTCAATGGGAATCTAAACTTAAACAAAGTAGCAGTGATTTGATAGATCATTATTATAAGTCTTTAAACACAGGGAAACAACTTCAACATACATGGTGCAAGAAATCCGCATGTCCAATAACAGTGAGGTTGTGGAAGAGTGATTGGGGATGTCAAAGGAAGCAGATTGTTATGAGTTGCTCACTAAGGGTGAACCCACTCGGGAGCAATACAGCGTTAGCGTTACCAAATGATGGGTTAGACCTAGAGTAAAATTATTTTTACTCCACGGGCCTGGATTGTATTGTATTAATCGCTTCTCAGTCCAGTGAGCTGTCGGTCAGGGGGGCGTTTCATAAGTTAACGCAGCGCGCGTTCGTTATGGTAGCGATAAATTTAGCGCGCGTTCGTTATAGTAACGCAATGTTAATTGACGTCAGTTTTGGCCCTTAACGCGCGCTATGTTTGGTAACGACTGTCGTTAGATCCTATAACGCGTTGCGTTAACTTATGAAACGCCCCGCAGATGGCTTGTGTAGAGGCACGATTACGAAACGATCGATCATTTCTATTTTTGTATTTAATATGTTTATACAGCAATCATCAGACAATACAAGAGATATCACAGTGAATCAAGTACATTTACATTGTCAGCTATAATACAGTTGAGATCATTGAGAAATGGGCTCACGGTAGTATATTCGGTGAAAAATATCCATGGTCCTCTGCCCAACGCTGTGCCTAACTAACCCAGGTTGCGCGGATGCACTTAGGATGCGCAGCCCTTGCACGGCCACGGACTACATCCGGATTCAGGGAAAAGTGCAGCCAGTGTAAGCCAGCCTTGCACATCCGGCTGCACTTTAGCTTGGCTGCACTTTGGCTGCACATTCGGCTGCACTTTGGTTGTGCAAGGTTGCACATCTGGCTGCACTTTGGTTGCACAACCGGCTGCACATTTTAGTATGCCTAGGGCATGTAGGGTATTGCGGGGGGGGGGGGGGGGGGGACCCAGATTTCTTGGGATAAACTTAAATATTTGCTAATTGCTAATAATTGCTATTTGCTAATAATTGTTCTACCATTCCCATGAAGTAGATTGTAGATTGAACATCTACAGCCAAGATAGCTTTTAGAAGGTACAACAGCATAGGTTGCATCCTTTTATTCATCATTTATCATCAGCACTGGCCCTATATGTTCACAGACCTCTGTGTAAGAATCATTTCAGTGGTTGGTGAGTTTAGACCCTCCCAGCTGACTAGGCACAATCATATGTACAGTCATATGGGTGTCAACATCATATAACATCATACATATATACATTATACTTATAAACTCTAGAAGAATATCACTTATGATATTCATAAGTATTTGTTGGACAATATCAATAGTGTATAAATGCCACATTAGTGTATTAGCAGTACCTTTATTGTTAAAGAAATTATGAATGCAATGCAGTGACCTGTCACGCCACCTAGTGAAAAACAAGTACGGTACCGCCACCTGGTGAGAACAAGTCGCACAATAGGGAGCCTATGAAAGAAGTTCCATGTATTGTACCATTACCATTACCATTATTCTCCAGCAAAAGAAATAAATGATTATCTTTGGTAAATACTCTATCATATTAAATATTCTTTTAAATGCACACACTTTATATCTATAGAAAGCTGAGGAAATAAGGAATTCAACCATATGCATCATTCGGATCTCACTAGTAGCAGGCATGCGTTACCGCCGCGCGTAATCGTTACGCATATTTGGCACAGTTATAAAATAATACATATTCATATATGTGTAATTCTCCCAATCGGGGATCATTTGGTTTTCCAGCCTAGGATCTCTACAACCTGTATTTTGGATGATCACACATGATTATAACCATTTTATTCGAGTTCCTTGGCAAAAAAGAGGCTGTGTGAACCATACTTTCAAAGTTCTTAGGCCAGAATCTTTGCCGCTATTGCAATAAAAGTGACTTTTCAGACTAGGAAATAAATAATAATTATGGAATTTGAATATATTACACAGGCGCATTTAGAAATTATATTCCTTTTGCTGAAGATAAATGGTTTCTACACATGCATCATGGTTCAAGGCGCAGCTTCCCTGGCATATCAGCCTACATAATTATTATCAGATATATTACATGATAGGCCTACATGGTAAGGAAGCAAATAAAGTCATTCTGAATCAAATGAAATAGGCTGGGCAACTTTGCCCCTAAAATAGCTTTCACAAAGATTTTCCATGCTTCCCTTCATAACATCTTTTGGAATAATAACCAAAAACTACAGACGAAAGGAAACACTATTCATAATTTTTCTTTTGACTTTGGCTTTATTACAGGTCGCTCATCTAACACCCCATGTAATTGAACAATGCTATAACTGGGAGGTATGGATTCGCTTTAACACCTAGACCTAGGTTCAAACTATAGGTCACAGACAGCACACAAGTCAATGATATTATTTTAACATTTTATGTAGATTAGACATGAATCATGAAAACATGAATCAAATGCCACAAATATCTACCATATATCCTCTAATCGACTATGGTGGTGTTTTGATGTTTTTACAATTGTATAGCAGGTGACATTATGTTTAGGGCCTTCGCTGGGGCTACTGATAAACCTCACCCATGGATGTCAGGAAAACAAGTTAAAATAAAAGCATTAGCAAGCTTTTCTGCAGCCCCTCTCGCGCGAAAACATTTGGTACGGCTGTACAAAAAGCTGGCGCGGCCGCCGGGCACACTAGACCAGCGGTAGGTGTTAAAGCTAAAGACTACCGTCCTGGGCCCTGTTGTATAAGCTAAGGAATATTTTTTTTGTGGGAATTCCTACGTTTTTTTCCTTTACTTCGTTGGGAAATTCCTACACTAAAAAGCATTGAAAGTATAGGCTATTCCTTCCCTGCACCATTCTTTCCCAGCTGCTAAGCAAGGAAAACTGAGGGAATTCCTTCAGTCCTATACAATTTCAATATGTTTCTCTGGGAATTTTCCTACGACTTTTCCTTCCCACCAAGCAGATGTAATCATGTAGGAATTTACTACAATTTTTCCCTCCTTGAACCACTCAATATCCCCTGCCCACTTCAAATAACAGTCTTCAAGGTACATGGTAAATGGGGGGACATGCCTTGTTCTCACTAGAAATCAACACTCTTGAGGCACAAACAATTGAGACAAACTAGGTCAAGGACAAATTTTGATTGGTAACAAATGCAACTCTCAGGTTGGTGGTTCAATCCCCACCCACTGCTGCTTGTTTTTTTCCCAGACAGGCTCACCTCTCAAGTCCATGGTTCGAATCCCACCTTGGGAGGCTTCTTTTTTCCAGCCAGATTTATTAAAATTATGTTAATAATCGACAGAAAAATCATCTAAGCAGCAGAAACTTTGTACCATAATAATAGCAGATATATATGACTAGTAAAATCATATTTTTGCAGTCAATAAATCCTAAGGAATTCTTGAGGGAACACCTAAAAGGTGTTCCTTAGTTTTCCAGTCTTTTCATGTTTAACTCAGAGGAAAGAATGAGGGAAATTACTTCGGTAGGAAAACTTCTGGGGGAAATTCCTACATAGGGAACAACTACAAGTATCAATGTAGGAAATTCCCACAGCTAAATGGGTCAGTTTCTAGGTCATGCCTGTGGATCTAGATTCTAATCCATTCTGGATAATCTGCATCAGATTTGAAGGTATAAGAATCAAAGTATCTAATATTTTACCCACTTTACCGCTTCAAATTGAAGGAAATGTGTTATATTAATAGTTAAACCCAAGAAATGAGTGAATCCTATGCATTCTATTTACCTTCTACTTTGCTGACCCACACCTCTACAGCAAGGAATATTCCTACGAGCTGGGAATTTTCTGTAGGAATGAATGTAGTGAGGGAAAAATTCCTACAGAAAAATTCCTTGCTTAGCTTATACAACAGAGCCCAGGTGCGACGCCCGTACAGCTAGGCAGCAGACGTAGTATTCTGGCACCTTTCCCGCATCGGACGGCAGGTGCCGTGTGACTCGGGAATACTAGGGCATGGAATAGGCTACATGCATAATACTTCTACTGCTACAGATAGATATGGGGACGGGTGCAAAGTTTGTGCATCGTAACAGGGAGTGGATCATGTGAAACTAGTTCATAATAGTTTTATAAGTTAAATAAAAAAGATCGAGAGGGTATATATGCATTGCTTTATGCAAGGATAGATAGAGATGGTGATTTACTTGAGGAAAAAGTCTGGATTTGAAACTGAAGGAAACTAATAGATTTGAGATCACATTATATTGTCTTGATATATGTTGTTGAGCTGGTTCTAAAAGTTAAAAAATCATTTAAAAGCATTGTTCTAAAAGCATTTAAAAATTAAAGGCAACTAACGTTGCGTTACTATAATGAACCCGCCTTAAATTTATCGCTATCTGACCCATAGTTACGCTACCATAACGAACGCGCGCTGCGTTACTTATGAAACGCCCTACAGGCCTGCGTTTCATAATTAACGGAGCGCTCGGTAAATAACGTAACGCAGCGATGGTCTGGTAACGGCAAAATTACCCTGCATTTGTTAATCCCGTTTCATAAAGCCTGCGCTAACCATGCATTAATCAAGGTGTCGTTTGTTAAGCTAACAACAGATTTTAGCGCCCGCTAGTAATATACAGCGGGCGTTAACGGCGGCAACCAAGACACCACCTACCTGTAATTGGTGAACCAAATTATGGTAGTATATTTCTATCTTCACTACAAGAGACTTCATGGTGGCGAATACGACTCTCAGAAACATGAACAAAATGGGAAAGTGACGAAAGTAATTAAATATTTATGCATGACGTTAAAGACAAATGATAATCTAGAAATATATGAATTTTAATCACCAAACTTAAAGTTTATCTCAGAAATATAATACCTTATTTTTTGTATTTAATGATTTTTATGCAGCAAGAACATTATGCAGTTTACACTGTTCTCAGCCATCCTGAAGCTACTTCAGGATTATCGAAGGTATCCGAACTCTATATAAAATTTAAGTTATGTTGGGTCATGCCATTTAAATTAAGAATATAACCTTGCTAGCACCGATCGCAAAAAGAGGTACAAATATTCGCTCTATAATCATAAGATTGTAGGACAGTCGAAAAGATATGTTGGGATATTTAATACAATTTAATTTGTGGAAAAGGCTTAAATAGTTTTTGTGTAACGAACATAAGTATTTGGACATTATTTCAGACATTATATAAGCGAATAAGATTTTAGGATGTTGGGGTATTTAATAATAAATTCTGTACCCTTATCTCTTTATATATCTCTCTCCCACCTCTCTCTCTCTCTAGCTCTTTCTCCTCTCCTTTCTCTCCCCCACCTCTCTCTCTCTCTCTCTCTTTTCTCTCTCCCCCTCCTTTCTCTCCTCCCTTTATTAGTGGAGGAGATATCAAGGAATTCATTAAACTTAAAGCTATTCTCAAGTCCACAATAGCATAATGATAATGGGCCCTACTACTGAGTTAGAATACTTCCACCTATAGACGATTTCTCTCCACTGGATTCAAAAATACCAAAGAAAACAATCTGAGATAGATATTTTAGCCTCTGGAAGAGCTGTTGTGTTTCAACCTAAATGACGCATTTTTTATGGAATTTCTCATAATAATTATATGGTATAGTTAGTTGAAAGGTTTTTGGTATACTTGTGTTGGGTCACAAATTTAAAAGAAATCCCAATAAGTCTTGCAAGCCCTAGGCCTGGCACATTGAGCCATGTCCGGGCAATGCCTTGTGTTATGCAGGAACTCCACTATGGGAAAAACGGCCAAAAACGGCTGCGACGAATTTTTTGCGACGAAATATCTAATCAAGTTAGATATTTTGCAATTGTTGGCAACAAATAAATGTGTTGCCGACAACCTATTTTACCCCCTCATCCACTAGAATTTTCATTCATGTCCAATTTTCCGAATTTTTAGAAATGTCGGCGACGAATTTTGCCTGTTGGCGCCGTTTTTTACCTATAGTGGAGTTCCGCTATTATGGAACAGAAGATCCCGTTAATGTGTAGTGATTTATTTCCGACCCAAAAGGTTACTAAATCCGCTGATAAATGACTATTTTTCTTCCTGGCACTGAGATAAATTACTAAAGTTAATACTATAGTAACATTTGAGGTGACACAATGCAACTATTATATTAATAATAAGTAAATGAAAAAATCCACGCTATATTAACGCAACGATTTCTGCGTTGCGTTGATTAACCACAATAGTGGTTCATTATAGGGCGACTCCACTATAGGTAAAAATCGGCGCAGACAGGCAAAATTCGTCGCCGACATGACTAAAAATTCACTAAAAAACTAAAATTCAAAAATCACTAGTGGAATAGCGGAACTCCACTATAGGTAAAAAACGGCGCCAACAGGCAAAATTCGTCGCCGACATTTCTAAAAATTCGGAAAATTCGACATGACTAAAAATTCTAGTGGATGAGGGGGTAAAATAGGTTGTTGGCAACACATTTATTTGTTGCCAACAATTGCAAAATATCTAATTTGATTAGATATTTCGTCCCAAAAAATTCGTCGCAGCCGTTTTTGCCTGTTGGCGCCGTTTTTTACCTATAGTGGAGTTCCACTAGAAGAGGGGCAAAATAGGTTGTCGGCAACACATTTATTTGTTGCCAACAATTGCAAAATATCTAACTTGATTAGATATTTTGTCGCAAAAAATTAACGCGCGCTGCGTACAAATTTGTCGTTGTGTTAAAGCATTATGCAGGCACTCCACTATGGGAAAAACGGCAAAAAACGGCTGCGACGAATTTTTTGCGACAAAATATCTAATCAAGTTAGATATTTTGCAATTGTTGGCAACAAATAAATGTGTTGCCGACAACCTATTTTACCCCTCTTCCACTAGTGATTTTTGTGCGCCGAATTTTTAGGCATGTCGGCGACACGTTTTGCCTGTCGGCGCCGTTTTTTTTCTATAGTGGAGTCGCCCTATAATAGGGTGACTCCACTGTAGAAAAAAAACGGACAATAGCGTGCGCTGGTCTAGATTATGAAACGCCCGCCTGGTTGTTGGGAGACACTGACGACAGGCATGCCATCTTTTGATTATAGCGAACACACAGGAAAGGATTTTGGCAGGCCCCCATAATAAGAATATGAAGGTTTATAGAGCAGTGTGCAGTGAAAAGAACGGCTAGGGTGAATAGTCCACAATTTTGGTCTAATGATATTCAGATGGGTAGGAAAAGATACTTTGCATGGGAAATAATTTGAGAAGTTGGTATTACTACTTCACACATCAAAGGGTTAGTCAATGTGACTAAGTAAGATATGGCAAACATCTCCAGTATTGCTCCTTCTTGTGTACCAACCCCAAACGAGGAGGGAACTATTGCCTATGGATATCCTGCTCCAAGGACCACGCTATGAGGAAGGGGGAAGAGGGAATATTCAATCCCAGAACTCCGGTGCTTACATGTTAGAGGCAGGCTCTGGTTGATGTGGGAGGGACTATGGACAATGTCCACATAAGTGCTGTCTGAAGCAGTCACATACAATGATAGCTGAGGATAGAATGGATATTACAGTGCAGGGGTCATGCACCGGAGAAAGACATTTCATTCACTCTTAGCTTGCACGCACTGGCCGAAACGCGAGAACATACTTGTGTTGCAACAATTAAATGAGTCCAGCAATTGAAAATTAATTAGCGCGATGATATTTGAAACCTTAAAAGCAGTAAAGGAAAAACAACAGGCAAAGCGCTTAAATTTGATATTTGAATTTGATAATGCACAAATCTCACATTGTTTTAATATTAAAGACTATTTCGTAAGGTTGTCGTCCTTACCTGCCTCAGAATAAATCAGCGATTTTCCCAAATCAGAATCCATCCCCTCCCTGCGTTTTGTTCACCTGAAGTTTTTCTGTCACTTCCTCCATCACAAATGTTTACCCACGCTTTTTACCCAGTTGTCTGGAATCCTATAATCAATACCATTATCCGCCAACATTGTCCGGCGTTTCTTGGCTTTTTATTTCTTCCCTCGAGTTCATTTTCACCCCTACAAGCTGCACACCTACGTGATAAAGCGCTTACCATACTCTTCCATTCTCCATTCCTTCTTTTTCTTTAGCCACTTACGTTCATGAATACTTCTATTAGTCCATTATATCAGACTGTATAGTATATATAGTGCAGCAAATATTTCGGACGCAAACTTCACACAAAACATGTAGAGATAGGACTGGTATTCTCGACCATGAGAGGTAAGTAAGAAATAATATGCTATACCAAAATCGATTATGAGTTATCACGTGCCGATGACTTTAGACAAGCTTGGTTTGGCTCCAGTCCACTAGGCTGATTCTCATGCGATTTTGCGCCGCATGCAGAGGACCCTTTTCCACTAAATTCCGTGAGAATCGCATGGGAACCGGCTTAGTGGACAAGGCCCTTTAGTTAGAATTCCTGCTTAAATGACAACCTATCCCCAACCCTCTAACACCTTCATGGTACGTCTCCTAGGACCCTGATTTCCATTTAGAAACCAGAACCTTCGTGCACATAATATCAATTATCAACTCGTATTTGCCATCAGGTGGAAGACCACTGTGAGGTGAGCTAGGCATATAGTTAATATGAAAAAGGAGAACAAAGTAATACTGATATCAATGTGAACCAAAGCCTGAATAAAGAAGTTCAGGATTCCAATTATTAAGGAGTGTATACCATATCGCCTATATCATGGGTTTGAAAGCTGTCAAATTTTGATTAACCACATAAAGTGTCGACACACTCCCATGTTTAACACAGACAACCCAGCACACTGGGGTTCAGACAAATTATATATTATATGTGTTATCTTCGACATTTATATACCGATCAAAAGTGACTACGGTAAGTTTCTGTCTGTGGATAATACATTGCTAATATCAAATAAGCGTATACATGTAATAATTTATTGATCACCTCACCCCAGAAGAACGGCAAGAAACCCCAAAACCTCGTGTATCAAATAAACAACATCGACTTTATTATGTTTTCCTCAATGAAATCATCATTTCAACCTAGCTGATACAGGCATACTTCTCCCCTCTAGAAATGTACCGTATTTATTAGTTTATTTACTCAGCACGCATCAGTCTATTTCCCTCAGCAATAGATGGCGATATACTAACCTATGGCTTAGTGGAAGACCATATGAGAGCTGGGTTAAACAGCCTTGGAAAGTCAGTACGAAAAGGGCGGCAGTCGCTTTGAGAAGTACGCTTGGATTGCATTGGCTATCATGGTCAATTTCGCTGCTTGTATGAACCGTGGGAAAACCTAATGAGATCATTTGCTGTAAATTAAGGAAACTTGAAATGATGTCTATTTCCATTCAGGAATTCTTTTTCTTAGAAGGATGCAAACAAGCAGAAGTTTTTGCCGCATTTTTCCATAGTTCCCACGCAAAAGGTCAAAAGCTATTTGTGGACTACCCCCATACCAGCTTGTTTGCCAACACTCTTTCTAATTAATCAATTAAGGTGGGCCTTCAATTACAACTTCTACCAGCACAGAACGCTTAAAGCTGCATTATCACCTGTTATGACAAAAAGAATGTTTCCAAAGTTACTCATTATTATGACTCATACGACTTAATGTATCAATATGCTGCTGCTGTCCTTCAACAATTTGGTCGAATGACTTTTTTGCCTTATTTGTAATTAAAAAATTGTGTTGGAAAAGAACGAAACAAAAAGTAGAAAATCTTTAGTTTCTGACCGATGTTAAATGAGATTTCAGCTTTAACATATTCAGGAAGCATGAACGTAGGTTACAAGTTTGCATGCCTCCAATTTATAGAGGTGAAAAAGGCAAAAAACAACCTAATTCTATTATCGGGATGAACATTAATTCTGTCCATTTTTGTAATCTGGTGAATGGACGTACATCCTCCAATGATTCTATATTCTATTGTTATATTATGGGATGATACCTATTCATAGCACAAAACATTAGTAGACGACCACCAATTTAATCTTTAGGGGGGATTTATTTACCCATCATCCTTGATAAAGGCCTCTTGTTGGCCGAAACGTTGGACCCCAATAAACAAAACCACAACCCACCTACTAGTCCCTGTCCTCCTTGTTTAGGGGTCTCTGGTCCAGTTTTGTCCCTAAATTGCCCTTGTAACGGACAATCCTACCAGCGGATAGAGTCTGTGGTCGACCCCTAAAGGACTTGGAAGGTTGTGGTTTGGAGGGAATAGCCTTATGGACATGGGATAGAGAACTCGCTATCGCTCGTCCTCTATCCCATGCCATAAGACTCTTCGCTCCAAACCACAACCTTCTAAGTCCATATTAAGGGTAATACCACCTCCCTAGATTTATTTACAATGTTGGTACATGTCCTGACATGTCCTGAAATGGTTCACAGTCGAACCTTCTTCCGAGGATCGTTCTATAACTTTCATAAATCCCTGATTGTAGGCCTCACAAGGCTGTACTATACATGTATATATGATACTAATGTGACCTTCCCATCACAGTGTAAGGACATCTTTGTATCCGAAAGGAATTGATGAAACATCCCTTTGCCACCTGTCCATCGAAAACTAAATTTAAACGTTCGCCCAGATTTATTGCCACGTGAAGCCTACATCTGAAATCCTTCGGCTACCAATGGCCTCCTCTTTAAGACAAATTCTCTCTGCACATGTGACTTCAGACACTTGCCCTAAATTAAGCCGCGTTTTTTGTTCTACAGCCCAATATTTGCGGAGAACACAGCGTGTACATACGCATAATTGAATGTAGTAGGCGTTATTCCTTCCGTGGGGATCATAAGTACACACATATATATTTCCAATTGCTTACATCTAGACAGTGTCCCCTGGGAGGAGATAAAGGCTCTCACTGTGTTTGCAAACGATAAAATGTGTACTGTTCGAATAACCCTTTGGAAGAGATTGGTATATATTGGTATTGTTGATTGAACCCTAATTTGCAGGCGCAGGAACGAGGTGAAAAACAGGCAACATAAAAATGCCAATAACATATTTCTTAAGAAACACGAAACATATGCCTGATGCTCGTAAGGCTGAGATGGCAAAAGCCACTAATTTGTGTTTGTTTTAACTGCTTAGACGAACTTTTTTTTAAAAAAAGACATTTATAATTATTCTGCACCAAATGTTATGACTTTATATGTAGAAACTTCATCGGAATAAAATCTGTCAGCGCCTTTGCTGTTTCAATGGTGATTTTATTTAGAAAGGCTATAATAAAGCTTTATATTCCACTTCAGTTCACCAGTGTTTAAACCTAATCCATTTTGTCAGTATAGATGTAACGCGTAATAATTCCATTGATTTCGATTTCCTAAACAAAATACGAATCGAATACATGTATATTTGCCCCCCCCCCGCTCCCCGCCTCGTTTACCAGTAAAATACTGGAAGAGATTGGTTTCAGAAAAAAGTGCCCGCTCACCTGTTTGTGAAGGATCCTGTGCACGCTTCTCTCCTCCGATGGAGCTCCGTTTCGGAATCGTAAAGCCAGAAAAGTGCAAGAAGTCCTGTTCCTGTCTTTCATGAAACTTTCAGATAGGAAAACAGTATTCCCACGACAGTTATCTTTTTTTCATACCTAATTCACGATTAGGATGTGTGTGTTTTTTACAAATGCATAATCACACTACACGAACATCCGACGATAGCCGATAAAAGCGCGCGGAGAGGCTGAAGTATATATCCACAAACATCTTTGAAGAAACACACACACACTATATTCTTTTATCTAAATGTAACTTGATGATTAGCGTCCCAATCGAAACGATATATATCAATAGTTGATATTCCAGCTGAGCATTGCACGCGGAGTATATTGCTTCCCAATGCTATCAACCGTCACAAGGTCCACAACGCTGAAGCGGCTCGAAAATTGGTTTAAATTCCAATAAGAAGTGAGTGAAGTTCACATTAATAAGGGTTGCTTTGCTTACTCCAGTGAAAGCACAACTGCGACTGGACAGGCGAAATATACAAACCCTGGAGGTGGTAGTTAGTGGGCAGTGGACATACAGGAGGGATGCTCCTGAACGACTCGCCAACTACTCCTGAGAGAGGCGACGGAACGCGCTATAGCTGCTCTTACGGTTCTATCCTTCACAGCTGCCTCTCTTCACCCTCACTCTCTTTTATCTTCTCTCTCTCCATCTCTCTAGCTCTCCCTCTCCCTCTCCGGCTCCCTCTCTCTCACTCTGACGCTGGTTCCATTTTCCTATCCCAGATGGCAGGCTAGCTGGTAGTAAAAGGAGAATGAGGAGGCCTGCCTGGTGTTTGTCCTGATTATTGTAGAGCCCTGTACATGTCCGTAGATGTTTGCCGGACTGTCCAGGGGGTGAAACAAGGGCCGACACGAGCTCACTGATGAATGAGACTGCATTAGTCTCAACGTTTTCGTGAGACGCAACATAATATACTTCACAAGGGAACGCTAGAAAAGATATTAATTTATTAAAAATTAGTTAACAAAACATGAATATGAAAGGACGGTACCCTTGAGTATTCATTTCAGTGTTCAAGGAAAACATTGGATAAAACATATTAGTTTACTAAATAGCCTACCCTTGATAATTTCAGTGGAGTCCCCACAGTACAGTAAATCAAAGATCAAAGATGTGGGATACACCTGGCTGTAGTCTAAGCCTTATCTATCAAATATGTTGCACATTATTTTTCTCCCTAGCAGGGACTATACCTCCGTGATGAGAATAGATTAATCAGAATGTATGATAAAAGGAAAGATAACACACTCTATTGTTCCACTATAGAAGCGTAGTGTAGGCTTAGAATGTTAAAGCTGCACTCTCAGCTAACATGGGTAAAAACGCAAGATTTTCTACTTTTTACTCAGTTCTTTTCCAAATCATCTATAAGTCATTTGACCAAAATTTGGGTGGAATTTGTCCAGTCGTTTTTTGCTATAGGGCTTCATTATACGTCCTTCTTTGCATTGGGAGGACCCGCCCGAATCCATTCTTATGATGACACTGGTGTTGATTTCCGGGAGCGGGGATATCACAATCGAAATCTTAGTTAGCTGTGTTGGCAAATCGCTCATCTTGAGCAGGTTAAGTATAAGCTGAGGAGATTGGATATCAACATTAGCGGCTGTTTCCGCTCAACCAATTCAAAGTCTTGTATAAACAAACATAACAGCAGCAGAATATTGATGAATACTGTTCTATAAGACATAGAGTAAATTTGGTATCATTTTCTTTTGCCTTAAATAGTTCAGAATGCAGCTTTAGCACAAAGAGACACACCCAGAGAGACAAAGGGTGCATTGCACTATATACGATTCTGTGTTAAACCACTCTTAGAGGCCTCGTAACTCCCTCTTAGCAAAATGTGCATTGCACTATATATACGATTTTACTCTCAGAGTACTCTCAGAGCCCTCGTAAAGTTAAGAATTTATGAGCACCAAAACCGGTGTGGATAAACCCCTCGTCGCATATCTTAGCACATATTGGTCAGTCCTGACTGTTGAAAAAGCTGGCGGGACTGGGATTCGAACCCATGTATACCCCAGATCAACTAAAATTGTATAATAATTAAATAAATGTAAGAGGGGCGTGGCATGCATTTATGCTCTGTCATTGATATGCCCCCAATCCCAATCCTCTCCCCCTCTCTCTGCTCTCTCTGTCTCTCTGTCTCCTCTCTCCCCTCTCTCTGTCTTTCTCTCTTCTTATGAATGTGATGTGTTTCGGAAAGATGAGTCACAAGAGCAAAATGGATATTTTTCAAAGTGTTCTTTGTCCAACAGCGGATCTTTATTCACCAGGAGATATATTAACAAAAATGTGATACAAACGATTGTAACAGACAAAGGGTTCTCTGTTCAGACCAAAAATAACAATTTTTATGATTACAATTTCGTGTAAAGCTATTTGCTTCTTTTTGCTTCTTTTTGTATTTTTTTTCTGGTTTTCTTATTATTAATATTATCTATCGACTCCTCTTGTCACTAACGAGCTGGCACCAGAGGTCCTATAAGACCTATTTATAGCTGTAATTAAAATATAGAAAACTTTGTATGTATTCCGACTCTCGCTGCTTCCAGCAGGCACTCACATATTCTCATAAAGATGTCTCCACGGTTTGAATATTTTTTTAGACGTTGCGTTGTATGTAGCTTCAATTTTTAGGCCTGTTAACCTTTTATTTAATTTCAGGAATAAAGCCTTTATATGAAATATTGTTGTTGCCCAACAACCTTTGTCTGTGTACGTAGGACTTACCTACTAAAAGAACATAATTTATCATACTGGTTACTGTTTTCTTTAATTATGTTGGGAATTAATTATCGCAAACATTTACCAATCCGCCCCCCAGCCCAGCCCATCACCCCCTACACATACCTACAAACGCCCGCCACCTCCCTCCGCCACAACCCGTTGTTATATTAATGCGGGACAGGGTGACTTGTTTACATTTATATATAGCCGCAACATAGCCAAAACAATTGGGGTTGCTGACTTGATTGATATATGATTGCACCATGCTGTGGATCACTGAAGTTCTATTGTTTACTAACCACAATTACCACTCATACAAGACATGTACATTACAATGGAGCTATATTTAATATCCAGATGTAAGTTTTACACCAATGGTGAAGTCTGATAATCTCTTCTAAACCTCAAAAACAAAAAAGAACAACTTGGGACCAAAGGGACGCTGTTTGCTTTGGGAGGTGTATCATGAAATGTTCTCCCCTCCAGACCCTCGTAAGTCCGTCTTAAGTCCCTCGTAAGGTCTTGGTAAGACACGACTAAGAGGCCTCTAAGATTCTATTCTGCAATGCACATTCGTCGTATCTTAAAGACCTCTTAGTCGTAACTTTAAGAGGGTGTTACGAGGCCTTTAAGATACGATTTTATTGTATATAGTGCAATGCACCCAAAGAGGGGCAAGACATTTCCATAAAATTGTGGTCCTTCTCGGCGTATTGATTAGAAAATTGACCACAATCGTCCTTTTTATCTCAACCAGATACTCGAAGAAGTATATCTTTTTAAGTAGTATGTGTTTTTTATACAGGGAAGCTAATTGCAAGTAGGAAAAGATGATTCGATCTACCGTCTCTGAATTATGTATGTATACCCGAACCGGACTGCACTGGGCTGAATAATATAGTTACATTCGCTACAGTTAACATTGGTTAACAAAATAAAGATTCTTTATTTTTTGTTCTCATTTTCCGTCTCATCTAAAAAGTATTTTCTTCCAAATTATGGAGGATTGTGTCTTATTAGTTAATTTTTCTACAGGGCTTCATAAAAGTTCATATTTATATTTCAAAGACGCACCAACATCGTTTCCCATGGTGGCTTCACTTATTTTACTCACCTCACCTTATTATCACTTTTTGTTCAGTTGTTTTCCAACCTATCTAAATTAAGTCATTTAACCAAAATTTTGGAGGATTTTGTCCGGTTGTTTTGGCTATAGATGAGCCTCATAAAAGTCAGCATCCATATTTCGGAGGCCCACCGAAATCCTTTCAATCATGCGGTGGCTGGTTCCCTTATCATAGCTCACCGCCGACTGTTTTTTCTCTCGGTCTATTCGACTTAAAACTCTTGTATAGACATATAACAGTATCAGCATATTCATAAATCCAGTCCAATTAGTCATAAGTCATAACGAAGATATTCGTATACTTTACTTTTACACATCTCTTCATATTAAGTCAGATATTGCTCGTCAGCTATGAGAGACTTGCTGTCCTAGTTATTTATGATTCAGAGCCTTCTATGAGGGGCTATGTATAGGTCTCTGGACATGGCTGGTGACAATGTCGGGGCAATGGAGTAGACTGCTATGCTCAATACCCAAGAAACGAACCTAATATATCCATTGAAGGACATAGTATCAAAATTGATTTTTTGACAGCTAACATGTATCCCCATGAGGAGTGATCGACAGAGCGTTATACAGAGCATATCGTGGACTAGTATATGAACTCATAGGTCTATGTAAGAATGTATTAAAATAGTCACATTTAATATGTATGGTTGTTCGATATCGGTTAGTCCCCAATGAACAGAAACTCAACCACGCATAAACCAGACCTATTCTACCAAAGCAAAATCTTGCTTTGTGTTGTGTTTTATGGGCACAGGTGTAATAGATATAATTATTATACAGGACAATTTAGTAGATAACCTTGAAGGATATTCCCACTAGAATTGTACACGTTTGATTTTGTGATATTTCTTAATAGATATAAATCTATTGTCTATAATATTATTATCTATTGTCTAATGTACACCACGTCCGATTCGCAAAGAGAGTTTTGTTCGTGGAATATCCAAGCAAGAGACAATTAGTATATTAGTATATATACAGGTTAACGAACGAGTTGGTTGAAGAAGCGCGAATATTTGAGAATATTCGAAAAATCAAGTCATAGAATTGAATTTACCGGTAATATTAGTAAAAAAAAATCCCAGATTGGTTGCCATGACAACCCCACGTAAATCACTAGTGAAATACGCACTATGTGTATATCACTCTAGATACTTTTTTTCAGAGCACTGCGTGTATGATAAATATTAGAATACAATTAGTATATTACAAAAGAAATACATATCATTCTCGGCATACCAATTAATGTAGTAGATAAAAAGAGAGTCTTTCCAATATGTATAATTAGGAGATCGCCGCAATTTACGCTGGTGGCGAACCCTTATTTATATGCACACAAGAATTTCCTGTCCAAGAAGTGCACCATGGTGCTTTCCCCATTAAGCATCCTTATAACAACACCGATGGCTGTTTCCAGTCATCACGCGTACCTCTTGCGTGACTACACGGTATGCATACACATAATATGGTTTGATTATTGTAGATCCGAGGAGAGCATTGGCCAGATAAATTGCGAATCTATTTTCTAATGTTAGAAATATGTTCATGTTAAAGGTAGTTACAATAATAAGATGGGATGTAAACAGTATAAATTTGTAGATCGGCATTATTTATTATAGGATATATTGCCTTTCGATATTAGCCGGAATAATATATGCTAGAATAAGATGATGTTAAGGACCTACGGTTGAATAGATTTGTTTTCCTACATGATATATACATGTACTCTTGACATGTGTTAGTGTTCTGTGATCTTTACCTAAAATATAACAATATCTCTGCATCTATTGCATCGGGGACAGTTTAATTACAAACCAGTCAGATCCGGGTTCTTCCACCAATATGTAAGTGCTGTGTTAAATTATATATATATATATATATATATATATATATATATATATATATCATGTGATTATTAAATTATGTAATGATGATATGAATCGGACCTTAAGCTTTCTCCGACTGGCTTTTATTAGGAGAATTTAACAATGTCCGTCGTGCACATGGGGGGTATAAAGGTATATATGGAAGGATAAAGAAGAATGACAATATACATAAGACAATATGAGTGAGGTGAGAATAATGATAATATCTAACTTATTAACCTGTAATCATACACATTAATATGGGGAGATATGCAAATAGATATATGATATAATGACGTAATACTAACTAAGGGCTAGACACAGCAGTGGGCGGAAAACCATGGTTTTTCTGATTTGAAATATCACCCGCATGAGCCCATTATCCTCATGCGTACATGACATCCATTGATCATAACATTTGTTTGTACACTGTGCATGCCCGTTTATGTTCAACTGTTATTTTACCGACGATTGGCTGTATAAAAATTCTAAATAAAAAAAAATAAAAAAAAGGGCAATAGAGACTAATTGCAATAGATATCTGAATATGATATTCTAGGATGATAACAGTCTATATTATTGGCTTAGTTTGTGTGTTGCTTTTGTGCTTTCGGACATCCTGGAGGATCTGTAAATGTACAAAAGGATTTTACCCATTTCCAAAGTCAACTCTTTTACGTGGGAATAAAAGAAAGTTATCATGAAGTAAAATCAACATAAAAAGTTGATCTGACTTTCTTTTTCATCACAATCATACAGACATAGCAGGGGCCGTTGATATGAGTGAGTGATAGTACGCGCACTTTGACGCAACGTAGACAACGAGACACCCGAATAGAATAGAAAGTCACGAACCTCAGTGCCTTGATGTAATGCACTATGAATTGAAGTATCGATTATTTTTGTTTTATTCTCTCTGGGAAGGAATATTAAGGTGGATTGAATTTTAGATGCGATGGTACGGCCAGATCAATTGTACCAATCTAATTTCGAGATACAATAATTGTTTTATATACCGTCAACCCTTGTCTGTACAAAGGAGAAATATTTTTCCTTTTTTTCCCTTAAAGGCAAAAAGCTTCGAGATTGTTTGTAAATCCACATCTTTGCCGCATGAATGCGAATATACTCCCAAGGTAGAAAAGTGTTTAATCATATGTACATGTGTTGTTTCGACATTCTGTAAGATACCTGTAACTGACAGCTGATGATGAAGGACGGACATAGGTACAACATGAAACCGATCTAAAACATTTAATCACAGGTCAACATTACTTCTGAAATTATTTTTTTAAACTATACTGAAAAAAGCCTTTATATTTATGGGATTATATACGGATGAGAGTTTATCGTTTTATATCAACTTCTTGACTGTCGGTTGCTAGTAAATTGATGGTCATTTAAATACATAATTACGATAACAAAACCCCTTTCTTCTAAACATCTAACTTAGCAAACAATCATCAGAAAAAAATATGTTGATTCATAGTGTGTCTAGCTTAAATTTAGTCCATCCTGGAGTATGGTCAGCTGCAGCCGATAAGCGAAGCTTTTAAAAGAGTGTGCACAGCATTGCATTAACTACGAGACTGCCAGTCTGGGACTTAAGCCATCCTGTGAGAAGGAACATTAGAAATAGAAAATGGTTGAAGGGAATTAATTTAGTGAGTCAAGTAAAGACTCCTTACAAGGCCAAGTGAAGGAGTTCTAAGAAATCTTGAACATCGAAGGAACTTCAACTAATGGAGAGAAAAGATAAGTTAAAGCTGCATTCTCAGCTATTATGACAAAAATCTTACTCATATTATGCTTATAGAACTAAGTTTATCCGTAATTATTCTGCTGCTGTTATACAAGAATTGGAAGTTGAATCGGCCGAGAGAAGACAACCGCCTGTGAGCGATAATAAGTGAAGCCACCTCAGGAAACGATTTATATATATGGCATTTTATGAAACTCTGTAGAAAAATCAATCAGACAAAATCCTCCATAATTTGGGACAAATGACTTTTAGATGGGTTGGAAAAAAACGGAACAAGAAGTAGGCTAGACAATCTTTAGTTCTTGTATGTATGTATGTATATTGTTTATTTCCTGAAAACAGTACATGATAATAGATATACGATAAGTTACACCGGAAATGGGTCCTCCATCTTCTATGGCAGCCATAGCTCTTCCAGAGGTCTTAAGAGTGCTTATGGTGCATGAATGGAATTATGTAACCTAATTATAACCATATCAATTATTAATCAACATATTTCCAAAATCACTAAAATTGTGCTAATGACATAGCATTGTTCTATACATATATGTATGCCTACCATCCAGGATCTGACTCTAAATGTTACTCAATTATCTTATCAATGCTGACCACGTCCATACAACACATCGTTCTATTCAAGACTGTATATTATATAATATGTATACTTATAAAAGTTAGGAATGTTAAGTATATACATAAAAAGGATCTACAATTATGACTGTATGAATACGACACAAACGCTGGGATGGATTTTATTTTTTCTTCTCTTTAAATCTATTTTCACTGCTTAAATGCGCGGTTCTTACCATTATTCAATATTACTGTTATAGCAATAAACCATGAAGATTTTAGCGTGAGAACTGTCTGTAGGCCCAGAGACACCACGAGGCCGTTGGCCGAGTGGCGTCACTGGGCCTACAGACAGTTCGAATTTTAGTCCATAATGGATCAGATCCCCTCTATAACTTAACCTTACACAAACAAACAACAAACAGAAACAACAAGTCATTCTTTACTAACCTGTCATCATTTAACACCTCCAACACCACCTTTTTGCATTCACGCATTCAGTGAGCCCTGATTACAGCCCAGAAGGGGATACCCTCTAATGAAATCCCCTGATGGGAAGATGGTGGGTATGTCGCGCACTGACCAATGACTGACAGATGTCGTGGCAGTAGGCCTATTCTCACAGTAAACAATGTATCAAGTGGGTCGCGCCAGGGGCTAGTAGCCAATGGGAGCCTGGGGCAGAGGTGTACAGACGGCTGTTGACCAATGGCCAGCTAGGAAAACACAAAATAGTCACTGTCACTGTAGTCACGGTCTGTCGGGACATAATTGAACACTAAATCCACCAAAATCTGATCCAAAATGGACTAATATCATATAAACGATATTATGTATTTTGTACGACAAGAAATTGTGAATTAATATTGAGAATTATAATAGCAACGTCTGAAAATATTGTAAATGTTACATAATGATTGTTGGCTTGATAAAAATCTTTAAATACAATTACAAAAAAAATTGAGTCATAAATTTGAATGTCAACGGTCATCGTAATACACAACAGAGGTTGCCATGACAATACCCCATAACTCACTAGTGAAATCCACACCATGCATTTATCATACTTTAAGGGATTTTGTGTGCAAAACGACCATGCAATATTCACGATATGAGAATGCTGAAAATACCAGTCTGCAATAACCATGTCTGACCATGCAATATCGGTCTCTGAACATGTCGGACCATGCAATAACCAACATGTCTGAACATGCAGACAAGGTTATTTCTCCTGTCTTCGATGCTAGCCATGCTAAAGTTTACATGATTGGAAAGTTTACCATGCATTAACCGTGGGACTAGTCTTACTATATTCTTAAGAGAAATTGGTAAAATTATGATTTTCCTTGGAAGTTTTTCATGCAATATAAACAGCTCTCTTTGAAAGATTCTGACCTGACAGGTTTGCAACTTGATACTAATGAAAGTGGTTGAATCTCTGACAATGGTCATTTATTGGTAGTCCATAAAACCCTTGCTTTCCATGGTCATTTATTAGTAGTCCATAAAATGAACTGGTCACATGTGTTACTTTATGACCCACCCAGCTTAGGAAAAAAATCTTAATCAATAATTGATATTCAAACATATTTCAGTATTCTAGATTCATATAGCTCATGTTTTATTCATGAATTTCAGCGTATTTCTGTGACTATTTTATGTGGAAATATAACTTTGTTACTGGTGTCACAGTAGGGGAAGCAAAAATTAGGAACAAGCCCCATTTCCCTGAGAATTAAAGATTCAATTGATTCAGTAATATATTTACAGTGCTCTAATCCTTAAAAAGAAAGTACTTTGACAAGTTGATAAGTCTAGATATAGGGGAGTTCTATAGACCCTTCCCTTCCCCATGTTATAAGTACATAAGTACAAACACTTTAATTTTATGTAGTACTTTGTAGTATTTTGTACTTGTATATGTAAAGAGAAAAACCTCCCTTGAAAATCTCATATTTAACGCAACAATTTTTTTTATATATTTTAATATATTTTGTTAAAGGTAAATTTTGCATTTGCCTTGGTATTGTTACGTTAAATTACCTTCGAAAATACATAGGTCTATCTGATTATTGAAATGACTGGGCCCTATGCGAGTTGTGTTGTACTTATCGAAACAGGGAATGATTGACAATCACTTCTAGTTATTATTGATTATCATTCTGAGAAGTATGACTGATACCATGTAATCATGTTTACATAACATGTTTTTTTGTGTTGGGTGGATATGTTCGGCTATTAAATGAAATTTAAAATAGTTCCTGAGATAGAAGCAGAAACATTTACACCAATTATTTCCGCAAAAGATGTTTAGCATGGTTGAAATATATTACTATATTGTGTAGACAATGACTAAAATAACAGGTATTTGTCTCAAATATGTAAATTACATAGTGACTTGAAATAGATGAGAAAATAGAAAAAATAGTTTATATTTAGCAACTGAATGACTCATCTTCCTGTGACACATCACATATTTCCACTAATGCAAGCAAATCCTTTTCTTCTTCTAAGTTTATGTATTCCCCAGTTCATGAAATCAGCATAAAAGAGAAATGTCATTTTTATCAAATTTTATATTTGACTAACTTTGTTATTTTCTTTGCTTCCCTTTCCATGGCACCAGTATAGGGTCAAATTTCCAGAAAGTGTACAATTCAACTTCACCAATCTTCTCAAATAACCCAAAATCCAGACAAAAATAAAGTTCGACATACAGTTCAACCTAACCTAACATATTGCTAGAATCAATGCAATGCCGAATATACTCGAATTTACCTTGTATTGACCAAATTGCAGCCTAATTTAGCAGAATTTATTAAATGTGTACAGCTGCCAATTGTACATTTTCTGAAAATCTGACCGAGTAATAAAGTCATATTTGCACTTAAAATATTAAAGAAATATGCTGGAACTAGCAAAATGATGCATACAACATTAAAGTTCTCCTTGAGACGTGTGTGATATTTATGTGAACTTGAAAGTATTGCTGAGTCGATGGCCTGGTCCATTACACCCCTAATAACCCCACTCGTACCTCGCGTGGTTATTGGGGTTAATGGATGGCCATCTTCTCCAGCAATACTTTTTCCAGTAAATAACTCACTCTAGATATGTTGTTTTCAGAGCAATGCATGTATAATAAATAAGATATAAACACTTCCCATGCAAAATATGCTGCACACCATGCAGTGTAGGTCTGAAGTATTGTTAAATTGTGATTTATACCACGAGCGGAGGTTGTACACGCTGCAAATGAGTGGATACATGCTATCATATAATTATTGTCAAATGGAACCACACTGCCTAATTTTTAAGCCTAATTGTAAGAAGACTCCCTATTGGTTGCCGTTACGCTCGCTCATGACGTTACGCCCATTCATGACGTCATATGCCGTCCGTGCCGTCATTGATTAGCCAATCAGCTATACGCTTGCCTAGCGCTTTGGCAGCAAAAAGCAATATGGCGGGTCATTGGAGAGAAGCGAGGTAAATAAATAGTTTGCTTATGCGTTGTATTTGAAGATATGAGATCGTGGTATAAAAATAGGATGCAACTCGGTTGGTTACTGACTTACCGTTACATCCTATTATATTATTATTGATTACTATTGATTATTATTGATCTTTATCTTTCAAAATGCAAAATGGGGCAAATAGTTTTTTGGTTAATATAAAGGGGTTGATCCACTATCCCATGAATGCCTTTATGGAGTGTTTATGGGACGTTTATGGGAGCCCCCATCAGCACTCCTGGGCACAATGGATCAACATCTCCAGGAACGTTCCTGGAGATTGAGGCCCAGGAACAGTTCCTGGAGTGAAATGCGCTCCAGGAACGATATCAAACATGTCAAATATTTTCCCGGGAAGGGCCCTTCCTGGGATCTCGGGAGCGTCCCATGAAGGCCCAGCAACGTTTATGGGCAGTGGATCAAGAATAACGTTCCTGGGATCGCTGCCATCTCAACTGTGCGGGAAACTATAAGCCATGCAGTTGATCAACGTTTATGGGATGTTCCTGGGGGTGCTTAAGGGGAGTGCCATTCCTGGGGCATTATTGGGGGCTCCGGGAGTGCTCCCAGGAACGTTCCTGGGAGCACTCCTGGGAACGTTCCTGGGATAGTGGATCAGGCCCAAAATCTCTTTTCTCTGTCTCTCTCTCCCTCTCTCTCGCTATTTCCGGGGTATGATCATAAACTGCCTCCCTCTCAGCTCTCCCGCCCTTGATATAACCATATTAAATGTGTTGATAAGGGTGTAAAGCAACTAGTCTCACTCACTCCACATTGGCGTCACTTTCTCAATTGTTCGCTTCTATGCACTCTAAACAGAGCTAAAGCAGAGCTAACAACAAGAGTGGTCCAGTGGAATTAGCACCAGCTTTAAGGCGTTTGTTTCATTGAAGACATTTTGGCGAATTGATTTCCTGCAGGACTTCTTGATTTCCTTTTGCGATATCTAAAGATACCACTACCCCACCCTCCCCCGATCTCCACATTGGTATCCTAGGGGAAAATCAATCTCTTTCCCAGATGGAAACCATGAATAAATAATAACCAGTTTGATGGAGAGAACTTGTTGCTGCCAAGCAGGTTCCGTATCTTTAGGAAAGGTTGAAATTGGAGTCTCATGCCATATATATGATACTCATTCAAGATGTTCATTTCTCATGCATGCTGAGGACCATTTGTCAACCTAAAACCTCTCTCAATGGAGACCTTTATTTCTTTCTTGTATTGATCTGAATGGCTGATACCCAGAGACCAACTGCCTGGTAGAATTTCTTTAAGGTTAAAGAGTAGCTATCGGGCAACAGCGTACATTGGAGTCTTGAGACCTATCCATGTCCGTTGCCACGGCCAGCCGGCCGACAATAATAATTTAACACTGTGGGGTTTGCCTTGCGATGCATACACCAAGAGTATTTCAGGCGGCCGTGGTAATGGACTTTAAATTTTAAATACATTCCATTCGGATTTATAAATGTGGTTGTAAAATGCAATTAAGGCAAAACAGAAATCTGGCAGTAGCGAATTTTGAGGAATCATATATACATGGAATTAAATGGGAAATTATGTTTAGTCGAATTGAATGTAGACAACAGATGGATAACAATAAAGAACATCCCCCCCCCCCCCCCACTACAATCCCGGGTAGTTTTGCCTATAAACATTGATCAAACTTGATTTTGATATTCAGATCATGCGCTAGTCTAAAATGAACCCATTTACAAAAACATGAGAAGTGGGTAGCGACCATCAGAATACCTCTATAACAAAGGTGTGATACCCAAGTGTGATATTTTAGTCCTCTATCCTCGCGGCTTATGTATACCGAACTAACAAGATAAAGTCTATTATATTATGAGGCGCCAAGTGTCAAACTCCCCACACAGTACAAGGGCTTTATCCCACATATTAGATTTCTCAGAAGAAAAGTAGACCAAAATGATATTCTGAGGAAGTGCTTTGCCGAAGTTGATAAGTAACAAAGGCTATTTTAAGGGGTAGCTGACAGAAATCAACTTTTTATATTATAAAACCAGAATTATAAAAGCACGGGCGTCTGCCTAATAATAAACTATTGCTGCCACCCATTGAATCTACTCCATACTAAACTCAACTACTAAACAGTTCAACTCACTCTTATTATCTCGCTCAGACAAATTATATATCCATTCAACAAAATCTAGTAACGCCCACACTCCCACACCAAGATACCTCTCACTATAAATTATTCTATATTATTTTATAATATACTCATCATCAATATATATATTTATCATTGTTATCTTAAATAATTATTATGATGATTACAATTGAGGATATGTAATGATATGATGAAATCATTTCATATTCAATAAAACTTGATTGCTCCAGCTCTGTACAGGGAAGACTCATGATCGAGGTACACCGATGATGTCACAATTTTAAGATTGTATACGATGTTATACGGTATCTTTGCTGGAAACCTTCACTCCAGAATCCCTACCATTCACAGGAAGGTTTAAGGCATTATCCATAACTATACCTTCTCAGTATATCCATCCCTTGACTAATAATTGTTTATACCTCTAGTATGAATCTAGACTAGCCCATACGATTTTTTAAGTTAGAATGTAAACTTGTTGAAAATGTATTTTTAGCTGATACCACATGATCAGAAACATAGAATATATAGTTGAACTTTACAACCACATCACGAACTACCGAGATTGTTTATTAACCTGGTATTAACTACTTAGAACTCTTACAGGTTCCCTGAGCAATGTTAATCAGGTAACTTTGGAATACTGCAATGTATGTGTCAGGCAAAAATACCCCAACAAGGTGAACGCCAGTTGCAAAATCGATTCTCAGTCAATGATAGCAAGGCCAAAGGGCTTTGGGTCACAAGCAATTAGGAAAATCCGGAGCACTCAACCGATCTGAATATAAATTACGAATCCATTGAACTAGTTAAGGAGTACTAAAATTCAATCACGCATAGATAACACGATCCGGAAGTGCAACAAGAAGTAACACCTCTTAAGAAAGAGAGATCAGAAGATTTATAACGGAGACTTGTCTCTAAACAGATTATCTTGCCATACATTGACCATGGTTTCGCCCGCACTAGTGCTTGTTTCACTGCTAGATTTTAAACACTACAATCTAGTACCAAACCCTCAGATTAGATAAGAATTGTATGCCAGTGATTGGACCCCTACTTCACTCAAGAATACCGTGAAAACGTTCTTAAAAAGCAGCACGATGAGCGAAGAACCTATTTCATAAACGTACATTCAGGTAAATTCAAATCGGACAGATTGAAATAAATGAAAACAGGAAAAACACATCGGAGAAGAAAATTGTCTATATTGAATATAGATACGGTACTCCTAGATCTGAACTATTCAATAATTCAATGGGCTGTACAGTATGAAAAACTATAAATCAATGAAAATGAAAATCATTGAAATGTTTTGAAGTTATAGATGACTATCTGAATTCTTCTGATCTTTCTTGAGGTGATAAAAAAGCAGAATAATTATGTCGAAGATGCTAACACCAGACTGGTGCAGTGGCAAGCCTCTGAAGCTCACTGCCGTGGATGTCTTAAGGGCCTATAGTCCACTAAGCTGATTCTCATCGCCTCCCTATTATAATCAGGTTATTACTACATGTGATCTTCTACTATCATACAAGCACAGGTCTTTATGATTCCTTGCATGCCTGAACACATTACATTTTTACATCATAATATATTATGAGCATTATAGATAGAGCACACTACTGGTATGAAATTAAAAAATGCACAGAATGATTTCGTTTCCAGATCCCATGCACTATACACAGGCTCATAGCACCTTTTATTACATAAATCACGCTCTCCGGAAGTAGCTCTCGGCCTTATCTTTACTTCCTGCATGGGAGAATGCGGGAGAGTCACACATTCAGCCAAATGTATTAATTAGAGCGCTATCTGTGTAATACTTCCTCTCGCCTTCTTAATGGAAGACTATCCCATCGCCAGAATAGCAAACATAAATATACTAAATTAAAATAGACAATACGACCTTGACTGATGCCGACAATTTATACAATAACCTGATGATGGGCAAACATAGCCCGAAAGCTAGTGATAATAAATATTGAAAACAACAACCACGGGTTTTATTTCCAACCTAAAATAATATCACCACTAAGACAACCGGGATACTCGATATATACGCGACTATTTCCCTACCTCGATACAATTTATACAAGTTATTTTATATATTATAAACAATGAGGCGTCCCTAGTGGTACATCCCACTGCTCCCTTTGTATAGCGGAATACCACATTTGAATTTCGGAATTGATCTATGGTCAGGAAATTGATAGTGTTCTTGAGATTTTGAAATATCTATTTATGATCACGATAGTTCTAATTTTAATCTTAAGTCGTATTAATCTTAAGTTTATATTATCTTCTTCAGCGTTGTTTAGATATTCCAGTAAAGCTAGGGGTGGTAATTTGCTCTTTCTCCTTATGGTGGTTAGTTTCCAAACAACACGTATATTATATTGTTCCCTTTAGCCCTTATGTCCTATGATTTAAATGATTCTAAACTGCTCTCTGTCAACCTTGTTTCCGTCTCTTCCCTTCACCCAAGTTCCGTCTGGCGACCTTCATTTTTTCCAAGAGAAACTGGTCTAAGCTAGGTAGAAAGGTTATGTAAATCAAAACCGAGCGTTGTTGGAGAAAACCATTTACCCTCTTCTATGTTTCCCCTTTTTCTCTATAATACCCAATAGAAACTCGTAATTCGGGGCGTTCTAAAGAAAGGAATAAAGGACACAATATATATCCTTAATAGATCATAGATAGATAATTACAATAAACCACATTGAAGTGTTGGTTCAAAGGTGTAACCTCGTACAGGCATTTTCACATCTTACAGTAAGATACTGGTTTGGGTTGTACTTTTTCCCTGAAATTGCTTACACAACAACATATATATGTTGTCTTTTTTCACAAATGGGTTTGTCAGGTTACGAGAACAATTAAGTAAATGGATTGGCTTGTAATGTGAAGTCCTACAGTCATTAAGGTTGTTATTAATTACTAATTATTAACTAGGTTTTTTTTCTAACAGTCTAAATGTTTCAGTCTAGTCTTTGCTTGGTGGCTGTTGTCTACCTTTTGTTATACTCCTACTGTTTTCCTATGTTTACTCAACTTATAAAAAGGATGGCTTCCCCTGGCCCGAGAATAATGATAAAAAATACTTTTAAGTGAGGACCTGTAACATCTCATAGGTTCTCCTATTTTTTATTGTTTGAATGATGAATATGGACAATTATTAGCATTGAAACTGTTACCGAAGCGTGTTTTGTAACAGTATATCTCCTTGGCACTTCATTATTGATATTCATTATCCAATTTGTTTCTCATTTTATCTCATTCCAGCACTTTCCATTTCGTTTAGCAATTGTAAGTTAGCTCTGTAAGATGCCGGTACCAGGTAAAAAACAAAAAAAAATCACATATCCTCGTTTGAACAAATTTGGTAAACCAACTATTCTATATTTTATTTCTATTTTTTTAATGACGATTTACTGGCATGTCATCCAAACTTGAAAGCAGAGCCTCGGAATAGAAGGTTTAAATGGTGATTTTTCACGACGTCCATTATTTGTGCCCCCACCCCCACCCCCACCCCCACCCCACTATACATCCACCTGAAAGCATGGCGTCTCATATAAAAAAAAAGATAGTGACATAGATCAACATAGAACGCAAAGCCATGTTTTTGAATAGGAGCTGTTTCTTGTCCAAGTAGGTGGTTACAACGCCGCCTCTCCACAACGTCTGTGCTGGCCTACTGTCCGTGCTCTTTTGATGTAAAGTTCTTTAAAGGAGTGTCTTGATACCAATTAGACGCTCGAGACAGCCGGAAGCCATCGTCGCCATGACAGAAATGATGCACATGTCATGGGTGTGGGGATCTCGAGAATCCACATTCCTATTGGTTTTAATTTCAAAAGTCTAGATATCAGATTGGGGCTATTATTATTTTTCCCAAATAATAATTATTAAATTACTAAATTAATTTATGTATTAATTAATATTTTTGAAAGTGTCATTTCAGACCAACTATTGACGATGGATAGTACTGACGGTACTGTGGGGAAGAAATCTTTGACTCCACCCATTTATTTACTAGAAATATTCAACTGCAGTTCAGTAATCTATCGAATATGTTCAACATTTGCTCATTGTTTCCTCATTCTCCCAATGAGGGCGCATTGGTCAGGAGGCGCAGGAGGAACTTCCGGTCAAGAAACCTCTCCTCAGCCTCACTCAGCCTCCAGACGTACTAGGAGTAACATCTACATTCGCAACCAGCGAAGTCCGGTGCACGTGGCGTTAGCCAACTGACAAGTTTTGATAGTAAGAAGTTCCAACCACACAAAGTGAGAATGAACACAAGAGGGAACAATCGTGGCAGAAATGCTCCCCCCCCAGTACAACCAAATAGGGGAAGACCGAGGAGAGTTAGGAACCCGCCGAGAAGGCTACTGGAGCAAGATGGCGACCCAGGTGCTGACCACGAGGCGGAGGGATGCCAACCGCCTGAGACAAACCTAGAACAACGCACCTCCAAGCTGGAGGAAAGTGTCATGAAGCTGGTCAACTTAATGTCAGCTAATGCGGCGAGGGAAGCAAAGTTGGATAACAAAAGAAGAAGAAAATCATCTCTTTCTCCTCCTAGAGAGACATCGTCAGCAAAAAGGGCAACAAGCACGCCGCCACAGAGACGCGATGATCTAGACTTTGTGGTGCCAAAACAGAAGGAAATCCAGCCGCTGGCCCCAGAGGAGCTGATAGCAGCTGAGGAATCCAAGAATGAGTATCAGAAAGCAGTCAAGGACCTGGCTACTCACTTCACCCAGAAACCAGGTAAAACCTGTCTATATACATGCAATTCTGAATCTAATAAGAAAAAGGATATACTCAAGCCCTATCTGCCGAGAGCAACCCAAAAGAAAGCAAAGTCAGCCGATTATAATCTGACAATGCCCGAACAGATTACAGCACTTTCAGGCCTTGCCATGGAGGCAGTAGACACTGAAATGAGGCTAGCCATCCTTACCCACATAAGACAGGTCGCCGAAGACGCTATCAACTACCCATGGAGTAAGGTGGGTGATTGGTCGGCCACCATAGTGGAACAAGTGGCCGAGGAACGGATGCTATGGACGGATTCACACCTCATTCAGGCAGAAAGGATGAAACTCTCATGGTCTCCGTCCATGGAAATGCTTAACATAAATGTGAAAATATGCAAGAAGTTTAATTCTAGCAATTGTGATAAGCGCTCCCCACATATGCATGATGGAGAAATGATGCAGCATATCTGCGCAGTGTGTTATTTTGTGAATGATAAAACGTTACCACACAGTGCCAAAAAGTGTAACAACCTCAAAGGAAAGGATGGTAATAACGAGAGGTACAAAGGCAAGGATTGGAATAACAAGAAGTTTGATAAAGGTGGAAAGAAAGACCAATCCAAAAAGAAGGAGAGGTCGGAAGGGTCCGACCATGAGGATAAATAACTTGTTGCGGTCGGGGAAGAACATCAGCAACTCCAGCCCCCGACCACACACACTAGTCAGTTAGGAGAGATGAGTGAGCCGGGCTTGGCGCATGTGGTAGAAGTTTCCCACGCCATGCCCAATGAAGGTAAAATGCCTGATAACCTGATAGAAGTTCCTCAGGATTTAAATATGTACTTTTCGAGTGAAGATGAACAGTTTATACTCTCAGATTCAGAGCTACAACTAGCACCATCAGAGCAAATGGGGATCAACAAGGACACACATGCTTCCTCTGTAAACATAAACAACTTGATACGCGCATGCGCGCAGGGTCAGGATATCCCGGAATGTCTGTGTAAATACACTCAATACGTCATCGCTTCGTGTGTACACAAGTCACCACAGATCACTGTTCAAAACAAACAGTTCCCAAATGAAACAGGCCCGGGATTCTATCATCATGACTTCAACATAGCAAGCAGAAAACAACAAGAGTTCTATCCATCGGTAAGAACAACCATTTCTTCAGAACTATTTAATATATACAAAGAGGCAAGAGTAGCGGGCCGCCCAAATGTCATCGGGGCTCGGGTCAGCATACAATCTAAACTTGACTTATGTAAATGGAACCAGATAGCAACGGGACATGACGACGACTTCTGGCTTCTTCAGTGCCTTGAGTATGGATTCCCCATACAATATATTGGTCCGCCTCTTAGTAATAAGGAAGTGAATAACCACCCATCTGCACGGTTCAATGGAAAACATGTTTCATCTTACATTGAAACTGAGTTGTCACTTGGGGCCATCATGGGCCCGTTCAAGGAATCACCTTTCGTTCAGTGGAGCAATATATCTCCAATCATGACGAGAGACAAAGCATCATCTTCAAGCAAAAGAATAATTGTGGATCTGTCATACCCACGAGGACAGTCAGTGAATGACAGTGTAGTGAAAGGCTCCATCTTTGGATTCAAGGTGTTGCATTCTCTACCAAACATCGCTATGGCTGTAGATATGATATCACAAATGGGTTTTAGAGTGAAGCTTGCCAGCATAGACATGCAGAGGGCATATCGTAATTTTGCAGTGTGCCCACTCGACTGGCCCTTACTATTAATTTCCCACAATGGTAACCTATATGTCGACACATCCCTGCCATTCGGCACTAGGACGTCCTCGATTTACATGCAACGTCTAGCTATGTTCATATTACGACATCTGAACAAGCTAGGTATTATGGGGCTATTCTACTTGGATGACCTCCTCATAATACATAAGCAAGACCAAAACCCATATGAACAATTTGCCAAGGCACACAGTGTGTTTCGAGAGCTAGGACTGCCCCTAAGCTACAATAAAATTTGTGATCCATGCACCAATCTAACATGGCTGGGTATCATAATTGACATTAAGCAAAAGTTCATCTCCATCCCTAGGAAGAAGCTAGATGACTTTTTGGTCGTGGTACGCCCGATCATTGGCAGAAAGTGTATCACTAGGAAAGCCCTGCTTTCATTGATTGGCAAGGTGAACCACTTTGCCCAAGTGATCAAACCAGCGAGGCTCTTCATAGCAAGGCTATTATCATCATACAGGGCTGCAAAAGGTCGCATCATAACACTAAATGCACAAGCATTAGCGGACCTCAAGTGGCTGGTCAAGTACTCCATGACTTGCAACAATAAGACCCTAATGGACCCGCCGCCGCCTTGCAAAACAATTTACGCAGACTCATGCCTGGAAGGGGGAGGGGCACATGACCACGCCCACTTCTTCTCATTCAAGTACAGCAAAGCCATGACGGAAGAACACCACATATCGCAGCTAGAGGCGATCAACTGCATGGCAGCAGTGAGAACACTAGGAGAGGATGTACCACCCCTCTCACATATTAACATCTGCTGTGACAACCTCTCGAGCATACAACTATTCACATCACATAGAGGGAGAGACCCAGTTATGAATGCAGTATCACGTGCATTATGGTTCTGGGCATATCACAGGAGAATTCATCTCTCTTTCACTCATGTACCAGGAGAAAATATGACACTTTCGGACGCTCTCAGCAGAAAGGGCCTGAGTGAAGAGTATGTTAAAATAGCTAGAGATATAACAACCAGCCTAAACTTAAAAGAAATTACCATCCATCTCACTGCTTTTAAATATCATGATTTCTTGTAGGTGATGACCCATCACTCGATTTCCTAATACAGAGAGCAACAGCTAGACAAGACTTAGTGGTAAGGCCGGGTACAGATGCAAACAGGAAGGCATCATTAAAACTCTTCATTGCCTTCTGTATTAAATACCATCTCTCATACCGACCACCCAACCATGAGACACTGTGCATATTCATTGAATATATGGCAATATTCTTCAAATCACCGCTGTCAATAAACAACTATCTGGCAAACGTGAAAACACTCCTAATAAGATTACAGGAAGACACATCAGCATTTCAACACTATAGAGTGAAGGACGCCATGTCTGCTATAGCCACAAATATCAGGCATGTACCTAGTAGAGCGTTGCCCATGACCTTCGATCACCTACTACAGGTCATTGGGTATCTCAAGCATGACCAGGAAGGCCCAACAGTTGTGTTTGCAGTGTTAGTTATGTTCTTTACGATGATGAGGCAATCAAATGTGGTGGTCCGTGTGACTGACACATTTGATGCTACAAGACATCTCCTTCGTGGTGATGTGACCATCAATGATAATAATATGAAAATCGCCCATAAATGGGCAAAGAATCACCAGAAAGCAGCAGAGGCAGACTGCTTTAACATCACAGCACTCCCTGACTCCAAAGCATGTCCCATCAGGGCCTTCTCCAAAATGATAATACATAGGCCGGCCTCTGACGCATCCCCACTCTTCTTAATGAAAGGCGGGGCGCCACTCTCCCTTCACTACATCCTGGCAGCATGGCATGCAGCGTTGAGGGCTGCAGGCCTGCAAAACATAGGCTATACCCTGCACAGCCTGCGCAGGGGAGCCGCCTGTGCGATACAGCCTTACATGCAACAAGAGCAGCAAATTGGAGAATACGGCAGGTGGAAATCATCAGCGTTCAGAGGCTATATAAAAGACCAGGCAGAATTATCAGCTGCCTCAGCCTTCAAAGAACTGGCGAGCAGTTAAGTTTGGCTGTTAAAGGCTGAGTACACCTAATAATTAAAGACAATACTCTTCGGGAATACCAAAACGCAACAACTAAAGACTCTTACTACTTTATCAACAATTAATAATAATATGTTAACAAAGTTTAATAAACCATATTTCAATACCAACTTCTGTGTCACTCCTATGTCCAATGGTTTCCTCATTCTCCCAATGAGGGCGCATTGGTCAGGAGGCGCAGGAGGAACTTCCGGTCAAGAAACCTCTCCTCAGCCTCACTCAGCCTCCAGACGTACTAGGAGTAACATCCCACCCAACCCACGCCTGGTAAAAGTGACATTTAACAACACACCTCTGGTGGCAGAGGGCTGTTAAAGGCTGAGTACACCTAATAATTAAAGACAATACTCTTCGGGAATACCAAAACGCAACAACTAAAGACTCTTACTACTTTATCAACAATTAATAATAATATGTTAACAAAGTTTAATAAACCATATTTCAATACCAACTTCTGTGTCACTCCTATGTCCAATGAGCATTGTGTTGAGTTTTGTAGCATAGCTCTTCTAAGAACCGTCAATAATAGAATAGGGTCCTCTTAAGGTATCCCCCACCAAAGGTGGCACAAGTGAAAGTCAGTTGTTCCTGGAAAGCTTATAGTTTTTACCCCATTTTTACTTTTTGCTTTTCCAACGTCTGTGCTGAAAGCACCCCCGAAAACGTCAAGGCGGGTATAGTATATTTATTGAAAACACAACTTACAAAACACAAAATTAATAGAACACAAGTTTCCAAAGGTTTCACATGGAACAGACATGTTTGCAGTTATGCAATATATGTTATATTTAATATTCTGTCGGATGCATCCATTAGTTTAGCATAAAATGAATTTCCAGTGTGTAGTCATGAATGTAAATGCCAATAGAATTGCTTCACTTGAAGACATATGTTTGACAGGTCGTCTCGTCACACTACTGGAGCAAACACAAAACATTATAGAAATATGGACAGAACAACTGCAGAACTTAGTGAGGAAGGTATTTTCCTTTAAATGGATATATATGTTCTTGGAGTTACTGCAATGGCTTCGACGTGTATTGGAATATAATAGGCTACAAAAAAGAAAACTAGCAGCGAATTCAATTCAATGCTACACTCTATACGCATCCTGTAGGCAGTAAACATCAAAGCCCTTTACTGGTAACTCTACTGGTAACACCGCAGCCTACAGGACGAGTATAGAGTGTACATGGTTTTTCCAATTCTGCAGATACAATTGAGGAAATATATAATTGACAGACATTTTAAAACCTGCACTCTCAATTAACATCAGTCAAACACTCAAGGTTTTCTACTTTTTGTTTTGTTCTTTTCCATCCCATCTGAAATCCATTTGACCAAAGAATTTTGGAGGACTTTGTCTGGTGGTGTTTTTGCTACAGGCCTTTCATAAAAGTTCCCAATTATACTTCCGAGACATGCTGAAATCCTTTCCTGTGGTGGCTTCGCTTATTATCGCTCACCGGCGGCCGTTTTTTCTCGACCGATTCTACTTAAAGTCCTGGCTAATGCCATGCCACATGCCAGTAAGCCTATAACAATTGGCCTCTGTGAAAAGGGTTGATCAGTTGGTTATTTTTAGACTGATAATGTTCAATTGACATATCTTTTTTTAAATCAGGACAGTACTACTACATATTATATACTATTCTGAAGAGAAACCCAACGTTCTTCTTCATTATTCAAGCAAGACGTTTAATAGAGTGGGTAAATGGAAAAAAATATGACAGTGCGGAAATTATTAGTGTACGCACGCCTACGTAAAAACTATCAATGGATGTGGTAGAAAAACTACCTATCCATTTTTAGCTCCGTATCCCGACTTAAAAGCTTCTCTTTATTTGAACATTCACACTCTGTGGTAGTCTGCAGCTGAGAGAGTCCCCATGCATTATTCATGACACAAAAACGATATCTGACGTCGGAAAACAGCCATAAACTTAGGTGTCATCTTCGCTTAATTAAATCTCATTAATTGCAGGGGTTTCATAGAATGCCTTCGCAAACGCCGAGAAGGTTTAGCGTTTTAAGAAATGGTTGTAGAGGGTCTTTTGTATCGTCTCCATCAACTGGTAGAGCAGAAACTAAGCTAGATAATGAACAACAACGCAGTACTTTCGCAATATGATTCAATTTAACTTTTTTATGATTAATTATATTTAGCCTTCTTAGGAAACTTTCTTTTATGTTATCATATTGGGCGTTAGTCAGGACACGATGGAATTGCAGATGTGTAAACTCAGAGTTCCAGATATTTATATTACATATGAAGCTAAAACCATTTCGAATTTGCCATCTGTTATCTGGTTATCTTTTATACATTATCAAACTACTAATTATTTCAACGTAAACAATAATCCTGACTAAATCATGTATTGTACACCACCCTGTTAGAGACTACGAATCAAGCAAGGAATAGTAAAACTTTATTTAGAAAATTCCATGTCATGTAAGAGCATAAATGAATAAGAACTGTGAGAGCCAATGAGAACGAACAGAAACGTTACGCCATAATTATAGTTTTTTTTAATTCAATTTTATTCAGGTGTTTGAGCTAGGTACATCATGGTAATATTGAACAATTCGAAGAGTGCTCCCAAATTCTCCATAACAGTGGTCTTCCTATGGGACCTGAGCCGGAGGGTTTAAAGACATGTACAAATACTATCGTCAAAGCATTTGAGTGGTATATAAATGAAGTATGGGCTAATATTTACACAATAAACTAATGTTACACAATAAATATAGATGACCTCCCTCTCAATCTGAGAGTCATTATATTATGTGTCATACTCTCACGGCAAAAGCATAGCTTTTACCCTACGTTTAAATTCGTCAAAGTATTCAATTGATCTCATGTCTACAGTAAGATTATTCCATTCTGTGCACAAGTTATAATACATGGATTTTTAAAATTTACTACTACGTGGAATTGTTATTTCGAATAATGGTGCCTTGAGTTGAGAATTTAAATGGAGACGTGTAGGTCTTCATTCAGAACCATGTGAATAGACACATGCTACTGGTAGATGTATTTAGAGATTATGATAATATGACTCATGTGGCATTAATGACAGCAAGGTGACATGCATGCATGCATAATTATTGTGAGAAATGACTTTTGATAACTCCACCAGGTCCGGGATATGAAGACAATTGTTAACTAATTCTCTACTTCCCCTTACAGATTCTTAGAAGTTCCCGTTACCCATGTTTGCTATCATACATATTTCAAGAGCTTCCCTACGAACTCGCATGTACGTCCTTTACCCACATTATCCCTCTGCCGACAGCAGGCCGACAGTGACATTATAGAGCTTCTTCTCAGATTTTCCCTCCTCTACTCATCACATGATAGGGAATCCCCTTGCTGGAATTCTCATCTTCGAATAGCTATAGGGGTCCGGATACGACGGAATGTTTGGTGCAAGGGGCTGTGTGTATTATAGCTAAACACTATCAGCATACACCAAGCACCAACCATTCTGGAGGATCACTAACGGCCTTAGCACAAGATTGGCTGATTTCACACCTATTCAAATCTATTTAAACCCTATCATTGTAAAGCCGACTACACTAATTATTAAATAACAGCATAGCTAGTAATTACAACAAAATGATCGATTGATTGGTGCTAACCAACCTAGCTCAAATAAAACTGTTTAGTAATCTATCTTGAAAATGCAACATGTGTACCAACTGTTATAGCAGCTCTACCCTTAAGCATTAGTGTTTGATGACATCCTCTTGGATCTCTTGTAGTCTTACGGAACGGCAGTCCTTCCTAGATTTATTCCCACCGAGGAAACAATTAAAATTTATTTTGTTGCTTACAGAAATCTCCTAGCTGTCGCGGAATTGCCCATGGCTCTTCTGTTTTCAATATTTCATGTTCTATATAATCCTCAAAGTCTTAAGATAAACCTTAAGGGTTCTCGAGCCTATTAAAAAAAATATACAGATTTTTCCAAACCTTGAATCATTTGTACATATGATTATCCCAAGGCCACATATGATTTTTGAAATTAAGATTAAGATTTAAAATTAAGATTCACCGTCTAGTTTTTGAAATATGGGGTGGCAAACATTTGGACCCTTTTACTATCAATTGGTTCCTATGGAAAATGATGAATTTTCAAAACCTATTCGTATTTCTCACCAAGAACCCATATATAGATCTTTTTAAAATTGTAATATATGCTGCCCGGGAGTGTCTTCTTCGTTATAAAAGAAAGAAATATAGTTTTTACCGTCTAGATTTTTTGTGAGGGCGTTCTGAAATATATGAAATTGCAAAAATACGGATTTTTTTAGTTAAATATAGTCAAAATTTTAATTAAATCGCAAAATTAGTTCCAAATTCAATGTGAGTTTGTACAATGCATGTGGAGCTCAGTGATTGAGAACCCCTAAGAAGTTATAGTTATTATACTCGATCTCTCATGGGTAGATTGTTAAACATGTGCAGCTGCTCATATAGGGCTATAGGGCTATTGCCAAACGTATAGTGATGGCAAGTCGATGCAAAGACGATGCAATAAATTTCACAAAAATCTTTTGACTACCTCATCGCCAACGCATCGCCAACGATTTTGACGACAGTGGCCAGACCGCTTAATCTACATCACCGGCTATGCCAGTACAAGTCAATGAAGCTGTAGGTGTAGTCGATAAGAATTTTACAAAATTCTTATCAACTATCTCATCATGAACGATTCTGTCAACAGTGGTTGAGCGACATTTCACCTCTATAAAGTTAGCAACAATAATAATGGTAAAAACTACTACTCGCCATGCCAAAAATAGTTTCTTTCGTTTTCTGAGTGCATACTTTCACTATAATACAAAACAATATTCCTTTCACAAATTTATACATGTGCTGAAAAGGTTCCTTGCTGATAGAGATAGATACGAAGGGGCATGTATGCACATCTGACTATTCGCCTGCCATTCCAGAGTGTGGCCAAGAACACAATGACAGATTATATAAAAGAAAAACAAGCTCCTTTGACGCATGTTTCTCTTTAATTGGGTGGTTTCCATTATAACCCTAATATGTCCAGACCTATTGTATAAATAAAGCTGAAAGTGGTTCCCAATCGAGTAGCTGTGGCATTAATTGCAGGTGTATTTAACTGATCACCGCTCATTTATTATTCGGAAATAATTATTGTTGACCGCCCTATGCCAGAGATTGCTGAGAGGAGAAAATATCCCTGCGCAGCGCTGTGGTGGAGATTTTTTTCAATGATTTTATTTATACTTGGGATACAGGATCGCCAAATTGGGATTTTCATCAGTCCCAAGTCTCGCATTACAAAATTTGATTATCAGAAGTCATTCATTAACTTGATATAATCATAAGGAAAGTCTTAGAAGTAAGGATCAAATACACTTCCCACTCAGGCTATCTGATAAAACGAAATCTTGCAGGCAGGGTACTGGAAACGATGCACTGTGAGAAAAACTATATGGAGGGACCGTAGCCTCTTTATTCACGTAGGGAATAATTAAATACTACAAATCATTGAAAGGCCTGAGAATTTTTTTTTTCATAAGTTAGCACTGTTTTTAAAAGGTGAAATCCTATGTACCGTTAAAATATGTTTGGGTCATTCTGGACCCCATATAATTATACCAGTCACTAATAATTGATCAACGACCTGTCTGTGGTTGGTTGGAGGTAGAGAAGCAATAGTGACCAGTTTGTTAAAACAGGTAAACTAGGGACTTTGTCAATGAAAATACGATGGGGCTATTTCATTCATGTTACATAAATGGCCATCATATTCTAAAAAGATTAGAAAACACTGTGTATCCCCGTCCTTATGCATTGTTTTTTGTAACCTTGGTCTATAGTCACTACACAAAATTTAATATTAGCGATAAGTTTATTGTCATGCAGAGGATGATTTAATAACATTATGTGGTGAGGTTTTGTTTAAAAACATTGCCTAATATTATGTGGTGTTTTGATTAGTATGTCACCAAGATAAGTCTAAAGAATATCTATCATTACTTCTGTTTAAAATTCTATTAATTAATTTTATTCAGTTAATTAATCCAAGGCTCTATATGGCAACTTGGGCATTTCGATTAAAACCCATTACAAGTAGATAAATAAAGCGAAATAGTGATGATGCCAATACAGTTTCAGTACAATTTCTGTGTCTCCGTTATCATCTATGAATATGTAATTTAATATACATGGTAAGGTCTTAACCATTGTTAAATGGTCACACGAAATTCCATCCAATCAAGATTGGCAAATCATATAAGCTCCTGGGGCCATATCTATAGGCAGTAAACATGTTTCATGGCGACCATATAACATTTTTATTTTGTTACTACATCCTTCTACAACATCCATCCAATATATATATATGAATGCTTAATCAGCAGACCCAACTCCTACACGCCATAGACCCTATAGGCAGGGTTCCACCACACCAACTAATGAGCTATTCAAGCTGTAGGAGCGTTGACCAGACTGCATGCTTATTGTGGCTAATATGCGAGTTGGTAGTTATTGTTGTATATAGATTATTATAAAGGACAGGTTGCACACCCTATCAAGACTCTCCTCTGATCACCCCCATTTGTTATTATATTCGGATTGAATGAAACCGCAATGACCACAGAGGGGAAAACGTGGGTGGAGTCAAGCCTTATATATGATTTACAGCTAATATCGCCTCCATGGTGTCTAGTCACAATAATGAACCCGTGCTACCATATAACAACATTTTGTCATATTGATGTAGGTTCAAGAGGTGTCTAGGCTACACATCTGGACAAACAGAAATCAAATTCACTCCTCTGGGTTTGTTGGTGCGTCTAGATTATAGAGGCCCCAAGTCATGTACTATCATTCTAAGCAGAGTCGTACATGCAGTAAAAGCAGAATTCATATTATTGTATGAGGCATCCTTTCTAGATATGCTTAATATAATAGGAGGTTCCACAAATTGCCGGAGCACCACACATGTATGTTTGGCCTTGACCCTAGGTCAGGGTCACAACGGTTACTAACCTAATTCACCTAGTCATGCTTATTTCAATATCCCGCTATTTCAATATTGTCTTTAATAAACCGCTGTCTAATGTCTGTGAATGAATTAAAAAAAACAAAACTGGTGGGATCATGGCACAGTGGGATTATGACGGTGGGGTTTTAACTGGGGGTGTTTTTATTTAGGTGGATGGGGACTGGCGGGGTTTTGATGGATGGGGATTTGACTGGCGGGCTTTTATGGGCCCTGGAATCAGTATAAGAATTAGACCACCGGCCAGAGGCTAAATTTGGGAGGGAACCCCTACCTGCCGTATAACAAGCTAAATTTGAGGTATTTTGTGTATAATCTTATGAATTTGAAGAATTTGAAGAATAAAAATTGCCGAAAAGGTGGCAAACATTGCCAAAATGGCCTGTTTCCCATTTCTACACGTTTATCAGCATTGTAACCAAACTTGGGGAAAATGATGGTGTATCTAAGGGTTATCATTTCTTTTCGAATCAATATGACCTTGATCAAGGTCAAGGTCATAAATAATGATTATTTGTACGATGACAATATTCCAGGCATATTCATTACAATTTTATAAAGATTTGGGACGGGACATGGGATCAAGTTTGCAACAACGACAAATTACATAATTGCACACATATAGCAACTTTTTTTTATTAGGATTTGAACATGCAGTAATCTTCTAGTGCGCAAACAATCTCTCTGTGAATCCACCATTAACGTAGTACAACTGTTCTGTTTATTTGACACCTTCCCTGACACTTTCACTCAGCTATTGAGCATTAGAGACTTCGTTCATTGTCCTCGCTGGCCCTCTAAGCCTTCGGGAACCTGCCGCGGCCTCCGGCCTTGGCAGGATTCCCTACAGGCTTAGAGGGCCGCTCGGACAATAAACTCAGGCTCTATTTTATAGAATGCATGGCTATTTTTATTCTGAAAACAACAAATATGTAATGCAAATTTTAAATTAAAAACTCGAAAAACCCCACTATTTTTCACTAATTTAATAAAAACAATTTCTCTCATCGAAATTAAATGTCATTTTTCTGATTCTTTAGTATATGATTCTTGAAGTATGTGTGTTCATAAAACTGGAAAAAAAATAGTGGGTCACCATGCTAGTTTGTGAATTATGGGGCTTTGAAACATGGCTGACAACCCAAAAATCTGCTGTTTTCAATGTGTTCTATGTTTCCTAAAGATGTCTATGTCAAACAGCTACAAATATTATCTTTTTAACGCAATGACATACATTTTTTCCCTATATATGTGTAGAATATTACCTGCACTATATGTGTAGAAAATTTTGGGACATTAGGAGTTTTCATTTTTGTTTTATTCCCAAAACCATGAAAGAAAAATGCAGCACTTCTCAATAGACTTGCATACTAAATGGGTACAACTGAGGTTACCCACAGCTAGCTCAGTTTCCCAAACATGTCTATTTCAGACAGCTAAAAAAATATTTAACGCAATGACATGTTTTTTCCTTTTTATATGTAGTATATAACCTGCACTGTATGTATAGAAAATTTTGGGACAGTAGGAGTAGCCATTACTTGTTTGTTTTATACTATAAAACATGAAAAAATGGGCCGTTTCCTCATAGACTGCAATGCTAAAGGAATAGTACCATCTGTAAAATGCCCGTATATTTGGTATATAAAACGCTAACATATAGTGTGTGAATCTCCCAGGATTATTAGCTCTTGTTATGTAACATTATGTAACATTGTGTAACCTCATTAACTATCAATTATCACCCATTAATTATATTATCTCATTACTAAAATCGCTAATTATACTTAGTTACCCAGTACTGTGCAAGTCTACTTATTCATGCTAAGCCATAGGTATTACGTAAGGGCTCCGCCCCCTACCCTTTACCCACATCCTGAAGAAACATATGTACAGATCCTAGTTTATTAAATCAGTTGCTTTGCTCTTCTCATGAAGACTACACGTTCGCTTGTATTCTTCCATCATACCTTAACACTGGCGGACAACCCGCTCGATCTTGGAAACCTAAAATCTCACACAAAAGCGAGTTCTTTCATGAAGTATGGAGGAATTATTTGAAAGCCACAAATTATACATGATTATAGTAGGCTGTTGGGACAAGCGGTCAACGAATAGACTAAAAACAAACCATTCTCATACCAAACTTTGGAAGGGGCTTTAAGTCGTGTCCACCAAAACTTCTGGCTAGCTAAACTGAATTAGCCAGCCTTATAGATCAGTTCCCATACATCCAGACAATTATAACATCCTATACATCCAGATAATTATAACATCACAGGGCTGTCTTGGACTTGTCGTGTCCACCAAAACTTCTGGCTAGCTAAACTGAATTAGCCAGCCTTATAGATCAGTTCCCATACATCCAGAGAATTATAACATCCCATACATCCAGAGAATTATAACATCCTATACATCCAGATAATTATAACATCACAGGGCTGTCTTGGACTTTACCTAATATGTACAATAGTGGTTTGATGTTTGGGGCATGGCTGGCCCCAGGTATTTTCAATAAACTATCTAAAGCAGTAGTGGCGATCATGGAATCAATGGGCTCTAGTGGAATTTATTCTTATTGCCGCAACTTTATGGTGCTTGATTCACCAAAAAGGTGTGGATGAAAAAAGTGCATGGATATAGTCAATGCCCTTTGGAGGTTATGTAAGTGGCATGGACTCTGTATTAATTACAACAAGATCATTGACCCTGGCGAGGTCAACACCTTCCTGGGGATGGAAATGAATGCCAGAACCAGAAACTTTGCGTTACCCTTATATAAAAGTCATCAGCACAGTGGACATGTTGTGCAAGTATGTGGCAAAGCTTTTCAAAGAGAGAGCTGCACCAGGTTGCAGGCAATTGTCATTGGGCTTGCAGAGTGGTCCAGTCAGACACTACTTCATGGACAATTTATATTAACGTATTAGAATCCTCAAGGGGGCTAATCACAGCTGCAGATTAATGGCCAGTCTGAAATCTGACATGCTTTGGTGGATATATTACAGTGGCAAATTTGATGGCTCCTTACCAATAATTGACTCAAAAATTGAGACCCTGGTGGTATTGGATGCTTGTGGGGCAGCAGGGGATTTGTGTATGATGGGGAGTGGGTGTATGTCTCATGGGCAGGGTGGCCAGATATCACTGACAAGTATATCATATACAAAAAGGTAGCAATTCTTGAGCCAACCTGCCATCTTTTTAGCCCAACCTTGAAAAATAGACAAGTAATGGTCTATTCTGATGAAACAACAGCCATGTCTTTCATCACCAAGAGGCGGGCAAGGGACCCAGAAATAGCACAAGTGATGAATAAGATTTGCACTCTTTCTGCACCCTTCCTCTCATCTAGCATAGACCACCAGCTACACTATGTGCTACAAACCTCTCCCATACTTCCAGACCACCACAGGTCAGATGCTTGCTGATTGCCTTAGAGAACAGTCTGCTTGATGGATAGAATTAAAATGAAGATGTCCAAATACCAGAGAATTTTATGATTGAGATACATGAATCTTCTTTCATGACCCAGGTTTCACCAAGGTTTACGCAAGTATAAATGGCGCTGCCCTTCAGAGTTGGTGCAAAAAAAGTGCCCCCCCCCACCTTTAAGTAAAATAGTGCCTCCCTGACCTTCAGAGTCTGTGCAAAAAAAGATGACCCCCCCCCCTTCAGAGTCTGTGCAAAAACAGGTGACCCTGCCTTCAGAGTCTGTGCAAAAAAAGATGGGCCCCCCCTGAAAATTCTCCTCTCCCCTCCCCCCAATGGTTAAAAATGAACAGTCCCTTAGTACCCCTCACCTTGTCCAGTAACCCCCTACACCCCTCTCCGGTGTTCAGTGTCTCCTCCACTACACTTCTTGTACCCATCCAGTACCTCCTCCAGTGCCTCCTCCAGTACCCCCTGAAGTACCTCCTCCAATACTCCTTCCAGTACCCCTCCAGTACCTCCAATATCTCCTTCAGTGTCTCCTCCGGCACCTTCTCCAGTACCTTCTCCTGTACCCCTTCTAGTACCCCCTCCAGTGCATCCTGACATACCCCCTCCAGTACCTCCTCCAGTGTATCCTCCAGTTACCTTTTAGTACCTCCTCCTGTACCCTTTCCATTGCTTTCTCCAGTACCTGCTCCAGTACCACCTACAGTACCTCCTCCAGTGTGTCTTTCTGTACCCCCTCCAGTACCTCCTTCAGTACCTCCTCCTGCACCTCTTCCAGTGCTTTCTCCAGTACTTTCTCCTGTACCACATCAAGTACCTCCTGTGTACCCTCTCCAGCACTTTTCAAATATCTCACCCAAAACATCACCCAGTAGTACATCGTCCTATGACTCCTCTAGTACCTCCTCCTGAACCTTCCCTAATGCCCTTTCTCAAGTTTCCGAATATGATCCTGTCCCCTCGCCAGTGCCTCCTTTAGTAGGCCTATTTTTGCCCATACCTTACTGTTAAGATTCAGAAATATTGCTCATATTGTCAAGACCACTAAAGAAGTTAATAGGTAATTGTCATATAAAAAAGAATCAAGAGCAGACCATTGTTATTTGCTTATTGTTGACCAGAAATAAGCAGATATTTGTAAATCAATATGCGGAGGGAACCTTGAAAGAGCAACATATTGTTGAAAGGTCAACCCAATTTCTCTACAATAATGTACTTGTTTAGAAAAAAAAAGAGAAATAAAAATACTAATATATATATACCTCCTTACCTCCTGTAACTCTGTTTTCAGTGGGATAGATGTAGCTATATAGTTGATAATAGATTAATGACTATTTCGTAGGGTTGGACCAAAGCTGGTGAGTAAATTAGAACAGAAAGAGGGGGACGCCATTAGAATAACGTCTAATGAGGGAACCCAGAGGGACAGTGAATTTACTTTCCAGCCGATTTATGGTATTACAGTTGAGTTGGCTTTAAAAGGATTGGTAACTACAAGGCTTCTGGATTAAAACATATGCCTACTAGAATCTTGAAACTATGCATGTTGGCTTTGAGCTAGCAATTTGCTTTCCTGTATAATTGGTCAATCAAAAGAGTTCCACTGGTATTTAAATACGCCATTGTAACCCCATTGTATAAATAAGGAGACCATGGTGATCCTGGAAATTATAGGCCTATTTCTTTTTATTCATTGCCTGCTAAGATACTAGAGAGTTGTGTACAGAAGCTAATGTCAGAATATTTAAACAAGAACCATTTATTAAGTAATAAACAGTTCGGTTTTCGAGCTGGTAAATCAATAGTAGATGCACACAACAATTTATTAGAAAATGTGTATGAGAACTTAAATAATAAGAAAGCCACAGATTTGATATTTTTAGATTTTCGAAAAAAGTTTTCGATACGGTCAACCATGACATTCTAATTAAAAAATTGACCCAACATGGAATAATTAATAAGGAAATAGAGTGGTCTAAAAATTATTTATCTGATCGCACTCAGAGAATATCAGCGTTTTCTGATGTGGGTAACACATGACACAGTAGGAAATAGCAGGATTCAACTTTGCGGATGATACTGTGTTATTTGGAGAAAGGCCTGTAAACTCCGGGGTTATTAAAAGTCTTCAATTAGACCTTGATATTATTGTAGAGTGGTGCAGAAGGAAGATTTCATTGAATATAGGAAAATGTAAAACAGTCACAATATGTATAGAACCAAAAATAAGTAATGCAGCGAAGTACTTCATTAATGAACAGCAACTTGAGTCAGTTAACTCATATAAATATCTTGGTATAGAGTTGGATAGACAACTAAACTTCAAAAAATTCCTAGAAAGAAAAAAACAATATTGTCCAAGCCAAGGTTAGGGCCATGTCGAAACTTTACGGAGTATGTCAAAAGGACACATTGTTACTATTATATAAAGCAACAATTCTGCCTCATATCGATTATGGTGATGTTTTTTATAATGTGGCTCCAGGAAAACAGTTACAAAAACTGCAATCATTACAAAACGCATCTTTCAAAATTATTTTGGGACTACCCAAACTGACGAGTACCGAACAGATCCATAAAAATCTAAATATGCCAGTTTCAAAAACAAGAAGAGAAATGCATTTATTGAATAGAGCCTACTCCACAGTACTTTCAGGTAGAAATATCGATACCAGAGGTTTAGGCTTAAGAGAACTATGCATTCTGGGACACTTAAAATTTCTGACATAAGTTGCCATGGTATCCTCTTTTCTAAACATATATAATGTCTTAACATTTAGGATATTTGACAGAATGGTAGGAAACGGAAATACCTCACTATCCAAATTTAGGTGTATTTTTGGTGTTTGACCTTCGATTTCGTGACCTTGACCTTGACCAAGGTCACACACAATTTTTTTCAAATGGAAAGGACTATGGGTAGCATCCAAATCCCAAATATCAAAGGGATCCATCAAAAATTAAATTTTTAACAATATTCTATATGAATTTTTTTTAAAGGCTGTAATTACGAGACAAAAACCCAAGATGGCCGCCAAACGAACCCCATGGGACATTTGTTGGCACTGTTAACAACAATTTTTCCTAGCTAGGCATATTTAGCAATTTAAAAAAAAATAGGTTTCCACAACAATTAAGGGGGGGGGGGGGTCCACATGAACCCCCTCTGGCTGCTGGACTATTTACCCTGTATAGCCACTCTAGGATGTAAAGGTGCCTCTGTCCAAAGTCATAATTACTCTCAATTAGCCATTAATTGCAGAATTTCTTTTGTTCATCCAAGGTATACACTGGAAAAAGCGGAGTAGAGTTTCCATTTACTCGAGAACATTAGAAACAGTGAGGATAAGATTGATTTTGCAGAGAAACTAAGTGATTATTATAGGGGGGAAAGGTATGAAGATGAAAATAATAAAAATCTATTTTTAAAGGTCCTACAGTTTTTAAGGTATAAATGCTAAGTCAGGTAATATTTCAAATAATAGACTATATATCCAAAAATAATTATAATATAGGTTTTAATATATTTCCATACATGTTCTTTGTGTATAACTAAGGGTTACACTCCTCCTTCATTAATGGACGTGTCTAATCACCTGCTGGACACGTTTCCTTTGTTTATCAATACAAGCCCAGAGTGGGTATATATCCTCTAAATGAGAACCCCCTCCCACTCTGGCTGCTGTCCCCGGGAAGCTTTCATATAAAAGGCTTCCCACGCCATAGGGCAGCTAGAGAGAGGTTTACCATCAATGCTACAATATACTTACGTAAAAAGGCTCTAGGATATTCAGTACAAGATCGTTAATTTCTTATATGGTTTCTTATACAAACCCAATTAAAAAGTGAAAATTACTCATAAATAGTAGAAACAGTCAGCTTAACCAGCTGAATCTATCGTATTATGTATGTAAAAAAAATTATAAGCTAACAATCACCATGATATTTAACTCTAAACCTACATACTAATATGATTTTTCTAAACAATTGAGACAACAACAAAAAAGATTTTTATTCACTGCACCCACACAACACCATTATTGGTTGTTCATATTGTTGTTTCTTGTCTGTTATAAATTCATGTTAAACGTAATTTTGATCAATCATCAATACTTTTTTACGTGGTTATCCGCGCCTCTACATACGTCAGTAGTTCTTCCTGTCACAATTAACTCTATACAATATTTTAGCGTAGTACATTCATCATAGCATACAATATCTGCTCTGTACATGTTATCATTCAGCTAATTTCAACTCCCGGCCTATATTCAATGATAGGTATTTGTTAATATATCTATATCACGTATACCAAGGAATTCTGAGTTCTCTCAAGGAATTCTAAGTCAAACCCTGATTTCTTAATTACCAATCTTTCCTAATGACAGATGGGCGCCGCCCAGTCTGACTTCTCTTATTAATACCTACCCTTGTTTATCCTACTGTTATTGTTTACTGTAATTAAACCTAGTTCACTGACATATGTAAGGTAAGACCATAAGGCAACATATGGGCTTAAATGAAAGGTGGTCAGCTTAGATGAATGTTTATGTTACAGGGTTAATTACCATGAGGGAGCCAGTTAGCCCAGGTGTAATTATGTTTGTAGACAGGTCCATTGATTGGGATAAGACACCTTTGATGCTGTGACCAGCAGGCACCAGCATGGCTGGGTCTCTGTTATTGTTGGGGGACTGGGATGGCTAGGGGAAAGCTTTGTTCTCCCAGACAGCCTGGAGCCACATAATTATTGTGAACTAGGATTATATCTTTCATCTAGCTTATTATAATTGACATGACATTACTTAACTATATACCCTTTTAACATGTGTTTCTCTATATTAGACTGACCCAGGTAATGATGGTATGGCCCGAGAGCCATGGGGTCACATGACTTATGTAACCAGCCTTATGATTGGCTTATGTAATTCTGCCTAACTCTTACAGGGTTCCCCTTTACTCTGATTGGATATTCTTTTTGACTGTATATGATGATATGAGCATATAATGACATGTTTGACTGACAATAAACAGAACGGGTTTATACCACAAACAGGATACACCAAGACTCCTTATTTAGTATACTACTACATGAGATAGAAACCTTTATCTCACATATTCCCGAATAGTATGTGCCCCACGTCCCCTTCTCGTATGACGTTTATAATCCACCACTACCTCATTAGTCTCCAAGTGATGATTTCCATATACAGGTGCTTGCTTTTCTATCTACTTCGTCCTAAATTGATCTTCATTCCCACCCACTACCAGCTTATTAAAGTGCTATCAAGCCTATGGTTTATGATGGCTTTAGGATCTAAATGAGTCCTATATATATCCACGATCCTAAAGTAATATAATGGCGAAGAGGTACAAGCTTAACATGGAGGATTTGCCAAGAAAAGCGAACAATGAGAGTATTAGACAATCCGTCATTCCCCAGCCTGGGCTCGTCAAAGCTAACTTTGCTAATCCTGGGATTGTCGTATATATAGAAGCGAGGCTCCACATTGAGTTATTGTGAGATTTTATTAGAAATTGCTGTAATGAAACACCGAAACGTTAGTTCTATTATTAAATCAACTCTTACAGCAACCTTAATCATTATTCACAAATTACTTCTTATTCCGACTGCGATGTTATAATTATTCCCTCTTATATTATCTTTATTAGAAACGTTTCATGATCGTGGGGTACCTCTAAATTCCTTTTAACAATTTATATTACTTTAGGAGGATATATATGTCTTCACCTTCTTAGGGTCTTTTATTGATAAAATCACTAGGTCACTTGTGTCCACAAACTGAACAATATTGCTTCTCGCATCTAAACAATCACCGGGGTTCTTCAGGGACTGGTCAAAGTGTTAAAGGGTAAAACATATTCCAATATAGAATATGAGAATAACCCAGTTTATAACAGTGATCTCCCAAGAGTTATTTCACAACCAGCCAGCTCGGAGACTGCATGCCCGAACGTTGACCTATCGTCCTTATTAATGAATATTTTTTAATAAAAGAAATACGTTCAAGATGAACGAATGAATAGCACTCGAGGCTATACGATAACATCGGGCGACATTGCTTCAAGTTTATATTACAACATGTAGTATGTGAAAAATTTACTAGATGGACCAGCAAGGCCAGCTCCAATCTGTGATAGGTTACTAAAGAATTGTCAGTATTGTATTCCAACGTCCTCATTCTAAATATGCAAAGGCGACCAAGGTTACTGTTTAAACAGTGCGTCTGTAAGATAAATAGTGTAGGTAATCTCTAACTATTTCACGAGTAGGATACATCACAGCTGTCGAAAGCCAGTCTAGGAGGTGAACTCTCATTAGAGTAGCCCAATGTTTCTTTGTGTACAGAGTGTAAATTTAAATATTTTATTCAAATAATTAGTCAAGGGCAGGGCACCGACTTAGAGGTCAAAGTCCTACCGACTCCAATCTGTGTAATGCCCTTATTTTGGAGAGAAAAGGAAAGTTCCTGACTGTAACATGTTATTTCCCTAACATGGCTTTTGAGCTCTCCCTGCTTGCAAGAACCATACATAGCTTTTTCAAATGGAAAACCCGTCCATATTTGGTGCCATAGTAGCTATTGGCAGTGTTTCTCAATATCCGACTCGTTCAGTATATACTTTTAGCAACTACTTCAATTTCAGCCTATTAGCTCTTAGATTATTAGTTTAATACGTTTATTCTATCAAAACATTATGTCCGGAAGGACATTATTCTCAGTTCGACAGCTACATCTAGATAATTTAGGTTCATATTAAAAGACAATCGGAATCAATATGAAAGAAGGAAAATTACACTACTATCGATTATATACACTCGAAATCAATTATAGAAGGACCGACGAATTAGTATGAAGATCTTAGAGGAAGATATGTGAATTAATAAACATGGACTGCACATAGTCATCATAGCATCGCAAAATTAAGTGGGCGCCTATAGCCATCAACCAGCAATAAACACACTCTAGCTTCTCCGTATTCTAATGTGTACATAGTAATTGAATTAAGAAATAAAAACCAAGGTAGACAGGAAAATACCATCATGTAAACAAGAATTTAAAGAAAGAATCAATCAAAGAGTATACACAAGCTTCCCCTCCCCCCTATAATGTGCACTAACACTTTTCCTTTATAAACAATGTATTATTATATCTGAAAATTTCAAATTACCATCATGCAAGATGAAAACCTTAATTCATAAGGTTATAATTATAAATTGCATATAGACAAGGCCATAATGGACAACAACTATCCTCGATCATAAACAATAAATACAGCTGAAGTCGGATATCAGACCCTCTCGCCCAAACCTCTCAAGGTAACCTCTTTGTAATACTACTTTAATGGAGTTTACATCTTCAATACTCCTGATGTCATCCTTAAGGATGGTTCCAGAGGCTGGGTACGCTTCCCAGGCAAGATCTCATGATCTGGCTTTTTTTCCACTATTTCCCCACACATGCATCTCCTTGCAGGCTACCATTCCGCCTTAGATTAGATAGATTATAAAGGTCTCGGATATCACCAGTTTTGTGGTGTGTAATAAAAAGTAACCTTATCTCCCTCAAAATTTCAATATTGGAGCTGAAATCCTAAAAATAACATGAAAATACTATGAATAATCAAATTATTAATGAAATTAATGTAGTAATTATTATCCATTATATGAAATAGCGTTTTTCACCCGATTGCTGCTGATTGGAATCGTTTACGCAATTTCATCCGATGTGTAATCGCACAGAAAAGTTCTGAAACTCTGAAAAAGTAAAAAAAAAAAAGAAAAAAAGTACATAATACGCTTTCCCAGCACAAGTACATTCGGCATGTGTACCACCCACCTTTGGCGGGGGAAACCTTAAGAAACAATTGCCTGAGCATCATTTTCTTCTTCAATAATTCCAGGATTATCATCAGGCGCTTCATATAATTACAATTGTCTTTTTACTGCTTCCAGAGGAGGTTCAGTAATCCCACAAGCCTTCACCATTGCATTCCTACCTCTTTTCATCTCTCTGTGGGAGCTGGACTAATCTAGCTACAGACTTCTTCAGTCTCTCAAAAAATGGTTTATCTGCCATATTTCACCAAAAACGTTTTTGCTTTTTCTAAATTTCATTTCGGGCCAATAAATAGAGAGAATGGGACGAGCCGGCAATAATCGAAAATTTATAGGACGAGATTCGTCCACATAAGCACGATGCCGTAGGCAGAGTGCTTATGTGGATGAATCAAGTCCTATAAATTTTCGATTATTAATTGCTGGCGAGTTCCATTCTATATTTAGGCCTATTATATGTGCATAAAATTTGATCATCATCAGATATCACTGAAAAAGTATTAAAGAACTCTCAGAGAGTCCCGCTGCCCCGCTGAGAGCACCGCTGAGAGCACCGTCAGTAGGCTACAACGGTGAGCTGTCAGGACTGTGTGATCATGCAGTGTTTACTTAGGCCTACTGACTTTGTTGAACTAAAACGTTCATATCGTAGCCATTTCTTGAGCTACAATAATAAACCTTACATCATTTGATAGAGAATTTAATTCTCTATTTAATGGTGTGGTGTTTATTATGTATTTTTATAATCACAGGTGGATTACCGATCGCGGGGATCTCCGCGGGGATCTCCGCAGAGACAGCGGAAGTGCGGAGTCAGAGCTATTTTTAGACAACTACATTTTTATAGGACGCGTCCTATATGACTATTTTTATAGCACCCCACTTATAGCACCTCTCATATAGCATGCGCGTATAATAAACAAATTTAAAGTTTTCATGCGGTGCCCTTTTTTCAGTCTATTAATTATTGTGACTCGAAGACTTCACTCCGTCTCCATTCTACTTTGATAACAAAAACTACTACTACTCTTAGAAACGGCTACGGACAGAACAAAAATAATAATTACTACTAGACTTCAGTCATATTAAGACTACATTCTTACAATGTTCCGATAACATAGGTCATATTTAGAAACAAATCAAATAAAAGCAGACACAAGAATGAACATGTTTAGCTTCTTCACACCTCCTGGGCATCTACCCTCTTGCATATCGTTCATTTTCTCAGTTCTTAATTTTAACAATAAACCTGCCTGGGTCTGCCTCTCCCCTTATCTCATCTGGTAATATGTTCCATAATTTTCTCCCTTTAAAATAAATACTATCCTTTGTTTTTTTGTTTTTTTGGCCGAAAGATCTTCAACATGTTAGCTCTCCGATTTGGAGATTTATATTCTTAAACGGAAGCATTTCATATCTGTTGCGAAGTGACAATATGTTAAAACACATGCTGAATAAAAATATTTAAATATAAAATACATAAAAGGTCCAAGATTGAGTCTGACAAGAGAGATAACAGGATCCAGCCTGACTGATTGTTAGGCTTGGATAGTTCATAGCATTGGTGATTGATCCGTAGCTCCAGTGCTCCCTGGCCCTCGATCGTATGCATATTTTTTTATTCCCGAGAATTTCACAAGGTTTGTGGTACTTTTCATCACGAGAAATATTAGGCATTGGGATACATTAATACAAAAGATAATAATAATAATAATAATTTGGAATATTAGTAGTAATTATGTGGTTACTCATTGTTAGGTAATCGTTGCTTAACATGATGTAACACATTGAAGTTCTGAATATGCCTGTAATGCCCTGTATTTCACAAGCTGATTTCCAATTTACCAATCGATTCCCAGCGGCCTATCACTAGCCAACAAATTGAAGGGGGTCAAAAGCATCAGCCAGTAGAAATGGCGGGGACATCTCCTCTATAGCCACGGGGAAAATAGGAGATTTGTGCTAATATTCAGTGTTACCAGAAGCCAATAATGAAGTATTTCCAGCGGTTTACTCTGATGACCCTTTTATCACGCAGATTTGCAATGACTACCAGGCAAAGATCGCATCAATATTTGAACTGGGCCTTGACTGGTGTCTTTGCCTGCTGAGATGTCCCACATATATCAACCTGTAGACCTTTCTCACTGTCAAGGTTCTGGCCCTTAAGGAGACTGACTTAAGCCTTCAATAGCTCAAAGGTACGCCGATTTAAATAAATAGATAGAGAGATAATTATTGTTTATTTTCATTTCATTATCCTTCAATATTAACAATAGAATAGAATAACAATAACAACAATTACTAACAGATGTCACGATTGGGATCTACAATTGTAGATCCCAATCGTGACATCTGTTAGTTGTGAACTAAATGTTGTGATTTGATTTGTTGATATTAACAAATCAATTCACAATATTTAGTTCCATGTTATTAAAATCTCATAAATTAACTATGTCCTGATTCCAAGGTTCTTTTTTATTATTTGTGTTGTTGTTAATATCTTCTTACCTCACCCACACCCCCACCCCCACTCCCACCTCCGAGTTGGATATATGAGGAACTCCTGATAATTCTATAAATGCAACTGTCTTTCCCAGTATAGTTATGAGTGTTTCTAAAAAGAATACGACATAGGACATCTTATATTGTCAGAAAATTATGTTCAGCTTCATTCATTATATATATCCCTTTCACGAGGAAGGGTATATGTGTGTGTGGTCGCCTATTATACCTAAAGAGTCTTTAGGCCTTACACTAACTCTTCTTTATATATATGTTCACGGAGCTAAAGGATCGTTGCTCACACTAGAAAAACTGCATAAGGAAGATCAATCTTCCTCTAATTGGAAAATCAAACACCATTTGCTACAAAAGAACTGACCCTATTTATTTAAACGAAAAGTGGTAGCTTAATCGATGGTTGGATTGAACGATTCACTATTTCTTTGTAATTCCATTTTATCAGGTGGGTATATCCTCTTGTGGAATTCTTATAACCTGAAGATAAATTACAATGTAAACGACTTGATAACGTGTCCACACAAAGCCTACTGCTCTGATACTGTTAGTGAACATGTCATATTCCCATACAAAATGTTGCAAAATATGGGAAACCTTCATCTAATGTACACGTGTTTTCATATTCTAATAACTGACATAAAGAGTGCACAGAGCATCTTTTTTTCCCTCGGGAAGTTCAGATAGAGATTTTGAACCTTTTCTACCTAACATCTCCGAATTTCTACGAAGCCATATGGATAGGCCTCGATCTTCTATCGATCATTCAGACCTTGGTGGGAAAAGTTTGGGGCATTGTTGGTGATTTTATCAACCACAGACTAGGTTGTGGGAACGTCCATGAATAAGACAGGGTGGTGAGCCTGCGTGATGCCAAGTGGGCAACAAAACTTTGAATTTATGCTTTCCTTCATAGTAATTTGCCTCCTGAAAATTTGTTTTTCTGAATTGTTCGGTAACGAAAAGCTTATTTCATTTCATAGGATCACCAGACTCGTGTTTTATTTGTAATTGATTGAATAAAGAATTATTCAATCAATAAATTTCACATCAAGTATGCAGTCATTCAAGTGTTCTTTAGATTGAGAACCTTGGATAACAGGCTTCTCTATGGTCACATACCAAAATTATGATTACACGATATTACGCAATATTATTTATCAAATTATTAGAGAATAAAATACTGTATAAATACATTTATATCATATCATATTCCCCAGAATATCAACTGCTTTGTTAGATATAGATATATCTCGCATAGTGTGCTTTATTACATGAATAGTGTGCCCATTTGTCATGCAGTCTTGTTGACACTGTATAGGTAGGCCTATTATTTCTCTTTCAGAATTAATTAGAGATTAATTGAGAGTTAATTTAAAGCATACTATTATAATAGCCTTTCTGTAACTGTTAAACTACTGTAACATCAAGACCAGGTCTAGACCTGAGGTGTACTACCTGTATTTTCTTTTTCAGAAATTTTCTTTGAATTTTTTATCAACTCTAATGTGCTAGTCATGAAATAAAAGAATTTTATCATTATTATTATTATTACACCCACTTATAACCAGGTTCCTTTAAGAATACTGTATTGTAAAATGTAACATGTAACATATAAGGCAGGCAATTAAGGTTCACCAATTTACTCCATACAAATCGCATTTGTTAGTACGAAATGGTGAAAAACGACTATGGTTCATTATTCTGATTTGGACATCACCAGGTTTGAGAGGATGTATCACCTTTTATATCACCTATATAAATACATATAACTTAGATTCACTAGTTTTTGGAGTGACAACAAGTGACAACATGTATTGGAAATTTATTGAAATTCTAAATATTGATAATGGTAAAATTGGATGAGTAAAGGGTAGAGGCGACGCAAGAACACATCCACATGGTGGACAGGCGTTTTTTGTTAACCATTCTTAATTGTACGGCCATATTTGTAATAAAGAAAAAGATTTTTGCACTTTTCTAGTGCCCTTTGCACACCCAATGAGGAGGAATTTAAAAAAAAACCCTTTTCAGAACCCCAACCCCCTCGGCATTAAAAAGTCAAGATTGCTGTTCTGTTCAGCCATGCCATGTATGCCAGGAAATGGCCTCTGTGACAACAGAACGAATTTATGCTGTCATTCAAGACAGCTATCCTCTTATTTCAATTTACATTGAAGAATTATTTATTTGAGGCTATGCTCAAAATGGTTTACAGGGTCTAAAAAAGAATTGTCCATGTCTTCCACCATTTACCGTTTTCTAACTAAGAGGAAGGAGCCAAGAATAAACAGAGGAGGAAAACAACTTAGAACTATTTTAGATACATAGGGCGTATTGCATTTGTAAAGCAGTGAACAATAAGTTAGGTAAACATGATCCTGATTACATAATCAGACTACTTAATATCATGTTGCGGTTGAATAAGAAGGATTAATTATCTGTTAAAGATGATTCTGAGGAAATAATCATCAGCCCTTAAAATAATACAATAGAGCAATTTCATTGTAGCTGGATATGGACCATTATAAATTATTGTTGAATAAGACCCATTGGATACATGTTGTGCCTGGGATCGTAATACATGAGAACTACCTGTAGTACCTTGCCATTGTTTCTCAGGTGTCCTCCTATTATCTAATTTTAGTATGCCAATTTACCTAACGCAAAGGAGTGTTGTAAATAATCATATCAGTCCTAAATGTGAATGGACTCTAAAATGGAAATGTACATGAAACATGTATATTCAGGCTAATTCAGGAATGTAATTTTTGTTTTGACCAGATGTGCAACTAGATCAGCGTAATAAAGAATACTTGAATTGAATTGAATATTCTAGTACCAAAGGAACTCACTTTTGAAATGTTAACCTAATAGCTTGACAGCGAGTTATGCTATTCAAGAACATTGTTGGTAATAATTTGTGTAAGCCAAGAAGAGATTCAATTCAATTCAAGAATTCTTTATTGCCGCTGTTGATTTATGATACAATAAGGTGTCTGGGAGCATTAGCCGCGAACAAACTTTCCCAAAAGAGGACAGAAAAACATTTACTTTAAGAGCAACCGGGCAAAGGCTAATTCGCGCCACTTCATATAGTCAGCCAGCGATAAATTGTACTGTGCCAGACCACGGGAGATTTCCCGTATAGGGGTTAATGTCAAGTCAGCTTGATTTTATCTCCGTATCTATGAGATCATTTACCCAGGTGTCACACACGATTAGATGATGAGAAATAGTGTGGTTGCCATATTGTTGTTGAAGAACTTTATTAAAGTACGACGACGACCTCCGGAGAGGATGGACCTCTACAGATAAGAAAAATGGTTTGTTAAACAAACAAAACAACATGTGACACAAAAAAAACACTTTTCTACCTCTTTTCGTAGAAATTGCTCTACCCGTATATTATATGGATATGATTTCAAACTCTTACTTTGTTTGTAACACCTTCATGTTACTATTATGTAATCATCGGTAATGCCCACAGTAGTGATATAGGTGACTTTATACTCGTCCTTTTCGGGTACATTTTTGGAGGAGTATCAATGAATGATTGTGCAAAGGCTCTATGGGGGAGTGGGGTTATTGAGGGAGTTGAGTCATGCTATATATTTAGGTGTCGTGGGGGAAGCGTGATAGAGTGGGGGAGGGTGGAAAGGTATATACATTTAAGCATTCCTAATTAGGGTATAGAATACATGCTAGCGTTGGTATATGCATTTAAGCATTTCTAATTACGGTATAAAATACATGATAGGGTCCCCTAAGGCGGGAGGGTGAGATGCATGGGTAAAATTTTAGGATATAGGAAATAGATGGTAGCGTTCCTTAAGGTGGGATGATTTTATTAAGCTTAAAAGGGCCAAAGATCTACATATATAAAAGAAATGTTGTCCTCACAGGAGGAGAACCAAAAAAAATTCTGGAAGGTGCTGAGGCCACTCATCAACCCAGAAAAGATTAAAACTAGCAGGGAAATCTCCCTAGAAAATGGTGACTTAATGTTGACTGGGGATCAGGTTTGCTCTGAATTCAACAATTTCTTTTTGAACATAGGCCCTGAACTCACTAACAAGATTACTCCCCCTCCAAATCTAGTGGTCACACCCATTGAAAATGTCCGTATTGCACCCATCTCAGAGAGGGTCATAAATGAAAATTTGATTTTCTCTTTTCAAGAGGTCCTACCTAAGGACATCAAAAAGATTCAGGGATACTAAGCTTATTTGGTTCGAGAATTACCTAACTGATGGGCAACAATCAGTGGTTTCAAATGGTTATGAATCACAGAAAGGTTTAATCACATATGGAGTACCACAAGGGACAATCCTTGGGCCCATCTTATTCTCTATTTACATAAACGACCTTCATGCTGTAGTAGAATCGTCTATAGTCCAACACTATGTTGACGACACTGTCTTGTTCATGAATCATAACAACAATGACGAAATGAACACATTGATTCAGGAAGATCTCTGGCAGATTGGAATCTGGTGTCAGTCAAACAAGATTTCTCTGAATGCAGACAAGTGTAGTGTCATGAACTTCTCTACCACCCCAAAGTACCACAGCTCTTGCACCTCTCCTTTCAAACTTGGCGCCTCGACCCTAATGAGGTATAACTGAGTACAAGTATCTAGGATTCTTTTAGATAACACCCTCTCCTTCAAACCACACTTACATAACCTCATTAAAAAAGATCTCCTTGAAAATTAGATTACTCTACAAAACAAAAGTCTCTTTGACCAAAAAAGCTAGACATGACCTTTATAAAATGGCTATCATCCCCCATTACTTCAGCTATAAAGTAGCAGTCGTTACAAATCAAACATGTTTGACGCTTCTAAAATCCGCCAAAAGAAGCGGGAAGTAACGTGGCTATGTATCGGGAGCCAATAGAGCACCCATCCCCATTACTCCCCCGTTACTGCTCCCGCTTCTTTAATCAAGAAGCTGGAGCAGTAGAGGGAAAAGTAGCTGGGCAGTAGAACCCAGGCTTTAGACTGCAACTTTAACTTCATTCGATCATGGACCTGTACAGGCTACTGGGGCACTGTGTCCTATTCATTCTCAAGGTCTGTGATTCAATGTAATTTAATTTTTCTGATTTTCATTTAATCGTGAACATTTATAATGGTATATCATGTTATGCAATTATCACGCAACACTGAGTAACCACAGTAGTATTTTTAATATTCCAAATTGTTATCATTTATATTAGTATTAATTAACCTGTGCATTTATGTATCACTATAACTAATAAGTACAAGTAGGGTCAGGTATCACAGGAGCCCACAACATTGCGCTGGTCCTGGCTATGACCATAAAGTGCCTTTCTGTCTCTTTTTTCTGTCTCTCTCTCTCCCTACTTTCCTATCTCTATTTCCTGGGTATGATCATAAACTGCCTCCCTCTCAGCTCTCCCGCCTTGATAGAACCATATTAAATGTGTTGATAAGGGCGTAAAGCAACCAATCTCACTCACTCACCACAACCTCGCGGATTACTCATCGAAACTGTAAGATCATAGAATAAAGTCTTTAGTCTGGATTCCGTGATCTCTCTAGTCGGACTCGTTTTTTTTCAATAATAGCTCAAATTATCCAATACCGTATCACAAATAGTCATATAACAATAAGTGGTTTCTGACCAGACCGCGGAAAAATAACATGTTATAAAGGAAATGAGTAAAATTAAGTAAGATTAATTAAAAGACGATAACTGATACATATAAATAGCTCTCTACCTGTGAGGCAATGTATATGAGTATATCTCATAGATGTTTCTGAATCTGTTACCTAACACATATATAGACTATCATCAGCTTTGAACACAATACCTATTATACACATACCTAGCCATAATCAGGCATAATGACCGTCTCTGATGTACAAATGAAAACGAAGGAGGCGACTCACTTTACTTATGGGCGATAATTGGATATGTTCTTTCCCATTTTCTTTGTTTATTTAGAGCTATGTGCGTGCCAAGTGAATAGACATTGGTCTGCTTAAGTAGAAGCCTGAACCTCACGGTGTTTGCTTTGACCAAGACCCAGACAATCATTCCTACCAACAGTATGTAATATTTATATGTAATGTTGACTTGAGATAGATGGTGTCTGATAGCTATGGTGCAGTACCATTCATCCTTTCCCAGGTGCTTCGGTAAATGTTCTCAGGTACGTGATTGCCCTTTCAAGAAAGTATTTCTCTCTGGCGCCCTAACTGGGAGATTTTCTCCAGAGGTCCACGACCCAGACCCACTTTAGTTTCTCAGAATAAAAAAAAAATCGCTTCTAGTATTTTCTTAGTATATTCTTTCCTGCACTGGAAAATAGACATCCCCTACTTTTACTCGGATTTTACCAGACACCGCATCCACAAAGAGGTACGAATCAACCGAATGAATAAATGCCAACAAACACAAGGCAAGGGACAGTGGTGGGTACCTCTGGACAAATATATATGAAGATTATTCATATATGCAAATTGTTCATGAATAGATTAAAAGACAGCAACACCTTCAGTACAATCAATGGGAGCCTCGATGAGGTCAGCTAGGTTCGAACATAAATATGGTGAATATAAGAGTCTTGGAGGGCTTCCAATCTTGGATTATGATATTTAATATAGGCTGCCATTTTCGGAGCAGTGGTGACGTCAGGCATGATATGGTATGGACCTATATGATAAGATAAGAGTTTTTTATTTGTCTTTAAAGAGGTACAAAATGTATTGGTGGTTATACAGGAAGACAAATTGGTCGACATACCTTATGGGACTAACAAATTCATGGGCACAGTTTGATTGGTCTTTAAGAATGCTTCGATTTGATATGCAGCATGATAATAAAAACGGAATATTTCTCATTTTGTACCCAAAACATTCCATTTTGGTGGTTATTTTCCATTTAGTAGCCATGGTGACCAAGTCCCACATTTCCCAGAGGTTGGACCCTGTTCAAATGAAAGAGCATAACATTCTGTATGGGAATCAATCCTCAAAACATACTTCCCCCCAAAATAAAATAGGGCTGATGAAATGCACCCTAGCCCTTGATAATGTTCCGTAATAGAACTAAAATTATATATTACCATTTCATATCTCCAGAAAATCAAATCTGGGCATACATCCTCCAATCCTTGCAGGTCCCAGACTCGTCAATTTTCGATGGTATATATAAAATATGATATCATATGTGTACCTAATGTTATGGGTTTCCAGAAAATGAGGCATATGATGCGGGAAGAAGTCTTCATTGTTAATAAGGGTTTATAATACTTGTTTCCAACACGACAATAATAGCTAATATCAGATTCGAATACCATACATCCCTGATATATATTTCTAAAATATTGATGCTCAAATGCAATTTGTTCCATATTTAGCTTAAAATGTGCTCCATATGTTAGCTTAGAATTATTATTAAATAATGATAACTAACTCAATTGTCACAAGCCACAGTAGTTGTGAGACCATGCAGGAAAATGTACCAGGTGAATAGGTGTAACACTTAGCGCGACAATATTAGGGAGCTATATCACATTCCATGTTATAATTAGCGCCATGTAGCTTCATAATTGCTGACAAATGAACGCTCAATATGGTATGAAAGGGATGTTTTTACATCTCTGCATAAATGGGTGGGTCATTTTTAGATGAGGTGCGTCACTTTTCGATTGCTGAAAAGTGACCCATGGGTCACTTTTCGACGGGGTCACTTTTCGATATGACACCTGCCTCATATGTTATCCAAGTGGACCCGTCCTCTGCATGTTGGTCATCTGACATGGTTGACCAGTATCTTCCTCAGCTCTCTTCCCTAAAGGCTTTTAACGCCATGAAGAAATCTTTTTCAAAATGTTCTCTTATGAAGCCCCTTGGGGGCAGATGATGGTATATCCGTACAGGGCCTGCTGCTCCATTTGAGCAGGCTGCATGGTATTTCACCTATATTTGGCAAACTACACACCTAGAACATATACCAGCACAGAGTTATGAAAGCCCCTCCTGATTGGACCACAAGCAAGGCCGCCACCAAGCCTCTATCATTTGACGCAATGTGGCTCTTTCCTCCCTAATCAACCTGACAGACCTGTTATCACCTTCTCAGATGTTGCACCGAAATTAATATTTTACCTGTGGATGCAATAAATGTAAATCCTTACTTAAATGTTTTTTGCTAAGTTATTTTTCCTTCCTTAGGTAAGACATTTCTACTGTAGGAATAAAAGATTTGCATTGTCTTTATAGCAATTTCCTTCCCTAAAGATTTCTTACCGGCAGCATTGCAAGGACAATTAGCTAAGGGAGAAACAGTGTGCGACATAGTTGGTTAGGTTGCCATAGACATAGTCGGGCAATGGAAAATTTAGTCGGGCCATGAACTCTCAAAATGTCATGGCCCGACTAAATTTTCCATTGCCCGACTATACTGTGCATGTAATGCCACATTTTTGCCAAAAAATGATGGGAGTTAATCAAATCTGTTTCCATGGAAACTGCCTACATTACATTTAAACTAAAAATTTGTATTTCAACAAGCGAAAATTTGTCCGAAATTATTCCTTTAAAATGAAGAGCTCTTGTGTATTTTAAAGTCCTTATTTTGACCTGCTACTGACACTATTTTTTCAGTAAAAAATCTGTAATAATTGGGCTAATTAGTCAGTAAATGTCAATAATTTCTATGTTGGCTTGGCCGCAGAAACCATGTGGATACAATAGATATTTGATACTAATTGATATAACTAATTATGGGTTGATATCAAATTTTCCTAGGCTTGTACATTCCAAAAAGAATGTAGGCCCCTGTAAGTCCGTTGCGGCGACAGAGGCTTCCAATTAAATCAACCATCAATCATTTCATCAAGAAAGGGACTGTTCAGTGGTGCAGTCAGGCACAGACCCGCTGCTAGTTTCCTCTTACGTAACCTTGATTGGATTGTTTGTGTGCCTAGTATGGAATCTGTAATATACATTACCGACGGATATAAGAAGCCTCCGGGAAGAAATGCAGACGCTCGCTATGACGGAAATCGAAATAAAGTGACATTTCTGGTAAAGCACGTGGAGGTCAAAACTATTTCCTCTACGTCACTTGAATGGGCAGTTTGGCATTCCCAGAAATGTTTGCTCTTATGCGTCATGTAAAGCGTTACTAGACAGGGGAAATGTACTCATAATGAAGTAAACTTTTATTTATTTATGCTAATTGATGTTCTCCCATTACATTGTATGCGAATAGCACTGTTCCTGTCATGTATTTAGTCTTTATTCATTATTATAACTTTTAACTAATTGATATGGTACATTCAACAGACCCGAATATACAAGAATTTGAAGTCTAATCTCCGAGAGATAAACTGCCGCCGGTGAGCGACAATAAGTGAAGTCATCGCATGAAAGGATTTGGGCGGGTCCTCCAAATCCAAATGAAGACGTTTTAGAAGCCCTTTAATTAGCTAATACAACTGAACAAAATTCTCTGAAATGTTGATCAAATGAATTTTAGATGGGTTGGAATAGAATGGAACAAGAAGTAGAAAATGTTCAGTTTTTTTACCGAAGTTAACTGAGAGTGCAGCTTAAAATCCTCCCGAAATTCAAATTTAAGACAGAAAAAAAGTTAAAAACACTGTTCAACATAACCGAACAGATATATCTTTTGAGTCAAGGCAATATCAAATATAATCAGATAGCTAGTATTTTTACTATTTCCGGCCAAGCTTAACAGAATTTACTAAATGTGTAGAGCTGCCAATTGTACATTAATTTTTCTGACGAGCCGTAGGCTATGTAGGCCCTGTTCTGGGTGATTGGTAGATAATATGCTGTGGATGTGAGATAGCGCTGCGCTAACGAAATAGATCGATGCAGGAAAGACCACAAATACCCGTCTGTGAGAAGGCAAAGAGTAGGTTCAACATTATTATATAAAGGCATCTTGAACAGCTTACCTGAGGAATCTAATATTCATAAATGAATGACGAATTAACCATTGAAAATGTATGCGAAGTGGGGACATTTTTTCCGGGTTAGCTGAGAACTAGAGACCAAATCGGAAAAATCCAAAATTGTGCTTTTTAATATTTAGCTAAACTTCCCTTTCCATTATTTCTGCTTAGACTTTGATTGCCACAAGGTCCTTATTTTTTACAATTTCAATTTTTTTTAGAAACAGTTGCCATGGCAACTTGACCATCGACATCATTTCCAAGAGGTGACTGTTGTACCAAACTGTTCCCCACACTGTACAAAGCTCCGATGATATGTATACTTTTTGAGAACTCCTGTAGGAAAATAAAAAGCTATTAGGGTTCAATTGGAGGGATGTCTAGAAACATAATGTTTATGGGCCTTATTAAGCGGCTGGGCTAATTAACCCCAATTTGGGAGTATTAGTAGGCCAACTCGGAAAATGAGTTACAAATTAACCATTGAAAATGCATTTGAACTAGGTAATTTATTCCGGGTTAGCCGAGAATGAAAGACCAAATTGGAAACTTCCTAAAATTCCAAAATTGTGCTTTTTAATTCAAGGAGTTGAATGGATGAAAGGGGCCCATTTGGGAGAGGGTGTTGGATGGGGGTTATAGGTTGTCTGGCTGGCAGCTGGCTAAAATATAACGAATTTATCCCAAATTGGGAGAACTAGTAGGCTAACCCCGAATACGAATGATGAATAAACCATTGAAAATCCAAACTGGGGAAATCTTTTGGGGGTTAATAGAGAATTAGAGACCAATTAGGCTGCTGCTGATCTAGGTCTATAAAGAATTTGAAGTAGAATCAGTCGAGCGAAAACAGCTGCCGGTGAGCGATAATAAGTGAAGTCATCATAGGAAAGGATTCGGGTTGGTCCTCCAAATACAAATAAGGACGTTTAGAAGCCCTGTAGCAAAACTAAAGAAATAAATTCCTACAAAATTCCGGTCAAATGACGTTTAGATAGGTTGGAAAAAATGTAGAAAATATTTTTTTTTTACCGACTATAATTGAGGGTGCAGCTTTAAGCTTCTGAATAATTCTTATCAAAGTTGTTAAAGTAAAAGATCGATAATGCAAATGGAGTCAGGTAAACCAGTAAAGCTGATGAATAGTATTTACACGGCAGCGTTTTCTGATAACTAGGCATTCAAAAAGAAGCTAATTGTACTGGGGATCTGGTGACCACACACATTCCTGTTTGCTAGGTGTGAGTTTCCTTGGCCCGATAAACATGGTGTGACACAATTGTTCCACCCATAGTTGATCCATAGATAGTCGCACCTGTTTGACACAAAATGGAACTGAATCAGTCGTGCGAGCATAATAACTGTTTATGATTGGTGTTGGTTGTTTTCTTTTGCTGTTAATCTCCGTTTCACTGCATAATTGATTTATGATTGGTAAAGTGTCTGTGTCTCCATTTTAAAACATAAGATGATGAAAACCGAGAAAAACATATCACTGAAACAAAACATTGATTTTTGAACAGATAATTATTGGAATCGGTTTGTAAAATGAGATTATCCATATCGATCGTTTGTAAATACCAGTCATGTCCCCTCATTGATCTGAGGGGAAAGATGAGATCAAGGAGTGTGTGTTTTATGATTGTAGATTCGTGACATTGCCCTCAAAATAGTGTTTGTTCCGATGTGTTATCCTAGGGAGGACAATACCCTTATTTATTCAGTTAATGTATTATCTGTAAAAAGAAATATTCTCATTTTTCTATCTATGTGTATCGTAACTTATGATGCTGTTTTACCATGAAATGTCTTGTTATTAGTTTATTCATTTTAATCATTACCATTGGTCCCATTGGCCAATAAATAAGCTTATGAAATGTCATGAATTGTGTTTTGCAACCAGGTGGGATTGCTTTAAGAGAAATAGTTTGTTTCTATTCGAAATATTGATATTTGTTTGATGTAGAAAGGTTGGACTATAAAGAATGAAATCGAAATACAGGTTGCCGAATAAGAAAAAGTTGTAAAAGAAAACATTTCAGCCGAGCGGGGCTGGGGAAGAGCTATACTGACACCTGTGCTGGAAATTATGTATCCATTTGATGGATCGGCTTTCATAGAAGTAATCAAGAATGTCATATTAAATGACAATTTAAATGTATCTATAATCTACATCATCTAGCCAGAAATACATTATATAATACTGATAAGCCTGTACTTATAATCGACAGCATTACGTAACAATGCCTCAGGTAGGGAAAGGTGATGATATTCTGTGACATTTCTACTCAGATAACCACTGATCATTTAGGCCCAATGCCCATGTCCATTACCACGGCCGACTGAAGTACTCTTGGTGTACCTGCATCGCACGGCAAACCCCACAATGCAAAAGCATTATAGTCGGCCGGCTGGCCGTGACAGTGGATATCGGCCTTAACACCACCAACATGTAAAGTTCCAGATGAATACGAGATACGGGACACTCAATGAAATATGTGCATATGCTCAATGACATACCCAAAAAACCTCAGTGCCAAGTTGAAGGTATTATTTAGCCTGAGAAAAATGCCGAATGTGCTGTTGATCATATACTACTTACATGGTATATTTAATCGCAGGCGGTTGGATAGCGAGTCAGTGCGAGTTGTAAGCCGGGCAATAGTTAGATACTGAGACCGCCTTGCAGGTCCGTTGGATATACACTCTGGAATGTGGGCCAACCTATACCGACGCTTTTTAAAATTAATTATTTATTAAGATTTTCTGGTGACTCTAAGGAGTTATTTCCTCTTTTTGTGTCGCCAGAGTTAACTACTTCTTATCTCTAAATCATAATCTGTATAACCGCAACAAAATTAGATGACAGTTGGTGAGATAGGACGAATGCAGATAGAGGATGAAGTGTATGATCAGTTTGTTAATTATTAGTCTTTTTTGAGATATGATAAGGATAGTTTGACAGACAGGTAATTTCTGACAGGCAGTCCTCTAATTTGATTAGGCACTATTATATTATATGTACTTTATTTATAAGTCTTTTATCTTTTATTAATAATCATTAAGCCAGGATATCGTCAACTCCCTCACACCAACATCCGACATGGTCAAACAATTCATTTTAGTCTCTACCTTGAACGGACGGCGATAACCACCTTATGCAAAGACTAAAAGGATTAATAGCCTCTGCAGGTGCTCCAGCAGGCCAGAAATATCGGTCCTTAATCGTTATTTCATCATCTGGTATGCATGGATAAACATTTTAGAATGAGAAAGGGACATATATTGAAGTTGATGATGATACATAATGATGGAGCTTAGAATAAATAAGCCTTAGCCTTAGAACTGTACTAAAACAGAAGTGCTTTTATTCATGTCAGGCCTCTATCCTGTAAATATATTGGCTGAGTAGCTGGATAGCTCCTCCCCTCAATTATATAATATTATAGGTCTGCGCAGCATGACATAAAAATGTAATAGACGTTAGAAAATGAAGCATCCATATCGAAATTGGTGAGATCGTACTGTTTTCAAGGCAGTAAAACCCATTGAATGATTTTTCTGTAGTTGTTTTATGATTACAAAAAGAGCATCACCTTTCGGGCCGTATCTCACTGGAATTTCATGTTAGTTTAATGCCAAATTCCTGTTCAGAAGAGCTCTTGGAAGCTTGTAATTTTCTTGGAATTGCTAGTCTTTTTTAAAGATTTCAAACCAATATTGCATCAAAACCAAAAGAGTGAAAATACATGTAATGAAAAATCCGGTGGAGTTTCTTTCGATTTACTTGCAGTACAAACTGCAAATTTATTAAATAAGCTCTGGAACGATTATTGATAAATTACACAACTAAATAAAATAGTTTTCTGGAGACATCACAGCGTAACATACGAATTATCATTTATATAAATGAAATAATACGTCAAACGATACATTGGTACATTGAAAACTGTCATATGTCCTCTTTCTGACTGAAATATTATTTGATCTTCATTGAAGATACTGTATACACAAACTTCATTGGCCGAAGTGCGAAATGCAGAGATTTGTACTATATAGTGGGATCACAGGTAGACCATGGATTCAGCAATGCCCGAATTAATGTCATATCTATCTGGGTTGAAATTCACATAGCTTCATTCTCCATCCGAGAAATATGTGTGTGTATGTTATCAACATTTAGAAACAAAAACAGGGCCGAAATTCTTGACGAGTCGAAATGCCCTGAACCATCATTATAAAAGGTTATTTAATTCGGGAGAATTGTTTAATTCAGTAAGCATGCATGCTTATTCAGTAAGAAAATCAAACCTACCAGTCAGATAGATTTGTTCAAAACGTATATGAAAGACTGCACATACTTCGAAATCCAACTTAGAAGTATTAAGAATCTTAATGAGAACATTAATGCTCTTACAACTGCGTTAATATTTGGTGCGAAAACACTGCATGTGTGGATTTGATAAACATAAATTGTATATTATACTTCTTAATAGGTTAGCCATAAAGTCTATTAAGTCTACATTCACATGGCCTTTCAAACCATCCTCTAGCCGAAAGGTACGAGTTGATACAATAAGACATTAATCTCACCACAGAGCAGTGACTTGCGAAATTGATATAATGAACACATTAAATATGTTATACATATTATGATTAAATATAATCTTAATAGATATATGTAGAACATCGTGGTATATGTGGTTAGTTATGCAGATCAAAGCATATCAAATATTACATTTAAACCACATACTACTTACATTGATATCAGACGAGTACAAATTTGAAGGTCATCGATGATTAGCTCAAGTATAATTAAACAAATAATTCGGTAACCTTCAATGAAAGTTAGTCTAATGTAAGTTTGAATTGGATCCAACCTAGACTATGTCTGTTACTCAACCTGGATTCATGACAAGAACAGATGGAAAGGGGCGTGAACGTCCAGTCAAACACATACAAGTCATCCGTTCTTGTCATTTTAAAGTTATTTTAAGATACATGATCAATTATTCTTTTTGTTTACTGATGAATTGAAATTTCTAGTTGACTACGTAATCCCCAGGCATACACATGAAAACAATGTGAGAAAAACTTGTAAATTATTTTTCTCAGCAATTGTTTTAAATCAATATTTTGGGGTATTTATTCGGATTTACACAAAGCAGGGTGGATCCAATGTATTATGAAATTTCAGCCTTATGAGCGACCACATTTAGTGTATTGTTCTGATATAATATCCACTTTTTAAAATAATTCTTTCATTGAACACACTCTCATATGATGCATGATATCTTTCATATGGTACATGATATTTTCAGGTATTCAGGTGAGTAAAGTCTTACAGTGACCCCTTGATATTATATACATAACATATTACATCCACATTTTTTAGAAAATGTTCATTTTACATTGTTTTACAGCATTTCCCGTAATAATTTAAATTGCACTGTAGGTGGTAACACATATATCAAGTTCAATAGGTTGGTTGTTTTGTGGCGATGTTAAAAATAATTATTATTAACATTATAAAGACCTTCAATCGTACACTCATGAAATGATTTCACGACAATGAGATTGTAAAATGCATGTGAATGCAGTGTAGAGAACTGCACCGTGACATGTAATATGACAATATAAAATGAGACTCAAGGACTCTAGATGTGAGTATGTCGCAATTGCGACTAAAGGTTAATCTCAGCAGCAGGGTCACAGGAAACTGATATCCGATATCATCTCCAGATTATAGAGCATGCATGGTTCTTGGAATGACTCTCTGACGGTCCTGGGACCGCCCACTCGTATATAATGGGTCAGGTCGACAGCAAATGTACTATTGGCATTTCTACACATTTAGTACATTCTGCTTAAATTGGGCTGACAAATGATAAATGTATATTACCGTATTGTTTTTTGAGAAATTTAGTTGATTTTAGATATGTTTGGTAGAACAATATTTGGAATGTAATTTGTGTCATAGATTAGGGGGGGTTTGGGGGGGAGGAATGGCAACGGCGAATTGTACATTTTCTGAGGATGGTCATGTATGGTCAATTCCATCGTTGGGGGAGAAATTTCCCCAAATTTAGCGAAAATATTAGCGAAACTTCTTGAAACACAATTGAATATATATATGGTCCATATATTCGGTTGCCCTCAGTACATGTATACTGAAAATTTGGAAAGGATTGGATATGATTAAGAAAATGGCGGACTGGTAAAATTAACATTGGAAATCCCCGAGGGGGGAAATAACGAATATCAAGATATTAATTATTGGGACTTAAGATAGTTTTAAAATATCATTGATTTAATAAGATTGGTTTTAGTTGAAAGATTGCTCATTTTTGTTCAAATTTGGATGTTCATTTTATATGATGGTATCGAGAAATGATATTTCTTGGACTATTTCCACTATCATAATGCAGGATATTAATTTAAAGAAATATCTCGTACTGCTGCATGTTTGTATTTGCTGTCACATGGCTTCAATATGTTACATATGAAGTAACCACATGTATCCCATGCTCACCAATATGTATAACAAATTGAGTATTAAAAGCAAAAATAATGATAAATGTACATCTTGTACGGCTACACAGCTCTGCCTACACCATGTCCTATATTTAGTTCTGGTTGTAAGAATATTTCAAAACGCTTAAACCTGGCACTACTGCCTCTAATGAAAAATTAAAATTTCCAATTTAGTAATTTCCATAACCAAAGCTTATTTTTAAAGATATTCTTGATTTCGCCGAATTCTCCCAACTGTGGAATTGACAATACGTAATATGTTCGGATTTTATTTCTTCCACACTTCAAAACGTACCGTAATTACATTGGGTCGAAGTACCAGCCTTCTTAGTTCATATGTAAACCTTTACTACCACAAACTTTTGTTATCATTGCATTTGGTGTTTTTCTTGAAAATAGGATCTTCTCTGGAGAGAGGCACATAGAGCTCACAGGAGAGGTGCTCCCAAAGTTCTACAGGGTAATCCCCATATTGTGACCACTCATCAGCCTCTAGATCATATGCATCCACCTTCCCAGACGCTCCATAGAAACCGCCGTCAATACATCTCCCTCCTATGAAATACAACTTATCATTGGAGCACACCAAACTTGATAGGTACCTCGGGTTGGGAACAAACGAAATGGTAAACCACGAGTCGCTCTCCACATCGTACATGTCTAGGTTATCGGAGAGAATTCGCTGGCCGGTCGGCGATTCATTCCAGCCGCCAACGATGTAAAGTTTTGAGTTATCGGCGACCATTCCATGATCAGCCCGAGGGAATAAGAGGGGTGCTGCTTGGGACCAATGATCTGACGTCACATCGTAGCGCCACAGACTGTCACTCACCTCGCCCCACTCCATGCCACCTGAGATGTAAATGCTATCGCCAATGACTGCCCCCGCATGTCGCTCGAGCGCCCCTGGCATTGCAGCAATGACACTCCATGAATCGGTGACTGGGTCGTAACATTCGGATGGGCTTTCATCGACATCGTCTCGCCCACCGAGAGCGTAAAGCTTGCCGCCACTGGCCGCAAGGTAAAAGCCACATCGCTCATAATCCATCGCAGCAATTGACCTCCAAGTGTCAGTCAATGGATTATAGCAGAAGCCGAATGGATGGGCGATCTCCTGCATGGACTGGGAAAAGATACCACCTACTACGTACAGTTCGTTATTCATCACCGCCACGCCGAAGTTAGATTGGTTCACGTGTGGTATGGACGTCAGTTTCCTCCAAAGCCTTGATCCATGATGCAAATATGTTAGAATGTTGGTTGCGCCCAGAGATGACTGGAAACCGCCTATGTTTACAAGAGCTTTTTTCAGACCTCTCAAGTTGACCACACCAACCCGGGAAGCTTCGGTCACTCCAGTGTATAATATTGACTTGTGCCCCAATAAAAAGTCTCTAAGTTCCTCTATGAATGATTTAACGTTCGCCTGATTCGTATTTTGATCAGACACAACCCTATCAATAGCTAGATGCAGATCGTTCATCAAGATTTCCCGCAGATTAACCAGATTAATCAGTCGAAACAAGTTGCTTTTTCTCTGGCCTAGATCATAAAGAATCCAGAGAAGTATGGCTTCTAAAACATCAGCTTCTGGACGAGTGATGGGGAAATTACCTGCTAGTAAAAACTCAAGCTGACAAAATTGCATCCTCCTCTGGAATTCTGGGTAACCCATAAGTTGGTGGAGATGCTCGCCTATGAAGCAGTAAGCGTGTTTCCGTAGATGCGGTAGAGTAAATGTTTCAGAGATTGTGGCTATGTCAACACAGTTCTCACAGTCTATCTCTCTGTAGAGGAAATCCGCACACGCCTCCACCACAGGAAAGATCTGGAGATGGCTGGCAGCTGAGAGCACAGCCTGAATATTTCCTGCAAATGGAGAGATAAACATACTTTCATTATTTCAAACATCCTCAGATAAAATTCGACCATCGACCGAAACATGTCAGGACATGTTCAGTATTGAACTAAATAAAGCCATCTTAAAAATTGACTAGGAAGTCCAATCATCATCACCCAGAGTACTTCGATATTTAAAACTTAATGATATTTGTATATATACTTGTTTATAATACACGCATTGCTCCGAAGACAACGTATCTAGAGGGATTTACGCATAGTATTAGTGATTTAATTACATGGGGTTGTCATGGCAACCAATTTGGATTTTTTAATAAGGCTACCGGTAAAATTCAAATTTATGACTCGTTTTTTTTTCTATTTTCACGATTGAAAGCATGTATAATAAATCTGTTAAGCACATTTGGCATATCCATGATATTAGCTTATCAGGCAATTTCTCAAAGATTAAAAGTTGTGCATCCGAACGCCTCACAGATACTTTATTTTTCATGGAACGAATTTGTTAAAGTAATTTAAATTATCAATATATTTCTGTCTGGTCCAAAACTTTATTAGGGCAAAGTACTCTTAGTATGAATTTGCTACTCTAGTGAGTAGGTATATTCAATTTTATTTCAAATCCTTCCCCAAAGCAGTTCAGCAGAAGGCAATCAAGGATTTCTAAATCAAAGTTGACCTGGGACATGCCAACAGCTACGTGGGCTTTTAAGCTGTTCCTTTAAGATGTTTGGCAGAGAACCCAAAAGGCTGTGGAAGTAGCAGCCGTCCCTCATAAACAGCGCCATTAACTTGAAGTAGTGTGACTTAGATGGAAGAGGTGCTTTCCTAAGGTTCCAGCTAATTGATGAGCAAAACATGAAGCTCCGAGCTATTGGAAAACAGTTCGCATTTCCTTTTACTCTCCCTGCACGAACTCGTGGGAAAGCACTGTAAAACCCCTTTAAAATATGTACATATGTGACAGAAAAATGCCATGCCAAAAACTCATGAGAATATGAAAATGAATACAACAATATATCGCCCATTAGAGTAGGTGAAATGGGCTAAGTTGTGATAAGGGGAGTAGTGGGTTAACTTAATACCATCATCTCCAAACATTTAGTAATTAGTCCTGCCAGAGGGAAACACACAAAATGACAAGCTAGCTTGGTCACAGCTGCTCGATAATTTTGTATCCAGCTGGCATATTTTTTCTCTCCAAAACCTACACAGACATGCCAGGATTGCTAATGCTGGGCATACTATAAAAATAGATAGAAGATGGATCCCTCCTTCTTATTTCCATATGATTTATAATATGCCGGTGGAAGATGATTTACATATCAATACACATGTTTATTCCGCCTGATTAATTAAGTAAAATAAAAAACTGATTATCCTTAGTTTCAGTTTCATACAAAATCGTTCGAGGAGAAAATTACTTATTCTTACAAATTGCAATGTTAAGGATAATGAGAAGTATATGCAAGATTGTGCAATCAGATCTCATTAGAATAATAACCAACAAAAATTCTTATATATATGGGTGAAGTCGTCTAAAAATGTACAATCCACCTTCACCAATCCGCTCAAATATGCCACATTTAAGACAAAAATTAAGTTGACAATACAGTTCAACATGAACAAACAGATTACCTGAATCAACATAATTATATACTCAGATACATCATTTTCAGCTTAACTTAGCAGAATTTATTGAAAGTATAGAGCTGCTGATAGTATATTTCAGGCGACTTCGCCCATTTACATTATATATATAGGATTGATGCTTACTGAGGTCGAGTGTTATCCGACTGGTGTACGCATACTCTAGAAGATGGCGGATACCAGTTTCAGTCACGCCATTAAGCCTGATCTCATCTAGTTGGCATTCCTTCATTGCATCAGTGAACATCGCCCTACAATGACAATAAATATCATATTTGTTAATGGATTTACTCTGGGAGTCTCATTTAGGGGTTAATAGCTATTGACACATAGGTACAATATCCGACAGGCTAAAGGGCAGAGGAAGGAATTCAGTAATCAACAGTAATCAGCAATATTTTTAAATTATGGTAATTCATGGGGAAAACAGAAATGTCAATTGTTTAAGGAAACGTTCGATCCCCATGGCAAGCGTATTTAATAACAACGCCGATCCTGATAGGCCGGATATTCAGCTTGGGGTAATGTGAGATTGTATTATGTTGGTTATATTAATTGGTAAATATGAGTTTCGAAATTGACATAAGTCACATTCATACATGGATTTTTTTAACAGAAGAACAAGGGAAACTTCGCCTTTCAAATTCAATGTGCCAAATGAATTCGAGGATTAATTTTGCACATTTGTAATGACCCTAGGCAGCGTTGAGGAGGGGAAATAATAACAGAACTATTAAAGACTAGTATTATTGTTTATTCAGACGTTGGAAAGAGTTCTCATAATATTAGCAGATAAATGGGTGTCGTTCATAATCAGAAATAAAAGAAGTAAAATTAGTACAGTATTGTAATTAGCTCCACCATGTGGAAAGTATTTAAACAATACTATGCGGAAAAATATGTACGGTGAGTAAATCTTGCGCACTTAAGGTGATATATTTCAAGACATTAGTGCACATGTACCCTATACGGAGATGTAAGTAGTATAGTAAAATCTGTATTTGTCTAAGGCACTACGCATTCTCTTCTTTTTTTTTATCAATATTTTTACTCAGGTTAATCATACTAATGTACACGCTCACAAATTAAATGTGGTTTTCGCTATGTCCTGAAATTCAAAACAACTATACGTCGCGGGGAGAGGGTTGTTTTTAGATTGTAAACATTAGTTGCTTAATTAATTGTTCCAATAGTGTCCAAAACGCTTGCAAATGAATTAGAAGGTATATAGATTATATAAAATATAAAAGTTATTGTTGATATTGAGAGGTGTTAAATGAGAATGGGATGAGATGAGAGTAATGAAGACCCCTATTTGTTTTTTACCATTCTATTTTACGAGTGTGGTGAGGCTGGTTGGTTGGTTTGTGTGCTATTTTTGGGTCTATATATTTTATACTTGTCCTTGGGTTTGGTAAATTGGTCTTTTCCATTTTTAATTTATTTATTAACCTGTTACTATTGCAGTAACCAGTAGTCTGCATGGATCTGTCCTCTTCCATATATACAATCTATCCTTTTCCTTTGCCATTTATACAACCATACTCCAGGTATATATATACACACAAGTCTGGGTGTTTCCCAGGACAAAAACTCACAGAAGCGATATGAATATATGTGAATTCGTAAATATAGATCCCTTAATCTTTAACATAGTATTTCAGAGTTACAAGAAGTATACCTTTATAATGCAACAACATCTTGGGGATTACCTCTGATATATGTGGCTTTTTAGGGCTGTATTGTAGTAGTTTTTATATCCAATTTCCAAAGACTGGGGGCAAGTTGTTCCAGGTTCTGGACATAATATTTACAGGGCATTTACAGTCTTTATCGTTTTTAGGGGCAAACGGGGCCATAGTAGAAGCTTGTTTGGAGTGAACGTTGTGCATTTTTCATGCGTGTGACAGACCGTCCTTTAGCTCTGAGCTTGGGTTTTACGCTTGCTTCTTGGCCTGGGTGTGAAAACAGTTCTTTCGCCTTGTCCAAGGGGACTAATCCCTCCGTGTCGTCAACTATTTTGAATTTTCTTGATGGTTTCGTCAAGGATACAAGTAGAAAAGTCTTCTTTTTAGATATAATCACTGTTCTGATCTCCAAACCAACCTTCTCACGACACTCCCTATCTCATAATGAATGCAATGTGGTGAATATGGGATGATAGCGTTAGGTAAATCCTAGATTGTTTGGTAATTTCCTCGGAGCGCATTCATGATTCAGCACGTTCACTCTCCCTCTCGTCTAGTCTAGTTTCTCAAAGATTTCTTAAGTCATAAACAGTTATGATATATGAGCAATAGTTATAATGAGAGTGAATTCGTCTCGAAGCCCAGTAGTAATAACTATAATGATCCTAAAATTAATATGGTATTGTCTATTGAGGGTAATACTTGAGAATTACAAATGATAGATATACACCAACGTCAAAAGTAAATGAAAGGGTCGCCAAATAATCATGCTAACAAAATTCTACACAAGGTGTCTACAATTGAGTTGATTCCATTCCTTTAATTATAGTAAATAAAAGAATAGAATCATATATAACCTACCATCTACGTCTATGCTCAAGTTACCAATTACCAATTCGAAGAATTTTAAAGTAAAACGTGTTCAAATATCTGACGTAAATCACGACCTAGCCGCCATTCTTATTGAATAAGATTGTTAATAATTTGACAATTCGTGGAAGTGAAAATTAACCATTCTAGACACGTGCCATTTCAGGACCTGATGATGTCTGAAATTGTAGTCAATTCTAATAAGAAAGAAGGTATATGATTTGTTAAAAAGCTACATATTTACGGGAAAACTGTACCACTCACAATTCAATCTGAATCTAGTGCTATAGTTTGCCATTACGTTATTGCACATTGACTACTACATTGACTCCCCCAGATTTGCGTCCTTCTACCACGATTACATGGATGCGGGGATGCCCATTTTGATATCATTTAACATGATTACCTAAAACAATACAAATGGTTCAAGGAGAGGGTTGTCCCTTGTCTTAAAAAACACTGGGCAATTATAGATACTTGACAAAGTTCTGTCCATGGATAGGAGGAACACTGTCGGATTTAAACAAGAAAAATGTATCAAAATTCTAAAAGTTCTGAATCCATACAATAGTTTTATACAAAAAGGACTTCCATAGTGAAAAAATCTGTAGGTGTATTCAGAAAACACTCGTTGCTTCCACGAATGACTATATAATCATAACCTCAATTCAATTACAGATATAATATATATGCCCGAGACTCCTCTAGTATATGAATACCTTATTAGTATTAGTTAGGTATCCATATGATAAGTATTTTTATTTCTCTTTCCTTAATAGAATTACAAAAATCGAGAAACAGGATGGTGTATGGATACACAGGAGTATATCACTGGATCTCAAGATTAATCCTTTTCTATCATCTTCGGGGTGGAAATGGGATCTGGTGGCACGTCTTTATATACAGTTAAATGTGATGATTAGGTTCGATGTTTTTTTAAACAAGATTTTCAATAATACAGCTCATAATCAGATGTAAGTGAATAAAAACTGGTTAACGAACTACGTTTTCTATTCATGAATAAGTTGAAAAAAATTCCTACCACCTCCTCTTTGAGAAAGTGGAACATATATCAGAAACATCCGGTGGGCCTTAAGCAAGTCCACCGTTAATACAAGAAAGAAAGAATAGAGTTCCATTTACATAGCCACAGGGGATCCAGGATTATAAGTTATGAATAATACAGGTACAATACTTCCAGACAGTGATCAACCCAATATATCACCGCGTCTGTGATATAAATCATGTTCCTGTGGTTCGAGAACAGAAGCTCCAAAAGGTGGTCTACACAATTACTTCCAACGGATCTGTATATTTATCACCCCGTTGGCTGTAAATATGAGTTGGCAATCGTAGATTACCACTATAAGTTAACACTCCTTAACACCGTGATTTAATCTTTTACCAATTCCTATAACGTGATGTATCTGTCAGTACGACGGGGACACATCATATGCACCTAAATTGACACCAAAGGGAAGGACTATTATGCAAAAGCAGATGAGTGGCATGGATTGTGGAATAGTCGCTAATAGCGAAGATAATTAATTAGAATGTGATCCCCAAGGGTATCTTAGTGGAATAATATGTAATATACGGATTCAAGTTGTGTGTATGGATACTCGTTGATACTGAGACGCGGCAGAGGAATTGAGAGAACCCACAGCCATGAGAATGTATAGAATTGAAGGGTTTACGTGTTAATCCTAATAATGGGTTATGTCGCCTGAAAATGTACAATCGGCAACTCAGTAATGTAGATTGAAAAATGTTTGCATTAATTCAAAAAATCTCTTCGGTTATGTTGAACTGTATCATTTTTCTTATAAATTTGAGTTATTTGGGAGATTTGGTGAAGGCGAACTGTACATTTTCTGGCGACTTCACCCATGCATTATATTTGCATGTCTGTGTATGTGTCCAACGAAGCAAGGTTTATAAAAATAGGCTTTACAGTTTCTAATAGGCAATCAAGTTGTTGGTCACAGTTAGAAACAAACAGATCCACCAGTTGGGTTTGCTTCACTGAGCAATGAATCACCAGTAGGGACATACTTATAGACATGTATACATGACTACTCTGGTCTGATGACTGGCACTTAACATTCAATCAATATGTCCAATACTGAACTATAGACACTAGGTGCCTGTTGTATAAGCTAAGGAAAGCCATATTCTTATAGCAATACCTTCCCATGTAGGGAGGAAAGAAATCCTTCCTATGTCTGAAATTCCCAGCTGGTAGGAGTAGCCTATGTTCAATCACAAGGGAATTGCTGGCACTACAATTGACATTGAAAACATTCTTACAGCTTAGAATCTTAGACAAAATCTAGATAATAGCCTTCCTAATTATGCCTATGAGTTTTAACGAGGCTCTATCGATTGTAAAGAGAGTAATGTTGGTTTTATTCAATGAATAAAATGTCAATAGTCAGTGGTTATGGCATCATCATGTAACAAAAGATGCCTAGCATATTCAATTCAATTCAAGGCATCTTTTATTTATACGCATAAAAGCTGGGTTCCACTGGCCGGCTACTCCTCCCGCTACTTTGACAGTCAGTTGCTTGCTCCCACTCCTTTAGAAGTGGAAGCAAGCAACCAAAAGTAACCGGAATAGGTGCTATTGGGACGTTACTTCCACCACTACTTCTACCGCTCCTCAGAAATGTGAGCAGACATCATTTTATTTTCATATGGAAATGAACGCATCAAGTAATGTGAGGGGTAAAGTATAGTGGTGCCATTGCCCGCTTCAGCTCCCGCTACTTCCCGCAAGTAGCAGCCGCTTCAAATCAAACATGTTTGATAGAAGCAGGGGCACTCTACACTTCGAAAATGCTCCAAAAGAAGCGGGAAGTAACATGGCTTTGTAGCGGGGCCCAATAGCACCCATCCCCGTTAGCCTCCTGCTTCTTGCTTAAAGAAGCGGGAGCAGAAGCAGGAGAAATAGCCGAGCAGTGGAACCCAGCTTTAAGTGTACAACAAGTATTAAGTTAACAATGCTATTGATCTATTTAACTATTGATCAATTTAACTTTACAATTAGTGTAAACTTAATGCAGCTACCTGGCGTTATATAGTAGTGGGTGCATTATAAAATATAAAAAACTTAAAAAGTTGATATCTCAAAAATATATATAGGGTGACAATGAACTGTTGGATCATCATATATGTAAACTTTTAATGACAAATTGGTTATGAAGTTGAGACAATATATCAGGACATTTATATTCATAATAGTCTTAATAAAATGCCAAGACAGAGAGAGAGAGAGAGAGAGAGAAGAGAGACAGACAGACATACAGCTAGACAGACAGAAGGAGAGGGGAGAGTGGAAGGTGTAAAAGCTACTGAGGGTTACATTTATATAATCAAGATGTATCGAAGTAGGTCATTATCGTTTTTATATCGAGAATCCCAGTAGTCCAGAAAGTGTACCGCCTTGAATTGAATTGTTTTAATAGTTTGGTTATATTTCTGAAGATCTGAACGCCTAATATTGTTTTTATACGAACTCCCCTCCACCTCCACCCAGCCGTCTCGTTCTCCAAAGCACCGCAGCCTCGGCGCTGTTCATGACTCAAGTCAGTGAACAGCACCGCCTGGTGTCAATTGATGTAACTAAGTGGCTCTTCCATCCTGTTCCCTGCAGCCTAGTCCCCCGCCCTGCGGCTCTTCCATGAACCTTTATTCCTTCCCCTGTAGTTGTTTTCTTATTTTGTTATGGCTGACTGACCTCGATTTGAATCTGCGGTAAGCGATAACTTTGTATTTTATCAGTAACACATGTTCCCATTTGAACTTGGCTACCCTTGACTGACTCTAGCCTCTGGGATTGGTTAGAAAGTTCCCGAAAAATAAAAAGCACTGAAACAGAGGTTCGGAAGACAGTGTCGGTACATAGTCGTTTATCCCTCAGGGGGGCAACCGGTCACGTGATTCGATATCATAGCAAAGCTATTCCGCCTACGGAATAGCGGTGGGTTGTGCTCGTCTAGGTGGTTTGATGATTATAGGTAGGAAATGAAACCCTATATATCAGTTTGGTTTGTTTGGGGTAGGTTTACATGTGCTGAAGTACAAAATGATGTAGTCTAAAGTTGAAGTTATACATGGTTCTGCCCGCACAGAATGGGTGGGAGAGAGTAGTGGCCACAGCAAAAAATAGAAATTGTTCTTGACATATATAATATGATAGAAAGTATCTATATAAGATATGGTGGTTTATGATAGGATGTAACGAGGTTGGTTTCTGACTTACTGTACACGATGGTCACGAGTTTTTTTCGACCAGGGATCTCACGAGAAACCACAGGCTTCAAGTGAGATCCCTGGTCGAAAAAAACGAGTGGCCATTGTGTACAGTAAGTCAGAAACTAACCGAGTTACATCCTATTTTCATACCACAATCTTATATTATAAAATAAATTGAAGAAACAAAGTATTTATTTACCTCGCTTCTCTCCAATGATCCGCCATATTGTTTTTTTTATGCCAAAGCACTAGACAAGCGTATAGCTCATTGGCTAATCAACGATGGCACGGTGGCATATGACGTCACAAATGGGCATGACATCATGAGCGAGCGAAACGTCAACCAATGAGGATGCGTCTTACATTTAGGCCAAAAAAAGTTAATATCTTCACACGTGGATCCTTTCAACAAAACACCATGGCATGTATTCACTCATTTGCAGCGTGTACAACCCCTGATCATGGTATAATAGATAATACATGCTAGTGTTATACATTTTTTGTTATCATTTTACAAGTATAATGCATAGTCAGTGGATATTGCTATTACACAGAAGAGGCATAGAAGTGACCAAATACAATTGTTTGGCTTATGTAATAATCATATTGTCTGGCAAGGTCATAGTGCCCTGGTCCATTGTTTTTGGTTCTGGTTTATCTTCGATCAAGTCTTTCAATTGTTGGTTTATAGTAGAGAGTTTGGCGTCAGTGGAAAACAATAGGCAGGTGGGAGTTATGTGTGGTCAATTGGCGGTGGGTTTACATATAAGCCTATGGTGGAGATTGGTGAGAGGAGGGGCATCGCTTTACAGCACTGACCACTGTGGTGGAGATAAAACTAAGGTCGCAGGGAGACATGAGCAGCGAGGCGTGACATGACGTAATGGGTCTTTGTGTAAAGTCTTGCGCTCTCTATTAAGTCTGCAAGTGGGGAAATGGGAATGGCAACCTGCAAGTGAGGGAATGATTGGTGGGTGATTTAGGAATTACCGTAGCCACACACTGTGTTTAAATTTTGGCGGACCTATCATGGTTGTAGGACCATATAGCTAATTGTCAATCAAATTAAGTCTGTGTGGATGGGAATGGGAGGACTGTCAATCAAAGCAGTTTCTGCCTCACTTCAGTGTACTATCGTTAAAGTGCAAAATGTATGACTGATCAAATGCAACATCAAGTGTTGCAGGCGAACTGATGTCATCTGATCTCACTTGTGTTATAAGACTGCAGCTTTGTCATATCTGATCAAGATCTCTAATCAATGATTGGCATCTATCATGTAAACCTGCTAATTTCTCAGGAATTCCTGAGAAATAAAAAGGAGACCTGGATCTGAAAGTGAGTTCCAGGTCTTCCAGCGGGTTCCTGACTAGTTGCTACTGATAGAAATTTTGATTTTACATTATAGCATATCAAGGGTTCCATCGATTCCTAAGCTCTTAATTGAATTCTCAGCCCAGGAGGGGATGTCTGGAGATGGTAACACAAGATGAAGCTGATAATTATGCCCTCGGTGAAAAATATCAAAGTAATAAAGTACATTCGTATTCTTATCGCATGACTTGGGTACAGTTATCATAAAACACCATCCCAGTTTCTCGTGTTCAATTATATTGCCTTTATTGACAAGATCGGATCGTGATGCGCCAGCGAGACACATCAGCATACTAAATTGAAGTGAAATGATACAGCAAAATTTAAATTGTTGTCTCTGGCAGTGCTCCGACATATCCCACCGAGGGCGCCACATGGGCAGCATAGTTCGTGGAGGAGAGAATTTAGAGATAAAGCAGTTAAGATGTTGCACTCGATCATTGTCTGTGATGCGAAAGTAAGACTATGATATTGCGAATTGAATGATCGACCGCATGGTAGATACTGGATTAAAGCTGCACTCTCAGCTAACGTCGATTTTCTACTCTTTGTTCGATTCTTTTCCAACCCATCTAAAGGTCATTTGATCACAATTTTGGAAGATTTTGTCATGTTGTTTTTGCTAAAGTTATTAATTATAATTACTTCTCATAAATATGATTGCCCATTATGGAATCATCAATTATTTAATTAAACTTAATCAAATTCTCTTAACCCCAGCCCGCCTCATCCTTACTCATTCCGTGGTGTTCGTCAATGACATATAATCATTGCATATAACAATAACAACCTACTTTCAGAAACTTGATATGCATCGTAGAATCGAAAATAACAACATGTTATCTAACTAACAGTGGACAGGGGACCATGAACAAATGTGTCATGAAAACCTCAGGCATATGATAACCATAATATGCAAATAAAATGAAATGAAAACAATATATTAACGCGCATGGAATTCCCGTTATGGCAATAAGCGAGCAATCTTGGGGCTACTTTATTTAATAGATGAAAACTTAGTCGAGACGAATGACAAACGTATGGGATAAGTTAGCTCAATGGTATGTGACAAATGCAATACATTATAGAAAGTAGTCCACACACGTATGTGGGGGACAACGACGCAGTAGTTTCACGTGCTAGCTTGGGGCCCATGGGCATGAGAGAGATGTGGTAGATGTGTTAGTTTTCCTCCATCCCACTGCTTGCTTACTCCGAAACCCCCCGAAACGGGACCTGGTTACCGAGTTGAAATAAAATAAAAGTTGCTAATATTTGAAACGACCAGGTAAAATATAATACAAACAAAATCCATCTTATAATGTTGATCTTAAAAGTCATATAATTATATTGATTTAATTTCGACAATACTGTACTGTACGGGTCCATATTGTTTTCTTTACCGGATTACCCCACAAATAGGCTATTTCATTATGATACCCATTCGGAATGTAGGCACTTTTAATCATGTATCTCAAGTAGCCTAGCCTTGTTATAATGAAGAATCTTTATGTTTTCGCATATCCATGTTCTTTCTCAAGTCAAAGTTTGAAAATGACTCATTCTTTTTCGTGCATTAACTTCCACCTGTGTCAGTGCGTATGTCGCTGGTTCATCCCTTTAAACATATTGCGAATTGTACTCTAAAACCACACCATAAACATTAAATCCACAGAGGGTAGTGAAGTAGTATTGCTGTTTAAAATGTCAACTTTCCTTATACTACTCACATATATTATTTACCATTTTTATGGGTACACGCGCACTTCCAGTGATCTTTGTTTAGAGCATGTGCATGTTGCACGTGCTACGTCTACATATTCAATATTGCTTTCGAATATTGTTATTATCCACAAGGTGGAGCAGCATTTCACATTAAAATTCAGCTGTACTGGAGCTCGTTAATAAATCAGAGTAATAATATTAGACGGCTGTCAATGTTATCTATTCTCCTCCACAAGGCGATTTCCTGGGTCATTATACATCTTTAATTCAACTCGAATTGCTGCCAAATCTATTTACGATTCAGTTCGCTTCATTTCTGTTCTCATTGGGCTCAAAATGCCTTGTGAAAGCGAATTCTACAATACTTTGTTTCGCATTGGATCCAGTTTAAAATCGCTTTAACGTTTAATTTGTGAATGGTGCAAATTCTAGAATGTACATCGAAGTGCTTGCAAGCACATCCTACGTCCTACTGCGAAAGGGTATTAGATTAGTCATAAAGTCTGATTTGGCCTGTTTGATGAGTTAAACTACTACAATTTGGAGTGAATTACATTGGCAGAGACGTATACCAATGTAGCTTTTAAATGTGTTCAGAGACTTTAGATATTATAAACATAAAAGTCGGAATTTTTTTGGATATAACTTTGGATATAACGAATAATGCGTGGTACAAAATGCGGATTCATACCTTCACATCATTTACATCTTTAACATAGTTATGTGAAGGGTCAGGTAAGGATTACAAATGGATGAGGAATGACCCCAGTTCTTTTTCTTTGCTTGAGGCTGTTCTAAAAGGGCTGGATTCCACACTAACTAACAGGATGAAAGTTGCATGCGAGAAAAACAGCAATCTGTCTCCTAGACTGCGGACATATAAATGAATTGAATGGATGATGGCCCGAGAGGCGGACGGTCGTGCGGATAAACGGATGAATACTTGGAAGGATGGATGGAATGGATAGATGGGCAAATGAATGTATGCGATAGAAAAATGCTTAAATTATTTTTAGATACGGTATGGCATTTCATTTTAATGAATGAAACCTGTTTAGACATGGACGTTTTCATGTATAGAGTGCGCGTCAAAATATATACAAAATGCAAAAATAATTAATGAAAAATACTGTTTGATATTGCGAATATTTCTAAAGGAATCTTTCAGATCTAATAGATCTTTACTTAGTACCGCAGACATCAGTCACTGATGACAAAGGTGCCCTTTGTATATTCTATGCACTGCTAGCTAACGATATCCATTAGCTTGTCAAGACCCCAAGCTTTACTGGAGTTGGTAGTGTCCCATATATCAAGGAGAAAGGGAGGAGGGGAGGGACAGTGGTCAATCATGGCAAACAAAATAGTGGGTCCAGGGAGTTGGTGCCCAATTTATTTAGACCGATGGTCTTGCGGTGACCAACCTTTACGATATTGAGTATACCAAGTGACCCAAGAATTACCGGTATCCCCGAATATAAAACAGTATGCTAACCTTAACCATACCCTAAATAAAGTGTTAGAAAACTACTCATAGAAGTCAATAGTATTCAGATAACTCATTTCATTGCAAGCATTTTATTTTATAATTTCCTATAAACCACTTTTTGGTTGCATTATTTCCGGGAGCTGGATTTCCCGTACAATTCCATTATAGATTCCATTATACCCATTTGCATATCATGCCATATATTTGTTACAATCGTGCAATCAACAAACTATCGAAGGTGACTGAGAATGGCTCCTCACTCAACAATAATATCTACGAATGATAATAAATGCGTGTTGAAGTACACCCATCTCCGAACGTCTGCGGAGCAATTCTTCACGGCAGAACATCATAGGCTTTTAACCTAGAATAACAAATCATCAGAGACAAAGACCTATAGATAATTATGTCAGTCGGTCACCTTTTCACCCCAAAACCATATAGCTGCTTATATTATAGTCATCCGGGAATAAGATCCGTTTTCTGTTCCCCAAACCTAGCCTTGGAATTGTTGGTATCGCCTCATCTCTCAGTCATCACACCTGTCAAGTGGCCCTGGTGTTTCCATAGCAATTGAGAGGAGGTCGGCAGGATTTTTTGTGTTCTCTATCAGTGCTTATTCACTTTTTAAGGGCCCTAGACAGGTCACTAATTAGTGATTGGCTAATTAGTTTGGATACTGGATATACAAGCAATGAATATGACAATGTAATGTCTTTAATCTATAACATTTTGTGTTGCTTACGGTACATTCTTAGGAGAGGATATGCACAATACACAGAGAACTACAGGGTTGAAAGGAGCTCCAGACGTTAGGGCCCAACGACGCTAGGGCCCAGGACCTAGGGCCCAGAAACCTCGGACGCTAGGTCCCAGAGTCCAGACGCTAGGGCCCACCCACCTTCAGACGTTAGGGCCCACCCAACACCAGACGCTATGGCTCACGGCTGATTCTGGTGAGTGGACCCTAGCGTCCGATAGGGGGTGGGCCCTAATGTCTAGCGTTTGAAAAGTTGGGAGGAGTAATTCTGGAGATTTCTAGTCGGCAAGCTTTTTTATTTCAATTTAAAATACAAGGTTACAGAAAAAAACGCAATATCCTTCAAGAATGTTTTCATGCGGTGCCTTTGGTTCAATAGAACTACTTATAACATTACATCACAACACTGTCAGTCACCTTTACTCTAACATATAATTATTATTAACTAAAACATGAAAATAATCAATTCCACGAGTGCCTTATTGTGGCAAATATTAAATGAACGAGTGTTGTACATGTGTAAATAAGGCAAAGTTCTGGGCCCAATATTAATGGAATAAAGGTGGGAGTAGTTAAATAAATGTGTATAAATGTGTGTTCCAAACATATCCTAATCGGCCCAGACATATCCTAAACGGGTAAGAAACTGACATGTTTTGTGGCCGAGGTCATTGTTGATTTTTGAGCAGCTGAGGCCTTGCGACCTAGCTCAGCTGTCAAAATACAATGACTAACCCTTAGTTTCTAACCCTTAATGCAAATGAAAAACAACTACTATCTCAAAAAGATGTTTGAGTATGTGTGACTGTACTGAAGATTCTAGACTATAATATTGCTATAGTATTGGGATAAGGTGCAACATTTCTATATATAGCAGCTAGGGTCACATATGATCAAATTATGGATACACTTTTTTTTTACTGGGGAACGGGTTTCACAAGGAGATGGAAAACAAGATGTATAAAACAGCAAATTTACATGTCACTAAAAGGCCAGATAAGAAGCAGCTGGTCAGAGGAGGATTCACTTTAAAGGCCACTCAGCCCACATGATCTATATTAACGTTGAAGGCATCACAATAACCGAATTGCTCTCTTCCGCTAAGCACCCCTCCAATTCTATATGAATGACACAACAAGTGCCAAATAAGCCCGGACTTGTCTCAGGATAGAGGAGGAACCTGGTCAGGCCTTAATCTTCCTTAGCAAGGAGACAGTTATGTGAGAGGTGGGACTACTAGTATGCCCTGTCCTGACACATAAGTCCAGATAACCTTCTGCTTTTATGTTTCTTCTTGTAAGGATCCAAATATATATACACCGTTTTCCATCGTAGAAAGACAGGTTCAAATTGAAAACCTCTATCGCAATGAAGTGTGCTGACCTCAAAGTAGTCAGGGCAATCCTTGTGTCAATTCTGGAGGATGGTTTCAGAGGAATAATCTATAGGATGCGAATTAAGACCCTCGTTTTCAGTTAGAAGCTTTGAATATGAAAGGGATTAATTACATCATGTGATCACATCCGCTATCTATACTTTTAAGCCACATAAACACAAGACGTCCTAACATTTTGTCTCCCCATAGTCATAAGCGAATGACAAAACATTAGTCAAGAGGATTTATGTAATATCTACGGTTGCAAAAAGTGTAATTGCCATGTATCCAAAGGCAATCGTCAAATAATTATAGAAACGTCGAATTTTTGATAAAATGGCGGCAGGTCATAAGGCAAAACTATTCCCCGTTTCATATCGCCCTTCGGAAATAAAGTATTAAATCAATATTTATGGTCATTATTAAAGTTAAGGTTGAGGGGACCAAGTTTAATGAAGAAATTAGCCAAGGGTAGGCTGAGTGGCCACAGGTAGGTTTATCCTCAGCAAAGGTTTTTATTGAAGCAAAACAATTATCCCCTACATTCTTATACGAGATTTCAGCCCATTTCTACGCAGGGGTGTTCCTTCCATAATGTTACAGTAGTGGGTTTCTGGGAAGGCTCGGGAGGCCTGGGGCGTGGCTGCGTCCACGCGGGCAGCACTAGAACCTTGGAATAAATACACTGAGTGGGCTCGTCTCTACTCACTTATGATATTACAGTCGCCGTGTCTGCACTTCTTCTCTCTCACCGAATCTATTCAAAATTTAAACTGTAGGATAGTCTATTGACTATTACCTTTATTGTAGCATTAACCCTTTGACAGCGATAGGCCCAAATTTGGGCCGGGACTCGGCGGGAACATGCTGTTTTAGGCGGGAAATCGGTACTGGATGTACCCGGTCATTATTCTAATGCTGTAAAGAGTTGACTCATGAAACTCTGGATTTATAATAAATGAAATGTCTAGTTTCCGAAAATGATATTTAAAATACCATTCTAGATTAAAATAAATGCCAAAAAACGGGTTTATATCGCGGAATCTTTACGACAATATATGCAGGGCAGGGCAGGGAAATCTACTTCCGGCATTTCCGATCGCGTAAGCTCCCGTCGTCTTAAACATCCTCAGAGACAAACTAATCTTGCAGATATCACAAAACAAAGCGCGGAATCTGAAAGAATAGCATTTTTTACATATGTATGTATAATCTCAATGTGATCCATAGAGAAATAAGGCCGAAAACACGCCCGGGGCCATTGACACTGTGACAGGGCTATCACTTGTCAATGTGCGATCGCCGAAACGGGAACAGAGATTTTGTGGAACTTTTGGAAAGTTCCGTCGATTCTCTGTCATTTGATATATGTGCCTGACACTTAACATAAGTGATGTGAAATGATAATTGTACCTGCATATGGATTTATACAAAACTGGATCGGGGAGAAGGATGGATCATGAGCTATATGAGTATATCACCCAAGCAACATCTGATTTTGTCAGTAGCAAACTTCGCCTCCAAGTGCCATGGTGAGTAGGCTAGGCTAAGACTAATCTAAGATGTAGATTGTAGGCTATTGTTACATACTTTTTAAAGAAAAAATTACATTAAAAGTACCAAGATTACATTAAACAAGAAATGTTTCTGTAATGCTTGGGCATTTGAACCCAAAGTATTTCGTTGTCAACACCAGTAATGTTATACTTTCAGTTGTGTCTGTGCGACGTAATAAATATAATTCTAGTTGTTTTTAGGCAAAACAAAAAATTATTGTGTTTCCGATTTATAGTGGCTGAGAACTAGGTAGAGCGGATGGAAACCACTTTCCAGGAAATGAAAAAATGACTATTTCGTAACAATCTATAGTTGTTTTAAACATGAGAAATATATATTTTAAAGTTTTTTTCTTGTTAGGATAGACCTGTAGTGGTTGTAAATCAGAAACACACCCATATGTTTGGCCTTATGCCTATAATGCGCAGCGACATAATTTATGATCGTTTGTGACATAAATAATCAATGTAGGCTGGGTACTTATGTTATTCTGCTGCTATTCACAAAGTTTTGTTTATCTTTTTGATTCAGATATAGGCCTACCCAGAACACCACTTCCAGGTCGTTGATAGTGGATATATTTCATATATTAGTGGATAAATTAGTGGATAAAACATACAAGGGAGCAAACCCCTACACATGAAAGGTGAGAATCTTTAGGATACATTACTATATTTTGGTTTTTATGTTTTGTACTCTGTACAAGCGGCTTCGCCACTTGCGCCCACATAGGTCTATATCATATAATTTTATTTTTTCTAAAAAAAAAATGACTTGCTGAAATCAAATGCTGCCCGTTTCAGAGAATTACTGTAATGTGTGGATGGGTACATTCTTTCTCTGAGAGAAAGAGAGAGAGAGTGTGGGGGGGGGGGGGAGAGGGAAAGGGAGATAAAGAAATGACAGAGAGAGAGAGGGGGCGGGGCGAGAGTTGGAGATAGAGGTTACACATTAAACAGCCGAATAATATTTTTTTTATCTTTCCTTCCCTTTCGTCCCCCTCCCTTTCCCCCTCTCCGACTTACTGCTACACCCCCTTCCACCCCCTACTCTTCCTCCACCTCCCCACTATACCTATTACATAAAGATTCATATTTATATGGTTTGGGATATATGGGGAATAAGGGCATAAAGCAACCAATCTCACTCACTCTCTCTTCCCCTCACTCCGCCCTCCTCCAGGAGGAGGTTGAGGTGGGGCAGGAGAAGGAAGAGAGATGGAGGAGAAAGAGGAGGAGGGGTTTGTAACAGGTATACTATGGTATTGAGGTAGCAGGACGGGGAGGAGGAGGAGGATATGAGTTTAGAGGGATAGAGAGGGAGGGACAGAGAGAGAGAGAGAGAAGTTCACAGAAGGAGAGGGGAGAGTGGAAGGTGTAAAACCGTCACATCTATGCAGGAAAGACAATTCATCCTATTAACTTGAGAAATGGCGACATGCAGAGAGGGGGAGGGAGGGACAGAGAGAGCGGGAGGGAGGGACAGAGAGAGGGGGAGGGAGGGACAGAGAGAGAGGGGGAGGGAGGGACAGAGAGAGAGAGGAGAGGAAGAGGAGAGGTGAGAATGAACTTTCACCCCCCCACCCCCCCACCCCCAGACACACACACCTATAGTAGGCTATACATCTATCAATTTTCCTTCTCCCCCCTTTTCTCCCCCTCCCTGACTACCTCCCGTTAGCTTATGAATCAGAAATACATGCTCCCCGAATGCAACCACTAAGGTCTGTATATTGGCTATGTTGGTATAAGCCTATTCCAGAATGCAACCAGAGTCACACTCTCTCGCGTAGTTTGACCCTCCAGTTCTCTAACAGGGAAGGATAATGTTACATGAAGATTGGGAATCTATTAGACTCAGAACTATCCCGTTAGCTCATGAATCAGAAATACATGCTCCCCGAATGCAACCACTAAGGTCTGTATATTGGCTATGTTGGTATAAGCCTATTCCAGAATGCAACCAGAGTCACACTCTCTCGCGTAGTTTGACCCTCCAGTTCTCTAACAGGGAAGGATAATGTTACATGAAGATTGGGTATCTATTAGACTCAGAACTATTGTATACTACAGAGAGAATAAATGAAATTAGTCATAGTTCTAGATTAACATCGTAAATCTAATAAATAATAATTAATGATAATTATGATCATAAAGTGGTTACCCATTGTTACGTCATCATTACGTAACATGATGTAACAATAACAGGGTACCAGGCGGGCCTGTCTAGTATACTGGTTCCCCGTACTGAGATTTTCCGCAAGGAGCTGCCGCGGGACGCCGGGAACGTATTAATACTGTATGTCTTCATTAAAAAAAATTGTGATCGTTTCTATTGATGACTGCTTTTAATTATTAGAACTTATCCCTTTTATTTTACATTCAATTTTTGAAGTATATTGTAAAATATTGGAATGTCTGGGTTGATCATTTTACTATACTAATAAACTTATGATACTAGTTCTATGCGGGCAAGGGAAATATAGAACTCATTCAATTGTAGTAATGACATCAAATTGCAGTGGTCAACTCACCCCTATTTTCACTCACACATAGGTCTGTGTTCTGATTACTTATATATAATTCATTTATTTCTGTTCTTATGATAGTACCGTACGAGTAGATGGTCTGGAGTAAAGGATCGCATGGACCCAAGACGATTCTTTTCACATGGGCCACAAGCCGATAGGCGAGTGGGTTATTATTGAAAAGAATCGTTGAAGGTTCATGCGATCCTTTACTCCAGACCAACTACGAGATGCCGTGCTATTTTTACTCCACGGTGGTAGGCCTATCAAATTAGTTATAAATTACAACAAAAAGTCCTTTATTTAGGCCTACTTACAAGGTTTCTGCTTCTCTGATGATGCCGGCGACAACGCAATAGTGTAGCCTACATTGTACTGTCTTCTAGGCCTATGTGACACAACGTTAGTAACGCTACTAAGAGTCATTGACAAAGCCCATGTGGTACAAAACAATGTACCACATGGTATGTACCATACAGTATGTACCACATGCCTCTACATACAAATGTTATGTGATACACACTTCACCGGGGAGTAAATATACAGAACTACCTGGGATTCGAGGCGGGAGTGAATATTCACCGATGACGGTCAAGGGGCCGTAGCCCCGCGACCGTCATGGGTGAATATACACAACGCCGAGAATCCAAGGGTTGTTCTGTGTATATTTCACCCTGCACACTAAACTAATGTTAAATTAACATGATCTACAGCGATTTTGAGAAATAAATCGTTAAATAATTAGTTCTTTGGCTTGATTCGCTTCGAAAACATGGCTACAAAAAAGGACCGGAACTGGCGAAGATCAGAAAGCACGCATGCGCGTGTACAAAAAACTAGGTCGGCCGTGTATTGCCCGCGTGCAATGTCACTTCAGTTACTGACCAGCTAAACAATAAACACAGCCTATGTTATCTCTATGGACTGAGCATATCAAGGGTGAAATAAAGATCAATATTCTTTTGCAAAATCAAAGATTTAAATCTCATTATTCTGACGACACTATTTTAAAGCTATAGGTTTATTATTTCCAGAGAAATTATGGGCAAACAGTTACAATTTCACCAATGGAAATTAATACACAAGTTTACTTCTGGTAATCAGGCATAGGTACCGGCCCTAGTTGTTGTATGCACCAAGGGTGACATATTTTTCATGTTATGCTCCACCCTGATCAAGTGTGACATACATAGGTTGAACATAGCTCATTACTAACCAAGGGGAGTGTGGGCTGAGTGTAAAATTAACATCCGCCCGCCGCCAAATGCATGTAAAAAAGATGTGGGCAGGTAAAACTCAAAAGTTACCTGCCCTTCTTGGCAGTTAAAGGAAAGTGGGACAAGAAATACAGAAATTAACATCCAGTATTATGTATCTAAGTGATTCAATATTCAAGTATATTGTAATTATTATAGTGTTTGATGATCTTGCTTAAAATAGTGAATCTAGTGAACATTTAAATAATCGATGGTTAAATATTAAGTGAGATGGAGAGACTTTTGCTATAAAAAATATATCGATTACCATAGTGGCCCATTCATACACCCAGGCCAGGGTGGGTTTTTACTTCTTTCATGGTCCCTTTTGCCCGACTTGTTATTGAGATAGGCTTTCGAGATAGGCTTTATTATTTTATGGTGCATGCCTTTTCAGTTTCAAGGGTGCTAGACTGTTGACAATAACACTAGGTCTATATACATGACTCAATGAAAATTAAGAAGAAATCATACATTAAATCTTAGGCTACTTGACGTTATTCTTCCTTAGACATAGACAAACCAGATGGGACCAGCTAATATTTGCGACCCCAGCTTATATTTGAGAGAGGCTTTTATTATTTTCCTGATCCCCAATTACCCAACCTGTATTCACTTTTAAACAGGTCCTAGCTTATGAACGGGCCACTATGATAGATGATTAATGGGACAATGCTTGAAAATTCATATTTCCACAAAACATCATCTGTTGAAGATTTCATTGAGGCATAATTTGTGGGCGGGTAAATGTCCTCCCTTTCTCCTCCCTCCCTCCCTGTCATTGTACCTCACTTTCATGCTTTTCCCTCTTTCTATCAGAGAGAGAGGGACAGATAGAGGGGATGGACGGGGGTGGAGAGAGAGAGCAGAAGATAGAGGTCAGGCAGACAGAGAGACCCAATCCGGAGGAGGAAATAGAGCTGGATGGCAGCAAATTTCTGTCTGTAGATCCTTTTGTTATACATTTTATGATTTACAAACTCAATCATCTATTACACATTAAGACAAAAGCTCTATTTTGTTTTGATACAAAGATAAAATGTTTAATTATTTAATTTTGTGATTAAAATCACTTGAGCTTCATTCATTGAAAGCTAATTTGCAGGCAGGTAAATATCTGTGTGGGCGGGTAAATATCTGATTTGACTGGCCAAGTTGGCTGGTGAAGAAAAAAGTCAATTTCACACACTTATACAGCCAACTTTTAAGATGTTGCAATGTTAGCCTTTTTTGTTACATTGCAGTATAACTTTCTGTTAATTAATACTGGATTGATATATATATTCTGAAGGGGAACTGTTATCATGGAAATATGAGCTACAAACAATCGATATTCCAGAATTCTTTTCTTGCTGGTTCAATAAACGTTCAATGTTCAATGTTTTCATTACATTAATGGAAGAACACAGTAATTATTAGTTTAATCTAATGTTCCAAACCTCAGTTGGGGTTGTACTGTTTTGCAATACATGTATTCTATAATCTAAAGTTCCACTTTTATTCTTCCAGGATCTCTCCCTCTGCATATCCAATTTTGGATCCAACACCCACAGACAAGCCCTGACATAAGAAGATAGTCAATTAAAAAAGTCGTCCATTATTGTGGCCACCATCTCACCAACCCCCACCCAAGAAGATTATGTGATTTACTTTATCTAGAAAGTAATAGTTGTGACAAAATACTGAACTAATTCTATGCATTATCTAATCAAATCATACATCTTACCCAAGATTTCTTATTAGAAGATAGCTGATCGTAAGAAGCTTCTGCCTGTAAATGCTTTATAAATGTGCTAGTACAGGAGTTAGTGCAGAAACTACCTAATTAATGAAGCAACACTACAAACAGCCTTTGTTCTATGTGATACCAGAATAATCTACTAGATAATATCAAGAGCTGTTCATGAAATCAATGCCTAGTCAGTGAAAGGAGGGAATCTTTGTCAATGAACCTGCTCCCAGCATATTGACAAATGTATGCAGGCACTGTTATATGAAATAAGAACGGTATGAAATATTTTTGACAAGTTAATATCATTTGGATTTGTACAGAACCAATATACAGATACAACAAACTGTGAAAAATTATTATTTCTTTTAAAAAGATCTTATTTTCTTGTATGCAGGATTTTATATATTCATAAGCACAGCATATTTTATCAGAACAAATCCTATTTCTTTGAATCCTTGCAGGAATTTAAATCTGTATTAAGGTCGCTCAGGAACGATTTTTGAGATGTGGGAAGGCTAAATTACAGCCAACTATTGATAAAAATCTGACATGTGTATAGATGCATTCTTTGATTCATGTCATAGGTAAGTAAACACAAATTTGGTGAGCACTTGAATCAAAGAAAAATAGTCTGGAGTTACAGTTACAGTTGTCTAATACCCAGTGTTAGGCCTATACTGTCAATGTTATAAATGCAAGCAAGCTACTAGCCTTATTTTAAAAATCCACTATCCTAGTCTGTTTTTAAAATATGGAAAACTTGTCAGAAGATGAACTATTATGAAAGAATTACTCAAGAGAAATGTGTATAAATGTGTCAGAAAGAGGTACGAATATGTACAGATTGGTTCTGATTTCACTGTATGATGTTTGCTCTTGAAAGCTGCCAATGGATGGCTGTCACTAAATGATAATGAGGATATGTCACCACTCTGATTGGGCAACTAAGGTACTTTAGTGTGTTGTATTATCATTCTGCCTCGAGTAATAAACACCTGCAATTAGACTTATGCTTAGTGTGATTTCTTCCTGCTTCAACTATATTTCATCTTTAAAGTGGCTAAGGACACTGTTTGACTATATGTCATTTAGAAATATGTTTGTAGTTTTCGATTACCTGCACAAGTAAGAACATTTGTGTAGAATACCAACGCTATATATTCCTTAGATTAATTGATATTTGTTAACGAAGAATGTGGCAGAGGTTCCATTGGGGAATTCAAATCTGAGAGAGCAGTAACTAGACCATAAGGTGCTGCTCCAGTGATGGTAAAGGGATGTGAACTAGGAGCGAGACAGGAGGTACATAGTGACATTATATACCCTGTCCCATCCAGCTGGTATCACTTAACTCATTAAGATAAGAGGCATACAGGCGGCGAGACCTCTTCCAACTGCCATGTCTGAGAGACTATAGTGTGATGGAGGCACCCCATGAAATTTGAAGTTTTAAACTCTTATATATTCCAAATACTTGTATTTCATACATTAATGCTCTCAGGTATTGGTTAATGGCATAATGATCCAGAACATTGTTGAAATTCAAGCATATGTCAAAAAAATCAGGAGCTCAGCGGCAAGTGTCACTTTAAATACAAGTATTACGATTTCCTCCAGGAAATGTTGATCTATTTTTTCTTAGAAATGGCTGGCTCAGCCACCCACCATAATTTCCATTTGCTAGATGAGAATTACGGACAACTAACACACAACTGCTGAGAACAATCTAGGGTTCCCCAGAGGCATTATCACAACTGTGATCTAGAGGTAACTAAGTAGCTGTCACCAGAAAGGAACCAAGGTCACAACCATATTTGCTTTCTGCTGTCTGGACAAGGAACATGGTAAGAGCACGAACCATTTCCACTCCAGGGAACAATGCTCCAAATCCCATGTGGGAACAAAGCACCAATGCAAGTTTTGCTCCATGTGTGAGTATCTATCTTGAAGGGTTCATGTCTTGAAGAAGGAGGAAACCATGCATCTGAAGTCAAACTGCATCTGCAGTTCCCTATAAGGATTATCATATGTGAGGAACAAGTGCTACTTGTGGTTCTCCACTACATAAAATCATTATCATGTATGCTGGGAAATACTCTCTCTGGTCTTTATGCAAGTCTCTGTTGGTCTTGAGGTGCCACATGGTCCTCAGGCTGGCCATACCCCATTCATCCATCAACATAATCTTCATCTCCCTTCCATTAATTGTATAGCACATGTATGTGCTCTGGCACAAACTTGGACACTTTATCAGCCTTTTTGCATCTTAGCATCCCTGATGAGGCTTGGTTGTTGCCTTCACCTTCCTTTTATTTGGCACCAGGGACCCCAACCAGAAAAAAAGATCACAAACCAGGTCAGCAAGGGAATTTCAGCAATTATATTGCAATGACGGCGATGTTTTTATGGGGAGGTACCCATAAAAAATATTGCTGTCATACGGATCCTGCAATATATTGCAGTCACTTTTGCTCACAGAAATGAAAACATCACAGACTGTACATCGCTTTACATCAAATTTAGTCAATAGATATCTCAAATTACATACCAACAAGTTTCAGTGCCCAGAAATAACATTCCTTGAAGGTGAGAAGTGATCGTGTTATACTAGGGGGGCCGGGTTGTATATAATTGATGTTTCCTTAATGGGATGGAATAAAACCCTGTGTTATGATTTTCTATGGTTTATTCACAAGCTTTCGCCCTGGTTTGGGCTTCATCAGGTGTTGGTGATACAATAGTGAAAACAGTGGGCTGAAGTACAATTTCATGTAGTGGTGATACATTCAGATGGTCGTACTGACCGCAGTAAATATGTGAAAAATAGCTGATCGGAGTAAATGCGTTAGCTGGTCGGTAAAAAAAATTTTTTGTCATATGTAATATGGCTAGATAAATAATTGAATATTATATTCAATTTAGAGAGGAGAATGTTTGATTGTTGATGTTCTATTATTTAGATATTAAATCTTTGTTTTGCTGATATGATTAGGAAATAACGGCATGTCTTATTAGTTTGTTTGGTCTTGGATGACTTGTAAACTTGGTTTAGAAGTGGGTTCTACACATGTAATGTTCTTTTATGGTGTGTAGGTGTTTCCACGGGTGGCCAGGAGTTCCCCAAATGATTCGGAGAGCTCGGGGTCGATGTTGGATAGGAGGTCCTGGATAAAACACAAGAGATGTCCCTTCACTAGGGTCTCTTGAGTTACGTTGGTATTAGTTGAAACGTCCTGTTTTACAATGGAGGTGTTGGTAGCTTGGTCCATCGTAGACTTGCTTGATTCGTTCAGGGCTGCTTGTAGTTTGGCGTCTAGCTGGCTGGTGTTACTCCCGCTAGATGAGCCAGAGGAGGAGAGGGATAAGTCGTGGGACGGGTCTGGAAGGGTGGGGTGTTGGATTGTAGAGTTTTGGCAGAAATAACATTGTCATGACAATCACAGAAATGGTAAAAGACAACCACACATTACCCCTCATTAGGCATTACAACACCTGCAGCTATTAAATATAAGTTATGACTTTCCACGACAAGAATAAATTGGTGATTAGAGCTCCTTTACTTCTCAGGATTACTAAAATCTGCATGCCCTGCATGCCCAGATTGAACCTGAAAATTCTATGATAAAGGTATATTTATGTCTATTTTAGATTGTGCGATTGGAAGGATTCTACATGCAGTTTTGCAGGGGCAACAGCCTTGAAAACCCCTCACAAAGTTTGCAAGTATTTTTCCTGGGTGCGAGTTTGTGGAATTCAGCGATGTTTTCAGAGAATAATTTTTTCTGGGCAGGTTCTCTTGCAAACCTATTTCGGCAATGTTTTTTCCTGCGATCTTTTTTTCTGGGTGGGGTCCCAGTCCTAGCTAGAAGTCATCTGCCTCATCCTCAGTGGCGCGGGGATCCCCTAATCTCTTGCCCACATTGTAGCGCCTCCACATGCATTCCACTTCCTGCAAGCTTTTCTTTCCTGGTTTTGCACCTTCTGGGTTTGGTGTTGGCTGCTGCCTCCATGCACAGGAAATAGGCATGGATGGTTCGGGCCTCTTTCCATGTTACCCAGGTTGTGGAGGGCCTTATTCCTGAGATTAATTCCATGAGCTATAGTGAGATTTAACTAACTCACTGCCCCAATGAAAAAACTGCCAGTATATCTCTTTGTAACCCAGCCCTCTTTAGACAATGCTATTGTCGGCTGACGACCTATGTTATGTTCATCTGTCCACATCTGGAAGTCAAAATCTCCAGTCTTTTCATGGATGATGAATTGAGTACTATCACCAAGATGAGTTATTCTGAGTGGGGGATGAATCACTGACTTTTTACAGTTGGCACAGATGAACCCAAAGATCCACAGGTTTGAGTTTAGAGCAGATCATGTACTTCACATAATCTGTTCTAGAACAAGCAGTAAATCTGTTCTAGAACAGGCAATGTGTCCCGTTTCTGTGCTGTTGTTTGCAGAAGGTTTATGAAGGCTGCTTGCAGGTGTAATAATCCCAACTCACATTCATGTGACATCTATGTGAGATGCATGAGACACTCTACAGATGCTTGCTCAGGTGAGCGAACAGTAGAAGTCATTCTACCCTACCAGCAACTTGAAGAATTTGACTGAAGCTGGCTGATGTGACTCCTCTGGCAGTAAACACATGGCTTGACCACCCTGCCCTTCATCTGTGCCTGTGGTGCAAATTCCACCTCATGTGGTGGGAAGGGCCAGTGAGGACTTCTGTCAACTCCAGGCCTTGGTGCCAGACCTCAAGGAGTCTAGACTGCTCCAAGAATTTCTCTCCATCATGGAGGGACTGTTGACATAGATAGAACTAACCGCAGTTCTGTCTGTGTGATCATTCTTCACTGAGTTGGAGGCAGCATAGCACCGGGGGATTTGTATGCTGGAAATGAGGTGAAGAACGATTGCACAGACAGAACTAAGTAAGGTTAGTTCGAGATATTTGACCTCTTCCAAATGATTATAAATGGCCTGGATTGTTTTGATTAAGGTAACTTGTTGCAAGAGAAACACATGAAGGGCGTGACATGGTTCCATAAATGCTTGATTTTATGACGGCCATCGTAATGTTAACGACAGCCACCGCAGTTTCAATGCTTAGCAGACGACATAGCATCATGGCACTATGTGTAACTATGACAAAGCTGGCCTACTTTCAGAGTAACCAATGAAAATGCAGAAGGATAAACTAGTCATCTGTTTCTTTCCTAGGGAGGAATGAGAATTGTTTCTTCCTGCTCACTCGCATATAGCGAGACTATACTCAGTCTATTGACCCGCCATTCCAAAGGTGAAATAAAGCATTGTACTGAAGCCATCCTGATGGCCCGGGCAGATGTACACTCAATTCTACAATGACCTGGAGCTGTACTCTCAGCAAAGGCAACCCCTCAAAAACCTTCAAAATTAGAGATGGAGGTATTGGTTAAGATGAGGATCCAACCTACTGTGACTGAGGAGAATGTCCTGATCATCACCAAACCACTTCCAGGAAATGCACAAGGGGTAGCAAAGTGGTACCACAACCATTGACCGTTCAAGCCCCTCATGTTAAGAAACCTGTGCCAACTATTGCCAGTAAACCACAGAAAGAGGAATGTGGTAGATGTACCAACTGATTCCACTCCTGGGAACATGGCTGCCCCAATTCCCATGTGGGATCTTCAGGAAGGAGGAAACTATATGTGCAGTGCACAAGTGAGACGTTGATCTGGCTGATCCTGGTCTGGAAATTCTTCCAGCCACAGACCCTATCAGGACAAACTCATCAGGCATTAGACCAAAACACGTGAACAAAGTGATATTGGTATCAGTTGAATATAAGGCTAGCTGGTGATGGCCGCTCTCCTTTGACCCTAACTTCAAAAACCAGTGTGCCTCCCTCCATATTATTGGCTCTGTCTCAAAATGATGAGAAAAATTTAGGCCATAGTTCTGACATGAAAGATATTTCATTAAAGTGTCAGTAAACCCCAAAATATTATGAGCAAATCCATTTCCTTGCTATTATTGAAATGTAACCACCCCGGTTTTACTTAATACAACTTATTATTTAGTGAGTTTTACCCATTTAAAGGAGTGAAAAAGTAGTTACACAGTTTAACACTCCATTCAAGGCGCCACTGTTTGCCTACGTCATAAAGCTGCGCCAATCTTGAAATGTACATGCAATGAACATAATAAACAACTCTCATAATTGCTGCTAGAAAGAAGGAGGGTGGGGTGGGCAGAAGGATATTGAACAACACAGGTGTGCATACCAAAACAAACTGTTTCAATTGCTGGGAGATTGGAGGGGGAAGGTAGAGATATTATGTTCATTTCTGGCGCACCTTATGATGTCACACAGCACTCTCAGTGCCCTCTTGTGCTAAACAGACTTTTTCAACTAAGATTTCTCAATTTATGCCTGTAAGTGACTATAAGTTAGACATAAATGGAAGTAAAAAAATCGAGACTTTGGTGGTGTATTTATGGCTCCATGAAGTTTATTGTCCTAAAAGTGACCATGAACCCGTTAACTGACCCTTTAAATGGACGTGAAGTACTGTAAAGTCCCCATTTTCCCAGCTGAACATGAAATATTGAATTATCTCAGATGGTTACCATGGCAACCAACAAAAGATTGAATAAAACATTCCATTAAAAACTAGAAATAATGCATAGATGGATATGCACAAAAATTACTGAGACATCACAGATCAGATGTTGCAAATAAGCCAATAATATTAGTATCAGTTGAACATGAAGTCTATGTGGCTGACGGCCAGTCCCCTTTGATGCTAACGTCAAGAGCTAATGTGACTTCCCCCATGTAAACAACTCCACAGGCATTAATAATTGGGTTACCATGGCAACAAAGGTCTCAAAATGATCAGAGTTATTGTGGCTATAGTTCTGATATAAGAAATATTTTATTTGATGCATTTGTAGTACTGCAGAGTCCTCATTTTCCCAGCTAAACATGAAATATTGAAATAGCTCAGATTGTTGCCATGGTAACCAAAGAAAAAAAGGAATAAACATAGAAATAAAAACTAGAAGTAATGCATTGATAGCAATGCACAACAATCATTGACACATCATTGATCAAATGTTGCAAATAAACCAGTAATATTGGTATCAGTTGAACATGAGGCTAGCTGGTTGATAACCAGTCACCCTTGAGCCTACCGTCAATGGCCAATGTGACTCTCTCCATGTAATCAGCTCCAGTCATCAATAATGGGGTTACCATGGCAACAAAGGTCTCAAAATGATGAGAAACATTTAAGCTATAGTTCTGGCATAAGTCATATATTATTTGATGCACATGTACAGCTGCAAAGTCCTCATTTTCCCAGCTAAACATGAAATATTGAATTATCTCAGATGGTTACCATGGCAACCAAAGAAATATTGAATAAAACATTCCAATGAAAACTAGAAATGATGCATAGATGGATATGCACACAAATTACTGACACATCGGAGATTAACTGTTGGAAATAAGCCAGTAATATCAGTATCATTTTAACTTAAGTCTATCTGGTTGACGGCCAGTCCCCATTGATGCTAACATCAATGGCCAATATAACTCCCTTGATGTAATCAGCCCACAGGTATTAATAATTGGGTTACCATGGCAACAAAGGTCTCAAAATGATCAGAGTTATTTAGGCTATAATTCTGGCATAAGAAATATATTATTTGGTGCATATATAGTGCTGCAAAGTCCTCATTTTCCCAGCTAAACATGAAATATTGAATTATCTTAGATGGTTACCATGGCAACCAAAGAAATATTGAATAAAACATTCCAATGAAAACTAGAAATAGTGCATAGATGGATATGCACACAAATTACTGACACATCACAGATCAGATGTTGCAAATAAGCCAATAATATTAGTATCAGTTGAACATGAAGTCTATGTGGCTGACGGCCAGTCCCCTTTGATGCTAACGTCAATGGCCAATGTGACTCTCTCCACATAATCAGCTCCACAGTCATTAATAATTGGGTTACCATGGCAACAAACGTCTCAAAATGATGGTGACATCCTCCCTGATATTTTCCTTCATGTAAACTCTTGATAATGCCAATTCTTGATACTTATTTATCACTAAATCCCAAAATAAGCAAAAACAATAAAGTTTTGTCCATTTTTCTGGTTACCATGGCAACATTTTTTAAAAAAAATTCCAGAAAACACATCTTGACATAATAAGCTTTCAGATGATATATTGGTTACCTTAGTACACCAAAGAGAACATACCATAACACAAGTATGATTTTACCATCACATTTAGCTGATTTTACCCTCAGGAATACAGATGTCAAAGGGTTAATACTGGGGACACACAGTATTATATCACTGGTGGAGAAGCCAATTAAGATCGTGGTTAATTGTGTATTTTGTACACGAATTATCCCCTAACTTAAGGGGTGGAAAGTTTGCTGAAATTGAGCAAACCTTTCCACTACCTGGTGAGTAGAGAAGCTCCAGTCAGGGAGGCTAAAGATAGCCCACCTGGGAAAAGCAAGCCAGCTTTCTCTGGGTGTAAGGAGACCTGAGAGGAGTAAGCAGCAGTTATGTGGGAGGAAGATACAACAGTCTCCCACATTGAGTGACTGAAAGATAGACAGACATCCAACTACACAGTGCATCTCGCCATGGCCATCACAACAGCCCAGAGAGTTCTTTCAGAACAGGAGAAGGAAGAAATTATCTTGGAGGCTATCACTAAGAACTTTGTGGAAAACTATTGGTATAATGTTAAGCATAATACCCAGGCGACCGAAATACCCGCCTCTGACCCATCAGTTTGGTTAGGCGAAGATTGGGACGCTGAATTGGCCGAAACAAAGGATGTTAAAGCTTAAAAACTATCAAGTTGTGCCGAATCCAGGGGATGGGAAAGTGAGATCATTACCATCGATCTCATATGTGTAGTGTATATGTATAGCCTGGAGGACTTAGGGGAACCATGAATGTCCATCATGGGAACCCGGAAGACAAGGGCCCCAAAGAAGCCTAGGCCGGGGTACATGTTTTCTGATGTCTGGAAACGTCTAAGGAGTGGGGGAAACTATTTAGCTAAAGTTCAGCTTCCCCGTGGTCAAATGGACGAAGAGAATGAAATTCAAGAGCAACCACTCCTTCACGACCAAGTAAGAGCATTGCGTCAGAACGCCCAACCGTCAACATCAACGGCTGAGGGCGTCCAACCCTCTACTTCAACCCCAATAGCAGATAAGAAAGTCAAGACAGAAGGGGATGAAGGGGCGCTAGCTGTGGATATTTTGGGTACTCCTACCAAAGTACAATATCCAGAGTTGGAGGAATTAAGACACTGGCAAAGAGACAATGAGTTGGCAGGGGGCTTTGGTGTTGTAGGTCCCCTAAAAGAAGGTCCGGATGACGACGACGGGGATTCTGAGAAATCCACGCTGTCGGGATCCAAGTATAAGTCAGTGCTGACGCCAGGAAAACATCACAATTCTGGCAGAGAACAGTTCAGGGAGGATCCCAATAGAAGGGGCTATGAGAGTGAGGGAAACCAACAAGATCACTTGACGGTCCCACAAACAAAGAACAATAGGGAACGTGATCGGTTGGATCTATCTTCATTCTCAGATTGGAGTCTCTCTAATGTGAATGGTGATGGCACCCTGAAGGTAAACAGGCCTGCTAAGACTTATGGAAACATAATGGCGTCGAAAGAGGATAGTGAAGGTAGGGGTTCTGAAGCATTAGGTGCGACCGGTGGTGTGCCTGAGGCAAAATCTGCAGGGGACAGATTCAGAACGTACGCTACAATGCACCTGGAAGGAGCAGGTGCAGTGCCACAGATGGATCCTCAAAGAAAGTACATCCAGGAACTAAAGAGGAGGGATGAGCTGATTCTGTTTGAGCAGAAAAGGGCTCAAGATCTGGAATGTGAATTGCAACAGTTCAGAGAGGACCGGATTGACTTGGAAACTCAGAACAATGTTGTGCGGCAAGAGTTAGATATGTGCAGGTACAAAAGTGATGAACTGGTGCATACCTGTACAATGGAACTGGATAGGATGGAGATAGACCATAGGCAGGAGGTGAACGAACTTAGGGAAGTAATAAGAAAGCTGCAGATAAGAAACAGACTACTGGAAGTTCAGGCAGTGCATCAACCTACGCCGAAAGTGCCCACTATGGATAGACCAACTCAGACAATCCAGCATGAATTGCCGCGGCCACAACAGTTCCCAGGTGAAGAGACAGGTCAACACTTTGACATAAACGATTCATATGGTAGCATTTACAGAACAGCTATGCCTCCAGCACCATCAATAAGGGGATTAAACAACAGGTTGGATATCCCTCAAAACACGCCACCGCCGGCGTACAATAGAGACTTGGGACGAGAAATTCCAAGGCCAACGGCGCCTCTTAAATTGGATGGTTATCAAAGCGTGAGTAGGCACAGTGTGTATGTCCCACAGCAGTCAATAGGACGAGAAAGTTCCAGAGATCCCTTCCCAGTGCAGGGAATAAGCCCAATAAGGCCGAGGCCCACACGTGTACATGTGGAAGAAGGTCCAGGTTACAACACACATGGGCAAATAGGATCTGTGGGGCGTCAGAACAATGATTATCTTGTCCAACGCCAATGGGAGATGGAAGACCCTGGCGATGACGAGTTCAAAAGGGGCAGAGTCAGGCACTCGAGACAGATGCCCATGGGAGCACACAGAAGGTCACGCCAGAAAAAACAGATGGATGACAATTCAGATGAATGGGAGGATGATTGGCTGACGGATTCGTCATCGTCAGATGACGAGAAAGACAGCAAAAATCATCTCAGAATGATCAGCAACAGGGCGGTGAAACAGGTGACAAAAGATAGTGCGTCAGTCGCCAAAACACTGGCAGCACCGCCCGAGAAATTTTCAGCACCAACGACGTTAATGTCGGCGGCGCAGTTCTTGGCCGACTACGAGGAATATACTGATTCCTTGGGGGCGTCTAGCTCACTGAAGGCACAGGGAATAAAGAAGTTTTTGAAGGGTAAGCCCCTAGACTTCTATAAACAGTATAGGTCGAGGAATCCTACGTCAGGATTTGAGACCTTCAAAAGAAAATTTCTGGAAAAGTTTAAGAAGCTGTCCTATCACGAACGCATGAAGGACTACAGCAGCCGCAGACAGGGCAAAGATGAATCCTTACAAGAGTACGATGCCGAAATGGATCTACTTTTGGCTAAATCTGGTGTCGATGACAAGACACAGATGAAGTTTTACATAACAAATCTTAAGCCCAGTTTGTCAAAGAGAGTCATGGCCGATAATCCGAAAACCTTGGATGAGGCCATGGAGGCGGCGAATCGCCATGCTGTTAGTGATGAGGCTAAAGAGGAAGAGCACCAGGGCTCTACTACGGCGGTAATCAACCTGTTAAAGAACATGGCAGGTGGGGAAACTACTGACGACGAAGACAAGAAAGTGTCTTTCAAGAAGAAGAGTTTCAAAAAGCCTTTTACTAAGAAATTCATAAAGAGAGACAGCAGTGTAGAGTCAGTGACGCCAAAGGCAGGTACTCATATGTGTGGTAATTGTGGAACGTCAAGTACCCCCAAGAAGAAGTGGTTTAAGCCTAAGCCAAAGAGCCAGCCAAGCTCAGGTGCTGAAACGCAGACAGAGGCAGAGGAATCGGGCCATGAAGGTGCCACCACTTCAGAAAAGCGCAAGCAAAAACTTGTAAAGCGCGAACTCACGCCTGCTCCAAGCAGGAAGAAAACCAATGTTAACAATGATGAAGAATAAAATGTCATTGCGCCGAAGACGCACGGTGGGAAAGAATAGAGTTGGGAGATTGTCCAGAGTGGATGGTAAAGGGCGTGTAATCCCTAGTGAGCATTCTGTGGACCCCGCTGAAGGTTTTTACAATGTGGAGGGTGACTCTTATGATCTAGTCACTCTTTTTCAGGAGGAAAACGAGCGTGTAGACAGAATCAGGCTGCCAGTGAAGGACGGATTTGTGCGTGCTACCGTGGGTAAGTTTACCAATATTCCCTTTTTGGTTGATACTGGGGCGACTTGCACATGTGTTAGTGAGACTTTGTTTAAAGGTATAATTGCACAAATTGGGGACATCCCTATCCGGAAATTCAGGAAAAGAATCTTCATGGCTGATAATTCTTCCCGCCAGATAGACTTGAAGGTGCGTCTGAGATTAACTATGTATGGGCGTACTTTTAGACATTGGTTTGATGTGGTACCAAATTTAACTTGCCCTCTGATAATGGGGGTTGATTTCATGAGAAGGTTTCGAGCTCAGATAAACTTCAATTTAGATCGGAATGGGGTATATGCCATAAGATCAGACAGAAATTTTAAAATCCCACCTAGCTCGGAATTCTATTTCACAAATTCAGTAGTGGCTCCTGAAGATATCTCTGATACAGTGGGAGTCACAGATAATGCCAAGAGACAGGTACCAGTCCCGTATTTGGTAAAAAGGGCGTTAGTAAAGCCGGACGCCCAAAGCAATAAGATCAGAATTTGTGTATATAACTCAAGTACGGCTTGGTACAGTGTAAAGAAGGGTTCAATACTCGGTTTGTACACTGTAGCAGATGAGGATGACTTTGCTCCGATGGACTATGACAAGGACACGAATGACTCCAATGGGAAGGGGTCTAAGGAATTGACGAAATTGGAAAATGACAATATAAGAAAAAATAACACAGATCGACTTAGGAGTTTTTCAGACAGTGACACACCTACTGACTATGTTTCAGATTTAAAATCAGACAGACTGGACATAGTAACTGGAAAATCGACTGAAGGGGAATATTTTGAAAACAGACAATATAAATTGGGCATAAATCTAGACTCTCAACAGAGGGACGACATTATCCAATTTCTAGAGGAAAGGGAGGATGTTTTTGTTGGGAAGGATATGAGAATAGGTAGTGCCAATGGTTATGAACATAGAATAGATTTGAAAAAGAACTATGAACCTAAAGCAATGCACCCTTACAGACTAAATCCTAAAATGAAAGAGGTTATGAGAAAATTGTTGAAGGAACATGTGGATCAGGGAGTTTTAGAGAAAACGGACGAGATTGTGGAATTTGCCTCACCAGCATTTTTGGTGCAAAAGGCAACCAGTCCTGACGCCGCCAAAGCCTGGCGAATTGTCGCGGACTTTAGGTTGCTGAATTCTATGATAAAGGACCAGGCCAGAACTTTCCCTAGCGCTGAAGAAACTATTGAGGCTGTCGGTGAATTAGAAGGCAAATACTTTTCCAAGATGGATGCTCAAAGTGGTTTTCACCAAATTAAAATTAGAGATAGAGACAGAAAACACACAGCCATAAGCACGTGTGACGGAATTTATGTTTATAAGTGCATGCCGATGGGATTGAAAACATCGCCCAAGGCTTTCCATGCTGTTATTGATAACGTTTTGGCGTCAGTACCATCTGCATTGCCATATGTAGATGATATTTTGATAGCCAGCAAAACGTGGAAGTTACACATGGAACACCTGACGCAGGTATTTGACGCATTCCGACGAGTCAATATTAAATTCAAAAGGGAGAAATGTTTCTTTGGCTTGGATTCAGTTCCGTTCTTAGGATTCAAAATTACTTCCAGAGGCTTACAACCTAACCAAGATAAGGTAGAAGCCATAGAAACTTATCCAGTGCCAAAGACGCCTAAGCAAGTAAGGGCGTTTAATGGGCTGGCTAATTACTATAGGTCGTTTATTCCTGACTTCTCAAACATAATGGGACCACTCTATCACTTAACAAAGAAGAGTGTGGACTTTAAATGGGATGAGAATTGTCAGAAAGCCTTTGATAAAATTAAGAAAACTATTTGTACAGAGGTTTTACTACATTATCCAGACTATAAGAAGCCGTTCGAGCTCGCAAGTGACGCCTCGTCCACTGCGCTTGGGGCGTGCATCAGTCAAAAGGATAATGAAGGAAATTTTAGACCAGTAGCCTTTGCAGGTAGGGCGTTAACGCCATGTGAATCGAGATATTCAACTACTGACAGGGAATTACTTGGAATTAAATTCGCATTAAGGAAGTTTAGACACTACCTCTTAGGGAATAGATGTACTATATACACCGATCATGCGGCCCTGTTGGCTCTAAATTCTAAACGCGACCTATCTGGAAGAATGTACCGCTCTTTAGAAGAGATAATGGAGTACGACTATGAGATTAAATTTGTAGCAGGTAAGTTAAATCTGGTTCCAGATTCATTAAGTAGACGAGATTACCCTCTCTCGATAAAGGAGCAAAAGGAGAGATTGGACGCCCCAAAGAAAAAGGGCGTGACTTTCAATCCTATAGACGTGGTCAAACCATTCAATGAGGAGGACTGTTGCGAGAATTATCCCATCTTGAAAATCCGTAATAGGCCTATTCTCAAGGGATGGAAAGGTGGAACCCCCTATCCCAGAGTAAAAGATGCATTAGTAAGATCAGTGTTAGTAGATACACTTACTGACACAACGATACCTTTTATTGACATCAATTCAGGGAGACAGGAGACAGTTCATCATTTGGCCAGTGTTTCTGTATGTGGGGATTCATGTAATGAGAAGGTAGCTGTGTTGGAACCGGTTTTTCAGAGATTTGGACGCCCTGCTGGTAAGAAAGAATCGTTTTACACTATAAACGTGGCACAGACAAGGGAATCTACTAAGCAGAAAACTGCAATATCTGAGAAATTGAGGGAAGACAGGAAAATAGCAGCTAAAATAAGAACCCCGAAATTTAAAACAAAAACAGTGAATAAATCAGGGATAGCCAAGTCGCACGCCCAACCAAGTAGGGCTGTGGCTAAAAGAAAGGCGTTAGCTAATGAAGTACCTAAAGTTGACAGAGCATTTTTCGGTGACTTACAAGAAAAACTGGGGATGCCTCTGTCTCAGGACGAATTTATACAAGCCCAGTGGGAAGACGAGTTCTGTTCTGGTATACTAGACTACATTGGCTCCAAAACGCTGCCTAAGGATGCGGCGAAGGCTAGACAGATTTTACTCACACATGATCAGTTTTTTGTGAATTCGGGTATGCTATGCAGACTGCCTACAGGTACGAAAATTAGGGATGCAGCAAGACTCTACCAAGTAGTGTTGCCAGGCACCTGTATTCGGCCTGTACTAGAATTGTTACATGATAGACCTATGGCAGGTCATTTGGGGTCAGTGCGCTTATTGAGCGTAGTAAGTGCACGATTTTACTGGCCGTTAATGACAAAAGATATCGTTGATTATGTGGGGACTTGTGATCAGTGTCTAAGGAATAAGAAATCAAAACATCCATATAAATTGCCTATGGCACTGAGAGACCCAGCACCGGCACCCATGTCTTGTCTGATGATTGACACTATTGGACCAATAACTCAGTCAAACGCCGGCCGAAAATATATTCACGTAGTTGTGGATATATATAGTCGGTACTGTTTTGCTTGGGCAACCCATGCCATTGACGCCACAACTTTGAAACAAGAGTTTTTCAATAACATTTTGTGCGTCGTGGGAATCCCAAATAAGCTTTTCAGTGATAATGGTTCAAATTTCCGTAGTGTAATTTTCACATCTTTTTGTAAGGCTTTTGGAATACAGCAGGTATTCAGTAGTAGCTGGAAACCTACTACACAGGGTCAGGTAGAACGCCAAAACCAAAGTTTAGTACAGTCAATAAAAATGTATGTACAAAAGTACCAGCGAGACTGGGATTTATACTTGGCGGCGGTAGTTTTTGCCCTAAATATCTCTGATTCTAACAGCTTGGGTCATTCTCCATATTTACTAGTATTTGGTAAAAATGCGGTGATGCCGCCGGAGGCGGCAATATTAAATGTGGACGAAGAAATTCGTCCTATTACAGCCCATTTGCTGGATATTGTAAATACTCAGTCTAAGGCAGCTTTACAAGCAGCTGTTAATTTGGAGAAGGCTCAAGAGAAGATGAAGTCAAGACATGATAAGGGAGCTAAAGATCACGATATTAAATTGGGTGACATTGTATACGTTAAAATAAACAGACTACTCCAAAAACATACGAGTATGAAGCTGCAGAACGCCTACACTGGTCCATGGCTAGTGGTAGATATTCCATCTAAATTCACGGTCCGTCTAAAACAGCTCAGTACTGGAAAGATGATGGGTAAGAGCGTGAATATCACACAGGTAAAGAAAGTATCTGCAGTCGAAAATAATAGGTTCATGGAAAGACTCATGGAAAAGTTTCCTGAAGAGCAAACTCAGATAGAGCCGGTACCGACCAAACGTAATCCAGGTCGCAAGCCCAAGCTAACTATCAGTAAGGCAAAAAGGAAACGATAATAACCCATGAGCTAGTTCTTAAGACAGATTTATGTTGTAACAAGACTGTATTCTGACGCACAAAAATGGGTATGCAACTGGATTCAGGAGAACTCCAGTGGGATAGACAGGGCGCCGACTTATAACTCGTGACTAAGACTTGAAAATAACATCGGAGCAGAAGCGAGGTGCAATTTTTAGAAAGCAATAAATCAGGTGCACGGGAATGTAGTGAGCTACGGGCGCACGCCACAGTATCAGACTAAGCGAGCAATAAAATAACCAGTGCGCTTAGCAACATCTATACTGATGCTTAAATATGGCGTGGTGTTCCCGTAGTCATGGAACAGACGAGAATGTAAAATACTTAGGGGTTTAACCAGCTCAACACAGATTCCAAACTCGAGAAGGAAAGCCATTCGACGCCTTGTTTGGGCGTGGGTGTCACACCGAATGGATGCCTAAGGAAAGTTGCTAGTTCTATGAACAAGGTTTGCTCATTGGGGGGCAGCACCTGACGGTGTCTATTTGGGGTAGGAATCTGGCTGGAAACGGATAACTTGGTGTCTTGGGAACTATTGGGAGGATTCATCAGCATATTTTCAGCAATATGGGGATGTTGGTTGTAAAGAAAAGTTCTTCACTGAAGTTAAGTGAAGGTTAATGAATTATCCATAAATTCTGCCATACAGGAATTTGGTCTCAACCTGCAATGAGATAGGCCACGCTGTGAGGATGGCGTTACAAAAAACCTACATACATAAATATGGCGTGTGATCGTGGACGAGAGTCTGCCGTTACTTGCTGCAGTTGGTCCCGACGGTTTTGGTACCCTTATAAGGAGTAGATCTCTGGGCACCCTGCTAAGGTCAGATAGAGGTATTTCCCAGTTGGCTAGTACGGGTTTGACGTTGAATAAGTGGGGGGGGTGTAACAGCTCCTCATTGCTTTCTCGGGTCCGTATTAGGGTCGCAAGACCGGGCGGGAGATTTTGATGCGCGGCAAACACGCCAGGGGAACCTGAGCAGCTGACGCTGGCCCCGTCTACCGGCTTGGGATGTAACCGCCCTAGACTGGCATGAGGTTTCTAATTCGCGCCGAGATCGAGCCCTTGCTGATCCAACCGTCACGGAGAGAGAGTCAAGTATTGAGAGGTCCGATAAGTTGTCCCAATAAAACAAAATATGACTCAAACACTGTGGTAAGTGATTTTGGGATTCAGATCTACCTTTACACGTTTCATGTTTTACCCTGATGAGGGTCTTGAAGCTCAACAAGTAAAAATAGATGCAAAAACTTACTACGCGGATTCTAAGTCATGGATTAGGAAAAGTGGCGTTATGCTCCCCGGGAGCATGGCGTGGTGAGGAATTTTTACAATGACCAAAGGGTCCTTATGTGAAATTGCTGATGAATTTTCTTGTTACGATCATATGCTAAGGGTTCTGTTTTATTTCTGGTATTTTGCAGGATAAGTCTGTGCCTCCTGATTGTTCAGGCAAGGGCAGACCACTATGTTCTCCGGCAGAACTACGGTGCAATTTTTAGAGAGATGAATCAGAAACTGGTGATTTCGGTGGAGGAGCACGCAATAGATCTGCGTGTGCCTTATGAGTTCCCTCCACCGGCCCACCCGGACGTGCCACAGAACGTCTCGTATGAATTACGTCTGGACACGCAACAGCTGTCCAGCGTCGAGACGGCATTGTTCGAGGCCAATAACATGCTGCATGACCAAATACTAAACGTAATAGAAAGTTTCCCCGTAGAAAAGTCTAGAACAAAAAGAAACAGGGGTTTCCAGCCTGCTGGAAATTTCCTGAATATTGCAATTGGAACTGCGACTCAGCCGCAAATTGACGCCCTCAACAATAACCAATTTACAATAATTAATGGGATTAAAGCCGAGGCCGTCAACAACAGAAATCGAGATAGAATTTTGGCTCTTCTAACAACAAATAGTAATGAGTTTTTGGCTTTCTCCAAGAGAAATGTGAAGCAGGTCCGAACTGTATTTCACAATTTCTCCATGGAGGTTTTGGAATTTGCTCGAGCAACGGTAAACACCACACAGGGATTTCAAAATTACACTGAAGAGATTTTTAGAGACCAAGTGGCGTTGCTCGAAAGATTTGTGTATATCACTGATCAGTTAAATTACAGACAGTCGGCTATGGAAATTTTAAAAGATTTGACGCAGATTCAGGAGGGAAAAATACCGGTTTCAACCGCGGCCTGGTCGGATATTCTGAGCTCGGTCAGAAATTTGACCGCGCAAGTGCGCTTACAAGCGCCAAGCGCAACTCCTTTAGGCACGTGGAAGGACTGGGCTAAAGTAAAGGAAGTTAGGCGTGGTGAAAAAGACTTGGTTTTGCGACTGAGTATCAGTTTTACTTATTCGAATAACACCTTTTCAGTTTATGAGCCCGTAGTCTTCCCTATCCCTATGCATGTGCATGAAGGTGATGCTACTGGATACACACAATTACAGGATTTTGGTCACAATCTGGCTGTTTCAGCGTCGGGAGACACATATGTGCTTCTGACGCGTGAGGATATGGCGCACTGTCAGGAAATTGCTGATAGTGTGGTTTGTGGCCGGAATTTGGTGTATTTCACGGCGAATCATTCAGCATGCATTTGGAACGTATTTTTGGATGAGGCAACGTTGGTGCATGATTCATGCGTGTTTCACTCTTACGTAAATGCTCTAACTCCACAGCGTCATTTAAGCGCTGGAAACGATCAACATATTTTAATTAATATGGGATTGTGGGGAGTTCTAGTTTGCCGTCAGGGGGGCGAGAAAAATGTCTCTCTGTCGGTATTTACCTTTATCAATATTCCGTGTGGGTGTGTACTAAGCCTTCCGGACGCGTCAATTTTGGCAGACAGTCCGTTTTGTGAAATTAGGATAGCTCAGGTAAAAATCAGAACTGGGTTTAATTTGCCTTTTGCGATGGCATTCAAAATTGATATAAGTTCATACTCTGGTGCGACTTTGAGCCCAGGACTAATTAATTTAAACTTGCCTAGCGCCCAGGATATAGAAAAGGCGTTAGTAAATGTGCCTCAAGAGATAATTCAGAGGGGGATCAGGACAAAAACCCTGGTTAAACATTTACTAAAGTCAGACAGCAAATTGGCGTCAATGTGGGATAGTATTCACGCCAAATTAACGGACGTTGCAGCTCATCCCTCAATGCCTTATTTATCCCTGATAATTTCCTTGGTTTCACTAGCAATGAGTGTGTATTTGTTTTACAGAATTAACCGTCTAATCATGCCGGCCACGTGGGCCACCAGGGTGCAATCGATAAATATTTCATCTTTGAATGCTCAACACATAGAGTTAAACAGGGAATTGAGCGTTACTGCTGGACCGACGCCAGGCATGGCTCCACAGAATGTAATTTACGAAACTGTCAATATTTCATCATCCGGCCCATCTTGGATTGAAATATGCATTTATGTAGCAGTGGGCCTGTATGTGTTGAAGTGCCTGTATTCTTTGATCATAAAACGAACATGGTGCAGAGGTACCCCCTGTTTGCCGACTCCAGATAAGAGGCAGGCAGAGATGGCCAATACCCTTATTCTGCGGCTCCTGAGGAAGGAGGACATGTTTGATTTTGAACTAGTACAAATAGGACATAGTGTGGATATTCTACACAGCTTCGTAAGCCCAAAAATACTGGCAGCAGAGTTGGAGCCAGGCTGTCGTAAGTCCCTTCTCAAAGTTCGGTGGGCACACAACATGGTATTCACCGCTAGAAAAATACAGAGGGAGGTGCAGCTCCCAACAAGCCTGCCCGTCAGGAACTTAGACGAGGAGGACCTGAAGGAGGCGTTAGCAGATGGCGACACTTTCGCCATATTCTTGATCCTGACGCCCTCTAGGGAGTTAAAAGAAGTCCCCCGAAATAAGGGCAACGATGGACGACTCCTACCTCGGGCTGATCTGCGCACGGCAGATCGAGTAGATTTTGTAAAGTAAGTAATTACTGGAAGTGTTACAAGTCCGGAAAGAGTTATACACGGGGTCTTTGTAAATTAAGAACAGAAATTCCGTCAGGAATGGTAAAAATCAGAACGCATAAGGTCAGAAAATGGGGTTCGAGTAAAATTAATCAGAACGAAAGTGTGACACTGACAGCAATGGCTGCAGGTCACGGAAAACAACATGTGCAAGTTTGTCTTGGGGAAACCTGGGAGATTGGTAGACTTTTTAGCGCCATAATCTGTTTGAAATGTATTATTTATACGCCCATTTATTGTTGATGGGATCGTTTGAGTCATGATTCTGTTGCTCGATCAATAAGAAAAGAGTCATTTTCTAAGGGATGTTTTCCTTCTGTTTTTGTACATTGTAACAGTGAGGAGAGCGCCTTCGGCGGGGCCACGGCCAAGAAAGCCAAGGTCAACGTGTCCTGGGGGACGCAAATGGCATCCACAGCCTTTGACAACCAGGGCTACGAGGAAGGTTGGAGTGATTAGGTTTGCAAGCGACAAGAAACACCGTCAGCGACTGTCCTAGACCAACCCTTTTGGTGATATTTTTTATTAGGGCATTACTGTTCCCTTGTGTATTTTAGCTGGCCTCTGTGGGGCGCCTGACGCAAAAGTGAAAATTTTTGTGGCGTCACTCACATCGAGTTTAGAAGAATAGTTAGTAGCATTTAATCTTGTAGTTCTTTTTCAGCAAAAGGGGTTGCGACAGCCTGACGGTGACAAGAGTCAACAAGTACTTCAGGGTCGATTATTGCTATTTTTCTTTTTATGTTCTGACGTACATACTGTCATATTTATTATATTAAGATTTTGCAAGTCATGAGTCTACGGACATTAGAAAGACCATGGCTTCAAAGGCGTATATTACGAACATTGGTGGTAACGCCAAAAACTCTATCAGAGGACTTTTTCTGTGAGTTTTTTTCTTTTTATACTAGTTTCACAGTTTTTATTTATCAAAATTGGTTCCCTGACGCACCTACTAAACGGACTTGAGTTTAAAGGATACAGACTTTGCGTGTTCGGTGCGTCAGGAGAAAAATGACAGTATTTTTATAATTTTAAGTATTTTGCGTCAGAAAAGGTTTTAACATGTTTTTTTTTTTTTACTGTACCTTGATTTCTTTGTATATGATGTTTTGACTCAGGACTTGTGCTTGCAACTTATTTTTTTGTGCCATCACTCTGGACATTGGTTTAATTTTAAGCAGGTGTTCTTAGAGTATTATTATTTTAAGTGATTTCCCCCGTAATTTTATCTTTTAAGAAGGGGAGGGACGGAAAGTCGTCTGGCGAGTTATCTCGTCAGGCGTGGCCGTGTTGGTATTTTCCAACAGGGATGCTTCCGTCGGGCGTCAGAACAATTCTGTCTGCCTAAGAGAAATTTTTACAACTTATTCTTGCTAGAATTGGCGTGTCTGACAGGAAGTTTTTACGTGTCTAGGTTTGGCATTAGTAGTAAATAGAACAGAAAGTCGCTTGTAGACGCGAGCGTGGCCGTGCTTAAAATTTAGGCAGGGAGGCTTCTGTTCATGGGCGTGTACGCCAGAGTTGCGACCGACCCAGAATTTATAATAAAGGATGGTTATCCTACGGAATTTTCTCCGTCAAAAGTTGGGTAGAAATAAGACCCTATCTTCCTGGCGGATATTTTAGAACGTCAATTCTGGTAGTATTAAATCTAAATCATTTCTTGTTTCCTCAGGGAAATACGACTGTAGTTTGCAGTCAGCTCGTAGAGAATTTGAGCAGAGATTCTCCTCCACATGACGGGGAACTTTAGAGATTTTTTTTCTTCACTAGAATTTCTATTTGTTATTTCTGGTCAGTTTTTGGTCAGAAATGGGGGACGTAAGTCTCGTGGTAAAATTAGGCTGTATAGCATATCAAAAATTTTTTTTTAAGCGACTCTCGACTTGAATATTTCTTACAAGCGGGAGGTGAGATTATAACTGAACACAAGTACAAAATTGGCTTGTTTTCAGCGTCAGGAAAATTATTCCACAAATTTAAAAGTCAAAGATTTGGTGATGATGAGGTAAAAACGCAAGTTATCACGACGTCATCTAGACGCCGGGGCGTGGTTTTTGAAGTTTTCTAAGTTGATAGAATGAAAAAGTAACCATATATGACTGGTTTTAGAAGTAAAAAGTTAATTTTCTTGAGTAAAAAGGTAGGAGAATTATCTCCAAGTATCAGTTCAGGTATGTACGATCGATAGTGCGTCGTGCAGAGTCAAGATTTACAAAAAGTAAAATTAATACAATAGGATACATGATGTTTTTGTGCAAATGGAATTTTGTAAGTCGCCGTAGCGGCAGGTGAAGCTAAGACATACATGCATACAAGTGTGTTAGGTATTTGTCGAGTTCTCCTCCTCCCTACTGCCACTCCTTCCGGAAATCCGGTCTACTAATCTTATACACGTGGATATTTTCATGTCTGAAAGAAATCCTAACTTTGTAGTTTATTTTTGGACAGAAACCGAAATTTCTTGGAACATGGTGAAATGCAGTGAGAGCTAGCGGAGGTGCGTACATAGTGGTCTACTTACGGCTATTGTGTCCGGATGTACTTAGTAAAAAGATACATCTCCACAGGTCTCCATGCTTCACTGTTTTAAAATCCTTTGAGTGATAGTAGCCCATTCGTACATCCAATATTTTGCATTGATACAAAATTTTTAAAATGTTCCGCTCTAGGTAATCATAGAGCTTTCCTAAAAGTTGATTCCAGGTTAACATGGAACTCCGTTTCACACAAGCACACACACACAAATTTGAAAATTTTCCCTTCAAGAAAATCTCAAAATTAGGATTCGTTCTCGGGTCACATCCTAGTGAGAACGATCCTGTAATCACAGCTTGAAACATATCCTATGACACATCCAGTGGTCAGCGGGTGAGAAGGCAGCAACAGTAGTCGCTGCTGGATGACTTGCGATTTCTGGAGAACTTGACGGAAATTCGGCGTCGATAGGTAGAATCAGGCGTCAGCTAGAAGTCTGGTTCCGGTATCAGTAGTCAAGATTCATGATAGTTGTTCGAGGTAGAGTTGAAATGTAGAATCTCTTCGGAATTTGAGAAGTTCCGATGAGATTTGAGAAGTCCCGAGAAAATGTGGGAAGTCCTGAGTTCTGAAGGGAGAGTCAAGTTTGACTCTCTATCGGAAGTGTGGAAGATGTGGAGAATTGGTAACGACCAAGGCTGTAGAGGTAGAGGCTCAATGCTGGAGATGTGTAAAGTCTATGGAAGAACGGGCGTAGCTCCTCCTTGCACGAACTCCTGGTCTGATCTGAATGACCAGCGCGACGCGGGTCCCTTTTATACCCAGAGGAATAGCCTACATCCAACGATTTCCATTTTCGGCCAAATAAGCCTCAAAATCGCTTCAAAATTGGTAATTATTTAGAGTTTTACAAGAAAGAAGGTCTAGTAGTGGCCATCTTGGTGAAAATTGTCTAAATTCTGAGTTATAAACGATTTAAAGTTAAGTCGTAGAAGGGTCACGTGACCTGCCATTAAGATACATTAACATAATCAAGAAGGATTGAGATAATCATTAAGATTCCTTCGAGTTTTCCTTCAGGCGGTGACTCGCTTAGAGAAAACTACCGATTGCGGCCCAGTTGGGCATTTTCAAAGGTAGTGAAGCTGCTCTGAGAGGTATTATAAGTATAATTTAGGCTTCTATCGATTCAAAAAGATGTTATTTGTTAGATTTCCGCATAAATTTGTCCTCAAATAGGCTCATAGAGGCGGCATCGTCGGACATTTCCAAGATGGCTGACCTGACGAGAGTCAACGAAATTAAACATCGCCGCGTCGAATAATGACGAAAGTTTGGCGATTTTCAAAATTCCTTCACTGATTATGTGATCTATATGGATAGCGACGTCATGTAGGTGTATTGGTTAATAAAATAATTAGTTATTTAGTTAATTTGAGACAGCCTTGCTCGTGCCAATGCATTTCCTATGAGGAACGACATTTTCGCATGATCGGAGATTTTGGTGACGAAAATGAAAGATTTCTGGGTAAACTCGGTTTGTCGAGGGTTCAAATGAAATGTCATGTTACGGACGGATGTGTTATCTGTGAGAAGCAGTGAATTATTTTTATTGAAATATGGAATTTGAGTCATTTTTGGAAGAATTAAAAGTAAAAGTGGTCAAAATCGCGCTCTATGGAAGTTTAACATGGACATCGTGTTTTTATGAACTGCGTAGTAGGTGCCAACGATTCAGCGATGGAAATGTCAGTTTAAGTCTATGATTTCCTTCTAAATTATAGGGTTTTCGTGGAAAAAGTATTCTACTGATGCTATATTAAGAGTAATTATTATAGAAACAGGTCCGTATGTAACGATATGGGAGTATACTCATACGTCGTTGAAGATATTTTTTCAAAATGGCGGACGGCATCACTTATGTCGTAGTTGGGTTTTCTGGTGATTATTGCTTGAAATTGTTCAATATAGGTTACTCTGGTGAGGTTTCCTGGGTCTATTGGTTATAGATTGGCATGTTGCAGGGATTATTTGCTCTAAGTTGTTCTGCGATTTCGTATAATAATTTCTTATGTCAACTGAAATTTCTCGGCAGATGGACATCGTGGGACAGTATAGTTACCGCGGTGTCTCGTCCAGTTCCTGCTACGTGTAGTAGCATTTGTGTTAGGAACGCCCGTTGGCGGGACGGATTTTGTAAAAATCGGTCCGGTACAGGACGGATTTGTGTAAATTTTTAAGCAGGAAGCTGAGTAAGGTTATTCCAGGTTTGTACTTACTTAGTGACTTAAGTTATGACTTAGAGATAGTCGAGTAGGGTAAGAAACTCTATATTAAATTCTTGCCTTCGTTCAGGCCATATCTGTACTGATATGGTAACAAATTTTTAGAGAAGTTTTACTAAAAGTTAAATAAATTTTTGACTAGAGTATTGATTTTCTAAGGTTTATCTGTTCAACAAATGAACGGTTTGAGCAGATTTGTGTATACTACATCCTTATGTCTGGATGATGACTGGTGTTGATTTTGATTAGACATAAGGAAGTCACACAATGTTTATTTGTATCATTTTTATTCTCTGTAGTGCTCTAAGGGAAAAATTACAAAATTTGACAAGCATTTTAAGTTTAAGGAAATGATCAAAATTAACTCTGATTTATCTTGATGTATAACAAAAATCAGGGTTAGGACACATTGTGTGGACCTTTTTTTTGTAGAGGGGGGTTGAAGACTTTTGGAAAATGTTGATTAATTATATTTAAAATTTTCCGGGGGTCGAATCTCGTGTACCCACTGTATCCGACCTTCGGGAATGCTACTTTTTATTTTAGTATCTAAATTAGGGCAGTAGCATTCTAAGGGGGGAGGGGGGCATTATGTTACAGTAGTGGGTTTCTGGGAAGGCTCGGGAGGCCTGGGGCGTGGCTGCGTCCACGCGGGCAGCACTAGAACCTTGGAATAAATACACTGAGTGGGCTCGTCTCTACTCACTTATGATATTACAGTCGCCGTGTCTGCACTTCTTCTCTCTCACCGAATCTATTCAAAATTTAAACTGTAGGATAGTCTATTGACTATTACCTTTATTGTAGCATTAATACTGGGGACACACAGTATTATATCAATAAGCCATGCAATTTCTTCAGGGAAAATATGTAATCCTGCATCTATAGTAATGCAAACTACGCAATTTGTTTCAGATTCAGTTTAAGCCTTAGCCAAACAAGAACCAGGAAACGCAAACAATATGGAAACAAAATTCTATAATCGCTGATTTAAGTAGGGTGGAAGAGATAACAATTAAAATTAGTCCGCACCCAAATACCGCAAGCCGTTTGATTATACAGTAAGATCTAACTTTCACTATGACTGAGAAGTTCAAATTGAATTAGGGATTGAAAGATGGACATCAAATGAGATCCATTGCAACAGCATTAGTTGAGCAAGGACATAAAGATGAAACCAATTTTTTGCTGTCCAACGTAACAATGCCATATTGTGTAGCCTACATATATAATTCAATCCCTGCCGTTGATCAAGAATGTCTCTCGCATCTGTTCAGTTTCCAGGCAGTGGGAGGATGGCACTGGTTTTAATCTAAATGTGATAAATGGGAATTAGATAGGTCCAGGAAAAGGAAACAGGTCATCTGAGAGACGGACAAGTCCAGTCGAGAGAGTTAAACTAATCCACCACTTAGGTTGTCACCTTGAGACCAACTGCCAGTCGTCCTCCATCTCCCCGCCAAAGCAATATCCAACATATTATCGAGAGTTTATTTCATCAGTAGAATCAAGATATTTCGCTAATGAAATAAACAGAGGTTTAGAAACTTTAAATATGATGAATTCGGATTCAATTCAATTCAAATATTCTGTATTCGTCACTGGTCTTAGTCTTATCTAGTCATGCAGTGCTGAATAGGGTGGGGCCTTCTACATGCAGGTATTCCAGGGCGTCCATAAAAAAATATAATATGAGGCAATGGTAACAGAGTAGATAACAGAATGGGTATATAAGTACATAAGAATAGTGAGATTATGAGTTTGACTGTATCACAGGTCGTCCTGTTTGGGCCCTAGATTTGAATTCACTTAAGTGTTGTTGGTTACAGAAAACTCTTAAAAAATGATGTATGGAAACTAAGGAATGCATTTTTTTTTATTCATTTAAGGCCAATATATTATTTAATCGAAGCATACAAAAGTACGCAGTGTCCGCCATGCCTAGCAAAATCATGAGATCGGACTGTATATCAATGTATCAACTATAAGAGGCTTACCTGTATGGTGATGTAGAATTGAGTATTTTTTTCGAGGGCAATATATTGATGATTTGTTTTATATAATTATCGTACCGCATGATACGACCTTATGCAAGATACACAATCGAACATGACGATACATTATATTAGCGACCTTCTTGTAACACATCTCTTGCTTGTCATGGTTAATAAGGTAGAACCCACAATGGAAGACAAGCTTGCTAAAAGATAGGCCTCATCTTCCAATATTCACCAATATTTGCACGCAAGCAATCCAAATATCATGGACGGAAGAATAGGATTAGTGTGGGCAGACATCTGATGACACGCTCTGCCTGACTTAATGGAGATTGTTAGCACAACCCTAGCCTGCAGCAATGCCTTGTCGCTAAGGACATGTATTAAAACAAGGCCCAGTCGTATATATGACACAAGCACACCGGGTAAACATTAACGTTGACATAAATTCTGCACTGAAAAGGGTTGATCACGAACCATGACTTTACCCTAAGAATCAGACCAAGGTCTCATTTGACGGAAGAATTGTAGGTGCAATACATAAATTTAGTAATCTCAAAAGAAACTGTTGAAGAAACATCGTGTTAATTTGATATTGATTATTGATATTTGTTTAACATAAAACGCCAGAGTTTTTTTTACCAAAATATAGAATGATCGATTGGAATCGGTTAAGTTTTAAATCTCAGAGTGCGAATAAGTCGCAATGCCCCGTGGGGAAGGGGGCGCATTCATGCAATGGAATGGACTGTGAAGTATTGGGAATGTTCTACCCACATGTTCCATTAAGGCTGCAGGTCTCAGCATTTATGACCACTTTCCTAGCCAGTGTGCTATTGAGATTTGCATCGTAATGCCTACACATCATGTGAAAGCGTTTGGGCCAGAGCTGGTGTATGGGTAAGACTAGCTAACGGCTTTCCCCTGTCCCTTCCCGTCTAAGATTGCCTCTTAGCTTGCTATTGACTAGCATAATAAGTAGAAACTGACGCTTTTGTACTCACCAGAGAATGTATTGATAGCTTTTTCCTCCACTCCAATTGAATACAGCCTTTATAGGTTCACAGTGGGCTCAGAGGATTGGCGTTGCAGACAATAACCAAATGATAATTGAATATCTCACATTATATGCATATTATTTATTACTATTAATCATAATATTAATGGAGGTTTAGTATATTGTGAGACCTGGCGTTGCAGTCGATGACCAAATTGTAATGGAATATCTCGCACTATGTGCATATTATTTATTACTATTAATAATAATTACAAGTTGTACCCGCACTGTATATATGACAGGTGTAAAGTTTTCATGTTTGAATGCATGTAATTATTATCAATTCATACTCCAAACAGACCTCAGTGGGGTTCGTTCACTGAGCAATGAATCACCAGTAGGGAGGCAGGGAAAGGGACACTTCATACCCAAACGCAAAATATACCAGCATACTAGAATAGGACCACCAAATAGGCCAACACATCAATAGGTGTTTTTGATTTATAGTAGCCGAAAAGTAGGTAGGGGAAATGATAATTTTTAAGAAGAGAATTCCAGGAAATGAATAACAATAGTTATTCTAAATGAGAGAAATGTCTTCCTAGTTATGGGAACAGGTAAATAAATAACAATAGTTATTTTAAACAAGGGAAATGTTTTCCTAGTTATGGGGAAAGGTAAACTGGAGACACACATAATTTTTATTTGGCCTTATCCAAAAATGGAGGCATGTAGACATAAATCTGGTAATTCTATCAATATGTCCAGCACTGAATTACAATATGTCTAATACTGAATTAGCCACCAGCAATACCTTATGAACTAACCACCAGCAATGCCTTATTCCCTATGTGGTAGTGACGAAACGGAACGAAACGAAACAATACGATACGAAGGTTTACCATCCATATACTTTTTATGTTTACCTCTAACATGAAAAGTACTAAGTGGAGGTATAGTGTTGTGAGACCTGATGATTGCTATGGGCACATGGCACAACACTGCTCGGTTTGGTTGAGTAAAAGAGGCTGCGCCTCTTGAGCCTTCACAGGCCTTTATGATATAGATGCGCAGAAGGAAAACGCTGGAAACCACGTCTGTTCTTCTAGTTCCTTACACATACACCGTCCATCACCGTGATTGGAAAGTGTCGCAAATTGCCCGATCTCCACACCAGGAATGCCCTGGATCACAGCGGGCACTAACCCAGTTGTCATTATCACAAAGAATTCTAGTTCTGTGCAAGACAACTTGGACAGCTAGGGTTATCAAATACTGAATTCTAGTTCTGTGCATGGCAACTTGGACAGGGTTCAAACACTATGTTCGTGTTCAAGTGAACAGGTATAGGCTAAATTCCAGGTTGATTCATCCACTAATTCTTAGAAGAAGATAAGATAAGATAATTCTTTATTTGCCATAATAGGTGTGAAGTTGACAAAAAGGTTGTAAACTTCTCAAATTAGAGTTCTTCCAGTGCATGCCTTGCTTTGTTACCTTGACATAGAACTTTACAATTATGTCTTCTCTCTAACGCTAAATGTACTACATTACTACTTTTAACATTGAAGCTTGACTATCAATGCATGTAATACTATTCGTATATATAATAAGATACGGATCCCTACAATGTTTAAGTGTAACATTTCATGAAAGGATCTATTCTTAAAGGCTCTGTGAAAGGCCTGTTTACTACATTAAAAGAAGTAGATCGGGAGAAAGCTTTCCTTCTAATACAATAAAATACAATAAAACGAAATTTGACAGACTATAGCTAGTTAACACAAGTGGAAGGAAAAAATTCTTTCCTTGTAATACAATAAACAAAACCAATGAGATTTCAGAATATAGATAGTATGGGGAATAAGAGGAATTTTCATCAAAGTGTGTCCACAACAACAGACGTCAATGCAGGGTCTGGAGCAGGGACTTACTGGATAGAGCATGGCCCAGTGAACACTATTGCAGTTTTTTCTTTAATAAATTGCGCGAAAATCGGCCGCGATTTTTGCGCGCCAGAACAGCGTCAGATGTTACTCCATGGAGCGCGAAATTGTACCACGCGTGACGCGGTGCAGTGACGCGCGGTATGCGCGGTCGTTATTGCAGGTTATTTCGCGGTGGTAGGGTCCTGTTCAAGGGGGGGGACGGGGATGGTGTTACTATGGTTCATAATTTTAGGGGGGCGGCGGGGTGAAAACGGAAAATATTGGTTTTAATTGTGGTTTATATCCGATATTATATTGCAATCAATGTACTGTACTGTACCATGCTATATGAAAAAAGATGCATTATTATCGGCGAAATTGAAGCATGAGAAGACAAGACAATGGTTACATAATGTACAGATTACCTATTTATTATTCATTTCAAAATCCAGTCACATAAATAATATAACATTTCCATTTGCAATTTATTTGGATGATATACAGACAGGTCCATTTTATTACACTTTCTACAAAGAGAAACACCCTGATTTACTTGACATTAACAGTAACCTTGGAATCGATTTTCGAATACAATAATATTATAAGTAATACTGCTTGATATCATCAACACCAGCTTTAGACAACATACATTGCTCAAGAATCATGAAAAATAATCGCACACAACCTTGGGTAATAAATATATTGATATAAACTCAATAACATGGACCAAATCGCCATAAACTTGTACAATATACCATGTGCATGAATAAATTCTTCATATAATTTAAACTATTCCAGTCATTGCTAGCAAAAATCCACTGTGTCGTACTGTGTACACTGTTCCGCACAAAAATATTTTAAAGAAAAGAGGTAGGGTTAGATAAATGACCTTGTAGTCCGTCATATGGAAACAATTTTGAGTAATATTAGGCCTCCTCCACTACCTTTGCTTGTACAGACGGCAACATTTCTGACGAAAATCAGTGAAGATCAGTTCTTGTTGCCATAGAGTTTGTATGAGGATATGCATGCCAAAATCTGTTAAATATATTAAGGTTTGGCTGTAGTTTGGTGCAACAAAACTCTTAAATTTCCTTCATGGTGGCCATCTTGGATTTAGCCAATCTCATCGTGAAAAATTTCAGGAAATAAAATCACAGTTTGTCCCCATTAAGGGGTACTGACACAGCCGATTTGGCCTTAAGATTATGTCTACGATTTAATTCCAACCCCCAATTAGTCGTAGGACCCTGAGACTAATCGTACAACCAATTGTATTACTTTTTGTTCCCCGATTTGAAAGTCACAGGGCCGATTTCACCGCCGATTCGCCAATATTTAGTCGTAAGATTTGGACATTAGAAAAAAATGGATTTTTTTCAGTTCTACGATCCGTCTTGCCAGTGTGGGTTGTGTCCTGATCAGTTGTGGCTTTTCTTATAATGGTCTATGACAGATCGGGAGAGGTCCTATGACATTCCATTTAATGGAAAGTCGTGGCCAACCCCAATTTAATTAAAATATGATTTTTTTATTTGTGAAAAATAACTTCCGAAAGCTGTAACTTCTGAGCTATTAGCGGTACACTGATGTGTCATATATTAGATTAAAGATAATTGTGTTGTCTACAAATGATTTAATACGCATAAACCAGTAGGATTGATATTTTGGTCGGTATTCAAGAAAACGTGAAACAAGCACCACCTAGCTGCCCTTTAGAAAGAGTTCCCCAATCATATACATGTACATTTTTTAGATATTATATCATATGAGTAATTCTCCCAATAGGGCATCATTTGGTATTCGAGCCTACAGGGTCTTAGGTCTGGATTATTAAATTGTTAAATCGTGTTGAAATCTACCCAGTGTGGGATGACTTCACCACGATTTCATATTTTCCCTGAATCGGACCAGAGTTTGGGTCTCTGTGGGTCGAAAAAAGTCCCCCGATTCTATTTTTTACCACGATTTGGGACACAATTGGTGCCACAATCAATCTTTGACTTTGAAATCGTACGATTTCGCAAACTGATCCAGTGTGGCTACCCCTTTAGGCAACATGCATATATATACTATTGTGATTTTAATTGGAAGGAAATAAAATAGCTGAATTAGGGGTGAATTCAGCTTTGGAGCATTAGTTGGAGTTTATTTCCAGTTGCTTGCAAAAAATGTTACTGTAGAACTCAGTCAAAGCAGAACTTGCATTACTCTATATAAACTCATATAATCATGTTTTTGTGTACAGTTCTACTTGCATTTAGCACCAATAGTATAGATTGAAAAGGACAACCCAGATCATATTACAGTGAAACATTCTTTCTAGGGGTGGTTTCAGGAACATAGTCTACTGCAAACTGTCACCGATACTGTCATTCCAGGCCTGTTAGGAGTTTAACTTGGATCCAGCAGCGAACAGGTTGTTACAAATAGCGATGTGTATCACTAAATCAATGTCCTTTTCATTTGGCCTGATGGTCTTGACTGCCTCTGCAATATGATGAAATAGGAAAAATGTTAATCAAATTGAATAATTTCTTCACTAATTGTCACTAACTATTTTACATTAAATAAAGATTAATAATTCCTAATTTCTGGTTAAACAGTGGTCGAAATAAGGAAAAATAGCTTGCCCTCATGGGAAAGCTCCAGGGCAAATAAGCTTTTCCGTCAGGATTTCACTGAAACTATTGGGTCAATAATAAAATAGTACATAATAACTGTCTAGTCATTAATAATAAGTCTATAGTCATTACAAAATCGAACGAAGTTACATTAAACTAGGGGTCGAAATAAGGATTAAAAACATGTTCCCCCACCAGGCAAGCTATGGGGATTGTGTTGTATGATGTTCTAAAACTCATTTAAGGTCAATTTTGAGGAACAAAAAGAATCTTTTCAATTTGACGAAATGTGGTCCTATGAATGGGGGAAATATGAGGAAGCTGTAATTTTGAACGTTGGTTAATGGCGGACTTTGGTGAGTAGTACCAAAATTAACACCAGGTGGCCAGGCGGCCTACCGGCCCTAGGTCAGAGGTTAGCAGGGTTCATATACACATGTACGCTATAGTTTCGAGCTTCTCATTGCACAATTCCCGATAATTAAACATGCATAGGCACTGAACAACAGGTGCCTGGCATTGTTATTGAGTTGCGTTCTTTCTAAGTAATTGCAAGGTGCATTTTAGGGTCATTTTCACATCACGATGTCAAGGCCATGGTTACTAGTGGTGTAAAATAATTCAGGTGAATCGCCAAACAGTAATCCCTTCCTGTAGATGAATCACACTCTATTATTACCGGTATGGTATGATACCATATACGGTATAGATTCTGTTCACTGGCAGTGCATGTATGGGGCTGCTATCAGGGGTGGATTTAGGGGGAGGGCGCGGGGGCGCACGCCCTCCCCTTTTCAAAATCAAACTAGGGCATTTGTGGTGCAAATGACAAGAAAAACATTCATATAATACTATTACTATGAAATAGAATATACCTTAATGTACACTTTATCAACTCTATTCCAAGATTCTCAGTTTCCTAAAGAGGGGTGTGTGAGAGGGGGTGTAAATAGGTTATGAAATAGTTTGATTATAGTTGATGACATAAATGCACCTTCAAGTATCAAAATATATACCTAGAACACAAACTATTTCATGAAACCTTAATGTACAGATAACACTGACTTTCTGATTTGTATTACCTTATACAATTTAAATAATTCTCAGAAGCAGGCCAATGTGATTTCGGGGAGTTCCCCACTGTTACTTTAATCTTTAGAAGTAAAATCTAAAATTGAAAATAAAATAGCCTATATAATGAAATTGGGCATTTAGGAAAATACTTAGATGCTCTTAAAATGAATCCTTGAATGGTGAGGAGGCATAATGCTGTATTTAAGAAAAGTTCAAAACTAAAACCCTTAAATTTAACAAATACTTTCTAGTCATGTATTCCGCACAGAATGAAAATTCCTTTTGGGTAATTTCAAGATTATTTAGTACTTTCATCATGGTCGGTTTTAGGGTTGAAATAAGTGAGAGGCATCTCTGAATATCTAAAGCATTGCAGAACAAAGGCTGGGAGAATAGAATATTAGAATATAACATATAAATATGTTCTTAAACTTGAAACCGTGCCCCCTCCTTTTAAAAATCCTGGATCCGCCCCTGGCTATATATATAATTATATAGATGCAGCATGGATACAAAGCCTCCTTAATTCAGTTTAACCTGGTTTGTTTTACATAAATAGATACGGTACTTATACTAGATACATGTAGATGGTCAATTCTATTTTTTTGGCGTCCAGGGGGTTGAAAAATGGTCAATTTTCAAATAGGTCTGAATCAAAAGCTATTGTTATATGATGAAACTAGATAGTTTGCCTTTTTTTCTGCATCAATTGGTAAGGTTATCTCTGGATATTAGCTGAGCAATAGGAGATGGGCAAAATGATGCCCAGAATAAATATACCGTGCGTATGCCATGTGATCTATTACATCTTTTGCTAATTTTATTAAATATGTCGATAGATATCATGATTTCTGAGTTCATGATATGAAAAATATATATATTTGTTTTTCTCAAAGTCAAAGGTGTTTTGATTGAATCATTTTTAGATGATAATCATGGGATTCGAAATGTGGGTGTTTTTTTCTTTTAAATCATTCTATTATGAGTATATTTCATAGTTGTGTTAACTTTATGTTATCAATAATGAATAATTAATCGCCGGCTATTTTTCTGTAGTTGAGAGTGTCTCCCACAAATTGTAAATGTTGAGAAGAATGCTTCAGAGGATTTTGATGCTTTATAAACTCTTAACCTAAGGCATACGCATGGTATGACATATGAGAAAAACAAATTTAATCAAGTGTAGATGGCAGTTGGATTTTGTATAACTGTATAAAACTATATGGATAACGATTTTAGCCTGACACTGACATCTGATATATGTTTTGGTTAGCATACAAAACTAGATATTTATTTCCAATGGCAACTCCTTTTTCACTCAAGGCATACGCACGGTATGCATAATAAGCTAAGGCATATATGCATAGGATAGGTATTTGGGTTGAAAACATGTGTATATAAGGCTTATGAGAGTCATCTTTGAACTTGGAACTTTCAAGAAACATTCAAGATTGACTCTTGCATTTGAATCGGTTTTAAATATGGCTAAATATACTCCTGAAGATAACCTCAGATATGCATAAATATATTCAACCGATAGTCCTCAAAGTTGGTACATGTATTCATGTTATTGGAAGCGCTGACCCATGTGTCATAGGTCGCCGGGGGTCAACCCCTATCCTCCTGGGCCGCTTCTTGGCGCCACCTGGTGGTTAATTACATCGTGACTAAAGTTCGCCATTCCAAAACTGATATAGGATAAACATCCATTATAGAAACAACTTACCAAAAACTGCACGAGAGAGCACTCTTGAAAGACATTTTCCTGTCTGTCCCACTTTGGTTAAAAGCCTTCCTGGTGAAATTCTATGAGCTTGTTCATGATGTTTGTTGTGTCTGCTTTTGCATTTGTACCAGGAAAGTTCTTGTGCCAGTAACTCTACCTGAAACCCAAAGTAGAACGTCAATATTTTGAATACATTTCTTTAGGATTTGCATCATTATCACATTTATTTTTTCCAAATACATATATAGTGTTAGTGGAAGATCTAGGGTCTAAACTGGTGTGTGTGTGTTTTGAATCAGGAGATGACAACAAGCTTGATAAAATGGCATTTTATCTCAGTCTTGTGCCTATGAACGAAAATGTGCTGCATCTTTGATGCCAGAGTATTCATCATCTTGTTTCAGAACCTTCAGAAACAGATTTTTGAAGCCCATGAACTTAGTGGAATAATATCAGGGTGCAACAAGATCGCCTCCTGAACGCCCAAGATGTGTTGATTTTTGGGTTGGGCAGGTAGATTTTTAATCTAGACGTCTTTTGAACGGGTACATTTTTGGACTAACATTAGTGTACCATTTCTTATTTGCAAAGTATTTAATTTGCCCCAGACCTACCGGCAATAAAAACTATAACATTGATCATCATTTCTTTGAATCTCTTATCAGTAGAAAAAACATGGGCTAAATTAAAATGTCAGCTGAAGTTGATCTAATTCAATATGGATCAGAATATCATAAGATTTGTTAGTAAGGAGGAGTAAGTTAGAAAAATGAAACGAGACAGCATGTATTGCTGTTATAGAGAGAATCTAAACTAAATCATTTGTCAACGCTGTAGGGCATTGAAAAGAATTGAATTTTACTTTTTACGTATAGTTGACTGATCTGTATATTTATTTCTGTTTAACATGGTCCAAAAAAATGCAAGAAAATGTAGTAGAAAATGTAGGCCTGCATCTGTGTAAACCCGACTGAAGTATTAATGTTGTGATAGAGATGAGGAGTAACTTCACTAGGTATTTAACTGTTCTTGATTGTTTCCATTCATGTATAACATCTGCAGAATTTGTACCCAAGCTTGTATCCGAATTGTTATAGATCAGAAAAGAATTTAATATATTACAACCTCAACTAAAGAACTGTACTTCTGTACTTCTCTTGCCTACATATATGCCTTATGCCATAAAATAATAGTTAATATAAACCATATATAAACTACATCACTAAGGACACTTTGACTATAGGGCGGGACGCATTGATGACATTTAGAAGGAATCTCAGATATTATAAAGATATCATGTAAATGTTTAGGCTAAAGGGGTCTGAAACTACTGGGCAGGTGGGATTTTGGGGTGAGCAGGTAGATTCTCAATCAACCTGCCTGGGGGCAGGTTGGCAGGTTGATAATTTAGATCTTGTTGCACCCATTAATACATGGGAAAATATGCCATACCTTGGATTGTTTTCAAATATAGTGATATACAGGGAAATATAAGGACGATATGTGGCCTAGCTGTGATACTAATGGATACAGAATACGCACAGTATTTGTTATCAATCATCTCTGATCACTGAACAGAACACATATCGCTTCTTTTCCTGAATCACACCATTTAAAGATGTTGAGTAAATTATGTGGGGTTTACTGTCTTTATGTAAGTTTACCAATGTTAAAAAATGGCTTGCGTCTATTACAAATGGCCTGTGTGTGGCTGGTTTACACAGGCCATATTGACCTACGTCTATGACAAGGTTTTTCGGGAATACTGATATTAGAATGACTATAAATCTATTATGTTTCCCTTTCCTAATGCTATAGATTCCTCTAGTCAGGATGTACCTACCTTGTTGTAGGGTATGACCTAAGTAACAACATAGCAGTCCAAGAGGTAGAATTTCCTTGGCGGCTAGCAGTAAATGGACGTTGGCCAGGCACTTTCATTGGGCTGCCACTTCAAAGGAAGACATTAAATCATGTTAATCAAGGCAAATAGCAGAGGAAACCATTAATTAATGTAACTACTTAGTGATTACAAGAGGGACCTTTACATGAGTTTAAGACCTAAACTGGTCCATCATAATAAGATATACAAACCACTAATCACTAAAATGAAATTACATTTGTTTTCGGGGAAATAGTCCAAATTTTCAATAAGCTTCCCAGCGTTCGAAATAAGCTGTTTTGGCCATGGGCTTGCCCGCCCGGGCAAGCTATAATTACAGCATAATTAATTACATAATTACTGGTGGTTATATTATCAACAGAAATCTTTAAATTCTCCAGTTGGATTGGTTTTCAAAACATGAACGATTATGATTCAAATGTATTGAAGACTACTGGTATACCAAAAATGTTTTCTATTTATATTCTTATCGATTCTGAAAATCTTTGCAAACGAATTTTGAATTTATTTGCATTATCTCCTTCAATATTTGAATGAAATCAAAACATTTTAATGATAGTAGGGTTGTTTACCAATTAACATTCGAAGGGGCTTTTATTCTTCTTTGGGATTATGTGAAAATATCATTTTATTTTTCTATAAATGAATGAAATGAAAATGAATATTTTTGTGACCATCACCATCTGCGACGCAATGTATTTAAGGGTATATTTCCAACAATGTTCACACCTAAGAAGCACAGTTTCAAGGTTTAGAAGAGAAGGATATGGGGCACCTATACTGGTAATTTCATTTCGTTTCAATGAGCTTTCCCAAAATACCCATTTGGAATAGTTTCATGAGAATCAACCATATTTCTTTTATTTCTGTCTCCCTCTCCCTCACCCACCCAATACTAATATTCCTTTTACTTGGTCACTAAAAAGTCATTGAAAATCATGTGAATCAGTTATCAAAAGTCATCAAATTCAAAGTAGACTATGACCCAGACTTGGTTTTAGTCTCTGTAAAATCTTTTGGGTCTCCACTGTTACAATTTGGCTAAGACCAATGGTCTTGTGTCTCCAAATTCACTATGTCGCCCACTGTATTGCTTTAACAATCTTTGTCCATCCTTTAAATAATATTTTGAAACACTGTTACAGAGGGTTTTTTCGAATGTTTTAATTTAAAAATATCATTTTTTCAATGGTGTTATGGAAATGTTGTTTCTGATGGGAGTATGCATATTTTACAGAATCTTTCTAGGCCTACAGCATGGGCCAGTTCTAATTTTAAACAGATGAAAGATCAGATATGTGTTCCAAGGCCTTGCAAAATCAATTAGAAATACATTTACTGAGATTCATATTTTTGAAAACTTTTGAAAATTGTGAGAAATCCCACCATTCATAGGACCAAATTTTGTCAATTTAAAAAGATTCTCTTTTCGATTCTTATTGACTAAGGTTAGTCCAAAAATAATAGAAGAAGTTAGCTCAATAATTTGTATTAAGGCCCAACCACTGGTCCGATTTGGTTGGAATGATGTTTTCCTGAAACATTTCCTGAAACGTTAGGACCCATATGTGACGATTTGACACAGAACAGTTAACTTATATTAAATTTTATTTTGAATTTGAAAACAGTACACTTGAAAAAACTGACCCATTATGATGAATAAATTCGAAGCTGATGTTAACACCTAAATCCTAATGTTACAATCTACAATCTTCCTTTGAGTAAAATCCGAAATGGCGGCGGACAAATAATAATAAAATATTATTTAGTTTTTTCGATTTCCTACAGCCCCAAATGCCAGAGAAATGTGGGTTATTTTTTTTAGGCTAATGCCGGAGACTGGAGACATTTTCAGACCCAAAATGCTGGAGTCTCCGTCCAAATGCCGGATGCAAAATGCGTGAGTCTTGAGAGCCCTGTAAATTATCATTCCCTCAACATCCTCAGAAATCTGGAGATCTCCCGATTTCCACTAGACCTTTTTTGGCACCTCTGTTCAAAGGGTGGACGAGACATGCATATCAGAAACAACTGTAGATTTGAGATGTGTTTTTTTAACCACAATCTCCCGTGGCCATTGCCAACTCGGCAATGAGCTAGACTAGGCCTATGCTGCTATTATCGCCCACCCTTACGCTAGATTTCTAATGATGATACATGCTATTTATGAGAAGGAATACTTACACACATCCTTTTGCGCCCTCTGATTAATATGATGGTGAACTGCAATGTCAGAAAAATGGCAGATATGGCGAGTTACGGGAATTTGTTTCGGTGTTGGAGATGGTTTGTAACAACACAATGGCCGCCAGCTGTTTGTTAGCCACTGCAGAGAAAGTGCCGTCAGTCACCAGCAGAGGTCGGCGCACTGCAAGTATCGAGGCGTCATAGCCTAGTCAACAGATGGGCCCTACCATATTTCCTTGAATGAATGCCCCGCCAGTGTAGCCTACCAGGCGTTTATTATTATTTGCTTCAAATAAAGATATATAAATGAAGAGAATGGCGAATGAGGCTCTGCAAATGGATTTGCAAAAAGTCAGTCCGTGGTGTAGAAAAAACAAAAATATCTATCAATAGGCCTATCAATCAGAGTAGGCTAATATTCTAGAAGTAGGCCTATTACCTACGATTCAGGAAGAGAATGCAAACAAGTTTATATTCAAACTGGGAATGAACCAAAAGGAATATACAGATAACTATACATACCTAGGACTAAATATAGACAACAAATTAACGTTTAAAAACCATCTAATCCAAAAGATCTCTCAAGCTATAACCAGACTGAAAGCAATACGAAAAATCCAAAAATCCTTAACAACAGAAATATATTAACATTATAGCCTACAAAGTAGCTGTTAGGCCAATTCTCGATTATGGTGAGTGTATTTATAACGTTACATTGCACCATCTAATATGCTTGGGAAACTGCAAACAATACAGAACTCATTCGTCAGGGTTGCTTTCAATGTTGACAAAAGAACTAATGTTAATGATTTACAAATGGAGAGTAGGCCTAATAGTCTAGGCCTAGGGCCTATACCTCTTTTAGGTAGGCCTACCAGAAGGAAGCATCATATGTTAAAATTAGGACATAAGCTGGATGATAAGCAATCATTAGTCTACTAGATAATAGAAAACTAAATCTACGCTCCCACAATAAAGGGGGAAAAATGTTATTACCAAAACCATAAACAGAAAGGGTAAGAAAATCAATTCATTATCAACTCCCAAAAGCATGGAACGACCTGCCAAAGAAAGGAGTTACATGCCCAACAATAAAAGAATTTAAAGAATTCCTCAGGAGTAATATATCCAGTAGGATTTATTAGCCCCTATGATCTACCCATAGGCTATATGCTTGTGGCTCCCACCCAAATTAGTTCAAAAAAATCATTTGTATTCATCTATTTGTCCTGGTGTTTTTACACGTTTTCAACTTTTCCATATTTATCAGTGCATAAAAAGCTAGACCCCTGCTACGGCGACATAATTATTCCCAATTCATTGTTTACTGTGCTCATTTCTGCGCTTAGCCTATTCAAGGAAATACGGTAGCCTTGCTGCTTGACTAAAAGACGTAACCGGGAAAACGTCAAATTTGTGACGCATTTAATTCAGTTAAGCCGGTGTCACTCTTAACATTTGATTTTGTAGGCCTATTGAAGGTCCCTAGCCTATATTTTCTTTTGTTGTGGGGAGGCCATGTGACGTCGTCTACAATTAATTAATGCCTTGAGAAAAGCTACCTTTTTTTAATGTTTTGACTTGGTGTGTCATTATAGCCTATGACTAGCTCCTTATATCCTAGCTTGTTTCAGATCCTATTTAAGGTATCCCCGAAGCCAATAGCCTTATAAGCAACAGAAACCATTGTGGCCAAAGTGTAGCTTCTTTATACTTATAGCTCAAACTCACCTCAAGGTGTGATAACAAGAACTGACATTCTAAATTAAAATTGAAACGAGCTAATTCAATAAACACAGAAACATATGAATACAGAATTAGGCCTATACACTGTAATAAATTATCTTTTTTAAATACAGTTCCCACCCTGTTTTTTATTATATAAATGTAGGCCTATCTTAATTTAAACAGGAATGATGGAATAATCAGGCTATTGGGAATGAAAGGGGTTGGTTTGTTTGAACAACATTAAAAAATAAAAATTGATAATTCCATGTAACCCAATCACTTCAGGGGGCATTGTAATCAATGTTATAGGCTATTATATATACATGTACATGTGACTACAGTCTACCGATGTTGATGGGCACTCAACGCGATAAAACAGCGCTGTTTTGGAGTGCGTTATGTCTCACTGGCTTTTTGCTTGTTATATCGCAGAGCGACACTATATATAGCGGCCTCACGTGTTCGAGCGGCTAGCTAGGCAAGGTGTGACAGCGCTAGAAGAGCGAATATCGCGGGCTGAGTGTTAAAACGCCCAGAAAGCGCTGTTATATCGCAGTGCGTGTGTGCATTGGGGGGGGGTGATGATGGCAGGGAGGTGGGCGTAGGCGTTAGTGATGGATCCAGACACACTGGAGGCGAGAGGTGGCTGTGTTATGTGCCTGCCAATGGTCATTGGTCTAAGAATCTGCACATGCGTGTACACTGGTACAGATATTAGGGAGGTTCAGCAAGTCTAACATATACCTAAACCTTATCGTATCCGTATCTCTGATGATACAACTTACATTAAAAGGAAGAAAGAGGTTCAGCAAATCATGGCGGAAATAACGAAAACATACCAAGCAAGATTTTTCATCTCACAATTTATTTCTCAAGTTTAAAAATGGGACGTAATCCACACAAAAGATACGGCTACGGGTACGTAATTGAGATAGGTTTGCCTGCGGAACCTCCCTAATAGGACCGCACTCACGGACTGGGGATTATATGTTGCAAAATAAGCTGAAATTGAACTGTCATGTTTCCGGATATATGTTTGACCTGTAATCATCAGACCATTATAAAATCGTGGTTAATTTAGTTTGGGGGTAATACCTGCAGGAGACTACTATACTGGAATTATGCAATCTTCATTTCGTCAGCAGGGGAGAACAGAAATAGATGATGATGCTCAATGCAGGGTTTAAAGTGGGGTCAGGGCAATAATACTGAAACATTTACCCCCACCCCCACTTCAGAATTTCTTGAAAATTATCTAGTACAATGGTACATATCAGTATCCATAGAGAACGGCCAAGCATGATCCCATCCTCTCGGTCTCTGAGCACCACTGACTTTGTTGTATCAAATTTTGTGAAACATTTTTTTGAAAATTTGAGAATTTTAATTTTAGGGATAAAAATGATGGAATTCGGAGGAAATTGGACAATAATCAGAAATTCAAAAATACTGATTTCAGTAGAAATACTGAAGACTTTCATCCCTGTCTATGGAACTAAACGATGGATTGATGTATACAGCAGCTACTATAAGATAGCCTAGTAAGGTCTTTAAATAACTTGTTTTTGGTAAAGCGGAATAGGATTGTGTAAACGCATAGCGTTTTGAGATACCATATTACACGCTGATATATGTCCTGAATATGTTCTGGGATAAAATTCTATAGCATAGTGATAATATATCTCGAGTATTAAGAGTCCGAAGTAGGATATATCACTCAGTAAATGAGAAACTCAAGGATACAAAACTATATCTCGAGTATTTAAAGTCCGAAGTAGGGTATATCACTCAGTAAATGGGAAACTCAAGGATACAAGTACAATAGATAAGGTATCTTAGCTAAAAGTGGTTTTATTTATAGAATCAGTTGACGAGGTGCTTTCCAGTGGTAGCGGAGACCACTAGCTCCCTCTACACCACCTACTCAGTAGATGGCTAAAATGACAACGCATGTCTTTAGAAATGAATGTGATATATAAGCAAAATGCTGCTTAAAACGTTTCTTTGTGTAAGATGGCAAAGCAGTTCATTCATTCGAATATATCAAATAATATGATAAAAGTGTTCTATCAGTGATTAGTCCTTTTTGTTCCTTTGTTCCTATAACCGGTGACATTATAAATAGGTGCACTCTAAGAGGCGAGCCGCAACCGGAGTCTATAATCCCCGTTATGTTCGCCTTTACTAACAGAGACTAAATTAACCCCATAGCCTACGTGAACGCGACAAATATGGTATTGGTAGCTATTCGTGGAGTTCTAATATCGACCCTAAAGGTCAACGGGAAGTAAAACGATTCTTCTCCTAGATTCATTGGCTCTTGAATGGTTTCAAAGGTTGCCACCCACAAACAACAGTCATAGTACCAAGCCACTAATTCGGAGTTAGATAGGCCAACCCATAGATTAAAGCATCCGTGCCTGGTTAGGTGGGCACTGAATGATGACTTCCATTACGAATTGCCTTCCTTAGCTCCACACCAATCAATACATTTAGGATTTTTTGCCAACATCATATCGATTATTTTCAAGGAAATATAAATCGGCTGTCTGTCGGGCCAGGTGACCAGTGTATAAAACCTGCATTCTCAGTTAACATCGGCCAAAAACTAAAGATTTTTCTTAGATCTTTGAATATTTTTCGTTCCCTTCTTTTCCAGCCAATCTAAATGTCATTTGACCAAAATTTAGGGGAATTTTAGGCTTCATAAAAGTCCACAATAGTCAATTATACGTCGAAGACCCGCTGAAATCCTGACATCACTATTATCGCTCATCGGCGGCCGTTTTATCTAGACAGATTCGACTTCAAATTCATGTTTCAACATCATAACAGCAGCAGAATATTTATAAATGCGTGATATGAGTGAACATTTTTTTTATGCGAGTAAACTTGTTAAGATCTTTTTTGTCATAACAGCTCAGAATACAGCTTGAACTTTCTCCAATAAATGCTGGACATCACAATTGCAATGCATCCCACTGTTCACTTGGTGGTATAGGGCGCTTTGAAAATATCAGTTTGGTTTGGCGATGAATTAATATCTGCATCCCTCTACTATAGCTGTAATTGTAAAGAAAATAATCCACGTCAGTGTTTAAGATACCAAAAAATTAAATCCTCTGTATTAAGACATTCACTTGGATTCTGGTCAGCATTTTTAGGGAAATACTTAGGCCTAATCATTGCTTTCATTGACTTCGTAGTCCGAGCCAAACAGTTAAAGACCCATGTTTAATTAATGCACCTAGTGGGAGTTCAACTTTAATGAGGATAGGTTTGATTGACTGACTCCTGCAGTGTATAGACAGTAGGCCTATTGAGCCATTCCTCCAGGGTTGCGACTAAATGGACTCGCACCCAGGATGTGGGAGAAAATAAAGCTTCCCCTTAGGGAGACCGGGAGGAGTTATACAGAGGCATTGGCTTCAATAATGGATACATGTATGCAGGTTTCCTCTGGACTTATGGAATGAAAAGTCCAGAAGGTTTGGCGATGAAATATTTTATCCAGAAGCCTGGTTACCCATTTGTATATCTCACACCTGTAAAATATCAGACAAATAAAGTATTTTTTAATTCAATTCAATTACTTAGTTTTAATTCGAGTGGGGTCCACGATGAATGACAACCAAATTAGTGAGGGAAAGATGAAGGCAAGACAGTCTTTCAGTATGGACTATAAACTCAATTTTCTGTCAGTATATAGGTTGAAGGAGAGAAATCGGGTAAACCTTGCCAAAGTACGATCTGGAAGGTCTGTATACTAATGTAGGTTCTTCTTTATGGGCTCAGTGAGAATGAAAACCACTTTTAGAAGTATTGACCTAAATCCATAATTCTAATTTCCTGCCCTTGTTCCATATCCTGAAGTCCGATCCAACCGCAACATCCAGCACATTCATGTCGGGTTTCTGGACTACTCGACTGACCGAATTGAACATGAGGGATTGGACCATCACAGGAAGCAACGTCCATATATGATACACATAGTTGTCTATTTTTAAAGTATCGCTTAAAATGGCAAGTGTTTTAACCTTTAAACCCCCATGATAACAATAAAAACCTAAATCGGGTTCATGCATGAAGCCGTTTTTATACCATCGGTCAAGTTTCACAACTATGCTAAAAGCGCGATATTTGATCTTTGATGTTTCCTCTCCTATGCATAATGGTTATTTTAGCAACCAAAGAAAATCTGTAGCGTGACAATGCAGTCCTCACGGTTGCCGAGTTAATGAGCGAATCTATATATGTATCGTTTAAAATAAGGCAGAGATATTACATCCAAGGCGAGAAATGGTACTTTAGGGTGTAGCCTATATAGTGGTTATTTATCATACCTCACACGCCCATGGCACTGTCATACATGAGTAAGCATAAGGAGGTCCACATAAGGACCCAAGACTGTCCTGATAGTTCGTGCAGCATATATCATACCCCATCTTAGCATGGGAATCACATTACTCAATCCCTATGTGCATATAGAATGATTTAAGCATATCTATCTATCATCGACCAAGTGATCGACGATCCCTGTGAAATCACTTACTTTGTCCATATCCAACACTAAAGCTCCAGTTCTGTCGAACTTTAAGAATCTCTAATGGGTTTGGCAGGCCATAGATTTAAAAGGTTAAATAGACTCTTCGCAATAAAAGAGCACTTTACCGATTCGCGTGCCTGACCCAAAGCACTCTTGCCCTATACTACTTGCACTGCATGGCTTCGGTGTCCATAGGCACAACACTGTAGTCCAGTCATTCTACGGCAAACATAATATTTAGAGCATATAGGTAATACATTAAATCATTTTAGAGGACTTGATGCTCATATGATTCATATGTATGTTTCTCTATCTGGTTTAATGTAAACTAAATACTGTAAACGTATTTATTTTCGCGCAGATACATTTTCGCGCACTAGGTACTTTGAGACCTTTTCGCGCGGATTTAAATTCGCACACCAAGGAAGTCTCACACTTTGTTTATGCAAATCATAAATTGCCTGGACTATTGGTTGTGAGTAGTATTATATTCACACTCATCATAGCATGTCGCTTTCCGCCGGAACGACAGTTTGTCTACCTAGTCTATATTCTTCCCCTTTTTCATAGCAATTATCCTTCCAACATCTATATCGAGGAAACTCATTGTGGAAGGAGGTAGTGTATTGGACCTTCAGAAGAAAAGGGAGAGATAATAATTGGGAAATGAAGATTGTACGGGGTACACACCTATAGCTTTAAAATTGCTGTTTTTATCTTGTAAATGCAATACATGGAAGAAGAATACCATGCAGAGGGTCGACTGGAAATCAAAAGAAAGAAAGAAAAACTCCTCCTCCTCCTAGCTCTTTCTTCTCCTGCCTGTTATTGGATGCGTTAGGTAGGTCGAACTGAGGAGGTGGCAAAATATACCCCTCCTACTCTACGGCAATGTTCTGGTGCCTACATTATTAAACGAGCCAGATATATATATCCGTTATAAGACACTTATCTTTAATATTACGAATTAAATGTTAGATTTTCAGCAACAACATTATATCCGTGTAATGAGAATATGTGTTATAAACTAAAGGTGAAGACACTTGGTGCGTTATGCTCGAGGCAGGGACGTACGTATCATTATAATGATATTGTAAATCTCGGAAAAGGCTTAGCGGACCGCCATCAGCCGTTCGGAAGTAATTACAATGCTTACATATGTCACATTCTTATGACCCCCTAAGCTTATTCTTATGACCACCTAAGCTTCCATGATGTCTTTCATGGTTATATATTCGTAGTAGCAAGGGGCTTGTTAAGGGGTGTGTAACCGGAACAGATTGTGAGAATGAGGCTTCGCTAAAACTTTGATAAGAAATCGCCATCACCGTATTTTTTATCGCATAAAAATATATAATTTAATGCCCCGCTCCTGCAGGGGAACGCCTCAAGGGTCGGTTTATAATATATACATGTATAACTCAATAACGGATAGAAACATTAAGTAACTGCTTGTATGAACGTAATCCCTCATTCATGCTAGGGAAACCTATTGGGGCTTAGTGCCCTATGTAGGCTTATTGAACAAAATTGTCAAGACGTCATCTCCTGGGTCTAGAAAAAAATGATATTATCAACGTTGTACTTTCATTTCTATCAGGATGGCTTTGGCTACGAGAACATATTTTGCCTGTTACTGTTGCGTAAACTGTACCTTGTATCTTGTTTTAATTTAATTTAACTTGTTGCAGTATCTGATAATTTAATCAATGCCTATTTTTTCTTATTATTGTAATTCTATTTTTATACCATTTATAAAACTGTCAATACTTTAATCTTAGTGCAGTAACCTTAACTGTATCTGTTATCACTGAGGATATCGTGAAAATGTAATATGTGTAAGCAGAATAAAACTTTTCAATCAATCAAACTGTATTGCTTGCATAAATGAAAATGTTATTAATTTTGAAACTGGACCTGAAGATCATACTGTAATTGTTAATAACGTTTAGTAAAAAAAAAGTTGTTGCGGCTTCACTGAAACTGAGAATGATCTATGTTATTGTATACTGGTGTATTATAGGTCACTTTTCAAATAAAACTGTTTATAGAAGCCACACAAATAAAAAGTCAACATCAATCCAACAACAGTTATTATTTCCAGCTTTAGGATTAAGTATATTCTTTTGAGTTTGAGAGAAATATTAATCCATTTCACTCGTGTGTATGATTCTGACAACTGCATTCTGTTATGTCATTCTCCGAATAAGCACATTAGTAAAACTAAATGTTAATATTATGAAATTTAGGATGAAAGTTTGGAGTCAAAAGCCTCAGCTGCTCCCCTATTTATAATTACTGGAGAAACTTTGATTTAAGAACAATGACTGATTCAAAGAAAAGAAACATTAAATGTTTAATTTAAAAGAGAATTTTACAATGTGCATCAGGTGTACTTTATATTTTGCGTTTAAAGTTTTGTTTCCAGACCTCATCATATTAGCAGTGGAGCGACGTAGAGAAATGAAAAAAGGACAGACTTCATAAGCGAATTAGTGTAAATGACAATTGTTTTGCAAGGCACCTGTCAGTTCTGACACCAGAAACAAATCAGATGGGAGTCTGGTTCTTCCAATCCCGATCGTGTCATTGGCTGCTGGCTATTTACAATTCGGTTATTAATTTTTCTTTTCGTTATATTGCTTTTTACGATTGTATTTAGTGACAATTAGACAATATCACCACCAGCAAAGGGGCTCTTCAGAATGTGAAGAAGGGAAAAGAAATGAGCAGACAGAACAGGTCTTCTGTGCATGGCGGAAATTGCTTTCCAATGTGTCTAGCCCCGACTCCTGTCACTTTCATAGGCGTAATCAGCAGACCTTATATTAGCAGCAGACATAGCAAGCTAGAAATTCAAATAGAAATAATGGTTCAGTGTCTCAACTAATGTAGAGCCAAGAAATACTGTCTCATCGTACGCTCCCTGTAAGTTTCAACCACTCTCGGGGTTTAGAATAGCCATTCAAGACTTATCAACCACATCAATGATTGGATCGCAAGGTATATAGTGACTTATTCTTTCCTTTATTGATTTTCTTAGTGGCTCGGAAAGAGGACTCAGTCTCATAGGATTGATACATAACGTGAATATACGTTAAATCCCCTCCCCCAAAACTACTTTATAATTGTGACAGTCTCTGCGATTTCCAGTCTTATTGCCCTGTAATTGTTTTGATAATCACTCCCCTTACACCATAATAATGGTGACTGTGAAAATCCACGGTGGTAAATATTCAGTGGTAACCACAACCATCTCATTAGTTTTGAAATCTAAGACGATTGTCTTGTATTCAGTTAAACTATTGGCCATGTCTGTTTATTTTGATTATATAACTGAGAGCCATAAATTGTGATATTATTTGATGTTCACATGATATTGCTATCATATTCATTCCTGTATACTATTTTCTAGATATCGATTTCTTGTATCCTATCCTAAAACTGGGCCAATATTGGAAAAGAACCCCACACGGGGATATTGTATACCCAGTATAAAGAAGATAAATAAAAACAAGTTGGATGGGAACAGAAGCAGCTTACTTGCCTGTGATTTTAGAAATAAATTTGTTTGGAGCCTTGCAATTGGGTAAAAATCTACATTCAATTACATAAAGAGCACACCAGGGAGCACTGGTTATGCTCTAAACTGACACCATATACATACATATATATATATAATACATCGAGGTGAGAGACCTGAATAAAACAAGTACATTTTCTATAAATATACACACCCTGAACTGTCTATATATATAATATACTCAAAGTCAACAAAATAGCACGCACCAATGTTTGTATTTGGCTATTTACAACCTTTGTTTCCTTTCCTGAATAGTGGCTGGCAGGAAAAAAACACATTAATTGCTGTCTTACGGCCCCAATGCAGAGTTCCTTCAAACCGAAACGCCAGCGCTCCCTAGTGGGAGAGCCGAGAGCAAATCCCTTCCCAGCATTCCTTACCTGAAATATTCGCTACAGGAAGCAAGGACGACCCGATGGGCAGGGTACTTCCGGCCATCGACGAGCAGAGTGACGTCAAACAAGAGTTTCTTCTGTCGTAGGTTGTTTAAGCCCGTTAACACGGTGCCGCTGTGGTCCGTGCACTGGAAACTGAAGGTCGTTGTTCTATCCGACTGCATCTTGATCTATTTACAGAGGCCAGGTGGGTTTCTTGTCTGAAAGGCAAAACGTATCAGGAGTTAGACAAGTGATAGGCGATAGACGCTTTAAATTCTACTTGTATAGCATTTTGTATCAGCCAAAATGGGAATACAATACTAATTGAGGTCCAATCACTAGTATTTGTACTCCTCTTAGTCTGAAGGTAAAAGATCAGGAGGGAATGAAAACCTCCCTCATTCGAGATACAGCCCCATGTATTATCAGTATACAGGAGTGAATGAAAACCTCCCTAATTCGAGATATAGCCCCATGTATATGTCATTAGATGTGACCTTCTCTCCTAAAGTCTTCCCAATATTGTCTTTTTTAGTTTGATTAAAGTTTGCTGAAGAATTGTTTGTGTAAGATTATCAATGCAACAAAGGGGTTGGGAGACATTTGAAATTACCGTGGGACATTAGATATGTGTGGAGGGGGTGCTAATTTAAACTATTACGCCGGTCTATATTCGGTATTTATTCTCATCTAGTATGCCGTGATTTTAAACGTAAACATTTACAATACAATCTTTCAACAACATTCTGTCATCTATAACATTGATAAAGGGCAATACTTAGACCCCGGTCCCCGCACTCATATACAAAAAGTAGGACATATGCTCGTTCCACCTAACAGAAAACATACCCTTTTCCGCGGATTTTGAGCTGAAAAAGTACCCCTTTTTCCATGAAAACGCTGACTTTTTAGCCCTAAAAAACACCCCTTTTTTCTTAAAAATGCTGACATTTTCACATTCATTTGCTTTCCCAGAAACGAGACTTAAAACAGAAGTGACCAACCCACATGTAATAGATGCTGCGAGTTTCCTGTGTTAAGAGCAATTTAAGATCAAATAACCAAGACCCACACTGCAGAGCGAATTTGCTCCCCTGATTATCACTATCATAACTTTCCCAAGCAAACACAAACAAACTTTTCACTTTACCAGCTGAATTAACACCCCTTTTTTCCATTTTCGCGAAGTCATCCAGAAAAAAGACCCCTTTTTTTAGGTTTTCAGGGACATGCGAATTTTCCCCAAAAGACCCCCTATGTCCGCGGAAATGGGAACGAGCATGCGTGTCATTATGTGTAGGGAGTGCGGGGACCGGGACTTAGACCGAAAGCTAGTGAATAAACATCGAAACCATGAATAAAGGGTTTATTTCCTACCTATCCCATCAACTACATCAACTAGATCAACCACCGGGAAATATCGATATACAAAAAGCAATAATTGGCCTTTAATACGATTTTTAAAAAAAATTCTTAGCTCGACACACCTATATGATATTGACATATTCTATTGTTAAACTCATATAACAAAATAAAAGGCATACTATAACTATATCTGTGGTTTCAGTGATGTATATTCCAAGAAAAATATACAAAGCAAACAGGCCAGCAAACACCATCGCCGTGAATGACGTGTTAACATTTATCGGGATGTTAACATCGTTACAACGTGTTCTACTGATAGGTGTTACATGCATTATTCTATAAGACACAACTAAACAAGCCTTGACAGTGTATGTGCAACCACCCTATACTCGTTGGGGTAAACAAGTGCCACCCACTCGGACATCCATACTATATTCATAGTGCTTCTAGTATCTGGTCAGACACTGCTATTATACAGATCTGTTTTATCTAGAAGATTTGCTTTCCTGCGAGTTTTCCCTAGTGAGACAGATAGCTTCTAAAATATGTATCTACCTTTATCCCCCCACCCCCCTACTTTATAGAAGAGCATATATATCTATAGGTATAAATCTGTAGCTAATGGGAAACGGGATAACACACTGAGAAGTGTTATTGTGTCCGACTCCCCATCTCTACCATCACTCACGTTTCGTAAGAGCATGGTGTAGCAGTTATCGCTTGCCTTTCCAATAATATGCGTGTACTTGTTCTTTAAGGAGGAACTACTTGTTAGAGCTGTGAATGAGCAAAGACCCATTAACCTGTGTAGTAATCACTGCAGAAAAACATATGTTCCTGAATATGTTTGCATATTATCAAACACGAAGGCAAAATCGCTTGATTTAGTTCATAGGTATCATACGTTCTTATCACTCTCTGCTTTATGCAATATTTTAGTAGCCTGTGTTTGGTTGTTTATGGTAACCAAGTAGGTGTCCAACGAACATTTTCCAATGTGAGAGAGTGAAAGAGATACGAGACAGGACTGATAGGCAGAAACGTCTAGACTGACACGCATACACAGACAGTAAAGCACTATAAAGTTACCAATAGAAGATGGTATACTGAACAAATAGAAATGGCTTGATAAATAGTTTGTACCACCATAGCAACTTTATTCTCAATTCTGCTTCGATGCTCAACATCATATTGATAAATCTGACAAAACTGATATCCTCCGATTAATCATCACTATTTATCCTCGCTTTTGATCAATATCACCAATTGAAACCTTAATTAAAACAATCCTTATCAAATTAAATCACAAAATCAGTGAACAAAATATTCTCATCGACATTATCTCTATTTTCACTTCACTTGGGTTTCTGTAATGAACTGGAGTGTAGATAGGCTGTTATTAAGCCAAAGCTATTAGTCACCATCAACTTTGAATTAAAATGCAAGAGCGAGGCACTTTCAATATTCTTTATTTGCATTAATTATCATGTAAAGTTGCCTGTTCGTATTGACTTGGATATTTCCAAGGCACACTTACCAGAACAAGGCAGTGTTAGGCTATTTCATCATATTCCATTTAACACTCACTTTTTAATAATCATTCTGAAACGTCTACGTATATAAATTAAGGTTGCCATAGATAACTTTAATTTGAATCGTGTCTAGAGTACACAAGTACCTATATTATGGAACCTAGATTATAAACCCAATGGCATTACATGGGTCAGGTCGTCAGAAAATGTACAATTCACACCAATCCTTTTTAAATACCCAAATTCAAGACAAAACTACAGTCCAACCTAATCGAACAGACTGTTAGAATCAAATCAATACCTACACCTAGTAATACTAAGTATTCATCAGTTTTTATACTAATTTAAGCATATAGTCACTAGGGCTAGCGACTGTACATTTGTTCACGATATGATCCACATGCGCACCTGCTATATTGACAGCTTTGATTCATTAGTTTATGCCAGTTATACAATGATTCATCTGGAATAACCTTTCAGTGCTCAATAATATAAAGAAATTGGAAACCACCCAAATGCAAGCTGTCTTGATAGATAAATGTTACTATAGAAGTAGCACTATAATTAAATCACGCCCAGTAACCTCAGACAAATTAGTAGTCAAGGCATGCACGACTAGAGAATCTCCATCCTAAAGTGGAACCTAAATGCAAAAACAACTTTAAAGTTAGCAATTTCCATATGGTAGCCTCAACTACAGGACAAATATTGACCCTTTAAGTGGACAGCAAAAAGTACATGTATAGGTCGATATGGAAGAAACCAGAGAGGCAATGGAATGGACATAAGCGAGAAACATTGCTTCCAATGTTCGATCAGAATATGGAATAGCTGAAGGGATATGTACTAAAAAAATTAAGTTAGAGAGTGCCGTATTGACTTATTCATGACATGGTCCGACCACCTTGAGAGGTCGTCTGGTGCCATGTTGAGTTTATAGATAATCTATATATATATAATATGTGCTAATTAATACAGGCGGGAAACAAGTTAATCATGTCCAAGCATGTGCATGTGCATAATAGAATCTGTTTTCTGAACATCCTGATATTCTCGAAAATGATGCATTACATTCACAGCTATGACCCTGCATAAATGTTAACCCATTTTCCAGATGGCTGCAGTGTATTTACATGGGCAACAGTGGAAACAGAAAAATAAATCATTGGGATTTTCCACCTGATGTGTGTCCTTGTGTCGATTGCTAAGTAGCTGACGTCAACTAATTAAACTTGCAGCTGGGATTTTCAGACCGAGAGTAGGAGACTAACGAGATGAGTGAAAAAAAATCCATGAAGAAACAATTTATTAATTATAAAACAGAGATCTTTCCTAGAAAGTCAATGTGGAAGTCTGATTCAAGGTTCATAATTGATAAAGATAAAAACGGGGAAAGACTCTTAGACGCAATAGTGAAATAGAAACTTTACAGAAAACTAATGATCACAGAAAAAAATACCTCAGTTTTTTTGTAAAAATGCATTCCTTTCTGCATTACATAATCTTAAATCACAGCATCTCTGGTAGACAAGGCAAAGTTTTAAGAATAGTCAGTATAAATCGCAGAATCTGTTACAACGGCAGAGGGAAAATCACCTCTGTTAAACAAAACTTTTAAACATGGATGCTTTCACTCTTTGTTCATACCTCTTTTAACATCTTCTTTTTTCATACAAAAAAAATTCTTCTTCAAGATTGAGTGTGCACTTAAATGCCTCTTCTCGAAGGTCTTCATTCATGAAAGCATTTAACGGGAAAGAATCCTGAGAGAGTTCGACAACATGAGCCATACAAGACACATTACCTTCATATCTAACAACAAGATGTATCGTAAGCATGCCTCCCGGCCTAATACTGCCAGAGTAATTAATCTTCCAATGAATTGACCTAATTAATATATGGGATTGTGATAGGTAATGGACAGCATATATATCAACTCCCACCGAGAACCATCTATAACATGGTATTACTTGTGGTAGAAACTAATTTCATTGCCTCAAATGTCGCTTACCAAATTATTATCGACTCCTAAAAAAACTTCCAATCGCATCTGATGCACAAGTCGAAAATTGATGTTTTTTTCACCCTGTTGATTAGTGCTTTCAGTTAACTAGTTTTTGTGTGTGTGTTGAAATAACTTTGTTTTGCTATATCTCAATGCATTTATTTCACATGTATGTTTTGTTCAGAAATAATTTAATATTTAATATTAACAGAATAATCTGAACAGAATAACATGACTTTAGTTTTCGGTCTTTAGGCCTCAAAAATGCCTTTAATTGAGACCAAAGACAAAGTGCTAAATGAGCACGATATTGTCTAAAACTGCTTAATATTGTCTCGTTTTGATTGTCTCCCGTTGATGTGCGCGCTTGGATTCACAAAAATTAAGCGGCAGTGTGTCCCGTTTGAATAGGATTTGACTCAAGGCAAGTGCCTGGTTAATAACCGTTAGAGTCGTTTTGTCATCGTTTGTTTGCAGGTATAGACTGCAAGCGAGGCGTCAGCAACCACACAGCAAACACACGCCCAAACTTCAGCTCAACGCCAGTTCAAAATCGCTAATTCGGACATCAAACTGCTATTGCCAAAACAAGATTAGCTGCACTGATGTTAAACTTTTAACTTGTCAAATTTAAAGGTGATTTATGGATGTGTGCTCTGTGAGAAGTTGGAAAACCCTGAAGCCGTGAATTGTCAAAACATAATTTTTTGCAGTCGCATTAACAGTTAATGACGTGAAGGGTTATGAATAGTGTTGAATAGAGTCTCAGTAGCTTAAAAGCTTTGTGCTTGAATAACAACATAAGAAACTTTCTAAAGTTGCAGAAACAAAAAAAAAAAAAAAGAAAAACACTTTCTAATGCGACAAAGCCACTTAGCTTGTCTGCTATTCCTGTCGATATCCTCAGCTACGTGATTCATATATGGGTTACAATTTTCCAATTCCAAACGAATTTAAATTCAACTGACAATACAAACAGGTGGCCAGCTCAAGGACAGCTTGCACATAGACTGGGTATAGCAATTAATTACTGTCTATTTCAGATACGAACAGAAAGTAGTATACTAGTCAATAGAAAGGATAGGTAGAATGAATAAATAGATAAATCTGGGAATACTCACTTATTAAAGTGTTGCCCAAACTAGAATTGAGTGAAATTTAACAATGAGATCTACCTCTTGCGTCGTACGGAAGCCCAGAACAGTCAGTAAATATTTTTTTAGATGGTTGAAAAAAATATGAAAAAGTAATAAAGAAAACAAAATTGAAAATTTGTAAAAAGATCAAAGTTTAGGAATGAAACTCAAATTAAATGAGATCTCACAAAATTCCATGCCTATCAAATGCCGAATGAGTGAAGAATTTGAAAGTATAGGAACGAGATTTTAAACGAGAAGAGATCTCATGAGATCTCCCTGGCAAAATGTTGGATTGGTTATGCTCCTGTTCCTGCAGCATAATCATGATGCTCAATGTCCAGTGCAACAGTGTGCATTATGCAGGGTTGTGCAGCTCAGCAATATTCAGCGCTATTTAGTGAAGCACTGTTCAGCGCAGCACTGTGCAGCGAAGAACTGTGCAGCGTAGCAATGTTCAGCACTGTTTAGTGCACTAATGTTTAGTGCACTAATGTTTAGTGCACCAATATTCGGCACTGTTTAGTGTGTCACTTGACCGTGCACCACAGCACTGTGCATCACTTGAGTCTGAGTGCAAAACTATATAGCATATTAGAATGTTAATTCAGCACTGTACTGTACAGCACTGTACAGCACTTTAGAGTGCAGAACTATGCAGCAGTTGAGAGTGCAGCACTGTTATAGGACGAGTTATAGCTAGTTATAGGACGAAGTTTGTTCCATGATTTAGCTGTTTTGACAAATACAGAGTTCACTCCTACTTGAGTTCGACACCTCAGGGTTTCCAATATTGGGGCATTGTTGGTTCTTGTATTTCTAGTATTGCTATTGTCACAAAAGTTGAGCAGTTTTGATCTCATATATATCCGAAAGTTTGAGGATGATATAATCTTCGATGGTAGAGAAAAGGAATAGATAGTTCACGATGGATGTCTAGGGTAGGGCGATAATCATTAACATACAATGCGTACATCACGCCAGACTTTGTTCTGAAGTCTTTGGAATTTTAGAGGGATTCACAAAATGTGAGTTGTGGTAATTCAAGTCACCGTAATCCATGTGTAATCAAAAGGTGTCTCATTCTAAGGTAGAGGTAGATTCTATGAGAGTCAAGTCTAATAAGATTTTTTACATGGCATTGGTGAGATAGTCTGTCATCAAGTGTAAACCCTAGATATTTGTAGTTGTGGACTAGCTCTAATTGCAATCCATTGGGAGTAATTTTTATTTTAGGGAATTTGGTACTTTTTTGGAAATTAACATTAATTTAGTTTTTGTTGCATTGATAAGAAAACGTTGTTCAAACACCAGGATGATAGGTTATTCACATCATTTCTCATTGTATTAACAAGATCAGATAAAGATTTTGAGGACATAAATAAGACCGAGATACACTGGGATACAAGATGAAATCAATGATTGGCAGGTATCTAGTAGAAACGCAAAAATCAATCATAAACATTGGGTGGGAGGGCGGTGGAGAGGTCTCACATTTACCTGCCCCTTCTAGTTTGTGAAATCACATCTATTATTGTCACCAATTAATCCAAATCTTTTAGTTTAATACCCCAGCTTGCCTGCAAACGACCTTTTAACTGTTACAGCATGGGCCATTCAATCTTCAATTGGTAAACATGGGCATACGATAAACCCTTTATTAAAAACAGTGGCTTGTGTTTATGATTATATATGAAAAATAATCATGTGAGTGTTGTGCCACAAACCTAGTATCGTCAAGGTTCAAAGTAAATGAAATGTTATATGTATGTGAGCATATTATACAATTGTTGGTGTACTCTTTACTGTATTTTGAAATACAACTGTATTTCAAACTTGGCTTTTATTAGAGGAGTAACGATCTCATGGCACACAGCGAAACTGTAGTGAAAACAACATGAGTATAAATCCGTTCGACTAACGTTCGACAACATCCATCAAAAAGAGCATTCAAACCGACCAGAAAGTAATAAAATCGAGATAATGTGTCGCTCCTTTAAGAAAACGTTACTTTGGATTGTAAAGATAGCTGTTCTGAGAGGGAGGGAGATAACTAACTGTTTTTTCTGTGAAGGTTTAAATCCCAAACTCACACCGAAACATTCTAAAAGATGATCCACGATTCTATTACAAAGTGCACTTATCCACACGGATACACACTTCTGCTCTCTAAGTACATTAATTCTCACCGCAGGTCTGCTTTGTACCATAAGCCTCCAATGGTAATATAGAGATGTCATTGGATGCCAAGTGAAAATCAGACCTATCAATGCCTCACATACCGAAAGCCAGGAGGATATCTCAGAGTACACATAAGCCAAGAATACCCTGACGGAAAGTAATTATGAAATGAATATTGTAGATCAAAGAAGCCACCGCACATGGGGTCAAATGGTTCATCGTGGTTCATCGTGGGTCTACCCATGGAACCCGAATTTGCAAGCTTGGAAAGCTTTCAGCGTATTGTCTTCATATATATCTATCCAGTGAAACCAATTGACATTTTTGTGTGGCATACAATCATAATGCTCATGAATTCTGTGTCAAGCCTTTGTGTCTCAGGGCTTTGGTCGTCACTACCGGCCATACAAAACATGACAAGTGACAACTGCAGGTTTATTTCTGTTTTGCCATTCGTAGGTAAAATTAGCTTCGGTTCATTTAAAAACATTGTTGATAACCCATCCCTTCCCTATCAAACACTTCTGCATGTGACTATTATATACTAGGTTATGACAGTTTAAAATATAAGCCACAAAGATAATTAACACATACAGAAAGAATTAAAGAGATGTGGCGGGGGCGGCCCGGGGGGGGGGCAAAAAGTGTGGGTTTGAAGATCCTATCCCTTACTTCAAATTTAAACGTTTAATTACGTCACCAAAGTAGGTTTTAACAGTAACAAGCGGTTTCAGCAACCCTGATATAGAAATTCCGGAACCACCGCATTTGATATTCAAAGCACACAACCTATGGAATAACATAAGACTGACAACCACAGGCACTTCCACTTTACAGCAGCAACATTATGCGAGAACTTCCAAATACTTTTCCACACCCCAGGCCCCTGTCTTCATCTCCAGGTTCTCATCCATTTTATCTGAGTGCAGCATCGTTACTGTGGCGTGATAATTGGGTTAATTTAGCGCGAGAACATCGCTCCCTAGTGATATATCAAGAAACAATGCTGTCTGGTTCATGACTATATTCAAGTATCTCCGGGCCTATTGTTGAAACATGAAATGTTTTTGCTTTTCACTCTGTCCCCAGCTTTAACAAACATCATGAAGTTGCTGCTCGAACTGTTTTCAATAGAATCTTTATCACTTGGACACAAGTGGGATTGAAATTAAAGTATATATAAAAGTAATTGTGCCAAGATGACTTTCAAGTCGGAATAAAAAAATCACGGACACAACAAGACGACCCTGATTGCAAGACTCAAGTACCTTTCATCTGTGCTCAATACAAAATACTGTCATTTTAACCACAATGCGCGTGATTCATTTGATTCAAATTGAGTGCACTCCTTTTAAACAAGTCGATGAAGCAGGCTTACTAAGGAAATAACGCAACATAATTATCATTTTTCTTACGTGTACATTGGATTCAATCCAAACCCTTGAACAAAGAATGATCTCACATATTCTAGGTGTTGCAATTAATAATTATATAAGACTGAACACAAAACTCTCGCGTCTTAATTGTTACACGTAATATAATGCAACGAAGGGCGGATGGGCCATGGAGTGTGCATTATGTGCGTGATGCACGGCACTGTTTTGTAAAAGCTGCATTTTTACTTAATTTCGATCCCAAAGAAACTTTTCTACTTTCGGGTTATATTTCGAACAAATTGATGGTCAATTTGATAAAATTTGGATTAGAATTAAGAATGATTTTTCATTTTACTTTCTGCGTAGACCAAAATTCTAATGATTTCCACAAGCCTATTTTTCCTACTCTCCTCCAAAGCCCTGGGAATAGACTAGATTATTTAAGTCTCAATATCTTGTCAGCGAAAATGCGAATGTGATGACAGCTCATTGCTGCCCCCTCTCGGACAAACACATTCACTACACCATACGGCACAGATCACAGACTCTTTCTCACAGATCTAACACTTACTTCTGACTACATAAAAAACACGTAAATTAAGAAAAGAAAATGTTGGTCGATTTAGCGATGGGCTTTTACGCTTTGCTACTAGTTGCAGGCAACTTTGGAGATAATTTGAATTGATTACTCTCCAACAACCATACCATAGATGGACATATCTACGATACATCACCAGCTAATTAGCCAATCACTGAATTGAAAGGGTTTGCGAATAGTGGAAGTATGTGATATTGTTAGCTGAGAATTATTTTTTAACAGAAATGAAATGCATCATATAATAACAAACTTCACTTTGGTCCGATTTCTGGTCTATGAGAATAGCCTAAGGGACTTTAGTGCTAGTCTACTAGCTAATAGTCAAACACCACATAGTAGTTTACAAATGAGGCATATTCAGGCATATTTGATATATCTTTGTGTTAGAAAGAATATCCCAAATCCAAGATATGATATCTTCGGATATTAAGATATCCGTAAGTCATGTTGATTATGTGTAGGAATATCTTAGGAAAGGAAAGTGATATTCGAAAAAGAAAAACATCGGATATGTTGGATATATTTACTATTACATATTGATATCCTTACCAATTGGGGACAAAACAGCGCTCATTGATCATCGCGGATTTTATTATAAATACATACATAACAGGGGCTCCTAAGGAGCTGTGTTATATAACCTGTCTGAGGAGAAGGAGGAGGAGGAGGAGGAGGAGGAGGAGGAGGAGGAGGAGGAGGAGGAGAAGGGGGTGGAGGGGGAGGAGGAAGAGGAGGAGGAATAGGGGGAGGAGGAATAGGAGGAGGAAGAATAGGGGGAGGAGGAGGAGGAGGAGGAGGAGGAGGAAGAAAAGGAGAACGAAGAGGAGGGGGACGGGGAGGAGGCTCATATATACATATTGTAAATTCAGTATAGATAGCCTTGACTCCGGGAGGATTAATCTCAGAGGAACCAAGAATGAGGAGTCAAGTTGCAGCATAAACAAGAGATGATTTTATTTACAAATCTACTTAACTCCCTTCATCACCAACCTCCTGCCCCTACCCCAACCCACACAACTCCCGCAACACAAAGCAGGTCAGACTCCATTGCATCCAATACTGTATAATAACATAACTCAAGGTTTGAGGGGCGTGAAGAGTGAGAGGCATATTTCGTTTAGTCAACTAAGTAAACAATTTTTGGAGAATGAAACTTGAGAATTCATTGTGGTAAAGCTATTCGTTTTTTAGGTAATTAAGCTTCGAAATTATGTGGGCATATACAAGGTTACAAAATACCCGGAAAATGATCAAAGCTTTGACTAAATGCACAAGAACAAGATGTTACAAGTATAATCTAATCTGAAAACAGCTCTTGAAACCAAACTGGTATAAACGAGAAACTACATATATAAATCTGGAGATAGTGATTAAAACCATCACTATCCAAGGCACCGCCTATACACTGATATAAGACTAATTAGCCACACCCAGTTTAATTAACTTTGGTACTAATGGATCATCACGAATTAAGATTCTCATGGACCAATTAAGAGAGATCTAATGCCTGTTGGGCCTGATTTACATGCTCCTAACTAATGATAATTCCCCTGGCGACCAATTCTTGCCTAATAATCTGCATAACACTATATCATTTTTTACATGATTACTGCCTATCTTCTTATCAGTTACGATTCTCACTATTCGTGGATTGCTGAATAAGACCGAATCACTTAGGACGAGGACCTTGAGTTAAACCATGTTTTACACCTTTTTGGACTCCGGTAATTAATGTAGTTTTCCTATCTTTTTTGTTTCCTTAGCTTTCATCGTTCTCCTCAATATGCAATTTACATCACCCCGCTCCCCACCCCATATCCCCCTCTAACATAAATTTACACCTTTTGAAAAAGTGAGTATCAACGGTTCTCGGAGATGATGAAACTTGAGCATTGAAAAAACAGTAGTGAATCACTTCCAGTCATTGACGGAAGTATATGTATAGGTTTTTATTTCCGGAAGCGTACACTTTCAATAATATGAGGTGATAATTGTCCGCTACTAATAAAAATATAGAATAGTAAAAGAGCGTTTGAAAACCTCCCTAATGCTGGTGAATCGCCTCCTTACAGCAATTCAAGAATTGAATAATATGTTTCTACTTCAAATCAAATCAAAACGGTTTATCAAGCTTGGTGGTATAATACCTCCATGTTTCAAATTACTTTCCTATTATTCACCCATATTGGTATAAGCGGTTTCCCAGTCATGAGCCAATCGAGTCGCTGTAGCTCTAACCATAACCCCCCTCTTTTTGCGTGTAGCAAAATCTAAATCCTATCTAGTTCCATGACTACTGTATGTAAAATATGGGGACTATCACAAGTCGGCCACATCCTAATAAAGAATGACTCAAAGAGAAATTGCATAGGGGTGAATGAAAGCACAGAAGAGTGAAGGTTTTATGCGATATATATATATATGCGACTTCAGTTGTTTGATCGCCCAAGTCTTATTCAGACGTAGGAACTATATAATATAGAATTTCCCACCATGCAACCTTGAAACAGCATTGATATTGTACAAAAGACTGAGTTCATGCTACAAGCTATAATTATATCCTCCCTGGGAGCAAACAACACGAGAATCAGTGTTATTGTTAGGCTTTGCGACATAGCTGAGGATCCTACACCCCTCCTCCACTAGATCACAAGGCCTTGCAACTGCTTGTGAGCGGTGATTCCATCGCAAGGATATCAAAATATATACATGTACATTCCTGCGATCGAACCGCCACTAGCAGGTAATCGCTTGCTCCTTGCGACCAATGGGGAAGTATATGTATGAACAGGAACGACATTTCTTACATGATAAACTGCAAATAGAAGAGAGCTCCTAGCTTTTTTTAATGGCTCGTCAACAATTATATTATAATGTATAAATTAAATATAGCAGAAGACTAACATTTCTTACGTAGAATCATACGATAAAATAGCACGTTTGTGTCATCGTGTCAAATAGATTCAATGTATCATGAGCAAGTTATTCACCGTGGACTTCAGAGCCACGTGCTGCAATTTAATCCGCTATCCTGTTGCCTGAATTTGGGAACCCATGGGAAGAATAAAGAAGAGGAACTTACATGTTGGTATGAAGAGCAGTAATATTCGTGAGTTATTTAGACCTTCCTGGAGAAATCCAGGGCAGCGTACGTATTGTAGACGTATATATGAATACGGTTAGTGTAACCCCGTAAACAAAGAGCCCATAATACTAATACATACCGTTTCTGGGCTATTCCAATTGTCCATGAATATTTTGGTATTGTATATCCATCCAGACTAAAGCTGGCTCGATCCCAGGTCTTGTTCACGAAGAAAGCCTGACGTCAGACAGGGGTGAGGGAGGATTCAAGCGGTTGCCAAGGCAATGTTTTTGTTTATCCCGTATAATGTAACGTTTCTTCCATGAGTGAAGGTAGGAGAAATGTATGTGATGGTGGGGAAGTACGGGGTAGGATATGGGCTGGATGCCAAGTCACGCTCTGGTGAACAAGACCATAGGAATGATTAAGGAAAATTGCTATAATTATTCTAAAATGTTTTTATATGAGTAAACACTTGACCGGTTTGGTAGTAAATCTCAAAGCGTATCTTCGTGATAGGAACATGAGACTAAAACAAGATATATTATTAATATTAAACTAGTCTAAGTGCACGGATATTAAAAAAAAGCCCCGAGTTTACAACTCATTAGATATTGCCGTCGCATGAACACCTGTATGAAACCAACTTAATAACAAATAGGGAGCGAGCCGAGTCTAAACGTATGATAATGGTGCCTGTTTTCAATGACACCTGCTGTACATGATAGCTTCTGGGATAATAGTTCTGTCAAAGTTAAGACACTCTCTCTATACCTATTAAAACAAGGCACTCGAATGTCTCCTTTGCATTAAACAGTCTTAAATTGAAAAGGGGACGACGACCGTCATAAGGAAAAGCCATCTGGTCTAGGTCCAAAGTTGAGAAAGTCCCTTCCAGCGAAGGAAAAGCCTCTCGCCTCAAACCGCAAAGTGTCATCATAATTCCATTCAGACTGCAAAATGTCATTATATTCCCATTAAAACGCCGAGTTCTAGCCAGGGATACCGATTAGCGAAGTAGGCGGACATACCATTCTTATCTGATCTGAGGGTTTGGACCTAGAGTGCATCTTCGTTGTAGTCCTCCATAGTATTTAAAACTTTTAGAATATTTTACCTTATATACCTGCAACCCAATGGTATATCAGTATGATACCGATGATAACCCTAGTTTCTGTAGGCAATGAGGGAATCTACTCTATTTTGCAACCAACAATTTAGCATCAAACGGGTTACTATAATTTCGTATTGTAAGTGTAACGACATTTAAAATGTGCTATAAAAATATGAAAACGTCATTAATCTTGAATATCCCAAGTTAATCATTTTTTTAGAACAAGCACTTGGACATAAATAAGCGAGGATGTTATACAATTCTGATTCAATTTACAGCATCAGCAAATAATTCAATATTCACATGCAATTGAAATATAAAACCACCTGTACCTTAACTTGAGATTTTTTTCAATCTAACAATAGTCAAGAAGGGTTAAAAGGTCACTTGAACAAATTAAGTTGCCTGTAATAATTGGTTTGAGATTACGTACCGCTTTAATGCAAAGGTAGAACTTGTCAATGTAAATAAGTGAGTATTTTCAATGCCAATCGATGATATGATTATTATTATCAAGTATTATGTAAAGTTGTTTTGATAAAACAAAATAAGAAAAAAAGAGACAACTCGTATGTCATGTATAATGATATAATACTATTATTTCCCTTTTTTCTAAAATCATCTAAGAATCAGGATTAGCTGAGAACAGCATTGACACTGATGTAATGCTTTTTGCTGAATAAATATATTTTAAACTAAACTAAACTCTTAATATAATGAAAGATTAAAGCTGACGATTGTGATGAAATGGAATATGAGGAGTCAATATTCCCCGGTTAACAACTGTCATGTAGTACCAGCCTCCATAGAATGCTAGTTTTTTAATGGCCATTAATAGAAACCTTTTAATGGCCATTAGCAAGAAAGAACAATCAAGGATCCTATTCCGAAAGAAGAAACCAATGAAGACTGTGAAGTAAGCCCTAGACTTGACATAATGAACTCATTAGACGTCAGAGGAAGCGATGAATCCATTTCTACAATCCACTTGGAGACAACCAAGTCTCCTATTTACTTTAAATGTCACTAAAAGGAATATACTTACTTACGCCCTCCAGCAGTCAATGACATTTTTAATATTTCTTACAATGAAATTCAATGATGACGTTTTAGCAGGTGTGAAGGATTTGGGTTGCAAAAGAAATATTGTTATGGTACATATATGATTTTTAAAAAAAGGCGAATTGGTTTTTCTTTAGCTTTTAGATAACTTATGACGATTCAAAAACAAAATCTTATATTTCAAGATTTTCACCATAGAAATAGAAACTAAAGTAAAGTTGCTATATATCAAAATATCAAGGTAGTATGTGTGATCCAATAATACGATTTTTGGAAATAAAACTCCGGACTACACCAGAAAGCAAGTTGGATAACGAGTGCTAGGGAGGTCAAAGGAGGCTACTACAATTGGTGTAAAAGTGGGGCACGTTTAAGGTAGATTTTAATTAGAATGTTTGAGATCTAAGAATCTGACTAACAGGATTTGTTTTAGATTGATTACAAAATCAAAAAGACAGGGATTGATTCTCTCATTGTTTACGGTAGACAATGAATTTGCCACATATAGAACAATGAAGTGGAGTTAACAATCATTTTGGTTTTTTGGTTGCAGAAAGAACAGTCAGTAGTATCTCTGTCCGCCGGTAGAGATAAAATTGTTCGTAGTAATAGTTCTCGATAGGATACGAAATTGGAAATGGTACAATTTGGCTGAAATGGTAATGCGTTTGGCCATCAATGTCTCTCGAAAATATCTGAGGGTCAACTTGACAACTATACGGTATGCCTTCATACATTATGTCTCCAGATGATATATCTAGGTGTATTCTTTTGTTCTCTTGATCTTCTCTCTGAAGCCGCAGATTAATGTCGGAATAGGTTGTCCTGTACATGTGATTGAGGAAGATTTGGTCAATTTCTGTTGGATGTTATAAATATCCCCCAAAATGCTTGGTTTTGCCCGATAAACCCTTTTTTCTAACTTCCTATTTCTAAAAATAAAACCTTTTTTCTAACTTTCTATTTCTAACTCTGACTTATCTAAAGAATAAATGCAATGACGTATCGCAGACCTAAGTTGATGAGGGCATTCTTTTATATGCATAAAATGTAATATAAGTCATAATTATTGTAAATAATGTGTGTAAACGTTCCCCTACAATATTAGTCAATGGGGTATCTTGGATTGAGAATGGGTTAGTTAAAGTATGAGGTACGGTATCATGGATTGGGTTCCTTTAAAGTGACAATTGCCGCTGAGTTCCTGATTTTGGGGAAATTTACTTGAATTTCGACCACGATCTAGATCAGTATGTCAGTAACCGATACCCAGGAGCATTAGTGTGTGAAGTACATGTATTTGGAGTATTTGAGAGTTTTAAGTATTTTATATAGAACTTGAAATTATCAGAATGGATAGCTGGAATATTTGTGTATAGTAATATTCAGTTTTTAAGAAAATATATTTATACCCAAGTAGAATCGATCTAATATATAATGTACAAATATTTATGTGTGGGATATCCATTTAAAACGACAGTTAAATGTACTTTGAAAGAATAGAATGACCTTATTACGCTACCTAGTAGAGACCTTGTACGTGAGAATTGTGACCTTTCTTCAAAATTGACAAAAAATATATTTTCTCCCAAAGTGAAATCGATCTAATATATAATTCACATACATGTAATAATAACAGTTCCACCCAATACTATTCTTTTCATTCATTCACATCACTTAATAGAACTATATTGCTGCGCGTTTGACATGATGAAGGTTATGGTCAATCCCCACTCAACTGGTACAAATAAACTCAATGGTGAGGTTATCCGTGTATAATGAGAATTTCAGCAAATTTTCATCATTTTTAGGCGTCTAGATGAATTCAAATTGTAATGATTTATTGGATTAATTCAAGCCCATCTACTTGAAATAATTGGTCAAATGCTTAATTCTGTCCATCCCTAAATAGTTGGCAGTAAAAATGTCAGGTAAAATGATGTTTTATTTAATTTTTCAGTGAAAATGGACGTGGGTTTTTTTACCGGAAGTGGCATCGAAGGTAAATGTTTTAAAAATATAAATTATAAGTAAAAAAAAGTATAAATGTTTGGCATGGAAATGCTGATTTTTTTTACATAAAATCGTGGAATAAAAGCAAAGAAACCAGTGTGGTGTACTTGGTGAACAAAACTCACCTCATACTCCACACTATGGTATTCTTACTATAGCATGTGGGTATAGGCCTACTGGTAATACATGTTTCGATAACACAAGCCTCCATCTTTCCCATCTATGTACACTATGTACATGAAGATTAAACTACTGATTATCTCACTTTAGGATCTGGTCTACCCCCACCCATGGGTGTATTATGTAATACAAGTCCCTTACACTCATGGCCAGCTGTATAGGCCTAACTAATACTTTGGAATGTTTTGATTGTAATGTTTTAGATTGCGGACGTTTTGACGTTTCTAAAAATGTATAGTTTTACTAATCTCCTAATGATTTAGAATTTTTATTAATTAAATTTAAAAATCATTTTTTTCACTCTTTTTTTTACAAAAATATTGATAATTCCCAAAATAGGCTTCGGCGCAAATGACATCATCCATTTTTGGATTGCGGACGTTCTGACATTTCCAAAAATGTATAGTTTTACTAATCTTCTAATGATTTAGAATTTTTTATTAATTAAAAACATATTTTTCACCTTTTTTTACAAAAATATTGATAATTCCCAAAATAGGCTTAGGCGCAAATGACATCATCCATTTTTGGATTGCGGACGTTCTGACGATTCCAAAAATGTAGGCCTATAGTTTTACGAACCTCAAAAAAATGCCAACGAAAGTTAAAAAATGAACACAGTGAACCTGACTAAGTAGGCTAGGCCTAGTCTGAACTCATATCCACTTTATGACTAACTTTTTTGACTGATTTTATTGACAATAGGCCTACGTGAAATAACTGTACGGTAGCCATCTTAGACAACCTAGTATATTAGCAGTGTATTACTAGGTTGTCAATTGGACTCGCTAGAATCAGGGCAGCTGAAAGTTCTCTAGTTTGCCCAGACAAAATACTCAAGCAATGCCTGTCATATATATGAGTCCTTAATCAGTAACCTTTTGTGCTGCTTACGGTAGTTTCTTGGGAGAGGATGTGCACAACAACACAGAGAACTGGTTGGTTTATTATCAGCAAAACCTTTCCATTCTCTTCTGGATATTGAATCATGGCACCCCAAGTTGTTTATGTCTCATTGCGCATGCCCCAAAGTATGTAAATGAGCAAAAAAAACGGTGCAAGTACGTCTAAAAAACAGATGTAAGGTCACGTTTTAGGACTTGGTTACAACTTTAGGGCAAAACGTATGCATGGGCCTGTTGGAACCTCTCTCAGGCAGTTGTTGTTTTTTGCCATTTCATACAGTGGAAACAAAATGTCTCACTCGCCGTTTTTTTTTGTGTGGAGCAGGTGAAAACTCTGCCCGCAGTTGATTAATTCTTCACATCAAGCATTGAAAGGTAACAAATAGGGAGATAAGACATTAAACATTGATTTTATTATCATAGTGAAGGGTTATAAACTTCTGCAAGTCTACACAAACTACAGCAATTCCACCTTCCCCGTTTCAAGCGCTTCTTTTCCATAGCCCTGATAGTGATAGTGAAGGGCTATGATCGTAGCTAAACTGTATGGTACCGGTAGCTAATTAACTGTCACTTGACCATCAGTTAGTTTACATGGCACTGAAATCAGAAAACGTTTCCCTTGGAAACGGAAATCAATTGAATTAAGCTAACACAAGTTGTGAATACTTTAAAATGGCCAAAGAATAATATATTTAAACCTGCAACTGATTCTTGTTATAGATCATTTACACGACTAATGATATTGGTGAAAACATAATTGCAATTTAATAAAAAAAAAATGTTGCTAAATATTTCCAGATTATAACCGAATCCATCCCAGCATGCACTGTAATAGACAAGTGCAGTGATACACACATCATGATGCAAATCCCCTATTGATATTAGGCCTACTATTAGTAGGCCTATTAGTAGGCCTATTAGTACTCGTTACTGTTTGGCTAAGCTTGGACAGAATCCTATCTATTCTAATTTCTATTAAGATGTGTTACGGCTGGAGATCGTTGTTGAGTAACTAAACCATGCAGACTAAACTAAACCGAATAAAAAAATTATTTCAAGTAGAGAACTTAATTAGTTGTCGACATATCTCAAGAGTTTAGACGGGTCTATGACTATATCAATGTTTTTATAATGTATGACCAATGCCAACACTTGGCTAAGTAAAGGCTGTAATTGTAAACAATAAAAACAGGTCCTGCCAGAGTTTTATAATTGTGTTAATTAAATGAAGTCGTTATTTAAAACTGTAGGAAAAATTCAACTCACCTCTATCATCAATGTTCATGTATATCGCCTCATCGTTTAAGTACCGTACGTTAGCGCTTTAGAGAATATATTAGCATGCCAACTTGTCATTTTCTTCCTCTGGCGATAATGGGGGCATAAAGTAACCATTGTAAACAATCCAAGCAGCAGGTGGTGCTGCCACCAACTGAGGAAAGACCAAGGTAAAGGATTTACCCTCTGAGGACACCTGTTGTCAGTGTCACAGGTAGAAGACCCTGTTTTTTCTGGAAGAGCTAGACTTACTTTGACATTGATTCATATTATCTTCTAAAGTTCTTTGAAGTATGAGTTACATAATTTGTGTATCATACGGTAGGCCTACTATGGGAAGCCATTTTTATTCCTGAATTGTGGATATCTGAATTGTTTCTATGGATATCAACAAAAACAATTCAAATACCAAGAATTAATTTTGGATATCTAGAACTGAATTCTGAATATCCGAAATCAATTGTAGATATATCCAGAATTCAATTGTGGATATCCAAAATTAATTGTGGATATCCAAAATTCCATTCTGGATATCAAATATTTAATTTTGGATATCAAAAATTCCATTCTGGATATTTACATTAACTTAATTATGGATATATATGTAAAATCTTACATATATCCAAAATTACATTTCAGACATCCACAATTCAATTCTTCGTGTCCAAAATTCAATTATTTATATCCAAAATTCATTTCCAAAATTACATTTTTGATATCCAAAATTTGAGTTTCACATAATCCACAATTCTATCATATATCAGAGCCATATCCAGAATTTGATTCTTGGCAAAATATTGAATTTGGGATAGTATATGTTCTGAAATGACAGAATATTGGCTAGGCCTATATATATGTTCTGATATCCAAAATGTGAAATTCTAGATATCAAAAATTCGAATTAATTGATTGATTCAATCCTTGATATCCTGAATTGGAATTCTGCATACATGGTGACCTACTTTCGAATTCTGGATATGTCATGACCCAGTTTACTGAATTGTGGATATCCAAGATTGAATTTTGGATATCCAAAATTCGAATTGTTGATTCAATTCAATTCAATTCTTTATTGCTGAAAGTGTTTTTACAATAACCACAATTCAATTCCTGATATCCATAATTCAATTCTGGTTATTGTGCGTCACCGCCGCTAGGCAGAAGCACAGGTGAGATGCGGGACGCCATTTTGAGTCAGTTTTCCAGATTACACCTAGCAGAGCAAGTTGCATACCGGGGAAGGCTTACAAATTTCTTCTAGAATCTCCACTTCACCCATCCTTTGCTACCGAAAATTCATCACTGGTCTCGTGTAGTGCCACTCAACCCTCTGTCTTACCTTTTAAGGCTCGAAGAGTGATTTTGGGTTAGTTTTTCGGGTGTAGGACCGAAAAACATGAGTGTCGAGATGCAGGTGGCCATGGCAGAGGCAGGTCAAGCTGGGAATGGCACTGGTCATCTCCCTCCGCTTCCACCTCGTCCTCCACCACGGCTCCCAAAGGAACTGCCAGTTCCAGCTCCTTCCCTCAAAATGATCTGGGAATCAATTCAGGGTTTCCAGGAGAAGTCACTACCGGAATGAAATCCATGACTGATCAAATGTCAGAGATGGAAAATTCCCAGGCACGCTACGGAGCCTGATCAGACCCCACTGTCTAGATATCTTAGACAGTGCTGCCACCTCGTGGCAAGAGAGGGAGGAGGAGTCCCGCGCGTACGGGAGGATTAAACAGTTGAACTTAACCTGAGCTTCTGTGTGGACGTCTTACTTAACTTAGAGCTAATCGATACATGGTACCAGAAAAGAAAGGAAGAAAAACTCATGATAATGGAAGGGATACGGCCACCAGACAGAATGGACTTCCTCACGGCGAATGTGGCAGAGAGATGGATCATATGGAAGGAGGATTTTCAGTGGTATGCTGATACCATGGGGGTGCGTGAAGCGAGACGAATGACTTCAATGTTCCTCCATGTGGCTGGACCGGACGCAAAGAGGATATATCGTCAGTTTAGATGGGCTCCTCTAGTTCCAGCAGTAGCACAGCAAGTGGGACCACCACCAGTAGTTGCTGTACCAGAAATACCAGCTGAGGGCAAGAATGACTTTCCCACTGTGATTCAAAAGTTTGATCAGTATTGTATGCCACGCAGAAATAGGTTCTTCGAGAGATATAAATTCAATACTCGCAATCAGGAGGAGGGAGAGAGCGTAGACGCCTATGTGACAGAGTTGAGACTCAGGGCAGCCACGTGCGAATGGGGTGACGCTGAAGAGGAGTTTGTCTTGGAGAGAATGGTGGTGGGAATGCGGGATCTGCACATGAAAGAGAAGCTCGTGAAAAAAGAGGAACTCACACTTGATCAAGCACTAATCTACTGCAGAACTCAAGTGCAAAGGAAAGCGGAATTGGATGCTATGGATCCAGGAGCACACACCACAATTAACAGAGTAGCCAAGACACATGGCCAGAACAACTCATACCGACACCAAGCGACGGCTCCTCCTAGGGCAGAGGCAGCAGAGGCTAGTAGGACTGACACACGGCCTCCAGGGTCCACAGGACGCATGATAGACTGTAGGAAGTGCGGAGCGAGACACGCATTGCGAAACTGCCCAGCATATCATCATCGATGTGAAAGGTGCAAAAGGAAGGGACACATTGAGTCTAAATGTTATGGAAGGGTTGATGAAGTAAATCAATCGGTGACACAGGATAATCAGCAGAGTGAGATTGATACCGTATTTATAGGGACAGTAACAAACGAGAAGGTATTAACGGTTTCAATCAGTAGAAGCCACAAGTGGGCCGCTCACGTGGAAGTGGGTAGAGACACACTAACATGCAAGATAGACACAGGGGCAGGAGCGGACTTACTGAACAACCAGGAGTATGAAAGGATGCAGGACAAAGTGCCGCTCAAACAGATAAAAGTGAAATTGACGGATTACAACGGAGCTGTTATACCTGTGAGAGGATATATTATTAGGCAGGTGACCGTTAACGGCAAGAAGTTCCCAGTGAGGTTTATAGTATGTGATGGAATAACACTCCTGGGAGGAGAAACCTCAGAACGGCTTGGTCTAATTACACGGAATTTCTCCACAGAGGAAAAGGCGGTAGGTGTACACAGCATTAATATTGATGAAAAACAACAAATAGACATGAAGCAGTGTATTATTCCTGAGGTTAAAGTGCTATCGTCCATTCCCTACATACATAAAATAAAATTGAGGGAGGGAGCAGAATCAGTAATCATACCAGCCAGACGAATCCCAATAGCAGTCAGAGACAGATTAAAAAAGGAATTAGAAAGAATGGAAGGATTAGGAGTCATTCACAAAATCTTGGAGCCAACCGAATGGGTTAATGCCATGGTGGTAGTAGATAAACCAAATGGGGCACTTCGAATATGTCTGGATCCAAGAGATCTCAATAAGTCGATAGCCAGGGAGCATTTTCAGCTTCCTACTAGGGATGAGGTGTTCTCAGAAATAAGAAATGCCAGGATCTTCAGCAAGCTTGATGCATCTCAAGCATTTTGGCAGATAAAGCTTGACGAGGAGAGTAAGAAACTAACCACATTTGCAACCCCATATGGGAGATATGCCTATGATCGACTTCCATATGGTCTGTGCTCAGCACCAGAAGTGTTTCATCGTTCGATGGAACAAATGTTCGAAAACATACCAGGTGTAAAGGTTTATGTGGATGATATCCTAGTGTGGGGTGAGAACAAAGAAGAACACGATGCTAGACTACAAATGGTAAAAGAAAGAGTCAAGAAAAACAATTTACTGATGAATTGGAGTAAATGTGAGATAGGGGTGGACAGAATAACATTCATAGGAGAGGAGCTAACAGCTGAAGGGATCAAGCCTGACAATGACAAAGTAAAGGCGATTGTTAACATGGAGAGACCCACCACCAGAGAGGAGGTACAAAGAGTAATGGGTTGTATCAATTTCGTGGGAAGATATATTCCGAATTTAGCCAGTTCTTGCGTGAACATAAGGTCCCTGCTTAAAAAGCAAACAGAATGGGTGTGGGATGAGGCCCATGAACGAGAGTGGAACTATATAAAGAAGGTGCTTAGCTCTGAACCAGTCTTGGCATATTATGATGTAAGAAAACCGATAAAAATAAGTAGTGATGCCAGTAAGCAGGGCCTCGGGGCCGTGCTCCTACAACAACACGAGGGCACCTGGAAACCGGTGGTATATGTGGCCAGGTCACTAACAGAGGCAGAAAGAAACTACGCCCAAATTGAGAAAGAACTCCTAGGAATTGTCTTTGCATGTGAACGGTTTCACAATTTTATATATGGGACACAAGGAATAATTCTGGAAACGGATCACAAACCGCTGGTGCCTCTCTCTAAGAAATCACTCCAAGATATGACACCTAGGATACAGAGAATGATGATGAGGCTCCAGCGTTATAGCTTTCAAATGATTTGGGTTCCAGGGAAATTATTATACCTGTCAGACACATTGTCACGTGCAAAATTCGGAAATGGCGAGATTAACAACAAGGGCCATTTGACAGAAGAGGAGATACAGTCACAGGTTAACCTAGTATATAATAGTCTACCTGCTTCCAAATCAATGCTAGAAAGGATAGCAGAAGAGACAAATAAGGATGAAATGCTCTGTGCAGTGAAACACTGCATCATGAATGGGTGGAGAAAAGGGGCGTGCCCGGCTTATGCGTCGTTTAAGGACGAGCTGTGTGTGGTAAACGGGGTCATACTAAGGCAACAGAGAATAGTGATACCGGTGTCAATGAGACGGGAAATGTTAGAGAAAGTGCACGAGGGCCATCTTGGCATCGAAAAGCAGAGAAGATGGGCGAGACAAGCTATTTACTGGCCCAGGTTGAATGCAGATATTGAACTAATGACAAAAACATGTGGAGCGTGCTTAAAATATCTCCCTGACCAACAGAGGGAACCCATGATGGTAGACAAAGAACAGTGGGGACCTTGGGAAAAGGTGGGGATGGACTTGTTTTACTGGCACAACAACGAATATCTAATTGTAGTCGACTATCACTCTTCCTACCCAGAGATAGTTAAGCTAACAACCAAGACGTCAGAACAAGTAGTGATACACATAAAAAGCATCTTTGCCAGATATGGTATTCCACAGATTGTCGTGTCGGATAATGGACCACAATTCTTTTCTGCTCATTTCAGAGACTTTGCTGAGAAATACGGATTTCACCATAGAACATCGTCGCCAACGTACGCCCAATCAAATGGGAAAGCAGAGAGGGCAGTCGGCATAGTAAAGAATCTTCTGTCAAAAGCAACAGAAACAGGAAAGGATCCGTACCTGGCTCTGCTAGCTTACAGATGTGCACCGATGGAGAATAATGTCTCACCAGCAGAGGCATTGTTTGGGAGAAGAATTAGAGGCCCCCTCCCAATACTAAGAAAAAGTCAAGAAAAGGAGAGGAGTGATCCAGTGAATATGAGTGATCCAGTAAATGAAAATTGTGAGAGTGATAAATGTGTTAAGTATAATGAAAGATCTAAAGCTCTCAGTCCCTTACAGCCTGAGGACACAGTGCTGGTAAGGGACAAGAAATGGGACCACGCAGGTATTATAAATAACAAGTTAGGGGAAAGGTCCTATGAGGTTAAGATGGAAAATGGAAATGTTATACGTAGAAATAGAAGACACTTATTACAAGTGCCCAGAAAGGTAGTCGAAGACAGGTTTCAGCGAAACAGACACTTTGAAGAAGAAGATGAAACAGTAGAAATTAGAGACTTAGTACATAAAGAAATTATGGGTTCAACCGAAAACGTAAGAAATATGGAGGCACAGAGAGAGACAAGTAAACGTGAACTTCCAGTACCAAGAGTACACGATAACCAGTCAGAGACTATGCAGAAACAAGTAGTACCAGAGACACTAACGTATGAAAAAGAGTTTCCCAAAATTGAACCTAGAAGATCTAGCAGACCTTCTAGGCCGGTTAGGAGGTTAATTGAAGAAACCTAATAATTCACCTTTATCATTCATCCTTACTATTGATCTAGATGTAAAACATTGTACTTTCTAATAACATTACAATCATGTACAAGGGGAGATGTCTAGATATCTTAGACAGTGCTGCCACCTCGTGGCAAGAGAGGGAGGAGGAGTCCCGCGCGTACGGGAGGATTAAACAGTTGAACTTAACCTGAGCTTCTGTGTGGACGTCTTACTTAACTTAGAGCTAATCGATACATCCACCAGTCGGCGTCCGACCTCCTGGGACTCCCGCCAATACTGGAATTACCAAAATCAGCATCAAGATCAGGATTATTGGAATTACCAGCACCAGTATCATTATCCTCATGCCAATAGCGATTTTTTTGAGACCCTCGAAGTCAAAATCGGATAATCGCTCATGTTCGGTACAGAGATCTTCGACTAATTACCAGGCTCCGAGTGATAACAGTCACCATTACCCAGGAGCTTCCTCCAGCCAAGTCACAGCTAGAGCCTCGGACAAAGCTTTCTGCAGCTTGGCGCCTCCGCCGCCACCTCCTGTTCATCCTATCAGCCCCTCCTCCTACCTAGGGAACCCCGGGGATTCCCCCAAGAGGGTTTCCCCAGATGAGGATATCCCTTCCGGTCAACCCGGAAGTGATGACAAGGAAAACAACATGGCGGGCGAGGAGGGTGATAAGGAAGAAGTAAGCAATATCGGAATCTTTCTTCCTTCGTGAATGTGCTTTCTGCCAACACCAAAGTTGGAAATGAGGTTAAATACAAAAAGTTGAAGGACTATGTCACATATATCTTCAATGCTCCACCAAAGGGAAAAGCTCTCGATGAAATTAAGGACCTTCAGAAACATTCGAGTAACATTGACGAGCTTGAGATCCCGTTTATCCCGGAAACCATCTGGGGCTCAATGGGTACTGGCAACAAGATCAAGGATGGAAATATTCAATGTTTCCAGAAGATCCTACTTCTTGCCTCTTCAGCCACCACCAAGGTGGCCGATACTTTACATGAATTACGTTCTCAAACAGCCTTGCCAGAGATCACTGATTTGATTGACACGGGGCTAAGAGGCGTAAGAGATGCACTAGCGCTTCAAGCTTTCTACAACCAGCAGTCCTGTAACAAGCTTAGACGTGAGCTGATTGCTCCAAATCTCAAGGAACAGTACCGAGAGTTGGTCTTCAGTCAGAAATGTTTCCCTACTACAGCCCATCATCTACTGGGCGATAATCTAGAGGACAGCATCAAGTCCCTAGACGCAAGCAAGAAGCTTTCAGTCATTGTTGATCAACAGGCCTCCACGTCAAAGGCCTCCAACAACAACAACAACAACTCCAAGACTCCAACAACAAGTCCAATCAAGGACAGAAGAAAGGAAGCAACTACAAGCTGCAACTACACAGCTCCTCAGAAGAAGGGGGGCAATCAACAAAAGCAGGGGTCCCAGTACCAAAACAACCAGAAAAAGGACTTCAACGATTACGACCGGAGGGATTCACGCAATGACAGAAGTCGCTACCGGTGTTATTAGAGGTACAACGCATAATTGATATTGTCTTACCTAAGCCATTTCCCTTCACCCTAACTCGATCTGGACCCATACCTATGTGTTTTTACCCTGGAAATTTATCCAATCATTATCTTGAGTGGGACAGAATAACTAGTGATCCATTTATTCTGTCTTGCATCGAGGGTGTCACCTTGGATTTTCAAGACACACCTTATCAAAGTTTAAGACCACATCAATATGTGTTTGGCCCTAAACAAAAAGCTGCTGTTGAGAATGAGGTCAACAAACTTATTCACAAGGGCATAATCTCCATGATATCTTGGTCAGATATCTCTTTCCTCTCCAATGTGTTTGTTGTGCCAAAGCCAAATGATAAATGGCGTTTAATCATCGATCTTACCATCCTTAATACTTGAAAAAGGTGCATTTCAAAATGGACAGTCTTCAAACCGCTATGGAAATGTTGCGCCCAGATTCATTCATGTGCTCCTTATAGACCTACAAGAGGCCTACTTCTCCCTAACCCTCCATGAGGATTTTAGGTCTTATATCACCTTCCCCTGGGAAGGCACCTATTACCAATTCAACTGTGTTGTTATACCCGCTTTTCTTTTTGCCTTATCTTTAAATCTAATTACATAATATTGCATAACATATATGAATATTAATATGCGATATGATACGATGTTCCATAACTTTATGAATCATGATTAACTAATGTGAAATATGAATCATTATGCATGTCCAGAGGTAAGGAGACACCTGCCGCCATATTACATAACTATCAGACAGACGACAGGCTGTCTCCACATGTAACCATATGTTATCTTTACTAATTACTCGGCATGTCTAGGTTACTGATTATCATCTACACACACCATGCCTCTAATTACTAGTATAAACAACAGCTGCTGTCCCAGCAGGAGGTGGGACCTCATAGACCACCATTGGTCAACCATATAGAACCTCACGATTGGCTAATTAGTATTCAGCTTATTATTGGTTAACTATTGAATTGTATCATGGGAGACATGCTCCCTTCTTTCCTATTGGATTACCTCGATGTACCACTTTTGTATATAACATGCATGATTCACAGGATAAAGGAGATATTATTGAAACCGCAACTTGACCTCAACTCTTCTCATTTACTTCATTACATCATTCAGATCGAAGCTCTACCTTTTCATATACTTAATATTATCGATCACTTCAGTGTGCCCTTTGGTCTTACTACAGCTCCCTTCATTTTCACCCGTATTATGAAACCAGTCTTTTCCAAAATACTTGAGAGAGGGGGTCATGGATTCTGCTACATAGATGATTCTTTCTTATGGGCACAGACCAAGGATATGTGTGCATCCTCGGTCTTGACAGCCCTACAGGTCCTAACAGACCTGGGGTTTTATGTCCATCCAAAAAAATCCTCCCTAGTACCTTCAAAAACCATGAAATTCCTTGGTTTCATCCTGGACTCAAGGACAATGCAGGTGTACCCAACTCAGGATAAGAGAAACGCAGCCCTGCTGTGCATCGAGGATCTACTCAACGGTAGATACAGCACGTTTACCAAATCAACCCTCCTTCTCATCTACAAGGTCATGGTCTTACCGATTATCGACCAAACAGATTTTCTACATGATTCACATACTACGTCACAAACCCAGAAACTACAAATCATACAGAACAAGATATTGCGCACAATCTATGGTCTGCCATTGAGGTGCAACGTGGAAGACATACATATAAATGTGAGACTACTGCCCCTCAGAAGATTACACATACTGGAAATGGGACACCGTTGAAGAAAAACTCTAAAACAAATGTACCCAAAAGTTAGTACTAAATAGAATAACCTATTCCTGGAATGCATTGCCCACAGTGGCCCATAAAATCATAGACAAAAAAAACTTCAAAATCCATATCATGAAAGATATCATTTGGATAGATGACAACTTTATTGAGTAATTTATGATGTCTATTGAATTGAGTGAACAATATAATTATACTTATTGTTTGAATGTAAGAATACCATTCTCAACAAAAAAGAGTAAGAGATTAAATGTACAAAGCGCGGTGAGCCATTCCTCAGTCAATGACGAGGATGGTATTGTTCACCAGCAACTATTAAATGTAAGAATGGGTTGGGGGCTTGGAAACCTCCTGACAGGCAAGGAGAAATGTCCCCTAACTTACTTAAATAAACGTTTCTCAATCTCAATCTCCACCTGGGAGGCTGGGTGGGAAGGGGGCAGCAGAGCTGCCTCTCAGCAACCCCTAGGAGAATGACCAAGCAGTGAGTAACTCCTCCCTGCAGTTGAGCTCACCGTAGCATTTGAGGCTTAGTCAGGAGGTTCGGACTCATCTAGCTACCCTTCTGGAATAAATTACCATTTAATGTTGATAATTGTGCGCATACTAATAAACTTGTACTGTATGGTTAATAGTTCATTTATTTAGTTATGATTAATAAATACTGGATGTTATGTCATGTACCCATGTACTTTTCCCCCCACTCATCCCTTCTCCCCTGGAACTAATGAGTTGTTTTCAGCAGAGAAGGGGAGGTGAGTAATAGCCAATGCGGGTCAATGAATTGAGTGTACTTAGTATTTAAGCTTGACAAACCATTAAAAGCCTTTGCACCTAACATAGAATTGCTGTTTGATCTCTGACCTTGACAACCTCAAAACTTAATAATACCTACAGAATAATATACACATACATCTAGACCCTCTAATCATCATAACATTTAAAGAATGTAAAATATATAAACAGCAGTCAACGCAGTGTTCGCAAGAATGCCAGGACCTAGCTGATTTTGAAAATGGGATACACTACCTGTACAAGCACACAACCCATTTTCTCTCATTTTTACCATCAAACATAAATTAACCCCTTCGGGCCCGTGGGCAACAATTGTTGCTGGAGCCATGTGGCCAATTGTTGCCCATTTGGGCAACTATGGCACATTTTGGATATCTATGGAAATTTTGTGTTATAACACAACATAGTGTATGTGGTATCATCTAAAAGCATACAACATGACAATTAATATTCTAGTATTTATTTCCATGGTAACAGATAAGGAATAGAATGGTAACCATGGAAACAAGGTAACAATTTAGGGCTTATTTTTGTCAGTTTTCTTCTTTGTATTTAGGAAATCTGACTAATTCTTCCTTACAAAACCACTAGATTTCAAGTACTTGGATACCTTAATATTTTTCAATAAAAAATTCTGTTTTACTCCAATAATTGTTTCCATGGTAACCGATTTTTAATCAATTACATCCTTTTTGGACTGGAATGAATCATAAGATTTTCTGCTGAACCATTCACCCTCATATGATTATACTTTCAATTCTCGCCCAACAGACCGAAATTAGTTGTATGAATCATTTTTTTCCCTGTATCCTAGAGGGGTAACCATGGCAACAGGTTAGGGTATATAACATTTATTGAGGATCCTAGCAAAAAAATGATTTTTTAAAAATGATCTGATATAGTCATGTGTGGTATCAGGTGAAAGCTGAAAATGAGGAGAACTCAGAAATATAAATTGTTTTGAAATCGGGCCAGAATTGTTACCATGGCAACCAAAAATCGAAAATAACTTCAATTTCACTAATTTCAGTAGTAGCTGGGAGGGAATTCGAGAAAATCGTGCACTTGGTGACAAGTTTTTGAAATTTGGCGTGGTGTTAGGTATGGGTATTAGGTTTTCAAAACTCCGTGCAAACAGAATGTGGTGGCCCCCTGGTGGCCGTTATGCGCAAAAAACAAAATGGCTGCCACTGGGACATAACAATGTCATATCTCAGCCCCATTTAGCACTAAATCCATGTGTAATACCACTTTGACCATGTTTTAAGGTATGGGGAATCTATTTCCAACAGTATTTTTTTGTTTCAAGGTCAACTTCAAGGTCAAAATCCAAAATGGCTGCCCCCGAAAGAGTAAATATCATATCTCAGCTCCTTTTTGCACTAGATCTATGTATAAGACCACTTTTAGTATGTTTTAAGATATGAAGAATTCATTACTGAGGTCACCTTTCTGTTTCAAGGTCAATATCAAGGTCAAAATCCAACATGGCCGCCTCAGGTAAAAGTAAATATCATATCTCAGCTCCTGTTTGCACTAGGTCTATGTATAATACCAATTTTAGTATGTTTTAAAGTATCAGGAATTCATTCCTGAGGTCACTTCTGAGTTTCAAGGTCATTTCTAGGTCAAAATCCAAGATGGCTGCCCCTGGAAAGAGTAAATATCATATCTCAGCTCCTGTTTGTTCTAGATCTATGTATATTACCACTTTTAGTATGTTTTAAGGTATGAGGAATTCATTTCTGAGGTCACCTTTCTGTTTCAAGGTCAATATCAAGATCAAAATCCAACATGGCTGCCTTAGGGAAACATATTTATCATAGCTTAGCTCCTGTTTGCACTACATCTATGTATATACTAGTTTTAGTATGTTTTAAGGTATGAGGAATTCATGTCTGAGGTCACTTTTCTGTTTCAAGGTCATTATCACGGTCAGAATCATTAAGTCAAAATCCAAAATGGCCACCAGCTTGTAATGTAAATATGCTATTTCAGCTCCCATAACTACTAGATCCATTTATAATAAAGTCCCTCTACGTAAGTTTTCAGAAATTGGGAATCCCTTTTTGAAGTCATTCTCCTGTTACAAGGTCATTTCCAAAGTCAAAGGCTATATAACGGTAATGTTCTGTTTAAAGACAAAAACTATTCATGATGGGCCATTTGATACAGCCACCCATTGAGATAGTAGAAAGATTAGGTTTCATATCATTAACTACTTTCACATATTATTAGCACAGCCCCCTTCACACTTGCATAGTGTGCTACAGCACAGTCCAGCTCGATGGCACTTACATGCTCCCTTACAGGCAACCACACATCCACAATGGAGGAGCAGTGAACATGCCTGGCTGACATCTGCAAGATCAGTCCAATATGGCACCTACTGTTTGGTTCTAGCATTCCATTCCCAGTCCCATTTGCTAGGGTCTGGAATCTCAGAATCGATTCCAGGCACTTGAGGCCATGGGTGCACATCAGATTTGTTGCTTCATTCACTGTGTCTGCACTGCAATTTTGACTGTACATAAGCACAGTCGAGCTTGAGACGTTGCATATGCAAGGAATCCAGAGTGATGCTGGTTGGGTCTTGGGTGATAGCAATGATTGTGTCAGTGACCTCAGGAAAGGCACCCCATGCTTTCCATGCAGTCTTTTTACCAATTCTAAACATTGCTGATACAACATCACACACTGTGAATGCATGAAAGAATGGAAGTGCCTTACAATATTCAGGTCCCAACATTTGTGAAATGTGGTGGATTGGTATATCTTTATATGATTTTCCTGTTCCAATCCAACCCACATTTCTAACAGGCCAATCTCATGGAATAGAATGATGGCCAGCACAATCACATCACTATCCACTGTCCTGAGGTAGGCTTTAGTGTGACCCTCCTTGGCAGCATGTAGTAAGTGGAGCATCATTTGTGTGTCAGCTTGTTCTTGCTGGCATGGGGACAAACCTGCTAGGTCAGTTGGCTTGTTGCTGAGTACAAGGTCAGTCTGTGTTGTGAGTAGGTGGTAAGATGAATCTGCTGTGCTCCTCTGAAGTTCCTGACTAATGAACTGAAATAGGTTGTCTTTATTATGACAATCATTTAGGAACTTCTGCCATTGGACTCCCTTTGGCAGAGGAATCTTTGCTGAAACTCTTGTTCGGCAGCCAAATGTCTCACCACACTTGGCACGAGTGATGGGATTTGAGACTTGTCTCTATATATGTGTCCCAGACATCAACATCAACTCTTGTTGTGCTGCCTGTCATCTGACTCTGCAAGTATGGCAGCACATGCATCTGTGTGTACTCCCCAAACACACTGGCACACTTTGGTGCACAGATGTGTATTACTGCCACCATATCAAAGACAGTCTAAGATGCCTTTTTGGCTGATGGAGATCAATCAGGATTAGGCATGCCTGGTAGACAGCCAAGAATATTTGATTTGGTTCCAGATCGCAGGTTGCCACAATTAGATAAGGATGGAGGTTCACGCTGATTCTCATGCTTGAAAAATCCATCTATGTCTGATTCAGGGCATGCTTGAAGGGACAAAAAGAGCTTGGCAACAAGAGTATTTGCCTTAGCAGAACCCAGCTTATCATTTCCCTTCTTTAAATCAACAAGGGGTCTTTTGGAGAATGTATACAGCTTTGCTTTTGGAATGATATCAGACAAAGGCTTTGAAGCTTTTTCAATTCTGTCCCTCATGAGGTGATTTGAGGTGATTGAGGAACTTGTTCTGTTCAGCTACTGAAGACTCTGGATGTTCTAAAGTTTCTTTGTTGTCTGCAGCAGGGAAGCACTTTCAAAGTCATTAATGACCCAAAGTACTTTAGGTTTTGACAGCTCAATCACCTTCAATCACATCAATTTCTTCCTGTTGACCATACATACAGGCGTTTTGCCCCACTATCCTCCTTCAGGAATTTGATGCTGTGTTCCTGGCTCTGATCCAATCCCATCATTGAGACCTTTTTGTCCCCACATTGCACAACAAACTTCCCCTCCGTGAATGCCTCATGGATTGAAAGATGGGTTTCTTGAAGTTGCACCATGTCTTTCAAGAATATTGGCATCCAGCGGGCATAATTTGTGTGCCCAAAGGCGAAAAACTATGGACACATACCATAGCAGGCATTTAGAGTTAGTAGCCAATCACCAACCTGCTGACCTGCTGACAAAATGGCAGTTATGAGCAGGTAATCTCTCACTGCTGTCCAGTAGCAAATCGTAGGAGCATTGTTAATAAGACGCCTTTCCCATGTCTCCATGGGTTCATGAGGTCCATATCCCTCAGAGCAGTAATCATTGTATGCCTGAACTTTGAGTATATGGAGCCAGGCAAGAGTGAGCTGGTATGCATACTGTGTAAGCTTGACATGCTTGCCACCTAGCAGAGAAGCTGCACACCAGTATTGAAAATCTTTGCAAGGGAAAACATGTGTTCCCAGCCTGATCCAGCCAACAGCTTACCCCCACATTCTTGAGATGTCATTTTGACATGGAGGAATCCCATAAAACACACCATCTTTGACTCACCAACCTCATCTGGGTATTGCCATTGACATTCTTTCTGTTGCGCATAGAGAGGACAGTCACCTTCAATCACTGGAATCTGGCCAGGATTCACAAACTCAATTGCCTTCTTCACCGCAAGCATTGCATGTTTCTGCATAGCCATTGATGAGGCCTTCTCATAGAATACAGGAAAAACTCCAACTGTGGCCCTTGGCCTGACATCTTCTGGGTGTTGGCCATGGGAGAAGAACCCAGAGTATGTCAATGGTGTTTCTTGAAGCGTTCCATCTTTTTCTATGAGAACCTTGTAAAGATGGTTGAGCCATGCCTCCTCAGGCACACCTGTTCTTGGATTATTCATAAAAGCTGGTCTGACTGATCCATTTAGATGTTTTGAGAGAGTGATTTCTCCAACATATTCATCAATGTATGGGACAGTGATGAAGTCATCAGGAAGCTGGATAGTTGATACTAAAAGTGGTATTATACATAGATGTAGTGCAAACAGGAGCTAAAATATGATATATATTATATGTTTCCCTGAGGCAGCCATGTTGGATTTTGACCTTGATATTGACCTTGAAACAGAAAGGTGACCTCAGAAATGAATTCCTCATACCTTAAAACATACTAAAAGTGGTATTATACATAGATCTAGTACAAACAGGAGCTGAGATATGATATTTACTCTTTCCAGGGGCCGCCATCTTGGATTTTGACCTAGAAATGACCTTGAAACTCAGAAGTGACCTCAGGAATGAATTCCTGATACTTTAAAACATACTAAAATTGGTATTATACATAGACCTAGTGCAAACAGGAGCTGAGATATGATATTTACTTTTACCTGAGGCGGCCATGTTGGATTTTGACCTTGATATTGACCTTGAAACAGAAAGGTGACCTCAGAAATGAATTCTTCATATCTTAAAACATACTGAAAGTGGTGTTATACATAGATCTAGTGCAAAAAGGAGCTGAGATATGATATTTACTCTTTCGGGGGCAGCCATTTTGGATTTTGACCTTGAAATTGACCTTGAAACAAAAAAATACTGTTGGAAATAGATTCACCATACCTTAAAACATGGTCAAAGTGGTATTACACATGGATTTAGTGCTAAATGGGGCTGAGATATGACATTGTTATGTCCCAGTGGCAGCCATTTTGTTTTTTGCGCATAACGGCCACCAGGGGGCCACCACATTCTGTTTGCACGGAGTTTTTAAAACCTAATACCCATATCTAACACCACGCCAAATTTCAAAAACTTGTCACCAAGTGCACGATTCGTGCAAATTTTGGCGAATTCCCTCCCAGCTATAGTCATGCTTTTCCATTTGGTTACTATGGTAACAACCTCATGGAATCGTGTAAGACTCATCTAATTTAACCATTGAATCATTTAGACTGACTTCCGCATGAGAAAAAAGTAAGGATCAAATTTAAATATTCAAATTCTAGTATTCAATATAGGGGTATCTGTTCCCACATTTCTGCATATTGGTATCTAAATAAATCCAATAGAGGTGTTCAGAGCTAGCTAGGAGCATAATTATGGCGTTTCCAAGGTAACATGTATGGAACACCTGTAGTGTTTGGTATCAAAATGTTCCAAATGACAAGACCAATCTTGATCAATACCTATTTAGATGATTTATCAAATATTAATCTTCATATTTGTTTGAAAACAAAAAAATAAACTAAATTTTAAAAAACACAGTGTGTTGCCATGGTAACCAACAATTCATACATCACCGTTTCAAAATTGGAACCTCCAGCCAAAATGCTTTTAGATGATATATAGCTTTTATGTCTAAAATCAGTGTCAAATTGTTGTTTTGATTAAGATAAAGGCATAGGAATAATTAAAAATTAACCCAAAATTTCCTGGGGAAGCTGGGCTTGAAAGAGTTAACCCAAATTTAACAAAAGGACAACGTCCACAAAAATTATACACAAGGAAACTCAATACCATGGGTCATACCTTGATAAAGATATAGCTAGTGCATCCCATTGCAGTAGTGTAGGTAACTAGTCACTTTATACCCCTGTATACGTTTAAAAAAATAATCATTTATTAACAGCCGCTACATTTATAGACTTTAGCAAAGCTTTTGACAGTGTAAATCATGAAATTATTTCAAAAAAATTGGCTTTAAAAACAAAGCTTTGAAATGGCTAGACTCCTACCTAGTAAACCAATCACAATCAGTTAAAATAGGAGAACATTATTCCAAAGAAACAAATATAAACTACGGAGTGGCTCAGGGATCCATATTGGGACCGGTAATCTACCTGATCTTTTCAAATGATATTAATAAGCTGAAATTAACATCTGATTATATCCTCTATGCTGATGATACGGTTTTATTTGCAGCATGGGAAAACATTGAAAAACTTACAAAAAACATGAATGATGATTTAGCAAAATTTTACAGCTGGTCTGTTCAAAACAAAATTCTAATTAACATAAGCAAAACAAAGGCTATATTGTTTGGAGAAAAGAGAAAAGTTAATAGTACTATCCGACTAAAGATCAACCAAAAAGATATTGAATTTGTTAGAAATTACACCTATCTGGGAATCAACATTGATCGTAAACTAAGTTTTACAGAACAGAGCAATATCCTGATAAAGTCTTTAAATTATAGAATATATCAACTTGCCCTGATTAGACGAAACCTTAATAAAAGAAGTGCGTTACTGCTGGTTAAAGCGAATATATTATGTGTTGGTATTTTGCTAAGGAAACAAACAACATACATGTGTGGACCATACCGTACACTCTCCCGCGCGCCGTACCCGCGCGATACGGAGCGGCAAGCTTTTTCGTCTTCAGTGTGACGATTTTTGTCTACAGAGCACAGGGAACGCTACTGGTGAACAGTGGAGACGAAATTGCCTGAACTTCTGATACGAAAAACGGTCATTTGAATCACGGAGACGAAATATGATATGCTCCGTATTCGCGCTCCGTTTTTCGTATTGAGTTTTGATAACTACATAGGTACAGAAATGTACTATTTCTGTGTGCCAACATTGGCTTCTGTGAATACACTATCATAATATAGCGGCAATGTCACACATTTAAGTTTTAACACTTGTTAATGCCCCCTTTGGCTCACCCATACTCATGGGGGTGTGAAAAACAGAACACAAACACATGTTAGAAGCTGCCTTCTACCTAATACAAACAAATAACAATTTTGACAAAAAACGTCTGGCCACTAGAAGTCATGCCAAAGACAGAAGAAATCTATTAATCAATATACCAAAAACCACCTTCTATAAAAAATATATAAAATAGCTTTATTTACAAGGCCTCATCGGCCTGGAACTCACTCCCCACCCAAGCACACCAACTTGAAACAATATTGGAACTCAAAAAGTACCTAGATCAAATATTACAAATAATGAGAATGATTAATAGCAACTCACAAATATAAAGCTAATTAAAAATGTGAAACATGATCCCTCAAATTGTAATGTTACATCAAGTCAAGATGAAAAAATATTTTAACTTGGTTTCATTAATTTACCTATTGTTACTGTTAATAACGGTAATTATTATAATTGTATTGTTTTATACTGCACTGTATTATCCTCTAATTTTACCTGTCGGCACCGTTTTTTACCTATAGTGGAGTCTATAATAGGGCGACTATTTCCTATTAGTAGAGTAAACGTTTAAATCTAAGAAATATTTACAAAACAGTACTGTGTTAGGGTGTTCACCGCTGGACTAAAAGGGTCGTCCTCCAGCCCTGGGTGCTGGGGTTAGACAGACATGCCCCCACGAATTTAGTCATGGTTTGCTTCATAATTGTCGTAGAAGGTTGGGACAACTTTTAAAATGATCAGAACAGATTAATGATTCATGCTGTCATGCTAAACCCTGAGTTCCACCTTCCGCTATGCGAGATATCGCCGTTCGAATCATCGCGACGGGTGCGCGGGTCACTACCCCAGACTGTGTGCTCCTCTCATCAGCTGGTTTTGTTTGTCTGCAGGTCTATAAATAGTTGGTTGGCGCTTCGCTATATATGCATCATTTATGACATCTGTCTTCATCAATTTCGGTGGTGTAGTGGTGAAGAAGTTCGCTTGTGAATCCTAAGGTTACTAGATCGAAACCCAAGCATGGGTAAGTTTTTTTCTCTGTTTGGTTCTACTCTAGTGGCCGTCATACACCAATGGTCACGCCAGCTTGTCTGGCACTGGCCGGCCGGCTGGCCGTAGGGGTCTAAGGGATTAGGAGACTAATCCTTTAGCTTTCCGCCGGTACGAAAAACGCTGTGACGAAAAAAATCGTATCAAAAGTGGGTACAAGAAATTCGTATCCAATTTCGTATCGCGCGGGTACGGTGCGCGGGACAGTGTATATCGATCATAACAGACTAAATAACAATGCGATGTGTTACAGAAAAATGAGTCATAATTTAAGTCGCAAAATTAGCATCTGTAGAGCAAATTATTCACAAGATATTGTTGTAAGAATGTTTTCATTTTGGGGTATCTTTAAGTCGTATGAATACATGTACTAAATTCCAAGACAGTGTATGGAATATATGGGCCACATATCCTTGCGTGTTTCTAAGGTCATCCTATGCAGTGTATTGAGTTACTTTACTAGTAATTGTCCACCTATAAATATTACAAACTTTTTTCAAACATTACAAAAATCAAACACAAATTATAGAAATACTTTTTAGATTCGCTTAATGTTAACATCGCTGGAATCCACGTAATCTCTTTTTTCTAAATAATGAGTATTGTATCTCAAAATCCCTACGACTCATTTTTCTGTGACACATCACAAACTATTTCATAACCATTGTAGCAGATTTCATAACAGAAGTATCTAACCTGTAGTTTCATATAATTTAATCTTTTGCGTTTTGCTTTGTATTTGCCCAATGTATAAGATAACACATGCATTTATCTTCAAAGCTATATACCCATGGTCACATGAGCCAAAAACTGTGTCCGTAAATCATTGTCTTTCAAAGAAATGGCCATGTTTAAATGAAAATGTTGTATGTTGCAAGAAACATAATAATTATATGTTTATGTTCCAAGTAATCGATGTAGGCCTATTGCTTATGAATATCTGTTGCTGAGGTTAATCTTAATGAAATTTGTTGAGCTATATACCCCAGATGGGTTATATTTGTAAGAATATATAAATTGGATGCCTTATATGCTCCAAAATGCCACTGAAAGCGCAAATTTTAAACAAGGATATTATGTTGCCATGTATTCATGTTCCTCTCAGACAGGAGAAATATACTGGATTGGTGCGACGTACAACATAAAGGAAAATGGCATCAGTTGTATTGATTCAATTTTGATATGACCGAGAAAGAAGGACTTTTTATCTTATTTCAATTCATTATGTTGTTATTACACTTAAAATTCAATCCGAGTGTATACTTAAATGGGGAACGTACAACATGAGGAACGTACAACATGAAACATTAAGTCAGATCAGAGATGCTGCACTTGGCAAAATAAGCACACAATTACTAAATTGAAGGCTGTGAATCAGAGAGGTATATTTAAAATTGATTGATTGATCTCCAATTAACTTCACTCCTTGTTTTGGCGCAATAGGGAGGAATATAAGAATATAAATTAAAACGAATTCTTTCACCTATTATATACTGATATTTTGTGCTTATAATGTGCAAATATAAGTTTGATATCTAAACATGTTATATGAGAAAGAGCTGAATTATGAATTCAGAGTACTTTTCTTGTATGTTCCATAAAAAAGTGTTTTACTGGAATATATAATCATACAAAAACCCCAATTTTCAGAGAAAGTGATTTGAATAAACAGCTGAAATGTTCTATAGGTGAATACTGGAGTTTTTTAAATTATTTTATTCAACATAATGTATACAGCAAAACATAACTATTTGTCAATACCAGTGCCCACAAGGTGAAGCATGCTATGTTTTACTGGTGCTGTCTCTAATGTGTATATAATAACTCTAGTGCTAATTAATATATTTCGCTATGCAAAAATTGAGTTTAAGTAGAGTTAGTTAGTTAGTTACTTAGTTAAGTAGAGCTCTAGGGATTCTTTGAAATTGTGTCGCCTTTTTTGGAGAGGGTAATTATTTGTGCTTTGGGGTCTTTCTAGTTAAAAAGTCCTGGTAACTTGGGATCTGTATTAGTAACGGGCACAATTATTCCAGAATAGGCTGTACTGTGGTGTTATATCAATAGAGCTGTTTCAGGGCAGATGAGTGTTCTTATGGGGGTTAGGGTGGTTAGTATAGGGAGGTTAACCTGATGATTTGTTCGGGGATATTTGTACGATCTCTTGTAAAGGTCCGATTCCACTGGATCTCTTGTATATGTGCTCATGGCTTGCTCTTGCTGCGCTTGTTTATAGTGCGTTTGTTATTCGCTCTTCATCCACTAATATTTTTAGCACAAGACAAGCGCAGAGTGATTCTACTGGTCCGCTTGTTTCCTTCTGAAATCAATGGTAAATGCGTTGGTGCTCTCTCACTGTGCTCTTGGTCCACTACTTTAACAGGCAGGAAGAGCATTGTGTTGCTGCGCTCAAATCAAACACATCAGACATTAGTGGAACATCCTGCGCTCTTTTAAAGAAACGCAAATAGCAGTTTTTAAAAGCGTACAGAAAGCGCAATAACCGATTCTATAAAGGTACGATTCCACTGGCTCGCTTGTATATGTGCTCATGGCTCGCTCTTGCTGCGCTTGTTTATAGGGAGCCCGTCATTCGCTCTTCCTCCGCTAATATTTTTAGCGCAATACAAGCGCAGGGCGATTCTACTGGTGCGCTTGTTTCCTCTATGAAATCAATGGTAAATGTGTTTGTGCGCTCTCACTGCGCTCTTAGTCCGCTTCTTTAACAGGTAGAAAGAGCCTTGTGTTGCTGCGCTCAAATCAAACACGGCAAATATGAGCGCAACGTCCTGCGCTCTTCTAAAGAAGCGCACATAGGCACTTTTTAGAGTGTACAGAGAGCGCAGGAACCGATTCCATTAGATCGCTCTGGTTTCGCTCAATCTTCGCTTGTTATGCGCTCAAGATAATAAAAAAGAGCGGGCCATGAGCGGTCCAAAAGAGCGAGCCAGTGGAAACGCAGCCTTAGACTGCTCTGGTTTTGCTCTAACTTCGCTTGTTAAGGCTGCGATTCCACTGGTTCGCTCTTTTGGTACGCTCATGGCCCGCTCTTTTTATTTCCCCAAGCGCCTAACAAGCGAAGACAGAGCGAACCCAGAGCGGTCTAATAGAATTATAATGATAAGCTAAGGTATTGGATCGCGGAACTGAATATTCCCATCTGTGTTATACTGATTGAGACAATTGTGCCGGCCTGGTGCTGGTCTAGTACAAGGCGTCCAGTCTCTAGGCTTGTACTTCGCTCCCACACTTATTTCATGCACTCTATTGTGCTGAGAATGCTTAAAGATATCTGGCTTGTAATGTTCTAAAGAGTATAGTCCAGGATTTGGTAGAGACCTAAGCCATGCACCATCCATATTGATTTGTGTAGGTTCCAACCCTAATGCGGGGTAAGGCCCAGGGAACTTTTGTGTGTGGTGAAGTCCACCCCACCAACTTACAGGCCAGGATGATCCAGCTTTATGGACATTAAACGCTTTTATATGCCTCCAATTTGCTGGTGATAGTGTGTAGCCAGCTTTAGAAAACACTGCCTTTAGTCTCTTTATCCTTTTACTGGTAGTGTAATTGATGTTTTCATAGTTGATATCAGCATCAAGTTCCCAAGGCAATATTCCATTGAATTTTAAAACTCCAAGGATATTTCCTGCCAACATTGCTGTCACAATTCCATATTCATCAGATACTTTGTAGAGGTGTTTTATTTGATCAGCCAGGTCTTTGAGGCAACATGGAGGCAATGCTATTCCAGCATTTAAATCTGACATCTTATTTGCAGAACATTTGAATGTCTGCCTTGGACAGGGAATCTCAATTTTAACACTGTCAATATTTATGTGATCGAGATGCCATTTGTTGGCAAACATTACCCATGAGTCAAGTGAGTTGGCATTTGGCCTGTCCTTTACATAAAACATGCAATGTGCACATACTACTGCTTTGTGACCTTTTAGTGTGACATTCAGGAAAAAATCATTATATACAGTACGGTGATCAAGGCCCTCATCAAACTGGTTTTCTTTCATAAATGTTGTGTATGTGATGAATGGGCCATCACTATACTTGCAGTAGGGACAGCTTTTCACAGATTTATGATAGCCACCAGTGTAAGCCAATGAATAGTTTTTCATGGCTGATTGCTGACATCCCAAATACCAATGGCCATCTCCATATCTAAAACTCCCAGCCACTATCTTCACTTTGAGAGATTCTAATCTGTCCACCATGTCTCTCAATACGATATTTTCATCAAAGTACATGATATCCCGGCCAATGAGAAGTAATTCAGTCTGCACCTCTGTCACAATCCTGTTCATCACCGCCCCTGTCCCCATCACATCTTTTATCACCACTGTGGAAATTTCTTTGTAATTTGGCAAGACAGATTTTAGCAATTGTTTATACTCAGCCCGTTGATCAGGAGTAATGCCTATGATCACCTTTAAACCAGAATAGATACTTGCAAGGTTTTTTATCATTTGCACATGGAGAACTTTCCGTGGAAATCCTGAAGTAAAATCCAACAGTAATGTTATCTTGCTTGTAACAGAAGCATTCTCTTGATTTTTCTTCCTGGCCTGTTCTAAGGCCAGAAAAGATGCTTTGAGATCATCCTTGGTATCCCCGTTATCCTGTCTTGTATGTGTTAATGACGTGTGTGATTGATCCATCACCACATATACTGAGTTTATATTCAATTCATAAACCAATATCAAAATTGATAATAGTCCAATCATAAACACAGAACATTTACGATTAGATATGAAGAACTCCCAAATTCTTGTGTGAAACATGGTTCCTTCAAAGATACTGATACCCATGCTGTGTAAGGTGAACAATAGTATCGGGCTGTCTGACTCAATAACGGTAGCTCCAACTTGCTATGGAAAGCCAAACATTGTACAACGGAAGAGTTCCGCCATACCAGCTCTATGAGGGATACAATCGTCTTGACTATCTCCCCAAAATAGGGTGCATATTATCTTTACCATAATTAATCTTGATCATTTCTTCTGTTGGTGATATGACAGAAAGTTTGAATGTGTCAAAGACGCATGGGAAATATTTAGTTGGGTAAGATTTTGTTGGCAGGCCATAGCTCACATGAAAGGCGTGGTATGGTTTGGTTACCGAAGAACTCTGAAGACATCAACAATGGGTTTGAGCTTGTATACTTATCTCACTAGACTTGTGTAAGTCTAAAATTATATTATTTTTATAAAGAAAAATAAAGTACTAAAAATGAACCTTGTATGTCAGTCAGTGGAGGCGCATTGCCGGGCCAAAATGTCTGATGACTTGGTTAAAATGTCCCATTTCATTGGCCAAGCATGGTTCATCGGACATTTTGACCAGTCATCAGATGTTTTGGCGATTGGACATCAAGACCAGTCCCCGGTGGGAAATTAGCGTACATTACTGCTTCTTCCTCAAATAATTTCTCATCATAGAAACGTATTTCAATTTGTAGATACTGAGAGACACAACAATCCATAGTATTTTCAGCAGGTCTTCTTTATTTTACTAAAATATCGAGTAATGAATGACTTTTTCACGACCTGTATTACAAAAAAAACTTTCAATAAATCGTGCCATCGAGGATTTCCATACATTTGGCATATATATACATATAAATAATAGGCTAATCAGAATTAGTTCAAAATATACATTTTAAAGATGGCTATGGTGTAAATATTAAGCTTTTTGAACTAGACAGGTTTGAAGACCGAGTCGACCAATTTCTTCATCTATTGCGACGTAACAGAATCTAAATTCAGTGACTGAGACTACTCATTGAAACCGACCACACGAAGGCGGCAGGGCTTCACAGAGAATTGAGACAAAATAAGTTCGATCAAACCTCTACTATAATAAAGAATGGACGGAACATTATTAGGTAGAGTATATTAACCAGTTTGCAGATAAATACATAACAATCCTGGGAAAATAATGAGGATAATTTTGTAATCACATAGGGTAATTTCTTGTTATTCAATAGTATCGGTTGTATACTTTATTTTATTTTTGCTGAGATAATATCTGGACGGACAATCAATGAGTACAAATACCTCCATAGTAGGCAGTAGTGATCACATACACTGGAATGTACGCTCAGAGAAACATGCCACATAATGTGTTCTTGGAGATATACATTACACAAATAATAAAACCCATTTACTCTCTCTGATTTCGGAGACTCGTAACTATTACCATGAAGAAATCAAATCATGATTTAAGTATATGCTGCAAAAATATATACAATATAATCAAACTATACAGGCTATATATAACAAAAATATGTACAAAATCCATGACCCAGGGAAAATAACCCAGAGGATCATGCATAGGTCTACCATAATACAAATGACAATGTCTGTGGACGGCATGTTGTCTTAATGCAATCGTTATGCACAGCATTTCAATGCACACTCAAAACAAATAATGTAGAGTTAAAAGTCCAGCTGTGCATCGTGATATTGTACAATGACAAGTTACTATATAATAATTATATTATATAACTATTCATCAAATAATGGCAATTTTTTATCACAATTTGTAGATGGTTTTATGTGGGTTCGGTGAGTTGAATGGACGATGTAAAATGATATCAATGGACGGATGAGACCTCTAGGCATCTGACTGGTTCATCTCAGACTGTATAGCCTGGAGAACGGCTGCACACTCGAATGAGATGAGGAGGTGTCCAATGACCGCGTCTGTGTCTGTGATGTCATAAACTGAAACAGAAACAGAAAACAAATAGGTAGGGTTCTCACTACCCGAGGGTTTTCGGTTGGGTTCGGTAGGATCGTTCTTTGAAATTCCAAGGAGGACAACTTTTGTGTTTGGGATTTGGGTATTTTATTCCGACTTTAGATGGTTACGTCCAACGTTTCATTAGTAAACATTTTAATGCAAGTTATGTTTACCAGTCTCGCTTTAGAGATCGTCTATGCATAAAAATAATTCATTAAAGAATTTAAACTCGTCGTCGAATAGTAATATATCTAGTGGTGCAGCCTGGAACCGATAAACCTCTAAGATGGTGTACGATGAGATGATTCACTAAGACTTACAAAACAGAGAGCCTAGTTCAAAACCTGACGTAAATGAATAATTTATTCGATGGGTCCCATAAAGGGTATGGTAGGAACTTACTCGGAATTTCTTTGTCTATTAAGTCCTTTCCCGTTGAGAGTATTTTGGGGAGGGAGACAAAGGAATGGCCAACATCCTCACATTCGCCGTCCTCATTTTCCTGGGGCGGTTCACTGACAACTGTGAATTTAACACTGCAAGAAGACAGAAAGTAGATTTTAAAAACAATACGTATTTACAACAATCGGGTTTGGGCTAAATGTGTTGTTATTCATTGTACAAGGCTGTCGGTTTTGGCAAACTATTAGTATAAAGATAATCTTATGAGCCAGGTACGGTGCAACAAACTAAAAAATGATTATAACTATGCATGTTTTATCATAACCCCCTTTCAATACAATGCGTCTTCAATTCAATTAAGTGAGAGGGGGGGGGGGGGGGGCGGCTTTCAGACAGGTCGCGCTTCGCGGCTTGTTCTGTGTCTCTTCGTGTAGAAATATCAGAACGCAAATTTATGCTGAGGAATTCAATTCACGGGGTAGTGATGCATACCGGTACAAAAAATAAGAGAGTAATATCGATCCGGTGATGGTCGAGCTGTATCAAGTCGATTAATTATTTGGTGATTTTCTTTTAGGAAATCACTATGTAGGCAAGTGCACACTACTCAATACATATAAATAACTGGGGAGGGGTTTTTATTTGGTCGAGGAGGTGGGGTGTACTGGTGTGAGTAGACGGGTTAAAGTTAGTACTTAGTTTATCAGATTATCTATGATATTTCTTTTTAGGTCCAACTTCATGTGTTTTATGTCTAGATTTCTTGTTGTTGTAATGAAGGATTGTCTTACCGGCCTTGTTCTGGATCCTCGGGAAGAAGCATAGCTGCCATGTGTTGCCTCTTGACATAATTCTTTTTATAATCAGCATGCACCACTGAAACACATAGACATGTATAATTGATTAGATGTACAATACTCACAGGGTTCGTAGTAGTACATCTGTGATTCTTGCTCTGCAGACAGCCGTCGGAGGGGGGACAAGAGAAGGAGAACGAGGCTAAGGCAGGGTTTAAATCGGGAAACGTAGCTTGCACAGAGGAATTGAAATAACAGCAATATTCTGAGTCCAGAAGAATATTGTCCTGACTGTAGACAGTCGACAACCCGGTGAAGGGGGACATACGCCTGGGTGGGCGTGGTGGGCTTGTCCCCCCACCGACGGCTGTCTGCAGAGCAAGAATCACAGATGTACTACTACGAACCCTGTGAGTATTGTACATCTAATCAATTCTTGTCTGCAGCCACCGTCAGGTGGCAGCACATGAGATATTTAACTCACAATTCCTCCGGTTACCATCAAAGGTGAATACGTTAAGTCCTTTCTCCTTAAAGTTCGAAGTCTTAAGACGAAGATAACTAGTCCTTTTGCTGTAAGTCTCGGACAGCATAACTAGGACTCTCAAAGTTCCTTTGGAAAAGAAAACAACACTACTCAGAAGAAACGCGAGAAGAAGCTCTGGACTGCTTCTTGTCTCTTTCCTTGTTGGCGAAAGCAGACAACAAATGAGTAGAAGTAGCTGTTGTCACGTTGATTGGCTTGTGGTAAAAACGCCTAAAGGTGTTCTCATCTTTCCACATAGCTGTCTTCATAATTTGGTCCACAGGGACATGCAACGCAGCTAGCTTTGAAGCAGTGGCTCCACGCACACTGTGAGGTCTGAATACATTGGTATTGAGTCCACTCGCCGAAAGAATGCATCTAACATACTTAGCCAAAGTACAAGTCAGAACTGGCTTAAAAGGCGCAGTATGACTAATGAACAACTGGCCCACTGAATTTCCAGCTGAATCCTTAGGTCGAAGATCTGACGTCCTGAACATATAGTGACGCAGAGAACGAAGAACACACACTTTCTCATTGTCAGGAAAAGATTCCATAACGATGGAACCTAAAGCTCTTCCCACAGCTGAAGTCTTTATCTTTTCCGACAGAAGAATAGTGACCTTATCCTTAGAGGCAAAAATAACATCCTCACATTTAAGAGTCTGTAAAGTCTGCACCCGCTGAGAGGTGACCAACATCATTAACGTAAGAGTCCTTTGGGTTAGCTGAGGCAAATTGAGGCCCGCTAGAGGAAACAAAGAAGCGATGTAGCCAAGTACTATATCCGGATCCCATGTTTCAGAGTACCTCGTCTTAGGAGGCCGCTTGTTGAACATTCCTCCGATGATTCTAGACACAGTCACTGAAGCTCCAAAAGTTTCATTCCTAATTTTAGGCATAACTGAAGAAAGAGCAGAACGAGCTGAAGCAACGGCTCCATAACCCATTCCTTGGTCGTAAAGATCACACAGAAAATCAATCGCCTGATTATAAGTGGGAATTGCATATGGAATATCATTCTCATAGCAATAGAACTTCCACTTTCTGTGATAAGTACGGTAGGACTTCTTCGTGTTCTTTGACCAACTATCCAAATAATGTTCCTTAGCTCTAGATGAAATTTCTAACTTATCCACCACCTGTTTCAAAAGAGTGCGGCGAGAAGAGAGCAACTCGCAATCTTCTCGTCCTGAAACATGTCCTTTTGAGGAACGAGATTTCTTCTTCCTTTTCTTATGTACAGAAGTTGTCTGCTTCTGGTTTTCATCTGTGGGAACCAGGGTTGAGACGACCAATACGGGGCGACAACAATCGCTCGAATTCTTTCCATCTCGATCTTCTGCAGACACCTTCCTACCAGCCTAAAAGGAGGAAAAATATAAGGCCGTGAGAATTGCTTCCAAGAAATAGAGAAAGCATCAATAAATGTAGAGGAAGGATCAGGAAACCAGCTAGCATAGATTTCAACCTTGAAATTATGTCTAGAGGCAAAAAGATCTACATCTGGAGATCCAAATTCTGAGCAAATATGGTCAAAAATTTCTTGACTGAGAGCCCACTCTGTGTCCTCCGTCAGTTGTCTACTAGCCAAATCCGCATCAACATTTTCCAATCCAGGAATGTGAGAAGCAGAAAGCCAATTTCCTCTTTCCTCAGCCCAGAGCCAGATTTCCTTAGCAACCTCATTGCAACTCGATGATTTAGTGCCTCCAAACTTGATGTAAGCAATAGCAGTTGTGTTATCACAGCGGATCATAATGTGGGTATCACACACATCACCAGCAAGAGCAAGAATGCCCCATTTAATGGCCAAAATTTCCTTGGTGTTAATATGATAATTCTCCTCATAATCATCAAAATAACCTTGAGCCATTTCTTCATCTAGAACAGCACCCCATCCATGATCACAAGCATCAGCGAACATGGTGAGGGAAAGTGCGAAGGTCCTAATCTTCCTAGACCTCCATGGCAGATTAGACCTCCACCAGCGAAGATCCTCAATCGCTGCCTCAGAGAGAAACATTCTAGCAGAAAAATCACCAGCATGATACGCCAAAGCTGCGATTTTGTCCTTCTCTAAGCTTTTGTAATGGGCTAGGCCATAGTCAATGCCATTGCACAAACTTACGAGTGTTCCAGTTAGAGAACACACCTCTTGAATGGTGAACGAACAACTCCTATCCTGAAGGAATCGCTCAACCCTCTCCAAACATGCAGATCTCTTCTCATCTGGAGGGTACACAATCATCTTTGAAGAGTCAATGAAGAATCCCAAGAATTTCATCACTTGAGAAGGCACAATTGTCGACTTTTGAGGATGCACAAAATAGCCTAACTTGCACAACTGTTGCATGGCTAACAAAACTGAATTCGCACACTCCTCTTTTGTTTGTCCCCACAGGAAGCAATCATCAATGTAACTGAATCCGAAACCCCCCTGTTCATGAACAGAGGAAAACACAGGTTTCATTGCTTTCGTAAACAACCACGGAGCTGGGGACAAACCAAAAGGCACAGCAATATATCTATAAAACTTTCCATCCCAAGGGAAAGCAATATAAGGTTGCGATTCTCTATGCAGGGGAAGAGAAAAATAAGCTTCCTGTAGATCCAAAGAAGCCATAAAAGACCCTGGTCTTAACATTTCCAACGCCGTTTGAAGATTATCCATCTTGAAATGAACCAAAGGTAAATGCTTGTTCAAAGCAGTAAGATCAAGAATTAATCTCCACTTATTACCTGGTTTCGGAGTCACAAACACATTAGACAGATACAAGATCTCCGAAATATCTGTCTCAACTCCCTTAGTGATCAATTTCTGGACTTCTTCTGCTACTGCAGCTCTCCTTTCAGGAGCAAAAGAATACTGATGAGGAACATTGAATTGAACTGGCGGCTTAAGGAAATTGAGCTTCACTCCACGGACAATACCCAAAGTGTCCGGGTCCGAAGTAATTTTCTCCCATTCCTGGAGGTAAAATCTTAAATTTCCTGGTCTGAAGGACAACACAGTTGGGCCCTCAGGAGTCAAGGTGAATGAGGAAAGATCGGTATCAAGAGAATCAAGAAGAAATTGCACCTCTAATATCTCCTTGAATCTCGACGACGGTGATAGTCGTCTCTGTACGGACGATCCCTGGATCTGCTCCGTCTCCGATATGAGCGGGACCCCTGTCCGCGACGATTTCCTCGGTAATTCCCCTTGCCGCGTTTGTTCTCGCTGTCGCCCCGAGTCTTCTGCTGGCCACCCCCTTGTGGGCGATAAGGAGGCCTGTCGGAGTTTTTTGCTTGGCCACCCTTCTTGCCTGAACCATCCTGTTTATTCTCAACAATGATGGACAACTTCCTACTTGACTCGAGAGATTTTATGCTGCCCTCCAAATCATCTCCAAGTAGGGAAGCCGGAGTAGAACGAAAACGCTTTGGGTTATTAGCCAAATCCTTATAGGTCTCCTTAAGATGCTTGCCCATCTCCGTGCGACGTTGCTTGGTAGAAATAAACATATTATAAAAACCAGCAATGGCAAGAGCATCCCTGCAAGCATTCAAACCAGAAACGACGGAAGCTGAAGCCTTGTCTCCCGTGACAAGACCCTTGATTTCACACAAGGCATCTGCCGCACGCACAGTAGCAGTAGCCTGAGCCAACAACATAACTTGCAACTTCTTATGATAGATGTCAAAGTTCTGTCCTGCCGGAAGCAAAGCCGGCCAAACTAGAGCTGGTATCTCAGGTGTTTGTAAACAGGGAACGTTCGACGGTCTCTTATTCCTCGACTTCACCTCATCAAACACCTTTCCAGTTGGAGGCGTAGAGAAAACGTTCTCCAAGAAACGCCCCAACTCCTGGCTTTTGATGGGAGGACCAACATCACCTTTGGCAGTCATTTCCTTGACGAAAGCATCGAGGATACCAGCACAATCATCAACAATTTCACCCTCCTCACGCTCCGGCTGAGCGATAATAAGGGGATCCTCCTCCTTGTTTACATTTTCAACAGGTAAAGACTCACGTGAAGAAGACCTGCTTGACAAATCATGACGACCTCTCCGACGACCAAATCTGGCCGGACTTTCTGAAGAATCTCTAGACCTGCGACGTTGTGACCTGAAGAAGTAATCCCTGTAGAAATCATCATGTAGAGAAGAACGACGGCGAGGAGACTCCAACGAAGCCGGTGATTCAGGTCGCAGGTAAGCACGTGCCTGCAGCTGGGATTGACAGTCAAGTCTCTCCTGCGCGGCCTGGGTCGAAGAAGCTAATTCTAAAGACGCAACTCTAGAATTCATGCCTCTAACAGCAGAATTGACTACATCCAATTTGCCGCCGAAACCATTCATTTTCTTCAGAATGTCGCCCAAAGTTGGTTCAGGAGGAGGAGCGCCGACTCTTTCCTCGGCCACCAAGTGTGGAGGCCCGTCCTCATGCTGGCTGTCCGACATTTTGGAAACACACGAGCACGTGTATATTCCAAAGGTAACTCTCCAGACAAGCAGTAAATGATAATTTTCAGTCTAATTTAGCTGCTGTCGAGACTCCTGATGACAATATCAACACAAACGGACGTCAAAAAACCACTTTTGAAGAAACTTGGTGCCCAAAAACCTGGGAAATTTTGACGAAAGGACGGGAACCCGACCTGCGCTTTGATGCGTAATCCGTAAACTGACTTAGCCTCGTTCTCCTTCTCATGTGCTGCCACCTGACGGTGGCTGCAGACAAGAATCAATAGCCAATCTTTTATTTGCATCGAGTATAAAAAGGCTGTGTATCTCTGGGAAAGATCCCATGTGTGACGGCACAGGCATTATGTTACAATAAACTGTCTGGTCTTACATGTTTACCTGGGAGGATCGATATTACGGTAATCAGAAGTTATAACAGTATAGAATAGTAGTATTTTATTTCCATTTTCAAAAATACAAAGTTATGGAAAATGGTTAATACCCTCTGTTTACACAGTTCTTCCAGGGAAACCGGAAAGAAAGTACATAATATCAATAATAATAAACATATCTATCTCCATAAACATGCCTGAACAATGTGAATTACATTAAAGATGTAGTGCGCGTCCGCGTCCTAACATTATAATATAGTTTTTGTTTCTTGTTTCGAAGAAACCTTTAGACCCGTGTATTACACCGGTAATTATCTAGCAATGTTCGCCTATTTAGGTTGATTTTAGTTGAGAAGTAGCCATACCTTTGGTGAAATTAAAGGTGATACTTTGGTTGGGCCCAGGTTTGGGAAGGGAGAAAGGTGTCTCAGTCTCCTCACAGGGACAGTCCAGGAAGCGATATTCAACGAACAACATTTTAATGTCATCTCTCTCCATTACAGAAGCATTTTCCAGGAACGACACTTTTCCTATAGTGATGGTCACAAGGTCAGGGTTCTGTAAAGGAAATAAAGAATTTCATAAAGAATTTTTTTGGTATTACAAAGGCCATACATTTAATCACAATAATAAAGACGCATGTCGACGTGGTCGATGTTTTCGTGCGTTGCCTGCCAACAAATTACTAATATCTTATAAAATTGACTCACTATACAGCAAGAAATCTACTAGCTTAAACGGGAGCAGTTATTCATTACTTATGAAATAGTAATTATATCATGATACATCGGTGGAATATAATAGAGGAAGATAAAAGAAAATGCTATTAATTTGAATTTTAAAGTGTTTAGACTCCCTTCGGTCAGCCTCACCATCCTCACAACAGATCACCATTATTCAGACAGCTTTAAACTCTGGCTTTTATTCAGAAAGACTGTCACGAATATCTATGTCCATTTTATGACTAATATTTATTATGTAACAATACTGTATAACTATTAATGTGAATCCACATTTATGAGTTATTGGAATTTATGATTTAATTCTGATATCTGATTAATTATTCTTGTAACATGATCTTCACAGCTGGACACCAGTTTCATCATTACCAAGATATGCGGTAAAAAACATTTTATTACATCCCTGTATAATACCAAACTATAGACACAACGTAATGATAAAACTCAAGGTTATCAAGTTATAGGGGGGACATTAACATATGTTATCCTAGCTGTCTTTGAATTGTGAAGTTTTCCTAGAGTTGATAATGGGAGATTGAGTCGCCTAAGCAAACAGAGAATTGGCTAATTGAAAAAAAAGTTCAATAAAGCTAAAATATGGTTTCTTATGGCTTGTAACCAACTCAAACAACGTCACCCATTCCCCTCATTACACCTCACCTTTACGTCTTTATCCGCCATTTTATGCAAGCGTTGTACACGATCCCCGATGGACAGTTTAGTTGGTGTTATGTTACACATATAGCAGTGTGACTCAGACTTTAACCATTCCCACATAATACTGGGAACGTAAACAGATACGCATGGTTGGATGTGATTGAACATGGCAGCGGAGCGTGCAACGTGATACCCAATTTAAGTATACGCATACAATGAGAAATATGCCGGCATAAAATCTGGGTATAGAAAGGAATATGAAATATGGTCATTAAAATTAGCTAGACACAGCAGTGGTTGGAAGACCATGGTTGTTCCCCGTTGAGCCCATGTCTCGATGACTTCACTTTATTATAACCGACTTTGTTAATTGTGCATGACTTATTGTAATATTAATGTCATTTTCCGATGATTTGCTGTATAAACATACTAAAGAATTTTATCTTAAAAAAGAGAATAAAAGGTTTTCATAGGCGCAAGAATATTCTGTTTGTTAGGAAGATATTTGAAAAGTATTTGTTTTACAGTCCTCATAATATTCGAGGAAGCAATGCACTGAAGTTTGGTCAAACAGTGGGGGTTTTTCAAGTCTGTCTTTTTTGGCTCCTCGCTTAGTTTTCGAGATTAGGTTAACAATGAATTGGGCCCAGCTTGATGTGCTACCTTAGAGCAGATTTCAATAGTCTAGCAATACAGTTCAAACTCCTCAGTCCCCCGCCCATATTGCTTCCCCATGAGGAGCAATGAACATTATAACTCACGCTACCCACAATTTTAACAATGATAAATTCATACAAAGCAACTCCCATTCGACATATATTTCATTGTAGACCCGTACATGTGATAAGTGTTGAAAGGCTACATATATGCAACGATGATAAATAATGGTAACGATGGTAATAAATGTTTTAAGGTAATACAATAAAGTCGCCAAACCCGTTGTACAAACAAGTGGTTATGCCAAAAGAACGTAGTTGCCACTGGAGCGTTTAAATCTCTCATGAAAAGAAGGTAGAGTACTCTCTCCGGAGGACAAATTAAGGGGACAAACAATATGAACCGAGCTAGAAGTAGTTGAAACTAAAAATAACATACAAAATATTATTGCATATAGAAGGGTTCGGCAAAGTGTGATATTAATTCTTTGAGACGGAAAGTCACGTGATTGCAGGTGGCGCTGCGAACCAGGGGTTGACTTTTGAGCGGTATTGGGTGCATGTCCCATAGAGCTCCATAGTAAAATTTTGAGATTTAATCCCCCCAAAAATATAGAAAACATTTGTAAAAAATTAATTGCTTTCATTGACTTAAAGCTTGATATTGCAAGTGTCACATATGTTGAGAGCAGAACAATTTGTCATCGTTATCATGTAGAACCAGGAGTATAAACTTTGGGATTTTAATATGGGAGTCTATGGGGGCCGATGTCAGTATGCAATCCCTGCCGTATCTGTTACCTTTTCCAACACACTTCATTCAAAGTTTAAATTCTCATCTTTCTTGGGCAAACTATGTTGAAATTAAAAGTTATCTGGAATGGGATATTCTTATAAAGATATATGTAAAAGAATATGTCCTGATGACACCATAAATGATTTGTAAAATCAAGAATTAGTTTTATGAAAACAGTACCCGTTGCACCGCTACCGCTACCGGAACCGGCTTGCCGTCTCAAAGAAGAATCCAGGATTCGATAGAGAAAGCTTATTCTACACCCACCCCTTGTCTTGATCCTGGTCTAGAGTCATTCTTTGAAATCTGGATGTCACTGTCTTCGCTATCTTCGTCTTTAAAATCATCATCATCGTCTTCCTCTGGATCAACCTGTATGATTATAAGAACTCATATAATTTGCTGACAGAGAAACCTATCTTGAACTGAAGGAAAATTGGGAATTAAAATCAAACATAGCACTATTCTAACGAATTACATTTTGACATTTTGACAAATAGGCTAGGTAGAAGAATTAAATTTTAGGGGTATGCACAATGAGGTATAACATGTTCGGGGACGTCTTTAATTAGTACCTCACTGAAATATTTCTAGTGGGACACCCCTATAACACCCATGGATCATCTAAATCAACACAACTATTAACCTTAGTCTAATGCAATTACTTAAAGTGGATTTAATTGGGTAATCTGACATGCATAGTCCATTGCCAACAAAGAATGCAACATTCAATCACAATGTTTTTTTCTTTTAAATTTCAATCTCTGAGATAATCAGAATTATGGACTCATACTTTGTCAGCTTGGGATATGTGTATCAAACGAATGAATCGCATAGGATTCCAAAACGAACATTACTCTTAATGACTCTCTTACAAACCCAGGCTGAGGGGAACTGCATGGATGTTTAACTCCATATTAACCCATACATTTGGTCATATCAGAGCAAGAGGTAACACACTTATGGGATGCGATATAGTCATACTCAACTATTTTCGATAATTAGCAATGTTTTTTTTCCAACTGATGCATATTACCATAATAACAGGAAATATCAAGCCAAATTCATGTATAAACAGATAGTTCAATCTGGTATTTTTCAATACTTTATCCTCAAACTTTTTCTTTTTTATAGATGATATTGATCTTATAAGAATCCTCTACGTCTTAATACAATGGCTGGATTAACTCAAGGATAGTACAAACGCAAAAAGAAATAATGATTATACATGTATAAACTAATTTCATTAAAACATTTAGACTAACAGGCTGGAAAAGGGAACAACCTTCAGTGAGAAAACACAAGTCTCCATCGAATCGACGTTCACGAACAGAAATTTATTAAACGAACCTATATTCTAATCATCAAATGTCATACATGAAAAACAAAAATTTGGAGAAGCTTACCTCTGATTTCGTTTCACTCTTAGCATCTTTTCCGTCACCTAACATAACCAAAGAAAAATAGAAGATTATATATATATATATGACATGACAATATATGACATGACAATATGCCCAGTTTTTAAACCTAAAGCTTTGATAAAAATAAAACCATTCCTTCAAAAAAAAACAATAAAAGATGACAAATAGACAATATTTTTGTGTCGGATTTCTAAAAAAAATCAAACCCAAACTACAGATTAATGACATGCAGATTAGTCCTGGGACACAAAATAAAACCAGCATAATATATTTTCAACAGATTCAATATCTTGTCGGCGTAAAGCTTAAATATACTAAATAACAAATGTGTGGTCGCACCTTTCTTCTTCTTATCCTTGTCTTTCTTATCTGAAATAAAGGGGCAAAACATTTTAGTTCCTATTACATTACAGAATTTAATTTTAGCAGTCTTACCAGAATTGTCCAAGTCTGTAATTATTGATAAAGTACTATACATAGGAAGTACAATACATAGAAATTTTAACTTAATAATTCAGAAAAGAAGATGAATATTAGACAAATTTGACTTAAAACTAGAGCACAAGCGTTTTGATTTTCAAGTAAGAATTGTTCCCTACCTCCTCACAATTATAAGTAGAAAGAAAATTATCATAACAGCCTAAAATTATTTGAGACTAAACTAGAATTAATTCTCTATCTGATTATGCCTACAACTTAATATCATTAAGTGCCTCTGATTCCGAAAGTATCAGCCACTTTATTGGTTATCATGCAAGGATTAATAACAAGAATGGAGAATATGTGTCATTCAGAAATTGAAATTAAGAGTAGTTAAACAAGGACGGACTGAAAGAGAAAAGCATAGTAAACACCACATTAATATGTTCTATGTTAAATAGTGAGTTTTAATAGTCCACAACAGCTGAATGGGGTGACGACACACTGATACAATGTTAGTTGTTTAACAGTTACCACACATACAGTATCAGTAAGGACCACCACGCTACAGCCCTAGACTACAATCATGGCTAAGACTACCTTTGCTGCTAAACAGAGAAAATCGTGACTTCTTTTTAGAAGCAGTATCTTCAAGATCTTCTTCGTCGCTCTCAGCTTTTTTGTCCTTATCTTTCCCCTTCTCTTTCGATTTAGCTTTGTCTTTATCTTTTTTATCCTTCTTGTCTTTTTTATCTTTTCCTTTATCTTTAGTCTTCTTATCGTCCTCTTCAACTAGCTCTTCTTCCTCAACATCTTCGTCGTCATCTTCCTTATTCTTTCCTTTCTTTTTATTCTTGTCCTTCTTTTTGTCTTTCTCCTTTTCTTTCTTTTTATCCTTTGCTTTGTCTTTTCCCTTTTTGTCGTCTTCTTCTGCCTCATCTTCCTCTGGGCCGATGGATTCTGTATCCTTACCTTTCTTCTTATCCTTTTCCTTCGATTTATCTTTCTCTTTTTTCTTGTCTTTATCCTTCCCTTTACCTTTCTTTGGTTCTTCCTCTTCTTCCACATCATCTTCTTCAGGTTCTTCATCATTTCCTTTTTTCTTGTCTTTTTCCTTCAGTTTGGCTTTGTCTTTTTCTTTCTTGTTTTTCTCTTTTTCTTTCTTCTCTTTTTCTTTGGCCTTTTCTTTTTCCTTCTTCTCCTTTTCTCTACTTTTATCTCTTTCTTTTTTGTCCTTGTCTTTCTTTCCACCAAATAATGAAAATCTAATCTTTGGCTTAGTAACTTCTTCCTCCTCAACCTCTTCTTCTTCTTCCTCTGCTTCTTCTATTTCTTCCTCTTCGACCTCCTCTTCCTCAAGGTCCTCCTCAACATTTTCAAGGGTATCCTCCATTGCATCTTTTGCCTTTACCGCAATAACAGACAGTTTCTTTCCTCTTCTAGGCTTTGCTGAAATTGATTTGTCAGTTTCTGTGGCCTGGCTTAAGCTTTCATCTTCTGTGGGAGCTGAAAGATCAATTGCTAATCATAAACATTCATTTCTCCGGCATAATCTAAAACACACATTGGCTAATATATGAATTTAGTTACAACAAATTATAGGAAGGATTAATTAAATGATTCATCACCAACTCGTAATAAAGTGTTGCTAGGATCAGCAATACTTGAAACCTGGTTATGTCTATAATATGATTACTAAACTATAAATATCTTAATCTAAGTACAAACATGTTAGTCTAATCTATTGGTCAAGCTAAAGGAGATGTGCGCTGAGACACGTTTTTACACAAAACGAGGGACACCAAGAACAGGTTAAGAATTTACTAGATAACCAATGTCCGTTGTCCATCAACACCGAAAAAGTCTTATATGTGGGTCCTACATATCGTATTAGACAGCTTTTGATAAACAACAACACCATAAGGCCACATTTTAGTCTGGATTGTGTAAGAGTTGATTGTTAGAGCCTGGTTGAATTCTTTAGCACATTCATAAGCAGACTATTTTTTCATTATATTCTAGCGAATCTCTAAATGAAAAAGAGAAAAACCCAGCACATATCTAACTTTCTCTCTATCCAAATGACATCCATACATATACGGGAACATGACATAACAGGGAGTATTTCATTAAGCAACAGGCACCATGGACCATGCATAGGAAAATGATCTAAACCTGTCCGAGAAGAAAAAGTATAGAGAGACACTTCCTCATCGTCTTCTTCGCTACCAGAACTTTCCTGGTCAAAGTCATCCTCAACATGAGTGCTTCGAAATAGACTGCGGCGGGGCATAGGCTTCGGACTCCAAGTGTTCATTTTCTCAGCTGTGAGACAAAATAACCACTCTTTTATTTCAGCAATAACTTTATTCAAAATTTACCAAGACACCCTGGTGACCTTATTCTCTCGATAAATGACTCTGGTCTAACTGTTTACAATCGTGTATCGTCGTCTAGCCATTTGAAGCCAGGGGGAGGGGAAAATTAAAGGGAATGGGGTGCATAAAATACCTGAAATTAAATAGCGATTTGTGAACGCTGCTGTTTGAGCATATGCTAAAACGAAAGAATCCTGGTTCAAGCAGATCAAACTGAGAAAATGAGAATTAGGAAAACTTATGTGATTTCAGCCTGGGTCAAGAAAGTATGTCTGAAAGAAAGCTGCTCAGTGCCATACATCACAGCTCAATGGTTTATGTTGCACAGGACTGAAATTACATCGATAGAACCCTGAAGATAGACAGAACACTCAGAATTGGTTTGGGTGTTAAATCAACATCTAGTACTTAATCTGTGCAGTAAGTAGAAGTGTCCACAGTCAAGGACAGATTCGATAGACCATTCTTGTCTCATCTTAAAATTTCTTTAATACTGATACCCAAGAACAATCTATCGAAGGCTGACTCCTATAAACAAAAGTGAAAGCATCCACACGTCCTTATAACCTAGGTGGGGGAAAAGGAATGGAGTTTAGTTCAGACCTTCCATGGTCGATTGTGGCATGGTAGATGTAAGGTCCATGTCAGTGCCTGTGACTTCCCCGGCGGTAAATTCAGACGGGGTTTCAGTGTTGATGGTTTCGCTCATACCATTGTTTGTTTGGTCCATAGACTCTGTGACTTCATACTCAACATCATCATCTGGCATCATCTCAGCAGAGAGGGTAGCTACAATAAAACACGCTGTGAGGTGAGGTGAGGTGATCTCTAAAGGTATCCGAACACGCCTGTTACTTTCAAGTATCAGCATTATCGATAACAAGACATAAGAAATACAAAGTACATATATTATATTTGAAGTTCACTTTTCAGTCATTCAGTACAAATCTAAAATAATCACGATTTTTTTTTATTTAACTAGTGAATTTACTGATTGGTTATAAATGAATCTTAATTCAAAAAGAACTATTTCTAGGAAATATACAAGAGTTTAGAAATCTCTATCACAGTGAGATGGAGAAAAGGCGGCTCAGGAAGAGACTCTTATTCTATTGTTTCCACAGATCAAATATTAAAACGACTTAGACATGAAAAAACAAGTAGCAAAATGTTTCTGGGGTCCACTGATACATCTGAAAGAGAATAGAATAGATCTACGTTGGACAAATATCAAAACTGTCCTCTGGTATCCGCATCACTATCTCAAATAAAAGTTAGCTTCATGGTCAGTATTGGTACACAGTCAGGTCTAAAGGTCAGTAGATTAATCTAGACACATCACACTGTCCTTGACCTCTGACCTTGGCCTCCTCTGATGTGGTCATCATCATCATCCTCGGTTCCGTCTTCGAGTGTTGCACTGAGGTGGGTCTCGGGAGGGGCTTCCTCCCTAGACATACTCACTGTCGGGGGAAGGCAGACACAGAATACATGTAGCCAAGATATATATCACCACATTGGCATAAAGATAATGTAATTTCATAGGTCTCCAAGTGAAGTATGCATTATTACAATTATTATGGAGTGTACATTTATCTTATTCATCAAGACATGCAAAATATTCTATCCTAAAATATGGATAACGTGAGCGTTGATATCGGATTTCTGAATTAAAGTGACTTGAAGTACGTCATGCACCTATATGTAGGCAGAAAAGATATGCATATCTTGATAATAGTATATATGGAAAGAGAAGAATCTGAAAGAATTGAACTGAAAAAGAGCTGTTACAGAGTGTTCTTATCCTAGTCACACGTTCTATTACATACCACAGCCCTCTAGACTATCTGTCAAAATATAGTAATATAACAAGCTACAAGGGCACTAGTCAAATTAGAAAGAAATCATAAAGGCCCCAATACACGATCGAGTATCGTTCTAAACCCAACAGACAGCTGTATAATAAATGGCGCAGTTTAGAGGAGGATTAATGAAGAAGACTAATAAACCGAAGATCACTTTGCATTCGTGAACATCATCACAGTAGACCCTTATCCCCATATAAGTGTATTGTTTTGGGGTGATAGGAAATAGGGGGTTAACGATAGGATTTGTGTGAGTGAGTAATGGTTGCTTTTAATGCTGCGACGATTTGAGTTAACACGTAGTCTAAATTTAATTCTAAATCGGTAAGATTCGAATAGAATGAACAAAAGAATCAGTAACTAAGAATAACATGATGAGCTTGTGAAAAGTATTGGACTAAACAAAAATTAGGATCAAAATTCAGCATTTTTCTAAATTGCTGTACATCAGGTCTATAAAAAAAAGGATGAAATGTTTGGAAGGTCAACATGGGCGCACTAAGTAAAAAATATGACAACCTAATCCCGAACTACCAACAGCTCTAAATAGACCGAATTTTAATTCATAGAATATTTGCACATGAATATTGGAAACTATTTCATTTGGTTGGAATTAAATCGCAAATATTTATTGGTTCGAGAGGGGAGGGCGAGGGAATGAACCTAAACTTCACACAAAAAAGGCAATAAATAGATAAGAAAATACTAGAATAAAACTAAATCAAGTTTAAAGTACATATTTACACTCACACACTTAGATCATAACAGAGACAAGCAGACACCGAAGGAGACACACATAAGCTTGATGATAAGGCTACCTTGTGGTTCTGACCCAGACACGACTGGCCTGAGCTCAGCCGGAGTTATTTGTTTCTCTCTCCGTCTCAAAGCAGCTTTTAGGATTAAATCCCTGGCTTTGGTTTCCTCTATACTTTGTGTTGCTTCGGGGGCGTCCGATTCCGGAGCGGTGGCTTTAATTTTTCATAATATATTTGTATGAGTATTTAATTATTCTACTTTACTTATGACAAAGAGTAAGACGAGTTAGAAGAATGTTGTGATATATTGCAATAAGAAACGATGTAAGCAGTATTCAGATTCAAACGTGTCATATAGGGACATTATAATAGAAGAATAGTTTAAATTGCACAGATGAAAAGGGCTAATATTTTTAAGGAAGATAGCCTTTCCTACATACATACATAAGTAACCATTCGTTTGAAAATATACTTGTTCACTTCTAATGTATTTTGTAAACCCCAAGTTCCTATTAATGTGAAAAGTGTATCAATGTGCTCGTGCTAAGAGTATGGTATTTCATAAAACATTCAAGGTATTGGCACTGGGGGCATAGGAAACAACTAGACTATCCTCCTTACCAACCGAAACGGAGAATCTATCCATTCCACGTGCACTTTAACCATGCAAAATGAATGCTTTAACTAAGTATAAAACAATACCACATCTGCAAAAACTTTCCCACGATAATATTCACAAAAGGGTAATCTAAAGGATGGGAATAGTCGAAAACCAAACTCTGGCGGTGAAATATAAATTCACGTCGACAAATATCAGTGTGAAGACCAAAGAGAACCTGTGAAACTGTGAACTTCAAAGTTCAGTATAAACTAAACTGAAAACTTTGAGAAAGTATTATAGTTCATTTTCAGATGGTACCTGGGGATTCAGGATCTTGATCAATATCAAATTCTCCCGTGGAAGCTACCATTTCCTGTCGCCTCCTTTCGGCAGCTTTTAAGCCTAATGTACGAGGAGACTCTATCTTTTCTTCCAGTTGGTCTTCTTCCAACATCTCCTCCTCTAAATCATCTTCCTCAACCTCTTCCTCTTGGTTAGAATGAGCTGAATGTTCCGATTGGGTATTGTCATCGGCATTTCCATATTGTTTGTTAGCTTTAATTGAATTTGAGCGAAATAGGATTTAAGGCATCCCTGTTTGATTTGACATACGCTCGAATTATTATGACTGAGTGATCTTGACAAGGTACCTTTATTTTAGATAGAAGGACGTCAATGGATAGCGATGATATGGGCAGATCGATCCTGAATGTCATTATTATTATCACCAAAAACCATTTAAAAAAAATAATGGCAGGGAAAAACTACGATAATGGTTTAAACAGCAATAATACTGTCTGTTACATGTTTTGTTGTGGGTTTTTTCTAAACAAAATATCTATCTAACATAACTATATAGCAATTGCAGTGTAGTTGGAATTACATAATGCTTTACCCGTCTGGATAAACATGTTCATGAAATGTTTGAGGTGAAATTGTCTCCAATTCATTTAAGAAAGAAGCATTAACAATCGATATACAAAGCAAGAACTGATGACCCTAACATGTTTAACAGGACATAAATATATACAACAAATTGATAATAGCTTATTTCTAACCTGTCTCCATTGAGGTATCCGCCTGGGAGAGGTATTGGTTCATAGAAGCGTCTACAGGGGAGGGATCAGGGATAGGACCAGTCATATCACCATCGTCCAAGTCTGTGATCGGCTCCTCAGACTCGCCTGCAACAATCACATGACAGAAACCTATTCTATGGGTTTGACTTAATTGATCTTAATTTTGATACTAATGCGTAAGATCAGTTTATCCTTAAGGCAAAGGTGGCAAGAGGAAAACACACGTACAAGGATCAAGACAAAATAAAAGACTGGATATAATACACAAGAAAAATTGGACTGGACGGTCGGGGGCTTTGGCCTCGTAGAATAAGGATATAATAATTTATCATAATTAAACACTTCTTATTAGTGGGATCAAGAGTTAGTCCGGGCACGAACTGGAAGACCTGAGTTTGGTCAGATGTTCGAACCCATTTGGACAAACAACTTGGACAAATAAAAGAATTTTTGGTCAGATGTTCGAACCCATTGGACAAACAACTTGGACAAATAAAAGAATATTTCAATTCATATTATGTTTAAACGTGTTTAAGGAAATTTGCCCCATTTGTTCTAACATAAGATTCAATGTCTTGGCGCATTGTCTCTGAATTAAGGCTACTGGATTCCCTATCCCAGAGCCACACATACAAGCTCTGTCTATACCTAGACTTTAAATCTTTTAAGAAGGTGCCCTGCCTCGTAATGGTAAACATTAAATTATATTGGGTATTTGTATTTGTATCGAATGTGCTTCCCACTCGTTCCATGTTTATGAATAACACACATATCGAGGGTTTTGGCACGTTTCTTTAAGCCCTCGAAACGAGATAATGAAGAGGTTGAAATATATTCACGAGAGACATAATGACCAACACTCAATGATAAAATGAAGGATACCTTTGTTGAAACAACAAATTTAATTACAAACTTTCTGTCTCATATATACAAAAAAAAACAAGGCGAAGAGAATAAAAGACATCCAGGGTCAGCAAACCATTATCAGAGAGCAGACACATATATTAAATGAGAAGGAGCTGGCAAAACGGAGGGCAGCAAAGAACAGATTCACTCAAGAAATCCAAAGGTTTTCTGTGGTAGCAATCTATAATCACCAAGAGGAATTAACACTAACTATCGTAATTAAAGTTCTATCTGAAGATCGTCGGGGTGACCTTTCTTACACAAAAGGGCCCGGTGTTCATTGGACACTAGCAGACATATTGAGGTCATACTTACACTGAAATGTTATAGTTGGGGATTTAACCTTGGTTCCCCCTGATGCATTACATTAAAATGAATACATTGAGTTATTGAGTTGTTAGCAGTAGTGGGGGATAGTAGATAACCAATCATGTGAATCATCAATTCAGAGTTAATGAAATCATATTAGTAGACATCAGCAAGGATGATGCTGATTTAGCGAGCAGTTTAAAACTGGAAGGATTTGTGTAAGTCTTCTCCCTTGGTACCACAAATGTGTCGACATATATTCAAGAGGTCTAGAGCAAGTACATTAGGAGCTTTCAAGACTGCATAAGACCTCTGCTCATTCGAACAATTCTGGATTCAGTGTTTCAATAGAAAGAATAACCGACTCAATCTCTTCGTTGGTAATTGTGGTTCATGAAATTTAGCATGCTCTATATAGACATTCAAATATGACCAATGCAGTGTAGGCTCAGAGTTGAGAGTCCCCCCAAACTAGTAAGGGAAAGCCTCTCGCTCCAAACTGCAAAATGCCTTTAAAATGCCATTAGGATGCCTACTCCAGGGTCAGGAACTACATTACTGACATACCATTCTTAATCTGAGAGGCTCTGAGCCTAGACTGCATGGACTTTATTTTAAAGTAACAATCTGTGCACATACCAGTAACGTGTGAGCCCTCGGACACATCTGACACAGCGTCCTCATCATCTACAGTCTGCAGGGAGGTGGTTAGCATGTCACTCTGGGACGGCAGCTCCAGGGTACCCGTGGACATCATGACCGGCTGGACAGGAGCACTCGCCACTACAGCTGGAGCGGTCATCTGGAGGGTAAATTTAATATATGGGTAGAATTACTGGGTTATTTTTCTAAAACTTTCAGAAGAAGCTAACACTTTGTACTGTTTATACAACATGATGCTTTGCATTATTATTACAGTATACTGTATTTTACTGCGTTGTTGATACAATACATTCAACAAAATATAGAACGCAAATCCACCAAGAGGATACAAAAACTACAATTACCCTGACTTCAGGTACAGACGTTGACGATGATATTCGCGGAGCTCTGGGTTTAGGAGGAGCTGGTGCGTGACGATCATCTAAAATGGGTGTGGAAGTGGCAGCCGCTCCTCGCAGGACAGGAGGCTTCTTCCTGCGTACTGGCGTTATGGGTTGTGAGATGCTCTCTGAGTGGCCGGCCAGTATGGTGCTGTTGTCCTCACCTGGCATGAAGGCCATCCGCTCTGGGTCGTCTATAGACTCGCGTAGCATCTAGTAGATAGATAGATAGGTAGATAAAAATTGGATATAAATGGATGGATACATGGATGTATAGGTAGGTAGGTAGGTAGGTAGGTAGGTAGGTAGGTAGGTAGGTAGGTAGGTAGGTAGGTAGGTAGGTAGGTAGGTAGGTAAATAGATGGATAGATATAGATAGGATAGGTAAGATAGAGAGAGATTAGATAGGCAGGTAGATAGATAAAATAGATGGATAGATAGATAGACAGATAGATAGATAAGATAGAGATTAGATAGATAAAATAAATGGATGGATGGATAGAGAGAGAGAGAGAGAGAGAGAGAGGGGGGGGGGGAGATAGGTAGGTAGATAGAGGTGTTGCAATACAATAAATTACCATTAAAGTTGTACTGCTCAAAACTACTGAGACTGTTTCACATAAACTGTTGCTCATTATTTGTATTAACGTCTTTAAATAGAGTAAGTAGGTTCATACCTCCTGCGCAGCTGTTCGTGCTGATGCTTTAGGTGGTAGATATGTGTACTGCCACTTCATATGAACTTCCAATGTGCCATTAACTTCTCCTTCCCTCTGAAAAAGGTAGTGTTCAATTGAAACATATTATGTTTGTGTCAACAGAGTGCATTAATTCCAGTCAAAAGAAATGATTCCAAAATTACCTTTATTATCGAGAAGATGACAAAACCAAAAGTATAAAACATAAGAGATTTCATACACATCATATCTTGCTACATTTTGGGTGTCTCCAGGAGTGATTTCGATATCATACTTACAGTTCTGAGTTCGAAAATGCCTTTGATGGGTTTATCATGCCCTAGTGGGAGGAGGGGTACTTTAGCCACCCCTAAGTATGCAGCCTCGTCAGGATCCGTATCATCAAATAGATAAATCATTAGTGCGCCGGTCTTTATGTATTTATCCAAGTCAAAGGTCATGGGGACAGGGAAGGTCTTGTGGTCGTTATACTGTGGGTTGTTGCTGCCCGGGACGATGGAGGTGTCGTGATCATTGAAGTCAAAGAACTTGTACACAGCGTATGGTGCGGGTTGCATATCTAAAATATTATATTCACCATTTATTGATTTTTAAATTGTGATTTTAAAAAAACATGTTATACTTTTTAGTAGTAGAGAGATTGTTGGTAAATTTTGAATGAACATTTTATTGATAAAACTCATAGAAATTGGTAGAAGGTGAATTTCAATCATAATTATATAATTCACTTTTTGTAATAACTATAAAGGGGCTGAGCACATGACTGACTGTTTCTTACCTTCTCGTCTTGCTGCGACTCCTTCACATCTGACGATCTTAATGTGTAACTCATTGACGTTGTCTGGCGGTCTCTTAGCCACTGCTTCGTCCATTGCCTCCAGCGCCTGTTCAGCCACAACTTGGTTGGACTGGATGTAACCAAGTGCCTTTGCACGCTCCTACACAAGACACATAACAGTTGATATGATTACCATTCTAATTGAATACAGCGCGGTATAACGAACCGTGAAAGCTATGTAGTCGACTGAGTCGATCAAATGGTATTAAAATGTCTAAATGGTAATAAGTAGAGAATCCGAGAAGCCATACATTTAGCTGTTAAAGTGAAATACTATCTATCACCCATCCAAAGATAGCTGGTAGGAGGTTTTTATACAATATTCTTAAAACTTCTTCTGACAGAGACTACTGGCAACATATTTTAATCAAATACCTACGGGACATTTAAGAACAAGTTGCACCCGCACTGATGATCTATGACATGTGTAAACTTTTCATGTTTGAATGAATGTAAATATAATGTAGTAATCAGTTTATACGTCCAAACATTTAACAATTATTTCCTAAAACACCATTTCCACGGAATAACAAAGAGAATAAAAATAAATTCATCATTAAATAAATTGCACTGTTTATGCAAATTAGGTTAAAACTTTTGATATGAAAATAAATGTAATCATTTATAACCTAATTACCAAAAAAACTTTACCGCAATACATCTATATTTAGCATACCTCCCTGCAATCACCCAATAGAAATTCTACTTATATACTAACCAAACGGCCCCAATTGACATAATTTATATACTATGCATTAGTAAGATGTAGTATAATTCCTATTTTCTCCTGACTGGTACTGCCGATATGAAACGAAGCGATGCGATACGAAAATGTACCACTCATATGCTTTTCATGTTTACCTCTAACATGAAAAGTAATAAAAAATAAGATCGTAGAAAGACTATGATATAAAGAACAATACTTTAGGTTTACTCTTGTGCACCTGTTATATACAGAAAATTCCACGTGCATACATTTTATAATTCGAACCCTAAGAGATTTATGAACGTTAGAAAATCAAATATAAGGGAGGCCCCCTACCTTGTACAGACGCAGAGCTTGAGCCATGGGGACTCGCAGTCTAACCCAGTATTCTACAGTTCCATAGTTCACTCCAACAGCTCCATTCTCGATGCCAGTAAGTTGGGCAGTACAGTGCACCCGTCCGCTCGACTTGTCTAGGATTTCTCTCATTTTCAACTGACATGCAGCGAATGTCTTATAGTCAGTTCCGAAAGATTGATGCACCTCTAATGTAGTTGAATCCTACGATGTGAAATGAATATAGAGGCGTATATAATTTAAGAGGAATGAATCATGATAGAAGGAATTATACCACCAGGAGAGGAAACCACGTGTAAAAAAATGACTAATGCGGTGTTGCAAACATTTATGTATGTAGAAAAATAAAAATAAATTTATGTATGTAGATATAGTAGTTAAAAGTAGTTAGTTAAAAGACAGATCCTTGTAACTCATATGGATTTTTGTGATCCGAAATAAAATATTGAATTGAATTGGATTTAGATATCTCTATTATACAGAGTGGAAATACTTACATAAAATTAACAGTGGTAAAGAAACATACCAGTGTACAATAGTACATGGAAATTATAATCACAAAGAATGCAGCCTTTACCTTTTGTAGATAATGAAGGAAGAAGTCATCCACTTTTACCAGATACTGAGATGTAAACTGGTATTCTGGTCTCGGACCTTTCATGACTGGAGTTGCTTGTATCTCATATTCATAGAACTCCCAGGTGGCAAACATCGATGGTTCTGCATCTCCCATCTGTTCTATTCCAGCATCACTCAGCATGATCTGTGACATTAGAACAAATGATATGTCAAAAGTTTTCAAGGACTTACTGTAGTATAAGGTGAATAGGAATGTCCACAGAAATGACCACAAAACGGAAAGTCGACGAAATAGCATGAATCATGCTAGTATCGAGAAGATTAAAAATATACACGCACATAACCTGTTGATAAATCTATACAAAACTACATTGTGTAGAAATAAAATAAGATATTTACCCTCTTGACATGAATCTCAAATAGGTTTTGGCCTCGCTCCAATTTCACAGTTTCTTCGAGCATTTCGTCATCTGAGACCTGAAAGGAAATATTTCACATATTAATTACTTTTTCATCATAAAACAAAGAGTAAGCTGACACAAAAATTACGTCAGTAGAAAAGACGTTTAAGGATGTTACATTTATTATGCTTCATAGATTAAAATCACAAATTCTTAATCCCATTATTCTATAAAGCTTGCATCTCTCCCATAACTTCATATAAGTGTTGTAGAATTAAATACCCCGGGATCGGTTGCCTTGACCTTGTACTGTTTGGTACCATATGCCACATCTCTTAGCTGCGATTCTAGTTTCTGTAATTGAATTAGAATCAGTCACTATTATAGATAAGTTCTCAATGGAAAGATTGTTCAATCATAATGGCAGCACACAACTAACAAATATTACGACTGCGACGGTCGTCTGCTTCGGTTGCACTTATTTATAATACTAAGCAATGTCAATGGATGAAACACATGTAATTTGGTAGAGGAATTATTCAGTCAGTATCTTATCTCTGTACAAAAGCAAAGAGTGACAGAGCATTTATTTGTGTGGAAAGTCTATTGATAAAACTTTGAATGAAATGTTTTGAAATAATAAAAGAAGAAATGTCATGTCACAATAATGAAATCATATATCGCCAATAGCACGGTCGGCCGGCGTGGCGTCGACGGGCGAGACTCATTTCCTTTCTTTGGAGTTTGCAACATGCAAACGCATTGAAGCAAAATGCAATGACTTTAAAGATATCATAACATCGAGGTAAAAAGCTCTAGTAGCCTTCAATACATACCCTGATGCGAGAAGCCCTGATGTCAAGTAGTTGTGCATACTCCTCAAGTTTAGACTCGTATTCTGACTTGTTGTCTTCCATCTTCTTTGTCACAACCTCGACCTGAAATAAAGAACCTTTGTTTTAACAATTTGTGTCTATTTTTCAATGCCTTGGTCTATACAGGGAAGCATATTCTAAGTATACACTCTTAGTATATACCTTCCTGGTCTATAAGTCGCGCAAATGTCAATTACAATTTGAGATTAGTCATACATCTTTGTTCAGTTTTAAAACGGAAAACTAACTCCAAATACTCTTTACCAGGTTTTTGTTGAAATGCAAGGGAATTGTTACGAAACGGACTACTTAAGACTTCGCCCAAATAACTCTGGTATAAAAGAATTCGTCAAATTACCTCCATCTGATAATCCTTATTGATCTTGTGTTGCACAATGAGCATGTTTCTTGTCTTTTCTAGCTCATGAATCGTGTCGGCATGTTCAGCCTGGAGTTCACGGATGAGTTTCTCATAGTCTGCAAATATCAACAACACGACACACTGTAAAACAGGTATTATGGTAATTCCTAAGCTCTCAAACTTTTTAAAATATACCTTATTAGATTATGAATAAATCAAACAAATAAAAATAGGAAAAATATCTTTAGTTTTTTAAATCGTGTAAAACTTATTTTATTACCTTTAACTTTCTCTTCATCAACCTTCTCCAAAAAGTCGAGATTCTGTTCCTCGGCAGCTTTGCGAGATTTGATCAGTGTCAGAGCTTCCTCGATCTCAGCAAAGTCAATGGCACTCTCCTGCGGATCAAAATAGACCAGTAAATATATATTCAAGTTGTAATGCATTGTATTAATGAATACGGTAATTTAGGAATGAAGAAGGCTAACTATGCCGAAACTAGCAGGGAAATAAATTTGGAAAATTCAAACATATGTACCGGTTTTCATTTGTAGGAACATCTACCTTATTTAATAATTTAGGAATTATATATATCGATTATACAGTTACCTTTTTTTTCTTTTTCTTTTTATCGATTATTCAGTTACCGTAAGATATTTTTGCATCACATCAGATTCGTGATTGACATTCGAATCGAGTAGAATAGAATAGAATAGATTAGTATAGATCTAGAATAGAATATTCATCTATTTGCCAGTAAGGCTTTGATTTGACTAAAGGGTCGTATGACTCTAAAAGTTATCAGGTATTACGTCACATGCCCAAATTAGAATAAAACCTCTACCTTGGAGAAGAATTTCATCTTATCTTTGAGATCATCACATTCTGTTTTAACTTCGAAGAACTTTCTCCTTAATTCTCGATGTTCCTCTTCTAGTTCTTCGTGACCCTCTGCGTAAGACATTATAAGAAATACATAACAACACTTGTTCGGATACAAAGAGTATACAACATTATTTTCCGAGATATATTCAAGCGTTTCCTGAATTTATTTTGTTTCAGTTCGGAAGGATAACCCATGCTATGAATTCACGTTTGAAGTAAGATACATTATTATTTATACATTCAGGCGAAGAATAAATTTACCTCTTTCTTGAGTGAGCTTGTCAAGAATGCTTCCCTTTTCTCCAACATCAGATTTCAGGGTGGCTTCCAACTGAGCTATTTGTACCTTGAGTGCGTTTTCTCTTTGTCTCCACTCCCTCTCTCGCTCCAGATCAAAGGCACTATTCACAAGCTTTTCGTTGGCGTCTCGAAGAATTTCGCACTCTTTTTCCATATCAGACAGTCGCTCTTGTAACTATAAAAATTGTAGATATGATTTACATTTGTTGCAAAGGAAACACTTTTTTCAACGCTGTAGCTCATACACAGGCAAATCGCGGGAGTTCTGCTGTCACCACTACAATGATGTTAGCTGAACCATCTTAAAGCTAAATTTAAAATTTAAACATTCTTCTTGGTGAAGGAGGTTGCACGAGTTTCGTTGATACAAAGTATAGGAATCTCTCTTCGTTTTCTTGTATGATCAATTGGGTAATGATTTCATGGGTAAAAACTATGTTGTGACCATCCAATGACTACCACATTCGCAATGGCATTCTTTGATGAATTAAATATTATTGTAGCAGGAACCACAATAAGAGAGATTTAGAAGACTAGATTTCTCATAACCTTTATGGTAACTTTGCTCGACTAGATGTAGTCTAGTTAGTACTAAACAATGTACAATAGTATCACCAAATGGAATGAGAAATACAACATAAATTGTACCTCTACTATTCTGCGCTGATGGGAAGAGCCAGATTTAATCTCCGATTGAAGCTGGAGAACTTTAGTTTGTTCATCTCTGAGTTGTAAACTCATTCTCTCCATCTCGCCCAACACTTGGTCGTGACTTGCACGTACAGATCGCAATTTCTGCAACGAAACAGAAATCATGAAAGGTATTCTTAAAATAATATGACGGATAAACCGATGGCACAGACAAGAAAAGCTAGTCAAAACAAGAACTAGTCCTGACCATATTTTAGTTTGGTTTTCATAGAAAGTAAAAAGGAGCAGATGTATACGAAGAGTGGTTACTTTTGAGGATTATACAACTCACTTGCGGATCCAGAAACAGAAAGAAATGTACAGAAAGAAATGTAGAAAAGTTGGTGTTAGCTTACATCTTCCATGTTACCATACTGTCCCTGTAGTTGGGTAAGACGAGTTGACTTTTCTTTGACTTCCCTCTGTAGCTTGATGACATCAATATTCTCCTGGATTGCGGTTCTACATGATGAGAAATAGAATACAGTTATTTTTGTTAAAAGAATACCGGTTCGTCAAATGTGGTTATTCCTGAAGTTCGCCATAGGCCTATCGGGAGTATTTGATAATAAATGTATGTGGTCTTACCTTTGACCTTGAGACATTTGTTGCTTAAGTTTCAACAAATCCTCCTCATACTCAGCTTCGCGGACCCGCATCTGTGAAAAGTATTATCGTAGGATTCATTAAAAGTCCAATATACCCGACAGAGACTTTGAATTTCGCGTACCAAGTGCTAAATAACGATATAAAACTGAATAAAATGATTCAAACGTAAAGAAAACTGATCTATACCTGTTCCTTGAGGAGTTCGACGTCCTGTTCATACACATTAATATGTTCATTCATTTGATCGATAACACCTTCCCTGTAAAAGAATTAGGTTAAAGTTAAACAGTACATATTTCAATCCCTACCATTAGAATAGCGCGGCTGCCACACACGATATTCCTCAAATAAAGAGCGACGATATAAATATTTACATAGTAATCACTAATACATCATGATTGAACGGATATAGATGATTGTGGAGTAACTTAGTTATTCCGTATTTGTATATCGATAGTAGTATATAATTTAAATGTTTAAATGATTCTGACTTATATACAATATCGATATGTCGACTAAAATGTATATAGAATAATAATTTAAGATTCGGGGACTTACAAATGCCTATTTTCAGCTCGAGTCTCTTCAAGAATACTGTGTCCATATCGGGGTTGACTTCCAGGGCCACTTCTGGGTGGGTAAAAAACGATCACACATTTGTACATATACGTATACTTTCAACGAGTAAAAATTTCTAACTGGAAAAAGAATAGTTCGAACTATATGGAAACATGGGAATACGTATTTCTTCCTTAGATGACTAATGGGTAACCCAAGTATTACAAAAAAGTTCAGACGAAATAAAGATATAGGTACGTTAGAACTCCAAACGAGAAGACACAAAATATTTTGCTTGAAACACATTGCATCGTTTACAACTGTGTTTAATTTAATGAAATATTGAAGATGGGCTTTTGACGAGATGATTGAATACATTATCAAATATCTGATAGGTCCACAACACTGCATGCACGGCTTATGAAGTAAATGGATTGGATAAAAAATCCTATACACATGTACACCGTTAGTAAAGTAAGCAATAATCAACAGCATTGGCTGCATAAACCTTTGGACATCCTAAAGAAATGAAGATATAATTACACGAGAAAACTCTACACATAATGGTTGTATTAACCCTAGACGAGACCATAATTGGCACAGTATGTCAGACTAACGGTCTAGGAATAGAAATATCTAAGAATAAAAATATTCACCAGAACCACTAGATGTTGAACTAACATCAACAGCCTCCTAAAAATAGATAGCTCCGCGGTATAACCCAACCCAACCCAACCCCAATTTAAAATATATCCCAATGCTTAAAATAGAAATCATCGCCAATGCCTATTTGCAATCATCATTTCTCATACAACACATAGGCTCTGTTAGTTGGAGGGAAGAGGTTATACTCGGCACAAAATATATTGTGGATATAATGTCGCCATAATTTAATCCATACTGTCACTCAAAATATCAGATAACATATACAGGTCCATACGAATCACGAAATAGGTCGATCAAAATGGGAACTTGATTTGGTCAAAAAATCGAAATGATTGGTAAGGGTTTCCATCAATTAACACGGCGGCACATATCATAGATAATATACATAAAATGCACATCAACACGAACACGATATAAGCACTGCGTTTGACACATACGCATCAAGATACTGATTTGGGGTACTATGTAGCGGTTTTTTCTCCCGTGATAAAGATAATCTGAAAAGTAAGGATATGGATCACCATGGGTAGGTAGAAATAACAAATATTAATCGCAGACAACCTCATCCTTACTTCCAAAGGAGATGATATAATAACCTTGGCCCATGTTATGTAGCATTATAGTTAAGCTTGCTTCACTGATGTAACGAGTGCAACAAGGGATGTCGAAATAAGAGAAAAAGGAACCCCTTTATTCTGTATAAATATGGCTATGGAATTAACCTATTTTGCTTAGTGGTATTATCTAGTTTACATCTCAGTGAAAAAAATATTGAAGAAGATAAAAATTAATGTGAACTATATACTCGTACGGTGTTTAACGGTTAAAATTCGAAATTGACAAATCCATAGGTTAAGTTACTCCAATTCGAGATATGGCCACACATATAAAGCAATAGAGAAAGTAATGTATTATGTTCTGAGTAATTAACATAATATATATTTATACTTCAACGCCATAAATAGTTCATTCGTAGGAAAGTTATCGAAGAATAGTATGGCAAAGTAACAAGCCGTTCAACTGTCGTATTTGCACAAAAAAAAATGAATTTTTCGCATTGGGTGAGATACATTTTAAGCCACGCGATTTACTAAGTTAATGTACAAACAATGACATAATAAGCGAAATTTCAAGTGGAATTTTAAAAAAGCACGCTGTTTTTAATATCTCAAATGTTTCGAATTGCATTTATGAATGCAATTATAAGATTACTTTTAGGACTGATGCCATGGGACAAGACACATTGGCGGAAGCATGAAATATAAAATGTGTTACCTTCCTTTCCCACTAAAAAAATGTATAGATTTAGATGCAGTATATTTAGAAGTTTTGATAAAATGAACTCGAACAATAATAAATTTCTAGCATAGATAACCATGTGGTGTATAATATTATACGAGCAAAAACAGCACTCCTCCTCAAGTCGTTGCTACCATGCTAATGACGTCACAAAAATGTGGTGTATAATGGGAGTATCAGTTTAGTAGATCGAAGAGTCGATTTTTAAAATGATAGATAATATGATCATCTCAGAGTAAAATTATACATTTAAATAGTCTAATACAACATGGGTCGTGCAATAATGATTCACCAATAGTATCTTACGTCACTTAAATAGCGGTGAGCCCATATATAATTTACAAAGCAGAAAAAGTGATTTTACCTGGCAGACATATTAGCTGGTGGTCCAGAGACACGGAGATTCTTAGAGATCCTAGGGTCCACAGGCGCTTTAGCAATACCCTGTTCAGAGGAAAAGGACATGAATTGAGATAATGTATTCATTTATCATTTAATTCTACATTGTATCCAGCGATGTTGTAGATGCTTTCCTAACCAACATATCAAACTACATCAAGTGGGCAAGTCATGATAATCATTAATGTAAACGTACCGTATTAATTCTGGACGGAACGTAGCCATAAGCATTAGTCCGTTTTCCAGCAGTCTGCATTTGCTGTTTAGTGACCATTAACTGAAATGAAGAGAACAACTTACTATGTACAGCTATTTCATTCGTGAAGATAATATAGGTTGAGTCAGAACTGACAACGGTCCAATCATACTCAATTTACCTTCTTCGGAAACATAAAGATTCATAGCAAATTTTTATTCTTTTTGTTTCCCAATAATTGTCGCTATAATATTAGACTTTTCATTAACGGAGACGACTTTGTGGAAAGGGTACATATTAAACTTAATGACATTAAAAGCTAAAGTATATTTACCTTTTCTTTGAGCACATGGTTTTGTTTTTCCAGTTCACGAATTTTTCCGTGCAACTCTTCTAACATTTCTTCCGTCTCTATATCGCGACCTCGTTTTCCTGCACCCGCGCCCCCTTCTTTCTTCTTGTCGTTGACCAGTCTCAATAACTTAGTAGCCATTCTAGGATACAAAAATAAGCAATCAATATTATCCACATTGAAACTTGAAATGAATATATTAAAGTACAAGGGATCGTCTGAATAAGATATGAAGATGGCTAAGCTGTGTTTTTAGGAGGCTAAAGAAAGTATACTGTATAGTAGGCCTAAGTTATTAATTGATGGGTAGCAGTATCTCTGTGATTCTTAGGAGCTTGGGGGTCTGGGAATATAGAACACTGCGTATGGACGTGTAGCATGGTTGATCTAGCTAGATACGATTATATTTTTAAAAAGAGGCAGTGCTTGAAAACATCCGTGACGGATAATGCGTGATTTTTCTATAAATTGCTTAGATATTGTATTGGCCTATCAAGAAAAAAATTACAGTACATCAGCTATTTTAAAAATCCCTTGATGGAAGATGGAACATTTTTATCCAAGTAATAAAATAAACAGATTGCCAATATAATGATCTGTGTTGACCGACGGGTGATGAACTTGTCTAATAGCTCACAGGGAATTATTTGTTTACAGAATAAAGAGAAAAGTAACAGACCTTTTGATCTTGTCTTCTTGCTTCCGCGCATGTTTCTTGAGAACAAGGTTTTCCTCGTACAGTCGCAGATATTTGTCTTCCAGGTCCTCATGCGTCATTTTGGCCAACATGCGGCGCTGCTGAGCCGCCTGAGCAGCGAACCCATCTAATGTCATGATAAAGCGGTACAGTGTAAATGGACAATAAAAGTTTGTTATATATAACAAATAAAAACAAATGAAGGGTGAAAAGCAGGTAACTTTATACCTGATCCCTGTAATGCGGTAGTGTTGAGCAAAGGACAACACTATTTTGTAACACTTTCCTGGTTAAATAAAACCAAAGGCATAAACATAATTCTTAAAAAAATATTTTCTTACAAACATTTTACGAGGAAAGTTTGTAAACATTATATATACATTATATAGATTTTTTTAACATTTAGCAAGAAAATGGGATAATTTTATTACAGTTTGAGGTTATTGTTACCCTACTAATTCATATATTAAGATTCGCACCTCTATTGTCAAATTTACGTCCATGGTCCCGGACTGGTATCAAGTCTGCGTCATCACCCATGATTATTGGATGTCTTGTTTCCCTCTAGGTGACCTTAATCTATTTTAAACCATGCAGCTGGAAACATGACTGGAAGAACAGGAGTGTACAACTTCAAGTTTACAATTATACATAAAACATACATTAGTCATTATATTAGTGGAGCTAATTTATGAAGTGGCTACATATATGGAGTCATAGACTACATAGTAGGCATATAATATAATTTGGAATAATTCGTTCGTTACATTAATTCAAAGTTCCCACAGAACATCTGGATTTAAATTCCGTGACTTTTCATGACCAGAATGAAAAATCCAATGATCCTCAATAATCAAAGAAAGGTGTCTGATCCACCCACCCATTTCTGGTAGGACTAGGAGGTAGGAGAGGGGAATGAGATGAGGCACAAATGAGGTGCTAGGTAAAATTCGGGAAACACAAATTCAAGGCCAAAACAGCCTTCCAACAGCAAGGAGAAACGGTGGACAAGTTAAAACGGTGGAAGAGTGTGGCCACTTTGGACAAACGTCATGCTGAACAAGATGTAGAACTTGTCAGTGGTATTATGGAGAATTTTTATTTTAACATTCAGAATTTCATTTTCCATGACTTTCCATGACCATGAATTCCATGATTTTCCAGACCTGGAAAACCAAATTACTAATTCCATGACTTTCCATAGCCGTGGGAACCTTGTAATTAGAATATATACTTGAATAATAAATAGTAAAGACTAAAAGTAAAACTAGTAAAAGTGAAGAGTGATTTCGTAACCGACACAAGTTCGTATTACCTGCTATAATACCTATTTATCAAAGCTGATGACTTTTGATTAGTTTCCTAGAAATTAGGATATCATCAGCGGGCAATTGACGAACTTTTCATGAGGTAATTGCTTATTACTCTCGTCTGAATACAGAGGCGATTGTTTACAACCAGCGTTGAACCTGCAGCAACATGTCAAGTGTTCAACCGCGACCGCCAGAACATAAACAGATGACATGGGCGTAATATCCCCAAAGTTAATCACATGAATTCTTATGAATGTTCCACTGTACTAAGGTGTTGATCACATCTTTACAATCCAATGGAAGTTCCTTACCTTATAAATATCCAGAGCTGAAATTTCCAAACAAATCAAGTGCAACAGCCACAGTTTACATTGGCGACGCATGCGTTCTCCCGGTGTAGCTGAGGTATGTTGAAAAGAGTAAAACATCGTAAACTTCCGGTTTCAAACTTTTACTTATTTTGTTATTATACATATATTAGCATAAAATTCTTACTCTTGACAATCATAAAGCTGTAAAAGAAAGCACCAAATCACTAGAAAAATAACAAAATATGGGGGAAATGATTCATGGTTGCTATAAACGTCTCTGGTCTATGTTCTGGTCATAGAAACATCCAGTTACCCGTTGCAACGCGTCTTCCCGCTCGTATAGCACAGATAGACTGACGGATAATCTGTCTACTACGTAGCCCACGTTGCTGGCCTTGATTCCCCGATCAATGCTCTGCTTCTGGGGGCAAGGGGACGGATACTTTGTCTATCTACTACGGTACTAGTAGGCTAGCTTACAGATTGTTGATCATTAATAGTAGGCCTAATGGTTTTAATGAAAAAGAAACAAAATGACAAGAAAAAACAATTTCCGTGAGTTTGATTTCTTCAAATTGTTCAACTGCTTTATTGAGTCATAATAATCAATTAATTCAATTCAATTTAATTCAAAGCATTTTTTATTTATACAAAAAAGGTGTACAAAAAGGAGCCCGGCCGTATCTGAAAGGTGACTTCCAGGTCTTCCAACGGGTTCCTGACTAGTTCCTACCGAGAAAAAATAATTTTGATTTTACAATACTATGCCAAAAATAAACTTTAGGGCTATTTTCTAATATCTAATCTAGTAGTATTTAGTTAAAAAAAGAAGCAGTTCATAGCAACAGAAACAGAGACAATAAACTTCAGCTGCTCATGTACGGTATCTAGCTAACAGTTAATACAATCTATCTAAAGTAGTGTAATGAATTCATCAGTAGTAGAAACAAAGAATAAAACAAGGTATAGCAGAAGAAACAGTAATAAAGGTAGGTCCAGACCAAGCAGCACAAATCTATGGGAAGCCATTGGTATATTTATTCCGGAATTGTGGATATCTGAATTGTTTTTATGGATATCCACAAAAACAATTCAGATATCCACAATTAATTTTGGATATCCAGAATTGAATTTTGGATATCCACAATTCAATTCTGGATATCCAAAATTAATGGTGGATATCCACAATTCAATTCTAGATATCCAAAACTCAATTCTGGATATCCAAAACTCAAATCTGGATATCCAAAATTCAATTCTGGATATATTTAATTTTACCCAATTTTACATATCCAAAATTACATTCCACATATCCACAATTCAATTCTTGATATCCAAAATTCAATTCTGGATATCCAAAATTCGAATTCTGGATATCCAAAATTCAATTCTGGATATCCAAAATTCGAATTTCACATATCCACAATTCAATTCTAGATATCCACAATTCGAGTTTCACATATCCACAATTCTCTGTCACATACCGTATCCACAATTTATTTATTGGCAAACATTTGATTTTCGGTTGTGAAATATTTATATCTATTAAAGTTAACTTCTGATATTCGCCAAAACAATTCATATATCCAAAATTCGCATTCTGGATATGCAGAATTTCATTTGTGTACATTCTATCACCTTATTTTCGAATTATGGACATACATTTGACATATCCATAATTCAATATCTGAATGTGAATTATGGATATACTTTTTTCGAATTCGAAGTTGGGATAACCAGAATTGGGAGAGGGGAATATATATCCAGAATTGATTTATGGATATCAGGAATTGAATTGTTGATATCTGAAATTCAAATTTTTGATATCCAGAATTGATTTATGGATATCCAGAATTGATTTATGGATATCAAGAATTGATCTATGGATATCAAGAATTGAATTGTTGATATCTGAAATTCGAATTTTGGATATCCAGAATTGATTTATGGATATCCAGAATTGATTTATGGATATCCAGAATTGAATTGTTGATATCTGAAATTCGAATTTTGGATATCCAAAATTGATTTATGGATATCAAGAATTGATTTATGGATATCAAGAATTGATTTATGGATATCAAGAATTAAATTCTAGATATCTGAAATTCGAATTTTGGATACCCAAAATTGAATTCCAGATATCCACAATTCAATTTTGGATATCAAGAATTCAATTTCAGATATCAAGAATTGATTTATGGATATCAAGAATTCAATTTCAGATATCAAGAATTCAATTTTCTGGTATTAAGCATTCAATTTTAGATAGCCATGAATTAATTATTGGTATAAAAAAAATAATAACAAACTTGAACATAGAATTAATTCCTCCACACACAATTTTAGGTATAGAAAGTTTTAAATCAGATATCCAAAATTCAATTTCAGATATCCAAAATTCGAATTTCAGATATCCAAAATTCAATTTCAGTTATCCAAAATTCGAATTTCAGATATCAACAATTCAATTCTTGATATCTGAAATTCGAATTTTGGATATCTGAAATTGAATTTTGGATATCTGATATTGTATTGTTGATATCTAAAAATCAATTTTGGATATCTTTAAAAGATGTTTGTTATGGATATGTCATTTTTAATTTTGGATATGTCACAGGCAATTACGGATATCTATAATTCAATTTTGGATATCTATTATATGTTTTTGTCTTCTTTTATCTAGGGGTAATAAATTTAGATCTAATTAAGTGTTCTTGATCTACATTAGACTGTTTTGCTTTTCTAAAAATAATACGAAGAGCTGAATTTTGTAAGGACTGGAGCTTACCAAGTTGTGATTTTGGTCCGGAGTCATACAGATAATCTCTAAAATCAAAATGTGGAAGAATAGTCATTTTATACGGTACAGGTCTTTTTTACTCTTCTCTGTCAGACAGTGTCTCACTTTATATAATAAACATAGTTTTGTATTTACTTTGCTCCTGATGTTTTTTTGGGTTTTTTTTTCGACATCTTCTTTAATTATTCAGTCTATCAACAAATTTCTTCCGCTCACCAGGACAATTCTACATTAAGAAGTACATATGCCCTTCTCCTGCATGTTTGCTTTGGTCACCGATTAAATTCTGCAATCTTCTTTAGTCACTATGATGCTGCTCCTGATGTTGTTTATATGTTCTTTGAAAGAGAGGTTTGTATCCATGATTAGTCCAAGATATTTGTATTCATGCATTGACTGAATGCAGGTTATTTCTCCCAGTTTTAAAGTATTAATGTCTGTTTTAATTTTTCTAAAATATATATATGTAAATATATTATTAACTAATATTTAAATATTAATTAATATAAATATTAATTAATATAAATATTAATTAATATGTAAATATAAATATTAATTAATATGTAAATATTATTATTAATTAATATGTAAATATATTATTATAGTTATAATGTCTTCATTTGTAATTCAGAAGAGAAAATATAACAATTGCGCCTATATATAATGTTCTTGAACTGAAGTGAAAATAAATCAATATTACTGTAGATAGTTATTGAAATTATCTTGATCAGTTTTCCTGCATAATAGACCTATATTTACTTACCCCCCCCCCCCCCTCTAAGATATTCCCACAAACGGTATGAGGTCTAATATTCTTTCAAATGTTTATTTTGAACTTTAATTGGCTATAAATAGCTTTATATTCTTTATTGAGGTATGGAGGTGTGGTGGGAGTGAGGAGCGGGGGCTAGATTAGCCCTTGTCTCCTAAATCTGCAGTTGTTTATAGAGCCCTAGTGCAAGTCTAATGACTCTAATAAGTTAGTGATTCTAATGTGACAGATAGTAATTTTCTGTAATAAAGACTTAAGCAAGTCTAGGGGGAGGCCTAAGCCTAAAAAAAACTACACTTAATATGCGGGTTATATGCTGCTTCTCCTTAATTGAGGTTCGGATACATCTGTCACAATATCAAAGAACTCATGAATGAAAATTGATATCAAAGTGTTTGATGCAATGACAGCAAAACTTCAAAACTTAAGATGCATATAATAGCCTATTATAGACTAGCATCAATTATAAGCACAATCCTGGTTTGATAATGATAATAATAATCCAGTGGAAGGCAACATTGGCCCTAATGATTAGGATACGTATTTCTTTAGATTTTGAGTTTTAAACAATCAAAAGCAAAGACTTATACAAGTCTATGATTATCACAGAAGCTCACAGAGCGAGTTGGATCTGTCACTCTTGTTTTCTGTAGACCGCTGGCACCGCCTGTGGCTGTGAAGCCTTGTGAGTCAGTGGTGCCACCTTGCGTCGTGCGTCCCACGTGCTCCCCAAGTGGCATTTTTCTGTACCAGTCGAGCAAGCACGAGTTGATCGCCAGTGTGCGAGTCGCCAGGCCCAGTCGGAGAAAAGTTTCATAGTTATATTGTTCCAGAATTCGCCGAAGTCTCATAACTTACAACTGCCATGGCTTCTGATGGATTCTCGTCCCGTGGAAGAGGGGCACTCTCTGATGTCAACTTTCGAAAACCTGTGAGAGGTCGAGACCATCGAAACTTGAGACAACGACCGCGATTAATTAGACACGGTCACCCAAATGGTGAGCTTCCCCAACGTTCTATCTTGCCTAGTAAAGTTAACGAATATTCTATGATTACTCTGTTGTCAGTCCGACTTGACCTAATGTGTGGCCGGAGGCAGGACTTCGGCATATGTGATAATTTTTATAGACCAAGAGTAAATGCTATCAGCATCCCTGTCTCCAAAGTGCAAACCCAAAATAAAGCTAAATAAGAATTCGATACCTCCTCGGGGGCGCTAAACCCTCTGCGACCCTCTGCATTATACCTCTGCTCTGGCGAGTGGAGTATGGTGCAATCACCCCCAGTGGCTTGAGACATGGCTATCCTGGGTTGCTTTTGCCCAAGTTTTGGTCCCTTAATTCTCACATGTTCTCATGTAGTATTGTTAACAATCATGACCAGACCAGACCTACAGGTCTTCAATCCCGTTGAAATCCATTAAAATCTAAATGGCCATGACATTTTTAAAGATTCTGTTTACTAGGCCTAGGCTAGTAGTAGGCCCACCCTTTCCCCAAATTCGCCCCTTTCACACCTTCCCCCACCTTCCACAGTGTGACTCTTCTGAACAACGGTGATTGAAATAAAATAAAACTATGAATATACAACTTGTTAAATACGGTACGGCATCATTGGCCTATGAAAAACAATAACTTCAGCCCTCCCAGAAGTCCAAAGGCGCGCGGATAAAGAGGTGTCCCAACACGGGACATCATGTTAGGTAAGGAGATTGGTGGTTTGTTGAATTTTCGTCAAGGACAAGGCCAAAGGTATTGGCCATGGATCTGTGTTGTGTTTACATACACACCCGTTTTCCGTTATATCAAGATACGGTAGAGTAATGTTATTTTTAATAAGAGTTCCCCGATGAAGCGCTTACGACAGTTCGGAACGTTGGAAATCAATAAATAAAAGTCAGCAACTTTAATAAACTAATTGTTATTCTTCCACTTTTGGTGTTGCCTTCCTCATTTCGATATTAACAACGAAATTATTCCCCTGTTCTTTGTTGCCGCCCCGCAAATTACTGGACGAATGAAATCTCTCGAAATTTCTAAATTATAAAAAATGATTGTGGAGGACAGCATAGGACGATATCATGATTGCCCCATCTTATACAGGATCAAACCCAATCTAACTGACTCAGCTCCATCTAACCTGGTTGACATTAACCCAGAGTGCCAAAATTGGAAGGGATGGATCATTGTAGCCTACATGAAATATCTGATTGGGTGTGTGTGTCGAACATATTTACACATTCCTTCCCCTCTTTTTACAGATGATCTACACAATGACAGGCGAGACTGGGACACCATCCAGACTGGGGAAGATTGTGAAAATAAATCGGCTGATGATCATAATAATGCGAAGTTTAGACCAGGAGGAACCAGGGGCTCCGGCAGAAACCCTAGAAAGTCCCCGAAAACAAGAAACAAATCAGGTTCAAATTATCCACGTGGTAGCTATGGTCGCCCACGATCAAATGTAATGCCTGATAGCCCCCCACCTTCTGAAACATTGTCAATTATACGCTCTAGTGACAAGCCTTCGGCTGATACGCGTGAGATTGTTATCCACGAGAGTTGGGAAGACAGGTGGGAGGATGATGACCATGGATGGAAAATGCATTCGGAAAGCGTTAGTCCGAGCAATGAAATTGTCGATTCCAAGGTCAAAGAAGGAAGTATGTGTCAATTAAAACAAACGCCGGATTTAGCTTCCCAATCTGACAAAGTTACTCCCACTAAATCTAGAAGGCGGTGTCCCAGAGTTCGACGAGAATCTGCTTCAGGATCTTTAAATGATTCGGAAAGCGAGCCAAGATCGAGGCAAAGCTCTAGTGGCCAGGTTCAACACGATGCTCCATCATGTTCTTTCAATGATAGAGCTGGTCAACATTTGCCCACCATGGATCCTGAGGACGAAACCAAACCTAGACACACTCGGAAGCAGACACACAATGAACTGCGTGAAGAAGATCACAATAGAAACAGACGGAGGAGGACTAGTGACCACCAAGTGTTCTCAGCACCAGGACTACAGACTGACACCCCAATTCAAAAGCATGGCCATTACCATCACGAAAGTGTTGCAGCTGCTCCTGCGGCCGAAAAAGACAGTCAAAGCCTTGCTAGAGGGTCGACTTCCAAAGAGGAAAGAAGGACTAAAACGGAAGATCCCACTTCGACTGTGCGTTCACCTGAGGGTGAAACAGGCAAATGTAACGACACAAACTTATGTGAAAACGCTAAGAAGGAGAGGAGGGTAAGAGTTAGTCTGGGTAATCGACTATTTCAATTGTCCTTGAAACAAGTTCGTGAAAATAAAAACCCACGAACTACTCCTTCCCCTGACAAGTCCAGACCCACCAGTCCTGAACAGTGTGAAACCCTGCAGGACTGTAAGGATAAAACCTCTGTTACCCCGCCCAGCTCTGCATCCCAAAAGGACTGTAAAAATAAAACCTTTGTTAGCCCGCCCGCTTCTGCATCCCAAAAGGACTGTAAGGGTAAAACATCTGTTAGCCCGACCACCTCTGTATCCCAAAAGGATTGTAAGGATAAAACGTTTGTTACCCCGCCCGCCTCTGCCTCCCAAAAGGATTGTAAGGATAAAACGTTTGTTACCCCGCCCGCCTCTGCCTCCCAAAAGGATTGTAAGGATAAAACGTTTGTTACCCTGCCCACCTCTGCCTCCCAAAAGGACTGTAAGGATAAAACCTTTGTTACCCCGCCCGCCTCTGCTTCCCAAAAGGACTGTAAGGATAAAACCTTTGTTAGCCTGCCTGCCTCTGTCTCCCAAAAGGACTGTAAGGATAAAACATCTGTTACCCCGCCTGCCTCTGCCTCCCAAAAGGACTGTAAGGATAAAACCTTTGTTACCCGGCCTGTCTCTGTATCCCAAAAGGATTGTAAGGATAAAACCTTTGTTACCCTGCCCACCTCTGCCTCCCGAAAGGATTGTAAGGATAAAACCTTTGTTACCCCTCCTGCCTCTGCCTCCCAAAAGGACTGTAAGGATAAATCCTTTGTTAGCCCGCCCTCCTCTGCCTCCCAAAATCATCAGGACATGTCCCCAGGTCGTGATTACAGAATGCACCCGCAAGTCAGCAAAATGATTCGTCCTCAAAACACAAGACCAGAGCTCAGCCAAAGCGAAAACTTGAAGACTGCTATAATCCCACAACCTGTTTTATCTACAGATGAAAGTATTAGCTATGTTGGAGAAGCCCTCAGTATACACAAACGAGGATCCGGTGTGTTTTCAGAGATCATAGAAGGGGAGAGTAAAGTAAATAGTTTTGAACACAGGCACCACGAATCTTCCTTGTCGCCAGTATCTAAAGCAGATGATACATTATATGCGTCTCTTGGAACTTGCAAATCAAGTTGTTCTCAGCCAAGGTTACCTTCAGATGAGATTACACCTGTTGGCGAAACTGTTCTTGAATGGATGAGCATTGAATTTACTTCTCCCCCGATGAACACAGAACCCACACCCAAGACTGACTTTGTTACCATCAGTCCACCTGAAAAGGAATCTCGGAATAGACATTCAGGTTCTAGACTGGAGAAAATGGATGCCACAGCGTATGCAGTAAGTCAGGGTAAGCGTACAAATGGGTGTGACAAAGTATTGCCTCTCAACGAAATTCAAGTAAAATCACCTGAACTTCGACCGATAGAAGAAATTATCTTGCCTCAAAAGGACACCCCTTCCAAAACCAAAAAGAAGAAAAAGAAAAAGGGACGTAAAAGCGGTGATTTTCCAGGAACCAAAGAACCTGGCCAGGAAAACAGGAATGTGGATAGAAAGGGGTCAAGAAGGACAGATTCATTGTTTTCGAAAACATCGAGAGATCAAGTAAGAATGAAGAAAAATACCATTTCTGAACAACGTTCAAGTGGAATTCGAAGAAACGTCGGAGGAGATGGACATATTTCTGGTTACAAAATCGTTCACGAATCCTCAAATCGACCCGGGCCGCAGCCTAAAAATTGCGCGGCAAGTTCGAAAGGGAATCCTGTAAATTCCCAAGACATCCACCATGACGATGGATTTGGTACCTCTCACACCTTAGTGCAACCGGTACATAAGGTTGGATCTGACATTGGTTACCAAGGTTTCAAGCGAGGAGTTCTGGCTTTATCCTATATGGACGGCGAGCTTAATGAAAAGCGACTGGGGGGAGCACGTTCTTATACTCCCACTGACCAAAATTTGACATGTAAATATCCTAGCTATTCTCCAGCAGCGACTGTGTCTCCTGCATCCACCACACCTATTCCCTGTAAACCTACTGCTTCTGTAAGAGCCGCAAATGTTGATTGTCCTCACCTAGGTTTTGAGCAGAAAGCGAACATAAAAGGATTGCACGATGTTGCAAATATTGACAATAAATTTGCTCCACGTAGAGACACTAGACGTGTTGTCGTGGGAAGTAAATTTCATGCCACCAGACAAGATCGATCTTTGTTGTTTGAGTCAGAAGATTGGGAGGAAGAACTTTCATGTGCACCCCCAAATAATCCTCCAGTTGAGTGTCTCGAGTCAAACATCAGCAAAGCAGAAGGCGGTCTGAACACTCAGCACGAGAAACAGAATTCTCCCCGGCTATACGGACCTCGACATTGTTCCAAGAAAACCACTTCTGACGCAGACATCCAGGCAAGCCCTGCAGCTGAAGTCTACGAACCTCGACATTGTTTCAAGAACAGCACCCCTTCTAACATAGACATCAAGGCAAGCCCTGTAGCTGAAGTCTACGAACCTCGACATTGTTCCAAGCAAACTACTTCTGACATAGACATCCAGGCAAGCCCTGCAGCTGAAGTCTACGAACCTCGACATTGTTTCAAGAACAGCACCCCTTCTGACATAGACATCAAGGCAAGCCCTGTAGCTGAAGTCTACGAACCTCGACATTGTTCCAAGCAAACTACTTCTGACATAGACATCCAGGCAAGCTCTGTAGCTGAAGTCTACGAACGTCGACATTGTTCCAGGCAAACTACTTCTGACATAGACATCCAGGCAAGCCCTGTAGCTGAAGTCTACGAACCTCGACATTGTTCCAAGCAAACTACTTCTGACATAGACATTCAGGCAAGCCCTGTAGCTGAAGTTCACGTTCCCCAAGTTGAAATGCGAGAAGGTAAATGCTTTTTAAAATAATTTTTTCACCGACTGTCTCTAGTTCAGCTTTTCAGACTCGTAGAGTCAGCTGGGTTAGAAGAAAAAGACTGGAAAATCGCATTATGGGAATGCCATGTCGCCTCAGCCTCTTACAATATATCTATAGGCAATCCACGTACAGCCGTGTTAAATATTAAAACTAGATGTTATATGGCATGGTAGGTTACTTTATTCCACGAATTGGCCGTGAGAGTGGCCCGTTTTCTGTAAAATCATTTTTCAAGCATAAAATCATGGAATAAAAGCAAGAATACCACAGTGTGGAGTACTTGGTGAACAATACTCATCTTGTAAGCCCAGAAGCAACTCCGCCTATGACCTCTTTGCTTCTGGGCTTGCTCAGTGAGTATAGTCCATCTCATACGCCACACTATGGTATTCTTACTATAGTATGGAATACATGTATATTCTTATATTATTTTCCCTAATGAAGGGCAACCTTAAGCACGAAACGTAGGAAATAAGTCACCACACGTTCTGAATATTCGTCATGTTGCACTGTCAGGTTTTGAGGTATTTTTATTTCCAACCCAAAATATTATCACCACTAAGACAACCGGGATACTCTATATATAAGCGACTATTTCCCTATCTCGATACATAGGTTTTGAAGTAATATACATTACTTTTCTCACCTTATAATCTTTTTTAAAAAAAAATTCTGTGTGATCATATACCCCAGGTCATCTTTAGAGTACATACTTATATAGATGGACTAGTGGTAATTGATAAGGTTTTCATGTGGTAAATTAAAAAGATTTTTAGATAGTCTTGCCTGTTTCTTATAAGTACTGATTTGATTATTTCCTTCCAGGGCCTTTACCACACCAGCATGTACCAACGGCATCTTTTAGGAACGGTCTTCGCGGCGTTTCCTACTTCAGGCGCAGTCGGGGATTTCAGAGACGAGTACAGAGACGACATCCTCAACCTCCTCTTGGTCCTCCTCCTCCTCCTCCTTCCCCTCCTTATCGTCCTCCTCCACCTCCTCCTCTTAGTCCATATTCTCCCCATCTGGGTCCTCTTCCCGATTTGAGTTCACCTCCTCCTCCTCTTGCTCGCCCACCTCCATCTTCCCCTCTTGCTCGTCCACCTCCCCCTCCTGCTCGTCCCCCTGCCCCTCCTTGTCATCACCCCCCTCCGCCACCCTGCCCGGCTCGTAACCGCCGGGATGACTACTACTATAGCTATGATGTGATGAGTGATTCTCCCATGTCCGAAACAGAGTTCCTTCCTGACAAGAATTACTTCAACTGCCCCGTCCCAACTAGTAAGCTTCGTTTTCCCTAGCCTATAGTAGGCCTCGACTTCCCAGCGAGGCCTATCATTTAAAGACCAAATCACCCCGGACTTTTTTGGGGCACAACGGTGCACCCCCACACCTTCACCAAGTCTTTAATGAATATCAATAAAAGTGAAATGCGCTTAATTTACTATGTCCGTCCATGCCGTGCCCTTTAAATCCACGTTTTTGTATGCCGATTGGAGGCACTGGCGGCCTCCGCATGCATGTAGCCATGTTGACCTTGTGGTCAGATTCCCGTGATTTTATAAGGGTTAACTGTCCGTCCCCGCTCCGGGGTGCGGGAGGATACGGGGACGGAAACTCTGTCTACGTTTTCCCCTAAAGTTGTTCCTGGTTTAAGAGGCATTTTATTTGAAGAATATTAAGCACCGTGTTATTGAAATGGCAAACCATTTTTTCCCCAACTAAACTACCATTTAAATACCCTAAATCTGATTAAAAATTGTTTAGAAGTTTAGAAATTGAATTTCACTAATAGAATATTTTAAAAATTGATAATCTATCAAGTATTTTCTTTTATTCATTAGTATAAGTAACCAATTTTTAAAAGATCATTTTACAATTGATCAATCTATCTCTATTTATCAAGATATAACTATGTGGCTGGATCTTGTGAAGTCTGGTGTAATTGACGGTGTATCTTTTTAACAGGTCGTATTCCAGATTTGAGGGATATAGACGTTGGAATGGGACCTCCAGGTGACCAAGAATGGCGCAAGCCGGGCCTTGTAAACCGTAGGTATGTGCAGAGGGCTGCTAAAGACGAGCATCAATCTCAGTCCTTCAAATCGCGACTCCAATGTGAAAGTGACCGAGTAACTTGCCCTGGAGGATTTGGTGATACTGGAGGAGATGCGATATGGTCTGAATCATGGACTAGAGGACAAGCTTCCGCAAAATCGAGTGAGGTCCAAGCCTATCTTCCTCCTCCTATACCTGTTGGCGATGAGTGTTACTCACCACTTAATGGAGCACATATTCCCTTATCTGAGAAACCTTTTTCTGGTGATGTCGAACAGGAACGGCAGCAGGATAGCGGGATAATACAAGAAAGGCATTTACAGGCAAGTGAGCTCCGAGCACGTTTCTCAGGAGGAAAAGATCTAAAAGCACTTAATAACGGGTGTACAGGGAACGATACCTTTATTGATTGTCATGCGAATAAGTGCGAGCGGTCTCCTGTTCGGGTCCCGCAAGGCCCTGTCCGTCTGATTGACCTACCATCTAGTGATATTGAAAGTGATGAACCTGACCCTAGCAATAATGGCTTTGCTGGTGCATCGAATCGCTACACCTTTGATGATATGGAAGGTTACCCTGCCGATGTTGACACATCCTCTCAAGACGAACAAGCAGACCCACACCCATACTGGACTACTTCGGCTTCAGAAGCTGATCAATGCCCTCCCGATGAAAATGAGGTGCATCCAAAACCTTGCCCTGGACTCGCTTTGCTTAGTTATGCATATTCACCTGAATCTAAAGAGCCCTCAGCTTGGGGTAGGAACGAAGGGCAGTACGGCCCTGTGGAGGGAGATCTCACTTCTGAAGAAGAGAGTGTGCCACTAGTCACAAGCAATCAGAGCAGAGTGGAGAGTCTGAGGGACTGTAATGATCCTGTTCCCGAATCCTCCAGTGGCGATAAACATTCATCCAATGCTAATTCTCATTATGTACCTTCTCTCGCTGTGTATCAGGAAGGTGGACTCTATTCTGATGAAGCACCCAGTTTGGTGCCATTCGAATCTAGTAACCCAACAGGATCTCTAACTGATAGATATTCCCATAGTGTGCCTGACGTGGAAAATGCCAGAGAAGAGAATGGGACATCTCCAGTGCCTATAAAAGAGCCGAACCCACCGAAACAATACATACAACTTCAGGATCATAGTATGAACGAAGAAAATGTTTCTCCAGCAGTTGCAGCAAGCAAGACTCTCGAGTCAGATTCTTCCGAGATTGATTGGTTTGCTAATCCTGAAACGGGCACTTCGTCTGGTCGCAAGAAAACCAAGAAATCCAATGCAGACCCGCTGCAGTGTGTCCAGAAGTCCAAGCGTCGAAACGTTTCACTTGGCGGTTGTGGGTCCATGCTACAGTTCATTCAGAGCAACAAGACTGTTTATGACTGCAAAGCCCCAGCCAGCGCGGCCCCAAAACCAAGCATTCCCAAACGCAAAAACCTTTCATTTGGTGGGTTTGGGGCCACCCAGCAATTAACTAAAGAAAACAAGGGCGGGTTTAACTACACAAACCCGAGTGGGTTTACCTACACAAACCCAGCCAGTACTGGCCCAAAAGTAGCAAATCCTACCAGTCTCAACGCTTCGTCGACACCACCTCAGGTTGATAGCCCTCCTCTACATGGTGCCATGCGATATCAGTATCTTATGCAGAAACAAAACCGTACCAGTTTCGATGGGGACATCGATACTTTCATGGCCACATTTTCTAGGGCCATCACACCCTTTATCGATAGCCATTGTCATCTTGACTTTCTCTTTCGTCGTGCTGGCTTCAAAGGCTCCTATCAAGCTTTCCGGAAAGAAAATGCTGAGAGTTTCCACAGCACATATGCGGGATGCATTGCTGTCTTCTGTGATCCAAGAACCTTTAAACCAGGTGGTAAGTTGTCCCCCAACCCTTGGAATATTTGAATTTATCTTTAGATTCAGTAAAAAAAAGTATCGAATGGGCTCTAGTAAAATTGATAATCTATTTTACAATGTGCTGATGGATAACATACTGTTTCTTTGAATGCTTGTATTATGTGGAGGTTTTAATTTTTCTTTCGTTTTGGTTATCGCTACAGGAGCGTGGACTGCCTTTTTGGAGGAACCTGGTATATATGCTGCTGTTGGATGCCACCCGAAAAGTGCTTTGGAGTTCGATGCTGCGGCTGAAAGATACATGGCCGACGTGATGTTAAAACATCCTCGTGTAACAGCTTTGGGAGAAATAGGTCTGGATTACTCAGGAAAGTAAGACCAACTTTTATATACATCTTTTTTCTTTGTTTTCCCCATTCTCATCCCATGATTTTTGCCCTGATAGCCAACTTGAAATCTCGTTTGAAGGTGAATATTTAATAATAGTTATTGACAAGTGGTAAACCACCGATATGGTTCAACGCACGATTGATCTATTCTTTATTTATTGCTCACTCTGTATGTGTGCATATTATACATATACAGTTATCTTGGAATTTGTTTTGTCAGCTTTCACCAGCATGCCGAGCAGCAAAAAGAGGTTTTCCGTCGCCAAGTTCGCCTGGCTCTCAGCAGAGAACTCCCATTAGTAATCCACTGTCGTGATGCCGAACAGGATTGTATCACACTTTTGAAGGAGGTAAATATATATGATTGGTGATTGCAGGTTTTAATATTAGGCATGTTCGAGTATATTTAAATTCTCCCCAAGTATTCAATGTAGTTAGAAATTTCAATCTTGGAAGGCTTTGCTGGGACATACAATGAAAAGATTTTCAAAATTGAAAATGCATATATGTCAGATGAAACTCAGTGAAATCAGTATTCTTGAAAACTTATGCCAAATTCCATCATTTTTAACCTACTTTCAAAAACATAAATTATCATTTTTCAATTACCGCCGTTATCGCCCTGATAGGACCAAATATACGAAACAATATGGTGTCAAAACGGCGTAAAGCAACCGATCCCCCCCCCCCCGCACACACACACAATTACCCCCTACTCATATCTCAGTACTTATGCCATGACCACACTTTCATGTCTGGTATGTCACAAACACATGTATATGATGTAAGAAAATCCTGTTAGTGTTACTATTATGTAGTCTTTTTGGTAATGTACAATGACTCTTGTCTACTACGTTTTCCTCTTGCTTTGTGAATCGATTAACTTGGTACGGTAACTTTCTTACTTTCACATTTCAGTTAGTTCCCAAGAATTACCGCTTCCATCGCCATTGTTTTACTGGTACCTGGCGGGAGGCTGTAGAATGGTTGGATGCGTTCCCAGGCTCGTTTATTGGTCTCACACCGCTCATCACCCACGTGGGGGGTCGTTCTTCTGCTCCTCGCGAGGTGGCAAAATTCATTCCATTAGAAAGACTCCTCCTTGAAACAGACGCGCCCTATTTCCTACCTCGTGGCGTAAGTTTAGATATTGATCAATAATTAAACTCCAATTATTGCCTCGCATTGTGCCGTTTGTGTGTCTGTGTTTAAAAATTGCCTTTTTATTAGAAAGTACATCTAAAATCTCCCCATCTGGGTCTAAAGTAAAATATGTTAGGCAGAAAAAACAGAACATAAATCGTGTAGAATTCTTTTTTTGCATGCAAACTAGACGACAAGTTGGTTTTAGAAAGGTTTAGGATGCAATTTATTTTTCATGATAACTTTTTAATTATTCATGTAGGGTGGGGGGTGGGGGGTGGACTGCTAACCGTTATTTATTATTCAGTTAGATGAATAACTATATCAATAAATTACTTCATTTTAGGCTATTCATCCTTCCCCTCGTCAATCTGCTGCGTTGCTCCAATTTTTTTTTAGATTCTAACATAACATGGTAACCATAATGAATGAAGTTTGTCAGAATTGCCTGATCTAATGGGATACTTGTTGCTTACACAGGCACCGAGGGACAAGCAGTCGTTATCACACCCGGGGATGGCCATTAGCGTGGCTGCTGAGGTGGCACGTCTGCAGCGAGTGGACATCAACCTGGTACTACATCACTGTCTACAGAACACTCAAGCTATGTATGGCGCCAAACTGAGTGACTTCGCTTCCTAAATCTGATTTCTTTGATACTTCGTTGCTTCCACTACTTTGTACATATACTTCTCTATATGCTATCGTATTGTTTAGAACTTGAAGTCTTTCTATGTTGTGTACAGTATCTTTTCGGAAAATACTTTTTTATTTAATTCCCTGATACGTCCAAGTAAATATCAGTTTCTTATGTAATTTTAAAGGATTAATTTATGTAAGATGAGAAATTAATTTTGATTTATTTTCTTGCCACAATTATGAATTTGGACACGTGTAATGATGATGGCTTAGAATAGATATAATACTGTTGAATTGATTTTTCTCTGGTAGTGGATCTAATTCAGTCTTCTCTTGTCAACCAAGTATACCAGAAGTGTTATACTAAAATAGAAGTTGCTTTATATGAACGTGCATTTGTACGAACATGATGAATACTTGGTAAATAACGTACATGTATGAAGACTTGAATGTTATTATTATATATTAAACTGGTTAGGCCGTGCTTATAGTTAGGTAAAATGGGGTCGTAAGTATTTGCTGAGCACGACTTGGTTATGTGCTATTGCACCCCAGTGAAACTAGTCAGTCTGTGTTAGTTATAGAACTAGAAGTAATGCATTCAGTTTGTACGATTTTCAATATAAATCCCACACGTCGGGACAAAATTATGTCGGGGCACACTTCACATTGAGCCGGCCGATTGGGGTCATAATTAATCATAAAAATATATAAAAATATTATACAATATGAAATGTTTCCAGGCGTTGAGCCGACATGTAGTCGTACCACACCGTGATGTCCTCGACATAATTACAGATTAAACCTCAACTTCCAAGTAAGTCTCAGTTAACTGTAAAATTAAATGGTAGGGCATTTTTCGGATAACCTACGTCTTGAATAAACACATGTGGGTATTGTATGTTCTTCCCCAGTCGTTTTCTTCAAGTCAGAAACTTGATAGGCGTAAAAAAAATTCCAGTGTATCTCGGGGTTCGTATAGAGCCTTGAAATCCTTACTTTTTCAAGGCCTGGAAAATTGTGCACCAGTCATTTTTCAAACATCGGCCGTTTACAGAAGCCATTCCAATGGGACAATGGGAGAATAAATAGTTATGATGTACCATTGCACTCCTAGTTTTCGGGGGGAAAACGCGTGGGAGCTATTTTGTACAAGAAGCGCTGTTATATTTAAGTAGACGTAGCAGTAAATTTGCAACATCAACTTTGCAATAAACAAATCCTGTTCGATTAAATATGCAAGTTTTCGTGTCATGAAATCTGTCCTTTCCTGCAAGGACTTCTCCAAACTGCCATACCTCTTGTGTGAATAGGTTTACCTCCTGTATACATATGACGATAACATCATTCCTGTTAAAAGGTGTAAAATTGTTATCCATAAGGGTAGTTTCTGCATAATCCTATATTAAGGCCCCAGTCTCAGGTTGGGGAGCATTAGCAAAATGACTTAATTAAATGTAATTTTGCATAAATAATAGAAATTGATGTAGATCATAGAATTATGGTCGTGTCAGCCTGGTTGAATACAGCATTTTAAATTCCTTTCCTCAGGGAAAGCCCGAAAATGAATTGTAACGACCAGGGGAGTTGTGAAACAGCATTTGGAGTTGTACGCATACGCTGGGAATAAAGTTAAACTCTTACCCATACATTAAAATGATTAGTCTCATTTTTTGTTTTTTTTAAATAATTTTATTTAGATTTAGACTTTGTTAATAACTTTTATTGCAAAGCATTTTTGTACGTAATGTTATATCAATATAATCATACAAAGGCTAAGTTCAGCTACATAATACTAAACATTCCCTCTGGTTTTATTCCAGAACTGACACCAGGTGGAAAAGTCACATTACATACACAATGCTCCTTATTTGATTTGTAATTATACACAATGTTTTAACTCATGCTTGGATGCACCAGGGCGTTATATGGTTGGGCTCCTAGAATGCTTGAAATCGGGATCCATGATTTTAAATAAATGTACTGAGACAAATGTTACTTAGCATAGCCCATTGATACTTGGCATTTGGGACAAAACAAATACTATACTGTAGAGCGATTGGAGATTGAGAATTCTGTTTTTGCTTTGGGGTTACTTTACATATTATGTAACACCCCACCAAAAGATTTTTGCCATCTCCACCTCGGCCTACATTATAGAAACACGAAGAGAACCGTAATGCGAAGGCAAATAATGTGGGAGTATTAATGAAACAAACCCTATCCCCCACTTCATGATAAATCTTTCCACAAAGTAAAAGTCAATAATGCCATTTTCAACTGAGTATTCTTCCTCCATCATCTAAATTAAAGTTGCAGATTTCAGAGCGCTTAATCTTAACCTGCCCATTGAACAATTGTGGTGCAATCTGCTGCTTCGGTGACCGGCAGATTAAGAACATAATTTCAAACTTAGATGGGCGACTGTGTGACCTGTTTGTCGTTAGTGTTTTACAAATGAGTACTATGCGCAGAACCACTGCTGCATCTAGGTTTCATTAAAGTGAATGTACATGTTAGCTTAGTCTCGACACTACGTGTTGATCATAACCTCGGGAAAATAAAACTATTATAACAACAGGGACGTGGAGTTGCTGTTTCTTTGTGTGGGGTGGTTGAGTAAGTTTTAATATATGAACTAACAAAGGAATTTTAAGAGAATTACAAAACGCATGGACTTGATAGACTTATTACACATAACCAGACATGATATGGGGTTCCTATCATATATTTACTATGCACTTCATACTTCCCAGTAAAAACATCGCCACTAAAATTATATGCAAAATATTTCCATTACAGAAGGCATTCAGAACCTAACTATAAGAAATGAAATCTCTATTTTCCAAGTAACATTCATTTAGTTTCTATCTTGAGAGCAATACATCATAGCACCTTTCATGCTTATAATCCAGAACTCCTAAATTCATCACCATTCATTCATATTTTTTTTTACAAAGAGACGTGCATTTCAACATGGAAACATTGATTCTGTAATTATTGGCATTGGTGTAAGTTCAGACCTTATAAAGGTTTTCATTATCTAAGCACCCTACACTGGAAGAAAACATTCAATAAAATATACAATACTTATTTTTGAAAAAAATAACATACTTAAATTGATATTTCGTTGGTTGCATGTTGCAATGCATCTTCTGAATCAGGGGTGATTATTTTATTCCGCAATCAATAACAATACCTTTCGTTCGAGCTAGCGCGATCAAACAGGTAGGCAGATAGATATAGTGCTAATGCAAAGAGTCACTAACGAAGGGTAGGGATTTGATCACCAATAGTAACAATGTCTATTATACTAGTATTAAAATCTAAAATAAAGATGTTTTTTTCAAACCGGACAATCATGAAATCGTTCATTTATGCTCTCGGTACATTGCTTCACAGAAATTCTTTCAATCATATATATATATAGTCTTATACATACGCATAGCCTGTCTTTTGTCTTAAAAAAACTCACCAAAAAATACCAAGAAGCATAATTCTCAAAAAATGTTAATCCCGTCATGATTTATAAGACATGTAGGAATGGGAGAAGTATCTTTTACAACGGTTTTTAACATTAAAATTCTCACTCTCTTCATTCATGGAATGCAGGCTGAGTATTCCACGCATTCACACACTCACACATAGTGTGATTTCTTTTATAATCATGTAACAAGCTTTAAACAGATTTCTCCCAACAAATAAATTCAAACTATATTCATTTTATATAATGCAGGACATCACCAAAGACAATAACAATCTATTACTTATTTCTTTTTTGATTACCTAGAAATGTTGGTAACAATGGCAGAGCTAGAGATTGGTCACATTCGAGGGGACGGCGAGCGTTGTCAGTGCCACTGAAAATAAAGTAACTGACTATAGAGACGTATAGATCTATAGTGTAGCTAACACGCAGTGACGCTCCTCCTTGGATAGTTATAGTCAGCACTGATAACACCCTCCGTGTGTAGCTTTGTAAGCAACAACAGCGTTTCACTCTGCATCGTCGTATAAAATCTAGCATTCGTTCATTCTAATCACAACCAGATTCCTGTTCATTCAGCATCTTGTAGTGGGAGTAGACCTAAAGCCTTTTCTGGTGATTCTAGAACGATGTACCCTCCATTGCTGTCCCCGATTGAATATTGACCACGCCGTAGCTTTCTGATAAGATATGATGGCACCTAGAAAAGAAATAGAAAACATACTTCCAAATAGGGAATACAAATAATTGGTCGATTCTACCTTTGGGGAGAATTTAACACGAATGTGATACAACACAATCTTGAAACACAGTTTGCGTATTATTTATGAGAATTTGATGGACGTGTAGAAAATTATCACTGAAATTGTGAAAATCCCATAGGTGATAGGGAACTCAGAAGCATCATGGGAAAAGATAGCCTACCATCGTGAATTCTCCTCACAACGGTAGAATACTTGCTAGCAGACCAAATAAGCGGAATGCACCGATTTTCGTAATTAATCTCATGGCTAATCAATTTCATCCAATGATGAATGTATTTTTGCTCTTATCTTAAAAGTTCAATGATAAGTATCATTATGATGACTAATAGATATTGCTATCATCTATCAAAGCTTTCCCTACCATATTCTTGTGTTATATTGTATATACTTTCTATGACTATCAATGGATCATAGTGTATCATTATATAGAATACGCACCAGGCCGGGATGTGAATTATAGAAGATACAAAAAAGGCCCATCCTCATCGCTTTTTCTTTTTCTCCTGTCGCCGGCGTGCACTTGTGTCTGTTGTAGGTTTGGATACTCCCCAGGCGGGCTGCGTCTCAGGCTCCTCAATTGGCTCTTCCTGTAACGATACCATCTAAAGAGTCAAACATCTGTGTAACACAGTTAGACGTACATAATGCTTCATTTGGGATTTCATTTACATTTAATGATTTGAAGAGCGGGAGTTCATATAGACCTATAACAATAAGGGGCACACCCCCAGTCTCCGGGAAATCGGAGGAATGCTTGCAGAATCCCAACAATTTGTTCGGAGATTAATAATTCTTGTTGACTGTTCCATTTAATATAGAATGGGACCTGCTGTATTGATTTCTATAGGCTACTTCCCAAAATCAGGGACATATTATCAACAAATAAACATGCTGATGATACATCTCCTTCCTTTATAACCCTTTTTTAACAAAATAATTGGTAGCTACTTCGTCTTCAATTTGAATCATCAGCTGGACAACAATCATCGTCTAGATAGCCGTGTCTATCTCTATACAGTTCTGCTGTACTAGTACAGTCAACGTAGTAGCCTACTGTATAGGGTCAGTATAATATACTAGTTGACTATCATTGTCTGGCTGTAGGCCTAGATAAACATAATAATTGAGGAATAGGCTACATCTTCTTATCACTATGATATCCCTAGTTTACATGTAGACTGGTTTAATAGAATTGCCAAAATAAGCACGTGAAATGGAAGGTATGCTACTATGATTCCAAGGCGAGTACGCCTAGTACCCGGCCTAGTAGTAGACTAACCTTTCAGTTTCAAAGTTTCAATGCAATCAGGTGGAGTCAAGAGGCGATATACCTCTATTATCGCTCACCGATTACAAGGAAGCTTCAAAACCCAGAGAGAGATTAATTACCCCAACTTGAGATTTAAATTAGAGGCAAGGTTCTATACAAATAAAACACTGATCACATGTAATACAAACGAAGAGGACCGGTGGGCTCTACCCATATAATTAAATATTGGTGCAACTTAGTCCAACACAACAAGTAGCAAACAACCCAGGTAGCGTTCACAGATACCACAGTCGGAGAATTTTAACACTAACCGCTTCATCATCTTTCGACGGGACGAAGATGACAGCAAATATACAAACTAGCTGAAATATTGCACCAAGAAATAGTCCGTAATGAAGCAAGGTGTCAAGCAGCCAGCTGCCAGAAGAATCCACTAAATCCACCTCCATGATCACAGACAAGATTCTCGCAGCGTCAGTAGGACTTCCTCCAGCGAGTGTTGTGATCTGGTGGCGCCGCTCGGTGACCATAAGTAGAACGTCGACTGAGACGCGCCTTCGCCGCTGCACATGTTGCGCTCAGCGTCTACATGTCGTCTGCTCAGAGCGTCTTACATGTGCGGGGCGCATTTCCACTTTTATCTACAGAGAATCAGAGTGTTTAATGGTATCAACGTTGTCAAAGGACGAAAGAGAATTAGTAGGTCTATAATTGAAGTGGTCCCATGGAAAATGCACCAGCGGGTGGGGCATGTAGCCTTTAGCCTAAGTAATAATAATAGTAGTAGGCCCTATAGGCTAGCCATATATGGGGCTGTGTTTATAACTATAGACAGTCGCAGGTAGGTCTACCAGTAGGCCCGGCAATATAATGGGGTCGTCTGTGTTAGTTAGCTAGCGACTGCCTGCATGGTTCCCGCGGTCCTTAAAAAGTCATTAATTTTGAGTTTGGGTTTTTAAGTCATTAATTTTCGCTGTGAGTCCTTAAAAAGTCATTAAGAACTATCTGAGCGCCCTCCCGGGCAAGCTATAATTACAGGAAGATTCTGATAGTTAGCCTAGTCCCTATATTTTCAGCAAAAACATTCAAATTCCCCAGTTTGATTCCCACTGTTTTCAAAACATCATTAACGATTATGGAACACTCTTCAAATAATTATATTATCTACAACCTGCTATCTTTCATTTCTTCCACATTATTTTTTCATATCAACTTAAATTATGTCCAATTGCATTGATTTACAGAAAAACATTTCATCTTTATTAAATGGTTACCCTAAAATCCTGGCAAATGATTATTCCTCATAATTTTGTTATCACAATTATTAAACTTGATTTATATACCTTTTAGTTCCTGTATCTTAAGGGTATTTTACAGAATCTATCCACAGCATCGGCCAGTTCTAAATTTAAACATGAAATATCAGATATGCTTCCAAGGCCTTGAAAAAAGCAAATTAGAATACATACATGTATTGAGATCCATATTTTTGAAAACTTCTGAAAAATTGTCAGATACCCCAACATTTATAGGACCAAATGTGATGTGTTTCAGGTAAATGAGTCACAAGTTGCAAACCCAAAAATATTGCAAACTTTTTTTTTTTAAATAAAAATCTCAAACTAAAATTATAGTTATAAATATATGTCCAAATGTTTACCATCATTGGAATCTGCTTGATCTCATCTTTCAAATATGATATCTCAAAATCCATTTTTTGCAATGCTTGTGAGAATTTGACTGTTTTTTGTGTGTTTGTCAGTGTACAGACTTTCATACATATGCAATAGATTGACCTGATCGCTTTGTTTGATTGTTTTCCGAAAGTACAAGTACTAATCTTTTCTTTGACATAAATATGTAATACCCAACGGATTTCTGATAGAGCACGACGCTATACTTATGTTTTTAACAACTGTTTTTATTTTTTGACACTGCCCAGGTTACAACCTGCCTACTATTGTTTGTTTTGATATCATGTGTATGCCCGCAAATTGATGTTGTGTAATACTGTCTTTACGTAACTTAATTACATATATTCCTTCAAATGGTGTATCATTTATATTTCTGAGATTATCTCTTCTTATCACTATTAACTTCTGCATTGTCATCTCGCGGAATATGTTCCATAGTATTGTAACACTTTTTTTGTAACATCAGGCGTTTCTGAGAATAGCATCAGTGATGTAATGTCTGAAGTCCTGAATAAAGATATTTTATAAATCAAAATCAAAATCAACTTGTGACTCATTTCCTTGTAGCACATCACAAATGTCAAATTAAAAAGATTCTCTTTCCTATTCTTTTTGTTAATCAAAACTGACCTTCAATGAGTTTTAGAACATTATACAAACCCTAAAAATAACACTTTCTTAATATCTCATGTATTGATGTTGATGTTGTTTGGTCATTAAAAGTCATTAAAAACTGGGGGAATTGGTCATTAAAAGTCATTAAATCAGATGTGCTCTGGGCCGCGGGAACTATGTGCCTAGTATGAACTACATGTACATGCTTACAAGTAGGCATACTTTATAAACTATTCATAGAGGTGAATTGATCTAGACCAATAGTACATGTATCATGGTAGGCCTACTAGCTGGCATAATTTTAGAAGGGTTGAATCCGGGATGAATAGGCCTACTCTTGACTGCAGGTCTGATGTTGTTGGAATACTATGGTAAGAATACCATAGTGTGGAGTACAAGGTGGACTAGGGCTCCAGACCTTAGGGCCCAGAAACCTCGGACGTTAGGGCCCAAAGTCCAGACGTTAGGGCCCACCCTCCTTCCGACGTTAGGGCCCACCCACCTTCAGACGTTAGGGCCCACGGCTGATTCTGGTCTGTAGACCGGTGGACTATACTTGTCGAATAAGCTCGAATGTGGAAACAATTAAATAATTGAAAACAATTTTTAAATATTTGTATTCGTGATACATTCTTTTTACAAAACGGACTCGCAATTTGGCTTAATAGTTTTTCGTTCTGCCTGATATAAGTCACCTTTAGGCCTAGCTTTAATTGGGTGAAAGAATTAACACGTTATCATTTTTTTGTATTGTAAAATTCCATACTCTAGCTTTAAGCTAGTTATAACAAATTTAAAAACTATTGGGATAATTCTATCATTGGAATATAGATATACATGTATGTCCTTATTTAGTCATGAGAAAGGAAAATTAAATTTCGAGGTCAACGAACACATAATACAGCAACAGCCTTTATTTTGCAAATAATTGAATGATCCTTTTCATGTTCCGTCAGTGTCTTATGGATTAATAGGATGTCATGGATAGTTAAGTATTCATACAATATTACATATCGTGATACAATAGACTGTTTGATTGACCAACTTTAAACACGATTTCTACGCCTTGGATTGCATTTGACAGTCTGTAATAAACGTTTCCAAGGTAACATTTTACACTATAATCATTCCTCTTTCAACTTTCAAGACAACGTTTACTAACCATAGATTTGACATCCATAGATTTGACATAATATGTCAAATCTATGGTTAGAATGTCAAATCTATGGTTATGAAATATTATTTCGGACTACACTTTGCAATGGACAGAATGATACTATATCTTATCTTCTAGTTTGCAATAGAAATACTATAGGCCTAAATGAAGCGTCGATACTGGAGTTCTAAATCACAGTTTGTGTGCGCGCTCCAAGATGATATTTCGCTCTTGGGTTCCTCAGCCTCTCCGCCTTGTGAGAACGAGTTCCAGGACGTACCCCTCCCTGGGGAGTGTAGAGCGTCTTGTGAGCATCCAAGAAAAGAGCCATCCGATTCCATGGGCAGTTGCCCAGGCAGACAGGACCCTCCTCCGACCAGCTAACTGTGGTTCCAGCCCTCTTGGCTGCACTGGAGACTGTAGCACGAGACAGTCTCCTTATTATATCCGACATGGATGCATAGTTGGGTAGTTTGCCTTCAGCAGAATTGCCCCTAGTTGAAGGAGGAGCACTTGATGGTAAGGGACCGTGATCTGGGTGGTCTGAAGCCACACCTTCCCTGCGTTGTGGTTGTGGGGATCCACCATTGGTATCCATGCCCGGGAGGCCACTGGTCTTGGACCAGGTGGATCCCTGAGGTCTAGCACAAGAAACTGGGAATCGGTAACCGGCTGGCCTTGCCTTTTGTCTGTCCATTAAGTTTCTTTTGGCGTAGTTAGGTCGCCTTGGAAAATCGCCTCGCGCAGTTGCTTGGAAATCCATATTTGTAATTCGAATGTAGCATGGGATAGTTATCCCAAAGAACGTATTTATGAGATCGTTAGTGTCCCTGAACTAGTGAAGTATAATATGTATCTCACTCAGTACGCCAATTGATTATGTCATTGTTATTCGATCCTAAAGTTTTTTTCCGACGCCAATTTTTGTAAATAAGTAACGAGAGTGATTCTCAGTGAAAAAAACTCCCCTCGGTAGCTGTGTTTGTTTTGTATGGTGGTCCAAATCACTTAGCCGTTCTTTTACTTTTAACATTTTTTTTATGCATTAAGATGCTTTTAACTATGGAGTTGTATTTTACAAATGTGTGGACGTTACCAAATTCAGAGCCAAATTGGACTGCTAATTGATGTAGATTAATAAATAATCAGGGTTGTCCCTGAAGAAGCCTCCCCTAAAGGGCGACATATTGGGCTAATAAAATGTGACATTTCGAAGATGCCGACTTGAGTGATTTTTCTACTTTAGAAATTTAATAGCTACGGTAATCTACATGATAAAACAAATGCAGACAGAGATGTATACATGTAATAAAAACTCGCTATTGTAGCTGTGGGTTTCTACCACCTGAAGCAAAAGGTGTTTAGTCGTAAAAGTTGTGGTGATTAAATCATATTGGCATTGTTCCATTCACTTTCTATCAAAATACAGAAATTAACAATATATAACTTGAATAAGGTGGTGTCTTTTCTGGACAATGAATTCAAAGTAATGGCCATTTGACTTTTATAGTCACGATCGAGGACTTTTTGAATCAAAAACAACTTTGGGCCACCGTAAGGGTTATCCTCTTCTATGCTTGGGGTCCTTAATCACAAAATTGCTCTCATAATACCTCAATCTAATATGGCGGGTATATGTTCAGCTATGTTCACTACACCCCTTGTTTTTATTCTCACGTGAACACATGGCCATTATGTGGGATGAAGCGGATGGTGTAGTATCAGTATTTCAATTTATGTTTGGTGTTAAACTAACCTAACGATCCTATATAGCTTCGTGGTAATGGGTAATAGCAAAAGGACAATTAATATATAGAAATGAATCGTTGAAACTATTCATTTTATTCGTTCCAAGCATTTCGGTCTTTACAAATAGATGTGTGGTACGAAGAGATTTAATGTACAGATTACAGGCTTAGGAGAATCCAGCAATCTCGACAAATTGTGGGATTAAATCCCACAATTAAAGGCAGGCAATATGCGTCATTGCGCGTCATTAGGTCCGTCTTATATATATGGATAATTGGTGTCAATCTCCTTCACGTCATTGCCAACGGTTTTACATAAATAGTTTTCAATCTACTTTTATACTGTGCCTTCGAGCTATATTGAAGTTAGAGGGGACAGTTCAACGAAAGAAAATTGACCGGTACAATTTTCATAAAACTTCCAGTGATTGTTCCTTATCCTTAGATTTACTACACCTTTATTTGAGGTCATGGAAAATATAGCGTATCCACTTACACGTCGGTTGTGACCACCGTCAAGAGTGGCCAGAGGCGACGGTCGAACGGTGACCACCGATGGCCATTTTTGACCGTCGCTCTTGACCGTCCTAGGCACTCACTTGCACGTCAAAAAGAGCCCACCATGGTCACCGTTCGACGGTCCACTAGGCGGCACCGATCGACGGTCCATGGTAGCCACTTGTACGTCGGATGGTCCCCTAGGGACCACCAGACGTTTGATTCATTATTGTATGTACATTTCTGGTCATATTTCTACATATATATTAGCAAAGCATCGATCTCCAGACTCTCCTTGATATTACCAGATATATTCATTTGAAAAATAAGTATATTTTAAAACTAGGCTTGGCCAAAAGTGCCATGTTTCCTGCCTTGTGTTATGGGACTGGATTTTCAGCGGCTTGAGAGAGTGAGCTAGTGAGACTTTTTATATTGGTCTTATTGTTCCTGATCGATCTGCATATTATTCAATATTGATATGTACCTTCACAACAATTATTATTTAAATCATTAATTAATTCGAATTCTAAATTAATTGTTTTTTTCTGGGTTTTTTGGCCAAACCAAAAGTGCTTATGATGAGCCTCTTGTTCGTTCCTGTTCACTTCTGTGAAGTTTAGAGTACATTTGTATTTGTATTTAAAGATTTTTATTCAGACAAAAGCATTGTGTAACAGGTACATTATTCTAAGAATTTGCTGACTCTAAATTTTTAAGTATTTATACAAAATATTTTAGTGAAGATGTTGGTCACAAAAAAGGTTATTAATAAGTAAAAATTAATGGAAAATAAAATAGTAGTAAAATACATTGATGTATAAAAGCCAACACCAGCGCGTTGTTCAACATCATGACAGTAATATAAATATTGCATCTAATTCTTTCTGTATATATCAATATAGTCCAAAAAAATATGTATTCGCACGAGCAGACATTACACTATTTCTAAATCATATTCTCACAGTAATTTCATGTAAAGGTTAGCGGATCGGGGATAGACCAAATATCTTCAGTAGCTCTAAATGATTCTACACACAACTTCTAAATACTAACAGAAAACGCATCTTTATCTTCCGGCCTCCTTATATTTACAGGTACTACATTCCATATAGTTATAATTCTACCTATTAAAATCCTTCTTATTCCTTCCTTCTTCCATTGCCTTACTCTAACTCTATTCGGATCTCGCATGTTATATCCATGTTGCTGTCCATGATCTTCTATACATTTCTCTGCCCAAAATGAATTAATGCACTGACTTAAACGTCTGTAACATAGCAGTAACAACCCACACAAACTATTCAACTCTACATTATCTCTAGAGATGTAGTGTCTTATTCTCCTCAGTCCTGCCTTAATACAAATGGACATTTAATTTTATCGTTTAAATTGAATTATATAGAATCATTGCCATTTTCACTGAATATTTCGATTTGCATCAACAGATTAAAGCTTAATAATCCCCCACGGTAGTGACCAAGCTTGTCCCTCACCCTGTACCAATTTTAAGGCTAATCCTATAAGGCGGGTCTAAATGACTTAAATACATGCAATACATTTGTTTGAATATGCCTTTAAGGTTCTCAATAAATAATCATTCAATATAATTTCTTTACATAATTAAATATACAGAATATAGGTGGAGAAAATCAAAATTGTTGCTTCTCACACCTACCAGACCCCGCCCCCCCCCTTCAGAAACTCAGCGTTTTTAGCGTTTTCAGACATAAGAGCGGCCGTCACCTCTATAGGTATATCACTGCATTCAGGCTATGCAGGCTCCTGTGACGAAACTGCATTTATTTGTGAGACTTTTCTTATATTGTTGCTATTATTCCTGATCGATCTCCATATTATTTATTATTGATATGTACCTTGGTCACGATTATTAATTAAATCATTAATCTGATTAAATCACATATTTAGTCTGTTTGTGCAAGAGCTATCCCCGGTAGTACCAACATATGTTGGAAACTTATTTGATATAGACAATTCTTAGACATTATTATTACATCGTTGTCACAGGTGACAATAATACAATGCTCAGAGTAAAATATTACCTAATACTAACAAATATTCATACATATTTCCACTTTTGAAGTCGAAATAATCAATAAAAACACCAATAATTAAACATAAATCAATAGAAAAGAGAAAAATAAATGTACAGATGAACTCCAAACTATTCACCAAAATGGTCATAAGCATATTCGGCACCAGGTAAACACACACATATCGAAATAGGCAGTTAAATATGGTCAAAATGGCCCTAAATTAATAAAAATCGAATGAAATGGTAAAAATAAACTTAAAATAAATGTACAAATGTACTGCAAAATATTCACATGAGTCAACCAGAGGTATCAGAGATAATGATAAACTTCGGTATGACCATAAATACCTAAACAAAATTTTTTTTGCATTGGTCACTTTTGACCGTCGCCCTTGATGGCTGCCCCTCCAGTCAAAGAAGTACCCTGTGACTTCTTTGACCGGAGGGGTGATGGTCAAACGGGAGCAAGGGACGGTCAAACGGTCCCAAACGTCCAACGGTCGCCTCGGTATCCACGTTGGTCAAAAAGCGCCATGGCACCGTTCGACGGTGACCGTGTGGTACCGACCGACGTGTAAGTGGATATCGAGCTTAACACCAAACAAAGCATTAGTGACCGGTCTGGCTGATGCCATTCATGTCACATTCAATTCGCTGTTGTAAGACTTCTAATTGGTTTACATGGAGTGCCATCTATGGATGTGGTTTTTGCATGAATACGAGCCTGAGTATACTTCCCAAAGAGAAAAATGTATCATGGCAATAAGAGGACCTGTGCGAAAATGATGGAAATAAATAGTAAATGAAACAATAGGCACTAGCGGGTCATCGCTGCTACCTTTATATACAATGACCACTGGTCATTATCCCACAACCAGGAGCCACACGGGGGCAAATTATAATAGCCACTGGTCATTCTATTATAAATGGCTCAGCAGTGGTTCCCCTATAGTGTCTATTGCCTCATTCAAAATCCATTTCCAGCAATTTTTCAAAAGTCCTCTTATTGCCGTGACAAATGACAATTTGTCACTGTGGGAAGTATAATCAGAATCATATTGATGCAAAACCCACATCTGCAGAGCTGCCAACTTCTACAATTTCGCCGTAGTTACTACGATTTCATTATCAAAATACGATACTACAATCTGTATGACAAAAATTACGTTTTTTAAAAATTTGGTACCAAAACATGTTCTAGATGAATACTGTAGTTTGTACGCCTATCCACCGCCCACAGCTTTTTACCGTAGAGTGTTTTTAAAGTATAAACAGTTACTATGGCACCTGTATGTATATAATATTCAGGCTCTATTTTACCTGAAAATTCAGATTCAGGTACCCATCACTTGCCAAAAATTAAAAAAAATTATTTAACCTTATGTACTGTGTGACTCAAGAAATTCTCCCATTTCTAAGTCGATAAGATTACTCCCAGAATTCACCATTTGACTCCTTATTTTCCACCAAAAAAATCCGGGGGAGCATGCCCCCAGACCCCCATATCAGATAAAATAAAGGTGTAAAAAGGCAAATCTAAACAAATTCGGACTGGTCAGGTCTTTTTTATTTAGTAGAACGGGAAAAAATACCACTCCTAAGGTAAACAACCGTTTTTTTTCAAGTGACTCTAGAAAGGAACTAATGGGGTAACATTTTTTCCCCATTTACTTGTTTCTTATGGAGTGAGGAACATTCCCTGAAAGTTTTATGACAATTGTACTGGCCAATTTCTTTTCATTGAACTGTCCTGTATGCCTTAAACACCTGAAGCGGGGTTCTGGCAAAGCGTGCAAAGAGGTAGCATGAGAAACAACACGTTCATGTTTTATATTCGGAATAAAATATTATTTGAGTGTTGCCTTCATCAGTTTAGCCTGTACTGACCTATCTATCATAACTTCGATTATGACCATAGTTTGCAAATTCACTGTATTCTCAAAAGAGTGTCAATGCAAAGTCCCTTTTACAAAGGCACATTTCCTTTTGCATAAAATATATATAATATATTTAATTATTCAGAAGAACCACCTCCCCCACTCTGTCTACTTTAACTTCTTTAATGCAGGTTCTATAACCAACTGAAGGACAGTGAACGATTATGGAGGAGCTTGCCACCCCTACAGAACCAGCTCAACAACAACAGGGGCAATAGTAGTTATGTAAGGAGACTCGAACAACAACAACAACAACAGGGGCAATGATAGTTATGTAAAGAAACTCGAGTGTCGTTAACAAATCTTTTATTTATATCTACAGGATGAATGAGTTGGTAAGATGAGGCGATGAACAAAGGTGGACTTATTCAGTCTGGAAGCCCTAAACTATTCAATTTAAACATTGCCCAGACTCATACATCAGAAGCTATGCATGCCGGGTTCATATTGATAAGATATTGATGAAACACATTATGAAATTTTGCGATGGTATGAAGTTCCTTTGAAGGAAATCCTTAAGCACTGATTTCCCTCACCAGTATTCATTCAAATCTAGAGTCTTGTTTGAAACGGCCTTTATTTCAATATACACAGGACACGAATACTAGTAAATATACTATACACTTCATTGCTCCAGGGATCATTATATTTTGCATATTGTTAATATTAACCATATCATGCCCTATCAGAGTAATATTTAAACTAATGTAACAGGGTAATGATTATGATCGTAAAATAAATAATATGACTTAGTTGTCTCTAGCAATGGGTAGTCAATTACTTCTTTTTAATGGTCCGTTTCTCTCGCACATGCATAGAAGCGGCTAAGGCCGTCGTCGAATAACCGTTGAGAACGAAATTCCCAAAGCATTATTTTGTGAACATATTTAAATTCTTATAGATGTTATAAAACTCGATTCTGTACTGCCTTCACCTTTTGAAATAAACCAATGAGATTATATATCATACGAAATGAAGACATACATTTTTTGATACTCAAATCTTTAGAATTACGGTGCATGACTCCACCTGGGAGAGAATAAGTGAACGTATAATATATGATAGTAGGGATGGAAATAATAAAGTGAAATCTCCCATGAAGTGGCGAGAAATTAGTCTAGAGAAACTTCAAGGATTGAAGATCAATGCCATCTTTCTTTTACCCAAGGAAAACCAAATCTGTACACTACAAGACGGTGGAGACATAAATAATTGCTACAACCAGAAGGAAATTTGTGTACACTTGTCTCAACGTAGTATAATTATATATATAATTGACCGAGACACCCGGATATAAATAGAGTATAATCAGGTACAAGTATAATCTAAAGTAATAACTTAGTAATGATCTATACAACCAGAACGTTGATGTTTGCTATCTCGGACTGTCTTGCCTCCCATCATTATTACATCTCGCCAGGTGCTGATACCCAGGCCTGCTATTCTCAGTGTCACAATGCTATGAAAAACTTGTATTTAGTCCAGTGAGGCTTTCAACAATATGTAACAAGCACCTGTGGGTTTATGGCATTGAACCTTAATGATAATCGCATTCATATTTCTCGCAATTGTTTTAGGATACTGCAGGTCCTTTTTTGCTATCGGAAGCCATTCACGGAAGGATTCTTATTTCCTAAAGTCGTGTACCATATGTGGCCTGTTTCCACCAAGTACCAATTTCAAACCCTAAAGTATGTTTCGATCCTTTTTGTGAAGTTGTCCCAACTGACCTCCCTGTTGTAACAGGCCTTTTCTCCAAAACATAACTGTATATTAAGATACTGAATGCATTGGCGACTGTTCATGTAAATCCCACACTTTGTATCATACGAGGGTGTCGTATTTCCTTGGATTCCTGAGAAGGGGTTACTCATCTGCCTGTCTTTTTAAATGACAGTCCTGCCTTGCTCACACTGAGATACTTTCTGGGCGTCTCCGCGAGCGTACAGGCGGTTCTCGTATCGTCACTCGAGGTTCTGTGTGCATTTCTGGATGTAAGAGCTCTGGAGGTGGTGGGGGAAGTCTTTCCCACACTTGATCATCTAAACCTCTTTCAAAGTCACTAGGTTTAAGAGCAAGTGGGTTTCTTGAGAGAACTAGATGAACCTGTCGCCCAGCTTGAGCAATAAGAGGTACAACTTGACTACAGTCCAACTCCTTTGTCTTGACATGATTCACCTGAAAGAAAAATAATGGCGTTTATCTCAATGAAAATACCATCAATTAACATTTCAAGTGATCAAGGCAACATCTGACCACTGATCAATATGTTTAGAGAGTTCAATGGCAGTATATCATATGCATATATAGTAGATAGATTGCTAGAAATTCACAAATTAAATTCCTTCACATGCTAGAGAGGACTACTAAGTAACTAATGCAAACGGATTCTCAGCTGGTTTACAAATTCGCGTTAAAGTACAACTTTTATCAAATATATTTTTTAAAAAGAATTCCCGAGTTAGCACACTGAACTGAATTCCCCGATGTCATGTCACGGTCATTGGAAGCTGTTAAGTGAGTCAATGGGAGGGAAATGACATGCGGTCTTTTTAAAGAGAACATAACCAATGAATGTATTATATGCTCACCTGCAGGATCCTGTCATATGGTCGAAGTACACCACTCACATCTCCGGGTCCCCCTGGTCTTAAAGCACTGATATAAACACCTTTTTCATAAACACCATCTGAGAGGCCAAAGCCAAAGTCTCCCTGATCAGGGGGCTTGACCAAAGTCACTCTTAACAGTTCCACTGGTGTGGGAGTGAATATATTTTGTAGCTCCTCCTCCACCTCCCTAAGGTGGTGTTCAGCAGCCCTCTTGGTGTTCACAGAAAATTCACTGGGAGCAAAATCTTCATCATCCTCACCGTTGTCAGAGAGGGTGGACAGGCGACCTAGGGGATGTCTGAACCGCTGATCAGCTGGAGAAGCTGCCAGATTGTGAGATGGAAAGACACTGTGTGCAGGGTGGGAGGTAAAGCTGGCCGTATCACTTGGGTGCAGACTCAGGTACTCTAAACAGTCGAGGTTTCGGGACCAGAAGTCTTCGTGGGATGCTGAAGATATTGGACTAATACTGCGCAGGTTTTCGAGAAGGCCATTCTCTAGGTTACTAGGCTCTGAGCCCGACACGTGCAGCTCCTGGCTCAGGTCATCGTATGTGCCAGCCGTGGACCGCTCGTTCTCTGGTGGGGGAGGGGGCGGCAAAGGGCTGTCACCTGTGAATGAAATATGTGGCTTTTATTTTACGCCCATGCTGTCTGATAGGTGCAATAAAAATATCTATATTGGACCATATATGGTCCCCTTTAACGTTAAGATACGTTATAACGATTCAGAATATAAAACAAAGGTTTATTTTTCAATATTATTATTTGATTGATATATTCTCTCTCCAAATCGATTTCTTATTCATAATCATGAATCAATATAAAGACAATTATTTCCCAACGGGACCTGTGTTTCTACTATTTTGAATGAACTGTATGAACTATTCGAAGTGAGTTTGCCAATACATTTGACATATGCAAATTAGATTGTCCATCGTTGAGTGAAAATTAAAATCTCTACTAACTGCGGTCATCTAACTGGCTCTCTCTGCTATCACTGCTATTGTTATGACCTGATGATTTGAGTGTTGTGTTGGATTTGTGGACATTGTTGTACTCTAGCCCTGAGCTGTCCCACGACTCGAGAGCGCTGTCAACAGACTGTAACAAAGATTCAACAATTAAATATATCACCATGGACTGGAAGGACAATTGTGACAGGGGCAACCACCTATCTTAAGTTTTTTTCCAAGGATTCGATGAGAAAACACAAATGGTTTAAAAGTATATTACACAATCCCATTTTCATAATAATTATGGGGCGAGCTTTTGGTGTCTTGACCTTATAATAGACTTTTGAATGGTCATCCCACTTACCCTGTATTATATGGACCATAAGGGGCAAAAAGAATATTCTTTATTGTAATATCAGAAGTCGGGTATAATGATGAAGCAGTTCAGGTGGTACAATAGAATAGAGTAATACACCTTACCCAGTAAGAAACCATTGGCGGGGAAAGCATGCAAGAAGAGGTCTCATTATTTACAAGATCATTTTAGGTATTTAAAACCTTTAGGTAAGAATAACACACATGCGAGGTTATTGTATCTGGTGCGTTTAGGAGATAAGTACAGGTATCCGGTGAGTTAGGGGGGATTTTGACCATAGGAATTAGGAACTTTTAACAAAAGAGGCAGTTGATTTATTCTTCGAACTTTATTTCCTTTCAAAGATGTTTACACCATAATGCATTATAGACATAACAGGAAGACCCAGTTGAAACATTGCCAATCAACAAACGGGAAGTTATTTATAGCATTCCACCCATAGGTAACATGGAAGGTAGGCAGACAGTACAGGCATATCATTGCAGAATCAGTAGGTAATGATATATTTCATAGCGTTATAATTTTCATGGCCAAATGTTTTATCGCTAATATGTACACATGCAGTATGCAACTAAAGCCAATGAAAAAGCATGCATGGAGAATCATAAAACATAATAATCTCCGAACAAATTTAACTCACTTTTCCATTGATACTAGATTTGCTTCCTGCAAAACAAAACATAATATTTGAAGAAAGGCTTTATTTACAAATATACGTAGTTTATATATAGACCCATGGGAAAATAAGTACTATTCATATGGTCAATATTCTATGTATGGTAAATGCTGTCAGTAGAGACATATATATAGATACAAATGTTATACTATAATCATAGAATCCGATTTTTCATTAGGTTGGATCGAGGACGCAGAATTGTACTGACGTGTGGTTGCCCTTGTAATTTTTAAAGTTACTGCATCACGGCAGTTCTGTAGCATGGCAATGGCTTCAGACAATGCCTTTCCTCGTAAGCTTACTCCATTAATAGCCAGGATGCGATCGTTAACATGAATTGCTCCAGTTCTGCAAACAATAGATATAATGTAAGTAGAATCACGCTAACGGTTTTGAATAATGTCTACAAGATATGAAGGGGGAAATAGGAAAATCCCTCACCTTCGTTTTATCCACTGAGAGCACACAAACAAAAATTGAAAAGATTGTAACATTATATTAAGACATTCAATAATGTCGCTTTCTGAATCAACACCCATACTATTCAAACAAAGAAGAAAGTGCATTTATACATACACATCGACTTCTACGAGAACGATTTTCAGTTGGAGTAAGCTAGAAGATGAGCATAAAAAGCTACACTTACTTCTCCGCAAGGCCACTTTCTGAGAGCCCTGAGATTACTATGGCATCAAAGGGTTCCTCTGTGCCTGAGATGGTAATACCCAAAGGTCCGCCCTGTTTCTCTAATTCTACAGTATAGGTGATAGAGAACGTCTGGTCTGGCTCATCTGTTGGTTAGGAAAAGGCTTTGTACGATTTCTCACAATTGAATGCGTTTATTTTTAAATAAAAGGATTGTTACTATACGTATACATACATACATAATACATACATACATAGTCATACTGACATACATGTACATACATACATTATGTACATGTATACACACATTCATATACTCTGTAGCCTATTATATAGAAAAAAGTTTTTTTCTCTCTTTTTTTGCATTAATACATTTTAATACAACATACAACGAAATCTTTCAACATGCAGACACATCTATTTTACCTGCAAATGCCTCGTCCTTTCGTATTCGTAATCTCACAATATCAGCGGCGTTCTGTAGGACTTGGGCAGCATCCTCAATAGTACAGGAATCCATCCTCACATTGTCTATTGCTAACAGTCTGTCTCCAGGTTGTATTGTTCCCGTCCTGAAATCAATCAAATCATTGACTGATTTACTTATTCATTGACTCCCGAAGGTATACATAGCCTGTCCTAGAGGTAGGCATAATGTTGAAATGTTACTCCGTGTTAGCATAGAACTCCAGTGACTAGATATCAATTGTTGGTAAAGAAGGCACAGTAGACATTAAAAGAGTTATACACTAAAATCTACTGCCCGAAAAAAGTAGCATCAATATAAAAAGAAACATCCAAAGCTGACTGACCTATGCGCGACACTTCCCTTCTTAATATCTGATATGATAAGCGGATCGCCTTCTTTTCTGTTGCTTGGAGCTAAAGAAATAATTTGAATAATGAGAGCTTTTTTTATATTTAAAAGTCACAATATAATCAATATTTTGGTTTATGTATAGCGTGTGATGACTGGTCCGAGATGAGACTTATATCAAAACTGGGTTTTCCATAACAGCAAAAACATAACTGGTATATAATTCTATGCCGTAAGATACCTGCATTACTAAATACAGTCTATCTTTCCATAAGTGAATTTTTTCTATAAAATTATAATATATTAATTATACATGAAATATATACGTAGCAAATGGATACTTACAGCTGATAGTGATACCTAGTCCTGCCCCACGCCTGGCTAATTTAACTGAATATACGCCAGTACTGGGAACCACAGAGTCAGCAACATCAAATTCAATATGAAGTGTCAGTTTGGTGACGGATCGAGTTATCATCAAGTTCACTTCTACCATTGTGCGATTCTCGAGAAAATCTCCGTTGATGGCAAGGACTCTGTCTCCCTCTTGGAGCATTCCACACCTGCCAGAATGAATGGGAATATTAAGTTAATTTCACAGGCATGAAATGCAAGCAAAGTTTCTGTATTTAAAAGAAATAATAGATTAAACTTCGAGCGAGAATACAATCCGTATGCTTATACCATCCTTATCATAATGGTTTCCCATCATGTAATTAAAAAAGATAATTTCAAGTACAAATATATCACCAACTATTTATTGATTAAATTGAAATGTGTTTCCTACCTTTCAGCCACACTATTTGTCTGAATGTGACTTATAATAGGGGGCTCCAATAGTCCATCTGCGCTGTAGAGGGACTCAGTTAATGTTAAACCATAGTCTTTGTGCCGATGGTCTGGAACAAGCGTCACCTCTGTTTCCTCAGTATGAACTACTGTGTGACCGGCAACAATCGTTGTTGATGAGGGCCCTGACAACGAAGCTAAAGAACCTAAAAACAAAAAGTTGGAGTGTGAAAGCGTGACTTTCAAATATTTTCTTAATTTGAATGTAAAACACATGTAAACATCGGATTCGATTCGTTTGTGTTTCAGGAAGCAAATGTTATGGATGTGGTGACAGGGTAATGTTAGGATTTAAAATGATAATATATTCCACTTGGTGTTGTAACCAACACTGCCACACCACTAAGTAATCTGTACATGTATTTAATTTTAACCCTATATAGCCTCCTTATATGTTGTTACAAATATTACTCATTTTGAAGATCAGTATGTGCAACCATCTATTTGTCTAGGTCCAACAAATGTATATACAGGTAGTGCATCCTACATGGTTCATGATATTATTTACAACAGGAGTTAAACAGTAAAGATTTATCGCGCCCCCACCCAGCAAGTTAAATATAGGTTGGCGTCCGAAGCGACCACTGCACGAATATGGTACACATCCTTAGGCGCATTGTGCAAATCACTATCGCAGGAGGCCCACCAAATCATTTGACCTAATATCTGTTCTAAATTTGATGCGCTGTCTATACCTTTCCCTCCTGTGATGTAAGAACATATTCGTCTTCGTTAGGAAACTAAATCTGCTGGACGAAAGTGGCATGCATCATTGCTAAAGTGAGAATCTTGACGTTTAAAAGTCAACAAAAAGCACAATGAATCACAGTACTAAATGAACTACATTAAAATGCTTATAGGTGACACTCCCGCGATAAGTATTAGGGTGGCATGGTAAGCGGATACATAGTTAAATTCTAAGTTTTTATTTTATTCGGTGATCAAATCTGTTAGCATTCTTTAGAAAACAGAGAGCAAAACGCCTTTCCATCATATTGCGAGTTCAGGGACATGTGCTTACCGATCCATGGCTTGGTTAGTCCGTGGCTTGGTTAGTGGTAGGTTGGACTAAAAGTATCTAAACAACCAACGACTGATAAAATTAACTTTGGGTTGAGCTGGAAAATGTTTTTACCCATTGACTGTGCCTTGGACACCTCGGCTGGCGGCAGTGCGCCTGCATGTGGGAGAAAGGTTTGAGTAAGAGAGGAGAGAGGAAGCAAGGAATGCTGAGTTTGCAAGTGAAGGCTCCTTATATTCAAAGTAACAGGGAAGCGAGAGAGAAGAAGGTAGATCAACACTCAGGTAGGCAGTACATCCCGAGTATGGTAGGCAAGATTGAACCAAAACACACAGTTCAGTATGTTTTTATCAAGAACACCAAAAACATAGCATAAGCGCAATTATCTCAATAGAATAAATAAACGCTTTTGAACTGCCATTTTGTTGGCTTTGACTTGAATATGATATAGGTCTCAGATACCATGAAACTTATAGATATTTGAAAGCAGATTTTTTTAGATTTTGCATCAATATGGAACTGGTTATGCCATGGAAACTTACCATTCGATGTGGCATTTGATGTGGTACGCCTGCGCCCCCAAGTGCCTGTTTTATAGCCCATGTCACCGTTACTGCTACCGCCACCTACACTGCTTCCCACAACACTACTCCCACTGCGATCGTGGCGGTCGTCTCCTCCTCCTCTCTTGTCCAAGCGGTCATGACTAGAATGTGACATGGTCGCTGTGCCTGCACTACCACCGCGTCGACTGTTGAGTGTACCATAGGTGCTTGTCGTGTGGCCAGATATGGCAGAGCCCACGTTAGTTTGCATAGAGTTGTAGGAGGCGAATGTGTTGATGGAATTCATACTTTGCTGCGAGGACACTGAACTAGGAGGGCTCATTAGTTCTGCAATAAATACATTATAAAACGATTGGAGGATTTTATATGAATGTAGATGTTCTATGTATAAGGACGAACCAAGAGTGGTATAATTACATCTAATTGAATCCTACAGTTCTACGTGTTCAGATGCACATCTCCTTTTTGACAGAGATAATGATAAATACAGAATTCTAATAGTAGTAAATAATTATTATGTGGACATTCAGACTAGATCTGAATAGTAAGGACGAACATCGTGTTCTATCTTCAAATAGGAGATCCTAAGTTCAAACAATTCAATTTATCACACTTCATTAACAGACACTTGACAAACATTTAATCAAAATTCATTAATTCACATAAGAGGGGGTAATTTCAGTTCAAAATTTATATATGTTGATTCAGACATTGTAATATGACACTGAGAATTCCCATGTATTACTGTCCACAGGGTAAAGAATTATTTTTATGTTTGAGCCTCCTATACATTTTCCAAACGAATATCTGTAATAAACTGGCCGTTGTATCTTCTATCATATCCGCATAGGTTTGTCTCTGACATATTAAAAAATTTCAAAGTTAAATATTATTATTATATCTTTTCCTAAAATACAATCACACAGCACTCCAAACTGTATTGATGGCTTAGTCAAAAACCAGTGTGTAACATTAGAACTAACACATTACGACAATGAAATAAGAGACACAGATAGGCAAACTATCCTCTAGAAACTACGATCTACAGAATTAGGACAAAACAGAGACAAACCACTGAAGGGGATTGTGCTGGTGGACTCACTGGAGCGCGAAGACTTGGTGTGGCCCACGGGTACTATCTCCAGACGGATCTGCTCGCCAATGCTACATTTGAGGAGTTGGGTAGCTTCAGCCACACTCATATGTTCTAGACTTGTATCATCTATGCTCAGAATGTGATCTCCTATATGCAGGGCGCCACACCTAAAAAGAGGTAAGATAAGATGGTGCTTTATTTGCCATAATGGGTGTTACGTTGACAAACAAGTTGTGGACTTCTTAAATTTTGTTTATCACAAATACATGCAGTATTTAGTGACTAAAATAACAAATATTTGAAGTTTTAATATCAGTATTTGAAGCGTTGCAAACAAACATCCAAGCTAGGCTTATGACAGTAATTGCATTTGATAAAGGGTTGATTTGGTGTTAAACTGACCTGTCTGCAATACTGGCCGGACGAATTGTTTGTATACACATAACAGGTTTACCGCGATAACCTGTGGTCATGAGCGTTATACCTAAACTACAGCCTGGAGACTTGTCTATTTCCACCAACAAGGGCCCTGATGCATTCTGTACTGCTTCTGCAAAGGTGAAATCAGGAATCGATAGATAAATAAACTAAATAAAAGATATGCAGCCGTCAAGAAAATAACGAAGTGATAAGATTTAAAATTAGTGTCAAGTATGTACATTGATATTACTTACCCATAACTGAGACATCATATTCTATTAGGAGAAGAACATCATGTTCGCAATTTCTCAACATCATCATGGCTTCCCCTAATGTACTTCCGCTCACACTCACGCCATTGATGGCCATAACCCGGTCGCCTATCTTTAAAGTACCTTCCCTGTCATTGAAAGATATGAATATTTGTAGTAAATATGCACGAGTCATAATATAGAGGGAAAACTATATAGGGTTGCGTCGCACTAACCACGCATGCATTTACACAGGGGTTGAGTGTTGATTGCCATGATGCTATCGGAGCAACAGCCGCCGGTAAATAACGAAATACCCCACCCCAAAAACAAAACGGGCAACATATAGCAGTAAGCATTGCAGGTATAGTAATGTGTGTTTTTCACTCCTTCGAGGTTATCTGTTTGGAAGTAGAGAGACGGGCTTAACAGAACTCAGGTGAGATTTGTCCATTTCCAAGTCTGTTTCAAGAATTAACTATCCAAGGTAGACAACTTACAAGCCATAAGCAGGGAAAACAATGAATTTAGTTTGTATTTAAGGACTTGACTTAATATTTGAAACTCAAATAAAACAATATTATCTAGATTATAATCATTAATCTACTTGCTCAGTTCCACTCCTCTCACCTCTTGAATTGTAATGCATATGTAAAAGAATGTATATTCTATCACTATTTCTATATTCATGAACTTCCTTACATCCAGTAGTAATAATGATTTGGCATGTCTATACACAATGTAATTTAGTGAACAGCAAAGTTCTTTATAAATTAAAAAGAATTTTGTACTATGTAAATAAACAACGGCAGATTGCCATGAAAAACCTATCAGACAGAACAATGCAATGCAGAATTCTCCTGGCCCCAAATGGCGGAGCTGAAAAGCAAAAAGGGCGAGAAGCAGCAATGGAGCTTACCTGTCAGCACTGGATCCAGGACGTATCTGGGTGATGGTGAGAGGCCGGCATTTGGAAGGGTCATGGTGGGCCCCACCCCGCAGCGTGAAGCCAAAACTGCCGGCCTCTTTCTCCAACGTAATTCCTACTGTCTTGCATATTACTGAGAATGTGGTCTGGGCTGAGGTGGGAAAAGACAATAATTAGATTAAATCTAAGTTGGGATTATTTTCGGTATTATTACAAATCCATTATAGGTGATTTATCTTACGATTTTTTAACCATATGTATACATGTACACGTATACATATCCCCCTCCTTATATTTACTTACAAACATTGCACATTTGCCGATCTGTACATGGGCTACATGTCCCCTGACATCAAGTACAACTGGAGTTCAACAGAACCGAATTATCGCGCCCCTCTGCGAGTTAGATATATATCCGAAGCAACTACTGCACGAATATCGTACACACCCTTAAGCGCATTGTGCAAATCAATATCGCAAGAGCCCGTACTACAGGGCTCACCAAATCATGTAATCGAGTATCTGTTTCAAATTTCATGTACTATGTTTATAACCTCTCCTACATTGAATGATAGGTGAGTGAAAAAAATGATGATTGCCGTATCAATTGGGCCGAACCGCTTTCCCGACTTAGAATTAACCATATAATATAGATGAGATATATCCCCAGGTCAGATCCAATCCTTCTATATATAATAGATTTTATAATGTAGTTTAATTCTTACGTGGTTCAGGGAGTTCATATTCGACTTCTATTGTCACTGAGTCACCAGCATTTTTCAGAAGGCTAATGATCTCATCGTGCCGGAGCATTGCTGTCCGTATACCATTGACAGACACAATGTAGTCCCCGACCTCCAGGGCATCGCTCCTAGAACAACAAATGTAGTGTTACTCAAAACCACGGAATGTTTAACTTCTTTAACTTATCATCATAAACAGGGGCCAAATCGCATCGCATTACTTGGTACAATGGTTTGGATATCGGCACAACAGAATAACAATTAGATATATGCTCAACAGAATAACATTTAGATATATGCTCAACAAAATAACATGGAACTGTTTCAAATGACATTTTTCACAAACCTAACATTTACACTGGTAGGTTCCCATACTGCAGCTTTCAATATCAACATATCCTGGACATGCTAACTTAATTTGGGAATCTGCTAAGTCAACTGCTGCTACATGGAGGATTAGTTCAAAATTACACAGTTTAAATAATGGGGAATTGATACATTGCATGTGTTCTGAAACACGAGTGTTGCTGTCCTTTTCAGACAAGCATCGCAACGTGTGTCTTAAGTTATTTTGAGTTAAACTAATGGGCAATACAAGGATAACAACGACTGCTAAGAGGATGTGGGACTTATTCGTTACAGACAAAACCAGTAATAGGGATCAAGCCCACCTGTGAGCGATCCCGCCAGGTCGAAGGTACGACACACGTGGTCGATCATCTTTATCTATACCACCTGCAAGAACATAAAGACTTGAAAATATGCATGGCCAAGCATCTCCGGGTAAATCGGAATTGTGGGGAAAACTGAAAAAGACAATTTCTTATCTAGCTATGTATAATAATTTGATTGACGAAATCTCTTTTCTGACATTTTCTTTAGATTTTAAATCGATTTACTGAAGATGATATACTATTTTTTGACAGCAGTAACGGAACGACATAGACAGATTATCCTGCTTTCAGCATTAAAACTTGAGTATATAATGCAGCAACGGAAATAATTTGTTTCACTCCATTCCGTGAGTGATATTACAACAAGAAACCTTAATTATATTCGCACAATATATAGCAATTTTGCAATGGTCCACGACAATACGACTAGAATAGGTTAAGAAAATACATTGCATTTAACAATTGTTAAAGAATATTTAGCGAGGTGACAAATCCAATGTATTTGGTCTTAACTCCAGAGCGCACGGTAAGTACTGTTAACACTTGGCGACATGGAAGAATGAATCAAATGGGCATAAAATGTTTCATTAGTAACACTCCAAGACCTTGCTTGCCCTTCTGTAACACAAACTTCGGCCAAGAAAACAGCAGGATTCATGGGTCTGTTCTGCTTGCAAAGTCAGTGGTTTTACTACATTCTGTTACCATTACTTCATATGCCAGGTCGCCTTTTTCTCACACGTTGTTTCTTTTACTAACATCGACATGGTTTATATTTTTATCCGACAAAATATGTAGAATATGTATAGTAATTATAATTGTAAAAGTATCCGTTTGTTTATTTATCAATATTTATCGCACATCTACTAAGATGTAAACCTTTAGTTAAGTACTAAACAAATTACCTGATACAACCAGCCCCAGACCACATCCATCCTTTTTTGTTAACTCAACCACGGCGGTACCGGTTAGGACACCTGTAAACATAAGAAACAATTTCAGACAATATGCAAAACAATGCACTGCACACAATATGGTGGTGTCTCTATATTCTAGACGGTGGAGGTATGGGCTACGGCACAAAAACTATCTTGTACTTTAGTAACTTATTGACATATTTAAAATTGTATTAATATTAGAGAGTTGGAGATCTGTATAATGAGAACTATAAATAATATAGACGATTTAGGCAACGCATGAGAATATATTTGATTAGTCAGAAATGCGTATTTCTCTTATATTTCTGTAATCTATTAATTTTAAAATCATAAAGCCCGAAAAAAAAATTTTCAACAACACATACAGCCTTCAACACGAATTTGACAAAAACCCATATTTGAGTATCTTTTATCCAATTTTACTCATCCACATTGATTTTTGAACACGAGGGCAGACACCTTTCTTTGAGTTCTCCTTCCTGACTACCTACGTGTACGTTCAGGTCAATCGGTCCCTCGTAAGAACCTGATTTCTCACTGCATTCATTGTTTTTACATTTTCAATTGCATCACTCACATTCCAACGACTATTAATGCAACCCTTATCATACAAGATAGTAAGACCATAACGAAAAGAAAAGGTAAACAGCAATTAACGTTTACCACCAGGTTTATAGTTTTGTTTCTCTCTATAAAAACTTATTGATTGCTCCTTACCGAGAAGGAGTTGGAGAGAGGAAATTGTCGGCCGGAAACGCCTGGTGAGCAGGGAGATGTAAAGTACATAACCAACACTAAAACATGGCACATAGATTATTATCATACATCTGTCCATGTGGGTGCAACACAACTGGTAGAAACTCTGCTTCCCGTTGCTTCAGAAACAAGTCTTTTGGTGTTTCAGCATAGTTATCATGTATGTGTTGTATCCGTATAAATTAATTTTAACACCATTACATCTCTTTCATAATTCAATAATACCGAAGAACAAAAGATCCATCTCAAATTCCCACATATAAAGGACAATGGGATATGATTGTATTTTTATCAGTCCAGTGGACAGATAAAGGTTTACTAGTTGAGAACCTAAAATCAAGATTACACCTGGAGATATCCGAGAGATTTCGCTGAGAAATGATCACCAAGAAGTGTCAGGATGGCACATGTGCCCTGGAGCTAAAATTAGAATGAACTTAGAATTGTATATTGAAACGCAGCTTGTTCCATAAGTGTCATATTCGACATAAGGCGGATGGTTGCGTTTCCTGACGGACACCCTGCTGAAACCCCATCTGTTGGTCAGATTTATAGATGGGTGTGTTCTGTTGTAGATAGTAATTCATCCACATGAGTGTCTCGTGCTCTTAATGCCCTCTCTGACCCAAAAACAACACAGAGCAGCAATTCAAGGACTTTTCATGTTTGCCCATTTGTGTAAATAAAACACAAATATTGTCTTATTTCAACCCACCAACACATATTTCTATATCAGGGTAGACACATCTCATTGCTGGATTTAGTTTTGTATATACTGTTTTTACAGCTATAACTACATCTAGTCTAGACGTGACATGTATTGAACACTTAGATAGGAAAATAATGGATAATATACTGGTCTATTTATTTGTTTCGTAAATATGAACTACCATATTCAAAATAGAATTGAATGTTTCACAAGTCAGCCTTGTCTTTTCAGCTATACACCTGCCATTAGTAGTTAATAGGTTTACTCGAAGGTGATACGTAAAATGAATAACTATTTTCTTGTCATTAGATTTCCCTTTCAGGATCGTCGTACCTTATTAACCTTTGGTCTTCCATCTCATGACACTTAATTCATTGCATACACAACGATGGTCATACTTTCATGACTTAACATGTACACGTATACCTTCTTGGTGTGTGCTAATATGAGGTAGCCAAAGTGTAAATAACTTTTATACTTTACATCCTATGGCTTCTCCAATAGAACCACCCAATTTCCATTTCCTAGAGATCCTTTCTCCAAGGGAATCAAATGATTCTCCGTAGAGTCTTAGCTAGCAGTATACATGCATGGGCAAAGTAAGTTGTGGGTTGGTCTAAAATTTCCATCAATATTATTTGTCTGATGTTAATCAGGAAACCCTTTCAACAGTTCAGATGTTTTAAGCCCAGCAAGCGCCTTTGTCCATACACATTCACTATCATGGTGGTCCGTAGACAGTTTTCCATGCCGATATTATTAAATACCACATTTTAGAGTACGCAATAGTTGCAATGTTTGTTTCCATAAATCAATTTAAGGGAGTACTATTCCATTAAGCACCAATCATCCAAAGTATAAAATGTCCCAGCTTCTGAAAGGAGCACATCTGTAAAATCTGTAAAAACGCATATTTACAGTCATATGGCTTTCACAAAATGCCCTACTGGAAGTTATGTATTCAACATATAACAGGTGTTGACGCCGGAATGGCATAGATTGATATACAATATACACATAACTGCAATGACTATACTATATATTCGGTACGACTTTGTAATAACGTATTTCCTAATAACCACCTATAATCAAATGCCAATCCGTAACATTTGCTTCCTAATTGTAAAGTAGTTAACCCACTACAATGTTACATTTTCAGAAGCTTTGGGGTACATATTGTATCCTTTCCACTTTTTGAGGACCAACCTGTGTACGTTTCAACCTTTCTATTTCATCTTCTGCCCCTTCATACATACATCTGATGTTAATAACAGTTATCCTGAGTCATGCATTTTTTCCTTCGTGCATGTTTTTGTTAAAATATCATAAATCGACCTTAAAAGCGAGATTCATCCTAGAGACTAGGAACCTGGTATAGTCTCGACAGGTGTTGCAAGAATTGAGTTGCCATGGGAACTCCAGTTCATGGGCCCTTTCTGTGAGGAGAACCCTCCACCTGATCACCTCGTGTTTTGTAGAAAGCATCTAAGTGGGGTTGGATGGATAGGTGGATGGGTGGGGGGCACTAACACAAGCAGTTTTAGTGGATATTCCTCGCCACGCAATTGAGACGATGGCCTTTAAGGAAGGCTTTAGTCCAAAAAGTGTGCATTAGACGAGTTGGTAGATTTGGAGGCATACACAACCGCAAATGTGTTGCGGCTGTGCTTCGGCGCACAGGTAAATAGAAGATGTAATCTCGCTAGAGGTGTTGCTGTCAGCACTGAATCCATCGGTGCCAGGGAACGTCCAACCTATGGTATACCTTATTGTGTTCACAAGGAAGGGCAGAGTTATAAGGGGAAGGTGCATAAGGAAGAGATGCATTAGCTATTTTGAAGATCCTAACTTCCCCACGGCAATTCGCCTAATAAAATAAACCCGGGAAGCTAAGTGAATGGATAGGATCAAGTGGAGTAATTTAAGGTGATAGGTAAATCACAAAATAAACAGGAGAACTGCGGCGATTCCTTTCAGGCTGGCTCAGCGAACACGCTCCAGGGCAGAACCCTGGCTGTCTGGCTTTACTTACATAATGAAATCCCTGCATCATGATAACATTTATGCACTAATAAAACTTTCCCTGACCTGGCCTGGCTGTAAGCCCAGATGAGGAGCAGCTGTGGAGAAGAAGGTTGTCTCGATATTGAAAACACTGATTGGGATAAGATTAAGATGGAAGGCTTTAATACGCTCATATATTATACCTACTTTGGAATATCAGTGCATTCTGCATCAAAAGTAACTAAACATTACATATTAGAATAAAATTTAAAATTACATTTTTATATGCAGTCCTACCTTCTACGGAAGATGGTTTGAAGTCAGATTAGGCCATAAGCATTGCAAGACCTATATGATGGGATTCCGTACTGTTTGATTACACATGTTCGTGGCCATTAGCTGGAACCAAACTGTGCTTGTTTATACAGTGTTGCGAATCCTTTCGCAAAAGTGCATTTTTGTCCCGACTTGATATTGTAATGTTGGATTCCTCATGCTTGATTTATAAACTTCGACCTATGTTCACGTTGTCTACATCCTTGGGTCAATAAGATTCATAATAGAAATAGTAGAGACAACATTAGTTCTTTTTTTTTAAGAGTAAAGTTGGAACGCCTTCAATACTTTTTAAAACTTGCCCCATTAGTCTCTATGCCACCCTGCTTTCTGCCCTCAAGATTGCAGAAGAATCTCTAACTTATGAAAAAAGTGGCCATATTTTTTATTCTCTGACATCTGTCGGAGGAGAAAATGGGCAACTTAATGTCAGTACAGAAAGTTACACTGCTGAGAGCACAAGTATTCTTTGAGCTGAGCAACGAGACTAAACACATAACCGTACACAGTAGCTTCATTTTAATGTCATTTTGTTGGATTAATACAGACTCGAATTTCATCCACTATTGGCCAGGAATACGATAGACATTGTTTTTGTCTCCGTCTGATTATTGATGGTTTGTATCTTGGCAGATCGGCACGAAGGGTACGAATTGAGTTCAGTATAATATTGGACTGAAACGCATTCATCTCATGTCCTTCAGTAATTGCTATCTTTTTACATCGGTGCTAACTGTACGAATAGATCAGGGTGGATAGTAATATTATTTGACGCCATGTAGAGTGGCTCGCCAGCAATGTGGCAGAGGGCCTAGGACGAGGACATCCTATAGGTCAAATATCAGCAGAACCGCCCAGAGTACAAGACATTCAACCTGACCCCAATAAAGTCTGCATGTTAACAGAACCAACCCCATCAAAATATGAATGTGTGTAGATGAGGGTCTCTCACTCATCAAGTACGCACATACCAAGTTGGTTAAATAGGAAAGTCAGTTCTTGAAGGTGGTTTGGCAGTTGAAGTACCGAGATATGGCTCAAGCAAACATCCCTATAGCTAATATTTTATGTTCTTGTCTTTCCAAGTATATGGAGGTAGGTAGACCATACATCTGCACAATAACATTAATTTTAAGTCTATATTTTCATCCACGAGTCGATTGATGAGGTAAAAAGTATCCAGGAATAGTTGGTTCAGCATAGTTTATGACAATACTTATTCATGTATAAAAACCAATAGCTAGATCATAGCTTATCCTGGAATGCCATGAATAAATATGTTTGAAATACAATTTTTGAATGAAAAAGGGATAAGAAAACCTAATGCTTGGTTCAATTCCACCTATAAGAGGTTTTAAGGAACATGGTCTAGCAAGGAAAATATTTGCCACTACTCACTATCTCGACTTGTGAAATGTTTAGTTTTTTTTTTATTTCTAATGAAATTCCTCAAGGGAAAATACCAATCAAAATGAGCAGCTCTTCACATCTAATGAGGGATGAGACTTGGAAAATATTGATTTGAATGTATTAATGAACATGATAAAGGAAGCCCACTAGAGATTCTCAGACCAGTTTGATTTTTTGAGAGATGTTGTATCATGAAAAAAATGCTCTATTCTGGGGAACTACACTTGAGTATAGAGCAGCCTCTTGTAGTATAAAAGGCTGAAATGAGCATCTGCAGTAATTTACTATTATGAACACTTTATATCTGTTTACGGGCTGTCATCAAGGGGTCTATCCTTGGACCGAAAGTTCCCCACAGATATCCCCTGATAAATGACGCTGCGGAAAGCCTTGCCATTCAGCCTGTAATTTCAAGTGGCAGAGTCAAGAGGAAAACAAGAGGACAGAGACATCAGGATAAGTACTTTCTAGTGTTAAGTAGAATACCATTCCAACCAACCAGTTCCATTTCTATGTAGATCCACAAAGAACAAAAGTTCTGAGGCAGAAATACAGTAGTATTACCCACTGTCTGATAAAGACCGGTAAATTGTAGGCAACCTTTCGTCTGAGGAAAAAAGAAATTTTGTTCTTGACCTTATTTATAAGGCGATCCTTCATTGCGGACTATAAACCGTTCATCGAACCTTCCTCAGTCTAAAGACATAATCCCTGTGCCATGGTATCCTTGATAGTTGTAAGACTATATAAACCACATCATATATACATATACGTACCATGGTATATTTTGTGAGAGTTGTTTGTAGAATTCTGACAGCTGCAGTTTGGTAAAACCTAGTGCCGATCTGTGCAGTGTTTGCTGCTGCTGCTTCCTCAAGCTCTTCCCAAGCCATACTACCCCCAGGTAGTGGTGGTGCTGCTGCTCCACTTCCAGCACCCAGGAGTCGCTCTGAGCAGCCCCTCTAAACCCTCCTCCTCCCCCCTGCTATACCATCACTAATTCCTGCACCCTGAGGAAGGGCTTAAATCCTCTTACAAATTCATGGCATTGCTAAACATATAAGCAGTACATGTATATATTCACATTATAAACCAACATCCCCGGATGGTTGTATATATAGCCAAACAATCTTGAAATCCTACTTTATAATACCATCGAAATAAATGATGGCCACGTTATTGATGGTGTAATGTAAAGATTGTTCTTCGTGTGAGTAAAGACACTAAATACTAGGAGGAAAAGGGTCTAGATGAAAAGCCTTTCCATTAATTTACTATCAATGAATCTTATCTTGGAATACCAATACGATAAGCATAAGATGTTGATATAAGTTATACCATATTTAGGGTGGAGGTCTATAGTAGTGAGTAGGAGGCGGAGATAGTGGGATGAGTAGGTAGGTGAGAGTATGCATGCCACAGGTAGGTGTGTCATGATGGAGAGGCCTGTAACCAGCCCCAGATATGATAAATTGTTTAACTTTATTATGATTTCATTTTAACATATTTCTGATTTAACTGTGTGAAATAGCGCAAATGTAATGCATCCCGAAAACCACAGGGTGCGGCAATGGGTGATAAAATATTTTTGTACGAGACTGTAGATAGTATACACATAGACTTCAATGTTTTCTGAAGTTCGTAAAGAGATATCCTCAAGTTAATTGAAATATGAACCGGTTCTATTTCCTGGGTGGGACATTTTAATAGCGACGAGCTGCAATAACTTTTAATTGCATGCAACGAATACCGGCAACGCAGATGCTTTGCGTATAGAGGTGTCTATTGCAGCAAAATTGATACATTTCCATTGCCAATGAGATATAAAGCCTAGATATTTTTATGGAATGGGTAAATCGTCAGAGACTCTTAGAATAAGAGCCACTTATGTTGTTATTCAAATAACATCTCAACTCATGAGGATTATTGAAATTATTGACGGCTACATACTCCCCCTTATAATTGAAGCGAAACAGATATATATACACATGGTCCAGTGGGACGACCTAGCCAGTCCAGTGAAAATTCCTCTCTGCGTAAGATCTTTACAAAAGTATGTATTCATTATTGGACCATTTAGTGGCTCGCTCTCTCATTTCTTGAGCAATGTTCCAGAGCATGCGTCTATAAGCCTCATCTCTACACGCACAATTTTCCTCAGTGGGATGTGTCTCAGAAGCTCAGAAGAAATGAAATCGTGCTTTACACCGCCTTCAGAGCCTGTGGCGCCCCCCGAAGCAGTATACAAATGGAAAGGTCGGTATGTGTAAATGAGAGGAAGCTATGCGAAATTCAATCAACCGGCATGGTAGATATGGCTTCACAAAATAAGCCCCCAAACACTTTCCTCTGAGAGTGCAGAATTCATCGCACATGCACTGAAATGCCGACGGTGAATGAAAGTCAACATGGAAGGTAATGTTAGAAATTCTTCCTTGATTTCTGATTTCCTATCGGCATGACAGATCTCTTTCATATAGATAAATGATTCACTCATTGAGAGGCTCTAATCTTTCTTCTCTCAACTTTGGAAAGGAGAAAGGAAAATCAGAGGGTGTTCACCCAAACACATATTGACAGAAGCTACTGTGTAGAAAAAAAAACATAAAGCGGAAACCATATTTCTTGTTCCCTTTGACAATACCTGTAAAGGAACACATTTCCTCTCCGGTTGCACAGATGCACACACAGATGTTTTTCCCTTATTGTGCATATTTTGTAAATGGCAGAGTGCACGTGCGTGTCTATAACCTTGACAAAACTTGTTTCAACCCAGAAGTTACTACCATATGTAATACAAGTGTTTTATATGTTTTCCTATATCTATTCTAAGGTGGGAATAATCTGATGATGACTAAACGCATAATAGCGGGTTCAATATGAAGCCCGCAGGCAGAAGACCACATGGAAATGAATTCTGAGATGCTAGCCTTCGGCAGCTTAATTGTGTGTACATGCCAAAGCTGCATCTGGGGGAATGTTGAGGCGGGGAATAACTGATATCTGGGTAGAGTGAGTGTCCGACATATTTACAAGGGTAGACCGTGCTAAGCCAGACCACATGATGTAGCGCAGATCACCTTCCCATTGTGGGGCATCCCTCCCAGTACAAGAGGAGGGGAAATCTAGAGAGGGGTCAAACATATCTCACATTTAGTAAACATGCCTAGGATACTATATTCCTCCTATGAGATTTGCATATTTTGATCAGTGTTCATCTGAATGTTAAGCATGTATGCATTGAAAAGAAATTCTAATGCTGTTATGACAATCAGCTTTGAAGTGATGGCTCACTTTCATGCATTGATTCGTGAGCGTTAGGCATCCCTCCCGGCACAAGAAGTGGGGAAGAGGTGAAGGGGAGATCTAGGGAGGGATCAAACAGCTTTTTCATAGCTCACATTTATAAAATATACCTCTCTATGAGTTTTACATATTTTTATGCAGTGTTCTTCTGAATGTTAAGTATGTACGCATCAAAAAGAAACTATGGAAACGACAGTCAGCTTTGAACTGATGGTACACTTTCATGCATTGATTCACAATATAGGGGGGGGGGGCATCTCTCCCGGTACAAGATCATGAGGGGAAATCTAAAGACAGATCAGGCAGTTTTTTAAAATCTCACATTTATAAAATATGCCTAGGATTCTATATTTTTCTCTATTTCGTATATCTTCATTCAGTGTTCATCTGAATGTCAGGTATGTACGCATCGAAATGAAACTCTAAAATGTTATGGCAATCAGCTTTGAACTGATGGTACACTTTCATGCATTGATTCAAAAGCCAAGAGGTCGGCATTCAAATGCGCCTCCCCAACAGCCTATTGCTTCATGATTTGACATTTAAGAACTGGTAAATTGCTTTTTATAAATGACGATGATTACGACTATGGATTCAATATGGTTCTAAAATTCATCTTGATGTCACGGAAACTTACTAACATAAAATTCCTACTGAATCTGTGTGCTTCTTCTTTCAGCATTGGTGCCGGTATACATTCATGGACAGACATATCAAATCCAACATATATCTGAATATCCTGCTGTGAACACGATATTGGAAGTTGTATACCACTAGACACTACGGTTTGAGTAGGCATTACATAAGAATGAAGATAACCTCCTGTTGGTAGAGAATATAAATTACACCCATGGTGCACCACCTCGACCAAAGAGAGCATAATCCCCCTTGATTTGAGTCTCGTGATTGGAATAAGGCTAGAAAATCCTACTGGATCCTTATCGAAGGTGTACAGATGCTATTTATTTGTTTTATTTCCGCTTAATCAATAAATAATTTGATGGGCTCTTCGGCAAGGCGTGATGTGAACATCTGCATCAAGATAAAATTAGAACAACACCTCTGATACCTATCACTATTAACTCTTTAAACTCAAAACTTTGTATTCGCCCCTATGCTCCCATAGATTATTTATACATTGTGTATATGTCAATTGCTAAAACAGCTGGAACTCGGGAGTTTGGCGTGACCTCTTGTTCAACTTTCTCACCAAAAACCTCTATTCACACGGGGAAGGGAAACTTCTATCAGCAAAAAATCCCATCAGCAAAAAGCCTGTCCCTTTGTCCCGTTAGCAACGGTCATATTATCAGGGGCGGACATCATTAAAGGTAGTGTCATACTAAGTATATACCTAGTAATAAACACAGTGTCTAAGATATTGCGAAAATAAACCTTAGTCCAAAGAGAAAAGCACTTAGAACTGACCGTTTTCCCTGTACCGCGCCGAAACCCTGCCTTCGCTGTCAATGCTGCGACCAAACTCGGCATCCTCTGGAAGATAGAACCATACATGTCGATTTCTACTAGGGCTTTGCATTATAAAACCTCGGCATTATGACGTCATCTCCAAGACAACATCGCAATTGTCATTAAACGAATATCATCCACATACAGCTTGGTCGGAAATGTTAGAAGTGTGTTCTAGTAATTAATCACCGGACGCTTTCAAATATCACAAAGCAAGTTCTTCTTATACAATATTCCACAATATGGTATGCAATGAAGAATATATCTGTCTCTAAATCACATCTTAGCTTTCGTCTGTATTTAAAGTGTGGTATTTCCTAGCAATGGTGATCTCCATCACAACAATGTAAACTATATTTCTCCTCTTCGGTAGAACTATTTATACATATATATATACTTTGTGTCTATCCCATACTCGGAGAGTCTTCAGACTATAAACTACTACTGCTTGTATGGCGGGCCAAGGATACACCAGTGGAGGCAGCGCCACGTAGCAATTGGGGTCTGGGTCTTAGAAAGTAATTCTTGATGGGGCGAAGGTGCCGCGATCTTGGATAATGCCTTGGCAAGGGTGAAACACAGGCAGTGGTTGTGGGTCGAACACATAAATATTGCAACTCCTGGAAGACATCACATTGCCCTATGTGGGATATTATCATTGGTCAGTGACTACCCACGGTTCACAGGGTGTAGAGGGAAAGGGGAGAGGGAAGAGCATATTTTTTCTCCTGCTCTGTTCATGGTGTGTTTACAAACATCATGCTTCAGTCATTCCTGGAGCTTTTTATCCGGCTGTTTGGCCCGCCACCAGCGCCACTACGGTCAATACAAACATAAATGTTGTATCTGGTAGCTAGCCATGTTTTATACTGCCTTCGACTTGCTGTGTTTTCTCCTGCTGCCTGACTGGTGCCTTGTTGGTGGCCTGGGTGGAGGCAGGCCAAAGCTCGCAAGAGAAGGTGAGAGCGATAGCCAATCATCTGTCTGATGAGGTACACCAGCAATCCGTCATTTATAACGAGAGACTTAAAGGGAATGTAGATCTTCGCTTAAGTAATGATTACCAGAACATATCAGCTTCACAAGCTTTGAGTTATACCATCCTCCTAGGTTAACACAGCCCCCACTACCATAGAGTGGGAGGTCATTTCTCATGCTCCCAATACACTTGCTTAATGTACCCTATGGAGAAGGGCGAAAAACCTAATACTCCTGGTACAACTTCCCAGTAGATCATACAGTCTAGTATACATCGTGTTTTACTATAGTCAAATCTTACGTAGAAGATGTATTTTCTTTTTTCATGGTAGGCATAGTATCAGTTACCGGAATACAGGTCGGATTCCTATGACTGAATATGCGGATGAAGGATCACTGGTCCGAGAGATATGAACGACAGCGAGGCGGAAGTCAGAAAAGCAAAGAGAGGGAATAGAATGGAATAGCAAGGAGATGAGATGGATAAGAAGCGGAAGTCGGGAAGGGAAAGCAGGAAGATGAGAAGCTTTTGTAATATTTGCTGCTGACAGTAACCGTAGAACCCCTGTGGACCCAGCTTAACTCTTAACCCTTGAAGTCATGGGAAACATTACTTGTACCAAAGCACTGTCAGGGCTCTGTAGATGTAGGATTTGCTACACAGTCCAGCCAGTTTTTAAAGGTTCTCTTCCAAAAGAAACAACCATTCAAAGCCTTTAATCTCCTCTCCTTGATAAGAAAAATTATCCTTCCTAACGGGTTCGCCATTAAAATAACCTCAGTAATCCATGGAGAAAGCAAACATAAAGTCCATTGAGCCCGCACTTGGCCACTGTAAAGCAGCTGGAGCGTTCATGTTATTCTATTATTTATGTCCTTAGATTGTCCGGTTGCTAAATGCTCAGACCTAGGTCAACAAAGAACTGTAGTATTGACCTTTTTATCCACATATCCAGTTAAAGCAAGGGGTAGGATTTAAACCGCTCTCTATTTGTGAGGCTGTTCTCCAGACACAATTGTGGGTGGACTGATTGGTTGGCCGACAAGGCTAAATGAACTCCGACCTCATGGGGTTCTCCATTCAGTACACTTTGAATTCGTTGTACACAAACTTCCAAGTTAACACACTGTCAAATTGGCCAGGTTATAAACCTGGCGATCTGAACTCAACGCCCATGATCATAAAATCCACACACAGAAACACAGAAACACAGCGTCTCCTTCGCAATTCAGTGCAGATTTAGGGCCTCCGAGATGGGGGAGTGTTGTATGAAATGAGTTGACCTGTTATCCCAATTTGAGTTCACTCAGTGATAGAAGAATGTATATCAATGGCGGTAGAGGTCAATGTGAGTCAGCATTTCACATTTCCTTTGCCTCACTGCAAAATATCACAGCGCATGCGTAAGGCCAGCGCAGCATCCAGTGTTCCGCCTTGCTTAATCCATAGCGATAATGATGTAGAAGATCATTTCTCTAGGTCCACTCATGCAATCAGCTGACTTGCCCACTGCACATGCGCACAAGTCTCTTTGCAGCCCAATCGAGGCGGGCCAACGCAGATGAAAGCACTGAACGCTTCCGCCACGACAGTCAGAGCCAGTAGAGACGGCATCCAGGTCTCCACAGTCGGGCTATACCATGTGTTGGGAGACAGACTGATAAATAAACAGTGTCGCAGGTAAATGGTGGCCCCGTTTGTATTGTGAGTGGAGGGAAGACAAACGTAGGAATGTACGCTGGTCCCTAACTCTAATCACACTAACACAGGGTTATATACACGCACCGCTCACTCACCGACCTCTACCAGCTGTTGCTAGGATACATAAGAGTTTGCCCCGAGGAGAATAGTACATAAGACTTTCGATACATGGAGATCATGAAGCAGGTATTAGAGAAAACATGTTTAGGGCAATGGAGGAAGATGTAAAGGAGGAGCGGAAAGAGTAGGTGTTTGGAAGGCTGAAGAAAACATGCTCTCTCCATCTCCATCTCCATCTCTCCTTCCTCTCTCTCACTCACTCACTCTCTCATTTCTCCCTCTATACCTGCCCTCCCGCACAGGTCTGAGGATATGGTGTTGGCTGTACCAGGTGCAGGAGAGACATTATATGGAGACTGGAGTGAAGGGATTTCCCATCTGGATATGAATGTGCTGGTATGCGTTGCATAGTGCAGAATTGACTACTAACGCTCGCCCATTCATAGATAAGAAATTTATGTCAGAAATGCTCCTAGTTATTTCTCGTCCCAGATTCCGTGGTAATACAGCAAATGCGATGACCTAAGAACCACACCTGCTCGGGTCAAATATTATGGGCTCAGATTGAATTGACTGGGTTTTATCGGCATTTTATTACCCTTGATGCAGAGTCAATGTATTTGGTAATCAAAGCTTCTTCTGAATTTTCACATTCTCATATCCACACATTCTCTCTGTTTCTGCAAAAGCTCATGATATCTCCAGTCCTTTATTAAAGTTATAATATCATATACCTAATAAATATTGAATCAGTCTGAATGAATGTGGTTTAATATCATACTTGTATACCCAAGAGTCCCTCATATTTTCATCCCGAAAATATCTTTGTAAAGGTGCACGGTAGCTTCCCTATGAACATAATATATCATCTTTCTTTTACGATGCTTGGACTGTACCACTATGTGGAATGCTCTGTGTAATTGTAGTATCTGGAGTGTAGATCTGACATTTATCTATGTTAACCAGGAGCACAGGACGCAAGAACAAACACTTTTAACCATTGCCATGCACATAGTAACCAGCAGTTTGTTACACTACTGATATAGAAAATTACCTAGATTTTGACTTTTTAAAGTATTGGAAAATAATAATCTTGCATGTTAGTGATAACTTGGGGTTGAAACAAAACTCGTTATAACATGTTTTTTTGCTATACTTTTCCTCTTCTAGATCAGAACATTGGCAAGTGAAACGTATCACAAATGTGGAATTCTTCTCTTTTTTTTAAACTTTCATTTACTGTAACCAGCCATCTGGGATTTTACATCCGAAAACATGTATTATTGGTGAGTCTATCGATGAAAGCATTGAAATGAACATTTAGGAAGATCAATGTGGAATTCCGGTTGAAAAAGAAAAATTACAATAGAACTGGCTGAGAAAGTACAGTTATATTCGTATAGATTAATGAAGTAATGAGATGATATGGTGATGATAATTAACAGAATACATATAAAGATGGAAACGAAAGAAAAAGAGATGGAGTAAAGTGATAGCTAATAGTTATTGCATCTTAACATTTAATGAACAAGGAATATCATAATTAGGATACTATGTTGTAGGTTCATATAGTACATGTCCCGTTATAGTTATATAGATTACTTTAGGATTCAAGTGAAATTAATGCTACATTTACATACCGTATATTATATACGTTCATAACTGATCACGTGCGTCGGTCTAAAAAGCATTCTCATTCAGAGTGGGATGGCCTTGTTGGCAGATCAATCGTTCAGTTTTTCTACCACTTTGGAAACCGAGCCAAAGTAATTCTTTATTGCTCCATCCAAAACAGAATGGATGAGTCACGGCACTGCACGTTTTGCCCCGCTGTCTCAAGCCCATTGTGACGTTATGACAATTAGAATCATCCTTCTCGGGGTTCTCTATTTCTTCCATTGGAAGATAACCATCACTAGGTCGAAACGTCTAAAGTACCATGTATCAATATAAGCCAAATTAAAACAGCAAATACCGTTTAAGATTGTGGTGTTTTCCTTTATACAATAATGCATATCATGTCATTAGACGTATATCACAAGTTAAAATAAATGGGTGAGATGTGGAGGTGTTCTCCCCCAAAACAAAAATAATACATCGTAATGCACCTTAGCACAAATTCTAAATAATATATTGATGAATGAGATATGCTGTGATATCATATCGACACTTGATATACAAAATACATCTACCCCAGTAGACTGATAGGCCTACTTTGTTAGCGTCAGTGTGGCCGGGTGCTAGACAGACCACAAGTGAAGGCTCGGGCGGTATGCTAGCTGGGCACGACTCTGGCTTATGCAAGGTTGGACTGTGGCCAGACAGGAAATCACACGACACACCATCCAGACATGATTATGCATTGCTATCCCACCGGTTGGCCAATATCATCACAAGTCTACCACGAAAAGGATTCACATAATGTTCTTTCTATTAACTTTCTTTCGATTATGTTACATATTCGAAAACACCAAGCTACGCTTGTATTTTTCAATTGTCGATATGCTCATACTAACGCATTAATTACAGGTAGAATTAACACATGTAAGTTAGTCTATATTGCTTCCTAAAGCTGATAACATTGGTGCTTCTATATCAGAAATCGACGCAAGTTTCTCTCAAGAGACACAAAAACACATCATCATGTATATGGGGTATCTTTGGATATTATCAGAACATTGGTTCATTTAACTCGGTCCAAATAAGATACGAAATTAAACCCATAGAAACTATTTGTTGGTGGTGTTCCTATATCTATTCCTAGGTTAACCATTGTCTATAGGACTTGCAGCCATTTTCCATTGACCCCCGAAAGGTCGATATATTCACCAATAATGGCTTAACATGTTCTGATTAGTCTTCCTGGAACCTGAGAAATACTATACTTTCATTTCTTGATAGGAGGGTAATAAATCCTGGTATTGGACGGAAGATAAAAACGTGCATAACAATCATGGTATGTATGTACATCTTCACAACTATAGTTGGACCTTGCCATAGACCATGCAAATAAGAGTCCAAATATAATGGCGCGACTAATATTTAGAATGCACGTGGTACTGCAAGGAGGCAAGCTACCTCATTTTGTAAGGCATGCCTAGACTTTCACCCTCATTCGATGAACCATCCAAAGGCTTCTTTGATAAACGAAACCATACGTGGATATAGAGAAATGGCAGGTGAAAAAAAGTCTATGTAAAATAAATGTTTAGTCTGGAAGGGATAGGCAAATAGACAAGTATATAGGCCACCGGTACTTGACAAGGAACAGTGAAGATGACTTGTGCTCATGATGAAGATTATTATTACAAAATATCACGGTTGTTTTGGGCTCATTGTGTAATCACACCCATGAGGGAATGTATATCATACGAATGAAAATTAATATCTTTTCATGACATATCGACCAGTATAAATTCATCACAGACATTCAGCCCCACGTGCATACATATCTCTGCGTAGTTCAGAATCAATAATATACAGAGATGCGATGCGTAAATAAATGTAACACGGAAATGTTGAAAAAATATATATCGTCCTAAATAATATTTCCACAAACTTAGATGATATGTACATATATTTTCTAAATTAATAATGAAAGGGGGAAACAAAATCCAACTATCTTTTCTAATAATTTCATAAACATATCTGATGGTCAGACACAAGTTACTTAAATTTGTACCATGAACCGAACTCTCGCATCATTAAGGAAAATAGGAAGAACCTATTGTATACCGTTCAAAGGTGAGCTTTAGGGCACCATTCAACTAAATGACCTTAACAAGTAAACCAAACATTGTTCTCTATTACATTCTCTATTACAACATGACGAATGTATATTTGCCTAACCACCTCGATTCCCTCAACCAGTTTACATAACATGCACTTACTTAACATCCTACTTGCTATTGCAAATGGCATTTTCACCGCGTAGCGCACTTACAGATTGGCATTTTTATGGGAGCTATACTGAGCCACATATACTATAACCTGCCACACATTTACGGGGTGGGCATTTTTGCAGCTGCTTTCTTTATTTCATTCTGATATACAGAATTCCTGAACAAGTGGATGTCAGTGTGTGTGCAATCAAAAACAATCCTTCCAAGGTCTTTCGTTAGGCGATTATCCAACCCAGAGTCGGGCAATGTTTATGGAATTGTATTCGCACAGGAGAATGATATATAGCCATACTTTTAGCACCTCCGTGCGTATTTACCTGAACAACTACTGGCATCATACCATGATTACAGCTACCGAGATTTATGTTCGCGTGGAGGTCTTAACTCAGATTTATTTGTTTTGCTAGTTCGCTTTCTAGATATGGGTTAAGATGTATGCTATTGTTGTATACATCAAAACGTACACAACAATCTGTATCAACCCTAGCGCCTGTACAATCCAGGTGTATAAACACCATTTAGATATAGTTGTGACGAATTGTTAAGTTATATTGATTAGTCTCTAATTTGCTACAAATGCTGGTCACATCGTCATGCTCATCGAGTGACACTTGCAACGTAGATATTTTGAAAGTATCATAAACTGACACTAATATCATGCATAGTATATATATATATGCAGAAACATCCCCCGTGTTATCATTAGTTGCAATAAATATAGGACAGGCGTGAAAAACAATTTTTATGCCCATAAATCCATGAGAAAGATACATACTATGAAAAAGAATATACATGTATAAAAACAACTATTGTTGCACCCACCCATCAGGCGAAATATCGAACTTATACAGTATAATCAGGACAATTTATAACCTCCCCTGTCCAGGTAAGATATGTGAATAACTATCCGCCTTTACATCCCATTCATTATTTGTACTAGTCCAGGTAAACCCCCCATGTCTTACCTATCCTGCACGATCTAGTATAAGCCAGGCAGTGTCCCACATATTGCCTTTTATTTATACGTAGGATTTCGTACAAACAAGCATGTCATCACTAATTTATTCTACTTGTAAAATATCCAGTCTACGCCACTTATAGAAACAGGAAAGGTTCAATCCAATTATAAGTATAAATGTATATTTTTTACCATTATTCTCATAACAGAGGCAATGAAATATCAGCAGACATATAACATTATGTAGCAGATGAGCTTCTATAAAATGTTTGAGAATATAGATAGGGGACAAGATTGAACTTGGGCCTGGAATGTTTGGCAGCTACGAAAAGCAGACGGGCTTCGGATAGTTAGGGATGAGCAAGAGAGGGAGGTGTCTGACCCAGGCCGTTTGAAAGATAAAAATGTGGGTAAAAGATAAGTAAAAGACGGGAGCGAAATATTTCTCTTTCTCCTTGAGGTAATTCTGGCTTCTATCTCATTACTGAAAGATACATGTTTTGTACTTTGGCAAAATGTGGGACATAATTAACCATTTATAAATTCATCCATGATCTTGGAAATGGAAACTAACTAATATAATGAGAGGTGTGTATATCTATAATTTGGACAGAGAGCTACACGGTTACATAAACGGTAACATTTTTTCTACCCACTGATATAGTTTCATTTTATATCGACCTTGGTCGAAATATTTCTTTGGGGCTATTATCACACGAGGCTCTGAATGAAATTGCCTGTTGGTACTTTCAAATACCATGATTCTTATGTAATAAGTCCAACTTTTTACCGGGGGTATTGTAGTGGAGAATGAAGAATGGTTGTTTTTCTTACAGGGTGCGAGTGGACCTACATAGGAAATAAACGACACTTTTCACTAGTATGTGTACACCTGTCTCAGAATAACATGCATGTGTTGGATCCATTAAGACGCGATTGTGACCAACCATGTCGTGACTGTATGAGTCAGATCTCTCACAGAAATAAAGAAACAAAACGGTTCGCCGTGTAAATAGCAATGGAAAGAAGGAAGGGAGCCCTCCGTTGAATCGACCAAGTATATATTCACCCAAAATAACTAGTATCTGAAGAAATTACGTCGTCATTTTTGGCAATATGCATCAATATCCTTTGTATTTTTCCTTATAAGTCGAATCATCAGACATGATCAGAGTCACATCGTTCCTGCAGAAAGGAAATTCACATGATAACTCTAGGGCTGAAATGCAAACAGCACCCATATATACCCCTTCCCACTTATATCCGTGCAGAACGCTTTCATACGCATTTTTGCCACTTCTCACACGTTCTAACAACTAGCACACCGATATCATCATTCTTTTAGCACCTCAGTGCCTGCCTTGCAACCCTACCTGTACGTCTTCTTCGCCTCATGATTCACATTTAAGATCATCATATCCAACTTGTCAAGCACAATATCAGTCCCCGAACCCAGGTATCCTTTTAACACAAGACATCCAACTTGATGGTAGCAATTTTCACATGAGAGTTAATTGTCTTATCGCCTGTATCGCACCAAGAACAAAGGCTATCCGTAGAGGCGTGTGATCAAGAGTATATTCCACAGTGAAGGAGCACAACATTCGGTAGCCTTACAAAGTGTACAGCTGTAAGTTGGGTGTTGAGCACCAGAGGCAATGTTAGATAGAGGCAGAGGTCGGGGAACGTGTCAGGGGAGCAACTCACCATCATGATGCACATTTCACACTTATGACTGTTCTCTCAATGGCTTCTCTCATACTCACACACTCACACAAATCGTTATTAAACAGTGTGACTCCCATTCCATAGACTAAACTTTCACTCGGCATCAAAAGAAAACCTTGCATAGGGTCTCCAACATTGCTTATGAACATTGTATTTATAAGCATATGTTGGTAATCATCCTCCTATTCGTGGCCCTCGACAAAAATCCGTTGACAAGCCTCATTGTTAAGGTATCTAAATAGTAGCCACGTGGGCAATGGCTTTATTCAGTGGTCCCCCATTAGTTGGATTACCTCTTGTTAGCAATCCCTTGGTTACCCTGCCTTTCCCTCACTCAGCAGGGCTTTAGAACTTGTGGTTAGGCTGGCCGCATGCCAACTGAGGGCCTACAATGCATTGTACGAGGATTGCAATAGGAGGCCATCTGAAGGTAATTATATTCGATAGGGGTAGCTGCAGGGAAGTGAAAGAATCCATTATGTAGACATCAGCAGTTGTTTTACATTTTGATAGTTTCACAAAAAGCAACCCATTAAAGATCAGATGTGAAGATTAAATATCACTTTCGAGCAGGAGACAACCTGTTCATTACTCCAGGCTTTATCGGCGCTGTATTAAAATAAAATGTCCTGATATTCAGATTCATTAAGAATCTCCGTTCTGATAATGGGATTAGTACGCTGATAATGTAAAAACCAAATGGATCTTCATAGTGTTAATAGGTTCAGTGGTGCAATGTTCGGATGAAGAATAATTAGGAATATGTCACTGGTTGCTTTACTAAAATCACTAGGCAGAATATGATATAAATGCCAGTAGCCAGTGAAGCTCAGAAAGAAATTATTTTTTTCATTTATTTCATCCAGTGCATGCAGGATAGTTGACCCCCCTCCACCTTACACCTTCAGGTGCTGCCAGCTGGTGGTGGTATACTGGGCGTAGACTATGTATGATGAATGGGTGTTGGCCTTGCGCAACTCGCAGTTACTTTAGCAGACGCTCACAAACAGTTGAAGAGCTGCAAAGAATACCAAGCTGAAGCAATCAAGAAAATAAAGGAAAATAATTTGATTGAAAAAAGTTGCCTTACGCTATAGAAAAAATTCCAAAAGCTGGTCCCAGCTTGGTATATTTTTCCAGGTGATTTCCCCCCTTTGCGTTCTGTTATTCCATAACAAGAGGCCTCAACACAAGAGAGCAATTTTTAAAAATAATGTTGCGCTGCTATAGGTGAATGTGTACGGGTGGTCTCTCGAAGGAACAGAAATACTCTGTAGGAAATGTTAAAAGAAAACGCTGGAAAGAGCAAGAAATAAGGAAGACACCAACACCACATGTACGTAACATCCGTGTTGTTTAGCTGTGAGTGAACTGGGCCCTTAATATAGTCCTAGTTTGTGTTGGGGTTAGCAGCTGAAGCCACCATGACAGGGCCTACACTAACATTACATTTACCACATAATCGCATATCTGTCCCTCCTCTAAGTCCCACTCATCATACAAAATCCCCTTTGAATAAGCAAAACACCACACAGTGCGGAACACTAGTTTTCCAAAGGTGAAGTCTCCCCATGGATACAGAACAATATGTTTTGGTAAACATTTTTTTCACCATTGAGCTAAACATTTAGCTCATGACTGCATGGGTAGAGGAGTAATATCCTACTTGCATCATATCACAATATTCTGCAAGAGATTTAAGGATCATTTCAAAGAGAAAAACGTTTTCATTTTACAATGGACTGCAACTAGTTACGGTACAATTTAATAAGTCATTCCAAATATTTCCGTAACAATTATCAAATGCATTTGATGGAGGGATTCGGTGATTCTTCAGGATTTACTTCGATTAAAAGACACATGACTTTTGCTGTAAATTACAAGAAATCTCGGTCATCAAGGGAGAATCCACCTCGTTAATTATAGAAGTCCAGGCACAATAATCACAAATCCTTCCCAAGACGTCCAGAAGTTATACATTTATAAGCTGGACGTCAAAACACCTCAAGAGTTGTGGTCTGTCCCAAGTGTAAACAAAGATTGCGAGAATGTGTGAGTGTATGTACCATTGGTCACTGTCCCTGTATACATATATACGTACTTGCATACATTTACGAGTTGTCTATTTTCTTGCTTATTCTGGTGTCTATCACTGGTAACACATTAACGCTATAGCTCCCATAGTGCATGAATGCGTGATCTCAGTACAACGACAGGGTGGAAATGGATATAACTGCGTCGTTCAATTAATATAGTTGCTCATCGAAGGAAAGTAAATATTACATGATCTGTACGAGTAGTATGTCGTTACTTACACCATTATTGTAGTTTTATTTGAAAGCCAGAAAATCTGCAATTCAGAAGTAAACACCCACACCTAGAAAACATAACAGATGTGTAGAACTATACAAGATTTATACTGTGTAATTAAATAATAATGGTAACAAGAATAAGCAGCATGTTGAGGTCATGTCTACCTTTTTATGAAAAGGGTAAATATTGCATCTGATTCCTTCCAAAACCCATTGGTAGAAAAATCTACAAGGAGTTGGTATAAATAGCATACGCAGCAGTTTTTAGTCGAAAGGAGGTCTAGGGAAGAATGCTTTCAATGTAAAGAATGCTACCAGGGGTGAGAAAATCATGGAACCTGTGCGTTCATTATAGTCTAAAATGTCATGACGTCATGGTACAGTGGCTGCTGACATAATATTATTATGACCACAGCTTTTTCTAAAGATGTGTCTTTCTAAACTAGGTGAAAGTATTAACTTTGCTCTTAGGAGCATACATTTATATGGTGAAAATTGACTTTCACCCGTGTACTACATGAAAAGGCAGTTTCTACTGAGATTATAAAGGGTATTGTGAACTACCTGGTATACGCTATTTGCCCAACTGCTGTGTGGAGGAAAAGCCCATGGGTTTATAATGGGATCTGTATGACACCTATGCTGATAATAAGCAGTATATGAAATAGCAATACACATCAGGACAGCTAGAGATCTCCATCGTTCACCGCGTCCCAATTGTCCACAATTATTAACTCTACATGTCCTAAAATCCGTGGAAAAGTTTGGATCTGCATATAACAATATATTTACCCTCTATAAAAGCCAACAATGGAGGAGTTTGACGTCTTATTACCAGGTTATAATGATAACAAGAGTTGATATAACTTTCATATGACCTGTCGGTTTCACGGTGTATCCATCTATAGGTTCGACAAATATTGGGATAAGCGGTGCTTGACTCGGGTGAACGAGATCCTGTACGGAATACTCGGGTGGTTTCTCAGATATTTGATATTCCAATACATACACCCTAGCAAGGCAGGTTTTACACGGGTTCCTACTGTGCAACTAGGGGCAGTTTTACCTACGGTTGTAAGTCAGTAATTCCTAATTGCTCATTACAGATATCATAAGAGTCTAGAGGTTAGGAACAACGGACCGACATTAATGGACACAGTGTAAGGGTAATCGCAAATGATGGGAATTAAAGTAAACATATATATATATAATATTCCCTGGATTTGTTACTGATCTAGTTTCAAATTGGAAATAATACTGCGATTATATTGCGATACACATATTGTGTATACTAGGCAATGGCATGGCTATTGACATATTCACCAAGCAAACCCAATATGTCTCTAAAGTCAACAATCACTGTTTTAAAATAGGGTCCTTGTGTAATCAAAGACAAATATAACAAGGTACGTGAACTCTTGACTGTGCTTGGCAAGCAGGGAGTGAAAACCCAATATTTGATAATGTTTTCCATATTAGGTAAGAAAGCTAACATAAGTGCCCCTCTAATTCAAATGAACATTTTAAACATTTGGTTTCACAAAGTCTTCCCACGGTGCTTAACTACTATGCGGAGAATATGTTGATAATAGAGTATTCATACATTATCCACTACACTTTCTAGATAATTAAAAGTCAAGAGAGAAGAAAAGGAGAACAGCAAACATGATCAAGCAGCCGAATGAGGTCCTGGGAGGGAATTCCTAGGTATGGAAAACACAAGGTATGCGATTACACGAAAATACACCAATTGTTCTGAAATCTTTCTGAAATGCACTCTGGAATTTAGTTCAAATAGTTTCTGTAATTTACAGTCGTCTCCATGGGATAAGCGGGCACATGGGAGACATCGCATTGTTTTGGAGTTATTATTCCTGTCTATATATAGAGGCAGAAATAACCTTGTGTTAATCTAGCGTGAGGACTGAAGAAATGTGTAGTTAGAAGTCGATTCTGTCAATATTACAACTATAGGGCGTGTATTTAGATACATAATTGCCTAAATGTTTATTCAAATGCCTGTGACCAGAAGAGATTTTTATGGGTCGCCACACACGCACCTCCCAAAGAAAATTGTAAGTGGTTTACACACGTGAAATCTATCATAATACTCTTTTGTCTATGAATACCTGTGACCACCTTCCCGTCGGAAATCTCCGCTATGGATAAATTTGACATTTGCTGTTAAAGTAAAATAATGTAGGACAAAAGGCCACCACAAAATGCCCATGGTCAGCAAATATAGTTTCACACACATAAGTAAGCATGTATGAGGGGAAATTAACTTCAGACCTGCTGGGGCACGGTTGGTGCATTTATAATCCCTCAGCTTCGCCTTGGGATTATGCACCAAACACCATCCCCTCAATGTCGGCCGGCCGGCCATTAATTCTCACATAATGGATATCCCCTTCTTTTTATTCTTCAGGACACCCTATTTTTGTTGGGGTTTTATATTACTTTATCTAACTTGTCTGTAGAGGTCCTTTTTTCGGTTTGTGACATACATGGCAGGGCCATGTCCCATGCTCTTTGTCAGACGGTCAGCTAGGCCGGCTAGTCTCCTCCTACTGACCTATAGTTGGACCTATACTGATTTTCATCAGTCCCAGGGCTCCTGGACCCCTGCAGAGCTAGTATCATTCATAGGCTCTGGCCTAATTCTGTATACATGTATATGTATGTAGGTACATGAACATTAATTTACATGTAAATATGTACATAATATAGTGACAATGGGAAACCCTTCTCACTTATTACACATGTATATGGTCAAAAGTAAAAAGAAAATGAAGCAATTCATCCACAGAATAAACTTTATTCTTTTTTCTCCAATCAAATTCATACTTTGGTGGTGTATATATCAATTATTAAGACATGTATAAATAAAAATATTTTATTCAATAAAAGAAATAAAGCTCTTTAAGTTTGCAATCAAATCAAGTCACGAAGCTGTAAGTATGTAACAGATAAATTCCATGCAAAATGAATGGATTCTGATTTAAATTGATCACCTAATGAAGGTTCCTGGTTAGAAGGAAGATACCAACGTGTACACATGTATACGTGTTTCCACTGGTACAGATTATATTTCCACTTTCCCACAACAAAATTAGCACTGTTACATAGCCCAAAGGTCTATTATAGTTGACCCACTATGAAAGAGCTGGTTTACAGTAAATCAAATAACATAAAGCCAATTTCCTGAAGCCATCCTATAATTTTCAACTACTTTTTCATATGAGGGTCACTGATATCTAATTATTTGTAATTTGTCATGAGTAAAATGTTATTTACCCTCTAGAAATACATGTGGTCTTGAAGTGTGGTCAATGAAAAGTTTGAAAGCTATCCAATAAATGTCCCTAGATGGGTAATTAATAGCGACCTCCCTCTATAGCAACCTAGTGTACACGTTGGCACTGCATAACGTATCTTTGTCATATAACTGGGTTATTATTGAGTTGATTTAAAAGGAAATTCTTAATTGGGACATATCTTTGCATTATAGCGCACCAGCCCATAACAATGAATTGCCATAGAAGTGGAAACTATGTAAGGGAGGACACTTGAATGTGTGCACATGGGTATGGCCACTTTTGGGGACATTTCTGACTTTTTGACATAAATGAATTATTTATGTAGATTCTTTAGAATATATATATATACCACGTCGGTATCGCACAAATTCCTCCCCTATTCAAACCTCCATAACATTTTAAAAAAGAATTGACCCGAAGTATACAGTTAAGACCCAACTTTCTCAAGATGTTGGACAACAACTTGGGTGAAAATAAAAAGAATCGGACAAACAGTTTTTGCTCTGTGAACGCTTGAATTAAAAAACGCGGAAAATGACAAAATTTGGTCCATTTTTCTTTTACTTTTGACCATATACATGAATATTAATATACATGTATAAATATGTACATATAGTGGCAATGGAGAGACCCTTCTCACACAGTATTACACATGTATATATATATACATGCACATTAAAGGTGAAGTGTAAAGAAAATCTTAAAAATCGAGATAAAAGCTGTTTTACATTGGTAGTGGTGGTAGTAATAAACTCTAATGTTAAAAAATCGGAAAAGAATTCACTAACGTCCGTTTTCACAGCTTTGTGATGAACGAACAAATGGGGCTAGGTTTGTTTTGATTTTGTGTGTGTATTCGCACATCAGAGCTGTGACGTCATCCATGTCCTAGGCGCGAACAGTCTAACGCTACCTTCAGCGAGAGAATGGGACGAGCCGGCAATAATCGAAAATTTATAGGACGAGATTCGTTCACATAAGCACGGTGCCATAGGCAGAGTGTTTATGTGGACGAATCAAGTCCTATAAATTTTCGATTATTGCTGGCGAGTTCCATTCTATATTTATTATATGTGCATAAAATTTGATCATCATCAGATATCACTGAAAAAGTATTAAAGAACTCTCAGAGAGCCCCAGCTGCTCTGCTGAGAGCACCGTCAGTAGGCTACAACGGTGAGCTGTCAGGACTGTGTGATCATGCAGTGTTTACTTACTGACTTGGTTGAACTAAAACGTTCATATCGTAGCCATTTCTTGAGCTACAATAATAAACCTTACATCATTTGATAGAGAATTTAATTCTCTATTTAATGGTGTGGTGTTTATTATGTATTTTTATAATCACAGGTGGATTACCGATCGCTGGGATCTCCGCTGGGATCTCCGCGGAGACAGCGGAAGTGTTGAGTCAGAGCTATTTTTAGACAACTACATTTTTATAGGACGCGTCCTATATGACTATTTTTATAGCACCCCACTTATAGCACCTCTCATATAGCATGCGCGTATAATAAATGCAGATATAGTACTGGGAGAAACTACTGACAACTTTATCAATTTTAATATAAAACATTCTGACGGCGGCATCATTGGATTATAATATTTAAAGATTTTAAATAATATCTATACTGTGATTGGGCTTTGGTCAATTTAGTACGTCACATTTGTCGGTAAACAGACAATTGATGACACTTCAAACAGTAATAAGATATAGTCATATCACCCCAAGTTTATATTATGCTATCATTTATACCTGGATGTATATAATATATTCATCCATAACAAGGAATGCCGATGAATCAAAATGTAGATAGAGCGGGGGTGTTTTATGATATTAATCTATTTCCTCATTGACTTGTGTAGAACTGTGTATTTTGGAGCTAAGCCAACGTCCTATCTCGTGTTGACTAGGGATATGGGGTGAGTATGGGATTCATTCTTTAATGTAGCGTATAATGGGAAAAGGGGGCTAGTGAATTGTGTGACTGCTGTTTGTTTTGATACTCTAAGCACCTTTCTTAGCCAGCATGCATGGTGCTAATATGTTGCTTCACTGGCTATCAGAAAGAAGTTGGCGATCCAATAATTCAAAGGGTAGCTTGTAGATCAAAGGATTCCCACATAGGAAGGATAATAGTCAAGAGTCCAACCGCTCAAATTGTACCTCAACAAACTATTCTTTGGTAGGGACAGATTTTCGTGGGTAGTTAGTTATCAGTGGATAATGCTAAATTTTTAATTTTTACATACATTGTCTTGTCACCGGCACTAGTAGCCCAGAACCACATCGTGTTTACACCTCATACACCAAGAAAAACATCATACAGAAATTAACACTTTATTTACGGCAGGTAGTGGGAAGCCAGTTGGAGTCAGAGACCCGCGAGTGAAGCTCACTGTTCTCCGTTCTCTTTTTTGTTCGGTACATTTAGTCCTAAGAGAATGAAAAATTTGTATGCATAAGAACTGAATTGATATTGGCCTCGCTGTATAGCCTCAACCAAGCTGCATGTCTAAAATATATAAATATTTCAATGTTTATCTTGTAGATCATATTGCAAAGGAATAATAATATTACAAAGGATTTAGTTCAAAATGTCTCATTTTATTACTGGACGTATCCTTTGTAAGGGATGCCTCTAGCTACTGCTCAGTCACTGTATAGGAATGCCAGGGGCATGACTTGCCCTGTTCCAGGATTTAGAGAAGAGAATATACATGGTGTCCTCCGCAAACTTTCCTCTCAATCCACCTGGCGCCTATGTATAGTGGCCTATTGTAAGTTTGTATCTGAGCAGACCAGGGGGAATCGTTGCAATGCGCACTGTTTTTCCTGTGCCTCATGCAGGTTGACTACTACTACCAAGAAGAGCAGTCTTTCCCAATTAACAAATGAAGGTTTTAAACACGTTCCCATCGCTATAAAATACATTGCCAGAGACCTTTTAGTTACATTTTGTATATTGCCTTACTTTGAGATCGATCTTAGAGGACGCAAAATAGTATGCGTGTGAAATAGTAAGTAACACTTACCTAAAAATTCAAAGTTTTCATCATTTCTTCGCTTTGCCCTGACACATAGCATGTTGTATGGGTAAATGTGAGTGTTTGGACGATGACGCTGCGAGTGGGTGTTCTACTTCAACCAGGAACTGTCCATCATCTTACCAACACTTACGCCACAACTAAGCTGCCCACCTGGCGCTGATAATCTACAGCTACCTTGCTTAAACCCAACCTTGGTCTTCTCCCACACCTCCACACACTATTGATCAGTGCGCGATAATGAGCAGTTTTTTCTTCATGTTCCCATTGGCATTTGCTTCACCTTTAGTCCTGGGTCGACCTAGCTGTGGAAGATCGCACGTAAGGCTGCAGAATTGATGGGTGTGCGCTGGTTTGGATCAATGTCACAGGTGTCTAGTTTGTCTGGTTTCGCATATCCAATTTACGATTAAAACTGAGATTAATCCAGCTTATCAAATGCTTGTCCTCTTCGTCATGTAAGTCGAGTCATGTGAGCGTCTACCGGTGGCAACTTAAGTAAACCTGGATATTTGTTAGAACATTCCTTGTTTGCTGATCAAATATTGATCCATTCACATATCAACAACTCCAGGCACCGGCTATACTATATGGACTAATCCTCCATTACCTTAATATCCCTGGGGATAAAATAATGAGGATATTAAAGGACGCTTAGCAGATCAGATGGGGTCATCTGTGTAGAGATATCTGAGCAGTGAATGCTATGACAGAACTCTGCATGTAGAATATAGACATGATATAATTGACGTCAATGCCGACAGAAGTGTGAAATATTCATCGATTTAAATCAAATAAGGATGGGTGGAATAACAACATTCCTATCTTTCATAACATTCCCGATAATAGAAAGTATTAGAACTCCCTTCAGTTCTCGTTTAGACTCACCACTCAGGAAATAAATGCATACCCATGAGAGCCAGAAGAACCATCGATTATAAGCGAAGGCCCGTAAAAATCAGAAGCACTGTAGTTTGATGTAAACATCATTTGTACCTTTTTAATGCAACGGTAATCTTGCATGGGCGCCTCCTCAAGAAGAGTCAATGAGGAGAGGTGTATAGTAGTGGAGGAGGGTGATGAAAGTTTGCAAGGCTCCCACTAGAGGCATACTATAGAAGAGTGATTGGTATAGACAGGACCAGATAATATGCTCTACGGCTAGGAGGCAGCACGGCAAGAAGTCTCTCAGATTTTCCACGGTCTTTGTAGAACGGTCACGTGCCGGTCTAACGATGATGGGCAGCGGGGTGCATTAGTTCTCCAACAGTCTAATAGAAGGCGTTGGTCTATCCAACTTCAGCACTCGTCCTCCCATAACCGTGAGACACAAACGTTAGACTTATGGCTTAATATGCATGGAATGTCCCTGGTAACTGGTTTGCATGTCACTGGAAGTAGTATAGGCCTCAGTAATCAGTTGTTCTTATAGTTGCATACAAAGGTACAGTCCATGAAAAGGATATATGACTACTACACTTACATACTACGATCCTGTATTCTCAGGCACGAATAGAATAACCTGGACGTGATGCTATTTCTTTATGCCATTGATATCGATAAAACATAGCCCATCTGCACCGGTGATGCACCTGTATTAGGTACGGACAGCTGGAGAGAGGTTGCAGACAGCATCGCGCTGACACCGATACACAGAATTATTTCACAGGGCAAGTACACATGCCTATCTTACCAGTATCGTAATTATAACCGGGAGAAGTAATTGTTAGTCCTCATATGATCCCCAACAAACAGCTCACTGGCAAATCCAACCTATTGACTTTGCTTAGGAGTCGGATGATGTAAGCCGGCCTGCGGTGATGTGTGTCATCCTGTTTTCACTTCCAGAAACAAACACTGCACGAAAGTTGGCTCGGCTTATCAGGCGAACTGAACCCTTGCACTGCATCCCTTGCTATGTTTATTCATTTATCGTCTTCCATCTAGCTAGCCACTTGGCTCTGGCGAATCGTTAAATCTTTAGCCAACCACCTACATCCAAATCTGATAAACCTATTATATTATGTCATTCACTCCTTAGTTAATGTTGACGGTTTTCATTCCAGTTTCCGTTTCCTAAGAGGATGGCGATGCCTCCAGCCAACATTTCAATGGAAATGAGGACTACGATGCCAGGTTTTAATCAGAATACTTGTATAATGAAATATATTTAAATTGGGTGTTAATATTCCTTTTATAATGTGAAAATGTCACAATGGTTAGTCTTGTCACTCGGGCTTTTGGATTATATCAGTAATAAAAAATAGGAATCATTTATAATGGAGAGGAGACTGTGTAAAATCTGTTTACTGGAGAAGCATGAGTGGGTGCCAACCCACTGACGTCAATGGGACTGTCAAACTCAAGCCCACCAAGGCGTTGGTCTATCCTAAAAGTTTAAATAGTCACTTTCTTATATCCAGAACAGGTCAAGTCCCTATATGTATGTTGTTACTGAATTCTGCCAGTTATTCAGCCAGCCTGTCTTAAAATGATTCATTCAGATTGTGGCTGATACATTAGCTCAGTTTTTAAGTCAGTCAATTTTATAAACTCAAGAAGTACCGACTATTAGACCTTTCAATAAGGTTCTAATTATCCTTCTTCAAAGAGGTACTCCCTGTGCATTAAAAGCTTTCGACTGCTACATTCCTTTCCTCGCTCATATTAGGTTCCGGATCGGTACACCCTTCAAAGTAAATTCATCCTGTATCTGTTTGATATCTTCTTCTGGGTCATGCAGAAGATAAGCTCCCGGGCACACAGGTAATATTCTAACACTATTTCAGATTAGAAACTGGGTCAATTCGCCGCCATTTTGTTTGGGTGCCTCTCCGTCATCGGGTATCCCATGAAGCCACGGTTCCGGGTCTTCCTCCCATCTTTCCTACTGCTGAGAGAAAGGAAGATTCGACGGAAATGATGCAGCAGTTTCTCCTCAGACAAAATAAACATAACTTCTGGCCATCCTAGATGGCGTTGGGTTCAGGGCTTGTGTATATGCCAGCACCCAGTGGAGTTATCCAAGGTGTATAAATAGGCCACCCTGGCCTAGACGAGTTTCAGCTCGTGCTGACCTACCCAAGGTGGGTTGCTCAGTTCCACACAAACATACCCACGTGCTTGAGCCGAACAGCAGGCATTTGCTCTGCATTCAATCTCGGGTCATACCACATGTGCCCTCCTCACACAAATCAATTCATAAGTGCACATGTCTTCGAATGTGACGAACCAGCTTAGCTTTACCTAGTCATAACAACAGTCATGTCAAACTGGACATGATACAGATACAACTTCTTATTGATTTCACAAACATGTGTCAGATTTTCAGAAAATGTACAATCCAACTTCGCCAATCTTCTCAAATAACCCTACTTTCAGAGGAAAATAAAGTTCAAAACACAGTTCAACCTAACCAAACAGATTGCTAGAATCAATGCAATGCCGAATATACTCGAACTTAACTAGTATTGACCAAATTGCACCCTAATCTTGCAGAATTTACTAAATGTGTACCGCTGACAATTGTACACTTTCTGAAAATCTGACCCACCTATATTCATGCTGTGGTTTATGTAAACATTTAGGTTCTGATGCCTTCTTTGATGAAAGGAAATTGAAATATTGGTAAAGGTGATGGCATGATGACAGGTACGTATTAATCATAAGCACGGAACCTTATAATTAGTAAGATATATTTCTGTCTGAGACCTAGGGTAACTTTACTTTCATGGGTGGCACGCTTCCGGATTTGCCACCTGCTCCATATGATCATGTAAAAACTGAATCCCTTCTGGTATATTCGATTTGATTCGATAGGAAGCACTCAATTTAACCGGAAGTTAGGACAAAGTTATTATTTGCATCAATTAATTTAACTCACAGTCTTGCAGCATATCCAATGTATAAATCTCTTTAAACATAAGTGTATCCAATGGCCCAACCTTTTTTTGATTTTGGGATATCTCTACAGATCCCTTTTATTTCTAAATATAAGAAAAAATTCTCTAATGTTAAATTGAAAGTTAAATACACATATTCTGGCCTCTTCATAGTCTTCCAATCTTAAAAACTGAACATACATAAAATGTCTACTTTCCCAAACAGAGGCCAAACTCAAACGCATTGTTATCCTTTTTTAATCACATTACGGTGGATGACAGGTTGCCAGCTTTCGATAGCTAGCTAATCAACATTTTGGCAAGGAATGTCGACACCAACGTATTGACATTTTCACGACAAGATAAATGCAATACCCCGATTTCTCTCTAATCGTGATCAGTCTATATAGTTAAAAGTATTAATTGTAAGGCTGGTTGAACACATATTAGAAGTAAAAATCATAAGCCTTGATGTATTTATACATAGTTTATTTGGCACATATCCGCCTCTAGGACACATGGCCAGAAAAAATCTTTGTGAAGGAGTTTTGTATTACAGAGTGCCATACTGTCCTAAGAAAAACGAGCTTCTGGGGACGGGTTCCACAGATAGAAGTACCTGTGGAAGCAAACACACCGAGTGCAGCACACTTGTTGAGACATAGATGCCTTTAATCCCTCGTGCTCCCTGGTACTCCTGGTGAAACTCAGTAAATATGTACGGGTTTGTGTACAGCACATTGGAGCACTGTCCCAAGGAGGATCATTAACTGAGGGATGAGGTGTAGAGTGTCAGAGGAAGAAGGATTCCTCGAGCAGGTGTGGGTGAGAACCCAGTACCTGTGGCATGCTCCTACCATGAGCGACATCGCTTTTCTTGAGGCGCAGTTACTGGGTTGAACTGAGCGAAGAGAAAAACCTTTTTAAGAACATTATACACCAGAGAGCAGCACCTATACTTTGGTTGGTGGCTTGTACTTTGGACCCCATGCAATCCATATTGAATTGCTCAATGCTCAGTGCAGGTACATAGAAGGAACAATTGTCATGTTTGTGCTTGACTTATTATTAAAAGTGGAATGAGAGTTGTCCGTAGGATCGACCAATCGGCTCCATTCATAAACAAGTTCAGTAAGACATGCCATCCTAACATTTCCTTTCTTATGTACAATACAGCAGATATGCATGTATCACTCCCCTAAATTATTTAGTTATTGCTTAATTGGTTTCCACCTTTTTATTGGTGTACACTTAGAGGATGTTTTATTCCTGATACTAATGCCTTCTAACGTCAACGAACGTTGTTTCTGCCATGGTGTTAATGCCACACTGTAAAAAGGTAGCCCCTCCCAATCATCACCTACATAGATACCCGCAGCTTTTCTTACGCCGAATCATAGCGATAACTGCAAACTATATTCCATAGAGTGTTCTGACCTTTTCAAATCAAACAGAAACAAATTTACGAAGTCAGACCCAGATGTACCATACACCTGAAAAAACCTTTCAGAATGCGAATACTTGACAGAATCTGATACACGCATATCTGAATAAAGATTGCTTTTCGGGTGTAATAATTCAAGTGTGGTTCGATATAGTAATTATGTAGGATGAAATCTTGTAACCGAGGAATATTCTCAGGGTTAATATGATATTTGGACCTTAACTCTCTCCCCAAACAATTATCTGGGTTCTGTTGTGCGTTACCCAAGCAGGTAAGTCCATTTAGATATAGCAGTTTGAGATTATTTCAAGATGTGTAACTCTAGATTACTTCCATATCAGTTAAATTCACAGCTGGGAATTCATAAGTCCAGCAAAAAGGTAATATCATCACCCCGACTCGCAAGAAGAAGTGTAAGTGTCAAATTAATACCATGTGGTATGAGGTGTATAAAATGATGGTAACAACCGATGCTCCGGCCTCATATCGTAAAAGGTACACTTCCCCATGCAGTTGGAGTGATAACGTGACAGCGGTGCAAAATGATCGATATCAGGGAAGTTGGTTAGCCTGATAAAAACTCCATGAAAATATGATATAAAAATAAGGATATGACGATAGAGCGCCGGATACTCAGTACTGAACTATATGATGGGGTAGATACATTATCCTTCAGCTGTGTTAATGTACAGCAGAATAAATCATCATGATTGCATATGATTCAATTTCTATATACTAGTCCGTTGAATGAAGGTAAACATATCAATTATGTGATAAATTTTGTAAGGTAATTAATTCCAAACAACACTACACTATCCACACAATTGAGTTATTAAAAACATTGTGTGTCGTATTATAAATACCTATATCCACATTACAGTGACATTGTTAGGGATGTAAATAATATAACAAGTATACCCACCTCCTATTGGGCTCAGAATTAATACATTCTTTTTGTTCTTCCGTTTGGCCTTACGTTTGTGGTTTATGAAGAAACATGTCATTTTTGTCATTTTGTCAATAAACGATGATTTTGCGACCTGACCTGGCATGCTGAGGCTCTTCTGAGTCAACTTTCACAGGGAATAGTAAACAAGAGAAACCAAATTCGTGTGCTATGCTCTCAACAGCCAGCCCTAGACCATATCAGGCACCAAAAGTAATCCTGGTACAGCCGGTTGAACTAAAATTGTAAATGTCCATGTTAAGATCCTGGGTAATTCCTGAATTTGTCGCCCATCAACTTTTAAGAGGCCTTAGTGGTAAATGTTATTAATCGTAATGGTATTATTGCTTCACATGCCATTTAGTGCAGTGAGGCACGTGATATATAGTTATATAGCAAAGGAATTAGAAATATGGCCACGTGCCAATTACATCCAGACTCTAATAGTAAATAATGGCTTTTGATTTCACTAAACGTAGCCTCCACCTCTAAGTGTTGTATATACCTCTATAAGGATCCAATCTGCGTGTGGAGGTGTTTTGAGAAATAAGTTGTGTTGAATGGGAAGTGCAGGTGCTCCTGTGCACATATCCAAACTGAGGAAGCATCACAAGGTTTCCATTATTTGGCTTGAAGGCAGCATCCTGCGCCATGCACACATAAGAGAAGCCATGCTGGGATGATCAAATATAACGCCAGCCGGGCTGCATGCCCTGAGAGACTGAGAGGCGAGGAACAAGAATGAGTCAGTCGCCTAGTGCTCTGTGACATCCAATACTATCCTCCCATGAAGTTGGGTACACACACCTAGGAGGGCCTGATATCTTCCTTATTCCGCTTGTCAAAGATGGACGAAGCCATTCTCCATCATTCGATACATACAATACATTATCGGTAAAGGTCCATCTGCGTTTGTCAGTATTATCAGGTAAATCACTTCAACCCCCATGTAAATACAGGGGTGTCTGTGATTAGATGAGACCCTTTGGTATTCAACTCATTACTCAGGGTAGCTGCTCGTGAACAGCTTAGACCAACACTTAGTTATCTCTACCCGCTCCAACAGCACCAGCAGTTGATCCTTCATCATCTCATCTGGAGACCTCTCATCATGACGACCGCTCTGGTAGAAGAAGTTAGTGGGACTTGTTCCGGAGCGGACTTGAGTAAGGAATGAGGAAGGAGGGGGAGGGTTATAAGCTTTAACTGCAAACGAACCAGCTAATATAGGGCTGCAATATGGTTCGTGTGGGACCCTAGCACTAACCCTCCTCTCCTTCCTCCTCCTTCACGCTTGTTGCTGATGGCCGTCTGCCAGCAGCATATTTCACACTTCAATAATTTCCTGCTCTGACATGTGGGTCACATTTAAGACCACTGCAAGGCGGAGAATATTTCCGCTGGGGATAGGGGAATGCTTGAAATCCGAAGGAAGCTTTTTTGAAGCAATTAAGAATGATGGGGTAAGGGTAATTCATTCTTTCACAATCGTTACTATATACTCGCCTCTTTTCTCGGGGAGTATGAACAGAATCAATAATGTGGTGCAAAAATATATTTGAACTTTTGTTGAATAATCTCTAAAAATCGTTGTATATAGGCCTAGGCCTATACCTATAAAACATATTTTACATTCATTATTAATAAGGCCTTATCTTTTATTCAAAAACTTTAGCTGGAATATTTCCATTTTGCCAATAGTATGGTATCCCTGTTGCTGTTGTTTGCTTCTCTTTTGTACGCCCATCTCTCACCAAAAACATCCTGGCAGTTTAAATCTGATCCAAACCAAATTTTATCTTCAATCCAGCTAAGATGATCCCAGGGTGGATGGATATTCTTAACACAGCAGTCTTTCCTATTGTTTATTGTAACCATACGAATACAAAATATGGTTAAGACGATAAGCTGAACGTAAGGAACAGAACAACTATTTTGATACATGTTGTATTCTTTACAATTATCACAACCATGTGTCATTATTAAACAAATTCGTTTTCCTCCTGCAGTATGGGGGTCTGGATACCCAGCAAACCTCCCCAGTTAAACAGATTCCAGTCGGAGTGGGTTTTCAGTATTTATGCATAAACCACACATGAACCTGAAAAAGGAGCAACAAATACCCACCTGTTTGAGTCATGTATTTAACTGCTCAACATTGGTGTCAGAAGAAAAAGTATCGTCCAATTACCAAGGGTTCTGATGTAACCTTGGGTTTCCTATATATATATAATATATATACATCTTAGATTGCCTATGTATCAGATTGCATAAGTAACTGGACGGCCCAATTGAAATAAATCATTTATGTATATTTGTCATGTATATATAACAGGCTTTTACCCTACTATGTTTTTAATTGATCTTCACGTCCAAACATTCATGTCAAAATATTTCACATAGATTGGGGCATTTGGTTTTATTATATACCAAAACAACCTGAGGAATAAAACGGCGGTCTCGTACTTTGCTTGTTGAAGCATAAACTGCTAAATGGTAAGTGGAATTGCGATTGAGGTTTAGGGTGACCCGCCCGGCTAAACTATATCTTGCAATGCATTTTTCCTGCATGACATAAACTTACATTTGTTAGATTACTGAAATAGAAGGCAAGCCTTCCTCTTATTGCTCTTATATATTGGCGTGTCAGTAAGAGAATCTCCTAATGTCAATGGCTTTGTCGACTGGAGTTATTGCATATCTGCGAGTGTTCATCAATATAATAGTATATGATATGAAGGCAACCATCTAGTAACATTAAATGTCTCATACAAAAACATTAGAATGTCCGGTGGAAATATCTGGTCCATTCACCCCAAATACCAAGGTGAAGGCACGCCAATATATGTAACAGAAATAAGCTAAAATTGAGTCAGCTGTCAGCTAGATTCCAACAAAATACAGCTGAACATTTGTAACTGCCTCGGCCTGTAAGGTCAGATCCTAGAATCTGTATTACTCTAAGGTCAGATGCATATATATTTATATTGTTGGGGTTTTGATAAAATATATAAATATATATCCTATAGGCCAAAAGATATGATTGCGGGAATAAGACCAATCCGTTGATAAAAACTGGTCAAAATAGGTCTCCGACACGGGACTTCATTCAATTAAGTCTACGTCATCACACCCCAAGGTGGTGTATGTCATGAAGAATTCCATGATTGTATTTTACCGCAATAACAATACTTTGTATAGAGCAAGGCATGCCCTAGTGTTACGCTCCTGTGTCCTGGGTGGTATTTGTTCGTAGGAAATAGTAGGAATGGATGATAAATAGAACATGATGGTCTTTGATGCCAGAGCCTTCGTCAACAGTACTGCCCCCATATCTAAATACTGCCGGCAGAAATCCTGACCTATTCCAGGCAGGAGAGAAGCACTGGCATAATAAACATGGTGACATAGAGTAATAGGATTTATCAATGCCTGGAGGGCAAGTCTTATCTGATCAGAGAGGTAGATCTGTTGGCCACGTGTAAATCGGGTGTACAGTAAATGAATGTCTTTGAGGTTCTGTGAATACCTGAACCTGCACCTCCACTTGCAAGAATGTGTGCATGGTACCTTACCAATTATGATATGACCCCAAAGAACTGTTGCCAGCTGCATATCGTGTGCAGAAGATCATAACATTATGTACATATCGTATTTCAATTATTTTAGATGCAGAAAGTGCCCTATGACAAGCAATGTTTAAGCAGTAAGTGTATCGAAAATATCTGAGACATCATAGAGTATCCTACTCAGATTCCTCTAAAATATCGTAATAGTATGTCGGAATGGGATCGCTTCCCATTCCCATTACTTCCATTGTCTAGTTGTTTTTTATATAAATTCCGGTAGGATACCTATGAATATTTGGAGTTGAAGATTTTTGCAAAGGAAATCGCGTACAAAAGTATGAAGAAAAGTTTATAAATGCCTGATTGGCATGGCGCATTGATATATTGATTCACTGTACAAAACAATAGTATATTGGATCTTATCTAATTTTCAGAAGAGTAACAGCAGATCTATATGCCCATTTACCAGCAATAGAAGTATGGGAAAATGTTATGTTGTATAATCCTGAAGGTAGAGCTAAGAGTAAACTTAAAGAAGGATGCATATTTCGGATCCCTGCGCGATAAGGCGAGTTATATAGGACAGAAACTGTATTAATGCACAAATCAGAACTGCCCATGAAGCATGCCGGATTCTATAGGTCTGCGCCGTTGGTATGAGATATTTCAGGAAGTATTTACTGACGTAACTATAAAGTATTAGACACTGTGACACCTTTAATACTTTATTTGATAAAGGGATTTAAGACCATGGGAAATATATAATGACTTGATTGTATTTATGGCTTCTTCTTGTATTAAGGAAAGGTCGACCGGGATTGCGACCCCACATATAAAATCTATTATAGACAATTATAGTTATATGAAGCGGCGCCATAAGCAATATAACGATTAATACTGCAGGGAATTTTATGTTCTGCAGAAATACACAATATTATAGTCAGAAAAGAATAAACGTTGAGAATGTTGATTCTAGAGCTTCCCACCATACAGTAAGGAGGTCACGGTCTGCATGAGCTTATTCAAAGGCTTAAGTCGCTAATCTGCTGTTCATTGATCGTGACTTTTGTACACATCTTTCTATGGAAGAACAAATATTATAATCAAATCAACAATGATAATGCCGGAAATGTTTGAGATTGATTTCCAACCTAATGACCCCACTGACTAATCTGCAGTGAGTATTAGAACTAATATAGATGTATTGATCACTAATCACCAATACATCACTAAGCTGGTATTCACGTGCTATTATGAGGCTTAATTCTTGGGGGGGGGGGGAATACAGCCACTGAAAATCAACCCAAGTAGAGATGCGATTTCATGATAAGGTATAACATTACATATACATGTATCTCCGCACATTTGCGGGCTCCTATATTTCGCCTTTGAGTTAAAATTAGCCCTCTAGAAATAAGACTTTAAAATAGGCCGAATTCAGGCATACGAGCAAAAACAATTAGCGAGAGCACATAATTAAATATGATGACTTATGAGACTTTAAAATCTACTATTCAATTCGATCATGTTATACCAATAGACTAGGTTTTGTTGAACCAGACAAAGAGATTAAAATCACTGTACAAATTGAAGGTAACATGTTTCAAATAATGGCTTCCGAAGGAAAAGAGGAGAGAGAGAGAGAGAGAGCAAGTTTAAACCACTTCAAGAAACAAGACGCTGGTTCTGGAACGTCCTTGGTTCCAACTTAAAATTTATAACAGTAAACTAGCACTTAACATTTTCTACTGTTTCCCCCATATATATGGCTAGACATTCTTCAAGTGCCCACATGTCTGTCTCAGAAGTCAAAGCAATTCTTCAACGCCGTAATCCGTCAAATTAACACTTTGTTTAAGACGCCCGTATTTCATTCTGACCTGTTCCTCAGGGTCCATCACACCATTTTTCAGTGGCCAAACCCCAGGCATTTTGGGGGCATCTTCTCTACGGGATGCCCAACAAATCACTTGCAAATTGCACCAAAATTCTGGCTAGAACCCCGAGGAGAAGGTATGCCATCGCACGCGAGCAACCTAGGCAGGTTGCGGGCCGGCCAACTATTAAAGCATTACATGCAGAGCCTTAAACTCCTATAATACAGAGAAGGAATAGCCGTCGGGGCTATATATTCAGCAATATTACTCTTATTTGTGGGGTTAATCCCTGAATACAAAATATAAACAACCATACCTTCCTGGTTTTACGCCCTTTCTGTTGCTTGCAGGCATGCAAGTTCATAGCATTTATCCAAGTAATAGAGAAGGCAATAAAGCCATGACATGCATGTTAGGAGAGGTTATATACATGTCTGCATATATGTGTAAGGAGGGGCCAATCTGTGATTTGATGACAGGTCTAGGCACGAGTTAGAATATGAGCCATGAAGTGCACCTCTCTGCTCATTATATCCTTCCTAATTTACACCTATGTATGTAGGAGCATGTGAGCAGGAGGGGGTCTCGTATATGCAAGGCCGACCACGAAATAATCAACAATGATTTAAAGCTGAAGGGTCTAAGGAAATGATTTATTTCGGTGATTGGCGGGACTTATAATATAGGAACTTCAACTTCAAAGAAAGTAATCCTATATACTTGGAATGGGCAGTTTGGCATAAAGCATAATTATTCATGTCTACAGGCTTTGATAGTTGCCTCGAAAGTCAGTGTTATGTATTTCAGAACATAACAGTAACACTTGCTTCTTTTTTCAGCAGAAAATATCTTGTGTATATATAAATACTCCGCAATGCAACGACCCATATACTAAAACATATGTACTGTAAATTATGTTTCTAGAGAGCTCTTTTATCTAGACGCTCAAAAATGGTAATGGAAAAATAATTAAAACGGCCTATTTTGAATGCTTTTCAAAATAAAACTCATGCAATACAAGGCAACTGAACCAAATTACATGTGCAAGGTCGGGTTCTGTTTAAATTGAATGATTAAAACATTTGTCGAGGCGGAGGGCTCGAGTAGAACGCCTCTAAACAAATCATCACTGCGGGATAAGGCTAACCATTGCATGTAATTAACAATGAGTTTACCCAAGTAATGAGTGTATAGATGGGTATATGGTGAGCAAGGAGAGCCCAGGCAGGAGGAGGCCTGCACTACCCACTTTACCGGCCGGTGAGGCACGGCAGTCACGTGGGAGTTGTTGAGGATAAATCCCACCAGGTGTCAGGCTGGAATGGTGGAGGTATGGGACGCTATGGGACGCCTCACTGTGGATAAATCATGGAGGCAAATAAAAGCTACTGACAACGAGATTCAAACAGCGAATAATTTTAGAGAGAGGCACGCGTAAATGTGACTATGGCGGTTTGCAAAGTTGGGTCGCTGTATTTTTTTTTTCTTCAGGCCACGCAAATTTCTGAGTCATTACTTCGCCAGGGTGAGCATCGTGCTCAAACTAAACAGGGCCTACAACAGTTGAGAAGGAAAGAGCGCCAAAATAAATACTAGATTCTCGGCGTTTCATTCCGGCCAAACTGGTATGTTAATTAAAATGACAGTGATGACGGAGAGATTGATGCATTAACCTGGGATTTTTCCCCTGTAGAACAAACAATATCATCCTGGCGTGAGAAAAACCCATATAGTTTATAAATACGGTGACAAATCCAATTATATTGATTGACAAGCATCTGAGATCCTGAAAAAAATAGTAAAATTGCAAATATTCATGCAATATCACCAGCACATCAGTTTTCACTCCACAATACGTCACATTCTCCTGCATGGTTTAAATGCACTGTCTGACTGAAACTATATCTTGGGAGAAATTCATTGAATTCGATTCCTTCCATAAATATTACCTATATTTATTCCTATTTAAGTTCACTAGCTGTGACCATTCTTCCAATAAGCCCATATTCTGTGCCATTTAGGAAAACTACGTTTGATATGTCAGTACCTTGTTATAATTCATTTTGTCATTTCCCATAGACAAAAAATACCTACTTTCTTCTCTGTACCTTTCCTCAATTTAGCTTTATTTCTACCCAAGTTTTCCAACAACAAATTCTCTGCTGTCCCCTTCATTTCCATTTCTAATTACTTCGGAAGTCCTCATTTTTCTGTCCTTCCTCCTTGTCTCTCTTTCCCTCTATCCATTTGCCTAACGTTTTTCTCCTTCTAAAGAGCCGACATCCATCTTCCTCATAATTCATACTTTTTATGCTAGCTTACACTCACACTCTCTTAGTTTGTCCATAGTTTTCCCTGTAAGATTGATACCATCTCTCCCGCCCGACTCTTAGTTGATGTATGAACCCTAGATCTTACGGGTGTGGAGCGGCGAAGGCCATGGTGAGCAAAAAAATGCTAAATACTCTTGGAAATGGTTGTGTACACTAGTTAATGTAGGCAGCAGTTGATGCTCCTCGCTCGTGTTAGCAGCTAATAAGGGATATAAGGGATGAGTAAACAGGCGATACCGACATTCAAATAAAGCACAGAAGTGATTGCTTATACCACTCTTACTTATCATATGCCTCATAGACTCGTCTATTTTTCCATCCACTGTAGACACCTAGATCTGTATATCTTTATTTTATGGCACTCATTGATTAAAAATGAATTCCATGAAGTAGGCCTACTTCTTGCCTACTTTCTCAAAATTGTTGGTCCATATGTCATGCAATTTTCAGACTGTTAAATGAACATACAAAAAGAACATTACAATATAGCAGCGATCTAACTTCATTGGCAAAAAGTCTATCAAGTTGTAACCTCATTTCCAGCTATGAAGTAACTCAGCTTCTTACAAATTGCATGAAGTTACGATAGGATCAATGACCGACATTGAGGGGATGTTTTAGGAGGGATAATGCCCGGGGTGAATTTTATGTAACACCTCCATATAAAAGAAGGCAGAGAACAACATCATTTTTGTGGCTCGGAGTGATTTGCCTTATGGTAAAGGTATTATTACATCGATCTGTTAGCTTGCCTACCATGTAAAAACCATTACAATCTCCAATCAAATTACTTCGTACTAAACAAAGTGTCAAAAACTGACAATCCAAGAAGGTGAGGTTCTATCCAGCTGATTCAGACTACAGGGTATCATTGCATTTAGACGCATTGGTAATCTTTGGTATTGGATTAAAAAAGCAGCGAGAATGTCAAGACTTCTCCTCTTCTATTCTTCCCAGAGTATTTTTAAATCCCATTTATTTTTTTTATTTATTTTTTGTTTTGTAAGTTCTGGATGTGTGATTCGTGGCCACATGGTAGAGGGGCATTAATTGGGGGTGGCGCTGGACCCCCGTGGAGTACGTCAAGGGGGTGTGGATGGTCTCCCATTGAGTTGTTTACAAACATGTTCTGTGGACCTTTTTGAGGCCTAGGTATACTGTAAGGTCGCATTTCATTAGCACACATGGTGTACTTCAAAGTGTAACATTTCAAAAGCCCCAGCCCCTAGATGTATGAAAATATCATCTCGAGTCTAAAATAAAGATACAAGTTTTCTCTTTTTGAATGAGCGCCTTAAATCAATTCGACCTGCTGTGCTCTCACATATGTCCTTAGTTTTTTTCTTTCTATGTGTATAACATTATTCTATAAAGATTTGAATTGACCTTCTTCATTAGATTTTTGTTCCGAGGAACTCAGCATTGAATACTGAGCAAAACAAGAGCACAGAAATAGAACCAAGTCTTGCATAAATAGAATAATATATGACGGGAGAGTGTGAAGTAAGAGTGAGTATCAAGGTACGCAGGTAGCACTAGGAACGGGAGCACGTGGGCAACTGTTAGATACGCCATGACATCTGAACAGTGACAAGAGCAGATAATACTGACAATCATGATTAATAGCATACAACTCCTAACATGTTACACGAAACTAAAACTAAATATCCTCGTGGCCTCGGGACATCTACACCTCGAGAAGAAAATAATAATCTAACCGCTGGCCCCACAATAAATTATATCCCTTGAGTGGAAAAAGTGACAGGAACGAGATGACATGAGAAAAAAACAGCGATGAAAAGAAAATGCGTGGAGTTTAAAATAAACGAATAGCAAGAAAAGAAAGTGTGTAAAGAGGGAGGGGCCAAATAGATAAGATGATTGTGACACATATTTTCTGTATGGGCATTTAGTAAAATATATTTAAAGCGAATCAAAGTCTTAACTAAAGGGTAGGTCTACGTAACACTTGAACCAAATGTTTCAACTTTTTATGCTTATTTTGAAAATCAAATCTCTTAGATTTAGGCACCAAGTTTCCTTTAAAAATAGTTATTTAAAATAAATCAAAGTATTAACTATGGCTAATCTACTTAAAACTTGAACCAAATGTTTCAGCTTTTTATGCTTATTTTTAAAAATCAACCTCCGTTCAAGCCTGATCTGAATCTGTTTTAGCTACATTTCTCCGTCTCCGAGATACCTATTAAAAATATAGATGAGGTTATTTTTCATGATATTGGCCCCGAAGGAAGCGATATCGAGGCTTATCACTTACTGAAGCTGTCGCCCCTGCACGCATTACGATAAATCAAACTAGATTTTAAGGCTCAGCTGAAGTCATGAACCTTTAATCAATCTTCGCATCGTGGAGAAGATGCGGCAAATAATACGCTCAAAAAGTGACAATATTTAAAACTATATCTGTCTTCAGAGACGTTGGGTTAAACACACATTCGTGTTATCTGCACATCGCTTGATGGCCCAGCACTCATCAGAACTGACACCATGAAACGATCCCTTCAAGTTCCGACACTTCTTCATGGGCAGAATGGCTTGTCCTATAGCCTTTGATAGATATGAACCCTCCATGTTCAAACCGCGCCGTGAAGATAATTCCGTTACACTCCAAAGTTAACATGTTGAATGCAATTATGCGCCCTAAATACTTAAATTGTGAGGTGAGAGTGTGGATTGAAATAACGTCAACCAAATATATTTTGTTATCAGACGCAATTCTTGAAAACGGACCCATGCAATCTCCCGATCTGCTATTTGGATATGGAATGGACACTTGGCCAAGATAAAATTAAAGATTTTTTATTTTATAACTACTTTTAGAAATCAGATCGTGGTACGGGGGAGAGGCAATGAAAAGATTAAAAATTAAAAGCAGAGTAAAGGCGTTCGAAACTAGGTATACATGTAGGATATATGACAATTTAAGATACAAATTCATCGGTGAGTTTAAAGTACTGGCATGCTTACTATAATTATGTCTATAAAAAGTTAACATTCGATATTGCGCGAATACAGCATGTTGCACATGTATCCTCTTTTTAATTACACGTATAAGTTCAGTTGCTACATACCCTGAGGCCTTTGCCTGGATGTTCGTGTACGCTGATCAAACGGGGCGAAAAAAAGTTTCACCGCCCTCAGTGCAAATAATAATTTGAGGGCTACGAATCTATCATATCAATGCTCAAAATGTGTATGAATTTTGTTCATAAATTGTGCTATTGAGGGAGTTAATAATTAAGGAAATGAACTAGTGCGGCATGCTTTGGGTCTGGTGGTTACAAGGGAGACACAATAGGAGGACAATGGCCTACCTGCAATACCATCAAGACCAGTAGGCACGTGTCGAAACAGAGTCTGTGTTGACGCATCGTGAGGGTCAGAACTCCTGTGTGAGGTGGGACGTGCAGTGCATGCCGCCACACCAACTCCCCTTCCTCCTCCTCCTGCCCCTCCTCCATTGCATGGTCCTGCTTTGTCCCTGCGTTTTCTTCCCCCTCTACGTTTATACCTGCCACAACAATGGAAGAAGCAGGAGAACCAGCCTCGCCTCATGAGGGCCTGGAGGCGTAGACGGCCCCGTCTAGCATAACCATAGACACCTCCTCCAGATACCCATTCCCTCCTCCAGCGGCCCAGACTCTGGCCACAAGAGCCAGTCACACACATACTAACACAACCCTGGAGGAGACCAAGCAGCCAACGCCTCCAGGTGGGTTACCATGGCAGCTTTGATGGCCAGGTGTATGGTAAAGGTGTATGTCATACTTTGCGGGGAAACCCACACACTTAACCTATGAAGGCACCAATGTGATACACATTACTTAACTGGATTCCATAGCTCGCGTATCATGTAAAAGATTTCAACACAGTCGTACATATTACCTTGCATAAAAGTTCAGACATCCAAGACTTCTTATATCACATTTTTTTCTGCCATGGGCGAGCAGGTATCGTAGCTCATCTATGAGTTGGTGAATTACTATGATTCCCTGCGAGTCTGGGGAAATAGTTACAATTTGGTGATAAACTGTCCAATTTATCGCATTGAGTAATTACCAGTAGGGTGCAATTTGGCAGGTAAATCATCCATGTGTTATGGAATTACATTCGTCTGATCATCTGCCTATTGATATATAATAATATAAAAGCCATTCAACAGATGGCTACTTCGTCAGTTCCCGTCAATACCATCTGATTTTCCTGTTCAGGGAAAGGGCAAAATGACAGAGGCGTTAAACCTTAGTCATACCTATCATCCTTTCCATGTTTCCTCCTATGATCTCAACCCTGGAATCCTCGAATAGGTCAGAGGGAATATCAAACCAGTGAACTAAAAATCATTTATCAAACCACCACACCCTCTCCACTGCTATCAGCTACAAATTTATTGCTCTGTCGGTTCAAGAATGAACCCAGTAAATGATCGATGCCATGATGGTTGTTATTCCGTTGGGAGATGCACCCTAGTTGTAGGTCAATAGAAGAATTAGCGTATCCACATAGTGGCCTGGCAGTCTTCTAGATATAATAACATGGGTCCATGTGCTTACCTCAGACGAGACATGCCCTATAGGCCCCGACTTATAGATGGATGTTTGGGCAAAACCAACAGGGGGCGTGGGCACCAGGGTGGTCCGATATGACAGAATGATGTATGTACAAGTCAATCAGAGGGCATGAGGATCATATGTTGGCCATTAGCTGGACTGATACCCCATTTTATATCGAAGGTTTATAATTTAAATAAAATCGTTCTGTCGTAGATATGCCTTGGAGTAATATCTCGCCTTTACTTCAGGATCAAAAGTCAAATCATACCAGAAGTTATAGTGACTGGCCATGTTGGCCACGAAAGTAAATCGATGATCAGCCATGATATACTGTCCAGGTTCATTTCTACTCATTTCACGCACATGTTTACTCGAGATGGTAAAGTTTTAAACAGCTATATCCATTGGACGATAAAGGTTATATCTTTCAAGCAACTATGTATCCATCCTCCACTGCTCCTCGCTCCTTTGTTTAATGCATATAATGCATATAGATGTTGATAGCCATCTAAACTATTCACAAGTAAGCTATGCCTGCGATATTCCAGCGTATCACTGCTATCTTTTTACTTCTATATGAGGAAGCTCTCCGATACTCATCTCATGAGACATAGCTAGACTATACACATATAGTTACCTTGCAAAACCAGCCTCCCATATAATTGCCTGCAGGTCAGAAGAAGTGACCACCAATACAGGTGCTACCAATGCCATGCTTCCATGGGCGTAGACGTATAAATCAAAAGATGTGAATATAGATACACAGGGCTCAATTTGTCTAGTATGAAGCATATGTTCCGCCAGATACGCAAGGTAGCATGGTCCTGGGGAAGCCACTGCATATCTCCAGGTAAGTATCGCTAAATGTCGCAATCATCCAGGATCTTGGTACAACATTTGTGCAGTGAGTCCGGTCCAGAGTCGCTATGGCGCCCGTATACCTACAAAGATGGTGCCTTGCCTCCAAAGGTCTCAACGATAGGCATCTAAAGTCAAAGTTCAGTGTATCGTGTTTGGACGTAGAGGTGTGTTTAGCATGTACACAGGAGCAGATGCAATGATATGGAGACAGGTGAGGAGTCTGTCTAGACTTCCAGTGGACACTGCGGGCTCATATATATGAAGTCATGGTTAGGGGTACGAGAAGGAGGAGCGGTAGATAAATGCTGCTCGAGTCATCTGGCAATGATGATGGTGTTGGGATGAGAACACGTGGTTCTCATAGAAATAGCAGGTTGATACTCCGTGTGTAATGTTCTCTCAGTTTGAAGGTAAAACATTTTATAAGCAGAAGGTGCATGCATCCCAGTCACGCTGCATTCATATTTTTACCGTCAGTTCAAAGAGTGTCCTTAATTGAGGAATGACAATAAAATGGCTGAAGTGAGATATCGTTTAGTGATAAATTTAATATTTGAGTTATAAATGAAAGTAAGGTTTGTCAGAAAGCTCCTGCTGGAAAAGTTATGCCTTCGTGTTTTCCCAATTTGGGCTATAGAAGAAGACAAGCGTCCATCTTGTCTGAGCAATTGCATCTAAGTGCTGCCCCATATGGTCGAGGGATTCATAAATTTCATGCTTTACTTTATGGAGTCATAAAATTTGAGTTTCACTCACATAAAAATGCTACAGTTAGTTTGGAGCCATTCTTTGAGACGGCAAGCGAGTTCCACTAACGGTAGTGTTGCAACGGGTACCGTTCTCAAAACATTAATCTTTGATTTTACAACTATATATGCGTCTATCAACAAAATTCTTTCTACATATATCTTAATACCGATATCCCTTTCAAGAGAACTCTTAATTTCAACACATTCTGTCCAAGAAAGGTGTTATCTACAACTCGATATGAACTTAATGAAGTCTGTAGGAAAGGGTAAAAGAGTGAGCGAAATCAGCAGGGATTGCATACAGACCTCCGCCCCCATAGAGTCCCATATTAAAACCCCCAAGTTTACACTCCTTTTTCTACATGAAAACGATGAGAAATTGTTTCGCCCCCAACATATGTGATATTAACAATATCAAACTTGGTGTCAATGAAAGCGATTATTATTTTATTAATGTTTTCTATATTTTTCGGGAGATTAAATCTCAAAAGTTTACTATGGGACTCTATGGGACATGCACCTAATACCGCTCAAAAGTCAACCCCTGGTTCGCAGCGCCACCTGCAATCACATGACTTTCCATCTCAAAGAATGTGAGGAGGATTCTGACATAGAATTGCCATCGGTTCGCTACCGCCTCCACTAATACGGCTAGCACTTTCAGCCAAGCAGGTCTTCCATGCAGGTGGGCCGAAATTAAATAGGAATACAAATAGAAATACACGAGTAATTAACATTATATCATCTGAAGTAAGTATACAGTTATAGTAGCATTCGAACAATTTGTTATCCTCTAGTTTAGGTTACATTTCTTTCCTTAAATTTGTTTAGCATGAACAATGTCATGGCAGTGCCACCAGTGGCGTAAATATTGTTTTTAAAAGATTTTATTTATACTGGGTTGACAATTCCCTTGGTGGGTTTTTTCAATTGACCCAGTATTTTAGGGCAACACAAAGACAGAGCAAGACACATAACAAGTTTAATAAACTATTTGGTTAGATTTGATTTTCTTTGAGGGTTTAGCCACCTATGCCATTTTTGGATAAGATGCTAACTCCAACACTTGATGTTGTTACTTAATATATTGTTGTAGTGTGGGACGGACTGGGACGGACGAATGATGTATAGCGTACATTCGTCCGCCACCAGGGGGCAGGGTCTCACATTGTGAGTGGGGACGGATCTCTGGGGGGTATAAATAGGGGTGAGATTTTAGGGTAAGGGCAGTTGCAGCCCAGGCATCAAGCAGTCCACATCTACCTTTCAAGATACTTCAATAAATGGGCTACTAGCTGAGACCAAGATTCATCTCTTATTGTTGTAATTGTTAGACAATGCAGGTCGTCCACTCGTCCGTTCGTCCACTCGTCCATTCGTCCGCATTCGTCCGAACTAAGTAGAATGATATTCCACAGAGAACTCAATGGCTTTCTCCTTATGTATTAGTGAAGTAATGACGGCGACAACAATGGTGGCAGCAGTGGGATCGTTTCAGATGAATCCCACCCTCTCTAGCTGTCAGGAGTAGGAGAGAACCAAGGGAACTGGACGAGTTGGCTGGACGAGTTGGCTGGACGAGTTGGCTGGACGACCAGACACAGATGGAGGCAAGCAGATTTCAGAAGATGAAAGTGAGACCCCAGGCATTTGATAGGTCTCGATTTTCGTCTGAATTCATTCACCATTCCTGTTTGGTTGTAGATCTTAACCTGTGGACAAATCAGCTATGGTTGGACGAATTGGACGGGGACGAATTGGACGAGGACGAATTGGACGAGGACGAATTGGACGAGGACGAATTGGACGAGGACGAGGACCTTAGACAAGGACGAGGACCTAGGAAAATCCATGCTGGGGAATCTGTGAGGCAGAAAGAAATGTGGAAGAATGCCCTCTGGAAAATGGTTGTAGATCTTAACCTGTGGACAAATCAGCTATGGTTGGACGAATTGGACGAGGACGAATTGGACGAGGACGAATTGGACGAGGACGAATTGGACGAGGACGAGGACAAGTTGCCCGGACGAGGACGAGTTGCCCGGACGAGGACGAGTTGCCCGGACGAGGACGAGTTGCCCGGACGAGGACGAGTTGCCCGGACGAGGACGAGTTGCCCGGACAAGGAATTTGTTGCCCGGACAAGGAATTTGTTGGCCGGACAAGGAATTTGTTGGCCGGACAAGGAAGAGTTGCCCGGACGAGGACGAGTTGCCCAGACAAGGAATTTGTTGGCCGGACGAGGACGAGTTGCCCGGACAAGGATTTGTTGGCCGGACAGGGGACAAGCTGCCTGGACGAGGATGAGTCGTCTGGATGAGGACGAGTTGTCCAGACGAGGACAAGTCATCTGGACATGGGCAAGTGATGAATTGGCCCATGTGAGTGAATGAGAGACAGAATGAGGACGAGGACATGAGTGAGGACGAACAGGATGAATGGAGACGAATGGGATGAACGGGGACGAGCTGGCTGGATGGGGGCGAGCTGGACGAAGGAAACTCGACCACTGTGTGGGACAGGTGGGACCAGTGGAGGTAGGGAGGGAGTGCCATTTCCCTCAGGTAACCTACCTGGAAGTAGGGAGGGACTGATAGTCCCCTCAGGGAGCCTACTTGGACGAATCAGCAGACCAGGGTTGGAGAGTGAAATCATCAGGGTGAGGTGATTGTGAAATCCTACTTGCTGGAATCGGGCTTACACACTGTTGGTAGAGTGAGGAACAGTTCACTCAGGAACCTGTAGATGAATCAGCTGTGGTTAAATGAATTGTACAGATTGGCTGGACAGGGACGAACGGGATGAACGGGGATGAATGGAGATGAATGGGGACGAATGGAGACGAACAGGGACGAGTGAAGTCGAACAGGGACGAATGGGACGAACGGGGACGAGCTGGCTGGATGGGGGCGAGCTGGACGAAGGAAACTCGATCACTGTGTGGGACAGGTGGGACCTGTGGAGGTAGGGAGGGAGTGCCATTTCCCTCAGGTAACCTACCTGGAAGTAGGGAGGGGATGATAGTCCCCTCAGGGAGCCTACTTGGACGAATCAGCAGGCTAGGGTTGGAGAGTGAATTACCAGGGTGAGGTGATTGGGGAACCCAACTTGCTGGAATCGGGCTTACACACAGTGGTACTGGAGGTAGAGGGAGGAGCAGTTCTCTCAGGTACCAGGACGAGTCTGCTGGCTAGGCAGGGGAATATTGAGCAGTGTGAAGAAATGAACAAATGCCCTGGACGAATCAACTACTTTAGGACGAACCAAAGAAGAGGGGGGACGAACCAAAGAGGGAAGAAGAGGGAGGACAAACCAAAGAGGGAAGAAAAGAGGGAGGACGAACCAAAGAGGGAAGAAAAGAGGGAGGACGTACCAAAGAGGGAAGAAAAGAGGGAGGACGAACCAAAGAGGGAAGAAAAGAGGGAGGACGTACCAAAGAGGGAAGAAAAGAGGGAGGACGTACCAAAGAGGGAAGAAAAGAGGGGAGGACGTACCAAAGAGGGAAGAAAAGAGGGAGGACATACCAAAGAGGGAAGAAAAGAGGGGAGACGAACCAAAGAGGGAAGAACAGAGGAGGGACGAACCAAAGAAGAAAGGAATTCGTCCATGCCTATGAAGACAGAAAAATTGTAATTTTGGGGTCAAAAATTTATAAAGGGGAGGGTAGTGTTGTAGTGTGGGACGGACTGGGACGGACGAATGATGTATAGGGTACATTCGTCCGCCACCAGGGGGCAGGGTCTCACATTGTGAGTGGGGACGGATCTCTGGGGGGTATAAATAGGGGTGAGATTTTAGGGTAAGGGCAGTTGCAGCCCAGGCATCAAGCAGTCCACATCTACCTTTCAAGATACTTCAATAAATGGGCTACTAGCTGAGACCAAGATTCATCTCTTATTGTTGTAATTGTTAGACAATGCAGGTCGTCCACTCGTCCGTTCGTCCACTCGTCCATTCGTCCGCATTCGTCCGAACTAAGTAGAATGATATTCCACAGAGAACTCAATGGCTTTCTCCTTATGTATTAGTGAAGTAATGACGGCGACAACAATATCTATAACTAGTAACTATAATGAAAGAATAGAAATATGTTCAGTCCTAGCCATCTCAGACTCTGAGATGTAGGACTTTTCTCACAGGGTATAATAATACATTGGTAGTTTAGTACAAACAATAACCAAATTAAGAATCAGTTATATCCGAGCCACCTCATCTTTGAAGTTTGAGATGTAGCACTTTTCTTATAAGGTGTATGGGTACATGTATGAGGATACCGGCCAATTGCTACATCTATAATAACATTCTTGCAAGGTAGAAACAGTTTCGCATATAACTGTAATAACTTGATTTGAATAAAAGTATTATAATGATAATAATTGTTTAGAAGTAAATCGTTTAGTACAGATTTTTCTATCTAGATTTAAATGTCTCTATTGTACCGATGTTCACATTCGCGGTGATAGTGCGTTTCATGCATGAGCACATTCAATTTTGTTAACAAGAATCATTTTGGCCTACAATTAAGAATTCACATTATTTTACGGTTTTTTGAATTTCCAAAGGAAACAATGATTGGTGGCAATATAATTTAATGAATGTTGTTTCTAAAGGAAACAATGAATGATTTCAGTTGCATGTAAAGGATGGTTACGTCGCAGTTGGCCATTTCATCGAAGAAATGGCATGAATTTAAATATCAAAACAAATTTTTCACTATTTTCTATACTTGCCAGGAAATATAGTGGAGAACAACAACACACACAAAATGTATGAATATCTATGGTAGGGAAAAAAATCCTGGGGGGGGGGGGGGGAGGAAGTCCTATGGGATTTGAATCCCAGAGCAGGCAGCCATTTTACATTTGTCTGATTTTCAAGTCATTTTATTTTTTAATTTCACAAATATCTTCATATCTGGGACTCGGTTTCTTTTAAACTCACACATGTAGTTATTGATGCAATTCCCTTTTGATTTGTCAAAGAATTAAAGAGGCTAAGATCGAATTAAGTGAGAAAAGTGAATTGGATGGGGTTTGGGGATACATATGTTCTCTGTTGTAGAGGCATGGGTGGCGGTCATTTATAAGCTTGTGTTTATTTTTTCAGCGAAAATGTTTTTTTCGCACGGGGCCATGATTTGTCTAGAATTCTTACGAGGGTGGTTTTACTTATACTTTTACTGGTGGCTTTTTACGGGATGGCTTTTTACCGGTGGCTTTTTACCGGGTGGCTATTTGCCTGACACAGTCATATTTCTATATAAAAAAATGAAAGGGAAAACTGAGTGCCATGGTCAGTCCCATCCCCCCATATATACCACCATTTATTCGACGTTCCGTTTCTCATCTTCATGAATTTAAGACATGTCTAAGAAGCACTATGGAAAACTGCTGTAGTTTGTATACAGTGAATGGGAGGTTGTAAGGTAAAGAGTAAAGAGTAGGAAAACCCGTAATAAGAGTAAGAAACCCAGGAGTGAAGCCTCATTGGTAGAAAAAATAACTATTTAAACCATACACAATTTCCCTCGTTTGATGCAGATTAGATTTCATGCAGGTTAACAATAATGACGTACATTGTAATGCCAACGTGATATTTTTCTCTCTTGATAGATGACTTGTGCAATGACTTGTGCGTTATTTTTCCGAAAAACGGAAAACGGAAAAACAACACACTCGTGTTTTGTGAATACGTCATCTTATATCGATCTCTCGTTGGGTTCTATCTTATCACAAGTAAAATATGTGATAAGGGTCACAATTACATATGTAATAATGATAAATAGTTTCAGATAAACTGTCACAGTCTTTCGAGATCTTCACTGATTTGGATCATTCAAAATTCTACATGATACTGACAGCGATTTTTTTTCTGATGTACACAGTTATCTTATATCCTAAAAAACTTGTCCTGTGTCAGTGTTACCGCGAAGCACAACATTTCCAAAAATTCTGTCGCGTATCGTGACCATTGGGTATTGTGACATTTTCACATGTTACTTCATATACCAGGCAAAATAATACAGTCAGAACTAATTTTCTTATGTGTTTTGTCAAAGCCTTGATAGGCCTAAATATTCACATAATTCTAACGTTGCATATCATGATATAAAATCGGCAGACAATAGATTTTGACTTATTCCAGAGGAATTTAAATATCAAGAAAAATAATCTTCATTTTTTCAAGAGTTAAGTATCTATTCAATTGGTTTATGGTGATTATTCACATGATTTTATTTTTTTCTATGATTGCAATACATGCTGCACATGCTTCTCATTGCCTTTTAACCGCTTCCTCAGCAGTCTTCCTCTTGCCAGGTTTCGGGGCTTAGACTGTACCTGGTGTTGTTCAAGAGGTGCCCCAGCAGATCTGATCAGGCTCCACTTAGCAACTGCAGGTTTCCAGGGGCAGCGCTATATGTGGACCCCCTTCCACCTACAGTCAAGGCCATTCCAGATGTTATCCTCCAAGGCAATGCCATTCCTTCAATGTTGTGGTATAGGCTGTAAGCACTTTGGTGTGTGTCTGGGCTTGTCTCCTATTCTGTCTCACATCCATTTCTGGACTGCATTCCACAACTTAACCTCCTGTGCAGCCCCATGGGTGTTCCGGACCGTGTTTCATGCCCGCAGAACCCACTGGCAAAAGCTGCACAATTTGAATCCAGTCTCTCCCGGTGTTGCTAGTCTTTCCCAGTTGTCACCTAGCCTGCTCCTAGTCATCAGTCAGCCTTTCCCAACAATCAGCCGTAGCAAGTTCAGTGATTGCAATACATGCTGCGCATGCTTCTCATTGCCTTTTAACCGCTTCCTCAGCAGTCTTCCTCTTGCCAGGTTTCGGGGCTTAGACTGTACCTGGTGTTGTTCAAGAGGTGCCCCAGCAGATCTGATCAAGCTCCACTTGGCAACTGCAGGTTTCCAGGGGCAGCGCCATATGTGGACCCCCTTCCACCTACAGTCAAGGCCATTCCAGATGTTATCCTCCAAGGCAATGCCATTCCTTCAATGTTGTGGTATAGGCTGTAAGCACTTTGGTGTGTGTCCGGGCTTGTCTCCTATTCTGTCTCACATCCATTTCTGGACCGCATTCCACAACTTAACCTCCTGTGCAGCCCCATGGGTGTTCCGGACCGTGTTTCATGCCCGCAGAACCCACCGGCAAAAGCTGCACAATTTGAATCCAGTCTCTCCCAGTGTTGCTAGTCTTTCCCAGTTGTCACCTAGCCTGCTCCTAGTCATCAGTCAGCCTTTCCCAACAGTCAGCCATAGCAAGTTCAGTGATTGCAATACATGCTGCGCATGCTTCTCATTGCCTTTTAACCGCTTCCTCAGCAGTCTTCCTCTTGCCAGGTTTCAGAGCTTAGACTGTACCTGGTGTTGTTCAAGAGGTGCCCCAGCAGATCTGATCAAGCTCCACTTGGCAACTGCAGGTTTCCAGGGGCAGCGCCATATGTGGACCCCCTTCCACCTACAGTCAAGGCCATTCCAGATGTTATCCTCCAAGGCAATGCCATTCCTTCAATGTTGTGGTATAGGCTGTAAGCACTTTGGTGTGTGTCTGGGCTTGTCTCCTATTCTGTCTCACATCCATTTCTGGACTGCATTCCACAACATAACCTCCTGTGCAGCCCCATGGGTGTTCCGGACCGTGTTTCATGCCCGCAGAACCCACCGGCAAAAGCTGCACAATTTGAATCCAGTCTCTCCCGGTGTTGCTAGTCTTTCCCAGTTGTCACCTAGCCTGCTCCTAGTCATCAGTCAGCCTTTCCCAACAGTCAGCCGTAGCAAGTTCAGTGATTGCAATACATGCTGCGCATGCTTCTCATTGCCTTTTAACCGCTTCCTCAGCAGTCTTCCTCTTGCCAGGTTTCAGGGCTTAGACTGTACCTGGTGTTGTTCAAGAGGTGCCCCAGCAGATCTGATCAGGCTCCACTTGGCAACTGCAGGTTTCCAGGGGCAGCGCCATATGTGGACCCCCTTCCACCTACAGTCAAGGCCATTCCAGATGTTATCCTCCAAGGCAATGCCATTCCTTCAAAGTTGTGGTATAGGCTGTAAGCACTTTGGTGTGTGTCCGGGCTTGTCTCCTATTCTGTCTCACATCCATTTCTGGACCGCATTCCACAACTTAACCTCCTGTGCAGCCCCATGGGTGTTCTGGACCATGTTTCATGCCCGCAGAACCCACCGGCAAAAGCTGCACAATTTGAATCTACAGCTGTAAATATTCAATATCGTGCTACAGACATACTATTTATAGGGGGGTTTCCATACTCACCCCCAAATGACCTTGATGTAACCTTCACACATATACCAAACTATACATCAAACAAATGCTCATAACTTGTAAAATTCATATTTAATCACAGAAAATCAATTACTTTATTTTCCTCAGCTTCAGAGACCCATAAAGAGCAAAGACACCATTTGGAAGACTTTTCTGAGAATTCAACCTTTCAACCATTCAACCTTTTATTTGTATAATGAGTGTGGCTTCCTTTAATGATATAACAAACGATCTAGACAGAAGAACCTTCTAATATATAGCCAATTATATGTGTTTATTTTTTAAATAGCAGCCCAGGTCAAGTATCACTTGTTTGGAAATACCCGTTCGACGAAATGTGCAGAATTCTTCCGGAATGTATTTGTAGAACACAAACAATCAGTGTAATTTGGGTAGACACTCATATATTTATCCAGAGCTACACATACATGTATATAACTCTAATTTATCTAATTGGGGGCAGCAAATCATACAATCAAACAGTGTTAGAAAAGGTTCCTTCCTCTCCTAAGTGGACTATGTGGACACTACTGTGTAAATTATGTAATCATGTAATTTGAAAGATTGGGTATTTGTGCTAAGGTAATGTTTTGATAGCCATGACCTCATGGTACACCCCGAGAACAGCCGCATCCAACCCCAACAATAAAATAGATTTGTCCAAGCCTCACCCATTATAATGATTTTATGGTACATGCAGTATCTATAGTGATAAATCTATATGAGAAAAGAGCATGTGTTATTACCCACCATAGCAATGTGCATGAGCTGAATGAAAGAAGTCTGTGTGATATGCCAAAATGTTGAGAGTTGCAAAACTGTTTTTAATGACACATCACATATGTATATCTGTTTACAGCCCCCCACCCCCCCACCCGCCAACAAAGGGGGGGGGGGGAGATACCATCATATTTAAAAAGATAAGATCACCTAATAAGAAAACCTAATAAGTGCTTATTTTTTCAATTAAAAAAGTTCCTGCATCGACAATCACTATAGCAAATTACCTAGATATACTACTCAATAGTATGACCTTAGAAACGCAAAGATTGCTTCAATGCATAGACTTGAAATTTAGTACACGTATATTGTTTATACTATACTAAAAGCGCCAAACACCTCAAAAGTGAGAACATAACATTCCTGCAAAGAGATCCTTTTGGAGAAAACCCTTCAAAAAATATCAATTTAGCAACTTTCGACTCATCTTTCTGTGACACATCACATAAAACTGATTTGATGCAAAAGAGAAGAAATTTTAAGCGATGCCTGTAAAAAAAATACTTCCAACGGAGGAAAGGGTTTATTTAAAACTCAAAATTTCAGCTTCGTTCGTACTATCAATAATTATAGTTGACGGGTTCGCTAAAATTCATGGGTTTGCTAAAGTATCACTACAATATCAAGCCCTGCTTAGAAACATTCCACTTTCAGTTCAGTTCCAGTGGAGCCCCAACAACTCCTTTTATTAAATGTTCTAAACAATTACAGTATCCAGTTTCAAACTGCCTAAACATTTTCATCTGGGAAGCCTGTTTGGGAGGCTACATCTAAATGACTTAGGAACCACTGTTTAAAATTGCTAATTACTCCACTATTTTTTTTATTATGAAAAGTATAAACGGTAAACTAAACAGGAACTAAAAGAACAGAAAGGGAGGAACGTTGCTTGTTTCTTTTGTAAGAGACCAACATACCAAGAGACCTTTCACCTGTTTCATCCCTATATTACTTGCGTAGATGAAAATGTTTAGTCAGTTTGAAACCGGATTTGAAGATTATATTATAATATTATTGTTGAGAACTCTTGTGGTTTAACAAGTTATGGAAAGAAACATTTCACTCTAAGGACAATTTAGGACATAATATTATTTTGAAATCACTAGATACTGTAAATTGATATATATATGTCGACACTCTTAAGTATGTGGTAGAAAAGCAAATGATTATTTATATTAAATATGTCGTAAGGCATAAGTAAAGAAAAATCAATCCTCCATGAAAAAGGGCTAATCTGCCCGAAACGTCGGAACCCCAATAATAAACAAACCTTAATAAATCAAACCGTCCCTTCCCTCCTATGTCCTGGGTTGACTTCCCTTACCTCGATATTTACATTAAATCTTTCAATAAATATCTGCGAAATAGGTTAACAGAACTGCCTAGCTTCCAAATAGTCTATAGGCCTACTGTTTTCTGAGGCAGAATTGGAGCTGCCTTAGAGCACTCCGGGAATATCGAATTCTATGTAGGAAAAAGGCGCAAACCCTGGTGCCCTCTGGTGATGCAAATATGATCAACACCAGCCCTCAAAACAATTACAACAAGGCAACACTGGTGAGCCTTCCAAACCCATATCATATGGCGGAGATCCCCTTGGATATTGCAATACAATGCCATGTAGGCCTACCTCCTGGAGGTTTTTTGTATGTTTTTTATTCATGTAAGGCCAATTATATATCTAACAGTTCCGAAAAGACGTTCTATCCATCATGGATGTTTTCAGACGTCAAATGCATAACATTATTCTGAAATGTATATTATTCTGAAACATGTTTGATGGAGATAAAAAAACACAACAGGGTCATATTTAATCCTGGGGCCTTTCTAAAATGTTTACCTTTGGTTAATCTCTATTATACGGATATTCTTGGAATCTGTAATGTTTCCAACCGTTTTTATGCTTTGTACAGTTCAGCCGACACTTTACCGTAAACTGAATTTACCTACCAGAAATATATGGGGTTTGTGACGGTATCTGGAGTGAAAATGTGCTTTTGAAGTCCTTTTTAAGCTGGATATTCCTGCTATATATATAGCCTTTTGTAAGCCATGCCTTTGATGTCCTGCGGTCTGTGACAATGTGTCCCTGACAACACAATGGGGAGGTAGAGAGAGGAGGGCAGGGGGGCAGAGAAAGAGGTAGGGGGGAGATAGAAGAAGGGAGAGGAGAGAGAGGAAGAGGGAGGGGGAGAGAGGAAGAGGGAGGGGAGATTTTTTTTTAAACATTTTTATTAGGCAGATTTCCACAATGTGGTAGGTCTCATCTCCTATGAAAAAATATACATTTTACATAGATAGAAGAGGGGAAGAGAGCGGAGGGGAAGGGCGAGAGAAGAAGAGGGAAGGGAGAGGGTGGGGAATTTTAGAGGGGGAGGGAGGAGGGAAAAGGGCATGAGAGACAGAGAGAAAAGGAGGGAAAAGAGGAGAGGGTGTAGGAGAGGGGAGGGAGAAGAGAGAGGGAGAGAGAGAAGTGGGGAAGGGGAAGAGAAAAAGAGGGGAGGGAGAGAGCACAGAGGGGGGAGAGCGAAGAAGGAAAAAGAGGGAGGGAGGGAGAGGCGAGGTGGGGGAGGGAGATCAAACGGGGAGAGAGGGTGGGGGGAATTGGAGAGGAAGAGAGAAGAGGATAGAGAGAGAAGAGGGGAGGGGGAGAGAAAAAGATGGTAGGGAGAAGATGGGGAAGAGGAGAAGGGAGGGGAGGGAAAAGAAGGGAAAGGAAGGGAGAAAATAAAAGAAGCTGAGGGACAGTATATGTGGAATCGGATAGGGAGAGTGAGACGAGGATCGAGACAGAAGAGGCAGAGGGGGAGAGAAAAGAAGAGGGGAGGGAAAGGGGAGGGAAAGGGGAGGGACAGGGGAGGGACAGGGAGAGAGGGAGAGGCAGGGAAAGAAAAGTGGGAGAGGCTAGGAGAGAAAAGGGGGAGAGACAGTGAGAAGAAGAGGGTGAGAGATTTCTATCTAACAGTTCCTATGCATTTTTTTTACCATAACTTTCATAAAAACCCTACCTGCCCCGTCCAAAGGTAGGGTACTTTGCTAGTACTTTATAATCATCAAACCTGTTTTATCATTCTGAAGATGAATGTAGGCTGTTTGAGATATTTATATACTCCGCCCTATATAAGAATGTCGACCAACCACAGGTAGATCCCCTTATGGACTTAGACCACTATTTATAAACAATACCTAATACTCCCATAGAGTACGTTAAGTACCAATTACATACTGTGTATGGTGACATTAATCGCCCAAATAAGGATCAGTCGGGATCTACACATTGCTGAGGTGTTGGCACAAACTGTTACTGAGTTAAGAAAGGCACCTGTGTGCGATCACCTCCTGTACTATTCGTCAAGCTTACGTACCCCATTAACTTTCAATTCTAAATTTCCTATGCATACAGGGACTCAATCCGAGTACTTCTGGTGGATTTTCCTGTATGTGTGATAATCATCATACTTAAGGCTTCTCGTCAGTTGATACTCGCGAAATTCAAGGGGTAAGATTTATAGGTTATAGATGGCAATATACCAATGTGTCAATACTCAGTCATTATATTATTCTGAATAAGTCATAATACATTGTTTCCTGAAGATGAATTCAAGGCCTGGCTAAAAATGATGTTGGATATATAAATTATCAAGATATTTATCTGATAAAGGAGAGGGTAGTTTGAAGGAGAAGAAGATGAAAAACAGCTTCTAAGTGAAATATAAATTGAGGATCAGAAGTTAAAGTAATAATGTAATCAACGTCCCTGTTCCTTAGTACGCAACCTTTTAATTCATTTGCATGGACCGTCCCACGGTTTACACCCAAATGTGAGCTTCTTCGGAGAAAATGTTAAAAAAATATCTAAAAATATGAATGAATTTATGTGCAACGGTTCACTGCATCAACAGGGACAGGGGTGAAGTCCAACTTCCCTCCTAAGTATTTTAAGGCTATGTTTATACAGGAAGGTAAAAAATGGAAAGTGTATGTCTTTTAATTTAACTTAACTGAATGAGGCATGTATAGTATTACTTGCCCTATTTATATATTCTCTTTTAAAAATAGTTATTGAAATTCAAAAGCATACGTCTTAAAACAGAATTAAAATGGGAATCGTGTAATGGTAAATATGGTATGCTGAGCACATAGGAATAAAAGAAATCTATACCATATGCAAACATGTGCAACAATCCTGTCTGTTAAATAAACGAATCAGGTTGTTGACCTTAGAACAATTTCCCCCCATTCACCAGTATATATATTCACATGGGTATACTCAGTCCGCTTTGGCCAGGTCAGCGATATCCTTTGATGTTCCTGTACTCAACCATACACTTTTCCTGACTCGCTATTAGGGGACAGAGTATAGGACCCATACCAAAGGTTTTATTTTGACCTACACTATTCCAAAAAAAAAGATTCATTATGCAACATTAATTATTGTACATCATGTCATTTACACATATTTTACCTTCTCCACATAATATATTATCAATATAAAAGGACTTGACAATAGACTGACGGTAATGTTTTATATCCTCGTGTTTTTTATGATAGATTTCCTATTTGTGTATCTGGATTATAACGCAGTAACTATATAATATCGTAATTGTCTTATCTTATTTAATTGTAACTAAATATCAACTTGTTGGTTAAATTATTTCAATGTATTTTGTTCCCTCAGAGCAGCTGAGAACAGTGTCGTTACTTGATGTACTGTAGTTTTGAATAAAAATAAATAAAATCAGACCACAAAGTGAAGAGTACACAAGGTACACGTCGGTATGTCAACTTACATACACAAACAATTATGTATATTCCAGGAGCCTGATATCTAGGGCGTATATTCAATGGGTATAAAAAGTGATATTAATCGCAACCAAATAAGTAGCCCAAGTCGAAGTATATATTGGTATACTTGATATTTCCTTTCTTTGTTAGTGATCCACCAATGCCCATATATATCCCTCCCCATGTATGTGACTACAACTGGACTGTCAAGTCATGTCACTGTCTTTGTAAACACAACGTATTTCTGAAACGGAAAAATGAAAGTTACAAGGCGGTGAATTTCTAAAATAGACATTATCAAAGTCCTTACCCAGGGCTTTCCAACAGTCTGGTCTCCAATTGCGTACTTTCCTTTTCCTCATCTTCTTCCACTTACTTCCACATATTCTGGTAGCCTATATATCCATACAATAGAAAATACCGTTCTGAGACAGTTGCAAATTTATGGCAGTCAGTAAGGTCATGTTCCAGCTATTTCTGGTATCCATGCTTGTTTGTGTATTTTAGTAGTTGATTGCGCTACACGAGAGGGCATTAGTTTTATAAGTAGTATATTTACCTGACACACGGGGTCGTTGTGGTGGATATAATACTCTCGAGTGTTATAATAGGGATAATACTTGGAGGTGGGGGAGCAAATAATTATAGGGGTGAGCAAAAGTTGTGTTACTTTGTCAATGCAATAATAAATGTGGTATGTGTTCTGATTATCATAAATGAAGGGTCTTCATAAGAATACTCAAAGTTAACGATGCCTTGGGATTCCTATTCACACTTACTGCCGTTATATGAAAAAGCGATCAATTTCATGTGAATGAAATTAAATTGATTCTGAAAAATAAATTCTCAATGTTTCTTCAGTACAGGATGTTGCATCGATTCCCACTATAATCCAATTTAATGTGCTATTAATAGTAATATCTATAGAGAGCATCAGCAGCCATAGCACAATAGTTTGCCTGGGTCGGCAATGAAATTTATCATGAAGAGATGTATAGACAAACAGCTGATAACTCATTTATAAACTCATAAATTGCGTAAATTACTGTTCGAACGAGACTGAAGGCCATGTCCAAACTATTATGGTGCATGTACCAAAATCTATACATTATTACTAATTTACAAATCTATATTTATTACCGATAATAGGTTATGGAGGCATGTTTTATGGTTCCACAGCACAAAATTATTTAAAAAAATGCACTCTCTAGAATGCTGTTCTGAAAATTAGTTTACATCTTCCTAAATATACCAGTACGAAAGATATACATACCAAGTTAAAAATACCAGCATTCAAAACGAGGCGTGAAATGCATACATGTGTTGGACAGGGCCTTCTTACGCTCAAGAGACAGTAACAACGTTGATAACAGAAAGAGTTGTCTGCGAAGTTTTAAAAATGGGAAAACATATAATGAAACCTTTCGAAAATCTTACCTGTATTCTTTACCTACCACATGGAATAATTTGTCTGATGACGTACAGATAATACCAACTAGGAATGAATTCAGAGGGTATTTACGAAATAAATAATATTATACGCTAGAATTTGATCCATATTTAAATATCCCCATTATATCGATAATTATGAAAAAGGCGTCGTTCATTGCATGACTCGATGGGTACGGGGGAATTGAAACTGAGTATTATCAAGGAGTGTAAACCCTTTATTACTATATAAGATCGGTATAGCGATGGGAGGGAGGGGGGGGGGGCTGAAATACAAGATCGTTAAAGGTACGATTCCACTGGATCGCTTGTATATACATGTGCTCATGGCTCGCTCTTGCTGCGCTTGTTTATATTGCGCTTGTCATTCGCTCTTCACCCGCTAATATCTTTAGCGCAATACAAATGCAGAGCGATTCTACTGATGAGCTTGTTTCCTATATGAAATCAGTAGCAAATTAGAAAGAAAGTTAAAAATTAAGAACAAGTGCACAAAGCATTGACGAATTGTCATCGCGAAGGGTTAGCGCGTCAAAACATTACAATATCATGACAATCCAAGAACAAGGTGGGTTTGAAAAACACATACATTTAGAGAAGTGCTCCCTGAATGTCCATATTATGGCCATACAAGTTATCAATCAATCAATCAATATTCTGAAGGTTATTTCTCAAAACAGGGGTGTTACATGTATATAAATACTAAAATAATAGAATTAATAACCGTAAAGTTCTGCATTTATATTTCTATATCCGTGGCACTTTTGAGGCTATCTGAGGGCATGGGGTGAATCCGCTACGCATTCCTTGTTCTGGCCGCGCGTGCATTGATGATCAAATGGTATAGGCCTGCCACATTGTGTATTAAAGACATGGATCTCGATCACCCCTACCGGACTGCCCCGTCTTCCATTCTTGAGCATCCAGTACCTCAATTACTTGTACATCAGTGGCATGAACCAGAATAGACCATTCCATCATAGACATAGGATCGATTTTAGCTGGTCACATACCGTAGCTGGAGGAAGTTCAATACTGGTCGACTGGTTCTTATAGGCTAGCATCTCATTGAGGATAAGGACACTCAACAGGTTAGTACTATAGTAATAGATACCACTTGGGGTTTTCTTACATTAAATATAAATTGAGAAGAACGAAGGTGCATCTCTGCATCGATATATTGTGCAATGTTCGATATATTTCGATGGATTTCTGTTTTTTTTTATGATAGATAGTTTGATGTGCGAAAATGTGTATTAATACCTTCAGGGATTCGGAAATAACGTTTGCTATTTTTTCCAAGAAACACTTTTTCGGAATTATATGATTGAATTTTATCATATATATGTTATGCACTTAAAAATGTGAAGTATGTACTTATTCATATTTCTATGAAGTTAACCCACACCTTAAGAACTGTTGTTATAATGCTGGGGCTGCGGGGAGATAATGTTCAATAAATTAAGTATCGGGAGCATTTAATGTCATATTAATGTATATTATTGATATACTGACTTTATTTTTAGATTCACACAAAGTAGTTATGATGTTAAACACAACTTCCATGGTGGTATATTTTCTACCTGATGTGTTGCGCCTTCGCAGAATATCTAGATAAAGCGCAGTCGTATTATTGGAGTAGTGTGATAAAATGTGCATCTTTGCGGCTTGGCCTCCCTAAAGAATCCTATTAGTAGAAGCCAATGTGCCTAGGCCATTCTGACACGCATTATTGTACCCACTTTCCACTTGATTAATTTTAAGTTAGTTCCTATATATATATATTACTGACTTAATCTACGCATGACTTAATTCTTTATATTACCATTAATTTCCCCAGAGTAACATCCATCTTAAATCATTAATTCTCCAGGTGCTTCTAACAGATTCGATGGAACTTTTGGCCACGCTATACTCACGCCGCCCACGAATACTATTGATTTCGGATGCAGTTAATGCCCATCTTATGTTTACACATTTGTTAATATATATCACATTCTTGTTTACTTGGATCGGTCCCCATATTTAGAAAGACCATATAATACAATACATATATGTATTGTATACATAAATACCAGACATAACTAACAGCAAGGGCTGTTCAAATAAACTAATTCAAAACGTGCGATAGTGTGAATGGAAAACCTATAGGAACATCTACTGGTAGGTAATGTGCAAACAAAGGGATATGGTAATTCTCAAAAGGCACTCATACGAAGGAATAGACTTTTGACAGTGCATTATTTATGCGCGCACGAGCCGCCAGAGGACCGATGATCATGTCATCTTGCATGCTGTTTAGCATGGGCAAGTATTGATGAATCTGGTCTATGGGTGGCTTCGTGACGCAATTTGCAGACAATTACAAAAGAAAGAGTTCTGATAAAAATGATATTACAGCTTTGGCAAAGTAATCGCATTTCCTTTCAATAGGAATTGTTTGCTGTGTCATCACAAGAAGGGATGTCTATTTGGGTTTGGGTTTGTTTGCCACTGCATGTTCTTCGGTTCTCATTTCGGATGCAGTTAATGCCCATCCTATTAACACATTTGTCATTAATATCATATCAAATTTCTATCAGTATTTTGTATAAGCTCACCTTTCCACAGATTCATATGTTGAGCATATACCCATATATATATAGGTCCTATACCGTTGACGTGTTGAAGATGGTGCATGGTTCGTTATTTGGATGCTAGGGGGAAGAATAGGGGATGATTGGTAACTTAATTGGGCCGGTTCGTCCCACAATTGCTCTAAGTTAGGGTTAATAACATAGTCCATTCCTCTGGTCAGCTAAGAAAGGGGTAGCGCAGCAGCCAACGCAGAAGAGAGGTATAGTGATCTAAGTGACTAGGTCCTTGGACCTTGGGTTGGGACGGCTTGGCCTGGGCCAGTGACTCTCCATTGAGTCAGTATAGCCTCTGCCTGCGCTCGATCAAACAAACATCAAGAGAGGGCCTTATATACTACACAAGCAATAAAATAGACATAAAATGGTAGCAAGGTGATGACAGGTCTGTCCGAATGTGGGGAAAGGTGAGGAGTGATGGACAGAGTGGACTGCATGAGTGACCACCAAGAAAAAAGGAGGAATAGCTCCATGCACCTGCGATGCGATGCGTCCCTATTATATGCCTCCCTGTACTTCCTATCCGTAACAATACTTTTATGTTAGGATATTTAGAACTGATTTGAAAAGAAATGCTTCATCATAGGAATAGTGTGGGTAGCAATTCTTGATAATCACATTGTGAATGATTTCCCCTTTATGATTGTACCTATTATTCTCTTTTAGTTTTTTCTACTTCTGCGTGCCATCAAACTGCTACAATGTCTAAATCCAAGGAGCGCATTTTTGTCAATAAGATCGAAGAGTAAGTATTAGGCCTACATAGAGTACAATTACTAATAATGATGATCACTATCATTATAATAATAATATTTGTTATATACACATTCATCTATGAGTTGCATAATAGGTTTTTTAAAAGTGTTGTATAAAACTGAAGCCAGAAAGACCGGAATAACGGCCCCTACTTTCTTATTCATAGATTCTTTGATATCCCCGAAAGTCTACTGGAAGAGTTTTCAGCGGACAGCCTACAGTTTTACCGTTCATGCTTTGCAATGTATGATATAGACAATGATGGATTAATAAGTGCTAAGGAGCTTAGTCAAGTGTCAAAGAAGCTTGGTTATAGTTTCACCAACGATCAAGTTGAGGTATTGTTCAATTTGGCTTGATTTGTAAATAGTTAACCGAATCTACACAGTAATTAATGTCACGTTATATATACATCAATTTTAAACATAAATTAATCGATACTTCCATTAATAATTAAGAAAATCTTTCTCCTTTGCAAGCAATTAATGACCGACTGGGACAAAGATAGTGATGGTGAGCTTAATTTTGAAGAGTTCGTTCATGCGATGCCTGGTAACACTCTCAGTATTACTGAGGAGGAACACAAGTAAGGAAGACTTAAAATAGCGCTGACAGATTGATAAATCATTTTCATATACACAATAAAAGAATAAGAGTTTTTGACACGAAACGGACAATTTAAACCAAAGGTTCTAGTTATGTCTGTTGATGTCTATTTAAGTGCAATATATGTACCTGTATGTCTCTAGGTATTGGCCAATGTCATCCAATTAATAATTATTCAAGAGGAAGACTAATTTTAACTGCACAGAAAATATGGACACGTTCACAGGATTCTTTTTAAATTAAGTGTTGCTGTGAGGGGTGATAAGGAAGACCTAGCATAGGATCAGCCTTTGGCATGAAATTATTATCATTTTTAATCAATAATTTACCTCAGAACTTTTGTAACTTACCAGTGAGGAAATAAAGGATTCTGTTCTTTTCTATGGAAATTGATTGCCATGCTACGAGTAGTTTCCCAGCAAGTAGTACATAGAATTTTAACTCTATATTTGGGATATGCAAACATCTTTTATATTTAAAGGCTGTTCTTAAATTTAAACACTTTCTTTGGACAGAGAGGCAGATATTCGTCGACGATTTAGAGAGTTTGACCTTGATGGCAATGGAGTGATATCATTCGATGAGGCACACGCGCTTCTCCGAAGGGAGCTGGCTTTTACTTCAACTCAGTCAGCTGATATTTTCAATTATTATGACAAGAATGGAGACAAAAAGTTGAATTACGAGGAATTTGTTAAGTTTTATAGGAAGATCAGTGGCAAGTAAGTGGAGTCTTTTTTGTTGGATTGTATATATCACATAACAACCTTGAATAAAATATGAGTATATCCTTTATCAAATATTAGAAATCATCAAACAAAATTCAGAACTAGATAATATTTTCTGGCGCATGATACAGTAAGTACTCCATGCGTTAGATCGACACACATACCCTATGTCTTTGATCTACATGAAGTTATGTCTCGTCCATTCACGTTAGTGTTCCGAGACTCTGTGAGATCACGCATGCGCAGCTCACACGTCAGTCCTTGCGCGCTTTCAGATGCGGCTTCACACAGATTCACAGGTTGAGTAAGTATTTACTTTTTATTATCACTTTATGGATGTTTTTTCCATATTTTCAATTTTGGGAGGTGGTTCGATCGTAGATCCCCACTAAAACTCCTTTTTTACTGCCCAACAGTTACCCTTGTGGTCGTGATCTAACTGTTTCTGTTTTTCGAACGTTTTCAGAACTCGATGCCGGGCAGGCAGACTCGAAATAGCCAGGCTTCTCTCGAAATCCAAGAGGCCCTGTACGCTAAAGTTCTACCTGGGAGATCCAGAGTACCAAAGCTTAAGATCAGGAAGAAATCCGTGGGATTGCCGGAAAATCTGATTATGTCTGAAAATCCAGAAAATAGCGCCTCGGGCGTTGACAAATGGCGGACAAAAACGCCAAAGTTCCAGCGGCTACGTCGTCTGCAACGTCGTCGGCCAATCAAAATGCCCCCCTCGATCAAATGGCGGGAAGAGGGTTGGGCGGCCCACGAGATAGTGCGGGCCAGTTCGAGTTGTCGTCTTCTTTGAGCCAAATGCAAGCCCAACTTCAGTTCTTACAGAGACAACAGGAGTGGAGCCAACAACAAATGCTTATGAGAAACCAATTTGGGTTTTATGGAGGAGGTAGCCAGTTTCCTCAGTTCGGTAACCAATATCAACAGTTTGGTAACCAAGGCTGGGACGAGTCGGAAGAGGAGGCCCCGACCCGAAAGAGAACCAGACAGGGGATCCACGACTTATCGGAAAATGAGGATGATGATTTAGGTTGGGAAGACCCGGAACAATTCTCAGCGGAATCTAATACTAATATTCTCCTTTCGTTGGGAAAACAACTGAGCTCCAGTAGCAACGAAGCCAAGGGCGATAATGGGGGTCCGGAGGCGTCAGCGCTCGAGAAAGAGTCTCGCAGACAACTCGAAGAGAAGGAAGATGAGAAAGTAGGTCCTCCGCTTTCGGATGTTTGTTTAGAAATGCTAAATCAATATATCCCTTCTCCTGTTTTATCACGAGTGGCAGAAGTAATAGCCGACTACCCTCGGTCGGAAAATGTAGAAGTACTTAAAGTACCTAGGATTGACGAAGCAGTGTTTGGGATCATTTCGGCAGTATCCAAAGATCGTGATAAGAGGTTTAAGTTTATGCAGAAGTCTCTGCACTCTTCTATTTCACTGATCACAAAAGTCTACACGGAGCTTTGTAAACACACCGCCCTCATGGATGCAGGTCTAGAGCTTCAGCAAGCCATCCGAGTTCTAGGGTTTGTCTCTCACGAGTTAAATACCAGGAGAAAAGAATCTCTCAAATTCAATATCGACAAGAAATACGCAGGTATCTTCTCACATAAGACCACGTCTACTCCTGAATGGCTTATGGGGGGAAACTTGAAGGATATGCTGGATGATAGTGATACAGCTTTCAAGGTAAAGAGGAGACTGGAACGTTCTCAGCCTAGAGGAGGCAAAAGCAACGGTAAAGGCCGAGGAAGAGGCCGTGGTTGGGGAACAGGAGGAAACTTCCAACAACAAAACCAGTTCCCTCAACAAAACATGTTTGGTCAACAACCGAATCAGGCTTTCGGTTTCCCAGCCCAGAATTGGCAACAGCCAACGATGCCCTTTGGGAACCAACAGCATCAGCAGCAACAGGCGTTTAAACCTAGAGCTCCCAATAACCAGACCTACCAGCCTCGCCAGAATTTTCAGCGAGGGGGGGCACCAAGAAGAACTAAGTCTGGTAAGTCCCCCTGACTTTTGTTTCAAACCGTTTAGAGCTGGCAACATTGCTTACTGTTTTGATGAATGGTTAAAAATAACTTCAGACCCGTGGGTGTTGAGCCTAGTACAAGGCGCTCACATACCATTAGATTTTTTGCCATGGCAATCATCTGCCCCTCCCCCGTTCAACGCGTCGGGGAAAAGTATCAAAATTTTGGGGGAAGAGATAGCTAAGTTAGCAACAAAGGGAGTGATTGAAACGACTTTGGAATCCCAAGATCAGTTCTTGTCCAACGTTTTCCTCAGACCGAAACCAAACGGGAAGTTTAGACTGATTATAGACCTTTCAGATTTCAATGAACTAGTTCACTACGAACACTTCAAAATGTTTAGTTTACAGGCAGCAATCGATTTGATGGTGCCAGGAGCTTTTTTGGCTAGTATTGACCTTAGTGACGCCTATTTCACACTGGCAGTAAGAAATGAATTTCGAAAATTTCTGAGATTTCGGTGGGGAGGTTCCACTTTCCAATTTACCTGCCTTCCTATGGGACTAGCGTGTGCCCCTAGATTCTTCACAAAACTCTTAACTCCTGTGTTCTCGACCCTAAGACAGGCGGGAACTAACTGCTTCGCATACATTGATGACTCTCTGACCATAGAACTCTCCTTTGAGAAATGTAAACAATCGACGTTAGCTTTAGCGGACTTGTTGAACAAGCTGGGTTTCTTTATCCAACCGGAGAAATCAGTGTTTACCCCAGCGACGAGAATTATTTTCTTGGGCTTCTGGCTAGATACGATAGAAATGACGGTAACATTAACTGATGACAAACGACAAAAAATGCTTAGAGCTTGCAAAGATATTATTGTAAAAGAACATATCTCGATCAAGGAAATTGCAGGGGTATTTGGACTAATGATTGCTTACTCAGTGGCCTCGGAATACGGAGGGAACCATATTAAGGAATTAGAATGTGATAAAATTGACGCTCTGAAACTCGAATATGGGAACTTTTCTGCCTATATGTCCCCTTCTGCAGCAGGTTGGGAGAACATTTTTTGGTGGTGGAACAATGTACATAAGACGTTTAAATTTGTGAGAGATATCGTTCCAGATCTAACCATTTACACTGACGCCTCTAACCTAGGCTGGGGAGCAGTCCTGAAGGATTCCAAAGCAAATGGTCGCTGGACGGAAGCGGAATTTCAGTGGCACATAAACGTGAAAGAACTGGCGGCCGTGTGGCTAGGCTTACTGAGTCTTTGTAGAGTTCAAAATGCGTGTATCAAAGTCATGACTGATAACACTGTAACTGTTACGTACATCAATAAGATGGGAGGGGTCAAGTCTAGACCTTGTCAACAAATTGCTAAGTTAATCTGGAGCTGGGCAGAGGAAAACTCTAACTGGCTAGTAGCTTCTCATATCCCGGGAAAATTGAATGTGGCAGCAGATTTTGAGTCAAGGAACTTTTCTGATAACGTAGAATGGGAATTGAATTCAACCATTTTCAATGACATCTGTACTTTATTTGGGAACCCGTCAATAGACTTGTTTGCTTCTCGTGTCAACAATAAGACCGAACGATATTGTAGTTGGGGACCAGACCCCGGAGCAGAATTGATAGATGCTTTCTCCTTCTCTTGGGAGTTTAATGAACTGGTTTACGTTTTTCCTCCTTTTAGCTTGGTGGCCAGGGCCTGGCAAAAGATCCTGCGGGAGAACGTGAGAGCGATATTGATAGCTCCCGACTGGCCAGGCCAGAGCTGGTACGGACTCGTGGTGTCGTCAGCAAAGCAAAAGATCAAGATAGAAGGGAAGTTAGGAAATCTTCGTCACGAGGACGAGATGAAGAACAACGAAATGATTACAAAGACCCCCCTTATTGCCTGCCTCTTCTGAAACGTAATCTGATGAAAGAAGGCTACTCAAGTAAGACAGCTGATCTTATTCAATTAGGAAGAAGTGAAAATACTCGCAAAGCTTACAAGATCTACATAGACAGGTGGATGGAGTATTGTGTCTCTTATGGCTTTAATATGTATGAACCGTCCAAACGTAATTACACTGATTTTCTGAGAATTATGGGCGAACAGGGTCTAGCGCATGGAACTATGGGTATAGCCCGATCTGCCATCGCTTCAGTAGCGCCATGTACATTAGGGCGCACGATTGGAGAAAACAGAAACGTTGGCCTCTTAGTTAAGGCCGTGTATTTTAAGAACCCACCAAAACCTCGTTATGATTCCATGTGGGATGTTAATTTGGTACTAGATATGTTTAAGAAGTGGGGAGAAAACTCAGAACTTTCCCTGAAGCAACTCTCGTTCAAAGTTACTATGCTGTTCTTATTGACTTCGGCCCAAAGAGGTCAGACTGTTTGGAGACTTTATGTCTCAGGAATTGAAATTAGATTTGACTCGTTAAAGATTTATATGAAACATTTGTTGAAACACAACAGGGTGGGTGACCCTCTGGATGTGTTTAGTTTACCGAAATTTCCTGAGGACACACGTTTGTGTCCAGTTGATTGCATGACAGAATACTTAGATCGCACAGAAGATATTAGGGGAGACCAAGATCAGTTACTCATCAGCTATATTTGGCCTCATTTAGAAGTTTCTCGCTCAACAGTGTCCAACTGGACAAAACGCACCCTAGCTTTAGCAGGAGTTGATACGAACAAATACAAAGCCCACAGCACCAGAGGGGCTGTAACTTCCAAGGCGTTGGCCCTGGGACTGAATATGAATATCTTGCTGAAACAAGCATCATGGCGAAATTCCAGGACATTTGCAAAGTACTACCTGAAAAAGATAGATGATCCGAAAAAGACAGTGACACACACAATCCTTAAAGATAGACGTACGGGGAAAAAGAAGGTCCGCGAAAAGAGGAAGTGAGGTATAGTTGTAGATATACTCATTTCATGTTTATAGTTATATGTTATTATTTATATATTGGAGATGTAAAATTATGTCTCGTTTTTTAATAGTTTTTACTATTATAAGTCCTTTTATTCAAAGGCAACCAGTGAATATAACCGTTTACCCCCTTTTTATAAATAAATAGAGGGTTTCCGGAGCTTCAGGCTTCCTAGTGAAGCTACGAAGTCTCACAGAGTCTCGGAACACTAACGTGAATGGACGAGACATAATTTTACAGTTAACTGATACTTACGTGTAAGTTGAAGATTAAAGCTGTAATTATGTCGAGGACATTCACGGTGTGTTCAGACTATGTGCCCTCCCGCCGGCCCCTCTGTGGTAGTTACACAGAGCTGGTGCTAAGGGAGTTGGCAGTTAACTTATAAAATTTTATTTTTCTTAACATGGTTGTCATGTATGCCTCATCCATTTTTGGATAAAGTATTTTGGTTATGTTCACTAGGAAACCCTCGCTAGTTTTATAATTCTTTAAAACCTGACGTGTGAGCTGCGCATGCGTGATCTCACATAGTCTGAACACACCGTGAATGTCCTCGACATAATTACAGCTTTAATCTTCAACTTACACGTAAGTATCAGTTAACTGTAAAATTGTTTGCAGAAATTAATTACAACGGTCACACTGCTCTTAATATCAGTAATAAAATTAATAATGGTTATAGAGTGAAGATCACCGCCTCCCCAATAATTCTAACAGGTTCAATCTCCCTCCCTCCCAGCAATTCTACTTTTCCACACACTCAAAATTATTTGAATTTGATAATTGTGTTGCTTGTAGGATCGAATGGATTCGCCTAATGTTCCTCGAGTTCGACAAGGACGGAAGCGGTAGCATTTCTGTCAAAGAATGTAAGAAGATGCTGCGTGGTCTGAATATGTCGGACATGGAAATAGAAACATTAATTGAAGAGCATGACAAGAGTGGGGACGGCGAGTTGCAGTATGAGGAGTTTGTGGCATTCTTAATGGAAGGAACCGCCAAATGTGATTAAATTAAGTAAAGAATAAATGCATTCTTTCGTAGACAAGGGGGAGGGACATGGGTGTAAGATTATGTATCACTCCAAAATCAATCAAATCAGGTACCAATTGCAATCAAAACCAAAACCTGATTGGCAAAAGCCAGCTACAAATTTCTACAAAAAATATTCAACCTCCAGCATAAGAAACGCGTTAATATAAATCTATCCATCACAACTTGTTCGAGATAGTTTGCGATAGCCTACATGTATTTGCTTGATGGAGTCATATTCGCTGGTTTATAAATATTTGTTCAATTTAATTTGCCAGATTTATCACATTGTAAGCTTTACGTCTGAGTCATGTGTGTAGCTAGTGCTTAGCATAAAGCAGGTCATTTCGGTATGGTCGTTTTAAACACTATGAATATTGAATGTGTGAAACACAGCTGTAATTTAGCAGAAGTATCGATAGAAATATGATCTCGTATCGTGTGCAATGCAAATCATTTAGGATGTCCGCTATTTGGACAGTATGGGATGAATACCATTATAAGAACCTGAAAGCAAAGCATGCCATTTGATCAGCTGTTTTGCAAATAAACGCTATAAAAAATAGGACACATTTTGTCCGTCACACATCTAGAGCAATTGTAAATGGTTCAGTTCATAGCATTCGTCACTCCAATTTTAATCAAATAACAAGCACCATTTTAGTAATATCCCATTTATTGATACGAATTTCCCTGAATACAAAATATTCATGGATAAAAATATAAATTATCATAAGTCTATCCAAAAGTTCAAAGGCCAGCTGAAGAGATTACATCTCTGGAATGTATAAATGTATCACTCATCCGAATGACATAACATATCATTATGTACTCGTCATGTCGTAAACACGTTATATGGTACACTTTAACCCACTGAAACCATGATAGGAACAGAATAATTCACAGAAAAAAACCCAGATTTTTCTTTCTTGGGTATGTTCATGTATTGAGCTAGCGGAGTATCACTAGCAAGCGACTAAAAGTATTGAGGCACTAAACCTGTTAAACAAATATTTTCCATGAATATAGCATATTCGTCATAGCATGCTTTCCGTCAAAAAAATACCCATCCATTTAAGAAGGCAAGGGTACATGTAAACGTTCTCTTACCTAACAATGGCTCGGTCATACAATTACGATGGGAATACGTAATAACTGTGTCGGTGGTTTCGATTAAGTCGTGCCGAAATTCAGCAAGAGCAACAACCGAGGTAGGTATTGCAATAATTACAAAACACAAGCAACGATTGTCAAAAGCACATCACACTTATTGCGTCGGTTATACTCAGTACATTGAATATTTTCAGAAGGAATACATATCGACTGTTCCTAATGTCATGGTGAACTTTAATTATCATCAGTGGACCTGAACAAAATATATAAAGAAAGTCATACAATTATTTCATCAGAGTTGAAAAAACCTTTAATTACATAGTTGGAAAAAAACCCAATCTATATAAATCCTCCTTGATAAAGGGCGTATGTTGCCCGAAACGTCTGAACCCCAATAAAACCAACCAAACTCAATGTCTCATATCCTGGCATTCTCTTGTTCTGGATTGAATCTATACCGTCTGAATCTATATAAATGTCTAACAGTAAAAGAAATACTGGCACAGTCAATAAATCTATAAAATGTGTCAAATCAATTGTAACGAATTGTCATTAGCGTCCCTACAAAAACAATGGTAAAAGGGAATCAGAGAGGGTGGGACTAAGTAGACTAAACCACTAGTCAACTGAGATAAATATTTTGATTTGAGAATGCGAAAAAAAGTGGAAGCAAGCGATTCTAAACCGATGTATGAATCCGGTGGTGCCTTCTTACATACATTATAATATAGGTACATACAAAACTAATAGTTTACAGTATAACAAAAAAGCAGTTGGTGAAACTATACAGTAGTAGTTGCATTCTACAATATATGTAGAGAACAAGAAGTAGGCCTACATCAGTGGACCTGAACAAAATATATAAAAAAGTCATTCAATTATTTCATCAGAGTTGAACAAACTTATATCACAACTGGTGAAATATAATATGGTTCATACATTTAGAATGAACAGCAAAGGAACTATAATATATATGTACCCAACAAACATCCCAGTTTTTTAAGTATTACTTCCGCGTTGTCATAAAACAAACAAGTCAACAGAATATAGTCACATATTCAGATATCTACCGATATCAGGAGGCTAGGGCAGTTGTAGCTTATCAGCTCAGTTATGTAACTGAAGTGGTGAACACAGGAAATTTATCAGTCTTTACAGATATAAAGATAATGATCTTACAGGAACCAGGAGGTAGCAACTAGTAACCAAACACAATCCAGGCCCTCCCTATACACTCACCCCCTGCCCATCCTCACAGTCACCGCCCCCTATATTATAAAAGTGTCATTTATTTCCAGTGTCTATCTAAATAGCTGCATGTAAAATATATTTTATTTCAATGGGACTGTCACCTTTATAACCCCATTCTCCACTGCTCCCTGTGTGTTCTAAATGGTCCTGTGCTATCTCTGTGCTACCTCCTCCCACAAAATCCACCTCCTGCTCCTGCCAATATCCCCTGCCCTCTCACACAGACCTGGCATCTTCTCAAGATACTGCAACTGTCAATCATTACATCATATGACTGCAGTAACACCACCCACCCTCCCCGCCCACATACCACATAAACAAACTGGCCAGTACTAGCCAAGTGGTCAGCGTAAAAAATGCCAGTGGCCGGACAGGGCCTGGACTTCTGTCAGAAGGAGGCAAAAAAAGAAAATCCCTAGGCTTCTAATAATGCAAATAGAGGATTCATTACATCTCCCGAGATATCCCACAGACATCAGGATGTCCACAAAACTTCAGATCATCTTCTCAGTGAAGGGCTAGCTGTGGTAATTAACCGGGGCACTTGCTATTCTAAACAACGGTGTTATTTTGGACAATATCATGGATACTGTCCTTTGGTGAAAGGGAAAATAGTGTAAATAGGTCAGATTTTCAGAAAATGTACAATTCAACTTCACTAATCCTCTCAAATAACCCAAATTTCAGATGAAAATAAAGTTCAAAATACAGTTCATCCTAACCAAACAGATTGCTAGAATCAGTGCAATGCCGAATATACTCGAATTTACCTAGTATTGGCCAAGTTGCAGCCTAATTTAGCAGAATTTACTCAATGTGTACAGCTGCCAATTGTACATTTTCTGAAAATCTGACCCAAATACGTACATGATTCATTTACAGTGTTTTGTTTCGATGCCTTTCATAGCAAGAAAAATATTTCGAAAATATAATATACCAACTGAGCTGCTTCTCACACAGATGTAGACTACGAAAAATAAAAAAAATAACGAATTATCAGGTTTACAGTATTATGGGTTAGCATAAACAGACATCCCGATAACAAAAATAATTATTACAGTCCTATTACTTGAGATCCCTTTCACATGTATTTGTTTCATGAAGTATATTACCCCATATGGCAAGATGATTAGATCAACGTTTATAACCACATTGGAATGTCTTCTATTCTCCAAGCTGGTTAAGCAAGAAAGTATTACGAGGGTGTCAGAATCTATATTAACATATTTAATCGGATTATATCAGATCACTTTTAGAAGAAACTAAATTGATGGCACATGGTTTCAATAAGATAGGGTTCGAAGATTAGTTGAAGATGGGGTTTGACTGTTTTCAAGACTTGTCTTAAACAAATAAGTTACTGATAGAACATTTCACAAAATACGGTAGTCTGTAAATCACAGTCTCTTTACATTAAGTAAGCAGGGCATAGACTGGGCAGAACCCGAGTCAACACCAAACTATAGGAACAAATATACACTCAGCTATACAAAAATTCTCCAAAATTTTATAAAGCTATACATGCCCTACGTGGAATTCCCTCAGCAACCTATTAAATCTACCATCCCCTTTTTGCCCGAGACGGTTTGCTCCGATTTTACGGACGGACTCTCTCGAACAGTTGAATAACAAATATAGTATTCTGATCATGCACTATTGCTTAACAATCTGGGAGACACATCGTCGTCGTATTATTAGGTTATGTTGAGTTAGAGTGCGTGGTGGACTCACTCGTAGCCGCACCTGTAATGATGTGAGTCTGGGTAATCGCTAGGACAACAATGCACAGTAATGCCGCTACTACAACCATGGGAATCTTGGAACGGTGTTGCTTTAGAAATTGGCGTAAATCGTCCATGTTCAAGTTCTTATTCTCATACATGCAGATAGCACCAAACATGATAATGAGACACATAACGAACATAAAGTTCAGGTTGAAATGGTCGGGGAAGAGGAGTGTGCAGGCTATAGAGGTGAGCATGTTGGACAGGGACTGGCTGTAAAGCTTCACAATGTTGTCCAATTTCTTCACGATGAATGCCACAGAGATTCCACTGGTGCAGCTTAAGGCTATGCAGCCGGCCACCATAAACATTACAAGGTTCCAGTTAGCTGCAAATATATGGAGATTCGGTTAACTTCAATTCACCTTTTTCTCTTATTTAACATATTTATTCAGCCATTTTGAGTTAAAAGGTTTCACAATGCTCACAGTTAGTAATTAGCCATGATCTTCCGATTGTTTCTGACATTTTAAATAATTTAGCTGTTATTTAAACGTTTTGATTGGTTCTTCGATTCGGAGGCCGATGTAATTTAAAGAGGAGACAAATACTACCTTTTGATGAGAGGGTAAATAAAGGGTAAATACGTACATGTTTCATTTACAGTGTGTTGCTTCGTTGAGTATATTTCCAGTCCATAGAACAGCCACGCCACCACACCACTAAACAGGTAAAGCTGCATCTGCATCTCGGCAAACGGCCGTTTGTCGTTTTTAAATAAATACTGAAACAAACAAAGATCATACTTTTTTAAAACAAATTTCATTGACATCATTTTCAGATTATGTGGTGTCTCATTCGTTGTAAAAAATAGTTTTACTCTACATCTAGATCACTCTTTAGTATAAATAATGGGGTGAAGTTACAGCTAACCGATTGGAAGTCGTGTGTGGGTTTCAATTAATTTCCATCCAAAAGATGATATTAATTGTTGATATTATTGGCGAGTCTCCTAAGGTCCTTCATCAGGAACAAACGGAGATGCAATGATATATATAGTATACATGTTGTCAGTGGTGTCACTTCCAGAGACAGGTAAGATGTTATGACAGACAGAGGTATTTCCTGACCTACCTCCATGACAATGGTGCCAAAAACTGAGAGCAATGATCCAACGACAGCGAGGCAGACAGCAATTGAAAAGTTGTTAGATCCATTCAGCTTATTTCCACCGGTCATGTTTGTCATGACGATGGCTGCGATGAGAACTGACAAAGCTACCTGAAAAGAGTTGCCAAGTAATATAGAAAATTAACCAGGTTAATTATCAGGTTATTATCATGATATCAGCTATTGATTATTAGTTATCAGTTATTAACAATGAGTTTTAAAAGGCTAAATTCTAGGAGCGCAATATACAATTCATATACATTGCTATGGAGAATTTTCGTGTTCCGGGTAAATGCTTACAATGTACATGTACTCGATATAACTGAGATATTTAGTACAGAACTATTATATGTCAACTTACCCACTGCGTGCGAGTGACCTCTCTCTTAAAGAAGAGCCTGTAAGTAAGAGCTGTGAACAGGACCCGCAACTGAACAATGATATTCCAGACTGGAGGAGTCACAAAATTCAGCGCGAAGTAATATACATTATTGTTGATGGCGTAAATAACAGAAGGCACTGCATACCATAAAGATATCCTCACCTAAAATAAAAAAAATCTTAAAATAAAAATAAGAAAATGATGCAACTAGTATAAGTAATACAATATGATATATATCTTTTGGTCATATGACCGACGTGGTATTATGAAAGCAAGTTGAAGTTTGGACATATGCATATTGGTGACACATGGCTATTTGAAAACAATATGAAATATAACCTTGGTAAATATGTTTTTCCTTGGACACCGTTAAAAACTAGAATCAACCATACAGTCACAATCATATTTACATAGTAATGCTTTTAATTATGCTTCTATTTATTTTTGATAGTGAACATTGGAATCAAGTGCAGGTGACAAAATGTCTTTCTTTCTTATTACCATGCTCTGAACTCAGGAGAAATAACATACCTCATGCAGTTTCCGTGTGTAGATAAGAACACCGATAAAAATAAAGAACTTAATGCATTCAGTTAGAGCGACGACTTGTGTTTGTGGAATTGGGTATCTATTTTCATTGTAGTACTTCATTCCATATGAAGTGACCTGCTTCCAGACATCGAGGAGAAGGAAGACAGCAATATAGAACAGCAACGAGGCACATCCCTTACTTTCTCTCTCTAACGTTTTGTTGGCAGATAACTCCGGAGCGATGACAGTCCGGGTGACCACGCCAACCTCGGGATCTTTGGAGTTCTGTGACATGTTTCTGTATTATTGGGTCTTATCACAGACTCATCTGCAATCAATCAAAATATGAAATGACAAGTTTCACTCATCATAGACTGCGTCCTACCATGTAAACAATGTAAACTGTACCTCAATTTTTATCAGAAAAGATAACTAATTCACGATAAAAGAACATGTATCACGGCATCACATACATCATGGACATACAGACATACATACATGCATGCATACTGCTGTAGAGTTTAAGTGAAATAGATATGCCGAAATATGTATGCTGAAAGGAATTGTCGAAGAGAGGGTGCCGAAGAGTTGTAGCCGAATTAGTGAAAAAAAAATTAAGTTGGACGTCGGTGCTTTGATGCCTTTCTACTGTACATAGGCAGTAACAATAAGGCAATAATATTGTTAGTCAAGCGTATGAAAACATGAAATTGTGTACATATAGAATGAAATTGATCTGCCAGGAGTAAATAAACATGCGTATGTCCTCCTGCAATGTAATTACTTAGAAGTTAAAAAGTTGAAAACTAAAATATATAAAGGTATAATTATGAATTTTGAACTGTGTATCATGAGATTATTGGGTTCGCCTGAAAATATTTACGCAATAAAATTTATTTGAAAAAAAAAAAAAAAAAATAGGCATTGGGCCTACACTAAACGTGATGAAGAGCTTCGCCCCTTGTTTGACTTTAGGCTATTTAGCCTTCGGCGCAGATCCGAGGTTCCTCCTCATGTAATCACATGATGGGCCCAGAGTTAAATTATATCTTAACCCACGTGGCCAAACTAGCGCCTGATGAGACCTATTAAGGTCGAAACCACATCACACCCACCCGATGTATTTTATTTTATTTTATTTTATTTTATTTTATTTTCAAATTTAATATCATCAATTCATCAATTCCAATATGACAACACTTCGGTATAGTCATTCGAGCCCTCACAGCTCAGCCCTGACCGCCTCCCAGTTGCAACAACAACCGGTATGAGGTCACAATCGGGTGTTACCAAGCTCACATAGCAAAGACAAACGTTGCCCTGGTGAGTCAAGGTAGATCGTTCTATCTGAGGCCTGAGCCTCAGTTGTGGTAGCGCTTTAAGGACCTTCACCATTCCAACCGATGTGGATAACATAGATGTTAAAAACTAATACAAATCTATAAATGCAAACCATAATAGCCCAAAGTATTAAATTGTTGGTATCCATACCTTCTGGGCTAGGTCCTCCGAGGAATAGTTCATAGGCAAGAAACCGAATTGTTCGGCAAAGCTTAGACTTGTCTTCATACAATAAAGACTACTCGGTACTGGTACATAATACAGAGCTTAAGGCCAGTGGGGGCCCCTCATACTTATTAGAAATCAAATAATCAGTATAACCAGGTTTTAGTAGCTACAGAGCTCAGGAACTACGGATCTACGGATGATCCGTAGATTGTCAACCAGCTAGGCCTATAGAGTTGACTATAGAGCCAATATTGTCTCAAACGGAGAGGGCTATTTGTTCCACATAGGCGCCATATAAGAATCGCCTAATGAACTAGGAAGAAGAGTCTCAAACTATAGGAAAACTGAAAACAAATTGGATGGGATTCGGAGTTTTTTGTAATTGCTAAAATTGGATGGTCAGAAGCAGACAGAGCCCGGGGCACGTCGCCAGACATGATAGTGGGTGATAAATTAGTGCCCGGTGGCGGGGGCTAAACTTTAATCTTGTTCTGTACACCCCAATGGAAGAGTTAGAACATGACCAGTGAGGTAGACTTGTATGACCCGGTCACCGGCCTTTCCTTCTATACATTAGAAATGGATACTCTACCTGTACTGCATGACTGACCAGATGACTTATAGGAATGTCCATTCAGAATTGAACCAAAGGGGGAATTTAAGGGAGCTCGATTTAAAATCCTGAGGTGAAACAAAGGCAAGTGATTTTCGTTTCAAATGTTGAAATTAACACAATGATATGAGAATGAAAATATGGATCAATGGATCATCCCCCCCCCCCCCCCCACACACACACACAACTCACATGGTCGTACCATCCCTTCTCTTTCTTATACTTCCTCACCGTGTATCCTTGTCCCTACATAATATACATACTGAGTAATATTACTCAAATTCCCCCCCCCTTTTAACCTGGATCTAGATATGAAGACATTCATTCTTTGACACGATGAAAGCTATGTATACTCGTTGCCTGAAACCTACTATAATCATTCATTCCCTTACGTTTACACACACAACAACATACATATAACCATATGGCATACCCATAGGCGGAACAAACATCTCTTTCATAAAGGCCACAGTTGTTTGCTTTTGCCAGATATGACGTTCATCAACAAGGTCTGCCGTACTATTAGATAGAACACAAATGTGAACGTACAGCAATATGATTAGGTATTAAATATACCGGTATGTAACAGAGCAGTATGTTTACCACCTTTCCGCTATTCATTGGTGTCAAATTTATGCATTCTTAATTGGGTAAGCGTCAGTCGCATTCTAAAATATTATCACCTTAACTGCTTCTATTAAAGCGTATAGATTTTCTACATAGCCATAGGATATAGTACTTCATGTCTGGATGAAATACCGTTATACGAATTCAATTGGTGAATGCGATTCTCTAATTGTCCTTTTTCCGTTGTAAGTGTAACAACCAAAATTGCCTTTGTTACAACCAAAAGTGTTTTTTTACAACCAAAAGTGTCTTTTGGCCGTTTGGTACCTCTTCACTTGACCCCTTAGTCAATGTACCTCCTCAACAATGCAATGCCATAATCTCCTATTAGTAGGCCTACAGATGGGGATTGTCTGTACTTCCTATGGGTAGACCTGCTAACAATAGGACACATTTAAGGCAGCCCCCAAACGATAGACAGCAAAACATTGGTAATGAGAACTAATCCCCTCTGACCGGGGTTGTCTATTTGATATATATAAATGTAAACTCACTCGACTCACTAAACAAATGGTCGGAATCCTGGTTACTGAAATTTCACCCTGACAAGTGTAAAGTAATGGAACTCGGGAACCCGCCCCTCCGCCAGGAATACAACTTTGGGAGTGGCCGCGGGACACCACTAGAAGTGATCCCCAAGGAAAAGGACCTGGGTGTCCTCATCGACAACAACTTAAGGTTTCGGGACGAAGTGGGCGACCGGGCAGCTAAAGCCAACAAAATCATGGGAACCATTCGGCGAACCTTTGAATACTTGGATAAGGACAACTTCACCCTGTTATTCTAAGGGCTGGTCAGGCCGCACCTGGAGTACGGAGCCCCAGTCTGGAATCCTCACTACCTGGTAGATGTCACCACCCTAGAGAATGTCCAGAGGCGAGCCACAAAGTGCTTGCCGGGCATGTCGGGTCTACCCTACGAAGACAGACTCAGAGCACTAGGCCTCCCAACCCTCCGCTTCAGGAGGCTCAGAGGAGACATGATCGAGATCTACAAGATGTTCAACAGCTACGACCACAACATTGACCGCATCCTTAAGAGACCAGACACCTTCTCACATCACACACGCGGGAATAGCCTGAAGCTATTTTTAGATAGATCAAGAACCAACACCAGAAAAAACTTCTTCAGTGTGAGAGTGGTGGAACCCTGGAACTCACTACCAGACAAAGTTGTGACAGCTGCCAGTATCAACTCGTTCAAAAATAGACTCGATAAATTCTGGGCATCACACCCATGGCGTTGGGATTGGCGGGGCGACGTGCGCGATACCACCCACGCGCGCGTATGCATACGAGAAAACTACGATCTGGATATAGAGGCCATATAGGCCTGCGTCCAGTATCATCTAAGGTAATCTAAGGTAAGGTAGGTAAAACAAACATGTTTGGGGGAAATTAATGTCAGCATAAACAAGTGTGGGGCCCATAATTAGCCTACATAATGCCATAATATTATGGGCCATATACATGAAAATTAGGGAGTCATGGAAACAGCCTTTATAAGTTCTATAAAATTCTTATTTTTTGTCTTTGAAGGAAGAGTATGCATCTTTATGGAACTGAGCAGTTATTATAATATATATATATATGAATATAACAGATAACCCTGTGGTGTGGTTTCATATGTTAATTAGCCCGAGAAATTCTGACTGGCTCAGCTCTAGTTTACTGCTGGTCGCTACACACACCTCCGTAGGTTAGGGCCTGGGAGCCCGGGCTAATGTTAATGTGAACATATCGAAATAAGTACGGCACCGTAATAGAAATAAAATTATCCCTTTTGATGTGCGATTAAATACTGTAACGTTAGACAGTGTAGTATCACTGTATGTGCTTCAGAATGCGCCAAATCACAGTAAATGGAACCTTGAATTTCAAATTTTCCTGAGGGAGCATGCTTCCTGACCAATTTCCAGCGGGGATATCATATATTGCATGCTGTCTTCAAATATAGGTACAATGTAGGTAACTAGGGTATTATAAAATATTGCAACACAACATTTCCTGAGGTTTTCCTTTACACTACAGCGATCAAGCCTATGCTACAGGCATATACGTGTTCAGGGTAGAAACATGAAAAGCAAATAAGGATAGACTTGAACCGCTTCCAGCTACGCCTACGGGCGTACCTTTTACTACTTTAAGTTTAGGCTCTGCGGTAACGCTAACGTACTACGAGTACGACTAACTAAGTGCCATCCAAACTGAGGGCTTCGATCTGCACTGCAGAACAAACGACAATGAATGAGGGGGGGGGTCTTACCAACAATCTTTAGAGGGTACGGCTAGAAAGAATATTGTATAACTGGGCACTACGTCCCGTTATATTCCAGGTATACTTCCTTCTCCAAAAGTAAAGCCAAATATAACGAGTAACGGCATGTCCGTTGTCGACTCTCACTCTCACAGACAGTCTCCGCGACTCGCTCAACATGGCAACGATCAATCGGTAGCGCAATTAGATTAAAAGAGGACACTAACACTGTTTGAAAGAGAATAAAATGACTTAAAGTGGGGAAAAGAACTCTAATAAACTTACCAAACTTACGGCGTTACCTGTGGGTGGAGCTGGCTTGAAGTACTGCGTTAAGTCAGAAGTTGACATGCCACGGTATATTTCAACCGAATCCAACTTTTACCATTTTTACCAAGGTCAAGGCCACTTTAGTTCAACATGGCGGCCGATACCCAGAATCGACATAGACCTGGTACTTTAAAACAACAAAACAAGCAACATAAAACTGGAAGACATCGTAGTAAAAGTCAGTTACAGAAAGAAGCCAAAGGTAAGTTAATTGGCCGAGCTGAAAGTCTTCAAATCTAGATTTCATATAAATTTGGGACTTAGATCTTCGCACTGTCGAGCCCCCACGTGGGTCGATGACTACGTCAAGTCAGTCGCTGAGCTATTGACTAAATAGTAAAAGCTTACGTGATCATGTTATTTGTCCATTTCGCAATCGCCAAGTAGTAGCATAGTTTGTGAATGTCACTGCCCTTAGGACTAGATTGGTGACAATGATTTGTAAGACTAATTTATTTTGAGTATACAATAGATATAATTCAATTGTATATTTAATGACAATAATAATTATGCCAATTTATGACATTAATAATTTACATGTACCGTACGGTACTTCTAATCCTAGCCTTTTAGCAATTTTAGAGGAGCAGCAGATCTTTAGTCTTTACTTTACAGTTAAAAGGTCTTTACATTGTCATTAATCTCGAGAAACAAATACATAATGATTCAAGGATAGCCTATATTGATATAGCTTCTGGCTTGTATTATTCATTACTTTAGTATTTTAATTTAGCCTATGTCTCATTTTTCTCTACATTTGTCGATGCAACTTGGTCATTTCAAAATTTACATAGAGAGAACATGCCGGTAATTAACTTAAGTTAAGTACCAGGATTTGCCTATATAGCAGGTAAGCTCATATTTAACACTCGTACTGACGTCGTGATCGTTTAATTTCAGGTCGTGTTAGTTTGAAAACATTGAGTAAACTCGACAAAAAGGTAACGAGTAAGCAGGAGAGACGAAATAAGGTAAGGTACCACTTTAATGACATTCACAGTCCGTTATAGCCTACAGGAATGAAAGTCTTCAGTATTTCTACTGAAATCAGTATTTTTGAAACATAAAAATGTAGAATTTCACCCCAATTCCATAAAGTTTAACCTAAAATGTTCAACAACAAAATTCTCAATTGTTCAGAAACATTTAACAAAATTCGATTTACCAGATTTCGTCCAACTTTCAAAGATTAATATCATCAAAATAACTTTTCAATTTCTCCTTTTCCCCATGTCAGAAATATTTCAGTATTTTTGCCATGGCCCCACTTTCATCCCTGGTTATTATTCGGGGAGACACGTTTATACGTCATTTACGGTAACATGATAAGAATGGGGAACCCTGAATTCTGGAAGAACATCTCAAACCCACGGGACGGTATTACTTTGCACGTGGCAATGTTGACAAACCCAGCTTGGTCGGTAAGCTTTGTTCTGGTGCTCTGGGAGTCGGCACCTCTTTTGTGACGTAAGCCAGTGTGATGTAAGCCAGTTGACAGCTCTCCGCTCGGCCGGTTGAAAGTAAAAGTAATGGCAAAAGGAATCTGAATGAAGGAAACAGGGTTCCCGCGGGTCTTAAAAAGTCATTAAAAGTCATGAATTCTGAGTTTGAGTTTCTAAGGGCCTTAAAAGTCATTAATTTTCACTGTGAGTCATTAAAAAGTCATGAAAAACTATCTGAGCGTAAAAAAATGGTAAAAGTACAAGTCTATATTTTTATTTTTTTATGCAAATCAAAGTCAGAGAAGTTTATATTATCATTTGGACAATATTTAACCCCCCAAAATGCTGAAAATGCACCGGAAAGCAAAGAAAACCCTCTGGCTTCTGGGGCCCTAGGCGGGCCCCAAACCCCACGCCCTAATGGCTGGGATAGTGTCCCGCAAGCCTGACTAAAAAAGTTGGCATCTCTGTCAATCGTTTTGACAGTGTTAAGCGTTCATTGATGCGTTTTAAGAATTATATATGATAAGATATGTGATATAAGATATATTATAAGATATGTGTACACATACAAGCTGAGGTTAAGTATCCATTGTTTTAAAAAAATGTATTCATTGTTTTTGACGATTACATTGATATGTTTAAGAAGGGAACCAAAATAAATTGGGTTCTGTGTAAATAAGTTCATATCATGGGCATAAATTATCGGCTAACATGACTTCATTTGGTCATCAAAAAGTCATTAAAAACTGGGGGAATTGGTCATTAAAAGTCATGAAAAATGATGTGCTCTGGGCCGCGGGAACCCTGGGAAACGGAACGGAACTTTTTTGGGTGTTTCTGCATGTTATAGAAATGGTTGAAAGTAAAAGTAATGTGATAAATCATGTTTTAAATATTTAGATGTTTATTAGCAAATATAAATGATTCGATTTAGGGAATTTTATGATTATTAACTTTTTTTTCGACCAACTTTCAACTTTTTTTACGACTACCCTCCCCCTTCTCCATCCTTCCCCCTACTCCTCTTCTCCCCTTCCCTCTTCTCACCTCTTGCTTTAAGTTATCATTTTCCTCCGTTTTAACTCCATAACGCCACAACGATTGAATACTATTACTTATGCCCAAAAAACGATTGAAAGCCCATACTTCAATTAATTCAGAAAGTTCAACTGTTTATAAGTAGATCTGATCTATCTATCTGATAGATATCATATTAAAAAATGCGACTAGTATCATGTACCACGCAGTCAAACTTATACATCTGACACCAATTGATATGAGGGGAATATGAACTGGACAGAGGAAAAGGCTGATAAAAATGACATGAGAGCAGCTGTATGGTCGACCCGAATTGGGTCGGTAGACCCTTCTCAGGAATGTTAGTAAAAAAAAACGATTTCATGCTGTCTTGTAATGTTATCCTAATGTTAAGTAGTATAAAGTAGTAAGTACGAAGTAGTATAACAAAAAATAAGTACGAAGTAGTGCAACAGAAAATACAAAATTAAATAGGTATGTAAAACCTCAGATCTAAGATCGAGACATCGATGGGGAAATCAAAACCATATAGTTGGGATGACCTTTCTTTGAAGGTCTTTCATACAAATTTTTCACCGGACAGTCAGACCGTTAAAACTTCAGTTTCACCGGTCCCACATGTCTAACGGTCAAGGACCGTGGTCCGGCAGGTTTCGCCATGTCTGTTAAATGATATTGATAATTTTTTCAACCTGTAATTTGCATGCCCTGGAAGACCAGATCCCGATCTGATGTGCACTACCGTTTTTTGTAACAACTAGTCGGTGACAAATGAAGAATATTATTTTTATTATAATTAATCAGACGATTTTGTTTACTGTATGTATACAGACATGGCGAAAAACTCCAGTCTGGTGAAAGTTACAATTTTTTTGCTGGACAGGCGGACCGGTTCGACATGTCATTCACTGGCCAAGAACCAAGGGCCAGCAGGTTTCACCATGTCTGTGTATATAATCGTGATGATGAGTCAAACAGAAGACACATGTCCTATTCTTGTATATGACCACTAAAGGAATAACAATTGTATAATAATAACATACATACATCTATTGTGTAACATTCTAGTATTTAATTTTCTACTCATTGGATACCGGTACCCTGTTTTTAGCCTGATTAACATTATAGGTCCATAATATCTTATTCTAGGTTGGACGTGTATAAGATCTTATTCTATTTACGTTATCTTCCACGAGCGCAATAATTCCAGTTGAAGTTGTTTTTCAATTTCCCTAGACAATACAAGTTAGGAAGAATAAACGCGATGATATTCTTGCCAAAAAGAGGAGCCGTGGGGGTTCTGCGTCCCCGCCATTTGCCGTGGTAAGTGTGATGCTTAGGTATATACAACACATCATCAAATTAGCTTATATGAATATCTACGTACTGTAGTTTTAATATATACTATACAAATTCAATCAATATTTTCATAGTATGAAACTTTAAAAACTGTCCGTTAAAACCTGAGCTTTGAAGATCTATTTAGTGTCTTCAATATCTAGTATTTATACAAATTTACATACAGTCCTGTAGGCATATTACCTCCCAAATCAAATAGGTGTATGTTTTATGGTGGACGGTACATTGCTAAATTTCAGACCTTTCTGCCTCTCTCTCGGGATGTCGATATTGGTGCTGCCTTAGAGTTCATAAAAGCTGCAGACGATTCAGCAACTGTTCACACGAATGACCTCAATATCACCCATATTAGGTAACGCGCTTAAATCCATATATTCTTCGTTTTTTATCCATGATTTCTCTTCCGTCACGTCATTCCTTATCTGCAATATAAAAATGTTAAAAGATTCAGTCAAGAAGCTAACTTTGGTCGGGGAGGGGTTGGGGTGCCGTGATGGCGAATAATCTCCCACCTACACATTTCAGCTGAGGTTTTATTTTATTACATCTGTATTTGGATAATGTTGGGACGGACCTGTATCTGCGAAATGTTGCTTTTTCATAACGTTCCTTGAATATAGAAGATAATGTAATCAAGTTGCTTCTCACAGATTAAACATAGATAATTTGTTAGTGATCAACAAATATTCTCATTTCAGTGTCCCCCGTTTTAAACAACGGTTTTCCTTCATTTCTCCTGAATATGGAAACCTCTATGCACTTTTAGACGCCACGAAAGTTTCAGACAGCGTAATATTACTGGCCTCGGATAAGGACGGCATCGATGACTATGGCAGTTATTGTTTGTCATGCTTGTTGGCTCAGGGACTTCCATCCACCATAGTCGTCATGCAGGTATGTCTTATATGTTTGTGACTGCTACCGGTTGTGGACACGGCGTTAAACCACTGTCACTCTCATTAGGCTAGTTCACAAAGTAAAAATAAATTCTGGAAATGCTACCTTCTCGGTAGTACACATATAATAGGAAACCAAGTGAAAGAGTTTATCCAAAACCTGTGAACTATCAAAAGAGCTTAACACTATATTAGATGCATACATTTCATATGCACTTTCAGGGTTTGAAGAATCACTCAACCAAGAAGCAAACAGACATCAAGAAAGCGTTACACAAAAAAATAGAGAAATGGTGAGAAACGTTAACTTTCTTACTTTCCCCAGGCCTTGCCCATTGATTTTGTAATGTCGAATTTTCTGTTCTGATAATACTTGGGAAATCTCACCACTACCTCTGACTGCCGCAGCCTCATAAACATACTGCGTGGAGAGGACTAAAGAAATACTCGAGTCACATATAGCAGTATTTAGCAATTAAGATAATGGTTGTACACATGTATCTCACAAATTTGTTACAATTCGAAAGTATGCTTGCTCCACTGCAGAATTGTTTTCATTGGTTACCATTGTCTACATAATAAATGAAACCTTCTTTCTCTTGCCCTGAAGGTTGCCCGGAGAAAAATTGCTGACTTTAGACTCTGACCAGGATGGTTTACTCGTGTTGCGGGCCATTGGTGGTGCTAAACTTAGGGACATTGCCCTCCGAAACAACCGCCCCCACCTTCTTGCCGAGGCGGTGACGTATGAGTTAGATTCTAATGAGGTACGTTCTTATGTCACTTTTTAGAGATGAATAACTTGTCGTTCATGGACGGGCAAACACGCCATTATGTTATGATGTTATTAACATGCGCTGTAATCAACTATATTTTTATGATACAGAGTGAGACGGGTGTGCTGAAGGTTTCGGGATATATCCGAGGACAGGCATTGGATGTGAATCAGCTTGTGCACATACCTGGATGGGGCGATTTCCAGATGAACAAAATCACTTCACCAAACGACCCATATCCACTTCCACTGATCAGTAAACGCAACAATGTAAGAATCATTTAGCTCATAATATATTTCGATTCAATTCAATATATTATATTGAATTGAATCGAAAAATACTTTATTTGTCAAAGGTTATACATATATGTGAGTTTGACAAATAGGTAGTCAGGCTTCTGGATAAAATCTGGATAAAGTGACTATTCACTACTGTATAATTTACTAAGGCAGCTCATTTTCCAAACCGACTGCGCTACCACAACTGAGCAAAATGCGCTGCCCAGTAGAACCACCTGGCTCACCTGGCAACACTGTTGTGTCACCCTAGAACTTGAGGTGTCAATTGACAACCTGGAGTTTTTGCAAGCCATGTTGACCTAAAATAGCCTCAAACCAATTTTTGTTCATCTTAGTTTCATTAATTCCACTCGGACTAAATATTTTGGATTAAAATATCCGGTAGAACGAGCTCAGTTAAATGCACGTTTAAACTCATTTTCCAAATCGAATCTTGTCTGTAGTATTAGTTTTTTTGCTTTCTGAAATTTTATGTTGAGCTCATTTTCTGAGTTGTTTTCACACTTTCTCCAGGAGGAAGAGATGGCCGAAGAAGAACGTCTTCTGGATACAGCCAACCCTGCCCTGCAGGTGTCTTTAGAAACTGAGGTCGTCCCTGATCCCATGGAAGGAGAACAAACGTGGCCCACCGAGGAAGAGTTGGCTGAGGCAGAACAGGCTTCCAAAGTTAAGAAGCGGGTCCCCAAAGGTACTTCATCCTACCAAGCAGCCTGGATTGTCGAAAGTGACGAAGAACAGGTATGTCAAGGTGTAGTTTTGTCATTTATTTCTATATTTAATTTCTAGGGGGAGATTTGGGAGAACACCATTTTTGTCTATGGTCCCTTTCAGCTCTCCCGCCCTTGATATAACCATCTGTGTTGATAAGGGCGTAAAGCAACCAATCTCACTCACTCACTCACCATTTTCGTCTATTTAGATAAGGTTCCCACGCATCATTAAAAGTCGTTAAAACTGAAAATAATTTTAATGCCCTTAAGTCATTAAATTTGTTTTTTTGAGTCCAGTCCCCAAAAGTCATTAAAAATGTAGTGACCGGATAATTTCCCCATTAGCTTCATAATTCCGTTCAAATATACCAGAAGGCGAAGTATATTCCACACCCTTCCCCACCCCCGCCCTCTGTATATTCCATGCCTCTGATGCTTGCAGACCCCTTTTCCACGCACAATAGTCAGAAACCTTTCATTCAAATTTGCTATTTTCAGCCAATAAGATATTACAATCCTGCCACTTTAAGTCATTATTTTGATCATTAAAGTTCAGTTTCCCTAGACTGGGAACCCTGTAAAAAAATTATAGTTTTTTCCCCATATGACTAATTACCATATCCTAATATTTTTAGGATGGAGATGACGATGATGACGATCTTGAAGAAGAACAAGAGGATGCGCCAATGGAGGAAGATGATTCCGAGTCAGATCAAATGTCAGGCGATGATGAAGGCGAGGACGAGTATGAGGAGGTAACAATGTCAAGGAATTCTACTGCATATTTAACTACTTTGTCCCGTGTTTGCTGTCTGCAGTTTCCTAGCAGATTGTCTTAGTTTGTTGTAGTAGTGAATGGATAGCAGGGATGAATGACAAACCCCCTATATATGGGTGCTTTTTTCCTTGCCAGAGGTATTTTTGCCATGGCCCCACTTCCATCCCTGAGATAAGAATCACGGACCTAATTTGGTATGGTGTCAGTCGCTCCAAAAGATCCGAGATGAACCAGTTTGATTGCAACCAAGCGAAGTTTCAAAATACTTTATACAGTCACTCCATGAAAACTCCTGTTAAATATATAAATTAATAATTTGTATACCCCTTCTCTAGGTGGAACTGGAAGATTCTGATCAGAAGTATGATGCCACTATTGACATGGACGAAGAACAGAAAATGTACGGAATATCTTCTTGCTTTAGATATTTCTGATTCATAAGTATCATATCCTATGATAAACATTAATTGGTTAACATGTATACTTCTTTTTAGCGTAAAATAGTTTGCATAGCGTATACTTGTGACAAGTAATTTCTCGCTAGGTTTTGTTTAGTTTGAAAAATTATAATCAATTGTTTTTCTGTCCCAAAAGGTTGTCCAAATATAAAGAAGCGCGCATTCACCAGATGTTCCCCGATGAAGTGGACACACCTAGTGACGTTCACGCGCGCACCCGGTTCCAAAAGTAAGTTTGTTAATTGTTGATCGCTCAGACATTGTACACCCAGTAGGCTAGGCTTATCTAACTTTACGTTATCAGTGTGGTGAATTCCTTGCCTGTCTTTATAGAAGATTGACTGGTATAAGGCGTAGATTTATGTAACGGTTCCCTCTTTTTCGAGCCATACATCTCTATAATTTGTGATGTCAAATTTGGTTGCTATATTCTTATTGTCGAATCTTTCCGCTAAAAGGTATCGTGGATTAAAGAGCTTCCGCACAACAGAGTGGGACCCCAAAGAGAACCTGCCATTTGAGTACGCACGTATCTTCCAATTCCAAAGTTACAAACGAGCAAGAAAGCGAGTAATGGAAGAGGAACATAATGGTGCCATGGTAAGTCTTTATTCGTAATAATATGTGCGTCAAGCATTGAGAAATTATTGCCTGGGAGGTGATTAATAGGAAGTGGTATCTTGTTGAATCAATTTTGAAGGCCAATCTCGCCACACACACAGGGTCATTGTGCTTAGTGGATATTTCAGTCTAGCGCATGTTGGGGGTTTTCTGTGTATTGTGAATTACATGTATTCCAATGAATTCAAGTCTTCATGGATGCCAATTCGAATTATTGTTACTGATTAGGAACAAACCAAAAATTACGAAGTAGCTATGTCCAGGCCTAATTTTGAAAATTACAAGGTGTTGGATTATTGTATTTTTTACCAAGTGGGTCATTCATTTTATTCTCTAAATCGAGTTCCCCTTGGAGGATGAATTTATCTTAATAGTTATCGTAGACAACACTATTATTGGTGGAGTGATAGATATTCAAGAATGTTTTTCAATCGGACAGTAAAATGTTACTTATGATTGAGATAGTTACATGTTTTCTCAGCTGACTTGATGTTTTCTTCTCTAGCCGGGTTGGTATGTTACACTTCACATCGCCAATGTTCCACGGACCTTCATGGGTAAGAATCTACTGAAAGCTGAAATAAATATGTGCCAGATTCATATGGATGCACTGCTTCAATTTGCTCTTACTTCCGTCTTGTTTTCCTGTTCAATTTGGGGGCTAAGATAACCATATTTGACCTGATATTCCAGTATATTACTTGATTTTTCAACCAGAAGTGAATTATTTCGGGATTCAAGAAAAAGTGATAGTCCATTACTGAGTTTTGTTTATTTCTTTTTACAGAAACTTATACTCCAGGTTTTCCCATTGTCATCTATGGAATCCTTTCGTATGAACATAAAATGTCTGCTGTGAACTTGGTGGTAAAGCGGTTCCCTGGTAACACGGAACCAATCAAGTCAAAGGAGAAGATGATATTCCATGTCGGATATCGCCGGTACACTGCGGATCCCATCTACTCTCAACATACGAATGGGAATAAGCATAAGGTAAGACCGATCCTCTCGTCGAATTGGGGGTTATACCGGTAACTAATTTTCTCTCACGACTTTAGATGGCGCCTTATTATTTATGCCTGTCCTGGCTAAACGCCCGATTTTGTAGAAATAACTTAATTGTTTGTCCTTATTAACTTGAATGTGTGTCTCTAATAAGTGTTAAAACTATTCTTTTCAGTTTGAACGATTCTTCGCGCCTGGAGCTACTGTAGTAGCCACCGTGTTTGCCCCCATTATATTCACTCCTGCATCCGTGTGTATCTTCAAAGAATCAGCAGAAGGTAAAATCAATTTTTCCTTCCCATTCGTTGTCATAAAACATTGTAATATTACTCTCATATTTTCTTATCATATTTTTATGTAAATAATATCATACTTGTAACCAGGGACTCATTCCGTAATAATCATCGACACCAATTATCAAAATGGAATTTTATTTTTAGGTCGTCATGAGTTGGTTGCTACTGGTTCCGTACTGTCAGTGAATCCAGATCGTGTTATTGCTAAACGTGCCGTTCTTAGTGGTCATCCCCTCAAGATAAATAAGAGATCGGCGGTGATTAGATATATGTTTTTCAATAGAGGTAAAGTACCTTCATCATTTCAAATGGATATTTGGGTTTTCTTTTCGTAGTTTGAGGTAAATAAATGTAGGAATGGAACGCTCGCAATATACATGTATATTTCGCATCATTATTATTGCAATGTTATATCTTCGGGGAGCGAGAAGCAATATGACTAATAGAAATAACTAAGAAGGTGGTAATTCTCTGAGGCTATGTTTATTGGCAGAGGAGCTATTTAAGATTTCTGCCTAGATGTTATCAGAGCTATACATACAATGTGTATAGCTCTGATTTTACTGAATGTAACTCAACAAGAAATACACAAGTAATTTATATAAAAGTAGCCCGTGTGTACGGTATCCATATTGCGTGATCCAATCGTGTATAGGAGAAATAATTGTCTCCAGCAGGGAGTCACTCAAGCATGACGAAACTGCTGATATTATGTACACCCATTATGTAAGATACTAGCTTAAAGGTGTATTAGCTATATTTTTAGATATATGTTTAGTTCTGGTCTTAAAGTAAGTTGCTTCTCATCACCTATCTATAAGCAATATTCTTATGTTGAAAACTTGTTCTTTTCAGAGGATATCACTTGGTTTAAACCAGTGGAACTTAGGACTAAATGGGGAAGACGTGGCCACATTAGAGAACCTTTAGGTTAGTATAAAAAAATATTGTTTTAAGTTGCCCATTTTAACAAATGAATGATATTAGGATAGTATTGATACTCAAACTTCGGAATAACTCAGATTAATTGAAATATTTAGAAGCTCTCTAAATAATCGTTAATGTTGCTGCTGAGCGACCACTGCCTGCTAGTCTATTATTTAACCTTTTCTTCATATTCTTTTCAAAACGCTTTGTAAACCTTTTTCTTTGTTAAAACAACATTTATCTTTATTACAGGAACTCATGGACATATGAAATGTGTGTTTGACAAGCAACTGACATCAATGGATACAATTCTTATGTCGCTCTACAAACGAATCTATCCCAAGTGGACGTATGGAGCTCGTGTTCCCAGTCCGGCGGTTTCAACGCATGTCGCTGCCAGCTGTGATAACGATATGGAGGCATATTTTGATTAATAATTTTGACCTGATATGGTTCTTTTGTAATGATAAAAATGTTATCTGCCCCTTTTTTAAACGCCTTGAAATGGAATGTATACTACACACTACTATGGAATTAAGATCATAACCACTGTCTAATGCTGGTCCTCGGGTCTCCCTACTTTTCAGTATTCAATTGTTATTTACACTCTCCTGTGTATTATTTATTGTTAATAGTTAATCAAATGATATGAAGTGGCGGAATAAACAATTGAAATAGCGGGATATATGTTTACGTTATTAATCTGCTTGAGTTAAGACACAATTCATGTAGGGTGTGCTGAAGTAATTTTCCAGTAGGGCTTCAAACCCTCCCAAAATGATAAGACCCACTGATGTGATCCCCTGTAACCAAATAAAAGAATCAACAACTAAATCCCAAATAACCTATGGTCGGTAAATATGTGGTGTGTCCTGATAGGATGTAGGGTGTACTAGCCATCCTTTGGTAAAATTTAGAACCAATTGATGATTGTCCCACTTACTAGACGAACAGCAACCAACCGCTTTTTCATTAGAAAAAGCCAAAGGTTACCCTTAACAAAAATGACTCACCCCATCCCTTCAGTCGTGCAGAGTATAGTAGTAGAATCACACGTTGAAAACTTTTTGGACATTGTTGTTATATGACAAAATATATGTGACTCCCTTACCTTGATGGAAATGCAGGTTATAGAAGTCTTGTGATCAAGAAAGTTTAGACCCAGTTTTGAATTCTGCAGTATCAAGGCAGATTTGACCACTTTCCATATCTAGCATGGGGGAGGGTTTTCAGGCTTCACAGGTAGTGTTGATATAAACACAAGGGCACCCGTCATGGTGAAACCGAGTGCGAGGGACGTTTATTGTAGAGGGTGGCGGGGTGGCGAGAAACCAGTGGAGGGAATGAACAATCATCCCTTTAAAACTACTGTATAACCAAGCAAACTCTTGGCGGGTATACTTCTAAACCTCTAATGCGGTAACTTGAATTAATCCCTGCAAATATTTCTTCCAGCAAAGGATACAATCAGTTCAGTCAATCATCTTGTGAATATTTCCTTCTAGATCATGATTAAATTTATAAACAACAAATGTTGGATTGTAGAGGCAGTTTTTTCTACATCTTATAGGAATCCGACCATTTTTTGTTATTGCCACTTTTTGGCATAAAGAAATGGCTAACTATGATAGGGGTAACTATAATATGCATATGAAGCCAATTTGCTGTTGTAACACTTTTTTTTTATTAATCCTGTCTTTCGTTTGTCTTAATGACATCTTAACAAATATTACATTTCAAATAATATTCATGGAAGAAAAAAATGAAACTTGTGTAGTTCCCTCTTTAATTTGTCATGGTAGACAAATTCTTAAGAAAAGAAATAATTCTGTCACAGGTTTATTATAGGCCTACTATTTCAGTTCAAGCCCAGCCTTTCTCCATTTATGTCTGTTGTGAACACATTTTTTGGGGGGTAGGATGAGCTGATAATGTCTTTCCCATGTCCATGTACCTGGGTAATTCTCCCAAACGGCATTTGAGTTCAGGAGGCCATTTTTTTTTTAAATAAATTTTCTTGCATCTGTACAATTCTTGGTGTACATATAGCAGGGAATATCAGTAGGCCTATAATGCAGACAAAGAATGCGAAGGCTGTGACAAATATTTTGGTTCCTACACCTATGCTTCAGACTAGGCTATGCTTTATATTGCCCTTCAATTATGACTAAAATAAAGAGTACAAAATCATACCTCATAACACCATCCCACCCCCACCCCATATTTAACGATTAGAACTTTGCATTTCCCCTAGCCAGGGAACCTCCTTGGGGCCGCTACTATTCAGCGTTTATATTAATGATTTACCAGAGGTCGTTAAATCAAGCAAAATTCAGTTATTTGCTGATGACACTGTATTATTTGACGATAGGGCCCTCGGGGCAGACAAGATAAAATCACTACAAACTGATCTAGATTGTATAGTAAAATGGTGTGCGAATAATAAGATCTCGCTCAATATCACAAAATGCAAAAGCCTAACCATCAGGTCTAAGGTAGAGCACAACAACACTGTACAGTATAATATTGATGATCAAACAATGGGTGATGTGGAAGCTTACAAATACCTTGGAATCGAGCTAGACAGACAGCTCAATTACAAAAAATTCATGTGTAAAAAAATCAAAACTGTAAGATCTAGAGTGAGGGCCATGTCCAAACTGTATGGGGCGTGTAGTAAAAGAACATTATTACTCATCTATAAAACAATGATTTTGCCTATAATAGATTATGGCGATGTATTTTATGGTTCTACGACCCAAGCATACCTACAAAAGCTTCAGACATTGCAAAACTCTGCGCTAAAAATAATTTTACACCTCCCAAAGTACACTAGTACAAACGATATACATAAGGAGCTAAAAATTATCTCGTTAAAAACACGACGCGAGACACATGGTTTGGAAAGGCCCTTCATAAGATCATTGGATGACCAATATACTGACAACAGGGCTATAGGACTCCGGAGCCTTAAGAACGGTAGGAAATTGAGAGTGCCCACTCCGAAAAATGAAATTTTCCGTAGATCGTACCTCTATTCCATGCCCACCTTATGGAACTCTCTTCCTAGCGAAGTCCAATCAATACCGAACAGGAAGGAGTTCAGAGGCTACCTGAAAAATAGGTACCCTCTTGACTTCGATCCCCATCTTAAGAAATCTTAGAAAAGTTGAGAAGACATATCAGATGTTATCACCAACCAAACAACATTCATTGTATGACTTGTTGATGGTAATATGGGGGGGGGAATATAATTAGTCAAGGAATGTAAATCCTTTCTACAGCATGATCGATATAACGATAACACCAGGGAAGGGGGGTTAAAATCTTTACTGTTTTATTTAGTTGACTGTAAATATATGTTACTGTAGTGGTTCTCCACCACTATGAACACCACGGCGCAATAACTCTAATGTTCTTAACATTCTCAATGTATTTAGCCTCCAGTACAGGAGCTAATGTACAAGAGAAATCAAGCCTTGTGATATCATTGTACTTACTTCATGATTTGATACGGAAATTTTATCACTGGACAAGACAACTGCGCGACTATAACTTATAATATTATCCGTTGTTACAAAATGATTGACACCCTAACTAAACACGGACCTCAAACAGTCTCATACATCATGACTGACCACCGAACACTTATTTTCAAATACTTACTAAATATAATATATGTTCAACAAGCAAGATTTGCCTGGAAGACCTGCATGTCACTTGACTTGCAGATGGTATGTTCTTTTCTGATTGTAATGTATTGTCTGTTCAGAATAAAAATCCTATATATATATGAATGGTCCTCCCTCCATTGCCCTGAGCATGCTAAACGGTGTGACGTCATCACCATTCGCTTGGGTGCAGTGGAGCGAGTAAAGATAAACAACATGAGTTGGGTGTTTTGACAGAAATTGGCAGAAATGTACGCAAAAAGCAACTCACTCTAAGGCCTAAATAATCTAGTATTACTATATGCCAGGGAGGAAAAATCATGAACTTGTAATGTTCATAAAGTTTTTGCTTGAAAAAAAGCACTCCTCTCCTCTTCAAACATAAAATTAGCCCTCCCCTCCCTATACATGATGACCAGCCCTCCCTTTTAGAGTGGTGCGCTCTCTCGCTTCTCTCTCGCCGCTGACGGAAACACCCAAAGTAAACTGAAGAAAAAAACCCTGGTCCCCTGCCTTTTTACTGGGACCGGGCCTCGCTATAACTCCCGGAGTGTTGACACTCAAGCTCTCGAGACCTCTCGCTTGCTGCGATAATGTACATGCACAAACTCAGGCTGGTTATAAAGTTTTCTATAAGTGAGTTAAGACATAAATTTGTCAAAAATTAAATGTTCTCAAAATTCGTTGTTGGTTATCAAAATGTTTGTCATGAAATCCGTTTGAAATGGTCTACGTATAATAGAGGCCCCAAACAATAACAATTCACAATTTTTCCTCCGAAAATGTTCAGTATGTTGGGCAGGAACCATCTATATATATATGGCCAAGGTCAGCGAACGGACTACATAAAAGTGACTTCTATTAGTCATGCTATAACTCCAGAATGACAAACCCTACCGATTTTGCTTTTATACCCACCTCTCCCAGACATGTTTTGCTATGTATAGACAAGTTTTCAAACATTTGGTGCAATTCCTTATTTTTGAAAATTGAATGATATTCATTTTAGTCATTTTTTGTGTCTCTACAACGCTTTTTTTCTCTAAGATGAAATCATATTAAAAAAAATTAAATATAGAAATTTCAAAAGCTGGGACATATCCTCAATATCTATCCTACCATATTATCAAAACAGAATATGTATATTCCCACACCAACACATATGGTTGTCCTTTCATCTCATCAAGGAAGCAAAAAACATAACTTTGGCTAATCTTGTCATGTCCCTACAACGCTTTTAAAAACGTCCGCATTTTGAAGCAAATAGGCCAAAGTTTTAGAAAATAACATTTTTATAATCTATAAATAAATGATGCTCCTACCCAAAAAAAAATAGAATTTTTTATACATTTTTTGTTTTTATTTTTCTTTGAATTAAAATTGTCTCTACAACGCAGGTTTACTGCATTCTTCCATTGGCATGTAATAGGATTCTTTCTGCTTATAACTCAAGTTATGCCATCCAATATGAATAGATTCAAGCCTTTTCTTGATAAAAAATCAAATATAAACACTTAAAAATAGGCAACATTGATATTCAATTTGTTCGGTATTTGTCTCTACGATGGGGGCATCGTAGAGACATTTGTCTCTACGATGGGGGCGTCGTAGAGACACAAATGAGACAAATAAGACAATTATGGAATAGAATATTGTTGATTTTGATGTATTGAAGGTCTTAGATAGGTTTTATGGGTATATGGGGTGAAGAACAGGAGGGGGGGGGGGTGATTGGGTCTTTTTCAAAAGAACAACAAATATTTGTTTTTCATTCCTTTTACTGTTTGTTTCTCCCAATTCTGTCCCCTCTCGTCCTTCTAACTTATTTTTTTTTTTTTTTTTTTTTTTTTTTTTTTAAACCTTTATTCAAAACACCTGCCATCTGGGCATATACATGGCTAAATCATTCACAAGTTTCTCATTTGGCATCATTTTAAAACAGCAATTGCTTGGCAGACATCTTCCCTTACTTCCTATATATCAATTACGTCCTTAGGAATACATTTTACTCGTTCAGACTCTTAAGGTCAGAGTGGAGTTTTCTCCATGCATTAGCATTCTCTTTAAATAAATTCGACATTTTGTTCAGGTTCATTTAATAATAGAATCACTTATTCTCTTTTTTTCTTGCTCTCTTTTTAATCTTCGCTTTTAATCTCTCTAATATTGATTCTCTTGTTTCATCTGTTATCGTGTATATATAAACATTGGTACTTTTGTTAACACCTAATCATCACACTATCTTCAAGAGTGTGTGTATTATGCATTTAGAGGGTCAACCAATCCCTAATGATTCACTGTCCCTCCTCCAGATACCCAGGGAGAAAACATTCCTTTCCATCCTAGTGATCCTAATTTGGACGCCCTTTCTGTCTCTCACTTCATCTTGTAGTCCTGCAGGTCGTTGCAAGTTCCTGGGCCTGACCATGTCTGAGGCTTGCTGTATTTTGTTCCTTGTTGTCTCCGAAATTTCCTCAACATTTTCCATAATCTCTAATTGTTCATTTTCCATAGTTTCCACCACCTGTTCGCTTTCTGTCATTTCCTCCAACTGTTTGATGGACTCAAATAGTTTCTGATAGCTAGCTTGGCATGCCTCTACCGTGGCTCTGATAAGGGCCAATCGATTGGGCTTTAGCTCAAGGTACTTGCGCTCACTCATCTTTCTCATCATTGTTTTCAGTAGTTAGCACGAGGTGGCGCCACTGGACTCCACTGTCCAGAGTATTACCGCGAGGTTAATTTGGTTGTGGTGTCTTAGGCTATGTACTGGTTTTGTATTGGAATCTTGTTCTAGTTTTCAATGCTTCCCACCACCCCACCCCCCGGCTGCCCCTCGACCTCCCGTCCCACTAGGCTTTTGTTTTGGTGTCTATTAATACACATGCCCCAGTGAGGCATGTGTACCGCCAGCAGTAGTGGCGCCGCAGCGGCCGCAACGGCTTGTCTCGGAACTAAAATGCGGCAATCGCGATCGATTCAAATCATAACACACCAATCGAAAGTGGTAAATGGGCTTATATCTTCTTTTTTAGACAATATTGTTCCAGTAATCACTAGCTAATATCATTGCTTACTAATATACGGTAGTTCTCACACCTGACACAAAGCTGAATGAGGATTTATTTCGTTGGCAGAGACAGCAGCAATTCCCTTTTCTTCTACTTTGTACGTACGACCGAGATAACGGGTACGACTGTTCCAATTTTAGAGAGGAGCCGGTGGCGGCTTTTTTCAAAAGCGGTAGGTCGCGGGAGAGTCTAGTATGGCTTGGTTTGTTCGTTAATAATCAGAAATAATCCTTTGGCTTTGAATCACTTGAAATCAACACTTCCACCTGATGGTATTCTGTTAATAGTCCTTATCTTAGGCTGCATTAGAGCTTCTGAAAAGAGCAGCTTAACTGATTGTTTATAATCCACAGTTGGTAGCTGTCGGCTGGGCGATAATTCCACAATCCTTTGACCCTTCCTTCCCGAAGGTTGGGAAGAGCACTATAATGTCCATAAAATATTATCCTTTCGATTTTAAATTGACTCTCTTGTGTCAAAAGTGTCCTGAGCATTTACTGCAACATGTGTGAGAAAAGAATTTTCTGATGATACTTTGGTCCCTGAAAAAGAAGGTAAATAATCGGAGCTAGGCTCACGGGCAAGTTCTCTCTTTCTCAAGCTGACCGGAAGTCCCTCCTTCTAACTTATAATATAGTTATATTATGTCTCTCATTCGTAGACTACCTCCCTCTTCCTCTCCCATCCCCCTCACCCCCCCCCCAACTCACCCCCACCCCCTCTACACAAAGCAAAACTATATATCATAGATATTTTAGAGATGAGCTAGTTTTTGGATACAGAGGAATCCGACATATCAGTAATATATATGTTAATTTCATCTAAACTCAGTTGAAGTTTCAAAGGTTTATAGCCTATTTTGTCTCCTACTGCACAAAACAATGCAGAACTGCCAGCTGATTGTGTAGTTTTGCAATAAAACCAAAATTGAAATGAAATCAAAATTGGTTCTATTATCTTTTATCATTATTTACTCTTTCTAACTGAGAGTCTTCCCTCTCATCCTTCTTCCTCTGCTTGTCCTCCCTCTGCTTGTCCTTCCTCTCCGCCTCATCCCTCTCCTCTCCCTCTCTCTTCTACTCCTCCCTCTCGTCCTACACCCTCTCCTCCCTCTCCTCCTCCTCCTTCTCCTCCCTCTCCTCCGCCTCCCTCTCCTCCGGCTCCCTCTCTTCCTCCTCCCCCTCTCCTCATCCTTCCTCTCCTCCAACTCCTGTTACATATGCTGGTGTTACACATGCTGGTGTTACACATGCTGGTGTTACACATGCTGGTGTTACACATGCTGGTGTTACACATGCTGGTTTTCACATGGCAGTTTTACAAATTGTTGTGTTACACATGGTGGTGTTACACATGGTGGTGTTACACATGGCGGTGTTACACATGGCGGTGTTGCACATGGTGGTGTTACACATGGTGGTGTTACACATGGTGGTGTTACACATGGTGGTGTTACACATGGTGGTGTTACACAAGTTGGTTTTCACATGGTGGTGTTACACATGGTGGTGTTACACATGGTGGTGTTACACATTGTGGTGTTACACATGGTGGTGTTACACATGGTGGTGTTACACATGGTGGTGTTACACATGGTGGTTTTCACATGGTGGTGTTACACATGGTGGTGTTACACATGGTGGTGTTACACATGGTGGTGTTACAAATGTTGGTGTTACACATGGTGGTGTTACACATGATGGTGATACACATGATGGTGATACACTTGGCAGTGTTACACATGCATGGTTGTGTTACACATGGTGGTGCTACACATGGTGGTGTTACACTTGGCAGTGTTACACATGGTGGTGTTACACTTGGCAGTGTTACACATGTTGGTGTTACACATGGTGGTGATACACATGTTGGTGTTACATATGGTAGTGATACACATGGTGGTGTTACACATGGTGGTGTTACATATGGTGGTGTTACACATGATGGTGTTACACATGGTAGTGTTACACATGGTAGTGATACACATGGTGGTGTTTCACATGTTGGTGTCACACATGGTATTGTTACACATGGTAATGTTGCACTTGGGAGTGTTACACATGGTAGTGTTACACATGCTGGTGTTACACATGCTGGTGTTTTTGTTTTTTTTAAAGATTTTATTTGGACTGGGTACATCACCTCCAAAGGGATTAGGATCTTCTGGTGTAACCCAGCTTAGACAACAATAATAATAGCAGGAATCATGAAATAGCAATGTATATATGTAAATTGGTTATGACAGAGATTAAACATTAAACATGTTTTTTTTATCAACCTCCAATAAATACAAAACTCAAAACACTCAAAATCCAACTAGAGCAAATGAAGCCCCCCCCCCCCCTTCTTTCCACCTTTTTCTACAAAACCAAATGTGGTGAAAATGCGATAATTAATAAAGTTGCCAAATCATGGAACCAACTTGCTCCTAAAACCAGAAATATTGGCAATATTGAAACGTTTAAATCTCTCCAGAAAAAATGGCTTAATCAAACTCTTCTATAATTTTTTCTGCATCCTCCTACCTACTTCTTATTGCAATTAATTATTCAGCACAGCTACAGGTCACTCTCATAAGTTAGAGGTTTACCTGGATAGTGTTGAAACTCTATATATACCAACAATACACTGCTAACCTCTCTACCATATAAAAACTAGACCTTCTCACACATAATCCTACAACATTATGTGATTCAAAGCTATTTTTCCACATCTTTTCAGTCTAACATTGATTCTCCCAATGGTACGGTCCAAACAAGTGTTAACCCACCTTACAAATTATTATTTTGCCACCATGAGACGATATTAAGCTTTTGCTATCATGTTAACTCTTTGTAACATAGAAATCGTCAATAGTACAGTACAAACAAATATGAAGTCTCTCTCAAAGTAAGAGGTTATCTTCGACCTTGTCTTTTACCTTTTGCTTACTTGTTATCCTATGTATATAATCATTCTTTAACCCAAGCTGGGTTCCGCCGGAATATCCTACTCCTCTTGGAGGTGATGTACCCAGTGAAAATAAAATCTTTTAAAAAAAAAAAAAGTATTAGGAAGAACATTAGCTTAAAGCATCCTGTAAGATACGGAAATCACTTTACTTTAGAAGTGTGGCCATATCATCATAATTTCAGTAATTAGGAAGTATATCTAGTAGATACATAATAACACAGAATCTACAGAAGAATGGACAAATCAGTGACCAGAATGGGAAAAAGGAAAGTAAGGAAGGGTTAACCTCTGAGAATGAGAGTGACCACTTCCCATAGATATACATATAACAGTAGAAAAAAAAGCAATAAATGGAATCATGTTTGAAGCAGGTAAACCTCTGACTTATGAGAGTGGCCTGTTCATTAACCCTCAGATGTTCATTGCTCAGGAGCTATGGAACTACTGACAATACAACAGAAGTGAATTTACTTTTATAGTTGGTAGTGGGTGATAGTGTGTTCGGTCCAAACATAACATTCACTAGCGCCATCTACAATTACTGTTTGGACTGGACACTAGGTATATTAAGGAGGGTATATAAAAGGTGAGATAAGAATCTGTTCAAGCCATTCTCTCTGGAGAGATTTAAAGGTTTCTATGTTGCCAATATTTCTGGTTCTAGGAGATAGTTGGTTCCATGATTTAGAAACTTTGTTCATGACAGCATTGTCACCACATTTAGTTTTGGAGAAGAAGGTTTTTAAGAGAGGGGCTTCATATTTTGTTATATTTCGAATTGTAGAATCACTGCCTACATATCTGAGGTTGACAAAACCCCTTTCCAATAATTGTTCACTAATTTCCAACCATTACTAAGACATGTCAAAAACAGTTTTCCAATCAATATCTCTACGATGAGAAGTGTCTCTACAACACATGAGTTCCAAGAAAAAATTTATTGTCATTCCCAATTATTACCTTTATGTGGTGCAATGTGCAGGTTGAGGATTAACTTATGTCAATACTAATGTGTCTCTTAATAATTTAATTTGTGAAGTGACATATTAATTGTACTATTATGCTGACCCTGTCATAAAGAATACAGATGGTTTATGATTGTTTTTGTCAGGTTCTCACTTTTTACATGTCTGAGGGTAAGCACAATCATTCCTGACCATTTTCAATCAATTCCTACCATTTAAGAGACATTGTATAAACTGATTTCCAGCCAATGTCTCTACGATGGGAAGTGTCTCTACAACGCATTTTGAGTTATTGATTGGCTCCATGAGTAAATATTGTTTATGATTGTTTTTGTCATGTAATCACTTCTGCCATGTCTGAGGTTGAGCAAAACCATTCCTGACCATTTCCAATAACTTCCAACCATTTCAGAGACATTGTAAAGACTGTTTCTTAGGCAGTGTCTCTACGATGGGATGTCTCTACAACGCATTTTGAGTTATTGATTGATTTCAAGAGTAAATATTGTTCATGATTGTTTTGGTCATATAATCACTTCTGCCATGTTTGAGGATAAGCAAAACTATTCCTGACCATTTCCAATAACTTCCCACCATTTCAGAGACATTGTAAAAATGTTTCCATGCCAATGTCTCTACGATGGCAAGTGTCTCTACAACGCATTTTGAGTTATTGATTGATTCCAAGAGTTCAAATTGATTGTCACTTCCTATATTTCCTGATATGATTAGCTGTATGAGGGCCAATGTGCAGGTCAAGAATTAGTCCATTCCCATGTTAATTTGTCTCCTAATAATGAATTTGCATATTGACATATTAATTGACCTATTATTGCTGACCCTGTCATAAATAATAAATAAGGTTTATGATTGTTTTTGTCATGCAATCATTTCTCCCATGTCTGAGAATAAGCACAACCATTTCTGACCATTGCCAATCATTTTCAACCATTTCAAAGACATTTTCAAAACTGATTCTCAGGCAATGTCTCTACGATGGCAAGTGTCTCTACAACGCATTTTTGGTTATTGATTAATTCATAGAGTTGAAATTGATTTTCAATCCCAAAATTTCATGAAATGGTTAATTGCATGTGGGGTAGTGTGCAGGTCAGAAATTAGCTCATTTCAATGCTTATTTGTCTCCCAATAAACAAATTTGCATATCAAAATATCAATCGATATATCATTGCTGACCCTGTCACAATGAATAAACATGGTTCATGACATTTTTTGTCATAGTAACACTTTGTACATGTTTGAGAGTGAGCACAATCATTTCTGACCATTTCCAATCATTTTCAACCATTTCAGAGACATTTTCAAAACTGATTCCCAGGCAATGTCTCTACGATGGCAAGTGTCTCTACAACGCATTTTTGGTTATTGATTAATTCATAGAGTTAAAATTAATTTTCACTCCCAAAATTTCATGAAATGGTTTATTGCATGTGTGGTAGTGTGCAGGTCAGGAATTAGCTCATTTGAATGCTTATTTGTCTCCCAATAAAGAAATGTGCATATCAAATTATCAATTGACCTATTATTACTGACCCTGTCACAATGAATAAATATGGTTCATGACATTTTTAGTGATAGTAACACTTTGTACATGTCTGAGAGTGAGCACAATCATTTCTGACCATTTCCAATCATTTTCAACCGTTTCAGAGACATTTTCAAAACTGATTCCCAGGCAATGTCTCTACGATGGCATGTGTCTCTACAACGCATTTTGAATTATTGATTAATTCATAGAGTTATAATTGATTTTCAATCTCAAAATTTCACGAAATGGTTAATTGCATGTTGGGTAGTGTGCAAATCAGGAATTATTTCATTTCAATGGTAATTTGTCTTCCAAAAATGAAATTTGAATATTGAAATATTAATTGACCCATTATAGCTGACCCTGTCCTAACACATAAATATCCTTTATGATTCTTTTTGTAATTGAATTGCTTTACACATGTTTGAGAGTGACCACAATCATTTCTGACCATTTCCAATGATTTTCAACCATTTCAAAGACGTTTTCCTATGCTTTACATCTTTTCTTGGAAATGTCTCTACAACGCAGTGTCTCTACAACGCACAATGTCTCTACAACGCATGCTGTGTCTCTACAACGCAACATTTTTATTTCGTTAATAACTCCTGTGGCAATTATCCTATCACCACAATCTTTGGGGTATTGAAGGACCATGGTAATACCTTTAGTTTAAATGCAGAAACATGGTCATTAGCAATATTTCGATCTTGTTATTAAAAACAAATCAAGGTCTAATTACTTTAAGCTAAAAACGAAAATTAAATACAAAGTTCAACTGCTCCTGGTACAAAACAGAGACATCCTAGATTCTTTATTTTGGAGGATCACACAGGTACATATGTCTACTTTTGGGAAATGTATCAGAGTCATTGGTTAATGAAAATCATTTGGGTTAATCAGGGGTAATTAAGCTCCAAGGTAGGGTGAGCGTCGTAGAGACATTGATTTTGAGAATAAAGTTTGGAAAGACGTAACTCAGTGGTATTTTATTCAAACCCTTGCAAAAATGAGATTCATTAGGCCCAACCTGTCTACTTTAGGCCTGTAAAAGGCGGATTGATTCTGACAATTTTTGTCTCATGGCCCTGAGTGCATAAAATGTAGTCCGTTCGCTGGCCCTGGTCATATATATATCATATTTTTATTCTGAATCATCACATTACATCATTTCAGAAGAGGATGCCTACCTCTCCTGGGAGGTCTTCCAGGTGGATCCTTATACTTAATATCTTACATTGCATCCATGAGTATATTAAGTATAATTATTGCATACGATAAATTATGCTTCGCATCTCCGTCGCCAGACAGCAGTACCAAGGAGATAGACAGCACGCAGCGCCTATCGGGAGAATCACTTTACCGTACGCACGCATAGCAGACACACGGTTCATTACGACATCACGACTTTTACTACTGTAAACGAATTAATGTTCGCGCAGTATTTATTTTCATCTGGGCTTGGGCCGAACCAAGAAACAACTGGCTTATAGCCGCCCACATTGCAGGTGTCTTAAACACCGAAGCAGACTTTGAAAGCAGAAATTTCACAGACAATGCCGAATGGGAACTAAACCCATCAATTTTTTAAAAAATATGCTCATATTTCGGCAAACCTGACATTGACTTATTTGCCTCCCACCTCAACAACAAAACCGAAGTATTTGCCAGTTGGCAAGCCGACCCAGAAGCAAAATTCATAGATGCTTTTTCTCTGAACTGGTCTGAATTTAACCTATGTTACATTTTTCCTCCTTTCAGCCTCCTAGGGCACTGCCTCCAGAAAGTGAGAGCGGAAAAGGCAAGAGCAATAGTGATAGCTCCAGCGTGGCCATCACAGACCTGGTATTCAAAGATCGTTCAAATGTCCAAAGGAAGATACAGATTCTTCCCCAGAAGAGAAAACAACCTCATACCTTCATTCAGAACCCAAAGCGAAAATATCCAAGACTTGGAACTTATAGAGGCACTCTGCTAAGTATTAACGCCCAAAGGCTTAAACTATCCAAATCAGCTTCAGACTTGTTCATGAACTCTTGGTGCCCTGAAACTCAAAAGACTTACAACGTTTTCCTAAACCAATGGCAGACGTACTGCCTTATCAGGGACTTAGATCCTTATAACTGCGAAGTAAGATGGGGCATGGAATTTCTAGCATCTCTTTTCGAAAGGGGTTACGCTTACAGTTCTATTAACATCGCGAGAAGTGCTCTTTCAGCGATTCTTAGACCCTAGCTACGAGGGCAAAAACTTTGGGGAAGAAAAATCAGTTATACGAATCCTGAAAGGGATCTTTTTCAAAAGACCCCCACTCGCTCTTTACACTGACACTTGGGACACGAGTATCGTCTTAGACTATCTAAGAGAACTATCACCATTGAACACTCTAAACCTGAAACGTTTAACCTTGAAATTTGTTGTTCTGTTCCTTCTGATACACTCTCAGCGCCTCCAATCTGTCAGAGCGCTTAAAATAGAAAACACCATTGTGAAAGAAGGGAAAGTAACCTTCCTAGTTGATCAGGTCCTAAAGACCTCTAGACAAGGCAAACCTCTAGCTATTTTTACTTGCAAAAGTTTTGAGAAGGACCCTAGGCTCTGCCTGGTCCGTACTACTAGAGAATACATAAATCGAACTAAAGAGCTCAGAACTTACTCAGGAGACCAACCCCCCCCAGGCCAACTTATTATAAGTTAAGTCCCTCCCTTCAAGGGAGTTACCACCAACACCCTTAGCAGGTGGGTGAGAGAGATCTTGTACCTCAGTGGCATTGATACCTAAAGGTTCAAGCCACACAGTACAAGGGCCGCTTCGGTCTCAAAGCTTACGCTTTGAATACCCCTATATCTGAAATCATGGCAAAGGGGCGTTGGTCCTCCCAAAACACATTCACAAAATTCTATAACAAGAAAATCGTTAACTTAAAAGAGGTTTCACACAAGCTTCTAAAAAGCTAATCTGTAAGAACGCATATGGCGAAATAAAGGGCAGAACTTTACTTTTTGCGTTCAAACTTGTTTTATTTACTCAGGAACCATGCTGGGTTCTTGAAAGTCTCCTCGGTACTGCCGTCTGGCGACGGAGATGCGAAGCATAATCCATGGCTAAATGAACTTACCTTTAGGGTGAAATTTAGCCAAGATTATGTAGAGCATTGAAGTCGTCAGATGGTAGTACAGAGGACCCACCCACCCAAACCCTGGGTATTCTTCAATGCTTGTTATGTTACTTACTTAAAATTAGATAGACTGGTTCTAACTAATAAGTGGAATCTAGACGACTTCTAGGTTCCCTCGTCGTGGCTGGAAAGTGTGATTCTCCCGATAGGCACTGCGCGCTGTCTATCTCCTCTGTACTACCATCTGACGACTTCAATGCTCTACATAATCTTGGCTAAATTTCACCCTAACGGTAATGAACGACCATTTTCATTATCGTACAAGCCTGTTTCACTGACCTGAAAACAGTTAAAAATGCGCAATTTATCTTTTTGCCTCATGCACCAACTATATGACACACCTGAACATGTCCCGTATAGGGGGCCTCCACTATCGGCAAGTAGTGGCCAATCGATTGTTAACAAATGACCGGCAAGTAGCAGCGAATAGAAAATCTATTGGTAACGCAATTGGTAATGAGTTGTTCCACTGTGGCAAGTAGCGGCCAATAGTGGCTAATGAACGGCCAATAGCAATCTTTTCGCCGGATGATGGCAAGTTATGGCCAATGACTTCCCACTGATTTGCACCGCCTCCTCCACTATGGCAAGTAGCGGCCAATAATCGGCTGCTCTATTGGTAACACTACTTGCCGATAGTGGAGGCAACTAGTTTCTAAGAATTCTGAAGCCATTAACTGCATGTAAATAGCCAATTAAGTGGTGCAATATTGAATCGGTATGCATGCATGCACTGATTTGGCCCATGAGATTTCAAAGTGATTTCTCCTCCGTAACATATGTCATATATTGATGTTGAAACAAGAGTCATGACAAGTTCCCTTATACACACAAGTTGAAAGAGAAAAACAGTGGGAGGGGGTTGGAGGAATGGTGAATGTGTGGGCCCACCCCCACTGACCCACTAGCAAATTCTGTGCGTAGCATGGGTATTTGCTAGTCATATTATTCTATCGTGAAAACTGAAAGTTATCATGAATCATATTGTAACAATCCTGTGACGAATGTATATGACTGATTTAACAACCTCCTGGGCAACCTCCGGGAGTCCATGAGGTACCTCCGGATGCCACCAGGATTCATAGGATCAGGATGGATGATATTATTGTTTCATTTAATTGTTATTCTGGGGGTTGATATGCTTTAATGGATATTGTATTACGATATGGACTAACTCATAAGACCATCTGAGTTGAAGTGACTTTTATTCAGTAGCTCCCCACCAGGGGTAACGGTTACATCTAATACATCTGAATGTACCCAGGTGGCAGTAGTAGTAGTCCTGGTACATCTCCCTACCTTACACTCTGAACGACATCATACATGAAATTGAAATGAATTGAAATGAATACATCAAGCATCATACATGACTTTGGGTTGCACAGTGCGCCCCGAACGAGTTACATAAGGAGTTTCTTTAACCTCAATCTCTCTTGAGTTTCTGACAGGTGTTTTGACAGGTTGCCTCACTTCAGGAACTTTACTACTAGCTTTTACTTTATTCGGTCCCACTTCCATTCGTGGTCCTTTACCTGTTTGTGGTTGTACTACTTCTCTATTTTTACCTACTTCTACCTCTAATCTCACTTGAGATTCTCCTCCTTCTGGAAGGTCCAGTGACTCCCAATAATCTTTCGGTGGAGGTATACTTTGTAAGAATCTTCTATTTCGCCTTAGCACTCTTCCTTCCTCTACTTGTACATGATAGGACCTAGGTTCTGTACTACTGACTACACGTCCTCTTTGTTCCCAGACCCCTTGTGGATTCTGAATCCGTACAAAATCATTTTCTTTTAAAACTGGTAAGTCCCGTGCTCCTTTATTACTTTTCATTTCCCCTGTACTGACCTCCTGATCTCCAATCCTCTCTTCCTTCACTCTGTTCTTTGCGAACGCCTTTACTTGTGGAAGTTTACCTCTGATATTTCTTCCCATTAATTTCTGTGAGGGAGATAGCCCATCACTACCTGGGGCCCGTCTATAATTTAATAAAGCAATATAAGGATCCCCTTTTGCCTCTTTCGTCTTGTTAAGTAATCTCTTAATTATTCCTACTCCACGTTCCGCCTTGCCATTACTCTGAGCGTACCTGGGACTACTTGTCTTATGCATGAATCCATACTCTCTGCTAAACTCTTTAAAATATCTAGAATCATACTGTGGACCGTTGTCACTAAAAACAATTTCTGGCACTCCATGTCGTGCAAAAATACTTTTCATGTGTACAATTACAGCCTCTGAAGTTGTCTCTTCTAGTAGTGTAATCTCTGGAAAATCAGAGAAATAATCAACAACAATCAAGTAAGTACGCCCTCCCCAATGATACAGATCCATACCTACCATCTCCCATGGTCCCATCCCTTTTGATTCATCTATAACCATAGACTCTTTTTGTTGACTTACTCTATATTTCTGGCACGCACCACAAGCGGTGGTAATTCTGCCAATGTCATTTACTATACCAGGCCAAAATACAGACGTGGCTGCTAATTTCCTCTGTTTTTCTTTTCCCAAATGTCCTTCATGCAGTTTTTCAAGAATCTCAGCCCTCATCGACACTGGTATTACAATACGATTTCCTCTCAAAATTACTCCATTCAATACACACAATTCGTTTTTATAACTGGAAAACGCTGGACAATCCCCATTACGCCAACCATTCATAATACAATTCTTTACCGCAGTTAACATAGGATCATTTTCGGTCTCTCTTGCAATTTCCTTCATCTTATTATCAGTAGCCGACAAAGACTTGTAAACCATATTTACCTGTGCAATAATTTCTGCCTCAGCACACTTTGCACTGTCATTACACCGAACATTGGTACGCGAAAGCGTGTCTGCTAGATAAAGATTTTTACCTGGAGTCCAGTGGAAACTAGCATTGTACTTTTGTAACTTAAGCATGAGTCTCTGTAGTCGTGGGGTCATGTCATTCAAATGCTTCTGGGAGAGAGAAATAAGTGGTTTGTGATCTGTCTCCACTTGAATATCAGTCCTACCATATATGTAGAAATGAAATTTCTCACACCCAAACGAAATTCCTAACAGTTCTTTTTCTATTTGTGCGTATCTCTCTTCTGTTTCTGTGAGGCTTCTGGCCGCATATGCCACTGGTTTCCAACTGTCTTCCTCCTGTTTTTGTAAGAGGACAGCCCCTAAACCATTTTTTGACGAATCCGTAGACACCTTTACTTCTTTACTAGGATCGTAGAAAGTTAATACAGGCTCACTACTCAATACATTTTTACATCTTGAAACTCCATTTCATGCTCATTTTCCCACGACCACTGTACATTTGATTTCAATAATGACCTCATGTTAACACATCGGGCAGCAAGATTAGGAATATACCTTCCCACATAATTAATCGCCCCAATCATTCTCTGAACATCTTCTTTACACTCAGGTGTTTTCATTTCTTGGATTGCTTTAATTTTGGAATCATGAGGTGCAGCTCCCTCCGCTGACAACTTTTCCCCTAGAAATGTAATTTCGGTAACACCTATCTGACATTTTGACCAGTTCATTCGCACGTTGTATTTGCTGATCCATTCTTTCACTAGCTGGAGTCTGGCTTGGTGTTCCTCCTCGTTTGTCCCCCATATGAGGACGTCATCCATATAAACTCTACATCCCTCAATGTTTTCGAAAGATCTGGCTCATGGTCCGATGAAACACCTCCGGCGATGAACAGAGTCCATACGGTAGTCGATTATACACGAACCTGCCAAAAGGAGTGTTAAAGCATGTATACATTTTACTCCTCTCACTCAGCGGTAATTGCCAAAATGCTTGTGACGCATCAAATTTACTGAATATTTTGGCATCTCTAATGGACGAGAAAATTTCTTCCCTTGTAGGCAATTGATAATGTGGCCTTTTGATTGCTCTGTTTAAATCCTGCGGGTCTAGACACAATCTGATACTGCCATCTGGTTTACTCACAATAACTAGTTCAGAAACCCAGTCTGTTGGCTCTACTTGTTTTCTGATCACCCCCAGATTTTCCATCCGTTCTAATTCAACTTTTAGACTGTCCCTCATTGCTTCAGGTATTCTCCGAGCTGGCCTAATAACTGGACTAGCCTCTTCTTTTACTTCTATTGTATACTCGAATGGTAGAGAAGACAATGGTTTCCTTACCTCTGGATGCTCCATCTCTGGCGAGTCGAATTTTACTGCGCCTATTCTCCGCACCAGACCCAATCTCTCACATGATTTTGCTCCAAGCAGCGTGTCTCCCTTGTCGACTACCATCACTTGGATATGCTGCTTGACTCCATGGACCTTTGTTGATAACACACAAGACCCTTTTACCGGAATTGTCTTGTCGTTGTAGTCAAGTAGCTGCACTTTGATCTGTTTGAGCTGCGGTTTGGGATACGACTTATAGTCCTCATAGTTTAGCAAGTCCACCTCTGCCCCTGTATCCAGTTTGAACGGTATGAGCTGGTTCTGAATTCTCACCATCTCCGTCCATTTGCTCGCTTTTCCAAGTTTAACTTTTCTGACTTTGACTTGTCCCACAAAGAAATCAGTATCTCCACTTGCTACACTTTGGTCTTCTTCATCTGATTCTTCTTTAACTTGTCTCACTTTTGTTTTGCAGAGACGAGTGTAGTGACCTCGATACCCACACGCGGTGCATCTCACCTTGAACGCTGGGCACTTGCGCGGATAGTGTTTGGTGTCACACCGCCTGCAGTCAAATTTCTCACCGTCCTTACGCTGGTTCTCCCGGCCGTCACGACTGTCACCAGCACGTGGTTGCCTGTTCTTTACCACGTGGACCGACTCTGTCTCCAGATTTCCCAACACTTTCATCTGGGCAATGGCAGTCTCCGATGCCTTACATATTTGAACTGCTCTGTCCAAAGTCAGATCATTTTCCCTCAGCAATCTCTCTGAGAGTTTCCTGTTCTTCACTCCTATGACCACTCTGTCCCTTATCATGGATTCTTTCAGCTCTCCGAAGTCACATGTGCTTGCCTTCAGTCTCAGATCAGTGAGGAATGCATCAATGGATTCCCCTTCCCCTTGACTCCTAGCATTAAACGAATAGCGTTCATATACCACACTATGTCTAGGGATACAGAATTCATCGAACTTAGCTATCACCTGATCCCAGTCTTCTTCTCCTGGGCCATCTTCACCCTCTGGTTCCTCAAAGGTGAACGTTGTGAACAGATCCTGCGCCTCGTGTCCGGCGACCGTTAGTAGGATGGCGACTGCTCTCGCTCCTTCCTCAGTAGGCACATCTATCGCCTGCAAATACCATAGAATGCATTGCTTAAACTTGTTCCACCGGTCTGCTACATTGCCGTCCTGCAGATTTAGCTTTCCTGGCGGCTGGATCCGATCCATGATGACTTCTCTCTGAATTACGCGTTAAAAAACCCTCTTTTCTGGTACCATGTATTACGATATGGACTAACTCATAAGACCATCTGAGTTGAAGTGACTTTTATTCAGTAGCTCCCCACCAGGGGTAACGGTTACATCTAATACATCTGAATGTACCCAGGTGGCAGTAGTAGTAGTCCTGGTACAGATATGACTGATTATATTGTATATAAAATGTATCGAAACCCTCATAATGTTATCACTTCTACAGGCGGACGGTCCGGTATTGCATGTGTCAATATTTACCAATATGCAGGGCGGTACATCTGTGATGTATGGCAGTACATCTGTGATGTATGGCAGTACATCTGCGATGAATGGCTATATGGTGTGTGGCTATGATGTGTGGTCTGGAATTGGCCCCTTGTTGTGTGAGGTATTAGGTTGCCGCCCTCCGTGCCATTCTATGACAGCTGCAGAACTAAGAGTACAAAGTAAATGTGCCAAGAGGGCTAAATGAATTTTTTTTAAAAATTGAATAAAGTTATTTTAAAAGGCTAATTGAATAAGTAATTTTTTTAAAAAACAGGAAAAAAAAGTGCATACTATTTCAAATTATAAATTTGTCTTACTACTTTTACAACCAATTTTTTTTCAACCAACTTTTTTTCTCGACCAACCTTTTTTACGACCAACTTTTTAAAAAATACAATATCTTAATATAAATCTCTCCATCTCATGAATACTCATATTTGCCACTCAAAATAATTTGGAATTTTTAAAGGTCTTGAAGACTGAAAGTATCTGATTAGTCCAGGGGATGATTCAACATGTATCATGCACCGCAAACATATAGGACTGCATAAAATTTAATTTGGTATCAGTTCTTGTTACTAAACTGATACTGATAGAGTGATATCACTGCAGCTGGTATATGGTCGACCCGATTGGGCATGTTGATATAAAACTGATGTTCTGTTGCCTTGTTTATGGTTTAATATTTCATCGTGTAGACGTTCACTAACGTTGATGTTATATATTGCTCTTATTCCTGTTAAATATTATAATCTATAACATGTTTATATTTTATAACATGTTCTTCACATGCATGTTGAAATACCTTTTGATACTTATTAAAATATTCATGACCTCTGTGAGGAGTTTGATGTTTCAATAGGTTGGGGACAAGGACCCAACCTCACCTCAAAGATTGAACATGAATAAAACTGAACTTACAAAGTATTTTCTCTATACTTTATTCTTCCCGGAGGAGCCCTTTAAAACAATAACATACCGTATATAACAATATAAAACAATATAAACATATTAGTTGATGCAACTTTAAGTTGCAACTTGATGCAACTTTAACTTAGCACGCACCACTAGCATTTGAAAATTAGGATTAAAAAAACCAGTGGGATCAGGGAAGCAATATTTACCATGAGAAATATCAATCATAGACGGTGGAGGTTTGGTGTTTGGAGCATGTGCCCAAACTGGATAACATTAAAAAATAAAAAGACAGGAATTGTCCGTGTGAATTGAATTTTCCAGACCTAAAGAAATGGCAATGAATTGAAGTGAAAACTCAATGAAGTTGGCCCATGCAATGGACCCTACCTAGCCAGTTCAGTTGCTGAGGTCTATGTAGAGACAGCAATAATATGAGGGTAGAGGTAGACTTTATGATCCAGGCTTGCGCCGCGCGAAGTATACAGCAAACTGTAGCGCCATCTGGCATATGATAACCACACTATGCTGCGTGATTGTACAGCCAATCACGTAAGATCTTTTGATCGGTCAAAGGAAGTAAGTGCTTGTCAAAGGCGTATCTAAGCTCTTCTCTGATTGGCTATATTCGTGTAATGGCCGCGGCCCTGCCATCATGTAAGCGAAGATGTCGAATCTCTTTGACTCGTTCCGTGGACCAACCCCGGGCTGTAGTGATCAGGTAAATGATACATATTTATATTAGTTTTCCATTTCGCTGTCATGCATTGAAAGATCACGATTCGATCCACACCACCCCAAAGCAGTGCAAATTCCATGCGTGTGGGTCCACCGTGGTCGGGCTACTCGCACACACCCCTTGGCTAGTGTCGTTGTGATTCACGAATAGGCCTACGTGATTTTTTTCATTTATCTCATTCTATGTTGTTCATTTCAGTAGTGTAACCCCTAATGATGTAGTGGCTTTGTTCTGTCAGTGTACTCTGATATTTTGACCGATCACCAAAACTTAGACTCGATGCAGAGAGAGGGATGGCGAGAGGCTAGAAAACTCTTTTAACGAATTTGGGATTTTGGCTTTGCCTTGGCTTTGGAAATTTGAATCTAGTCTGCATTTGCTGATCGTAAATCATTTTTAGCGTTTATTTCAAGTGAGATTAGTGTGGTTGCTTAATGTTCCTGCTGAGGTCTTCCCAATAATTACATAATAAGGGTGGGTGGGGGGTAAGTGGACCTGTTCTCGTTATAATAATGCATCATTATCAATGACAATGTCATAAATGCCATGCAGGCGCAGGCCATGCAATGACTGTTATTCAATAATCATCGACATGATGATGATGTAATAACAAATCTTTTATTTGGGGGACCACATTGTAATTTGTTTTGTACCTGGCCACGACAATTGAATTATAGATTTAGTATAGTTTAGTATCTGGAGACTTCATCTTCAACTCGTGTTAGATGTTAGACTTGTCTTAGGAATTTTATACCAACATTTCATGACAATAATTCGCCCTGATCTACTTGAACATGCAACAATATTGTTTCTACGTTCTTGTATGCTGAATGGACCCTATGGGCCAAAGCCCTATGATTTTATGAGGGTTAACTGTCCGTCCCCGACCAAAACAATTTCTCTCTGTTCTTTCTTGCTGTGTTCCCTAGTGCTGTAGAATGGAAAATTTGAATAGAGAAAATGAAGAATATACATCTAGTCTTTCTGTTTCTATCTTTCAAGAAATGTCCAGTATTTTTGTATTTTGCTGTCCTATTGTGGCAATTTTAGGTAAACAGGATTAATCATTACTATTGTTAGTCTCTTTATAAACCGGTACCTATCCCTGAGGCAATGCTATATCTTAACATTTTCAATATCATCGCGCTTTCCTCAAGTTTTAGATGAAACGAGAGCCATATTGAAAATACTGGAATTCTCTATGGACGGTGTTCACCAAAATCAATAATTTGGAAGTTGTCGTTATACTCAAAGAATAGCTGGTGAAAAAAATCCTTTAATATTCGATCTTGGTGTCTTTCGGATGGATTGGGAACCACACAATAGTTTTTTAAACGGAAAGAAGCGCATCCATACCGTGGCGCATCCATAAAAACAAAAGTACATACAGAGCAATTAAAGTAGACACTCCTGTGAGCAAAAAAGGCCAGCGGTTATCTAGCCACGTAATATATTTTTCAACCCTTTTGATAGCCAAATTCTCACCTAGTTTTCATGTATCTAGATTCTACCCCTGACGTCATAACCTGCTTGAAAAATAAACCAATAGTGATGTTGCCATACACCATACCAGCATTGGTCTATTCTATGCCCCCCCCCCCCCGCCCCCATTATGCCATGGGTAAGTTACGGATATCTGGTCCACAAAAGATGGATTCTAACAAAATAGGTCACAACTGCTAGTGTAAAACACATCAAACATTAACACTATATATTCGGTACCAGAAAACAACTAAGGAGCACCGTATATACTCTATTGGAATTATGTATTGAATTAAGTGTTTGCATTGATTATCAAATAAAATCAAGCAATGGTGAAAATAAACCATATTGTTCCCTAAATATGCCTGATGAGGTTAAATGTAGTTACAGATGCGCATGGAGGCCTCCTGAGTAACAGTATGCGTCATATTTTAATTGCACTATTTAGAATATTATAGGGGATATTCTCAGATTTACTGTCATCAGAAACCAACTAACCATAGCGCCCTGTGTTTATTATTGATCTTCCTGCATTCGTTTAGTTAACTATCTTACCTCTTTGTGTACGTTAAAGATTTAAAATGCTAAGTAAATTTTAAATGTAGGATAATGGAAAAGTGTGTCATTCTCCGTATTTATATTTTCTTGTAGCCTGGGAACAAAACTGGTCAACAGCAAGCTAATGATCCGGAGGGCCGAAAGTCGGTGCCATCCTCCTCCCAGAAGCAACCCAATATAATTAGTACACCTCGTATATCAGACATGGACAATTTAAAAACTTTCACCATCCCCAAGAAGAAAAAGTCTACAAAAGGTGAACTTTCTTGTTCATATCTTTATTTTGTAAAAGTATAAGCTATACTAATCTATTGCAGGACTGGGCTATGTAGATTGTAATAACATTTCCGCGATCGTTTGCAAATCGAGGGTAGATTTCTCGTGATATATAAGTACTTGTAGATTCTGGTTCAGACTCAGTTCTTAACTTTTATTTATGACATGTTAACGACCACTTTTGATTTTAAATCGGCGTCTCCCTTATGATTGGTTCTCTATTTGACTTTTGGTTTCCATATTGCAGATCTGTTGGAAAATATATCACTCTCGTCACAACAATATGTCCGGGAGCTTTTACCTACCGTCACCGACAGTTTCAAAGATCCAGCGAGTGTGAAGTCTTTTCAGTTCACGCAAGCAAAACTTGTCCATAACCAGACATTATTGGAAGGTGTAAGTACTCACAGTTTTCCGAGTTTTAGTACAGTCTATGCTGTATCCTAAACCGAATTTTGGAATGAAAGCACAGGATTTTATGTTAAACGATAACTTCATATTATGATTCCACAATATTAAAGCGAGACAATAAATATATAACGAACACAAATATTTATAGAATATGATGACCCTAATGAAGGTTCAATGAGAGCCGAAACGTTGGTATAAATTTAAATAAAATCACCCAGCAACCATTACCTACAGTGTTCTCCTTTCCGGCCGTGATGTTTTATTCCCTTAAGTTATTTAACATTTATAGAATATAGCTACCCGTCATATTATAATGGCGGTTGAATGATATTGTTAACTCAGGCAATATCTCCCTGTAATATATTATATATTTTTGAATGTTTACAGTACATAGAGAAAAAGAAAGATTTCCGGTCTGATGGATATTCGGAAAAAGATGTAGCAGATAATATTGGCTATATTTGCGTTGACACCGATCAACAGGTGAGTATGTGTGCAGGGCTGAGTGTTTTTACAACCGACTTCGTCTGTAACTATAATCATTGTACTGCTTACCAACTCGTACTACGGTATATGGGGTATGTCACACTGCTTTCTGTACGTATATATGTACATGTATATTGTTTATTTACAGTCAAACATGAGAAAACAAATTTTAGTAACAATATACTTTTAATAGGGGTGACTTTTTCGTTGCGCATATTCTAGTTTAACCCTACATTAGGAAATAATAATCGTCTCTACAACAAGCAGTCCTCCAGCCAGGAAGATATTGAAAGATTAGTTTCGCAATTTATAACTCTCTTTGCTTTTCAGGCCAAGCGACTGTGTGAAGAAGGTGTGCGTGTGAACAATGTTAAGACAATGGCACTTGGCGATCCATCTATGGGTATGTATTCATGGAATAGAAGTGTTAATATGAGCTATTTTTAACCACAAATGTTTGCTACTGCCGTACTGCACATTCACAGACCACTAGGAATGTATATTTTGCCACCAATCGATCTCAGTATTGTATAATATTTTTTCATTTTGTCTCTGTGAAAACACATTTCCTTTTGTATTTCTAGGTGTTTATTTGAGCCGACATGCTGATCTCATCAAACCTAATGTCCTGATAAATGGATATCGCGGACATCTCGTTGTATTTAAATACATCAGGGTATGTAACTATAGTCATAACCTTTTGATTATTTACTTTCTGATTCGAAAAATTATAGCTATGGAATCTACCACCGAATATAAAAGTTCAGACAATCTGATAGCGGGAAATGATGATATTCTGGCTTATGGTTTTGCAGGGAAAAATTAAATCCGTTATAGAGACCAGGACTATCCCTGCTCTTGAGCCCACTCCTAACTATGATACGCATGTCTCAAAAAGTGCCAATGTGGATCTTTCCTCTATATCACCACTCAATGCATTTGAGTCCACCCAGGTGAGTGCTTCTGACCTTGATATAAGTTATACCTTGTTTAATCTTTGAATTCATAAGTGTGCACCATTGTCTATGGTGCGCCTATTATTTATTAAATAGAAATAAATAAATTGACAAAATAAAATAGAATGACTAACTAGCACCAAGAGAAACAGTAGTCTTGGGTTCAAATACTAACTAATGTGATTCACTGGTGTATTCATTGTTTAGTGCCTTGCTGTGTAGATATACGCTAATGTCTTTTGATGCTTCAAACTATAAAATCCTAAATATATTTGCAAAGAATCCGTCTTACTACTCAGTAGATGAATGTCGACATTGACATTTTCTCCGAATTTTAGTGTGTGATTCGTCCTTATTAATTTATAAAATTGTATTTCAATAGGTATATCTTTATGAGTATGGTGACCTAGGACCAGAAGAAAAACCAAGGCAGATCTACCCATACGCCTATCTTAGCTTCGTATACTCGAGCAAGAGCAACAGGGCTACTGTACCTTCATCAACACGTGCAAGAATTGATATGATGTATGTAGACATACATTAATTCTTATTTACCGTTTATCATAGTAGTATATATGTATTTTGAGTCGTAGATTAACTTAAATATGATAACCAATCTATGGTGATAAAATAGCATCTCAGGGCTGTCGAAGAATTTCATAACAGCATGTGAAAGGATACATTGTGGTTAAGTCGTCGGAAAATCTACAATTCGCTTTCACCAATCCTCTCAAATAACCCAAATTTAAGGCAAAGATGAGATTCAACAAATTACAGTTCAACATAACCTAAACATATTTTTTCAATCAATACAAGTTAAAATATATTCAGATAAACCTAGTATTTATCATTTTTCCGTAACTTAACTGAATAAATGTAGAGCTGCCGGTTGTACATTTTATGGAAACACCGGCGTTGTGTATTTTTGTCGCAATAAGTTTCGATTTCTATCATAATGTGCAATCTTTGGGAAATCTTTTGTATTTATACTATTTTAGCCCACGCACTTTATCGACCCCGGCACGACCACCCGCCAAACGCCCTGCACCAAAGGTTATAAAAAAGCCAGAACAATTAGCGCCTAAAGTGGGCCAGTCAATGGAGGGCGGTTGCCTTGTGTGGATTGGTCATCTGCTGTCCAAGAGAACGAAGCTGTGCTCCGTTCAGATGGTCACATATGGAGGCAGTGTAAAACCATCGTGCATGTGAGTTATTGTGGCTTGGAAGCTTTTTTCGTCTAAATAATTTAAGTAGTAACTAAAATGTCAAATAATTCACATTAAAAAATCTTCCCGTTTAAAGGTCGTTCTAAATCAGAATGTTTCTGAACACACAAACCAAAAATAATTGTTCTGAAGATTATTTTATGGTTTCGCTTTTACTGGGCCAGTGCGATACACCCCTAGTTTTGTATTAATTATTATATTTATGTTTTTAGTGGTAAGGAGATAAGTATATCTGGCCAGATACCCCTTTCTGTGGTAAGGAGTAAGTTTCTGCCCAGTCTACAAGGTATGAGAAGGGAAGGCGAAGTGCGTGTAGGAAACAAGTGGTATCACTATGCCTCACTCCACCCTGCCAAGGAAGGCCTGTCTAAGTTCAATCAAGTCATGGCATATCTTCTCCAAAAGGACACAGTATGTAGACTCTAGTTCTAATCATTTGCATTGTGTTTTTGTAAAGCTAAAGTACTCCGCATTTTTTTTTTACCTTGAACTAGGAATCGAATGCCTTTAACTGTTATTGAATCTCATTCTTTTTCAGGCGGCTACGGCTCGTGTTAATGGACATACGGATATTTTAGTCTTTAGTAACTGTGATGTAACCCAACAATTAGGTGAGTATGTGATATCTTTGTTGGGGCAAATGTGTTTTGGGTTAGGGATGGGACTTGGATTCTTGAAATGGTTTTTGTTGGTGTAGCGTTGTGTTTGGTATGACGAATATTTTCCTTGCTGTATACAGCAAAAGTTATAGACTTAATCTTATGCTTAAGTGCGCAACAATATTGACAGGTGTCTTATGAAATCCTAAGATTTACCTTTTTACAATGTCTTCTTCATTTCCTAGGTTTCAGCGAAGCTAAGAACTATCCTAGTGTACTTCACTTGATTTTTATATCGCCAACATCTAGGATAGCAACATTAGAAGGTAAGTCATGGGATGAGATTTATACTATCAATACATTTGTATTTCATCTGTATAACCTCAATATATTAACATTTGTGATATATTTAACAAAGTATTGGTAATAGACGGTTTCACAAATTGGCCGGTCTGTGAGCGCGATCCTTAGTGTGCCCCATCCTGCACTCTGCCCGGACTCTTCCATGACTATCTGACACACAGCCAGTCAAAGCTCTGCTGCTCTCCAGCAAACCTCTGCTCACCTCCCCCACCCGACTACCCGGCCACTGCTGCCGCCGCCACATCCCTCCCTCTCACTACTCCTCCCTCTATCCAGAGGACCATGACTCACTTTTTTGTATGGACATACATGTACATGTACTTCTAGAAAAATCTCTATGGTGCGGCTGAGTGGAATCATGGAATTTGGCTCTAGTACTTGAAACGTATTTTTTGATCATCATTTAATGGACAATTTCTTCATATTTATTTTTATGAATTCCGAAAATGTCTAGTATCCCTGGGAAGTGTCATGTCATGTCATGATTTAAATAACCATGACTTATCCTATCTAATTCTGTATTTATTCCAACTGCAGTTATGAAAAATGATGTCTAGCCTCCCATTTCTTGACTTTGATAGGTCTTATGAAAAAGGAGGAATCCAATGTAAAGGCAGGACCCGATGGCGGCAAAATCTCTGGTATATCCATCTATGACGCTGGTTACAAGGAGCTTATCTCCGCTAGCTGTCTCCTGTACAAGCAGACCATTGCTCAAGCCTTCTACAATGCTTCATTATTACAAGACCAAGTCAATGCTCGTGCCAACGCCTCAACATCCCAGAACGGCTCCACGAATGCCCCATATCTTCCATTCACCGCTTCTCCTACTACTACTGTCCAGCCTCCGTTTGTTGCTCCCACCCAGGGCCAGGGCCAGATGAGGCCCCCAGCCTATCCACCACCCCCTCCCACCCCCCATAGCCAGTCCTATATTGGATTTTCCCAACCAACCAATACTGAACCTGGCCATGTGCCCCCTCCCCCTCCTCCCAGCCAGGAATCCAACATTCGACCCCATGTGGCCAGTCCGTCTCTCACTGGGGACCTCCAATCGAAAACTGCCGCTCAAATTCAGGCCGACCTGGCTATGACGACAGCCATGTTGCAGAACATAAACAAGAGAATTGAACAGGAGAAGAGTAAACCGGGCAGCAGGGAACCAGCTCTAATGGAAGCTAGTCGAACAAGTCTACCCTTACCCGAGTTTTCCGACTCTGAAAGTGGCAGTGATGGCGAGGAGGATGCACATATTGAAGGTGGTTTAGTTATGACTGACGCTTTGGCTGATATCATAGTTCGTGGCGCCCCACTCGCTGCTAAAGCTGTGCGGGAAAACACTTTCCATGACAGACGTTCACCAAGGCCACATAAAAGTCCCGCTCCAAGTGAAAAACCGTCTCCTATCAGAACTCCTCCTCGGGCGACGGAGAAACCCTCCCCGGTGAAGACCCCGCCCAGGTCGGCGGAGAAACCTTCCCCGGTGAAGACCCCGCCCAGGTCGGCGCCCTACAGCTTGCCTCCCTCCCCTTTGAAGGCGAGAGTAAGGCTAGACATGGGGGAGAGCAACAACAATGTGTCTCCCCGCAAGTCCAGCAGTAAAGAGGTAGTGGCAGTTGACAGTGCGCAGGAGATGAAGGCTCTACTGGATGAAGTCCTGGTCAAGTTCCCCAAAGAGATCTTACCTACACCGCGACCTACTACTAGTTCTACGGTTCAAAATAAGACCGACAACGCCAATACTCCAAGGTGAGATAGTCGCTTATATACATTATATACCATTGTAAATAGCGAAGATACAAAACATCTAACTAAGTAAAGCAACCAATCTCACTCACTCACTCTAACTAAGATCTAAAAGGCATTTCCTATGATTTTTACATCGGGTCTGATATCGTAATTGCCAAATTGCCGAGGAACCGACAAACACTGGTTCGATTCAGCGACATACAATTCAGAGATGATGTGGCTTTAAACTCTGGCTTGGCTACAGCCATAAACCTCCTCCCTGCAATGCTCTAGTGGAAGAAATAAGTTACATGTTCATAGTTACAGTCTGCGGTAATATGTGAATATCAAAGCTGATTTCGTGACCGGCCGAATACTGATTCTGGGGTGTTGGTAAAACCACGGCCACTTTTTGCAACTCGGCCGCTTTGGCGAACGGCCGTTATACCAAATGCCTTATTAATATAAGGCCAAGTGATGATACTGTTCTGTTAAGATGCCAGTCAGATTTGGGTTAGTGCTTGTTGATGATTTGTAACTGAAAGTGCTACCACAACTGAGCCTGCGCTGCTTCGAATGTTCGTTCAAATAGATTTTTTTTTCCGTAGTTTTAAGTTCTACCATTTTATTTCATTTCATCAGGCGTACATGAATTAATAGACTCTCCCATATAACTGTATAATATTACTCAGTAATATCTCCAAAATAATGTAGATATCTGATGAATTGGGATGTCAGATCAAAACTATCAAATTCGTAGATTTTACCAAGTTTCCTATGAACAATGGAATGGTGTTTGTTTCATGAGTTATTATTATGTTCCAGCCTTAAAGATTCACCGCCCTTATCTAGGTATGAAGATTCCATTATCACAATAATAATAATACTAATGGAAACTAACAGCATGTTTCTAACTATGAAATTTCTCACCACAACATTTGTATGCTATCATTTTAACCCCGATATTGAAATTGGACTAGAACGATATAATTCAGTTTGTCAGGTATGTTTCGATTGGATGCTGCTTTGTCTTGGACAATCTATTTCATCTGGAAGGTTCTGAACCTAGCTTCTTTTATACTGGTGCAATCCCAATCCCCATGAATAAAATACACCTTCCATTTGATGGGCAATTTAAATCTGTCGATAGATGTCCTTTTTCTCTTGAAATGATATGGGTTCACTCAGACCCTAGATTTCTTTGGCGATCATTCCGATTGTTTCTTCTTGGTCTGTCATCTTTAAACCAATTTGATAAGCACATGTTACGCGTCCGTCTTTTTTAGGAAAGTTTAACGACAGAATTAAGCTTGTTTTAGATAGTTATGTGTTATTTAGCCTTGCGATTCGCTATTCTTCCCCGTTTAGAGAGTGGTTTATATATAAATTTGGGAAATTGCATGCCTTCATGTTCTCAGGCGATCTCTTTTTTGACATGATATCTATTGAATAAGATGGTAACAAAATAGTTTTCCTATGTTAGTTTATATATTTTGTCTGTACTCAAAAGTATCACTGTTTTTCCGTAGTTTTTTTTTTATAGCTAACTTTTAAAATTAGATAAGCTCTATGACCTCTCTAGAAATGAATTAAATTCAGTGGCTGTCGTTCTTGTAAAGCTTGAGTCGAACTTGTTTTTGATTCACTAATTTTTTTTTACAGTATGTAATCGCGAAAATTAATCATTTAGAAGCCGCAGTTTCTATTAGAGATATTGGTTGAAAATACTCTGAGGATAAAGCAAAAGTGGGGGTCCCGGATGCGGCAATAAGACTAATTAGGAGTTTTAACTGATTTAAAAATCTGGGCACTTTCAGATACTTAGAACAATTAATAGCGCCATTCCTTGGAATACTCCACTTACTCCAGTACCATCCCGTTGGCGTGGCACAAGAAACTATTTATAGTACACAATTAGGTCAGCAACTGTCTTGTATCTTGGAGAAGATACAGACCGGCGGGTCACTGAGTATCTGAGTTTTAAATCCTTAAATCCTCCAAATCCACTTTTTCCTAGCATTAATCCTTCAGGGTATTGGTTACTGACATAATCATCTGGGACATTGGAAATTCAAGCAAACTTTCCAAATATCGAGAGCTCAGTGATATGTGTCAAATAAATAACAATAATAACAACATGGACGAAATTCAGAACCCCAACGCGGCGGGGTCCAATAGAGACTTTACGGTACATTGCTGTGCCTATTCAAGCTTGGGCTTCATCTCATTCTGTATCTACCCAAATACCCTGCTTGCTCCCGCATGCATATTGTGTGATTAGTGTGTGTATCTATATGGGACCGAGTATGTTGTCATGTAGATGCTATTATCTTTGTGATAAGATTATATACCTTCTAATGGCTATGCCACATAATTATCGTGTTATTATCATATTATACCTTTGTTCATTTCGTCAACTGCTACCCCTCTCGGCGGTATGGTAATTTTCTCTGTTTGGTGTAATTTCCACTTATAATCAGTAATCACGTGGGCTTCCATCCAAATAAACAGAATGATTGCTTAGGTGCTCCAAGATGATTGTCTTCCCCTATAATTGCGTCATCACAATTAAGTAGACTATCTTGTGATTGTTTACTGTTCTATTTTTAACTCAGATACTCGCTTATAACCCTTTTGTCCCGTTCCACCTTACACCCCCTGAAAGTATCCTTCCTCAGTTCATATCCTGGATGTATGTAATACCCAAGCCACAGGTTTTTGCTACGCGTTTACCTCTCGTCATTTGGAATATATTTAAGTGGACAGGTAATTCGTGTCAACTCTTTCGTACAAGTGAAAATTGTATCGGTTTTAGAAGAGAACCGTACTTTCTCCTTCAAAATAATGCAGTCATGGAGTTTTCTCATGGCAGGCTGAGTAGAATTCAATGAAAGTTAGAGCACCGCCCATACATGGCAAAATGTTTCTCTGGGAACAGTTTATCACAAAGGTGCTGGCACAAGATAAGGTGTTCACACGGTATGGTAATACCAAATACAAGCAGAATTAAACGACCAAGGTGGAATAACTCCTCACTGTATGTAACAAATGTTTTGCATTGCTATTAAGAACGGTTTTACATTTCGATTGAAGTAGGAAAGATGAAGACCCTTTCCTTGGGATTGAATGAATGAAACCCATGCAACTTGGGAGTTTATACAGTCCCTCAATAGGTGCCAAACGTCTACAGCCTCTTAGCTCATCCTAACCCACTCGTTTCTTATTTCTTCGAACGTTCGATGAATTCATTGCCGTTGATTTTCTAGGGCACGTGCACGAACTCCAGATCTTCCAAAATCTGTGACACCAACTGTCTTGGAAGAAGCGATCGAGAGCTGGGAACCTATAGAAAAGCAATCTCTTACTCCATCCGATGAAATCGTACCGACTCCCCCTCCCAAGTCGGTAGTTCCTGAGGAGGAGCCACGAAAAGATATTACACACACCCCTCCCCACAGCGATCTCGCATCTAAACAACCTTCCAGTTCCTCAGGTAATATCTAAATATAAATTCATTTCGTTAACATAAACTAAAAAGCACGTTTAATTTGTACGTTGATGCATGGCCTCAGTACAACTTAAGGACTGAACATTTATGAAGACGATAACAATGTGAAAATTGAGCCATAGTTGCTACCATCTGCTGCCTATACGCTTGTTGTTGAACCGCCCAAATGTACGTGATCCCACAACCCTTCTTATCTATGATATCACAATCTTCGGTTGTTACTTGGCGATCTAGCCTCTGGTTGTTACGGAGGCGAAAGCCTGACTATAATTTTGATCCTTCTGTTTGCCAACATCTTTTTACTCCTGATCCATCGATTCTGTGACTGACTCGTGCCAGAAAGAAAAATGATGATATTTCCTTGGTGTAACTTGTTTAAAAAATATTTAACACATGATATATTTCATCCGAAGAAAACGAGTTGAACCTATGCATTGTATTTAAGACCTAGAGACCATTACTCGGTTCATAAAATGTCCCCCTCAATTTTCTTATATGTTTACCAATAATTGAAATAATCGATGATATTTCTTGGTCCTGATTTTAAAGTTAGAGTATAAGAAGAGTGATGTAACATAATTGTACTCTTTATTATTCTTTTGTGTGCGAGCAGACTTCCCCGAGGTAAAACCAGCTTGTGAGAAAACGGGGGATAAGTCTAGACACTGGGCGGCGGAGGGTGCACCTATCCCGGTCATATGCTCCAGTTTGCCATCTGATGAAGCGCCCATTCTTTCCATGTTGTCAGTACCCTCAGAGAGTCCCTCTCTGCTGGATACTGATGACCCCAGTCTTCATAACTTTGCTGACATACCTAGCTCGTGCGATCTGTGGTCTCTTATTGGGAAAAAATTCACAGACGTGAATGGTAAGTCATAAACAACTCCCTTTAATAAGGGCTTCTTTGGGTGTCGTCTTCCCGTGTCTCTACTACTATTTCCATGACCTGACATTCTGCTTGTTTTTCTACGAAAATGAGGTCTTGCAAAAGTACAACCTCTAGCACGTTTTGTAATTTTTCTTTTGCACGTTGTGACTTGATGAATTTTTAATCAGGCTGTTTTTATGGCCATGAACCTCCCATGTGTATCTTAATCCAAACGCTATTGTTTGTCCACCTGCGTGTCGTTTAACAAGGGATAATAGATGTTTAATCGCTTTGGAAATTCGGAGATAAGTCTTCCGTTAAGCGAGTGGTTGCCTTAGTTACTCGTAAATGGTCGGGAGAAAGTCTTGGGTTGTTCATGCTTCCCTACTTCAATAGTTCAGTAATGACATCCATCTATTCTTCACTCGTTTCTAAGCTACTGCTTCAGCTTGATTAGATCTTGCCTGTTCATGCTTATTTTTATGCTTTTAAATTGTCGTTTTGGTGTATGAGTATTTGTTTCTCTCCATAATGCCTTCAGTTAATTCATTAGCTACTTTGGTGATCCAGTTTAGCCCCTTGTATTTTGCTTTGATCTTTTCACTCTATGTTTTCAATTGAAGCTGATTTTCCATGAAAGAGCACATGTGACTACGTTTTAAACAAACATATCCAATGACATAATAAAGACAGTTTAGCTGAATTGTGGTATGATGTAATTTCAATATGCATGACTTTTAACAAAAAGTTTAACGTTTATATTCGTTGTTTAATTCTTGCTAACAGTAACATCTTTCTTTTGGTAACAACATCCTTATAACTGATCACCATATATGTATCATGATGTATGAGAGAGTATTTTGAAAAGAATGGGACTCACCAAGGACAATGCGTTCCCTGCATGCTATTTTGTTGAATGTAGGTCGTCTGTCACTCCATAGAGGAGAGAGCAGATTGGTGGTTAATTTCTCAATTAATCGTAGATTATTTTGTTGATAAATCATATTTTGTAACTTTCATTTTTGTTAGAAAGGCATATGTTTGCATGTATATGTGTTGTAAATTAGCCCGTTATATCAACAAGTACAGGTGACCTGCTGTAATTCCATGTAGTATGTATACTGAACTTGAATAGTGTAGACACAATATAATTCAGTTTGATGGCTTATTCAACATGTGTTTAGAAGACTAACTTAGCAAGATAGATGCCTATGATACGCTACTGTGATCTATTGTGAATTAAATTTGAATTAAGTGTTAATATAACCCATGAATATTTTCATTTGTCATTATTACGTAGCACGTATATAAGTAACCATTTACAATCTGCTAAACCATATGTTGCTTATTGATCCTGTGAGGGTCTCGTGTTTAAGTCAGCTCCCATAAATAAATGGCTTTATCCGAAAGGCCTCGTGCTTAGAGCTTGATTGGTTTATCTTTCTGACTTGCAATCTTTCAAGAATTTAGCGCCTGCCATTGCGGAATAATCACCATTGAGCTTTGTTATATAGTGGTTCTTGGTTATTTTTCAGATCCCCAACAGACACATCACGATTCGCCTCTTTATGGAGCACCTACTACTCCTGGGGAGACTGCTGACGCATGTGAAGTTCCTAAACCGATAGAAGCCAGTCACCCCAAGTCCGAAGGGTTTTCTCCCATAGAAGTCATAGGACAGAAGTCACCGAGGAAACCTCTCCCTGCGGGAGGCAAGGGTAATTTGATTTACATACAGATGCAGGATTTTCCAGCAGCGAGCGGTGAAGATGGGACAGAACCTGAGACTCCAGGGGAAGTGACAGAGGGAGGAGATAACTCTGGTAGCAGTGTCCGTCCCATCTTCGATGATAGCAGGGCGAAAGACGGTGATTTGTTACAGAGGCCTACTAATGTGCCTGTTGAATCGGACCCCCAGACTGCTGTATCCCCTGCCACACCGCTCGATTTAGAAATGGACGATCTAATGGAAGATGCAATAATGGGTCCGATCACTAGGCCAAGTCCTAAATCTCAAACAATAGGAGGGAAAAACTCTAATAAATCTCCCGGCAAAAGTGAGCCAGTTTTAATGCCTAAATTACCTGCTTTTAATCTATCTTCAAAAAGTGCAGGGCCCCTGGTCCCGGTGAAACCCTTTGGGTCTTTTTCAAAGACATTTGTGCCAGCCCCAATAAGAACTGCCGCCAGATCCAATGCTGGTGGTGCAACCAAACTCCCTGACAGAACTTCAGCTCGCCGGCCACTGAAGTTTCCTGTCAGAATAGGCAAATCTCTTGGAATTAAAAGCGTGACTGGCTCTAAAACAAGTAGAACTTCAGGGTCCACTATGAATGCTGTCGTGTCTGCTCTTAGTGAAGATTTAGACTTCGATATGTTTGGTGCTACTGGGAAAATGGACTCGCCCAGGGTAAATGAGCCAGTTGTAGCGTCAACGTCTGTGAGAAATGACTCTGAATCCAGCCAAGTGGACGCCGCTAATTCCAGACCTGAAGATACTGGCTTTAGCGGTGATAAAGATGTTGACGCGAAAGATTTATTACTTGGATCTCCAAAAATAAAAGAAATGTGTTTTAGTGATACTTCACAGCTTTTAAGTGAACAGAAAGAAGGAATTCAACATGTACATATTCTTGAGAATTCACAACAAAATGCCGGGTCTCAAAACGTTAACCCGTCGGATTCTTTATCACAAATAACAACAGTTTCCCCTCAGACTAAACAACATGATCCCAACCATTCCACAGATTCCAAGTTACCAGCAGTTTTATCTGCTCAAGAGTTATATTCGTCTAGTCAAACCTTCAGTCCAGAGTTAAACTCTGAAACTCACAAATCGCCTAAGCCAGATGTCATAACCAATGATCAGTCAAGGGAAGAAGCTATGAAGGAAATGAAAATAACAGTCACACAAAAGCCTAGCGGGAATTTTATCCGGCCTGAAAGCCTTTTAGATGACAGAGTCAAGGAGGCAAGCATCCTTGTTGCAATGCATGGGTAAGATTCACATTTATCTCATGCCATTAAATGTAACGGATTTAACTATGTGCTGTATTTCACGGACATACGTAGGCAGTTAATTGATAGATCATTGCTTATTTCCAGCCAAGTAAATACGGTAATAACATGATAATAATAATTAATATATGCCAGAAATGGGTAGCTCCCATCTATAATAATCTTAGGTCTTCCAGGGAGTCACTAATACAAAAATGAAATTGACATTGTTAATAGAAAAATCAGATATACACGTTTCTTCAATATGACAAGTACCAACCCAGGATGAGGTGGTATTTGTGGTGTGGGGATAAAGGCGTTTGGCGATGTAAATTAATGTAAAACCAAACGAACCGACTTACATACTCGTTTAGATGATCATAAACACATGACACTACGATAAGTGCAAAGTCTAATAAGCATTTTAGGACTCCGCCAAGCAAACGATCTATTATACAGTTTTCTGTCTGTTCCATGGTGCATTAATGTCAAGCTATTCTAATTTCATTGTTTTCCTCAGTATGAAAGAGAGTGAAGATAAAGAGGAGGAGGAAGATCCTGATGAGGAGGCTCGAATCTTTCTGTGGTTTTATGGTCTTCATCTTCTCTCTGACGAGCTTAAACATTACAAAATGAAAGAGAATATGCCTCCATCTATTGGTAAGTTCCACTGTTTTCCTAAGTCTAGTCTACATTTGATTATAAAGATTGATTATAAAGATGTTCACCTGTAGTTTATAAACATATATCTCATAATGTGATAACATTTTGTCAGATCACCGTTCCATCCTTAGACAGTGATCTGATCATCATGCGATGTTCTAAAACTTCTCTTTAGTACCGGTCAGGTAACATTTTGTAGCGGGTAACATTTTGTCATTAACGTCCTCCCCATTTCATCTTTTAGATGGAACAAGCGCATATCGAGACAGGAAGGTAAATATTGTCTATCTTTTAGGTGATGATGAGGTTCAGTCACCTGTGCAAAAGTCTGAACATTTGAATAATACTAGCCAAGATCAAGCTACGCTTTGCAATATTGGTGGTCACTCCCATTCGCCCAAGCCTGATTTCTCAGCACCCCCTAAAACTATCTGTTGTCCTAAACCTGTGGTGTGTCACCTTAACCCTGAATCTCGAACGATTGATCTACCCCCTTTGCCTCTTTCTGACCCACCTGAAACTGTAGATAAAGCTGTAGTCAAGGTTTTAGGCGAGGTGAAAATACAAGGCAATGACGATACCCCCAAACGTAAGGACAATGATAAAACTAATGAAAAAGTAAGACACGAGGAACGAAGAGAAACAGATGTGGTCAAGGTTTTAGATAAAATGAAGAAAAAAGGCAATGATGATACCCGCAAATGTAAGGAAAATATTAAAACTAATGAAAAAGTTAGGCACAAGGAGCAAAAAGAAGGAAAAGACAAAATCAAAGTCACCAAAAAATCGAGACATAAAGACCGCATTCCAACAAAGGCCAACACGCCTTTAAGGAAAAGTTGTATGATAGCTGAGAAGGAATCAAAAAGATTGCGAAAGTTATTTAGACATGTCCCCAAAGACTTGATGAGCAAATCCTGGTTCCGAAAAGAATGGATGGTTCAATCTTTACAGCCATATGTTATCCTCAATAGTCAAGATGTGTGCAAATACTTAAAGAAGAGCAGGAAAAGAAAGCAGTCAATGAATATCACCCTGAGTAAGGACGATAAAACTGCTTTTATGGACATGTCCGATTCTATTGATAGCTTTAAGGCTTCGCACCAAAATACAGAACTGAACTTCTGGGAGAGATCAAAAAGGGATCGCACCTTGAAAAGCAAACACGCACGAGGAACAAGGCATCCCCATAAACCTGCTACTCTGGAGCGTCCCGAAAAAGACAAATCAAAATGTGCGGTCTCTGTGAAAGCTATCGACAAAGAACCTAATCGCAAAACCATAGACGTTTTGGACGACAAACTTACTGAAGTCCAATTGTCATTTAAGGAATCACTCAAGAATATATCCAGTAGTACAGAGACCAAAAAGGACAAAGACAGTGCAGAGACTCAAAAAGACGAAAGCAGAATAGGGAGTGCCGAGATTAAAAAATACAGAAACAAACTCCCCAGTATACATATTCAAAAAGACAGAGACAGCACCCCTACTACAGACATACAAAAAGACATTGACAAAATCTCCAGTATACAGATTAAAAAAGACCGGGTCTACCAGGAAGAAGATGAGAAAGACAAAAATATAAAAAATACAGGCTCAGATGTAGATCTAGGAGACGGTCTACTAGCCGAACTTCGCGAAGAAAGGTCCCTGTCCGCTTATCCAGATGATAAAGGAGAACGGTCGGGTGATAAAATCACAAAAAAGTTTGACAATTCCAGAAAGAAATGTTCGAAGGATGATTCAAGTCGCAAGAACAAGCCCAGCTATGATTCAGGATCAGGTGATTCCATGTCCTCTGCTTCAAAGGTAGACGGTTTCCTCCAGGAACCCAGGATCCAGAAAGACTTCATAGGTTACAGGATTCCGATGAAGAAGGAAGACTCACCTTTGACATCAAACTTTGTTAGATACGATCGATCTCATTCCCTACCCGACACGAGTTCCTCTGGTTCAAATGACCGATTTTCTAATGACTGGTTCTTAGAATCAAATGAGAATTCTAACAGTTCTGACAGCGCCAGATTTGCATTTGCTTTCACTGAATCAAAGCATTCTGCTAATAAGTCCAAGAGCTCTGCATCTGCGTCGACGCGTTCCGAGGTAAATCTAGAAATAAGGATTTCATTGAATTTATCTGCATCGTTCCTTAGTTGCCTTTGCCCGTTGGTGTAGAGGGGTGTCAACCAATTATACCTGTGACATAATTTCTTTTAAAAGAAACCACGACAGAAGAAAATAATCGCCTGTTTATGAGGAAATTTAAAATTGAGTTGCACCTCTGTATGCCAATGCATGTCCATAATATCTTACACATCCCGCAACATCCCAATTAACCCATGCAGGCCACTACATTCGGCCCCTGGAGATATTAACCTATTCATCTGACTGTCCTGCTGTTCCAGTTCACTCCATAGAGGAATATTTTACTGATGGCAATTTTAATTAAGCATGATTTATGCTGACTAACACTGAAACGGGGAGTTGTAGTGAAATCTGATCTACCTCCTTTGGCGAAAGTTATTTATAAGTTTCGCTACTAACACATTGTTTCCGTAAACCCCATCGATTAAGTAGTTTGGTGCTTACAGGTTCCATACCAATTTCTACCATTTTAGAGCATGCGCAAAGTAAGATAAGATAAGAGAATTGTTTATTGTACAAAAGGTGGTAAGCTTTTGGGTCTGACACTCAGTTCTTCAAGAATATGTCTATAATGCTTACGATGCAAGATATTTCAGTCTCTAGGTTCCGAATATTGTAATGCTCAGTAAATTAGGATTATTTTCTTTCAAAGCTATTGACATGGATCCAGATAAACAATTACCATGTTGGGAGATTTGACAAAGCGTGAAAAATAACCTTTAAACATATAAATTTCTGTATCTTCCATTAGAAAATGCCTTGGTATGGTGTAATATTCTATTACACAAACATCCACGTTTATAATACAGCTTTGCTTGCATCTGCTTGTTTCAGAAAAGTTCGTTGCGACATCACCCTTATCGAAAAATAAAATCTCCGCCACCTACCCCAGATCTGGACGATTATGTGGGGTACCAAGCAAGGTAAATAAAACTCTTTGTACGAATCGGAATGATTTATTGAGGAGGGTAATCCAATAAAAGAAAATAGTTTTAAAACTTCTCCTTAAAATTCTAAAATTTACATCATAAAACAAATATATAGGTACATTCCTTCAAAATTTGTATTAATATTGAGAAATAAATTAGCCTATTATATATGAATGAAGTTGCTTACTTAGCTTCTTTATTACAACTAAAACGTACACCATTCTGATTCTCGCTTAGATTGTTTCATTAATGTATCACTTCTATTCAGGTGGCTATGAATTGATCCCTTTTTCTATTGTTTTATTTGGCCTTCCAGGGCACCAAAGGAGATGTTGAGATGTCTAACAAGTAAATGTTTCCGTGCAAGAGAACAAATTAGTATTTTACGTGCTAGAGACGATATTCCATTACCAGCCTGCAAGTTTGTAAGCAGTCATTTCTCGCGTGGAAGCCAGAAAAATCCTGATGGTGAAGGTCAGGGAGCGTGAGTAGTCCTTTACTGCTGATACTACCAATGTACAATTCCAGTATAGGAATGCATATATTATACAAATTACTTCATTTTCTTTTTAATAATAACAGTTTCGCCTTTCTTCAGTTACTAATGAATGTGGATATTACTGCCAATCAGCTACCTTTTTTCAATTATACAAGTCTCTTGATTCACATAGATCAAATAAACACAGTTGTACACTTATAGTCGAGTCGACTATTCGCTATTGTTTCATTTATAGAGAGAAATCTTCGAAATTTTAGGTATTGAGTTATTTAGGGAGGTATTTCATTGTTTGTTTTTTTTAAAAAAATACATGTACCTCAAAAAATGATTTCTCTTCTTATCTAACTGTTCTAGCCTTGACCTTGATGATCCTGATGAAAAGGACCAGTCTTATATGCCAGAAGATCTTGAAGAGTTCGACCGTAGAAAAGAACTGAGTGAACACTTCGAGAAGGTTTTTGCATTGAAGGTGCGTTTGGATTTTAGATTAATTTTTTTTTAGTTCAAAGTCATTTTCTAATCATTCAACTTTTCTTTTTTGCCTACCAAGATATTAAGTAGGGGCATTGAGTTCGGTTATAAGCTATTGTCATAAGCATTTTCCTATATTTTCGAGTGGAAATCGTGGTGCAGTCTTTGTTCCATTAAGATGGCCAATTGGGGCACGCCCGGTGTGAAGCCCGTGTCTTTTCCCATTTCTTTGTTTCTCCGTCCTGGTTAATTTATCTAGGATGTTTAAGATATGCGTCTGGTTAAATGCCATGTTTTTACTTTCATCGTTCATTTATCATATCGGGAAGGTCTTTAGAGCATATGCCTCTCTAGTTATATCCAAATTATGTATAATTTAATGTCTGTGGGAGTTCTTTTTTCATAAAAGCTAAACTGAACATTGAATAACATACTCAGTATCTTCCATATCCGTGTACATATTTGAAAAAAAATCGCCACAGGCATTACCTTCGTGGGTATCCACCTTATAATAATGCTCATGACTAATCAATAGGGTTAATAGTATTCAAAACTGCATTTTCAGGTAATTAGGTTAAAAAAGATATAGCATATCTTCTCCCAGTTTTATTATTTCTGCGTACGTAAAATACTAGATTTGTTGACTCTTCTTTTCAAGGTACGGAAATCCTCTATGAAAACAAAAGTTTATTATTTCAAGTCAAATATGGGGAGACTTGGGACAGGAAATGTTTCGTCGATTTACTTGAGAATGCAGCTTTATCTTAATTTATTTAGTCGAGTGGGATAAAATGATCAAGACCACTCGTAATAAATAAGTTATTTATTTGGGGTTTGAGGTAAAGCTAGGATGGCTGTTTATTTATTTGTTGGATATTTACACATTTCTATTGGAATAGCAGGATGCAGTGGAAGAGGGAGCCGATCCAAGTGGTATGCATTCCCATATATGGGTGTCCGTGCGTGTAGTCTTTTCCTCAAGCCTTCTTGGCATGCTATATTTCTCTATCTGGAATGTTGATGGCTTACCCTTGCTTGTTAAGGTATTCAAGTGAATGGAAATTCCTCTTGGGGGGTTTTTGAAAGGCATACAATTCCTTGGATTGACTGAGTAAAAGTGCTTCTCAATTTTTCAAGCATATAATTATGTATTGTATACACACTTTGTGAATAAAAAAGTGAACAATTATCTTTAAATCCACGTTGAGGAAATGAAGCCTAAATATTAGAGTTGTTAGAATCTTCAATCATGCCGTCAACATTTCCAGATAATATAATTCAACTGTAATTGTGGTGTGGAAGGTTAAATATTTTGTTTTGATGTGGTTTGGGTTTATTTTGCTATATGATATCTTTATTTTGTCTATCATCTGCTGGTTAGTCATTCTGTGTACACACTTTTTAGAAGCTTTCTTTTTATAATCGTGAAATTAAATATAGCTCTTAGTAAGATCTAAATTTTTGAAGAACCATAGTCACCCCGGGGTGAATTAATTGTGTAATGACGCCAAACGCTAAGCTACCACCTCTGGCTTTATTAATGAATAATAATTGAAGGCCATTAAAAGTATAACAGCCATGGCTTTTACTAAGGGTATGTGGTCTGGGAATGAAAAGCAAATTTTGAATTAGTAAATAATGTTTCTGTTGCATTAGTCCTGTATTTCGACTACATGTATAGTCAAAAAGAGATTTTTCTTCTACCGGTACCTGAAATGCTTGCTGTTTTATATTCTTCATTTGCGCCCATATTATTGGAAAATTTGCCACCTTTCATTGAAGGAGGAGAGCATGTTATTCAGATGGTACTGGTGAAATCCTTTGTAATATTTCTTGAAGATTGATATTTGTGGACTGTTTTACATGCGCAAGGAAGATCCGTCCTCGGCACGTAAATTGAAAAGCGCCCCCTAGCATGTGTTGGGTGTCAAACCGTTAATTGACCCTTTCCGTTTAGATCATGATTTTTCCTTGTAGCTATGCACATTCATAATGTATATATTTTACCTTGCCTATACGTATCGTCACTTTTTACCAATTTCTCCTCATCCTCAATAATTGTCGCAAACCTCCTTAGTGAATGTGTAACCAGGGAGGTGTATACTAATGCACCTCCCTGGTGTAATATGCAAGTCAACCTGCAACTGTCTGTACTCTAAAAGCTTATCCTCAATCTAAAGTGTACTATTGAGACACCATGTAAGAACATACATATTTAAGGATGCTAATTTAGGGATTGATAAACAGTATGGTGAAACCTACTTGTTATTGTATCAATCTTTACCTTCATAGTACCAACAGGTTGAAATGGGGACGACAATCCCATCCCTGATATATATAAGAGCGGGTCGACATATCTCGGATTCCATGACATATTCCATATCATGTTTCGGCAATCAAAATAAAGAAGTTAAAAGATGGCTGATCATTATCAATTTATTTTAAGAAGGATTTAGTTATGTGTAATGCCCACAATTGGTTTCTTCGATGTTTTTTTCTAGAAGTTTTATCAAATAATATTTTTCTTCCAGAGCATGGGTCCCTCTTCATTGGACTAAGGGATGCAGCGCCGGGTACCAATTCTGTTGATGATAATTTTGACGATGAAAACAGGTTCGTGTAGACTTTCTTCACGTCGGCTCAAGGGCCATTATTTTTGCGTTGATTTATTACAGAAAAGGCATTTGTCTTTCGACCTTTCCGCGGGGCATAGAAAAGCCTTGAATTTGAAAAAAATAATTCAGGGCCTGAAAATGTTGGTCGAAAGGCCTGGAAAATCATATGGGTATTGAATCCGGTCATCTATATTAAATAGCCTTGAAATGTTAGCAGATTCTCAGAGATTTTCAGTTTCTTACTGTAGACTTCCCCTGACCAACCCCTCTCACACCACACACTGAGTGACCACCGTAAGGTGAGCCAAGGTTGTTAATTGAAACTAGATATGACCCAGATGTAACGCGACCTTACCCGGATAAATATTTTGAACAAACAAAGAGTCAGCCACGGTTTTTAGTTTACATTTAACTATTTTCGGTTCACACTGGTATCAGTAGCATTTTAGGAATTACGTTTCCATTGATGTTGTTTAATGTAAAGGATGGTCAATTTACATTTGCTTGATTTAACTTTACCCGAAAATGATACCCCAACAAAGATGAAAAAAATCTAAATTGAATAGAATAAAAACAAATGAAAAAAGAAATGTACATACTGTAAAAGAAAATCAATAATCCCAAAGTGCTGCTTAGTAATATTGGCTTTAAAATAATCCTGAAAATATCAAGGTAAGTAGGATGTTCAAAGAAAATTAGCTAGGCACATAAGAGGTGATAGGTATGTATATCGTTAAACGTTAAGAGAGATTCCAACTGCTCACCTGTCAGTGAACATAAGCGTATCCTTATTTCCTTAGAGATGCATACAATACCATTTGATATTTTGACTGAATGATTTGTTTGATTGGTCATAATATAGTTAGGAAAGATATACCTATCATGCAGGCTTGCTACGTAAAGCTGGAATATGCAACAGGCTCAGTATGCATGGCCTGACATAGTGACCTCATTTTGAGCTCTAGGGATACGGAGGGCGATAGGGAGCGATGTTGAAACTGTCTACTAAGAAATCCATATCCCTTTTATGACTGGTTACCGTATTCCATATACTGTAAACGTATTTATTTTCGTGCAGATAAATGTTGGCGCGCTAAGCGCTTTGACACCTTTTGGCGCGGATTTAAATTCGCGCAGCAAGGTAGTCTCACACCTTGTTTATGCTTTAATTATTCCATAGTTCCAAACTTTCATGTGGGTAACTACCTAGCAATAGGGCTAGGACTCAACTCAAGCAAACCACCGATAACCAGTGACTTAGGCATCACATACAATATTTAATCATTAGGTCGAAGAGCTTCTTATATTCACTAGAAAAGCTAAAAAGTATCTATACCCAAGACTTTTCGACGGCAGATCAGGTTGCTAATTGACATTCCTCTAGATAAGAGACCCCCCTATTTATAGCAGCATGAATTGGCCATGAATCCTATAAATTTCCATGCAGTAAATATAGCCAAAGCGCCACCTTTTGGTCTAATTTTCGGAAATTTAATTTTTTTTTTTCCTTTTCAAAATTAAAAGTGTTGTTTCTGGAAAGCGCATTTTCTTTGAAGTTAAATCTAAGGTGAAATGTGGATAATCATGTCTTATCTGCCTCTAATCCTCGCCCTTGCCCTCGCCGCTTCACCGCCCTCACCCTGACACTAATTGAGAGCAGCCAGCCTTTCCCCAGCCTGACACTAATTAAGTGATAACAGCCAGACAATTGACAGGTGTTAAAACAGAGCTAGAGTGCAGGTTTTTTTAATTGTATGACATATTATTGCAACTCATGTGTAAATATATTCTCCTTAACATAAGAATACTTTTGGTCTTTGTCCCATCATTCTAGCATGCTTAGAAGCCAAATTACTTCTTTTAACTTTAAGTTGCAAACTCAAATCCTGGTCCACATCTGCTCTCTTTCATCAGACTAGCCTCTAATTGCCTCCCCCTCCTTTCACTTTAGTATCCCTTTCATGAGCCCCTCTGATATATGCTTAGGTTTGATGTATATTCATAAGTATAAAATGATGTTTAACAGAGGAAAAAGATTAGACCCCTAGACGAATAGACTAAGGTCTACAGTAGCTTTGATGTCAGGATTAAATTTTAGCAGAAAGTGTTGGATTTCACCTTAGAGTAAAAGGTCTGAGCATAGGGGCACTGTCTTCCTCCTGCATTGATAACAGAAGAAAAAGATTAGACTTCTAGACGAATAGACTAAAGTCACTAGTAGCTTTAATGTGTGGATTGAATTATTGCAGGTGGCATTGGTCGTCGTTGAGAGACACCCCCTGTGAAAATGAAATCATTCTTCCCCTGCTCTCTTATCTCTTATCTCACCTCTCATTAGAGGACCCTCCGCCGCACCACCATCAGAAGTGTCACAGCTGCTCCACTGATGTTCTCCTAACCCCCTCCCCCTCCCAGTGTAGTAGGGTATGTGGCACTGGGCCAGGTGTTATGAATTAATTAATTCAGTGCTCATTAATGTGCCTGCGAAATCTTGTTCTAATTCTCTCTAAAAATACAGTTTACAAATTATAAGAATGACATGTGTGAGTGAAAAAGAAGAAAGTTGCAGTTTGAATGGTAATTCTACACCTATTATTGATTTGATAAAATTTGAAACCATTTCTTTACATTATACAGCTAATACAAGTGTCTCTCACCTTTAGAGAATCGATAAATATTATCTTAACAAAGTTCATCTACTTTCAACCCCCTCTCTGTCTCTCTCTCCCTCTCTCTCTCTTGGTACTCGAATTATATCTCTACAATGATTAGAACTCCTTGTTAGACTTTGTCCGCCAGGGGGACACATGCCCCCATGCTCTCTTCGAGCACATTTTCGCCCCTGAGGCGAAAATCCAAAGCTGTTAAACTTTTACTTGTTTTTAAAGTAAATTATTTAAGGCATCCATTGTTGATTTTTGGAATTTTTGTGGTTTCACTGCCTTTTTTTTGGTAACTTTGACCTACATCGATAACATGGATAACGGTCTTGAAAAAAATATTGATGATATGAATTAGAATAAATAAGGAAGAAGAATATTAAAAAATATATTTGTAGGTCAAAGTTAGCCCAATAGTGGGATAACTTTGACCCAGGGGTTATCGAAGAATTTTAGTGGGTTCCTCAACCAGGAATCTCAAAATTGTCTTTGGGCAAGAAAGGGGCTCAACATAGGTAACAATTAATGCCAATTAATACCACAGGAAATACCATCCATTTTGAAAAATCTTAAAAAATGGGTCAATGTTACCCTCTTTTACAGTACTTAAGTTTTAGATCCCGGGTTTTAGATTCATGCATGTAGGTTCCATTTCTGATTCAAGTGAGAAGGATGACCCAGGACAGGTGGTCGGGACCCCTCCCTTCCATGTTATTTTTTTAGAATGTAGAGCAAAATTAAGAAAAACCTAGGCTAGTAGTTCTATATGCCTATATTGTATTGTGTGTGTGTGTGGGGGGGGGTGTCCCAGGGTTCCCGCGAGTCTTAAAAAGTCATTAAAAGTCATGAATTCTGAGTTTCGGTTTTTAAGGGCCTTAAAAGTCATTAATTTTCACTGTGAGTCATTAAAAAGTCATGAAAAACTATCTGAGTCCCCTCCCTGACCATATTCTGCATTGAAAAAGTTGTGCAGCCGGCTAAAAATCCTAAATAGCCACCTTACACAAAACTTAGTGACATCCATGGATCTGCTAAGTAGAAGTGAAAAATCTATAAAATAATTGTAGCACTGAAGTCTCTAAGGAAATTATGCTGAAAATACACCAAAGCCACCATTCTTCATGTAAAACTAAAAGTAAAAAATTGTAAAATTACAAGTCTATATTTCTATCTTTTATGTGAATCAAAGTCAGAAGTTTATATTATCATTTGGACAATATTTAACCTCCAAAAATGCTGAAAATGCACTGGCGAGCAAAGAAAACCCTCTGGCTTCTGGGGCCCTAAGCGGGCCCCAGACCCCACGCTTTAATGGCTGAGATAGTGTCTCGCACATCTGACTTTAAAAAGTTGGCATCTACATTGTATTCAATACAAGTATTCACTGTTTTAAGAAAATGTATTCATTGATTTTTAGGAGATTACATTGATATGTTTAAAAAGGTCATAAATAATCGGCTAACATGACTTCATTTGGTTATTAAAAAATGGCGGAATTGGTCATTAAAAGTCATGAAAAATGATAGGCTCTGGGCCGCGGGAACCATGGGTCCCTCCCTTATACTTTTACGGAGTTCACCTAAATACATTTGTACAGGTACCAGTGTAACAGTTCTAAATTACTCCCCTCATCTAATATACCTCCCGGTAATTTAGACTTTAGGGTTAAAATGACCCCTCTAGGTTCAAATTACCCCCCTTTGTTTCATTGATAATCTTACACCAACAATTCTAAAAGAACATATTGGGAGAGAAGGTCATATCAAATGCTTATGGGAAATAAATTAAAGATCACTTTGAGGGTCTAATAATGAAATTTATTGTAATTCTGTATAATCCTTTTTTCTTTCCATTTATTTAAACTTAAAATATCATTGTAACTCAATGACTATGGGAGCATATTGCAAATAAAAAAACAAAACAACTAAAATCTATTCAGTTCTGTCTATCAGGCCTGTACTGTATCCAGTTTTTACTTTATTCATTATTACTTTTATTGTCATAGTTAAAAGAATAAATGTTTCAATGGGGGTACATCAGTACTAGACGAGCAGCACCCTACCGCTATTCTGCTAGGAATAGCTCCGCTATGTTTCTCAAGTCATGTGACCGGTGCCCTGACCGGAGGGAGAAATGATGTATATACCGAACCTGCTCTATATCGACCTGTTTTCAAGCTTTTTTTTTTTGCTGTAACTTTCTAACCAATCCCAGAAGCTAACTTGAGTTGAGTGGAGCAAGGTTCAAATGGAAAACTGTTTCGTTTAATGAATGATTAAAAAGTTATCACAAACCGCGTATTCGAAGCGAGGGCTGTCAACAATGGCCGCCAAAACAAAACGTAGATGGCAAAGCGAAGCCACTGCCGCTCTAAGCCAATCAGATCATGAGATGCGATCACATGACCATGGACACCATGACGTCATATATAGCGGCAGGCCGGGGAAGCCCTCCGTCAGAAAAACAAAGCTCATAGGCTCTTTTTGCAGGTAGAAAATCCGGGATTATCATTTATTCCATTTAAAAGGTAACAGAATACAGAATCGAATTGCAAAATCTAAATCTCTGCTGTCATCTTATGTGGAATCATAAGATGGACAGCAGATCTAGCCAGGCAAAATGCCTGACAACTCTTGGTCTGGTTTTGAACGTTTAGTTTAGTAGCTTGGAAACTCCCGGCTGGTTTGTGAGGGCCGTTTTTTGCGACGATCCTTTATTTTTAAATATAAAAACAATATTAGGCGTTCAGATCTGCTGAAATCTAACCAATTTACTAAAATAATAATCACTTGAAGCAGTATACTTTTCTGGATTGGTAACACATACTGGGGGTATATTAGACCTAGGTTTAGTTTCCCCATTAGGGGTACTTTGAACCTGGTGGGGGTACATTTGACCTAGGTCTAATATACCCCCGGGGCTACATTGAAACTGGAGGGGGATATAAGCCTATCCAACCTAAGTCTAAAGTACCCCCGGGGGTATATTGGACCTAGGTCAAATGTAACCCCGGTACATTAGACCTACCGGTAGGTTAGTTATACCGGGGGGAAACCTGATGGGGGGTACATTAGACCTGCTACACCTGTATGTACCCCGGAGGTATGGAGTAGGCTACCAATTTAATGACTTATTATAAGGCTCCCTCCTCGCTCCCCCCCCCCCCCCCACACACACACACATTCCCCCACCCCTCCCCAAAACAAAACAACAACACACACACATACACCATTAAATATTTCCTGGGTTGTCGATTGAGTGCTTCTCTGACCCTAAATGGCCCAGCTGAGTGGCAGCATGCGGTGATGCCACCTGTTGTCAATCAATAGCATTGGCTACTGCTCCCTCTGTGAATGAAAGTCGATAGTACTTAATTTTCTTATCTGGAGATCTTACCAATTCCAACGGAGACTCTTTCAGTCCACCAGTCTTATTTTTTTTTGCTTGAAGAAAGCTTATGTTAGTTTAAATCCTATGAGTAGGCCTACTGAAATGGGTGGAAGGATAATCTTGTGCACCTGACGAGGTGTCTACCCGTCCCAGACTGCAGTGTACCGGAAGTTGCTGTAAACAGGTCAGGAACGCTGCGTACCGCCTGAGAGATCTCTCTACTTGGGAGTTAAAGAAACGTTGGAGTTGCAACCCCAAGCTCGGGGTAATCATATTTTCTTTATCCGTTGATCCAATAAGCTGTGACATATACCCTCTCCTATTCTCGGGAGGCTGACCTTTATTCTCTATTTAACTCTAGTTTGTGGCGTGGTGTAGAGATGGGCGTTGCTGTGTTGGTGGTGTATCGGAGCGTGTGGCCTCGAGCTTCCAATCAGCTTAGTCTTAGGAATATGTATTCCAAGAGACATACTAACTTAGCCTGCGGCGGAAGTTTGAATTCTTTGCCAATATTTGCTTATACTTTGTTATTGGCATTGCTTTACGCAATACACGGCGTTATTTACGGTGCTGCCGAAAAGTGTCTTGACTTGATTGGGGACGCATCAAGTGGTGACAACTCTTGACTATTAGAGGGAGAGAAGTGGTATTGGTAGGCTAGCCCGGTCAGGCCTAGAACGCAGGGGAAGCATGGCTTAAATTAATCAATCGATATTTAAGTGTCAGGTGCTTGCCGCTTGAAATAACAGGTGCGAACATTCAGGTACACTATGGTTCCCTATCCTTGACTTGGTGTAAGCTGAAGAGCGAAAATATATTTGTCTGAATAGTCTAGATAGACCTGGCTGAAGGCTGAACATTATTTATGATATAGGCCTAATATATCTATAATATAGACTATATAGAAATATATGATAAGGCTAGGCCTATACTATACCGGGGCTATACTCCCACTTATTTTCTAAATGTTATATGAAAATGGATATCACTTTCACGAATTAAAATTCGCTTATCTGCTGATATCACTCATTCAGATCATTTCGAAATATCGAAAACCCCTTCGTAGCTTCATTTATTATTAGGCCTATTATTTGGCGCCACTAGTAGGCCATGTGTAGGCCTACGCTACAGTGTATCCGATCATTATGATAATATAGGCAATTTGGTCCTATTCCTGGAAATAGTTGACCATTTGGGAAGTGTGCCATTCAGTTGTGGGAACCTTTGGTCTACTTATACTGTAACAGTACTTGAACGTCCTTTAATGGAAATAATTGTGTGTCATTATTGTGACCAAGAGCATGGACTGATGAATCCCTCCCTAGGGAAATTTTGAAGGCTGACTAGTCATACTCCATTGTGTGATTTCCCTTGGGGGAGTGGGTTGGGGACACTTAGGGAATGTTGCACATCTCATCTCATTTGTGTCTGGCTACTAGTAGGCCTCCTAGAAATGAACGCTTTTATTTTATGGGGTAAAGATAGGTGATCCAACATGAATCCGTGCTTCGGTCACAAATTATTAATGGTTTGTTTGGGAAAGATGGTGGAATCGATAGCATCCGTTGGTGTGCCAGATGCTGGTCTGAACTTTATTGGAAGGAGTGCCTCGACCCGAACCATATACCGCATACAACGAGTCACTGCTGTTCTGCTCCTATATTCATGACACGGGCTACTCGGTGATAGGTTAATGTAACCTATAGTGATCGGTTAATCAATAGGTGGGTGGGTGGAATGGGAAACTGAAATAATTAGAGGTGAATACGGTGGATCTTCATTTTTTCCCACTAGCCGCCCTCCGCAGTTATAATGTGTCTTTGCTCAGTTGCTTAATCATTTGTACTTAGGCCTAAACATTTTCCCGGGCAATTGTTAATAACGGTTCCTATGGAATATCGTGTATAAATGGCTCTAATAAATTTCTAACTGATGTTTCTGAAGGATCATTCTCGCATCACTCTGATCTGTGCCATTCTTTCATCCAAGTATTCATTTAATTTTTATGTCAATGGTGAATGTTTGTTTAGGTCGAACGGTTGGTTGACGTACCATATGACAGATTCTATTATCAAATGTTTCCTGGGTGTTTTATTGGTCTAGGTTGGGAGCTTTCCAGAAGTGAACTATTATTCCGCTTTGTTTCTTCATTTGCCCATAATTTTCGAAGGTTTTGTTTGCATATGTTTTACTTTAAGCATCAATTATCAACAATTCAATTTTAATGTAGGCTTATATGCTTCTTTTGTAGAGCGGATGATGAGACTTGTGCAGTTGTAGTTACAGACCTCGCCATGCCTAAGAAAAAGAAGAAGAGGGTTAAATGGCCCGGGCTCAACTATGAAGTCTTGGTACCAGCGCCTTGCCGAGGTAAAATTTTAACTTTGCTCAACCCATACCACGGTGTTGAATACTATTACTAACAAGTGGCATATGAAAATTACAATTTGAGTAATAGATCTGTTGAAGGTGAAATCTTGGATTTCAACCTAAAAGATGTATTTTGGGTAATTTTTCTGGCATAAACAATGGGAGAAAGTGCATGGGTCCTGTTGTTTTTAAGTTGTGGTATGTGGCCAACGCAGTTTATATTGGAATATTCATATTTGGTGATTCCTCGTGACCCCATGGCTCATTACATGAGTGGTATATATAAAGTGTTATTATTTTCTTCATTCAAAACATTAATACGGTGATCTGCAAGGAAATAGGCATGAATATGTGTTGTATTTAGATGGAATGCAACGATAACTGATCTACGAGTTGGGATCACATGCACGAGTAGTTGAAACGGTTGTATCATCACGAGTGGCGTAGCCACGAGTGATGATACAACCGTTTCAACTACGAGTGCATGTGATCCCAACGAGTAGATCAGTTTGAGTTTGCATTCCATATTTATATCACAACTAATGTTAAAAAGGGATTTATTTACCTCGCATGGCTTTCCGCCGAAACTTGTTTATCTTATGCATCCCAAACACTTTGAAAGACTCAATCTCATTGGATAATACAGCGCGCACCGAACCAATCAGAGCGAAGATAACAAGCGCCTTTGTTACTCGGCGGAACACACATGTACTTTTCCAAAACATTATTCATACCGCGGATCACCGGGTTGGGAGGTTGATAACAAGCCAAGTTGTGATATAATGCACACATTTCATCAAATTGGTCAGAAAACACCAAAATACTGTTTCCAATTTAATTTCACTATGAAATATGAACGCAATTTTTTCGTGAATCCATACACTTGTGAAAATTGCAAAATAAAATAGTGGATCACCGATCTTTATTTTTTAACATAACAAGAAAGTCGGTAAATACGGTTCAGTCTATCGAATTTTTAAAAAAAAAATGGAATTTCTGTTTTAAAAAGTATTTTCATCAGAATTAGAAAACATTGCAGAAAACAATTTAGATGGTTTTCTACTATTTTCTATTGATCTTTCATGAAATAATCGTTGGATTAATGCTTTAACAAAATTGGAACCAATTCCCTAGTAAATTCAGTCTCCACCCTAGTATGTATGTGGACGCCATTTTGATATGATAATCTTCTTATCACAGCTGGCCACGTTTTGTTGATAGGCAATCTGAAACGACGCAAAGATAAAAAAAAATCATGAAATGTAACATCTACGCTTCATACATATTATAATCTATGTAGATTGATAAGGAAATCTATGTGTGGAAAACTCATAGTATCTTTTTTCATTTTGTTTTCAGTCTACTTGCCCAACCCTAACCAGGAGAGCGCACTTCAACTGCTCGACTCTATCATCATCAGTTCCAAAGACCCCCGTCAGTCCACTGACCTCCCGGACTCCTCGGTATATGGACCACACGAGGCTAATAAAGCAGAGCAAGTCCCAGCAGAGGAAACCCGGTCTCCTGCTGCTCTCCCCGTCCAGCAACCTGCTGCCAGCCAAGAGACGACCACTAAAACAGAAGACAATGTAGCTGTTCCCAAACTTACTATTAGCATAGAAAATGATCACCACCGACCCCTTTCACCAGCTGCTGGTGTCACTCCTGAGGAGGCCGTGGCCACTGCCAAAAAGCCTGAGCTCAACCAGACTGACCAAGTTTCACACACTGCTGAGGCTAAGAAGGAAAAGGATGTTCCTGCAAAGGCATCTGATAAAGAGACTGCTAACATGGGGACTTCTGGGTATGCTAAGGACAAAGTACATTCTTGGATCACTGCATCTGAACCATACTTCCCAGACGCCGCTCAGGAGACCCCAGAAGGAGTAGCTTTGTCACAGACTCAAAAAACCTCACAAGAACCCTCCACCAAATCCAAACAAGACACAGTCCCTCAGCAGTCCTCGCCCAAACCTGTTCCCAAACCTGTGCCCGACGTTGACTTTGCTTCGCAAGTTCTGAACCTGCAGCCTAGGTCCATTGAGATCGGCTCCCTGCCAAGGGACCAGGCGAAACGCATGGGTGAACTCTCATCTGTTGCTATAAAACTGGCCAATAACCAAGATGCCACTGATGCGGTAGTGTCTGCCCTGCATCAAAGTAGGGAGGAGATGGGCAAAAACCTATCTGATGTAATGAAGAAGAGCCCAAAGGAGAAGAAGGAGAAAAAGGAGAAACATCGCTCTCCGATAGATAGACCCCATCGTGCAGAGATAAATGATACTGTGTTTCTTGAGGATGAGACTATTCAGTTGAACCTTGAAAATGATGAAAAAGAGTCTGGTCCTAAAACAGACCAGTGGCGCACAAATTTCCTTACATCTGAAGGGGAATCGCGTTCAGAAAGGCCCGAATTGTTCCCCATTTCTAGGAAATCAAGACGAAGGAGATCTTCCTCTAGAGATGGTCGAAAATCTGAGTCCCATGGAAAATCACGATCTGGGAGAAACAAAGACTATTATCCAAAGTATGAGGGCCGGTACGACAGAGAGGATTTCGACTCTGACTCTATGTCTCAGGAAGAAAGGGTCCTCTGGAGTGCAACTTCAGAGAAATTAAATGGCATCTCTCGGTATACTGCTAAGTCCACGCGGTCGGAAGAGTGCAGAATTAAAACCATCGACAAAGTGTTTAAATCCAAGAAAAAACGCTTTCTCCGTGGCATAAATGATGCTTACAATGGTGAGGATGTGGAGATCACGGACATGGGGCCGGGTCTTGAATTCAAACATCTCCAGGGTTTATCTCTCGGAACTCAGCTTGAGTCTGCGTTCACAACCGAGTCCAGGGTGGTAAAACAAGCTCATTATGATAGTTTCAAGGAGTGGTTGACTAAAAAGCCTTTAGATCTGTATTTGTTGGGAAAGCTGGAATCTTCAAGCATACAAATAGATGATCTGAAACCCTCTTTGAAAACAGACGAAACGATCGAAGAGTGCGTTGGTGATTTCAATGCAGAAATTTATGAAATTTTCAAAGGAAAGAAATCCACCGATTCATCCAATGTCTTCAAGAAACCGACAAACGAAACGGAAGAAATCATAGACAATGTCTTTCGCCAGGTCAGACAGTACATGGACTTTGTTGTTGTGCAAGCTGATAAACAACCTCTTCGAGAGGTTACCCAAGAGTGTAATGGTTACCATGCTGAGTCAGAGACGCAGCCACAGTGGAAGTCTGGCGCCTCGCACCAGGGCACGTCGCATCAGGATGGCCCTAACAGTGACTATTCCAGTGCAGATCCTAGTGACGAAGAGTCAGGAAATGCACGAAGTAAAAAGCATTCTAAAAAGCATAAACACAAAAAGAAGAAAAGGAAACACAAGAAGCGATCCCACAGTCCAGACAAGAAAAGAAAGCACCATCACAAGGGCTGGGCGTCGAATGAGGACAAGTCTGAATCAGAAAACGAAGAAAAACATCAGTTGACTGATATACCCAAGTCGAAGACAGACAAACCAGCTGGTAAAGAATCACGCCCGAAAAGTTCTAAAAAGAAGCGAGCAAAGCCCAAAGTGAGAGAAACTGGCATGACTCACATCATGGACGAGTTCTACGGTGAAGTAGAATCCATTGTGAACAGCGCTGAGATGAGTGCGGAGGAAAGCATCTCGGCCGACCAGCACCTTCCACGATTTACAAGCACTGGCAAAACTGAGCAACAAGTTCCGTCCCACGTTGACAGTGTTATAAACGAGGAAATGAGCAAAACTGAAGAGTGCCTTACAGCGATTGTTGAACCTTCAAGTAACAATCCAACCGAAGACTTAGTCAATGATTTGGAGTTAACTACTCAAGCTATAATTGATGCACAGACAGACCCTGGAGAGACAGCACCCCGGGAGATATCGGACAAGCCATCAGAAGCATCTAGCCTATTGACTTTCGATCTGCTCACGAAAGTCACAGAGACATCTCAAACTATTGTGGAGAAGGTAAAGGAAGACGGGAGAGGCGATGCTCTAGACGATGCCCATCAGGAATTGGAAGACGCCCTGCTTGCTGCCAATTCTGTTTATACCCAACCCACTGTGGACGCTATCCCAAAAGATGACCACCTTGAAAGTATGCAAGCTGCACCCATTGTTGAGGATAATACCAAAAAGGAGAAAAGGTACAGAGAACGACGCTTATCTGAGGATGAAATCTTTCTCGGTGACAAATCTCCCGAGAAAAGAAGATATAGAAACAGGTCACATAGTCCCTCCCGCCAGTCGAAATACACCACTAGGAAAAGGTCTTACGATAGGTCGACCCCACCTAGAAGATCCTATAGAAGTTTCCATCATTCACGAAACAGTGATAGCCACAAGGCAGACCCAAGTGTGTCCACCGGCCCGTTCCTGAACAGATTTGGCAAACGGAAGCACAGTGGCAGCGCTTTCAAAGTTGATGATCCTATGCTCCTCGTCCAAAAACAGGCCAAGATGATTGGTGAATTCATGGCTGTCGATACAACTTTTGTTGATGGCTATTTGTCCAAGTCACAGGATGTCTTTTCTGAAACGCCCAATACAAACTTTGACCCTGCATTTGATGCTACCAAGGCCCCCACCTCTCATTATCGCAACCCATACAGGGATTCTTGGCCTCTGATTCAGTATTTTTTGGAAACCAATCCTCAGTTACAAGAGGCACATTTACAAAACTGGGTGCCCGAAACCAATAGATTCAAAACTCAGAATATTTTCCCTCACAACAGTTTCCTCTGGGCACTTTCCTTGGCTTCAGGGAGGATGTTGTCCAGTACTCAGTCAGTAGACAAGGCCGTGCTGACCGATGACTGGCTCGAGTTCCCGGAGTGTGATGCTCAGATGAATGAGTACGGAAGCAGCACTGCTGACGCCTCCCACATGCAAGGCCCTGGAGAAAATTTCTTCTTCACCCCTACTTCAACTACTTCTCAACCCACTCCAGCTGAGCAGAATCTCAACTCATCGGAGGAAAATGTGAGCAACAGCAGAGCAGATCATCTGGGAAGGCAAAGCAAAAAACCGATGACCCGCAACAGGCTGGCTCTCGCATTTAAGCAAGCAGTAGTGGCCAAGAAACACGGTGTTCCTCGGCCAGCTGCCACACCTATGGTGAAAAAGTCAAAGATAGGATTCAAAATCAACACCAAGTTAGGAAGCATGTCAACAGATGACAAAACTCGTGCTAAGATGTTGGAGGACAAATTGAATAAGGAAATCGCAGCGATCCCCTATGAGTCGGGGAAACTACCCACAGAAAATATACCCAAAGTTTCTTTAACCACATTCACCAGCATTGAACCAGAACTAAGTAATCGGATCGACGACGTTGTATCCGCAGTCTGTGATGATTTCAGCCAATCTCTCAAACGATTAGTCCAGGAGAGTTTAGGCGATGCATGTAAAGGACTTTTTCATTTTGACAAAATGTTTGAGTATCAGGGTGACCAAGTAACGCATCTTCATAAAATGTCTCAAATAGCGTCTGCCTTATACAAAAAATACGGTGAACGTTTACCTCAGCCTGGGCAGTATGTTGACGCAGAGGTGCAAACAGTACAAAGGGAGAACATTCAAGTCAAATCTAAGTCAAAAATAGTACCTGAAAAACCAGTTATAATGACTAGAGTTGTCCCGACCATTCTCCCCCCTGCAAAGGTTAGCCAAGTGGAGTCCACTCCGCCTGCTTCTATCGCTCCTCTCCCTCAACCACTGGAATCAACTCCGCCTCGTTCTATCGCTCCTCTCCCCCAACCACTGGAATCGACTCCGCCTCCTTCTATTGCTCCTCGCCCTCCACCACTGGAATCCATTATAACACCTGCTTCTATTGCTCCTCGCCCTCAACAACTGGAATCCATTATAACACCTGCTTCTATTGCTCCTCGCCCTCAACAACTGGAATCGACTCTGCCTCCTATTGCTCCTCACCCTCAACCACTCATCAATGAGGTTCATCGAGAGGATCCCAATACAGCCAGTCAATCTGTTCCCATGGATCTTGCCAGTAGTGACGAGGAATGCGAGTCGACCTTTAATAAAACTCCAGCAGCTCCAAGTATATCGCCTGATACTGTCTCACCTCAAAAGAAATTCAGGCAAAGAGTAGACCTGTTGACTCCAGTAAAGAGGCCTAAGTTTGAACTTTCTGCCCTCTCAGATTCTGGCAATATACCGACACCAGGTCAGTTTTCACGATCCCATCGTAACCTACCTGAAGCCCAACCGAGTGTGTCTGATCCCGCAAGCCCTCCACAGTCATCCTTCAACAGAGATAACACTGGCAGTATGTCTACCTTCATTACCACCGACCCGACACCTCCCTCAGTAGCTACTCCTGTCATTCCATTGCTTACGCAGCAGATCACACCCGCCAAAGAAGAGGCCTCTAATCTTGGCTCAGCTGCGAGGAAGGCAGGTCCGCTCATTGAGAGAATGGTTGTGGTTAAGAAGAGCTCTTGGAGTGATAATAGCCCAGTGTTGGCCGGGGCCCCTGATCCACATCCATCCTCACCCTCGCTGTCCAACACAGAAGAGAAACCTGAGTCACCAGCACCAACCACACTGAGTTCCTTCACCGAAGTTAAGTTCGGCGAAGTGGAGACCTCCCCCAAGGCTTCATCGACACCAGTTGTTAGATTCTCTGTTACCAAGACTACCCCTAAAGTGGCGTCAGTGCCCAAGATATTTACCCCTATCGTGGTAACCACAGTGACTATCACCAGTCCTCTGCCTCCTGTGCTGCAGCCGGTAGCTGCTATAGCTTCACCGACACTCACCACCTCGAGCATCACTGACAGCGTCATGAGTGTGTCAGCTATTGACTCTGCTATAAATGCTCAGGGGAACAACTTGCAGCCTTCCAGTGTTGCCCCTCCTCCCCCTGTGCAGAATGAACCTGATAATACGGAAAGCAGCAGTGTGCCAGCACCAGAACCAGAGGCTAGCGTTAGTCATTCTCCTACGATCCCACCACCACCAGTTCACACTTCATCATTTGGCCTGGTATCTCTATACGGCAATGAACACATTCCTGGACTGGGTACACCAGAGCAATCTAATTGCCGTAGCCCTGTCTCAATACCTGGCATAGATAGCAGTCCCAGACCCCCTGCCCCTGAACCTCAGCCCTCCTCCTCACCCTCGCCCTCTCCCTCTTCATCCCTATTCGACATTGATGCCATTCCACTACCTCCTGGTATGGGTAAACCTGAACCAAAGCAGCGAGAACAGAGCAAGTGGCAACAATGGAAAAAGGACCCTGAGAAATGGAGGAAGGACGCTGAGGTGGGATTCATGCCGCCTGTCTCGACACTGAGTCAGTGGCCTCCTCCGCAATCCAAGACAGAAGAGCCTCCTCCCCCTCACTTAGCACCGCCGCCATTGCCTCCAATAGCGGTGTCCTCACATTGGGACAGCTCATCCCGTGAGAGTAGTGACACTCAGGGTGAGGCAGCCCCCTTAGCACCGCCACCTCCACCCCCTTCGTCTCAGAACTATTCCTGGTACAATGACCAACAACAACAGCAGCAGCAACAACAGCAACAGCAACACCACTGGCCTGGCTGGGGACAACAAGGCTGGGGCAACCAGTGGAACCAGGGGCAGTGGGGAGCGGGAGGTGCACCAGGCAATGGTGGATGGGATCAGCAGAATCAGGGATACTGGGATCAGCAACAACAGCAGCAACCATCGCCACAATCTGGGTATTGGGACCAGCACCAACATTCTTATTACAACCAGCAGTGGAGACCTAGAGGAGACTGGAGACAGTATCCTTACAACAACCAGTGGAGGCACTCTCAATGGGGGCCACCACCTCCCCATCAACAACAACAACCACAGCAGCAGCATCCACCGCAGCAGCAACAACCACAGCATCAAGCTGGGCATAGTTATCCGCCCCCTCTACCTCCAGGTGAAGACTATGTTAGTCAGGAGACAGAGGTGATGGAGGAAGAAGAGGCCCCGCCCGGAGTAACACGTAGTGATGACTGGCCACCTATGCCCAAACCAACACCACCGGGCCGATTCAGACCCCAACCTGCCACACTTGGACCTCCCGCTGATGAATACCAGCAAAGTTTACCGGCGCAGAATGTCCGTATGTACGTCTTTAACAAGGACCAGCCTATTTGCAAGAGTGTTGAGGTGAGCAATGAACTTTCCCCCAATATATTGTCTTATATTCTAAAATGTATTATTGTTTGATTTCTATTTATTATACTATCAAGTTTTTACTCAGTTCTTCTATATTATGTGACTCCAAGCAGAAAATTAAATCTAAGTATTTATTGTCTATTTGCAGCGTTTCATGACTTACATGGGAGCTAAAGGCTTAGACCCTTACAACCTGAATGTGCTTAAACAACTGAAGTCTGCCGAGACGCTAATTCTAGTACAGGTTGAGGATGTTCCAAAAATACACCAGGTAAGACCTTCCTTACTAGGTATCCATTTCCATCTGTCCTTTAAACGTATTATCAAACAATGATTTTAACCACTCGACTTATCTTAGATTAGCGAGTGGTCCATCTAAGTGGCCTCTAGTAGATTCTCCTAATTAATTAGTTGTGTCTTTTACAGATTCCGAATCTGCTCGCTCTGAAACAGCAAGAATGGGTGAAATTTGTTACGTATGAGAACGTATCTGACGTACAACGAAAGACGTACACCACGATCCTTAAATCTGGCGGACTTGCAATCCTTGATGACACCATGGTGTTTACAATGCAGCCGGGTTAGTTTCTCCTGTTTGATTGACGACACTTTTATTTGATCAACAATGTACAGATCTTTCCAGAAGAGGCTCCTATCTAATTAGGTTTCTCAGTCTCTTCTATTTACTACATATTTTCATCAATACAATTAGATGTGTAGTTTCTAACTACCAGTAAAACTAGTTTCTATCCAACACAAGAACGAAGCTATACATGTATAAACATTTCAAATGAATAGAACTTTTCAAGTATGTCAGTAATATACAACGGGAATTTGATAAGATGAGAAACAATGATTCAACAAATTTGTTTCCACAAATATAAGGTTGAGCCTGAAGAAGACTCGAATAGGGTCCTGTTTCTGGACCTATTTTCAGATACTACGGGGGTTATATATTCGGTTAGTTACAATCTGTATTTTCTTACCTACAGCTATGCTCCAAAACCTGTGTGAGTTTATGCTGAATCAGAAGCGGAACGATGGAGCACCCTGGAAGCTGCAGCTCTTCGGCCACGTCCTCAACCAGCTCAGTGCAAGGTATCCTGTCTTTAAAATTGTTTATGGGTAAAGGAGATATTGTATTCCAGAATCTTGGCTACTGTTCTGATGTTACTATATTGTATATCCACAGGTAATTTAGATTCTCATGGACAGCTAATATCCTCTTCACTAAATTGTACAAATCACTATCGGATTTAAATGAATGTTCAAACAAACAATATTAAACGTTATACTGTTGCTCCCAGTCAAAATGGGTTATACCCACAGCATCAAACCATTTTCCAGTTTACTACCTACTCCCCAGAAATTAATAATGAAGTTATATAGTTGTATCACTAATGCATTGGTGCACATTGACTTTACAGGGAGGATGAGCGCATGCGGCAGCTGCATGGAATCTTGACTAGGTATGAGGAGGAGGGTGTGGTAAGAATACTGCGCGCGCCCGAGTATGACGACACACCCAGGCCTGCACAGGAATATTTGTCTGTTACATTGGACCTGCAGGCCAAGAACGCGCACACACAGCGCCATGTCATCCTGCTCTCAGGTAACTCCTCTCACATAGCTACCTTCTCTGGCAAGATGGTATAAAAGGCTCCGTTCTCCTAGTTTAGCTGGGGATTAGTCATGGGTTTTTTCGTTCGATTTAAAAAAAGTATTAACTCTTCTCACATGACCTGGCAAGGTGATATAAAAGGCTCGGTTCTCTTGTAAAGCCGGGGATTGGGATTAGTTACGTCACCTACTATCATACTAATAGGAGCTACAGCATACATGACCTTCGGATTTTTCGTATTCGATATTTTAGAAATATTAAAATGTAAGACTGGCAGGAGCTACGTGATCATTTGGGGATAATGTAAAATATATTGAAAACAACTTATTTCATGATATTCTTAAACAAAAATCCTACCAACTATTCTAAACAAAGATCTCGACTGGCAATGTCGCCATTCTAAATGATTCCTGCTGTTAGATTGACTAAATGCTATTTTCCCTTTTTTTTTCCGTTGCAGATTTGCCACAGACAGACCCTCGAGCACTTCCATTTTTGAGGCAAGGCATCAGCGTTATGAACGCATCTGCGTTCATGAGGATATTCGTGAAGAAATCTTCACCCCCACCACTTCCACAAACAAAACCATGTGAGTACTTAATAAATGACAGTCACTTTCTTCTGGATTGTGTTAATATAAATAGCGTGACAAATCAATCATTAATTCTTTTTCTTGTGTCAAATGCCTTTTTTTCTCAAGATGCCAAACACTAAACTGCTTTATTACCGACGTCGAATTTTTAGGACGAGATGCTTCGTATCGAGATTGTGTTGCTTGATATTTGCCAATTCATGTGTTGGGAATGTAAACCATGTTGAATATTCTCTGATATCAGTATTTTTGAAAACTTCTTAAAATGGTTCAACAAAAAGGTTAAAATGATTGGCCAAATTTCGTCTACATTTTCAATAATTAACAATTTCAAAATCTTATACTCTTTGGTCATCAAAATGTTTTAAATCTCTTTTAATCCAAGTCGCTCTCTTTAAATATTCTGTACTGGTAGTAGAGGCCCTTAAATAAAAGAACTCACTCCTTCCTTGGAAGATTTTTCGTATTTTTGGCTTAGCCCGACTTGCATACAATGTTACATGTAAATGTACAATCTTTATCGTATATTTTACTGGTTTTGTCTGACCATACATATCTCTATTTTTCTCACAGACTACGGTATGAAGGCGGATGACATGTTCCTTGATACATACCTAAGTACAGCTGTCGATATGCTGCCCAACATGCCCCTGCAGCCACAGAGTGGCCCTTGATGTGTCCAGGGATCTCTGCGGGGATATGCTGAACTCCGAGATTTGGTGCTGCATGATATAGTTAGCAGGTTTATTAAATGGATATTATGTGGTTCTCCCCGTGAATGCAAGGCTACAATTCTGTGTTACTAATGATGGGTAAATTAATCAACATACTGTAGGCGAATTCTTCCTACTTGGGTATAATATATTATATGCATTCTATGTATAAGAAAAGATAGGCGATTAGACACCCCAAGGCTCTTAATTGACCAGTTTTCTAGGATTATATGAGAGAAAGGTCAGTAGGAAAATTAAAGGAAACCATCCAGTTTGACCATGTCCTAATCATGTTTAAATGCAGCTGTTACCGCCTGATCTTGAGCGGTTATTGTTGCACCGAGATATTTTGTACTGAGCGTTGTTCTATTTTGTGATGATTTTGTCACTCCTTAGAGGAGAAAGATGAGATTGACGACTATGCATTCCCTACCGATTGTAATTGGAATCGAAGCTACCATACCCCAATCTAGCGGGTAGAAAACAATGGGGCTACGATTATTTCCCGACACCACTATCTGACGAAGTAATTTTTGGCGAATTTTTTTTAATGGAATATGCTAATTTCTATTTGAAGGGGTAACAAGTAATTTTGTCACCATTCAAAATCTGTCTCTTTGGCGTTACTAACTGCTTTTGCAATCATTTGCTTTTAAAAATCGACGATTCCATGTAATATATGCTTTCCCGTGAGATTTCTTTCTAATGAATTTCTTCACATTACATTTTATGTTTATGGAGCCCATTGTCTTAAGAAAACGTGGTCAGTCTTGGCATCCACTGTCCTATTAATGTGTTCAACTCGATCGTGCTCATATACAAACACTAGTGTAAGTTAAAATTCTGTCTTTTTCATAATTGAGTGAGGTTCATGTTCCTTGGTGAATCCATGTCAGCTTTAACCTAGAGGAAGGCATGTATGATTGATGCGTGCCTACAGAAGTTGACTGGCTTAGGAAAACTAGATTTGTGAGAATGCACTGAAGATGTACATAATGTGAATGAAAATAAATGCCTTTATTTTATTCAGAGAAAACATTGCTATCAGTCGTTTCTTTGCTGTTGTAAATAATTGCTCGTCGACACACATAATCTTCCAAATCTCTCCCGTACTACATAGATAACATTTGCAGGGTTAAGTATTAAGAGTAAAATAAGTCAATTTAATGAATGGTTGAAGATTAATCATTGATCATTTCTTAGTTTAACAATAACGATGCCATTCTTGGCTTCTTTTATTCTCCACCATCTTCCAAGGCGATGTTCTTGACCGACACCCACCACAAGGTATTCTCCAGAACTTGTAAATTTGAGACTGTTGACGAACCCCTTCTGTAATACAGAAAACATATATATGTATACAAATACTTCGAGAAACTGGTTAGACATTGGTGCGCCTCCTAATTTGTCCCGGCTCAAACTTTTAAATAGGATACAAATCGAAAGTTACAAATCATCGGGGGAAAGGAGACTTTAGCCCTACTGGACGTGAGAACAATATTAAGACAATTAAAAATAACATTAAGAGGTGATGCAATCACTTACTATGGGAATGCTGAAGAGGGGGTTCATCGTCCTATATCCTGTCCCACATTTCCATAAACGAACCAACCCATCTTTCGATCCTGCTATCAAGAAAGGACAGTATTAAAGAGGTTATTTTTTTTATCATTATTATTAAATAGGCTCTTAATGTACTCCACAAAACAATAACGGTACATATTCAAGAAACAACACTTGATCGAGGGAGGGTCAGTCTCGTGTATATATGTTCTCACCTGAGGCTACTAAGTCGGAATAATGTAATGCGGTGACTGCTGTAATCCAGCTTTCCTCTTTCGATTCTCCGTGCGCATTTTTTATCATAACGGCCGGCCTTTTCTTCATCAAACTCCACATCGCTAGGGAGCTATGGGAAAAGATGTCCAAGTTAAGTTTTTCGTGCGTCGTTTAGGATCAGTTATCTAAAATATACTTCATGAATTCTCTACCGATTCCTTACAATGTGGCCAAAGATTATTCCAATCATTGTTGTATAATTCCATTAAATACTCACTTATCATCAGCGCCAGATACGAAATGCTCTTCATCTATCAAGGACACGCAATCGATGGAACCACTAGAGATAAACAGAGAACACGATAATAGCTAGATAAGTTCAGTTTAGTAATAAGAGTAGAACAAAATAAATTCATTCTTTTCTGTTTCCAAAGTAAATTTATTCAAAGGGTACGGCGTGGATACTAGGAGTTGGTCGTTAAGTTCTATTCCAAGAGACATCCCAAAATACAAGGGCTAAGATTACATAAAGGGCGAGATATCACAAAACGATTGAAAAGCTACTCACTTGTGCCCGTGGAACACTAGCTGGGATTCTTCTACCACTTTCCACATGCGCACACTACGGTCCCGGCCACCGGCTGTGAGGGCACGGTCCTTGGTGAGGCTGTCAACTCCGGTGATGATATCCTGGTGACCGAACCTGAGGAAGTAACAAGACAGTGTAGTCAAGAGATGTCGGCTGAATTAGGGAGGAGTGAGTATTGGTGGTCACTATTTTACAAGTATAGAAGCTTACCCGATAAGCAGTGAATGGAAATGGTAAAACTAATGCTGGTATAAGACATTATTCACTTACAATGTTTCTACGTATGCCATCTCTTCCAAATTCCATATCTTCACGGTGCGATCTTTAGATGTACTAAATAATTGATGAGAGCCCTTCCTGAAGGCTACACCCTGAAGTCAAACAAATGTGGGTTAAGGATATGATAGAAGAAAGGTTTTACTAAAGAAACTTATTGGAAGTAACGCCATGGTTGAGGCCATTACTGAAACGTTCTAATAATCAGCTATTGCTCCTAGATTTCATAAGATTTAAGATGTGCCGTTCAGTTTCTATCGGAAATGGAATTATGCCTACCGTAACAGGACCACGGTGTCCCGTAAATGTGTGAAGTCGCTCACAGGTTTCGGGGTTCCATGCCATAATATTTTTATTCTCATCTCCCGAGACCTAGTTGATAAATGTGAAGAAAATCTTAAATAGATATTCATGGATGATACACAGGAAATAGAATTCATATTAGTCACGAAAGTTTGTTTTTTTCATAGCAGCAGAAGCACGATGATACCAACCAAATATTTGCCATCAGATGAAATTGCTAAACAATGGATGTGACTAGTGTGCCCTATGTGCGTTGTCTCAGTTCCCTTACGTCCTCCATGAATAGTTTTTACTTTCTTCCTAGTCCGTAAATTCCCTAGAAATGAACGAAACACGGCGTACTTAGAATGGCAACGAATATCATAGCAAAATGATTCTAAGCGATTTAATGAAGAGCTGCTGGAACTGTGTCGTTGTGTGCTGACACTTCGCTTCAAGGGCACAATTTTAAGCTGAATTTATTGAACTTCAACGTCCTATAAAACTTTCAGAAAGTTTCTCGTCAAAAATAGATCCAACCTACATTTAATGATTGAGCAGTCTTTTCCCGCACTAAAAATGTATTGATCATCTGGGGTTAAAACGATACAAGTCACTGGCAGTTGATGGCCATGCAAGATATGTATATTTTCAGGGGTAGGCTCTGTTATCTGGAATAGAGAAGAACATTGGTGAGGGACCGAACACAGATATACCAAAGACTTCAATAAATAATTCGAAAACCAGACTCACATATCCATATAATGACATAAATATGTATCATAATATAGCCAGGATAACTAAAATTACAGCAATTAAATACAGCAATATATGATTATCAATTAAGAGAGTAATTACCTGGTCTGCAACATCCTTATGCTGTTTTCCAAGTCTTTCAAGCTGGAAAAACAAGACAGAAAATGAATCAGAAAGCTTTACATGTAAAGAGGAAGATGTCCCCCTCTCTTCATTCAAAATTAGGAGCGTCCCAAATATCGCAACAAATAACTATATGATTGAGTTGAATTTCTACCAACTGCATTGGGTCATCGAGTTAACTAGTCTTGTTATATGTTATGTTGGTAATAAGAAAAACATCATTCCTTCTGTTTTTTTAAAACTTTTATTAGACTTCTTATTACCAACGTTTCGATGTACCCAGTACACCTTCGTATGGTCTAGAAATAACTATATGGTTTATACTTACAGCATCTTGTTTTAATCGGCCAGTTATAGCATCTTCCAATTCGTCACCCTCCTTTTCTTTTTCTATAAGAAAGATGATATCCGTTGGTGAATGTTTAAAAATAAACCAGAAGAGAGTGCTGCTGTATCGTTACACCTTTTGGAATCAATTTGACCAAAGAAATTTAGAATATTCAGGCCCGGTATATACATATCAATGGAAAGGAAATTACCCTAGAAAATGGGTATTAAAAGGCAATATTGATCATGGAAGGTTGGAGCTGTTTGCAAGTAAATTTGATAATAAATACGCCATTCTGAATGGCTGGATGTGACGGCCCTCTCAACATGTGAGGAATGAGAACATGTTAATTCATAGATACGGTACTTTATATTGTTATTAAAAGGCAATATTGATCATGGAAGGTTGGAGCTGTTGGCAAGTAAATTTGATAATAAATACGCCATTCTGAATAGCTGGATGTGACGGCCCCCTCAACATGTGAGGAATGAGAACATGTTAATTCATAGATACTTTATATTGTTGGAGCAATGTATAGAAAGCCATATTTTATTGAAAAACACCAGGAACACATCCCCTAAAGTGTATCCCGTGAGGTGTTGAGCTCAAAACGTCCGGAACACTAACCATACTGAGTGGAACCTCATGTTAATGATCAACAGATATGGGGCACGCCAACACAATAAGAGGAGAGCGGTTGGGAGGGGGCGGGTGTCCACATATTTCTGCATAATAATCAGTGCTTGCGGGTCACCATATCATGAGACTGCCGATGTGAATACATATAATTTACAGCTTCTTTCGCCCGTCAAAAAGTTTCTAGCCATATTTTGAGGCTCAGCTGAGGGCCTAGGAATTTAACCACGAACTTTACTTCACATCACATTTGTGTACAATTATTATATCAGATTTTAAGATGGGAGGCGGGGGGGGGGGGGGGGCAGTTACGGAACCCCATAAGAAATAACCAGCAACCGAATTTAAAGTTGAAGTTCATTACTTCATATTGATAAGCCACTGAGAGGACAGTCCGACACAAAAGTTATCAACAGTTTCTTTTGTACATAAATATATCTGATTCATCAAATACGAAATGATTGACCGTAGATAAAAAATAAATCCACGGGACAAACCTTGAGTTTCGAGCTGAGACAGATATTCTTTAGCAAGTCGAAGTCTCTTTTCTTGAGCTGTTTCAAGGTCTTCCTCTTCAGATGATTCATATAATTCTGTTTGCGGCTGTTCGCCATCGCTAAATTAAAAGAATAAATACACCCGGGCATTGTTAAAACAAAATCTACGAACTTTAAACAAGACACATATGAATCAAATTACTGATCAGTACATTTTTTTAATGATTTTATTTATCCAGGAAAGTGATACAAAATAGTGTTGGCCTTTGCTCAACACTGTCACATTATAGGGATCAGGTATTGTTGTAGAGAAACGATTTTAACCTACTCCTTATCGGTTTGCCAGATATTATTTGAAACACTTACCTGCCAATATCTGAATCACTGAGTATTTCTTCATTATCTGTTGCACGAGGTCCGACGGCTTTAAGTTTTTTCTTCTTTGATGCCAAGGGGAAATCTTTTCCTTTTCCAATCTTAGCTTCAGTTAGCTGGAAAATTAATGCGGGTTCCATCAGGAAGGACTGGAGGATTGGATACATGCGTACATACATAGGCCCGGCTATCATAGGGGGGCTACATGACTCATGAGTCTATACAATTTGTAAATCATAACATGAAAAAAGAATACGGTCCGAGCTCTCAGGTTCAAGCACTGTCTATAAGTATAAGGGAAAGGCGGTAGCGGTACGCTCACACATACCGACATAGGTATGAAGCCATGATAGGCTCATATTGTAGGCCTACATATTATCATATATGGAGAGGATTTTGGGTTGCTAATCAGGGAATTCTATTACTTTACTTTTTAGAAATAATTAAATAAATAGGCCATATCACTTAATGTAATATTTTTTTAGAGAAAACCTATAATATAATACATGTGGCCACTTCCTATTTTTGTATGATCTAACTTTAACTTAATTGAACTATTTTAAGGCCGAAGTTATCAAATTTAAAGGGCCATCATATGTTGTTTATATTGAAATTATCACAAGTACTATTGCAATGAAGTAATAGATTGATATTAACATTTGAACTTGGCTTCTGTTACATATAGGCACGTCAAATATGAAGCGTGTCTTACAGCCGTCTCGCTCCGTCCGAGTCGGGGAGGATACTCTTGTCTATGGAACAAGGCAAGCAGAAACTCAACTTCGTCTCCGACTCTCAAGGCAAGACAGACACTTGGCTTCATATGGATATCATCCTATTATCGCTCATTAGTTTTAAAACAAGACAAGAGGGGGTTAATCATAGTTGCACTAACAAAACCCTGCGTGGTAACTTAGGCCTCTTACCTTTCTCTTCGACTGCCCCCATACCCTCTCCCTGGTCTTATTTCTAATGAAAAACGACATGTTTTACGTGGTCTATTTCCACTAAGTCCAAGCCCAGATCCACACGTGGGTTGATGGGGTTGATCTACTGCGCAGACTGCGGCGCACAGTGACGTCACCGAGAGACTTCCGCTTCAACAAGTGGCCCGCTCCTTACGAGCTGTAGGAGTTCGAGGTAATTTTCTTGATTTATTTACTTGCGATCACAATATTTTGGCCCTTCTCTTTTATTCATATTATAAACACATTATGTGTGTCTATCGCCAATTGTTTTTTTATCGATAGGTTCATCAGAAGTATTAATTGAACTTTGGTCTTGCCACAACGTCCCTCCCTTGTCGCCAACTTCTTCCTTGTCGTGCTTGGGTGAACGGGGTTCAAATTGTAATTATAAAGCTAAAGGATCTCACGAACTTTTCCCTATGAAGAAGCCTTGGATTGTCGTTTTGACTTTGGTAAACTGCAAATTGCCGACACATTTCATCTAAGTTGTTTTTTAATGTGGAATTGGGGGCAAAAGTGTCTCTTTTTGCCAGGAACGGGGCGGAAGGGGAAGACTTTGAGCAGGCAAAGTATTTTGACACTCAGTGAACTCTACCATCAGCACTAACATGAATGTAGTGACACTTGCTGTCACACACTGACACGGGGTCCTATAAGTTGGGAAAAAATGTCCTTTTTGTTAACTGGTAACTCTATATATCATTCTAATTTCCCTGCTTTCCAGAAACAATTCCCTGTGTGTTCCAGACCACTCATGATCCTCTCAATTTATGTCCGATTTAGGCTTAGCCTTAGCCTTAGGCTTAGTTAGTTAATTTAGGCTTGGTACGGTATTACTCGGGTACATTTTTTTGCTCGACAATCATTCATTCATTATTACTACCAATACCGTACTCAGTAATTATTTACATAAGTCTACTTGATCAAATCAAGCTAAATTAATGGATTTAAATGTTATATATACCGGTACCTTGGTTTAACACTGTTTACTTTACCTGTTCGTATGAATTTGCGTTCTTGTAGCCTTCTTGTATCACTTCATGAAATTCTGCTATTTTTTGTAATCGTTTGTAATTTATTCTCCTAAAACTAAGTTCAAACTTTTTGGTTCATTTCGAGAAATTTTACAAACACCCAAGTCCAAGATACAAAGATCACGACATGTAATACATATACGTTTCCAAATTCGTAAATGTTTTCATGAATATTTTGACATAGCCATAAAGGTGTTGGGTAGCCTATTGTGTTCCACAGTTTGTGTGGCTTTATAAAGACCCAAAATTCGCGTGGTTTTACAGGAAGTCAAACTCAAAGGGCCATGACCATGTGGCCTAGCATTTTTTTAATAACTGGCAACTTACAAATCACAAATCTAAATCTTTGTTTTACTCCTGTAAAGCCTTCCTTTCATGGAATATTCTTTCCACGTTCCCATGACAATTGAAATTACCTCATTTCATCTTAAATACTTTAACAGTTGTGTAACTATTTTCATTATCATCAACCAGCACTGTTACTTATGATCATGATTCATAGTTATCGCCATTACAGTTCCATCATTATTATTATGACCCAAATTTCTAGACAATCATAATTAACCCAGGTAAAGAACTATCATACATGGTGGGACCCATTGTCTGTATTTCTGAATGACAACCATCACATACTCTCATACCTGCAACGTACTGAAATAAATGAAGGAATGAACAAGGCTAACACACTTCTAGGTAGACCAATTCTTTTTTTTTAATTATTCTGAGTACAACTTGAAAGTCATTCTAAATATCCCAAATAACTTTGTAAACTTTGTCAGAGTCATAATCTTTGCAACTGTTAAAACGTTTTAGAATTAACCGGCTGTATAGGGAATAAAGTAAACCAAATAGTTCTCCTGTTGAAATAATCATCCACACAAAGTGAGCCTGAATCGTTGTAGCTTTCAACCCAACCGTTTCTTAATTAATTTAGCTACTGCAATGTTATGAGTGCATTACCCCCATCAATGCTATAAAACAACGCCCTCCATTTAATCACTTACATTTAGTACTCTACGTTAATTTGTTTTCCCTCGGGGAAATTAACTTTTAATAGGATTGTCAGAACTTATATCTTACTAGAGCTGAATATCTAATTCTTAGCAAAGGATTTACTTTCGTTCTTTTCATTGTGTTTTATGTCCCTTTCACTGTGACCTAAGTGACTCAGCCAAATATATTTAGGCGTAGCCCCAGACATGTTGATGTAATTTGTACTTTCTAAGCCTAGAGCTCATATACTCCCCCCTAACCATGCTAATAACACTGCCGATATCAACAAAATAGCCAGGAAGGAAGTGTATCTAAATACTACCCAAGTTTTATATGTCCGGAATCTAATTACCGATACAATTCTTGTGTGTACTACACACTGCAGTTACACATTAGTTCCTGTGATGGGGTATTTCCACTATTGGGTTCAACAAATCTAAGCTTTAAATGGGTCCAACCCTGCAGAAAATGTCCCCATACAATGGTAGGTAGAGCGTATTCTTGATCTTAGAACAGAGGGCATAATGAGAGACAGCTGGGTTTAACTATGCGTTTTCCACCACGATCATTGATTATTTAAGCATGAGCTACTTCCTTAGTCATAACTTTTTTTGGAATTATTATTAATGATTGGCGAGTCCAGATTTTCATACATGTATGATCTGGTCGCCAAACTAAATACTAATACCATTATTACATATGCTTGCCGACTGTCTTGAGGAAAGCTGGTGATAAGATGATTCACTGACATCACTGATTACTCTACTCATACCGAGCTTATCCTACAGTTGTTTGTCCACCAGTTCGCTTATCACTAGAATTTGGACCCACTCGGGCGAGTTAAGCAGCAGGTAGAATTGTTCAGTCAAGTTACATTTTTTTGGCTCGAACAAAACCGGGTTTTACTCCGTGATTTCCTTTACTTCTCCGTGTCTACCACCTAAGAAGTGCCCCTTGACTTGCTGGTATTGTGTTTATACCTGTGTAGACGTTCACACCGAGTGCCTTCGTGAAAGTCTTCCGTGCTCCTTACGCGTAGAGGTGTGTCCCCGTGTGCACGGTGTTAATTGCGCTTGTATGTAAAGGCTAGGGATGAGTGAACTAGTGGGTCTGGGGGGTTAAACATCAACACAAGTGTGTTGTAAAAGGGGTCTCCAGATGAAATAAGAGATTATGGAGAGCTTTTACATAAACACACCACCCTTTAAAAGACTTATAAAGAGCTTAAATACCTTCGCGAAATGTTTCTTTAATTAGCTAACCTGCTTGATTCGTGATTAATTAATGGCTATAACAAGAATATCGGATTGATTTCCAAATTCATGGGAAACCTGTGTTGAGTGACAAGGAGATGTATGATGTATAGATGGATGGTAGTGATGACTCTGGTGTGGCTGGCGAGTGGTGGGAGTCAGTTATGGACTGAGTGAGGATGTAATAGGTTGAGGGTGTGTGTGTGGATAGATCATCATTGCGACTCGCATAGATTGCATCCCCCAATAGAATACTCGTACAATTGGCCCACTAACCTAGAAGTGTAACTGCGCTCCGTATCACCATGACAGTGACAGGATATTTTAGATCATTTGTCTTCTATCGGACTCTTCATTGACATTTAGCTCTGCTAAAAGGGTATCCTCCTATTTAAAATCTCTGCTTCGATTGTGCATTTTCAAGCGTGTCGAGAGTCAGATAACTGTCCTGCTATTAATTAAGAGACACGGGACAGGTGTGTACTATTTGTTTGGGTGTCTCCTTGATATTACATGTTTTTCTATTCACTCGTCTATGCTATTTGATGTCCATGTGTGTGTCATTTATAACCATATTATTACTTTGAATGATTCCGACGGAGAGCCTTGTTATTTCCCACTTTGTCATTTACGTATTCCCATCTGTGCGAAATAAGCTCTTATTTTCTATTGGCTATGATAATCTATATCTGGAAAGATATGTGTTCTGTACTTTACTATATTTCATAATATATAACGTTTCATTTGCATACATGGTTGTACTATGTAGTTTAATCATCTTTGTGTTTTCAGAATAGTCCGCCTTCACGGCGCTGCAGAAGCAGTAGCCATGGCTAACTCCAACAAGTTGAAGTTTAGCAACTTTTTGGATAAGTTGAAGCCTACAAAAAAGCCCAAGAAGAGCGATGATGGCGAGTCTATGGAGATCTCTGGTCCTATGAACGTGAAGCATGAGTGGCATGTGGGCTTTGACAGCGTTACGGGTGATTTCAAGGGTTTGCCACCTGCCTGGTCGCAGTGGTTACAGAATTCTAACATCAGGTAACAACAGCTAACCATTATGTTTCCCTTCTGGCTTGTGTGCTAGCCTTCCGACATGTCCTTTCCCTAATAAGCTATTGTATTTTTCCAGACCCATCTCCCAATCAGGACAACAACCACACTGGAGTATCACCTGTCTTTTCGTTTTCAGTGTGACATTCCCCATATCGCTACCGGGAGTACATCCTGGTAATGCTATGAACCTTTTCCTTCAATAAAATCTTAAAATCCACTTTTCACATTTCAGATGGCGGAATGTTCCTTGTTCGTTTCCCCACTCGCATTTCTTTTTCAGTCCGAGTTACGGAGACTATTTCGAATATAGAGGGTTTTTACATCCGGCTTTGTACATGGGTAGGGCTGTCTTAAGTAGCATGGTTGATATGCATGGGTTACTACTCTCTTACCAGGCTCACCCACGCCCCACGCGCTGATGAGGCCGTCCTCGACGTGCCGCCCGCAACCTAAGCCGCCAAGATGCTGAAGAAACTGCGTCGGGGCAGCAAGGGCAAGCTGACCATCCAGCAGGAGAAGTCCGCCACCAACTCCCGCATCGGCTCCATCTCTGGCCCCACAAACTTTATCCATGAGATCCACGTGGACTTCAACCCGTCCACGGGCCAGTTCCAGGGCATGCCTCCACCCTGGAGCAACTGGCTCATGACGTCCAATATTAGGTGAGTGTATCTCCATGCCATGACCATTGCTAGAATAACCCGCTCTTATATAGTGGTGACCAACACGAAGCAGAGCAACCTGTGTGGGGGGTATATAGATCTATATGACGAAATTCTTGGGTCTTTTTTTTTCCTTTTTTTTTTATATACTTGAGTAATGGGTCTGGTTGCTGAGACACTTCAAAGGAGAAAATGTGTGCACAAGCATTGTTTCAGACATCAATATTTTTTACTTTCATGACACATGTACCACGATGTTAGCCGTAAGACCTTAAGAGATGCATGCCAAATTCTCTTCCATTCACGAACAGTGTTTTCCCACAAAAAAAACTACACCAATAACTTTTGTGTTGTGAAATTCACACCATTGCTTTGCCTTTGTGTGTTCGCGGACATCATTTAATACATTAATTAGAACTTACGGTACTCATCTGTCGGTGTTTTTAGTTTTGTTCTGTACTGAACAATGTGTGAAATTATGAACATATTACACATATAACTTATATACTCTCAGATTCTGACGAATTTAGACATTTTGTTTCCATAATACCTCACAGTTCTCAGCCTTCAATTTAACCTGAAGTGTAACATATCTAACAACTACAACTAACCCAATTGGTTTCTTTCTCTCCATTTACGAGCTTCTGGTGTACATATATACACATTATCTTTTCTTAAGATTTTTTTTCGCAAGGGAACAAGCTGATTCTCACAAAATATAACACCTAATCATTCAACACGCTTTATCATTAAACTTTAAAGGGGAAAATCTGGATCAAGTCCAGATGTATCTTTCTCAATATAAAACTAGTGGTGTCTCGGGGCAGTCTCAAGCATTAGTGTAATACTCCCTGCTTCACTTAGCATCTATTAGTTGGTGTCGTATACCCATACCACTCTGCTTCGACGTTTCTAGCCGGTCATAAGGAGATGCACTCATTTTCTATTTTACCGCTTGAATTGTTGGTAAGGATTTGGAAGACCAAGAAGGGAAACCTGTCTTCCAAATCTTTGATCTAGTTGTGATCAGGATGCACATACATTGTTGTTACTCACAGTTCTTCGCTAAAAATCAATCACCGGATTTGAACATTTTAATTCAATCCTCCTATCAAATTCATCGTTTTAAGATCACCAGATTCTTTCGAAACATATATAATAAGTCTGTGCATCCCTATGATTTCACAAATAACTGGGTATATTAATATAAATGTCCACGTATAGTTTGTTCAAGTTTATTGAATAGCTTCACTTTGTCATTCTATTATTAAGTATTTTTTATTTTCGCAGGCTTATGGAAGCAAGTGCACCAGAATTGATCATTTATTTTAACGCCCAATAAACTGCTGACGTTATTGATATCCAAACGCTTTGGATACTATTAGAATCCTAATCGACCCTAATTTATGGCCCCCTATGTTATGTAGCAAAGCATGGGTGAAACTTGTAACCCTATTCACGATCAACTAACTAGTTACCGTATATTAACTTATGTAACTAGGTATCCCGGTTTCGTGCTACCAGAATAAAAATCGGAGATTTCTTGTCTATGTTTATTTATCCTAACTCCAGGCAAATTTGTACCATTATAATAAAAGCTTGAACGCTTGGTTATTTAGATCTTTACACTATAATCGCATAGCTGCGGTTTGTTGTTTATAAATATGAGGATACATGCGGTTCCTGTCAATGTTTTGACCTTGGTCTGTAAAGTCATGAAATCCCATGCGATATAAGTTTCCCCCGCCTCTTAATTTAAGTTTTTCTTTTTACATATTATAGGTCTAGTAGGCAGCTACCGTTTACACTGAGTTTCGAACTTTTCACACATTTTCCATGTGTATTACATATTCGCCTTTCATTGCGTGTCGTCCTGTTTTATTTGATCTGAAACTTTGTCTACCTATTGACTCTTGTGCTGGATATAAAAAATTATTGATAAGTTGGTAGGGAAAAAATAAAGAATTTGCCAGCAAAAAAGTAATTATCATTGATAAGTAAAACGAAGATATTTTAACTTAATACATAACAAATTGTAAAAGTCCACCTATCTGACCTTTCATTGTAACATGATGAAAGTGTATTTTTTGTTTAACTAAACCGTGGAACTGTGAATAATGTCGATGAAAAATCCCAGGTAATTTGAAAAGAAATAGATTTATTTATTTAATGAAATTTCCGCGTTTCAGTAAAACTGAACAAACGCAGAATCCCAATGCAGTTATCAGTGCATTGCAAATGTTAGAAAAATCTGTGAAGATCAAGGATCATATCAAGTATATGGGCACCAACTCCATCGGCGAAGTCATAGACGAAGACGACGATGAAGGTAATTTCCTCTCTTTACCCCTATATCTAGGCTACTGGGACTTGGCTCTTGGTCCTCAATATTCGCTGATCGTGTAAATTTAGCTCAGTTTAATCTTCATCACAAGCAAGTTGTACTAAAGGATAACCGTGTGGATCGGCATACTATAGTTGAAATATAATGTATTATTGGTCAACATTTTTTATTATTTGGTCAACATTTTTTTTTAAATTAATTGTATCGGTAAATCCTATCATTCTTCTGACCCTGCCACCTAGATTACCAGAATCTGAGAACTAATGCTATGTTCTAACTTCAGGTTCAGATAAATCACGCGACTCTGTGGTAGAATCACCGACGTCACCAACTGCTGAAGATGATGAACGGAATGACAATAAACCATGTGCACCGCAAGCTGGTAAAAAGCCTGAGGAGAAAGGCTGGGACGAATGGACGCCCAAAGAGGAGGACCCACTCCCAGTATTCCCGGTAAACTGCTAATTCTGTCTTACTTGAAATGATATATTAATTAATGAAAGACTGGGACTAAACATTGCGATATACGTTAAGATATATTTAAGAGTAATGATTGCTCGCTGCGGTGTTTATTGTCTGAGAAGTGAATTTGACACATGAAAATAAGTATCCTATATTTAGTAACTTCAAAGAAACTTCAATTCATATGATATATTCTCATTTTTTAACGATTATTTTACATTTCTGTGATTCATATGTTAAAGCCTCCTGCGAAAGAAAAAACACCTGACAGACAAAGTGTTGCAGAGGTGACCAAAAAATTCGAGAATGTGAAAATTGATAACAAGCCAGCGGATGGGGAAAGAAAGCCCACGCTTAGGAAGAAATCGATGAAGAAAGTAAAGATGACAGACGACCAAATAATGACATCGCTACGTATGTATCCTAAAACTCTGCATTGTTTTCACGTGTGAGTGCCTGTAATACGGACACTCATATACTAACTTAGCATTGTGGGGTGTTGCTGTCTGATACGGAAAATTGTTTTTAAATTTCGTTTTCAGTGGAGTCGACTAAGTCCCTCTCTTCATAACCGGATTAATAATCACGAAACAAATAACATGTGCATCCTGTTTCAAGAGTATCTCAATTCGACACAAACTATTTTTGAGATTTTATATGAAAGGGAGATAAGAATGAATTGTTTTTGTTTTTAAATTTAATTCATCCTAAATAATGCTATGTCACATGCTCACAATAGGGCCTAAGTATAATGGAAATTAACCGCCATTGGACCGACAATCATTATTAAATTTGATAATTTAAATTAGTATGATCTAAGATATCCATTTCTTGGATGATTTAAAAGTGTGTCACTACATGAATAATCTGTATAAATATATCTATTTTGTGGTTTCTTTTTCGTTTTCAGGTAAGTTGGTGAATGCAAATGATCCACTAAAAATTTATACTACGAAAAAGAAAGTTGGAGCCGGGTGAGTACCACATATTCTATTTTTATCCGAATGTAATGAAAGCCCTTCATATCCTTGTCCTTTTGACTAGGCATTGTACCCGGGTTAAATAGCTATACACATCTGAACATGAGACTGGCCGAAATAAGGACGAATCTCCAAGCAAGTTGTTGCCATATGTACTTGATAAAAGAATGCATGTTCCATATTACATGTATTACCTTTCGCGATTAACTAGTTCATTCTTAGCTATTCAAGATTTTGGAAATGCCTAGGTATGATAGGAAACCATAGGTCCTTTTCTCATTGGCTCATATGCGATTGTGCATGGACAAATGATGAAGGCAGTACCAGTTTTGCTTCTTGTAGTAATATTTAGATATATTCCATTATTTCACTTATTCAGCAGTTGGTAAGTAGGAATGTTCCAGAATAATCTCGTTTTAGAGGTCATGTTGTTCAGTGTTTAATATAAGCATGGTTTTACGTGCAATCATAAGTTCATATTTATGTTTTCTCTGATTTATACATATCCGTCATATTTGAATTCCTTATTTTTGAGCATCAACATTAGGTGTTTCTTTAGCTATTTCGTGTTGACACGTATGGATTTTTGGAATGCTTAGTTCCCTCCCCATCCCTCCCTTAATTACCCAAAGCCCATTGAAATAACTTCGGCTTCATTAGATTGTTTGAACCTATAGTTCGTTTAAATTGGGAAAATATGTATTTTGATTAAAGGGCAAGTTGTTGACTGGAGGATTGTGTCTGGACCCAAGTGGACGGGAGGGTTAATACTTACAATTTTACATTTTTCCTGTTTAAACCACCTGTGAATAAAAAAAAATCCATCTGTCAAACAGCCAGTCGTCTCCCCTCTGTTCTCGTAGTATTTACTGTTTCGATATTGCTAGCCTACGAATTGCCAACAAATTAATGTTAAACAGATTAATGACCGAATAAATGATATTTCAACAGCACCTCACGAATATCATCTGGTTTTCCCTACTAGGGCCAACTTTCTCCCAACGACTATTGGCTAATCTATGTCCCTACCCCTTCAGGTCAACAGAAAGCTCAATTACAATTGATTAAAATCAGTTGCTGCCATACGAATATTTGAAGTGGGCGTGATTAGCTTCTGCTAGTTCTGTGCGTTTGAGTTTGTGAAAATCCTGCATGTATATTACTACACCAACCCTGATGGTTCCTCTGTGTTACCAATATATATAAATTGATCCATCCATAGTACCCTCCTGTCATAGTATACCCTGCCTCTATCCACCCTCCTGTCATTTATTTTAACAGATGATATATAATATGCAATTGAATACATGTATAGTTGGGCTGATGCCTGATTAACTATCGAGTAGGGTCCATGTCGCGCAGACAGTCTAGCTCTCTGATTTATTGTCAAACAATACCCACATTGGTTCTATCATGTTAGCGAAGCCACCACTTGCCATGTATGAAGTGGAACGGTAGCTATTGAGTCGTAACAGGGTTCAACGCTGGCGTTCCATTATTATGGAACATATCTTACTGAACAAATTTGTACTGTAATGATACATTATTATCCCCCTTTCTAGGGTTTTTGTCACAATAATTTCTTATATGTACATGTTCTGCTTCCAGAGCCGCTGGCACAGTATGCGAAGCTGTCGATATAGCTGGCAACGCCGTAGCAATAAAGATGATGGACCTGGAAAACCAGCCTAAGAAAGAACTCATCATCACTGAGATTGAGGTCAGTTTAACAGTTAAAATGCTTTTCAAGTGCCATGACCAGCGGGTGGCTTTTATCAGTATTTTTTTTCTAGTTGATTTCAAATTAGTGGTTATAAACATAATATTTATCTAATACATAGGATAGTAGTGTGACATTATGAATAGCACGTAGAACTGTCTATTTAAAATTATACTGGGTTATAATATGGTATAGAATTCGGTAATTCCCATTAGACATTACATGCAGACTTCTCATGTAAACTGATCCGTCAGATAGGCGTAACGCATAATTAACCCTTAAATGATGAATAAGCTTTTATTCAGTTGTATAGTTTCCTTCATTTTTAATCGAGAGAGGGGTGTTTATTTCGCTAATAATCAGTGCGTTTCTTTTTAAAATGTCATGTTCTAGGTTACAAAATTATCCCTTAATAAAGTGTCACACTATGGAATTAAAACAAAAGTTTCAATGGTCAAGCATGTTGGTCCGTTCACCTAGATAGATTGTAGGCGGAAGAACATGGTTATTCTGTATCGAATTGTTACCCATGAGCCCATATCTCGATATGTACATGACCTCTATAGTGTACTGCTCTCGGTGTACACTGTGCATACTTGTTGTCATTTTCTGAAGATTTGCTGTATAAAAGTACTAAAAGAAAAAGAAAAAAAACATTTATTCGCAATCGGTTACTGGTTCTCTGAATACAGGGTAAGTAAGGTGTTGGTTGAAGGATCGTGAATATTGCACGACATATTCTAAGTGACTGAAACCAACGAGTTAGTTAACTGTATCATATACTTTAAATGATATAATAATAAATAAAAACATCTTTTGGGCATTAAGTTGAATTTCGGCCGTAAAATGCAATGGTTGTCATGACTAGCACACGTAACTCACTAGTGAAATACGCACTGTGCATAACTCACTCTATATACGTTGTTCTCAGAGCAATGCGTATATATACAATGTATAAGAAACACTTCATCTCACGTGTGTTCCCGCCCATGCGCAGGTGATGAAAGAATACATTCATCCCAATGTAGTCAACTACGTCGACTCGTTCCTGGTGGAGAAGGAGCTGTGGATTGTCATGGAGTACTTGGAGGGTGGCGCCCTCACTGATGTAGTCACAGAGACGGTGCTCAACGAGGGCCAGATTGCCGGCATCTGCCAGGAGTGCCTCAAGGCTCTCGAGTTCCTCCACGCCAGGGACATCATCCACCGGGACATCAAGAGTGATAACGTTCTCCTGGGAATGGATGGACAAGTCAAACTGACTGACTTTGGCTTCTGCGCTCAGATTACACCTGACCGCGATAAGAGGAACACAATGGTGGGTACACCGTACTGGATGGCCCCAGAAGTTGTTACCAGGTGAGTGCTATTAATAGTCCTTGTAGATGTAACGATTGGGCATTGCTCCTTGATACATGTAGGTGTTTGATAAATTCGACTGGAACATCACTGGAAATATTCTTTAAACTTGCCCAGAAATCAGAATTGTTCAAGATTTGTTTAAGAGGAAAATCGACTTTAATGCGCCTCTGTGCTTGTAACATCATTTTACGTTTCGTCCTGTATTTTAGAATTTCAAATCCCTCGTGCTTAGCTTTATGGACCATTTTGTACTAGAGCGTTCTAACACATGGCCAATGTATTTCTTCCAGGAAAAACTACAGCTACAAAGTAGATATCTGGTCCCTAGGTATAATGGTTATTGAAATGATCGAAGGGGAGCCCCCTTACCTGAATGAAACTCCACTTAGAGCGCTCTACCTCATTGCTACCAACGGTAAACCAGACATCAAGAACAAGAGCATGCTGTCACAGGAGCTACAGGACTTTCTAGATCGCTGCCTAGAGTCTGACCATGAGAGGAGAGCTACTGCCACTGAACTCTTGCGCCATCCCTTCATGCGCAAAGCTGAGGACCTGTCCTCCCTCAGGGACAACATTCTAGCTGCTCGAAAAGCCGTGGAGTTCTCCAAGTAAATCTCCTTCACTGTAACCAGCCTATTAACATGATATCACCTGACAGGTCCGTGGGGCATGCCTGCCTGGGGCATTGTCCTGTCTGCAAGCCCCTACTTCCCTCGCTCCGACCATTGAAGGAAGTTATGAAATAAAAAGAATGTTCATTGCTGGATCTTGTCTCTTTGAAATTCAAAAGAAACACAACCCACCATTCCGAGGTTAGCTACGAAAGGAAACTAGCTGTCCATGTACCGTCTCAATCGATCCAGTTGGAATTCATGAAGCCTGCCACTACTTTGTGTGTAGATATATAAACATTGAAGAGTAAACAGTGTCATTGTATACAGTGGTTTTTTCCTGTAACATCGGGCCAAGAATGCGTAGCTTTCATTTCTTTTCAGTTGACTGCTAAGTAATACGCTGCTTAGTAAACCACGCAAATGCTAGTGAAATGTAATAGATTAAAACCTCCCATCGCAGAGGATTTTTGTTTTGTTTTATTGTATACATAGTATCTGAAGATTGTACATGGCGTCCAGTCAGTGCTGTGGGATCTGGTTATTTTGTATATTATGCCTCACATCCTACCAGACAATCCCCCAACAGATCCCACACCGAGTAGAAAATAATGTTGCCAAGCGTGGCTCGCTAATTTTTAATTTATCGGCCTGCGCTGTGCCGATCCTTCCCGCCAATGATTTTGTAATAGATTATTCATGCCTGAAAGGTATTTATTTGTTCATTATTTCATGGGGGGTGGGGGGCGTGAGTATCTTGGGGTGATTTTATGTATTTTTATATATAATTAACTATCCCTGGAGGCTTGGACTCGATCGTACATCCTCCCACTGAAAAGAAAATCATGTTGAAACTCCATCCTTCACCGGCTTCTGAATGTTGAGAAGCCAAGCACTAAATGATTAATCTTCGACTTGTTTTTTAATGATCATATTACTTATATACTTACATTCTTTGGTGGGGCAATTAATGATTTAAGAACTGATGTAGTAGATTCTCTCATTGAACATCTCCTTTCCTCTGTACAACGGGCCCGAAGATACCCTTGGAGCCGTCACGCCGCTTTTGAGCTTTGTTTTTACAGTTGTGTACAAACAAACTTTATGTTTTATTAGTGCGGTATGTATGAGACTCACAACATGGCCTCTCCGTAAACTATTGGGTACCCATTTCTTATCGGATTTAAACCCCAAGTTCCGTTTATCCTTAAGAAAATGAGAAAGGCCTAAAAGTATTCCATCGAATTCCTCTGCCCTCTTGCGAAACAATATCGCCGAACTTAAGCTCTTGTTATTTTCTATAAATGTTAGAAAAATTCCTGAGTATTTCCTTGAGATTTCTCTTGTGGTGTATAGTTTTCGGGTATAGGGAACACACCCTAACAAGCTGTACAGAAGGTGATTTGGAAGGTGAAGCTAACCATTTCTGTTATTGCCCGTGTGATTGCGTTAACAGAAGTAACGTATACTTCATCTTGTTCACAGTGTAACCAGTTTCTTTCGGACGTCTTAGCGTTCACGACTCGGCGGATTTAATGTGATAAGTGAACCTGCATCTTCTGCCCACCTCTTTTGTAGATTCATTAATACTCCGTAACACTGATATAGTTGCTTTCGTTAACTTTACACTTAGTACCAATTATTTTTACTTCTTTCTTTTTAAATCGAGTATAATGAGAGAAATAGTGTACTTCCCATGTGAAATATATGTTTCCTGCGGTGGACTGATCAATTGTGGGAATGTTTTCTGTATTCCTGGCCAAAGATACATGTGCGTGTAAATGTGCGAATCCTTTGTAAACCGTACCTACCCGTTAAAAAAAATACACATTAGACTTAGAAGCAACACGAAAAAGCTGAATCAGGATCCAATAGTGTCGCCCTATTTTGTATGTAGTTAAAAATAAAAATTATGACCCATTTTAGAGATGTTGACCTTCCCTGAAAATTCCAGCTTGAATTCATATGAAGGATCAATGTATGTCTGTTACAATGTTGACATGTTATTTGACTTTCCTAATAATGTCTCGCCTAGATGACAATTAGGCGTGAGTGAAAACAAAGTGCCTCACATTCTTTATCGAAACTGCTCTATTTTCGTTACCTTACCTTTTACCCGACCCACTTGCGTCTCAAATTGATAATTGATTTCCCCTGACAATTGTAAAGAAATAGACGGCAAATCATATGTAGCCATCCAAATTTAGATGGGTGGAGAAACAGCAAATTATCGTGTATCCACGAGTATATATTGTTCTTTTCTGGAATAAGATAACTAATAATATTCAATAAATTTCATCGGTTTAGGTTAAGTCTTCCCATTCCCCAAATTATGTATTCCATGGTTGGAGAATGCCTTACCAAACGATCAATAAAGACTTAGCACAACATGAATGACTTGAATTAGTTTGTTTCTTTGTTCTCTACATTTCTTATTTGGTTAAACTAATGTATGAAAAAACAGTTGATTCTTAATTCATGAGCCAAAGTGCAATTGTTTATCGATCGATAGCCTACCCTAATAGTGATTTGACGTACAACCATTGTTAACCAATTTGAAACTCATCTGAAGATGGGGACTTCGGCAGACTCCTTAAAGTGCCAAAGGCACCTGTGAAAGACATTCACCAAAAGCCCCAAGCGTTTTTGTGAATACGTTGTCACATATGCCACACGCATTAAGTTCTATCTTAATATGAAAGACATTCACCAAAAGCCACGAGTGTTTTGTGAATGCGTTGTTGCATATGCAGCTCAAGTTTTGTTCTATTTTTATGCCATGATATATATTGAAGCGTTATTTGACCATTATTTACCTTTAGTTAATGCCTTGCAACCCTCTGACTCGGCAAAAGCAAGCGCCTACAGCCTTGCGTCTTTAGATGACAGTAGACTATACTTCTCATCAGTTACCGCTCGTAGTTACAGTGTTGCAGTTCCCACATTGCACTTGCCCTTTCAACACTGCATTCTTTCAGTGTGGGACCTACTCGGGACAGTCCACTATCCGCTTTACTGATTTAGGACCACCAATTTAAGGTTAGGTTTAGGGTTATTTTTATTATTGGTTTCTGTTAAGTAACATTCAACAGCTAAATCAACTGAGTCTATAGTCTATCTAGACGAGCACAACCGACCGCTATTCGGTACGAATAGCTTTGCTATGATTATCAGATCACGTGACCGGTTGACCTCCCAAGAGGATAAACGACTATGTACCGACACTGTCTTCCGAAGGCCTGTTTCAGTGCTTTTTATTTTTCAGGAACTTTCTAACCGATCCCAGAAGCTAGAGTCAGTCAAGGGTAGCAAGGTCCAAATGGGAATATGTGTCATTTACTGATAAAATACAAAGTTATCGCTTACCGAAGATTCGAAGCGAGAGCTCTCAGCAATGGCCGCCATATCAACAGAAGTAGCTGGAAAGAAGCCACTGAGACTCTAAGCCAATCAGATCATCAGAAGCGATCACGTGACCATGTGGGCAATGACGTCATATATAGCGGCAGGTCAGGGAAGCCCGGCCTCCAATCAGAAAAACAAAGCTCATAGCCTGTTGCAGGTAGAAAATCCGGAATTATCATTTATTCCATTAAAAAGATAACGAAATATAGATTCTTCTGCTAAAATCTTAGTGTCTGCCGGTCGTTGGGTTGGTTGAACCCATATGACCTAAGCAGACAAACTCAAAGCAAAACGTCTGGAGGCGAGAACGGTCAAAGCCATGCCGTAAGCAGCTAGAAATAGTTTAGTAATCGGGATTCCCGGCTGGTTTTGCGAGGGCCGTTTTCGCGACGATGCTTCATTTGTATATATTAAAACAATAATAGGCGTACAGATCTTGAGAAATATAATTAAAATAAAATAATCCTTTCAAGCGGTCTACACTTTCTGGACTGAGTGACGTCATCACCTGAATAGGGTCCCGCGCTTTGTTGTTAGGGGAATCAATGCAAACTAGCGCAAGGAAAAAGAAATAGACAGTGATAAGTGGGGAATGAGCCACGTCTACCTGCAACCTTGTAACTGGAAGTTGGCTCCGCGCTGCAATGTGGGACCTACACATGGTACCTGAATATACTGGGTTCTTAAATGAGCATCATTGATTGGCACAACTAAATTTACACAACCAATCAAAATAGCGTTGTAAATTGGTTGCATTCGAAAGGCAGCCCTCACTAGTGAAATGTACGCATGCATATGCCATGGGCTAATCTGGCTCTATTTTTGTGGATACGCACACCTATCATGGCATAAAGCCTAGTATGATATGTTTGCAACTGAGAGGTTGATAGCAATTATAAACAGTAATTAAAGTATTTGCATAATACTATCCATGACGAAAATTATCAGAGCAAGTTAGGGCAGAAGTTGAGATATAATTATTATGGCATTTATGCACCTAACAAAAATAAAGGAAAACCTTAAATGATATTCGTAATATTAAATTTGTATTGAGCCTAGGCCTACAAATTTAATATTACACATTATTATGAATAAAGGGTTGGGGATACTCTTACTTAGTTAGTTTGGGGGATCCTCTCACGAAATACTTCATGAAAACATGGAAAACAAGGCAACCAGGCGGGAAGGGGAAGACTACTGCGCCACCTGGCCTCTCGAGTAAGAAATAGCATACGTATCACGTTCGCGGTGTGTTTTCCCCGCACACCTCCACCTCAGCGAGCATGGCTCCACGTCCAACCAAGAGGAAAGTTCCTGGAGAGGAGACACCTAAAGCCCAGGAGAAAACGACCTCTGGGGTAGGTTAATAATTCATTGCTATCCCTGAGACGGGTATAATAATCGATATAACACTCTGAGTATTTCCCGATGGTCCACAACATTGATGTCCACGCCTTGCACGTGGGACTTCACTTGCCAAAACACCCTATTATCGCCACGCTTTGCTACCACTGTCAGTGGTTTTAAATCATGGTGATAGAAACGTGGATCGTTGGTTCATTAATTGTTACCCTCTACTATAGTTACTTTCTTATCTTTTCTTGTGTATTTGATTCTAAAATCTGGTGTCCCTGACTAAATGATTTGGCGAGTACACCAAGGCTCAAGGCTAGCAGCACATCGCCGGGCCTAGCTTAGGCCAAGTTACTGTTAGGGAAGGCCTTGGCCCAACTTGGCTTGGCCTGGCCTGGCCCTGGGCTCCCGGCCTGGCTTGGACTGCATGGTTGTGGATACTACTGACGTAGAGCTGAGGGCGTAAGTTCTAACTCATGACATAACTCAACGATCGAATACATCAATGACAATGTCTATGACGGCATGAGACATTTCTTTAATTAATGACTTCATTACGGTATATAAAAACATTTAAAGACCAAAATCACCGGAATGAATGCCTGGCTTGTCTGTCAGAGTCAGAGACAGATCGCCCAAGGGCCGGGACCAAGGGACCAAGACAAATATTAATAATCAGATATAATTTCTTGAATTTAATCTTAGGTATAAGTTTTAAAAATTCACTATTAGGCTTTTATATATGCAAATCTAATGAATATATTATGCATAGGTCGAATTGTTTGTCGATGCTCCACCTGATCGAAGTGACGATTCGGGAGATGAGACCGATTCGTCTGCATCCGAAGACAGTGTAATCTCGGGACTAGAAGAGGAGGAAGATTCAGGTGAATCTGAGGTGGAATCTATTGACGTAAGTTCACTTGTTTTTTAATTGTACCCTGAAAGTTAATTTTAAGGGTCGAGAATTTACGTTAGCTTAAATTCCCTCTACACAATTTTTTTAAAAACTATTATTCATCATTTCTCTTCTTGGTTTCGCCTTCCCTGTCGATAGATTTCTTGTGTACTGTACAGTACGGTACTGGTACTTAATTCATTTAAGACATGGCGATATCTGATGAATGGTGATACAGAATAGGTGTCACGATGAAATGAACTGTAGATCGCATTTTATAGTTTGTAGTTACTAGTAGGCCTATTGTTATTCAATGTCTCGCCATATTTTGTGACGGTTAAAATGCAATTATAGGAGGGAAGCGAGTCTGATGACGAGGCAGGAGAAAGCGACGACGAGGGAGGAGAAAGTGATGATGAGGACGACGATGAGAGTGGGGAAGACGAAGACAGTGGAGATGACTCCACAGGAGAGGCACAGGAAGAGGAAACAGTTGCAAATAAGACAAAAAAGGACTTGTCGCAGGTGAAGAAACAAGTAAAGACGGAAATTATCACACCCGTTAAGAAGGGAAAGGGGAAACAGTTGAAAAAGAAGGAAAACATTCAAACAACAGACTCAAATGACACTGCAGAGGAAAAGACAAAACCAAGTAATGACTCGTCGCCGGCGAAGAAAAATGATCAAACCAAAGGTACCACACCGACGAAGAGTCTCACGCCTGCTAAGAAGGGGAAGGGGAAGCAACTGAAGAAGAAAAGGGACACTCAGACCACAGACCCGAATGGCAATGATGTATCACAAGGTCCGTCAAACGACAATGACACTCCGTCGAGCAGTACGACTCAAACTGCAGTTACCACACCTGCTTTTGATGAGTATGAATTCGATTCTTCAGATGAAGAGGTTGGTTTTCTATCTTGATGAGTTTTCTTCATATACACTTTTTGTTACGTTAAGTGATGCGTTTCAGGGTTGAAAAAATCGCTTTAAAAAAGTGTTTTTCAAAATATAGTTGTCCGTCATCTAAAATCTCGTCTGATGCAAGCAGTTGGAAGTAAATGCACTCTACTCAAGCTCAAGGCATTACATTTGATCTTATCTTCATTTCTAGGATATTCGCAATACGGTCGGCAACATACCAATGGAATGGTACCGAGAGTTTGAACACATTGGATACGACCTGGAAGGTAAAAAGATCCTCAAACCGAAGGGGGGAGACCAGCTGGACGAATTCATAGACAAAATGGAAAATCCCGATTATTGGTAAGTTCAATCTTTAACACGTGTTACTAGTGTGCTCACTGTCAAGCATCTTCTACTGGAATGTGCAGATTTTCATGATGCCCGTATCAAATATATCAATGCTCCTGACCTCAAAACACTATTTAATGTGGTCAATGGTGACAATGTCATCAAATATCTAAGAACTGCTGGTCTGGTCTCTTTGTTATAGTGTCTTTCATTCAAAACCAAACTTCTGTTATTATTGCTATTTCTAATTTTATTTTTCAATTTATTTACAGCTGGACTGTAAATTAAATGATTTTACTCCTCTCATCTGATTTCAATAACCCTCACTGCCACTTGGATGTCGTCATGGCATTAAGCAACCATTACTCACTCACTCACTAGTGTGGGAAGTAAAAGGCAAGGGTTATTAGACTTGTTGCATTGTTCCTATTTTTTTTATTTTATTTTTTTTCTTATTTTGTGTCGAGGTGCTGATCAGACTTCTGTGAGTCCGCCCATACAACTGGAGTGGCTCATGCAGGGATGCAAGTTCTCAGATTATCAACTGAATTCAGATATATGGAAAAGTCAGCAAATGCCCCATACAATACACTAAATCGACTCCTAAATACCAAAATTTTCTCAAAGTTCCATTTGACAGACAATATTAGGGGAGTGATGTGTAGAGACCTCTATCTAAGTGTTCTCACGGAGCCTGGAGCTAACGGAGCTGCCTATCCCTGTCGGGGGAGAGGCGGCCTCAGATCATAACTGAAGTGAGATTCCCGATATTTCCGTTAGTCTTTAGCATTGAGTCTATGGAGGTCACGGAAATACCCGAGGTCCTTCGCTCAAGACCTCCGGGAAGGGTGCAGCAGGTGGCCCTTGGACTGACCCAGATACCCACTGTTAGTTAGGCCGCACTGTTGTACATACACACATGGTCCTTATATGACATGTGCGCCTTTATCTACCTCCCCCTGGACCTTGGAAAATGTTCAGATTATTTTACCTTACCCGACTTGCATCCCTGCTCATGACCGTATACTAACTATAGCATACATGAATCCATACATGTTCACTAGTTCATATCACAACACTTAGATCTGTTGCTGGCATTAAACCATTCCTATCATTTCAGGCGTACAGTGACTGACAAAACTACTGGACAAAAAGTGGTTCTTTCCGACAAAGACGTTGAACTTATCCAGCGTTTACGCCGCGGTAGATATGTAGATCCCACCACAGATCCATATGAGGTAAATGCTGTCATCATTTCGTTTAAAAAAAAATTATGTGCCAAAGTGGAGAACTTATATCATAGAAATTTATTCGTAGTTTTATCTAATTCCTAGTACATAATTCCTGTAAATATACCGAATTTGATACAGTGACTACCTTTTAGTATTATTCGTGCACTGGTTTTAAAAGAGTCACACAAGTTATCACCGTGTATTGCGACTCAAGTGTAGAGTTTAAATATAAATGATTAATATGTTTAATTCTATTTTACCCTATGTCAATAGCCATGGGAAGACTTCTTCACTCACGAGGTAATGCAACATCCCGTAACAAATAGACCCGAGGACAAGCGTAGCTTCATTCCGTCAAAATGGGAACGCTTGAAGGTAAGAACTTTAATCATTTTATTTGTGCTTTTGTTGTCAGCATTATTCGTGTGTGCGTAACACTCGTCCTGTTTTATAATTATGAGTGTCAGTTCATTGATTGGTCGCTCCATGCTTTTCCTAGGTGGGACGTATAGTACACGCAATGAAAATGGGATGGATTAAACCTAAAGTTGTGAAAACACCAGAGGAAGAAGCTGCAGAACGATTCTACAATCTGTGGAAATCAGAAGATCAGGTTTGTGTCGATGGAGAATTATTCAATATATTGTAGATATTTCTACGGATCTCATGTTATTGGGGATCTCCCCTCACTTGAATTTGGGGCTGAAATCAGTATTTTTGTCATATCTCCCCCAAATTTATCAGCTAAATTATCAGAATGGTCAATATATTATTCACAAATTAAAATTCTCAAAATCTTATATTTTTTTGATGAAAGTATCTTCAAATCAGTTTTAAAATATTTTTCTTACAAACCCCAGATGATAAAAAAAACGTCATATTGTTCTCGCATATTTTAATTTTTTTTACGTGATCTGACCTGCATCCCAGCAAGTTATACGTTATTCGCATACACCTCGCCAGCATATATTCTATGTCTCTTATTTGCCATTGCAGTCTGAGATCAGCAAACGGTTCAAGCATCATATTCCTGCTCCTAAGCTCGCCTTGCCTGGTCACGCCGAGTCGTATAACCCACCCCCAGAATACCTACTTAACGAGGAGGAGGTTGGTATTACATTCTTTAACTTAAAAAAACGGATATGATTCTACTGCTGTGTGTACGTGTGGAGGGGTCGGGATGGCTATTTGAGTAGCCTATACTATTTTAAAATGTGTTGTAAATTGAGGTGCGGTTGCCCTGTCATTTTGAAGTTCCGATTTGGCGGACTAGATTCTAAAAAAAGTCTGACCATGTTGGCTGTACCAGTTAGCATAAAAACACAAGACTTAAAAGTTAATACCGTAAGTATAATTATCATAATAGAACAACATGCATTACTGCTATTGTAACCTCAGAACCACATATGAAACATTTATGATACATTCTATCTGAATAAAGATTTTTCAAACTCATTTCTTTCTTTCTAGGAATTAGCGTGGAAAGAACAGGAACCAGAAGACCGACGGATGAACTTCATACCACAAAAATACTCGCAGTTGAGACGTGTGCCAGCCTATTCCCGATTCATCAATGAGCGCTTTGAAAGATGTTTAGACTTATACCTTTGTCCCCGTGTTAGAAGAACAAGGGTGAGTTAAATGTTCAACTTTTGTTCTAAAACATTTCCTTTGGGCAAAACATGTGTTCCTTTATATGTGTGTTTGGGATACAATTTATTTCAAATTTCACGGAACTTAACTTCGGCAACCTGCTGAACAGAGCGTTATTTCACTTTTAACGATGGATATATATTGGGATATTGTATGTCAATATGTGCAATATTATACTTTCCTTGCAGATGAATGTGGATCCTGAAGATTTGATCCCCAAGTTACCAAAACCTAAGGACCTTCAACCGTTCCCAACAATCCAATCTATTGTATGTATGATTAAGCAATTCAATTCTCTACCCACTCGCACAGTTCTATTTCATATTTCTGTATATTATTTAAAGGCACTGGCATCAATATATCTTTGGCATTCTTAAATTTAATGTTAGGGAATTGTTGAATATAATATATCAAGGCTGGTCTTATTTCCTTTCAAGATTTACAAGGGTCACTCGGACATCGTACGAACAATAAGTGTATCACCTACGGGACAATGGCTTGCTTCTGGTAATTATCTGCCTTGCTAATAAATCATTTTTACCTAGTTATGAATATTTTATTTTATTTTTATTCACTATTTTAAAAGAATAAATCGATGTAAAAATATCTTTATTTTAAGATGTCAGTCATTCTTATCAAGTTTTTATAGGTACTTAGTTATACTACCGAACATATATAAAGAGAATGGAACGAGGTGCTAGTAATTCAATACTTATTGGACGAGATTGTGCAATTTACTATTGAATGCCCCTAGCATAGAGGAATATTGAAATATAAATCTTTGTTTTTGTTTTTGAATCGTCATAAAATTATCTAAAAGCTCAAAGAAAAACTTATTCGAATTTCTGTCGTGCACATACAATACAAAAAATACACCCACTTTATCGGACCTCTCAAGTGAAATGCACATAATATTATAAGCTATTATTTTTTCCCATCTTTTTCGCAATCTCAGGTTCCGACGACAAAACGATTAAATTCTGGGAGGTATCCACTGGACGGTGCATGAAAACCTTGGACATGGGCGGTGTTGTCAAGAAACTACAATGGAATCCCAATAACACATATTGCCTCGTAGCAGCGGCTGTGTACGTGCTCCCTCTTTACCTCTATTGTTACTCAACATAACCATCTGACGGTTTCTTATTAACATGGTTAGAAGGCTGAATGCGAAATAGACATAGTTAATTATGATTTTCTAATTTAATTGGAGAATTTTTACTGATTATGTTCTTCTCATAATTTATGATGCTGGTGTAAATCATTAATTTATCGTTATGGTAAATATGAACGCGCTGCTCTGTTCATTGGCCTATATTATATTTCGACATCTATTTTTCTAGAGAAAATTCTGTATTTATCATAAATCCTCAACTTGGGGACAAACTCATCCAGTCGAATACGGACAGCATTATCAATACTTATGAGCCTCCAGAATCAACCCCTGAATCACGTAAGATAAGCTTTTAAACTTGATTTGGATATTTCTCTTTTGTTTCTATAAAATAATCATTGAAATAATGCTCGGAAAATAAACGTTTGTCAAAGACATTTACCCTTTTTGATTTCAGAAAATAAACTTGGTGTTACGTGGAATACATTTGAAGATTTGGATTATGAAAATGGACTGCGTTTTAAAATTACACACACAAAGGTAAGTCTTTCACGAGTTTCTGTTAGGGACGGGCAAGTTGAGATCACTATTCATCCATATATTTATGTTGGCTATATCCAAGTTCCATCATGCGAAAGATTATCCTCTGATAAAAAGCTTATTCTCACATTTGGCAACATCAACTATCGATGTTTTATACTTATAGTATTTGTCATGATGTACTTCTGTAGTATTTGTTCAACCGTGCCCAATGTATAGGTTTTCAAATATATTTGTTTCTGATCCCTCAGGCTCTCAGTTATGTCACATGGCACGCCCGTGGGGATTACTTTGCGGTGGTTGTACCAGACGGTGGTTCACAGTCTGTCATTCTGCATCAGTTATTGAAACGCAGATCCCAGGTAAGTGTTTCTCCTAAATTTTGGGAACTAATATTCAAATGAAGGCTGCATTTCTATTTCAAGATTGAAGGCCTCCAGTGGTAAACTAATCGTCACCCACCTAACTATTATTATAACTCGTATTTCGCTCTTTTCAGTGTCCATTCAGTAAAAGCAAGGGACTTGTGCAGTGTGTTCTCTTCCACCCAACGAGGCCATTCCTCCTCATGGCCGTAAGTTCTTTCTGTCTTTTGCTTCTCCTCCATGACATATCTTTGACCCCTGATGTTTGGTGAAGTAAATTAGAATAAACAATAGAAATAATTGTAATTTTTACATTGGATTTGCTTTTTATCTTGTTATGCTCGGGGCATGATTATTTTGGATTCTTTCTTCCAGACACAACGTTATGTCCGCGTCTACAATCTACTCAAGCAAGAGCTTATGAAGAAACTTATGACAAATTGTAAATGGGTGTCATCGATGGCTATACATCCTGGCGGTAAGGACTTTACACAACGCTTTCAGGGTTCATAGGCATCTTTAAAACTCATTAAACATGAAAGTGTGTTTTTAAGGCCCATAAAGTTATTTAAAGTTACTTCGTAGTCATTAAAAAGCATCGATTAACAAACACACTAGTAGGCTGATGCCTATATTTTTTCTTCCCCCCCCCCCCCTCTCTTGAAATAGAAACTGATTTACCACAAAAAAAACCATTTAAATTATGAGAATTTCGCAGGTATTTTGAGAAGTTTGGTTATAAAATGTTACATACCTCTACATGTATGAATATAATAGATTGACATTATATGCATCTTATCTGATCGATTACATTCCAGGTGATAACCTTATTATTGGAAGTTATGATTGCCGGCTCAGTTGGTTTGATCTGGACTTGTCGTCCAAGCCTTACCAAACCTTGCGTCACCACAAGAAGGCCATCCGTTCTGCCAGCTATCACAGTCGTTACCCACTCTTTGCTTCAGCTTCTGATGATGGCACGGTAATAGTGTGCCATGGCATGGTGTTCAAGTAAGTATACCAAAACTCGAACTATTCACGCTGAGGTTGATTATGCCTTGCTCTCCGATGTCCATCCCGGGAGGGATTTAATTTGATAAACATTCCATACTGACTGATATATGGAATAGTATATGGTACTTCACTGCCTTCAGTGACAGTATAATTTGACTACGCATCTCTGCACACTAGTCAACATTTCCACTTGGTTATATTGCTTCAGGACCCCAGTGCTATATTCTATCCTGTCACGTTTGCTTTTCTATTTCAGCGATCTTCTCCAAAACCCGATGATTGTGCCGGTGAAGGTGCTGAGGGGACATGGTCAGGCTAAGAATCTGGGAGTCCTGGACTGTACTTTCCATCCCACACAGCCATGGCTCTTCTCCAGCGGGGCTGATGGCACCGTGCGATTATACACCTAGTATCATATAGAGAAAGTTCCACTATGTGGCTAGAGCTGCATGACAATATTCATTTGCCATCATTACAGAACCGCAACCGTCTCATTAAGAATTAAATATATGTTTATCATATTCAGTGTTTATGATACTTATGCTCTCATAGTCATTTAGTCATTTAGGGAGCTGGTGATAATGAAGCCAGCTGAAACCATTTCATTCAGCTTCTTGGTGTAATCCCATAATATTTAGTTATATTGTGAATGAAATGCGATGGATTCATATGGATGCTTAAATGTATGAAGGGGAGAATAGAATAAAAGTAATTTTTACCATGTTTATTGTTGTGCCTTGTGCCAGATTATTTTAAAGGTTGACCTAATCTTTCTTTAACGCTCAATTTCCCTTTTAAGATGTCCTTAGTTAAACGTGGCATATTGGGTTTGAAGCAGTCCTCTACAGAAAATTAGTTACAATTATCTTGCCCCTTTCTTTGCTCAGATTAAAGCCTGTACCTCTTCGTTTAAAATAAAATGCATACTCGAATCAATGATGGTATCAATTCGTATCGATTTCTTGAGCCAATTAGAATACCTCTTTTATCATATTTGAAATAATGCATTCTTTGGGACGGCATCCAGTCACGTGACAGTGCATCCACAATTAATTCTAGCAATTAGATCATTTTATCAGATTTTGAAATATAAACACATAAGATAATTATTTCATATGAAATATATTCAAAGGAGTTGAACTCAGATTAGGTATGTTAATATGGTTCAATGGTCTGTGACTTGTCACCTACGATCCTGAGGCGAGCTCGCTGCAGATCATAGCGCCACCTGGAAATACTCTACAAATACTGAGATTCCTGTCTCATAGAATGACACTAACATGGCCACGGTGTGTGCACTGAAGCACCATTAGCTTCTCTAATTCTCTGGAGAGGTGGAGTGGCCCGTAGTCTAAAGCGCTGGGTCAGCTAAGTGGCATGAGACTGGGCTGTCGTGGCTACAAATAAATTTACTAATAATTTCACCTCCCCAAATGGCTGTTTGTGCTCAATTAGCCCTGGTAAATCATGTGTACGATAAAAATGCCTTAAAAAATAGTGCCTCCTTGGTGGACGTTATGCAAACTAAAATTTGACACCAAAATTGTCTATATTATATCTTATCTATTATAAAAGTCAAAGGCTGATCTTTTTTTGTCACGCATGTTCTTGGAATAGTACTTTTTCCAACAATTTTTCTGCTTACAGTTCGGTAAATACTTCTCTTATAATATAGGAGTTTTGTGAAGGTATCTGGACTGAAGGTGCTTTTGAAGCCATTTTTAGTCGGGATCTTCACACTATACTTTTATATGGACGTCAAAAGTAAGGAGCACATAACCATAGCACTAGGTCGTCACTTGAAAGAGAATGCCTGGCAAAACATAATAATCAGAAAACGATAAACATTAATGTGGTCATGCATTTGATGTCCTACGGTGCCTGACAAGACAGCACCGGGCCCGCGACTCTGACAACGGGGAAGGTGGGGGAGAGGGGAGGAAAAGAAGGGGATGTTCTTAACCGTCCAAAGGACTGGTACTATACGAGTCTTACATAAAATGTATACACTATTATTTTAATATAATACGTTTGCACTGGCAAGGTTTTTAAACGTTAATATTTCGGGGAATGTTGAAATAAAATATTACAGATTTTAAAAGAATTTGTATTAGCCCTGACTTTGGAAAATGAACCCTTTTACTTTGGGTTTCTGACAAGCAGAAATTAGCGTGAAACAATTCCCTGGCAAATCAGCCTAATTTCATGCAGTGGGCATTATGAATGTGTGTCATCCTAACATAACTTGCTTTAGACTTCTGAGTATGTATGGATACATGTAAGTGTGTATCACTATAGGAACTACTACTATGCATAGCTCGCTAGTTTAGGTAAAATATGTACATGCAAGCATGCCGAAGCATATATCATGGTGCGCACTGCAAGTACTATGTTGCCTCTTTTGGAATAGGCAATACGGTAAGAGGTAAGAGGTTGAGCGAGAGGGAAAGGAAGATTGATCACAGACAGATAGGCAGGCAGAAAGAAAGGGCGAAGTGAAAGAGTAGCCGTGGTAAAGGAAGAGGCAGAAGGAGAAGGAGATACAGATATTTAAAGATTACTATTCACAATAAATGCACTTAACTGGCCCCATTTCATCTGTCAACCGTCCCAGACGGGTACATTGCTAGTAAATCATATACAAGAATTTGAAAGATATTAAAACATTGTATTGGAAGAAACTAAATGAAAATGATATACGATAAGCCGTTTTTAATTTTCCCACATGTTTTAATCAAAGGTTTGGTGATAATTATTCCATTCTTGATGATACCAATCTTTTAACATGATTTTAAAAAACAGAACGTCCTCTTTTTCTCTAATGCCTTCAGGGAGTTTATTCCAAAGTTTTGGACCCTTATAAAACATGATTTTCTTACTTTTCACATTTTGGTCGAGATGTTACATACAAGGTGGACGAAGAATTAGAGTTGTAGAAGAATATTTATTCCTGGTACATGTATAATGTGATGTAACCTAGGTGTTCTTAGGTTGGTAACTGGAGAACAGTAGTGACAGTCCCTTCACAGAGGGAAAAAATTCGGGACTGATGAAATATCAATTTAATTACCCCGATTAAGATAATTAAAATGGTTAAAATATGGACTGAAAATTAATGCAGTCACAGTAGGCGTACTGTACCTTGCATAATAATTACGCAATAAAAAATATGAAAAGTACAAATGTAATATTTGATAATTAAAATTATAAAAAATGTGCTTGGCAACAGCTGCTATGCAATATTACGTAAGGTTGCGTAATTAAAAGTTAGAGAAAATTAAAATTGCAATAAAAGACATCAGAAAAAGATTACGTAAGAGTTGTGTCTCTGAAAACATTTAATCAGAGTATGAGTAAAAGATAAACTTGAAGGTTAAAAATAGTTGAAAATACTTGTAAAAGTCATATGAAGTTACGTCATAATGCTGACGTCAAAGTACGCACGTCCATACATCCCATTGCGTCAGGATGTATGCAGGCCCAAGAGGCGTGTTAAAAGATGTTAGAGTAGAAGGGCTCTGGTCATCCAGCGTTGCAACACTGCCGTAGGCGAGGGTGCGAGGAGATAAGCTACTGTATGACCTACTTTCGCGCAGTTTTAGAAGTATGATGGCTGCCGAGGTGAGTGCGTGTAGACGTATTCACACCAAGGAGCTACTGTTTAGCCAGAAACACCACCACACAAAGCTTTCTGCCTATGTTAAAGCGTACGAATAAAAAATATATCTAGTGTTGAAGTAGGTTTTTTAGTTTAAGAGTTATGGACAAAAGCCTAGAATGGTCGAAAATTATGTAATATTATGTATGAAGTAATAGAATAATTATGAACACTAGATATTGATGGAAGTATCCATCGCATTAGGCTACGAAAATATGGTTCTACCGACCTAATATTCACAGGCTTTTAACCCTGAAACATAATATATATAGAATAATAAAGAAAAGAATAAAAAAAGAATTCGCAGAGCGATCTGACTACAAACTCATACATGTCAAAGTACAAAAATACACAATAGACCATGGAAGTGGGGGATAGACAACTCCGAGGGAGTGCACTAGTCAAAGCGACCCAAAAGGAGTTATCTAGACAAAATATGGAAAAATGGTCAGGAAGCCACAAGTACACAGCCATCATACATTGATTTAGGTCATTCACTTTAAATCGTGCTCCACAAGCATAATGCTCGAGGTCTAAAAAGATTATTCTAAAGATAGACCCGCATGCTCGATAATTATAAATCGGACGTCTGTAACAGATAAGCCGATAAACTATTTCAAGGAGACGATCTCATAATACATGCTTAATAATTCTAAGTCAGGGATGTAGTAGAGGATAAGCCGGTAAATTATTTCAAGGAGACGGTCTCATAATTTTACGTATTTTTACGTAATTTTTGCGTTTGCTTATAGCCACACATTATAGATCGAGAGCAGATGACCTCGAAGAACGCTTATTGTTAGCGATGTTTGTTATTCTGCCATGTTTCAGTATGTATGTGAAAATAAAATTGTTTAATAAAAAAGAAAAAAAGTGCGGAATGGCACCTGACATTCCTTCTACAGTCAGAACTATAAAGCCTGCTGCATGGTTTTATTCCTTAACGGTCCAGCCACTCAACAGTCGTTGTTCAATCTTCTGGATTCTGCTAATTTCAGCCCTTTAGTTCTTCTCCTAATCGTGTTTCTAAGCTCTGCATTCATTTATACTCTTGATTACTTTCTTATCTCCTTTTGGTGCATGGGAGATACATGAATTAAGAAAAAATTGCCATAACTTCCTGGCTTAATTTCAACGATTTGAATTATATGTCCTGATTACTAATCCATGAATTCCGTGAATAATATATACGCCTTTACCTTTAATCCTGGCATTTTAATGTCGGCCCTTCCTTCTAAGCAAAGTATGTTAATTGAATACATTATTATAATCACATCCTTTTAAAGATGTTGACTGACTCACCACCGTGACCAACGAAGAGTATCTATAGGCCCTACAGCCACAGGCAGCCAAGTCAGGTCAAGTCTAGCCCCTAGCCTGTCAAGCTCCTCTCCTAGTCAGTCTAGCTAGGACACTACATACTTAAATTGGTATGCCGAGAAGAGTTATGTTAATTCAACAAAAATGATTACTCGTGCAACTATGTGGCCTATCGACACTGGGAAATTAAGGGCAGATTCGGGAATTCCCAAACCTGCATAAAAACTATTTTTTCACAGCTAAAGAGTGATGCACGCGGCCCAGCGCCCCTTCTACCCAATCAATACACACGGTAAGCCTGCACAGGTGCGCACACTAGCTCTATAATGCACGATGGCTACAAGGTTCTACTTTCCATGCGACACGTCATTTGATCAACCTTCATGCTAAGTAGGCCTTGTCGCGTCAAGATGAGTAGCAGGGTCTACAGTATTTTTTTGGCTAGCATACTCTTGCTGTGAATGAACAAGACAACAAACGCAGCAAAACATGTTTTCTGTCTTGAGTACCGGTATGAGATTCTTTCGAGTTTCTGTATACCCATCGATTTGAGTCACTGTCATCCGATTTCCTACAGCTAGTCCAAGGTAATATTATATTCATTTCAATTAACCAGTATAATTCTCAAAACATAATATTATGCTGGTGGTATTATCATGATTATATTTCCTATTCGAAACAGTGTAAATTAAGATAGATGGAGTAATATTAGTTGCTAAAATAAGTATCATATATCATTAGAATTTAAAGGATATCTCTAGCTTTCATATACTACTCAAGTACTGCTATTAATTGTCATAACATACTAAGAGTCAGAACATAATAAGATAGGCCTCATAGTTAGTCCCTGTATATTTCTATAGTTCAAACAATATATTTCCCTATTCGATACTTCCCAAATTTCCATGTAGTCAGGCCCATAATACTTTCCCAGTACCTGCATTATTTTGTTGTTATTTTAAGACATTTGAAAATCAGTTATGGATTAACACCCAATGATGAGCATTGCATATATTCCCTACTTCGAAATGCCTAACTTATTACTCTTATTAATATGATGCAATCAATGAATAGCAGTATGAGACCATCATATCCAAACCATACCGGATATATCTCCAATGTAAATAATAGCTGAATATCCAAACTAAGCAAAGCCTGAGCTGCCCAATAACTTAGGCACAATTGAACTATATGGGAAAAGTCCAATACTAATAGAACTTCAGAACTATGGGTATATGTAATTAGATTTTCTAATGCAAATGAAGCATACACTTTTTTTTATTAAAACAAATTCTACAGCTTTGGACCTTTTGAGGCTGCCACCAAAAGTGGAGGGGGACATGCCCCCCCCCCCCTGTCCCCCCGGTAGTGATGACCTGGCCCTTATGCACATTCCCCAACCCTGGGCCACCTCTTGATACTAAGGGAAATCCCTGGCTGGGTGGTGGCATGTTTTCTCTGACACCCCCTCCCCCTACCATTCACCCATACTCCTGTGGGTGGGGGTGGGGGGCAGTGGAATTTACGTAAGTGATACGTAAGTGATAATGATATATGATAATAATTAAAATCTGTTCCAAGTGGGAAATGTGGTTTTCCCTTGAATGTGTCTCATAGTCAAACCTGAGAAAAACCCCATTTCTACATCATATTTCCATGTTTTCGCATTTTTTTCATTAATTTATGTTTTTTTATGAAACTTAAATATTGCAAAATATCTCCTACATTAGCAGCTGCTTGTAAATCATTTCATTTCAAAGATAAAGCACAATACATAACTTAATAATGCATCGTGTCATGATATTGCAATTGTATGTATCCTTGACCTTATGTGGATAATATTTCACATGATTCCATTACAGTTTAACTGGGATGGAGATACTCAAATAATGCAAAAATATATTTATTTCATTATTTTCGCATTATTTTTCATTTTTATGGTAAAAAATGTATGTATTTATTTCATATTCAAAACATGTATACTTACAACTGTCTAGTCATAGGATATTACAGGATTTGATTCAAAATAGGTTGAGAACGTTTTGTATGAGTCCCTTAAAAATATTTTGTTTTTAATATTTTCACCTATTTTCCACATAATTAACTGTAAATTTCGGGGTGATGTCCACAGCTTTCGAGGTGGGAAGTTTGATTTTCGGATTCAGCGGTCTTTTTTACATAGAAATCGTGGCGTTTCACTATAGACCGCCTAACATGAGCCAGTCATGCACATGTATGCATGTCCACTTTTGGCTTCAATAGAATTGACCGCGTAGATGAATTTTAGGTCTAATATTAAGATGTACATTGCGAGCCTTTCACCGTATTCAGTGACCTGAAACATATTTTCCGCTATACTTAGAATGGATTTATTGATCACCGGTTATATCGTGAGAGCACATATACGTGGAGAGACGGTAGAGATATATGTGGCTTTAAAATTTCCTCTTTTTGCAGCAATTATACATTGACAGTGAATTCAGAGCGTGACGTACAACCCGATTGGAAGAACCGCTGACTGGAAGGAAGTCGTTATCTATAGGCTAATAATGGAGTCAAAACTGGCACTCTGCGTTTCGATTATTGTGTGGTATGTGTCCAGTGTCTGTGTTAATGTAGCCTGGAAAAAGGCATATGCCGAACACAGGGATGTAGTTGTCCTAACTACCCTACAGTTTGTTGTATCAGGATTTATCAGTTTGGTCATAACAGCTCTTGGATATCACAAGACAGTGGATTTGAGAATATGGATTACGAAGATGATGCCAATAGGACTGGCCTTTGCCTTGGGTCAGTTTTGCACTAACACTTCTCTATCCATGGTTAGTGTTGGACTTACTCATGTAGTTAAGACTGCCGAGCCAGTCATCGCCGTAGCTGCTGGGCTCTTCCTGTTGGGTGAATACCTTAACTGGAAAAGTTTGTTCTATATCGCACTTTTGTTATTTGGAGTTTGCCTCACCGTCGCTCATGATGCTCGAGTTGACTGGATCGGTATAACATTCGCAGCCAGTTCAAATGTTTTTCTCCAAGGAAGAAATATACTCATAAAAATCAACCAGAAAAATACTGATATGAAAGACGAAGCATTCAAGGGACTACCTCTCTTTTGCCATACAATTTTTGCTGGAATGGTCTTCTTCATTATCCTTCTTCTGATGCACTTGATGATTTTTCCTTCAACTACCCATTCCCTACTTACAGCATCGAAGGATCCTCTGACTTATTTAGTGGGTTTTTGCTTTTCATGTCAACATATATTTTCCTATATTGTTTTAGCTAATGTCACCATTACCTCGCATGCATTACTTAATGCTATCAAACGGACATTGATAATTATAATCAGTTGTATTGTTCTGCACACAACTCTTCATACTATCCAGGTCCTGGGAATTTCACTGGCGTGTTATTTCTTTTACCTTTATTTAGTGGAGAAGAAAAAGGTGCAGCCAACTGAAACATTGCTCAACGCCGATGATCTAAAATCGCCACCTCGTTCTTCTACTACTGTATTCAAAGAAATATTTACTATAATTGTTTCTTTCCCACTTCTGTACGGAATTATATACTCTCTAAGTTATTTATCGGGGATACTTCAATAACACATCGATCAGTATAGCTTAATATAGAGAAGAATAAAACTTGTGATTCTATCTATTTAGATACAAAAATAAATTATTTACTTTTCTGAATAGTCTAATGAGGTGGTTTAATTAATATGGACGGTATAGGCCTACCCAGTATCATAATCAGGATGAACATACAGATGGAAATATGATATTAGTGTCTACTACAAACGCCATATAAATATCTCGACTTGCCTCGTAAGTAGTGGTTTATAGCAGCCAAGTTTGTGAATATGACACAATATTAAATCACAATGGTGTGTATATACATCGGGAAATAATTTAAAACGGGCGTATTCTATGATATTATATGGATAATCTATGTATACATGTATTTCTGCCGGCAAGAACAGTACATGCATTACATTTAGTATATGACTTAAATGTTTGAATTATTTGTAGAGGTATAATTTTGAACGTTGTATCTCGTGAAAATAACACCATGTCGACAACTGAGTACAAAGAAAATGTATTTAAAAAAATAATAATATGAGTCGTCATCTTTCCTGTTCAGAACCACATAGATCTGTATTTCTTATATTACCTACCACCGCACTTTAAGTCAAGTGCTCCTGTACGTTATGATATTTCTAACCCCTTTTCATCGACATCGTGATTTTGCAATTTGACTTCACAACATTTATTGTCAAGAGGTGGGAGAAGTCGCTGTGTATCGGTGGGGCAGGATATATGTATTTCGTCAGGAATATAAATAAAAGTGTTGTTACTTATTTTTAGTTTTAGTTTCAGAAGCGTTCTGCCTACTTGCCCTTCTTTATGTGATGTAATGTTCAGATAATTTTATTGTCGTTGTTCTAGTCTCAAGTTATCCGAGGAGCCTTACTTAAAAATATCGGAGCTTATTAAAAAGTTGTTAAAAACGATCTCCAGTGTCTGTTGTTTTGTTGTGTCCAAGCGAAGTAGGAAACTGTAGGCAGACCTATAGACTAGCGAACAAGCCTTTTTGGGTTGGACTACAGACTAGAAAAACGTCAGTCTATGAATTAGATTCTGCCAATGACCTATGGCACTACAATGTGTGTTAGCATCAATCCTTAAACTGTTTCGAGCCAGGGTTTACTTCGAAAACATAAAGTTCTAGGAAGGCACCGAGGAAGGCCTGGAAGGCATTTGTTTAACGACGCTGGCACACCACTAAACTAAGTGGATCGGATTTTGTCCTCCGCTTATATAAAATAATATATACATAATGCGCATGTTCTTCACTTGACTAACATACAAAGTATCATATAGCCAGTGACTTGTATTTATGGTATGAATACAACATAAATAAAGTCTGTTTCCTAAAGCGAAATACTGAAAGTTTAGGCAAATTATGAAACGATTTAACCATGTAAGTAAACCATCCATATTCCCCTCATTGTTTCTTCAAACAATTAAAGTCATGACACACAAGTTGATCACACTCAATTTTAAATTATATTTAGAATTTAGCTTTGTAAATTTAGCTTTGTAAATTTTGTCAAACAGAATTACAATTTCTCCTGATCAGAAGTCAGATAACCATATGGTGCACATGCACTTTTTATCACCATAAATATTATTGGCAATTCTGAAGTAAATAACAGGATCGATATACGTCTGTTGCACATGGGATACTAGATTTAAATCGAACAATTGTTTGTCAATTACAAGCATGGAGTGGACCCTCACTTCCTCTATAATAACGGCGTACATACTAAGAGTTGTGGACGCTATTGTAAATTCAAAAGAAAATGAACTGCTCTCATTATGATATGAATTAAATCAGTTGGAAAGAAACAGATGAAATAAGTTTCAAAACAAGGAGGTGTTCTAGGAAAAGCACTTTCAATTAAGGACCTTGATTGCTTACAACATCTTATAACTGACAATTAAAATGCATCTCCCGTCGATCTTGTTCAACATCTTAATTAACTCTTGTTTGACCGACTTCTGAATAGAAATGAACCAGAACGTCCCATTTCAATAGACATATTTAATCGCATTATTTGGATTATAGGACTGCGCGTTCTTCTGCATCACCTATTCCAAAAGAGAAAGCTAATAACTGGAGCAGAATCATTGGTCGATATCCATTGAAACCATGCATGACCGAGGTACGGTAGGTTGCTGATCGTTCCGTGTACCCTCATGGAAATCGCACCTGGATCCATGGGCCTGCGGAGGAAACCTTCTTTCTAGGAGATCGATAGTTTATTTCCAACACAGTACACCGTGCATAACTGGGTGATGCATCCATGGCCAGGGAAAGCAATTGACCGCATGAGGTATTATTGGGTGGCCAGGGTTGCTGCATGTATTCCTGTTCTACATGTTGCAAAGAGAATCGTTATACATGCATTATGTTCAAATTTGTTAATAGCAATTCTAGATCCGTATGGTGGATAAATAAAGAAGGATTTTCATTTATGTTGAACGCAAATTTATTAAATATTCGTTATACAAGTTCCAGATTAAACACCTATTTTATCATCGAATCGATATTAAATGGGCTAAAAAAAATCCTCTAATTTTCGAATAGATATTATATATGCATTCACCTCGAATAGCAGTGATATTTAGGATTGTAATGATGAAATGAATATAAATATTTCAAATCAAAGGATAAGAGTAAGCTCCCTCCCTTGATCCCAATTAAGCATCAATGGATCCGGGCAATGGATGCAGGTAGCTCACTCACTCACACTAAGCCATAGAACTGTATACATCGCCGTGTGCACGTGGGTGTGGGGGCGGGGTGTTGGTGGTACTGTGATGGCGGTGGTGGTAATGGTATAGCAGCAGGATAGGTAAGGTAGCTCTAGCCTTTAACTGTTATACCCAGCGTTCCGCTCTAGTGATCCCACAGAGTCTAGATGACCTCGTCTCCACAATGATAAACAGGTCTGCCAAGTCGGTCACCTGAAGCAGCATTTTGTCAGACAGGTCCACCCCTGCATGCAGGCATACTTTTGCATGGGATCAAAACTAACATACCATACAGTGGGTAACTGAACTCCAGGAGTGAATATTACATGGTAGTCCGAAGGTCATCAGCATTTTACACTGTCCCGAGGATATTCGATCTACCTGGAGAATAGTGCTGGATAGATACATAGGCAATTGCTTCTCATGGAATATTAGATCTTTAGTGTAAGATATATGCGTTAAGGCTGGAATGGCAGTTTACAGGTATACACCGGGCCTATTACTAGGTGTCCTCTTTCTGGGGGTGGGGATCCTGCTTGCAATAATACCCAGTCCTACATCTGCACAACTTGGTCCAGTTCCCACTTTATTTGGTGAAGATAATGGCGATGTTGATGAGGGGGCACAGGATCCACCGACTTACGAGGAAGAGGGAATGTCTGGCAACCAAAATAGCAGTAAGTCTATGTGCAGCACTTGTATTTAGTGTCCTGCTTTTATTATGCCTTATCAATGGTATCCTCTATAGTATATCCCTAGCATATACCCCTAGTCTGTGGTGTCACAATATTTTGTTCAGACTGTTATTTGAAATAAATGGCATGAACAATTTTCCCACAGGATATTATGAAAAGGACTTACATCGCGTTGGTCCCTTATGATCAACGCCCCATAAATTTAAGATATTTTATTCATTTTAGCAAATACTTGTTTAATATAAGTGACTTCCTTTATGTATGCCTCCAAATAGTCTCCTTTACAATATATGGGACTTCTTGCGAATTCAAACTCTAATATAATTTGTTTTTCTTTTTGATCACGTGCAATGTAGAGCTGGTGGGATTTACAATCGCTTTATTCTGGCAAGAGCTATACAAGCTTTTTTTTATGAGTTGCTTTAGTATTTTGATGTTTCTCATGTTCAACATGCATCTGGGTTACCGTCCTTTGTATCACGAAGGACCATTTCCTTTGCTACGATACATTTTATATAGGAGGCGTGGGATGTGATGTATCAGACCTGCGCGAAAATTGATTATCTTTCCTTTTAGTCAAAGATGTCTTACATCGCGGTTAGTTGGATAAAAAGATACAACACAGGACTCAAGCCAAACATTCACAAATCATATTCAACACAAGCATTCTCCACACCCACTTGCCATCATATGCTCCCAGGCATTATTAGAAAAATTATTTCATTTTTATTCTGATTCTGATTGGTATCATGTTGCTAAAACCTGGACATATGATGGGAAAATTGGGAGGATGCTCACATATAACTATGTACATATCAAGCTTTTAACCAAAACAGCAGAAGCAAGCTTATTTTTACATGAAATATGGGGTTTGGTTAATTTCACACACAGTATGACTCTCATACATTTATACCATGGTTATGAGTAGATCTCGTAACCGTGCAGACATCAATATTAGATAACAAATATTTATCAAATATGCATTTAAACGATACAGACTCATTCAACACGTACTGGGATACAGCAATATGCACTGAAAAAATGTAATATGAAAATGCGGGAAGATGTTGGGCGAGTACATATTATGCTAACATGAACTATGTATACTGTACACCGTAGCGAAATTAAGATCCTATGAATCGCATAGTAATTATAAAATGTAGGTCAATGTATTCTTAGTACATGATCAAATTTGTCAAATCCCGAGGAGAATTGTGCTCTGACCCCTTTTGCTTTTATTTCTGCCCATTCCAGCATTGCGATGTACACGGTAGAAAGGCCAAGAGTTTTGATGCAGTTAGTTATTTCCATAGCAACCTCATAAACAGTTGGAATTCGCCATGATCGTGTGCGTGACTACATTAAGGCAGCACTTGGGCATGCATGGCTTGTTTGCCCTTGGAATGTTGATTCCCCCATCCTGACATGCTGAGATATAATGCTGACCAATAATCACACGAGATAATTATGTAGCGAAACAATACACAATAGTTGGTCGTTGTATCTATTAAGTATATTTGACTGGATGAAGCGAACGATTTCAATAAACAGGTTTCACATTGAGGGCAATGTAACAATACGTTTTTTGGTATGCAAATATATGCATCATTACAAATTCTGTTTCATGATATTATTTCGTGCGCACCTACATAATATATTGTAAAATAGAATACTGCAAATAATCAAAACCTTGTTTGAGGTCAACCACAAAACATAATATCGCACCTATTCTAATTATACATACAAATATCAAAAGCAAATGCCCATTTTCCCGCATTGCTTTTCCCGACTGGGTTTTTCGTTGCCTTGGGGGTATTTCGATTTTGGCATTTGGTTTTTCTTTAAATGATTTTTACTTGGTTCATTTCGCTTTAGCTGGGACTACACCTCCCTGTGTGAACTTGAGTCCTGACTGCGAGGACTGGGCTAAGCTGGGGGAGTGTTGGAACAACCCCAGCTATATGGTCAAATACTGTAGTGCTGCCTGCTGGTCCTGCCCACAGGTCCACGGTAAGACTAATGTAACCAGCCAAAGCACCTGCTCGACAATAATTACCTGATCAAGGGCTCTAAATATAGAGAAAACCTCTCATACTCTCTAATTACTCTGTTTCACCTAATCCATTGTAGCAACGCGGCCACATTTATAAGGAGTGGTCCCTTCTTTTATTTCTCATCACATTTCAAGGAACTTCCAGTTTAGTTGCACACTAGAAGTTAGTGTGATATTTTCCACCCGTTAACCTAACCTAAACTTCACATAGAACAGGGGAATATGATAAATTTTAACCCATAAAAGCACAAATTAAGGAGTAAATATAAGCAACTAGTATTAATAAAATGGCCCAAAAAAGGACACTTTTGAATATGACTTGTAGGAAATCAGAAAAAGCTAAGAAAATTCTATTTTCAGTATGTTTAAGCTTTTACCATTGGCTATGATCGGGAGAAGACTTAGATGAATTAAAAGAAAACAAAAATTCGATCTTATTTCTTTGGGAAAATGGACATTTTCGGGAGCCCCGCCCATGTGGGGTATTGGGAATGGGAATTTACTCATGAGTAGGTCCCTACTATAAATCGGTAAATATCTATAATAAAACACTATTATTTTGAGCATCAAAAAAATAATTTGACGGGTTTTCTCTGCAAATTACCAAGCTTACGGATATTGCATACTGCTTTGGAGTGTTTGCTCTGTTTGCTTTGAAGCCAATATGTTCAGCTGAGCTATGCATATTACATTCTTTCCTTCGCAAACTGGTATCCTTTAAAAGCTTGGTTGCTCAAGGGTTATTTTAAAACAAATCTAAATAATTGATGGTTGAAAAGCCAGGGTGGGATAATCGCTCAAACTTTACCACTAAATAGATTGCAGGTATTGCTGGTGTTTACATGCTGACCCGACTGGTGTTTCTCACCCATTGATATATTGATTTTGCAGATTTTCTTCTTTTTCAGTCTGACAATCAATTTGATTTATTTTTTACTCTGAATAAATAAAATATTATATCATAATAATAATGAATAAATATTTAATCAATAAAATATAAAACAATTATTTTAAAGGGGGTGCATGAAATATAATTAATAAAGATAACTTTTATGCAAAAATACAACTCAAATATTGATCATATCTGGTACCATGGTGATTATTTTGGTGGTGTTTTGAATGTATTTAACCCATATCAAATGCCGAGCAAAACAACCGTCGTTATATTAACCATAGCAACACGACGGTTTGTTTCCACTAATATGCGTCGATTACTTCGATTTAACCCTTCTACAACGTAGAGACACTAACACCGGGTGAGGACTAACAAACAATATGATATGAACGGTAGGTGTAATTTCTTCCTTTTACATACTAACCCTTTCCGAGCTTGTCATTTGTATATAAATCAAATAAGCAAAATTATTAAATTTATGAACTAACGCTTGGCTAATTGTATGGCAAAAAGTTGTAAGAAATACATGCTGTCGCTTTGTAGCCTCGTAGAACTTCACTCAAATAAATCATTGATAAAGATATGGTTCATGTTTCCTTCTCTTGAAATATTCTGTGTATAACACCATTTTTGAATTTACAGCTTGCGCTGATGTTGATGAAGGAAGATGTCCAACATGGGCAGCATTCGATCAATGCAAGAACAATACAGAATGGATGAGAAAGAACTGCTTTAAATCCTGTGGTTTGTGTAGGCAAGCAAACCTCACTGGAGAGGAAATGCATGTTCCATCCAACCCAGGGAATGTTCAAGCAACACCTCCATCTCGCACACCACGTTCTCCCATGGCGGGGAAAGGAAGGCCAACAGTTGAACCACCTGCTCCAATAAGTACATCTCCAGTTTATATGGACTCTACAACCAATGCAGCAGCAACTATCAGCAAGGATTCGAGTACTGTTGGTCAATCGATGGGGAAATCAACCTCTGGTACAGACATGAGTATGTCCACAGTAACAAGTGTTCCAGGCACCACAGTACCACCATCTAGCTTAGGCACTGGTGCACAAACAGATCCACCTGGTCCAGTTACTGATGGAATATTTCCTATCACCCAGTCACCCCCACCATCAATGGCACCAAGTGTAGTACAAACTTCTGAATCTCCATCTTCACCTCCTTCAACGCCATCTGTAAAAGTACCTAGTTCTTCTCTATCACCTAGTTCAACACAGATGACATCTTCATCTGAGCCAACAAAAGATTTGGACTTAAAAACAGCAGCAACAACAACAACGGCAACAAGAAGCTCTGGCATGATTGTTGAGGCAAGTACTACAATACCCATCTCGTTAGACCCTGTTACCGAAAAGTCTGACGCTCCAACTTCGACACCCAGACAGACAACAAAAATGGATGAAATTGTCTCAGAAGAACCAGGTACTCCATCAAAGCCTACTGCCACAACATCTAAGACGACTATATATTCAACAATTCCCACTCCCACAACAACCCCTCTCATAATCTATGATGAGTTTTCATCTTCTACAGCTAGCCCCCCTACAACTGTGACAACACAACCACCACCCCCAACAACAACAACCTCCACCCGTTCATCAGCATCCTCTTCACAAGCCTCTTCATCGTCTACAGCCCAGGTAATAGCAGATATGTCTTCAACCACTACTGGGGCCACGCCTAGGATGACAGGACCCCCTTCCTCCCCAACTCCACGTACCATGTCTAGTTCTACAATGGATGTACTATCATCGTCTCCTTCTACACCATCGGCAGCAGCAACAACAGCAACAACAACAACAAAAGACACAACAACAACAACAAAAACAACAAAAGAAGCTACAGAGACCCCTTCAGGCATGCCCTCATCAACAGCAAGTGTAATGGCAAGTACCCGTACTTCCAATCCTGTTTCATCTACCCCGAAGATGACCACAGCAGCGCAGGTCGAAATGAGCTCTCCAAAATCAATGTCAACATCAAAGACAAGTGCAACCATGAGGACATCAACTTTGACAACAACAGAAAAAGAGCTAACATGTTTTAATAACTTTGAATCAGACGAGGATTGTAATTATTGGACACTCATAGGAGAGTGTATGGCCAATTATGATTGGATGCGAGAAAACTGTGGCCTAGCTTGTGGGTTCTGTTCGAATTATGCTGTTTGCATGGACGACCTCAGCGATGACACGAGTTGTGTTACTTGGGCAGAGCAAGGAGAATGTTCAGCAAACCTGGATTGGATGAAAGAAAATTGTTTCCGTTCATGTGGGTACTGTGATGAATTAGAACCAGATCTCCAGCCATCCACACCTGGAGTGGTTTTCCCCACTGTTCCAGACATCGAAGACACAGGTAGGAATATAATTTACATCTCCTGCTATGATACAGCTTTACTCCACTGATACATTTTAGCCCTTGTACCATGCTTAAATTTTTACACTCACCAGTATCATTGAAATTCCTTTATCTATTCTCCCATTATTTGTTATCGTTATTTATCCTGTCACCCGAGCGTTCTGACTGAATCAATTTCCAGAAGCTATATGCCTCACTAGCTTTAACCCCATTCAATTAATGGTTTTGCGGAAGGTGGTATCTAGAGTCACCAAAAAAAATAGTACTGCAATAACAATATGCTTCTAGATTTTATATGGTTTTTAAAATTGATGGTACCGTCACTAACTTAATTGTAAAAATGCTTTTGCTTCCTAGTTAGACTTTGATATGATAATGCTTCTTATAAAACCACAGGACCTGCTGTGAAATCAACTTCTCCATCGTCTTTGATCACTGGTTCTATTGCGAGTAGAGTCATACACTCTTCCCCCACGGTGGTAGCAAGCACAGAATCTAGGGCTGAACACATGACACATGATATAGAAGCTGGACAGAATAACAAAGACATGACAACTACCTATCTTAATTCACAGACAACTGAAATGCAAGTAGGAGAGGACGGGATAACTATGAGACCCACTCTCGAGCATATAGACCCCTCTCAAATCACAGAAGAAATTTTGAATCCCGATACGACAACTATCATTACAACTACTTACACAGATGCTAATAGCAATGAAAGCATTTGTTTTAATAGATGGCCATTTGATTACGATTGTGATCAATGGGCTCGTATGGGGGAATGCACTGCTAGCTATGAGTGGATGAGTTATAATTGCACAAAGTCTTGTGACCTTTGTGATTTGGAATCCTCCTCGACTGAGGAGCCTAAGGTAAGTAGTGATGACCAAGGTAATACTGATAGCAGCAGGCAAGTTGATCAAAATAGGCAAACAACTATTGAATCAAGACATGTTACAGACGCTAGAGAACAGGTTACATCAGACGACCCAAGTTATTTGTTTGTCTCCAAAACAACTGCTATTCCAGTCGTTACGAATGACGATTCGGTTCATACCACTCTCAAGACGGTAGAAGGCCATGCATTAACAACTGCGAATACTGTTTATGAATACAACACGGAGGGATCCGAGTCTTCAGTGCCCACAGAGATTACCACTAAATCCCCCAATATATTTCCTATAGAACCAACATGTTTTAATAGGTGGCCATCAGATAGGGATTGTGTGACGTGGGCAAACAGGGGCGAGTGCATCTGGAACAAAAGCTGGATGCATCATAACTGCTCAAAAGCATGTGGACATTGCGAGGATATTGTGCAGCGTGCGTACCCACCCATTGATTTCAATACTGATTCTACTGTTTCCCCAGATAGTATTGATACAGATGGTAGGGAAACAGAGCCATCTAATGCTCGTATCACAACAGAAACAAGTCCAGAACATGGTGACCAGAACCTTCAAACTAGTGAGAGCTCAACGAGCATCCCTGCTATAATGACCGAAGTTACAGCTGACTTGTTTGGGAATGCAATGGATTCAACAACACAGGCGCAACCAGCTACTGAAGTAGATGATAGATTCTCTACCACTATGGCAGGACCAGAGTATGAAACGAATCAGGATAACACTTTCTCAACATCCATAAGTGGCACAGCTCATAGTATAACAACCGAGTCTGATCGATCTTCACCAATTGTTTCTCACCCTTCCACTGTTTCACTGTGCTCAAATACGTGGCCTTCTGATGAGGATTGTGAACAATGGGTTTTAATAAATGAATGTGACGAAAATGCTGAATGGATGTCTGCAAATTGCGCAAGGTCATGTGGTGTGTGTAAGCAACCAACCCCAACTACTCAGGCAACTAAAGATATGCCGATTACTACTACTCCTAGTCCTGATGTCAAATATACAGAATCACAATTATGCTTCAATCTGTGGGAGTCCGATGTAGATTGCGAGAATTGGGCAGCCATGGAAGAATGTACTTTGAATCAAGAATGGATGAAAATAAATTGCCTAAAGTCGTGTGGATATTGTCCTCATGGAGCAACACTGGAGACAACGACCTCTACAACAAATGAGAAAACAGATTCCAAAAGTCTCGAGACCATGCAAAGTACCACTTCTGGGCCTACAACTAGTGCAGAAAGTTATATAAACCTATCTACATTAGGTTCAACAATTAAATCATTGACAACCAAGACCCTAAGTACACTTGGCAACAACTATACTTTTAAATCAACCTCTGAACCACCAGCATCTTCCACTGTCGGAATGGACCTTAAAAGCACTGAGACATCCCCAACAAAAATAACCTCGGTTAGAACAGCTGTTCCTAGTTCTGATGAAAGTTTAGGTAAACTATGCCGAAACAAATGGGATTCAGATGTGGATTGCGTTGCCTGGACTGAAATAGGTGAATGCGACTTGAATTTTGATTGGATGAGGGACAACTGTGAGAAGGCTTGTGGATATTGTATTACCACAATAGAAACAAGCACATCTCTGACTACTGACAACATCGGCCCCTCCCATGCTGTGACAAATACGGTGACGATAGATTCGAAGATAATTACGGAAGCGGAAAGTTTAACCACCACCAGCGCATATACTTATTTTCCTGAGGATTCAACCAATATGATGCAGCCAACAAAATCAGTAAATACATCTCCAGAAATATCCATGACGACAAATACAACACCCAAGATCGCCCATGACATAACGACTGATGCTAAATCAATTTCAACTATGGCATCACTGACGACCAGCATTTCCCAATCTTTTGATAATGGAAATCATTCGCCTTACATGACTTCTACAGCAACTGTTCCTAATGCTACTGAGTTTAACAATGGTTATACGGTTAGTACGAAACAGATGTCTAATAACTCCGTTGAAAATAACCCAACGACAGGTGCGGTAACCAATGCTTTCTCTCAGCTTACTGCTTTTCCTAAAAATGCTAGCGATTCCCCGACGCTTACAACATACCTTCCCAATGCAAGAACCAAACCTAACCAACCTATGGAATCTTCTACAGCTCAGCCTAGCACCAAGAGCGTTTCAACAACCCCAGTAGATGCAGATATAATAACAACAGTCAAAGACATATCAACAACGATCCCATCCTCAACACTGTCGCCTATTCCTGGAAAGCCTACAGCTACAACCCTAATGCCTCCTACCACTAAAAAACCCATGTCAGGTATTGTAAATAAAAATGGGTCTATACATAAGTAAATGTATACTTATTCTAATTGGTTATTCATCCACTAGCTATTGATTACATCCTAATATCTTAGGTTTACTCAAAGTAACATTAATTTATGAGTTCAGTTAGAATCAAAACAAAACAAACCAATCTATCGATTTATGTATAATAACATAACTATAAGGCATGTGCATGATACATATACTAATGCCTTGAATGTGTGTTTGAGTGTTTATCTTCGTGATTCCGAATAAAAATAATTAACTTTATTAACCAGTATTTCAATAATATGTACTTAAATCTGTGATATGGTAAGTATCATGGGTGGCGTAACGGTTTTACTCTGTGAGATGACCTGGATATTAAGGTTCTCGATTAATTTTACAATCATACTTAAATGCACTATGATGCGTCCATCACAATCGTAATTGGGTTATGGTATTTCAAAATGACAGTTATAAATCTGGCTATATATAGACTTCATTTCCTGAAATGAGCGGAAGCAAGGGCAGAGGAAGATTTACGGAAAATACGAAAATAGAAATACCTCTCCGCCTATTTTCGGAAATGTTGGTCCAATTGCACTTTATGTTAATGTTGGGGCAAAAAAGGTGCACTAAGGAATCGCTGATAAAGAGAACTGGGTTAAATCCTTTCGTTTTAGCGAATGGCTTAATTATTGTCCTAAAATAAAGATCTGCATGGGAATAGATAGACCTGCCTTGTATTGCTATTGTATTAGGGTATAGGTGTAGGAAACAGGATGCTTTGGAAAATCGGATAGCATCGTTTACGTCTGCATTTAGAAATATCATCAGAGGATAGTATTTTCCACAAAATGCATGAACAATTTGTAATGTTAGAAAAATAAAAATAAATCTACTTTTTAATCAAAGAAATGCAAAATATCATATACATGTGAGCATTTTGTAACTTTTCTTTGCGCTTTCCACAGATCTGTACGTCAGTAACGAGACCCATATCCTTGTCTACGATGGCAGTTCCAGTCGGGTGATCATTAGTCAGGTAATCAGGCCATTCTCTATTCATATTTTTACCACGTATAATATAAACCCTTTTCTAACCTACACAGTATTTTGTCTAAATACATTTAGTTGTACTCGGAGAGGAGTAGTAAAAATGTTGAATAGAATGCATAGTGCATATATGTATAATATATATACCAGATATATGTATACAATCTTTCAGAAGATGGATCAAACATGACCCTTTTATGATTATGTGATCAGCAGAATGTATTGATATATACAGATATTGCAAGAATGTTGTTGGATCTTGTTGAATTTGTTTTCACCCTGGATCTGTAATCCTACTGAAATCCTTTAATTGTGATTATTTCCATTAGATACTATTTCATCTCATCTTTTCATCAACCACCCAATCTATGTGTATATTTTGTAATTGTTACTACATACTAAAATACGAAGACCTGAAAAAAATCAATTCCTAGTGTTTTCAGAATATACACACAAAGAAATGTCCATTAGTGAAGAGACCTACATGTCTTATCAACTATATTTCTTGTTTACCTTATACTTCAGCCCCGAGGAAGCATTGTTGGGTTGGCTGTGGACGTAAAACGGCAATTGCTCTTCTGGTCCGACATGGGCTGGTTCACCAGGGGCATCTATAGATCGACCCTTTCAGGTCAAAACATTACAAGGATCCTAAAAGAAGGTAAAACACTTAAATATGCTTATTACGAATTGCAGCTCATTGGCATTTAAATCTATTATTGCAATATGTATACTTTGTTTTAAATAGAAAATTCTAGGTTGGTGAGTGTGTGACAACATTCTCAAATAAACACAAGTCCATCAAATTGTATTTGAAGTTGTTGATTTATTTGAAGATTACTCGACCTTACATGTTTCGGGCCGGGTTGGGCCCTTCATCAGATTATCATTAGATAGAAAATGACAAAAGGTTTCTATGATTGTGTTACAATTATTAAGATATACTGGAAGTGAATGGAATAACACTGGACTACTCCGCTGGCCATATCTATTGGACGGATGCTCAGAAACGACGTATCGACGTTGCGGATTATGATGGGAAAAACAGGAGAGTCCTTATTAGCGGGGACCTCCAGATTCCTAGAGGCATCGTGGCTGACCCCCTACATGGGTATGATAGCATTTTACTAGCTTTGAACCACGGACAAAGCTTTTGTTTACTTATTGATATCAGAGTTATTGATCCCAGTCATTGATTTCCAGCGCTATAATTACCATGAAAAATTAAGTATACTGTCATCTATGTTTAAAACGTAAGATTAACATAGTGTGTAAGGTGTATTTTGGGGAACATATTCAGTGTATCGCAAACATTGTAACGTTATGTTTTGACTGTATACACATTTATATTCTATTTTAGGTATTTGTTCTGGGGTGACCAAGGAACACGCAAGATAGAACGTTCTCTGCTGGATGGGACACAAAGGACAACCCTGGTGTCCGAGGGCCTAATCTGGCCCAACCAACTGGCTTTTGACTTTAATAAAAAGTAAGTGAAATCGCCCTCACATTTTAGACAATATAATGGAATGTTAAATAGGCCTATATCAATGAGGTTCGACTAAAAGACTAAAATTGAGGTTTCATTCAAAATTCATTATATTACTACAATTAAGTAACACAATATATTTATATTCTGACTCTTTGCAGCAATCTCCTTTACATAGACGGGTGGAACAAAATGCTGTCTTCCATCAAGGTCGATGGGGGATCAGGACCACAGAAAATCGCTGACCTAAGCAACTTCACCGAAAGCCCCATGTTTGGTTTAGCATTGGGGGAAGGCTTTGGATACGTCAGTGCTTGGGGGAAGGGAACAATACTAAAAGTGTCCCTCAGCAAAGAATCAGAACCAGTTGAGGTCTTGTCCGGCCTTACCAAAGATTGTCTTTTCAGTCTAGCATCCACTGATGGTCGTGGGCAACCAGAAAGTAAGTTCCTTTTAATGAGAATTTAATGCCAATATAGCAAACGCCTATGAAGATTTGACAACCGATCGTTGATAGTTTATTAAAGGGGGTTCTTTTTGTATTGACCGAAATCCATCTGAAGCAATTACTGTCGATCTCGTGGCTTACCCCCTTATAAGGTTAAAGAGCATATTTTGCCATTGTTTTATACCCTAGGCCTTAATCCATGCAGTTGGAACGACAAAGGAGGATGTTCGCATCTCTGCCTACCCACAGGTGTATTTACATACAGATGTTCATGTCCTTCCCTTGGTGGACTGGTAGTCAAAGAGAAGCAATGCGTTGGTAAGTCATTTTTCTCGTTATCTTCCGAGTGTTGACACGATTCATTTGTAACATTAATATCATTGTTTTTTTCTCTCATGGATCTATACTTGTCCTCGAAAGATCTTTGTGTATTTACTCATTGACGAATAAAGGGAGTTTTCTGATTTTATTTAATTGAATATTATCCCCTACAATAAACTCCTTTATTATAGTTATCTGTCACAATGAACCTACGGAAGAATTGACAAACAATGTTGATTGTGACTCATATCTGAAATAGCAAACTCTTCAACCTTCAATTAAATTGTATAGGGATCAATCGCGGGCAGTGATTCTAACCTTCTTTATCTTTGGAAACAGCCCCAGAAGCGGTACTCCTGTATGCGGATGCTGCCACAGGAGAGGTGTCTTTCATTGATCCGGGCGCTGTAGTAAGGGAAGACTACATAGTTGGCAAAAGCTCAAGACCTGTTGCAGTAGGCTTTGATCCCAAGGAGAAGGTAAGCTGGTCTTAGGGTTTAATCAATGGTTTGGTGAATAATTCATGGCGAGACTGGTGCGTGATTATCATGTTTTTAAAATTATCTCGTCTGAGAGGTTCACAGCAATTGAAACATTGCAGGGGGATAAAATCTCACAATTACTACTGTATTTGTACCCCTTTAAAGGCAAATAAAAAACCTCTTATCTTATCTTATCTTAAATTCGGAGGAACATTTAAAAGTATATTTGCATCACAGTAACATTATATAATATTTATTGTTACGTAGAATTCAGTTTTTTGTTTTCATATTGATCAAATGGTTAGTGAATGAATTATTTGATTTTACTCATTCCAAGATAACACAAGAAGCATTGTATGTATGCTGTTTTTGTGTTTAGTTACTTAAGTTATGTTTATTCGGTCCAACAGACGCTATTCTCAGTTCATACTGATTTATATATATATATATATATATATATATATATATATATATATATATATATATATATATATATATATATATATATATATATATATATATATTGCAAATAGCACGGAAATATTTTTTTAAATATTGGGTGGGGAAAAACGATTGGTCCTAAATTGAGACACCTGTTTCTACCTGTATGTTCAACAATCGGACGATGTATAATTTATGTTTTTCGTTTGTTCTAGCGCGTATATTGGAGTGATGTTAAAGAACGGAGTATACATAGAGCGTATCTAAATGGCTCAGGCCACGAGGTCATACTTAATGCCACCAATGGCCTGGGATTTGTAGATGGTACGTTAAATGATTATTCTAACTAAACTTACTACTTCAGACATTCTTTATATTTTAATCATTGATCAATGTGTATAATTTGTCATGGATGATATTTTCTTTGTATTATATTCTCCCAATACCTTCAAACATAGTACTTCATTATCAGACAGCTACTGAAACCAATTATTAACATTGGTGGAACCAGCTACGTTATCCATGTACTCATGGTTATTACGTAATGTAATATTCTATATTTAGAGTAAATCGAAGAATACATTCATATTTCACGAAATAGAGCCCGGCTAAAAAAATATGTCTATGGTAATTTAAAAAGATTAAAATAGAACATTACCTGTATATTTATAGGGCTCGTTATTGACGCCACACATAGAAAGATGTACTTTACCAACATGGACTTCGTCAGCATTGACGGCACTGCCTACACTTGGCACCGAATTGAAGTGATTGGTCTGGACGGCAAGGGAAGGCGTACCATCATAACTGATGTAGAACAGCCTCGTGGTCTATGGTTAGATCTGACCAATACGTAAGCAATTTAAAACTCATATCTTTATTTCAAATCAACTAGTTTAACTACCAACATGAAATATAAGTCTAAGGGATTAAATCAATAAGTCTGTTGGCCTGAAAAGAGGAAACTTCCATTCCTAACAGAATCCAACGTGAAGTGTTTTCAATTGAGTTGCTTCTGATTCCTTCAATTATAAAAGAATATATGTAAAAAAGATAAACATGGCCCCCGTTGCATAACAATCTGCGAGTAGCTTTTTCAGTGTTAATATTGCGCTCGCAGAATGTTATGCAACAGGGGCATAGTGGTTTAAAGTGATGTTTTTCCTCTCTGAACCATATTACATGGCCAGTCTTAATGTTTGTCATTTCAGCTACCTCTACTATACAGACTGGGGTCAGAATGCTCGCCTAATGAGGAGTAACCTGGATGGCAGTGAACAAGTGGTTATAAGGGACGGCTTAGAGAACCCCAATGGAATCGTTATACTGCAAGATGACATTTTCCTAATCGACTCACAGGCCAAGGGACGCGAGGCAGGACGTGAGGGAGCAAGAGGTGGTCTTTACAAGTGGAACCGTCGCCAGGAAACTTGGGAAAAGCTCAGCATAACCTTACACGTGAGTATAATATATAATATTTTATGTTCACAACCAAATGAAATAAATATTCCTGTTGAAGATTGGCAAAGTGACTCCCTAAATCTCATTCATTCCATATGTTCTATTGCAGACACCCTATGGTATTTCTTCTAATGGGGCCGATACACTTTACATAACGGACTGGGGTCTACAGCGACTCTGGTCCTATGACATTACATCAGGCGACATGTTCCCTCTACTTCTCAATGCAAAAGAACTCATGGGAGTTCATTATGCAGTGGTCCCGATGGAATACATCAGTCCAAGTAAGTGCAGTCCGTCAGAGTTAATCAAAAATATATTCATTGCTCTATTTGTACATTTAGGTTCGCCTATTCTTTTCCAGTATATATCCTCTTTTTCATAAATTAATTTGGTACACTGTCCAAGACTACAAAGTTTGTATTTATTGTAAGTAAAAGATTTCCCCATAACTCAGTAATACAACTGTCAATATACATAATTGAAAACACCGTTTGACTAGATTTTGGTTGAAGAATACATTTGTGTATATATGCTCCTCATCATTTGTGTAGGCGATGTTTGTGAGGACGCTGGATGCAGCGGCCTCTGCTTTGAGAAAGGCCTGATGGGGGACACCGAGTGCTACTGCTCCTCATACGATGCCCTTGTGACAGGCCCATCAGGACAGGACTGTTCTAGTAGGACTTCTATTCTCTTGTCATTGATACGTTCAAGGATAGGCTTTTCTATCCACAGATTGGTTAAGATTGGTTAAGATTAAACTTCTTCTGAACAAAGTGTAGTATTTATATAGCAAATTATATTATTCCATCAAGGAAGCTATCCGAGACACCAACATTTTACTACTACTTAGCTACTTAATTATGTGATGCTATATAGACATTAAGCATCATTAGCCTGCTATATTCATTTCCTTGTAATCGCTTCCAGAACCGGAGAGTTTTGTCCTGATAGCTGATCTGAACGAAATTCGAATGATTTCCCTCGTGCCGATGGATTCCCAGATGAACACTCTTATTACCGGGAATAGATACGCTTCGAGCTTCAGCGCATTAGTATGGGACACGAAAAGAAGCAAATTCTACTTCAGCGACGTGAATAGGTAATTTCTGACTAAATAATCTTCCACAGCTAATTATATCGGCTCTATCTGTGTCTTATGATTTGATATATCTGCTTTATAACATTTTAAGATTAATTGTAGTCCCAAGTTTATCAAAATGCTATATCATTATATGATAGTCCAAAATATTTGCGATGGCCAAATCGTTTGATAATGACAAAATATGAAGGGATCAGAATAAACAAAATGAAAACAATATGACCGAAGTGTGGATAATGCTGATTTATAATTGACTGATATCAGATATAATTTTGTCATCTTTTTCCTTTTCTCATATGTAGACTTAATTCTCTATTTTTACAGGCGTAAAATATTCAAGTCCGATCTTTCCGGATCATACACTTTGCTTTATGATGCCGGCGATGTCGTTGATGGTATGGCCATTGTTGACGATGACTATCTGTTCTGGACTGCCCAGGAGGAGGGAGCCATCTATCGTTTGAACCTTGACCTTCCTGATTCTAATGCCACTGCTATAGTGACCAGCCTTAACGAACCCAAGTCTCTGGTTGCAAACGCTGGGTAAGTACACTAATTTATTGTGCAAGAAAAAGGCTATATACACTTTTATTATACACGCATTGCTCTAAAAACAACGTATCTAGAGTGAGTTACGCATGGTGCATATTTCACTAGTAATGTGGTGTTGTCATAGCAACGCATCTTTTTTTTTTTTACCAAGAATGCCACTGAAATTCAAATTTATGACTCGATTTTTTTCTATTTTCATGATTGAAAGCATGTACAATAAATCTGTTAACTAACACGTTGGTTTCAGTTGCTTAGAATATTGCACTCGTTGCTACCCTCCTTCAACCAACTCGTTAGTTAACCTGTATATAATACTGCCTTCTCACATTTGCGTTACTATATACAGCAATTACATGGAATAACTATCATTTTTAATAATGTTTTAAGACGCAATTTTCTATAAAATTATGCAGTGACCTTTTCTGGACTGAGGTTGGCCTGAATGGCAGTGTCAACATGGCTAGGTCGGATGGAAGTCAGATTGTACAACTGTGGAGTTCTATGCAAATGCCTGAAGCCCTTTTCCTGAACGCCGACCAAACGTTGGTCGGATTCTCCACCAATGAAGAAAATAGTATTTACACATGCTCCGCCACTGAGGGTAAGTAAATCCCTCTGGACCATTGTTGCCCATATTGTAACCTTTCCGCCAACTTGCCTCTGTATCAGCATATGCAACCAAAATTGTCTAATATAAATAATGGATTACCTGTTTGTGTACTACTTGATATAAGCACTAAACAAACTCTAAAACGGTTTGGAATTTATTTCCATTCAGTCGTTCCTCTCAGAGTGGTGCATCAGTTCTTTAATGATTATGTACCACAATTTCTCTTTTCAGGAAATTGCAGTCTGGTATCAGCTCTGTCTCAAAAGACTGGAGTAGCATCCCATATTTTAGACGTGGGAGAATACCTTTATTATTCAGACTGGAATCTTGGATCTATCGTCAGAGTAGATCTCCTCGGTTTCACTAGGGCCACAGAAATATATACAGGACTGATGAGACCGACATCCTTCCAAATAGTGACAGGAATGAGGGATAATGGTAAGTGTTTTTGTTCAGTTTGTTTCTCGTTTTCGTTATGGTCGTATGGGGAGAAGGCTCTTTTTGTCTTTTCTATTCATTACATTCTATTCATGCTGCGGGATTTCAAGGATATTGGCCTTTTTGAATTTCTACCTATATTTTATTTGTACATAATTTAAGTTCTGTATTGTGTGTCAGGTTCACTTTGATGTTAGGTGCATTGTTTCTTGGTATCACAATCAGTGGGCACCCTTATTTCCTTCCAGACTTCTGTTATGGAAACTTGTGCTCCGACCTTTGTATTCCACTTCCTCTTGACTACGCATGTGCCTGTAGGGCAGGGAGAGGTCTTTTACCTGATGGCTTAAATTGTTATGAAATGCCACCACCATCCATAGCTTCACCAACCACCACATTGTCCTCTAGCACCCCTACCTCCCAAACATTATCTTCAACTTCTTCATCAACAATGTCCACACCAATGATGGGAAGTACAAAGCCTGTGTACGAATCCTCTAGTTCAAGTAGCACAGGCACCTCTTTACCATCTACAGTAATAAGGACACAAACAATACCAACACAAATTAGTACAAGTACTGTAGAAGCAATGAATACCACCATTATAACAAGTACACCAGTGGCTCAACCAAGCACAGAACCAATTGTACCGTCAACACCATTGACTAAAGGCACCAGTGAGATGACTCCATCCACTACAACTATACCATCTTCAACAGTGTCCTCAACTTCAACTACAGAAAGTATGGTACCTTCAACAAGTACTACTACCCCCAGCACCACCGCAACAAGTACAACTACATCTCCGACCACAAAAATAACAACGACATCAAGTACTTTATCAACAAGCACTCAATCAACCCCAACCACAACCACAACCATGATGCCAACCTCATCTGCAACGACAAGGTCTACTACAACTACAATAACTACATCGACAATGTCTCCATCTCCATCAACAGTGTCATCAACTCCATCGTCCCCATCAACAGTGTCATCAACTCCATCGTCTCCATCAACAGTGTCATCAACACCATCAACAACAACGACAACAACAACAGAAAGGACAACAACAACAACAGAAAGGACAACAACAGAATCAACAACACGATCGACAACCACCATGGCCACAACAACAGTGCCTTTAACTTCTGCTTCAACCCTTACCATTCCATCATCCTCTGCTATTTTTCCTACGGATTTACCAAGTCCTTCAACTAAATTATCAACAAAGTCCTCAACAGAATCAGCGACATTATCAACACCAGAAACATCAAGTATGTCTTTAAATAAAACAACCCCTTCCTTTTCTACTCCTCTTGCCTTATCTAATGAAACCCTAGCTTTCAATGTTTCTACTGCCTCTCCTTCATTGTCAACCAAATCCTTGCCTAGCAAAACCACACAACATATGACTATTGGTACTACAAGGTCAAGTAGATTGCCAAGCAAAAGTACATTTTCAACTGATGGAACAACAACACCAACACCTTTAACACCTCAAATCACTGACATAGATTTCATCGAAGACACAACACTTACACAAACTAAGAGTTCATCATCTATATCTCATACTCAAATGACATCCACTGTCCCAGTATCAACCATCCAGCCATTGTCATTTAGCAGTACTCCTTTAGTTGCTAAAACTAAACCACCTACAGTCACACCTCCACTTACTGACAGACCTACCTCACCAATAAAGCCAACCACACACATTCCCTCAACTCAGCCCATAGCTATCATATCCACTACCACAACCTCTGAGACAAAATCAACAAGTAGCCTTCCAACAAAGCCTCCCACTTCCTCTAAAACAACTTCAATCAGATCAACAAGTTCCCCTACACCCACAATAAAACCCACCTCCTCTACAGATATCACCCCCGAACCTATCACAACAAAATCAACAACAAATACCTCCACAGCAACCTTGTCCAGTACCACCACTATACCCTCCACAATATCAATACAAAATTCCACAACAAATATCCGAACAGCAACAGTGCCCACTCCTTCAACAACCATCACCACACCATCCACTACCATAATGATAAAATCAACAACAAATACCCCTACAACAACAGTGCCCACTCTTTCAACAACCTCCACCACACCATCCACTACCACAACAACAGAATCAACAACAAATACCCCTACAACAACAGTACCCATTCCTTCAACAACCACCACAACACTATCCACTACCACAATAACAAAATCAACAACAAATACCCCTACAATAACAGTACCCACTCCTTCAACAACCACCACCATACCATCCACTACAGGAACATCCAAATCAACGACAATTAATCCTACAACAACAGTGCCCATTCCTTCAACAACCATAACCACACCCTCCACTACTACTACAATAACAACATCAACAACAAATACCCCTACAACAACAGTACCCATTCCTTCACCAACCCCCACCACACCCTCCACTACCACAACAACATCAACAACAAATACCCCTACAACAACAGTGCCCATTCCTTCAACAACCACCACCATACCCTCCACTACCACAACAACAGAATCAACAACAAATACCCCTACAACAACAGTGCCCATTCCTTCAACAACCCCCACCCCACCATCCACTTCCACAACAACCAAATCAACAACAAATACCCCTACAACAACAGTACCCATTCCTTCAACAACCACAACTACACCCTCCACAACTACAACAACAAAATCAACAGCAAATACCCCAACAAAAGAGCCTACTACTATTTCTATATCCACTACACCTACAACTACAACAATAAAATCAACTTCCAACACCCCTTCAACTAAGCTTAGCACAACCCTCCCTACCACCCCACCATCTACAACCATCTTACCCACTACAACAACTTCTACACCCTCCACACCCTCCACACCTTCTTCCACCATCACAACAATTACAACAACACCCACAACTTTATCCACCACCCCATCCACAAAAACAACTAAATTGACCACGATGGTTCAAACCACCACTTCTCCTACTACAATGAGTGTGCAGCCTACTACAGCACGAAGGACCCCAATGCCTGGTGAGAAATAGTAAAAGAAATATCGATAACAAGTTAACATGCTGCTCAAATGATTTGAAATATTTTAAGTTATTCTTAATCTGTAACAAATCTATTATATGTTAAGAATACACAAGAATGTGCATGTTCACTTTGTACACATACCTCCCTCTTTCATAATCATAGTTAAGTTACTGACTTGATTTTTAGTTTGAATATTGTATCATCCATGAACCATTATGTCCACGTGTTATAAACATATTAAATGCCTCTGATATTTAAGATTTCATGTTAAAAACATTAATCGATGTCCAATAAAGATACAAATGCAATTTAATTTGTGGCTAATAATAATCCTAAATAACAGAGAGCATGTTTTTTTATTTTGACACAAATGATCTTGTGAAGGAATTAATGAGTTGCTGCATGATTATGTGGTTGCAAAAGTAATATTTACAGGTGTTCGCAGCACCAGATATCATAACTGGGAGAGAATGAGGTCGCACTTTCTCTCATTTTCTACACTTCCTAACGTCACCAAATACTCAGATATACACTCATACTAACAGATTATGAATATTAAGTTGCAGGCATATTTTCAGCATATGTTTTAGCCCGTCAGGATTCTAAGATCTGCTTGTTCAATCGTTAATTGGTGTGTTACCCTTGTAAATATACTCTTAGCATATAATAGCAAATAATGGACCCATCTTTTAACATTTATCAAAACACAACAAAATCTCTTATATTTATACTATATATTATATCACAGACTGTTGAATTATTAGATTGGATCTTACACTATGGAATATACACAAACAGTACATACTTCTATTTGTCTCATATAATACTATCTACTCCTCTTCTGGGGTCAAATATCTAACTTGAATAGAGTATAACAGAGTACATCTGACACACCTTCAAGTCAATGATTAATAAACGCAAGTCATATTCTTATTGAAGTTTCTTCTTCTATTACTTCTGTTCAGCAACGGGTCCCAGCTTTGTTGCCTGTCCATCAAATAGAACAGTTTCAGTGGAGCTAGGAACTACAGAAGACGTAGTCGTTTGGTGGAGTCCACCATATGCCATCGATGCTGAGGGAAATATAATAGAGACAATTGAGGTCAATAAACAACCAGGGAGCAAGTTTAGGAAAGGCCCCACTCTAATTGAATATTCAACTGTGGACAATAGAGGACAGAGGGCGAAATGTGTCTTCTTTATCTTTGTGATCGAGAAAAGTAAGTGCACAATATATATTTTTATTCCACATTTATTTCAAACAGTCAAAATTCATTTTGTGAGCTATGCAACTGAAAGAACTGCTGACTGAGGAATTTTAATTTTAATTAATTTTTGTTATTTCTTTCTCTAACATCTTTATAATATTCTATGTTAAATATAACATTTAATTGGAAATAGCAATGTCCCATTGAAATATTTTTCCGAAATAAAAGTAAATAATATATATTGTAGGAACTCTTGCCTTGTCATGTGCATATGGAATCTATTGAATATGACTTTAAATTAATATAATATAGTTCTAAATCTGTTTATGTTCTTAACTTTCTCTACTCAGAATTTACATGTGTGGATACACCGGCTCCTCTGAATGGGGAAATGGACTGTAAAGTGGAAGAATTTGTCTATACCTGCCAGATGAAATGTATGCCAGGCTTTGCTCCAAATGCAGATCTCCTCTCAGTGAAACATTACTGTAGAACCACAGGATGGCAACCTGAGTATCCAGCAAACTACAGCAGTCAAAGTTGTATGAGTGAGTAATATGGCTTCTAAATTCGAACAAGAAGCAAAAAATGGATACATTGGCCGTCCCAATGGTTTGGATGAGCAATATCACTAAAGCATTTCTTTTTCGTGAGACATATCCTTATACCCTGCATAATGATTTAATTAGGAATTTCTTCATGATCAAAGGGAAATGTTACTTGATTGGAAAGAGTTTGATTCTTAAAGAATACATGGCTCTACAGGTCTTCAACATTTCCAAATTAGACGTCTAACAAGATTTCGCCTTTATATTGGTATCACCGTGCAGCAATGTCATGATATAGAAAATATATTTTATACATTGTAGTAAATGAGCTTGAATTGTGTAATACTTTATCACTCTAGATGAAAAAATATAAAAATCATATTTTCACAACCGTTACTTGATCTAAACATTGTGTATTTCTAACTTCTGCAGAAGTCACACCTCTGCAGAAAATGATGCCAGTGACCATAACCTACAGCGGTACTTGTCAGGACAAATTAACTCCACAATTTGAGGAAGCCTTTGTCACCAAGTTGTCATGGCGTTTCAAACAGTTGGGGCTCTGTCCTGAGTCTGAGGGAGAAGTAGGCTTTGGTCTTTGTCAGAGGACCAACTACGATCTCACATGTGATAGGAGCCTGGGTAGGAAGAAGAGACAAGTAGAGAGAGTGAAAGTCAATGTTACAATTGGGGTGCCAGAAAGGTAAACGTATTGCTTTACACTAAAACGTTTATATGTCCCTTTGAAAATAGTTGCATGGGGGGAGGGCATAGTAGCATTGGAAAGTACATTGGGGGATAGTAGTATAGGGAAATGCATTGGGGGGATAGAAGCATAGGGAAATACATTGGGGTAGTAGTATATGGAAATGCATTGGGGAAGTAGTATAGGGAGATACATTGGGGCAGTATAGGGAAATATGTATAGGGAATATGTATGTATAGGGAAATATGCATTGGGGGATAGTAGTATAGGGAAATGCATTGAGTGATAGTAGTGTAGGAAAATGCATTAGGGGCTAGTAGTATAGGAAAATGCATTAGGGGATAGTAGTATAGGGAAATACATTGGGGGATAGTAGTATATGGAAATGCATTGGGGTAGTAGTGTAGGGAGATACATTGGGGCAGTAGTATAGGGAAATGCATTGGGGCATTAGTAGTATGGAGAAATGCATTAGGAGATAGTAGTATAGGAAAATACATTGGGGCATAGTAGTAGTATAGGAAAATGCATTAGGGGATAGTAGTATAGGGAAATGCATTGGGGTGATAGTATAGTATAGGAAAATACATTGGGCAGTAATAGAATAGGGAAATGCATTGGGGCGATAGTAGTAGTATAGGGAAATACATTGGATCATTAGTAGTATAGGGAATTTGTGCCAAGGAAGGATTGGCACATATTGATTAACCTTTACTTAGGATATACCATGACTCCAATAGATTTCAGTATTATATAGAAGTTTAAAAAGGGATTTCAAAAGTCAATAATAATATGTCATCTTTTATACGTATAGCACCGCGGGCTCCACGGACACAGGACAAGTATTGCAGATGAGAAACAACATTGAGCAACTCGTCCTCTCAGACCAAATCAACATAGATATAGGAGGAGAGCAGTACAGAGCCCAACAGGTGGGCTATGCTGTGCCTGAAGTCATTGGCTGTCCGCCTGGCCATACACGACTACAGGATGTCTGCTGTAAGTGGTGTAGTTGGCAGACCATAGCAGATATGGCATGCATTGGGACGATAGATGATAATCAGTAGTAAATCAGAAGTATAGGGAAATTGTGATTTGTAACAAGAAAGGGTTTGGCTTATTTTGAGATTATTATATCTCGATTTTTTATTTCTGGGAATATTCATGAATTGCATTAACAACCATATAAGGCCTTGTAGAATACAACAATGCGTTTTAATAATGAAAATGACAGATTAACACCATATCTCTACCATAAAATGATGCTGACAATTAAGGCCCCACTCCTAATTCTGTGTGGTGTATTCAAGACATGATTATGATATTACAATGAATAATTGCTAAATGATTATGCCAACTGTTTTCAGTACTCTGCCCCGCCGGTTCCTACGTGGACGGGGAGAGCGGACGCTGTGTGGCATGTTCATCCGGGTATTATCAATCTAAGCCCGGTAAGGACATGTGTGAGAAATGTCCGGATGATACCGTCACAGGAGATGGGGCCATCTCACGGCGACAATGTGAGTATTGTATGCATTCCCAATTAACCTGCATAAATGAAACTATGATCCCAATTATTTCTTTGGAATGTAACCAAGGTTCGACCTATCTACTGAATGGTATCCTCCAGTTAATAACAGCTGCATTCTCAGCTATTACAACAACAATCTTACCAACTTTACTCATTATTTGACCTATAGGACTGATGTTATCAATATTTTGCTGCTGATATATGTTTGTTGCTGTTGTATGTTGATATATGCAACAACAAAAACAGGGTTAATTCAAAATATTGGTCAAATGACTTTAAGATGTGTAGGAAAAGAACGGAACAAAAAAATAAATGTTGACTGAGAATGTAATTCGGTGTAAGTAGTATAGGAAAATTTAGGAAATCATCAGGCTAAGCCACAGCAATACGCCATCGTCCTATACCTTGCAGATCTACTCTTACACTCTAGTCTTTAAAGTAACCATTGTTTAAGAGACCAATTTTTTAAATTCAAATACATCGAAGACAGTATCCCATTTAACAGTTGTACAAAAACACTTGGTCTTTGTGGATGATGCCGAATAAGCGGTAGCAGTTTGTTGCTTTTATCTGAGAGAAATATAGCTTAAGATCAGAGTATGTTATGTATTGTTGCAGGCGCTAAAAAGGTCGTAGCTCCAGGACCAACAGAGGCCTCACTAACGTCAACAGATACCTTGTCAATACCAATTATTGTGGGGCTCTCAGTGGCAGCTGGTATTGTGTTCTTCATAGCACTCACCCTCTTCATTTGCACATTGAGGAAGATGCTTAAGTCAAAAGGAAAGATGAAGTTAGATCAAGAAAAGGCTATGGCCAATGGTAACCATGTCCGCTATAGTAACCCGGCCTTTGTTGCCAGACCTGCAGAGGAAACGGCAGATTCGAAGGACCCTACTCCAAGATACTTGGGTATGTACTAGTACCGTATTGTATTTTATCAAAATTATTACATATATCAATACGATTGAGTACATTAGTCAATCTCAACCAATTCTATATGTCATATTGTATTTTATGACTAAATAGTAACAAAATCAGAATACACAAATATCCACAAAGATGATAAAAGGACAAAAAAACTCACATAATATATTAGTAACCGTATTTAAAAGTACCGGGTTCATATTTGGTTATATTTATAAACGCTTAGGCGCTTAGCTAGAATGCTACCCCCAGTAAACATTCTTCTGATAAATAATGTTAAAACAGGACCTTGATAATATAAGAAACAAATAACCATAAAAGTTGATAATTATGTAGGCTACTACGGTTTTCTGTGATTTTGACCCGTATCTTTTCTCAATCATTCATCTTCTGAACTGTTTCATTTCATTGCATCATATTTTATATGAGAATTCAATATACATCCTTCATTGATGTTTTCCCTTTTCCTCCAAAACATCGAATTAAACAGATAAAAATATAGAGGAGTGCAAAATAATTGATGCAGAGTACTTACAAACCAAATTGTAATAAGAGTAATGGATTGCTTATTTGTAAGTATTCTAACTGACAGGTCAGGATAAGCAATAACCACAAAGCATGAATAGTTTGTTTAAGATGTAAATCTATTGTCCTAACGCACGATAGTGAACATGAAAGTTAGTTTATCTCATAAGAATGCATTTATCTGCATTTTGTTCATGTGCACGATGCATTTGTGCATGATGCCCAAAATGATTTAAGAAGTATAGATAAATGCCATTGATATTTACATCTATGAAAATATTTATATGAATTCCAGTTGAACGGCAAAAGTTGAGCTTTGTTCATGAGTATATATTTGGTTGTATGTATTATATATGTGCTCACACATTTATAGTTGAATGTACGTTATTAGAATTGTTAATATCATTCTCATTTTCAATTGCACGTTGGCATAGACTGAATATGTATGTACCGTCATTGAAACAGTTTCTTACAATTCATTTACAATATATCAATCGGTGTTTTCAGTGTGTTAGAATCGTACACTTTCATTAAAATATTTTTAGAGTTAAGACCATTTAATTATAACTTGACAATGTTTGTTTTGTCTTCTTTGACAGTTCTTCGCAATCCCATGCAATTTGGTAATTTCCTTTTAATGCACTTGTCAGAATGAGGAGCTTTTGACCCAAAAAAGCTGCACTGTTCTTTTGATTTTTCGGTTGTGTGAACCACTTTGCTGACTCAAATCTATGCACAGAAGTTTGCATGAGTTCTACTGTATAACTCCCATGTGGGACTTGACTTTGGTGCTTATTTTTTCAAGATTTGAAGGGCAGAAAAGGTCGAGGGTTTTATCCTATGTTCATCGTACACCCTCCTTTCTATTTACTCTCTGAACATACCATTTTGGTTGAAATACCTCAAATAACTTTGAATGATTAATGAATTGCATTTAGCAGTATTGTGAACCCATTTTCCGATACATGCCAGAGAGTGCTGCTTTGCATTTTAGTGGGAAAGTTGAAGGATAAAATGATAGCAATGTTTTATGCTGACATAAATAGCTTTAAGAGAAAATATTAAAATCTAACTATAAGTATATGGTAATTGTGTCCATGCTTCCCTAATAACATAAATGTATTGTATTCGGCAAGCGTTAGGTGTTTAATATAATGCCTATAAGGATACTAACAATTGTTATGTGGTGTCTTGACAAGATAAAAACTACCTACATTCGCAAGATCCATAGACTTTAGAATGGTAAATTCCCCTTATATAAACATCATATATTAGGTGCTTTACGATTGTGAATAAACTATTTTCTTCAAGGTTTTGTATATAATTGAAGCTAAATCTTGAATCAATTGACATGCCACAATCGGCATCATTTGATACTAGTATACCAGGACAAGAAGGCATTAAACTGCACAATGGAATGCTATAATAAATAATATGTGTTGTGTCATAGAAATTGGTAAGCTAAGAATAAAACGTAAATTGTATCCCTATAAGAGAAAAATGCAAACGTGCTTTATTTTCCTTGAACTTTAATTTCATTTTAGGTCTCCGCTCTAATTATACATGTAGGCTATGTAAATATAATGTGTATTGACATCCTCTGATCAATGGAACCAATTTTCTCTTGCAGCTGTCACCAAGGTGCCTGCGAATGGTGACGGTGCTTCTGTGCACGTTGTCCCTCAGCCTGCGCAGTATCGCCGCCTACCGTCGGGCCAGGTAGTTAGAGTAGTTCCGGTCAATACCAACAGCAAAGTGCGCATGCCTCCAGTGAAGAGCCGGAAATATGACATGAAGAATACGTCGCACCAAGTGGTTCAAGTTCCGGTAGCGCAGCCAACTCAGACGCAGGGAATGTACCGTAAATACCAGCCCGGACAACCTACTGGCTGGGGGAGTCTTTCTGCTGCCGAGAAACTTACCCAGTAATTAAGCAATGCCCCTGATTTTATATCCCAGTAATTAAATAATGCGCTTGATTTTATATCCCAGTAATTAAATAATTCCCCGGATTTTATATTCCAAATTGAAGTACTTGAAACACCACTTTTGAACAGCATGAGTCATGTAATTTCTGATATATTTCAAATCGATTTAAACATAAATATATTCAATCAAACTGCAAATTTCAATCGATTATATTATATACAAAGTTATTACCGTCCGAGGAGTAATGATCGGAACAATAATTCACTGTTAAATCTAGGAACTAAGAATTTGTCTAAGGAGAACATGTTGACTGATTATAATTTCAGATTTTACAGTTAATTTTAATAAAGATTTTGTTGTTGAAGTTGATGCCTGTTTTGACTTGTAAATCTGTATTCTGTTCCTCAACATAAATGAGAATAATTCAAGTAGATATAGTTTCTCTATAAAGACCTTTATTTGCTGTTGTTACAGTATTAAAATGTGTAAATGGCATTGAACTGACAACGGACATTAATTGATAATGTAAACTATTTTCATCACAGCTAATATCTTTAATAATTATTTCCAAAGAATTGATCACAATGTTCAATAGTCGAAGGTTTTAGTAAGTTTACATGACCAAGTTATTAATGACCGCGCGTATAGGAATAAGAAACTTTGACTAGATGCGTTTACAATTTCCCCACGTCTCAGGATGGACTATGCAACGTTTATATAACATGAGTTTCACCGTGAAGGCCCAATGGACGATGAGGTAGATCGCTTAGACCGGGTGTCCAACAGAGAGTCGGGGGTCATCTTGGAGAATATAGCTGGTCTTCGTGTGAGGTTGCTACCATCTAGCGTAATAGAAACATCTGAGTTTGTGGAAAGTGAACCCCTGGATGAACCATTCTTTAAGTGCCCATCTTCTTCTTCTTCTATGATATCAGCATTGGACTTGGGCTTGGTGAGCTTAGTTTTATGTCTCTTAGCACTACCACTGTCGATCATGGCCAGCGTCATTCTGCGCGATGCGTCGGTGTGGGAGGGGGCGCCTTGTCCGCGGGACAGTGTAGCCTCCAGGACTCTCTTCATCAACTGTTCACGTGTTGGGGGCAGAATGACCCGCATTCCATGAGCCATTGAGAAGATCATTCTTGGCTGGTCGTCCTCTGTTGGTTTAAAAAGGTTCAAACACATTGAAACGTATGGAAAGAAAGATATCAGAATACAATAACAAGATAATCATAATGTAATAATAACTTTAATATGGTCAGCATCCTGACTATTATAATCCATTAACTCGAGGCAATTGATGAGAGGAAAATTAGAGAGCAATCAGCGCTCTTTAGTGATGTACGGGTAAAATGTATTTTTGTCTGTATTTGTGTAAATGTATTTGATCTCAAACTGAATGTTGAGGGGACAAACTACCAACTGATCATCACCGGGGGTTGTGTGGATTGTGAAATCTCAGTAAGGACGATTTATAATTTTGGATTTTATTCCGTTATATTGATGATAGGTCCAACGTTTCGGGCTGCATTAGCCCTTCATCAGGGACTTCGGAGATGAATTAAAGTTGAATTAAATTATGAATTAAAATTATCAACAGTTAATGGCCCCCACTATACCTATGGTCTCCTATATATAATCAGCAGACCCGTACATACCATGCAGGGAGACGACAGTCTTGCCATCTGTATGAGACAGGTCCATGAAATTGGGACTGAATGATCTGTCCAGCACTTCGGCTTTCACTAGTTCAGGCTTCACAGGGCCGCCAAAGGCCTGGATATATCGGAATCTCTAAATGGTGAAAGTAGAAAGCATTGTTTGGTCATGGTTTGGTCTTGGTATGAATTGTATAACAAGACATTTAAGACATTATAGTTCTTGCGGTCCATATTTATAGTTATACAAATGTATTGCATGCTCACTTGGAACCTTTTCCACATGTAGGCCAATATGGGGAATACGCCCATTGTCGCTGCATGGAACAGACCTCTATCTACAAGTCCTGACTGGAAGGCTGCTGTCACTTCATCAACTGTATCAACTGAAGCATTGATCTGGAACACAACAACAAAGTAGATGGTTGAAAAACTACCAACTGGTTGAACACTTGATTGGTTGTATTCATCCCTGGTTAATTATTGAAGAAAGAAACCTCATTGATTCCATTGTTCTGTGTTGTTTTATTGACTAGTATAGCCCGTCCGAAAACAAAATATTTTGTTAACTGAATGTTATTGCCTTTTCATCAATTCCTACAACTTATACAAAACAATAAAACATGTAACTTAGTCAGTCAATTCTAGCTTGGCCAAAATGCTGCCTACAAGAATATTACCTGAATGCGCGGAGGTATTTCAGAGTCCATGTAGCAGGTAATTATGATGTGAGCTTTGATATCTAGTAATTCTTGATCGTCCACTTTATATATACCTTGTTTTGCAGCGTCCGATGCATTATCACACAATGCTCTGAACCTAAATATTGAAGAATATGGGAAAATACTTATACACTATCTTATTGCAGTCTCATTTCTGTCTCGAATATATATCATGCAACTTGAAAGATTTCACCCCGAAAGGTACAAAGCAAAGCTTTGGGACACAGAGGAACGGTGTATGAATAACAATAAAAAGGGTTTAATAGAGAGAACTTGAGGAACATACACATTCTGCCTTGCCATTTGAAATAATGAGGACCTGGAAGCAGTTTGTTTGTTTGAAAACCTTCCCACTCACCTCTCGGCTTCTGCAAGGAAAGCCAGATCATTTACGAGCTTTGTAATATCAATCAGTTTGTTTTTGATGACCTTTTTGATGGGCAACCCGGGGACGTAAGTCATGCCACCGACTTTCTGTTTGTCTATCTCCCGAGTTATCTCCGAACGGAGATATTCGGCGAATTCGTTTGTCAACTTGGGATCAAGGATAGCATGTCTGAAACGCATAATCGTCCGCACGAAGTGAACCCACAGTGCTCGCTGTAAAGGGAGAGGAGGGAAATATGATTTTCTTTACACTGAGAATAGTACACCTGATTTCAATGTACTCTATTTACATTAATGGTTGTCGCAACTTAAAATATTTAGTAAACGATATATGAACGTCTAGTTCTCATGAAATGAGGGCAATTGGGGTTCCCAAAACGTTTATTTTCTCATGTAACGATAAGAATAATACTGCCAGATATATATGAAAAACTCGATATGGCTCTAAAGCTCACAGTGAGATCTATATGATGTTAAAGAAAAGTAAATCAGTAAAATTGTCCGCATGGTAGGTCTCTCAATCCAAAGAAAAGCAATTGTCCCCATTTTGTGAGAATCGAACAAATACATTTTAACTCAAACTTGAAAAGGGAAATGCCTCAGGGAAATCCCCGGTCTTCCAACATGTGTTTCATTTGGCTAGAAAACTACTTGTGACCATGTCCCTAACAACTTACTGATCGCTCAGTCGTCCACTGACGTTGGACATCCTTCTTTTCCTCATCTTCCTCCTCACCATCGGGCTCTGGGAACGTGGCCTGGTAGGGCAGGAACCTGGGGAGGGTAAAACTTAATGTATTGACTTGATATCATGAGAAAGACTCACTCACGAAGGGCATGAGGAGATGGGAATGCTTGCGAGTGGAATCAGGAGTCGGTTCCATTATTAAAGTCCCAATTCCGTATACTACTAGGGTCGAGAGTATCTCTCAAAGTATACCTCTCATAATAGCCACGCTAGGCTTTAGCCCAATGAATACTGGATTCAGCAAGTTGCCACAGATTACAGGCAAGAATGAATGACTATACAAGAAATGCTACCCTTTTTATAGTGAAAGATAGAATCAAATTCGTTCAGGTCTTTATTCGTCCATGATGGCCGTTACCAACCATACACTTTATTTGTATGCACCTGTCGACCCAGCTCACCCAATTAATTCGCCAACAATATGAATGGAATAAACTCTTCCCTTTAAAATGCGCATATTGCTGTAATAATAAAATGACCTATTTGTGGTAGAATTGTTCGTAGTGGAAATGAAAATTTCGTATAGGGAAGAATTTGCCTCACATTATGAAGTAGTATATACAAATTGAGAAAGAGAGGAAAGATTACGAACCATCTCTTTTCGAGTTGTTTGGCAATGCATGACTGTCCAGATATGAGCATTGCTGGTGTGACTTTTTCCATCTTAGGAATCTCCTTTATGACGTCATCTCGGCATTCAAGTGATGCGTACCCTGGAAGACGGGAAAGTTAGGCGAGTCTGAGAAACATGATATTAGTGTATGCAAACATGCACTGTTGAACTTCCCAGCATAAACGTATCATATGATGCGAATTTTCTCTTGATCTAAGCCAGTATACCTCCAAAACTGAAAATCCGGTTGGTGCAGCAAGTGTTACAAACACCCAAAATGTGCAAGACGAGTCCGTGGACTAAATTTACTCTGATTATAATGTTAAATGTGACAAGGAAAACAAGAAGCCGGGTTCCATATGAATTGATCATAGTTCAACTTCAAAACATCATAAAGTAAGAAATTTTAATAAAAAATACCAAGCATGCAGGAAAACCCGGGACTCGGGAGGAAAATAGAGAGGAATTTAAATGGATAGAACTAAAATAAAAGGCCAAACATTGTGCAGGTATGTTGCTAGGCAGCGTTTCTATGTCGACGACGTCGCATCGCCAAATAGGCGGGCGCATTTAAGTTGAGTCGCCGAAGTACCGACGTTGCGTCACCAAATAATACAATGTAAGTCGGTCGAAGGAGAGGGAGCAGGCGGGATACGGCAATTTAAATAGATTTGCTTCTACCTCCTTTGAAAAAATTATTCAGGAAAAACAAAGGCCATGGTAACCTCACTTCAATTGAAGCCAAAGTAAGCTGCGTGGAAAGTTTGGGAAATTTACATGGCTCATGTACGGAGCCTTTCCTACCTCGATGTCGTAATTAGGCTATTAATTATGTGGACTAGCTGCCCCCGTTTATCACCGGGTAGACATCCCCTCTTCCTTTTATCTCCCTTTCCCACTTGAACATCCTATGATGTGGGCAAACTGTGCGAGGGATGGTGCTAGCTAGCGTTTCTATGCCGACGACGTTGCGTCCGAAATAGGCGGGCGCATATAAGTTGCGTCGCCGAAATACCCACGTTGCATCGCCAAATAATACAACGTGAGTGGGTTGAAGCAGAGGGAGCGGGCAGATTACGGTAATTTAAACAAATTCGCTTCTACCATCCTTGAAAAAATTATTCAGGAAAAACGAAGGCCGTGGTAACCTCACTTGAAGCCAAAGTAAGCTGCGTGGAAAGTTTGGGAATTTTACATGGCTCAGGTACGGAGCCTTTGTCATGTCGATGTTGTAACTATCTTATTAATTATGTGGATAATTATATGTTTCTTGTGGAGAGAACAAATACACGTCTGTTGAAGTTGAACTCAATTCATATGGAACCCTGCTTTTTTTTTATTAATACATACCCCTGGCAGACAAAAAGTATCTTCGTATTATCTGATTGATTTTCTGCTGTCGGTATGTGGTATCGCTTGCCTTCTTCATACTTTCTACGTCTTTCCAGAAATTGAGCTGAGCTGCTCCACCCTTGGCCTGGAAAGTGAGATTCAAAATGGACGTCACATTTTTTCATTATGTTGTTAGCGTTACTATTTACGTAATAACAATATATACCTATACCTATGTTTTCCGATATCTCTTTTGTACATCAAACATGTCTACATATTATATCGTGGGGAAATATAAAAAAATATATAATCACCTCAAGGTAGCGGCGGAAAAATTCTATTCTGATCGGGTCCTTGAAAATATCTGTAAAGGTCTTAGGATAATTTGGTCGGTAGGCCCAGCGCCCGGTCTCCTTCTGCAGATGTTATTGAAACACATACGCAATTAATTCGAGCCAAACTTAATTCATGACAAATTAAATCCATGAGTACATTTCAATGGGATACATAGAGATCGCGATAACACAGGGATTGACACAAATGTTTAAAAGGTGGGAATCAAACACATACTTTGAAAGGTTTCGCCCAGTCTGGAATGGACTCATCTAGGAATTCTGGGGGTAGGTCTTCCACTGCCTTCTTCTTGAGCATGGCTATTCGGTGGTTGTAGGCCTTCTCCTCAGCCTGCTTCTTGCGCACTTCAGCCTCCACAAGATCTCCTGGTGGATTGCAAGGGGAATGTGAATGATTTTCAATCTTTTAACAGCTGTTTACGTAAAAAATTGAATTTTCTATTTCGGGTTCCATTCACTCCCAACCCATCCGAAGGTCACCAGGATTTTGGCCTAATCTTTGTGTTAATTAGACCAAATTATCTGCCAAATTATTCATTTGGGTGTACACCAGAATCCCACCACTTTCAATATGACTTAAAACTTAACTTAAAACTTAGGGAACCCTCGTTGGAATTGAAAATCTGAGTATAGCACTGCCTAAACAGGTGTATCAAGAGGCTAACAAATTGTACAATTCATGCTTTTCTCCTAAATTGACAATGCAAAACAGCAAAATGATAAAAGAGTGAAAATTTCGAGAAAAAGCCATCAATTCCTGAAAAACAGAGGAAACAGAATCCGTCTTCAATTTCGGTATTCAAACCTTCCATTTTACAGCACTCAGAATCAAAGAAAGAACTAATTGAGAAACAGAACTTTTGGTCGATTTAGCAGGGAATGATCGAAGCTGGCAAATATTAACCGCTGCACGTGGTCCACAATTCCAGTATTGAACTCGGACTCAGTGCACATTTATGTGAATGGCAGACAAAATACTATTCCCATAACTCACTTCTCTTAATGATCTTTCTTTTCTTCACCGCCAAACTTCCACTGGTGTCTTCATCGTTATAGAGGACTTCTTGGAAAGGTAATGGGTCCAGGAGAAGTGTTTCGGTTTCTAAATCAAATATAAGTGAGTAGGACAGGTTCATTGACAATATAATAAGAGATCTTACTTGTCACCCAAGTTCACAACAAAAACCTATTGGATTAATACGGGTCCTAATTATGAGGGTTCATCCTATATAGTTAAGCCATTGTTCCAAATTATTCTTGAATATACGTGTAGTGGTATTCCTAGACTCAGGGAAAATGTCACTATAGGATAGAAGGTTTGTGATAAACTCACCCATTTCAGTAAGATAGGCTACCAGTTGTAAAGCTCGCCACATGCGTTTTTCTTCCAAGCCGCGAATATCAAACTCTTCAAGAAAATCACCAAGTACTTCTTCCTGCTTCCAGACAACACATGAGATATGTACATACAAAATAATTGGAAGACATTTTCTTGGGGAAAATTGAGAATTTAATTACAAATTGGTACTAAACGTTGTCCCATTTCTTCTTTATCGATGGTACAAACACATTTATAATGGAGTAAATACCTTATTCCCATTTTCCCGACCACTGGATGGTGTGATTGATCTTTTGTTTGTTTCTTTGGACCCCACGTTCTTTGGGGTTGATGACCTGTTACTTGATCTTGAGGAAGACTTGGAGGTGGTCCTACTATTTGAGGTAGACTTCACCTTCTCTTTTCCTCCACTTGGTGACAGCTGCGTCTCCCGGTCTTTATTCTCTTTTCTTTCCTCCACTTTTTGTGGTCTGGGTGACGTCCCACGTTCTGGTTTTTGTGGCGGAGGTGGACTTGAACTTTCATCAATTACTTCTTCAACTTTAACAACGACTGTGCGATCAGATTTTACCTTTTCTTGAACATTTTGTATGACCTCACCGAACTGAAATCTGATAATGTTGCTCTTTTTGTCAGAATCAGGCTCAGTCTTTTTAACTTTCCTGACGAACTTCTTCAAAATATCGTCTTCTTGGGGTGTTTCGTTGCCTTCGTTGCCTTCTTCTTTGTGTTTGTTTTCTCTGGTGACTGTCGGTGAAACTGCTAGCTTGGGCCTACGAGATGATGCGCTGGAGAAGAGTTCCTTTGCTGTCTTTCTGATCATCTTAAAAATATAAGCGAATCTTTAGAGTGCATGCAAGGTGATAATTATTTTTGTAATAGCAGATTAGTACTAAATACTATTTTATGAGTTTTTTGAATCTCATAAAACAACTCTAATCGAAGATATACACTCTGTTGTGCGCATTGAAGGTGCATATCGTATTTTATTTTATTTTTCTTGAAGAAATCCCATCGACTAGCAATACAAATTGATGCTTTGGCAGCAGGATTTGAAACCCCTTAGCCCTTCCCCTGGATTCGCCAACGTGTTCAACTATAAATCCATAAATACATTCAAAGTTAACACTTACTGTTGCTGTATCGAAGTCATCTTTGTCCAGGAATGTATAACTGGTCCATAAATGATAGATGACCTTGAGTGATAAAACAATATAAAGCATCACATCACGGCATCCTTCACATTGGAATATATCGACTTCTTTCCGATCATCCATTTATTCATCCCTTTTTGAACGGGGAAGTTTTGTCAGCATATAAAAGAAAACCTGATTTTAAGCATTCTCAAAATGATTATGATAACACTTACCTTGCTCAAGTAATCCTGGACTATCGTGAGTAAATCGTCACCCTGACCTTGTAAGATCATTTTCCTCAGATACTGACATGCATGGAAGGGAATCAACGGTTGTTCTTTCTCCTTTTTAATCGGTGATGGCATCTCTTTGGTGAGGAACCTCACCACCATTTTGTGGGCTCTCCAAAAGCGGATCTTCTCATACAAAGTGGCGTTAAACACCACAGGTTTAAGGGAGAGATAGGTGTGAATTTCACTCCAGAACCGAAGGACCGATATGGCATTTGTGTGGCTGTATTTGTGTAGGTAGGATGCGAAGGGTCGTCCACAAACTGCATCAACGGCTAACGAGCAAACGTATAGCTGAAGAAAGGGGCAACACATTTTGTGATTAGAAACATAATTCAACGCCGCTCAAAGTAAGGGAATATTAGACACAGGTTTTAGTCTTGGCGTCGACACATTGGGACTTTTTCTTTTTTTAAGAAATATTCGCAGTAACTGCAAATGTACTAGTAATTCAGATGGTTTTATATAAACAAAACCCTTCAATTAGAAGATTGGCAAGTATTCGGGCCAAAAAGTGTAGAATAAAGCATAGAAAGTTAACGTTAATGTAGTACAATCCTCACCTTGTTATCAATTCGGTAATTGCCTTTGCAGAGGTTGGTGAATTCAAACTCCATCACATTGACCTGTGCAGGTCTCTTGTATGTAGGCAACTCCATCATGTTGCTCCCTTCAGCTGGCATCGCTCTCTCCAGAATGGGTGGAAACTGACTTTTCATCGCGGCTTTCCTAGCATGTTCTGTGTACTCTTTTTGCCTCTGTTTATGCGTTCTATATTTGCCCTGGTCTCTTTCCCAACGTTTGCCAAGGAGAGGTAACTTTAGGCTTGCGTGCTCAGAACCTGTCCACTTCGGTGCGATTTTGCTTACTCGTCTTCTCGTTTCTCCAGACGTACTCGGACGCTGACTATCACTTTGATTCAGAATTCTCACTGTTTTAGCCTCTGTCATCTCGTCGACTTCGTTCTTCATGACTAATTGTTCAAATAAAGCAAGGTTTTCTGCTGACCCCAACCTTCTCCTTTTCATCCTCTCTGCTTCTGCAAGTGCTATTTTTGCCACTAGTTTTTTCGTCTGTAGTTCTGGGGATTCTTCTTTTTTAATCAAAATTGGGGCCATCTCTGGAATAAGAATCATTTGTAGATATACAATTAAATCATCCCCACATAAACCTTGCAATAAAAAGAATATCTATAAAAGACAGTGATGGGCTTTTACACATAACTTGTGTAAGTGAACTACATGTAATCGTGTATAATATAGTTAACGACCTAATGAACTTGAAAATAAAATCAATGTGCAATAACCTGTATATCAGAAATTAACTGATAATCCAAAAATATTTTGGCTTGAATTTAAACATACCCCATTTTGGCGCGTAGCCTTGTGCAGGGGAAATTACTTCCTCCTCATCTTCAGAATCGGTCTCTGAAAAATATCTATGTAACATCATTTCGTACTCTGATCCGACTGGACAGACGGTAATCTTGTTACCCTCATGGAGTGTGACCACATTTTCTGTAGACTGGAGAAAAGAGTCGTCGATTTTTGTGTGAGGGAACATGGCATTCCAGTTGTATCGTGCTCTATTATTCTCAGTTTGAGCATTTGGCTTTTTGTCCTTGATTCTTGCGAGCATCTGTGTAGATAAAAGAAATGTATAATACATAACAATGACACAATAAAAGAAACTAACAGTAAAGGAACACATACTTATTCCTTTTAAACAATATTTAGCTACATAATTATTTCTTCATCCAGAAAATAACATAATGTTATCATAAAAGGCACTGACTAAGGAATTTCATTTCATTTCAAGAATTCTTTTATTGCTGATGTTTTTACAAATAGGTAATTCGATTCTAAATGACTCTAATACCTCGATCCTAAAAGCTATATTCTTTCAATACGACACCAACCTTATCAATGGTTTTTACATCTTGTGAGATGAGGGTATCAGACAAGCTCTTATCTGTTTTGGTATCATCTACGACCTTTGCCCTTTTCGATGCCTGCAGATTCAACGTGTGGATGAGGTATCGGTGGAGCCAGTATTCCTTTAAAATACTCAGACTTTCTCCTTGTAACTTCCTGAAGCAGGACGGGGGAGTATCTCTATCAGGAAGATTTTGGTAATCTTCATCTTCCAGGACCAATCGGCTATCTGCAGAAACAACGAAATGAATATTTTATAGAGCTCTTTGTATTTGTCAAATTCGGCGGGGAAATAGCTATCACTTTATAAAATCAGGGAATAAGAGTGAAGTAGAACGATGACAATGTATTAGCTAGTCCTCACCTCTAAGCACTTGCCAGAGACTGTTGTCAGGTATGTTGACATAACCTTCGGTTTTGAAGTATTTCATTTGTATCTCGCGGAAGCATGCTTCCCTCATTGCTTTCAAATCCTTCGGAACACGATTGAATCTTTCAGCATCTTTCCAAAACGCCATAATCTATAGAAAGGAATCCCATTGTTACAATCTGCATGTTTCTAATGCTAAAGAAAGTAGTAATTATCGTGAAGTTTTGAAAGAATATTGAGTTGGATACTTGTAATGCTTGTTAGCAATATAAAATTTGAAAAGGAAAGGAAAGCACGAAATATGCCACTGTGCATGCTGACAGAAGTTTACGTACCTGAGCTCCCGGAGTTTCTGCCAGAAAATTGCGAAAATGGCACATCCCTGCAACGTTTCCAATGGCTAATTTAACTTTTTCTTTATCTTCGATGGTCCTTTCCTCATCTGCAGTTTTGAAAAAAGTGCAGTTTATTAGTTAATTAAGAATGATGTTTTCCGTGTAGAGGGGTTAAGAGGGGGCAACGGAAAATGTTGTATTTCTATGGCAGCGTTTGTTGTTCATTGAAACAAATGATTTCTACATAAAGCCTCAGGATTCTATGAGTTTCTCAGAGAATTAAAACAAAAATTGGCAAATTGATTCCATGAAGTAAAATCAGATAACAATTTTTAAAATTAGGGATTTTTCTTTCCATCCGTACTGTAATTGTAAACAGATCTTTGTAAGAGTCTGTTTCAATTCATAATCTATATAATTTCCATATTGATGCAAAGCTGGGAACATACAGCTCTCAAGTCGATTTTCCTATTATTCACTTAAATTATGCCATATTGCTTACCGTAATCGAGTCTGTGAGAACTAGGGGAAAGGTGAAGTTTGAGCTGAAGAAGGTTTTCGCACATGAGATATTCCAGGTAATACTCTGATCTCATGAAATATGACAGGCGTTCATTCAACAACCATTTAACTAGATGCTGTTTCTGCAGGATCTTCATAAAGAAAAGAATAAAACCGCTTCTATGTTATTCTAAAATATATACGGTACGGTATTAAAAACATTCTTTTAATGACAACAAATTGAAAGAATGAATCTATGAGTATGAGCTACATGTATGAGGTTTTGTCCCCTACATATACGGTATATCGTTACGTTACGCTTACGGTACGGTATATTTCCTTTGACAATATGCCACTTGATGAATGTCGAAATTTCGCTTCGCCTCGGAATTATGCATTTCAATGTTGGTCCTTAATCCTTTGATAGAAATGCTATACGGTACAGGGATTTGATCATTCACACCCAATAATAAATATGCTTACGTATACCGAACCCCTATCCATGTCAGAAATATTTGCAGTCGGAACTTTGAAGGAACTTACCACATTGCGGTTTTTAATTGGCGGGTCAAACTCGAAATCCTTTTTTGAGAAGATGTATATCATCCTTTGAGGAAATACCTGAAAAGTATTCGAGCAGAAAGAAAAGAAGATAATAAAACCGCATATAATAATATTATGAGGATAGAGTCTGTAGACAGAGTACGGTAATTTCGAAGACACTCTTGGTCGTGTCAGGCCGAAACCAATGACAGATGGTAGCCTATGACTGACTGAGTCTGTGAGGTAAACAACTAAAAATTATTCTCTCCAGATACATTATTTTGAGTAAGGAAGGTGGACCAAAATCTGCTGAAATTTACTGCCGTTATCCTAAATACAAATCACACAGGAAATATATGATATGTATATTTTACTTACGGGTAATGAAAGGAAGACGTTGAAGAAATCCACAAATGCCTCGTCGGCCATCATTAGGGCGAAGTCCCTTTCGGATACGTCTATATCACGCGAGAACATCCCCGAAAAGGAAGGATTAAGTTTAATGTCTTTGGAACTGAGGAGGATCGTAGGACAATATTTTTTCTTTAGAATCTAGTGAAAGCAGGGAACTAATTGGCATGCTTCATTCTGGCTTATACTGGAGTCAGAAGATAAGCATCCCGAAGTCGAAGACCCCAGATTACAAATGGACATTGTCATTAGTGAAATGGACATTGGACGAGTAGGCCTAGCAATTTCACAGCGCACAAATTTTAAAACAAAAATATCCAAAAGAAGGGAAAAGCATCATTTCACCCACCTTTACCCGCACAAAGCGGGACATAAGTTGCCATTTTCCCTCTGGGAAATTATCTCCTTCTCACGTTGAGTAGGCTTTTTCCATGTTTTATATTGGACGAATGTTAACCGTAACTGGGAAAGTGACCACAGCGATGCCTTTGCTCTGAGCGAGTTGTTGTCACTTAGTAACAAACTGTGACAATCATTTTATGGCGCGCGCCTTCAGAACCATTGTTAATGACGTTACGTCGCGAGGAATGCGCGGCCTGCGTTACGTCGCGCGCTGCAACTGTTTATGGCACCTTTTCGACAAGTGACAAGTGCATGATATTAGGGGTTTCATACCCGCTACACCCACTAATGTTCAAATCGAAGTTGGACATGATATTCTTATCCTCATGCATGATACATTTAGCAATGTTGGCAGGGGGAGATGTCGCGAAGTGCTCAGCGACAGCGCATGCGCGTCATGTAGAAAGTGTTGCTATGAGAACACGGCCTTGAACTTGTGAACAACTCGAGAGTCTCTCACACCAAAAGGTCATCAGTAGAAACACTCGAGTTTTATTTTGCCACAAACTATACTTCAGGTATGATTAACCTTTTAAACTGTTTAATATGACAGCAGATTAATAAGTCGCGCCCTCCATCCTCTATTTATGGACAATGATTTACAATTAAAACTGAGATATGTATTTCATTGATATCACCAGCCAGGGCTATGCCGCCTATGGCTATGTCATGCCGGGCATGCATGGCGTAGGCCCGCCCGACAATACAGCTAGAGCGCTAGTATATATATAAGTGTTTTTATTTCCACATTCCTCATACAATTACAATAATAATAATAATGTACGTTTAAATATAAGTTTAAACGTTTCTATACAATTCCTCGTGTCGCTACCAGTATTAACTAAAGAGTTATTCTTGTACCAATATCTGCTCAATGGCAATGCACATAAAGTACCGGTAACTAAACATAGTCCGCTCCGACAATACATGATGTCATGAGAAATCCAGTCCTCTAATTTCTAAATCACGGACATGAACAAAGATAATGTTTCTCTGGCTTTAACTTTGTTATTCGCAGTGATTAGATTTAGTGACTGGGGTCAATTAAGATGTTGACACTTTTATCTTACCGTTTTCTCGATTTGAACGCATCTGTCATCCTGAATGATTAATCGGCCAAATGTTCGTTCGTTCGTTTTCTGGAGCCTCTGTTACCAAAAACTATATAGGCCTAATAAGTTTGTTTCTGTTTTATCAGGGCTTAGGCTTAATCTCACTGGTCACACGGTCGGCTGCTATACACTGTGATATCTACCACGAAAATACTGACGAATCTTATCGGTATATGATATGGAGATGTCCAAAAAGGAGGTAGGCCAATCATCCTGTCTTGATGACTTGATTGAAGCAAATATTCTCACGTATTCTCCGTGATATTATTTTTTATTTATTAATAGTGTAGATAGAGAAACCCGCGTATGAATTAAACTTATGACATTTATCTATGTGTGTCTGATATGCTGGAATAAGAAAATACTTTCTGATACGGAATTTAGTGTCAGTGGCTTCATAATTTTAATAAGGCCCAAGATGATATATTAATACTTAAATAATGATTCTATTTGAAATGAATGACCTCCCCCCACTCCAACCCCATTTGAATATATTCCATTCTTGTTTTTAAGCCACGCATACCATATAGGGATCGAGTGCAACATCATTTGATATCGAATTAATAGATTTTTTTTTCTATTTTTAGCCCGAAGTAAGGCGCTGGAAAAATAGTATGCTTTTCGCCAAGAACAAACTAGATAGGCCTACTCCAAACAAGGAGGAACCTACCAACAATAAAACCAATACTTCCAATATTGTCAAAGCTAAAGCTAAAGAGCTAATTGAGGAAATTAAAGCAAACCCAGGACATAAGTGCGAGGGCATTCGCTGTGCTCAGTGCTTTAATGACGTACTTCCCTTCTTCGAAGAAATGATGAAAAAAATGAAGAAGAGGAAGGAGGCTAAAAGGGCAGCAAAAGCCAAGGAAATCGAAGAAGAAAAAGCAAGACACAATGCTTCTCTTGAGTTTCTTGATATCGTCTTGGAAGAAGTGGTTGAGAAACTTGATGCCCCTAAACCAGCAAAGGCAGAAGTAGTGACAGAGAATTACAAGGACCTAGAGAAGGAAATGAAATGCCAGAAGTCTGCTGAGGAATTTCTGGATTATGTTATCGAAGCTGTGATTGAAAAGGTCAAAGCTTCAGAGGAGAAGGTCAAGGGACTGGAGAAGGAAGCAAAGTACCAGCTGGAGAAGGAAGCAAAGTACCAGGCTGCTCAGGATATGTTAGATTCTATTAATGAAGATGCAGTCGAGAGAGTGAACAATCTGACGTCAGAAAGGGCGGCGGTTGAATCCGATTTTACAGATGAATCAATTCTAGCAAAGCCAGAACAGAAAGACTTTCTTCAAGTTTACACTGAAATCACAGATTACCAAGCCCCCAAATTAGAGCCAGCTACGATCCTGGCAAAATCAGCAATTGATAAAGATGTGCTCCTACAAGATGTTGTAGTCGAGGCCAAAGCTGAGTGTGCCAAGATTGCCAATATTGAAGTTGCATGCCACACTGTAGCAGTCACTGATGCCCCGCAGCAGAGTCAATATGAAGAAGAGGTTGTTATTACCTTCAGATTATCTACTGTTTCTATACTTACGGTACCCTTCAATAATTGTCTGTAAATAGTTTTGCGAGTCAAACGTTTAAACGAAAAGGAAGAAATTTTCTCTGAGTCTACAATGTATGGCATTATTTAATTTCATCAATTGCCAATTGTGATAATTCAACTATTGGGGGGAACTTTTTCTTAATTAAGATTATTGTTTTACTAATAGTTAGCCCATGGATGTAGCCTATAGTACATAAATCTAGAATGTGTTTCTTTAATCATTAATTCTTTAAAATTATTCCTAATCATCATATTTTTGTTTCAGAATGAGAAAGCTGGCTGTTTCCGTGCCCTCCGACGCCGTATTAGCAGATTCTTCAGGAACAGATTACGAATTTTCCGTCGGAAGTAAACAGGAAATGTTTCTGCTACTGTACCATCTAAAAGCAGCTTTGATATTTGAAGAGAGAACATTGAATATGTCCTACAACAGAGAAATCATGTTATTTAAATTAGACTATAAATGGATAACCTTTTAAAAACTAACACTACACTGGGAATTCAATGTGATACTTGCAGTGCTAGATTGTGATACTGTAACACGTTTATGTTACAAATAATTTATGTAAAGAAACAATCATGTAAATGATTAACACACAGAAGCAATCATGTGATAATACAAATTTATACGATCAATCACTACTAGATCTGTCAAATATGGTGCTTTGCTATTTACAAAACTCCTTTTACATGTCGAATGTGATACTTTACTGCATATACAACATTTATTGATATTGTCTTGCTTCATTTTACAAACAAACAATTTTTATATTCAATAAATATTTACATGTACATCTTTAATCAAAGTGTTCGTTCTGTTGATGATATTTTGTAAGCTGAAATCATTTAAATGATTAAATAAGGTAGAAGTTCCTGAAATCATTTGAATTAATTCCTACTGAAAAATTCAATAATGTCATGGAAAAAACAACGCAAATAAGCTCTTTTTATAAAATCTGAACTGAAAACCCTCTGATCCCTCTGATGCCGTTTACAGTAAAACGTGATCGGGGGTTATCACCTATCACACCAAGTCTTGAGAATTTTTTCGGACGGGCAGTCTTTTATTGCTCCGACTATTTTCCAATCAAATAACTATGAACCACTGATCTAAAAAGTTAAACTTATCATGATAATTTCTATGATAATGGGGAAAATAAAACCTGTGGGCGTTAGCATTGGGATCTATGGGAAATTGTGAGAACGTTGTGGAAAAAACCTTTGGATTTCTTTTATCGATCACCCCAGTTTTCCCACAAGATACATATTGTAAGCATACATACCACACCTCAGGAAAACGTGGCACCTATATTTCACTGTCAAATCAAAATTAATAAGAGACTTTCTATTCTGCTCTTTATTTGTCAGAACAGGTCATAAAATCGCATTGATGCAGGGAGTCCGTCGGCGATGGTGGTGCCACCTTGAGGGGGCATGTAGGTCATGCAAGTATGATGTCCGCCTAGGTTGGTGCAGTTGTAATAGACAGATAACCATTTCTAGCTATTGGACAGGGCCAGTAAATCAATATGGGTGATGAACTATAATTATAAAAGCAATGATAATGCTTTATTTGCGCCTCTGGGAGTCCCAGTCCTTCCTTTCCAAAAAATGAGGATAAAGATTTTCCTAATTTTAGGACCAGTAATTAAAGGCCTTATAGCTTTCCTGTCTCTACGGTACTGAGAAAGAAGCATTTACAACATTGGGCTTTTCCACTTAAAAATCCTATATATTATGATAAAGCGGGCGAATGTCCTGGATGGTAGATGTTCTAGCGGGGTAATGTCCAGGATGGTAAATGTCCAGTGGGTAAATGTCCGGCAGGTAGATATCCCGATTCCTATCTGACCACAGCCGTCCATTTAACTTTGCGGCTTGCTGCCGGTTTAAAAGGTATTTTTTAACCATAGAAACTCATTATCTCAAAGTGCAAAGAGACATGGCAATATCCTAATTAATGACATTAATGAATGTCATTGGCTATCACGTTCTTCATACAGCAGTCATCTCAAAATGTCCGTCCAATATAACTATAGGCCAGTAAAATGCTAGAAAATGAAGAACGAAACATTAGAAGCGACAAACGCACTGCATGAAATACCCCCTTGAGTGATGTCAATTGTGACATCAACGGAGAGATCAATTAAGGCCTCCTTCTTGGAGTATATATGTATAATCCATAGAGTTTATTACAGCACACTATACTATACTCGTTACTCTACCTGTATTTAACAACCTCTCGATGTCAATACAATTGGTCAATAGAGGTAAAAGTAGTAGAAAGACCCGATTTGACATTTGACACCTGATCGTGGGTGGAACTAATTAGGCCTACCGCTTGATGTCGGTGAACTACAGTATTTGTACACAGTGCAAGTAGCCGAAAACCTCCAAGCAATAAGGTAAAACACTTATATAAAACAGAAATGCTCGATATCTATTAAATATAAACCAAGTGTATGAACAAGGTCTATTCTGAAATATTCATTCCAGTGTCAAAGTTATTTTTTTATCATTCAACATTTTTATGCAGCAAGACATAATTATTGGTCAAGACCAGAGCTCACCGGTCATGTAAGGCATGCATGACAGGACTTGTGGATGTAGTTGTGTTGTGAGTGTTGCTCCCTTGTATGTTTTCTTGTGTGAAGTGCCGTTATTGTGTGCTTAATTAATGCAGTAAAATCTGCGTTTCTGTATGTTTTGTTTTGGCCAAACACATAGAACGATAACTAGTTTTATAGTCCTATGTGTTTTTTCATCATTCGACCGTCATGTATGATGAATGATTTGTAAATTCGTAGTTGAATTCTTATTATTTGTCAGGGATAAATATAAATGAATAAATGTGCATATAGTGCGCTAGCGTATTCATCACATACTACCACTATAAATCAGATTCGATATAATCCACCAAGCTGACAAATAGAAACCGAAGACAGGCCCGCGCGTATTTATTTATCCCCACTGGCTTTATTTACCCCCATTCATGCCTTTTGACCGTGTTTGCTTTTTCCCACTATCCGTATATATGTACAAGTAGTTACATAGAGGAGTGAACGTAGGCAAACTGAATCGAAGTACTTCGATTCAGTTATATACTCATTACTTAATGAGGTGTATGCATTACAAATGGTCAATATTATATTGATTATACAAGCTGATAGAAGATAAAAAGTAAAATGTATTGTCTAGGTAAAACACTGCCGCCGTAGATTGACTTCCTGGTCACAACGTCAACAAGAAACAGTAATAATTATTATAATCTTCTGATTCTTGTTAATTATAGTAGACGGCCAGCCCTTCCAACGCAGCTCATTCGATTCATGGATGCCTGCATGCTTTATGTAATACGTCACAAACACAATAAGTGTAAATAAGTTTTTTTTTATCAAAAATAAAGATATCCCCGATTACTGTCAATTATGATAAAATTATGGTTTAAAATGAAATAATTGACATATACCAGTAAGCCTTATTTTTCAACCTATATATACTAATTCAAGTATTTATATGCATTTATATAAATGATAGAAAAATAATTAATTTTGACAAAATATATGATTTAACAAAACACAGCATCAATGTAGAATCCTGAAACATGCGCAAAGCATACCAAGAATAATAACAAAAGTATATAAGTATGTCTAAGATAACAAATTGAGATACACTGGATAGAATAACCGACAATGCCCATGCAGGTTCAACTTTTAACCTGATGCAAACTCTATATTAAAATCAATTGGGATTAGAACACCGATTCTACTAGCTATGCAAAGTTTTATTTTTAAATTGCTGCAATTCCGTTTTATACGTTTTACTAAACTCATTGTATGGTTTATGTCAATTAAGCAGGTGGCTTTTCCCATTGAAATCAACGCTTTTCCCATGGAAGTATCACACAAAATTAATACCATCGTGTTTCAAACTCGGTACCCTTTATCATGTATTCGAATTCCAGCTTTACTATTTTCTTCTTGGTTTGCAGAAGTTCGCTTGAATCTTTGTTTGACATTTAAAATGTGGGGTGTTTATACAGCGTATCTTCAAGAAATGACTATGGTATTCTAATAAGGCATGTTACAACATTATAAATATAGTTACAATACAGTGTAGTCACCGAGATGTGGGCCCAAGGGAGATAAGTCAATAGAGAAAACCATGTACTTCCGCCCATGTGTCTAGCTATTTCTGATAGTAACTAGCCTAAGTTACACTTGGACTAACGAGTCTATGCTAAGTAGCTGATAAGGCGAACAGAATGAGATAACTTAGATGGTGATTTTTGTAGAAGTAGACTCTACAGCGGGTATGAAGTTTAATATTATAAGATATTGATCACATCAACTATTGCAAATTACATGTACATTTTCCTGAATATGCATGCACATACTATGCACCATATATATGTATGCTTCATTCAACTCTAAAAGTGTAATTGTTACTATGCATAAAGTAGGGAAAGATTGCTATAGTTGCTATAATTATACGTATAATTTAACTTTTTGAATGGCTTTTAATCTATTTTGCTTGAAGGCGTATGCGAACTCTAAGGTTACATCGTGTATACACTAAAATATTTGCGTTGAATCTGTAAGAATAGGGCGACTATTTGTATGATTAGTTGATTGATGTAAAAATAAACGAGCTTGTCATAAGGGTGAAGTAGTCTGAATCATTAGGAGCCTATACACGCAAGAATGTAATTAGGTTCTCCCTAGCTGATCTCTTGAACAAGGGAGTTGTAGGTCGACGTCGGCGATTGTGTTGAAATTAGCTTGTGTTTAGGACAGCATGTCGTCAACACGATTCTAGAAATTTGGGGAGAGGTCATCTTATGGCTTGACAAATTAAACAATTCGCATTCACCAATAATGATCCGTACTGAATATGAATTCCGTACTGAATATGAAATTGAGAACATTCAAAACATTTATTCATCATAAATACAATATCGTTGTATCACAAGAATAACATCACTCAAAAAATAGATTGGTATCAGCAACAGTTACATTCCAGTATACCGTCCAGGGTTTATAGAATATGGAATTATGTGGCGAAGAAAGCTGGTCATGACCGCCGTTTGTACTTCATTGGTGGTGTATTTATAGTGCTTATAAATAACTTGATTCCTTTTTTAATGGGCGCCTGTTTTGTTATGCCGCATGAAATCTAATTCCTGAAATAAATATATAAAAAATACTTCAAATCATGACAGAATATGATGATATTAAGTGGTTACTATCAGAATACAGCATTACTCATTGGTAATACAGCATTACTTATTGGTAATACAGCATTACTCATTGGTAATACAGCATTACTCATATGGTTTGGGTTGTAGTCGTTTTACACTATCAGAAAGTCAGACCCCCACTCCCACCCCAACTCCCCCGACACCCCACACATTTAGATATTTTCAATCAAATAATCCCATAATGGTGTGTTTCTTTATGTCCTTACAATTATAAAACAGATAGTAACGTTGCCTTTTTAAATTTTCTCAAATAGCCCAAATTTAAGACAAAAAGGAGGTTAAAATTACAGTTCAACATAACTAAACGGACCTTTAAAACCAACACAATAACAGATATACTCAGATTTACCCAATATTGATAATTTGTTAACCTAATTAAGCAGAAATCGGTAGAGTTGCCGATTGTACATTCTCAAACGATCTGACCCACATACACCCCCGCCCCACACACTCGTTGCTCAGACGACAGACAGACAGACACCATGCACTATGAATATTTAAATCGATTGGTTAAAGGCTACAAACCTTGCACTTTCCTATATCGGTAGTATGCATGTTTTTCCACAAGTCCGTAAGTCGTTTGCTGTGAAGTCTGTGCACTGTTATCACTTTATCCAATAATATATCACATACAGATGGTACCTTGCTGTTATGAAAGGCAAATCCATATTGCAAGGCATGTTTTATGGCTAAAACACGGCTGAGAATTCCTGTGATGTATACATCATCTATAAATATCTGAGGCACGTATTTGGCCGCCTCAAAAAGTTCTCCAACTATATCACCCGTAAAAATGTACGTAGACCCTGATTCATATGGAGGGTAGCGCTTGAATGGGTATTGCTTTAAGGTTACCTTCCATTTCCCACTCCTCATGACTCTGGATTCAAAACTTAGTGGTCCAATCATTGTTCTTAAAAGTGGTTCTCTTCGATTCAGGATATTGAAAAGGTATGGAATATTTATAAACATATCATCGTCTGATTTGATAAAGTATTTTATACTAGGGCAAAATTGGACTGCCCACTTCAAGCCTAACAAGGACTTCAAAGTCAAATTGTTATAACTATCCACGAAATTTCCTTGGATGACTCCACCATCCTTAGAATTCTCTAGATGTAATTTTTCGGACCATCCTGGACCATCTCCAAATATAAAACCTAGTCTGACATTCTCACTAATAGTTCTATTATGAGGCCAAATATTTCTCCTTGATATGCTTCCCCATGTTGTTCGGATTGCTTTCCTTTTTTCATAGTTCATAAAGGTGGAATGAACAAGGATGATGACTGAAGTGTTTTCATCACAGATATCCGATCCGTTTATGAGAAAATCATAATTGAATGGATGAACGATGCTGGAATTTAATCTATAAAATTTTCTCTCTTCTTCATTTTCAGGCAGCGATTCAAAAACCCAAGGCCGTCCAATTGGTGCCGTTGTCTCTGCTTCGGAAGGGGTTGTGACTGTAATTTCAGATTCCTCATCTTCGGAACTAATAGATTGATCTATTTGAAAAGAGGATGAAGAATCCCAAGACTGACTAAAAGTCATACGCAAAGTTAACAGTCCACTTTCAAGAATAAGCACCAGTGAAATAGTCAAGAAAGCCTTGGAAATAAAAGTTCTATTCCGTGTTTTACAAAACATGTTTCCTTCGTCGATCAATTCATTTCCGACTAGGAATAAAGCGTGTTTGCAGAACCCGAAGTGGAAAGTTAAATATAGATGCCGGTGGTCAGAAGTAGAATCCATGGCAGGACACAATGGAGCTGTAAAGAATCATTAGCGTTGCCATATTCCTTCTTATAAACGTTCAATTTCTGTTTCCTGACAACTACAGTTGTCTATAGCTAAGCACACAAGGATCTCATTGTGCAAGATGTAGTGCTCCGTTCACCTGCAAATATAGACCAATTGACATAACTATATAAATTGACGAGGATAACAAAAATTATAAATTATCATTATATGAGTAATTCCGCCATTGGTCGACATATGACTATAAAATAGATTTTTGCTCCCCCCCCCATTTCACCCGCACTCATCCCTCCCCTGTTCACATCATACGTTTCACCCCATGAATTAATCATAAAGTAAGAAATTCTAATAAATAATACCTAGCGTGAAGGAAAACAGTGGGCAAAGCGTGTTGCTTATGGAGCCGTTACGCGGCTCACATTATGCATTGTGTGGCTTTTGTTTTCCAAGGTCACAATTCTTTCAAAGTGCGCCCCGAGGCCACTTTTTGCAGAAAGCTGCATTAAGATAAGCATGTTTGCAAACAAGACGTGTCTTGCACTCCCGGGCTTGCACTACACACCTCGACTGTTCACACGACAATACATCCATGTAAGCACTAGGTATATTTTCATTGCACGGGTCTTCTACACAAATCAATAAATGAAGCCAGCGTATCATACTCGAGTTAATAATGAAGATATAATAATGTGTAAACGATGTATGGTGCATGCATTGGTGTGTGTGCTTGGAAATATTAATATTAGATATTAAGTGTGTAGAGCTTATGCTGCACTCAATAGCGTTTGAGATTACATTTGGAACTGGAACTGGTTTATCCAGCAGTATTGATGTTGGATAATATTGTCCAACTCAAGGCCACTCTGTGAAGGACACTATAGCTGTCCTTGTTTTAGACCGAGTTTGTCCAATATACGTGGCGTGTGGTTAAATCAAAAAACAATATGGGTACATTATGAAAATACTATAGAAGATTAAACGCTGTATTGGTGTCAAATTCAGACAAAGCTAAAAAAAATAATAGTACAATTTCGGATAGTAACAAAACCCCCCATACCGACATCAGTGAGGTATTTACTTAGAACCAAAATGGACTGGCTAGGGTGATGCCACAAATGCATTCTCCCTTATGCATAATTTGCGTGAGGTCGTCATGCTTGCCCTCTTCATAGGACTGTCTCACGTTATATTCCACTAATTTCACCTTCTAGCGTGTAGACCTCATTTGAACCGAAAATATCCATGAAAGATGAATGTTATTCGAGGAATGGTATTTCTAGGATTGCACGTATGTATAAAAGGAGTAAGCATAGTAATAAACGGTTTACAGGAATTTTACGCAGAAAAGAAATTACGAGAGCATATATATATGAGATAAAAACATTACCAACCTCGAGTTTCGTTCTGTATTTACTCCACGTACGATACTAACTAGCCACTGACCAAAATATCAACAGAGATATAATGGCAATGAAAACAAAAATTAATTAACCTCTAGACCTATACCTTGTGTCACACGCTCTCCTATACTTGTAACCAACCAGCAAGTGGTACAAACTTCACCATGGAGCAATTGGCAAAACGAGTCCGCAGAATCCAAGGGATATCTAATATATCTTATAACAAAGACGTTCCTGTTAATATTTCCCGATAACGAGACATAACGTTTGATTTGCTACGACTACAGCTGCGTTGCTATGTACACTAGGAGTTGCCATTTCTTTAACCAAGCGTTTATCAAGGCAATAGAGACCATGAGGCCAGAAGAGGCCTATACACATTAGGTCACCATTTTTTACGCGGCCTTGGATGCCATGCCGATCCATATGGTAATTAGCCAACGTATACACAGCCATAGTAGGCATATTTGTTGGTGTGGATAGTGCCTCGGACACCATAGCAAAATCAATGCCATCGCCCAGGGCTATAACTTGGGAGTAATTAATTGTGTTGCCTGTCACTGATCCCAATATTTAAATTGGCAAAACCATCACATATACCTATTTAACATAGTTATAAGTATGTGTTTTGTGAAATTGTTGTGTATATAATGTATAAACCTAGGATTTATTTTAAAGAAAAGAACTGACATAAATCATATAAATAAGGGCTGTAAATAAATCATAAATCATATAAATAAGGGCTGTAAATTGGTGTCTGCAAAGTGATATATACATTATCTCCGAGAACATACCGTTATTTGACATTACAATATTCAGAATGCAATGGAAATGATCATATTAATGTGATTATCTAATGTATAGATGAAACGACGTGACGTCGTCTCTCTCTTGATACCATGTGAAGAAAGAAAGTAATTATTTAATACTGTGAACATTTCTTTTATGTATAATGTTTTGTTGTATTCTTTTCAAGACCATAACACAAACATGTAAAAGAATCAATGGTTATGAGGCTGCGAAAAATAAACATTCACATGACAATCGGTTTTGTTTTTATACAAATCTAAATGCAATACTTTGCAAACACCGGATTAACAAAATATAAATAATTGAGGACCGCCCACTCACCTGTCCTTGTTTCTCGTTCGGACTTTGTCCACCACTGATGAACAAACACTTCGATCTATATCCAGTCTCTGCAACGATATTAATGGCACAGTTCTGTATACATGTATATCATGTGAATTTTAGCTACTTGCTCAGATTGTCAAGGTATATAACGGCACCCCAGGGCGATGTATTTTCAGGCCTTCTGTACCACGCTTTCTCGACTGAAATATTACTTGAGGCTAACGATGACTATACACACTCTATTAATGAAACACCCCTTCACGAAGGAGAGAAAGCCAATAGCGTAATAGCACA